>OY728145.1:59854999-69854999 GCA_963277665.1 Viscum album
CGACCAATTAGTCTATTTAGGACAATTAGACCAATTAGAAAATTTAGGCCAATTAGGCCTATTAAACCATTTAGTACAAATATACCAATTAGGACATTTCATCCATTTCATCTAATTTAGGCCAATTGGTCCATTTATTTGGCCAATTTAGTCTATTATTTCTATTTAGGCCAATTCAGGCCATTTATGACATTTATGCAATTTAGGCCATTAAGGCCAATTTAGGACAATTAGCTGATAGGCGAATTAGGAAAACTGGACAATTGGTCATTATGTCATTAGGATAACTGGCCATTAGGCCACGTTTTCATTAGGCCATTATTCCAAGTATCTAATTAGCCATTAGTTCAACTGGCTGTTAGGCTATTAAGATATTAGGCCATTAGGTGATTAGGCCATTAAGAAAATTAGTCCATTAGTCCAATAATTCCCTTAGGTCATTAGGCTAATTAGCGATTAGGCCATTAGGCTATTAGGAAAATTTACCAAATGGCCATTAGGACATTATTCCAATTGTCCATTAGGACATTAGGAAAATAGGATAATTAGAAATTAGTCCAATTAACCAAATGGAAATTATGAAATTAGTCCAATTGGACATGAGTCCATTATCCCATTAGTTAAATTGTCCATTATTCCATTAAGACATTAGGCCGTTAGGAAATTAGGCCAACTAGACAATTAAGCCATAAGGCCAATTGGTCGTTAGGCCATTAGGCCAACTACCCATTAGTCAGTTGGGATAATTGGTCATTAGGCTATTATACCAATTAGGATAATTGGCCAATTTTCCATTAGGACGTTAGGCCATTAGTTAATTAGGATAATTGACCATTAAGACATTAGGCCATTAGGACAATTTTTCATTAGGAAATTAGGCCCTGAGGACATTAGGCCAATTGGATATTATACCATTAGGCCAATTGTCCAATTGGGCATTAGGACATTAAACCAATAGGCCAATTGTCCAATTGTCCATTTGGTAATTAGTCTATTAGGACATTAGGCCAATTCGACATTAGGAAAATTTTACAATTGACCATTAGGTCATTAGGCCAATTTTCCATTAGGCCAATTGACCATTAGTCCATTAGGACAATTGGCCATTAGGTCATTAGGCTAGTTGGCCATTAAGACATTAGGTCAGTTGGCCAATTTTCCATTAGGACTGTTCTCCAATTGACATTTTGGCCATTATTCCATTAGTCTATTAGTCCAATTGAACATTAGGAAAATTGTACATCAAAACATTAGTCAAATTGGACAATTTTACATTAGGCCATTATAAAATTTGGTTTTTAGGACATTAGTCCAATTGGATTTTAGTCTAATTTTACATTAGTCTGTTAGGACAATTGTCCATTAGGAAATTAGGCCAATCAACCATTAGGAAAATTGGCCAATTATATATTAGGCCATTAGGTCATTAGGATAACTGGACATTAGGCCATTAGGCCAATTATCCGTTAGGCCATTATGCCATTAGGCCATTAGACCAATTAGGCCATTAGGCCAATTAGATCCTTAAGATATTTCTCCATTAGGCTATTAGGACATTAAGATAATTTGGCCATTATGATAATTAGTCAATTAGGCCATTAAGACATTAGTCCATTAGGCCAATTAGGCCATTAGGAAATTAGGCCATTAGGCCATTAAGCCATTAGGCCATTACCCAAATTGGTCATTAGGACAATTAAACGGGGAATTTACAACCTTATGTTAAATGTATTGATGATAATAAATCTTAAATTTTAGCATGAAAATATAACTAAGTAACAATATTAATCTAGATATTATTTATATTCATATTAAATTACCCATCACTTCTCATGATCAAGCATTATAGTGTGCCTCAAAGTGTGAAAATTCGTCCTTGAATTTTTGTTCTTTTTGTTTTTTCTGGACGCATACTAAAAAAATTCAATACACTTAATAAGAAATAAATATTATATGCAAACCATTAAAGATTAATAATACCTTAAACTCATAAATCTTCTAACATGCGGTCATTTTTTGATATTGTGTTATTGGATAGTCAGGGAATATTTGTACACCCTCTAAATCAGAACCAACTCTACCCCTCCAACCAACATATAAATCATACTTATATGATTTCTAAAACTCCCCAAGATCCATAAACCTTGCAACCTTAGCATCTTCACTTTTGGGAAAGTTAAACCGACACATCAATAAATATGTTAATTATTATAAATAGAATAACAATATATAAATTTAACAAATATTCTTACCTATATATCCACCCATGATTTTTCCTTGATTCCATTACCAATATGTACCCATGTGACTGGTTTCACTAGAATGATATCATTGTACTTGAATAAAGTTCCCATGAAACTTCTACACTGCCTATAATTTTTACCTATCATCTGATTTTATTCATTGTAATCCACCTTTATTTATGTTTTACTATTCTAGGCTTCCCACATACAGGTGTGCCCACGTCGCCAAATAGAAAATTTCTTATATAAAACCTTAAATAATTAATATAAATAACATTATAAAATTTATCATCTTTATAGTTGTGATTATATCAAACATGAATCTGAAAAAATAATAACTTCATTCCATATCATGAACCAGCCTAAATACCATGGTACATTGATACATAATCTAGTCCTGACATATCTCTAAAGGCATTATTGATACCCATGAGTTGGAGAATAGCACCTGGCATCATACTAGTATCAATAGGGAATGAGTTTTCCACAAAACAATGGAAGATAAAAGATACAAGTTGGTATGTCACCATTCTTCAAGGAGAAAGTACCAGAATAAAAGGTGTAAAAAATCCCATAAATAGTACAAAATTTAGAGACACATCATATTCCAAGATAAAAGCTTAGATATCCCATGTAACAGGTGGATCACGTCTCCAATGGTCACCTCTATCACTTTAAGTCTGAAGGATCAAGAACATCCATCACCTCTAATGGGTGCTTCCCCATTTCTTGGACCTGGAAAAAGATAATCTACAAATACCCAAAGACAATAGTAGGGTGTGAGATAAACATCATTGTAGGGTCTCATCAAGTGATCCATAAGCAATTGCATAACAATAAACCATTTATGATTTCAATTCAAATAAAACAATGCATGACATGGCATTTACATATTTCCAAAAACAATCTTTCAAATAAAAAAGATACCATATATATCAAAATAGTCTTAAATAAAAATTTTACAAAAAAAATTTATATAAACAAATTGGCATGAATAAAATAGTTCATAACTAATGTAATATAATCATCAAAATAAAACATATCATAGTACCAAGTAATAATCCATGCAGTACATTAGTTTATATCAATAGGATCCTCACACATCTCAATCATTATCACAACTCAAGATAGGAATGAACACTCAAATTAACACCCTGTTAGAGGATTACATTATGGTAAATCATTCCAAACTTGGTTTAGTTAGTGTTTTAACCATCAATCCATTTATAGGGAGTCTAATTCCTAGTGTTCTTGTCCCAATAGTTATGAACTAGAAATGCTGACATGTGATTAAATCAATCAATAATGGGAAAATAAAACATTCCAAATCATTTCATCATTCACATTTTAATTTCCCAAATTCAGTTTTCAATATTTCTTTTAATTTCAAAACCAAATCATAAGTTTTCATCAAATTCATTCCCTTTAAAATCATATTTCAATTTAAGCCATTTTTTTCAAGAATCATCAATCAATCATTTCATCAAATCACTTTTCTAATCAATCTATCATTTTTATAAAAATCTACTGAAACATTTGAATATCATTAAAGTTGGAGTTTTTAAAATTTCCACGACCTTTTCAATCAAACGACAAATCATCTCAAATAAGGGTGTTAAATAAATTAAAAACTCATTTAAAATTAATCAAGAAATATAGGGTTTCAATTGTGGGGTAAATTCTTATAGAACCAACTACATTTAATCATGAGATCAAAACAATACAACACCCACAATGGTATCTTCCAACAAAGGGGTAAGGAGTATGAGAACAAGGAATCAAACCTAGAATGAAGATCCATAAAAATGTAGATTTGATCCATTGATAACATGATTATACATCACTTTCTCAAGAGGAGAGAAATGGAGATTGGGAGAAACCAAAATTGAGACGATCCACTCATCGAGAGGTGATAGAACACAATCACCGAGGCTTAAATCTACAGATAAATATGGTTGGTGGAGTCAAATACACTTATTGAGAACCTATAAAGAACAATGAATCATATTAGGGTCGAATGTGGGTGTTTATGGGTTAAACTATGGGGTATTGGTATTTTAGTATAATTTTTAGGGGATTAAATTCCTACATACATGGTTTGCTGGAGGGGGAACATGGTTAAACAAAACATGCGACCTAACTGTTCACCCCCATTGTTCAAGGTATTAAATTCATGTGTACTTGGGTGCATAGTTATCATTAGGGGGACCACAATTTGAGAAAATTGTGTTCCAATCATGTACTTCCCCAAAAGGTTTGTTGTTTTTTTTTCAAATTTCACCCGAAACACCCCAAGACAATAACCAAAAAATGGGTATTAAAACAAGAGTCATGAAGCAGATTAAATAATGTAATACTATATTACACTCCACCCTTACTTTTTGAAAATGGAAATTTAGTTATTAAATACTAACTTGGAAATAAAAACCCAAACACACACAGAAACATAGGAGAAAACATATATTATCTAATATAAAATATATTTACCATTAATTTTATGTATTTGATTATACTTGGATCCTATATCGACAAGTGATAATTTTTAATTTTTTTCCATAACCTGTATTTTCATAAATCAACTATCAAAACATGTATAGACAATAATAATTAAGAATAAAGAACTTATAAAAAAGAATAAAACATACTTGTAAAATGATTTTATAAATGATTTAAAAACTATTCCTAATAAAGATAAGATATAATTTAATTTTCATTCATGTGGGATTAATATTCCAAACATCCAATTACCATTATAATATAAAAAGTTCACAATTATTTTAATTATAATTAATATTACTTTATAATTATCTTAGTCTTTTTACCCATCGATGACTAAAAAAACCAACGCCCACTATCCATATTTTATAATATGTCACATATATATGTAACTCTAGCATCATTATTCGGATATTTCACATGCGTTGAAATGTATTATTGATCTATAAATTCATAAAAAACTTGTGTCTCATTTTGAATGAGAATCACATGTAGAAACCTGATTAAATAAGTAATATATTATGTCACTTGAAGTAATCTTTATATAAAGAAATAAAAAATGAAACATAAATTTACTTACATGAAAAAAAAACTACAAAATAGGTATGCTAACATTATAAAAAATAAAAATATCTGTGATATCTTTTTTTGAATATTCTCAATGAATAGTATCTTCCACATATATCATACGTCATCTGAAATCTCAGAAGTATCCAAAATTATTGGTTCTGAAACCGTTTGTTTATTTTTTAATAATTATTTTAATTTCCTATACTTTTATATAAATTAAATATAATATAAAATTATAAGTAAATTTCAATTAAGTGTAAACAATATTTTAAAAAATACATACCTTTTATGTTAAATGATAAAGAAGGCTAGTCAGTCAAAGTAAAAAATGAACCAAAAAATCTACAACTTTGGTAAACTCTTCTATAGGTAATGGATATAGATAATTTGGAACAATAATATCATGTACTAATATTATTACCTAACCCAACTTCATAGGTTGGTGATGTACATAATATCAAAAAATATGTACGGCTCTAAATGCTACATTACATACATGAGAATCCCCAACATAAAATTCGTAGTATAAGGTCAGGTCTAATCAAAGAGTTTGAGGATCTGATTAGGTTGGATGTGTATGCTGACACGTCCAAAAGAAATTGTTAAATCCTCCAATATAATCAAATTATAAATTTATATTTTTCCTGAACCACACTAGTTACAAAGGCACAACATAGAAGAAGTAAAAGGTTAATAACACAAAGAGCAGGTAACGAATAAAATTTTTTTTGTATAAATGCTGGGTCATCCCAATTTAAATTTTATTTTATTTAAAATATTTTAATTACAAAAATTAAATAATTAAAATTCAAATAGAAAATTCCAAAGACAGGGGAATCAGTTTCCATGAATTATTTTGATAAAAAGAAATTCTAACCACACTTAAAAAAATAATTACTTATTAGTTGTGTAATTAATAAATTATATTGATATATGAAATGGTTAATAAATATCAACCTACTCTTTCATATTAGTTAATAATGGAATGATGAATTAAAATAACTAAGTTTCTTTAAGATCAAATTGTAGAAAGTTAAAGAATAATTGAGTTCAATATTCATGAATCAATTCTCTCAATCAGGTTGGGGTTCATTCACTACTGGATATTATTGTTCCATGATCCAATGGTGAATTTAGTAATTAATTATTTCACAACATGACACTAAAAAATAAAATCATCTTACAAGTGATGAAATAATTAAAAAAAATTCAGTGCACACCCACATTGATCAATTCCGCTCTCCACTATGGGTTTAGCCTATTATCATCAGGTGATCACCGAAAAAAAAGAAACCAAAACCCATAGAGATGAAAATAGAAGATAATTAATGTAGAAACAAGATTTTATAAAAACTAAAAATCATGCAACATTACAATGGGATAGAAAACAGGAAAAGAAAGAAAAACAAGAAACAAAACTATGAAAAATGATCCCTGAGTTAGAACTATACCAATAGATATTTTCCACCAATGACCAAACCATAACCGTAGTGTGTGGATTAACCTCCAATGTATAGTTTTTGGTATATAAACCATCCATCATTACATTAATTTGTACTATTTAATATGAACTTACTGTACATATCTGAGTTTTACAGTGTGAAAAGCATGACCTTGACTCTCCAAATCTGCCTCCACGATGAACTTATGATGTAAAATGACATTTTAAATTATGAATATTACAATTAATTGGGTTATATATTGGTGATATTTTGGTATAAATAGGATTTACGCCATAAAACCCTACTTTGCGATTGTAACAAAGGTCGCAAACTCTCATTTGTAGTGTAAGTGGGTGACATGATTCTTGGCATAATTATACCCCTCATCCCTTATGGCATAAAAACTGTAATTATGATTTAAAATCATATGTTACCTATTTTATAGCTACTTCAACCCATATTCAATATTTTTTTGACATCAAATTTCTGGTGTCGCATCGCGCCACTTCAGATCGTGGTGTGTAGTGTCCGTATCTTTCATAGTTGCCACGTTTTCATCCAAATTCCCCAACAGTATTGGACCTGCTATGAAAAAATAGAAACTAACTAAATTATGCTTACATATAAATTAAATAATTTAATATTTAATGAAAAGAAATATAAAAACCCTTAAAAATATAGATGAAAAATATAGATATAATAGGTTGTGACTTTCTTATCATTTTTTCAAACATAGTATGTACAACTAATTTAATTTAACCACCCTTGGATTATTATATGTATTTTAGATCATATTTTAAGATATATATATATATATATATTCCATTGATTTATTACTTTGATGACCAAAAATTTTCTTAATTATAACACCTACCTCATATCCTCTTACGTGGACAAGGTGTTTTGGCTTTCCAAAATTAGTATCCGGAATGTCTATCCTACCCACAAAGATTAAAGTCCCATGAATAACTTTCTCCAAAAGGTAATCCTGAAATGATAAATTAAAATTTTATATTAGTGTTATTAATTTTAAAAAATAAAAACATTCAAGGAAAATAGAAATTAATTTCTTACAATTCTGTCAGCCAATTCCTTAGATTTATCTATAAGATACTTTTTATTTTTTCCTTCTCACTATTTTCCATTTTTTATGGAGAGGTAGGGGAGATAGTGGATCAAACTAGAACTCTTATGAACCACTACTAGACTTATCTATTAATTCATAAAACTTTTAAACAATAATTTTATCCTCATGTAAATAATACCCTCCATATGATAAAGTATGAGTGTATACATTCTAAGACTGGATATCTGGGTGAGATCTATTGGAGTATTTTTATAGAAAAAAACAAATAAGTAATAAGGTAATATATAAGAAAATTTACAATATAAAATAATTATTATACCATAAGTTATTGATCATGCCATTTGTTGATAAATTTAGTCCTTGTCTCTGAAAATAAAAATCTATACTTGAAGAATGAGTTTTTATTATGTACTTACCAAAGACGCATTTTTATCAAATTTTTTAAAACCTCTCTATCGATTCCATGATAAATATAGATATATTTTCTTAATTAATTTCATTTCAAGATATTATAATGTTATTTGTAATTGAATACATTAAATATTAATCATATAATATATATATCATTTAAATAATGAGATAAAAATAAATCAATTGAGATATTTTACCATTACATAATCCCACAAATTCTCTTTAATCATATTGTTGATGGAATTCTAATCAAAATATAAACTGTTAATCCTATAATGGATCTACATGGGGATATAACTTGTAAACTATGTTGCATTTGGTCCAATTGGGTTATTATTATCATAAAAAATTATGTTTATCCTCTAATATCCATGGGAAATTGAAAGTTTTGATAAATGTGAAATCTCACATATACCAACTCCCAGAATTAATTTCTATAGATAAAAAGAAGAACTATTTTCCATAGGAGGTGCACCAGTAATCCTATAAATAATTTTTCTAAATTAAAAGTTTACTTTCATTAAATAATTTTATTAATTAATATTTTATAATATGAAAAATAGACATGAACTTCAATATATGTACATATTCCTCTATTTCAGTCATGTAAATAGATGAATGTAATGATATTCTATATACCTTTTTAATATTAGAAAAGTGAATATTTTAAAATAATGAATAAAAATATATGTATGTAAAATAATAGTGTTACATATGTGTAAGTTTTAAAATAATAATAATAATAATAATGTCATGATTCTTAACAATAAAATATGGAACCTAAACTATTAAATATAAAAATTAACTATGAAATGATAGAAATGATCAAAGTTTATAAATTTAAATACCAAAGTTACAAAATTGTGTTTTTATATGCATAAATTTCACAAAAAAAAGATGTATGTCAGGTTTTTCAATTAAAAAATGTTTATAAAAACTTTTGAATGTAAAATTCAACACAAAAATTATATTAACAATCACTATATATAGAATTAAACATAAAAAATTAAAAAACAGTTTTTACACATTTAAATTTCAAATAAATAAAATAAAATAAAATGTAAATGTAAATATTTACCTAAATAATTAGGAGAGAAAATTAGTGTTTTCCCATATCCCTTCAGTATGACCATTTCATAAAACATGGACTATGTCGGCATTATAGTAATTATTATCATCCAGAAATCACATAATAGATGAATAAACCTTACATAAACCTAGAATAACATCATTATCCTCATCATTAAAATAAATTATTTTCCCTTAAAAAATGATATACAACTAATATTTTGATGGATCAACAACATAAAATATTTTCTTTAAATGTGTCTCTATGATAAATGGTTCCTCTTTGAAGATAATTATTTTCAAATCAATGATTGTAAATCCATAATCATTATGTTTCAAACCAATATTACTATCAACCCAGTTACACTTAAAAAATGTTTTTTGAAATTTAGTATAATCAATTCCACATATACCTCAATAACTCTAAAATATTTTTTTGACGTAGAAATTAGGTTTTTATCATTCTTACTTGAAATGTAGTGCTTCAGTGATGAACATTACCCCAATATTTTTAATTATACCATTTTCATCTTATTTTGTTTGGAAAAAATTTGTAACTATTAATATCAAAACCATACCATGCGATCATATTAAGAGATAATGCCCTTTACAGCGATTTTAATGTTTCTAATACAGATAATGTTTTTTTGAATTTATCTAGAAACCATACAAAAAATTTATTTTTATTCTCATTCATCAACCAATTTTAATTTCTTTTCAGATATCATACCTTCAATATAGTAATATCTGATGATATAAATGGTTGAACCTCATCTGTGTTGTTAAAAATGTATAAATGTGACAACATCACTTTGTCACATGGAATGTAGTTTACCTTTAAGCCACAAATCTATCTTGATTAACTATCATCTATAAAATATCAAGATATTAGGAGATCAATGTTCTTTAATTCATAAAAATAATCAGTATATAAGTCAATAACCTCTTATGATACATTTTTTTGAATAATAGAGGCCTAAAATTGATGAGTTTTTTTAAAATATCCCTTTAAAATATTCTTATATCTTTCAAAAAGAGACATCTAATATAAATAAATAAGACCACATATTCTTATCTCACACACCAAATTAATCACCAGATGATCCATTATTTCAAACAAATTGGTGGGAAATACATTTCTAGTTGAAAAATTATGATCATGGATTCATTATTCAACACATCAAACAAATTTAGATCAATGAATTTTTTATAAGAGTATTTGAAAAAATAACATAATCTTATGGTAGTATTTCTGACAGGTGTCGACAATATTCCATGTAGTGTGACTAATATTAATTATTTCATCAATACATGAGAGTCATGATATTTCATACTTATTAATTTAAAAATATTTAATGAAAAAAAAAATTATTTACTTTTTAAAAATATCCATAGTGTAATTTAATACTATGAAGACATTGAAAAATTCATCTTATCATTCTTTCTAAATGTGTGAAATGCCAAAGGTAAATATGTTATGTTTCCTTTAATAGGGGGAGCTAACTCTATACGTATTACCATGGATATCAAGTTCAATTTAGCATGAAATCCATCTTTTGTCTTTCCTTTTACATATAACAAAGTTATAATCAAAATATAACATATGTTTTTCTCAACATGTATAACATTAATGATATTTTTTATCACTAAAAATATACAATAGGGAAATTCGAATAAGATAACATTTTTTAAAGATATATTTTTGATGAAAAAAATTCCTTTCTTTCCAAATGTAAAATTAATATTTTCACATTGTCATAACATTATTTAGCTAACAATGGTTGTGGGGGGGGGGACATTATATTCCTATAAACCATTAAATTCTTTTTTTTCATTCTAAAATATGGATGATCAATTCACAAAAATCTTCAATGTCCCATGAACACTATCTTTATTCTATTATAAAATTCATAATATTAAGTCCCCTATTTACAAATTGGATATGTTTTATGTCCCTTAACACTATCTCCAGATAAGTTTCTATACATAGGAAAGTCATTTATAGTGATCATTATCATAGAAATAAAAATAAAATTCTATTTCTTATAGGCTTAAAAAATTTTAACACCTATCTACCCTAGAATTTTCAAATTATCAATCAATGGTGAATGATGCCAATCAATATTGTTTCTTTGATATTTTAGTCAATAAATATTGAATCTCATCATATCACATTTTTTATTCAATTATATCTATGTGTAAAAGGTTTAAACTACCAAAAAAATAGTCCATGAACCATGTTGGCTACTAAGGATTTGATATGGATTCATTTTATCTATGCACATTCCCTTTTTAAGATTTCTAGATTTAATTCCAAAATTAGGATTTTTTTATCAAATCTATTATATTGTAGTAAATCAGAAGGGTGACATAATTTTCCATCTGATATGCACTCATCAGTATTATATTTTATTTCTTTTTCATCATTTGAATTTGGAAATAGATTCTTCAAAATGAGGGATTATTATAAGGTACTAAATTTATTCACCAGGAGGTTTGAAATTGGTACCTGAGAATGAACCAGAGTTGATTTTTTCATCTATCTTATATCAATATGTCCCACATTTAGAAATTTTTTATAATCATTCATATTCTTTCCTATACAACATAAAATCTTTGGGGAAATCATATATATTTTTATACACCAATCTATTGGGAATAATATTTTATTTGTGTCATAATTGGAATATGGAAGCCACTTTCCTTCTAGATGTAGCACTTTTAAATTTTCAAATAATTTAAAGAAACTTTTATCACTCCACCCATTTCTTTCTTTAAAGTTAAATAAACTCAGATCTGCTGATAACAATGTAAATTTAGTGTAATCTATGAACAATGGTTTCTTAGATTCTCCATACGAGCATTAAACACTTTCTGTTTTTTAATGGTTTCAATACCAACATCATGAATTAATACTTCAATACGATCCTATGTATCATGAAGTTTATTTTCATCAATTAGATGTTGAATTTTTTGTTATTTCACCATGCCAAATCTAACATGTATAATTATGGATAAACCATAGAAAATGAGATGATCCTTGATTGCGCTAGAATTTAACTTTATCACATTCAATCACCTCAAACTTGAATAGAAAATCATTTTTTTAATATTACCTATAGAAAACTCCAAGAAATCATCAAATACTTTTTTTATATTCATTAGTAGTTCTTCATAAATTTATCCAATTATGATACATTAATTACATAATATCAGAATATAAAAGGTGAATGTATTAAAACATATAATCATTTAAAAATATATATAAATAAAAAAATTTAAACATAAAAACATCTAATGAAAAATTAATTAATAATAACTATTTCATCATACTAAACAATTATACATAATAATCAAAACATATCATTAAAAAATTTACAGATAAGTGATTAAAGATATATAAAAATGGATAATTTAAAAAATCATAAATTATTGACAAATAATTAATGTCTTAAAAAAATTGAAAATGAAAAATAAGTTACGATAAAAAAAATTTAATCAAAATAATTATTTTAAAAATATATATATATGAAAAAATTGATGAAGAAAATTTATTTCAACCATAAAAAATTATAACTATAAAAAATTTATAAATAAAAAAAATATGAAAAACAAATATTTAAAAAAATTTCAATGACCAAAAATTTATAATTATAAAAAATTTATAATATTAAATAAATATTAGTGGAAATTTTTTTAATTAATAATAAAAGTAAAAAAATGAATGGATTAATTAAATTTATAACTAATAAATAATTAATTTATCTTCAAAAATAATAAAATAACTTATAAAATTTGGAGGTGTATAATGAAAAATGGATTTTTAATTTTGATCAACTCACCCGTAGCTGATTGCAATAGGGATAACTCTACAATATTGAAGAAAAAAAGTGGAAAAAATAAACATAAAAAAGAACCATAAAAAACCTCGAACTGCAGTAGACCGTTGATCAAAATAGAATTAGTATCATAAAAGAAGGATGATGGATGTAATATTGAGCGGAAAATGTGAAAATATTATGAAAATCAATTATAAGAGAAGATCGATGAATGTATAGGAAATCAGGTGTCATTCGGTGTCGACATCAGTTGAGAGAATAGGGTTATGAGTGAAAAATAAGGATTTTAGGGGGAAGGTGGTATTTTTTAAAATTCTATTAATGGCAGTTGAATTAAAAAAAGAAATTAATTTTTTTTACAGCTTTTGACATCATTTTTACAAAAATCAAAAATAAAAGGTTTACTGAATTACTTTTAATACTGATTCTATATTAAATCAAAATTAAAAGTAAACTAGAAACACTTTTAATGTTGGTTTTATGAAAAATCAAAGTTAAATTTTTCCCACAACAATTTTAACATACATTTCTCGAAAACCAATGTTAAAACCCTAGCACCAAATCCTCTATTTCTACTAGTGTCATCTTAATGAAACTTGAGTTATGATGCTGTGTTTTTGGGAAATGTCTATAACCTCAACCTCATGATCTTCATTGGTCTATATCTATTTATGGTGCAATACCCATGTTAGTTAGCTTCCAACACATCCATACACCCAAATGAATACAATTATTCACCCATGATTGTAGTCTCAATCCCAATCATGAGATTGCAAACTCACTTAAACGCATCATTATTAGCCGATATGGGACTGTGTTTATAGTTCAATACACCGAAATTGCAGGAGGACTTCCAAGGCCTCCACACTACAGTATTAGGGAAGATGAAGTCTAACTCCACCATGGTCATAGATAAAAAGGGGATTCATATGGTACACATGAAAACTTAGGGGACCATCGAAGATTACTCATAATCATAATATAAGAAAATAGAGAAATTCAATAATAACTTTTCCCTGTGGAGCCCAATGTTGGAGAGAGAAAGAATATTCAGAATCATGGGAACTGATTTCCATGATATCATTTCTAAAGTAATATTTGGGGGGGGTGTATAAATAGTAAGGGGATGCTACTATATATGGGGTTCCTCATTGAGGGATTAGTTTAAGAGATTAGCTATATTTATTTCACTTATAATAGTTATCTTGTTCTCCCTCCATTTTAATATTTGTTAACAGAGAACTAACATGGTGTTAATCCCCAAGGGATTTTTATGGGGATCCCAAATCCTTTATCTCATTTTTATCAATGTTTTAGTCCATTTGTGATAAAGTATGGGGTGTGTAGTGGTTTTTTGTGATGCTTGTACACCTTTATGATGGTATTTTCCTCATTTATATCCTATTATCTACCAAATTCACCCCTCCCTTTAGTTTTATCATTCTATATATGGTTTAATGGGGTGATTTAATTGATGAAAAATGTATAGTTGTATTGGGAAATGGATAATTTCATGCCTTGTCCATGGTGTGTTATCATTATCCACTATAGAGGTGGTATGTTTTGTATGCTATGTAAGTATCTAAAACATATTAGTTTTCACACTTTTTTTGGGAAGGATACTTTTGAATGATATTTATTGAGTTTTCAATTGAAATTTAAAACACTCATTTTTGGATAATGAAGGGTGCATGACCATACCTAGGGATTAATACCATTCCAACTGAAATTTATTTGTTTTATCTCATGTTTTGTTTTATTTATATTTTATAAATTGTTTTAATTTATTCTATGTGCCCATAATTTGAAAAGTCCAAAAATATAAAGGAGTGATAAATAATGAGTGTTTGGTTGGATAATTGGAGAATAACCCATAGTCATCTCCTAATTCGTATTCATATGGTATTTTAATTTATATTTTGATAACCCCAAAATAATTGGTTTGTCAAACTTGACACTAATTCTGGATATCCAAGGAATTTCATTCACTATTTTTCATCTTTTATGAATATATTTTTTTAAATTAAAATACTAAAAACACATAGATTTTGATTTCTCAAATTCATAATAGTAAAGTGTATGGGATGAACTTCAAGTATTAGTTGAGAAGATCAAACCACTCTAATATTATAAACATTTATCTTCCCATGTAATGGATGAAGAAGAAACTGAAGCTTGATCATTAATTACACAAGAAATGTAGATCAAGGAGGTGATTCCATAGTCTGAAGAAGTTGGAAAACCTAAATTTGTAGGCTCCAACACTATAATTTCTGTGGAAGAACCATTCAATGCTAAAGGTGAACTTATTGAAGTCCTACTATCAAAAATCACAACACTTCAAGAGGCATTACTTGATAAATCCATGCTATCTGATCTATTTAAGAAGGTTAGTTTATTTTTTAATTATTTTAAATATACTTTTATTAGAAATAAATAATTAATAAATCACTAATCCCTAGATTAAATTATAGATTCACTAACTAATTGAGTTCCCCAAATAGTAAATATGAGGTGGAAGCCCCATCATCAAAGATAAGTTGGTGCTATAATATTAAGATTATTTTTAGTGACCTTCCATATTGATAATTAAATTCATGCTAATATATTTGAAGGGGATAATTTCAGTTTAAATTCGTCTTGTTTTAGTTTTAATAAAATTGAATTATTCATCACCATTAAATATGGTCGTGGATTCATGTGATAATAATTTTGTATGTGAAGTGGTTGAAGATAAAGAAGGATAAGATGAGACAAACCTACAACAAACTTAGAAATATTGTGAAGTTATGGACATCACTTTCCATCGAGACGAAGAAAAGAAGGATTCACGTTACATTCATCAAACTATACTACCATTCAGGTAAACTATTAAGTGAGAGGAGTTTATTCTAATCTTTGAAAAAAGATCCCCCACAAAAAGGAGTTATACTTGAAGAGAACTAGAAGAAATTTAAAGTGGTGGTTTTTGAAAATAAAATCTCTATGTCCCTTTAGATTGGGGATGATGCACTGGTACCACCCAAGCAAGGTTAGTAGAAACATAGTACCCACTTAGTGGTTCAAATCAATACTTTTTCCACTTATTTATTTCACTTTTAATTGTTTTTTGTAAAAACTTCTTGATTTAGTTGTTTTTATTTATAAGTATTTCATGGGGGGATTAATAGAAGGAGTATGGAAAATAAATTTTTGGGGCAACCCATCTAAAATAACCATAAATTTGTATTATTCCTTCTAATTAATTTGTTTATTTAACAATTGATAAACTATGCAGAAATTTCCATAATCATTTAAAAACTAGAAAGTCGTTAGTAAATAGATAAGTGTGTGGAAAGTGGTATTACCATGTGTAGGGTTTTCCATGCTTTGTTTTCATCTTTGTTTTAGTGTATATTTATTAATATTTTAGCATAAAAAACATAATAAGCAATTTTTCACACTTGAATTATTTTTGAGAACATATCCCAATTTTTTTAAAGAAATATATTTTAAATTTATATTTGATATTAAACCTTTTTCCTTAAATTTGTTTTTCAAAATTTTTAATGAGTTTAACCATTTTTTGAAATCCATTCCCATGATCATTGACCTAATATTTTTCCCTATCGTAATATGTATTCCAAACCATTTGACATCATCTTTCAAATACTATCACTTACTTGAGAGAAACATGGATTTTGGGAGTAAAACAAAACTTATAATTTTTATCTTTAAAATATTTTGATTTCATAAAATATTTTAAAAATTATGAAGGCACTTTTTTCTATATCAAATAATATTTAGAACTACCTTTATATTGAACATGGTTTATCTCCTAACATCCATGGATCACCTTAAAATTTTAATCCACATATCAATCTATATTTTCCCTTACCAACCCTTAACTCTTAATATTTTGAATGATTATCAAAAGTGTAAATGTGGGGGGAGGATTTCATGTATTTTATTTTGGAGAAATTATATTTTATAGGCAATTTATGACAAAGACATCATTTTTTACTCTTGAATAGAAGGGAGAGATATGTAATAATAGAAGGAAGTGGTGCAATCTATGTAAGAATGATCTTCCCTGCCACAAATTTCAAACTCCTATCAACAAATACTCAACCGTGGACACAACAACTATTCACCACCAAACGAAATCTCATGGTCCTCTATGAAATTATGATGAGCCTATGGAAATACCTCAGGACACTAACCTACATTGAAATGATATATTTTAGAGAAATTAATCTCAACATAATAACATAATTAGTTCCAACTCAATGTATCCTTCCAGTGTTCTCAAACCCAAATGGAAGCATCAGTTCACTAGTGGATGTAGTCTCAAGCCTAAACATTACCTCAGGGTGTAGCTTAGTGGAAGTTATCCCTGTAGGTCTCATTGTGGTCTTATGTTCTCACTAAGTAATTCCTTGAATTTTTGTGTTGCATGATTTTATTTTTAATGTAGATTATTTCCCCACATCAATGTAAATAGTCTCAAGACTAATCATGTGATTATGAACTCACTTCAACACATACTTATCAGCCATCATGGGACTACATTTTCTAGGTGAGAACTAACTCGGCATAGGAAACCTCCCAAATAATCCATGCTAAATTATTAGTGGAGATAAACTTTAAATATACCTTGAGATTTGATCAAAAAGTGGATCCATGTAAAACATAAATAACTCAAGGGGACCATTAATGAATCTTCATACTCATTGTCTAACAACTTTTACATGTGGAGCATAATGCCAGTGAGAGAAAGAATATTCTGAATCATGGGCACTAATTTCCACAATCTCATTACTTAAGGAAGAATAATAAAAGTGGAGGGATGTATCTAAACATCAGGTGGATGTTACTATATAAGGGTTCCACACAAAGGGATTAACATAAGAGTTTTTCTTTATTTATTTCACAACTTTTTAATATTAATAATAGTTCTATTGTTTTCATTTTTACTTCTTCATGGTCCTTGGACTATAATCTCTTAGATACCTGTTAATGGAGAAATAATCCATGGATTAATCCTTGGGGTAGGTTCATGGTGATATATAATCCATTTTATCATTTTTATAAATGAATTTTTTTCATTTGTGATGAATCATGGGGTGTTTAGTGGGTTGGTAAAATGGTTTTCCAAAATTCTATAAAATTTACATTAGTTCTATTCTATTCCCTACAAAATTTATTCCCTTACCTTCAGTTAGATCATCCTGTATACAATGAAATAAGGTGAGTTAATTTATGGGAAGTTTATGGTGGGATTGGGCGAGGGATGATATTTTTCCTTGACCGTGGTGTGTTATCATTCTGTACTATAAAATATGTGTGATTAGTATGATAAGGAGGTCTCCAAAATATATTGGATTACAAAATTTAAGTAGGGTAAGTATACTTAAGAATGGAATTTATTGAGTTTTCAAATGAAACTTAAACCAATATTTTTTATAATGAAGGGGGTATATATCCAAACTTATGGGTTAACACTATTCTCACTAACTTTGTTTCATTTCAGGTTTTTTTTGTTTTTTTTTCAAAATTATTTTCTTAGATTCTCTATTCCCATTATTTAAAAGGACAAAATATATAAATAAGTGGTGATAAATAGTGAGTCTTTTCTTGGTTACTTTGAGAAAAACCTATAGATACCTCCCAAGATATATTCATAGGGGAATTTATTATTGGTTTTGATGGAACCCATACAGTTAGCTTAATTCCCCTTAAACAAAGATTTCTCACCACTACTTAAACTCATCCAAGCCCGATCAAGATCTATTGACCATTTAAAAAGTTCCAAAAAATACATCAAAAAACCATTTAATTAATTATATACCATTATAATTAAATAAAATAACCAATTATATAATTAATTCAATTAGTTATAAATGAAGAATAATCCCCCGGGCAGTGTAATAATTTCAAAACCTCAATCAATGGGGTGTGGATCACTCCAAACACACCCTCGAGACCATTACCCCTGAAAGACCTAGAATATAGCATCAATCAATCAATAAATTCAATTCTAATTAAAATTAAATACATAAATAATTTAATTTATAAACATAACTTAAAATAATACACAATATCTAGTGTGTTCAAACTCGTGAAACCTCCCATAACCATCCCGTGAATAAACCCCAAAATAATGAAGGATTCCATATTTACAGGGTAGAATTATATCCAAATTCCCAAATCCCACTACCCGAGATTAGATTAAAACATATATAGGGTATAGAGAGATTATAATGGATAGAATCACTCCTTAATCCAAGAAGGAATCACACCTGAGTCACCAAAAACCATATTGTTGAAAGGAATGAGAGGAGGAGAGAAGTTTGGACTCCCTTTGTTTGGACACCCCCAAAATGAAGAATATTGTAAAGGGTGTTTAATTTTAAAATCACTAATATTAATTCTCACCCCTAGTTTTTAAAAACCATTCCCTATCACTATCAGTTACCTTGTTCACCTTAACCATTGGCCTCAAGCAGTGTTCCTACACTTCTGAAACACTGATCACTGGGCACCCAATGCCACACTCAGGATGAGTATACTCCACCAGAGATTCCACCTTGAAAATACCCCGTCAACTATTTCAATTGAATCTTCAAACATCATGTCCTAATCTAAATTGAAAAATTAAAACTAAACCCCAATTCTACACTCATCAGAACCAAAATTCTCCTCCAATTCCACTGATAGGAATCAATTTTTGTAATTTAAACCTCCTCAATATAAGACTTATCATCCCCAAGAAGTCTTTAAGTTGATCCCTAATGGATCATATTGGTCACCGTAACCTGATACATAGTATGAAACAATATATCCATTTGGTTTGGATCATGTTAACACACCACCTAAACTAGTGAAACTACATAATACTCTATATTTCTCACACTTTGACCCATCCCACATATTTTTCATTTCATGAATGATTTGGGTGGAGCCATATATAAACCACAATTCTCTATCACACAAGAAAATTCTAGTCAGTACTAGACCACACCGACCAACCCTGAAAGACCTGATGCCCTGAGCATCACAACATCATCTAATTTCACCAAATCCCCAGTGATGACCAACTCCCAATGCTATTTATATATTTCTAATTCACCAATGCCACACCCCTAGAGTGGACATCATTAGTCTAGACTAGATTATAGCTCACTCAACGACACACTTGGGAACCTCTAAAAACACATGGTCCTCAAAATCATAGCCATAATCCCTAGACATTATCCAACTCATGAAGACTTACAATATTACAAAGTGTGTTATACTCCCCATGAGTACCAAAATCTATCAACTTGTTCCTCCAAATGGTAATTCTTCTAAACCCCTACTGGAAAATCACTAAACACACTGAACTACCCCATATTCGTGGTTCATTACAAAAATATAATTCTCTCCCACTAGCTAGATATATATTTACACACAAGGCTATTATATCCAAACACCAATGAAAAACCCTCATCACTACCAGTCCAGGTACTCCATATGAATCACACCTGATGCTTTTCATACACCAACTAGACAAATATTGGAATAAAACAACCTGAATAGTTCCTCTCCACCATATAATTATCCAACTTCCAAGTCTTGTATATTTGTTTTCCTATATTACATAATTATACAAATACTAATAATAACGAGACACTTCTCATAAAACCTAAAAAACTACTCCCCATGGTCTATTCTATGAGGTTATGTAGTCACAGTTATACACAAAACCACTAATGAAAAGCACTCAATATTTTATTCCATAAACATAATCAAAATGTTTATAACAAAAAAAAATATTGATCTCCCTCATGTTATAACCCACTACGTAATCCATTTATAACCATTAATAGTTTCAAAAAATCATCACTTCCAAACTATTACAAACAGTCAAGGTTCCACCCAATACATCACTAATATAGTTGAGTCTCTCAAAATATTAACATCAGGCTAAATCCATTGATCACTTCCCTTGTTACTATATCACACAAGAGTCCATATTTTATTCCCTTTAATTAGTTGATAAACAATTAACCATCAAGGGTCAACAACCTTGGATAATAAAATGAGTCTCACACCTTTCCATACACATATTATGTTTAGTCACACTCATAATGGGATTGTAACATTCCAAAAAATATTTCTAAGTAGTTGGGTAGGCTAAGGAGTTCTATAATCCATCACAATAATCAGACACCTTGTAAGGTCCTTTACTGCATAAGAGTATCAAGGGACTAAACAATAATACTTATCAACCTAAATATAAATGAATAATGTGTTAAAAGGAATATCTATCCATATAAAAGGTAACTATGACATAACACCTAGTGTGATGTGAACTTCACACACACTTTCCCTAACTAAGAGTGTTTCAAAAATCCACCTGTTAGCATATTTTACATGTTGTAAGAGGATGATCAAGCCTATAAAAAATTAATCTCAAAATTAAAAGGTTTAAATTACACCAAAAAAATATAAAAAGACATACACATAGCATGGGATTCCATCCTATTTTCAAAAAGTAAGGGAGGATTCTTAAGGATATACTTACAATGGTGAAAACAACCATTATGGTTAATCAATATACAAACCCAATAGATTGAAAACCTAGTCTATCTTATTGATAACTCAATTCAAATCATTTAGAGACCCATATAAACTATCCCAAGTTTACCAGTCTATAAAACAACTAACTATATGTTATATGCATGTTCACCACATCACTACTCAAAGCATTACCCATGATTCCGCATCAATACATCTTAAGGAACTCCTACAATAAAGACAGAAACTAGTCACATGCCTATTAAGTGTCGTTCATATCATAAAATATATATAAAACATAGACCAATGATTATTATCTCAATGTAATTCATGTGCCTAGGTTGTATCCCACTCTCAGGCTACCCTCACGTCGTCACAACCCATCTAGAGAATAAACTAGAAAAGTGTCCTAAAACATGATTAAAACTCAAATCAATATAATAATAAGAAAAAAAACCATCACTAATCTTACCAAACTAATTTATAAACCATATCTCATGAAGGTAAAAATAGATGAAGAATCTCTCAAGATTGGGTTATATATATCTAAGGAAACTAACGTTCCATTGCCCCACCTGAGCATCTATCAATAGTGGTATGTGTATTCTCATACCATTCCACCAACACTAGGGTGAAAATCGTCATTGGGTACCCACCTACCTGATTTCCATTTAAGGATTGTTATCACATCCATAAGCACATAAATTATGGAACCTATGAGAAACACTCCTCAACATACCATCATAGAAGAAGAAAATGGGTGTGGTTAGAAATAAGTCCCACTACTTCATACTAGCCCTATAACATAAGGGCCTCATAACACTAGGGAATAACTCTAGACTAGCCCACCTTCAACTAGGATAGGTATAAAATATATATATGATTCACCTCATCAATTAATAAATAGTAATATCATAATTAAAATACGAGTTCAGTAAAGTAGAATGATATCATAAAGTTATATAGAAAAACACTATATAATTTTTTGTTGACACATTAAATAATTAGAGCCTATATCATCGTCAATGTTCTAAACCATAAGAAATAAAAGGTATTTCATCTAAATCCTATATGCTAATGTGATTCATGAACACACAACCCCTTACCATCCCAAGCTTAGAGTAAAAATAAATAAACCGATAACCCCAAAACATAATAACTGTTTAACTAATAAAATCAACCATAATAGAAAAATCCCAAAGAAAAAAAATCTCAACTCCCTAATAACTTGGACTTCATCTCATGAAAGTGATGGACATGCACAAGATATAGTGTCTATTCCATGTTCCAACCAACCCTATCTCCATCTAACATTTCCCTAATAATAAGATAGAGAAAATAAAGGATCTGATACTCCTTTATAGTGCCCCTGATATAGTTCCCCACTACTTTGATTGAACTATGTACTACATACCTCAATAATTCCTCCCCATATACCATTGGCCGCTAACTAGTGGTGAGATTCTATGTAATAAGTGGGGATAATATACCCTCTTTGCTACAAATAACCATAAAATATAGTGGAATTAATATTGTTAACAATTATTCCACAATAAACAAAATAAAATCATACATCATAGCAAAATTCCATTAATAAATAAATAACAACTCACATGATATAATAAATGAGCATAAAAAATATCCTATGTGCATGCATAAAGGAATGGTCACATATCTACAGACCCTGAAAAATCTTGCAAAATGAAAATAAAAAAGAAGGAGACCTTAGAAAAACAAGTCCCAATTCTCTTACCAGTCTATCTTCAACATCATATCAATATATATAGATCAACCATCCAAAATGGGGTCATTTACCTTATGAATTCATGAAAAAAGAAGTCTTATTGGGTGCCACAATACTTGATTAGGGCGTGAGTACAAATCAATAGGACACCACCATTTTTTTCATTAAACATATCCAATAAAATAAAATGAATGTACAATATGATATTTTAATAAATAAAGTAAATAAGAAAGGGAAAAAATATAATTAATCATACCTAAATCACATTGTGTGAGGATTACCAGCTTTAGTTAATTATAGAGTGTTTATGAACATGCCACATAACCATTGGTTGGGTTTCCAATCCCTAGTCATAGTAAATGGTCTTAATATCCCAATAACACAACTATAAAATGGGAATTATGTCCCTAATATTTCATATGAATCAATAAATAGGTATCAAATCTTGATAATAAAGCCAAAATAATGGGAATATCATCCCAAGAAATCATATACAATCATTTTTCACATTCAAACTACACTATAAATATATGGACTATCATCCCTATCCCCTGACATAAATACAAGTGGGAAAGTGTCCCTAGTCTCGAGTTGTATCATAATGGAAGAAATCACATCCCAAAACAACCAATCATTAATGAGAATCTCATCCCCTTAGAATCATCATATCATGGGTTGTCCTTCAAATCCCCAAAGAAATAACAATAACTAATAATTTCTTCAATAACTAGGAAATTCATCTTGGGTATCTCATTCCATTCCTTATAAGTATAATTTAACGAGAAGTACTTCCCAATTCTAAGGGTATAACATTTTACAAGTAGATAATCCCATTCCATATGAATCATTTTTCTAACTAGGCATTCCATCCCATTACCATCCTAATAAAGACGATATGGTAATTATGTTCTATGGACTAGTGGATATTATATCCCGATATAATGGGAATAACATAAATTTCTATGAGCACATCCCATAATGGGAATAAATTATCTGACCATGTCATCAACTGGTAATTTGGAAATTCATCCCATACCAAATTTTATAATATCACGTCAGGAATGTCATCCTATTCCTTAGGAATTATCAACACAAGTGGGAATGCTTTATTATTCAATAGGAATAATAGAGTGAATGGGTAGGTTATCCCACACTTGAACATCATATCAAAAAATGTCATCTTACCCATCCCATAACTGGATAATATAATCAGGGAAAAACCCCCCATGACATAATCACAACACATAATAGAATAAATAAATATCTTAAATAATAGTATATAAGTAAGTCCCAATTCGGTTAGTATAATATCCAACACTATTCAAGTCTGGATTGGTTAAGTGCTCACATTCCCAACCTAGATCCATAACCAAAAAAAGGTATAACCTACTAGATTATGATAATATAGAAGGGGGAGGGACACTTATACAAAATTTCAGTCATATAAGATAAAAATAATAACAAGGAACTACTAACGAATTGTTCAGGTCAAGACCAGAGATGACCATTCATAACTCACACATTTCGTAATCAAAGGAGGCTATAGGAACCTATTTCGATTCCACTTTGTTATGGTTTACTAAAAACAAGTCCCTCTTAGGTCGTAATTTCATAATTACTCATACTTTAATTTTCACCCATGGCCCTAGATGACCATATCATCAATATCTTTCATAAAAATGACAAATATAGTCTAAATAAAATGTACTCTCTCTTATGAGATGTAGGGGAATTATCCATTTAATGGATAATTCCCATATCTCTCAATTACACATCTCTCATAAGTCTACGAAGTAAAATGACACCTAATCAATGTCCTAGACATCATAAAATAAATTTTGGTAAGCTCTATTAGCATCCAGGTAAAAAAATCAAACATACTTTTAATTTAAGCTCATGAATATCGACGAATATAGTATGAAAAAATAGCATTAGTGAAGTTCATAGGGATATATGGACCACTAATAAGTGGGTTTTGAATTAATGGTGATCTTTTAAAATTTCCATTCTCATGAAATTAACCCCTATAACTTATTAAATTTTCAATCCTCTCAACTTTAAAACTCGACCTTACTCATATACAATGATAAAGAAGATGAATGAAAGGCACACAAGTTTTTATAAGATTTGGTCCCAAAGTGACTACCTAGTCCTTCCCACATTGACTCAAAGTAATCCAAAAATATACACTAAATAATGAAATTGAATAAAAATATTCTAACTACCATAAATCCCCATATTTCTTCTTATAGTAAATATTATTGGTTCCCACTAGTTATAAGATCTGATACTTCTTTCCATCCAACATAATATTGTCACTTTTTTTCTTCTCATTGTGAACTATATCTAAAATAAATTCTCTATAACTTCAATTAATAGAAGATATATTTCTAATATCTCAAATTTTAAAGCATGTGTGAACATAATCCTTCTATTTCATCCTTTTTTTGCATCACTCAAATTATTTTTAGGTATTTATTGAAAACTCTTATTTCCGAATGATTTTATTTCGATTTTAATCTTCCAAAGGAATAATGTTTTGCTACATCAACTTTACTTAGACTATATAATATTTATTTTAGTGAATTATACTTCTGATGAACATAACATACTAGATCATATCTTCTTTTTATAATATAGGAACTCAATATTCATCCAATAATGCAACAACTCAAACTTATTACAATTCTTTATGATCTGGTGTGCCTGATCCTGACAAGGTTCTTCCAATTTTTTTCTACTATCCTGTTCTTAGTTTAAAAATAGTGTGAATGTATCCTCTTTAAATAAACACAAAGACTCAATCCCAAATTTAATTGATCTATAACCCAAGATGAACATGTTTTCGTTTCTTCATTTTTACGTATTTACTACACATTGAATTATACTACTCTATCATCCAACTTCCATAACTGATGTATGTTGTATCCAATATGTATATACAACCACTATTTTTTATAGGGGAAATTTTTTCCCTATAAAGACCCAAAAATTTCAATATATTGTTTTAATTATATGGGAAATTTACGAGTCCACAAAAATTTACGGCGCATGATTCCGAGGCCCGGTGTGACCAGAATGAATTTCTAAACTTTTTACGTTATGTAAACATGTGAGTGGGTTTCTGTAACTTTTGAATTGGTGCTCAGAATTGAAATCCAGGGACACCGTTGAACTCACAGTGCCAATATTCGCTTAATGACACCTTTACCTCGACCGCAGTTGGTCAAGGGTGAAATTTAGTTTTTGTGTTTTTCATGGAAATAAAAATAAAATAATGAAAAATTTTTATTTTATTTTCATAACCTACCAATTTTGAATGTGAAGTGGTGGGACCACCCGTTCGAAAAACCTCCCATTTTGAAGTTAATGGTGGGGACCACCCGGACCTTCTTTAATGGGAGAAAACCTTTCAACTCCCCATATAATTATCGGAACCAACTAAAATTAATAAAATGTGTCGACATTTAATTATGCCAACATAAATTAATTTGTTAAACTTATTTTAATTTATATGGGAACCTCATTACATTTAGGGTAAAGTTTTGGAAATGGGAGGAGCTTGGGATAATTGTGGAGAAAACCCTTCTTCTCCAACAAAGAATTCCTCTCCAACGAAGAATGAGGAACCGACCCCGAGCCCGGATCGGAAGCACCTTGCGGAGGAAACGAACGCCAACGTTCTCCAATGAATTAATCTTCTTACTCGTAAAATCCTCCAATAAACGACAAGGTAGGGTTGTTTTTTTGAATACCCCCTTACCCATTATTGACGTTCTTCGTGATTTAATAATTAATAACTTCTTGATACCGCTCTAACGCAGAGGGTATGGGCCAAACGAACATGGCCCGACCTCCCCACAATCCTCGGTGGTTTTTGATGTGTTCTTAGAGATGGAGGAGGATGGAGATCGGTGCCGGTGATTGGAACTGGTGGGACTCGAGAGCGGCGGCCGACACCACAACTGGCCGTGAAGATGGCGGCGATGCAACCGCGCCGCCGGGGAAGAACCATGACCCATCAGCCGTGGTAGAGCAAGGGTGGAAACTGGAACTCTGGCCAACCGCATGAAGGGGATGAAAACACATGTCCTCACTTCTTAGCAGTGAAGAGCCACAGACTTGTGTCGTGGCGGTGAGACGAGGAGTGACCGGCTCGATGCTGGCCGCTGGTTAAGGTGCAGCGTGCGACCGCGCCGCCTGGAGGAGGATGACTGGCCGACCGGCCAGCCACGAGCTGAGCAGAATTCGCACCATGGGCCGCCACACCGAGGGAGGCTGCACCGCGAACCTAGTGTTCCAGGCTGGACCCAACGGGCCAGGTGGGTCCGATTGGGTCGGACCAGACCCCGACCAACTTCAACCCTTTTTGTTCTTTTGACTATATCATGAGATAAAGGCGTCTGTTTGACTAACCGCCAGTGGCGTCGGAAGCCTTGGATTGAGATGGTACTTTTGGTATACCCCACTTGAGTTTTGGATAAATTTGGGATATATCCAGGTTGGATCGAACACGAATCCAACTGGGCCCTCATGACTCAAAAGCTAATATCTTACAGACCGGGCATCCGATTGATGCACTGTCGGTTGCGTTGAGACCCATTTTATGTGGTAGTACTTTTAGATACTTCTTTGTGGGACTTCATTGTAGTCGGAGTATTGACTTGTGGCTTGAGGAGTGGATCCTGCCATAATCAAGATAGCTTAGTACAGGAACCCTGTAGCTGGCTGTAACATGAGAAAGGGATCCTATGTGGGTCTGTGCTTTGGGATCCTTTGTGGGTCTGTGTTTGAGAGTATCACTTGGATACACTCTAGGAATCCACGTGGGAGTACTCTAGGATTCTACGTGGGTCTGCTATACAAGGATCCTATGTGGGTCTGAGGATCTACTAGGATCCTATGTGGGTCTGATGATCCTACATCGGTATGATGATTTAGTATCCTACGTGGGTCTGCCTTTTAACAGAGTAAGATGATTCAGTAGTTACATCTAATCATCTTTACTACCATACCTAAGTTATACCTGCTTTGAGCTGAGTCCTTACCTTCATGGTGATAATTTTTTGGTATTATTCTGTGTAGCATAACTTTTTAGTACTTACCTTCGTGGTGATACCTTTGTGGTATTCTTCTGTGTGGCGTACCTTTGTGGTATTTACCTTCATGGTGATAAATCTGTGGTATTATTTCCTTCGTGGAATAGTTGAGCTTTGGATAAGAGTTGGGTCTTGTGTTTCCACATGAATGAGATGGGTATACTTGAAAACATAGGTATATGTATGGGTATATAACTAAGTAGGGTTTTCAGATGTTTTCATGCTTTGTAGTTTATCCTTTGTGGGTTTTGTGAGACCTTATAGGGTCTCAAGGTTCTTAAAGATTATCATTATACTCACCCTTGCATGGGCTACGCCCGCACTTTGCTGTGTTTGGTGCATATGGAAGACAACGCTGACTGAGGATGAGAGTACCAGGACTGGAGGTAGCTCAGAGGTGGACATTAGAAGAGGTATACCAGAGAGACGACCATTTGAGCGCTGTACCTACCCTTCATGTAGGATCCTTGGCAGGAGTTCACAAGAGCTGTTTCAGTTTACTTTTACTTTTCAGTTTTCTTGTACTTTCTAGTTGGGCATGTATTTCGGCCCCTTTTTCTTTCTTTACACACTCCTTTTACTATACAGTTTACTTGTGTTGGTATCTTGTTGTGTTCTTGATTGTTTGTGTTTATAGGTTATAAAGGCAATTCATTCCTGGTTTTTAGGGAATACGCCTTTCGGTGCTAGTCGTCAGCCCCTGGCCTATGGAAGGCGGGATTGGGGTATTCACAACATGGGCCCCGGGTGATGGGTCATGAAAAATTGGTATTAGAGGAGTCAGTTCTACCATAGAATATTGGACTCTGATCTTTCTTTTAATGGAAATAGTGTTAAGTGTTGTGAGTGTGGTTATCAGTTTAGGGAATCCAGTGTTGGTGTAGCGACCGATGTATCCATACACCAGGACCTTGACTTCTAATTTCTGACTCAGTGCATGAAAAAACTAATTGCATGTGTGTTTTGAAATGTTTTTCTTCGTGAACACTTTGAGTCATCTCCCTAGGTATAACTTATTGACCATGGAGCACCTGTTTCTTTTCAGGATTCCTCTATGTAGACAACCATCTAGGGTTTTGGGTATAGTATGTGATGATAGCCCACCGAGCGGCGATGCCTCAATGCAGGGCCCTTTATCAGTAGGGGCATCGACGGAGGTACCAGCGGTGGCATTACCTATTGGGCCACTGATGCCACCAGCCCCAGCAACATAGGGTTCACGCTGCTTGAGCGCGTTTCATGAGTTCCAGCACTAGAGGACACTGAGGTTCCGGGGCGAGACAACCCCACAGGTGACTGAGGATCGGCCAGAGGACGTGGTTAGAGTTTTGTGACTGGTAGGGACACCAGCATATCTCATGGTGATCCTTTCCACCAGTATTCTATTGGTAGAAACAGGAAGATGGTGGAGCTTGATTCTCCAGGTTCATGACGAGTTGACACTTATTTGGAAAGACTTTGAGAGCCTGTTTCGGGTAGAGTTTGTCCCAGAAACTCTTCGCGCAGTGTGCATATAGGATCTTCTTCATCTGCAGTAGGGAAACATGACTGTGGCTCAGTACTTAGCAAGGTTCAACGACCTATCATGATACTCTACTGATATGGTGTGGGACCCATTATTTGGGGCCCAAACCTTTGAGTAGGGACTCAGGAGGGAGATCAGGGCTTCGCTGATTTCTCTCAACACCCCGACACAAGCAAGTGTGTTAGAGAGAACCCTCTTAGTGGAGAGTTTTCTTGTTGAGTAATCACCAGCAGAGAGACCCACTATCAGGCATCACGTAGACAAGTATTATACAGTTGGCAGTAGACAGATATCACAGAGGTCCAAGAGGACCAGACATACTGGTGGACGATCGTAGGATACATGGTCAGATGTGTGCGGCACCGGTGAAAGATCCAGTCATGCGAGGAGCAGGCAGTGTTACACATGCGGTGGGCATGGTCACATGGCTCGTTACTACCCGAACCATCGTACAGATGATCATCATACAGTCAATGTACCACCCAAGAAGAGATAGAAGTTCGACCGAGGAGGTCCGCAGGGAGCAGGCGGATGTGGCAGAGGAGCTGGACATGTACATAATAAAATTTTAATTAAAATTTATTTTATTTAAAAGTATATAGGATTAGAATATTGTGTATATAAAGTAATTTTTTTAATAATAATAATAAATATGTTAGTTATATAAATAAATAATTAATATCAATTTATTAATTTGACAAAAAATTATCTTAATACTAATAATTAATAAAAATTAAAGTTATAAAATTTAAATTTATAGTCATTCCATGGTGTGATTAATCATGTTCTTGGTCGACCTATGTATGTGTTTAGTTTTTTTATTTAATTATTTATTACATGTATTTTTTTGATAAATTTTATTATTAAATAAAATATAATGATATATTTATAATTATTTCCTCCTCTATTATGCATGTGATAACATTTCCACGGTTTATTTTTTATAACCCTAAACCCCTAGTTCCCCTCACATGATAGTGAGTAAGCATACGTAAAAGATGAAGTTCCAGGCACGAGGATATAGTTAAAGACTCTAATAAATATGAAATTAACCAAGGAGATACATAGGATAATAGATGAGTGCTACAAATTGATCTAATTCATGGGATCATAGAGTTAATTCACCTAGGTTTAATGTTGGTTTATCTCTAATCAAAAAACCAATAAGTAGATAAAATATCATGATCATATCACTTATTTATTTTATTTATCAATGCATGGTAAGTTATTTTTTTATGTGATGCATGGATTATTTAGTTTATTAAATGCGTTCACATAAATTAAATAAATTAATAGTCATGCTAATATAAAATAAAATAAATTAATTATACATAAATTATTTTATCAAACATAGTTAATTAATTATGTAAAATACACACAATATTTACAAGCATATGAAGAATAAAATAATTAAATTTATATATAAGTTAAACACAATCCATCAAAAAATTATTAAGTTAGATATCACCATCCATTACTTAAGTAATAATGAAACCATAGATCAAATTATTAGTTTGGATCTTATCAAGATACATTCATTTATTGGGGAGTTCTAATGATTTTTTGGCTTACTTAACAAAGTTAATATCAAGAGTAGTTTCCTTTAAAAGACTTGGGATAACATGGTAGAAATAGTTGAGAAATTATTTGTTTAGATTTTAGGATTAGGGAGTCCACTAAACAGATCAAGGAACTTTGATTTAATGTAGTTGGAAAGACAACCCTACCTAAATACCTTTGAATAATTTGACTAATCCCTTGTCAGAGTTATTAAAAGAATATAGATCATTACTACTAGAATATATAATATTTAATATATTTTAATCTAATGTTGAGGGATATTAATATCTAATAAAATAGTGGGATACCAATAAAAATTAATTTACTACATCACAACAGGTAATCAAGTACAAAAGTATTCTTTTATTTGTTCTATAAAATGGAAATTCATTTGGTCACAATAGTATCCTAGTGATCCATATTGTAGAAATTTAATCTTTTAACCAAAGATAACTTTAAATATTGGTATATAATCTTTCATGTTATACTATGTGAAGATAGTAAGTTTTATATTCTAGAGTCCCCATCTTCAATTGATTCCTCTAATAATGTAAGAGAGGAGAAAAAAATGTATTTTGAAAACTTGTGGATGATGAATTGTACATTCATTTCCTCATGTTATCATCTATGAATAATGATATCTATAAGATTTATAATTACATGGATGAATACACCATATTATCTCATCTTCATGATCTCTATTAGGAGAACACACGACAATAGGGTTATGAGATCTCTAAGTCACTCTTTACATGAATGATTTGGGAAGGATTCCAAGTTGGATATCATGTAATCAAGATGATTATCTATATTAAGTGTTTATAAATATCGATATTCAACTTTCTTGAAGAATTGTGCATAGACCTTGTAATAGCCCCACTTCCTCAGATATTATCATGTTTTATTATGATTTTCATTATGAAAAATATAGACAATATGCTCATAGATGTATTTACTATAATTAAATAAGTGGATAAAGTTAAGAATCATAAAAAATATTTATATTTATGGTAAAAAAGTGAAAATACAAGGGGAAAAGGTTTAATAATAACTTTGAGTCTAAAGAACATTTACACCACCCTTTTAAGAGGTGAAAGATTAAGAGCGAGGCTAAGGATTAGGATGTAGTGTATTTTTCTTATGAAAATAAAGGCCAGTGAAATAAAATATATACCTTGGTAAATAATTAAGGGTAGGCTTAACGTAAATTAATTATCATGTGTAATCTATCTACTTTTATAAATTAGGAATTATATAAATCTTTTGGTTATCATATTTGTATTCCAATATAGTAACCAAGTAGATTTTGGAAGATTACCAAAGGTGAAGTGGATATTTGAGTTTCCAATGGAGAAAAAACGCCTGAACTAACTATAATATATTACCACATCATCTCACTAACTGGTTTAATTTTAGTTTTATAAAAAATTTATTATACACCCAATGTAACAAAAAACAGAATATATATTCCCATTTTAGACATGGATGGATTTACTTTCAAGTTTTAAAATAAGATTTTATACTTTTATAAAGATAAATTATTCTATAGAATAACACATATAAATAATGGTCTTCATGTATTAGAATATGAAATTAAAGAATTTGTAATAGATGATGATTCATGTTCACATATATCATATCACTACCAGTTGTGGTATCACTAACTTGATCATATGTAAAAGAATCATTTAACAAAGTTATATCAAGAGGGGTAGTTAGATTATTTTGATAAAAAACTCTTAGATATATGTCATGTTTTCCTGAAAAGAAAAATGACCAAATCTCTGTTAAGTGGAAAATCCTAAAGAGATAAAGAGATTCTAAAATTATCTCATACATATGTGTGTGGACCTTTCCTTTTAAAATATAGAAGTGGATACTCTTACTTAATAACTTTTACCAATGAATCTAGTAGATATGGATATGTGTACTTAATAAGGTATAAGTATAATTCCTTCGAGAAATTTATGGAATACAAGAATAAAGTATATAATAATCTTGGTAATAAGATAAAGAAACTACACTTAGAATGAGGTATGGAGTGTCCTAACTTAGAGTTCATTTATTATTTAAAAGATTTTAGAATATTATCCCAACTCACTCCTCATCATACACTATAATGGGATGGTTCTTGTTTTTTAAAAAAGTTGGTGTTGAAGTATCCTTTTATGATTAAACAAAGAAAACTTTTTCATTATAGGTATAGGGGAATCCATTATATATCCCAAAGGCCTATGACCCGTAGGAATATTTTGAGTGGCCTAAAGGCCTCGGGGCATAAAGCCCTAATACTAGGCTCAAAAGACTATTTTTTGTCCTAAAGGACCCTTCATTGAATAGTTCTTCTATAATATCTGGGATGCTATAGTAGCTACTACAGTCTACTACCACTATAGTACCACCACTACTATAGTCCTCTATTGCTACAGTACTGATACAGTGTTACTATAGTAACTCAAGAATTCTCCCCATTTTTATTTTGATCATGGGTATTTTGGATACAGGATTATGAGGTTTACCACTCAAGAACCACCCCAACACTAGTGGAATACTTCTTTTTAAAGGAAGAAACACACCTTGTTAGACATGGTGAGATTGGTGATTATTCATGAAAGTATTAGATTATCCATTTGTGAATATGAATTAAAAAGTAAAACACACACACACACACAAAATTGACTTCCAGCTAAAATACAATATATAATTCCATATGATTTATGTTATTGGATGAAATCCATTTTATAACATTTACATGTGTAGGGATTAAAATTAGTTTCTAAGTCAATTAAAAGTAATAAACATTATTTTTAAGGCACTATGTGTGTATTTATGGGATATCTTAGAGAAAAAAATGAGATAATATCTATAATAAACCTTATAAAAAAGTTAATTGTGGAAAGACATGATGTGTTCCTTGAGAGGGAGAATATATCTAAAGGAAATAGGGATAAAAAAATAAACTTTAATGAGGTCGAGGATTAAGATATACAAGAGTCAGCATAAGGAAAAACTCTATAAGTGTTAGTGGAAGAAGTTTTTTTAGAGAAACAAGTAATATATAAGATCACCAAAGTGGTTAAAGAACCAGAGAGATATGGTTTTCTAGTCACCAATTAAGGCGAATCATTATTAATTAAGTATGATTAATCTCTCTCCTAAAAGGAAGAAATAAATTTCTTATAAGCTTCATAGTGGAAAGAATCCATGGATTCTAAAATGGATTCCATGTTCCACAACCAAGTGTAGGTTTTGGTAGATCCTCTAATTGATGTAAATCCTATTGGGTGAAAATGAGTATTCAATAAGAACATGAACAAGTATGGTAAAGTTAGTACCTATTAATCATGACTAGTTGATAAAGGGTTAAAGAAAATTCTATACATAAACCATGAAAAAAATATTTTCACCAGTCACTATGATAAAATCCCTTCCAATTCAACTTTATATAATAGCTTACCATGAATATGATATTCAAAAAATGGGCATCAAGACAACTTTAATTAATGGGATCCTTGTAGAAGATGTCAATATGACACAAACAGAGGGGTTTGTGGCACTAAAGGATGTCAATAAGGTGTGCAATTTTCATTTTTCCATTTATTATTTGAGGCAAGTATCAAAATCATGAAATATTCATTTTTATGAATCAATAAGGGATTTTGGATTTATAAATAATGAATGTAATAACTGTGTCTATAAGTTGTTTATAGGTAGTTCTATTTTTTTCTGATTAGTATATGTTGATGACATATTTCTGATTGGAAAATGATACTAGTTTTATAATTTGTTAAGACACGGTTAAAAGAAATCAGCACCATGAAATACTTAGGTGAAGTGGTCTACATTATAGGGATAAAGATCCATTTTGATAGATGTAGACGCATTATGGGACTAAGATAGGGTACATACACTGATAAGGTATTGAACAGATTCAATATAGAACAATCTGAGAGGGTATTTTGTCCAATGACACATGGTATACATATATCCAATAAATTTTTTTCTGTAGAATAATAACAGAGATAGAATGAGTAGAGTCCCTTATTAATCAATGATTATATCTTTTATGTATAGTATACTATTTACCAAGCTTGACATTGCCTACACCTTGAGAATGGTAGGTGAAAATAAATCAGACACAAGAGAGATACATTGGGTGGCTATAAAGACTATCCTTAATTATAAGATTTTTTTGAAGGATATGTTATTGGTGTATAGAGGATAAAAGAAAGTGGTTGTAAGGGGATATATAGATTCTAGTTTCAATATATATAAGAATTATCTAAAATCAAAGCATGTATATGTATTCTGCCTTAATGGATGAACTGTGAGATAGAAGAGTTATAACCATCCATTGGTTTCCAATTATACAGTAGGTTTTAAGTATATAATAGATTCTAATGTAGCTAATGGATCAATTTGGATATATAACTTCATATAGGATATTAATTTCATACATAGTATTAACGATGTTATCATACTGTATTATGATAATAATACGACATTGGTTATATCCAAGGATCCTAGTTAACATCATGAGATGACGAATACACTTTAGAAGTATCATCTATTGAGAGATTTTTCTCATAGGGGTGAGGTCACAATAATCAGAGTAACTACAGAAGAAAGCACAGAAGACCCATTGAATAAACCTCATCTCACCAAAAACATGAATATCATATGAGATATAGTGGAATAAAATTTGTTATTAGTTAGATCTAGTGAAATGAGAGTATGTTAGATTTTGTTCCCTATAATAAAATGACTTTGTAATTTTGATTACCAGAATCTTAATAAATATCTCATCACACGATGATTTTTATTTTTTGTAACATTAATTTTATAATATCCTAAGAGTATGTGTCACATAGAAAGGCTATATTAGTTCTCTACTATAATTAAAACCATGAAATACTATGAAAGAAATTCATAAACATATGTCATACGGTCTATATAACATATATTCAGAATTAAAAAAACCCTTTTTGACTATCAGGTTTTGGTGGATCATAGAACATTGAGACTACTTCTCATAAATCCCACACCTAGTAATATCCTCTAAGGGAGATTATAAGTAAAATCCTTCCAATAGGAATTCCACAAGTTATATGTTTCTTTATATATTCCAATCTACATACATTTTCATTGGACCTTGGAGTTGAGATTATGATTAATATATATCATAAAACATGTACCTTGATGCATGGATAAAACCCATAACAACATATGCTCATGGTGAGGTAGCATATATTGGGTGAATCATAAGTGATATGGAATTAATTGAACAATTCAATAAAGGATTCATCCATTTCAATATATATAAAAATATATTTTATGCTCTTTAATTGAAATGGAACTATTTGATTAAATCCCTAACCATGTAAGTTCATCAATGAGTTCATTTAAGATATTAAAAGAAAGATAAATCAAGAATATTGGTTGATGAATCAAGTATGAAATATTCTTGACAAGATGTTAAGACAAAAAGATTATATTACATAGTATGAGTTCATAGGAGTTTTTTGTCAATATATCATTAACATCTTCCTGTATGGGTTCCTTGATGGATTGTTGGACTTTGATCTTAGACTTTAGATAATTTCACCTAATAAAACTGAGAAATATACATAGAGGGTCACATACTAAGTGTATCTAAAATCTCAATTAAATTCTATTTGAATTTAATATTAAGAGTAAATACTATTATTAGCTTGTGGAAAATTAATAATTCAAGTTAAGTTGATCGCATAAATTTAATCACCAAATATTCGAGTTATGAATATGTTAGGTGAATTTTAAAGAAATATTTATTCCTAATTTTAGTGAATATAATATTTATATATCAATTTTTTATTATTCATAGGGTAATAAATAAATAAATATTTATTCACTAGTTTAGTGAATATATTAATATAATAATTTATTCACAATTTTAATTAATATAATATTTAATTATTTATTGAATGAATAATATTTATTTATTCAATCAAATATTAATTATTCAATGTTTGATAAATACCAAGGAGGATTAAAAGGTTGAGTTTAAGGGGATGACAGAAATGATATATTTTATTAAATATCATTTAAATAAAATTGATTTATTTATTTAAAAAATGATATTTCAATATATTCATGTCATGTGATATAGTAGTAACAGTAATAATAATAATAATAATAATAATAATAATAATAATAATAATAATAATAATATAATCAGGCAAGGAGATTATATTAGATAGAATATTTGATAAAGGGACTTATCACAATTAACAAATATTCAACCCCAACTATATATTCCATTTTATATTATTTATAGAGATGTGAGCTGTGTTGAACAATGGTGAAACTCTAGAATTATCTCAGGCCTTATAGAGAAATCCTACTCCTCTCTCTCAAGATTGATAGAACAAGAGATAATCTTTGTTGTGATTAATGACTAATGATTCAAGGCTCCTTGTTCCTCCATCTTATAACCCAGAATACAAAGGGCATACTTTGGATATTCGTGGAGCACATGTGGAAACCTATAGAGTAAATATAGTTTAATTTTCACTATGATGATGATACGATAAGTGTAGAAAATGGATTTATCAACAAAAATAATAATTATCAAGATAAATAATTATAGTTTAAAATTAAGTATAAATTAAATGTGAAATATTATATCTATAAGATTATGGTATTGCTTCGTCAATTTCTCTGAGAATAATCTATTGAAACCAATGAAAGAAAAATTATTTGGAATTTACCTAACCACTTACACTTCACTGTAGAACCTTCAAATAACCCCACTCAATATTCTAATTATCAATGATTTCTTATTTAATATATTCTACGATTAACTTCCCAAATCATATTTTGTTTCGTTACTAACTACATTTTCCAATTCGTCTTTAAATTCCTCCAATATATTAAGGGAATCTCTTAATGCATATGAATTTACCCCTAGATTATATTTAAATGAGTTAAAATCTATATTACTAAACTAATTATATAAAATATTCAGCTTTCTCACCTTTTAATTTCAAAATGTTTCTTTGTCTTTAAAGATTATAAGTAATCACATCAGATACCTATGTTTTTTTATATAAAGACACCAGAAATACTTCTTTGTATATCCTTGAAATTTAATTCTATTTCTACTTAACTAAGAATTATCTTGCTACAACTAGGAAATATAGTAATCTTATACTCCATATTCATTATTACTTGTGTACATATGATGTTTCTAATTCAAGTATAATTTAATTACTACTTAAGTATGGTATACCAAAAAAACTTATATTTCAAACATTAGGTAAACTATCATTTTATCTAAAATTTATAATTAGACATTATTTTACTAACACCAAATATAAAAAATAGTTTTCAAATACAGGAATATCTCCCATAGGTAGGGTGAATCTATAATTTTTTCTAGATTGATGTAGGAGTGAAGCCCTATCAGAAACATAAATATCTACTTCACTTTAATAAATATTTCATAATCTACTTGGTTCTTATGTATAGATAAAATTTAAAAGTTAAAAAACTATATTTAATATCCAAATTATAGAATTCTACATTTTATTTTAATGAGAAATATACTTCAAGTAAAAGAATCAACCCATATCTTCTTTATTTGGATAAAACTTCTCTTCTATTGTCCTTTTTTCCATATAAAATAAAAATAACCTCTTGTTAATTACAATCCCTATAAATATCTTTCTTCATTGATGTTTATTACAAAGAAACCACTGAATTCAAAAAATTTCATTTTACTTTCAAAATTTTCCTTATGTTTTTTCACATTAATTATTAATGAATTTAATTCACACATATCCTTATCGACCAGTAACAACTTAGTCAAAATATTATTGAGTAGATTATCAATAAAATTTATTTTATGATTTTCTATGAAAGTGGAGAATTTGGGCATTGAAGATGAAATAATGAGATTTATGAATAATTATATACACATATGAAACTTTAATTTTAGCTAATTGATCAATGAAACTCATCATATTGAGTACATGATCAATAACCAGGTATCCATATTTTAGTTTACACATGTATAGTGTATTGATAATTTCATTTATCATTTACCCCCTCTCTTCTTATCAAGTTCATTAAGATGAGTCTAAATGTTTTATCCATCCATGTTCTTATGAAACATCTTAATATCACTGGATATAGATGAAAAAATGATTCATTGAACAACTAATTCATCCTCCATGTGCCTCTTAAATACATCCTTCTTACCTTCAATTTCTCCCTGAGGTCTATGATCATGTATAGGGGATTCCAACACATAAAACATTTGTTACCTATAGTAGTATTATGGGAAAGAGTCTATAATACTCTTGTAAATTTATATAGTGAGAAAATTATATTAGTCTAATATTGATTAAAATGATAGTGTATTTATGGTATTTCTTTCAATTATATAAAAAAATAACAGTTTAGTACTGTATCATGATTTCTAATTATGCCATGATTAATTATATATTTAATTATGTTTATGTCCATTTTTTAAAATTCCAATATACTTCTCTATTATATTCATAATATCTAGTCTAAAATATATTCTAGTAGCAAGGATTCATCTCTCTATTCTCATAACCTATATTGAGGCCTTTAAAAATTACATGAAGGTATTTTGGTAGGATTTTCTCCTAACAATAGAATAAATTCACAGTTCCTAGATTTATTGATTAGGGTCCCCCGTCCTGGAAACCTATACTTGTATTTCCTCAACACATTCCTTAAAATTATACTAATAATGTGAAAGAAAACTTCTCTTAATGTTAAATAGTTAATTCAAAATCAATGTTTTGGTTATAACTTTTTGATAATTGAAAGCACCCTGAAAAAGTACAGATCAGTAATTTTGAACTATTTTTATATTCTAACTCAAGAGATGGAAAGTGTTCAATGACTCAATATTCTTGTTGAGGAATTTTGTTAAATTTTTAATATATATATTTATTTTATTCATTAAAGGATTATTATAAATTTATGTGAATATCACATAAACAATTAAACTTTTCTGATAAAATAATTTACGCACTTTGTTAAATATAATTATATATGATATCTTATTTTATGCTTTATATACTTGTTAATTATTTTTCATGATATATTACACAAATTATTAGTTATTCTTGATAAAATAATTCTTATAACAATTATTCTATTTTATCTAAGAAATATTGTTAATTTTTGTATAATATCTTCTTATGTTTAATTAATAAAATAAATAAACAATGCATCACATAAATAAACTAATAACCTTGCTTTGAAAAAATATTTTAAGGACATGAAATGGTCATGACCTTTATCTACTAGTTAATTTATTGAGTAGTGATAAACTAACCCAGATCCCAAGTGAAATAATTCCTTAAGCCTTAACTTGGATTTGAGTTGTACCATCCACTATTCTCTTTCATATCTACATGTTTGGATCCATATAGGCTCAGGTCCCAAGACATATCCTCATACTAGGATATAAACCCTTAACAAATTTATAATCACATTAAAGGGAGGGGTAACAGAGGTTTAGGGTTACATTAAATAATCCTTAGACACATAGGTTAAAACATAATAAAGGTGGTTGGTATTATTCATAGATAATCACATTTAATTTGATAATAATTATCATATAATAAAATATGTAGTAAGTAATTAAATTAAATAAATAAATCCAACACATACATAATTTGGTCGAAGATTATGATCATTTTGAACACATAATGAAAATTGCTTTTTGTAATTTCAAGAATTTAATTTTTATTAATACTTTTTAATAAAATTTAATAAATTTATAAAATAAAAGAATAAATTAATTCTTTACCTTAAATTTTATCAAATTAATTGTCCTTTATATGTATTGAAGAACCTATTAATAATTATTAAATAAATAAAATTTTATTTAAAATAATTAAGTAAAAGGTGTGTACTTTAAAGGTTACACAATTTACACTGTCTTTGTAGTATTAAATCCATTAACTATAGATTTAATGATCACATGATGTGTAATGACACATGAAACATTGTGCGATACATGCTGTATCTGAACCATGTTGTTTTTCACATAATACATGACATGTAAATTCCATATGACAAGCCATTAGATACATGATGTGTCACTTTGTGTGGTCAAACTGCATAGTCTATGTGTAGTGTATAACCACACCGTGAACCATTAATGTACATGACATGTACTATTAGAAAGCAACATTATGTATATGGTTTGTGATAGACTATCACACACTGTGTATCACATCAGAGATAAATATGTGATGTCTTAATGATGCCATATATTGAACCACATGACACACCATTAAATATGTGGCATGTACCGTGAATGGAGAAACACCAATCACACAGTGTGTTCTCTAGCTCCAAATTCCTTGTAGTCATCTTGTGTAGTTAGTGATCTTGGCACCAAAGTATGGGCACTTTGAGTGTTATTCTTGCATTTATACTCATTCCTGGACATACGAATAAAAATTAATGCATTGTATCGAAAATTGAACTCAAAATGGAAACCTAAACATGAATACTATAAAAAGATGCATAAAAATAATCAAATAATTTAAAAAAAATTGAAGGTGCCTAACACCCCACCTCAGATGGTTTATTTTATAGAATTTTCTCATGTAGAGTTGCATATTTCCTAGTACAGATAACAGTTTCCTTACCCTCTCATTATTTCAATCCTATTATATCTACATTGGAGGTTTCTGATTTTTCTCTTCATAATCTTCTGTGCCAGTTCCTGTGTGGTCTTCCTAGGTTTCTTCTTGGTCTCTGTGGACTGGATGCCCTATGTCCTAAAGGCCATTATTGACTTGAAATCATTGTGGCTCGAAGGCCCATGGTGGCCTGAGGGCCCTATGGCTTGAAGGACTTTGGTGGCCTGAAATCCCTAAGAAAAATAGGCCCAATCTGATGGCCTAATGGCCCAAATCGGATGAATATTTATGGATCCTACATTACCACACAATACCTATTATAGTAACTACTACAGTACTGCTATAGTGACCCAGAAATTCACCTCCATTGGGATTTGATCCCAAGTATTTTGGATGCCATACGAGATCCTCTACCACTCAAGTGCAAGCTCATTGGCTTAATTTTTATTAAATTCAATAGAGAAATATGTAGAACATAATGAACTCTCCTCGTAATTTTATAGATAATATCATGCAATTATTTTATAATTAATTAAAATAGAATTTACTCAAACATGATATTATTCTTGATCATTTTTTACCATTGTTTATATTTTTGGGTTTTCATTTCATTGGAGAATCTAATATATGATTACTTTAGATGTATACACATGTGCTTCATTAAAATATGAATGAAATTCCAAATTTCCAGAGTGTTAGAGTGAGAAGAACAAGTAATTTTTGTTATTCTCCATTGACTGTAATAATAATATCATTCGTTCTTTCTCTCTCTATGTTCTTGAGAGATAGAGAATGTGATAATTATCTCTAGGGTTTTAGAGAATATTAGATAATTTATCAAATGTCTAAAACATTTATATGGTGGAATTTAAGTATTTTAAAATATATACCTATGTTAAAGTATGATAATTTCATGAAATACCTTACCATTTTATTTAATCCAATTCATACCCCATGTAACATATAATAAAATAATGATAATAAAATTATTATTATATGTGGTATGTGATTCCTATAATACTAATTCAAGAATGAGGACTTAGTTGCAAACTTGATGAAAAAATGATGTATTTACCATGTCCTTGATGGAATGAATTATGTGTTGGGTAAGGTCTTGATAGTCAAAAATGTCTAAAATATGAATTACATCACCATAAATTCAGTTATTACTATCCACATGATATATTATATTGTTATGTCATCCATGGATTTATTTCAAGCTCATGTGTTCAATAATATATAATTATTTTACTTTTATTAATTCCTCCTATATTATTCACACCATGATATCATCTAATATATTTTTTTTCTTATTGAACATTTGATACCACCCTTATTTTTTTTCTATTTCCCTGTGTTATATAGAAAATTATTACACATGATATGTTTAACATGATACCTTATGTATAAAATTTGTGGTAGATGATGAAGAGTTATTATGGATTAAAAGGTTTCTTATATAGTGTAAAGTAAATCTCTTTTAGTTGAAAAATACATGGTTTTTTAGTTTATGTTTCATCTTAATTCTATAAATCTCTAAACCTAAAAGGTCTTGAGAGTGTGTGTAGTGTAATATTTTCTTTAATTCATGTAGTTATGGGATAGTTATGTGTATGAATCTACATTTGGTATCAAATCCAATATGTAAGATATGTGTTATTGGAACTAGATCTGGGAGTGTGGGTCCATGGAACTATAATTGTTATCAGAGTAGGGTTTTGATAATTTTTTATAATAGTATGTTATTAGTTGAGGATAATTTAAGAGTTAAAAATGTATTAAAATTTTGAAAATTTATGGTAAATAATAATTTAAATGGTATAGATATCCTTTTATGTTAGTCGGGTTAATATCAAATATGTTTGGTATTAGGATACGAGAACTTTAGTGAAAACCCTATGAATAACTCTAATGGAAAATTCTACGTATAAGATAATGTATTTATGTTTTAGTATATTAGATATTATGTGTTTCAAAAGTAATTACATACTTGTCAAGATAATGGAAAGTGGATATAAATATTTTAAATATTCACCTAGGGGTAATCACCTTGAAAAAGGATGGTCGAGTATCAACTCAATATTCACTATGGTTCATGATGAGTTAGCCTAAGACTGAACAACTGTTCGGACACTCATAGGGGATGCCATTTAGTTTATAATATGTTATACATGAACCATTATGTATAATTTTAATATATTTAAGATAGAGAGTCTAATATAAAAATTAAAATGGATAACATAGTTTGAAACATAGATATTAAAAAGATAAGGTACATATAAATTTAATGTTCTTTATTGGATAAACCATAAGTTGAATTTTTTAGAGAATTGATTTCAATGATTTTTTCGTATTGAATATTATAAGAATGTTTATGGTAATTTGGGTAATATACGTTTGGTATTAAGTTAAGATGTATGACAGAACCCAACTCATTGTAAAATAGGATTAAAAAATAATGATAAAGGTTAAAGTAAGTGTGATATAGGTTGAACCGAGGTTGATACAAGTTTAACTGGAAGAACTATAGGCTAACATGATAGTGTTATAAAGTGAGAAATCATGTGGATAAATTTTTCAATGGTTATTTATTGTAATTATCTTATAAATTTTAACACTCATGTTAACTAGTTTTGTTTTAGTGGTGGATGGAGCTAGGAGTAACCAAGTAAATAATGGATAAGATGGAAATTTTGATGATTGTCCCAATAAATAACCCAATAGGATAAGAACCAAAGTGAGAAATATTGTGATAATATACAACTAACTATCAAGAATTTTGATTAAAAAATGTGAACTTAATTTTGTTCCCAAACACACCCAAGAAGAGAATGATAGAGTCATAGGGAAGTTTAGGTGAAAATATAATGAAAAAAGGAAGTTTAAATTTCCTACATGTCAAAAATGTGGAAAGGAAAAACCATATAAATATCCCAATGGAATGAGAATATTCTTTGTGTGTGGAAATGGAGGGCATAGAAGCAACTGATTAACATGATGAAGGGAAAGTTTTCTAGTAATACATAACAAATTAAGGCAGACACTACATTTGAAAATATATCAGGTGTTATGCCTATCTTTTAGATTTTGTTAACTAATTTTATTAGTGAGTGAAAAGTAAAACTGTGAGGATAAAATTTATTTATGTGGGGAAGACTGTAACACCCCATGATTTTAAATTATATTTTTCCTTTGAAACCTAATGTATTCGATATCTTATAATGAAAGCAACACCAAACCAACACAAAACATGGTACATTATATAACCATTAAAATGTAGCCTTATAATTCATGAATGAAAATAGATGTAGCTAAAATATTAAATATATATGATATAAAAATGGTCTTCATTAATAATAAGGAATTGATAAAATTCAATTAATATATCTAAATAGATAATAAGACCATTTTATGATAAAAAAATTATATTTTTAACATTGGAATTTGATATGATTTATTTTAAGAAAATAGATATATTATAGATAAAATTTATTGTTTATATTAATAATTTATTATCCCTAAAATAACTGGTAATTAAATGTAAATAAGAATAATTTGAAATTTTGAAAATTTATTTTCCCATGAAAACCATTTTTATTATATTTTTATTTAAAAGCTAAATTCCAGAATTTTAGAATTTTAATTTTACCAAAATAAATTAATATTTTTATTTATAATAAAAATATTACATTAAGTTGAATTTTTGGTACATTTTTTAAGTAGTTGATTTTTAGGTTAATAGTTAAAAAATACCGGTATTTCTAAATTTGTCACTTTTATGACGTTATCATATATAATTTTTTTTAAAAAAAATTATGTAAAATATATTTATTTATAAGTAAAATGAATAATTTAAAATTACTATGTTTTATTTAGAAAACCCATGTTTATTATTTTAGAAACATAAATAATATTTGACTCAAAAAACAGATTTATTCGATTATATTAAAAAATTGGTTCTCATCACTTGTTGAAATTAAATATAAAAAAATATATCTAATATTTAAATCAACATGATAATATTATTTAATAACGATAATATCATTTTTATGCATAAAATTTTGATTACTAAGATTAAAGTTAATAACTATGATAATAGTAAAACTGATATTTTTAAAGAATTGTTTTATTAATATCATGTAATTTTATCTAATAAAATAAATTAAAATATTATAAAAAGTGAATTTAATATAATTTTTAAAACTATATTTAAATTTATTATCACTAATTCAATAGATAATAAATACTAAATAATATTAATAACACCTAATGGTGAAAACAATTGTTTTATAAAAAATAGTTTTTCTATATATTTTTTTAATTTATAATTTAATTTTACATTAATTATAAAATGAATTAGAATAAATTGAGATTAAATTTTTGTTCAAAAAACCAAAATTTGGAAAGAGGGGATATTTTATGTGTTTAGTAAGCCATACATTACTTGGGTAAAAACTAATTACCCTGATAAAAACAAAATGGTAAGAGTGAAAATATAAGAACAAATGACTTCCAACGTGTTAAAAAATGGGTGAAAAATACATTTTGATGGATTTATATACACTATACCACCCAAAAATACATTATATAAACTTTTGGAGTCATTTAACCTCAAATAGAGTAATGATATCATTAAAAAGTAAAGGGTATTCATAAAAGATCCCATTTCTTCACTTATAAAAGGGGACACATACACCCAGTGTTTTCCACACTAGTTCCTTAAAATTAATTTAAAACTATGAAATATTCTCCTCTTATAATTCTATCTCAATTTAATAAACCTAGGGTCTCAATTATTTATCATAATCCCTTATTTTCCTAGGATACTTTCAAGGGAACATTTATGGTCCCAAAGTGAGCATTAATTAATCATAACCATTTTTCTTATTAATAGTTCTCTCCAAAAGCTACACTAACTATGGTGATATAATGAAATAAGTATAATTATTATATTTAAGCATAATTTTATTAATGGATCAAACCTTATTTATTCCTTTACATCAAAATATAAAAATAAATTAATGTTAACTATGCATTGTGTGGACTACTACCTCTAATAAGTAACATTTTTTGTTTTTCATATTGATTTTAATTATTTATCCAAACCACTTAAAATATTATTAAAAAATATAAAAAAATATATAAATAATAAGATCATTATTATATTATAATGATATCATACACTTTTTTAACTATAGAGACCCAAGCTTGGCATACATGGACATTACATTACTTTTAAGGAATACTTAATATATAAAAAAAATGCCCTAGGACAGTATTAGTTTAGTGTCTTTGGAAACTTGGAATATAATATTCTATTCATGGTGAAAGATCTTCAAAATATCCCATAAAAATATTCCTCTTTTGTTTTCTTATCTAAAACCTTTGTTTATATCCTGGGGAAAAGAATACATATAAATGGTGAGTTTAAATTCTCAGTAAGGGTAAACATTGAGAACATAAGTCAATCCATAAACATTTGAACATAAAAACATGAACATAAAATTTAAACATCAAAATCATGAGCAATGACATAAAGCATTATAGTACATAAGTCATAGATCATAAAGGAACATCAATCATGATAAAATTTCATGGGAATAAAACATATAATTGTGAAAAACCATTAAGCACATGTTATGATTTCCATAGTAGCCAAGGCATTGCTACCAAGACAATCATAGTGGAAAAATTCCATTACGGAACCGGGTTTACTTACCGTTCTAGCCCTGTATTACTGAACTAGATTTTACTTTCCGTTCATCCATGTCTATCTCATGAGATATAAATATTTACCCAATTAATTGGAGGGAGATATAGGTCCCACCCATCTCATATTGAAATCATTCTTATGTGTGCCACAAAAAAAATCATAAATCATTCATCATAATCCAAAGAATAAAATGGGTTTCATAAACATCATCCCATCATAACATAATCCATATAAAAAAATGGATATCATTTCATCATAAGAAAAAATCAAAACATGTAAATAATAGAGACATTATACTTGAAACATAATCATACTAAATAATGTCATCTTATATGAGAAACAGTTTTGATAAAACACTTGAAATGAATTCTTGAGGAAAATATCCTTTCTTCTTCAAAATCATTTTCTTTTCACAAAATGGCATGTAATTTTAAAAGAAAATGATTTTTTTGAAAATAATCAAGAAATAATGTAGAGTAAGATTTATGAAAACAAGGTGTTAGGAAACTATAAAAATCCATTCAAGCTGTATAAGTTAAAATAAACATTCTCCTCGTACTTTTTCCAGAAAAGTCAAAAAGTACCTCATATAGTAAACAAAAGAAAGATTCCTTCCATACCTTACGGTAAAATTAATAAAGGGGTAAAAATGAATTTAAACTTACATAGAAGAATAATAAACATTTTATGATAACTTTTTGAGAAAACAAGGACATGGATGATTTTCATAACCCTAGTAAATACTTACGAATAAAAAATCTTGGATAAGAATGAGATTGGAATAATTATCCCTTAACTTATGTCAAATTTCTTCAATATGTGTCTGAGACTCCTATATAGTGGGTTTAAACATATTATTAACTTATAAAAGAACCATAATAATATTTATGATATCATACATGATTCACTTACGACTTTATATTACCCTTTCATTTGTTAATTCCATGTTAAAGCAGCGTTTAGGGTAAAATCGTTTCATTTATCGTACGTGTTTTGACTTGTAATTATTCATATGATTACATAGATCATGATTAATTACTTCTAAAATGTAAAACATTATTTATATATAATATGTATTCAGAATATATATATATATAATATATCGATAAATGGAATGAAATACACCATTCATGGAGATGGTAGGCCGTACGTACGCATGAATGATGTTTTTGTTTCATTATTAAATCGAATCGAAGTAATTTACTTATAAATATAAATAAATCCAGAAGCATTATTATTTCATATTTTTAATGATTACTTATTATATATACTTTATAATCATTCTTGAATGTTTAACTTGGAGAATGAATCTCATCGCATCATGGAGACGGTAATCCGTACGTACGCACGAGCGATGATATCTTTTCCATAATTATTGAATGGAATTGGAGTGGATGATATAATATCTAAGAATTAGTATTATGTTATAATAATCATATATAGTTATTATTTCCTCCATTATACCCACCCAAGTAAGGTGGTGGTGGAAAAACAGATTACACCACGGCGTGGAGACTGTAAGTCATACGTACGTACGCGCGGTGATTTTGTTTTTTTTAGGATGGATAGAAGGTGAAATAGGGTTATTTAATATTTATAAGAACATATTATAATATTAGTTATACTTATGTTATTGATTTATAATGAAACAACTAAATAATAGGAATTAGAAGAATAAAGAAACTTGAAAGAATCAGTAGAAGAGATTACCTCTTCTTCGACACGCCTCTTTTAAACCTCCTCTTAGGGCACTAAAGTTGGTATTTTGAGAGTAACAGAACCTCTATTATGTTTCTAGTTAATTGTATAAGGGAAATGGGTAGGGTTTTGCCAATATTGAATGCTCAAAATTGTGTGAGGAGGAGAGGGAGGAGGTGCCCCTTATAAGAGAAGAGAGGGGAACTTTTGGAAACCTCTAAAATATTAAGTTATAATAAACCCAAACCCCACTTAAAAACTTCCAAAATGACTCCAATTATAGGATGAGATGATATAGGCTTGTAATATCATCAGAAAATAAAATTTATACATGTTGTAAATTTATTTTAATCCTTATCAACTTTATTTATCCTTATTTAATCTATTTAATTTTATTTTTGGTAATAATATTCTAATATTTAAATTTTTATATATACATACTTATGTGTTGTTAATTGTCTATAATTGGATACTTTATGAACTTTTATACCATATAAACTTTAATTTATAATTTTTAATTAATTTTGTGATTTTTAAACAATTTAATAATATGTTATTTTTATAAAATAACAATAGTGTCAATTTTATCAGAAGTCATTTATTTGAATTTAAATAAAATACACACAGAGGATATATTCGAACCAAAAGATTTAATAGATTCATAACATGTTATATTTATCTATAAAATTCGTGGAGAACATTAAATAGTTTATATAATATTTATTTTAATATTTTTCAAACCATTTCTTTGATATTTCAATCAATAAAATAATTTATACATCACTATTGTGTCATCATTAATGATAATTATTTAATCCCTAAAAATTATAAATAAATTCACATGATGTATATAATTTTATTATATTTCTGGATACTATTTAGTTTTGAAGATTTATGAAGTGTACACTAAATTAAAATTATTACACTTATAAGATATTAGAGAGTGACATGTTGTAACTTTCTTTGGTTTTAATAATAATTACATCTATTTCATGGTCAAAAGTCCATGAAATGAATCTATTAAGACCCTTAGTTGATATGGTTCTACTTTTATTTATCCAATAGAATTTTGTTAGGTGTTAGAGTAATTTTATAATATTATTTTTACCCTTAATTGTCTGATTTACCTTTAACTTTGGTAAATAAAATTTACCATATTTACTATTCACAATGTCTAAAAATAAAAAGTATCCTATTAACATAATTTGGACTGAAAAATTCCAAATATGGAATCCATTTTTCAAAATTCAAAACACATAATTTGTAGTATTTAATTTAAAATTAATCCCGCTGTTGAGAAAACGGGTTTTAAATGTTAAAACATTGCAAAAGATTGAAATGTGTTTACCTAAGAAATCAATTTAAAATTAATGATAATGAATTAAATTATATTAAATGGTAAAAATATATTCTATTTATACTTTAAAACCATTAAATATTATAATTTAACCATATATATTTTCTTGATGAAAAAGGTTGTTTTTAATTAAAATTTAGCGTATTTTTATTATTCATCAAAATATGAAAGTTAACAAAAATATATTACAAAATTATCCAAAGTAAATTTTTCTATACTTATTGAAATTAATAACATTATTTTTTCAAATTGAACTCATAAATGTGTCAAAAACTAGATTTAAAGTTGGTGCGCCATCAAAAGGCGACAAAACTACATTTTTTGAAAAATACTTATTTTACCTGAAAATTTTATTTTGTTCTCATAACATGTTATAGAATATGTGTAAGATGAATGATATTGTTATAAAATTAAAAATGTGGTTAATACTATTCATAATGGCTAGTTTATAATAATATATCATTGTCTAGTGAAACACGGGATTGCATATAACACACATTATTGAGGAAGGTTTCTCTTGCATGTAACACAAGCCAAGAATAGTGTTGCATATACTACAAGCTAATACAGTTTTTCGTATAGAGAAAGCTAATCTTGGTGTAGCATAAAACACAAGACATCAATAAAATTAAAAATAATCTTTCTCATAAAATTTATGGGTGTTACATTCTACCCCCCTTAAAATGAATTTGTCCCTCGAAATTCATCAGGGTTATAAATGGTTTACTACTTGAAATTTTCTTTCATAGAAACCCACATCATAAAAAGGAATACTAAAACATAATTTTCAAAAATAATGTATGAAATGTAACGGTTACCCAAATTAACTCATCACTGGGTTTCCACATAGGAGAACATAGGTGAAAATATGGATATGGAAGAGAAATCTAACCATCAAGTTCGGATAGAGAGTGGTAGAGAATATGGCTATGAAAAAGACAACAATCACAAAGCCATAAATTTGAAATGATCTAAGGTACCATCTGATTCATCAGATATGAGGGTACTAGGACAACATTTTTTGTTTTCAATATCATTTCCCTAAAGTTGAAAAATTTTGAATTAGAAGAAATACTTACTTGATTTTGGTACAATATCACTGTTGGTCGTTCCATGAACAATTTCCACGTCATATATTAAAAAAATGAAGTTGAATTTGTCATTCGTGAAGTGTTAGCAGATCATGTGATAGAATGATGGGTTATTCCATCTGTCTCAAACAAAAGGTTAGAAAAAGTTATTAAATATACATAAGTCCATATATGGTGATATTAATCGAATATATCTCCAACAATGGACTTATAATTCATATATCATACCAATTAATAAAATAAAACTAATTTATACTAATTAGGGACTTCCTATAGGCCAGTGGTAGGTGATAAAGGCCTGTCGTACTTCAGTTGTTGGTTCGATTCCCACATCCTTGTCAGACGCGACGGGTAGACACCCATCCAACGAGTTTTCATTTTTCTAAAACTATACTATTATAATATTTTAGAAATAATATTAAAAAGTTCTAGCCTTAAACTATACTATCTAATGTATAACTTAATCTATTCAAATCTTTAGGCTTGTCCAAAATATTTCTATCCAATCTCATAGTATAAAGAAAAATATTACCAGAGAGGTCATCTACCAAGCATGTGATTACCATCATTTTTCCCGCATATATCACAAGATATATCTTGTTGTCCATATTCCAAACATGTGAATACCTTAATCATGTATTTTCTTGAAACAAGAGTTACCATAGAACCTTAGTGAAAACATGAATTCTATCAAAAGTTAAATCTTTCCACATACCAAAATACCAAAACAAATCTATATACTCAAACCATGATATCACTTTGTTATTATATCAGTCATGAGCTCATTAATACTATAAAAAATATTAGTTTATCCATATCCCTTCATTATGCGCATATCATATTCTTTAAAAAAACATTTCAATCACTTTTCATGGTTACTGGTACCATACAATTATTGAAAACCAATACATAGATATTCCAATATTCCATAATACTATAAATGAGATTCCACAACACTATTTTGGAATCCCGTTACATATACTCTTAATCATTCCACCACTTCGTTGTAATATTCAAAATCACCAATAGTGATCACATGTGACTTTCCTTTTTCCTTTTCCTTAAGATTTTTTTTAGGTCGATCGTCATTAACCCTTGGATTAGGGCATTGGTTAGCATAATGCCCCATTTTCTTGAACTTGTAGCATTGAAGTATTGGTGGTGCGTTCTCTGTAGTCTTTTCTCTATTCAAATCATTAGCTAAATTTTTCCCATTAATTTGACACTCAGTTGCTCGATGACCTTTTTTCCACACTAAAAACATTTTCTAGTCCCTTAAGATAATATCCACCATGCTTCTTTCAACACTTTGAGCATAACGAAACATTCGTCTTCTTTTCACCATTATTTTGAGATTTTTCCTTGAACTCCATCTTTCATTTCTTATCAAAACCGTGAGATGGATATGTAACACCAAATTCCATTTGTACCTTGATAACACAACACACAATTTATTTATAGCTACTGAAGTCTCTTATAGAAAATTCCCTTCAAATACTTGGTTTTATGCCACTGAAGATTCGACCAACTTTACTTTCAAGTTGGATGATAAAGCCAGATGCCTACCTTGCAAGCCTTGTAAAATTCTCCTCTTATATTACTACAGATTCATCATCCTTTTTCTTAAGCTCAAGGAACTCCATTTCCATCTTTGTTTGATGAATACGAGCGAAGTACTTATTGAAAAGTAAGTTCTTGAACTCGTTCCATTCCATGGATTCAATTTCATCTTGGGGACTTGTATTCTTAATTAGAGTCCACCACTGGTCTGCTTCACCTTCTAAACAGTAAACAGACGAATTGAATTTTTCGTGTTCTAAACAACGAAGTATGGAAAATATCTTTTCAATGGTATTGATCTATTATTCAGTAAAAAGTGGATCAGAAGACCAATTGAAATAAGGTGGGCATTGCCTCATAAAGGACTCAATAGAATTTTATTCCCTTCTCTCCTCATTTGGAAGTCCAGAATGATTCATAGCTTGTGTAAGTATAGAAATAATATTTTTCAATCCATTTACCATAAGATTTGGTTGTTTAGGAGAAAAATCATTGCATTGCCTAGTGCATTGATCATTAACACAGTTCCTTCAGGTTCTAACCATTATCTAAAACCCAAAAAGAATAGCGTGAAAGGAAAAAATCATACTAGGGAAAAAACATAATCAAGGAGAGTACTTTAAATATATAATATCTTAGGTTTAATCCTAGGTTATTCATGATCGTTATCAAAATTCTAGGACTATAACCTATACTTATAATTATCTTTACAAACATCCCTAGACATACCTTTGAAATATCTCTAGGGATCTCACTAAAGATTAACATACTAGTTTCCAAAGGTTAACCAAGACTTTCCTCTAATACCAACTATGGAGACCCAAGATTTACATACATGGACATTACATTACTTTTCCAGAATACTTAATACATAACAAAAAAAACACCCATGGACTGTATTAGTTTAGTGTATTTGGAAACTTGGAACATAATCTTCGAATCATGGTGAAAGATCTTCAACATATCCTATAAAGATCTTCCCCTTTTGTTTTCTTACCTAAAATCTTTATTTATATCTTGGGGAAAAGAAAACATATAAAGGGTGAGCTCAAATGCTCAGTAAGGGAAAACATGGAGAATATAATACAGTCCAAAAACATTTGAATGTAAAAACGTGAACATAAAATTTAAACATCAAAATCATGAGCAATGACATAAAACATTGTAGTACATAAGGAATATATCATAAAGGAAAATCAATCATGATAAAATTCCATGGGAATAAAACATGTAATTGTTTAAAACCATTAAGCACATGTTATGATTTCTATATTATCCAAGGCATTTCTTCCAAGACCATCATAGTGGACAAAGTCCATTATTGAACAAGGTTTACTTTCCATTCCAGCCCAGTATTACTGAACCAGATTTTACTTGCCATTCTAGCCATGTCTATCTCATGAGATATAAATATTTATCCAATTAATTGGAAGTAGATATAGGTCCTACCCATATTATATTGAAATCATTCTTATGTGTTCCACAAAACAATCATAAATCATTCATCATAACCCAAAGAATAAAATGGGTTTCATAAACATCATCCCATCATAACATAATCCATATAAAACAAATGGATATCATTTCAACATAAGAAAAAATAAAACCATGTAAATAATAGAGACATTATACTTGAAACATAATCATACTAAATAATTTCATCTTATATGGGAAATAGATTTGATAAAACACTTGAAATGAATTCTTGAGGAAAATATCCTTTCTTCTACAAAATCATTTTCTTTTCACAAAATGCCATGTAATTTTAAAAGAAAAATATTTTGTTGAAAATAATCATGAAATCATGTATAGTAAGATTCATTAAATAATGCGTTATGAAACTGTAAAAATACATTCATGCTATATAAGTTAAAATAAATATTCTCCTCGTACTTTTTCTAGAAAAGTCAAAATGTACCTCGTATGGAAAACAAAAGAAAGATTCCATCCATACCATGTGGTAAAAGTAATAAAAGGGTAAAAATGAATTTAAACATACATCCAAGAATAGTAAAAAATTTATGTTAACATTTTGAGAAAACATGGACATGGATGATAAGCATAACCCCAGTAAATACTTATGAATAAACAATCTTGGATAAGAATGAGATTGGAATAATTATCCCTTACCTTTTGTCCAGTTTCTTCTGTATGTGTATGAGACTCCGGTATAGTGTGTTTAAACATATTATTAACTTATAAAAGGACTATAATAATATTTATGATATCATATATGATTCACTTACAACTTTATATTACCCTTTCATTTGTCAATTCAATGTTAAAGCAACGTTTTGGATAAAATCATTTCATTTATCATATGTGTTTTGACTTGTAATTATTCATATGATTACTTAGATCATGATTACTTACTTAAATAATGTAAAGCATGATTTATATATAATATTTATTAATAATATATATAAAATATATCGATAAATGGAATGAAATACACCATTTATGGAGATGTTAGGCCGTACGTACGCATGAACGTTGTTTTCATTTCCTTATTAAATTGAATGGAAGTAAATGAAATATATATATACATAAATCCAATAGAATTATTATGTAATATATTTCATTATTATTTATTTTATATACTTTATAATCATTCTTGAATGGTTATCATGGAGAATGAATCTCATCGCATCGTGGAGATGGTAATCCGTACGTACACACGATCGATGATATCATTATCATAATTATTGAATGGAATTTGAGTGGATGATATAATATCTCAGAATTATTATTATGTTATAATAGTCATATATATTTATTATTTCCACCATTATACTCATCCAAGTAATGTGGTGGTGTAAAGAAAGATTACACCACGGTGTAGAGACGGTAAGCTGTACGTACGCACGCGCGGTGATTTTGTTTTTCATAGGGAGGATAGATGGTGAAATAGAGTTGTTTAATATTGATAATAACACATAATTTTATTATTTATACTGATGTTATTACTTTATAATTAAACAAATAAATAATAGAAAGTATAAGAATAAAGAAACTTGAAAGAATCGGTAGAAGAGATTACCTCTTCTTCAACGCACCTCTTTTAAACCTCCTCTTAGGGTACTAAAGTATGTATTTTGAGAAGACCAAGTCCTCTATTATGTTTCTAGTGAATTGGAGAAAGGAAATTTGAAAGGTTTTACCGAGCATGAACACTCAAAATTGTGCGAGGAGGAGAGGTAGGAGGTTCCTTTTTATAAGGGAGGAGAGGGGCACTTTTAGAAACCTCTAAACTATTAATTTTTAATAAACCCAAACCCCACTTAAAAAATTCCAAAATGACTCAAATTATAATATGAGATGATATAGGGTTTTAATATCATAAAACAATAAAATTTATACATGTTGGGGATTTATTTTAAACCTTATCAACTTGATTTATCCTTATTTAATCTATTTAATTTAATTTGTGGTAATTATATTCTAATTTTTAAATTGTTATATATACTTACTTATGTGTTGTGAATTGTCCATATTTGGATACTATATGAAATTATAGACCATATAAATTTCAATTTATAATTTTTAAATAATTTTTTGATTTTTAAATAATTTAATAATATGTTATTTTTATAAAATAACAATAGTGTCAATTTTGTCACTAGTCATTTATTTGAATTTAAAGAAAATCCACACAGAGGATATATTCGAAAAAAAATATTTAATAGATCCATAAAGTGTCATATTTATCTATAAAATTCTTGGATCACATTAAAATTTTCATATAATATTTATTTTAATATGTTTAAAACAATTTATTTGATATTTCAGTCAATAAAATAATTTATACATCACTATTGTGTCATCATTAATGAAAATTATTTAATACCTAAAAATTCTAAATAACTTCACATGATGTATATAATTTTATTATATTTCTGGAGACTATTTATGTTTTGATTTTTATAAATTTTATCACTAAACTAAAATTATTACACTTATAAGATATAATAGAGTGACATGTTGTCACTTTCTTTGGTTTTAATAATAATTACATCATTTTCATGGTCAAAAGGCTATTAAATGAATCTATTCAGACCCTTAGGTGATATGGGTCGACTTTTATTCATTCAATATAATTTTGGAAGGTGTTAGGGTAATTTTATAATATTATTTTTACCCTTAATTTCCTGATTTACCTTTAACTGTGGTAAATAAAATTTACCGTAGTTACTATTCACAATGCTTAAAAATAAAAAGTAGCCTATTAACATAATTTGGACCTACTGATTCCAAATATGGAATCCATTTTTATAAATTTAAAACACAGAAGCTGCATTATTTAATTTAAAATGAATTCTGCTGTTGAGAAAACGGGTTTTAAAAGTTAAAACATTGCAAAAGATTGAAATGTTTTTACCTATGAATTCAATGTAAAATTAAGGATAATGACTTACATTATATTAAATGGTAAAAATATATTCTATTTATACTTTTAAACCATTAAATATTATAATTTAACCATATAAAGTATCTTGATGAAAAAAATTGTTTTTAATTAAAATTTAGCATATTTTTACTATTCATCAAAATATGAAAGTTAATAGAAAAATATTAAAAAGTTATCCAAAGTAAATTTTTCTATAATTATTGCAACGAATAACTTTATTTTTTAAAATTGAACTCATAAATGTTTCAAAAACTATATTTAAAGTGGGTGCACCATCAAAAGGCAGTAGAACTGCATTATTTGAAAAATACTTATTTTACCTGAAAAATTTATTTTGTTCTCATACCATGTTCTAGAATATGTATAAGATGAATGATATTTTTATAAAATGAAAAATGTGGTTAATACTATTCATAACGTCTAGTTCATAATAATATATCATTGTTTAGTGAAACTCGGTATTGCGTACAGCACACGCTATTGAAGAAGGTCGCTCTTGCGTGTAACACAAGACAAGAATAGTGTTGTGTATACTACAAGCTAATACAATGTTGTGTATAGAACAAGATAATATTGGTGTAGCGTACAACACAAGACATTATTAAAATTAAAAATAATATTTCTCATAAAATTTCGGGGTGTTACATTAACCATACTTACCCAATGAGAGATATCATCTTCATGAATGTAAGAAATGAGTAACCTCTAGCAAAGCATCAATGCTACCCAGGATATTATATGGTATATATAAAACACATGTAACACTATACCAGTGTCCACCAGCTACATCATATTCAAGTATTCATTTTCATATGATCCCTTTGTCTATGATATCCAGTAACCATGAGACATATAGTATGTCAGTACCATATAGCTACCCATACATTATCAATTCTCTAATTATAAATTGACTAGGTTGATTAATAAATCACATGTAATTAAAATTTATAGATGAGTAAATTACATGACCTTAGTATAATGGATAAGAACATCATATGTATTATCTTTTAAACATTATACACTTCCTTAGTCTATCTCAATTTAGTTTCCAAATTTCATATTCATTTAATGGGATGAAAAATCAAATCTTGGTTAAGATCTAATTGATAACATGATCAAAAAAATATCCAAACACCCATTGATTAGCTAAGACTCATGTAATCTGAAAGAAAGATATTAAATTATAAAGTTTCTCATGCTAGGTTTCTTGCTGACCAATTTTATAGGGAAATATAATTATTAAACATTCACCCTTAATGTACAAATACATAGTGTATGAAACTCCATGTGGTATACTTGGGTGGAAATCTAATATATAAAACCCATTTTGTGCCTCATGAGCATATTTTCAATCTCATGATAAGAATCCTACTCATGCTAACCATATCATTTCATTGCAACTTATAATATTCCATGATGAATATCAGTTATAGATAACTCAAAACCATAATTTGAGAGGGTAATTCTTGTAATATTCACTGTCAACATGAAAACATGGATACTAAATTTTGTGTTAACATGTTACATTTTATATATGTAAAATCATTTAATAACATTAAAAACCATACATAAGTTCCTATATAATTATATCCTATATAATAGAACACTAGATGATCGTTATATCATTTTTCACTTTTAGGGTTATGTTAAATTCATATATCTCTATATATTTTCTACTACATATTTATATTAACATAAAATAAAACCATCATACTAAACTCCTTTAATAATTAAAATATATAAGGAAAACTATTTTGAATAATGGTGAGACTTATAAAACACATTATTAATGTTTAACTCTTTGAAAAAATATTCAAAATAATTTATATCTCATTTTATAAAGGTATTATGTTAATAAATTCCATTATCTGCATAAAACTCTTTCTAATTTCATTATCATCATCTTTCTTGGAGCCTTTTTCATCAAAAAATTCCTTGAGATACTTTTGGTTAAAATATACAACTCTTTAAAATTTATTTACTAATACACTCTAAACACTTTTAAGATAAAGTAATATTAAAATTGTGATGGTAAATAAATAAAAATATTTATTTTTATCGTTACCAACATACTATAAAATCTTTTAGTATATTAAGTGGTATTCAATTTGTTTTTTGAAAAGTATAATATTTTATTTTTTAACTTAGAACTTCTATTAGTCCAAAACAAACTCCCAATAGTCTCTTATAACTATATTCTTTTCAAAATATCATTCTCTGATAACAAGATATTTTGTGTTAAGAAATAACTCTACTCTTTAATGAGTATATTTGACAAATAAACAATTGACATACATATCTTATATGGGTTTATATGTACTTGGAGCACTATTTTAATGAGTATATTTGACAAATAAACTGTTAACAAACATTTGGATAACCACTTTTTCCTAAATAATACATCTTTATCCTTATCTCATCCTCAAGTATGTTATAGAATCTGATAAATCATAAAACATGTGTATTAAGCCCATCATCTCATATTGTTCATAAAAATTCAATATTTACAAACAAATTATTCTATCATATAATAGAAATAATATGAAAATAAAAATCCTTTATTCATATAAATTTGAGTTTGATATATTCCTTTACATTAAAATACATGATTCCTCCATCCTTTGCTTCATTGTTTGAAATCAAACTATAAGCTCCATCCGTTTTTCCTTGTTTTTAAACTTATATATATTTATTAAATTAAAAAAAATATTTAGTATCACATGTGATTGTCCCACTCATGGTGTTGGTTCATTGAAAGTGGGGGTGGATGAGGTATTAATCATTGAAAAATATTTTATTTTCTCTTTTATGATTTATTACAAAATCAATCTCCCTCACTTGTTTGAGTGAGCAAACTCAATACTGAACTCACACACACTGAGGAAATTAAATAAAAAAAGAACATTAGAGGTAAAAGGTTCAATGCTCAAAATGTGTAGATAATCATTGGAATAATATGAAATCACTTGAGACTAAATGATTCACTAGAATCATCATTATCAATACAATCTAAAATGGTGTATCCTTGACTCATAATAGAAGAATATAACAATGGTTTCTCCTAAATAATCACCCGATAAGTTTGCAAAAAAGTTGCAATATTTTCTTGATCTTCAACAAGGTTGGGATCTGCCTTATCTTTTGAATATATTGACTTCTAAAAATTATATATTTCTCTCACATTTCATTAAAATTTAAAATAGGTGTGGCCTCTTCCTTATTCCCCAACAAATGACATACATGTCATTATCACACACAAACCACGTGTGTACTCTTTATATTCTTCTTCTTCTTCTTCTTCTTATCTCTTAAAATGTTCACTTCACTACATACAATTACTCTTTTTATTCTCTTAAACACACTCTCTATTGAATAATAATGTAAGATACATGTATGTATATATATTTCATAGCTAGATATTTTTTTCAATTTCAAATTCAAGCTATTGACTTACTTCAATTACTCTTCAATTTTAATTCAACTGCTCCAGCCTTAAAATCTATTTGGGTAATCATGACATGTATACATACCTTATAGTATAGAAAATGATCCTTTAACTATTTCAAAAACATACTCTCTTTACAGTGTTATGATCTTCTTCATGGAGAAACACTTATTTACATTTCTTATAGGCATTCATGATCATGGTGTGATATTATATCACTGGAATTACCCTTATTATCTAACTGATTATTTCATAATTTATATTAAAGTTATTTAATCCATAAAATAATATCTTTATTATTATCATTTTGTATTTTGGTAAAGTCTATAACCCTTAAGTGTCACTCTATATTACAAAGTGACCCTTACGTATTCTAATAAAATGTTTGATAACCCTTATGTATCAAAGGAATTTCCCTTAAATATTAAAATGATTACACATAAATATCATTTTTCTGTGGATCAACCTTTACATACCAGTAGATTTACTTTTATGTACTGATAATCGTCCCACATGAGCAAAATTACATTTATCTATTGAGTATATGGTCTATTTTACTGCATTCCTTTTCTCAACCCTAGTGTGGCATTTACATATTGAGAAAAGTTACCTTTACATATTGAATTTTCCTATTATTTATATTCTGATTACTGTATCCTTTATTTATTGAACAAATTTAACTTCACATATTGCCTTTTATAATTTTTTCTCTTCTTCCCATAGTAACCTTTATGTAAGAGAAAATTACTATTACATATTAGGTACTATAAAATACAAAAAACCAACTTTAAAATAACTCTTAAGTATTATATTGGTCTTTAAAACCTCTCTTACAAATTATCGGAGGAATTATAATGTATAGCGGGATTTTTCAAATATTAACCCTAAATTCAAAATTAATCTTACATATATCAATGGGCATTAAAATAACCCTTACTTATGAGTAGTGTTAATATTATGTATTAATGAACCTATCAAATATCATATCAAAATATACCCAACTTCAAAAAGATATGATCTTTTTCCTAACATCTCTAAACTTCTTTCAAACATATCCAAACTTCGAAAAAGTATTCAATTAAAATAATAAATTTTATATTATGTGTCTTTGATCAGGGTTTATGTATTAAAAAAAGTCAACAAAAAACCATATTAGATCATTATCTTCTAAAATTATTTATCTTAGGTTTATTAACACAACAAAATCCCATAGTTTACAAGAAACACCCCATGGTAAAAAAGAATTCATATTTTAATATCTCAAAAAATAAATCTTGGTCTCAACATCATATACCCTTAAAAATAAAATAATTATTTCTATAACACTAATTATATTTTACAAAATATTCTCCAAACCCCTTCTGGTATTCCATATAATTTACATCCTATAGAAACATTTTTCTCTATATTTTTAACCTTATTAAGGATTCAATGATTGATACTGACTATTAGAAAATCCAATGTTTTCATTATAGTTTAAACCTTTACCCTTTTATTATATTATCATAACAATTGATCCAAGAGATCACATGTCATTATCATTAATTATAAATTATTTTATAATATAGTTTAAACATATATTTAAATCATTAAAATTGTTGCAACATTTCTAATAGTGATCATTGAAAATATTCCTTGTACTGAACAAGCCTTTAGAGGATATTTTCCATATCACCTAGTCATTGGCACACTCAATCACATTGAGTATATGAGTTAAGAATAAAGATCCTTAAGTTATTTTGAATATAATTCCTTGGAGACAACAATTAAATCATTATATATTTATCATAATAATTTAGATTAATTTTTTTAAAAAAACATCAACAATTGGTTACTCGTGAAGGGTTTTATTCTAACACATATAATTTTCTTTCTTGCTTACAAAACATTATTCTGATTATATACCAGTTTAAGAGGTTTATTATATTAAGATACTCCTTTATATAGTCTGAAATAAATTTAATGTTATGTAATAATGATTTTATTTATCTATAGAAAAATATATTATCATATGCATATTATTTTTTAAATAAATTTAATAAATACTATTATTTAACATGCTCCCAAAAAAATGATTTCCCCTTTTAAAATCCATCATACCCATTAGTATGATACGATCCATATTTCACTAAGAGATGGGTATTATTTTTAATTCCCCTCACCTCTTAGATATTTATGTATTCCATCATGCCAATCGTATCATATAAGACTCTTGGATAGTTAATCAAATAACTCTTTTTCTAATCCATCATGTGGATAACTCAACATAATTTCTATGATATGATTATAAAAATATTTATAGATAAGTGTAACAAAAATATAACAATGGGATGTGGTTACCTAAATTTTAGGGTTATCTATTTCTTACATACATTACACACATTAATCCATGGTTACCATACCTTGGTAAAAAATGAACAATTAAATGATCTAGGTATTGAAATGTGCTTGGTTTGGAAGGAATATGAAAATTAATATCTTTAAGGGGATTTAATCTCACCATTTTATCTCATGTATTCCCTTTACATTAATGCATTATTCCAATGATTACGTTTGGAATCCTATTTATTCCACCAAATAAATGTCTTAAAACCATATTAATTTTTAAATCTTTACACAAATCATATCTTGTGTTACCAACCGAAATTAAAATCCAACTATATTTATACAAATCTAAATTAATCTCATGTATAATATATATGAAAAAATTTCATGTAAATCCATAGAATCATATTAAATAAACTATAATTCATAATCCAAAATAATTGATTCTAAGATGGAGATCTATAAAGACACATATAATTCCTAAGTCTAGTGAGATCACTTAGAAGGGGAAGGTTTAAATCAGTAATCCCTTTTCTTTTTATGAATTCCTACTTTAATTCAACCTCTATGGCTAGTTATAAAATCAATCAAATCATATTATGTAAAATAAAATCACCTAAATAATATAGTAATTTAAAGTCTAAAACAACTATTTACATGGTTTATCCTTGAAAGACTACTCTTTTCCAGGTCTAGGTCGAGTTCTGAGGCCTGGTTTATCCACTATAAATCAATTGAGTATAATCATTGGCTATCTCTCGATAATATTTAAAAGTAATATCTTGAAATAACTAGTAGAAAATATTCCAAAATTTATAGTATCCAAGTAACTAAAATGACCACCACTTGAAGGGTTATGTATACCAACTCCATCCAATTAAAGCTATATCCAGAAAAGCTTCAGGTCATCTAATGATAGGGTGTTTATACTACCTCCTGAAAGTTCTTCATGGATCATCCAGAACTCTTCTTTTAAATAAGTTTTCAACCATATATGCCTTCTAGTGAAATATCTATGTTTTCCTTGTTATTATTCAAGTATATACATCCTATACTTATAAGGGATCACTGACCTTACTCACATATCTTCTCTTAATAATATGATGATATCACAGGTAGTAGTAAGAGATTCTTACTTCTCACTTTCATCATCATGGTTCAACACAAAACATCCATGTTATCCCCATCATCACTTTTCTTTAATTTATAGTAAACTCTTATATATAATCTAGTTATTCTCTTATATTACCCATTTTTTACATAAAATAGTTCTTTAATAATTATAGTGTTTAAAAATAAATCATTTATTATTTTCAAGTAACTTTTTTTTATTCAATAAATTGTGAATATCTTTTCCATATATTTTATAGAAATTCGATGATCTTTAGAATCTTGATATTCTATCATTGAAAATTATTTAAGATGAGTTATGGAAGATTTTAATATTCTTAAGACTTTTTTTTCTTTAATTATTTATGAAATTTTAAATTTATCATAGCTTAAGTTCTTCCACAAAATCCATGCATTTAATTTATTTTCAAGTCCTCTATGTATGCATGAAACTATGACATGGAACCTTATTTTGTAGTGTGGAATTAATCTCAGTCTCTATAATATTACTTGGATGGTCTTCCTTTAATATTATCATGAATCACAATCATTTATTTTTTACTTTTATATTTGAATCTTTGAAGAATATTGTAAGCATCATCAAATTTAAATCTAGTATTTAGTATATTCATTTTGTAATTCTCCATTTATTCAGAATATGAATTATAAATATTTCCATTATTTTATATATATAACTATCATAAAATATATCTATGTTTTGTACTTAATATTACTCATATTAAGTCTATTAATCACTCACACAAAGTGTGTAATGACTCTTACATAACTGATTCATACTATTCTTTTTGATGAATCGTATGCACCTCTGAATAAACACATATCTTATTTCACTCATATGTAGCCTAAATGACTCATACAAAGCATCAAATTATAATTAGAAAGATTAAATTAATCATTAATAGAATTAAATCACTATTAAAGAACTTCCTTTAATTCATATCGATTTTGGATTGAATCATACATAAATATGGTCCCTTTTCTAAATTTAATCTCCATATACAAAAATAACTCATACATTGATAGACCTTTGTGGATTTACAAACTATATATTTCAGAATTGTATTTAATGGATTAAAACCTTTTCAATTGATCATGAAGAATCCTTAATCACTTCAACACATATAAAAAAAATCAAATGATTCGTAATCATCAATAATTGTAGATTATATGATCAAGACTTCATTACATGGTTTCTTTATCTCTAGCTAGTGTTCATTAAATTTTCTAAAAATCCATATCTCCTCATACATATTATAAAATTTAGTACTCTCATTCATAAAACATATTTATAACTTGAATATCATCACATTAGTCAATACATTAATAGTATGTCTAAAACTATATAAAAAATTTCTTCAAGCAATATCTCCAAACTCATTTTCATTCCTCTCCATGTACAATGGAAGAAACTCACTCATCTTTATTTTAACACTATTACATTACCTATTCACTTTCTTATTTTGTTATCCCCATTATTGGAAATATGTGCATAGTTCATGTAGGGGTTGATTATCACTCATGTTCTCTTTATTATTCATGATAAAAGGGTTCAATTCAATACAATATCTTATTCCTCTTTAAATCTAAATTATAATCTAATTTAGATTAATGTGATAAGGATGATACTATATGGCTTTCTTTAGAAAAGTGAGTTTATTTAGGCCTCTCTAACTCTATTTTCTAAAACTTAGGTCAGAATATAAGAGCAAGTAACAAAGGTAAAAAATATTTTTTATATATTTACATGCATGTTATGATATTCTATTTTACCACCATTAGAACTATTAAAATATATTTATCAAAAATATTTTATATCTTAAACATATCTAAATAAATACATTAGTATTTTTATGTGAAATACATACAACTTCCCCTTTCTTATACCAAAAACATCAACCAACACTCACTCTGTGAACATATTTTTCATAATCAAAACATCTATAGAGAGTGTTATTAGAATACCTCAATATTTAATGTTTTATAGAGATGTCATGAATTCCAAATTTAGTATATAATGATGTTTTTGATAGATTATATTTATGCCCCCCCACTATTGGATTCACTCACTTATGTTTCTCATCATGGTTGATTTTCATTTAAGGAACTTCATGATAGAATCTTATTTGTGTTGTAAAATAGTGAAATCCTCATCCAACTACCCATATGTTTCTTAAATCCTTCAATTCTCTACATGTTATTATAAAACAGTATAAAAGAGAATAAAAAAATATAAAAGGGAATAAGGATGGGGTGTCTCTTTCTCTTCAATGATAGTATAAAGGATAAACATTATCTCTCAAGGAAGATATTCAATTATTTTAATTTTTTTATTAAATAGTATGTTTAATGCTGGATCCCATTTTATTTTTTTGTTTTGACCTTCCTTGGGAAGAAAAGTCATTTTATACTTTTCAAACATCTTCATGTATTAAATATTATCACAAATATTCATTAATAAAGTATTTTCATCCAATGGTTCTTTGACTTATTATTTAATCTCCTTCAACAATTATTCTTAAGTTTAGAGAATATACATGCAATATGTTGCAGCATTCCCATCTTTATTACACTTTCCCCACACATTTAAAATAAATATTGTGTTATCTTTCTCGGAAAGGCTCTCTTGAAATTCATGTTCCTCTTCACTTGTGAAAACTTGTGTGTATTTAGTATTTTATTATTTATTCTATATCTATTTAAAATTTTCAATTAATTTGGACAAACATAAAGACACTCCTTCTATAAAAGATTAGACTTATTGGATCTTTCCCATGGGTTCTTCGCATGTTTTTATTACCCTTTTTGGGAAACTTCTCCAAATCATCATCAGAGATGTCTCCAACTAAGACAATACTTTTTTCTTTGATTAAATACCCTCTTTTTTCAAACTTGATTAATTTTATCTTGAGGATCATAGAAATTTTTACAATGGTCAATGATATAATATTTCCTACCACAATAGAATCTTTTCATCCTTGTAGAATTAAATCCTCATTATATTTATTCTTAAACATTTTAGGAATACTTTTATCTACTTTCTTCTATTCTTAAACACTTTTATTCAATTAATTTTATCTCAAGGCATACTTTTTAACCTTTTTACCCTCTTTTCCCTTTTTTGGTATTATATTTATATTATCACAAGAGTTAAACTTATATAGTATATAACAACACTCTTATTATTTAAGACAACTTTTGTTACAATAGAAAAAAAAATCTCTAAAAATTTGAATCTATTCTTTGTAGATTGATCAAGAATTCTAAATGAACCATTATTTTTGATATCATGTATTTTTCTTTGTGTAGTTCTACTAAACCTTTTTGTGGACCTTATATACAATTAATTAATTAAAATATTATTCCAATAATCACCATCCTTGCGTCTAAATCTAAATAATCACCTATAGTTTTTTATAAACATATTTTTTTTCATGTAGATGTAATCTAGATAGATATAATTACTTGATATTTTTAGGTTAATACAATACCCTTTTGGGATAATATTGGGGGGATAGTTTTATTTATCTTGTTTAATTCGACAATTAATTATGTAGTGATATTTTAATCAATTTTATCCATCCATATTTCCCATAATTTTATTATAAAGCTATATCAATAAGGGAAATATAATTAATTCATAAAATAGTTTCTACTTCATGGGATAATTTTTTCCGATAGATTGTAATGGGTTGATTAGGTGATGATCTCAAACTCATATTGTTATTTTCATAAACCTTTATTAGAGTTGTGTCATTATTAACAATTTCTATGGTATCTTCTTTCTCCTCAATATTTTGGGAAGTTCTAATGTTTATAGACTCTTGATTTATTAATATCACCTGTATCTCCTGGAACTTGATATTGAGGTAATATTTTTTAATCCTCAACTAATTTAAAATTACCTTACTAACTTCTATTTGAATTATTTATCTAATACTCATGCAACCTGTTTTCTTCTTTCATGGAGTTCTCTAATTCTATTATAATTTTTTCATTTACATACAACTATACATCTTTGACATTTAGAGAGGTTTAATATAGTTTTTCATGTGCATGTACTGATTAAAAAATAATTTCTTAATTATAACCTCCTAACAATAACTAATTTTAATTTTTTCTTCAATCAAAGAAATATGTTCATTGAAAAGTGACAAATATTCCTCTTTAGATTCAACCAGTTGAGTAAATACCCAGACCCAAGTAGCTTGAATCTGGTGTCTTACTTAATTAAATTGGTACTATGAACAAGATATCACATCCTAAAGGACAAAATAATTTAGTATATTTGTACAAATAGATACATAAATACATTTTAAATTAAAATTTGAAAGAAAAAACAACATAAAAAATCTATTGAAAACATCCATAAACTCCTAGATAATCCCTCTAAGTCATTCATAATAAACATATTCACATCCTGAGAAAAAATAAAACATTAGAAAGTGGTGATATCAAATGCTCAGTAAGGGTAATAAATACATATTAAGCTATCATAAAAAATAATTTGGGGAAAAAAACAAAAAACACATGATTTTAAATCATAATATTGAGAATAATATGGTATGAGTGATAACTGATTAAATAATTCTATAAATAATTTCATGAGAAAGAAACTTAACCATAGATATTATAGAAGTTTAATAATCACATTTATTATATATTACTAATATCATAATGAGTGAATATATAATTATATACATCTGAAACATACCATTGGGGCCTCTACCAAGACATCTGAATGTAAATAGTAAAGGCCTCAACCCAAACTATATTTGAAAATAAATGGGAAGGCCTCAACCAAGTCCATATCTGTTTTATCTCATGAGACCTACCGATTCATTGAGGGACTATATCAGGCCCTTACTACCACTTACTAAGTCCAATTAATTCTTCATATGAATTGGGTGAAACATAAACAACATATACATAACATTCCCCGATCAGTAAACATAATCATTAACCATTCTTAGTAATATGGTTAATGGTATCAAGATAGCACATCCGCATTCAAACTAATCATAAAAAATATAATAAAATATGGTATATGATATCATAAAAGATCAATCCCAATTAATAATAAAAAAAATTATGGTGTCTTAAAAAATTTTATGTACGGTATTTGAAAATGGGTAAGAAATTGGGAAGTTCCCTTTAATCGGGTTTGCTTATCAGGAATAATTGAGAAGGAAACCTTTAAAAACATTTATTTCCCCATAAAAATTATGAATTAATCTAGATATAAGATTTTGGAACATATAAATAGAATTTATATTAATTAAAAATAATAATGAATAATTAAACTGGGGTAAAGAGAGAGAGAGAGCGTAACCTAAATAGAAAATTGAGGTTTAGGAAGAAGCCCCTAACTTATGTCTGAAAGTGTTCTGCACCTGCACGTAATGATCAGGATAATGAAATTAGATTCATTAATATTTTAATTTAGAACATATTAAACATTTATTTTTTTATTATAATTTTATTATGTTCATTTATGGTTTTTTATGAGTTATAAGATTATATTTTATCGTCTAGGAGTGTTCTTTTCCTTGGTTTTCATGATCGGTTTTCTTTTATATGCATATGGAAGATCCTGTAAAATGAAAATAGTTTTATAGAATTAAACTTATTCGTTAATAATGATATTATATAATATTAAATGGTTATATATTCCATTTTTTTATTTTATTTTAGGACGAATCATTAGATAATACGTTAGTAATAATTGTTGAGATTATTTTGGCGGGTTTTTGATCAACACAAACTAGTTTTGTTTAATTAATTAATATTATGTATATATACTAGTTCCAGAACATTATATAATATGTAATAAATATATTATAGTTTTTCTTAACCATAAAAATTATTTTATTACCATCCTTGAAAGTGGAATTGAAAAATGAAAACACATCGTCCAGAAAGTTAGTAAATTGGTACCTCACAAATGATGTTTTCATCTTTAAAATAAAAGGAAAAGGAGAAGAGACTTGATGCTATATTTTCCATTAACATAATAATGTTATAGTATATAAGAGATACTATAGTTATCATGTTAGTTTGGATAGGGGTCATTAGGGAAGGATAAGAAAATTAAAAGAATGAAAAGCGATTTTACCTATTGAATTCCTCTCCTTGGGGACCTCATTAAGGTAATTTGAAATGGTTTTGTGGGTGATAACATCAAGAAGATAATGTAAGATAGAGGTTCAGGAGAGTAAATGGGAATAATATAAGAAATATTTATGGCTGAGGAGGTGTGAGGACAAGGGATGTTATTTATAATGGCAGAGAGGGGTGTTTTTTGATTATTTTACTCATTTTTTATTATTTTGGCTCAAGATTATGAATAGTTTGAAAATTATCAATAAATATATTAAAATAATTAATTATAGTTTGATATCATGGGATTAAATTATACATACATCATATAGGACTCAATAATTAATTTATTTATCTTATACCATAAATTAAAGTATTTCACTATTCACAAAAAAATCAACTATTTTAGAAAAATAAAAAATATTAAAACCAACCATTTTTGGATGTGTATAATTCAAAAATAAATTCCATTTTATGAAAATAATTTTATAAATTTGATAAATTTAATTTTTAAATAAAATCATCATTTGTTTAAAAATTACAGATTTTAAAATTATAACTGATTTTATAACCCTTTTGAAAAATTAATTAAGGTCTCATTAAATTATCTTATAATCATAAGAAAACAAAATATTAATTTATGAGTCTATTTTATGAAAATATATTTTCTATTAAATAATAATATTAATTAAAAAATTGTAATTAAAAATTTATGACTTACAAAATACATATACTTAATTTATCATTTAAAAAAATTATTTCCTTATTCCATGATATAAATATACCATATTTTCATTTATTAGATACCCAAATTTTAGTTATACTTTTATAGGTAAAATCACTATTCTATAGGTTATATTACTATTCCTAATAGTCACATTACAATTCCCACAGTCATATTTAATAATATACTATGGTTTTAAACTCGATGTTGAGTGGAACATAAACTATCAAAGATGCTAAATTTTAAAATAAGAATACCATAAAATATTGTGGTGTTACAAGTTGTGTGAGAGTATTACTTATTTGAAACTTCTTGAATAAATCATCCTTCATATCTTTAGACACCTCTTCTAGTTGTGTATGTTCATCAAGAAGTCCCTTGATATAACTAAATATGTAAACAAAAACCTCACTGATAACATTCTTCAGATATTTCACTACTTTAGAGTATAGGTATTTAACTATTTCAATTGTATTATCCTCCTCATACTCTTTATATCTTGAATTGGTTTCATCAAAATGACCACTCTTAATAGATGTGGTTGAGGAATACATACCTCGTTGATCCTTCTTGTACTTTAAAACATTCTTTTCTTATTTTAGTCTTTTTTATTTTTTCCTTTTGACTGAGTCATATTTAAATCTTCAATTACGATTGGATATTCTAGAGGTAACTTGGTTTGATATAATACCACTTGTAATTCTTAAGTTCAGTGTGATCACTAAGAGAGGTAGGGGTGGATCAGTGATTCCATTTATTTTATACGAATTCCTCCTTTACATTAACTTATGTGGTCAATTAAATCCTCAATATACTCTTATTTTTTAAAAAAACCTAACAAAAATAATGTAGTAATTTAAAGGCTCAGAACAAAAGGATTTACAAGGTTTCACCTTGAAATCGCACTCCTTTTTAGGTTTTATCCAATTTCTATTACCATATTTCTTCACTATAAATCACTTGAGTCTAATCAAAAGTATCATCCTAAAAATATTGAAAAGTAATCTCCTTAAATACCCATTAGAAAATATCCCATAATGTTTGGTATCCAAGTTAATAAAGTGGTTTCCCCCAACATGTTATTTATACTTACTTCTTTCAGTTGACTCTATCTCCCAAAAAGATTCTAGATGTCTCCCAATGGAGTAATTACACTACCAGCCAATAGTTATTCAATGTCCCTCTCAAAATCCTCATGTGAAAAGGATTTTAACCACATCTAAATTCTAGTGAAATATATGTGATGTAATTTTTCTTCTTCAAGTATAAGTTTCATGATCTTTGAAAGGATCATTGGACTTTCTATCTTATCTTTCCCTGATGATACGATACCATCTTAGCAATCAGGAAGAGGTTTCTACTTCTCACCATATTTATCATGGTTCAATACAATAATAGCAAAGTTATACTCCTTTTCCTTATTCTTTTATGCATAGGGAACTCTTGGATAAAATCATGTTCTTATATTTTTTCATTTGGATCCCATTGAAACATAATAATTCTTTCAGAATTACAGTCTTGAACAAAACATCATTTCTTCTCCTCCTATAACTTTTATATTCATAGAATCATGAATATTATTTCTATAAGTTTTATAAAAATTCCATAATATTTTGAAGTGAGATATTCACTTATTAAAACTTATTTGAACCAATTCAAGATATCTTTTTTAATATACTTAATACATATTCTTGATTCATTTTTTATTTGATATTTAAATTATCACAAATGTAGTTCTTCCATAAAATAAACACATTTATTTTATTTTCAAATCCTACAAATATTCATGGAAATGTGACATGGTACCTTATTTCATGGTTTGGAACTCATCTCAGACTCCATCATCTTTCTCAGCTAGTCTTCCTTCAATCTTAGCTTGATTCAAAATCATTTATTTTAATTACGATATTGAGTCATTGAATAATAGTAAAAAGCACCATCAAATTTAAATATATTCTTTTAATGTTCTTTATTTAATTCTCTATTTATTTATAATATTAAATTTGAATGTCCTAGTTATTTTATATATGAAAATATCCTCAAATATCTCTTAGTATTTTCCTTAATATGACTCATATAAAGTCTCCAAGTCACTCATACAAAGTGTCCAATGACTTGTATATAATTGAATCATATAGTTATTTTTTGTGACTCATAGAAAACCTCCAAATGACTCATATTTATATCTTAATTCACTCATATGAATGTATAGATGACTCATACACACCCTAAAATGACTCATACACAAATTTAATTACTACTACATAGAATGAAATCACTCATACAAAACTACCTCTCATGAGGCCTCCACTTACAGTTTGGATTATAAGATTTCATTAATGCCTTTGATGAGTCTATTATGGCTTCTCTGCAACCTCATATTGGTTTCTACATTAGTCTGTTTATGGTTTGTCAGTTTTAGTTCTTTCTTGTGTTGGTGGATTTGTGAGGAACAACACATTCTCTCAAGTGGTTCGTGCTTCTTTGGGGACGTCTGATCGTGTTCTCCACATTGGCAGGCTGATCTAAAGGTTTTCATTTGGAAAAAAATGACCTAATCATTCCTTTTTGTCTCCCATTATATGCAGAGTTGGGTTTCTTCTAGGATGTGGGATGATTTTGTAGACATGTTTTATTCTTTAAATGGTTTTTATGTCTCTCAAGTATGTATTTTCTTGAATTCCATGATGGTGTGATCTTTCTACACCCCGTGTTTGTACTGGTCCTTTTTATTTTTAATAAATTTCTTTTTACATGAATTGGGTAACCAATTCATGTCTAATTTTTCTTAAAAAAACTACCTTTCACTCATATGAAGTTTGGATTGAATCATATATATATCTAAACACTTTTCTAGATTTAATTCCTAGATACAAAAAAATATGTTAGTTCTAAATGGCTCAAACATTGATATGCCCTTGTGAATTTTCTGCACTAGTATGTATAATTCAGACTTGTTTCAAGTTTCTTCAAAACATTTTTAATTAATCTTATGGTATCCATATTCACTTAAAATAATCTTAAAAAAACATCCAATAATTCTTTATCACCTATTATTTAATTTTTTTACGTTTAAGACTCCATTGGATGTTTTCTTCATTCCTAGATAGTTTTCCTTCAATTTTATAACTAACCAGTTCTTATCCCCATTATTATAAACTATTTCTGAAAATAAACTCAACAATTTAAACTTGTATTTATCTTGAATATCAGTGAATCAATTGTCACTTTTAAAGGATGCCTAAATATTTTTACAAAAGTTGTTCAAGTTTCTGATTTAACTTCTTATTATTCTCTTATAATACACAATGGAATCAACTCACTCATCTTTATCAGTACACTCTAAGTTTACCTCTCTAATAAACTATTGAAGAAAATTTAACTGATCCATCTGGTTACTCCAAATCTTGTATGTCTCTTTATAGAGAAGAGTTTGATGATTATAAATGAGGTCCTAAGTCATATGGTGGGGAGACTATTCCCTTGGTACTAGGTAACCATCATGAATAATAAAAATAAGATAAAAATAAATAAATAATAGTAAATAAACATAACATAAGTAAAAAGGAAATAACATCCCATGCTATATCAAAATGAGGTAAAACTACTCACACACCCATCTTAAGGATCCATACATGTGGTGGATCAATACATGTGATAGATAAAATAACAAAATAACATGAAAGGAACAAAAAAAACCAAGAGAATGTCATAGAATTACCTCAAACCATCAAACGACTCCACATACTCAACAAACTGGAACATAACCCTTTTATTGGAATGAATACCTATGAAGAAGGTGTGTACACATACCAGGGTTCCCATGTATTGTGTGAGTAATAAACCAAGTTGGAAACTAGCAACACAACCTTAATATAAGTTCAATAGATATATGAGAGTGCATTTATTCATTAAAATAAGTAAACAAAAAGTGAACATCTTTGATGTTCCATCATGTACTAACCATACTACCATGAATCTTGACCATACCTTCTTTATCCCATTTCTATAAGGAAAGGTAATCTCAAGTTATGAGTACATCCCAAATCAAGATCAAAACCTTCTAATTCTTGGTATAACCCCTTAATAATCCCCAATTTATTTGAAACATCAATCCATAGACCACCCCCTCTCACTCAAGGAAGGTCATACATCAATCATGTACCAAGTTTCTGACTATACCCTCTCACTCAAGGTTTTTCACATATCAAGTCTCATACTATCACCACTCACTCAAAGGAAGTCACATATCAGCATCTCATGGATTAATCCTCTCACTCATGGTAGCCTCAATATCCATTATCCCATGCCATCATATCATAACCAACCATACTCTCACTCAGGATGAGGTCATATACATTAGTGAAAACACCTAAATAAATATGAAATAGGATAATCAGATAATAAAACAATGTAAAATGGACAACCATATCCCAAAAAAACAACCCAAGTAAAAGAAATTTTTTAAGATAAACTATAGTATTCTCATATTCCAACCCTTCTTGGTCACCCATACTAGTCATTATTGTGAACTTGAAGCCTTCATAATTGAAATATTAATCACTCAAACCCATATGGAAACACATTAGGTCACCCAATCCTTAACCAATCCCGAATAGCTCACTCTATGAAAAAATAACACAAGCAGATATCCCTAAGACTAATGATAATAATAGGTTTGGATTTAATGAATTCAAGATGAATTACCCATCACTCCTTTTAAGTGGTCAATTACCTAAATTTATACCCACTTAGGCAATTTTCAATAAAATGGAAAGATTTTTAGGAAACCTCACACACCCGTATTCACGTCAAACTTTACAACACCATGTAAACACTGTAAAATAGAAAGGACTTCCAACTTTTAGAATAAGGGATCACACTCTCCGATCCATGTTTTCTGATTCAATCCTAATAAATCAAATCATTAAAATCATCATTATACCCTTATAATTAGGAATATACAAATATAAACTAAGAAACCATTGAATAAATAGATATCTAGAGAATGGATGGAATTATACTTTCTAAGATATGATCACTTGATAAAATAAAATTTAAAATGGTAGAGATATGAGCTTAGAGGATCCTTGAAAGTCAAAATGATCTCTATAATCCATAACAATTCTAGTTGGGGTTTATTAAAGGGAAGGAGGAGGATTAAAAGGGAAAGGGAGAGGAAATTATGGAATTAATTTCAAAAAATACACCCAAAACTCTTCAGGACCCTAGTTCACCCTAACCGACATGATAATGGGGATTTAGATCGTACATGACCATTACCTAGGGAACCGACTACTCAATAACCCTATTTTTTAAAAATATTTAGGGGTAACCTCAGTAAGTCACTCTAAATTACTCATGGTACCCACTAACCCTTTATCATGTCACAAAATAACCAATAGTAATTAATTAAACTCAAAAAACGATCTTTAGATTCCTACCAGAAATTAAAGGGTCATTAGAACCCCATTTAAGTTCTTCCTATCTATAAGAAGAATTTATTGGTATGATTACCAAATAGAACTATTCAATAGGCCCACATAACTGAATCTTGCTACCAAGTTTCCTCCTAGGTATTCTTAAGATACCAAAAAACCAAGACATGGGGAGCTGTCTTACCATGCAAAACCTTCTCAATTTGGTCCAAAAAATGTACCAGGTGTTCCTACAACAATTCATTTTCCTCCAAATCTGTTTTGTTACTATCAATCATGTGCCCAGGGTTCATATACTTATTCTAATTTTATGTTAATTGAAACACATTATGAAAACATTGATTATATAAAGGAAGAACCAACTGATAATCCACTACTCAAATCCACTCCACAATCTTGAACGAGCTAAAAAACCATAGTGTGTAGTTCAGACATATCCTTTGATGATGATGACCCAAATTAAGTGATACCCATAGGAATACTCAATCTTCTATGGTAAACTCAATTTTTTATCACCCATAGTAGACATATTATCACTATGTAATATTAGATGTAATTAATCTCTTATGGACCAGAAACACTCGTTCTGTGGTCTACGACACCGAGCTCTGCCCAATCCATTCTAATTATCTTGCCTCTAACCATTATAATTTCTATTGGTATAGCCTAGCATGTTGATCCTCAAAGGGGGATATATAGATAAAATTTTGAACTATTTTTTATAAAAAACACTTATATTATAGATAGTCATCCCTTTCTCTTCTAAAAGTGAGGACACACACCCGAATAATATCCTCTAGTATTTGTATCATAAACTCAAACTTACTTCTCGTCTATGGGAGGAACACTATACTAATATTAAACTAAGACCCCCTGGAAATTTTTAGTCCTTGAATTTTTTTTATGTAAAATGCACAACTTAATTCACAACTATACTTGTAGTTATCCCATACAACCATTATATCTTTCATAAAAACATCTTGCCTAACCAATCCACAAACTAAGCCACCTAAATAGTTAAGTGGTACACAATAATCATTATCTGGCCTACTACAATCCATACTATGTCACAAAACCTTTTGGTTTTGGGTTTCCCCAAGATAAAGTCCATATCCACCTTATCCCAATTACATATTAGCACTAGAAGGGGTTGAAGTAAAATACCTGGTCATTGGCGATGTTCCTTTATCCTTTAATCGATAAGGTAATGAGTGAGAAACCCTATGATAACCTTCCTCACATCGAAACACCAAAAAGAATTCATGGCGTATTAATACATCTTGGTCAACCCTAGATGCATAGAACAACATGAGTCATGGGAGTCCCTCGTTAACCCATCTCTCATGAAAGTAAAGACAACCACCATATTGTTTACATAGATCACACCATCCTCATCCAGTGACTATATAAGGATTGGGTTATCTCCCTTAAGATGTTTCTATGTTATGATACAATTATAATCGGGTTCTTTTATACTCTTTAATTGGTATACCAATGAAGAGGTAATGAACAAAGGGGTATAGGTCACCGCCTCTATGCTCTCTAAAACATCAACCTAATGTTTATAAAGAAATCTCATTATTTTCCAATACTACTCAAACATAGAAACTCCCTACTCTTTGGTATTACTATTGAGATCATCTTACAAGATATTCCCATTATTTGGGGATACATCATCTCAAAATCAATCTTCTACAAGTAATTTAACCAACACCTCTATTATAGGTTCAAGTATCATTTGGAGAATATGTATCACAAAATATTTTTTTCTATGTTGATAAAAAATCTATCACCCAATAGCTAATGATGCCAATAATGTAAGGCATAAAACTCAACCACTAGATAAAAGTCATGGGTAGGGAATTTTCAATCTTTTTTTCATAGATAACAATACTCATAAGTGAGTACATGACCCCCTGTAACGGAATAGATCCCAAACTAACCCCTAAAGCATTACAATATATACAATAATTATTCCCTAGATCTTTAAGAATAAAAAAAAGAATAATACAACATTTTATTTAAATCATGGAAGTTCTATTAACAGAAATTATCCCACTAAAACATTACTCCCTTCATATATAATCCTATCATGGGATCTAACAAGTAAAAAAAATTTAATTAATATTATTTACTACCTAGATAGGCCAAGAAAGATTCTAATCTTGAATAAATTTTCAGGTTGTTTTCAAGAAATCACCACCACAACTTTTTTGAGATTATCTGAGATCCCCACCTCTAAAATCCCATTCCCAAGAAAGTGAACCTAAAAAATCAAAAAGTGATACTTTGTGTAAGGACATGAATTTATGAAGCCTTTCCTTTTATTTTTTTAGTGTATAGTGGTGTTGATATGGAGTTAAGAGGTGTTTTAGAGGATATGGGTGAGTTATAGCCATTAATAGGGTCACCACTCCATAGTGGTGGGTGTGAAATTGTCTGTTTTGAATCCTTATTAGAGGCTTGAGAATGGGGTATGTCATTTTGGCCTTGGGTACTTGGAGGTTAGACATGAAGTTGATCATTTAGTATTACGGTGAACCATAATGAGTGAAATGGTCTAGCATGCTATATTAGAGGGAATTTTATGTGGAGTTCCTACTTATGTGAAACATCCAAGAGAAAATACCCTATGTATCCATTTTGAAGGAGGTATTAGGAATAGTTCTTGAAGGATATCCATATGAGAAATGATTAATGTAGAGATAACCATGTCATAGTGGTGATCGTAGTAATCTTAAAGTATCCATGTTCTTGGAACTATACCATAATGTCTAGTTTTGGAATGCATCAAGGGATCCAAGATTACATTATAACATTATGATTATAGGGATATGGTGGTAGTTAAAACAATTTTTTAAAAATGAAATAATCCTAGATTCAACGTTTGAATACCAAATCTATAATTTCACCAGAATCACCATGGGTGTTTTGAGGACACCCACATCATAGTGAAGGCTCAAGAAGCCTCCTATATAAATGGGGGAGACCAAATTATTTGGTTTTTTTATTCTTCTCTTCATCCCTAGTTGACCCCTTTATCTCTCATCACCTTCCAACCACACCTCTTGAGAGTATGAACACCTTGGTTCATTCAGAACGAATTCTCAAGAATTAAACTATCCCCTTCCTCTTATTTTCCTTATTCTTCTTTTTATTATTCTTTTATAGAGTTTTTTAGGAGGAGATACTCTAATTTGGTAAATAAATAGAGAAAGAATTGTTGTCACCTTTCGATTATTTTGATTCAATGGTTTTTACTTAGTAGGTGGCTGATTTTTTATCATCCTTTCATTCCCAAATAATGTTGAACTTTTAATTGAGGTAGGGGATCCTCATTGTATCCTTTATATGTGATATGAGGGGATTGAATGATTTTTTGCTCCATTGGGTGGATAGTATGGGTTGATTTAAGAATATTATTAATTGTATTAAAATGAAATTGAATGGTATGGGAGTATTCACATGTGTGTTCTTGTTTTGTGATTTCACATATTATCTTATTTATTTACACTAATATTGATGAAAATAGTGGTAGTTAGGAGCGTTTTTTTTTGTTATGAATGTTGCAATTTGAGGACCTTGTTTTGAATTGTTACCTGAACTCACCATTCATAAATGGTTAAGAACATATATATATATATATAATGAATCATTTGAACCTATAAATATAGATTTATACAAAAAAATTACCTTATTAAAAGATAATATAATATATATTGAAATCCCACTTGAAACTAAATTTTTGATAGAAGTGGAATCTAAAATTTTCTTCTATGTGATGATGTATTTTCCACAAATATGTAGTGGTTATATGGACATTGTTGGGGAATGTTTGCTGATAGTCGTGGTTGATTTGGGTATGTGGTATATTTTGGGCTGATTTATGGTGATTTTTTATGGCAATGGATGTGTGATAGCACTACAAGAAAATAACCATTTAGCAGAGGTTTTTTGATTTCATGGTAGTTTAAACCACCACTACATGGTTATGTGACGGTTTAAAAAACCAACACTAAAGTTGGTATCAGCATCCAATACATGGAGATTCCTTCCATTTAGTGGCGGTTTCTGGTAAGCATCGGAGAACGTATATTTAGCGGTGATTTTCTTCATTTTAGTGGCAGTTTTCTAGACAAAAAAATGAAGAGGGTTTACGGTGGTTAGAAACCACTGATAAAATGAAGAAAACCACCACCCAATAAAAAACATCATCATATAGTGGCAGTTTAAACCGCCATGAAAGAAATTACATATTTAATGGAGGTTTAAACCATCACTATATGATGATGTATAAAAAAATTACAACTATAGAATCCACAACCCCATAATAACCCTTGAAGAAAACAAACAATGCATAGACCAGAACACTCCACTATACAGTAAAATCAACTTATAAAACCATTTCACAAAAACACATGCCACTGTACAAGTTTTCAATCAAAATTTTTGTTTTCATATTAAAATAGTTTTTTTTATAAAAAACTTAAAATCCTAAAAACTATTTCTCTATGGTGGCCAAAAAATAAAAAATCAATTAAATAATCCCCTTGAATCCATATCAATACAATAAACCATTATAATTTTATTGTGGAAAGATCAATTATATTATAAGTTTATTCAACTAATATTGGTTTTTTATGAGGGAGAATTTAAAACAATAATTACCTTAGACACATGTATCATGCCCTACACATGAAATTTTTGAGATGAATGAATAACTCATTAAATCCTAGCTAATACATATGAATTATCCCGAGACTAATCCATCCCAGCTTGGGATTATTGATCCCATATAACACCTTAATCACCCTATATTTTCAAGTACCCACACTGGACATCCCCTCTAATATTGGGTTTTTAATAATTTAATGCTAGATAGGAATGTTCTTAGTTAACCTACCATGTTTTGAAAATATAAATCCACCTCTAATTACACTATCCAATCTGAAAACATGCTCTCATACACATACAATGCACATACAATCATATAATTCAAGTCATTTTGTGATGGATATGCCACCATAAAACCTAACCATACCTACTTAATATCCATAATGGGAGGATGAGAGTCACCTCATAATATAACATTTCCCATACCTGAAGACTCTAGGTAGCATACTACACCATGTTTGACCCATACTCAAAGATTAATGGAATGGTGTCATAAAAAATCTTGATAACTACTTAAAGAAATAGAGTAATGTGTTTGAAAGTCCTGAACCATACCTTATTACACAAGGGGGGTTACATGATAAGAACCTAGGTTATCCTTTCTCACTCAAGGGATGACAGACATGAAGCACCCTGTCTATCCCTTATCACTCAAGTAAAGTTAAACATCTTGTATAAAGACACACCATATCACTTAATATTGTACTATAAATCATGCACAACTAGGAAAACATCTCTATTATGTTGGTCCTTCTGGAACCATCTCACTCATATATGAGCTAGGACTCAGGACCCCTAACCCATATAGACATTAATTTCCTATCACAAGTATGTTTCTAGAAACATGTAGTAAACAACATATAATTCATGCAACTACTATCAGAACTCACCAACTCACAACATGACTGCTAGTCACTTGAGACATATCCCTATGCCCCAAATAATCACAATACCAATCTCAAATATCTATGGGTTCTATAACATACATATAGAATTACCTTCCATATTGATACCCACTAACATCATGGGGAAAAATGAAAATTAAAAAAACAATAAGAAATAAAGCAGTACATAAGGTAATCATGGAAAGAGGAAAATACAAAACCAATCAAGATTTATTAAACAAGGCATCACCCATGATGTAAATGAACCAAAAAATCATCCATTATCAATGTATTTTCTTTTAAAACCAATAAAATCGTTTTTAAAAATAATTCATAAAAGAAACCACATTCTATATTTTATTTACACAAGGACCTTATTTCAAATCCTAAAAAAACTATTTATAAAAAACTCAAGTTAATTTTAAAATTCCATTTCAAAACCTATTTCTCAAATTATCACATTAAATTAAAATTCCATTTATATTAAACCCTATATTAAAAAAACATTTTAAAAAGAAAACCTCTTATTATTTGTAAACAAAATTACACCACCTATAACAACAAAGAGTTCCATCCACCTAGTTAGAACCCTTATCTATCACTCATAATCTCAAACCAAAGGACTCATCCCACTCATAGTGCTCATAAATCCTCAACCCACACTTATGAGGGTGTTTCTCATAAATCCTAACCTGTATGGTTGTTTCAACCAATTTTTCAATGGTCTTAATCCTCTCATACGTATCAGACTAGCCTTAGGGGAAAAAACAAGGATACCCACATCAAGTCTCATATCTAGATACCACTCGACATCTCTTTTCAACTTAAAAATTATCTTTTATCCATGGTGACATAGTCATCGGCCAATTATAATTACCTATAGTGCTAAAGATAACTTATTTTGAGCTTAAGAGGCCCAAAAAAATCCTATATATTTCTCTATAGTTTTCTTAGACCATATTCATCTACACAGTCCCCTGAAACATGAATGAAGGAATGTAATCATATATAAATAGTATGTTAATTTACATGAATGGTAACATTCCACCATATAGTTATACCAAAAAACATGATAAAAATGCTTTCAACCTCTTCAAACAAGGGAAATCATGAAACTTTCATGTGAATACTATGTGAAACAAATGATACATTAATAAAACTTCTCATTATATATTATTCTAAGAGATCAATGATACCACTATTCATTGCTCGATGATGAACTGTGCTTGACACCCTCTCCATATTTGTGTCGACTTCCTGCTACCAGAACCTGCAAGAAAATTATATTTAAAATTATACAGTGTTTTATATATATATTTAAACGTTATATCAATAATTTTTTTTAAACTAAATGTTTTTGATGTTGTGTGATTTACCTTCTCACCACCAGTCATCGATGCAATATTATCCGGGACAGATTCGATCATCTTCTGATATAAATAAAACAATGCATTATACAAAGTGAATATCTGATCCACTTGTTTCTAAATTGTGGTTTGCATAGAAACAAAATTTCTCTATGCATATCTTTATAGGGAGTGACTACAACCATGAGTATATGCAGTTTAAATCTCTAATGGATTTCTAAATATCTCAGACGTTAATTGTCCCAAACCCACCCATCACACTCGACCATGATGCTCCTTCCCAAGGACTTTACCAACTGGGTCATCTTGGGAGACTGAGAAAAACTATGTGGGATTGAAATCCCATATTTCTTTAATTTTTACCTGTAAACCAAATATATTTTATTTTTTAAGAAATATATATTAACATACAGACAAATAATAATAATTTATTACAATTAAAAATGAATTCATACCCCAACTTCTTTGGTAGGCACATTAACATAACTCCCATCGGATTTTTTATGAACATCCAACCATAGTCATGTTCAGGAGACCAGGTTCCATAAAATTTAAAACTACATTAAAAAATATAAATAAACTATTTAATATATGTAACAAATAATATTTTATTATAAATATTTAAACTAATGAAAAGATCATGAGAGTTAATCGGTTTCTTGAAAAACTCTTTGGCCCCGCAGTGTGGCTGTTGATTTTCGTAGCATGACTCGATGCATTATTCCTTGAAACATCTATAAATAAATCAAACGTATTTTAATAGTAATTTATGTAATGTAATATCATTGTCATATGAATGTATAAATGTTAAATGAGATTAATATAATAATATATTTTTAAATATCATGATATTCTCATAATGATGGCTATAAAAAAACGTTCCATTCCCCTCTAGGTACCATATTGGGTACCTTATAATATTGTTGTTGGATGATCAGCAATGTATCATTGAATTTGTTCCATAATCTCCATTTATCATATTTCTATTTATTACAGAAAATTTTCAATTTCCACTTTTGTGCAATAAGATAAGCAACAAAAAAGTGAAAATACATATGTACAAAGAGATTAATTTTGAAAATATTATAATTTAATAACATAATGACATTAAATTATACCATAATATATTAAAATTACCTTTATCTATAAATAAAAAAAATCATTTTTCCAAGATGAAGACATATTCCTCCAATCAGCTTACTTAATCCTAAGGGTAACTGACTCCATCCCTAGCTGGACTAGAATCTATCCAAATTATCCCATGGAATCATCTATAGGGACCCCATAAGAGTAAAATGGGACAACTATATTTAGTCTATTCAGATTCCATATAGCTGAACTGTAACGCCCCGACCCCAGCTACCCAGAACCGGTGCATTACTTCGTAACATTGGCATGATCACAAAAGATCAAGTCTCGAAAGACCGATTAGTTTAGTAGCCTTGGAAACACTAGATACATTCGTAAACGTTACATTACATCATAAAGTGAAAAACTACAATAAAAAAATCTCCATAGTCCACCCTCATATCCTCTTCTCACAATCCCTGCAGGTCATTCATAAAATACTTCTTCACATCCTGGAAAATATTAAAACATTGAAAAGGGGTGATCTCAGATGCTCAGTAAGGATAACAATATTGCGGAAGCTTTTATAAGAAAACATAAGCATTTAAGGCAATGTATAACTAAAACAAAAGCCTTATTGAACTTGAACTTCAGCATAATATGGCAAAAGTAAAATAATATAATGCCATTACTTACTCACATGGATATTCTACTAGACGAATAATCACATGAAATAACAATAACCACTTTCATAATGAGGGAATGTATAATGCCGGACATTCTGAAACATTTTGTCAAGGCCTCGGCCAAGACGTCTAAAATGATTAAGGCCTCGGCCAAAACCATAAATCAAATTGGGAAAGGGCCTCGGCCAATTCCACGTCTAGTTGTCTCATGAGACCTATCGATGCATCGAGGATCTATAGCGGGCTCCACCCGTCACTTATTAAGTCCAATACATTCCTCATATGAATAGGTTTAAACATATCATAAACCATAACATAATCGTATCAAATAAAACATGCATAAAGGAAATATAACATTTCCACATTTCAATCACAAGATATCAATACAACACATTGATATAATAAAAACTCTTTCAAAACCATTTTCAATACCAAAATAAAAGAAAGTTAAAACTTTGTATTTATTTTTCATTAAAAAAAATGATGGCTTGTAGAGGAATCCGAAACTCAAATAATGGTCACGACGGCGGAGAATTCATTGTCGCCGCATAAGTACGGAAAGAAAAACATTCCCTTTTTGTCATTTAGTAAAACACTTCGTATAAAAAAGATTCCTTTTGAATATACGTAAAAGTCAAAGGGGTTTATACACCGTATAAAAGAAATTTGTGTATAAAATAAAATATTCCTCAATGAAAGGAGATTGAGACGAAGTCCCATACAAAGATCATTTTTAAAATAAAATAGATATACTATGTGTATTCACTATAAGTACACATAAATAAAGTACAAATACAAGATATGACATAATAATATAATGACATAATTTGAAAGTAGGAGATTAACCCAAAGAATGGAAATTGGGTTAAGAAATTCCCTTACCTCATGTCTGACTTGACGCAACCGTTCTTTAACCTCCTGAATAATAAACTAGAGTTAATATCTACCTTATTAAGAACCATTTTCAATTTCATTATCCTTTTTATATCACTTATTACAATGTTATGAACGTTATGTAATTATTTAAGTTAATAACGGTCGTTTTGTCGATCTTTGGTACTTGTGTCAACAATAACCTTCTTATAATTACAAGTTGTTCATGTGGTGAAATATCCATTATATCCAGAATTATATTCATGATGTAGACATTATATATATCATATATATCCAGTATATACATTCATTCATAATATTACGTAACATTTATAGGTAAGAAATGAAATGCACCGTTCATGGAGACGGTAAGCCGTACGTACGCATGAACGCTACTTTCATTTCTATTTCATATTTAATGTAATGAAATCATAATTATATAAAGGTATAATATAGTTCCAGTATAATATAATATATAATATCATTTACTCCATCCTTTATACATCCCACATATGGCATTAACGATTCACATCACTTTGAGGGGGCGGTAGTCCGCACTTCCTAAAATGAAATTATCGCGTTTTACCCATAATGGAAATCATAAAGTATGCCATAAATGAGAAATACAGAAGCATAAGTAAAACTTAAACATATTATATATCATATATAAAAGTAGTGACATCTTAATGGCCACCTTTGAAGGTGTTATATGAGTGTTGAACAATCATCGTTTCGTGAGGCAGAAATTCGCCATCCACAGAAACCGTATGTTCTTTAACCATTAGATGTAGGTGTGTGTAAGTGTAGCTCGAATCCTTCTTATAACAAAATACTAGTATATTGAGGATACTGGTGTTGTTACAAAAGAAATTAATAAAAAGAGTTTAGGGGGTTGTAGAAGAAAAATAAAACAAATCAACATTAGAGAAGACATTACCTCAAAATCGGGTAACTCTTTTTGATTTGAGCCAAAGGCTTCCTTGAGAAGAGTTCTGCCCAAAGTAAGGCTTCTAGGAGTAAGAGGGGGAAGTTGGGAGAGTATTTGGGTAGAGGTTGGACGAGCAAAATGGCTTTAAAGTGTAAATGAGGTGGGAGAGGTGGGGGCCTTTTATAAGTGGAGAGGAGGGGCACTTTTGGAAAGATTGAAATGTTATATTATTTTACAATGCTTTTCGGATTCTAAAGGTCCCACACTTATATAATTCTAGGATAAGGTGATAAGGGTTCTAAATCTACCCATCCAATAGTCTTTGTACAAGTGTAAGCCTTGGATTTTACATTATCGTTTCATTTTATTAAAATCGTTAAATAATGAGGTCATCACTGCATTATAATGATGTCATAAATAATTTAATTTATTTAATATCTAAAAAATATAAAAAAATAATATGATGTAGGAAATATTTTTAGATTTCTAATTAATATTTATAGTCAAAATTTGGACTTGTGTAAACCCACTTAAAAACTGTTCTAGTAAAACAACTCATGTTTGTGTCAATTTAATTTTAACATTAAATAAATATATATTAATGTCATTTTCCAACTAAAGTGGCTCCATGGGGTCCCCAAGTTGACCCATGGGTTGTCTTGGTCGTCCATGACTCATCCAATAGGAGTAGGACAAGTGTCATGCTCATCTCATATTATTATAACATTATTTGTACCTTAAACTACACTAATTACCTCTAATCGCGATTAAGAACTTAAAAGTTACTATTCACCAAAAAATTATTTTAATCTCATTGAACCACATTTTACTTCTTAATGACAACCATGTATGTCGGATTTTTGAAAATCAAATCACAGAAGTGGTAATATTTCATTTAAACGAAAAATCAGTTATTTAACTACCACTTAGAGGTTTCACTATTCATCAAAAATTGATGTTTTTCAGAACAATGCCAAAATTTCACCCTAAGCTATAATTGATATTCCGAATTCAAAAATGATTTCTATTTTACAAAATTCCAATCATATAAGTTGCATTAATTAATTTTATAATTAATTCCTGTTGTCACAACAAATAGCGTGTTTTTAAGAAACAATTTATATCAAAAGATTGACAATTGTTTATGTCCAATTTTAATGTTAAATTAATTATAATGACCACCATTGGATAAAATAGTAAAAATATATTCTAATTATACTTTAAAACCACTAAATAGTATAATTTATCACTATAAATTATTTTGATTAAAAAAGTTGTTTTTAAGTATTTTTCACAATTCATAAAAAATTAGAAGTTCTCAGAAAAATACCAAAAATTCAACATAGGCTAATTTCGATATTACGAATACAAAAATGAAGTCCATTTTGAAATATAAAATTTCTATAATTTTAAAAAGTGGTTATTACTATTCATAACGGCTACTTTGATTAGTCACGGTGTTTTAGAACTCGAAGTTGCGTACAATGCAAGCTATTGCATTATTGAAAGAGAGGCGTATCGTGGAAGCTCGGGGTGTTACATTCTCCCCTCCTTCAAAAAAATTGCGTCCTCGCAATTTGAAATTTTTCTTGGAAAATAAAAGGTTGAAAATATAAAATACCTTTGTGGAAAACCCACATCGGAAATAAGGTTAATAGAATTTAGTCTTAATAAGAGGGAAAGGGAAATGAAAAAGTCACCACCCAATTATGATCTCGATTAGGAGAACATTGGTGTAAATTAAAGACATATAATTGGAGGAAAAACGTAAATATTTGTAGGGAGTGATTGAGGTCATCAATCACAATCAACTGTCAAATTGAGGGCCTCAAAGCCTTCAATCTATGTTGATTTAAAATATCATCAGTTCAACAAGACATAAGGTATTAGGATAACACATTTTTTTTTGTTTTAATATCCCTTTACTAAAGTTTAAGAATTAATTTATTCATTGAATAAGAGATAGTTATATATATATTTATGCTTGACAATTAGAGTTTCAACCTTCAACTCATCTTTCACTCAAAAAGATAATAGAACTCAAAAATATTATACTTATCCTAATTGTATAAGGTTCCAAATGTTAACACATACCATTTAGATTAGTAAAATTATTTTGTAATAACCGGGGAATTCCTGTAGGCTAGCGGTAGGAAATAAAGGCCTATCGCACTATGATTGTGGGTTCGATTCCTACAGCTTTGTCCGACGCGACGTGATATGCCCCACCCTGCAGGTTGTCCTTTTTCCTAAAACTATAGTATTATAATATTCCAAAAATAATCTTCAGAAATTCTTTAACCTTAAACAATACTATCCATGGTTTAACTTAATCCATTCCAACCTTAATAGTTATCCAAAATACCTCCGTCCAGACTTTCTCTAAAGGGTCGTTAAATTCCAAAATCAATTGTAACCTCAGATTCCCCAAACAAAGTATAGTTTCTCTTATTGTCACATACTAAAAATATGATTACCTTCATCATATTAAATCCTTAATGAAAACAACATGTACTGCAGTACAATCCTTATATATCACATTATTCTTATAACCATAATCTAGTTCCTGAGTCCAAAAACACAAATACAATAATTATTCCGCTTCAATTGTAGTCACAACATAAGATTGACCTTGATCCCTTGGCCTTTTCTGAGGTAAGTTTCCTTGACGCTTAGGACATTCATTTGCATAATGCCCTGTTTCCCTACAATTGTAGCATTCAACTTTGACAGCCTCTTTCTTTCCCTTGCAATCACGAGCCTGGTGACCCTTTTCTCCACATTTATAACAAACTCCCATTCCTTTTAGGCAAGTACCAGGGTGATTCTTCCCACAATTATCACATAATGGAAAATCCTTCTTTCCCTTTTTCCCTTTATCTGTCTCTTGTTCCACCGTTCTCTTCTTCTCTTGCTTTACTTTGTTGTCATAAGATTTAGAGAATTCCTTTTCTGTCTTGATAGCACACGAGACAATATCTTCGTATAATGAGAAGGATTGTGATACTAAAGCTCGATGGAGAAATGGTTTTAACCCATCAAAGAAATGATCAATCTTACTCCTTGGGTTACGTATATAATCGGCAGCATGCCTCGCTAACCTTGTAAAGTTAGCCTTATACTTTGCGACATTCTCATCCTCCTTCTGCCTCAAACTCAGAAATTGCCTTTCCATATCTGCTCGATGGTCACGAGGAAAATATTTTTCTAAGAAAAGCTCTTTGAACTCCCTCCATTCCATATTCGATATGTCATCATCTTCCTTTGTGTTTTGAATCAGCGACCACCACTGATCGGCATCTCCAGTGAGGCGGTAAACTGCCATGATAACTTTTTCCCTTTCAATGCTCCCCAAAGCCTGAAATATTTTCTCTAGGGAATTTATCCATTGCTCGGCTACTAACAGATTTGTACTCCCATTGAACGTTGGTGGTTGTTGCCTCATGAATCGATCTAACATTGATCCTCCACGTTGCGGATCAGGGTGCTCCATACGAGTAAGGTTATTATTCATAACCTGAGTGAGTTGTCCCAGTATGGTATTAAGTTGATCAGCACCAGTTGTATCTCCAGATCCACAATAATTATCTTGAGCAGGAGGGCAATCCCTACATGGAGTGCGTGCATTGATACGGTTTCCATTCCTTCAACTAGGCGTCATTTCTAAACAATGGCATAAACTAGATTATTTTATGAAATAAAATACATAATTCCATATTTGTAAAATACTTTACATAAATTGAACTATTTATGGATATAATCCATAATCATAAAAAAAAATGTTTCCTTTGAGGAAGTATATACTCATAACCCTTCATATTGGTTTGTAAATAAAATGAGAATTATCCTAATCATATCCCCCGGGAGTGTCGTAACCAAGAGTGCAGCAAGGCCCGTTGTCGTGCACCAGTTCCCGTTCGAGTCTAGCTCGAAGCGGTGTTTTCGGGTTTTACCCCTAGGTACATCTGTGCCAGAGCCACCTCTACCTGCTCGTATCCAGACAGGGATGTATTGCTCGGAAAACTCATAACATCTCTATAATACCAAAATTCTAGGAAGTTCTTCTATACTAATCCTCAAAGTCTATCTTCGGGCTATGTGCTCTAATCAGAGTTTATCTAAATCTAGCTTCCAAGGTTAGTACTAAACTGCCTCTGATACCAACTGTAACGCCCCGACCCCAGCTACCCAGAGCCGGTGCATTACTTCGTAACATTGGCATGATCACAGAAGATCAAGTCTCGAAAGACCGATTAGTTTAGTAGCCTTGGAAACACTAGATACATTCGTAAACGTTACATTACATCATAAAGTGAAAAACTACAATAAAAAAATCTCCATAGTCCACCCTCATATCCTCTTCTCACAATCCCTGCAGGTCATTCATAAAATACTTCTTCACATCCTGGAAAATATTAAAACATTGAAAAGGGGTGAGCTCAGATGCTCAGTAAGGATAACAATATTGCAGAAGCTTTTATAAGAAAACATAAGCATTTAAGGCAATGTATAACTAAAACAAAAGCCTTATTGAACTTGAACTTCAGAATAATATGGCAAAAGTAAAATAAAATAATGCCATTACTTACTCACATGGATATTCTACTAGACGAATAATCACATGCAATAACAATAACCACTTTCATAATGAGGGAATGTATAATGCCGGACATTCTGAAACATTTTGTCAAGGCCTCGGCCAAGACGTCTAAAATGATTAAGGCCTCGGCCAAAACCATAAATCAAATTGGGAAAGGGCCTCGGACAATTCCATGTCTAGTTGTCTCATGAGACCTACCGATGCATCGAGGAGCTATAGCGGGCTCCACCCGTCACTTATTAAGTCCAATACATTCCTCATATGAATAGGTTTAAACATATCATAAACCATAACATAATCGTATCAAATAAAACATGCATAAAGGAAATATAACATTTCCACATTTCAATCACAAGATATCAATACAACACATTGATATAATAAAAAGTCTTTCAAAACCATTTTCAATACCAAAATAAAAGAAAGTTAAAACTTTGTATTTATTTTTCATTAAAAAAATGATGGCTTGTAGAGGAAGCCGAAACTCAAATAATGGTCACGGAGGCGGAGAAGTCATTGTCGCCGCATAAGTACGGAAAGAAAAACATTACCTTTTTGTCGTTTGGTAAAACACTTCGTATAAAAAAGATTCCTTTTGAATATACGTAAAAGTCAAAGGGGTTTATACACCGTATAAAAGAAAGTTGTGTATAAAATAAAATATTCCTCAATGAAAGGAGATTGAGACGAAGTCCCATACAAAGATCATTTTTAAAATAAAATAGATATACTATGTGTATTCACTATAAGTACACATAAATAAAGTACAAATACAAGATATGACATAATAATATAATGACATAATTTGAAAGTAGGAGATTAACCCAAAGAATGGAAATTGGGTTAAGAAATTCCCTTACCTCATGTCTGACTTGACGCAACCGTTCATTAACCTCCTGAGTAATAAAGTAGAGTTAATATCTACCTTATTAAGAACCATTTTCAATTTCATTATCCTTTTTATATCACTTATTACAATGTTATGAACATTATGTAATTATTTAAGTTAATAACGGTCGTTTTGTCGATCTTTGGTACTTGTGTCAACAATAACCTTCTTATAATTACAAGTTGTTCATGTGGTGAAATATCCATTATATCCAGAATTATATTCATGATGTAGACATTATATATATAATATATATCCAGTATATACATTCATTCATAATATTACGTAACATTTATAGGTAAGAAATGAAATGCACCGTTCATGGAGACGGTAAGCCGTACGTACGCATGAACGCTACTTTCATTTCTATTTCGTATTTAATGTAATGAAATCATAATTATATAAAGGTATAATATAGTTCCAGTATAATATAATATATAATATCATTTACTCCATCCTTTATACATCCCACATATGGCATTAACGATTCACATCACTTTGAGGGGGCGGTAGTCCGCACTTCCTAAAATGAAATTATCGCGTTTTACCCATAATGGAAATCATAAAGTATGCCATAAATGAGAAATACAGAAGCATAAGTAAAACTTAAACATATTATATATCATATATAAAAGTAGTGACATCTTAATGGCCACCTTTGAAGGTGTTATATGAGTGTTGAACAATCATCGTTTCGTGAGGCAGAAATTCGCCATCCACAGAAACCGTATGTTCTTTAACCATTAGATGTAGGTGTGTGTAAGTGTAGCTCGAATCCTTCTTATAAAAACATCCTAGTATATTGAGGATACTGGTGTTGTTACAAAATAAATTAATAAAAAGATTTTAGGGGGTTGGAGAAGAAAAATAAAACAAAACAACATTAGAGAAGACATTACCTCAAAATTGGGTAACTCTTTTTGATTTGAGCCAAAGGCTTCCTTGAGAAGAGTTCTGCACAAAGTAAGGATTCTAGGAGTAATAGGGGGAAGTTGGGAGAGTATTTGGGCAGAGGTTGGCCGAGACAAATGTCTTGAAAGTGTAAATGAGGTGGGATAGGTGGGGGCCTTTTATAAGTGGAGAGGAGGGGCACTTATGGAAAGATTGAAATGTTATATTATTTCACAATGATTTTCGGATTCTAAAGGTCCCAAACTTATATAATTAGAGGATAAGGTGATAAGGGTTCGAAATCTACCCATCCAATAGTCTTTTTACAAGTGTAATCCTTGTATTTTACATTATCTTTTCATTTTATTAAAATCGTTAAATAATGAGGTCATCACTGCATCATAATGATGTCATAAATAATTTAATTTATTTAATATCTAAAAAATATAAAAAATACTATGATGTAGGAAATCGTTTTAGCTTTCTAATGAATATTTATAGTCAAAATTTGGACTTGTGTAACTCCACTTAAAAACTGTTTTAGTAAAACAACTCATGTTTGTGTCAATTTAATTTTAACATTAAATAAATATATATTAATGTCATTTTCCAACTAAAGTGGCTCCATGGGGTCCCCAAGTTGACCCATGGGTTGTCTGGGTCGGACATGACTCATCCAATAGGAGTAGGACAAGTGTCATGCTCATCTCATATTATTATAACATTATTTGTACCTTAAACTACACTAATTACCTCTAATCGCGATTAAGAACTTAAAAGTTACTATTCACCAAAAAATTATTTTAATCTCATTGAACCACATTTTACTTCTTAATGACAACCATGTATGTTGGATTTTTGAAAATCAAATCACAGAAGTGGTAATATTTCATTTACACGAAAAATCAGTTATTTAACTACCACTTAGTGGTTTCACTATTCATCAAAAATTGAAGTTTTTCAGAACAATGCCAAAATTTCACCCTAAGCTATAATTGATATTCCGAATTCAAAAATGATGTCTATTTTAAAAAATTACAATCATATAATTTGCATTAATTAATTTTATAATTAATTCCCGCTGTCACAACAAATAGCGTGTTTTTAAGAAACAATTTATATCAAAAGATTGACAATTGTTTATGTCCAATTTTAATGTTAAATTAATTATAATGACCACCATTGGATAAAATAGTAAAAATATATTCTAATTATACTTTAAAACCACTAAATAGTATAATTTATCACTATAAATTATTTTGATTAAAAATGTTGTTTTTAAGTATTTTTCACAATTCATAAAAAATTAGAAGTTCTCAGAAAAATACCAAAAATTCAACATAGGCTAATTTCGATATTACGAATACAAAAATGAAGTCCATTTTGAAATATAAAATTTCTATAATTTTAAAAAGTGGTTATTACTATTCATAACGGCTACATTGATTAGTCGCGGTGTTTTAGAACTCGAAGTTGCGTACAATGCAAGCTATTACATTATTGAAAGAGAGGCGTATCGTGGAAGCTCGGGGTGTTACATGAACTTTTCATATTTTTCTACGTATTAACATTGTTTCCATATTTTCTGAAAAAGCGGTTAGTAGTATAGAAAAGTGGAATAAATTTATTTATATTAAAATTTGTACCTATAACTATCAGCCTCCAATATCCCTGCAAATAACCATGAGTGATGACCTACTCCCTCACTGATGAGGTTGCTGAATGGGAGGGAATTGGATGTACTACTGATGGGATGTTGATAGAGGGTGTGAGAGATAATGTTGGGGGTAAGTGGAGGGTGTCTTATATTCTATAATGAGGGAGAATTATGGATCACCATTTGTCGGTATAGTTAAGGGAACATCGACTGAGAGTTGACTAGAATTAGTATAATGCTTCCTCCTTTTCATTATTGTCATTTAATAAAATAAAATTAACATCAAAACATATATTTCAAAAAATACATGCATAAAAAAAGTTATAAATGATAACAAATGCCTAGTACATAAAAAATACCTAACTATGATAAGGAATGAATTCAAAAATTACATAAGTGGTTGATAAATGAATGGATTAATGCACATACAATCATTTTCCCCTTCAATCATGTCATTTTCATTCTCCATCATTACTTTATCTAATTCATCCACCTTTTAAAGACTAATATTTTTAGTATGATGATAGTAAAATAATTTTTCTTCATACTATTGATGAGATTCAATGTCAGAGGTTAAATCTTCCACTTCATCACCCATATCATACAAGTCTCATTGTTTAATGTGAGCAACTACACTCCACCGTCCATCCATGAAATCTTCCACATACTATACCATTTTCTCTTGTGATGATAAGATATACATATAATTTAATTCATGGTCCCCAACATCCATCAATCAAGAGATGTTCATAGAATTAAATTGCAAAGAATCTCTTTTAACACCCCTGATAATATCGACCCAATTCCATTTGAATAAAAAAACTAAAAAATAAGTTTAATTCGATAAAATTAGGTAACATTTAATTTTATTTCACTTTAGAAAATATAAATATACCACTATTATGTGTTTTTGAACCCTTTTACTGATTGAATTTATGAAATTTAAATCCATTCACACTGTAACCATCAAACCTTTTAGCCTACTTTAGAGGACCTCGAGATAAAAATTCAAATCTTCTAAAAACTCAGATTGAGTATCAGTATTCATGATCTAAAAAACGTAATATGCATTATTAGATTTAAAAAATATATACTTCAATATAATATTTTTATTGATTGTAATATTTATGAACTTACACATCACGAAAACCATTCTACATGATCTTTATTAAACACTTTTGTTATATCATTCTCATTTTGTGTTCAGCCTTGTTTCCCTCTGGAATTGGGGATGACCTCATTGATTGAAGGTTAAAACATTCCAATCGGTTTCTAACAGGTTTTTTCGTAGAACCAGAAACATCCAATGATTCCATATCCATTTGGACCTACTTTCCCAAGGTAGGTGCTCATTAGTTGTGGACTGATGAGGCTTAGGAATTTGCATTGGTCGAGAGGATGGGAGGTCGGACTCATCACACCTTTTTGAGGGGAATTATTGTCTACTCTGGGACTCTCTTTATAGATTTAAGTTATGTTCGTGAATCCTTATTACATTACCAAGTATAAAATGAGTTTTCCTTTAGTCTGACAATCAATGATTGGTACTTAGGAAATTCAGAGAATATTTTATATGTATTCGAGGTTCTTCATCGATGTAGAATCATATGTATTTGTTAGAGATTCTTAGTTGATGGTATCATTAAAAATACATAAAAGTTTGTTGGTCATTATGATGACCATACTGGTTTTAAATCCACTCCGTGGGGCACTTGAAGTTTATTGTCATTCAGGAGGACATGGATTATTTCAGAGTTGGGATCGTACCCGCTGATGGTCTACCTATGTATCCTTTGTTTTGGAAAAGGAATCAGAACCCACGTAGTTCGAGTAAGGGAGTATGATGTTCTGCATGATTGATGGCTCAAAGAAAGATCTCATGCTTACTTTTAGGCTCTAAGCTCACGTGAGTCATACTCGGTGTGAGAAACAAGAGGTATTGGTGAAACCAGACAATTGTGCCATGCAATGATGTGGGGATTATGTATGTATGACTGCCCAAATAGATGAGGATTAAAATTTACTTCAGGGAATAAATCCATGAACAGGGTCCATAAAGGTACATGTGCTTCATAGAGAGATGGATACTCTAATCTTGGGGCTTACTCCTAAGGAAGATTCCTAAGTTAGGAGGGGACTTATGATTGGGTTTTACTCCTGAGAAGAAAGCCCATATCAAAAGGAATTATGACTGTTTAAGAGAAATTAAGACTGGGGCTTACTCATGAAATGGAGGCCCAGGTTAAGGGAAATTAAGACTGGGGCTTACTCCTAAAATGGAGGCCCGTGTTAATGGAATTGAAAAATTAAGAGACTTGTGGCTTATTCCTGAGAAAGATGCCCATATTTGAGACTAGGGATTACTCCTGAAAAGGAAGCCCAGGTTAAGAGAATTATGGTTGGGGCTTACTCCTAAGGAGGATGCCCATATTTGGTAATTTTAATATTGGGGCTTACTCCTAAAAAGGATGCCCAGGTTAGAGGACTTGGACTGGGGATTACTCCTGAAAAGGAGGCCCAGATTCGAGACTAGGGATTACTCCTGAAAATGAGGCCCAGATTCGAGACTGTGGCTTACTACTGAAAAGGAGGCCTAGGTTAAGGATTCTCTCATCTTAAAGGATGAGGTTGAATGAATGAAATCTCAATCTTTAGTGACATAAAGATGTGTAAATCACTAGATTTTGAGAGATGTTCCATGGAGTTCCTTTCAGATAAGGAAGACAAATCAAGAAATCATTCCATAAATGGATTTGAAGAGTGTCATGAAGAATGAATCTTGAATAGGAGAGGTGGAATGACATAAGAGGGGTGAAATGGGTAGGAAAGGCTCCCAAAAAGGTAGGGGCGTGCAAGCCCTGGCAGGCGTGTAGGTACTGCGTGGGCGCGCATGTCCTGGTCGCGTAGGTATACCTGCGCGACACATGGATACTTGGGCGATTTTCATCCCTTAGGGTAATACCTTGGAGAGACATGGCTCAAACCCTTGGTATTATCCCTAGAGGCTTTCTAGAAGATGGCGCACATGTTTTGGTGAAGAAGTTGGGTGGTGCGCAAGTGTTTCCATTTCCCTTAAGGGTAAAACCACTTAGGCCCGCAAGTGCTAGTGAATTCTAACACTTAGTCCTTACTACTCATGTTTAGACCTTCCATTATAGGTAAATAATTACCTTATAAGTGTTCGGAAGACCTGAAGAGGAGACTTGGGCGTTCAGAGCTCTGTTTGTGAATTCTGGAAAAAATCCTCTCAAAATGGGGGGCCCACCGGGGGTATTTATAGGCCGGAGAAGACCCTGAGTAGTTATCCTTTAGGGCACGAAAGTCACTTGCGCGACCATTAGGTGGCGCACAATTATACTTGCGTGATAGTGAGGGAACTTGTGCGACCCTTGTGCTTTTGAAGCCTTGTTCATGCCATGGTCGATTTTTGATGATTTCTTCAAAGGATGAATCAATTTGTGCTAAGTCATTTCCCTTTTCATTCTTTTAGACAATGTGATGAAAAGGAGCGTCAACAAAAGTCCCCCCTCAGAGTTGGATCTGAAAGAAATGAGGATGTGACTCTGAGGAAAAGCAGAAAACTAAAGGGAAAGAGGCGCGCAAGGTATGGCGCGCAACTTCCAGCTGGACAGACTTCGGCACGTTGGGTATGGTTGTGGCCCCATTTCCATACAAAGCATCTGGATTTCAAACTTTCGAGCTCTTTCCACGCAAGTGGCCTTCGCCACGCAGGTTGCTTTGTTTTCTGCTGTTTCTTTGCTGTCACGCTGCTGTAGTGGTGTTTGGACTTCCGCAGTTTATACTTGCACATCAAAAACTAGTGCGGCACATTAACACTTGCGCGCCAAGTTTAGATTTGTGTGCTTTAATTCTTTTGCCATTTTTCTTAATTCCTTCACAAATTTTATGAAAAATAAACCCATATAAGAGTAAGTTTATTAAAATTTTGTGCAGATTCAATGGCTCTCAGGAGAATCGGAATGGCTGATGAACTGGATAGCAAGCAGATTGATGACATGATGAACACTGTTGGCCATCATTACTATGATATATGTGACAACACTCTCCCATATTTGGCTAAGTACTTGAAGAAATATCATCTTAATTTCCCACAGAGAATCTATATGTCTCTGTATGGTCATGGTCATCTACAAGGAGTCAATGTTCCAGATGCAAAGAAATATACACCTGAAATGCAGCTGCACTGCTACTCCTCTATTTTGGTTATGTTGTGCATTAAGAGCAACAACAATGGTGTGAACTTTCAAATTTTCCTTACATTCCATTTCCTTGCAGATATGGAAATGCCAAACCCATGTGCTGAAATGTTTTCCCCTGCCGGTTGGTGGAGAGAAGAAAAACATGTCATTAGATCAATATCTAAAAAGAGTACTCTCTCCAAATGGATATTTACTTCCAATGCTCCATTCTCAAATCCATGTATCCATCTTCCAAGTCTCTTGGACAGAAACAAAGTCACTGTTTGATCAGAAGAAAATTTTCTCAAACCGCACTTTAGAACATCCTTTTACAATTGTTCCAAGAAGAGCTGGTATCACTTCATCTCTTATTGTATCCAGTTGAATGAATGAATTCTAGGTGGTTGCTGATGACGCTCGGGATGCCATAAATCAAATGAAGAGCTATGTTGAAAGCATTTTTTAATTCTTGAAAAGGGAAAGAGACACCAATCTGTGGATGTCCTTCTATCTCCTGCGTATCAATGAAAAACACTTTCATCTTCAATCATTTGTACCTGCATTCTTTTTCTACATGCTTTAAATTTTACCTAATCTAATGGGCCTAGTAAGCATAGTTTGATTTTTACTAGGATTATTATAAATAACCCTACAAACTTTGAATCTTTTAATTTGCTCAATATTACCTAAATCATAAAAAAATGTATGTTTAGTGAGATGGAACTTGACATTTATTCAAAGTTTCTTTTTTATTTTGTGGGTAGTTTAAATTCATCCACGTCGGACATAAAGAGGCTAATGTTTAAGGTCAAAATATCTTTGACCGAAATGAATTAGAATTGACTCAATTCCTTGAAAATTTATCTGAAAACACATTACCACACTCAAGTATGAGGGAAAATATGTAAACTCTGGCTTAAGAATATTTGAATATGAGGAATGATATGAAAAAGATATAAAAGGCATTATAAGAAGTAGTTTCCATGAATGAAGTTACCATTATTTAATAAACCCGTTAGGGGGTTGAATTATGCAGGGCCACCTAAGGGAATTGGCTGCATAGTCAAATAAATAGCATCTTTTGGCTAACAAGTCTATTATGTAGAATGTTTATGCAAGGCCACCTAAGGGAACATGCTACATAGTCAGGCAAAAGAACTCTCAGAATTTTACTTTCATAGTTCTAAAAATCTAGTGAAAGTTTACAAAGATTCAAATTTTCCAAAGTATAGAGTTTGATGTATGGAAAGAGGTACTTGAATATGGAGAAGATATTTCCAAACAATATTATTGAAGAACTCGATGGATATCACTCCTACGAAGGTCTGACCCAAACGTAGGGAAGGATAATATAAACCATATACTTGAATACTTTTAGATCATGAAAAAGGATATGGGACAAATATGTTAAGGATGGATATTTTTGCGGATCCCTATATACTGTCATTTAAGACCAATAATGACAAAAGAGGCTTTCTTCCCAAGAATGAAGTTACCAGTATCCTAAAAACCCGTTAGGGGGTTTAATTATGCAGGGCCACCTAAGTTCATTGGATACATAGTCAAATAATAGTATCTTTTTGGATGAAAAATCTGTTATGGAGACTGTTTATGCAAGGACGCCTAAGGGCACATACTGCATAGTCAGGCAAAAGAACTCTCAGAATTTCAGGCCTTTTGTTATTAGAAGTCAAGAAAAGGGTTATGAAGATCTAGAAGTATTGAAGATTAGGATTATGACACATAAAGATGGGTATTGTCCAATATATGCAGAGATACACGGATCAATGATAACCATAATCATGTTGTGGCTGGGTCCTGAATGGAAATGTTGGACTTCACTACGTATCCCATAAGGATGGGAATCAAGAAATACATAGTTCTTAAACTACAGTTTAACATCGTGTGGGACTAAAGGATTAGAGATCTTAGTTTAGGGTCTTAGAGCTTGGAAAATTATAAGAAATACACAGTGTGTGTTTTCATGGGGACTTTTCAGCCAAGGGACTGAAAGTGTAATTTGGGGTTAGGCCCAAAGACTTGGGGCTGGATTCGAGGGACACTCGAACATTCCTACATATCCCATAAGGATGGGAATCAAGCCCACATAGTTCTAGAACTACCCTCTGTATAAATTTGGTTCGTACATGTGAAGGGTGAAAAGGGACTTTAGTGCAATGATGGTTTAACCCAAGATAAAAGGTTCGGTCATTGCCATGTATGCACGTAGTCTTTGGAATGAAACATGATTGAAAATCAATGTAAATAATGATTCCCTCTCAGGTAAGGGTATCAAAGAATGCTATAGTTTATGGTCATACAGGACAAAATTGTTGTGCAGTTTAACGTCGTATAGCAAGGATCAAGGTGAACCAATGTAAAGATATTGATTTTGGGGGTGGTTTCATGAATCAAAATCGTATGAGATGGAGGTGAACTGATGTGAAGAGATTGATTTTGGGATTGAACCTTTGGAGGTTTCCTACATACCCATCCTGGAAGGCAAGAATCCAAGTCCGCGTAGTTCAATTAAATAATGAATTAATGATGAAGTTGTTCTTGGGGACAACGACCTAAAGAAATGATTTTGTTGGGACTTAAACATGGTTAGTATCCCAGAGAGAGAGAGAGAGAGAGTTATGGTTGATATTTTCTCTAAGATCATGTGAGTCATACTCGATGTGAGAAAAAAGAGGTAGAAACAACCCTAATGATGCACAGTTTAATTTCATGTAGGACATATAAAGGGACTATGCAGTTTAAAGTCTTGCAGTTAGGACTGTTGGTGCTGCACAGTTTAGTGTCATGTAGCATGGACCAAGTACAATTTAATTTCATATAGGACATATAAAGGGACTATGCAGTTTAAAGTCTTGCAGTTAGGACTATTGGTGCTGCACAGTTTAGTGTCATGTAGAAGGGACAAAGTACAGTTTAATGTAATGTAGGACATATAAAGGGACTTTGCAGTTTAAAGTCTTGCGGTTAGGACTATTGGTGATGCATAGTTTAGTGTCATGTAGCAGGGAAAAAGTACAGTTTAATGTCATGTAGGACATATAAAGGAATTTCTGTACAGTTTAGCGTCATGTGGTTAGGACAATGGGGACAACATTGTTTAATGTCATGTTGGACAAAAAGAGGACTGTGCAGTTTAATGTCATGTAGTAAGGACAAAAGAGAACACATTTTAATGTCATGTTGGACATATTAAGGACTTTGTTTTCATAGATTAACGTCATGTTGGACGAAAAAGGTACGATACAGTTTAGCATCATGTTAAACGTAAGTGCAAATAGTTTAAGGTCATATGCATGGATCGTTGGTTATACAGTTTAACGTCATGTTGGTCGAAAAGAGACTACTATATAGTTTAACTTCATATAGAAAGTATGATGAAGGGGGACACAGTTTAATGCCATTTTGAACGTATTAGGATTTTCTTTCACAGTTTAACGTCGTGTGGGATGAAAGTAACACAAATAGTTTAAGGTCATATATATGGACAGTGAATGATGCAGTTTAACATCGTCCAAGACGGTGGTGCAGTTTAAGGTCATACTGGACCAGTGATGATATATTTTGTGTTTATACAAAATATTTCTTCAAAAATCTGACATTGGTTGGAGTAGTTATGATTTCTCCATCCATCAAGATTAATGAATAAGCTCCATTAGAGTAGACCCTATGTATTGAGTAAGGTCCTTCCCATTTTGGCTCAAGCTTGGGAGGTTTCTTTCCTGGTATAATTGGATTTCTGAGAACTAATACCAATTCTACATGAGTGAATGATCGAAGATGAACTTTTTTGTTAAAAGCTCATGCTATTCGATTCTGATAGACTTCCAAGTAGTGAAAAGTGAACAATCTTTTCTCATCTAACTATTCCAATTCATTCAATCACTTTTGAGATTGTTCATCTATAGATGACTGATCATAAATGGAAACTCTGAGTGAGGGTAGTTGAACTTCAATTGGAAATACTGCTTCCGTTCCATATACCAATGAATATGGAGTTGACCGCGTTGTAGTGCGGGTGGTAGTCCGATAATCCCATAAAGCATGGAAGAGTTTATCAGGCCATGATTTCTTATCTTTATCCACCATCTTTTGTTGTATATTTGAAAGAGTATTATTGAAAGCTTCTATCTTTCCATTGGCCGCTGCATGATACTAAGTTGAATGGTTGGATTTGATGTTATATTCTTGATACAACTTCTTCACCTCGAATGAACAGAAGATGGTTCCATTGTCCGTCAATATGGTATGAGGGACACCAAATTTGGTAATGATGTTAGGCTTAATGAAGATAACAATGCATTTAGAAATGACTTCCTTGATAGGTATTTCCTGTACCCATTTGGAAAAGAAATCAGTAGAAATAAGAATATACTTAAACTTCTTGGACGTAGCTGAAGGGTAAGGTCCTACCACATCCATTCCCCATGTGGAAAATGGCCACGAGTATTTAGCTGTATGAAGGAACTCTGGAGGTTGATGAATGAAGTTGGAATGTACTTGGAATGAATGAAACTTCTTTGTGAAATCAACATAATCTTATATCATTGAAGGCCAAAAGTATCCAAGCCTTCGTATCTGATCAGACAGTCTATGTCCAGACTGGTGGGCACCACAGATTCTTGCATGCACTTCTTTCATGATAGCCATTGTCTCTTCACCATCAATGCATCTGAAGAGAATTCCATCAAAACCACACTTGTAGAGAATTTTCTCTAGGTGATCTGGGCTATCATAAAGAGTAAAATTGACCACACGTCGCCAGATTTGTTCTTTCTCAGCTCTATCAGGTGAAAGTGTTCCATTTTGAAAGTATTCTCTGATAGGTGACATCCATCCTGTAGTATGACCATACGGTTCAGTAATGGGACTAATTTCATTAATTTCCTCTGTTCTGATTTGAACATAAGGTGAAATTGCATGATGGTGGGAAATACTGATGGTTGTCTCATCCTGATTTGGATCTGCCATATCTATGGCTATATTAGCCAGTGCATCAGCTTGATCATTTTGTGATTGTGGGACATAAAAAAATGTTGGTTCCGAAGGGAATTCTTCCATTAACTCTCTAATGTAATCATACAAAGGTATTAGTTCTTCTTTTCTGATGGCATAATCCCCATTGACTTGCTTGATTACCATGTCTGAATCACCTTTCACCTTTAAGTGATTCACTTGTGCTTGAAGCGCCAATTCTAAGCCTGCGATGGGAGCTTGGTATTCTGCTTCATTATTGGTACCACCTTCCCACAATAAGAAGGAATAAGGTAACACTACCTTTTCTGGAGAAATGAGTATAATTCCTAAGCCAAATTTTTTGAATTTAGGATTTTCCATTTTCCTCCATGTTAGACCTCTGGAAGCACCATAAAAATACATTTCCCATGCCTGAGGACTTTCTTGAATAGAGAAGACTTCCTCATCAGGGAGTTCAATATCTGAAGATGTGTCTTCCACTGAAGGGTGTTCATCTAGTAAATCAGCCAGAGCTTGACCCTTTATTGCCTTTTGAGACACATACTAAATATCGAATTGCTGCAAAATAACTGCCCACCTTGCCAGATTCCCTGTAAGAATTGGATGAATAAGGATGAATTTTAGCAGGTTATTGAGAGATACCAATTGGACCTTGTGATGTTGTAGGTAGTGTCTCAACTTTTGAACTACAAAGATTAATGTCAGGCAGCACTTCTCAATACTTGAATATTGGGTTTCTGCTTTAAGCATAGTCTGACTGAGGTAGTAGAGGTTGTTTTCATTCCCAACACCATTCTTCTGAGCAAGAAAGGCTCCCAATGATCGCTCTAAAGATGTCACGTAGAGGATAAGTGGTCTTCCTTCAACAGGTGGCATGAGTACCGGTGGGCTCAAGAGGTATTTCGTGAGAATATCGAATGCTTCTTGACATTATTCAGTCCACTGGTTAGTGACTCCCTTCTTCATAAATTTGGTGAAGTGTAAACTTTTTCCTGCCAAATTGGTGATGAAACGCCAAATATAGGCTAAGTGTCCTTGAATTCCTCTCAATTCATTCAAATTTCAAGGAGGTGACATACAAAGGATTGACTTTGTCTTCTCAGGATCGACTTCAATACCACGATGGCATACAACAAAGCTGAGAAATTTCATAAGGTTACCCCAAAAGCACATTTTAAGGCGTTCATCTTCAAATTATGTTGTCGAAGCTTGTGGAATATGACTTCCAAATCAGCCAAGTGATTAGAACGTTTTTTGGATTTAACCACCAAATCATCTACATAGCATTCAAAAAACATCCCTAAAAAGGGTTTGAAGATACGATGCATGACACGCTGATATGTTTCACCTGCATTCTTTAAGCCAAAGAGCATTACCCGGTAGCAAAACACACCCTGAGGGGATCTGAAGGCTGTGGATTCCTCATCTTCTGGGGCCATTCAGATTTGATTCTATCCGTAATATCCATCCATGAAGGAAAGTGCTTCATAGATAGCTATTGCATCAATTAAAAGTTCTGTAATCGGAACTGGGAAATCATCCTTAGGACAATTCCGATTAAGATCTCTGAAATCGATGAAAACTCTACTTTGTCTATTCTTCTTCTTTACAGGGAAAATATTATCCAACCACTTGGGATATTGAACTTCTATGATGAAGTTAGATTTGATAATCTTATCCACTTCAGCTTCAATTTTGGAAGCAGAAGTTGGGTGTGTTCTTCTCGTGGCTTGCTTAAATCCTCGATGTTCTTCTGGTAAACCCAAATGATGAGTAGAAACATCAGGATCAAGTCCGGGAATCTCTATATATTTCCAAGTAAATATGTCTCTATTTTTCTTTAAAAAGGAAATATACATCTCTTTTTATTCAAGAGTCATGGCCGCACTGATTAAACTAGGTCTTGGATCTTATTTTGTACCCGAATTTATTTCTCTGAGTTCATCCACAGTGGTAGAGATACCCTCTTCAAATGCTGGAGGAGCATCTCTGATATCTTCCTCTTCTTCTTCAACATGTGTTATTTCTTCCGTTTCTACTTGTATAGTAGATGATGAAGCAGAATTATCATGATCATAAGAGATGTCAAAATTTTCACATCTTGAAGAAGAAGCTTCCATTTCCGACCCGATTGATGATGAAGGGACTTCTTTGGGTAATAAATAGGAGATGATGGATTGAGAATCAACATCATTGTTCACCTCTGATGTTGCTATAACTTCTTCTGGCCTGATTAGAGAAGTATTGATTTGTTGGATTTTAGAATATGAAATGAAGACACCACCATTTTTATTTTCATCATTGCCTGGAGGATCACCAATTTCTCCCATGTTGTCTGGCTCGATTGTCGTAATTGACATTATGGATCTTTCCATAAGAGTATTTTGATTTTGGTCTATCCTGTCAATTTGACTGATAGGAAACACATAATCTATACTCACATGCGCAAATGGATTTACTAGAATCTTCTCCAAACCATATGGAGAATTACTTTTGGTAATTTCCTTTGTTGTGAATTTCCCCCTCCCCTTCATGTGATAGAATTCCGCCTCAATTTATTGAGACTCACATGTCTTGAACGGGGCCTTGTCACCATACAATGTCCCAACTTGTCCATCGAAACAATATTTGATACATTGATGGTATGATGAAGGGATATACGCATGTTGATGTAGCCAGGGTATTCCAAGCATGATGTTGAAGGCTGAATATTGATCAACAACCATAAAATCTAAATTAGATACAAGATCTCCAAACTGAGTTCTGAGTGTAACTTCACCTAGTGGTTCTTGTTCATTTTTATCATATCCTTGTGACATCATGGTAGAAGGAGATAAATAATATTCTATGAGGCCCAATCGACGAAGTGTACGAATGGGCATGAGGTTGACTCCTGAACCATTGTCAATGAAATCTCATCAGACGTCTACGCCATTGACCTTTCCAGATAAGTACAAAGTTCTAATATGCCCATGCACAACATCATCTTAATCTTCATCAGTGAAATATATCACTGCATGGCATTCCGCAAGATTATTCTCTATGTGATAGACTTCAGCTGCAGCAATTTCAGTTTCAAACTCTTGAGGACCTGACAAACCCTCAATGAGTGCCTCCCGAAGATATTTTGACAAATTCAAAGCATCCAAAATTGATAACTTGGTCGGTAATTGGGATAAGTGTTTCAATACATCATACTTTTGATCTAGAGGTCTGCGTTTTCCAACAGGAACATGTGGTTTAGAAGGTGCCTTGGAAGAATATTCTTTGGAATTTGATGCATCATGAATCGGGATAGGAGTTAGCAATATTCCAGGTTTTGGAAGATTAGACCGATTAGATCCATTTACTTGATGAGAGGAAGAAGATGGAACTTTCAACCGGTCTTCCAGAATAAATTTCCCAGGACTGAATTTTCTATTGGTAGAAGAACTTTCTTGTTCTTGCTGTGCTCGTTGAAGGGCTCTACAATGAGTTTGTGTTGTGTACACAACTCTATCAGGGGTAGAATTAGAATATTGGTTTCTAAAAGATCCACATCTTCTCCTGTATCCTGAGCCTCTGGAACATCCTCTGATTCCTCTATTTGATACAGGGAATTCAGGCTCATCGAAATCGAAACTGCGTTTGGCATATGGATCTGTTAGTTGAATCATATTAACAGAACCGAAAATCAACTCTTCATCTGATGAAGACTCTTCCTGACTAGCCAATTTAGGCTGTGCCATTTGGTGGGGTGGTGCCCGTTGATTTTAAGTAGATGGCATGAAGTCTGCCAGGGTCAAATACAACTTAGGCTTTTACATGTAATCATATTCTTCTGATTCTTTTTCTTTGTTTTAATCATTCCATTTCTTTGAGGATTTTTCCTCTGATGAAGAGGGTTTTGCTACGGAATTCATGGAAGAAGGTATAATTGGTTTCTTAAATTGTGTTTTCAAAATATCATGAGTTCGGTTGATCATCTTTTTGACCATCCAATCATCATATTTTTGTGCATTTTTTCTTTTGACTTCTTGCCACACGCCTTCCTCCTCTGGAACTGTAACAGTGACACATGCTACCTGGGCTGAACAACCTTTCAGTTTCACTTGTCCTGAGTCGACCATCATTTGCAGGAGTTCTTTAAATACAAAACACTCCTGGATGGGATGCCCCAACATTTGATGAAAGGGGAAATAATTGGGATGGTCTTCATCTCCTTCCTTGTTTGGCCTCTTGGGCCTTGGTAGCTGATCCAAATTATTCTCCAGGGCCGAAATGAAGTAACCAGGAACTTGTTCATTTCGGAAAGATTATGTTTTGCTCTTTAGATCCTCAAATTGTTTCCGTCTTTGATCTCTTTGATCGTCTTGATGAAACAACCTTTGTTTTTGGCGCTCAGGAGGTGGAGCCCTTCGAGAAGATGAAGGTTTTGAAGTAGAAGTAGGTATAGGAGCTTGTTTAAGCATAACTGTAGCAGTTTCTTCTTTACCCATTCTCTTTCCTGGAGCTGATGGAATTACACGAGATTTTGCCTTAGTTTGTATAAGAGAATATTCAATCTATTGAGCGATTAAAGTAAGGTCTTGAAACCCTCCTGTGTATTTCATAGGGATCAGTGGCGTGCGTAATTCCTCATGAAAATTTGCCACACATATTAGAAACAGTTCCTCTTGAGGGAGTTCTAAGCTCAGGGAATATGTTAATCCCTTCCAGCGAGAAATGAAATCAGAGACTCTTTCATTATCCCTTTTCTTACAGTTTGTAAGATCGAAAACTGTTGTCTTTGGAAAAGTTGAGATGAATTGAAGAAGAAATCGTTAACGGAGATCTTTCCATCCAGTAATTGATCGGGATTTCAAACTTGTGTACCAGACAAAAGCTGGTCCTTGCAAGGTTCGCACGAAGCATCTGAGTTTCACTGCTTCTTGCTGCTCCTGAGTTCCCATTATAGGATTGCAACAAGACACGTAATGCATCAAATGCTGTTCAGGGTCACCTAATCCATTGAAAATAGGGAATATAGGGTTCCCAAAATTTGATGGGGGAGAGATTGAATCTACCCATTCAGGGTAAGATTTCTTTTCCGGTTGAACCTGCACATGCTTCCCTTCCATAGTCTCTAACCGAGTTGTTAATGACTCAATGGTAGTTATTAACTTTTGAGAAACATCTGGTTGAACTTGGACTTGGCCAGGTGCAATGACTGGAGTCTGGACAGGTATGGCAGCTGGTACTACAACTGATGGCATCACTACCAATTGTTGTTGCACTTGACCCATAAGATTAGACCTATGAGGGTGTACTATTAAAGGATGATATTCTTGATCCACCTCAGTAGATGCAACAAACTCCCTTGGCTGACTGACTCCATCATGCTTAGTAGGAAGACTACCTTGAAGTAGTTATGCATTCAACCTCCTCAATTCTTTCATTTCTTCCTCCTGTTACACAAATCTTTACTCTAGTGAGAGCGATTGGCCTTATCTAGAAGAAGGATATGTAACCTGATTCTTTAACTTCCCCTTTTTTGATCCCTTTCGTAGAGGGGAAAGTGGGTTACTTGAAGGAAACCCCATATTCTGGGTAAGCCTTTGATTTCGTGTGTGCACACCTTCTTCATTTGTGTCTATGTGTACAACTTCTTGAGCAGAAATCTCTTCATCTGATCCCTCTGAATGAGCCTCATCTGGTGGATTCGTAATAATGGCATTGATGACATTAATTGATGCATAACGCATTGCATCCCTTCTATCAGCATTTCTATGATATTGTCTTCGTCCATGTATTTGATGAGACATTTCCTTTTGTTGATTCAATCCCCCAGGAACTTCTTGGTGAACTGTAATTTGGAGAGAATCTCTTGATAATTTGGCTCTACATTCCTCTTGAGGATTCTTCCCCAATCAAGAAAAGACAGAATTTCTTTGAGGAGGGGATTGATGATTTGAAAAATTCCCTAGTCCAGTGGACTGGGGCTGTTCCTGTTGTTCCTGCTCAACTCCTCAAATACCATTTGTTGATTCTGAGGGTTGGTTTAAAAGAGTCCCCAGTCTGGAAAGCTAGGGTGGCTCTTGACATGCTATGTCTGAGACTTTCTTAAAATCTCTTCTGATATTGTGGACCTTAGTCCAGAAATTAGCTAGATGCATCAACCTGTATCCACTTTTATCACCCGGTTCAAAAGACCGTTGGATGATTTCCGACACTTCTGTCACTTGATGATGTGATTGCTCTATAAGATAGGCCTATTCAATATTCTCGTTTGCTTGATGTAGGAGTAATTCAACAACTTGTTCTCTGTATTCTTGATTTTGAGAGGAACTAGTTGAGGCCTGTTCATGGGAAAGCTTTTGATTACAAAAAAAACCCATTGACTATGGCCGACCACAAGCAATAACATTGCATGAGACCATTTTCAGTGGGATTTGCTGACTGGAGAGCATAGTGAAATGTAGTGCTCCATGAACTCCCCATCCTCTAACATGAATACCATATGGGGCATTGGAAATTAACGGGTGCAATCTTCTTAGTGCGCCAAGGCATGAATGTTGAAGGGCTCTCTACTGCTTTTCAGCATTCGGATATCGAGAGAATGATAGAGATGCCAAGTCAATTTGATGTTTTAACCCTTCTATTATCTTAAGATTATTTTCATATTCATCATAAGATAATAATTTTTTTTTTCAACTAGAAAAGAGTTTTCCATATGTTGAGACGAATATCATGAATCCCATCTTCCGTTAACATCTCTGAAATGTCATACTGAGAGTCAGCCAGAGGCTAAAACATGACTGGAACTTCACCTTTCACCAGTTTTTTTCTCATGTTCAGTATTTCCTCTTTATCATTCAATGAATATTCTTCTACTTGATTTGACCAGAGCTGGTTATTCCTTATTGGTTCATCGGATTCAAGAAGATTGGTTAAGAAATCACTGATCAAACTAGAACTTGCATGACTTAGGGGTGGTTTGGAGAATGACCTACACCCTGGGCTATCTTCCTATTGAGAAATTATTTCACCTGCTAGCGATGAAGCATCAGACATTAATGGTTTCACGTTTTCAAGTGCCTCAAGATAAGACGGCTTTCTCGGCACTACATTGTCCAATAGAGCATTTTCCGGGCAATGCGCATCACTACTGTGGAGAGGACTTTCACAGAGAAATTCATCGTCATGGAGAGGACCACCATGGTGGGTTATAGCAAAAGATGAGATCTCTTGCTCCTTGGTCTTCTGACCACACAGAGGGTTCATGTGGCTCTCATCTAAAGATGAAACTTCAAGATCGACTGAATTGTCATGAAGCAAGCCTTCATGAGGAAGTGTCTATTGAAGACCTTCGAAATTAATGTTCCCACTATTGGGAAATGAGGGAGTATAATATTGAATTCCAACAGATAACTGTCTGAGGGCTTCAAGAACTCTAGCATCGAGCAAGGCCTTATTACAGATTGTCTCTTGATCTCATGACTGTGCTGGGCGGGTATTCTTCTTATACTCCTTCTTACTCACCTTGGAAACCACTTGTTGATGAAAGTGGCTGCTCTGAGCAGGTGTATGTGCCTGATTAGGAGAGATGGATAGGTTAGGCTGACGGTCTCTACTCAAATCAGGTGTATGTGCCTAACTTGGTTGTCCGTATGATATGGGGGAGTATGCCCCACAACCCTCTGGGACTAGAACAGATGTGTGTGTCTTTTCTGGAGTGAACTATTGATGTGTCGCTCCACTGGTAGGGATAGATTTATGTGTCTTTCCCTGAGATGCTGTTGAAGCTGTTATAATATTCTGGTAGGCATCCAGAATATGAGCAGGTATTTTCTTCTGCTCTTTCACCATTGATAGAATATGCTTGGTGACTTCAGCTACCGGAATGAGGATATAAGTCCATTATTTTCTTGGAGTAGGTGTATGTGCCTGCTCCTATCCTCCTTTTCCTGTCATTGAATTCTGACAGTACTCAAGTGCAGGGGAAGAGAGTTGATTCTGCCTCCTGTTTGTTGCCAGAGCTTTCCGACTGACTTCTCTGTGTGCTACCAAGAGAGACTGTTGGTAGGCTTGATTAATACTAGCATGTGTATGTGCCTGCCGATTGTAATTCGCCGAACGTGGTTGATGAGATCCATCATATGTAGTCAGATGAGCCTGCTGACTAGCTGATGATGTATAAATAGAGGTATGTTCATGCTTATATTACTCCGCCAGAATTGCCTGGCGGGATTGGTGTGATGCTGCCAGACGAGTCTGCTGGACAACGGAATTAAAACGGGCAGGTGTGTGTGCCTGCTCGTTGCTTGCCACTAAGTTAGGTTGGTGGACTTCTCCAGAGATGGAAGAGATGAGAACCTTCTCACTGTTGACCGGATTTCACCTCTGGCGATTCGTCTTGCCTGCTCGGGTTCGAGGAACCTGAGTCGAACGCCTAGAGTTGGTACCCCCATCATGTTGAGGGCGTACTGCCGCACGAGTCTGGTGGTGATTGTTGATAGGATCCATCAAGAAGGACTCATGCTTCTTTGAATTAAGGCCCTGAGGGACCTGCTCATTCACCTCCCCAGAATATGGGAGTGAATGGTGATTGCGTTCTGGGGATAATGGCCCGAAACGGTTGGAGATGGTTGTTAGCACCGCCCGCTTCATGATCACTGGTCGTTGTTTTCCAGATGACCAGGGTGAATTTTTCACTTGGAGGGCTTATCAAGCAGCCTCTAGAGTTGGAATAGTACCGTTTTGACGGTACTCGTTAACCAGCGCGTTTGATACCCAGCGTCGAAGATGCTAAGTAGGTGATGTCATCCTCAGAGCGGATGACGATCTAGAAGGATTAGCAGTAGTGACATTCACAACAAACGTTTTCATAGCAGACATATTCACGGGTGTGAACTTGAGAGCAGCCATTTCTTAGAATGGAGAAAATCATGGAAAAGAGTGCATGTTTGATATAACAGACGTAATAAAGATAAATTCATCCACTACATCTTTTGGATGAGAACATATGTCAATGATTGTTTTTTTGTCCCTCTCATTGAGTTTAAATAGGGGCCTAAAAAATAATAAAAACATCATTTTAACTTGGTTAAGGATTCACATCGGGTTCAACATTTTTTGTTCCCCTCTGGAATTAGGGATGACCTCGTTGATTGAAGGTTAAAACATTCCAATCGGTTTCTAATAGGTTTGTTCTTAGAACCGGAAACATCCAATGATTCCATATCCATTTGGACTTACTTTCCCAAGGTAGGCGCTCATTAGTTGTGGACTGATGAAGCTTAGGAATTTTCATTGGTCGAGAGGATGGGAGGTCAGACTCATCACACCTTTTTTAGTGGAATTATTATCTACTCCGGGACTCTCTTTATATATTTAAGTTATGTTTGTGAATCCTTATTACATTACCAAGTATAAAATGAGATTTCCTTTAGTCTGACAATCAATGATTGGTACGTAGGAAATTCCGAGAATCTTTTATATGTATTCTAGGTTCCTCATCGATGAAGAATCATCTGTATTTGTTAGATATTCTTAGATGATGATATCCTTAAAAATACATAAAAGTCTCTTGGTCATTATGATGACCGTACTGGTTTTAAAGCCACTCAGTGGGTCACTTGAAGTTTATTGTCTTTCAGGAGGACATGGATTATTTTAGAGTTGGGATCATACCTGCTGATGGGCTACCTATGTATCCATTGTTTTGGAAAAGGAATAAGAACCCACGTAGTTCGAGTAAGGAAGTATGATGTTCTGCATGATTGATGGCTCAAAGGAAGATGTAATGATTACTTTTACGCTCTAAGCTCATGTGAGTCATACTCAGTGTGAGAAACAAGAGGTATTGGTGAAACCAGAAAATTTTTCCATGCAATGATGTGGGGATTATGTATGTATGACTGCCCAAATAGATGAGGATTAAGATTTACATCAGGGAAGAAATCCATGAACAAGGTCCATAATGGTACATGTGCTTCATGGATATTTGGATACTCTAATCTTGGGGCTTACTCCTAAGGAAGATTCCTAGGTTAGGAGGGGACTTATGATTGGGTTTTACTCTTGAGAAGGAAGCCCAAATCAAAAGGAATTATGACTGGTTAAGAGAAATTAAGACTGGGGCTTACTCCTGAAAACGAGGCCCAGGTTAAGGGAAATTATGACTGGGGCTTACTCCTGAAAAGGATGCCCAGGTTAAGGGGCTTGAAAAATTTAGAGGCTTGGGGATTATTCCTGAGAAAGATTCCAATTTTTTAGACTGAGGCTTACTCCTGAAAAGGAAGCCCAGGTTAAGAGAATTATGGTTGGGGCTTACTCCTAAGGAGGATGCCCATATTTGGGAATTTTAATATTGGGGCTTACTCCTGAAAAGGATTCCTAGGTTAGAGGACTTGGACTGGGGTTACTCCTAAAAAGGAGGCCCAGATTCGAGATTGGGGCTTAATCCTAAAAAGGAGGCCCAGATTTGAGACTACGGCTTACTCCTGAAACAAAGGCCTAGGTTAAGGATTCTCTCATCTTAAAGGATGAGGTTGAATGAATGAAATCTCAATCTATAGTGACATAAAGATGTGTAAATCACTAGATTTTGAGAGATGTTCCATGGAGTTCCTTTCAGATAAGGAATCCAAATCAAGAAATCATGCCATAAATGGCTTTGAAGAATGTCTTGAAGACTTAATCTTGAATAGGAGAGGTGGAATGACATAATAGGGGTGAAATGGGTAGGAAAGGCACCCCAAAAGGTAGGGCACGCAAGCCCTGGAAGGCGCGCAGGTACTGCGTGGGCGTGCAAGTCCTGGTCGCGTAGGTATACCTACGCAACACATGGGTACTTGCGCGATTTTCATCCCTTAGGGTAATACTTGGGCGAGACCTGGCTCAAACCATTGGTATTATCCCAAGAGGCTTTCCAGAAGATGGCACACAAGTTCTGGTGAAGAGGTAGGGCGGTGCGCAAGTGTATCCATTTCCCTTAAGGGTAAAACCACTTAGGCACACTAGTGTTCGTGAATTCTAACACTTATACCTTACTCCTCCAGTTTAGACCTTTCATTCTAGGTAAAGAATTACCTTATAAGTGTTTGGAAGACCTGAAGAGGAGGATTTGGCGTTCATATCTCTGTTTGTGAATTCTGGAAAAAATCCTCTCGAAATGGGGGCCCACTGGGGGTATTTATAAGCTGGAGAAGACCCCAAGCAGTTATCCTTTAGGGCGCGCAAGTCACTTGAACGACCATTAGGTGCCGCACAAGTATACTTTCATGACAGTGAGGGAACTTTCGCGGCCCTTGTGCTTTTGAATCCTTGTTCATTCCTTTGTCTATTTTTGATGATTTCTTTAAAGGATGAATCAATTTGTGCTAATTCATTTCCCTTTCCATTCTTTTAGACAATGTGATGAAAAGGAGCTTCAAAACGCCTCTCATTATTTTATTGGTTTGTATCATCAACTCTTTAATAAATGGATTTGAAATTTCACTATTCTTTAGAACATATCTATGTTCCTGTAATAATTCCATTTTTATCAGTGTAAAATTTGATCTCCAGCCAATTTAACGACCAATAATAAGAAAGATATTTGATTTTCCATGTATTTGAGATTGAGTATATTCATATTCAACACATCCAACTCGATTGAATATTGTCTCAATATCATTAAAGAATCTAAAATAAAAGGCAATAAAATCCTCTTCCAAATAGCCTTTAGAAATAGTGCTTTCAGGTTGAGATTCATTTTTCCCGTAGGATTTCAAATGCCTAAGATATCTTTTAAATAAAATTAAATAAAAAAAATAATTGTATATTTAATGAAGTCATAATAATTTTTTAATTAAATTAAAAACCTATAAATAACGTACCTCTTAATTGGATACATCCTTTGATAATGTACATGGAATCCTAATTTAAATTTCTCTAACAAATGCATAGTTAAATTCATCATGATAGAAAAAAATGACGAAGGAAAGATCATCTCCATTTTACAAAGTTTAAATACAAATATCTCATGAAGTTTTTCAAGTTCTAATGATTGTAGAGTTTCCTCACAAAGTTATCTGAAGAATGTGAAAAATTAGAGCACAATAGTAGTAACCTTTTTCATGTAATAATGTACAAAATTCAAATGGTAGTAATTACTATAACAAAATATGTAAATTGTGAATTTTGAATCCATGTAACCTAAAATGATTTAAGTCAACACACCGTAATATTTTAGTTGATTGCCCATAATATACCTTCAAATGTTTTAAAATTTTAAGGAAGTTATCCTAATCCAAATTTTTCATTACAAAAATATTCGGAGCATACTTTTCATTCTCATTTTTCTAGAGATCATGATTTATGTTCATTATTTGTAAGTATTTAATAGAATTAATATGTTCCTTCAATTTTCCATGTTCATTAAGAAATGTGAAGATCAAATTATCAAAAAAATTCTTCTCAATATGTATAATATCAAAATTATTCTACAAAAAATTAAATTCCCAATACAGAAGTTTGAAGAATATACTTTTTTATTCCATTGTTGCATTCTGATTTCACTTGATGATACACTTCAAACTTGTTTCCCACTACCATTCAAATGATTCACCTTCCCAAATTCTGTTTCAACATTTCCAAGTTTTTTTAATATTTCAAAATCTATTAAAAACTTCGGAGGTGGTCTAAGATCAATAGAACTGTTGAATTTTGACTTGTTCAACTGGAATCTATGATATTCGTCGAGAAATATTCGATGACACAAGAACAACCAGTTTTTACTATAAAGGATTCATTCAGGAATAAAATCAAAGCTCTAATCAGGATAAGACAAACCCGTCTACATATTCTAACCAGATAAATTCCCAAGTCCAGGTAAGTCACTAATGGTCCACATTAGAGAAGATTTCATTTTGAACATTTTTCTAGAAGATACAACATATGTTTCAACACCATTTCTCCATAACTCCAATAATTCATCAATTACAGGCTAGAAGTATACATAAATATCATTTCTAGGCATTGGTTTTCTAGGAATAATCATCTAAATGATAAAAGACTTTTTTTTCATACACATCCACATAGGTAGATTGTAAGCGATCAAAACAACCATCCAAATGCTATAACTGGGGCTCAAAGTCCCAAATGGGTTGAATCCATCGACAAACAATCATAATAAAACATTCCTAGTATTAGATGATAAATCTGAATGAAATGAATCAAAGTTATTCCATTATTATGAATCTCTTGGATGTATCATTAACCCATAATTGTTTTTATCTATATAATGACACTTCATGTGTTCAATGGTTTTTGATTACCTGAATAATATCTAAAATTGATGATTTAAAAGAAAGTAATGAAAAACCTTTGCATGTGTGTTCCTTTTCTTCTTCTTCATAGTCATATATTGATTTATACTTCTAAGATCACCCATTGACGTCTATCTAGAAGAATAACATTTTTTTTAATCCTGTCTCCTTGAATCCTATCCCCAATAAATGATACAAACATTAGGAAACACATGTATTTTTTGTATAATTCAGACCAATCTTATTAACATCATTTTTCATATAATAAAAATACTCATAGATATTTTTTCAGGAAATGAATCGTGTAAAAATTACAACATCATATACATTTACTTATTTATAATTTTATATTGGCATTTGATATGGTGAAACTTTAGCAGAAAAGAATGTTTTGAATATTTTAAACATTCACTATACAAATCATGATTTCCATCATCAACTAAACAATGAAACACATTCGTCTACTCAAAGAAGTTTTCTATTAAATTAGTCTCTATATAATCAAGACGAGGATCATATTATATGTTACAATCTTGATTTAGTTGTCCTATAGTCTCAAAAAATCACTCATAAAGTTGTTATTTTTAGCACCCTCAACTGATTGTTCTGATATGTTTTGATGTTGATGTTGGTGTCTTGGAATTTCTAATGTATCATTTATAAGTTTTTTCATTTCATTATCCATTTTCAATGATGTTGGGAGGATATTATTTCGTTTGACATCAGTACTCAAATTTCTGTAATGTTTGATTCTCCATTCCAAATCCAACACAAATATTGAGTATGGAATTACTTCAATATCAGGTGTTCATAAACTTCATATCTCTTCAACCATCTAATAAATTTACATTTAGGACATGGAAATATTATTCTACCATCAACAAATCGATTGGTAATTGAAAAATCTAAAATCTACTCCAAACCCTTATCATAATGAGTTGTGTTCCTTAGTAACGTGATCCATCTTTTATCCATATCACAATGTGTCTACAAATTATTAAAAAAAATTAAAACACATAAGTATTACGAAGTAGTAAATGAGATAAATAGAAGTTAAAAAAACACAACCCAAGTAGTTATAAGAAGATTCAAATAAGTACTAAAAATGTCAAAGTGAAAAAATAAATCAATAATGGATAGTATTATCTAAAATAGAAGAAAAATAGAAATAATACATTCATTAATTTAAAAACATGAATCATGGGAGAAACACCCTAGGGTCACTAAGTCTAGGTGAACCTAGTAATTATCTATTATCATAGTAGTGGATTTAGAGTTCTAACACCTCTCTAGATAGAGGGGGTGTCACATAATGCTTTCCTAGAATTACTAGTGGTGATCAAAGAGATTCTATTTATGTATGTCACATTCTATTTTATCTTATTTACAGATGGTATATCTCAGACCAACTTGAGTGGTTTTAAAATTACATAATAGATCCCCTTCATTATAAGCAAGTGTATTCAAAGATGTTTAATTTGAAGTAACTAATTTGATCTCCCCTACTGATTTTTATGTTTTAATCATAGATTAGTATATGACCTCTACTTAGTCACTGATCATTTTGGATAAACCTTTCATAGAAATATAAAATGAAATCATAAATTTCCATAAAGGTACTATAATAATGGAGTTTATTTAAAATGTTGTCCACTTTAATATTTTTTATTCCATCATGTAACCATAATAAGATAACTCAATTTTTTACATTGTCACATTTTGATGAATATAATCCAAGTGAAGAAAAAAATTTATATAATAAATTTTTCATTTCGGAAACAAATCAAGATTTGAAAAGTTGGTCAAAAACAATTGGGAAAAACATAAATATTCTATCCAACAATATGAAGATGAAATAACATTTGATTTATTTTATGTATTTTATTATTTATTCAATAAAAAAGTGTTTGATACTTAATATTCTACATAGTAAGTGTCAACCATTTGTTTAAGTAACCCAAGTATATTTTTATCTTTAGTCCAAAAAATAGATATACAATTAAAACCCTTTCCTACTAATTTAAAAGATATATTTATAATAGAGTGAAACAATACACCAATGATAATTTCAGGAAAAGTTTACCTTAATAAAAAAGTTGATAGATATTTTGAGAGAAAATTCACAAGTTATAGACTGGAATTCAGGAGACATTTCTAGAAAGTAGTCCAAATTTTTATAATATAGGTGTAACAACAAAGAAACTAGCCTTCCCTAGAGTGGATTATTCTTTTATGGAATTACTACATAAACTATCAAATTATCTTATTAACTAAATTAATTATAATTATTTAATAACCTCCACAAATATAATGACAGTGAACTAAATAACTGAATAATACTCAGACTACGCCTCCATAACACATCCGGTGTAACTTCTGATCGCCAAAGGATAGTGTAAATACAAGGATTTAGAAATAAATATATAAGATATTTATTTCCCACTTTTTAGTGTTAACAAAAATATTATAGGATCATGAAATATTTTTCACATGACCTTATCAGAAGTAAGAATTTCTCACACACATAACCTAGTCATCTGAAAGGGTATATGTCTATCAGGGATACCTGGATTATAATAAATGAAAATAACTATATAGATATCAAATTAAACATGAGAAAAATCCAAAATATCCATAAATTCTATAAATTCAATGAAATTAGGAAAATAGCACTTATATAAAAGTTAGAAAAAAACACATATTGAGTACCAAAATTATAGGTTTAATAAGTGGGATCTCTTTAATGAATACACATGGACAACCCCTACATGTATTATCCACTCATAAATTAAATGGTAAAAATTATCTAACAAATTTTAAAGACTCCAAATGAAGCTAAATATTTTTCTTTGATTCATTACCCTAACCTAGATCACAAACAAGAAGCTATACATGCATCCCAAGTGAGAAACATGTAAGGTGTGAGCATAAAATACTCACTAAGTGATCACCTCCCCATCCCCAATATCATTTCGTAATCCAAAGTGTATGAAACAATAATACAAACATATAAAAAAAATAAATATAACAAACAATATACTTTAAAAAATTCATTTAACATAGATTTTAATGATAATGACAAACCCACTATATCGAGAGGAACCATACATGTTATACCTACTTTAGAACTAACTCAGGATATGAAATAACTAATATAAAATAATTAAGGTGAAACACTCATCCCATTCAATTTAAAAGGAATCATATATATTAGTGTTAGGTAAATCTTTTATCCCACCCATTTAGGAATAAGGGAAGGGATATACTAGTGTCAAGGAATAATGATCTCATCACATATTATCAACCTAACCATCGATAATGGGTGTACCTAAGAAAAGTTTTATATATAATCATATAATATAAATTTATATTGTTCTCCATACTCTACTAATATCAAAATTAACAACATGTACAACTTGTATTAAGATATATAGCATGCCAATAAAGAAACAAAAAAGATCATAACACATTTTATAACCTGAAAATTATTCTAAATCATGGTGGGTGTCATCATGACATAGAGAATACCTCAATTCCATTTTAAAAAAAAATTAATAACCTATTTAACGTGAAATAGAAATAATATAACAAATAAAAATTCAATAGATTTTTATTCTAGTTTATTAACATGATACTCATAAACCATGGTAAGTAAAATTACTCACAAACATTGTTAAACAATTTATTATTTTTTATTTGGAAAATATCTATTTCAATTTTTTTCCACTAGGATGAAAACCATTTATATCCCAACCCTTTAATAATATGATAGGAAGAAAGGGTCCTCCTATCAAAATAAATATAGAACTCTACTTTGAGTTCAATAGGAATATGATAGGCCATTAACAATTCAATTTGACAAGTGTAATATTTGAAATTTCATGGTTTTAGATCCCTTCCATAAAGGTGTGAAATTTTAATATAAGAAATAGAAATATCACCATAGTTTCTCTCAACACAAACACTCTCAATAGCTGGACTAGAATAAAACTAAGGAAATTGAAGAGGTTCACAATCCACAAATTAATAAGAGAAGTAATCACAACCAATAACATGAAAGAAAATAAAAGAAGTAAGGTTAGAGGAATACCACACCATTTCCATTCATAGGGAGTAGCGGCAGTGAAAGTTCGACGTAATGAGGGGTTGGCACTCAGGCTTGGGCTCGAGGAGCTCGAGGGAGAAGTGGGATGGTAATAGATTAAATAGAAATGATGTGAAGGTGGTTGAAGATGATGGAAAAGGGGGATGGCGACGAGGTGGAGAATAGGTTTAGCGGTAAGGGTCTAGGATTTGATAGGGTTAAAGGAAGTGGGGGTGGGGGTGTTGGGTTCATGGGGGGGGGAGAAGTATCGCAGGTAAATAAAAGCTTTAGTGGTGGTTTTTAAATAGCCGACACTAATTACATCTTTTGTTGTAGTGTAGTTAATATATGGTGATGACCCGAGAGTATGTTGTGTCACTATTGCGGTGAGATGGTTGGGTTGTGGTGATATTTGTCATGTTTTTTGGTGGTTGTTGTTTTGAGGTGTGTGGATTATTTTGTGGTGTGTTTGTGGTAGTAGCCCATTCCCCATGGAATGAAGTATTAATAATGAAATTGAAATGGAATAGGAGGGAAAATAAATGTGTGCAGGATAGAATTAATGTATTATAATTATATTAAAAAACTTTAATGATTAATGAACATGTATAATTGAATGGGAAGTGATGGTTAGAGTGGTTTATCATTAAATATTAAATGAATGGTTTAAAAAGTGGAAGTTGGTTGGAAACATGAAAATACTAAAATTTGTTAACTTGAAAAAAGAAGATGAATTGTTGCTTGTGTGTGGATTTTTTGGGTGGTTTGTTTCATTAATGGTGGTAGTTGTCAATGGAAGAGGTATTGAGATGTTATGGTGGTGTTGTGGTATGATTTAGTGGAGTTATATGTGAAAATATTGGTTGGGTATTCTGTTATATCTATCTATCTGATATTTTCATGTTATTTATATATGAAATCCATATGATTTGTATAAAATTACCAACATGAAAATGTTTTGGGTTCTAGTTGTTTTTATGAACATCCAAGTTGGTGGTGAAATGGATGTCTATATACCCCTTCTTCCCCAATCTTCCTTTAGTAGTAGTGATGATGTTTACTAATGTCAGAGATGCCTAGTGATGATTATTAATGGTTTTGGATATTCCTAATGATGTTGAGTATATGATATGGGGTGGGGGTTATGCATGGTAGTAGGAGGTCATGAATTTGATGTCTTTCACATTCATGATACCATACTACCTTAGTTATGTGATGAGGTTGTGATGTGGATTCTAATCAAAGCTAGCATGGAATTCTAGATCTTTATAGGGTGGGGTAGGTATAGATGCATCCCAATACCCCTCAGATATGGATGGATATATGATGCTGTGGCATGGGATGAATGGAAGGACATAATGTTTCAAATTGGGGTGCGAGATCAGAAATTTTTGGGGAAGTGGTTATATGGTGACTTTTCTAAATTATCATGATAATATGTAATTATAATTGGATTTTTATTTAGTGATAGTTCCACAATGTGTTTGGGATGGATAATTGAACTAAACAGTGCATATTGGTTATATTGTTTATTCATTGGTACCTTAGTATGCTATTTTAAAATTTTCACAAGAGACCTTGAGCATGATCCTATTAGGTTTAGATATTATGATCACCCTATGTATATATAAACTATTTTTAAAGTTTATTAGACAATTTTAGGGCCTGATCTGGGCATTACTAATTTGGGTATTAGTGCTGTTGTTGAGTTGCATCTATAGGGTTTTCCTTTATATAACTTAATTAGAGAATTTATTTGTATATTTTAGTTTTTTTTCATAAAATTTGGATCTTTTCCTATCTCTTTTATTTTATGTGACATAGTTTTTTGGTGGTTTTTATCATATATCATGATCCTACTTTCCTATTATGGGTAATTCCTCATATATGTGTGATTTTCTTTTACCCTAAGTGCAAGTCACCATCTTTGGGCCTACTGATGGAGGGAATCAAGGGTCATTATCTCTCTTCTTTAATTTCTAGTTTAGGAGAGGTACATTTGGAGGGAGAGGGTTCTAATACTTTGAGTGAGTATCATAAAATGATAAGATTAATCAATATGATTTCTGGGTGTCTGACCTGATACTCTCAAGTCTGAGAGTATACCAACTTGTCTTTGAAAAATACCATGACAAATGAGTCTTGGTAGGGATGAAAAATATGCTTCATGAGATTTATTAACACTATCAGCATATTCACTAGAACAAATGGATTCACAAGGTAGTCATACAACCCATACCTTCTTTTTATCAACATCTTTTTTAATCCTCTACCCTAACCTATAATTTTGGTTATCCTAATCAACGTTCGACATTGGAGAACCATCGAGGGCCCCTCAACTGATCTAATAGGACAATTATCTTTGATAATAGGTAGTTTTTCTTTATTATAACTATGTTCATATTATGGTAATACATGCATAAATTGAGGATATCATCCACCTTCATGGTGAATAAAATGAGAGAACCCCAAGGAGTGGTACATGGAAGAATAAATTACTTCAAATTAAGGTGCTTTAGATGCACCTTCATCTCTCTTAGCTAAACATTGTTCCATATGATAAGAAGGTATCAATATGGGATAAATATCAAGAATGAGGTTAAACAATAATCCAATCTCCCTGATAGGAGGTAAACCTAAGAAATCATTGGGGGAATAAATCCTAGAAATAGTCCACTACTGGAGGAAACATAGTTGTAGTTGTTTCCTGATCCCCTATGAGAACTATACCAACCACCTGTGATTTAATAAATTCTATCTAGTTGTGGTAAGGTCCTTCTGATACTTACCTCAATCCCACTCCCCCAAAATAATTCATTCCTCTCCCTTAATTGAGGTAAAATATACCCACCTTTTGTAGTGATCTATCTGAGCCCAAAATTCATACACAAATCCATCCTAAAGATAGTGTAAGAGATCATCATATATAGAATAAGGAAATCCCATAAGTTTCTGCAACCGTCGACTACTAAGAGACACATTATGAACCTCTTAATGAAATCTAGACTCTTTTAGAGAGGTAAATCAATAGCTAACATCCTAGGTTTGAAATCCACAACCAACCCTAAAACCAGAAACAAATCAGGTAAATATAAAAGAATGAGACAACCCTGCAATGAAAAAACTAATAAAAATAAATAAGTCAATGAGAAGTACACTTGTGATGGTATAAACACCCTCTTCTCTATCTATGGGAACCTGGATTAGTCAAGGCACTCACCCTTATGGTTTATATGGCCGCTTTGTCTCCTTTGATCCTTATCTATCCCCATATACCAACCTCCTAGATAAATATTTTTTATCTTTTGAGGTCCCCTGATCAATCCCTCAAAGCTCCCACCCATCATAAACCTATACCTAACCCAAATGAGACAACCTTGAATAGATGTTCTAAATATTACCCATCATACCACATGTATGGTACTCATTTGGAGGACTCATACACATACTGTGAAAATTTCTAGTCCACATGTAATAAAAGCACATGAGAGGAACTCACGTTGGAAAGGGAAAGAAACCCCAAACTTGGCTAAATACTATCTCAACAACCTTTCACATTTTATCCAATTTCCTCTTCCTATAACAAGATGATACATTAACATCTTCACTAGAGATTCCACCACTCGACCCACTAAATATGGGAAGATATCCCACTACACTATCCTCCACCTGTACCTTCTCAATGGTGGGAACCTTTTGAACTACATCAAAGTAAGATGTCTGGTTAAACATACAAAATTAAAATCACACCTCCATTTTAAGTACTATCCCATGTCTACATGCATTCTGGACCTTATTAATTTCAAACAAGGAAGAAAAGTATAAGAGATTAATGAAACATGTTGTATAGATCATAATTGAAATCATCCTCTATTGTAGTTCCATAAACTACTATGTGTTGTCTAAATTTAGTTACTGAGGTAAGGAAACCTTGAATAAGAGTTCTTCAAATTACTCTCATAAAAATCCCTCATGCCTCCTATCTTGTACCATAATGCCCAAGGATCTACAGGTGAGTCCCTGAAACATCTTAGTCACCAGCTTCACTTGAGGATCATCAGACGTCTCAATAAGATTTAAAATTCTATCGATGACCAAAATGTAGTCCTTAGTATCCTGAGTAATAAAAATATCTCATACATATCTATAATTATACATTTGGAAGTATTGACCAAAATACACCAAGGTAGGCCCACCCAGACGTGAACCTCCACCTTAGACTAATATCATATAGATTACCCCTGGCTGAAGAAACTTCACTTCCTAAACAACTATAATAACTTCAGGATAATGCATATACCCACCCTCTTGAACATTTTGTGATATAACAGGAGCGTTCACTACCTTAGGAACATCCTCAATATATTACCTAGGTGGAAACACAAGACTTCACTAAGGTGTAATTTTATGAAATGTAAAAAATAGAAACTTATAAATGCCTTTAATAGTTTAAATCTTAATAAAATTTAATAAATTAACAGGTACACATGAATAAAATATCCCTATAAGATACAAACTAAGGTTATACCTATAAAAAATAGGCACAACCATCCACTACTTACTTTAGTCATAAGACCATAACACTTGTACCTGCATGTTATTCATAGTCACATGTAAACAAATTTTCGCATGAATTGGTTAAATTAATTATATTTCATTACTACTATATTTAGGAAAACACTGAATATGTTATCATTATCATTTAATTTATTTAAAAATATATCAATCACAGGAAATCAAGTGAATGAAATGTCAACTTATGTTCTAAATCATGATGCACGAACCCACAAATTCTCACCATCATGGAAATAGAAAATTCCATGATCCATCAATTCAAAATATCACTCTTAGAAAATAATGAAACCACAGTAGTTCAACTAATAAAATAATTTCCACCACCTTAGTAACTCAAATATCTACTATACAGGTATTTTACAGACATAAGAATAGATTCCCACTCAAATGTTGACCATCAAATATCTGTTATACCCAAACCAAAATAATAAATAAAAATAAAATTTTCTCTTATACAATTTTATAATATACCGACTCAAGTTAGTGATCATGAGATAGAGTGGTACAAGGCCTCATGCATGCTTCCCCATACATAAGTGGCCAAAAACTAGTGGTGAGTACCTATGTCATATATTAGAGAGACTATGACCTTGGTACAAGGTAAAAATTATGAATAATAACAAAAACAGTATGATAAATAAATAAATAATATAAAATGAACAAAATGGAATCCAAAAGGTTATAACATCACTTAATATATCAAAATGATGTACAACCAGTTATATGTCGAAATAAAGGATCCCCATATGCGGTGAATCAATACATGTGATGGAAAAAAGGAAAAAATATTATCATATTCATAAAAATAATATATCTTATAGTATGTCCTAGTATCAAATAAAATCCTTAACTAGATCTACCAGATTAAAAGCCCAACATAGGTTCCTTTCCCTTAGATAGATCCATGAAAAGGTGGTCTACACATGAATCAGGGTTCCCATGTAGTGTGTGAGTAATAAACCAAATAAGAAACTACTAACCGGTCCTTATAAAATTTGGAGTAGGTATATGTGAGTGCATGTACTAATAGAGATAAGTAACCAAACAATAATACAACTCAAATTGGCTATCATATACTAACTAGATTTCCACGAACCTCAACTATACCTACTTTGGATCATTTATATAAGGTAGAGTCATATAAAGCCTGATTATATACAAAATCATGTCTAATAACTTCTCATATAAGGCACAACCCCATATCAAGTCCCATTCCATCCCCTCTCAATCAAGGGAGGCTATAAATCAATATCTCAAGGCTTGACCATCACTCTTAGGGTGGACTTAGTCTTCATGATCCCATTTTGTCGTATCACAACCCATTATCCTCTCACTCAGGATGTGATCATAAACACCCACTCCAACATATAAATAAATAATCAAAAAGAACATAAAATAATCAATCAATGTAAAATGATAAACCATATCCCAAAAAAACATCTCAAGTATCATAACACACAAAGGATAGCCCATATTCTTCTCCTAATCCAAACTCTATATGTCACTCATACTAGTCAGATTCATGAACCTAATATCTTTATAATTGAATTATTTATCACTCAAAATCATATATGAACCTATTAAATCACCCAAGTCTTAATTGAACTTATATAACTCCCTCTAGGAGAAAATAACATGGGTAGAAATCCCTACTATCATATATTCTAAGAGGCATGGTTTTGAAATTAACCCAAGCCAAACTACCCATATAAAAAATTTAGGGGTTCAATTACCTCAATTCAGATAAAATTGATCACTTTGATACTAAAATAAAAATATTACCCGCTTAACACACACATCCACATTAAATTCAGACCATACGACCCCATATAAATTCCTAATCATAGTAAGGAATTCCCACATTGAACATAAGGAAGCACACTCAAAAATCCATTATATATTATTCAATAGTGATCAAATATATCCCTAAAATAATACCTAAACCCTTAAAACTATTTATTTACCCAGATAAACTAAGAAACATCATTTTAAAGAAGAATTTAGGTATTCAATGACATTAGACTTACCAAGGATGATCACTTGGACCAATTACACTTCAAATGGTAAAGGGAGGAGCTAAAAGGAACCATGAAACTAACTAAGTGCTCAAAAATTCACAACTATATGATTTGGGATTAAGGGAAGGGAGGGATAATGTTATGGGAGAGGAAATTCTTGAAATTCCCATAAAAGATACACCCAAAACTCATCAAACACCATCACCTAACACTGTGTACTTTATTAGAAATCTGCTCTTTATTTCACACTTAAACATAAATTATTACATAAAATATTCACTTGAAACAAAATAGAAGATCAAGAGGTATAGTGTCTTTGGGTATTAGTAACATTACATATCAAATTAAAACATGAAATACACATATTTATTGAAAATGTTTTTTACATGACCATACACATTCGTTCGTACTTAGCATTGCATGAGATAACATGAGAACATGCATAAGAAAAGGGGGAGCTATAAAGCCCAGTAAGGGAGTAAGCAAGTCATAACATGAATAATATATTAAATTTTATACAATAGGCATATCAATGGATCATAATAGATACATGAACATAAATTTATGATACAATATGATTATCATAACATCGAAATGTAGAAACGACATTTAACATGATATTGGCATGAGACTAGGATCATTGCACATGGAGAATGATTAAAAACTAATTTCACTTGAATTAGCATGAGTAACCCATAATTTCACTAGATGTATCATGATAATAATATTTACCCAATACATTAGAGCGCTATTAGGGAAAACCCTTCTTTATCATTTCATTTCATACATAAGTGTACCTCATGGATCATATAACATGAATTCATTAAACATCATCATTTATTCCATGATAAATTAATTTGAAAGTAATACATGAAACACTATAATAAATCAGTAAATATTCATAAAGGTGAATACCCTTGATAGTGAAATGGGCATGGTATTCACTACACAGTGACTTTGGCTTGGAAAATCGGTGTGCAATTTTGGCAGCATAACGACGTGAAATAAGAATTCATAAAAATGGATTATGAGAGAGAAAGGTGAGTCTAATAATATTTTCATGAAATGGAAATTATTGGGGTCTTATAGATACATTTACCGATATATGTAATGGAATTTATATTCATAATACAAAATAATTTCTTGAATGTAAATGAGAAGAGAGAAATTCCTTACGGAATTTGGCATGGTAACGGGTGTACATGAGAGGAATTAATGAGAGATAAAAGGGGTCTATAATAAATAAAACATATAGTGGGAAGTATATGGTAAGTGAGAAATCATTCCTTAACATTTTTAAATGAAAAGACAAGGGTATAGCAATATAAGGAAACTTTCACAAAAATGAGAGAGGAAGAATTACCTTACTTGGAAGTGTGATCCCAAAGGCTTGGGAGAGGCTTGAGAGAAGATTATTGGGATATTAGGTAACCATGGGAGGATTATAGAGAGAATAGTGAATATTATGGTCTATCTCCAAATTCTTTGAGAGAAGAGGAAGTTGGAGCTTGAGTGGGTTTATATAGGAAAAGAGAGGAAATTATTTATGATTTAGGTTTTAGACACCACACATTAATCTAATCAGAACCACAAACCATCCCAGGGTTTTATTCCCACGGTATTTTCCAAAGTGGGGTGGAAAAAATTATTTTATAATTACAATGTCCTAACTTCTTAAAATATTAGGCTTTCTTATGTGGAGGTGAGTCACACTCTCAAGGAAATCAATTTAAAAAGTTAAAATGTTTTATAAGTCTTGGAGGGTCCAATAAAGATTTTTAAAATAAATCAAACAAACCTAAAATCACATTATTTTAATGGTAAAACACATATTTTCCAAAAACATCATTTATAGTATTTTATTACATCAATATTGGGTCATTATGATGTCATAAAACAAATTATATAATTAAACGGTATTTAATTTTTAACCAAAAATTTGATTGTCTTAGAAAATTATGAAAAATTCACCATTGGATAATTTTGAAATCCTGATTCAAATAATAATATTCATTTTATCTAAATAATTTTCTAAATATGTGATTTTTTACTTTTAAAATAAAAGCCAATATTTATCATAAATTTATGGGTTTTTGATAAAAACAGCTTTCAAAACATAATAAAAATTACAATTGTATTACTAAAAAATATAAGGCCATTTATATTTAATAAAAAGTAATTTATTAATAATATTTTATTAAAATTTTATTTAATTCAAAAATCCATTAATTCATCAAAATAGATTTCTGAATTGAATATTAACTAAAAATACTATTTGTGCTTTAAAAACTATTTACAAAGTAACAATAATAAAATGAATGTATATTCTTTATTCTATAAAAAAATAATGCACATAATCATAGTTCTACGGTCTTGTTACATAACCCCTTATAACACCCACATATGACCTAAGGGTAAGGTGTGTGATGGTGACATTCTCTTGGGGTGTCTCGGATAACATTGCTCGGGTGGTAATCTCTATCAACTTCCACATCTTCCATATGCGATTTCATTCATGATTAACATGTTGAAGCTCAGTTTGGGATTGGTCAAGATAGAAGACCAGTGGCACTACCTCCTTTCTTAGATCCGACAAATGGGCTTCATATGGAGCAATTCTACTGGATGAGGCCATCGCTTCCTTTTTTTGAGTAAATTGGATTTTTTAAAGACCTATATTTATACTAATCATGGGATCACTATTCAATAGATATATTAGAGATTGTAATAATTATTAATGATATTTTTAAATCAAAAACCATAAAACCAAATAATTTTATATGTTATATAACCATTTTACATAACAAGACATTCAATTAGATCAAGAGGAATTTTCATTAACAAAAGTTTGGGTCTTTACAATCTTCTCACCTTAAGAAATTTCTCCCTTGAAATTTCATTTTCCTACACTAAAATAGATGTGGGTAACTTTGTTTCATTACTTCCTTCAATTCCCACGTTTCTTCTTCAAACTTTTGGTTTCTCCACAACACCTTGATGAGGGGAATTGTCTTATTTTATAGAAAATTTTCTCTATGATCTTATATCTTCACCCGATTCTGTTCATAGGATAGGTAATTATCCAATTGTACCACATATGGATTGAGTACATGCGATGGGTCAAGAATGTACTTCCTTAAGAGTGATAAATGGAATACATCATATACTTGAGATAGGTTCAGTGGGAGTTGTAGGTGATATTCCATGGATCCAATGCGATCAAGGATCTCAAAAGGGTCGATGTACCATGGAATAATCTTTCCATTTTTTCCAAATCTCATAACACACTTCCTTGGTGATATGCATAGGAATATGATGTCTTAGACATCAAACTCTAGGTCTCAGTAAATATTATCAACATATCTCTTTTGTCGACTCTGAGTAGCTTTAATGTGGTTTTGGATGGTCTTAACCTTCTCCACCATTTACACAACCATTTCTGGATGTAGGATTTTTCACTCCCCAACATCATACCAACATGCCGTTGTTCTGCACCTCTTCCCATAAAGGGATTCATAAGGATCTATTTGGATTCTTGAGTAGAAACTGTTACTATAAGAGAACTATAATAGAGAGAGATATTGATCCCATCCTCCTTTGAAGTCCATTGAGCATGCTCTCAACATTTTCTCAAGTGTTTGGTTAGTCTGATCAGATTGGACATCAGTTTAAGGATGATAATCCATAATAAAGTTTAGCACAGTATTTAGATCATGTTGAAGACTCTTCCAAAACATAGAAGTGAATCTTTGATCTCAATCAGATAAAATCGATAGTGGTACTCCATGCAGCCTTACCATTTCACTGATATATATCTGTGTCGGTTGATTCACAAAGAAATAATATTGAATTGTAATGAAGTGTGCAGTCTTTATAAGATGATCCACAAAAACCCAGATAGAATTGTTTCCTTTGGAAGTCTTTAAAAGTCTGGTAACAAATCCCATGGTGATGTTTTTCCATTTCCATGTTGGTATGGGTAATGGTTTCATCATCCCCTTAGACTTATGCCTTTCATCCTTCACTTGATGACATACAAGGTACTTTGATTTATACTCAAAAATATCTTTCTTTATGTCATTCCACCAATAAAGATCTCAGAGATCTCGATACATCTTTGTGTTTCATGGGTGAATGGAGAAATTTGAACTATGTGCATCATCTAAAAGTTCTTTCTTTAACTCCAGACTTGATGGAACACATTGTCATGTACCAAATCTCATAATTCATTATTCATTAACCTTGAACTCCAAGGATTTCCTTTTTCTGATAGTTTCCACTTTCTTCTCAATTCCCACATCATCCTTTTGAGCATCCTTTAACCTTTACAAAAGAGATGGTTGAGAAATCATCGGTGAAAGTATTGATGATGTTCCCTTCTTTATGATTTCCATGTCCATCTTCATCAAATATAAATAGATTGGATCCTTTTCAACTCTCATAAATAATAGAATTGTTGGTTCCTTTCTACTTAGAGCATCCTCCACATTGTTCACTTTCCCAGGGTGGTAATGGATTGACCAGTTATAGTATGTGATCAGCTTTAACCGTAATCATTGGTGCTTGTTCAACACTTTTTGTGAGAATATATACCTGAGGATTTTGTGGTCCGTATATATTTCACACTTCTACCCAAAGAGGTAATGTCACCAAATCTTCAAACTGAAGATTACTACAGGCAACTCCAGATCATGTGTTGGATAATTTTTCTCATGAACTTTCAATTCCCTTGTAGCGTAGGCAATGGATTTTTCATTTTCATCAACACACAACCCATAAGCTTCTTCTTAGAATCACTAAATACCACAAAAAGTTCTCCACTTGTGGGTAATGTAAGCACATGAGCAGTGGTTAGACTCCTTTTCAACTCCATGAATCTCTCTTCACATTCATCACTCTAAGAAATCATTACTCCCTTCTGAGTTATCTTGGTAACAGGATTGGACAATCAAGAGAAATTTCTCACAAATCGGTGAAAATATCCAACTAACCAAAGGAATCAATAGATATACATCATAGATGTTGGCCTCAGTCATCCCTCAATTGCACCTGTGTTGGAGGTATATATAGATATCCCATTTCTTGTGATGACATGACCCAAGAATGAGGCTTCCTTCAACCATAACTCACACTTTTTGTACTTTTCATAGAGATTATCCTTTTTCAATGTCTCTAGTGTAGTTCGTAGATACTCCACATGATCCTCCTTGATTTTTTAGTATATTATAATATCATTTATAATGACTACCACAAATTTGTTAAGGTAATTTATAAATACTAAATTCTTCAAGTCCACAGATATTTATAGAGCATTAGTGAGTGCAAAAAGCATCACTACAAACTCATAGTTCCCGTACCTTGTAGGAAACACAGTCTTGGGGATATCCTCCTTCTTCACCCTTTCATGGTAATATCCTGACCATAGATACACCTTAGAGAAGTATTTTTATCCACATATCTGATCAAACAAGTCATCAATTCATTGAAGAGGATACTTATTCTTTATCATTATTTTGTTGAGATCATTATAATCAATACAAAGGTCCATTTCCCCATCCTTCTTTTAACAAAGAAGACTAGTGAACCCCAGGGTAAACCACTTGGGTGTATAAAACCTTTATCAAGATTATCCTATAATTGTTTATTCAGCTCCTTAATCTCCACAACAACCATTATATACAGAGTCTTGGATATTGGAAACTACCCAGTTATAAGATCAATTGATAATTCAACATCTCTTCTAGGAGGAAGTCCAGACAATTCCTCAAGAAACACTTCAGAGAATTCCATCACAATAGGAATGTCTTCAAGGATGGTTGCTTACTTAGACTCAATCTTATGATCCAGATATGCGTGCTCATTGGGTATTAATATCCATGATTGAGATTATGGTGATAAATAAGATTCATCCTCCTCTTTTCACTTGTACATTATAGGGGGTCGATTCTCCATATGGAGAGTGATTTTCCTCTCATAGAAATTTATGTTGGCTCTATACAAGGAAAGCCAATTCTTTCCAATAATGGAATCAAATTATACTAAAGGGATTATGAAAAGTTTTTCTTGGAAGTTCAATCCACAAATTATGATAGGGGATGAGTTATATTCATGGGATGAAATTATTGAACCATTTTTCGTTCTCACCGACATCTTTACTTCCATAACATGTGGTGGTGTTGGGATTTTTCTACTAAAATTTAGGGATATAAAAGAATGCGTAGAACCAGAATAAAAAAGGATGTTCTATATTATTGAATGAATAACTAGCATACCTATCACCAATTTGTTATTGGGGATCACTTCAGTGGTAGTTATGGAAAAAGATCCCCCTTGTTGCCTTGTATGTTGTTGGTTGCCTCCAAAAACCCTTTTCATAAGGAACTAGTTTGCAAAGTTCCTCAGTTCTTTGTAGTTGAAGTAATGAACAATGCATTGAGGGTTGAACAGAACAATACTCTCCTCTTTTGTAGCCGCGGGTTTTTCTTGTTAGTTGTTAATGGCCAGGTTTCCTTCTCTTCCATACATAAATCATTTTCTCATCCCCTTTAGTCAATTTACATGGTTCTACTTTCTGCACATTTGGAAAATGGGGTGCAGAAATTTCATAGCACTGTTGGATTTATCCATCAGACTGCCAGAATTTAAGTCAACCTTACGCTTCTTATCCCCATGATACTCCTGAGATTCTCTGATCTCCATTTTGTCATTGAGGTCACATCAGACAATTTCTTCATAGATCTTGAAGTCATAGATCTCTAGGGCTTTCTGTAGGCTAGGTTTTAGCCCACTAAAGAAGAGTTCAACCTTATATTCAGGGTAACGACAATGTCGAAGTTATATCATGCAATCCTTGTGAAGTTTTCCTCATATAATATGATGTATTTGTAGTCTTTTTTTATGGAAATGAAGTCCCTTTATATCTTAAGTTGGATGGTTTTAGGAAAATATTTATCGAAAAACATTTTTTGGAAATCCTTCCATTCAAAGGCCTCAATCTCTTTCTTAGGATTCATATTTCTGGTCAATGTCCACTAGTGATAAGATTCACCCTCTATACGACAAGAATCTAGCAGTACTTTCTCTTGTTCAAAATTTTGAATGATAGAGAAGATCTTATCAATGGAGTTTATCCATTGTTCAGTGATTGAGGTATAAGATAATACATTAAAAGTAGCAGGCCTTTGTCGCATGAAGCCCTTGATTGTGACTTGTTCTTTCTTGGGGGGGGGGGGGGGGGTTGAACATTCCTCTAGAACCATTTTTCTATTCAAAACCTGAGTTAACTAAGAGAGTATCATGACAACGTTCTCGATTCCTACTCTCATTAGATTGGGTATCTCATTAGAACAGTCATCACATTAATCTTCGCATCGATTGTTAGCCTAAGTCCTCATATTACCAATAATTTTCTATAATAAAAGGAATGTTATGGGTAACACATAATGGTTAATCCAAAGACAAAATTATACTAGTTATAAATTAATTTTATTTCCTTAAGTTATGAACTTATAGGCTTTAATCTATGTTATCTATGATCTACTTCCCGACATATATTCTTAGGGTAATTTTTACCCCTTAATAATGGTTCATACTAATCTAATGAATTTACCAAATAATATCCCTCAGGATCATCGTAACCAAGATTGAAGTAAGGCATGTTGTCAGGCACCAGTTCCTGTTCGAGTCCAGCTCAAAGCGGTGTTTTCGGGTTTTACCCCTAGATACATCTATGCCAGAGTCGGCTCTACCTACTCGTATCTAGTTAGGGATGTATTTTCTTGATAAAACACTTAATAAATACTCACCAAAATTTAGGGATGTTTTTATTATACTTAATCTTATTCTTAAGGATTTCACGAGGGTTTTCTAATCCTAATCCCAAAAATAACTAAACCTATCCTCTGATATCAACTATAAAAACCTTGATCTTTATTTCAAACTTTATAATAAATTATTAAATAAAATATTCACTTGATAAAACATATAATATCAAGATTTATAGTGTTTTTGGGGGTTAGGAACATTACATAACAACTTAATACATGAAATACACATCTTTATTGAAAACTTCTTTTACATGACCAAACATATTCCTCTGTACCTAGCATTGCATGGGATAACCTGAGGACATGCATAAGAAAAGGGTGAGATATAAATCCCAGTAAGGGAGTAAAAAGGAATAATAAGAATAATACAATACATGTTAGGTAATATTCATATCAATGGATCATAATAGATACATGAACATAAAGGCATGATACAACATGATTATCATAACATGGAAATGTAGAAACAACATGTAACATGATATTAGCATGATCCAAGGATCATTACACATGGAGAATGAGTAAAAACTAATTTCACTTGAATTAGAATGAGTAAAAACTCATTGAACTTGAAGTATCTTGATACTAATCTTTACCCAATGCATTGGAGTGATATCAGGCCACACCCTTCTTAATCATTTCATTTCATGCATAAGTGTGACATATAGACCATATAACATGGATTCATTAAAGATAATCATTTATTACATGATAAAGGAATGTATAATTCATAAATGAAACTGTATAATCAATTATTAAATTTTCATAAATGTGAATACCCTTTATAGAGAAATGGGCATGTTATTCAGTGCACAATGACTTTGGCTTGGAAAATCACGGTGCAATTTTGGCAGCATAACAGCATGACATAAGAATCCATAAAAATGGATTATGAGAGATAAAGGGGGGGTATCATCATATTTAAATTAAATTTATGGTAATGGGGTAATATAGATACATGTACCAACATATTTAATGGAATTTAGATTCATAATACAAAAGAATTTCTTGAATGTAAATGAGAAGAGAGAAATTCCTTACGGAATTTCAGCATGGTAACAGGTGTACATGTGAGGCATTAATGAGAGAGAAAATGGGTCTATCATCATCAAAACATAAGGAGGGAATTATATGGTTGGTTATAAATAATACCTCAACATTTGTAATTGAAAATACAAGGTTATAGAAACATAAAGAAACTTGGACAAAAATGAGAGAGGAAAAATCCTTTACTTGGAAGTGTGATCCCAAAGGCTTGGGAGAGGCTTGAGAGAGGGTTCTTGGGAGCTTGGGGAACCTTGGTAGGATTATAGGAATAGGAGGGAAGAGGAAGGTCGATCTCCAAAAACTTTGAGTGAAGAGGAAGTGAGAGTTTGGGTGGGTTTATATAGGAAAAGAGAGAGAATTCTTTATTATTTAGGTTTTGGACACCACACATTAAACTAATCAAAACCAAAAACCAACCCATGTTTTTTGCCTCTGGTTTTTTCCATAGAGGAGTGGAATAGATTATTCTTTAAGTAAAATGGCCAAAATTCTTAAAATATTTGGCTTTCTTATATGGAGGCGAGTCATACTCTCAAGGAAATCAATTTAAAAAGTTAAAACGTTTTATAAGTCATGGAGGGTTCAGTAAATCTTTGTAAAAAAACTAAAACAAAGCTAAAATCACATTATTTTAAGGGTATAATATATATTTTCCGAAAATATCATTTATATTATTTTATTACATCACTATTGGGTCATTATTATGTCCTAAAACACATTATATAATTAAACGGTATTCAATTTTTACCCAAAAATTCGACTATCTCAGAAAATTTTAAAAAATTCACTGTAGATTAATTTTAGATTTTTTATTACAAAAATAATATTCATTTTATCTTAATAATTTTCTAAATATGTGTTTTTTTACTTTTAAAATAAAAACCGATATTTATAAAAAATTTATGGGTTATGATAGAAACACATTTCAAACATTAATAAAAATTACAATTGTATTCCTAAAAATTATATGATAATTTATATTTAAAAAAAGTAATTTATTAATAACATTTTATTAAAATATTATTTAATTAAACAATCCATTAATTCATCAAAATATATTTCTTAATTGAATATTAACTAAAAATACTATTTGTGATTTAAAAGCTATTTACAAAGTAACAATAATAAAATGAATGTAGATTATTTGTTATATATAAAAATAATGCACATAATTATAGTGCTAAAGTATTATTACATAACCCCATATAACACCAGCATATGACCTAAGGGTAAGGTTTGCGATGGTGACCAACTCTTGGGGTGTCTTAGATAACATTTCTCAGGTGTTAATCTCTATAAACTTCCACTTATCTCGTAGGCAGTTATATTCAAGCTTAATGTGTTGAAGATTGGATTGAGCTTGGTCACGAGCGAAGACCAGTGACACTACCTCCTTTCCGAGATCTGAGAAATGAGATTCGTATGGAGAAACTCTATTGGATGAGGCCATAACTTCCTTTTTTAGAGTAAATTAGATTTGTTAAAGCCTAATATTTATACTAATCATGTAATAAATGTTCAATGGCTATATTAGCAATGGTATTAATTCGTAACGGTATTTTGAAATCCAAAATCTTAAAAACAAAGAAGTGCATATGTTATATAACCATTTTACATAATAATAAATGTAATTATACCAAGAGGAATTTTCAATATTAAAATTTTGGGTCGTTACATAGTGATCAACTAAATATATGGTGCTTCCCCATCGGATTATCGATGGGTCTCTAGGCCCTAAAGTTCCACTTCCTTGGCCACTGGGAACTTAATACCCCCAACAATAAATTCGAAAGGTGTAACCTTGGTACCTCCCCTCTAACTGCCTCTTGGGACCTACTAACACCTAATCATGTCACAAATTACCCAAAAGTAATTCATTAAAATCTTAAAAATATCCTTAGATTCATACTAGAAATTAAAGTGTTTTTACATCAATAATATGCATAAGATCAACCTTATATTGATAGATATCCAACCCCCACTTTTTTTAGAAACATAACAAGCCTCCAGGCCTATGAGTAGTCCAACACTACTAGAATTCAAGGTATTTTAAATGAGTTATTTTCGATGGGATCCTGTCGCAAATAGGCTTTAGTGACGGGGCCCCTTCGCAAATAGCCTGTTGTAGAAAACGCCATGGAAAAAAATATTATTTGCGACAGGCCTATCATAAATAATTTTTTTTTGCGACGGGCCCGTCGCAAATAGTATTTTCGACGAGATCCCATCGCAACAGATCCCGTCGGAAATAATAAATAAATTTAAAAAAAATTAAAAAAATTATGATTATTGAAATATTAATATTAATATTATTAAAAAAAATAAAATAAATAAAAAACTATTAAAATTCTCAATATTCAAAAAAAAATACAAAACTATCATAAAATATTATTATAATTATTGAAAAATTAATTTAAATATTATTAAAATAATAAAAAAATAAAAAATATTAAAATTCTCAATATTCACAAAAAAAAATATAAAAAATAATAATAAATTATTATTATTATTATTATTATTATTATTAAAATAAAAAAATATTAAAAAATATAATACTAAAAAAATATATTTAATAAAATTATGACTAATGAAAAAATAATATTAATATTATTAAAATAATAAAAAATAAAAAAATTAAAATTCTCAATATTCACAAAAACAAATAATAAAATATAAAAAATTAAATTATGTAATAATCACACCGATATAAAAGACAGAAACCGTAAATAGTTCATATTACAAAAAATTTAAATTCAAATGTTTTTTACATAAAAAATCATTGGGGGTCGTCTTCTCGAGGAGGTAGAGGAGCTGAAGGAGCTGGTGGAGGAAACTTCATCCCTAAACTATGAGTCAGACGACACATGTACTCCATCTTCTCGTGATGTTGCTACTACCATCGATGCATCTCCTCCTCATGCTGCTACGGCTGCCATCGACGCATCTCCTCCTCATGCTGCTGTTGCTGCTTCTACTACTGGCGTATCTCTTCTTGCTGCTTCTGCAAACTCTCTATAAGGTCATTCTGTGCTCGGAACTACTCTTGATACTGTGATCCCAAAGATGATACCTCTCCATGAGATTCTCTCGAGCTGGATGTCGACATCACAGCAGTACCCTAATAAGTATCAGGAGTCACATGAGAGCCAATACCAACTACTTGGCCCTTCTCAAATCCATACTAAGTCGCATGCATCCATGTCGCCTCGTCGAAATGGTGAGCACTGGTCTGATCAGTCGCCTCATCCTGACCCTCAGCCTATGTCTGAGAAGTCGCAGCTTCATATGAATCCTTAAATTCCAATTTGAGATTAAAATTGTGGAAATATTATATGCAGTTAATTGTCAAACTAAAAAAAATAAGACTAACCACAATCTGACACAGGTGATCACCTTTAATCTCTCTGGTGGCTGGATCACTGTACATCCTCCGATAAACATCATACTCTGTAATATCGGGACGCTCGACTGCCTATATGAATATAAGATAAACTATTTATATTTTAAGTTATATAAAATATTTAAAAAAAAATTCTTACCAGATGATCTCTATGTGTAATGAATGTATAGATACCAGCTCGATGCGTCACCTCCTGTCTCCCCCAGTTCTGCTGACCCAATGAAGACCTCCTCTGAAATCCACCACCCAAAGAGTGTGCACATAATCCATATCAAACCTGAGATGAAATGTACTTTGGTCGGTGGTCTCTACATGGCTCATCAAATACTGTCACTCCTGCTTTCTTAATGGGTTTCTTTCTAAAATTGTGCAAAAACTGACACAAATGCTCATGCATAGCCACCTCCTATGCTTCATGGATATCATCACGCATGCTATCATCGATGGGATACCATAAACCATACAAATAATTTAAAATATCAAGTTATTAATAAAATAAATTTCAAAATAAATATTATTTATTTACGTACCAGACAATGATTTTACATGCCGAGTTACACGTAAATGGGAATCTGTTCACATGTGGTCCATGGCTGAGAAAAATAATTGTGCAAGATAGCGCTCCCATGTCCAACAGGTACATGCGCAAAACTATAAAAAATAATAAATAATCAAACAATTAGTATATATATAAATAAATTAATGAAATCTAACTAAAATATATAGGTTACCATACCTTTATGTGCGTGGATCGAAGCCAAGACGTGGACATCGCTCGAGGGTAGAGTCAGGAATCATCAGTCGTGCAAGACTGCGCCCCCTCCGCGTACCTCCTGAACCACCAGTAGGTTGAGGGTCAGATGATCCCACATCCCCCTCATCCAAAGGTATCTCAGCCTCCTCTAACTCACGCAACATATTAGATTCCATCTAAAACACAAAATGATTGTTGTTAACAGATAGTTGAAAATAACTATTATATATATATATATATTATCTATGATCATAACCAGAATTTAACTATTCCAATGTTCACCTTCATCATCATCTTCATATCTAACGATGTCAATGTCTTCATATTCCTTCTCAGAATCATCAATATCCATATGAGTTTCACTTTCATCATCCCTTTTCATTTAAATTTCATTTGTAACAACATTAACATCTTCGTCACCATGGACTATTAATTGTGGGGTGTCCTCGTGGATATTCATGTTTCTTTGTAAAAAAGATGGATTTTGAGTATTCTCTTAAAAAATTTCAATTTCTTCCACTTCAGTGGATCCACACTCAGTTTGAGTAAATTTATTTTCCTAAGATTTCATTTTTATTACGCTCCACTAATCACCCTGGTCTCTTGAAGTATCACAGTAATTTGCGTAATAAATTTTATGTGCCTGTTGAGCCAGTAAAAATGTTTCATTTACTGAAAGAAAACTTTTATATTTAATATTGATGATTCCATGAGTCGGATGAAAATGCAAGCCTCTCTCAGTAACCAACCACCATCAATTAAACATCATTATGTAATTTTTTCCAAGATAACATAGCTCAATAATTTCATCCAGAATGATGTAAAAGTCAACTTCAGTTTCTCTATGATGTGATCCTCTCAAACAGACTCCACTGTTTATTGTTTTTTTTTATTCCCCATATGCACATGTATGAAATTGAAAACCATTCACCACATATGCATTATAAGATTTAACCATTTTTGATGGTGGGTTACTCAATATACACAGTCGCTTATCAATTTTATTAGCATGTTGAGAAACTTGAATATTTGTAAAACAATTATCAATATAATAAATAGTAAAATGAATTGATATTAAATCATCAATAATTTATGTTACCAGCTTTTGAAACCATTGAGAATTTTTTTTGTCTGCGTTATTCAAGAGCAACTACTGTAATTTGTGGAACTTGTTTCTTGATATGATTATCATATAACCTACAAATAAAATAAGTTTACATACTTTAACAAAAATTATAGTATAAGTGATAGAAGTACTCACAGTACAAATGCTGTCATTTCTTCACAGTTGAGAAGAACATATGTATGAGCTCTGTGATGTTCATCGTCTGAAATCCATCGTTCTTGAACTCCACCAAATCCAATATTTGTCTGATTAAAAACTGGTAAATGATTATCCATTTCGCCATTAAAATTTCCCTCATTTCGCCCCATGCTGTTTTATTATGGATATTCAGATTTAAAATAGTGAGAGTAGAAAACAATAATTTCCTCTTGAAAATAATCTTCAGTAATTGAGCCTTCAACTGATGCTTTGTTACATACTTTTTTCTTCAATTTTAGCATGCATCTCTAGAATGGGTAAACCCATCGAAACTGTACTAAAACTCGACATTTAGCTTCATGTGGAAAATATAATATCAGATGTTCAATTGAGTCAAAGAAAGTAGGTGGAAATATTTTTCCCAGTTTACATATAATTACAGAAACATCTTCTTCTAGTTTTCTTAGTGCATCGTAGTCAATTTTCACTGCACAAATGTCTCGAAAAAAATATGATATGTTTGTTATCGAATCCCAAATCATAGAATTCAGTAAACCTCTGAATCCAATCAGCATAATCATTTCCATTATAACATGAAAATCATGATTTTTTAATCCGGTAATATGATCATTCTTAACACATCTGCCCAAATTAAAAGCATAGCCATCTAGAAGTCCCAAATCTGCAATCCACTGACAAAATAATAAACAACTCTTTTTGGATAGTGTATAATCTTATTTTGGCTTCATTAACCTCTGTGATCGGACATTTTCAAATAGTTCAAGTTCTGGTCACCTGCAAATTTGGGAAAGATCTAATCGGGATTTTACAGTATCTTTGGTCTTACCTGGTTTATCCAAAACTGTATGAAATAAATTATCAAAATAGTTCTTCCCAATGTGCATGACATCCAACATGTGGAGGACCCACAAATCAAAACAATATGGGAGATCCCAAAAAATGATTTGTTTTATCCAATTATGTTCTTTCCCAAAGCCACGAATTTTATATTGGTTTACTGTTGGCCCAAATGTGATGGGAGGTAATGAAAATACAATTAATTTTAACTCTATACCTGAGATCATTTTTGGAATTTCATCCCTCTCAATTGGGCCTTTTTGGAAATGAGATTTTTTCCTTCGAAAAGGATGATCGGTTGGAAGAAATCTATGATGACAGTCAAAATAGCATTTTTTTTCCATTGATGAGCATAAAAGATTTGTTCTCTTTCATACAGTAAGGACATGATTTCGAACCATATATACTCCATCCAGATAACATTTCATATGCCAAAAAGTCACTAATCATCCACATCTATGCAGCTTTTAATGTGAAATTTTGTTTCACAGCAACATCATATGTACTAACACCATTACTCAACAATGCATTTAACTCATCAATCAATGGTTTCAAATAAACATCAATATTCTTTTTCGGATGTCCTGAGATTAATAAGGTCAAAAAGATATAGGGATCCTGCATCAACATCCATGGAGGTAGATTGTACGGAGTAATAAAGATAAGACAACATGAATACTAACTACACTAAGAACCAAACGGACAGAAACCATCAGTAGAAAGACCCAATCACATGTTTTGGGCTTCTAAAGAAAAAGACAGATGCAGACGATCAAAATGTTTCCCTAAATCACCATTAGATGGATGATTCAATCTTTTACTGGTTGAAATATTGGTTTTGTTCTATGACATCATTGACGCTGTTTTATGGGACATAAATAAACATTGTAGCCTGGGTGTAAGGGGGAAATATATCAACTGTTTTACAGGAATCAATCCAGACTTCCCTGGTGGAGCTTCTTTATACCTTGATTGTCCACATGTTGGACAACTATCCAATGACTCATTTTCACCAGAATATAAGATGCAATCATTTTCACATGCATGAAGATTCTGATAACTAGGGCCTAGATTACGAACCAACCTCTTTCTCTCATATTAATTTACAGGCAACACATTTCCTTCAATTAACGGTGTTTTAACCAATGAAAATATCTGATCAAAATAGTTGTTTGACATTGAATTATCTAATTTAATAGCCATAAATTTTGCAACCACTTCTAATTTTCTTATCTTGCAACCAGGATATAATGCATCCTCAGCAGACCTCAACAACTCATAAAATTCGGATGGTGCCAACTCAAGAGTTAAATCAATATTATCGTGAGTTTCAGTTTGTTGATCAGATGGACCTACAACATCATGTACTAAATTTTGGAATTGTGATGGATCCAGAATCAAGTTATTAGTATCTTCTTTGGAACTACATTCACCATGTTGATACAAAAAACATAATCTGGTTAAAAACCAAACTATAAGAGATGTCCCCCAACCTTTTCAAATGTGTCAAACGTTCTCAGAGCACATTTTTTACAAGGACACTTAATTGTGTCTTCTGAAACATATTCTGGTTTTGATGATGCAAATGCTAATAAAGCTTCAACACCCTCAATATATACAAGATTTGAACCAGAACCATTTGGATTTCTACGTTGATTTATCCAAGCGCGATCATCTAATAATGACTGATGTTGACTTCCTTGTTCCATATTTTTCTACAAAATATAAAATCATCACTGTTTTTGAATAATTTGAAATTATAAAAATTCTATCTGAAAAAATAAGATAAATAATCAATACTACTTCTTAATAATTACCATTAATTAAAGGCGACACAATTTCCGATGGATTGATGGCTACTCTTTTGTTCGACAGCTCATTTACTTGCATCTTTCTCACACTAAAATCACAATGAAGAATCTGGTCGGAGGTATGCATATTCATTCTCGTATGCATGAGAATGAATATAGGTATATCCAACCAGATTCTTCATTGTGATTTCAGTGTGAGAAAGATGCAAGTAAATGAGCGGTCGAACAAAAGAGCCCCGTCGATGAATCGTCTTCTTCCAACTGTCACTGCCTGAAAACATTATAAAAAATATGATCCTACTAATTCATATCCAATCTCGTGTATACGAGATTGAATATGCCTATGTAGCAGCACATTTTTCAAATTGTTTTGAGTCAGAGAGAGTTTAAAGGAGAAAATTCATCAAGAAAAAGGAGTGTCGTCAATCCACTGGAAATTGTGTTAGGTTCTTGGAATTTATTAAAATTTATTAAAATTTCATTCTAACTATTCCTAACTAATTATTACTATTTATTACTATTTATTGCTAATTATTACTAATTTAGCAATACTTAGAAATACTTAGCAAAATGAAAGCTACTGGAATAATGAAAGGAAATTTGGTAATCATCATTGTGGAGATGATTACAAATTTTCCCTTTATTATCCAAGTAGTTTTCGTTTACTAATTATAATTATATCTAATTTTTACTTATAAAAAAATTATATTATCAATATTTATGAAAAAAATATTAATATTATTAAAATAATAAAAAATTTATAAAATTTTAAAATTTTCAATATTCGCAACAGGCATTTCTCTATTCTTAACATGTTCAAATCTCAAAGGGTCACCAATTGTCAGGTCATGAACACTAATAAGTTTGTTTCATCCATGTACAATGTAAACTCTATAATTTTCCTTGCATGGTTGATCACCTTGCAAATAATGGTCTAATTGGATGACCAAAGTAATGTCATTCTCGTCTCTAAGAATCATCTCTCTCTTTTAACATAGATCATTCTTCCTTAGAAATATGAGTGGACATCATTATCTTTCCCTTAAATATTCAATGAATAATGGTCTATATAAAGGGTCATGTGAGATAATTCTTATAGATGAGAAGGGCATGACTTGGGTTGTCCTATTGCAATGCTACTTGCAAGGTGATCAACCAAGCAAGGACAGTTATATCTAATTATATCAAATTATTACTAATTATGACTAATTATTACTAATTATTACTAATTATGACTAATTATGACTAATTATGACTAATTATTACTAATTATGACTGATTATGACTAATTATGACTAATTATGACTAATTATGACTAATTATTACTAATTATTAGTAATTATTACTAATTATTACTAATTATATCTAATTATATCTAATTATATCTAATTATATCTTACTATATCTAATTATTACTAATTATATCTAATTATATCTAATTATATCTAATTATATCTAAATATTACTAACTATATCTAATTATTACTAATTATTACGAATTATATATAATTATTACTAATTATTACTAATTATATCTAATTATATCTAATTATTGCTAATTATTACTAATTATATCTAGTTATATCTAATTATATCTAATTATATCTAATAATTACTAATTATTACTAATTATTACTAATTATTACTAATTATTACTAATTATTACTAATTATTACTAATTATAACTAATTATAACTAATTATATCTAATTATATCTAATTATTACTATTTATTTCTAATTATTGCTAATTATTAGTATCTATTAGCAATTATTACTAATTATTGCTAATTATTCCTAATTATTGCTAATTATTCCAAATTATTTCTAATTATCACTAATTATTGCTAAATATTACCAATTATTGATAAATATTACTATTTATTAGTATTTATTCCTAATTATTAGTATTTATTCCTAATTATTACTAATTATTATTAGTTATAACTAATTATTACTATTTATTACTAACTATTTCTATTTATTACTAACTATTACTCTGTATTACTAAGTATTACTATTTATTAATACTTATTACAATTTATTACAATTTATTACAATTTATTACTAATTATTACAATTTACCACTAATTACTAATTATTACAATTTATTCCTATATTTTACTAATTATTCCCAATTATTGCAAATTATTCCTAATTGTTTCTAATTATTTCTAATTATTGCTAAATATTCTGAATTATTTCTAATTATTGCTATTTATTTCTAATTATTTCTAATTAATTCTAATTATTCATAATTATTGCTAATTATTACAATTTATTCCTATTTATTACTAATTATTGCTAATTATTGCTAATTATTCATAATTATTTCTAATTATTCCTAATTATTTATAATTATTAGTATTTATTAGTAATTATAACTAATTATTAGTATTTATTAGTAATTATTACTAATTATAGTTAATTATTACTAATTATTGCTAATTATTCCTAATTATTGCTAATTATTCCTAATTATTGCTAATTATTCATAATTATTACTAACTATTACTAATTATTTCTAAATATTACAAATTATTGCTAAATATTACTTATTATTTGTATTTATTCCTAATTATTAGTAAATATTAATAATTAATAGTATTTTTTCTTAATTATTACTAATTATTCATATTTATTACTAATTAATCCTAATTATTACTAATTATTCCTAATTATTGCTAATTATTCCTATTTATTAATATTTATTGTTATTTATTACTAATTATTGATATTTACTGCTAATTGTTGCTAATTATTACTAATTTTTACTAATTATTCCTAATTATATCTAATTATTGCTATTTATTTCTAATTATTGCTAATTATTGATAATTATTTCTAATTATTGCTAATTATTGCTATTTATTTCTCTTTATTGCTAATTATTAATATTTATTCCTAATTATTGCTAATTATTTCTTATTATTGCTAATTATTCATAATTATTTCTAATTATTGCTAATTATTGCTAATTGTTGCTAATTATTAGTATTTATTAGTAGTTATTACAAATTATTACTATATATTACTAATTATTACAATTTATTACTAATTATTACAATTTATTACTAATTATTACAATTTATTACTAATTACTACAATTTGTTACTAATTATTATTAATTATTGCTAATTATTGCTAATTATGACTAATTATTGCTAATTATTACTAATTATAGCTAATTATTCCTAATTAATTCTAATTATTCATAATTATTGGTAATTATTACTAATTATTAGTAAGTATTACTAATTAAGTATTTATTCCTAATTTTTCGTAATTTTTCTTAATTAATACTAATTATTCCTAATTATTACTAATTATTCCTAATTATTAATATTTATTTCTATTTATTAATAATTATTGCTATTTACTGCTAATTATTAATAATTATTTCTATTTATTGCTAATTATTTCTGATTATTCCTAATTATTGCTAATTATTGCTATTTATTTCTATTTATAGCTAATTATTTCTATTTATTCCCAATTATTGCTAATTATTGCTAATTATTAGTATTTATTTGTAATTATTAGTATTTATTAGTATTTTTTACTAATTATTACAATTTATTACTAATTATTACTATTTATTACTAACCATTTCAATTTATTACTAATTATTATTAATTATTCCTAATTATTACTAATTATCCCTATTTATTACTAATTATTCGTATTTTTTACTATTTATTTCTATTTATTGCTAATTATTGATATTTGTTGCTAATTATTGCTAATTATTGCTAATTATTCCTAATTATTGCTAATTATTCCTAATTATTCTTAATTATTGTAATTATTGCTAATTATTGCTATTTATTTTTAATTATTGCTAATTATTCCTAATTATTAGTATTTATTGCTAATTATTAGTATTTATTAGTATTTATTACTAATTATTACAATTTATTACTAATTATTACAATTTATTAATAATTATTTTTAATTATTGCTATTTATTGCTATTTATTACTAATTATTTCTAATTATTGCTAATTGTTGCTAATTCTTCATAATTATTGCTAATTATTCCTAATTATTACTAATTATTACTAATTACTAATATTTATTCCTAATTATTCCTAATTATTACTAATTATTTCTAATTATTACTAATTATTTCTACTTATTACTATTTATTGATATTTATTACCAATTATTATTAATTACTACAAATTAATTATATACATTTCTAATTATCGTTAATAATTAATAATTACTACTAATTATTAAAAATTAATACTAAAAATTTCAATTTATTAGTACCAATAAATACTAATGAAAAAAAAATTTTAATTTAATTTAATTACAACTAATCAACTATAAATAAATTTAACATAAAAAAATGAAATAAATAATAAATTAAAAAAAACATAAATACATTTAAGACTGGTTTTCTATTGATGCAGACGACATCACAACTTCTTCGTGAAAAAAAATTAACTTAGAAAAATTCTCTCTTTAAAATCCGAGTTTAGAGAGAAACATGATTTAAAATTTGAGAGGAATGAGAGGGAAAACAGATGCGGGTATATATAAGTTAGATTATTTGCGACGGGATTATTTGCGACGGGATACCCGTCGCAAATAGTATCTTTTGCGACGAGACCCATCACAAATACATACGCCCGCATTAATTATTGTCAGCGGTTAAAAAGTTATTTGCGACGGGTCTCGTCGCAAATAGTCTCTGCCGACACATCTTCTGCGATGGGACGACATCTCGTCGCAAAAAGCTATAAACCGCCGCCAGTTATTTGCGATGGGCCCCGTCACAAATAACCTTCGCGCGGTTTGGCGGGCTATCCGCGCCAAACTATTTGCGACGAGAGACGAAATCCCATTGTAAATAGTTGGTTATTTGCGACGGGTCGTTACACGCATCACAAATAACATCTTGGACGAATCTTTTGCGACAGGATTTATTCCCGTCGCAAAAGGCCGGTCGCAAAAAGCCCTTTTTCCCCTAGTGCAAGCCAAGGTTTCTCTACCCAATGATACTTTACTCCAGAAAGTTTACTTCTTTACTCAAACAATTAAAATATATAAACTATAATTAATTTCTTAATTAAAGATCATAACCTTGTATAATAAAAATTAAATGTTGGAGAAAACTAAATCAATTATCATACCTGGTATATAACTCCTATGCTTGTATGCCAATTTATAGAAGCAGTTTAACTCTTTAAACTAAATTACACACCAATTTTAAAGATAAAAAATTATTATCTGTGAATAAAACGTGAATAAAATAAATAAATGTACAATTATTATATTTAAAGTTGGAATAAATAATTTATGAACAATTAATAAATTAGGAAATAAAAAAATATTATATAAATTATCCATATTTTATGGACATTCCAAAATTAAATAAATATAAACACATAATATTTATTCTAATATGAAATTATCAATATTTAATTTATATGAAATTTATTTAAATATATGATATTAAATGAAATTTAAACATTTTATATTCCTATTCTACTATCTAAACAATTAATGTATTCTAAATATCACATATTAACCATTATTTAAACCATGATCATATCAGTTATGAAAGCCGCTTTGGATATGGGTTAAAAATATTCACAAATAAGGCCTTTTATTTTGAAAAATACAAATTAAATATTATAAAAACATCATAATATTTAATATAAATCTATATTTTCTCTTATTTTTTAAATTTGAAAACACTTTTTGAATTACATTTTTAATTTACATATAAATAAGTTATATCCAAATTATATGGCATTCCAAATAATTATAAAATGTTTTTAGTATTGAAAATTAATATTATAGAATATTTATTTAATAAATTTTTCCAAAACATTTATTAATTATTTATAAACACTTTATAATCAATTTAATAATAAATTGATTATAGATTAAATGAATATAACAATTATAGTTTTCTATAATTTATAAAAAATTTATAAATTATTTTAATCAATTAAAAAGGAAAAAATTAGAAAAATAAAGATGTTTTATATTTCATATTTGAAAATATACATATATTTTATGTTATGTTTGATATTTTATGGTGTACAAAACACCCTCAAAGCTATCAATAATATTTAATGATTGATAATATTGTTCTTGAAAATCATAGCTTAAAACTCGTCATACATAATAATAATAATACAATGCATAATGACTAGTGTGAGAGTAACTAGAAACACTATGACAACCCATGTATGATTAAACAATCTTTGATCATATACATTTCTTTTTTACAAGCCGTGGTAGCCTGTGTTAGATTAACCCATGATTCCTGGATATTGTGTATTATGATATAGGTTATATTGCCTTAGTGATACAATGCTATGTTTTTCTAATCCGAATAAGCTTTATCACATAGTATGATACCTTATATCATATGTTATGATAAATTCAATAACTGAGGGAACACGTTGTTTCACCCCCTACGATATCCTATATCATATGATGCAACTATATTACAACCAACAAAATTGCTTATTATATGATTAGTCGCAAAAAATTCCAAACCTTTTTAATTATATAGAGTATGAAATCAATAAGATACTATTTTTCTTCATTTTAAAACATTATTTCTAGAATTAGAAAGCATGACGAAGCTTTGATACCATTAGTTATTTTATAAGGATCGAACAATACTCATTCTAAAAAACTAAAGTAATTATAAACCATAAATTCCCCTTATCACGGTGTATAAAATCTAAAACCAACTATAAAGCATATATAAATAAAAATTTACCATGATCCCTCCGTTTTTACATCTCACTTAGAACCACCTAGTCCAGGTCCCTTTAGGAATCTATCAAAAGGTCCATCATTTGCATAAGACATGATTCGTGTGGGGAAATCCCATTTAGGGGTGTGTATAATGATACCTATTAGGACACCTTAAAACCATAAATCATATAACAATAAGAAAAACAGTCATATCTATATAGGTATATGTGTACAACACAAATAACAAGAACATACTGATATACTGAAAAATGACACACCGTCTCAAGGTAAAGTCACAACTATAAAGCCATCCTTAGATTACAACTTGAATGGTCCACAAAGCAATTGTTTGGCAGAATGCACTCAATGTGTCAGATAACACTGATGATTTCCATCTGAGTGGTCACGCTCATCGGGTCTCATCATAGGAAGTATATACTGTATGTCTGAAGAGATACGATATATAGATGAGGATCACACCCAAGGCCATGTGGTATACTAACAACCCAATCTCAAATAACCCGCTAAGTAGAGGATTGATGCCTATATAGTGTTGGTCATAATGATACCCAGAAGTCCAATTAGGGAAATAATATAATAGATGATCTCACTTTGGGCCACATAGAAGGATTTTGACAACTCTATCCAAGAATCCCTACCGAATGGATGTAATATGTGATTCCATAATAACCCTTGTGGAATGGATATAGGGAACACACCCTAACAAATCATGTCCAAGATACATTAGAAAAGGGATTCAAGCCTTCTTTTAAAGAGTAATTTCATATACTAGAAATAGATGGTGTATAACTTAGGCACTAATTCTTTCTTGTGTATCGTGGCCCATTCTCGTGTATCACAGCCCGTGCCCATGTTCATGTCAGTGTTAGAGTAAATGGTGTGTCAGAGCCAATGTACGTCTTAGAATATCTATTTTTGGATGGTCGTGTCCATGTATGAACATCCATGCCCATGTACCATCCCATGTAGATGTAGAGATAATGAGAATGGGTCACATGTCATGTGATAGGGTTACACACCGTGTGATACTCAACTTCATTCAAAATAAAAACTAGCTGCCACTGTGAGGGTACCACACTGCGCATTCCTCTAGAACACACACCGTGTATCACAAGATTTCACTAAACCCATGGTTTACTTTTTTAAATTTCCATATTCTCCTCCATCCCTTTGGATATACCATGAATTGAGTCGAAAATCAAGGATCTACTCCAGCAAGGACTCTTCATTTCCACTCACCAGATTCCGGTCACCCGATTCGCATGAGAATCAGTTATCTTCCATTTCCATCATTGTTGAATGCATCGATTGAACCCAGACCTATCCAATCATTTTTTATTATCTATCCACTAGCTTCATCACACAATCCATACTCCATACAAATTCCAAATATGAAATATCAAATTGTTGCACCAAGAAATGGGTGCGCAACATTCGATTCCTCAGTATTTGGGTCGAACCACTTGGGAAATGAAACCTCGGTGATGAAAAAACTTATAGTAATTTGTGAACAACAAGAAACACACAAAAATAGGAATAAACCTTAGTCATGTTCATTTGGCCTCAATTAATTTCCATTATAATTATGAACAAATAACTAAATTAAATAAATCAATCTCCCAAAGGATCCCCACAGATAAACCCATCCTGCAATATGACCGATCTGCGAATCAATCTGTCGGTCAATTGATTTAGGTTCTATGTAATAATTAATAACCAAGAATAAATATAATCAAAACATCATTCTACCTCGATTCAAATTGACTACTGATGAAGAATGAATATGTGTTATTGTTGTTGGTAAGATCCTCTGATTCTATTGCACATTGGTTGTCGATCTTTGATCCAATTATTGTTCTTCAAAAGATCTTCTCTAGTGGTCCTCTAACACTTTCTCCAAACTGTAGGTTTATGTGGATAACCATTAAATTTGGACATAACATCACAATTTAAAGGAGGATTCAGGCCACTGCATCATCAAAAGAAATAAAATAAGTTTATTTAAAAAATTTAATCATTTTACGCATGCGACAACTTTTTCACAAACACCCCACGGTGAAAAAGTTTATGTCATGCTTAGGGTAAAACTCATTATCTAAACTCAACAAAGCTCTCAAATTTCTAACTCATGCCTCATTTTAGAAGTTATTTAACTTTTATAATAAAACTGTGCATGTATGATATTTAATATTTTTCAATATTTTTTTGGAACATCAGGCCTCAAAATCACACACCATCTCAACACATAGTCTTGAAAATAATCCATACAATATCCAAATAATAATAAATATAAAAACTGAGTTATTATACCTTGAGGTTGTCTTACCTTGAGTTACAGCATTCCACCATCTACCTTGGTATCTTATGGGTTGATTTCACCTTGTCTTGGTTTTTGAACCACCTACTCTACTTAGAGCATCATTATTTATATATGTTTATACTCGCACATAGGCAAGGAGAACCAATGGAATAATTAATTGGGGTTTGCATAAATTAAGCCCTAGAGATTCATGTCGTACATAATAAAAGAGGGGCAAGATGACACACCTAGTATAATATTAATTTAATAATAATAAAACTTATGCAATTAAATTAAATAAAATCCAACATATACATTATACATTCAAGAGCATAATCATCCACAAATATAAAATTAATACACATTTAAATGTATGAGATAACATTTATTTTAATCATTCCATATTATGATAAATTACCAATATTAATGAATTATATTATTAATTAATTAACTCATTTATCTTAATATCTATCCAAATAGTCATAGATATTCCTATCCAATATCAAAAAAAATTAATTTTATTTAAAATTAATTAATTACACAGTGTGTACTCAAAGGCAACATGGTGTGTACTTGTATAAACTACCTAATATTATACTTTTTGTATAAAATTCACTCACATGATATGTAGTGTAAAATACCTATAATGTAATTTTAGAATTTTTAATTTAATTGAATGAAAAATAATCATGTGTTGTATTACATGGCATGTATTGATTTTAATACATGTGGAATGCATGATGTGTAAGGGCTATATATGAAATGTAGTTATGAATTTAAATTGAAATTAATTAAGTATTTAATATTTTATAAAACCTATCACACAATGTGTACTACCAATTAATGACACATGCATGTATTGGTTAGTTTTAATTATGTAATTAAATTTTACCCCTAAAAATAGGTAAGGGATACAAGACATATATAATCTAGCCACACATCTTGTATATCTCTTCATTACATATCTGTGATGTAGGTTCTGGGTGAAACAGAAGCACATTTTTGGCATGAAAAACTTGGATTGTTGTCATAATCATTGAATATATCAATATGTACACAATAAAAATTTCATGACCATCAAAATTAATAAAATAATTAATTGATAAGAACTCTAGAACAATAAGTGGAGGATTAACACATGTAATTTATGATTAATTTATAAGTAGATATAAAATTACATGAACTTGTAATTATTTCTTCATTGATGATCCAGTGTACTCAATCTAATTGTTCCATCATTGAATTGTAGTATCCATGTTCATAATCACAATAGAGGTGATCTAAAAATGCACTAAAATCTAGAATCATCGTCGTAGAATCACCGTTGTAGTACAACCAATCCTGATCACTTGTTCTATTTGTAGTCGATCATAGTAGGAAGTTCTTTATATATGGGGAACAATTTTCTCTCTCTCTACTACTTGAGAGGTTAGGAGTATCCAAACTTTATATATTATGTGTGTTTTGGAGATCTGTCTATGTCTCAAGATAACTTTTATCTATCCTTCACACATAAAAAGTGTTAACTCAAGAAAGTGATATAATTTGATATTTATTATGAAAGGTTTAAGGGTAGATATTTTCACATAGGTCCCTTACCATTTACTTAATTTTTCTTTAACCCGTGTATATTAATAATATAATATTTATAATTCAATTGACATGCGCATCACCTAAGAATAAATAAATAACATTTATATCATTTCAGACCCGACCCTTAAACTCGATTAGCTTATCCTTTAAGGTATTTACCAAACTTTGAATAAAGACTTCATTTATTTAATAAATATCTATACATTATTCATCTATAATTATAATGAATATTATATTTTTGAAACCTTGAAAATTAATTTTTATTATTATTTAACTCACACACTCTTTCAAATAACTCATGAATAAATCTTAGCGATCAACCAAACTTGAATAATTTTTAAACGACAAATTAGGAATAATATTTATTAAAACTTATTAAATTCAACATTTAATTTAATTTATATTCTAGATACACTTAGTGTGTGACCCTCTAGGTCTCTTTCTGAGGGAAAATAGGTAGATATTATTAAAGTATAAGGTTAGTATCTAGAAACATGCCAAAGAACCCATAGATAAAGAATTTAACATCACAATGACATACGACCACATAGGAATGATTAACATGTAATATAATATCTTTATCATAATATATTTAATAAAGAAGGTTTAATACTGGCATCATCAACCTATATAATTTGAATCTTTTTCTTTGAATTTCTAGAAATGAACTTACTCATAGAAAACTATGGCCATGGATTTATCCAAATAGTTTCATTCCCAATTTTTTTGAGATATAAACTTCTATCAAGGGAATAAGGGATAAATCTTTTCTCTCACCATTCATTAATGTAATATCACTTATGGATCACCCAACATATCCCACTTTTCCATGAGCATATGTCATCATGGTTTTCATAAATACATCAAAGTACATGAATTATGATATTCATTAATGAAAATTTTAAATTATAAGGATCAATACACACATTCATAGATAAAAACATCAAATGATACATATAAATATATATTTATTATTGGAATATATCTTCTCATAATCACATAATCTGTAAATTGCCAAGTGATCACACTATAAGAAGTAGATTCAAAGTCCTATGATCCTCTAACCTAGATATCCTATATTATTTTTGACCTATTAAATTATATCATCCAACTATTGAGCATATATTTATTAATATTGTTAATGTTCTCATCATAGTGGGTAACTGATATGACCATTCAGTATAACATTCATTATTTGGAAACTACCATATAATATATCATATAGATGAAAAATAATGATGTGATAAGATACTTCACTAACAATAAAGATAATGAATAAATGTAATAATAATGTAATTAGAATTTGGTTCTAGGGATCTAACTCTAATATATTCCCACTTTCACTAGATCCAACTACTAATTATTGGTTCCTGGTACAGCGGAAGCGCATTGATGGGTGTACCCAACATTAATTTTTCTGTTAACAATGATCCATCCAAGATCCATCATGATGATAAAATGTCAGATCTTAAGAATATAATTAAGAATGAAATAAAATAATGGGGTCTTAGAACCAAAGAGAGGATCATTATATGTTGGTTATAATTAATTTAATTAAAATAAAAGACTTAACATGATGAAATTTTCTCTATTGATGTTTCTGATCACGATAGAATGTGATTCATAGTTGCATCATAGAATACAAGTGTAGGCTCCATATAGCAGTGATCCACACATGCTCTACATATCTCTGGATTTATCCAAAGGGGTATATGGGTGCTAGCACAGAAGATCCTTTTCTTGCAATTTCTACCTTTGATCTCTTTGAGAGTCGCTTCCAAAGCGCTCTCCTTGATCCGGTGGAGGAGGATCTCTCTCGTAACTTGAGAACATTCTTGGAGGAAAGTAATTCTCTATTTTCTTGAGATCTTTCTCCAAATCCATTGTTCACAACCAAAATTAATGGCTAGGCTTGATGATAATAATGTAATTGGGATTTTATTACTTAGAATAATAAAATGAATTAATTACCCAAAATCATTTATTCATTTCATTTAATTCTTAGTAAAACCCCATTTTTAATAAAAAAATTGACTATTATTATCTCTTGACATGCACCCACCAAATTACTCATAATATTATTCAATTAAATAAATAATATTATTTGACATAAATACCTAGAAAAACTAAATGACATGTATATTAATATACATGGTGTGTACTTTTGTTTTTCCATTTTCTTTATTTACTCCACCATATTTATTAGACTGTGAATAATGACTATTTATTTGTTAAATAAATATCACTCGATTATTTGGTAATAAATATATTAATTCTCCTAAAATATATTCTCTCAAATAACCAATGTTGAAATAAATTCAATCAGGCATCCTCAAATAATTATTAAACCACAATCAGGAATAATCTTTATTCTACTTGTTAAATGAATATTTAACTGAGATACATGGACACACATAGTGTGTAACACTCTAGGCCTCTTTTTTAGTGGAATTAGGTGGAGTCTGCCTAAAGTACAAGTTTATCATCTTGAAACACACTAAGGAACCCATAGTTCAAGAAGTTAATGTCGCAATGATGTGTCACCTCAGATGAACGCTTACCATGTAATGTAATCCCTTTGTCATGATATCTCGAATCAAGAGGGTTTCATGATAGTGCCATCAACCCATGTGCTCTATTATTATTTATTTAATATTCTAGAATTTAATGTGAAAATTCCTTACCATGGAAATGGATTTATTTAGGCTATATAAATTCTATCAAAGGGTCCAAGATATCAACTTCAGATATGGAAGAGAATGAACAAATCCTTTCTCGCATTATCTATTAATGTTGTATTACTCGTGATGAACCCAGCATATTCTACCCCACTAAGAATATTTTATCATCATAGTTTTCCTCAATACATATAATTTCTTGAGTTTTAATACCCATTAATAATAATCATAATGTTTAAGGACCAATACACACATCTGTATATAGGAACATCCAATGACACTATGAAATTTGGATTTCCTACTAGAGGGTCGTGTTCTCATAATATCCTCATAGATATTACTATGGGTGCACACCATGCGAATGTACCTCAATGTATTATGATTCCTCACCCATAATTTCATTCATTATTTGTGTCCCTTAAATAACATAATCTCGACATTGAACATATATTCAAAAATAGTGTTATGGAACTTCCAAGTTCTCATCATAGTAGGGATCCCCTATGACAATTTAGTGCAATAGCTGTCCTTAGAAAATTTTCACATGAATTATCACGCATAAGAACAATCAAGATGTGATATGTTATTTATTATTATTCAAATCCATGAATAATAATTTATCATAAAGTAGATAGTAGTTTGTTCTAGGCCACAAACTCAACACTAATAAACTTGAGTCCACCAGCTCTCACAGGATACTCATCCCTCAAATGAGATAGATCCTTCATCAAGGGGTCTTACATGTTTTCCTACATGGATACACTACTCACTAGAAATTTACCTCATTGAGAAAAACAACACAAGAGATGAAACTTATGAAGTATGCGTGTTTTTCTTTTATGTGACACTAGATCTTTAAAAATAGCCACCACTTTAATGTAATAATAAAAAAATTTGATAGGGTCTTCACTACTAGGAACCAAATCAAGCTATTATAAATATTTATGAATCCAAACCACTTCTTTATATGCATTGAAAGATGCAATATAATAAAACTCCATTGTAGAGTCATCAATAACTATCTTCTTTGAACTCTTCCATCTCACAGATCCTTCATTGAGACTGAATACATATCCAGACTGCAACTTTAGATCATTCTGAAATGTCTAAAAGATAAAATCTATATAACCCTCAATGACAATTTGTTCATCTCCTTCATACACCAGAAACATATTCTTAGTTTACCTCAAATTCTTAAATATAACCTTAAGAGTAGTCTAATGTTGATTACCGAGATCAACTTGCAATATTCCTACCACGTTCAAATCATAAGAAACATTAATCCTCATATATAACATGGCATACATGATAGATCCTATTGCATAAGCATAAAGGATATTACTCTTTTTATCCATTTCCTACTATGTCTGGGGACACAACTTCTTTTAATGATAAATACCATGTGAAACTAGAACCAATCCCCTATAGGATTATTCCATACTAAAACTCTTGAGTATCTAGTTAATGTATGTACTTTCACTTAGTCCAAGAAGCCTCTTTGACCTATCATGCATGATATTGATCCTTATAATGTAGGATAATTCACCTAAGTTTTTCATGGAAAATAACTTACTCAACCATTCCTTAACCTCCTTTAATTCTAGAATCTCATTTCTAATTTGTAACATGTCATCAATATACTACTATAAAAATGACTGTTCTCATGCTAATGTATTTACAAAAACATGTCTCAAATTCTTTCTTAATGAAACTAAATTATTTTCTAGAATTTTTGAAGTTAATGGTCAATAACCAAGATAATTAATTTAATCCAAAAACATATCTCCATAACTTTCATACCTTTTTGGAATTTAAAAGATTCACATAACCTTTTAGTTGTGTCATATACACATGTTTCTGACGCTTTCGCCGGGGCGGGCGCGTCTGTCTGCTTGAGTGCGACAGGTGCAGCTTTTTGTAACCCTGCATTCCCACTTTCAAAAGGTGGGTGACATTTTATCCTTGTTCATAGATGTCTGCTCCTTGATAAAAAAGGGATGATGGGATGTCGGTTATTCCTTTCGTGGATTCCTCCTCGAAATTCGTCACCTAGTCTGGGTCTCCCTCAATGATTTAATACATTGTTCATGAAACTCTTCCTGGCGCCATATTTTCATAGACACTGGTTAATTACTCTGCTTCTGTCAGGACATTCCAAGGGGTCCGGTCAGGGCAGAAACCTTCAGTTAGGGGAGTAGTCAGGATAGGCATCACTGGCGTGTCTGGACGCTGGGGATTGGTGTGTCTTTCTTCTGTCCCTTATTATAGGGCTTCTCGAGGGCGCGGAAGCCCGAGGCATCCCACATCAAACACGGGGAATCAAATACCATAGGCATGTATCTGAGGTTTTCCTTAGCTTCTCATGATTAACACAGGGTATTCCGTGAGCTTAACATTCAGCGGGGATGTATTGGACTGATCAGAACACCAATTAGAGTGGATCAGATTGAGAAACTCCCCTGGGGGGACACCAATATTGTGGCCAACATGTGGGTGGCTCCCTGAATTCTGTGGAGGGGGGGGGGGGGGTGAAGTGGCATGATCTCACCAGGATGTGGCGGCTAGGGTAAGAGTCAGGATGGATGACGGTTTTGGTCTTGAGACTCGAAGAGAATTCCAACATACAATGAATTTACATTGATCAAAGTCCATGTAGTTCGGTTAATGGGGAATATAGTTCAACATCATGCGGTATTAGGGAATTTGAGGATTATGCTCTAAACGGCCAAAGGTGTTGGTGAACCGACATGGTCGGAATGACCTGGTGGTGGGATTGAATCTTGTGAGGCTTCCTATGTACCATGCCTTGACATGGATAAAAGTTCCTGTAGTTCGGGATGGGTTTCTCCAATGAACTGACGTGAAGGTGAACCTGGGGGTCCACAAGTGGTGGGATTGAACCTCGTGAGGCTTCCTACATACCATGCCTTAACATGGATCAAAGTTCTCATAGTTCAGGATGGTGTGGGTGATGGAAAACCGACGTTTATAAGGACCTTGGTCCGATGGGTGATGGGATTGAACCTCGTGGATGCTTCCTAAGTACTATTCCTTGACATGGATCCAAATCCCTGTAGTTCAGGAAGGGGCGTGTCAGCGAACCAACATGAATAAGGACCTTTGTTCAGGTGGATGGAGAGCTTGAACCTCAGGGAGGATTCCTACATACCATGTCTTGACATATATCAAAGACCACATAGTTCAGGGATACAGTTTAACGTCATACGGGATGAGGGTGAGATATAGTTTAATATCATGTGGGACAGGGGTGAATCGATGTAAAGGAGGTCGGACCGACCGAGTGGTGGGCTTGAACCTTGTGGAGTCGTTTTATGTACCATTCTTTAACATGGATCAAATTCCTCGTATTTCGTTTGGTTGTCATGGTTGGTGCTTACTCTAAGCCCACATGAGTCATGCTCGGTGTGAGAAATAAGAGGCAGCAGGGTCCTGATGATCACGTCATGAAAGATGTGTTCATGGGATGTGAGGAGGGGGGGGGGGCTTACACGTTGAGTGGCCCACGGTGCTGGGACTTACACTAGGATGGAGTCTCGATGGTGATAAAGTGCAGCGGGAGAGGGGTTTGGGACCTAAGAAAGGAGGAGCCTTGTTCCTTATCACTCCCTCCGCTGGCCTTGGCACCGAGGAAGTGAGGAGGAGCAGGGGTGCTGCCTCTTGCGAGAAGAGATAAGGGATTACACCAAGGTGGATTCCCTTCCCCGCAGACAAACTCCACTCCAAGAAAGAGGATATCATCCCCTGTGAAGACCAAGGGGCGTAGATAATTCCCTAGGCGGGGGGACCCTGCGTGCGAGGCATGAGGCCAGGTCACAGTTTAATGTCATGTGTTGAGGACGAAGGTTCTTGGAAGTTTAACGTCATGCAGTTCGGACGAGGTGGGTTTTCTCCGCACCCCTAGGACTTACATTACTAGTACCCTCTTCTCCTTGTGGGAGGGAAGGCATCGACAATGGGAAGGGTGCATTTTTCTGGGAGGCTTCTTGAACCCGTGATGGTTTGTCAGGAGACCGAGCTGGTGGACGGCTATCTGAGGATCTAGTCCAGGGATCTCATCATAACTCTAGTAAAACACATCGCGGTGTTGTTTAAGGAATTTCAAGTACCGCTTCTTATTTTCAAGGGACATGGTGGCACTGATGAATGCGGTTCTTAGATCTTCCTCGCTACCAAGGTTCACCAGTTCTAGTTCATCGACCGTGGTAGAGAATCCTTCTTCAAAACCAGGTGGAGCATCTTCTAAATCCACTTCTTCTCTTGTGGAGGAAGGATTCCCAGTGGGTGAGGCTTCCCCTTGGTTTGAGGAACCTGACAGAAGGTTGGTACCATCCTGGACAGCAGATCAGGAGATTTACGCACCACTGAGACCATGGCGATGAAGGAAGTCGATCCAATCCCATCGGGCCTTCAGCCCCTAGGGACACGCTTGATGATGCCAAAGAAATAATGGCGCGTTGTCTTGAGCTGGTTAATCCTAACCTGGTGAAACAGACACGTATGACGTATTTCCATTTCCATGGGGCAGACATCCCAATACCGTACAGGGGTAGGAGGTTCTGGGATCACCCGAGCCTGGTTTGTGTAGGAGTATGAGGTGATATCCCGTCGTTTCTTGGACATGGGAATATTCCTTCCTCTTCCACCCTAAAAAAAGTATTACCCCATGTCGGGGGGTCATGGCCTCCAATCAATGGATTGGGAAGACATAGGCATCATCCAGACCTTCCTAGGGGTCACTTGTGACCGGGCGGGCTCAACCTCACTTGCTAGAATCTTATTATCCTTACTCTTGTAACAGTCAGCATCCAGATAACGAGCTTCAAAAGAGGAGAAAGGATATGTATCACCTTGGAGTAAGCCTACTCGACCATTAAGGGATTACTAGAGGCACTGGTGATACGATGAGGGGACCGCCGCATGTAGGTGGATCCATGGCCTTCCTATCAATGCATTGTACACGGTGTTCTGGGAGACGACCATAAATTCAGTACTAGAAACTAGGCCACAAAACTGGGTCTTCAAATGGATCTTAATGACTGGGATCTGCTCTGCTATGTCATATCCCTGGATCCTTAAATTGGAGGGATTCAAATCATCCTCGGATAACCCCATCTTCTATAGCATCCACATCGGGATAAGGTTGATCCCGGAGCCGGTGTCAATGAAACAACAACGAACCTCAACACTGTTGAATTGGCCAGTGAATTACAGTGGGCGGATGTGCCTCTATATGGGAGAGCCTTCATCCTATCCAAAGAACGAAATGATGGCCTAGCATTCGGTAGTCCAAACTGCATCAGCATGAAAGGCTTCCGCAGCTGATACCTCCGTCTCAAACTGGAGGAGGCTCCTTAAAGCGTCAGCGAGGGCCTCACACATATCTGATGACAAGAAGAGGGCTTCAAGGATGGAAAGACTTGTTGGGATGTCGGTGAGGTGATTGAGGACATCATAATTCCACACCAGGCAAGGATTTGTGATTAAAGGAGGCCGCTCTGCGATTGGAGGCACGGCGGGCCCTGTCGGCTGGACCGACGGCTGACTGGTGCTAGGAATATCCCACTTCTCACTGGTCGAAGACTAAAGTGTAGCTTCTGAATGCGGTATGGGAGCCTGAGGTCGACCTGTAGTGGGGAAAATCTAGTCGCAGTACGGTCGAAGTGGCTCTGCCTAATCCAGTAGCACAAATGGTGGTGGAGGCAATCCTGACGACACCAGATGAAAAGGCTGCGAGTACTGAGCTCTGCGCCGGGCCTGCTGTCTGGTCTCAGTGGCATGCATGGCCTAGTTAGAGGTTTCAACTGGTGTGCCTCAATGACCCATGTAGTCATGGATCCACCGACGTTGGCATCGACTGGGGACATTGGGGAGGTTCGCCTAGCATTACCCCTCGTCGGGAGTCATATAGGGGTTTACCAACTCGACGGTGTTAACTGAAGCGTACCCTTGAATGTCACTCAAAGAATTATCTACCACCAAAAGTATTCTGGGAGGGATCCCCATCTCTAGGGGCATGGAGTCTCCGAGAGTGCAGAAGGACGATGGCTTCGGCGGGGCACATTGCTTCTTCTTGCGCCGCTGATGCTTGCTCTTATTGTAAGAGGCCGTCTGAGATGATAATGAATAGGTGGTGGTCACCACTTCTGAAGGATCTGGCTAATTCAGGAATTCCCAAATGATTCCATGGGTGCGAGCAACCATTTTACGAGCCATCCAGTCATACTACTTTTGGGATCCGCAGCTAGGAACCCACTGCCACTCGCCTTCCTCGTCGATACCGCTTTATGACATTAAAAAGACACCTGCCACTTGTGCCAGAGCCGGGCCCAACCTGACTATGTTGTTATCCACATGGTCTTGGAGCCAGTACTTAAACACATATCACTACTTGATGGTGTTCCCCAGTATCCAATGATAGGGGTAGTAGTTGGGGCGATTGGTAAGATTTGCCTCTGTCAGCCTTCTGTACTTAGGCAAGCCTACAATCCCCTGCTCATGGGCACTACAGAAGTAACCAGGGACCTGATTCTCGCAGATTGATTAAGTTTGGTGTCTTCATTCCGGGTAGGGAGCCCTCAGAGCCTGGAATTAACAAGGAGATGGAGGGGCTTATCAAGGAGGTAGATCCAGATTATCCGGCCTGGGCTATGGCGGCGCATTACACGGAGGCGACTACCGATTCTGAGGATGATGAAGAACTGAAGGTTGCGCCTGAGGCGGAGGGCCTCTACAAGGTTGCAGGGTAGGTGCTACTGGTATCAATTATATCTTCTTGGGGGCCTCTATCTAGGCCATCACGGCGGGCTCAGCTCTGGCAGCTCTCCTTGCCGGGATTGCAGGGGGCAATAGACGTGCCTGCCTGGCCTATTGCAGGGATTATTCAAGGCACTGGGCCTTATATGAGAAGTCTCGAAACCCTCTAGGATAGTTTTAAGTGATCAGGGAGGGAACCAGTTCCGTCTTGACATTCCCTACGCACATCGTCAGTAATTGCTCCTGAATCAGTGGCATGTCGAGGGAGTATGTAAGTCCCTTACACCAGGCGATAAAGTCCGCGACTTGCTCATCTGACCTTTTTTTGCACTTGAAGAGGTCTGTAATGCTGTTATTCCAGGTGGTAGAGCTGAACTGGTAGAGGAACTATCTACGAAGGTCTTCCCAACTGGTCATGGAACTGACGGGGAGCTGGCTATACCAGATGAATGTTGATCCCTCCAGCGTCTGAATGAAACAGCGGAGATTGGTGGCCTCCTACTGCGCTGGAGTCCCCAACATGGTCCCACACCCCGAATTGAAGTGGTCCAGGTGCTGTGGCGGGTCCCTCATCCCATTAAAGGGGGAGAAGGTGGGATTCTCAAATCCCAGAGGTGCTGACATATCATCCAACCAGGCCGGGTATGGCTTGCTATCCTGTGGGATTTCCACTAGCCGCATTTCCAATGCCTCAAGGCGGGCAATGAGTGCCACCAAAGGATCATCCAGGCGGGGGTCCCTATCTTGATGGGGATCCCTAATCACAAGTGCATTTTCGGGCTCTTAGACATGGTTGACGGGTTCAGTGGCCCGCAGAGCGACTAGTGGGACAGCCTGCGGGGCAGCTGGGGGAACCCGGGATGGATTCCTTAGATTGTTGTGCCATTTGGGAGGGTTTGGTGAAATATACCTTGCCCTATTTCCATGAGTGTCGGCTTCATCCCTGTCAGCGGGGGCGGTATGGTCAGGGTTTCCCAGAGGCATCTCGCTGGGGGGAAGTTGTTTCTGCCCCTACTTCCCCGGCCTAGGATCTCCATAGTCGGGTCGTCGCTCTATCATGCCTTCAGCCAGGAGTTCGTTGACTAACCTATTATGCTCAGCAGGTTGTTGGAGCAATGAAGCCTTCTCGGGGTCTTCCTCTATCTTCTGCATTGAGGCGGATGGGTCAGAGTGCTTGACAACTCCGACATTCTCTTTACACTTACTGACATTCTGGCTGGGCACCAACGACTCGGTGGGTGCAAGGAGACCTAGAAGGTTCCTCTGTTGATGGGTAATCCTCCCCGATGTGTCCTATAAGGGTGGCACACCCCTAGGGGGTAAGTATCCATTGAGAAACTCCAGCTCATCCTCTTGTCCACTATGCCAGTCATGTGGACCGTGACCCTTCCTGGGGGCATGTTCTCAATATCGCATAACGAGCCAGGCTACCGTAAGATAGGGCTGAAGGGGATGGCAGTATACTACCCCTAGCCACAAACTTTCATGTGGGGGGTTGCTTCCCTGATGATTTTTCAGAGTACCTTAATATTCTGAACGCATTACTGCTGAAGGGACTCATGAAGACCTGGTGACTCAGGGTGCTGGGCCACCGGGAGTGCGGCCAGATTGACTAGACGACACTGCTCGCTGTTGTTCTCAAAATGTGCTTGGATCCTTGGATACACAACATGTTGATGATGGAAACTAAAATGCATCGCCCAGAGGGTGTAGCGAAGACATTCATCTTCCTCTAGGGTGAGGGACTCGGGTATGCAGAAATCATGCACTGTTACGGGCTAGAACTCCTCGGGGAAGCGGTCCGCTGCCAGGATGCCCCAGAAGCTCCTCGACTCAATTTCAGGGTCTGGACCATGATTGCCTCAATCACCCACTAGGGGTGGTTTAGGAATTGAAAGAGGTACTGAGGCAGACTGCTGGGACGACAGGTTGGCCGATGGAGAATATGGCAACTAGGCTGACTGGCCGCCGATTCTTGGGTTGTCATTCGAGGAGTGTAGCAACATGGCCGCTAAGTCACGATAGGACGAGATGATGGACACCACTTCTGGCTCTGGGGCCAGGACTACCGGTGGTGGGTTGAAATGATGCTCGCCTGCCATTGATCCCCAGAATAGCTCTCTGTGATCTCTCGTGGAGGTAGAAAGTGCTTTCGGTGATGATGGTGGTGACTGCACAACCGTAACCTATAGGGTCACCAAATCTTCATCCTCCTGGATAAACCTACATAGGGAGGCAGTAATCTTATGGACCTCACATTATGGAAGTACCAAGATGATTTTCCTCATCCCTTCCCCAACCCTTGACTCAGATGAGTGAGCAGAGGGTTCCTAAGCTGAGTCGCACTCTGCTTCAGAGTCTGAGAAGCGGACCGGTTTAATCTCTGTCCAGGCATTTCCAGGATTCTTCTTGTGGCAGTGATGGCCTACCTTCCTACCCCTGGGTGGCTCCTCGGGATAGGGCTGATTTTTGACAAGTGGTACTTCGGCCGCGCTGGTGCCAGGGTAGAGATGACTTCCACTTGAGATAGCCATGGTGTGAGGAGCACCAGGAAAAATTTCAAAGGGGACATGGGGAGGACCTCCATGAATAGCGCCTGAGCGGGCAAGACCTCTACTGAAACAAGAGGGAGCATGGGGAGGACCTCCATGCTTGGTGTGGGTGGAGCGAGGCTGGCCTTCAATCCTCTGGTTTCCGGGGCAAGGATGACCTTCACTAGCTGCAGAGAGGACGTAAGGTGGATCCCCATGTTGGAGAGAGACGGGACTGTGGGGTGGGCTCTCATTCGGATTGGGGGTGGCACGGGGTAAAACTCCATGCCGAGCCTCGAAGTAGGGAAGGAATATGCTCATGGTGGTGATGGTACGGGGAGGACCTCCGTACAGGGTCCCATCGCGACGAGTTGGTTCACTATGCCCCCCGCTTGTGCCTGTGATCAGGAGAGTCGACCTAGCTAGCCCTTGGGGCAGTCTGGGCCTCGATCCCAGTTGGACATAGATGTTTCCTTACTCAGTGTGTGTAGGGACTTGATGGTATGCATCAGTGGTGTCTTGGGCCATAGTAGCCATCGACGTTGACACCCCTTGGCAGGCGTCCTCAGCTCGTGCCCGACGCTGGCGTCGGGTTAGATGGGCCGATGCTGGTGGCACAAATGCATAGCTTTCCTACTCCTTCGACAAGTTTGGGAGGTGATGATGACATGGACGGGTGGGGGCCCTTATTGGGAGACCCTGTATTGCGACTCTGACCAGGCGGGGCCGGACGTCGCCCACCTCATTAGCGTAAGGTAGGGATTCGTCGAAGCGCTCTGTAGATAGGCTCCCGAAACGATTGAATATTGGGGCCGGGAGCAGTGGCTCCCTTAGCGGCCCTTGGGGGCGGCGTTGACGGCGGGGCCTGGATGCCTCCAGGTCCAGGAGGGCCATATCCCAGGTCGTGATTATGGCCTCCTCCTCGTAAGGACATACAAGGTCATTAATCATATTTTGTTGGATGACTTCTGATGGGGAGATGGGGCGTGGTTGCCCCGCGGTCGTAGACGCAGATGCCGTTATGACAGCAGTGGGTCTATGTGGAGTGGTTATGCTGGTGTTTCCCCTGCCCCTGCGTAGGCGGGCAATTGGTGATCGCGTTCCCATGGTAGCAACCTGATTCTTGAGAAGCAGGGAGATTAACTCATCAATACTGCTAGGAAAAGAAATCAACAACTAGTGCCCCAACGTCATTCCATCTTCCTTGACTGGTAAGAGGGAGCCACGCTAACAACGTCGCAGAACGGGATTCCCAACAATCCACTGCCCCAACTTCTAGTGAGTTTCACACCAGGCTCGCTATTTTCTTGGCGGGACCTGGCGCCGGATGGCTGGATCTGGTGACACGTCAATCCATGGATGCCCCAAGCATTACTAATCTCCATATTAAGGAGATGAACTTCACGTCGGGTTCACCATTTCTGTTTTTGACGCTTTTGCTGGGGCGCACGCATCCATCTGGTTGAGTGCGACAGGCATGACTTTTTGTTACCCCGTATTCTCGATTTCCAAAGGCGGGTGACATTCGCTCCTTGTTCAGGGATGTCTGCTCCTTGATTGAAATAGTATGATGGGATGTCGGTTCTTTTATAAAACACTATTTTATTGAATATTTTATTGATAATAAATGATATAATTTCCTCACATTGTGTTAAATATGTTCAATTAGAATGTATTTGGGATTAGATCATTCATTTGAATATTTGATGAAAATTCCAGTTTTACCGTTTCAAAACCACTGTAGTATTTCAATCATAAATATTTTTATTTGAATTATTTGAACATAATATTTTGTAACTGTGTTCCTTACTTCATGGGATACAACTTTTATTCATGACATTTGATTAAAAGAATGAATCTGGATGGAGTAATTGGGCCATAAAGTCAAAGATGAGCTGGACACGCCAGAATGGAGAAGCTTCTGTATATCGGCCATACAGCCTTCATCTAGGATTGTATTGAGACCAAATTGTTATAGGAGATAGAGGACCCATATCTGCACATATGATCCTTCTGGAAGTCCTGCCAAGTAACACGTTTTGATGGTCAAATGGGTGGTGAAAGTCGGAATAAAATATTTGGCCGAGATTCCCCATTCACACTTGAAACCACTTTGAACCTGGCCTACCCACCACTCTGTAAACTGGTGTTTTTATCATTTGGTAGGGTTGGTACGTGCATTAGGAGATTGGAGGCAGAGGAGAATTGGTTTCACCCAAATTATCCAACCATTTTAAGAGGGTTATCTCTTGAAGAAAGGATCCACTCATCGAAGCCTCCTTCTCTTCTTCATGTTGTAATATTTTCATTTGTGTTTTAAACTTCTTTGTTATTCTTTTATTTCTTCTCTTTTATACTATTTTGTTTAAATTTATTCTTCTATTAATCTTCCACTTTGGGCTAGAATTTTTTAGTTGAAGTGTTATTAGGTTATACCCATTATAAACTTTTGCAACTGCAATTCGCTTCAACAATGATTACGCCACCCATGGAAGAGTAGTTATTTTTAGTAATCGATCGACTTGTATCCTTCTTCATTCATTTATTTTGAATCGATGAGATACTGTAACTCACATATTATGATATATTAATTTAGTTTTTAATTTAAATGAAACTAATAAAACAATTGAATAGTTAACACAAATCACGTGAGGTCGGGAATTGTGTGAACTGTGAGAGTGCAACCTTAACCGGTAATTCAAAACCACATGGGATTAATTTGTAGATTTCAAACATAATCCCTAAACTCAATTAGTCATCATTTCTAGAATGTATATGTGCCTTAATTTACCACTGACCATAAGCTAATCTTAGAACATCAATCAAAGTAGGGTGTTGCGATTGCATGTTCCGAAGTTAGCCTAGGGTTAAATTCACTTCATCTTCATGGTAAAGTTAATTCTCATAGGGTTAGGGATTTAAAAAATTAAGAGATCATAATTAAGTTAATTTTAATTTTAATTATAATTATTAATAATAGATTGAATAGGTATAGTTATATCGATTACGCCTTTTTAAAATATTTTCAAAAAAACATCTTCTTGTTCTGTCTTTTTAATCAAACTTCATTTCAAAATTAAAAACAAAAAATGAAATCTTCTTCCAGCAAACTTCTTCAAGTTTTATAAACTATAAAAAACCACCCCCATAATTTCAAGTAGTGTTTTTATTCTCTTTTATTTTATTTCAATAATACCTCTAAAAAGTTGTTTTAATTCACTTCCTCCTTTGAGAGACAACCTTGGTCAGCCACTCTACTGCACCTAAGTACCCCAAAATCACACTAATCATTTGAGGGCACCCACGATAGTGCTCTTTCAAATTGGTGCCATTTCTGGGGAGGCATGTAATTATTTCAACCAATTAGAGGTATTTATTTTATTTTACATTTTATTATCTTCCTATCTTCTTTCCTCCTTCTTTACCCAATATGATTTTTTTCATCTTCTTTTATTTTCTTCTACTTCTTTTTGGACCATCAACTTAAACTTATAATTTTTATTTTACTATGGTCCAATTTCATTGATTTATGACATGAAATAATCCCAAATATCTCTTAGATCCTGACCCTGAGATTGAACGCAGCCTTAGGACACAAATCAGACATTCTCAGACTATAGGAAGTTTCAATATTCAATCAGTTGGTGAATTCCTCTCTTCTGGAAACATTGATATTGGAAGAAATTCAAATTGAAACATAAAAAAAGAACCAATGTCTGGAAATAATAACAATGAGATAAATATAACCATTCGAGAATATGTTGTACCTGATATTAACTATCAAATAAATTGCATTGCATATCCAAATCTCGAATCAGACTATGAACTAAAATCTGGGTTAATTGACTTACATCCAAAGTTTCATGGCCTCTCTGGTGAAGATCCCAATAAAAATTTGAAAGAATTTAATGTGGTTAGCTCAACCTTGAAACCAGGAAATGTATCTGAAGACCAAATCAAATTAAGAGCATTCTCGTTCCCACTTGATGGAGTTGCGAAAGATTGGATGTATTATTTACAACCTGAAGATGTAACTTGTTGGAATGATTTAAAACGTCTTTACTTGCATATATTTTTTCCAGCATCAAGGACCACATCCATTCTTAAAGAGATATCTGGAATCAAGCAAGCACAAGGGGAATCAATTTATGATTATTGGGAGCAATTCAAGAAGTTGTGTGCAAGCTGCCCACATCACCAAATCAGTGAGAAATTACTCATCCAGTACTTCTATGAAAGACTCAAACCTATGGAGAGAAGCATGGTGGATGCTATAGATAGAGAAGCATTGGTGGAAAAGACACCAGTAGTTACACGTGCGTTTATCTACATGATGGCCCAAAACTCCCAACAATTTGGCGATAGAGGTACACCACATGTCAGGGGAGTACATCAGGTAAGTCCATCTTCTCTTGAAAGTCATTTGATTGATACCACGTTGGAAGAATTGAAAACTATGGTGAGATAGATTGCTTTGGCACAAAAGACATCCCAACCCCCTCCTTCAAGGTCTTGTGGTATTTTCATGGAGACAAGCCACCTAACTGACTGTTTCCCACAACTCCAAGATACAGAAGATTGTACAGTACTGTTCCCTGGGAGACCATATCAACAACAACAACAACAACCATATCCCCAAAAGAAGTTTGATCCTACATACAACCAAGGGTGTAAGGTTCAATCAGACATGAGGTATGCCTCTGGGCAACAACAAAGGCCCCCTATTCAACCAAACTTCCAGCAAGGTTTCCAAAAACCTCAAAAAAGATTTGAATCTCAAGCATCAATAAGCCAATAACAAGGGAATCTACAAAACAAGGTAAACTCTAACACTGATGATCTTTTGAAAAAAAATTGTTCTTAATCAACAGAATGAGCTGAAGAGTCAAGGTTTGGATTTGTGGGAGTTGAAGACTCAAATGAGCCAGATTGCCACTTCCCTCTATGAACTAGTAAGTAAGAATTCTGGAAATTTTCTTTCCCAACCCACTCCAAATACGAAGTGGAATGTTAGTTCCATCACATTGATAAGTGGGAAGCAAACAAATGATGCTTCTCCACCTACAATTCCACCTGGATTCACCTCAACTCCAAAAAATCCCAATTCCACATCAACTAACGAGCAACCCAAGGAGAAAGATAAAGGTAAGAAAAAGATAAATGACGTTCCTCCTAAACCCCTTCCTTTTCCAAACAGGGTTGTTCAAACCAAGAAGATGGATAAAGAATCAATGCAAAAGGAGGTTTTGGACACATTCAAGCATGTGGAGATCAACATTCCTCTACTTGAATCCATTAAACAAATTACAAGGTATGTGAAATTCTTAAAAGAACTTTGTACCAATCAAAGAGGGCTCAAGGTAAATGAGAGGATCAATCTTGGAAGGAATGTCTCAGAACTCATTACACCAACTCTAGAAATTCCAACAAAGTGCAAGGATCCCGGGAAATTCACCATCCCATGAACCATAGGGGAGTTTCACTTCTCTAATTCTCTTTGTGATTTGGGAGCATCCATAAATGTGATGCCTCACTCTGTATTCTCTTCTTTGCAGGTTGGTGAGCTGAAATTGACGAGAGTAGTGGTGCAACTGGCCAATAGAGCTACGACATATCCATGGGAGTCCTTGAGGATGTACTTTTCTGGGTAAGAGACATGATCTTTCCAGCATATTTCTACGTTCTTAACATGGAGGATGATCAGGTAAGTTCTCATGCCCCCATTATCTTAGGTAGGACCTTCCTCAAAACTACAAAAAACTATCATAAATGTCAATGAGGGTACACTTTCCATAGAACTTGGGGATGAATTTGTGATATTTAATGTTATGGATTCCATGAAGTACCCCTTAGAGGATCATTCTGCATTTGTTATCTCTCATTTTGAACCACCAAGTAAAAAAACCATGGAATTGTATTTCCCTATGCTTAGGGAGATTATGAGTATTGGTTCTAGTTTGATGTCTTGGAGTACTTCCACACCTGTTTCTATGGAACAAGACTCTCTAAGATTTGATTTTGAAATGGAGTCATATTCTGATTTTGATCATGTGAACTCTGATTATGACATGGCTGTTGAGTATGCTGATGGATTTGATGCTTTATTCTCTGATTGTGATGATTTCTTTTATGATATTGATGCTCTTTGTGCACATATTTCAGTTCCTTCTATTTCTCCATCCATACACCACCCCCCTACACTGGAACTCAAGCCATTTCCACCAAATCTAAAATAATCATACTTGTTAAGTGGTGAGAAATTACCTGTTATCATTGCTAACAATATCCCTTTTGAACATGAAGAAAAACTTTTGAATATTTTGAGGGAGAACATCAGGGCTATTGGGTGGACCTTGGCTGACATATCAGGTGTTAGCCTCTCCATTTGCATGCATATGATTCTTTTGAAGGATGGGGCTAAACCGATGAGGGAACCACAAAGGAGACTCAATCCAACCCTTCTTGAGGTTGTTAAAGAAGAGGTTGAAAAATTTCTTGAGGCAGGTATAGTCTATCCCATTGCAGATTCCCAATGGGTAAGTCCTATTCAAGTTGTGCCTAAGAAAAGTGGTGTTACTGTTGTTAAAAATGATAAATATGAGTTAGTTCCAATGAGGTTACAAAACAGTTGGCATGTGTGTATTGATTATAGGAAACTAAATCAATCTAATTGTAAGGACCATTTTCCCCTCCCATTTATTGATCATATGCTTGATATACTTTCAGGTAGGACACATTATTTCTTCTTGGATGGTTTCTATGGATTTTTTCAGGTTCCCATTGCAGCAAAGGACCAGGAGAAGACGACATTCACCTGCCCATTCGGTACCTTTACTTACCAAAGGATTCCATTTGGACTTTTCAATGCCCCAGGTACCTTCCAGAGATGCATGGTGAGTATTTTATCATATTTCATTGAGACTTGGATGGAGGTATTTATGGATGATTTTACAGTTTATGGATCCTCATTTGATGAATGTCTCTCTATTTAGGGTGATGTGGTGCATCGTTGTATTGAGAATAATCTGGTCTTAAATTTTGAAAAATGTCATTTCATGTTCAGAGAGGGAATTGTCTTAGGTCATATAGTCTCACAACATGGCATTGAAGTTGATAAATCTAAGGTAGACATTATTTCACCCCTTCCATATCCTACATGTGTGCGTGATGTTCGACCATTCCTTGGACATGTTAGATTTTATCGACGCTTCATCAGAGATTTTAGTAAGATAACTCTACCCTTATCTCGATTGTTTCAAAAGGATATTGACTTCAATTTTGATGATTCGTGCAGGGCATCATTTGATGAGCTAAAGAAGTGTCTGACCACTCCACCGATCATATAGCCCCCACGGTGGGACCTTCCATTTGAGCTTATGTGTGATGCTTCCAACTTCATAGTTGGAGTTGTCTTATCTCAGAGGACGGAGGGACGTTCACATGTGATTTCATATGCATTGAGGACGTTGGATACTTCACAATCAAACTACACCACAATAGAAAAGGATTTTCTTGCTGTTATATTTGCTTTAGATAAATTTTGTTCATATTTATTGGGATCTAAAGTATTTGTTTTTTCTGAGCATGCAGCTTTGAGGTACCTCCTAAAGAAGCCATATTAAGAGCCATGACTTATCCATTGGATGATCCTTCTTAAAGAGTTTGACATCAAGATAAAGGACATGAAGTGGTCAGAGAATTTAGTGGCAGACCACATGAGCAGGCTTACTCACACACCAGAGGGTGACACCTTGGACTAGGTACCACTTCGGGACACTTTCCCCGATGAGAATCTCTATACCATCTCAGGTACACATCCTTGGTATGTTGATTTAGTTAGTTACATTGTTTCCTATGAAATTCCAGCAAATTTAAAGAAGAATCAAGTCCAAAAATTAAAAAGTGAGTCTGGGTTTTATGTGTGGGATAATCCTTACCTCTAGCGCATGTGTAGTGACCAAGTCATTAAGAGGTGTGTTCCCGATCATGAGTTTGAGTCTGTTTTGCATTTTTGTCATACACTTGCTTGTGGTGGACACTTTGGACCCCAACATACTGCTAGAAAAGTCTTAGACACTGGATTATATTGGCCTAGCTTATTCCATGATTCCCATGTATTTTATAAGTCATTCTTTTGTTGCCAACACAGTAGAAACATTTCAAGGAGACACGAGATTCCCCAACAAACCATTTTATTCTGTGAGATTTTTGATTTTTGGGGAATTGATTTTATGGGATATTTTCCTGGTTCATTTGGTTTCTTTTATATCCTTGTTTCTGTCAATTATGTGAGTAAATGGGTGGAGGCCAAGGCCATCATGACTGACGATTCTCATGTTGTAGTGGATTTTTTCAAGGCTCAAATTTTCTGCAGGTTTGGAGTACCAAATGACACCATAAGTGACCAAGGGACACACTTTTGCAATCATAATTTGGCTTCCCTCCTTCGGAAGTATGGGGTGACACACAAAACATCAATACCATACCACCCCGAAACAAATGGCCAGGATGAGGTTTCAAATCGCGAGTTGAAACAAATATTGGAGAAAACCGTGCAGCCAAATAGGAAGGATTGGAGCAAGCGCTTGGATAATTCATTTTGGGCTTATAGGACAGCATACAAGACAGCCATTGGTATGTCCCCATTTCGGATTGTTTTTGGGAAAGCGTGTCATCTTCCCGTGGAAGTTGAGAATCAGGCTTATTGGGCTATAACGAAATGGAACATGGATTTGGCCCAAGCTAGGATCCAAAGGAAGCTGCAAATTCAAGATCATGAGGAGATTATATTGTCTTAATATGATAACTCAAGGCTATACAAGGAAAGATCAAAATAATCTCATGATATAATGATCCAACAAAGGGAGTTTCATGTTGGATAGAAAGTCCTTCTCTATAGTTCACGACTGAAGCTAAAGCCTGGTATGTTGCGTTCCAGATGGTTAGGTCCTTATATTGTATCTAATGTTTTTTCTTATGGTGCAATGGAGATCACACAAGAGGAAACTGTAAGGAGATTTACAGTCAATGGGAAACGTTTGAAGAGATTCATTGAGGGACTTTCTACTGATGCAGTGGATTTTATCACACTGCATGACCCCATCATCACTTGATCACATCAGTCTGTTCCTAACCCTTTAACTTTGTTATTCTCTATCCTATTTAAAATTATACATTTCATGTTCATATATAATCTCATGGGTTTACATTGAGTACAATTAAATATTTTAAGTGTGGGGGAGGGAACCTTTTAGTTTAGTAATTTCAATTGTTTTCATGATTTAAAAAAAACAAACAAAAATGTCTATTTTTCAAATTTTGTGTGTTTTTTTACAATTTTCTGTGTATTTTTCAAACTTTTGAGCTGAAATGATTCTCATCACAATTTTGAAATGCATATCAATGATTGAAACAATTTATCCCTTGAAACTAAGCTTAAATGAATGCTGAAATGACTTTGTTTCAAGTTAAAATATTTAGTAATTTAATGAAAATTACAATGAATTTTGAATCCCATGCCACATCTCACTGTCTTTATATTTGAAATCACTATCTTGTGAGGCTTTTGAACCATTATTTTCATATTATTTAAATTCACCTCACTTCTTGAGAGAACCAAACCATGCTTGATTTAACCAGAATTTGATTTATTCCTGTGAAAACTTGAGGGATTGAGGTACTTATGTTTAAATGATTGAGGCATTTTTTTGGTATTAAAGCCCCTATTTGAAATAATCTCTTTTTATAATGGCCTACCTTGAACATTTAATCCTTTTATCCCTTAGAATCCATGCACAGCCTGTTAGGTTAGCCACATTACATTCCAATTTTCCCTATCCAACCAACTCTTGAAGCGAAATTGCATAATCTAGTTAAGGTAAGCGTTGGGGAATCTATCTTGTGTTGTGATACCACATTCTGTGATACTTTGGGTGGAAAATTAAATTCTGAAGATATGTGTTTGCTGCGGAAGAAAAACATTATACTGAAAGTTGTGCCTTTCTGGAGATTTCATGATAAAAGAAGATGTGCCTTTCTAGAGCTTCTAATAGAGGGGGAAAGTTGTGCCTATCTACAGCTTTCAAGAAAATAATGTTTGAGAAGATTGACATTTTTGATGCTGAAATGATTAATGGTGTAAACTTTCAATGACTTTTCATGATGATGGAGATGAATTGATACTATGGGGATTATAGAGAAGACCATATTTTAGTGAAAATTAGATTAATGCAATTTTTCTTCAAAAAGAGTCAAGCCCTCCTCATTCAGCCATAGGATTTTTCACATCTAAATCCTACCAACCGAAAGACACAGAACAACCCTAAAAAGTCCTCATGATAAACATATGTCTTTAACTCACATCAGGTGGCGATGTAGGAATTTATCAAGCCTATGTTGACCCTTGTATGAGTTTGGATGAGAAAAACATTGCCAAAAAAAATGATGACATTTGTGTGATAAGAGAAAATTCAAGTGAGGTAAGTTTTTTGTGCATGGTAGGATAAGTAAAGTGGAAGTATATTGAATGATATAAATGAATAACTTGAAATAATGGTTTTTATGAGGCATGATATATTTTGTTTCTTGGTGTGTAATTGTTTGATCTCAAGGATATGTGTTTTAAAATTGGTTTTGATTTGATATTGATGTTTACTTGATATGAGCTTTTTCTCACGAGTGTAAAAGGGTAATTGTGGTGGAGTTGATAAAATACTATTTTATTGAATATTTTATTGATAATAAATGATATAATTTCCTCAAATTTTGTTAAATATGTTCAATTAGAAAGTATTTGGGATTAGACCATTCATTTGAATATTTGATGAAAATTGTAGTTTTACCCTTTCAAAATCACTGTAGTATTTCAATCATAAATATTTTTATTTGTATTATGTGAACTTAATATTTTTCAAATGTGTTTCTTACTTCATGGGATCTAACTTTTATTCAGGGAACTTGATAAAAAGAATGCATATGAATGCAGTAATTGGGCCATAAAGTCAAAGGTGATCTAAAAACGCCAGAATGGAGAAGCTTCATGTATTTCGGACATAACTCCTTCATCTGGGGTTTTATTAGGCCCAAATATTTAGAGGCGATAGAGGATATGTATCCAAACATATGATCATTCTATAAGGATGGACAATTCATGCGTTTTGATGATTGAATGGGAGGTTCAAGTTGGCATAAAATATTTGGCCGAGATTCCCCATTCACACTTGTAACCACTTTGAACCTGGCCTCCCAAACACTCTATAAATTGATGTTTTTCTCATTTGGTGGGTTTGGGACGTGCATTAGGATATTGGAGGAAGATGAGAATCGGTTTCACCCAAATTATCCAACCATTGTAATAGGGTTATCTCTTGAAGCAAGGATCCCCTCATCGAAGCCTCCTTCTCTTCTTCATGTTGTACTATTTTCATTTGTGATTTAAAATTATTTGTTCTTCTTTTATTTATTCTCTTTTCTTTTGTTTTGTTTAAATTTAATCTTCTATTAATCTTCCTCTTTGGTCTGTAATTCTTGAGTAGAAGCGTTATTGGGTTATACCCATTATAAATCTTTGTAAATGCAATTCGCTTCTACCATGATTATGCCACCCATGGAAGAGTAGTTGTTTTTAGTAATAGATTGACCTCTATCCTTCTTCATTAATTTATTTTAACTCAACGAGCTAATATAATTCACATATTATGATCTATTAATTGAGTTTTTAATTTAAATGAAACTAAGCAAGCAATTGAATAGTTAACACAAAACACATGAGGTCGGGAATTGTGTGAACTGTGAGAGCGCAACCTTAACCGGTAATTCAAAACCACAAGGGATTAATTTGTAGAGTTAAAACATAATCCCTAAACACAATTAGTCCTCATTTATAGAATGGATATGTGCCTTAATTTACCAATGACCATAATCTAATCTTAGGACATCAATCAAAGCAGGGTGTTGCGATTGCATGTTCCGAAGTTAACCTAGGGTTAAATTCACTTCATCTTCGTGGTAAAGTTAATTCTTGTAGAGTTCAGGATTTAACAAATTAAGGGATCATAATTAAGTGAATGTTAATTTAAATGATAATTATTAATAATAGAGTGAATATGTAGAGTGAGATTGATTACTCATTTTAAAATATTTTTAAAAAAACATCTTCTTGTTGTGTCTTTTTAATCAAACTTCATTTCAAAATAAAATATAAAAAAATGCAATCTTCTTCTAGAAAACTTCTTCAAGTTTTTTAAACTATAAAAAACCACCCCCATCCTTTCAATTAGTGTTTTTATTCTCTTTTATTTTATTTCTATAATACTTCTAAAAAGTTGTTTTAATTAACTTCCTCCTTTGAGAGACGACCTTGGTCAGCCACTCTGCTGCACCTAAGTACCCCAAAATCACACTAATCATTTGAGGGAACCCACTACAGTGCTCTTTCATTCTTCCTTCTGTGGATTCCTCCTCAAAATTCATCACCTAGTCTGGGTCTCCCTCAAAGATTTAATACTTTGTTCATGAAACTCTTCCTGACACCATATTTTCATGGACACCAGTTAATTATGATGCTTCTATCAGGACATTTCAAGGGGTCTGGTCAGGGTAGCATCCTTTGGTTAGGGGAGCAGTCACGCTGGGTATCACTGGCGTGTCTGGACACTGAGGATTGGTGTTTCTTTCTTCTTTCTCTTATTATAGGGCTTCTCGATGGCGCGGAAGCCTGAGGCATCCCACATCGAACATGGGGAATCATATTCCATGGACATGTATATGAGGTTTTCCTCACCTTACCATGTTTAACAAATGGTATGCCGCGAGTTTAATGTCTAGTAGGGACATATCAGACTAATTAAAACACTGATTAGAGTGGATCAGATTGAGGAACCCCTGTAGGGGGGGACACCGATATTGGGGCCAACACGTGGGTGGCTCCCTGAATGTTGTGGAGGGGGGTGAAGTGGCATGATCTCATAGGGATGTGGAGGCCCAGGTAAGAGACATGATGGATGATGGTATTGGTCTTGAGCCTCAAAGAGACTTCCTACGTACCATGCCTTTATATGGATCAAAGTTCATGTAGTTTGGGTAATGGGGAATACTGTTTAATGTCATGCGGGACGAGGGAATTTGGGGCTTAAGATCTAAATAGTCCAAGGTGTTGGTGAAACTAAATGGTTAGAATGACTGAGTGGTGGGATTGAACCTCGTGAGGATTCCTATGTACTATTCCTTGACATGGATCAAAGTTCCCATAGTTCAGGATGGGTTTCTCAATTAAACTGATGTGAAGGTGAACTTGGGGTTCCACTGGTGGTGGGATTGAACCTCGTGAGGCTTCCTACGTACCATCCCTTGAAATGGATCAAAGTTCTCATAGTTCATGATGGTGTGGGTGTCAGTGAACTGACGTGAATAAGGACCTTGGTCCGATGGGTGATGGGCTTGAACCTCGTGGAGGCTTCCTACGTACCATTCCTTGACACGGATCAAAGTTCCTGTAGTTCAGGAAGGGGAGTGTCGGTGAACCAACATGAATAAGGACCTTGGTCCAGGTAAATGGTGGGCTTGAAACTCAGGGAGGCTTCCAACGTACCATGCCTTGACATGGATCAAAGAACCCATAGTTTAGGGATATAGTTTAACTTCCTGAGGGACGGGGGTGAGATACAGTTTAACGTCATGCGGGATGGGGGTGAACAGACGTAAAGGGGGTCGGATTGACCAAGTGGTGGGCTTGAACCTCATGGAGGCTTCCTATGTACCATGACTTGACAATGATCAAAGTCTCCACAGTTCATTTAGTTTTCTCAGTCGGTGCTTACTCTAAGCCCACGTGAGTCATGCTCAGTGTGAGAAATAAGAGGCAGTAGGGACCTGATGATCATGTCATTATAGATGTGTCCGTGAGATGTGAGGAGGGGGATTACACGTTGAGTAGCCCATGGTGTGGGGACTTACTCCAGGATGGAGGCCCGATGACGACAAAGCGCAGCGGGAGAGGGGTTTGGGACCGAAGAAAGGAGGAGCTTCATTCCCTATCACGCCCTTAGCTGTCCTTGGCACCGAGGGAAATGAGGAAGAGTAGGGGTGCTGCCTTCTGCGAGAAGAGATAGGGGATTACACCAAGGTGGATGCCCATCTCTGCAGACAAACTCCACTCAAAGAAGTAGGATATCATCACCTTTGAAGACCAGGGGGCATGAAGAATGCCCTAGGTGGGGGGAACCCTACGTGCAAGGCATGGGGCCAGGTCAAAGTTTAACATCATGTGTTGAGGAAAAAGGTGATTGGAAGTTTAATGTCCTGTAGCTTAGACAATGGGGGTTTTCTCCACACCCCTAGGACATACATAACCAGTACCCTATGCTCCTTGTGGGAGGGAAGGCATCGGCAAGGCCATGGTAAGAAGGTGTCACAGAGCGAGCCATCGAGGGGTCCACATTAGCGTGGCTATGCGAAGAAGAAATATCCATTAGCATGCCTATGGGAAGAAGAATTAGGCGCAACAACGCTACGGGAGGTATCGTCCAGGGGACTTTGAAGTCACATCATGCCAACTTGGAGGGTCGCACAGGAAAAAGATTTTATAAGCAGTGGGGTCCATAGGCAGAGGCCTTATGGATCTCTGTTGTTCCGCATGGCGGAGGGCACTTGCGAAGGGGTGTGATTCGCGATGTGGGGTGACTTAGCCTTAGAATGGGGCTAAGGTGCAAATGGGAGGTGATTCGTGAAGTGGAAGGGCATTCGTGAAGCACAGCCTCGCGGAGCAAGGTTTCAGGAAGCAATGTGCTTTGTGCAGTAAAGTGATCCTACCTTAGCAAATGGATCAAGTGTACATAAAGGGTACTTCATGAAGAATAAATTCTCCATGATGACCATGATCCCCTTGGGGATCCCCTTCCTTCACAAAATCCCTTAGGCTTTGCGAAAGTCATCCCTCCCAGAAGAAGGGATGAAAACAAGACAATGGGGAGGAACTTCGCAAAGCAGAAGTACCTCGCACTGCTCATGGTTCTCCGAGTGGAAGAGTGATCTGTGATTCAGGAGATGAGAAGCTGAAAGGTTGGATTGTCCATCTTCAGAGCTCAGGGGGAGCCTGGAATTTATAGGTAAGAGGCACTGTGGAGCAGGGATCAAGCGACGTGAAAAGTGGTCTGGTGTCTTAGCGGCGCGGTCACGAACGTCAAATGGGTTCGCGGAGCATCCCGCCTCCTACGCTTGGCGGAGGGCTCATGAACGTCAAATGCATTCTTAGAGCCTCCTTCCTTCATTGCTTTGCGGCGGGCTCGCGAACATCAAATGCATTCACGGAGCCTCCCGCCTTCTTTGCTTCGCGGCGACTGTGGTACTAGGGGGAATCCACGAAAGGGCTTCACAAGGCAGTCCATGGGGCCATCTTGGCGCCCTTTCCTTTGTTCCAAATTTTAGCGCCAACAAATTCCCCCCCTCAGACATGGAGTTGTGGAGGGATCAAGGGTCGAAGTATGATGGAAATAGCCAAAATCCTTGGTCATTCACGGTGCGGATTCACGAGGCGGGATCGTGAGGCGGACTCGGGACGCACGGGCTAGGCGCGCCGTGAAGCTCTGTGTGGCCAGGATGTGACGCAAAGCTCCGAAGGCCATTGACTATAAATAGGGGGTCATCCCTCTCTTTTTTCCTTTCCTTTATCTGCGATCTTGTCTTCTTGTGCTCTCGTTTCTCGAAGCTCTATGTACTCTATGAGTGATCTCTGAGAATCTAGGCTTCGCAGTACACAGCGAGTCTTCGACTCCAAGTTTGTGCTTTGCAGCCCGGCTTTGAACACCGAGGCCATGCTTCTGCAAACAGTATTCGCGAGCAGCCTTCACAAACTCACTCGCGAGTGATATTCGTGGACCAGCCTAGGAAACGTCCAAGTTCCAGAACCGAATGGCCCACCAAGGATCTGCCCAGGGTGTCCTTGTGGATGTCGTCCAGAGGGATGAAATGGTGAACAACCTGAGGCTAGGAGAGCTAGTCTAGAGCCACTCAGACCATAGTTATTTGGTGGAGCTACTGTCAGAGAGCCAAAATAACAATCTACAGTGCAAGAGGTTTCCTTTGTATGGCTTCAGGATGAGGGAGATGTCTTCATCCCTAAGACAAGTAGGGATGAGCCAGCTTACTAGTTCCGGAGCATGCCGTGCCAGTACCAATGGTTCAGGGTGCCCGATGGTCATTCCCGGGAGGACTTCACACCTGTCATTGCCAACTTCCTATAAAATAATCTGAACAATGTCGACGGGGGGGAATTACAGCCTAAGACGTCCCCTCCCCTGTACCGAACCATCCTTAAGGCAGCGTTGGGGAACCCGAAGAAGGGGTGGTCCGAGGAATGGGACCTGCGCCCGGGTGGAAATTTCACAGACGATTGGGCTTGGGCCTACTTGGTAGGCACCTCGTGTGAGGAGTTTGGGGCAGATCTGAGAAGAGTGGTCTTGTATGAGGCATCTTGGGCTTCCCAGTTCCACATCTACCAGCCGAAGCAGTTGATGCCAGAGCTGTTGAGCCCATGGTCACCATGGACCAATACCTTTCATCTTCATCATGGGGTGGTCGGTATTAGACTATAGGACGTGCATCAGATCTCAGGGGTCCCGATACTGGGGGCGATGTATGAAGAATTCCTCTCGGCCATGGGTACGTGGGAGGATCTGGAGCAGATGCCATGTCTGGCGATGACACTGATGGAGCTCATGCCCGGGAAAGACAAGGAGGTCATGAGGGATTTCCACTTCATGAACTGGTTCAAGAATTTCTTGAACATCCCAGAAAACAAGAAGTTCCATGGAGAGGCCTCTAACTTTCCCTAAGGGCGCCTAGAGAAAGGAAAACGTGTACTGGCGACTGCTGGAGAATAGCCAGTGGAAGACCTGGGGGTTCAGTGTTAGTACTGAACAATGACCAATAGTCATGCTGGCGGAATTCATCGCAGCCCTCATCTGTGGTTGGATCCTTCTGGTGAGGGATACAAAGATGGGAGTGTGGCCAATCACTTTCATCATGGAATCCACTTTGGAGACAAGAGGGTGGGTCAACCTAGGGATCCCGATGCTCACCAAGTTGTACAAAATGTTGTGTCACATTAGCAAAGGGAAAAGGCCTCAGAGGATATGCAGGCCGTTCCACCTCTTGTATGGGTGGATGGCGGTGCACATCATGGGGATCTATGAGTATCTGAACCCTATCTCACCTCCAGGTTTGAACTTTCGTCCCTCGATCTTGAATGCCACGGGGATCTTTCCGACCAAGCTGACCGCACCATCGGTTCTAAACCGGGTGTGTAAAGTGGAAGAATTCAGTTTCCACTCATTCCCATTACCAACAGGGGCCTTCACGAATGATGTATAGGGAACAGAAGAGCATCGAGGCTACCTCCTGGCCTTTTAAGGTGGAGTCCTGGTGGCCAGGGTGGACCGCGATCGCCTCTGCAAGCCATAAACCCCACACCGGTTCGCCAGGAAATTTTAGTGACTGTAGAGGATGACCCCATAGGTCTATCTAGTGGTACACTATGAGGATCACCCATGTGTAATGAGGCAGATGTGGCTCATGTTCACACAGGAAGATGGGAAGATGCGGAATGTATTGCCTCCGCTGACTGCCGTCCTTGGGCTGATAAAATAATACACCCAGAGCTGGGAGGTGGCCTACCCAGGGGAGATGCTGAAGGAGCCAACCATCCTAGTAGGTGAGGGTGAGCCTCCCCAACCTCGGGACCGGGGCCGAAAGGTGACAAGGGAATCCCGTAGTGGCGGGGCTGCTGTAGCGGTGGCGCCCACAACAGTTGAGGAGGGAGCAGCAGCAGCGGGTCCGGTAGCGGTAGCGGAGCCGGTGGTCCCTACAGAATAGAGTCATCTAGAGGGGCGGCCACCGAGAGGGCTCCGAAGGATCTCCACTCAGGCCCCAGGGAAACAGCTGTGCCACATTGACATGCAAGAGAATGATACCTTTCTGGAGGCCTAGGACATCTAGGAGGTCAACCGTAAATTCCTTGGCACATATGAATTATGGCAACATCTTAACCGCCTCGGGATGGACTTTCCGGGGATCAGCCCCATTAGATCCAGATTCGTAGTGTCCCAGGAAGAGTCGGAGCAGTACATAGACGAGTTGGAGGACTTCATCCATTATCGGGGTTCCCTGCACCCAATGACAGACTGGTTGAGGGTACTGTTGGATCACACGGTCCCTCCACAGCTATCAGCCACTGATATGAGGGATCACTTCTCCCTACCAGATGAATCAGATGAGTCCTCCTAGGGAGAGGATGTTGGTAGGGAAATTCCGCCAGAGGAGGGTGAATTCAATGACCAATCCTCGGATCTCGAATATTTCATGGAGGCTCTTGAGGTAAAATCCCAAGTTCCTTCCTCAGAGCCTACCCTTAGGTTACTTTGGATTCATTATCAGCATCTGAACTATGCAAGAGGACCTTGTTCATAGACCTTGTTCTCACCCCTCAGTGGGCATCGACGTGGGACCTTCAAGATCCACACCCGTGGCTGCATCAACCTTCACATCTGGTGGGGCTGGGACAGTCGAGGCGTCTCCCCTGGAGTCTCTAGACATACCAACCATATACGGGGGACCACGTATCGGGGTTCTGACGACATCATCCCAAGAATGAGACCAGGGATTTGACCTCTGTAAGTCTTCTCCATTGCATCCAAAACTGTCATCCCCTGACCACGTTAACTAACATCCACATCCCTTTTTTGGAATGTACAGTCCTTCAACTAGCCTGGGCTGCTGTGCTGAATTTGGTGGGAGCTTATGGTAGTGCTCTTCCTAGGGGCATGCCGATGGTCGTGGAGGTGAATATCTAGCTTGACCGAACTGTAGCGCTTTCCACTACTAGCAGGGGCGCCAGTGGGACTATGCCTGAGATCATCAAGGTGGGATCTGATGATGAGGATCAACCAGATGATTCAGGCCCCACCATGCCCGATTCGACGCCATACGTGGACCCAGCAGAGGAGTTCCTGGGGACATTCCCTACATACGAGCCAACCAATCGTGCCGACTGGGACAAGACAGCCTCTGACGAGGAGGACATCAAGATAGTCCATCACCGATTGTGGAAGCTTATCACACGCTTCATCGATGACACACCCAAGAGCTATGGTTGAATGAGATGGACAGACTTCGTTCACGCCTGCGCGAACTATGCACTGGGGTATTGAATTCCTGATTTCCTCACATGCTAATCCGATATCTTATGGCAGAAAAGATTCAGGAGTATGACCGAGGCCTTGGAGTGGGCTGGCAGTGAAAGATAGTGATAAACATAAAGAGGCTTCAGAAGGCTGAAGACGAGGTCCAGTAGTAGCAAGACCGAGCGAATGAGCACCTGACCTCCCTCAAGGTGAAATATGAGCTAATATCATGACTGAAGGACCAGCTGATAGAAGATGAAGAGGGCCTAAGGTGAGCTTCTGTGGAGATGATCTCCATCTAGGCTGACGTGGAGCGGGCCTAGATTGTGGCCAAAAAATTGCCCCCTCTCGTTGCCGAGGAGGATCGGGAGGTGAACAAGCGACAAAATCTCATAGACACCAATATCTAGAGGGTGGCGGAGCTGCAACGTTCCTTCGACGATGTTAATCCGTCCGTGGGGGGAGTCTACCCCCAGGTGCTGTAATGATTACAAACCCTTTAAACGTACTTTCATGCTTCGATTGTTTGAGTGTCATAACATGCATGCGTTTCTTTGTTTTCATTATTTTATTACATCCTTATAATGTTTCTGGAGCATCCAGAGACCATTCCCTAAGCTCACGTGGGTCAAGACCGATATGAGAAACAAGGTATGGTTACCTCATTGCCAGATCCAAAGCAAACCAAGCTTCAGGAATCCGGGGTTTGGACAATCGGTCCGGATTTCCAGGAAATTGGAGAGGCTTGGCTGGAGAATGGAGTTCTTAGAACATCCAAATTACCATTTTCCAGCGTGCTCTTGTGCACGAACGCTGTAATGCCAGGGGTGCTGAAATCGATCTGAAAATATGGGAATGGGAGGTGTGAATCATGATACCCAGTATTTGGAACATTGTGGAGTGGAATGAAAATAAAGAATAACTGTTGACCGCATTCGAAACATAGTATTCTTATTGTATTAGCCTAGAGTGAGGATACAAAATGAGGTTCGCCATTGACCATGTTCTAAACAAGGGACCTATCACAAATGCCTTCCATTAGTCTTCTGGAACATTGGCCCAGGATAGTGGGCATGCCATAGGCCGAACATCCATACTGTTTGGGGGTTCCTCCAGACATCCGTTATTCTTTCGGTATGTTTCCCCAGAAAAGTAGGTGGGCCATAGGCCGAGCATCCATACTGTTAGGGGGTTCCTCCATACATGCATTAGTCTTCTGGAACATTGGCCCAGGATAGTAGGCATGCCATAGGCTAAGCATACATATTGTTAGGGGGTTCCTCCAGACATGAAAGAGGATGAGGGTCCGAATAAGGGGCACACAAATCATGGAACATGGAGTGAGGGTTTGTTCGAATAGAATCCAACACTCTTGAAGTTATGACACCATTGTGGGAGTATGCTATATGGGTGCACTGGTTTGATCATGGATCATTCCTTCTTTTAGAGAGGGCCTCTCTGGGAAGGGGGTCACTGCTTCCCAATGTCATTTTGGGGTATCCCAAACTTGTTCGGGGTATACTTGCAGTTACGCAGTTCCTCATGTGGGATCAGGCCATGGACCGGAAATGGAGAGGAACATGACCTTATGATTCCTGGGTCTGGACCCTAGGAATAATACCGAGGTGTCTCTACGTATCCCATGAGTATGGAAATCAATCCGTACATAGTTCTGGAAGCGCAGTTTAACGTCCTGTAGGACAATGAGAAACCTGGCCGCATCAGTACACATCCTACCAAAATTACTAAGCCCACGTGAGTCGTGCTTGGTGTGGGAAACAAGAAGTAGTGGTGGGACTCTCCTGACACAGGAAGGGCCATGCTAGGACGAAGGGACACTCGGTGAATACCGGCCCAATGATTCTAAGTCGTCCGTGAAGCGCATCTAGATGCACGAAGAGATAAATCCAAGTATGTCAGAATCCCACATGAACACAAGGAAGAGGAAATGTGTGAATCATGATGCTTGAAATATGGATCACAATGATGGAGGTGTTATGATGGAGGATAACTGTTAACCGTGGTGGAAATGCAGCATCCCCATCGTGTTAGCCTGGAATAGAGACATACAAATGAGGGTCAACCATTGACCATGTTCGAAACACGGGATCTGTCGCAAATATCATCAAAAATCCTTAGGGACGTTGGCTCAAAATGGTAGGAGATCCCTTAGGACTAGCATCCATGGAGAGCCCTTAGGCCTAGCATCCAGGTCGTCTGAGGGTCCTTTTGGATGTGGAAGAGGATGAAGATCCAAATAGCGAGCTCACAAAGCTTGGAAATGGAATGAGGGGAATGATCGTATGAAAATTCCACACCTCGGGCTTTTTATCAAAACACATCTGAATACGACAACAAGATGTATTAGATAGAGGGAGTCGAGTCCCTTCCAATAGGGAGATCTTAGTTTAGGGTCATAGAACTCAGACCATAAGTGGTAGGAAACACAGGAGACTCATGGTGAGTAATTACAAAAACCCGACGTGAATGGCAACCGGGGGTTCCGACCACCATGTGTTCCTCAGAGAGGTTTTAGATCAAGGGACCGAAAAGGATAGTTGAGCGGGGCCTGAGGAAAAGTGCACTGGCATTCCTACGTACCCCATGAGAATGGGAATCAAGGTGCACATAGTTCTTGAAGTGGCACCGTAAGATACCAATTCCGAGGAGAAGGGGGCTTGCAGGCATGGCCCTTGCACCAAGAGAAGAGGACTTTGATAAATCTTGTTTGTACATTAAGGTGATTGGTTTTTTCTATGAAGCGACATGCCTAGGGTAGCAGGAACTAGCATCTCCACAAGAATCAAGCCATAGTAGGCATCGAAAAATGGTATGGCGAATGACCAATACCCAACGTGATGTCCTCTATGATGAGGTAATCACATTGAAGATCTGTTTTTTTATCGTGAGTCTAGGACAATAATATCACAGTTTAGGGTCATGTGATGGGACCATGCATTCATTTTAACATTGTGCAGTGCAAACGTAGCAGAGACGATGCTAGATGGGGAATGTGTGCGGTGCAATAGAACACCCCCAACGTGAATGGGGAAAAGATCCCATATCACACCGTATGCCATTCTAAGAGGGGAACCTTGGGCCAAGGGGCCCAAATAGGGGTAAGAGGAGAAGGGGTGGGAGAAACTAGCTCCTAACTGAGCTGGACCTGAATATGAGGCATCCAGGTGGTCCTATGTATCCCATGAGGATGAGAATCAACCCTCACGTAGTTCTGAACGAGATCTTAGTTTAGGGTCTTAGATCTCGGACTGTAGAGGAGTGAAAACCCTCCAAGTAAGCACATACCTCAACCTAATCCCTAAGCCCACATGATTTAAACTCGGTTTGAGAAACATGGGAGGTTAATGTCTTTTTAAATACTTGGGACGTGCACCAAAGGGAAATCAGTGCGAAGCCCCGAATGACAGCTTTGGTCCTCCCATTGAGTGGATTTGCACTAAGGAATAATACGAAGAGTTTTGGAGTTCTACTTGGACATGATGAGGTGGAGAAGGATGTGAATCATGTAACCAAAATTTTGGGCTTAATGAGGTTGGCATGGAGATGGAGGATAACTGTTGACCGTGTTCGAAACACAGTATCCATATCGCGTTAGCCTGAAGTGGGACACCAAATGAGCATCAACCGCTGACCATATTCACAATGCGGGATTTGTATCAGTTTGTTGTCATAGAACCTCAGGGACGTTGGACTATAATTATAGGATATCCCTTAGGCCGATCATTCATGCCACTCAGGGCCCGTAATGGTAGGAGAGCCCTTAAGCCTAGAATCCATGCCACTCGGGGGTCCCTTCGGGTGTGAAAGGTAATGGAAGCTCTAATTAAGGGGAAAAGAAACATGAAAAGTGAGTGGAAGCATGTTCGAGCAGAGTTTGAAATTCTAGGTAATAAACTAGAGTACCCATAGGCACATTGGTGAACTGTCGAAGAGGGTCGACGAGGGGGTCCAGGAAGGAGAGGGTAGGCCAAGGGGCCAAGGTGAAACAGAGATTTCCGGAAGATGGGTTTGGACCCGAAGTCTAGACAATCAGGTGGTCCTACGTATCCCATAAGGATGAGAATCAAGCCACACATAGTTCTCAAGGTGCAGTTTAACGTCATGCATGATGAGGAGGAGAGTAGGATACCTCCAAACAAGGGAGGTGTACGACACGGTGAATAAACCGATGTGAATGAGGACGTAATCCTGCACTACAAGATAAAATCCCATGGGAGAACCTGGGACGGGGGCCCGAGAAGGACAAGGGGAATGAGGCTGGTCCTCAGTCAGGGAGGCCTGAACGGCTTGCAGTTTAACGTCTTGCAGTGAGGACGAGGGTCGGGGCCCGAGAAGGCAAAGGGGCCTGAGGCTGGGCCTCAGTCAGGGAGGCCGGACCAGCTTGCAGTTTAACGTCTTGCAGTGAGGAAGAGGGATGGGGGCTTGAGTAGGACAAGGGGCCTAAGGCTGGGCCTCAGTCAGGGAGGTCTAACCAGCTTGTAGTTTAACGTCTTGCAGTGAGGACAAGGGACTGTGCCCCGAGAAGGCCAAGCGGCCTGAGGGTTGGCAGCACCCGGAGAAAGTTCATCGCTTTGAGATACAACGGGGCAGAATGAACCACTACACTCTACGTTTGGGACATCTTGGGGTGGACCCATCGATCCAGGACAGCTGTTGACCATGTTCGAGACACAGTGTCCCTATAGTGACCATTCAGGAGCAGCAACTAAGTATCGACCACTAGCCATATTCGAAACCTGGGATTTGTATCAGCTTGTTTCTCGACATCCTCGAGGGAATTAGCCCAAAGTGGTAAGAGAGAGCCCTTAGGCCTAGCATCCATACCATTCCGGGGCCCTTCTGGATGGGGAAGGTGGTAGAATCCTAGTTATGGAGTGGGTGAAGCATAGTTATACCCATCTCTCAAAGAGGAGAATGTCTCCTGGGAGCGGGACGTACGACCCGATCGAGGTTAGCTCGACATGAATTGGGGAAAGAGTAAACCCTCTCCATACATATTGACCCCGTGGGAAGATTCTGGCGTTTGGTCTGGGCCAAAAAACGAAATGTCTAGGTGTTCTTATGTATCCCACGAGGATGGGAATGAAGCTATATGTATTTTTAAAGGCCATGCAGTTTAATATCCTGCGGTGAAGACGTGGGAGGATAGAAGAATGGGAGTGGGAACATGGTGCGACCGTTATAATCCTCGTATGAGTGGGGCTAAAGAAGCATAATCCATATCATGCGAGTATACTCTGAGAAAGCTATACCCAGGGTGAATAATGAAAGAGAAGAGCTCGGGGATATTCTCAAGATGAGGTGTCTGAGCATTCCTACGTATCCCATGAGGATGTGAGTCAAGCGATACATAGTTATGAAAATGCAATTTTACATCATGATGGACGATGTGTAGTTTAAAGTTAGGCAGGACAGGAAACATTAAGGTCATGCAGGACATGCATGCAGTTTAGGGTCATGCGGGACCAACAACACTACTAGAAAATGGACCTATCCCCACGGTTTTAGAAAACTGTGGGTATATGTGAATTTTCAAGACCTATACCCACAGTTTTCAAAAACTGTGGGTATAGGTCTGGGATAAAATACCTATACCCATGGTTATGAAAAACCATGGGTATAGGTCACTTTTGTGTGCGCGAGAATTTTTTTTTTTCCACGGGAAGGAAATTTTTTTGGCAGGAACCCTATACCCATGGTTCTTCTCTCTATACCCACGGTTTTTATAACTATATTTAACTAAATATATATATAAATACATATAGGTGATGTTAGGGTTGTGGTTAGACGCAGTGTTTGTAGCGAAGAGGTTTCGGGATCGAAACTCGGCGCCTGTATTATTTTAGGACCTATACCAACGGTTTTGAAACTATGGGTAAAATCCATTGACACCATGGAAAATGGATATGTTTCAGTGACACTATGGCAGGACACCTATAACCACAGTTTTGGAAAACCGTGGGTATAGGTTGGGGACCTATATCGATGTCGTTCCAGCCCACAGTTCCCAGAACCGTGGGTATAGGCTGTTTCTCCAGTAGTGCAGTTTATGGTCGTCCAGGACCAGCCAGTTTAAGGTCGTGTCGAACCAGCCAGTTTATGGTCGTATCGGACCAGCCAGTTTAAGGTCGTGTCGAACCAGGAGGCTCAGGAAAATTATTGCTTGAGGAACTTGGCATTGGTGGGAGGAGTTATATGCTCACCATCCATGGTCACCAAGGAGTATGCTTCATTGGGGTAAACCCGGTAGACTATATAGGGCCCTTCCCAATTGGGCTCTAACATGGGTGGTTTCCTGCCTGGGTTCATTGGCGCTTGGAGGTCCAGTACAAGGTCGCCTTGCAGAAAAGAGCGGAGGTGAACCTTATTATTGAAGGCTCTATCCATCTTGTTCTGGTGCCTTTCCAGATTGTGCAGGGCACAAAGCCTACTCTTGTAAAGTGATTCCAAATCAACTAGAGGGATTTAGACCACCTTATCTGGCACCTTTTGGTCATAGACTATAGTGCGTAATGAAGGCAGCTAAATTTCGATGGGTAGGATGGCCTCAGCTCTGTACACCATGGAATATGGGTTTACCTGGGTGGAATTGCGATTCGTCGTCTGATAGGCCTAGAGGGCATTGGAGAGCTTGTCCATCCAACTATTCTTGTGTTGACCAACCATTTTCTGCAAAATGTTAGAGAGGGTTTTGTTGAACACCTCGATCTGTCCATTTACCTATGCGTGATAGCAGTAGGTATGGTCTGAACGGATATTGTACTTGGTGTACAATTTATTCAGCTCGGCTGCTCGAAATTTGGTGCCGTTATTGGTGAGGACGGCATGAGGAACCACAAACCAGTGGATGATATTATATCTCACAAAGTCAACGATGGAATGATCCTTGACCTCCTTGAGCGGAATTTCCTCTACCCACTTGGAAAAGAAATATGTGGTGGTCAGAATGAACCTACACTGGTGAGCTGTCGCCGGTGGATATGGTCCCATGACATCGAGTCCCCACACCACAAATGGCCAAGAGTACATGGTGGAGTGGAGGGGTTCTGGCCGCCGATGCAGGACATTAGCATGTACTTGGCACGTGTGACATCTTTTGGAAAACTCAATACAATCATAGATCATAGAGGGCCAGAAGTACCCCAGTCTTCGGTTCTGATGGGACAGCTTCGGCCCACCCTGGTGGGCACCAAAGGAACCGGCATGAACCTCTTGCATGACCTATGGTATCTTGACTCCTTGAATACAAAGTAAGAGAACACCGTCAAAACCACGCTTATAGATGATCTGCTCAAAACTGGGACCACTCTGGAGGGTAAACTACAGTGCGCGACATCGGATTCGATCGCGCTCAGCCCGATCAGCTGGGAGGCAACCATTTTTGAGGTACTCGAAAAAGAGGGGCTCTCCAGTTGGGAGTCGTTTCGATCACTAGATCTAAAGAGCCTAGAATTCCTGACATGGAGGATCCAGCGGTAAGATGGCTTACTTTCCGGCCATCGTCATCCTCTGGGGTGACGGGGGACAGTGACTCTCTGATGGGTCAAATGTATAATCAGATCATCCTGGTCAGGCTCTGTAAGTGATGAATCTAGGCTGGCCAAAGCATTTTCTCGACCATTTGGTGACCGAGGGACATGGGTAACCTCCGGTCGAGAAGGAAACCAGGCCATTAGATGGAGGGTGCGCTCCAACAATGGTGCGAGCTCTGGATTCTTAACAACGTAGTTTCTATTGAATTTCTTGATGACTAGCTCAGAATCCCATTTCACATCAAAATGGGGCATATCGATCTCAAGGGTCAGCTCGAGGCCAATAATGAGGGCTAGATACTCTGCCTCATTGTTGGTGCTACCTTCTGACAACAGGAATGAGTACGGTTGGACAACTTGTTCTTGGGCAATGAAGACGATACCCATGCCCACTCTGTTTATCCTAGGATCATTGAGCCTCCTACCGGTAGGGCTTCGGGAGGCACCATCAAAGTGCATCTGCCAACATGGGATGGTATGATCGACTGAGAGGATTGCCTCATCAGGAAAATCCACGTCAAGGGACTGGTACGTGGATGTTGGATGGCCAACTAGAAAGTCTGCCAATGCCTGCCCCATGATTTCCTTCTCGGGTACGAACCTAATGATGAACTACTGGAGAATCACCACCCACCGTGCTAGACGACCAGTCAACATGGGGTGATTCAGAATATACTTCAGTGAGTCTACCCAAGAGACCAGCTGTACCTCATGGTGCTGCAGGTAATGTCGCAACTTCTGCATAAAAAATACGAGTGCAAGGCAGCTCTTCTTGATAGGGGAGTATCTAGGCTCAGTATCGAGAATCATGAAGCTGAGGTAGTAGAGACTGTTCTCTGCCCCCTCTTTGTTCTTCTGGGCAAGAAGGGCACCGAGAGATCGGTCCAGGGCAGTGACGTACAAGATTAATGGCTTACCGGAGACAGGTGGCATCAAGACCAGATGCTAGAGAAAATATTTCTTGATTTCCTCAAAGGTGGCCTGGCACTCCTCATCCCATTCATAGGTGAAGCCCTTCTTCATAAGCTGAGAAAAGGGCTTACACTTTCCATCCATATTCGCAATGAATCGGTGTATGTAGTCCAAGTGTCCTTGAAAACCTCAAAGCTCTCGAATATTGCTTGTGGGAGGCATCTAGCTGATGGCCCTGATATTCTCTAGGTCGATCTCGATGCCTCGGTACCTAACAAAAAATCCAAGAAACTTCCCAAAAGTGACCCCGAAGGAACACTTCAACGGGTTCATCTTCAGGTGGCGGGAATAGAGGAAACCGAACACTTTCTCAAGGTCCTTAAGATGGTCCACACGCTGGTGAGATTTGACCACTAGATCATCCACATAGAATTCCACCAATGTCACGGGGATTGGATTGAATATGCGATGCATGGCCCAATGATAGGTGGCACCTGCATTTTTCTGGCCGAAGGGCATAACCTGGTAATATAAAGTACCTTGGGGATCCATGAAAGCAGTAGACTTCTCATCCTCAGGGGACATCCGGATCTGCTTATATCCAAAATAAACATCCATGAGGGAGAGGTCTTGGAACCCGACCGTAGCATCAATCAACAATTCTGTCACCGGAAGGGGAAAATCATCCTTCGGACAATGACGGTTGAGATCTCAGAAGTTGATACAGACTCTGATCTGTCCGTTCTTCTTTCTGAATGGCACAATGTTGGCTAGCCACTTGGGGTACTGGACCTCCTTAATGAAGTTGGCTTTGATGAGCTTGTCAACTTCAGCGTCGACCATGGCACCATGGGAAGGGTGCATTTTTCTATGAGGCTTCTTGAACTCGTGATGGTTTTTAGGGAGACCGAGATGGTGGACGGCTACCTGAGGATCTAGTCCTGGTATCTCATCATAACTCCAGGAAAACATGTCACAATGTTGTTTAAGGAAGTACAAGTACTGTTGCTGCTTTTCAAGGGACATGGTGGCCCTGATCAATGTGGTTCTCGGATCTGCCTCACTACCAAGGTTCACATGTACCATTTCATTGATCGTGGTAGAGAGGACTTCTTCAAAACTAGGGGAAGCGTCTTCCAAATCCTCTTATTCTCTTTTGGAGCAGGTATTCTCAGTGGGTGAGGCTTCCCCTTTGTCAGAGGAACCTGACGGGAGGTTGGTACCAGCCTGGATAGCAGTGGACAACACATTAGGAGATTTACGCACCGTTGAGAGCTTGGCGATGAAGGAATTCGATCTAATCCCATTGGGACTTCGGCCCAGAGGTCCACGATTGATTATGTCAAAGCAATAGTGGCACGTCGTCTTGATTCGGTTAATCCCAGCCTGGTGAAACAGACATGTATGATGTATTTCCGTTGCCATGGGGTAGACATCCCAATATCGTGCAGGGTTAGGAGGCTCCGGGATCACCCGAGCCTGGTTTTGTGTAGGTGTATGAGGTGATTTCCCATCTTCAATTGGACTTGGGAATATGCCTTCCTCCTGCACCCGAAACAACAAAGCATTTCCCCATGTCTTGGGTCGTGGCCTCCAATCTATGGATTGGGAAGACATAAGTGTTATCCAGACCTGCCCAGGGGTCACTTGTGACCAGGGCGGGCTCCACCTCACTTGCTAGAATCTTATTATCCTTACTATTGTAATAGTCAGCATCCAGATAACGAGCTTCACAAGAGGCGAAAGGAGATGCATCACCTTGGAGTACACCTACTAGACTATTAAGGGAGTACTTGAGGCACTGGTGATACGATGAGGGGACCGCTGCATGAAGGTGGAGCCATGGCCTTCCCATCAATGCATTGTATGCGGTGTTCTGGGAGACAGCCATAAATTCCGTACTAAAAACTAGGCCACAGAATTTTGTCTTCAAATGGATCTTGCTAACCGGGGTCTAATTTGGTCTATCATATCCCTGGATCCTTAAATTGGAGGGAGTCGGGTCATCCTCAGATAACCCCATCTTTCGTGGCATCCACATCGATATAAGGTTGATCCCGGAGCCAGTGTCAACGAAATAGCAACGAACCTCAATGCCGTTGAATTGTCTAGTGAAGTACAGTGGGCGGATGTGCCCCTATATGGGAGAGACTTCATCCTATCTAGATAATGAATTTATGGTCTAGCAATCGGTAGTCCAAACCGCTTCAGTGTGAAAGGCTTCCGCAACTGCTACCTCCGTCTCAAACTAGAGGGCGCTCCTTAAAGCCTCAGCAAGGGCCTCACGCATATCTGACGACAACAGGAGGGCTTTAAGGATGGAAAGCCTCACTGGGATGTCAATGAGGTTCTTGAGGACATCATAATTCCGCACCAAGTGTGAAATTATGCTTACAGGAGGCCGCTCTGTGATTAGAGGAACGACGGGCCCTATCGGCTCGACCGACGACTAACTGGTGCTGGGAATATCCCACTACTCACTAGTCGAAGCCTAAAGTGTAGCTGCCAGATGAGGATTGGGTGCCTGAGGTTGAACTATAGCGGGGCGAAGCTTGTCGCGGTATGGTCAAAGTGGCTCTGCCTAATCCAGTAGCACAAATAGTGGTTGAGGCAGTCCTGACGACACCAGATGAAAAGGCTGCGAGTGATGAGCTCTGTGCTAGGACTGCTATCTGGTCTCAGTGGAATGCACGGCCTGGATAGAGGTGCCAAATAGTTCTCTTATATGATCCATGTAATTGTGGCTCCACCGAAGTTGGCGTCGGCTGGGGACATTGGGGAGGTTCGCCTGGCGTTCCCCCTCGTTGGGTGTCATATAGGGGTTTACCAACTTGACGGTGTTAACTGAATCAAACCCTTGACTATCACTCGAAGAATTATCCACCACTGGGAGAATTCAGGGAGGGCTCCCCATCTCTGGTGGCATGAAGTCGCCGAGAGTATGGAATGAAAATGGCATTGGCGGGGCACATTGCTTCTTCTTGCGCCGCTGATGATTGATCTTCTTGGAAGAGGCCGGCTAAGATGATGATGTTGAGGCGGTGGTCACAGCTTCTGAAGGATCTGGATAATTCAGGTGTGCTCTAATGATGCCATGGGTGCGAGCAACCATTTTATGAGCCATCCAGTTGTCGTACTTTTGGGATCCGCGGCTAGGAACCCACTGCCACTCGCCTTCGTCGTCGCTACCGCTTTCTGACCTTACAAAGACACCCACCACTTATGCTGGAGCCGGGTCCAACCTAACTATGTTGTTATCTACTTGGTCTTGGAGACATTCCTTAAATACATAGCACTGCTTGAGGGTGTTCCCCAGTATCCGATGATAGGGGCAGTAGTTGGGGCGATCGGTAAGATTTGCCTCTACCGGCCTTCTTCACTTAGACAAGCCTACAATCCCCTACTCCAGGGCACTACAGAAGTAACTAGGGACCTGATTCTCACTGAACGATTAATTTTGGTGTCTTTTTTTCAGGTAGGGAGCCTTCAGAGCCTGACCTTAATGAGGATCCATAGGGGCTTGTAGTGGAGGTGGACCCGGATTCTCCTGCTTGGGCTGTGGCAGCGCATTACATGGAGGCAACTGCCGATTCTGAGGACGATGCAGAGCCGAAGGCTGTTCCTGAGGCAGAGGGAATCTATGAGGCTATAGGGCCGGTGCTACTGGTATCAATTATAGCTTCCTGGGGGCCTCTATCTGGGCCACCGTGGAGGGATCGGCTCTTGCAGCTCTCCTTGCCGGGATTGCAGGGGGCAACAGATGTGCCTGCATGGCCTGTTGTAGGGCCTCTTCGAGGTGCTGGGACTTATCTGAGAAGTCTCTAAACCCTCCAGGATAGTTCTGTGTGATTAGAGAGGGAATGAGTTCTATCTTGACATTCTTTATGCACATCGTCAGTAATTTCTCTTGAGTCAGTGGCATGTCGAGGGAGTATGTAAGTCCCTTACACTGGGCGATAAAGTCCACGACTCACTCATCCGGCCTTTTTTTTCACTTTGAAAGGTCTTCGATGCTGGTATTCCAGGTGGTAGAGCTGAACTGGTAGAGGAACTGCCTGCGAAGGTCTTCCCAACTGGTCACAGACCTGATGGGGAGCTGGCTGTACCAAACGAATGCAGGTCCCTCCAGTGTCTGAACGAAACAACGGAGCATGGCGGCCTCTTACTGTGATTGAGTCCCCAACATGGGCCCACAACTTGAATTTAAGTGGGACAGGTGCTGTGGCGGGTCCCCCGTCCCGTTTAAGGGGGAGAAGGTGGGATTCCCAAAACCCGGAGGTGCCGGAATATCATCCACCCAGGCCGGGTATGGCTTCCCATCCGGTGGGATTTCCACTTGCCGCATTTCCAATGCCTCAAAGAAGGAAATGAGTACCGCCATATGAAGATCAAGGTGGGGGTCTCTATCTTTATGGGGATCCCTAATCACAAGTGCGTTGTAGGGATCTTCGGTATAGTAGACGGGTTCATTGGCTCGCGGAGTGACTAGTGGGATAGCCTACGGGGCAGCTGGGGGAACCCGGGCTGGATTCCTCGGATTCCCGCAACGTTTGGGAGGGTTTGGTGAAACATACCACACCTTCTTGTAGTGAGTTCCAAATTCAGCCCTGTCAGCAGGAGCGACATGGTCAGGGTTTCCTGGAGGCATCTCACCGGGGGGAAGTTGTTCCTGCCCCTACTGCCCCGGCCTAGGATCTCCATAGTCGGGTCGTCACTCTATCTCACCTTCATCCAGGAGTTCATCGAAAAACCTCTTTTTCTAAGCAAGTTGCTGGCATAAATCGGCCTTCTCGGGGTCTTCCTCCATCTTATTCATTGAGGCGGGCGGGTTAGAGTTCTTGACAGTGCCGATATGCTCTTTACGATTACTGACATTCCAGCAAGGCACCAACGACTCGGTGGGCGCAAGGAGACCTAGGAGGTTCCTCTACTGACTGGTAATACCCCCTGATGGGTCCTAAAATGGTGGAACACCCCGAAGGGGTATGTCTCCATCGATAAAATCCAGCTCATCCTCCTTGTCCACTATGTCAGCCATGTGGACCGTGACCCTTCCCGGGGGCGTGTCCTCAATATCGCATAGCGAGTCAGGCTTCCGTCAGATAGGGCTGAAGAGGATGGAAGCATAATACACCCAGCCATGGACTTTCACATGAGGGGTTGATTCCTTGATGATTTTTCAGAGTACCTTAATACTCTGAACACATTGCTGATGAAGGGCCTCACGACGACCTGGTGACACAGGGCGCTGGGCTACCGGGTGTGCGGCCAGATTGACTAGACGGTACTGCTCGCTGACGTCCTCAAAATGCACTTGACTCCTTGGATACACCACGTGCTGATGACAGAAACTAAAATGCGTCACCCAGAGGGTGTAGCGAAGACATTCAACTTCCTCTGGGGTGAGGGACTCAGGTATGCAGAAATCCTGCGCTGTTACGGGCTAGAACTCCTTGGGGGAAGTGTTCTGCTGCAAGGATGCCCTAGAAGCTCCTCGACTCAATTTCAGGGTCTGTCCCTTGATTTCCCCACTCGCCCACTGGGGGTGGTTTAGGAACTGGAAGTGGTACTGAAGCAGACCGCTGAGACGACAAGTTGGTCGGTAGATAATATGGTGACTGGGCTAACTGGCCGCCGATTCTTGGGCTGTCCTTCGAGGAGTGTAGCGACCTAGCCACTACATCACAATAGGACGGGATGACGAACACCACTTCTGGATCAGGGGCCGGGACTACCGGTGGTGGGTCGTGATGCTGCTCGCCTGCCATTGGTCCCCAGAATAGCTCTCCGTGATCTCTCATGGAGGTAGAAAGCGCTTCCGATGATTATGGTGGTGACTGCACGATCGTAACCTATGGGGTCACCAAATCTTTATCCTCTGGGATAAACCTGCAGAGGGAGACAGGAATCTTGTGGAACTCACATTCTGGAAGTAATAGGATGATGCGCCTCATCCCTTCTCCATCCCTTGACTTGGATGAGCGAGGGGAGGGTTCCTGAGCTGAGTCGCACTTCGCTTTAGAGTCTGAGAAGTGGACCAATTTGATCTCTATCCAGGCCTTCCCAGGATTCTTCTTGTGGTAGTGACGGTCCACCTTCCTGCCCCTAGGTGGCTCCTTGGGACATGGATGATTTCTAACATGTGGTCCTTCGGCCGCGCTGGTGCTAGGGCGGAGAGGACTTCCACTTGAGAGAGTTGGGGTGTGAGGAGCACTAGGAAAAATGTTGAAGGGGACATGGGGAGGACCTCCATAAACAGTGCCTGAGTGGGCAAGACCACTCCTGGAATCGGCAGGAGCATGGGTAGGACATCCATGCTTTGTGCTGGTGGAGCGGGCCTGGCCTTCACTCCTCTGGTTGCCGGGGCAAGGAGGACCTTCACCAGCTACAGAGAGGATGTAAGGTGGATCCCCACGTTGGAGAGAGACCGAACCATGGGGCAGAACCTCATTCGGATTGGGGGTGGCATGGGGAAAATCTCCATGTTGAGCCTCGAAGCAGGGAAAACCTATTCTCATGGTGGTGAAGGTATGAGGAGGACCTCCGTACGGGGTGGCATCGTGGCGGGTTGGTTCATGTCACCCCCCACTCATGCCTGTGACCAGGAGAGTCGACCCAGCCTAACCATGGGGTATTCGGGGCCTCGATCCCGGTTGGGCGAAGAAGTGTCCCTACTCAGTGTATGTAGGGACATGATGGTCTACGTCAGTGGTGGCTCAGGACACAATAGCCGTCGACGTTGATGCCCCTTGGCGGGCATCCTCAACTCGTGCCCGACATTAGCATTGGGTCAGACATGCTGATGCTGGTGGCGCAAATGCATAACTTTCCTGCTCCTTCGGTAAGGTTGGGCGGTGATATGGACACAGTCAGGTGGGGGCCCTTACTGGGAGCCCCTGGATTGCGGCTCTGACCGGGCTGGGCCGGACATCGCCCACCTCATTAGCGTAAGGCAGGGAGTCATCGAAGCACTCCATGGCCAGGCTCCCGAAACGATTGAATATTGGGGTGGGGAGTAGTGGCTCCCTATGCGGCCCTCAGGGGAGGCGTTGACGGCCGGGCCTGAACGTCTCCAGGTCCAGGAGGGCCATATCCCAGGTCGGGATTATTCCGTCCTCCTCATAACGACATACAAGTTCGTTAATCACCCTTCATTGGATGACTTCTGATTGAGAGATGGGGCATGGATGCCCTATGGTCATAGGCGTAGATGCCGTTACGGCAACATTGGATCCACATGGAGCAGCTGTGCTGGTGTTTTCCCTACCCCTGCATAGGCGGGTGGGTAGTGATCGTGTTCCCATGGTAGCAACCTGATTCCAGAGAAGCAGTGAGATTAACTCAACAATACTTCTAGGAAAAGAAATCGACAACCAGTGCCCCAACATCATTCTGTCATCCGTGACCGTTAAGAGGGATCCACACTAACAACGTCGCAGAATGGGATGACCAACATTCCCTTCTCCAACTTCAGGTGAGTTTCACGCCAAGACCAGTATTTTCTTGGCAGGACCTGGCACCGGATGGCTGGATCCGGTGACACGTCAATCCATGGATACCCCGAGCATCACTAATCTCCATATTAAGGAGAAGAACTTCATGTCGGGTTCAGCATTTCTATTTCCAATGCTTTCGCCAGGGCACGCGTGTCCGTCTGCTTGAGTGTGACAGGTGCGACTTTTTGTTACCCCGTATTACCGCTTTCCAAAGGCAGGCGGCATTCACTCCTTGTTCAGGGACGTCTGCTCCTTGATCGAAATTGGATGATGGTATGTCAGTTCTTCCTTCTATGGATTCCTCCTAAAAATTCGTCACCTAGTCTGGGTCTCCCTCAAAGATTTAATATGTTGTTCGTGAAACTCTTCCTGGCACCATATTTTCATGGACACCAGTTAATTATGTTGCTTCTATCAGGACATTCCGAGGGGTCCGGTCAGGGCAGAAACCTTCGGTCAGGGGAGTAGTCACGCTGGGCATCACTGGCCTTTCTGGAAGCTGGGGATTGGTGTGTCTTTCTTCTTTCCCTTATTATAGGGCTTCTTAAGGGGGCAGAAGCCCGAGGAATCCCACATCGAACATGGGGAATCATATTCCATAGGCATGTATTTGAGGTTTTCCTTAGCATCCCATGTTTAACACAGGTTATGTCGTGAGTTTAACGTTCAACAGGGATAGAATGGACTAATTAGAACACTGATTTGAGTAGATCAGATTGAGGAACCCCCCGAGGGGGACACCAGTATTGGGGCCAACACGTGGGCGGTTCCCTGAATGCTGTGGAGGGGGGGGGGGGGGGTGAAGTCTCATGATCTCACTGGGATGTGGCGACCTGGGTAAGAGTCAGGATGGATGACAGTTTTGTGCATGAGACTCGAAAAGACTTCCTACGTACCATGCCTTGATATGGATAAAGTCCACATAGTTTGGGTAATAGGGAATACAGTTTAACATCGTGCAGGACAAGGGAATTTGGGGCTTATGCTCTATAAGGCCTAAGGTGTTGGTGAACCGACAAGGTCGGAATGACCGGGTGGTGGGATTGAACCTCATGAGGCTTCCTACGTACCATTCCTTGACATGGATCAAAGTTCCCATAGTTTGGGATGGGTTTTGCAAGTGAACTGATGTGAAGGTGAACCCGGGGGTCCACTGGTGGTGGGCTTGAACCTCATGAGGCTTCCTACGTACCATGCCTTGACATGGATCAAAGTTCCCATAGTTTAGGATGATGTGGGTGTTGGCGAACCGACGTGAATAAGGACCTTGGTCCGATGGGTGATTGGCTTGAACCTCGTGGAGGCTTCCTACGTACCATGCCTTGACATGTATCAAAGTACCCGTAGTTCAGGAAGGGGTGTGTCAGTGAACCGACATGAATAAGGACCTTGGTCTAGGTGGATGGTGGGCTTGAACTTAAGGGAGGCTTCTGACGTAACATTCCTTGACATGGATCAACGACCATGTAGTTTAGGGATATATTTTAACGTCATGCGGGATGGGGGTGAGATACAGTTTAACGTCATGCGGGACGGGGGTGAACCGACATAAAAAGGGTCAGAGCGACTGAGTGGTGGGCTTGAAACTTGTTGAGGCTTCCTACATACCATGCCTTGACATGGATCAAATTCCTCATTGTTCATTTGGTTGCCATGGTCGGTGCTTACTCTAAGACTACATGAGTCATGCTCGGTGGGAGAAACAAGATGCAGTAGGGACCTGACGATCATGTCATGAAAGATGCGTCTGTGAGATGTGAGGAGGGCAGTTTACGCGTTGAGCAGCCCACGGTGTGGGGACTTACTTAGGATGGAGGCCCGATGGAGACAAAGCATAGCGGGAGAGGGGTTTGGGACCAAATAATGGAGGATCTTTGTTCCCTATCATGCCCTCCGCTGGCCTTGGCACCGAGGAAGTGAGGAGGATCTGGGGTGCTGCCTCCTGCGAGAAGAGCTAGGGGATTACACCAAGGTGGATGCCCTTCCCCGTGGAAAAACTCCACTCAAAGAAGGGGGATATCATCCCCTTTAAAGACCAAGGGGAGTGGAGAATTCCCTAGGTGGGGGGACCCTGCGTACGAGTCATGGGGCCAGGTCATAGTTTAATGTCATGTGATGAGGACGAAGGTACTTAGCAGTTTAACGTCCTGCGGCTCGGACGATGGGGGTTTGCTCTGCACGCCTAGTACTTACATAACTGGTACACTCTATTCCTTGTGGGACGGAAGGCATCGACAAGGCCATGGTAAGAAGGTGTCGTGAAGTGAACCATCGAGGGGTCCATGTTAGCATGGCTATGCAAAGAAGTAATAACCATTAGAAAGCCTATTCAAAAAAGTATTAGGCACAACAATGCTACGGGTGGTATCATCTAGGTGACTTTGAAGTCACATCGTACCAACCTGGAGGGTCGCACGGGAAAAGGATTTTCCAAGTAGTGGGGTCCATAGGTAGAGGCCATATGGAGCTCTGTTGTTCCGCGTGGCGGAGGGAACTTGCGAAGTGGTGTGCTTTGCGAAGTGGGGTGACTGAGCCTTAGCATAGGGAGGAGGTGAAAACGGGAGGTTATTAGTGAAGTGGAAGGGCATTCATGGAGCACAGCCTCATGGAGCAAAGGTGCCTCGCAGAGCAAGGTTTCAGGAAGCAATGTGCTTCGTGAAGTACAATGATCCTGCCTTAGAAAATGGATCAAGTGTACATGAAGGGTACTTCATGAAGCATAAATACTCTGTGATGACCCCAATCCCCTAGGGGATCCCCTTCCTTCGTGAAAGCCCTTAGACTTTGTGAAGGCTTCCCTCCCAGATGAGGGGATCAAAATGAGACAATGGGGAGGTACTTCACAAAGCAGAAGTACCTCACACAACTCATGGTTCTCCGAGTGGAAGAGTGATTTTCGATTCGAGAGATGAGAAGCTGAAAGGTTGGATTTTCTGCTTTAGAGCTCAGGGGGAGCATGGTATTTATAGGCAAGAGGCTCCGCGGAGCAGGGCTCAAGCAGCGCGAAAAGTGGTCAGGTGGTTTCACGGCACGGTCGTGAACATCAAATGGGTTCGCGGAGCATCCCACCTCCTACACTTTGTGGCAGGCTCATGAACATCAAATATGTTCGTGGAGCCTCTCGCCTTTGTTGCTTCGCGGCGGGCTCGCGAACGTCAAATGTATTCAGAAAGCCTCCCACCTTCTTTGCTTCGCAGCGGCCGTGATGCTGGGAAGAATCCACGAAAGAGATTCATGAGGTAGTCTGTGGGGCCATCTTGGGGCCTTTTCCTTTATTCCAAATTTTGGCGCCAACAACACATCTTACTAAAGTTTTCCATTAAGGAAAGAAATTTTTACATCCATCTTAGGAATCTTGTATTCATGGAATGATTCTTTGAAAGGAATAATTGTGATGGATTTAATAATATAAATTAGAGAAAATGTTTCATCATAATCTATACCCCGACATTGTCAAACCCCTTTATCCACTAGTTGTTCTTTATAGGTATTAACGTGACTTTCTAGGTATAAATTTCTCTTGAATACTCATTTTTACCCAACATGTTTTACATATTATATAAGATATAACAAAACTCACACATGATTTTGGTACATGAAATACATCTTAGAATTAATGGATTTATGACATTTTGTAGATTTTTAGGTATATACTTTTTCCTTGTAGGATAAATGTTTATTACTATCAACCAATAATGACTTACCACATTCCATGAATCGAGAGATATATCTTTTGGATTCTCTAATCTATCTCGTGCTCCTATAAATTAATTGTATTTTAGGAACAACATATTCCATAATGATCTATGGAGTCTATTACCATACCAAATCTTATATATCTTTAGAATTAACTTCTTGTAATTCAATATTTCTCTCACTGTCCTTTTTAATGATATGTTCCCCCTCTTGGTATACAACTTTATAGACACTATAACCTTTTTATCTCAGAGATAATATTGACAGTATCCACTTTTCCCTAATATAACCTATAAATATATACTTTATGCTCCATGGTATTATTTTGTTGCTCGATCATGCCTTAAAAGACCACTCTCATCCCCATGCATGGATATGTGACAAAAAAGTTAATTTCCACATCATAACTCAAAGGGAATATAATTTTTACTTTATTTTCCACTCAGATTATTATGTATACTACTCTATATAATATATATTCCCAAAAGGATAATGGAAGTATTTCATGAATCATCATAAAAAATTCCATGTATAGTAAGGCATGGTTCCACATTTTACTAAACCATTCCATTATAGAGTATAAGGAAGAGTGAGTTGAGATAAAATCCAATAATTATATAGAAATTTAATAAACTCCGGTTTAAGATATTCCCTAATTGATCAGATACAAGTTTCTTTATATTCTTAACAAAATTATTCTAAAATTTATTCTTGATCTCCATGAAATTATCAAATTATTCATAATTATACCTTTTCAGTTAGACATAATTTTACCTACTCAAGTCATCAGTAAAAGTGATAAAGTATAAGAATCCACCTCTATCTTCTAATTAAAAAAGTCTACACACATAAGTGTGTAACAATTATAGAATATTTGTAGACCTTTTATACTGACCAATAAATGGTGGTTTGGTCATATTTCCTTCTAAATAATCCTGATATATTTCAATTCTTTTATGCTCAAATGATTCTAAGTAACTATCTTGATAGACCTTAATAAAATGTGTCTCATTTATGTGACCATGATAGTGATGCCAAAACTAGGTGTTAGATGAGTCGTGTTAATTTAATTCATTAACAATTTCCAATATTTGTTTTTTTTAATTTAATATATAAATACCTTTATTCATATATTCCATACCATAACATATAATATCATTATAAAAGTAGAAACCCTTATTTCTAAAACTAAAAAATAAATCCATCCATGTTTAAAAAATAAACAATGATGAATTTCTAAGTAACACTAGGAACATAATAAAAGTTCTTTTGAACCAAAATAATTCCTATTGAAAATGTGAGATGTTAGTACACAATGATGAGGGTAGTTATCTTCACCCCATTGACAGCTTGTAGAACCACCTCACCTCTATAAACCTTCTAGAATCTACTTGGTTTCTTTATTTGGATACAAATGTGAGCACCATATACAATATCTAATAACCAACACATAGATATGAAAATATTACACTAGATAATGAATGAAATTTAAGCTTCCTCTTACTGATTTTGTTGAGTGTAGTTCCTATTCCTGTGGATTTTCCTTCCATATGAAAAAACACACAACATTTTTCTTCTTTACTTACTATTGGATATTCTTCTTCTCATAAGGACAGTGCTACAGATCCTTAGACTTGAAATGAGTATTCCGAACCTTTTCTATGTTATTTATATTCTTATTAACTATAAGTGCTAGGGGTTTTTCATACCCCATGTATTATTCAACTTGGTGTATAATAGTAATAAGTTTTGAAAGATTCTTATCGCTATCTCTCATATTATAATTCACAATGAATCTGGAGAATGTTATAGGCAGCGAAGAAAAAATGAGATCTATCTGTAAATCATTTAGGATATTAAGCCCTACAATGTCTAATAATTATATGTATCCAATCATCTTGACTAAATGTGTCCCAGTTAGCACTGAATCTCTATGGTTTTACATGAACAATACATTAGAGGTCACATATCTCTCCTACTGCGCCTTCTCCAAATAATGAACATGAAGGCGAGATATGATTCTATATGAATAAATATTCTCATATTTATATATAATATCACTATACGTGGAGGATATAATGTAAAATTGTCTATCCATCTCATCATCCACATGTTTTAGGTACAGAGATACTTCTTCCTCACTGGTTACTTTAGCATGTGACTTAGGAAGTGGGGTTTTCAACACATATAATTTACATTCTGATGTAGTATAAAACATAAGAATTTATAAAATTCCTAATAATTAATAAAGGTGATAAGGATATCATTCTCTATCATGGGTCATAGTTATATGGTCAAAGTCATATCATTTTATATTTTTATAAAATTAAGATTATATTATTAGTATGTTCTTGATTACTAAATTTCATTAATGAATTTTAATTTTGTTAAATTTTATTAATCTTCAACTAACTTTTCAAAACCCAATATCCCTCACCATTGGATTTAAAATATTATTTTTTAAAGTTATTCTGTTGGAAAAGGATTATTTTCCCATTCTAATAACCCATACTTGGGATTGTCAAGTTATATGAAGGGTTTTAGGTAGGAATAACTTTCATACCGTATAAACTCATAGTTCCTTGATTTGTTGAGTGGACTCCAAATTCCTAAAATCCTGGATAAATATTTTCTCAAAACTTATATCTCAATCACAATAAGTCCTACTCGGGTAGTCAACCCTTAATGTGAACCAAGTTAATTAACCCTACAATTTCAAGATAAAAGTACCTTGATAATTGAATGTACACAAAGTTGGGTTGATCAAGAGCTTTGAACTTTGGGTTTGATTATAACTTAAGTAGTTTAAGGCTATACCAACTTAATATTTTAGTTGAGGGAGTTTTATCCTTTTGTATAATATCCATGTTTTATCTTCACATGCATTGTTAATATTAAATGGATTTTAGTTATGTAATTAACCATTTCTGATAAAATCTACACATAATATGATTTTACTTTATTTTATTTCATATTGTATTCTTATTAATTAATTTATTAAGTGATCATATATCATCAATAAAAATAAATAATAAACCATGCAACCAAAATCAATGAAATATAATTTGTATGATCATTAGATTCTCTAATGGTCAGTTTATCTAGAAGATAATAAACTAAACCTAATTTATTTGGGAACACACCTTCAACTGTAGATTATTTCATATCTCAATATTCAACCTTAGAAACTATATATCACCTCAAATAATTTCACCTTAGCTATAGTACTTGGACCACCTCCACTCTCCTGATAACTCCATCCTTGTAAAATATTTTACTCACATGAAAGTGATGGGATCCAATGGATTATATAAGGGGGGTTTATATAAAATAATCTATGGTAACACAGACCCTTACATAATAATGAGGAGTAGCATGCAATGAACACACATTTTTAATCTAGTTATCAATTACTTATTTTCATTATTTAATTAAGAAAAAACATCATGAATCAATCCAATTAATTTAATTTATCTTAATTCAATCGAAGCATCCTTGAATTACCATAATCTAAATTTTTAAAAAATTAAATAAATTAATTTTACTTAAAATTAGTAAAGCACACAAGTGTATATAGAGGCAATGGCATGTAATCGTCTGAACTACCCAACATGATCCTTATGTTCAAACATTCTCATATAATTCAACATAAATTGCGTGGTAGGTAATTACATAGAGTATAATTTCAAATAGATTGCACACAAAACGCATGTAAATAACACTATATGTGATGATATTAATGAACATAGAGTACTATATAAGAAAAGACCAAGAAAAACTTGTAGATTAAGAATTTAACATGGAAATTAATTTAATATATAATCAATAATCCTATAACATGGTGTGTAATATCAAATAAATGAAACAAAAAACACATGTGTATAGTTTCAATTATATAATTAATTCTTATATCTAGGTTAAATTAAGAACACTAAATGTAATAGACTATACAACACGTATTGGGTAACATGGTGTGTGATCACTTTTAGCAGTTTCCACCACACATTCCTATATACGAGTAATGTTTTTCTTCCATGAACATGTGTGAGGTATGAAAAATGAAACATTGTTCCATGATGTGTATCCTTGAAGTTTCATAGTATGTCACCCCCCATATCATGTTGCAGATAGACAACGCACTTAAACCCCCTGGGTTCTCCTCCACAAGAACACAAGGACTACATGTCATGTACACAAGTTACAAGACTTGTAGTTCTTCAAATCACATGTCTCCTAGTCCAAATAGGTGTAGATACGTTTTTATAAGATCTGATCTAATATCATTCGAATGATCCAATAACCATGTGATATATACACTAGATACACAGTTATATACTGTGTAGTTTAGTAAATTCCATGTAGTCTTATGTTATCCGACCAAAATGATTGGCATCACCATATGGTGTTTTTAGATATTTATTTATTTCAATTTAACATGTTTATTAGCTATGTGAGTGAGAAAAAATCAAACGTAGATAAAACATTGTTCAAATTCCAATAAAAAATAGATCTAAAGTAAAATAAGTTTCAAATACATACCATTCATGAAATGATTAATAAATAATTATAAATTAACCATGTGAACACTTTGATACCACTTTTAGGTGTCAAGAATAGTATAAGAACTTGTTGGACATGGAAAACTATTATTTTTGTCGTAATCATTGAATAATATAAGATGTGCACAAAAAAAATTCATGAAAAATAGAAATAATTCAAGGATTGATTGATATGAATGCTAAAACCATAAGAGGAGGATAATCACATATAATTTATAATTAATTTATAAACAGATCTTGAACTACCGAAATTTGTAATTTTTTATTCATTAATGATCCATTTGAATCAATATCATTAAATCATCCTTTAATTATAGGATCTATGTGTAGAATCCCTCAATAGGTGATCTACATGTGCACCAAAATCTTATAATATTGTCGTAGAGTTGTCGGGTTCTAGAACAAATGATACTAATCGATTTCATCATTTGTTTTTTTATCACAGTAAGAGGTTGTTCATGAGAAAGGGAGTCTTTTCTCTATCTCGATCACATTAGTGGTGAGGGAGATACACACTCTTGTTATTGAGTGCATTCTTAAGATATCTCTAGGGACTGAGAGAACATTTTTCTATCCATTGTGCATAATAAGTTGTATCTCATGAAATCAATATAACTTGATATTTATTATGTTAGGTTTAGGGTTAACTATTTTCACATAGATCACTAACCACTTAATTAATCCTTATTATACTCTATGTATAATTATAATAAAATAATTACAATTCAATTAACATGTGAATAACCTAAGAATAAATAAATTTAATTTATATTATTTCTGATTAGACCATTATGATCAATCTAGTTATCCTCTTCAACATTCACCAAACCTCAAATAATAACAATTTATTTAACTAATAAATATCACTACATAATTTTTCTATAGATATAATAAAAAATATATTCACTAAACCATTTAAATAATATTTATTATTACTTAACCCACATATTCTTTTGAATAAATCATGATTAATTATTAGTAGTCATCCAAACATGAATAATTATTAAACCACAATGTATGAATAATATTCATTCAAGTTTTTTAAATTCAAGATTTTTTAGATAATATTTTGGATATACATAGTGTGTGACCCTCCAACTTTCTTAGCAGAAACATGTGGATATTCTTAAATTCCAAGGTTAGTGTCCATTAAAAATCCAAGTAACCCTTAGGGAAAGAAGTTATTATAGTAAAAACATACATCCTCCTACAGACACTTACTGTGTAATATAATCCCTTTATCACAATATCTCTAATAAATAAATTTACATACAATCTTCATCAACATTTTTGCTTGATGTATCTTTCTTTGACTTTATAAAAATGAAATTCCTTATAGAACACCACAAAAAAGGATTTATCTAGGTAGTTCTATTCAAATTAAAGGGAACGAGATATCAAATTCTATCAAGGGATGTAAGGAATACATCCTTTATTTCATTATCTATTATTGAAATATTACTCAGGGTTAGAAAAATATATCCTACGTTTCTATGAGAATATGTCATCACGATTTTCATCAATACATAAAAGGTTGTGCCTTATGAAATTCATTAATGATAATTTTAAATTATAATGATTAATATAAACTTATATAGATAATTATATCCAATTAAACATATAAAAATGGATTTCCTATTGGTGGGTCTCATTCTTATAATCTCATACTCTGGAAATTAACAAGGGTTCAAACTATGAGAAAGTGAATTAAAGTCTTTTGAGTCTCTACCCGTAATAGCCTATATCATCCATGTCCTGTCAAATGATATCATATGGATATAAAACATATATTCAAGAATATTATTGTAGAACCTCTAGGTTCACATCATAGTGGAGAACTACTAAGACCTTTTAGTGTGACATATATTAGTAGTACATTACCAAATACCTTTTCATGTATGGGAATAGTAATGATGTAATAAGATTCTTCATTAACATTCAAGACAACGAATACATGTAATCATCAAGTAATTAGAAGTTCGTTCTAAGGAAAAATATCCAACATGTGATACAAGTCTAGGGGCTAGGAATACATTTTTTTTTGGAAATTTATGAGGCACATAGATTGTACAAGCCATATACATGTTTTGTATCCTCTATTTTGAAAAAAATTCAGTCCTACATTTCATGAATTAAATACATGATGCATATTTAACCATGCACTTTCCACCATGAATGTGTGTGGACTATACATTGCATACACAGGTTACACATTGTGTAATCCAACAAGTTTTATGCTAGTATTCTTATTGACATGAATTTTATAATGAATCTTCATGCAATTTATTACACGACACGTAAGAATAATTTCATGAATCATCCAGGTGAAATGATCTAGGATACATGTTGTGTACCTTTAGGATACAAATTGTGTAAACCTGTATTGTCTAGAAAGAATCCTCAACACCACTAGACGAGTTCTTTATGTGTTCTTTATATACTTTTAACCTATTATTGGTTTTATAAAATTGATAGAAGAATAAATCTTGATTTTTTTATTAAATAACGAATATATGGAAATTAAAAACTAACATAAAAAGCATAAATCAATTAATGTCGAATAAATAATTTTAAATTTGAACCTAACTACTATGATACCACTTTAACATTCTGGATGCAACAAAAGTGTCAATTTAGGCCATGCCAAAAATGGATTTTATCAGATTAAATACATAATATACAATTTTCATGATAAAATTCACTATAACCAATAAATTTATCAGATGAAAATTGAAAAAGATCCCAAAAAATAGATAGAGGATCTTTCATGTTAAATTTATATTCATTTAAAATAAGAATCACCTCGGTCTTGAGATTCTATATTTAAAGAAGATATTGATCATTTGAACCTTCATTCAATTATACGATCATTTATTTAAGAGGATTCAAAGTAGAATCCTTTTAGTAGGGATCCACACATGCTTCAATGATATCAAAGCATCACCGATGGTAGCCCATGTTATATGATGGAGGTATTGATCATTTTCATCTTTTTCTTTGTTTATCACATAATCCTTTCAGGTTGAAAGATTGATTATAGTTCTCAAGAGAATATTGAGGGAGGTTGATGATTCTTGCTCTCAGTTTCTGATGTTGTTCTATATAAATTTATCTCCATGGTTGAGAGAATATCTAGAGGTGATGTGTTTTTTAAAAACACATATAACCTTAAGAAATTATACAATTGAGTATTTGTAGAGGTAGGTTAGAGAATAAATAATTTCACATAGGCCCTTAATTATTCTAATAATCCTTAGAAAACCCTTTTTCTAATTATAATAATAATGTTACGACCATAATATTCATTGAATAATTTTCCTGGATTCAAATTTTCTAGTTTTCCCTTACCATCATTTTCAGTATTCTATTGCTCCTATCCCTCTCAGATTCACTCTTTTCTGGATCTGGTTTAAGATTTGGGATTACCAGCATTGATATGTGTTTGTGTGAGGTACTTGGACTTCAAGAGGTGATTATCTAGAGTCTTCTGGAAACTATCTAGAATTATCTTGGGTAGTGGTGTTTAAAGATCAGCTGGCGGTTGACAGCTACAGTGGCCTGGCATCAGTTTGGTTTTTAAGTGTTGTTTAGAGGTCGTGACTAGCATACTATTATGGGATCATTGATTGGGGAGGTGTGGCTTTCATGAATTTATTTTTTGGGAATGAATCACTAGTAATCTTTTGGATCGTTATTGGGAGGTTGATTTTGACCCTATCTCTATTGTTTTAGTCAGTGGTGGGTTCTTGGTTATAATAGAGGATATTTATGGACATTGGCATTGTCGGTTTCAATCATGGTTTAGTGGTTACTATTTTACATTTTCTATGAGGGTCTTTTTCATTTGATTGGTTACTGATGGATTTGTGTGCATTGGATTATGCTTCATTGCATTTTACAGATGTCCCTTTACCTTGCAGTAGATGTTGGGTGGGTGAGCTTGAAAGAGGGATGGGTTTTATGAAACCCATCATCATCCATATGTTTGTTTGGATGGATGATCATCATTCTTGATCATTTTCACAGTGATTTTTGTTAGGAATTTCTTTGCATCAGGTTGACATATCTTGAGTTTTAATATTCATTTTTGGGTGGGAGTTTTGATAGTTATATAGGTTCACTATCACCTATCATCTGGTCCTCCATCCGTATGTATGTGTGGGATGGAGTGATACTCTACCATGTTTTGTTGGTCTAGAATGACACAAATTCTTGGAAGGGGGTGAGGCATCTCCATTGATTGATCTCACTTTTCATGGTATAATAAGTGGGATGAGGTTTTTTCTAATTATTGTATTGGAATCTACTTCCATTTTGACATTTGGTTCCTTGTTAAGGCCTTCAAAGGTCTTATTTTTAGGAATCTATGACCCTGTCTTATAATGGGTTCCCTCTTCTCCCAGTCCTCAAAAGGGGATTCATTTATTTTTATATTCAATAAAGGCGGATTGAACCTCAACATTATAAAAAAATAGTAAATATTTATTTTAATATTCAACTCATAAAAAATAGTGACTAAATACATATGACCAATAAACACTGAATAAATATTATTCCATGACATAATGAATAAAACTTATTACAATAATTAAATTCAAATATAATTTAATTAATATTAATTAAAAGACTATGGGTGTGGCCCTATAAGATTATTCCTAGATACCATTATGTAGATTCTCTTGAACTACAATATCAACATCTAATAATACATAAAAGTAACAAATAATGAGAAGTTAATGATAAAACATTAACTACCACATCCAAAAACTAGACAATATAATATAATCTCTTTATCTTGACATCTCATAAAGTAGGTTGTATAATCATGTAATCAACATATATTATTGATGTGTTTTCCTCTGACCTTTTGTAATGAACCCATCAATACACCATGAACATGGAATTTTATATGATAGTTCCATTTCAATTAAAATATTGAGATATCATATTCCATAAATATGTAAGGAACAAATCCTTATCTGAATTATTAATTAATATTATATCACACATGATGTAATCAATGTACCCAAATTCACTATGAACATATGTCATCATGGTTTATGCCAATACATTTAAGTACATAACTAATGACATGAATTAATAATAATATTGATGTGATGGATCATTAAAAACACTCACAGTTAGGAATATCCAATGACATGTAAACATGTGGAATTATTATCAGTGAGAATATCCTCATAATCTCCTGTTATAGAGATTACCAAGTGTAAACCTCATGAGATGAAGTCTCATTATCTTATTAGTATCAAACAATAGATATTTTATTTCATCTCTATGAAATCAGATTATATTATAAAATTATGTTATATATAGTTTAATAACATCATTATATAATTCCAAGGTTCTCATCATAGAGGGAAACTAATATGACCATTTCAATGAGACAAATTCTCTAAGACATTATTATATTAAAATCATATAAATGAACTATCAATATGTGGAAAGTAACTTATTAATATTAATTTTTATGAATATACATGTAATATAATGTAAATATTAGTTAGTTATAGGGTACTAACTCTAAAATCATGGGTACTATATCCCATTTTAAGGGAAAATAACAAATAACTGGTAAATTCGTCTTGGGAATCTCATCCATTTTCCTATAAGTATCTCCTCAAGGATAGTACGCCTCACTTACAAGGGTATAACAAGTAATGGGTAGAGTATCCCATGTCATTATAATCATTAGTCTAGTTTGTAATTCTATCCCACTACCATCATCATCATGACCACATGGGAATCACATTCTATTTCCAAGTGTGTTGAAGTTAGTTCCATAGAACCAAATGATTTTTTACATTCAATTAATTTCATATTCATAGAACTAAATATTGAAAAATATCTTATCACATGATGAGTTTTATTTTTAGTAACATTGAAGTGATAATTTCCTTAGAGTGTTTTTCTCATCGAATTATTATAAGAGCTATATGTAATGATGATAACCTTGAAGTATCGTAGAAATATTCTTAAATATATTTTCTATGTCCATATGAAATCTATTTTACAAGACACATATGAAGTAAAATATTTAGTGTGTAGGGATCATAAGACATAGAGACTTCTTCTCATGACGTTTTCACTTGATAATCTCCAATAAATGAGTTTATGAGAATAGAGCTACCTATAGGAATTTCACATGTTATATGTGTCGTTGGATATTTTGATATGCGGATGTGTACATTGGTCCTAATAATTGATATTACTATTAATGAATATCATGAGTCATGAACTTAGATGTATTGAAGAAAATCATGATGAAATATGATCATGATAATATAGAATACAATGGGTGCATCATGAGTGATATGAAATTAATGAATAAGTTAAGAAATCATTTATCTATCTAGTGATAATGGATATCAATATCCTATATCCTTTTATTAGAGTGTAATTGTCTAATTAAATCCACATACATGATGGTTTTATCAAAAATTTAATTTCAAGAAATACATTAATGATATATCAAGATGATAGGCTGATGACACAAATAATGTAACCAGATTGATGAAAAATTAAAACAAAAGGATTTTATTATATAGTGATCATTCATAGGAATTTATTATTATTTAGTCATTAACTTATTTCTCTATGAGTGCTTTGATGTTTTTTAGATGATGATTTTAGATTTTAGGCTAGTTAGTCTAATGCCGTTGAAAAAGAGGCCTATATAGTCACACACTAAGTGTATCTAAAACCTCAGTTAAATTAAATAAAAATATAATATTAGCATAAATATTATTTTTATGTTTTGTGGAATAATAATTATTCAGGTTATGTTTACACATATATTCAGTCATAAGTTATTCAAGAGAATATATATATGAGTTGAATATTAAATAAATATTTATCCATGAGTTATATAAATATAATATTTATTTATTTATTTATTGAATAAATCTGTGATATTTATTTATTTTAAAAAAATTCATTGTTCATGGTTATGTTCCTAGCAGACCGTGCGGAACACTTAGAGGGGTAGGGGTGGGTGAGGGTGAGGTGAATCAGGTGTGGATCTATTTTACTAATAACCACTTTTTTCTTTTACATTTACATCCCCACTGGTATGTAACCTTTTTAACCTATTAGGATGTGAATTGAACTTTTCTTAATTTACCATACCAAACACCTATATGTAGTGCAAATGCTAAATGTAAAAATATCACAAGTGTCTTGTCAAGGTTCAACCCTAGTGTGGGAAACATTTTTCTTATCATGTCATCTCCAATTGTGTCATAGATTCTCCAATATAATTGAATCACTAATTACAATAGGTGGATATGGATCATCCTAAAACATATTCACACAATATTACACATGTGTGGTTACCATTATACACAAATGACAAGCCTACAATATATAATGCAAGTGTAAGTGATTTTATACCACTTCCACAATCATGATCTCCCGCATGTTTTTTAATTCCATCCTCCTTCTGAAGTTGATCATAGTCTATCTAGGTATGTCATTGCACCCAAAAAGATGAAATACTTCCTCAAATTATAGAACATTGACTACCAAGATATCATCAAACTAAGCACATGTAACTCAACCTCTGAAACTCTAAAACATCTAGTACTTTAAAGAATCAATACATGGACATGGAAATCAAAATTCTTTAAGACCCAATATATTACACAGACTCGATAGAATCAATATTAGTCTTATTATTCAACTTGACATATAGTGGATTCATCCTCCTCCTCTTCTTCTTATTCTTTGATAGCTTCATTTCTCTCAGATCCACCTTATATCATTCACCCGACTCCACCCTAGTAGCAACATCTTCTACTAGATTTTCTATTTTATTATCCTCGATCTTATAAGATTGTCACATGTATATAAATATATATTAAATTAATTCATTATTTTATAAATACCATAAATATTATATTAATAAGAAAAAATGACCACTTGTACAATAGACACATTATATAATTCCATTTTTAGGTTTCGATGTATTCTTATGAACACATTTTTCAACTAGTGGAGTATTCCAAAAAATTCTACAAATAATTTCTCCCCATTTTTTGAAACACATACGAATAATATACACATTATTATTTAATAAGAAAAAATTGTTTTTCACAAAAAAATCTATAAAATCCACAATACAAATATTAATTGTTGTATGAAGATCATACAAAAAATCTTATATGTGACATGGAACTTATACTTCTTTAGTAGATTAATAAAATCTAAAAGTCTTATCATATATGAAGTCTTTGTAAAGTTCATAGACATAAATCTTAGTTACTCAAGAGTAGTTAAACAACCTTAAATCAAGATGATGGAGACCATAATAAATAAAAACATGAGGTTTGATTGTTCTTCATCTGTATTATTCTTAGAAACTCACGAATTCCATTGTTTTAATAAAAGAACATGTGTAGTGAAAATATCACAAATTATAAATCAAAATAAGATAAAATTATTGATTGATTAATCTTTATGATGTTCCAAACTCAAAATCACATCTTTAGCATCACAATATTTTTATTTTTATCGGAATTAAATAATTATAAAAACTCACATTTTTTCATTATTTGATCTTCACTTTTCATGCATAATGACTAGACTATATTTATTCTCAATATTTAATCACACATAAATCTAGGTGATTATGAATGTTATATCATGGATGGATATCTCTTGAATTATCCCAAATAAATTTATCTTTATCAGATTCAAAATATGGAAACTCGATTTTTCATCCGACAAAACTTAAAAAATTTCACTATCTATTAAAGTCTTACACTAAGGACTTCAAAGAGAAATATTTGAAAAAACTTATAATAATGATTTATGTTATGATTTAGGTTATTATTTTAATCTAAAAAATTTATAATATTTTTAAGTGTTGAAATATTATGCTCAACCAATAATTTTCACTTGGTACTTCAAAGACTTATGCTCAATGGAAGAATCCTTATGATTGATGAATTTGTGAAATTTTAGTAGGATTAAAAGACTTATGATGAAATAATACAATAAATAAATAAATAATTTCTAAACTTGAAGACTTACATTTGGAGTGAAGTATTATGATATGATTTCAAAACCTTACACTCATGACTTATCCATTTTTTATAAACTAAAAAAACCATATTTCTACTGGTGATTTAAAAAATACATCAAAATTTCTTTTATATATAATCCAATTTATTAAAATAATATCATATCTTCTTCAAATAAACTTTATAATTTATAAAATAATTATGAACTCCTTTAGTCTCATTCCCAATGAATTACTGCATATAATACACTCATGTAAGTATATTTCAATGAAATCATCAACCATCTCTGGTATGAATCATCTTCAATCAATCCTGATCCATCTATATTCACATCAACCTTCATCCAATAGTGTATAAATATTGATTTAAGTATCCAACATACTTCATACTTCTCAAATGTATTCTACAACTTTATTGTCTATGTTTTATCCAACTATTTCGTGGACTAATTATCTTCTTCTTTTTGATTCATTCCTCGTGAAAATAACTTCTCTTTAATGGGTGGGTACTCACTTCTTCACTCGAGACATCTCAATGACATTGAACAAAAAATATAATTAACAAAAAATATAATAAAAAACCTTTTATAAATTTAATCCCCCCATTTTTTTGGTTTTCAATTTTAAATTTACTTCATTAGAAAATTTAATTTTCTCCCGTAATTAACAATAAATGAAAAGGGGTAAGATCATCCCCATATTTTCGACATAGTAGGGTCAAACTTCAATTTAATCTTCCATTTAAATGTATGATATAATTTGAGAATGATACCAATTGAAATACCAATTTATATTCCAACTGATACAAATTTAAATGAAAGGGAACATCTTCTTCAAATTCCTCCCTCTTTTATAATACCAGTGATAGGAATTTCTACAATAATTACTACTAACCAAATGCAAGTGAATTTTGTATCTTCAAAACAACACAACAATATCTAATGTGAACTTGGAATCATATTTCTCTTAGAATTGTACCATAAAAAATCATCTCTAATTCAATATGGGTGATCCATTTATAGAAAAAAACATTGAAAAGTTCATATAAAAAATTCCTCCACATTTTCAAACGTGAAACTAGTTTTTTATTTAACATTTTGGATCATAAAATGAAATTTTTTATTAAATTTCAAAAACTTCTAATCACTCAAAAAAATATATCAAAATATTTCAAGTTTGAGGTCTTCCCCAATCGATTCGATAATAACCCCCTTGATAACCATAATAAATAAATGTTAAAAAAGTGATGAGAGATGAAATCAAACCAAATACTTTAGATTTTTAAGGGGATATCTATATTTCCTAATTTAATAGAATTTATAAATACTGATATTATTTTAAAATTTTAGATATCCCCTCAAGGGAATAATCACCAAGCTTCATCATCTTTCCTTCCCATCATTTAAATTCCATAAAATAAAAATGGGGTGTGTGTGGATCTTACCGCAACTCCTCAGTGATAGAAATGGGGTTGTGATAGTTTTTGACCCAAATTACCTTGTTTCTAGGTTTGAAATTCCTTGAAATCTTCATTCTTGCTTCACCATTCACTTTCTATCTTTGTTCACCTTTGAGAAGCATGATCATCTTATCATCTTAAACATTAATATTATCTAGAAAGGGATTATTTACTTTAGTATCCATAGTAGTTTCATTGTTTTTATCTTTACTAATATTTATAGCAAATTCCAATGGATATAGACATATGGTTTGAAACCCTTTGGTAACATGATCAAATTTCTACTTGGATGTGGATACCTTCTTTGAAATAATAGACTTTGAACATGATATCACAAGTGATTTCCATTCTTATTTCATCAATATAGGAAAAACATTTATACATATGACAACCATGTGTCCTACCAAGTTACACATACTATAAAACTATGCATTATCTTTGACTTTGACCTTCTTGGCCAACTTCGAAACTTACCCATAATAAATTCCAACCAATAATACAATCCTAGAACTCTCTATTGGATGGATTCTATTCTTTATTTAAAATTTCAATCATTTATTAAACATTCATGGATATATTTAAATATTCCATGGTGTGGATTATTTTACCAAAATAGAATATTTTATTCCATATTAGTTGAACCTCCTAGTTTCCTTTCTTCATTACATTATTGGAAGTATTTTTCTTCCCGGATTTTTTTTCTGATTATCACACAAGGCAGAAAAATGATCTTTGTTTACAAGATTCATAAACATTGTTGGTTATCTATTCTATTCATTAAATCTATGATACCTATAAGGTTTACACCAACATTCACCATAAGTATAACCACATATGTTTCACATTTCACAAAAGTTTCTTATTTTTTCAAAACCGTTCCTTGTGAAAAAATTCTTCTTCATATGTGTTTGGATTCTTCGGTATAATAGGTTTTCTAATCTCTTTATCTTTGATCTATTTGATTAAGGACACCCCTAATTTCTATATATTTACATATTATACCAGCAATCAATAACCCAATGGCCAAAATTTTTGCAACACCAACACCTTCTAATTAAAGTTTTTATTTTCACTTTAGGTGTAAGATTTCCAACATGACATTCATACTGTTTAAAGACTAGAACCCAAACATATTGGGATCCATTAGTGGGAAGTTATTCTTGGACACAATAACCCCTACTGTTGACATATTTGTGATTTTATCAACATTTGTTCACTTCCATATGCACATATATTATTTTTCAACACTTTTAGAAGAAATAGATTCAATGTGATTCACCTTATATGCATAGTGGGTTACCTTTTTACCTGATAATGAGATGAATAATTATCTACATGATCTCACACTATTTGATCCACTAATGCAAGACTTATTTATTTTGTGAATCACTTATGAATTTTATGTGGAATCACACCTCCTCTCAATCAATTTGTAAGTTACAAAATTTTTCCTCTTCTAGATTTTTTAACATGACTTACGACTTAAGGTACTTCATGTTGAGGATTTATTTATCATAATACAATGATATCAACCTTTATTTCCAACCATTCTTAATTTTTAAACATCTTCCTTATGAATTTTACATTTGTACACTAATGAACTTACCAAATATTTCACCCTTATTTATTTTACTTCTAATTGGGGACACTTAACATCCATTGCGACTTTATATAAGTTCTCAAATGCAAGGAACTTTTATTTAACAACATTATTAAAAAATTATTTATAATAAATAATTACTTGGAATTATTCATTAGTTAAAATAACCTTTCATTTAAAATTGATAAATTTTCTTCTTTAAATATCACAATATTTGTGAGAGTGTTATAGCAAGTTATCATCTTTTCTAATGGATTATCCATTACATGAACAACTTATTATAGCTATAAATTTTCATTAATAATTTCGTTGATATATGAGAACATATATACAAAAAATTACTTAGGGACATTTTTTAGGTATTTAATAACTTGATAATAAAACTCATTGAGTGACTCATTAAAATCATCATATTCACATATTGAAATAGTTTCACTAGAGTAAAATTATTCAAAATATTTATCAAAATATTTTTAAATATAACTAAATTCATCCAGTATCTGTTCCTTTTTATTATTCAAAAAATTCATTTTCTTTATTTCCTCTTTTTTTTATATTTTTTAAGATCATTTTTGAGACATCCATGTCTTTTTGGGTAGAAGTGGAAGTCAATTCTTCCAGCTGGTGTGCTTCTTCAATCATATGAAATATGCACATCATGTATTCAATAAAAGAAAATTGAAATAATTTTATTCTATTTAGAGTTACCCTTTGGCTTTAATATAAATTTTGATAAGTCAACAAATCCAATCAGATATGAACTAGGATCTGGTACCAATTGAGGTGCACAGTATCCCGTAAAGACACACCAGAGAGTGAAGGTGAATAATGTGTGGATTGGTTTAACCAATAATCAAATTAATCCTTTATCCTTAAAACCCATTTATTTTTTAACCATTTCCACCTTTTAGGATATTAATGTATTTTTTTAATTCAATCTTCCAAACACCTATATGCAATGAAAATATTGAAAGTAAAAAATTACACCAATATTTTTACAAGGTTCGTCCCCAATGTGGATAACCTACTCCATGTCATGTCAACTACCATTAAGCCATGTATTCTCCAATATTATCAAATAAAATATTACAATGGGTGGCTAGGGATCATCCTAAAATCTCTTTAAACAATATTACACATTTTCGGCCTCTATATTATGTTGGTGATAAGCCTCCACTATATGACACATATGAAGGGGGAATTATATAGCTTCCACAATCTTCATCGCTTGTCTGTTATATTCTTCTATTTTCCTTATAAAATAGATCAAAATATGTCTAGGTATTATTGAGTGGCTTCTTGAACCACTTTATGTTTTGATAATTAAAAAGCTTTATTAGTTTTATTTCCTTTTAAAGTATTAATAATTTGAATTATGTAAATCTTACTTAATTGTAATCATATAATTATATTTATTTAATTAAAATATTTTTTTTTATTTTTTATAGTCCATAACATGTAATTTTAGTTACATGAATCATTCCTAGGATAAATAATTCATTTGAGACCTTATAATATCATTTAAATTTTTTTGGAACTAAAATTTGGAAATGTTTTGGAAATTGAAAATTTGGAAAAGTTTGGAACCTTTTATGTCAACTATGTCACCTAAACATGTGACCCAAACATGTCAACATACCACATGAAAAAAATTAACTGACCATTGAACCTACCATGAAACCTATCCGAGATCCTATAATGGAACCTACTGCGGAACCTACGGTGAAACCTACAGTGAGTACTGACAATGAGTTAAATTATGTTCTATATTTTTTCTATAACATGGGATAAATAAATAGAAATTAAGTGATTATTATTTTATTTTAAATATAAAAAATTATATACATTTAATTAGAATTAATAAAACTATGAATTGATCTCTATAACTACATAAATTTGATTGAAGTCACTGCATGTTCTAAGTTGGAATCCTATAGTTTCCCAAAATAATATTTTTACTATATTTTGATAAAAAAACATTAGATGTATAAGTTTGATTAATATAATTATTGATTATATGGAAATATAATGAAATTATATAAATATTATTCAATTGGATATAATGTTGATTTATTTATTGAAGGTATATTTTAAGTCTGAATATAAAAGTTGAGCTATTTACAAATTTACATAATTTCCTACATAAAATAAGGTGTGTGAATTTACTTAATTAGATTCAGATACATAGATTAACTATATAAATATTCTTAATAAATCTTCTATTTGAAACCCTCACATGGATTTTACTATATAGATTTGTGATTTTCTACATGATGGTGAAAAGTATGGAAATATGCTCTATTTTACGTAACATTTCACTTTTCCCTTTGTTCCATGTTTGTTATGGATATAATTATTAATTTATTTGTTATATAATAACTTATTAATTATTTAGAGTCCGTGAGAATAAATTATAATTTTTTTTATAAAATTATTATCACATGGGTTGAAGTTTAACATTTATTTCATAAGAAAACACGAGTTCCACATTAAATGTTCTTGGAATGTGAACAATTTGGCTCACATGCTTTATGGATTTTTCAAGGGAATTTAATGTTGATTATAATTATTAATTAGTAATGTATTACTTATACTAACATTTTATCACTATACAACATGAATTTAATTTTATAGATTATTGAATTTATTGAAGTGAGTATGCTTTGCATGAACATTCAATTAAGATATTGTACTATATTACAAAAGATGAGCTATAACAAGCTTCTGGTGTGGAATATTTTATGAATAGATGAATTGTATACATGGATTTTAACAAATTTAGATCCTGTAATATAGAGGTTTAATATATTCTTGAAGTGTATTATGGGTGAAAACTTTGATGATTTCTTACTTCTCACAATTGGTCTTTATCGATTTCATCCTTTTCTATTGGAGAGTTTACCACTACCTTGATACTCAAACACATATCTATACATATGATTTTTTGGTTTTAATTATTCATATACCTTTATATGTGCATAATTTTAATGGGTTATAATACCCATTAAAATTTAATATTGTGTTTTGTGACTCCCAAACAAAAGTCAGGAATTAGGTTGTGCCTCTAGAGAAAAGGTATGCCATTCAGGTTGTACCTCCATGTAAAAAATGGAAGGTCTATTTTAGGTTTAAGCCTCAAGGGGAAAATTTATTTTTAATTAGGTTATTAATATATGTTGTAAAATTTCATTGCAAGCCATTATATTGGATATAGTGGGCTCTATTACTCTCAGATCATGAAAGGGGAAAGGAGTGGAATGAGATCATTTAAATCCAAACCACTATAAAAATATGTTGTTTTCCTTTTAATTTATTTTCCACTAAATGAAAATTATAACTCCAATATACCCCTTAAAATCATTTATTCTATTTTAAAAGTACAATTCACCCCCACATGGGTATATTTATATTTTAACTCCAAACATCAAATTGGTATAAGAGGAGGACTCCTAGCTCTATCTATATATTATTTATGCTAACCATTTTTTGAAATAATCCTTAAGGGGAAAATATCTTGTTTAATATAGTATAAAAAAGTTATAATGATGTTTGGATACCTAAAAACCACATCATTTGGATGGTATTGATCATGGATAATGGAATTCTTGGATTAAAACATTCTTGAAGAAACTTTTAATTGATCATCAGACAATTATGAAAAATTCATACAAACTTCATAAAGGTGAACCTGAACAATTAGTTAGAAATGATGTGGTAAAGTATATTTGGAATTATAATGTGTGTAATATCTTAAACTATCCAATAAATAAAAATTTTTATAGTCCTATTTCATCATGTAAAACTACTCATGATATATGGAAATTTTTTCAAGTTACACATCTTGGTTATGATAAACTTATAAGAACTAAATTTTGTATGTTCAGAGATGAATATAAATAATTTAAATTTTTTGAAGATAAAACTATAAATCAAATGATTTATATATTTACTATCAATTTAAATGGTATGAGTTCTTTAAGAGAGACTCTAGAAAATCATATTCTTGTTAAAACAGTTCTTAGAACAGTTCCCAAGAAGTTACATACTAAAAAGGTTTCTATATATGAAAGTAAGAACATTAAGGAATAAAATCATGATTATCTTATTGGATCACTATTATAATATGAGTTAGAAATAAAATATCTCACTAAATAGGACAATTCAAAGAAGAAGGAAATTTCCTTTAAATAAAATGTATCTACTTAATACTATGATTCTGAATTATAGAGTAGTGAAAGGAATTATACAACCTATCTTTAAAAATATGGGTATAATAGGAACAAAGTATACTCAATGAGATATCAAGAAGACAATGCCAAAGATGATCACATGGAGAACAAGAAAGGTATTTTCATTTATAGTTTTTCTCAATATGTAAATTTTTATGATGGAAGGATAAGAGTCCTATAAAGAATAATCTCCCAAGACTAAATAATGAAAAAAATAATAGGAAATAATAAAATATAGAAAATAAGGAAATAGAAGTTGTATGGATTTTTACAGAATATCCAAGTACTCATAAAGGATCTAATTTTGAAAAAGATGTTTCAAACTTGTATTTAATGGCATCTTTGTTTCAAGTAAGTGATTCTACTTATTATTTTTCTTCTAAATTTGAATATGAAGAATGTACTATATAGGAATTTAATAAAGAAGTTGATATACTTAAATATCATTTTGAAAAAGTTACTAGTTTATACAATAATCTTAATAGACAATATAAGTATGATCTTAAGGAGAGTGAAAATCTGAATAAATATATGTATGATGATAAAAATTATACTCATTAAGATCAGAAAATTTCTAAAAAAACCCAAAAAAATGATCTTGTTGAAAATTATAAATTAAAAAGTGAAGTTGATTTCATTTCAAAATCTCATGAATTTGAAATAAAAAATTTCGATACCATTATTAAGGAGAATAAACTTCTCAAAATTGAATTTTAAATTTTAAATTTAGATTTCTACATTTTTATCAATGTAGAGGAAACTTGATGAAATTATGAGTTTTAATAAAATTTGAAATAGGAAATATGGTATTGGTTATGATAATAATTTACCTAAAATGTATAATACTATCCTTGTTAAAAGTTTTAATTGAATTGAATCTAATGCCACTTATTTTAGATTTCACATGAAAGGTTACTATGCCAATAAGTGTTTCTTGATATTTCCAAAATATCTTGGAAACATTAAGGATTTTATTTCTAAATAATTATCTTTTAGATTTATTATTAACATTTGTTTAAAATCTCTCTGGGTTCCCAAAAATTGATATTCTAATCCCATCAGAAGCAAATTTTCATGGGTACCAAATATTTATTAAATATTTTTTAGAGGAAATATATCTAGGGAGCATAAAAAAGGATGTTTGGTGTATGGAATGTGGATTATCAAGAAACATTATTGGATAATGCATAAGCTATATAAGAAACAAATTGTTTTATAGCTACCAAAAATAAAATATGACAACACATTTGTTTTTTATTAATTATTTAAAGGTAAAAAAAATTAGTTTCAAGTTAGTTAAAGAAGTAAAAACTATTAGGCCTCTTGATCTAATTCATTTTGATTTATTTTTTCCTATTAATTATTCTTTTTTCATAGGTAAAAGATACTGTTTTGTTTTAATAGATGATTTTACAAGATACACATGGGATTAGTTTCTTACTCTTAAATATGAAACATTATCTAAATTTAATATTTTTTGTAAATCAGTTCTAAATGAGAAAGAAAAATTAATTAAATCAATTATAAGTTATCATGGTGGTGAATTCTAGAATATGGAATTTATAATGTTTTGTGAGTTAAATAGGTATTTTCAAAAAAAATTCATCCCTTAGGACACAAGAAAAAAATGTTTTAGTAGAGATAAAAAATACAATACTTTAATAAATGACTATAACCATGATAAATGAGTTTATAATATCAAAATATTTCAATGTATAATCTTTGAATAGTTCTTGTTGTGTTAAAAATAGAATTATTTTAATGACCTTGTTGAATAAGACACTGTATGAACTTAGAAAGGGAAGAAAACCTAAAATTGGTTATTTTAGATTCTTTGTATGTAAATTTTTTAGTAAGGACAATGTAGATAAATTTTATTCTAAGTTTAACGAAGGTAGTTTATTAGGTTATTCAAATAATTGTAAGGAATATAGAGTATAAAATAAAAGAACCATGGTTGTGGAAGAATCAATTAATCTTAAGTTTGATGAAAAAGAGTTTGAATAAGAGAGATAATGATATTGAACAACTTGAGGAAGAATTTAGAGACATTAATTTTGATGAAAAATTAACTCAAGGTAATTTCCACATATTTAGGGGGATAATATTTATTCCCAATCTGAAACTTGTCTTGAAAAAAATGGAAGACTCCTAGAGATCATCACATAGATAATGCAATTGGTAATGTTGATTATAAATTTTAAACAAGAAAATATGTTGTGAATACCTATCCGTACCATGCATTTATTTTTGATATTTTCTTTATTAATATTAATTAGGCCTTAGAAGATGATAATTTGATCTTGAATATTAAAGAAAAAATAAATCAATTTACTATGAATATTGTGTGGAATATAGTTTTTCCACAAAATGATTCTCATATTAATGGAAAAATGGATATTTAGAAATAAACTTGAGGAATTTAGAAATATAGTTATGAATAAAACTTGATTAGTTTCATATGAATATTATCAAGTGGAAGGAATTGATTTTTAAGAATCAATTTTACCTAATTCTTGGTTAAAATAAATTAATATATTATTAACTTATACTTCTTTTCATGTATTTAATTTTTTTCAAATGAATGCCAAAAACACTTTTCCGAATGGTAGTATTTTTAAAGAAGTATATGTTAAGAAACCCTCAATTTTTTAAAATGAAAAGAATACTAATAATGTTTTGAAACTATATATAGATTTATATGATTTGAAAAAAGATCCTCAATCTTGGTATGAAAGGATAATTAGTTTTTATTAAAAATTGATAATGGACTAGTTGATCATACTTTGTTTATTAATAAAATTCATAATGATATATTGATTTTAAAAATTTAATTTTATGATATTATATTTGTATCTTCAAAATAAAAAATTTGTAATGATTTTTTAGATTTGATGACCTCTGAATTTGATATGATTATAATGGGGGGATTAAAATTTTTACTTGGTTAAATTTTTAAAAAAAGAAATGATGTCATTTTTCTAAATCAATATATATATACTAAATAATTAGCTATGATATTTGGTTTAGAATTTTATAAAAGTGTGAATACTCCCATGATTACTAATTGAAAGTTAAATTCAGATAAATATGAAAAATATGTTGATGTTAAAACCTATAGAATAATTAGAGGAAGTTTATTTTATTTTACTACCTCTAGGATAGATTTAGTGTTTTCAGTTTTCATGCGTTCCAGATATCAAAGTTATCTTAAGGAAATTCACATTAAATATATTAAAAGGATCATTAGATATGTAAAATGTTCTTTTAATCTTGGTTTATTTTATACTAATAGAACTAACTTTTATTTGAAAATTAATTATAATTATTATTTTTGTGGATGCAATATAGATAGGAAGAGAACTTTAGGAATGTTCCATTTACTTGGAAAATATTTAGATTCATGGGATTTAATGAAACAAAATTATATTTCCCCTTCAATTACCAAATTTGAATATATAGCTACTGCAAATTTTTATAATCATTATTTATTGATTAATTAAACACTTTTGGATTTTGGTTTTGTTTTTAATAACATTCCTATTTTCTTTGATAATAATTCTATTATTTCTATTTCCTAAAATCCCTTAAAAAACTCTATAACTAACCACATTAATGTTAAATTTCATTTTCTTAGAGATCATGTTCGAAACAAGAAATATAGTCTTAGAATTTATTTATACTGAAAACAAACTTTATTATATCTATACTAAGACCATATATTTAATAGTTTTTAGAAAATGAAGTTCTAACATGTTATGATGGAGATTTAAATTTGTATAGAATGAATTTGGGGAGAGTTTGGGAGTACTTTATTGATGAAAATTTCAAATCTGTAATATTTTTTTTTCTGATTAACATTTTTTATTTTCTATACATATTTGTGTGCTATATTACCATGGTGAGACTTATTATTTGTACTAGATAATTTTAACTTACTATATAAACTATTAGTTAGCATAAATCAGTGTTTTATGAAGGGTTTCTCATTAATTTTTACAAACTAATTTTAAAATTATGCTCGCTGAACAATTTATTCTTGATACATGTTTTGATAATGGAATGTTTTTTTGTAGATCCTCAATATATGTTTTTATAAATGAATATTTAATAAATTTATGGAATAAAATTTCTTTTTCATGTATGATTTTATTTATTAGGATTTAATTTTTATGTTTTAATTTCAAAGAGAAAATATTTCTACTAAAACTTTATCTTTTTGATAATTTCAAAAAGGGGGAGTTGTTTTTGAAATTATTATTATTTTACATAATTATTAAAAAGTGATAGAATGTTTAATATCTCCTTGAAACACTTTATGTTTCAATAATTAAAAATATTTATTTTTTTATTTCCATTAAAATTATTAATAATTTTAATTATGAAAAGTTTCCTTAATCATAATCATAAAATAATATTTATTTGCATAAAATGTTTTTAATTTTTTAGTTTTAATAGTTCATAACATGTAATTCAAGTTTCATGAAGTGATCTTATGATAAATATATCATTTGAGACCTTTTAATATCATTTAACTTTTTATGGAAATAAAATTTAGCAATGTATGGAAATTGAAATTTAGAAAAGTTTGGAACCCATTATGTCAAATAATCGCGTCTCCTTGCCATGTCACCTGACCATGCCACTTGACCGTGTCGCCTGACCGTGTTAGCTTACTGTGTCAGCATACTGTGTCACCTGAACGTGTCACATGACCGTGTCACCTGACAGTGTCACCTGACCGTGTCACCAGACCATGTCACCTGACCGTGTCACCTGACCCTATCACCTAAACCTTTCACCTGACCATGTCAACCTACCACATGAATAAAATATACTGACCGTGGACCTACCATGGAAAGAACCGTGGAAACTAACTTGGAACCCACCATATAACCTACTATGGGACCTACCACAGAACTTATCCTTGAAACTACTATGGAACCTACCACAGAACTTACCATGAGTATTAACCATGAGTGAAATTATCTTCTATATTTTGTCTATAACATGGGATAAATAACTCCAAATTAAGTGTTTTTTTGGAAAGATAAATAATTATATTCCTTTACTTAAAATAAATAAATATCTTAATAAATATCTATAACTATATAAATTATATTGAAGTAATTGTCTATTTAAAGTTAGAATTTTGTAGTTTTCTAGAATAATATTTCTACTGTATCTTAATGATAACATAAAAATGTAGAATTCTGATTAAGATTATTATTGATTATATTGAAGTATAATGAAATTATATAAATATAATTCAACTAGAGATAAATTTTCTTTTTATTTTTTGAAGGTATGTTTTTAAGTATGAAACAATATAAGGTAAGCTGTCTACAAATTTCACGAATCACCTACATGAAATAAGGTATGTGAATTTCCTTATATATATTAGAATGTTAATATTTTACTAAATAAATATTCATTATAAATCTCTTATGTGAATCCTTTATGTGGATTTTCCTATGTATATTTGTTATTTACTATGGGATATTGAAAAATATGAAAATATTCTCTATTTTATGTAACATTTCACTTTTTTATTTATTTCACATTTATTATGGATATAATTAATGTTAAATTTTCTATATAATTATTTATAATTATTTATAATCCATTTGAATATATTTTTAATTTTTTTTATTAAATATTTATCACATGGGTTGAAGTTTATCATTGATTTCTTGGGAAAATGCGAGTTCCCTATTAAATGTTGTTGGAATGTGAACAGTTTGTCGTGCATGGATTATGGGATTTTCCAAGGAAATTTAATGTTAATTATAATTATTTTTTATTTCTATATTAATTATAATATTATTTTATCACTATAAAACTTGAATTTAATTTTACAAATTATTGAAGTGACCCACGTGAGTATGCTTTGCATGCGCATTCCATTGAGAAATTATATACTATATTGGGAAAGATAAACTAAAATATGATTATGTTGTTGAATATTTTTTTCATAGATGAACTTGATATATGGAATTTGATAGATCTAGATCAAGTAACTAAGTTGTTGAGTATATTCTTGATGTGTACAAGGGCTGTAACAACCCAGGTACTTATAAAATAATTTGTTATCATTCTGAAATTAAATAGGTAAATTCATTATAAATTTATGATGAAATTAGAGTTATTTATAGAAATTAAAGAATATATAATAATATAATAGTAACCTCACCGATGAAATTATAAATAAAATTTAGGTATTTCATAAATAAAAATATGATATATTTATATTATGGAATAAGTAATTTTTTTTAAAATGATAAATTAAGTGTTGGTATTTTTGTGAAACATAAATATTTATTTACAATTTTACAATTAATATAATTATTTAGAAGAAATTTTATTTTCATGAAATAGATTAATTAATTAATATTTTGTTTTATTACAATTATAAGATAATTTTGTAAGACCTTAATAAAATTTTCAAAGGTTTATAAAATCAATTTTAATAATAAAATCGGTATTTTTTGAGTAAGTGATGATATTAATTAAAATTAAATTTCTCATATTTATAAAATTATTTCAAAAATGGTGTCTATTTTTGAATTCTACACATAAAAAAGTATATGGTTAATTTTTTTGTGTTTTCTAAAATAAATGATTTTTTTTGTGAACATGAAAATATGGTAATTTGTGGTATAATTAAATAAATTAATTATTGAATTATGGATGATGTTTGGATGAGGTAAGAACCCATTAGTTTTAACTCACATGCACGATTTACTGTACTTAATCACAATAATTAACATTATTGATATTCTTGAGCTAAAATAATAAACTAATGGATATAATATTCAAAAACACCCATCCCCTCTCCCTATAAATACCACCCTCATCGCCCCTTCTCCTTACACCTCCAAAGCCATGGATATTTTTTTTAATTCTACCAAATTACCTTACCAAGACTCTTAACCATTTCTAAGACCCACTGGTCTCACTAAAAAACCAAAACCAAGTGCCTTGAGGAGGTTCTCAAGGAGTCTATATTCAAGAGGTAAATCCATCTTCTTTCTCTTTTAAATTATTTATTTATTTATTTATTTATTTATTTCATATACTCTCCTCACCCCTGCTATCCAAAATTACATGACAAATCTATAATCATAAATATACAATAATTTTATTATGTTAATGTAATATCCATCATCAAACCTCTCATGTTCTACTCTTATTCTAGAAAATTAAAACATTGTATGTGACATATCAATTCACCGCCTCCATGGACGACGAGTTTTTATTTTTCTTTACCGCCTTAAAATATGGTCATAAAACCATTATTATGGTTAAAAAATATTTTAATATGTATATTATAACTTTTTTAATGTTTTGGAACTAATTTATAAACATAATATTAATTAAAACGATAATAGTTTGTGATGATTGGAAAACCCACCAAAAATAAACCAAATATTTATAATTAATATTTTATCAAATGAATCATATTTATATCAGAAAAAAAATTATATATGGGATCCTTTAATTTTTTAGAATCATATTAGTACCATTTCATTCCACTTCTAGATTTATTCTAACATTTGATAAGAACTCCCATAATTATACTAAAGGGAAACAACCATAAATCCATGAAACAAACACTCCTAGAACAAAAATTATAATAATCGTAACTCATCAAAATGGCCATAAATGAACTTAATAAAATTTTAATAAATTAAATATATATTTAAAAGGCTTTTAATTAATTAATATAATTTTATTATACAAGACATTAGGTACAAGTGTAGAACATTTTTGGACATAAGGTAAGGAACATTATTTTTAAAATCCTCTTTAATGTATCTTTTTACAAAATTTAAAAAGAATGTTTCTTATTAACTTATACGACATGAGAGGATTTTCATTTTTTCATGATTACTTGTTGTTTTGAATCATTATTTAAAATTTTATATTGTTATTTTCAAATAAAATGTTTCATTTGTATGTGCACAATATTCCTTTTTAATAAGTCATTTTCTATAAGGAATGTTTTTATAATGAAAATATTCATATTTTATAATTATGTTATGGTATTTTGGAATTTTTTATGACAAAATGTGGTTTAATTATAAATAAAATATGTGTGGGTCCTTGATATCCCACCAATGCATTGGGTATATTGGAAGTTGACAGTAATGGTTATTCTAATTATAACTGCGACAATTACATCATAAGGTAGCTGCGAGAGTTAAATTGTAAGCTAGATATGATGTTTACAAATGATATAGTATCCATGAGGGTTACAATAATATGTAAGTATGGAAATAAAATGATGTGCCATTTTAGCTAAATGTGTTGTTTTATTCTTGCTATGTTTTATAGGAACCTCGTGTTTTAACAAAGTATGTATATGTTACTTTTAATGGTGATAATTATAGCTTCCATATGTTTATAATTATTCATTGACTAATGGTTTATTTTCTTTTTATTTCCATTAATGATATTTTTGTGCTCATACCAAGTTTTAAAATGTGTTTCATAGGTTTTAAGGTTGGGTAAGATAATAGAAGAAGCCAAGACTTATTTTGTGAATATTTTTCATGAAAAGAAATCCTATTTTTTTAAAACAATTATGACAAAAATGGATACACTTTTAGTGGTATATAGTTTTTATGATTATGGGATGTTATTTATAAATTATGACCTAAATATATAAAATTATAAACCTAAAATATGGTTGGTAATGAATGAAAATAAATTCTATTCTAATGTAACTAGAATATGTAATGGTTAAGGTCAGGTCCTTACAGTTGGTATTAGAGTACAATTTTAATAACTTTTTGGATTAGGATTTTGTTAATATAATAACATAAATTGTTTTTAGATTATTTTTAATTTTAAATGAAATAGAATTTTAATATTACCATGTTTCTTCATTTAAATTATGTTTTTTCAATATGGTTTTTTGTAGAAGAAAAAGGGAAGATGATGTAGGAATACAGAGAGAGGATGATATCTTTTCGAATCTGTAACCTAGAAGGATTGGAATGGGAACTGAGAAGTTTGTAATAGTAATGAATTATTTGAAGTATGATATAAATGGATGTGGTGTCCATGCAAGAGAATTTCCAGAGCTACCACAAATAAATATAATGATAGTGGAACATTTTAGGAGGCAACACCCTCCCGCTTTTAGTGGGTCTTCTGACTCATGGTTATTTAAGGTTAGATTAAAGCCTTGAAAAGATATTCATTGTCTTTGGGTGTTTAAATAATACAAAGGTTAGACTTTATATATATCATTTGAAGGTGAATTCATCTAGTGGTGGTCAATGGTTAAGAATATTAGGGAAAGTGAAGAGATTGATTCCTTGGAATGGGATGAATTTAAAAATATTTTCTTATGGAGTTTCAAATTTGTATAGAAAAAAAATTCCTTGAATTGAATAAAAAGGATTAAGAATCAGTGGCTATGTATGAATCAAAATTCACTCTACTGTCACGTCACTCTCTAAATCATATTCAGGATCTTTATTGTAGCATCTACCATTTCTACTTAGTATTGAAGTCGGGATATTGAGGGCATTGACTTCCCATGAATTTAAAAATCATAAGAAACTTGATCAATGTGTTTAGAGAGTAGAAATGGAGTTTCTTGATGATTACGTGTACTTTGAAAACAAGTAGAAGAAAAGTTTTAGATTTTAAGAAATGTGAAAGAATCAATCAAATAAATGTGAAGGTATGAAAATCCAGTTTCTATTTTGTGGGAAGTGTGGTAAAAAGAATCATGGGGAATTAATTAACAAATACAAGAATTGTTTCTGATGTTGTAAGTTTGGACATATGGACCTAGATTAAAATGAAAAATATCTTAGTGTTGGTATGTTTAATTCTTATACAAAAAATATAAAGTGTTTTAAATGTAGTGAGAGGAGTGATTATGCACATAATTACCCAAAGAATGCTATGAATGATGGTAAGTAGCTAGACTATAAGCAAAAAAGGTGTAGTGAAATAACTTATGACTACTTCTGTAAATTTTGGGCATCTAATGAAGTGGAATAAGGTAAATTGTTTTATTAATTAGACTTTATTAATGTATTGTTTGTTACAGGGCCTACACATTCCTTTATTTTGGAGAACATTTCTAGTAAATTGGAAATTTCACCTCAAGAAATGAAATCAGGACTTATGGTTAAAAAACTAGGTGGAAATATTAAGGTGAAAAGGCATTATAATAATCTTCCTATTTTTCCTGTAGAAATTCATTACCTACAAACCTTGTTGTTTTTACCATAATAGATTTTGATGTTATTATGTGTATAGATTGAATTTCTATTTGTCATGGTAAGAATTATTATAGAGAGAAAGAAGTTTTTTTAGAAATAGTTTTTATTTGTGTACAAGAATGAGCCCATACCATTGGTAACATATCAAGAAGATGATAAATTATTTGAAGGAAGAAATGAATGTTATCTTGCATATATTGTTGAAAATTAGAGAAATATTCAGATTAATGATGTGTCAGTGGTAAATGAATACTGGAATATTTTTTATGATTTTAATAGTGTTATACCCTGATCGGGAAGCTGAATTTACCATTGAATTAGTTTCGGATGCTAAGATAATTTCAAAACCCCCTTATAGAATGGATCAAATGTAACTTTTAGAATTAAAAAATATGTTGTAGGATTTTATTGAAAAAGGTTTAATTAACACCTAAACATCACCATGGGGTGATACTGTTTTGTTTCTTAAAATTAAATATGGTTCCATGAGGCTTTTAATTAATTATAGAGCTTTGAATAACATTACTATTAAGAATAAGTATCCCTCTCGTCATAACGATGACTTGTTTAATTAGCTCTAGATAGCTTAGTATTTTCCCATGATTGACATGAGATTTGGGTGACATCATCTAAAGGTAAAGGAGTATAACATTCCAAAAATAGTGTTCTAGACTAGATATGGGCATTATGAGTTTTTTGTTATTCCCTTTTGATTGAAAAATTTCCCTGCTTCATTTACAGATCTTATGAATTAAATATTCCATGAATATTTTGATATGTTTTTTATTATTTTTATTGATGATATTTTTGTTTATTCAAAAAGATATTAGGATCCTGAAAAACATATAAGGATTTTTGTGAAAAAATATAAAGAAAATAAGTTATACATGAAATTTACAAAATGGGATTTTTGGTTGCAATATATTTCTTTTATTGGGTACATTGTAAATATATATGACATAATAGTTGACCCCACCAAATCAAAAGTGGTTGATGAATGATGAAGACCTACTTATGTTATTAAGATTCATAGTTTTCTTGGATTATTAGGTTATTAACAATGGTTTGTTAAAAAAACATTAGTGTTATATCTCCCACTAACTAAATTAAAAAAAGGGGTTAAATTGATTTGGATAGAATAATGTGATGTTTGATTTGAAGAATTGAAAACAAGATTGGTGAATGATATAGTTTTGGCTCTACCTTCCAGAAATAGAGGGTTTTTTATTTACAATGATTATTAATTGATGGGACTTAGTTATATTTTGATATAGAATGATTAGGTAATTATTTATACTTCGAGATAACTAAAACCTCTTAAGTTAAATTATCCCACACAAGATTTTGAATTAGCATCTTTGGTTTTAATAAAAATTTGGAGACAAAATTTATAAGGATCCAAATGTGAGATATATATTGACTATGAAATCTTGAAGTATAAATTCACTCAGAATTAATTGAACATGAGGCATAGAAGATGGCTAGAATTGATAAAGTATTATTATTGCATGATCAATTATCATCCTAGAAAATAAAACAAGGTGGAAGAAGACTTGATTAAAAAACATCATGATACATTAACCATGTAACATTTTGGACATGACCCCATGGTTATTGATTTAATGAATTTTGGCTAAGATATTGTTGATTTAAGAAATTATTTTATTTTGTATTAGGTATTAATGAAATCATATCTATCAAATAGAATTAGGAAATCGCAGAAGGAAGATTGTGATTTTCATAAAAATGTAGAAATGGTTAAAAGTGTATGTTTCCAGAATTTAACACTGATAAATGTTGTTTTTTTGATATTTTATAAGAGATTATATTTTTTTATTTCCAGATGAAGAAATAATTGTTAATTTAAGCTTATAGTTTTCCATTTTCAGTTTATCCTAGCAGTACTAAGATGCACAACTAACATTGAATGTATTATTTATGGGATGGAATAAAAATAGATATTATTAACTTTACCATGAGATGTTTTACTTTTTAATAGGTAAAATCATGATGAAATTTATTTAAGAGGATGATTTATCCATTTTCAGTGAAAGAGTGGAAATGTTAAAATATATCCATGGATTTCTTGGGGGGACTACTAAATACTTCTTGAGGTAAAAAATTGATTTTCATTATTGTTGATCGACTGAAAAATTCTGCACATTTTATTCATATTTAAGATAATCTATCTTTAGATCAACTTTATCAGTTGTATATTAAAGAGATAGTCTGGTTACATTAAGTTCCTCTACCCATTGTATTCGACTGTGATCCAAAGTTCACTTATAACTTTTGGAAAGGCCTCTAAAATTGTTTAGGAATGGAATTAAATTTCAACATAGCCTTTTTTCCTCAATCTGATAGACATACTGTGAAAATAATTGAGACCTTGTAAGAAATGTTATATGCTTTTTCAATGGATTACCTAGGAAGTTGAGATCAATATAATTATTTACTTGAATATTCTTATAATAAAATTATTAATTACTTTATAAATAAGGAGAATTTTTAAGTATTATATAGAAAATTGTGTAAAACTCCATCATTTTGGGATGAATTTGAGGAAATATAGTCGATGGGACCAGAATTGGTAGAGGAAATGACAGAAGACGATCCAACAACATATGAGTATAGCTTAGAAAAGATAAAAACGTTATGTGAATAACCGTAGGATGTATTTTTCTTTTGAGGTAGGTGATCATTTATTTTTCAAAGTTTTTATATGGAAAAGTGTGATGAATTTTTGTAAAAAGTGGAAGCTAAGTCAACGGTTCACCAGATCCTATGAAATCCTAGAGAAATTTGGATCAGTTTCCCACCAAGTTTCTTTGCGTCTGTGTTTGTCCCAGGTAAACAATGGTTTTCATGTTTAAATGTTAAAAAATTATGTTCCATATTCATATAATGTTATGAGCCCTTATATTATTTAGTTTTAATATTACCTTTAATATGAGGGAAAACCTGTTCAAATTATTGACCTTATGGATAAAGTATTGCGGAATAAGGAAATTCACCAGGTTAAGGTTTTGTGGAGAAACCACATGGTTGAAAAAGAAACATGTGAATTTGAAAATACTATGAGGGAAAGTTATCCTCACTCATTTAATAAGTGAATCAAAAATTGCGAAGATGCAATTCCTAGAAGCAAGATAATGTAACAACCTAGGTACTTATAAATTAATTTCATTCATTTGGGAATTAAATAGTTAAATTCATTATAAATGTATAACAAAATATGTGGTATTTGTAGAAATTAAGGAATCTGTAAAAATAGAATAATTAAATAACCTATGGAAGTATAAATAAAATCTAGGTATCTCATAAGTTCAAATTTGGTATATTTCTATCCTAGAATATGTAAATATTTTTTTTAAATGCTAAATTAAGTGTTGGTATTTTTTGTGAAACAGAGATGTTTATCTATAATTTTATAATTAATATAATCATTTAAGAGAAAATTTATTTTCATAAATTATATTCATAAATTAATATTTTTTTATTATAATTATAAGACAATTTTGTGAGACCTTAATTAATTTTTCAAATTTTCATAAAATCAGTTTAATATTAAAATCGGTATTTTTCAAATAATTGATGTTTTTTTATTAAAAAATTAAATTTCCCATATTTATAATTTTATTTTTCAAAAAATGGATTTCATTTTTTAATTCTTCACATTTAAAAATGGTTAGAGTTATTTTTTGGGTTTTTTTATAAAATAGTTTAATTTTTTGTGAATATTGATATACAGAAATTTGATGTACAATTAAATAAATGAATTTTTGGGTCATGCTTAGTATTTGGATGAGGTATTCACCCATTAGTTTGTACTCATGTGAACTAGTTACTGTAATTAGTCACTCGAATCAACACTATTTATAGACTTTTTTCCAAAATAATAAACTAATGAGTATAATATTCAAAAACACCCCTCTCCTCTCCCTATAAATACCACCCCTCACCACCTTGTCTCCTCACACCTATAAAGACTTGAATCTTGAATACATTATATCTAATTAACTTCCAAATACTCTTAACCACAACTAAGACTTTCTGGTATCACCAAAATACAAAAAACATGCACCTTAAGGAGGTTCACAAGGAGTTTATATTCTAAAAGGTAAATCCATATTCTTTCTCTTTTAAATTCTTTATTTATTTATTTATTTCTTAATTTATTTATTTCTTATCCTATCCTCACCTACCCTATCCAAAATTTCATGATAAATATATTATATTACATATACTGTAATTTTATTTTGTTAAGGGAATATCCATTTTGAAACCTCTCCTCTTCTCCTCTTATTCTAGAAAATGAAAACATCGTCTGTGATGTGATATTAACTACCTTCATGGATGATGAATTTTAATTTACATTTAATGAATTCAAGGCTCTTCATAAAAAATTATTATGGTTAAAAAATATTTTAATATGTATATTATAACTTTTTAATGTTCTCGTAATAATTTATAATAATAATATAAAATAAAAATAAACTAGTTTGTGATGGTCAGAAAAACCAAAAAAAAATAAACCAAACATTTATCATTAATATTTTATCTAATGAATCTTCCTTATATCCGAAAATAATTGATATATGGGATAATTAAAATTTTTTAAACCATATTAATACCATTTTATTCAACTAATAGAGTTTTGATTTTATTTGATAAGAACTCCCATAATTATACTCAAGGGAGCCGACTATAAATCCATGAAACGAATGCTCCTATAAAGACAAATCAGATAATTATAACTCATGGAAATTTATATAAATAAACATAATAAAAGGGTAATAAATAAAATATATGTCGAATGTGTTATCAATTAATTTATTAATTAATATAATTTTATTATTTAGGATATTAAGTATAAGTGAAGAATGCTTTCAAACATAAGGTAAGAGATTTTCCTTTTAAAATCCTCTTTACTGTCTTTTTTTATAAAATTTAAAAATAATGTTTCTTTTTAACTTATACAGCAAGAGAATATTTTTGGATTTTCATGACTCCTTATTTTTTTTTGAATCATTTTTAAAATATTACATGGTCATTCCCAAATAATTGTTTCTACTTTTCATGAGTGCAATATTCCTTTGAAATAATTTATTTTCCACAAAGAATGTTTTTATGATGCAAGTATCCATGTTTTATGTTAATGTTCTGGTTTATGGAAATTGTTTATGATGATGGCATGGTTATGTTATAAACAAACTATGGGTGGGTCCATGATATCCCTCCAATGCATTGGGTATGTTATAATTTTACTGTAATGGTTATTCTATGTGTAACTATGATAATAAACGTTAAGTTATCCATGAGGGCTACATTATAAGGTATCTACGAGGGTTTCAAATAACATGGTAACTATGAATGTTATAATAATAAGTAATTATGGTAATAAAATGATTCCCCATGTTACTTAAATGGTTTTTATTCGTTCTATGTTTCATGGGAACCACATGTTTTCAAAAAGTAATTGTATGTTACTTTTAAGTATGAGAAGTGTATCATTCATGTGTTTATAAGTATTTATAGACTAATTTTTTTAATATCCCTTACTGAGATTTTTTTTATCATCCAATGTTTTAATTTTTTTTCATTGGATTTAATGTTGGGTAATAGAAAAGAAAAATCCAATATAAATATTGTCATAATTTTTCCACAAAATAAATCATGTTTTTTTAAAATTTTTTATTATGAAAAAAAATCGATACAGTTTTAATAGAATCTAATTTGTATGCTTGTGGGATGTTAAGTATTCATTATGTCCTTACTCTATAAAATTATAAACATAAATGATCTTTGGTAATTAATGAAAATGAATTATAGACTAATGTTAATAGAGTATGTTATGGTTATGGAAAGGTCATTAAAAGGGCTGAAAATTTTCATGAATGCTTACTGCTCACAGGTAGTCTTTTTCTATTTGGTACTTTTTTCTCAAGAATTCATGACTACCATGAAATTAAAACACTGAATTTATAAATATGTTTAAATTTTTCTACTTATTACTATCATTTTTTCATGTGTAATTGACATGGGGTATACTACCCATTGAAAGGTAGTGTTGTGGTTTGTGAATCCCAAACAAAAGTGTGGCATTGGGTTGTGCCTCCAAGGGAAAAAGGTTGACTGTTTGAGCTATTCCTCAAGGTAGAAAATGGAAGGTTTGTATTGGGATTAAACCACTAGAGGTAAAAAGGATTTTCTAATTTGGTTGTGAATCAAGGTTGAAAAATTAATTGTAATATTCTATTATATTGTATATAGTGGTTTCTATCACTCTCAATTCGTTAGAGGGGTGAAGAGTGGAGTACGATAATTTAGATCCGAACCACCATAAAAAATTCTTATTTTATTTTTCTTTTTTTCCACTAAATTAACATTATAACTCTAATATAAACCATAAATCAATCAAACCTATTTTAAAAGGCCAATTCACCCCCTCTTGGATTTTTTTCCATCTTAACTTCGCACCAACGAGATTTCACTAGACCCATAAATATGACCCACTTTCTCAAATTAGATAACATATAATTCCATGATATCTTCAAACTCAGCACATAAAACTCTAAAATATATAGATAATTATAAAATATATAAGTGGATGCATAAATAAAATTTATTTAAGACTCATAACGTTGAAAAATCTTTGCAGAATCACTCTTCTACATCTTCTTTACTACAACATGCAACAACTTCCTCTTCCTTTTTTTATTCTCTAATAGTTTCGTTTCTCTCATATCTACCTCAGATATTTCACTAAAATCCAAACCAGTAACAACATATGCTACTAGATTTTCTTTTTTCTTATCCTTAATATTCTTAACTTCTCACATGCATATAAAGATACATTAAATTCTTTACTTATTTTCTAAATTCCATAAATGGTACATTGAGAAGAAAAACTAGCCACTAAAACAAAATCACCATTATAGAATACCTTTTTTAGGTTTCCATGAGTTCTCATGCACTCATTTTTCAACCCATGGAGTATTCCAAAATACCCCTAATAAAGGTCAATCATTTTTAAAACAATATTGGATAAAATTATCTTTAATATTCAATAATAATAACTTTTTTTCCTAAAAAAATATCAACAAAATTCACACACTATATCATCAAAATTTTATGGAGATTACACAATAAATTATATCTTCAGTGAAGACCTCATCTTGGATTTGTAGTTTCATGAAATTCGGAAGTATTCTCATATCTCAAGTCTTAATAAAATTCTTATACTTTAATATTAGTTACTCAAGAACATGAAAATAAATTTATATAAAGAATATTTATTCCTTGATAAAAATCAGATTGAGGTTCCATTGTTCTTTATTTTCATTATTCTTGAAAAATAAAAAATTCAATATTTTTCATCACATAATGAATGAAATGAAAATATAATTCATATTCACTAAAAACAAGATTGTATGATGAATTTATTAATCTTCATGATGTTATAAACTCAAAAGCAAACTCAAATATCCTTATATTTGTATTTTCTTAAGAACAAAATAACTCTGGAAACTCAATTTTCTTCATTCTTGGATATTAACATTCCATGGATGAAGATAGACTTATATTTCTTCTCAAGAAGGGATCACACACCAATCTAGGTGATTATTATTTTTATACCATGATTTAAGAATTCGTTCATCATCTCAAATAGTTTCAACTTCATCAGATTCAAAATCTAGAAACTCGATTTTTCAGCCAGCAGAAATTTCAAAATTTTACTAAGTATTAAAGTCTTACATTAGGTAATTAAAATAATTACATTCCGAAATCATTATGATGAATATTTTTATTTTTATTTGGGTACTTATTTTTATCTAGTTTCTTTATAAATATTTTCTAAGTGATCAAGTCTTATAATCATATAGAGATTTACATTGGAGAATTTAAAGACTTACACTCAACGGTAGAAGTCTTACAATCTACGTTTTTAACAAATTTCAACAAACATAAAGACTTATGATCAAGTAATATGATATAAAAATACATAAATTAATCAATTGATGTCTTTAAGTTGAAATGTTGTCTTATGATCAGTAGGAATATACTTATGCTTCAGACATATAAATTTTTAATGAACTCTAAAATCCAGATTTCTACACGTGACTTCAAAAAAAATTATGATTGATTCTGGTGATTATCCAAATTCTATAAATAATACAAAAACTTATTCAAATTAATATTATAATTATTAAAATAATTCTATACTCACTACTACAAAACACACCTTTAACATTACTATAATTGGGCTTTATCAGCACTAGACGAGTGCTGACTACCTCAATGTCGTTAAAAGGCCAAGTATTTTATCAGTTCTAGAAAAGTGATAATAAAGGGTATCTATATCAACACAAATAAAACCACTGATAAAGCATAATTTTATCAGTGATTCTTAAAGTAATGATAAAATACACCATTTACCTACACATTTATTTAGTGCTGATAAAGAGACCCTTTATCAGTGCTTTTGGAAGCGCTGCTAAAGATTCCTTTATCAGTGCTTTAAAAAGAACTGATAAAGATAACATTTATCTGTGCTTATAAAATCACTAATAAATATCCCATATACCAGTGATTTTTGAATCATTAATAAAGGTTATCTTTATCAGCACATTTAAGAGCACCGATAAAGATGAAAACTACAGTGTAATGCTACAACACACTACATCACAAGAAATAGGTGCAGTGTGTTGTAACAACACACTACATCATCAGAAAAAACAAAAAATTAAAAAAATAAGATAAAAATACAGAATATAAATGAAATAATTTTTTAACACAAATATAAGAAAAAACACTATTATAGAGTATGTCACTTGTTTTTTACTAAAATTACTGTAAATTTTGAATAAAAGGAACACTTAGAGTCATACTGGTCATACTGCGAGTCAAATTGTGGTGTGAATAATTCCTACAGATCACAAATTACATATAGATCATTTTTCTAAAGTAAAAAAAATAATCTGAATGAATTTTCTTGGTTTAAATTTGTCAGTTGTTTTTTTTATTAAAATTAATGTTAGTTTTGAATAAAAATACGTACTTGGAGTCATACCTGTCACACTGTGCATCAGATTCTAGTATGGATGATTCTTATATATAAAAAATGGCTTATAGATCATTTTCCTAAAGTACTAAAATAATCATAATGTGTTTTCTTGGTTCTGAGTATGTTAGTTGTTTTCTTTACAAACATTATTGTCAATTTTGAAGAAAAAGATGCACTTAGAGTCATAAAGGTCATACTGTGCATCAGATTGAGGTGAAGATGATTTCTAAAAATACCGAATGACTCAAATATTGTTTTCCTAAATTATAAAAATAATCCCAATGTGTTTCCTTAGTTTTGAGTACACGACTTGTGTTTTTTACTAAAATTTCATTTAAAACTAGAAACACGTGCTTTGATCCATATAGGTGGCATCAATTGTGGGGTTGAAATGAAGCTAATTTATACATGTTAGAAATGAATTATGATTTTTTTCCCAAATTATCAAGAAAATCGGATGGAATTCTCTCGATTTTCAGTGAGTGACACTTTTTTGTATTAAAATGTCAATTTTAAACTGATAACATACACTTGGAGTCATACTGGTCACACCATGTATCAGATTGAGATGAAGATGATTCCTATACATCAAAAATGAATTATGGATCATTTTCTTAATGTGCCAAATCAATTAGAATGTTGTTTCTTAGTTTTGAGTATTTCAATTGTTTTTTTCAGAAAAATTTATGTCGATTTTAAATAAAAAGGGGTACTTGGAGTCATACGGATCACACGATGCATCAGATTGAGGTGAAGATGATTCCTACATGTCACAAATGAGTTTCCTAGGTTTTGAGTATGACACTTGTTTCTTTTACTAATTTTTTTAAACTAAAAACACACACCTTGAGCCATATAGGTGGCATCATCTGTGGTTTTGACTTGATATTTATTCATAGACATTAAAAATGAATTATGAATATTTAACTTAAATTATCAAGAAATTACAAGTGAGTTTTCCTAATTTTTTTGTGAGTGACACTTTTTTGAATTAAAATGTCATTTTTAAACTGAAAACAGACAGTTGGAGTCATATCGGTCACACTGTGCGTTGGATTGAGGTGAAACTGATTCCTACATGTCAAAAATGGCATATAGACAACTATCCTAAAGTACCAAAACAATTCGAATGCATTTTATCAGTTTTGATAATGTCAGTTGTTTTTTTATTAAAATTAATTTCAATTTTTAATAAAAAGACATACATTGAGTCATATAGGTCACACTGTGGGTTGAATTATGGCATGACTAATTCTTACACATCCCAAATGACTTATGGATCATTTTCCTAAAGTATCAAATAAATTAGAATGGATTTCCTCAGTTTTGAGTATAACAATAGTGTTTTTACTAAAATATAAATTTAAATGGGAAACACATATTTTGAGCCATACATGTGGTTTACCATGAGACTAATTCATATACAAAAAAAATGAATTAGGAATCATTTACCCAAATTATCTATAAAATCTGAGTGTGTTTTCTTGGTTTTAAGTTATTGAAACATTTTTGTATTAAAATGTCAATTTTAAACTAATTACAGATACTTTGACACCATCCATCCTCAATGACCACGATATATCATCCCTGATTTTCCTCCAATTTTTCTTTCATACATATACTGAATTTAGTGGTTGATTACAAAACATATTTATTAAAACATTTAATTTGGTTTTTATGCGTTTTTTATGTTTGGGAGTTGAACCAATGTTTCTTCAACAACACAAGTGGATAAATTGAAGCATCCAACATAGAATAATCTTACAAGTGGATTATTTCCCTGTACAAAATCACTTAAACACGTGGTGAAAAACATTATTTCAATATGTCACCTGAAACACTTGCGCAATGGATATAATATTAAGTGACAAGTTTTGTGTGAAATTTTAAACAATTTTTCTCAAACACAGTCATGGTATGCTTCTCATTCTACTTCATTTCCCAAAAAATTTACTATTTTGAATCCAGTGATTCTTATCATTATCCTCCCTGGTCTCCACCCTAATCTCCTCCTTTTTCTCCTCATCCATGTCGGTCAATGACTCTAACTCCACCTTCGAGTCTATATCTGCCTTCACCTCCGCCTATGCTATCGCCTCTGCCTCCACCTCCACCTCCACGATTTTCCAATAATTTTATTTTTGGTTGGACAACATTTCTAAAAAAATTGATTCCCCCCATTATTATTCTACTTGATAAAGATATCAAAAATAATATATAAGTATTATAAAACTAATTATTCACACCCCAAATATATTTTTAAGGTCATAAATCATACTAGATCACAAACATAGCAGGTAATCACCTAAATTTGGTGTTAGCATACATTTTGAAAAAAAAGTACACTTCGCACTCATCTCTAAACAAATTTATTTATTGTTTTGAGTAAATAGGTTTTAATCAATCTTGATAGTACTGAGAAAATATTGAAAAACAAGTTAGTATGAAAAATATTTAATGAAACTGTAATTAACATAGGAAATTTCATGTTAGTGGATGCTAGTCTTTTCATGATTTATGATTTCTATCATAAATATTCAAACATAATATCCACAATTTATTTCATTATCTTGTTTTAGACACTATATAAACATTGACCAAAATAAGATTTTTTTTTGAAATGTTTTGATAGTTAAATCCTTCTATATATAACTTAATTTTTTTTCCATTTTTAGTAATAAACAGGATTTATCCCTTTTGACATGGACTTCATGCCATGATCTAGCCTATATTTAGAAACTTATCTAGCATAAAAAAATTCTTGTTAAAACAAAAACTAAACATATAATTCAAATCTTACCTATAAAATGTTTATTATAGTGTATTACATATTAACAATACACATCATGTGTGGTCATTTGATTTCCTATCAATGGATTGGATCCAAAAAATAAATATTCAAGGTGTCCATATTGACTGCTCTCAGCATCTAGTGCATGCTAAAAAAATTATGTAATGAAAAAATTAAAAATGAATTTTATATGATTAGATTTTAGAGTTTTACCTTTTCATTATTGAAATGAAAAATAGTCCATTTTATGATGGTTTTTTATTAAACTCTTTGAGTAACTCAACTTTTTTCTTCTTAATTTATTCCTTATTGAATGTAATTTCTAGTGTAGAAATGATACATGGATTAATGAATCCAAATCATGCTTTAGGAGATCTTCCCTATATATAGTTGTGGTATAAATTCCCATACAAAATATTAATAGTTATTAACATTAATAATCATATTATATCACTATTTAGACATACTTATTATAAAAATGTGTCTTATATATGTATTCACAACTCAGATGCCCAACCATTCATGCTTGAGAATCTCAGTTAGAGTCTCGAGACCAATTACATCTCTGAAGGAATCTCCATATATTTTTTCTTCATATTCAATAAAAAAAAAATTTTTATTTTTAAATATGGTCTCCATATGAATTGGTAATTTTAATAAATGTTTATATAGAATTTGTGGCGAGAAGGTACTCTTAAAAGGTCATTTTTTTCGTGGTTGATTAACTTGATTTTCTTGATTTGACCTTCTATTTCTCCACTGACATATCCATATTTAAAATCATACCTCAGTTCAGAACCTTTATCACTAACTGGTACATGTTTTTATATGATTTGTTTTTCAAATACATACATCATGTATCTTTATAGGGTTATACGACCATTCTAGGAAAGCTATAATAGTAGCTTTGATTGTTGTAGTATCTGGACCATCAAGTGGAATATGCAACTCAATAGTTAGCTCATAAGCTAGCTCAATCCCTACTTTCATGTGATCTTCTGAGAGGTATTGATTGTGTAACTGGTCTCCTGGGATATTATACACCGTACCCATTAAAATAATGTGGTACATGGGTGTTGATATATAAAAATCACATACAACTATACCCTGTAGAATTTTGGTATTATAATGTTATCAAAAGTTGTTTGATTCACATTTAGGACAAAGAGTAATGAAAAAATTGGTTACCATGAGTAAGGTATGTGGTTGGAGGGAATGAATATCCTCAAATCTAGTGGGATCATTTGGTTCATGTGTGGATCTTTTCTCCACCACCGGTTCACTTTGATCAATTCTTATACATTGGTCTTCCAAACCAGACCACAAAATAATATCTTGTAGTGAGTCTATTTGTATCTACAATAATATCACCATATTATATTTTTCTTCATGTGTATTTATCTTCTTGAAATATTTTTTAGGATAGAATACAAAATCCTAATCCTCTAACACTACCATATTATTAAGACCACTTAAAATATTTTGAAAGTAGATTTTCTTCTGGTACGGTTGTTATCGATTGTTGTGTTTAAACCATATAAAAAACATGAACATAAATAGATATTTTTATTTAATACTGTTATAAAGAATAAATAATCACAATTATTTCATACTTATATATGCTTCCAATATCAATTTTGTGTTTTCATCAACTAATTTACCCTCCTTATTTACATGACCTTCCTTCCATATCATATGATGGGGGATGATAGTGGCTTCATATTTTGATTCATAAATCTGTATATAAATAAAGGAACACATGTTGATTCATATCACATAATTAAACTTTTATTTTTGATTTAAAATACATACCAATTTATTCTCTAATGAAGCATACCCTATCCTTTATTTGCGATAGGGGTACATTGGTTTTGATTCATGTTATTTAATTTCAGTACTTTTTTCCAGTCTCATAAATTAACAATTTTAATCAATTTAGATAAAATAAATAATTTAAAATAATATATTATCTACTGAAATTCACCTATTATGATTTCTCCTTATGAAGATTGATGCAACCAGTCCATGGTTCTTACTTTATAATGTATACATAATTAAATAGTGGGTGGGGATTTATTTTCCCCTCAACATCCCTAAGATGTAACTTCATTATAAGAGTCTAAAATCCTCTATGGGATCTTTTAGTGGAAATTAAGAAAAATTTATTACAGAAATATTATAAAATAAATGAAATCTTTATGGGATAATGAAAATTAAATAAACAAGTCATTATATAATTTTTTCAGTAAAATAGAGAAAATATATTGTAACATTGTCATCATATCTTTCCAAAGGATTTACTTTGTTATAGGTTAGATGTAGCACCATTAGTCAATATCAATCAACACATTCATCCTTGTTTTAAATCCAAGATAACTAATGAATGTTGAATTTTTGGGTTCAATAGCTTTGCCTCGTAGATTCCAACCATCCTCAAATTTTATCCCCGGACTTCTTGACTTGATAATTTTATTCAAAACTATGATGTTGTGTCGGTGTTGTTTTTTCATCAACATGTTTTCAATCCAATAATAATTTTTTAGTTTCATCATCAATAGTATATTCTTCCTTAGGATTGGTAACACAATCATGTTTATAATACATTGTATGCATGAGTATTCAAACAATTAATTTTTCTTTAATAACAACAATAAAAAACACTCCCTGAATAAAAGTACACAATTTCATGTATTTTTCATAAATATTATTACTCTATTGAAAATAGATATAATACTTTAATACTATGTACAACTAACCATCACTACATTTATTTAATTCTTGTTTATTACCTTCTATATCTTGATGATAGATTGGACTCCCTCTTTTCAACTATAATTACTCCCATCATTGTGGTTCCAATGTTCATTGATGATATTCCTCCTAAATAGTTATTAGTGTTGGATTTGTTGGCCTAGAACCAAATACTTTTTACTTTATTCATTAATAAATACCTTATCACATATTGATAGTTCTTCTCTAGAACAACTCATGTGAAAATGTACTAAGCATAGTTTTTGCATGAAAGGGTCATAGGGGATCCTTGGTATGATGAGAACCCATAAGTTCCATAACACTGTTCTTGAATATATTTTCTATGACCGAATGATGTTATTTGAGGGGAAAAAATAATACAGTCCATTAGGGATGAAGACTCATAAACTTTGAGGCACCTTATCATGGTGTGCACCCTTGGTAATATCCATGAGGATATTATGAGAATGAGACCTGCCAGTAGGAAATCCACATTTCATAGTGTCATTGGATGTTCCAATCTGTGGACGTGTGTAGTAGTACTTAGACTTTAAGATTATTATTAATGGGTATTACAACTAACAAACTTATATTTATTAACTAAAACTATGATGAAACACTGTACACATCAAGGTAGGATATGTTGGGTGCGTCATGAGTAATACTGCATTAACAGATAATGCGAGAAAAGATTTTTCCCTTCTATTCAATAATGGAAGTAGATATCTCAGGCCCTTTGATGGAATTGATATAGACTAAATAAATCCATGACCATGGTAAATAATGGGAAATTTCAATTACATGAAAGTTAAATAAATAATAATAAAGGACATGTGTTGATGGCACCATCATGCAACCCACTTGATTTAATATATTTAGACAAAGGGATTACATTACATGGTAAGCATTTGTAGGAGGTGACACATCATTGGGGCATTAACTTATTTATCTATGGGTTCCTTGGCATATTTCTAGATGATAACATTGGACTTTAGGTAGGCTCTGCCTAATGCCACTAAGAAAGAGGCCTAGAGGTTCACACACTAAGTGTGTCCAAGTATCTCAGTTAAATATTCATTTAACAAGTTGAATAAAGATTATTCCTGATTGTGGTTTAATAATTATTCAAGGATGCCTGATAGCATTAATTTTGAAACTAGTTATTCTATAGAATATATTGGTGGAGAAATAATATATTTATTAGCGAGTAATGCAGTGATATTTATTTGAGAAATAAATATCCATTATTCAAGGTCTAATAAATGTGGTGGAGGGAATAAAGAAAATGGAAAAACAAAAGTACACACCATGTAGTTTTTTTGGGGATTTGTGGGATATAATATTATTTATTTAATTAAATACTAATAGGTGTAATTTGTTGGGTGCATGTCAAGTAATCATAATAGTCAACTATTATTATTATACATGGGGTCTTACTAATAAATAAATGAAATGAATAAATGATTTCGAGTAATTAATTGAATTTATTATCATAAGTAATTAAAATCACAATTTTTTAATTCTCATTATCCTAGATTTTTTTTGTGGTTGTTTAGAATGGATCTAGAGAAATATCTCATGATAAGAGAGGATTATTTTCTTACATGAATGCTCTCTAGTTGTGAGATAGATCCTCCTCCATCAGATCAAGGAGAGCGCTTTGTAAGCGAAACTCAAGGCGATCTAAGGAGGACATCGCAAGTAAAGGATCTTCCACCCTAGCACCTAGAGATCCCTTTGGCGATGTCCAGAGATACGTGGGGAATGTGTAGATCACTTCTAGAGGAATCCTACACATGGATTCTATGATGCAATGATGGATTACATCAGATTGAGGCTGGAAACATCAACATAGAGAGAATTCAATCAATTCAATTCTCGTGTTTTAATTAAATTAATTATAACCAACATATGATGACCCTATCAATAGTTCCAAGACTCCCTTCCTTTCTTTCTTCTTTCAATTCCAATGAACCAGCATTTTATTATCGTGATAGATCTTGGATTGATTGTTTTTAAGGGAAAAATTAAAGTTGGGAAAATCCACCAATGCGCTTCTGTTGTGCCAATAACCTACAAGTTGTATCAGAGGGGTCATATTTTTTATTATAATTATTTAGTTTTTCGTTGGTGATTTACACATTTAATAATTTATTTGTTTTAATTCAAGTTAATTTTTCTATAAATCTCAATCACAAGATCTATTTATACTCTTTCATTTCTCATTCACCTTATAGAAATGATTTTTCTTTTAATTTTGATTAAAATAATACATAGGATCTCATCCAGAGGTGCCAAAGCTTCCTGGTCGTACAAAACCAGAACAAACGACATGTATTCGGCAGTACACGCCATGTAATATAGGTTCCATGCACTAAGACGGCCTACCAAATCTGGCCAGGTCATTAGATTCTATCTAAGTCTTTAAGACTCCATGTGTTGACCAGGAATAGGTGCCACACGGTTTCCGATTACATACCATGGGGCCCACTGAACACGGCATATAGTCCCTTCGAGTTAGGGTTGGACTGTGTACCCTGTACACAAATTTCCTGGTTGGAAACCATGTAACATGGATACTACATGACGTGTGTCCCACTGAACATGCCGTGTACTTTGATGATTTCTGAAGTACATCTACATGCCATGTCCCTAGGCATGTACTTAGGACGGACGGTGAACAAAATTACACATTGTGTAGTCTTAACTACATGCCGTATACTCATCTAAATTACATAGATTTGTTGAATTTTATTTTTATATTATACAAACCCTTGAGACGTGTACCATAGTGAGAGCGTAAATTTGAGGCACAACACATGATAGGTGTTTTATATATATGTGTTTAATTTAATTTCTGTGTAATTTTCATTTTTATTCATTGAGTAGTTATGAATGGTAATTCAATAGGTTGCCTCCAAGGTACAAGTTACATACAAAGATCATTTTAAATGAATTTATGTTTAAAAAAAATATGATGGATGAGAATATCAATGAAATTTAGAAAAAAGGTTTAAGATAAAAGGATTGATTAATTTAAGATAATTAATTTATTCGAGTGTGATTTATCTTAAACAAGAATGAATAAAGAATTGAATGATAGTTTTATTTGTGCGTAAATATAATTCCATTCATGGATGATCATGATCTAGAACAGTACCATTGTATATGGATGGTTTCTTTTAATTTATTTATTTAAATTAATTTTTTTGGATTGTGAGCCTTCTCCTCATTAATATGCAGGGCATGTATACCCAAAGTTTCTTTTATGTAAAACCCCTTTCTCCCCTTACCTACATGTGAGATAAAAGTATATGTAATGGATGGATCTCCCATTCTAGTGGAGGTGGATCAAGTTAGGAGCCAAGGTTAAACCAATCCAAGGATATATTAAGATGGACAGGTAGAAATATGTAAACACAAACCCAAAAGGTTAATGGTTTTTATCCCCTAGGTCTTGGGTTAGTTTATCAACTACTAGATAAACATACCAATATAACAAACACATGATTATACCATTTATATTATTTCTATCTGTTTCATGGTTTATTTATTGTGGGTGTGTTGTAAAGATCACACAATTATTGAATTAATCAAGCATAGAAGATGGAACTAAAATAAGACCGGATTATGTGTAAATATTATCTTAGACACGATTAATCACTTAAATATATCCCACTTAAAAATTAATATGCATGTAATCAAAGATAATAAAATGAAATTTTATGTATAAAGAAAAAAATACCTCAAATAAAACATTAAGTTGGTATAGCCTTCCATAATCTTGGTTAGAATCGAACCATTGTTTAAAGTGCTTGACCAACCCTAGTTAGGATGATTTCAATTATTAGGGAATTTTAATTCAAGGTTTTGGGTTTAATTTACATGATTCACATAAAGGGTTGACTACCACAGAAGGAATTGGTGTGACCAAGAGGCAAAGGTTGGGGAAATCCAAAATAAAAGGATTTCAGGATTGGGGAGTCCACCTTGCAGATCAAGGAGGTGCGAGTTAATGCAGTTGGTATTTGGAATGCCTACCTAAAACACATAAAGTTTCTTGACCAACCCAATTCAGGGTAATTCTATGGGAAATATAGATCCTTTCCACTAGAATATTTATGCAACAAAATATTCCAAATTCAACGGTGAGAACTATTGGATTTTGATAAAATAGTGGGAGACTAATAAGTATTAAATTATTTATTTGTCTAGGTTTTATCATGATAAAGTAATAAACCTTTTATCATATTAATTTTTAGAAATGACAAAAAAAATTCAAACATATCATTGTGAACTATACTCATGAAGGAAAACCTTCTCACCGACACTAATTTCTAAGAATGGAAGAGGCATTTACATGTCATCCTTCACCACGAGAGGAAATTGTATGTGCCGGAAGAGCCTATTTCAATTGTGTCTGGAAAAGAGGCCAGTGATGAGGAACTATATCTCTATATGAAACATATGGATGATCCCATAGATGTCAAATGTTTCATTCTATCGGCCAGGTCTAATGAGATATTGAAGCAACATGATAACATAGAGGCGTATAGAATGATGTCTCACCTTAAGGATCTCTATCAAGAGAAGGAGAGATAGGAGAGATATGAGACCTCCAAAGCTTTGTTTATAACGAAGATTGGAGAGTTTGTGCCAGCTGGGACTCATGTAGTCAAGCTTATTGGAAACATTGAACACCTAGACATCTTAGGGATTATGTTCCTAGATGAGTTGCATAAAGATATCATCCTATCATCACCGCCCAAGACGTTCTATATCTTTATTATCATCTAAAACATGAGCCACAATGAGAAGAATCTATAAGAACATATAACCTTAATTCTCTAGTTATATAAGGACATGAGGCATGAAAAACCTGTCGTCCTTATGGTGAAAAAGAAAAGGTAGGATGAGGCAAAGGGACCAAGGATTCATAAATGGTTTGAAGCCCCCGAGCATCGTCCCTCTAATAAGGGGAATATCTAGAGGTTGGGAAAGTAATGAGAGATCATGTGCCAATCAAGGCCGCTAGAAGAGGAACTACACCCAGAAGCGTGGGGGACACTAAAGGTGCATTCGTTATCAAGTGTAATCTTTCCATTTCTACATATTGGGTATTAGATATAGCTTGTGGGGATCACATCTGTATTCAAATGTAAGGACCAAGTAGATTTTGAAATATTTCCATAAGAGTGGTGGATCTTCAAGCTGCCAATGGAACGAGGCTGGCTGCGTTGGCCATTGGAGATTACCATCTCTCATTTCCAATTGGGATGCTTTTGGTTTTACATAATAGTTATTATGTTCCTAGTTTTACCAAGAACATAATTTCTGTATCATGTTTGCATATGGATGGATTTAGTTTCAAGTTTGGAAATAAGGGTTGTTTCTTTTATAAGAACAACATATGTTATGGTATGGTACGTTTAAATAATGGTTTGTATGTATTAAATTACAAAAACCAAGAACTAGAAATCGATAATGAAACAAACTCACATGACTCATATATCGCCCAATTGTGGCATCACCATCTCAGTCATGTAAATGAGAAGTGCTTGAAAATGATCTACCAATATGGCTGTTTAGACTATAGTGAGCTAAAACCACTTGATATATGTCACGCTTGTTTACAAGGTAAAATGACCAAGCCACATTTTGGTGGATATGGTGAAAGGGCCATAGAGCTTCTAGGATTAGTGCACATAGATGTGTGTGAACAATTTCTAGTAGAAGGTAGAGGTGGATATTCTTACTTCATTAATGTTACTGATGATTTGAATAGATATGGATATATCTACTTATTTAGTTATTTTTGATGCTCCTTTCTATCATAGAGACTAAACGAATGAAAAGGGAAATACCTTGAACCCAAAGTAATTCATCCTTTGAAGAAACATCAAAAATTCAAAAAGGCATGAACAAAGATTCATTTGCACCTGGGTCGTGCAAGTTCCATCAAGGTCGTGCAAGTATACTTGAATGACACCTAGTGGTTTCACAGGTGACTTGCACGCCCTATCTGAATTTCGTCGAGGGTCTTCAACAGCCTATAAATACCCCTAGTGGGCCCCCCAATTGAGGACGAAAAATTCCAGAAACTCAGATTTGAGCTCCCGACACCCTAGTCTCTTCTAAAATCTTCCGAACAATTCTAAGGTAATTACTTACCTAGAACAAAAGATCTAAAGAGGTGGGGTAAGGGCTAAGTGTTGAAACTCATCAACACTTGCATGCCTAAGTGGCCATCCCTTAACGGAAATGGACACACTTGCACGCCGCCTTACCCCTTCAACAGAACTTCGTGCCCCTCTTCTGGAAGCCTCTAGGGATAATACTAAGGGATTGATCCAAGTCTCGCCCAAGTATTACCCTAAGGGTTGAACATCGTGCAAGTACGCATTTGTCGCGCAAGTATACTTGCGCGACCAGGACTTGCGCTCCCACGCAGGACTTACACTCCGCCTTCTTTTTGGGTGCCCCTCCTGCCTATTTCACTTCTCTTATGCCTATCCACCTATCCTCTTCAATATTAATCCTATATAACTCTCTCCAAATCCATTCAAGGCATGACTATAGAACTCTCTCCAAATCCATTCAAGGCATGATTTCCTTGTTGGATTCATTATCTGAACGGAATTCTGTGGAACATCTCTTAAAACCTAGTGATTTACATATCATTATGTCACTAAGGTCAGAGATTTCATTCATTCAACCTCATCCTTTAATATGAGAGAATCCTTAACATGTGCCTCCTTTTTAGGAGTAAGCCCCAGTCCAAGTTCCCTTAATTTGGGAATCCTCCTTAGGAATAAAGCCCAAGTCCCTTAACCTAGGCCTCCTTTTCAGGAGTAAGTCCCAGTCATAATTCCAAAATTTGGGCCTCCTTTTCAAGAGTAAGACCCAAGTTCCCAAATATGGGCATCCTCCTTAGTAGTAAGCCCAAGTCATAATTCCCTTTAACCTAGGCCTCTTATTTAAGAATAATCCCCAGTCATAATTCCTTTTAAGCAATCTTAATTTACTTTTTATTTGGGCTTCCTTCTCAGGAGTAAAACCCAATCATAAGTCCCCTCTTAATTTGGGCATCTTCCGCAGGAGTAAACCCCAAGTTAGAGTATCCAAATCTCCATGAAGTTCATATACCTTTATGGACCTTGTTCTCGGGTTTCTTCCCTGAAGTAAATCCTAATCTTCATCTATTTGGGCATTCACACATACATAATCCCCATATCATTTCTTATGTTGGCACAATTTTCTGGTTTTACCAATACCTATTGTTTCTCACACCGAGAATGACTCAGGTGAGCTTAGAGTGTAGAAGTAATTATGACATCTTTCTTTGAGCCATCAATCATGCATAAATATCATACTCCCTTACTCGAACTACGTGGGTTATGATTCCTTTTCCAAAACAAAGGATACGTAGGTATCCCATCTATGGGTACGATTCCAACTCTGAAATAATTCATGTCCTTCTGAATGACAGTAAACTTCAAGTGCCCCACTGAGAGGCTTTAAAACCAGTATGGTCGTCATAATGACCAAGAGAATTTTATGTATTGAAGGATACCATTGAATAAGAATATGTAAAAATTAAAGATGATTATCTATCTATGAAGAACCTCGAATACATATAAAAGATTCTCTAAATTTCATTCATACTAATTATTCAATGTCAGATCTAAAGGAAAGCTCATTTTCATACTTGGTAATGTAATAAGGATTCATGAACATAACTTAAATCTATAAAGAGAGTCATGGAGTAGACAATAATTCTCCCGAAAAGGTGTGATGAGTCCGACCTCCCATCCTCTCGATCAATGCAAATTCTCAAGCCTCATCAGTCCAGAACTAGTGAGAACCTACATTTGGAATGTAGGTCCAAATGGATATAGAATCATTGGATGTTTCTTGTTCTACGAACAAACCCATTAGAAACTGCTTGGAATGTTTGAACCTTAAATCAAATGAGGTCATCCCCAATTCCAAAGGAAACAAAAAATGGTGAACCCGATGTGAATCCTTAACCAAGTTAAAATGATTTTTTGCTTATTTTGTTAGGCCCCTATTTAAAACTCATTGAGAGGTCCAATAAAATAATCAATAACATATGTGATCATCCAAAAGATGTAGCAGCCGAACTTATCTTTATTATGTTTGTTATATCAAACATGCACTCTTTTCCAAGATATTCTGCATTATAAAAATCGTCTTTCTTAAGTTCACATCTGTGAATGCCTCTGCTGTGAAAACCTCTGCTGTGAATGCATTTGCTGCTACTCCTGCTGGATCGTCATCCGCTCTGAGGGCGACATCACCTACTCAGTGTCTTCAATGCTGGGTATCGAATGCACTGGTTCAGGAGTACCATCAACATGGTACCATTACAACTCTGGAGGCTACTCGACAAGCCCTCCAAGTGACCAACTCACCCTAGTTGTCCGGACAGCGATGACCAGTGATCAAGAAGCAGACAGTGCTAACCACCGTCTCCAACTGTTTCGGGTCGTTATCCCCAGAACACAACAACCATTTCCTCCCATATTCTGAGGAGGTGAATGAGAAGGCCACTCAGGGCATTAATTCAAGGAAACAGAAGTCCTTCCCGAGGGCTCCCACCCACAATCGCCGCCAGACTCATGCAGCAGTGCACCCTCAACATGATGAGGGTATCGTCTCCAGGCATTCGGCTCAGGTTCCTTGAACCCGATCAGGAAAGAAGAACCACCAGATGCGATAACCGGTTAACAGTGAGTAGGTTATTATCTCTTCCGTTTCCGGAGAAGTCCACCAACCTAACTTGGTGGCAAGGAACAAGCAGGCACACACACCAATCCGTTTTAATCCCGTTGTCTAGAAAAATCGTCTAGCAGCAACATGCCAATCCTGCCAGACAATTCCGGCGGAGTACTATAGATAGAAACATACACCTGTTTATAAATCATCAGCTGGTCAGCAGGCTCGTCTGACTACATATGATGGAGCATGCCAACCCAATGTGTTGACAACTGGTAAACATGCACTTACACCTGCTTACACTCATCAATCCTGCCAGCAGCCTCGCTTGTTAGTATTGAAGGAAGTTCATCAACCACATTCGGCGGAGTGCAATCAGCAGTAACATACACCTGCTAGTATTGATCAAGTCTACCAACAGTCTCATTTGGTAGCATTCGGAGAAGTCAGCCGGAAAGCTCCAATGAAAAATAGGAGGCAGACTCAATTCTCTGCCCCCACACATGAGTACTGTTAGAATTCACTGATAGGAAAAGTAGGACAGGAGCAAGCACATACACCTACTCCAAGAACAGTAATGAACGTATATCCCAATTCCGGCCGCTAAAGTCACAAAGCACATTCTTCCAATGGTGAATGAGTAGAATCACATCCCTACTCATATTCTGGATGCCTGCCAGGATAATATAACAGCTTTAGAAGTATCTCAGGAAAATACACATAAATCTATCCCTTCCAGTGGAGTGACACATCAATAGTTCAATCTAGAACAGACACACACATCTGTTCCAGTCCAACAGGTTTGTGGGGCGTACTCCCCCATATCATACGGACAGCCAAGTCAAGCACATACACCTGATTTGAGTGGAGATAATCAGTCTAACCTAATCATTTCTCTAGTGCAGGCACATACACATGCCCATAATGACCAATTTCGTCAACAAGTGGTTCCCAAATTTAGTAAGAAGGCGTCTAGGAAGAAGACCCGCCCAGCACAGTCAAGAAATCAAGGGCCAATCTGTAACAAGGCCTTACTCGATGCTGGAGTTCTTGATGCACTTAGAAAATTATATGTTGCAACCCAAGATTCTACTCTTTCACTTCCCAATAGTGGGAACATTAATTCCGAAAGTCTGCACCAGAAACTTCCTCATGAAGGCTTGATTCGTGACAATTAGGCTGATCTCGAAGTTTCATCTTCATATGAGAGCCACAAGAACCCTCTATGTGGCCAGAAGATCAAGTATCAAAAGGTCTAATCTTTTGTTGTAACCCACCATGGTGGTCCTCCCCCTAATGATGAATTTAGCTGCGAAAGTCCTCTCTGCTGTAGTAATGCACATTTCCTAGAAAATTATCCAACAGAAAATGTAGTGACGAGAAATCCCTCTTATCTTGAGGCACTTGCAAATGCGAAGCAAGACATGTCTGATGCTTTACCACTATCTGGTGAAACACTTTATCAATCATAAGACAGCATGGGGTGTAGGTCATTATCCGAACCACCCCTGGGTCATTCATCTCCTAGTTTAATCATTAAATTCTCTACCAATCTTGTTGAATCTGATGAAGCAGCAAGGAAGCACCAGCTCTGGTCTAATCAGGTAGAGGAATATTCATTGAATGATAAAGAGGAAGTATAGAATATGAGAAAAAAACCTGGAGAAATGTGAAGTGCCAGTTATATTTTGGCCTTTGGATGATTCTCAGTATGACATTCTAGAGATGTTGACAGAAGATGGAATTCATGATATTCGTCTTAACATATGGAAAACTCTTTGTTAGTTTAAAAACAAAATATTATCTTATTATGAATATGAAAATCATGTCAAGATAATAGAAGGGTTACAACTCCAAATTGATTTGGCATCACTCTCAGTTTCTCGATATCTGAAGGCTGAAAAGTAGTAGAGATCCCTTCAGCATTCATGCCTTGGCGCACTAAGAAGATTGTTCCAGTTAATTTCCAATTCCCCATCTGGTATTCATATCAAGGGAAGGGGTGTTCATAGAGTGCTACATTTCACTGTACTCTCCAGTTAGAAAATCCTGCCGAAAATGGTCTCATGCAATATTATTTCCCATGGCTGCCCACAGCCAATTGGCGTTGTTTGTAATCAAAGGCTCGCTCAAGAACATGCCTCAACTAGTTCCTCTCAAAATCAAGCATACAGAGAACAAGTTGTTGAATTACTCCTGCATCAAGAAAACGAGAATATTGAATAGGCCTATTGTTTGGAGCAAACACATCATCAAGTGATAGATGTGTCAGAAATCATACAATGGTCTTTTGAGACATGTGATAAAAGTGGATACAGGTTGATGCATCCAGCTAATTTCCAGACTAAAGTCCGTAAAATCATGAGAGATTTCAAGAAAGTCTCAAATATAGAAACTGAACGACCATCCCAGATTTCCAGACTAGGGACTCTTTTAACCCATCCCTCGAAATCAACAAATAGGATTCAAGGAGTTGAGAAGGAACAACCCCAGTCCACCGGACTGAGGACTTTCTCAAATCATCAATCTCTACCTCAGATAAATTTATTCTTCTCTCGATTAGGGAGGAATCCTCAAGAGGAACGAAAATACAAATTATTAGGAGATTCCCTCCACATTACGGTTCGTCAAGAAGTTCCTGAGGGATCGAATCAACAAAAGGCAATGTCTCATCAAGGGCATGGAAGAAGGAAATATCGCAGAAATGCTGATAGAAGGTATGCAATGTGTTATGCATCAATTAATGTCATCAATGCCATTTTTTCTGATCCATTAGATGAGGCTCACTCAGAGGGATCAGATGAAGATATCCCTGCTCAAGAGGTTGTACGCACAGAAACAAATGAAGAAGGTGTGCGTACACGAAATTAGAGGATTACCCAGAATTTAGGTAATCCTTCAAGTAACCCACTTCCACCTCTCCAAAAGGAATCTAATAAGGGGAAAGGAAAGAATCAGGTTACATACCCTTCCTCGGGAGAAGGACAATCTCTCTCATTAGAGAAAAAAAGTTCACAACAATAGGAATAAATAAAGGAGTTGAGGAGGTTGAATGCAGAACTACTTCAGGGTAGTCTCCCTCCTAAGCGTGCTAGAGTCAGTCAGCCATGGGAATTTGTTGTGGCTACTGAGATGGATCAAGAATATCCTCCTCTACTAGTACACCCTCACATGCCTAATCCTATAGGTCAAATGCAACAAAAATCGGCGGTGCTACCATCAATTGCAGTACCGGCCACCACATCTGTCCAAGCTCCAGTCATTGCACCTACTCAAGTCCAAGATCAACCATATGTTTCTCAAAAGTTAATCACTACTATTGAGTCATTAATAGCTCAGTTGGAAGCTATGGAGGGAAAGTGCACTCAAATTCAACCAGAAAAAGAGCTTACCCTAAATGGGTTGATGCAATTCCTCCCCCATCAAATTTTGAAAGTACCACATTCCCAATCTTTAATGGTTCGGGAGACCCAGAGCAACAATTAACACATTTTGTTTCTCGTTGCGATCCTATGATGGGAACCCCTCGGAAACAAGAAGCAGTTAAGCTCAAGTGTTTTGTACAATCATTACAGGGGACTGCCTTTTTCTGGTACACAATCTTGAAATCCCGGTCAATTACCGGATGGGAGGATCTTCGCCAACAATTCCTTCTTCAATTCAGCTCAAATTTTCCAAAGACATCAGTTTTTTATCCTACAAATTGTAAGAAAAGGGAGAATGAAAGGATTTTGGATTTCATTACTCGCTGTAATGGATTAACATATTCCTTAATCTTAGAACTCCCTTAAGAGGAATTGTTGCCAATCTGTGTGGCAAATTTACGTGATAAGCTACGCACACCGTTGATCCATTTGAAATACACAGGAGGGTTTTGAGACCTTACTTCAATCGCTCAACAGATTGAAGATTCTGTTATAAAGACTGAGGATAAAGCTTGTGTAATTCCATCATCTCTAGGAAGGAGAATAGGTAAATCATAGACTACTACAGTTATGCTTAAACAAGCACCTATACCTGCTTCTACTTCAAGGCCTTCATCTTCTCGAAGGGCTCCACCTCCTGAGCATCAACAATAGAGGCCATTTAATCAAGATGATTAAAGAGAATAGATATAGAAGAAATTTTAGGATCTGAAGAGTAAAGTTTACTCTATCGAAAATGAAAAAGTTTCTGGTTACTTTATTTCTGCTCTAGAATATAATTTGGTTCAATTTCCAAGGCCCAAGAGGCCAAACAAGGAAGGAGATAAAGACTGTCCCAACTATTGCCTGTTTTATCAGATGTTGGGGCATCCCATTTAGGAGTGTTTTGTCTTCAAGGACCTCCTGCAAAAAATGGATGACTTGGGACAAGTCAAACTGAAAGGTTCTTCAGCTCGGGAAGAATGTGTTACTGCTACAGATCCAGAGGAAGGTGGCGAGTGGCAAAAATTGAAGAACAAAAATGCACAAAAATATGATGATTTGATGGTCAAAAAAACGATCAACCGAACTCATTCCATTTTTTGAACGCAATTGAAGAAGCCAATTGTGTCGTATGCCATGAATGCCACAAAAACCGTCTTTATTAGAGGGAAAATCCTCAAAAGGGCGGCATAATTCCAAGAAAGAGGAAAAATCAGAAGAAGATGAAATTGTGTTATATCCCAAGTTTTCTTTGACTCTGGAAGATTTTATGCCATCTACTTCGAAGCAACGGGCACCACCCCACCAAACGAAACAGCCTAAAAAGGATAATCAGGTGGAGTCTTCATCGGATGAAGAGTTGATATTCAGTTATGTTAATATGATTCAATTAACAGATCCATATGGCAGTCACAGTTTCAATTTTGATGAGCCTGAGTTCCCTGTATCAAACAGAGGAATCTGAGGAATTTCCAGAGGCTCAGGATACAGGGGAAGACGTGGATATTTTAGAGGGCACTATTCCAATTCTACCCCTTCTAGAACAATGTATGTAGCAGAAACTCATGGCAGAGCCCTTCAACAAGCTCAACAAGAACAAGCAAGTTCTTCTGCACAAGGCAGACTCAGTCCTGGAACAATTATTCTAGAAGATCGGTTGAAGGTTCCATATTATTACTCTCATCAGGTAAATAGACCTAATCGGTCTAATATTCCAAATTCAGGAGTATTACCAACTCTTACCCTGATACAAGATGCATTAACTTCCAAAGCATCAACTTCTAAGGAACCTGTGAAATCACATATTTCTGTTCGGAAACATAGACCTTTGGATCAAAAGTATGATGTATTGAAACACTTGGCCCAAATACCAGAAAATTTATCAATTCTGGATGCTTTGAATCTATCAAAGGTTCTTCGGGAGGCTCTCATTGAGGCTTTGTCGAGTCCTCAGAAGTTTGAAGCTTAAATTGCTGCAGCTGAAGTCTACCATGTAGAAAGTAATCCTACAGAATTCCATGCAGTGATATCTTTCACAGATGAAGATGAAGATGATGTCGTGCATGGACATGTTACACATTTGTACTTATCTAGAAAGGTCAATGTTTTAGACGTCTGAAGAGTCTTTTTTGATAATGGTTCAGGATTCAACCTCATCCCCATTCGTACACTTCGTCGATTGGGCCTCACAGAATCTGATTTATCTCCTTCTACTTTGATGTTACAAGGATATGATAAAAATGAACAAGAACCACCAGACGAGATTACACTTAGAACTCAGTTTGGATATCTTGTATCCAATTCAGATTTCATGGTTGTTGATCAAGACTCAGCCTTCAACATCTTACCTGGTAGACCCTAGCTACATCAACATGCGGCTATCACTTCATCATACCATCAATGTCTAAAATATTATTTTGATGGTCAAATTGGGACATTATATGGTGATAAGTCCCCTTTCAAGAGATGTGAATCTCAATACATTGAGGTAGAATTCTATCACATGAAGGGAAAGGATAAATCCACAAAAAGGGAGATTACCAAATTTAATGCTCCATATGGTTTGGAAAAAATTCCAGTAAACCCATTTACACATGTGAGTACAGATTATGTGTTGCCTATCAGTCAAATTTATAGGATAGACCCAAATCAAAATACTCTTATGGAAACTTCCATAATCTCAATTACGGAAATCAATCCAGACAGCATGGGAGAAATTAGTGATCCACCAAATAATGACAAAAGATATAATGGGGAAGTCTTTATTTCTTCTGCAGAAATCTGGCAAGTCTATACTTCGCTAATCAGGCCAGAAGAATTTATCGCAATTTCAGAGGTGAATGATGATTTTGATTCTCAATCCATTATCTCCTCTATATTTCCCAAGGAAGACCTTTCATCATCAATAAGGTCAGAAATGGAAGCCTCTTCTTCAAGATGTTCAAATTTTAACATCTCTTCTGATCATGGAAATTCTGCTTCTTCATCTACTATGAAAGTAGAAATAAAAGAAATAACACATGTTGAAGAAGAAGAGGAAGATCTTAGGGATGCTCCTCCAGCATTTGAAGATGGTATATCTACCACCATGGATGAACTCATTGAAATAAATTTGGGTACAAAAGAAGATCCACGCCCTAATTTAATTAGTGCGCCCATGAATCTTGAAGAGTAAGAGATGTATATTTCATTTTTAAAGAAAAATCGATATATATTTGCTTGGAACTATACAGAGATGCCAGGTCTATATCCTGATGTTGCCACTCATCGTTTGGGTTTTCCAGAAGAACACCGAGGATTCGAACAAGCCGCTAGAAGAACACACCCAACATATGCTTCCAAAATTGAGGCTGAAGTGGATAAGATTGTCAAAGATAGATTCATTAGATAAGTTCAATATCCCAAGTGGTTGGATAATATTTTCCCTATGAAGAAGAAGAATAGAAAAATTAGGGTTTTCATTGATTTCAGAGATCTTAATTGGCATTGTTCTAAGGATGATTTTCCAGTTCCGATTACAGAACTATTAATTGATGCAACAGCTGGCTATAAAGCCCTTTCCTTCATGGATGGATATTCTAGATATAATCAAATCCGAATGGATCTAGAAGATTAAGAATCTACAGCCTTCAGAGCCCCTCAGGGAGTGTTTTGCTATCTGGTAATGCCCTTTGGCCTAAAGAATGCAGGCGCAACATATCAGTGTTCCTTGCATGGTATCATCAAACATTTTTTAGGGAAATTTGTTGAATGTTATGTGGATGATTTGGTGGTTAAATCCAAGAAACGTTCTAGTCACTTGGCTGATTTAGAAGTCATATTCCACAAACTTCGGAAACATAATTTGAAGATGAACCCCTTAAAATGTGCTTTTGGGGTAACCTCAGGAAAATTTCTCAGATTCATCGTACGCCATCGTGGTATCGAGGTCGATTCTGAGAAGACAAATTCAATCCTTAGTATGTCACCTCCTCAAAATTTAAAGGAATTGAGAGGAATTCAAGCACACTTGGCCTATATTCCGCATTTCATCACCAATTTGGCAGGAAAAGGTTTACCCTTCACCAAATTGATGAAGAAGGGAGTCACTTACAAGTGGACTAAAGAATGTCAAGAATAATTTGATATTCTCAAGAAGTATCTCTTGAGTCCACCGGTGTTAATGCCACATATTGAAGGAAGACCACTTATCCTCTATGTGACAGCTCTAGAGCGATCATTGGATGCCTTTATTACTCAAAAGAATGATATTGGGAATGAAAACATCCTATACTATCTCAGTCAGACTATGCTTGAAGCAGAAACCCGATACTCAAATATTGAGAAGTCCTTCCAATCATTAACCTTTGCAGTTCAGAATTTGAGACACTACCTGCAACATCACAAGGTATAATTGGTATCTTGTAATGACCCTATCAAATTCATCCTTAGTTGTCCAATGCTTACAGGACATCTGGAAAGGTGGGATGTTATTTTGCAGCAATTTGATATTCAATATATGTCTCAAAAGGCAATAAAGGGCCAAGCTCTGGCTAATTTCCTGGCTGAACATCCTTCAATAGAGGATTCATCTTCAGATATTGATCTTCCTGATGAGGAAGTTTTCTTTATTCAAGATAGTCTTCAAAGATGGTAAATGTACATTGATGGTTCTTCCAGAAGTCCAACAGAGAGGAAAATGGAAAATCCTAAATTCAACAAAGTTTGGTTAGGAATTGTACTCATTTACCCGAAAAAGGGTGTGCTACCTTATTATTTATCATTATTGGGAGGCACTACAAATAATGAAGCAGAATACCAAGCTCTCATCGCAGGATTGGAATTGTCACTTCAAGAACAAGTGAATCACTTAATGGTGAAAGGTGATTCGAACCTGGTAATCAAACAAGTCAATGGGGATTACGTAATCAGAAAAGAATAACTAATCCATATGTATGATTATGTCAGAGAGTTAATGGTGGAGTTTCCTTCGGAACCGACATTTTCTTATGTACCGAGATCACAAAATTCCCAAGATGATGTACTAGCTAATATAGCCACAGGTCTGGCAGATCCAAATCGGGACGAGACAACTATCAATATTTCCCACCGTCGTACAATTTCACCTTATGTTCAAATCAGAACAGAGGAAATCAATGAAATTAGTCCCATTTCTGAACCATATGGTCATACTATAGGATGGATGGAACCTATCAGGGAATACCTTCAAAGAAAAACCCTTCTGTCTGATAGAGCCGGGAAAGAACAAGTCCAAAGACGTGTGGTCATTTTCACTCTTTATGATAGCCCAGATCACCTAGATAAAATTCTCTACAAGCATGGTTTTGATGGATTTCTCTTCAGATGTATTAATATTGAAGAGACAATGGCTGTCATGAAAGAAGTACATGTAGGAGTCTGTGGTGCCCACTAGTCTGGACATAGACTATCTGATCAAATTCGAAGGCTTGGATACTTTTGGCCTTCAATTATACAAGATTGTGTTGATTTTACAATGAAGTGTCATTATTGCCAAGTACATGCCAACTTCATTCATCAACCCCCAAAGTTTCTTCATACAGCTAAATACTCATGGCCATTTGCCACATGGGGAATGTATGTAGTGGGACCCTATCCTTTGGCTACAGCCAAGTAGTTTAAGTATATTCTTACTACTACTGAGTTATTTTCCAAATGGGCAAAGGCAATACCCCTCAAAGAAGTCAGTTCTAAATGCATTGTTAGCTTCATCAAGTCTAACATCATTACCAGATTTGGTGTCCCTTATACAATATTGATGGACAATGGCACCAACTTCTGTTCATCCGATGTAAAGAAGTTATATCACGAATACAACATCAAATCAAACCATTCATCTTGGTATCATGTAGCGGCCAATGGCCCGATAGGAGCCTTCAACAAGACTCTTTCAAATATACTACAAAGGATGGTGGATAAAGATAAGAAATCATGGCCTGATAAACTTTTGCATGCTTTATGGGCTATCGAACCACCACCCTCACTACAACGCGGTCAACTACATATTCATTGGTATATGGAACAGAAGAAGTCTTTCCCATTAAGGTTCAATTACCCTCACTCAGAGTTTCCATTTATGATCAGTCATCTACAAATGAACAATCTCAAAAGTGATTGGATGAATTGGAACAGTTAGATGAGAAAAGATTGTGTACCCTGCACCACTTGGGATTCTATCAAAATTGAATAGTACGAGCTTTCAACAAAAAAAGTTCGTCTTCGTTCATTCATTCATGGAGAATTGGTATTAGTTCTTAGAACTCCAATGATACTAGGAAAGAAACCTCCCAAGCTGGAGCCAAAATGGGAAGGACCTTATTCAATACATAATATCTACTCTAATGGAGAATATTCTTTAATCTCAATGGATGGAGAACTCATACTACTCCAACCAATGCCAGATTTCTGAAGATGTATTTTGTATGAACACAAAATAAATCATCCACGGTCCATGCATACGACCTTAAACTATTGGCGCCCCTTATTGTCCAACATGACATTAAACTATGTCAACGTCCAGCAAGATGTTAAACTGCACCATCTATGGTCTATGCATATGACCTTAAACTATTCGCACTGTCGTCCAACATGACATTAAACTGTGATGTCCTCTCTACATGATGCTAAACTGTACAGAAGTACTTTATGTCCAGCACGATGTTAAACTGCATCATCAATTGTGGTCCATGCATATGACCTTAAACTATTTGCATTATTTTCGTCCAACATGACGTTAAACTGTGAAAAAAATCCATAATACATCCAACATGATGTTAAACTGTGTCCTTTTTGTCTTTACTGCATGACATTAAACTACATAGTCCCCCTTTCGTCCAACATTACATTAAACTATATTGTCCCCCATCGTCCTAGATACATGACGCTAAACTGTACAGAAGTCCCTTAATACGTCCAACATGATGTTAAACTGTGTCCTATTTTGTCCCTACTACATGACACTAAACTGTGCAGCATCAATAGTCCTCACTACAAGACTTTAAATTTCATAGTCCATTCATACGTCCTATATGACATTAAACATTTCATCATTAAAGTTATTTCAACCTCTTATTTCTCACACCAAGTATGACTCACATGAGATTAGAGTAAACTTCAACCATAACACCCTCTCCGGGCCGCTAACCATGTCTATGTCCCAAAACCTTTTTTAGTTCGTTTTCCCCAAGAACAACTTGATCACTAATTCATTCTTTAATTGAACTGTGTGGACTTAGATCCTTGCCTTCTAGGCTGGGTACGTAGGAAACCACCTAAAGTTCATGCCCAAAATTAATCTCTTAACATTGGTTCACCTTTGTCCTTGCTACATGACATTAAATTGTACAACACTTTTGTCCTATACGAAAATAAACTACATTATTATTTGATACCCTCACTTGAGAGAGAATCATTATTTACATTGATCCCCAATCATGTTATATCCTAAAGACTACGTGCATACATGGAAATTCTCAAACCTTTTATCTTGGGTCAAACCATCATTTCACTAAAGCCCCCTTCACCCTTCACTTGTACAAACCAAATCTGTACAGCGGGTATTTATAGAACTACATGCAGCTTGATTCCCATCCTTATGGGATATTTAGGAATGTTCGAGAATCCCTCGAATCCAACCCCAAGACTTTGTGCGTAACCCAAAATTCCACTTTCAGTCCCCTGGCTAAAAAGTCCCTATGAAAACACATAGAGTGTATTCATTATAATGGTCTGAGTTCTATGACCCTAAACTAAGTTTTCCTATACTTTCATCCCACATGAAGTTAAACTTTATTTCAAGAACTTACTATGGATTGATTCCCATCCTTATGGGATACGTAGTGAAGTCCAGTATCTCAATTTAGGACCCAACCACAACAAGATTATGGTTAGCATTGGTCTGTGTATCTCTACATGCATTGAACAAATTCCCATTTTTATGTTTCATACTCCTAGTCTTAAATACTTTCAGATCTTCATAACCCTTTACTTGACTTCTGGTCACAAAATGTCCAATTTCTGAGAGTTCTTTTTCCTGACTATGCAACACATGTCCTTAGGTGGCCTTGCATAAAAATTCTACATAACAGACTTGTCAGCCAAAAGATACTATCATTTGACTATGCAGCCAATGCCCTTAGGTGGACCTGCATAATGCAACCCCCTAACGGGTTTGTTAAATAATGGTAAATTCATTCTTGGGAAGAAAACATTTTTTGTACTTAGTTTTATTAACGACAATATGTATGAATCCAAAAAAACAATATCCATCCTTAATATATTTATCTCATACTCTTTATCATGATATGAAAGTTTTAAAGTATATGGTTTATATTTCCCTTCCCTACATTTGGGTCAGACCTTCATAGGATTGACATTCATCCAGTTCTTAGACAATCTTGTTTGGAAATATCTTCTCTATATTCAAATACCTCTCTCCATACAGCAGACTCTATGCTTTGGAATATTTGAATCTCTATAAACTTCCACTGGCTTTTTAGCAGTAGAAATAAAAATTCTGAGAGTTCTTTTTCCTGACTATGAAGCACATGCCCTTAGGCGGCCTTGCATAAGTAGTCTACATAACAGACCTGTCATCCAAAAGATACCATTATTTAACTATGAAACCAATGCCCTTAGGTGGCCCTACATAATTCAACACCCTAACGGGTTTGGTAAATATTGGTAACTTCATTCTTGGGAACTACTTCTTCTAATGCCTTTTAGCCATTTTTCATATCATTCCTCAGATTCAAAATTTCTTAAGTCAACGTTTACATGTTTTCCTTCATAATTGAGTGTGGTAATATGTTTTCAAATATGTTGTCAAGGAATTTATTGAGTAAATTTTAACCCATTTGGTCAAAGATATTTTGACCTTAAACATTAGCCTTTTTATGTCCAACGTGCATGAATTTAAACTTCCTACAAAATACAAGGGAACTATGAACAAAAGTCAAGTTCCAACTCACTAAACATACATTTCGTATGATTTAGGTAATATTGAGAAATAAAAAGATTCAAAGTTTTTAGGGTTATTTATAATAATCCAAGAAAACAAATCAAACTATGATTAATAGGCCCATTGGCTTAGGTAAAATTTAAATCCTATAGAAAAAGAAGGCATGCACAAATGATCAAAGATGAAAGTGTTTTTCATTTGATACATAAGAGTTAGAAGGACATCCATAGACTGGAGTCTCTTCTCTTTTTCAAGAATTACAAGAGGCTTTCAACATAACTCTTCATTTGATTTACGGTATCCCGAGCTTCATCAGCAACCACCTATAATTCATTCATTTCAACTGGATACAATAAGAGATGTAGTGATACCAGCTCTTCTTGGAACAATTGTAATGTAATGTTCTTGAGTGCGGTTTGAGAAAATTTTCTGCTGATCAAATAGTGACTCTGTTTTTGTCCAAGAGACTTGGAGGATGGATACATGGATTTGAGAATGGGGCATTGGAAGTAAAGAGCCATTTGGAGAGAGTAATCTTTTCAGATATTGTTTCTAATGTCATGATAATATTCTCTCCATCAACCGGTAGTAGAAAACAAATCAGCCCATGGTTTTCCATTTTCATATCTGCAAGGAAATGGCATGAAGAAAAATTTTGAAAGTTCACACCAGTTTTGCTGCTCTTAATGCACCACATAACTGAAATAGAGTAGCAGTGTGGTTGCATCTCAGGTATATAATTATTTATATTAAAAATGATGACTCCTTGCAGATGACCATGGCCATACAGAGACAGGTAGATGCTCTGTGGGAAATTAAGATGATACTTCTTCAAGTACTTGGCCAAATCTGGGAGAGTGATGTCGCAGATATCATAGTAATCATGGCCTACAATGGTCATCATATCATCAAATCGCTTGACAACCAATTCATCAGCCGTTCTGATTCTCTTGGGAGCCATTTTTATCTACACAAAAGTTGAATAATTAACTCTTATGTAAGTTGATTTTTCATAACTTTTGTGAAGAAAAGTGAAAAAATGGCTAAGGCATTAAGGTGCGCAAGTCCCAAAGTTGGCATGAAAGTATCAATGTGTCGCACAAGTTTTGGAATTCATGTATCACCATGTAAGTAAAAATACCTCTAAAGCAGCGCGACACCAAAGACAGCAGAAGAAAATAGAGAACTTGCACGAAGCAGGCAACTTGCGTGACAAGAGCTCGAAATTTTGAAATTCTGTGCTTTGCATGAGGAATGACGACATATATATAGTCCAGGAATCAACCCTGCATGCCTAAAGCCAGCACCTGTTACCAGCTACGCTGAGGCCTGTGTGACTCGCACTTGTGCGACGCCATCTGCGTGCTCAGAACCTATGCACCACCTTTTCTTTGGTTTGCCTCTTTTCCTCAGAGTCACATCCTTATTTCTTTTGGATCCAACTATGTGGGGGGAATTTTGTAGACACTCCTTTCCATCACAAAGTCTAAATGAATAAAAAGAGAAATACCTTGAACCCAAATTAATTCATCCTTTGAAGAAACATCAAAAATTGACAAAATCATGAACAAAGATTCATTTGCACTTGGGTCGTGCAAGTTCCAACAAGGTCGCGCAAGTATACTTGCGCTCCGCCCAGTGGTCACGCAGGTGACTTGCATGCCCTATCTGAATTTCACCCAGGGTCTTCAAAAACCTATAAATACCCCTAGTGGGCCCCCCATTTGAGGATGAAAAATTCCAAAAACTCAGATTTGAGCTCCCGACGCCCTAGTCTCTTCTCAAAGCTTCCGAATAATTCTAAGGTAATTTATTACCTAGAACGGAAGATCTAAAGAGGGGGAGTAATACCTAAGTGTTGAAACTCGTCAACACTTGCACGCCTAAGTGGCCAGCCCTTAAGGAAAATGGCCATACTTGTGCACCGCCTTACCCCTTCAACAGAACTTGCACGCCCCTCTTCTGGAAGCCTCTAGGGATAATACTAAGGGCTTGGGTCAAGTCTCTCCCAAGTATTACCCTAAGGGTTGACCGTCGCGCAAGTACCCATGTGTCGCGCAAGTATACTTGCATGACCAGGACTTGCGCACCCATGCAGGACTTGCGCGCCACCTTCTTTTTGGGTGCCCCTCCTACATATTTCACCTCTCTTATGCCGATGAACCTAACCTCTTCAAGATTAAGCCTTCAGAACTCTCTCCAAATCCATTCATGGCATGACATCCTTGTTGGATTCCATATCTGAAAGGAATTCTGTGGAACATCTCTTAAAACCTAGTGATTTACATATATTTATGTCACTAAGGTCAGATATTTAATTCATTCAACGTCAACCTTTAAGATGAGAGAATACTTAACTCGGCCTCCTCTTCAGGAGTAAGCCCCAGTCCAAGTTCTCTTAATTTTAGAATCCTCATTAGGAATAAGCCCCAAGTCCCCTAACCTGGGCCTCCTTTTCCGGAGTAAGCCCCAGTCCATGTTCTCTTAATTTGGTCATCCTCCTTAGGAATAAGCCCGAAGTTCCCTAACTTGGTCCTACTTTTCAGGAGTAAGTCCCAGTCATAATTCCTAAATCTTGGCCTCCTTTTCAGGAGTAAGAACCATGTTCCCAAATATGGGAATCCTTCTTAGAAGTAATCCCCCATCATAATTCCCTTTAACCTGGGACTCTTCTTTAAGAATAAGCCTCAGTCATAATTCATTTTAACCAGTCTTAATTTACTTTTGATTTGGGCTTCCTTATTAGGAGTAAAACCCAATCATAAGTCCCCTCCTAATTTGGGCATCTTCCTCTGGAGTAAATCCCAAGGTAGAGTATCCAAATCTCCATGAAGTACATATACCTTTATGGACATTGTTCCCGGGTTTCTTCCCTGAAGTAAATCCTAATCTTCATCTATTTGGGCAGTCATACATACATAAGCCCCACATCATTTCTTATGATGGAAAAATTGTTTGGTTTTACCAATACTTCTTTTTTCTCAGACTGAGCAAGATTCACGTGAACTTAGAGTGTAAAAGTAATTATTACATATTTCTTTGAGCCATCAATCATGCATAAATATCATACTCCCATACTCGAACTATGTGGGTTCTGATTCCTTTTCCAAAACAAAGGATATGTAGGTAGCCCATCTATGGGTACGATCCCAACTTTGAAATAATCCATGTCCTTCTGAATGAAAATAAACTTTAAGTACCCCACTGAGTGTATTTAAAACCAGTATGGTCATCATAATGACCAAGAGACTTTTATATATTGAAGGATACCATTGAATAAGAATCTCTAACAAATACAGATGATTCTCTATTGATGAAGAACCTCGAATACATATAAAAGATTCTCTAAATTTCACTCATACTAATTATTGATTGTCATATCTAAAGGAAATCTCATTTTCATACTTGGTAATGTAATAAGGACTCACAAACATAACTTAAATATATATAGAGAGTCCTGAGTGGACAATAATTTCCCCTAAAAAGGTGTGATGAGTCAGACCTCCCATCCTCTCGACCAATGAAAATTCTTAAGCCTCATCAGTCCAGAACTAGTGAGCACCTACCTTTGGAAAGTAGGTCGAAATGGATATATAATCATTGGATGTTTCTGGTTCTACGAACAAACCCGTTAGAAACCGTTTGGAATGTTTGAACCTTAAATCAAATGAGTTCATCCCCAATTCTAGAGGAAATAGTTATAAGTCAGAATCCTTAGAGAAGTTTAAGGAATTCAAGAATGAAGTAGAGAATTAGTTTAGTTAGAAGGTAAAGAAGCTTCAATCAGATCGAGGTGGAGAATATTTGAAATAAGATTTCATCGATCTTTTATGGGAGTCTAGGATTCGATCTCAGCTTAATACCCCTTATACACCACAGTTTAAATGTGATAGTTAAAGGAGGAACCACACCTTGTTAGACATGGTGAGGTCGATGATTAGTCATAAAGATCATCTATTGTCCTTTTGGGGATATGTATTATAAAATGCAACATAAATACTAAACTAAGTTCCAACTAAGGCAGAAAATAGGATTCCCTCTGAGTTATAAAGTGGAAAGAAACCCATTTTGTTGGACACATGTGTATGGGGATGCAAGTCGTTTGTTAAGGAATTATCAGGAAAAAAACTAGCACCCCAGGAAACAAGGCGTATCTTTATAGGATATCCAAAGGAAACTAAAGGATATTTCCTCTATAACCCTTCAGAAAAAAAGTGACTATCATCAGAAAAGACATATTTCTTGAGATGGAGTACGTCCTCAAAAAGGATAGTGGGACAAAGATTGACTTTGATAAATTTTATGATCAAGATACACATGATTTGTTAGAGGAACAATTTCCATAGGTCCCCATGGAAGTGGTTCCAAAAACACAAGTAATGTGTAAGAGATCAAGAGAGGTAAGGGAACGAGAGAAATTTGGTTTCCTAGTCACTGAGGATGGTGAGTCATTATTGTTGTGAAACGATAAACCTCGCTCTTATAAGAAAGTTGTGAAAAGCTCATAAGATGCAAGATGGCTAAAAGGTATGAATTCTGAGATGGATTCCATGTATCAGAACCAAGTCTGGGTTCTAGTATATGAGCCAATTGATGTAAATCCTATTGGATGCAAATGGGAATTCAAGAGAAAGTTGGGCATGGAAGGTAAAGTTATCACCTATAAAGCAAGGCTGGTGGCTAAAGGATTTAGACAACGAGAAGGAACTGACTATGATGAAACCTTCTCACCAGTTTCCATGTTTAAATACATAAGAAAAATACATTCTATAACAGCTTACCATGACTACAAGATTTGGAAGATGGATGTCAAAACAAAATTTCGTAATGGGATCCTTGAGGAAGATGTCTATATGATACAACCAGAAGGGTTTGTGACACCAATTGAATCCAAATGGGTTTTAAAGTTTCAAAAATCCATTTATAGATTAAATAAATCATCCAGGTCATGGAACATTTAATTTGATGAATCCATAAAGGAATTTTGTTTCATTAAGAATGAATGTGGGCCATTTGTTTATAAGAGGTTTAATGGGAATGTGGTCGTTATCCTAGTTGTATACATTAATGAAATATTACTTATTGGAAATGAAGTACCAGTCTTACAGTCAACTAAAGACTAGTTGAACAAGTGTTTCTCTATGAAATACTGAGGTGAAACAACCTACATTCTATGGATCAAGATCATTCATGATAGATCTAAAATGATTCTTGACATTGACCGGATACTAAAAATAATTAGTATAGGAAAATCCAAGATGGGATTGGTTCCAGTGTCACATGACCTACATATTTTAATAAAATGTGTCCTCAGACATAATAGAAGAAATATAGAGCGAGTAAGATCCCATACGCTTCAGCTATAGGATCCATCATGTATTCCATGTTATGTACCAGACTTGATATTGCCTATCCCTTGAGAATGATAGGAATATATCAAGAAGATCAAAGAGAACATCATTGTACAACTGTTAATACTATCCTTATGTATCTAAGAATAACTAAGGATATGTTCCTAGGGTATGGAGGTGATGAGGAGCTTGTCATCAGAGGGTGTGCAGATGCTGGTTTTTAGAAAAATCAGGATGATATGAAGTCACAATCTGGATATGTTTTCTATCTTAATAGAGGAGCTGTGAGCTGGAAGTGTTCAAAGAATCCATTTGTATCCTATTCTATAGATTATTCTTAATATATAGTGGCTTTCGATGCATCCAAGGAATTCATCTGGATTCAAAACTTTGTCTAGGATCTTGATGTGGTGCCTGTCAATAAATATCTTATCACATTGTATTGTGGTAATCCTGCAGCGGTGTTTCTTGCAAAAGAACCAAGGTCACATTAATAGGAAAAGAACATTCTCCTAAAGTAAAAAACATTAATTTATTTCTATCAAAGGGGTGAAGTTGGAGTGAGCATGGTGTCCACAGAAGAGAACATGGTGGACCCCATGACTAAATGTCTATCGCAGAAGAATCATGAATATCACATGAGAGCTAGCAGGTTAAAGTTTGTTAGGAGTTGGCTCTTGTCCAAGTGGGAGTTTGTTGGATTTGGTGGCCTAGAACCAACAAATTTATACTTTATTCATTAATTAATATCTTATCACATCTTTAATTTTCCTCTGCGTGATAATGCATGCAATAATGTCCTAAGGATAGATGTTTCATTAAAGGGTTATAGCAGATCCTTACTATGACGAGAACCTGGAAGTTCCATAACACTGGTCTTGAATATATGTTCTATTGTTGGATGATTTTATTTTAGGGACACAAATAATATAGGAAATTGTGGGTGATGACTCATAAAACATTGAGGCACCTTATCGTGGTGTGCACCCTTAGTAATATCTAGGAGGATATTATGAGAATGAGACCCACCAGTAGGAAATATACATTTCGTAGTGTCATTGGATGTTCATATATGTGGATGTTTGTATTGGTCCTTAAACTTTAAGATTATTATTAATGGGTATTAAAACTCACACACTAAGATTTATTGAAGAAAAGTATGATGAAACACTGTTCGCAGTGAGGTAGGATATGTTGGGTGCATCATGAGTAATACTGCATTAATAGATAATTTGAGAAAGGATTTGTCCCTTCTGTTAAATAATAGAAGTAGATATCTCATGCCCTTTTATAGAATTTACATTGCCTAAATAAATCTATGTCCATGGTAAGGAATGGGAAAGTTCAATTCTAGGAGTTCAAAGAAAGAATAATCGAGCAGATGGGTTGATGGCACCAGCATGCAGCCCACTTGATTCAAGATATAGAGACAAAGGGATTACATTACGCGATAAGTGTTCGTAGTAGGTGACACGTAATTGTGGCATTAAATTATTTTACTATGGGTGCCTTGGCATGTTGCTATATGCTAACCGTGGACTTTAGGTAGGCTCTTCCAAATTCCACTGGGAAAGAGGACTATAGGGTCACACACTAAGTGTGTTCATATATCTCAGTTAAATATTCATTTAACAAGTTGAATAAAGATTATTTCTGATTATGGTTTAATAATTATTCAAGGACTTGTAATCACATTTATTTCAATACAAGTTATTCAATAAAATATATTTTGGGAAAAATAATATATTTATTAGCGAGTAATATAGTGATATTTATTTTAGAAATAAATATCCATTATTCACATTCTAATAAATATGGTGGAGGAAATAAAGAAAATGGAAAAATAAAAGTACACGCCGTGTATATTAATATACACTCCATGTAGTTTTTTTGGGGACTTGTGAGAAAAAATATTATTTATTTAATTAAATAATTTTAGGTGTAACTCGTTGGGAGCATTCCAAGTAACAATAATAGTCAACTATTATTATTATACATGGGGTGTTACTAAAAATTAAATGAAACGAATAAATGATTTTGGGTAATTAATTCATTTTATTATTATATGTAATTAAAATACCAATTATATAATTCTCATTATCCTAGCCATTATTAGTGGTTATGCACAATGGATCTCGGGAAATCTCTCAAGCCAAGGGAGAGTTATTTTCTTCCAAGAATTTTCTCAAGCTATGAGAGAGATCCTCCTCCACCAGATCAAGGAGAGTGCTTTGGAAGAAACTCTCAAAGAGATCAAAGGTGGACATCACAAGCGAAGGCTCTTCCATGCTAGCACCCATAGATCCCTTCAGCGATGTCTAGAGATACCTGGAGTAGGTTTGGAGCACTTCTAGAAGAATCATACACTTAGATTCTGTGACGCAATAACAGATCACATCAGATCATGACCGTAAACATCAACAGAGAGATAATTCCATCAAGGTAATACTTGTCTTTTAATTAAATTAATTATAAAAACCATATTAGGATCCTCTATATGGTTTCGTTACTCCCTTCCTTTCTTTTGTTCTTTGTTCTATTTCGAAGATCCAAAGTTTTTTTATCATGAAGGATCTCATATTGATCATTCTTAATGGAAAAATTACAGTTGGGAAAACCCAACAATGTACTTCTATTGTGCTAGGAACCTATAATTATTGCATCTTGTTGTTTGATATTTTTATTTGATATTTTGTAGATATAAAACTATGTTTCATGAACTACTGTAACCAAAATTTATTGCATACCACGTACTAGTGATCATTTTGGATGACTATTACTCAGAGTAGTTCAAACAACATAAAAGAGATAGGGGATGAGTCTCATGAAACCAAATAGAATAATAACTATTCAGGAGATGAATGTCGAGTTTCCACTATGGTTCAAAAATAACATAATGAAATTTTAATTATGGATTCAAACATATTACATTACAAAAATTAAGGAATGAACATTCAAATCCACATGAATTCCACTTACTGAAATTTACTTCCACTCACAACAATTTATTATTTTCCACATCCTCTGAAATGTTTCTTTTTTAGGGAGGGATTAGTGGAGATACAAACTTGTGGTGGTATTGGTGTGAGGAAAATGAGAGATCTTTACAACCATCCATTTCTCTAATCTTCCAAGATAAAGTATCCTAAAGATGAAACCAAAAATTGTGTTGGAGAACTCTACTCATTATGGGAGAAATGCATTTCAGAGTCATATTGGAACCCCTTTAAATTTATCAAGGGTGGAGGGGGTAGAGTAAAAAGGTGATTTTGGCATGTTTTTTTAATAAAAATGTAGAAAAAGGGTATTTTTAGGGGTCCACTCATCGTAGTAGTATTCTCATCGAAGTATGCTTAACTGTGGAGTTCTAATATGATCCAATGTGAAATAAATCAAAACAAAAGTAATTTTCGATGACTTATTTTCAAAATTAACTGAGTTAGTCGTATAGGAAAAGGTATACCAAGAAAGAAAAAATATCATTCATTATTCTTTGATTAATATTTTGGTGTTATTTTTTGTGTTCTTTGGAAGTAGTAAATTAAAAGGATGAAAGGATGAAAGAGTTGAATAATGAGTTGGGATATGTGGTATTCAAATCCATGATAGTATATTTAATAGAGATTAATGAATACAATTAGAGTGAGAGGAATGTTATCAAGAATCATTGGAACCATAATGATGGGAGGAAGGATAATTTGAAAGAGGTAGTTATTTCCGATGCTTTCGTTGGGGCACACAAATCTGTCTGTTTGAGGATGTGCAGTTGTTTCCCCACATTCCCACATTCCAAAGTCGGGTGGCATCTATCACTTTTTCAGGGACATTTTCTCCTTGATCAAAATGGGATACTGGGATGTCGGTTCTTCCTTCTTTGGATTCATCCTTGAAACTCGTCACCTAGTCCGGGTCTCCCTTATAGATTTAATATGTTGTTCATGAAACTCTTCCTAGCACCATATCTTCATGGACACCAGTTAATTACATTGTTTCTGTCGGGAAATTCCAAGGGGTTTGGTCAGGGAAGCAACATTTAGTCAGGGGAGTAGTCACGTTGGGCATCACTGGAATGTCTGGGTGCTGGTACACTGGCGCGTCTATGTTTCTTCCCCTTATTATAGGTCTTCTTGATGGCGTGGAAGCCTGGGGCATCCCACGTCGAATGAGGGGAATTATACGACATAGGCATGTATCTAAGGTTTTTCTCAGCTCCCCATGTTTAACACGAGGTATGCCGCATGTTGAACGTCCAACAGAGATGGGCCAGACTGATCAGAACACTGACAAGAGTGGATCAGAAGGGTGCCACCCCTGGAGGGAACACTAATGCTGGGGCCAACGTATGGTTGACATTCCGTTCACTGTTGAGGGGATTGGAGGATGAGATGGCATGATTTTTCCAAGATGTGGCATCCTGGATAAGAATTGGGATGGATGATTGATGAATGAAGTGGAGGGGGGATGAAATAAGACCATTGCAAGGGAGAAAGGGAAGTTGGGCTTGATCCTCTAAGAGACTTCCTATGTATCCCCATGGTAGGGAATCAAAGATTGTGTAGTACGGTGAATGTAGTTCATCTTGACAACGACTTACCACTGGTTGGAGTTCCAATGGCTTACCAATGAATGGAGTAAAAACGGCTTACTGCTGAAAAAGGCCGACAACGGCTTACCGCTAAATGGGGAAAAAAGTGGAATATAGTTTAACGTCATGCAGGACGGGGTAGACCAACATGAAGTGGCCAGGACCACTAGTTGTTGGGCTTGAACCTCGGGGAGGCTTCCTACATACCCTACTTTGGGAAGGATCAAAGTCCACGTAGTTCAGGTATGGGGTAGGAGTCAGTGAACCAATGTAAATAAGGACCTGGGGTCCAGGTGGATGGTGGGTTTGAACCACATGGAGTCTTCCTACATAACTTACTTAAGAAAGGATCAAAGTCCACGTAGTTTGGAAGGAGTCATTTGTGGCTTATGCTCTGAGGAAGCCCAAAGTGTTGGAGAACTGACGTGAAGATGTCCAGAATGACTGGGGTGGTTGGATTGAACCTTGTGGAGGATTCCTACATACCCTGCCTAGGAAAGGATCAAAGACCTTGTAGTTCAGGTGGGCCGGTGAACTGACGTGAAGGAGGACTTGGGGTTCAATGGGTGGTGGGCTTGAACCTCATGGAGGCTTCCTACGTACCTTGCCTTAGCAAGGATCAGAGACCACATAGTTCAGGTTATGGGGTCTTGGTGCACCGATGTGAATATGGTGGGGACCAATGGATGGTGGTGGGCTTGAACCTCAGGGAGGCTTTCTAAGTACCTTGCCTTGGAAAAGATCAAAGTACTCGTAGTTCAGATGGTGTGAGTCTTACACTCTAGGCTGCACAGGGTGTTGGTGAACTGATGTGAAGATGGCCCGAATGACCGGGGTTATGGACTTGAACCTCGTGGAGGCTTCCTATGTACCTTTCCTTAGCAAGGATCAAAGACCTAGTAGTTCATTGTTGTTTGGAGATTACACTCTAGGATGCCCAATTAGGATGTCATGATCGATGCTTACTCTAATCCCACGTGAGTCATGCTTGGTATGAGAAACAAGAGTCATCAAATAACTGATTATCATGTCACTAAAGGTGCGTTCATGGGAAGTGGAGTGGGGCTTACGCATGGTTCGTGACCCGAAGAGTAAACATGTGCTTACACGTGGTTAGCGGCCCAGGGAGAGAAATATTGGGACTCACTTCTGGATGGAGGCCCAATGGTTAAAAGACCCAATGGGAGAGAGATTTGGTACCAAAGAAATGAGGGGTCTGGTGTCCATTCCCCCCTGGCCCTTGGGACCGAAGAGGAAAGGAGGAGCAGGGATGCTGCCTCCTGCAAGAAAAGCTAGGGGCTTACACCGAGATGGTCACCCTTCCCCCGCGAACAAATGAAACCCCGATAAGAAGGATATCATCACCTATGAGGGATGATCTAATCCTCATGGAGACCATTGGGGATTGATAATGTCCATGGTGGGGGCACCCGGTGTGCGAGGCACGGGGCGAGGTCACTGTTTAACGTCATGTGCTGAGGACGATGGTGCTTGGCAGTTTAACGTCCAGCAGCTCGGATGACATGGGTTCACTCTTCTCCCCTAGGACTTACATAACCAGTAACCTCTGCACCTTGGTGAAGATAGGGGACATGCAATTTAGTGGCTAGGGGGTGTTATGGAGCGAACCATTGGGGGGTCCACGTTAGCATGGCTATGTGAATAAGTAATAGCCTTTAGCATGGCTATGAAAAGAGGCATGAGGTGAAGCAACGCAATGAGTAGTATCATCCAAGGGACTTTGAAATCACATTGTGCAAACCTAGAGGGTCTCATGGGAGAAGGAATTGCAAGGAAGAGGGGTTCATAAGCAGGGGACTTGTGAAGATCTGGTTCTCTGCTTGGTGGAGGATAGTTGCGAAGGGGTGTGATTTGCGAAGTAGAGCATCCCAGCCTAAGCATAGATCAGAGGTGCATATAGAAGGTGCTTTGCGAAGTGGAAAGTCATTCACAGAGCACTTCCTTGTGGAGAAAAGGTTCCTCATGAAACAAATTATCGTGAAGCAATGTGCTTCGAGAAGTACAATGACCCCGCCTTGGCATGTGGATCACATGTACATGAGGGGTGTTTTGTGAAGTATAAATGATCCATGACGATCCAAGTCCCCATGGGGATCCCCTTCCTTCGCAAAGTCCCTTAGGCTCCATGAAAGGCATCCCTCTCAAAAGATGGGGTTAAAACATGGTAAAGGGGAGGCTCTTCACAGAGCTGAAGTACCATGCAAAGCTCATGGTTCGCAGAGCAGAAGGCACTTCTCAATTCGGGATCTAGGAAGTTGAAAGGTCGGATCTTCTTCCTGGGACTTGGGGAAAGGCTGGTATTTATAGGCAAGAGGTTATGTGAAGTAGCGCATGCTCGATGCGAAGAGGGATTTGTTTGGTCTGCAGCGGGTCGTGAACGTCAAAGGCACTCGCGGAGTGTCCCGTATTTTGGCTCCGTGGAGGCTCGCAAACGTCAAAGGCACTCATGGAGCGGCCTGCCTCCTTGATCCGCGGTGGCCTCAAAAATGTCAAATTCGTTCGTAGAGTGGCCCGCTTCCTTGCTCAGTGGTGGGAATGGTGCGGTTGGGGCTCCACTAATGGTCTTCGCGAGGCATCCCCTTGAGGATTTCCATTTCTTTTTCTTCTTCTCCCATTTTGGAACCAACAAATGCCCCCCATTATACTTGGATTCATGGAGAAATTGAGGTTCAAAGTCTGAGGCTCAATCGCCAAAATACTCATTCATTTGTTATGTCGTATCAGAAGAGGGCTAACGAGGTGGATAGGCAATGTGTAGGCCGAGCATGACATGATGCTCAGCGCGAAATGGATGTGTTGTGAAGCTATAACGGTCGTTTCTATATAAATGGGATATGAATTCTCTTTTGTCCTTTCCCGTCTCCGCAAAATTGTCTATTTGTGATCTCGATCCATGAGGCTTTGCATACTCCATGATTTTTCTCTACGAATCGTGTCTTTGCTTTGTGGAGCACAGTGAATTTTTTACACCAAAAAAACACTTCGCGATATTACACTTGAAGGCGTAGGAAGGACTCTGTGAACAAGATTCTCGAACACTCTCCGCGAATGGGCTTCAAAAACCAACCTGAGAATCACCCGATTTCTAAAACTGAATGGCTCATCGAGAAGCTTCCTAGGGTGTTCTTGCGGATGCCGCCCATAGGGATGAGATGGAGAACAGTCTGAGTGTAGGAGAGTTAGTCTGGAGCCACTCTGACCATGATTCGTTAGTGACCCTGCTATCGGAGATCCAGAAGAACTACCCACTTTATAATAGGTTGACTTTATATGGCTTCGGGCTAAGGGATGATGTCTTCATCCCTGAAACAAGTAGAGAAGAACCAGCTTACTAGTTCAGGAGTACATCGTTCCAGCGCCAATGGTTAACGGCGGATGATGGCCATTCCCGGGTGGAATTCACACCCGTCATTTTTGACTGCCTATACAACCACATGAATAATGTCGATGGGAAGGCGTTGCAGTTGGAGACGTCCCATCTTCTGTATCACATGATACTGAAGGAAGCTTTGAGGAGCCCTAGGAAGGGGTGGTCCGAGGAATGGGACCTGCGCCAGGGCGACAACTTTACAAACGATTGGGCCTGGGCCTACTGGGTAGGCACCACGTGTGAGGAGTATGGGGCTGAGATGAGGAGAGTGGGTTTTTACGAGGTGGCTTGGGCCTCCCAATTCCACATCTATCAACCGAAACAGCTGATGCTGGAGCTATTTAGCAGGTGGTCATCAAGGACCAATACCATCCATTTACACCACAGGGAGGTTGGTATTAGATTGTCGGATGTCCACGAGATTTCGAGGGTTCTGATACTAGGGGAGATGTACGATGAATTCCTCCCTGTCATGAGTGTGTGGGAGGATTTGGAGCATATGTCACAGATGGAAATGGAATTGATGGAGCTGGTGCGAGGAGAGGACAAAGAAGCAGTGAGAGATGTCCACTTTAAGCAATGGTTAATGTAATTCCTGAATTTCCCAGTTGACCGACAGTTTCCAGCGAGGCCTCGGACTTTCCCGACGGGGACTCAATGGGGTAAGGAGCATTCATACTGGTGGCTCTTAGAGGACAATGAGTGTAAGACCTGGGGGTTTAGTGTCAGCCCTGAGCAGCAGCCAATTATTAGTCTGGCGACATTCATAATGGCTCTTATCTGTGCTTGGATCCTGCTGGTGAGGGATACCAACATTGTAGTACACCCAAGAAAATTTATCATGGCATCCACTTTGGCAACAGGAGGGCGGGTCAACCTAAGAATCCCGATGCTCGCTAAACTGTATAATATGTTGTGGCATATCAGCGAGGGGAAGAGGCCACAGAGGTTATGTAGGCCATTCCACCTCCTATATGGGTGGGTAACGACACATATCAGGGGGCTTTACGAATACTCAAACCCTATCTCTCCTCTGGGCTTGAACTTCCACCCATCAATCTTGAATGCCACGGGGATCTTTCCAGCCAAGTTGAATACACCATTTATATTGAACGGGGTGTGGAAGGTGGAAGAGTTCAATTTTCACAAATTTCCATTGCGGACGGCGGTATTCACCGATGGTGTCTAGGGTATAGAATAGAACCAAGCATATCTTCTAGACTTTCGAGGTGGAGTCTTGGCGGAAAGGGTAGACCATGACCCCCTTTGTGAGATGCACACCCCACACCAGTTTGGAAGGCAATTCCGGTGCATGCAGCAACTGACCCCGTGGGTCTATTTGGAGGTGCGCCATGAGGAAAACCCATCTGTGATGAGGCAGATGTGGCTCATTTTCATATGGAAAGAAGGGAAAATGCGGAACGAACTACCTCCGCCTACCTCCGTCTTTTGGATGGTGAAGGAGTATGCCATAATCTAGGAGGCATCTTATCCAGGGGAGATGCTAAAGCAACCAACCGTTCGGGTTGGTGATGGAGAACCTCCTCGACCTTGGGGTTAGGGCCCGAAGGTAGAAAGGGAATACCGTAGTGGCGGGGCTGCCATGGTGGTGAGGCCCACACCAGGTGAGGATGAGGCAGCATCCATAGCTCCAGTAGTGGTAGCAGACACGACTGTTTCAGAAGAACAGAGCCATCTGGAGGGGAGGCTGCCGAGAGAATTCCGCAGGATACCCACCCATGCTCCGAGGAAGTGGCTGTTCTATATTGACATGCCAGAGAATGTTGTCTTACTAGAGTCCTATGACATCTGGGAATTCAACAAGAAATTCCTCAGCCCCGCCGAGTTGTCACAGCACCTGAACCGTCTCAGGATGGATATACTAGGGACAGGCCCTATCAAGGTCGGCTTTACAGTGTCCCAATATGAATGGGAACAATATTTGACTGAGCTGGAGAACTTCATGCACTCCCAGGGCACTCCTCGTCCAATGAAAGATCGAGTCATGGTTTTTCTTGATCGCACTACTCCCCCTCAGTTGTCGGCTTCTGATTTAAGAGAGCGCTTCTCAATACCAGAAGAATCAGAAGAGTCCTCCTTGGGAGATGAGGCCGGGATAGGGAGCCCATTGAAAGAGGTTGAGGTTGGAGATTAGGAATCAGATCTTGAAGAGTTTTCACAGGCCCTTGAGGTAAAAACCATGAAACACCCTTCTCCGAGAATTGCTTTAATGTCATTCTGGACACTTTGCTAACATCTAAACCGTGTAGGAGAGTCTTTTATACAGAACTCGTTTTCGCCCCTCAGTGGATGAAGATGTGGGACCTTTGGGATCTATGCCTACCTCCGTATCTATTGTTGTGTCCAATGGGGCTAGGATACCTGATGTGACCCCTCCAGAGCATTCAGACCTTCCAACCATATATGAGGGACAATGCTACAGGGTCCCGATGATATCAACCCAAGATCGAGACCAGGAATTCGATCTATGTAAGTCCCTTCTACCAATTTCATGACTTTTATCCCATGACCATTCCAACTAACATTCATGTCCCCCCTTTTTTGGGTGTGTATAGTTCCTCAAATGGCATGGTCTGCCTTGGAGAGGTTGGTCGGGGCTTCTGGCAGCATCCTTCCCAAGGGAATGCCAGTGGTCATGGAGGCGGTGATCCAAACCAAACTAACTGCAGCGCTCCCGATCACCCATGGGACCATCAACAGTGTTGCGCCTGAGATCATTGAGGTGGGATATGATGATGAGGGTCAATCAGATAATCTAGGTCCCACCACGCCTAATCAAAAACCAGATGTGGACCCTGCCGACGAGTTCCTAAGAGCGTACCCTGCATATTAGCCTACCAACCACGCTGATTGGGATGAGACGACCTCTGATGAAGAGGACAGAAAAATAGTCCTCCATCAATCATGGAAGATGATCAAGATCTTCATTGATGATACCCCCAAGCACTATGGTTGGACGATATGGATAGACTTCGCTCACGACTGTGCGAACTATGTTATGGGTGAGTGGATTCCCTACGTCCTCACTTGCTCTCTGAAATATTAGGGCAGAAAAGATTCAAGAGTACGACTGTGGCCTTAGTGTGGGATGGCATCGGAGGAAAGCGGTGAACATCAAGAGGCTCCGAGAGGCCAAAGATGTGGTTTAATGGCTGCAAGCCCGAGCGGATGATCATTCTACTTCCCTTGATGTGCAATTAGAGCTTGTATTGAAACTGAAATCCCAACTGGTGGAGGCCAAAGAGGGAATGAAGCGAGCCTCTAAGGAGAGGACCTTCATTCAGACCTACGTAGAGCGGGCCCATATTGTGGCCAATTAATTGCGCCCCATTGCTGCCGAAGAGGGGTGAGAGCTGAACAGGTGGCAACAACTCCTGGATGCCACCATCCAGAGGGTGGCGAGATACTATGCTCTTTTAATGAGGTTAACCCGTCCATGGGGGTAATAAACCCTTAGGTACTGTAACGATTACAAACCTTCAAACATACTTTCATGATTTGATTATTTTATTCCATAGCATGCATGAGTTCTGTTGTTTACATTAGTTTATTACATTCTTGTGATATTCGTGGAGCATCCATCAATCATTCCCTAAGCTCACATGGGTTGGTCCCGATGTGAGAATCAAGGGATGACCACCTTATCACCCCATCCAAATATAGGAGTGAAAACCAATATTCGGGCATCCGGGTTTGAACAACCGGCCCAGATTTCCAGGAGGAAATGGGTGAGACCTAACTGGAGAATGAATCTCTCAGAACAGCTGAATTACTATTTTCCCAGTGTTCTCTTGTAAACAAATGGGGTAACGCCAGGGGCACTAGAATCAATCTGAACAGATGGGAATGGAAGGTGTGAATTATGATAACCAGGATTTAGAACACTTTGGGGGTGGCGTGATAATGAAGGATAACTATTGACTACATTCAAAACACAACAACATTATTGCGTTAGCTTAGAATGGGGATAGAAAATGAGGGTCAGCCGCTAACCATTTTCGAAACATGGGGCCTGACTTGTAATTTCATCCATTAGTCTTATAGAACGTTAGCCCCGGACAGTAAGCGAGCCATAGGCTGAGCATCCATACAGTTAGTGGGTTCCTTCGGACATGAAAATGGATGTGGGTATGAATAAGGGGGCACACAAAGAGTTCATGGTAGAGTGACGAGTTGTTCTAATGGAGTCCAACACTCTTGAAATTATGCCACAGTGGTGGAAACACATTGGGTGGGCGCATCGTTCTGATCAAGGATCAAGCATAATTCTGAACAGTACCTCTATGGCAAGGAAATTGTTTCTTCCCAATGTTATCACGGGTCATCCTAGACTTGTTCAGGGTAAATGTGTAGGGTTACCCAAAATAACTCAGGCCAAGGGGCCAAAAAAGAGGGGGAACTGGATTTTCTATTTTTGGGCTGGATCTAGAGGTAAGATGCTTGGTTGTTCCTATGTATCCCATAAGGATAGGAACCAGGCCATATGTAATTCTGAAATATGTCATGCAGTTTATTGTCTTGCGACAAGGATGACATGTGGTCTTTGTTTATGGTCATAGATCTCAAACCGTGGATGGTAGGAAATGCAGGAGACACATGGTGGGGTAATTATAAAACGCAACATGAATGGTAACATGGGGTTCTGACAACCACGTGTTCCCTAGGAATTTTTTAGGCCGAGAGATCGAAAACGAGAGTTAAACTAGGCGTGAGGTAAAGTGCACGGGCATTCTTACGTACCCCATGAATATTAGGATCCATCCGCACATAGTTCTAGGAAATGGCATGGTTGAATACCCGTGCCAAGTATAATAAGGTTGCGTGGGTCTGTCCCATACAAAAATAAGTAGTATTTGATAGAAGTTGTTTGTCCTTTAGGATGAGTGAGTGTTGTTTTTTTGTGAAGCAATGGGCCTAGAATAGAAAACCCAAACATCACAACAAGAATCAATCCAAATGGAGGCATTGAAAAATGGTATGGTGTTTGACCGATACCAAACATGATGTCCCTTGTGCGAGGGCACCACAATGTAGTGTCGTTTTTCATCGTGCATCTAGGATGATATTGTCACAGTTTAGGGTTATGTGATGGAACCAACCATGCAATTTCGTGTCATGCAACATAGACGTAGTAGAGATGAGGTTAAAGGGGGAATGTGAATGGTGAAGTAAATCATACCCGAGGTGAATGAAGGAGAAGTCTGCACCACACCGTGCGTGATTCCGAAAAAGAATCCTCGATCCAAGGGGCCAAAAGGAGGTAAGAGGGTAGGAAGTAGGATAGACTGAAATCAATTAAGATGGACCCGAAAAAAGACATCTAGGTGTTTCTACATATCCCATGAGGATAGGAATAGAGCCATATGTAGTTCTAAAAGTGATTTTAGTTTATGGTCTTAGAGCTCAGACCATGGAGAATGGAAGTCGGTGCGGAGCCCCAAATGTTGCCTTTACCATAGCTTTGTCCTCCTAACGTGCAAATGCACACTGAGGGATAGTGTCGGGAGTGTTAAAATTACACTTGGACATGATGGGGGTGTACAATGATGTGAATAATGTAACAAACATTCAAGGCTTAAAGGGGGTGGCATGGAAATGGAGGATGACAATTAACTATGTTCGAAACACAGCATCCATATCGCGTTAGCCTGTAATGAGGAAAAACAAATGAGCATTGGTCGTTGACCATATTCGCAATGCTAGACTTTTATAAATTTGTTGTCTGAAACCCTCGAGGACGTTGGACCGTGATGGTAGGAGATCCCTTAGGCCTGGAATCCTTGCCATTTGGGTGGTCCCTTTAGATGTGGAAGATTATAGAATCCCAAATGAAGGGGAACACAAAGCCTGAAAAATGGGTGAAAGCCTATCCATGTAAAATTTGACACTCCAAACGCTGAACCAGAGTACTCTTAGGCAGATGTTTGAATCACCTAAGAGGGTCGAGGAGGTTGCTCAACTTGAGAGTAACCAACCTAAAGGGATGCGTATACAATACAGGGATAGAGAACTCTCAAAAGGGAGAGGCATGTGGAATGGTCATTACAAAACTAATGTGAATGAAGACATAGTCCCATACCACACCATATACTCCCATCCTCAGGAATGTGTAGGCCAAGGGGACAAGGTGAAATGAAGATTTCCAGGAGATGGGGCTAGACCCAAAGCCTAGATGTTCGGGCGGTCCTACATATCCCATAAGAATGTGAATCAAGCCACACATAGTTATTGGATGGAGTAATGTGCAGTTTATCGTCATATAGTAAGGACACATATGGGTAAGATACCCTGCATACAAGAGGTGTATGACGTGATGAATAACCCGACATGAATGAGGACATAATCCCATACCACACCATACACTCCAATTAAGAACATGGGCCAGGGTCTGAGAAGGCCAAGGGGTCGGAAAAGGACGGGGGCCTGAGGCTGAGCCTTGATTAGAAAGGCCCGACCAATTTTCAGTTTAACGTCTTGCAGTGAGGAAAAAGAAAGGGGTGAGATACCCCAAACAGGGGAGGTGTATAACTCAGCAAATAACCCTATGTGAATGATGACATAATCCCATACCACACCGTACAATCCCATAATAGAGGGCTCTGGCTGGGGGCCTAAAATTTGGCATGTGAAGCATGACAGGGCCTGTGCTCGTGGTATGGATGATAAATGAAGGGAAGGATGTCTCGAGGGGATATGTGTGGCATGTCTAAATGGCCTGACGTGAATGAGGACATAAGTCTGCCCCACACCACACAACCCTAAATGAGAACTTGGGCCAGGGGCCAGAAAGGGCCAAGGGTTTGAAAAAAAAGGCCAAGTGCCTATCTCGACCAATGGTATCCATACGACCTCTTGTGCGATTACCTCCCCATCACTGGTCCTAATCCCACGTGAGCAGTGCTCGGTGTGGGAAACAAGGAGCTAGATTCGACTCTCCCTACCATATAGGGGTCTAGTAGCTGGCATTGCCCGAAGGGAGCCCATCACTTGGGGATACAATGGGGAAGAATGGATCACTGCACTCAATGTTTGAGAAATCTTGGGGTGGTCTTGACGACAAAGGATAGTTGTTGACCATGTCCAAAACAAAACGTCCTTGTAGTTCCCTAAAATGGGAACAACAAATGAGCATCTACTGTTGACCATATTAGCAACACGGGACTTGTATCAATTTTTTTCTTAACATCCTCGAGGGAATTGGATCGATGTGGTAGGAGATCCCTTGGGCCTAGCATCCCTATCGTTCGGGGGGCCTTCTAGATGGGAAGGATGGTGGAGTCCCAATCAAAGGAGTGGGTGAAGCATAGTTGTACCCATACATTTTAAAGTCAAGCAGGGTGGTGAAAGAGGTGGACACCTCTGGGGAGTGGGGCGTATGGTGGGATCGAGATAATATCAATGTTTATTGAGGCAAAAACATTCACCACACCATATTTCTTGAACTAAGTGGGATATTCTGGCATTTGTGCTGGGCCAACAGAAGAAATGCCTGGGCATTCCTATATATCCCATAAGAATGGGAATCAAGCCTTACGTAGTCCTTAAAGGCCATGCAGTTTAATGTTGTATGGTGAGGATGTGGGAGGACAGAAGAATAGGGAGTGAGTACATGGTGAAACAATTGTAATAATGGCATGAGTGGGGATAAGTAATCCTAAACTATGTTACGTAAGGATCCTTTGTGAGAACAATATCCAGGGGGATATTTAAAGAGAATAGTATGGGGGTTGGGCTCAAGACAAAATGCTTGAGCATTCCTACGTATCCTATGCGGATGGGAATGATGTCGCATGTAGTTCTGAAGGTGCAGTTTAATGTATTTCAGGACGACATACATTTTATCGTCATGCGGGGTGAAGCAGTTTAGGGTCATGCGGGACCGTCATGTAGTTTAGGGTCATGCGGGACCATCCAGTTTAAGGTCATGTAGGACTATAGGCTCAGGAAAAGTATTACTTGAGGAACATGGAATTCGTGGGAGGAGTTATAGGATCACCATCCATGGTCACCAAGGAGTATGCACCATTGGGGTAAACCCTCTGAATTATGTATGGTCCTTCCCATTTGGGCTCCAACATGGGTGGTTTCTTTCCAGGGATCATTGGTGTCCGTAGGGCCAATACCAAGTCGGCCTTGCAGGAAAGTGAAGAGATGAACCTTATTATTGATGGCTCTATCTATCTTATTCTGATGCCTTTTCAGATTGTGTACGGAATGAAGCCTATCTTCATCAAGTGCTTCCAATTCAGTCATTCAAAATTCAGGTACCTTATCTGGCACTTGCTAGTCATAGACCGTTGTGCATAATGAAGGCATCTGGATCTCGATGGGCAGGACGACCTTACCTCCGTACACCATGGAATACGGGGTCACCTAGGTAGAATTACGAGTCATCGTCTCATAGGCCCAGAGGGAATTAGGGAGCTTTTCCAGCCAACTCTTCTTGTTCTGGATAACCATTTTCTGCAAGATGTTAGAGAGGGTCTTATTGAAGGCCTTGATTGGCCCATTTTCTTGCACGTGGTAGCAAGAGGAATGGTTGGAACATATGTTGTACTTAGATTACAACTTATTCAACTCAACTCCATGGAATTTGGTGTCATTATCAATGAGGATGATGTGAGGGACTCCAAACTAGTAGATGATATTGGAGCTCTCGAAGTCGACGATAGAACATGCCCTGAACTCCTTGAGCAGAACTGCTTCTGACCACTTAGAAAAGAAATCTGTTGTGGTCAAGAAGAACTTTCACTGGAGAGCTATCGCCAGTGGATATGGTCCCACGATGTCGAGTCCCCACACCGTAAACTGCCAGGAGTACTTGGTGGAGTGGAGAGGTTCTGGAGGATGATTCATGAAGTTAGCGTGAATTTAGCACGTGTGACATATCTTGGTGAACTCAATGCAATCATGGTCATGGAGGGCTAGAAGTACCCTAGTCTCCAAATCGGATGGGACAGCTTCGACCCAGTCTGGTGTGCACCACAAGAACCGTCATGAACCTCTTGCATGACCTGAGAAATCTGGACTCCTTGGATTCAACGGAGGAGAACACTGTCAAACCTGCGCTTGTAGAGGATTTTCTCAAGACGGGGACCACTCTGGAGGGTAAACTACAGTGTGCAGCATCTGATTCACTCATGATTGGATTGATCCGCTGAGAGGTAACCATTTTGGGTATACTCGACAAAGGGGGCTCTCCAGTTGAGGGTCACTTCAACTACTACATTTGAGGAACCTGGGGGTCCTGACGTGGAGGCTCTGACAGTAATATGGCTTACTAGCAGGTCGTCGTCATCATCTGAGGTGACGGGAGCAATGACTCTCCAATGTGTCATGTGTATAATCAGATCATCCTGCTCGAGTTCTACAAGTGATACATCCTGGTTGGCCAGGGCATCCGCTCAACTGTTTTGAGATCGAGGGACATGAGTAACTTCTGGTCGAGATGGATACTAGGACATTAGCAGGAGGGTGTGCTCAAAAAATGGTACGAGCTCTGGATTTCTGACAACATAGTCACCATTGATATTCTTGATGACTAGTTAGGAATCCCCTTTCACATGAAAATGGGGCACATCGATCTCAAGCGCCTGCTTGAGGCTATTGATAAGTGCCTAATACTCTGCCTCGTTGTTGGTGCAGCCTTACGACAACATGAATGAGTACGGAAGAATGGATTGCACTGGGGTAATAAAGACAATACACATGCCTACTCTGTTGAGCCTAGGAACATTGAGCCTCTTGCTGGTGGGGCTTTGGGAAGCACCATGAAAGTGCATCTTCCAACATATGATGGAATAATCTACCGAGAGGATTACCTCGTCGGGAAAATCTAGGTCCAGGGACTGGTCCACGGGGGGTGGATGGGCAGCTAGAAAATATTCCAATGCTTTTCCCTTGATAGCCTTCTGAGGCAAGAACCTAATTTCAGACAAGTGGAGGATTATTGCCCACCTTGTTAGATGGCCAGTCAACATGGGGCAGTTCAGAATGTACTTTTGTGGGTCTACCCAATACACCGGTTGTACCTTATGGTGTTGCAAGTAGTGTCAAAATTTCTGTACTATGAATACTAGTGCCAGACATCTCTTTTCAATGAGGGGTATTTGGTCTCCATATTGAGGACCATGCAGCTGAGGTAGTAGAGGATTTTTTCCATCCCCTCATTGTTCTTCTGGCTGAGGAGGGCACCGAGTGATCGTTTTAGGGAAATCACATACAATATCAATGGCTTTCTGGAGATGTGTGGCATCAAGATCGATGGTTGGAGCAGATACTTCGTGATTTCCTCAAATGCGGTCTGACACTCTTCATCCCACTCATTGGTGGAGCCTTTCTTCATGAGCTGAGAGAAGGAAATACACTTGCTGGCCAGATTCGCAATGAATTGGCATATGTAGGCTAAGTGGCCTTGGAAACCTTGAAGCATACCCTTGACTATCACTAGAATAGTCATCCATCACTGGGTAGATTCTTGGAGGAATCTCCATCTCATGGGGTATGAAGTCGCCAAGAGTGTGAGACGACGATGGCATTGGCGGGGCGAGTTTCTTTCCCTTGTGCCTCCAATGATTTATCTTCTGGGAAGAGGCCGGCTGAGATGATGTTGCATAAGTGGAAGCTGCAGCCTCTAAAGGATTTAACTTATTTAGGTGTGCACGAATGAAACCATGGGCACAAGAAACCATTTTGTGAGCCATCCATTCATCATACTTCTGCGACTTGTAGTTAGAAACCAGTTTCCACTAACCCTTGTTGTCACTGCTGCTGTCTGGCCTTACGTAGATGCATGCCACTTATAGAGGTATCGGGCCCAGCCTGACTACGTTGTTATTGACCTGGTCTTGTAGCCAGTCTTTGAACACATAACACTAATTGTGGGTGTTCCCCAGGATCCGATGACAGGGGCAGTAGTTGGGGAGATCAGTGAGGTTTGCCTCTTCTAGCCCTCTGTACTCAAGCAAATTCATGATCCCTTGTTCCAAGGAACTTTTGAAATAGCTGGGAAACTGATTCTCATTGAATGAGTAGGTCTAGTTTCTTCTATCCAGGAAGGGGGGTCATGGAGCCTAACCTTAACGAGGTGCTAAAGGAGTCTGTCTAGGTGGTGGATCCTGATTGTCCCACTTGGGCGGTGGTGGTGTATTATGCGGGGGCACCTGCAAATCCTGAGGCGGACTCTACTGGGTTGGAGGCTGCACCTATGGTGGAGGGCCTTTGTGAGGCTACGAGGTTGGTTCCACTGGTAGCAATTAAATTTTCCTGGGGGATTTTATTTGGGCCACCGCGGTGGGCTCGGCTCTGGCCGCCCTCCTTGCTGGAATTAAAAGGGAAACAGACATGCCTAGCTGTCCTATTGCAAGGCTTCCTCCTGGTGTTGGGATTTATCGGAGATGTCTCCTAATACTCCAGGGTAGTTATGGGTGATCCAAGAAGGAACCAGTTCCGTCTTGACATTACCTACACACATCGTCAGTAATTTCTCCTGATTCAGTGGCATATCAAGGGAGTATCTGAGCTCTTTCCACCAGGTGATAAAGTCCGCGATAGGATCACCAGGAATTTGTTTGCACTTGAAATGGTATGCAATAATTTTTTCCCGCATTGTAGAGCTGAACTAGTAGAATAATTCCCTACGAAGGTCCTCCCAGCTGGTTACGTATCTGACAGGGAGCTGGTTGTACCAGACGAATGCCGACCCCTCCAATTTTTGAACAAAATAGTGGATCTTGGAAGCCTCCTGCTATGCTAGAGTCCCTAAATGAGCCCAAACCTTGAGTTGAAGTGGGCCAGGTGCTGCGGCGGGTCCACCATCCTATTAAAGGGGGATAAGGTGGGATTCACGAAACCCGGAGGTGCTGAAATATAATCCACCCATGACAGATATGGCTTGCCATCAGGTGGGATCTCCACCTGTCGCGTCTCTAACACCTCCAGGCGAGCAATGAGTGGTGCCATTGGATGATCTAGGAGGGGTTCCCTGTCTTGATGGGGATCCCTAACTGCAAGTGCGTTGGCAGGTTCTTCAACAATGTAACCAGGCTCAGCAGCTCGTGGAGCGGCTGGTGGGGTGACCTGTGGGGTAGATGGGGAAACTCGAGCTGGGTTCGTTGGATTTCCACACCATTCCGGAGGGTTTGGTGAGATATACCGTGCCCTCTTTCCATGAGCTTCGTCTTCATCCATGTCTGCAAGATAAGCATGATCAGGGTTTCTTAGGGGTAGCTCGTTGAAAGAAAGTTGTTCCTGTCCCTACTGTACTAGCCTAGGATTGATGTAGTCGAGCCATCGCTCTACAGTAGGTTTATCCAAGAGTTCGTCGAACAACTTCTTCTGATCATCAAGTTTTTTGGTGCAACGTGGCCTTCTCAAGGTCCTATTCCATCTTCTACAATGAGGCGGATGGGCCAGAGTGCTTGGCATCTCCAATGTGCAATTTTCCCTTACCAGCATTCCTGTTGAGTACCAATTCCTCGGTGGGTGCATGGAGACCTAGTAGGTTCCTATTCTAGTGATTAATCCTTCCTGATGGATCCAATAGTGGTGGCATGACCTCGGGGGGTAATTCCCCATCAAGAAGCTCAAACTCATCCTCCTCGTCCACTGTATCGGCAATGTTGATCGTGACCCTTCCTGGGGGAATGTCTTCGATATCACATAGCGTGTTAGGATGCCTCCAGATAGGACTGAAGAGGAGGGAAACATACTGCCCCCAGCCATGAGTTTTCATGTGGGAGGTAGCCTCCTTGATAATTTTGCGGAGTACCTTGATACTCTGAATGCATTGCTTTTGGAGGGCCTCATGGCGTCCTGGTGACTCAGGGCGCTGGGCCACATGGAGTACAAACAAATTTACCAGACGACATTACTCGATGATATTTTCGAAATGCTCTTGGATCCTAGGATAAAACACCCTTTGATGATGAAGAATAAAATGTGTTGCCCATAGGGTGTGATGGAAACACTCAACTTCCTCTAGGGTGAGGGATTCCGGTATGCAGAAATTCGGTGCTACCACAGGCCAGAACTTCTCAGCAAAGTGGTCCACTGCGAGGATGTTCAATAAGCTCCTCAAATCGGATTCAGGGTATGGCCCTTGATTGACCTATTCGTCAATCGGGGTAGGTTGAGGAACTGGCAGTGGTACTGAGGCAGACCGCTGGGATGACCGACTGGCTGGTGGAGAGTACAATGAGTGAGCTAACTGGCCGTGAAATCTCAGGTTGTCCTCTAACAATTGTAACGACCTGGCCGCTACGTCGCGGTAATATGGGATGACGTCCACAGTTCTTAGCTCAGGGACCAGGGCTACTGGTGATAGGTTGTGATGCTGCTCACCCGCCATCAGTCCCCAGAATAGTTCTATGTGATCTCTTATTGATGTAGAGAGCGGTTCTGGTGACGACGGTGGCGATTTCACGACCGTGACCTACAGGGTTGCTAGATTTTCATCCTCCTGAATATAAATGTTGAGGGAGGTGGGAATCCTATGGACCTCACATTACGGGAGTACTAGTCTTATGCGCCTTGTTCCTGCCCTAGCCCATGACTTGGATGAGCAAGGGGAGGGTTCCCGAGGTGATTCATATTCCGCTTCGGAGTCTGAGAAGTGGAATAGTTTTATCTATGTCAGGACCTTCCCATAATTCTTCTTATGGATGTGACAACCCGCCTTCTTACCCTTGGATGGATCTTCGAAATAGGTCTGATTTCGGACATGAGGTCCTTTATCCGCACTCGTGCTGGGGCAGAGAGGGCTTCCACCCGAGAAAGCCGGAGTGCAAGGAGAACCAGGACAAATGTCAAAGGTAACATGGGGAGGACCTCCATGGGTAGAACTAGAGAAGGTAAGACCTCTTTGGGAACTGGAAGAATCATGGGGAGTACCTCCACCCATGTTTTCGCTGGCAACATTAGTATGAGGAGGGTCCTTGTACCAGTCTAGCTGAACACGGGTAGGACCTCCGCGCTGGGTGCGGGTGGAGCGAGGCTGGACATCACCCCTCTAGTCGATGAGGAAAGGATGAAATTCACTAGATGATAAGAGGACATGGGGAGGATCTCCACATTGAAGAGATACAGGATGGCCAATGTCCCTACACCGGCGGTTGGGGGTAGGAGGAAGGACTCCATACCCAGTGTAATAGGCACAGGGGAGGGTTTCGTGCCATGTTTCACCGCCACAGGGAAGACCCTCATTCAGATTGAGGGTGGAATGGGGAGGACCTCCATGCTGAGCCTCTAAGTGGGGTAGGCCCACACTTTTCCGTGGTAGTGGTATGGGGAGGACCTCTGTACTGGATGGCATCGCTGCGGGTTAGCGCGCTGCGGCCACTGCTCGTGTCGGAGACTAAGAGAGTCGACCCAGCCTTCCATTGGGGCGGTTGGGGCCTCGATCCTGGTCGGGCGCATGAGTTCCCCTACTCTGTGTATGAAGATAACTGATGATATGTGTCGACGGTGGCTTCGGCCACAACAGTCGCCGACGTTGACGGCCCCTGGTGGGCATCCTCCTCGGCTTGCGCCCGACACCGACGTCGGGTCGGACGAACCGAGGATGATGGTGTAGGTATGTAGCTTACATGCTCCTCTTCCAGCAAGATTGAGCAGCGGTGTTGATGGGGCCTGGTGGGAGTCCTCGCTGGGAGCCCCTAGAATGGGACTCTGACCGGGCTAGGCCCAACGTCACCTACCACATCAGCATAAGGCATGGTGTCATCAAAGCGTTCCAGGGAGAGGATAACTAAGTGGTTGTATGTTGACGTGGGGAGCATCAGATCCCTACGCAGCCCTTAGGGGTGGTATTGGAGATTAGGCGAAGATGCCTCCAGATCTAGGTGGGCCATATCCTGGGTCGGGATTATGCCCTCCTCCTCGTAACGTCACATGAGGTCATTGATTACCCTCATTTTAATGACCTCGGATGGGGAGAGGAGGCATTGGTGCCCCATGTACATAGATGTAGAGGCCATTGTGGAAGAGGTGAAGCCATGTGGGACGGTCGTGTGGGCGTTTCCCCTGCCCCTGCGTCGATGGGCAGGTAGTGATCACATCCCTAGAGCAGCAACTTGATTCATAAGAGCAGGGAGAGTAATTCATCAGTACTGAAAGAAAAAGGAATCAACGACCAATGCCCCAATGCCATCCCGTCTTCCATAGCCGATAAGAGGGATCCACACAGACAACGTCGCAGAACGGGATGTTCAACGTTCTACTGCCCCAACTTCTGGTGAGTTTCACAACAGGACATCTATTTTCTTAGTGGGACCTGGCACCGGATAACTGGATCTAGTGACACGTCAATCCATTGATGCCTTGAATGATACTAATCTTCATTTTGAGGAGAAGAAATTCATGTTGGGTTCACCATTTCTATTTTTGATACTTTTACCAGGGCATGAGCATCCGTCTGTTCGAGGACACGTAGCTGTTGCCCGCATTCCCGCTTTCCAAAGGCAGGCAGCATCTATCACTTTTTTAGGGAAGTTTTCTCCATGATAAAAATGGGATGATGGGCTGTCGGTTCTTCCTTCCTTGGATCCATCCTTGGAACTCTTCACCAAGTCTGGGTCTCCCTTATAGATTTAATACGTTGTTCATGAAAATATTTCTAGCGCCATATCTTCACGGACACCAGTTTACTGCACTATTTTTATTAGGACATTCCAAGGGGTCTGGTCCAGGAAGCAACCTACGGTCAGGGGAGTAGTCACATTGGGCATCACTGGCGGGTCTGGGCACTGGTACACTGGTACATCTATGTTTCTTCCCCTTATTATAGGGCTTCTCGAGGGCGTAGAAGCCCGAGGCATCCCACGTTGAATGTGGGGAATTATACTCCATAGGCATGTATCTGAGGTTTTACTCAGCTTATGATATTTAACACAAGGTTTGCGGCAAGTTTAACATCCAACGAAGACGGGTCAGACAGATCATAACACTGACTAGAGTGGATCAGAGGGGTGTAACCCCTGGAGGGAACACTGATGTTGGGTCCAACGTATGGTTGACTTCTCAGTCACTGTTGAGGGGAATGGGGGATGAGATGGCATGACTTCGCCGGGATGTGGCATCCTGGATAAGAATTGGGATGGATGATGGATGAATGAAGTCGAGGGGGGATGAAATAGGACCATCGTAAGGGCGACAGTGAAGTTGGGCTTGAGAATCTAAGAGACATCCTACATATTCCCGTGGTAGGGAATCAAAGTCTTTATAGTACGGTGAATGTAGTTCATAGTGAAAACGTCTTACCTATGGTTTTAGTTACAATGGCTTACTGCTGAATGGAGTGACAATGACTTACTGCTGAAAGAGGCCGACAATGGCTTACCACTGAATGGGGAACAAAAAGTGGAATACAGTTTAACATCACGCAGATGGGGTGGACCGATGTGAGGTGGCCGGGACCATTGGTTGTTGGGCTTGAACCCTAGGGGTGGCTTCATACATACACTGCTTTGGCAAGGATCAAATTCCACGTAGTTGGGGTATGGGGTAGGAGTCGGTGAACCAACATGAATAAGGATCTGGGGTCCAGGTGAATTGTGGGCTTGAACCTCATGGAGGCTTCCTACATACCTTACCTCAGTAAGGATCAAAGTCCACGTAGTTCGGAAGGGGGCATTTGGGGCTTATGCTATAAGGCAGCCCAATGTGTTGTTGAACCTAAGTGAAGATAGCCGGAATGACCGGGGTGGTTGGCTTGAACCTCATGGAGGCTTCCTATGTACCCTGACTTGGAAAGGATCAAATACCTCTTATTTCAGGTGGTTTGGTGAACCGACGTTAAGGAGGACCTGGGGTCCAGTGGGTGATGGGCTAGAACCTCATGGAGGCTTCCTACATTCCTTTCCTTAGCAAGGATCAAAGACCACATAGTTCAGGTTATGGGGGCTTGGTGCGCTAATGTGAAGATGGTCGGGACCAATGGACGAAGGTGGGCTTGAACCTCAGGGAGGCATATTACATATAGTTCCATCGAAAAGATCAAAGTCCTCGTAGTTCGAATGGTGTGCGTATTATGCTCTAGGATTCCCAGGGTATTGGTGAACCAACATGAAGATAGCTGGAATGACCAAGTTTGTGGACTTGAACCTCATAAAGGCTTTCTACGTACCTTTCCTTGGCAAGGATCAAATAACTTGTAGATCAGGGTTGTTTGGGTCTTACACTCTAGGATCCCAAAGTAGGATGTCATGGTTGATGCTTATTCTAAGCCCACATGAGTCATTCTCGGTGTGAGAAACAAGAGACCATAAATACCTAATGATCATGTCATAAAAGGTGCATCTGTGGGAAGTGAAGTGGGGCTTACGCGAGGTTCGCGACCCAAAGGGTAAACAGGGGTTTACGTTTGGTTAGCGGCCTAGACAGAGAAAGATTAAGACTCACTCCTGGATAGAGTCCCAATGGCGACAAGGCCCAATGGGAGATGGATTTGGTACCGAAGAAAGGAGGGGTCTGGTGTCCATTCCCCCTGGCCATTAGGATCAAAGAAGAAAGAAGGATTAGGGATGCTGCCTCCTACAAGAAAATCTAGGGGCATACACCGAGATGGTCTCCCTTTCCCTGGGAACAAACTCCACTCCATTAAAGAGGATATCATCCCATATGAGGGATGATCTCATCCTTGTGGAGACCAATGGGCGTGGAGAATGTCCATGGTGGGGGCACCCCACGTGTGAGGCATGGGCCGACGTCATATTTAACGTCATGTGCGGAGGACGAGGGTTCTTGGCAGTTTAACGTCCCGTATCTTGGACGACATGGGTTCACTCCACAACCCCATGACTTACATAACTGGTACCCTCTACACCTTGGTGATGAGAGTGGGCAGGCAATGCCTTGGCTAGGGGGTGTTATGGAGCAAACCATTTGGGGGTCCACATTATTGTGACTATTCGAAGAAGCAATAGTCGTTAGCGTGCCTATGCGAAGAGGCATAAGGCAAAGCAACACAATGGGAAGTATCATCCAAGGGACTTTGAAATCACCTCATGCAAACCTGGAGGGTCACACGGGAAAAGGAATTGCAAAGTAGAGGGGTTCATAAGCAGGGGCCTTGTGATGATCGGTTGCTCTGCTTGGTGGAGGGTACATGCGAAGGGGTGTGATTTGCGAAGTAGAGCATCCCAACCTAAGAATAGGGAATAGGTGAATATAGGAGGTGCTTCATTAAGTGGAAAGGCATTTGTGGAGCACTACCTCGTGGAGAAAAGGTGCCTCACGAAGAAAGGTATCGTGAAGAAATGTGCTTCGTGAAGTACAGTGACCCCGCCTTGGCATGTGGATCACGTGTACATGAAGGGTGTTTCCCGAACCATAAACTCTCCGTGACGACTCGGGTCCCCTTTGGGATCTCCTTCCTTTTCGGAGGCCCTTAGGCTCTGGGAAAGGCATCCCTCTTGAAAGAGAGGGTTAAAACAAAGCAAATGAGAGGCACTTCACAGAGCAGAAGTACCTCGCACAACTCATGGTTCGCAGAGCAGAAGGAGATTTGCGATTCTGGAGCTTGGAAGCTAAAAGGTCAGATCCTCTTCCTAGGACTTGGGGGTAGGCTGGTATTTATAGGCAAGAGGCACCACGAAGCAGCGCACACTCAGAACGAATAGGTATTTGTTTGGTCCGAGACAGTTCACGAATGTCAAAGGCGCTCACAGAGATTCCCACCTCTTGGCTCCGCAGCGGCTTGTGAACGTCAAAGGTGCTCACGGAGCGGCCCGCCTCCTTACTATGTGGTGGCCTCGCAAACATCAAATACATTCACAGACCGGCCCGCCTCCTTGCTCCATGGAGGGCACGATGCGATTGGGCCTCCGTGAATGGTCTTCGCGAGGCATCCCCTTGAGGCTTTCCGTTTCTTTATCTTCCTCTCCCATTTTGGCGCCAACAGTAGTCAAATCCTTTATTAAGAGATGGAAGTCAATCAAGTATCTGAGTACAGATTAAATAATGGTATTAATGGTTAGATGTACTTTATTATTGAATTATTATATATCTACTCATGAAAATAACAATTTTCATGAAAGATGCATGAAATTGTGGACTTTAATACATGGAATCTATTTTATTTTATATCAATCTTATCAAAATGAATCCTTTCTTACTTAAACTTATTTGTAAACCCCATGGTCGTTTTTTATGAAATGTTATTTATGTTTCTTATGACTATTGTGTGTAGTATGCTTCATTCACAACAATGGATAGATATATAGTTTTCGGTGGTATGGTATTAAAAATAAAATCAAAATACATCATAATAATGATATAAAAATCATTAAAATGACTATATATACCTATTATAATATCTCAATTTAGAAATATACCACATATTACATCAATATTTTCTAGGTGTATCAATACTCGTCAACTTTGAGGCAACTGTCGCTTTCAATTCAGGAAGATATACCCACTTGTGCCTACCACTATTGTTTAAAATTGACGTCGATTACTCTTTTCCCATATGTTTACTGATAAAAAATATTGATGTTAATAACATTAGGAATAAGTACTAATCCCAATCCCAGATGAAATATAAGATACTCATAAATAAATAATAGTAATATTTTATTTCCTAATACCATAAAAAAGAGTGTATTATACTAGGATTGTACCTTTTACTATAGAAGAACCCTATATATAATCATTCATTGATTAATCATCCATAAATAATTTACTAGTCATATCTAATGACCCTTCCTAGAAGGAATAGTTGAAGAGGACCATTTTAGGTTCCCCAACTAAGTAAATTGATAGAAACGTTTCAAATCAAAGTGGAAATAAAGATTAAAGTGTCATGGGAACCTTTTTTTTTGATAAAAGACGGATTAATTAATGATTAAAATCAGCAGACGTACAGACTTGAAGCCATGCAAGAAAATGGTCCAACCAGAGCTGGTTGACATCAAAGGGGTCAGCTGCCGCTAGTTGATGGGCAGCCTTGTTCCCTTCCCTTTTGGAAAAGGAGAAGGTGTATAATGAAAAGCAGTGACGGTTGGAGAGGATTTTTCCTGATGAGGGACCCAAAGGACTGAAGTCCACCGTCGTTGAGGTTGATGGCATTGATAATGGTGAGGCAGTCTGATTTGATGATGATTTTCTCCCATCCACTATCAACATCGAGCATCATTCTGGCGAGGATGGCGATAGCCTCGGCAACCACCGATTCCCAAAAAACGTGATGTGACTCATGTTTGGCTGAAATGATTTGACCAAGATGGTTTTGGGCCAGCAGGCCAAGGGCAACATGACCATCCTTAGGGAGAACCGCAACCACATTAATCTTGAGAACCCCTTCCGAGGGAGGGCTCCAAAGGGAGGAAAAATAGGGGGTTTCAAAGGAAATATGTTGTCCATTGTGGTGCTGCCAACCCTCAAACCACGAAGAAGCCCGTTCACTTATACCCACATGCTCAGATATTACATGACCCGTAAGTCTTAGAGGAAGTATCTAAACTATAAATACATGGAATTTCACCCCCCCATCATCTGTATCGTGATACCAGCTCTCCAAATTTTCATGGCTATTTGGCCAGGCTTCCCATGCATGCACATGCTAGTCCTGATGGTAACTCATGTATCCAACATAATTATGCTATCCAGACATATTAATTGATTACTTATTATGTATGTAAAGGTTTTTCTTTTGGATATAATCAATACCAATATCCCTAGTTTCACTATGATTCCATTTTGTAACATTTTTTACCTAGTATACCCATATAGTTCCCAATTTAGGTCATCACATCAACATAGAAATACTTCCTGATCACTAAATCCTTGTGTCAATGCTAAGGGATATAGATAACATGTTTTAGAAATGGGTTAACATATTCGATGTTCAACTAAATTCTATTTGATCATGCTATAAAACGAGCATTAACTATTAGAATCATGTGGTGAAACTTATATTTTATTTATCAGTGAAAAATTGATAAGAAATCATAAAATGGATATTTTTCAACGCTAAAAGAGTAATGATGAAAGATATATTTATCAGTGATAACGTTTTATAATTGATAAATATATATTTTAATAGTTATGTTTTAGCGTTGACAAAGATCGATATTTATCATCACTAAAAAAGAGTAGATAAATATTCCTTTTATCAGCGGTAAAATGTTAGCACTGATAACGGTTCTATAATTATAATTAGTTAAATAAATTTATTATAATTTTATAATTATTTAAATATATATAATTATTTATTTATAATTATATAAATACTTATTGAAATAATAATAATTACTTATTTATAATAATTATAAATATATAAAATTATATATATAGTAAATATACGTTAATAAATATATTTATTTATAAATATCTATTTACAAATATATTTTTAACATTATTAGTGGATATATAATCTTAAATACATGCATTTTAAAAATGAGTGGAATTGAGTAATTCAAAATGATTACTCTTAAAAAATATTAAAAAAATGGATATGCTTTAGAAATTAAATATAAATTATTAAAATATGGATATATATAAATATTGAAGTGGGAGAATACATATTGAAAATACAAAACCATAGTAAATAAATAAATATAGATAAATAAAAAAATAATCAAATTAAAACATAATATAAAAATAAAAAATATTAAAAATGAATACCATAAATGTAATATTTTTTAAAAAAATATATAAAAATGGCTTATTAAAAACAGAATATAATAAATCTATCATGTTATAATGAAATTATAAAATGTACTAAAATTTGTATAAATTTCATAAATATTAAGTGTATGGGTTTCAATATATTGTGTAAATATATTTATGTGTGAATTTGTAAGCAAAAATGCATTAATTACATATATATATTTATGTGAAATCAATGAAACACGTGAATTTTGATATATGTTAAATTGAAAAATCAAACAACATTAAACATTAATAATTCATTAATATGTTTTTAATTATAATTTTATTCATTTTATATATATTTATATTTAATATATATTATTTTGTTACTATTTAATATATATATATATATTATACTTAATCATTTTTATTAATAATTATTTCATTAATAATTTTTTAACTAAATTTATAATTTTATAATTTTTATTTTTTTAATTATTACAATTTATTCACTATATATATATATATTTAATATAAATTATTTATTAATATTTATAATCTATATGTATGTATATTAAATTTATTCATTTGAATCAATAATTATTTAATTAATAAAATGTCTAATACTTTTCTTAATTTACTAATTAAATTTTTTTATTTGTTTAATTATTTAATTTTATTCATTTTACAAATCCATGTATTTAATCTATAATATTTATTAATTTCTTAAATATATATATATATATTTAATTTATTCAATTTTAACAATAATTAATTAATTAAATGAAATTTCTATTTTCTAATTTGTTTAATTTTTTCATTTTTTTCTAGACCTTTATCAGCTCTAAAAAAGGTAATGATAAAATGTTTCTTTTATTAGCACTAAAAATAAAGTGCTGATATAGGGTAACCTTTATGAGTGCTAAAATAAGCATTGATAAAGATGGACTTTATCCGCGCCTTTTTTTGCATTTGATAAATGTTAGTACTGTTGAAGGCGTGTTTTGTAGTAGTGACTCCATCTATCTCAATTCCAAGTAATTTTAGCATATAAAACACTCAGATATGTATATTTCAATGAACTCATCTCTCAGCTCAGGTGCAACTCCTCTTCAATCAATCTCGAGTTATCTCTATTCTCATAAACCTTTATCCATAAATTTATAAACACTAATTTCAATAGCTTACCTACTTTATAAACCTTTAATGAGTTCTCTAACTTTAGGTTCATGGAATATATCTAGCCATATATTTCAAGGACCTACAATATTCTCTTTTCCATTTTTTCCCTATGGAAGGAAGTTCACATTCATGGGAGGATACTAACTTCTTCACCTAACACATATCCTTTACATTGAAAACAAATACTAATTGAAAAAAATAATAAAATACCTTTGGGTACTTCACATGCTTTGATAAAAGTTATTATCCACCCATGAGTTTAAATAAATATTAATTTATTTATTTATTAAATGACGTTAAAATTTTTCATGAGTTTTTCACATGTCAAGAAATAATGATAATTATATTATTATTATTATTATTATTCAATGTGTTATTCTTTTATAATTAAGAGAATGTTTAGGGTATTTTTTGAAATAAATTATTCTATGATTTATGTATTTAAGCTAGATTATAGAATTTTTATGGTTAATAATTTTTTTCACACAATATTTTTATACAGAGAATCCTCCTGAGCTTGGAGATAATATTCTTTAGAATTATCTTAATAATAGAGCGTATCAATCCGCCTCCTCTAACTGAAGCTTCTAGAGAATATAATTAATTATTCAATACTGGAAGAGATTCTTATTGTGATCAACAGTGAATAATACAAGGGGTCAGAATAATATACTACAACACTTATAGATTCAATGGTGAATTTTCATGGTTCATGGAGAATGTGTACCACATGTGGGATTCTACCCTTGGAACCTTTATTTTAATGAAAGTACGACAATAATTTTCAATCTATTCAATAATTAAAAAATAATTACAAGAAAATTTAATTCATATTATTATAAATTAATTATAAATTATATGTGAAAAAACATCTCTTTGAGTTTTATGGGTTTTCTATCATCTATTTTTGAGGATTAATCCAAATAAACTAACAAAATTAACTATTGGGAAACATTGGACCACTTTCTTTCACTACTCCTTGAAACCTTTGAGTGGTAGTAGACTAGTCACATATTAATTTAAAATTATTTATTATCTATTGATCGAATTATGAATTTATAATTAGTTTTACATTTTTAGTTTATTCATTACTAATCCAAAGTAGATATAAAAATTTTGTTCACATTCATATAATTAAGAATATGCCAAGAATAGATGAGTAAAACTCAAAGATCCCATTAATAGGTGATGAAGATTTTGGATGGACAACACAGATACCAGACACGTAACTAAAAAGTACATGATGTGTACAAAAGTTCACCTCACTTCGAAGAGTTGCATAAAATGTGACACATTATGTTGGAGAATGATATGTGATGTCATTACATGTTGTGTATTGATTGGCTATATGAATGTGATTTTTAAGGTTGACTAATGTGCAACTAGCGTACATGCCCTATAACACCAAATGGTTTGATTTCATTGGAATTGTAAACGCTTTGTGGTCAAAGAATATGGAATGTATTAACTACATGACACACATAAACTGTCACGAAAGAAATATGGACTATAGGAAATTATATGTCACTTAGCTATCATACACATCATGTAACTCATAAATGAATATGGAAAATACACATCAAGTCCCAAGGAATGTGATGTTGATGACCAGAGAACATATAACATGACATGTAGTGGTTTACACATCGTGTAACTTATACCTATTTATGTGGAGTAAAAATTGTGTTAGGGTGTATACCCTGTGAATTAAATTATCTAGAATGGATATCAATTATGACATTAAACTAAACTACATAGTCTGTAGCTAGTGTACATTCCATGTGACATGGTTTTTTTGTGTATTAAATGTTTAATTATTTAATTTCCCTGGTATTTTGAAACTAAACATTGTGCATGGTTGTCATACATTCCACGTACTTCATGTGTATTGCTATAGGTACACACAGCGTATATTAATAGCATTCCATAGGTCATAAACATAGTACGACCTAGGCGTCTTGACTCACAAATACTACAAGCTATGTAATATCATGATAGGTTTTATACACTACATTTCATGTTAGTATATGGTAAACAAAAAGGACCATATAGATCATAGTCACATGCTATATGAGTAATGATTTATGTCATGTAGTAGGGTACACACCACGTTACTTTCATTACATGTCATGTTAAATTTCATGTGGAGTTTTAAAATTACCATAAGGGTACACACAATGTTGCTTGTTAGTAGAAACTTTGTATGTATAAATTTTAAATTAAATAAAAAAATTTAACTAATTTAAAATTACTGTATATGAGAATATCTAAGATAGTTTGGATGGAAAATTCATATAAATGAATGAGTGAATTAACAAGTTGATTAGTTTTTTAATTTACGTATTTTATCTTAATAAAGAACTAAGTGAAATGAATACTAGCTAGTTTTAAATGCACTATATTTTCTTGCATAGATGATCATGATATTGAACGATTTATATATGTGTTGGGTTTATTTAAATTTACTTATTATTTTTTGGGTTTTTATGATAATTATAATTATAATTAAAATGATCATTTTTATATCACCCATCCTATTTATTATATATGTACCTATGTGTACACAATTTCTTTTATGTAACCCCATACCCTTGGTTCCCCTCACCTATATGTTAGTAAGTATATGTAGAAAATGGGGCTCCTAGGTGAGTGGAGATAGTTCAAGTCATAGGTGAGGTAAAACTAACTATTTAGATAATTAAAAGAATAAGTGTAATATTGTAACTTTAATCAATTTAGGTTTAAGGAAATTTCCCCCTAGGGTAAAAGATTAGTTTATCACCTGCTCGACAAACATACCAGTAGAAAAACTCACGACCATACCCCTTATATTTATTTTATTTATTTCTAGTGCATGGTTAATTATTTAATTTCATTGAATTTTTAAACATGATCACATAAAATAAATAAATTAATAATAATTAATGAGGGAATAAAACAAATCGATTATGAAATTTTTTTTATGAAGACATGTTAAATTAATTGTGTAAAATAAACACAATATTAACAAATATGTAAAAGGGAAAAATATATAAAATTTACATATAAGATAAAAATACTTTGATGAAATACTATGCTGGTATATCCTTCTATTACTTAAGTTAAAATTAAACCATAGTTTAAAGTTATTATCAGGCTCAAGTCAGGGAAATTTTAATTATCAGAGAGTTTCAACTAATATTTTTGGGTTGATATAACCTCATTTACATCAAGGGTTAACTTTCAAAAAATATATTGGTGTAATTACAAGGAAACTATTGAATACATAAATTTATAAGATTTTTGGATTGTGGAATCCACTCAATAGATCAATGATTTGTGATCTAATTCAGTTGGAAAGACCCATCTATCTAAATATCTCTAAATATGTTTTCAAGCCCACTTCTGGATTATGAAAAATTAAATTTAGATCCTTACCACAAGAATATCAACATGACAGGATATTCTAAATCCAATGGTGATCTCTATTTGGATTTGACAAAATAGTGGGAGACTAATGAATATTTTTTTTGTCACATTTGTTAATCAAGATAATTTACTTAACCTGAATTTTATTTTTTTTATAGAAAATAGAAAGTAATATAACATTGAAATTATCACTGTGATTCATATTAAAGAAATAAAATATCCTAACAGGTAGATATTTCTAGAAGTGTTATAGGTTAAATCACACCGTACAATTCCAAGAGTGGAATTCTTTTGTACTGGAGTCCCTTATTCTTAATGAGTCTTCTAATAAGGTGACTAATATCTCTTTATCTACCTAAGAAACTTGGATTATGTGCTAGATACATAGTGTTTTATGTTATCATCCATGTCAAGTGAGATCTATAAGTTGTATGAAAACATGGATGTATACACCATGTTAACGTCTCACCTACATGATCTCTCTTAGGATAAGTCTAGATAAAGAAAATGTAAGATCTCCAAGGCACTCTTTATGTAAAATATTAGAGATGGTGTTCTAACTAGGACGAATGATTAGCTATATTGAGTGTTTGGACATATTGAGTTTCAAGATACTAGATGAGTTTTGCATCGACCTCATACTTACCTAAAACCCATATAAATTATCTAGTTTTATTAGGAATAATAATATGAATAATATCAAGAATTCACTCCTAGATCTCAATACCCTGATTCACTAAGACTATAAGGGCACGAGGAATGAAAAAATGGATTTCTTATGGTGAAAACGAGAAAGGGAAAGAAAAAGTTCCCTAATACTACTTCTATGTCAAAGGATTCTTCAAACCTCCTATCTATGAAGAAGAATATCCAAAGGTAGGACAAGGAATAATATATATAATGTTTTTTATGAGGCAATAAGGGACACTAGAGGAAGAACCAAACCTCGGTGAAGAAGAGCGAGGAAGCTTTAGGTGTGTTTGTTATCGAATGAAACATATCTATATCGACTAGTTATGTATTAGATACAACTTTTTATACTCAAATTTGTATCCAAATATTGGAAAAAATAGATTCCTAAGGGTTGTAATAGGTGAGGTGGATCTTTGAGCTACCAATAGAGTAAGATCACTACCTTTGGTATAGAAGACTACCACATTACTTTTCATGGGAGATTAATCATGGTCTTAAGGTTCTATTATTATGTATCTAATATTACCAAACACATTATATCCATGTATAATTTATACATGGATTATTGTATTCATGTTTGTGAATAAAAGTTATTATTTTTATTAATATTAAATTGTTTTATGGTATATCGTATCTTAATAATGAACTTTTATACTATAATATGAAAATAAAGGACTGGAAATTGATAATGAATCAAGTTCACATTAATCATTTCACACCCAAATGTGGAATCATAGAATTTTCCAAGTAAATAAGATGTTCTTGACAAAGCGATATCAAGATGGGTATTTAGATTATTTTGAACTAAAAATAGTTGGTGTATATTATTCTTGTTTATAAGGAAAATGACCAAACCTTCTTTTATGGAAAGGTTGGAATGGCCATAGAGCTTCCAGAATTGGTTTATACAGATGTTTATAGAAAATTTATTATTAAATATATATATGAACACCTTTTCTTCATAAATTTTACCAATTACTGGAGTACATCTAAACATGTCTACTTAATGAGGTATAAGTCTGAATCTTTTTAGAAATTTACAGAGTTCATGAAGGAAGTATATAATTAAATTGGTAAGATAATAAAAATGATTTAATCCGATCGAGGTGGAAATTATATTAACCATGAGTTCATTGACTATTTAAGGTTTTTTTGGATTCTATCTAAATACAATAAAACTTACACACCATAATGGAATGGTGTTATTCAATGGAGGAACCAAAACTTGTTGGACATGGTGAGGTCAATGATGAGTCATTCAAATCTTCCATTATATTTTTATAGAAATTCATTAGATAATTTGGTATATACACAAAAATATGTGATAATTAAATTAGTAAATAAGATTCTATTTGATCATTGGAGTGGAAATAAACTCTTTTTGTCACATACTTGTGTGTAGGGTTGAAGAATGTTTGTTAAGGCTGTCTATAGTAACAAAATAGCACTAAGGGGCATGAAGTGTGCCTTTATAGGATATCAGATTGAAATAATGTGATATTATCTATACAAATTCTAAAAAAAGAAGGTAATAGTGGAAATACATACAATATTCCTCAAGAGTGAGTATATGTATAAAAGATATAGGGGGATCAAGATTGACTTCGATAAAGTTGATGCTTAAGATAAAAAAGAGATGAAATATTAAAAAATTCCACAATAACTATAGTAGAAATTGTTCTAAAGAAATAAGTACATTGAAAGAGAACCCTATAGGTTTGATAAATATAGATGTATAATTTTCTAGTAATTGTGGATGATAAATCATTATTAGTTGATAATGATGAAACTATGTCCAATAAAGAGGTAGTAAGAATCTCATAAGTTTCATGATGGAAGGGAAACATGAATTATGAGATGGATTCCATGTATTGGAATTAATTATAGGTTTTGGTAGATATTCTAGTAAATTTAAATCCTATTGGGTGTAAATGGGTATCCAAGAAGGAACTTGTTTTGGAAGGTAAAGTTAATAACTATATAACATGACTAGTGGATAAAGGGATTATGAATTATTAAGGAATATAGTATGATGAATCATTTTAATATGAATATATGCTAAAATATATAATAATTTTACTTTTCATATCAGTTTAGTATGATTATGAGATTTGGTATATGGATGTCAAAACCAATTTCCTTAATGGAATCCTTATGGAAGATGTTTATATCGAACAACCATAGGGGTTCATGAATGCAAGAGATGCCAATAAGGTATGAAAGTTGCAGAGATCCATTTATGGATTGAATAAAACATCTATATAAAGGTTAATCCATTTTTATGAGTCCAGAAGGGAATTTTTCTTTATAATTAATGAATATGAGCCTAGCGTCTACAAGCAGTTTAGTAGGAGTGCAACCAATTCCTAGTAGTATATGTCAATGAAATATAAATTATTAGATAAAATATACCAGTATTATAGTAACTTTAGAGATCGTTGAACACATGATTTTACATGAATGAATTAAGTGAAGTTACCTACATTATAAGTATCAAGATCATTCATGATAGATCTAATAGGCTGCTTGAACTAATTCGGGGTACATACATTAACTAGATACTAAAGTTATTCAATATGGAATAATCTAAGATAGGATTTTTTCCAATGTCACATGGTATATTTCTCTCCAAGAAAACGTGTCCCCAGACACAATGGAGAGATGTCTCCATGATAGGTTCTATTATATATGAGATGATATATACTAGTCCTGATGTTTCCTATTCCATGATCATGGTAGGTAGATATTAATAAGATCTTGATGACCTATCTTTAATGGTAGCCAAGAATATCCAAAATCATCTAAGGAATACTAAGGATAACTTCCCAGTTTATAGAGAATATAAATACCTAGTCATCTAAGAATATAAAAATTCTACTGTATAAACTAATCAAATGATATGAAATAAAAGTGAGGATCTGGATTTTTTCTTAAATGAGGAGTTGTAATCTATAAGAACTTAAAGAAACTAGTGGTCACTAATTCTATAATACAATATTAGTATATTGTAGATTATGATGTAGCTAATGAAGTATTGTGGATACAAAACTTCATCCCCGATATTGATTTGATTATTAATTGTAAAGACACAACCACATTGTATTGCGATAATACTACCTTAGTAGCCCTTAGTAAGGAACCAAGGTCACATAAACAAATATAGCACATACTTCAGATGTATCACATATCAAGGGATTTTTATCAATGGGGTGAGGTCATAGTAAATATAGTTTACATGTAGGAGAATGTGGAGGAACCATTTAATAAAGAATTATATCAATAGAATCATGAATATTATATGAGAGCTAGTGGTCTCAGTTTTTTTAGGAGTTGGCTCTAGTACAAGTGAGATTATGTGGAAGTTAGTTCCTTCTAACCAAATAATTTTTACTTTTTACTACCTGTATATTCATAGAATTTGATAATAATAAATATCTTATAATATGATGAGTGTATTAATGTGATAATGTCCTTATAGTATCTGTCACATCAGAAGGTCATATTAGTTCCCCTCTATGGTGACAACCATCAAGTTCTATAAAAATATTCTCATATATATTTTCTTTGGTTAGATGAAATCCATTTGATGGGATATAGATGATACAAACCATCTTGTGTAGGGGTATTATATTGTTTTTTTAGTAAATATTGACAGGGGTTGAAATAACCTTTAAAATATATTTAGAAATTAAAATGAAATGTGTTGAATTAAACCACTTTAATAAATAAAGTAAAATTAAAAGAGTTAATAATAGGGGAAAAATAAATAAAATATAGGGTGTAATTTTAATAAGGAGATTAATAATAATACATAAAGGGATCCCTATGTATCATCCCTTCAAGATCCTTGAGAGGATTTGGTTTATATCCTTTATTTTTATTGGTTGTAGTAAGAATCCTATCAAAAGAATAAAGACCCTTTATTTTTAGTAATTGTAGAAACAAACCAAATTAAATGTATATATTTTTAGTGGTTGTGTAAAGAAAATAAAATCCCCTACAATTTTAATGGTAGTGTGCACCAACCCCCTCATAGTCAATGATAGTGATCACCAAAACCCTCACACTCAATAATAGTGAGCACCCAAGGAAAGAAAAATAATAGGTTTACCAATGAAAACCCTCTAAAGCACATTAAAAATACTCCAACAAGAATTTATATGAAGAACGAGAGGGAGGATGTGGAACAAGAGTACAAGAGAACAAGAGAAGGAAGAAAATAAAGCACAATAGGCTCAATATGGATCTATAAGGTAATATATGCCTTACGAGGACACTTGGGGATGTATTTATAACCTCAAATTGATTTAGGAATGTTATAGAGCCTCTAAGGGTCAAATAGATCCCTTAGGAGTTGAAATAAGGCATGAGGGACCCTAACCAATGGATATTTTTTGAGTCTGTCTAGATTTCATCGGATTATCAGTGGGTGTCACGGGTCATCAGGTGGTATACCATAGAGTATCCGCTGACACCTACAGGTGGGGGGCATTAAAAAATCCTTCCACACCAGTCTTTTCCCCTACGTTTAGTTCAATACTTTCATGAAATATTAACTAAAATAAAAACAATAAAATCGATGAAATGAAAATTTTAGAACCATAATTTTGTCTTTATGATCATTAAAACCACATAAGAGAGTGTGATGTCCAAAACATAGAATGCCAATACTTCTTATCATGAATTTAATACTTGTTAATTTCTAAGAGATTAATTTATATGACATAGCTACACATAGAAATTCTACATGTCATATTTTTCATTTGATATTTTTGTCTATAAATGTGTGTATTTTTCCTTATAATTGAGATAATACATAACATATATCATGAATAATAAACTTATATTTATTGAAAACAAACCATGGTGACATATGATTGCATTGAAATAAGATGCATTCGGTGCATAATAGGTGATATTACATTAATGGATAAGTTAAAAAGGAAATTATACTTTCTGAGTTAATGGAAGTAGATATCTCAAGCCCTTTTATTGGAATAAAACAATCCAAATAAGTCTATGAACATGGTGGTATTATTGAAAAGTTCATTTCAAGAAATTAAAAGAAATATATATCAAACATATATATTAATGACATAAGTATAAAAACCATCTTGGTGAGATACTGAGACAAAGGGATTATTCCACATAGTGAATATCTCTAGGAGGTGTTTTTCACTATGGAATTATCATATTTCTCTATGGGTTCATTGACATGTTTCTAGATGTTGATTTTGTATTTTAGTCCAATTAGCCTAATGCCACTAAGAAATAGTCCTAGAGGGTCACACAAGAAGTGTATTCAAAACCTCAGTTAAATTATATATAAATTTATATTAAAATAAATATTATTCTCAAGTTTCTTGGAATAATATTTATTTAGTTTTTTGTTATACTATATATTTAGTTACATTTCATTTGAGAGAATATATATGTGAGTTTAATGTTAACTAAACATTTATTTTTGAGTTATGTGAATATAATATTTATTTATTTTTTAAGGGAATAATGTGGTTATATTTATTTATTTTAAATAATATTCATTATTCATGGTTAGATAAATGATGAGGAGGATAGACAGACCAAGGTAAGGGTTTAGTGGGAATGATATATTTAATATAATTTAAATATATAAATGTTTATTTATTTAGGAAATGACATAAAAAATATCCTTGAGTTTTTTTTCACATCAAGGATATACTAATACTAATAATATTATTATTTGACATGGTGATTGCTTTGAATTAAGAGAATGGTTAATGGATTTTGTATAATAACTTATTCTATGACCAAAGCATTTAAACATGATTATATAATTTTTAAGGTTAATAATTTTCTACGCACAAAATTTCTCTCTAGATAATTTTCACAATACTAGAGATAATTTCCTATAGAATGATCTCAAGAATGGAGAGTATTAATCCCATTCCTCCCTCTCATTCCTCATGATAACTAGAAGAATCCTTCAAGACCAGAAGGGATTTTTATTGTGATTAATAGTGAATGCCACCAGTGGTTATAATCAACCATGCTAGGACTTAGAGATTCTATAGTAAAATTCTAATGTTTATGGAGTATGTCTGGATTTTCACTAGAGGGATTCTTAACTTAGATTCTTATTTGCAATGATAGTACGACAATAGTAGTGAAACAATTGAAAAAAAGAAATAATTTCAAAAAAATGTTAATTCTTAATAATATAAATTAATTATAAAATATATTTGAACATATTTTATCTTTAAATCATCGGGGGTTTCTATCATTAAGTTTCAAGGATTTGTACAAAGAAACCAATGAAATACCTTATTGGTCATTTTCTTGAATAAATTTTGTTGCACCCTAAAAAATTCATGGGGGAATTATATCCCATTATAAGGGGAATAATATCCCTAATCAAGAGATTATCTCACAATGGGCATAACATTGACGGCCATGTCATCAACTGGTAAGTGTTAAATGTGTCATATACCACACATAAAAATATCACAACATGCATGTCATATCATACTTTAGGAATCATCAATAGAAGTGGTAATGTCATCCCAAGACATTGGAATAATGGAGTAAATGAGTAGATCATCCCACATTCAAATAATATATCAAAAAGGCATCTTATCCACCTTATAATTGAATGGAATAACTGGGAATAACACCCCACAACATAATCACAACACATAATGGAATAAATAAAGAATTCAAGTAATACTACATAAGTAAGACCCAATTAGGTTGGAATAACATCCCGCTCTCTTCATACATAAACTAGGTTGTTCCTCACATGTCCAACTTATATCCATCGAAAATCATTGTATATATTACTCAGTTACCATGCGATAGGAGGGGGAGTGACACTCACCCCATATTTTAGTCATATAATCTAAAAAGGATAACCAGGAATGACAAAGGATATATTCTGGTTATGAGCTAAGCTTACCATGAAGGAATTACACATCTCATAATTAGAGGAGGCTAAGGGAACTAAATTCCAAGTTCACTATGTTATGGTTTACCAGAAAGACACCCCTCTTAAGTCAAAATCCATAATTTTCTATAAATTAATTTTCACTCATATCCCTTGGTGACCATGTAATCAAGAAACATCATAGGGATTATATTCATAGCCCAAATAACATATACTCACATTAAAGTGATGATACTAAATGCTCTATTTAATTTATCATACCCATCTCTCCCAATTACACATATCTCTTAAATCCAAAGAGAAAAATGATACCCAATAAAGGTTTGTATAATCATAGAATAAGTCAATAGAAAGCCTCATTGGCCCCTAATTATAAAATACTATACATATTGAATTTTCGTCTATGACTATTAGTGGCCATGGTATCAAAATATAGCATTAATATTTTCAATTATAGCCATAGATATCCTGACCCAGCACATGTGGGTAAAAGGAAAACAATTTAATTTTTTTTAAGTTTATTGAACAAAATGGTGAGACCAGATACCATATTTGAGATGAAATAATTCATAAACCATTGGAAATGATAGTAACCACCTACCTAAAAATAGAGTTTACCCCTAGATGATATCCTAATTGACATAAATGTTTCTCTGAAATTTATCATCTATTAATCCAAATTTTAATTAATATATTTGATTTAATAACATTTTAAGATCTTTTTGAATAATGAAATTAATTTTAAAAAGTTTTAATATTGTTTTTTATTAATCATTTCATTTTAGAATTTATTTAGATATTTAATTCACTTAAAAGGGTGAAATATTATTTTCATGTATTGTAGACATTTAAAAATTAATTCTGAAGACTTTTGTGTGATAAAATCACATATCATGAACGATATGAGGGATTAATATTAGGATCATAGTATTGTCTAATTTTTAAATGAAACTATTTCCCATTGTTTCATATTAACCCATTCGACCTACATGATACATAAGAATCATCTGTCCATAACAAATACTATATAATATTAAATGGGGAAATCCATGTGTTGTGTGAGATTTAAGTGGATTTTATCCAAGTCACATTAGAATAAATAAATAATTATGAAGGGTGTGCTAGATTAAAAATAACCCCATGTCAGATTAAAAGTCTGGCCAAGTTATCTTGCAATATTATATTAGAAATCAACACTCATTTCATAATCAATCATTCAAAGGTAGAAAAGAGTGGTTCTACCTATGTAAGAATTATCTTCTCTATCACAACATTTGAACTATTATCATTGGATGATTAGCCCTAGATGCAATGGATTTTCACCACACAATGGTATCTTGGGTTCCTATATGACATTATAAAGATCCTCAAATCGAACATTGGATCCCTACGCCCAATTATAACTCACACTAGCGGGAAAACATATTTTAACATCAGTTTTTTTTTAAATTTTATCATCAATTTTTAACTAACATGGATGCGGGAAGCATTTATAATAGTAGTTTCGACATCGATTTTTTTTAAAATGATTTTAAAAATTCAACCAAAATTGAAATTAAATGATTTTTCAATGTTAGTTTTTAAAAACCTGATGTAAAAACAACATTTATACATCATTTTTTAAATTTAACCGATGTGTGAAAATAACTAAATTTGAGTTTCCTTGTTTTTTTGGAAATAAAACCAACATGGAAACTAGTGTTAAAAATGTTCATAAAACTTTTCACATTGGTTTTTCATAAAAACAATGTGTAAAGTTACTTTTACTGTAATTTTTTAGTAAAAACTTACATCTAATGTCACATAATTGTTTTCCCACATCAGTTTATAAAAACAATTTCATAGAAGTATCTAATTAAAAAACAAATCACATTACATATGTTTCAAAAAAATATGAAAATATATAAAAACAAATATAATATACCAACTTGAAGTAGAGAACAATCCTAAAAAACAAATAGAATATACCAACTTAAAGAAGAAAAGAGTTATCCAAATACTAATTTTTTAACATTACTTAAATGATACATAAATGATAATTTAAAATTTAAGAAAACATACACTATTTGAAGCATACCCTATAACCACCAATTAGAACCAAGGGTATATCCCTTAAAACCATAGGTATGGCCTATACCCACAGTTTTATGAACCGTGGTTGATAGAGACATCACTATTGAGCTATACACATAGTTTCTATAAAAACTGTGGGTATAGCCTAAGAGATGTTAACATACCCATGGTTTTGGTTAAACTATAGGTATATATCTATACCCATGGTTCTCCAAACCTTGGGTATAAATTGTTACAGTAGAAAACAATGTGTAAAGTTAGATATACCCATTTGGTAGTAGTAACCCTTCTAAACCATCGTGAACTGGTAAATAAAATAAAAATCACAATTAACATTCAATTAAATACATATATTTTATATTTATAATTCACCCGACTAATTATACTATTTTTAACCCATTTATAATACTATAAGATACATATACATCTATACAAGAAATCAATTATATTCATTAAACAACATCTACAATTCTATTTACTGCTAATTCAAAAAATTGAGGGGATTAATATCTCTCCCATCACCGACATCTTCATCCTCATCACCATCAACAACATCCTCATCACCAACAACATAATATGAGGCATCATCATCATCATCATCATCATCATCATCATCACAACCACCCTTACCACCACCATCGCTGCCACCAGCATAAGCTTGAACACCACTAGGACCCTCATTGACATCACTCAGGGCATCATTTACGGAGAACATTGATTCGATTTATGAATCAATAGTATTATTATCTTCTGATGGAAGTTATTTACTTACAACTGAAAAAGATTTTAGGAACCGTTTGGTGATCAGTTTACTTATTTAATACTCCTATAAAGATATGATTTTTGGACTCATCTACTTCTTCCTGAGATCTTTACAGCTCGGTGCCGTGAGAGGTTTAAGAGGAGCGCAAGGAGGACCAATAACAAGTGGGGATTATTTTTTTTCTTAGTTTTATATTAATCTACGATGGCTCTCCTCACCTAATACGTGACTCAAATGATTATTTGGACTAATGTTTTCATATTCTTTATCATCAAGGCTCCCTAGTGAATACTATTGAAAATATAAACAAGATATTTACTTATAAATTATGTATAAATATTTGAAATATAAATGAAAAATGAAAATATTTTCTTGTGTTCGTAAATTTACTACACTTCCATCATTTTTATTCTAACTTGAGAAAAATAAATTTTCTCTAGGCACACAGCCTTAAATGCCCAATACTATTTTCTATAAATGAAACATATTATTGTAATGCTACATTATTGTATAATATGAAAGTGATAAACTTATAAATTTTCTCTAGGCACACATCCTTCGATGCCCAATAATATTTGCTATCAATGAAACCGACTATCTGCTACACTTCCATCCTTTTGTATATTCATTTTGACCGAATTATATTTGGGGTATGTTATTTGGTTATTTGATCACTTGGTAATTTTGATCATTTGGTCATTAGGTTCATTTTTAGGTTAGGTTGTTTGGTAAATTGGTTAATTGGCCAGTTGGTCAATTGGTCATTTATATATTTATCTAATTAATCCATTTATTCAATTAGTCCATTTAATCCAATTAGACTAATTTGGAAAATTATTATAATTAGGAAATTTAGTTCATTTAGTCCATTTAATCCAATTAATACATTTAGGACATTTAGTCCAATTCAACCGTTTAGGCTATTTTGGCCAATTATGCCAATTAGAAAATTTTAGCTAATTAGGCCAATTAAAAAATTAATGCCAATTAGTCCAATTATGAAATTTCATCCAATTTAAGAAGATTAGGCCATTTATTTGACCAATTTATGAAATTTTGGATAATTTAGGATAGTTAGACAAATTTTAGCCAATTGGATGTTAGGACAATCAGGAAAACTAGTGAATTGGTTATTAATTCATTAGGCTAATTGGCCATTAAGCCAACTGGCATTAGTCTATTAGGCCATTAGGCAATTAAGTAATTCGGCTAAGTATATAATTTTCCATTAGGCCTTTATGTAATTATTCTAAGTAGATAATTTTCCATTAGGCCATTAGTCCATTAGGCCAAGTATCTAATTAGACATTAAGTGATTAGTCTATTAGGCCATTAATAGAAATTTGTGATGTACTTATTCTCCGCCTTTTTCAAACAAATAAAATGAAAAGTAGGGGTACATAAAAAACATTTTTATGTGAGTATTGGAGTCAGAAAATGATGTTTTATCCATAATTCCTCAAATCTTTCCCTCAGCATAGCTTTGGTTAAAATATCAAAAAAAATATCTTTTCATGAAATATAATTAATCTTGAAATTCCCACTATGAATTATTTCTTTGATGAAATGATACTTGATATCAATGTGGTTGCATCTAGAGTGTTGCACCATATTTTTAGATATATAAATTTCATAATTATTATCACAAATAATTTTCAATGTATTTTCAATAATCATCCTTAAATATTCCAGTTGAAATTGAATCTATATAATTTGAATATATGCATAGGTGGAAACAATATATTATTATTTTATAATACTTAGTGTAATATAAATGTAATGCCCCGACCCCAGTTAACCAGAGTTGGTGCATTATTGCGTAACATCGGCATGATCACAAAAGATCAAGTCTCGAAAGACCGATTAGTTTAGTAGCCTTGGAAACACTAGATACATTCATAAGTCTTGCATTACATCATAAAGTAAAACAAAACTAAAACAACATCTTGTCTTCATATCCCCTCATACTATCCCTACAGGTCATTCATAATATACTTCTTCACATCTTGGAAAAATTAAAACATTGGAAGGGCTGAGCTCAGATGCTCAGTAAGGATAACAATATAGAGAAAGCTGTAATAAATAAACATTATCATTTAAGGAAATGTATAAGTAAAACAAAATCCTTTTAAACTTGAACTTAATCATAATATGGAAAAAATAAAATGAAATAATGTCATTTAATTATTCACATGGATATTCTACTAGTCGAATAATTACATGCAATATCAATAACCACTTTCATAATGATGGAATGCATAATTCCAGACTATCATAACCACGTATCCAAGGCCTCGTGCCAAGACTACAAATAAGATTTTGTCAAGGCCTCGTGCCAAGACACTAGTTTGTCTCATGATACCTACCAATTCATCGAAGAGTTATAGCGGGCTCCACCTGTCACTTATTATTTTCAATGCATTCCTCATATGAACAGGATTAAACATATCAAAAACCATAACACAATCGTATCACATAAAACATGCATAAAGGAAACATAACATTTCAACATTTCAATCACAAGATATCAATACAACACATTTATATAAAAAAACATTATCAAAACCATTTTCAATACCAAAATAAAAGAAAATTAAAACGTGGTATTTATTTTTCATTTAAAAAAAGTTATGGCTTGTAGAGGAAGCCGAAACTCAAATAATGGTCACGGTGGAAGAGTAGTCATTGTCTCCGCATACGTACGACAAAAAACATTCCCTTTTGTAATTTAGTAAAATTCTTCGTATAAAAATTTTCCATTTGAATAAAAGTAAAAGTCAAAAGGGTTTATACACCGTATAAAGGAAAGTTGTGTATAAAACAAAATATGCCTCAATGAAAGGAGATTGAGACAAAGTCCCTTACAAAGATCATTTTTTAAATAAAATTGATCTATTATGTGTATTCACTATATTTACACATAAAGAATGTAAAAATACAAGATAGGACATAATAATATCATGACATAATTTGAAAGTAGGAGATTAAACCAAAGAACGGAAATTGGGTTAAGAAGTTCCCTTACCTCGTGTCCGACTTGACTCGATCCTTCTTTAAACTCCTGAATAATAAAATAGAGTTAATTTATACTATCATAATAACCTTTTTAAAGTTAATTATTCCTTTTATATCACTTATTACCATTTTATGAACATTATGTAATTATTCAAGTTAATAACGGTCGTTCTTTCGGTCATTGGTACTTGAGTCAAAAATAAACTTCTTATAATTACAAGTTGTTCATGTGGTAAAATATCCATTATATCCAGAATCATATTCATGATATATATTTCATATATATCATATATATCCAGTATATAAATTAATTTTTAATATTACATTACATTTAGAGGTAAGAAATGAAATTCACCGTTCATGGAGACGGTAATCCGTACGTACACATGAATGCTACTTTCATTTCTATTTCGTATTTAATGGAATGAAATCATAATGATATAAAGGTGTATTATAATTTTAATATAATATCATATATAATATCATTTAATCCATCCTTTACAAGTATCACATATGGAATTAACATTTCAAATCACTTTGAGGGGGCGGTAGTCCGCACTTCCTAAAATGAAATTATCGCATTTACCCATAATGGAAGTCATAAAGGTATGCCATAAATTATAAATACAGAAGAATAAGGAATACATAAACATAATATATATCATATATAAAAATATTTTCATCATAATGGCCACCATGAGAGGTGTTAAAAGAAGATTGAACAGTCATCATTCCGTGAGGCATTAATTCACCACCCATAGAAACAATATGTTCTTTAACCATTAGACGATGGTGTGTGTAAGTGTAAATCAAATACTTCTAATAAAAAAATTATAGCATATTGAAGATACTGGTGTTTTTACAATAGAACAGAATAAAAAGATTTTAAGGGGTTGGAGAAGAAAAATAAAACAAAAGAACATAAGAGAAGACATTACCTTAAAATCGGGTTACTCTTTTTGATTTGAGCCAAAGGCTTCCTTGGGAAGACTTCTTCCAAAAGTGAGGCTTCTAGGAGTAATATAGGGAAGTTGAAAGAGTATTTTGGCAGAGGTTGGCTGAGCTAAATGGCTTTGAAGGTGTGAATAAGGTGCTAGAGGTGGGGGCCTTTTATAAGAGGAGAGGAGGGGAACTCTTGGAAAGTCATGAAATGTTACATTATTATGAATTTCTTTTTGGATTTCAAAGGTCCCAAAATTATATATTTCTAGACTAAGGTTATAAGGGTTCGAAATATAGTCATCCAATAGGTTTTTGACAGGTTTATGTCTTACCATGATGTAGGAAATCCTATTATCTTTCAAATGAATATTTATAGTCGAAAAGTTACCTTATATAACACCATGTAATAATTGTTTTAGTAAAACAACTCATGTTTGTGACAATTTTATTTTTACTTTAAATAAAAAGTTATTAATGTCATTTTCTTACCCAAGTGGCTCCATGGGGTCCCCAAGTTGACCCATGGATTGTCTTGTTCTTCCATGACTCATCCAATAAGGGTATCACAAGTGTAATGGTAATTTCATATTATTATAATATTATATTTACCTTAAATTACACTAATTACCTTTAATCGCGATTAATAGAACTTAAAAGTTACTATTCACCAAAATTATTTTAATCCCATTGAAGAAAATTTTAATTCCTAATGACAATGATGTATGTCAGATTTTTGAAATTCAATTCACAGAAGCGGTAAAATTTTATTTAAACGAAAAATCAGTTTTTTAACTACCACTTAGTGGTTTCACTATTAATCAAAAATTGAAGTTTTTCAGAAAAATACCAAAAATTCACCCTAAGCTATAATTGATATTCTGAATTAAAAAATGATTTCTATTTTATAAAATTCAAAACATATAAGTTTCATTAATTAATTTTATAATTAATTCCCTCTGTCAAAACAAATAGCGTGTTTTTATGAAACAATATCAATCAAAAGATTGACAATTGTTTATGTCCAATTGCAAAGTGAAATTAATTCTAATGACCACCATTGGATAAAATTGTATAAATATATTTTAATTTTACTTTAAAACCACTGAATATTATAATTTATCACTATAAATTATTTTGATTGAAAAAGTTGTTTTTAAGTATTTTTTCTATTCATAGAAAATTGGAAGTTCTTGGAAAATTAAAAAAATAAAATTCAGATAATTTAGATATTCTAAATACAAAAATGAAGTCCATTTTGAAATATAAAATTTATATAATTTTAAAAATTGGTTATTACTATTCATGACATCTATTTTGATTGGTCGTGGTGTGTTAGAATCTTGAACTTGCATACAAATCAAGCTATTGCATTATTGAAAAAGAAGCGTATCGTGGAAGCTTGGGGTGTTACATTCTCCCCTACTTCAATAAATTGCATCCTCGATATTTGAAATTGTTCTTATAAAATAAAAGGTTCAAAGTAGGAAATACCTTTGTGGAAAACCAATATCAGAAATAAGGTTAATAAAATTTAGCCTTAATAAGAGGGAAAGGGAAATGAAAAATTCACCACCAAATTATCATATCGATTAGGAGAACATTGGTGGAAATTAGAGACATATAATTGGAGAAAAAATGTAAATATTTGTAGGGAGTGATTGAGGTCATCAATCACAAACAAGTGTAAAATTGAGGGCCGTAAAGCCTTTAATATATGGTGATTTAAAATATCATCAGTTCAACAAAACATAAGGTATTAGGATAGCACATTTTTTTTAATATCCCTTTCATAAATTTTAAGAATTAATTTATTCATAGAATAAGAGAGAGGTATATATATATACTTGAAAATTAGAGTTTCAACCTTCAACTAATTTCCACCACAAAGTCATCTTTCACTCAAAAAGATAATAGAACTCAAAAATATTATATTTATCCTAATTTTACAAGGTTCCAAATATTAACACATACCATTTAGATTAGGAAAAATATTTTCCAATAACTAGAGACTTCCTGTAGGATATTGGTAGGTAATAAAGGCATGTCACACTATGGTTGTGGGTTCGATTCCTATAGCTTTGTCCGACGCGACAGGTTATCCCCCGACCTGCAGGTTGTCCTTCTCCTAAAACTATAGTATTATAATATTCCAAAAATAATCTTCAGAAATGTTTTAACCTTAAACAATACTATCCAAAGTTCAACTTAATCCATTCAAACCTTTATAGTTATCCAAAATACCGCTGTCCAGACTTTCTCTAAAAGGTCTCTAAATTCCAAAATCAATTGTAACATTAGATTCCCCAAACAAGGTAATGTTTCTCTTATTGTCACATACTAAAAATATGATTACCTTAATTATATTAAAATCTTAATGAATACAACAAGTACTATAGTACAATCCTTATATATATTACATTATTTTTATAACCAGAATATAATCCTTGAGTCCAAAAGAACAAATACATTAATTATTCCCCTTCAACTGTAGTAACAACATAATCTTGGCCTTGATCCCTTGGCCTTTTCGGAGGTAAGTTTCCCTGAAACTTAGGAAATTCATTTGAATAATGCCCCATTTCTCTATAATTGTAGCATTCAACATTGATAGCCTCTTTCTTTCCATTGCAATCACGAGCCGTGTGACCTTTTTCTCCACATTTATAACAAACTCCCATTCCTTTTAGGCAAGTACCAGGGTGATTCTTCCCACAATTATCACATAATGGAAAATCCTTCTTTCCCTTTTCCCCTTTAGCTGTATTTTGTTACACCATTCTCTTCTTCTCTTGCTTTACTTTATTGTGATAAGATTTAGAGAATTCCTTTTCTGTCTTGATAGCACATGAGACTATATCTTCGTATGTTGAGAAAGATTATGATACTAATGCTCAGCGGAGAAACGGTTTTAACCCCTCAAAGAAACGATCAATATTACTTCTTGGGTTACGTATATAATCTGCAACATGTCTCGCTAACCTTGTAAAGTTGGCCTCATACTTTGTGACATTCTCATCCTCCTTTTGTTTCAGACTCAGAAATTGCCTTTCCATATCTCCTCGATAGTCATGAGGATAGTTTTTTTCTAATAAAAAATCTTTGAACTCCACCCATTCCATATTTGATACTTCATCATCTTCCTTTGTGTTTTGAATCAATGACCACCATTGATCAGCATCTCCAGTGAGGTAGTAAACTGCCATGATAACTTTTTCCCTTCCACTACTCCCCAAAGCCTGAAATATTTTTTCTAGGGAATTTATCCATTGCTCAGCTACTAAGGGATTTGTACTCCCATTTAATGTTGGTGGTTGTTGCATCATGAAGTGATCTGATATTTATCCTCCACATTGCGGATCAAGGTGCTCCATATGAGTATGGTTATTATTCATAACCTGAGTGAGTTGTCCCTGTATAGTGATAAGCTGATCAACACCCATTGTATCACCAACTCCATTATAATTATCTTGAACAGGAGGGAAATCACTACATGGAGTAAGTTCATTGATACAGTTTCCATTCCTTCCACTAGGCGCCATTTCAATGTCATAAACTAGATTAGTTTATGAATCAGAATACATAATTTCATACTTGTAACATACTTAGCATAAATTAAATAGTTTTATGGATATAATTCATAATAATAAAAAGAAATGTTTTCTTTGAGGAAGTATATACTCATAAACCCTTCATAATTTTGTGTAATGAAAATGAGAATTATCCTAAGCATATCCCCCGGGAGTGTCGTAACCAAGAGTGTAGCAAGGCCCATTTTCGTGCACCAGTTCTCATTCGAGCCTAGCTCAAAGCGGTGTTTTCAGGTTTTACCCCTAGGTACATCTGTGCCAGAGATGACTCTACCTGATCGTATCTAGAAAGGGATGTATTTCTCGGAAAACTCACAAAATCTTTATAATACCAAAATTCTAGGAAGTTCTTCTATGTTAATCCTCAAAGTCTATCTTAGGGATATGTGCTCCAATTAGAGTTTATCTAAATCTAGCTTCCAAGGTTAGTACTAAACTGCCTCTAATACCAAATGTAATGCCCCGACACCAGTTACCCAGAGTCGGTGCATTATTGCGTAACATTGGCATGATCACAAAAGATCAGGTCTTGAAAGACCGATTAGTTTAGTACCCTTGGAAACACTAGATACATTCATAAGTATTACATTACATCATAAAGTAAAAAAAAACTACAACAACATCTTGTCTTCATATCCCCTCATACTATCCCGGTCGGTCATTAATAAGATACTTCTTCACATCCTGGAAAAATTAAAACATTGGAAGGGGTGAGCTCAGATGCTCAGTAAGGATAACAATATAGCAGAAGCTTTCATAAATAAAAATTAACATTTAAGGAAATGTATAACTAAAAAACCTTTTAAACTTGAACTTCAGCATAATATGGAAAAAATAAAATGAAATAATGCCATTTACTTATTCACATGGATATTTTACTAGTCGAATAATCACATGCAATATCAATAACCACTTTCGTAATGATGGAATTCATAATGCCAGACGATCATAACCACGTATCCAAGGCCTCGTGCCAAGACTAAAAATAAGATTTTGTTAAGGCCTAATGCCAAGACACTAGTTTGTCTCATGAGACCTACCTATGCATTGAGGAGCTATAGCGAGCTCCACCTTTCACTTATTAAGTCCAATGCATTCCTCATATGAACAGGTTTAAACATATCATAAACCATAACATAATCGTATCACATAAAACATGCATAAAGGAAACATTAGACTTCCACATTTCAATCACAAGATATCAATACAACACACAGACATAATAAAAACATTATCAAAACCATTTTCAATACCAAAATAAAAGAAAATTAAAACATGATATTTATTTTTCAATTAAAAAAATTATGGCTTTTAGAGGAAGCCAAAACTCAAATAATCGTCCCGACGGTGGAGAATTCATTGTCTCCACATACGTACGACAAAAAAATTCCATTCATTTGTTTAGTAAAATGCTTCATATAAAAAGATTCATCTTTAATAAAAGTAAAAGTCAAAGGGGTTTATACACCGTATAAAGGAAAGTTTTGTATAAAACAAAATATCCCTCAATGAAAGGAGATTGAGATGCAGTCCCTTAAAAAGATAATTTTTTAAATAAAATAGATATTTTATGTGTATTCACTATAATTACACATAAATAAAGTAAAAATACATGATAGGACACAATAATATCATGACATAATTTGAAAGTAGGAGATTAACCCAAAGAACGGAAATTGGGTTAAGAAGTTCCCTTACCTCGTGTCCGACTTGACTCGATTATTCTTTAACCTCCTGAATAATAAACTAGAGTTAATTTATACTTTCTTAAGAAACTTTTTCTAGTTCATTATTCCTTTTATATCAATTATTACCATGTTATTAACATTATGTAATTATTCAAGTTAATAACGGTCGTTTTTTCGGTCTTTGGTACGTAAGTCAAAAATAAACTTCTTATAATTACATGTTGTTCATGTGGTAAAATATCCGTTATATCCCAAATCATATTCATGATATAGATATCATATATATCATATATATCTAGTATATAAATTCATTTATAATATTACATTACATTTAGAGGTAAGAAATGATATGCACCGTTCATGGAGACGGTAAGCCGTACGCACGCATGAACGCTACTTTCATTTCTATTTCGTATTTAATGGAATTAAATCATAATAATATTAAGGTTTATTATAATTCCAATATAATATCGTATATAATATCATTTAATCCATCCTTTACACATCCCACATATGGAATTAATGATTCAAATCACTTTGAGGGGGCGGTAGTCCGCACTTACTAAAATGAAATTATCGCGTTTACCCATAATGGAAGTCATAAAGGTATGACATAAATGAAAAATACAGAAGAATAAGGAATACATAAACATAATATATATCATATATAAAAATCGTGTCATCATAATGGCCACCATGAGAGGTGTTAAAAGAATATTGAACAATCATTGTTTTGTGAGGCAGTAATCCGCCACCCACAGAAACAGTATGTTCTTTAACCATTAGACGAAGGTGTGTGTAAGTGTAAATCAAATCATTCTCATAAAAACATTATATAATATTTTAGATAAAGGTTTTGTTACAAAAATAAAGGAATAAAAAGAGTTTAAGGGGTTGGAGAAGCAAAATAAAACAAAAGAACATAAGAGAAGACATTACCTTAAAATCGGGTAACTCTTTTTTATTTGAGAAAAAGGCTTCCTTGGGAAGACTTATGCCCAAAGTGAGGATTCTAGGAGTAAGAGATGGAAGTTGAGAGTGTATTGTGGTAGAGTTTGGCCAATCCAAATGGATTTGAAGGTGTGAATAAGGTGTTATAGGTGGGGGCCTTTTATAAGAGGAGAGGAGGGGCACTCTTGGAAAGTCATGAAATGTTACATTATTATGGAGTTATTTTCGGATTTAAAAGGTCCCAAAATTATATATTTCTTGAATAAGGTGATAAGGGTTCAAAATATGGTCATACAATAGGTTTTTGACAAGTGTAAGTCCTAGATTATACATTATCTTTTCATTTTCTTTAAATCGTCAATTAATGAGGTAATCGCTGCATCATTATGGTATGATAAATAATTTAATTTATTTAATGTCTAAAAATTATAAACAAATTACCATGATGTAGTAAATATTTTTATATTTCCAATTAATATTTATAGTTGAAAATTTACCTTATATAACACCATGTAATAATTGTTTTATTAAAACAACTCATGTTTGTGACAATTTTATTTTTACTTTAAAATAAAACGTTATTAATGTCATTTTCTAACCCAAGTGGCTCCATGGGGTCCCCAAGTTGACCCATGGATTGTCTTGGTCGGCCATGACTCCTCAAATAAGGGTAGGACAATTGTAAAGGTAATTTCATATTATTATAACATTATATTTACCTTAATTTACACTAATTACCTTTAATCGTGATTAATAGAACTTAAAAGTTACTATTAACCAAAAATTATTTTAATCCCTTTGAACCACATTTTACTTCCTATTGAAAATAATGTATGTCAGATTTTTTAAATTCAATTCAGAGAAGCGGTAAAATTTCATTTAAATGAAAAATCAGTTTTTTAACTACAACTTAGTGGTTTCACTATTCATCAAAAATTGAAGTTTTTCAGAAAAATACCACAAATTCACCCTAAGCTATAATTGATATTCTGAATTCAAAAATGATGTCAATTTTAAAAAATTAGAAACATATAAGTTTCATTAATTAATTTTTTAATTAATTCCCGCTGTCAAAACAAATAGCGTGTTTTTATGAAACAATATCAATCAAAAGATTTACAATTGTTTATGTCCAATTTCAAAGTGAAATTATTTCTAATGACCACCATTGGATACAATGTTAAAAATATATTCTAATTATACTTTAAAACCACTCAATATTATAATTTATGACTATAAATTATTTTGATTTAAAAATTTGTTTTTATGTATTTTTTCTATTCATAGAAAATTGGATGTTCTCAGAAAATTACAAAAAATTCAACTTCAGATAATTTTGATATTCAGAATAAAAAAATGAAGTCCATTTTGAAATATAAAATTTATATAATTTCAAAAGGTGGGTATTACTGTTAATAACAACTATTTTGATTGGTCACGATGTGTTAGAATCTCGAACTTGCTTACAAAGAAAGCTATTGCATTATTGAAAGAGAAGCACATCATGGAAGCTTGGGGTGTTACAATAAATTTCATTTTAACCATGATAGATCACAAATATTTCAAAAAAAAATAAAGTTCCTCTTGATGTTGATTTTAAATAATTACAATCTATAACCCAAACAAAACCATTAAAACCAACTAAGCTCAACTCATTACTCCATCTATACATCATTAAATACTTTGATGTTCCTTTAATATACCAAATGATTGTTTTTGATACTAGTATGTGTGATTCATTCAGATCAATTTGATATCTTAAACACAAAGATACAACATATATGATGTCCAGTATTTTTGTAGTAAGATAAATAAAAATCCTAATTTACTTTCAAAATCCCTTATGAATCATAGTTTTACTTGTTCTATTTTATATATTTTCAAACCAAATATAATAGGTTTTCTAAATTCCTTTGATTATTCCATGAAATAGCTGTTTATTTATTCCTTAGCATACTTTTGTTGTGAAAATAATATTCATTTTAATTTCTATTAAACATGTATTCCTAGAAATAAAATTCATTCTCTAAGCATTGACATCTAAAAGTTCTTCATCATATGTTATGAAAATTATTCACAAGATTTATCCAAATCCCCCCAAAAATATTATTTCATCATCATAAATAATGAAATTTAGGATACGATTACTCATCTAGTTCACATATAAATTTCTATCAAATTTTACTTTAGAAAAGTTTATCAGCTCCAAGCAACTGTTCGGTTTTGAATAATTGGCATGAGGGGATTTCTTTAACCCATACAAATATTTTTTTCAGTTTTCACACAATGGTTTCATAATTATTAAGTATGATTCCATTTGGTTTCTCAAAATAAAATTATATGAATTCCCCATCCAAGAATTCTGATTTAATATCCCTTTGATATAATTTTTAATTTCAATGAACAACAATAGCCAAAAACATTATAATGGTTTCAAATATTAAAAATAGAGAAAATATTTCGTGAAAATAAACCCATTATATATATTAGTATCCCTTACAATCTAACCTATATCTATTTCATGAAATCTATACCTTTTATTTGTTTTTATTTTTCAATACCCATTTTATTTTATAAAATTCTTTCCATCTAATCTAAGAATAATATCCCTTAGGTGATTTATCTCAATTTGATCTAACTCTTCATTAATTGCATTTAACCATTATTTATGTTCAATATCTTTAGAAATATATTATGGTTACACCCAAGAGATAACTGTAGTATGATTTTAAAACCACAATTTCCATCTGGTTTGAATAGAAGAAACATATCTTTTGATGACAGTGTCTAGTCAAGGTTAGGATTGAAGTTATCTTCCATTTCATTAAATTCTATAAAAATTAATATTATATATTCTATTAAACCATCCACATTAGCCTAAATAACTACCATTAAGGTGGAATGAATTTGAAATACTTTTACATAAAATGAATCAACCAACGTAGGTAACTATTTATTTCAACATCAGTAACTTTCTATTCTGGGGGAATATCCCATGAAAAAACATTCTTACACCTTTTAATAAAATATTCCTAAATCTTGATTTTGGATATTTACTAAAAAAGGACTTCTAAAAACATTAAAATATTTCAATATAAGATAATTATTATAGATTATATCATAAGAAGTCATTTATATTCTATTAATATTAAGAATTTTTTGATTATTCATAGTTTTACTTACATCTTCTATCTAGAATTAAATTGAAATTTTATATTGAAAAATCCCTATTCTTACCATATCATCTAGACTTTAAATTTTACTTTCTAAAAGTCTATTATATCAAGGAGTGCTAAGATCACTATATTGATATTAGTTCCATGTTTCTTTAAGAAACATTCAGTAGAGTTACTTCTATACTACTTTTCATTTTATATTCAAAATTTTGAAATAAATATGCATAAATATTCCTCCACTTCCCTTATAAATATATTGAAAATCTCCAAAACATATAATTTAGGTTTCATGATCATTATATTGGGCTTCCAAGTGAAATCATAAAAAATTAATATAATATATATCACATTTTTTTATTGATGTATTATCAACCCACATCAGTTGAAATGTATAATCATAAGTGATATGGTGGATTGAAATTTAAATTTATTATTACTTCCACTAACCATCATCCCTTTCTAATAACTTATAAAAATAAATTTCATCTGGTTCTTTCTAAATTAGTAAAAAAAATTCTATATTTAAAACATCATATGATACATTGATATTTTTGGAATATCAATTCCTTATCATTATCATATATTTGGATAACGCATGGTATGTTTTGATTATGTCCTCGAAAAAACAGAACATCCATTTACTTTAACTTCAAAGATTCAATTTGGGTCACACCAATTCCTTTAATTTTTAAGGAACTATCATTTGAAAAATATATTACTCCTCCATCATGTTAGTTAATGATTTTATAAATTTTTACATCACCTATAATATGTGATGAATAACCTCTATAAAGAATCGATGGTTTATTATTTTTTATAGCTTTTAGAGAAATATCAACAAAAAAATATTTATCTTTTATCTTTATTTTCCCAGTTTCCTTTTATTTTATGATATAAGTAACTTGGTCTGGATGTGTTATCATGAAATCTTTAACATAATTATCTGGTTGGTCACATCTTTTAAAAATCTCCTCTGGATAGTCAAAATAATTTTTAAGTTAAGTTTTTTTAATTTATAATATCATTGATTTTGTATCTTCCTTTAACTTCAATAAATTACTTCATTTTGTTCCATTTTTACCACCCCTTAGTTCATGCCTACTTCTGGGAAGTGACATGTTATAATAAAAATTATATGACTTGTGTCCAAAGACCCTAAAACACAAAAAAAATCCATTGAAACTTAATCTTTTAAAGTAGTATGGTTTTTTTCTAAGATAAATATGTTTAGATTTATAATATGTTACAATATTCTATTTCCCTTGGCATAGGGTATCATTATTTCAAAAGTTACTTTTTAACTTTTTTAATGTGAATGATCTATCATATCCTTTCTCAAACCAAGTTCTTCCATTATTGGTTAATAAATTTTCAGGGTTGGTAAAATCATATAAAATTTTAAATTTAGTAGATATTGATTTCACTAGGGTTTTTAGATGAGTTTTATCAGTATCTTGAGATGTTTCATCCTACACCATATAAGATTTTTTGAAATTATAGCTCATATTATTCAAATTATTTTAAACTTTGATACATATTTATTATGTATTACATAATTATTCATCCTTATAAGTATATTTTTTATTAATGTATTTCAAAAAAATTCCATGTTACACAACGTTTAACTTGAGGTTTATAATTTCCTCAATGCACACATATTAATTTTTGAGAAATTATTCTTTTCCTTCATTATTCTTTTCATTTTTTTCAATAATATTGTATATTTATTAAGTTTGGTGTTTTATCAAGACATGTCTCAATTTAAAATCTCATCATGTGTTATATGTAAATTTCTTCACCTCCCTCTTCTCCATTGATTGAAGTATCTTTTTTTATTTTACAATGATCCATTAAGGTTATAAAATTATTTGGAAATCATTCTTCTGAAAAAATATTATCAGTAGACTAATCATCTTATTCTTTAATCATCATACTTCTTTTATTCTTTATTTTTAACTTTTTTTAAATTTCATTAAATTATTTAACTTCCATTAAATTATTATCTAACATTTTTATCTAAGGTTTTTCTTCAAGATAATTATAATAATTTTCTTTATCTTTCTTCTTCAGATAGTTTATTGTGAAATTTCTGATCCCCCAAACCCAAAATATTTAAGTGAGATTTTTCCATTGTAATTTAATCAACCATTCAAAAATTTCCTAGATATAAGGTAAATAATCATCTTATTCTCTTGGTCACTATCTCCCTTATCTTTTAGCTGACTATAACACATAACCTCATCTTCCAGGTCTAGATATTTAGCTTCCTCATACTTCAAAATCCATTTCTTATAAAATATTCTTTTTGAATACTAAAGATTTCCTCATTTAATATGAAATAATAATATTAGGTAGTTCTTCAATAGATACATTATATCTATATTATAATGTAGATAATTTAGGATCAAATCATTCTGAAAATATCTAAATAAATTTTTAATAATAGTTGAATCTTCCAAGACATCTCTAAATTCTTTTAAGTTTCTAATAATTTCATTCACTCGGGGGATGTAATCATCAATATTTTATTCTTATACTATCCTAGTATCATAAAAATTTCTTCTAAATATTTTAGAAATTTCTTCCTTTACTTTTAAATTCCCCCTGATGATGATTTCAATTTTTCCCCAAGATTACTTCATAATTTCGGAGACCCACCCCCTTCATATACTCATTATTAGACAAGGACATCACAATACCATTTTAAGATTTTCCATCAACCTTGATAATTAATTTTTCCGAAAATTAAATAGGACAATATTTTTATATGGTTTTAAATCATATAGTAGCTATTACAATCTCCTCTAGGAAAAGATATTGAATACAAGGCATGATTTTTTATACCAATGATACTTTTTTACATCAAATGTAAAAATAAATATACAATTGATTGCATTGAGATTATCCATGATAAATAATATAGGGATATAACATTGGGATCCTGGGTTACTCTGATACCAATTGATGTTCTTAGGAATATATGGACCACTGAGAAAGGGGTTTGAATTAGTGGTGATCTTTGACACTTCCTTTCACATGAAACTTACCTCTGTATCTTGTTAAAATTTTGATCCTCTCAACATTAAAACTCAACCTCACTCACATGAAATGATAAAAGGGATAAATTATTAGAACATAGGTTTTTAAAAGGTTTAGTACCAATGTGGATACCTATTCTTTTTCATGATGACTATTGTTGAGCCATGAATATTCAATAAATAATTCATGTGAATATAAATAAGTTGACTCCATTCAAGATCCTTTTGTCTCCTGATAGAATAATTTACTACTTCACATCCTTATAATATTTGATACTTATTCCATGAAAATATAATATTATAACATCGTATTCCTCTCATTGTGAAATATACCCAAAATAAAGTCTTTGCAAGTTCAATTACCACAAGATATACTTTTGATTTCTTAACTCTTTAAGCTTACAAAATCATGAACTCTATTCTCATTAATAAAATCTCTGTACCATTATAAATTATTTGACCCTTATAATATTCCTTATCCAAGTTGTTATACTCTAATATTTATTCTCTCATAAATCTCAAAATATTAGAAAAATGTATCAAAGGACCTTAATTTTATATATATCATTTCACTTCCTAAAAAATTAATAGATACTTTGAATTTAAATGCATAAAATATCACCCATTGATATTCCCATTGAGTGCCTTTAAATCCTTCCCACTTTATCAGAGTCAAATAAAATATTTTAAAAATCTAAGGTTAACTTACTCTTTAAATATTAGTCAAAACATAGAAATAATAACAAACTTCATTCGGTAAATATTAAACACTGAAAATATAACTCAGCATCATAATAATTATTTTTTAATTTCACATTAATAGTAATTTCCATAACATTTCCTAGAGAACAATATTCTGTAGGCTTAAATTATTTATTAAATGAATTTTATTCTATATAATTCCATCTAACATGTGTTTCCTCAACTTAAAAAATTCTTTCACAAGTATTTTCATGCATGTGTGAATGTAATCCTTTAGTTTCATCCTTTGTTTTATGGATCACTAAAATATTTATAATGTTTTTATAGTTAACTCTTACTTCTAAATTACTTTATTATAAGTTTTATCTTCTTAAAAAATTATTTCCCATTTCATTCACTTCTATTACCCTATCCAGTATTTATTTTAGTGAATTATTCTTTTGATAAACATAAAATATTGCATCATATATTTTTTGATAATGTAGGAACTGAACATTCTTATAATAATATATAAACTCAGACCTCTTCAAATGATTTTAGTATATGGGTTCTTGATTCTACCAAGGTTCCTCTGATAAAAAATACTATCCATATATTATTTTTATTTTTAAGATGTCAATATTGTATCCTCTTCTGATAAACTCAAGAAATCAACCCTATGTTGCATTAATCTCCAACCCATGATAAATTTCTTCTAGTGTATTAATTATTTAGTATTCACTACCCTTCATCCATTATTCTCCATCATCCAGTTTCTATATCTTTTGTAAGTCATATCCACTGTATATGGGAAAACTCTATATTTTATAAGAAAAAAGTTGATCTAATATAAATTATCTAAAAAGAATATTTTTAGTTAGTCCATATAAAACATCACATGGAAGTATACACTAAATCCATGCATGATTTCTATATTATAAAATCTTCATGAAACTTGTGTATCCTTTTCTAGTAAACTCAAAAACCTTCTAGATGTCTGATGATTTATCTTCCAATTAAACAGATCATTATCTTCCATTTTATGTACGATCTCCTTCTTCTGGAATTTTTGGCGAGAACCTATACTTTAAATAGTGTCAATTGGAAATATAAAGTTCTATATATTGTCATTTTTCTTTATGAACTTATTATTACCCAAATAGATTTTACTTATGGTCACATTTTTTATGATTTAACTAGTTTTACTCTCGATAATCATAAAGTTAATCTTACAATCTTTTGAAATTTTTATTTTTGTATTTCCCCTCCCAGAAAAACTTCATTAACACCTTAAATAGAAAACATTTCACTAAAAAACACTAATAAATACAAGAAGTTCAACAATTCCAAACCGATGGTTCTTCAGATAGGAGGGTCTATCATTGACCTAGAAGTCATTACCCAAAACACATGGTGCAACATGCCATGTTTTTATGATTTTTTTAAAAATAAAATAAATTTTTTTTGATGGTTTTTTTCCATGATACCCAAATTGAAGTATACATTATATGCAATATAAAGTAGATATATCACTACATGAAACACTAACTAATCTAGTGTTACATGCGACACTGAGTTATAAAAAAACGATGATATATTATTAATATAGTTATTTAAACATGAATGTTATAACCTAGACATTAAACATAGTAACATGAATAGTAATAATTAATTTTTAAATATATTGGTTTTATATAAAGATAACACATTGATAATAAAATAAATAATTTTTGGTAAAGTATTTATTTCTCTTTCAAATACTATTTTCTAAAAAAACCAATTTTTTATATCTTTTTATGAAAATTATTAAATTAATTTTTGAAATTTTTAGAAAAATAATTTGATAAAATAAAATTAATTTTTTAATTCATAATGTCAAAATTATATTAGGGTGAATTTTTTATATTTTTATTATATGTATCATTTTATGATGAATAATAAAAAATAGTGAATTTTAATAGAAAATCACCTTTTGGTTTAATTTATTTATATAGTTAAATTATATTTTAATTTGGTTTTAAATTATATTTAGTTCAATTATAAATAATTTAATCCAATATAGGTCATTTTAATTAATTTCATTTTTTAATTTAGTATAAAAACAATGTAATCTTTTGATCTTTTTCGGTTTAAAAACCCACATTCTAGATATATATATGAGATTAATTTTAAATTAATTTATACCAAATAGGTGAATGAAATTTATTAAAATGGATTATATATTTTTAATTAGAATAATTTATAATTAATAATAATTTAAACTGAATTTTTTAACAATTTCATTAGTGAAACCAATTAAAATTAATTAAAGTGATTAAGGTAAAAACGAGAGTACTTAGTCGTTAAACATAAAATATAAGGTGAAAAAATGACCCTACACTCACACAAAACCTATTTTATAGACATATTTATAACTTATACGTTATAATAGAAAGATTATTTAATTATTGGGGCTATTTGAAATGGAAAACATTTGGGTGGAATTCACTCTTTCACAAATTTTCAAGAATTTCACTCCTCATTAACTATAAAAGGGAACTCCATATCCTCCCTTCTTCGTAACATATAGACTCTTTGGTTCAATAAAGACCTACCAAAATCACATATAAAATCCCCTAAATTAATCATAAAATATTTACCTTGGGAAATAATCCATCCTTGGAATGCATTTGGTGAAAACCAAAATGAGATACCTAAAGAAAAGGTAATGTTCATCAACGAACACTTTTGTTTTATTTTTTCCTAAAACCCTTAATTTTTTGTATATCATGATTATATAAAAAATTCAGTACCTCATATAAAATTATTTTTTTATACTATGTTTATAAACTAAAACCACTCATATATCCATCAAATGGGTTATGAAATCATCATTCGTGTGTACGACAGACCACCACCTCACAAAATGATGTCGTTCATCTTTCTATTACCACCTTTCATGGTTGGTAATAATGATGAAATGATGTTTATATATTATTTTTATGATATTTATGATGTTATTAAGATCCTGAAATTATTATATGACACATATATTCATGTTTTTCATTTTATGGGAGTACGATAATGTCGTTCGTGTGTACAACGGACTACCATCTCACGAAATGATGTGATTCATTCACAATTTACATGGAATATATTATGGATGTTTTTAAAAATAATATATGTGATATATATGAAAAAAAATTATTCTTTATTTATAATTTATCATATACCTTTCTTTCATTCCATCTGATAAGAAAATAGAAACAGTGTTCAAGCGTACGTACGACCTAACATCTCCATGAATGGTGTTTTTCATTTCCTATTTATATATTATTATAAATACTTTTAGAATGAATATATATGATATATATATATCATTTTTATCATTTTTAGATGATTAAATCAGGATTAATTTAATATAATAAAAAAATATAACAAATCAAAACTTTTTGAAAAACAAAGCAGTTATCATCTGAAAATGAAATTTTAACATATCATCATTAATAAAAGGGTTATAAAAATTCATAAAAATATAATATATGTTATTATATATATAAATATAATTATTTAATATCTATATAATAAAATTATATTTTTTATATAGGATGTTTGAACAAGTATGACAAAATTCAAGACTTAAGGTAAGAGGATTTCTAGTCTCACTTTTATTTCTGTGAGACTTATTCCATATTCACCACTCATTTATTTTGTGTCGTTTATATACATACATATGACCTGTTATATAATTATTATATTTTATTTCAGGATATTAAAGGTTTTAATATATTTTATTCCTACATGTATCTTATGAATCAAAAGTTACTCAAGTAGTAATGGATTCATGTCCCACTTTTTACTTTGCAAGACACATGCTATATCCACCACCAATTTCTTCAATGTGGTGTATATAATTCATATGGATGTAATTTATGATTATTCAACTTAATATTTATTTATTTATATATCCATTTTTGGATCTCATTTTAATGATATCTACGTTTTAAAAGTTACCATATCAGTAAAATATTTTTGTCTCGATTTTCCTTCATTGAGACGCACAATATGTTATACACCAATATTCTTTAATGAGATGTATATAAAAACCATTTTACATGTAGTATCATGAATTTACTCATCCTAATTATATTTTAAGTTAAATTTTATGTTATTTATTCATGGGGATAATGATTCAATGTTACCAAAGTGGTAAAGATGTTATGTTATAATCTCATAGTTTATCGGGATTATATACAATCAAGTATCCAATATTGAAATATCATAATAAACCTCTCAAGAAATATCATTAATTTTATTCTACTAGGTTTATTAATTATATCTTCAAGTAATGGTATCATTTTCCCACTCTATGGTACCTAATATAATTAATAATTTTTTATAAGAAATTATGAATTTATTTCGCTCTTTGGTCATAAATCTGTTTTATTTCAAAACCATGTTTTCTAAAAAGGTTTCCAAAAAGGGTTTAATTACCATATTATGAATTTTAAAATAAATTTCTACCCATGTATTATTATTTTTTAAATAGATGGAATATTCAAGTCATTTTCTAAAGAAATTATTGTTTGGATTTTACCAACAATGTGAAATCAACCTTTATGTTTATATTTACGACACGAACAAAATATTATGAATTCATCACCAATCATTGACTCTATGATTCAATTTTATGTTTTAATTTTTTTAACGAAATTGGTCTTAAAAGGTTTTTATTTTTTAAAAAAAAATCAAAATGGAAAGGATATTTTTCTCAAGAAATGTTTTAAACTACCCTTTCAAGAAAAATCCATCTAAGATGAGATCTGCTATTGTATATCATACCTTAATAGGGATATTATCCAAGGTTACGATTAATTTTATTTATTTTCATGGTTTATGTTTTTATGGAATGATATTTATGAAACATGTTTCTCTTCCATTGTTTATATTCTTATAGAACCTACCTCTTTTCGTAGGTTATGCTATTATGAAATGATTATGAAATCTCCCTCTTTTCCACAGGTTATGATATGATGAAATTTTTATGTTAAAAATTTCATCTCATGGGTTATTCTAGGATTACTTTTATGATATTATGGTACACATTAATATAGTATTAATTATGATATGGGTGGGACCTATAGCTATCTCTAATTCAGTGGGTAAATATTTATATATCTCATGAGATAGACATTGATGGAATTGGGAGTGAACCCGGTACAATAATTCAAGGATAGAATGATGACTGAATTCAGTACAGTAATACATGACTAGAATGAGGAGTTAAATCAGTATAGTAAAGGACAATATTTGTTATGATGACCTTAGCAGTGAGATTTGACCAATATGGAAATGATTTTATATTCTTATGTGTATGTTAAATATTAATGTATTATGATAATGTTATGACATCATGACTTATTTTATTTGATTTCCTTGTGATTCATGTCTTATAAACTGCTAAAATTTATGCCATGACTTAATATTGTGATCTTTGATTTGCTGGGTATGGTTTTCAAATGTCATTCTCGTGTTCTCATACCTCTATGTTCATTATATGGTTACATTGATTTCCCTTGCTGAGCATCTAAGAATGCCCATTATTATGTTTCCTTTCCCTAGGTAATGAAAATATTTTTTATATATAATCTATTTGAGAGATGTTCTAGTTAGGAAGAATATATTGGGTGATGAAGTAGCTCACTTATGGACCAGTTTTTATGTTTCCATGTTTCCAAAGGCGCTAAACTATTATAGTCCTCAGGTACATGTTTTTTTAATATAATAAATATTCTACCGAAATGATGCAATGTTTATGTATGTTAAGCCAAAATAGTTATACCTGGGTCAAAGGATTGAAATTTAATTTATTTTATGTTCAATCATGCATAATGATGTGATTATATAAAAAATATTACCTAAAACATTACATAAACCCTCAATAATGATTGAAATAACATAACTCAAAATGTATTTAACCCCTTATGTAAAGCTTGACCACCAATGACTAAGCTCATCCAAGTCCATTCAATATCCACCAAACATCCACTAATAAAATGATGCCATAATTCCATCATAATCATATTAAATTAATTATAAACCATTATAATTAATTAAGAATAATAATTCTATAATTCATTAAATTAGAGATAGTTGAATACTAACCCAACGGGAAGTATAAAAATGCAAAAAAACTCAAGAAACTATGTGCAGATCACTCCTGAAACACCCCCTATACCACTTCCTATGAAATCAATATCATATAATATAAATTCATCGATAAATTACATTCCAGTTCAATGAAAATACATAAATAATTTAAGGTAGTGACATGACTTAATATAAATGACACAATACCAAGTGCGTTCAACCTCTCAAAATATTCTTCATCCATCTTGAGCATAAACCCTATCATAAAAAATTATTCCACCATGAATTAGTGGAATCATTAATTAATACAAAAATGCAACAAATTGGGATTAGAGGAAAAAATAAGAGGGAAGAGAGAGCAAATAATAATGAAAAAATCATTTTAATCTATGGATGACTCACATAGGAGTCACCAAGTACCATGCTAATCTAATAGAGGATAAGAGGAGGAGAGTAGATCAGCTTCCCCTTATTTGGATACTACAAAAATAAATAACCCTATAAGGGGTGTTTAATTTTAAAATTACCAAAATTCCAACTTTCCCCTGGTTTTTAAAACCCTTTCCTCGATACCATCGGGTGCCCAATGCACTTCTTTCATCCACCTGGTGGTCCCATAAAGTGCACCTACACTCCTAGAACCCTCCCCAGGTACATGGTTTCATCGAACTAGATACCCAATACCCATCTATATCCATTGAACTACACCATATTCCTTATAAACACCCAAAATTAACTATAAAACCCCTCCATATGAGTTAACACCTATGAAATTTCCCCTATATCATTTTCAAATGATTCAAAAATTCTAATTCCCAATGCAAATTTATAAATTTAAACTAATATTTGATTCCACACTCATTGGAAACTATTTCTTTCCTTCAGTTCCACTAATACAAACTAGTACAAGTCATTACAATCTATTCCCCCATCTTAATATAAAAAATAGAACTTACTTAATTTCCAAAATTGGTATCTATAAATACTTCAAAACACCCATAAAGAAATAAGTAAGTGTGACCACTAAAAAAAATAATTTAAATTATACTATCTATAACCCCTTTGTTAACTGATATTTCATCAATCATGATATATATTTGTGTTATCAACATATATGTTATATGTATCATTCTTTTAATTTCTAAAATGACTAATATGAGATCACCATGGATATGGAATTTGTTTAGAAATTTTAATTTCCATAAAGGGTAATAATATATTCTTCCATTAACTCAAATTTGAAAAAAACTTTCTCAAACATTCAATTAATATTATATCACTTATGAACCCCCCAAAACATACTACCACACCATGAGCATATGTCTTCATGATTTTTTCCATGAGTCAATGTACTTGATTCATGATTCACATTAATAATTATCTAAACTCAAAGGAATAATACACATATTCACGAATTGGAATATCCAATGACCTGAAAATCATGTGGATTTTTTTGGAGGGTATGTACTCATGACCTCCCTTATTACAGATCATAACATGTGAACATCATGAGAATAAGTCTCAGTGATTATGATACCCCATCACCTGATAGTTAGAAATTATTTATATCCCCCTATATTGATGTATCTATACTACATGGAATATTATTTAATAATATTTTCATGAAATATCAAGGTTATCATTATTGTGAGAATTGATATAACTCATTGATTTAATAGATATTATAACATTGTTAACACATTAAGGTCACAAAAATAATAAATTATATGTGATAATAATATATATGTTTTGGTCATCAAAAATAAAAAAATAGATGGTTTATGGAAAAAACTATAATAAACCCCCACATATTCTAGAGACATCTACTAATATATCAACTCATTAGATCTCACATTAAATTAATGTTTCTTATAAGGTATAAACATAATAACTAGGTCTTCTACATTTAAAATTGTGGATTTATTACTAATTACAACTTCATCTACTTGAGGTAAAAAAAAATTCAAGAGAAGATATTTCCAAAATATATGCATATTTCTTCTTTAGATCCATTGAAAATTTTGATATATTTGAATTTTATGAAGTTATCATCCATGTGTTACTTTGAGAATCTATTTATAATTAAACTATCATTATCTTAAGTGAGATATCTGATTTAATTTATCATTTTTGAAACTGGATATTCATCCTATTACATCTAGTTTCTTATATTCTCCGTACACTAGGAACACATCCTGTATAAAACTTTATTACATTAAGATAATTTTAAATACTTTCTCAATATAGTTAATATATACTTTCTCGAACATATAATGACATAAATGATTGATATTCTCATCAAGGTGATAAAAAACTACTCATTCATCATGTCATGTGATATTATAAATATACCTTTCTCTATCTTAGTGATTTAATTACATTGTCCCTATATATACTTTTTCTTAGTTTAAAAAGAGTATGGGGTCAATACATATAGATTTTAATCCCTATAATATAAGTTGTTTCTCTTATGTCCTTTATGGAGAAGTATTTTTTTTACCAGGCCTTAATAGTGATTAATATTAGTTTATCATTTAAAATTAAATATATATCATCAACATATATCATTAGAAAATTATGGAACTCCCTATAACTATCTTTTAATAATATAATAATATCTAATTATTTATGAAACCAAATCCTCTTAAGACCCATAAAAATTAATATTACATAATATTTATGATTTCATTAATTCATAAATGGATATTTGTAACTTTCATACATGATTTGATTCCTTTGGTGTCACAAATATTTATATTTATGCCATATATAAATATTCCAGAAGATTATCATTTAGGAAAACAATATTTACATATAATTTCTAAATTTTATATTCATGGTATTATGCTATGGTAAGAATAATTATGATATATTTTAGCATTAAAATTGGTGAAAAGGTTTCATCATAATTAAAACCATGATTTTTCTTAAAATATTTAGAAAACATAATTCTTTATAGGTACTAAATTTACCATCTATGTCCAGTTTCTTCTTGAATACCCATTTAAACCAATCATTTTTATATCAATTAGAGGATCTAGAAAAATAAAAATTTGAATTTGGTACATAGAATCCATTTCAAAATTCATAGTTTCTTACCACTTAGAAAATTTTCAGATATTTATTGCTTCTTTTAAGGATATGGGTTCATTATTCTCAAGGACCAACATGCCACCTTCCTTAGTAATAAGAATACAATATCACATTGGTTTTCTAATTTTATTACATTACCTACACAATATTTGTGTCTTTAAAACAACTCCTCCCACTAAGCCTTTTGGAGTTTATGTTACCATGAAAACTCTTGTACATATTGATTCCTTAATTTTTAAAGTCAATTATATCAATTGGATATGTGAACCCACTTATAAAAGTATAATTTTTTATTACTAATTTATGTAATATACTTATTAAACTTGAGGATAATTAATTGAGTTGCAGTTTTGGTCTTTCTTGATCCAACCTTGTTTTCTAACATAGATGTAACAAACCCTTTGCATATAAACACATATATAATATGCCATAATTGATTTATATTATTTTTTAACTTATATGATATCCATTTTCCATTATAGATGGAATATTATTAAGTGTTATTGTTGTTATTAGAAAAACATGTTCTAAATAATAATTGAATGTTTTCATGGATTTCATGACTCATCATCGATTTCACCATGACTAGAAAGGTGTATATCCTCCTTTTACTAACACCGTGACTCTAATGTGTATAAGGTAGTGTGATTTTAGTAATAATAGTTGAATTGGTGCCCTATAACTAACATATTTTATACTTTTGATTACAAAAATATTAATAAATTTCTTATCACATGATAATTGTTCTTATGTGTACCATTAATGTGATAATTTCCTTAGATTATTCATTACATCAAATGGTTATATCAGTTCTACAATATAATGAGAACCATGAAATGATATGAAAATATTCTTAAAGAAATTTCCTATAGTATAGTTAATATTTGACTTATAGTATATGAATTATGATTGACTATTAAGTGATGGTAGCTTAGAATACAATGAGACATCTTCTTAAGAATTCAAGACTTTGAAATATCCAAGAATATAGGTTATGATAACAAACCTTCCAATAATAATTCAAGATGTTATACATGTTATTGGAAATTCCTATCCATGAATGCTTGTATTGGTCATTGTACATGAGACTATTATTAATCTCTATCATGAATTGTGTACTTTGATATATGGAAGAAAAATATGATGAAATTTTATTGTGGTGAAGTAGTATAACGTGGTTGTATCGTAAGTGATATCACATTAATTGAAAAAGTCAAGAAAGGATTTGTCTCTTTTTAGTTAATGAAAAAAAGATATCTGAGAAAATTTAATTAAAATGGAAATGTTTGATTAAATCCATGGCCATTGTAGTTCAGAGAATAATTCACTTTAGGGATTCAAAGAAATATAAATAAAGAATATATGTTGATGAATCAAGTATGCGACCAGCTTGTTGAGATATTCATATTAAAGTATTATATTATAGAATAAGCATTTGTAGGTGGTTATCGTCATTGCAACATAAACTTTGTATTTCTGGGTCATTTGATGTGTTTCAAGATAATGATCTTAGATTTTAGGGTAGTTAAATGAATTCCACTGATAAAGTAATCCAGAAGGCCACATACTAAGTGTACTTAGAATCTTAATAAAATTCTATTTTTATTTAATATTAAGAATAAATGTTATTCTATGTTTTTCAAATAATATTTATTCAATTTTAGTTGATAACATAAATTCAATATCCAAATATCCAAGATTATAATATGTTAGTTGAAAAATAAATAAATATTTATTTGTGACTTTAGTAAATATAATATTTATTTACCTCTTGTTTTTTATTCATAAGGTTATAAATAAATTAATATATATTTTCCCATTTAGTGAATATATTAATATAACTATTTCTTTAGTTATGTGGATACTAAAATAAATATTTATTCATAATTTTTGTGATATATGATATTTATTTATTTACTGAATGAATAATATTTATTTATTTAATAAAATATCAATTATTCACGGTTTGATAAATAACGATGAGAATTGAAAAGTCAAATTTAGCAGCCCAATATAAATAATAAATTTCATTTAATTTCATTTATATAAATATTGATTTATTTATTTAACAAATAATATTTAAATATTACTATATCAAGTGATATATTATTATTATTATTACTATTTTTATTAATATGCATGGTGAATATATTATAGAGAGTATTTTATGAAGGGTTTTAGTGAAATTATCAAATATCTAACCATAAATATATATTTCATTTTATATCATTTATATATAAGAGATTTATTGTACACAATGAAGATACTCTTTAATTATCTCAATCTTGAGAGATAAAATCCTCCTCCCACTCAATAATGAGATAAAAATAGATTATCATTGTTGTGATCAAAAAAATATGAAACAAATCACATGGTTCCTTTTTAATAAAACCCAAAATAAAAAAACAGTTGTTCACATATTCATGGAGTTCATTTGGATTCTACTAGATGAATTTGAGTTTGGATTCTTCACTGCAAAGATGATATAAAAAGAGAGGAAACCAGATTGATCAATAACAAGAAGAATTATAAAGTTGAGGTAGTTATAGATTAATATTAAGTATAAATTAAATATGAAAGGTCATCTCTGGAAGATTTCATGGTTACTTTGTCAAGTTATTGTGAGATAATCCATTGAAACTATTGAAAAAACATTGTTTTGAAAAATCATGAACACTTCCACTATTACCTAGAAATTTCAAATTATACTAATTTAATCACATTATAATTTATAATTATTGATTATTTGTTTAATAAATTTTTATTATTTTGTTAGTTTTCATTTTCATTCTATCATTATTTAATCCCTAAGTCAAGATAACATGATCATTTAGTTTCATATGACCCATAATAAGCCAATAATATATGGATAATGCTCAAAGACCACATTCTGAGGTTCTGAGGATGTTGGTCACATGAAATAGATACACGACACGTAACTAAAAAGTATACTCATTACCCATGGTCAACCACACAAGGGTGATCCATGAAAAGCATGGATTGTGTTTAACATATGTATACAATCCCTAAAAATTATTTATTTAGATATATCAATTCATTAATTGAGTTAGAATGAAACCATAGATCAATGTATTGATTTGGATCTTATCAAAATATACATTCATTTTTTGGGGAGTTCTAATGAAATTCTTTGGTTAACATAAAAATTTTAAAATCAAGAGTAGTTTCCTTTACATGACTTGGTGTAACACAGTGGAAATAGTTGAGAAAGTATTATTTTAGGATTTTAGGATTTGGGAGTCCACTCAACAGATTAAGGAACTGTGAATTAATGTAGTTGGGAAGAAAACCTTACCTAAATACCTTTGAATAATTTGACCAAGAACTTGTCTGGGTTATTAAAAAAATATGGATACATATTTCTAGAATATCTAAGATATAATATATTTTTAATTTAAGGTATAGAGATATTAATATCTAATAAAATAGTGGGATACAAATAAAAATTAATTTACTACATCACAACATGTAATCAAGTACAAATACATTCTTTTATTTGTTGTAGAAAATGGAAATTCATTTTGTCACAACACTATCTTATTGATCTATATTATGTGAAGATAATATTCTAACCAATTCTAACATCAAGGACTAGTATAGGATCTTGAATTTTATACTATGAGAAGATAATATGTTTTAATTTCTAGAGTCCCTAGTTTCTACTAATCTCTCTAATGGTGTAAGAGGGGAGGAAAAAAAGTTTTTTGAAGACATCTGGATGATGAATTGAAAATTCATTAACTAATGTTTTCATCCATGAATAGTGATATTTAGAAGCTTCATAAATACATGGATTCATACACCATATTATCTCATCTCCATGATCTCTATTAAAAGAACACAAGAAAATAGGGGTATGATATCTCTAAGGTACTCTTTATTTGAAAGCTCAGAGAAGGAGTCCCAGTTGGATATCATGTAATCAAAATGATTAGATATATTTAGTGTTTATAAATATCGATATTCAATCTTCCTAAGGAATTGTTCATAGACCATGTACTCACCTCACTTATTTAGTTCTTATAATTTTTTATTATTATTTTCACCATGAAAAATATAGATAAGATTATCCAAGATGTATTGAATCTAATTAAATAAGTGGATAAAGATACAAAGCATAAAAACTATCTATATTTATGGTAAACAAGTTCAAATACAAGGTGAAGTGGTTTAATAATAACTTTGTGTCTAAGTAACCTTTACACCACCCTTTGAAGAGGTGAAAGATTAAGAGAGAGGATAAGTAGTAGGATGCAGTGTGTTTTTATTATAGAAATAAAGGCTAGTGAAATAAAAACAATATCTTAGTAAATAAGTAAGGGTATGCTTCAAGTAAATTAATTATCATATGTAATCTATCTATTATTATAAATTAGGGACTATATACATCTTTTGGTTCTCATATAATTATCCATATATAGTAACCATGTTGATTTATGAAGATTACCAAAGCTAAAGTGAATCTTTGAGTTTCCAATGGAGAAATACTACAGGAACTAACTAAAATATATCACCCATGCATGTCACTAACTAGTTTAATTATAGTTTTATAAAAAAAATTATTATACACCTAATTTAACAAAAAACATAATATATGTTCCCAGTTTAGACATGTATGGATTTATTTTCAAGTTTGAATATAATATTTTATACTTTTATAAAGATAATGTGTTCTAAATAATAACACATTTTAATAATGGTCTTTATGTACTAGAATTTGAAAATAATGTCTTGGTAATATATGATGATTCAAGTTCACATATATCAAATCACTACCGGTTGCGGTATCACTAACTTTATCATATAAACGAGAATCATTTGACAAATTTATATCAATTAGGGTATTTAGATTCTTTTGATACAAAACTCTTGGATATATTTCCTGATTTCCTAAATGGAAAAATAACCAAATCTCTTTTAAGTAGAAAAGTCTAAAGAGGTGAAGAGAATCTAAAATCATCTCATACAGATGTGTGTGGACCTTTCCTTTTAAAATATATAAGTGTATACCCTTACTTAATAACTTTTTCCTATAAATTTAGTAGATATGGATATGTCTACTTAATAAGGTATAAATATAATTCCTTCAAGAAATTTATGGAATACAAGAATAATGTAGAGAATAATATTGATAAGAAGATATAGAAACTACACTTAAAATGTGGTAGGGAGTATCTTAACTAAGAGTTCATTGATTATTTAAAAGATTTTGGAATATTATCCCAACTCACTCCTCATTATACACTATAGTGGGATAGTTCTTTTTAAAAAAAATTGGGGTTAAGGCCTCTTTTTATTATTAAAAAAGGAACCTATTTCATTCTAGTTATAGGAAAATATATGATATAGCTCTAAGGCCCATGAACTATCCTCATAATTTGGGTGGACTAAAGGCTTAGTGGAATGAAGTACTGATACTAGGCATAAAGACCATTTTTTGGCCCAAAGGACCCTTCAGTGAATAGTACTGGTACAATATCCAGACTGTTATAATACCTATTACATCCCAATACAACTATAGTACCACCAATACTATAGTCTTCTATTTCTGATGTACTAGTACAGTCTTAATATAGTAACTCAATAATTCTCCGCTATCCAATTTTGAACCATGACCTTTTATTTGCAGGGTTACGAGGCTTACCACTTGGGAACCACCCTAACTATAGTGGAATGTTTCTTTTGAAAGGAAGAACCGCACCTTATTAAACATGGTGATATTAGTTATTTTTCAAGAATGTCTTCGATTATCCATTTGGGAATATGAATTAAAAACTAAAATACAAACACACATACACACACAAGGAATTGTGCTCCAGCGAAAATGGAATATATAATTCCATATGAGTTATGTAATTGGAAGAAGTACCATTTATCACATTTACATGTGTAGGGATGCAAAGTATTTTTCAAGGAAATTTTACGTAATAGAGTAAATTCTTAAGGAACTAAGTATGTAATTATGGGATATCTTAGAGAAACAAATGAGATAATATCTATATGAACCCTTAAAATGTGATAGTGGAAAGATATGCCTTGTTCTGTGAGAGGGAGCATAATTCTAAAGTAAATAGTGGTAACAATATAAACTTCGATGAAATCGAGACTTAAGATACACAAGAGTCGGCACATGGAAAAGTTATATAAGTATTAGTGGAAGAATATTTTTAAGAGACACAAGTACTATATAGGATCACCAAAGAGGTTAATGAACCAGAGAGATATTGTTTTCTAGTCACCAATTAATGTGAGTCATTATCAGTTAAAGATGAAAAATATCTCTCCTACAAGGAATAAATAAACTTTCTATACGTTTCATAGTGGAAAGAATCCATGTCTTCTAAAATGGATTCCATGTTCCACAACCTAGTGTATGTTTTGGTAGATCCTCTAATTGATGTAAATCCTATTGGTTGAAAGTGGTTATTCCAAAATAAAATGAACAAGGATGGTAAAACTAGTAACTATAAAACCTTACTAGTTGCTAAAGGGTTTCATCAACTCCTATCCATATACTGTGAAAAAATATTTTCACCAGTCATTATGATAAAATCTATTCCAATTCAACTTTCTAAAATATATTACCATGATTATGATATTCAAAAAATAGGAATCAAGAAACTTTTATTTAATTAAAGCTTTGTATAAGTTGACTATATGACACAAAGAGAGGGGTATGTGGAACTAATGGATTTTAATGTGGTTTACAATTTTAATTTATCCATTTATTAGTTGAGGAAAACATCAATATCATGTAACATCCATTTGTATGAATACATAATGGAATTTGGTTTCATAAGTAATGAATGTAATACATATGCCTAGAAGTTGTTTATAAGTTGTTTTATATTTTTCCTAGTAGTGTATGTTGATGATTTATTACTGATGGGAAACATGATAATAGTTTTACAATTATTTAAGACATGGTTAAAAAAAATTCACCATTAAATACATAAGAGAATTAATCTATATTCTAGGTATCATGATCAATTGTGATAGATCTAGCAGCATGATTTAACTAAGTTAGGTTACATACATTTATAAGGTATTGAAAAGATTCAATAGAGAAAAATATGAGAGGGGATTTTTTCCAATGTTACATGGTATACATATCTCTAAGAAAATGTGTTCTCCACAATAATAGGAGAGATATAATGAGTAGAATCCCTTATGATTCAATTATTAGATCTATCATGTATTCCATACTATGTACTAGGTATGTTGTTTCCTAGACCGTGATCATGGTAGGGGAATATAAATCAGACCCAAGAGAGATACATTGGGTGGCTATAAAAACTATCCTTAATTATGTGAAGTGTCTACAAGATATTTTCTTGGTGTATGGAGGATATGAGAAACAGGTTGTGATGGGATACATAGATTCTATTTTCAAGATATATTAGAATGATCTAAAATAAAATCATGGATATATGTTCTTACTTAATAGATGATCTGTGAGCTAGAATAGTTATAACCATCCATTGATTTCCGATTATATAGTAGAGGTCAATTATATAATGGATTCTGATGTAGCTAATTAATCAATTTTGATATATAACTTCATGTAGAATATTAATTTCATACCTAGTAGTAATGATGTTATCACACTGTATTATGATAATAATGCAGCATTGGTTATAGCCAAGGACCCTAGTTTACATCAAAAGATGAAGAAAACGCTTTATAAGTATCATCTATTGAGGGATTCTTCTCATAGGGGTGAGGTCACAATAATCAAATTATCTAGAGAAGAAAACATGAAGACCCATTGAATAAAACTCATATAACTAGAAACATTAATATCATGTGATATCTAGTAGACTAAAATTGTTTATTAGTTAGCTCTAGTGAAATGAGAGTATGTTATATTTGGCTCCCTAGAATTAAATGAAATCATAATTTTTATTACCAGAATATTAATAAATATCCTATCACATGACAACTGTTCTTTTTTGTAACATTAATTTTATAATCTCAAAAGATTATGTGTCACATAGAATGGTTATAGTAGTTCTCCACTATAATTAAAGCCATTAAATTCTATGAAAACATTCATAAACACATGTCATATGGTGTAGATAACATCTATCTAACACAACACAAATAATTTCTAACTATCAGGTGTTGGTGGATCATAGGAATTTGATACTTTTTTCTCATAAATCCCACACCTATTAATATCCTATAATGGATGTTATAAGTAAAATCCTGCTAATAATAATTCCACAAGTTATATGTGTCCTTGGATATTCCAATCTACAATCATTTACAATGGACCTTAGAGTTGATATTATTATTAATGTATATCATAAACCATGTACCTTGATGAGTGGATAAAAATAAGGACAACATATTCTTTTGGTGAGGTACCATAAGTTGGCTGAATCATAAGTATTATGGAATTAATTTAATAATTAAACAAAAGATTCATCCCTTTAGATATATGTAAAAAGATATTTTATGCTATTTGATTGAAATGAAACTATATGATTAAATCCATATCCATGGAAGTTCATCAACGAGTTCATTTTAGGGAGTAAAAGAATGATAAATCATGAATATTGGTTGATGACTCAAGTATAATTTTTTTGATGAGATGTTAAGACAAAAATATTATATTACATAGTAAGAGTTCCCTAGATGTTGTTGTAATTGTGTCATTAATATATTTCTATATGGGTTCCTTGATGTGTTGTTGGGCTCTGATCTTGGAATGTAGACAATTTCACCTAATGCCACTGAGAAATAGGCTTAGAGGTTCACACACTAAGTGTATCTAAAACCTTAGTTAAATTATATTTGAATTTAATATTAAGAGTAAATATTATTCTCAGCTTGTGGAATTATAATTTTTCAAGTTAAGTTGATCATTTAAATTTAATCACCAAATATTCGAGTTATGAATTTGTTATTTGAATACTAAAGAAATTTTTATTCATGATTTTCATGAATATAATATTTATGTAACACTTTTTTTATTATCCATAGGGTAATAAATAAATAAATATTTATTCACTAGTTTAGTGAATAGATTAATATAATTATTTATTCACAATTTTAATGAAGATAATATTTAATTATTTATTGAATGAATAATATTTATTTATTTAATCAAATATTAATTATTAAATTTTTGTTAAATACCAAGGAGGAATAAAAAGTTCAGTTTAAGGGCCTCAAATAAATGATATATTTTATTTAATATCATTTAAATAAAAAATGATTTATTTATTTAACAAATTATATTTCGATATGTTCATGTCAAGTGATATAGTAGTAGTAATAAAAATAATAATATAATCATATATGGATATTATATTAGATATAATATTTCAAAAAGGGTATTGTTGCAATTATCAAATATTTACCCCTGACTATATATTCCATTTTATATTATTTCTAGAGACATGACTTTTGTTTAACAATGGTGAAACTCTAGAATTATCTCAATTCATAGAAAGAAATCCTAATCTTCTATCTCAATAATGAGAGAAAAATGATAATCTTTCTTGTGATTGATGAAAAATGATGCAAGGCTCTTGGTTCTTCCGTGTTATCACCCGAAATACAAAGATCATAGTTTAGAGATTGATGGAGCACATGTGGAAACCTCTAGAAGAATTATTATTTTGTTTTTCACTATGATTATGATAAAATAATATTATCAAATGTATTGATCAAAAACAAGAATAATTATCAAGATAGGGTAATTCAAGTTTCAAATTATTTATAAATTAAATGTGAAATATTATCACTATATGATTATGGTATTTCTTCGTCAATTTATCCAACCATAATCTGTTGAAACCAATGAAAGATAAATTATTTGGAATTTCCCCAACCACATGCACTATTCCGTAGAACCTTAAAATAACCCCACTCAGTATTTTAATGATCAGTGATTTCTTGTTTAAGATATTCTATGATTAACATCCCATATCATCTTTTATTTCTTTATTAATCACATTCTCCAATTAATATTTAAATTCATTAAATATATTTAAGTAATCTCTTGATTTATATTTATTTACCCCTATATTCTATTTAAATTAGTTCAAATATATATTACTAAACTTATTCTATAAAATATTCAACTTTATCAACTTTTAACGTCAAAAGGTTTTTTTGTCTTTAAAGATTATAAGTAAGCATGTAAAATACCTAAGTTTTTTTATCCAAAGACACTAGACATACTTCATGTTATATCCTTTAAATATAATTATATTTTTACTTTACTAAGAATTATCTTTCTACAACTTGGAAATATAATAATATTATACTTCATATTCATCATTACTTGTGGACATAGTATGTTTTCAATTCAAGTATAATTTAATTACTACTAAAGTAGGGTATACCAAAAAAATAATTTATTTTAGACATTAATTAAACATTCATTTTATCTAAAATTGACACTTAGACATTATTTTAGTAACACTCAATATAAAAAATAGTTTTCAAATACACGAATCTCTCCCATAAGAAGTATGAATCTATGATATTCTCTAGATTGATGTAGGAGTTAAGCTCAATCAGAAAAATGAAGATCTAATTCACATCACGAAATATTTCATAATCTACATGGTTCTTATATATAGATAAAAATGAAAAGTTCACAAACTATGTTTAATTACCAAAATATAGAATTATCGGATTTTATTTTAATGATAAATATACATGAAGTAAAATAATCGACCCATATATTCTATATTTGGATAAAATATCTCTTCTTGTGACCTTTCATTCCACATATAATGAAAACATCCTCTTTTTAATTACTATACCTACAAATATTTTTATTCTTTGATGTTTATTACAAAGACACAACTAACTTTAAACTTTTCGTTTTCCTTTCAATTTTTTCCATCATGTTTTCCAAATTAATGATTAATGAATTAAATTCACAAATATCCTTATAGACTAGTAGTACCATAGTCAAAATATAATTGATTATATTATCCATAATATTAATTATTTGATTTTTTTATGAAAGTGGAGAATCTAGGAATTGAAGGTGAAAGAATGAGATTTATGAATAATTATATACCCATATGAAACTTTAATTTAGATAATTGATAGATGAACCTCATCATCTTGAGTATATGATAAATAACCATGTATCCATGTTTATGTTTACACATGTATTGTGTATTGATAATTTCATTTATCATTTACCCCCTCTCTTCTTATCATGTTCTTTTGGATGAGTTAGCATGGAGTATCCATCCTTGTTTTTATAACGCATCTTCATCTCACTGGATATAGATGAAAACATGATTCATTGAATATCCAATGCATCCTCCAAGTCCCTCCTAAATTAATCCATCCCACCTTGTAATGCCCCGATACCTGTTACCCAGAGTCGGTGCATTATTTTAATACATTGACATGATTACAAGGAATCAAGTCACGAAGGACCAATCAGTTTAGCAGTCTTGGAAAAGATATTACATACATGAACGTTATATTACATTATAAAATGAAAAACAAAAACAACATTGTCTCCATTTACCACATTCATATCCCTTATCCTATCCCTACTGGTCAACCATAAAATACTTCTTCACATCCTGGGAAAAATAAAACAGAGAAAGGGGTGATCTCAGATGCTCAGTAAAGATTACAATATAACATAAAATTTCATCAATAAACATAAAAATTTATTAAAATGTATAACAATAAAACAAAAGCCTTTTAAAATTAAACTTTAGCATAATATAGAAATGATAAAATCAAACCATACCATTTACTTATTCACATGGATATTCTACTAGCTGAATAGTCACATGCAATATCAATAGCCACTTTCATAATGATGGAATGCATAATGGCAGACTTCATAACAACATAGTCAAGGCCTTGTGCCAAGAATAAAAATAATATTTTGTCAAGGCCTTGTGATAAGACACTATTTTGTCTCATGAGACCTACCGATGCATCGAGGAGCTATAGCGGGCTCCACCCGTCACTTACTAAGTCCAATGCATTCCTCATATGAAATTGTTTAAACATAACATAAACATTCGTATTAAAACTAGCATACTAAGTGTAAAAACTTTATCCACAAACCATGAATGGTATAAAAATAAAACATCAATAGCCAAACATATCACAAAACCTTCAATACAATATGGATGATTTGTATAATAAATCGACCTTGATCAAGAATAGTATCATGTAAAGGATGTTGACATAGTTGAAAATGGTCATTAAAAATATTTGAGAGAAATATACCTTTCCATGAAATCATTTAAAAGTTACATAATTTTTAAAGGAATTCATTTAAATATTGTTTTTAATAAAAGTGTCCCATACCACTTTGGAACTTTTGAAAGGAATTAACATTTTAACACATTCATGTCCACATAAATAAATCCACAAAACCATTTTAAAAACATGGACATTATTGAGAATGGTTTAGAAGAATAAATCATTAAAACATTTAAAATGACGTTTTATTAAAAGTGTCCCTTACAAATAATCCCTTTGAAAATTATTTTATGAAACATGGACATGAAAAATAAATATTTCCCAGAAGATACGTAAAAATGACCTCAGATAATAATGAGATTGTGAAATTAACCCTTACCTTGCAATTTCCATTGGTCAAGGGTATGTTTAACCTCCTGTATAATTACCATAGTATGTTATTAAATTATACCAAAACTATATTCATATTTATTATATCATACATTATTCATTTATGACTTTATACTACCCATTTAATAATGATTTCCATGTTAAATTAACATTTTTGGAAATAATCACTTTCTTTATCGTATGTGTTTTAACTTGTTATTCTTGATTATATAATTTATATAATGATTTAAATACTTCCAGAATATCAAACTTTATTTATATATAATATATATTTATAATATAAATATTTATAATATATATATATATATATATATGAAAATGAAGGCACCTTTTATAGAGACGGTAGGCTGTATGTGCGCATAAACGTTGTTTTCGTTTTCATATCGTATTGAATGGAAGTAAGTGAATAAGATATATGTAAGTACATATATATATATATCCAGTATCATTATCATTTCATATATTACATACTTATTAATAATATATATTTTTATAATCATCGTTGAATGGTGAACGTAGGAATGAATCTCATCGCGTCGTGGAGACGGTAATCCGTACATACGCACGAGCAACAATATCATTATATTGATGGTGAAATAATATGTAATTGGATTTTATATCATAAATAAATAATCATTAACATGTTATATTTATTATTTACATAAGTTATACTCATTATTATACCCATCCAAATAATAAAGTGTTTGAATAACAAACTACACCACGATGCGGAGACGGTAAGTCGTATGTACGCACGTGTGGTGAATTTGTCATTCATATGATGGATAGAATAATGAATACAATTATACCACTATTATAATAACATTAAATTATATAGAAGATACTGTATTTTTTATTTTAGTATGCAAACAAAAAATAAATAGGAAGTGCAAGAAGAAAAGAACACGGAAGAGGTGATAAAATATTTACCTCTTCTTCAGGTTCGTTCTTTTGATTTCATCAAAAGGGCTCCTTAGGTTGGATTTATGACCAAATTAAGGCCTCTAGGTTAAAGGGAAGAAAGTTGGGAGGATATTTGGGTAGGTTTTGGCCGATCCAAATGGCTTTGGAGGTGTGAAATTAAGAGAAGTGGAAGTACCCTTTTATAACAGATGTGAGGGTTACTTTAGGAAAAGTTTGAAATATTATTTTATAATAAAATAATTTTCAGTTTATAATGGCTCAAAAAATGATTTATGTCTAGGATAAGCTGTTTATGGGTCGAAAAACACTCAAGCGATAGGTTTTAGATAGGTTTAGGTCACCATATTAACCTTATCATTTAGATTTAACTCTTAGTTAAATATTTTAACTTTTACTGTGTCTTCCTGTATTCTTACACTATATGGTTAATAAACTTACTAGAAACTTCCAAGAGAAACACAAGTGTTTAATTAATGACATATATAATATTATTTAATCCATTTGTCCACACCTTAGATTTTTAGGAATATTATATCAACCAATAATATAGTATTTGTTTCAAAAATTAATTTATGTGAATTTTAACATTATTTGGTATTTGGTTTTTTTGAAAGTCATCACAACTTAATTACTTTGAAAAATATACATTTAATCAACCATAACATGTCATAATCACCTAGAAAATTTTTGTATGACATAAAAACTTTGAAATTATATTTATTTTAATATTTATAATAGCATTTATTTGATTCTTTCATTAATAAGATAATTACTGCATCATCATTGTGTCATATAAAAATTAAATTATTTAATGTATAAAACTTAAAAAATAAAATACCATTATGTAGGAAATACTTTTATCTTTATAATGAACATTTATAGTCGAATTTAAATTGTGTTTAACCCTATATTCAAAATGGTTTATTTATTAAACATTGAATTTAACTCTTTTAACTCTTCTTTAAATAAAATAAAAATAAAAATCCTAATATAATAAAAGTGGACCAAAAAGATAATATTTTATTCCAAAGGTTGGTTTTGGTTGAATTACTCATATCCAATAGAATTAGGACATGTGTTATGGTAATTATAATATCATTTTTACCCTTAATTACCCTATTTACTATTAGTCGTGGTAAATAAAAGTCAAAAGTTACTATTATGAAAAAGATAATTTCTTCTTATTGAACCAAATTTTACTTAATTATGTCAACCATGTCTCTATGATTTTCAAAATTCAACTCATAGAAGCAGTAAAATAATGTTTTATGCAAATTTGTAAATGCTCCTAGAAGGTGAGTAAAAGAGGTTAAAAAGTTCAATAAACTTTTATACTTATAATTTTATTATAAATTGACTCCAACGAATTAAATTTAACTCATATAGGTATTATATATCTATTTTTACTTAAAATAAATTTAAATAAAATAAATAATTATTTAAATAAAAAGTCAGTTTTAAATAATAACACAGTGTTTTTAACTATTCATAAAAAATTGAAAGTTTTCATAAAAATACCAAAAATTAACCCAAATATAATTTTAATATAAAAAATTAAAATATGAATGATATTTTACCAAATTAAAAACATAGAAGTTTCATTAATTAATTTAAAATTAATTCATGTTGTCAAAACCAAAAAATGTGTTTTTAAAAAGTAAAAACTATCAAAACTTTGACATCTGTTTATGTCAAATTTAAATGTGAAATTACGTATAATGAACTAAATTGTATTAAATATTAAAAATAAAATCTAATTATACTTTAAAACCTTTCAAATTCATAATTTAACACTATAAATTATTTCGATTAAAAAAGTTTTTTTCAATTAAAACATGGGATTTTTCACTATTTGTCAAAATATGAAAGTTATCAAAAAAGTACCAAATATTTATCCAAAATAAATTTATATTTCCTCTTCTAAATAAGAATTTAATTTCATTAAATTGAATATATAAAAGTGTCTAATATTTGTTTTAAAAAGGGTTCTCCATTAAAAGGTGATAAAATTGCATTTTTTGAAAAATACTTATTTTATCTGAAAAAATGAATTTGTTATTATATTATGTCTAAGAAACATATAATATGGATGTTGAAATTATATAGAATATATAAAAAAATCAAAATTTAGTTAATACTATTCAAAACCACTTTTTAAATAGCTAGTTTAGTAAGTCATGGTGCGTTCAAACTTGTTGTTGCATGTACCGCAAGTTATTTAAAACATTGAAGAGATAACATACTATGAAATCTTGGGGAATTACATTCTCCCCTCCTTCAATAAATTGAATCCTTGCAATTTGAAATTTTTCTTTTAAAATAAAAGATAAAAAATTGAAAAATACCTTTGTGGAAAACCCACATCAGAAATTGATTCAATTCTTAATAAGATGGAAAGGGAAATAAAAAAGTCACCACCAAATTATGATCTCGACTAAAAGAAAATTGGTGAAATTAGAGACACATAATTGGTGAAAAAATGTAAATATTTATAGGGAGTGATTGATGTCATCAATCACAAACAAGTGTACAATTGAGAGCCTCAAAGCCATCAATCTATGATGATTTAAAATATCAGCAGTTCAACAAAACATAAGGTATTAGGATAACACTATTTTGGTTTTAAGAACCCTTCCCTAATGTTTAATAATTAATTCATTCATAGAATAAGAGTACAAAAAATTTCCTTCAAAGTTAGAGTTTAATCATTTAACTAATTCCTACCACAAACTCATCTTTCACTCCAAAAGATAATAGAATTAAAAAATATTCTATTTTTCCTAATCGTATAGGGTTCCAAAAATAATTAATTTATAATAAATTTGTCAGAATATTTAAAAAAACTACATTACACAAACCAGGACATCACATATCCCAGTGGTAGGTGATACACCCTTGTCCCCCTTCAATTGCAGGTTCAAGTCTCACGGCCTTGCCAGACGCGATGGGTTGTCGCCCGACCTCTGGGTTGTCCATTTTATAACAATCCAAAAATAATCTTAATAAATGATTTAAAATTAAAAATAGTATCCAATTTCAAATATAATCATTTCCAACCATTAAACTTATCCAAAATACTTTTGTCCAAACATACAGTCCAAAATTTATAAGGAAGGTAAACACAATGATGATATTTTTTTCACATAATAACATGTGAATACCTTTATCATGTATTCTTTTAAAACATGGTAACACCCTGAATTACCATAATACCTTATTGATTATATTCATGCTCCCTTATTCCTTATAAAATATTAGATTTATTTCTTATATCAAAAAATTCTTAAAACTCCAACAATGACGAAATAAACAAACTATTAATCAGTTCCAATCTAGTCAAGAATATCCCATATAATTTATCCAAATCAACCATATCTTATTCCAAAATTACTACCTCAGTATCAGGACCATATTAAGGTTTATCTTTCCTCCAACCATGTATTTTCTAAAAAGTTTAACATTTTGTTGAGTCACTTTTCATAGAAACGTATAATCTCATATCCTTAATGAAATATTACTGCAGTACAATCCTTATTTATTTCCATAATTCATATAACTGGTATATCATTTATTCAACACTAAAATCACATAATTATTTAATAATAACATAAGAACACTAGTAATTCCTCTTCATCTGTGGTAGTATCATAATTTCATTATTATCCAATATCATCATTTGCGGTATACTCTGATGACGGGGACATTGATTCGCGTAGTGTCGCAACTCCTTGTAGATGAAGTATTTTACATTTGAAACCTTTTTCTTACCCTTGCAATCACATAATTGGTGTCCTTTTTCTCCACACTTATAACAAACTCAAATTCCTTTCAAGAATTTACCAAGGTGATTATTTATATAGTTATCACATGTGGGAAAATATTTTTTTCCCTCTTCCCTTTATCCATCTTTCTCTATACTATCCTTTTCTTCTCTTGATTCCGTTCAAAGCCATAGGACTGAGATAATTCTTTAATTATCTTATTAACACATGATTCTATTTCTTAATATGTGGAGAATATGTGGGACACTATTTCCTTTCTAAATGTTGGCTTAATACTATGAAATATATAATCCTTCTTACTTTTGGGATCACATATATTTCTAGAGTTCTAATTCCTTCTACTGGGAACCATTACTAAACAATGGCATACACTAGGCCAACTTATGAATTGAAATTCATAATTCCAAACATGTAAAATACCTAACATATATTGAAAATTTTATGGATAGAATTCATAATCATAAAAATGTTTTCTTTGAGAAATTATATACTCATAAATATTTCATAATGGCTTATAATGAAAACGTTAGTTATCCTAAGCATATCCCTCAGGAGTGTCATAACCAAGAGTGAAACAAGGCCCGTTATCATGCACCAGTTCCCATTTGATTCAAGCTCGAAGTGGTGTTTTCAGGTTTTACCACTAGGTACATCTGTGTTAGAGCCGCCTCTACTTACTCATATCCAGACAAAGATGTATTTCTTGGAAAACTCACAAAATCCCTAAAATACCAAAATTTTAGGATGTTCTTATATACTAATCCTCAAAGTTTATCTTAGAGTAATTTTATCTAATCATAGTTTTTATAAATCTATTTCCAACTGTAATACCCTAACCCCAGTTACCCAAAATCGATGCATTATTTTAATACATTGTCATGATTACAAGGAATCATGTCCTGAAGGACAGATCGGTTTAGCAGTCTTGGAAAATAGATTTCATACATGAACGTTACATTATATTATAAAATGATAAACAACAACAAAATTATCTCTATCGACCACATTCATATCCCTTAGCCTATCTCTGTAGGTCAACCATAAAATACTTCTTCACATCCTGGGATAAATAAAACATAGAAAGTGGTGAGCTCAGATGATCAGTAGGTATAACAATATAGCAGAAACTTTAATAAATAAGAATTAACCTAAAAGGAAATGTATAAGACTAAAAAAATCCTTTTAAACTTAAAATTTAGTATAATATATCAATGATAAAATAAAATAATTCCATTTATGTATTCACGTGGTTATTCTAATAGTCAAATAATCACATTCAATATCAATAGCCACTTTCATAATGATGGAATGCATAATGCCAAGCTTCATAACAACATAGTCAAGGCCTTGTGTCAAGACTAAAAATAATATTTTGTCAAGTCCTTATGCCAAGACACTAGTTTTTCTCATGAGACCTACTGATGCATTAAGGAGCTATAGTGGGCTCCACCCATCACTTACTAAGTCCAATGCATTCCTCATATGAATTTTTTTAAACATAACATAAATATTTGTATCAAAACTAGCATACAAAATGTCAATACTTTAACCGCAAACCATGAATGGTATAGAAATAACACATCCACAGTCAAAAATATCACAAAACCTTCAATACAATTTGGAAGATTTGTATAATTAATCAACCTTGATCAAAATAATATCCTGTAAAGGATGTTGACATAGTTGAAAATGATCAGTAAAAATATTTGAGAGAAATATCCCTTTTTCAGAAAATCATTTAAAATTCACATAAGTTATAAAGGAATTAATTTAAAATATAATTTAGAGTCAATTTTTCCCATACCACTTTGAATATTTTTAAAGGAATTAACATTTTAAAACATTCATGACCATATAAATAAATCCTTAAAACCATTTTAGAAACATGGACATTAATGAGAATGGTTTAGAAGAATAAATCATTAAAACATTTAAAATGAAGTTTTATTAAAAGATTTCCTTAAAAATAATCCCATTGAAATATATTTTATGAAACATGGACATGAATAATAAATATTTCCAAGAAGATACTTACGTAAATACAACCACAGATATTAATGAGATTGTGAAATTAACTCTTACCATGCACTTTCCTTTGGTCAAGGGTATGTTTAACCTCCTATATAATGACCATAGTATGTAATTAAATTATAACAGAACTAAATTTATATTTATAATATCATACATGATTCATTTATGACTTTATACTACCCATTTAATAAGGATTTCCATGTTAAATTAACATTTTGGGAAATAATCGCTTTCATTATCGTACATGTTTTAACTTGTTATTCTTGATCATATCATTTAGATCATGATTTAAAGACTTACGAAAAATAAACGTTGATTTATATATCACATATATTTAGAATATAAATATTTATAATATATAGATATATGAAATGTAAGGCACCGTTTATGGAGACGGTAGGTCATATGTATGCAAAAACGTTGTTTCCATTTTCATATCGTATTGAACGAAAGTAAGTGAATAAGATATATGTATGTAGACACACACACACAGACAAATATATATATATATATATATATCTAGTATCATTATTATTTCAATTCTTACAGACTTATTAATAATATATATTTTTATAATCATTATTGAATGGTGAACGTGGGAATGAATCTCATCGCGTCGTGGAGATGGTAATCCGTACGTACACACATGCGACAATATCATTATATTGAAGGTGAAATCATATATAATTGGATGGTATATCATATATAAAGAATCAATAACATGGTATATTTATTATTTATATTAGTTATACTCATTAGTATACCCATACAAATAATTAAGTGTTTTAATAACAAACTACACCATGACGTGGAGACAGTAAGTTGTGCGTACACATGTATGGTGACTTTGTCAGTCATATGATAGATAGAATAATGAATATGTTTGTACCATTTTTTATAATACCATTAAATTATATAGAAGATATTGGAGTTATTATTTTACAATGGAGACAACAAAGAAAGAGGAAGTGGATGAAGAAAGGAACTTGAAAGAGGGGATGAAATATTTACCTCTTCTTCGGATTCTTCCTTTGGATTTGATCTAAAGGGCTCCTTAGGTTGGATTTATGACCAAAGTAAGGCCTCTAAAATGTAGTTAGGAAAGTTGGGAGGATATATGGGTAGGTTCTGGTGGAGCCAAATGGCTTTGTAGGTGTGAAATTAAGAGAAGGGGAAATACCCTTTTATAAGAGAGGTGAGGGTCACTTTAGGAAAAGCTTGAAATTTTATTTTATAATAAAATAATTTTCGTTTTCTAATGTCTCCAAAATGATTTATTTCTAGTATAAGGTGTGTATGGGTCTACATAAACTCAACCAATAGGTTTAGGTCACCATATTAACCCTATCATTTAGATTAACTCTTAGTTAAATATTTTAACTTTTACCATGCCTTCTTGTATTCTTACACTATATGGTTGTGAAACTTAGTATAAACTTCCAAGAGAAACTAAAGTGGTTCATTAATAACATATATAATATTATTTAATCCCTTTGTCTGAGCCTTATATTTTTAGGAATATTATATCAACCAATAATATAGTATTTGTTTTAAATATTAATTTATGTCAATTTTTACATTATTTGGTTTTTGGTTTTTGTGAAAGTCATCACAACTTGATTACTTCGAAAAAGATACATTTAATAAACCATAACATGTCATATTCACCTATAAAATTCATTTATATCATAAAAACTTTGAAATTATATTTATTTTAATATTTGTAATACCATTTATTTGATTCTATCATTAATAAGGTAATTATTGTATCATCATTGTGTCATAAATAAATTAAATTATTTAATGTATAAAAATTATAAATAAAATACCATTATTTTGGAAATAGTTTTATCTTTCTAATGAATATTTATAGTTAAATTTATATTGTGTGAAACAATATATTAAAAATGGTTTAGTTATTAAACTTTGATTTTTAACTCTTTTAACTCTTCTTTAAATAAAATAATAATAAATGTCCCAGTATAATCCAAGTGGACCAAAAGGATCATATTTTATTTATAAGGTTGTTTTTGGTCTAATTACACTTATACAATAGAATTAGGAAATGTGTTACTGTAATTATAATATCATTTTTACCCTTAATTACCCTATTTACTTTTAACCATGGTAAATAAAAGTCAAAATTTACTATTCACAAAATATTATTTTAATATTATTGAACCAAATTTTACTTATGTTAACCGTGTCTCTCATATTTTTGAAATTCAACACACAGAAGTGGTAAAATTATGTTTTATGCAAATTTGTAAAATCTCCTAGAAGGTGGATAAAAGAGGCTAAAAACTTCAATAAAATTTAATACATCAAATTTTATTATAAAATGACACCAATGAATTAAATTGAACATATATAGGTATTATATATATTGTTTGAATTAAAATAAATTTAAATAAAATAAATAGTTATTTAAATAAAATGTCGGTTTTAAATAATAACATAGTGTTTTCACTATTCATCAAAAATTGAAAGTTTTCAGAAAAATAAAAGAAATTTAATGAAAGCTAATTTTGATATTACAAATTCAAAAATTAAATCCATTTTACTAAATTCAAAACATAGAAGTTTTATTTATTAATTTAAAATTATTTCTTGTTGTCAAAACCAAAAAGGGGATTTTTTAAAAGTAAAAACTATCAAAAGATTGACATGTGTTTATGTAAAATTTAAATGTGAAATTACTTATAATAAACTAAATTGTATTAAAATGATAAAAATATAATCTAATTATACTTTAAAACCATTCAAATTCATAATTTAACACTATAAATTATTTTGATTAAAAATGTTGTTTACAATTAATTCGTCAAAATATGAAAGTCATCCAAAAAGTACCAAAATTTTATCCAAACTAAATATTTATGTCCCGATTCTAAAGAATAATTTAATTTCATTAAATTGAATATATAAAAGTGTCAAATATCGGTTTTCAAAAGGGTTCTCAATTAAAAGGTGGTAAAATGGCATTTTTTGAAAAATACTTCTTTTATCTGAAAAAAATAATTTGTTCTTATATTATGTATAAGAAACACATAATATGGATGTTAAAATTATATAGAATATATATATAATTCAAAATTTAGTTAATAATATTCAAAACCTATTTTTTAATGGCTAGTTTGGTAATTCATGGTGTGCTCAAACTCGTTGTTGCGTGTAGCACAAGTTATTGAATTACTTTGAAGAGATAAAATACTATGAAATATTGGGGTGTTACACACCTTCACTTATTCCAGAGGTGTATGATCAAGTATATTGGATTATAACACAAAAAAAACATTTTTTCTTGTAGTAGTATAATTGGAAAGAGTGTAATAATCATGTAAATTTATATTAGTGAGGAAATTATCTTTTTATAATATTGATTACAATGATAGTGTATTCATAGATTTACTTTCCACTATATAAAAAAATAATAGTTTAGTACTATATCTTGATTTCTAATTATTCCATGATTAAATAAAGATTTAATTATGTTTCTCTCAATTTTATCAAATCCCAATATACCTCTCTATTGGATTCATAATTTCTAGTCTCAAGGATAGTCTAGTAGAAATGATCCATCTTTCTTTTATCATAACCAAGAATGGGGACATTATAAATTACATGAAGGTATTTTGGTAGTATTTACTCCTATCAACTGAATAAATTCACATTTCATAGATTTATTGAATGGGGTACCCAATCCTGGAACCCTATACTTGTATTTTTTTAACACTTTGTTTCAAATTATAATAATAATGTGAAGGAAAGTTGTATTGATGTTAAATAGTTAATTCAACTCAATATTTTTATTATAACTTCTTGGTAATTGAAAGCACCCTAAAAAGGCCAGATCGATATTTTTGAACTATTTTCATATTCTATCTCAAGAGATGGAATGAATTTGATGAATCAATATTTTTGTTGAGGAATTTAGTTAACTTTTGAAAATATATATTTATTTTATTCAGTAAAGGATTGTTAAAAATTTGTGTTAATATCACATAAATAATTAAACTTTCCTAATAAAATAATTTAGGAAGTTTATTAAATATATTTATATATGATATCATATTTTATCCTTTGTATAATTATTAATTATTTTTTACAAGATCTTACACAAATTATTAATTATTCGTAATAAAACAAATCTTATAAACATTATTATATTTTATCTAAGAAATATTGTTAACTTTTATATAATAAATTATTATGTTTAATTAATAGAATAAATAAACCATGAATAACATAAATAAACTAATAACCCTGCATTAAAAAAATAATTTAAGGATGTTAAATGATCATGACATTTATCTACTGGTTAATTTATTGAGTATTGATAAACTTACCCAAATCCAATGTGAAACAATTCCTTAAGCCTTAACATGGGTCGAGTTATACCATCCACTATTCTCCTGTGTATCTATATATTTGTATCCATCTTGGCTCAGGTCCCAAGACTTCTCCTTAGACTGGGATCTAAATCCTCCATGAATTTATACTCACATGCAAGGGAGGGGTAACAGAGGTTTAGAGTTACATTAAATAATCCTTAGACACATTGTCTTATACAAAATAAAGGTGTTTGGTATGATTCATAGATAATCACATTTATTTTGATAATAATTATCATATAATAAACTATACAATAAGTAATTAAATTAAATAAATAAATCCAACACATACATAAGTTAGTCAAATATTATGATCATTTATAACACATACGCAAATTTCATTTAGTAATTTCAAGCATTTATTTTTTATTAATATTTTTTAATAAAATTTATTAAAATTTAAAAATACAATAATAAATTAATTATTTATCTTAAATTTTATCTAGTTAATTTTCCTTCATATGTATTAAATAAAGTCTTAATCGATATTAAATAAAAAAATTATTTAAAATAATTAAATACAACGTGTGTACTTCAAATGTTACATGATTTATACCTTCTGTGTAATAATAAATCCCTTGAATTCAAAATTAATGATCACGTAATGTGTAATGACACATGACTCGTTTTGTGATACATGTTGTATCTGAACCATGTTGTTTTTCACATACTACTTGACAGGTAAATTCTACATGACAAGACATTATATACATGGTGTATCACTTTGTGTGCTCAAACTGCACAGTCTATGTGTAGTGTAAACCCACAGAGTGCACCATTAATGTACATGATATGTACTATTAGAAATCCACATGATGTATATGGTGTGTGATAGACCATCACACACTGTGTATCATGTCGGGGATAAATATGTGATGTGTTAATGATGCCATATATTGACCCACATGACATGCCATTAAATATGTCGCATGTATCTTGAATGTAGCAACACCTATCATATAGTGTGTGCTCTAGCTCCACATTACATGCAGTCATGTTGTGTCCTCAGTGATCTTGGCACCATTGTATGGACACTTTGAGAGTTATTCACACATTTATATCTCATTTCAAGCAATATAAAGCCAAATTAATGCATTGTATCGACCATTTAACTCAAAATGAAAACCTAAACATGAATACTAGAAAAAAATGCATAAAATTGATCAAGGAATTTAAAATAATTATAAATTAACATGTGATTTCTCTGATACCAAATGATCATACTAGGGGCATTGCATAATTATTAGTTGGATGAAAAAAAAATTATTATTAAATTCCTCAAAAATCCTTAAAGCCTTATATTTTTAATTATTTTTGGACATTCCCCATTTTAAGGGTTGAGGGGGAACCCAAAAATTACCCATAAGCCCATGGAACAAGGCCCAAACATGACACTAAGGCCTAGATGAACACGTCCTAATACATGAACTTGAAGGCCCAAGACCAAACACACTTGAAACAATCCCTCCCCAGCATCTTCATCATGAAGGCGCCTAACACCCAACCTCACATCGCTAATTTTCTAGAATTTCCCCGTGTAGAGTTGAAAAGTGCCTAGTATCGATAGTAGTTTCCTAACCCTCTAATTCTTTCAAGGTGATTATATCTGCTCTGGAGGTTGCTAATTTTTCTCTAAATCCTCTTTTGGGCCAGCTCCAGTGTGATCTTTCTGGGCTTCTTCAAGGTCACTATTTCCCAAAAGCCCTGTGGCACGAACCCCATTGATAGCTCGAAATCCCTATGTCCTGAAATCCCATGGTGGACTAAAGGCCTTATGGCTTGAAGGTATTTGGTGGGAAGAAGGCCTTCAGACCCATAGCCCTAATATGATGGCCCAAAGGCTGAAATCTGAAGAATATTTATGGCTCTGACAATACCACATAGTACCCACTACAATAACTTCTACAGTAGTAGTATAGTGACCCATAAATTCACATCCATCGAGATTTGATCCCAGGTCTTTTGAATGCTAAGCGGGATCCTCTATAACTAGGGTACATGATCATTGGCCTATTTATTATTAAATTAAATAGATAAATATGAAAAACATAATGAACACTCCTCATAATTTTTTAGATAATATCATTCAAATTTATTTAATAATTAATTAAAATAGAATTTCCTCAAACATTATATTATTCTTGATCAATTTTTTACCATTGTTTCTCTTTTTGGCTTGTCATTTCCTTGAAGAATATATTAGAGGATTCCTTTTGATGTATCCACATGTGCTTCATGAAACTATGAACTAAATTCTGAATTTATATATTGTTAGAGTGAGAAGAAAAAGTGATTTTAGTTGTTCTCTATTGATCTTAATAAGAATATCTTTCTTTATCTCTCTCTCTCTCTCAATGTTCTTAAGATATGGAGAATGAGAGAATTATCTCTAGGGTTTGAGAGAATATTAGATAACACATAAAATGTCTAAAAAATGTCTATGGTGGGTGATATTGTTAATATTTTCATTTCTTATCAGATACTGCCTTTACTGATTTTATATGAAATGTGAATAATTTGTGTGAAATATTAATGTTTTAATATTACGTATAACTTTTGAGCATTTTTAGAAGTTGTCCAATTGAGTCAGTTTACTATTTTAACAATAAATATCACTATACTTATCCATATTGTGTGGTTATTTTTTTTTGGGATTCTCCATTCCATTTACAACATTTCATTAGAAGGTACCATGAGCCAATTCTTCCATTTTATGGGTCATATGGTCCTCACAAACAAGACCAAACAATTTGTGAAGAAATTGGACTATTCATGAATATTGATTTACTGGGCTACATGAAGAAGTAAAAATTCTATTATTCTCCACCATAGTTCTGGGGACAATGCAATGAGTCTTGTATAAAAATTTCAGGGCCCAAATCTAAGAAAAAGGGTCCCAAATCAAGCTTTAAATTCCAGCCCACCATTCTGACCGAGAATTAAAATCAGTATAGTATTCATGACATATCTCCTGATGTAAGAATCCAATTGAGCTTAGATTCTGAAGCGTGAAAGAGCAGATATATTCGGCCGATGTTTTTGAAGAAATCATTTGGATTTGAAGGAATATTACTATTCAAAAAAACCTTTCACATTTTAAACATTAAAAATACTGGATTGAAATGGACAGTTTAACTTTGTTTAATCAACCGGTCATAACGTTTGATACGTAAGTCCAAATGACTCCAAATTTTGAGAGTAATTGGAAAACATTAATATATAAAACTTTTAAGAAGGAGATGTCTCTATATTTGGCTGTTAGAATAGCCAAATTGGAGATTCAAGTGGAGGGATAGATTGGGAATGCAAACAGTCCACTCCTTGGGCTATAAATAATCTCCCCTTCTCTCCTTGAGAGGGGTTGGCATTTCAGAAGAGAGGAGATTATATTGGAACGACCCAATACTTGAAAAAGGCTTGGGAGGACCTTACATACTCATGTTTTCACTTGAGATACCTTTCCTCCTATCTTTGTTTTCACTTAATTTCATGTTCTTCGTTTTTGTAAGTTTGTAAGTCTCTTTCTTTGTAATTCTATTTTAATGCAAGTTACTTCTTCAATATCTCTTATTATAATCCACCTTATGTAGTTTAATATTTATGTTCTTAAAATAGTTTAAATATAGTTTAATCCCCTTCCCTTCTTCTGCTTCCTCATTCAATCGAAAGTTTGTTTTTAATTATCATCATTGTTCGTGTGTGTGTGCCGACATACAAATCTTTTCTTATCCCTTTCTTTTTCTTCTCTTATTAATTTATTATCATAATAATTATAACCAGATTATTAAACAGCCAAATGGATGATTAAATCTCTCATTGGGGTGAGTTATAATTCAGGGATGTTAAGTGATTGAGAGTTTTTCTCGATGAGTATTCTTTAAATTAATATTGTGTATGTTAGACTTAATATGTCATGGATTAATGATATGTTTTGTTTAATGAGTGGTTTACATGGATTATTGGAACCATAAATACACTACCATAAATAATTTTTGATTGATATTAGATCTCTAAGTTAAGTTAAATCTTGGAATAAAGCCTTAGCACTTAGTAATTCCAATCAACGTCAACTTATGACATGGGTGTTAATTTAATGAAATACAAAGTAAGGCTCAAGGATATCACTTGATTAACTCCCCAATAATGAACTCACCCCAATAATTATCAATTTATTAAATCAATCATAATAAATTAGTCACTTCAATTATGCTCTGCAATCAAACCCCCCCCCCCAATTAGAATACATTCAACTAAAAACAAACGACTATTTCAAAGTATCATCATCGAGGATTCGACCTGAGTGATGATATACACATTAGCAGAGCACCAGAACTTTGACCGGTCGATAGGCGACAATTGGCCATGCATTTCAAATGGCTCTGTTTCCGAGGATGGTGCTTTAATTATTCGTTAGTTTCTGGTTATTTTAATAAATAACCAAAAAAACAAAATTTTAAAAACAAATTGAAAAAAAAAACACAAAGAAAAACTCGTCTTCTCATAAAAATCATAAACTGCAAAAAATACAAAGAAAAACCCATATTCCTCTTTCTTCAAAAATATCTCTAAATGCCTCGTAGCCTTCCAAACAATCCCTCGGATTTGTTTGACCCTAAAATTGAGCGAACACTTTGCCATATTAGGAAGAACATAAGAGATAATCAAATAATTCAAGAACCAGTCCTTGTCCAACCAATTGAATTAGATATGGCCAATCCTAGGGGAAAACCCTTAAAGAACTCACTGCCCCTTATATGAATTACTAACCTCTTGGTATTCAATATCCAAATACAGAAGCTGAATTCGAACTCAAATTGGGTTCGATTCATCTTCTTCCACATTTCCACGGGCTAGCCGGTGGGGATCCACATCTCCACCTTAAAGAGTTCCAAGTGGTGTGCTCTACCATGAAGCCTCAAGGGGTTTTTGAAGAAAAAATCAAATTTCATGCATTCCCTTTCTCCCTAACTGACACTGCTAAGTCATGGCTCTACTACATTCCTCCTGGTTCCATAACCACATGGAATGACATGAAGCAAATATTCTTAGAGAAATTCTTTCCCGCTTCTCATACTACTTTTATCCAAAAGGAAATAAGTGGTATCTATCAGTTCCCAAGTGAATCACTCCATGAGTACTGGGAGAGGTTCAAAAATCTTGTTGCAACCTAACCACAACATTAAATCCCTAACCAAATCTTGATTCAATACTTCTATGAGGGGTTATTGGTTATGGAGAGAACTCTCATAGATGCCGCAAGTGGTAGTTCTCTTGTTGATAAAAATCCTGCAGCTGCAAGAGATCTCATAAGTAACATGGCTGCAAACACACCACAATTCCATACTCGAGCACATGCTCAATTCAAACAAACCCAAGATAACCAATCAATTGAGACTAACAAGATGACCGAGTGGATGAGTGAACTTACAGGTCTTGGGCGACAACTAGTTGTGGCTACCCAATCTCCAACCTCGTCTTCTCCACAATCAATGTTTCCTGGACGTGTCAAAAACTGTGGAATCTGCAACTCTCCATCTCATCCAACTGACACATGTCCACAACATCAAGAGGATCAATCCAATTCATCTGGACCAATGGGGCTCAATGCAGCATATTCTCAACAGAACACCAACCCTCAACAATCAGGTCAGTTTGTTAGAAACATAAACCAACCTCACTCTGAGCCCTTCTCTTCTTCCTATAACCAAGGCCTTCGGTATGGTAATACCATATCTCATCCCCCTCAATTACCTCCTCAAAACCCAAACCAGTTTCAATATGGTCAAGGTGTTGGTAACTTCCATCAACCTTATCCTTTTGTTCCTCAACCTCAAAGGAACAATCCTCCTCCTGGATTCCATTATCCTAGTGAGCCTTCCCAATTCCAAAACCAATACAATCGATTTCCCAAGAACCAAAATCAAGGTAATCCCAACCAGGGACAAGCCATTTCTTCCAAGAAACCATGGGAAAGTGCTATATAAGATCTTGCCTCTTTCACCCGTTCCAACCTTAAAAATATTGAAACCCAAATTGGTCAACTTGCATCCCACCTAAGTCAGCAGCAACCATCTAATTCTTCCCAACTTATAGCTCAACCATTACCCAACCCCAAGGGTAATGTAAGTGCAATTGCACTTAGATCGGGAAAGCAAACTGTTATGCCTCAAGATAATTCCTCCAACCCTCCTTTGAATGTTGACCTAGAAAATTAAAAGAAAAAGAAACTTGAAAAGGAACCTGAATCCATTCCCTCACCTCCTTCCATTCCACTTAGGAATCCAATTCCTTTTCCTCAAGCTGTTTCTAAACCAAGGAAGTCCTTTGAACCTGATCCTGAAATGCTCGACATGTTTAGACATGTTGAAGTCAAAATTCCCCTCTTAGATGCCATAAAATAAATTATTAAGTATTCCACGTTTCTCAAGGAGTTGTGTACCCACAAGAGGAAACTTAGGACCTTCGAGAATGTTTCCACCCAGTAGTCTATTCTTATAAAGTGCAAAGATCCATGGACCTTTATGGTTCCATGCCAAATTGGAAGTTACAACTTTGATGATGCACTCATACACCTAGGAGCCTCAATTAATGTCATGCCCAAATCCATATTCTCCAACCTTGGTATATGTCCCTTACATGCAAATGGTATTGTCATTCTGTTATCCAATCGAAGCACAGCCAATCCTGAGGGAATAATTGAAGATGTCCTTGTTCGTGTGAATGATCTTATCTTCCCTGAGGATTTCTATGTCCTTGACATGGAAGGTGAGACAAACTCTTCTCGATCCCTCTTAATTCTAGGAATACCTTTCCCCATGAAATCTAAAACCAAAATTGATGTCCATGCTGGCATCTTATCCATTGAATTTGGTGATCAACTGGTCAAGTTCAATATTTTTCAATCCATGCGATACCCATCAGAGAATTAATATGTATTCTCTATCTATTCTTCTGATACTACCTCTGAAAGGGTATTGAATCCCAATCCATCATTTTCTTCATGTTCTACTAATAGAGGACTTTGTGAATATTGTATCCTCATTAACCAAGTCATAAATGGAGAAGTTGATGTTGACATTAAAAATGTAGACTCCATTGATCTAAAGGATCTTGAAAACTCTTTTGAATCTCATATCACCCCTGACCTCCAATGCTCCAACATGAATGGTAATAATGAAAATGAACTTGAACGCTCATTTGTTGATTCAAATATGATTATCTGACATTCATCCTTTCCTATCCATGATTCTGAAAATTCTATTATATGTGAAGTGAACCCTGAACCAATGTGTTTATATTGTCCTGATGGTAGTGATGTTTGTGATATTTGTACCCTAATTAATAAATTGATCACTGGTGAGGTTGAAATTGACCATTCTAAGGCAAAAAACATTAAAATAAAGGATATTGAAAATTTTATTCAGTCTTATGACTCCACTGATCCCCATTACTCTACATCAGTAAGTGATGAATAAATTAGTCAAAAAGAATTGGGATCTCATACTCTTCTTTCGTGTTATCTGAACCTTACATAAATGAACCATCAGAATTGAGACATCTTCCTGAATTTCCAAGAATATAAAATCATCACTTTGTGGATAAAATCATTCCTCACATTGAAGACCCAAGGGAGGATAGTCATATTATCTTTCCACCCCCATTGAATTGCAAGCACACCAACAAGGATGGGAAGAAATTATCCAATGAATCATCAGGCCTCCCAGAGGAGAAGTTTTTCTGGAAGCACACTAGAGTTGAGAAAATACGATGGCCACCGTCAGACTATGGGTAGTCAACTGCAACTTTCTAGCTGTAGAAAAATAAATGTAGTGCTTCTTGGGAGGAAACCCATGTTTTATTTTACTTTTGTGAAATTTTAATTTTTTTTTAGTTTTTCATTATAGGAATAATGATTTTTCTTTTTCAGGTAACATCCCACAATCTTGGATCAACATCAACTTCCATTGGATCCCCAACTTCTGTACTCAACCCACCACTAGATGGACATGGCGACCCACCAAATCCAAACCATAGGGCACCTATTTCCCTTTAACTCTATCTATATCTCTTCCTCTCTCTACCTCTTTCGTCTTCTTCCTCTCTCTTTCATTTTTTTACTAGTTTCTCTTTCAAAACCTTTCTTTTTCACTTACTCTTTTGTGTGGGTGTATCTTTATAAAACACAAAAATAAAAACCTAAAAAACTAAAAAAACGAGAAAACAATCACTTAAAAAAATACAAAAAATTAAAGATTCATGCTTACTCCCCATCGAGTTTTGAAATTTTGTCCAACCATTTTTGTGAGTTAATAGACATGTTTTCATCTCAAAAATTTTGTATTTTCATCATGACTTTGGATAAAGAATTTTGTGTCAAAATTAACAAATTTTTAATTCTCAGTTTTTTATTTGGAAAATGCTTTTCCAGAACCGTGAGGAACAACATTTGTGAGTCTTGAGTTTGTGGACCTTCGAGCTGAATTTCCTGCCTTAGTGTGCATTAATATGATAGAGGCATTTTCTGAACCACATGAGAATCACAACAACCAAATAGCATCTCATTTCCCTTACATTAATCCTCCTTTTGAAAGCCCCTTCGAGCCTATGAAAACCTTTTCTTTGATAGCCACATTACAATCCCAATACCTTTTCCCACCCAATATCAACATGGATTTTCATTGCAAATTTTTTTTTAAATTTAAGTGTGGGGGAATGGATTTCATTATTTGGGTACCCTATTATTGATTTTCAATGCGTTATAATCTATTTGAGGGAAATAATCCATTTCAGTGTGGTGGAGAGGTTGCCATTCAGTTTGTTTTGGGGAATGTATTGTACTTCCATTTATGTAATTTTGTAAATTTTATTGACAAGTGTTCAAAAAAAATCAAAAATGATGAAAAAAAATCAAAAAAAATTGAAAAAATGGGTTGTGTCTTGGGTAGGTCAAAAATCAATCTTCTTCAACCTTTGATCTTGTTATAAATATTAAAATTAGTGTCGTGAGTAGATCAAACATGGGTTGGGATATGAGTGTGAGATCTATTTCAAGGTCAAATTTCGAAAAAACAAAGAAAAAAAAACAAAAAAGAACACTTGCATTATATTCTTATATTATTGGGAGAAGTTATGTGTTTTGTAAATATTTAATCTTCTCATTACCTTCATATTTTCATCATCTATTATTTCTTTCTTCACACAATCATTCCCTTGTAAATATATGTTTTCATTTCCTTCCTTGTTTTATTTCAAAAAAATATGCATTGCTTTTTCTATGTTGGTATTTTAACCCTCTTCTTCTCTCTCTTGGACATTATATCACTACTATCCCATAGCCATAGAAAAAACCCATTAAAATACCTCTTGATTCTTGTTCACTTTGGATAGGGATTAGAAGCTAAGAGCTCTTTTCAAACTCAAAGATTTTCACTTTTGGTTGGTGAAAGAGTGAACCTCCACAAATGAATTTTATCATCTTGAGAGGTGTGATTTTTGAGTGTCCACATTTTTCATTTCTAAATTTGAGCATGAAAAAAATGAATTAGTTTTGAAACACTGTTTCTGTAACAACTTGTGGTGGAATTCAAAATGGATGAGTGAAATAGTCTAAACCTCCCCTGATTGGATAAAACAAATTTTTAATATTTGTTAGTGAGTAAAAATGATTTTTTCATGTTTTTATATTTGATGAAAATGAGGAAATGAACAAGAATAAGTGTGGTGGATTTTATATTTTTATTACTTTCATGTCTTATTATATACTTTCTTTACTGATTTTATATGAAATGTGCATAATTTGTGTGAAATATTAATGTTTTAATATTAAGTATAATTTTTGAGCATTTTTAGAAGTAGTCCAATTGAGTCAGTTTACTGTTTTAATAATAACAATCACTATACTTATACAAAGTGTTTGGTTCTTCTTTTTTATGATTCTTCTTTCAATTTAAAATAGTTCATTAGAAGGTACCATGAGCCAATTCTGCCATTTGAAGGGTCATATGGTCCTCACAAACAAGACCAAAGAATCTGTGAAGAAACTGACCTATTCATGAAGATTGATTTACTGGGCTACGTGAATAAATCCAGATTCTATTATTCTCCACCATATTTCGTGGTAAAATGCAAGGAGTCTTGTATAAAAATTTCAGGGCCCAAATTTAAGAAAAAGGGTCCCAAATGAAGCATTAAAATCCATCCCACCATTCTGGATGAGAATTAAAATCAGTATAGTATGCATGACATATCTCATGATGTAAGAATCCAATTGAGCTGATATTTTGAAGTGTGAAAAAGGAGATATAGGTGGCCGACTGTGTTGAAGAAATCATTCAGATTTGAAGGCATATTCCTATTCAAAAAAACTTTACCATTTTGACATTAAAACGACTGGATTGAAATGGATAGTTTAACGTTGTTTAATAAACCGACCATAACATTTGATCTGAAAGTTCAAATGACTCCATATTTTAAGATTGATTGGAAAACATTATTGTCTACAACGTTGAATAAGGAGAGTTCTAGATATTAGGCTGTAACACCCGAGACTTTTATGTTATATAAATCATCAAAGGAATATTTTTCTACACAACACTTGCTTGGCTTGCTTTACACGCAATCGCAACCTTCCTCGATAGCTTGCGTCGTACGCAATACCGAGTTTCACTAAACAACAATATGCTATTAAAACTTGCCGTTATGAATAGTAATAACCACTTTTTGAAAATTTATAAATTTTATTTTTCAAAATGGACTTCATTTTTGGACTCAGAATATCGAAATTAGCCTAGGGTGAAATTTTGGTATTTTTCTGAAAACTTTCAATTTTTGATGAATAGTGAAACCACTAAGTGGTAGGTTAAAAACTGAATTTTGCATAAAACTTAATTTTACCGCTTCTGTGAATAGAATTTCAAAAATCCGAGAGACACGGTTAATATCAAGGACTAAAATGTGGTTCAATGACATGAAAATAATTTTTTGGTGAATAGTAACTTTTTACTATTTTTACCGCGGTTAATAGTAAATAGGGTAACTAAGGGTAAATATGATATCAATATTACCCTAACACATGTCCTAATTCTATTGGACAAATGTAATTCGACCAAAAACAAACTTAGGAATAAAATATGACCATTTAGGCCCACTTGGATTAGATTAGGACATTTATTATTAATTTATTTAAAGAAGGGTTAAAGTAGTTAAAATCAAAGTTTAATAAGTAAATAATTTTTAATATGGGGTTATATATAAGATAAATTCGATTTTAAATATTCATTAGAAAGCTAAAAAGATTTCCTACATGATGGTATTTTATTTGTAATTTTTAGACATCAAATAATTTAATTTATATATGACACAAAGATGATGCAGTAATTATCTTATTAATGAAATATTGACATAATTGATAATATAAATACCCAAATAAATGTAATTTGAGACTTTTTATGAATTAAACTAATTTTCTAGGTTAATATGATATATTAATGTTGATTTAATCAACTAGGTTCGAACATATAATTCTGTTATGACATTCACAAAAATCATATATCAAATAGTGTCAAAATTGACACAAAATAGTTTTTAAATCAAATATTATATTATTAATTGTTATTTTATTCCTAAAAATCTAAGGTTCGGCCAAATGACTTAGATAAGGATATATATATTAATACTAAACAATTTGGGGTTCGTTTGGCATGTTATAGTAAGTTTATTAACCATATAGTGAAAGAAAACAAAAAGACACGGTAAAAGTTAAATTAATTAACTTAGAGTTAAATCTAATTGATAAGGTTAAAATAATACCCTAAACTTGTCTAAACCCTATTGGTTGATATGATTTCGACCCATACCCACTTTAGCTTCGAAATAAGACCCTTTGGAACCATTATAAACCGATTTTGACTTTAATATAAAATAATATTTTGAGATATTCCTAAGGTGCCCCTCTCCTCCCTTATAAAAGGGCACCTCCTCCCCCTCCTCCTCACACCAATTTGAGCACTCAAGCTCGGCCAACCCCTGCCATTTTCTCCTCTCCACTTCTCTAGAATAATCCTAGAGGTCCTGGTCTTCTCCAAAGACCAATCTTAGTTCCTTAAGTGGAGGATTCAAAGAGGCGTTCCAAAGAAGAGGTAATATCCATTACCGATCTTTTCAATTTCTTTCTTCTTCAACTTCTTCTTCTTTAGTTGTTTCATGATAAAGTAATAACATCAGTATTACTTACATACTGATATGTTATTATAAATATGAAACAACCCTAATTCAGCTTCTATCCATCCTACGGAAAAATGAAATCACCGCGCGTGCGTACGAACGGAATACCGTCTCCACGCCGTGGTGTAATCTATTTTCCACCATCACCTTACAAGGATGGGTATAATGGTGTAATGAGTAACTATATATGATTATTATTAAGTAATATTGATACTGAAATAATATATATATATATACTCCAATACAATTCCACGATCATAGGAACGATATCATCACTCGTGCGTGCGTACGGAATACCGTCTCCACGATGTGATGCGACTCGTTCTACATGATCTTCATTTCATAATGATTATATAAATGAATTGAATGAATGAATATGGTATATACTACACTAATACCATTCTGGAAATGAATTATCTATAACCTAAAGATAAGAATAAGAATTTATTCGACAAAACACGCATAAGAACAAAAAGTTATAAAGACCCGAGTAACAAGTAACAATGAAATATTACTAACAAGAAGCTAATAATATGACCATATATGATATCATATCAATATTTATGATTCTGGAATAAGTCAATAACATTATTTAAACCATTATACAGGAGCTTCGGACACGTATAAAGCAAATCGGACCTAAGGTAAGGGAAATATCACAATCTAACTTTTATCCGAGATTGTATTTACTTTGGTAATTACTGGGGTGTATTTTATCATCCACATCCATGTTCCCTCAACATGTAATATTATTTCCATCCTTCTACAATAGTTTATATCCAATTTTACCCTTCGGTAAGTTTTTTTGTAAAAGATATGAAAGGAATCTTTTGTCGTTTTTCATACGAGGTACTTTTTGACTTTTCTGACAAAAGTACGAAGAATGTTTTTTTTTTAATTTATACGGCATGAATGGATTTTTAAAACATTACTTCAAAGAATCTTCCTTGACAAGTTTTCAAGTTTATTTTTAATCAACTTCTTTTATTTTAAAGTTGTATGACATGTTATGAAAGGAAAAAATGTTTTTGAAGAAGAAAGGATATTTTCCTCAAGAATTCAATTCAAGTGTTTTATCAAAATTATTTTCCATCTAAGATAATAAAGGGTTCTGTTTCTATCCATATTTTTACATTGGTTTGACTATGTTGTAACAGAATTATGTTTATGAATTCCTTTATCTTATATGAATTGATTTATGATGTCATGATGTTTCAAGAATCCCATTTTTGTTATATGTGTTATGCGATGATGTATGTTTTATGATTATGTGGCACACATAAGAAAGGATTCATTATAAGATGGGTGGGACCTATATCTCCCTCCAATGCATTGGGTAAAGATTTTATATCTCATGAGATAGACATGGCTGGAACGGAAGGTTATTTCGGTTCAGTGATACAGGACTGAAACGAGGAGCGAACTCGGTTCAGAAAGGGACTTTGTCCACTAAGATAGTCTTGGAAATGAGTCATGACTAACAAGAAATGATTTTCCATGATTATGTGTGCATGCCACAAAGTTTCAAGTTTTATGTTATGATTATGGGGATCTCATTTTCATTTCTATGATTTATTCCATGTTAAGATATTATGATCTCTTTTGCAGGTTTTGATTTTCAAAAAGATATGATATGATTTTTATTTCCTTTATTTGCCCTTGCTGAGCATTTGAGCTCACCCTTTTATGTTTTCTTTTCCCCAGGTCAGGAAGATGGATATTAAGTAGAATATGCTAAAAGGGACCCTATATATGATGAAATAAATGGGAGACACTGTAGAAGATTTATGAACCAGTTGTTTATGTTTCCCAGTTTCTAAAGACACTATACCTATACGGTCCTTTGTGGTTTTGTCATATGTTGTAATAAGTGTGCTTCAATTTTTGAAGTATTAAAAATGTATGTAAAGTATGGGTCGTTATATAGGCTGTCTGAATAGCCAACATGGAGATGCAAGTGGAATGATAGATTGGGAATGCAAACAGTCCACTCCTTGCGGTATAAATACTCTCTCCTTCTCTCCTTGAGAGGGGTTGGCATTTCAGAAGAGAGGAGATTATATTGGCACGACCAAAGCCTTGAAAAATTCTTGGGAGGACCTTTCATACTCAAGTTTTCACTTGAGATACCTTTCCTCCTCTCTTTGTTTTCACTTAATTTCGTGTTCTTCATTTTTGTAATTTTGTAAGTCTCTTTCTTTGTAATTCTATTTTAATGCAAGTTACATATTCAATATCTCTTATTCTCATCCAAATTTTTTAGTTTAATATTTATGTTCTTAAAATAGTTTAAATATAGTTTAATCCCCTTCCCTTCTTTTTCTTCCTCATTCAATCGAATGTTCATTTTTAATTATCATCATTATTCGTGTGTGTGTGCCGACATACCACTCTTTTCTTATCCCTTTATTTTTCTTGTCTTCTTAATTTATAATCATAAAAATTATAACCAGATTATTAAACACCCAAATGGATGAGTAAATATCTCATTGGGGTGAGTTATAATTCAGGTATGTTAAGTGATTGAGAGTTTTTCTCGATGAGTATTCTTTAAATTAATATTGTGTATGTTAAACTTAATATGTCATGGATTAATGATATGTTTTGTTTAATGAGTGGTTTCTGTGGATTATTGGAACCATAAATACACTACCATAAATAAATTTTGATTGAGTTTAGAACCCTAAGTTAAGTTAAGGCTTGGATTAAAGCCTTAACACTTAGGAATTCCAATCAACGTCAACTTATGACAGGGGTGTTAATTTAATGCAATAAAAAGTAAGGCACAAGGATATCACTAGATTAACTCCCCAATAATGAACTCACCCCAATCATTATCAATTTCATAAATAAATCATAATCAATTTGTCATTTCAATTAAGCTCTGCAATCAACCCCCCCCCCCACCAGTCAGAATACAATCAACTAAAAACAAACGACTATTTCAAAGTATCATCGCTAATGATTAGACCCGAGTGCTGCTATACACATTAGTAGAGCACCGGAACTTTGACCGGTCGATAGGCGAAAATTGGTCATGCGTGTCAGTGGAATTAAAGTTTTTTAAAATATATACCTATGTTAAAATAATATAATTTCATGAAATACCTCACCATTTTATTTAATCCAATTCATACCCCATGTTACATATAATAAAATAATAATAATAAAATTATTATTTTACATGGTTTGTGATTCCACTAATACTATTCATTTAATAAATAAGTTAACATTTATTTAAAAAATAATTAATGAAATAAATTATTTCTCTTAGATCATTAAACTCAATTCACATTGTTCAGTTAAATAAATAGAATATTAAATAAAAAATATATTCATTTAGTAAATTAAAAAATATTATGTTCATTTGACTAGAAAATTAATATATATATATATATATATATATATATTTATATTCACATAACATGAATAAAAGCCTTATTTTACAATATTCACTAAAATCATGAAAAATAAATAAATATTATATTCATAAACATATGAATAAATAAAATGAATAAATTTAACTCACATATTCTATAATCCAATATCTTGAATTTTATTTTTTACAAAACACATAACTTAAATAAATATTATTTCACTACATGTGAATAATAATATTCTTAAACATAAATTAAATTGGATTTAATGAGCTTATGGATACACTTAATGTATGGTATTATGGATAAATTTCACAATGTAAATTGGTAAAGATTACCTAAGATCCAATATTAGAATTTATAAACATGTTAAGGCACCCATAAAGGAAGATTTTACTATAACAACTCAACAACCTTACTACAAATTCTTTGTTAGGTTTTTCCTCATGAATTTTTTTTTGTGATCACCAAAAAAAATTCATGAGAAGAAGTTTCAATACTTATAATCCCCCAATACCTGATAGTTATATATAATCTATACCTTGATATCTTGATGTATATAGACCATAAGATATATTGTTTAAAAATAATTTCATTGAATCTATTGGTGTAACGACCCAAACATTCATTAATGGAAATTTTTCTTGATCTAATTAAATGCCTCATTATGTTAAATGTTTATATAAAATGTAAACAACATTGGTTTTTTATTTTTGTATTTTAAAATATCATTAAGAATTGTAACCATTGATAATATAGTCGTTGAACAGTGATCACATGATTAGTATAAATAAAGGGCATTAACAAATCCAATTTACCCAGACAAAGGAAGTGATGGCCTCATCCAGAAGACTTTCCCCGTATGAAGCCCATTTGTCAGAGCTCTGAAAGGAGGTGGAGTCATTAGGCTTCTCTCTTGACCAAGCCCAAGTGGAGCTTCAATATGTTAATCTCAAATTGAACCGTCTACGAGAGAAGTGGAAGTTTATAGAGATTACCACCCAAGCCATGTTATCCTAGCCACCCCAAGAGTCCATCACCATCGCACACCTTACCCTTCGGTCTTATTTAGGTGTTATAAGGTTTTATGAAACAATACCTTAGCACTATGATTATGTACATTATTTTTGTGTATAATAATGAATATACATTAATTTTATTATTTTTACTTTGTAAATAGTTTTTAAAGTGCAAATAGTATTTTTAGTTAATATTCAACTGAGAAATCTATTTTTATGAATTAAATGATTTTTGAAATAAATAATATATTAATAAAATATTATTATAATTATTAAATTACTTTTTATTAAATATAAATGATCATATAATTTTATGAATGCAATTGTAATTTTTATTAAGGTTTGAAAGTCATTTTTGTCAAAACCCGTGAATTTTTGATAAATGTCATTTTTTATTTTAAAAGTAAAAATTAAAATATTTATAAAATTATTAAGATAAAATGAATATTATTTTTGAATCAGGATGTCAAGATTATCCAATAGTGAATTTTTCATAATTTTCTGAGACAGTCAAATTTTTGTGTATAAATTAAATACTGTTTAAATATATAATGTGTTTTATGAGATCATAACGACCCAATAGTGATGTAATAAAATAATATAAATTATATCTTCATCAAATATATGTTTTACCATTAAAATAATGGGATTTTAGGTTTGTTTTATTTAAAAAAAACATTAGTGGACCCTCCAAGAGTTATAAAACATTTTCACTTTTTAAATGAATTTCCTTGATAGTGTGACTCACCTTCACATAAAAAATACTATTATTTTAAGAAGTTCGGCCATTGGACTTATAGAATATTGATTTCCACTCCCCTTTTTAAAAAAACATGGGCAAAACCATGGGTTAGTTTGTGGTATTGAATAGTTTAATGTGTGGTGACCCAAACCTAAATAATAAAGAATTCCCTCTCATTTCCTATATAAACCCACCCAAGCTCACACTTCATCATCACTCAAAGCATTTGGAGTTCATCCAACCCCTAACATCCTCTCTATAGAATCCTTACAAGTTTCCCCAAGCTCCCAAGAAGCCTCTCCCAAGCCTTTGGGAACACACTTCCAAGTAAGGGATTCTCACTTTTCTTATTTATGTCCAAGTTTCCTTGTATTGTTATGACCTTTTATTTTGAATTATAAATGTTTGGGCCTGATTTATAACCTTCACCATACTTCCTAATTCATGTTTGAATAATGAGATACCCCCTTTCTCCCTCATTAACTCCCCCCATGTATACCCTTTACCATGTCGAAATTCTGTATGGAATTTCTCTCCCCTCATTTACATTCAAGCAATTATTTTGTTTTATGTATCTAAATTCAATTAAAATTGTTTAAAAATGTATCTATATGACCCCCTTACTTTCCATTTCATGTACATATGATGAGACACCCATTTCTCTCTCATGAACCATTTTTATGAATTCATATGTCACACTGTTATGCTGCCGAAATTGCACCACGTTTTTTTCAAAGCCAAGAACATAGTGTAGTGAATACCATACCCATGTCTCTATCAAGGGTATTCACATTTATGAACATATACCTATTTAATGGTACTTTCATGTATTTATTATACATTCCTTAATCTTGGAGTAACTTATGATTTTGATTCATTCCAGGTTATATGATCTATGTGGCACACTTATGCATGAAATGAAATGTTTAAGAAGGGTGTGCCATAATAGCGCTCCAATGCATTGGGTAATGTATAGTATCATGATACATCATGTGCAGTGAGTTTTGAATCATAATATTTCATGTGAAATGTGTTTTTAATCATGATTCATGTTCAATTAGGGTTTACTCATGCTCAATGTGCAATGAGCCTTGGCTCATGCTAATATCATGTTAAATGTTGTTCCCACATCTTTATGTTATGATTATCATGATTTATCATGCCTTTATGTTCATGTTTTGATTGTGCTACATTTGTATGCGTATTTTCTAACATGTATTATATTTTTCATTTTATTCCACGTTTATTCCCTTACTGTTCTTTATATATCACCCTTTTCTAATGTATGTCCTCAGGTTATCCCATGAAACGCTAAGTACAAGGGAATGTAGTGGTCATGTAAAGGAAGTTTTCAATAAAGATGTTATGTGTTTTATGTTCCAAGTTTTTATTCAATGTTCATAATCCCCCAAATACACTAGAGATCCTGATATTCTATGTTGTATCAAGTGAATTTTATGTAAAAAATCAGGTTTATGTGTGTAATAAAAATCAGGATTGTTATAGTTTGTATCAGAGGATAGGTTTAATTATTTTTGGGATTAGGATTAGAAAACCATAGTAAATTATTAAAGACATGACTTATTATAATAAAGACATCCCTATTTTTTGGTTAGTATTGAGTAAGTGGTTTATCAAGAAAATATACCCCTTTCTCGATACAAGCAGGTAGAGGTGGCTCTGTAACAGATGTACCTAGGGGTAAAAACCCCGACAAGGAGTTTCGGGCTTGACCCGGGGTATCCTGGTACACAACAATGGGCCTTACTGCAATATTGGTTATGACACACACGGGGGATATGCTTTGGTAAATTCACAAGATTAGTATGAACCATTATCAAGGGAATAAGAAAATTCCCCAAAGAATATTTGTTAGAAAGTAGATCATAGATAACATAGATTGAAGCCTATAGATTCATAAGTTAAGGAAATAAAAGCTATTTATAAGTCATCTGTTTTTTCCTTGGATAACCCTTTATGTGATACCCCTAACTTTCATTTTACTCCATACAATATCTGTTAATAGGAGGACTTGAGCTAACGACCGATATGAATATCAATGTGATGAATGTGCTAATGAGATGCCCAATCCAATGGGAGCGGGAATCGTGAACTTTTTCACAATTCTCTCTCAGTTAACTAAAGATTTGAATAGAAACATGGGTCCAGAGGAATGTTCAACCCCCCTAAGAAAGAACACATTTCTATCAAGAGCTTCATGAGACCAAGGCCTCCTACTTTAATGGATCATCTAATCCCTCAATCCCTGGACAATGGATCAACTCCATTGATAAGATCATATCCATCCTTCAATATTTCGAACAAGAGAAGTTTCTCCTAGATTCTTATCGTATGGAGGGTGAAGACGATCAATAGTGGACATTAACCAAAAATACGAAGCCTGAGGAGGATATCGAGGCATTGTAATGGAAGGATTTCTGAAATAGGTTTTTTGATAAATATTTTTCATGCACCCTCCGGCTTAAGATGGAAAGGGACTTCCTTGCCCTCAAGAAAAAAAATACGATGAATCTGTCGGAGTGTATGAGGAAAACTTCAAAAGGCTTGCATGATACGCTTTCGTATTTGTCATTACCCCTGAATTCAAGGACTACTGCTTCTTTGGTGGGCTGAAACCTAGCCTGTGGAAATCCATGGTGATCCGTGACTTCGACACCTATGAAAACAATTGTTTGATGTGCCCTCAACGTCAAAATGATGATCGGATAATTTCAGGGGTATCATGAGGATAATAAGCGTAATGTGGACTTCAATTCTAGCGGTATGATGGATAAATAAGATGGTTCTAAGAAGATAAAGAACCCCACTTTCCAATGGTTCAGAAAGATGCACCACATAAATTTCTTGAAGGGGATGAGGAAGTGATTTTGGTGTGGAAGATAAGGACACCTAGATGTTAACTGTCGACAAGAAAAACCCACAGCTTCGATAGAGGAGAGGAACGCTCCATTCGAATCTCAATGCATTGTTTATTTCTTTATCTAAAAATAACCAACAAATATTACAAATTGGCTCCCTATGAAAAGGGTTTTCGGAGGCAAACAACAACCTCTAAGGCATCAAGGATGAGCTTTTTACATCACTACGGCTGGAGTGATCCCCGAAAATGAAGTGGTGATAGGTATTCTAGTTATTCATTCAAGAAAAGTGAACGTACTTTTTTATTCAGGTTATACACATTATTTTATATACTGAAAGTATAGTAGAACAATACCAACACCACCACAAATCATGGAAGTAAAGATGTCTGTGAGTATGGAAAATGGGGAAATCATTTCATCCCATGAATATAACTCCTCCCCAATCATAATTTGTGGATTGAATTTCTCAAAGAACCTCATCATACTCCCTATGGTGGAATTTTATGCCATTCTTGGAATGGATTGGCTTTCCCTATATAGATTCAACATGAATTTCTGTGAGAGTGAAATCACTCTCCATGTGGATAATCGACCACCGATTCTGTAAAAGTGCAAGGAGTAAGATGAATATTTTTTAGCTCCATCATGTAAAGCAGTGATATTAATTCCCTATGAGCATGAATATCTGGCTTAGATGATTAAGTCTAAGGAGGAAAACATCTTTGAAGACATGCCTATTGTGAGGGAATTTGGTGAAGTGTTTCCCAAGGAATTTCCTGGTCTCCCTCCTAGAAGAGATGTTGAATTCTCAATTGACCTTATACCGGGGGTGTAACCAATATCCAAGACTCTATATTTAATGGATATTGTAGAGCTTTAGGAGCTGAAGAAACAACTATAGAAGAACCTAGACAAAGGGTTTATACACCCAAGTGCTTCACCATGGGGTGCACCAGTCCTCTTCATCAAGAAAAAGGATAGTTCAATGTGACTTTACATCGATTATCGTGAGCTCAACAAAATCAATACAAAGAACATGTATCCTATGCTACGAATTGATGACTTGTTCAATCAGTTTTATTGGAACAAAATACTTCTCCAAGGTAGATTTGCGATCGAGATATTATCAAGTAAGGGTGAAGAAGGAACATATCCCCAATACTACTTTTTGTATAATATAAGGGCACTATGAATTCATAGTAATTCCTTTCGTACTAACTAATGCTCCAGAAATCTTCACGGACTTGATTAATAGAGTATTTAGTGATTACCTGAACAAATATTTGGTAGTATTTATAGATGATATTCTAATATACAACAAAACTGAGGAGGATCATGAGGATTATCTAATAACTGTACTAGAGACCTTGAGAATGGAGAATCTCTATGAAAAGTATGACAAGTGTGGGTTCTTGTTGAAAGAGGTCTTATTCATGGGTCATATTATCCTAAGTAATGAAATATCTAGGGATCCCTCAATGACAGATGCAATAGAGGGATGGCTGAGGCCAACATCAGTAATGGATATCCCTATATTCTTAGGGTTAGCTAGATATTATTGATGAATTTTGAGAAATTTCTCATGATTGTCCAACCCTCTTACCAAGCTAACTCATAAGGGAGTAAAGTTTGCATGGAGTGATGAATGCGAAGAAAGATTCAAGGAGTTGAAAGAGAGGATTATCACTGTTCCTGTGCTCACTTTACCCACAAGTGGAGAATGTTTTGTGGTATTCAGTGATGCTTCGAAGAAGGGTCTAGGATGTTTGTTGATGCAAAATGACAAATTCATTGCCTATTCTTCAAGGTAAGTGAAAGCTCATGAGAAGAATTATCCAACACATGATCTGTAGTTGGCTGTGGTGATCTTATCATTAAAAATTTGGCAGCATTATCTCTTTGGAGAGAAGTGTGAAATATATACAGACCACAAAAGCCTCAAGTATATATTCACCAATAAAGATGGTTAGAGCTGATCAAAGACTATGATTGCTCAATCTATTACCACCCTGGGAAATTGAACAAGGTGGCAGATTCTTTAAGTATGAAGGACCCAACGATTCTATCATTGATGATAATTGAGAAGGATCCAATCTTATTAGATTTGATGAAGATGGACATGGGAATCATAAAGAATGGAACATAATCAATCATTTCACAAATGGTTGCTCAATTTTATCTTTTGAAAAGGTTAAAGGATGATCAAAAGGATGATGTGGGAATTCAGAAGAAAGTGGAAGCTATCAGAAAAGGGAAATCCATAGAGTTCAATGTTAATGAAGAAGGAATTATGATATTTGGTAAAAGACTATGTGTTCTATAAAGTCTGGAGATGAATAAGGAACTTTTGGATGATTCACATAGTTCAAATTTATTTATTCAACCAGGAAACACAAAGATGTATCGAGATCTTAGAGAGTGTTATTGGTGGGATAATATGAATAAGGAGATCACTGAGTATACATAAAAGTTCATAGTGTGTTAGCGAGTGAAGGAAGAGAGGCAGAAGTATAAGGGGATGATTCAACCATTTCCCATACCCACATGGAAATGCGAGAACATCACCATGGACGTTTTCACCAGACTTTAGAAGAAATCCAAAAGAAATAATAAAATATGGATTGTTATGGATCATATTACAAAGTATGCACACATCATTGCAATTTGGGAGGATTTCCCATTGCATCAACTGGCACATATATATATCGTGGAAGTGGTAAGGCTACATGGAGTACTACTATCTATTGTATCTGATCAAGATCTAAGATTTTCCTTTATGTTTTGGAAGAGTATTCAACATGACCTGGATACTGAACTGAACCTCAGTGTGTTCTATTTTCCTCAAACTGATGGCCAATCCGAGCAGACTATCCAAACACTTGAAGACATATTGAGAGTTTGCTTAATGGAATTAAAAGGAGGATGGGACCAACATATTCCACCGGTTGAATTCTCCTATAATAACAGTTTCCACTTGAGAATATGAATTTCACCATATAAAGCATTGTATGGGAAGAGTTTCATAACACTGACATGTTATGATTATGTTGGTGAGCGTAATCTGTTAGGACCATAAATGGTCGATGAAATGGTGGAGAAGGTGAAAACCATTCAATTGCATATCAAGTCAGCCCAAAGTAGACAAAAGAATTATGTTTATAACCATTGATGAGGCCTTGAGTTTAAAGTTAGAGACATGGTATTTCTACACATACCTCCATGGAATAATGACATGTGGTTTAAAAAGAAAAAGAAGTTAAGTCCAAGTTACATCAACCCCATTGAGATTTTTGATCGTGTCGAGGTTGTGGCCTATCGGCTAGAACTTCCACCTACCATGGCCAAAGTACATGATGTTTTTAATGTATCCCTCTTAAGGAAGTACATACTAAAACCTTCACTTGTACTCTCTTTAGAGGTATTACAGTTATAGGGTGATCTTTCTTACGAGGACCAACCAGTGAAGATCTTAGATCGTAGAGAAAAAGTTCTACGAAATAAGAAAATTCACCTTGTAAAAGTATTGTGGAGAAAGCACAAGTTTGAAGAAGTAATGTGGGAATTGGAGGAAATTATGAAGTAGAGTTACCCACATCTATTTTAGTCAGGGAAAAGAAAATTTTGAGGGAGAAATTTCTTAAGGGTGGAAGATCGTAATGATCTAAACTTTCATTAATGGAAATTCCTCTTGATCTAATTAAATGTCTCATTATGTAAAATGTGTATATAAAATGTGAACTTCATTGGTTTTATGTTTTTGGATTTTAAAATCTCGTTAATAAATATTACCATTTCTAATATATTTGTTGAACAGTGATCACATGATTAGTATAAATATTGGGCTTTAACAAATCCAATTTACTCAGACAAAGGAAGCGATGACCTCATCCAGTAGACATACCCCATATGAATCCCATTTGTCGGAGCTCAGAAAGGTGGTGGTGTCATTATTCTTCGCTCTTAACCAATCCCAATCCAAGATTCAACATGTTAATCTCAAACAGAACTGCCTACGAGAGAAGTGGAAGTCTATAGAGATTACCACCTGAGCAATGTTATCTGAACCACCCCAAGAGTATGTCACCATCACACACCTTACCCTTCGGTCTTATGCGAGTGTTATAAAAGGTTATGAAACAAGACCTTAGCACTATGATTATGTACAATATTGTTTTATATAATAATGAATATACATTCACTTTATTATTGTTACTTTGTGAATAGTTTTTAAAGCGTAAATAGTATTTTTAGTTAATATTCTACTATGAAATATATTTTTATGAATTACATTATTTTTGAATTAAATAATATTTTAATAAAATATTATTATTATTATTAAATTAATTTTTATTAAATATAAATGATCATATAATTTTATGAATGCAATTGTAATTTTTATTAAGGTTTGAAAGCTGTTTTTGTCAAAACCCATGAATTTTCGATAAATGTCAGTTTTTATTTTAAAAGAAAAAAATTAACATATTTAGAAAATTATTAATATAAAATGAATATTATTTTTGGAATCAGGATTTTGATGTTATCAAACTGTGAATTTTTCATAATTTTCTGAGACAGTCCAATTTTTGGGTAAAAATTAAATACTGTTTAAATATATAATGTGTTTTATGACATCATAATGACCCGATAGTGATATAATAAAATACTATAAATGTTATTTTCGGCCAATATATTATTTAACATTTAAATAATTTTATTTTAGGTTTATTTTATTTTTTTACAAATCTTTAGTGGACCCTCCAAGAGTTATAAAACATTTTCACTTTTTAAATGAATTTCTTTGACAGTGTGACTCATATCCACATAATCAACCCTATTATTTAAAGAAGTTAGTAAAATGGCATTATAAAATATTTTTTTTCCAATCCCATTTGGAAAGAACCTTGGTCAAAAACCATGGGCTGGTTTGTGGTATTGATTAGTTTAATGTGTGGTGACACAAACCAAAATAATAAAGTATTCCCTCTACTTTCCTATATAAACCAAGCCAATCTCCCACTTACTCTACACTAAAAGCCTTTGGAGTTCATCTAAACCCTTCCATACTATCTCTATAATCCTCCCAAGGAGTCCCAAAATCCCAAGAAGCCTCTCTCAAGCCTCTCCCATGCCTTTGGGATCACACTCCCAAGTAAGGGATTTTCACATTCCTTATTTATGTCCAAGTTTCCTTATATTGTTATGCCCTTTTATTTTCAATAATAAATGTTGTGGTATGATTTCACACCTCCCCTATAATTCCCTCTTCATGTTTTAATAATTATATACCCCTTTTCTCTGTCATTAATTTCTCCCATGTACACCTGTTACCATGTAGAAATTCTGTAAGGAATTTCTCTCTCCTCATTTACTTTCAAGAAATTCTTTTGTATTATGTATCTAAATTCCATTACATTTTTTGTGAAATGTATCTATATAACCCCCTTACATTCCATTTCATGTACATAGGATGAGGCACCCATTTATCTCTCATAAACCATTTTTATGAATTCTTATGTCACACCGTTATGCTGCCGAAATTGCACCATGTTTTTTTTCCAAGCCATGAACATGGTGTTGTGAATACCATACCCATGTCTCTATCAAGGGTATTCACCTTTATACATATATACCGATTGAATGGTACTTTAATGTATTTATTCCAAATTTTTTTATCATGGAATAACTTATGATTTTGATTGATTCCATGTTATATGATCTATATGGCACACTTATGCATGAAATGAAATGTTTAAGAAGGGTGCGCCCTAATAGCGCTCCAATGCATTGGGTAAAGTATAGTATGATTATATGTCATGTGAAATGAGTTTTGAATCATGATAATTTAAGTGATATTAGGGTTTAATCATGCTTCATTTGCAATGACGGTTTACTAATGCTCCATGTGCAATGCACCTTGGCTCATGCTAATATCATGTTAAATGTTGTTTCCACATCTCAATGTTATGATTATCATGCATTATCTGACCATTATGTTCATGTTTCTATTTTGATTCATTGGTATGCCTATTGTCTAACATGTATTATATTCCTCATGTTATTCCATGTTTATTCCCTTACTGGGCTTTATAGATCACCCTTTTCTTATGCATGTCCTCATGTTATCCCATGAAATACTAATTACAGGGGATTGTAGTAGTCATGTAAAGAATGTTTTCAATAAAGATGTTATGTTTTTTATGTTCTATGTTTTTATTTAATGTTCATAAGCCCAAAATCACTATACCTATCGATATTATATGTTGTATCAATTGAATTTTATGTAATAAATCAGGTTTAAGCGTGTAATAAAAAGTAGGGTTGTTATACATGGTTCTTATTATAATGGGGAACTGTCATAACCTATTAGTAAGAAATATATTCTAAGGTAATTATCACATTAATGGTACAAAAAATAATAAATAATATGTGATAATAATAAATATTTTATTTTAAAAAAAATTATAAAATCAGTTGGTTTTATGGAATCCACACCAATAATATAGTGATGATTTGTCTCATGGAAATTATCATACACAACAAGGATGAAGTCTCCTAAACTTGGAGATAAACCTTGTAAAAAGCATTTATTTCACTCTGATTATTTCTCTTTTTGTATTTATTTGATATTTATAATAGGTTTGAAGATGAACCCTTCACTTTAACTTATGATGAGGTATTTTAGTTTGATAAAAAAAATTAAAATAGAGAAACATTAATTTAACCCGTTTCTATATGTTACTATCAATATTTCTTATTCACACTTAAATTAGTATCAGAGAACTCCAAATTCTACATTTGGTTAGACATTTTTCCATGGATTTTTTTCTTAATCATGTATTCTTCTCTTGTTTTTAAATCATCATGGATCATATAAATTCATTAAACTATAAAGGAACTCTCAAAGTTCATGGAAAAATTTATCATGTTCATAAATTTAGGATGAAACCCTATTTATTATCTATTATATTAGAAGTCTTTGATGTTATATAGTTTGAATTTAAAACAATTTCTAAAGTATCTATGATTTCATAGACAAAAAAAATAATATTTAAAATTATGGTAAATAAATAAACACAATCATGATTTATTTATTCAGGAAAGTGTTCACTAGGGACATAATTTGAAGAAAAAAATGTTAATCTAGATAAACTCAAAAATATCTTTAAATGAAGCACCAAAGTAAAAGAATCCATATTATAAATTTAGAGAGGTTAATATGAATATATAAAAATGGATAATGAGGAATCTATTAATGATTCCTTTTTCAAGGATTAGAGTTATTATGAGTAACATAAGAGAATTTGGAGAATGTTAGGAGTATTTTAAATGGTCATGAAACTATTAAAAATTATTTATTGGAAATTTGAATAAATGTTCTTATATATAAAACATAGGTACTAAACACAATTATCCTCTAATTAATTTCATAATATATTTATTACTTATGAGATTTAAATATACATATTTTTAAGTAAAATTTTATTAAGGAAAAATTATTTCTTTTAATGTAACAGTAGTAGATTATATAAACTATTTTTTATTTAGAACCTAATGTGTTCAATAAATTATAAAAAAAGGAACACCAAACTAATAAGAAATGAGGAAAATTATATAAAAATTAAAATATATTCCTTGAATTGGTGGTATAATTACTCAATCTTTACGTACATTAACATTACAACAATTTCTTGGAATACTTAATACATTACACAAACACATTCCCAAAGATCGTATTAGTTCAGCGTCTTTAAAAACATGGAACACATTCTTATAATTTTATGAAATATCTTCAACATCTCCCATAAATATCTTACCCTTTAGTATCCCTAACTAAAATATTTCATTATAACCTCAGAAAAAGAAAACTTAATAAAAAGGGTGATCTCAAATGCTCAGTAAGGCTAAACAAGGGAGACATGTAAACATATTCATGAGCATAAAGGTATGAGAACTTGATCAAAAAACTAAAAGACCTCACCTTTAATTTCATGGATCATAAATAGAAATCATGTAATAAATATTATAAGTTCCTAATACATGAATCATAAGGAAATAAATAACATAATCCAGGAAATAATAATATAGGAATAACACATGAAATTTATGGCAGACACATAAGCATATAAAAATGATTTCCATTATAGTCAAGGAATTTCTACCAATTAAATATTAGTAGAATGGATTCACTACCCGTACTATCTTGGTAGTCATGGTTTACTCCCATAACCATCTTGGTAGTCATGGTTCACTCCCATAACCATCTTATTAGTGAAGGTTCACTCCCAAGACCATCTTAGTAGAAAAAGTCCTTTATATCTATCTCATGACATAAAAATATTTACCCAATGGATACGAAGGATATATAGGTCCCAAAAATCTCTTAATGAAACCATATCCATGTGTTCCATAATAACATAAATCATGTATCATATCATAACCCGTGGAATGAAATGGGTTTCGTAAACATAATTCTATATTAAAATAACCCACATAAAAGAAATGGGTTTATAAATATCATTCCATCATAAACATAAATAATTCATATAAAGAATAAGAATGGTAACATTTAATCATATCCCTAGTAAAATATAAGTGACATTCAATAATTTTATATTAGATGGAAAATAATTTCGAGAGATCACTTGAAAAAAATTCTAAAGGAAAATATCTTTTCTTCTATGAAATTGTTTTCTTTTTTTAATGTTACGTGTAATTTTAAAAGAACAAATTTTGTTGGAAAATTACCTTGTAAACATATAAGGTAAGATTCAAGGCATTAAAGCATCATGAAATTTTAAAAATACATTCATTCCATATAAGTTAAAAAACAATATTCTCAAAATACTTCCAAAAAATTCAAAAGGTACCTCATTAGGAAAACGATAAAAGATTGCTTTCAAATTTATTAATAATAATTTAAACATTTGTAAAAATGACTTTAATTTTTTTTATAAAAATAGTAATAGTATTTTTGAATATATTTTTAAGGATCATAGATGTGGATGATAAATATATCCCAAAAAATACGTATCTATAAACAATCTTGAATAATTGTGAGATTATGGAATCAACCCTTACCTTGGGTCTAATTCTCTCCGTATGTTTCTGAAACTCCTATATAGTGGTTTAAACAATATTATTAACTTATTTAATAATCATAATAATATTTATGATAACATATATGATTAATTTATTGTAATATCTCAAACTTTCCAGGTAATTGTTTTAAATTATATGGAATTATTTTGAGACAAGACGCTTCGACAGCGTGTGATTCCAAGGTCCACTGAGCCCAAAATTGAATTTTTAACTATTTTTAAGTTTTATTAAATAATAATTCAAGATGGTTTTTATAACATTTAAACTAGTACTCAGATCAAAAATCTAAGGGCACCATGGGACTTGGTACTTTAGGATTCTCCTAGAAAAAAATACCTAACTTCGATCGATGTGGGTCAACTAGAAAAGATAGTTTTATGACTTTTCAAAAAATAATAAAGTAACATAAACATTTTATATTATTTTTGTCCCTCTCCTTTGAGTGTCAGGGACTGGCACTGTTGTGTGGTGACGAGGTGGATTAAATGAAGCTCATTAATGGCTTGTTTTTGTGCAGCGTAATGATGCATTCATTGAAGCGTATCAGGTACGCTATTTCATAAATGAAATAGCATGCTGATGTGACATTATAGTGTAATATGAATGCTAAAATGTTTTTTCTTTTAATGGGTTAATTTGTTGGAGATTTGAGAATCAAATGGTGTATTTTTCTGTGACAAAATGACAGCAAGAACTCTCTCCAATGATGAATGACGAATGTCGGCGAATCATTAAGGACTTCAACGCATCTTGAATAATGGGACTGGTGATTAAAGAATTCCTTCAACCTCTTGAATAATTATAGGCATACCACTTCAATATCAAACTAATTTGAGGTAGGGATTTAATTGTTTTATGCTTTCCCCATTCTTATTCTAAAACAACAAGCACAGATCAACCCATGAACAAGTTTATCCATATATCATGTGTTCTTATGGGAGGGTATTGTTCATGGGGTTTTTCACCGAGATTGATTACTATATTCTAGTACTGTAATCCCAACTTCCTACCATTTTTAAAAATCTAACACGGAGGGCACAGATCGACATGAACAAGGGTCGAGCCCCTCTGCTTGTGTGTTCTTCGTGGTCGTGCATTCAAATTGGCGGAAAGGAAAATTCAAGGCCTTCGCAGGAAATTAGACACCCCACAGAGGCTAGAGGCATAGGTGGCATGAAGAAAAGACCATCGATGCAATCCTGATGATCCATGGAAGAGACCTTTGGTTCACTGGTGTCGGCATCATTGCTGACGACCTTTGTCGGCTAGAGGTGGCACACCACGATGTTATGTTGTGAGGAGTGCCATGATGGGTCGCTGTGAGGAGCACCATGGCTTGGTCAGGCCTGTGGTTGGTAGAAGAACACAACCCCTTGAATATTTCGGTGGAGGGTCCTGCAACCGTGGTCTGTGGCTCCAGGTGGCATGCAGTCTCTGACCACGTGCGAGGATAAATGGGTGGTCCGCTTTCCCGACTGTGAGGTGACACACCTGAACGCACCCCACGTTCAGACCTGACCTAGGCCGGGCTAGGTCTGGGTTGGGTTGGTGGACCTAGGTTGGGTTAGTGGACCCCAGGACTGGTTGGGTTAGGTAGGTCTGGCCGGCTCAGCCCGAACTCAAACCCCATCGACCCCTTTTAAAAAAATGCCTATATATTTCAAACCAGACATTCTATTGATGATCTATTTCTGGTGTTGGAACCCTAGAGATAAGACAGATCTTTTGGAAGACTATATCGAGACTTGTATGGAAGTGTAAATTTGATGAATGGATTGAGTAGTGGTTCTCTAGGAATCAAGCGCACTACGCGCAGAACCCCTATGATTGGCAGATAACTAAAGACTACTAACAAGCGACCCTTCGTGAAACAGCTGCTATGGACCAATGGGAAGTAGATTTTGTGTGACCCGGTAGGCCAATAGTGTGGAGCATCTCTGTATGACCGGAAGGACCCAAGGTACTTGATAGGATGAGTACCTCAATATGGCCAAGTTGGGAAGCCACTTCTATGTGACTCGGAAAGCCCTCAGTGGGGAGAGAATTCTATTTGACCCAATATAGCCATGGTAATCATCAAGGATGAGTACAACAGAAGTCTAAGGTTAGTGGGAAGTAGCTTCTGTGTGACCCGGAAGGCCCACTATACTTCTTGAGGAGGAGTTCTCTAGCATCCCATGGCGTTTGATGATGTGACCAACTGTCCTACTTTCCTAATCTAAATTATACCTGGTGTGAGCTGTCTTGTGTCGGGATTATGCTTCGTGATCTTGTTTTTTTGTTTTCATTATGGATTTCTTTGTGGTCTTTTCTTTGTGTTTTGGGGTCTCTAATGGGTATTTTTTTACTCACCCCTGTGTGATATTCACCTTCAAATTTTGTGTCTGGTAAAGAAAACTATTTCCTTGATGGAGGACTTGGTGGCCCAAGACCTGATGGTGCCCAGTGAGACCAAGAAATAGGGTTATACTTCTACGGATTCTAGTAGCTAATATGTAATTACCCATCAGGTGGTGTTTTTAGTGGGATTATTTCATATTTTTCCTTGTAATTTCCTGTTTTCAGTTTATCTTTTTTTGGGTTTGAATTCTGGCCCATTTGATCTATATTTTGTACTATTACTCAGTGGCTGTTTAGTGGCAGGCATGTTTCCTTTTCCAGCATTGGGACATGGTTTTGTGTGCATGGATATAGGTACTCATGAAAATGCATCTCACTTGCAGGTTGACACCTTCAGCACTAGTTGCCAACCCCTGGCCTTCGGGAGGCAGGCTTAAGGTATGTCATGATATAGGTCCTGGGGGAAGATTCATGAAAAGGTGGTATCATAGGTGGTCAGTTCTACCTCAAAGACCGAGAGTCTATTTTTTGTTTTTTGGGAAATAGTGTTGAATGTTTTGAGTTCAACTTTCAGATTTGGGGATTCCAGTTTTGGGGTAGCAATTGTCGTATCCATACACCAAGACCCTAAATTATTCTTTTCCAGCCCTATACATGGAAACAATGGTTTCATAAGTGTCTCCTTATGATCTTCTTGAATAAGAGTCAGCTAACCAGGTGTTATCTTCTAACTGTGGTACATCTTGATCTGTATCAGGATGCCTTAACATAGATGGGCATCTCAGATTCTGATGCGTGATTATGAGGATAACCCGCCTAGCGATGAGGCATTGGTTCAGTGACTACTGCTAAAGATGGCCCCATCGGGTGGTTCACCAGTGTTTCCACCACCCGTTGATCCGTAGTTACTACTGACATTACTTTTAGAGGATGTACACAATCCCAGTGCCTTGCACAAGTTTTAGAGATAATGACCTCCCAAGTTCAGGGTAGAGACAGATCCTTAGGTCACTGAGGACTAGATGGAGGCAGTGAGATAGTTCTTCTGCTTAGTGAGGACACTGCTTGACCAGATGGTGATCTTGGACATGATCCTTATGTAGGGATCAGTAGAGAGATGGTGGGTCTTGACCATCCAAACGCATTCTAAGGTGAACCTCACCTGGACAGACTTCGAGCGACTTTTCTAGGAGGAATTGTTTCCTGAAACTTTGTGCTCTGTGTGCACACAAGAGCTAGTTCACCTACAGTAGGGCATCATGTCAGTGGCTGAGTACTATGAGAGGTTTACAGACCTCTCTTTCTACTCAACAGACATGGTGTGGGACCTTATCTTCAGGGCCCATACCTTTTAGCAGGGACTCATAGGGGAGATTATGGCATTCATGTTGTCTCTCAGCATCCCCACTCAAGATGGAGTGCTGGAGAGAGTCCATCTTGGGAAGAGCTTCCAAGAAGAGTCGACATCGACAACCGGAGCCACAAGAAGTCATCAGGCAATATATTATTCAGCGGTGAGTAGCATCCAGCAGACATGGGGGCCCAAGTTGGTCATTTCTTTTACTATGTGACCCCGGAACATAGGGTCGGTAGTGTGGGGATCCCAGAGCTAAGGGAGTCAGTAGGGAACTAGGATTTGCTTCATGTGTTGTAGGCAAGGACACATGGCTCTTGACTGCCTGGCCCACCACACAGATGATCAAAAGATGTTCGAGGGACTTCCAAGGCAGAGGGAGAGGTTCTAATGAGGGGGCCTGTAGGGTGGTGGATGTGGTAGGGGAGTAGGTCAAGTGACAGGCAGTGTATGATGATTCAAGGTGCTACCACCACCACCCTCAAGTGGTCCCCCATGATCTCTGGGAGCGGGTGAATTGGGGTGTGGCCATCTTCAGGTGATGGAGGCCTATAACCATGAATCTCCAAAGATGATCATAGGTATGATCAGTGTCTTCTCCCCCATAGATGCAGTTCAAATAAGCATAGATTCTAGTAACTCTTTCCTTTCCACGGACCTCATTTTGGGCTCATAGATTCTGATGGAGATTTTGGCTTGATCCTTTCGATTAGAGACTCTTATGGGAAGGGATTCGATGATAACACATGGGTGATGGCAGTGTGACCTTACTCTAGGAGGTGAGAGCGTCAGTTGTGATCTCCTAATAGTGGCTTCGAGGCCTTAAGATGACATCTTGGGTATATACTCTTTATCTATAGTTCATGCTTAGATCGACTATATTAGGCGCAAAGTGATGTGTGTCCATGAGGATGGGACCAGGTGTTCCTTTACTTGTGAGAAGGGAACTTTTGCAATAGAGGATAGACTTTCTTCGAGGATGGTGAAACTGATCACTCACCAGTTGGTAAGGCTCACGCTTGGTGTAGTGGACGAGAGGAGTTCAAGATTTCCTATAGTGGTGGATGAGTATGAGTATTTCTTTCCTATGGACGTTCTGGGTCTACCTCCTCGAAGAGTGGTAGACTTCATCATTGAACAGTACCCCATGACGACACTGATATCCACACCCGCACATCAGATGGATCCCATGGAGAATTCTGAATTGAGGGTGTAGTTGGAGTAAATTTAGGATAGGGGATTTTTGAGGCCCAATGATTCACCATGGGTAGACCCGGTGTTGTTTTCTAAGAAAGTAGACGAGCGCTCGAGGCTATGCGTGGACATCCGGCACCCGAACCAGGTGACCATGAAGAAAAAAAATTCTTCTACCATTAATTGATAACCTCTTCGACCAACTGAATGGATAGATGTGTTTCTTGAAGATATACCTTAGATTGGGCTATCATCAGCTTCGTGTATGGGATGAGGATGTACCGAATATATCTTATAGATACTGTTATGGCCTGTATGAGTTTTTGTTATTGCCTTTCAGTGTGAACAATGCCCCGGCAGTGTTCATGGGACTCATGAATAGGATCTTCCAGCCTTACCCCAATCATTTCATGGTAGTCTTTATTGATTACATCTTGGTGTATTCGGTGTTAGAGGAGGAGCACTCTACACACATGCGGGTAGTCCTGGATACACTCTGAGAGAACCAATTTTATGGTAATCTCTCAAAGTTCTAGTTCTGGATTCAGGATGACCACTTTCTAGGACACTTCATCTCAGAGACTAGAGGTGTAGTAGATATGGCGATGATAGAAGAAATGCTTTCTTTGAAGGCACCCAGGAGTGTAACTAAGGTGCAGAGTTTCATGGGGTCAGATGGATACTACCGAAGGTTCGTGCCTGACTTTTCCAGAGTAGAATAACCATTATCAACATTTACAAATATGGGATATCCCTTCATGTGGATCGATAAGTTTCATCAGAGTTTCTAGGAGATGAGGTAGAGACTGACGAGTGCCCCTATCTTGAGACTAAAAGAAGAGGGTGTTGGGTATGTAGTCTTCTGTGATGCATGAGGGACTGGACTAGGTTGTTTCCTAATGCAAGAGAAGACACTTATTGACTACAGATCATGGTAGTTGAGGCAGGATATGAATAACTAGGAAACCCATGACTTGGAGTTAGTGGTAGTGGTCTTCACCTTGAAGATGTGGTGACACTACTTGATGGGTGAATGGTTTTTCATCTAATCCTACCAAAAGAGTCTCAGGTATATCTTCTCGTAGAAGTACCTAAACTTGAGATATTTTCGATGGATGGAGTTCTTTCAATACTATGAATTTATGATATTCTATACTCACGATAAGGGGAATGTTGTGGAAGATGTTCTCAACAAGAGATCTGTTCTACAACTACTGAGTGAGGTGATGGAGCAACTAGCCACGATACATATATCCTTCATGGATGGAAATGGATAATCATACCTTCAGTCAATAACTATCACTCTCCCACTCTTACAGTGAGTCAGGGAGGCATAGGTTGTGGATTTTGACTTTGAGGTCCTATGTGCTCAAATATCCTCAAGATAAGCTCTTAATGAAATTTCGATAGGTGGGTAACATGTCATCCTTTTCATAGGATGCACCGTATTACTAGTGACATTATGAGAGGAGGTTTTGAGGGAGTTCCATACATACCCTTTGGCGGTAAATCCTAGTGTGATGAAAATATACCAGGACCTATGACATAAGTACTGGAGGTCAAGGATGAAGAATGTGGTGGTAGAGTTCGTTTCACGATGACTCAATTGTCTTCTAGTAAATTCTGAGCATTAGGTCCCATAAGGCTTGGAATATCAACTTGAGGTACCATAATGGAAGTGTTATGGTATCTCTATGGACTTCGGGATAGGGTTTCCATGCATATCCAGGGGCCCCGATTCAATTTGGGTGATCGTTGAATGACTCACAAAGTTGTCTCACTTCTTACCCATACGAGAGTAAGGATCAGAAGAGGACTTGATATGCATCTAAGTCTTGGGAATAGTGATCCAACATGGGGTGGCTTCGATGATCATCTTAGACTATGGTGTACCTTTTACATCTTGGTTGTGGAAGGGATTGTAAGAGGTGTCCAGGACTCAGTTGGGATTGAGCAGAACGTTTCACCCCTAGACAGATGGTCAGACGGAGCTGACCATACAGACATTGGAGGACATGCTTTGTGCTTGTGTCCTTGATTTTGGTCACGTTTGGGAGGCCAACTACCACTGGTGGAGTTTTCATGCGACAAAAGATATCACTCCACCATTGGCATGACACCATTTGAGGCCTTTCATGGGTGACCATGCAGATCACCTCTATACTGGACAGACCCAGGGAAATCAACACTAACAGGTATAGAGTTGGTATAGGCTACCACTAAGAAGGTGAAGATCATATAGGAGTGGATGAGGAATATAAAGATAAGGAATAAATCATATGCTAATCGGAGACAGAGACCCTTGGAGTTTGATATGGGAGACCACGTGGGCCTTCGGGTCTTACCTTGATGGGGATTGTGAAGATTTGGTTGGGGCAGGAAGTTATATCCAATGTTCATCAAACCTTTACAGATTCTTGTTAAAGTTGGCGAGGTGGCATACCACCTATCTCTACTCCCATAGATGCATCAGGTGCATGATGATTTTCATGTGTCGTAGCTGAGGAGGTACATGCATGATCCATCACACGTAATCGATTAGGGTGAGTTGTACATTGATGATGTGGTGATGTTTGCGGAGTTCCTAGTAGTTATAGAGTACCGCCAAGAGTGGGTATTTCTTGGATGGTTGATTCCTCTGGTGTGCTTTCGGTGGCAGCATGAGAATCTCCAGGAGAGAACATGGGAGTAAGAGGCTAAGATTCGTGCTCAATACCCCCATTTGTTTGATTAGTCTTTTTTTCCTTTTGGGGATGTGAAGCCACAAGGGGGGGGGGAGAATATAATTATAAGGACCAGACCTTAAAACATTACATAATCTTGAATTAAATGAATAATTTACATTGAGTATCTTTTTAGGTTTAGAGTTTTAAAGAGTTACACCGTAACTGTAACATTACATCTCAAAAATTTCAAAGTAGACACTTCTACTCAGTTTCCATTTTTTCATAAAATAAAAACTCCTGAAAAAAAGAGTCATGTCCAGTTCCATGTTTTAGATAGCATGACTTTCCCTTGATCCCATCCTTGACCCTATTCATCTTTTGGTCCTGTGAAAAACATTTCAAAACATGGGATGAGCATAAAAAGATCAGTAAGGGTTATAAAACAAAGAAATAAAACATTAGATCATCAATACATACATAAAATAATATATTTAACATTACTCATGAAATCATAAGATTTATGAATCACATATATAAAACATGAATCATAAAGGTAACATATGGTATCCATATCATACTCACATTGTAGCTATCATAGCTACGTAGGGAGTTACATTTAGAATATCCACCACAGTATATTCCATAAATCTCTTAGGAGAAACAGTCACTCTTACCTCCATCACATTACCCAATGCATTGGAGAGATATCTCTTGCTCACCTGCCCTAGGTTTATCATGGAACCACCCGTATACGTAAACAATGCCCATGAACTGTAACACATAAAACCAGCATAAAAGAAGACAACATTTCCACATTTAAATCACAATATATCATTTCAAGATATTGAAATAATCAATTCTTTCTCAAAACCATTTTCAATACCAATTTACTTAAAAAGGGTATATAGTATTCATTTTCCTTTAAAAAACACTACGACTTGTAAAGTTATCCCAAGATCAAACAATACTTGCGATGGTGAAATGGTTGTTGTCACCACTTACATTAAAAATGAAACATTATTTTTTTCATTTAGTCAAATTATTCGTAGAAAAATATTACCTTTGAATGAAATGAAAAGTCAAAGGTGTTTATATAGTGTATAAAATAAAGTTGTGTATTAAAACAAAATATACCTCAATGAAAGGATATTGAGACGAAGTCCATTACATAGATCATTTTGTAAATAAAATAGATAAATTATGCGTATTAAATATAAAAACACATAAATAATATATAAATACATGATAAGATATAAAAATTAATTTCTCACATAATCAAATAACGACATAAACAAGAAAGAGAAGATCAAAACAAAGAATGGAAATTGGGTTAAGAAGTTCCCTTACATCATGTCTGACATGACTCATTCATTCTTTAATATCCAGAATAAAAAACTAAAGTTAATTTATAATTTTTTAAGAACCTTTTAAAAGTTTATTATTATTTTTATATCAATTATTACCATGTTATAAACATTATGCAATCATTTAAGCTAATAATGTTCATTTTATCGATATTTTGTACTTGAGTCAAAAATGGACTTCTTATAATTACAAGTTGTTCATCTGGTAAAAAGTTAATCATATCCATAATGATATTCATGATTTAAATATCATATATATCATATATATCCAGTATATACATGTATTTATAATAGTATATAACATTGGGAGATAAGAAATGAAATGCACCGTTCATGGAGGTGGTAAGTCGTACATACGAATAAACACTACTTTAATTTCTATTTCATATTTTAATATAATTAAAAGTTAACGACACATATTTATATTATAATTACAGTATAATATCATATATAATATCATTAACTCCATCCTTTATACCTCCAACATGTGGCATTAATGAGTCATATCACTTTGAGGGGGTGGTAGTCCGCATTTCCTCAAATGAAATTATCACATTTACCCATAATGGAAACCATAAAAGTATGATATAAATGGGGAATAAAGAATATAAAGAAAACATAATATATATCATATATAAATATTTTTTCATCTTAATGGCCACCATGAGAGTCGATAAGAGATAATCGAACAATCATCATTTTGTGGGGCGTTAGTTTGTCATCCACAGAAACAGTATGTTTTTCACCCATTATATAGAGATGTGTGTAAGTTTAGTTAGAATATTTATCATAAAAAAATCCTATTAAATTGAGGCTACTTTTGTTGTTATAAAGTAATAAAAAGAGTTAAGGGGTTGGAATGTAAAATAAAATAAAATAAGTTAAGGGAAATTGTTACCTTTAATTTGTTTAACTCCCATTGGTTTGAACCAAAAGAACTTATTGAAGTGAATTTTTCCTAAGGTAAGGCTTCGAGGTGGAAGATAGCTATCCTAATATATTATTTGGGAATGTTTTTCATGGGCCAAGGGGATTTAGTGGTGTGAGTAATGAGTTAGAAGTGAGGGATTTTTATAAGGGGGAGGATGGGCTCTTTAAGAAAGTGTGAAAATATTATTTTATTAAATAAAGATATTTTGTTTATAAAGGACAAAAACTAATTAAAGTATAAGATAATATGACTAATGGTTGAAATATATTTATAAAATAATAATTGGATAGGTTTTGGATGTTATTTTAATATTTAAAATTTTATGTATTTAAAGTTTTTATTAATGAGGTAAACACTGTATCATTATCGTTTCATAAATAATTTAATTTATTCGATGTCTAAAAATTATAAAACAAATACCATGATGTAGTAAATATTTTTATATTTACAAATAATATTTTTAGCAAACACTATAACATATATAATCCCATGTAAAAATTAATTTACTAAAAGATATTTGTTTATGTCATTTTTTCTTTACTTTAAATTAATTAATCTAAAGTGTCATTATAACAACCATGTGGCTCCATGGGGTCCAAAAACCGACCCAAAGATTCCCATGGTCGTAACTAAATCAACCAATAAGGTTAGGACAAGTGATAAGGTAAATTTGCATCATTATAATATTCTCTTTTCCATGAGTTACCCCATTTACCTTTAACCGCGGTAAATAAAAGTCAAAAGTTATTATACACCAAAAAATTATTTTAATCTCTTTGAACCAAATATTACTTAATAATAACAACCATGTATTTTGGATTTTCAAAATTCAATTCACAGAATTGTTAAAATTTCATTTAAGTGAAAAAGTCAGCTTTTTTACTACTACTCAGTGCTTTCACTATTCATCAAAAATTGAAGTTTTTTGGAAAAATACGAAACATTCAGCATAATATATATTTGATATTATGAATTCAAAAATCATGTCTATCTTACCAAATTCAAAACAAAGAAGTTTCATTATTTAAGTTAAAATTAATTCCCTTTGTCAAAACAAATAGCGTGTTTTTAATAAACAATATCTATCAAATGATTGGCACATGTTTATATCCAATTTCAAGGTGAATGAAATTCCAATGAAAAATATTGTATTAAATGGTAAAAATATAATCTAATGAAACTTTAAAAAAAATTTAAAAGATAATATAACCATATAAGTAAATTATATTAAAAGGCAGTTTTGAATTAAAATACAGTATTTTTCACTATTCATCAAAAAATGAATTTTATCAAAAAAATACCAAAATTTTACCCAAAGTGAATTTTTATGTAACGATTATAAATAAGAATTTTATCTTGTAAAATAGAACATATAAAAGTGACAAAAACTAGATTTAAAGAGGGTTCTCCATCAAAATTCATTAAATCGACATTTTAATTAATATTAGAGTATTTATGCTTAAAATTAGATTCAATCACATTTTAAATCTCTAAATTTTATTGGATAAATGTAAAAACATTTAAATAACATGTATAATCATATTGTAGTCAGTTATATTCATTCCCACCAATACAAGGACTGTGCAATTAACTACCATTTAAAATAATAATATTATATTATTAGTATGCAACGTAAGATTTCAAAGAAACCCGTTGTTGCGTATTGGGTACACCATTGAACATAGAAACCCCTTTAAATTAAAATTAATATTTAATTCACAAAATATTAATTAAAAAGAAAATGTATTATTTCTTTATTTACCTGGGAAGTTACATCCTTCCCCCCTTTTGGAAATTGTGTCCTTGAAATTTTGTTCACTTATCAAATAAATGGGGGTATTTATCTCTCATAGAATTTTTATATTTCCACGTTTCCTCTTCAGCCATATGGTTTTTTCACAAAACCTTTACCTAGTGAATTAGCTTATTCCACAACACTTGCTCTCCCTCGGTCAATAATCTGTACTAGATGTTCCTTAGAAGAGAGATTCTCTTCCAACTGAACTACCTCTAGACTTAAAAATGAGATAGATCTGGCATATACATTATCAACATTGACACATGAAAAACATTGTGTACCTGGGATGAACATGGAGGTAAATCCACTCTATACGCAACTGATCCAATTTTCTCTAGGATTTCTTAAGGTCCAATGAACCTTGGACTCAACATTCCCTTCTTACCAAAATGCATCAAACATTCCATGAAGATACTTTGAGAAAGACATGATCACCTACCTCAAAAGAGAGATCCTTACTCCAATTATCTGCATAGATTTTCTTCCTACTCTGAGTTGTTATCATGTTCTTCTGAATTATTTGAACCTTTTCTACCATCTCTTCTACTAATTCTGGTCCCATCTCCTTTTTTCACCTACTTCATCCCAAAAAGCTAGATTTTGAAATGATTTCCATAAAATGCTTCAAATGGAGCCATCTGTATACTGGAATGAAAACTGTTATTATATGAAAATTCAACCAAAGAAATATGTTGGTCTCAACTTCCCTGGTAATCCAATGAACAAGCATGTAACATATCCTCTAAGGTCTGACTTCTTTATTCTGACTTTCCATATGATTGAGGATGAAAATATGTACTAAATTTTAAATCTGTACCCAAATATTTCTGAAGGAATTTACAAAAGTTTGAAGTAAAACTAGATCATAATTAGATTCAATGCATAGGGGAACTCCATGTAACCTGACTATCTCTTTAACATACAACCGTTAAATTTGATCTAGATACAAAGTATCTCTAATAGGAAATAAATAAGAAGATTTCGTCAATCGATCAACAATAACCCAGATTGCATTGTTACCTCGAGATGTCTTTGGTAATCCCACAATGAAGTCCATGGATATATTCTCAAATTTCCACTCTGGAATTGTTAAAGACTGAAGCATCCCTTTTGATAACTTCCACATTGCATTAACTTGTTGACAAGTCAAACACTTCACAGTAAAATTAACAATATGTATTTTCATTCCATAAAACCAGTAATACTTCCGAAGATCTATGTACATCTTATTACTACCAGGATGAACTGAAAACGGGGAACTATGAGCTTCACATAACAACTCATTCTTCAATTGTGAATCACAAGGCACACATAATCTTTTCCCAACCCTCAAAACACAATCATTATCAATATTAAAATAAGGAAACTTACCCTTCTGAACTAACTCTACCTTTTTTATACAACTCACTATATTTCTTCTGTTCTCACTTAATTCATTCTGATAGAGATGATTTCACTGACACCTGAAACAAAACTAAATAATTTCCTGCACCAAAAAGTTATATGCCAAAGTTCATCAAATCAAAAACCAAAGTATCTCAATCCAAAAGTTGAATGGTTAATAAAGCATTAATTTTTTGACTTAAAGAATCAGCCACTTTATTTTATTTTCCCGGATGGTAAAGGATTGTTCAATCATAATCCATGATTAATTCCTGTAATCTCCTCTGTCTCATGTTTAGTTCTTTCTGAGTGAATATCTACTTTAATCATTTTTGGTCAGTATAGATTTCACATTTTACTCCATACAAATGATGCCTCCAAATTTTTAAATGAAAAACAACAACAGCTAATTCCATATAATGTGTAGGGTAATTTAACTCATGAGGTTTTGATTGACATGAAGCATAAGCAATTACCAGACCATTCTGCATAAGGACACTGCCAAGTCCTTTCAACGAAGCATCACTGTAGATAAAAAACTCACCATTTCTAGAAGGTAGTTCCAAAATTGGATCACTCAATAATATTTTTTTCAATTCATGAAAACAATCATCACATTCTTTTTTCCAAATGAAATTAACACATTTTCAAGTTAACTTAGTTAGTGGTCTAGATAACAGTGCAATATTTTCAACAAAACTCCAGTAATAACCCGCCAAACCAAGAAAACTATGGATCTTAGTTCAATTTGCGGGTCTTGGCCATTATTCAACAGCTTTTTTTAGCATTGTCAACAGTTATACCATTTTTTAAACAATGTGACAAAGAAAATAAATTTATTGAAACCAAAACTCACAATTACTGAATTTCCCAAATAGTTTCTTTTCTTTTAATGTTTGCAACACAACCCTTAAATGACTTTCATGTTCCTCTTTTATATTATAATAAACCAAAATATCATCTATAAATACAGCCAACATTTATCACCTGAGTCAACTAATCCATCATTACAAAAAAATGTTCAATTCTGATTTCTGACCATCTTAGGATGCTGATTTAGAAGGTCATTTCCCTCTGTATGCCTTCCCAGAAAAGCTGCTATGTTTCCTCTATGAAAAACCATTATTAACAAAGAAATACCTTATTTGAAGCAACAAGGTAATATACAAATTCTATCATTTCAATATTAACATAAATTAATTTATGGATATTAATTTAACAATACCCTAACTCCTAAAGTTATCTAAACTAACCTATGATACAAACTATTAGGACCCGACCTTAAAATATGAAATAATCTTGAATTAAATGAATAATTCACATTGGATCTTTTCAGGTATAGAGTTTTAGAGAGTTAGGATATAAATATTACATTACATCTAAAAAATATCAAAGTAGACACTTCTAATTTGTTTAAATTTTTCCATAAAATAAAAACTCTTGAAAAAGAGTCATGTCTAGTTCCATGGTTTAGACAACATGACTTTCCCTTGATCCCATCCTTGACCCAATTCATCTTTAGGTCCTATAAAAAACATTTAAAAACATGGGATGAGCATAAAAAGCTCAATAAGGGTTATAAAACAAAGAAAGAAAACATTAGTTCATCAATACATACATAACATAAGCTCTTTAACATACCTCATGAAATCATAAGATTTATGAATCACACATAGAAAACATAAATCATAAAGGTGACTTGTGGCATCCATATCATATTTACATTGTAGCTATCATAGCTACGTAGGAAGTTACATTTGGAATAACCATCGCAGTATATTCCCTAAATCTTTTAGGAGAAACATTTATGTTTACCTCCGTTACATTACCCAATGCATTGGAGAGCTATCTCGGGCTCACCTGCCCTAGGTTTATCACAGAACCACCCGTATACATAAACAATGCCCAAGAACCATAACACATAAAATGAGCATAAGGGAAAGATAAAATTTTCACATTTCAATCACAATATATCATTTCAATATATTGAAATAATAAATTCTCAATCAAAACCTTTTATAATACCAAAATATGTAAAAAAAGTATATAGTATTTATTTTCCATAAAAAACACTACGACTTGTTAAGGAAGCCGAATATCAAATAATACTCGCAGAGATGGAAAGGTCTTTGTCACCACTTAGGTTAAAAAGAATCATTATTTATTTCTTTTAGTCAAACGCTTTATAGAAAAATATTCCCTTCGAATGAAATTAAAATTCAAAGGTGTTTATACAGCATATAAAATAAAGTTGTGTATTAAAACAAAATATGCATCAATGAAAGGATGTTGAGATGAAGTCTATTACATAGATCATTTTGTAAATAAAATAGATCGATTAAGTGTATTAAATATAAAAACACATAAATAATATATAAATACATGATAAGTTATAAAAATTCATTTCTCACATAATCAAAGAATGACATAAACAAGAAAGAGAAGATCAACCCAAAGAATGGAAATTGTGTTAAGAAGTTCCCTTACCTCGTGTCTTACATGACACATTCATTATTTAATCTCCTGAATAATAAAATAAAGTTAATTATAATTTCTTATGAACCTTTTTCAAGTTTATTATTCCTTTTATATCAGTTATTACAATGTTATAAACATTATGCAATCATTTAAGTTAATAATGGTCATTTTGTTGATATTTTTTACTTGACTCAAAAATGGAATTCTTCTAATTAAAAGTTGTTAATGTGGTAAAAATTTCATTATAAACATAATGATATTCATGAATTAGTTATCATATATATCATATATATTTATTATATACATGTATTTATAATATTACATAACATTGGGTGATATGAAATGAAATGCACTGTTCAGGGAGACGGTAAGTCGTACGTACGCATGAACGCTATTTTAATTTCTATTTCAAATTTTAATGTAATTAAAAGATAACGATACATAGGTATATTATAATTCCAGTATAATATCATATATAATTTCATTTAATCCATCCTTTATACGCCCCACATATGGAATTAATGAGTCATATCACTTTGAGGGTGCGGTAGTCCGCACTACCTCAAATGAAATTATCGCATTTACCCATAATGGAAACCATAATGGTATGATATAAATGGAAAATACAAAAGAATAAATAAAACATAAACATAATATATATCAAATTTCCATCTTAATGTCCACCATGATAGGCGTTAGGAGATAATCGAACAATCATCATTTCGTGAGCCATTAGTTTTCCATCCATAGAAACAATATGTTCTTCACCTAGTAGATGGAGGTGTGTGTAACTGTAGTTATAATACTTATAATAAAAATATCCTAGTATATTGAAGATAAGAGTGATGATTTAAAATAAATTAATAAAAATTGTTTATGGTTTGAGAAGTAAAATAAAAGAAAATAACTTAAGAGAAACTGTTAACTTTAATTTGGGAAACACCCTTTGGTTTGAACCAAAAGGACTTCTTGAATTGACTTCTGCCTAAGGTAAGGTTTCTAGGTGGAAGAGAGAGATCTTGAGAGATTATTTGGGTAGGTGTTTCACGAGCCAAGGGTCTTTAGAGGTGTGAGGAATGAGTGATAAGTGAGGGGTTTTTATAGGGGGGGGGGGAGGGGCTCTTTAGGAAAGTGTGAAAATATTATTTTATTATATAATTATATTCGGTTTATAAAGGTCCAAAACTAATTAAAGTCGAAGATAATATGAATCATGGTAGAAATAAATTCATCCAATAAAAAGTAGACAGGTTTTGGATGTTATTTTAATATTTATAATTTTATTTATTTAAATGATTTATTAATGATGTAAACACTACGTCATTATTGTGTCATAAATAATTTAATTTATTTGATTTCTAAAAATTAAAAAAATATCATGATGTAAGAAATATTTTTAGATTTATAAATAATATTTATGATCAAAACGATAACCTATACTTCCCTATGTAAAAATTAATTTAGTAAAATATATTGTTTTATGTCATTTTTATCATTACTTTAAATTAATTAATCTAAAGTGTCATTATCACTCCCAAGTGGCTCCATGAGGTCCCAAAATCAATACAAATATGACCATGGTCATAAATAACTCAACAAATAAGGTTAGGAAAAGTGTTAAGGTAATTATGTATTATTATAATATCCCTTTTATCTTGAATTACACTATTTACCTTTAACCGCGGTAAATAAAAGTCAAAATCTACTATTCACAAAACAAAATTCATCTTATTGAACCACATATTACTTACTAATAAAAATCATGTATATTTAATTTTCTAAATTCAATTCAAAGAAGTGGTAAATTTTCATTTAAGTGAAAAGTCATCTTTTTAACTACTACTCGATGTTTTCACTATTCATCAAAAATTGAAGTTTTTCAGAAAAATACAAACAATTCCGCATAAGATATATTTGATATTCCGAATTCAAAAAAATGGTGTCTATTTTATGAAATTAAAAACATAAAAGTTTAATTATTTTATTTAAAATTAATTCTCATTCTCAAAACAAATAGCGTGTTTTTAAGAAACAATATCTATCAAAAGATTGACACTTGTTTATGTCCTGTCACATGTTCCCAGGAAATGTAGTGGATGCGGCTACTATCTATTTTTTTGGTGCTAATACCTATACCTGAATGGAATTTCTCTTATAGTTCCGGTTTGGGGTAGTCTTCCCCAACTTCCTCTACCATTTTAGAATCCCTCAATTCTGCATATGCTAGGAAATCCTGTGGGTCGTTTCCTCTGTGTGGATTCACGTACTACTTTGGTTTGTCATCTGATCAACCTGCACATGTGTGGGGAGGTGGATTTGTCGAGACCGTGAGTTGAATCGGTGTGGATTGAAGTTGGGGAGGAAGTTTGGTGCAAATAACCAGTGGTTTTTCATCATTGGGTGGATGGTCATCAGGGGAAAGTGACATTACAGGGGAGGAAGGAGAACGATGCTATACAACACAATCACTCGGCGGGAAAGACATTTCAGAATTGTCTTATGGTAAATCAAGTCGAGGAACCCGCAGTATTGGGGAATTTTGATCAGCCTAAGAAGGCTTTGAGATACTGAGACCTGGGTATTTCAGTGCGTACTTTTGAATCCCCTCCCCAGGCATCTCAAGCTGAAGCTAAGAGTTTACCTAGGAAGGAAATTGAGGTTTGTTCAGAAGGGGTGGAAAAAGAACCTCAAAGAAAGAAGAGTATTTTGGGTGTCAACTTTCAAACAGCGGGAAAGGCTACAGTTCAAAGTGTTGTTCAGACTCAAAACTACTTTGAGTGTTTAGACAACAATGAGCCTATTCAGGATACACCCGATGGCCCGGATGGAGGAATTACAGAAGGTGTGGAGTCAGAGGATGAGACTATGTCTCTTGATGATAAGAAAACACCTAGGAAGAAAAGGGGGAAATGTAACACCCCGAGCTTCCACAATACGCTTCTCATTCAATAATGCAATAGCTTGCATTGTACGTAACTTCGAGTTCTAAAACACCACGACTAATCAAAGTAGCCGTTATGAATAGTAATAACCACTTTTTAAAATTATATAAATTTTCTATTTCAAAATGGACTTCATTTTTGGATTCAGAATATCGAAATTAGCCTATGTTGAATTTTTGGTATTTTTCTGAGAACTTCCATTTTTTTATGAATAGTGAAAAATAATTAAAACAACTTTTTTAATAAAAATAATTTATTGTGATAAATTATACTATTTAGTGGTTTTAAAGTATAATTATAATATATTTTTACCATTTTATCCAATGGTGGTCATTAGAATTAATTTAACATTGAAATTGGACATAAACAATTCTCAATCTTTTAATATAAATTGTTTCTTAAAAACACGCTATTTGTTGTATCAGCGGGAATTAATTATAAAATTAATTAATGCAACTTATATGTTTGGAATTTTTTAAAATAGACATCATTTTTGAATTCAGAATATCAATTATATCTTAGGGTGAAATTTTGGCATTGTTCTGAAAAACTTCAATTTTTGATGAATAGTGAAACCACTAAGTGGTAGTTAAATAACTGATTTTTTTTAAAGGAAATATTACCACTTCTGTGATTTTATTTTCAAAAATCCGACATATATGGTTTTCATTAAGAAGTAAAATGTGGTTCAATGAGATTAAAATAATTTTTGGTGAATAGTAACTTATAAGTTCTTAATCACGATTAGAGGTAATTAGAGTAGTTTAAGGTAAAAATAATTTTTTAATAATATGAGATGAGCTTGAAACATGTACTACCCTCATTGGATGTGCCATGGCCGACCAATAAAATCCATGGGTCAACTTGGGGACCCCATGGAGCCACTTTAGTTGGAAAATGACATAAATACCTTTTATTTTATGTTAAAGTAAAAAATGACACAAACATAAAATGTTTTACTAAAACAATTTTTACATGGGGTTATACAAGTCATATTTTTGACTATAAATATTCATTGGAAAGCTAAAAATATTTCCTACATCATAGTATTTTTTTATAATTTTAAGAAATTAAATAAATTAAATTATTTATGACATCATTATGATGCAGCGATGACCTCATTATTTAACGATTTTAATAAAATGAAAAGATAATGTACAATCCAAGGCTTAAACTTGTCCAAAGACTATTGTATGGGTAGATTTCGAACCCTTATCACCTTAGACACAAATTATATAAGTGTGGGACCTTTATAATCCGAAAATCATTGTATAATAATGTAAAATTCCCTTACTTTCCAAGAGTGCCCCTCCTCTCCTCTTATAAAAGGCCCCCACCTCTACCACCTCATTCACACTTTCAATCCTTTTGGATCGGCCAACCTCTGCCCAAAAACTCTCCCAAATTCCCTCCCTTACTCCTAGAAGACTAAATTTGGGCAGAATTCTTCCCAAGGAAGCCTTTGGCTCAAATCAAAAATAGTTACCCGATTTTTAAGGTAATGTCTTCTCTAATGTTGTTTTTTTTTATTTTGCTTCTCCAACCCCTTAAACTCTTTTCATTTTTTTCTTTTGTAACAACACCAGTATCTAAAATATACTAGGATGTTGTTATGATAAGTATTTGGTTTACACTTACACACACCTTCGTCTAATGGTTAAAGAACATACTGTTTCTGTGGGTGGCGAAATACTGCCTCACGAAACGATGATTGTTCAAATTCTTTTAACACCTATAATGGTGGCCATTTTGATGACACTATTTTCATATATGATATATATATTATGTTTATGTTTTCCTTATTCTTCTGTATTTCTCATTTATGGCATACATTATGATTTCCATTATGGGTAAACGTGATAATTTCATTTTAGGAAGTGCGGACTACCGCCCCCTCAAAGTGATGTGAATCGTTAATGCCATATGTGGGATGTATAAAGGATGGAGTAAATGATATTATATATGATATTATACTGGAACTATATTATACCTTTATATAATTATGATTTCATTCCATTAAATACGAAATAGAAATGAAAGTAGTGTTCATGCATACGTACGGCTTATCGTCTCCATGAACAGTGCATTTCATTTCTTACCTCTAAATGTTACGTAATATTATGAATGAATGTATATACTGGATATATATGATATATATGACATATAAATCATGAATATAATTCTGGAGATAATGGATATTCTACCACATAAACAACTTGTAATTATAAGATGTTTATTGTTGACTCAAGTACCAAAGATCGACAAAACGACCGTTATTAACTTAAATAATTACATAATGTTCATAACATGGTAATAAGTGATATAAAAGGAATAATGAACATGAAAAATGTTATTAAGTAAATATAAATTAACTCTAGTTTATTATTCAGGAGGTTAAAGAATGGTCGAGTCAGGACAAGACGCAAGGTAAGGGAATTTCTTAACCCAACTTCCATTCGTTGGGTTAATCTCCTACTTTCAAATTATGTCATGATATTATTATGTCCTATTTTGTATTTTTACTTTCTTTATGTGTACCTATAGTGAATACACATAATAGATCTATTTTATTTTAAAAATGGTCTTTGTAAGGGAATTTCTTAACCCAACATCCATTCTTTGGGTTAATCTCCTACTTTCAAATTATGTCATGATATTATTATGTCCTATTTTGTATTTTTACTTTTTTTATGTGTACCTATAGTTAATACACATAATAGATTTATTTTATTTTAAAAATGATCTTTTTAAGGAATTCGTCTCAATCTCCTTTCATTGAGGCATATTTGTTTTTATACACAACTTTCTTTTATACGGTGTATAAACCCCTTTGACTTTTACGTTTATTCAAAAGGAATCTTTTTTATACGAAGCGTTTTACTAAACGACAAAAAGGGAATGTTTTTATTTCCGTACATTTGCGGCGACAACGACCTCTCCGCCGCCGTGACCATTATTTGAGTTTCGGCTTCCTCCACAAGCCATACTTTTTTTAATGAAAAATAAATACCATGTTATACTTTTCTTTTATTTTGGTATTGAAAATGGTTTTGATGAAGTTTTTTTATATCAATGTGTTGTATTGATATCTTATGATTGAAATGGTAAATGTTATGTTTCCTTTATGCATGTTTTATGTGATACGATTATGTTATGGTTGATATGTTTAAACCTGTTCATATGAGGAATGTATTGGACTTAATAAGTGACGGGTGGAGCCCGATATAGCTCCTCGATGCATCGGTAGGTCTCATGAGACAACTAGACGTGGAATTGGCCGAGGCCCTTTCCCAATTTGATTTATGGTTTTGGTCGAGGCCTTAATCATTTTAGACATCTCGGCCGAGGCCTTGACAAAATGTTTCAGAATGTCCGGCATTATACATTCCCTCATTATGAAAGTGGTTATTGATATTGCATGTGATTATTCAACCAGTAGAATATCCATGTGAAGAAGTGAATGGCATTATCTCATTTTACTTTTTCCATATTATGTTGAAGCTCAAGTTTAAAAGTCTTTTGTTTTAGTTATACATTTCCTTAAATGTTAATATTTATTTATGAAAGCTTCTACTATATTGTTAACCTTACTGAGCATCTGAGCTCACCCCTTTCAATGTTTTAATATTTTTCCAGGATGTGAAGAAGTATTTTAAGAATGACCTGCAAGGGTAGTCAAAAAGGGATATGAGTGTGGAATATGAAGACCATGTTATTGTAGTTTGTTTACTTTTTGATGTAATGAAATACTTATGAATGTATCTAGTGTTTCCAAGGCTACTAAACTAATCGGTCTTTCGAGACTTGATCTTTTGTGATCATGTCAATGTTACGAAGTAATGCACCGACTCTGGGTAGCTGGGGTCGGGGCGTTACAGTTGGTATCAGAGGTATTTTAGTACTAACCTTGGAAGCTAGATTTAGATAAACTCTGATTAGAGCACATAGCCCGAAGAAAGACTTTGAGGATTAGTATAGAAGAACTTCCTAGAATTTTGGTACTGTAGAGATGTTGTGAGTTTTCTGAGAAATACATCCCTGTCTGGATACGAGCAGGTAGAGGCGGCTCTGGCACAGATGTACCTAGGGGTAAAACCCGAAAACACCGCTTTGAGCTAGACTCGAACGGGAACTGGTGCACGACAATGGGCCTTACTGAACTCTTGGTTACGACACTCCCGGGGGATATGCTTTGGATAATTATCATTTTCTTTATAAACCACTATGAAGGGTTATGAGTATATACTTCCTCAAAGAAAACATTTTTAAGGATTATATCCATAAATAGTTCAATTTATGTTAAGTATCTTACAAGTATGGAATTATGTATTTTGATACATAAACTAACATAGTTTATGCCATTATTTAGAAATGGCGCCTAGTGGAAGGAATGGAAACCGTATCAATGAACGCACTCAGTGTAGGGATTGCCCTCCTGCTCAAGATAATTACTGTGGATCTGGAGATACAACTGGTGCTGATCAACTTATTACCATACTGGGACAACTCACTCAGGTTATGAATAATAAACTTACTCGTATGGAGCACCCTGATCTGCAACGTGGAGGATCAATGTTAGACCGCTTCATGAGGCAACAACCACCAACATTTAATGGGGGTACAAATCCATTAGTAGCTGAGCAATGGATAAACTCCTTAGAGAAAATATTCCACGCCTTGGGGAGTAGTGAAAGGGAAAAGGTTATCATGGCAGTTTACTGCCTCACTGGAGATGCTGATCAATGGTGGTCATTGATTCAAAACACAAAGGAAGATGATGACATATCGAATATGGGATGGAGGGAGTTCAAAGATCTTTTCTTAGAAAAATAGTTTCCTCATTACCATAGAGAAAATTTGGAAAGGCAATTTCTGAGTCTGAAACAAAAGGAGGATGAGAATGTCGCAAAGTATGAGGCCAACTTTACAAGGTTAGCGAGGTATGCTGCAGATTATATACGTAACCCAAGAGGTAAGATTGATCGTTTATTTGATGGGTTAAAACCATTTCTCCGTCGAGCTTTAGTATCACAATCGTTCTCAACATACAAAGATATTGTCTCATGTGCTATCAAGACAGAAAAGGAATTCTCTAAGTCTTATGACAACAAAGTAAAGCAAGAGAAGAAGAGAACGGTGGAACAAGAGACAGATAAAGGGAAAAAGGGAAATAAGTATTTTCCATTATGTGATAATTGTGGGAAGAATCACCCTGGTACTTGTCTAAAAGGAATGGGAGTTTGTTATAAATGTGGGGAAAAAGGTCACCAGGTGCGTGATTGCAAGGGAAAGAAAGAGGCTATCAATGTTGAATGCTACAATTGTAGGGAAATGGGGCATTATGAAAATGAATTTGCAAAGTGTCAAGGAAACTTACCTCAGAAAAGGCCAAGGGATCAAGGACAATCTTATGTTGTTACTACAGTTGAAGAAAAATAATTAATGTATTGGTGCCTTTGGACTCATGGATTATATTCTGGTTATTAGAATAATGTGATATATATATATAAGGATTGTACTGCAGTACTTGTTGATTTCAGTAAGGTTTTAATATGATGAAGGTTTAGTATATTTTTAGTATGTGACAATAAGAGAAACTTTACTTTGTTTGGGGAATCTGATAAATTGATTTTGGAATTAAGAGACCTTTTAGAGAAACTTTGGACAGAGGTATTTTGGATAACTATAAAGGTTGGAATGGATTAAGTTGAACTTTGGATAGTATTGTTTAAGGTTAAAACATTTCTGAAGATTATTTTTGGAATATTATAATACTATAGTTTTAGGAAAAGGACAACTTGCAGGGTGGGGCATAACCCGTCGCGTCGGACAAAGCTACAGGAATCAAACCCACAATCATAGTACGACATGCCTTTATTTCCTACCACTAGCCTACAGGAAGTCCCTGGTTATTACAAAATAATTTTACTAATCTAAATGGTATGTGTTAACATTTGGAACCTTATACAATTAGGATAAGTATAATATTTTTGAGTTCTATTATCTTTTTGAGTGAAAGATGAGTTGAAGGTTGAAACTCTAATTGTCAAGCATAAATATATATATACCTATCTCTTATTCAATGAATAAATTAATTCTTAAACTTTAGTAAAGGGATATTAAAACAAAAAAATGTGTTATCCTAATACCTTATGTCTTGTTGAACTGATGATATTTTAAATCAACATAGATTGAAGTCTTTGAGGCCCTCAATTTGACAGTTGATTGTGATTGATGACCTCAATCACTCCATACAAATATTTACGTTTTTCCTCCAATTATATGTCTTTAATTTCCACCAATGTTCTCCTAATCGAGATCATAATTGGGTCGTGACTTTTTCATTTCCCTTTCCCTCCTATTAAGGCTAAATTTTATTAATCTTATTTCTGATGTGGGTTTTCCACAAAGATATTTTCTCTTTTCAACCTTTTATTTTCAAAAAAAAAATTCAAATTGCGAGGATGCAATTTATTGAAGGATGGGGGAATGTAACACCCCGAGCTTCCACAATACGCTTCTCATTCAATAATGCAATAGCTTGCATTGTATGCAACTTCGAGTTCTAAAACACCGCGACTAATCAAAGTAGTCGTTATGAATAGTAATAACCAAATTTTAAAATTATATAAATTTTATACCTCAAAATGGACTTCATTTTTGGATTCGGAATATCGAAATTAGCCTATGTTGAATTTTTGGTATTTTTCTGAGAACTTCCAATTTTTTATGAATAGTGAAAAATACTTAAAACAACTTTTTTAATCAAAATAATTTATTATGATAAATTATACTATTTAGTGGTTTTAATGTATAATTAGAATATATTTTTACCATTTTATCCAATGGTGGTCATTAGAAATAATTTAACATTGAAATTGGACATAAACAATTGCCAATCTTTTAATATAAATTGTTTCTTAAAAACACGCTATTTGTTGTAACAGTGGGAATTAATTATAAAATTAACTAATTCAACTTATATGATTATAATTTTGTAAAATAGACATCATTTTTGAATTCAGAATATCAATTATATCTTAGGGTGAAATTTTGGCATTATCTGAAAAACTTCAATTTTTGATGAATAGTGAAACCACTAAGTGGTAGTTAAATAACTGATTTTTCGTTTAAATGAAATATTACCACTTATGTGATTTGATTTTCAAAAATCCGACATACATGGTTGTCATTAAGAAGTAAAATGTGGTTCAATGAGATTAAAATAATTTTTGATGAATAGTAACTTATAAGTTCTTAATCACGATTAGAGGTAATTAGTGTAGTTTAAGGTAAAAATATTGTTTTAATAATATGAGATGATCTTGAAACATGTCCTACCCTCATTGGATGTTCCATGGCCGACCGAGACAATCCATGGATCAACTTGGGGACCCCATGGAGCCACTTTAGTTGGAAAATGACATAAATACCTTTTATTTAATGTTAAAGTAAAAAATGACACAAACATAAAATGTTTTACTAAAACAATTTTTACATGGGGTTATACAAGTCATATTTTTTACTATAAATAGTCATTGGAAAGCTAAAACGGTTTCCTACATCATAGTATTTTTTTTATAATTTTTATACATTAAATAAATTAAATTAGTTATGACATCATTATGATACAGCGATGACCTCATTATTTAATGATTTTAATAAAATGAAAAGATAATGGACAATCCAAGGCTTAAAATTGTCCAAAGACTATTTTATGGGTAGATTTCTAACCCCTATCACCATATACACAAATTATATAAGTGTGGGACCTTTAGAATCCGAAAAGCATTGTATAATAATGTACAATTCCCTTACTTTCCAAGAGTGCCCCTCCTCTCCTCTTATAAAAGGCCCCCACCTCTACCACCTCATTCACACTTTAAATCCTTCTGGATCGGCCAACCTCTGCCCAAAAACACCCCCAACTTCCATCCCTTACTCCTAGAAGTCTCACTTTGGGCAGAATTCTTCCCAAGGAAGCCTTTGGCTCAAATCAAAAAATAGTTACCCGATTTTTAAGGTAATGTCTTCTCTAATGTTGTTTTGTTTTATTTTGCTTCTCCAACCACTTAAACTCTTTTAATTCCTTTATTTTGTAAAAAAACCAGTATATACAATATACTAGGATGTTGTTATGATAATTATTTGGTTTACAATTACACACACCTTTGTCTAATGGTTAAAGAACATACTGTTTCTGTGGGTGGAGAAATACTGCCTCACGAAACGATGATTGTTCAAATTCTTTTAACACCTATAATGGTGGCCATTTTGATGACACTATTTTCATATATGATATAAATATTATGTTTATGTTTTCCTAATTCTTATGTATTTCTCATTTATGGCATAATTTATGATTTCCATTATGGGTAAACGCGATAATTTCATTTTAGGAAGTGCGGACTACCGCCCCCTCAAAGTGATGTGAATCGTTAATGCCATATGTGGGATTTATAAAGGATGGAGTAAATGATATTATATATGATATTATACTGGAACTATATTATACCTTTATATAATTATGATTTCATTCCATTAAATACGAAATAGAAATGAAAGTAGTGTTCATGCGTACGTACGGCTTACCGTCTCCATGAACGGTGCATTTCATTTCTTACCTCTAAATGTTACGTAATATTATGAATGAATGTATATAATGGATATATATGATATATATGACATCTAAATCATGAATATAATTCTGGAGATAATGTATATTCTACCACATAAACAACTTGTAATTATAAGAAGTTTATTGTTGACTCAAGTACCAAAGATCGACAAAAGGACCATTATTAACTTAAATAATTACATAATGTTCATAACATGGTAATAAGTGATATAAAAGGAATAATGAACATGAAAAAGGTTCTTAATTAAATAGAAATTAACTCTAGTTTATTATTCAGGAGGTTAAAGAACGGTCGAGTCAGGACAAGACGCAAGGTAAGGGAATTTCTTAACCCAACTTCCATTCTTTGGGTTAATCTCCTACTTTCAAATTATGTCATGATATTATTATGTCCTATTTTGTATTTTTACTTTCTTTATGTGTACCTATAGTGAATACACATAATAGATCTATTTTATTTTAAAAATGGTCTTTGTAAGGGAATTTATTAACCCAACATCCATTCTTTGGGTTAATCTCCTACTTTCAAATTATGTCATGATATTATGATGTCCTATTTTGTATTTTTACTTTCTTTATGTGTACCTATAGTGAATACACATAATAGATCTATTTTATTTTAAAAATGATCTTTTTAAGGACTTTGTCTCAATCTCCTTTCATTGAGGCATATTTGGTTTTATACACAACTTTCTTTTATACGGTGTATAAACCCCTTTGACTTTTACGTTTATTCAAAAGGAATCTTTTTTATATGAAGCGTTTTACTAAACGACAAAAAGGGAATGTTTTTCTTTCCATACATTTGCGGCGACAACGACGTCTCCGCCGCCGTGACCATTATTTGAGTTTCGGCTTCCTCCACAAGCCATACTTTTTTTAATGAAAAATAAATACCATGTTATAATTTTCTTTTATTTTGGTTTTGAAAATGGTTTTGATGAAGTTTTATTATATCAATGTGTTTTATTGATATCTTATGATTGAAATGGGAAATGTTATGTTTCCTTTATGCATGTTTTATGTGATACGATTATGTTATGGTTTATGATATGTTTAAACCTATTCATATGAGGAATGTATTGGACTTAATAAGTGACGGGTGGAGCCCGCTATAGCTCCTCGATGCATCGGTAGGTCTCATGAGACAACTAGATGTGGAATTGCCCGAGGCCCTTTCCCAATTTGATTTATGGTTTTGGCCGAGGCCTTAATCATTTTAGACATCTTGGCCGAGGCCTTGACAAAATGTTTCAGAATGTCCGGCATTATACATTCCCTCATTATGAAAGTGGTTATTGATATTGCATGTGATTATTCAACCAGTAGAATATCCATGTGAAGAAGTGAATGGAATTATCTCATTTTACATTTGCCATATTATGTTGAAGTTCAAGTTTAAAAGGCTTTTGTTTTAGTTATACATTGCCTTAAATGTTAATGTTTATTTATGAAAGCTTCTGCTATATTGTTAACCTTACTGATCATCTGAGATCACCCCTTTCAATGTTTTAATATTTTTCCAGGATGTGAAGAAGTATATTATGAATGACCTACAGGGGTAGTCAGAAAGGGATATGAGTGTGGACTATGAAGACCATGTTATTGTAGTTTGTTTACTTTTTGATGTAATGAAAGACTTATGAATTTATCTAGTGTTTCCAAGGATACTAAACTAATCGGTCTTTCGAGACTTGATCTTTTGTGATCATGCCAATGTTACGAAGTAATGCACCGAATCTGGGTAGCTGGGGTTGGGGAATTATAGGAAAGGGCGCAAGGACTACTCCAATTTTCCAAAACCTATGGAAACAAGATCAGGTAAAAATTTGAAATCATGTGAGAAGGATATGTCGGCGGCCCTCATGGTTTTTTTTGCATGAGAATCCTCAAGTTTCAGACCAGGAAAATAGCAACAAGGATAAATTCACTGGAATGAAAAATGATTCTAAAGAACCAATCCTCCATTCTAAGGAGGAGATAGTGGAGGAATTTCTTTATGTCAATATACCACAGGAAGAGGCGGAGATGATGGGGAGACCTATTCAAGTGGTGGTCGACAGCGAGAAGGTAAATTGGATTGACAAACAAGATATGATCCTGATGAGAGGCTTCAATGATGTAAAAATTAGAAAATAAGAATATGTTCGAACCTGGGATAAAATGGCATGTCATCTAGAAGATGTTATTGGCAACGACCCGACAGCGAAGGTATGGCTTATGAACTAGAATCTTTACAGAGAGGAAAGCACTAATAGGACAAGGCTATGCTTTGATGGATTTTCTTTCTCCTATGAGGCTTCACCTCCGGATTAACTGGGACTAGTTTCTCACTTTTCCTAAAAAGTTATTTTATAATAAAAAGTTAATTTTCAGTCAGTATTTTTCACTAATCATCAAAAAATGAATTTTATCAGAAAAATACCAAAATTATACCAAAAGTGAATTTTTATGTACCGATTCTAAAGAATGTTTTTATTTTGTCAAATAAAACATATAAATGTGACCAAAACTAAATTTAAAGAGGGTTCTCCATCAAATGGAGGTAAATCAACTTTTTAAAGAATATTAGAGTATTTATGCTTAAAACTAGATTCATTTACATTTTAAGCCTCTAAATTTTATTGGATAAATGTAAAAAAATTTAAAAAACATGTATAATCATAATTCAGTTAGTTCTATTCATTCCCACCAATCAAATGTCTAGGAATAAACTACCATTTAAAATAATAATATTGTATTATTATTGTGGAACATACGATTTCAAAGAAACCCGTTGTTGCGTATCGGGTATGCCATCGAACATAGAAGCCCCTTTAAAGTAAAATTAATATTTAATTCATAAAATATTAATTAAATAGAAAATGTATTATTTCATTTTTTACCTGGGATGTTACAGTAATATCCAAAAATTTCCGTGTAATTTTTTTTAAAATTATATGGAATTATTTTGAGACCAGACACTTTGAAGGCATATGATTCTGAGTCCCAGTGAGCCCATAATAGAATTTTAAACTTTTTTAAGTTTTTTTAAGTAAATATGAAAGTGGGTTTTTATAAATTTTAAACCAGACCTCGGATCAAAAATCATAGGGAACTATTGAACTCAGAACACTAAGATTCACCTAGAAAGGACTTAAAATCAACTGGTGGGGGTTGACTGGAAAAGATAGTTTTTAGACTTTTCAAAAAATAATAAAATAACATAAACAGTTATTTTATTTTCTCCCCTCACTGTTGAGAGGCAGACGATGACGAAACTATGTGGTGATGGGGTACATTAAATGAAGCTCATTAGTGGATCATTTTTCTGCAGCATAATAACACATTAATTGAAGCATAACGATGCAATGTTATAACATAATAAAATCGATGCAACTTGTTTTCTTTTAATGGGTTAATGCATTGGAGAGTTGAGAATCAAATGGTGGATATTTCTCTGAAGATCTGATAGAAAGAACTCTCTCCAAAGATGAACGAAGAATGAAGGTCAATTGTTAATGACTTCAATGAATCTTGAAGAATGGGACTGGTGAGTGACGAACGCCTTTGACCTATTAAATTTTCATAGGTGGACCACTTCAACGTCGAACTACGTCAAGGTAAGGGTTTAATTGTTTTATGTTTTCTGTGTTCTTATTATAAAACAACAAATATGGATCATCCCACAAACAAGTTGATATGCGGATTTTGTGTTCTTATGGGAGGGTTTTGTCTTGGGGTTTTTCACTGGGATTGATTATTATCTTTTGGAACCATAATCCCAAACTCCTCACATTTTTAAAACTATAACACGGAGGGCGCAGTGTAACACGAAAAAGGCCCGAGAACCTTCTCTTGTGCGTTCTTTGTGGTAGAGCATTCAAATTGGCAGCAAGGAAAATTTGAATCATTTGTGTGGAAGGTGACACCCCATAGAGGCTAGAGGAATAGGCAGTGTGAATAATAGACTACCGGTGCAGACCCGGTGGTCTGCGAAAGAGACAGCTGGCATGCCGGGAAGAGCAAAATGGCCGGATTGGGCCACAACTCTAAGTGGCACATGGTCTCCGACCACATGCAAGGGGAAATGGGTGGTCGACATTGCCTGGTCGGGTCAGACCCATGCCTGGCCGGGTTCGGGTTGGGTTGGGTCTGACCGGACCCGAACCCAACCAGACCCCTTTTGGAAAAACTTCAATAACATTCAAACAAGGCATCTAATTGACGATCAATTTGTGGAGTTGGAACCCTCGTGATGAGGCAGATATTTGGGAATACTCTATGGATACATTCATAGACGTTGCAATATGAAAAATGGATTAAGGAGCAGTTTTCCTGAATTCAAGCACACTACCTGCGGCAACCATATGGTTGGTTGAGTCCAAAATATAGTTGAAAAGAGACCCTGTGTGAATCAACTAATATGGACTAGTGAGAAGTGGCTTCCATGTGACCCATTAGACCCATGGTGGGTAGTAGATTTGTGTGACTTGGAAAACCCATTGTACTCGACCAGAGGAATACCTCAGTATAGATAAGGTGGGAAGTGGCTTCTCTGTGACCTAGTATGCCCATGGTGGGGAGTGTATTTTGTGTGACCCAGCATACCCAAGGTAATCATCATGGATGAGTACCAAAACATTCCAATGTTAGTGGGAAGCGACTTCTATGTGACACAACTGGCCCACTTTACTCATTGAGGAGGAGTTCTCCCGAAGCCCGTGATGTATGATGATGTGACTAATGGTCCTAATTTCCTTCTCTAAATTACACCTATTATAATCCATCCTCTATTATGATCATGCTTCATTATCATGTTTCTTGGTTTGCTATGTAGATTTCTTTACAGTCATTTTTTTTGTGTTTTGGGGTCCCTACTGAGTATTTTGTTACTCACTCCAGCACAGTCTTTTCCCATACATGTTGTGTCTAGTGAAGATGACCACCGCCTGGATGAAGGAATTGGTGAACCATGACCTAGTGGTTCCAAGTGAGACCTAGCAGGCAGGGCATAGTTTTTTGGCTTCAAGTAGTTACTTTGTACTTACCCATCAGATGGGGTTTTCAGTGGACAACATTCAGAGTTTTCCTTGTACTTTCCAGTTTTCTGTTTATCTTTTATTGGGTTTGTATTCTGGCCCATTTGAGCTATAGTTTCTTCTTTTACCTATTGGTTGTTTAGTGGCATGGATTTTTTTTCTTTTACAATTTTGGGACGTGGTTGTGTGTGCGTGTGTACATGTACTCTGAAAAATGCCCCCCACTTGCATGTTGACTCATTCAGTGCTAGTCGCCAACCCCTAGCCTTCGAGAGGTGGGCTTGGGGTATGTCATGGTATAGTCCCTTGGGGATAGGTCGTGACATTTATGAATTTATATAAACCATTTATTAATAACTCCAAGTTAAAGCAACATTTCAGTTAATAACCACTTTGTTTATCGTATGCGTTTTGACTAGTTATTATTGATCGTATTACTTATATCATGATTTAATTTCTAAAAGATTATAAAAAACAATTTATATATCATATATATTTCTTATATATATATATATATAATATAGATATATGAAATGTAATACATTGTTCATGGAGATGGTAAGCCATACATACACATGAATGTTGTTTCTGTTTTCTTATCATACTAAATAAAGAAGGTATATATATATTATTCTATTATAATTATTATGTCATATATTTCATATTTATTCATTATATACTTTTTTATAATCATTATTTAAATGGTTAACATGGAAGATGAATCTCAACGCATCATAGAGACGGTAGGCCGTACGTACACACGAGCAACGATATCATTCCCTTAATAGTGAAAAAGTAAGGAAATAGATTGTATATATTTGGTTCCAGAATAAATATCATGTTATAATCCTCATATATAATTACTATCTCTATCATTTTACTCATCCATGTAATTTGTCTATGAAAAAACTTATTAGACAATGATGTGGAGATGGTAAGCCATACGTATGGACACATGGTGCATTTATTTTTTATTGGATGAATAAAAGGTGGAATAAGGATGTTTATTAATCATAACAAAATATTAGAATGTAGTTGATATAAGATTTATTACTTTAGAATGAAATCAATATTTTTTGAAAGAATTGGTATGAAGATTACCTCTTCTTCCATGATCTCACCCTAGATCTCCTCTTAAGGACACTATAGTTAGTATTTTCAAAAGACTAGAACCTCTATAATGTTACTAGGAATGTTGATAAGGGAAATTAGTAGGGGACGGTCGTGATTTAAAGCTCAAATTGGTGTGGAGAAGTGAGGTAGGAGGTTTCCTTTTATAATTGAGGTGAGGGGAACTTTCGGAAATCCTCAAAATATTAAAATATAATAAGGTTATTCTAGAGCCAAGAACATACAAATGAGATATAAATGAATGGGGTGTGACATTTGAAACCATATTCTACCACATTTTTTATTATTGTTTATTTTTAGAATTTATAAATAATTTAATAATATATTAATTTAATAAAATATCATTATTTTAAAATATGATACTATTCATTTAATTTGGAATTAAGTACATCAAGACAAAGAGGGAATTCAAATCTAATGGTTTCACACATCTATAATATATCTATAAAATATGTTATAAACTTTAATTCATCCAAAATATATCAAAATTAAAATTATTAAAATCATTTATTTTATTTTTTGTTAATTAAAGAAATATTTTTTTAACATTAAAGAATCATATAAGGTAATTTTCTAATTTCTAAAAATTAAAATTAAAATTATATAATTAAATTAATTTCATTATGATCAAAATATACATTTAGATTCATTTATAGATTGCGCTTTTCTCTATGTGGACACATAAAAGATATTAAATGCAAGAAAGTGATATTTTCTAACTATCCTTGACTTTAAAAAATATAAAAGTTACTTTTATAGAATAGTGACCATTAAACAACTATAATTTGATCTTAAGGTGATAATGGTCAAATAATATTTATCCAATAATTTTTTGGCAATTTTTTATTATGTTTTTATTCCTTAAAATCTTTTAACTCTTTTTTGACCTCTTTAACTCTTACCGTGATATCATTTAATTTATACATTAAGGGTTAATGTAATTACTATAATATTAAAAAATAATCCCAAGTGGGACATTGATGAAATATTTAACCTTATTATAGTAATTTTTCCTAATTTTATATTTTTATGAATTTTATATCATTTCATAAAATTTTGTTTGTTTTAAAGTATCATTTACATAAATTTTGATATTATTCAATATTTCTCTTTTTAAAAATATCATACCAACATGGTATCTTCAAAAAAAATTTATAATATATCACTAAAATATCAAATTTAACTGTAAATTGTTTATGTCATTAATTATGTAAAATTATTTTTATTTTAATATTTTTAATATCATTTATTTGATATTTCTATTAATTAAAAAATTAATACATTATCATCTTGTAAGTCTTTAAGGTAATTATTTATTTCCTAAACATTACAAATAAATTACTCTGATTAAAATAATAATTTTATGTTTAAAATTATTATGTATAGTTTAATTTATATTCTATAAAACCCTATATTAAAAATGGTGTAGTTATTAAAGATATGAGTATAACATTTTTAACATATCTTGAAATAAAATATAATAAATGTCATATTCTCACCCCATGTGTCTTAAAAAGATTATAATTTCATCCCAAGGTTTATTTTGGTCGCAACCCACTCATAAAATCAAATTAGGACATTGTTAGGGTAATATTATAATATTGTAATATTTTTTACCTTTAATTATCTAATTTCCCCTTAAACATGGTAAAAAAACATACTAAAGTTACTATTCATAATATAAAAAATAATAATTATATTCAATTAAACTATAAATATAATAATTATTACAACCATGTATGTATATTTTTTGAAATTTAATTCTCAGAAGTAGAGAAATAATGTTTGATGCTAATCTTGCAGATATGGCGAGAAGGCAAGTAAAAAAGAACATTCAAAAGTTCAATAATTTTTTGTATCTAATTTCAACATAGAAATTATTCTAATGAACTAAATTTTATTAATATATGTAATATTGATTTATTTTTAATTTAAAAATCAAATTAAATTATATTAATTTTTCAAATGAAAAGACAATGTTTAACTATAATGCAGTATTTTTCACTATTTATCAAAAAATGAAACTTCTCGTAAAAAAAATAAAAATTCAACCTATGTTAATTTTGACATTAAAAATTCAAAAATTATGTTTATTTTATCAATACAAATTTATAAGAGTGTATAAGATTAATTCTATTATTTTTCACAGAAGGACATAAAAAGCAGTTTGTTTAAGAAAATAGTATTCCGAAACATATAAAGACTTTATCAAAAACTATACATTTCATTTTAAATATTTTTTATTTACATGAAAAAATTATAAATAAAATCTAATAATTATTAATTACAATTTATATTACTATGTTTATTGATTGGGCTATAACTATCTCATTTTAAATAATTTTAATAATAAAGTGTTGTTTCGTAGAAAGTCAATGTTGCATGTAATGAAATCCAAATTGGTGTTGCATATAACGCAAGCATAACTTAGTATTTCCCATAATGTCATCCAAACATAGTGGTTTTAATTTAATGAAATATATATTAAATATTTCTGGAAATTACCAATATCAAAATGATTAAATTAAATCGAAAAATATATTTCAAAAAATCTCAGGGTGTTACATTCTACCCCTTTCAAATGATTTTTCCCTCAAAATTCGTCCAGTTTATCAAAAGTTTTATACTTGAAATTTTATTTCTTAGAAACCCACATCATAAAAATCAATTCAAAATGTTCCTTTTAAAACATAAATTTTATAAAATCATGGTTGCCCAAAGTTAATCATAACCAGATCTCTACACATGAGAACATATATTAAGATTTGGGAATAAAGGAAAATCGAAAATAATCATAGAGATTGATAAGGATCACTGATCACAAGAAATTTTTCTATGCAGATAAATTTAACAATAAAAAACCATAAACTAATTAAATGTGAAAGACATCATTGATTTTATCAATAATGATGATAATAGGAAAATCTTTTTATATCATGATCTTTTTCCAAATGTTGATGAATTTTCATAAGAATAAATACTTACTTGAAGTCATAACTATATCAATCATTTTTGCACCTTGATCAATTTCCACTTCATATCTTATTCCATGAAATGAAGTTTAATTTTTTATTCATGAAGCATTAGCATATCATGAGATCCATAAATATAATGATAGGTTATTCTATATTTTTTTATCATAATAAAAAAGTTTAACAAACGATATCAAATATACATAAGTCCACTTATGGAGAGATAACACTTTAATCTCACAAACATCATCCAAATTGTAACTTAAAATTTCCATAAATAGATAACCTTAAAATTCATACGAAGGCTGAAAATCCAAAACTTTATAAATAAGTTCACAAAAACACCTTAGCATTTATCTTGAATATATCATAGGGTAGATCTTGGTTTTCACCTTCCAAACATGTGAATACCTTCATTATATGTTCTCTTAAAACATTTTAATAACCCAAACTACCAAACATCCCTATTCAAAACATTTATGTTTCCTTATTCCAAATTTTATTTGATAGATTTCTTAAGTAAAAAAAATTTATAATAACATAATTTACTTTTCAAAAAACCCTTGATTAGTTCCATGGTAATTAGTATCGTCCAATTAATCAGTTCTGACATATCTTTGTCCAAATATCATTATATTAACATAAAGAATGTATTAAGGATTATCTTTCACTTAATCAAAATATCACATTTCCCTTAAATAACTATACTAAGTCTTCATCATCATCCAACATATCCTTCGTAATCCTTAATGAAAACATATATTGAAAATACTTATATATTTTCTAATTTTTATTACATGATCCTTGAATTCCCAAAATACATACACTTCAATCATCCAAATTTGTTATTAAAAATTGATGAGGATTATTCATCTTATCCATTCCTATAATATAAGATATGAATCATGTATTAAGGTTCCTCAACCTCAATCTAATCATGATTCTTATGTTTAATGTAAACAAAATGGTTATACCATCCTATGCATTTTACATGTAATTCACATTCTCTTTATCTTTAATAGTATAACCAATTCATGTACCACCTTCCTAATTCTCTTCATGATATTTATAATTATGAAATATATTTTAATAATTATGACATGATATATTAAATATAAACCAATTTTCACCTAGTTCCTACCATTGACAAAAACCATGAAGCATAATTTGAGAAAAAATTATCATAATGGAAAACCAGATAATCAAGTGGAAGTACTTTCAATCTATAATATATTAGGGTTAATACTTTGCTATCTAGGATGGTTACCAAAATTCTAGGATTGTAACCTATACTTAGATTTAATGTTTGGGACATCACTAGACATATCCTTAGCAATATATCTATGAATTTCATTTAAGTTTTCACATCACAGTTTTTAAAGGTTAACTTAGAATTTTCTATGATATGAACTATAACAACCCTAGCTAGATGTTCATTAACCTTACATCACTTTTGTAAAATATTTAATACATTACAAAAACACACACCCAAAGACCATATTAGTTTAGTGACTTTGGAAACTCAGAACACATTCTTCTAATTTGGTTAATGATCTTCAAAATATCCCATAAAGATCTCCCCATATAGTACCACTAACTAAAATCTTTATTTATAACCTGGGGAAAATAAAACATAATAATAATGGTGAGATCATCTGATCAATAAGGGTAAACAAGGGAGACATGTAAATATAATAAAGATCATAAGGGTTTAAGAACATGAACATGAAAATAAAATATCATACCCTTCATGTCAATGATCATAAATAGAAATCATGGCTTAAATATTGGCAGTTCATAAGACATCAATCACAATGAAATAAAAAACACAATCCTTGAAATAATAACATAGGAACATGAAATGAAATTTGTGGAAGACACATAAGCATATAATAATTATTTCTATAGTAGTCAAGGCATTTCTTCCACAACCATCTTAGTAGTATGGGTTCACTACCCATACAATCTTGGAATTCATGGTACACTCCCATCACCATATTTATAGTCATGGTTCACTCCCGTAACCATATTAGTTTCCAAGGATCGCTCCCAATACTTTCTTAGTGGACAAGATCCTTTATGTCTATCTCATGAGATATAAATATTTACCCATTGCATTGGAGGGAGATATAAGTCTCACCCATCTCTTAATTAAATCCTACATATTATTTCTACAAGAATATAAATCATGTATCATATCATAACCCATGTAATGAAATGGGTTTAATAGACATCATTCAATCTTAATAGAAAGAACAAAAAAAATATATGGGTTCATAATATCATTCCATCGTAAACATAAACCATTCAGATAAATAATAAGAATGGTAAAATTTATTATTATACAAAGTAAAACATAAATAAACACAAATAATTTCATATTAGGTGGAAAATAGTTTTGGTATATCAATTTAAAAAAAAATTGAGTAAAATATCCTTTCTTCTTAGAAATCATTTTTTTTTAAATGACATGCAATTTTAAAAGAAAAAAATTTCTTTGAAAATTTATTATAAGATTTTAATGGAATATTCAAGGCCTTAAGGCATCACCAAAGTGTAAAAATATATTCATTACATATAAGTTAAAAAACATTATTCTCAAAAAATTTATAGAAAATTCAAAATGTGACTTGTTTGGAAAACAACAAAATATTCTATTCAAAACTTTTAATATAATGTAATACATGTGTAAAAATGAATCTGAAAAATTGTATAAAAATATTAAGAATATTTTGGAATATATTTTTAAGAAACATTGATGAGGAAGATAAATATATCCCAGTAAATACTTAAGTATAAACAATCTTGGATAATAATGAGACTCTGGAATTCACCCTTTCCTTAGGTATGATTTCCTCTGTATGTGTCCAAAACTACTATATAGTGGTTTTAAAAAATTTATTAACTTATACAAGAATCACAATAATATTTATTATAATGACCCATTCTTCAAATACATGGTTATTACTTCAGAATTGAAGCATACTTATTAAAACATATAAAAAACTATGATAGGACCGTATAGGTACAGTGTCTTTAGAAACTGGGAAACATAAACAAATGGTTCATAAATCATCTACATTGTCTCCCATTTATTTCATCATATATAGAATCCCTTTTGTAAAATCCTACTTAATACCCTTATTCCTGAACTGGGGAAAAGGAAACATACAAAAGGGTGAGCTCAAATGATTAGTAAGGGTAACCAAAAGAAATATCAATCATATCATATTCATAAGAACATAACATTTTTAAAATCTTAACCTGCAAAAAAGATCATAATTTCATAACATTGGATAAATCATAGTAGTGAGATGTAATCAAAATAACCATAACATAAAACATGAAACGTTGTGGCATACACACATAATCATAGAAAATCATTTCATATAAGTCAAGGTTCTTTTCCAAGACCATCATAGCAGACAAAGTCCATTACTGAACCGAGTTCACTCCTAGTTCCAGTCCTGTATCACTGAACTGGATTAACTTGTCATTCTAGCCTTGTCTATATCATGAGATATAAATATTTACCCAATGCATTGGAGGGAGATATAGGTCCCACCCATCTCATAATGGAACCATTATTATGTGTACCACAAAATCATAAACCATACATCATAGCATAACCCATGTTGTAAAAATGGGATTCTTAAACATCGTGACATCATAAAACAATTCATATAAGATAAAGGAATTCATAAAAATAATTCCATCACAACATAATAAAATCAATATAATAATAGGGATATAAACAGAACCCTATATTTTCTTATATGGAAAATAATTTTGATAAAACACTTGAACTCCATTCTTGAGGAAAATATCCTTTCTACTTCAAAAAAAATTTCCTTTCTCAACTTGTCATACAATTTTAAGAGAAGTTAATTAAAAATAAACTTTAAAACTTGTAAAGGAAGCTTCATGTAAATAATGTTCTATGAAATCATAAAAATCCATTCATTCCGTATAAGTTAAAAAACATTTTTCTCGTGCTTTGGCCAGAAAAGTCAAAAAGTATCTCGTACTGAAAACGAAAAAAGATTCCTTTCATATCTTTTACTAAAAATTCACCAATAGGTAAAATTGGATTTAAAATTTTTTAGTAGGATAGAAATAATATTATATATTGAGGAAACATGGTTGTGGATGATAAATATGCCCCTGTAAATTCTAAAGTATAAACAATCTTTGATAAAAATGAGATTGTTAGATTTTCCCTTACCTTAGGTCCAATTTGCATCATACGTATCCAAACCTCATGTATAATGATTTGAATAATGTAATTGACTTATTAAATAATCATATTCATTGTTATGATATCATACACGGTCATATTCTTATCTTCCTGTTAGTAATATTTCATTGCTACTTATTATTCGGGAGTTCATTGCATTATGTTCTTATGCATGTCTTGTTGAATAAATTCTTATTCCTCTTTTTATTTATAGAGTCCTTATTTACAGAATTTTATTAGTGTAATATATATCATATTTATTCATTCAATTAATTTATATAATCATTATTCAATTAATATCATGTAGAACGAGTCGCATCACATCGTGGAGAGGGTAGGTCGTACGTACGCACAAGCGATGATATCGTCCCCATAACTATTTAATGGTATTGGAGTGGAATATGTAATGTCTCAGAATTAGTATCATGTTATAATAATCATATATAGTTATTATTTACACCATTATACCCATCCAAGTAAGTTGGTGGTGGAAAACAGATTACACCATGGTGTGGAGACGGTATTCTGTACGTACGCACGCGCCGTGATTTCATTTTCCGTAGGATGGATAGAAGGTGAAATAGGGTAGTTTCATATTTATAATAACATATACATATATTAGTGATACTTATTTTATTACTTCATAATGAAACAACTAAATAAGAGTAAGTAGAAGAAGAAATAAATTTCAAAGAATCGGTAACGGATATTACCTCTTCTTCGACACGCCTCTTTGAAACCATCTCTTAGGGCACTAACATTGGTCTTTGAAGAATACAATTACCTCTAGTATGTTTATAGGGAAGTTTAGAAGGGAAATGGTCAGGGGTTGGCCGATATTTAAGGCTCAAAATTGTGTGAGGAGGAGAGGGAGGAGGTTCCCTTTTATAAGGGAGGAGAGGGGTACCTTTGGAAATCTAAATAATATTAATTTATAATAAATTCAAACCCCACTTAAAAAGTTCAAAAATTACTCAAATTAGAATATTAGATGATATAGGTTTGTAATCTCATAAACCAATAAAATTTAGACATGTTGGGAATTTATTTTAAACATTATCAACTTGATTTATCCTTATTTAATCTATTTAATTTTATTTGTGGTAATAATATTAAAAATTTTAAATTGATATAAATAATTACTTATGTGCTGTGATTTATCCATAGTTACATACGTTATAAAATTTTAGACCGTAGAAATTTAAATTTATAATTTATACAAATTATTGTGATTTTTAAACAATTTTATAATATGTTATTTTTATAAAATAACAATAGTGTCAATTTTGACACTATTCATTTATTTGAATTTAAATAAAATCTACATAGAGTATATATTTAATATAAAAGCTTTAATAGATTCATAACAAGTTATATTAATCTATTAAAGTAGTTGAGCACATTAAATAGTTCATATAATATTTATTTTAATATTTTTAAAACCATTTATTTGATCTTTCAATCAATAAAATAATTTCAACATCACTATTGTTTCACCTTTAATGAAAATTATTTAATCCATAAAAATTCTAAATAAATTCAAATTATGTAGATACTTTTATTAGATTTATTGATACTATTCATGTTCGAAGATTCATGAAGTTTATCACTAAATTAAAATTATTATACTTATAAGATTTAAGAGAGTGACATGTTGTCACTTTCTTTAGTTTTAATAATAATTACATCATTTTCATGGTCAAAGGTACATGAAATGAATCTCTTCAAACCCTTAGGTGATATGGGTCAACTTATATTCATCCAATATAATTTTGGCATGTATTAGGGTAATTTTACAATCTTATTTTTACCCTTAATTACCTGATTTGCCTTTAACTGTAGTAAATAAAAATTACCGTAGTTATTATTCATAATATAAAAAAAATAAAAGTAACCTATTAACAAAATTTGGACCCACTGAATCCAAATATGGAATATATTTTTAAAAATTCAAAACACAGAAGTTTCAGTAATTAGTTTAAAATTAATATCGTTGTTAAGCAAACGGGTTTTAAAAGTTAAAACATTGCCAAAGATTCAAATGTTTTTACCTATGAATTCAATGTAAAATTAATTATAACGACATAAATTATATTAAATGGTAAAAATATATTCTATTTATACTTTAAAACAATTAAATAATATATTTTAACCATATAAATTATTTTTATTAAAAAAGTTATTTTCAATTAAAAATTTGTGTATTTTTACTATTCATCAAAATATGAAAGTAATCTGAAAAGTATCAAAAAATTATCCAATGTAAAATTTTATATCTTTATTGAAAGGAATAATTTTATTTTTTAAAATTGAACTTATAAACTTGTCAAAAATTATCTTTAAAATTGGAGCACAATCAAAAGGCGGAAAACTGCATTTTAAAAAAATCATTTCTCCAAAAAATTGATTTTTTCTCATATCATATGTAAAATGAATACTAATGTTATATAAAATTAAAAATGTTGTTAATAATATTTATAATGGCTAATTTATATAATATTTTAATAACATATCTTCGTTTAGTGGAACTCTATATTGCATACAACACATGCTATCGAGGAAGGTTGCTCTTGCGTATAACGCACACCATGATAGTGTTGTGTGTAGTGAAAGATTCCTTTGATGTTGTGTATAACATAAGACATAAAAAATATACTTCTCATAAAATATCTGGGTGTTACATTCTACCCCCCTTAAAATGAATTTCTCCCTCGAAATTCATCACTTCGTAACAAACAGATGAGGATACCTCTCCCTCATCATATCCTCAAGCTCCCATGTAGCTTCTTCTAATTGGTGGTTACTCCATAAAACATTCACCAAGCGAGTGGTCTTGTTCCGTAGAACATTTTTGCTATGATCTAGAATCTCTATCGGCTGTTCTTCATAAGAAAGATCTTTCTCCAACAGTATAACTTCTGAGATTAGTACATGTGAAGGATCGAGTATGTACTTTCTTAGGAGAGATACATGGAACACATCGTGAACTTGAGAGAGATTCGGTGGAAGCGCCAATCGGTAAGCTACCTTCCCAACATCATCCAGTATTTCGAAAGGACCGATATACCTATGGTTCAGCTTTCCCTTCTTTCAAAATATCATTACTCTCTTCCATAGAGATATTTGTAAGAACACTTTATCACCCACTTCAAACTCTAGGTCTTTTCTTCAGTTGTCGACATAACTTTTTTGTCGACTCTGAGCTGCTCTTATGTGTTGTTGAATAGATATGACCTTTTCTTCCATCTCATCAACAAGATCAGGTCCTAATAAATTTATTTCCCCAACTTCATCCCAGCAAGTTGAAGTCCTGCATTTCTTTCCATAGAGAGCTTCATAAGGGGCCATCTGAATACTGGAGTGAAAGCTATTATTATAAGAAAATTCCACCAAAGGTAGGTGTTGATCTCAACCACCTTTGAAATCCATAGAGATAGATATTAACATATCTTTTAGAGATTAAATTTTTCTCTCAGACTGACCATCTGTCTGAGGATTATAAGTAGTGCTGAAACTCAACTCTGTATCTAAAGTATGCTGAAGACTTCCCCCGAACTTCGAGGTAAACCTCGGATCCTGATCAGATATAATGGAAAGTGGTACTCTATGAAATCTTACCACTTCCTTCACATATATCCTGGCAAGATGATCCAGAGAGAAATCTTCTCTAATAGCAATGAAGTGTTCCAACTTTGTAAGATGATCAACTATAACCCAGATAGCATTATTGACTTTGTATGTTTTAGGAAGTCAAGTGACAAAGTCCATAGTGATGTTTTCCCATTTCCATTCTGGTATGGGTAATGGTTGTAACATCTTCTTAGACTTCTGTCTCTCAGCTTTAACTTTCTGACAAACCATGCATCGAGAGACATATTCAGCAATATCTCTTTTCATTCCATCCCACCAAAAGTAATCTATCAGGTCCCTATACATCTTCGTGATTCCAGGATGAATAGAGAATGAATAATTGTGAGCCTCATAAAATAGTTCCTTCTTTAATTCTGGGATGGGAGGAACACAAACCCGATTCCTGAACCTTATTATCCCATCACAATCAAGGTTGAATTCAGAAACATTTCTCACCTTCTTTTGTAACTCTACATCTTCTTTTTGTGCCTCTTTAATCTTCACATGTATAGATGGTTGAATATTCATTTGATAAAGATAATATTTTTCCCCTTACATTATAATTCCAAGATCCATCCTTTGTAAATCCATAAATATTGGATCTTTTGTGATCCTCATCATGGATAAGCTAGCATGGTCTTGTCAACTTATTGTGTCTTCCACCATGTTTTCTTTCCCATGGTGGTAATGAATTGAGCAGTCGTAATCTTTAATCAGCTCCAACCATCTTCTTTGGTGCATATTCAGCTCCTCTTGGGTGAAAATATACTTTAAACCTTTATGATTAGTATAAATATCACACCTTTCACCATAAAGATAATGCCTCCAAATCTCTAATGCAATGATTACTGCAGCTAACTCAAAATCATGAGTTGGGTAATGTTGCTCATGTATTTTCAGCTGTTGTGAGGCATAAGCTATCACCATATCATTTTGCATGAGAACACACCCCAATCCCTTCTTGGATGCATCACTGTAGATCACAAACCTTTCTCCACTACAAGGAAGTGTGAGCACAGGTGCACTGGATAACCTTCTTTTCAACTCCTTGAAATTCTCTTCACACTCCTCTGTCCACACGAACTTAACTCCATTTCAAGTCAACCTGGTTAGTGGATTAGATAATCTTGAAAACAATTCACAAAATGTCGATAATATCCAGCCAAACCAAGAAAACATCAGATCTTAGTTACTGGTGTTGGTCTCGACCATCTTTTGATAACCTCTATTTTTGCTAGATCCACAGATATCCCCTCTTTTGTGATTATGTGACCCAAAAATGAAACTTTTTGAAGCCAAAATTCACACTTGGTAAATTTGTCATAAATCTTCTCCTTTCTAACGGTCTTTAATACAATTCTCAAGTGATCTTCATGCTCTTCCTAGCTCTTTGGATAGACAAGAATATCATCTATAAATACTACCACAAACTGATCAAGATAGTCTCTAAATACTCTATTCATTAGATCCATGAAGATAGCAGGGGAATTAGTAAGACCAAATGGCATCACTATAAATTCATAGTGTCCATACCTTGTATGAAAAGTCGTCTTTGGTATATTCTCTATTTTGACCCTTAATTGATGATACCCTGGACAAAGATCAATCTTAGAAAAGTATTGAGCTCCGCGTAGTTGGTCAAATAAGTCATCAATGCATGGGAGAGAATATTTTTTCTTGATAGTGATCTTGTTAAGTTCTCGATAATTAATACAGAGTCTCATTGATCCATCTTTCTTCTTAACAAACTGAACAGGTGCTCCCCAAGGTGATTCACTAGGGCGTATGAATCTTTCATCAAGATTTTCTTGGAGTTACTCCTTCAATTCCTGCAACTCAATTGGTTCTATTCTATAAGGTGTCTTTGAAATGGGCATAGCACCCGGTATGAGTTCTTTTGAAAACTCAGCTTCAGGATTTGGTGGAAGACCTAGAAATTACTTTGGAAAGACATAATCAAACTCTCGTATAATGGTCATATTCTTAATTGTGAGTTTCTCTCCAACCATTTGAGATAAATAACCATCATTTATTGGAATCAATACCCATAATATGGAAGAAAAATCCACTGGAAGGTTATATTCATCCTTGCATCTATAGATGATAGTACATTGATCAGGAATATTAAATGTGATTTCCCTTATTTGGAAATTGATATGATCTCCATATAAAGAAGGACAATCCATTCCAATAATCACATCAAATTTCACTATAGGATGGATCACAAGATTTGCAGGAAGCACTTTCCCACAAACTTCAATTGGAGAAGAATTATAAACTTTTGATGCAACCGTTGTGCCATTATGAGTTGTCACAGCTAACTCAACATCTAATTGTTGAGGTAGTATGATGATACCCTTAGAAAATTATTCAGAAATAAAAGAGTGGGTGAATCCAGAATCAAATAAAACATTTTCTACTTTAGATTGGATGGTAAGTGTACCTTTCACCACTTCATTATCATACTCCACATCACCGATAGAAATTTCATGTGAATTTCCTTTATCTTTGGCCTTAATAGTTTTTTGACGTTGATCATCATCAACAACCCTTGGATTAGGGAATTGATTGGCATAATACCCCATTTCCTTTCACATGAAACATTGAAGTGTAGGAGGTGCATTCTGTGTATCCCTTTATTTTTTCGCATCATTAGACATATTCTTCCCATTTTTTCGACATTCAACTGCCCGATGACCTTCTTTTCCACACTTAAAACATTTACTTTTCCCTTTAAGAAAATTCCCTCCATGTTTCATTCCACACTTTGAGCATAAGGGAAAACTCATCTTCTTTTCAATGTAGTCTTTAGATTTCCCTTTGAATTCCATTTTCCACTTCTTATCAAACCCATATGACTGATGGCTTACTCCAATCTCAATCTCAACCTTGAGAGCACATCGAACAGTTTCCTCATAGCTATTGAAGTCCCTTATGGATAAGGCTCTTCTAAGACTTGGTTTTAATCCACTAAAGAATCGATCGATCTTACTCTTAGGTTGGATAATAATTCCGGAAGTGTACCTTGTAAGTCTTGTAAAATTTTCTTCGTAGGTACCAACCAATTCATCATCCTTTTGCTTCAGTTCAAGAAACTCCTTCTCCATCTTTGTTCAAAGAATACGGAGGAAGTACTTATTGAAAAATTAGTTCTTCAACTCGTCTCATTCCATGGACTCAATTTCATCCCTTTTCCTCGTATTCTTAATAATATTCTACCATTGATCAGCTTCACCTTCCAATCGATATACTGCTAAGATGAATTTATCATGTTCAGAACATTGCAGGACTGAAAATATATTTTCAGTGGTACTAATCCATTGTTCATCCACTAATGGATCAGAAGACCCGCTGAATGAAGGTAGACACTACGTCATTAAGGATTCAACTGAATGTTGCTCCTTCCTTTTCTCATTTAGAAGTCCTGCATGATTCATAGCTTGAGAAAGTTGTGTGAGCATGGCTACAAGGTTTTTCATTCCAGCTCCCATAATGTTTGGTTTCTTAGAGGGACAATCATTTCATTACCCATCACATTCAGCATTAACACAGTTCCTTCGGGTTCCAGCCATTGACTAAAACCAATAAGCATAGTGTGAGAAACACTAGTCATAATAGGAAAACAACATAATCAAGAATAAAATTTCACACTTTAGGTCTTATCATAGGTTGTTCATGGCCATTTCTAAGAGTTCTTACTAAGGCTTTCACATCCTAGTTTCCAAAGGTTGACTATACCTTTCCTCTGATACCAACTATAATGACCCATACTTTATATACATGGTTATTACTTCAAAATTGAAGCATACTTATTACAACATATAACAAAACCATGATATGACTGTATAGGTATAGTGTCTTTAGAAACTGGGAAACATAAACAACTGGTTCCTAAATCATCTACTTTGTCTCTCGTTTATTTTATCATATCTAGAGTCCCTTTTGGAATATCCTATTTAATAACCTTCTTCCTAACCTGGGGAAAATAAAACATACAAAAGGGTGAGCTCAAATGCATAGTAAGGGTAAACAAAATAAATATCAATCATATCATATTCATAAGAACATAACATTTTGAAAATATTAACCTACAAAAGGGATAATAATATTATAACATGGGATAAATCATAGTAGTGAGATGTAATCCCAATAATCATAAATTAAAACATGAAACTTTGTGGCATACACACATAATAAAAGAAAATCATTTCATATTATTCAAGGCTCTTTTCCAAGACGATCATAGCGGACAAAGTCCATTACTGAACTGAGTTCACTCCTCATTCTAGTCCTGTATCACTGAACCATATTAACTTGACATTCCAGCCATGTATATCTCATGAGATATAAATCTTTATCCAATGAATTGGAGGGAGATATAGGTCCCACCCATCTCATAATAAAACCATTCTTATGTGTGCCACAAAATCCTAAATCATACATCATGGCATAACCCATGTAATAAAAATGGGATTCTTAAACATCATGACATCATAAAACAATTAATATAAGATAAAGGACTTCTTAAAAATAATTCCATCACAACATAATAAAATCAATGTAACAATAGGGATAGAAACAGAAACCTATATTTTCTTAGATGGAAAATAATTTTGATAAAACACTTGAACTCCATTCTTGAGGAAAATATCCTTTCTACTTCAAAAAAACATTTTTCCTTTATTAACATGTCATAAAATTTTAAAATAAGTTAATTAAAAATAAACATGAAAACTTTTAAAGTAATCTTCATGTAAATAATAATATATGAAATCATAAAAATCCATTCATTCCGTATAAGTTAAAAAAACATTTTTCTCGTGCTTTGGCCAGAAAAGTCAAAAAGTATCTCGTACGGAAAACGACAAAATATTCCTTTCATATCTTTTACTAAAAATTCACCAATAGGTAAAATTTGATTAAAACAATTTTATAAGGATATAAATAATATTACATATTGAGGAAACATGTATGTGGATGATAAATATGCCCCAGTAAATTCTGAAGTATAAACAATCTCTGATAGAAGTGAGATTGTGAGATTTTCCCTTACCTTAGGTCCGATTTTCTTCGTACGTATCTGAACCTCCTGTATAATGATTTAAATAATTTCATTGACTTATTAAAGAATCATATTCATTTTTATGATATCATAAATGTTCATATTCTTATCTTCTTATTAGTAATATTTCATTGCTACTTGTTATTCGGTAGTTCATTGCTTTATGTTCTTATGCATGTCTTGTCGAATAAATTCTTATTCCTATTTTTAGGTTATAGATACATTATTTACAGAATGGTATTAGTGTAAAATATATCATATTTATTCATTCAATTCATTTATATAATCATTATTCAATGAAGATCACTTAGAACGAGTTGCATCACATCATGGAGACGGAAGGGCGTACGTACGCACGAGCGATGATATTGTTCCCATAACTATTGAATGGAATTGGAGTGGAAGATGGAATGTATAAGAATAAGTATAATGTTATAATAATCATATATAGTTATTCTTTACATCATTATACTCATCCAAGTAAGGTGGTGGTGGAAAATAGATTACACCACGGCGTGGAGATGGTATTTCGTACGTACGCACGTGCAGTGATTTCATTTTCTATAGGATGGATAGAAGGTGAAATAGAGTTGTTTTATATTTATAATAACATATCAGTATATTATTGATACTGATGTTATTATTTCATAATGAAACAACTAAAGAAGAGGAAGAATAAGAAGAAATAAATTTGAAAGAATCGGTAACGGATATTACCTCTTCTTCGACATGCCTCTTTGAAACCTCCTCTTAGGGAATTAAATTTGTCTTTAAAGAAAACTAGGACCTCTATTATGTTTATAGGGATGTTTATAATGGAAATGGGCAGGTGTTGGCCGAGATTTAAGGCTAAAAATTGTGTGAGGAGGAGAGGGAGTAGGTGCCCTTTTATAATGGAGGAGAGGGGTACCTTTGGAAATCTAAAAAATATTAATTTATAATACATTTAAACCCCACTTAAAAACATCCAAAATTATTAAAATTAACATATTGGATGAGATAGGGTTGTAATATCATCAAAAAATAAAATTTAGACATGTTGGGAATTTATTTTAAACATTATCAACTTGATTTATCATTATTTAATCTATTTAATTTTATTTGTGGGAATAATATTCTAAATTTTAAATTGATATAAATAATTACTTATGTGGTATGAATTATCCATAATTAGATACTTTATGACATTTTAGACCATATAAATTTAAATTTATAATTTATAAATATTTTTGTGATTTTTGAACAATTTTATAATATGTTATTTTTATAAAATAACAATAGTGTCAATTTTGACAGTATTCATTTATTTGAATTTAAATAAAATATAAATAAAGTATATATTGAAACTAAAAGATTTAATAGATTCATAAAAATTCATATTTATCTAAAAAAGTAGTGGAGCACATTAAATAGTTCATATAATATTTATTTTAATATTTTTAAAACCATTTATTTGATATTTCAATCAATAAAATAATTTCAACATTACTATTGTGTCACCTTTAATGATAATTATTTAATCCCTAAAAATTATAAATAAGTTTACATGATGTAAATAATGTTATTAAATTTCTAGATACTATTCATGTTCGAAGTTTCATGAAGTTTATCACTAAATTAAAATTATTATACTTATAAGATTTAAGAGAGTGACATGTTGTCACTTTCTTTAGTTTTAATAATAATTACATCATTTTCAAGGTCAAAGTTCCATGAAATGAATCTATTCCAACCGTTATGTGATATGGGTCAACTTTTATTTATCCAATATAATTTTGTCAAGTGTTAGGGTAATTTTACAATCTTATTTTTACCCTTATTTACCTGATTTACCTTTAACTATTGCAAATAAAAATTATCGTAGTTACTATTCATAATATAAAAAACATAAAAGTAACTTATTAACATAATTTGGACCCACTTAATCCAAATATGGAATCCATTTTTCGAAATTAAAAACACAGAAGTTGCAGTAATTAATTTAAAATTAATACTGTTGTTAAGCAAACGAGTTTTGAAAGTTAAAACATTGCCAATGATTGAATTGTTTTTACCTATGAATTCAATGTAAAATTAATGCTAATGACATAAATTATATTAAATGGTAAAAATATATTCTTTTTATACATTAAAACCATTCAATAATATATTTTAACCATATAAATTACTTTTATGAAAAAAGTTGTTTTCAATTAAAAATCTGCGTATTTTAACTATTCATCAAAATATGAGAGTTATCAGAAAAGTATCAAAAATTTATCCAATGTAAATTTTTATATATTGATTCAAAGGAATAATTTTATTTGTTAAAATTGAACTTATAAACTTGTCAAAAATTAGCATTAAAATGGGTGCTCCATCAAAAGGTGAAAAACATCATTTTTGAAAAAAAAAATTATCCGAAAAATTGATTTTTTTTCTCGTATCATATGTAAAACGAATTATAACGTTATATAAAATTCAAAATTTTGTTAATACTAATTATAACGGCTACTTTATATAATATTGTAATAACATATTAGTGAAACTCGATATTGTGTACAACACACGCTATCGAGGAAGGTTGCTCTTGCGTATAACGCAAACCAAGCTAGTGTTGTGTGTTGTGAAAGATTCCTTTGATGTTGCGTATAACATAAGACATAAAAAATACACTTCTCATAAAATATCAGGGTGTTACATTTATGATATCACATATGATTCATTTATGACTTTATATACCTTTTTATTAACACTACTATGTTAAAGGAATGTTTTGGGTAATAATTGCTTTGTTCATCATGTGTGTTTTGACTTGTTATTCATGATATTATTACATAGATAGTTATTTATTTACTTAAATAATTTTAAAAAAAATGATTTATATATCATATATATATTTATAGTATATAAATATATATATAATATTAATACATGAAATGGAACACACAATTCATAGAGACGGGAAGCCGTATGTACACATGAACGTTGTTTCCATTTTCTTATCGCACTGAATGGAAGAATGTAAATGACAAATATATATATATATATATATATATATATATATATATATATTATTACATACAATATAGAGTTTTTAATTTCCAAACACTTTTAAGGGAAAAGTTAGAACCCTCACAACAAGACATTTTAAACACCAAAAGATGTTACATTTTTTTGAAGAACAGTTTGAGCCCATTCGAATCAATCTCCCTAAATAGTATCTAGGGAATAGAGTTTACCTGATATCTAGAGTCATCCTTCATGATTTATTCGTAAATTTTCTTGATGATGTCTCAAGATTTCATGTATTCCTCCATATTAATATCCACCATATAGAAGTATCTAATCAATACGTGGTTCTACCTATCAATCCATTCGCCTTGACCCTTTATAGTTCTTACTCTATGAAATATTCCCATCATTTGGTTGATCACTTCCTGTAATGCATTAATATCCAAGACGTTCTCCATAATTTCTTCATCCGAGTGCATAATAAGATCTCTAGGTTTCATCACCGATGTTATCTGACTTTGAGAGTCAAAAAGGGAACCCACCACATGATGCTGCTCAGGAGGATGTGCAGCCTCCTCTTATCACACATCCTCAAATTGTAGAAGCCTATCCCCTTTCTTGTCATTATTTAGACCATAAACATCCTCCTGAGAAGTCGTATCCTCAAATGTGGGGGGGGGGGGGTCAACATCCTCAAATATCACCTTACCAACCACTACATGGGATTCAAACTTCTTAGAGGTGACAACCATTACAAGCCTTCCATTTCCATTTTCACACCTTCAAAGGTGGTTTACCTTTACTTGTGGACCCCTTTATAGGAGGACTAGGTAAGTTGGAGTAATATTTACTTGGTCTCATCCTCCAAGTATGCTTGATATATCCTTATAAATACTTTATGGTGTTCTTTTCCTTCCTTGAAGATTATATAAAATAGTCCTCTGCAAATCCCACGTCCTTAGACTCGGTAGGGGAGTCCGAAGCTGATTCCCCATCCACTAGAATAGCTTACCCCCCCAAGATATATCCTCACCCAATCCAGCGTCCATCTCATTTCCTTCCCCAAGATCATGATCCTCACCTTCTCCTGTCACTAAAATTTTGTTTTGAGTATTATTAAATCTTCCTCTAGATTTAACCTTCTCAGCATTAGAAGGTTTGGCCTGCAAGGCCTATACTGATATGTATGAGCCACTTTTGAGTAAAAATCCACAACCCATGTATTGAAAATGTGTAAAATATTCTTCCAAGACTAAGCATTGGGGATCCTTGCCCATGGATAGATCCACATCAACTGCCTCATTAAAGGTAGTTCATCATGTGAATCTATCTACATGTCCATACCAAAATTCATGTGCACCTCCCTATCCTCTTATCCAACCAATTACTGAACCATACCTTCATTCTTGCTGACCCGTACCCTCCCTTTTTGAACCACACCATAAGAGTAGGGAACTTCCAAATCCTTTTTCAGATGGTTGAAAATATCAGAGACTTTACAGTTCAGTTTAGTTGAGGAAACCATTAAATTACCTACCACTAAGTCTTTCATAGCTTCAACCTCCACAGTAGTGATCGCATAAGATTGTCCTTGATCACTTGGACTTTTATAATTAATGTTTCCTTGTCAATTAGGACATTAATTTTCATAAATCACCTTTTCTATACAATTATTTCATTTAACATTTACATCCTATTTCTTTCCCTTGCAATCATGAGCTTGGTGGCCTTTTTTACCACACTTGTAACAGACTCCTATTATCTTCAGGCAAGTACCAGGGTGTTTCTTTTAACATTTACCGCAGGATGGATATTAAACTTTTCCCTTATTCTCCTTACTTTCATTTCTAGAGTGTTCAACATATCTCTTCTTCACCTACTTTTCTTCAAAGTCGCAAGACATAGCAGATTCCTTTTCTGTATTGATAGCACATGAGACAATATCTTTGTATGATGAGAAGGATTGTGAGACTAATGCTCAACAGAGAAATGGTTTTAACCCATCAGTGAATCAATAAATATTACTCCTTGGGTTATGTATATAATATGTTTCATTCCTTTTTAACCTTATAAAGTTAGACTCATACTTTCAAACATTCTCATCCTCCTTTTTCCTCAAACTTAGAAATTGTCTTTCCAAATTCACTTTATGGTCATGAGGAAAGTATTTTTTAATTTAGATCTCTTTAAACTCTCTCTATTCCACCATTTATACTTCTTCATCCTCCTTCATGATTTGAATTAATGACCACCATTGATCTACATCTCTCGTGAGGTGATAAACTGCCATGACAACATTTTCCCTTTCTCAACTCCCCAAAGCATGAAATATTTTCTCTAAGGAACTTATCCATTTCTCAGATACAAATGGATATGTAGTCCCATTGAATTTTGGTAGTTTTTTCCTCATAAAGCGGTCTAACATTGATCCTCCATATTGTGGATCAGGGTTCTCCATATCGGTAAGGTTATTATTCATAACCTGAGAGAGTTTTTCCAATATGTTGATACGCTGATCAGCATTAGTTGCATCACTAGCTCCACTATTTATCTTGAGTAGGATGGAAATCCCTAAATGGATTACATGCATTGATACTGTTTCTATTCCTCCCACTGGGCTCCATTTCTAAACAATGGCATACACTATATTAGTTTAGGAATCGCAATACATAATTCCAAACTTGTAAAACACTTAACATAAATTGAACAATTTATCGATATAATACATAATCATAAAAATGTTTTCTTTGAGGAGGTATATACTCATAAATCCTTCAAAATGGTTTGTAAGGAAAATATGAATTATCCTAAGAATATCCCTCAAGATTGTCATAACCAAGAGTGCAGAAAGACCCATTTTTGGGTACCAGGATACACTGGGTCAAGCCCAAAACTCAATGTTGTGGTTTTAACTCCTAGGTACGTCTATTCTAGAGCTACATCTACCTTCTCATATCCATATAGGGACTTATTTCCTGGAAAATATACAAAATATCTACATTACCAAAATTCTAGGAAGTTCTTCTATACTAATCCTCAAAGTCTATCTCAGTGCAATGTTCTCTAATCAAAGTTTTTCTAAATCTAGCTTTTATGGTTTTTACTAAACATCCTCGGATACAAACTGTAATTCCTCAACCCTAGTTACCTAGAGTCGGTGCATTATTACATAACATTGTCATGATCACAATAGATCATGTCTCAAAAGACCGATTAGTTTAGTATCCATGTAAGTACTAGATACATACATAAGTTTTACATTACATCATGAAATAATTAAAGACATCAATGTGTCCCCTTTGAACACACTCATATCCTTTGAAAATCCCTATAGTTTAATCATAATTTACTTCTTCATATCCTAGGAAAAATAAAACAAAATAAAGGGGTGAGATTAGATTCTCAGTAAGGACAACAATATAGAAAAAAATATCATAAATAATGATTCATAAGGAAATGTATAAAACTAAAACAAAATCCTTTTAAACTTAAAATTAAGAAAAATATAGAAAATATAAATCAAATAATTCCATTTACTTATTCACATTGATATTCTAGTAGTCTAATAATCACATGTAATATTAATAGCTAATTTCATAATGATGGAATGCATAATGTCGGACATCAAAACCACATAGTCAAGGCCTCGTTCCAAGACTACAAATAAGATTTTGTCAAGGCCTTGTGATAAGACACTATTTTATCTCATGAGACATACCGATGCATCGAGGAGCTATAGCGGGCTCCACCCGTCACTTACAAATCCAATTCATTCCTCATATGAATAGGTTGAAACATAACATAAACATTCGTATTAAAACTAGAATACAAAATTTTAATACATTAACCATAAACCATGAATGGTATAAAAATAACACATCCACAGTCAAAAATATCAAAAAACCATTAGTACAATATGGAAGATTTGTATCATAATAAATCAACTTCGAAGAAGTATAAAATCCATTAAAGGATGTTGAGAGGGATGAAATAAAAATTATTTGAGAGGAAGATCTTTTTCTATTTTGAAATCATTTAAAAGCCATGTAATTATAAAAGAAAAAATATATTTTTGAAATATTCTTATAATCTTTTAATGGAATATTTAATGGTTTTATAATTAAGGATAATAACCCCACCCACCGTATAAGTTAAAACACATTCTTACCTTAATTTTTCAAAAATGCCATAAAGTACCTTGTTTGGAAAAAGGCGGAAAGATTCCTTTCAAACCATTTTATAAAAAGTCAAACAAGAGTATAAATGAATTTAAACCATATTATTTTAAATTTTAAAAAAATTGAAATAAATTTTTATGAAACACGGATGTGGATGACAAAAAGGTCCCAATAGATACTCACATAAAAACAACCTTGGATAATAAAGATACTCTGAAATTAACCCTTACCTTGTACTTTTCCTTGGTTGAGGGTAAATTAACCTCTTATATAATAGTTAAATAATTGTTATTAAATTATAAAATAACCACATACATAAATATTATATCATATATGATCTTTTACTATTTCTTATTTAATAATATTTTAGTAGTATTATTGTTTCAGGTGTTAACTGATTCATTTTACTTTAAATGTTTTGTTATGTAAGTAATGTTTGTTATGGATAGGATGAATTTGATTCATATCCAAAATGATATTATGTTCTTAAATATTATTTTTAATAATCAAATGAAAATTATTCTTTAATGGTTATGATGGGGAGTGAATCTCGTCACGTTCATGGAGATGGTAATCCGTACGTACGCACGAATGCTACTTCCATTTATTTTTTTTATATTAAAAGAAAAGAAAACAAATTATACATAGGTATATTATTAGTCAGTATAATATAATATTTTATATAATTTACGTAAGTTTATTAACACCATAATTTATATGTTTCATGTAGGGTATGAAGGAGTCATATCAGTTTGAGTGGGTCGTAGTCAGTACGTCCTCAAATGAAATCATTGTATATATACAACATGAAAAGAATAAAGGTATTTAATAAAAGAGAATTAAAAAAGATTATATATTAAATAAATATCATAAATATCATATATAATTACATTTCCATCATAATTTCCACCATAAGACGTGGTAGTAGAATATTTAACGATCATCGTTTCGTGAGGCAGTAGTTCATCGTCCATAGAAACATTATGTTCTATACCCATTAGATGGATATGTGTATAAATGTAGTTCAAATAATTATCATCAAAACAACCTAGTATATTTAGGATACTGGATTTTTTATAAAATAAATTAATAAAGAGAGTTTAGGGAGTTGGAGAAGTAAAATAAAAGAAAATAACTTAAGAGGGGATATTACCTTTAAATCTGGTTACTCCCTTTGGTTTGAACTAAAAGGCTTCCTTGAAGTAACTTATGCCTAAGGTAAGGAATATAAGAGGAAGTTAGGGATGTAGGGAGCTTAATTGGGTAGATTTTTTATGAGACAAGGGGCTTTAGAGGTGTGAGTAATGGGTTAGAGGTGATGGAGCTTTATAAGGGAGGGTAGGGGCTCTTTAAAAAAGTTTGAAATTATTATATTATTATATAATTATTTTCGGTTTCTAAAGGTCCAAAACTCATTAATATAGAATATAATATGACTCGTGTTTGAGATAAAATGATCCAATAAAAATTTTATAGGTTTTTTATTTTTTGTTAAATTGTATAATCTCAATTATTTAAATCATTCATTAATGAGGTAAACACTGCATCATTATTGTGTCATAAATAATTTTATTTATTTGATGTCTAATTTTTTTTTAAAAATACCATGATGTATGAAATATTTTTATCTTTAAAATGAATATTTATAGTCTAAAATATAACTTATATAACCCCATGTAGAAATTGTTTTACTAAAATATATATGTTTATGTAATTTTTGTCTTTACTTTAAATTAATTAATATAAAGTGTCATTATCACTCTCAAGTGGCTCTATGGGGTCCCAAAATCAACCCAAGGATGTACATGGTAAGAAATGTATCATTAAATAGGTTTAGTACATGTTTTGGGTAATTTAATATTATTTTAATATTATTTGTTTACCTTTATTTACCAGATTTACCCTTTAACTATGGTAAGTAAAATATTTACCGAAGTAATCATTCATAATGTATAAAAATAGAAGTTACATATCTAAAAAACTTGGACCTCCTGATTCCAAATATGGAATCCATTTTTTCAAATTCAAAACACATAAGTGGATGAAATTAATTTAAAACTAATTCCCGTTGGAAAAACAAAAATCATGTTCTTAAGAAATAATAACTATCAAAAGATTGACACTTGTTTATGCCCAGTTTAAATGTGAAATTACATCCAATGACCTAAATCATATTTAATGATAAAAATATATTCTAATTATACTTAAAAACCATTCAAATGTATAATTTAACACTATAAATTATTTCAATTAAAAAAGGTGTTTTTAATTAAAATTTAGTATTTTTCACTATTCATCAAAAATTGAAAGTTTTCAGAAAAGTACCAAAAAGTCACCCTAAGATAATTTTGATATTACAAATCCAAAAATGAAGTCCATTTTAAAAATAAAATTTATAAAATTTCAAAAAAGTGTGTAATACTATTCATAATGGCTAGTTTGACTGGTCGTGGTGTTTTAGAATCTCGAAGTTGTGTACAACGCAAGCTATTGCATTATTCAATGGAAAACGTACCGTGAAAACTTGGGGTCTTACAATCAATGTTACTGAATATCTTATATGGTTTATATAAAATACATGTAACACTATACCTATGTCCCCCAGCTACATCATATGCAAGTATGCATTTTCATATGATCCCTTTATCTATGATATCAAATAACCATGAGACATATTGTTTATCAATACCATATAGATAATCATACATTATAAATTATCTAATTATAAACAAACCAGGTTGATGAATACATCACATGTCCTTAAAATTTATGGATGAGAACTTTACATGACCTTCTTATAATGGATAAGAACATCATATGTATTATCTTGGAAATATTGTACACTTCCTTGGTCTATCTCAATTACGGTCCCAAATTTCATAATCATTTTATGGGAGGAAACTTACATCTTAGTTAAGATCTAATTGAAAAAATTGTCAAAAATCCCGAAACACATACTAATTAGCTATGACTAAAGGCATGTGAAAGAAGGTTTTAAAATTATAAATGTTCTCATGCTAGTTTTCTTGCAAACCACTTTTATATTGAAAAAGAATTATGAAATATGAACCCCTAGTGTACCAAATACAATGTTTATGAAACTCCATGTGGTATACTTGGGTTACCATCTAATATAAAAAACCCATTTTGTGCCTCATAGTCCTATTTTATATCCCATGATAAGAATCCTACTCATTCTTACCTTAGAATTTCATTATAACTTATACTATTCCATGATGAATATCTATTAGGTATAACTCAAAACCATAATTTGAGAGGCTAATTCATGTAATATTCACTATCAACATGAAAAAGTGGACACTAATTTTTTTTTAAGATGATACATTTTATATCCATAATCTCCTTTAATAACATTAAAAAACCATACATAAGTTCTTATATAATTATATCTCATATGATAGACTACTATACCATCCTTATATTTGTTTCACTTTTAGGGTTTTGTTAAACTCATACATCTCTATGTATTTCCTACCACATCATTATATGAACATCAAATAATAACATTATACTAAACTCCTTTAATGAGTAAACTATATAAACAAAACTATTTTGAATAATGGTGAGACTTAAAAAACAAATTATTAATGTTTAACTCATTGAAAAAATAGTAAAGCTACTTTACTTCACATTATCAAATGATATTATGATAATAACTTCCATTATCTTCTTAAAACTCTTTTTCATATCATTATCATCATCATTCTTGGAGTTGTTTTCATTAAAACAATCCATTGATATCCTTTTAATTAAAACAGACAACTCTTTAAAATTTTATTTACTAATACACCCTAAACACTTTTAAGATAAAGTAATATTAATTTTTTTGGTAACTAAATAAAAATATTTATTTTTATCTTTACCAACATACGATAATTTTTTTTTGTATATTAGGTGGTATTAAATTACTTTTTTGAAAAATATACTATTTTATTTTTTAACTTTGAACATATATAAGTCCAAAACATACTCCCACTAGTCTCTTATAACTATATTCATTTCAAAATATAATTCTAGGATAAAAATATATTTTGAGTCAAGAAATAACCCTACTCTTTAATGAGTATATTTAACCAATAAACTATTGACATACATATCTTATATGATTTTATATGTACTTGGATCACTATTCTATATTGAAAATTTTTTTCTTTAAAATATGAAACTTTTGAGTGGTGGGATCACATCCCACATAATTTAACAAAAAATTGGATAAACACTTTATTCATAGATAAGACATATTCATCCTTATCTCACCCTCAAGTATGTTATAGAATATGATGAATCATAAACCATGTGTATTAAGTCCATCATCTCATATTGTTCATAAAAATTCTTTATTTACAAACAAATTATTCTATCATATAATATAAATAATATTAAAATAAAAGTCCTTTATTTATATAAATTTGAGTTTGATATATTCCTTTACATTCAAATCCATGATTCGACAATCATTTGCTTCATTATTTGAAATCAAACAATAAGATCCATCGGTTTTTCCTTGATTTTGAACTTATATATATTTATTACATTTATAAAATTTATTTAGTATCGGTTTCCCTCTAGAATCGGGGATGACCTCATTGATTAAAGGTTCAAACATTCCAATCGGTTTCTAACGGGTTTGTTCGTAGAACCGGAAACATCCAATGATTCCATATCCATTTGGACCTACTTTCCAAAGGTAGGCTCTCATTAGTTGATAACTGATGAGGCTTAGGAATTTTCATTGGTCAAGAGGATGGGAGGTCGGACTCATCACGCCTTTTTTAGAGGAATTATTGTCTACTTCGGGACTCTCTTTATAGATTTAAGTTATGCTCGTGAATCCTTATTACATTACCAAGTATAAAATGATCTTTCCTTTAGTCCTATAATAAATGATTGGTATGTAAGAAATTCAAAGAATCTTTTATATATATTCAAGGTTCTTCATCGATGAAGAATCAGATTTATTTGTTAGAGATTATTAGTTGATGGTATCCTTAAAATACATAAAAGTATCTTGGTCATTATGATGACCATACTGGTTTTAAAGCCACTCAGTGGGGCACTTGATGTTTATTGTCATTCAGGATGACATGGATTATTTCATAATTGGGATCACACCCGTTGATGGGCTACCTACATATCCTTTGTTTTGTAAAAGGAATCAGAACCCACGTAGTTCGAATAAGGGAGTATGATGTTTATGATTGATAGATCAAAGAAAGATGTCATAATTACTTTTACACTCTAAGATCACGTGAGTCATACTTGGTGTGAGAAACAAGAGGTATTGGTAAAAACAGACAATTGTTCCATGAAAGATGCAATCATAAGAAATGATGTGGGGCTTATGTATGTATGACTGCCCAAAATAGATGAAGATTAAGATTTACTTTAGGGAAGAAATCCAAGATCAGGGTCCATAAAGGTATATGTACTGTATGGAGATTTGGATACTCTAATCTTGGGACTTACTCCTAAGGAAGATTCCCAAGTTAGGAGGGGACTTATGATTGGGTTTTATTCCTAATAAGGAAGCCCAAATCAAAAAGGAAATTAAGACTGGGGATTACTCCTGAAAAAGAGGCCCAGGTTAAAGGGATTTAAAAATTAAAGTGACTTAGGGCTTACTCCTAAGGAGGAGGCCCATATTTGAGACTGGTGCTTACTCTTGAAAAGGAGGCCCCTATTAAGGGAATTATGGTTGGGGCTGACTCCTTAAGAGGATGCCCATATTTGAGACTGGGGCTTACCCTGAAAAGAAGACCCATATTTGAGACTGGGGCTTACTCCTGAAAATGAGGCCCAGGTTAAGGATTCTCTCATCTTAATGGATGTGGTTGAATGAATGAAATCTCAATATTTAGTGACATAAAGATCTATAAATCACTAGATTTTTGAGAGATGTTCCACAGAGTTCCTTTCAGATAAGTAATACAAATCAATAAATCATGCCATAAATGGATTTGAAGAGTGTCTTGAAGATTGAATCTTGAATAGGAGAAGTGGAATGGCATAAGAGGTGTGAAGTGGGTAGGAAAGGCACCCAAAAAGGTAGGGGCACGCAAGTTCTGGTAGGCGCGCAGGTACTGCGTGGGCGTGCAAGTCATGGTCGCACAGGTATACATGCACGACACATGGGTACTTGCATGATTTTCAGTCCTTGAGTAATACTTGGGCAAGACTTGGCTCAAACCCTTGGTATTATCCCTAGAGGCTTTCCAGAAGATGGCGCGTAAGTTCTGATGAATAAGTAGGGCGGCACGCAAGTGTGTTCATTTACCTTAAGGGTAAAACACTTAGGCGCACAAGTGTTAGTGAATTCTAACACATATACCTTACTCATCTTGTTTATACATTCCATTCTAGGTAAATAATTACCTTAGAAATGTTCGGAAGACCTGAAGAAGAGACTTGGGCATTTAGAGCTATGTCTGTGACTTCTGGAAAGAATTATTCCTGAAATGGGGGGACCACTGGGGGTATTTATAGGCTGGAGAAGACCCCGGGCGGTTATTCTTTAGGGAGAGAAAGTCACATGCGTGACCATTAGGTGGCGCGCAAGTATACTTGCACGACAGTGAGGGAACTTGCGCGACGCTTGTGCTTTTGAAGCTTTGTTCATGCCTTTGTCGATTTTTGATGATTTCTTCAAAGGATAAATCAATTTGGGCTAAGTCATTCCTCTTTCCATTCTTTTCAACAATGTGACAAAAATGAGCGTCAACAAAAAGTCCCCCATCAGAGTTGGATCTGAAAGAAATGAGGATGTGACTTTGAGGAAAAGAAGAAAACTAAAGGAAAGGCGGCGCGAAAGTGTATGGTGCACAGGCTGTGGCACGCAAGGTATAGTTCACAACTTCCAACTGGATAGACTTTGGCGCACAGGGTACTGATGTGGCCTATAAATATGTGGCCCCATTTCCATACAAAGAATTCGGATTTCAAACTTTCGAGCTCTCGCCGTGAAAGTGGCCTTCGCCGCACAGGTTGCTCTTTTTTCCGCTGTTTCTTTACTGTCGCGCTGCTGTAGAGGTGTTTAGACTTGTGCGGTTTATACATGAGAGTCAGAAACTATAACGGCACACTAACACTTGTGCGCCAAGTTTAGACTTGTGCGCCTTAATGCCTTTGCCATTTTTATGAATTCCTTCACAAATTTTATGAAAAATAAACCCATTTAATAGTTAGTTTATTCAACTTTTGTGTAGATTTAATGGATCTCAGAAGAATCGGAACGACTGATGAACTGGATCGCAAGCGGATTGATGACATGATGAACATTTTTGGCCCTGATTACTATGATATATGCGACAACACTCTCCTAGATTTGGCTAAGTACTTGAAGAAATATCATCTTAATTTCCCACAGAGAATCTACTTGTCTCTGTATGGTCATGGTCATCTGTAAGGAGTCAATGTTCTAGATGAAAAGAACTATATTCTTGAGATGCAGCTGCACTGCTACTCCTCTATTTCAGTTATGTTGTGCATTAAGAGTAAAAACATAGCTGCGAACTTTCAAATTTTTCCTCCATGTCATTTCCTTGTAGATATGAAAATGGAAAACCCATGGGCTGAAATGTTTTCCGCTGCTGGTTAGTGGAGAGAAGACAAACATGGCATTAGAGAAATATATTAAAAGAGTACGCTCTCCAAACGGATCTTTACTTCCAATGCTCCATTCTCAAATCCATGTATCCATCTTCCAAGTCTCTTGGACAGAAACAGAGTCACTATTTGATCATTAGAAAATTTTCTCAAACCACACTTGAGAACATCCTTTTACAATTGTTCCAAGAAGAGCTAGTATCACTACATCTTTTATTTTATCCAGTTGAATGAATGAATTCCAGGTGGTTGCTGATAAAGATTGGGATGTTGTAAATCAAATGAAGAGTTATATTGAAAGCCTTTTGTAATTCTTGAAAAAGATAAGAGACTCCAGTCTATGGATGTCCTTATATCTCCTGTATATCAATGAAAAACACTTTCATCTTCAATTATTTGTACCTGCATTCTTTTTCTACATGCTTTAAATTTTACCTAATCCAATGGGCCCAGTAAGCATAGTTTGATTTTTACTAGGATTATTATAAATAACCCTTCAAACTTTGAATCATTTAATTTCTCAATATTACCTAAATCATACAAAATGTATGTTTAGTGAGTTGTAACTTGACTTTTATTCAGAGTTCATTTGTCTTTTGTGGCTAGTTTAAAGTCATGCACATTGGACATACAGAGGCTAATGTTTAAGGTTGAAAATATCTTTGACCGAATGAATTAGAATTGACTCAATTCTTTGACAATTTATCTGAAAACATATTACCATACTCAATTATGAGGGAAACAATATGTAAACTATGGATTAAGAATATTTGAATCTGAGGAATGATATGAAAAATAGATAAAAGGCATCATAAAAAGTAGTTTCCAAGAATGAAGTTACTATTATTTAAAAAACCTGTTAGGGGGTTGAATTATGCAGGGCCACCTAAGGGCATTGGCTTCATAGTCAAATAAATAGAATCTTTCGGATAACAAGTCTGTTATGTAGACTGTTTATGCAAGGCCGCCTAAGGGCACGTGTTGCATAGTCAGGCAAAAGAACTCTCAGAATTTTACTTTCCTAGTGGAAAAAAAGCCAGTGAAAGTTTATGGAGATTCAAATTTTACAAAGTATAGAGTTTGTTGTATGGAAAGAGGTACTTGAATATTGAGAAGATATTTCCAAACAATATTATCAAAGAACTGGATGGCTATCACTCCTACGAAGGTCTGACCCAAATGTAGGGAAGAAGAATATAAACCATAGACTTGAATACTTTCAGATCCTGAAAAAGGATATGGGACAAATATGTTAAGGATGGATATTTTTTTTGGATCCCTACATAATGTCATTTAAGACCAATAAGGACAAAAGAGGATTTCTTCCTAAGAACGAAGTTACCAGTATCTGACAAACCCATTAGGGGGTTGAATTATGCAGGTCCACCTAAGGGCATTGGATTCATAGTCATATAATAGTATCTTTTGGCTTACAAATCTGTTATGGAGACTGTTTATGCAAGGCCGCCTAAGGGCACGTACTACATAGTCAGGTAAAAGAACTCTCAGAAATTTGACATTGTTGTGACTAAAATTCCAGAAAAGGGTTATGAAGATATGAAAATATTTAAGGTTAGTATTATGACACATAAATATGGGTATTGTCCAATGTATACAAAGATACAAAGATCAATGCTAACCATAATCATGTTGTGGCTGGGTCCGAAATTGAAATTTTGGACATCACTTTGTATCTCATAAGGATGGGAATCAAGCCATACGTAGTTCTTAAACTATAGTTTAACATCGTGTGGGACAAAAGGATTAGAGATCTTAGTTTAGGGTCATAGAGCTTGGACCATTATAAGAAATACATAGTGTGTGTTTTAATGGGTACTTTTTAGTCAAGGGACTGAAAGTGGAATTTGGGGATAGTCCCAAATGACATGGGGCTGGATTCGAGGGACACTCGAATGTTCCTATGTATCCCATAAGGATGGGAATCAATCCCACATAGTTCTAGAAATACCCTATGTACAAATTTGGTTCGTACATGTGAAGGGTGAAAAGGGACTTTAGTGAAATGATGGTTTAACCCAAGATAAAAGGTTTGGGAATTTCCATGCATACACATAGTATTTGAAATGAAACATGATTGAAAAATAAATTTAAATAATGTAGGATCGAAATAATGATGTAGATGCTCAATATACAAGAGGGGGTGAATTGTATACTTTAAAAATTCCTTTGGAACCTTTAAAGTTAGTTGCGAATAACTATGATTTCCTTAAGAAAAGGAAAGGACTAAGTTTAAGAAAGTTAAACTTAAGAAAATTCACAACACCTCTAACACCAAATTAAAACTTGGAAAGAGATTCTGAAAGTAGGTTCTGGAAATATGGTTCTGGAAAATGAAACTTACCAAAAGATTACAATATGAGACTCTACCTTGAAGCATGTAGAATCTAAAAGAAACAGAGTACAAGTAAGAAAGTATAAGAAAGTTATACTTTCCTTATAATACATGATGCAGCGGAATCAAACTAGTAGTAAAACTACAAGTAACAAGATATAAGTCTTTTAACCCAAAGAGAAGGGTATCCAACAACCTTGGATAAAGGTCCCTTGATTTATACTTTCAAGCAAGTCTGTCTTACCCACACCAGGGTAAGCCCTCGATACGAAGATCGGAGTCCCTATCTTGCTATCCCCGCAAGCCCTCAACTTCAAGGTAGTTGGCCACCTCTGTCTTCCTCAATAAGGAGTCCCTCAATTTCAAGGTAGTCGGCAGCTCTGTCTTCATATCCCCGAAAGTCCTCAAATGTAATCACTAACATTCGGAGTCGCACGAAGAAAAAACTGAACGAGAAGTTCAGTATGCACAAGGCATGAAAAGCTTTCTCTCTCTAGAAATCACCATAGCAGCGTGTGGTCTATAGATCGATCAACTTCTCTGTGTATATGAGCTCTTTTAAATGAGCTCCTATTTATAGGAAAACTTCCAATGGTCAGCTCCCTCTTCCAACGGTCATATTTTCCATGAAACTCGGAGGGACCTGTACACGTGTAACTCAACAAACTGTTAATTAGAAACAGAATAGACGACATCGTTTTATAACAAACTATGTATAACTGAATGCACAACATAGTTTTGAAACAAAGCATTTGTGAGTAAAATCTAATCAATAGTTCGGAGTGTAAGTAAGTCAAAAGTTCATAGTCTAATCAAAATGAAGTTTGGAGTCTATGTTAAGAAATGTTTGGATTCTGCTTTATAGGAATTCGGAGTTTGGTTTCACCAGAGATCGGATTCTGAACCTGTAGAGTTCGGAGTAGAACTTCTTAAGAGTTCAGAGGCGAGCTTCTTTAGAGTTCGGAGTCGAACTACAAAAGCATTCAGAGTCGAACTTCTTCAGAGTTTGGAGTCGAACTACAAAAGAGTTTGGAGTCGAACTTATTTAGGGTTCAGAGTCGAACTGCTTAAGAGTTCGGAGTCGAACTGCTTAAGAGTTTGAAGTTGAACTACAAAAGAGTTCGTAGTCGAACTTCTTTAGGGTTCGTAGTCGAACTTCTTAAGAGTTCGAAGTCGAACTTCTTCAGAGTTCGGAATCCAGAATTTGGATTAGAACTACATTACAGATCACATCCGGAATTCGGATCCTAAAAATAGAATACTTCAAAATCATTACATTATATGGCTCCGGAAATTTGTTTCTGAATCCGGTTTTTGAGTTTAAGAATAATATTTCTATGTATAAGAAAATCTTGGTTAAGGTAAATTTCCTTAAAGAAGTAAATTTTCCTTATGGGGGTAAAAATAATAATTTCTTAAGTATAAGGGGTTTGTGATTTTCAAAATAATAAGGAATAGAAAAGTCATAAGGAAAACATTATTGACTCAACAATCTCCCCCTTTTTGGAAAGCACAAACATCCTTTTGAAAAACTGTATAAGGATTTTGAAAAAATTCATTAGACTTTGAAAATAAAAACTTATCTCCCTTGTTCATAGATAGAAGTAAATACAACTAACTCTCCCTTAGGCATTGAAACTCTAAGGATTGTATTCTGGGTTTCCGGAGTAGAGTTTTCATTATTGTAAGAATGAAAAAAAACTTCGTAGTGGGAAACTCCCCCTTTCATTAAGGATATTTCTCTTAGAAATTTTTCCTTTCTCCTCCTTAGGAATAGTTCTTTTTCTTTCTCCCCCTTTGTTATTTTCAAAAAGAATTAAAGGGAATGGAAAACAAAATATACTACCTGAAACATTAGTATATAACAAGATACTAACCAACCAAATAACCATTTCATTAGAGTTGGGAAAAAGATTACAAGGAAAGATAAGTACAAAAAAATATCGGAGTGGATTCATTTGTCTTCCTTTTCCTTCGGAATGAGCTGCTTCAACAAGGATTTGAGTATCTTCAAGTCTCTTTGATCTTCCTCTCGTTGCCTCTCCAAGGATTTTATCTTTTCTTCTTGAGCTTTTAAAGCCTCTGCCTGAGCCTCCAAGGCTTCTTTTTGCAACTTCAACAACTCATATTGCTTTTCCATATTCTGTTGAAACTCAATCCGGAAATCTCTTTCAGTTTTCCAATTTTGAGATACTGAGTTAAGCTCCCCATTCAGATCCCTGACCTGTTGATTCCGGAAATTTTTCTCCTGGGTTAACTTTTCAGGAATCTCTATAACCTTTTTATCCTCTATTTCAAAGGAATTTTGAACTTCGGCCTGAAAATTCTCAAAGTGAACTAAATCTTCATCAACTCTCTTAGACCACTTCGTTACTTTACTGTAGGACTTCCTATGCACATCATAATTGATCAGAAAAATTTTCTGTTCAGCTTCCAACTTCACAAACTTATCCATTACCATGGATAAGGAATCTGATTTTTGATTCATAGATTGTTGCAGCAACTGGCATCTAGAATCTATTGTTGGAAGAATCGGAATTGTGTCCACCAACTTTCTCAGAGATTGAACCACAAAATCATGCCTGTGGGATGATGATTCTGAATTAGAAACTTCTTTTTGAGATTCCTCTTCTTCAACTGGCATCAGCTTCCTTCTGGAGGTACCACCAACCTCTTTCCTTCTGATGATATCTTTTATAGGTGTCTCCATTAAAGTTGGCTTCCCTTTATTGGATTTTGTAATGGATTGCACATTTGGAGATACTTCCTCAGATTCAGAAACTTGAACAATCTGATCCTCATCTGGTTTCTGTCTTTCTTGTCCTTCCTCAAGAAAGTTCCTCTCATAGGATTCTTCTTCATCAAACATCTCATTTGCTTATTCTTCTTCTTCTGGATGTTACTTGCTAGCTTCCTCATCTCCCTTGCCTGAGGTAACTTTATTTTCAGATTCAGCCTTATCTTTGTAGTACTGTACTTGCTTGATCAAGGCATCCAGATCTTCACTTTCCTCTTCTTCTTCTTCTTCTTCTTCTTCCTCTGTTGCTTCAGAAACTTCTTTCTTAGTTTCTACAACTATTCCTTTACCATTTTCCTTTTCCGGAGTGACATAGTTTTTCGCTGGAGTTTCTGGTAAAGAAGGTTCAAAACCGAATTTTTTTGGAACTGGAAGCCTTTCAGAAGCTAACTCTATATCTTTTAGCAAAGATTGCACTAGTTCAGCTTCAGATATCTTCTTTCTCAACTTATTTTCCTTCGCTTGCCTTTCTAGCTCCTCAGTAGCTTTTTCTTTTAATGCCTTAGCCTCAGCAGGGTCCAATCCGAATTGAGGATCCCCTTCCTTCCTCATTTCTTTATCTTTCCTCCACTTTGCTGCTACTTCATCTGTATATATTTTCTGCTTCATCAGCTTGGGTGGTGTAGATTCAGTTTCCTTAGGCTGAGGAACTTCTTCATCAGTAACTACTTCCTTAGACTTTCTCTTCTTCCTTTGATTTTTTTGAAGGTTCCAGAGATTCTTTTTCAGCTACTTCAAATTCCTCCACGGATAGGTGTAAAATTCTCCGGATTCACTAGAAAATCCCATATTCATTCTCTTAAGCGTATCATCACTGACAAGCATGAGCTTGAAATTTCGGATCTTTGATTTGCAGGCAACTTTGAAAGATTATAAGCATAAAACAATCAACTTAGACAGTAAGGCAGGGAACATCATAATCTGAGCTCTCAGATTTCCTTCTTTGGTATTCTTGATCATAACCAAGACATGTCTTATCAGATTTATCTTTATTAGATTTACCAAGAAATCTAAGACATAGATATCACTCTTTTTCAGATTGTCTTTATCTCCTCTTCTTGGAACCAGAAAATCTTGCACCCATAGTTGAAGAATTCTATTATTTGGAGTGAGCCGAGAAATCTTAGTTGTTGAATCATCCTTAAGCCCAAGACACTTCAGTGCCTTCTCCTTATTAGAACTTCCTTGCACATCGGGAAGTTTGTGAGAACAGAATTCAGCTTCTCCCTCATATTCTATACCAACCAGACTTGCTGCCTTTGTATAAGAAAGTTTATAAGTCTTCCCATAAGACTTAAAAGAAAACCTTTCTCTGCCATCTTCCAATAGGAAGGAAACAGACTCATAAAACTCTATCAACAAGTCAGTATAAACCAGATCTTGTTTATCTAACTTAGCTATGCATACATCTTCCCATTCATTCAGTCTAATATTCTATGAAATAAGAGAATCAAGCTTATAAAAATCCGGATGAACTAACCATTCCCTGTAAACTAACCACTTTGAAATTGGTTTGATAGTTGACATATCTTGAGAGGTTTCTTCAATAGACATTTGGAATGAAATAAACTGTAGGATTCGGATCGGCTTCACAAGATTCGGAACCGGCCTTAAGAGGATGAGCAGAGCTTCGAGACGCAAATGCTTGCAAAACCGATGTGGGACGAGTCTCGGGACCCCCTTTTTATAGGCAAAGAATTTGACCATTGGTCTTCCAAAAGTCATCCAATGGTTGAAAATACTTTGATCTGATCTGACGGTTGAGAATAATTCCGCAAGGGAAAAAAAATTGACTCCGATCTTTTGAGGTATTTTAAACAAAACATTTGGATTTGAGGAAAAACTAGAATCTGAACTAAAAAAGGAAGATAACAGTAAGAAAAATTTGATTACAAAACTATAAGTAGGAAAATCATAACTTACGGATTGACATGAAATATTATTCGAAATTGGTAATATTATTCTTCTTGAAGGAAAAAAACTTCATTACGAAAGTTCCAGTACGAAAAACCTTGTTACGAAAATCCCAGTCCGAAAATCTCCATTCCAAAAAATATTAGTACGAAAATTCCATTCTGGATGTTTTTAGTACGAAAAATTTCCATTCCGGAAAATTTCAGTTCCGGAAATTTCCATTCCAGAAATCTTAGTTCTAAAAACTTCGAAAAAAAAATTAAAAAAAATGTACCCCCCCTATGAAAAGGAGTTTATTACTGTTAGGAGAATTGTTCAACAAGAAGTCAATGAAGAATGATTACCTTACGGTTATCATTCCTAAATTTTGTTTAATATATTCAAATCTATCAGAGGGTAAATATTTTGTGAAGATATCAGCAAGTTGATCTTGTGTTCTGATAAACTGAAGAATAATATCTCCTTTTTGTGTGTGATCCCTAAGAAAGTGATTCCTAATATCTATGTGTTTTGCATAAGAGTGATGTGTAGGGTTATTACTTAATTCAATGAAACTTATGTTATCACACAAAATTTGAGTTTTCGTAAAACTCATGCCATAGTCTGTGAGTGTGTGTTGCATCCACAATACTTGAGCACAACAACTTCTAGCTACCACATATTCGGCTTCAGCAGTGGAGAGTTCTACAGAATGTTGCTTCTTGCAAGACCAAGAAACTAATGAATCTCCTAAGAAATGACAAGTTTCAGATGTACTCTTTCTATCCATTCTACATCCACCAGAGTCAGCATCAGAAAAGCTTTTTAGAACAAAATCATTTCCAGAAGTATAAAATAATCCTAGATCCATGGTTCCCTTAAGGTAGCGAAAAATTATTTTTACTGCCTTTAAGTGAGATTCCTTAAGATTGGATTGATATCTTGCACATAATCATACTGATAATATTAAATATGGTTGACTAGTAGTTAAGTAAAGTAAACTTCCTATCATACCTCTAAAAGATGTTTAATCTACTGGTTTCCCAGCTTCATCAAGATCTAAAGAGTTTGAGGTACCAATAGGAGTACTTATACTCTTAGTGTTGTCATAACCATACTTTTTGAGAAGATCTTTAATATACTTATGTTGAGATATGTAGGTTCCTTCTGGTTTTTGAAAAATTTGAAAACAAAAAAAAAATGTTAACTCACCCATCATACTCATTTCAAACTCAGATTTCATTAGAATTGCAAAAGATTCGGTCAAGGATTGCTGAGTTGAACCAAATATGATGTCATCAACATAAATTTGAACAATCAAAACATTTTTCTTATCCTTTTTTATAAAAAGGGTTGGATCTGCATTTCCCTTAATATAGTTATTTTGAAGCAAAAATCCAGTGAGTCTATCATACCATGCTCATGGGGCTTGTTTAAGACCATACAAATCTTTGGTAAGTCTAAAAACATGATCAGGATGTTTTGTATCTTCAAATCCAGGAGGTTGTTCAACAAAAACTTCCTCTTGGACATAACCGTTAAGAAAAGAACATTTCACATCCATTTGGAAAAGTTTGAAATTAAAGAATTCTTCAAAGGCAATTAGAATATAGATAGATTCAAGTCTAGCTACTGGAGCATAGATTTCTTCATAGTCTATTCCCTCTTGCTAATTATAACCTTTAGCATCAAGTCTAGCTTTATTTCTTACTATGACTCCATTTTCATCATATTTATTTCTGAAAACCCATTTTACTTCAATAACAGAAGTTTCCTTAGGTCTTTCAACCAAGGTACAGACTTTATTCCTTTCGAATTCATTTATCTCATCTTGCATGGCTTTGATCCAATCATCATCACCTAAAGCTTCATCAGTGCTTTTGGGTTCTAATTGGGAAAGAAATGCTAGATGTTCTACTTCATTTCTTAAGGAACTTCTAGTCCTTACAGGTTGATTTACATCACCAATGATACTATCACTGGGATGATTCTTAAGGAACACCTGATTTGGGTTTTGTAAAACCTGTTCATCAACATAGGGTAGAAAGTCTTCTGGGGTAAATGTTTCAGAATTATCTTCTTGAACATTGTCCTTATCAGAAGGTTCTTCTATCAAATGCTGACAATCAGTTTTTGAAAACACATCCGAGGATATAGGATGGGATGGTTTAAAAACAAAAGGATCAGTCTCATCAAATTTTACATGTACTATTTCTTCAATAGTACAAGTATTTTTATTAAAAACTCTATAAGCCTTAGATGTTGTGGAATAACCTAAGAAAATTCCTTCATCACATTTTGGTGAGAATTTATGTAAGTTATCTTCATTATTCAAAATGAATACTTTTCAACCAAAAACCTTGAAGTATGATAGTCTTGGTTTTCTACCATTCCATAACTCATAAAGAGTTTTATTAAGAAAAGGTCTAATCAAAATTCGATTTATAGTATAGCAAGCATTACTTACAGCTTCAGCCTAGAAATTTCTAGCTATAGAATATTCACTCAACATGGTTCTAGTTATCTCTTGAAGAATTATATTTCTTCTCTCAACTACCCCATTTTGTTGAGGAGTCCTTGGTGCTAAAAAATTGTGAGTAATGCCTTTTCTACTACAAAAAGTTTCAAAATCAGAATTTTGAAATTCTCCTCCATGATCACTATAAATAGTTTTCAATGGAAGGTTTTTCTCATTTTTAACTTTAGCTCTAAAACTTTTGAAAAAATAAAAAGCTTTCGATTTCTTTTCTAGAAAATAAACCCAAGTAAATCTAGTGTAATCATCAACTAGAACAAACACATAGTATTTGCCTCCAATACTTCCAGTTTGTGTTGGACCAAAAAGATCCATGTGCACTAACTGTAATGCATCAGTTGTTGAGACTTCACCGATTGATTTAAAACTACATTTATGTTTCTTGCCATATTGACAAGGATCACAAACTTTAGAAAAATCAAATCTAAGCTCCGGTAGATCTTTAACTAGTTTCTTCTTAGAGAGTTTACATAGGTTTCTAAGGTTACAGTGACCTAGTCTTCTATTCTATAACCAGTAATGATCTTCCATTGCACTTAGCCAAGGTAAATCTTGGCTCCTGAGGTCTTCTAGGTTCAAATTGTAAACATTCTCTTGCCTATTGGATGAGAGAATAAATTCATCCTTGGAATTGTGAACTAAGCACCTATCATTCCTAAAATTCACAAGGTACCCTTTATCACATAACTCACTTATGCTAATGAGGTTGTGTTTAAGACCCTTTACGAAAAGAACATTTGAAATCAAAGTTTTACCTAAAAGAACAATATTACCAATACCAACAATCTCTCCCTTAGTATTATCTCTGAAAGCTACCTTTCTTCCTTTTTTTTGATAATCTTTTCAAAATAGATTTTGTTACCAGTCATGTGCCGCGAACATCCACTATCCATGTACCAAGTATTGTTGCTGGTACCCTCTTTATTTTCCTGAAATCAAGAAGAAAATTAGACTTTCGGAATCCAAACTTGTTTTGATCCGAGATTACCAGATAACAAAATTTTAGGAACCCACATTTTCTTAGAAAAGTAAGCTTTGTGAAATCCTAAGGATTGGGTTTTGTTTAAGGAACAATTCTTTGCCCAGTGACCACCACATTGACACTTAGTGCAAAATGGGGCACTTTGAGGAACAAAATAATTGTTACTAAAAATTGGTATTGCATGCGTAAAACCAAATCCGGATTTATTTCTTAAAGGTCGTATTTTGGAATACATTTTATCAAAATTTTCCTTACCATGGGTAAAGTTTGATAAACACTTTTCTAAGGAAAAAATTTCGAACTTGGGTTTTATATCCAAGTTTTTATCCTCAAAATCATTAGTTTTAGAACTAGATCTAGGCTCGAAAACATTTTTCTTAGAAATTACTTTTTCTAACTCTTTAGAAAGTTTGTTCTTCTCAGAACTTACTTCCTCAAGATTTTTTGAAATACTCTCAAAATCAGATTTTTTTCTATCAAGATCTTTAGAAAGATCTGATATCTCTTTTGTAAGAATATAATTTCTAGAGTTTGTCTTATCAAGTTTTTTATTGAGTTTGGAATTCTCAATTTCAAGAAGTTCAGCAAACCTAGAGACTTATTCATAAGTAGGTAAAGTATTTTCTTCATCATAAGAGGATTCTTCATCAGAAGAGTTATAATACTTACTATCATTAGAATTTAAAGAAACATTGGTCAATGATTTATCATTTCATACCTTATCCATAGAACAATGATTATCAATAGGTAATCTGGCTATAAGACCAAGATTCTTCTGTCCTGAAGATTTGTAATCAGAAGATTCATCTGAAGAATCACCACCACTGGCACTCCAGGCGTCACTAGCTTTCAAAACATTCTTATCTCTGGCTTTATAATACTTCTTTCTGTTCCTGTCTGAATGCCTTTCTTTCCATTCTTTCTTTTTGAGAAAAGGGCAATCTGGCCTAATATGTCCAGCTCTCTTGCATTCATAACAAGTCACTTCTCCATCTTTCTTATCTTTCCTGTCCTTTTTTTTATACTTGGATTGGAAGTTTCTCTGTCCAGCTATCTTGTTCATCCTTTGAGCAAGATTTGCTAATTCACTTTCAGATATTTCACTCTCACTAGATTTAGATTGGAAAATAACTTTCTTAGACTTGGATCTGGTTACTCTCTCAGGAGTCTTAGCTTTCATCTGATTTGATGTTATAGTAAAAGCAACAGTACCATTTCCATTTTTCTTTTTGATTTTGTCAGTATCTCTCTTCATTCTGGTTTCATGTTGGAGAAGAGTTCCAAATAACTCATCAAGAGAAATTTGAGTGACCTTCATGTTCTCATCTATAGTAGTTCTTTTGGATTCCCACTCATTAGGCATGATATTAATTATCTTATCCACAAGTGCTTCATCATCTAAACCTTTTTCTCCCATAGACTACAGGTTGTTGACGATAGTCATAAATCTCTGTTGAACTTTACATATTGGTTCTCCATAAGGAAAATTGAAGCCATGATATTCAGCTCTAAGCATAGCTCTCCTAGTCTCAATCACTTTAGAAGTTCCAAAGTGTGTAACCTCTAACTTCTTCCAGATACAATTAGCTGCTTCACAAGAAGAAATTTGGCTATATATATTTCTAGTCATTGAACAAAGTAAGGTATTGCGTACCTTATAGTTGAGTTGATACTCTTGCTTTTCCTAGTTAGTAAAAGTTCTAACTTCATTATCAGGAATTTTATAATCACCAGTAAGCATAACAAAGTTTTCAACACCAGTATTGATAAAAAAAGTCTTCATTCGATCTCTCCAGTACTCGTAGTCATTACCATCAAAGATTGGTGGTCTTGTAGGATTTAGATTATCAATGGAACCAACATTGATTCCTACCATACTTACAAAAACCTTTGGCACACAAACTTTTTAGTAGAAAAGATTTGTAATAACAAAGTTCGGAATGAGAAATTTCTGAATGACAAAGTTCGGAATGAATAATTCGGAATGACAAAGTTTGGAATGAATATTTCGGAATAACAAAGTTCAGAATGAATAATTAAGAATGAAAAAGTTCTTTCTAAGCAATTGTGAAGAATAAAGAAAAAGAGCAAGAAATAATTATTCGTGAGTATAAGTATTTCAGAAACCTGCTCTGATAACAATTGTAGGATTGAAATAATGATGTAGATGCTCAATATACAAGAGGGGGGTGAATTGTATACTTTAAAAATTCCTTTGGAACCTTTAAAGTTAGTTACGAATAACTATGGTTTCCTTAAGCAAAGGAAAGGACTAATTTTAACAAAGTTAAACTTAAGGAAATTCACAACACCTCTAACACCAAATTAAAACTTTGAAAGAGATTCCGAAAGTAGGATCTAGAAATATGGTTCCGGAAAATGAAACTTAACAAAAGTTTACAATATGAGATTCTACCTTAAAGTGTGTAGAATCTAAAAGAAACAGAGTACAAGTAAGGAAGTATAAGAAAGTTATACTTTCTTTATAATACAAGATGCAGTGGAATCAAACTAGTAGTAAAACTACAAGTAACAAGATATAAGTCTTTTAACCCAAAGAGAAGGGTATCCAAAAACCTTGGATAAAGGTCCCTTGATTTATACTTTCAATAAAGTTTGTCTTACCCACACTAGGGTAATCCCTCGATATGAAGATCAGAGTCTCTGTCTTGCTATCCCTACAAGCCCTCAACTTCAAGGTAGTTGGCCACCTCTGTCTTCCTCAACAAGGAATCCCTCAACTTCAAGGTAGTTGGCACCTCTGTCTTCCTATCCCTGGAAGTCATCAAATGTAATCACCAACATTCGGAGTCACACGAAGCAAAAACTGAACGAGCGGTTCAGTGCGCACAAGGCATGAAAAGATTTCTCTCTCTAGAAATCACCTTAGCAGTGTGTGGTCTCTAGATCGATCAACTTCTCTGTGTATATGAGCTCTTTCAAATGAGCTCCTATTTATAGGAAAATTTCCAATGGTCAGCTCCCTCTTCCAACAGTCATATTTTCCATGAAACTCAGAGGGACCTGTACACGTGTAACTCAACCAACGGTTAATTAGAAACAGAATAGACGACATCGTTTTATAACAAACTATGTATAACTGAATGCACGACATCGTTTTGAAACAAAGAATTTGTGAGTAAAAGCTAATCAATAGTTCAGAGTGTAAGTAAGTCAAAAGTTCAGAGTCTAATCAAAATGAAGTTCGGAGTCTATGTTAAGAAATGTTCTGATTCTTTTTTATAGGAATTCGGAGTCTGGTTTCACCAGTGATCGGATTCTGAACCTGTAGAGTTCGGAGTCGAACTTCTTAAGAGTTCAGAGTCGAGCTTCTTCATAGTTCGGAGTCGAACTGCAAAAGTGTTCAGAGTCAAACTTCTTCAGAGTTCAGAGTCGAACTACAAAGGAGTTCGGAGTCAAAATTCTTTAGGGTTCGGTGTCGAACTGCTTAAGAGATCGGAGTCGAACTGCTTAAGAGTTTGAAGTTGAACTACAAAAGAGTTCGGAGTCAAACTTCTTTAGGGTTCGGAGTCGAACTACTTAAGAGTTCGGAGTCGAACTGCTTAAGAGTTCGAAGTTGAACTTCTTCAGAGTTTAGAATCCAGAATTCGGATTAGAACTACATTACAGATCACATCCAGAATTCGGATCCTAAAAAAAGAATAATTCAAATATTTTCATTATATGGCTCCGGAAATTTGGTTATGAATCCGGTTTTTGAGTTTAAGAATAATATTGCTATGTATAAGAAAATCTAGGTTAAGGTAAATTTCCTTAAAGAAGTAAATTTTCCTTATGGGGGTAAAAATAATAATTGCTTAAGTATAAGGGGTTTGTGATTTTCAAAACAATAAGGAATGGAAAAGTCATAAGGAAAACCTTATTGACTCAACAAATAATGGTTCCCTATTAGGGGAGGGTATCGAAGAATATTTGTAGTTTACTTTCATACTGTACAAAACAGTGATGTATAGTTTAACATCGTATAGAAAGGACAAAAGTGAATCAATGTAAAGATATTGATTCTAGGGATGATTTCATGAATCAACATCGTATGATATTGAGGTGAACCGATGTGAAGATATTGGTTTTGGGATTGAACCTTGGGAGGTTTCCTACGTACCCAGCCTAGAAGGCAAGGATCAAAGTCAGCATAGTTCAATTAAAGAATGAATTAAGGATCAAGTTGTTCTTGGGGACAACAACCTAAAAATGATGTTTTGGGACTTAAACATGGTTAGTATCCCAGAGAGAGTGTTATGGTTGAGGTTTGCTCTAAGCTCACGTTATTCATACTCGGTGTGAGAGACAAGAGGTAACAACAACCTTAACGATGCATAGTTTAAGGTTATGTAGGATAGATAAAGGGACTATGCAGTTTAATGTATTGCAGTTAGGACTATTGGTACTGCACAGTTTAGTGTCATGTAGCAGGGACAAAGTACAGTTTAATGTCATGTAGGACGTCTCAAAGGAATTTCTATACAGTTTAGCATCATTTAGTTAGGACGATGGAGACAACACAGTTTAACATCATGTTGGACAAAAAGACGACTGTGCAGTTTAATGTCATGCAGTAAGGACAAAAGAGTACACCATTTAACATCATGTTAGACGTATTAGGGAAATTTTTCATATTTTAACATCATGTTGGAAGAAAGTAACACAAATATTTTAAGGTCATATGTATGGACCATTGATTATGTCGTTTAACGTCATGTTGGACGTAAGGGACGTTTTCACAGTTTAACGTTATGTTGGATGAAAAAGGGACGATACAGTTTAGCGTCATGTTGGACGAAAGTGTGAATAGTTTAAGGTAATATGCATGGACCGTGGATGGTGTAGTTTAATGTCATGCTGGACTTAAGGGACTTCTGTACAGTTTAGCGTCATGTAGTTAGGACGTTACAGTTTAATTTCATGTGAGATGAAAGGAATACAAATAGTTTAAGGTCATATGTATGGACCGTTGCTATATATTTTAACGTCATATAGAAAGGACGATGAAGGGGAAACAATTTAACATCATTTTGGACGTATGTGAAAATAGTTTAGGGTCATATGCATGGACCGTTGATGATGCAGTTTAACACCTTGCTGGATGGTGGTGCAGTTTAAGGTCATACCAGACCACAGATGATATATTTTGTGTTTATACAAAATACTTCTTCAAAAATATAGCATTGGTTGGAGTAGTGATGAGTTCTCCATCCATCGAGATTAATGAATAAGCTCCATTAGAGTAGACCCTATGTATTGAGTATGGTCCTTCCCATTTTGGCTCAAGTTTGGGAGGTTTCTTTCCTAGTATCGTTGGAGTTCTGAGAACTAATACCAATTCTCCCTGAGTGAATGAATGAAGATGAAATTTTTTGTTAAAAGCTCGTTCTACTCGATTCTGATAGACTTCAAAGTGGTGCAAAGTGCACAATCTTTTCGCATCTAACCATTCCAATTAATTCAATCGCTTTCAAGATTGTTCATCTATAGATGATTGATCACAAATGGCAACTCTGAGCGAGAGTAGTTGAACTTAAATTGGAAATACTTCTTCCATTACATATACCAATGAATATGGAGTTGACTGAGTTGCAGTGCGGGTGGTAGTCTAATAAGACCATAAAGCATGAAAGAGTTTATCGGGCCACGATTTCTTATCTTTATCCACAATCTTTTGCAGTGTATTTGAAAGAGTCTTGTTGAAAGCTTCTATCTGGATATTGTCCACTGCATGATACCGAGATGAATGGTTGGATTTGATGTTGTATTCTTTATACAATTTCTTCACCTCGGATGAACAGAAGTTAGTGCTATTGTCCGTCAATATGGTATGAGGGACACCAACTCTAGTATTGATGATAGACTTGATGAAGCTAACAATGCATTTAGAACTGACTTCCTTGAGAGGTATTGCCTCTACCCATTTGGAAAAGAAATCAGTAGTAGTAAGAATATACTTAAACTTCTTGGCCGTAGCTGAAGGGTAAGGTCCCACCACATCCATTCCCCATGTGGAAAATTTCAACAAGTATTTAGCTGTATGAAGCAACTCTGGAGGTTGATGAATGAAGTTGGCATGTACTTGGCATGAATGACACTTCTTTGTGATATCAACACAATATTGTATCATTGAAGGCCAAAAGTATCCAATCCTTCGAATTTAATCAGACAGTCTATTTCCAGACTGGTGGGAACCACAGACTCCTGCACACACTTCTTTCATGATAGCCATTGTCTCTTCAACATCAATGCATCTGAAGAGAACACCATCAAAACCGCGTTTTTAGAGAATTTTCTCTAGGTGATCTGGGCTATCATAAAGAGTAAATTTGACCACACATCGCCAGATTTGTTCTTTATCGGCTCTATCAGGTGGAAGTGTTCCATTTTGAAGGTATTCCCTGATAGGTGGCATACATCCTGTAATATGACCATAAGGTTCAGGAATGGGACTAATTTCATTAATTTCCTCTGTTCTGATTCGAACATAAGGTGAAATTTCACGACAGTGGGCAATAATGATGGTTGTCTCGTCCCGATTTGGATCTGCCAGAGTTGTGGCTATATTAGCCAGTGCATCAGCTTGAGCATTTTGGGATCGCGGGACATAAGAAAATGTCGGTTCCGAATGGAATTCTACCATTAACTCTCTGACGTAATCATATAAAGGGATTAGTTCTTCTTTTCTGTTGGCATAATCCCCATTGACTTGTTTTATTACCAGGTCTGAATCACCTTTCACCTTTAAGTGATTCACTTGTGCTTGATGCGCCAATTCCAAGCTTTTGATGAGAGATTGGTATTCTGCTTCATTATTAGTATCATCTTCCCACAATAATAAGGAATAAGGTAACACTTCCATTTCTGGAGAAATGAGCACAATTCCTAAGCCAACTTTTTTGAATTTAGGATTTTCCATTTTCCTCCCTGTTGGACTTCGGGAAGAACCATCAAAATACATTTCCCATGCCTGAGTACATTCTTGAATAGAGAAGATTTCCTTATCTGGGAGTTCAATATCTGAAGATGTGTCTTCCACTGAAGGGTGTTCATCCAGGAAATCAGCTAGAGATTGGCCCTTTATTTCCTTTTGAGACACATACTGAATATCAAATTGCTGCAAAATAACTATCCACCTTGCCAGACATCCTGTAAGCATTGGACGACTAAGGATGAATTTGAGCGGGTTATTGAGAGATACCAATTGGACCTCGTGATGTTTCAGGTAGTGTCTAAACTTCTGAACTACAAAGATTAATGCCAGGTAGCACTTCTAAATACTTGAATACCGGGTTTCTGCTTCATGAATATTCTGACTGAGGTAGTAGAGGTTGTTTTCATTCCCATCGTCATTCTTCTGAGCAATAAAGGCACCCAATGATCGCTCTAGAGCTGTCACATAGAGGATAAGTGTTTTTCCTTCAATAGGTGGAATGATTACTGGTGGACTCAAGAGGTATTTCTTGAGAATATTGAATGGTTCTTGACATTCTTCAGTCCACTGGTAAGTGACTCCCTTCATCATCAATTTGGTAAAGGGTAAACTTTTACCTGCCAAATTGGCGATGAAACGCCGAATATAGTCTAAGTCTCCTTGAAGTCCTCTTAATTCTTTCAAATTTCAAGGAGGTGAAATACCAAGGATTGACTTTTTCTTCTCATGATTAACTTCAATACAATGATGGCATACAACTAAGACGAAAAATTTTCCTGAGGTTACCCCAAAAGCACATTTAAAGGGGTTCATATTCAAATTATGTTGTCGAACCTTGCAGAATATGACTTCCAAATCAGCCAAGTGATTAGAAAATTGTTTGGATTTAACCACCAAATCGTCTACATAGTGTTAAACGAACTTCCACAGAAAGGGTTTGAAGATACGATGCATGGCACGCTGATATGTAGCGCCCACATTCTTTAAGCCAAAGGGTATTACTCGGTAGAAAAACACACCCTGAGGGGCTCTAAAGGCTGTGGATTCCACATCTTATGGGGCCATTCGGATTTGATTATATCCATAATATCCATCCATGAAGGAAAGTACTTCATAGATAGCTGTTGCATCATTTAAAAGTTCTGTAATCGGAACTGGTAAATCATCCTTAGGACAATGCCAATTAAGATCTTTGAAATCGATGCAAACTCTAATTTGTCCGTTCTTATTCATTATAGGTAAAATATTATCCAACCACCTGGGATATTGAACTTCTCTGACGAAGTTAGCTTTGATAAGCTTATCCACTTTAGTTTCAATTTTGAAAGCATAAGTTGGGTGTGTTCTTCTCGCGGCTTGCTTAAATCCTCGATGTTTTTCTGGTAAACCCAAATGATAAGTAAGAAACATCAGGATCAATCCCGGGATTTCTAGATAGTTCCAAGCAAATATATCTCTATTTTTCTTTAGAAAGAAAATATACATCTCTTTCTCTTCAAGAGTCATGGCCGCACTGATTAAAGTGGGCATGGATCTTCTTTTGTACCCCGATTTATTTCTCTGAGTTCATCCATGGTGGTAGAGATACCCTCTTCAAATGCTGGAGGAGCATCTCTGAGATCTTCCTCTTCTTCTTCATCATGTGTTATTTCTTCCATTTCTACTTTCATAGTAGACGATAAAGCATAATTTTCATGATCAGAAGAGATGTCAAAATTTGCACATCTTGAAGAAGAAGCTTCCATTTCCAACTCGATTGACGATGAAGGGTCTTCTTTGGGTAATAAGGAGGAGATGATGGATTGATAATCGACATCATTTCTCAACTCTGATGTTGCTATAACTTCTTCTGGCCTAATTGGTGAAGTATAGACTTGTTGGATTTCAGCAAATGAAATGAAGACATCACCATTTGGGCTTTCATCACTGCTTGGAGAATCACCAATTTCTCCCATGTTGTCTGTCTTGATTGTCGTAATTGAAATTATGGATCTTTCCATAAGAGTATTTTGATTTGGGTCTATCCTGTCAATTTGACTGATAGGAAACACATAATCTGTACTCACATGTGCAAATGGATTTATTGGAATCTTTTCCAAACCATATGGAGAATTAATTTTGGTAATCTCCTTTGTTGTGGATTTCTCCTTTCTCTTCATGTGATAGAATTCTACCTCAATGTATTGAGACTCACATGTCCTGAACGGGGCCTTATCACCATACAATGTCCCAACTTGACCATAAAAACAATATTTGAGACATTGATGGTATGATGAAGGGATAGCCGCATGTTGATGTATCCAGGGTCTTCCAAGCAGGATGTTGAAGGCTGGGTCTTGATCAACAACCATGAAATATGAATTAGATACAAGATATCCAAACTGAGTTCTGAGTGTAACTTAGCCCAGTGGTTCTTGTTCATTTTTATCATATCCTTGTAACATCATGGTAGAAGGAGATAAATTAGATTCTGTGAGGCCCAATCGACGAAGTGTACGAATGGGCATGAGGTTGACTCCTGAACCATTGTCAATGAAAGATCTTTGGACATCTATGTCATTGACCTTGCCAGATAAGTACAGAGGTCTAATATGCCCATGCACAACATCATCTTCATCTTCATCAGTAAAAGATATTATTGCATGAAATTCTGTATGATTATTCTCTATGTGATAGACTTCAGCTGCAGCAATTTCAATTTCAAACTCCCAAGGACTTGACAAAGCCTCGATGAGTGCCTCACGAAGATCTTTTGACAGATTCAAAGCATCCAGAATTGATAACTTGGTTGGTACTTGGGACAAGTGTTTCAATACATCATACTTTTGATCCAGAGGTTTGCATTTCCCAACAGGAACATGTGGTTTAACAGGTTCCTTGGAAGTTGATGCTTTGGAATTTGATGCATCTTGTACCGGGATAGGAGTTGGTAATACTCCTAGATTTGTAATATTAGACCAATTAGGTCTATTTACTTGCTGATAGGAAGAAGATGTAACCTTCACCCGGACTTCCAAAATAACTGTGCCAGGACTGAATTTTCTATTGGTGGAAGAACTTGCATGTTCTTGCTGAGCTTGTTGAAGGGATCTACCATGAGTTTCTACTGCGTACACAGTTCTAGCAGGGGTAGAATTGGAATAGTGGCTTCTGAAAGATCCATGTCTTCCCCTGTATCCTGAGCCTCTGGAACTTCCTCTGATTCCTCTATTTGATACAGGGAATTCAGGCTCATCAAAATCAAAAGTATGACTGGAATATGGATCTGTTAATTGAATCATATTAACAGAATTGAAAATCAACTCTTCATCCGATGAGGATTCTTCCTGACTAGCCAATTTAGGCTGTGCTGTTTGGTAGGGCGATGCCCATTGATTTGAAGTAGATGACATGAAGTCTTCCGTAGTCAAAGACAACTTAGGATTTGACACATACTCATCTTCTTCTGATTCTATTTCTTTCTTTGAATCATGCCATTTCTTTGATAATTTTCCCTCTAATGAAGAGGGTTTTGCTGCGGCATTCATGGCAAAAGGTACAATTGGTTTCTTCAATTGCATTCGCAAAATAGCATGAGTTTGGTTGATCGTCTTTCTGATCATCCAATCATCATATTTTTGTGCATTTTTTCTTTTGACTTCTTGCCACTCACCTTCCTCCTCTGGAACTATAGCAGTGACACATGCTACCTTGGCTGAAGAGCCTTTCAGTTTGACTTGTCCCGAGTCGACCATCTTTTGGAGGAGGTCTTTGAAGACAAAACACTCTTGGATGGGATGCACCAACATTTGATGAAAGGGGAAATAATTGGGATGGTCTTCAAATCCTTCCTTGTTTGGCCTCTTGGGATTTGGCAGCTGAACCAAATTATTCTCTAGTGCCGAAATGAAGTAACCAGGAACTTGTTCATTTCAGAAAGAGTATGTTTTTCTTTTCAGATCCTCAAATTGTTTTCGTCTTTGATCTTTTTGATCGTCTTGACAAAACAGCCTTTGTTGTTGGCATTCTGGAGGTAGAGCCCTTTGAAAAGATGAAGGTTTTGAGGTAGAAGCAAGTACAAGTGCTTGTTTAAGCATAATTGTAGCAGTTTCTGCTTTACCCATTCACCTTCATGGAGCTGATGGAATTACATGAGATTTAGTCTTAGTCTGTATAAGAGAATCTTCAATTTGTTGAGAGATTGAAGTAAGGTCTCAAAACCCTCCTATGTATTTCACAGGGATCAGCGGTGTGTGTAATTCGCCACGCAAATTTGCCACACAGATTGGAAACAGTTCCTCTTGAGGGAGTGATAAGCTCAGGGAATATGTTAATCCCTTCCAGCGAGCAATGAAATCAAAGACTCATTCATTCTCCCTTTGCTTACAGTTTTTAAGATAAAAAACTGTTGTCTTTGGAAAAGTTGAGCTGAATTGAAGAAGAAATCGTTGACGGAGATCTTCACATCCGGTAATTGACCAGGACTTCAAGCTTGTGTACCAGAAAAAGGTTGGTCCTTGAAAGGTTCGCATGAGGCATCTGAGTTTCACTACATCTTGCTGCTCCGGAGATCCCATCATAGGATCGCAACAAGACACGTAATGCATCAAATGCTATTCAGGGTTGCCTGACCCATTGAAAATAGGGAATACATGATTCCCAAAATTTGATGGGGGAGAGATTGAATCTACCCATTCAGGGTAATATTTCTTTTCCAGTTGAACCTATGCACGCTTCCCTTCCATAGTCTCTAACCAAGCTGTTAATGACTCAATGGTAGTTATTAACTTTTGAGAAACATCCAGTTGAACTTGGACTTGGGCAGGTGCAATGACTGGAGTCTGGACAGGTATGGCAGCTGGTACTACAACTGATGGCAGCACTACCAATTGTTGTTGCACTTGACCCGTAGGATTAGACCTGTGAGGGTGTACTGATAAAGGAGGATATTCTTCATCCATATCAGTAGTGATAACAAAATCCCTTGGCAGACTGACTCCAGCACGCTTAGGAAGAAGTCTAACTTGAAGTAGTTCTGCATTCAACCTCCTTAATTATTTCATTTCTTCCTCCTATTGCTTTCATTTCTTCCTCCTGTTGCAAAAATCTTTGCTCTAGTGAGAGCGAATGGCATTCTTCAGAAGAAGGATATGTAACCTGATTCTTTCCCTTCCCCTGGTTTGATCCCTTTTTGAGAGGGGTAAGTGGTTTATTTGAAGGAACACCCATATTCTGCGTAAACCTTTGATTTCGTGTACGCACACCTTCTTCATTTGTGTCTGTGCGTACAACTTCCCGAGCAGGAACCTCTTCATCTGAGTCCCCTGAGTGAACCTCATCTGGTGGATCAGCAACAATGGAATTGATGACATTGATTGATGAATAACGCATCGCATCCCCTCTATAAGAATTTATGTGATATTGTCTTCGTCCATGTCTTTGATGAGACATTGCCTTTTGTTGACTCAATCCCTCAGGAACTTCTTGATGAACTGTAATTTAGAGAGAATCTCCTGATAATTTGGCTCTTCGTTCCTCTTTAGGCGTCTTCCCCAATCGAGAAAAGACCGACTTTCTCTGAGGAGGGGATTGATGATTTGAAAAAGTCCCCAGTCTGGTGGACTGGGGTTGTTCCTGCTATCTTTGATCAACTCCTCGAATCTTATTTGTTGATTCCGAGGGTTGGTTTAAAAGAGTCCCCAGTCTGGCGAGATGGGGTGGATCTTTACATGCTATGTCTGAGACTTACTTAAAATATCTCCTGATCTTGCGGACCTTAGTCCAGAAATTAGTTGGATGCATTAATATGTATCCACTTTTATCACCCGGTTCGAACGACTGTTGGATTATTTCTGACACTTCTGTCACTTGATGATGTGCTTGCTCCATACAAGAGGCATGTTCAATATTATCATTTGCTTGATGCAGGAGTAATTCAACAACTTGTTCTGTGTATTCTTGATTTTGAGAGGAACTAGTTGAGGCATGTTCTTGGGCAAGCTGTTGATTACAAACAAAGCCCATTGACTGTGGCCTACCATGGGAAAAAACAATGCATGAGACCATTTTTTGCGGGCTTTGCTGACTAGAGAGTACCGTGAAATGTAGTGCTCCATGAACACCCCATCCTCTGACATGAATACCAGATGGGGCATTGGGAATTAACTGGAACAATCTTCTTAGTGTTCCAAGTCATGAACGCTGAAGGGCTCTCTGCTACTTTTCAGCCTTCGGATATCGAGAGACTGATAGAGATGCCAAATCAATCTGAAGTTGTAACCCTTTTATTATCTTAAGATGATATTCATATTCATCATAAGATAATACTTTCTTTTTCAACTAACAAATAGTTTTCCATATGTTGAGACGAATATCATAAATCAAATCTTCCGTTAACATCTCTGGAATTTCATACTGAGAGTCAGCCAGAGGCCAAAACATAACTGGCACTTCACCTTTCGCCAGTTGTTTTCTCATGTTCAGTATTTCCTTTTTATCATCAATGAAGATTATTCTACCTGATTTGACCAGATTTGGTGCTTCCTTGTTACTTCATCGGATTCAACAAGATTGGTAGAGAAATCACTGATCAAACTAGAAGATGCGTGACTTAGGGGTGGTTCGGAGAATAACGTAAACCCTGGGCTATCTTTCGATTGTTAAAGTATTTCACCTGCTATCGATGAAGAATCAGACATGACTGGTTTCACATATTCAAGTACCTCAAGATAAGAGGGCTTTCTCGGCACTACATTTTCCACTGAAGCATTTTCAAGGCATTGTGCATCACTACTGTGGAGAGGACTTTCGCAGCGAAATTCATCATCATGGGGAGGAACACCATGGTGGGTTATAGCAAAAGATGAGATCTCTTGCTCCTTGGTCTTCTGACCACACAGAGGGTTCCTGTGGCTCTCATCTGAAAATGAAACTTCTAGATCGACTGAATTGTCATGAAGCAAGCCTTCATGAGGAAGTGTCTGTTGAAGACCTTCGGAATTAATGTTCCCACTATTGGAAAATGAGGGAGTAGAATCTTGATTTCCAACAGATAATTGTCTGAGGGCTTCAATAACTCCAGCATCGAGAAAGGCCTTGTTACAGATTGGCTCTTGATATCCCAATTCTGTGGGGCGGGTCTTCTTCTTAGACACCTTCTTACTCGCCTTGGAAACCACTTGTTGATGAAAGTGGATTCTCTGAGCAAGTGTATGTGCCTGATCAGGAGATATGGCCAGGTTAGGCTGATGTTCTCCACTCAAATCAGGTGTATGTTCCTGACTTGGTTGTCCATATGATATGGGGGAGTATGCCCCACAACCCTCTTGGACTAGAACAGATTTGTGTGTCTATTCCGGAGTGAACTGTTGATGTGTCACTCCACTAGTAGGGATAGATTTATGTGTCTTTCCCTGAGATGTTGTTGAAGCTTTTATAATATCTTGGAAAGTATACAGAATATGGGCAGGAATTTGATTTTGTTCTTTCACCATTGATAAAATATGCTTGGTGACATCAGCTGCCGGAATGGGGATATATGTCTATTACGTGCTTGGAGTAGGTGTATGTGCCTGCTCATATCCTCATTTTCCAATCCGTGAATCCTGAGAGTACTCAAGTGTGGGGGCAGAGAGTTGAGTCTGCCTCATGTTTGTCGCCGAAGCTTTCTGACTGACTTCTTTGTGTGCTACCAAGAGATAATGTTGGTAGGCTTGATTAATACTTACAGGTGTATGTTCCTGTTGATTTCACTTCGCCGAACGTGGTTGACTAGCTCCATCATATGTAGTCACACGAGCCTGCTGACTAGCTAATGATGTATAAACAGGTGTGTGTTCCTACCTATAGTACTCCACCGGAATTGCCTGGCGGGATTGATGTGATACTGCCAGATGAGTCTGCTGGACAGCAGAATTAAAACGGGTAGGTGTATGTGCTCGTTCGTTGCTTGCCACCAAGTTAGGTTGGTGTACTATTCTGGAGATGGTAGAGATGAGAACCTACTCACTGTTGATCGGATTCCGCCTCTGGTGGTTCGTCTTGCCTGCTCGGGTTTGAGGAACCTGATCCGAATGCCTGGAGTCGGTACCCTCATCATTTTGAGGGCATACTGCCGCACGAGTTTGGCGGATATTATTGATAGGATCCCTCAGGAATTACTTTTTCTTCTTTGAATTAAGGCCCTGATGGACATGCTCATTCACCTCCCTAGAATATGGGAGTGAATGGTGATTGCATTCCGGGGATAACGACCCAAAACAGTTGGAGACGGTAGTTAGCACCACCTGTTTCTTGATCTCTGGTCATTGTTGTCTGGATGACCATGTTGAATTGTTCACTTGGAGGGCTTGTCAATCAGCCTCCAGAGTTGGAATGGTACCATGTTGACGATGCTCCTTAACCAACGCATTTGATACCCAACATTGAAGATGCTGAGTAGGTGATGTCATCCTCAGAGCAGATGACGATCCAACAGGAGTAGCAGTAGTGGCATTTGTAGCAGTGGTATTCACAGCAGTGGTATTCATAGGTGTGAACTTGAGAGCAACAATTTCTTAGAATGCAGCAAATCTTGAAAAAGGGTGCTTGTTTGATGTAACAGACATAATCAAGATAAATTCAACTACTACATCTTTTGGATGAGTACATATGTCCATGGTTGTTTTTTTGTCCCTCTCATTGAGTTTAAAATAGGGTCCTAACAAATAATCAAAACATTATTTTAACTTGGTAAAGGATTCACGTTGGGTTCACCATTTTTTGTTTCCCTCTGGAATCGGGGATGACCTCGTTGATTTAAGGTTCAAACATTCTAATCGGTTTCTAACGAGTTTGTTCGTAGAACCGGAAACATCCAATGATTCCATATCCATTTGGACCTACTTTCCAAAGGTAGGCGCTAATTAGTTGGGAACTGATGAGGCTTAGGAATTTGTATTGGTCGAGAGGATGGGAGGTCGGACTCATCACACATTTTTCATGGGAATTATTGTCTACTCTGGGAATCTCTTTATAGATTTAAGTTATGTTCTGAATCCTTATTACATTACCAAGTATGAAATGAGCTTTCCTTTAGTCTGACAATCAATGATTGATATGAAAGAAATTCAGAAAAATATTTTATATCTATTCGAGGTTCTTCATCGATGAAGAATCATCTGTATTTGTTAGAGATTCTTAGTTTATGGTATCCTTAAAATACATAAAAGTCTTTTGGTCATTATGATGACCATACTGGTTTTAAATCCACTCAGTGGGGCACTTTAAATTTATTTTCATTCAGGAGGACATGGATTATTTCAGAATTGGGATCATACCCGTTGATGGGCTACCTACGTATCCTTTGTTTTGGAAAAGGAATCAGAACCCACATAGTTCGAATAAGGGAGTATGATGTTTATGATTGATGGATCAAAGAAAGATGTCATAATTACTTTTACACTCTAATGTCACGTGAGTCATACTCGGTTGAGAAACAAGAGGTATTGGTAAAACGAGACAATTGTGCCATGAAAGATGTAATCATAAGAATTGATGTGGGGCTTATATATGTATGAATGCCCAAAATAGATGAGGATTATGATTTAATTCAGGGAAGAAATCCAGGATCAAGGTCTATAAAGGTTTATGTACTTTATGGAGATTTGGATACTCTAATATTGGGACTTAATCCTAAGGATGATTCCCAATTTAGGAGGGGACTTATTATTGGGTTTTATTCCTAAGAAGGAAGCCCAGATCAAAAAAGAAATTAATAATGGAGCTTACTCATGAAAAAGAGGCCCAGGTTAAATGGATTTAAAAATTAAAGGGACTTGGGGCTTACTCCTAAGGAGGAGGCCCATATTTGAGACTGATGCTTACTCCTGAAAAGGAGGCCCAGGTTATGAGAATTATGGTTGGGGCTTACTCCTGAGGAGGATGCCCATATTTGAGACTGGGGTTTACTCCTGAAAATGAGTCCCATATTAGAGACTGGGGCTTACTCCTGAAAAGGAGGCCTTGGTTAAGGATTCTCTCATCTTAAAGGATGAGGTTGAATGAATGAAATCTCAATGTTTAGTGACATAAAGATCTATAAATCACTAGATTTTTTTAGAGATGTTCCGTGGAGTTCCTTTCAAATAAGGAAGCCAAACCAAGAAATCATGCCATAAATGGGTTTGAAGAGTGTCTTGAAGATTGAATCTTGAATAGGAGAAGTGGAATGGCATAAGAGGGGTGAAGTGGGCAGGAAAGGCACCCAAAAAGGTAGGGGCGTGCAAGTCCTGGCAGGCGCGCAGGTATTGCATGGGTGCACAAGTCCGGGTCATGCAGGAATACCTACGCGACACATGGGTACTTGCACAATTTTTAGTCCTTGAGTAATACTTGGGTGAGACTTGGCTCAAACCCTTGGTATTATCCCTCAAGGCTTTCCAAAAGATGGTGCGCAAGTTCTGAGGAAGAAGTAGGGTGGCGTGCAAGTGTGTTCATTTCCCTTAAGGGTAAAACACTTAGGCACGCAAGTGTTAGTGAATTCTAACACTTAGACTTTACTCCTCTTGTTTAGACCTTCCATTCTAGGTAAAGAATTACCTTAGAAGTGTTCGGAAGACCTAAAGAAGAGACTTGGGCGTTCAGAGCTCTTTCTGTGACTTTTGGAATGAATTCCTCCTGAAATGGGGGGCCCACCAGGGGTATTTATAGGATGGAGAAGACCCCGGGCAGTTATCCTTTAGGGTGCGCAAGTCACTTGTGTGACCATTAGGTGGAGCACAAGTATACTTGCGCGATAGTGAGGGAACTTGTGCGACCCTTGTGATTTTGAAGCTTTGTTCATGCCTTTGTCGATTTTTTATGATTTCTTCAAAGGATGAATCAATTTGTGCTAAGTCATTTCCCTTTCCATTATTTTAGACAATGTGAAGAAAAGGAGCGTCAACAGTATCATAGGTGATTGTACCACTCATGGTGTTCATTAATTGGAGGTGGGTGTAAGAGCTGTTAATAAGTGAATAATATTTTATTTTCTATTTTATGATTTATTACAAAATCAACCTCCCTCACTTGTTTGAGTGACCACAATATCGAACTCACTTACACTGAGGAAATTAAACAAACAAAGAACACCTAATGTACAAGTTTTAATACTCAAAATAAGTAGATAATCCTTGGAATGATATGAAATCACTTAAGACTTAAATTATACACTAGAATCATCATTATGGATACAAAGAGAAGAGTATAGCATTAAATCGTAATACAATAATATAACAATTGTTTATCCGGAACAATCACCTGATAAGTTTCCAAAAAATTGCACTATTCTCTTGATATTCCACAAGGTACAAACCATCCTTGTCCTTTGAATATATTGTCTCTTGAAAATTTTATATTTCTCTCACATTTATTTAAAATTTAAAATATGTTTTTCTTCTTCCTTATTCCTCCAAAAATGTCATACATGTCATTATCACACACAATCTAAGTGAGTACTCTTTATATTAGTCTTCTTATTCTTCTTATTATCTCTTCTAGTGTTCAATTAACTGCATACAATTCTTCTTTATCTTCTCTTGAACACACTCTCTGTTGAAAAATCATGTAAGATCCTTGTATATATATATATTTCACAACTAGATATTTTTTCAATTTAAAATTCAAGATATTAACTTAATTCAATTACTCTTTAATTTAAATTCAACTTATCCATCCTTAAAATCTATTTGGGTTATCCTGACAAGGATACATACCTCGTAGATTGAAAAAAGTATCCTCTAACTATTTCAAAAAACATCCTCTCTTTACAGTGTTACAATCTTCTTCACAAATAAACACTTATTTACTTTTCTTGTAGGCCTTCATGATCATGGTGTTATATTATCTCATTGGAATTACCCTTATTATCTAAATGATTATTTCATAATTTATTTTCATGTTATTTAATCCATAAAATAATTGCTTTATCATTATCATTTTTTATTTTGGTAAGTCTATAACCCTTAAGTGTCACTATATATTACAATGTGACCCTGATATATTCTAATAAAATGTTAGAAAAACCTTATGTATTAATGTAATGGACCTTAAATATTAAAAGGATGACCCATACAAATTTATTTTTCCTTGGATCAACCTTTACATATCAGTAGATTTACTTTTATGTGTTGATAATCATCTAATATGAGCAAAATTACATTTATCTATTGAGTACTTGGTCCATTTTATAGTATTCCTTCACTCAACACTAGTGTGACATTTACATATTGAGTAATGTTACCTTTAAATATTTACTTTTAAAATTATTTATATTCTGATTATAGTATCCTTTATATATTGACAAATTTAACTTTACATATTGCATTTTCTAATTGTTTTCCTGCTTCCCAGAGTAACCTTTATGTATGAGAAAATAAATCTTACATATTAGGTACTATCAAATACCGAACCTAAATTTAAAATATCTCTTACGTATTCTATTGGGATTGAAAATTTTTCTTACATATTATTGGAGGTCCTCAAATGTATTTAGGTATTTTTCAAATATCAACCCTGCCTTCAAAATTAATGTTACAAATATCAATGGGAGTTAAAATAACCCTTACCTATGAGTAGAGTTAATGTTATGTATTAATGAATCAATCAAATATCATATAAAAATATACTAAACTTAAAAAAACTCTATACTTTTCCCAATATCTATAAACTTATTTCAAACATATCCAAACTTCAAAAAAGTATTCACTTCAAATAAAACATTTTATATTATGTGACATTGAACATGATTTATATATTAAAGAAAAGTCAAAAAAAACACCATATTCAATCCTTATCTTCAACAATTATTCTTCTTAGTATTATTAACACAATAAACTCCCATAGTTTAAAAAAATATTCCCAATGTCAAAAATACTTCATATTTTAATATCTCCTAAAATAAATCTTCATCTCAACATCATATACCCATCAAAACTAAAGCATTATTTCTGTGACACTAATGAAATTTCACTAAATACTCTCAAACCCCTTATGGTATCCCATAAAATTTACATCCTATAGAAGCATTTTTCCTCCTATTTTTCACCTACTTAAGGATTAAATTACTAATATTTACTATTAAACAATTAAATGTTTTCATTCTAGTTTAAAACCTTTCCCTTTTGTACTACTATCATCAGACCTAATATAAAATATCACATTTCATTCTCATTAATTCAAAATTATTTTATAAAATAGTGTAAAAATATATTGAACTAATTAAAATTGTTGGAACATTTCTAATAATGGTCATAGAAAAAATTCCATGTACTTAACAAGCCTTTAGAGGATATCTTCAGTATCACCTAGTCATTGGAACACTCAATCGCATTGAGTATATGGGTAGAGACTAAATTTACTTAGGTTATTTTGATTATAATTACTTGTAAACATTAATTGAATCATTATATCTTTATCATAATAATTTAGATTAACTTTTAAAAAAACATCAAAAATTGGTTACTCATGAAGGGCTTTTCTCTAACACTTAGAATTTTAGTTATTGCTTATAAAAATTTATTATGATTATATAACAGTTTGAGAAGTTTATTACATTAAGATAATCCTTTATATTGATTGATATCAAGGTTAAGTTATGTGGTGATGATTTTATTTATCTATAAAAGAATATTTTATCAAATCATTATTACGTTTAACATAAATTTAATAAGGACTATTATTTAACATGCTACCAAAAAAATATTTCCCCTTTTAAAATCCATCATACCCATTAGTATGTTAAAATCCATATTTCACTAAGAGATGGGTATTCTTTGAAATTCCTCTCACCGCTTATCTATTTATGTGTTCCATCATAAAAATCATATCATATATGACTCTTTGATAGTTAAACAGAAAACCCATTGTATAATACATCATATGGATAAACTCAACATAATTTCAATGATATATTTATTAATGGATTTATAGCTATGTGTAACAAAAATATCCCAATGGGAAGTGGTTACCTAACTTTTAGGGTTATATATTTCTACCATACTTTACACACCATAATCCATGGTCACCCTACTTTGGTAAAACCTTACCGATTAAATGATATAGTTATTGAAATGTGTTCGGTTTTTAAGGAATATGAGTATTAATATTTTTAAGGGGATTTAATCTCACCATTTTATCTCATGTATTCTATTTACATTAATGTATTTTTCCAATGATTTAGTTTGAAATCCTATTTATTCCACCAAATAAATGTCTTCAAACTATATTAATTTGTAAATCTTTAAACAAATCATATCGTGTGTTACTAACCCAAATTAAAATCCAACTATATTTATACAAATCCAAATTAATATCTTGTATAATATATATGAAAACCATTTTCATGTAGAGGAATAGAATCATATGAAATAAACTATAATGAATAATCCCATATCATTTATACTAAGATGGAGATTTATAATGCCACATGTAATGTTAAGGACATGTGAGATCACTGAGAAGGGGAAGGTTTAAATCAGTAATCCCTTTTCTTTTTATGAATTCCTCCTTTACTTAAACCTCTATAGCTAGTTAAATAATCCATCAAAAATTATTTTGTGAAATACAATCACCTAAATAATATAGTAATTTAAAGGTGAAAACAAGTATTTACATGTTTTATCCTTGAAAAACTAATCTTCTCCAGATCCTTTCCAAGTTCTGAGGCATGATATCTCTACTGTAAATCACTTGGTTATAATAACTGGTAATCTCTAGATGATATTTAAAGGTAATATCCTGAAATAAATAGTTTAAAATATTCCAAAATGTATAGTCTCAAAGTGAATAAAATGACAACCACATGAAGGGTTATTTATACCGACTCCATCTAATTGAAGCTATATCCAGAAAATATTCTCGTCATCTAATGATAGGTTCTTTATACTGCCTCCTGACAGTTCTTTATGGATACTCCAGAACTCCTCTTGTGAATAAGTCTTAAACCATGAATTCCTTATAATGAAATACGTGTATTGGACTTGTTCTTCTTAAAGTATGTACATCCTATACTTACAAGGGATCACTAGCCTTACTCACATATCTTCTTCTGATAATATGATGACATCACAGGTAGTTGTAAGTGATTTCTACTTCTCACTTTCTTCATCATGGTTCAACCCAACAACATCCATGTTATCTACCACAAAATTTTTATTTAATGTATAGTAAACTCTTATATATAATATAGTTATTCTATTATATCTCCTATTTTTTACACAGCATAGTTCTTCAAAAATTACAGTGCAAAAAAATACATTATTTCTTATTTTCAAGAAGCTTTCTTATTCCAAAAATTGTGAATATTGTTTCCATAAGTTTTATAGAAATTCCATGATCTTTAGTATCAATATATTCTATAATTCAAACTTATTTAACATGATTTATGCCATATTTTTTAATATTCTCAATACTTGGTTTTCTTTACTTGTTTATGAAATTTCAAATTTATCATAGCTTAAGTTCTTCCACAAAATCCATGCATTTAGTTTATTTTCAAATCCTCTATGTATGCATGACACTATGACATTGAACCTTCTTCTTTAGTGTGGAATTGATCTTAGACTTTGGAATCCTCCTTGGATAATCTTCCTTCAATCTTATATTGAATCACAATCATTTATTTTTACAATGATTTTGACTATTTGAAGAATAGTGTAAAGCATCATAAGATTTAAATATAGTATTTAGTAAATTCATTTATAATTCTCCATTTATTTATAATATTAATTACCGCTATCTCAGTAATTTTATATCTATAAATATTATCATATATATCTAAGTTTTGGACTTAACATGACTCATATGAAGTCTATGAATCACTGACACAGAGTGTGCAATAACTTGTACATAGCTAACTCATATTGTTCTATTTGATGATTCATATACACCTCTGAATAACTTAACACATATATTAATTAACTCATATGTTGCCTTAATGTCTCATAAAAACCATCAAATGATAATTACAAAGATTAAATTACTCATACATATAATTAAATCATTCTTACATAACTTCCTTTCACTCATATTGAGTTTGGATTAACTCATATATAAAAATGGCCCCTTTTCCAAATTTAATCCCTATATACAAAAATGACTCAAACATTAACTGACCTTTGTGGATTTCCAAACTATATATTTTACAATTTAATTAAATGGATTAAAACCTTTTCAATTGATCATGATGAATCCTTAATCACTTTGACACATATCAATGCAAGGTCAAATGATTATTCATCATCTATTATAGTAGATTATATGAACAAGACTTCATTAGATGGGTTATTCATATTTAGATAGTGTTCCTTCAATTTCCTAAAATTACATATCTTCTCATATATATTATAAAATTTAGTTCTCTCATCCATCAAAACTTATCTCTGACATGAATATCAGCACATTAGTCAATATATTAAAAGGTTTTCTAAAACTTTATAAAAAATTTCTTCAAGTAGTATCTCCAAACTCTTTTTTATTACTTTCCATTTATAAAGGAAGAAACTCACTCATATTTATTTTAACTCTATTACTTTACCTATTCACTTTCTTATAATTTTATCCCCTTTATTGGGAATATTTTCATAGGTCATGTAGGGGTTGAGTCTCACTCATGTTATATTTATTATTCATTATAAAAGGGTTAAATTCAACACAATATCTTCATCCTCTTTAGATTTAAATTATAGTTAGATTCACATTAATTTGAGAAGGATGCTACCCTATGTGTTTCTTTATAAATGTGATTTTATTTAGACCATTATAACTCTATGTGGGAAAACCTGGTATAGAAACAAGAGCAAGTAATAAAGGTAAACAATATTTTCTATATATTTACATGCATGTAATAACATTATATTTTCCCACCATTTGGACTATAAAAATATTTTTATCAAGAATATTTTATATCCTAAACATATGAAAATAAATACATTAGTAGGTTGAAGTTAAATACATACAACTTCCCCTTTTTCCTAACAAAAACATCAACCAACACCCCCTTTGTAAACATATTTTTCATAATCAAAAGAATGGTAGAATGTGTGATTAGAATACCTTAATATTTATTGTTTTATAAAGATTTTAAGAATTATAGATTTATTATAGAATGAAATTTGTGACAGCTTCAATTCATCCCCCCTAATGGATTCACTCACTTATGCTTCTCATCATGGTTTGTTTTCATTTAAGGAACTTCTTGATAGACTCTTATTTTTGCTCTAAAATAGTGAAAGACTCATCAAACTCCCCATTTGTTTCTTAAATACTTCAATTACCTAAACCTTAGTATAAAAAAATATAAAAGGGAATAAGGATGGGGTGTCCCTTTCTCTTCAATGATAGTATAAAGGTTGAGAATTAACTCTCAAGAAACATCTTCTAATATTTTCTTTTTTTATTAAGAGTATTCTTCATGCTATATCCTGTTTTATTTTATAGTTTTGATCTTACTTGGGAAGAAAATTAATATTATTATTTTCAAATATTTTCATGTGTGGGATAGGATTACAAATATTTGTTAATAAAGTGTTTTCAACTAATTGTTATTTTCCTTCTTCTTTAACATTCTTCAATATTTCTTCTTAATTTTAGAGAAGATTCATGCAATCTGTTGCAACATTACTAACTTTCTTACACCATCCCGATGCATTTCAAATAAATCTTGGTTTATCTTTCTTGGAATGAAACTATTGAAATTCAAGTTTCTCTTCATTTTTGGAAACTTGTTTGGATTTAGTATTTTATTTTTCCTTCTCTATCTGTTTAGAAATATTTAATTAAATTCGACTAAGATAAAGTCAATCTTAAAAATGGTTACATTTATTGGATATTTACAATGGGGTCTCCACATGTTTTTTATTATCCTTTTTGGGTAACTTCTCCAAATATTCATCAGATATGTCTTCAACTAAGACAATACTTTTGTTTTTTTATTTGATTAACTACCCTATTTTTTCCAACTTTATTCATTTTATCTAAAGGATAAATATATTTTACAATGGTCAATGATATATTATTTCCTCCCACCATATAAGAGTTTCTTCCTTATATCTTTAAATCCTCGTAAAATTTATTCTTAAACATTTTAGGAATGGTTTTCTCAACTTTTTTCTATTGTTAACCACCTTTATTAAATTTATTTTCTGTCAAGGCATACTTTTTCACTTTTTAAACTCTTTTCCCTTTGTGTGGTCTTATATTTATATTATCATAATATATAAACTCATCTAGTATATAAAAACATGCTTATTCTCTATGATCACTTCGGTTATAATAGTTAGAAAATTTCTCTAAAAATATGAATCTATTATTTGTAGATATATCCAGACTTTTAAATAAACACATCATTTGAATAGCATGTGTTTTTATTTTTATGGTTATGTTACACCATTTTGTGGGACTTCTATACACTTCATTAATTAAAATATTATGCCAATATTCACCATCCTTACATCTAAATCTAAAGAATCTCCTATAGTTTCTGATAAACCTATTTATTTTTCATGTATATGTAATCTAGATAGATATAGTTACATGATATTTTTAGGTGAATCCAACACCCTTTTGGGATCCTCTTAGGGGGTATAGTTTTATTTCTCTTAATTAATTCCACCCTTAATTACATAGTGATATTTTCAACAATTTTATCAATCCATATTTCCTATAATTTTATTTCAAATCTATGTCAACAAGTGAAATATAATTAATACATTAAATAGTTTCTAATTCATGGGATAATGTTTTCCTATTGATTGTTATGGGTTGATCAGGGGATGATCTCAAAATCACCATGGTATTTTCATAAGCAGTTATTAGAGTTGAATCATTATTAACAATATATGTGGTATCTTATTTCTCCCTGAGAGTTTGAGAAGTTCTAAAGTTTAGAGTTTTTATATTTCTCAATATCACCTCTAGCTCAAGGAACTTAATATTGATGAAATTTTTTTCACTCTCAACTAATGTAAAACTACCTTCCTAAATTCTCCTTTAATTATTTAACTAATCCTCATGAATATTTTGTTTCTTCTTTCATGGAGTTATCTATTTCTATTATCATTTTTTCATTCATATGTAATTGCACATCTTTGAAATTAAAATATATTTTATATAATTTTTCATGAAAATGGATTACTTCAAAAAATAATTGTTTAATTATAACCTCCTAAAAATCACTACTTTTAAATTTTTATTCAACCAAAGAAATATGTTCATTTAAAAGTGACAATGATTCATCTTTACATTAAACCAGTTGTGCAAAGATGTGTACCCTAGTAGCCTAGATTTAGTGCCTTACTTAATTACATTGTTACTATGAACAATAGATCACATCCAATAGAACTGAATAGTTTAGTTTATTTGGAAAAGTAAAAACAAAAATACATTTTAGATTAAAACTTGAAAGAAAAAAACATATAAAATTCATTAGAAACATCCATAAACTCCGAGATAATCCTTGAAAGTCATTCATAATAAACATCTTCACATCCAGGGGAAAAATAAAATATTTGAAAGTGGTGAGCTCAAATGATCAGTAAGGGTAATAAATACAGTAGAAGATATCATAAAAAAAATTCAAGGTTAATAAACAAGAAACACAAGAAGTTAAATAATAATCTTGAGCATAATATGGTAGGAGTGACAACTGATTAAATAATTCCATAAATAATTACATGAGAAAAAAACATAACTGTGGATATTCTAATAGTTGAATAATAATATGAATTATAAATAACTAATATCATAATTAAATAATAAATAATTCAAGACATCTGAAACATACCATTGAAGACACTTCCAAGACATCTAAAAATAAGTGGTTAAGGCCTCGTCCAAAACTATATCTAAAAATAAATGAGAAGGCCTCAACCAAGTCCATATCTATTTTATCTCATGAGACCTACTGATGCATTGAGGAACTATATTGGGGCCCTCCTATCAGTTACTATGTCCAATTAATTCCTCATATGATTGGGGTGAAATAGAAACAACATAAACAAAACCTCCCCCGATTTGTAAACATAATTGATAACCATTCTGAGTAATATGGTGAATGGTATCAAGATAGCACATCCACAATCCAACTAACCCAAACCATTTAATAAAATATGGTAGATGAGATAACAAAATATCAATCCCAATTAAGAACAAAAAATAATGGTGTATTAAAATAGATTATGGATGATATTTGAAAATGGGTAAGAAATTGGGAAGTTCCTTTTAATCGGGTTTGCTTATCAAGAAAAATTGAAAAGAAAACCTTGTAAAACATGTATTTCACCATAAAAAAGATGAATTAATCAATAGATAAGATTTTTGAACATATAAATATCATTTATAAGAATTTTATAAAAATAATGAATAATTGAACTGGGGTAAATAGAGTGAAATCGTAACCTAAATGGAAAATGTAGGTTTGGGAAGAAACCCTTACCTTATGTCTGAAAGTTTTATGAACTTGAACATAATTACATATATAATGAAATTAGATTAACTAATTATTTTATTTAGAACATATTAAAAAATTATTTTATTGATTATTTTTTTTTAATTTCATTTATGATATTTTTTATGAGTTATAAGATTATATTTTATCGTTCGAGAGTGTGTTTTTTCTCTTGCTTCTTATGATTAGATTGTTTTTATACTTATATGGAAGATCATGTAAAATGAAAATAAATTTCTATAATTTAAATTATATGTTATTAATGATATTATAGAAGATTAAATGGTTATCTATGTAATTTGGTTATTTTTATTTTATGATGATTCATTTGATTAGATGTTAGTGACAATCGTTTAGATTATTTTGGCATTTTTTTCGATCAACACAAACTAGTTGTGTTTCATTAATTAGTATTATGAATATATACTAGTTACAGAACATTATATAAGATTTAATACATATATTATAATATTTATTAACCATATAAATTATTTTATGACCAGCCTTGAAAGTAGCATTTAAAAATGAAAACACATCATCCACAAAGGAGGTAAATTGGCATCTCATGAAAGTTGTTTTCATCATTAAAATTAATGGAAAAGGAGAAGAGAATTGATGGTGTATTTTCTATTTAAATAATAAAATTATGTTATATAAAATATACTTGAGTTTTAATGTTAGTTTTGATAGGGTTGGTGAGGTAATGATAATAAAATAAAATAAATTGAAATAAATTTAAAATAATGAAAGTGGATTTTACCTCTTGAATTTATGTCCTTGAGAACATCTTTAATGTACTTTGAAATGCTATTTCGGGTGAGACCATTAAGAACATAATGTGGGGGAGAGGTTTGGGGGAGGAATTGGGGAATATATAAGAAATCTAAAAGGAATTGGAGGTATGAGTAGAAGGGGTGGTATTTATAGTGGTAAAGAGGGGTGTTTTTTAAATATTTTATTCATTTGTTTATTTTTTTCACTCAAGACTACAATTTTTTTATAATTATCACTAAATATATTGAAATAATGAATTATAGTTTGATATTATGGGCTTACATCATCCATGTATCATCTATGAATCAATAATTAATGTACTTATCTTATACCGTAAATTATCGTATTTCACTAATTACAAAAAATATATACTATTTTCGAAAATCCAAAATATTCAACCCAACCATTTTCTGATGTGCATATTTAAAAAAATTAATTTTATTTTATGATAATATTTTTCTAAATATGATAAGTTTAATTTTAAAATAAAATAATAATTTATTCAAAAAATACCGATTTTAAAATAATAACTGATTTTAAACAACTTTTGATAAATTAATTAAGGTCTTATAAAATTATCTTATAATCATTAGAAACCAAAATATTAATTTATTTGTCTATTTTAAGAAAAATATATTTTCTATTAAATCATTATATTAATTATAAAATTTTAATTAAATATTTTTTACTTAAAAAAATACAAACACTTAATTTATCATTTTTTAAATAAAATTACTTTCTTATTATAAATATACTATATTTTCATTTATAAGATACCCAAATTTTATTTATACTTTTATGGGTGAAATCACTATTATATCGGTCATATAATTATTCCTAATAATCAAATCACTATTCCAATAGTCATATTTAATAGTATATTACGGTTTTAAACTAGATGTTGAGTGAAGCATAAACTATAAAAGATATTAAATTTTAAAATAGGAATACCATAAAATCTTGGGGTGCTAAAAGTTGTGTGAGAGTTTTATATATTTTAAACTTATTGAATAAATCTTCCTCCATATCTTTAAAATCCTCTTCTAGCTATGTATTTTCATCAAAAAGTCCCATTATATAACTAAATATGTAACTAAAAACCTCAATGATAACTTTCTTCAGATATTTCTATACTTAATAATATTGGTATTTAACCTTTCTAATAGTCTTATCCTCCTCATACTCTTTATTTCTTGAATTGGTTTCCTCAGAATTATCACTCTTAATATATTTGGTATTGTAATACTTACCTCTTTGATCCTTATTGTACTTTAAAAACTTTATTTGATTATTTTAGTCTTTTTTTAATTTTGTTTTTTGACTGAGGCCTCTTGAAATATTCAGTGATGATTGGATCTTAGATAGGGGACCTAGTTAGATCTAATACCACTTGTAGTGCCTAGGTTCAATGTGATTACTAAGAGGAGGAGGGGTGGATTAGTGATACCATTTCTTTTTTATGAATTCCTTCTTTACATTAACTTATGAGGCCGATTAAATTATCAATATAGTTTTCTTTTTTCAAATAACCTCACCAAAATAATGTAGTAATTAAAAGGCTCGGAACAGAAGGATTTAAAGATTTGACCTTGAAATCCTACTCCTTTTTAAGTTTGGGTCGATTTCTGTGAACTTGTTTCCCCATTATCAATCACTTGAGTATAATCAAAAGTTTAATCCTAAAAATATTGAAAGGTAATATCTTTAAGCACCCAAAATACAATCTCCCAAAATTTATGGTATCCAAGTGAATACAGTCGTTCCCCTCTAAGAGGTTCTTTATACTTACTCCTTTGAGTTGAATCTACCTTCCAAAAAGATTCTAGATGTCTACCAATAGAGTATTTACACTCCCAACTAATATTTATTCAATATCCCTCTCAAAATCTTCAGGTGAACAGTATTTTAAATACATCTACCTTCTAGTGAAATATTTGTGATGGACTTGTTCTTCTCCAAGTAAAAGTCTCAATATCTTTGAAAGGATCATCATCCTTTCTAACTTATCTTTCCCTGATGATATGATAATATTTCAGCAGTCAGTAAGAGGTTCTTACTTCTCACCTTATTTACCATGGTTCAATACAATAATATCCATGTTATACTCCTTCTCTTATTAATTTATACATAGGTAACTCCTGGATAAAATCAGGTTCTTATCTTCTCTCATGTGGCTCCCATTGAAACATAATAATTCGTTTTGAATTACAATCTTGATCAACACATAATTTGTTCTCCTCCTATAAATTTTATTTCCATAGAATCATTAATATTATTTCTATAAGTTTTATAAAAATTTGATAATACTTGGTAGTGAGATATTCTCTCATTGAAACTTATTTAAACCAAGTCAAGATATCTATTTTTAATATACTTAATACTCAATCTTCTTTCATTTTTTATTCGATATTTAAAATTATCACAACTTTTGTTCTTCGATAACATGTACACATTTATTTTATTTTGAAATCCAACACATATTCATGGAACTCTGACATGAAACCTTCTTCTTTGGTTTGGAACTCATCTCAGACTCCGTCATATTTCTCAACTAGTCTTCCTTCAATCTTGGATTGATTCACTATCATTTATTTTAATTATGATATTTGAGTTGTTTAAGAATAATATAAAGATCCATAAAATTTAAATATATTCTTTAAAATATTCATTCTTCAATTCTATATTTATTCATAATATTAATTTTGAATATGTCAGTTATTTCGTGTATGCAAATATCCTCCAATATCTCTAAGTTTTTTCCTTAATATGAGTCATATAAAGTCTCCAAGTCACTCATACTGAGTGGCCAATGACTTGTATATAGGTAAATCATATAGTTATTTTTGATGAATCATACACAACCTTCAAATGACTCATATGTAGATCTTAATTCACTCATATGAATTTATAGATGACTCATACACATCCCAAAATGACTCATATGAAAATTTAATTACTCATACATAGAATTAAATAAATCGTACAAAAATACCTTTCACTCATATGAATTTTGGATTGAATCATATATATAACTGACCACTTTTGAAAATTTGATCCATGGACACAAAAAAATATGTTAGTTACAAATTAATCATACATTGATATCCCCTTGTAAATGTTCCGCACCAGTATGTTTAGTTCAAACATGTTTCAAGTCGGTTTAAAACATTTTTAATTAATCTTTAGGTATCTGTAATCCCATAAAATCATTTTAAAACATCATCCACCAATTCTTCATCACCTATTATTTCATTTTTTTAAGACTCCATTGGATTCTTTCTTCATCCCTAGCTATTTTTCCATCATTTTTCTAACTATCCAATTCTTCTCCCCGTTATTATAAACTATTTTCACAAATACTCTCAAAAATTTACACTTCTATTTATCTTGAAGATCAGTGCATCAATTATCAAATTGAAAGGATTGCTAAAAATGTTTACAAAATTTATTCAAGTTTTATATCTAACTTCCTATTATTCTCTTATCATGCAGCATAGCATCAACTCACTCATCTTTATCAGAAAACTTTGACTTTTCCTCTTTAATAAAATTTTGAAAACTATTTAACTGATTAATCTAGTTACTCTAAATCATGTATGTCTCTTTATAATCAAGAGTTTGATGATGAAAAATGAGGCCCTATGTCATAATATGGGGATACTATGCCCTTGGTACCAGGTAACCATCATGAATAATAAAATTAAATGAATAAATATATAATATTAAATAAACACGGTATAAGAAATAAGGTAATAACATCACATGCTATATCAAAATGAGGTAAAAGTAGTTTCACATCCATATTATGTATCCCAACATGTGGTGGATCAATACATGCGATATATAAAAGAACAAAATAATATTAAAGAAAACAAAAAATCCTAGAGAATGTCTTGGAATAACCTCAAACCATCAAACGGATCGACCTACTCAACAACCTGACATAGAAACCTTTTCCTAGGATGGATACCTATGAAGAATTTTTTTACACATACTAGGGATCCCATGTAGTGTGTGAGTAATAAACCAAGATAGAAACCACGAACATGTCCTTAATAAAAGATCAACAGATATATTAGAGTGTATGTCTTGATAAAAATAAGTAAACAAAAAGTGCACATCTTTGATGGTACATCATGTAATAACCAAACTACCATGAATCTCAACCATAACAACTTTATCCCATTTCAAGAAAGAAAATTCATCTCATGTTATGAGTACATCCCAAACTAAGATCAACACCTTCTCATTCTTGGTATAACCCCATAACAATCCCCAATTCATATCAAACACCAATCCATAGACCGTCCTTTATCTCTCAGGGAAGGTCATACATCAATCATGTACCAAGTTTCTAACCATTCCCTCTCACTCAAAGAATGTCACATATCAAGTATCAGACTATCAACACTCACTTAGAGGAATTCATATATCAATATCTTAGGGCTTAACCATATCACTCATTATAGCCTTGATATCCATTGACCCATTCCATCATATCATAACCAACCATCCTCTCACTCAGGATGAGGTCATATTCATTAGTGACAATATATAAAAAATGAAATGGGACTATCAAATAATAAATAAATGTAAAATGGCCAACCATATCACAAAAAATCATCCCAAGGGAATGAACAATTTTAGGATTGAGTATAGTATTCTCCTAATCCAACCATTCTTAGTTACCCATACTAGTCATGTGTTTTGAACATGAAAACTTCATAATTGAATGATTCATCTCTAAAACCCATATTAAAACACATTAGGTCACACAATCCTTAACTTAGCCTGAATATCTCTCTCTATGAACAAATAACACAAGCCTATATCCCTATGAACAATGATAATAATAGGAATGGTTTTAATGAATTCAAGCCAAATTACCCATAACCCCTTTTAAGGGGTCAATTACCTCAATTTAGACCCACTGAGGAACTTTTCTATCAAAATGAAAACATTATCAGGAAAACTCACACACCCATATAAAATTAAAACCATTAAACCCCATGTAAACATCATAAAATACAAAGGACTTCCTACTTTGAGAATAAGGGATCACACCCTCCAAGCCATGCTTTCCAATTCAATCCTGATCACTTAAATTCTTAAAATCATCCCTATACCCTTATAATTAGGTATCTACAAATAGAAATTGTGAAACCATTGAATAAATATAAATCTATGGAATATATGGAATTAGGCTTTCTAATATATGATCACTCAAGCAAATGATATTTTAAATGTTAAATATATGATCTTAGAGGAGCCTTGAAACTCAAAATGAGCTCTATAATTCATAATCAGGAAAGTAGGGGTTAAGGTAAGGGAAGTATAAGGATTAAAGGGGAAAGGGAGAGTAAATTACAGACTTAATCTCAAAAAACACAACCAAAAATCATAGGTAAACTAGTTCACCCCCACCGGTAGGATAGTGAGGATTTAAAGCCTACATGCCCATTACATAGGCCACTGATTTCTCAATACCCCAATTTTTTAAAATTTTCTAAGGGTAGCCCCAGAAGGTCACTTTAAATGCCTCATGCACCCCCACTAACCTTTTATCATGTCACAAAATAGATAGTAGTATTAATTAAACTCCAAAAATGATTGTTAGATTCATACCTAAAATTAAAGGGTCATTAAAAAACCCCCTATAAGTTTTTATTATCCTTATAAAGGATTTATAGGGATGCTTACCAAATATAAATATTCACTAGGAGCACACAACTGAATATTTATACCATGTGTCCCCCTGGGAATGCTCAAGATACCAAAAACACTGGACAAGGGGCACTATCTTACCTTGCAACACCTTCTCACTCTGGTCCAAAATATGCATCAGGTGCTCCTAAAACTCTAAATTTTCCTGCAACTCAATGTTGTTACTATCGATCATGTTCATTGGGTTCATATCATTATTCAAATTTTATGAAAATTTAAACACATTATGCATACCTTGATGTTATAATTGAAGAACTAACTGATAATCCACTACTAAAATATGCTCAACAATATTGAATTAGCTAAAAAACCATGGTGTGTAGTTCAAATATATCTTCAGATGATGATAACCCATCTAAATTTATTATTGTAGGAATACTCAATCTCCCATGGTGAACTATAAGGTTTGTCACCTACAGTATACATTTATCACTACGTAATATGAGATGTAATTGTTCTATTATGTATCAACTACACTCATTCTGTGGTCTCTAACACCGATCTCGACCCAATCCCTTCCAAATATTATTCATATAACCATTATAATGGTTAGTGGTATAGCCTAACATGTGGATCCTAAAAAGTGGAAATCTAGATTAATTATCGAACTGTATTCTTATAAAAAAATATGACTTTTCAAGATAGTCATACCTTTCTCTTCTAAAAGTGAGGAAACACACCCGAATAATATCCTCTAGTATCTAGATCATTCTATCAAACTTGCTAATTGTTTATTGGAGGAACACTATACTAAAATCCAAATAAGACCCCAATGACTTTTACAGTCCTTGGAATTTTTTATGTGAAATACACAACCCAATTCACAACTACACTTGTAGGTATCCCATACAACCATGATATCATTCATAAAAACAAATTTCCTAACCAATCCACAAACTAAATCAAATAAATAGGTATGTGGTACACAATAATCATTAGGTGGATCACTGTAATACAAACTATATCACAAACCCTTAGGGTTTTAGGTTTCCCCAAGATAAATTCCATGTTCACCTCATCCTAATTGCAAACGAGCGCTATAAGGGGAACATGGTCACGGGTGATTTTCCATTATCATTTTATTGTTAATTTATTGAGTGAAAACCCCATGATATTCTTCCTCATACTAGAACACCAAAAATAATGTCTCATGTTTTGATACTATGACAACTGTGCTCTTTATTTCACAATTAAACATAATTTATCACATAATATCATCACTTGATACAACGAAGAGGATTGAGAGGTATAATGTATTTTGGGCTTAGGAACATTACACAACAACTTAAAACATGAACTATACATATTTATTCAAAACGTCATTTACATGACCTCACACATTCCTTGATACTTTGCATTGCATGGGATAACCTGAGCACATGCATAAAAAAATGTGAGCTATAGATCCCAGTAAGGGATTAAACAAGGAATAACATGAAGAATTCAGTACATTTTAGGCAACAAACATATCAATGGAGAATAATAGAAACATGAACATACATGCATGATATAGCATGATTATCATAGCATGGAAATGTGGAAACAACATTTAACATGATATTAGCACGATTCAAGGATCATTGCACAAGGACCATGAGTAAACCCTCATTTTAGTTGAATTGGAATGATTAAGCCCTCATTTCACTTGAAGTATCATGATACTATTATTTACCCAATGCATTAGAGTGCTATTAGGGCACACCCTTTATAAACATTTCATTTCATGCATAAGTGTGCCGCATGGATCATACAACATGGATTCATTATACATCATAATTTATTCCATGAATAAGATATGTGGAATACATACATCTAAGTCCTCAATCAACAAGTACTTGTTCATAAAGTAGAATACCCTTGATAGAGAAATGGGTAAGGTATTCACTTACACGATGATTTTGGCATGGGAAATTTCAGTGTAACTTCGTTAGCATAAGGACGTCAAATAGAAATCATAAATTTGGTTGATGAGAGAGAAATGGGCATATCATCATTTATAACTAAAATGGATAGTAAGGGGGTTTTTTAACATAATATCCCAACATATTTAATGGATTTTAATTTCATAATACAAAGGAATTTCCTGAAAGTAAATAAGGAGAGAGAAATCCCGTATGGAATTTCGACATGGTAATAGGTGTACATAGAAGGCATTAATGAGAGTGAAATGGGTATCTCATAATTAAAACATAAGGAGGGTATAATATGGGAGGCTTTAAATAATACCCCATCATTTTTAATTGAAAATAGAAGGGAATAACAATATAAGGAAACTTGGACATAAATAAGGAAGGAAAAAATCTCTTACGGAATTCCGACATGGTAACTAGTGTACATGGAAGGAATTAATGAGAGAGAAATGGGTCTCTCATCACTAAAAAATAAGTAGGGAAATATAGGTGATGTTTAAAATCATACCCCAATATTTTTAATTGAAAATAAAAGTTCATAACAATATAAGGAAACTTGGACATAAATAAGGAAGGAAGAAATCCCTTATGGAATTTCAGCATGGTAACGGGTGTAAATGGAAGGAATTAATGAGATATAAAGGGGTATCTCAACATTTAAACATAGTAGGTAAGTATAGGTGAGGTTAAAAATCATACCCCAACATTTTTAATTGAAAATAAAATGGCATAACAATATAAGAAAACTTGGACATAAATAAAGAAGGAGAAATCCTTTATTGGAAGTGTGATTCCAAAGGCTCGGGAGGGGCTTGAGAGAGGATTCTTGGGAGAAAGGGGTTCCTTGGGAGGATTTTTGAGATAGGAGGGAAGTTTTGGGACGTTATCCAAGGGTTTTAAGGGAAGAGAATTTGGAGCTTTGGTGGGTTTATATAGGAAAAGTGAGGTAATTTTTTATTATTTAGGTTTTGGAAACTACACATTAAACTAATAAAAACCACAAACCACCCCATGGGGTTTTCCCATGGTTTTTTTAAAGGTGATTGGAAAATATTATTTTATGATTCCAATGTCTGAACTTCTTAAAATAGTAGGCTTGCTTATGTGGATGTCAGTCACACTCTCAAGGAAATAAGTTTAAAAGTTAAAATGTTTTATAAGTATTGGAGGGTCCAAAAATGCACCATAAAATTAATCAAACAAATATTAAATCACATTATTTTAATGTTAAAACATATAATGGCCTAAAATTAATTTTATATTATTTTATTAAATCACTATTTGGTCATTATGATGTCGTAAAAAATATTATATATTTAAACGGTATTTAAATTTTACCCCAAAATTTGACTATCTTAGAAATTATGAAAAAATCACCATTAGATAATTTAGAAATCCTAATTACAAAAATAATAATCATTTTATCTAAATAATTTTCTAAATATGTGAATTTTAACTTTTAAAATAAAAATCGATATTTATTGAAAATTTATGGGTTTTGACAAAAAACAGTTTCCAAACCATAATAATAATTACAATTGTATTCATAAAAATTATATGATTGTTTATATTTAATAAAAATTAATTTAGTAATAATAATATTTTATTAAAATATTATTTAATTCCAAGAAACCATTAGTTCATAAAAATATATTCCTTAATTGAATATTAACCAAAAATACTATTTGTGCTTTAAAAACTATTTACAAAGTAATAATAATAAAATGAATGTATATTCTTTATTCTATATAAAAATAATGCATATAATCATAGGGCTTGGGTATTGTTACAAAACCCCTTATAAAACCCAGATAATAACTAAGGGTAAGGTGTGCGATAGTGATAGACTCTTGGGGAGGCACATATAACATCACTCAGGTGGTAATCATTATCAACTTCTACTTCTCCCATAGGCAGTTCTATTCAATATTAATGTGTTGAAGCTCGGCTTGGGATTTTTCAAGAGTGAAGCCCAGTGATGCTACCTCCTTCCCGAGCTCCAACAAATGGGCTTTGTATGGATCACTTCTACTGGATGAGGCCATCGCTTCCTTTGTATGAGTAAATCATATTTTTTAAATCCTTGTATTTATACTAATCATGTAATCACTATTCAAAAGTTGTATTATCAGTGGTAACAATTCTCAACCGCATTTTAAAATCCAAAAAAATAAAACCAAAGAAGTGCATATGTTTTATATAACCATTTGACATAATAATACATTTTAATATATCAAGAGTAATTTTCGTTAATAAAAGTTTGGTTCATTACAATATTCCCCCTTCAATAAATTTTTCCCATGAAATTTATTTTTCCCACACTAAAAGATATGAGGGTAAATTTGCTTCATCACTTACTTGGATTCCCACGTTGCCTCTTAAAACTTTTCATTTCTCCACAACACTTTAATGAGGGGAATTGTCTTATTTCATAGAACTTTTTCCCTATGATCTAATATCTTTATCGGCTTCTCTTTATATGAGAGCTCATTCTACAATGGTACCACCTCTGGATTCAGTACATGTAATGGGTCAGGTATGTACTTTTTCAAGAGTGATAAATGGAATACATCATGTACTTGAGATAGGTTCAGTGGGAGTTCTAGTCGATAGACCACTACTCTAATGCGATCAAGGATCTCAAAAGGGTTGATGTACCTTGGACTAAGATTTCCATTATTCCCAAATCTCATAGCTCTCTTCCACGAGGATATACATAGGAATAACATGTCTCCAACATCAAAATCTTGGTATCATAGATGATTATTAGCATATCTATTTTGTCAAATATAAAGAGGTTTAATGTGGTGATGGATAATATTAACCTTATCCACCATTTCTTCGAGCATTTCTGGACCGAAGAGTTTTTTCTCCCCATTTTCATCCCAATATTTTGGTGTTCTGAACCTCTTCCCATAGAGGGATTCATAAAGATCCATCTGGATTATTGAGTGGAAACTGTTATTGTAATAGAACTCAACCAAAGGAATATGTTGATCTCATCCTCCTTTGAATTCCATTGAGCGTGCTCTCAGCATGTTCTCAAGTGTTCGAATATCCCACTTATATTGGCCATTATTTTGAGGATGAAAAGCCATACTGAAGTTCATCTCAGTATTCATAGCGTGTTTGAGACTCTTCAGAACTTATAGGTGAATCTTAGATCTCGATCAGATACAATCGATATTGGTACTCCATGCAGCCTTATCACTTCTCTGATGTATATCTGTTCTAGTTGATCCATTGAGAAATCCTCCCAAATTACAATGAAGTGTGTAGTGTTTGCAATATGATCCCCAACAACTCAGATAGCATTATTTCCTTTGTATGACTTTGGAAGCCTGGTGACAAAGTCCATGGTGATGTCCTCCCATTTCCATGTTGGTATGGGTAATGGTTGAATCATCCCCTTAGACGTATACCTCTCATCCTTCACTTATTAACATACTAGTAACTTAGATGTGTACTCAAAAATATTCTTCTTCATGTTATCCCACCAATAATTTTCTCATAGATCTCGATACATATTTGGGTTTCCGGTTTGAATAGAAAAATTAGAACTATGTGCATCATCCAAAACTTCTTTATTTAACTCTGTATTTGATAGAACACATAGTCTTGACCCAATTATCACAATTCCTTATTCATTAACATTGAACTCAGAGGATTTCCCTTTTTTGATAGTTTCCAATTCCTTTTGAATTCCCACATCATCCTCTTGAGAAACATTTAACATTTCCAAAAGAGACTGTTGAGCAATAATTTATGAAAGTATTGATGATGTTCCCTTATTTATGATTCCCTATCCCATATTTTTAAAATCTAATAAGATTGGATCCTTTTAAATTCTCATCAATGATATAATTCCTGGGTTCTTTCGACTTAGAGAATTTTCCACATTTTTCACTTTCATAGGGTGGTAATGGATTGGGAATTCATAGTATTTGATCATCTATAATCATCTTTGTTGGTCCATGTTAAACTCTTTCTATGTGAATATATACATGAGTCTTTTGTGGTCCATGTATATTTCAAAATTCTCCCAAAAGAGGTAATACCGCTAAAATTTTAAAGCGTAGATTACTGTAGCCAACTCCAGATCATGTGTTGGATAGTTTTACTGATGAAATTTCAATTTTTTTGAAGCATAGGAAATAACTTTTTCATTTTTCATCAACATGCCGCACAAACCCTTCTTCGAAGAATCACTAAATACCACAAAAAGTTCTTCGCTCATGGGTAGTGTGAGAACGGGTGAAGTGATAAGCCTCCTTTTCAACTCATTGAGTCTCTCTTCACATTCATCACTCCAATAAAACTTTACTCTCTTCTAAGTTAGCTTGGTAAGATGGTTGGAAAATCAAGAGAAATTTCTCCCAAATCAGAGATAATATTCAGCTAACCCCTGGAAGCTATGGATATTTGTTACCAATGTGGGCCTCGATCATCCCTCAATTGCATCTATCTTGGAGACATCAACAAATATCCCAATATCTGTGATGATATGACCCAAGAATGATACCTCCTTCAACCAAAACTCACACTTGTTGTACTTTTCATAGAGCTTCTTTTTTTTTCAAAGTATCTAGTACAGGGATTAGATGCTCCTCATGGTCCTCTATATATTTAGAGTATATTAGAATATCATCTATAAAGACTACCTTTTTTGAGGTAATATATAAATACTTTATTCATCAAGTCCGTGAATATTAATGGATAATTCGTGAGTCAGAAAAGAATTACAATGAATTCATAGTTTCCGTATCTTGTATGAAAATTAGTCTTAGGGATATCTTCTTTATTCACCCTTAATTAATAAAATCATAAATCAAGATGCACCTTAGAGAATTATTATTCTCCACGTAGTTGATCAAACAAGTCATCAATTCATGGAAGAGGATATTTGTTCATTATCATGATTTTTTTGAGCTCATGCTAATCGATGCAAAGGTGAAATGACCTATCCTTATTCTTGATGAAGAGGACTGGTGCACCCCATGGTGAAGAACTTGGGCATATAAACCTTTTATCCAGATTATCTTGTAGTTCTTTATTTATCTCCTCAAGCTTCACAATAGTCATTCTATATGAATTCTTGGATTTTGGGAATTCCGCAAGTATAAGATCAATTATGAATTCAACATCTCTTCTAGGAGGAAGACCAGGTAATTCTTTGAGAAAAACTTTAGTGAATTCCCTCACAATAGGAATGTATTCAATGATGGCTTGTTCCTTAGACTCAATCATCTAAGCAAGATATGCATTCCCATTGGGCATTAATATCCATGATTGAGATGATAGTACTAAAGAATATTCATCCTCATTGCACTTGAACAGAATCAGGGTTCGATTCACCATATAGATAGTGATTTCCCTCTCACAGAAATTTATTTTGGATCTATATAAGGAAATCAAATCCATGCCAATAATTTCATGAAATTACACCAAAGGGAGTATGACGAGGTTCTCTAGGAAGTTAAATCCACAAATTATGACATGGGAGGATTTATATTCATGGGATGAAATAATTTCCCCATTTTCCACTCTCACTGACATCTTTACTTTCATGATTTTTGGTGGTGTTGGAATTGTATTATTAAACTTTCAGGATATAAAAGAATGCATAAAACCACAATCAAAAATTACATTCACTATTATTGAATGAATAACAAGATTACATGTCACCACTTCATTTTCAGGGTTCACTTCAGTGGTAGTGATGTAAAAATCTCACCATTTCTTCCTTAGAGGTTGTTGGTTGCCTTTGAAAACCCTTGTCTTAGGTCACTGGTCTGTAAAGTTCCTTGGTTCTTTGCGGTTGAAGAAATAAACAACACGTTGAGGGTAAAATGGAGTGTTCCTCTCCTCTATCACAACCATGGGTTTCTCTTGTCATTAGTTAATGCCCAGGTTCCCTTCTCTTCCACACATATATCATTTCCTTGTCCCCTTTAGGAAATTTAGGGGGTGATTCTTTCCACACCTTTGTCAAGTGGGGTGTTGGATCTTCTTAGCACCATTTGATTTATCCATTGGACCTCCAGAATTAAATTCCACCTTACGCTTCTTATCCCCATGATACCCCTGAGATTATCTAATTTCCATTTTGACTTTGAGGGCACAATGAACAATTTACACTTAGCTCTTGAATTCATAGATCACTAGGTATTTCCATAGGCTAGGTTTTATCCCATCAAAGAAGCGGTTAACCTTGTTTTCGGGGGTAATGACAAATCTGGAGGCATATCATGCAAGCCTTGTGAAGTTTTCCTCATATGGTCCAATGGATTCATCGTCTTTTTTCTTCAGGGAAAGGAAGTCTCATTCCATCTTAAGTTGAAGGGTGCGAGGAAAATATTTATCGGAAAAAAATTCTGGAAATCCTTCCATTACAACACATTGATCTCCTTCTCGGGATTTTTATTTTTTATCAATGTCCACCACTGATCAACTTCACCCTCTATACGATAATCATCTAGAAGAACCTTCTCTTGTTTGGTACATTGAAGTATGGAGAATATCTTTTCAATGGAGTTGATATATTGTTTGGAAATTAAGGGATCAGATGATCCACTAAAAGTAGGAGGCCTTCGTCTCATGAAGCTCTTGATTGATAATTTTTCATTCTAGGGGGGGTTGAATGTTCCTATTGACCAATGTTTCTATTCAAAGCATGAGTTAACCGAGATATTATCATGACAAAGTTCATGATTCTCGCTCCTATCACATTGGGAATCTCATTAGAACAGTCAACGCATTGATCTTCGCATCAGTTGTTAGCCTGCGTACTCCTATTACTGGACATTGGTTGGAATAAAATGAAAATTAGGGGTAACACATAAAGGGTAATCCAAATAAGAAGATGGATGACTTATAAATTACATTTATTTCCTTAATTTATGAATTTATAGGCTTACATATATGTTATCCATGATCTACTTCCCATCATATATTCTTAGGGGAATTTTTTTATTTCATTAATAATGGTTCATATTAATATTATGAATTTACCAAAGAATATCCCCCAGGAGTGTTGTAACCAAGAGTGCAGCAAGGCCTGTTTTCATGCACCAGTTCCTATTCAATTCTAGATCAAAGAGGTTTTTCCAGGTTTTACCCATAGATACATTTGTGCTAGAGCCACCTCTACCTGCTCATATCCAGACAAGGATGTATTTTATTGATAAACCACTTAATCAATACTCCCCAAACATTAGGGATGTTTTTATTATACTTAGTTTTATCCCTAAGGATTTCACTAGGGTTTTCTAATCCTAATCCCAAAAAGAACTAAACCTATCCTCTGATACCATCTATAACAACCCTTCTTTTTATCTCACACTTAAAAATAATTTATTATATAAAATCTTCACTTGATAAAATATAGAATATTGAGAGGTATAGTGTCTTTGGGTATTAGTAACATTACATAAAAACTTAAAACATGAAACATATTTCTTTATTGAAAACTTATTTTACATGACCACACACATTCCTTCATACTTCGCATTGCATGGGATAACCTGAGGACATGCACAAAAAAAGGGTGAGCTGTAAAGCCCGATAATGGACTAAACAAGGAATAAAATGAATATTACAGTAAATGTTATGAAATAATAATATAAATGAATCATAGTATAAACATGAACATAAAGGCATGATATAGCATGATTATCATAACATGTAAATGTTGCAACAATATTTAACATGATATTAGCATGAGCCAAGGATCATTGCACATGGATAATGAGTAAAACCTCATTGAACTTTAATTATCATGAGTAAACCCTCATTTTACTTGACATACCATGATACTAGTCTTTACCCAATGCATTGGAGCGCTATCAGGGCACACCATTTATAAAAATTTCATTTCATGCGTAATTGTGCCGCATTGATCATACAACATAGATTCATTAAAATTTATAATTTATTCCAAGAATAAGAGATGTGGAATTAATAAATGTAATTCCTCAATCAAAAAGTACCTGTGCATAATGTTTAAAACCCTTGATAGATAAATGGGTATGGTATTTACTTACACGATGATTCTGGCATGCGAAATTTTGGTGTAACTTTGGCAGCATAACGACATCAAATAGAAATTGTAAAATGGTTTGATGAGAGAGAAAGGGGTCTCTCATCATTTATACATGAAATGGAAAGTAATAGGGTCAGGGAACATAATATCCCAACATATTTAATGTAGTTTATATTCAAAATATAAATTAATTTCTTGAAAGTAAATAAGGAGAGAGAAATCTCTTACGAAATTTCGGCATGGTAATAGGTGTACATGGAAGGAATTAATTGGAGAGAAAGGGTACTGTAATCATTCAAACATAAGTAAGGAAGTATATTTGAGGGAAAAATTCATACCCCAACATTTTTAATTGAAAATAAAAGGGCATAACAATATAATGAAACTTGGACATAAATAAGGAAGGAAGAAACCCCTTACGTAATTTTGGCATGGTAATGGGTGTACATGGAAGAATTAATGAGATTTAAATGGGTATATATTCATTAAAACATAATTAAATAAGTATATGGTAGGTTAAAAATAATACCCCAACATGTTTAACTGAAAATAAAAGGGAATAACAATATAGGGAAACCTGGACATAAATAAGGAAGGAAGAAATCCCTTACGAAATTTCTGTATGGTAACGAGTGTACAAGGAAGGAATTAATGAGTACGAAATGGGTACCTAATCATAAAAAAATAAATAGGGAAGTATAGGGGAGTTTAAATATCATACCCCAACATTTTTAATTTAAAATAAATGGTTATAACAATATAAGGAAACTTAGGCATAAATAAGGAAGGAATAAATCCCTTATGAAAATTCAGCATGGTAATGGGTGTACATGGAAGGAATTAATGAGAGATAAAGGGGTATATCATCATTAAAACATAAGTATGAAAGTATAGTAGAGGTTCAAAATCATACCCCCAACATTTTTAATTGAAAATAAAAAGGCATAACAAAATAAGGAAACTTGGACATAAATAAGGAAGGAAGAAATCCCTTACGGAATTTTGGCATGGTAACGGATGTACATGGAAAGAATTAATGAGAGATAAAAGGTTATATCATAATTAAAATATAAGGAGGTCATTATAGGGGAGGTTAAAAATCATACCCCAAAAGTTTTAATTGAAAAAAAGTAATAACAATATAAGGAAACCTGGACCCAAATAAAGAAGGAAGAAATCCCTTACTTGGAAGTGTGAACCCAAAGGCTTAGGAGGATCTTGAGAGAGGCTTCTTGAGAGATTGGGGAACCTTGGGAGGATTTTATGGAGATTAGGGTAGGGTAGGGAAGTTATCCAAGGGTTATGAGGGAATAGAATTTAGATCACGGGTTGATTTATTTAGGAAATTAGGGGGAATTATTTATTATTTAGGTTTTGGACACTACACATTAATCTAATCTAAACCACAAACCAACCCATGGTTTTTCTCATGATGTTTTCCAAATGTGAGTTTGAAACATTATTTTATAATTTAATTGGCTGAAATTCTTAAAATATTATGATTGATTATGTGGAGGTGAGTCACACTCTAAAGGAAATCATTTTAAAATTTAAAATGTTGTATAAGTCTTGAAGTGTACACTAAGGCACCATAAAATTAATAAAAAAACTAAAATAAAATTATTTTTAAGGTAAAACCAATATTTTCTGAAAACCCATTTTATATTATTTTATTACATCACTATTGGGTCATTATGATGTCATAAAACATATTATATATTTTAACAGTATTTAAATTTCACCCAAAAATTTGATTATCTCGGAAAATTATGAAAAATTCCCCATTGTATAATTTCAAAATATTGATTCCAAAAATAATATTCATTTATATAAATAATTTTCTAAATATTTTCATTTTCAACTTTAAAATAAAAACCAAAACTTATAAAAAATTTATGGGTTTTGACAAAAATAGTTTTCAAACCATAATAAAAATTACAATTGTGTTCATAAAAATTATACGATAATTTATATTTAATAAAAATTAATTTAGTAATAATAATATTTTATTAAAATAATTTTTAATTCCAAAAATCAATTAATTCATTAAAATATATTTTTTAATTAAATATTAACTAAAAATACTATTTGTTCTTAAAAAACTATTTACAAAGTAAAAATAATAAAATGAATGTATATTATTTATTCTATAAAAAATAATAAACATAATCATAGGGCTAGGGTATTGTTACATAACCCCTTATAACACCATCATAATACCTAAGGGTAAGGTGTTGATATGGTGAAAGACTTTTGGTGAGGCTCAGATAACATCGCTCGGGTGGTAATATCTATCAACTTATACTTCTTCTGTAGGTGATTCTAGTCAAGATTAATGTGTTAAATCTTGGCTTGGGATTGGTCAAGAGTCAATCCCAGTGATGATACCTCCTTTCCGAGCTCTAAAAAATGGGCTTTTTATGGAGAAATTCTAATGGATGATTCCATCGCTTCCTTTTTCTAAGTAAATTGGATTTTCTAAAGCCCTATATTTATATTAATCATGTAGTCATTGTTCAATGACTATATTAGCAATGATAAAAATTCTCAATGGTATTTTAAAATCCAAAAACATAAAACCAAGGATGTTCATATCTTTTATATAACCATTTTACATAATTATACATTTAAATAGATCAAGATAAATTTTCATCAATAAAAGTTTGGGTCATTACAGATACATCTTTGTCAACCGTTGATGTAGAGCTCAACATGAGTCATGAGAGTCCCTCGTTAACCCACATCTCATGAAAATAGAGACAACCACCCTACTGTTTATATAGATCATATCATCCTCATCTAGGGACTATATCAGGACTGGGTTATCACCTATAATATGTTTCTTTGTTATGATATAATTAGAAACAGGTTCTTGTTTATTATTTACCGGGTATACCAATAAAGAGGTAATGACAAAATGTGTATATAAAACCCCCAATTAGCTCTTTGAAGCATTAAAATAATTTTTATAAAGAAATATCATTAGTTTCCAATCCTCTATAGACTTATAAAATCCTTACTCTTTGGTATTACTATTGAGATCATTTCCAAGATATTTCCATTCTTTGTGGAATACATCATGTCAAAATCAATGTTATACCAGTAATTTAATCAAAACCTATAATATAGGTTCAATTCTCATTAGGAGAATATGTATCACAAAATATTTTTATATGTGTAGACAATAAATCTATCACCAAATAGAAAATGATTCCAATAATTTAAGGCATCCAACTCAACCATTAGATACAAGTCATGTATAGGGAAATTTCAATCTTTCTTTCATAGATAACAAGACTCGTAAGTGAGTACATGGCCCCCTATATCATAATAGCTCCCAAACTAACCCCTAAATCATTACAATATTTAGAATAATTATTCCCTATATCTTGAAGAATAAAACTGATAGAATAATCCAAAATTTTATTTAACTCATGGAAATCCTATTAACACTAATTATCCCAATAAAACATTACTCCCTACTTGTATAACCCTATCATGGGCCCTTACAAGTAATAAAAATCTTGAATTAATATAATGTACTACCCAAACAGGCCAGGAAATATTCTATTATTGAATACATTCTCAGGTTATTCCAAAGACATCACCACCTTCACTTTCTCTAGGTTATCTAAGACCCCCACCTCTAAAATTCCATTCCTAAGAAAGTAAACCTACAAAATAAAAAATTGATACTATCTGCAAGGACATGAACTTTTGAATCCTTATATTTTATGCTTTCTAGGGAATAGTGGTGTTGTTAGGGATTTTAGAAGCATTTTAGAGGATATGGAATAGTTCTATCCATTCATACGGTCACAAATACATGGTGGTGGGTGTGGTGTTGTCTATTTAGAATCCTTATTAGAGGCTAGAGACTAGGGTTTTTCATTTTTTCCTAGGGTACTTATGGGTTTTCTATGAAGTTGATCATTTAGTATTGTGTTGAACCATGATGAGTGAAATGGTCTAGAGTTCTATTTTGGAGGGAATTTTATGTGGAGTTCCCACCTATGTAAAACATCCAAGAGAAAATATTTTATGGATTCATCTTGAAGGAGAATTGGGAATTGTTATTGGAAGATATCCATGTGAGAAATTATTAATGTAGAGATAACATTGCCATGGTGGTGGGTGTAGTGAGGTGAGAATACCCATGTTATTAGAACTATGCCATAATGTCTAGTTTTGGAATGCATCAAGGCATATGAAGTTACATAATAACATTATGTGTATAAGGCTATGGTGGTAGTAAAAACTGTTTTCAAAACATTGAATAATCCTAGGTTCAAATCTTAAATACCAAATCTACACTTTCACCAAAATCACCGTGGGCATTTTGAGGACACCCACATCATAGTGAAGGGTCAAGAAGCCTCCTATATAAATTTGGGAGACTAAATTATTTGGTTTCTTATTCTTATTCTTATTCGTATTCTTCTTTTCTTGATCCCTAGTTGACCCCTTTATCTCTCATCACCTTCTAACCACACCTTTTGGGAGTCTAAACACATTTGTTCATTAGGATTAAATTCTCAAGAATTAAAGTATCCCCATCCTCCTATTTTCTCTATTCTTCTGGTTATTATTCCTTAAAGGAGTTTTTTTAGATGGAGATACTCTAATTTGGGTACTAAATAGAGAAATAATTGTTGGTACATTTCCAATATCTGCTTTTAGTGGTGTTTCTTTATGTGGTGGCTGATTTTTGATCATCCATTCTTTCCCAAAGAATATTGAACTTTCCATAGAGTTAGGGAATCCTCATTATATACTTTTTATGTGATATGAGGGGATTTAATGATTTTTTACTCCTATGGGTGGATAGTAAGGGTTGATTTAATAATATTGTTAATTGGACTAAAATGAAATTGAAGGGGGTTGGTGAATTCACATGTGTTTTATTGTTTTGTGATTTCACTTATGATCTTATTTATTTTCACTACTGTTGGTGAAAGTCATGATTGTTAGGTTCCTTGTTTTTGTTATTAATTTTATGATTTTTAGACCTTGTTTTGACTCCTTACTTGAAATCAACATTCATAAATGGTTAAAAACTTATATATAGATAATGAATCAGTTGACCCTATAAATATGGATTTATAAAAAAAGTTACCTTATTAATAGATTATGTAAAATATATTAAAATCCCATTTGAAACTAAATTTTTGATGTAAGTGGAATAAAAAATTGTCTTCTATGTGATGATGTATTTTCCATAAATATATAGTGGTTATGTGGACCATGTTTGGGCTTGTACGCTGATAGTGGTAGATGGTTTCAGTATGGGGTATATTTTGGACTGAGTTATGGTGATTGTTTGATGTCAGTGGATGTGTGATAGCACAACAAGAAAATCACCATTTAGTAGAGGTTTTTTTGATTTCATAGTAGTTTAAACAACTGCCACATTGTTATCTGGCAGTTTCAAAAAACCACCGCTAAAGTTGGTTTTGGCATCAAACACCTAGAGATTTATTCTATTTAGTTGAGTTTTATGGTAAGCATTGTAGAAAATATATTTAGAATTAGTTTTCTTCATTTTATAGGTGGTGTTTCGGCCAAAACAATTATGAGGATTTATCAGTAGTTAAAAATCCTACAAAATAATAATTTTTTTGTTACCAATAAACTGCTTCTAAGATGAATAAAACCACCACCCAATAAAAAAAATCATCATATAGTGGATGTTTAAACCACCATGAAAAAAAAAATCCATATTTAATAGTGTTTTAAATCACCACTATATGATGATGAATAAAAAATACAGTTATAGAATCTATATCCCCATAACAACCCTTGAATAAAACAAACAATTCACAGACCAAAACATTCTCTCATATAGTAAAATCAACATATAAAACCATTTCACAAAAAACTCATGCCACTGTACAAGTTTTTAATCAAAAAAAAATCATCTTAAAATAGGTTTTTTATAAAAAAAATGTGATCCTAAAAACCATTTTCCTAGGATGTTAGAACAATCAATAAAAAAACAATCAATCCCCTTGAATCCATATCAAAATAAAAAACCATTATAATTTTATTGTGGAAAAAACAATTATATTATAAGTTTATTCAACTAATAATGGATTTTTATGAGGGGACATTTAAAATAATAATTCCCCTAGTCACATGCATCATGCCATAAGCATGAAATTATTGAGATGAATGAATAAGTCATTAACTCCTAGCTAAGTCATATGAATCATCCTTAGATTCATCCATCCTGGCTTGGGATTATTGATCCAAAATAACACCTTAATCACCCTAAATTTTCAATTCCCCACACTACAAATCCCCTAGAATATTTGGTTTTGGCTAAGTTAATGCTAGCCAAGAATATTTTTGATCAACCTCCCATGTCCTGAAAATATAACGGCACCTCTAATTGAAATATACAATATGAAAACATGATTTGAAACACATAAAATGGAAATACAAGTATATAAGTTAAGTCATTTTTCAATGGATAGTACACCATAAAACCTAACAATACCTGCTTCATATCCATACTGGAGGATGAGAGAAACCTCATAACATAACATGCCCCATACCTGCAGACTCTAGTTAGGCCACTACAACAAGTTTGACCCATACTAAAAAATTAATGGAAGGGTGTCATAAAAAACTTGATCAATACTTGAAGAAATAGAGTAATGTGTTTGAAAGTACAGAACCATCCCATATTACTCCAGGGGTTACATGATAAGAACCTAGGTTATCCTTTCTCACTCAAGGGATGACACACATGAATCACCCTATCTATCCCTTCTCACTCAAGGAAAGTTGAACATCTTGCATTAGGACACACCATATCACATAATATTATACTATAAATCACACACAGCTATGACACCATCTCTATTATGGTGGTCTACTAGAACCATCTCACTCATGGATGAGCTAGGACTCAGGAACCCTCTCCCACATATACATTAATTTACTCTTGCAAGTATATTTCTAGAATCATGTAGTAAATAACATATAATTCATGAAACTAGTATCACAACTCACCATCTCACAACATGGATGCTAGTCAGTTGAGACATATCCCCATGCCTCAACTCATCAAAATACCCATATCAACTTTCTATCGATTATATAACATACATCTAGAATAACCATCAACATTCATACCAACTATCATAATGGGGAAAAATAAAAATAAAAAAAAAACAATATGAAATAAAGCACTACCTCAGGTATTCATGGATCGAGGAACATACAAAAGAACTCAAGATTTATTAAAAATTTCATCACGAATGATGTAAATGGAAAAACAATAATCCATTATCCATGGATTTCCTTTGAAAACCAATCAAACCTATAACACACTTATATTTTATGAGAATTATATTTTTTTATTTCTTATGTTATACGCAACATCAAAGGAATCTTCCACTACACACTACACTAGCTTGGATTGTGTTATACGCAAGAGCAACCTTCCTCGATAGTGTGTGTTGTACGCAATAAAGAGTTTTACTAAACAATGATATGTTATTAAAATATTACATAAAGTATCCATTATAAATATTATTAAAAACATTTTGAATTTTATATAACATTAGAATTCATTTTACATATTATATGAGAAAAAAATCAATTTTTCGGATAAAAGAATTATTTTTTTAAATGCAGTTTTACCCCTTTTGATGTTGCACCCCTTTTATTGCTAATTTTTGAAAAGTTTATAAGTTCAATTTTACAAAATAAAATTATTCCTTTTAATCAAGATATAAAAATTTACATTGGATAAATTTTGATACTTTTCTGATAACTTTCATATTTTGACGAATAGTAAAAATACACAAATTTTTAATTAAAAACAACCTTTTTCATCAAAATAATTTATATGGTTAAAATAAATTATTGAATGGTTTTAAAGTATAAATAGAATATATTTTTACCATTTAATATAATTTATATCATTATCATTAATTTTACATTGAATTCATAGGTAAAAACATTTCAATCTTTGGAAATGTTTTAACTTTTAAAACCCGTTTGCTTAACAATGGGATTAATTTTAAATTAATTAATGAAACTTCTGTGTTTTTAATTTTTAATACTGGATTCCATATTTGAATTCAGTGGGTCCAAATTATGTTAATAGGGTACTTTTATTTTTTTATATTATGAATAGTAAATATGGTAATTTTTATTTACTACAGTTAAAGGTAAATCAGGTAATTAAGGGTAAAAATAAGATTTTAAAATTACCCAAACACTTTCCAAACTTCTATTGGATGAATAAAAGTAGACCCATATCACCTAAGGGTCGGAATAGATTCATTGCATGGATCTTTGACCATGAAAAGGATGGAATTATTGTTAAAACTAAAGAAAGTGACAACATGTCACTCTCTTAAATCTTTTAAGTATAATAATTTTAATTTAGTGATAAACTTCATTAAACATCGAAACTGAATAGTCCACAGAAAGATAATAAAATTATATACATCATGTGAATTTATTTATAATTTTTAGGGATTAAATAATTATCATTTAAGGTAACACAATAGTGATGTTGAAATTATTTTATTGATTGAAATATCAAATAAATGGTTTTAAAAATATTAAAATAAATAATATATGAACTATTTAATGTGATCCACTACTTTTCTAGATAAATATTACTTGTTATGAATCTATTAAATCTTTTAGTTTGAATATATCCTCTATGTATATTTTATTTAAATTCAAATAAATGAATAGTGTCACAATTGACACTATTGTTATTTTATAAAACTAACATATTTAAAATTGTTTAAAAATCACAAAAACATTATAAATTATAAATTTAAATTTATATGGTCTAAAATTTCATTAATTATCTAATTATGGATAATTAATAGGACATAAGTAATTATTTATATCAATTTAAAATTTAGAATATTATTACCACAAATAAAATTAAATAGATTAAATAAGGATAAATCAAGTTGATAATATTTATAATAAATTCCCAAAATGCGTAAATTTTATTGGTTGATGATATTACAACCTTATCTCATAAAATATTCAAATTTTAGTAATTTTGGAAGTTTCTATGTGGGGTTTGAATTAATTATAAATTAATATTTTTTATATTTCTAAAGGTACCCCTCTCCTCCCTTATAAAAGGGAACCTCCTCCCTCTCATCCTCACACAATTTTGAGCCTTAAAGCTCTGCCAACCCCTACCCATTTCCCATAAAAACTTCCCTAGAAACATACTAGAGGTCCAGGTCTTCTTCAAATACCAATTTTAGTGCCCTAAGAAAAGGTTTCAAAGAGGCGTGTCGAAGAAGAGGTAATATCCGTTACCGATTCATTCAAATTTATTTCTTCTTCTACTTCCTCTTCTTTAGTTGTTTCATTATGAAGTAATAAAATCAGTATAACTCATATATTTATATGTTATTATAAATATGAAACAACCCTATTTCACCTTCTATCCATCCTACGGAAAATGAAATCACTGCGCGTGCGTACGTACGGAATACTATCTCCATGCCGTGGTGTAATCTGTTTTCCACCACCACCTAACTTGGATGGGTATAATGGTGTAAATAATAATTATATATGATTATTATAACATGATACTAATTGTGAGAAATTACATCTTCCACTCCAATACAACTCAATAGTTATGGGAATGATATCATCGCTCGTGCATACGTACGGCCTACCGTCTCCACGATGTTATGTGACTCGTTCTACATGATCTTCATTGAATAATGATTATATAAATTAATTGAATGAATAAATATGATATATATTACACTAATAAAATTCTGTAAATAAGGTATCTATATCCTAAAAATAGGAATAAGAATTTATTCGACAATACATGCATAAGAACATATAGAAATGAACTCACGAATAACAAGTAGCAATGAAATATTACTAATAAGAAGATAAGAATATGACCATGTATGATATCATAACAATGAATATGATTCTTTAATAAGTCACTGACATTATTTAAATCATTATACATGAGGTTCAGATATGTATGAAGCGAATCAGACCTAAGGTAAGGGAAAATCTCACAATCTCATTTTTATCAGAGATTGTTTATACTTCAGAATTAACTGGGGCATATTTATCATCCACATACATGTTTCCTCAATATGTAATATTATTTCTATCCTCCTAAAATTTTTAAATCCAATTTTACCAATTGGTGAATTTTTAGTAAAAGATATTAAAGGAATCTTTTGTCGTTTTCAGTACGAGATACTTTTTGACTTTTCCGGACAAAGTATGAGAAGAATGTTTTTTTAACTTATACGACATGAATGGATTTTTATGATTTCATAGAAAATTATTTCCATGAAGATTACTTTACAAGTTTTCAAGTTTATTTTTAATTAACTTCTTTTAAAATTGTATGACATGTTAAGAAAAGAAAAATGTTTTTTAAGTAGAAATGATATTTTCCTCAAGAATGGAGTTCAAGTGTTTTATCAAAATTATTTGACATCTATGAAAATATAGGGTTCTGTTTCTATCACTATTGTTACATTGATTTGATTATGTTGTGATTGAATTATTTTTATGAAGTCCTTTATATTATATGAATTGTTTTATGATGTCACGATGTTTAAGAATCCCATTTTTATTACATGGGTTATGCTATGATGTATGATTTATGATTTTTTGGCACACATAAGAATGGTTTCATTATAAGATGGGAGGGACCTATATCTCTCTCCAATGCATTGTGTAACGATTTATATCTCATGAGTTAGACATGGCTGGAATGGTAAGTTAATACGGTTCAGTGATACAGGACTGGAACGAAGAGTGTAGTCGGTTCAGTAATGGACTTTGTCCACTATGATGGTCTTGGAAAAGATCATTGAATAATATGGAATGATTTTATATGATTATGTGTGTATTCCACAATGTTTCTTGTTTTAAGTTATGATTATTAGGATTACATCTCAGTACTATGATTTATCCCATGTTATGATATTATGATCTCTTTTAGAGGTTAATATTTTTAAAATGTTATGTTCTTATGAATATGATATGATTGATATTTATTTTTTTACCCTTACTGATCATTTGAGCTCACCCTTTTGTATGTTTTCTTTTCCCCAGGTCAGGAAGAAGGGTATTAAGTAGGATATGCCAAAAGGGACTCTAGATATGATGAAATAAACCGGAGACAATGTAGATGATTTATGAACCAGTTGTTTATGTTGCCCAGTTTCTAAAGACACTATACTTATACTGTCCTGTCATGGTTTTGTTATATGTTGTAATAAGTATGCTTCAATTTTTAAGTAATAACCATGTATGCAAAGTATGGGTCGTTATAGTTGGTATCAGAGGAAAGGTATAGTCAACCTTTGGAAACTAGTATATGAAAGCCTTAGTAAGAACTCTAAGGATATTTCTAAACATAGAACACAATATTAGTGTTTTAGAAATGGCCATGAACAACCTATGATAAGACCTAAAGTGTGAAAATTTATTCTTGATTATGTGGTTTTCCTATTATGATTAGAGTTTCCCATACTATGCTTATTGGTTTTAGTCAATGGATGGAACCCGAAGGTACCATGTTAATGTTGAATGCGACGGTAAATGTAATGATTGTCCCCCTAAGCAACTAAATGTTATGGGATATGGAATGAAAAATCTTGTATCCATGCTCACACAACTTTTTCAGGCTATGAATGATGTCGGACTTCCAAACGAGCAAAACAAGGAGCAAAATTTGGTTGAATCCTTCATGAAGCATATTCCACCTTCATTCAACGGGTCTTCTGATCCATTAGTGGTTGAACAATGGATTAGTACCATTGAAAAGATATTTTCAGTCCTGTAATGTTCTGAACATTATAAATTCATCTTAGTAGTATATCGTTTGGAATGTGAAGTTGATCAATGGTGGAATCTTATTAAGAAAACGAGGCAAAGGGATTAAATTGAGACCATGGAATGGGACATGTTCAAGAAATTATTTTTCAATAAGTACATCCCTCGAATTATTCGAACAAATATGGAGAAGGAGTTTATTGAACTAAAGCAAAAGGAAGATGAATCGGTTGGTACCTATGAAGCAAATTTTACAATACTTTCAAGGTACGCTTTCGGAATTATTATCCAACCTGAGAGTAAGATCGATCGATTCTTTAGTGTCTTAAAACCAAGTCTTCGAAGGGCGTTAGACATAAGGGACTTCAATAGCTAGGAGGAAATTGGTTGATGTGCTCTCAAGGTTGAGATGGAGATTGGAGTAAGCCATCAGTCGTATGGGTTTGATAAGAAGAGGAAAATGCAATTCAAAGGGAAATCAAAAGACGAAACTGAAAAGAAGATGAGTTTTCCCTTATGCTCAAAGTGTGGAAATAAACATAGAGGGAATTGTCTTAAAGGGACAAGTAAATGTTTTAAGTGAGGAAAAGAAGGTCATCAGGCAGTAAAAATGTTGAAATAATGGGAATAAGATGTCTAATGATGCGAAAAAAGAAAGGGATACACAGAATGAACCTCCTACACTTCAATGTTTCAAGTGCAAGAAAATGGGGTATTATGCCAATGAATTCCCTAAACCAAGGGTTGTTGATGATGATCGACGTCAAAAAACTATTAAATCCAAAGAAAAATAAAAGTCACATGCAATTTCTGTCGGCGATGTGGAGTATGATAACGAAGTGGTGAAATGTACACTAACCATCTACTCTAAAGTAGCAAATGTTTTCTTTTATTCTAGATCCACCCAATCTTTTATTTCTTAAGAAATTTCTAAGGGTATCGTCGTACTACCTCAACAATTAGATGTTGAGTTAGCTCTGACAACTCTTAATGGAACAATAGTTACATCAAAAGTTTATAATTCTTCTCCAATTGAGGTTTGTGGGAAAGTGCTTCCTGAAAGTCTTGTGATCCTTCCTAGAGTAGAATTTGATGTGATTCTTGGGATGGATTGGCTTTCTTTATACGGAGCTCATATCAATTTCCAAAGAAGGTAAATCACATTTAATATTCCTGATCAATCTACTATCATATATCGATGCAAGGATGAATATAACCTTCCAATGGAAATTTCTTCCATATTATTGGTATTGATTCCAATAAATGAAGGTTATTTATCTCAAATGGTTGGAGAGAAACTCACGATTAAGAATATTCCCATTGTACGGGAGTTTGATGATGTATTTCCAAAGGAATTTCCACGTCTTCCACCAAATCGTGAAGTTGATTTTTCAATATAACTCATATCGAGTGCCATGCCCATTTCAAAGACACCTTATAGAATGGCCCCAATTGAGTTGTAGTAATTGAAGAAGTAACTCCAATAGAATCTTGATAAGGGATTCATATGCCCTAGTGCATCACCTTGGGGAGCACCTGTTCTGTTTGTTAAGAAGAAAGATGGATCAATGATACTCTGCATTGATTATCGAGAACTTAACAAGATCACTATCAAGAAAAAATATCCTCTCCCACGCATTGATGACTTATTTGACCAACTACGTGGAGCTCAATAATTTTCCAAGATTTATCTTCATTCAGGGTATCATAAATTAAGGGTCAAAAAAAGAGGATATACCAAAGACGGATTTTCGTACAAGGTATGAACACTATGAATTTATAGTGATGTCATTTGGTCTTTCTAATGCCCCTACTATCTTCATGGATCTAATGAATAGAGTCTTTAGAGACTATCTTGATCAGTTTGTGGTAGTCTTTATAGACGATATTATTGTCTATTCAAAGAGCAAGGAAGAACATGAAGATCACTTGAGAATTGTATTAAAGACCCTAAGAAAGAAGAAGCATTATTCCAAATTTACCAAGTGTGAATTTTTTCATAAAAAATTTTCATTTTTGGGTCACATAATCTCAAAAGAGGGGATATCTGTGGATCGAGCAAAACAGAGGTTATCGAAAGATGGTCGAGCCCAACAACAGTAACTGAGGTCCGAAGTTTTCTTGGTTTGGTTGGATATTATTGACGTTTTGTGAAATATTTTTCACTATTATCTAATCCACTCACCAGGTTGACTCGAAAAAGAGTTATGTTCGTGTGGATGGAGGAGTGTGAAGAGAATTTCAAGGAGTTGAAAAGAAGGTTATCCAGTGCACCTGTGATCACACTTCCTTGTAGTGGAGAAAGTTTTGTGATCTACAGTGATGCATCCAAGAAGGGATTGGGGTGTGTTCTCGTGAAAAAACGATATGGTGAAAGCTTATGCCTCATGACAGTTGAAAATACATGAGAAAAATTACCCAACTCATGATTCGGAGTTAGCTATTGTAATCTTTGCATTAAAGATTTGGAGGCATTATCTTTATGGGGAACAATGTGATATTTATACTGATCATAAACGTTTAAAGTATATTTTCACACAAAAGGAGCTGAATATGCGCCAAGGAAGATGGTTGGAGCTGATTAAGTATTATGAATTCTCAATTCATTACCACCCTGGGAAAGAAAACAAGGTGGGAGATGCATTAAGTCGACAAGACCATGCTAGCTTATCCATGATGAGGATAAAAAAAGATCCAATATTTATGGATTTACAAAGGATGGATCTTGGATTTATAATAGAAGGGGAAAAATCTTATCTTTCTCAACTGAATGTTCAACCATCTATACATGTTAAGATTAAAGAGGCACAAAATTAATATGTAGAGTTACAAAACAAGGTGAGAAATGTTCCTAAATTCAACCTTGATTGTGATGGGATAATAAGGTTCAGGAATCGGGTTTGTGTTCCTGCCATCCCAGAATTAAAGGAGCTGTTGTATGAGGCTCATAGTTCTTCATTATCTATTCATCCTAAAAGCACAAAGATGTATAGGGACATTAAAGATTACTTCTGGTGGGATAGCAAAAAAAGAGATGTTGCTGAATATGTCTCTCGATGCTTGGATTTTCAACAAGTTAAAGCTGGAAACCAGATGTCTAAGGGGATGTTACAACCATTACCCATACCAGAATGGAAATGGGAAAACATCACTATGGACTTTGTCACTGGACTTCCTAAAACATCCAAAGAAAATAATTCTATCTGGGTTATAGTTGATTGTCTTACGAAGTCGGCAGACTTCATTGCTATTAGAAAATATTTCTCTCTGGATCATCTTGCCAGGATAAATGTGAAGGAAGTGGTAAGATTTCATGAAGTACCACTTTCCATTATATCTGATTGGGATCCGAGTTTTACCTCGAATATCTGGTGAAGTATTCCGAATACTTTAGATACATAGTTGAGTTTCATCACTGCTTATCATCCTCAGACAGATGGTCAGTCTGAGAGAACAATTCAAACTCTAGAAGATATGTTAAGATCTTGATATATGGATTTCAAAGGTGGTTGGGATCAACACCTACCTTTCATAGAATTTTTTTATAATAATATCTTTCACTCCAGTATTCAGATGGCTCCTTATGAAGATCTCTATGGAAAGAAATGTAGGACTCTAACTTGCTGGGATGAAGTTGGGGAAAGAATTTTATTAGGACCAGATCTTGTTTATGAGATGGTAGAAAAGGTCAGATCTATTCAACAACACATAAGAGCAGCTTAGAGTCGACAAAAAATTTATGCCGACAACCTAAGAAAAGACATAGAGTTTGAAGTGGGTGATAAAGTGTTCTTATGAATATCTCCTTGGAAGAGAGTAATGATATTTGGAAAGAAGGTAAAGTTGAGCCCTAGATATATCGATCCTTTCGAAATATTGGATCATGTTGAGAAGGTATCTTACCGATTAGTGCTTCCACAGAATCTCTCTCTATTTCACGATGCGTTCCATGTATCTCTCCTGAGAAAGTACATACCCGATCCTTCACATGTACTAAGCTCGGAAATTGTACCGCTGGAGCAAGATCTTTCTTATGAAGAACTTCCAATAGAGATTCTGGATCGTAGAGAAAAGGTTTATAGAACAAGAACACTTTCTTGGTGAAAGTTTTATAGAGGAACCACCAATTAGAACAAGCTACATGGGAGCTTGAGGATATGATGAGGGAGAGGTATCCTCATCTGTTTGTTACGAAGTGACGAATTTTGAGGGAGAAATTCATTTTAAGGGGGGTAGAATGTAACACCCTGATATTTTATGAGATGTATATTTTTTTAGGTCTTATGTTATACATAACATCAAAGGAATCTTTCACTACACACAACACTAGCTTGGCTTGCGTTATACGCAAGAGCAACCTTCCTCGATAGCGTGTGTTGTACGCAATATCGAGTTTCACTAAACAACGATATGTTATTAAAATATTATATAAATTACCTATTATAAATAGTATTAACAACATTTTGAATTTTATATAACATTAGAATTTATTTTATATATGATACGATAAAAAATCAATTTTTTAGATAAAAGAATTATTATTTTTTTCAAAAATGCAGTTTTCCACCTTTTTATGGCGCACCCATTTTAATGCTAATTTTTTACAAGTTTATAAGTTCAATTTTACAAAATAAAATTATTCCTTTAAGTCAAGATATAAAAATTTACATTGGATACATTTTTTTATCCTTTTCTGATAACTTTCATATTTTGATGAATAGTAAAAATACGCAAATTTTTAATTGAAAACAACTTTTTTCATCAAAATAATTTATATGGTTAAAATATATTATTGACTGGTTTTAAAGTATAAATAGAATATATTTTTACCATTTAATATAATTTATGTCATTAGCATTAATTTTACATTGAATTCATAGGTAAAAACATTTCAATCTTTGGCATTGTTTTAACTTTTAAAACCTGTTTGCTTAACAACGTGATTAATTTTAAATTAATTACTGCAACTTCTATGTTTTTAATTTTGAAAAATGGATTCCATATTTGTATTCAATGGTTAAAAATTATGTTAATAGATTACTTTTATTTTTTTTATATTACGAATAGTAACTACGGTAATTTTTATTTACTACAGTTAAAAGTAAATCGGGTAATTAAGGGTAAAAATAAGATTTTAAAATTACCCTAACACTTGCCAAAATTTTATTGGATGAATAACAGTGGTCCCATATCACCTAAGGGTCTGAATATATTCATTTCATGGACCTTTGACCATGAAAAGGATGGAATTATTATTAAAACTAAAGAAAGTGACAACATGTCACTCTCTTAAATCTTATAAGTATAATAATTTTAATTTAGTGATAAACTTCATGAAACATAGAACATTAATAGTATACAAAAATCTAATAAAATTATCTACATCATGTGAATTTATTTCTAATTTTTAGGGATTAAATAATTATCATTAAAGGTGACAGAATAGTGATGTTGAAATTATTTTATTTATTGAAATATCAAATAAATTGTTTTAAAAATAATAAAATATATATTTTATGAACTATTTAATGTGATACAATAATTTTATAGATACATATGACATTTTATGAATCTATTAAAGCTTTTATTTTGAATATATCCTCTATGTAGATTTTATTTAAATTCAAATAAATGAATAGTGTCAAAATTGACACTATTGTTATTTTATAAAAATAACATATTATAAAATTGTTTAAAAATCACAAAAATATTTATAAATTATAAATTTAAATTTATATGGTCTAAAATGTCATAAAGTATCTAATTATGGATAATTCACAGCACATTAGTAATTATTTATATCAATTTAAAATTTAGAATATTATTACCACAAATAAAATTAAATAGACTAAATAAGGATAAATCAAATTGATAATGTTTAAAATAAATTCCCAACATGTCAAAAAAAAATTGGTTGATGATATTACAACCCTATATCGTCTAATATTCTAATTTGAGTAATTTTGGATGTTTTTAAGTGGGGTTTGAATTTATTATAAATTAATATTTTTTAGATTTCCAAAGGTACCTGTCTCCTCCCTCATAAAAGGCCACCTCATCCCTCTCCTCCTCACACAATTTTGAGCCTCAAAGCTCGACCAAACCCTGAATATTTACCTTCTAAAATTCCCTATAAACATACTAGAGGTCATGGTCTTCTTCAAAGACCAATTTTAGTGCCCTAAGAGGAGGTTTCAAAGATGCGTGTCGAGGAGGAGGTAATATCTGTTACTGATTCTTTCAAATTTATTTTTTCTTATACTTCCTCTTCTTTAGTTGTTTCATTATGAAGTAATAACATCAGTAGCACTCGTATACGAATATGTTATTACAAATATGAAACAACCCTATTTCACCTTCTATCCATCCTATGGAAAATGAAATTACCGCGCGTGCATACGTACGGAATACCGTCTCCACGTCGTGGTGTAATCTGTTTTCCACCACCACCTTACTTGGATTGGTATAATGTTGAAAAGAATAACTATATATGATTATTATAACATGATACTAATTCTGAGACATTCCATCTTCCACTCCAATACCATTCAATAGTTATGGGAACGATATCATCGCTCGTGCGTGCATACGGCCTACCGTCTCCACGATGTGATGCGACTCGTTCTACATGATCTTCATTGAATAATGATTATATAAATAAATTGAATGAATAAATATGATATATATTACTGTAGTATCCTGATAAATCCACAAAATAGAATGACACTCCCCTTGAATCCAAGGGAGATTCTATCCAATTCCCCCCAAAGAATTGGGGGAAAGTATGGAAAGTATGGAGAAAACTCAAAGGATGCACAAGCCGAACCGGTCCGCAGACCAGTCCCCTGAAAAACTCTATGCGGCTGGTTCTGCGAAGCACCCCCTCCGTGGACCACTGTACTTCGTGGAATGGAGGCAAAGATCCTCCGCGGGCACGAAGCAGGACAGGCACCGACCCGGTCCACTGACACGAACCGCCCCAGCCGCGGACCGCATCGACTGGCCCCAATCCGCATCCGCTATCATTCGCAGGATGGAGGTGGAACCTTGCGCGGCCTCTAAGCACTCCTTGAGCTCATTTGGTTCATGGGGGAGATACGTTCAATGCCCCCTGTGAGTGGTGGGTTGACCAAGTCATCATTGAATCGAGTTTTCGGTCATGGTCCTCTGCAAAAGGCATTGCATGACCATAGATATATATCTTTCCCCACTCTATAAAAGGAGAACGAGGGATGAAAAAATAGGAGGATTCAGAGAGATTAACCAGATTCGGGTGGACAAATTTTGAAGGGAGGAGCTTAGGATTTTGCAAATAGCGAAGTTCCAGTTCGTGAACCAGAGCAGGTATGAAGCTGGAATCGAATTAATAAGGAACTAGAAAGGAAAAACAACTTCGTGAACCACGAACATAAAATAACAAATAAAAGAAACCGCGAACCATGTCCCCTCCACGGATGCACTCCCCGCAGACCAGGGAGGTTATGCCTCTTCCAATCCACTGTGTCGCATAGTACCCTCCTATGCGGGCGAAGCCCTGACCGACGAACCCCCGACCGGCGTCGCCCTCGGCCGCCACTGCTCGTGTGGAATCCTCCATGAACCACCCAGGTATGTGGGCCAAACCCAAAACTGCGAACCACCTTGGTTCGCGGAATACCCACCTGCCTGTGAACCACCCTGGTTTGCGGAGAGCTCATCAGCACGCGAACCACCCTGGTTCGCAGAGTGCTCATCAGTCCGCGAACCACCCTAGTTCGCGGATGGCCTCTCCATCCACGTAGCACCTCCCTATGCAAAGGGATCCACTCCTCATATACTCAAGTGGCCCGCTAAATCCTTCGGGGTTCGCATTCCCGGAGCCGGATAAAATCCTTCCAATCTGGCCTGATCCCCCGCAGTTTCCTTATTTACCCATTCATCATCCCCGAGCCAAGGCCTCCACTAAAGCCACCGGATCGATGTGATGTAACCTTTAGGCATATCAGTGCACCGTCTTGAGTTTACATACCCATGTTAAGGATGGGTTAAGGGGTTTCTCCCACCGTTGGGCGGATTCCCGAAGCATCCATGGGTTCACATTCCCACGGTAATGTCGAATCCGAGCCCAGGGGCCCCTTTCCTGCCTCTCCACTTCTCTGGACTGGGGCACTTCTCCCCTCTCCAGGGTGTGGTAGGATACCCATCAGAAGGAATACCCTATGCACCTCCGTACTTCCCCACGGCCATGCCCAAGGAGGGACGTAGCAGGGAAGGGTGATGCTCTGTCCTTCTTTGGGGTCAAGTCCCTCCCCCACTGCGCTTTGTCGCCCTGGTCATCCATCTCGGAGTAAGCCCCAACCTTCTGGGCCACCCTATGTGTAAGCCCCACTCCACTTCCCACAGACGCACCTTTCGCGACGTGATCGTCTGGTCCCTTCCGCCTCTTGTTTCTCACACCGAGCATGACTCACGTGGGCTTAGAGTAAGAATCGACCATGACATCCTCTTATGGGCCTCCTCAGAGTGTAAGCCCAAATCCAGTACCCTGGGCCTCCTCAGAGTGTAATCCTCAATCCATTACCATGTGCTGCCTCAGATCGTAAGCCCCAAGCTATTGCAAACTACGAGGACATTAATTCCCTACCACAGGGATACGTGGGAAGCCTCCATGAGGTTCAAGCCTGATCACCATCGGACCCCTTGGGTCCACATTCACGTGAGATCTCTGACACTCCTCTTCGAACTACATGGACTTTGATCCCTGTCTCCTAGGCAGGGTACGTAGTAAGCCTCCATGAGGTTCAAGCCCCGCAACCGGCTGATTCGACTATCTTCACATCAGTTCACCGCGTCACTCTTAGTACCACATCAATGAGTCCCGACTCCTCGGGGTCATTAATCCAAAGAGGGATGGTAAACCATGGGCATAAAGGATTCCAAACCCCTGCATCCAGCTGACCATTTCCCACCTGGAAAAGTCTTTGGATACTATGCTTGGGTATAAACCAAAGATTCGTGAACATATGAATACATCTTAAATATATAAGAGAGTCCCGGAATAGGAAATAATTCCCCCCAAAACGGTGCGATGAGCCTGACTTCCCATCCTCTAGACCAATGTGAGTTCTTAAGCGTCACGGGCCAAGACACCCAGGGAACTCCTGCCTTTGGAAAGAAGGTTCGTGTTCCATCATATACGGAACTGTTGGGCATTTCGAGACCAACCCAAAACAAAAAATAGTGAACCTGATGTGAATCTTTAACCAAGAATGACAGATTTAACCTAATCCCACCTTGTTCCCCCTTTATACTCACAAGGAGGGCCAAGAAAGGTAATTAATTACGCATGGGATCATGAGATGCTGATTTGATGGGTTTGTTGTTTGTACTTGTTAAAATGTTTTACAAGTACCAAACAGAACTCCCTTCGATCTAATGGAATCCCGAAGGAACTCACAGGTGCGTGCTTCTAACTACGCAATGACAAGAATTCCTCACAAATGGAGGACCCTGTCACCTACCTAGCATCTTCAACGCTGGGTCTTGGACACATTGATCCGAGAGTACCATGTGAACGGTACTCTCCCGACGGTGGAGGCAGCCATGCATGCCCTCCAATCCGCCAGGACTCGCCGGACGCCTGCACAACAGCGGCCGCAAAGGCAGATCCAAACAGCCCCTGTTGATGTCTCCAACCATTTTGGGAGTCTATCCCTATAACGAGACAACATGTACCTCCCTTATCTTAGGGAGGAGGATGAGGACAACGTTGAGGACTTCATCCCTGCCAAACGGGTGTTCCGCTATAAGGCCCCTGCAGGAAGATGTCATCACAGTCACGCCGCGACTCAACATCCTCATGCTCAAGAGGATGTAGCCCCGAGGATCCAGGCCCATGCTCCCCGATCTCCGGCCCCTCGGACCGCCCGATGAGGGTGGAAAACTTACAACCAGGGACCGTTCATCACCCTTGTTGCTGAGGAGGAGCTCTGTTGCCTAGTCACGGAGACACATTACGAATAGGAACATACACTTGTTCGTTCCTCCAAGGCCTGCCATCCAGACATGGCTGCCTCATACGAGCAGGTGTGCATCCCCGCTGAGCTCTGTCAAGCCTGTCACTCACGCAGGACGGCACCTACCCGGAAGGCACCTTTCCCTACCTAGGGTTATGAATCCCACCAACTTGGCATGGTGGCGATACAACGCCTGTAGGACCATCTCCTAGCAGATGCTTATGATGCCTACCATCCCGATGTGGTGTCGATCAATAAAGCCCTCCGTCTAGTTTTGGTGGCAACTCATAGGTGGTCACGTCTCCCGGCCAATAAAGGCCACCGACTCGATACGGTGGGAAACCAAAATATTCAGGGCCAGCTCCCAATGGATGCAAGTAAATTTTGTTATCCCGATGTGGCAGAAAACGGAGAGATAAACCAGAATATCCCAACCCAGGGGCAGATTCATTCACCTGCCCCGACATAGGAGAATTTTCAGTACCCACTGACCACCGAAGGACCAGAGTAGGATATTCCTAATCCGATACTGAAATGGGCCTTCATACCCGTTCCAGCCAAAGATGTCTCTCTGTATATCCTGGAAATGATGGAGGAGTAGGTATAGATCCTAGATCATATCTTGCAGAATTTCCAGAATGTAATTGAATCAGCGGCAACAGCAAGGACTTGGGCTCGTGAGCCTATCTCTCCAATTAAGGCGACTCATCTAAGAGACGGTATACCCACCTAGAATTAGATCTGAATCCCTGCTTCCTCCCAGGAGGCTCTCCAGCTATATTCCACGACGCAAGGGCAACCAGATCGATCAGCTTCACTCTTTCCAACTGGGGGACACCCATCCATCACAGTGGATGCTCCAGAGCAGGAATATATCCCTGAAAAAAGTCAATATGTTCGTCGGCGTATCCCGGAAATTTCACAGGACCCAACTAGATAGGGACCCAAAGGTGAAGGTCGTTGTCAATAGCAGACGGTCCCCGCTACCCACAAGAAGGCGCCCCGAACGCGCAGAAGGTAGCTAGAAAATAAAGAGCGGGTTCATGACTCTGCTCTGTTGGAAGATGGGGTTCCCGATGCTGCTAAGTGCATATCGAAGGCTTATAACCCTACCCACCCATTACCATATTATGTGAGGTGTAGTAGCAGTTGCGAAGGTCCTCCCCACATTGTTGCTACCGGCAGCTCTAAAGGTCCTCCCCAGAGCACCTGTGCGGGCCTCCCCCAAGGTCATATAATGATCGATCACGAGATCTCCTCTTTTGATGCGAGTCACGGAAACCCTCCACGTGACCAGAAGATCGAGCAGCAAGAAGGTCCTCCACTTGTTGCGGTCCACCCCGAAGGTCATCCCTGGGGTAGACGCTGCAAACACTCTCCATGCAGTGGGACCACATATTATGATAGTAGTCCTCGCTATTATAGTCGCAACTGCAGAGGCCCTCCCCGCAGTGACGTCTCATCACGACAAGAAGGCCCTCCCTTTGTTGTGGCCTTCCCTGAAGGTCCTCCCCAGAGGTTACATTGCAACGATACTCCGCGCATCCAGGCATCAAATCACGGTGGTAGTCCTCTCCACCCTGATAACGGAGGTCATCCCTGTAGAGATTCCAAGAAATAAGAAGGCCCTCCCCTCATTGTGGTACATTCTGAAGGCCCTCCCCAGGGTGTACCATGTAGATATTCTCCCTGCGGCAGCTGTAATGGTAGTCCTCACCATTACAGCAGCTATGATGGTAGTCCACGCCACCACAGCTTCCATTACAAAGGTCCTCCCCACAGTGGCCCCAAGCAACAAGAAGGTCCTCCCCTTGTCACAGTGTGTCTTGAAGGCCCTCCCCAGGATACACATCGAACGTCAAACCATGATGGTCATCCTCACCATGATGGCAGTTGTTGCGAAGGCCCTCCTCGTAACAATGCTACACAGCCAGAACGTCCTCCCCTTGTTGCGACATACCTTGGAGGCCCTGCCCAAGGTATGCACTGCAAAAGTCCTCTATGTAGTGAGGCGTCAAGCAGTAATGGTAGTCCTAACCATTACAGCCGCCATTGCAAAGGTCCTCCCCACAATGACATATCATATCGATAGTAAGGTCATCCCTCTGCCGAATCAAGCACAGAAAAACCCTCGTTTGTCGAGGCACTCAGAAGGACGGGATCATGCATGTTAGATTCCCCGTCCATTGATAATGACACCCTTCTTCAATCGGGAGATGTTTAGGGACAAGTTTCATCTTCGAAACCGCCCTGAAATTGCCCGCATGATAATTCTATACCTATCGGTCCCACTGCCTCCGACCACACTGACAGTGATCGTCTCAGTTGGGCTGACCAGGTAGAGGAATCACTAGCGGAGGAATATGACGACATGTTGCACCTGAGGAAACGACTAGCCAAGGATGATATACCAGTTATGTTTTGGCCCACGGACACCTTTCAGTTTTACATACCCAGAGATTTTTCGAAAGAATGTGTGCACGACATTCACCATAATATATGGAAAACCCTTCACCGACTGAAATCAAGCTACCTACCCTACGATGGGTATGTAGACCATGTCAAGACAATAAGAGACCTTCTGCGTCACATCAACCTGGAGGCTCTTCCGTCGGCACGGCAACAACGATCCAAGAGGCGTAAAAGAAACATGGAGATAGCCTACCTCTGTGCGCTTCACCAGTTGTGTCACCTCATCGGTGACGCTCCGACGGGAGTCCATATCAGGGGATCGGGGGAACATGGAGCTCTGCATTTCACTTCACTCCCCGCCCAGAAGAACCCGTTCATCATGGTGTCTTGTAACGTCATCACGCCAAGACGAAGATCAAGTGGTCTCCCTGTTCGCAAAAGGTGACACACCCAACAGAGTCGGCCCTTGAATAAGTCCCATAAGCGTCAGGCCTGATGAGAACGAGCCATTCATGAACTTCTGAATCAGGCCACCGAGCACATACAATAGGCCTCTTTCCTAAGAGGGTCTAATCAGCAGTCATTGCTTGCCTCCCCATAAGGGATTGATTCACATAAGAACTTGGAACCAAACCCATTTCACCCCCTAATGGGGGCAAGAGATATCAGGCAGGTCGTGATAGCAGCAGCCACCACTACAATCCAGGGTCAACCCTAGCCTGCAGGGCTGGGGGAATTTTTAACAACAAATTCCCCCATAAGACCAATAAAAACAGGAAGAGAATCAATGTCCAAGGAATGGAGCCAACCCCAGCCCTCAGTGCTGGGGGCATTATTACCTCCTCAACAACAACAACCCCCCATGAGAATCATTATTCTCTCGTCTAGGGAAGACAGTCATAAGAGGAGGTTCCTACCCTATCCCATCGTTTGAATAATCATCCCCTCTAAGAGGAAGGCATACCGTAAGGGCACATCAAAGAACTCTTCGCGCCACCCTTCGTCAAGGGGTCCAAATTCCATCCCGGGACATGAAAAGGAAGAGCAGTAAAAGACATGGCAGATCCTCATCCTATTCAAGAGATGACATCTTCTTTGCCCCAAGATATGAATCCATTAATGCCATAGAGTCTAACCCCACAGGTAACTCCAAAGATGATGCAAATTTGAAGGGATCGAGAGACGATGGTTCTAGTCAGGCTGCAACCTACAACGAACCTCCAGGTGTGTACACCCAGTACTAGAGTGCCGCTCTAAACATGGCTGCCCCTTTAGACAACCTTTCTCTACTCACCTTGCGAGCATCCAACAAGGATAAGAACAAAGGAGCAGTTACCCGTAACCCACCTCTTTCTCTCGATAAAGACGAGCCACATACGCTCGAAGAGAGGTTCGCTCAACAGAAAGAGGAGATGAAAGAATTGAGTTGACTTAACATCGAGCTACTCCAGAGGAACAGTCTTATTGAAAGCATGTCCCGAGAGGAGCCACATCATGAACTCCCGGTAAGTGCCCCTCAAAGACCAAGGTTTTCCCCGACAAATGAAGCACGGTCAGGGCTCCCATCCAACGAGGCGCCCAGCCCGTCCAACCACCTAAATATGGATTCGAATGAATACCAGGACTTCCCTATACTCAGGAAGCAACCACAGTGAGTGTGTCTGAACCCTCTAAAGGTGTCACAAACAGCACATGCTCCCCTGGTGCCAACAGAGCTAGATCCTTAAGGAATGCCTTGGGCTACACCTTCTCAGGACTGGGTCCAACAGGATGTAAACCAGGGTCTCACCAATACCATCGAGGCTCTAACAGATCGATTGGAAGAAATGGAAGGTCAGCGCACTCCAATATAGCCAGAGTGGAAGCCCTACCCATATTGGGTGAGCAACATGCCACCTCCACCCAATTTTGGGAGCCCTGTATTCCCTATCTTCAATGGATCAGGCGATCCAGAACAACATTTAATGAACTATGCATCATATTGCGACCCGATGATGGGAACTCTAGAACAGAAAGAAGTAGTGAAACTCAGATGCTTCGTACGGACTTTGCAAGGACCTACCTTCGTCTGGTATACGAGCCTTCCAGCCCAGTCAATAAAAAGCTAGGAAGACCTTCGGTAGTAGTTCCTCTTTCACTTCAGCTCGACGTTGCCTAAAATAATGTTCAGTGACCTCATGAATCGCAATCAGAGGGAGAACGAGAGGGTCTTGGATTTCATCACCAGATGGAATGGTCTAATGTACTCTCTAAACAGGCCAATGCCTCAAGATGAGTTGCTCACCATATGTATCGACAATCTTTGAGACGAGATGCGAACTCCGCTCATACCAGCAGAGTGCACCACTGGCTTCTGCCATCTCTCGGCCATAGCCCAGAGAATTGATGACTCCCTACAGTGGACCAATTTGAAGTCCCGAGTATCCTCGCATGCTCCTTCAAAGAGAGTAGCCAGTGCTGAAGCGTCCTTTGTCATGCTCAAGCCAGCCCCTATGCCTGCTCCACTGCTCAGGCCTCCACCAAGTCATCAGGGGCCCCCTGCATATCAGCGGGTGCATCCGCCCAGGCAGGACGATCAAAAAGGGGCGAAGCGGAACCAGTTTGGGGAACGAAGACATAAAATATACTCGTTCTGAGATGACCAAGTCCGCGACTACTTCATCACCACCATGAATTTCAACTTGCTCCACCTCCCGGAGCTGATAAAACCTGAAGAAGTTGGCCGCAATGATAGGCCAGATTAATGTCTCCACCATTGAATGTTGGGGAAAAATATTTGGGAATGCTTTTTTTCAAGGACCTCCTGCAAAGGATGGTATACTCTAGGAAAGTCAAGTGGGGACCACCCCCAGCACATGTGACATATATTCCTACCACCGGCTCCGACGGAGGGGAGGGGTGGCGGGAATTCGTCAGTAAGAAGGGGCAGAAATTCGATAACTGGATGACTTGGAAGACTATCAATCCAGCCCAGGGCATACTCTGAGCTCAACTACAGCAGCCAGTGTTGCCTCCAACAGCCCCTGACACCGCACAACCGACAATATCGACCTCACAACCCTCTACGAGCCGGTCATTCAGGCATAATCAAAGGAGGAGACAAGCACAATATGAGAAGTCTATGACAAGGCCAAAATTAACCCCGACACTTTCAGATTTAATGCCCTCGAATTTGGAACCACGGGCACCGACCCACCAAACGACACCATCAGGGACGACCGACCAGGTTGACCTGTCAGAGGATGAGGATCCGATCTTTGTTTCCATCAACGTCATACATCTTATGGAATCATTCCAAGACGAAGGGTATGGTTATGAACCTGAGTTTCTGAAATGAGGAGTCGGGATGAGGAATCGCAGAGGCAGGGGATACCAGGGGAGGTAGAGTCGCGGCCGAAACCAACCCTATGGTTTGAACTTGGCCCGAACTATTAATATCGCAGATATCCATGGGAGAGGCCTTCAATGGACTCAGAAGGAGAAATAATATCCCTCCACCTCCATAAGTGGCCACTCTTCCCCCATCATTTTGCGGTACCCATCAGAGGAAGAACAAGCGCCTAGCTGCTTAGTGCACACAAACAGACTGGTCGGGCTGAGTCCCCAGAACTTGGGGACATCATTGACATCTGACCCTGCAGCCAGTCCCTCCTCATCATGTATTCCAACTCCCAAGATGCCCGCTAAAACTCTCCTGCTAATGGAGAATCGTTGGCTGCTGGAATAGAAATACGGCATCCTTAAGCATCTGGCATCTGTACCAGCCAAACTGTCAATCCAAGATGCCTTGAGTTTTTCAGCAGACCTCAGGGAGGCGCTTATAGAATCCCTGATCAGCCCCCAGGAGTTTCAAGCCGAGGTAGCTGCTGCCGAGATTTATTGAACGGAGACTGGCTCGGCTGAATGAAATGTGGTGATTTCCTTCACCGATCTAGAATAAGATATCATCGTCCAGGGACACATCAAACCACTATATGTGCTTGGCATAATAGATGATGTTGAGATTCTAAAATTCATTATTAAAAATGGATCTAGAGTTAACCTTTGTCCCCTAAAGACACTCTGTATGTTGGGATACAGTGAGGGTGATTTAATACCCTTGGCCACGACTCTGCTATGTTACGACAAGAGTGAGCAGAAGCTAATAGGATAAATTAATCTAAAGACCCATTTTGGAGACCTCGTGGCCTACTCGGAATTCTTGGTGGTCCGACAGAACACAACATTCAATTCCCTAATGGGAAGGACGTGGCCCCATAAGCACATGGTCGTTAATTCATCCTACCCCCAGTGTATTAAGTACTGCATCAATGGGAAAAGTGGGACGTTGCACGCTGACAAGGATCCTTTCGAGCTCTCTAAGTCACACTACATTGACGTCGAATTTTATGAGCAAAAGAGGAAGAAACTTTTGACCGATGGTATCGACTAGATCCCCGCTCCAAATGGTTTAGAAATGGTTCCTGATGACCCCCTCAGACAACTCGGCAGAGACTACGTACTACCCATCAACCATGTTGAGAGCAAGGATTCAAGTTCAGACACACACTCAAATATCTTCATGACTTAATCCATAACAGCCGAGCGTGATAATGCGGAAACGTCTGCCAACCCTCGATTTGGGGGTTAATACTCAAGCGGGGATTCCCACGATGCCTCGCCCTTAAACCCCTGAGACCCCGGGCCAGAAACTCCCCCCTCTTCAGATCGAGAAGATGAGGATTTAAGAGAAGAAGAGGAGGGATATCTTAGGTATAAACCTCCCGCATTTGAGGAAGGTATCTCCACCACTATGGATGATCTAAGGGAAATAAACCTAGGTACCGAGGAAGACCCGAGGCCCACTCTTGTTAGTGCAACCATGTCCCTGAGGAGCACGAGGTATATACATCTTTCTTGGGGCAAAATCGGGATGTCTTTGCCTAGAATTACACAGAAATGCCAGGACTCGATCCCAAAGTGGTGATGCATCACCTAGGTCTTCTAGAAGACCACTGGGGCTATAAACAGGCAGCTAGAAGGGCACACCCCTCGCATGCTGACAAAATACAGGCTGAAGTCGATAAGCTCATTAAAGCAGGATTCATTCGAGAGGTCCAATACCCCATCTGGTTGGCCAACATTGTCCCTGTTAGGAAAAAGAATGGGTAAATATGCATCTGCATTGACTTCAGATATCTCAATTGGCACTACCCGAAAGATGATTTCCCAGTCCCGATCACTGGGTTATTAATCGATGCAATGGCCGGGTATGAGGCTCTATCCTTCATGGGTGGTTATTCTGGGTATAATCAGATCAGGATGGCCTAAGAAGACAAAGAATCCACTGCCTTCAGATCCCCTCAAGGAATATTCAGTTACAGGGTCATTCCCTTTGGTCTCAAGATTGTGGGCGCCACATATCAACATGCCATTCATCATATCTTTAATCCATTCCTAGGGAAATTCGTTGAATGTTATGTAGATGACTTGGTGGTCAAATCAAGACAGCGCTTAGATTACCTTTCAGACCTTGAGACCATCTTCAACAAACTCTGATGGCATAGCCTGAAGATAAACCCCTTAAAGTGAGCCTTTGGGGTTACCTTAGGGAAGTTCCTTGGCTTCGTCGTATGCCATCGCGGCATCGATGTCGACCCTGAAAAGACAAAGGCTATCCTTGACCTGCCACCTCCCCGAAATCTCACCGAGTTGAGGGGATTTCAAGGACACCTGGATTATATTAGGCGGTTCATAGACAACCTGGCAGGCAAATGTTTTCCCTTCATTAGGTTAATGAAAAAGGGAGTCATGTACCAATGGACAGGTGACTTCCAAGAGGCGTTTGATAGCCTAAAGAGGTGCCTTTTAAGCCAGCCAGTGCTCATGCCTCCGGTTGAAGGAATAACTCTAATCCTCTATGTGACGGCCCTAGAGCGGGCACTGGGAGCCTTCCTCATGCTGAAGAACAACGCCGACAGTGAAAACAGTCTCTATTACCACAGTCGAACCATGATTGACGTTGAGACTCGATACTCAAACATCAAGAAGAGTTGTTTGGCCTTGGTCTTTACATTTCAAAAGTTATGACATTATCTACAACATCATAAAGTACATTTGGTCTCGCATAATAACCCGCTAAAGTACATCCTCGGCCGCCCAATGCTAACCTGGAGCCTATCCCGATGGGCAGTCATCTCGCAACAATTTGACATCCGGTTTGTGACTCAGAAGTCCATCAAAGGCCAGGCATTAGTAGATTTTCTGGCAGAGCACCCTTCAATAGGGACCACCGCACAAGACGTCGAGATACCTGATGAATACATCTTCACGGTTCAAGAGGAGCTCCCAACATTGGAAATGTACTTCGACGGCACATCCTGGAGCCCGACCGGGAAGAGAATGGAAGACCCCAAATTTAACAAGGTGGGTCTGGGGATAATACTCATGTCCCCAAAAAAGGCAGTCTTGCCATATTCTATTATCCTATTAGAAGGATGTACGAACAATGAAGCAGAGTATCAAGCCCTCATTGCAGGCCTAGAACTCGCACTCCTGGCACAAGTACAGCACCTTAAGGTAAAAGGTGACTCGGAATTGGTCATCAAGCAATTCAATGGTGATTATACTATCAAAAAGGAGGAGTTGATTCCCCTGTTTGACCATGTCTAAGAGCTAATGTCAGAATTCTCCACTGAACCCACATTAACCTATATTCCCCGGCCTCAGAATGCCCAGGACGATGCATTATCCAACGCGGCAATAGCCTTGGATGACTCAGACTGAGATGAAACAGTCATTAGTATTGCTCACCGCCGAATGGTCTCACCATTTGTTCAGGCCAAGACGGAAGAGATCACCAATGTCAGTCCTGTCCTAGAGCCATATACTCCTACCATCGGTTGTATGACCCTCATTGCAAACTACCATCAACGGGGAGAACTTCCATCAGACAAGGATGAACGATAGAAAATATGGTAAAGGGAAATCAACTTTGTCCTATATGATGGCGTGAGTCAGTAAGAGGTCCTCTACAAATGAGGCCTTGACGGATTCCTCCTCAGATGCTTTGATGGAAAGGAAACTGCTGTCGTCATGACTGAAGTACATTTCGGAGTATGTGGGGCACACCATCCAGGGTCCAAGCTTTCCCATCAGGTTCGAAGACTTGGATACTATTGGCCCACAATGGCACGAGATTGCAAGCGCTTTACTACAAAATTCCACTCATGTAAAATTCATGCCAACTTCATACACCAACCCCTGAAGTTACTTCATTAAGCCAAGTACTCCTGGCCATTTTCCATCTGGGGAATGGACAATGTGGGACCATATCCTCTCACCACAGCCAAACAGCTGAAGTATATCCTCACGACAACCGACTTCTTTTCCAAATAGGCAGAAGATGTACCCCTTAAGAAAATCAGGGCAAGAAGCGTTTTTATCTTTGTGAAAACCAATATAATCACCATATTTGGTGTCTCTCATACCATATTGACGAATAACGGCACCAACTTCTGCTCTGCTGAATTGGAGAAACTGTACCAAGAATACGCTATCAAGGCTAACCACTCATCCCTCTACCATGCAGCAGCCAATAGACAGATAGAGGCTTTCAACAAGACCTTGACCAACATTCTCCAGAAAATGGTAGACAAAGACAAGAAGTCCTAGCCAGACAAACTCCTCCATGCATTGTGGGCTTACCGAACTGCAATCTTCACCGCTACTCGGGCTACTCTGTACTCATTAGTATACGGAACAGAAGCGGTTCTGCCCATTGAACTCCAATTACACTCGCTCTGTGTGGCCATTTGTCATCAACTATCCATCAAAGAGCGATCAGAAAAGCAGCTAGGTGAATTGGAGCAGCTAGATGAGAAGAGGCTGCACACTTTGCACCATCGGGGAGTGTACCAGAATCGAATCTCCCGAGCCTTCAATAAAAAGGTCTGTCTTCGGTATTTCTTGGAAGGAGAATTAGTATTGATCATCCGGACCCTGATGATACCTAGGAAGAAACCTCCAAAGACAGATCCCAAGTGGGAGGGACCATATGTTGTACACAAGGTCTACTCTAACGGATCATATGCCCTGATCTCCATGGACGGGCAGTTTACCACCGCTCCTACAAATGCAATATTTCTGAAGAAGTATTTCGCATAATAACTAAAAAAACATTCTTCATCCGAGCTTCATGACGTTAAACTGCCAAGTACTCACCGATCCAAACTCTATAACCCTAAACTAAGAGTATTCCATCCTCACAGGAATAACTAAAAATAATAATTCTTCGTCTGAGCTGCATGACATTAAACTTCCAAGCACTCAACGGTCCAAACTCTATGACCCTAAACTAAGAGAATTCTATCCTCACAGGCATAACTAAAAAAATACTCTTCGTCTGAGCTGCATGACGTTAAACTGCCAAGCACCCAATGGTCCAAACTATATGACCCTAAACTGAGAGTACTTCATCCTCACCACATGATGTTAAACTGCACAGATTTCAGATAACTATGTATGGCTTGATTCCTACCTTCACATGATACGTAGCGACGCTAGGACCCCCTATCTTGGCCCAGCCACCACCTAAATAATATATATATAATAATAAACATGCTCCCTCCCCCCATGTACGGACCAGACCTGCATGTGGTATATTCTTCATTGGAGTTGTATGATGTTAAACTATCAAGCACCCAATGGTCCAAACTCTATGACCCTAAACTGAGAGTACTTCGTCCTCACCACATTACGTTAAACTGCATGGATTTAAGAGAACTACGTACGGCTAGATTCCTGCCTTCGTAGGATACGTAGCGACACCGAGATCCCCTACCCTGGCCCATCCACTCCCAAATGAAATAAAAAAAATGTGTCCCCTTCCCCCATGTATGGACCAGCCCTGCATGGGGTGTACTCCTTTCAGAGAACTACGTAAGGCTTGATTCCTATCCTCACAGGATATGTAGTGATGTCATAGGTTCCTTCCCTGGACCAGCCACCTCAAATGAAGCCATAAATACCCCTTCCCCCCCATACGGACCAGACCGGCATGGGGTGTACTCCTCGTCCTTACCGAACGATGTTAAACTGCACGGATAAGAAGTTAAAAAAATGCCCTTTCCCTGTGTACGGACCAGACCTGCACGGGCTGTATCTTGCGTCCTCACCGAATAATGTTAAACTTCATGGACCGCATCCTCGCTACATGACATTAAACTGCATGGATTTCATCGCAAACCACCTAAGATATTTGGTAAAACGAGGTGGTAATACTCCTTGTGCATTTGGATGCATCCCCTCCATACATCAGACTCCACAACCCGGGTAATTATGGACCATCATAACCATTCATGGCCATTGAAAGTGGAAAGTTATCGACCTGGGACACCTTTGCATGACTATGCATACCATGCCCTCAACGGCATTGCATATTGACAACCCCTGGCCCGTCTACCAAAGGAAATATTTCCTCAGGCGATACTCTTCCTAGCTCCGTGCGCTTACCGGCCTCAGAGCCCCCATATAATATATCTCGATCCAAAAATTTATGGCACAGTGGTTTACAAGTTCATCCCCCTTTCCACATCAAAATGTTTCCAGGGTATACTGACCCGGTTATCCTATGTATCCGCCCATGGTTCACATGACGACTTGCATCAACGAACATCAAGCCAGAGCTGGGCTGCTTTGACTCAACGGACAACCCTCAGTGAAGATGTTTCTTATTTTCTCGGACACCATTATCCCCACATGCTGAACTCTGTACTATGAGCAATATCTGGTTTTCATAATAATTCATGTCCATCGGAAGTGGAAAGTTATCGACCCGGGGACACCTTTGCATGACTATGCATACCATGAACTCAGTGGCCCTGCATATTGATAGCCCCTAGCTCATCTACCAAAGGCAAGATTTCCTCGGGCGGCACTCTTACTAGCTTCGTACGCTTACCGGCCTCAGAGCCCCCATGCCACATCTCCTTATCTGAGAAACCTTAGAGTTGCAATTTAAAACCTTCATCCCCCACTATGTTCAGAGTATATCAGGGTATGATAACTTAGTTATCCTTCGAGTGATTGCAGCAATAGTCACCCAATGGTTCGAGCTCTACGACTGCTAAACTAGGAGTACCTCGTCCTTACTGCACGACATTAAACTACATGGAGTGAAGATGCACCCCCGTGCGCAAGATAAATCAGTGCAGGGAGCTCTTTAAGCTTTAACAGCAACCAGGGCCGAATATGCCCGACATGTCCAGATATTTTCTTACCAGATAACAGACTTCGTGGCCCGGACAATTGTGGATCCTCATAACCATTCATGGTCATCGTAATTGGAAAGTTATTGACCCGAGGACACCTTTGAATGACTATGCATAACATTCCCTCAGCGGCTCTGCATATTGATATCCAATGGATCGTCTACCAAAGGAAAGATTTCCACGGGCAACACTCTTCCTAGCTCCGTACTCTTACCAGCCTCAGGGCCCCATATCATTTATCTCGATCCAAGAAACCATGGAACCATGATTTACACCAATCAACCCCTCTCCGCGTCTTGGGTATGTAGAGATGTTCAATCCCAGTTACATTCTGATGAAGATTGACCTTTGCAACTACGTCCTTACCACATGACATTAAACTATGTGGAACGCCTTGGACGCCTGGCATAAAGATGAAAAGACCAAGCATTAAATATTCAGGGAAATGCCTCCAATTACAAGAATTTTCACTGGTTTAAAAATTCCCCTGTCCTCACTGCATGACGTTAAACTGCACACCATCCTATAATAATGCTCCTCGTCTTTTCCACATGGCATTAAACTGCATGGTCAAACCTGTCATGGGTTCCGTAAGGAATAGAGGATTTTATCTGTCCCTCAGTGCATGGGTCAGACCCACATGAACCACCATATCACACCAGCGTGAGAAGGGATGACCTCACCCATTCTTGGGAAATTTAGCCTAGATGTTTCTCCTGTATCCAGGAACCCTCTCCTCATAAACCATACTCTGTACTCAGAAAAAGTCGGACCCTCTTAAACCACCCCTGGTGGTCCCGAGTTTCAACTTCCCTAAAGTTTCTCAGCTATTGGGAGATTTCAATCATTGACCCAAGGACACCTTTGTGTGACTATGCATACTATTCCCTCAGCAGCTCTGTATATTGATATCCCCTGGCCCGTCTACCAAAGTCTAGATTTCCTTAGGAAATGCTTCTCTCTGTACGCCTCTTGGAACTTAAGCCCTCATGTCCATCCCGGGATTCAGAAACCCTCTGAGATGCAGTTTACCAGCCTCTTTTATGACCCTGCCTGAATATGGTGGAACGTCTCTGGCGAGATTACTAAGAACTAGGAGAAGCTGTTCCATTATGAATAATGTCCCAGCTGCATGACTTTAAACTGCACCAATCTCCAACCATCCTTTATGCTAGATAAATGTGTAGGACAGGGACCCTGAGTCCACACTCCTGATTGACACAGATGTCCTCAAACTCTTTTCAGACATCACATTCCCTTTTTGAGCCACCCCTAGTGGTTTTCATAATTCCCCAATCCACCCATCGTGGTTTACATAAGCCGTACATCCATGAAGTCCTTAGGCCATCAGAAATGGAGAGTCATTGACTTAAGGACACCTTTTCTGGACTATGCATATAATAAACTCAGCGGATCAGCATATTGATAGCCCCATGCCCATCTACCAAAGGCAAGATTTCCTTAAGCAATGCTATTCCTACCTCTGTATGCCGATATGGCTCCCATTCCTTGAGACATGCCCTGCATGACGCTCAAATCTAAACTTATTTCCCCCACATGCATCTGAAGGGTATCGAGACATCTTTTGATCAACCAAACCTCATTGGGGGCCCTCACCCCACCATATCTGGTCAAATCTATTCAACATAAAACATTAGTAATGATAGTCTTGACAGTGGGACTTTAAACAGTTCACAAAAAGAGGCACAAATCCTGTTAGGCCGAAAACCCAAAAAAGGCGACCTAAGAAAAAGTCGGGCCATACCCCCTAGGTCCACATTAAACCGGCCCCGGAAAAATTAGGGTATTAAGAGAAAAGACAAAAAGTTTGTGGGGTTTTTCTACAAAGCCCTAGGAATAGTCAAACTATGCTCACTGGATCCCATGGTCCAGGCAAAAGCTAGAGTTGGTTTTCCTGAGATATGATTAATTCTGATTCAGTGAGTTGTTATTTATAAGACAATTGTTCTTGTGACAATAAAATTTTACAGCAAAAAAAGATTGACATATATTATATTCCTTTTGAAAAAAAGGGAGGGCATCCACAAGCTGGGTCTCTCCCTCAAAAAAAGGAGAGAAGAGGGGTAAGAAAAACAGAGTGCACAAGAATGGCTTTGACAATCATAAAGGAGCCTGGCTCACTCTTTCCACTAGATCGACAACCTTTTGCTCCCTGGCCTCAACCTCATCCATCATACAAGTATGCTCCACTGTTATTTGGAGATCATTGATTTCTTTCCGGGTGACTTCAAGACGACCAGTCAAAGTCAACAATTGATCCCTCAGCATCACTACCCATACTTCACATTCATGCAACTTGGAGGATAGGACATCCTCCTGATCTCAAGAGCTCAACTCCTACTCTTTCAGCTGATTGAGCTTTACCATGGCTTCCTCCAGGGCTCAAGTTCCTCAATAAGAGGTAGCGGGGTGAGAAAGTTTTCATTCATTAGTAGTAACCTCCTCATGGGACATGAAAACTTGGAAAGAAAGGGAATGGAATTGCCAATAGTCAAAGACACCTGATCTCAAACCCAAGAAGAGTTTTCTGAGTGCTTCAATTTTAGTTGCCATCTCATCTAGAGGAGTTTCGGTAACTATCTCGCAAATCCAGGGCCAGGCCCACCTGCGCACTGCTCTGTGGTCTGCCATGACATGAGGAGCTTCGGTCTCCTCGCTAGATAACATGGGAACAAAGTCTGTCATTGCGACCAGCACAGGCATGTGCATGCTAGACAATGATTCTAAGGCCGGAAGGCCTGAAGCTTCTAACCCCGGTCCGGGCTCGGGAATCAAGTTGTTGAGTCCGGTATTGGCCGATAAAACTTCAGGAATCATCTCATTTGGACCCAAATCCATAGGGTCATCCTCATCCACACCCAAAAAGGTTGGGTCCATCTGAACCTCGGCCATAGAGGGGCTGGGAGAGGGAAATACACTGTGTCTCTTTGACCGACGAGCCATCAGTCGGCCCCCCCTCAGAGCCGATGAGGAGGGTGCAGTAGGCACTGCCACCATGATGACTCCTGGTTTGGGAACCTGCCGTATGGACTTCCCCACGATTCCATCAGGATAATATTTTATCCATGTTCTTGCGTACTCCAAGGATAGGCTGACAGCCACTCCCATGCCAGGCAAGAGAATGCTTGTTTCAGATCCCTCTCGCATCAGCATCAACCACCATTGACGGAGAGTGGGTGGGTGTAGTCCTCGAGCCTGAGGAGGGGGTAGGGAAACTTGGAGTTGCACACATCCAAATTGGTGAGAGAAACGATGGGGGGCATACAACTCGCACAAAGAAACCTCTTCAATTTGTGCAGACAAGAACCCTTCCCATAGTGAAATCACGTAAGAATGATCCTCCAGGATTCCCTGATGGTTATCAACCACGAAGCCGGAAGGGGCAGTGTAGGGGGTGAAGGAAAACTGGGAGAAGTCACTTAGAAGCTCGATAACTTCATCAGAACTGAGGGGCTTCAAACAAACCCCATCTATATCGAGTAGGGTGGGTTGAAAGGTAGGAATCGGGATGAATTTGTTATGGAAATACTCACAACAGGGGTAGTGATTCGCTATCTAGCTTTATAAGAACTGAAATGACCCACTCAGACGGTAGGGTGACTCACCCTCCTGCATGTGGCTCATTAGTTCATAAATACGATCCAAAGTGGGCATGACCAAATTCACCGGGCATCCCTCTGCCAACTCAACTTCCATCATCAAAGTGTAAGCCCTGATGCCTGGGTTGATATCTCGAGAAGGGAATGGCCACCCGCTCAAGAACATATCAAACAGACCTGCTAGCCTGAGCATAGGCGGCACACCAGGGCGCACCTCGTAACCCCAAGAGTGGTAGTCTCCCGCTTCCAGAACCGCCCAGTAGGAACCTGGGATGGTTTGTGACTGTTGAGAAGGATGAGTCTGGGGGTGCATGATATTTGGCATGGGACCAATGATGTTCAGAAATAACCCTATCCAGGTGCTATAGGGAATAAGAGAGTGGGCACGCAAGGCTTGACCCAGTGACCACTCCTACATAACCAGTAGATCCCTCATCAAGGAAGGCATGTGTTCAATGTCATCCCACATGTCAGGAGTGGGAAGAAACTTGTTATGCATCTCACAAATGATTGGGAGCCCTCCCAATTTGTAGAGGTCCCACAAACTAATGCCAACTTCACCATAGGCTAGGTGAAAGGTGTTAGTGCTTGAATACCCGTGACTGAGCAGGTCAGGCAGGATCAAAGATAGGGGTAAATAGAAAACTGGGAGGCCCACACTGTGGAGTACATATTGACCACATCTAGTGACTCAAGAGATTCTAAGAAATGATGATGGACCCAGAAGGCCCAAGCCCAATCATTTGAGAAAATCCCACCTGACCGAAGATCCCACTTATAAATCCACCCCGTGTCAGAGTCCACTCGAGCAAGGTTAACAATAGAGGGATAATTCTTGAAGACATCTTCTTGGGAGATGTCTTGAATGCAATGATCACTCTGGGTCCACATAGAGCCTCTAAAAATGAAAACATCTTTCGGATCAGAATCAGAGGTTATCTCCCCCAATGGGGTAAGGTCCGCCTGAACGCACTTTGTTAATGTTTCCAAGAAAGGAGACAGAAGACATGATAAGTTGGGAGGGATAGAGATGTCATCTTGGAGACCAAAACCGTAAAACGGAAGTCGATTTTATGGTGGATAACCCAACAGTTCATGAGAGAGCATGTCCTTCAAGACACCATTTTCTGGAATGATGGACCAACTAGGGTCCTCTTTGATTCTCTCCGCTCTACAAATCATAGCTAAATGTCTCCCAGAACCAATTCGGAGAGGCTCGGCGATAGGCCTGGGTGCAGGGTGAGGGGGAACCATGTTTTCTCCCTGCATTATTAAGACCAAAAAATGGTTAGTTCTGAATAATAAAGTCTGGACAAAGGAATCGAGAAGCCTTCGTGAGGAGGCCTCACAAGGTGGTTCGCGATGACTGCATCCCGCGAACCAACCCTATGCGAGGGCAGTCCACAGTATTCTAGCCCGCGAGGCATTGGTAGAAAATTGCGAACCAAGTTGCTCCGTGGAGCCCTAATCCCGGATTTAAATAATTAAGATTCGGAAAACTTAGGAAGTTTTCAAATTCTAGAAGATTTCAGTCCGCAGACCATCGAAATCGTGAAGAGAATTCCTCCGCGGCCCTTTGTGACTTACTTTTTAATTAATTAAAAGTATTAGTTCGCGGTTGGGAAATTGGTCCATAGATGAACGTGTCCGCGAAGGAGGAATGGTCCGCGGAAATTGGTAGCTGGTTCGTGGATGAGGCGTTTCATGAAGGAATGAGTGCACGGAGACAGAAAGCAAGAGGTCTCTGGATTCAAGAAGAATCTGGTAAAAGAAAAAGGAAGGGCCCCCGTATTTATAGGTGTGGTCCCCTACCGGGTCCACTCCTCTTCCACAAACCATCCAAGTTTCAGGACCACTCTCCATCGAAATGGCATCCTCTTCGTTCTGATCAGACCTCATTTCGATGGGGGAATTGGGGGAAAATATGGAAAGTATGGAGAAAACTCAAAGGATAAACAGGTTGAACCGGTCCGCAGACCAATCCCATGAAAAATGCTATGCGGCCGGTTCCGCGAAGCACCCCCTCCATGGACCACTGTCGTTCACGGAATGGAGGAGGAGATCCTCCACGGGCGCGAAACAGGATAGGCACCGACCCGGTTCACTGACAAGAATCGCCCCTACCGCGGAACGCGTCGACCAGCCCCAAGCAACAACTGATGTTGTTCGCGGGATGGAGGCGAAACCTTGCGCAGTCGCGAAGCACTCCCCGAGCTCATTTGGTTTGTGGGGGAGATACATTCAATTCCCCCCGTGAGTGGCGGGTTGACCAAGTCATCCTTGAATCAGGTTTCCGGTCATGGGCCTCTGAAAAAGGCACTGCATGACCACATATATATCTCTTTCCCCACTCTATAAAAGGAGACCAGGGGATGAAAAAATATGAGGATTCTGAGAGATCAACTAGATTCTGGTGGAAGGATTTCAAAGGGAGGAGCTTAGGATTTTGCAAACAGCGAAGTTCTAGTTCGTGAACCAGAGCAGGTATGAAGCTGAAATCGAATTAATAAGGAACCGGAAATGCAAAATAACTTGTTGAACCATGAACTTAAAATAACAAAGAAAAGAAACCGCGAACCATGGCCCCTCCGCAAATGCACTCCCCGCGGACCAGGGAGGTTATGCCCCTTTTCCGATTGGTCGCGCCGCGTAGTACCCTCCTACGCGGGCGAAGCCCCGACCGACAAACCCCCGACCGGCGCCGCCCTCAGCTACTGCTGCTCGGGTGGACTCCTCCGCAAACCACCCTACTACACGCGCCGATCCCAAAGCCGCAAACAACCTTTTTTTTTCGAATACCCAACAGCATGCGAACCACCCTAGTTCGTGGAGTCCTCATCATCCCGCGAACCACCCTGGTTCGTGGAGTGCTCATCAGTCCGCAAACCACCCTAGTTTGCGGATGGCCACTCAAGTTTCATAGCACCTCCCTACGTGAAGGACTCCACTCCTCATATACCCATGTGGCCCACCAAATCCTTCGGGGTTCCCATTCCCTGAGCTGGATAAAATCCTTCCAATCCGGCCTGATCCCCCGCATTTCCCTTATTGGCCCATTCATCGGCCCTGAGCCGAGGCCTCCACCAGAGCCACCAGACCCATGTGATGTAACCTTCAGTCACATCAGCGCGCCGTCTTGAGTTTACATACCCACGTTAAGTAGGGGAGAAGTGGTTTCTCCAACCCTTGGGTGGATTCCCGAAGCATTCCTGGGTTCACATTCCCACTGTAATGCTGATTTCGAGCCTAGGGGCCCCTTTTCTGCCCCTCCACTTGTCTAGACTGGGGCACTTCTCCCCTCTTCGGGGCGTGGTGGGATACCCATCAGAAGGAAGCCCCCATACACCTCCGTACATCCCCACGACCATGCCCAAGGAGGGACGTAGCGGGGAAGGGTGATACTACGTCCTTCTTTGGGGGAAAGTCCCGCCCCCACTGCGCTTTGTCGACCTGGGCATCCATCTCGGAGTAATCCCCAACCTTCTGGTATTCCCTATGCATAAGCCCCACTCCACTTCCCACAGACACACCTTTCACGACGTGATCGTCTGGTCCCTGCCGCATCTTGTTTCTCACTCTGAGCATGACTCACGTGGGCTTAGAGTAAGCATCGACCATGACATCCTCTTATGGGCCTCCTCCGATTGTAAGCCCCAATTCAGTACCCTGGGCCTCCTCAGAGTGTAAGCCCCAATCCATTACCCTAGGATGCCTCAGAGCGTAATCCTCAAACTATTGCGAACTACAAGGACTTTTATTGCCTACCACATGGATATGTAGGAAGCCTACATGAGGTTCAAGCCCAATCACCATTAGACCCCCTGGTCCACATTCACATTGGCTCTCCGACACTCCTCTTCGAACTATGTGGACTTTGAACCCTGTCTCCTAGGTAGGGTACTTAGGAAGCCTCCATGAGGTTCAAGCCCAGCAACAGGCTGATCCGACTATCTTCACATCGGTTCATCGCGCCTCTCTTAGTACCGCCTCAATGAGTCCCCACTCATCGGGGTCATTAATCCAACAACGGATGGTAAAACTCGGGCATAAATGATTCTGAACCCATGTGTCCAGCTGACCATTGCCCACCTGGAGAAGTCCGTGGATACTATGCTTGCGTATAAACCAAAGATTCATGAACATATGATTATTTCTTAAATCTATAAGAGAGCCCCGAAATAGGAAATAATTCCCCCCAAAATGGTGCAATCAGCCCGACTTCCCATCCTCTCCACCAATGTGAGTTCTTAAGCGTCGTTGGCCAAGCCACCCAGCGAATGGCTGCGTTTGGAAAGTAGGTCTGCGTGCCATTAGATATGGAACCGTTGGGTGTTTCAATACCGACCCAAAAAAATTACACTAATACCATTCTGTAAATAAGGTATCTATAACCTAAAAAGAGGAATAAGAATTTATTCGACAATACATGAATAAGAACATAAAGCAATGAACTCCCAAATAACAAGTAGCAGTGAAATATTATTAATATGAAGATAAGAATATGACCATGTATAATATCATAACAATGAATATGATTCCTTAATAAGTCAATGAAATTATTTAAATCATTATACAGGAGGTTTGGATACGTACGAAGCAAATCAGACCTAAGGTAAGGAAAAATATCACAATCTCATTTTTATTAGAGATTGTTTATACTTCAGAATTTACTGGGGCATATTTATCATCCATATCCATGTTTCCTCAATATGAAATATTATTTATATCATCTTAAAAAATTTTAAAACCAATTTTACCTATTGGTGAATTTTTAGTAAAAGATATGAAAGGAATCTTTTGTCCTTTTCAGTATAAGATACTTTTTGAATTTTCCGGCCAAAGTAAGAGAAGAATGTTTTTTTAACTTATATGGCATGAATGGATTTTTATGATTTCATAGAACATTATTTCCATGAAGTTTCCTTTACAATTTTTCAAGTTTATTTTTAATTAACTTCTTTTAAAAATGTATGACATGTTAAGAAAGGAAAAAAAATTAAGTAGAAAGGATATTTTCCTCAAGAATGGAGTTCAAGTGTTTTATCAAAATTATTTTCCATCTAAGAAAATATAGTGTTCTGTTTCTATCCCTATTATTACATTGATTTTATTATGTTGTGATGGAATTATTTTTATGAATTCCTTTATCTTATATGAATTGTTTTATGATGTCATGATGTTTAAGAATCCCATTTTTATTACATGGGTTATGCTATAATGTATGATTTATGACTTTGTGGCACACATAAGAATGGTTTAATTATAAGATGGGGGGACCTATATCTCCCTATCATGAATTGGTTAAAGATTTATATCTCATAAGATATACATGGCTGGAATGGAAAGTTAATCTGGTTCAGTGATACAGGACTGGAACGAGGAGTGAACACGGTTCAGTAATGGACTTTGTCCGCTATGATGGTCTTGGAAAAGAGCATTGACTAATATGAAATGATTTTCTATGATTATGTGTGTATGCCACATAGTTTCATGTTTTATGTTATGATTATTGGGATTACGTCTCACTACTATGATTTATCCCATGTTATGATATTATGATCTCTTTTGCAGGTTAAGATTTTCAAAAAGTTATGTTCTTATGAATATGATATGATTGATATTTATTTTGTTTACCCTTACAGAGCATTTGAGCTCACCTTTTTTTATGTTTTCTTTTCCCCAAGTCAGGAAGAAGGGTATTAAGTAGGATATTCCACAAGGGACTCTAGATATTCTGAAATAAACTTGAGACAATGTATATGATTTATGGACCAGTTGTTTATGTTTCCCAGTTTCTAAAGACACTATACCTATTGGGTCCTATCATGGTTTTGTTATATTTTGTAATAAGTATGCTTCAATTCTGAAGTAATAACCATGTATGTAAATTAAGGGTCATTATAAAACCCTTTTATTAATTCATTCATAAAATGAACCACATTCTATATTTTATTTACACTAGTCCCTTATTTCAAATCCTAAAAAATCATTCGTTATAAAACTCTCACTTTAATTTTAAAATACCATTTCAAAAAATATTTCTCAATTATAACATTACATTGAAATTCCACATAATCTCACCCCAAAGGACCCATCCCACTCATAGTTATCATTAAGACTCAACCCACACTTATGTGGGTGTTTCTCATGAAACCTAATCCATATGGTTGTTTCACCCATTTTTCAATGGTATTAATGCTCTCATACATATCTGACTAACCTTAGGGAAACCAACCAAGGATACCCACATCAAGTCTCATATCCAGATACCACCTAACATATTTTTTCAACTTACACATTACCCTCTAACCATGGTGACATGGTCATCAAACAATTCTAATTTTCTATAGTTATAAAGAGAACTTATTTTGAGATTAAGAGGCCCAAAACAATCTTAAATATTTCTCTATAGTTTTCTTAGACCATGTTCATATACATAGTCCACTAAAACATGTATAAAGGAAATTAATCATATATAAACAAGAATATTAATTTACATGAACCATAACATTGCACCATATAGTTATACCAAAAAACACGATATAAATGGCTTCAAGCTCTTTAAACAAGGTAAATCATGAAAATTTCGTGTTTATAGTCTATGAAACAAATAATACATTAACCAAACCTATCTTTCCATATTAGTTCAAGATATCAAAGAGATCGCGAATCACTACCCTATGATGAACTTTTCTTGTTACCCTTTCTATATTTTTGTCTAGTTCTTACTACTGGAACTTTAAAGACAATTATATTTGTTTCCCTCGGAATTCGGGGATGACCTCCTGGATGGGAGATTCAAACGTTCCGATCGGTTTCTAGCGTGTTTGTTCGTAGAACCGGAAACATCCAATGATTCCACATCCATTTGGACATACTTTCCAAAGGTAGGCGCTCATTAGCTTGTGGACTGATGAGGCTTAGGAATTTGCATTGGTCGAGAGGATGGGAGGTCAGACTCATCACACCTTTTTGAGGGGAATTATTGTCTACTCTGGGACTCTCTTTATAGATTTAAGTTATGTTCGTGAATCCTTATTACATTACCATGTATAAAATGAGCTTTTCTTCAGTTTAACAATCAATGATTAAATATGTAAGAAATTTAGATAATCTTTTATATGTATTCGTGGTTCTTCATCAATAAAGAATCATCTATATTTATTTAGAGATTCTTGGTCAATGGTATCCTTCAAAACATTTATATAAAAGTATCTTGGTCATTATGATGACTAGGCTTGTTTTAAAGCCACTCAGTGGGGCACTTGAATTTTATCATCATTCAGAAGGACATGGATTATTTCAAAGTTGGGATCGAACCCATAAATGGGCTACCTATGTATCCTTTGTTTTTGGGAAAGGAATCAGAACCCACGTAGTTCGAGTAAGGGAGTATGACGTTTATGATTGATGGCTCAAAGAAGGATGTCATAATTACTTTTACACTCTAAGCTCACGTGAGTCATGATCGGTGTGAGAAACAAGAGGTATTGGTAAAAATTAGACAATTGTGCCATGAAAGATGCAATCATAAGAAATTGTTTGGGGCTTATGTATGTATGACTGCCCAGATAGATGAAGGTTTAGGATTTACTTTTAGGGAGAAAATCCAGGAACAGGGTCCATAAAGTTATATGTGCTTCATGGAGATTTGAATACTCTAACTTGGGGATTACTCCTGAAAAAGAAGCCCAAATTAGGAGAGGATTGATAACTAGGTTTTACTCCTGAGAAGGAATCCCAGATCAAACGAAAATTAGGACTGGTTAAAGAGAAATTAGGGTACTTGGGGCTTACTCCTGAAAAGAATCCCATGATTATGATTGGGTCTTATTCCTGAAAAGGAGACCCAGGTTAGGGATTATGGTTTGGTGCTTACTCCTGAGGAGGATGCCTAGATTTGAGATTGGGGCTTACTCCTAAGAAGGATGCCCAAATTAAGGGACTCGGGGCTTACTCCTAAGAAGGATGCCCATATTTGAGATTGGGGCTTACTCCTAAAAAGGATGCCCAAAATTAGAGGACTTGGGGCTTACTCCTAAGAAGGATGCCCATATTAAAGGATTATGATTGGGGATTACTCCTGAGGAGGATGCCCAAGTTAAATAATTAAGGTTTGGGGCTTACTCCTAAGGAGGATGCCCATATTTGGGAACTTTAAGAATTTGGGGCTTACTCCTGAGGAAGATGCCCAGATTAAAGGACTTATAACTTGGGATTATTCCTGAAAAGGAGACCCAGGTTAAGGATTCTCTCTTTTTAAAGGATGAGGTTGAATGAATGAACTCTCAATCTTTGGTGACATAAAGATGTATAAATCACTATGTTTTGAGAGATATTCCACATAATTCCTTTCAAATAAGGAAGTCAAATCAAGAAATCATGCCATAAATGGCTTTGAAGAGTATCTTGAAGACTAAATCTTGAATAGGAAAGGTGAAATGGCTTAAGAGGGGTAAAATGGGCAAGATGGGCACCCAAAAAGGTAGGGGCGTGCAAGTCTTGAAAGGCGCGCAAGTCTTGCGTGGGCACACAAGTATTGGTCGCACAGGTATACCTGCGCGGCATGTGGGGTACTTGCACGATTTTCAACCAGCATTAAAATACTTGAGCGACTCTTTATTAAACCCTTTAGAATCCTCTTGAGGTTCTTCCAGAAAAGGGACGCGCAAATTCTATTGAAGGAATAAGGAGGGGCGCAAGTGTGATCACTTCCCTTAAGGGCTGACCACTCAGGCGCGCAAGTGTTGACGAGTTTCAACACTTAGGCCTTCCTCCTTCTCTTTAGATCTTCTGTTCTAGGTAAGAAATTACCTTAGAAGTGTTCCGGAAGCTTTGAGAAGAGACTTGGGCGTCGGGAGCTTCAATCCGAGTTTCTGGAAAAAGATCCTCTCGAATGGGGGGCCCACAAAGTCTATTTATAGGCAGGAGAAGACCTTGGGCGGTTACCGGGCGGTTATCACTTAGTTCGCGCAAGTCACTTGCGCGACCATAAGGGCGTCGCGCAAGTGGACTTGCACGACAGTGATATAACTTGCGCGGTGCAGTTGCTTTTGATCCTTTGTTCATGCCTTTGTCGATTATTGATATTTTCTTCAAGGGATGAATCACTTTGAGCTCAGATATTCCCCTTTTCTGATCTTTAGAGTCTGTGAAGAAAGGAGCGTCAACAAAAGTCCCCCCTCAGAGTTGGATCCGGAGAGAAATGAGGATTTGACTCTGAGGAAATTGAATACATCCAAAGGAAGAGGTGGCGCGCAAGTCTTCAGGGCAGAGAGGGCGGCGCACAAGTTCTCTCCGCACAGGCCTTGAGCGCACTGGGTACGGTGCGCAGATAGGCCTCCTGGCCTATAAATATATGGCCTCACCTCCGTACAAGCATCAGGTTTTCCGGACTTCATACCTTCGAGCTCTCGCCGCGCAGGTCACCTTAGCCGCGCAGGTTGCTCTGTTTTCTAGTGTTTTCCTTGATGTCGCGCTACTGTAAAGGCATTTGTACTTGCGCGGTTTATAGTTGCGCGTCAAAAACTAGCGCGGCACACGAATACTTGCGCGCCTTAATGCCTTAGCCATTTTTTCGAAATCTTTCAGAAATTTTATGAAAAAATAAACCCATTTAAGAGTTTAATTTATTCAAATTTTGGGCAGATTCAATGGCTCCTAAGGGAATTGGAACAGCTGATGAACTGGCTAGCAAGCGGATTGATGACATGATGAACATCATTGGACACGATTACTATGATATTTGCGACAACACTCTCCTAGATTTGTCTAAGTACTTGAAGAAATATCATCCTAATTTTCCACAGAGCATCTATCTGCCTCTGTGTGGTCATGGTCAACTGCAAGGAGTCAATGTTCCAAATGCAAACAAATATACACCTGAGATTCAGCTGCACCATTACTCCTCTATTTTGGTTGTGATGTGCATTAAGAGCAACAACAATAGTGTGAACTTTCAAATTCTTCCTCCATGTTATTTCCTTGCAGATATGAAAATGGCAAACCCATGGGCTTAAATGTTTTCCACTACCGGTTGGTGGAGAGAAGACAAACATGGTATTAGAGCAATATCTGAAAAGAGTACTCTCTCCAAATGGCTCTTTACTTCCAATGCTCCATTCTCAACTCCATGTATTCATCTTCTAAGTCTCTTGGACAGAAACAGATTCACTGTTTGATCAGCATAAAATTTTCTCAAACCGTACTCAAGAACATCCTTTTACAATTGTTCCAAGAAGAGCTGGTATCACTGCATCTCTTATTGTATCCAGTTGAATGAATGAATTCCAGGTGGTTGCTGATGAAGCTCGGGATGTCGTAAATCAAATGAAGTGTTATGTTGAAAGCCTCTTGTAATTCTTGAAAAAGAGAAGAGAATCCAGTATGTGGATGTCCTTCTAACTCTTGTGTATCAATGAAAAACACATTCATCTTCAATCATTTGTACCTGCATTCTTTTACTACCTGCTTCAAATTTACTTAATCCAATGGGATTAGTAAGCATAGTTTGACTTTTACTAGGATTATTAAAAATAATCCTACAAACTTTGAACCTTTTAATTTCTCAATATTACCTAAATCATAAAAAAAATGTATGTTTAGTGAGCTGGAACTTGAATTTTATTCAGAGTTCCTTTGTCTTTTGTAGGCAGTTTAAAGTCATGCATGCCGGACATAAAGGGGATAATGTTTAAGTTTGAAATAGCTTTGACCAAAATGGATTAAAATTGATTCAATTCCTTGACAATTTATCTAAAAACATATTACCATACTCAAGTATGAGAGAAAATATGTAAACTATGGCTTAAGAATATTTGAATCTGATGAATGATATGAAAAAGAGTTAAAAGGCATTAGAAGAAGTAGTTTCCAAGAATGAAGTTACTATTATTTAACAAAACCCGTTAGGGGGTTGAAATATGCAGGGCCACCTAAGGGAATTGGCTGCATGGTTAAATAAATAGCATCTTTCGGCTGACAAGTCTGTTATGTGGACTGTTTATGCAAGGCCACCTATGGGCACGTGCTGCATAGTCAGGCAAAAGAACTCCCAGAAATTTACTTTCCTAGTGCTAAAATCCAGTGAAAGTTTATGGAGATTCAAATTTTCTAAAGTATAGAGTTTGTTGTATGGAAAGAGGTACTTGAATATGGAGAAGATATTTCCAGACAAGATTATCGAAGAACTGGATGAATATCACTCCTACGAAGGTCTAACCCAAACGTAGGGAAGAAGAATAAACCATAGACTTGAATACTTTCAGATCATGAAAAAAAAGATATGGGACATATATGTTAAGGATGGCTATTTTTTTGTGGATCCCTACATACTATAGTTTAAGACTAATAAGGACAAAAGAGGCATTCTTCCCAAGAATGAAGTTACCATTATTTAACAAAACCCGTTAGGGGGTCGAAATATGCAGGGCCACCTAAGGGCATTGGCTGCATGGTCAAATAAATAGCATCTTTCGGCTGACAAGTCTGTTATGTGGACTATTTATGCAAGGCCACCTATGGGCACGTGTTGCATAGTCAAGCAAAAGAATTCTCAGAAGTTTGACATTTTTGTGACTAGAAGTCATGAAAAGGGTTATAAAGATCTGAAAATATTTAAGGTTGGGATTATAACACATAAATATGGGTATTGTCCAATGTATATAGAGATACATAGGTCAATGATAACCATAATCATGTTGTGGTTGGGTCCTAAATTGAAATTTTGGACTTCACTACGTATCTCATAAGAATGAGAATCAAGCCATACATAGTTCTTGAAATGCAGTTTAACATCGTGTAGGACGAAAGTATGAGAGATCTTAGTTTAGGGTCATAGAATTCGGACCATAATAATGAATACACAGTGTGTGTTTTCATGAGGACTTTTCAGCCAAGGGACTGAAAGTGAAATTTGGGGTTAGGCCCAAAAGACTTGGGACTGGATTCGAGGGACACTCGAATGTTCCTACGTATCCCATAAGGATGGTAATCAAGTCCACGTAGTTCTAGAACTACCCTTTGTACAAATTTGGTTCGTACATGTGAAGGGTGAAAGGGTACTTTAGTACAATGATGGTTTAACCCAAGATAAAAAGTTTAGGCATTACCATGTATGCACGTAGTCTTTTGAAATAAAACATGATTGAAAAATCAATGTCAATAAAAGTTCTCTCTCAAATTAGGAAATCAAAGAGTATTGTAGTTTATTTTCATACCGGACAAAAGTGTTGCATAGTTTAACATCATATAACAAGGACGAAAGTGAATCAATGTAAAGATATTGATTCTAGGGGTGGTTTCACGAATCAACATCATATGAGATGGTGATGAACCGATGTGAAGAGATTGTTTTTGGGCTTGAACCCTGGGAGGTTGCCTACATACCCAGCCTGGAGGGCAAGGATCAAAGTCCGTGTAGTTCAATTAAACAATGAATTAATGATCAAGTTGTTCTTGGGGAAAACGATCTAATAATAAAAAAAATGTTGTTGGGACTTATACATAGTTAGCGGCCCAAAGAGAGTGTTACGGTTGAGTTTTTCTCTAAACTCACGTGAGTCATACTCGGTGCGAGAAACAATAGGTAACAACAACCTTAACGATGCATAGTTTAATGTCATGTAGGACATATCAAGGGACTATGCAGTATAAAGTATTACAGTTAGGACTATTGGTGCTGCACAGTTTAGTGTCATGTAGCAGGGACAAAATAACAGTTTAATGTCATGTAGGACATATCAAGGACTTTCTGTACAGTTTAGCGTCATGTAGTTAGGACGACAGGGACAACAGAGTTTAACGTCATGTTGGACGAAAGGGGGACTGCGCAGTTTAATGTCATGCAGTAAGGAAAAAATAACACACCATTTACGTCATGTTGGACGCATTGGGGATTTTTTTCACAGTTTAATGTCATGTTGGACGAAGGTTCAAATAGTTTAAGGTCATATGCATGGACTGTGGATGGTGCAGTTTAATGTCATGCTGGACCTTTGATGATTATATAGTTTAACGTCTTTCCGGACGTAAGGGACTTTAATACAGTTTAGCGTCATGTAGTTAGGACATCACAGTTTAACGTCTTGCTGGACATAAGGGACTTGAAAATAGTTTATGGTCATATGCATGGACCAGGGATGATGCAGTTTAAGGTCATGCTGGACGATTTAGGGAACTTTTTCACAGTTTAACGTTGTGTGGGACGAAGTTGCAGTTTAAGGTCATACTAGACCATTGCTGTATAGTTTAACGTCATATAGCAAGGATGAAATGGTGCTGCACGGTTTAGTGTCATGTTGAGGGGACAAGTTCTTTTCTACAGTTTAACGTCATGTTGGATGTAGTTGCAGTTTAAGGTCATACTGGACCATGGTGTAGTTTAAAGTCATACAGGACTTTTTAGAAGCTTATGTAGTTTAACGTCTTTCCGGACGTAAGGGACTTTCCTACAGTTTAACGTCATGTTGGACGAAGTTGCAGTTTAAGGTCATACTGGACCATTGCTGTATGAACCAATTGTAAGAATCTTGGTTCTCGGGACCATATTTTGTGTTTATACAAAATATTTCTTCAAAAATATGGCATTGATTGGAGTCGTGATGAGTTCTCCATCCATTGAGATTAATGAATAAGCTCCATTAGAGTAGACCTTATGTATTGAATAAGGTCCTTCCCATTTTGGTTCAAGCTTGGGAGGCTTCTTTCCTGGTATCATTAGTGTTCTGAGAACCAATACCAATTCTCCCTGAATGAATGAACGAAGACAAACTTTTTTGTTAAAAGCTCGTGCTATTCGATTCTGATAGATTTCCAAGTGGTGCAAAGTGCACAATATTTTCTCATCTAACTGTTCCAATTCATTCAATCGCTTTTGGGATTGCTCATCTGTAGAAAACTGATCACAAATGGCTACTCTGAGTGAGGGCAATTGAACTTCAATTGGCAAGACTGCTTATGTTCCATATACCAACGAATATGGAGTTGACCGCGTTGCATTGCGGGTGGTAGTCCGATAATCCCATAAATCATGAAAGAGTTTATCAGGCCATGACCTCTTATCTTTATCCACCATCTTTTGCAGTATATTTGAAAGAGTCTTGTTAAAGGCTTCTATTTGGCCATTTTCCACCGCATGATACCGAGATGAATGGTTGGATTTAATGTTGTATTCTTGATACAATTTATTCACCTCAGAAGAACAGAAGTTGGTGCCGTTGTCCGTAAATATGGTATGAGGGACACCAAATCTAGAAATGATGTTAGACTTGATGAAGTTAACAATGCATTTAGAACTGACTTCTTTGAGAGGTACTTCCTCTTCCCATTTGGAAAAGAAATCAGTAGCAGTAAGAATGTACTTAAACTTCTTGGCCGTAGCTGAAGGGTAAGGTCCCACCACATCCATTCCCCATGTGGAAAATGGCCACGAGTATTTAGCTGTATGAAGCAACTCTGGAGGTTGATGAATGAAGTTGGCATGTACTTGACATGAATGACACTTCTTTGTGAAATCAACACAATCTTGTATCATTGAAGGCCAAAAGTATCCAAGCCTTCGAATTTGATCATACAATCTATGTCCAAACTGGTGGGCATCACAGACTCCTGCATGCACTTCTTTCATGACAGCCGCTGTCTCTTCACTATCAATGCATCTGAAGAGAACTCCATCAAAACCACGTTTGTAGAGAATTTTCTCTAAGTGGTTTGGGCTATCATAAAGAGTAAAATTGACCACACGTCGCCGGATTTGTTCTTTCTCGGCTCTATCAGGTGGAAGTGTTCCATTTTGAAGGTATTCCATGATAGGTGACATCCACCCTGTAGTATGACCATACGGTTCAGGAATGGGACTAATTTCATTAATTTCCTCTGTTCTGGCTTGAACATAAGGTGAAATTGCACGAAGGTGGGCAATACTTATGGTTGTCTCATCCCGATTTGGATCTTCTAAAGCTATGGCTATATTAGCCAGTGCATCAGCTTGATCATTTTGTGATCTTGGGACATAAGAAAATGTCGGTTCTGAAGGGAATTCCGCCATTAACTCTCTGGCGTAATCATATAAAGGGATTAATTCTTCTTTTCTGATGTAATAATCCCCATTGACTTGTTTGATTACCAGGTCTGAATCACCTTTCACCTTTAAGTGATTCACTTGTTCTTGGAGCCCTAACTCCAAGCCTGTAATGAGAGCTTGGTATTTGGCTTCATTATTGGTACCACCTTCCCACAATAAAAAGGAATAAGGTAACACTTCCTTATTTGGAGAAATGAGTACAATTCCTAAACCAACTTTGTTGAATTTAGGATTTTCCATTTTCTTCCCTGTTGGACTTCTGGAAGCACCATCAAAATACATTTCCCATGTTTGAGGACACTCTTGAATAGAAAAAACTTCTTCATCAGGGAGTTCAATATCTGAAGACGTGTCTTCCACTGAAGGATGTTCAGCTAGGAAATCAGCCAGAGCTTGTCCCTTTATTGCCTTTTGAGACACATACTGAATGTCGAACTACTGCAAAATAACTGCCCACCTTGCTAGACGTCCTGTAAGCATTGGACGACTAAGGATGAATTTGAGCGGATTATTGCGAGATACCAATTGGACCTCGTGATGTTGCAGGTAGTGTCTCAATTTCTGAACTGCAAAGATTAATGCCAGGCAGCACTTCTCAATACTTGAATATCAGGTGTCTGCTTCAAGCATAGTTCTACTGAGATAGTAGAGGCTATTTTCATTCCCAGCATCATTCTTTTGAGCAAGAAAGGCACCCAATGATCTCTCTAGAGCTGTCACATAGAGGATAATTGGTCTACCTTCAACAGGTGGCATGAGTACTAGTGGACTCAAGAGGTATTTCTTGAGAACATCAAACGCTTCTTGAAATTCTTCAGTCCACTAGTAAGTGACTCCTTTCTTCAATAATTTGGTAAAGGGTAAACTTTTGCCTATCAAATTAGCGATGAAATGCCGAATATAGGCTAAGTGTCCTTGAAGTCCTCTTAATTCTTTCAAATTCTGAGGAGGTGACATACCAAGGATTGATTTGGTCTTCTCAGGATCGACTTCAATACCACGATGGCGTACAACAAAGCCGAGGAATTTTTCTGAGGTTACCCCAAAAGCACATTTTAAGGGGTTCATCTTCAAATTATGTTGTCAAAGCTTGTGGAATATGACTTCCAAATCAGCCAAGTGATTAGAAAATTGTTTGGCTTTAACCACCAAATCGTCTACATAGCATTCAACAAACTTCCCTAAGAAAGGTTTGAAGATACGATGCATGGCGCGTTGATAAGTTGCACCTGCATTCATTAAACCAAAGGGCATCACCCGGTAACAAAACACACCTTAAGGGGCTCTGAAGGCTGTAGATTCCTCATCTTCTGGGGACATTCGGATCTAATTATATCCGGAATATCCATCCATGAAGGAAAGTACTTCATAGCCAGCGGTTGCATCAATTAAGAGTTCTGTAATCGGAATTGGGAAATCATCATTAGGACAATACTGATTAGGATCTCTGAAATCGATGAAAACCATAATTTGTCCGTTCTTCTTCTTTACAAGGACAATATTATCCAACAACTTGGGATATTGAACTTCTCTGACGAAGTTAGCTTTGATCAGCTTATCCACTTCAGCTTCAATTTTGGAAGCATAAGTTGGGTATGTTCTTCTCGCGGCTTGCTTAAATCCTCGATGTTCTTTTGGTAAACCCAAATGATGAGTAGCAACATCAGGATCAAGCCCAGGCATTTCTGTATAGTTCCAAGAAAAAGTATCTTTATTTTTCTTTATAAAAGAAATATACATCTCTTTCTCTTCAAGGGTCATGGCCACACTAATTAAAGTGGGGCGTGGATCTTTCTCTGTACCCAGATTTACTTCTCTGAGTTCATCCACAGTGGTAGAGATACCCTCTTCAAATGCTGGAGGAGCATCTCTAAGACCTTCCTCTTCCTCTTCATTATGTGATATTTCTTCCCTTTCTACTTGCATAGTAGATGACAAAACGAAATTCTCATGATCATAAGAGATGTCAACATTTTCACATTTTGAAGAAGAAGCTTCCATTTCCGACCCTATTGATAATAAAGGGCCTTCTTTGGGAAATAAAGAGGAGATGATGGATTGAGAATCGACATCATTATTCACCTTTAATGTTGCTATAACTTCTTCTGGCCTGATTGGCGAATTATAGACCTGTTGGATTTCAGCAGATGAAATGAAGACGTCACCACTTGTGCTCTCATCACTGTTTGGTAGGTTACCAATTTCTCCCATGTTGTCTGGCTCAACTGCCGTAATTGACATTATGGATATTTCCATAAGAGTATTTTGATTTGGGCCTATTTTTTCAATTTGACTTATAGGTAACACATAATCTGTACTCACATGTGTAAATGGATTTATTGGAATTTTCTCCAAACCATATGGAGCATTAATTTTGGTAATTTCCTTCATTGTAGATTTTTCTCTTCCCTTCATGTGATAAAATTCTGCCTCAATGTATTGAGACTCACATGTCTTGAATGGGGCCTTATCACCATACAATGTTCCAACTTGACCATTGAAACAGTATTTGAGACATTGATGGTATGATGAAGGGATAGCTGCATGCTGATGTAGCTAGGGTCTTCCAAGAAAGATGTTGAAAGCTGAGTCTTGATCAACAATCATGAAATCCGAATTGGATACAAGATCCCCAAACTGAGTTCTGAGTGTAACTTCGCCCAGTGGTTCTTGTTCATTTTTATCATATCCTTGTAACATAATGGTAGAAGGAGATAAATCAGATTCTGTGAGGCCCAATCGATGAAGTGTACGAATAGGCATGAGGTTGACTCCTGAACCATTGTCAATAAAAGCTCTTCGGATATCTACACCATTGACTTTGCCAGATAATTACAAAGGTTTTATGTGACCATGCACAACATCATCTTCATCTTTATCAGTAAAAGATATCACTGCATGGCATTCTACAGGACTATTCTCTATGTGATAGACTTCATCTTCAGAAATTTCAGCTTCAAACTCATGAGGACTTGACAAAGCTTCGATGAGTGCTTCCCGAAGATCTTTTGACAGATTCAAAGCATCCAAAATTGATAACGTAGCTGTTACTTGGGCCAAGTGTTTCAATATATCATACTTTTGATCTAGAGGTCTGCGTTTCCCAACAGGAATATGTGGTTTAGCAGGTACCTTGGAAGCAGATGCTTTGGAAGCTGATGCATCTTGTATTGGGATATAAGTTGGAAATATCCTTGATTTTGGAAGATTAGACCGATTAGATCCATTTACTTGCTGAGATAAAGAAGATGGAACCTTTAATCAGTCTTCCAAAATAACTGTGTCAAAACTGAGTTGGCCATTGGCAGAAGAACTTGCTTTTTCTTTTTGAGCTCGCTGAAGGGCTCTACCAAAAGTTTCTGCGGGAGACACAGTGCTAGCAGGGGTAGAATTGGAGTAGTGGCTTCGGAAAGATCCATGTCTTCCCCTGTATCCCGAACCTCAAGAACTTCATCGGATTCCCTTATTTGATACAGGGAATTCAGGCTCATCTAGACTGGAATATGGATCTGTTAATTGAATCATATTAACAGAACCGAAGATTAACTCTTCGTCTGATAAAGACTCTGCCTGATTAGCCTGTTTAGGCTGTGCCGTTTGATGGGGCGGTGCCCGTGGCTTTGAAGTAGATGGCATAAAGTCTTCTAGAGTCAATGACAATTTAGTCTTTGACACATACTCATCTTCTTCTGATTCTTTTTTCTTCTTTGAATCAAGCCGTTTCTTTGAGGATTTTCCCTCTGATGAAGAGGGTTTTACTGAAATATTCATAGTAGAAGACACAATTGGTTTCTTTAATTGTGTTCTCAAAATGGCATGAGTCTGATTGATTGTCTTTCTAACCATCCAATCATCATATTTCTGTGTATTTCTGCTTTTGACTTCTTGCCATTCACCTTCTTCCTCTGGAACTATAGTAGTGACACAGGCTACCTGAGTCGAAGAACCTTTCAACTTGACTTGTCCCAAGTCGACCATCTTTTGCAGGAGGTCTTTAAAGACAAAACACTCCTGGATGGGATGCCACAACATTTGATTAAAGGGACAATAATTGGGACGGTATGCATCTCCTTCCTTGTTTGGCCTCTTGGGCATTGGTAATTGAACCAAATTATTTTCCAGAGCTGAAATGAAGTAACCAGGAACTTGCTCACTTCGAAAAGAGTATGTTTTACTCTTCAAATACTCAAATTGTTATCATCATTGATCTTTTTGATCATTTGGACGAAACGGCTTTGTTGTTGGCGTTCAGGAGGTGGAGACCTTCAAGAAGATGAAGGTTTTGAAGTAGAAATAGGTACAGGTTCTTGTTTAAGCATAACTGTAGCAGTTTCTGCTTTACCCATTCTCCTTCCTGGAGCTGATGGAATTACACGAGATTTAACCTTATCCTGTATAAGGGAATCTTCAATCTGCTGAGCGATTGAAGTAAGGTCTCGAAACCATCCTGTGTATTTCACAGGGATCAATGGCGTGCGTAATTCGTCATGCAAATTTGCAACACAGATTGGCAACAACTCTTCCTGAGGGAGTGATAAACTCAGGCAATACGTTAATCCCTTCCAGCGAGCAATGAAATCAGAGACTCTTTCATTCTCCCTTTGCTTGCAGTTTGTAAGATCAAGAACTGTCGTTTTGGGAAAAGTTGAGCTGAACTGAAGAAGGAATTTTTGACGAAGATCCTCCCATACGATGATTGACCGGGATTGCAAGCTTGTATACCAGACAAAAGCTAGTCCTTGCAAGGTTCGCACGAAGCATCTGAGTTTCACTGCTTCTTGCTGTTCTGGAGTTCCCATCATAGGATCACAACAAGACACGTAATGCATCAAATGTTGTTCAGGGTCGCCTGATCCATTGAAAGTAGGGAAAACAGGGTTTCCAAAACTGGATGGAGGAGAAATTGAATCTACCCATTCAGGGTAAACTTTTTTTTCTGGTTGAACTTGCGCCTGTTTCCCTTCCATAGTTTCTAACCGAGCTGTTAATGACTCAATAATAGTTATTAACTTTTGAGAAACATCAGGTTGAACTTGGTTTTGGGTAGGTGTAATGAATGGAGCTTGGACAGACGTGGTGGTTAGTGCTGCAACTGATGGTAGTGCTGCCAACCATTGTTGCACTTGACCCGTAGGATTAGACTTCTGAGAGTGTACTGATAAAGGAGGACATTCCTGATCCATCTCAGTAACTGCAAAAAATTTCTTTGGTTGTCGTACTCCAGCATTTTTAAGAAGAAGACTACTCTTAAGTAGTTATGCATTCAACCTTCTTAATTCTTTCATTTCTTCCTCCTGTTGTGCAAAACTTTGCTCTAATGAGAGCGATTGACCTTCTCCAGAGGAAGGATATGTAACCTGATTCTTTCCCTTCCCTTTGTTGGATACCTTTTGGAGAGAAGGAAGTGGATTACCTAGGTTCTGAGTAATCCTTTGACTTCATGTACGCACACCTTCTTCATTTGTATCGGTGCGTACATTTTCTTGAGCAGGACGCTCTTCATCTGAGTCCGCTGAGTGAACCTCCTCTGATGGATTAGAAACAACGACATTGATGAAATTTATTGATGCATAATTCATCGCATCCCTTCTATCAACATTTCTGTGATATTTCCTTCCTTCATGTCTTTGATGAGACATTGCCTTTTGTTGATTCAATCTTTTATGAACTTCTTGACGAGCTATAACTTCGAGGGAATCTCCTGATAATTTGGCTCTTCGTTCCTCTTGTGGCTTCTTCCCCAATCGAGAAAATACCGACATTTTCTGAGGAGGGGATTAATGATTTGAAAGAGTCCCCAGTCTCAAGAACTGGGGATGTTCCTGCTGCTTCCGCTCAACTCCTCGAATCCCATTTGTTGACTCTGAGTGTTGGGTTAGAGAAGTCCCCAGTCTGACAAGCTGGGGTGTCTCTTGACATGCTATGTCTGAGATCTTCTTAAAAGATCTCTTGATCTTGCGAATCTTAGTTCGGAAATTAGCTGGATGCTTTAGCCTGTATCCACTTTTATCACCTGGTTCAACAGACCGTTGGATGATTTCCGAAACTTCTGTCATTTGACGATGTGTTTGCTCCATACGAGAGGCTTGTGCAATATTCTTGCATGCTTGATGTAGGAGAAATTAAACAACTTTTTCTCTATATATTTGATTTTGAGAGGAACTAGTTGAAGCTTGTTCTCGAGCAAGCTTTTGACTATGAACAAAGCCCATTGACTGTGGCCGGCCATGGGCAATAACATTGCATGAGACCATTTTTGGCGGGCTTTGCTGACTGGAAAGCACTGTGAAATTTAGTGCTCCGTGAATACCCCATCCTCTAATATGAACATCAGATGGAGCATTGGAAGTTAACTGACGCAATTTTCTTAGTGCGCCAAGGCATGAACGTTGAAGAGTTCTCTGTTTCTTTTCAGCCTTCAGATACTGAGAGACTGATAGAGATGCCAAATCAATCTGAAGTTGTAGCCCTTCTATTATCTTAAGATTATTTTCAAATTCATCATAAGATAATACCTTCTTCTTCTGTTGAAAAAAAGTTTTCCATATGTTGAGACGAATATCATGGATTCCATCATCCGTCAACATCTTTGGAATGTCGTACTGGGAGTCATCCAAAGGCCAAAACATGACTGGTACCTCACCTTTTGCCAGTTTTTCCTCATGTTCAGCATTTCCTCTTTATCATTAAATGAATATTCTTCTACCTGTTTTGACCAGAGTTGGTGTTTCCCTGTTGCTTCATTGGATTCAACAAGATTGGTAGAGAAATCATTGATCAAACTAGAAGATGCATGACTTAGGGGTGGTTCGTAGAATGACCTACACCCTGAGCTATCTTCTAATTGAGAAAGTATTTCACTTGCTAGCGATAAAGCATCAGATATGACTGGTTTCGCATTTGCAAGTGCCTCAAGATAAGAGGGCTTTCTCGGCACTACATTGTCCACTGGAGTATTTTCCAGGCAATGTGAATCACTACTGCGGAGAGGACTTTCGCAGCGAAATTCATCATCATGGGGAGGACCACCATAATGGGTTACAACAAAAGATGAGATCTCTTGCTCCTTGGTCTTCTGACCACACAGGGGTTCCTGTGGCTCTCATCTGAAAAAGAAACTTCAAGATTGACCGAATTTTCATGAAGCAAGCCTTCCTGAGGATGTGTCTGTTGAAGACTTTCGGAATTAATGTTCCCGTTATTGGGAACTAAGGGAGTAGAATCTTGAATTCCAACAGATAAATGTATGAGGGCTTCAAGAACTCTAGCATCGAGCAAAGCCTGGTTGCAGATTGGACTTTGATCTCCTGACTGTGCTGGGCGGATCTTTTTCTTAGATTCCTTCTTACTCTCTTTGGAAACCACTTGTTGACGAAAGTGGTTACTCTGAGCAGGTGTATGTGCCTAATCAAGAAAGATGGTCAGGTTAGGCTGACGATCTCTACTCAAATCAGGTGTATGTGACTGACTTGGTTGTCCATATGATATGGGGGAGTATGCCCCATAACCCTATTGGACTGGAACAGATGTGTGTGTCTGTTCCAGAGTGAATCGTTGATGTGTCACTCCACTGCTAGGGATAGATTTATGTGTATGTCCATGAGATGATGCTGAAGCTGTTATGATATCCTGGCAAGCATCCAGAATATGAGCAGGAATTTGCTTCTGATCTTTCACCATTGACAAAATATGTTTGGTGACTTCAGCCGCCAGAACGGGGATATACATCCATTCCGGGCTTGGAGTAGGTGTATGTGCCTGCTCCTGTCCTCCTTTTCCTATCAGTGAATCCTGACAGTACTCAAGTGTGGAGGCAGAGAGTTGAGTCTGCCTCCTGTTTGTCGTCGGGGCTTTCCGACTGACTTCTCCGTGCGCTACCAAGCGAGAATGTTGGTAGGCTTGATTAGTATTAGCAGGTGTATGTGCCTGCTGATTACACTTCGCCAAACGCGGTTGATGAGATCCATCATATGTAGTTAGATGAGCCTGCTGAATAACTGGTGATGTATAAGCAGGTGTATGTTCCTGCCTATAGTACTCCGCCAGAATTGCCTGGCGGGATTGGCGTGATGCTGCCAGACGAGTCTGCTGGACAGCGGAATTAAAACGGGCAGGTGTGTGTGCCTGCTCGTTGTTCGCCACCAAGTTAGGTTGGTGGACTTCTCCGGAGATGGCAGGGATGATAACCTGCCCATTGTTAACCGGATTCCGCCTCTGGCGGTTCGTCTTGCCTGCTCGGGTTCGAAGAACCTAAGCCGAATGCCTGGAGTCAGTACCCTCATCATGTTGAGGGCACACTACCGCACGAGTCTAGCGGCGATTGTTGATGGGAGCCCTCAGGAAGGACTTCTGTCTTTTTGAATTAAGGCCCTGAGGGACCTGCTCATTCACTTCCTCAAAGTAAGGGAGTGAATGGAAATTGCGTTCCGGGGATAACGACCCGAAACGGTTGGAGACGGTAGTCAGCACCGCCTACCTCTTGATCACTGGTCGTCGTTGTCCGGACGACCTGTGTGATTTGTTCACTTGGAGGGCCTGTCGGGCAGCCTCTAGAGTTGGGATAGTACCGTGTTGAAGGTACTCCTTAACCAGCTCATTTGATACCCAGTGTTGAAGATGCTGAGTAGGTGATGTCATCCTCAGAGCGGATGACGATCCAGTAGGAATAGAAACAGTGGTATTTGTAGCAGCAGTATTCACAGATGTGAATTTGAGAGCAGCCATTATGGAAATACAGAAGATCTTGGAAAAGAGTGCATGTTTGATATAACAGACGCAATCAAGATGAAATTCATCCACTTCATCCTTTGGATGAGCACACATGTCAATGATTGTTTTTGTTAGACCTCTTATTGAGTTTTAAATAGGGGCTTAACAAATAGGTAAAACATCATTTTAACTTGGTTAAGGATTCACGTCGGGTTCACCATTTTTTGTTTCCCTCAGAATTCGTGGATGACCTCCTGGATGGGAGATTCAAACATTCCGATCGGTTTCTAGCGGGTTTGTTCGTAGAACCGGAAAAATCCAATGATTCCACATCCATTTGGACATACTTTCCAAAGGTAGGCGCTCATTAGCTAGTGGACTGATGAGGCTTAGGAATTTGCATTGGTCGAGAGGATGGGAGGTCGGACTCATCACACCTTTTTGAGGGGAATTATTGTCTACTCCGGGACTCTATTTATAGATTTAAGTTATGTTCGTGAATCCTTATTACATTACCAAGTATAAAATGACCTTTCCTTCAGTTTAACAATCAATGATTAAATATGTAAGAAATTTAGAGAATCTTTTATATGTATTCAAGGTTATTCATCAATAAAGAATCATCTATATTTATTTAGAGATTCTTGGTCAATGGTATCCTTCAAAACATTTATATAAAAGTCTCTTGGTCATTATGATAACTAGGATGGTTTTAAAGCCACTCAGTGGGGCACTTGAAGTTTATCGTCATTCAGAAGGACATGGATTATTTCAAAGTTGGGATCGAACCCATAAATGGGCTACCTACGTATCCTTTGTTTTTGGAAAAGGAATCAGAACCCACGTAGTTCGAGTAAGGGAGTATGATGTTTATGATTGATGGCTAAAATAAGGATGTCATAATTACTTTTACACTCTAATATCACATGAGTCATGCTCGGTGTGAGAAACAAGAGGTATTGGTAAAAATTAGACAATTGTGCCATGAAAGATGCAATCATAAGAAATTTTTTGGGGCTTATGTATGTATGACTGCCCAGATAGATGAAGGTTTAGGATTTACTTTTAGGGGGAAAATCCAGGAACAGGGTCCATAAAGGTATATGTGCTTCATGGAGTTTTGAATAATCTAACTTGGGGCTTACTCCTGAAAAAGAATCCCAAATTAGGAGAGGATTGATAACTAGGTTTTACTCCTGAGAAGGAATCCTAGATCAAACGAAAATTAGGACTGGTTAAAGAGAAATTAGGGGACTTGGGGCTTACTCATGAAAAGAAGCCCATGATTATGACTGGGTCTTATTCCTGAAAAGGAGACCCAGGTTAGGGATTAAGGTTTGGGGCTTACTCTTGATGAGGATGCCCAGATTTGAGATTGGGGCTTACTCCTAATAAGGATGCCCAAATTAAGGGACTCGGGGCTTACTCCTAAGAAGGATGCCCAAATTAAGGGACTCGGGGCTTACTCCTAAGAAGGATGCCCAAAATTAGAGGACTTGGGGATTACTCCTAAGAAGGATGCCCATATTAAAGGATTATTATTGGGGCTTACTCCTGAGGAGGATGCCCAAGTTAAACAATTAAGTTTTGGGGCTTACTCCTGAGGAGGATGCCCATATTTGGGAACTTTAAGAATTTGGGGCTTACTCCTGAGGAAGATGCCCAGATTAAAGGACTTATAACTGGGGATTATTCCTGAAAAGGAGACCTAGGTTAAGGATTCTCTCATCTTAAAGGATGAGGTTGAATGAATGAACTCTCGATATTTGGTGACATAAAGATGTATAAATCACTATATTTTGAGAGATATTCCACAGAATTCCTTTCAAATAAGGAAGTCAAATCAAGAAATCATGTCATAAATGGCTTTGAAGAGTATCTTGAAGACTAAATCTTGAATAGGAAAGGTGAAATGGCTTAAGAGGGGTAAAATGGGCAAGATGGTCACCCAAAAAGGTAGGGGCGCGCAAGTCCTGAAAGGCACGCAAGTCTTGCGTGGGCGCGCAAGTATTGGTCGCGCAGGTATACCTGGGCGGCATGTGGGGTACTTGAGAGATTTTCAAACAGCATTAAAATACTTGAGAGACTTTTTATTAAACCCTTTAAAATCCTATTGAGGTTCTTCCAAAAAAGGGACGCGCAAATTCTATTAAAGGAATAAGGAGGCGCGCAACTGTGGTCACTTCCCTTAAGGGCTGACCACTCAGGCGCACAAGTGTTGATGAGTTTCAACACTTAGGCCTTCCTCCTTCTCTTTAGATCTTCCGTTCTAGGTAAGAAATTACCTTATAAGTGTTCCGGAATCTTTGAGAAGAGACTTGGGCGTTGGGAGCTTCAATCCGAGTTTTTGGAAAAAGATCATCTTGAATGGGGGGCCCACAGGGTCTATTTATAGGCAGGAGAAGACCTTGGCCGGTTACCCGGCGGTTATCACTTAGGTCGCGCAAGTCACTTGTGCAACCATAAGGGCGTCACGCAAGTGGACTTGCGTGACAGTGATATAACTTGCGCGGTGCAGTTGCTTTTGATCCTTTGTTCATGCCTTTGTCGAGTTTTGATATTTTCTTCAAGGGATGAATCACTTTGAGCTCAGATATTCCCCTTTTCCGATCTTTAGATTCTGTGACGAAAGGAGCGTCAACAATATTGAAAGTTAAATAGTGTTTTATATTTATATTTAATGTTTAAACCAATAAAGGTTTGTGAAATAAATGATTTTGAAGTTGTGTGATTTATTTTCTCACTACCAGTCATCAATGCAATATCATCGGGGATAGATCATGTCGTCTTCTAATATAAATCAACCAATGCTTTCTCCAAAGTGAATATCTGATCCCCATATTCCTAAATTGTGGTTTGAGTAGAAGAAAACTCTCTCTAAGAATCTCAGGGTAGGGAGTGACTACAACTATGATTAGATACAAATAAAATATCTGATGTCCTGCTAAAGACCTCAGATGGTAATGGTCCAAAACCCACCCCGCACACTTGACCAGGATGCTTCTTCCAAAGTACTTTACCAACTGGGTCATCCTAGGAGACTGAGAAGGACTGTGTGGGATTGGAATCCAATATTTCTTTAATTTTTACCTATAAATCAAATATCTATCATATTTGAAGAAATATATATTAAAATAGTGAAAACGAATAATAAGTTATTATAATAAAAAATGAATTCATACCCCAACTTATTAGTTAGACTCATTGACATAAATTCAATCAGATTTTTTATGAACATCGAACCCTAATTCAGTTGAGGAGACCTGGTTCCCTAAATTTTGTGACTGCATTAAACAAATATAAATAAACAATATAATATATGTAACAGATAATATTATCTTATATATATTTAAACTAGTGAAGATTTTACCAGAGTCAATCGGTTTTGTGAAAAACTCTTTGACCCCGCAGTGTGAGAGCTTATTTTCGTAGCTCGACTCAATTCATTATTCCTTGAAACATCCTAAAATAAATAACATGTAATTTAATAGTAATGTATGCAATGTCATCTCTTTTTCATATGCATGTATTAATGTAAAATGATTTTAATATAATAATATATATTTAAATACCATGATATTTTCATAACGATGGCTATAAAAAAACTTTTCATTTCCCTTTAGGTACCCCATTGGGTACCTTATCATACAGTTTTTGGGTTCTCAATTAAGTATAATTGAATTTTTTCCACAATCACCAATTAAAATATTTCAATTTCTTATCCAAAATTTTCAATGTCCACTTTGATGTTATAATATAGTGAATGTAAAAGTGGAAAAAAATATGTATAAAGAGACTAATTTTGAAAATATTATAATTTAATAACATAATGGAATTAAATTACACCATAATATATTAAAATTACCTTTATCTTTTGATAAAAAAAAATCATTTTTCAAGATGAAGGCATATGCCTCCAATTAGCTTACAGAGTCAAAAATGTAACTGACTCTATCCCCAACTGAATTAGAATATGTCCAAATAATCCCATGGAATCATCCATTGGGACCCCATAACAGTCAAATGGGACAACTATATTTTTTTCATTTAGATTCCAAACCTCTGAACTTTCTATATTTTTCTCTGTATTATCATTGTTTCTATATTTTCTAAAAAACAGTTAATAGTATAAAAATTTGAAATAACTTTATTCATATAAATATTTGTACCTATAACTATCACCCTCTAATATCCCTATAAAGAACCAAGAGTGGTGACCAAATCTCTCACTACTGAGGCTACTGAATGGGGAGGAATTGGTTAAGCTGCTGATGGGATGTTGATAGAGGGTGTGAGAGATAATATTGGGGGTAAGTGAAGGGTGTCTCAGATTCTGTAGAAAGTGATACTGATAGATCATCATCTATCGATATAGTCAAGGGAACATCGACTAGAGTCGACTAGAATAATTATAGTGCTTCATCCTTAGAATTATTTTCATTTAATCAAATTAAATTAACTTCCGAACATATATTTCAAAATAATCATACATTAAAAAAGTTTTAATGATAACAGATGCATAGTACTGATAAAAAAAATTCCTTACTATAATAATGAATGACTTCACAAATGAAAAAAATTCATTGATAAATGAATGGATGACTGCACATACAATCATTTTCTACTTCAATCATGTATATTTCATGCTTCATCATTACATCATCTAATTCATCCTCCCTTAGAAGACTATTATTTTCAATATCATTATGGAAAAATAAGTTTTCTTCTTACTATTGATGGGATTCAATGTCAGATGTCAAATCTTCTACTTTATCACCCATATCATAAAAGTCTCTTTTTTTTATGTGAAAAACTACACTTCACACTTCATACACAACATTTTCCACATAATAGACCATTTTCTCTTATGATGATAATTTATACAGATAATGTAATTCATGGTCACCAATATTCATCAAGAATGAGAAGTTCATAGAAGTAAATTTAAAGTAATCTCTTCTAACAACCCTGATAATATCATCCCAATTAAATTTTAATAAAACAAAAAAAAATGCCCACGGTAGTTTAATTTGATAATATCAGTTAACTTTCCATAGTTTTCCACTTCTAAAAATGTAAATATACCACTATTATATGTTTTTGAACCCTCTTCCTGACTGACTGTATGAAATTCAAATCCATTCATATTGTAAGAATCAAACCTTATAGCCTATTTTAGAGGACCTCAAGAAAGAAACTTCAAAAATTCTAACATATCAACTCGATTATTAGTATTCATGATTTAAAAATAGTAATATTCATTATTAGATTTTTAAAATATATGTTTTAACCTAATATTCGTATTCATTTCAATATTTATAAACTTACACATCATGAAAACCATTCTACATGATATTTATTAACAAATTTTGTTATATATTTCTCATTTATGTTCATCCTCTCATTCGTCTCTCTATTTTTATCATCAACTCTTCAATAAATGGATCTGCAATTTCACTATTTTGCAGTACATATTTATGTGCCTGTAATAATTCTATTTCTATCAGTGTAAAATTTGATCTCCTCCCAACGAATCGACCAATAGTAGGAAATATATTTGATTTCCCATGTAATTGATATTTATTCTATGCATCTTCAACACATATAAATCGATTTATTCTTGTCTCAATATCATCAAATAATCTAGAAACAAAGGTAAGAAACTCCTCTTCCAAATAGCCTTCTGGTTGAGATTCATTTTTCATGTATGATTTCAAATTCCTAAGATATTTGTGACATAAAATGAAGTAAAAACATAATTGTGTATTTAATGAAGTTCTAATTTTTTTTACTTAATTGAAAAACATATAAATTATGTACCTTTTTATTGTATATATCCATTGATAATGTATATGGCCTCTTAATTTATCTTTCTAAACCAAATGTATAGTTAAATTCATCATGAAAGTAAAAAACGATGAAGGAAATATCATCTTCATTTCAAAAAGTATTAGTAAAAATCTCTCATTAAGGGTTTCAAGATCAAATGGTTCTAGGATTTCCTCACATATTTGTCTAATGAATGTGAAAAATTAGAGTACAACAGTAGTAACATTTTCAGGAAATAATCTACCCAATGTCAATGGTAGTAACTTTAACAAAAAATATGTGAATCATGAATTTTTAATCCATGTAACCAAAAATGATTTAAGTCAAAAAAACCTGATGATTTAACTTAAAAACCCATCAAATACCTTCACATGTTTTAATTTTTTTAGAAATGTATCCTTATCCTGATTTTTCATTACAAAAATTGTCGTAGCATACTTTTTATTCTCATCTGTCCAAGGATCATACTTTATGTTCATTTTTTACAAGTAATTATGATAATTGAGATGGTCTGTCAATTTTCCATTCTCATTAAGAAATTTGAAGATCAAATTATCCAAAACATTCTTCTCAATATGCATAACATCAACAATATGCTACAAAAAATTAAAATCCCAATACGGATATTTGAAGAATATATTTTTTTATTCTATTATTGTGTTCTGATTTCACATGAAACTGCACTTAGAACTCATTTCCCATTATCATTCAAATGATGAACCTTCCCAAATTATGTTTCAACATTTCCATGTTGTGCCAATATTTAAAAATATTTTAACAACTTTGGAGGTTGTCTACGATCAATAAAACTGTTGAATATTGACTTTTTCAACTGGAATCTATGAGATGCAATGAGAAATATTCAATGACACAAGAACCACCATTTTTTACTAAGAGGTAGTCATTATTTCTCAAAATCAAAGTTACAAATAGGAAAATAAAAACCCACCTAAGCATTTCAACCAGTTAAATTCCCATGTCCAGGGAAGTCACTAATGTTCCACATTAGAGCAGCTTTCATTTTGAACATTGATATAGAAATTCATCATATGTATCAGGATTGTTGATCCATAACTCCTATAATTCTTCAATTAGAGGATTCAAGTATACATAAATATCATTTCCAAGTATTTTGTTTCTAGTAATAATCATTTAAATGATAAAAAAAATTTCTCATACACATCCACATAGGCATTTTGTAAGGGATCAAAACAACCATCCAAATTCTATAACTGGGGATCAAAGTCCCATATTGGTAGAAGATATCGACAAAAAATCCCAAGAAAACATTACTATGATCAGATTAGAAATATTAATGTAATTAATCAAATTTATTATACAATTTTAAATCTCTTAGATGTCACATTAACCCATCATTTTTTATCTATAGAATGCCACTTAATATGTTCAACAGTTTTTTATGACATGGATAATATTTGTAATCGATGCTTTAAATAAAATTAATAAAAAACCTTTTATAGTGTGTTATTTTTCTTCTTCATATTAGTAGTATAGTTTTTTATACTTATAACATCACCCATTTACTTCTATCAAGAAGAAGAATATTTTTTGCAATCATGTCTCCCTGAATCCTCTCCCGAATAAATCAGACAATCATTGGGACACAATTGTATATTTTTTATAATTCTAGCCAATATTTTTAACAACATATTTCATATCATTAAAATAATCATGGATCTTTTCTTCATAAAATTCCTCATTAAACAATTTCAATATCATGGAGATTACCTTATTTATAATTCCACATAGGCATTTGATATGGTGTGACTTCAGTAGAAAAGAATGTTTTGAATATTTCAAACATCCACTATAAAAATCCTGATTTCCATCATCAACTAAACCATGAAATATATTGGTATGCTCAAAGATTTTTTCTATTACAATAGTCTCTTCTGAATCAATAGTAGGATCTAATTATATATTACAATCTTGATCTGGTTGTTCTATAGTCTCAAAAACATCAATTGTCAAGTTTTTATTTGTAGAAACCTTAACTAGTTTTTATGATATTTTCTTATGTTGATTTTAGTGTCTTTCAATGTCAAATTCATCATTTATAAGTCTTTTCATTTCATTTTCCATTTTCGATGAAGATGGGAGCTCATTCTATCGATTGACATTAGTGCTCAAAATTTCTATAACATTTGATTCTCTATGAAAAATCCAACCCAAATATTGAGTAGGGAATTTCTTCAATATCAAGTGTTCTTAATCTTCATATCTCTTCAACCGTAATATAATTTTACATCTATTACATTGAAATTTTATTCTCCCATCAACAAATCAATTAAAAATTGAAAAATCTAAATACTCTTCCAAACCCTTAGCTTACTAAGGTGTGTTCCTCAGTAATGTGATCCATCTTTTATCTTTATCACAATTTTCCTAAACATTATTAAGAAAATTCAAACACATAAGTATTACTAATTAGAAAAAGAGATAAATGTAAGTGAAAATAATTCAACTCATATAGTTATAAGAATATTTATATAAGTACAAAAAAAGTCAAAGTGAAAATTAATAATGGATAGAATTATGTAAAATAAAAAAAAAGAAAAAACATACATTCATTAATTAAAAATAGGAATCATGTAAGAACCACCCTATGTTCACTATGTCTAGGTGAACCAAGTAATTCACTATTATCAAACCAGTGTATTTAGATTTTTAACATATCTCCAGCTAGAGGGGGTGTCACATAATGCTTCACTAGAATTACTATTGGTGATATAAGAGAATCTATTATGTATGTCACATTATATTTTTCCTTATTTATAGATGGTACATATCAAACCAACTAGAGTGGTTTTAAAATTACCAAACAAATCCACTACATTCTAAATGAGATTATTTGAGGATTTATTATTTGGATTGAATAATTTGATCTTCACTACTAATTTTTATGTTTTGATCATAGATGAGGATATGACCTCTACTTAGTCTCCTATAATTTTGGATAAACCTTTCCTAGTAATATAAAATTAAATCATAAATTTCCATGAAGGTACTATAATAAATGAGTTTGGTTAAAATATTTTCCACTTTAATATTTTAGATTCCATCATGTACCCATAACTTGATAACTCAATTTTTTACATTTTCACATTCTGATGAGTATAATACATGTAACGAAAATTGTTTGATGTAATAAATTTTTCATTTGGGAAACAAATCAAGATCGGAAAAGTTGATAAAAAACAATTGTGAAAAACATAAATATTCCATCCAACCATCTAAATATGAAATAACTTTTGATTTATTTGATGGATTTTACTATTTATTCAATGAAAAAGTGTTTAATACTTAATATCTTGCAAAGTAAGTGTAAAAAATTCAATTAAGTAACCCAAATATATTTTTATCTTTAGTCCAACCAATAGATATATAATTAAAACCCTTTCCTTCTAATTTAACATATGTATCTCTAATAGAGAGAAACAAGACTCCAATGATAATTTCAAGAAAATCTTATCTTAATAAATAACAAAAGATTCTATATATTTTGAGAGAAAATTCACAAGTTATAGGCTATAATTAAGGAGACATTCCTAGAAAGTAGTGTAAATTTTTCTATTATAAGTGAAACAACAAATAAACTTCCTTCACTGAAGTGGATTCCTCTTTTATTGAATTACTATATAAACTATCAAGTGATATTGTCAACTAAATTATTTATAATTATTTAATAACCACCACAAATATAATGATTGTGAACTAAATAATTGAATAATACTCATACTACACTTCCATAACACATCTTGTGTAACTTCTAATATCCAAAGGATGGTGTAAATACAGGGATTCATAAATAAATATATAAGAGATAAATTTCCCAATTTTTAGTGTTAACTAAAATATTATAGTTTCATGAAAAAATTTCAGCATGACCTTATCAGAAGTAGGAATTACTCAGACACATAACCCAGTCAATGGAAAGGGTATAGGTCTATTAGGGACACTTGGATGATAATAAATGAAAATAACAATATGAAAATGAAATTCTACATGATCATAATAAAAATATCTATAAATTAATTAAAGTTAATTAAATTTAGAAAATACCACTTTTACACAAGTTAGGAAAACCAAACACATACTATGTACCAAAAATATAGGTTTAACAAGTTAGATATCTTCAATGAAAAAATGTGGAAAACCCCCTACAGGTCTTATATACTCATCAATTAAATGTTAAAAATAATCCAAGTAATTTTAAAGACTCATAATGAAACTAAATATTTTTCTTTGATTCATTACCCTTACCTAAATCATGTACAAGAAGTTCTACATGCATCCTATGTATGAAACATGTAAGGTGTGAGCATAACATACTTATGAGGTGATCCCCTCCCCATCCCCGATAGCCTTTAATAATCCAAAGTGTATGAAACTATAATAAAAATATATAGTAATAAGAAATATAACAAAAAAATATATACTTTAATAAATTCATTTTACATAGAATTAAATGATAATGAAAAACCCACTATATCAAGATGATCCATACTTGATATACCTACTTTAGAAATATCTCGAGATCTATTATAACCGATATAAAATAATTAACTAGAAACACTAATCCCATTCAATGGAAAATGAATAATATATATTGGTGTTATGTAAATCTTGTATCTCATCCATTCAGGAATAATAGAAAGGATATACTAGTGTTAAGGCATAGCGATCCCATCACATATCATGAACCTAACCATCAATAATGGGTATTCATAAGAAACATTTTCTCTATAATCATATAATATCCCTTTCTATAGTTCTTCATACTCTACTAATATCAAATTTAAAAACAAGTATAACTTATATAACAATTTGAAGCATGCTAGAAAAGCAATAAGAAAGATCATAACACATTTTATAACCTCAAAATTGTTCTAAATCATGGAGGGTGTCATCATGACATTAAGAATACATCAATTACATTTTTTTATTGAAATTAATAACCTACTTAATGTGAAATAAAAATAACCAAACATATAAAAATTCAATAGCTTTGCATTCTAGTCTATTAACATGATAAGCACAAACCATGGTAAGTAAAACAACATTCAAACATCATAAAACAATTTGTAAATTTTTTTAGTTGAAAGATGTCTATCTCAATTGTTTCCTCTTGGATGAAAACCATTTATATCCCAAACCTTTTATAATATGATAGTAATAAAGTGTCCTTCTATAAAAATAAATACAGAATTATACTTTTAGTTCCATAAGAATATTATCGGCCACTAACAATTAAATTTGACAAGTATAATATTTGACATTTTATGGTTTTATATCCCTTATATAAATAAGTGAAAGTTAAGTATGAGAAGAAATAATATCACCTTAGTTTATCTTAACCTAAACCCCATTAATATCTGGACTTTTATAAAACTTAGAAAGTTGAAGAGGTTCACAATCCTTAAATTAGAAAATGAAGCGATCACACCCAATACCATGAATAAAAAATATAAGAAGCTAGGTTAAAGGAATACCAAACCCTTACCTTGCCTAGGGATTAGTAGTAGTGATGTTTCAATGGAGATAGGGGCTAACAGCTCGGGCTTAGGATTGGGGAGCTCGGGGTAGAAGTGGGCTGAGAATAGATTTGGTAGAGTAGGGTGTGAAGGGGGTTTACGATGATAGAGAAGGGGGCCAACAACGAGGGGGACAAGGGGGCCAGTGGAGAGGGTTATAAGATTTTACAATGTTAGGGGAATCAGGGAGGGGTGTTGGGTTTTGGTGAGATGGGAAGAAGTATCACAGGTAAAAAATGTTTTAGAGGTGGTTTTTAAACAATCAACACTAATAACAACTTTTGGTATAGTGTGGTTAATATATCGTGATGAACTGAGAGAATATTGTTTAATTATATAGGTGAGATGTTTGGGTTGTGGTGATATTTTTCATGTGTTTAGTTGTATGTTATTATGAGTTATGTGGATTATTTTTTGCGGTTTTTTAGTAGTATCCCTTTCTCCATGGAATGAAGTGTTAATGATGAAATTGAAATGGAATGGGATGAAAAATAAATGTGTGCATGATATAATTAATGTATTATAATTATATTAACAAATGTAATGATTAATTAACTTTTATAATTGAATGTGAATTTATGGTTAGAGTGGGTTGTCATTAAATATGAAATTAATGGTTTAAAAAGTAAAAGTTGGTTGAAGACTAGAAAATATTAAAATTGGATAACTTGAAAAAGAAGTTGAATTGTGGATTGTGTGTGGATTATTTGTGTGTTTTGTTTCATTAATGGTGGCATTGTTTGATGGAATAGGTATTGAGATGTTCTGGTGGTGTTTTGGGATGCTTTAGTAGAGTTATATGTGAACATATAAGCTAGGTATTTTGTTCTATGTAAATATCTTATATTTTCATGTTATTTATATATGAAACCCATATGGGTTGGATAACTTAACAACACCCATATTTTTTTGGATTCTAGGTGTTTTTATGAACATCCATGTTGGTGGGTAAATGTATGGATAGCTACCCCTTATTCCTCAATCTTCCTTTAGTAGTAGTGATGATGGTGACTAACGTTGGAGGTACCTACTGATGATGATGAATGGTGTTGGATATGCCTACTTATGATGATTATATGATATCTAGTGGGGGACATTCATGGTTGGAGGAGGTCCCAAGTTTAATGTATTTAATATTCATGATACATTACTACCATGGATATGTGATTAGTTTGTGATGTGGATTCTGACTAAAGCTAGCATGGAATTCTAAACCATTAGAGAGTGGGTAGGTATATATATTCCCCAATACACAACAAATATGGATGGATTTATGACTTGGCAGCATGGAAGGAATGGGATAACATAATTTTTGAAATTGGGATGTGAGATCATAAAATTAGTAGGGGCATGGTTATATGGTAACTTTTCTAAATTTTATTGATAATATATTATTATAATTGTATTTTTATTTAGTGATAGTTCCATGGTGTGGTTGGGATGGATAATTGACCTGAACTGTGCTTATTGGTTATGTTGTTTATTCACTGAATCAATAGTATTCTCTTTTCACATTTTCATGAGATACCTTAAGCTTGATCTTATTGAGTATAGATATTATGATCACTCTACGTATATATAAACAATTTTTCAAGTTTATCGGACAATTTTGGCGACTGAGCTGTGCATTACTAACTTGGGTGTTAATGATGTTTTTGATTTTCTTCTATAGGGTTTTCCTTTTAATAACATAGATAATTTATTTGTATTTTGTTAGTTTTTTTCATAAATTTTGCATTGTTTTCTATCTCTTTTATTTTATGTGATAGACTTGTTTGGTGGTTTTTATCTGATATTGTGATCCTACTTTCCTATCAAGTGTAATTCCTCATATATGTGTAATTTTCTTTTACCCTTAGTGCAAGTATCTATCTTGGGTACTACTGAAGGTGGGAATGGAGGTTCATTATCTCTATTCTTTAATTTATATCTCAGGAGAGGTACATTTGGAGGGATAGGGTTATGATACTTTGAGTTCATAGCATAAAATTATAAGATTACTCAACAGGATTTCTAGGTGTCTCACATGAGACTCTCAGGTCTGAGAGTATACCAACATGTCATTGAAAAATTCTATGACTAATGAGTCTTCATAGGGATGAAAAATATATTTTATGAGATCCAATAAAACTATTGGTGTATTCAATAGAACAAATGGATTCATAAGGTACTCATATAACCCATACCTTCTTCTTATAATCATCTTTTCTTATCCTCTATCGTAACCTGTAATTGATGGTATCATAATCTTAGTTCAACATTAGAGAACCATCGAGGACCCCTCAACTGATCTAATATAACATCCATCCTTGATAATACATATTTTTTATTCACTGTATACAAGTTCATATTATGCTAATCTATGCACAAATTGAGTCTATAATACAACTTCATGGTGAATAGAACTATATCACCCCAAGGAGTGGTAATTGGAAGAATAAATTGCTTCACCTTAAGGTCCATGAGATGCACCTTCATCTCCCTTAGATCAAAATGGTTCCATATGATATGAATGTATAAATATGAGATCCACAATGAGGATGAGGTTATACAATAACCCAGTCTCCCTGATAGAAGGTAAAACTAAGAAATAATTGCTAAAAAAACCAAGAAATAGTCCACTACTGGAGGAAAAGTAGTTGTAATTGTCACTTGATCCCCTACTAGAACTATACCAACCACATAAAATTTTATAAATTATATCTAGTTGTGGTTAGGTCCTACTAATACTTACCTAAATCCCACTCCCCCCAAAATAATTTATTCCTCTCCCTTAATAGAGGTAAAGTAAACCCACCTCTGGTGGTAATCAATTTGATCCTGGAATTCATACATAAATCCATCCAAAAGGCAATGTAAAAGATAATCATATTTATAACAAGGAAATACCACAAGTTTCTACAACCCTCAACTACTAAGAAACACATTTTGAACCTCTTAATGAAATCTAGCCTCTTCTAGAGAGGTGAATCCATAGCTAACATCCTAGTGTTGAGCTCTACAACAAATCCTAAAACTATAAACAAATCAGGTAAATATTAAAGAGTGAGATAACCCCGTATTGAAAAAAAGTAATAAAAATAAATCAATCAATGAAAAATACACATATTATGGTATAAATATCCTCTTCTATATCTATATGAACCTGGATTAGTTGAGGGACTCACCCTTATGGTTTATATGGATGCTTTCGAACCTTATATCCTCATCTATCCCCGTAGACCCACCTCCTATATGAATTATTTTTATCTGTTAAAGTTCCTTGATCAATACCTCATTGATCCCACCCATCCTAAACCTATACCTAACCCAAAAGAGGCATCCTTGAATATATGTTCTAAATGTTACCCATTTGTCCACATACATGGTACTCCTTTGGAGGACTCATACACATACTGTGAAAATTTCCATTCCACGTGTAATACAAGCACATGGGAGGAACTCCCATTGGAGAGGGAAAAAACCCCTACCCCACCCAGATCCTCTTTCAACACCCAATCACATTTAATCCAAATTCCTCTTCCTATAACTAAATTAGGCACTAACATCTCCACTTGAGAGGATACCACTCAAACCATTGAATATGAGAATAGAGACCACTACACTATCCTCCACTTATCCCTTCTCAATGGTGAGACCCTTGTGAACCAGATATAAGAAAGATATTAGTTTAAACAACTGAAAATAGAATCACACCTCCATTTGAAGGAAAATCTCAAATATACATGCATTCTAGACCTTATTCATTTCTTGGAATGAAGAAAAGTATAATACCTTGATAAAACCAATAGTATAGATCATAACTGAAATAATCCTCTATTGAGGTTCCATAAACTTCTATGTGTTGTCTAAATTTAATTACATAGTTAAGGACTCCTTGAATAAGAGTTCATTAAATTCTTCTTATGAAAATACCTCATGCCTCCAATCTTGTACCATAATTCCCCACTATCTCTTGGTGGGTCCCTGAAACATCTTTGTCACTAACTTCACTTATGGATCATTAGATGTCTCAAAAAGATTTAAAATTACCTTGATAACCTCAATATAGTACTTAGTATCCTAAGGAACTAACATACCCTATAAGTCTATTAGATTCTACATTTGGATGTATTGAAAAAAAATAGACCATGGTAGTCTCACCATGATGTGATCCTCTATCTCCCACTAGTATCATACATAACACCCCTGGCTAAAGCAGCTTCACTTCCTGAACAACTATAATAACTTTAGGAAAATTCATAGACCCACCCTCTTGAACATTTTGAGATATAACAGAAGATTCCCCCACCTTAGGAACATCCTCAATCTATTCTCAGGGTGGCACCACAAGTCTTCACCACTGAATAATTTATGAAGTGAAAAAATAGAAATGTATAAATTCATTTAACAGTTTAAATCTTAATAAAATTTAAGAAATTAATATGAAGACATGAACAAAATAGATCTATAAGACAAAACCTAAGGTTATACCTATAACTAATAGACACAACCATCCACTACTTACTTTTTTCATAAGACCATACCACTTGTACATGTATGTTATTCATAGTCATTTATAAAAAATATCACATGAATAGGTTAAATTAACTTTATTTCATTACTAATATATTTAGGAAAACCCTAAAAAGGTTATCATTTTCATTTAATTAATTTAGAACTGTATAGATAAAAGGAAATCAAGTGCATGACATGTCAACTATTGTTATAAATCATGATGCACAGACCCACACATTCTCTTCATCATGGAAAGATACAATACCATAATCCATCATTTCAAAATATCACTCTAATAAAAGCACTAAACCATAGGAGTGCAACAAATAAAATAATTCCCACCACATTAGTAACTCAAACTTCTACAATATAGGTGTTTTCTAGACATAAGAATATCCTCCCACCCAAATATTGACTATCTAATATTTGTTCTACCCATCCCAAAATAATAAATCAAAAGAAAAGTGTCTCTAATAAAATTTAATAATATACCATTCTATGTTAGTGATCCTGAGATAGAGAAGTACAAGGACTCATGCATGCTTCCCCATAAATAAGTGGTATATAACTAGCGGTGAGTACCAAAGTCATATAGTAGAGAGACTATGACATCAGTACAAGTTAAACATCATGAATAATAACAAAAAAGTAGAATAAATAAATAGACAATAGAAAATGAACACAATTGAATCCAAAAGGTTATAACATCACTTACTATATCAAAATCATGTACAACCAATCATATGTCCAAATCAAGGATCCCCATATGTGGTGAGTCAACACATGCAATGGAAAACAGAAAAATAATATCATATTTATAATAATAATATATCCTAGAGTATATCCTAGCATCAAATCAAATCCTTTACTAGATCCAGCAGATTAAAAGCCCAATATAGGATCCTTTCCCTTAGATAGATCCGGGACAAGGAGGTCTACACCTGAATCAGGTTTCCCATGCAGCGTGTGAGTGATAAACCTAGTAATAAACTAATAATTCATCCTTATAATAAGTAGAGTAGGTATGTGTGAGTGCATTTACTAATAGAGATAATTAAACAAACAAGAATACATCTCAACTGGCACATCATACGCTAACTAGATTTCCACAAACCTCAACTATACCAACTTTGTATCGTTTCTAGAAGGAAGAGTCATCTAAAGCTTGGTTATATCCAAAATCATGTTTAATACCTTATAATTTAAGTCAAAAACTCATATCATGTTATAGGTCATGTCACACATACAACCCTAGAAAATTCAATCTCACTCAGGGGAGGTTACACATCAAGTCTTGCACTAAGTCCTCAACCACACCCTCTAACTCAGAGTTAGTCACATATCATGTCCCATTTTTCACCTCTCAATAAAGGGAGTCTATAAATCAATATATCAAGGCTCCACCATCACTCTTGAGGTGGAATTATTATTCATGATCTCGTTTTGTCATATCACAACCCCTTATCTTCTCACTTGGGATGGGATCACAAAAACCATCACCACATATAAATAAATAAACAAGAAGAACATAAAATAATCAAGAAATTTAAAATGATTAACCATATCCCAATGAAACATACCAAGTATAAGAACAGAAAAAGTATATCCCACATTATTATCCTAATCCAAACTCTCTATTTCACTCATACAAGTCAAATTCAAGAACCTGATACCTTTATAATTGAAGTAGTCATCACTCAAAATCATATGTGAAACCATTAAATAACCAAAGGATTAATTCATCTTATAAAACTCACTCTAGGAGAAAATGAAATGGGAATAAATCCCTAGTACCAACTATTCCAAGAGGCATTGTTTCAAAAAAACTAGCCAAACTACCCATATATACATTTTAAGGGTTTAATTACATCAATTCATATGCACCTGAGCACTTTGATACTAAAATCAATATATTATCAGGTTAACTCACACATCCACATACAAGTAAAAACATAAAACCCCATATAAATTCCTCATCATTGTAAGGAATTACCATCTTGAACATAAGGAATCACACTCAACAAACCATTCTCTATGATTCAAGAGTGATCAACTAAATCCCTAAAAAAATATGAAAACCCTTAAAATTATTTATTTACAAATAGAAACCAAGAAACATCATATGAAAGATGAATATAGGTCTTAAATGGAATTAGACTTACAAAGAGATGATTACATGAACCAACGGAACTTGAAATGGTAAAGGGAGGAGCTTAGGAACCTTGAAACTCAATAAGTGGTCCAAAATTTACAACTAGATGAGTTGGGATTAAGGTAAGGGAGGGAGAAGGTTGGGGAGAGGAAATTATGAAAATCCCAATAAAAATACACCTAGAATTCATTGGAAATCATCACCTAGAATAATGTATTTAGTGCTCTACTGAATACACAGTGTTTCCCCACCGGATGACCCATGGGTCTCTAGTCCCTAAAGTCCCACTTCCTTGGCCATTGGGAACCCAATACTCCCCAATAATAAATTCTATACGGGTATCTTGGGTACCTCCCCTTTGAATTCCTCCTAGGAACTACTAACACCGAATCGTGTCATAAAATATTCAAAAGTAATTAATTAAAATATAAAAAATATCCTTTGATTCATACTAGAAATTGAAGGGTTGTTACACCAATAATTTTCATAAGACCTACCTTAGAATGATCGATAACCAGCCCCCACTTTTTTTAGAAAAGGAATAAGCCTCCGGGCCTATAAGCAGTCCAAGCCAAGGTTTCTCTACCCAAGGATACTTTACTCAAGAAATATTCCTTCTTAACTCCAACACCTAAAATATACAAACTATAATTAACTTATTGATTCAAGATCATGACCTAGTATAATCCAAATTTAATGTTTAAGAAAACTAAATCAATTATCAAACCTGCTATATAAATCCTTACATACTTGAATGACATTTTATAGAAGCAATTTAACTATTTAAACTAAATTATACACTAATTTTTAAGATAAAAAATTATTAACTCTGAATAAAACATGAATAAAATAAATACATGTACAATTTTTATATTTAAACTTGAGATAAAAATTTATAAACAATTAATAAATTAGTAAATTAAAAACATTTTATAAATTTTCCATATTTTTTGGACATCCTAAAATTAAATAAATATAAACACATTTTATTTATTCTAATATTAAATTATTCATATTTTATTTATATGAAATTTATTTACATATATGATATTAAATTAAATTTAAACCTTTTATATTCATATTCTACTATGTATACAATTTATGTATTCTAAATATCACATATTAAACATTATTTAAACCATGATCATATCACTATTCAAAATCACTTTGGATTTAGTTTAAAACAATTCACAAATAAGGCCTTTTATTTTGAAAAATTCAAATTAAATATTATAAAAACTTAATAATATTTAATATAAACTCAATATTTTTCCTTATTCTTTAAATTTGTAAACAATTTTTTAATTAGATTTATAATTTCCACATAAACAATTTATATCCAAATAATAATGCATTCCAAATAATTATAAAAGGTGTTTATTATTGACAATCAATATTACAGGATATTTATTTAATAAATATTTCCTAAAAATTTATTAATTATTTATAAAAACTTCATAATAAATTTAATTGTAAATTTATTATACATTAAATATATATTACAATTATATTTTTCTATAATTTATAAACAATTTATAAATTATTTTAATCAATTCAAAATAAAAATATTAGAAAAATAAAGATTTTCTATATATCATATTTGAAAATATACATATATTTTATGTTATGTTTGATGTTTTATGGTCTAAAAAACACCCTCAATGTTATCAATCATATTTATTGACTGATAATACTGTTCCTAAAAATCATAGATTAAAACCCATTTTACAGGAGAATAATACAGTTCATAAGGATAAGTGTGAGAGTAACTAGCGACACAGTGACAACCCATGTATGATTAACCAATCGTGGATCGTATACATTTCTTTATTACAATCTGTTGTATCCTATGTTAGATTAACCCATGATTCTCAGCTATTGTGTATTATAATATATGTTATATCACCTTAGTGATACGATGCTATGTTTTTCTAATGCGGATATGCTTTATCGCATGGTATGATACCTAGTATTATATGCTACAATATAGTTAAAAAATAATGGAACTCACTATGTCCCCACCTATAATATCATATATCATATGATTGGACTATATCACAACCAATGAAATTGCTTATTATATGACTAGTTATAAAAAAAATCCAAACGTTTTTAATGATATAGATTATGAAATCTATAAGATAATTATTTTCTTCATTTTAAAACCTTGTTTTAAGAATTAGAAATCATTATGAAGCTATGATACCATTATTTTTTTATAAGGATTGAATGATACTCATTATAAGAAACTGAAGTAATTATAAACCATAAATTCCCATTATCCAAATTTATAAAATCTAAAAACATGTATATACAAAAATTGAATAATGTGTGTACCTTTTATCAATAAATATTCTGATACTATCTTTATCATAGTGGTTTGACGAAGATCACTAAAAGTGTCCATAATTGTCCTTCCTCCATGGTGTATGCATGATCTGAACTAAATCACTAATTAAATGGGTAGGACCCTCTTCAATCCTATGATATACTAGTATGTTAGGAAATAAATTTAGTATAATGAAGTGATAAATAGGATAATTGATTGAAAGGTTATAAAGGAATGAATAATAACATCTCATGGTGACTACCTCTTTATAAATTCCCTTATGACATTCCCCTGTGTTTAGGCATTAAATAATAATGTACATAACTTAAGATTTAATGCTTTTCTATTTTTCATTCATCATATGAATGCACCGTTGATCCTCTAATGCATTTCATTTTATTAAAAATCCATAATTTTGATAAAAAAAATCTATAATAATACATGAGTGATAACTTTCATCACTTTATAACTAATCGATCATTGGATGAATAGTGAATCATACAAAAATATAATACATTACAATATATCCCAGACATGGAATGCGATATACCTTAATATCCCATATTCCATACCATATGACATGTATATATTATACACTAAGATATAGGGGCTTTATGGAATATCTCTATCACATGTTGTGGATATAATTGGAAGTCTATATTTAGAAAACAAATGAAATAAAAATAGATAACAAAATTCTAAATAAGAAAGATGAGAAATTCAATACAAAATAAGATAAATTTCAGAATGAAGAGATATAATAATTTGAAGAAATAAGGATTATAAAGTCTAGGTTGACTCAACTTGATTATATCAATAAAATAATTGAAAATTAAATAGCTACCAAGAAAATGATTTTTGAAAAATTCAATACACACTTATTGATACCAAATATTATTTGAAGAGGATGAGTATTAATAAAAAAAATCCAATGAGGTTCAACAAGAATACTCAAAAGATAGTGAATAATGAATTGTAATTATTCCCATGTAAAAAATGAAAATAGTAATAATCTTTATCTAAAAATTTATAATCTAAAAAATAAGCTTCAATATAAATTGGGAGAAAGTTTTATTCAAAATAATGTTGATTTACCAATATTTATATCAAAAGGAATTATAAGATATATTGATAAAACTATTTTATAAAAGAAATTTAAATAAATTATTTATCTTCTCCTAAAACATGGACAAAAAACTAAATATATATTTATCATTCATCTCAACTAAAATTATTATGGAGAGAAAATGTCTAGTTCTCAGGCTATTCATAGTATATTGGTGTATATGGACATTAATATTATGTGTGTTAGAATAATAATTTATTTTATCAATGAAAGATAAAGATAAAAATATGATGAATAAAAATATATAAATAGACAAAATTGAAAAGGAAAAATATGATTTTCATACCCAAAATATATTTAATCATATTCAAGAGGTGTATGAAAGAGGTAATGAAACCTATGCTATAGAGTTTATAACCATGTTACAATAGAATAATAATGAATTTGGACATTTATAAATAAGAAAAATAGTTGAAAGTTACTATATTATATAGTTTTCATTAAATTATAGTAAAAAAGAAAAGGTTATGAATTATTGATAGTGGTTTTTCATTACACATGAAAGGAAACAAAAATATCTTAAAAATATTGAATGTCATAATGGTTGATCAATTGCCATTGGAAATGATAGTTCCTTGAGAATTAAAGGAATAAAAATATATAAGATAGTGGTTTAAAGACTAAAATCAACTGAAATTTTAATTATTTATATATTTAAGAATAACTTATTGAATTTTAGATAATTATGTGATGATGATACACAATAGAAAACAAGTTAAGAAATGTTTCCCTCTCTTATAACCTTTTTATATTTAAGATTGGTCACCCTTTCTCAGGTACTTTTTACTTATAGCATTGAGAAAAGGCCTTTCCTTTTTAACCTACACTCTTAGAAAATAAACATTTTGAGGTGTTTTAAACAGTCATTAAATGTTTCATGATAGTTTCTAAAAACTATCATGGAAATTTTTGGAAAGAATTATTTCATAGTGGTAGTATTATGAATTTTTTTACCAATGGTTTAAAATATCAATAATCATTTAAAGATAGTTTTATCAAATTTTTTATTTTTTTATTTTTTTAAGTTGATATAATTATTAATTATTTAATTTTATTTAACTTTCTTGTTTCAGTATTTTTTTTACATGACGTAACAAATTCTCAGGAGGTCACCCATCCTTACACTAATCACACCCATTATTGCTTATATCTTTAAGTAATAACCACTCCACCAAATGAATTTAACTGTAATAATATATAAATAAATGTTACTTTATCTATTTGATAAATAAAATACATTATATAAAAAACTAATTAATAAAATTACAAATTCCTAATGAATTATCAATTATTAATCAATAATATTTAAAAAATAAAAAATGACTAATTAATAATAATAAATTTAATAATAAATAGTAATTATTAATTAAAAATTCATTAAGAATAAATATTTAAGAATTAAAAATTAATAAGAAATTAAAATTTTAAGTAATAATTTATAAATAATTGATATGTGATGACTGGTTTTTTTTCAAAAATAAGAGAAATTTATGCGCCCTCACTTGTAGTGGGGGGTATTACTAAAGTCCAACCTAGGAAAAAAGAGAAAATGAAACTAAATACAACAACAACTCTGAAAAGATAGCCTGTAAAAAAGGGGAGGTCCTTCTTAAGGAATATAGGGAAGAAGCACTTCATCCAAAAAATCGGTCTAAAATTTAATTCTTATTCAAATTAATGTATTCATCCCACCTATTTTGATATATATATTTGAATCCATATTTTCTTTGGGTATATCTTTCAAGATTACAGTAAAATATTTATAAACCTTAAGAGAATCATCAATAATAGGGAATCCACCTTGAATGATTTAATTTTCTTTATTCTCATCGATAATAACCACCAAAGCTTGAGAATTATTGGTGGACCTCTTCATTAAAGTTCAAGGAGTAATACTATAGTCTCTTTATGGGAAAAATTTCTTCTCTTAACCAATTTAAAGTATTCACAATCATCACTAATATGTTTTATTTTATCTGTAGAAAGTATATTTAATTGTTTAACACTAACACCATCTTCTCTCTTAGTGGGTTTTGCTTTTATAAATAAATCATTACCTTTCCTTATAAAATACCAAGTTATAGCCCAACCGGATTCCAAATCATCATTAAAAACTAACCATTAATAATTAATAACAAATTATTTTAAAAAAATAATAATAACTAATTATAAATAATAAATAAAAAACTATAAATAAAAAATAAATAATAATAAATAATAATCAAATAGAAATTAATAAATAATAAATAATTTCAATTTCAATAATAATTAATTAATATTAATAAATAATAAATAATTAATGATTAATGATTAATGATTAATGATTAATAATAAATAAATAATAATAATTGATAATAAACTCTTAATTAAAATTTTAAAAAATAAATAATTATTAATAATAAATAATTATTTAATTTAATATATTCCATGAGATTTTTTTAAAAACTACCACTAAAAATAAAAAATAAAATTGAGTAATTAGTAATGGTTTTTTGAAAAACCACCATGAAATAATATTTGTTTTTGAAAACCTCCACTAAAAAAATTAATACGAGACATTTAGTGATGGTTTTTTGAAACCCTTCATTAAAAAATTTCCACTAATATTTTTTTCAGTTCTAACTCTATGCACCTTCCTCTCGTTACGATTCTACCTCCAAAATATATTGAACTATTATCACATGTCGTTAATCCTTGGTTTCCTTTGAAAAATCCTCTGTTAAATAGCTTTCCATTGATTAAAGTTAATTATATAAGTTCATAATGTTCTACTTTGCCACAAATAATTATTTATATTTTGTATACATACATATAGTACAACTACACACATAATAGTTTTAAACTTTTTTGAATGAAATGAGATGAAAATGAATAATAAATGAACAAATGTTAATCATGTGACAAGATATTTTGATTATTATGTAAAAGAGTTCATAAAATTTTCAATAGACTATGAAAATGAACCTTATAGAATTATATTTTTGTGTCTATGTTTCTATTTAAAGTGAATTCATCCAGTTGAATTGGAAGAACACTTGATTTGTTAAGGAATTTATCAGATTTATATATGTTGGATGAAGCATGAAGAATAAGTAAATTTATTTAATAAGTGAGAAGAAAATATATTTTATGAATCATCTCATATCAGTATAAGTGTATACAAATACTTATTTCATATTGAATAAATTACAATAGTAGTTGGATATGAACTTAAAGATTTTCATAAAATGTTTGAGATATTAAAGAAATATGTAGATATGTCATTGTATAATGGTTATTTGAAATATAAAACACTATTATTTGTCATAAATCTATATAACATGAAAGTGTGAAATCAATGGATTGATTCCAGTATTATAGTGATTATTTCTTTATTAAAGGATATGCTTCTAGATAATGATGTGCTTCATTATTAGTCATACAGAGATAAAAAAAATATTATCGTCCATGTGTATGATTTTTAAAAAAATAAATCCTTATCCTAATGAATAAATATTATTTTTAAAAGAGAGTGAATCTTTATAGAAATTATTTTAAGTATTATATAACTAAATACAAAAAAAATCACGTTTATCAAAATTTGTATGTCACTTTCTATATTAATATTGGCCCCTTAGATAATGATATGTTTCATTTTATTTCAATAATCAATGTTTTCAATATGTTTTTAGATTAGAATGGTTGATGAAGACTAAATTATCCTAGTATAAATGTCAATATGTTGTGAGTGAATACGTAGAACCCATGGAATGGGATTATGGAATATCTCATTAGAATGAGAATGTTTAAAATAAGTTGGGAGATTTTTTTATCTATATATTCTGGTAAGAAATCATTGGAGGGTGAGACACTACCATTGATCTATTACATATAGCATATGCATATTTTTTATTCAACATTTTGTGTGTTGTATTTTGTTCAATGTACATAGAGTATTGGTGATGTTTTATATCAATAGGTTGAAGATGAATTAGAAGATCTTGAAGTTTGGTTTGAAAACTAAAGGATGTGGTAAAGAGATTCCCAAAAAGTATAGAATTTTTCTCAGTAAAATAATATTAATAAAAATATCATGGAAGTTGTTTTAAAGTTATTTTTTAATAAATTAAGAGTACTTTAATTTACATATTTAGTGGTAAATCAGTTATATAAAGAAAAAATATGGTTAAATCATTTGAGTTTCAATGAGAATTTATAATTTTGAATCCTATATCTCTATGATGAAGAATTTTTAAATTCCCATACATATGTTTAAATTCCTAAAGAATAGAATACATTGTTGAAAAAAATTTGATTGATGTTAAATAATGAAAAATAAGAGAAGGTGAGAAGGCTAGAACATTATATCTAGATTATTTTGGTCATAGGATTTATTTTTTAAAAGGGGAATTATGAATGAGTTAAAGTGAAATAATGGAGAAATAAAATACAAAACATACAATAAAGAATATAGGGAATTACATAGATACTCAGTTGAGACTAAAGGTGGAAGATAGCCTCAAGATACTATAGATGTAGAATAAAGGATATAGAGATCCTAAGTGGGGTGGTGAAGGAGAAAGAAGTCAAGAGGTACTATGCAAGGCAACATGACAAAGTTGTTGGACTAGTGTAGGAATTAGGGGATGTGAATTAGTATCTACCACACCCCTTATTTGATTTATAAGAGGTTATAACCATTGATAAAGTTATGTGTGACTCACAAAAACATGATACTATTTATTATTAAAATCCTTGCAATAATCAAGATTAAATTATTCTTTATTCTGTTTTTTGTCTTCATGATATGATGAATAACACATCAATACTATAATTTCCAAGTATTTTATGACCATAGGATAAGAATAAAACTTGATTTGAAATATCTTTAATCATGAAGGGGTTTCTAGATGACCAAAATAAGCTCATACATTCATATAGAGTTACTAGATATCTACAGATCATGCACACCATAATTATTGATAAATGAGATAAATGCAATGGTGTTATTTAATTATCATTATTACATAAGTATAATAAATTAAAATAAGTAAGAAAATAAATAATATGGAGTTTTAAAGGATTAATTTAGGATCTTTTTAAGAAATTTTTCAGAAAACCAAAAGGATCATTATAAAAGTAATTTTTGTAAACATCATTTTGAGTTTCTATAAGCATTATTTTAGGATGTGTAAAGATGACCTATTATTATAATTTTCAAAATTTTGTTAAACTATGAATAAAAAAGAACTCAAATATTATTTTTCATATTTTTATTCATAAGAGGCAATGCATATCATGTATGAGTCATTTTTATGGAATATACGAGTTTTTTTGTATGAGTGATCTAAGATTTCATATATGTCACGATGATATTGTATTAGTCATCCACTCATACAAAAATCTTATTATTTCTGTTGATACTAGGAAATATGTTCATAATTGACATAAATATCATGATTTGGTTAATCATTATCATTATAAGTAATGGAAATAGGAAATTATTTGTGGAGAGTCATTCGTCATAACAGAAGTAACACCACAAATATATTTAATATTTTCATGGATACATTGAATATGCATGAAGAAAGTTTTGTTAAATAAAAAAGAAACTTATATAATATTTAAAGAAGGTCATGATAATTCTGTTATTATAGAAATAGGATGTTTAGCCTTTAATATATTTTTAATGGGAAGATCTATATATTAATGGCTAAAGAATCTATGAGTTTTAATGAAATATAATTATAGGAAGAAATATTTATACAGTTTTGTAAATATCATGAAGAATAAGTGATATATAGATGATATATATTCTAAAATTTTTAAAATAAAATGGTGAGGTTTATGAGAACTGATACTGTAGTCAGATTGGAAAATACCTGACTATCGAGGAAGAGTGAATCCCCAAATCTAAATATTTCTAAATATTATTATGAGTCAAAGAGAACATGATATATACTGCTATTCTTATACACTAAATAAAAATAGAATATGAAAATAATTATGTAGAACTATTTAAATTCTATCTCACTGAATAAAGTATACAAGGAATACAAATAAGTAAGAATATAGAATATTGTGCAATCCAATTCACATAATAAGAATAACTAGATTTCCATTGCGCAAGAGAAAAAGAAGAATAAGAAGTTAAATTATCCTTTAAGGTTTCTAATGTGTAGAAGAATAATAATAAAATAATTCCCTTGTCATGTGTGGAGAAAAGGGGCATTGGGTCTGTCCAAAGGACGAAGTGGTAGAAGCCCTCAAGTTTGTTGTTGTGAAGAAGAATAAATTTTTGTGTGTTTTCTTGTGCATACAAAGATAAGAGGTGAATTTCATCTACTAAATATAATAAAAATAAAAAAATCTCAACACATGAATAATCATCTAGTATTCTGAATTAGTGAAAGACTCTTTCAATTTTGACCTTGTTTCCATATGATTATAAGTACAGGATTCACTAGTGTGTGAGATCCACCATAAAATATCAAGAGACATATAAAAGAAGTATAAGGATATACCATTCTCATTTATATCTTATAGTATTTTTATTAATGGGTCATATAACTGTGGGGTTTTCTAGTTTACAATAAGGATTTACCATTATTTTTTAAAATAAAACCTTGAAAATCTCTTATTCTCTTTGTGTGTTTGTGCGTGTTTGGATGTGATGAAAAAAAGGTGAGGTTAGAGAAATAGATATATATTCATGTGACTATATAAAGGTAAAATAAAAGGAAAAATAGATAAATTGAATAAAAATACCCCAATGTTGATCCCCCTCTCGGTGTTGATCATATCTTAAAGAGGCCCTACAATTAGTATCATTATAAGGTTGCACCTCTGATTGGATTCCCTATTTTGAAGTTATTATGTTTTTGAATATTTGTGTCTCTTTCTGAATTTATAATGAAGTTCATTTTAGTTAATATATGTCTATTCCGGAGAAAATTTTGATCTCCACTAAGACTTTGAAGACCATATAAAATAAACGAAAGTGGATATTAAAGAAGGCATCCCTCTTAATAAAAGAGGAAGAAGGTACAATTTCCCTCTACCATACTAGTGAATAAGATAGATATAGCTTTAATATAGAGGAATAAGTGATTCGATCTACCATTAAGGAAATAGAAAATCTTTCTACCTTATCATAATAAAAGATGTTAAGTGAGTATGATATACTAGAAATATATTTTAAAACATTTAATTCATAAGAACCAAGAATCAGTGGGGATAATCACATATAAACAAATTCACAAGAAATACAAGTTGATAAATCATAAATATATTATATATTGATTTTATAAAGAAATATTTTCATTTATTTTGAAAATTATTTAAATTTAGTAGGAAGATATCATCCAACTTAAAGAAGAGGGAAATAAAATACATAAATCTTTAAAAGAAAAAGGTATTAAGTTGTATAAATATCGCTAAAAAAGTTTGTTCCATAGAATTAAGAAATATGGGTCATGAAGTAAGGTTTACTAATTCTAAGAATAGATATATCTGAGAAATTAAATAGAAGTAAGAATTAAAGAATACCTTTTAAGATGATATCTATGCATATGAATCAACATAAAAGTATTTCATTGATTTCAGAAAAGCTCAGTTGGATGTAAAGGAAATGTGAATCATGGAACTCAAATATTTGCTTCAAGAAACAAAAATGATATTTGTGAGGATAAATTTTAAATAATTAATAAATAGTGGAATGATAAACTTAAGATGGTTTATAATGAGAAATGAATTCTTAATATGAAATTTCTTGATATTGAAATAAAATTAGAAAATATATAAATTTCTCAAGTCATGTCTTCACAAGAATAAAATAGAACAATTTCAACTACCATAAATAGTTAAAAGGGATATTATTATACTAAAAGAATTTAAAATACTAGAAATCAATATTGTGGTCATTATAAAGAATCCACAAATGAAGTGGTAACATTCATCTCTAAATTTAATGATTATTCTATATTTATTTTCATGGACATTGCATTTTTACAATTAAAATCAACATAATTAGGGATGAATGAAAGTGATGAAAAGTATAAAACCATCCTAAGATTGGATAAGAACATTAATAGAAGTGTTATTTCCCCAAATAAAACCCAACTAGTTGTAAAGAAATCCCAAAAATAGAAATATTTCAGGACCGGAAAACCAATAGTTCAATAAAGAAAAATAAAATTTCTGGGTTAGTGTTGATGTTGCAACAAGTATGAACATAGGGATTTGTATTATTGGTATAATCATACTATTCTTTATAATTTTTATTAATCCTATTTCAAGGGTGAGAAAATAAATACTAATTCAAAAGAAATAAGTTTATAAGTGAATTATTTATAGTTAAAACACGTTTGAAACACATAAAACTATCTATGGGTTTTAAAATGGCAGTGGTCACATAAATGGTGCATGATCAACTAATAATGTGTTAAAAATGGAGAAATAATCCCATAAAATTTTATTATATAAGGTAATATGTCATTAATAAATAATATAAAGGAAGTTTAAAACTAGAATACTCCCTAGAAGCTTTAAAATAAGAGTGACTCATCCTTGGATTGTGAATAGGAAAATAATGGTATTTTAAATAATTACAAGAAGACTAATAAGGGTTCCATAATCAATAATATAAACTTCTTATTTTGTTGAAATAAAGTACACATTATGGTCACATGAAAAAAATTAATGGGACTTTTCAGAAAAGGGGTAATTCAAGAGAATAATGGAAAGTTAGTCCAAAATAAAAACAAAATCATTGATTTGGTGAATGTAATTCTCAATAAGTTGTCATGTTGGAATTCCAAGAAAACCACTAGTTTCCCTAAATATTTTTTATCCATTTCGATAGATAATTTTAAAAATTATAGAAATATAGAGGATTTACATGTGAACTATAGTTATAAAGAAAAATAATGGATTACATATGAACATCTAAAATTTCTTGATAGGGTTTTAGAAAATCATAATCCAAGAGTTAAATAAGAGATGTGTGGAAGATGCAAGAAGGCTGGACACACTGATAAATAAATACTAACAATGATTATATTATAAAAATAATCTATATAAGTAATTAATATTAAATTAGTTGACACATTTGATTTTATGGATATATAAAATAGGATAATTACACATAAATAAATGGAATCAATGAACAATTCCATTCCACCCAAAGAAATAATTCATTTAAAAACTAAATGTAAAAGAATAAATTATGGAAATAATCTAGTAAATTGGTTAATATTATCCTCTAATCCTTTCTATTCTTATTTAAGAACAATAAGTTTCACCTAATTCCCTTTCCATTTATGCTCTATTAGTGTTCTGTTAATAAAGGTTAATAAAGATAAATCTAGTTATTAGGGTGATAAATAGAGAAAATGTGAAATATTTAAAAACTAGATAAATAGATGAAGAATCCAAAATCTTGGAATAATCTATAAAAATATTATTCTATAGAAAATGTGTTGAATAATATCAACCTTTATGGATATGTGAAAGCTAAAAAATCTAGATATCCACTTGAAAAGTTACATTTTGTTTCATTCTACAATTTATACAACATGAAAACTATTAATAGAAGAGATCCACCTTGATTAAGTGAAGTATAGTGTCTCATTGAGGGGAAGACTTATTTAGAATACTTTTTGTATCTTCAATAGATTATCAACATCATGTAAATATGAATATTCTATAAGGTTCTTATAAAATATGTCATTTAAATGGTATGATTTCATATTCTATCATCCTTCATTATAAAAAATCATATCTTAAACTCAAGGGGGAGAAATATTTTATCAACCAATGAAATAAAAGGGAGAGGTTGAAGACGTTTTAAGGATATTTTAAAAATATTAAAACCTATCATTTTCACTTGAATGTTTTAAAGTGTGTGTTGAAGTGATTTTAAGAAATTCGTGTTAAAAATTTCTTGAGAGTATTTACTAAAATTGGTATAAATAAATTGTATCAGATTGAAAAAAAGTAGGATATATCCTGAAAACGGTTATAAATATCTCATTTTAGCTGGTATTATATTATTTTATAAATAGTTATCAAGGATATATAATTAAAACCCTCTTATTTGTACACTTATAATGGAACAATTATAATTATATTGGAATAGTTGATGAAAAATTACTTAATCATGAAATGATATTATCCTCTCTCATGTACTTTTAAATACTTTTCAATACAAAGAGAGAAGTAAATGAAAAATGAAAGTTTTGTGAGAATTAGAGAGAGATGAAAATATGATCAAATGAGAAATAGAGAACACATATTGACATATAATTTTTAATAGATATTCAAAAAAATAAAAAAGGTGATATTGTGAAGCCAACTTTGTGTTTGTTTTTTTCAATGTATAAGAAGTATCAATGATTTTTTATTTCAATATACTAAAGAATAATTATAAGACTTTATAAGTTTTTTTGGAGAACTCAAGTATATTGTGAAGAGTTTGGAAGAAATTATATACTTTTTATAAATAAAATCTGGTTAATAAATAGAAAATATAATTTTTTTTAATATTATTGTCATTAATCATATGATAAATGAATAGTTATTTCCTTTATTGGTTTGGGGGTAATTTTTTGACATAAAGGAAAAATATGGTTTAAGTATTTGAGTTCCATGGAGAGTTTATAATGGTGAATAATATATTTTCAAGATGAAAACATTTTGATATTTCATCAATATGTTTACATGATTGAAGAGTATAATGATTTTAGGATAAAAATTTGGTTTAATTTGAGGAAATAAATGGTAGATAAGGTGAGAATGATGGAATTTGGTCTCTTAATTATTTTGGTTACAGGCTTTGTTATTTTTTAAAGGAATTGTGAAGGATTTCAATTGAAAAAAATTCCCAGATCAAATGCACCTCATCCATCCAACAATATAAGGAATATCAAGGACACCCAACCAAGAATAAAGGTGGTATCCATCTTCAAGAATAATTGGAGCTAGAATAGAGGTGTTAGATCCTTCACACAAGGTGGTGCAGAAGTAAGTTTTCAATATCTTGTCTGAGGGGTGACACAACAAACCCGTCGGGCCTGTGTAGACCCTAAGTAATCTGAATAACCATCTAACACACCCCCTATATAATATAATAGAAGATATCCTTATCTATAAATCCACATTTTACTTGATAATACATGATACCATTCATCATTAAAAGTCATGTGGTAATCAGGATTAAATGGTTCTATGTATTAATGTGGTCTTCATAACATGATAGAATACATTCCAAGCCTATAATTCACAATTAATTTTCATCGATTGGACAATAATAGAACTCGAGTTGAAATATATATCATAATATAATTCTCATATGTTCATAGTAAGATCGTGCATGCATACGAAGTGACTAAATATTCAAAGCTCATGTAAAACATAGATACTAAGAAATGAGATGAAGACAACAATATTATTAAAGGATAATGCAAGCACAAGTATGGTGAACTAGAAGAATTTGACACTAAACGAACAAGGTTTTAATAAGATTGAATTTTTAATCTATGCAATAATTATTTAATAAAACCATATGTATCATCATAAACATCATCTACATAACATCATTTTGAGTTTCCATAAACATGATTTTATGCTGTGTAAATATATCCCATATTTATAAGCATAAATGCTTTATAAAAATATGAATAAGGAAGAACAATCTTATGAATTATCATAGGAATCTGTATATGATTAATTAGATATTTCATATGATTCATTTAGTTAGAACATATGAGTCTTCTAGGTATGATTGATATAAGATTCCATATGTTTCACTAAGATATCATATGAATCGTCTACTCATATAAAGATATTATTATATCTATAAATTCCACATAATATTTTATTAATTTTCATAAATATTATGATTTAGTTAATCATTATCCTTTCAATTAATGGATGGAGGAGAATATTTTTGGACAGTTTTACACCATTAAAGGAGTATCAAGACTATATTTAATAGTTTCATGTATACATGAAATATCAAAGAAGCAAGTCTCATGAAATAAATAATAGGACAATAAATGATTTAAATGGTTATATAATAGATTAATTATTATATAAATAAGTTTCTAAGTATATAAGTGATTTGTAATTGGAATATCTAATAATTGAAGGCTGAAGAATCCAAGAGTTTGAATGAAATATAATTATAGAAATAGATATTTACACAGTTTTTTAAATATCATGGAAAATAAGAAGTTTGATAGAGATGATATATACTCTAAAATTTATAGAAGAAATAGGTGAGGGATATGAGAACCAATAATATAAAAATATTTAAAAATCCTTGAGTATAAATGAAATATAATCCCTTAAATTGTTACTGTATATTTTTGAGTTGAAGAGAATATGAGATCCAATATTATTACTATGCACTTAAGAATAAGATAATAAAAAAGTAAAAAGTAGAACCAGTGAAATTGTTTCTAAATGAATAAATAATAAGAAGATGAAAAAATATATAATAAGAGGTAGTATTATTATTTCTACTTCACACTGGTATAAGAAGTGACTTACCACCATTCTAGATAAAAATAAGTAAAATTAGTTGATGAATCCTTTAATGTTAGTATAGAAGTAGAACAAGAAGTGCATGAAATTTTCATGTGAGGAGAAGAAATGGATTAAATCTATGTATGGGAAATATAGTATCAACCATCATGTTTTTTTCTATGAATAAAAGGAATTTGTTTTATGTTTTTCTATACCTATTTAAGGGTAGAAGAAGAAGAAATATTAAACACATGAAAAATCCATCCGTAGTCAAAATTGGTGAAAGTCTCTTCGGTTGTTTACCCCATTTCCATATCATTATAATTTTTGGATTAACGATAGTGAAAGATTAACTACACATTGTTTATAGACTTGTAACATTAGTAGAATGATATACTCTACTCATTTTTAGATCACAGGTTGGATACTAGTGGGTCGTATGATCATGGGTTTTCCTATTCACATAATAAATTATCCTTTACTTTTTAAATGTGAACCTTGTAAATCTCATATCCAATTTTTTTTATTTTTATATGTGTTAAAAAATTATGTTGAAGTGATAGAAATATATATTAATTCACTTAACCATGAAAAGGTAATAGAAAGGGATAAATTTATAAATTGAATAAATTGACTCCCATACTGATTCACCCCCTATTCTTGTTGTTCATTGCCCAAAGATTCCCTATGAATCTATTTAATATTAGAAAAGGTAAATTGAATAATATCAATTGGTGGGAGATGTTAAGTCATTGTTTTTTCTATTTGGAGTACACTAAACAAATCACAAAGTATTGTGGTGAGTTGTATGGTTAAATAAAATAATTGAAGGTTGACGATCCTACTTCTAAAACTTTGAATGTATTTTATAGAAATTTTTTAGTAAAATTAGTTTAGTTGGTTGTCTTCTATAATTTGGTTTGTAATCTAGTTATGTTACTCCCTTTGGGTCATAAGTATTTTTAATTTTCGGCCTAGATTATTATTTTTGAGGGTCTATAGTTTTTAGGGATTCAAGGGTAAACTTTTTGGAGAATTGGGGAAAAACATACAAGTGAATATCCCACACATAGTTTTTATAAACTATTTAGTAACTATGAAGGATGGATTTGTCAGTTCTATAGGCTATTTTAACTATTTAATCATGGTTTTTCAAACTATGCAAGTGCCCATGAAAATTGTGCAGATGGATAATCTGATTCCAAAGGTTGTTGCATAGCTTTCACATGATTTTACTAAATATTCATATATTCTTAGAAAACCATGTGGTTTGGTTTTCAAAGGGTAGTATCTACCTCATAGTTAGCACTTGGTTTGTCTAACCATGTATCCAAACAGTATGACCCATGTCAGTTCTTAAAAATAGAAAATTACCTTGATTTTCTCACTCAATTTAATCTCTATCCACTCATAATTTTTCATTATCTCGAAAAAACCTCTCCTAAATTCTCTAATAGGATCTATCCTTGGTAAAATAGTAAATACCCATCGATTTAGAGGTATCTCTCTAAGGTATGTGTGTTTTTTTAGTCATTTTCTTCTCCTATTTTTAGATCTACCTCTAAAGTCTCATCTTCTCCATGTCATTGAAACCTATATGGGGTATTATAATATAACATATGGTTTAGATGGGTAATTTATGGTTTTATATTGGATATAGGCTTGTGATCATCATATATCATTGTTTTCCATCACTGTTTTTAAAGATGAAAATTTCTCTCCATTAGAGAGTTAAGCCTCTTTATCCAATGGGTTATTTCCCATGGAAAACTTGAATGTTATTACGAAATCCTTTGATTTTGTAATATGAAAATAATTTTCTTGGTGTTTTTAAGGATAAAATTAAATCCATTATTTTTACATGAAATTTTTTGGTATTGGTAAATGTCCTTAAAATGGTTTTCTTTAAAAATGGATTTTATAAACTTTAAATATTCAATGAAATTCTATAGATATAATTAAAAATTTTGGGATTGGATTCTCTGTCATCTGATTTTATAATCATTAACTTGATTAATACATTGGGATACATATATTTATAGGGATCTAGGATTCACTATGCCAACTAAAGACCTAGTATGTCCTAATATCGTAAAACCCATCTTATGAGAAATTTGAAAATATTTAGTAGAAATTACATGGATTATTGTACTTTACTTTCCCACTTGTTTTAATATTAATGTATTGATTTTTTATTTCCATTTATTTAATCAAACATGTTTTATTTCCATGTTCTTAATACTTGGAATGTGGATTATTCTTCAAAAGGAAAAATAAAAGGTATGTTTAATGAAAATGTGTTTTAATAAAAATTGATTTATAAAATATGGTTTTGTTTCAAAGATATAACTAATGTTTTCATGGTGAAATAATGTGTATAGATTATTTTTTGGTATCCTATTGAACTTTACATCTCACACCTTAATTTTTTTCCTATGAGAATTTCAATTATTGGTTTTTCTAGTTAAAGGTAAAAGGAAGGTAATCATGTGGTATGATAGGTTATATTGGTTGTTATCACCTACCTAATTAATTGGGATGGTGGTGATAAATAGTCACATAGAGACTTGTTTTTGGTCTTATCATTATGATGTTTCTAGGACATAGCCTTTGGCTTAGATTAGTGTATCTCATGGCTATATACATTTTCTTTAGTTTTGTACTTTTATTTCTTATCTTTCTTTTGTTATACATGATACATGTTATATATTTTTTCAAGGTAAAATAATTCTCATGGTTTATATATTTATACATAAGTTATTATGTCAAACCCCTGGAGATCAGTAACATGCTTTAGGCCTTATACTGAACCAATTTGGGTGAGGTGTTATGTTGACCCAAGTTGGTTCATTATAAAAACGTATCAGATCCATTACCCAAATGTAAGTGATATAGAACTACCTAGGTGTGGTTTGGGGTTATTTAGACTAAATCTAGAACTTTGCAGAGCTCAAGGAGTACATTATACATAGGTTATTGATCACCACCTTTCATGATTCCATGTGAGATACCATGTGAATACATAATTTAATTTACATGTGATGATTTATATGTTTTTTGGATTGATATCATGACCTATGGTCTTAATTGGCATGTGTTGGTTTTCTTATGGAATTTTGTTGATTTGGGGTGTAAACAAAAGAGGAATAAATTTTTGGGGTTGACTTGGATGGATTTATAAAACATATAGTAATATAACACTTTATTTTGGAAACATTAAGGTGGTTATGACATTCTTGTCATGTGTTCATCATTCATGTGGTAAGGTTGAGAACCACACCACATGCCCATTGTTTTTTTTAACTTGTGATTCTTGGATTCTTTGAGTGACTCTCATTAATGGGAAAGAAGTCAAGTTAGATCTTGAGATATTTTCATATCATGAACTATTTTTATTGATATTTGTGACATTATTTTGTTTATACAAGTGTATTATAACTAATTTATATGTGAAAAATATATTTCATAGAAAATTTTTTTTGTTTGAAAAGTAAATATTAATGATTTATTATAAAATAATGTTTCGTTTCTATCTTATGTCTTTTGAATTCGTTGTTTAATCATGAAAATATGGAAAAATATTATTCTTTTCAAAAAATTTAATGATATAAATGTAATAATTTTACACCCTTGAATCATCTATTTAATAAGGTTTAAATATTTTAAAATGAGCTGTTGTTTGCCATAATGTTTTAAAGGGTGGGGTTTTGTTTTTAGGAAATACTTGTGATTGTTTTAAACATGTAATCTAGAAGATAAAATGGTTGTGTAAGTGAAATGATAAATCAAATGAAGGTTATGAAATTCAAGAAAATATATTTTTATAAATTGAATATCCTTTTATTTTAAATAACTTCAAGCATTAATAATTTAATTTAAGATGATAATGAGTTATTTTTAATGATTTTTTATGAAACGTAAGAGTTTTCATATTTTAATTAAAGCATTTTAAAATGTGTCCATTTAGTATTTTCTCTAAAGTAATGAAATATTATTACTTAAGAAATTATTTATTAGTATAAATCATTTTAAAATGGTGTTTGGAGGTTTATAAAATGAATAGTTTTTTAAAGAGCTTTCTTCTCTTTAATTAGGCTTTTTTTGAAACCTTTCTCAATTTTTTCTTGATTTCTTGATTTTTATGAATGTATTGAGCATTTATTATGTGTATGGGTTACTTGATTAATTTTTAAGTACATGGTCTGATGTAATTCTCGTATTGTTTAGATAGAGTACGTCTTTTAGAGAGGCCATTATTTTTCATAAGATGCTTTCCTCAAGAGTGGTATTTTTACTCTTATATTCATTTTTTTCCAGGAACTTAATGGAGTGGTGAGTGTTATCTTCTTTGTAGATTCTCTTTTATAGGATAAATATAGAACCATATAGGATCCAATAGATAGTCAATTCAGTAAGTGATGACCTTTATGGATTTATATTGTTATTTAATAGGAATGAAATCATGAGTTAATACTTTTATTTTAGTGATAATCCTTCATGTTTCTTTCTTAATTGTTTTATAGTGGTAGTGGTGTTGAGATAGAAAGTGTGATCATTGATCTAGTTTCATATTAGTTGACTACATTTAGTGAAATCATGTTGGTTTTCCTTGGTTAGGGATGGATATTTTGGGGGTTTCCTTTGAATAGAATGTGAAACCTTAGTTAACTTGTTGGTGCTCTCTTTTATCGATGGAGTTTCTCATTGTCATGCCATTTTAGATTGAATCTAAATGGTTGGGAAACCCATGTTTGGTCTTTATTCTCTTTAGATCCATGTGCTGGATAATCTAAAACCTAGGAATTCTTTTAATGACTAATTGAGGTTAATTTCATCCCTAATGTTGATTCATAATAATCTTAGTTGGGTCTTGATAATTTCACTATGAATCCTTAGGCACATAGTTGGTATATGTTTTTATGTTGGGAAAATGGGAGATGGATGAAAGATTATTCAAATTATGAGATCATGGAAAACATATATCTCCTCGTGACTTTTAGTTTATGGTAGTTTAACATTTTATCAAAAATTCTTGACACTATTCCCTTAGAGATAAGTTTAGGATATATTTAGATCATAGAATCCTGAAGTGTACTTTTACCTAGATGAATATGATCCTATGATAGAAATTATGGGTTAAGTGACTTAAGAACATCGATCATTAAATTATAAAAACTCTTCAAAAATGATGTGTGGTTACAAATTCTTTGAGAAGGGAGTTACTAACACGTTATATGAAATAACCAAAGGATGGGTGATCCTTTATGAATCTATATATAAAAATACCGTTAGTTGAGATCAATAATCTAATTATCTTGTGTTATTATATTATAATCAATATGTTTCCTCCTTATACAATCAGATTCATCCTAAGTAATAATTAGATATCAGTTGGAAGCATCTTAATAAAATCTTTTACGGTGGTGAGACTATATGCTTATGGTTTTAGTATCCCACTGGGGATTTGTGCCTTATAAGGAATTTGCTTATTCCAGTTGATCTAAGTCATGGGTTTATAGATCATAAATGTAGGTATAGTTGGTCCATTTAATATGGTATTACAAGGATGCGTTATAATATTATAAATTGATGTTAGTAACCCAGATTGATACATTCAATTACAGAACTTACATCATGATTCCCTACCTGCTAGAGAAAAAAAAGTGGAACACCACAAACATGATGGTTTGTTATAGACTTATCTATTCTATTATGGAGGTTGGATAAAGGACCCATGGACATAATAATTGAACAACTATATACTCCTAACATAGAAGAAGATATTATTTTAGGTGATCATTTCCCGATTCATATAATTGAATCATGTATTTCATTATAAGGAAGTGAATGTGGTAGAAGAGCTTAAATGTTTTCACAATTGAGGGGTTGTAAAGCTCCACTGTGTACCTGCAGTTACCATATATATAAGATACCCATATATTTCATTACAATTCTTAAAGGGGTTTCTGAATGCAATGGGTTTTTAGTCAAAGTCTAGAATGATGTTCAATCCCTATATGGATTATTTTATTAGATGAGTTATCCAATTCTTAAGGAAAATATTTATGAATGTGTACTTTATTTTATTGGTTTTTGAGATTAATATATTCTGTATATTCAATCCATGAGTAACACTTTAAAGTATCATATGGGAAGCCTTTTGGATCTCCTTGATGTCAGACAATGGTGGGTGAATAGTCTTTGGTAGGACCTAGTCTTTTTTAGGGTGACAGAGATATTGTTATTACCTATAAAAGGGTTAGTATCAGTTCTGATCCATAAAAAATGTTATGTATAATTAACCAGGATTAACATACATATACATTACATCATTTTTTCATAATATTTATTACATTAAACAAACACAAGCCTGATGATTGTAATATTTTATTGCCTTTGGAAAAATAGAAACATAAACACTAATCCATAAGTGAGCTGCATCATCTCCCACTATGGTCTTCATAACTATCACCCCTCTTAGGCATATCATACATAAAACATATCTTCATAACATGGGGAAAGTAATCATAATAAAGGGTTACCTCAGATTATAAGTAAGGGTAAAAAATGTAAGCATAACAAGAACATAAGGGAATGAGAACATGAGCATAACATTTGAAAACCATACCTTGCATATCAAAGATCATAGTCATGAGTCATGGAATAATAGTAGTTCATAAGACATGAATCATAAGGGAATCAAAAAACATGATCCATGAGTGCATAACATTGGTATAAGACATGGATTTTTGTCATACACATAACCATAGAAAATCATTTCTATATTGGTCAAAGCTCACTTCCAAGGCCATAATAGCAGAAAAAGGCTTTTACTATACTACTTTTACTCCTAATTTGAGCCTTGTATTACTATACCAAGTTTAGTCCTCATTCTATCCCTGTATTACTATACCAGGTTCACTCCCCATTCCATCCATTTCTATCTTATGGGATATATAAATATTTACCCAATTTATTGGATGGAGATATAGGTCCCACCCTATTATAATGAAAATCATATTCATGTGTTCCACAAGATCAAAAACATTCATCATAGAATAACACATGAAATGAAATAGGTATCATAAAATTTTCATTAAATCATAACCTATGGAAAAGATATAGGTTTCATAATCATTTCATCATAGCATAACATGTGAAAAGAGGTGGGTTCCATAAGCATATAACCCTTTGAAGAGAAACAGGTTTCATGGAAATTATTCAATAAAACATAAAACATTTGGAGAAATAAAATGAATGGTCCCTTGGATAATATCCCTATTAAGGCCTAATTAACACTAATGGATGACATTCTAGATGAAAAATTATTTTGAAATGATCGTTTAAAACATTTCTTGAGGAAAATTTCATTTATGATTTGAAAAAAAAAATTAAAACATAAAACGTTTTTCAAAACTTTCTCATAGAAAAGAAATTTGATAAACTACAAATTATGATTAAAACTAATTATTCTTCATGATTTTTGAATACTCTTTTTATGTTGTACATGTAAAAATGAAGGTTCCTTTCACATTTTGGGTAAAATTCAAAAGGGCATTGTTTTGGGAAAAAAATATTCCTTCAAAACATTTTTATAAAAAGTCAAAAAAATGGGTAACTATTTCTTTTAGAAATCATAATATATTACTAAATATTTTTTAAAACACTTTTAGAAAACATTTTTTCGAAGGAAAACAAATTTCCGATTGAAGATAGAAATAAATTTGGATTTTAATTAAAACAATTCATTAATTGTCTTAATTACAAAAGAGATAAAAATTTACCATTAATTTAATTTATCATGAAAAACTAGAGAATAAGAAATTTCAGGACAATTCATGATATTTCTTTCCTTATATTTCGACATTGGAGACTTGATCATATACAATCTCGATAAACGATGAGATTGTAACATAACGTCTTTACCACTATGACAACATTTTATCATAATACCCATGAAGGAATAACATAAAATGGAACATAAAATATAATTAGGATGAATAAATTCATGATTTTACATGTCAATGAGGCAGTATATACAATTCATGAAAGAATAAAGGTGCATAACATAGCATACGCCTCAAAGAAGGAAAACTGAGACAAAAATCACTTACCGATTTGGTAAATTTTGAACCATTGATCCCGTGAAAGAGAGATCCTAAAATGGATATATAAATACCAAAAAAATAATTAAAAGAGTCATAAAGTACATTCATAGTTAGTATACACACCACATATAAGAAAGAGATTGTGGATATAACACGTGTCTCACAAAAGTAAAAAAGTGAGATGGAAATCCATTACCGTAAGTCTTAACTTATATAGTACTTGTTCAAACCTCATGTATGATAAATATAAGTTTATTATAAATATATTAAATAATAATAATCATATATATCATACCATATATGATATTATTTTGACCTTTTATAACCCATTTATTAACTATTCCTTGTTAAAGTTATGTTTTCAGGAAATAACCTCTTTGTTTTTTGTAAAAATTTTGATTTGTTAAATTGTTTATTGTATAAAATTAATAAAGATTTAATCTTATCCAAAATTATAAACATGACATAAAAAATATATATATTTATTATATATTTATTTATAATAATTTATAAAATATATAAATAGGAAATGAAATACAACATTTAGGGAGATAGTAGGTTGTAGGTACACATGAACATTGTTTTCATTTTCTTATCAAATTGAAAGGAAAAAGGTATATTATATATTATAATTATAGAATAATTTTCATTTCATATATATCAAGTATTTTTATTAATCTAATCCTCAATATATTCCATGTAAATCATGAATGAATCACATCACTTCATGAGGCGGTAGTCTACCGTACACACGAACGACATTATCTTATTCCTAAAAAATAAAAATCATGAAGATATGTATGATATAATAATTCCAAAATTATAATAACAAAATAAATATCATAAAAATAATATATATACTTAATTTACATCATTATGTCTAACCTTTAAATGTGGTAATGGAAAAATGAACAACATCAGTTTGTTAGGGATTATTCTATCGTACACACGAACGATGGTTTCGTAACTAATATGATGGAAGTTTGTGTGGTTTTAGGTGGTAAAAAATAGTATGAGAATATATTAGTGTATTTAATATAATTATTTTATTATATAAACATGATATAAAAATAATTTAATGGGTTTTAGGAAGAAATAAAACAAAAACATCTATTGATGAGCATTACCTCCTCTTTGCGTATTTCCTTTTGGATTGCACCAAAGACCTTCCTTGGTTGAATTTATTACAAAGGTAAAGATTATAAGATTATGTTATTTGATTTAATAGATTATTTTCTCTATAATTTGTTGATCCAAATAGTTTTAAATTTGTGAATATGGGGGGATATTGAGTTCTCTTTTATGGTTGAGGAGGAGTGGTATTCTTGTAAATTTTTTGAAGAGTGAATTACATCCATATTTTTTCTATGTAAAGTGGCTACAATAATGGAAAACAATTGATCACAGAAGGAATAAGTTCTATATATGTCCATAAAATAGGTATTTTAAATTTTAAGGGTCTGTTTTACACCATATATTCTATGTTTAACGACTAAGTAATCTTGTTTTTACCATAATCATTGTCATTAATTTTATTTTCATTCACTAATCAATTTAGTCAAAATTTAAGTCTGAATTATTAGGTATTAAATTATTCTAATTACAAATATTTAATCAAATTTAAAATTTTAATTCAAAAATGTTGAAGAAATTAATTTAAAATTAATCTCGCAGATGTGTCAAGAAAGTAGGTTTTCAATACGAAAACGTTCAAAAATTTAAAGAGTTTTTATATTCAATTTCAATATAAAATTGATTACAATGAAAAAAATTAGATTAATATTGTAAAGTTGAATAAAATATACTTTCAAACCAAATATATATATAATTTAAATATATAAATAAATTAATCAAAAAGGAAGTTTTCAATTAAGATTAAGTATTTACTATTCATCAAAAAATGAAACAATTTAGAAAAATATAAAAAATTATCCCAAAGATAATTTTGAAATAATTAATTGAAAAATTAAGTTTATTTTATCAAATTAATTATCTAAAAGGGTCAAAAAATAATTTCATTACTGTTCACAAAAAGTTATAAAATTAGTTTTTTGAGACAATAATATTTTCAAAACATATAAAGACTTTACAGAAAATTATGTATTTTATTATCAATGTGTTTTATTTATATAAAAAAATGAAATTTGAAACTTATTTATTACTATTTATATTACTAGGTTTAATTTTTAGGTTATAATGGTATGGTTTAAATAACTATATTAATAATATATCATTGTTTTGTTAAAACCTAGAGTCGCGTGTAATGCAAGATAAGCTAGTGTTTAAAGTATTGAAAGATTAACTTGGTGTTTTTTAATTTAAGATAATATTGTTTAACTAAATCTCATAACCTTCTTCCATGAATACATTCAAAGAAATACCTTATCAATAAATTTAAATTCTATATAATGTAAGTGATTATCAGAGTAACCTTTTTCTGGATCTGATCTACCTTGATGTGTTTCTAAATGTATTTAACCTTTTCTTCCATTTATTCATTTATATTAGGTCCTAATAGATTTATTTCCTTAAATTCAATCTAGATAATTGGATATCTATATTTATTTTCATATAGTTATTTATAAGGATCCATTTGAATGCTTTATTGAAATATATTATTGTAAGAAAAATCAATTGGAGGAAGGTGTTGATCCCAACCACATTTTAAATCTAAGAATAAGATATCTACATATCCTATTAGGATCGAATTGTTCTTTCAGACTGGCCACCCATCTGAGGATGATAAGCAGTTATGAAACTAAATTCTGTATCAAGGGCTTACTATATACTTTTTCAAAACTGTTAGGTGAACCTCAAATCCTGGTTATATATAATGGAATGTGGCACTCCATGAAACCTTACCAATTTCTTAATGTATATCTAGGAAATTTGATCTAGAGGGAAGTATTATCTAATATTGATGAATTTTTCTAACATAATAAGGTTATTGAATACCACTCATATAGCATTATGACCTTTAGAGGTTTTGGGGTGTCCAACAAAAAAATCCTAGGGGATATTCTCCTATTTCCACTATAGGATGGGTAATGGATGAAACATCCCATTATAATTTGGTATTTGAGCCTTAAACTATTGAAATACCAAGCACCGAGATACAAAATCCATGATATCTCTCTTCATCCCATCCCACCATAAGTATTATTTCAAATATAAATAAATAATTTTACTTCCTGAATGAATAGAGAATGAGGAACTATGAGCATACTATAAAAAATACTTCATCGTGTCCTGTAATGAAGGAATGCATATGTGGATCATGAAACTTATAATTCCATCATGATCAAGATTAAACTTAGGAAAATTTCTAACCTTCTTTTATAGCTCGACATATTCCTTTTCACCTCTTTAATCTTCATTTAGATAGATGTTTGAACATTAAATTGAGAAAATTATGATTTCTCTACTTCCTTTAGGATTTCTAGATCAATCCCTTACAAATATATAAATAATGAATCATTTTTTATCCTCATCATGGATAATCTATCATAATTCTTTCGACTCAAAGCATCATCCACCTTATTCACTTTCTCAGGATAGTAATTTATTAATCAATACTAATACATTATTATCTATAACAATATTATTTGGTCCATGTTCAACTCCTTTTGTGTGAAAATGTACTTAAAACTTTTAGTATCGGTATATATGTCACACTTTTCTCCGTAATTATAATTCCTAAATATCTTTAATAAAACATTACCATAGCTAACTCCAAATCATGAGTTGGTAAATTGTTCTCATGAATATTCAATTTTCATGAGACATAGTCTATAACCATGTAATTATATATAAGAACACATTCCAATCACTTGTTGGATGCACCATTTTAGATTACAAACCCTTCTTCACTATAGAGTAATGTAAGCATAGGTTCACTGACTAACCGTCTCTTTAGTTCCTTGAAATTTTCCTCACCTTCATCTTTTTAGATTAACTTTTTTCCCTCATTAGTTAACTTATCCATAGGATTATATAGTCCTCATAAATTATCCACAAACTATTGAAATTGTCTATATAAACTAAGAAAACTAAGGGTTTCTTTCACCATGGTTGGTATAGTCCAATATCCAATAGATTCTATATTTTATGGGTATACTGATATACCCTATTTTGATATTATATGATCTAAAAATGAAACCTTTTGTAGCCAAAATTCAAAGTTTGAAATTTTTTCATATATTTTTTACTTTATCAGGGTATTTTGTTCAATTCTCAAGTTATATTCATGATTTTCTTTTCTTTTTGAGTAGATAATAATATCATATATAGATACTACCAAACACTAATCAATGTAATCACTAAATAATTTTTTCACTAAATCCATGAAGATAGAAGGGGAATTAGTATGAGAAAAAGGCATCAATATGTATTTATAGTGTCCATACCTTATACGTAATTACATATTGGGTATATCCTTCTTAATAACCCCATACTAATGATATCCCTAATGAAGGTCAATCATGGAAAAGTATTTATCTCCATACAATTGATCAAAAAATTCATCAATATGGGGAAGAGAATAATTTTTATCGCTCATGATATTATTCAGATCCTAATAATTAATATTGAGTCTCATTTAACAATATTTATTTTTCACAAAAAGAAAAGGTGAACCCCAAGTTTATACACTTGTTTGAATGAATCACTTTTCAAGTTTTTCATGAAATTTCTTACTCAATTCTTATAACTCAATCGGGGCCATTCTATTATGAGTATTTGAAATTGGTATGGCACAAGGTATGAGTTCTATTGAGAACTCAACTTCAAATATTTTTTAAAGCCTAGGAAATTTTTCTGGAAATACATAAATTAATTTCGAAACAATAGGCATATTTTCAATGTTGAGTTTCTACCCAACCATCTAAGATAAACACCCCTTATAAATGGTTATTAAGACCCATAAATTAAATGTGATATATATCAGAAGCTATTACCTTCTATCACATTGATTGGTGATCATAGGTTGGTTTGGAATATCAAAAGTGAATTCCATTTATCGATAATTGTTGTGGGATTTACGTAAATAAATTTAATTCATGCCTAAGATGACATAAAATTAAACCAAAGGATTAATTAAAATATTTAAAGTATATTCCCACCAACATCAACCAAAGAGGAATCATATACTTGAGATGTGATTATTGTACAATTAAGGGTTTTCACTGATAATTATATATCTAATAAATTGGGTGGGATCTTTATACCCTTATAAAATTATTTAGATATAATATAATTAGTATATCCATGGTCAAATAAAAAATTATTAGTTATAGAGTGGATGATAAGTATACATTTCACCACGTTGTTATCACACCCATGGTCACAAATAGTGATCATGTGATATTTACCCTAGTACCTTGGCTTAATAAGTTGATGACTTTGATCATCATCATTAACCCTTGGGTTTGGAAACTGGTTAACATAATTCCAATTCTCCTTATACTTGAGGTACTAAAGTGGGGGAGGTTCATTTTGTGTATCTTTTTCTCTATTCACACAGGTAGACAACTTCTTCCCATCACTTTGGAAATATATTACCCAATTACCTTCCCTTTTACACTTAAAACATTTAGTAGACCCCTTAAGACCATTTCTTGTATTCTTATTCCCACACTTTAAGCATAAAGTAAAGCTCATCCTCTTCTCTCTATGGTATTTATATTTTATTTTGAAATCCATATTCCTTTTCTTATCAAAACCTTGATATTGGTATGTAACTATAACATCAATTTCCACATGGATTTCACATCCTACAATATCCCCATATATATTGAAATATCGTATAGCTAACTCCCTTCAGACACATGGCTTTATGCCACTAAATAATTGATCAACCTTTCTTTCAGGTTAAATGATAATACCATAAGAGTACCTTCGTGAGTCTTATGAAATTGACCTCATAAGTACCAACAGATTCATTATCCTTTTCCATTATCTCAAGAACTGATTACCCATACTCATATGAAGAACATTAGGAAAGTACTTATTGAAAAATATGTTCTTGAACTCATCTCAATCTATAGAGTCAATTTCATCATGTTGCGTCATTTTCTTGATGAGAGTAAATCACTGACCTACTTAACCTACCAAGTAATAGATATCTAAAATGAATTTTTCATGTTCCAAACACTCAATAACAGAAAATAACTTTTCAATGGTGTTGATATAATATTGAGAAACTAGTGGATCTGTGATTTCACTAAAGGAAGGTGTAAATTTCCTCATGAATGAATCAAGAAAACATTGTTTCCTCCATTGATCGTTTGGATGTTTATTCTGCTTCATAGCTTGAGAAAGTTGTGTGAGCAGAGAAAAAATATTTTACATTCCAACCCCTATAAAATTTGGATTCATATAAAGAAAATCATTTCATTTTTCTTTGTAATCATAATTAACGTGGTTCCTTTGGGTTCCTGATCGTGTTGTCGAGCGCGTCAAATTAGTTGTTTAATTTTGACTAGAATTTCTGCAGTATAGCAGCAACCCTAGGTCGTCTCTCGACGGAGCCTTAGATAATTAATTTAAAAAGGTGGTTTTGATTATGAATTTATAAAGTGAATGTGGTTTTGTAAAACTTGGGGGTTTTATGATTAAATATGAAAATAGAAAATGAAAGCGATAAAACAATGTAGAGATTAACAGAATTAATTAAGCGTGATCAACTCGGGGTACTCACATGATGTTTATCCTTCATCGCTTCATGATATAGGGTTATGATCTTTTAATCCCTGGTTTGTAACACCTATAACTAGAATGTTACTGAGTTTATACTAGGATACCTCCTAGGTTTTAGTCGAAAACACTCAATGATTCACCGGACACTGTCGATGATTGGATGAATTGTGTTTGACTTCATAACCAAAACTCACCAAGGAAACACACACAAAACTCGATGCGCTGTCCAGGTTTTTATGTTATTTCTTTTTGATAACATGACATAAATGTACATGGACTTCACAATGATTTTGTGAGTTCTATTGACCAATATGAACCACACAAGCACCACAATTGAAAGGGGGAAAAGAAAGTGGTGAACGGTGTGTGAAACATCACATGAATGGGTACCCCTAAACATGATCATATGAGTTGATCATGACATACCAGTACATAACTCAAAAAATTAAAAATAGAGGATGAGGAAAAACAACATAAAACCTGGAATTAAAAAGATCATTCAAAATAATACAACTTTGAAGCTCAGGATTACATCACATTCCTCCCCGGGTGATCACAAGGGGTTTAGAAACCCATGGGAGAGGAGGAAGAGAATGATGTTGGGGTAGAACTTCCCATATACTCCAGAACATATAGGGATGTTGAGAATACTCCTTGGTGACTCCAAAATGGAATCACCTTTCCTCCTGGAAAACTTACAAATGGGAAGCCCAAGGTGTCATTTTATAAGAAAATTGGAAGGTAGTTTTAGGCACACATATTTCATCAATCCACTTGTACCACGCGTTTCGGCCTTCAGATAGTCTTATTTTGCTTTGGAGAAAATATAAACGTTTTCTCCCTACCTCTTGAATGTCTCCACCGATTTTTTGGAACCCTTTGGACAACTACTTCTCATTATATTGATAAAATACAGAACACCACATTTGACATGGTCCATATTTGGTGGCTTGGACAGATCTGTTCGGATGGGCCCCATATAATCCAAATAAGGATTGAGTTCCTTAATATGAAATGTATCCTATTATATTTTGGACAGGTCTACAAAATATCAGTCCATTTGGATGCACGGAGTTTGTGTAATATGTAAAACAGTTGACAGATGTCCATGGATCCATGCAATTTTGGCCCATTTTTCTTCCACTTCATCAAAGGCCCTTCAAATCACATTCACCTACATTGAAATAATAAAAACAAGTAACATTACCCATTATAATATTGATTAACATTAATTTATTGATTCAAACATAAAGTAAAATTTATTATTATATTTGGAATATTCATTACAAAACTAGTTTAAAACTGTGGTGTAAGGGTTGAATAAAACAGTGAATCGTGGTACGATCACACCCCCACACCTAAATATTTGCACTCCTGGGTAAAGTCACATATCCAAATACAATGATGCATATGTATATATATATATATATATATATATATATTTCCAACATCCTGAAGATTTATCATTTGATGAAATATTATTTAAAGTAAAGTGATCAATGCACGAACCACACCAAGGAGTTTTTTCCTAGTGAAAATAGAAAAAGATGTCTCATAAATCATATCATAGTGAAATTCATAAAGATTCACGATACCCAATTGATAAAGGAATTCAGAAGTAAACCATGACACTAACTTTCCATGTTTGTGTGTGAAAACCATTCCATGCTATTCTTTCCACTTGATATCCAATAAATATATGTTATTTTAACATTTTTCAACTTAAATGATTTTGTCACTGAACCTGTCCTACATCCTTTGCAATAATATTTCAAGACCCACTCATTTAATCATTCCCAGAATTCAAACCATAAGATCTCAACCTAGATATCCCCATATGTTTCACATTTCATCACTCCCCTTATTTATTATATTTTTTTTAAGTTGCAATTGGAACAAATCTCACACTCATCTCTCAACCCTTGTTTGATCTCATCATGAAACTAATTGAAATAGTTATAACAAGATAAAAGGTTGAGGAGGAGTGGTTTTTGACTTGCCCAAGACACAAAAATTGTTTTTTGAGGGCGTACAACAGTCGGACATTAGGTACACATGCATAGGTCAATCTGGTACAGTAATAAAACAGATCGGATAAGGAATGAACGTATGGAAATATAATTTAAAGCTGAAAAATATTAACCCAACATATATTTACCTTATATTAAGTAAGAAATAATCACACTTTGTGGTTTGGTGCAAAAATTTATGGAGATATTAGTGACACAGTTTTCCAAAAAACTACTCACACAGAGGGCATCAATCATCTCAAAGGTTTCACATAGATATAACCATTTATATCATTGACATAAAACCAATTCACTAAAAGAAAATCACTCCTTGATGGTAAATTCATACACAAATTATTTTTAGCCTTCGTTATGGTATTTTTACTTTCCCCCCTTTATGGTCGCCAAATCATGGAACTTCAAAATTATTGATGGGGAAAAAATGAAAATACCATAAAGGAGGCCAAAAAGAGAAAACAAAAGGAGAAAACTATGAATATTCCTAAATAACCCAGGAATGTATCCACCCCCCCCCCCCCACACCTAGAATGTGTAGTTTCCTCACTGAAATAATTGAGAATGTGAGAAGGAAGGATAAAACCTAGTGTGTTTTATTGGTATGATGCATCGAGAAGGTGGATTTACTCTACCGGATTATTTTGAAAATACTCATAGAAGTGTTTAAGTCACTTCCCATTGACGGTAATACTTTGTCCACTCTGCTCATGCAAAACCTATATTGCACCAAAAGGGTAAACATTAGTAACAGTATATGGACCGAGCCATCGAGAACGAAGCTTACCTGGGTGGATCTTAAGCCTGGAATTGTACATGAGGACCTTCTCACCAATATGGAACTTCCTTTGGTGAATCATGCTATCATAAATAGACCTTGTCTTCTCTTTATATATCTGGGATTTCTCATATGCATCACGTCAAATTTCTTCCAACTCTTGAATCTGCATCTTTCTTTGCTCACCTGCATCTGAAAGGTTCATATTAAATTGTTTAAAAACCCAATATGCATGGTGTTCTACCTCCACTGGGAGGTGACAAGCCTTTCCAAACACAATTATGTATGGTGACAATCTGATTGGGGTTTTAAAAGCAGTGTGATATGCCCAAAGTGCATCATCCAAGCGCAAACTCCAATATTTCCTATTGGTTTGTACCATTTTTTCCAAGATTTGTTTAACTTCCCGATTTGATATTTCTACTTGTTCATTAGTTTGGGGGTGATATGCAGTGGAGACTTTATGATCAACCCCATACTTACGATGAAAATTTTTCATGTTGCGATTGCAAAAATGTGAACCCTGATCACTAATGATGAATCTTGGTAAACCAAACCTACCAAAAATTTGGGACCTCACAAAATCAACAACCACTCGAGAGTCATCGGTCCGGTTGGCCTTTGCTTCTACCCATTTAGATACACAGTCAACATCCAATAAGATGTACACAAAGCCAAATGAATTTGGAAAAGGCCCCATGAAGTCAATTCCCCATGCATCGAAGATCTCACAAAATAATATGGACTGTTGGGGCATTTCATTCCTCTTGGAGATATTCCCTGTGAATTGACAACAACTACATGACTTGCAAAATCTATGGGCATATCTATACAATGTTAGCCAATAAATTCCTGAGTCAAGGACATTTCGAGCTATACGTTGAGGGCCAAATTGGCCCCCACAGGCCAAAGTGTGGCAGAAGGTCAAAACAGAGGTGACCTCATGGTCAGGGACACACCGACAAACTACATGGTCACTACAAATTCTCCACAAGTATGGGGCACCCCAAATGTACCAACGAGAATCATGCTTAAGTCTTTGGGATTGTGCAATGCTGAAATCAGTGGGGACCCTAGTTGTTTCTAGAAAATTCACAATGTCTGCACAATAGGGGGTAAGGTCCACAACATCACAAAGGTTCTCATGAGGGAATAATTCTCCAATGGGTAGGGGTGAGTCAACATTATGGTCCAATAGTGGGGAAATCCTACTAATGTGGTTAGCTACCACATTATCCACCCCCCACATATCTCTAATCCCAAGGTCAAACTCTTGGAAGAGTAGCATCCACTGTATGAGATGGGGTTTGGCTTCAGGTTTCTTTAGGAGGAAACGAAGGGCAGCATGATCAGAGAAGACGATAATTTTTGACCCGAGAAAATATAAACGAAATTTTTCCAAGGAAAACACAATAGAAAGGAGTTATTTTTTAGTGGTTGTGTAGTTTACCTGGGTAGGGTCAAGGGTACGCAAGGTATACACAATGACATTTGGGGACTTCTCAACCCTTTGTGATAAAACTGCCCCAACTGCAAAGTTAGAGGCATCGCACAAAAGCTCGAAGGGGAGATCCCACCTTGGTGTTTGGATTATGGGAGGTGATGTGAGACTCATTTTTAGTGAATTGAAATCATCCTCACAATTTTTATCAAAAAAAATTCAATATAGATAAGGGAAGTACGATCTTACTATGGTCTTTAATGAATCGGCGGTAAAAACAATCATGACCCAAGAAAGACCGCACCTCACGAACACATTTTGGATATGTAAGGGATGAAATTAATTCAATTTTAGATTTATCAACTTGAATTACCTTATTTGAAATGATATTCCCAAGAACTATCCTCCGCTCAACCATGAAATGACATTTTTCATAATTTAAAACAAGATCTTTTTCAATGCAGCGGCGGAGGATAGAACCTAGGATTTCCAAACAATCATGAAACGAAGAACCATAGACCATGAAATAATCCATAAAGACTTCCATACAACTCTAAATGTGCTCAGAAAAAATACTCAACATACATTTCTGAAAAGTACCAAAGAGCATTACATAGACCGAATGGCATCCTCCTGTATGCAAATGTGCCGAATAGACAGGTAAATGTTGTATTTTTTTGGTCCTCAGGGGCTATATAGATTTGGAAATAACCCGAATAGCCCTCAAGGAAACAATAATGGGACTTACCAGCCAATCGTTCTAACATTTGGTCAATGAAAGGTAAAAGAAAGTGGTTCTTCCGCGTGGCTTGATTCAGTCGACGGTAGTCAATACAGACTCTCCAACTGTTTTGCACACGTGTTGGAACCAATTCATTCCTTTAATTTGACACAACTGTTATTCCTGTTTTTTTAGGTACAATTTGCACTGGGCTAACCCATTTACTATCAGATATAGGATAAATGATCCCTACAGCAAGTAATTTACTGACTTCAAATTTTACCACTTCTAGGAGAGTGGGATTCAACTGGCTTTGAGATTGTCTTACGGGTTTAGCCTCATCATCCAAAAGTATATGGTGCATAAAAATAGATGGGATAATCCCAAAAATATCAGCCAATGTCCATCCTATTTCCATTTTACACTCTCTCAAAAGTTTGAGCAATTTTGATTCCTGTTGTGGAGAGAGGTTATTGGAAATAATGACGGGAAATTGGTCAATACCCTCAAGATATGCATATTTTAAATTAGAAGGAAGTTGTTTAAGTTCAAACACCGGTTGTTTTTGGATTGAGGGAGTGGATTTAGGGGGAGTGAGGTCCATGAAACTATTTATCTACTCATGTTTATTCTCAAAGGAAAGAGAATCTATTGGAATGAGATTTCCAGAATCATCATTAGTTATGGGTACCTCAGAATAAACACACTCATCAATTAAAGCACAAAATTTACATTTTTTTGAACCCACAAAACACTCAAAACATGAATAAAAACTCAAATCATACAAGGGTGAAGAAAACAAAAAAGAATTAGATTTTGGGTTGAGGAGAGAATTGTGTGTGTGTGCATCATTTGAGAGAACTTCCATCGAATAGATAGGAAGAGTGGAGTGCTCTTCAACAGGGTGTTTCATAGCCTCAAGGATGTTAAAACTTACCTTTTCTCCACCAAACTCCATGGAAAATGTACCATTGTGAACTTCAATGATCTACATTGATGTTTTGAGGAATGGCCTCCCAAGTATGAGAGGAGCGTGTCTTTGAGTTCGGGTATCTTCCATCTCAAGAATGTAGAAATCAGCGGGGAAGATGAGATTCTTCACTCTAAAAAGGACATCCTCAATCACTCCTTTTGGATGCGTTGTAATCCGGTTGGAAAGTTGCATGACAATGCCTGATGGTTGAAGCTCTCTAACCTGTAGAGAAGTATACACGGAGTGAGGCATCACATTAATGGAAGCACCTAAATATAGCATAGAATCAGAAAAGAAGGTCTCCCCTATGGTACAAGGTATCGTGAATGTGCCTGGATCCTTCCATTTGGTTGGAATTGCTGGTTGAATCAAGGCCGAGACATTCCTTCCTAGTTTGAATCTCTCATTCCCCTTCAACCTCCTTATATGGGTGAAAAGCTCTTTAAGAAATTTGGCATAACGGGGAATTTGTTTGACTCCATCCAACAATAGAATATTAACTTGAACTTTTTTAAATGTAACCGTTATTTCATTGTCAATATCATTATCAATTTTTTTTCTTAGATTTAGAGAGTATTTGAGGGAAAGGAAGAGGAATTGATTGTTCATTTTAATCATCAATGATAATTTGATTGCCCTTTTTATTTTTTTTCATTACATGAAATTTTTGAGGGCTGGGAAGGAGTGTTTTCAAGAGGGGTACATACCTGTTTCATAGAATCAATAGAAGGAGGAGCTTCTTTACACTATGAAGTTTAATTGCACATACAATACCTTTTTTCCTTTGGATTGGCAATGGGTTGGGATGGTAGTTGTCCAGACCCTTGCATCATAAGCTCACTGATGGTGTTCGCCAATTGTCCCACTTGAGTTCGTAGGTCTTGAATTTCTGATTGTGTGGTCTATTGGAACTGAAGGTTCTGGGTTTCCATTTGCTTCACCATATCCTCTTGGCTTGGTTCAGATTTGGGAGGAGGAGGATGATTGTTTTGAGAAGTTGAAGGATAATATGGTTTCATACCTTGCGTTGTTGATACCAATTCTTCTTTGGGTAGCTTGAGTTTCCTCTTTGTCGGTACAGGGGTTGTGCTTGCCACCCTGGATTTGGATTTGGCCTGAATTGTTCTTGCTTGAAGGGAGGTTCTTGTTGGAATGGACGCCCTGGGAACATAGCTGCACAAGACTCAGATGAATCTTGAAGTTGTAGGCACTGGTCAGAAAAATGAGTGTTATCAGAACAAATACCACAATGCAATTGAATAGATGTAGAGTGCGAGTTACCTTCTGCTTGAGGTAATTGCATTAGATGGGTATGCATCTCACCAAGTTTATTATCTACCTTTTATTCTAGGACTGAATTAATTACCTCATGAACTCCTAGGGTTGGTACAATTTCTCGTGTACTAAATTGTTGTGCGTTTTGAGCCATGTTGGCTATTAAGTCACGAGCGGCAGAAGGAGTTTTATTAACTAGGGCACCACTAGCTGCAGCATCAATCATTCCATGATCTATGGGAATAAGTCCCTTATAGAAGTATTGGATTAGTAGTTGTTCACTAATCTGGTGGTGGGAGAAGCTTGAACAATGTCTTTTGAACCTCTCCTAGTATTCATGAAGGGTCCCTCCTTGTAACTGCCTAATGCCACAAATTTCATTCCTAATTGATGCATTTTGGGAGGTAGGGAAAAACTTCTCTAGAAAGAGTCGTTTAAGGTCATTCCAGCCCCCAATTGTGGTAGGCTGATAGTATATCCAATCTTTTTCTACACCATCAAGGTAGAAAGAGAAGGCCCTAAACATAATGAGGTCCTCAGACGCATTTTGGGGTTTCATGGTGGAGCACACTATGTGAAAATCCTTTAGATTTGTGTGAGGGTCCTCTCTGGGAAGACCATGGAATTTTGGAAGGAGGTGGATGAGGCCTGATCTTAGCTCAAAATTGGCCACTTCCTCAGTATATTGGATGTACGCAGGTCGGTACTCCACATCCAGGGTGGTCAGTTCTTTTAATGTTCTGTTATTTGAAACCATGATCTTTGGGGTTTGATTTGGTTCAATTTTTGATTAGTTTTGGAACACTTGAGGTTTCAAAAGGGTATACTCAATTTTACTTGATTGAACTTCTCTAAATGCCTTGATTTGTGTGTGAAGTGACTTTTCAATTTTAGGGTCAAATTCAACTAGTGTTTCTTTACCAGATTTGTCATGCAACAATGATGTCCAGTTTGATTGATTGATTTTTTTGTTGTGTTTATTTTTGATTTGAGATGGATAAAAAAAGACTTAAGAATGGTGAATGAATAATAGAATGTTATACTGTAGAATTAGAGATGGAGATGGAGAAGAAGATAGAGAGAGAGACATATAGATAAAGAACACACCAAAAACAACCAAAAATAACGACAAAACCCAAAACAAAAACAATAAAATGGGGGAGGGGTATTTAAAGGAGTACTAATTAAAAAGTAAAATAACTAAATAAAAGGAAATAAAGAAAAAATTATCTTGGATCCCCAGCAATGGCACCAAAATTTGATCGCGTTGTCGAGCACGTCAAATTAGTTGTTTAATTTTGACTAGAATTTATGCAGTATAACAGCAACCCTAGGTCGTCTCTCGACGGAGCCTTAGATCATTAATTTAAAAATATGGTTTTGATTATGAAAGTAGAAAGTGAATGAGGTTTTTTAAAACTTGTGGGTTTTATGATTAAAGATGAAAATAGAAAATGAAAGCGAAAAAACAATGTAGGGATTAATAGAATTAATTAAGCGTGATCAACCCGAGGTACTCACATGATGCTTATCCTTCATCACTTCATGATATAGGGTTATGATCTTTTAATCCCTGGTTTGTAACACCGAGAACCCGAATGTTACTGATTTTATACTAGGATACCTCCTAGGGTTCGGTCGAAAACACACAATGATTCACTGGACACCACCGATGATTGGATGAATTGTGTTTGACTTCATAACCAAAACTCACCAAGGCAACACACGAAAAACACGATGCGCTGTCCAGGTTTTTATGTTATTTCTTTATGATACCATGAAATAATTTTACATGGCCTTGACAATGCTTGTGTGATTTTTATTGACCAATATGAACCACAAAAGCACCACAATTGAAAGGGGGGAAAGAAAGTGGTGAACGGTGTGTGAAACATCACATGAATGGGTACCCCCAAACATGATCATATGAGTTGAGCATGACATACCAATAAATAACTCAATAAAATAAAAATATAGGATGAGTAAAAACAACATAAAACCTGGAATTAAAAAGATCATTCAAAATAATACAACTTTGAAGCTCGGGATTACATCACATTCCTCCCCGGGTGATCACAAGGGGTTTAGAAACCCATGAGAGAGGAGGAAGAGAATGATGTTGGGGTAGAACTTACCATAGCCTCCAGAACTACTAGGGATGTTTAGAAGACTCCTTGGTGACTCCAAAATGGCAGTACCTTCCCTCCTGGCCTAACTTACAAATGGGAAGCCCAAGGTATCATTTTATAGGAAGATTGGAAGGTGGTTTTAAGCTCACAGATTTCATCAATCCACTTGTACCATGCGTTTCGGCCTCTAGACAATCTTATCTCACTTTTTAAAAAATATAAAAGTTGTATACCTACCTCTTGAATATCTCCAATGAACGTTTTCTACCCATTGGATAAATACAGCTCCAGATATTGATAAAATACAGAACACCGCATTTGACTTGGTCCATATTCGGTGGCTTGGACAGATCAGTTCGGATGGGCCCCATAAAAGATGAATCAGGATTGGGTTACTTAATATGAAATGTAGAATATTAAAATTTGGACAGGTCCACAAAATGTTAGCCCATTTGGATGCACGGGGTTCGTGTACTATGCAAAATAGTGGACAGATGTCCATGGATCCATGCAATTTTGGCCCAATTTTCTTCCACTTCATCAAAGGCCCTTCAAATCACCTCCACCTGTATTGAAATAATAAAAACAAGTAACATTTCCCATTATAATATTGATTAAAATTAATTGATTGATTCAAACATAAAGTGCAATTTATTATTATATTTGGAATATTCATTACAAAACTTGTTTAAAACTGTGGTGTAAGGGTGGAATAAAACAGTGAATCGTGGTACGATCTGTTCCATCCATTGACTAAAACCCAAACCAATAGTGTAATAAATAATTATCATAGTGGGGAACCACATAATCCTAAAATATACTTATAGGATGACTAAATCTTGACACCTTATCTGTTAGTATATGAATCCGTTGGTTTATCCTAGGATAATTATGGTTATATTATATCTAAATCTTTCATTATAGTTCATATATAGTTCATGAATTTCCAAATAATATACCCTAAGAGTTCCAAACCAGGTGTGAAGAAAGTCTTGTTCTCGTGCACTAGTTCCCGATAGAGTCTTACTCAATATGGTATTTTCAGGGTTGTTACCCCTATGCAAAACTGTGATAGATCCATATCCACTTGTAGTATCCAGGAAGGGAGGTATTGCTAAGAAACAACTTGATATATCTTTAAAAATATTCCATAACATTTTCATATACATTAAGAATTATCCTTATACTTATCCGTAGACATGTCCTTAGGAATATCATGAAGGTTTTATCATCCTAGTTTATAATTTTTAAATAAACCTATCCTTTGATACCAACTATAATGACCCAGACTTAACATACATTGACATTACAATATTTTTTTCAAATTATTTATTATATTATACAAACATATGCCTAATGGCCATAATAGTTTAGTGACTTTGGAAACATAGAAACATAAGAACTAGGTCATAAGTGAGAAACACCACCTCCCACTATTATATTTGAAAAAATCACCCCTCTTATACATACCATACATAAAAATATCTTTATAACATGGGGTAAGGAAACATAAAAAATTAAGATCTCAAATGCTCAGTAAGGGAAAAAACATAATAATAACATGGGAATGACATTTGAAAACCATACCCTACATATCAAAGATCATAATCATGAGTCATGAAATAAATATTGGCAGCTCATAAGATATAAATCATAAGTGAATCAATGAACGTGATCTATAATAGCATATAATTAGCATAAGACATGAATTTTTGGCATATACATAAGCATAGAAAATAATTTCCATGTTGGTCAAGGATCACTGCCAAGGCCATCATGTAGGAAAAATTCCTTTACCAAGTTCACACTTCATTCCAATCCAATATTACTATTCCAAGTTCACTCCTCATTCTAGTCCTGCATTACTATATCGGGTTCACTCCATGTTTCAGCCATGTTTATCTTAGGTTATGTATAAATATTTACCCAATTCATTATATGGATATATGGGTTCTACCCATCTCATAATGAAAACCATATTCATGTGTTACACAAGATCATAATCATTCATCATAGAATAAACCATGAAATGAAATGGGTATCATAAAAATTTCATCATATCATATCCTGTGGAAAGAGACAGGTTTGGTAATCATTTTATCATAGTATAACTCTTGAAAGAGGTGGGTTCTATAAGAATATTAACCATGGAAGAGAAAGAGGTTTCATAAACATCATTCCAACAAAAAAATAAACCATTTATAGTAATAATAGTAATAGTACCCTTGTATAATATCTACAATAATTCATGAGTAACACCAACAGATTTCATCTTAGATGGAATGTAATTTTGAAATGATTATATATAACTTTTCTTTAGGAAAATATCATTTCTACTTTGGAAAAAAAATTTAAAAATAACCCTTTTGAAAAGAGTTTTCTTTGAAAATAAATTTGAAAAAATAAAAATTAATCTTCAAAGAAATGATTGGTTATGGAATCTGAATATTATGTTCATGTCGTACATGTAAGAACGAAGGTTATTTCCCATTTTCATTAAAATACTAAAGGGATTTTTTTCATAAAACAACCATATGATTCCTTCCAAAGATGTTTGTAAAATTTAAATAAAGGGTAAAAAATTATTTAAAAATCATAATATATTAATTAAAAAATTGAAAATGTTTTTAGAAAACATGGTTTTGAAGGAAAAAATATCTCTGACTGAAGAGAGAAATAAAGTCAGATTTTCTTAAAACAATATTAATTATATTAAGTAAAAAAGAGAAAAAAAAAGTTATTATTACTTAAATATATAACTAATAACCATATTAGAATAAAATTCATGAGAATTCTTGAGAGGTTGATCATGAGATTTCAACATTGGAGACTTGATCGTATACAATGCCGATAAATGGTGACATTGTAACATAACGTCATTACCAGTTTGGATACATTGAATCGTAAGACACACGAAGGAATAACATAAAAAACATAAAATATCATTAGGATTAATAAATTCATGAAAATACATGTCAAAGCGGTTGTATATTCACATCATGAAATAATATAAGTTCTCAAAGAAGTAAAATTGAGACAAAACTCTCTCACTGATTTGGTAACTTTTGAACCGTATATACCATGAAAGAGAGATACTAAAATGGATATGTAAATACCAAAAAATTTTAATTGAATAATATTAAGGAAAATTCATGGTAATTATATACACCACATATAAGAAATAGGTTGCGTATATATTATGTGTCTCATGAAAATAAAAAGTGAGACAAAATCCTTTACCTTAAGTATTGACTTCCATTGTAATCATTCAAACATACGATATTATAAATATAATTATATTATAAATATATTATAGAATAATATTCATATATATCATACAATATATTATTTTATTATGACCTTTTATTACCCATTTATTAAGGATTCCATGTTAATGTTGTGTTTTGGGGTAATAACCGCTTTGTTTTTCATAAAGTTTTGATTTGTTATATTTTTAATTATATTAATTTAACCATGATTTAATAAAATAAATAATGATAAAAATTATAAAAATATCATATATATTTATTATATATTTATTTATAATAATCTATAAAATATAGAAATAATAAATGAAATACAACGTTCATGGAGCTGGTAGGTCGTACGTATACATGAACGTTATTTCCATTTTATTTTTTGGATTGAAATAAATAAATATATATGATATATTATCATTGTACAACTGTTTATATTTCATATATATCACATGATTTTATTAAAACCATCCTTAATATATTCCATTTAAATCTTGAACGAATCAAATTTCCTCGTGAGGCGGTAGTACGCCATACACACGAACGATGTTATCGTATTCCAACAAAATGAAAAGCATTAAAGTATGTATGATATAATAATTAAAGAATAATAATAACATAAAAAAATATCATAAAAATAATATATAAACATAATTTCCATCATTATTCTCAACCTTGAAATGTGGTAATGGAAATATGAATAAAATCAGTTCGTGAGGTGGTAGTCCACCTTACACATTAATAATGATTTAATAGCACAATTTATGGAATTGTGTGTGGTTTTATGTCATATAATTAGTATAAAAACATATTAGTATATTTAATATAATTATTTTACTATATAAACATGAAATAAAAATAATTTAATGGATTATAATAATAAATATAACAAAAATGTTTGTTAATGAACGTAGCCTCTTCTTTGGGTATCTTTTTTTGGTTGTCACCAAAGGTCTTCCTTGGTTGGATTTATTACAAATGTAACAATTCTAGTTTTAATTTAGGGGAGTTTATGGGTGATTTTTTTAGGGATATTATGAACCAAATATTTTTTAGGTTGTGAATAAGGGAGGAGATTGAGTTCCTTTTATAGTTGAGGAGTGTCATTCTTATAAATTTTGAAAGAGTAAATTCCACCCATGTTTGTTTCTAGTAAAGTGGATAAAATAATGAACCAATATCAATATTATAAGGAATAAAGTCAAAATATGGACATACAATAGGTTTTGGACAAGTTTAGGATCATTTTTACACCTTATATTCTATGTTTAACCACTAACTAATCTAGTTTTTACCTTAATCTCTGTAAGAAATTGTAATTTATTTCACTAATCAATTTAGAAAAAAATTAAGTTGTGATGATTATAAATTAAATTATGATTATTCTAAATATGGAGTCCTTTTTTTAAAATTAAATTCACATAAATGGAAGGAATTAATTTAAAATTAATCTCATAGATGTGTCGAGAAAGTAGGTTTTTAAAATGAAAAGATCAAATGTGTACAACGTTTTTATCTTCAATTTCCATATAAAGTTGATTATAATGAAATAAATTGGATTAATATTGTAAAATTTAAATAAATATACTTTAAAACCAAACTAAAATATAGTTTAAATATATATATATAAATTAATAAAAAATGAATTTTTCAATTAAAATTCAGTATTTTTCACTATTCATCAAAAAATGACACATTTCAGAAAAATCCCAAAAACTCACCCTAAGATAATTTTGATATTATAAATTAAAAAAATAAGTTTATTTTTTCAAATTGATTTTCTAAAATTTTCAAAAAATAATTTTATTATTGTTCCCAAAAACAGATAAAAATATGATTTTTTTAAAAAAATAGTATTTTTAAAACATATAAAAACTTTACTGAAAAGTATGTTCCGTAATATAAATATGATTTCTTTATATAAAAACATTATATTTAAAAATTAGTTATTATTATTGATATTAATATTTTTAATGGTCAGGTTATAATGGTCGGGTTTAAATAACTATATTAATAATATATCATTTTTTTGTTAAAAATTAGTGTCATGTGTAATGAAAGCTAAACTAGTGTTGTGTGTAGTGCAAGACTAACGTGGTGTTGTTTATAATTAAATATTAACTTGGCGTATTGGGAAAATCAATTCATAAAAAAAATATTTATTTAAAAAAAAGTTCTTAAAAACTAAAGGTGTTACATTATACCCCACTAAAAATGAATGTTTCCCTCAAAACTCATTACTCAGATACAAAAAATATGAGGATACTTCTACCTTATTATATCCTCATGTTCCCACATATATTCCTCAAAATGGTGGGTTCACCACAAAACATTGTTCATGTGAGTGTTATTCTTTTGTATAATTTTCTCGATATAATTTAGAACCTCCACCTATTGTTCCTCATAAGAAATATCTTTCTCCAGTAGTATGACCTCTGAGTTTAGTACATGTAAAGGTTTAGGTATGTTCTTTCTCAAGAGAGATACCTTGAATACATTATGGTCTTGAGAGAGGTTTTTTATAAGTTCCAAGTGATTGGATACCATCCCGATATGAACAATAATTTCAAATGGACTGATATACCTAAGTCTTAGTTTCCCTTTCTTATCAAATCTCCTAATCTTATTCCATGGAGAAATTCTAAGAAACACCTTATCAAAAAATTTAAAATCTAGATCATTTTATTGATTATCAACACAACCTTTTTTTTGAATTTGAGCTTCTTTGATGTGTACCTAATGACTTTAACATTATCTATCATTTCTTCATCTATCTCGGGTCCCAAAAGCGCTATTTCTTTAACTTAATTCCAGAACATTGGAGATCCACATTTCTTTCCATAAATGGATTTATAAGGAGCCATCTGAATGCTTGAGTGAAAGATATTTTTGTAATAAAAATCAACTAGATGAATGTGTTGATCCCAATCACCTTTGAAATCCAAATAATAAGATCTCAACATATCCTATAGGGTATTAATTGTTTTTCTAGACTGACCATCCATCTGAGGATTATAAATAGTGATTAAACTCAATTATGCATTAAGGGATTGCTATATAATTTTCTATATATTTGAGGTATACCTCAAATCCGGATCAAAATAAATGGAATGTGGTACTACATGAAACCTTAACACTTCCTTAATCTGTATACCATAAAGATCATCTATAGAGAAGTATTATCTAATAGTGATGAAGTGTTCTCACTTGGTAAGGATATCGACAACCACCCATATAACATTATAACCTTTAGAGGTTTTTTGGAGTCCAATAACAAAATCCATGGTTATCTTCTCAAATTTTCATTCTGTTGTGGGTAATGGATGCAACATCCCCTTAGAAATTTCTCTTTCACCCCTAACTTGTTGACATACCAAGCAATGACTTACAAACTCTTCTATATCTCTCTTCATTAAATCCCACAAGAAGTATTCTTTGAAATATATATACATATTTTTACTTCCATGATGACTAGAGAATGATAAACTACAAACATCCTCTAAAAACCCTTCTTCATGTCTGGTATAGAAGGAACACATACATGGTTCATGAACCTTATCATTCCATCGTGATGAAGGTTAAACTTGGGAAAATTTCTAACATTATTTTTCATCTCCACATCTCCCATCTACACCTCTTTAATATTCACTTAAATAAATGGTTGAAAATTCAACTGAGAAAGATAATATTTATCCCCTTACTTTAGGATTTCCAGATCCATCCTTTGAAAATACAAAAATATTGGATCATTTGTGATCCTCATCATTGAAAAGCTATCATGATTCTTTCAACTCAAACATTAGCCACCTTGGTCACTTTTTGAGGGTGGTAATGTATTTACCAGTAATAATCCTTTATCAGATCCAACCATCTTCTCTGACACATATTCAACTCCTTATGTGTGAATATATACTTCAAACTTTTATGATCAGTATATATACCACACTCTTCTCCATAAATATAATCCCTCCATATCTTTAATGAAAAATTTACCATATCTAACTCCAAATCATGAGTTGGGTAATTTTTCTCATGAATATTTAATTTTCATGAGGCATAGTCTATAACCATGTAATTGTACATAAGAATAAAAATCAATCCCTTATTATATGCATTAATTTATATTAAAAATCATTCTATGTTATAGGGTATTGTAAACACAGGTGCACTGCCTAACAATCTCCTTATTTCCTTTAAATTTTCCTCACACTCATCTATCCAGATGAACTTTTCTCCCTTATGAGTTAAATTGGCTAGAGGATTACATATTTGTGATAAATTCTCCACAACCCATAAATAATATATAGCTAAACCAAGAAAACTATAGATATTTGTCCTTATGGTTGGTCTGGTCCATTATTCAATGGCTTCCTTCTTTGATAGATCTACTAATATTCCCTCTCTTGAGTTTATATGACCCAACAATGAAACCTTTTGTAGATAAAATTCACACTTTGTAAATTTTTCATATAGTTTATCCTTCCTTAGGGTATTTAGTACAATTTTAAATTGATATTCATACTCTTACTTTATGTTTGATTAAATAAGAATATAATCTATAAAGACTACCACAAACTAATCAAGGTAATCTATAAAGACTCTATTCATTTAATCTATGAATATTTAAGGGGTATTAGTAATATTAGAATGCATAAATAACTATTAATAGTTTCTATACCTTTTATGGAATGCCTTCTTGTGTATATACTCATTCTTAACCCTCAATTTATGATATCCCAAGTGAAGGTAAATCTTTGAAAAATATTGAGCTCTGTATAGTTGATCAAAAAAAACATCATTATAGAGAAGATGATACTTATTCTTAATCATGATATTTTTCAACTATCAATAATAAATAAAGAGTCATATTGGTCCATTTTTCTTTTTTTAAAGAACAGGTGCACCCCAAGTTGACTCAATTGTAAGAATTAATCCCTTATCACAGGTTTCCTAGAGTTGAGTTTGCAATTCCTATAACTCAATCGGGAGCATTATATAGGGAGCCTTTGAAATTTTTGTGGAACCATGTATGAAATATATTTACAACTCAACTACATGTTTTTTAGGAAGTTTAGGAAATTATTATTGAAATAAATCAACAAATTCCATAATAATATGGATATCCTCGATGTTGAGTTTATCCTCAACTATATGAGATAAACACCCCTTTTTAATGGTAATTAAGACCCATACATTAAATGTGATCTCTATTTGAATCTCTTACTTATATTCACATTGATAGACGACCATATGTTGGTTTGGAATATCAAACATGACTTCCCCTCTATGAAAATTGGTGTGGGGTTTATATATATAAATCAAATCTATGCCTAAGATGACAGAAAATTAAACCAAATAAAGAATGAAAATATTTTAAGGAAGCACATTACCACAAATGTAAACTTTATATAAATCATATACTTGAGTTGCGATCAACGTACCATTAGAGGTTTTCATTGCTAATTATAAATATAATTGGTTGGGTGGGTTATTGATACCCTTAAAAAATTATTTAGATATAATATAATGGTTAGATCCAGATTCAAATAAGATATTAGTCGTTCTAGAGTGGATGGTAAGTGTACCTTTCACCATGTTGTTATCACACCCCTCATAAAAAATAATGACTATAAAGACTAGGACCCTAGTAACCCGGATTCAATGCATTACATTATTACATTGGTACTAAGTACAAGTGATCACATCCCAAAGGAATGAATAGTTTAGTATCTTTGGAAAAACTAGATACAAACATAATTATTGCATTATATCTTTAAAAGGAATAAACATAATAACTCCATTGGAAACACCCCTATTCTCCTAGATTATTCCTCAACGTCAAACATAATATACATCTTGGAATTCTAGGGAAAAATAAAACATAATAAAGGACTGTGTTTAGATTCTCAGTAAGGGTAATCATATAATAGAATCTATCATAAATAAATATAAATAATAAGGCAATGTGAATAACGAAAAAAAAATTCCATTAAAACATAATCATGATCATAGTATTATAGGAATAAAAGATGATCAAATAGTTCCATATAAATAATCACATGAGAATGAAACTTTACCAAGTATTTTATACTAGTTGAATAATCATGTGGAATATAAATAACTAATCTCACAATGAATTAATGTATAATTTAAGATGTCTAAAACATATCATCAAGTCCTCAAACAATAATTCTACATAAATGGGTAAGGCCTCAGCCAAAACCCAATCAATTTTGTCTCATGAGACCTACCTATGAATCGAGAGGATATAGTGAGCCCTACCCTTCAATTAATAATTCCAATGCATTCCTCATATGAATGGGGTGAAACATAATCATCATAAAAACTCATATTTAAACTAGCATATGAAATGTAAATACTTTTCCCATTCAATATACATAATCATAAACCATCCAAAGAAATATGGTGAATGGTGTCAAAATAGTACATCCCCATTAAAATTGATCATAAACTATTCAATAAAAAATGGTAATGATATCATAATATATCAACCTCAATAAATCATAGGATTCAACAATGTATGTCGATATAGATACTTTAATAAGAACAATGATAAATCCTTGAGTAAAATACCCTTTTTAACTTTGAAATAACTTATTATTAAAAAGTTGCGCAATTATAGAATATTTTTTTAAAAAAATATAATTGTAATATTGTAAATAATTTATCAAGTAATTAAGTCATCATGAAGTAGGTAATATCCCCTCATACCTTATAATTTTTTGAAAAAACATTTCCTTTAAACTTTGAAATAAAGGAACATTTAAAAGAGTATTTTTTTAAAAGATAGTGTGGGAGTTAACCAAATGAATTGATTATGTATATCAACTATAAACACACATAAAATAAGTGGAAATATTATATAATATAATCATAATTACTTTCACACATAATAATAGAATGACATAATCATTGGAGTAGAAGTTTAACCCAAAGAATATAAATTGGTTTAAGAATTCCCTTACCCTTTTGTAATTAGTCGAACCATATGCCCCATAAAATTAGTAATTATCAAATTAAAAATTGAATTCCATGAATATAGAGTTATTAATAATATTATATATCAATTTGATGTATACAAACACCACACACAAGGAATAAGTGGTGAATAATTCCTATCTCACAGAAATAAAAGTGATATGAGAAAACTCTTACCGTATGTCCGAAAGCATTTTGTACTTGTACTTAATATCCTAGATAATAAAATTATATTCATTAATTACTCAACTAATAAAATATTAATGATATAATTTATTTATTATATTTTTATTAAGTTGATTTATATCATTTTTATTAAGTTTTAATATTTAATTTCTTTGTTCCATGAGCATTAGTTTCTTGGTTTTATGATCAGTTACCTTGAGTATAAATATGAGAGTTCTTTTCAAATGAAAATAACTTCTCCATAAGTGAAATTATTTAGTACTTATGAAATAAAAAATATATTATATAATCACATATATCATTTTGGTTATATGGTATGAGTATTGTTCATTGGATAAAATGTTGATGAAAATGTCTTAATTTATTTTTGCGGTTTTTATAACCATCCCAAACTTGTGTAATTTTATTTAATATTATGCTAATGTATTGGTACCAGAAAGTAATATAACTTATAATATGTGTATTGAAAATTGATTTAAAAATAATAATATTTTTATGTTCTGGCCTTGAAGTTAGTAATGGAAAATGAAAACTCATCATCCATAAAGGCGGCGAATCAACACATCACAGACGATGTTTTAATTTTTAAACTAAAGCAGCATAGATTAGATTTTATTATGGATATTACATTAGAAAAATAAAATTAAAGTATATTTATGATACTGTAGTTAACATGAAACTTTAGATAGGGGTGATGAGAGGATAACAAAAGGAAATAAATTAATATATAAGGAGAAGGATTTTACCTCTTGTGTATCATCTCCATGGTGATTAGAGCGCTCTCCACGCTCACCGCAGAGGGCGCTCCCTGCTATCATCTTCTTTTTTCGTTTAGGGTTTCATATCTCTCCATTGGCTTCTGTCATTTTCTCTCAGCTTCTCCCCTCTGATCTGCCCCTCCCCTGGCGCTTGCCGATGTGGACATTCTTCCGTGGTTCTCTTGTTTCTTCCATTAAAGGTTTGTGTTTTGGTCACCCTCCACCACCTTAACCTGCTCTGGTCTTAAATTTATTTTTTCCTCTTCGGATTGGGGATGGTGTGGAGTTTTTCTGAGACTTTGGGATTGTGGTTTAGTGGTCTTTGGGTTTCCAGATGCTACCCAAGTCGGTCTTTCTTCCTCGGCCGCCGAAACCCGCTCTAACCTAGGGTTCCACAGCTTTTATCTAGGTAAAAGTAGGATCAATGGTTACACAAGGTTTTGGGTCATATGGTTTGTGGTAGTTGAGGTTCCTGTTGGGTCTTTCCCCAGACTTATTCTGGGTTCCTTTCTTGTTTCTCTTATTTCTTGATGGCAGTTTTTTTCATCGGCGATATCATTCGGAGACGCTGGTGGTTGTTTGTTTGGATCTGGTGGCGATTTTTGATGGAGTCGATGACGATGGTGTTGAATAGACGAGGATGATGATGACGGTGTTGAATAGATGAGGATGAAGACGACGGTGTCAGAATCGTCGATGTTGAATTTCAGTGTTTGTGATGTTCTGGTTTTTACAGTGGCAATGATGAAGTTCTCATATGGCATTTTTTATGATGGTGACTTTCTCGGTGACAGAGGTGTTGATCGGTGCTGGCGGTGAGGGGCGGCCGATGATGGTGGTGTATCGGCGCTATGTGTTCCAATAATTGGCTCTGGTGGTGATGTACAGTGGCGACAACAAAGGTGGTTTACTGACATTGATGGTAGAAAGTGGCGAAGTGACCGACTGATGCGGTGCTCACAGTTTGAGGTCACTTTGATAAGGTGGAGTCATTATGGTAGTCGATATGTGGATCGAGGAAGGCACGTGTCACATGGTGGGTCTGTTTATTTTTTTGAATTTTGAATGTTGTGGATTTTTTGAAGGCAGTAATGGCGGTATGGGATCTGAAATGAGTTTAATTTTGAAATTTGAATGTTGTATGCTGTAATTTTCTTGTTGAGTTGTTTCTGGTATTTTTGTTAGGGTTTACACTTACCCCTTAAAAGTTTCAGTAGAAAATACAAAAAATATGGGTGGTGTATCATCTCCATGGGAACATCCTTAAGACAATTGGATTTGGTCTTTTGGTAAGACCAGTAGGTCATGGAAATGGGGAAGAATCATGGTAATGCAATTAGGCCCAATTTATAATAGATTAAAGGATAATAAGGTTTTTTTATAAGAGGTGGTGAGGGGTGGTATTTATAGGGGAGGGGAGGGGAGGGTTTATATTATTATTTTATTCATTAGTTTATTATTTTTGCTCAAGACTATCAATAGTATTGATTATTGTTAATAAATATAGTAAATAGAGAATGTGATTTCTAAATAATGAGTTCTAACCACATTTATTCATCATCTATGACTCAATAATTCATTTATTTACTTATAATGTCAAATACCATAAATTACTGTATATCACTATTCAAAAAAAATCAACTATTTTAAAAAATACTTATAAATAACCCTAATTTTTTTAATGTGTAGATTTTAAAAAATGGAATACATTTTTTGAAAATAATTTTCTATATAAAAAATTTAATTTATTAAAAAAATCATCATTTATTTGAAAAATACTGATTTTAATTTTATAACTGATTTTTTGACACTTTGAAAAATAGATTATAGTCTCATAAAATTATCTTATAATTATTATGAAGTAAAATATTAATTTAATAATCCATTTTATGAAAATAAATCTTCATTTAAATTATTATATTAAATATAAAATTATAAATAAAAATTTTTATTTCACAAAAATACCAACACTTAATTTATCAATTTTATAAAATTTATGTATTTCTTCCATGATATAAATATATCACATTTTAATTTATGTGATACTTAAATTTTATTTATACTATCATAGGTGAGGTTATTATTCTAATTTCTAGATAACTATTTCTAATAGTCACATTACTATTCCAACAATCATTTTAATATCTAATATTATATCACGGTTCGTTTAAGATTAGTGTTGCTATAAGATATCAAATAAATTTAATTTATTTAATAATATACATGTTGTAAACTCTTGGGGTGTTATATTCTCACCTCATTTAATAAATTCCATTCCGATATTTTGAATTTGTACCTCAAAAATCAAAGTTTGATACTTTAAAATTCCTTTGTAGGAAACTTGCATCGTAAATAGTGTTAATAAAACATCCTCTTAATAAGAGTAAAAGGGAAATGCAAAGGTCACCATAAAATTAGGCTTTATAATGGGAGAACATTAGAATAAATTTAAAATATAGTCATGGAAGAAAAATATGACTATAAATTTCTTATAAAGAATGATAGAGAACATCATCCTTATAATTCCTACCATCACAAACCATAAATTTTTTATCGCTTAAAATACCATTGATTTAATAGTAAGATGAATAAATGGATAATATTTTTGTTCCAAAATCATTTTAATAGTGTTGAGGGATATATAGGAACTATATAAAATAAACATACTTGATATATTTCTATTTTACAAGCATAATCATATCATTTAGTTGTGCTTCAATCCATCTCTACATAATTTCTTAAACCAAGAGATGGATATTCAAGAAAAAAAATGTATTCTTAAAGCACTTTTATCAAATGATTCATAAGTTATTCATTTGGCCTTTTAATATTTATAAAAATCAAAATGGTTATGATATGTTATCCAATATGATAAATCATACTTCATCCAAATTTAAACTTAATCCATTCCATAATTAGTTACATTAAGACTCATTCAAAATACATTTTTCAAAATTCAAAGTCAAAAAATTTAAAAGAAATGTAACTAAATTTCCAAAATCAACTTAACATGAGATTTCAAAAAAATAATGTGGCTCTAATTTTCACATACCATACATATGAATACCTTAATCTCCTTTAAACATTTATGAAACATTCATGATTCTAATACTAAATTCTCTGGTTGTTGAATAAATTCCTTAAATCCAACCATCTAATAATTCTAGTATAACACAAATCATCAAATCACTATCCACCTCCATGCTCACCAATAAAATCCCATAAGCATATATTTATTATTATCTCAACATCAAGCACATATTTAGGCTTATCTTTACCAAATAAATTTTTTTAGAAGATCGACTTACAACAGAATCACTTCTATTGGTTACCGGTGCTACTAATCACATGTTTACTATTCCCTAAAGAAGTATTGCAGTACAATCCTTACATATCTCATGATTCTTATAACTAGATCATTATTGATAAAATACTCAAATAAAAAAAATAATCCAAACATAGGCATATTAATCATTCTTATTTGTATTTGGTAGTATTATAAGCATGAACATGATCCATTAGTGTAATGGCATGGACATGCATGGTTCATTACTTTGTCAAATCTAGGTTTCGGGTGTTCTAGGATGCAATGTTATTTCATTTCAAGAGTTTTCTAGATTTACAGGTTTTTCATTGGTAAGTTGAGGTGTCGGTAGGTTGAGGGCATCAGTAGGTTGACGCATCGGTATGTCAAGGAGTTGGTAGCTTGAGGGAATCAGTTATTTAGGGAGTCAGGGCGTCAGGGCATCAGTGATTTTGGTCATTAGTGAGTCAGGGTATCAGTGAGTCAGGGTATCGGGGAGTCAGTGGGTCGGTGAGTCAGGGCATGGGTGCGTCAGGGCGTTGGTGATTCAGGGAATCTGTGAGTCATGGAGTAAGTGAGTCAGACATCAATATGTCACATCGTTGTCTCATTGTCTGTAGCTCAGCGTCAGTGAATTCCTTGAGGTGGCTTGCTATCGGTGGCTCCCTGTCAGTGACTCACCCATTAGTGACTCATTTCTAGTTTTTTCAGTTTCACCCCTCTTACATTTTATTTGATGTAAATAATGTTTGAATCCTTGTTTGTGAATTTATAAAGGTGTTTCAAAGGATATTAATTATATATTTAATATCCAAACACTCTGGGGACTTTGAAATAGTCAAACCGCATGGTCTTGGCCATTATCTTACTTCAATGGCCTTAGAACTATTTCCTTTCGTTGATATAGGATCTGTATTTTTTTCTAAATTTGAGGTTCTCTCTTCTATTGTCTCTTGATTCTTGGAGAAATTTTCTTCCTGAATGAGCAATATTCCTATTTTGTATCCCTTTATTCATCTTTCCTTGGAGTCTCTTGCTCACATGACCCCACCTATTTTTTCGAAAATAGGATTTTTGGTTTCCTGATGTTCCAAGTAGGGATTTAAACTATCTATATTTAATTGTGTATCATGAGGGTTGGTTGTAGTAAAGTTTTTGTTTGGAAAAAACTGTTGAATATAACTTTTATCAAATATAAATGATAATTATGAAATATAGACTTGACAATGGGCTGGGAGTGGATTGGTGTTGATCACTTGTTTTATTTGTTATTCTTAATTATGATGTGTTTTTTTTTGTCATGTGGACTCTGAAAATTATGTTCATTGGAGGTCTTTTCCTGTGCATGGGTAATTCTTTATAACTTTTGTTGTTTACTTCTGAATAATTTCTTTAAATATCAATCTGATTAATCAGGTATACCCAGTTAAAAGAAAATGATTCCCCATGATCAAAATTTATTACAATCACCCATATTTATCAAAGTGTAATTAAAGAACATTTTTTGGATAAATCCAAATACAATCAGCTTTTTTTGGTGTAGCTTCATGTTGTGTGGGTCTTGTTGGGTTTTTTTCTTTATGAGGGTTATATGGTGGTGTTGTTAGTAGCGTGGTTATGGGAACATGAGTGGGAATAAGAGTTGATTTTGTTAGAAGGGTGTGGTATGTGTGTGTAGTGGGGCTATGGTTTAGTGGTGGTTTCTATGGAATTTGTGTATGGGGCGGTACATGTGGTGTGATGGTATCTCTAGTTGAGAGATTGATTGATTTTGAAATGGATGGACTTGTTATGCAGTGGGACTGCATCTGGGAAGTGACTGGGTAGCGGAGATACATGACTGGGTTGTGTCATAATTTTATGGTTATGGGTGTTCTTGGTGTGGATTTGTTGTGTACGGGGTTTCTAGTTTTGGTTTTGATAGGATGAATTGAGCGGGATAACTTGGAAGAAGGTTTTTGGTAGTTTCTTTCCTTGTTTGACTTAGATGTGGTAGGTATTTTTTATTCACCTTATAATTTTGTAGTGTTTGGTAATTGCCCGAGTAGGGATGTAAATGAATAAATGAATGATTTGATAATACAAAATGATAATTAGTTAAATGAATTTCCTGGGGTTATGTTTCGAGTTGGGGATTTTAGTGAAGCAGTGTTCAAGTGACTGCCATTCATGGTGGTACATGCATGTAGGGGTAGTAGTAAAAGTGGTTTTTAGTGGGATGGTTTTATGTTTTGGAACCCATAGGATGGGCAGAGTTTTTTTACCTATATATATAAACTTTTAGTTCCTTATGTTTTATATATGTGCCCCACCTATGTTGAGAACTATGTGCTGAAATCCCCCATTATTATGGGGAAGGGTGACTTTCCCAACATCCCAGTGGGAAGATGGTTGGCTGGTTACTAAATTTACCCTACGCCTTCTTCAAGTCATTGACCTCCCAAGAAACTTAGGGCAGGCTACAATGGATTGAGGTTTAATACCATACTTATGGTATTGGCTGTGTGAGAGCTGGTCTGTTTTCCAAGTGTCTTCGGGATGAGGCCCATGTGTTTTCAGGTGAGGCGTTCAGTGGTTGTGGCCTAGGTTTCTACATGAAAGATGTGATGTGGTGTACGGCTCAGGTGTATGCTATTAGTTTGAGACATTGGTTATTTTGGAAGAGTGTGTTAGCATTAGGACATTCACCATTAGGGATGAATAGTTTACCAGTGGGAAGTGGTGTGGTGTACCCAAATATTGATGTTCTTACAACTTTATTTTATATGACTTGCGTTATTTGGTGAGTGTGCTTTGGTGAGGTTGGGGTGGATATTAGACCTTGTTAAGTGCTTTTGATTTTCTATAGTTTTCTCACAGGGGCATTAGTATGCTTCTCCCACTTGTGTACGGGTGACTTTGGTTTTCCCTTCTGAGTATACTTCTATGATCACCCTATTGTATGAAACTATTTTTTGATATCTAGGAAGATTATGCAAACTTTTAGGGACATTACTAGATCTGACGTTGGGGATGTTTTTTGTGTCACTGAATAGTTTTATTTTGGTACTTACTTTGGATTTTTCCTTGTATTTCTAGTAGTTTTACTTTAAACATTCATGTGGGATGGATTTTTGTTACTTTATATATATATATATATATTTCTTGGAGCTGTTTGAGGTTGATACATCTTATCTCCTAATATTGGTTACTATAAAAATGGAAATGCCTCCCATTTTTGTGAGATTTATATACCATTGGTGTTGGTCGCCACCTCGGGGCCTATTGGAGGTGGGACTCGGGGGTCATTATCTCTCCTTCATCTTGAGTAAGGAAGGCCTCGACATCTTGTTATCCCTTTCCTCATCTTGAAGAAGGAAGGTCATGACAGAATGGTATTAGAGGCAATGTTTGAGAGATAGGATGAAGTTTTGAGTTAGGCATAGTGAGGATTTCATGGGTTTGTAGGGAAATTGTGTTAGGTGATCTTGGTGTGTGATATGGGCCAGGGAATACTGGATATGACATGGGATTTTAGGGTCCCCCATGATCTGATGCGAGGAATTTGATCTTACTAAATGACCAAGTGAGGCTACACTGATTGTGGGGTAGAGACCCTAGGAAAGGTACATGCATCACGATGACTTGGGTTCTTATTTGTTTTGGTAATTTTAGGGAAATTAAAATAAACAATGAGTTAAAATGAATACTATATAGATTCCATAATACCCAGACTTAAGAGTTCCTTTTATCCCTTTTATCTATGGCTCTCTAACCTCTCCTCGTATAGTAGTAGCAGTGGAGGGTCAGTAGGCTGACTCAGTTGACCAACAGAGGGTCAATCCAGTGGAGGAGGATGATCAGTGGCAGAAGACACTTCGTGATTTCTAGTGGAAGACTTTGGGAAAGTATGAGGGAAGTGTCTCAAACATAGAGATGAAGAGTTGGATCAAGAATCTAGTGATCACGTTCATCATTATTCTAGATCCAACATAGTACTAGGTCCTCTATCAGTGATCCAGATGAGGGGAGCAACATGTCAGTGGTGGATTATTTACCTTGGGGAGAGGAAGGAGACTAATGTTTCATGGGATAACTTTAATAAGGAGCTCTAAGAGGAATTATTTTCTTCCATAATGAAATCAAAGAACAGGAAGGAGCTACTCTCCCTCCAATAGTTGAGTATGTCGGTGAGGGAATTGGGGATCAAGTTCAAGTATCTCATATGTTTTTCTCAAGATCTATTTCTGGACAAGGAGTCTTGAGTGAGGTTCTTAGAGGATTCACTTTTCCCTTCTCTTCAATATGCAGTTACCCCCTTCACTTTACCAATATACTTATAGGTTAATAAGAAGGTTGAGGTAGTGGAAATTATGCACTCATGAGAAGGTCTACCATATGAGGGAAGCCACCCAATATCATCAAAGGGGAAGCCCATCCGCAGCAAGTATCTAGTGCCAGGACCTTCTAGGTTTCGGCTAGTGGGGAGCCGACCCCAACAGTTTCAGTTTGAACCCTCTGGTCCTCACTGTTTTCCCATGGGTCTGGGTCCAATGTGTTTTTATTTAGGAGGTTGTGGGAACCTATAAGGATAGTTATTGACTCAGCCTCGATGAGGTGGAGGTGGGCAGGTTCAACGCTTGCCTTAGTAGCAGTTTCCATCTAGGCCTTTCCGGCAGCAGGGACAACAGGCCCCTACTCCACCAAGGGATGATAATGCAGAAGGAGTCTGACCTAAATGTTCTCCTCAGGGACCTCCACCAGGGCATGGTGAGGGATTCAGCCAACATCTGAGGAGTATATGAGCTCGGCATGATCATTTTAACTATACATAGGATACATTTTTAGCATGGTTTAAGATCATTTGAGGTATGATTAGTTTTTTTAGTACTCTTTCTTTCACATTGTTTGGTTTAGGAACTTTTCACTCCTTTTTTTCACCTATTCTAACCCATTCTCTGGGATTTTACATAGAGATACATTTTGTTCCCCTGGTGTTGAGTACCCCAATCGGAGGGTAGAACACCTTGTTTCATTTTTTCTGAAGATGTCAGTCGGTTTTGGGGCCACGTCAGTCCATTGGGGATCTATATCTACTACAGATGCAGTTGTACGATGTCATACTTGGCATCAATTTTTTTTTCAGAGTATTCTGTTATTAACATCTTCTAAATAAGATTCTTGTTTTCATAAGTAAAATTCCAACATGTAGTATTCGTTGGAAAGTGGAGCTATCAGATGGGAAACTGGTACATGGAGCCTCTTCTTTCCTTGTTAGTTGAGTCGTCTATGGGATCGATTGATTCTATGATGGTGGAGGTTTCATGATTTTTCAAATAGCTCTAGGATGTTTTCCCTTAGAAGTTTTTGACTCTAAACCCTCAGCATGACGTTGAGTTATGAATAGACTTAAAACCAAGTTCTAGTCCGATTTTGATGGCTCATTATCAGATGGCGCCTTCTGAGTTACAGGAGTTGCGGATTCAGATTGTAGATTTGATGAAGGGTTTCATCTGACCCAGTGTGTTACCATGGGGTGCTCTTGTCTTGTTTACAAAGAAGGTAGATGGTGGTATGAGGCTTTTCATAGACTACCAGAGACTGAATAAGGTAACGATCAAAAACTGTTACCCTCTCCCGATAATAGATGATCTTTTCAACAGGATGAGAGGATAAGGTTGGTTTTCTAAGATAGATCTGATGTCTAGATATCATTAATTGAGGGTGAAGGAGGGTTACATCCCAAAGACTTCTTTCAGGTGCAGGTATGGGGACTTAAAATTCTTGGTTATGTAATTCAGTTTTACAAATGCACTGTCTGTGTTCATAGGGAATATGAACTCCATCTTTCAATAGTTCCGGGATTGATCTATCATCATATTCATCGACAAAATACCGATCTACTCAAAGTCATAGGAGGATAATATAGAGCAACTCAGGGCTATCCTAGAGGTCCTTCGGTACCACCAAATCTACGGAAATCTATCCAAGTGAAAGATTTTGACATGGGAGGTCTGATTCCTTGTGCATGTGGTGTCTCAGTAGGGTGTAGCAGTGGACCTGTTGAAGGTCGAGCCAGTTGTTTCTTAGGAATAACCCAAGAATGTTCCATAAGTTCATAGTTTTCTCAGTCTGGAAGTCTACTACAGGAGATTGATACCTGATTTCTCTTAGGTGGAATCTCCATTAACGTATCTCACCAGAAAATACCAAGATTTTTTGTGGGGTGATAATTTCTAGATATTTTTTTTATGGGGTGATAATTTCTATATATTTTTCATCTATCTGAATGAGGAGTTAGTCAGTGCTCTTGTGCTCAGGCTACCTGAGGAAGGGATGATGTTTGATGGGTTTTGTGATTCTTCCCATCAAGGCATGGGTTGTGTGCTGATGTAGAAATGGGGAGTGATCTTTTATGGGTATAAGCATTTATATCCCCATGAACGTAACTGTTCCACCCATGATCTAGAACTAAAAGCTGTTGTGTTTTCATTAAATATATGGAGACATCACATCATTGGGCAGCGCTTTGTGGTCTTTATGGATCACAAGATCTTGAGGTACATCATTTTCTAGCAAGACATGAACTTGTGGTAGTGGAGGTGGATGGAGTTTCTCTAGGATTATGATTTTGAGATCTCTTAAACCTTAGGAAAGGGGAATTTTGTGGTTTATTCTTTAAGTAGTAAGTTGTAGAAGTAAGTGGTTCAAGAATCTACAGATGCTTGGATTGAAATAGAGGAGTTGGATTCCTAACAATTGGATACATGAATGGATGGTATCAGAGGCCATTTGTTTTGTATGATGGTACAAAAATGTCTAAGGAAAGTAGTGAAATATTCTCAGTGGAGAGACTCAGAGGCGGAGGTGATGTGTGATTGCTTTGACCAGGGTGATGCTATGAAGGGATTGTCGAAAGATGATCAGAATCAGATGTTGTTCCATTGGAATTTTTTTGTTCTAGAAGAAAATCATGAGAAAGTTCTCTATGATTTTCATAGATCACCCCTATTGGTACACCCTAGAGTTTACAAGATGTAATGGGGATAGAGGGAATAGTTCAAGTGGATCAAGATAAAGCGGGTAGGGGCGGAGTTGTGGAAATGTACTTACTGTTCCAACAAGTGAAGGATGAGCACTATGTTCCTAGTGGTTTGTTGCATCCCCTAGATGTCCCTGAGTGAAAGTGGGATGAAATATCAATGGATTTCATCATCTTATTACCTAGGGATCTAGGATGATGTTATGCTATTTGGGTAGTAGTGGATCAGTTGATGAAATTGGATCACTTCTTAGAGATTAAGGTGTAACGTCCCAGACCTGAACATCCACCCGAACAGTGCTAAATGGATCAGGTGTTACTACCTTAGGCGCACCTCCCTGAACTCCAAAGGTTGCTAACTAGCAGCAAGGTTTAAATAGGTATATTGGGGAGGCTATACCCTTTGAGAAGGAGAAAAATAAATCTACTGGTATGAGTACATTATTAAAACATGCATTATAAATAAATGACTTAGAAAACTCGAACCAAACCCACATAGTGGAAGCAAAATAATATCCAATAAATAGAGAAAGTGGTAAATAAATAGAAACATTGGAAATTAAAAAAAAATATAATTTTGAACCCTACTTATAATAACTACTTAAACAACAAAGCATGAATCCATATCAGGTCATAATTATCAATAATAATGGCGCCCATGGCTAACCAACATTAACTACAAAATAATGTAATCATGTTGATATAGGAAAGAAAACATAACAAAGTAAAATCCATCCATGAATGACCTCAGGTTCCATGCCAAATATCATTTCCATAGCTAATACCATCCAACTCATGTAGCTGATATCTTTCCTACACATAAATCCATAAATTTTACATGTATCTCAAAGGGCCCATGTAGGGTGTGAGATGAATCTCAGTAGGATACCACCCAATGGTGCATACCTAGTATAAGTTTTTAAGTTGGAATTCATATATAAGAAAAGTAAAATGTATGATGCACAAATAAACAAAAACTTCACTGGTGCTCAGAAGCCACCAGGGAGTATCACCTGCTTCATCCAATGCTAGAATCTCAATCACAAAATCTGGCACCATGTGCCTCCTGACACCACGTGTCTCAAGTAACAACATCCAGAAGGATCTCCCAAGTAATAGTAACCTAGAACCATGTGCCTCCTAACACCTCGTATCCCATGTACCAATGTCTCGTAGGCATGCCAAAGTAATAGTAACCTCACACCATGTGCCTCCTGACACCTCATCTTAAGTACCGATGTCCCGTAGTCACGCCCAAAAATCGGAATGCTCCTCACCTCCCACATGGATTACAAGGAAATCACCCCCCCCCCACCATAATCATGTAACCACAACTATAGGGGCCTCTACCCAAACAAGCAGTCAAAACCACCTCATCACAAAGTCTACCTATGTGCACACAACCCAAATCATGGGTGAGTGGTAATCACCAAATTTAGAACACAAGCCACAACTTCTTTGGCACCACATGCCCCTACAACCATGTCTCTCGGAATTCGATGGCCTTTCCATAAAAGAAACCTATCCATGACCAACCTGATTGTCACGCTGCCTCAATCTGATGTCCACGGCACCCCATCCCATGGTCAAACAACCCAATTATTCTAGGTCAAACCCAACCTATGATCAACATCACAGAAGAATATCTAGGCCACTCCCAACACAACTCAAAGGTTCCAAAGTATGAAATATCAAGCATCACACACACACACACACACACACACACATATATATATATATATATAATCAAAATAATCATTCTAATCAGGTAAAAACATTTAAACAGTTGAATTTCACCACCCATGTGTTGTCCCATACCATCACTGAGGACTTGAAAGTCTCTAATAAACTTAATCATGCTTAAACAGTTTAAACTTGGCAGTTTAATCAAAATAATTCAATTATAACCATTATGGAACACCCGGACAAAATTCCCCAAATGAGAAACGACCTCTAACCTGACCTCGCTTAAGAATAACATGGTAAGGGAATTCCCAATAGCATACCATGAAGCATATAGTTAATTTAATATAAAGAAACATGGGTCTCTCTCAAAACTCGATGTTGTGCTAAAAATCCATAACCCTCACATGACCACGAAGACACAAAACAAGGTATGAACCACCTACCTTAGACTCGTATACATAGGAAAGTCTGATATCATGCTCCAATTCGAAGCTGATCTTCATAGATCTATGTTTCCATCAAATCCCAGCAATTCTACTTGGATAGAAACTACATCATGTGAGGAAAATAAACAAGAAATGAATAGTTTGTGTGTTTCTTTCCTTCCTGATGTGATCTCGTAACCACCGACGAATTGAAGAATGGATGTTGGATAAAGAATCTAGAAGAAGATACATTCTTGTCCTCTAAGAGCATCATAGTTTGAAAACAGGGAAGAAGAAGATGTTTTTTGGAAATGAGACGCAATGCTCTCCTATATAAAATAATAAAAATAAAAGTCCATGGTGTGTATTAAAGACAACACTCTGTGTAGTATCTTTTCTGTACTCTGACATACGTGGGTTTCTAGATCATTTCCTAGCATAGATGCATCACATGGGTCAACACATGGCTAGGACTCAGCCATTACATGGAAATTAAAATACACAGCATGTTAAGAAAAACTACATGTCATGTTATAGAAATTTTACATGGTCACCAGATGACTTGTACAAAGTCATCATGTGGCCAGTAAACACCTAACATACACACGGTGTGTACTATGAAGTACATGGCATGTAATCTATAAATTTCCATAATTTCCCAAATGTTTTCACTTTTTCTCAAAAACAATGTAAAAAAGAAAAGGAAAAGAGAAGACCCGTACCTCATAGGAAGAACCAGGTTCTTAAAAATTTCCCCCCTTAAGGAAATTCGTCCTCAAATTTCCCTTCCAATGGTGGTGAAGAAAGATTCTAGAATAACTCTGGTCCAAAACTCAAATCAATCAAATGTCTATCAACCTACTACTGAGACCCATGGTCCTCCCACGATGCATCGCACCCCTGCACCCTATCAAGGGCCCCCGTGTCATTGCCGACACCCAAACGTATCCTGCACCACATCGGTGTCTGCCTATATGAGTTCCTGCATCCAATGGATACTCAAAACAAAACTGGGTTCCTTGAACCTCAATTAACCTGCATCCTCGATGCCCTGATGCCCACAACACCACAAGTATTCTACATCCTCGATGCTCCTGATGCCATGCATCTCATTTGTATATATATATTACGCACCTGAAATGGTTTCAATCCCAATAACTAGAATATTTTCATTCCACATATATCTTGTGCACCTCATGCACTAAAAATGTACATTCCCTAGCGTTCCATGCCAAATGAAAACAATAAAATCATATCCACGCTCATGGTGTACCTCTGACCATCGTCGAATCACCATCCTGCTCAGCCTCTGGCAGCACCACAACGTGCACCTGACCTAAAGTACGACTACCTAATTACTGACCTCCCTGCGGTGATGCTCCAGTCACTATCCACTGACCCCTTAGTTGGGTCCCATTCTGTTTACCATGTCCTTCGTGTGAATCTGATCCTCAGCTACCCTCACCTGGTACTAATCCTAAATCGACCCCGGACACCACTATCTATCATGTTCCCTACCTATTAGCTGTTCGAGAAGGCTGCCTGCAGAACCTCTCTATATTTCTGGCCTTTCTACATGTCTGGCACTCCTTTGGTGGCATATCGCACTAATTCCAGACATTCCCTGACTTCCCATGCTGAAATAAAACCACTGATGAACCACCATGAGTTTTTCTAGCTGAGACCTTGGCCTAACTACGCTGATAGAACTCATCCTGATCTCACTTCCTAATATCTGAATGATCACCTAAAAATTCCTACCAGCTCAAATAGAATATTAGCATCAAGTTTCCCATGGCTATGAGCACCTGATTCACTGCCTCAGAGAATGAGGATAAACTGAATATTTTTACCTTCACCTTATTGGTGTGTCTCAATCCATCATTGAAGTGCCTCAACATAGAGGTGTCAATGTTTACCATACCTAGTGGAAAGTGATACAACTGAGTGAAGGTATCTGTATAGTCTATGACAAACATGTCACCTTGTTGGAGGCTCAAGAACTCCTGATCTCTCTTTTCCCTCAGCATCTCCAGGAAAAATTTATCGAAAAACATATCCTCAAAGTCTTTCCATTCTAGTCCTTTGTGTCTAGGAGCCTGAACCTGCACATCCCACCAACGCTTCACCAGTCCTCTTAGCATGTACATATCCAGCTTGACTCTCTACCCTGGAGGTGTCTCGAGAAACTTGAAAATCATCTGCATGATCTCTATCTAGTTCTCAGCCACCTGAGGACCACCCTCACCCTGAAAAAGTGGTGAGTGTTGCAACTGTAACTCTTGATTAAGATACTCCATAGAAAGATCTATACCCTGTGTGCCTCTGTTGATCCCCTGAGAAACATTTACCATCCTAGATTGGAGCTGCTCATCAAACCATGACCCAAATACTACCAAACCCAGCAGCTTCTCTGCCTGCACTGGATCATAAACCTGATAATGTACCTATCCCTGATCATGTACCTACAGCTCTTGCTCTACTTATCCTTCGGGTATCTGAACTTGATCACCCTTATGCGGCATTGTACCATCACTCATATGACGTTCCATCCATCCATCAAGGAGGATCCTGCTGAATACCATAAATGGCCAGACCGACCACATACATAACAATATAAAGATATATAATGCAGATAAGGAATGCAGTAAAGAGAAAGTGAATAACAACTACCCTTAATCCACCCCACTATAACCATGCCCCATGGCCTCTTGGCCTCATGACCTCCTTACCCGCCCTCAACAGAGCCAAGTATCAAAAGTACCTCAGGCCATGCCTGTCCTGACAATAATTTTTGCCTAAAACTAATGACTGAGTTGCCCAATCCTGATAGTCACACTACCCCAAACCGATGTCTAGGATGCCCAATCCTAGTTATCAACATCACCTCTATCATAGTACATGCCTGATCATATACGATTCATGCCCAAATGTCATACCACATGTAATTTTACATAATTAAAAGCATGACATATTACATTGAAATAAACCAAAAATTCTATCAATAATTTCATCTTTCACATTTATGAAGCATATATAGAATGGATATTGATATTATTCACATGGTATTATCACTTCATAAATCATATGTGTGGATATGAAGTTGAAATACTCTAACAATGTTCCTATCAAAAGCCAAGAAAACATGTCTTTCCATACTAGTCTAAGGTCTAATTTGTCTCTTACCTCACCAGGTGAAGGGTCACATATCGCAATCAATAACATCACATACAAAGTGATCCACCAAGGTGGAAATCATATAAACTATATTCTGAGAAAAAGAAAAAACACAATTCTCACCCCTGGTAACTTGGTCCATCCCTCGTACTTGGTGATGCATGCACCCAACCACAAGCAAGAAACCCAATTCCAATGACAACCTATCTCCCATATACCATATCTCAAATAGTAAACCAGAAAAAAAAATAGTCTTGATATAATTAATAGTCAGTCAAAAGCTTCTACTAAATCCCAATCAAGAAAAAATCCTCTAATACCACTTTGTAACATCCTGGACCCGAACAGCCACTCGAATAGTGCTAAACGGGTCGGGTGTTACTACCTTAGGTGCACCTCCTTGAATTAAAAAGTCTTATGACTAGAAATGAGGGTGTAATAGGTATCGTGGGGAAGATATAATCTCTAGGATGGAGGAAAATAAAGGTATTGGTCCAAGTATATTATTAAAACATGCTGTGGAAATAAATGACTTAACAAACTCAAACTATACCCATAGAGAGGAAGCACAACAATATCCAAAAAATAGAGGAAGCGATAAACACATAGAAGCAGCTGAAATTAATCAAAACAGCATGCTAAACCCCACTTATAACAACTATTGAAAAAATAAATAATGCATCCAAAATAGGTCATATATGTCAATAAAAATGACTAACATGGCTAACCAATAGAAGCTACAAAATAAATTAAGCATGCTGAGACAGGAAATAAAAAACCAATGTAAACTCCAGCCATGAATGGCCTCAAGGTATATGAAAAATATCCTGGCCATAGCTAAAAAGATAAATATTTTGAAGCTGATCTCTTTTATGCACGTAAATCCATAAAGTTTACATACATTCTGAAGGTATCATGTATGGTGTGAGATGAATATCAGTAGGATACCACCCAATGGTGCGTACCTACTATAGGTGTTTAAGCAGGTGTGCATCTATAAGAAAAGTAAATAGTACATTGTACAAATAAACACAAACGCCACTAGTGCCCAGTAGCCACCAGGGAATAACACCTGCTTCGGCTAATGCTGGAATCTTAGTCACACAATCCGACACCATGTGCCTCCTGACACCACATGTCTCAAGTACCGTCATCCTGAAGGAATGCCTAAGTAATAGTAATATGGCACCAAGTACCTCCAGACACCACATGTCCTAAGTACCGACTTCCTGTAGGCACACCCATATAATATTAACCTGGAACCATGTGCCTCCTGACACCTCATCTCAAGTACTAACATCCTATAGGCACCCCCAACAATCTGAAGGCTCCTCACCTCCCACATGGCTTCCACAAAAGCACCCCCAACTAGAATCACCTGACCACAACTATGGGGGCCTCTACCCACACAAGTGATCAAAACCACCTCATCACGGAGTCTACCTATGTGCACATGACCCAAATCATGAGTGATCAGTAATTACCAAATTTAGAACCCAAGCCACAAACTCTCTATCAACTCATTCCCCTGCAACCATGTTACTCAGAATCCGATGGTCTTTACATCAAAGTAACTCGGTTCATGCCCAACTTGACAGTCACATTGCCTCAATCCAACATCTATGATGCCCAATCCCATTGTCAAACCACCCAATTAATTATTATCAAACCCAACCTATGATAAAAATCACTCAATAATATCTGATCCACGCCCAACACAATCCAATGGTTCCAGCATATTCAATATAAAGCATCACATATATATAATCAAAATAATCACACAAATCAGGAAAAACAATTTAACCACTTGAATTACATCAACCATTTTTTTTCATACCATCACTAAGGTCCTAAAATCCTTTAATAAACATAACCATGCTTAAATAGTTTAAACTCAGTAGTTTAATCAAAAAAATTAAATTATAACCATTTTTTCACCCCCCCCCCCCCGACCAAAATGCCCCAAATGAGCAACAACCTCTAACCTATCATCACTCAAGAATAACAAGGTAAGGGAATGGACAATGGAATCCAATAAGGCACACGATCAATTCAATATAAAGAAACATGGGTCTCGCTCCAAACCTAACATTTCACTAAAAATCCCCAACCCCTAAATGAAAAAGAAAACACAAAATAAGGTATGCACCACCTACCTTAGACTCGTAGACATAGGCTGGTCTAATATCACTCTCTAATTTGTAGCTGATCTTCATAGATCTACATTTCTATCAAATCCCAGCAATTCAACTAAGATGGAAACTGCGGCGTGTGAGGAAAAAGAACAAGAACGTCATAGGGTGTGGGGTTTTATCCTTCCTGATGTGACCCCAAATCCACTGATGGATTGAAGAATAAACATAAGATGAAGAATCTTGGAGAAGAAATGTTCTTGACCTTCTGAAGCATCACTATCCGAAAACGGGGAAGAAGAATGTGTTTTCAGAAATGAGACATGACGCTCACCAATATAAATGAATAAAAATAAAAGCACACATCATGTATTAAGGACTACATGTCATGTAGTAGCTTGTCCATACTCTGAAATACATGGGTTTCAAGGTCATCACACAGCTTAGACGCATCACATAGGTCAACACACAGCTAGGACTCAGCCGATACGTGAAAAGTAAGATACACAGCATGTTAAGGAATACTACACGTGATGTAGTAGATTATTTTCACACAGCAACCACATGGAATTTACTAAGTCAGCACGTGTCCAGTACACACCTAAAACACACACGACATGTACTATGAAATACATAGCATGTAATCTAAAAATTTCCAAAACTTCCCAGTTTCCCCCCTTTTCTCAAAAATAATATAAAAAGAAATGGAAAAAATAAGACTTGGGCCTCATAGTAAGAACTGGGTTCTTACACAACGAGTTGAGTGCAGTGAATGCCTTAGCATAGAGGTATGTAGATGAGGTTGTGTGGATACATGGAGTTCCAAGAACCATAATCTCATATCAGGATACATGTTTTATGTCACGAGTCTGAAGGGGATTACAGCATGCCTTTGGAACCCAGTTACGATTCATCACTTCTTTACTCCCTCATACGGATGGAACAAAATGGAGGGCCATCTAGATGTTGGAGTACATGTTTCGGGCATGTGTTTTGAACTTTAGTTGGTTTTGGGTGCAACAACTTCCCTTGGTTTAGTTTTCTTAAAATAATATATATCACTCTTCAATTGGATCGGCTCTTTTTGAGGCCTTGTATGGGAGGTTGTGTCGTTTACCCTTGTACTGGATAAAAGTTTGGGAGGTATCTATTCTTGGTCCAGATGTGGTGCAGAGTAAGATAGAGAAGGTGCAGATTTTCCGTGAGAAGATGAAGGTAGAACAGGACCGGAAAAAGTTTTATGTCGATACCATGAGAAGGCCTTTGCAGTTCAAGGTTGGGGACTATGTATTCTTGAATTATTACCCTTGACCTAGGAAGTGGAGGTTTGGCAGACATATTAATATTTATTCAAGGTTCATCAAGACTTTTGAGGTGTTGTAATGAGTTTGTAAAGTGACATATCAACTGGCATTTCCGCCGTAGTTGGGGAGGGTCCACGACATCTTTCATGTCTCCCAGCTTCATCGATATCTTCACGATGACTCCCATTTCATTAATTGGAGAGAGTTGGATATAGAGGATGATGCAACACTTGTGGAGTGACCAGTGTAGATCCAGGATCATCGAGAGAAGGTGTTTCATGGACATACCATTCCCTTGGTTTGCGTGTTCTGGAGGCATGGTGTCTTGGAGGAGAGTACATGGGAGTGAGAGACGTAGATCCCTTCCCCGTACCTGGAGTTGTTTTGAGTTTTACACATGTGTTTTAATATTTATGTAATGTGTGAACCTTGTTTTATATGAGATGAGTTTTTTCCTTGTAATCTGACATATGATAAATCATGAGGTATGAGGAGGGGAGGACTTGATCCATAATCGTGACGCATTAATGCGGAAGTGATTAAAACTATGAGGGAATGTCAGTGCCGCCCAATGAGGATAGACTCATGACATGAGGGAAGAAATAACCTGATTCATATGTTTGGGTGGTGTGACTTTTGGTTCTAGTGTGGTATGTCTTGTGGTTATTTGGTTGAAGAGGTGTTCTTGGATGTTGAGGTTTCACTACAATGAGGTAGTTTATCCTTGAGAGGTATCTTACAGGTTGGTTGTTAGGAACTATCTTTCTTCTTGTTTTGGTTTTGAATTTTTAGTAAGATAATAGCTTTAGATGAATTTATTGTAATGGATCGGACCTCTGTGGTCCATTACTTTGTCAAATCTAGTGTTTGGGGTGTTTTGGGAGGCAACGGTATATCATTGCAATAGTTTTTCATATTTATGGTTTTTCAATTGGTAGGTCGAGGTGTTGGTAGGTCAATGGAATTGGTAGGTTAAGGCATCGGTAGGTCGAGTCATTGGTAGGTATAGTCATCGGTAGGTTGGGGCATTGATAGGTTGAGAGGTCAGTAGTTTAAGGCATCAGAAGGTCTAGGGCATCGGTGAGTCAGGGAATCGGTGAGTCAGGGCGTCTCTAAGTCAAGGCGTCGGTGATTTAGTGCATTAGTGAGCCAAGTGTCGGTAGGTTGCATCAGTGGCTCAATATTGGTAGCTCATCATTGGTAGATCAACGTCAGTAACTCACTATTGGTGGCTTGCTGTCAGTGGCTCACTGTCAGTGACTCATTTTATGTTTTTCTCAATTTTTCGAATTTCACACCTCGTACATTTTATTTCACGTAAATCATGTTTAAATCCTAGTTTATAAATTTCTAAGAGTTTTAAAAGATATTATTTATATATTTAATATCCTAAAGCTTTAGCGACTTTGAAATAGTTGAACTGCGTGGTCTTGTCCACGATCCAACTTTAATGGCCTTGGAACCGTTTCCTTATATTGATATAGGATCTGGATTTTTTATAAAGATGAGGTCATCTCTTCTGTTTTATATTGATGCATGGAGAACTTCTCTTCACAAATGAGAAATATTCCTGTGTTGTATCCCACTTGTTCATTTTTACTTGGAGTCTCTTTCTCACGCGAGCCCCTGTTTTTGCGCAAAGAGGAGTTTTGGTCGCTTGTTGTTCCATGTTGGTATTTATACTGTCACTTGTTAATTTTGTATCATATTGGGTGGGTTTAGTATGGTTCTTTTGTGAACAACTATTGAATACAACTTTTATCAATGATAAATGCTAATGATTAAATACAGACTTGATAACAGGATGGAAGGGGATTGGTGTTTATCACTTGTTTTATTTGTTATATTTGTTTATGATGTGATCTATTTTGGATGTGTGGTCTTTGAAAATCATGATCATTGGTGTCTTTGACTGCACATGGGTAATTATTTATAACTATTGTTGTTTCCTTGATCATAATATATATAAATATCAATCTGATTAATCATGTATACCCAGTTAATGAAATCTATTCCCTAGGATCAAACTTGATTTAAGATCACCCATGTTTATCAAAGTGTAATTAAAGAACCGTTGTTTCTAAATCCAAATACACTCATCTTTTTTTAGTGTGGTTGTGTGTTGTGTGGGTCTTGTTCAGTTTTGGGCTTTATTAGGGTTATATGGTGGTGGTGTTGGTAGCATGGTTATGGGTATAGGGGTGGGAAGAAGAGTTAGTTCTATGAGAAGGGTATGGTATGTTTTTGAAGTGGGGGTGTGGTTTATTGGTGGTTGATATGGACTTTGTGTATGGGGTGGTACAGGCAGTGTGATGGTATCTCAAGTTGAGAGATTGATTGATTGTGGAATTGATGGACTTGTTATGCAATGAGACTGCATCTAGGAACTGGTTGGGTAGCGGGGCTACAAGACTGGGTTGTGTCATGATTTAATGGTTATGGGTGTTTTGGGTGTGGAATTTTTGTGTAGTGGGGCTTCCAGGTTTTCTTTTGAGAGGATGAATTGAGCGGGATAACTTTGAAGAAGGTTGTTGGTAGTTTTTTTCCTTTTCTGACTTGGCAGTGGTTGGTATGGTTGCTTCACCTTATAATGTTTGTAGTGTTTGGTAGTTGCCCAGGTAGGTATGTAAATAAATAAATGAATGATTTTATAATGCAAAATGATAATTGGTTAAATGTATTTCTTGGGGGTATGTTTCAATTTGTGGATTTTAGTGAAGTGGTGTTCAAGTGACCGTCGTTCGTGGTTGTACGTTCATGTAGGGGTAGCATCAAATGTGGTTTTTATTGGGATGGTTGTATGTTTGGGATCCCATATGACGGGCTAGGTGTTTTATATCTATATATATAAACTTGTGTTTCCTTATGTTTTCTATATGCACCCCACCCTTATTCAAAACTATTTTTTGAACACCCCCATTTTTATTAGGGAGGGTTTCTTTCCCAACATCCCTATGGGATTATATATGTATGGTTACTAACTTTACCTTACTCCCTCTTCTAGGCATTGATTGTCCAAGACCCTTTGGGTAGGATGTAATGGCTTGAGGTTTAATACCAGACTTATAGTATTGGTTGTGTGAGAGGTGGTTTGTTTCCTAGGTGTCTTAAGATGAGGCCCAGGTGTTTTTAGGTGAGACGTGTTGTGTTTGTGTCCCAGGTGTCTGTGGGAAACACGTGATGTGGTGTGAATCTCAGGTATATGTGGGTAGGTTGTGATAGTGGGGCTTGTGGAAGAGTATAGTAGCGTGAGGACACTTACTATTAGGGATGAGTATTTAACCAATGGGAAGTGGTGAGGGTACCCAAATATCTATGTGATTACTAACTTACTCTACTTGACTTATATTATTTGGTGAGAATTTATTTTTGAGGTTGGGGTGGATATTAGACCTTGTTCGGTGATTCTAAGTTTCTATTGTTTTCACACAGGGGAATTAGTATGCTTCTCCTACATGTGCATGGTGACTTTGGTTTTCCCTACTGAGTATACTTGTATGCTCACCCTACGTATATAAAATTGTTTTCAAGTTTCCAAGAAGATTACAGGGACTGTGCTGGACCTTACTATCTTAGACATTAGGGACGGTTGTTGTGTCACTTATTAGTTTTATTTTGGTACTTACATTGGAGTTTTCCTTGTATATCTAGTAGTTTTACTTTTAACATGCATGCTATATGGATTTTGGTTATATATATATATATATATATATATTGGAGTTGTTTTATGTGGATACATATTACCTCATTATCTTTGTTACTATAAAAAGGTAAATTCCTTCCATTTTTGTGAGATTTCTACACCCTTGGTGATGTTCTCCACCCTGTGGCCTATTGGAGGCAGGACTATAGGGTTATTATCTCCCCTTTATCTTGAGGAAGAAAGGTCTCAACATCTTTTTATCCATTCCCTCATCTTGAAGATGGTGGGTTGTTAAAATTAGCCTCTTTTATTTTATATTCCTTTGACACTCGAGACATTTATTTTCATAGTGTCCCATTTCCTTATAGTTGAAGCATTGTACATTTCAATCCTTTTTCTTACCCTTGCAATCACAAGCATGGTTTCTTTTCTCTCCACACTTATAGAAAACTTCAATTACTTTTAATAAAGTTCCACGGTATTTCTTTCCATAATTATCACATGTGGGAAAATAATTTTTTCTATTATATACTTAATCCATATTTTCCCTAGAAGTACTATTTTTATAATTCATCCCTCTAAAGCCATGATACTTAGATAATTATTTCTTTGTCTCATTAAATATTATACTATGTCCTCATATGATGAGAATTTTTTGGAGACTTGTTCCCTTTGAAAGATTGTCATAAGAACATAGAAGATATGATCCATCTTATACTTTGGATAATGTACATTGGTGAGGTTCTCATTCCTTCTACTATAGACCATTTCTAAATGGCGTCATACACTAGATTAGGTCATGTCATTATGTATAATCTAAAAAACAGTGAAATACTTAACATAAATTGAAAATTTCATTCTTATCCAATCTCATAATCATAAACATGGTTTATTTGGAATTGCCTTCTATAGTTATCCACAAATCATATCATGGGGATAAGTTTTATAAAATATGTTTTCCTAAATCTAGTTTATAATGTTTCTATTAAACTTGTTCTGATTCCAACTATAAAGAACCTAACCCCAGTAACCCAGATTTGATGCCTTACTTTATTACATGGGTACTAAGTATAAGTGATTATATCCCAAAGGACCAAAACTTTTAGTATCTTTTTAAAAACTAGAAACTAAAAAAATAATTAAATTACATATTAAAATGCAATACGATATAGAAAATCCATTGGAAACACTCTTATTCTCTTAGATTATCCATGTATTTCAAACATAATATACATCTTGGAATCCTTGGGAAAAATAAAACATAAGAAGGGGTGATCTCATATTCTCGTTAAGGGTAATAAGGCAGTGGAAACTATAATAAATAAACTTAAACAATAATGTATGGTGAATAACTAAAAATACATTCCATTAAAAAATAATTATGAGCATAATATGGTTGGAATAAAATCTGATTGAATAATGTTATATAAATAATCACATAATAATGAAACTTAACCATGGATATTCTACTAGTTTAATAATCACATGGAGTATCAATAAATAATATCATAATGAGTTAATTAATTATTCGGGATGTCTAAAACATATCATCAAGTCCTTGACCAAGAATTCTACATAAATGGGTAAGGCCTCAGCCAAAACATCATCTAGATTGTCTCATGAGACCTGTCGATTAATCAAGGGGCTATACTGGGTCCCGCCCATCACTTACTACGTCCAATTAATTCCTCATATAAAATGGGTGAATCATAATCAGAATACACATTCATATTTAAACTAGAATACAAAATGTAAATACTTTTCCCATTTAATAAATATAATCATAAACCATCTAGATACATATGGTGAATTATGTCAAAATAGAACATCCCCATTCAATCTAATCATAAACTATTCAATAAAATATGGTAAATGGTATCATAATATATAAAATTAAATAAATAATAGGATTTAACAAATTATGTTGACATAGATACATTAATAAGATCACTGAAAACTTCTTAAGGAAAATACCCTTTTTAACTTTGAAATCACATATTATTAAAAAGATGCACAATTATAAAATAAAATATTTATTTTTTAAATAACCTTGTTATAATTTAAATAATTTCTCAAGTCATTAAGGAATCATTAATTAGGGAATATCCACTCATTCCATAAAAGTTTTAGAAACATTTATTTTATACTTTGAAAAAAGAGAAAATTTAAAACAGTGTTTTTCAAAATAAAGTGTGAGATTTAACTTAATGAATTTATTATGTTTATGAGATGTAATTACAGATAAAACATATAGAAATATAATATAATATAATCAAAATTAATTTCATAGATAATTTTAGTATGACATAATCATTGGAGTATAAGTTTAACCCATATAATGGAAATTGGGTTAAGAATTCCCTTACCTCTTTGTAAACAGTTGAACCGTATTCCCTATAAAAGTAATAATTATCAAATGAAAAATTAAATAAAATGAAGATAAATGGATTAATGATATTATATATCAAATGTAAGTATACATACACCAAACACAATGGATATGTGGTGAATAAGGCATATCTCATAGAAATAAAAGTGATATGATAAAACCCTTACCTTATGTATGAAATCATTCTAAACTTGTACTTAATGTTCGGGATAATGAAATTAGATTCATTAATTACTTAATTAAAAACCTATTAAACATATATTCTATTTATTATAACTTTATTAAGTTCATTTATGTGCATTTTTATGATTTATAATATTTAATTTCATTGTCCTAGGAGCGTTTGTTTCAAGGTTCTGTGGTCTGTTCCCTTGAGTCTAAATATGGGATTTCTTTTAAAATTGGAATAAATTCTCCATAAGTGGAATTATTTAGTATTAATAAACTTCCATAAATTTATATTGTCTCATATATAATTTTTTTATATGGTTTGAGGATGATTCAATAGATAAAATGTTGATTAAAATGTCTTAATTTATTTGGCGGTTTTTAAGACCATCACGAACGTGTGTAATTTTATTTTATGTTATGTTTATGTATTGGTTATATAACATGATAAAAATTATAATATATATATTTTAATCGTATTTAACTATAAAAATGGTTTTATTATTATCCTTGAAGGTGGTAATGGAAAATGAAATCTCATCATCCATGAAGGCAGCAAATCGACACATCATAGATGATGTTTTCATTTTTAAAATAAAAGTAGAAGAGATGATATTTAATGATGGATATTGCCTTGTAAAAATATAATTATATTTTATTTATGGTGATATAGTTATTATAAAACTTTTTATTCAGGAGGTTAGGAGTTTATAAGAAAAGAAAATAAATTAAATGACAAGAAGTAGGAGTTTACCTCTTTGATATCATCTCCTTGGGAACCTCATTAAGACAGTTGGATTTTGACTTTTGGTAAGACCAGAAGGTCTTGGAAGTGGGGAAGATGATTTTTAAGGGAATTGGAATGAATTTATATAAGATTTAGGGATTATAATTTGTGGGGGGAAGGGGTGGTGATGGGTGGTATTTATATGGAAGGACAGGGGTGTTTGTTAATTATTTTATTCATTACTTTATTATTTTGGCTCAAGACTATCAATAGTATTGATTAATGTGAATAAATATAGTAAATAGAGATTATGAGTTTCATAAAATGAGTGATTACATCATACCAACATCATCTATGACTCAATAATTCATTTATTTACTAATAATGTTAAATATCGTAAATTGTCAAATTTCACTATGCACAAAAAAATCAACTATTTTTGAAAAATCCCAAAAATTCACCCTGACCATTTTAAAATGTGTAGATTTAAACAGTGGAATCCATTTTTTGATAAAAATTTTATGAATATAAGAAAATTAATTTTTAAATAAAATCATCATTTATTTGAAAAATAATGATTTTAATATTTTAACAGATTTTACATCACTCTGAAAAATTAATTATGGTCTCATAAAATTATCTAATAATTATAATGAAACAAAATATTAATTTATGAATCCATTTTATGAAAATAAATTTTCATTTAAATAATTATATTTATTATAAAATTGTGAAAAAATATTTACATTTTTCAGAAATACCAACACTTAATTTGTAATTTTGACAAAATTTATTTACTTATTCCATGATACAAATATATCATATATTCATTAATGAGATTAATAAATTTTATTTATACTTTTATAGGTGATGTTATTATTATAATGTTTAGATTACTATTTACAATGGTAACATTACTATTATAACAGTCAAGTTAATATCTAATATTATATCATGGTTCGTTTAAGCTCGTTGTTGTATGTAAGATATCAAATAAAATGACTTTATTTAAGAAGATACATACCATAAAATCTTGGGGTGTCATAGTGATCACGTGATATTTCCCCTTTTCCCTTGGCTTAAGAGGTTGCTTACATCAATCATCATTATTAACCCTCAGGTTTGGGCATTGATTAGCATAGTTCCCATTTTTTCTTACAATTGAGGCACTAAAGTTGGGGTGGTGCATTCTATTCAGCTTTATCTATATTCACACTATTAGCTAACTTCTTCTCATCACTTAATAAATCCATTTCCTAAAGAACTTACCTTCTATACTTATTATAACGACCCATACTTTACATACAGTGTTAATACTTCAAAATTGAAGCATACTTATTACAACATATAACAAAACCATGAAAGGAACGTATAGGTATAGTGTCTTTAGAAACTGGGAAACATAAACAACTGGTTCATAAAACATCTACTTTGCCTCCCATTTATTTCATCATATCTAGAGTCCCTTTTTGGCATATTCTACTTAATAACCTTCTTCCTAACCTGGGGAAAGAAAACATACAAAAGGATGATCTCAAATGCTCAGTAAGGGTAAACAAAAGAAATATCAATCACATCATATACATAAGCACATAACTTTTGGAAATATTAACCTGAAAAAGAGATCATAATTTCATAACATGGGATAAATCATGGCAGTGAAATGTAATCACAATAATAATAACTTATTACATGAAACTTTGTGTCATACACACATAATCATATAGAATCATTTCTAATTAGTCAAGACTCATTTCCAAGACTATCTTAGTGGACAAATTCCATTTCTGAACCGAGTCACCCTCGTTTCAGTCCTGTTTCACTGAACCGGTATAACCTACCGTTCCAGCCATGTCTATCTCATGAGATATAAAATCTTTACCCAATGCATTGGAGGGAGATACAGGTCCCACCCATCTCATAATGATACCATTATTATGTGTGCCACAAAATCATAAATCATACATCATTGCATAACCCGTGTAGTAAAAATGGGATTCTTAAACAACATGACATCATAAAACAATTCATATAAGATAAAGGAATTCATAAAAATATTTACATCACAACATAATCAAATCCATGTAATAATAGGGATAGAAACAGAACCCTTTATTATCTTAGATGGAAAATAATTTTGATAAAACACTTGAACTCCATTCTTGAGGAAAATATCCTTTCTGCTTCAAAAATAATTTTCATTTCTTAACATGTCATAAAATTATAACTAAAAGAAGATGATTAAAAATAAACTTGAAAACTTTTAAAGGAAGCTTCTTGGAAATAATGTTTTAAAAATCCATTCATGTCGTATAAGTTAAAAAAAAACATTCTTCATACTTTTTTCAGAAAAGTCAAAAGTACCTCATACGAAAAACGACAAAAGATTCCATTCATATCCTTTACTAACAACCCACTGAAGGGTAAAATTGGATTTAAACAATTATAGGTGGACGGAAATAATATTATATATTGAGGAAACATGGATTTGGATGATAAAATACACCCCAGTAAATACTAAAGTATAAATAATCTCGGATAAAAATGAGATTGTGATATTTCCCTTACCTTAGGTCTGATATGCTTTGTATATGTCTGAACCTCCTGTATAATGATTTAAATAATTTTATTGACTTATTCCAGAATCATACTTATTTTTATGATATCATATTTGGTCATATTCTTATCTTCTTAGTAGTAATATTTCATTGCTACTTGTTATTCGGGTGTTTATAACTTTTTGTTCTTATGCGTGTTTTGTCGAATAAATTATTATTCTTATCTTTAGGTTATAGATACCTCATTTCCAGAATGGTATTAGTGTAATATATATCATATTCATTCATTTAATTCATTTATATAATCATTATTAAATGAATATCATGTAGAACGAGTCGCATCACATCGTGGAGACGGTATTCCGTACGTACGCACGAGTGATGATATCGTTCCTATGATCGTGGAATTGTATTGGAGTGTATGTATACTATTTCAGAATTATTATCACTTTATAATAGTCATATATAGTCATTATTTACACCATTATACCCATTCGAGTAAGGTGGTGGTGGAAAATAGATTACACCACGGCGTGGAGACGGTATTCCGTACGTACGCACGCGCGGTGACTTCTTTTTCCGTAGGATGGATAGATGGTTAAATAGGGTTGTTTCATAATTATAATAACATATAATTATATGAGTGATACTGATGTTATTACTTCATAATTAAACAACTAAAGAAGAAGAAGTGGAAGAAGAAATAAAGATGAAAGAATCGGTAACGGACATTACCTCTTCTTTGAAGTGCTTCTTTGAGACCTTCTTTTAGGGCACTAAAATTGGTCTTTTAAGAAGACCTGGACATCTAGGATGTCTCTAGGGAAGTGGAGAGAAGAAATTGGCAGGTTTTGTACGAGCTTGAAGGCTCAAAGTGTTGTGAGGAAGAGAGGGAGGAGGTGCCTTTTTATAAGGGAGGAGAGGGGCACCTTTGGAATAACTAAAATTATTATTTTATTATAAAGTCAAGTTCGGTTTTAAATAGATCCAAATTGATTTATTTATAAGCTAAGGTGGGGATGGGTCGAAATACTCTAATACAATAGAATTTAGACAAGCTCAGGTTCCTATTTTAACCTTATCATTTAGATTTAACATTAAGTTAAATAAATTTACTTTTACCGTGTCTTCTTGTGTTCTTATACTATAAGGTTAATAAACTTACTATAAGGAGCCAAACGAACCCCAAGTTGTTTATTATTAATATATATAACCTTATCTAAGTAATTTGGCCGAACCTTAGATTTTTAGGAATAAAATAACAATTAATAATATAATATTTGTTTTAAAAACTATTTTATGTCAATTTTGACACTATTTAGTAATTAATTTTTGTGAAAATAATAACAGAATGATTAGTTCGAAAAAAGTTAATTAAATCAATAATAACATGTCATAGTAATCTATAAAATTAGTGTAATTCATAAAAAGTGTCAAATTACATTTATTTTGGTGTTTATAACATCAATTATGTCAATATTTCATTAATAAGTTAATTACTGCATCATCTTTATGTCATAAATAAATTAAATTATTTAATGTCTAAAAATTACAAATAAAATACCATTATGTAGGAAATATTTTTAAATTTCTAATGAATATTTATAGTCGAATTTATATTATGTATAACCCCATATTAAACATGATTTAGTTATTAAACCTTGATTTTAACTATTTTAACCCTTCTTTAAATAAATTAATAATAAATGTCCTAATCTAATCCAAGTGGTCCTAAATGGTCATATTTTATTCCTAAGATTGTTTTTGGTCGAATTAAACTTGTCCAATAGAATTAGGACATGTGTTAGGGTAATAATAATATCATCTTTACCCTTAATTACCCTATTTACTTTTAACCGTGGTAAAAAAAAGTAAAAAGTTACTATTCACCAAAAAATTATTTTCATCTCATTGAACCACATTTTACTTACTGACATCAACCGTGTCTCTCGAATTTTTGAAATTCCACTCACAGAAGCGGTAAAATTAAGTAATATGAAAAATTTAGTTTTTTTAACTACCACTTAGTGGTTTCACTATTCATCAAAAATTGAAAGTTTTCAGAAAAATACCAAAATTTCACCCTAGGATAATTTCGATATTCCGAATCCAAAAATGAAGTCCATTTTTAAAAATAAAATTTATAAAATTTCAAAAAGTGGTTATTACTATTCATAACGGCTAGTTTTAATAATATTTTAATAGCATATCATTGTTTAGTGAAACTCGGTATTGCGTACGACGCAAGCTATCGAGGAAGGTCGCGATTTCGTGTAAAGCAAGCCAAGCAAGTGTTGTGTAGAAAAAGATTCCTTTGATGATTTATATAACATAAAAGTCTCGGGTGTTATATTCTACCCCCCTTAAAATGAATTTCGCCCTCGAAATTCGTCACTTTGTAACAAATAGATGAGGATACCTCTCCCTCATCATATCCTCAAGCTCCCATGTAACTTCTTCTATTTGGTGGTTCCTCCATAAAACTTTCACCAATTGAGTGGTCTTGTTTTGTAGGAATTTTTCGCCACGATCCATAATCTCTATTGGTTGTTCTTCATAAGAAAGATCTTGCTCCAGCGGTACAACTTCTGAGCTGAGTACATGTGAAGGATCAGGTATGTACTTTCTCAGGAGAGATACATGGAACACATCGTGAACTTGAGAGAGATTCGGTGGAAGCGCCAATCGGTAAGATACCTTCCCAACACGATCCAGTATTTCAAAAGGACAGATATATCTAGGGCTCAACTTCCCATTCTTTCCAAATTTCATGACCCTCTTCGAAGGAGATATTCGTAAGAACACTTTATCACCCACTTCAAACTCTAGGTCTTTTCTTCGGTTTTCGGCATAACTTTTCTGTCGACTCTGAGCTACTCTTATGTGTTGTTGAATAGATCTGACCTTTTCTGCCATTTCATCAACGAGATCAGGTCCTAATAGCTTTCTTTCCCCAACTTCATCCCAGCAAGTTGGAGTCCTGCATTTCTTTCCATAGAGAGCTTCATAAGGAGCCATCTGAATACTGGAGTGAAAGCTATTATTATAAGAAAATTCCACCAATGGTAGGTGTTGATCCCAACCACCTTTGAAATCCATAGAGAAAGCTTTGAACATATCTTCTAGAGTTTGAATTGTTCTCTCAGACTGACCGTCTGTCTGAGGATGATAAGCAGTGCTGAAACTCAACTCTGTATCCAGAGTATGTTGAAGACTTCGCCAGAACTTTGAGGTAAATCTCGGATCCTGATCAGATAAAATAGAGAGTGGTACTCCATGCAATCTTACCACTTCCTTTACATATATCCTGGCAAGATGATCCAGAGATAAATCCTCTCTAATAGCAATGAAGTGTGCAGACTTTTTAAGACGATCAACTATGACCCAGATAGCATTATTTCCTTGGGATGTTTTAGGAAGTCCTGTGACAAAGTCCATAGTGATGTTTTCCCATTTCCATTCGGGTATGGGTAATGGTTGTAACATCCCCTTAGACTTTTGTCTCTCAGCTTTAACTTGTTGACAAACCAAGCATCGAGAGACATATTCAGCAACATCTCTTTTCATGCCATCCCACTAGAAGTACTCTTTCAGGTCCATATACATCTTCGTGCTTCTAGGATGAATAGAGAATGAAGAACTATGAGCCTCATCCAGCAGCTCCTTCTTTAATTCGGGGATGGGAGGAACACAAACCCGATTCCTAAACTTTATTATCCCATCACAATCAAGGTTGAATTCAAGAACATTTCTCACCTTCTTTTGTAACTCGACATCTTCTTTCTGTGCCTCTTTAATCTTCACATGTATAGATGGTTGAAAATTCATTTGAGAAAGATACGATTTTTCCCCTTTCATTATAATTCCAAGATCCATCCTTTGTAAATCCATAAATATTGTATCTTTTGTGATCCTCATCATGGATAAACTTGCATGGTCTTGTCGACTTAATGCATCTTCCACCTTGTTTGCTTTCCTAGGGTGGTAATGGATTGAGCAGTCATAATCCTTAATCAGCTCCAACCATCTTCTTTGGCACATATTCAGCTCCTTTTGTGTGAAAATATACTTTAAACTTTTATGATCATTATAAATATCACACCTTTCACCATAAAAGTAATGCCTCCAAATCTTTAATGCAATGATTACCGCAGCTAACTCCAAATCATGAGTTGGGTAATTTTGCTCATGTATTTTCAACTGTCGTGAGGCATAAGCTATCACCATATCATTTTGCATAAGAACACACCCCAATCCCTTCTTGGATGCATCACTGTAGATCACAAACCTTTCTCCACTACAAGGTAGTGTGAGCACAGGTGCACTGGATAACCTTATTTTCAACTCCTTGAAATTTTCTTCACATTCCTTCGTCCAAACAAACTTAACTCCTTTCCGAGTCAACTTGGTGAGTGGATTAGATAATCGTGAAAAAAATTTCACAAAAAGTCGATAATATCCAGCCAAACCAAGAAAACTTCGGATCTCAGTCACTGTTGTTGGTCGCGACCATCTTTCGATAACCTCTGTTTTTGATGGATCCACAGATATCCCCTCTTTTGAGATTATGTGATTCAAAAATGCAACTTTTTGAGGCCAAAATTCACACTTGGTAAATTTGGCATAAAGCTTCTCCTTTCTCAGGGTCATCAATATAATTCTCAAGTGATATTCATGTTCTTCCTTGCTCTTTGAATAGACAAGAATATCGTCTATAAAGACTACCACAAATTGATCAAGATAGTCTCTAAAGAATCTATTCATTAGATCCATGAAGATAGCAGGGGAATTAGTAAGACCAAATGGCATCACTATAAATTTATAGTGTCCATACCTTGTACGGAAAGCCGTATTTGGTATATCATCCCTTTTGACCCTTAATTGATGATACCCTGAACGAAGATCAATCTTGGAAAAGTATTGAGCTCCTCGTAGTTGGTCAAATAAGTCATCAATGCATGGGAGAGGATATTTTTTCTTGATAGTGATCTTGTTAAGTTCTCGATAATCAATGCAGAGTCTCATTGATCCATCTTTATTCTTAAAAAATAGAACAGGGTCTCCCCAAGGTGACGCACTAGGGCATATGAATCCCTTATCAAGATTCTCTTGGAATTTCTTCTTCAATTCCTGCAACTCAATTGGGGCCATTCTATAAGGTGTCTTTGAAATATGCAAAGCACCCGGTACGAGTTCTATTGAAAACTCAACTTCACGATTCGGTGGAAGACCCAGTAATTCATCCGAAAAGACATCATCAAACTCCCATACAATGGGCATATTCTTAATCGTGAGTTTCTCACCAACCATTTGAGATAAATAACCTTCATTTAGTGGAATCAATACCCATAAAATGGAAGAAATTTCCACTGGAAGGTTATGTTCATCCTTGCATCGATAGACGATCATAGATTGATCTGGAATATGAAATGTAACATCCCTTATTTGGCAATTGATATGAGCTTCATGTAGAGAAATCCAATCCATGCCAAGAATCACATCAAATTCCACTATAGGAAGGATCACAATATTTGCAGGAAGTACTTTCCCACAAACTTCAATCGGAGAAGAATTATAAACTTTTGATGTGACTGTTGTGTCATTAGGTGTTGTCACAGCTAACTCAGCATCTAATTGTTGAGGTAATACGGTGATACCCTTAGAAAATTCTTCAGAAATAAAGGAGTGGGTGGATCCAGAATCAAATAAAACATTTTCTACTTTAGAGTGGATGGTAAGTGTACCTTTCACCACATCGTTATCGTACTCCACATCACTGATAGAAATTGCATGTGACTTTCCTTTGTCTTTAGCCTTAAGAGTTTTTTGACGTCGACCATCATCATCAACCCTTGGATTAGGGAATTTATTGGCATAATGTCCCATCTCCTTGCACATGAAACATTGAAGTGTAGTAGGTTCATTCTGTGTATCCCTTCCTTTGTTTTCATCATTAGACATCTTCTTCCCATCATCACGGCATTCAAATGCCCGATGACCTTCCTTTCCACATTTGAAACATTTACTTGTCTCTTCAAGACAACTCCCTCCATGTTTATTCCCACACTTTGAGCATAAGGGAAAGCTTGTAACACCCCAAGATTTCAGAGTGTGTTATTTCTTCAAAATAATTCAATAACTTGCACTACACGCAACACTGAGTTCAATTGCACCATGACTTACCAAAAAAAATCCATTAAAAGAGGTCATGAATAGTAGTAACTAAATTTTAAACTTTATATAATCCTTATAATTTTTGAATCCATATTATGAGTTTCTTAGTCATAATGCAAGAACAGATTCATTTTCAGTATTGCACTTTTAACAACTTTTGATAGTGAAACCTTTTTAAATACAATATTTTAAACTTTTTGACTAAATGGAGACATCAAAAAATTTAAAATGAAACATCCCAAGCTTCCACGGTATTCTTTCCTTTGAATAAAACAGTAGCGTGTGTTGTACGCAACTTCGAGTTCTAACACACCGTAACCAATCAAACTAGCTATTATGAATAGTAATACCTACTTTTTGAAGTTATATATATATTATATTTTAAAATGGACTTCATTTTTTGGATTCGGAATATCAAATTTAGCCTAAGGTGAAATTTTGGTACTTTTCGGATAACTTTCATATTTTGATGAATAGTGAAAATTACTAAATTTTAATTAAAAAACAACTTTTTTAATCAAAATAATTAATAGTAATAAATTATGAATTTGAGTGGTTTTAAAGTATATTTAGAATATATTTTTACTATTTAATATAATGTTGGTCATTGTACATAATTTTACAATTAAACCAAACATAAACAAGTGTCAATCTTTTGATAGTTATTACCTCTTAAAAACACGCTTTTTGTTTTGACAGCGGGAATTAATTTTAAATTAATTTCTGCCACTTCTGTGTTTTGAATTTAGAAAAATGGATTCCATATTTGGAATCAGGATGTCCAAATTGTGTAAATAGGTAACTTTTATTTTTATACATTTTGAATAATTACTGTGGTAAATATTTTATTTACCATGGTTAAGGGTAAATCCGGTAAATAAGGGTTAAAAAATAATATTATAATAATACAAAATTTACCTAAAACGTGTCCTAACCTTATTGGTGGACACATACCCGACCATGAGCATCCTTGGGTCAATTTGGGGACCCCTTGGATCCACTTGTATGTGGTAGGGACACTTTATATTAATAAAGTTAAAATAAAAATAAAAATGGCATAAGCTTACATCTTTTAGAAGAACAATTTTTACATAGGGTTATACATGTTGTATTTTCGATTATAAATATTCATTAGAAATCTAAAAAGATTTCCTACATAATGATAGTTTATTTATAATTTTTAGACATCAAATAAGTTAAATTATTAATGACACAATAATGATGCAATGTTTACCTCATTAATAAATCATTTAAATAAATAAGATTATAATGATTAAAATATTATCTAAAACCTGTCCAATTCTTATTGGTTGATGTTATTTAGAATATGAGTCATCTTATCTTAGACCTCAATTATTTTTGGACCATTATAAACCGAATATAATTATATTATAAAGTAATACTTTCACTCTTTCCTAAAGATCCCCTCTTCTCCCTTATAAAAGGAGACCACTTCTACTCATTCCTCACACCTCTAAAGCCACTTGGCTCGTCCAAACTCTGCCCAACTAAGCTCCCCACATCCCTCTCCTCCTCCTTGAAGCTTCCCCTTAGGCAGAAAGCATTTAAAGAAGTCCTTTGGTTTCAACCAAAGTGAGTTACCTAAATTAAAGGTAACGATTTCTCTTAAATTATTTTCATTTATTTTGCTTCTCCAACCCCCAAAATCTTTTTATTTCCTTTATTTTGTAACAACACCAGTATCCTCAATATACTAGGATGTTTTTATAAGAAGGATTCAAACTACACATACACACAACTCCATCTAATGGATGATGAACATAATGTTTCTGTGGATGGAAAACTAACGCCTCACGAAACGATGATTGTTCAAATACATATTATCGCCTCTCATGGTGGCCATTATGATGGCACTATAATTAAATATGATATTAATGATATATATTTTATATATAAGCTTCTGTAATTCCATTTTATTTCATACCATTATTCGTTTCATGTTCTATATACATACGATAATTTCATTTGAGGAAGTGCGGACTACTGCCCCCTTAAAATGATATGACTCGTTCATACCACACATGGAACGTATAAAGGATGGTGTTAATGAACTTAAGTAACATATATAAAATATTATATTATACTGGAATAGTAATATACCTATGTATCATTTGGATTCAATTCTTTTAAAATAAAAATTAAATGGAAGTAGCGTTCGTGCGTACGTACGGACTACCGTCTCCACGAACGCGGTGAGATCCATCCTCCATCGTATCCATTCAAGTCTTATTCTCATTTTAGGGTTAAAAATAATGTTAATATCATTCTTATTATGAATAAGATATAATCTATCCATTACAAACATGTCTTACGTAACCAAACATTTAAGAAGAACGAATCGATTATCACCCGAAACGACGATAATACTAAGATATTATTAATAAAGCAATGTTAAAAGAACATATATGATATCATATTAATGTATATGATTCTTTTATAATTTAATAACAATTATTTCACCATTATACAGGAGGTTAACCTACCCCAACCAAGGAAAAGTACAAGGTAAGGGATTTTTCTTATCTCACATTCAATTCCGTGAGATTTCCATTATTCGCCACTAAATTATTGAAAGTGGTGTATTGTGTACTGGCATTTGATATATATTATCATATTCATGTTATTATGTAAATAATTTGGTGGTTATTTACTTTTTTCCATACGACTCAGTTGATTAACGTGGTAAGGGGTTTTCATCTCACTCCTTATTCCCGTGAGATTCATGCCATATTGCCACCATTACCTTTTGTGTGGTGTATGTACTGCCCATAATTATATTCTTTGTGTAATACACTCTAATTTATGTGTACTTACATATTCATTGTATGATACCTCTTTCATGGGTTGTATGTTTCATAAGTTACCAAACTGGTAAGGGTTATTTCACAATCTCTTCATTATCCGAGGTTGTTTATACGTAATAATCTACTGGGATCTCGTTATCATCCACATCCATGTTTCTTCAAAATGTATTTCAAAACATTTTTAATATTTAAAAGAATATGGGTTAAAGTCATTTATACCCTTGTTTGACTTTTTATAAGAGGTTTATAAGGGAATCTTTCCGTCGTTTTCCAAACAAGGTGCTTTTTAACCTTTTCGACAGAATTAAGATAAGAATGTTTTTTTAACTTATACGGCGGGTGCGGTTATTTTCCGCCGTTATAAAATCGTCAAAGCTTCCCTTAAAATCTTATAAGATTATTTTCAAAGAAAATTTTTGATTTTATATGGATCTTAAATGATTTCAAAATAAAAGGAGATATTTCTTTAAAAAGAATTTTGATTTCATCTATGTCAGCATCCTTTGATGGGTTTTAAGATTATTTGAAGTTGATTTATTAAGATACAAAACTTCTATATTGTTTTGAAGGTTTTGTGATATGTTTGACTGTGGATGTGCTATTTTTATACCATTCATAGTTTATGGTGAAAGTATTGACATTTCGTATACTAGTTCCAATAAGAATGTTTATGTTATATTTCAATCTTTACTTCATATGAATGTGTTGGACAAGTATGTTCCAGGTTGGGGACTGGTTAAAGTAAGCCCTCCAGGTTGGGGACTGGTAAAAGTAAGCCCTCCAGATTAGGGACTGGTAAAAGTAAGCCCTCCGGGTTGGTGTCCGGTTATTAGAGGCACTCCGGGTTGGTGTCCGGTTATTAGAGGCACTCCGGGTTGGTGTCCGGTTATTAGAGGCACTCCGGGTTGGTGTCCGGTTATTAGAGGCACTCCGGGTTGGGTTCCGGTTACAGTTAGCCCCAAGGTCTTGGGACGAGGCCTTGAAAAGTAATTAAAGTTTAGCATTATGCATTCCAACATTATGAAAGTGGTTATTGATTTTGCAAGTGATTATTCGATTAGTAGAATATCCATGTGAATAAGTAAATGGCATTATCTAATTTTATTTATGCCATACTATGTTAAAAGTTCAAGTTTAAAAGGCTTTTGTTTTAGTTATACATTTCCTTAAATGTTTATTCTTATTTATGAAAGTTTCCGCTATATTGTTATCCTTACTGGGCATTTGAGCTCACCCCTTTTCTATGTTTTATTTTTCCCAGGAAGTGAAGAAGTAAATTATGAATGACCTGCAGGGATATTATGAGGGGATTATAGTGTGGACTGTGGAAACATTATGTTGTTGTAGTAGTTTTTCATTTTATGATGTAATGTAAAACTTATGAATATATCTAGTGTTTCCAAGGCTACTAAACCAATCGGTCTTTCGAGATTTGATCTTTCTTGTGATCATGCCAATGTTATGTAATAATGCACCGACTCTAGGCAACTAGGGTCGGGGCGTTACAAAGCTCATCTTCTTTTCAGTGTGCTCTTTAGATTTTCCTTTGAATTCCATTTTCCTCTTCTTATCAAACCCATATTACTGATGGGTTACTCCAATCTCTATCTCAACTTTGAGAGCACATCGAACGATTTCCTCATAGCTATTGAAGTCCCTTATGTTTAAGGCCCTTCGAAGACTTGGTTTTAAGCCACTAAAGAATCAATCGATCTTACTCTCTAGTTGGATAATAATACCAGAAGCGTACCTTGCAAGTCTTGTAAAATTTTCTTCATAGGTACCAACAGATTCATCATCCTTTTGCTTCAGTTCAAGAAACTCTTTCTCCATCTTTGTTCGGAGAATACGATGGAAGTACTTATTGAAAAATAAGTTCTTGAACTCGTCCCATTCCATGGACTCAATTTTAACCCTTTGCCTCATATTCTTAATAAGATTCCACCATTGATCAGCATCACCTTCCAAACGATACACTGCTAAGATGACTTTATCATGCTCAGAACATTGAAGAACTGAAAATATCTTTTCAGTAGTACTAATCCATTGTTCAACAACTAATGGATCAGTAGACCCAGTGAATGAAGGTGGGCGTTGTCTCATGAAGGATTCAACTGAATGTTGCTCCTTCCTTTGCTCATTTGGAAGTCCTGCATGATTCATAGCTTGAGAAAGTTGTGTGAGCATGGCTACAAGATTTTGCATTCCATCTCCCATAATGTTTGGTTGCTCATGGGGAGAATCATTGCATTGCCAATCGCATTCCGCATTAACACGATTCATTTGGGTTCCAGCCATTGACTAAAACCAAGAAGAATAGTGTGAGCAACACTAATTATAATAGGAAAACCACATAATCAAGAATAAGATTTCACACTTAAGGTCTTATCCTAGTTTATTCATGGTCATTTCTAAAACACTAAGATTGTGTTCTATGCTTAGACTTATCCTTAGGGTTCTTACTAAGGCTTTCACATCCTAGTTTCTAAAGGTTGACTATACCTTTCCTCTGATACCAACTATAACGACCCATACTTTACATACATTGTTAATACTTTAAAATTGAAGCATACTTATTAAAACATATAACAAAACCAAGAAAGGACCTTATAGGTATAGTGTCTTTAGAAACTGGGAAACATAAACAACTGGTTCATAAAACATCTACTTTTTATAAGGCCCCAGCCTTAAACCTTACTTAATCTTGAGTTATTACAAGATTACACATTGAGGATCTTTTCAGGTTTAGAGTTTTAGAGAATTAGATCATGAAACTTGCATTACATTCCACATTTAAACAAAGTGGTTACATAAAAGACAGTATTCATTCTTCCCATCAACGGAAACATATTTAAAATATAACACGGATTCTTTCTTGACACATCCTTGACACTATCATCACATCATGTACCTTTCCCTTGACCTGTGAAAAACATTTCAAAAACTTGGGATGAGCACAAAAAGCTCAGTAAGGGATAGAAAAAATATGGAAAGGAAACATGGGTACACATATACATAAGAATGAGTTCATACTTTACCCATAAAACATAGGCATATCAAATCATGAATAAATCATAGAAAACATAAGACATAAAGGTAACTTGTGGCATTCATAACATTCTTACGTAGGGAGTAACCCTCTTGGTTACGTTTGGAATACCCATCACAGTATATTCCCTAAATCTCTTCGGAGAAACCTTAACGTTTCACTCCTTCGCGTTACCCAATGCATTGGAGAGCTATATCGGGCTCACCCGCCCTTAGTTTATCACGGAACCACCCGTTTTCATAACAATGCCCAAGAACCATAACATAAATGTATCACATAAAACGTGCATAAAGGAAACAAAACATTTCCACATTTCAATCACAATATAACATTTTAGTATTTTGAAATAATGAATCCAAACAAAAAGAAACCATTTCCAAAACCATTTAAAACATTTAATAAAGAGATTTTTGAATCAAAGTGTCCCATACCACCTTGAAGCTTAAAATTTTAAACCATTAATATCCATATAAATAAATCCTTAAAACCATTTTGAAAACATGGATATTAACAGGAACAAATAATTAAAATATTTAAAACGATATTTTGGTTAAAGGGGTTTTACCAAAATTAGAGACACTTGAATACAATAATCGAGGAATAACATTTAGTCAGAATTTTATAATATCATGAGAATAAAAGGATTCATGATATAATACTCCAAAGGACAGTATATACACCATATAAGAGTGAATTGGTGCATAACAACAATGAACCCTCAATAGAAATGTCAAATGTGATGAAATCCCTTATAGAGAAGGTATCCTTAAATTAAGGACAAATAAATCTCAAAAATATGTGTGAAAAAAATAAATACACCCAATAAAAGTGGATATTAAGTGTAAAACAATAAAAGTTCATTCACACGTATTCCATGGACGACATATTCAATGTCTACATGTTGAACCCAAAGAAATCGAAATTGGGTTAAAAAGTTCCCTTGACAGCCTAACGGCATCACATCAAAATGAGTTGATGAGAGATAAAAAGTGTATCTCATCACTTGGACATAAAATTTACATCAATAAGGATATATGAGAACATATCCCAACATAACAATGTGTAAATTAAAATACCCAACAAAATAAGTCTTTTAAAAAAAAGGAGGGTGAAAGGTTCCCTTACCGACTTGGGTATCTTTCAAAACATACACCCCATGAAAGAAGGGCAATAAATCATTGATGTAAATACTCATAAACGAAATTATATTACACAAAGAGTAGAATAATGGGCAGCACATACACCACTCAAAGGAAATTGTGGCAAATGTAGCATAAATCTCACGGGAATAAAAGTGAGATGAAAAATCCCTTACGAAAACTCGGCAGCCTAACGGCGCCACATAAAACTTCCAAAAAGGATTGATGAGAGAGAATAGGGTCTCTCATCACATGAAAATAAAAATTACAGTTGGAGTAATATAAAATAACATCCCAATCATAAGAAAGATGAGCTTAAAAGAAATTACATAAAAGAGTGTACTTAAAAAGAAAGAGAGGTGTAGGATCCCTTACCTCGGGTCCGACTTGACTTGATCGTTCATTAATATCCTGAATAATAAACTTGAGTTAATTTCTACTTCCTTAAGAACCTTTTTCAAGTTCATTATTCCTTTTATACCACTTATTACCATGTCATAAACATAATGTAATCATTTAAGTTAATAATATTTGTTTTGCCGATATTTGGTTCTTAAGTCGAAAGTGGACTTCTTACAATTACATGTTGTTCGTGTGGCCAAATGTTTATTATAAACAGAATTGTATTCATGATGTAGATATCATATATGTCATATATATCCAGTACATGCATGCATTTATAACATTACATAATCATTTAGAGGTAAGAAATGAAATGCACCGTTCATGGAGACGGTAAGCCGTACGTACGCATGAACGCTACTTCCATTTCTATTTCATTGTTTATAGAATGGAATCATAATGATATAAAGGTATATTATAATTACAGTATAATATCATATATAATATCATAGTTCCGTCCTTTATACATCCCACATATCGTTTTTAACGAATCAAATCACTTTGAGGGGGCGGTAGTCCGCACTTCCTAAAATGAAGATATCGCATATACCCATAATGGAAGCCATAAAGGTAAGACACAAATGAAAAATACAGAAGAATAAGTAAAACATAAACATATTATATATCATATATAAAAATAGTGACATCATAATGGCCACCTTTGAAGGTGTTAAATGAGTATTGAACAATCATCGTTTCGGGAGGCAGAATTTCGCCATCCACGGAAACCGTATGTTCTTTAACCATTTGATGTAGTTGTGTGAGAGTGTAGCTAGAATAAATCTTATAACAACATCCTAGTATATTTAAGATACTGGTGTTGTTACAAAAGAAATAAATAAAAAGAGTTTAGGGGGTTGGAGAAGCAAAATAAAACAAATGAACATGAGAGAAAGAATTACCTTTAAAAGTGTAACTCCTTTTGATTTGAGCCTAAAGGCTTCCTTTGAAAGGATTCTGCCCAAAGGGAATCCTCTAGGATGAGGAGAGGGATGTGGAGAGAGTAAATGGGCAGGGGTTGGCCGAGAAAAAGGCTTGATGAGTGTGTGAAAAGAGGTAGAGGTGGGGGCCTTTTATAAGAGGAGAGGAGGGGCACTTTTGGAAAGTAAGAAATATTACTTTATTTGAAAATGTATTTCGGTTTTAAAAGGTCCCACATTGATATAAGTCGTGGATAAGGTGATAAGGCTTCGAAATCCACTCATCCAATAAGTTTTGGCCATGTGTAGTTCATAGATTTTACATTATCTTTCCATTTTATTTAAATCGTCAAATAATGATGTCATCGTTAAATCATTATTATGTCATACATAATTTAATTTATTTAATGTCTAAAAATTATAAAAGAAATACTATGATGTAGGAAATCTTTTTAGCTTTCCAATGACTATTTATAATCAAAATTGGGACTTGTGTAACCCCACTTAAAAATTGTTTTAGTAAAACATATCATGTTTGTGTCAATTTTTCTTTTACATTAAATAAAATGTTATTTATGTCATTTCCCAACCAAAGTGGATCCATGGGGTCCCCAAGTTGACCCATGGCTTGTCTTGGTCGGCCATGACACAACCAATAAGGTTGGGACATGTTTCTAGGTCATTGTATATTATTTAAGCATTATTTATACCTTAAACTACCCTAATTACCACTAATCGCGATTAAGAACTTAATGAGTTACTATTCACCAAAAAATTATTATAATCTCATTGAACCACATTTTACTTCTTAATGACAACCATGTATGTCGGATTTTCAAAATTCAATACACATTAGTGGTAAAATTTCATTTAACTGAAAAATCAGTTTGCTTGATTACCACTTAGTGGTTTCACTATTCATCAAAAATTGGAGTTTTTCAGAAAATTACCAAAAATTCACCCTAAGCTATATTTGATATTCCGAATTCAAAAATGAAGTCCATTTTACAAAATTCAAATCATATAAGTCACATTAATTAATTAAATAATTAATTCCCGCTGTCAGAGCAAATAGCGTGTTTTTATAAAACAATAAGTATCAAAAGATTGACACTAGTTTAAGTCCGATTTCAAAGTGAAATTGATTCCAACGACCACTATTGGATTTAATGGTAAAAATATTTTCTAATTTCACTTTAAAACCAATTAAAAAGATAATCTAATCATATAAATAAATTATATTAAAAAGAGGTTTTGAATTAAAATACAACATTTTACACTATTCATTAAAAAAAATGAACTTTATCAGAAAAAACCAAAATTTTACACAAAGTAAAATTTGATGTCCCGATTCTTAATAAGAGTTTTATTTGGTCCAAAAGAATGTATAAGAGTGATCAAAACTATATTTAATGACAGTTCTCCATTAAAAGGCGATAAGTGAACCTTTAGTGAAAACTAGGGCATATACGCCTAAAATTGAATTCTTTCTGTATTTTAAGCCTCTATCCTTTATTGGATAATTGTAAAAACATTTAAAAACATATATAATCATATTTCAGTTATTTCTATCCATTCCCGCCATTACAACGGCTACATGTTAACTACCATTTAAAATAATATTATTTTTATTATTAGAGTGCAACGTAAGATTCCCAAGAAACTCGTTGTTGCGTGTTGGGTACGCCATCGAGCATAGCGTCTCCTTTAAAGTCATTTAAATATTTTATTCACAAATATGGATAAATATGAAATTTCATATTCTTTATTTACCTGGGATGTTACATCCTTCCCCCCTTTTGGGAATTGCGTCCTCGCAATTTTAAAATTGCGCTTGGAAACATCCTTGAAAGTCCCACATCGGAACAAAAGTCGGTAAAACAAACACTTTAAAATAAAGAAAGATAAGTACAAAGGTCACCCGAGTTAACCCATACTAGGATTCCAAGTATGAAAATATGGACATGGAGGAGAAAACATAGGGTCATGTTCTTATGGAGAGTGATAGAAAACATGTTTAGGAGAAAGTTAACAATGAGAAAATCACAAACTTGTGATGGGTTAAACGGTATTCGATTCCCCAGTAGGAAAAGTTAATATACAACATTGTTGTTTTAAGTTACTTTTTATTGAGGAATTTATTCATAAGGAAACATAATCACTTATCATATTGACTTTCAACTTTTATTATATTCCTTACACAAACTCATATTTTCTCCAAAAGACGAGTATTTAGGAAGACTTGTTCACATTAAGATTACTATAATCAACTTCTAGAGGATCACCTAATCCACAAAAGAGAACTATGTACATCCTATGTCTTTAGGCTTAAACCAGAACCAAAACCAAAAAGGTTAGTACAAGATCAGATAATCCAGAAAAGGATAACCCCCTTATAAAAATAAAATCTATTCTTAATCTCCAAAATTTGTCCAACAAAACCCAAAGTTCAACGAGGACCATCCGATAAACAATTTGTCCATAAAATTCTTCAAAGTAAACCAATATAAGATTGAAACCCAAATATTTTAAGGATTTAGTCACATTGTCTTCCAAGTTAAATCGTAACATTTATCTCCAAACAACATTAGTTGCTCCTAAAGTCTCGTATTGAAAAGTAATTAACCTCATCACATATCCTCCATGATAGGTTAATCATTTTTATAAGTAACCCAAAATCAACTTACTCTTAATTCATAAAATCATATAACTAGAATGAATCAGTCAAACTAACCAGGGACTTCACGTAGTCCAGTGGTAGGCGATAAATACCAGTCGCACTTTGGTTGAGGGTTCGATTCCCGCAGCATTGTCCGACGCGACGGTTTGTCACACGGTCTGTGTGTTGTCCTTTTTCCAAAACTATATAATTCTTAAAACATTCCCCAAAATGAGATAAAATCTTCAAGAATAATCATAACATATTTTAACCTCAAGTTTATCTCATTCCTTTCATTTTCCATCATATCATAGAGTAACCCATAATTACCTAAAAATTAAGTATCATATAAACCCTAATGGTTACCTTAATAATTATTACCTGAATTTCCACATCGATTTGGCCATCTCGCACATGATGCATTAGAGAACTCACCAAGGTTGAAGTGGTTGATCATGACTCCTTGATATTTGGTTTAGAACAACCACGAGTTTCCTCATTGAATCCTCCATTTTATGTAGTATCTTAATCAGAGAACCACAACAGTTTCCTTCAAACCTGTTGTCTCTTTGGTGCCTGCTAGATCCATCCATTCACTAAAAATAGAAATGTCAGTGTGAGTATATCAACAAAACCATCATGTACTAATGAGAAAGGTAAAAACTAAGATACACTTACTCATTCACTTTATCTAAAACTAGGACTCTTTCTGAAATCCTAACCATTATGGTAATGTCACTTATGCTTAAAGAATACCCTAACCTCTAAAGTTATCTAAACCGACCTCTGATACCAACTATAAGGCCCCAGCCTTAAACCTTACTTAATCTTGAGTTATTACAAGATTACACATTGAGGATCTTTTCAGGTTTAGAGTTTTAGAGAATTAGATCATGAAACTTGCATTACATTCCACATTTAAACAAAGTGGTTACATAAAAGACAGTATTCATTCTTCCCATCAACGGAAACATATTTAAAATATAACACGGATTCTTTCTTGACACATCCTTGACACTATCATCACATCATGTACCTTTCCCTTGACCTGTGAAAAACATTTCAAAAACTTGGGATGAGCACAAAAAGCTCAGTAAGGGATAGAAAAAATATGGAAAGGAAACATGGGTACACATATACATAAGAATGAGTTCATACTTTACCCATAAAACATAGGCATATCAAATCATGAATAAATCATAGAAAACATAAGACATAAAGGTAACTTGTGTCATTCATAACATTCTTACGTAGGGAGTAACCCTCTTGGTTACGTTTGGAATACCCATCACAGTATATTCCCTAAATCTCTTCGGAGAAACCTTAACGTTTCACTCCTTCGCGTTACCCAATGCATTGGAGAGCTATATCGGGCTCACCCGCCCTTAGTTTATCACGGAACCACCCGTTTTCATAACAATGACCAAGAACCATAACATAAACGTATCACATAAAACATGCATAAAGGAAACAAAACATTTCCACATTTCAATCACAATATAACATTTTAGTATTTTGAAATAATGAATCCAAACAAAAAGAAACCATTTCCAAAACCATTTAAAACATTTAATAAAGAGATTTTTGAATCAAAGTGTCCCATACCACCTTGAAGCTTAAAATTTTAAACCATTAATATCCATATAAATAAATCCTTAAAACCATTTTGAAAACATGGATATTAACAAGAACAAATAATTAAAATATTTAAAACGATATTTTGGTTAAAGGGGTTTTACCAAAATTAGAGACACTTGAATACAATAATCGAGGAATAACATTTAGTCAGAATTTTATAATATCATGAGAATAAAAGGATTCATGATATAATACTCCAAAGGACAGTATATACACCATATAAGAGTGAATTGGTGCATAACAACAATGAACCCTCAATAGAAATGTCAAATGTGATGAAATCCCTTATAGAGAAGGTATCCTTAAATTAAGGACAAATAAATCTCAAAAATATGTGTGACAAAAATAAATACACCCAATAAAAGTGGATATTAAGTGTAAAACAATAAAAGTTCATTCACACATATTCCATGGATGACATATTCAATGTCTACATGTTGAACCCAAAGAAATCGAAATTGGGTTAAAAAGTTCCCTTGACAGCCTAACGGCATCACATCAAAATGAGTTGATGAGATATAAAAAGTGTATCTCATCACTTGGACATAAAATTTACATCAATAAGGATATATGAGAACATATCCCAACATAACAATGTGTAAATTAAAAGACCCAACAAAAGAAGTCTTTTAAAAAAAAGGAGGGTGAAAGGTTCCCTTACCGACTTGGGTATCTTTCAAAACATACACCCCATGAAAGAAGGGCAATAAATCATTGATGTAAATACTCATAAACGAAATTATATTACACAAAGAGTAGAATAATGGGCAGCACATACACCACTCAAAGAAAATTGTGGCAAATGTAGCATAAATCTCACGGGAATAAAAGTGAGATGAAAAATCCCTTACGAAAACTCGGCAGCCTAACGGCGCCACATAAAACTTCCAAAAAGGATTGATGAGAGAGAATAGGGTCTCTCATCACATGAAAATAAAAATTACAGTTGGAGTAATATAAAATAACATCCCAATCATAAGAAAGATGAGCTTAAAAGAAATTACATAAAAGAGTGTACTTAAAAAGAAAGAGAGGTGTAGGATCCCTTACCTCGGGTCCGACTTGACTTGATCGTTCATTAATCTCCTGAATAATAAACTTGAGTTAATTTCTACTTCCTTAAGAACCTTTTTCAAGTTCATTATTCCTTTTATACCACTTATTACCATGTCATAAACATAATGTAATCATTTAAGTTAATAATATTTGTTTTGCCGATATTTGGTTCTTAAGTCGAAAGTGGACTTCTTACAATTACATGTTGTTCGTGTGGCCAAATGTTTATTATAAACAGAATTGTATTCATGATGTATATATCATATATGTCATATATATCCAGTACATGCATGCATTTATAACATTACATAATCATTTAGAGGTAAGAAATGAAATGCACCGTTCATGGAGACGGTAAGCCGTACGTACGCATGAACGCTACTTCCATTTCTATTTCATTGTTTATAGAATGGAATCATAATGATATAAAGGTATATTATAATTACAGTATAATATCATATATAATATCATAGTTCCGTCCTTTATACATCCCACATATGGTTTTTAACGAATCAAATCACTTTGAGGGGGCGGTAGTCCGCACTTCCTAAAATGAAGATATCGCATATACCCATAATGGAAGCCATAAAGGTAAGACACAAATGAAAAATACAGAAGCATAAGTAAAACATAAACATATTATATATCATATATAAAAATAGTGACATCATAATGGCCACCTTTGAAGGTGTTAAATGAGTATTGAACAATCATCGTTTCGGGAGGCAGAATTTCGCCATCCACGGAAACCGTATGTTCTTTAACCATTTGATGTAGTTGTGTGAGAGTGTATCTAGAATAAATCTTATAACAACATCCTAGTATATTTACGATACTGGTGTTGTTACAAAAGAAATAAATAAAAAGAGTTTAGGGGGTTGGAGAAGCAAAATAAAACAAATGAACATGAGAGAAAGAATTACCTTTAAAAGTGTAACTCCTTTTGATTTGAGCCTAAAGGCTTCCTTTGAAAGGATTCTGCCCAAAGAGAATCCTCTAGGATGAGGAGAGGGATGTGGAGAGAGTAAATGGGCAGGTTTTGGCCGAGCCAAAGGCTTGATGAGTGTGTGAAAAGAGGTAGAGGTGGGGGCCTTTTATAAGAGGAGAGGAGGGGCACTTTTGGAAAGTAAGAAATATTACTTTATTTGAAAATGTATTTCGGTTTTAAAAGGTCCCACATTGATATAAGTCGTGGATAAGGTGATAAGGCTTCGAAATCCACTCATCCAATAAGTTTTGGCCATGTGTAGTTCATAGATTTTACATTATCTTTCCATTTTATTTAAATCGTCAAATAATGATGTCATCGTTAAATCATTATTATGTCATAAATAATTTAATTTATTTAATGTCTAAAAATTATAAAAGAAATACTATCATGTATGAAATATTTTTAGCTTTCCAATGACTATTTATAATCAAAATTTGGACTTGTGTAACCCCACTTAAAAATTGTTTTAGTAAAACATATCATGTTTGTGTCAATTTTTCTTTTACATTAAATAAAATGTTATTTATGTCATTTCCCAACCAAAGTGGATCCATGGGGTCCCCAAGTTGACCCATGGCTTGTCTTGGTCGGCCATGACACAACCAATAAGGTTGGGACATGTGTCTAGGTCATTTTATATTATTTAAGCATTATTTATACCTTAAACTACCCTAATTACCACTAATCGCGATTAAGAACTTAATGAGTTACTATTCACCAAAAAATTATTATAATCTCATTGAACCACATTTTACTTCTTAATGACAACCATGTATGTCGGATTTTCAAAATTCAATACACATTAGTGGTAAAATTTCATTTAACTGAAAAATCAGTTTGCTTGATTACCACTTAGTGGTTTCACTATTCATCAAAAATTGGAGTTTTTCAGAAAATTACCAAAAATTCACCCTAAGCTATATTTGATATTCCGAATTCAAAAATGAAGTCCATTTTACAAAATTCAAATCATATAAGTCACATTAATTAATTCAATAATTAATTCCCGCTGTCAGAGCAAATAGCGTGTTTTTATAAAACAATAAGTATCAAAAGATTGACACTAGTTTAAGTCCGATTTCAAAGTGAAATTGATTCCAACGACCACTATTGGATTTAATGGTAAAAATATTTTCTAATTTCACTTTAAAACCAATTAAAAAGATAATCTAATCATATAAATAAATTATATTAAAAAGAGGTTTTGAATTAAAATACAACATTTTACACTATTCATTAAAAAAAATGAACTTTATCAGAAAAAATCAAAATTTTACACAAAGTAAAATTTGATGTCTCGATTCTTAATAAGAGTTTTATTTGGTCCAAAAGAATGTATAAGAGTGATCAAAACTATATTTAATGACAGTTCTCCATTAAAAGGCGATAAGTGAACCTTTAGTGAAAACTAGGGCATATACGCCTAAAATTGAATTCTTTCTGTATTTTAAGCCTCTATCCTTTATTGGATAATTGTAAAAACATTTAAAAACATATATAATCATATTTCAGTTATTTCTATCCATTCCCGCCATTACAACGGCTACATGTTAACTACCATTTAAAATAATATTATTTTTATTATTAGAGTGCAACGTAAGATTCCCAAGAAACTTGTTGTTGCGTGTTGGGTACGCCATCGAGCATATCGTCTCCTTTAAAGTCATTTAAATATTTTATTCAAAAATATGGATAAATATGAAATTTCATATTCTTTATTTACCTGGGATGTTACACTTTTCCTCCCATTTATTTCATCATATCTAGAGTCCCTTTTTGGAATATTCTACTTAATAACCTTCTTCTTGACCTGAGGAAAGAAAACATACAAAAGGATGAGCTCAAATGCTCAGTAAGGGTAAACAAAAGAAATATCAATCACATCATATACATAAGCACATAACTTTTGGAAATCTTAACCTGCAAAAGAGATCATAATTTCATAACATGGGATAAATCATGGCAGTGAAATGTAATCACAATAATCATAACTTAAAACATGAAACTTTGTGGCATACACACATAATTATATAGAATCATTTCTTATTAGTCAAGACTCATTGTCAAGACTATCTTAGTGGACAAATTACATTTCTGAACCGAGTCACCCTCGTTTCAGTCCTGTTTCACTGAACCGGTATAACCTACCGGTCCAGCCATGTCTATCTCATGAGATATAAAATCTTTACCCAATTCATTGGAGGGAGATATAGGTCTCACCCATCTCATAATGATACCATTCTTATGTGTTCCACAAAATCATACATCATACATCATTGCATAACCCATATAGTAAAAATGGGATTCTTAAACAACATGACATCATAAAACAATTCATATAAGATAAAGGAATTCATAAAAATATTTCCATCACAACATAATCAAATCCATGTAATAATAGGGATAGAAACAGAACCCTTTATTATCTTATATGGAAAATAATTTTGATAAAACACTTGAACTCCATTCTTGCGGAAAATATCCTTTCTACTTCAAAAACACTTTTCATTTCTTAACATGTCATAAAATTATAACTAAAATAAGTTGATTAAAAATAAACTTGAAAACTTTTAAAGGAAGCTTCTTGGAAATAATGTTTTAAAAATCCATTCATGTCGTTTAAGTTAAGAAAAACATTCTTCGTACTTTTGTAGGAAAAGTCAAAAGTACATCGTACGAAAAATGACAAAAGATTCCATTCATATCCTTTACTAAAAACTCATAGAAGGGTAAAATTGGATTTAAAAAATTGTTGGTGGATGGAAATAATATTACATATTGAGGAAAAATGGATGTGTATGATAAAATACACCCCTGTAAACACTAAAGTATAAACAATCTCGGATAAAAATGAGATTGTGATATTTCCCTTACCTTAGGTCCGATATGCTTTGTATGTGTCTGAACCTCCTGTATAATTATTTAAATAATGTTATTGAATTATTCCAGAATCATACTTATTTTTATGGTATAATATTTGGTCATATTATTAGCTTCTTAGTAGTAATATTTCATTGCTACTTGTTATTCGGGTGTTTATAACTTTTTGTTCTTATGCGTGTTTTGTCGAATAAATTATTATTCTTCTCTTTAGGTTATAGATACCTCATTTCCAGAATGGTATTAGTGTAATATATATCATATTCATTCATTCAATTCATTTATATAATCATTATGAAATGAAGATCATGTAGAACGAGTCGCATCACATCGTGGAGACGGTATTCCGTACGTACGCACGAGTGATGATATTGTTCCTATGATCGTGGAATTGTATTGGAGTGTATGTATACTATTTCAGAATTAGTATAACTTTATAATAGTCATATATAGTCATTATTTACACCATTATACCCATTCGAGTAAGGTGGTGGTGGAAAATAGATTACACGACGGTGTGGAGACGGTATTCCGTACGTACGCACGCGCGGTGATTTCTTTTTCCGTAGGATGGATAGATGGTTAAATAGGGTTTTTTTCATACTTATAATAACATATCAGTATACGAGTGATACTGATTTTATTACTTCATAATTAAACAACTAAAGAAGAAGAAGTGGAAGAAGAAATAAAGATGAAAGAATCGGTAACGGACGTTACCTCTTCTTTGAAGTGCTTCTTTGAGACCTTTTTTTAGGGCACTAAAATTGGTCTTTGAAGAAGACCCGGACATCTAGGATGTCTCTAGGGAAGTGGAGAGGAGAAATTGGTAGGGTTTGGCCGAGCGTGAAGGCTCGAAGTGGTGTGAGGAAGAGAGGGAGGAGGTGCCTTTTTATAAGGGAGGAGAGGGGCACCTTTGGAATAACTAAAAATATTATTTTATTATAAAGTCAAGTTTGGTTTTAAATAGCTCCAAATTGATTTATTTAAAAGCTAAGGTGGGGATGGGTCTAAATACTCTAATCCAATAGAATTTAGACAAGTTTAGGTTCCTATTTTAACCTTATCATTTAGATTTAACATTAAGTTAAATAATTTTACTTTTACCGTGTCTTCTTGTGTTCTTATAATATAAGGTTAATAAACTTACTATAAGCAGTCAAACGAACCCCAAGTTGTTTATTATTAATATATATAATATTATCTAATTCATTAGGTCGAACCTTAGATTTTTAAGAATAAAATAACAATTACTAATATAATATTTGTTTTAAAAACTATTTTATGTCAATTTTGACACTATTTAGTAATTAATTTTTGTGAAAATAATAACAGAATGATTAGTTCGAAAAGAGTTAATTAAATCAATACTAACATGTCATAGTAATCTATAAAATTAGTGTAATTCATAAAAAGTGTCAAATTATATTTATTTTGGTGTTTATAACATCAATTATGTCCATATTTCATTAATAAGTTAATTACTGCATCATCTTTGTGTCATAAATAAATTAAATCATTTAATGTCTAAGAATTACAAATAAAATACCATTATGTAGGAAATCTTTTTATATTTCTAATGAATATTTATAGTCGAATTTATCTTATGTATAACCCCATATTAAAAATGATTTAGTTATTAAACTTTGATTTTAACTATTTTAACCCTTCTTTAAATAAATTAATAATAAATGTCCTAATCTAATCCAAGTGGTCCTAAATGGTCATATTTTATTCATAAGTTAGTTTTTATTCGAATTACACTTGTACAATAGAATTAGGACATGTGTTAGGGTAATAATAATATCATCTTTACCCTTAATTACCCTATTTACTTTTAACTGTGGTAAAAAAAAGTAAAAAGTTACTATTCACCAAAAAATTATTTTAATCTCATTGAACCACATTTTACTTATTTAAATCAACCATGTCTCTCGAATTTTTCAAATTCCACTCACAGAAGCGGTAAAATTATGTTTTATGAAAAATTCAGTTTTTTTAACTACCACTTAGTGGTTTCACTATTCATCAAAAATTTAAAGTTTTCAGAAAAATACCAAAATTTCACCCTAGGCTAATTTTGATATTCTGAATCCAAAAATGAAGTCCATTTTGAAAAATAAAATTTATAAAATTTCAAAAAGTGGTTATTACTATTCATAACGGCTAGTTTTAATAATATTTTAATAGCATATCATTGTTTAGTGAAACTCGGTATTGCGTACGACGCAAGCTATTGAGGAAGGTCGTGATTTCGTGTAAAGCAAGCCAAGCAAGTTTTGTGTAGAAAAATATTCCTTTGATGATTTATATAACATAAAAGTCTCAGGTGTTACACTTAGAACATTTCATAGTCCCCTTAATAAATTTCCTACATGATTCTTCCCACATGTTGAGTATAATGGAAATCACATCTTATTCTCTTCATGGGTTTTAGATTTTCCTTTAAACACCATATTACTTTGCTTATCAAAACCATGATTCTAATATGAAAATACAACCCCCATTTCTACATTGATTTCACATATACTAATATCTTCATAACTATTTAATTATCTTATGTATAACTCCTTTTAGAGACTTGATTTTAATACACTAAATAATCAATCAACTTTTCTTTCAGGTTGGATGATAATAATAGAAGTGTACCTTATGAGCCTTTTGAAAATTGTCTCATAGGTACCAATATATTCTTCATCCTTTTTATTTAGATCAAGTAAACCCTTATCCATCTTCATATGAAGAACATGAGGGAATTACTTATTGAAAAATAATTTCTTAAACTCATCTCAATCTATAGAGTAAATTTCATCATCTTTCATCGTAATCTTGATAAGAGTCCACCATTGATCTGCTTCACTTTCCAAAAGATAGGCATCCTAAATGGAATTTTTATGTTCAGAACACTAGTTAATGTAAAATATCTTTTAAATGGTACTGATCCATTATTCAGAAAATTGTGTATCAGTGGTTCCACTAAAGGATGGTGGACATTGAATCATTAAGGACTCAACAAAATTTTTTACCTCCTTTTCGCATATGGAAGTTCATCATGGTTCATCACTTGAGAAATTTGTTCAAGCATAGGAATGATATTTTACATTCAAAATCCCATAAATTTTGGATTCTTGGGTGGATAATAATTTCATTTTCCATCTAACTTATCATTAATTTGGTTCCTTTTGGGTTCTAGCCTTTGACTAAAACAAAAAATTAGTGTAAGAAACCATTATCATTGTGGGGAGCCACATAATCATGAAAACAACTTATAGGATGTCTAAATCATGACCTCTTGTACTTTAATATATGAATATTTAGGTTTATCATAGGTAATTAATGTCCATCCTCTATTTAAATCCTTTATTATTGTTAATATAGAGTTCAGTAATTTCTAAATCATATCCCTAGGGAGTGTCAAACCAGGTGTGCAGCAAGGTCTATTTTCTTGCTACAATTTCTAATTGATCCTAGATCAATACAGTGTTTTGGTGGGTTTTACCCCTATGAAAATCTATTATAGAGAAAAATCTACTTGTAGTATCCAGAAAGGTATGCATTTCTAAGTAACAACTCACTCTATCTTTTACCACAATTTCCTGACATTTTCCTATACTTTAAGACTTATCCTTAAACTTATCCTTAGGAATTTCCTTATACATATAACATAGGTTTTCTCATCTTAGTTTCCTAAGTTAAACAATATATATCCTTTGATAACAATTATAATTAAAAAATCTTAACATTTATTGACATTATATCATTTTTAATGAAAATTTATTACATTACACAAACAGGCGCTTGAGGGTCGTAATAGCTTAGTTCCTTTAGAAACTTGGAAACATAAACAGTGGTTCATAAGTGAGCTATTTAATCTTCAACTATGTTCTTTATTACTAGCACACCTCTTTGGCATATCATACATAAAACATATCTTCATAACCTAGGTAAAGGAAACATAATAAAGGGATATATTATTTGCTTATTAAGGGAAAACAGTGTAAGAATAACATGAATGTAAGGGTATGAGAAAATGAGCATGACATTTTAAAACCATACCCTACATATAAAATATCATAATTGTGATTCATGGAATAAATATTGGTAATTCATAAGACATAAATCATAAGGGAATCAAATAACATGATCCATGACAGAATAACATTGGTATAAGAGATGAATTTATGGCATATACATAAGAATAGAAAATAATTTCTATATTAGTCAAGGATTATTACCAAGCCCATCATAGTATACAAAGTCCTTTAATATACTGATTTCACTCCTCATTATATACCTATATTACTGTATTAATTTCACTCCTTGTTCTATCCCTATATTACTATACAAGGTTTACTCCCTATTTCAGCCATGTTAATATCATGCGATATATAAATATTTACCTAATTTATTAGAGGTATATGTAGGTCCCACCCATCTCATAACAAAGACTATATTCATCTGTGACCAAGATAATAAACATTACTTATTGCATATCGCATGAAATGAAATGTGTATCATAAAAATTTTATTATATCATAACCTTTATAAAAGTGACAGGTTCTATAATCATTTCATCGTAGCACAACCCGTTAAAAGAGGTGGGTTGCATAAGAATATAACCCATGGAATAGAAATGGGGTTCATAAACATCATGCCATAAAATAATAAACCATTCATAGAAATAATATGAATTGTAACATTTGTAATATACCCAGTAAGTCATGAGTAACACTGAAAGATGTTATCCTAGAAATAAAATAATTTTGAAAGGATCGTTTAAAACATTTCATGAGGAAAATATCCTGTGAACTTTAAAAATAGTTTTTAAAACATAAAACCTTTTAAAAACCAATTTATTTGATAATAAATTTTAAAACATACAAATTAAGCTTCAAATAAAAGATTATACATGACATCGGAATATTTCATTGATGTCATGCATGTAAAAATTAAGGTTCCTTTCACATTTTCAACAAAATACAAATGGTATTGTTTCCAAAAATGACATGAATATCCCTTCCATTTTTAAAAAAAATTTAAACATGGGTAAATAATTCATTTAATAATAATATGAGTAATAAAAAAATTTGAAAACATTTTTAGAAAATATGGTTTTGATGTAAAATAGTTTTCAGAATAAGGAGATAAATAAACTCATATTTTATTAAAACAATTATTAATTATATTAAGAACCAAAGAGTGGAAAAAATGGAACCATTACTTGAATATATAATTAATAAAATTTGGATAATAAATTCCATGATAATTCTTTAGAGATTTATCATGATATTTCAATATTGGATACTTGATCGTATACATCCTGATAAATGATGAGATTGTGACATAGCATATTTACCACTTTGGTAACATTAAATAAAAATCCCAATGAATAAATAACATAAAATAAAACTTAAAATATAATGAGGATGATTAAATTCATGATAATACATCTGAAATGGGCTTTAAATACATATCATTAAAGAATATAGGTGTATATCATAATGTACGTCTCAAATAAGGCAAATTGAAACAAAAATCTCTTACTGATTTGGTAGATTTTGAACCATAGATACAATAAAAGAGATATCCTGAAATGGATATGTAAATACCAAAGTTTTTAAATTAAAGTAGATTCATGGGAATTATATACCTCAAATAGAAGAAAGATGTGATGAATATAGCATGTATCTCATGAAAGTAAAAAGTGAGAAATAAATCCCTTACTTTAAGTCTTAACTTCAATTGTACTCATTCAATCCTATAGTATAATAAATATAATTTTATTATAAATATATAAAAGAATAAAATTCATATATATAATACCATATATTATTTTCTTACAAAATTTTATTACCCATTTACTAACGATTCCATGTTAAAGTTCCGTTTTTGGGTAATAACCACTTTGTTTTTCACAAAAGTTTGGATTTGATATATATATTATTATATAACTTTTATTATGATTTCATAATATAAATAATTATATAAATTATATAAATATAATATATATTTAGTATATATGTATCTATAATAATCTATAAAAGATAGAAATAGGAAATGGAATACATAATTCAATGGGATGGTAAACCGTATGTATGCATGAACATTGTTTCCATTTTCTTATCAGATTGAAAGAAATAAAGGTATATTATATATTATCATTAAGTAATTATTTTTATATAATTTATATATCACATATTTTTTATGAAAATAATCCTTAATACATTCCATGTAAATAATGAATGAATCACATCGCTTGGTGAGGCGGTAGTCTTCCAAACACGAACGACGTTATCATATTCCCAAAAAATGGAAATCCTGAAGGTATGTCTGATATAATGATTAAAGGATCATAAAAAAATAAAAAATATCCTAAAAATAATATATAAATTTAATTTAAATCATTTTTATAAACATTTAAAGGTGGTAATGGAAAAACAAAGGAATGGATTCTTGGGGAAATAGTCTGTCATACACACGGACAATGGTTTCGTAACCCATTTGATAGAAGCATGTGTGGTTATAGGTTATACTAATATCATAAAAAAAATATCAGTGTGTATTAGATAATTATTTTATTATATAAATATGATATAAAAATAATTTAAGTGGTTTTGAGGAAAAAATAAAACAAAAAGTTCTTTGATGAATGTTACCCCTTCTTTAGGAATCTTCTATTGATTTTTATGAAAGGCCTTACTTGGTTGGATTATTTACGAATTTAAGGCTTATAGGATGAAATTATTGGATTTGAGATATTATTTTGGTAGGATTTTTCTTAACCAAATATTTTTGAAGTGGTAAATAAGTGATGAGATTGGGTTCCCTTTAATAGTTGAGGAGGGGTAACATTCTTGTAAATTTTTGAAAGAGTGAATTTCACCAATGCTTTTTCCATTTCAAGTGGCCCTAATAATGAAACAATACTTATAATATAATTTCTAAGCTATAAATATGTCCAAAAATAGGTTTTTTACAAATATTGGGTTATTTTCACACCTTATATTCTATGTTTAACCACTAGGTAATCATGTTTTTACCATAATTTTTGTAATTAATTTTAATTTACTTCACTAATAGATTTAATAAAAGAATTAAGATAACCTTATTATATATTATAAAATATTTTTATTCTAAATATTTAATCCATTTTTCAAATTAATTAAAAATAGGTGGCATAAGTTATTTTAAAATTAATCTCGCAGGCATGTCGAGAAAGCGAGTTTTTAAAATGAAAAATATAAAACGTTTGAAAAAAATTTATATTATGTTTTAATATTAAATTTATTAAAATTAAATAAATTTAATTAATATATGTATTATTTAACTAAATATACTTTAAAACATAATTTAAATATATAAATAAATTAATATAAAATGTGGTTTTCAATTAAAATTTAGTATTTTTCACTATTTATCAAAAAATGAAACATTTTAGAAAAATTAAAAAAGTGACTATAAGATAAATTTGACATTATGAATTAAAATTTTAATTTTATTTTATCAAATTAATTTTCTAAATTTTTCAAAAAATAATTTTATTATTGTTCAAAAAAACACATAAAAACAGTTTTTAAGAAAATGATATTTTCAAAGCATATAAAGACTTTACCAATGATTATTTATTTTATTATCAATATGTTTTCTTTATATAAAATAATTATATTGAAAAATTATATATTATTATTCATATCAATAATTTTAATGTCTAGGTTATAAATTTTGTGTTTAAATAACAATATTGATGATATATTATTGTTTTACTAAAACTCAGTATCATGTGTAAAGTAAGCTAAGAAATTTTTTCTATAGTGCAAGCATAAATTGGTATTGAATATAATAAAATATAAATAGGGTTTATCATGAAATGTAATCCATAAAATAAATTTAAATTTATTGGAAATAAAATTTTCATAAAAACATGAGGTGTTACATTATGTACGCCACTATCATTGTCTATTGGAGGTTACTATAGGGCATTGGTGTTTTCTTGGGGTTTCAACTTGCTTAGGATATCATCATTGGGGTAAATAGGATAATTTGGAATCAAGGGTTTTGAAATTTCAATATCATTGAATGATATGGAAAGGTGGATTATAATTTTGACTTTCCATGTCACTTTACATTGATTTACAATTTATTTCATGTTTCCTAATCCAATAGGTTTCAACCTAACCCTTTCCATGTTGTTAAATGGGAGGATGTTGATCTTGATCCTAATACCTAAGTGGTTGAGCAACCAATTCAGATTACGGATCAACAAGATAATTTGTTTCACGGTGAAACAATACCTTTGGTCTATGAATAGATGAAAAGTAGATGAGATAACCATGAGACATAGGAGGAGGAAGCATTTATGAGGTGATAGTGGCCTCATATATTCAAGAGTATATGATCTTAACCAGTTTCAAAGGATATAAAGTTTTATGGTGGGGATAATTGTAACACCCTATGGGTTACATGTATGCTTAATTTTGGTCCTGGATTATTACTTTTTAGGTTCTAAAGGATTTTAGTATTCGTGATTGAACATTTAGAGAATTGTGAAACACAATCCAGGAACACGGTCTATGCATGATTAGTAACAATTATATGATAATAAGTTTTTAGTTTCAAAAGTTATTTTCATGGGTTAACCATGGTTTTTCTAACCATGAAAGTTTCCTTTCAAACCATGTAGTTGTATAGTTTTATTACATAGGTTTTTACATGGACTATGCATAGTTTTCCTTAGTATGTGACTATTCCTAGGTAACTATGTGCTTTAGTTTTAAAAGGGAATTAGCTATTGAAAATTTATCGCATTGTTTGTTTAACCGTACGGCCTAACTATGCTACCCATGTAGGTTTTTTTAAATAAAAAATTACTTTGAGTCCCTCAATCAATTTAACCTATAAAACCATTATAATTCCACAATAAATCGAACCACCATCTCTTTGATACTCTATAAGGTTCTCCCCTTGGTCTCATTGTGAATCCCCATTGATCTAGATGGATCTCATTGAGGTATTTATTTTATATGGTTATTTTCTTCTTTACTTTATAGATATACTTGAGTTATCTCATATTATCCAATTTTTGAAAACATATATAGGTTATAATGACCATATATATGGTTTATGTGGTGAATTGGTGGTGTTTCTTTTGTATTTAGTCTTTTGTAAACCATATCTCTTTCTTTCCCATCACTATTTTCAAAGACGACAAGTTTTCCCCATTCGAAAGGTATTTGTCTTTATCAAATAGATTCATTCCCATGGAAAACATGAGTATTATTGTAAGATCCTTTGGTTTTATAATACAAAAATGATGGGTTTAATTTTGTTTAGGGGTAAATTAAAATTCATGGTTTTTACTTAATCTTTAGTGGCCTTGGGATATGTGTTTATAAGGGGTTTCCTTAAAAAAATTATGAACTTTAAGTGTTTAATGAAATTCCATAAGGATAACTAAAAAATTTCGGTCTTGTATTCTTTTTCATGTGATTGTACACTTTGTAACATGGTGAAGACATTGGGATGAATATCTTTATAGGGAGTTAAGATTCACTATACTGGATAGAGACCTTGGATATCATGGAATATTAGTCCCCGTATTATGTCCCATGTTCACATCATTAGTATAAATTACAAGGATGATTTTTTTTACATTACTACTTGTTTTTTTATTCATAGACTGCTTTGTTATTTACCTTTATTTAAGGAAAATGTTTTACTTTTATTTTCTTATGACTTGGGATCTGGATTGTTCTTAAAAAAATCAAATACATGATTGATGAAAAAAATTTTTTATATGAAGTTATTTATAAAATATAATTTTTTAAAAAATCTAGAACTAATTGTTTCAAGGTGAAATACATTTTATATCTTATTTGGTGATATCCTATTATGATTTAGTTCTCACATCCAACATTTTCTTTTGGTAATTTATAGTCATGGTTTTAGAGGTTATAGGTAAATGGAATAGTATAATGTTTCATAGAGGCCTCTATTAATTGTTATATCCTTTTTTATGGATTGGGGTTGTGGTGATGGATAGTCACATGGAGACATGGTTTTGGTCATGGATTTTGTTTATTTCTAGGACTTATACTTTGACTTGGATTAGGGTGTCTAATAGCTATATACTATTTATTCTGTATTATAATCTAATTGTTTATTTTACTTTTCTTATACATGAGAAGTTTTATATTATTGTTTTAAGTAAAAAAAATTACCATGGATTTTATGTTGATACCAATGTTCTTTTTGGAAGCCTATGGTGATCAGGAACACACTTCAGGCCTTTTCTCAAGCCATCTCAAGTGATGTTTCAAGTTGAACTAGGTTGGTTCATTACAAGTTAGTTCAGATGAGTTTCATAGAGTATGTATATTTATGATCATTATATCTCTTATAAAAAGGTTAGTATCTGGTTTATATTAATTAAAAATGGATCTAACTAAAATTTTGAGAGATCTATTACAGTGTTATGAAGAATAAAGGATGATATAATATATAGAAGACAAACTTGGATGATTAATTTTTTAAGAAGAGATAAACTATTTAAGGTATTGTAAGATAATTGAAGCACTTGGAGTTTGTATGTGATGAAATATCATTGGTATAATTTTGATATGGTTTAAGATAATTTGAACATTTCTTGAAGTTATTTAAGATAAATTTAAGTGTATGTAAGTGTTTTTAGATGATTTGAATAAGTCTGTTTCTAGATGGGTTTCATACATAATATCATAGAGATAGTATAAAAATGTAAAAGGTATGTGTAATAACTCATAAAAGAAAAATTGAAAAGTATTGAGATCTAAAATAGTAAACCTAAGTATATAATTTGATATGTAAGAATAATTTAGGGCATAAAAAAATATTAATTTAGTGATACATAACATCAAATATAAATTTTTACAACTTATGTAAGATTAATTCTGGGAAAACATAAGAGTAATTTCAAGATTTATGAGAATATATGAGAAGCGTTTTGGATCATGTAAGGTTAACTATAATGATGTGTAAGATTAACATGTGTATTTCAAAGGATACATACGATCCTTATGAATGTCATGTAATATTTAATATATAGTACCTGGTGAAACAGAAGATTAAATATTGTTATGTTTTACAATTATTTAGTGTTTAAATATCATGATACTAAGTGTTTAAGACATGATTCAATCCAATATTGGTGTTGATATTTGAAGGATGATATTTTTTTGTGAGATTATTCTTTTCAATAAAATATTATTATTGCATGTGATCATGCATACATAAAAAAGAAGAAGCGGGATTTGTGGAAGCTTGATGGAAAGAGTGAAGATCCATCTTTAGGAGGACATAAATGGGAAAATTATAGAATATATAAGAAGATACTTGAATGATAATGGAGGCATTTTGAATAAGAATATATGTTTCTATATCTTTGAGGATCACTTCAGTATTATTATCATAAGATATTAAGCCGGTACATAAAAGGAATTTAGATATGAAGATGGTGATGTTGAATTTGAATATAGTTTAAACATTCAAATTGTAGAATATTAGCTACATGTTGTTGATAATTATATAAAGTGGGATATGATTTTAATAAAAAATAGATAGATATTATAACAATGTGATACTTCTAAATATCATAGTGACAAAAAAGGTGAAAGGGGGATACTGTCGTGCATACTATCCATTAATGAGTATTCTATTCATTGAAGAATAAAAAAATATAGAGAGATAAATATGAATTTTGTTTATTATCATTAGGATTTTTTTGTGATATTTAGTGGTAGATGATTCTGCTATTGAATATTATAGGTGTCAAAGTTCTTGAAGAAAAATAATAAGGGAAACCTTACCTACCTATGATAGTGTGGTGTAAAAATATATTTAAGACATAGGGTTATTAAATATAGTATATTAGAAACCAATTGTTGTCTCTGGAGAGGGGTGATAATTCATATTTCATGGTTATTAATAAGGGGTTTTTTGATGATATTAAAATTTTAGGAACTAGAAGATTTAAAAAATGAGATTTATGAAAATTATGATAGGTGATTAGTCAAAGGGTTGGATTCCCATTTATAATGTTATCTTGATCTTAAAAATGGTTTGATCTCCTTTTTATTAACTGATAAGTGGATGAATTTAAAGTCACTTCATCTTTCACCCTAGATTGAGATAAATAGTTAGTTTTAATCAGAAATAATCACTATTGATCAACCCTCCTTCCTATATGTGTGTAGAAGATATAAACTACCCCAAAACTATTTAGGAAATTCCCAATCAGGTTTTCTCTTTATTAGTCCAAAAGATATTTCTAGACTTCCATACACATATTATTAATTGCTAGATACTTCACCACTCAACCCATCCCATTCCATAATATATATGAATAACTAAATTGAGGGAGAGTGATGATTATCAATCTAAGTAGAATAGAATTCAAAATAATAAGTCACTTAACATAATATCAATAAAAATAAAACCTTTGAATCGATTATGGAAATCAATCAATAAAATAATAGTTTTATTCAATAAAGATCAATCTCAAGCATTATAAAGGGTTTTTCCCCTATCTCAATCACCAAAAAAAGTTTTATTCCTCAATTTGAAATGGATATATACATAATAGAAAAAAATAAATAAAACTACAACTACAGAAATTAAAGCACAAACCTAAAGATTTCTTCACCCTTTTCTTCTTTTCATCTTGATATTTTATAGGTTATTTATTTCATCTTTCTTTCCTATTAACCCTTTGTGATATTCTCCATTATTTGATTTTCAATATCTTCAACAAAATATTGGGGTTCTTATAAATCTTATATTTTGAATTCTTTCTTCCTACATCAATCAATGGTTGGATTCACAAGAATCATTCCTTCCAAATTCAATGTTCTTCTCTAGGTTCCCTTTGTATGTATGAGGTTTACATAACATGAAACTGATCTCTACAACTATAATTCAATTCAAAGTATTTCAAAATATTTTTCTCCATGTGACAAGCCTTTATTTGTATTTTTCTAATTGAAGGGCCCTTACATATCATATAGTATATTGAACTAGCCCTTACATATCCTAAAAGTTACCATTATGTATTAGATTTAACTCCCTATATAAAAAAATACATTTACCTACCATCATTCAACTCTCCAACAAAATATACAACCACTTTTACATATAAATATATCCACTAGGTTACTCTTACATATCATATGGAAGTGCAATTGAGACTTTTCTAGATATTTTAGTCCATATTCACATAGTTACTCTTACATATCAGTGAGATTAGCTTTAGGTATTATGGTAATTGTTGAATTTCAGTCCAGATGAACAATGTTACTCTTATATATACATGAAGGTTTTCTATCATTTTCTATTTCTAGTCATGTTCTTCTCAACATATAATGAACCTTACATATTGAGTAAAGATACTCCTATGTACGCCATGTGTTTTCAAATTTTGAATGCGAGCTCAATATTAATCTATTTATGAGTCATATTCCTGCAAGAATAATCCTTATATACAAAATTAACCATATTTATCCTTAATTTCTATAACCCTATCCCTCTACACCTTCAACTACTTTAGAAAACTTATTTTCATTCAAAATGAAAAATCAATTGATTATCAGTATTTATTTTTTATTATGGAAATTAAATAAATAAATCATTGTCACAATTTATACATTTAATGAAATATTTACAAAATCCAATGAAATGTTCTTCTAATTACAAAAACATCCTAAAACTAAATTAATTAATATGAGGTAATAAAATTAATAAAATATCAATAAAATATAATACACTTATTACCTCTATAAATTCCCTACACTTAAACCTTGGAATCTTGGCTAAGTGAACATCAAAAATAGTACCTGAGAAAAATTCAGAACACTAGCCACTGTGAGTTCCCTTCTCAAAAACCATGTCACTCAATCTTATCATTCCTTCCATATGTTCATAATTATATTTTATTAAAAGAGTGGATTCAATTTATTTACACTTTTTCCATCATCCATTCTCATTTATACCTACCTTCATAGAGGTATTTCACTCATCACACATAGTATGAATTTAAAGAAAATATTTTTCTCATCTCAAACTCAAACAAGGGTTACTATAGACTTACAATGTTTTTTAATATCTACATAATGAGGTAAGTAATTATATTTTTCAAGAGAATGTTTTATGTAAATTCAATGATTAAGGGTTGAATAGTCTGATGTGCAAAAATTTTGAGTTAGAATGAGGATGTTTAGCTCTAATGGATGAAAAATGCATGATTTCTAGTTTATACTCAATAATTATATCCTCACTCACTTTCCCTTGAAAATATATATCCCCCAAATCCTTTACATTTATCATGTAATGTTCAAAATTAAATAAATCTAGCAGTAGTTTATTTGTCCCCGTCTCTCTTCTTTATTTTTTAGCTTTGCTTCCCTCTTTTTTTCAATTCTATATTGATTTGAAATTTTATGGTAGATAGGGGTATTTTATCTTTGAAAAAATATTTAACATTATTACCCAATTTTGAAGGATATTTTCCTTTCCATATCTCTCACACTTGATATTTTTTAGAACTTATAACACACCATACCCTATATATGATTTTATTTTCCAAAATATACTACCAAATATCTCTAGTTGATGTATCATTTAATAAAATACCCCCCCCCCACACACACACACACAAACGCTCTTAACTTCAACTATGATTAGAAATTTACTTATAGATAATGTTCATTGTTTATTTTAAGAATATAATGTGACTATATTACATGGTTATTCATGGATACTAAGGTCCAAAAAGGGATAGATTTTATAGTAGTCTAGAATATAATTTCACTATAAAAGGGTCTTTTAATCAAAATAATTCCTCAATAATTTTCATTACAATTGTCTCAATGCTCCAAGGTTTTAAATATAATATCAATAAATTCTAGGTATTCAATCCTAGTTTGTTATCTCAAGAAATTATGGAATTTTAAAGATGATGTAAAAATTGTTTTAAAATCCTCTCAGGTAAGTGATTTTAATATTGGAAAATATTTCATGGCATGATATTCAAACACTAGTGGAATTTTCATGAATTTACCAAAACATTAATTCAAAAATAAGTTCATTTCAGCATTCATGTAAGTTTATATTTTAAGATAGTTGTTTCATGAGGCCCTCATAAAAAAAATATTTTGAATCTAAATTAATGTAGTGGTAGTGGGTTGTCTTTAGAGAGGAGTGTTCTTTGGGTGTATTATTCTCTTGTTTAATGGGTTTAGCATGTGATTAAAATGATTGAATTATATTCATTAAAAAATTAATTTTGAAAATAGCTTCCTAAACTCTAATATCCCCTTATATTTATTGTTAAATCATTATTCAATTTTAATACTCTTATTCTCTCTCATATCAGATGAAATATCATTAATCACCTTCCCATTATAGTTTTGTCCTAATAAAAGAAGTATAATAATCACTAAAATATATTATATCACCTAGCCTAGTGATTTTAAATCCCAAGATACCCAGAAATTAACCCACTTTCCATGATTTAAATAAGTATATAGAGCCTAAGTGGCTTATGTGTACAATCTAGTGAAGGAGGGAAGGATAATTTGATATTCATATAACAAAGTGAAATATCTTTATTCCTAAAACATTTAAATAAATTCATATCGATGAATAAAATAGATAAATAATTTATTATCATAATTAATTAGCAAGGGTAAAGGGGAATCTCATTGGATTAGACACAAATGTATTAGTGTTCCATCATATGAGTCATTATAATAAAATTAAAATAAAGTATCATTGGAAAAATCTACAGAGTGTGTCGCAAGCATTGCAGTGCATATAGAAAAAATACGCAAGGCATGTTATTGAAGGGACCTTGTTGTGGGTGATATTTATGAGGAATATGTATAGTAAGGACTGGAGAAAATGGAGGGAGTGATCCATGAGATTATAAATCCCAAAAAGATCTATAACTGAGCACCTAGAATTAATGGAGCATGAAGTTCAATGGGTTATTGTTAACAATGATGTCTGTTACTAGAAGAAGAACTAATTTGGTGAAAATATCTTCTTCCTTGGTTTCTGAGCACCATATATTTCATTTAGGAAATCCATAATTTTTTATGGTTTTGTTAATACAAAACTTGATCATCAATAAAATATTTTTTATGAGAATATAATTATAGTTGATGAACATGATAGATGAATTTTAATGGGTTCTCCTTATAAATTGTTCGATTTTTGGGACTATCATGTTTTGGTGCATTCAAGTAGTAAGAGAGATGAGTGGGAGAAAAATTTATTGTGTAAAGATATCCTAGAGATGTTTTTTTTATGGTGTGGAATTTGAGGAACTAAGTGCTTCCATAAATCGATACTGTGTAGAAAAGGGGTGTTTAAACATATTCATGATACTGGTGTTATACATAACCATGCTCAAAAATCATTTGGAATATTTTATTTGAAAATGAATGAGGGCTTGAAATCTAGATTATTTATGTACAGGGAATAGGAATATATGGGATTAATAATTTAGTTTCATTATTTTTTGTATTGTGGTTCCAAGGTGAAATCAAGTATGGTGTGTAAGTCAGTTTTCACAGTCTTATATTCACCATGGTTTGATGCATGATATAGGAAGTTACGAACAAGGTGAAGGAAGTTAGATAGTGCTCTGAGTTTTTTTCTGGTACGTGTGAAATCTTTGGTCAAAGATCTTGGAATGCTCATCAATGTAGGTGGGAGTTCTATTTTCCGAAGAAGGTTCCTCCCAAGTTCTTCCATTAGAAACAAATAGGGAGGTAGGTGTGGATTTGGGAGTTTGGTTAAATGGATTCAACTAAGTTTAGGGATGAAGTTCAATATTGATATATTTTGTGTGTTTGGGGAGATGAAAGGGGGTGGAATTTTTTGTGATAATAGGGGTGTGGTGATATTTCCCTTCATAATTTTTTATGGAACAAGTAATTCTATTTGATATAAAGAAAGATATTTGTACAAAAGTCTTTCCTTATACAGGATTCAAAATATTAATATCCTAATGGTTGAATCAGATTCTAATGTGTTGGTTTGTTTCCTATGCAATAAGGAAATTTATCCATGAAACCAAGATTACTTCATTAGGAAAAGATGGTTTTTCATGGAGAATTGCATCAAGGTTGAGAAAAAATAAAAGGAAATGAAATTTTTAGCTAATATGTTGGCTAGAAAAGGGATTTCTATGGAAATTATTATTTTATATTTTAGCATTGGGTCCTCACAGAATGACTAAAAACTCATTGTAAGTGAAACTTTTCTCAGTCGTCACTTATTTATTCCTCCTTGATCTGGTAGTTTTTCATTTATTTATCAATTAATAAAAGTTTAATGTTCATTCAGTCAAATAAAAGTATAAAATAATAACTTTGGTCGATAGAGTAGTTTTGGTTCCAACCTCTCCCCCCTAAATTAATATTTCTTCACTTATAGAGATACTTGAGACATCTCCAATAGTATATCTTCCTTCCATGGGAGCCCCATATGATACTTATTTTTTCCTCCATCACTCCATGATTTTTTCATAATTTCTTTAATTTTATCCCATAAATCCTTACTCTTTGATTTCTTCCACATGTATATCTTGAGGGTATAGATTCAATCAGCTGGTTTCATCATGAGTTTTTCTGTTTCTTAACACACTTCCCATGATCTTCATCCTTTCTTTATAGCTATGTTATCTCTACATAGTTTCTTGGGGGGGGGGGGGTTACCTAATTTAGATCGACCAAATGAATGAGAATTTTATTTTAGGTTAATCATTATTATTTTGGGAATTTTGATTTGGATCTATGTGGGTACCTATATATAGATCATGTGATGCTATTTATAGCCTTATACTACTTTAGAGACCTCTATATTTCCCTTAAATAGGTATGGAATCTATGGAGGTACCCTTACATGAGCCCGAAAACTTCGGGTTACCTTTTCGTAACTACTCTTCTATGGGAATCGCCCTTATCCAGCATAGAGAATGTGATGGACCTCACAAAGGACTTAGGGCACAGTATCTACCCTAAAGTGACCTTCATAGTGTATCAGTTACCTTGAGATGAACATTGAAACATTCTAATGACCTTTACACATCTTTAGGATATTTTGGAGTACCCTCAAACAGTGCATTAAATGAACCCTTCACCAATACATAGATATTTAATAATCTTTACATAACTTGTATCTGTTTATATAATCCCTACACATATCTTGTGATTACATGTGTACCTTAGCTCAAGGTGAGGATTACCCTTACATAATTGAAAATATGTGAGGGAGCTTATCCTTTTGTGTGGTGTATGATATATCAATCGACTATACTCTGTAACTTCTATGTACCTCACATTCACCCTTATGTGTATCATTTCACCAACACACAATATACACCCATTTCGATAGAGTAACCTCAAACATGAAAAATCAAAATTTCAATGAAGGAATTATACAGGTTCTGTACAAAAATTATTAAAAAATATAATTAAAAATTAAAACCCTTTAAACTATGAAATTAAAAATCTCAACATCAATGTATGGTTTATCATTAAAATCCAAAGAATATATAATACAATTAAAATATGAGACTTTAGAAACTAATCAAATCAATTTCTAATTTTAATAAAGTAGAAAAAATCACTTAATTTCATGGCTTTTAAGTGAATTATAAAGTCAATTATATATAAAATAAATTAAAAAATATCTCAAATATCATGTTTAATCACTCCCCCGCACTTAGAATATTAAGGTATCAAGAAATAATTTTTTATTATTTGAAATGAAACGACCTACATAAACAAAATTACAAAAACCATAGAAATTACCTACTTAGACTTGGTAGACACGCTTTACCAAATTTATGAAAATATTTAAAACTTTATTTATAAAATAAACCATATTCTAAAATTTTTATGGTTTTACTTTTAGATCCAAAATGGCCTCCACATTCTAGTGTGTGGAAAAATAAATTATAAATTTAGTTTATTCCCTCAAACTAAACCTCCTAATTACTTGGTCATTAAAAATATTCCATAAATATGAATCTTCCTAGAAATGATACGTTGACACATATTTTAATTTAAATAGTTTATGCTTAGTAAATAAGGGGTACCTTTTGTGTGATTATAAAATTGACCAAATAACTACACGAAGGCACTTGAGTGACTTTTTAGAGTGTCCTAATAGGTAATGATTCATCCAAGTTTGTTTCAGTTGTTAGCTATACCTCTACAGTGTGAGGAAATCTACACATGTGGTATGTAAATAGATTTTTAAAACCCTTATTTTACTTAATCTCTAAGTTAAATTCTTGAAAAAAACATTTATCTCACTAACATCATATTTTCATTGGCTTTCTTAATCAAATTCTCAAGTGTTGTATGGTTAGAATAAACAATTTCCTTACTTTATAATAAATAAGACATAGTTTTTTTAAGGTAACAATAATTTAAAAAAACTTATTTTCTATTATTATGTAATTTATTTGAGCTGATTATGGGGTTTGATATGTGTAGGCTATCGCTTGTGGGTGTCTATAAATTTAATGGGAAAATGTGGCTTCTACATCTTGATTTCAACCATAAAAGGTATATCAAATTATTTATTCTAATTATATTGAATTATAATGGGGGATATATTGAGATTATAAAAAAATCCAGGCATTAATAATTAAATACAAATTCAGTATCCTTCTTTATTTGGATAGTCAATGAAAATTCATTATTTTTAAAGTCCTTAATAAGCTATAAAATCTATCATGGCATAAAAAAGATATAATCTTTCTTATAGTGGTGGGAAGGAAATATAGATATAATTCTAATTTTATCCTTATCCACTTAAATCCCATCTTTATAAATTATGTGACCCAAAACGTTTTCTATCTCCACTATGAAATAAAAATTTTAAAAGTTTAAAATTATGTTTTTCTCGATGAATTTTTAAAAACAATTATTCCAAAATTTCAGGATATCTTTGAAAACATATTCTATAAACAGTAACATTTTCAAGTAATCTCTCTATTAATCTCCCAACCATGTGTCAAAAGATACTTGACATCAAAATTTGAAAGGAATGATGGGTATCACAAACCCAAAGGGAATCCTCTAGTGAGAAAATATGCCAATGGGACATGGGAATGTAGTCTTTTACTAATATTCCATAGCAATTGGATCCTGAAAATACCAAAAATTCCATCAAGGAAATAATAATGACCTTTTACAACAACCCTATTTAACATTTGTTCAATAAAAGGGATGGGGAAGTAGTATTTTTGGATCAAATGATTCAATTTCTAGATATAAATTCAAACTCTCCAACTATTTTGATTCCTTGTGTGTATTAACTCATTATTCTCATTTTTTTAAAAATTATATCTAATCTTAATTGGGAAAATTTAAATGGATATCACCTAATGGGAGTTCTAAAAGTGGTAAATGATTTTTTCTCCTAAAATAATTTCTAGTTTATTTTTTACAACTTTCATAAGGTTCATATTGATCCTTATTTAGGGATATATTATGGGTTTTTATTCAGATTCTGACAAAATTTAGTATATACAGATCGAATGGTTAATCCTTAGTATGTCTCCTAATTACTAACCTATTACTCAAATATTTTGTTTCATAATTTCTAGAATTTTTTATTCTTTATTGGGATTTAAATTTTTTGAAATTATGACTTGTATTTTTTTTATTTTCCTTTAAATAAGAATTTTTCAAGTTTGAGGGGAGAAATTTTAATTTCATTTTAGGGGGTTAATCTAGTGATGGTTTTAACTTGCTATTTTCCATGTTGGGATCCTGAATATCTAAGGTAGAAGTATCAATGTTAGTTTTGAGTAAATCATAAAAATAACTATCATCAAAATAACTTTCATAATCAAATAAAACTATTTTAAATCTAATTAATTTTAAAAAATAGATTCTTCAAAAAAATAGGTGTTTCTATGGCTTCTCCTAATAAAATTATTCCACCAAACATCTCAGTTTATTCTTTAGAAGAATATAGAAATTAAAAATGGTTCAATATAAACATACATCACTCATCATGTGGTTTCTTTATTGAATCAATAATATTAATGTTCATTTTATATTCTAATAAATTCATTAAAATAGTTCCCTTATTAACATTTATAATTGTATTAGTAGTCTTAAGAAACAAACTACCTAATATAATGGAGTAATGAACTTTAACTCTCTCTCCTTCTAAACTTAGAATGTAAAAATTATAAGGGAACAAAAATACTTTCACACTTATAAAAATATCCTCAAAATCTCAAATAGGGTTGTAAATGGTTTACTAAAAAAGTTATACAACCACTCAAGTGGGTTTTAGATCTCTTATTTTTAGGGAAGAATAAATTTAATAAGGAATTGCATTAATTGATTCTCCTAAATCACACAATAAATTTGAAAACGTGATTTCTTCTTTAGTGAAAGGTATAGTGAAGGTATCTAGATATTGAAATTTTCTAGGTAATTATGGTGTAAAAGTTCAGATATAGATCTACTTGAATTTACCTTTTCATGTCCTAGTTATCTCTTCCTGGTACACATTTCCTTGATAAACCTAGTGTACCTTGAGATTTAGAAGATAACTTTCTATAAATTGATATTGATATCCACTATTTTGAATATCTCCAAGATCTATAATTGTATGGTTTCTTCCCTAGTTTTACTGGGTGATTTTATCCTTGTGGAGAAGGGAGGATATGTCTAATATATGTCTTATATATTGTATTATTAATTTTATTTATTCATTAGGGGTTTTTCTACAGTTAATTCCAATTTAGGATCTTTTATAGGGATAGATTATTTAGGTTAATTGGGATTTCCACTTCTAGTTTCATCTTGATAATAGGATTCCTCACTATTCTTTAGATACTTTCCATTATTTAATGAAATATAATTAAAATTTCCTTTATGTGTTTGAATTAATTGATTAGGAAGTATACTTGAACCTTAGTTTTTCAATTCAATAAGGTTATATAGAATATATCTGAATTATCCATCCATCTCCTTAAACTATGAATCATGAGTCTTATTAAACTTCACAAGTTGTTTCATTATCCTTCGTTGAAGGTTCTTGAGCTGACCTTGGTTGGTAACTTGTAAAAGATTAAGAGATCTATCTTTGGTGGATGGAATGTTTTTTTGAAAACATTACTGGAAGGGTGGTCTCTAAGTTTTTTGGTTTCAAGATCCAAAATGAGTGTTAGAATAATCTATAAATCCTTGAGTATAGTTTGGTTTCTATTATTATTGTCTCTAGAATATCGAATAACAACTTTCAGTTCCTTTAACATGATATCAACCATCAGTTTAATGCCCCATGTAGAAACAAATCTAAAATAATCAATGGTGTTTATAAGGTGTGGACTCTTAAACCATGTTAAAATCTAACATCCCCACAAGAAATATTAGGTATTCCATTTTTTTCAAATAAGGGAGATTTATAACTCTATACCTCATGTAATCCCCTTGTTGTAGTTCTCATACCAAATTAATGAGAAATTTGAGAGATCCTCTTGATTGGTTCTTTAACTTCAATAAGGGACTTATGGATAATTTCTCCTTTATTGGAAGCATCTAGAAGTTTCCGTCATTTTCCATCAATACATGGTAAAAGAATACCAGGAAATGGTGATCTTCGTAAGGTTGGTGTGGGAAGGATATTGTTAACTTCTTTAATCTTCCCCAAATACCATAAAGGGTTTCTCCACTTTCTTTTTTATTATATATATCACTTTCATCAATTAATAAATTCTTGATGTATGGAAATATTTCTAGAGGAAGGCCTTGTGGTATTCATCCAAGGTGGTGATCTCTCCTGGTTGGAGGCTTTAGATCCACTCCTTAGAATCCCATTAAAGGGGGAATGGTAACACCTTCTAGTTGACATATTATTCTGAAAATCCTCTTGTGTTGAATTTATAACAAACATCATTGAAATATCTTAAGTTTCAGTTATATTACCCTTCTACCAATCCATAAAAATTTGGTATGAATTGGATCATTGTGGTTCTAAACTCAATGTTTTGTTGGTTATTGGGTTGTGGAAGCTAATTATTATTTTTTAATATGGGTTTATATAATTCTATTAAGGAATTATTTAGTTGAGAATTATTATAAAAAATATTTTCACTTCTTATGGTGAATTGAGTGGAATACGCAGATGAGTATGGGTATTTAGTTAATGGAATTTTGAAAAACTCCCATTCTAATTATTCATTGATTCTTAAATTACTAATTATTTCTAGCATAGTTTTTTCTATCTATGGATCAAAATAAATGAGTTGATATGAACTAGATATAGTCATGTGATAAAATCATATTAAATAAAATAGGAATACAACACCAAAATCCCTAAAAACAGCACTAAGTAGATGAGATACATATAAAAGGCCCCTCAAAAAACAATATTTTGAACACAAATAAATAAATTGGTAGCGTTACTCAGGTCATATCAAGATAAGAGAGTGTTTTGGGTGTTTTTTATATTATTTAATGGGTTTAGTGTTCAAAAAAATATTGAATTCTATTTTTTTAAAATTTAGTATTTAAAATAATATCATAATCTTGGATATCCAGTCACTTTTCCTATTAAATAATTACTCTATCACTATTTTTCTCTCTCATATTAGATAAAATATTAATGATCAACCTTACCTAGTTATTTCAACTTAATCATATGGGTTAAATAATAATTGAAATTTTTAATGTCACATAACCTAAGGATTGCAAATATTTCATAACCCTAAAATAAACCCACTTTCCCTGACTAAAAGTAGTGGAAAGAACCTAAGTTATATGTGTGTAAAATCTAGTGTTGGAGGGACGAAGAATGTAAGATTCATATAATGAAATTAAATCTTAGTTACTAAAATATTTAAATAAACAGAGATATATATAAAAACTAGATAAAAATTTAATAATAAAAATTCAATAAAAATGTAAATGTAAATATATTCAACTTAGACACTAATAGATTAGTGTTAAATCACCGGATTTATTATATTATAATTAAATGTAATCATGAGTAAATATATCCATACAATTGAGTTTTCACAATTTCATCCTCCACCGGAATGAAAATTTTCTCCACTTATAAATATGTTAGAGACCTCATTTTTAGTATCTCTTCCTTCAATTTTTGTTTTATGGGATCCTTTATTTTTACTTTATCGTATCCTAAAACTTTGAGAATTTCCTTAATTTCATTAATTCATTCCTCTTTGATTGTTTCAACATATATAGCTCTAGGTTGTGGATTCCATCAATTGGGTTCATCACCAGTGTTGACAATTCTTAACACATGTCTCCTGATCTTCATCCATTATTTATATCATGATTATCTCTATATGGTAGCACATGATGGTTCTTACTCGGTTTGGTTAGATAAATAGAATAAGAATTTGATTTTAGGTTGAACCTTGTTATTTTGGTAATTATTATTTTGATCCACATGGGTACCCTTACAAAGATCTTAGGATGATCCTTATAACCTTACATAGATTTATAGGCCTTATAAGTACCCTAATATAGGTAGTGAAATCTATATAGATACACTTACATGAGTATTGGAATTTTGGATGACCTTTACATAGTTACCCTTCCATGAGAATGAACCTAATTCATCACAAAGAATATGATAACCCCCAAGAAGTTCTTAAGGTGTTTCCTCTACCATGAAGTAACCATAATATCACAATAGAAACCTTGATCTGGCCTTTGAAATGTGCTAATGAAATTTATATATCTTAAGGGTCTTTGGGAGTACCCTTATGTAGCGCTTGAAATACATCCTTAACCGTTAAATGGGTCTTTGAAAAACATTAAAAAAATCTCTAGCTAGATAACCCCTATGAAATTCTTGTAATCACATGGTTTGAATTACTCAAGGTGAGGAGCAACCTTTAGTATCATTATAGATGTCTATCATCTCACCCTTCTCTAAAGTGTGTGGTTTCTCAATCAACAAATCATGTGACCATTGTATAGATCATCTTCCCCCATACGCGGCCCATTTCAACTACACATAGAAAAAACCCCTCATGTGTGGGTAACTTCCAACATGAAAAATTAAAATTTAAATGAATTCATAATATATTTTAAGTCAGAAAATTATTAAAAATAATAAAATTAAAAATTAAATTCCTTTAAACAATGAAATTACAAAACACAATATCAATGTATGGTTTTCTATTAAAATATAAACAATTAATAAAAAATTAATAATAATGATTTTATCCATCTAAAAAAATAATTTATAGTCTTTTAAAAGTATCAAAAATCATATAATTACATGGGTTTTAACTTAATTGTGAGGATAATTATACTGAAAATCAATTGAAAAAATTGTAAAATTTCATGTTTCATCAAGATTCCTAGGATAAATTAGTGTCTCATGATTTTAATAGTTTTCAAATTTAAAATCATATTAAATTTGAGATCAATAGTTTTTAAAAATGCACAAAACATAAATTTAAAGATGAAAAAATTTAAAATAAAAACAGAAAGTTTAAATTCATTAAAATTACAATTGTTTCCCTCCTCCGCTCTTGAATGATGTTGTATCTTCAAATAATTTTAATTGGTATAGTAGTTTGAGAAACTTTAATATGAGCAATGGAATCAACAAGGTTAAGGAAAGGAATAACTTAGGGGTTTTATTGGTTAAAGTGTTAGAGGAGTATGACCTCCTCTACTGGTTCTTGTGGGAGATTTCCTGGATACTTCTTTAATATGTGTCCATTAATACTCTCTATAAAACACTAACATGATAAATAATAGTAAAAATAGATGTATCTTCCTATATGGAATGAAGTTTACTTGGAATCAATTTCAATATTTAATTGTAAATTATCACTTCTTCTCCAATATGGAAGTCTTTTTTTTTCTGAACTAGCTTTTTATATGCCACCCTTATTCATGTCTTATAAATTCTATAATATAGTAATTTTTCTCTATTTATTTCTTCCACTTATTGAATATTAAGTCTTCTTCCTTGTATATATTTTCTCAGGTCTATATTCATTTCCTTAACTTCCCAATTGGCCAACTCCATCTCGATAGGTAGATAAAAACTCTTCCCAGGGATGAACTGATATTGGATCATTCCAATAACTGTTTTGTAAATTTTTCTTTAATCCTATAAGATTTTGATTAACATTTGGATATAGTCCTTACTTTTTGGAATGAAAATATTTTCTAGGATCCATTTAGTATATTTTTTAGAAGTTGTATCTTTCCCATTGGTTTTTGGATGGAAGGGTGTTGATGTTTTGTGGTGCACTCCATAATTTCTCATAAAATCTTCCATGAATCCCCTTTGAGAAGGGTTATTTGATTAATAATTATGGCGCATGGTATTATAAATTTAAAAAATATTTTATTCTGAAAAAAACACAAATAAAAATATCATCATTAGTTCGGGTGGATTTAGTTTCCACCCATTTTGAAACATTATTCATAACCCACATGACGTAACAATTTCAAAATGAAACAATAAAGGGTAAAATAAAATCTATACACCATACTTCAATCATTTCAAAAAAAATCATTGTTTTTTTAGTTATTTCTTATATATTGGATATATTCTTAGTGAATTTTAATTTCTTACATACTTTATAAAATTCATCAGAATCTGAAATAGTGTGATCCAATATATTCCATATTCTAATACTTTTCTATCATTTCTTTGAGGTCTAAAGTGTCCTTTAAAAGCTAATGTATGAAAAATACCTTAGTAAAAATTTACCTCACTTTCAAGAAAAAACATGCGAATCATTTAATCATTGTATATCTTTTAAAGATATGGATTGTCACAAATATAAAAGTTTGATCTAGCTTTGAGTCTTAAAGTGTGTTTTGGGTTTATATGTGATGGTACCTGAGAAAGTTTCTAAGAAATTACCAAATCAGGATTCCATGGAAACTCTCTTTAAATAAAATAATTGTATTCTTCTATAATTAAGTATTTTAATGGATATTGTTTAAAAATTACACTTATACGTAAGGGATTCATGATCATATAAAATAGTCACTTTAGAACTAATATATATGACTTGAATTTATCCAAAGAAAAAACATATAAACAATATTTTTCTGTAGTTGTATAATGGTTTTAGGTTATATAAAATATTCTTGAAGTATACACAATGACATAGTTCCTCCCTTTAATTATCTAATACAACATTACTCCAACAACATCATTTGAAAAATTTCAAAATAAATTAAATGGGTGCTCCCATCGCATGGTGGGTGGTGTGGTCATTTTACACTTTAAATCATTAAAATATTTATTTAAGGGTCATCAAAATTAAATTTAGAATATCTTAATAGTAATCTATAATGTGGATAAAAATATTACTAAAGTCCCTAATGAATATTCTATAGAATCTTACATGTCCTTAAAAATATATAACATGTTTTACATAGGTTGGGTTGGAAATTCATTAATAACTTCACTTTTAGATTTATCTACCTCAATCAAATTCTATAAAATTATATATACAATAATTCCTCTTTGAACCATGAAATGAAACAATTAAAAATTCAAAACAAGATTATTTTAATACATTTTTTACTACATTGTCTACGTTTTTCAAATAGTAACCAAAAGAATTTCGATACACAGAGATGTCATCCAGAAATACATCAATATATTCCTTTATAAAATCAGGGAAAACTCTCATAGTGAATATTTGAAATGTACCTGGTACATTACATAATCTAAATTGAATTATTCTTTATGAAAAGGTATCATAGGGACATGTGAAGGTTTCCTTTTCACTATGCCAAATTAGCGGTGGTTTTTATTTTCATTTAGCGGCGGTTTAAACAACCGCTAAATCATTCTACAGAGGTTTTGTAAAATAGTCGTTAAATCGTGTGTTGGAAAATAATTAGCGGTGGTTTTTAAAAAAAATCGTAGAACGATTTAGCAGTGGTTTTTTAGTGGCGGTTTAAACCGTCACTAAATTTTTTTTAATTTTTTTTAAAAAAAAAAATTTAATTTCTTAATTTCTTTATTTATTTATGTTTATTTATTTCTTTATTTATTTATTTTTTATTTATTTTATTGTTTATTCATTTCTTTTTTATTTGTTTCTTTATTTATATCTTTGATTGTTTATTTGTTTATTTATTTGTTTATTTATTTTTTTATTTATTTTTTGTTTATTTCTTTAGTTATTTATTTGTTTTTTTGTTTGTTTTTTTTTTTTTGTTTTTTTTGTTTGTTTATTTATTTATTTTCATAATTTATTTATTATTTATTATTTATTATTTATTATTACCATGATCATGCCCATCTCCATGCACAATTCCATGTTCACGCACATGCCCATGTCATATATAGAAAATATGCATTGGTTGAGATTTGAACCTCTTACCTCTTGTTTATTCTATAAAGACTCTACCACTACAGCAGGCTCTTCATATGGTCAGTAAATAAAATTTAATATTGTAAAGACCCTGAAATTTTAAGTAATTTTTTTCATAAATACTTTGTAATTTTACGAGTCTGTGGCTTCTGACGGCACTTGATTTCGAGGCCCGTTGTGCCCGGAATCAATTTCCGAAGTTTAGCTCGGGTACGTTCAGTAAAAGAACAAGCGGGTTTTTCTATCTTTCGAACTGGTGCTCGGAATTGAAATCCAAGGTCACCGATAAACTCGCAGTGCCGGTAATTGGTTAAGAGGACCTTTACTATAGTTGCATTTTATGCGGGTTCAAAGTTAAAATTTGGGGATTAGTTTAAAAAGTTAAATAAAATTGTTTAGAACAATTTTATACACCATGGTGGTTAAATACTACATGGGGAAGTTAATGGTGGGGCCCACCCCCACCTAACTTCCCATGTGTGGATATTTGTAAGGTGGGGCCCACACGAGCCCCAACCATTCATCTCCTTTGAAACCCCCCATAAACTACCTTGCATTTATTGTGTCAACCATTCACTTTATTAAGTTTGTTAAACTCTCCACCTTTCTACCAATTAAATTTCCAACACATTATAATTAATCAAGGGGATTCTCTAATTAATTAATTATAGTGTTTGATTCTTAAATCAATTGTTGTGAAAATAAAATAGTAGGAAGAGCTATTATTTTAGTTGGGCAATTGTGGTGTTGGAGAAAACCTGGGAAAGCTCTGGAGATATAGATAAATAAAGTGTTCTTCCATTCTACGAAGAACGCCTCCAATGAAGAACGACGCCTCTTCTCCGCGACACCGGATCCATGAATAATGATGACGCGCCTTCCTTTCTCTTCTCCGTAATGTCGTTCTTCATGATGCTATTTACCGCGATGTTCGTCTTCCGCGGATCGACGATGTGCGACATCTTTGCAAGGTAGGGGAATATCGTATATTTCTCATTTATGTGGTTTATACCCTCGAGCTTGAGCGTTTATCTGTAGGATTTATCTTTGTGGATTCATTACCTTAATTTAATTTTCATGAAGAACTCTGATTAAATGAATTAATTCACGGATCGAAAAACCATGGGTTGAATCAATTTCTTATTGTTTTTTTTGAAAATATCGAAGTATGATGAATATCTTTTTGTTAATTCCACATTTTATTTATTCTCAAAAATGATGGCCAAACCAAACACAAACATTGATCCACACACAAACCATTCCCATTTCAATTTCATTCTCCGCGCGTCCATTGCGTGTTCTTCATCGCAAAATAATTAAGCGCATTAAACGCTCAAAGTCATGTTGAGTGCGGCATACGGACGTGGAGATCTCGACCCGAGGAATGTGAATCTGTGGTCGTCACAATTTCCAAACATAGAATGGAGATGTGGAAGCCTGTGGAAGGGGTGACGTGGTGGCGCAAGGCGGTCTGGTGCGGCCGGTGCATGCGCGTGCAGCAAGAATGGGTGAGGTGGCTTCGGCTGGTGATGAGTCAGATCAGACGGAAAGCCGAAGGGGTGCGACTCCTGAGTGGCGCGATGGCCAGGAAGACAATGGATGTGGGCTGTGCAGAGCATCCTCATGAGGCATGATGCGGGAGCTGATCCGTTAAGGTGGAGCGTGATAGTTCAAGGAAGAATGTGTAGATTGGAGAGCGAAAGAGATTTGGGAAATAAAATAAAAAGAAACAAAAAAAGAAAAAAAGTAAAGGAGAGGTGAATCTTTCCAGTGCGCAAGAGGGGGCTCCAAATCGTGGATTGATTTGGGAGTTAGAAAAAAATAATAATAAATAAAGGTAATTAATAATAATAATAAAATATTGTTATTATTAATTTTGTTGATAAAACACTTTTTCGACCGTAACTTATTCGTGCGACCTCGGTTTCACGAACCGTCTGCGGCAGTGCGACCCAGATTCCGAGACGGACATACCGAGTCCAATATTGGATGTCTTTTTTGGGTTTCTGCATTGGGTACCCGAAGCGCTCGGAAAATAATAAATTTAATATTATTATTAAATCTTTGACCCGCCATAACTCATGTGTGCAACGTCTGATTGGATTTCTGTCAGTGGTGATGTAATCTGGTCTTTAAGACAGTTGATTCAAGTTTAATGTTTGATACTAAATTTTGGTTAGTGTCTTGGGTCCATGAAACACCCAATGATAATAATAATATTATTATTACGGGATCTTGTATCTGACATATCTCTATCATACGGTGTCGGAATGACAAAATTTTTGTGACGTTGCAACCCTGGATTTAAGATGGATGTTTCAAGACCAATTTTGGATATTTAAGTCGACATCAAGGTGCGGGCCCCATGAGGCACGGTTCGTGCGTGTTTCGGTGAAATGAAACCTTTTCACCAGCTATCCGTTTTGGACCAATGGGTAGTCCATCTCGTGTGTTTTTTCTATGGATCGCAATGGTGTGACCGGTTTGGTTAATCGGTGTCATTTGAAGTATGTCCGGGTTGGTTCAAACCCGAAACCAATCGGTCCCTTGGAGTGGAAACACTTATAACTTAAAGACCGGAGGTCCGATGGACATGTCGTCGACTATGTTGGATTCCTCTTGATGAGACGGTTCTTTTGACATACTTCAACTGAGGTTTGGACGCATTTGGAGTATAGCCGGGTTGGATTGTACCCGAAATCCAATCGGGCCCCTGGAACGGAAATGCTAATAACTCACAGACTGGGCGTCCAATTGACGTGCCTTCTGTTGCGTTGAGACCCCTATGACGATGCGGTCCTTTGAGATACTTATTCGTGGAACTTCGTGACACTTGAAGTGTCGACCAGAAGCTCAATGAGTGGATCCTCCCGGAGATGAGCTTACGGAGTACGGTGACATTGTAGCTGGCTGAGACCTGATGACTGCTTGTCCGATTCATATCGGAGTGACATTGACTAGACCAGTGGGGAGAACTACTGTGTTGGGGTGGCAGACCCGTGGTACTCGACAGGAGGAGTACCTCTGTAGGCTAGTAGGGGGAGTGCTACTGTTTTGGGGTGGCAGACCTGCAGTACTCGATAGTGGAGGAGTACCTCAGCAGTCTAAGGTTAGTGAGTGGCACCTCGAATTCATTGCAGGACTAATGCGCTTGACAGAGGAGGAGTTCTCCAGCAGCCGTGTTTTCGTCATCGTGAATAAAAATCCTGGTTTCAGCTAAGTCAATGACCTTTTTGTTTTCCTCATGATTGAGATGGGTTACTTGATAACTTAGGTATATGTATGGGAATATACCTAAGTAAAGGTTATCTGTTGAGATCTTTCTTTGTGGTTTATCCTTGTTGGATTTAGTGATACCTTGAGGGTCTCGGGGTCCCTACTGGGTATCTTTATACGCAACCCTACACGGGCTATGTCCACACCTCGTTGTGTTGGATGTAGACGACGGACAGCGCTGAAGGAGGCTGACTGTACGAGGACTGGATGGTACGTGGAGGTGGACCACATGACGAGTCGGTACCCAGAGGAGTTTGACGGACAAGGGCACTGAGGAGGCTATCTGTACCTACCCTTCAGGTAGGATCCATGGTGGATGATCTAGGAGATGCTCTATCTATACCTACCCTTCAGGTAGGATCTATAGTGGACAATCTAGGAGTTGCTTGTCAGCTTCCAGTTGTTTTGTCTTTTACCTTGTACCTTACAGTTGGTCTTGTGTTTCTGGCCCCTTACTTTCAGCACTACTTTTTTTTAGTTTTACTTAGTGTTTTCTTCCACTTGTACTATGGTTGTGTTTTTTTATGTTTCATAAAGGCAATGCCTTCCCTTTTTATCGGGATTTATGCCTTTGGTGATAGTCTCCAGCCCCTGGCCTATGGAAGGCAGGCTTGGGGTAGTCACGGCATGGGCCCCGAGGACGGGTCATGACAAATTGCTATCATAGGAGTCAGTTTTACTACAGAACTCAGGACACTGATCATTATTTTTTGTGAATAAATATTATTAAGGGTACTGAGTGTGGTTTTCAGTTCGGGGAGTCCAGTGTTGGTGCGGTGGCCGACATATCCATACACTAGTACCCTGACTACTAATTTCCAATTCAGTGCACGAAAACACTGATTTCGTGTGTGTTTCCAAAAGTTTTCTTTAAGTCAGCTCAAACCAGGTCAGCTCGCCAAGTTAAAATCATTTGTCCATGTTGCATTTGTTCAGGATTCCTTCAGGCAGACAGTTAGTGGGAGTTCCAAGAGAGTACCCTATGACGACCCACCGAGCGACGAGGTCCGGTACAGAGCCCTCTTCTTATGTTGGCACCTTCGGGTGGTGCACTAGCAGCACCACCACCCCTTAGGCAGCATATTCCACCAACCGTACTAGCAAATGGTGCACGCTGACAAAGCGCGTTGCATGAGTTCCAGCAGTAGAGGCCTCTAAGGTTACGAGGCGAGGTAGATTCCCAGGGAGTAGTGGACTGGCTGGAGGCGATTGCTAGAGTTCTACACCTAGTTCAGGCACTAGTAGAGCATATGGTGATCTTAGCTACTGGTGTTTCCCAGTGAGTGACCATGAGGATGGTCGGCATAGTGATGGTACTACGGTACGTGGCCCGATGTCCGAGATAGTACCTTCAGGTAGTGTTCCAGCTATATCACTGCCTGTTAGTCAGTAGTTTCAACTGGCGGTACCGGTAGATGACACGTGTAGGTTCAATGACTTACATGTGTTTCAGTATCATATACCCCTTAGGTTCCGAGGTGAACCCAACTCACAGGCGGCTGAGGACTGGATTCAGGAGGTGGCTGAGAGTTTTCTAGAGCTTATACAGCTTCGGCAGGATGACATGTCGGTAGCTGAGTAATCATTGAGGCATACTGATCGTTCCGTGTACTCAATGAATAAAATTCGAACAGTGCTTTAGATCTCAGATCTCTGAGTAAGGTGTGTTTAAGGATGTCTGAGTGAGAACTATTCCTCTTTGCATTCCTACTTATGTTAGGGTTCTAGAGAGAACATTTTTGGTTGAGAATTCTTTGGCTGAGTGGATACAGCCAGTGAAGTTTATCAGTGGGAAAGTAGAAAATGGGCGCCAGTCTCAGAGACATGGGCGTGTAAAATGTTTTAAGAAGAGGAAGTTTTAAGGACAGATGAATCTGCAAAGCAACAGATGTGGAAGTAGATCTAGGAGGGCAGCATGTTGTGATGTACATTTCAACATGTTACAACCACCCTCCTTTGTAGTCCCCACCAGGATCAGGGAGTAGGAGGGAAGGGAAAGAGAGTAGCTACATTCGGTCAAGGAGTGTGACCCAAGGGATCTAGGAATGATTCAAGGTACGGTCTGTGTCTACTACTAGCTGCCGTAACAATAGACATTGATACGAATCATTCCTTCCTTCCATGAATCTTGTCCCAAACCTAGAATTTCCGGTTAATCTATTGACTTGACCCTCACGTCTGGAGATACCTTTGGGAGGAGACTCGATAATCACGCTTACACTGATGGTGTGATATGACCCTTGAGGAGAGTGTTTTGGTTGGAACCTCTTGGTGGAAACGTCAAGGCCTTACGACATTAGTTTGGGTATGGACTAGGAAATCATAGTTCATACACAGATTGATTTTATTAGACAAAAAGGTTGTGGTTTACCTACAACGTTGGGATGGGTTTTTCCTTGGTCGGTGAAAAGGAAACCCCAGGAATCACAGGATAAACTCATGCATAGGAGGGTGCAGCTGATCACTCTTGATTCGTCCAACCTTACCCTCGTGGCAGTAGGAGTTTTCAGTTTTCAGTTCCAAACAGGAAACAGAGGCCTCTAGAGTTCTAGCATGGCGACCACGTCTTTATACGGGTCTCACCTCGACAAGGTCTACAGAGATGTGGTTGAGGCGAAAAGTTATCTCTGAGGTTCAATGGACCTTTCCAGGTCCTCAACAGGGTAGGCGATGTTTCTTACCGCTTGGTCTTTCCACCACAGTTGCACCGAGTGCATGGCATCTTCCATGTATCTTAGTTGAGAAGATACGTGCATGAATCATCTCATATCATCGACCATGGAGAGCTACGTATCGATGACGGGATGAATTTCACAGAGGTTCCAATAGAGATTGAGTATCGATAGGAGAGGGTCCTACAACGACGGTCGATTCCTCTTCTGCGCTTTCGCTGGCAGTACGAGAACCTTCGGGAGAGCATATGGGAGCGGGAGGCTCAGATGCATGCTCGGTACCCCTTTTGATTCCCCAGTATGTGTTTTAGCTTTATAGGGACATAAATCCTTGAGGTGGGAGTAATGTAAAGACCCGAAAATTTCAAGGAAATGTTTCACAAATACTTTGTAATTTTACGAGTCTGTGGCTTCTAACGGCACTTGATTCTGAGGGTCGGTGTGCCCGGAATCAATTTCCAAAGTTTAGCTCGGGTATGTTCAGTAAACAAACAAGTGGGTTTTTCTATCTTTTGAACCGGTACTCGGAATTGCAATCTGAGGGCACCAATGAACTCATAGTGCCGTTAATTGCTTAAGAGGACCTTTACTGCAGTTGCGTTTTATGCGGGTTGAAAGTCAAAATTTGGGGATTAGTTAAAAAAGTTAAATAAAATTGTTTAGAACAATTTTATACACCATGGTGGTTAAATCCTACATGGGGATGTTAATGGTGGGTCCCACCCCACATAACTTCCCAAGTGTGGATATTTGTAAGGTGAGTCCCACACGAGCCCCAACCTTTCATCTTCTTTGAAACCCCCCTTAAACTCCCTAGCATTTATTGTGTCAACCATTCACTTTATTAAGTTTGATAACTCTCCACCTTCCTCCCAATTAAATTTCCAACACATTATAATTAATTAAGGGGATTCTCCAATTAATTAATTATAGTGTATGATTCTTAAATCAACTGTTGTGAGAATAAAATAATAAGAAGAGCTATTATTTTAGTTGGGCAATTGTGGTGTTAGAGAAAACCTGGGAAAGCTCTGGAGATATAGATAAAGAATGTGTTCTTCCCTTCGATGAAGAACGCCTCCAATGAAGAATGAAGCCTCTTCTCCGCGAATCCGGTTCTCAAAAGAACAATGACGTGCCTTCCTTTCTCTTCTCCGTGATGTCGTTCTTCATGATACCATCTTCTGTGACGTTTGTCTTCCGTGGATCGACGACGTGCGATGTCTTTGCGAGGTAGGGGAATATTGTATATTTCTCATTTATGTGGTTTATACCCTCGAGTTTGAGCGTTTATCTATAGGATTTATCTTTGTGGATTCATTAACCCAATTGAATTTTCATGATGAACGTGAATTAAATGAATTAATTCGCGGATCAAAAAACAATGGGTTGAATCAATTTCTTATTGTTTTTCTTGAAAATATCGAAGTATTATGAATATATTTTTGTCAATTTTACATTTTATTGATTCTCAAAAATGATGGACAAACCAAACACGGACATCGATCCACACACAAACCATGCCCTTTGCAATTTCATTCTTCGCGTGTCCATTGCGTGTTCTTCATCGCAAAATAATTAACTGCATTAGATGCTCAAAGTCATGTTGAGCGCGGCATACGGACGCGGAGATCTTGACCCGAGGAATGTGAATCTGTGGTCATCACAATTTCCGAACTTATAACGGAGATGCGGCAGCCCGCGGAAGGGGCGACATGGCGGGGCAGGGCAGTGTGGAGCGGTCGGTGCATGCGCGTGTAGCAAGAAGGGGCGAGGTGGCTCCGGCCGATGATGAGTCAGATCAGACGGCTAGCCGAAGGGGCTCGACTCCTGAGTGGCGTGATGGCCAGGCGGACAATGGATGTGGGCTGTGCGGAGCAGCCTCATGAGGCGTGAGGCAGGAGACGATCCGTTAGGGTGGAGCGTGAGAGTTCAGGGAAGAATGTGTAGATTGGAGAGAGAAAGAGATTTGGGAAATATAATAAAAAGAAACAAAAAAGAAGAATAAAAATAAGGGAGAGGTGAATGTTTCTAGCGCTAAAGAGGGGACTCCAAATCGTGGATTAATTTGGGAGTTAGAAAAAAATAATAATAAATAAAGGTAATTAATAATAATAATAAAATATTGTTATTATTAATTTTGTTGATAAAACACTTTTCTGATTGTAACTTATTCGTGCGACCTCTGTTTCACGAACCTTCAGCAGTAGTGCGACCCAGATTCTGAGACAGACATTCTGAGTCCAATATTGGATATCTTTTTCAGGTTTCTGGATCGGGTACCCAAAGAGCTCGGAAAATAATAGATTTAATATTATTATTAAATCTTTGACCCGCCATAACTCATGCATGCGACGTCCAATGGGCTTGCTGTCAGTGGCGATGTAATCCTACCTTTAAGATGGTTGATTCAAGTTTAATGTTTGATACTAAATTCTAGTCCGTGGCTCGGGTCAACGAAACACCCAATGATAATAATAATATTATTATTACGGGATCTTGTATCTGACATATCTCTCTCATATGGTGTCGGAATGACGAACCCTCTACGACATTGCTACCCTGGAATTAAGACGGATGTTTCAAGACCAATTTTGGATATTTAAGTCGAGGTCGAGGCGTGGGCCCCATGAGGCCCAGTTCATGCGTGTTGCGGTGAAATGCAACTTTTTCACTGGCTATCCGTTTTGGACCAATGGGTAGTCCATCTCATGTGTTTTTCGGTATGGATCACAATGGTGTGACCAGTTTGGTTAACCGGTGTCATTTGAAGTATGGTCGGGTTGGTTCGAACCTAAAACCAACCGGGCCCTCGGAGTAGAAACACTTATAACTTAAGGACCGTACGTCTGATTGATGTGTCGTCGACTATGTTGGATTCTTCTTGATTAGACGGTTCTTTTGACATACTTCAACTGAGATTTGAATGCAGTTGGAGTATACCCAGGTTGGATTGTACCCGAAATCCAACTGGGCCCCTTGAATGGAAATGCTAATAACTCACAGACCTGGTGTCCGATTGACACGTCATATGTTGCGTTGAGACCCCTATAACGAGGCGGTCCTTTGAGATACTTCTTCATGGAACTTTGTGACACTTAGAGTGTCGACCACAAGCTCATGGAGCGGATCCTCCTGGAGACGAGCTTACGGAGTACGGTGACATTGTAGCTGGCTGAGACCTGATGACTGCTTGTCCGATTCGTATCAGAGTGATGTTGACTAGCCCAGTGGGGAGCACTACTGTGTTGGGGTGGCAGATCCATGGCGAGGAGAACTACTGTGTTGGGGTGGCAGACCTGCGGTACTTGAAAGTGGAGGAGTACCTCAACAATCTTGGGTTAGTGAGTGGCACCTCGAAGTCGTGGTAGGAATACTGCCCTCGATAGAGGAGGAGTTTCCAGTAGCTGTGCTTTTTTCATCGTGAATAAAAATCCCAGTTTGAGCTGAGTCAATGACCTTTGGGTTTTCCTCATGATTGAGATGGGTTACTTGATAACTTAGGTATATGTCTGGGCATATACCTAAGTAAAGGTAATCTGTTGAGATCTTTCTTTTTGGTTTATCTTTGTTTGATTTAGTGAGACCTTTAGGGTATCGGGGTCCCTACTGAGTATCGTTATACTCAACACTTCACGGGCTATGCCCGCACCTCGTTGTGTTGGATGTAGATGACAGACAGCGCTGACGGAGTCCGAGTGTACGAGGACTGGACGGTACCTGAAGGTGGACCTCACGACGAGTCGGTACCCGGACGAGGTTGACGGACGAGGGTGCTGAGGAGGCTATTTGTACCTACCCTTGAGGTAGGATCCGTGTTGGATGATCTAGGAGTTGCACTATCTGTACCTACCCTTCAGGTAGGATCCATAGTGTAGGATCCAGGAGCTGCTTGTCACCATCCAGCTGTTTTATCTTTTACCTTGTACTTTACAGTTGGGCTTGTATTTCCAGCCCCTTACTTTCAGCACTACTTTTTTTCAGTTTTACTTAGTGTTTTCTTCTGCTTGTACTCTGGTTGTGTTTGTTTATGTTTCATAAAGGCAATGTCTTCCCTTTTTATCGGGATTTACGCCTTTGGTGCTCGTTGTCAGCCCCTGGCCTATGGAAGGCGGGCTTGGGGTAGTCACGGCACGGGCCCCGAGGACGGGTCGTGACAAATATACTTACATATATATATATATATATATTGGAAGAAAAAATAAAACATACAAAATAGATGCACACTAAATAATTATTAATCATTAATTATTAATCAAATATGATTAAACAATACTCAATAATTAATAATTAATAATTAATAATTATTAATTACTAATTATTAACTACTAATTATTAAATATAATATAAATAAATAATAAACAATGAAATATATAATATGGAAATAAATGGTAAATAATAAATAGTAAATAATAAATAGTAAATAATAAATAGTAAATAGTAACTTATAAATAATAAATACTATATACTAAATACTAAATAATATATAATATATAGTATGCAGTATATATAAATAATATAATATATAATTAATAATTAATAATTAATAATATATAATATATATAATATATAATATATAATATATAATATATAATATATAATATATAATATATAATATATAATATATAATATATAATATATAATACATAATACATAATATTTAATATTTAATATTTAATATATAATTTATAATTAAAAATATATAATATATAATATATAACATATAATACATTGTATATTATAACGCCCCGACCCTAGTTACCCAGAGTCGGTACATTATTACATAACATTGGCATGATCACAAGGGATCAACTCCCGAAAGACTAATCAGTTTAGTATCCTTGGAAGTACTTGTTACAAACATAAGTTTTACATCACATCATGAGATAAAAACAACAATAACATTTTTCTATTTTAAACATGCTTATATACCTTAGTGTATCCCTACAGGTCAACCATAAAATACTCTTTCACATCCTGGGAAAAAGAAAACATAAGAAAGGGGTGAGCTCAGATGCTCAGTAAGGATAACAATATAGCAGAAACTATTATAAATAAGAATAAACATTTAAGGCAATGTATAAAACTAAAACAAAAGCATTTTAAACTTAAACATCATCATAATATGGCAAGGATAAATTAAATAATTCAATTTACTTATTAACATGGATATTCTACTAGTCGAATAATCACATGTAATATCAATAGCTAATTCCATAATGATGAAATACATAATGTCGGACATCATAACCACATATTCAAGGCATCGTTCCAAGACTAAAAATAATATTTTGTCAAGGACTTATGCCAATACACTAGTTTTTCTCATAAAACCTACCGATTCATCGAGGATCTATAGCAGGCTTCACCCATAACTTACTAAGTCCAATGCATTCCTCATATGAAAAGGTTGAAACATAACATAAACATTCAAATTAAAACTATCATACGAAATGTTAATACATTAACCATAAACCATGAATAGTATAAAAATAACTCATATACAGTCAAACACATCACAAAACCTTCAATAAAATATAGAATATTTGTATCATAATAAATCAACTTCAAACAAGTATAAAATCTATTAAAGGATGTTGGCATAGATGAAATCAAAAATTTTTGAGAGGAATATCTCTTTTTAGTTTGAAATCATTTAAAAGTCATGTAATTATAAAAGAAAACATTTATTTTGAAAATATTATTATAATATTTTAAGGGAATCTTCAAATGTTTAATAATGGCGTAGAATAACTGCACCCACTGTATAAGTTAAAAAAACATTCTTACCTTAATTTTTTAAAAATTTCATAAAGTACCTTGTTTGGAAAATGACAGAATGATTCCTTTCAAACCATTTTATAAAAAGTAAAACAAGGGTAAAAATTACTTTAACCCATAGTATAGTAAATATTAAAAAAAATTGAAATACATTTTTAAGAAACATGGATGTGGATGATAAATAGGTCCCAATAGATATTTATGTAAAAACAACCTCGGATAATAAAGAGATTTTGAAATTAACCCTTACCTTGTACTTTTCCTTGATCGAGGGTACATTAAATTCCTATATAATATTAAAATAATTGTTATTAAATTATACAAGAACTATATACATAAATATTATATCATATATGATCTTCTAATATTTCTTTGTTAATAATATTTTAGTAGTATCATTGTTTTAGGTGTTAACTGATGTGTTTTCCTTTATATGTTATGTTACATAAGTCATGTTTTTTATGTATAGGATGTATTTGACTCATATCCATAATGAGATAATGTTCTTAAATATTATTTTTAATAATCAAATGAAAATTATTCTTGAATGGTTATGATGGGGAATGAATCTCATCACGTTCGTGGAGACGGTAATTTGTACGTACACACGAACGCTACATCCATTTCATTTTTTTATTTTAAAAGGAAATATAACCAAATGATACATAGGTATATTATTATTCCATTATAACATAATATTTTATATACATTACGTAATTTCTTTAACACCATCATTTATACGTTCCATGTATGGTATGAACGAGTCATATCACTTTGAGGGGGCGGTAGTCCGCACTTCCTAAAATGAAATTATCATATATATACAACATGAAAAGAATAAAGGTATTCTATAAAAGATAATTACATAAGATAACATATAAAATAAATATCATAATATCATCTATAATTATAGTTCCATCATAATGGCCACCATAAGAGGTGGTAGTAGATGATTGAACAATCATCGTTTGGTGAGGCAGTAGTTCACCGTCCACAGAAACATTATGTTCTATACCTGTTAGATGGAGGTGTGTGTAACTGTAGTTCAAATAATTCTCATAAAAATAACCTAATATATTTATTGTATTGGGTTTGTTATAAAATAAAGTAGTAAATATATTTTAGGGTGTCATAGATGTAAAATAAAAGAAAAGAACATAAGAAGAGATGTTACCTTTAAATCGGGTAACTCCCTTTGGTTTGAACCAAAATTATTTTTTGAAGAGCTTTCTGCCTAAAGTAAGGCTTCTAAGAGGAATAGAAATATGTAGGGAGATTAATTGTGCATAGTTTGTATGAGATAAGGGGCTTGAGAGGTGTGATTAATGTGTTAGATGTGATGACATTTTATAAGGGAAGGGAGGGGCTCCTTAGGAAAGTTTAAAAATATTATTTTATTATATAATTAATTTAGATTTATAAAGGTATAAAACTCATTAAAGTCAAAAATAAGATGAATCATGTTTGAAATAAAATCATCCAATAAGAATTGGAGAGGTTTTGGATATTCTTTTAATTTTTATAATCCTGTTTATTTAAATCATTCATTAATAAGGTAAACACTACATCATCATTGTGTCATAAATTATTTTATTTATTTGATGTCTAAATATTATAAAAAAATACCATAATGTAGGAAATTGTTTTATATTTAAAATTAATATTTATAGCCTAAAATATAACTTATATAACTCCATGTAAAGTTTTTTACTAAAATATATATGTTTAGGTCATTTTTGTCTTTACTTTAAATTAATTAGTATAAAGTGTCATTATCACTCTCAAGTGGCTTCATGGGGTCCCTAAATTGACCCACGGATGACCATGGTTAGACATGTATTAATAAATAGGGTTAGGACACATGTTAGGGTAATTTAATATTATTATAATATTATTTTGTTACCCTTATTTATCATATTTACCCTTTAACCATGGTAAATAAAATATTTACCGAAGTAATTATTCATAATGTGTAAAAATAAAAGTTACCTATTTACAAAATTTGGACCTCATGATTCCAAATATGGAACCAATTTTTCCAAATTCAAAACATATTAGTGGTAGAAATTAATTTAAAAATAATTCTCGTTATCAAAACAAAAAAGCGTGTTTTTAACAAATAATAACTATCAAAAGATTGACACTTGTTTATGTCCAGTTTAATTGTGAAATTACATCCAATGACCTAAATTATATTAAATGGTAAAAATATAATATAATTATACTTAAAAACTATTCAAATTTATAATTTAACACTATAAATTATTTTGATTAAAAAGTTGTTTTTATTTAAAATTTAGTATTTTTCACTATTCATCAAAAATTAAAAGTTTTCAGAAAAGTACCAAAAATTTACCCTAAGATAATTCTGATATTATAAATCCAAAAATGAAGTCCATTTTGAAAAATAAAATTTATAAAATTTAAAAAAGTGGGTATTACTATTCATAACGGCTAATTTGATTGGTTGTGGTGTGTTAGAATCTCAAAATTGCGTACAATGTATGCTATTTCATTATTCAAAGGGAAACATATTGTGGAAGCTTGGGGTGTTACATTCTTCCATCTTTAAAATAATTTTATCCTAAAAAATCAAGAATATTGCTGTATAAAAAGATTCGGGTGGTTCTAAATTATAAGTTTCTTAGGTTCCCACATTGCCTCTTCCATCTTATGGTTTCTCTATATAACTTTTACCAGATGAGTCGTACGGTTTCTCAACACTTGTTCTATAGTATCAATAATACTGATAGTCTCTTCGAAATAAGACAGATTGGGTTCCAGTTCTATTTCTTCATAGGTGAGTACATGTGTTGGGTCTGTCATGTATTTTATCAATAGTGATACATGGAACACATCATGAACTTTGAGAGACTTGGCAACATTGCCAAATAGTACCTAGGACTTAATTTACCCTTCTTGAAAAATCATATAACTCCATTCCCTGGAGATGCCGTCAAGAAAATATGATCTCCTACATGAAATTCCAAATCCTTCCTTCATTTATTGGTGTAGCTCTTTTGCCTACTTTGAGTAGCTTTGATGTGGGTTTGGATAATCTTCACCTTTTCCATTGTTTCCTCAACAAGTTTTGGTCCTATGAGTTTTCTTTCACCAACATCATCCCAACAAGTTGGTGTGCGACATCTATTTCCATATAACTCTTCATATGGTGCCATCTGAATACTTGAATGGAATCTATTGGTATAGGAAAATTCTACCAGAGGAAAATAATGATCCCACATACCTTGAATGTCAAGTGAGAAAGATCTCAACATGTCTTCTAAGGTTCGAATAGTCTGTTTTGATTGTCCATCAATTTGAGGGTGGTAGGCGGTGCTCAAACAAAGTTTAGTATCCAAGGCCTTCAGAAGCGTTTTCCAGAATCTTGATGTAAAATGAGGATCACGAATAGAAACAATCTATAGGGATACTCCATGAAGTCTTTCAACTTCATTAATATATAGTCTTTCTAGGCATTCAAGTGTTTGATCTTATCTTATAGCAATAAAATTTTCTAACTTGGTAAGAAGATCAATAATGACCCAAATTGCATCATTCCATCTAGGATTCCTTAGTAGTCCCATGACAAAGTCCATCGTAATATCATCACATTTCCTCTCAAATATGAGAAGAGGTTTCATGACTCATCTAGGATGTTGTCTTCCATCTTTTACTTGTTGAAAAACCATACATCTTAACACATAATCAGAAATATCTCTCTTCATATTGTCCCACAAAAAAAGTTCCTTCAAATATCTATACATCTTAGTGCTACCAGGGTGTATAGTTAAATTTGATCTATGAGCATCATAAAACAATTCCCTTTTTAGATCAGGTATGTTAGGAACACAAAGTCTCTTCCCAAATTTCAAAATCCCATCTTTATATATGAAGTCGATCAATCACCCATCGTTCACAGCTTTAATTTTCTATTTAAACTCCTCATCATCAGTTTGAGAACTTTTTATCCTTTATAGTAAAGATTGTTTAGAACCCATTTAAAAAATTAAGGATGTTTCACCTTCCAAGATTATTCCCATATCCATCTTTACTAGATCAATGAACATAGGATTCCTTTCAACTCTCATCTTGTTCAAAACTCCATGATCCTTTCTGCTCAAAGCATCTTCCACCTTATTTTCCTTCCTTGGGTGGTATTTTATGGTGTAATCATAATCCTTGAGTAGTTCGAGCCATCTCTTTTGCCTCAGGTTGAGTTATTTTTGTGAGAAAAATATACTTCAAACTCTTTTGATCAGTATAAATATCACATTTTTTCACCATATAGATAGTGTCTTCATATCTTCAGAGCAAAGACTATAACTGCTTACTCAATATCATGAGTGGGATAGTTTTGTTCATGAATTTTTAGTTGTCTTTATGCATAAGCAATAACTCTATCATTCTGTATAAGGACACAAACAATTCCTTTCTCTGAAACATCACTATAAATAACAAACTCGTCATTCCTCAATGGTAGAGTCAATATAGGAGCATTGACTAATCTTCTCTTCAGTTCTTCAAAACATTCTTCACACTCTTTTTTCAAACAAATTTAACCCCTTTACGTGTGAGCTTGGTTAATGGGTTAGCCAATTAGGAAAAATTATGGATGAAGCATCGATAATAACCAGCTAAACGAATAAAAATGTGTACCTTAGTTATACTCATCGGTAATGGCCATTCTTGGATTGCCTTGGTATTTGAAGGATCAACAGAGATTCCACCCTTAGAGGCAATATTGCCAAGAAAAGAAATCTCCTGAAGCCATAATTCACACTTTCTAAACTTCCCATATAATTCATTTCTTCTAAGAGTCTTTAGAATAATGTGAAATTGATTTTCATGATCTTCAAAGATTTTGGATTAAACCAAGATATCATCAATAAATACTACTAAAAATTCATCAATATATTCCTTGAAAACTCTATTCATTAGATCCATGAAAACATAGGGTTCATTAGTCAATTCAAAAGGCATTAATGTAAACTTGTAATACCCGTACCTGGTTTGAAATACTGTTTTCATAATTTCATCCTTCTTCACACACAATTGATGATAACCAGATCAAAGTTCAATCATTGAAAAATATTCAGCTCTATGAAGTTGGTCGAATAAATCACCAATGCGAGGTAGGGGATACTTGTTAATTATTATTATAGCATTGATCTTCCTGTAGTTAATTCACAACCTCATAGATCCATATTTCTTCTTAACAAAAAGAATAGGGGCTCCCCATGGAGAAACACTAGGGAGAATAAATACTTTATTACTCAATTCCTCTAGTTGTTTCTTTAGTTCCACTAATTCCACAGTGGTTATTCTATAATGGGTCTTCGATATTGTCCTTGAACTAGGAATTAAATCAATGGAAAACTCAATTTCTCATTCTGGAGGATGTCTAGGTAAATCCTCTGGAAATATATCAATATATTTTTGTGTAGTAGGTACAGCTTCTATTTGAACATTCCTTTCACCACCCATAGTTATTTCATTCTCTTCTTCCCCAATAATTGAATTTAGTAGAGCTACTGGGGGTGGATCTAGATTAGAATCAGGTAGTGATGTTTATACTCTAAAGATAAGGTACTCCTTACTGAGGATTATATCAAATTATATCATGGGTATGATGATGAGATATGTGGAAAAAGAATATTTATGTTCCCTAATGGGGACTGATTCACAAAGCTTAGTTGCAATGATAGTTCCCTTAGGATTTTTGACTGATAACTCCCTTATTAAATCAAATTGTAAATATATAATTTTCTTAGAAAACTAGGAAGATATGAAACAATGTGATGATCCATAATCAAATAAATCATTGGCTAAACTTGAGGAAACCATTAAATTACCTGCAAATGCGTCTTTTAGAGCTTCAACCTCAGCAGTAGTGATCTCATAAGCTTGTCCTTGCTCTCTTAGCCTTTTCTGATGTAAGTTTCCTTGGTGATTAGGACATTCGTTTTCATAATGACCCTTATCTCTACAATTATAGAATTCAAAATTGACAGCCTCATTCTTTCCCTTGCAATCCCAATCATTGTGGCCTTTTTACCACACTCCTAACAGACTCTCATTCCCTTCAGGCAAGTACCATGGTGTTTCTTCCCACATTTACCGCAGGATGGATATTCAACTTTTCCCTTCATCCCCTTATTTCTATTTCCAGAGTGTTTAGTAGATCTCTTATTCTCCTACTTTACTTTAAATTTGTAAGACTTAGAGAATTATTTTTCTGTCTTGATAGCACATAAGACAATATCTTCATATGATGAGAAGGATTGTGAGACTAATTCTCAATGGAGAAATTTTTTTAACCCATAAAAGAATCAATCAATCTTACTCCTTGGGTTAAGTATATAATCTGTTTCATGCCTTTCTAACCTTGTAAAGTTAGCCTCATCGTTTGCGACATTCTCATCCTATTTTTTACTTAGACTCAAAAAATTTCTTTCCATGTCTGCTCGATGGTCACGAGGAAAGTATTTTTCTAAGAATAGATCTTTAAACTCCCACCGTTAAATATTTGATTATTCTTCATCCTTCTTTGTTTTTTTAATTAATTACCACCATTGATATGCATCTCCCATGAGGCGATAAACTGCCATGACATATTTTTCCCTTTCGCTACTCCTTAAATCATGAAATTTTTTCTCTAAGGAACTTATCCATTTATAAGCTAAAAATAGATTTTTATTCCCATTGAATGTTGTTGGTTGTTGCCTCATAAATCGGTCTAACATTGACCCTCCACATTGTGGATCAGGGTACTCCATACAGGTAATTTTATTATTCATAACCTGAGGTAGTTGTCCTAGTATAGTGATAAGCTGATCAGAACCAATTTCATAACCATCTCCACTATAATTATCTTGAGTAGGAGGGAAATCCCTTCATGGATTACGTGCGTTGATACAGTTTCCATTCCTTACACTAGGTTCCATTCCTAAAAAATGAAATACACTATATTAGTTTATAAATCGAAAAACATAATTCCAAACTGGTAAAACACTTAACATAAATTGAACAGTTTATGGATATAATCCATAATCATAAAAAAAATTCTTTTATGAGGTATATACTCATAAATCCTGCATAATGGTTTGTAATGAAAATGTGAATTATCCTAAGCATATCCCCTAGGATTGTCATAACCAATAGTGCAGTAAGGCTCATTGTTGTGTACCAGGATACCTCAGGTCAATCCTGAAACTCCTTGTCACAGTTTTCACTCCTAGGTACATTTGTGCTAGAGCTGCCTCTACCTGATCGTATCCAAACAGGGATTTATTTCTTGGAAAATACACAAAATCTCTACATTACCAAAATTCTAGGAATTTCTTCTAAACTAATCCTCAAAGTCTATCTTAGGGTAATGTTATCTAATCTAAGTTTTTTATAAATCTAGCTTCCAAGGTTTGTACTAAACTTCCTCTGAAACCAATTGTAATTCCCTGACCATAGTTACCTCGAGTTAGTGCATTATTATATAACATTGGCATGATAAAAAGGGATCAAGTCCCAAAAGACCGATCAGTTTAGTATCCTTGGAAGTACTAGAAACAAACATAAGTTTTACATTACATAATGAGATAAAAATAAAAACAACATTTTGTCCCCTTTTAACACACATATATCCCTTATTCTATCCCTGAAGGTCAACCATAAAATACTTCTTCACATCCTTGGAAAATTAAAACATAAGAAATGGGTGATCTCAGATGCTCAGTAAGGATAAAAATATAGCAAAAACTATCATAAACAAGCATAAACATTTAAGGTAATGTATAAAAATAAAACAAAATCCTTTTAAACTTAAACATCAGCATAATATAGCCAAGATAAATCAAATAATTCCATTTACTTATTCACATGGATATTCTACTAGTCTAATAATCACATGTAATATCAATAGCTAATTTCATAATGATGGAATGCATAATATCGGGCATCATAACCACATAGTCAAGGCCTCCTGCCATGACTACAAATAAGATTTTGTCAAGGCCTTGTGCCAACACCATAGTTTGTCTCATGAGACCTACCGATACATTGAGGATCTATAGTGGGCTCCACTCATCACTTACTAAGTCCAATGCATTCCTTATAAGAAAAGGTTGAAACATAACATAAACATTCGTATTAAATCTAGCATATGAAATGTTAATATATTAACCATAAACCAAGAATGATATAAAAATAACACATCCACAGTCAAACATATCACAAAACATTCAATACAATATGAAAGATTTTTATCATAATAAATCAACTTCAAACAAGTATAAAATCCATTAATGGATGTTGACGTAGATAAAATCAAAATTATTTGAGAGGAATATATCTTTCTATTTTGAAATAATTTAAAATTGATGTAATTATAAAAGAAAACATTTATTTTGAAAATATTTTTATAAGATTGTAAGGGAAGCTTCAAAGGTGTCATAATGGCATAGAATATCTGCACCCACCCTATAAGTTAAAAAAACATTCTTACCTTAATTTGTTGAAAATTTCATAATGTACCTTGTTTGGAAAACGACGGAAAGATTCCTTTCAAACCATTTAATAAAAAGTGAAACAAAGGTATAAATGAATTTAAACCATAGTATAGTAAATATTAAAAATGTTTTGAAATACATTTTTAATAAACACGGATGTGAATGATAAAGAGGTCCCAGTAGATACTTATGTAAAAACAACCTCGGATAATAAAGAGATTGTGAAATTAACCCTTAACTTGTACTTTTCTTTGATCAAGGGTATGTTAACCTCCTATATAATAGTTAAATAATTGTTATTAAATTATACAAGAACAACATACATAAATATGATATCATATATTATCTTCTAATATTTATTTTTTAATAATATATTAGTAGTATCATTGTTTCAGTTCTTAACTGATTCATTTTTCTTTATATGTTTTGTTACGTAAGTCATGTTTTTTATGGATAGGATGTATTTGATTCATATCCAAAATGATATAATGTTATTAAATATTATTTTTAATAATAAAATGATAATTATTCTTTAATGGTTATGATGGGTAATGAATCTCATCAGGTTCGTGGAGACGGTAATCCGTACGTACGCACGAACGCTACAACAATTTCATTTTTTTTATTTTAAAAGGTAAGAAAAACAAATGATATGTAAGTATATTATTATTCCAGTATAATATAATATTTTATATATGTTACATAAGTTAATTAACACCATCCTTTATATGTTCCATGTATGGTATGAACGAGTCCAATCACTTTGATGGGGCGATAGTCCACACTTCCTCAAATGAAATTATCATATATATACAACATGAAAAGAATAAAGGTATTCTATAAAAGAAAATTACTTAAGCTTATAGATAAAATAAATATCATAAATATCATATATATCATATATAATTATAGTTCCATAATAATGGACACCATAAGAGGTGGTAGTAGAAGATTGAACAGTCATCGTTTCGTGACGCAATCGTTCACCGTCCACAAAAACATTATGTTCTATACCCATTAGATGGAGGTGTGTGTAAATTTAGTTCAAATAATTCTCCTAAAAACAACCTAGTATATTGAGGATGTTGGTTTTGTTATAAAATAAAGGAATAAAGAGAGTTTAGGGGGTTATAGAAGTAAAATAAAATAAAAGAACTTAAGAAGAGATGTTGCCTTTAAATCGGGTAACTCCCTTTGGTTTGAACCAAAATGCTTCCTTGAAGTGCCTTTTGCCTATAGTAAGACTTATAAGAGGGAGTGAGGGATGTAGGGAGATTAATTGGGTAGAGTTTGGATGAGACAAGGGGCTTGAGAGGTGTGAGTAATGGGTTAGAGTTTATGGATTTTTATAAGGGAGGGGAGGGGCTCTTTAGGAAAGTTTGAAAATATTATTTTATTATATAGTGATTTTTGGTTTAAAAAGGTCAAAAAGTCATTAAAGTCAAAGATAAGATGACTCATGTTCGAAATAATATCATCAAATAATAATTGGATAGGTTTTGAATATTTTTTTAATTTTTATAATCTCATTTATTTAAATCATTCATTAATGAGGTAAACACTGCATCATTATTGTGTCATAAATAATTTTATTTATTTGATGTCTAAAAATTATAAAAAAATTCCATGATTTAGGAAATTGTTTTAGATTTAAAATTAATATTTATATTCAAAAAGATAACTTATATAATCTCATGTAAAAATTGTTTTACTAAAATATATATGTTTATGTCATTTTTGTCTTTACATTAAATTAATTAATATAAATTGTCATTATCACTCCCAAGTGGCTCCATGGAGTCCCAATATCAACCAAAGTATGATAATGGTCGTAAATGTATCATTAAATATGGTTAGTACATGTGTTACGGTAATTTAATATTATTATAATATTATTTTTTACCCTTATTTACCAGATTTAACCTTTAACCATGGTAAATAAAATATTTACAGAAGTAATTATTCCTAATGTCTAAAAATAAAAGATACCTATTTACACAATTTGGACCTCCTGATTCCAAATATGGAATCCATTTTTCCCAATTCAAAACACAGAAGTGGTAGAAATTAATTTAAAATTAATTCCCATTGTCAAAACAAAAAGCGTGTTTTTAAGAAATAATAACTATCCAAAGATTGAAACTTGTTTATATCCAATTTAAATGTGAAATTACATACAATGACCTAAATTATATTAAATGATAAAAATATAATCTAATGATACTTAAAAACCATTCAAACGTATAATTTAACACTATAAATTATTTTTATTAATAATGTTGTTTTTAATTAAAATTTTGTATTTCTAACTATTCATCAAAAATTGAAAGTTTTCAGAAAAGTACAAAAAAATCACCCTAAGCTAATTTTGATATTCCGAATCCAAAAATAAAGTCCATTTTGAAAATTAAAATTTAAAAAATTTAAAAAAGTGGGTATTTCTATTCATTACAGCTAGTTTGATTGGTCGTGGTGTGTTAGAATCTCAAATTTGCGTACAGCGTAAGCTGTTGCATTATTCAAATGGAAATGTACCGTGGAAGCTTGCCATGTCACACATATAATATATAATTTATAATTTATAGTATATAATATATAACATATAACTTATAATATATAAGTAATGTATAAATAATAAATTAATTAAAAACTAATTTAATATATGATAAATAAATAACAAATTAAAAATAAATTAATAAATTAATAAATAATAGATAAATAAATAAATAATATATAATATATAATATATAATATATAATAAATAATATATAATTATTATTTAATAATTAATAATTACTCATAATTAATAATTGATTATTAAAAATTAATAATTCATAATTAATATTTAATATTTAAAAATTTATAAATAATTGATACTATTATTCATAAATTATCAATAACTTAATAATTAAAAATTAGTAAACAATAAATAATAAATAATAACAAATAAAGAATAAAAATTAAAGAAAAAATAATTAATTAGTTAATTAATTACTTAATAATTAATCATTAATCATTAATCATTAATCATTAATAACAAATAATAATTGATAATTGACAATTAACTATTATTAATTATTAACTAATAATTAATAACTTAATAATTAACATTTAAATTTTAAAATTTAAAATTTAATAAATATTTAATAATTAATTAACAAGAAATCATTAATAATTAATTAATAATAATAACTAATCAATAAAAAATTACTAAATAATTAATTAATTTAAAATTAATAAATAATAAATAAAAATTCAATAAATAATTAATTAATAATTAATTAATTAATAAATGAATAATAAAATATTAATAAATAAATATTTAATAATTAGTAATTAATTAATAAATTAAAATTAAATTAATAATTAGTGTTTACATAATAAATAAAAAATAAATAAGTAAATAAAAACATATTAAATATTAAATAATTAAATAATTAAATAATTAAATAAATAAATTTATCAATATATAAATTGATAAATAAATAATAAATAATAGATAATTAAATAATTGTTAATGATTTAATTAGTTAATAATAAATAATTAATTAATTGAATAATTAAATAAATAACAAATAAATAATTTGTTAATTTGTTAATTAATTATAGAAATCATAAAACGTTAAGAACCTCTGAAAACCATAATAACACTAAAATGACAATAAAATCTATTCTGGAAAGCCTTTTTCTACACTATAACCAGTCAAATCAAAGATCATGAAATGAGCTTCGATGTGATATGTGGTACAGGACGAACGGACACCTAGAGTGAATGTTTTAACTATTTGAATTTTAAGAAATCAGGGTTTGCAATTAAAACCTTTGTTTTTTTAGGCCTTCTGGACCTTTATGGTGTAATAAAAAGGGGTACAATACACAAAGAGATTGTACGAGACCTAAACGACATAGATCTCATCACAAGATTCGATTTGATATGTGGTAGGGCCCAAACGAACACCCGGATTAAAAGTTATGGTCATTTGATGTTCGAGTTCGATTTTTTACTTTTGAAATTTGAATATATTTTTTTACTTTCATTATCACATGATTTAAATCTCACTTGGTTTTATCTCTTTCGATAAGCTTTATTCTGACAGGTTGTGCGGCTAAAATGGACTCCCGGATCAGAAGTTACGGTTATTATATGCCGAAGTCTGTTTTTCAACTTATTGAAGATTTGTTTTCTGTTTAAAAATAATATTAACTAATAATTATAAATATTTACTCTTTGAAAAATTATAAATAATTTAAATTATAAATAATTTAAATTATAAATAATAAATTATATTTTATTCTAAATAATAAATAAATAATTTTCTATATTTTTTCCTTCAATTTTGCGGCGGTTTTGAAAAAACTGCCGCTATTTTGCGGTGTTTTTTTTAAACCTCTGCTAAAAAATTGTAACTTTTTTTGGAATAATTTTTAAAAAAATTATGAAAAATATTTTAAAAACATTTATTAGTGGTTTTTAAAACCTCCATGAAAAAACGGCCATTAAAACACCATTTTCTTGTAGTGTTTCTTGGTCCTATGGTGCTATGGGCACCAGAAAGTATCCTAAAAATCCCTCTAAAAATTAGTAATGATATTTACCTGATAATATTTCTAGAATTTGGCTGATAAATAAAATAGGAAAATGGTTTTTCTTGTGAATTTATTTAGGTTCTTATAAATTATTCAATTTATCCAACTATTTAAGACTCACATAAATTAGTTCATTTTTTTACTATTCATAATGGTTATTCAAAATATATTAGATACTATGTGAATGGGGATGACTCATTGTGAGTTATAAATGGGGTAGATAATACCTGGTTCTAATAATTTTTTAATCTACTTCTTAAATACCTCCGTCTTAATTGGCTCAATTCTCTTATGTGTTTGTTTAACAGGTTTTTTATAACCATATAAAAAGTTTATGGGCATATATATTTTAGCACTAATCCCAAGGATATCTCTTAAAATATAATATATTGATCTAACATTTTATGTCAAAAGATTTATCAATTTTTTATTTTGATCAGAAGACAAGTTATTAGAAATTATTACTAGAAGCTAGTTTCCTTCCATTAGAAACACATATTTTAAATTCATTAGAAAATGTTTCAATTCCATCTTTGGGGGTTATACTAAAGATGAGTTTAGATTTGATTCACCTACCTCAATGGTATTATATTTTTATATAACATATGATATATCAACTCAATATTAATTTAATAAATAATCAAAAACATCAAATAAATTAGAAGTTACCTCATTTTTAGATGTTTGTACATGATTTTCAAGTTTTTATCAAATGTGTTTAATATAATTCTAAATTGATAAATGGTTATCTAAACTCAATATTTCTTGTAACATACTTGATTCCTCATTTGTATTAGATTCTTCAATGTATAAAATTATAAATAGTGAAGTATCTTCTTGTGTATACTTCATAGAATCAAAAATATTGAAGTAGACAACATTCTCACCAAACTCTATTATAAGATTTCCTCTATGGACATTAATGATTGTTTTAATTGTTTTTATGAATGGTCTTCACAAAATTTTGGGTCACTGAGATACTATCTTATATTCTAGAACATAGAAATCAGCTCGTAAGATCAAATTATTCACTCTAAATATAACATATTTTGAAAATACTACTCTGAATGAAGTTTATCTATTGGCAAGTTGAACAACCACTTTTATTGGTTTGGGCTCACCAATATGTAAGGAAGTAAAAAAAATGAGGCCTGAAATTTACAGTAGATCAAATATTATATAATTTATATTTAAAATATCTATATATAGATATAAAATTGATATAAAATGTTCTTATATCTTAATATTTGGTTAAAATGTATGGTGTGATTAAGATGGAAAAACTCCTCCCCAAATTCACTCTCTCATTCCCTTAAAGTCTCATTTTTAGTGAATAATTCCTTAAAGAATATAACATATCTAGGTGTTTTGCTGCCTAATGTTTATGTATGTTGATTTTGACATTATAGAAAATTTTTAGAATTTGATTTTGGATTTCATCCTCCTGTGTCCTCTTTGATTAGGGAATTCTCGAGGGGAATGGTAGTATAAGATCTTTCTTTCCCCTAAGCTATTTTTCTAAATGGGTTTCTATTTTCTTCTTACCATTCTCAACATATATTGTTATTACATATTGATATCCTTAGGTTTTTATAGATCTAGTTTGGGTTGAAATTTAAGAATAAGGTGCATCTAATTTCCACTCCTTATAGTGACCAATCTCACATTACCCCCTTTGGATTTCGAATGGGTCGTGTTGATAGTTTTTGGGGTTTTTGGTCATTATCATTACATGAATTTTTTGACTATTTTTCAATTCTTCCATATAATTTAAAAATATTTTAATCATAGAATCTGGTAACTTTAATACTTATGGTAGATAATTTCTTGTTTACTATCCCTAATAATGACACCAAATTTTTTACCTACCTATCATGGTAGCGGTTGAAAGGATTATTTGTTATTTGACTTCTTGTATGGTTGTTGGAGTAGTGTTGATGTTTTTATTTAAATGTTTGAATGGATTGACTATTACAATTAAAAAAATACTTCTTAGACTTGTGAAACATCTCTCTATCCTTGATTAGACTTCTGAAATTCACTCTATTGATAGTCAATAGCAGAACTTTCAATTCCAAGCACGTTATCACATTGATCAGTATAATGATTTAGCTCAGGAAAAAGGAAAAATATTATTTCTAGTTATTATTATTCACTTTAATTATTAATATATATATATATATATCTAACCAAAGTGGTTATTTATTCAATTTTAGACTCTAGTAAGGGTAATTCAAAATATCTTACCTCATGCAATTATCTTGTACCAGTACCTATCATTCTGAATTATTGATAATTCTAAGATTTCTTCTCAATTATTCCTTTAGATTCCATTAGAAAATTTTGAATCAAATATTCTCCTAATGATTCATATAATAGGTTTATACCACGATCATGTAGTCCTCGATAGATGAAGACTGTAAAATTATGCTCCTCAATGGATTGGTGAGAACATCTGGCACACAACTTCTTAAATATCTCCCGATATTCATAGAAAGTCTATAATGATGATTGTATGATGTAATAAATCTCTTTAATTATAATCATGATCCTTTAATTGGAGAAGAATCTTTTAATTAAGATCCTCTATAGGTCATCCCACTCATTAAATTCTCTGGTATGTAGATTGTATAGCCGCTCTTTAGACACTCTTAAAAAGAATGGAAAGGATCACCATTTTATCTACACATTAGTTAATCTCTTGGGATTCAGTTTTGAGAATAAAAAGGTTAATTACATGATATAATTGGTGGGTTCATCTCTTAAAATTACATGAAATATTATTAATAACTAAATCACTATAGTTTTTAACTTAAAATCAGTTTTTAATGCAATCATAGAAATCAAGTTATTTTGGGTAATGATGTGTGGTGAAAAAAGGAATCTTAAAGTATGGTTATGGTGATTTTCCATTAATACAGGTTCATAGTGAATACATTTAGTTTAGTTGGAGTATTAAAATTAAATATTTTCAGATTTTTTTTCATATTTTCAATGTTTATCAATTTCCTATGTTTATTTTGTAAGTTTCTCTCAATATATAGATAGATAGGTAAGAAGACGTTAGTGTTAGATCTAGTCATTAAAATTAATTTTTTGGAATTCAAACACATACTCCCTAGAAACAATGATAATTTTTTGGCATAATTTTCATGGTTAGGTGAAAAAAATATTAAAAACCAAAGGTTATTATATATTTTGTAGTTGAAAATAAAGGTTGTTTCCTAATAGGGGTGCTAATTCATATGACATGGTTGGTAAAAGGGGGTTTTGTTGATATTTATATTTAGATAACTAGAATAAAGATTAAAAAATTATATTTATCAAAGATATTAAAGGTGATTGGTATAATGGTAATATTAGTATTTCTAATGTTATTTTGGCCTTAAAAATGGTTTACTCTCCTTATTATTAATTGATAAGTGGAATATTTCATAATCACTTCATCCTACACCCTAAGTTGAGAGAAATGGTGAGGTTTAATTAGTAGAAATCACTATTGATAAACTATCCTTCCAATGTGTTTGAAAATATATAAATGACCCCTAAACTACTTAGGAAATTCCAAATTAGATAAAGTTTATCCTAGGTAGTTTAAAATCAATTCACAATCTTCCACACACGTATCAACAATCGCTAGATAATTTATCACTCATCCCTACTTATTAAATCATATATAATCATAATTAAGTTGAGTTTGAATGATTATTATCAAACCAAGAAACACATAATTCCTAGAAAAAATCCAATAAACATTATCACATTTATAATAAAATCCAAAAACTATTTACTAAACTTAATCAGAAGAAGTGATAGTCTTACTGGATTGGGTATAGACACCTGGGGGTGAATTATGTGGTACCAATTTTTAAAAAAATATCAAAATAAATACTGATGAATAGTTATTATATGTTCTTATAAATTTAAACACATGTCCTTTCATAAAAAAGGAAATTAAAATAACCCCAAAAACATTATAATTTTTATAAGGTTTAAACTTAGTGCGAAATACTAATCTTTACCACAAATGGTTTCTATTGTGGTCCATATATTTTACACTATAATCCTAAAAATAAATAATGGTTAGTTGGGAGGTATCATCCTTAACCTATAGTACATCATTATCTCTTTACTTACTGTTTTAGACTAACTCCCAGTAGTTTCAAGGAAAAAAATATAACTAGTTTGAGAAATGATTCTTGCATATTTGAGTTTCTCCAGAAATAGAAATAAATCTTCCTCTTTAAGCCTTCATAGGAATTTAGAAAACATAGTGATAACCTATTAAATAATAGTGACCATAACAAATACTTGTTGTGGATGAAGTTAAACTTCCTATCACTTATTAATCACAACACCAAATACCCAGCTAGATGTATTTTTCAAATTTCTACAACAACCTGGCCTTTGTCACAACTTCTTCTTCTTTTTCAAAGAGATTTTACCACCTCATCACACTCTTCTTCAGGAGGATAGATACACTATATACTAACCAAATTCCTTCTTAGGATCTTAATATTTTTATCTCACAACTATAAATTTTCTATACATTCACCCCATTTAATATTTTAGAGACATTTCAAAAATATTCTTCAAATGGAAATATTATAAGGATTTTCATGCTACCCCAACAAAAAACATATTCATAAAATGACATGAATCGCCATGATCCTATATGAATGTTTTCACCTAACCATTCATGTGGTTCTATCCACCAGGACCAAATAAAATTTCCATAAATACCCTTTTCTTCATTCCATCTCTGGAATTAAAATACATGGATAAACTTTATTAGTGATCACCATGTAAAATATTACCCAAAAAATATCATTTTTTAATTATAGATATACTAAGTAGTAATTTTTTATTTATTCAACTGGTTGATCCTTGATTCTTATCTTCTTCATTCCACTCATGACAAAATGAAACTCATCACAATGCAACATCACTTAAAATATTTTCCTCTTGAAACATATAACACTTGAACTTCCCATCTTGAGTAAAAGAATTATTTTCATGTGATTATAGAAATTTATTACAATTTAGAATTATCTGATTAGAATATTATAAAATCATCTATACTTAATCACCATAAATATTTTTGAAATAAATGTGTTTGAAATATATTAAAGGTTATGAGTAGTGATTACACATTTTAATTTTCAAAAGAAAAGCTTGAATCAAAATTTAATTGTGGTATTTTAATCACTAAAGAACATATTGAGAATCATATTTTTTAAATTTTATTTAGAATATAAAATTCCATAAATATCATTATTTTTTAATTTTATAAGGAATCATGTAAGAATAAAATTATTCTTAATGGAACACTCTTACACTGAGACCATTCGTACAACAATTTCTCGGATGTGGATAACTCTAATGTTTTACAATGACAAATGAATATTCCATAGTTAAAATCATTCATGATATGTATAAGCTCCATCTTTATCCAAATATTGGAAAACTAATGACTCCTATGTGGTTTACTAGTTGATTCATATGTACTCACTCATATGTGCTTCCTACCTTTTCTAAATTTCTTAGACAACAAGAGAAATCACACGTACATTGATCAATAATACATGATTTAAATGACTCTTAAATAGATTTTTATAGCTCATTGATGGATATATGATCCTGAATATTTCATTTATATAATTTTCCATCAAAACTCAATTTATAAATGGATCTTACTTAGTTCACATATAATTACTTTTTGAATTTTCATCTTCAGTATAGAATAATAAGAGTTAAAAGAATAATCATATAACCTTATGAATTTACTTCCAACCATCTTCAATCATCTCAAAAATAGTTTAAACATATTTCCAACCATTATTTACATGATCTAAAAAATGGTTAACAACAAATACAACTCCTTCAATAATTCCATATAATACTTTGATCTCCCCCTATGTATTCATTTTCAACCGTTCTAAACACTTTTACAAAACTCAAAAACTCATATAAGAGTCATAAAATTATATAATTTCTCATATTGATGAAAAAGTATAGGATAATATAGAATTTTTAGAGAATTGAATCCTTTAATGATAAGAAATTGTAGCCAAGTGACATATATGAACTCCCCCTCAATGCATACTTCCATTTCTCACATCCATATATCTCCAACTTTTACCAATATCCTTACCTTAGATTAGAACAGTTAAGGAAAGATCACACTCCCCTTTTGACCCCCCCCCCCACCATTTATAAAGGAGAGTATAAATTTCCAAGAGTTGTGTGCTTTCTCTCCTGATTTGACTACATAATATATAGCCTTATAGGGGAGGCCTTCTTTACTTCTTTAAGAAATAGGGGAGGTATGAACATAAAGTTTTAGTTTCAATTATTCAAACCATTCTCTTGAAATTTTATCAGTAAAAATATCTATAATTTGTTCTTTGTAACAAAGATATTCAAATTTGACATCACCATTTGACAATTTATTTTAAATGAAATTAAATCAGATGCTAATATACTATGATATTGAGTGTTGCACATGATTCATGGAGATAATAGTAACACTATGATTATAATAAGAAATATTTAGTTTCCTCTCATCTTCAACTCTCTAATATTCTTATTAAACTTCAAACTATAATATCTATATACAATCATGTGTAACTTCAATATACTCTACCTCAGTTGTAACAAAAATAACTCGAGTCTTTTTATTATTATAAAAACTCACATATCTCTCACCAAGAAATAAAATTATACATTAGATGTATATTTACTATTAGTATAATATCTTGCCCAATCAGAATATATTTATCCCTAAAAATAAAATTTAGATATCTTTTTGAATAACATGATATAGTTTAGAGTTCCCTTGATATACCTATGTAATCTCTTTTCTTCTGGTAGACGATACTCTTTTGGTTCACTTTGAAACCTAGCACATGAAGTCAAAATAAAAACAATATTTATCTATGATATAGTTAGATAGGTCAATATTCCTATGATTATTCTAAAATAATTTAATTTCACATTGATTCTCACTTTGTCTTTGTTTAGCATAGTAACAACTACAATGGGTTCTGATATTTCCTTTAAATATTTCATTACAAATTTATTCAACGATTCCAAGGAATATTTATTTTGGGATAAGAAAATGAATTCATTATTTTATGTAATATAAATTCCCAATAATTAGTTTATCTGACCCATCATTGACATATCAGTATGTTCTTTCATATATTCTGAAAAATAATTACATAGATTCTATTTATCACTAATAAATATAATTTCATCAAGATACATAATGAAAATTAGAATTACTATGGACAAAACCATCACAAATAAGTTTTTATCGATATTCTATTCTGAAAATTTCATCTATCTCAAGTGACTATATAACATTTATTACTAGGATTTGGGAGATTTTTTCAATCTATACAATGTTTTTTATTTTTACAGACTATGTTGACATATATTTTTAGAATAAAATCACCACGTTGTTTTATAAACACCTCTAATTATAGATATATACTCAAGAAAGATGACTTTACATCCATATAATATAATTTTTACTTTTTATGAGTATACAAAATAATAAATTTTATGATATTTTTCATCCCTTCCACTAGTGAAAATTTTTCTTCAAAATTTATTCCCTCCATATATGAGTATCCTTTTCAAACTAGTATCGCATTATTTCTTATAACTTCTCTATTTTCATTTAATTTGTTTCTAAAAAACCAATTGGTACCAATAACATTTTTTTCAAGTATTAAAACAAGCTCCCAAGTAGATTTATCCTCAATCTAATCATGTTCTTAATTCATATAAGTGATAAATTTATCATGCTCAACTACTTCATAAACAATTTATGGTTTAACCTATGAAATGAGTGCAATTTGTTTTTCTATTCTCAATCTCATTCTTTTTTGAATCAGTGAATATTGGTTGGAAATGATGTGTCCAAATTCAACATTATTACTCAATATAAAATATATTATACTTTAATTTATATCATTCTCATAATCCTCATTGGTTTTATCTTAATCAACTTCAACTACAATATTCTCATTTATAGCTTCTCCAATAGTCTAGTTTTTTCAGAAAACTACATGTTTTTAGCTTCAATGTTATCAAATTTAGCTGGAATTAAGACATATTTTTTTCTATATTTTTCAATTATTTTAATCTCAAAACACTCAAAAAATTTCCTTTTCTTCCAAAATTTTTAGCCACTTCCACTTGGAAGGTAGTCCATGAAGATTCCTTCTTCTATTATTTCTTCAAAGAGACCCATATTTGTGCCTTTAATCTATATGAAATAAATGATGCTAAATAATTTAAAGTATTTTACAATTTAATTTTTCTTATATCACATTTGAAAAAGGGTTATATGATTTTTAGGTGACAAAAAACAATTATTTTAAATGTTCATATCTTTACACACAACATATCTCCAAAATGTTTTTAGAAAGTTTAATCTAAACTATTAGAGTCCTTACCATATCAATAATGTTATTATTTTTCCTTTTAGATACACCATTATTTTGGGGGTTTATAATGTTCTATATTTATTCTTTATAAAATTATTAGTAAAATAAATTTCAAAGTCATTTCAAGTGTATTATTTCCCATTATATAACTCAACCTTCTTAACATATACACCAAACTCCTTCTTAACCTGTATTATGATGATTTTGAACATTTTTATAGATTATGACTTGTGTCACATGAGTAAGAAATTAGTCATATTGGTGTAATCATCAAAAATTGATAAATTATAGATCAAATTTGTAATAATTTTGTCTCATAGGACCAAAAAAATCTGAATTCACATATTATAATGATATATTTGAATGAATCTCTACTATTTTTGTATCAATTAAATCATATTCCCCTTATTTCATGCTTAAAAAATATATTCTCTCTTGCTTTTAAATTGGGTAAGGTCTCTAACCACTTCATGTTTTATTATTTTACTCATGTTTCTTTAAAAATATTCCCATGTTTACTATTAAATATATTATTCTAATCATTGAAACTAAAGTAGAATGATTTCATTAGGTCACCAATTTTCAAAACATTCTTGCTTCTTATTTCACCTTGGGTAATGACCCTTACATATTTATAATTCTTTATGATGCATGAATAATTATTAAAGATAGTTTCATTCCCATCATCACTTAATTAGATCATACTATGTAAATTTTTTATCATCCCTTATATATAAGAATAACATTTTATTATAACTTCTTTTAATAAATTTCAATAGTTCTGAGACCACTGATTTTCAAGGAACTTCCATTAAAAAATATTACTACTCCTACTTCATGTTATTCAATGTTCTTAAAAATTTTAGTCTATCCAATCATGTGTGAGGAACAACTACTATCAAAGATCCATGACTTTCCTCTTATAATATTTTAATGAAATATTAAAAATAAAAAATTATTCAACATGATTCTTATTTTAAACACATTTCTAATCCTATTTATTGGAAAATTATTAGGAAGTATTTCCATACAATTCATATAAAAACGACCTTATTGCTCATATATGTCACAAATTCCTTCAAAATAACTAATTGTATTTTTAATGGGTAGATTAGGTGATTTTATATTCACTACTTGATTCTTTTATGATTCATTATTTTTTATCTTAGAAATAATCCTCCTAAATTCATACCTTCCTCTAGCTAAATAGATATTATACCAATGGGTGTATGTTTCTGGACTAAATATCCTATAACACCAATAATAACCATTTAATCTAAAAATTATAAAATAATTAAAATTCTATCGAGAAAACTACTATCCATAATTTTTATTCAACCTTATAGTTATACTTTGAACATAATTCTATTTAGGGGAAGAAATTTTTATTGGTTTTCTCCTTTCTTCCTTTGATATGGGAGAAGGTTCTTCTCCACATTTATTGGCCTAAAATTTTCCATATTTAGAATTAATATATACACTATTATTTAGAAAATGTTCACAATCATATTTTCAGGTACATATTTAACCTGATTTTTAGGGGTTGATTTCTATTATACTTTATATGTTTCAAATTTGACTTAAATATATTTTTTGAATTAATCTTTCATCTTCTTAAATTCATTTTCAGCTGTAATAAATTTTTATTCTATTTTTCTTACTTATTATTCTTTTTCATAATGATTTTAGCCTCAACATATTTCAGGATCTTCTCATTATTTTTAAGATTCAAATATGAATTATTGAGCTCATGAATAAGTTCAATTTTTATTTTGAGAAACCCTTATCCTAAATCATATTAATTCCTATTTATTTCCTTTGACAATTTAATTTCCTTATTGAGATCTGTGTTCAGCTCAAGACATGCCTCTAATTCAAATTTCAACATGTTTTCCATGTATGATATATCATCTTATTCTCCCCCACTGCTTAAGGATTTATCATGTCTCACCACATGATCCATGAAAATTTGAATTTATCAAGTGTTTAATCCTATGATTGGTTGTGATAGGAAGTAACATCTTATTCCTCTTTACCCATTAAAATTATTTTATTTCTTCTTGGTAATTTATTCCTGGTGTCACTATATTTATTAAATACTTTTGGGATTTCCTCTATTTAATATTTTTAATTTTTTCAGAAGGTTCATTGACCTCGACCTCATAAATTTTCCTTATTGGATAGTTTACTAAAAAATATCCAATGCCCCCAGATTTGAATAATTTTAAGGTAATTTTAACCTTATATTTATATTTTCCTTTTATAAAATTTTTAGAGAAAATATACATGATTCTATTGAAATATTTATCCATATCATCATCATTATTAGATTCAATAAATACACTATGAATATTTTTACAACTTGATCTTTCTCATGGATTTAAATTCCATTTATTTTTCAAGTAATTTTTTAATTCATTCATATTCCTAATTTCATAATCAATGATAAAATAATTTATGTAATACAATGTAAGATATTATTCATCTTAAAATATTAAACTTTTAGGATCAAACCTATCTGGGAAATTTCTCATTTTCTTCTTGAAAATTATAGAATCCTATAGCTTTTCTCCATATCCTTTGACATTGCTGAAATTTTTATCCACTCTTATAAAATAGTCATCCATGTTCTCATCTTAATACAAATTTATATCTTCAAAAAAAATTCTCTATATTTTCATCTTAAATTCTTTTACTTTTATATTTCCTTAATAACTACTCTCAAGATTGTACGAAACTTCTTTAGAACTTTAAATTCCTATAACTTTGGAAAAAAATTTTTTAAAGTGATACAAGGATGAAATTTCTTAATTTTCCCTTAACCGAAATATTTATTTTATTAGTGGATTTTATATGAGATCCTCATTTAATGGGTGGAAGATCCACTAATATAACTTCCAATATTTCAAGAATGAGAGAAAAAAGGTTAGGTAAAGTCCTATTTTTCCTACCATTAAAATTATTTCCGTAGAATGTGGGCACACATATGCTATTACCTGAGTTTATATTATCCATATTACACTATAAGAGGATTTAAAAGAGGAAACCTAATTCTATGATATCAATTGATAGTCCCAATGGATTGGGTTTAAAAACCCAATGGGAGGGTTGGGGTGTCAATAACTTTTACAATTTCTTTTTCATGAAATAAAACCTTATGACTAGTTAATTTATGATCCTATCGATATAAAAACTCATACATTCATGATGAAACTATAAAATAAAAAACACAAGGCATATAAATTTTTTTTAATGTTTATACTCAACGTGATATCTTACTCCTTACTACATGTTGTTTCTCTATTGATCCATATATTGTCCAATAAAATCATAAAAATAAATCACAATGGGTATAAAGGTGTCAATATAGACCTATAGTATATTTGTATCCCACTTATTATAGTTTTAGATAGACTCCCATTAGTTTCAATTAAAAAAATAGAAGCAATTTGAGAAATAATTTCTATAAAAAATACAACTCTAGTAACCCAGAGTCGATGTCTACTTTATTATATTAGCATGAGATATAATTAATAACTTCCCCAAGTATTGATCAGTTCAGTATTCTTGGAGAACTAGATACAAAAATAATTCCATTATTACATTATAAATAATATATTAAATATAGCAAAAGAAAATGTTCTGATATCTTAAAACTAATTTAAAGATTTCCTCTTCACATCCCGAGGAAAGGAAAATAACTAAAGGTGAACTAAAATGTGTTGAAGTTAGTGTCCTAGAACCAACTAGTTTTTACTTTATTAATTAATAAAAACCTTATCACATCTTGATTGTTCTTCTGCGTGACAATGCATGTGATAATATCCTAAGTATAGTTGTTTCATTAATGGTTCATAGCGGATACCTACTATGATGAGAACCCGAAAGTTCCATAACACTATTCTTGAATATATGTTCTATGGATGGATGATATTATTTGAGGGACAAAAATAATGCAGTTCATTAGGGGTGAGGACTTATGAAACTTTTAGGCACCTTCTCATGGTGTGCTCCCTTGGTAATATCCAGGAGGATATTATGAGAACGAGACCCGTCAGTAGGAAATCCACATTTAATAGTGTCATTAGATGTTCCTATCTGCAGACATGTGTATTGGTCCTTAGGCTTTATGATTATTATTAATGGGTATTACAAATCACACACTTAGATGTATTGATGAAAACTGTGACGACACACTATTGATAGTTAGGTAGGATACATTGGGTGTGTCACGAGTGATACTGCATTAATAGATAATGTGAGAAAGGATTTGTCTCTTCTATTACATAACAGAAGTAGATATCCTAGGCCCTTTGATGGAATTGATATAGCCAAAATAAATCCTTGGACATGGTGAGGAATGGGAAAGTTCAATTCCAGAAAGTCAAAGAAAGAATAATCGAGCACATGGATTGATGACACTAGCATACAACCCGCTTGATTTGAGATATCAAGACAAGGGGATTACATTACATGGTAAGAATTCGTAGGAGGTGACACATCATTGTGGCTTTAACTTCTATCTCTATGGATGCCTTGGAGTTTTTCTAGACGCTAACCTTGGAATTTATCCAACATCCGCCTAATGCCACAGAGAAAGAGGCCTAGAGGGTCATGCACTAAGTGTGTCCAAGTATCTTAGTTAAATATTAATTTAACATAATGAATAAAGATTATTCTTGATTGTGGTTTAATAATTATAAAAGGATGTCTGATTTCATTTATTTCAACACTAGTTATTTGAGAGAATATATTGTGGGTAAAATAATATATTTATTGGCGAGTAATGTTGTCATATTTATTTGAGAAATAAATATCCATTATTCAAGGTCTAATAAATGTGGTGAAGGAAATAAAGAGAATGGAAAAACAAAAGTACACGTCGTGTATATATTAATATACACACCATGTATTCCATGAATTTATGAGAAATAATATTATTTATTTAATTAAATAATATTAGGTGTAATTAGATGGGTGCATGTTAAGTAATAAGAATAGTCAACTATTATTATTAAACATGGGGTATTACTAAGAATTAAATGAAATGAATAAATTCTTTTGGGTAATTAATTAATTTCATTATTCTATGTGATTAAAATACCAATTATATAATTCTCATTAGCCTATCCATTTTTTTGTGGTTGTACACAATGGATTTAGAAAAGCTCTCAAGCCAAGAGATAATTATTTTTCCACCAAGAACGTTCTCAAGCTACGAGAGAGAGATCCTCCTCTGCCAGATCAAGGCGATTAAAGGTGGACATCGCAAGCAAAGGCTCTTTCGTGCTAGAAACTGTAGATCCCTTCGGCGATATCCAGAGATACGTGGAGTAGGAGTGGATTACTACTAGAAGAATCTTACACTTGGATTCTACAACGCAATAGTGGATCACATTGGATCATGATCAAAAACATCAAAGGAGAGAGAATTTCATCAAGGTAATTCACTTATATTAATTAAATTAATTATAACCAACATATCACGATCCTATATATAGTTCCAGGACTCCCCTCTTTTCTTTTGTTCTTCGTTTTATTTTAAAGATCCCAATTTTTATTAACGTGATGGATATGTGATTAAACATCGTTAACAACAAAAATTAAAGTTAGGTACACCCACCAATGCGCTTTCACTGCGCCCGAAACCTACAAGTGGTATCAGAGGTGTCATATTGTTGATTATAATTATTTAATTTTCTGTTGGAAATTTATGCATTTGATAATTTAGTTGTTTCAATTCAAGTTAATCATTCTATAAATCTGAATCTCGAGATTTGTTCATCCTCTCTCATTTATCGTTCAGCTTACAAAAACAACTTTTTCTTTTAATTTTGATTAAAATAAAATAAAGGATCTCATCTGGAGGTGCCAAACATTCCTGTTCGTACAACAGCAGAATACACAGTGTGTATCCAATAGTACACATCATGTATTCTAGGTTCAATGCATCAGACTGGTCCACCAAATCAGGACATGTGTTGGAGTATTTCTAAGTCTTAAATGACATTGTGTGTTTACCATAAACATATGGCATGCGGTTTCCAGATTACATGCTATGTGGTCCACTGAACACGGCGTGTAGTACCTTCAGGTTAGGGTTGGACAATGTACCTCGTACACTGCTTGCCCAGCTAGAAACCATGTAATGTGGATACTACACAATGTTTATCCCATTGAACACGTCGTGTACTCTGAATATTTCTGAAGTACATCTACACACCATTTCCCCAGGCATGTGCTTTATATGGACGGTGAACAAAAGTACATGTCGTGTAGTCGGAACTACATGTCGTGTAATAATACAAATTATGTATATTTATTAAAATTTATTATTATATTATACAAACCCTTGATATGTGTACCATAGTGCAGGTGTAAAGCTTACGCACAACATGTAATTGGTGTTTTATATATATGTGTGTGTTTAATTTAACATCTGTGTAATGTTCATTTCTACTAATTGGGTATTTATGAATGAGAATTTTTTGGGTTGCCTCCAAGGTACAAGTTACGTACAAAGATAATTATAAATGAATTTATTTGTTTAAAATTATAATGGATGATAATCTCAAGGAAATTCAAAAAAGGGTTTAAGATAAAAGGATTGATTAATTAAAGATAATTAATTGATTCAAGCATGATTTACCTTAAACAAGAATGATTAAACAATTGAATGCTATTTTTATTTATGCATAAATATCATTGCATGTATGGATGATCATGAGAAAGATCAAGACCTTTGTATGTGAATGGTTTTTAATTTATTTATTTAAATTACATTTTTTGTCCTGCGAGCCTTCTCCTCATTAATATGTAAGACATGCGCATCCAAGGTTTCGTTTATGTAAAACCCCATTTTACCCCTCACTTGCGTGTGAGATAAAAGCATATGTATTGTATGGAGCTCCTAATCTGGTGGAGGTGGCTCAAGTTAGGATCCAAGGTGAAACCAATCCAAGGAGATACAAAGGTGAATAGGTGGAAAGCTATAAACAAGAACCCAAATGGTTCAAGGTGTTTCTCCCCTATATCTTGGGTCAGTTTATCAACAACTAGATAAACTAACCAATAGAACAAGCTCATGATCATACTATTTATTTTATTTCTATCAGTTTCATGGTTTATTTATTGTGGGTGTGTTGTCATGATCACACAATTAATGAATTAAACAAGCATGCAAGATGGAACTAAAATAAGATCAGCTTATGCGTAAATATTATCTTAGACATGGTGAATCACTTAATTATATCCCACTTAATATTAACAAGCATGTAATCAAAGATAATAAAATGGAAATTTATATATAAGGATGAAATCCCTCAAAGAAAATATCAAGTCGGTATAGTCTTCTGTAATCTTGGTTAGAACCAAACCTTAGATCAAAGTGATTGACCAACCCTAGTTGGGGTTCTTTCAATTATCGGGGAATTATAATTCAATGTTTTGGATTTACTTGACTTGGTTTTCATCAAGGGTTGACTACCATAGTATAAATTGGTGTGACCAAGAGGAAAAGGTTGAGGAAATTCAAAATAAAAAGGATTTTAGGATTAGGGAGTCTACTCAGTGGATCAAGAGCTACGAGTTAATTCAGTTGGAATTTGGAATGCCTACCTAAAACCCTTAATGTTTCTTGACCAACCCTAGTAGGGGTAATGTGAAGAGAAATATGGATCCTTGCCAATAGAATATTTAGGCAATATAATATTCCGAAGTCAAAGGTGAGGGCTATTGGATTTTGATAAAATAGTGGGAGACTAATAAGTATTAATTAATTTATTTGTCTCATTTCTATCATGATAAAGTACTAAACCTTTACTCATCTTAATTTTTAAAAACGAAAATAAAAATGACTTCAAATATATCATTGTGAACCATAGTCAAGAAGGAAAAACTTCTCACAGGCAGTAATTTCCATGAATGGAAGAGGCGTTTACGAGTCATCCTTCACCATGAGAGGAAATTGTATGTGCTGGAAGAGCCTATTCTAGTTGTTCCTAGAAAAGAGGCAAGTGATGTGGAGTTATCTCTCTATATGAAACATATGGATGATGCCACAGATGTCCAATGTATCGTGCTATTGTCCATGTATAATGAGCCCTTAAAGAAACATAAAAACATGGAAGTGTATAGCATGATGTCTCACCTTAAAGATATCTACCAAGAGAAGGTGAGACATGAGAGATATGGTATCACCAATTATTTGCTTACAATTAAGCTTTGAGAGTTTTCTCCAGCTGGGCCTCATGTATTCAAGATTATTGGCTACATTGAATGCTTGGAAATCTTAGGGATTAAGTTCCTGTATGAGTTATGTACAGATCTCATCCTATCATCACTTCCCAAGACCTTCTCTAGATTTGTTGTCAACTATAACATGAGAAATAATGAGAAAAATCTATCAAAAATTCTGACCTTGATTATATAGGTAGATAAGGACATAGGGTGTAACAAACCCATAGCCTTTATGGTGAATAAGAAAAGGAATGACAAGGAAAAGGGGCCAAGGATTGATAAATGATCTGAATCCCCTTAGCATAGTCCCTCTAAGAAGGGGAAGATCTATAGGCGGGGTAAGGAATGGGAGGCAGTATGTTTTTCATGTGGAAAGCAAGTCCACTAGAAGAGAAACTGCACCCAAAATCATGGGGATGCTAAAGGTGAGTTCATTATCGATTGTAATATTTCCATTTCTACACATTGGGTATTAGATACATCTTATGGGGCTCACAAATGTATTCAAATGCACGAACCAATTATATTTAGAAAGATCACCATAGAAGAGGTGGATCTTCGAACAACCAATGGTGCGAGGCTGGCTGTGTTGGCCATTGGTGATTACCACCTCTCACTACCAACTGGGATAATTTTGGTTTTACATAACAGTTATTATGTGCCTAATGTTTCCAAAAACATAATTTTTGTATCATGTTTGGATATGGATGGATTTATTTTCAAGTTTGGAAATAAGGGTTATCTTTTTTATAAGAACAAATTATGTTATGGTATGGCACATTTAAATAATGTTTTTTATATATTAAATTTGAAATACAAAGTGTTGGAAATCGATAACGAAACAAATTCACATGACTCATACATCACCCAGTAGTGGAATCACCATATCGGTCATGTAAATGATAAGTACTTGACGAAGCTCTGCTAAGATGGTTATTTAAACTCTACTAAGCTAAAAACACTTGATAGATGTCACGCTTGTTTACAAGGTAAAATGACGAAGCTGGATTTCGATGGATAGGGTGAAAGGGACACATATTTTCTAGGATTGGTGCACATGAATGTGTGTGGACCATTTCTAGTAGAAGCTAGAGGTGGATATTCTTACATCATTAATTTTACTGATGATTTTAGTAGATATGGCTATGTCTACATAATGAGGTATAATTAAAAATCCTTAGAGAAATTTAAGGAATTCAAGAATGAAGTATATAATCATCTTGGTAAGAAGATAAAGAAACTTCGATTGGATCGAGGCGGAGAATATTGAAACCAAGAGTTCAATGATCTTCTACGGGAGTCTGGGATTCTATCTCAGCTCACTCATCCTTATACACCACAGTGGAATGGTGTTAGTGAAAGGAGGAACCGCACCTTATTGAACATGGTGAGGTCATTGATGAGTCATGTAGATCTTCCATTATCCTTTTGAGGATATGAATTACAAACTACAGCATGAACATTAAACTGAGAACCAACTAAGGAGAAATATGGAATTCCCTCCGATTTATGGAATGAAAAGAAACCAATTTTGTCGTACACATGTGTATGGGGATGGGAGGCATTTTTTAAGGCATTCTTAGGCAACAAACCAGAACCTCGGGGTATTAGGTGTATCTTTATAGGATATCCCAAGAAAACGAAAGGATATTACCTATATAACCCTTCAGAAAAGAAAGTGATTGTCGCTAGATAATCCGTCTTTCTTGAGAGGGAAAAAAACCTCAAAAAGGAAAGTGGGAGAAAGATTCACTTCGATGAATTTGATTCTCAATATACACAGGAGTTGGTATAGGAACAAGTTCCACAGGTCCCCGTGGAAGAGGTTGCAGAAATACAAGTACTGTGTATGAGCTCAAGAGAGGTAAGGGAACCAGAGAGATTTGGTTTCTTAGTCACTGTGGATGGTGAATCATTATTGTTAGACAATGATGAACCTCTCTCCTAAAAGGAAGCAGTAGAAATATTAGAAGCTACAAGATGTCTAAAATCTATGAATTTTGAGATGGATTCCATGTATCAAACCCAAGTATGGGTTTTGGTCGATGAGCCAGTTGATGTAAATCCTATTGGATGAAAAAGGGTATTTAGGAGAAAACTAGATATGGAAGTTTAAGTTAGAACATATAAAGAAATGATAGTGGCTAAAGGATTCAAACAGCGTCAAGGAATTGACTATGATGAAACTTTTTTCTAGTTTCCATGTTTAAATCCATAAGAATTATACTTGCCATAGTATCTTACCATGACTATGAAATTTGGAAAATAGGTTTCAAAATAGAATTTCTGAACAGACACCTTCAGGAAGATGTCTATATGACACAACCAGAAGGGTTTGTGACACCAGTTGAAGCCAAATGGGTTTTCAAGTTACAGAAATCCATTTATGGATTAAAGAAAGAATCCAGGCCATGGAAAATTCGATTTGATGAAGCCATAAAGTAATTTGGTTTCATTAATAATGAATGTGATTCATGTGTTTATAAGAGATTTAATGGGAATTCAGTCGTTATCTAGTAGTATATGTTGATGACATAATACTTATTGGAAATGATATACCAGTCTTACAGTCAGTTAAGGACTGGTTGAACAAGTGTTTCTCAAAGAAGGACTTGGATGAAGCAGCCTACATTCTTGGGATCAAGATCATTCATGATAGATCAGAGAAGCATCTTGGGCTAAGTCAGGGTACATACATTGACCAGATACTAAAGAGATTTAGTATAGAACAATCCAAGAGGGGATTGGTTCCAGTGTCACATGGCCTACATATTTCTAATAAAATGTGTCATCATACACAATAAGAGAAATGTAGAATGAGTAAGATCTCACACGCTTTAGCTATAGGATCCATTATGTATTCTAAGTTATGTACCAGGCTTGATGTTTACTACGCATGGATCATGGTTGGAAGATATCAAGAAAATCTTGGAGAACATCATTATAATGCTGTTAAGACTATCCTTAAGTATCTTAGAAGAACTAAGGATATATTCCTAGTGTATGGAGGAGATGAGGAGCTTGTCATCAGAGGGTATGTTGATGATGGTTTTTAGATAGATCAGAACAATCTGAATTTGCAATATGGATATGTTTTTTGTCTCATTAGAGGAGTTGTGAGATGGAAGAGTTCAAAGCACCCAGTTTTCACCAATTCTACAGTAGATTCCCAATATATAGCGACTTATGATGCATCCAAGGAAGCCGTATGGATTCAAAACTTTTTCCATGAGCTTGATGTGGTTCCTAGTAGTAAATATCATATCACATTGTATTGTGATAATACTACAGTGGTGGCTCTTTCAAAAGAACCAAGTTCACATCAATGGACAAAGAACATACTCTAAAAGTATCACCTCTTGAAGGATTTCGATCAAACAAGTGAAGTTTTAGTGAGAAGAGTGTCCATGGAAGATAACGTGGTAGACCCCATGACTAAAGGATTATCTCAGCAGAAGCATGAATATAATGTTAGAGCTTGTGGGTTAAAATTTGTTAGCAGTTGTCTCTAGTCCAAGTGGGAGTCTGTTGGAGTTGCTGGCCTAGAACCAAATACTTTGTAATTTATTCATTAATAAATACCTTATACTATCTTGAATGTTCTTATGCATGAAAATTCATGTGATAATGTCCTAAGGATAGATGTTACATTAAAGGTTCATAGTGGATCTCTGCTATGATGAGAAATCAAAAGTGCCATAACACTATTCTTGAATATATGTTCTATGGTTGGATGATGTTATTTGAGAGACACAAATAATACATGCCATTAGGGGTGAGTACTCATAAAACTTTGACACACCTTCTCATGGTTTGCGCCCTTAGTAATATCGAGGAGGATATTATGAGAATGAGACCTTCCAATAAAAAATCGACATTTCATAGTGTCATTGGATGTTTCTATCTGTAGACATTTGTATTGGTCCTTAGACATTAGGATTATTATTAATGGGTATTACAACTCATGCACTTAGATGTATTGAAGAAACGTGTGATAAAACACTATTTGTAGTGAGGTAGGATATGTTGGGTGTGTCATGAGTGATACTACATTAACAGATAATGTGATAAATGATTTGTCTTTTCTATTCCATATTTGAAATAGATATCTCAGACCCTTTAATGGAATTTATATAGCCTAAATAAATCAATATCCATGATGAGGAATGGGAAAGTTCAATTTCGGAAAGTCAAAGAAAGAATAATCGAGCACATGGGTTGATGGCACAAGCATGCAACCCGCTTGATTCGAGATATCTAGACAAAGCAATTACATTACATGATAAGTATTCGTAGGAGGTGAAAAGTAATTGCGGCCTTAACTTCTTTCTCTATGGGTGCCTTGGTATGTTTCTAGACACTAACCTTGGACTTTAGGTAGGCTCCACCTAATGCCACTGAGAAAGAGGCCTAGAGGGCCACACACTAAGTGTGTCCAAGTATCTCAGTTAAATATTAATTTAACATGTTGAATAAAGATTATTCTTGATTATTGTTTAATAATTATTCAAGGATGTCTGATCACATTTATTTTTATAAGAGTTATTCGAGAGAATATATTATGGGTGAAATAATATATTTATTAGCGAGTAATGTAGTGATATTTATTTGAGAAATAAATATCCATTATTCAAGTTCTAATAAATGTGGTGGAGGAAATAAAGAGAATGTAAAAACAAAAGTACACATCGTGTATATATTAATATACACATCGTGTATTCTGGAAATTTATGAGAAATAATATTATTTATTTAATTAAATAATATTATGTGTAATTCACTGGGTGTATGTCAAGTAATAATAATAGTCGACTGTTATTATTAGACATGGGGTATTATTAAGAATTAAATGAAATGAATAAATGCTTTCAGGTAATTAATAAATTTCATTATTCTATGTAATTAAAATCCCAATTATATAATTCTTATTATCCTTACCATATTTTTTTTGGTTGTTCACAATATATTTGGAAAAGCTCTCAAGCCAAGAGAGAATTATTTTTCCACCAAGAATGCTCTCAAGATACGAGAGAGAGATCCTCCTCCACCGAATCAAGACGATCGAAGGCGGACATCAAAAGCGAAGGCTCTTCTACGCTAGCACTCGGAGATCCATTCGGTGATGTCCAGAGATATGTGGATCACATGTGGATCACCACTATAGGAATCATACAATTGGATTCTACAATGCAACGACGGATCATAGTGGATCGTGATCGGAAACATCAATAGAGAGAGAATTTCATCAAGGTAATTCTCGTATTTTAATTAAATTAATTATAACAAACATATGATGATCCTCTATATAGTTCCAGGACCCCCTATTTTCTTTCATTCTTTGTTCTATTCCGAAGATCTGACGTTTTATTATCATGACGGATCTCGTATTAAACATCGTTAATGATAAAAATCAAAGTTGATCACACCCACCAATGCGCTTCATCTGTGCCCAGAACCTACAAAATGATCAGTAAGGGTTAATTACAATGGAAACTATCATGTGTAAATAAGTAATAATCAATATGGTAAGGTAGATAACTGAAAGACACTCCACTTAATCAATAACTTGATAATGAAATGCATCTATGGATAATATCAATGAAGTAATATCATGAATAATAATAAATAAATTCTTAGTGAAGAAAATTAAAAATATTGGATGTCATGATCTTAGAAATAATGATATATTTACTATCAAGGCCTTGTTCTAATACATTTTAATCTATGGGTAGGTATACACAAAAAAACCATTTAATATGTTGGTCCTAATGTTTTGTCTCATGAGACCAGTCGATGCATCGATGGGATCGCTATAATCGGGACCCACCCATCACCACATACACAAAGAATTCCTCATATATTGAATGATCAATTTAATTTATAAACTTTATTAATTATCAAAAAAATGATCATATTGAGTAAGTAATATGAAATATTAATATTTCCCAAGTTAATCAAATAATTTTCAAGTAAAAAAGCATATATAGAATTGGTATACAATTTAGTCAATAATTATATCCATAATAAAAATAATATATATATTTAACAAAAAATTAATGTTAAATGAAAATAATTATCATAATAAAGTGAATTATTTAAGATAATTTTAATGGCCACAAAATTAATAAGATATAAAAGGTAACCCTCAATTCATCAGAAATATAGGTTTTGTAATAAAATCATGTATTTTAGTGAATAAAAGAAAATGGATAAAAACATTAAAATAAGTTTTCATTAAATAGATTTATTTTTAAAACAATTTAAAACTTGTAGAAGAAGCTAAATATCATAAAATTGTTATGGAACTGGTAATGTCTGTTAAAACTATATACGTGAAAAATAAAACATTACTTTTAACTTTTTATAAATAAAGTAAAAAAAACTTTTAAAAACATTATATAGAGTACATTAAAACCTTATAAAAATCCAATGATATCTTAAAATTCCCATAATAAATCATTTTAGTTAATAAAAATGAATTTTTAAAAATAATTTTGAAAAATAGGCACATAGAATAAAACTACACACGATCAAAAGAGAAATAAGATCATTTTTTCATCTAAATGTTTCTTTTAATGAATAAAGTAAAAAATAGGGTAAATTAGAAAGAAAATATGGAAAATTATTAAATATTTATATAATAATAAAATAGATGTAGTTTATATATTATAATATTCCTTTAATGAAAATAATATTAATCCCAAAAAATTTGAGATTGTAAAATAAATTCTAACCACTTTGGAAACTTTTAAGTTATAACCCCTAAAAAGATTAAAATTTAATTGAATATTTAATAATCATTAATCAATATAAATTTATGTTAAATAAATTAAATTAGAATAATATACATAATATAAAATTAAATAGTTGTATAATATCAAATATTTCTCAATGGAGTGGCAATTGAGACGAAATCCCTTACCTCATACCTTCAATTTATTTATCTTGATTTAAAATCATGTATAATGGTTTTAAAATTTTTATTAATTTATAAGAAAAATATATTCCTATTTATAATATCTTATCACTATTTAATTTAAAATCATTAATTAATACCATTGTTTTAGGTGTTAATTGATTCGTTTTTTCATCCATGTTTCATTGTAGATGTTTCAACTCTTGAAAATTGGTTATATTTTAATAATTTATTTAATGATATTAATATTATATATACCATATTTATTTATTATATATATTTTTAGAATTTTTTCATAAATTTTCATGTGGAAAATGAATCGCGTCATTTTGTGGAGATGGAAGGTCGTACATACGCACAAACGGTGTTATCATTTCTTTAATGGGTGAAAGGGTAAAAAAGTAGATGATTTATTAAATTTAAATAATAAATATTATTTCATAAGTATTATATATATATACTCATTATTTCCATCATTATTACAATCCATGTGAGTCAGTTATGGAAAAAAATTACATCGGTTTGTGAGGTGGTTGTCTGTCGTACACATGAGTGGTGGTTTTGTTTCCCATTTGATAGAGAAAAGGATGGGTAAATATTATGTCATCAACATAATAAAAAATATAAATATGGTAGATAATTTTTTTATTATATTGGAATTTTTATTATATAATTGAATATAGTAAAATAATAAGTAAAAAAAGAAAGATCTTTATTAAGATGATTACTTTATCTTTGAGAAACCTCCATTAGATCTCTACTTAAAGACCATTGGGTGGGAATTTTTTGAATAAAATAACCTATTAAATGTGGATAATTATTTTTTTAGATATTTTTTTATGTTTTGGTTGATCTAAATTACTCAAGATGTGTGAATAATTTAGGGGAGGAGGTTCCCTTTTATAATTGATATGAGAGACAAACTTATAATTTTTCAATGTTTTAAAATATTATTAAGTCACGTTCATGGGAAAACAGCTCCTAAATTATTTATATTATAAGGTGATAATTTTATGTTCTAAATACATCCAAAAAAATGTTTAATAAAGTTTTTAGGTTATTTTAACTCTTATCTTTTTAGATAAACACCCAATAAACTCGTTTTGACCATAACTATGGTAAACTATTTTTACTATTTTACTATTCATTATGAACAAAAAATAAGTTGAAATTATTAAAATATATTGATAATTTTTATTCTAAATATATAATCTATTTTATATAATTTAATTCACAAAATTTCAATAATTTAATTTAAAAATAATCCCACAAAATGTGATAAAAAATGGTTTTTCAAGAAATGCATTTTTTAATAATAATCTAATCTTACATTAAATAATTAACTAGTAATAATCATAATGTGAATTTAAATTAATATTTTTAGATATTTAATCTATAATTTTAATTTAAACCATTCATTATTATATGTTATTTTAATTAATTAAAAATGAGAAACATTATGCTCTTAAAAACAGTTTTATGAAAAATCTCTTTTTTACCTCTAAATGATCTTATATTTGTTTCTATAAAATTGATAATCAATACATGGTTAATTGAAAATATTTTAACAAATTATTATAAATGAAATTAGTAATAGTTAGATTCTAGATTTTAAATTATTTATAAAATCTTATTTTTAAGGGAAAATTTAAAAAATTCATTCTAGGCTTATTTTGACCTAATAAGTTCTAAAATCAATATTAATCCTATAAAAATAGAATTTGTATGACATGAAATATTAAAATGTTAATTATATTATAGTTTTATTAAAATTTAATGCTCACTTTCTATAATTAATTCTCAGGTGTCGCATTCTTCCCTCCTTCAATAATTTCATCCTCAAAACATTCATGGATATTATTTTCTAAAAAATGGGGGTGGTTATTATATATAGCATCCCCAAGCTCCCACATTTCTTCCTATATTTTATGATTTCTATAATTTACCTTTACCATTTTTGTTTTTTGACTCTTTAAAACTTTTTTTCTAGTGTCAAGTATCTGGATAGGCTCTTTATAGTAAGATTAATTAGGCTCGAGCTCTATTTCTTCATAGGTGAGCACATACATTGGATCCAGCATGTAATTCCTTAACAATGAGATATGGAACACATAATTTCCTTTAGAGAGTATTTATGGAATTTACAAATGTTAATCCACAACTCTAATTCCTCCTATAATTTCAAAAGTTTTGATATACCTCGGATTCAATTTTCCTTTCTTATATAATCTTATAACACCCTTCCATGGAGATTATTTCAAGAAAATGAGATCTACCACTTGAAATTCCAAATCATTACTTTGGTTATTGACATAACTATTTTTCCTACTTTGGGATTCTTTAATAGTATTATTAATAGTATTTACCTTTTTTCTTCTCAATAAGTTTTGGGCTAATAATATTACTTTTACAAACATTAGCCCATCAAGTTGGAGTACAAAATCGCTTTTAATATAAAGCTTCAATGACTCTATTGTAATACTTGAATGGAAGAAATTGTCATAGTAAAAATCTACCAAAGGTAATTACTGATACCTCGTACATTGAAATTCATGTGATCATGAAATCAACGCTATAAAAAATTGGGCTATTAGAAGTGGTTATAACCCATTCTAAACACTTTAGCGGTGGTTACACATAACCACCGCTAAAGTGATTGCCTACTCTGATTAGAGGTGGTTCTAGGTAAGCACTTGAAAAATGTTTCTGTGATTAGTGGTGTTTAGATTAGATGGGGTTTTAACCCCCTCTAATTTTTCCCAAATTTCTCCATAATCGGGAAAATTATGGGCGGTTCTAACTGTCCCTAATTCAAATATTCAATTAGAGGTGGTTTATAACCGCCCTTAATCTAAGCCTGTCCATTTTTATACATGACACCCCCTGGCCTGATCATCCCCTTGACACCCCTAATGTTTCCCCCCATGGAAACCCGACACACCCCATCCCACATGACACCCCACCCCAGACAACCCACTCTAGCCCCTGAAACCCCCAATGTCACCTAATCACACCTGACAAACCCCCCAACACCCCCAAAGTCGTGCCCCCATGGACACCTGACAAGCCCCCCAACACACCCCCAAAGTCAAAAATCCCCCCTATGCCCCACAAACACCCCCTGACAATCCCCCCTACACCCCACGGACACCCTGACACCCCATCCTTAGGCCCCCTGACACTTGATGAAAACACACCATGAATGCCATTGTAAGCCCTTGACCTACACCTGCATGCGCACCTACACCTGCACCTTCCTCTGCCCACCTACATTAATCCCAAGCATGGACAAAAAAATAACTGCTACTAACATTCGAACAACGGACTGGCTCCCTACACCACAGCGACCCAACCAACCTAGCTGAGCGCATTTTGCTCTATATTCTACCATATCATTTATTTATTTAAACATATTTTGTTATATTTATTTACATATGAAAATATTATGTGTGTGTGTGTGGATATAAATATAAAAAATATAATATATTTGGGCATATATAATATATTTATGTCTAATATTTATATATAATATATACAAAGAATTATATTTACATCTCTAATATATATTTATAATTTTATATTTTTTTGAGTGTTTGTGTATATTTATCTATTTATATGATATTTATAGATATAATATAATTATAATATATATATTTATACATTTATTTTTATATACTTATATTTATGTGTGTGTGTGTAATAATAATATTAATAATTATTATTATTACATATATTGTTAAAACTATAACAATTATATGTTGGTTTTATAAATATTATAAAATTATATATATTTTATAATTTATATTATTTATATTATACATATATTATATTAAATGTATTTATATTATATATTTATATATGTAGTTATATACATTTTTACTATATAATGTATACACATATATATACACACAAAATTAAATACATTCATATAATTGGAAATATATAATATAATTAAATGATATATATATATACTAAATTAATTTCTAATTAATATTGTATAATAAAAATTATATAAAATAATTATATAAATTTATATAAAATAAAGCATTTATAATATAATATAAATATATAATATTTATATTTATATTTATATTTATATTTATATTTTATCTATATTATATATATTTGTATTCATAATATAATATTAATGTATTTATACATATATAATAAAAATGTATTAAATATAATATATGTATAATATAGATCATAATATAAATGTATTATAATTATAAAAACATATATAAATTTTATATATTTGAATAAATATATTCATAATTACATTTATATTATGTATACCACTATTATATATGTATACATTTTTTTTATATGTATAAGTATTTATTTAATTTATTTATATAATGTCTTTATATATGTGTGTTTATAATAAATTTAAATACATTTATATAATGTTCTTATGTAATATAAATATATACATAGTGTGCACACATACATATATATTATAAAATTTGAATTTTTATGAGATTTATTTTAAAAAATAAATAATAATTAAGTTGGGTTAAAAGACCCCTCTAACCAAATGGATTAACGGAGGTTCATAAACCCCCTCTAATTTCTTGAATTAGAGGGGATTGACAACCCCCTATGATGTATTAAATTAGAGGGGGTTCAAAAAAACCCCTCTAATGTCATATATGAGAGGGGGTTCAAAGCCCCCTCTAACGTCAAAGATTAGAGGGGTTTCACAACCCCCTCTAATGTCATATATTAGAGGGGGTTCAAAACCCCCTCTAATGCCATAAATTAGAGGGGGTTCACAATCCCCTATTATTTATATAATTAGAGGGGTTTCAAAACCCCCTCTAATCTAATGGATTAGTGGTGGTTCATAAACCCCTCTAATTTATTATATTAGAGGGGGTTCACAACCCCCTTTACTTTCATATATTAGATGGGGTTAAAAACCCTCTATAATATCCAAACAAATATATATATAGTGCCTCTAAAATCGAACCGAATATATAGAATTACTAATTATTAAATTAGTAGTGGTTTTGACATAAATGCCTCTAAAATCCAATCAAATATTAAAAAAGTAAAGAAAAAATTAGAGGGGGGTTTGAACCCCCTCTAAATTATATTATTAAAGGGAGTTTGTATAACCCCCAATAAACTGAATTTATAGGGGGTTGTGCATAACCCATTTTAAAAAAATCATCACTAATCTGATGTATTTTTTTAGTGAAATATGTATTATAATGTTTGAATAGTCCTTTCATATTATCCCTCAGTTTGAGGGTGATAGGAAGTGCTTTGATGATGCTTTATATCAGGATCCTTCTAAATAATTTTACAAAATTTTGATGTAAATTGTGGAATGATATCATATAAAACTGAAATAGGTGCACCCTAATGTCTTAATAGTTCATTAATATAGATCCATACAAGGAACTTAAGAGTTAAATATTCTCTTATAGAAAGGGAATGTGCATATTTGGTAAGCCCATCAATAATAACCAATATTTCATCATTATTTCTAGGATACTTTGGTAATACAATGAAAAAGTACATAGTAATATCCTCACATTTCACCATAATAGTAGGTATAGGTTTCATTATTCCAATAGGATTCTATCTATCAACCTTCACCAATTAAAAAACAAATAATCTTGATAAATAATCATCAATTTAACTCTAAATATTATACCACTAAAAATGTTCCCTAAAATCCTACTACATCATGTCACTACTATGGTGTATAGAGATATTTTAGCTATGAGAACCATCCAATAATTCCTTTTTAAGATTAGGTATAGATAGAACACATAGTCTCTATCAAAAGTTTAGAACACCATCCTCATAAATGAAGTTTTTAAATTTCCCACCATACACGACATTAAATTTCCTTTAAAAATTATCATCTTTAGGATAAGAACTTTTTAAATTTTATAAAAAATATTTTTTGTAAATAATTTATAAAAAATGAGTGGAATTTATCTTTCCTTAATAATTCCAATATCCATATTCACTAAATTCATGACTATAGGATCCCTATCAATCCTTATTTTGTTCAGGACTCCACGATATATATTGATCAATGCATATACTACATTATTTTCCTTCCTTGGGTGGTAGTGTATTGAGAAATCATAATCCTTGAGTAGATCAATCCATCACCTTTTCCTCATATTGATATCTTTCTATGAAAATATGTAATTAAAACTCTTATGATATGTGTATATCTCATATATTTCAACATAGAGATAACTTTTTCATATATTTAAGGAAAATATTATAGCTTCCAACTCAATATCATGGGTTGGATAGTTCTATTCATGATTATTTAATAGCCTTGATGTATAGGCAATAACTTTAGAATTATATAATAAAATAACAAATACCTTCTTCAATGCATAACTACATATCAAAAATCCATCATTTCCTGATGGTAGGATCAAAATCAGAGCATTAACCAATATAATTTTAAATTATTCAAAATATTCTTCACATTCCTTTGTCCGTGTAAACCTAACCACTCTACATGTAATCTTGGTTAACATGTTATCCAATTAATATATTTTTTAACAAATTATCGATAGTAACATGCCAAACCAATGAAACTATATACCATGATTATTTTCATTGGTTCAGGACATTATTTTACTACCTTTATCTTTGTTGGATAAATTTATATTCTATCCTTGGTCATAATATGGCTAGGAAAAGAAGCATTCTTGAGCCGGAATTCACACTTTCTAAATTTCTCAAATAACACTTTTTCAATAAGATTCTCAAGAATTATTTTTAAGTGATTATCATGTTTCTCATAACTTTTAGATTATATTAATATATCATCAATAAATACCACCAAAAATATCAAGATATTATTTGAATATTATATTCACTAGATCAATAAAAATATAGGGTCCATTAGTCAATCCAAAAGGATTTACTATAAACTCATAATGTACATACTTCATATGAAATGTTTTCTTCAGAATACATTCCTTATTTAATCACAATTGATGATACCCAAAATGAAGTTCAATATTTGAAAATAATTAATCCCTATAAATTGTACTGAATAAGTCATCAATGAAATAAAAATGATACTTTTTCTTTATCATATTGACATATATTTCTATATAATCAATACATATCCTCGCATATCCATCTTTATTCTTAATGAAATGATCTTGGGCTCCCTTAAGTGAAACACTAATGTGTATAAATCCCATATCACATAGCTCCTATAGTTATTTGTTAAACTTCACTAATTATATAGTGTTCATTCTATAGGAATTCTCTGATATAGGTCTTGCATCAGGGATTAAATCAATGGAAAACTCAACTTGATGCTCTACTAGATGTCCAGGTAATTCCTTCAGAAATACATCCATATAAACCTATAAAATAATTAAATCCTGAATTTTAAAATTAACTTCTCCATCCATAGATTGTGTATTCTCTTATTCCGTAAATAATATCATTAATAAGAGCTAATATGGTGGATTTAGACATGACCCAGATGATGAATTTTACCCTATGATGATAAGAAATTTCACATATTCATCACAAATCCTAATTTCCTTACCTTTAGAATAATTTTGTGAATTATATTTTTAAATCCAATCTATACCAAGGATTATATCAAATTCAAACGTGGGTAGAATAATAAATTATAAAAATATGGCACATTTATATATCCTAATGGGAACTGATTAACACATCATTTTTGTGAAGATATTTCAACTATGAGTCTTGACTGAAAAATAACTTCTTAAGGTTATAGGGAAATATATAATTTTATTATAAATCACAAAAGATTTAAAAGAGTGAAAATATCTAGAATAAAATAAAAAATGAGATAAATTTTAGTTCATGATTGAATCATTTTCCACCACATCATTAGGAACTTCAACCACAACTATAGTGATCACTTAAGATTATCCTTCTCCCCTTAACCTATTCTATGGTATGTTCCCTTAATTATCAAAAACTTTCTTGGAATAATTACAAATTTTTTTAAAAAAAATAACTAGATAGTATTTTTTTATTTCTTCCCCTTTAATTCTTTATCAAAATGACCCTATTCTCCACACTTGTAATAAACTCTCATGTCTTTCAACCATTTTCCAAGGTGTTTCTTTGTAACACCCCGAGATTTTATGAAAAATATTCTTTTTAATTTCATTAATGTCTTGTGTTATACGCTACACCAAAAAGAGTTTTCACAACATACATCTCTGACCTGGCTTGAATTACACGCAATCGCAACCTTCCTCGATAGCTTGCGTCGTACGCAATACCGAGTTTCACTAAACAACAATATGCTATTAAAACTAGCCGTTATGAATAGTAATAACCAATTTTTGAAATTTTATAAATTTTATTTTTCAAAATGGACTTCATTTTTGGACTCAGAATATCGAAATTAGCCTAGGGTGAAATTTTGGTATTTTTCTGAAAACTTTCAATTTTTGATGAATAGTGAAACCACTAAGTGGTAGGTTTAAAACTGAATTTTTCATAAAACTTAATTTTACCGCTTCTGTGAATGGAATTTCAAAAATCCGAGAGACACGGTTAATATCAAGGACTAAAATGTGGTTCAATGAGATGAAAATAATTTTTGGTGAATAGTAACTTTTTACTTTTTTTTTACCGCGGTTAATAGTAAATAGGGTAACTAAGGGTAAATATTATATTACTATTACCCTAACACATGTCCTAATTCTATTGGATAAGTGTAATTCGATCAAAAACAAACTTAGGAATAAAATATGACCATTTAGGCCCACTTGGATTAGATTAGGACATTTATTATTATATTATTTAAAGAAGGGTTAAAAGAGTTAAAATCAAAGTTTATTTACTAAAACATTTTTAATATGGCGTTATGCATAAGATAAATTCGACTATAAATATTCATTAGAAAGATAAAAATATTTCCTACATAATAGTATTTTATTTGTAATTTTTATACATCAAATAATTTAATTTATTTATGACACAAATATGATGCAGTAATTATCTTATTAATGAAATATTGACATAATTGATATTATAAATACCAAAATAAATGTAATTTAAGACTTTTTATGAATTTAACTAATTTTCTAGGTTACTATGATATAGTATTGTTGATTTAATCAACTTGTTTCGAACATATAATTCTGTTATGACTTTCACAAAAATCATATATCAAATAGTGTCAAAATTGACACAAAATAGTTTTTAAATCAAATATTATATTACTAATTGTTATTGTATTTCTAAAAATCTAAGGTTCGGCCAAATGACTTAGATAAGGATATATATATGAATAATAAACAATTTGGGGTTCTTTTGGCATGTTATAGTAAGTGTATTAACGATATAGTGAAAGAAAACAAAAAGACATGGTAAAAGTTAAATTATTTAACTTAGAGTTAAATCTAATTGATAAGGTTAAAATAATACCCTAAACTTGTCTAAATCCTATTGGTTGATAGTATTTAGACCCATACCCACCTTATCTTCGAAATAAGACCCTTTGGAGCCATTATAAACCGATTTTGACTTTAATATAAAATAATATTTTGAGATATTCCTAAGGTGCCCCTCTCCTCCCTTATAAAAGGGCACCTCCTCCCCCTCCTCCTCACACCAATTTGAGCACTCAAGCTCGGCCAACCCCTGCCATTTTCTCCTCTCCACTTCCCTAGAATAATCCTAGAGGTCCTGGTCTTCTTCAAAGACCAATCTTAGTTCCCTTAGTGGAGGATTCAAAGAGGCGTTCCAAAGAAGAGGTAATATCCATTACCGATCTTTTCAATTTCTTTCTTCTTCAACTTATTCTTCTTTAGTTGTTTCATGATAAAGTAATAACATCAGTATTACTTACATACTGATATGTTATTATAAATATGAAACAACCCTAATTCACCTTCTATCCATCCCATGGAAAAATGAAATCACCGCGCGTGCGTACGTACGGAATACCGTCTCCACGCCGTGGTGTAATCTATTTTACCACCATCACTTTACAAGGATGGGTATAATGGTGTAATGAGTAACTATTTATGATTATTATAAATTAATATTGATACTGAAATAATATATATATACTCCAATACAGTTCCACGATCATAGGAACGATATCATCACTCGTGCGTACGTACGGAATACCGTCTCCACGATGTGATGCGACTCGTTCTACATGATCATCATTACATAGTAATTATATAAATGAATTGAATGAATAAATATGATATATGTTACACTAATACCATTCTGGATATAAGGTATCTATAACCTTAAAAGAAGAATAAGAATGTATTCGGCAAAACACGCATAAGAACAAAAGGCAACAAAGACCCGAGTAACAAGTAACAATGAAATATTACTAACAAGAAGCTAAGAATATGACCATATATGATATCATATCAATATGTATGATTCTAGAATAAGTCAATAACATTATTTAAACCATTATACAGGATCTTCGGACACGTACAAAGCAAATCGGACCTAAGGTAAGGGAAATATCACAATCTCATTTTTATCCGAGATTGTTTATTCGTAAGTATTTACTAGGGTGTATTTTATCATCCACATCCATGTTTCATCAATATGTAATATTATTTCCATCCACCTACAATTTTTTAAATCCATTTTTACCCTTCGGTGAGTTTTTAGTAATATCTATGAAAGGAATCTTTTGTCGTACGAGGTACTTTTTGACTTTTCCGACAAAAGTACGAAGAATGTTTTTTTTAACTTATACGGAATGAATGGATTTTTTAAACATTATTTCCAAGAAGCTTCCTTTAAAAGTTTTCAAGTTTATTTTTAATCAAATTCTTTTATTTTAAAGTTGTATGACATGTTAAGAAAGGAAAAATGTTTTTGAAGAAGAAAGGATATTTTCCTCAAGAATGGAGTTCAAGTGTTTTATCAAAATTATTTTCCATCTAAGATAATAAAGGGTTCTGTTTTTTATCCCTATTATTACATGGATTTGATTATGTTGTGATGGAAACATTTTTATGAATTCCTTTATCTTATATTAATTGTTTTATGATGTCATGTTGTTTAAGAATCCCATTTTTTATTACATGGGTTATGCGATGATGTATGATTTATGATTATGTGGCACACATAAGAAAGGATTCATTATAAGATGGGTGGGACCTATATCTCCCTCCAATGCATTGGGTAAAGATTTTATATCTCATGAGATAGACATGGCTGGAACGGAAGGTTATTTCGGTTCAGTGATACAGGACTGAAACGAGGAGTGAACTCGGTTCATAAAGGGACTTTGTCCACTAAGATAGTCTTGGCAATGAGTCATGACTAACAAGAAATGATTTTCCATGATTATGTGTGCATGCCACAAAGTTTCAAGTTTTATGTTATGATTATGGGGATTTCATTTTCACTTCTATGATTTATTCTATGTTAAGATATTATGATCTCTTTTGCAGGTTTTGATTTTCAAAAAGATATGATATGATTTTTATTTCCTTTATTTTCCCTTGCTGAGCATTTGAGCTCACCCTTTTATGTTTTCTTTTCCCCGGGTCAGGAAGATGGATATTAAGTAGAATATGCTAAAAGGGACCCTAGATATGATGAAATAAATGGGAGACACTGTAGAATATTTATGAACCAGTTGTTTATGTTTCCCAGTTTCTAAAGACACTATACCTATACGGTCCTTTTTGGTTTTGTCATATGTTGTAATAAGTGTGCTTCAATTTTGAAGTATTAACAATGTATGTAAAGTATGGGTCTCTACAGTTGGTATCAGAGGAAAGGTTTAGTCAACCTTTGGAAACTAGGATGCGAAAACGTTAGTGAGATCCCTAGAGATATTTATAAGGTATGTCTAGGGATGCCCCTAAGGATAAGTATACGTATAGGATATAGTCCTAGAACTATGGTAACGATATTAGATTAAACCAAATATGTTAGATATTTAAGTTACTCCCCCTTTATTATGATTTTTGCCTCTCACACTATTCTTTTTGGGTTTTAGAAAATGGCTGGAAACAAGGTGATTCACGATAATGGAGGAAATGATGGACAATGGAATGATATTATTCATGATCAACCAAATGAAATGGGATTTGGAAGTCCAAACATCATTATTATGCCGAATCAGCAATCTCATAATATGATCAATAAAGTAAAATTTGGTAAGTTTCCTGACTCGGCTAATAAGAGAAATATGGAGTTTCATGATGATCATAGAGGAAAGAAAGTTCAATTTCCCCTATGTAAATCATGTGGGAAGAGGCATCAAGGAGAGTGTTTTAAAGGAACTGGAAGATGCTTTGGGTGTGGAAAAGAAGGACACAAAGCCAGTAAGTGCAAAGGAAAAGGTTCAGTTAACACCAGGGATGAGGATAATGGTATTGCTACGACTTCAACAATGGTTAAATGTTTTAAATGTGGAATGTACGGGCATTATGAAAACCAATGCCCTAAGGGAAAGTCTCATGAAGATAATCAGTATGGTCGTATGGGAAGTATTTATGTGGATGATGATGAAGAGACTACCAATGATATGTGAGATGAAAGAATTGTTGAAGCTCGTTCAATGGTTTAAGAATGTAGTGGAATGATTACATGTTTATCATGTGTAATGTTGTATAAGTAATCTCATGGTACTATGGAATAAAGAGACATGTAAGGATGATTACATTGTTGTCTGATTAATGTTACCAGTATCCATGAAAGGTTATTCGGATATTTTTGGAATGTAGATGATATGCGCATAATGAAGGGATAAGGAGAAAATTAAATGTTTGATAGTATTCATGAGCTCATGACTGATATAAGGAGAAGGTTATTCATGGTTTGAGTATATAGAATTTTTGGATTTTGGTATGTGGAAAGAGTTAACTTTGGACAGCATTCATGTTTTCACTAAGGTTTAATGGGTATTCATTTTTTTCAAGAGAATACATCATTAAGGTATTCACATGATTGGAATGTGACCAACAAGATATATGGGGGATAAATGATGGTATTCACATGCTTGGTTGACGACATTTCAAGTAATCATTTTCTTTATACTATGAGCTTGGACCGAAGTATTTTAGATATTCTTAAAGATTATAATGGATTATGTTAACCATAAGTTAGTATTGTTTAAGTATAGAAATTTTTTTTGATATTATTTATGTGATGTTATTGTAATGTAGTTTTAGAAAAAGGACAACCTGCAGGACGGGTGACAGCCCATCACTTCGGACAAGTCTGTGGGAATCGAACCCACAACCGAAGTGCGACTGACCTTTATCGCCTACCACTGGCCTACAGGAAGTCCCTGTTTAGTAGAAACTAGTTTTATTATATTAAGCAGTATGATATATGAAGTATAAGTTCATTTTAGGAACCATATATCATTAATCTCACTATAGATGGACTTATGTATTTTTTGATAACTTTTCTAACCTTTTGAGACAGATGGAATGACCCATCATTCTATCACATGATCTACTAACACATCACGAATGACAAATTCAACTTCATTTCTTTAAGAGATGAAGTAGAAATTTTCCAAAGAATGACAAATAGTGAGACTATACCAAAATCACGAAAGTATTTCTTCTAATTTCAATTTCATCAACTTTAGGGAAATGATCTTGAAAACCAAAAATTTTGTCCTAGTGCTCTTATATCTGATTAATCAGATGGTACATTAGATCGTCACAAATTTATGGATTTGTGATTGCTAGCTTTTCCATAGCCATGTTCTCTACCACTCTCCATCAGAACATGATGGTTAGATTTCTCTCCCATATCCATATTTTCACCTATGTGGAAACCCAGTGATTAGTTTATTTGGGTTACCGTTACGTTTCATACTTTTATTTTTAAAGATTGGTTTTGGTATTACTTTTTACGATGTGGGTTTCGATTAAAGAAACTTTAGAATAGTAAACCATTTATAACCCCGACGAATTTCGAGGGCGAAATTCATTTTAAGGGGGGTAGAATGTAACACCCCGAGATTTTATGAAAAATATTCTTTTTAATTTCATTAATGTCTTGTGTTATACGGTACACCAAAAAGAGTTTTCACAACATACATCTCTGACCTGGCTTGAATTACACGCAATCGCAACCTTCCTCGATAGCTTGCGTCGTACGCAATACCGAGTTTCACTAAACAACAATATGCTATTAAAACTAGCCGTTATGAATAGTAATAACCACTTTTTGAAATTTTATAAATTTTATTTTTCAAAATGGACTTCATTTTTGGACTCAGAATATCGAAATTAGCCTAGGGTGAAATTTTGGTATTTTTCTGAAAACTTTCAATTTTTGATGAATAGTGAAACCACTAAGTGGTAGGTTAAAAACTGAATTTTTCATAAAACTTAATTTTACCGCTTCTGTGAATGGAATTTCGAAAATCCGAGAGACACGGTTAATATCAAGGACTAAAATGTGGTTCAATGAGATGAAAATAATTTTTGGTGAATAGTAACTTTTTACTTTTTTTTACCGCGGTTAATAGTAAATAGGGTAACTAAGGGTAACTATGATATTACTATTACCCTAACACATGTCCTAATTCTATTGGATAAGTGTAATTCGATCAAAAACAAACTTAGGAATAAAATATGACCATTTAGGCCCACTTGGATTAGATTAGGACATTTATTATTATATTATTTAAAGAAGGGTTAAAAGAGTTAAAATCAAAGTTTATTTACTAAAACATTTTTAATATGGGGTTATGCATAAGATAAATTCGACTATAAATATTCATTAGAAAGATAAAAAGATTTCCTACATAATAGTATTTTATTTGTAATTTTTATACATCAAATAAGTTAATTTATTTATGACACAAAGATGATGCAGTAATTATCTTATTAATGAAATATTGACATAATTGATATTATAAATACCAAAATAAATGTAATTTAAGACTTTTTATGAATTCCACTAATTTTCTAGGTTACTATGATATATTATTGTTGATTTAATCAACTTGGTTCGAACATATAATTCTGTTATGACTTTCACAAAAATCATATATCAAATAGTGTCAAAATTGACACAAAATAGTTTTTAAATCAAATATTATATTACTAATTGTTATTGTCTTCCTAAAAATCTAAGGTTCGGAAAAATGACTTAGATAAGGATATATATATTAATAATAAACAATTGGGGTTCGTTTGGCATGTTATAGTAAGTGTATTAACCATATAGTGAAAGAAAACAAAAAGACATGGTAAAAGTTAAATTATTTAACTTAGAGTTAAATCTAATTGATAAGGTTAAAATAATACCCTAAACTTGTCTAAATCCTATTGGTTGATAGTATTTTGACCCATCCCCACCTTATCTTCGAAATAAGACCCTTTGGAGCCATTATAAACCGATTTTGACTTTAATATAAAATAATATTTTGAGATATTCCTAAGGTGCCCCTCTCCTCCCTTATAAAAGGGCACCTCCTCCCCCTCCTCCTCACACCAATTTGAGCACTCAAGCTCGGCCAAACCCTGCCATTTTCTCCTATCCACTTCCCTAGAATAATCCTAGAGGTCCTAGTATTCTTCAAAGACCAATCTTAGTTCCCTTAGTGGAGGATTCAAAGAGGCGTTCCAAAGAAGAGGTAATATCCATTACCAATCTTTTCAATTTATTTCTTCTTCAACTTCTTCTTCTTTAGTTGTTTCATGATAAAGTAATAACAACAGTATTACTTACATACTGATATGTTATTATAAATATGAAACAACCCTAATTCACTTTCTATCCATCCCATGGAAAAATGAAATCACCGCGCGTGCGTACGTACGGAATACCGTCTCCACGCCGTGGTGTAATCTATTTTTCCACCATTACTTTACAAGGATGGGTATAATGGTGTAATGAGTAACTATTTATGATTATTATAAAGTAATATTGATACTGAAATAATATATATATACTCCAATACAGTTCCACGATCATAGGAACGATATCATCACTCGTTCGTACGTACGGAATACCGTCTCCACGATGTGATGCGACTCGTTCTACATGATCATCATTACATAGTAATTATATAAATGAATTGAATGAATAAATATGATATATGTTACACTAATACCATTCTGGATATAAGGTATCTATAACCTTAAAAGAAGAATAAAGATGTATTCGGCAAAACACGCATAAGAACAAAAGGCAACAAAGACCCGAGTAACAAGTAACAATGAAATATTACTAACAAGAAGCTAAGAATATGACCATATATGATATCATATAAATATGTATGATTCTGGAATAAGTCAATAACATTATTTAAACCATTATACAGGATCTTAGGACACGTACAAAGCAAATCGGACCTAAGGTAAGGGAAATATCACAATCTCATTTTTATCCGAGATTGTTTATTCGTAAGTATTTACTGGGGTGTATTTTATCATCCACATCCATGTTTCGTCAATATGTAATATTATTTCCATCCACATAAAATTGTTTAAATCCATTTTTACCCTTCGGTGAGTTTTTAGTAATATCTATGAAAGGAATATTTTGTCGTACGAGGTACTTTTTGACTTTTCCGACAAAAGTACGAAGAATGTTTTTTTTAACTTATACGGCATGAATGGATTTTTAAAACATTATTTCCAAGAAGCTTCCTTTAAAAGTTTTCAAGTTTATTTTTAATCAAATTCTTTTATTTTAAAGTTGTATGACATGTTAAGAAAGGAAAAATGTTTTTGAAGAAGAAAGGATATTTTCCTCAAGAATGGAGTTCAAGTGTTTTATCAAAATTATTTTCCATCTAAGATAATAAAGGGTTCTGTTTTTATCCCTATTATTACATGGATTTGATTATTTTGTGATGGAAACATTTTTATGAATTCCTTTATCTTATATGAATTGTTTTATGTTGTCATGTTGTTTAAGAATCCCATTTTTTATTACATGGGTTATGCGATGATGTATGATTTATGATTATGTGGCACACATAAGAAAGGATTCATTATAAGATGGGTGGGACCTATATCTCCCTCCAATGCATTGGGTAAAGATTTTATATCTCATGAGATAGACATGGCTGGAACGGAAGGTTATTTCGGTTCAGTGATACAGGACTGAAACGAGGAGTGAACTCGGTTGAGAAAGGGACTTTGTCCACTAAGATAGTCTTGGCAATGAGTCATGACTAACAAGAAATGATTTTCCATGATTATGTGTGCATGCCAAAAAGTTTCAAGTTTTATGTTATGATTATGGGGATCGCATTTTCACTTCTATGATTTATTCCATGTTAAGATATTATGATCTCTTTTGCAGGTTTTGATTTTCAAAAAGATATGATATGATTTTTATTTCCTTTATTTGCCCTTGCTGAGCATTTGAGCTCACCCTTTTATGTTTTCTTTTCCCTAGGTCAGGAAGATGGATATTAAGTAGAATATGCTAAAAGGGACCCTAGATATGATGAAATAAATGGGAGACACTGTAGAAGATTTATGAACCAGTTGTTTATGTTTCCTAGTTTCTAAAGACACTATACCTATACGGTCCTTTGTGGTTTTGTCATATGTTGTAATAAGTGTGCTTCAATTTTTAAGTATTAACAATGTATGTAAAGTATGGGTCGTTATATTCTTTTTACATTTCCACATGATGGAAATTTATTGATTCTCTTCTTATTATTTGATTCATTAAATTTTTATTTTTTTAACCAACCTATTATTTTCTTTATTTATATTAAATATATATGATCTAGAAAATTTATTCTTTTTTTATAGAAAATACAACTATTTCATCATATGATGAAAACGTTTGAGAAACTAATGCCCATCAGAGGCTTGGATTAATCCCTTTAAATAAATTTCCAATATAATATTATATACTACATATATAACCCATAGATTAACTATCTAGTCTTATAAAGGTATCATCATACTCCACAACACTTTCTTCTTCATTTTTATTTAAGCTGGGGAACTTTCTCTTCATTTTAGTTCATTGATCATGAGAAAAATACTTATCAAAAAATAGTACTTTAAAATATCCCTAGTTTAAATTTTATAATTATTTTCCTTCCCTAATATATTTTATTTAAGACCACCATTGATCTGTATCACATTTAATTAAATATACTTCTAGTATAACCTCTTCCCTTTCATCGCATCCCAAGGATAGAAATATATTTTCAAGGGATTTAATCCATTGCTCAACTACAACTAGATTAGTAGTTACACTAAATATAGATTCTTATATCAAATTAAATGATCCAATATAAGATTATCATGTTGTGGGGTATCATTTTTATCCATATGTTCAAGATTATTAGTAATAACCCACGTCAGTTTCCCTAATATGATCATGATCTTCTCAGCTCCAACACCAGCTATATTTCCTTACTTAACAGGAAAATTTCTATATTAGACATGAGTATTTATACTATTATTTTTTTATTCCATTTCTAAATAATGGAATATAAATAATTATATCTTAAAATTTTTAATTTTAAATTGTAATATATAATTATAAATCTAGTGTAACAATTAACATAAATTACAAATATATACTTTTTTAATATTAAAATCATAAACCTGAATTCTTTGAAATATATTTACATCATAAAAATATTTTCAAAATCTGTCATAATAGTTTGTAAATAAAATATGAATTATTCCAATAATATCCCCCCAGGAGTTTCAAACCAGGTTCACTATAAGGGCATATTCACCTTGCACCATAATGATGGTCAAGATATACTTAACCAACTCTTTTCAGAGTTATTACCCCTAAATACATATATAAAAAAACTGAACCCTCTTGTAGTATCTATATAGGAATGTGTTGTTAGGAAAACCACATAATATATACCTTAACAAAACATTTATTATATTTTCCTATAATTATAAATATCCTAAAAAAATTTCATAGGTTTATTTTCCCTAATCTATGTTTTCCTAAATCAAATTCATAAGGTTTATATTAAACTTTCTATGATACCAACTATAACAACCCAAACTATGGTAACCTTATGTTTGTATATACTTTATTACATTATCATGAGATATAAGGGATCACGTCACTAAGGATAAATTTATTTAGTTTTCTTGAAGAACCATATACAAACATTATTCCTTTATTACACTAGATAAAAGATATAAAACATAAAAAATAAAATGTTCTACATCCTTGAAACTCGTTCAAGGATTTATCTTTCATATATTGAAGAAAGGAAATAAAATAAGGGTGATATTAAATACATAGTAAGGGTTGAGTAAAATGGAATATATCATGATTAAATATGGAATAATAAATATAGAAAGGTATATAACATAAAACAAATTCCATTTAATCAATAACATGATAATGAAATGCATCTATGGATAATACCAATGTAGTAAACCCAAGGATAATAATAAATGAATTATCAATGAAGGAAGTGAAAAATATTGGTCACCATGATCTCATACATCATGATATATTTACAATAATGTTTTGGTGGAAAGATGGTTTAATCAATGGGTAAGTATACACTAAAACCCCATTTAATAAGTTTGGAAAACCGGTGTGTCTCATGAGACTTGTTGATGCATCGAGGGGCTATCTATAACTGGTCCACACCCATCACTACATGTCCAAGGAATTATTCATATATTGAATGATAAATTCAATTAATAAATATATACCTTGTCAATAAATATCTATATTGAGTAAATAATATTAAATATAAATATTTCCCTATTAAATCATATAACATTCAAATTAAAAATCCCTAAATAGGAATATGATATGGTTCAAGAAATTATCATATTCATGATACAAAGAATATGTATATGTAATAGAAATTTAATGTTCAATAAAAAAATGATCACAATAAAGTGAGTATTTCAAGGGAATGTTAAAGACTGCCAAATTAATAATAGATAAAAGGTGACTCTAAATTCATTATAAATATAGGTGTTTTAATAAATTCATGTCTTTTGGAGAATAAACGAAAATGGAATAAAAACATTAGAATGGTTTTTCATTATTTATTTTAATTTTTAAAGCCATTGAAAAAATTTACAACAATCTAAATATCATAAAATGGCTATGGTGGTGGTATAATCCACTAATATTGTATACATTAAAAATAAAACATTCCTTTCGACTTTTTATAAAGAAAGTAAACAATTAAAATTTCAAAAAAAAATAGAAATATTCCTTTCAAACCTTGTAAAAAGTTGAGGGTAACATAAAATTTTCTTAATAAATCATTTGAGTGAATAAAAAAGTAATTTTGTAAAACAATTTTTAAAAATAAGAACATGGAAGAAAAATATAATCAATCAAATTAGAAATAAGATCAACATTTCATTTAAAAGTTTATTTGACTGATTCAAGTGCCAAAGAGGGTAAAGCTGGAATAAAATATTAAAAACTCTTTAAATATTAAAATATTAAAAAAATATGGATTTTATATATTATAATATTTATTTAATTAAAATAAGGTAAATCCTAAGAAAATTGGGATTATAAAATAAATTCCTACCTCTTTGGTAACTTTTAAATTGTAACCCCTTGAAAAAGTAAAATTTAATTGAAACTTTTATAATAATTAATAAATATAAATTTATTTTAAAGACATAAAAGGGAATTATATAAACCACATAAAATTAAATAGGTTCATAATACCATATATATCTCAATGGAGTGGAAATTAAGTGGAAACCCATTACCTTATAATTCCACTTTGTTGAAAATGATTTGACCTCGTGTATAATGTTTTTAAACTTATTATTAATTTTTAATAGAAATAAATTCATATTTATAATATTATATATTATTATATTATATTATATTATCACTAATTAATTTACAATATTTTATTATTAATATTGTTTTAGGTGTTAACCGCTTCTTTTTCTCATGCATGTTTTATTATAGATGTTCTGGTTCTTGCACAAATGTTGTAGTTCTGTCAAATCTATAATGATATTAATGTTATAAATATAATATTTTTTATTAAATAAATTTTTATAATCATTCATTAAAGTTGAACATATAAAATGAATCACATCGCTTTTTGAAGACAATAGCCCATATGCATGCATGAGCGATGTTATATGTTGTACACACGAGCATGGATTTTCTTTCCCATTTGATGGAGAAAGGGATGAGGAAATATTATTCCATCGACATAATAATATATTAGTATATGGTAGATACTGGTGTTATTAAATCTTAATTTTTAGGACATAATTTAAGGTGGTAAAATAATAAGTAAAAATGAAAGAGCTTCGTTAAGCCGACTACCTTCTCTTAGACAAACCTCCTTTGGATCTCTTCTTAAGGACCCTAGGGTTGGCCTTTTGTGAATATCATAACCTCTAAAATGTTTAAAATAATTTTTTGGATATATTTTGATAGTTTGTTGGCTTAAATAAATGGTTCAATAGGTATAAATAAGTGATGGTAGGAGGTTCACTTTTATAATTGAGGTGAGTGGAACACTTGTAAATTTTCATAGTTTTAAAATATTATTAATCCAATTTCCTGGAAATATATCACCAAATTTACTCATATTGTAATTTTATAATTTTAAGGTTTAAATCCATCTAGAAAATGATGTTTAAATTTTTTTTTTTTTGTTCATTTTAACCCTTATTTTTTTAGATTAACCCCTGGAAAACCCATTTTGACATTAACAATGGTAAAAAAAATTCTATTTTTACTATTCATTATGACAAAAAATTAAGTTGATATTGTTAAATAATATTAATTATTATGATAAAAAATATAGAATCCATTTTATCACAATCAATTCATATTAGTAGTAGAATTTAATTTAAAAATAAACCAACAAAACTTAGTGAAAATAGTTTTTCAAGAAATACATTATTTTAAGCATAATATGATCTTATATTAACTCTATGACTTGTAATAACCATTATGTAAATTCAAATTAATTATATATATATATATAATATATAAATTTAATTTCAATAATTCTCTATTTTAGGATATTTTAATTAATTAAAAATTAAAAACATTATGCTCATAAAAACAATTTTATGAAAATATATCTTTTTACCTCCAAATAATCTTATCTTTATTTATATAAAATTTATAATAAATAAGTTGTTAAATAAAAAAATTAGAACATATTTTTATAAATAAAATTATTAATGGTTAAATAATATATTTCTTATTATTTATAAAATCGTGGTTATAAGGTAAAATTTTAGAAATTCATTCGTGGATTATTTTGACCTAGTAAAATCAAAATCAATATTCATCCTATCAAATTAAAATTTTTATTCCATGAAATATTATAATATTAATTTTATTATATTTTTATTAAAATATAATTTTCACTAACTATAATTGAATCTCAGGTGTTACATTTCCAGTAGATTTGATTTTCTCTTAAAACATAAATAAATATTCCTCTATTAGCCAACAAAGATATTTAGAAACTTTATTGCTCACCAATTCAAGAACAGTGACAGAAATTGATACTTTTTCTGGATGGAATAAAGCTTCTGATCACTTCTTTCTCACATTACTAATTATTCAACTATATTTATTTTTGAACTATCATTAAAAAACTAGCTTCAATATCAGTTTCTTCTTCTTTATAAAGATTCAACCTTCTCATCACACTCTTCTACTAAATGATCAACACATTATCTACCAACCATATTACTTCTTGGGCTATCAATATTTCTCTCTCTCAAATAAAAAATTTATATACATTCACCCCAATTAATATTTTAGGTACATTTAAAAAAAATCCTTAAATGAAAATATTAAAGGGATTTTCGTACCACCCTAACAAAAAAATTACTCATTCAATGACATGTATCCCCATGGTCCTCTATGTAAGTTTTAAACTAACCATTCACATGGGTCTAACCCCCACATCCTCATAAAATTTACACAAATAATCTTTTATCCATTATACCTATTAAATTAAAATACTCAGGTAAAATCCAGTAGTGATCACGTTGTAAAATATTTCATTAAATATATATTTTTGAATTCTGGATATATCATGTGGTGACTTATTCTTCATTCAGTAAAATCATCCTCGATTCTCATATTATTCAAGCTTCTCATGAAACAAATCAACTAATCATTGATCAATAATAATTATAAGCTCATCCTCTTGAAAATTATAATTCTTGAACATCTTATCTTGAATAATATAATGATTTGAATATTAATATATAAATTTAGAATAGATTTTTATCATCGCATTATAATATAATAAAATCATTCAACCTTTATCACTGTAAATATTTTCCAAAAAAATATATCTGAAAAATATTAACAAATAGAGCCATGATCACCCTTTTTATTTTCTCACAGGAAGATATTGAATTATAATTTAATTTAGATGTTGTAGTCACTGAAGATCGTCTCCATCATCATTAAGTTTAAAATTACTTTATAATATACTATTACGGATATATAAATATTTTTAAATCTCATAAGTCATCAAATAAGAATAAAATTATTCTAATATCGATCACTCTTACATCGATTCCATTCATATTTTACTAACTCGTATGTGGATAACTCTGATGTAACATTATAAAAGCTAACTCTTACATAGTTCCAATTTTATGTGATCTTTATGAGCTCCTACCTTAGCCAAATATTTAAAAATTCCTGACTTTGATAATTAATTGACTTGGAATACCATCTTAACCAGAATCCAACTTGATCTCCACTATCATAATGGGCATTCTCGATCCCCACGGGCTGGAGAAAATTTCTTGGGAATCAAGAAATATCCTTTAGGAATTATTTCACCTGATATGAATATGTCATAAATCAAAGAATATATCATAAATATATAAGAAATTATATCAACCAAGCCATCTAGATAAAACCAATAGAAAAATACAATCAACCTAAGGATATAAAAAAGAAAACAAAACCACTAACACAAATTTTTATTGGTCCTCGACCACCCACCTTGTCCCAAGTCACCTTCCCTTAGAAAAATAATCAAAAACCTACAAAGTAATATGAAGTGAACCCAAGTAATTTCTATGGAAAATATGAAAGCTTCATACACCAAGAGGTATATGTAGGGTGTGAGCATACAGATCCTAGTAAGATCCCACCAAGCAATTTTTATAAAATTTCTCTACCAAGAAATTCTGATATGTTATTTTGAAAATTGGAATAAGAAAAAAGGGTTTTCTATTTAAAAATAAATATGGTAAATCATCCCATGTTTTAAATAATAAAATAGACACAATTTCTGGTTGTGAACAAAATAGTGTTCAAACCTTTACCCTCTTCCATCTCTAAATCTAGTTCAAAAAAACATGAGGAAAACATGTCCAAAATTACATATTAATAAAATAAAATAAAAAACCTTTTTTAATAAAATATTTTAAAATAGTTTAATAGGAAAAGGATAAAAATTAAAAATGAAGATATTATATTGTAATATTTGCAATATACCAATATAAATACATGGATAAATAAAGTACCTCATAGCAATCCATTAGATACAATAAAGGAATTAAAACATGGAAAATCTAATGTTGAGTAACAATCAAACAATCAGAGTCATATAACAACTATCAATTTCAAGTGGAAAGGTAATATTATGTGGGTAATTACTAGATTTGTTAGTGAGTCCACAAAAAACAAGAAAACAAACCATGACCAACTATAAAAAATGTTGAATCTATCACAAACCTAAGCTTACCAAATTAGTGAACACCCACCTCCCTATTGCACATTTCTAGCCTGAATCCACATTAACTTGGGAGATTCTAGTTGGGGTGTGAGTTTGAAAAACCATGTAATAAATCTAGGTTCTATCATATAACTACTTAGATTTCACGTGACTAGTCAGAGAGGTGATTAGGATAACATGTAACCAAGATCACAATGGGGATCCATAAAAACATCACATTCACTATCAATATTCCATCACAATACATGGTTCACATCCCACCCTCACCCACACACTCCCACAAAGCATAAAACCCTTGTCTCAACACCCTTCATAATGTGATTTAAGCATCCTTAACCAAGAAAGAACATACATTAGGGGTTAATAAATAATTCTCATGACAATATAATTTACTTCACAAAGTGAAATGAGCCTCTAAGCTAAACCAAATTGATAAAACAAACATTTATAAATTTAATAAAACATCAATTTAAACCATTCATTAAAAAAGGTCCATACATTCAAATTTATTTTAAAAACAATTTTAAAGCTTCAATTTGGGATTTAAACAAACAATATGTAAATACAATCAATCCCTTTAATGTTTTAAAATATCCTTTTAGTCAACCATTTCAAAAAATATATTCACATGTTATCCTTTAAATCATTCCAAAATACATTTCAATAAAAAATACATATTTTATTACATTGGGAACAATCTTAAAGTATCAACACATTTTCATTAAAATGAGTATTTATATTTAATCAATACAAAATACAATAATAAAAAACAATACATTTTAATTTTAATGCAAATTATTACTTCTTAATGAGTAACTAGTCATACCAAATAAAATTTTCACTAAAAGGGTCATTTATTTATTCAAAATTATTAAACCATTCCTAACCAATTTACAATGGAATAAACATGAATTCATGAAACACGTGAATTAAAATAAGGAGAAATGACATAGAAACACCTACTTAGTATATCAGGTATCAAACCACAAAAAATACTTGATGTGTCACCTCTAATGGAGAACAATTAAACAATGAAGAGGGATCTCCATATAAGTTAAAATAAATCATAGAATAGTAATTCAACATAAAACCATTTTGTTCCAATAGATCCCAAGGCTTCCATATCCTCTAGGAAGAATGAATCAATAGAAATAAGAGTGATTGAAGTCCAAGAGAATAAAGAAATATCAAAAGAGTATTACTACTTCAATTTTCACTTTGATCTGACAAGAGATGAAGTTGATATAGCCAACTATATCAAAGAGGCCTCCCACGATTCATGTGGGTAAATCAATTCTCAAGGAAGAAGATGATATATATATATATATAATAGGGGTTCTATGGTGAAATTAACATACCAAACCTACTATAATTTTCTCCTAATTACACCAATGACTGGGTGGTGGGGTCCCACTAGTTAGCCGGTCGCTACTGTAGAAACAGAGTATCCATTATCTAGCCCATTGGCTAGCTAGTTTCTATAATAGATTATAGTATCCACTTCCTAGCACACCAACTTGCCAATGTCCATAAATGACTAACCGGTGGACTACCTGTAGCTTTTTAAGCTATCGTTTCAAGTCTTCACCTACTATAAAGTTATAAGTCATCCATTAACCCCTAGAACCATTCAGAAACAAAAACAAGGAGTAGTCCTTTGATGAAACTAATATCGGGATGTCATAACTTATATGTGGTTCAAAAAAATAATTAATATTAATCCACTCATAAATCCTTCTTATATTTTATATATTTCTCTAAAAAAATACATCACTCATACCTAAATCAGTCATACATGCTTCAGATGACTCACATATCAATTTGGATAACTCTTACATGGATTAGTGATCATGGATCTTACATCGATATCCTTTTCTAAAATATGAAGCCTCAAATTGGAAATTAATCTTACATATTTCATGTATGATCCCTTTGTGAATTTTTATCACCATCGTAGAATAATTGTACTTAATAAAATAATCATATAAAATTTTGAATTTATGACTAAATATATCTAATTAGCTTAAAAAATTATGAAACATATTTCCAACAATTCTTTAAAACCTATAAAAAATGGTTGAAAACAAGTAAAATTGATTCAATAATTCTATAGGGTGTTTCAAGAAGGATAATTTTATTAAATAAATCATAGACTCAAGAATTATATAGGGTTATCCTTACCTTATCTCAATCACCAAAAGTATTTTACCCCTTTCTGTGAAATGGAAATAGGAAAAGGAAAAAAAATAAAACAAAAAAAACTATAATAGTATAAATTGAAGATGAAAAACTTCATGATTTTATACCCCTACTCTTCCCAACCACCAAATAATTTATAGGTTTTATATTTAAATGTTACATATATTCTACCCTTCCTATGATTCTCTCTTCTTTTATTTTTAATATCTTGTTTTAGATCTTGGGTTTCCTATAAATCTACACTTTTGAATTCATTCCTTCCAATGTCATTCAATAGTTGGATTCACAAGATTCATTTTTTCATAAATAAAATATTTTCTCCAATTCACTTCTATATTTACAAGATCCACATAACATCATAATTATCTCCATGGTTATGATTCATTCTAATTATTTCAAAATATTTTTCTTTATGAGATGTGCCTTTCTCTGGATTTTGAAAAGTTAAGGAACCTTATATATAATATAATATGCCAAATTGAAACTTACATATCCTAAAAATTAACCTTATGTATTATATTAACCTCACCAATGAAAAAGGACATTACCTTTATGTATTAGTGTTCAACTCTCTATTCAAAAATACAACTAATTTTATGTATCACTCAAACTAGGGGGTTACTCTTACATATCTTGGGGAAGAGTTGTTGAGACGTTTCCCAAAAAAAAATTTCATCTACTCAGAGTTACTCTTATATATCAGTAATATTACCTTTATGTATTGACTGATTTTTGGATTTTAGTAAATCCACTTAGAGTTACTCTTACATATACATGGATGTTTTATACCTTTGTCAATTTCCATCCCTGGTATTCTCAATATAGAATGAACCATATGTATTGAGTAATGTTACTTATGAATACTCCATGATTTTATAAATTTCCAATGAGATAGTAATTACTCTTATTTATATTTCATTTTCTCTACATAATTAATTTTAACTATATACTTATACAGAATTGTTCTTCACTACTGTAACAAGATCCTTATTCACATCCAACTTCTTTTCCTTAAAAATAAAAAATAAATAGATTATAAATATTAATTTTTATTATAAAAAATAAATAAATAAACCAAGTTTAAAATTCCACCATTTAAAGAAATATTTAAAAAATACAATGAAATGTTCTTCTAAGTCTAAATAATCCTAAAACTCAATTAATTAATTAATATAAGGAAATAAAATGAATGTAATTTTAATAAAATATACTACATTTATTTCAACTATAAAAACCATAAAGAGATTATTTTAACTAAGGAATAATATCAGATCTAATTATTCCAATGGATAATTGTGAATATAATATTGAACATTCTTCAAGAAAAAATAACTGAATCTGGTTGTGGAGAAAGGACCTGGTTGGTGATAGTATTTTTGACGGACTACAAGTGGGTACTTGTCGAGATAGTTAGTGTTCTGCATTATAATTTGGTTGGTTCCAGGTATAGAGGTTCAATTTTATTCCCTTTCAATTGGATTTTCTTTATAATAAAAGATTATACATGCATGTGTGGGATAAAAACCACCATACACAAAGGATTATCTCAAACATTTTAAGTATACCTCATAAATATATGTGTGTTGTATTATTTTTTATTTGTGTTAGTATGGAGTATGTATGGACCAAGTGTGGGATGAGAGATTTAAATCCATTCACTTTAATAGGTTTATAGTTAATATAAAGGATTTTTAATAAGTAAATAGTTGGACACCCTAATTCACCCATCTTAATGTGGCTTCACTGATTCTATAGAAACATTAATTAGTATTAGAGCCTCTATTTTTAACTCTGATTGGGTTTTCTAAAATTTAATTTTTGAGTTTTTGAGTTTCTATTTTAGTGAAATCATTATGAATTGTAGATTTGAATAAATCTATGAATTATCTTTTAAATAAAATATAGAGGTTATAGTTACCTTGAATTTATAGGAAAAGAGAACCCAAAATATTGAGAAACATCCCATCCATGAGAAAATTAAAAGAGGAAAATAATCTCAACTTCTATATGTTGTAAACATAGAGGAATCAAATCTAGAATGAATTTAGAATAACCAGTGAAAAAATACACTAGTGGGAATATGGACAATACTTTCACCTCAGGAGTTCCAAAATTATTACATGAATATAAGGTAACTAAACTTTCTCGTCAAGATTGTCTTATGGATGAACTATGTACAAGTGGGAAAGATAATGTTACCAAGTAATAAAAAGATATTATTTTTAGAATAGTCATATATAGTTTCTAAGAAGAATCTATCACTTTTACTTTTGGTTCTTTAGGATACTTTTAGGATGATATCACCCAACATGAAGAATAATATGAAATTATAGAGGAATAACTACCTTAGAAGATGTTCATGTGCATAAATGTCAACAAACAAATTGAGTCAAAAATTTCTAAGAATATAGTTCTTCAAGAAAATTCCCCCATATTTGAGAAGGGGATTCCTAAATCAATGCTATATAAAGATAAAATTAAATAATGTATTGAAGATAATATCCATGAATTTTAAAAAAAATTCTATCATTAATATAAAGAATTATCATTTAGAGATCATCTCTATAAAGATAAATGAGATTTCCAATTATTTTAAAGAGAATAAAAAGATGAATAAATATTATAAAAATAATTTTGAGGTAATTAGAAAAGATTATGAAGAAAGGGTAGAGTCAATTTAAGATTAAAACATCACTTTAAATATAAAATGTTTTGATCTTAAGGTGAAATTACAAAATTTGGATGTTGTCTAAGATTAGTCCTCATAGGTAGCTGAGAAAAGAGTTGATTCCATAAAATATTCTGGTGACAGTATCATCCTAAAATATCCCAATCTATTATAAAAAAATCACTTGAAATCATTTTTTGATAACTCTACTTTAGGATCAAATTAAATTATAACCCCTGTTTAGAAAATATTATTTTCCCTAATATTTATTTCATTCACAATGCATATAATAATTGAAATTATGGATAAATATGGATTAGGAAAAATTATGAGAAACCTTCCTATACATAAATGGTGGATGTGAGAATCAATAACAAAAGAAGTTCCCTAAAATAATATCAACTGATGGATAAAGTATCATAAAAATAGGAAGGTGATAAAGTTTTCAAGAATTTTTTTCAAAAGATAAACCTATGATTCATTGTCTATTTTTGGCAGTATTAAAGGATTGAGTATAAGTTTATTGATTTTCGGTATACTATATAAATTCATAAAAGAAAAATAATTCCTATATAAAGGGGAGAAAATTTGAGTCAAATAAAATTACATAGAAAAAGAATATGAAGAATATTTATACATTAAAAATAATTGGAATTTTGGAAAATATTTTTGGAAATTTCAATAAATGTTGTCATTATTATAAATAATGATGGTTCAAATTAACCAAGAATGTGATAAAATAATTTCAACAAATAACACTGGAGAATATGAAAACATTATGAAATGTTGAAGAGAATAATTCAAGCAATGAGGAATATATGTTTTTGGTTATCTAATGTGAAGAAGGAAATTCCACATAATGAGACAACTAAATTGAATATGAATATCATAATTCCCAAAGAGTATACTATTTTTAAAACTAATGGTGAAATCATAGAAATTTCTCTCAATATTATAGATTAAAATGGAAGGATTTTCTAGGTGGAGAAATAATATCATCCAAATGGATCTCACTAATTAGAATTATAGAACCCTATTTATTCCCATATATATTGTGTTTATATTTCAATACATAGAATTAAAATTGATATATATAGGGGTAAATATAGAATGATGAGTGCAATGATTATTTTATAATAATCTAGATGATCTATCTTGGAGTTATCCATCTTGAGTTACATCAATTCTTGATGGAAAATTATAAAAAGTATGTTTAAATTCCATTTAAAGAAAAAATGAGCCTTGATGATATGAATATAGAATATACCCATTTAGGTGGATTTGTATTGAGAAAGTGTTTGATATTTTCATTATTAAGGTTTTTTCACATTTTCCCATAATTGATTTAAAATAATTAAGTTAAGAGGGAAAATAGATTAGTTTATGAAAATAATGATGATAATTTGTTTATATATACATGGACATGAAGAGAAATATTGGGAAGTTGATTAGTCTCTCTTGTTTTATATAATGAGTATTTATCAAGTAGACTTAGAGTTTATTAATTAATAAATCACATATGGTATCATCCTTTTTATATATTGTTAATAATGGGGAGAGAAAGAATAAAATAGTTGAAAACATAATGAAATGTATTTTCTTTATGGGTATTGAAAAAAATTCAAAGGGGGAGATTATTAGTCCCTTGGATACTGATGTGTTGTGTTTTTTGTTAATGAGAAAAGATGTAAATATTTGTTGTGATGAGAATTTTGTAAGAATTCTAAATTATCCTATCAAGGATGACAATATGTACAGATTAAAAAATAAATAAACCAATGAATAGAAATAAGGAAGAACTCATTGGTTTGAGAAAGTTGAGAAGAAACTGAAAGTATTTGTTATCTATATATTTTTCTAAGAAGGGGTTAGAGAGTGAGATATTTCCATTGATCATGTTTCATAAATATATATTAATACCAAGAGGTTTATAAGGTGTTTCTAAGAAGTATAATGAAAAGGATTATTTTGGTATTTTGTTTTTTTGTTAAATATAAATACCTTAACATTTTTGAAAACATAAATCACTTAACCTTGTGAGTTACAAAAGTGATCGAACAGAGTTTCCATTGGACCAACATCAATGGATAGAGGAAATTGGTTATAATAAAATGAATAGAGTGTGGAATAGAATGTTCATACAATAATACTAAAACTTTACACCAGAGATAATGTTTTCTGAGGTTGAATCAGATGATTATTTTATATTACTAAATTTTCTAACATCGTGTGTACTAAAATATCCCATGATTTGAGATTAGGTCGATCGGGGAATAATGATGTTCGTGTATACAAATTTCATGTTAAATTTTTTTTTATAGATCATTGGACTGATGTTATTGGAAAAAGGTTCAAATGAGAAATGTTAAAAGTTAAAGGGTTATGAATATATGATATTTTAATAATAGAAAGTGTTATCAGTCAAACCTTTATGAAGTTAATCCTATCAAACTTTTATAAGTTCATCAGAGAGAAGGAATTTCATTAGTTCATCAGATAGGGAATCTAAAAGTCATTAAATAGATAAATGGTTATGAAAGGTTAGGATGTAGGGGAGTTTGATGGACCACTATAAAGTCATCATACAAATGTTTTCATATGGATTTCATTAGAAAAATATTTTCAAGTGAAGGAAATGGTGAAATTTTTTCGAAACAAGTCAACAGATGAAAGAAAAGTCTCATTATTTTTTTCTAGATATTCCAATGAAGTTATAAAGGAATAATAGATAAAGTTTTATCATATGGAATAAGTATTATGAAGGTGTACTAGATAGATTATTCGATGTGATTTATGATTTTTTTTTAACGTTATTAAATGTGACGATGATTTTATAGATGATCAATGTTTCAATAATCATTAAATATAGTCATGATTCAATCTAAGATTCTTGGAAATATTAAAGTTGATATTTAAGAAAAATTTAAAGGATTTTTTTTATGATGGTTATTATAAAAAGATCCTAAATTTTTAGAGGTTTTAATCTCATAAAATAAAGGAATTTTCTGAGTGGTACATTTAAAGTTTTAAGGGGGATATTTAATTTAATGTTTTCAATTTTACCTAAACTTTTGTAGATATGATACCTAAATAAAGTGGGTTGGAATGTTGAGTGGATGTGTATATTTTTAGTAACTAGGATAATCATTTCATAATTGAAGAGACAATTAGAAAAATAGTGTGAAGAGGCATCAGTCTGACAGATACTAGACAATGTTTCTTATCGATTGGTATTAAAAAATTAGTGTAAAAAGGTAATCGATCGAATGGGTTGAAGAAGCGTAGGATGACTAATGTGCTGAAATGATCAAATGAAAATGGTTTTAGATTGGTATCAGTCTATATAATGCACTAGAAAGAGTATACCAGATGTGCTCACCGAATGGAGTATACCGAATGAAATTTCCAAATGACCTTCTATTAGGCAGAAGAATACTTTTTCTCACTATTGTGAAAGAAAGTGAACAGGAATAAGAAGTAATTTCAAAAAGATAAGGTGTGAAGAAATGTCACGACCCGCCCTCGGGGCTCGTGCCGTGACTACCCCAAGCCCGCCTTCCATAGGCCAGGGGCTGGCGACTAGCACCAAGGCGTAAAATCCCAGTAAAAAGGGAAGGCATTGCCTTAATAAAGTAAACAAGCACCTCAGAGTAACAAGCGGAAGTAAAGCAGTACACAAAACTAGAACAACTGTGCTGAAGTAAAGGGGCCGGAAATACAAGACCAACTGTAAAGTAAAGTACAACTCGAAAGGGAAAACAGCAACTGAAAGTACAAGCGGCTCCTGGGACGTCCTCCTCGATTCCTACCTGAAGGGTAGGTACAGATGGCTCAGCTCCTGGATCGTCCACCACGGATCCTACCTGAAGGGTAGGTACAGATAGCTCACAACTCCTCGGGTCCAACTGTCCGCTCCGAGCACGTCCCGCTCAGTGGTCCTCCTCCGGGTACCGACCTACTCCGAAAGCCTCATCCACAGTCAGCGTTGTCCGTCGTCTGCAACCAATACAACGAAGTGCGGGCAAAGCCCGTGCAGGGGTGAGTATAAGCTACTCAGTAGGGACCCCGAGACCCCTGAAGGTCTCTCAAATCCACAAAGGATAAACCACGAAGAAAATTAACAATCACGAAGTAACATCCAGTATTGATTAGGTATATGCCCATACATATACCTATGTCACCAATTTCCGTTCGGCTCCAACACGAGCCCAAGAACAATCCAATCCACAAAGAAGAGTAAACAGTAAAATCCACATAGGATAACAGTACAAGTCCACACGGTTTATAACAAGTTTATGAAATCAACGGATAACTATTACCCAGGTATATGCCCATACATATACCTAAGTTATCAAGCGACCCATCTCAATCATGAGGAAACACAAAGATCAATGACTCAGCTCAAACCAGGATTTTCATTATCGAAACCGTAAAGGTTGAAGAGCCCCATCTCTGAAGTGTACAGTGGTCCTGTCATGACTCCGAGGTACTGCTCACTAACCTAAGACTGCTGAAGTACTCCTCCTGTCGAGTACTGCGGGTCTGCTGCCAACTACCGGGCGCTCCGTCCGCTGAGGGTCTGCTGCCAAATACCGGGCGCTCACCCAGATAGCCTACTGAGGTACTCCTCCTGTCGAGTACCGCGGGTTTGCTGCCAACTACCAGGCGCTCTGTCCGCCGTGGGTCTGCTGCCAACTACTGGGCGCTCCGTCCACTGGGCTAGTCGACTCACTCCAAGTCGAGTCGGTCAAGCAGTCGTCAGGTCTCAGTCATATACACGGTCTCCGTACTCCGCACGCACGCCTCCACCGTCGCGGGTCTGTCGCTACAACCAAGCGCACACACTCCGTAGAGTATCGCGGGTCCGCCGCTACAACCAAGCGCTCCACCGCCAAGGGTCTTCTGCTGCATCCAAGCGCACCACCACTGTCAAGTACCACGGGTCCGCCGCTACACCCAAGCGCTCCACCGCCCAAGGTAAACAGAAGATTCAGCTCACACAGGTTCGGTAGCACTGTTCCACGTAGGATCGCTGAGTGCTGTAGTCGTCGTCGTCGAATCCACACAGGATCTCTGTACTGTCGTCGTCGCAGTCACAGTAGCTGTCGAAGCAGTAGTAGTAGCAGTCAGTCGCAGCCAACACTAGGGTCCCCGCACACAGCAAGCTCATTCAGAGGGTCCGCTCCACGAGCCGAGAGGCTGATACATCAACTGTCACAAGGTCCAGAGTTGATGTATCCAAAAGTTCCGTAACGTCAACAGGAACTCAACGCAACAGACGGCGCGTCGATCGGACGCCCGGTCTGAGAGTTATTGGCATTTTCGTCTCCGGGGCCCGGTTGGTTTTTAAGGAAAAACCAACCCGACCGTACTCCACCTGCGTCCAAACCTCGGGCGGAGTATGCCAAAAGATCCGTCTCACTAAGAGGAACACAACGCGACTGACGGCGCGTCAATCGGACGTTCGTGGATCAAGATATGAGCGTTTCCGCTCCGAAGGCCCGGTTGATTTCGTGAACGAACCAACCCGGCCGAACTCAAAGTAATCCTAAACCTTGAGTGCGATATACCGAAACGACCGTCTCGATCCAAGGATCGCGTTTCCACAGACGGTTCGTCATTCGGAGGTCCGAGGCTCAAGTTATGGCCAAAAGACCAAAACAGGTTCAAAACGGGGGGGTCCGGGTCCGGGCCGACCCGGCCCGACCCCCCCCCCCCCCCCCCCCGGGGCGGCGCGGTGGCCGGCGGAGGCGCGCGGAGGCGGCGCGGCGGCGCGCGGCGGTGCGCTGAGGCGGCGCGGCGGCGCGCGGAGGCGGCGCGGCGGCGCGCGGCGGGGCGGCGGCGCGGGGAGCCGCGGCGGCTGTCGCCGCGAGGAGGCCGCACGCGGGGGAAACAATCCCCCCGCTCTTCATCTGGCGGCGCGGCATAGCTGCGCCGTTTTGTTTTTAAAAACGCCCCCCCCCCCCCCCACGTGGGGGGCCTGCTGGTGCGGAACCGGGGGGCCGGCTGCCCCCCTCCTTCAAAGAACCGCCCCCCTCATAAAGAGGGGGGGTTTTATGAGGTGGCCGGGGGTTTAATTCCCCCGGTTTTAATGGTATCTGGCCGGCCAGCCGGCCGGCCGGTTTTCTCTAACGGGACCGGAAATTCCGGTCCCCCCTTCGGCTTCCGACGCCGGCGGCCCGGCCGCCGGTCTTCTCTTCCGCCGCGGCCCGGAACCGGCCACGGTCTCCTCGTCCCGCCGCGGCCCGGAACCGGCCGCGGCGTTCGTCATCCGGCGCGGTGCGACGGCACCGCGCCCCTTCGTCGTGCCTTGATTCCATTCAACGCGGCGCGACGGCGTCGCGTTCTTGAAGATTTTTCCTCGGCGTGGCGCGACGGCGTCGCGTAAAATATTTGCACGATCATCCGTGTGGTGCGACGGCACCACGCCACTTGCTTCCACCCGCAAGAATAAACAAGAACGATGGAGGGGGGTTCGGCCGTGTTCGTGCGGTCCGGCCCCCCTCACGTTAAAATAATAACGCAACTTAAAACATTCAAAAGTCTCATGTTTGACATGCGAAATCCATGATCAAGAAATGGAATAAATAAATATTGATTCAACAACCCCTACCTCGAAGGAAGTTCGCGGAGCTCGTCAACGATCCGCGAAGGACGAGCGTCGCGGAGATCGGACATCACGGAGGTCGGTCGTCATGGAAGAAGACGTCGTCGGCATCGCGGTAGACGGACGCGGGTTCGCCGCGAGAGGCACGTCGCGGAAAGTGAGTTGCGGCGTCGGACGTAGGTTCGTCGCGGAAAGCACGTCGCGGAGAGGATGCGTTGCGGCGTCGTGGAGGAAAACCAACGCGTTGCAGTCCGACGTCGTGGAAGAAGGACGCCGCGTTCTTCGTGAAGTTGAGTGTTCTTCGTGATGTTGAGCGTTCTTCGTGATCTTCGTCAGAGATGAAGAAGAAGAAGAAAATGCTCTCCACCTCTCTAGGAACAAAGGAACTAACCCAAAAATAATAAATTAAGCTCATACTTAATTTATTAACACAACACCAACCTATGAAATTCAAGAGTTTGAATTTCAAAACTTTAATTAAACTCACTTATTAATGACATAAGTTATAACCTAAGTTTACATCATTAATTGTGAGTTGGGGAGGGTTAGAGAATATGAAGGGGTGGGGTTCGTGTGGGCCCCACCACCCACTTAACCTCCCAAGGGAAGTTGGGTTGTCACCCAACTTCCACCCAAAGGATAAAAACACTTAAGGAAGATAAAAATAAAAATTGAAGTTAAATTTTTATTTTAACATCCACAATTTTATTTTTTTACAACTCCCCTCGTGTAAATGCAACTTCGGGAAAGGTCTCCTTAAGCGAATATCGGCGCTGCGAGTTCATCGGTGCCCTCGGATTTCAATTCCGAGCACCGGATCAAAAGTTAGGAATTCCCGCTCGTTCGTTCACTGAACGTACCCGAGCCAAACTTCGGAAATTAATTCCGGGCACACCGGGCCTCGGAATCAGTTGCCGTCAGAAACCGCGCTCATGTAAAATTCGAAAGAAAATTAAGAAAAAATTTCCCTTGAATTTTACGGGTCTTTACATTACTCCCACCTCAGGGCTTTACGTCCCCGTAAAGCTTCAACTCACACTTAAGGGAAACAAAGTAGTACTGAGCACGCAACTGAGCTTTACGCTCCCATATGCTCAGCTGAAGATCTCGTGCTACCCGTGAAGCACCCCAGAGGAAGCAACCGTTCACGTAGAACCTGCTCCTGTCGATCCTCGTTCTCTACTAGAACCTCTGTGCTTGTCTCCCTGTCATCGACGTCCAACTCCCCGAGGTCGATGACGTGTGAAGAAACATACACGTATCTCCACAGCTGAGACACGTGGTGGACATTATGCACCCGGTGCGACTGAGGTGGTAGGGTCAAGCGGTAAACCTCCTCGCCTACCCTGCTGAAGATTAAAAAGGGTCCATCGAACTTCGGAGATAACATGCCGCCTTGGCCACATCTCCGAAACCTCATCGGGTTGAGACCGTATAAGAACGTGTTCGTCACCCTCGAATTCAAGAGGTTTCCCTTTTTAGGTTAGAACTGAAACTCAAAACTCCTGCTGCCATAAGGGTAGGGTTGACCAACTCAAGAGTGATCGATCACACCCTCTTATGCCTGAGTTTAACATGTGCTGCCCAGGGTTTCCTTTTCGCCGACCAAGGAAAACCCATTCCGACGTTTGCCTAAAACAGTCAACCGGGGTATGATTTGTGAATCAAAACCATACCCAGATCAACGTCGTAAGGCCTCTACGCTGCCACCAAGAGATTCCAACCTAAACTCTCGCCTCGAGGTCAAATCACACCATCGGCGTAAGTGTGATTATCGAGTCTCCTCCCAAAGGTATCTCCAGACGTGAGGGTCAAGTCTACGGCTTACCCGGAACCTCTAGGTCTGGGACATGATTCGTGGAAGGGTAGAATGATTGGTTCCTATGTCTATAGATATGGCAGCTCGTAGTAGACATAATTCGTACCCCGAATCATTCTTAGAGCTCCTGGGTCACACTCCTTGACCGCAATGCAGCTATTCTCCTCCCCAGCCCTCCTGCTCCCTGAGCCTGACGGGGACTACTAAGTCGGGTGGTCGTAACATGTCGAATTGTACACCACCACATGCTGCTCTCCAAGCTCCGCTTCCACGTCTGCTACCCTGCAGATTCATCTGTCCTTAGCACTTCCTCATCCTGAAACATTTTACACGCCTGAGTCTCTGAGACTGGCGCTAGTTTCCTGCCTTTCACTGCTAACGTTCACAACCACAAAGGTTCTCTCTAGCATCCTAGCATAGGTAGAAATGCATAGAGGAAAAGTAATGGTTCGGATGTCCTTTAGACACACTTCGCTCAGAAGTTCGAGTCTAAAGAACTGATCACAACGTAACCAACGAGTACTAAGATTGATTGGTAAGCCACGTTGAGTGCTCTGCTTCCGACATGTCGTAGTGTCGAAGCTGTATTAGCTCCAAAAAACTCACAACCACCTCCTCAAGCCAGTCCTCAGCCGCCTACGAGTCAGGCTCACCTCGAAACTTGAGGGATATCTGGTTATAAAACATATGTAAGGCACTAAGCCTGTGAGTCTCTGCTACCGGTACCGCCGGTAGTGTCTGCTGACCAACAGGTAGTGACATAGCTGGCGCTCTACCCGTAGGTACTATCCCAGGTATCGGTTCGCGTACCGAAGCCTCATTACTATAAGGACCAACCTCATGGTCACTCACTGGAAACAACAGGGGCTAAGATCATCATCCTCTCTACTAGTATCCAAGCTAGGCGTAGAACTCTAGCAACCGCCTCCATCCAGTCCACTGCTGCCTGGGAAATCTGTCTCGCCTCGTATCCTCAGAGGCCTCTACTGCTGGAACTCGTGCATCGTGCTCTGCTAGCGTGCACTGTCAGCTAGTGGCATCTGCTGCCTAACGGGTGGTGGTGCTGCTGGTACACTACCCGAAGGTTCCAACACTGAAAAAGGGCCCTGCACCGGAGTCTCGCTGCTCGGTGGGCCATCATCGAGAACTCTCTCGGAACTCCAGCTAACTATCTGCATGGTGACATTCTGAACAGTTGCGTTACGGTCAACGATTTATACCTGGTGAGCTGACCTGGTTTGAGCTGACTTTAAATTTTTTGGGAAACACACACGCAATCAGTGTTTTCGTGCATTAAGTCGGAAATCAGAAGTCAGGGTCCTGGTGTACGGATACGTCAGCCGCCGCACCAACACTGGACTCCCTGGACTGATAACCACACTCAATACACTAAACACTATTGCTTCACATAGAAGAAAGATCAGAGTTTGCGGTAGAACCGACCGCCTCTGATACCAATTTGTCACGACCCGCCCTCGGGGCCCGTGCCGTGACTACCCCAAGTCCGCCTTCCATAGGCCAGGGGCTGGCGACTAGCACCAAGGCGTAAAATCCCAGTAAAAAGGGAAGGCATTGCCTTAATAAAGTAAACAAGCACCTCAGAGTAACAAGCGGAAGTAAAGCAGTACACAAAACTAGAACAACTGTGCTGAAGTAAAGGGGCCGGAAATACAAGCCCAACTGTAAAGTAAAGTACAACTCGAAAGGGAAAACAGCAACTGAAAGTACAAGCGGCTCCTGGGACGTCCTCCTCGATTCCTACCTGAAGGGTAGGTACAGATGGCTCAGCTCCTGGATCGTCCACCACGGATCCTACCTGAAGGGTAGGTACAGATAGCTCACAACTCCTCGGGTCCAACTGTCCGCTCCGAGCACGTCCCGCTCAGTGGTCCTCCTCCGGGTACCGACCTACTCCGAAAGCCTCATCCACAGTCAGCGCTGTCCGTCGTCTACAACCAACACAACGAAGTGCGGGCAAAGCCCGTGCAGGGGTGAGTATAAGCTACTCAGTAGGGACCCTGAGACCCCTGAAGGTCTCTCAAATCCACAAAGGATAAACCACGAAGAAAAGTAACAATCACGAAGTAACATCCAGTATTGATTAGGTATATGCCCATACATATACCTATGTCACCAATTTCCGTTCGGCTCCAACACGAGCCCAAGAACAATCCAATCCACAAAGAAGAGTAAACAGTAAAATCCACATAGGATAACAGTACAAGTCCACACGGTTTATAACAAGTTTATGAAATCAACGGATAACTATTACCCAGGTATATGCCCATACATATACCTAAGTTATCAAGCGACCCATCTCAATCATGAGGAAACACAAAGATCAATGACTCAGCTCAAACCAGGATTTTCATTATCGAAACCGTAAAAGTTGAAGAGCCCCATCTCTGAAGTCTACAGTGGTCCTGTCACGACTCTGAGGTACTGCTCACTAACCTAAGACTGCTGAAGTACTCCTCCTGTCGAGTACCGCGGGTCTGCTGCCAACTACCGGGCGCTCCGTCCGCTGAGGGTCTGCTGCCAAATATCGGGCGCTCACCCAGATAGCCTACTGAGGTACTCCTCCTGTCGAGTACCGCGGGTTTGCTGCCAACTACCAGGCGCTCCGTCCGCCGTGGGTCTGCTGCCAACTACTGGGCGCTCCGTCCACTGGGCTAGTCGACTCACTCCAAGTCGAGTCGGTCAAGCAGTCGTCTGGTCTCAGTCATCTACACGGTCTCTGTACTCCGCACGCACGCCTCCACCGTCGCGGGTCTGTCGCTACAACCAAACGCACACACTCCGTAGAGTATCGTGGGTCCGCCGCTACAACCAAGCGCTCCACCGCCAAGGGTCTGCTGCTGCATCCAAGCGCACCACCACTGTCAAGTACCACGGGTCCGCCGCTACACCCAAGCGCTCCACCGCCCAAGGTAAACAGAAGATTCAGCTCACACAGGTTCGGTAGCACTGTTCCACGTAGGATCGCTGAGTGCTGTAGTCGTCGTCGTCGAATCCACACAGGATCTCTGTACTGTCGTCGTCGCAGTCACAGTAGCTGTCGAAGCAGTAGTAGTAGCAGTCAGTCGCAGCCAACACTAGGGTCCCCGCACACAGCAAGCTCGTTCAGAGGGTCCGCTCCACGAGCCGAGAGGCTGATACATCAACTGTCACAAGGTCCAGAGTTGATGTATCCAAAAGTTCTGTAACGTCAACAGGAACTCAACGCAACAGACGGCGCGTCGATCGGACGCCCGGTCTGAGAGTTATTGGCATTTTCGTCTCCGGGGCCCGGTTGGTTTTTAAGGCAAAACCAACCCGACCGTACTCCACCTGCGTCCAAACCTCGGGCGGAGTATTCCAAAAGATCCGTCTCACTAAGAGGAACACAACGCGACTGACGGCGCGTCAATCGGACGTTCGTGGCTCAAGATATGAGCGTTTCCGCTCCGAAGGCCCGGTTGATTTCGTGAACGAACCAACCCGGCCGAACTCAAAGTAATCCGAAACCTTGAGTGCGATATACCGAAACGACCGTCTCGATCCAAGGATCGCGTTGCCGCAGACGGTTCGTCATTCGGAGGTCCGAGGCTCAAGTTATGGCCAAAAGACCAAAACATGTTCAAAACGGGGGGGTCCGGGTCCGGGCCGACCCGGCCCGACCCCCCCCCCCCCCCCCGGGGCGGCGCGGTGGCCGGCGGCGGCGCGCGGCGGCGCGCGGAGGCGGCGCGGCGGCGCGCGGAGGCGGCGCGGCGGCGCGCGGAGGCGGCGCGGCGGCGCGCGGCGGCGGCGCGGCGGCGCGCGGCGGTGCGGCGGCGCGGGGAGCCGCGGCGGCTGTCGCCGCGAGGAGGCCGCACGCGGGGGAAACAATCCCCCCGCTCTTCATCTGGCGACGTGGCATAGCCGCGCCGTTTTGTTTTTAAACCCCCCCCCCCCCCACGTGGGGGGCCTGCTGGTGCGGAACCGGGGGGCCGGCTGCCCCCCTCCTTCAAAGAACCGCCCCCCTCATAAAGAGGGGGGTTTTATGAGGTGGCCGGGGGTTTAATTCCCCCGGTTTTAATGGTATCCGGCCGGCCAGCCGGCCGGCCGGTTTTCTCTAACGGGACCGGAAATTCCGGTCCCCCCTTCAGCTTCCGACGCCGGCGGCCCGGCCGCCGGTCTTCTCTTCCGCCGCGGCCCGGAACCGGCCGCGGTCTCCTCGTCCCGCCGCGGCCCGGAACCGGCCGCGGCGTTCGTCATCCGGCGCGGTGCGACGGCACCGCGCCCCTTCGTCGTGCCTTGATTCCATTCAACGCGGCGCGACGGCGTCGCGTTCTTGAAGATTTTTCCTCGGCGTGGCGCGACGGCGCCGCGTAAAATATTTGCACGATCATCCGCGTGGTGCGACGGCACCACGCCACTTGCTTCCACCCGCAAGAATAAACAAGAACGATGGAGGGGGGTTCGGCCGTGTTCGTGCGGTCCGGCCCCCCTCACGTTAAAATAATAACGCAACTTAAAACATTCAAAAGTCTCATGTTTGACATGCGAAATCCATGATCAAGAAATGGAATAAATAAATATTGAATAAACAACCCCTACCTCGAAGGAAGTTCGCGGAGCTCGTCAACGATCCGCGAAGGACGAGCGTCGCGGACATCAGACATCACGGAGGTCGGTCGTCACGGAAGAAGACGTCGTCGGCATCGCGGTAGACGGACGCGGGTTCGCCGCGAGAGGCACGTCGCGGAAAGTGCGTTGCGGCGTCGGACGTAGGTTCGCCGCGGAAAGCACGTCGCGGAGAGGATGCGTTGCGGCGTCGTGGAGGAAAACCAACGCGTTGCAGTCCGACGTCGTGGAAGAAGGACGCCGCGTTCTTCGTGAAGTTGAGTGTTCTTCGTGATGTTGAGCGTTCTTCGTGATCTTCGTCAGAGATGAAGAAGAAGAAGAAAATTCTCTCCACCTCTCTAGGAACAAAGGAACTAACCCAAAAATAATAAATTAAGCTCATACTTAATTTATTAACACAACACCAACCTATGAAATTCAAGAGTTTTAATTTCAAAACTTTAATTAAACTCACTTATTAATGACATAAGTTATAACCTAAGTTTACATCATTAATTGTGAGTTGGGGAGGGTTAGAGAATATGAAGGGGTGGGGTTCATGTGGGCCCCACCACCCACTTAACCTCCCAAGGGAAGTTGGGTTGTCACCCAACTTCCACCCAAAGGATAAAAACACTTAAGGAAGATAAAAATAAAAATTGAAGTTAAATTTTTATTTTAACATCCACAATTTTATTTTTTTACAACTCCCCTCGTGTAAACGCAACTTCGGGAAAGGTCTCCTTAAGCGAATATCGGCGCTGCGAGTTCATCGGTGCCCTCGGATTTCAATTCCGAGCACCGGATCAAAAGTTAGGAATTCCCGCTCGTTCGTTCACTGAACGTACCCGAGCCAAACTTCGGAAATTAATTCCGGGCACACCGGGCCTCGGAATCAGATGCCGTCAGAAACCGCGCTCATGTAAAATTCGAAAGAAAATTAAGAAAAAATTTCCCTTGAATTTTACGGGTCTTTACAAGAAAGTTCAAGTATCATGATGACAATGTATCAGAGCCTCTTGGTGGAGGTTCTTATAGTTATTACAAAACATTTTTATATCTTCTATCTATGATAGTAGAACATACACTATCAATTAAATATAGTTCTAAATAAGGGAAAGGACATTCCCTACTTACTATAACCACCAAAAGGATTATTTTTTAGTGGGTTTTATGGTCATGGATTACTTCCAAACCATGCCAAGGACTAGCAACTATTATTGAGTAGTGAACCTTGTTAATACTTATGTTTATTTGGTTGTGCTTGGTTATTGCTTTTTGATAGGTTCTTTTATCACTAATAATAGGTGAAGATATTTTATTAAGGAAGAAAACATAAAAATATATGATCAATTATTCAACCCACCTATCACACCCTGACCCGGCACTTCTCTATTATTTTATTTATTGTTGGTATTTCCATTATTCTATGGTTTTTCTAGGTGTTTTATATAAATAATGATAGTTTTGGGTGAATAGAAGAAGGTGATCACTTAGTGCATAGTTAGGACAAAATAGTGTCCAAGCCTAGTACAAACAATGCGGCCTAGATGGTGGAACAGTTTAGGGTGCACTATTAGTCGCACAAGTGTGTCACCCTTCTAGTTATGAAGCCTATAAAATGATGTTGTCTATGGTACATGACTAGCCACATAGGCATACGACCCTCTAGGTAAACTATGTGGCTGATTTCCCTCTTAGAAAAAGGTATTTTCTAGTTGGTGTATGGTCTGGAAGACCATGTGGTCTTTCTAGGGTTTAAAAAAATGAAAAAAAATGAAAAAAATGCTTTAATTGTATTATTTATTATTATTATTATTATTATAAATATTATTTTCTAATATAAACCCCCCCCCCTCTTTCTCCCTTACCCGTAATGAAACCAAGCCCCCCCCCTCACTTGATGCCTTAAGGAGCTCCCTAGCCATGCACGTGTCTCCTCCCCTCTCCCTCCAGACATCGATTTCCCTTTCGATTTTGGTTACGATCTTCATCGATAAGGGTTCCTCCTACTCTATTTCATTATTCTCCCATTTTTATTATGAATTTTCTATTAAACCTTGTGGCTCACTTCACCCATCAAAATCTTAACCCAATTTTGGGTGTTGTCTTGGTTGATTCTCGGTTCTTAAGGTCTGTGGGGATTGATTGAGGATTGTTCTTTCCATGATCATTGAAGGCAGAAATTTATCCTTTGGTTTTAGGTATGGTTTCTTCTATTTTTATAATTTTCCAAATTTGAATTAGGGACTTCATAATTTTTTTAGTTTCTGGTATTTTTCTAGTTAAATTTGTACCTCTGTTCAGGAAAATGACTTACACACATATGCATGGGTAAGGCGTCTATATATATATACCCTATTTTTACATATTACGTAATGGATAAGGGAATATCTCAACTTTATCTATGGTTCTGTATATATATTTGTTTGTGTGTATGTTTGTACATAAGTATGTAAGTGTAAAAATAGGGTCTTTTTCTTTAGTGGTCATTTTTTATTTGTATTAGAATTGTAATCCTTAAAAGTAGTATGTTTTGAGGTATGTTTCTATTATTAAACATTTAATTTTAATTACATGTTTAATTTATTGTTTTAATACTGTTTTTTCATTATTATATGAGTGTTATAGTATTTTCAAAGTGACTTTTGATTCCGGGAAATGAATTCTCACTTTCTTCCCACACTTTACCAAAGATTCTAATGGAGGTTTTATTTGTTTAAGCATTTATTCCTACCTTGTTTGATGTGTATAGTATTTTAAATGTACTATTTTAATTATAAATATAATTTAATGAGTAGTGGGTAATATCAAGGATGTTTTGGTGTGTGTGCAATGATGGTGGAATTGATTTCCCCTATGGATTTATTGAAAGTTAGTGCTTTGAAATGTTAAATTTGGATGTGAATGATGGTGAGTTTGTGTGTGGTTTTAAAAAATAAAACATTAATGTTTTGTAATATTATATAACTTAGGAAATATAGGTACCTATAAGGGTTGTTATGGACTAGTATTCTAGTTGATTCGGTAAGTCACTGACCTACGATCCTTAGAAGGATTTCACTAAACACTAACAAAATGATATGATGATGTTTTGGAGACTGCTATAACTTTGGATTTGACCAATCTATAATTTCATGCACAAGAACAGATTATATGGTTCAATCACTGAGGTATGAGTATCCTAGGACCTAGTTGACATATTTTCTTAGATATTTACCATTATGCTTGCTATCTTTTACACTTTCTTTTCATTATACTATATTAAAATTATCTTCTATCTATTTTACTATGTTTTTCTACTTTCTTTATAAAATGAAATATTTATTTTATTTTCTATAATGAGATGCCTTTTTTGAATTAGTTATATTTTATAAATAATTATATGAAATATTTTCCATGATTTTCAAATTATTTTGAAAATATAATGAAAAATAGTTTTACTTAAAATGGAAGTTAATTTCTTGTTTTTCTTAAAAGAGTATAAAACCCTATTTTTATATATCATATTTTTAAAATAACATGTCTTGGTTTTATTTTTAATGGTAAGGAATAGGAATTAGTTTATTTAGGCACACTAACTATGTTTTAATACTCATGACTATACCGTTATCTTTGTTTTTAAATTTTACTGCAGTTTCTAGATAGATCTTGGTCGACATGGAGTGATGTTGGTTCAATGGGTTATGGTGACCCATGAGGTCACATGGAGGTATATTTAGTTTTTTTCTTTTCTAATTCAAGTCTATTATATTTTTTTCTTTCTTTATTTATCTTTATTTGACATGATAAATCATTTCCAATTGAGATTAAATATGATGTATGACACTAGTTTCTAGACCGAGAGGATCAGGAACACCTCTAGGGCACTGTTGTGGGATAACTCGACTGACCAGTTTGGGGTCAACCCAGGTTTGTTCATGAAATAGTTGTATCAGAATATTATCCCTTATTATTTGGGGATGTCTGGTAGTTCATAGATTAAATTTTCAAAATTCATGTGATTAGTCATGGGTGGTTTCTTGATCACCACCTATTCAGAATGACGCTGGAATTGTCAGGGTGGTTCGAGATGGTTTTTCCTCAATATTTGAGGTTGGATCTCATATGTTTTTGAGGTTCTTAATTTTTTTTGATCATTTCTGGTTGGTTTTGACGATTTGGTGGTTATTATGATAGGTACTTAGAGGGTGCATGGTTGTTCTGCATGATCAAGAAAACCATGAGAATACTATAAAAAGGCCTCTGATGACCTCTGATGTGCTCACTCGATTGGCGCACGACCTTCTAAACTGTGTGACCAAGATGTGTGTATGTAACATCCCAAAAAAATTGACACATATTGGTGCCCATATGTGGTTGGTTTTTTGACCTCAAGCATGCCTCCCCATATGCCAAAGGATACAGACTAGTAGTGAGGGTCTAATATATATATCATGTGGAGACTATACCCACTTTATCAAGCCATCACAGTAGAGGAAATAAATAAACAATAGAAAAATGATAATTATAGTAACTAGAATAAAACCATAACCAATAAATACCAACATCACATGATAATCTTAAAATAATAAAACAATATCTAGAACAAAATAGTAAATATGTCATGCCAAAATAAGTGTCAAGTGCCAAATTCAAACCCAAAATAAAGACACTGGAAACTCCCAAAGTGTGTCTTAACATCTTGTATAGTTCTCTCATCATGATCTATCCCAACTCAGCCATCTAAAATATGGAAATTTCCCTTATCCTATCCTGCAAACATGAAGTCTATTCAGATACCAATCAGATAGCTTGAATAGGGTGTGAGTAAAACTTAGTAGGCCACCACTAATGGCATCTAAAAAAATATCCAATCCATAACAATGTATGAAATTGTATAAAGAATAAAATAGAAGATATAAAGTGAATGGATTTAACATTTAAATTATTATTTAATTAAACAAATAAATTATCAGATTCACGATGACACTTGAACCAAAAATACCATCATCGGCCCATGTCAGAGTTTTAACCATCAATCAAAGGGATATCACAGTTCATTCTATCATGGGTTTTCATTTATGACATAATTACAATTTCCCAATCATACAACGGGGGCCTAGAGAATCATCATAGAATCCCATCGGTATTTTTAGTAGTGGTCTCTATCCCACAACTCAGTGATCACATGAAATACATATATATATATATATTGGGGTCCTAAAGAAAAATTCTGGAACCCCATGGGTTTTGGAGTAGCAGTACCTGTCCCACAAATCATTTACAAATATAATATATCATGGTTCCATATTTCCAACCATTTATCAACCATGCATAATTTAATAATAATTATTCTAATCATATCGACACACACGAAGGGTCGCTATAAATTTTATAAACCATTAATTAGTCAATTTCATAATCCCATTATTTACCAATTTCATAATAATATTATTCCCCAATTTCATCACCGCATGTTGGTCCAATTTCATAATCACATGTAAATAAATTAATTAATTAAATTTAGAATGGAATTCACTACTGTAAATGTTTTCTATACCCATTTCCCTATCATAATGGTTTGGACTAACCATTGGGATAGGGTATTTTAGTGAAGGTTCTCCCAATGGTTTTTAAAAAACTATTGGGATAGATTACCTATTCCAATGGTTTTTTAAACTGTTGGAATAGGTATTCCCCAAAATCACACATGGGAACCCCTTTCCTCCTCCCATCCAGATAAAATCCCAAGATCTCCCATCCTTTCATCCTAAGACCTAACAGCACTTCCATCCTAAGCCCTCACAGCACTCGTATTCAGATTTAATCGCAATCTTATAGCGGCATGTGCCCCTCCCCTACTCTCATACAATGTAATCATGTGCCCCAGTAGTAGTGGTGTTTGACTGTCTTCCCACTCTACTAAGAAATGACCTCTCTTATTGATTTCATTTCATTCTTCTTCAATATTAAATCATTGGGTTGCAAATCATTGAAGTATCCCATCAACCATCCATTTTATTTTTATTTTGGGTCTAAAACACCACCGTGTATTGTTAGTTTTGTGGGAATTTTATTCATTTTGATCATGTGGTTTGATTTAGGGTTTCTTATATTTGGTTCATGTCTATTTGGGTTAGTTCATGCTAGTTTGGTTTGTTTTTGGTTTGTTCTTTTAAATTTTAGATTATTTCATTATTTTTTGTTCTGCTTTATTCTGGTTCTAGTTAGATTAGTACAATATATATATTTAAATTTTAAATGTATATAGTTGTATCATTATTAGGTATAGAATATCCCCTTTCAGTATGAAATCATTAAAAATTTACTAGAGAAATGTTTAATGTTTTATTATTTATTAATATATTATGATTTATCATTCGGATTTCTCCCAGCAGTGAGCCCAAGGATCACTTACATATTCTTCCACAACCCTGAAAAATCATTCTCAAGCTTCTTTTTGCATATAGTTTTTATTAAAAATTAAATTGGTGAGTTCTATATCCGTTATTTATTATCCCCCTTCTTCATTTTCAACATATTTTTTGTGGTTTATATTAAAAAAATAGCTCACTATGTGTAGACTGGTGATGAAAAAATATTTTTCCGATATTTATTATGAAATTTTCTTACTCCCACTACCATAATAAGAATTTATATTAATAGAGTGTAATGTTTTTTTGTTATATTCTATGATTATAGTTTGGGTGTGTATAGGATAAGTGACATACATTTTTTTGAATTTTGGGTCATCTTTGACTTCCCATTTTGTGATTTGATTAAGTAATTTCATTTGTTTCATTATATTATTTTTTGGTCTTATTTAATGGATAATTTTATTCATTATTGTAGTGAAATTTATATTTTTAATCTTTATGACACCTTGATGACCCCTTTATATAAGCCAACTACCAATCAACATCTTAAATATTATTATAGAGGAATGAATATATCTTATCCCAAACGTTCACATCAAGATCACATCACACTATCGGTGACCAAGAAATAAACCAAGTATAAATATAATTCCATACTAGGATGACCTCTCAATGGCTGGTTCGATTTTTATCCTCCAATTGAACACTATAGAAAAAATAAATTTTCTAGATAAAGATAATTCCATACTATAATAATAACTTTTATGCATTGTATTTAATTATTTAATCTTATAGATATCATAATGGAACTATTTATTCTTCTACTTCGCTTCAAAAAAAATTTATATCGTTCTCATACTCTAAACTATATTTTCAATTATATACCTCTTATTATTATTCTTTCCTCTAATGTACAACATGTAATAGTTAATTATTTTCCTTATTCAATCATATTTATTCTTCTTATCTCAAAATAAAATATGGTAGTTAAGCACACATTCTCTCTTAGAATTATATTTTCAACTTTGTTCCATTATCTCTCTATTTCTAGAACTGTTTTGTGGATTTTTCAAAACTTATTTCAAGACTCCAAACCTTAATCCAGTAGTTGGGATCAATATTATTTCAACTAATCCTTAAATGTTAATCCATGTGTCCCACTCAGTTAAATTGGTCAAAACATACCACTCCAAGTTGATTCAATTCCCTGGATCTTGATAAAAATATTATCCTTTTTTAATGTAAAAAAATTCAAGTTATTCTAAAAATAGCTAGATCATGGAACTATATGTATAATTATTAAATGATCATCCTCAAATTCACTGAGATTGATATGTGATGTCCTTCTTCAATATGTTATTCTCAATTAAACTCCAAATCCAAAAAATCAAGTAGAATATCATATTAAAATTACTTGATGATCGGGGTGCAGTATTCTCATCTCATTAAAATATAGACCTATTGTAGTGTGGTCCTATAGTTTCACTGTGTACTTATATTTTAGTTTACTCAAGGTTTTCAATATATTCTTACAAATTTTTAATCCTCACAACGTAACTAAAATTTTACAATGTAACCATTTTTTACTATTTTAAATGTCTCACATAACTTTTGTATGGGATTCTTAATGTGAAGTGATCCAATCCACCTTCACATTCCAAAACTAGAAAAAATTATCATGGGATATTCACTATAGAAAAACCTTACTCTTCATAATGAAATATAGATCATTGTAGTGTGATACTCAATCAATTACTCTTAAATAAATTGAGTTTATTATTAATAATAAAAGGTGGCAGTGAGGTTTATCTTACATAGAATTTTTATAATTTTATGCACAACCAGTTATAGAATTTTCTCTTTTTTCATGGTGTATCAAAGCATGAAGAACTCAAGATTATTCTTAAATTAAATTGGTTATGGTGTGGAATATACTCTTATTATGTGGTCTCTCTATATGTAATATTATATGGAATATTATTATTATATGATCTTTGTTTATTCTAATTCATAACTTAATGTAGTGTGCCAACAATATGTACGGTGAAATGCATCCTCCATATCCAAAATTTTATGCTTATATGACAACCATCATGTCATGATAATCAATATTGAAACATGTTGTGGTATTTCTTTACCAACATCCTTTTCCAAATAAGTTGTGAGAGGATATTAGATAATCGTATCACCTTGTGTGTTATATAAAGGTGATATGATATATGATTTATCTTGAGATCATTTGAATATGGTATTGATTGAATTTATTATCTCAACTTTATGAATGTGATAATGGATGATTGAATGAAAAATATAGATTCTAGTGACCCTATTATAAGATATATAGTTGAATAGGTTTTTTAATGATAACTTAACGTTAAGGTAGATGTGATATATGTGAATCACTTGTTCTCATAGGTTCTCTCCTATAATCCTTTATGCATCTATTACACTAAATAAAAATGAGACATCAAACCTCAAGTATACTTATATTATAAATATATACCACATTTTCACTAATCAAAAGCAAAAAAAACTAACCAAAATGAATAGAACCATGTTGTACCAAGTTGAGCAAAATTATATCAAACAACACCAAACCAAACCAAATATAATTGATTTAAACCAAAGTAAATAGATCTTATTTTAACCAAACTAACCCACTTTGAATAAAACTATAAAAAATTAAAAAAAATGAAATTAAACAAAACCATATACACTTCAACTAAATATACACAACCCCAACTGAATGAAACTAGACCAAATTAAAATAAACATACCTAACATAACTTAACTAAAACCAAATTTAAATGAACCTAATTAAATTGAATTAACTAAAACAAAACTAAACTGAATCAAATGAACCTGAACCAAACCAAATTTAAGGTTATATTCACTAAGGAACCTATCTGAATGTCCTTTATGCCTCATCAATTTATTCCCTCAATTACATATTATTTAAATAACACCCCTGGGTATTTGTATTCTATAAGAAACATTTTCAAAATTAAAACCTTGAACATTGATGGATTTGTAACATTATTACTCATTGATACAATGGAATTCAATATCATGGTTTTATATTTATAGTATTTTTTATATATATAGAATTTAATGTCTTTTATATTATGATTCTCATATTGACTAGTGCGTTAGTTATGGTTTCATATAAAGTGAACAATTCTCATTTCCTTAACTATATTTTATATTTAACTTCAATCTTATTTTATTACTTTTACAACATTACATATAACATTTTTTATAGAATGGATAGAAGTTGGATGTATGAAATCAATCAGATCTCAAGTGATTTTCAAAACAAGTTAGAGATCTTTTAAAATTTTTTATTTAACAATGCTTAATACACTTCCCATGTTATAATTGTGTTGGAATTCCTTCGTTGAGTCATGAAGAAGTTATCTACCATATAACCAAATATGGTTTTCAAACAAAATACTATGTGTGGTATCACAATGGGGAGAAAATGAAATCTCAAAATGTTCATGATCTAAATGAGAGGATTGGAATGGAGAATTTATTAGATGAATGGTTTTCGTTTATTCGTCATCATGATAAGTAAGGGATTTTTATCCAAGAAGAATTTGATATTAGCACACATGATTCATGTAATGAAAATGATTATGTTTAATAGTTTAAAAATTGAATGATTCTTCCACGACTCCAGTATATCAATAATGTGGTAAAATGAAAAAGATGTAATTTCTAATCCGACTATTTCATGGGAAAAATGTATGGGATTTATAATATTTTCATCAATAAAATTCTTAAATTTTTGAAGTGCTTGCTTATAAATGATAAACATATTCCCTCAAAACATTATATAGCATGGAAGTTAGTTGAGAAACTTGGATTTTCAAAAAAACATGTTTTCCCAAAAGAGTGCATCTTATTCTGGGAAGAAACTAATGAATGGAATGATTGTATAAAATGTGGAACATCCTGATGGAAGCCAAAATCTGATGGAACAACATCACGTGTTCTATATAAAGTAATGTGGAAATTTTCATTGATCCTCATACTTCATAATCTTTTCATGACCGATGAGATATCAATAAAAATGAAATAGCATGATACCAAGAGAAAGAAGAATAATGTTGAGTTGGTTCACCCTACAGATGGATTTTCATGGTAAAAATTTGATTATCAATATTATAATTTCAAAACTGATGTCTATAATGTGAGGCTGGGTCTTTTATTTGATAGTTTTAATCTGTTTGGTAAAATGATTACTTTTCATAGCACATAGTAAGTTTTCATACACATTTATAAACTTCCTCCATGGATGTGTATGAAAAAACATTTCAATTTCATGAGTATACTCATATATTGACCTTCTGATCCTATAAATGATATAGATTTATACATGAAACCTTTAATAAAAGAGTTGAAACATATTTGGAATGTGGGTGTGTGCACATATGTTTCATTTTTTAAAAACATATTTTATATGCAGGTTGCACTTATGTGGGTGATCAATGATTTTATTTCTTATTCAATGATTTCTATATGGAGCATGAATAGAAAAATATAATTTACTATTTTTATGAATAATACATGATACAAAATACTGAAATATCTTCATAGTTTCAGTTTTATGGTACATTGAAGATTCTTTCTAATGGACCATCCATATAGGAATAATCGTTGAAGATTTTCCAATACCATGGAGACCAAAAATACACCTCAGTATATGTCTGGAACTGATGTGCTTAATGAATTTAAAGATTTTAGTTTTTCATTCGATAAGGGTCAGATGAAATCTAGAAATAGGAAGAATGTTTACAATGAAAGCTGTTACAATTAGAAGAAGAGTAGTATCTTCTTTGAGTTACCTTATTGGTCAAAAAAATTACTTCATTTCTTAGATGTAATGAAAATTGAAAATAATATATATTCCAATTATTCTAAATGCTAAGGGAAAGAAAAAAAATATGATTTACAATCTCAGTGTGGTTTGGTGGATTTGGGCATCAGACCAGAATTTCATCCTATGTGTATCAGCGAAAATAAATGGAAAGTTCTGTGTGCTTATTATATGATTAAACCTATAGAAAAAAACATTCTCAAAAATTACTATAGACAATTAATGTTCTTAATGGATATTTAAGTAACATTTCAAAATGGGTCAATAGAAGAGATTTGAAGTTCAAATATTTGAAGAATCATGATTATCACATCTTTCTATATGAGTTGATTCCAATAGTAATATGTCATATTATTCCTAATAGTTTAAATTATTTTATTGTTATATTTATCAAGATATATTTGTGATAAGAAGTTTTCTAAGTCTTTCTTGCAAAAAAATGTTGGTAGAGGAACCATTAATTTTGTGTGATTTAGATAAAATATTTCCTCTGTTGTTTTTCACATGAATATTGCATATAAATATCCATATTCTAACTGAAATAATTCTTGAATTACTTGTTTCTTTTTGTTAGATGAATCCAACTCAAAGAAACATGCTCACATTGAAGTCTTATGTCCAGAATAGAAATCATCTTGAAGGTTCTATCATGAAAGGTTACTTTTCTCGAGAATGTATGGATTTATGTTCAATGTATTTTTCGAATCTGGCCATGAGATAGAATAGACCAATGACAAATGAATAAGAATAGTATGAAAAATTTGAGCACATTTTTCAATCACTTACCCAAATAGGGGTAATTTCCATATCATATAAATTGACAACATTATGTCTTGAAGATCGGGATATGGCACATCATGTAGTTTTGTTTAACTATGATTTTTTCAATGACTACATCAAGTAAGTAAATTTAATGTGTATATATTATGTTATCTCATGTAATTTTATATATCAGTTAAATTGTTTCTATTTTTTAGTAGGGAACACAAACAAATGATAAATATAATAAATCATTCTTTATCTTTGAGAATGAGTGAGACATTTATTAGCAAAGAGTTTTCTGCTTGGTTGAAATTGAAGGAAGAAATATTAATATAATAAATTAATAAAATCAATATTTAATTAAGTTTAATATTCCTTTATATTTCAATTATTGATTTTTCCTACTAAATATGTTCATGAAGAAATGAGTGCTTTAGCTTTTGGTCCTAATTTTTTGTTTTGTGAATGAAAATCAATTATTATTAGTGGGTAAAAATTTATTATCACTAAATGAGCATAGAACATGAGAACACAAAATGATAGTTTTATGGTAACTACCACAAAAAATATTATGTCAGTGCATCAGATAGTAGATCTCTATTTTAAAATGTATTTTTTTATGGATTCATTGATAAAATACTAATATTAGATTATTACTCTCATGGTCGAGTCGCTATGATGAAATTCTAGTGGTATGATTCAATGAATAGGAATTTAATATTTATTGATGATTGAATTGACATGACTTCCACTCTTTCTATCAATGAACCGTATGTATTGGCCCTTATCCATTAATTACTTATGATGACTCCAGTAATTCAATTTTCATAATTTATTTTGAACCTAAAGTTGTAGTGGGAAATATATAGAATCATCCATTTGCATTATCAGTTCTTTGGTTTAGCTGGACTTGGGTTTTTGAGGTTGGTTTTACACAAATTTATTTACTCTTGATTATAAATATTTTTTATCCAACATGAACTTCATGTGTATTTTCAATATTTAATGGTTGCAGTTTTCTTTGAGTTGCATTTTCCAAAATTGAATTGAACTATATTCAAACCTACCGAACCAAAAAAAATGAAACAATTAAATTGTAACAAAAAACAATATTAATTGAATTGGACATATTAAACTAATTTATATTATAATAAAAAACAATGAAAATAATGACATAACTAAAAAATATAAAAATGACCAAACCCAAAATATGATCTGAGACAAATAAAAATGGATAAATGACCTAATAATTTAATAAAAATAAGCCAAATGACCTAAGACAAAAAAGAATGGATAAATAGACTAATCAATTGGCCATAATGAACCAAATAACCTAACCAAAATTTAATAGGATCAAATTGAAAATAGAAGAAAACTATATCATACCCTTGCTAAACATGATAATTTGAACATATTTTTTATGACATGTCTTATGTTTTGTTATTATTCCCACTAAATATAAAATGTATTTGTATATCAAAAAAAAATTTCTATATTAGTTTTGACAAGTGATATTCCTTATTTAAGTCATGTATCATCTTTTTTCTTATTTGGGTTACACATTAGTTATATGTTTCTAATTAATTCCATATTTTTTTCAAATGAAGGAAATGAAAAACATTGAGTATATTCAAATAAAAAGGATGAAAAACAAAAATCTTTGAATGAGTGGGATGGGAATATTTACTTTAGTGCATGTTTTGAGTATTTTATTTCAAAAATATATATCAATAACTTATAATGTCATGAAATTAATTTTGTTTTTTACTTTAAATCAGGATCCACCACTTTGGCACTAGTTATTCTCCGACCATCCTAGTGGTTCTATTTCTCATGCTAATGATACAAGGGGGTGGTACTAGAGCTAGGAGCTCCATAAAGCACCCCCCCCCCACCCACACCCCTTCTTGACGTACCATCTACAACACCTTCTAATCCCACAGTGTCATTAGAGATACCCGGGATATTTAGGTCTCCCATGTTTTGACCACCATTTGGATTTGAGCCTCCTCCCCTATCATTACCTTATTTGAAAATGATTCCTACTCCTCATCCACATTATTCATTTTCACATCCAACTATACTATTTTATTTTCCTTCTCCCTAATATTCTACATTTATTCTTCTTTGACTCCTGATCTGACACATTCTGAGCCTGTGGAGCATACATTGGGACACACTCTATCTATACGGGTTTATGTTCCTTCAGTGCCTGGGGATCCAGTGACACCCACTAATCAGAATACCTTAGTAATATTTATATAATCCAAGTAAAAAAATTACCATAATTTATTTTCATTATAAGATTTATTTATATAATATTTTTTCCTTCTTTAATAGTTGGATCTTTCGATAAGTGGTGCGGGTGTACATGCATACATGCTATGTAGAACCTATGCACGTAGGTAATGGTGGAGTACAATGAAGAAAACCAAATTACTGGAAATATATGGTGGGAATATAGGAGATTTTTTTCAAATCTTTCCAAATACACAAACATTGTTCCCATCAATCCAATCTCCTAGAGACACATTCTAAATAAAGTAAAGGATAATGCTTGGGCACAAATATGGGTAAAAAAATTCATTTTATTTAATGTTATATTATAATTTTATTTATATGAATTAATATTTTGGTGTCATCTTTATTTTAATTTTCTTGATGGTGAGTCTATGAGGCCAGCACGACTCATGTAGGTGAGCTATGGAGAGGCTATAATCATGAGTATTATAGTGGTTAGCATTCTATATTTGGCATGGATTTAGAGGCCACACCAATCATGGATGACTATCCAGTGGAATATTATCAAGAAATGATTTATTATTGGATGATTACTTAGTTCAAGGTATTAATCAAATTTGATATTTTTAAACGAAAATTACCATGATTTTCATTAATAATTTCTTTTGTATTATTGAAAATTATTTTTTAGGAATCATCGGGAAGAAATAAAAAAACAAGGATGATACGAAATACCTCCACACTTAAAGGTAGACTAAAATGTTAGACCATGAGAGGAAGTAGGTACAATACTCATTTATAATTTTCCTTTATGACTTTCACTTTCTTTTGTTTCCTCTATATTTCATTCCATTTCTAATTAGACTAGATAAATGGTCATGTATTCTTTAGTTTATTATTGAAAGTATTTAGTATGCACTAGAATTTGAGGATCAATATTTTTATGTTTTTGATCATGTCATGAACCTATAAAACCAATGATCATTTTATTAAATGTCCACTATTTTAATAGAAAAGGGAACTAAAATACTGGGTTTACTTCCCATTAAAATTTTTTGGGATAGAATCATTTATACCTTAGGGAATGAAACAAAAGTCATGAAAATATACTAACATATTATATAAATATTAATGTATAATAATTAATTTACATAAGAGAAAGAGACTTACTAATGAAAAGTGAGAATACCTTAAACAGTGATATAGTAAATCAATCACTTGCTTTTTTGTAAAAACAATTAGGTTTATAAGAAACATTATAATTAATAAACATAAAAAAATTAATCAAATAAATATTTAGAACTAAAATATAAATCCATATTAACCGGTTCCAATCACACCATGTTATCTCATAACATTAAAACAGTGATCTATGTGGTGTAGACCAATTGGAACACAAAATTGGTCATATGTTATTGTAAATCACCAAATTTCACACTTTAATATATGATCAATTTTACACAAAATATACTTATAACACTATATATTTTATAGACATAATTCCAAACTATATATAACTACTTCACATGGTAATAATACAAGATACACAATACCCATGGTAGAAAAACACTCATCCCACACACTAAAAATCATTTAAATATGATATAAAGTAAATAAAGATTCTATATATCCCACCCCTTGAAAAAATTATACATATATTATTGAGATCATTATTCTAAAGTACTTATTTGGCCTGTTATAATTATTTTTTTGAGGACGAACATGGTATTAACTCTCCTTTAGATCTTTAGAATGACATAATTAGGAAAAATATCATGAAAAAAATTCTTTTAGTCATTATTTTAATCACATTAAGAGAATTAGGGGTTCTAAAGAATTTTAGGACCTCATGTGATGGAGAAAAAAATCACTTATATCATTAAATCAAAACAGCTCAAGTAATATAGTTAAAATGTAAAAATGATCATTTAGGGAATGTAATGTGTATTATTAAAATATTCCAAAACATAATTCCTTTATGTTATATTCATGGTTATATTATTGATAACTCATTCATGCATATTCTTTTATATAATAGTAATACTTTTTAATAGTATCATTAATTATGGTGATCACACAGCCACCTTATTATTGATTATTATGATGACATTTTCACTTATATATATGTTATATATATTGACAACCCATTCATTGATACTCAATTATAATACATCTATCATATGTTTCTATTTTTATCTTTAATTAGAATTAATATCCATTTGATTATAGTTATTAAATTCATTATTAATAATATATTTTCAATTATGGATTTCAATATTCAATTTCATTGCCGAGGGCGATTTTCAATATTGAAGGACATGTGCCTTGAGAAAAATTGTTTTTCTTTAGTAGAAAGAAAAAATATGGAAGCACGGTAAATTAACTGACACAACAACATATTTTAAGTTTTACTTTGTTGATTTCAAATTTTAATATGTATTTTTTTAACTTAATAATATATTTATATTTTTAATAGTGTGCTTTGGAGGCCCTTGATTCCTAGGAACCTAACAACTTTGGACCAAATAACCACTTACATCAGGTTATGAGAGATGATCACCATGTTATAGTATGATGTCGAACTGGGAAAAGTATTATCTTAAAGAGAGATTGGACCACTTTAGGAGATACTTATAATAGCACCGAGTTAGAAAAAGATAATGCATGGGCATCACGGGATGAGGCTAAGGTTGAAAGGGTTGAAAAAATGGTCATAGAGGAGTATAAATGGAATCAAATGGAGAATGTTAATTTTATAAAATTTATGGAACTTTTATTTCCATCACTTCCACCAGATACTACTGAGGATTGTGATTCATATATGTTTATGATGCATACATTATACAGTGCATTGAAAATTAGTCCTAGTGGTGGTTGGGAAGATAACGTTCCTAGCGATGGTGATGGTGAGGATGGCGATGAGTAAGAGGTAGAGGATGATGTAGAGGAAGAGGGTGAGGAAGAGGATGAGGACGTGGCTGAGGATGATATCAAGGATCACAGTGATGATTGTGATGGTGATGAGGGTTAGATTGATCCTTTACATTTTTTAATGATATTTATGACATTTTTTGTTTGATTATTTTTTTTTTTGAATGAATATATGTAATTTTTTTATGTTTTGTATCACTAATTAAATGTAACAATTGATTTCCTATTTTATTATTATTTTTTTATTGGTTTTTGTCTCTTTTAGAATGATCTTTTGGTTTCATTTTGGGTTCTATTTGTATGGAGGTTCTGTTTTCATTTTTTGTAGGTTTTGTTTGTTGATGATGTTTTTTTGGTTGCATTGCAAGTTTTGTTTGTTTTGAGGTTCTATTTTCATTGGTTTGTGTATTTTTTATTTCCTTTTGGATTGCATTTCATGTTATGTTTCCTATGTTATCATTTGATTGTAGGTTCTATGGGAAGGGTGGGGCTTCTTCCGGCTTGGGAATTGGTGGGGTCTATACCAATAGTTTTATAATCGTTGGTATAGTCTTAAACCCATGGTTCACTATAAACCTTTGGTTAAAATGAAATTCAGATTATGCTTTACTAATGGTTCACTAAGAACCATTGGTATAGGCCTTTCTCAACAGAACTATAGCCAATGGTTTGGAGAACCACTGGTATAGGCTATACTAATGATTATATAGAATATACCAATGGTTTTGAACTATTGGTATATCCTTAAATTAAAAACGTTATTTTCCATCTTTTAAATTGGGATTTCACAATTATATACATGAAATTATAATCAATACTATGGGGTTTGATAACTCAACCACCAACCTCATGGTCATTGATGGACGTTCACCAAACCGAAATCCCCAATTTGATGTAGAATGATTAATCTCACAATTTCATGGAATATTTATGACCAATACCTAAGATCAAGATCCAAAGGATTAAGATCCATCAAAAACTAGATCTAAACCATCACCAATAGAAGAAAAATCATTCTTCTTCATTAGGAAAGAGGGATGAGAGAGAGGGGAGAGAAAATGAGGAAGAATTCACATACTGTATATGAGACAATAATTTAATCAAATCTTCTATTCTTCAATAAAGGGGTTCAATGATCCCTAGAATCCTCCTGGGATCCTCCCAAATCGAGAGAAATAGGTTTATCCTAAGTGAGGGGGGAAGGGAATAAAACCTAGGGGGCTTGGGAATTTTTTTAAATTTTTAGAGGAATTAAATACTTCATAAATGGTTTCTTTTTAAGAGGCACGTAGTTTTTCAAACCATGCACCACTAATTTTGGGCCGCATGGTTTCTCCTGAGCAGTGAACTATTTGAAAAACCATGCACCAACTGTAAAAATACCCTTTTTTAGAGGGTGCATGATTTGGGAGGGAGGACACACAGTTTGGAAAACCTATGCACCAACCATGTTCCACCTCCTATCTTTCTAATGCATGGCACACAATTTCCTAGGAAAATGGAATGGTTTTCCCTAACTGTGCACCAGCCGTGCGCAGCCCAATAGTACTATAAAATTTGCATGAGGAATCACCAAAAAGGTTGGGATATTATAATCTCCCCAACTTATAACAAATCATCTTAAAGATGTACTTTCAAGAATCTATAATATTTCACGGTGAAAAGTTCAATCCACTGAGCTTGTATATCTGCTTATATCTCCCATGTTTTCTCTTGAATACAGCCTTGTTTCCATAGTACTTGAACTATCAACGTAGTCTTTCCCCACAACAATTTCTCACTGTGACCCATAAAATGAATCAGATTCTCCTCAAATGATTCATCAGTCTCAAGCTCAACATAATCAACGTCGGTCACATGATAAGGGTATGGGTGATGTTAAAAAGTTGTGTCATATGAAAAACACTCATAGCACTATACCTCTATGGAAGAGCTAATAAATACACCACTTGCTCGATTCTCTCCACAATCCCAAAAGTTATGACAAACCTAGGTGTCAATATTCCCTACCTCTGAATTATATGGTGACCCAATCTATGAAACACCTGAAAGAACACATGGTCATCAAATGTAAACTTAAGGGGTCATAAACTTCGACCATCATATGACTTCTTCCTACTCAGATTCATAGACATAAATTTCTGAATTAGATGACCCTTCTCTGATGTCTCCATCATAAGAATCAGTCCCAAAAAAATGACTCACCTGTCTCTATCAAACATAAAGGTGATCTGCATGACCTACCATAAATAGCCTCATATGGTTCCATCTAAATATTATCCTGATAAAAGTTTTTATAGGATAACTCAACAAGAACTGATTGTTTCTCCCAAGACCCTCCAAATTCTTGGATGCATGACCATAGAATGTCCTCCAATACCTGTATAGTGAATTTGGATTTCCCATCTTTCTGTGAGAGGAAAGTTATACTCATAAATATATTTGTACCAAGTTCATTATGCAATACTTTATAGAAATTTGAAGTAGAATTTGAGTCACAATCTGAAACTATACTATAAAGCACCCCTTGAAGATAGACTATCACCAGAACATATAAGTCTTCCACTGATACACTTGGAAAGTCTCTGAGATAGGAAAGAAATGAACTATCTTTGTCAATCGGAACACAATCAGCCAAATAGAATCATTATTATATATTGTCCTTGTAAGACCTACAACAAATTACATGGTAATATCGTCCCACATTCATTCCAAAATGGAAAATTACTGTAGTAAACCACTACTTTGTTGATGATTGACCTTCACCTACAGACAAGAGTAACATCATTCCATGAACCCTAAAATCTCAATTTTCATGCCCAACCACAAATATGGTCGACATTGGTCATGGTAAATTTTGGTCAAACTAGAATGCACCACCCACTTTGAGGCATGAAACACATGCATCATCTCCTCTCACATACTCGTAGGCACAACAATGCAGTTCTGGACATAGATGATCTCATCCTCATCTTTAGTCCAAACGAAATTTGACTCCACGCCTTCAAGTATTTACCTCAATTAAAAACACTACAAATACTCATACTTCCTCTCCTTGATCTAGATTACAAGTGTGGACTCAAATAATATTGATATGATAGTCATCTACTTCTAGACCTCCTAAGCACAATATACATCTTGGCCCAAAAGGTTATTATCTTCCAATCGTAGTTGGAATCCTGAACTGCCTGAGTCTGTGTCTTCCTAATCAAAGCATCAGTAATATTGTTTTCCTTCTTGGGTGCATATGCCAGCTCAAAATCAAATGGATACATATACATGACCCACCTCCACTGCTGAAGATTCAAATATAACAATGAAAAATATACTTTAAACTTTTGTGGTTGGTATACACAGTAAACTTTTCACCCAATAGATAATGCTTCCAACACTTCAAGGCATAAACAACGACAACTAACTCAAGATCATGCATAGGGTAGTTCTAATCAGGTGTCCTCAACTACCATGACCCATATGCCACAACATGGTATTTTTACATCAACATTGATCCAAGTCTAACCCTGGACACATCACAAAACATTGTATACTCATCACCTCTCTCCAATAGGATCAAAATAAATGTGGTATTCAAATGATTCTTAAACACTTAGAAATCATTATCACATGATCCAAACCATTAAAACTTTATACCATTCTTATTCAACCTTGAAATTTATTCTTAGAAGTGGGAAAAGTCCTGGATGAACTTCTAATAATAACCCTCTAACCCTAAAAATCTATGGATATCAAAAACATTCTCTGGCTATTCCGAAGAAACCACTGCCTACACCTTCTCCAAGTCTACTGAAACACCTTCCTCCAAGATAATGTGGCCCAAGAAATAGAACTAATCAATCCAGAGTCGATATTTAGATATCTTGGGGTATAGTCGGTTCTATCTCAGTTTACTCATGATGATGTCAAGATGTAGGGCCTGATTTTCATGGTTCTTGGAGTACACAAATATTTGATCCAACAAAACACCCACAAACTGTTTGAGGTACGGGCAAAAGATTTGGTTCATCAAGTCTATAAACACAAATGGTGTGTTCTATAGACCGAATGAAATCACAAAGAACTCATATAGGCCATACCTTATTTTGAAAGTATTCAATGGTATATCAGAAGGTCTAACTCTCAAGTGATGATACCTCAATCTTAATAAAATCTTGGAGAAAACACAAGACCCTCTCAAATAGTCAAATATATCATTGATGCACAAAAGAGGATATTGTTTCTTCACTATCATCTTGTTCAACTTCTAGTAATAAATATATAAATTCAAGGTCTTGTCATTCTTCGTAGAAAATAAGACTCCATAACCCCCATACGACATACTTGGATGGATAAATCCCTTATCCATAAATTCTTCTATATAAGAATTAATATCTTGAAGGTATGTTGGTTCCATTCTATAATGTGGAATAGAAAATGGTTTGGATCCTGGAATGATCTCAATTGTAACTCAACATACCTCTCAGGTGGCATCCCAGATAAGTCTTTAGGAAATATATCTCAGAACCCAATCAACTATGGGTGGAAAGAAATCATATTTCAAACTCCCTTCATCCAGAAAAATAATTACAACTTGATCATTGATCTCCCCCATTTAATGATGAATTGTTTCTATATGGACTACCTTAATATCCCAATCTCCATGATGAATATAACTATTACACCTAGGAGACGTAAATTTCAATCTCCTATGATAAAAATATATGTGGTATTAGTATGATACCAACCATTCCATACCCAAAATCAATTCAAAACCTGAAATATAATGTATGTAAATATCCAAAAGAAAATTATACTCTCAATCCTTGATATAAGACCCTTTACATAAATAGATGTCCCTCAATAGTACTTCCAACAGTGTTTCGATCATCATAACCCCACTCACAAACTCCACTATCAGAATCAAACCATTAAAAAGTTGTGCATATATAAAAGAATGAGATACTTATGTATCAAATAAGTAAATAGAAATAATGTAATATACAATAATAGTACATATGACTATCGATGGCCCAGCATCTCTATACACAAGTGAAAGCTGAATTGCATGCAAATGTCATGCATCTCTTCCATGTGTTGTTGTCTAAGTCCCCTGAGCTACACCAGTCTACTAATATGGGTGATCTTTATTTATCACACCATGTCTACTACCTCGACCTCCATGACCATATGAACTTTAAATTCCAGACTAATATGGGGTAGAATACCCCCTTCTAGTACTCTGACTCAGTCTATCTCCTTCATCATTACCCATCAGTTGAGGGTTCCTGCAATACCAATGCAAGTGAATCATCCTTCCATAAGATCATCACTCCACTAGTGTTTGGGGCACTATCTATGAATATGTACTGACCAACCAAAAAAGTGGAATTATATATGATTAATTCTTTGAGTAAATGATCCTTCTGACTGGACACTCTGGTTGTTATTTCCCTGGTTTAAATTCTCAAAGTGATGCTTCCTACTCTTGGAAAACATACCAACTAGTCCTTCAAAAGAAACCACATGCATTCCATTAGAATCCTTAATTAGGGTTCCCACATAAATGAGAGCATGATTCACCACTTTAGAAAACTTCTTCAGTCGAATGATGTTAAATTTGGACATATTATCACATTTAAGTCCATATTGAAAATGTTTCTCCATAGTTTCCACATCCCATACCAATGTTGTAAAAAAGAGTTTTAGGTTAGCAAAGTTTCCATCATAGTCTACCATGGACATAATTCCCTAGTTCAACTACATAAACTCAGTCGCCCTCTCCTACCTCAGCGTATCTGGGTGTGTTCCAGGAAATCTGCCTACAAGTATTTCCATACCATGTTCTCTAGTTATCCATCCTGAGTCTGGATGTCTCTCCAACTCTTTTCTTAACCACATAATATATAATAATCTAACCTGACTCTCTTCTCAATAGGAGTATCCAAATGGTCAATGATTTTCTAGATAGACTCAATCTAGAACTCAGCTGGCTCTGGTCCACCCTCTCTAGTGAATGTAGAAGGTTACTGCAACTAGAACTCCCATGTCAAGTCAGAAATATTTTTCACAACCTATGCTAGGTGTCTTTCTATAAATTTCTTAAAGCGAGCAAAGTCCTCAATGAACTTATCAATGGATCCTTGACCCATAACTATCTAAGCATCAATTTTCATTGTTGTTAGATCATTTCTATCCATGTCCTCTTGTTATCCTATCAATAATAATCATCATGGAGGTGTATCTATACAATTCAAAACACATGTATTTAGAAACATAACATTTCATTAACACATTTATGTAAGAGGGATTCACATAATGTCATAAAAATCATTCCCCCTTACTAAGTTGTATGGTAAAAATTGGGGTACTGTCACTACCCTCAACACACCCTCACTTGAGCCACAACTAACATAGGGTAAACACATTCATATATCAAGTTACTCATTAGAAACTCGTTTTATTCCCTGTTAATTTATCACATTTATAATTATTTTACCCATTTAAATATTTTTTTTGTAGAGGCCACGTGAAACCCATTTAAATATATCATTAAGAACCTTTTCATTTAAATTACACAAGTAAAGAAAATAATTTTCATTTAATAACTCATCCAAACCTGATTTTCCTTGCATTCATAAATGATGGATGTCCCACAATAATCCTAAGTTCCTAGAATGATGCATGTATACAAAACTTCCATGCCATACTAGGCCACAAGTAAAATCTTAGAAAATAATAATATCATAGAATAAGTGGATCACCCAAGGTGAAATAACATCCAACTATAACAGTAAACATCAATATCAATAATCCCACCCAGGGTAATTGGGTTTCCCCCCGTATATGGGGTTTCCACTCCCACGAATGAGCACATGACCAAGACCCAAATCATCCTAGTTTCTTTTCAACCTTTTCCAAATAGAAAAACAAAACAAAATAAAAATAAAAATAGTCTCTCCTTTAATACCACTTTGTAATGTCCAGACCCAGGTGCCACATATCAGTACCCTGAGCCAGTGGGTTATGTGACCTCAAGAATTCCTCCCTGTATTCTAGAGGATGCCAACTATTAGAGTGGGCCTAATGTATATATCATGGAGATACTATACCCTCTTTATCAAGGAACCACAATATCATAAATAAATAAAAAATATCCAAATAATAATGACATTAACGAGAATAATACTATATCCAATAAGGACTAACATCACATGATAATCCAAAAATAGGAAAAAAATATCCAAACCAAAGTAGTAAATATTTCATGCCATAATAAGTCTCAAGTGACAAATGAAAATCCAAAATAAAGACAATGACAACTCCTAAAGCAGTTCCAGACATCATGTTTTGTTCCCTCATCATTCTCCATCCCAACTCAGTCATCTAACATAGGAGTATTTCCCATATATTATCCTAAAAACAATAATTCTAATCAAATACTAATCAGGAAGCCTGAGTAGGGTGTGAGTGAAACTCAGTAGGCCACCACCATCAGCAGCATCTAAAACAATATACACTCTATAGCAGTGTATTCAGTTGTACAAAGAATAAAATACAAGATAAAAAGTAATAAGATTTAACATTTATTTTATTTTTTAATTTACAACATAAATCTATGGGTTCATAATGAAACCCAAGCAAACGATACTTTATTTGTCCCATGCCAGAGTCTTAACCATCCACTAAAGGGATATCACATTTTATTCTATCATGGGGCTTAATTTATCATTTAATTACAATTTCTCAATCATATAATGGGGGCCTATAATAGCAATCTTGCACCTCATGGGTATTTAGAGAATATTCCATGCCCCACAACTCATTGGTCACATGAAACATATATATATTTGGGGGTCCTAAAGTGGCATTCTGGAACCCTATGGGTATTTGGAGTAATAGACATTATCTCAAAACTCATTCACAAATATCACATCTCATAGTTCCTTATTTATAACCATTTATCAACCATTCATGATTTAATAATCATTATTTCAATAATATCAGTACACCCTAGGAGTCACTATCAATTTCAAAAATTATTAATTAACAAATTTTATAATCCCATTATTCACCAATTTCATAATCATATTATTCCCTAATATCATAACCGCATATTGGACCAATTTCATAAGCACATGGAAATTAATTAATTAATTAAATTTAGAATGAAATTCCCCAACATGGAAGTTGAAATTTCACAATTCATACATGAAAATATAATAATGAATATGGGGTTTGATAATTATTCTACTTACCTCAAGGTTGTTGATAGACATTCTTAAAACTAAAATGCACAAAATGATGCAGAACAATCAATATCACAACGGCGTGAAAGATATTAGACCAATACCTAAGACCAAGATCTAAAGTATCAAGATCCATGAAAACCTATATCTAAACCATCACCAGTGGAGGAAAAAAATAATTCCACTTCATTGGGAAAGATGAACAAGAGAGTGGGGAGACCAAATAGGGAAGAATTTACATAATAAAGAGGAGATGATCCTTCAATCAGATAATTGATTCATCACAAAATGGATTTGAGGAGCTTTGGAATACTCATGGGAGCCTCCAAAATTGAGTGAAATAGTTTTATCCTGAGAAGGGGTCAAATGAAATAAAAACTGTGGGGTTCGGGAATTTTTATTAAAATTTTGGATGAATTAAATCCCGCATGCATAGTTTTCTGGGTAGGGGTGCATGATTTTCCAAATTGTGTGCCTCTACTTAGGGTTATGATGATTTATAATGAGTGGTGAATAGTTTTAAAAACCATGCATCAACTATGAAAATACCCTCTATTATAGGGTGTATGGTTTGGGAGGGGATCTACACAGTTTGGCCAAATTGTGTGCCAATCATGCGCCACCTCTTATCTCTCCAAAATAGGGAACACAGTTTTCCCTAAACATGTGATAGCTATGAAAAACCCCATGGGATTCAAAAATTCTCTAATTTAACCCAAAAAAACCCCAAAAAAACCCAAACATGATATACTCAAAACAAGGGTAAAAGAGTACCTGAAAATGTGCACAAGGTGTCACTAGAAAGTTTGGGGTATTAAAGTGTAGTGGTTGTTCCTTTGAGATTTTGGGATTTTTTATTGATTATTAGTTTTATTTTCTTTATTTTTGGTATTGGTTTGAGTTAATTTGGGGGTGTTCCTTTTGGACTCTAAAAATGGAATCTGGTTTATCAAAGTTTGTTTTCCAAAATGAAAACTTTTTGTTGGTTAAAAATTAAATGGGTTGATTTGGAAACTGAAATTTTTTTGTAAAATAGAATAGTTTTGGAAAATGTTTTGGATATTCTTGATAGTTTTTGGAAATTTGAAATGTAATTTTATTTAAAATTGGTAATTTTGAAATTATTCATTTTGGGCTGATAATGGGTGGCTTTAAATCGGTTGTAAAATTGAACTTGGGTTGACTTTTTGTTTTGGTAATGGTTTTTTTAATTAACCCTTGGTATTATTATGAATGATCACATTTATGGATGTCCTAATTTGTCAAGTGGATATTTGGTGGTATGTGTGGAGGTTTTATTTAGTTTTTGGGGATGTATATATATTTAGGATTCATTAAATACAATCGATAAGTGGCCAAATTTTTTATCTTGTTTTGATTTATGGAAATTCTTTTAAATGGGGAATTATGATGTTTTGATAAGTGGGTGTGTTGGAATGATTTGAGTCTAAGAGGACTTGAATTGGAAAGTGTATTTTGAAATGGGTTTTTATGTTCAAAATATTTTTAAGTGGAAAATGGTTTTGAATTTAGAATAAATGTGGTGGTTTAAAAAAGTGAATTTTGGTTCCATTGTGTGGTTCCAAGTTTTTGAATTGTTGTTTTTGATTTGAAATGTTATCTCAATTGAGTTTTGGTTGGGATTTAGTTTGATATTTATTTTTTGGGTGTATTTATGTTGGTTAGTGTATTCTACCCAAAAAGTTCCTAATGTATTCTAGGGATCCTATTTCAATTGTTGATTTTGTCTAAACTCATAGTGGAGTGGTGGAGTGAAGTTATTTTCATCTGTTATCATTTTTTCATGGTGGATGAGGATTGTTAGAGGTTGAAGGATAGAAAATCTCATGGGTGTTCATATAGGTCAATAAGTGGATAAGGGTTGTGTTGACCATCTTTAATAATCTAGTTTATTTTCCTTAGGGTTAGATTCAAGAGATCAGTTGAAATCACCACTCTTCATTTGGGGTCTCCTTCTAGATATTAAAGACCATGTTATATTATTTGGGAAATTTATGTTTGAAAAGTTTATGAATTAGGTGTACCTAGCTGAGTTGGATTTCATATACCATTTTTTGGATGTTTTATGTCTAGTTTCTTGAGGTGCTTATGAGTTTTTCCCTATCTGGTGAGGAGTGTGAACTGGAGAAACCTATTCCTGGGGTTTCTCTTTCATCAGTTATTCATTATCTTTCTTCAAATCACATGATGATTTGATTATAGTTTGGTTGGTTTATAATCTTCCCACAATCCATTGAAGGATTTTCATCTGTGTGGCTGCTCAACACACCTAGCATAGTTTTATATGTTGTGTTTCTCAAAGAAGAAACCTAAGTCAGAGGTTGCCATCTCTTGACTGTGGGGTAATAGATTATTCAAGACATTAGTGCTCCAGCCATAGGTCACATAGTGAATATTTTCACATAGTGAAGGAGCTATCAGGTGTGGGGAGAATGTGGATCCAACTTATTATCTAATGTTAGAGAATAATCCATTAGATTTTTACCTTCCTATAATTTTATTTTTTAGAACCCCTTTTTTTAGTGGTTTTGGTGGCTCTCTTTTAGAATGGTTTCAGTATTTTGAGTAGTGATTTTATAGAGATGCTTGCATCTTATGAAAATTATGAATCTTGGTTCTTCCTGGTTTTTAATTTTAGTCTCTTTCATTGGGTCCCACATGTGTTGGGGGTTTGTTTTTTAGTTAGTTGTTAAATGTTGGTGAGACCACTATAAGATTATCTCATGGAAAAATGGTCTTCAAGGAATTCACGGTGAGGAAATTTATTATTACCACCCTTCCCAACCCTGGTCATAGTAGTTCTCTTAACTTGGGGAGTGGTTTTTGTGAAATATTCTCATAGAGATCCTGAATATATCCCGATAGGTTTCTCGTGGGGATAATTATTTTAGGGGTTTAGGTGTTCCTTATTTTGAGGTTACATTTGGAGAATTGAGTCCCATAATATTCATCCCTTATTTTTCTAGTTTGAGTCCTTTTGCCTCATCATTTGTTTCTTTGGATGGAGATTTGGTTCCATGAGAATGGTTTTTCTAACTTCTTTTGGATCTTGAAGTTTTAGGTTTTTTGGTGGAAGAGATTTCTTGGTTTTTGGTCCTTGGGTGGTATAGGATTTAATTTGAATATTTTTGTGTCATTTCCTTTTTCATTGATTAATAGTGTCTTTTGGACTTTATAGGGATATAAAGTTTCAATGGTGGGGATAAATGTCATAGCCCAGCCTGACACTTCTCAATTATTTTATTTATTTTTGTTCTTACCTTTTTTCTATGGATATTCTTGGTGTTTTTGAGAAAAACTATAGTTTTGGGTGCACATAAGAAGGTGTATGGTTGGAACAGAGTTAAGATAAAATTGTGCACCAACCTAGTAAAAATTGTGAGGCTTGGACAGTGGCACTTTCTATGGTACATGGTTAGGATCATGGGCATGAAATCCTCCCAGGCTAACCATGTGGCCTAGATAGTGGTATTATCTAGGGTGCATGTTCAAAGGCACGGGTGTGTGCCCCTCCAGGTAAACCGTGAAGCCTATTTTCCTCTTGGACAGAGGTGAAAAACATTTGGTGCATGTTCTACTAGACAGTATGGATAAACCATGTGGCCTTCCCCAATTTTAAAAAATAAAAATAACATAAAATTAGAGAAAATAAATTAATTATATTATTTATTATTATTATTATTATTATTATTATTATTATTATTTATTAATATTATTATCATCATCATCATCATCATAATCATCATCATCTAATACCTCCCCACCCCTTTTTCTATTACCCCTCATACGACCAGGCCCCCTCTCCCTTTTGATCAATGCCTATAGGGGATCCCAAACCACACATGTGCCTCCTCCCCTCTCCCTTTAGTCATTGATTTCCCTTCTGATTCTAGGTGTAATATTCTCCAATAAGGGTTAATCCTTCTATGCTTCTTTCTTCTTCCATTTTTATTACTCATTTTCTCCTCCCCCTTATGGAACACAAGAATTTTCCAAACCCTAACCCAATTTTGGGTGATGTTCTGGTTAATTCTCATTTCTTTGGGTATGTGGGGATCAATTAACAATCATTTTTTCCACGGTCTTTGAAGGTAGTGAGTTCTCCTTTGGTTTTGGGTAAGGTTTCTTCCATTTTTATTCTTTATCCCAATTTTAATTAGGGATTTCTCAATTTTTGAGTTTCTAGTAATTTGCTAGTGATTTTTGGATCATTGTTTATGAAGGAAACTTACACACATATGTATGGGTAAGGATTATATATATATATACCCTCTTTGTACATATTCTCTCATAGAAATAGGAATATCTACACTATATCTAGGGGTATTTATATATATGTGTGGGGGGGTGAATATGTGGGTAACTGTAGAAATAGGGCCTTTTGATTCAGTAGACCATTTTGGTGTGGATTTAGATTTCCATCATCAAAAGTAGCATGTTTGGAGGTAGCTCTCCTAAGCCTAGACCTTTAATTGGAATTCCATGATTACTTAATTATTTTAAAAATGTGATTTAATTATTATATGAGTGTTTTATTCTATAAAAAGTGATTTTTGATTTCTATAAATCAATTTTCACTCACTTCTTATCCTTTATCAAAGCTTCCAATATAGCTTTTTTTTGTTTAAGCATATTTTCCCAGCATTTTTGAAGTGTGCAGTATTTTAAATGTCTCATTGGTTTTCTAAATGGATTTGAATGTGTAGTTGGTAATTTTAAGGATGTTTTGGTGTGTGTGTGTGTGTAGTGATGGTTAAATGTATTTCCCCTATGGGTTTATTGAAAGTTAGTTCTTTGACATCTGAAAGTTGTATTTGGATTATGGTTACGTTTTGTGTGGTTTGAAAGGGAAAACATAAATTTTTTGGAAAATTAGAGCACTTAGAAACCCTGAGTACCTAGTTTGGTTTCTATATACTAGTACGCCAGTTGATTCTGTAGAAAACTAACCCAGGATTCCTAATAGGGTTATGTTACAACACAAATAATATGATATGATGATGTTTTGGGTACTGCTAGAACTTTGAATTTGATCTATCTAGTGGCTTGTGTATGAGAACATATTATATGGTTTGATCACCGGGCAATGAGTATCCTAGGACCCATTTGACCAAGATTCTTGGGGATTTACCATCATGTTTTCTCTATTTTAATCATTCTTTTCATAATACTATTTTACAGTTCCCTTCTATCTACATTACACTATTTTTCTACTTTCTTTACAAAATGATATCTTTATTTTATTTTCCATAATAAGACATCTATCTAGCATTGGTTTTATAATAAATTCACTAAAAAGTTTTATGTGCTTGGAAAACTATTTTGAAAATATAATGGAATGTTATTTTCCAAAAAATGGAATCTAGTTTCTTATTTTTCTTAAAATAGTATAAACCCCTGTTTTTATATGTCAGATTTTTAAAATAGCATGAATTGGTTTTATTTTTAAAGCCAAGGAATAGGGAGTAGTTTGTACATATACTCCTACTAAGTTTTAAAACTCACATATATACCTATATATTTTTTAAGCATCTGTTGTAGCTTCCTGGTCAGTCTCGGTCCCCATGAAGTGACATTGATTTAGTGGATGATGGTGACCTATGAGGTCACATGGAGGTATGTTTAGTTATTATTTATTTTTAACTATCATTGTGTTATATTATTTTTTATTGTTTGTTTATTTATTATTAATGGTTTAAATCATGTCCCTTTTAAGTTATATCTAATGACCAACATTGGTTTCCATCTTGAAAGGATCGAGAATACCTTTTGAGCCTTATTGCGGACTAGATCGGGTGATTGGTTTGGGGTCGACCTAGGTTGGTTAGTGACACCCCTTCTCAGTGATCACACAGATCCTAATTTATCCCTTAAATTTGTATCATATTGAATTTTTCTTTCATGGACTATTTACTGGAGTTTAAAGAAAAGGAATTTTCTCATAGATATTCACAACTTTATCAATAATAAGTAGAATCTTATCTTTGATGGGAAGAACTATTTTATCTGGAAGGATAGAATGTCATCTTATCTTATATCCATTATCCATGAATTTATTCAAGCTTCTATATATGGTTTTCCTCTTATTTCCTAGGTTATTCCATTAATAGTTGTTGATAAGAAAAATTTATTTAATGATTAGAATTCCAGGATTGTTATAATTTCCTCACCCTTTGAAAGTGAATTTCTAAAGTTTAAAGGTATTGTAATAACTAAAGGAATCTGGGAAAAGATGAAGAATATATATGAAATAAATAATATGGTTGAGATAGATAATTTATAGATGTATAGATTAAATTATTGATATCCTAAAATGGGTGAATATGAATCTATTTGTAACATCTTTACAATATTTAATGACATTATAAGCACCATAAGATGTTTTGGTGAGAAATTGGAAGATACAACTGATGTTGAAAAGATTATTAGAATTATTGTGGATAAATTTGATTATTATTTATCATCGTTTGAAGATATAAATCTTGAAACTCTATCTCTATATTATCTTGATAGTATTCTCATAACTTAAGAAATTTTAAGAGATAAGGTTATGAAGAATAAAGAAAAATCTCATTGAGAAATTTCGTTCAAATATAATAATACAGGAAAGTATAATAAATTTATTAAGGAATAACTTAGTGACTATAGAACTAAATATAATGTATATAATTGTGTTGGATTAATGTCTTTGTTTTCTAATAAAGAGAAACAATGTACATGTAAGTACAAAGAAAATTTTCCTCTGAAGTGTTTTAGTTGAAGATCCAATGGACATTTCATAGAAAATTTTCCATGATAAATGTAGGATAAAGAAAGTAATTAAAAAGATATAAATTCAATAATATCTCTCAGTAAATGGAAGAAAAATAAAATTCATATTCAAATATAAAGGAAAATAAGTTCTCTATATATATAAGGAGAAACTTTGTTTCCAAATGTGCAGAAGATGATGATAACTAGGTGGAAGCTAAATATTCCATTGATGATGTAGCTAAAACATTGATTGTAAAAGTGAATAGTTAAAAGTTCACAAGTGTTGAAATATTCTGAATAATAAGATGATGAGACTTGTATGGAGTTTCTTCTTAAAAGAGAGTTGAGTGAATTTCTGTCAAATATTGTTAAACTTGATAGAGAGAGATCAAGAATTAAAATAAATAAGATCATTTAGTAATGAAACAACAATATTTTATTAAATAAAAATCCATATTTCTAAAATAAATTGATGATATGAAGAAATTACTTGATGAAGATAAAAATATCAACATCAATCATGAAGAAAATATAAAGGAGAAGGAGAAATAACTTGATATTTTTCAATGAATTTCTTTATGTTGATAAAGGGAAAAAACTTCCAAAATGAAGTTTTATAAGTTTATGAAATTTATATGAAAATTAAACCGCATAATGATTCACAAAAATCATCCTCAGTGATTAAAAACCAGTTTATAGTTCTTCATAAGAAAAAATAAAGTAAATAATACCATGTATGTATCCAAAATTGGTGCTGTTTAAAAACTTGAAATTTCTAAGGACTAAAAGTATAAATTGAAATTTATTACTAAAAGATATCTTATTAAGTCTGAGAAAAAATATATTCCTAAGAATAATTTGTTGAGGGGTTACAAAAACTTTGGTACACAACCAAGTTCCAAGGTGTATAGTATGAAATATGATGGAAAGAATGTAAACAACTCTAAACTACATGTAAATTATAGAGGAAAATATGCTTTCTGTGGATATTTTTTTCTCAATAGAGGCTTCAGGCATATGATAAAGATGTTTTGGTTTAATCATCAACACTAGGATGAATCTTGGAGGAACTAGAGGAAAAAATTGAGGGGAGAGTTAACACACTCAAATAAGGTAACCAAACAAAGTCAGTTTAAAGATTAAAAATAGATTATAACCTCTATAAATTTATAGTGAAAGATGTTATAAGAATATAAATTTTAATAAAGTATTTCTTTCTATGTTACCATTAAAAACATTTTATATAAAAAAATATCTAATGAATCATGAAAAGGAAGAGAAAGGCAAGCATAAGGCCTTAGTTGTTAAAACTAATCTCAAATCCACTAAAGGGGAATGAATTGGGATATTGGATAGTGGGTGTTATTTACATATGAGTGGATATTTGAAGTTTTTTAATAATATAAAAGTATACAAAGAAGGGGTAGTGAAATTTTTAAATTATGAGTCCCTTAGAATCAAAAGAGTTATTTTCTATATTTTGGAAATAAAATTTAAAATATGAAAGTGTGTTATTCATTAATGGATGAAAACACTAATTCTTTAGTTTTTTTCAACTCTGTGATTAAGGAAATGAATATATCTTTATAATATATATATTTTTTTCAAATACTTAAGGATGTGTAATTTGTTAAAAGAGGAAGACTAACCAAGGGAAACTTATTTCAAGTTGGTGATGTGTATAGGTCATGTTATCTAAGGAGTGATGAAAGAAAATTGGCTCTAGAATAATAGGTTGGGGTATATGTTCTAGAGAAATATTATCAATCTATAAAAGACATAAAATATTCTTGATATTCCTATCATCAAAATAATATGATACCAGTGTTGTTCTCTATGCTAGAAAGGGAAGATTCCAAACTCAACACATAGAAAATTTGAGATACATTAAACTCATCCCTTAGAGACAATTCACTTAGATATATATGGGCCCATGTGAAAGAAATGAAAAAATGGAGATAATTACTTTATTTCCATTATTTTTTATTTTACATGCATTACATGTATTATGTTTTTGAAACATAAGTTATAGTATCTCAAAAAATTTAAGAGTTTCAGGAGAAGTTCTGAAAAATAATATAGATATTCTATAAAAAAATATGAAATGATAATGTTGTTGAATATGTAAATTATATGTTTAGAGATTATCTTAAGGAGAACAAAATTCATTATGAATTCAGTGTACCATACACACCACAACAGAAAATTGTTTCAAAAAGAATAAATATAAGTTTGGGGGAGATGGATCAAACTATATTGATTAAACATGATACTTATTAATAATTTTGTTGGTAATCTATTGAATAATTAGTTCATATTATGAATCAATTTCCTACTTGGAAAACTAAAAAATATATCCTTGTGAGATTCATTATAGAGAAACCACAAGTTTTAAATATCTAAAGGTGTTTTTCTATACCAACATTGTCAAAGTAAAAGGTAAAAATCATGGAAATTTTGAATAAATAGGTGTTAATGGAATCTTTCTTAGCTACCCTTCTAATGGTAGAGGATACAAGTGTTAGAATAAATAAAAGGAAATATTTTTAACTCTACAGATGTAAAATTTATATAAAACTTTGATAAGAAATTTTCACAGTCAATTGAATATATAATATAAAGTGAATATGAAGTTGTTACTATTAAGAAACATAGCAATATTTCTAACAAATATAATGATATTGAAACAAAATATGATGAATATATTTATTTATCCATTTCATGTGATGAAGAAAAAACATGTTCATATCATCCTAGACTAATAAAGAAAGTGCATATCCAAAATATCACTTGTGATCAAGAGAAAAAGGATCAGACTCAAATAGCATCAATGTTAGTTTCACATACATCCCTTATATTTATAGTTTGATCCAAGAGATATTGAAAAATATTTGGAGAATCAATAGTGGATTGTTTCCATGAATATAGAGTCATATCAGGTTGAAAAGAATGATACATGGGAACCTATACCCAAACCAAAAAGTAAGAATGTTATTGGAAAATAATGGGTTTTCCATAACAAGTTGAATAAAAAAGTGAAATGATAAGATACAATGCATGACTAGTTTGTAAAGCTTACTCACAAATTAAAGGCAATGATTTTGGTGAAACATTTAACCTAATAAAAAGTCTTTAAACTTTTAGAATATTTTTTTATATCTCTTCACAATAAAGATATAAGATATTTTAGATGGATTTTAAGTCATATTTTCTAAATGGGGTGTTGATAAATTAGATTATATTGAAAAACCTTGTGACTTCATGCTGGGTAAATATGAAATATTTATAAGAATTTTAATAATGATTTGTAGGGGTTGAAGTAAGCACTAAGAGAATAGTATTCTAAACTACATACTTTCCTAAGGAAGTTGAATTTTAGGAAAGTAATATTTTATAATAACCACTATATAAAAGAAAATGGAGAGGTTTCCCTCATTTTGATTTTTTATCGTGATGATATAATATATATAGGAAATGATGAAGAAAATTTAGAAAATAGTTATATAGAGATGAAGAATTTATTTGAAATGTCAATGTTGGGATAAATGAAAAACATTCCTGGCTTCAAAATATCTCAAAAGAAGAATTAAATTTTCCATCTCAAGATATGTATACTAAGTAACTTTATAAGAAGTTTGACATGGAAGATTCAAATCTAGTTTCCAAACACATTTTAGTGGGAAATTGTTTTTCAAAATATGGGGAAGGAAATTAGGTTGATCCTAAAGAGTTTGTAATGTTGGTAGGAATCTTGTTATATCTAATAAATTTAAGGCTATATATAGTTTATGTTGTTACATTATGTTCCAAGTATCAAAGTTCTCCAAAGGAATACAATATTATGTTAAGAAAAATAATTCTCAAATGATTGATTTCATAATAAAATATAATAGCTCAAAAAATATTGATATATTTTTTTACATAGATATAGATTGGGAAAGTTTTGTCAATGATAGAAGATCCAAATTTGGTGTAGTCTTCTTATTGGGATAAATATGTGTAAGTTAGAATATAAAGAAATATAATTAAATAACTCTCAACACTTTAGAAGTTGATTATGTAGCTTCCACTCAAGTTGCAACACAACTAATGTGGATTAAGACACATCTAAAATATTTTTTAGTTGATTTTAGGTTTCCCATTATCTTAGGCTATAATAATAAAAGTTCTATAAATATCACTAAGAATCTTGTTAAAAATTATTGAACCAATAACATTGATATTAAATATATCTTCATCAAAGAGCATGTGTAAATAAATTATTAAATTTGGATTTTGTTCCTACAATAGAGAAAGTTTTTAATATTTTTACTAAACCATTATCGAAGGAAACATTTCATAAATTTAGGTTGATCATGGGCGTCAAACATCACTCTCTTTAAGTCTTAATTTTATGATCTTTTCCCCTCTATCATATTGGATAGTTTTTTCAAAGGGCTATAAAGGATGTAACATAAATCTATCTGTTGTTATGTGCTTAACCTTTTCAGGGAAGAGCATATATTTAGGGGGTTTGAAAAAGGGGTAAGTTATGAATTCAGAATATGTGAGTTATAATAGTTTTCTAAAGTGGAGTTTATATGTTTTTACCAGTTTAAAGTTCTAAGATAGTAAAGATCTGTTTGAGAAGATTCGTATGAAGATAAGGAAATGGAATAAAAGATTTCAAAATCACTACTTAAGGATATTATGGTATTATTTCTTAATAATTTTTTTTTCTAACACCGATTATGCTCCCATATGCTTAGAATTTTTGGATAATTGATCCATTTCTTGAAGTTACAAAGGTTCATTGATTTATGTTACTTAGATGAAAACAAAATCCAATTAGGGATATTTTTATGACTAAGAGTTTTTTGATGTGTTTTGTAGATTCCAAAAGAAAATATTTCTTTAAGTGTTTTCTTTTGTTGTTTAACATAAATCCCTTAAACATGTTGAGATAAAAAATTGATTAGATGGAATGTCTATCAGACTAACATTAATAGATGGAGGCCATCGATTAGAAGACAACAAATAGATTGTGGCACAAAATTTACATCCATTAATACTCACAAGTTTCATCATAAATAATACTCGATAAATTTAAATTAGATGATACTTTCATATTCCTAAAGTTTCTAACATCATGTATAATAAAAGATATCAAGATTCAATATTGATTTTAAATGTTAATAATAACTTTTTTTGTAAAAAAATCCATGATAAAATGTTTTTTGGAGATCACTAGATATATTTTATCATACAAAGTTTCGGTTGATAAAAGTTCAAAGTTCAAAGGTTATAAAGATATGATGTTTTGATGGTACAATGTTTTATCAATCTGAATTTTATGAAGTTAAGATGATCAAAATTTTATAATTTATTTGGAAATAAGGATGTAAATTGGTATATTTTATGAGAAATTTAAAATAAATTTGAAATATAAATGGTTATGAAAGCTTAGGATGTTATAGAGTTTGATGGATCTATATGAATTCATTTGAAATATGTTTCTATATGGAGTTCATCAGATATAGGTTTTCAAGTAAAGGAAATGGTCAATGTATTCTGAAGTATATCATTAGATGAAATAATATTCTCATGAAAGTTTTCAAGATGTTCCTATGAAGTTATGATAGAACACTATATGAAGTTTCATTGTATAGAAAAACTGTTATGAAGGTGTAATGAATGAGAGATTCGAAGGGATTTATGAAATTTTTGTAATGTTATTAAATGTGGTGATGATTTTCTAGATTATAATTTTTTTGATAATCATGAAGAAAAATCTTGATTCAATTTGATATTCTTGGAAGGTTTAAATATGATATTTAAGTAATATGTGATGAAGTTCGTTGATGTCAAGTCTTATAGAAGGTTTCTAACTTTTAGGAGGTTTGAATGTGTTCAAACTAAGGTTGTATCTGAGTGGGATGTTCAATTTTTTGAGTAGGATATTATAATTTAATGTTCATGCTTCTCCCAAAAATTTAAGAGATTTGATTCCTATATAAAAGGGTTTGGTGTGCTAAGTAGTTGTGTAGATTTTTGGTAGATGGGAAAATCACTAGAGAGTTGAAGAGATAATCAGAAGAATAGTGTAAGGAATCATCAGTCTTATGAGTACCAGAAAAATTTTCTTATCAGTTTGTATTTAAAAGTTGGTGTACAAAGGATATTTATAAATTATGATGAAGAAGCATCATATAGATAGTATACCAAAGAGACCATATATATTAGGCATTAGATTGGTATCAGTTTATGGAAGCCATTGGATGGAGTATACCAGACAAACTCACCAGATAGAGTATACAAAATAAATATGCCATATGGAATACAATCAAAATGGTATAAGGTTATTTCTCGTTGATGTGTAAGAAAGTGAAGAGTAAGAAGAAGTTATTGTAAAAATTTAATGTATGAATAAATTTAAAAAATCATAGTGACAATTTATTAAATACTATTAGCAAATGTTCTTATAGTTGTTATAAAACATTTTTATATCTTCTATATGTGTACGGATCACATACACTATTGATTGATTATAGTGATATACAAGTGAAAGGATATTCCCTAATTATTGTAACCACCAAAAGGATTATTTTATAGTGGTTTGTGTGGCCTTGGATTACTTTTAGACCTTTCTAAGTACTATCTAATCTTATTGAGTAGTGAATCTTATTAATACTTGAGTTCCTATAATCGGACTGGGTTATTGCCTTTCATCAGTGTCTTCTATCACTAATTATAGGTGAAGGTTGTTTCATAAGTAAGAAAGAATAAAATGAGAAGATCATTGATCCATACCTCCCCATCCTAGTGATCACACAGATCTTGATTGGTCCTTTTAGTATATACATCTATTAAATAACAGAAAATTGAAATGGATTCATTTCAATAAGGGGGAGAAATTAAGTTTTTTATCCTATAGTTTGGTGTATATTATATAAAATCATAAATAATTATGGTGATTTAGAATATTAGAAAATATTTTTAAAGGTTAAATATGATCATACTTATAGTTTGAAGGTATTATATAGTTTTTTTATACAGAATCAGTTCATAAGGTTGTTGCATCTAATGAGATTGAGAAATTGTTTAGCTGAGATATGTTCCATAGAGTATGTATATTGATTAACATTATATCTCTATGAATAATTTTAGGAGATGAATATAATTGTAGAATAATTAATCTATATATATTATTGATATATTTATCCTAGTGTTATATGGTATGAAGTCTATTGTAATATATGGAAGCTACACTTGGATGATGATGTTTTTAAGAATAACTGAACTTTTCTAGGTAGTAAAATGTCATTTAAGTAATCTAAGTTCATATAATCTATAAGATAATTTGGAACATTTTGATACAGATGAAGATAATTTAAATATTTTTTAAAATGATTTTAAATGACTAAAGTGGCTGGATATTTTTTGAATAAGGTTGGAGTCAGTTGGAGTTCATACATAATATCCCATAGATAGAAAAAATAACAAATGAAAAGATATAACTCATAGAAGAAGAATTAACTAATTTCTGAGATATGAAAGAGTAAACTTGAGTCTGGAATTTGATTAATGAGAATAATATTGAGCATACATAAGATTAATATGGTGATATATAATATTATATCTGAAGTTTTATTACTTACATAAGATTAGTTTTTAGGATATTAAAGAGTAATTCTAAGATTCTATATAATATGTATGAATTAAATTGGATCATGGCTGATTAAAACTGATGATGTTTAAGTGTAACCTAATGATTTCAATGGAAACATAAGATCCTTTTAAATGTCAATTAATAATAAATGTGTTTTCCTAGGTGAAATATAACATTAAATATTATGATGATATACTATTCTTTATTGTTTAAATATATGATCCTAAGTTTTTAAGCTATGATTCAAGCTAATATTGGTGCTAATATTTAAATAAGAATATTAGACTATGCTATAGATATTTTCACAGCAATATTATTATTTTATGTGAGCATGAATACATGGAAAATAAGAAGTGGGATTTAATGATTCTAAAAGGAAAGAAATAATTTTAGTGTTTAGGATAAATTAAATGTGAAAATCATAGAAGATATTAGAATATCTTCGAATTATATTGAAGGAGGTTTTAATATAAATATATGTTTCCATATCTTAGAAGATTGTTGTTGCATTATTTTAGGAGGATATTTGAACTGTGGAAAAAAGAGAGTTTGGGCATAAATATCATGATGCTGAATTTTAAGGGAGTTTTATATTTCAATTATGGAACATTATTCATGTGATATTTCTAATTATATAAATAAGAAGATGAGTCAAAGTAGAGATAGAGAGAGATTATAGAAAATTGATACCTATGAATATAAAAAATGTTAAAGAAGTGTGAGGGAGATACTAACATATGTATCATCAATTAAAGAATATTCTTGGAATAAAAGAGGAAATAAAGTGAGAGATACTAATATAAAAAATACTGAATATCATTATGAATCCATTGTTATATTTATATTTTGAAACTACTGCTATTAAATATCTCAGGTGCCAAAGATCTGATGAAAAAGATGAGATCCAATCCTAAAAAGATTACAACAAATTAAGAAGAATATTAGATATACTTAGTCTATTGGATACTTTTGATTATTCTATTAATATCCTTTAAGAGGACCTAACTGAATCAAGTTGTGAAGAAGGAATCTGGTTGGTGATGGTGTATATGAAGAACTGCATGTGGGTACTTGCTGACCCAGTTAGATCCACACATTGTAATCTTCTTGGTTATAGGTATAAGGGTTCAATTCCATTACCATGACCTTATTAGATCATGATAATAAAATATCAGTAGTTTGTGTATGGGATAAAACTACCATACAAGGAGGAACATCTCACACATTCTGAGTGAACTTTGTAAATATTTTTTTGTTGTTTTTTATTGTTTTGATAATTATTTCATGCATACAGCCCATGTGTGAGATGATAAATTGAGTTCCATTCACTCTAACAGGTGTAGAGGTAAAATTAAATAGTTTTATTTATTAAATAGTTGACCACACTAATTCACCCTCCCTCTCGATGTATCTACAACGATCCTATTGGAAAACAATGACCCATCCCAACTTCAATCCCTCATAGGCTAATAGTAAAACCAAGTGTAACTCCTAAAGTCTTCTTTAAATGTTCCAATGGTTAATGAATAGAATATAGGGTATAAAAACACACATATGGGATGGAATAACCTCTAAAACCTATGAATGATAGATAGAAACCACCAATTAACTCTATCTTAAATGTAATGAAACCCATAAATTCCACAAAAATGCATATAATGTTATACATAAAAAAATATAAGCTAAATACCAAAAATGAATTCTTATGGAAGTGACTCTAATACCAAGACTGGTCACCATGAACTATTATTATCTAGTTCAATCGCTAACTTCATTCTATGAATCTTTAAAAAAATAAGATATAGAAGATAGTGGTGATCATAAAAATATACTCAATATGATCCTCCCTAGAAAATCTAATGCAAATGTGAAAAAAGTATACGCAATTCTATCTAAATAAGGAGTGAAACCAATTTGAAAACTAATTTGGTAAACTACCTTTCAACCTCACCAAGGCTCACTCACCAAATCCACGTACAAAATAGTAAAATAATAATCATGAAAATATATTGATAAGTTACCATATACCCACTACCCCATTGATCTAGTCACCATTATTACCTAATGGCACCTCCTTCCACACAAATGACTTTTATATCCACATAACTAGATACTGAAAAACCACATCACAATTACAACCACATACTATATACCATAACCACATACAATATACCAAAATAACATAGTACATGGAACTACATAATTACATCACTACCACATAACATCATCACGACCTCATCATATAATCATTATATCGTGTACCATAACCATAACCTCATGCCCTAGCAATATATAATAAGTATAGAATAAATAGTGGGAGAGGGGGTAGTTATCCATCTATATCACCCACATCCTATATATTGGGGAAGCACTTGGAACCCAAAAACCACATTTGGGAAATAATAAGGTTATCTAACTCGAGTGACGGTGTATAAGAAATAAAAAAAATCAAAAATGGATATAATATTCACTCACAATTCCAATCCAGTATGTTCTTCCTATCACAATTCCTTTAGAAGAATAATTCTTTAATGAATCTTCACCATCGCACATCACCAACAACTACCACCACAAACACAACATAACCACCATTAATACCACACAATAAAAACACAACTATACATATTTTTACCTTAATATATTTCATTATCCATTTCACATTCATCATTTACCAATCATATTATATTCATTAAATAGATTAAATTTCCAAACACTCTAAACCATTAACATTTACCATATTCTTTATCTTTCACATTTCATTTATTGCATAATTTATTCACCGCTTTATTTAAAATTATTTAACACTTCATTAAATTAGTATAATATAATTACCTTTCATATTTCATTAACAATCCTCCATATCCCCAGGAATATATAATATATTGAATACATTAATGTCAATAAATGTTAGGACTAGGTTTAATATACGCATCCTAGGGGTGAATAAGGGGGTCACCCAAATAAATTTTTTCTAATTTGATCAATTTTTCCCTTTTATTATATTTTTTAACTTCATTAGAAGGAAAATAGTTCAATATTTTATCAATCCCTCAAAATATGCTCACTAAATGTTGATTATGGATGAATAATTTCAAATAAAACAAAAGAAAATGAATTTTACTTAGTTCACATTCAAAGCGATAAGTCTAAGTATTATACACAAATAATGTGTTGATGGGACAAAATCCACCAACATTAATCATTTAATTGATACAATCTTATCCATGGTCACTTTGTTCTAAGGCACACTACCTTTATAATGTTTAGGTCTCAGTCAATCCTCACCCAAGGGAAGCTCCCTATTCTTTCACTCCCAGAAATGATTCATTGAAGGATTTGTTAGTTTATAAATGTGAGTATCAATTAAATGGTTTATAGATATGGAGGTATCTTCAATATTAGTATAAGGTACTAATTTCTCTTGAATACTTGATTTCAAAATAGATATTGTATTATGCTCCACTTCAATATTCTTCCAAACCTCTAAAGTATAATGAGATCAAATCCTTGTAAAAATTTGAGTATTTTTCATCCAAAGTCATATGAGAATGGCCTATTGATGTGAGAGTTGAATATTTATATTTTGAATAAATACAAAAATAGTGATACCTCTTCTAGATAAAGATAACTCCACACTAGAAGAATATTTTTATGATTTTTATTTAACTCTTCATTCGTATGGATGTAGTAATGGAACTCCATCCTCATAGAGTCTTATTCCTTAAATGAATCAAATATAATAATTGTAACTTCTTTGTGGTTGTATTCTCTTTTCAATTTTTTATACCAGATATTTTGAATAGAATTATACTTTTACTAAAACTGTTGTGTGTGTTTTTTATAAACTCTTCCATGGTTCCAACCCTTGATCTAGTGGTTATCATTCATCAATTCTTCCCCAAATTCTCTAAAATTAAATAGTATTCCATATGATTAAATGTGGCCAAATTTATCTAAATGGTTCAAGTATATATCCCAAAATTATTACCAAATATTCCTTATTTTAAATTCAAATCTAATATTCAATGTTCTCTAGACAACTTCTTATTACGATGTGATTCCCTACATTATAGTGTGACATTCATCAAATTCACCCTAATTAATACATGACTACCACTATTACAACATGATCATTGATTAAACCACAAATCCCAAAAATCCTAGTAAATCTCAATTAAAAATGCCTTGAATATTGAAGCATGATCCTCTCAAATATCATCAAACCTTAAACCTATTGTGGCATGGTCTACTATGTTGTGACATGATCTAATCCACCTTCACATTCTAGAACTGCACTAATTTATCATAGGGTATTCATTAAAACACGAAAAATATATTCATGAAATAATTAGATGTGTTGTGATGTGGTTTAATCTTAAATGATCTTGATTTATTCTTATATAAGTACAATTGATTCTCTAATTTATTCTTACACAGAATCTAAACTAATTAGTTTAATATTAAAAACAGTAGGGGTAATGTGGTATCCTTATTCATAGAAAAAATTCCCTTTTAACACTCTATGTTACTCTTATTTACTTTGAGTTTATTCGTATATAGGTATAAGTTATTATTATTCATAAACAGTTGTGTCATAATCACCTACTCTATAACGCAATTCTATTATATATCTAGATTGATTTATTAATCCATATCCACCCTTATGGTGTGGACTATACTCTTTCTCTATGAACGCTTTGGAAATAATCTTGTATGAGACCTTTTGTAACATGGTCTAACACTTCATGTTTCAACTACCCAATTATATACTCAATTTTACTCTTATATAACAGCAATAATGTAATGAGAGACACCACACCATTACAACATGATGTGAACCTCCTTCCTAATAATTCTATCTCACTTTTTTAAATGACTTCATAAAAACTCCTATATTTTCTACTACCATAATATTCTATAATAATCATAGTGTATTTAGTCACATATGCTTCCAAGCTATATTTTATAGTCTTCATGCTTGATATTCCATTTCCTCAATATATAAATATATCAAGGGAGTACTTTTTTCACAACTTCCTATATATAACCACTACAGTGGCTCCAATACTTCCATGCCAAGTTTTTCCTAATCATCCTCAAAATTTACTACTATGTTTATCAATGTCATGAAATCTTCACCAAATTTGGTTCCCATATATGTTAACTATATTCATTTTTATCCAATAATCACTGATATCTATGTATTTTCATGAAAAACTTTATTTCCTATCAATAAATCCAATACCTATTATTGTTAACAAATCCAATATATAACCTCCTTGTTACAATATTCTCCCAATTTAGATTTTTTTGAAAATAATAACATAAATTATAATCCATCTATTAACTCCAAATTCATTGAAATAATGTATAAATTTATGGTTCATTCTACTTAATCCCTCTTTTTCAATAAAATAAAAAAATCCTCTTTGTTTAGATTTCTCTCTTTATTCTAATAATTTTTCACTGAACACCATAAGGGTATCTTTTTTCAACTATACTCCCACTTTGTTATCAAAAATCTTAATTTGGATTTTCATGTAATTAAACTTTATATTCCGGTTGAAACTAGTCTACTTGTTGGGACATTCTAAAATTATAGATCTAGAGATACTAAGATTAATCCCTTTTATATGTACTCCAAAGATACATCAGTTTCTTACTCAATTAGAACATCATAAATTTAAGATAGTTAAACCTTTCCCTTTGGAAATAAAATCTTTGTATCCCATTTTGACACAAATTATTAATATCTAAAACATATAGTCACTATAAACCATTCAAATGTTTTCATTAAAATATTTTAAGTATTTAAACTATTTCAAATTAAATTTCTCTCCTTCAATTATTAAAAATATTTAGCAACGGTTAAATACTTATTAATATCTCTTACTGGATAAACCTTCTATCCATGTTTTCCATTTATAGTATTCCCAACACATACCTTGAAATTTTTAGATTTTTATACCTTTTGAAAACCTATAGGCCTTTTCCATTTCTTAAAAACCATTTCCACCTTTGACTTATACCACTTGTTTAGAAATATTTATATATCTTCTTTTAAGCTTCAAAATAGTTTAACTATAGTATGGTTCTCTTAAATATTTCAATGAGTAAGTTCACCACTTTGAAAATAGTCATAAAAAATCATCTAAGACTACTAAGTTAAAACTTATTAAAGGAAACAAAAGTCTAATTCAATAATATTAGTTTTTCTATGTCACTATTGGCACTATAGAATTTGTTCCATGCACTTTGCTATAGAACACATGACACAGTCCTCAATTAGACAACACAAGTTGGGTTTGAGTAGAAAAGAATATCCATTCCCAAATAATGAAGAAAATGGGATTTACATGTTCCACATGACTTATCACACATTGAAGGACAAATATTTCTTAAAAATGTTTCGTAATCTGGTGATGTGGTGGTGAGAAACTCCTTCCATAAGTAAGACATGGATTTCACACAATTCTAATGAAAAGGGTGTCAATTCCATAAAACCTATATTTAGGGTATTATGGGAACTTTCTGACCTCATGAAACAATTTTTATAAGGAAAAATAATAGTTATTGTATTTTTTCACTTAGAAGTATTCAATTTTACTGATTTTGGATCCAAAATGGACTTATGGATTAACATTTATGGTCATTTGAAGTTGGGAATTTATCATAAAGAAACTTGGGCTCGCACTCAGGGACATACTCCCAAATCCCACATTCTCAATAATCATTCATCCAAAACATTTTACTAGATATCTCTCTCAACTCCTTCATCTAGATTGCTCTCCTAACTCCTTTTCCTAGATCACATTCCCAACTCCTCCGTTGAGGTGCCCAGACCCTCACTCCCAAATCCAGTGCTAAAAATCCATAATTTACACATAGGAATTGATTATAAGTGATATGAAACAAGATATACATATATTTATTTTAAATCATTTTCATAAGTTAAATTTTATATATCATAAACACAATCTAAATAATCATAGGTTTAGTGTCTTTTAGTAATAATAACATAGGCAACTTATTTTTCAATACTTTTTAATTTATACATGATTGAGTCACACTAAAACAGATTCTAGACTTATTATAAGATTTCCTCATCTTTATAACTAGGGGAATAAAAGCCTAATAAATGGGGTGATCTCAATTTATCAGTTAGAGAAAAACCTAGCAACATGTCATCAAGAGTTAGATCAAAAGCATGAGAGAAAACCTGAACATGAAAGGAATATATGATTGAAATGAAACATAGAACAATAAGATTCATTCTTTATAAATGATTAAATATATATAATAGCAACTAATCAAATGTGTACCATTTCATAGGGGTGTGTAAACACAATATAATAAACATGATCCATAGATCCTAACATAAGTATATAATAATAAAATTTTGTATAATAAAAAGTATAATAAATCATTATCTAGTGGAGTATAAATTTCTACATGATTCCCATAACATAGTGGCCTCGAAATAAAAACCTATGTACCATCTTGGGCTTGGGATAACAACCCATGTACCCTCTTGGTCTTTGTATAATATGTAACACCCTGACCCCAGCTACCCAGAGTCGGTGCATTACTTCGTAACATTTGCATGATCACAAAAGATCAAGTCTCGAAAGACCGATTAGTTTAGTAGCCTTGGAAACACTAGATACATTCGTAAATGTTACATTACATCATAAAGTGAAAAACTACAATAACAAAGTCTCCATAGTCCACACTCATATCCTCTTCTGACAATCCCTACAGGTCATTCATAAAATACTTCTTTACATCCTGGAAAATATTAAAACATTGAAAGGGGTGAGCTCAGATGCTCAGTAAGGATAACAATATTGCGGAAGCTTTCATAAATAAACATTAACATTTAAGGCAATGTATAACTAAAATAAAAGCCTTTTAAACTTGAACTTCAACATAATATGGCAAAAGTAAAATGAGATAATGCCATTCACTTCTTCACATGGATATTCTACTGGTCGAATAATCACATGCAATATCAATAACCACTTTCATAATGAGGAATGCATAATGCCAGACTATCATAACCACGTAGCCAAGGCCTCGTGCCAAGACCACAAATAATATTTTGTCAAGGCCTCGTGCCAAGACCCTAGTTTGTCTCATGAGACCTGCCGATGTAATTTTTTTAGAAGATACTTACGTTTAAAATTGCTCACATATACTCCAGTGTTTTTCTGAAAACATTATGCAAGCTTCTGAAAACAAAATAACTAATTTTGATACTGTTCGACTAATTACAGGCCATGATGGGTCCACGCCCAATCCCTTCCTGTCTAACACACTCGAGAGTCGGGTTTTCTGAAAACATTTTTAAGCTTGCGTTAAGTACGTATACATTTGCACTGGATTTTCATATATTGGAGAGAAATATCTCTTTTTTGAAATCATTTAAAAATCACATAATTATAAAAGAAAACCTTTTGAATAAACGTAAAAGTCAAAGGGGTTTATACACCGTATAAAAGAAAGTTGTGTATAAAACCAAATATGCCTCAATGAAAGGGGATTGAGACGAAGTCCTTAAAAAGATCATTTTTTTATAAAGTAGGTCTATTATGTGTATTAACTATAATTACACATAAATAATGTAAAAATACAAGATAGGACATAATAATATCATGACATAATTTGAAAGTAGGAGATTAACCCAAAGAATGGAAGTTGGGTTAAGAAGTTCCCTTACAAAGATCATTTTTTTAAAATAAAGTAGATATATTATGTGTATTCACTATAAGTACACATAAATAAAGTACACATACAAGATAGTACATAATAATATCATGACATAATTTGAAACTGGAGATTAACCCAAAGAATAGAAATTGGGTTAAGAAGTTCCCTTACCTTGCGTCTTGTCCTGACTCGACTGTTCTTTAACCTCCTGAATAATAAACTATAGTTAATTTATATTTACTTAAGAACCTTTTTCATGTTCATTATTCCATTTATATCACTTATTACCATGTTATGAACATTATTTAATTATTTAAGATAATAACGGTCGTTTTGTCGATCTTTGGTACTTGAGTCAAAAATAAACTTCTTATAATTACAAGTTGTTCATGTGGTGAAATATCCATTATATCCAGAATTGTATTCATGATTTAGATGTCATATATATCTTATATATCCAGTATATACATTCATTTATAATATTACGTAACATTTAGAGGTAAGAAATGAAATGCACCGTTCATGGAGACGGTAAGCCGTACGTACGCATGAACGCTACTTTCATTTAAATTTCATATTTAATGGAACTAAATCATAATGATATAAATGTATAATATAATTCCAGTATAATATAGTGTATAATACCATTTACTCCATCCTTTATACATCCCACATATGGCATTAACGATTCAAATCACTTTGAGGGGGCGGTAGTCCGCACTTCCTAAAATGAAATTATCGCGTTTTACCCATAATAGAAATCATAAAGTATGCCATAAATGAGAAATACAGAAGCATAAGTAAAACATAAACATATTATATATCATATATAAAAATAGTGACATCTTAATGGTCACCTTTGAAGGTGTTATATGAGTGTTGAACAAACATCGTTTCGTGAGGCAGAAATTCGCCATCCACAGAAACCGTATGTTCTTTAACCATTAGATGTAGGTGTGTGTAAGTGTAGCTCGAATACTTCTTATAAAAACACCCTAGTATATTGAGGATACTGGTGTTGTTACAAAAGAAATGAATAAAAAGATTTTAGGGGGTTGGAGAATAAAAATAAAACCAAACAACATTAGAGAAGACATTACCTCAAAATCGGGTAACTCTTTTTGATTTGAGCCAAAGGCTTCCTTGGGAAGAGTTCTGCCCAAAGTAAGGCTTCTATGAGTAAGAGGGGGAAGTTGGGAGAGTATTTGGTCAGAGGTTGGCCGAGCCAAATGGCTTGAAAGTGTAAATGAGGTGGGAGAGGTGGGGGCCTTTTATAAGTGGAGAGGAGGGGCACTTTTGGAAAGATTGAAATGTTATATTATTTCACAATGCTTTTTGGATTCTAAAGGTCCCACACTTATATAATTCGAGGCTAAGGTGATAAGGTTTCGAAATATCCTCATCCAATAGGCTTTGGACAAGTGTAAGCCTTTGATTTTGCATTATCTTCTCATTTTATTTAAATCGTTAAATAATGAGGTCATCGCTGCCTCATAATGATGTCATAAATAATTTAATTTATTTAATGTCTAAAAATTATAAAAAAAATACTATGATGTAGGAAATCCTTTTAGATTTCTAATGAATATTTATAGTCAAAATTTGGACTTGTGTAACCCCACTTAAAACTGTTTTAGTAAAATAACTCATGTTTGTGTCAATTTAATTTTAACATTAAATAAATATATATTAATGTCATTTTCCAACTAAAGTGGCTCCATGGGGTCCCCAAGTTGACCCATGGGTTTTCTTGGTCGGCCATGACTCATCCAATAGGAGTAGGACAAGTTTCATGCTCATCTCATATTATTAAAACATTATTTGTACCTTAAACTACACTAATTAGCTCTAATCGCGATTAAGAACTTAAAAGTTACTATTCACCAAAAAATTATTTTAATCTCATTGAACCACATTTTACTTCTTAATGACAACCATGTATGTCGGATTTTTGAAAATCAAATCACAGAAGTGGTAATATTTCATTTAAACGAAAAATCAGTTATTTAACTACCACTTAGTGGTTTCACTATTCATCAAAAATTGAAGTTTTTCAGAACAAGGCCAAAATTTCACCCTAAGCTATAATTGATATTACGAATTCAAAAATGATGTCTATTTTACAAAATTCCAAACATATAAGTTGCATTAATTAATTTTATAATGAATTCCCGCTGTTACGACAAATAGCGTGTTTTTAAGAAACAATTTATATCAAAAGATTGGCAATTGTTTATGTCCAATTTCAATGTTAAATTAATTCTAATGACCACCATTGGATAAAATGGTAAAAATATATTCTAATTATACCTTAAAACCACTAAATAGTATAATTTATCACAATAAAATATTTTTATTAAAAAAGTTGTTTTAAAGTATTTTTCACTATTCATAAAAATTAGAAGTTCTCAGAAAAATACCAAAAATTCAACATAGGCTAATTTCGATATTCCGAATCCAAAAATGAAGTCCATTTTGAAATATAAAATTTCTATAATTTTAAAAAGTGGTTATTACTATTCATAACGGCTACTTTGATTAGTCGCGGTGTTTTAGAACTCGAAGTTGCGTACAATGCAAGCTATTGCATTATTGAATGAGAAGTGTACCGTGGAAGCTCGGGGTGTTACATTCTCCCCTCCTTCAATAAATTGCGTCCTCGTAATTTGAAATTTTTCTTTGAAAATAAAAGGTTGAAAAGAGAAAATACCTTTGAGGAAAACCCACATCGGAAATAAGGTTAATAAATATATAACATTAAAAGAAAGCAGGATAAGTACAAAGGTCACCCGATATAGCCCATTCTAGGATTATATGAAAATATGGATATGAAGGAGAAACAAACCATCAAGGTCTGATGGAGAGTTATAGAAAACATGATTATGAGAAAGTTTAACCACAAGAAAATCACAAACTTGTGATTGGTTAAACGGTCATTGAATCCCCAGTTGGAAAAGTTAACCGACAACATTTTTGTTTTAAGTTAACTTTTATAATGTTGAGGAATTTATTTAGGAGATTTACTAAGAACGTAAGGGAATATACATACTTGTTATGTATACATTCATTCGTTAATAAATTTTTACCACAAACCCAACTTTTACTCCAAATGGTAACGGAACTCAAAAATATTCTATTTATCCTAATTGTATAAGGTTCAAAATGTTAACACATACCATTTAGATTAGTAAATATATTTTGTAATAACCAGGGACTTCCTGTAGTCTAGTGGTAGGAAATAAAGGCTTGTCGCACTATGGTTGTGGGTTCGATTCCTGCAGCTTTGTCCGACGCGACGGGTTATGCCCCACCTTGCAGGTTGTCCTTTTCCTAAAACTATAGTATTATAATATTCCAAAAATAATCTTCAGAAATTCTTTAACCTTAAACAATACTATCCATGGTTCAACTTAATCCATTCCAACCTTAATAGTTATCTAAAATACCTCCATCCAGACTTTCTCTAAAAGGTCTCTAAATTCCAAAATCAATTGTAACATCAGATTCCCCAAACAAATCACGTACTAAAAATATGATTAACTTAATCATATTAAAACCTTACTGAAATCAACAAGTACTGCAGTATAATCCATATATATATATCACATTATTATTATAACCAGAATATAATCCTTGAGTCCAAAAGCACCAATACATTAATTATTCCGCTTCAACTGTAGTCACAGCATAAGATTGGCCTTGATCCCTTGGCCTTTTCTAAGGTAAGTTTCCCTGACGCTTAGGAAATTTATTTGCATAATGCCCGGTTTCCCTACAATTGTAGCATTCAACTTTGACAGCCTCTTTCTTTCCCTTGCAATCACGAGCCTGGTGACCCTTTTCTCCACATTTATAACAAACTCTCATTCCTTTTAGGCAAGTACCAGGGTGATTCTTCCCACAATTATCACATAATGGAAAATCCTTCTTTCCCTTTTTCCCTTTATCTGTCTATTGTTCCACCGTTCTCTTCTTATCTTGCTTTACTTTGTTGTCATAAGACTTAGAGAATTCCTTTTCTGTCTTGATAGAACACGAGACAATATCTTCGTATGATGAGAAGGATTGTGATACTAAAGCTCGACGGAGAAATGGTTTTAACCCATCAAAGAAATGATCAATCTTACTCCTTGGGTTACGTATATAATCGGCAGCATGCCTCGCTAACCTTGTAAAGTTAGCCTCATAATTTGCGACATTCTCATCCTCCTTCTGCCTCAAACTCAGAAATTGCCTTTCCATATCTGCTCAATGGTCACGAGGAAAATATTTTTCTAAAAACAGATCTTTGAACTCCCTCCATTCCATATTCGATACGTCATCATCTTCCTTTGTGTTTTGAATCAGTGACCATCACTGATCGGCATCTCCAGTGAGGCGGTAAACTGCCATGACAACCTTCTCCCTTTCGCTACTCCCCAAGGCATGGAATATTTTCTCTAAGGATTTTATCCATTGCTCAGCTACTAACGGATTTGTACCCCCATTGAAGGTTGGTGGTTGTTGCCTCATGAAACGGTCTAGCATTGATCCTCCACATTGCGGATCAGGGTGCTCCATACGAGTAAGGTTATTATTCATAACCTGAGTAAGTTGTCCCAGTATGGTGATTAGCTGATCGGCACCAGTTGCATCACCAGCCCCACTATAATTATCTTGAGTAGTTGGTCAATCCCTACATGGAGTGCGTGCATTGATACGGTTTCCATTTCTTCCACTAGGCGCCATTTCTAAACAATTTCATAAACTAGATTAGTTTATGAACTAAAATACATAATTCCATATTTGTAAAATACTTTACATAAATTGACCTATTTATGGATATAATCCATAATCATAAAAATAAATGTTTTCTTTGAGGAAGTATGTACTCATAACCCTTCATAGTGGTTTGTAAATAAAATGAGAATTATCCTAAGCATATCCCCCGGGAGTGTCGTAACCAAGAGTGCAGCAAGGCCCGTTGTCGTGCACCAGTTCCCGTTCGAGTCTATCTCAAAGCAGTGTTTTCGGGTTTTACCCCTAGGTACATCTGTGCCAGAGCCGCCTCTACCTGCTCGTATCCAGAAAAGGATGTATTGCTCAGAAAACTCACAAAATCTCTACAATAAAAAAATTCTAGGAAGTTCTTCTATACTAATCCTCAAAGTCTATCTTTGGGCTATGTGCTCTAATCAGAGTTTATCTAAATCTAGATTCCAAGGTTAGTACTAAACTGCCTCTGATACCAACTGTAACGCCCCGACCCCAGCTACCCAGAGTCGGTGCATTACTTCGTAACATTGGCATGATCACAAAAGATCAAGTCTCGAAAGACCGATTAGTTTAGTAGCCTTGGAAACACTAGATACATTCGTAAACGTTACATTACATTGTAAAGTGAAAAACTACAATAACAAAGTCTCCATAGTCCACACTCATATCCTCTTCTGACAATCCCTGCAGGTCATTCATAAAATACTTCTTCACATCCTGGAAAATATTAAAACATTGAAAGGGGTGAGCTCAGATGCTCAGTAAGGATAACAATATTGCGGAAGCTTTCATAAATAAACATTAACATTTAAGGCAATGTATAACTAAAATAAAATCCTTTTAAACTTGAACTTCAACATAATATGGAAAAAGTAAAATGAGATAATGTCATTCACTTCTTCACATGGATATTCTACTGGTCGAATAATCACATGCAATATCAATAACCACTTTCATAATGAGGAATGCATAATGCCAGACTATCATAACCACGTAGCCAAGGCCTCGTGCCAAGACCACAAATAAGATTTTGTCAAGGCCTCGTGCCAAGACACTAGTTTGTCTCATGAGACCTGCCGATGTAATTTTTTTAGAAGATACTTACGTTTAAAATTGCTCACATATACTCCAGTGTTTTTCTGAAAACATTATGCAAGCTTCTGAAAACAAAATAACTAATTCTAAGACTGCTCGACTAATTACAGTCCATGATGGGTCCACGCCCAATCCCTTCCTGTCTAACACACTCGAGAGTCGGGTTTTCTGAAAACATTTTTAAGCTTGCGTTAAGTACGTATACATTTGCACTGGATTTTCATATATTGGAGAGAAATATATCTTTTTTGAAATCATTTAAAAATCACATAATTATAAAAGAAAACCTTTTGAACAAACATAAAAGTCAAAGGGGTTTATACACCGTATAAAAGAAAGTTGTGTATAAAACCAAATATGCCTCAATGAAAGGGGATTGAGACGAAGTCCTTAAAAAGATCATTTTTTTATAAAGTAGGTCTATTATGTGTATTAACTATAATTACACATAAATAATGTAAAAATACAATATAGGACATAATAATATCATGACATAATTTGAAAGTAGGAGATTAACCCAAAGAATGGAAGTTGGGTTAAGAAGTTCCCTTACAAAGATCATTTTTTTAAAATAAAGTAGATATATTATGTGTATTCACTATAAGTACACATAAATAAAGTACACATACAAGATAGTACATAATAATATCATGAAATAATATGAAAGTAGGAGATTAACCCAAAGAATAGAAATTGGGTTAAGAAGTTCCCTTACCTTGCGTCATGTCCTGACTCGACTGTTCTTTAACCTCCTGAATAATAAACTATAGTTAATTTATATTTACTTAAGAACCTTTTTCATGTTCATTATTCCATTTATATCACTTATTACCATGTTTTGAACATTATTTAATTATTTAAGTTAATAACGGTCGTTTTGTCGATCTTTGGTACTTGAGTCAAAAATAAACTTCTTATAATTACAAGTTGTTCATGTGGTGAAATATCCATTATATCCAGAATTTTATTCATGATTTAGATGTCATATATATCTTATATATCCATTATATACATTCATTTATAATATTACGTAACATTTAGAGGTAATAAATGAAATGCACCGTTCATGGAGACGGTAAGCCGTACGTACGCATGAACGCTACTTTCATTTCAATTTCATATTTAATGGAACTAAATCATAATGATATAAATGTATAATATAATTCCAGTATAATATAGTGTATAATACCATTTACTCCATCCTTTATACATCCCACATATGGCATTAACGATTCAAATCACTTTGAGGGGGCGGTAGTCCGCACTTCCTAAAATGAAATTATCGCGTTTTACCCATAATGGATATCATAAAGTATGCCATAAATGAGAAATACAGAAGCATAAGTAAAACATAAACATATTATATATCATATATAAAAATAGTTACATCTTAATGGCCACCTTTGAAGGTGTTATATGAGTGTTGAACAAACATCGTTTCGTGAGGCAGAAATTCGCCATCCACAGAAACCGTATGTTCTTTAACCATTAGATGTAGGTGTGTGTAAGTGTAGCTCGAATAATTCTTATAACAACATCCTATTATATTGAGGATACTGGTGTTGTTACAAAATAAATGAATAAAAAGAGTTTAGGGGGTTGGAGAAGAAAAATAAAACCAAACAACATTAGAGAAGACATTACCTCAAAATCGGGTAACTCTTTTTGATTTGAGCCAAAGGCTTCCTTGGGAAGCGTTCTGACCAAAGTAAGGCTTCTAGGAGTAAGAGGGGGAAGTTGGGAGAGTATTTGGGCAGAGTTTGGCCGAGCCAAATGGCTTGAAAGTGTAAATGAGGTGGGAGAGGTGGGGGCCTTTTATAAGTGGAGAGGAGGGGCACTTTTGGAAAGATTGAAATGTTATATTATTTCACAATGCTTTTCGGATTCTAAAGGTCCCACACTTATATAATTCGAGTCTAAGGTGATAAGGTTTCGAAATCTCCTCATCCAATAGGCTTTGGACAAGTGTAAGCCTTGGATTTTGCATTATCTTCTCATTTTATTTAAATCGTTAAATAATGAGGTCATCGCTGCATCATAATGATGTCATAAATAATTTAATTTATTTAATGTCTAAAAATTATAAAAAAAATACTATGATGTATGAAATCCTTTTATATTTCTAATGAATATTAATAGTCAAAATTTGGACTTGTGTAACCCCACTTAAAAACTGTTTTAGTAAAATAACTCATGTTTGTGTCAATTTAATTTTAACATTAAATAAATATATATTAATGTCATTTTCCAACTAAAGTGGCTCCATGGGGTCCCCAATTTGACCCATGGGTTGTCTTGGTCGGCCATGACTCATCCAATAGGAGTAGGACAAGTGTCATGCTCATCTCATATTATTAAAACATTATTTGTACCTTAAACTACACTAATTACCTCTAATCGCGATTAAGAACTTAAAAGTTACTATTCACCAAAAAATTATTTTAATATCATTGAACCACATTTTACTTCTTAATGACAACCATGTATGTCGGATTTTTGAAAATCAAATCACAGAAGTGGTAATATTTCATTTAAACGAAAAATCAGTTATTTAACTACCACTTAGTGGTTTCACTATTCATCAAAAATTGAAGTTTTTCAGAACAAGGCCAAAATTTCACCCTAAGCTATAATTGATATTCCGAATTCAAAAATGATGTCTATTTTACAAAATTCCAAACATATAACTTGCATTAATTAATTTTATAATGAATTCCCGTTGTTACGACAAATAGCGTGTTTTTAAGAAACAATTTATATCAAAAGATTGGCAATTGTTTATGTCCAATTTCAATGTTAAATTAATTCTAATGACCACCATTGGATAAAATGGCAAAAATATATTCTAATTATACCTTACAACCACTAAATATTATAATTTATCACAATAAATTATTTTGATTAAAAAAGTTGTTTTAAAGTATTTTTTACTATTCATAAAAATTAGAAGTTCTCAGAAAAATACCAAAAATTAAACATAGGCTAATTTCGATATTCTGAATCCAAAAATGAAGTCCATTTTGAAATATAAAATTTCTATAATTTTAAAAAGTGGTTATTACTATTCATAACGGCTACTTTGATTGGTCACGGTGTTTTAGAACTCGAAGTTGCGTACAATGCAAGCTATTGCATTATTGAATGAGAAGCGTACCGTGGAAGCTCGGGGTGTTACATAATAACTCGTATACCCTCTTGGTCTTGAGCTAGGAATTTATATATGATCTTGGTTTAACAACCCATATATGCACTTTGGATCAGGCTAATAACCCACATACCCTCCTGGGTTTGGGATAATAACCTGTATACCCTCTTATTCTTGGGCTAACAACATTTTTACCCTCTTAGGATTGAGCTAACAAATTGTATACCTTCTTTAGATCATGTGATATAAAACTTAATCCAATGCATTGGTGGGTAATATAGTACCCCACCTATAATATAATAATATTCTATATATATATCTGTTCCATGGAAACATTCATATTAAAAACATCAATTAATTAATCTATGGAAGGGAGATAGGTGTAGTTTGGGTGGTGGGCGAGCTGTTAACACACCCCGTAATCATGCATGAAACCCAGGATCAAATCATAGTGAAGGGATATTTCTAGGATACTATAATATGAACTGTAGTGGTATAGTAGTGGCCATAAATATTCATTATATTTGGACCTTTGGTCCATAATATTAATCCTACATAACATTGGGCCTTTGGGAAACCATAGGCCTTCATACCCCCTTAGGCCTTTGGGGAAATGGATTTCAGGCCACAGGACCTCTAAGAGAAGAAGTATTCAGGTCATACCACATAGAAGTAGGACCCATAAGTAGAATTAGAGAATGTAGATACCCCCAAAATATAGATAACCAAATTTGAAATTAAGAGAGGGTATTTCAATCTCTATCGATAAAAAGAACATTACTTCTCTTCATAGAGAAATTCTAGATAATTGGCAATTGAGGTGGGGAGCTATGTTCCATCAATAAATCAGATGTTGGGGAGGGGTATTTCCATGTGTAGTGGGGTATTTAGTCTTTCAGGTCTTGTATTATGCCTTGTTTACATGGTTTTGTGGGTTAGGTAAGCGTTCCCTCTCAACCTAGTTTTAAAGGTGATTATCCAAAAATAATTAAAATATGGGGCCTTCATGATATTCAAACCAAAAAGGATACAGGTTTCAAGAAAATATTCATATAATATTTCATAATTTTTATAGAGAAATAAGTTGGATGGTAGGATAATAAAACATCTTTAGAGAAACTTAAAAACATTTAATGATGATGAAATCGATGAAAACACCTTTAAAAGAAGAACACTTTGAATGGTTCCACATAAGATAGGATCAAGAATTGGATCATTTGATACTGAAATTTTAATCCCCCAAAATAAAAACATAATAAGTGTATTTAGATGTTGATTCATGAAAAATAATTTACAATGAAATAAATTCTTGTGATATAAAGAGAAAAAAGTAAGGGAAACCATATGAGTTTTTAGAAAATGTTTTAATCATTGCCGTAAAATAAGAAGGTATGAGTCATTTTCAAAAGTCATTTTAAAAAAGTTGAAGAGAAAAATTATAAAAACTTTTAATTTTAAAATTAATCTTCAATAATTGATCCTTTAGAATAAACAAATGTTATCTCAATGAAATTTTGAGTAGAATATAAAAAATAAAATCATTAAAGTAAAAATCCATTTAGTGTTTCAAAAATACCTTTATTAAAACCCACATAAAAAAGGGATAATAAAAAATAATTTTGAAAATATGAAAAGAGAAATATGAAGTCTACATGAGATAACACATAATTAGGTTTCCAAATAAAAATGAGAACATTGACAGGAAAATATAACATATATATGGAAGAGAAAGATCTTGTTTGGGGTGGATGAGAATTATTATTAATAACATTATACATTTATGGGAAAGAAAATTTTCATGGAAGAATCATTGAATTAAAATTTAATTTTCCCTAGATAAAAATATAAAGTATAATATAATATAATCATGGGGTGGAAGGAACCAAACTTATAATAAAAATTTTTAGTAATAAAGCTTATAACTCAATGAAAGAGAGTTGAGTTAACAAAAACCCATACAAATGTTTTATCTTTTAAATTGAATAACCATGATAGATATATCATGATATGGATTTATAAATAATTTTAATTTAATTATATGTATGATAAAATAAATCCATGGGAAGTATATATATCAAAAAATAAAATAAGTGGTGATTATAAAGAAAATATCAATGAAGCAAAATTGAAAAGGGGAAACTCTTACCTTTCACTACTAACACTCATCAAATTTATTTCATCTAATTTATAATAAAAATAAAAATATTAATAACATATTTAATAATATTATTCATATATATTTACTTTTATACTATTTAATTACAATAATTTATTATATATTTATTAGTTAGTTATAAATGTTTTTCATCATTAGATGTTAAAAAGTTTAGTTGTTTCACACATGATTTAAAATTTTGATATAGATTATCATTATTTGATGCCAAGATAATAATTACTATATTAAAAAAATTCAATAATAGATTATTTATAATTATATATAATGTTCTAATTTCTTTACATTATATTTTTATACCCAATTCATAAAGATGGAATAAATGATGAGCTTGTTTTGATAATTTTTTATGAATGAATTTTTTTATATTAATAATAAGTTAACAATTAATATATCCTTTATAAAACCTTAACCATGTCATATAAATAATTTTATTTTGTTATATAAATTATTATAATCATCCAATTATTGTGGTGATTAAAAATAAATATGTTGTTCCATGGTGGAGGTAGTCTAGACGTACACAGAGACAACATTTTTTTCCATAGAATGAGAGAAAGTTAGAAAATGGTTTGTATCTTTATAGACATAAAAAATTTATAAATATAATAATAGTATGATTACATATTTTACCATTTAACAAAATTCAATTAATAAAATATCAATAAACTCTTAGGTACGAGGGATCTACCCCGCGACATGCCCCCCACCTCTCCAACCCTTACCACCCCACCAAAAATGGTGGGGGAAACATATGTATGTGTTATTATTGACTCCTATTATGGGGACCTAAATGATATCATGCCACACAATCCCTAACTAGAAAATGGATTTGAATCACCCTGTGCATAATACACATAGTGTCTGAGTCTAGAGGGACCGAAGCCTATGCTAGTTCCCACCGAGAGTGTGGTGTAGAACTGGCAGGTACCACTAAACTAAATATATTATTTATTAACTAAATACCCTTTTAAAATCATCCATATATGGTGTTTATGAAAAATGAAATATGTCACTTAATATAGGTGGTAGCCCACATGTATGGACAAAGGACATTCTAATTTTTCTAAAGAAGGGGTGAGAACAGATAATAGTCATACCATTAACATAATAAAATTTTTGGTATATTAATAACACATATTTAATTATTTTATAATTGTAAACATATATTTGGTGGATAATGATAGAGTAGAAACATGGTTAAGAAGTTATTAGTACTCGTGTTGAGAATTTGAACATTCTTCTAGAGGGCCTCATAGAAAGGGTGATTTTGGGATTTTACTTGGATAAAGGTTATAAAAAATGTGGGATAGGTCTTTAGGGGAATTAAAATGGAAATAATTTCAATAGAAACATTAATTGTTTGAGTGTATGTAAAGGGGTGGTAGAAGTATCCTTTTATAAGTGAGGGGAGTGACACTTTTGTAATAATAAAAAAGGACAAGTCACAATTCAAAGAGAGTGGATGAAAGAGTGTAAAATAATAGAGAGGGTGTAAATGTGGGTATATAAAACCATTCACCACACACTTTTAGATATGGTATCGGGAATTTAAAATTTTTCTCCATAGTTTTAACATTGACCATAATTTACGTTTTCCATGGTAATTCGTTTTTTAACCATGATAATTAATTTTAATTACCATAATTAAAATTGATCCTATTACCTAATTTAAACACACTAGTTTGAAATATGAAAAAAAATTCATCAAATGAAATTTTCAAGGGTGAGAAAATTTAATTTTAATATAAGTGAACATAATGCGTGAAATTCGTTTTTTAGAATAGTGTATTTTTAAGCATAAAAATAATGCTTAAAATAAAATTACCAATGTTGTTAATAATCATAATATTAATTTTCTTATTACTAAAAGAATAATATTTATGTGTATTTTATATTAGTTCAAAACAAAAATCCACCATGTGATTATTTAATTAAAAGAAAAGACTAAAGCATATTTTTTTAGAATAAAATGTTATTTGAGTTCTAAAAATGTTAAACGTTGGTTTTATAAATTCAAATTATTAATTTTAAATGTACAATTTTAGTTATAAAATATAAATTTGGTTATTAAAAGGGTTTTATTAATTTTTAAATCATTCTTATATTCTAATGATGTCATAAAATCCATAGTATTTTTAGAAACAGTATTTTGTACTATTCCACAAAAAATCAACCTTTTTTTAAAAAAAATACCTAAACTTTACCATAAGATAATTTTGGCATGTTTAATTAAAAAAATTGGTCTTTTTTCAAATTAAATTTCTAAAATTTATTAATTCAACTTTTAAATGGAAACATAAAATATAATGAAAAACTATTTTTGATGGAAAATAAAAGTTTGAAATTTTATGTGTTCTTAGTCTTATTTCATAATAATCATAAATTAAATAAGTGTTAATATTTTTGTTTGTATATTGATACATTTTATTAGAATATTTTTTTAAAAATTCAATTTAATTTATAAGAAAAAATACATAATATGTAGAAAAGTATAATCCTTCGGAAAATTGATCCTACAGGTTTTTAATACTAAATTTTTAAGATTAATTAACTTTTTAGTAAACATTAGTTAAATATCATAAAATAATTTTTATTAAATAAAAATGATATTATTTAGTGAAATTCAATCCTCAAAATAAAATTTTATAGAAATGAAAAGTGTATAAAATACACATTATAATGAGAATATAAAATTTATTGATAATTATAGGATTATATCATCGTAACTTATACTTACAAATCCCATAATAATTTATACATAATACCTAATAATTAGATAAGTAGTTGTGGTCATCATGGGTAGTGATTCATCTAGAATGGAACTCATTGCAATTTCCACGATCTTGAACTTCTCTCGTAACTAATTTCATCCAAGAAACACTTTTTGATGTTTAACTTGGTATTAGTCTAGGGAAAACCCTATTGATTCTACCTCCCTTACAATATTAGATAAGTAAAAACAATAAGGAATAATACTAATACTTGATTCTATTTATTTACCTTTTCTACATAGATTTTATACTAATGTTACATGTATTTATACCCACCAATTTAGAAATTACATTACAATTGTCATATAATCTCAATTACTAAATAATCTGAATAACCATATACAATGGTTAGATTTTATTTCTATGTATAATATAAAATAAGTCATCCTATTTTTATATCTTTTAACAAGTATATTATATTCCTAATCTTATGAATTAATTCCATAGTTGTAATTGGGGTTAGGATTTTCATAGTAGACCGTGAGGATAAGGATTTTATATTCATAGAATTTTTATTTTCTTGCAGTTTTATTTTACATGTACTTTTCTTAGTGATGTTTTATATTTCCATCTAATAATATATTAATGTTTATTTTACATTTTAATATTTTATTTCAATATAATGTATCATGATTTTCTTTAGTTCAGTGTTGCATGTGAAATAAGTTATTCAATGTAGTATTTATTTAAAGGTAAATTAATAATAAGATATTGGGGAATTACATTCACCAATATATCTCACCTAGCTACTTTTCCAAGCACATTCACCCAGCTCATGCATCCAAATCAAGTTTTCATTCCTTCCCATCAAGGTACACCTCAGTTTATAAATAGACCCCCCCTTACCTCTAATTTTTTTACACACTGACGTATGATGAGAAAAAAATGAGGTAAGATATCCCTTCACCCAAGTTATTCTAGATCCCCTCACATGTAAATCATGTTCCCTAGTTATACCATGGATTGTATACTATGGAATATCTCACCCTAGTTATCCCCAAAGACCCTAATTTGAGTAAATATTTTCTAAGGGCCCCCAACTAGGGTGGAACACTTGGGCACTTCGGATCCTTTCAAGTTGAGATGTTCTTATCCATACACTAGGGAGAAATAGATGAGATAATCTTCTATCAAGGTTCCCAAATAGATAAAAAACCTAGGTTACAAGGATCCTTTTGAGTTAAGCCACTCCCAACCCTCCATTAGGGACAAAACAGTAGAAACCTCAATCTTTTTAGCTGCATAGAGAGTTAATTTCATCCTTTAAAAATATTTTATTGAGATATTAATTGTTTTGGATAATTTTTTAGGGTTTTAATATGGTTTCAGAGATTTTTTTAGTTATTCTTAAGGGTTAATGGTTTGAGCATGGTTTTTATAAAGTGTGTGAATTCTCTAGAAAATCATGAATTAGAGTCAGTGGCTCAAGGGGTAGCACACAGTTAAGGTGCATGGTTTGAAAAATCATTAAACCTCACATGGAAAACCATCTAGAAAGCTATAGTGTCCAATAACACATGTAGATCATGGTTTAACAAACCATTAAACCAAAATGTGAGGTTTATCCAGAATCCCATAAAGGGCACAAGGTTGGTTCGTGATTTGTCAAACCATATGACCAAACTGTGAGAACATGAAATTGATGATTTAAATTCCTATTTAATGGTCATTTAGGGTCCATTTTGAACCATTATTCCTTTTATAGAAAACTATAATAATTTTAGAGACTATTATGGCCTTCCTTGATAAATTCATCTCATTTAAATCAATATTCTAGCTATTCTAATGAACTGCGTCTTTTCTCTTAAGATGATTCATACATATGTCATGAAGATCCCTGATCCATGAATTCCAATGCCAACTAATGATAGATTCTTGATTTAATTCTATATATGTGGTGGTTTCAACATGTCAATGACATATTTTTGACCTAAGTAAAATTCCTTGTGAATAGTGGATGTTTCTAAGTAAGTGTCTATAGATCGATCATATTGAGACTCTCTTCTTTTTAATTATAATATTGAATATCTTTTAAATTGATTGATTGATGATGGATTTATGTTTATTGTCTATACATAAGGTTCTATTCTAGAATCAATTTTGGAATTCATGATTTGTTCCTCAATGAAAAATAGAACTGATGTTTTGGCATCCTCTTCTTCGACATACATTGGAATTAGTTTTTTTGAAAAACAAATTTGAGGTATGTGATTATATAACCACCCTATTTATATGTAATCTCTTGATTATATTTTTTAAATACCATTCTTGATGAACTAGGTCCCTAAATAGTCACCTTTAATGTGTGAGCTAGTTCTATAGGGGTGCACGACAAGGTTGAGGCATTAATCCTTAACGAACCTTGTAGTTATTAATAAAAAAATTAAGTAGTAAGTTCCTTACCCTTTTATCCCTTTTTATAATATTTTACCATGATTTTATATTGTTATGTCATAAATTGTTAACCATGACTGATAGTTATTGTTTGTGGGTGTGTGTGTGTGTGTGTGACCCATGAGACCTATGTGTGATGCTTTATTCCATGAATATTACTAGAGTGGATTGTTACCATTTTTAATATTGATCACATGTTGTTATATATTAATACTATATACTCTTGATGATGTGTTATTATTATCTTATTATGATTTACCTAATTATGTGTGTAACCATGCCATTGGATGTTTTGTTCTTTGTATTTGTAACAGGTGCACCATCATGGCATGTTTACCCCTTAGAGAGAGAGCATGAATGATGTGTGGTAATGATGATGGTGGACCCATGCATGGGGTAGGAGCATGATAGCCTTGTGGACCAACCTAAAGCTTTATTCTGACTGAGTAACATGCTTGAATTGAATTCCTTTTAGATACCATGTAACATGTTCACTCGATGCCTTGAGGATACCGAGTGACATGTCACCAGCCTTACAACTTGTTCTTAATCACTTTTGACATCTTCGATCATATTTTTAGTATGAATATAAAGTATGTATGGATGGTGCTCATGGTGTCTTGGTTATAACATGGGTTCTTTTTATATGATTGTTTATGTCACGAACTAGGTCAGGCTTCCATTCAACACAACACCCAACTCAACCCGAGACAAGGCCTAAGAGGTGTTCCCGATCATCCTAGGCTGAAAACTAGCATCAAAAATCAAATTTATCATAGTGGGAATGTTTTATCTTGATAAAAAACTAGGATCAAATAACCAAATAGAGCATGCAACAAGAACTATAATAACTTAAGAACAATAAAAACATAACCAGATCCAGATACAATGGAAACTAAAAAGACAGGAACTAAAAAATAAAACTAAGCCAAATTGAAACTAACATGATCTCCACATGACCACTTGGTCACCACCATCCACAAACCAGGCCACTTTATTGGAAACTTGAACCAAAAACCTGGACCTATAAGATAGCTTGGTTCTACCGATGCTGAGTGTCATAAGTAGGGTGTGATCATAAATAGATCGATATGAAATCACGATATATTCTATGAATTTCCTTTCCCAAAACATTCTATAAGCACTAAATTTAAATGCATATATCAAATAGGATTTTATCATTTCAAATCCAGAAACATATTTCTTGAAAAATCCACCTTTAGAAAAAATCAAACCAATTTCTATTTTAAAACATCTTTCCATTTCAAAAACTATATCATAGAATCAAAACCCAAAAAATCTCCCACCCAAAATAATAAAAAGTTCTATGATAAAAGTGAAGGACACAGAACAAGTAAGAAAAACCCAACAAGGTTAATAAAAAAAGTGTAAAAACTCAAATAAAACATATAGATAGATAATCATGGGATATTTATTAAACATATCTTGAATAAATACATAGATTTACTCTATTCAGACTCGCATATTGGTGTATAGTGAATCTCTATAGTCAATAACCAATTGGCCATTATGAACTATCCAATCTAGTGGAATATCCCACATGGACTCATAATAAACCCAGAGGGTACTAACTCGTATAATTGAGGTTCATAAGAAACCGTCACTCAACCCTTTAGATGACATCAAAGAATCCCAGGATAATAGTACATAGTAAAAGGGGAGGTTCTCACATGCGTGTCTCAAACCAATAACCCATATCCATCATGATTTCTTATCCCAAACACTGAAACTACCTATGCAATGACCCTATCCTTTGAGATCCCACCATAGAGGTTCCTATATCACAACAATATATTCACAAGTTCCAACCAGGCCTACACATCATTTCACTTTGAAACCAATTTCGCAAAACACCAAAATTACTAACTGGACCCTTAACATCTCCAATATAAGTACATTTACAAAACCATTTCCAAAGTCAATATGAAACACCACTTTCATGTGGAAAAATTAAAAATAGGCCTTTCAAGTCATTCAGATATCAAACCACATTTCAAAGATTCCAAATTGTCCAAGCATTCAAAAACACATTGAGAGACCATAATTGAGATCATTTGGAAACCTAAGAATCATCGGAAAACACCATGGGTTTTATAAGATTCATTTCTAAGTAATAGTGTTCAGGGAGATAAGAAATGAGGGGGAAATGAATTTTTGAAAATTTCGGTTCAAGAGACATATTTTCCAAAAGAAACTGTTTCTATTTGTGATCCCATCAATATGTGAACCACTTGAACATATGTATGTGCTCGCATCAAATAGAACACTTAGAACATCACCAAATTTCATGAAGTTAAAATTCAAGAACTAAAAAGAGATTTTCAACCAATTTACACATAGGCACTAAACCATTTTAAACACCCAAAACCACACAACAAGATTATCCCAAGATGCCACCATTTATCAAAAACTCAACCAAGGACAATTGTTATCTCAAAACACCCAATTACATTTTTTATTGGACATTGGTATTTCAATAAACACCTTTCAAGCATATATATACATATATCTATAACTAAGTAAAACCCTTATAAAACCATTATCATTAGATTCACACCATGGAAATACCAAATCAATTTATACTATCACATTACAAGAAATAATATCACATTTCTAAATCATTAAGGAAATATCAAGAATCAATGGAATGTTCTAAAAGGGAAAATAACAGAAATACCTACCTCAACAATGTGTGCATGAGACAAAACTCCAGAAGAAGGAATAACACATCATAGAAGACAAACTGCACACCCTATAATTCAAGAAACACAAACCACATCACCTATCCACCCCTAGGTTTTGGCCAAAAGAATATCACATAAGGAAGAGAAAATAAATTTGATGACGGATAAGAGTATAGGAAAAAAATAGATGAAACCCATGGAGGAAGGAGAATGAATCCCTAAACTTTTGAATCGGGTAAATAATCACCAAGAAACCACTATGAAATAACCTTGTAGCATCTTTAGGTAAGGTAAAACCCCTATGGAAGGTGTCCAAGTATGGGGAAATTGAGTGGGTAGTCCAAAGTAAGAAACCCCACTTAAAAAAATATAGAAAAAAGACAAAAATACCCCTCTTCAGGTGGGTTGTATGGTTAGCTCGCACAGTTAAACAAACAGTGTATAAACCATGCAATTCCCCACTGTCAAGAGTCAAATGGGATGTAAACTTAGTTTAACCATGATCAAACCATGATAATCTCTTATTTCTAAGTGTTATACTTAATCAAACCATGTGAAAACCATTCTCAAACTGTTCATAGTCCTAGAAACCTTCAAAAAAACTCCATAAAAACTCCAGAAACAACCCACGAAGAGATATGATGAAAGGATACTCAATTTAATGGTTCAAAACACTTAAAAAAGTAATGGGGTCTGAAAACCTACCCACCACAAACATCCCCCCATAAATTCACCCATCTTGACGATAAAACAAACTTGAGATCGAAACTAAAGGAAATGGAACAAAACTACGAAACTTAGTGTGACCTTTTAAATACACAATTCATGCCCAAAAAACACTAGAGAAAACCACAAGAAGATAACCATGGGTAAATAAATTTTAATGGGTTCTCCCCACCACAAGAAACCATCTTACACTATGACACTCATAAGGAAAACCCAACATAAATAAACCCATGAATGTCTCGTAAAAACCAACTAGAAAAACTATCAGGAACTACCTAACCAAACCAGAAACCCCCAATGAAACCCACAGAAGAAAATAAAACTAATAGAAAACAAACTTAAGATTCATCACTCTGATAGTACATGAGAACCTCCAAGGTGAAAACAACACGAGAATAAAACCAAACCACAAGGTCTAATAACATGGGAGAGAAAACCATATAAAGATTCACATTCATATGGCACAACTATTTGAACTACATGAAAACAATACCAAAATTTTTTTCTTAACAAAATTAAACTTACAAAAATTAAGGAGACTGCAATAGGGAAACTTAAATCATTCCCATTCCACACTGGATCCAAAAGAAGGTCCAAGGGTCCCATCACCCCATGATTCCTGAATACATGAGAAGAATCACTCCACAGCCCATGGTTAGAGACCTGATGTTTTGAAGCCTTTTCCTCCCTGTATCTAGGAGATAAATACATATTAATGAGACTTCTTCTTCTAGAAAAGTTACTTTTTGAACTTCTCCAAGTGACCCAAATGGACACATCATCAGCAATATTTCAGAGGATTGTAGATATATGGCTTAAAATTCCCAAACCATCTACACAGGATGAACATGAATGAACAGAACAATGAATGAGAAGTCATAAACAAAAAAGGAGAATCCCTAGAAACATGTTCCTCTAATATATACCTCTCATAAGATGGGTAATATTCATGAGTTCTAAGAGACACTAGATTTAAAATTGCGACAGGTTTTACTCTGGGAACCAACTAAGTTAGAAACTCCTCATCTACTAACTTCCCAAAATGAACTTCCCTAGATGAAATAACTCTATCTTTAATCTTTGGGAAAATACCCTAGATGAATATTGGAGCTTTCAAATGATCTTATAATGTTGTCTCAGGTGAGAAAGAAACCAACTCTTCATAGAGGTTAATATAGGCATTCACCGTCTGTTGACCTTTCTGAATACTCAAGAGCTCTAACATGTTCCTATCCTTTAACTCCTTATGTTTTAACCATTGAATAAAATTGGTCTTAAATAAATCCCATGAAATCCCAACTTTCAATGATGTTGGGATGACCACCTTCCATCGATACAAAACTAGACCTTCAAATGATCTCAAAACAACATGCACCATCATAGCCTCGGGAGACCCCAACGAATTGAAGTCACTTTAAACTTTATAAATCCACTCCACATCCTCAAAAATACCTTTATAACCACATATAATCATAAAAAATTGAGAATAACTCAACTCTTGCATCCCACTAAGAGTCCGGAAAGGGCCAAAAACTATAAGAAACTCACTAGAAACTTTGGGGAACTTTTTGGGTAACATACTATGAACAACATCAAAACACAAAACTAAAATAAACAACTAACCAAAACTCAACCAAAAATATTTCCTCAAGCCAAAAAAATGGCTCATAATCCAAGCATCACAAATAGAACGAAAATTCTCTTTTTAAAAACCATCATTTCGTTCTAATTTCCAAAACCACCTTCCTCTAATTACACTTTCCAAATACCAAAATCCTCTTTAAAATCTAGTTTTAAACACCAATTAATTATTTTCAAACAAAACCAAACCTTGAAACTATTTTCCATTTGAAACCCCCTTTTTCCAAAAACCATTTCTCATTTCAAAATTTACTCACAATAATCAAAGACAAACCAATACAAAAATCACACAGAGACACCCAAAATAGGGAAATACTAACCATGAAAGACTCAAACACATGGTTTATTAGACCATGTCCCAAGAAATAACCAACAACTAGGAGTACCATGAAATGTGCACTTGGCCTCCACATGGGTCACTACTCCATGAAATCCCACCATACATCACCAATCCGCCTCAATTTTCATTACCTATCCACACACACAAACCAAAAAAAAATATTCAAAACTTGGACTACCCTTGGAAAATCAAGTCTTGGTATGAGTAATATTTTATTGCACTCTTCCTGTACCTACCTCTCAGGTTACAATAGTCCCATATTCAAACTACCTGATGACCTAAATAACAAATGGATCCTCTGATACCATTTTTTAATGTACTAGTTCGGGCTACCATCTAACCCAAAACTCGACACGGAACTCGACACGGCCTATAACAAGGCCTAAGAGGCATTCCCGATCTTCCAAGGATGGTGACTAGTGTTAGGCATCAAAGTTATCACAATGGGAACAATTTATCCTGCTAAACAACCAAGATCAAATAACCAAATAGATCACATGGAAAGAATTATAATAACCAAATAACAATAAATAAAGAACCAGAACCAAATACAATGGAAACTGACAAGATAGAAACTAAAAATAAAATTAAACCAAATTGCAACAGACATGATGTCCACATAGCCTCTTGGTCAGCACCATCCATAAACCATCCTTCTCTACAAGTAACCTAAACCAGAAACCTGAATGTTCAAGACAAATTGGGTCTACCGAAACTTGGTGTGAGCAAAAATAAATCAATAGAAAATCACCATAGATTCTATGCATTTAATTTCCCATAATATTCTATAAACGCTCGTTTTAAATACATATAGAAAATAGGTTTTTATCATTTCAAATCCAAAAACATATTTCCATAAAAACCCACCTTTAAAAAAACAACTTTCCTTTTTTAAATAGATTTACATTTCAAAATCCATATCACAAAAACAAAACCCAAACAATATCCCACCCTAGATAATAAAAATGGTTGTGCTAAAAGTGAAGGAAATTGAACAAGAAGGAAAAACCCAACAGGGTTAATAAACAAAGTGTAGAAAATCAAACATAACATATAGATAGATAATCATGTGAATTTACTAAACATATCTAGAAGAAATACCAATATGTACTCATTTCATACTCACCTTCCAACATTTTGTGAATCTCCATATTTAATAACCCACTAACCACTCTAAACTAGAAAATCCAGTGGTATGTACCACCTTTCCTCTAAGCAAATCTAGGGGGTACCAACCCATCTAACCGGGGTCGATAAGAAACCATCACTTGAACCTCTATATAAAACCTAGAAATCCCATGAAAGTAGTACACAATGAATAGGGAGATCCTCACATGAATAGCTCAAACTGATAACCCACGACCATTGTGCTTTCCTATCCCAAACACTGAAACCACCTATGCGATGACCCTATCCTTGGAGAGCCCACAATAGAGGTACCCATCTCACAAAAAAATATTCACAGGGGATAACCAAGCATACATATCATGCCACATTGAAACCACTTTCCCAAAACACCAAAAGTACCAATCAGGCCTTTAATATCTCCAATAAAAGTACATTTACAAAACCATTTCCAAATTCAATATAAAACACCACTTGCACATGAAAAAATACTAAACGATATTTTAAAGTTGTTTAGATATCAATACACACGTCAAAGATACCAAAAAGGACAAGTATTAGAAAACAAATTGAGAGACCACACTTAAGATCATTTGGAAACCAAATAACCATTGGAAAACACCATGGATTTTATAAGAACCATTTCAAAGGAATTGGTCTAAAGGAGAGAATAAGGGAGGGGGAAATTAATATTTTAAAATTTAGGTTCAAGAGACATGTTTTCCCAAATAAACCATTTCAATTTATGATCCCATCCATATGTGCACCCCGTGCACATATGAATGTGATAACATCCAATGGGAAAATTAAAACATCACCAAATTTCATGAAGTTATAATTCAAGAACTAAAAAGAGCTTTGCAACCAATTTACACATAGGCACCAAACCATTTTAAACACCCAAAACCACACACCAAGCTTATCCCAACATTCCACCATTTATGAAAAAATCCAACCAAGGCTAATTTTTATCTAAAATACCCCATTAAATTTTTAAAAGGATATTGGTATTTCAATAAAAACATGCAAGCATATATATATATGTATATATAACTAAGGAAACCCCTTTGAAAACCATTTTCATTATATTTACACTATATAAATACTAAATTAATTTATTCTATCACATCACAAGAAATAATATCACATTTCAAATTCATTAAGAAAAGATCAAGCATCAATGGAATGTTTTAAAAAGGAAAATAATAAACACACATACCTCAACGGTGTGCGCATGTGACAAAACTCTCTAAGAATAAAGAACACATCACAAGAGACAAACTGCACACCCAAGAATTAAATAAAGACAAACCATATCACCTATTCTCCCCTAGGGTTTTGAAAAAATTAAACCATTCCAAAAAAACTAATAAACCAGAAAAGGGGAGAGGAAAATGGATGAAAACGAAGGAGGAATGAGAAATAAGCCCTAACCTTTTGAACCGAGTGAAGAATCACCAAGAAACCACCATGAAATCACCTTGGAGGAGATTTGTAGAAGGATACCCCTCCATGGAAGGCATCCAATTTTGGGGGAAATTGAGTGGGGAGTCCAATGGAAGAAACCCCACTTAAAATAAGGAAAAGAGACAGAAATACCCATATTTAGGTGGGTTGTACAGTTAGTTCGCATGGTTAAACAAACCTTATTCAAACCATGAAATTCCCTACTATAAATAGTTGCATGATATTCAAACTTTGTATACACACTTAGTTTTATCATTATCAAACCATGTGACCCCCTTCTTTCTAAGTTTCACACTTAGTAAAAACATTCTCAAACCATGTACAAGCACATAAACATTAGAAAAAACTCTAGAAACAACCTATGAAGAGATATAATAAAAGGATACTCAAATAAAGGGTTCACAACATAAAAAAAGTAATGGGATGTTACATTTTATGATTTCATGTTTATTTATTCTTACCATGGAATACACTTAGTATATATGTGAACACTTATTAAGGATGCATTAGTGGCACCCTACTAGGTTTTATTACTCAAACCCTGCACAAAAATTATGATTCACATGTAGAATTCATGTATAGGGATCTAGATAAAGGGTAAGGGGCCTATGGTAGATGGTTCATCTGAGGAGTATGGATTTGGAAGTAGAATTGTGATAGAATCTAGAGGATTTCTACGATTTTAATTATTTACTTATCTTTCTATTATTATTACTCTATTTTGGATTTCCACATTGGGAGCCCATTTGTTTATTGTATTACATGTGTTTCATATGAAATTATATTCTTCTATCTTGTTTACTCTAGGTTGTTTAAATTTTAATTTTATTATTGGTGCAAAGATATGATACTGAAGGTATAGTCTCCCCACTGATGGTGTTCAGACCCTCACTGTTAATTGAGAGTCTCTTACATGTGGGGAGGCGCACATGAAGATTGTGGATATATGGCTCAAGCTTAGTGGTTCAAGTGGGGGTATTAAAAAAACCTTGAGTAAATATTTTCTCAGGTCCCCCCAAATAAGGATAAATGATTGGGTGATCCCTTTTGAATACAAAAGGGGAAAAAGTGGAAATCAAGAAACCCTCGAGATAATCCTTATTTCTCCACTTAGGTTACCATTTAATTTCTATGATTTACTCACCCAAGGTCTCATTTGACCACTAGTCCTACCTCGCTCAGGTATTTGGTGACTAACAAACAAGATCCATCCATCTCACATGCATGCACTATCTTATCCACTCAGTTTTCTCTACCCAACATCCATATTTTTCCTATAAATAAACCCCCTAGGTCACCACATAGCACGTGATTATCCCACTCCTATAAGAGAGTAAAATAATCCCTAAGACACTTACCTCGGGCCTCCAAAACTTATTCTAGGTAGTCTATTTCACTCTTGGGATTAATAAAATAAAAAATACGTATTTAAGTGGGGATTCAAATTCATAACCTAGGCAACCAACCACCCAAGGTCCCTCAATATGTCTTCCCACCTTAGCAACCATATTCTTAGGGTTTTTCGCCTTAGCGAACAGTCACCCAAGGACACCCACCTTATTTTACAACCACTCAGGGTTTCCCACCTTATTTACCATCCTCTCGGGGTTTCCCACCTTATCTTACAACCACTCAAGACATCGCACCTTAGTGATCTCCCACCCAGGGCATCCTACTTTAGCAACGATCCACTCAAGGTTGCTTCTTTCTTAGTGACCAGATACTCAGGGTAGTAAACCTTAGTGAAAAACTACCCAAGGTTTCCCATATGAGAATTTTTCCACCTGGGACATCCCACCTTAAAAACCAATCACGTCGGGTTTCTTCTTCATTATCAACCATCCACTAGTTTATTATAGCTTTACCCAAACATTGTACTTGATAATTATTCTATTTAAGTCCCCCCACGTACACCAGACTCACATAGAAAGGGTATAGGGACTTATAGTGTCCCCCCCCCTGATTATGCATTCCCTTAGTAAAGTATGTCCCATGATTAACCTCCCTAACAGGCAAGGCTCCTAGGGTGATTTAAATTATCCATCCCATTGGTAATGAGGATCGAAATCCTAAAGGCAAATACATGAACTTTTTTCTTTCAAGTAGAAACACTCACCTCCTACATGATGACTAAAATGTTAAGAAAATTGGGTAGTATCCACACATTATATTTTCCAGCTATTGGATTCATGATCCCTAATATGATGTTTAGAATATTGAAATAAGACTGAAAAATGTCATCCCACTTGAAGTAATCCCCTATTATTTCTTTATGGATACCCCTCTATAGTCCTACCTGCATCCATCAGTGGATAAGGAGAATATTATTTTGGGAATCCCTCCTAGAGAAAGCCCATATCCTTTCTGGCAGGATGGCATGACCCTCTTCCTTCCCATATCCCCTCCCTCTTCCACTAATGGATGAGGAAGGACGTTCAAATATAGGCCTCTAGTTCATATGTAAGCCTCGTTTGAATCCAATTTTTTAATTTAACAAATCTTTTAGTGTTCCTTGTTTCTCACACCAACCATCAATCACACGGTATTAGGTAATCGAGTCAATCATATCACTAGAATAATCAAAATTCAATCCTTGGTAATCCTACTTAAGTATAAGACCCAACCTAAATAAACTATATGGGATTTTATTACCATAATTGAGGGATAAGTATGATTCCTCCTTAAGGTTCAAACCCAAAATGTTCAACCCATCACTATCCTTATTGGTCCATATTCTTAGTAAGATCATTTTCCCACCCAGAGAGTTGTGTTCCTCCATAGTCTTCTCAACTATAAAGGGCCTCTCATGTGTAATATCCATAGATGTATTTGCTAGGAACATTTCTCCTAGACATCCTTACCAAATTACATTAAACTACATGGTTTGGTCCTTTTCACATGACCTTAAATGGTTTGACATGTCCCATTAAGTAGCACCAAACTACAGGGGTTCTAATTCCTCTCTTGAGGATACATAGGAAACCCCATCAAGGGTATGATCCCAACATTAAAATAAAAAATTTATCCTTGGAAGATGATAAAATATATAGATCCCAAATATGTGGTTTTAAACCATAGTTTCCAAAATTATGGTATCACAAAATAATAATAAAACAATATGGAAAACATATGATACCTATATGTGGTACCATTGATGGAGAACCTATGATACCTATATATGGTAACATTGATGGAGAACCACTAATATATATATATATATGGTACCATTGATATATAACCTCTAATACATATAGATGGTATCATTGATAGAGAACCTATAATACATACAGATAGTGCCATTGATGAAGAACCTCTGATACATGTAGATGTTCACATCCACTTATGCTAATAATGATTTAAAATATAAGGGATAGTTGGATTTTAAAATTATCCAATAACATATCTTAAATTTATCATAGATTCCAATAGTATACAAAAAATTATCCCAACAAGTTTTCATGATTCTAACCTCCCATTTTCTTGACCAATTTAAACTGTAATCACTATTGATAAAACATGTTAATGAATACCTACCTTTGTAAATAAGGTTTCTAATTATTTAATGTTATGGGAACCATTATGTGTTTCTATTTCCATGAATAAACCCTACTGGAAACCACCCATAGAGTGTAGGTAATTTCCTATATATGAAAAACTATAAATGACCCTCCAGGGGTGTGCAAAAAAAATGGTGAACCCGACATGAGCCTTTTATTAAACTAAATAACTGAGTTTCCCACATGTCAGTCCATTTCATCTTGTGAAATAAAAATAAACCAAACATGGATCCTTTAAAACAATCATTCATGTATACATTTGTTTAATTTTGATGCTAATTTGATGGAATTTTTTTAACTATAGGAACATACACCATAACTCCCTTAGATCTAAATGAAATCCCATAAAACATGAAAAACTTATGCATTAGCTATCATATAGGTTGGGTCTTTATTAACCTAGAGGACACAATCACTAACCCAGCGCTTTTAATGTTACATGGTGAATTCACTAATTAGGGAGTACCACCTGAATAGTACTATCCCAAATTTGGAGGTTTCATGTGAATCCCTCCAAGACTTGAAGCCCCACTAGTCATCTACCTAGTAATGAGTGGTGGTAAAGAAATAGGTGGTATCCTTTTCCATTTTAAATCATTTCGAGAGCCTCTCCATGTAATGTAGTATCAGATACCTCCCTTACCTTAGAGATATGGACCAATATGTGGGAAATGGCCACACCCCATCACCAAAGTCACCCTAAAGGGCTCCTACCAACAATATTTTCCATAGACACCATGTAGTATCAATCCTTAAGCCCAGTGAGGATTCCACCATATAGGTCCTGGATTAGTTCACCTAGATCTAACCACCCAGGATAGCCCATCATGGTCAAAAATACATCAACAACCAAGATTATACCGACATCTTTTCTTCATCTGAAAACGCTCGCCAATATAATATAGTGGAAATCCATAAGATGATTCACATCCCTTCCCACACTCAAAAATCTTGCTAACAGATTCTGGAAGCACCTAAAGAAAATTGAGAGTGCATCTCAATAAAAACATGAGGTAGACCTATATTCCTAACCACACACATGAAGTCCATCATTATATTCTGGATATAATCATAATATAGGATAAGAAACACATTCCTGAACCAACCAAGGAATTGTCACACACTCTAATTCCAGTTATAGAATCCTGTTAGCCCATTTTGGCAGCAATAGAGGGGATGTAATCTATCTCTTCCCACATTATACAATTTTGTCAACATATCTTGGAATAAATAGTAGTTAGGGGTATCCCTATGTTATAACTACCACCAATAGAGTAGTTATTCAAAATAATTAAAGGACTAATTAGGATCAGTTATAAATTCTTTCTCCCATCCAGGATGGTCTTTGACACAATCCTATGATAAATGGATAACAGGACCAAGTACACATTCCCATTACAAATGGGGATCATTATCTCATTCCCGCATCCACCTTAGGTAAGGATCACATCCCTTCTAAAACCACATAAATTTTTAGGAACATTTTGACAACAATAAGGGAATCACCCATGTTGTCCCACACACATGAAAGTCATTGTTGATGATAAGATAATCCAACCACCTGAAGAAGAACATACAAAAATGAGTCTCACCAAGGTTGATATGAATTCTAGAAGTGGTCCCACATTTTTTTCTTTTCTTAATTCTAGTGTTCTTTAGGCCTTCAAAATAGTGTCCCAAGATCCCACTAACTCATCACCAGATCAAGGAATCAATATTTATAGTTTTTAAGGTCCTTCCAGCAACCTTGTTACCAATTTTTTTGAAGCTTATCCCCATAGTTTTACCATGAATCCCTCCTTCATGGACATATTAATATCATTCATGAAAACTCTTTTCATGATGATTACCATGGAATCACTCCTCATGAACATAATATCGAATAAAAATAAGGTTCTCCCCTTTCTATTTCCCACATTGATGGTATTCCCCAAGGCATATGTTATAGTAATCCTACATATGGCTAGATACTCATCCAAGATGGTATTCATTCCCATGATGGAATTCTCTATGAATCTCCTCCCCACATCAATATTTTATTTTGATAAAGAGGTCCTCACATTGTAGAATAAACTATGAGAAAGCCATAGTATCATGAGGAACTTTATAATATGATTCCAACCATGCTTGAAACCTTATATTTAATAAGTGACATTTTTTCTCAGCCAGAAGACTACCCAAGGAAATGGCCATTATATAAACTATACCTGGACCAGTTACTTTATATTACAATAGAAATGATTCCAACAAACACTGCCATATAAAACAATGAAACCTAGAAAAAACCACTACAGTTAGAAAAAATTATGGGAATATCTCACATAATATAAATATAATGCATTGACTATAAGGAAAAAAATGGCCAAAGACAACATATCGGTCATGTTCTGGCCCCTGGATGCTCCTCAATATGATATTCAAAAAACATTGATAGAGGAATTCATACATCATATTTTTCTAAATATTTGGATGAATCTTCACCATTTTAAAGTTAAATTATATCCTTATAAACGATATGTGAATCACTTCAAGGCTATAGAATAATTTCTCCAACAGGTCAACATGGATTCCCTTTCAACCATACAATTCCCAAAATCGGGAAATAAATGTGAAGGTATTCAATGCATGTGCCTTGATCATTTGGGAAACCTAATTCGATTGATAACTGATGTTCTATATGTTGTTCACATCAGGGGGTGGGGTAAACATGGTACATTACACTGAACTTCACTCCCCATGGGGTAAACATGAAATTTCATCACTTTTTTCCGACTCTTGGAATTGGCATATGTACACCATAGTTGGTGGTGATTTTCCATGACTGAATCCCAAAAGCATTGAATCTGATGAGATCAAGAAAAAGAAAGGATATTACATCAATAATATTATAAGATTGATCAAACTTCTATCTTGAGAAGATATAAGCCTCACATAGAAACATTGCCATTGGTTGAAATCCTCTCACATTTAGAGTATGCATTTCACCCAACTCATACTCAAATAAAGGTTTGAAAGATCAATAAGGAAGTAGTGATAGTTGAAATAGTGGAAATCCAAGAGAAACCTAAGCTTGTAGGGTAGGGGTATTTTTAATATAGTCACCTCCTTCAAGGTCATCAAATATGGTCCAATATATTTTAGCAATAGATCAGGAGAAGCCTCAACCTATAAGGTTAGGGAAATTTTTACCTCGATCTCCTCTCATAGGGAGATAAGTCTTTTTCCATTTCAAATATGTGTCACAAAATGTGTCTCCACAATTTGTCTCATATTTTGATCTATTTTTCTCATGGTGAACACATACAAGAAGTTTTTCTATAGACTCTATTCATATTATCTTTCTTAAAACAACTTCAAGAGAATCCTTGAATAAAAATATGAAACCTCATAGAGGTCACAAGAAAAAATGACTCATCAAGAAGGAAAATACTCTTAAATATCATGACTTTTTTCTCAACAGATTCCCCAAGGGTGACCAATCTTCTTATCTTTTCAGTGGTGATATGATACCCAAAATGTATTATGCATCAGCAAATGTCATCAGCGTTGGTCTCGTAGATGATATATAACATGAAGCAAATATATAATAATAATAATAGGAGGGTGTTTATATTCGAAACATGGTCCACATTTATGTGGATGAGGAATGTGTACATACCATAAATCTAGGGTAGGATAAAATCTTGGGATCTCTCAAGAGTACTCATATTCCACCTCTCTGATGGGAAAAGATCAAATAAAAGGGAAAAGGTGTGGCTATGTTACACCCATTATGAAAAGAATTCGACTCTATTATAATTTAGGAAATATTCTCTCAATATGAGGTGGAAATTTAATAGTTGATGAAACTTAATGATGAGTTAATCAGATGAAACTTCCATACTGGGTATGTTCTTCAGAAAGAGCCTCACCTTTCTCTTTCAACAAATATACCTCAATATGAAGATCCATTCATGCCAACAAAAGTGGGGGTAGGACATTTGCTCAATCTAGGATCTTTAAAATCAATTTATTTTGATCCAATTGAGTTAAGATACCAAAAGATCCATTTATTAGGAAAGTATCTTAAACTGTGTCAAGTGAACTACCCCATACTATCCCAAAATAGTCTTCAACCACAAATTCTAGAAGACCCACCAAGTAAAGATATAAATATTATTTCCACTAATCAAGTACCAACCCATCAATTTATCCCATTAGAACCCATTGAAATTTTTGAGTCATAGATAGCTTGACTGAAATCTATGGAAGGATTTTGTGCACTAGTATAGCCGATGTAAAATTCTTACACTAAATGGATAGATGAAACTCATCCCACACTTAACTTTGGGAATCCCACATTTTCAACTTTTAATTTCTTCGAAGATCCAAAGAAGTATTTGAAGAATTTCATGTGTAAATGTGGTCCTGTGATGGGGACCCTCAAATAGTATGAAGCAACCAAACTCAAATTCTTTGTATAGACCTAATAACGGCCAAGTTTTTTCCTATATACCATTTTACCATCCATTTCAATCAAAGTATGGGAAGACCTCCATCAAGAATTTATTTATCAATTCATATCTATGTTGAAAAATACATAAATCCTAGACAACTTGATATAAAAATAGAATTATAATGAATAAGTCTTGGATTTCATTTCTAGGTGGAAGAGTTTTACTTACTCCTTAAACTTGTATCTTCCTCAAGAAAATTTGTTTCAAATTTTTATAGAGAACCACCATGGAGAGTTGAAAACTCCACTCATCCTAGTCAAATATCAAATGAAGTTTCATGAAATTTCCATAATTACATAAAGGTTGGAGGGTTTCATCTAATGAACCAAAGAAATGTCTCAAACAACATTGAAAACTCAAGGGAAGAGAATAGATAAATTGGAAACTGCAACCATCACACTCAAACCAACTCTTATGCCAACTTCATCTTCTAATCCTGCATAGTATTATGTGAAACCTCCTTATGAATGATAAAAAATACTTGAAATATTACCTACAGGATGGGAAAAATGAGTAGAAACATTTTCTATATAAGAAAATAAAGAATAAATTATATTCCTTCTAAGATAAACAAGACCTTGGGTAATTCATTACAACCATGGAGAACAATTTTTTAAGGTTTCCAAAACCCATAAGGCTTAATCATGTCAATCTTAGTGATCACCCAAATTACCACCCATTTTATCGAACATTGGGGAACACCATCCTAGAGTTATTTTTTTAAATTAAATCCTCCAGGAAAAGGTTTATTTTGGAAAAGTAAAATTGGTAAATCCATAATCATATGTAGCATGTGCTTATACTATAGTTCCATAGGAAGAGGATGAATATTAAGTGGTCACAAGTAAGGTCTCATAAAATTTCAATGATGGAATGACAAAAAAGAAAATCAATCAAACTCACATTATCCTTAGGGAATAGTTAAATAAAAAATTTGGTCCCCAAGTCTCTTCTACCATAGTGTGACCAACCTTATCGATAGTGCAATCTTCTAAAATAAGATATTCCAAAATATAGTATAACTTATGAGGAAGGAATTAATTATAGGGGGATGAACCTATACTAATTCCTAAACTAATCCAAACCCTTTAGGAATTCATTAATTTAGAATTGAAGCAATAGTTTTCATTCCATCAAATGGTACAATGGGCAATGTCCCATCAAATGGTATGGTGGGAGCCATCCCATCAAATAGAATACACACTAGATAAAGAATAGTTATTCAGTTCTATTAATTTAATTTATTTAATGGATCCCTTATTAGATTATGAACATGCTTATGAACATGATTTCCCTACATCTAATCAAGGAAACAGAGGGAGAAGCCATAGAAGATGAGAAAATAGGGGAAGACATAATCATGGAAAGACTCGATATCCCAGCCACATCCCCACTGAAGCTATATGCATGGATGAAACACACAAGCAAGAACATCAGAGAGCCCAATAATAGGATCATTGAGACACTTCAACATATATTAGGGGTTATCCAAACCCAATTAATTTGGAAAATCTAATGATGAATGTGTAACCATCCAACTAGCCTAGGTGAGTAGGTATATCGAGTTAACCTAATCCGTTAGTGGTAGGAGTGTTGTCAGCTTTTTTTCAAGTGCCTGATCCACCCACTTCAAACACATTATCCCCTAATTCACCTGCTAAGAACCAACCCCATAATGGGAAATGAATACCTTTAAGTAAAAAATGTGATATCTTAAAGCAATTTTCCATGTTCCTAGACAATCTTTCAATCTGGGATGCTCTCAATTTATCAAAATCCCTTAGAGAAGCACTTATGGAGGCCTTGTTAAGACCTCAAGAGTTCAAAGAAGAGGTCACTACTGATAAATTATATCATATAGAGACCTATTCTATCGAATTTAATGTAGTTGTATCTTTTATATAGAAAGAAAAGGATACTATTATATAAGGACACATCATACCCTTATATCTATCTAGTATCACATCGGCCTCCTGAATTCATCAAATGTAATTTTTCAACTTTCTTATGAAGATGATTATTGTAGTATTTAAGCGAAGCATTCATGGTTTTTTGGGGGTTGTTCTATGAGGGTTATTAAATGGACCCTTGATTTTGACCATTACTCAGAATATCCCATATTCTTGATCTGGATTGGCTTCCCTAGTCTACCGTTCCATCTGTTTAAACAATCCGCCCTATTTCTAATTTTCATGCTCATTGGAAATCCCTCAAACTGGACTCAGTGACAAAGAAGATCTCAAGACCATAAGTCACTAGAGTTTCTATTGAAATTTATGTTTCCCACAATCACCCTTCTCAAATATAAATTCAAAATGGTAATGATGGATTCTTTCAGGAGATAGTTTATGAAAAGATACCAGATTATTTTCATTCATTCCTTACACTTGGACATGCATCAAAATATTGTAACTACAAGACTCTATTTCCGATAGCTAGAAAAGAGACCTAGGTAGAAAATAGAAAATAGGAACCTGGACTGAATGTGAGTAACATAATATGGGTTTCCCCCTCAGATGTTAGGGTACCTTCAGAAGGGCTTAATCCAGATTTGAATAAGGATAATTATGCAAACATTTCCCAGCCTCTTTAGGATGCATGGTACCCTATCATATCTAAGGAAATTTCAGGCTATGACGATGCTTTACTCACTGCCAAAATCCCCATTATGGACCCTACACCCCTATTGGAGGAATAGGAGAAGCTTTTGGAAAAGCATGATACACAAAATAATGTTCACAATGACCTCTCTAATTCTAGTGAATCCCCACAGGAGGATGATGATCAATCTAATCAAATTGAGGAAGCCTACTTAAATTCAAGTGCAAGGAAGGGAAAAACCAATGGTAGATGTTGATGGTTACATTACCCCAAATCCTAGAAAAACAAGAAAGTGTAGAGACTATTATTACCTTGAAATAAAGATTGTTTCACGGTCTTTAGATGCCTCTAAGAAGGAAAATAATGATCCTCTACCACTCCCAATGGTGTTTGATACTCCACTAAAGTCGGTGCCTACCAATCACTCATCTACCTCCTCAAAATAAACGGATTCAAATGACACAGATAGTGATCCTAAAAATGACCCTGTTTTTAGGGATTCTTACCAACTTGAAGAGAAATTAGACTTTTCTAAAGAACTTGGCTCTTGGATGGATGATAATGATATAGTTTCCTTCCATCAATACAAAAATGGTGAATTTATACTGATTTCTACCTTCAACTCAGAAAGAGTACGTTTCTTAAAGTGGTGTAGGAGTTTAAAAAGAACTCAGACTTCAAATTCAAAGCCATTCCTTGGGAATAATTTATTTTATATTATTGATTGTCCCTGTCTGACTAGGTATTTTTGGTTTCTCAACTTCCATTTTGTTTATTTTGATAGATTCTTTTGTTTTTTGATAACTTCTAGTTTTTTATCTATGTCTTGAATTTGGGATATGGTTTGTCTTTTAATCAGCTCCATCAGTCTGTTTTTATTACATATTTTCTAATCTTAAGGTTTTTTTACTCATGGAGGATCTCCCCTTGCTATTTTGGTATCCTCTTAGTTGATTTTTTATGGTTCCCCAACATCCATCCATTTCTTCTGTCATGCACAGGCTTGAGTCTACATCAGTTCGGCATCCTTGGGTGTCCACCCTTGTGGCATATGATCGTTGCTCTTACAATAGTCTAGGATGTGTTTGTTTTCAGCTCATATTATCTAACTAAAAGCAGAAGAAATTTTTTCTTTGGCCTGGAACTCAAGGTATCAGTAGCAAGTACTCCAACAGTTCTGAAGTTTTCTACTGGACTCTTGGACAACGCCCTCCATGTAGATGGAGTTCATGGTCTGGATGATGATAGGTTTTTTTGTTCATTTTTTTAACTTATTTATTTTATTGGATTGTTTTCCCATCATTACCTACTGGTGTAAGATATTTACACCTCAAATTTGTACTGATACTTTTTATTTTTTAATAAAGTACTTTGGGGCATGAATTGGGTGACCAATTCATGTCACCACTTTTATAAAAAAATGTATCCAGTAAACTAGATGGTATTGACATCCAATGATATTTCATGGACAATGGATTAGGGATAAACCAAAATCTAGTATAGGTAATTCATCATTTGGGCTATAAAAAATCTGATTTTTCACTTTCTACATTAACAATTTAGGGTTATGAAAAGGGTGAGTAGAAAACTCTCATCTGAATCAAGCTCAAATCTCAATTTGGGTATATCATCTTTGATTGAAAATGTTTGGTTTCTTGAAAGGATATAAATTTTAATGTCCTGCTCAGAAGCCTTTGGTTTCAAAAATACATGGTAGCTCCCTCATCACACCATCAAAGTCTCAAATATTGTTCTAATGGAAAAATTGGGATATTTCATGATGATAATGCTTTATTTGAATCTTGTGAGTCCTAGTAAATTGATGTAGATTTCTACTAGAGGGAAGGAAAATAACCCATTATTGAGGACATTGATTGGGTTAATAGTCTTTGAGGTTTATAAATAACCTCGGATAACCATTTTAAATAGCTTGGATATGAATATTTTTTTACCATTAATAAAATATAAGACATGAGATCGTATGTGAGTATTATTTCATTAGATATCAAGATTTCAGTCACATAAGTTGAACCTAATGAAACAGAAGAAGTGCATGATTTATTTAACACTAAAAACACCATAGGTGAAAGTGACCTTGTACTGTACCCATAACATTAGAATACCCTTATGTCATAATCTGAATTTGAATATACTCTCATATCACCCATAGAGAGTGGGAATACCCCCACTGCATTTTTCGAATGTTGGGATATTGATGCTTATTCTATCTTTGAATTTCCCTCTTTATCACCCATTCCTGTTAAGATTGATATAAAAGAAGAGGAAGAAGAGGATCTCATAGATTCCCCTACAACATTTGAGGAAGGTGACTCCACAACTACTAATGAGATCTGGTAGATAAATCTCAGTACAAAGAAATATTTGTGTCCCACATTGATCAGTGTGACTATGACTTATAAAGAAAAAGAGTTGTATGTATCTTTTCTAAAATAGCATCAATATGTGTTCTCCTATAATTATAAAGAAATTTTGGGCCTTGATCCCAATTTATCTACATAGCACTTGGTTTTTCTATAGGATCAATGTGGTTATAAGCAAGAAGCTAGAATAATGCATCCAATTCATGCTACTATGGTTGAAGATTAGGTTGACAAGCTTATCAAATATAACTTCATTAGGGAGGTCTAATACCCAAAAGGGATCACCAATATTATCCTAGTCATGGATAATAATGGTCTGATTATAGTTTCTATTAACTTTAGAGATCTCAATTAGAGTTATCTAAAAGATGATTTACAAGTCGCAGTTACAAAACTTTTGATCGATGCAACTGCCATCTATCATGAACTTTCCTCAATGGATGGATTTTTAGGATAGAACCAAATCCAAATGTCAAATGAAGATGAACAAGTAAATACTTTTAGGGAACCCTGAGGAATATAATTCTATCGATTAATTCATTTTGGTTTGAAGAACTATAGCACCACATATCAATGCTCTATACACTATATTTTTTAACCCTTATTGGGGAAGATTGTTGAATGTTACATCAATGATTTGGTGGTCAAATATAATTAGTTCTCTAACCACCTTATTGATATTGAGATCATTTTCAACATTTTATGAAAACACAACTCTAAGATGAACCCCTTAAAATGTGCATTCGGGGTCACCTTAGGAAAGTTTCTTTGTTTCATATTATGTTATCATGGAATTAAAGTCAATCATGGAAAATCCAAGGCTATTCTTATCATGTCACCTTCTTGGAACCTCAAAGATTTAAGAGGAATTTAGGGAGGCCTCATATCTATTCAATTATTTATAGAAAATCTCATAGAAAAATGTTTACACTTCACCAATATAATGAAAATTGGGTCACTTATGAATGGACATATGATTTTTAGGAAGTCGTTGACATTATTAATAAATATATTTTGATTCCACTAATGTTGATGCCCCATATTGAAGGAAACCCACTCATTCTATATGTGATAGCCTTAGAGTGATCAAAAGGATCCTTTATTTCATAGATGAATGGTGAATAGAATGAGAATAATCATTATTATCTTAGTAGAACTATGCTTAGTAATGAGACCAGATATTTTGATATTGGGAAAATTTTCCTTAAATTAATCTTCACAGTTTAGATACTGAGTCACTGCCAACAACACTATGAGGCCTACCTAGTTTATCATAGTGTACCACACAAATATATCCTAAATCATACCATATTGATAAAACTCTTATCATGGTAGTGGTCATCTTATAGTAGTTTTACATTAAGTTCAATATTTCAAAAGGAAATGAAGTATAGGAATTAGTATATTTTCTTATAGAGAATCCTTCTGTAGAATAAGCACCATTGGACAATGAATTACCCAACAAAGAATTATTATTTTTCCAATACATCTCCCAAAATGGGAGATTTACTTTTATGGCGCTTCTAGAAGTCCATTAGGGAAAATAATATGAGACCTCAAACTCAAAAAAGTTATTTTGGGAACCATACTTATCTTCCCATATAAGGTTTTTCTACATTATTCCTTCATAATTTCATAAGGTTTCTCCAAAAATGAGGTAGAATACCAAGACCTCATTACAAGTTTGGAACTGGTGTTGTAAATACCTATATTGTAACAACCCAAACTTTTTAAATAGTATATTAACTTACTCTTAACGATTTAATAGAGATGTTAATGGTTAATGCAGAAAGAGGAGTCGATGGCTTCATCCAGTAGACTCAAACCTTATGAGGCCCACTTATCAGAGCTTGGGAAGGAGGTGGCATATTTGGGCTTCGCTTTGGACCAAGCCCAATCCGAACTCCAGTGTGTCAAGCTTGAACGGAAATGCCTATGGGAGAAGTTCAAGTTAGTAGAGATTACTACTAGGGCAATGTTATCTGAGCCTCCCTCAGATTCTCTCACCATAGAACACCTTACACTTAGGTCATATGCCGGTGTTATAAGGGTCTATGTGATGAGACCCTAGCTTCTTTGTGTAATCCTTTGGGATGAATGAATTGAGATTTCTTCCTTTAGTGATGTTTGTGAAATTTAAAATGTCCGGATAATTTTAGGATGTATTTTATTGATGAATTTTGAAAAAATGATATTTTAAAATATTTATGTAAACCCTAAATAATTAATGATGTGTAATGATTTTCAAAAAATGGTCTTCTACAAAAGTGTTCAGTAAGGAATTTGGAGTCTAATAAGATCAACTTAATTTTTGATGAATAGTAAATTATGAATAGTGATTTTATGCTTAGGATTAGTAATGTGACCAAATGGATTAGTAATTTCACTCAAAGAAAGTTTTAATATAATTTAGACACCTAGATTAAGTAATGTGATTCAATAAAATGGGTAAATAACGGTTTTATAAATTATTAGTCAAGTATTATTTTTTTCGGGTGAATAGTGTTTTTTAATTAAAAATTTAATTAAAAATAATTAGAAAATTATATTTATAAAAAGGACTTTATTTTTGAACTCAGGGCATTGATATTATATTACGATAATTTTTGGGGATTTTTCTGAAAAAAATCAATTCTCGATGAATAGTGCTTTTATTTAAAAATTAAATTAAAAATATTTAGAAAATTATTTTTATAAAATGGAGTTCATAAATTTAATTAGAGCATCGATATTTGGTTAAGGTGAAAATTTGGGATTTTTCTGAGAAAGTTGAATTTTCAGTGAATAGTAAAAATACAGTTTTAGGGTTTCGGTATGTTTAATGACATCATAACTGTGTCATGATTATTTCATGAGATATTTTAAGGTTTGGCAGGCCAAAGGTGATGAATTATTGTATTGGGGGCCCCATGTGGCCTAACTCCATGGTAAATTCCATGGGAGAGCACATGGTTTTGAGAAAAGCACTTGTGAGGTGTCCCTTGGCCATTAATGCCTTGTCCCCTCACTTTCCCTATAAATACCCACCCTTTCCTCTAGTTTTCACTCCCAACTCTCCCCCAACGAAGTTCTGGTCTACTTACCTCCCAAGGAGTCCTCTCAAGGTGCCCCCAAGCCCTCAAGGTTCAAACCTTTGAGTTTTAAGAGTTACGTTTTAAGGTAAGGGATCAGACCTCTCTCTTTCTTTTCATGTAATCTCTTTTATGTCATTTCCTTTATGCTCCATGTTCTTATGTGAGAGGATGTTCTTTTATATTCATATTACTTACCTTATCATGTTTATATGATGAGAGATCCCCTCTTACTCTCATCATTTCGTTTTATGAAAGTTTAAGTGACGTCGTTAGGCTGCCGAATTTTTAAGGGATTCTTTCACCCTTCTCATTTTCAAGTTATATTTTCATGTCAAGTCTTTCAAGTTCCTTTTTATTATGTTGTGGTATGATATCTATATCTATCATACTGATATTTTATGATCATATGATGAGAGACCCTATTTGATCTCGTCAATTCATTTTTGTTGAAGTTTAAGTGATGTCGTTAGGCTGCCAAATTTTCATAAGAGAAATCTTATTTTTGTCTTACTTCCATGTTTTAAATTTCAAATGGTATGTCCTTCAAATTTCATTACCATGATTCATATCCTGTATATTCTGTCCTCATACTATTTTTATAGATCATTTATGAGTGGGTGACCCATGTCCCCTCTCTTTTCAACGTTTTCTAAAACCCTGTAACGTAGCCGTTATGCTGCAGAATTTTCGTCTCAAAATGCCTCTCTCTTTTTCTCAAAATTATTTTATGTTATTAATTGAATACTCAAAGATCTTATTTCTATAGGTTTATTCACATATATATCAAAATTTTCTATTTTAAATTCTGGTATTTACATACATGAAACCCGCTTTCCCTTTCCGTGGGTTTAAAGTGACATAAAGATCATGTCTTTAAAGTAGTTTTTAAAACATTATGATTATGAAATGAAACCCATTTCTTTTATGCCATATGGGTTGTTTATGAAATGATTGATGATGATATATGTGGCTCACATGATAATAAAGAAATTTCAAGGGTGCGCCCAGATAGTGCTCCAATGCATTGGGTAAAGACTTAATCTCTAGAGATGACTTTTTAGACTGATACCTTGGTGAATAACCTTGGTAATTTTTAATGACACCTTGGGGATGGACCTTGGTGAAACAAAATGATTGTCAATATTAAATGTTGCAGCCACATCTTCAAGTTATGAAAAATATTATTTTTATTATGATATATCTCATGGTTTCTTTCTCATGCCTTAAAGTTCTTTCCATGTCCTTATTGAAGTATCTCAAGTTCACATGTAAAATGTTTCTCTTGTTTCCCTTACTGAGCCTTCTGCTCACCCTTTCTTTTGATGTATGTCCCCAGGTTATGAGATGCAGTAATGAACCTAGGATTAACTTAAGTAGAATCCTTTCAAGTGTTTAAGAATAATGTTTTATGTTGTTTTCATGTATTATGTTCCTTGTTTCCAAGACACTACACCTTAAAGATCCTCAGTTCCGTGTAATGAAATGAAAGTTTATGTTATAAAAAGACGGGATGCTATAGTTGGTATCAAAGGATGGTTTAGTTATTTGTGGAAATTAGGATATAAAAACTTTAGGAAGAACCCTATAGAAAAGTTTAAATATAAAAAAACTTTTTGGTATTTTGGTAAGTGTTGAGTAAGTGGTTTATCAAACAAATACATCCCTATCTGGATACGAGCTGGTAGAGGCGTTCTGGCACAGATGTACATAGGGGTAAAACCCTAAAACACCGCTTTGAGCTAGACTCGAACGGGAACTGGTGCACGATAACGGGCCTTGCTGCACTCTTGATTACGACACTCCCGGGGGATATGTTTGGTTAATCACAAGCTTTTTATGAATCATTTGAAGGAATTATAGAGAAATGTAATTGTCTAAGAATGAAGTATTGGTTAAAAGATTCATAAATTAAATAATTTTCTCACTAAAGTTTTATTCTTTTAGAAAATGGAGGGCAATAGGAGGAACCGTGCAGATGGTGACCACAATGCACCATGTGCTGACGACCCTCTGATGGAAGCCGGAATGGAAACATTCATGTGAATGATGAACCAACTGACTCAAGTTATGAGTAATAACTTGAATCAAGCTGAGAGGCCGATCTCACCACGAAGGGAACAACATTCTGTTGAGTTATTCATGCGTCAACGACCACCATCATTCAGTGGATCTACTGACCCTTTGGTTGCGGAACAATGGATAAGCTCCATTGAAAAGAAATTTTCTGTACTTCTTTGTTCAGAACAAGAAAAAGTCACCCTTGCTGTTTACCGCCTAGAGGGAGAAGCTGATCAGTGGTGGTCACTGGTCAAAAACACGAAGCCTAGAGGAGAGATGGAAGCTATGGAGTGGGAAGAGTTCTGGGGAATATTCTTTAATAAGTATTTCCCTCGTTCCATGAGAACGAGAATGGAGAAAGAGTTTCTCGAGCTGAAGCAGAAGGAGAACGAATCTGTCGGAAGCTATGAGATGAACTTCACATGAATTTCACGATATACCTCTATCTTTTTCATGGATCCAAGTGGGAAGGTTGATAGATTTTTCGATGGAGTAAGACCTCATCTGCGGAAGAATTTAGCCAACCGGGACTACGATAGCTATGAGGAGATCGTGCGAAGTGCAATGAAAGTTGAGCTGGAGTTTGGTGAGACACAGTGGTCTCATAAATCAAATGACAAGAAGAGATCATTGGAGCCCATTTTAGGGAAGACTTTTGATCATGGAAGAGGTGGAAAGCAAATGCAACTTACCACTTGCAATAAATGTGGTAAGAATCATCCGGGGAACTGCTTGGTTGGAAGTGGCAAGTGCTACAAGTGTTGAAAAGGAGGCCATATTTCTCGGAATTGTCGTAGTGAGGTGAAGCCTCAACTCCCCAACACTAACGAAAGAGGAAATATGGTTCTGGCCTTACCCGAAGTCCATTGCTTCAAGTGTGGACAACTTGGGCACTATGCTAATCTATGTCCAAATCCAAGGGCAGTGGATGGGAATCACCATCAACCTCAGCAAAGGATAGGGGAGCAAGGTCATGCTTTTGTTATCACAGCAACTGAAGTTGAAGCTCCGAATGACATGGTAGAAGGTACTCTTGTTGTCCTCTCAAAACTAGCAACTACTTTGTTTGATTCTGGTTCTACGCATTCCTTTATTTCTTCCAAGTTTGCAAAGAATATAGAATCAATCCCCGAATTGCTTGAGGTAGAGTTGTCAGTCAAGACTCCAAGTGGGATTATCCATGCTTCAACAGTTTTTAGAGACTCTAGTGTTTACTTTAGTGAGCACAATATTATCTCAAATCTAGTAGTCATCCCCATGTTGGAATTCGACGTTATACTAGGGATGGACTGGATCTCAAAGTATAATGCTAAGATCAAATGCAGAAGTAAGGAAATCTCAGTAGTCTTGAATAAACAACCTGCAGTTATCTTCCAAGGAGAGATATCCCGAACTGATCCCTATCTAGAAGCACCTCTTATAGATTTCTTTATGGAGTTAATCGGTGATGATGAAGAAGGAAAAGGGATCATACCAATAGAAGATGTTCCAATTGTTCAGGAATACATGGATGTATTTCCTAAGGAGTTACCTGGACCTCCCCTAGAAAGAGAGGTAGAGTTCTCTATTGAACTCGTACCTGGATATCAACCGATATCAAAGACCCCGAATAGAATGGTAAATGTGGAGCTAGAAGAGTTAAAGAAACAACTCCAAGACTTGTTGGAGAAGGGGTTTATCCGACCGAGTGTGTCTCCTTGGGGGGGCACCAGTTCTCTTTGTGAAGAAGAAGGATGGATCAATGCGGCTATGCATTAATTATAGGGAACTGAATGGGATCACAGTGAAGAATAGATATCCTCTTCCAAGAATTGATGATTTATTTGACCAACTTCGTGGGGCTCAATTATTCTCTAAGATTGACATTCGATCTGGTTATCATCAACTGAGGGTGAAGAAGGAAGATATTCCAAAGACTACCTTCCGATCAAGATATTGGCATTATGAGTTTACTGTTATGCCCTTCGGCTTGACTAATTCTCCTGCTATTTTCATGGATTTGATGAATAGAGTCTTTAAGGACTACCTTGATAACTTTGTGGTAGTTTTTATTGATGATATTTTGATATATTCAAAAAGTCGGGAGGAGCATGAAGATCATCTGAGGGTTATTTTGAAAACTCTACGGAAGGAGAGGCTCTTTGGAAAGTTCAGAAAGTGTGAGTTTTGGTTACAACAAGTGGCTTTCTTGGGGCACATCGTAACCAATGAAGGGATCTCGGTTGACCCTGCAAAGACAATGGTTGTGGAGGAGTGGCCTCAACCCACAACAGTAACTAATATTCGTAGTTTCCTTGGTTTAGTGGGATATTATAGGAGGTTTGTAAAAAAAATCACGGCTTTCTAATCCACTAACCAAGTTGACTCGAAAAGGGGTTAAGTTCATCTGGACAAAGGAATGCGAGGAAAGTTTCCAAGAACTGAAGAAGAGATTGGTTACTGCATTTGTGTTAACACTACCCTCTATCGGAGAAGGATTCGTTATTTTTAGCGATGCATCTCTAAAAGGGCTTGGGTGAATCCTCATGCAAAATGACAAGGTAATTGCTTATGCATCTCGACAGTTGAAGATTCATGAGAAGAATTATCCTATGCATGATCTAGAGCTGGCGGCAGTTGCTTTTGCTCTAAAGATATGGAGGCACTATCTTTGTGGGGAGAAATGTGATATATACACTGACCACCAAAGTCTAAAGTATATTTTCACACAGAAATAATTGAACATGAGACAAAGAAGATGGTTGGAGCTTATTAAAGACTATTATTGTTCAATTCATTATCACCCTGGAAGAGCAAATAAAGTCGCAGATGCGTTAAGAAGGAAAGACCATGTTGTTCTAGCAACAATGAGGATCCTAGGAGATCCCTTGATTAAAGATCTAGTAAAACTGGACATGGGAATTATAAGGAAAGGGACATCATCAACCCTATCCCAAATGATTTCTCAACCTTCATTACTAGAGAAGATCAAGAAGGCTCAAAAAGAAGATCCTTTGCTGCAGGAGAAGTTGGAGGTTGTAAAAGATGGGAATTTACCTGATTTCAATATTGATCAAGAAGTTGTATTGAAATTTCATACAAGACTATGTGTTCCATCTAGTTCGGATATAAAGAAAGAACTGATGGATAAAGCTCATAGCTATACTTTCTCTATACATCCAGGAAGCACTAAAATGTATAGAGACCTTCGTGATCATTATTGGTGGGATAACATGAAGAGGGAGATTGTTGATTACACTACAAGGTTCCTGGTGTGTCAACAAGTAAAGGAAGAACGACAACTTCCTAAGGGGGTATTACAACCACTACCCATACCAGTATGGAAGTGGGATAATATCACTATGGAATTTGTAACTGGTCTCCCGAAAACATCCAAAGGAAACAATGCAATATGGGTTATTGTGGACTGTCTAACCAAGACCGCCCATTTTATCTCTATTCGGGAATATTTCTCTCTGGATCAACTTGCCAAGATATACGTGAAGGAAGTGGTAAGGCTGCATGGGGTACCACTATCCATCGTGTCTGATCGTGATCCAAGATTCACATCAAAATTCTGGAGAAGTCTTCAACATTCTTTGAATACTGAATTGAATTTTAGTACGGCCTATCATCCTCAAACTGATGGACAATCTGAAAGGACTATTCAGACACTCGAAGACATGCTGAGATTATGCTCAATGGAATTTAAAGGTGGATGGGATCAACACCTCCCATTTGTTGAGTTCTCCTATAACAACAGCTTCCATTCGAGTATTCAGATGGCACCCTATGAAGCTCTGTATGGAAAGCGATGTAGAACTCCTACTTGTTGGGATGAAACTGGTGAGAGAAAGATTCTTGGGCCTGATCTTGTGCAAGAGATGACAGAACAGGTTCATGCCATCCAACAACACATAAAGGCTGCTCAGAGTCGGTAGAAGAGCTATGCTGACAATCGTCAAAGGGACTTGGAGTTTGGTGTTGGCGAAAAAAGTCTTCCTTTGAATTTCTCCATGGAAGAGAGTCATGCGGTTTGGGAAGAAAGGGAAGCTCAGCCCTAGGTAGATTGGCCCCTATGAAATCCTTGATTGCATAGGAGCATTGGCCTATCGTCTAGCACATCCACCGAACCTAGCTCAAGTTCACAATGCCTTCCATGTATCTCTCTTGAGAAAGTACATACCTGACCCTTCGCATGTACTAAACCCAGAGGTGGTACAACTGGAACATGACCTCTCTTATGAGGAGCGGCCAGTGGAGATCTTAGACCGTAGAGACAAGGTTCTACGAAACAAGACTACCCACCTTGTGAAAGTGTTTTAGAGGAATCATAAATATGAAGAAGCAACTTGGGAGCCTGAGGAAATGATGAAGCAAAAGTGCCCTCACCTTTTCGACTAGGCCTCAAGTATAAATTTCAGGGACGAAATTTCTTAAGGGGGGAAGAATGTAACGACCCAAACTTTTTAAATAGTATATTAACTTACTCTTAATGATTTAATAGAGATGTTAATGGTTAATGCAGAAAGAGGAGTCGATGGCTTCATCCAGTAGACTCGAACCTTATGAGGCCCACTTATCAGAGCTTGGGAAGGAGGTGGCATCTTTGGGCTTCGCTTTGGACCAAGCCCAAGCCGAACTCCAGCGTGTCAAGCTTGAACGGAAAAGCCTACGGGAGAAGTTCAAGTTAGTAGAGATTACTACTAGGGCAATGTTATCTGAGCCTCCCTCAGATTCTCTCACCATAGCACACCTTACACTTAGGTCATATGCCGGTGTTATAAGGGGCTATGTGATGAGACCCTAGCGTCTTTGTGTAATCCTTTGGGATGAATGAATTGAGATTTATTCCTTTAGTGATGTTTGTGAAATTTCAAATGTCCGGATAATTTTAGGATGTATTTTATTAATGAATTTTGAAAAAAGGATATTTTAAAATATTTATGTAAACCCTAAATAATTAATGATATGTAATGATTTTCAAAAAATGGTCTTCTAAAAAAGTGTTCAGTAAAGAATTTGGAGTCTAATAAGATCAACTTAATTTTTGATGAATAGTAAATTATGAATAGCGATTTTACGCTTAGGATTAGTAATGTGACCAAATGGATTAGTAATTTCACTCAAAGAAAGTTTTAATATAATTTAGACACCTAGATTAAGTAATGTGATTCAATAAAATGGGTAAATAATGGTTTCATAAATTATTAGTCAAGTATTAGTTTTTTCAGGTGAATAGTGTTTTTTAATTAAAAATTTAATTAAAAATAATTAGAAAATTATTTTTATAAAAAGGACTTTATTTTTGAACTCAGAGCATTGATATTATGTTATGGTAATTTTTGGGGATTTTTCTGAAAAAAAAATGAATTCTCGATGAATAGTGCTTTTATTTAAAAATTAAATTAAAAATATTTAGAAAATTATTTTTATAAAATGGAGTTCATAAATTTAATTAGAGCATCGATATTTGGTTAAGGTGAAAATTTGGGATTTTTCTGAGAAAGTTGAATTTTCAGTGAATAGTAAAAATACAGTTTTAGGGTTTCGGTATGTTTAATGACATCATAACTGTGTCATGATGATGTCATGAGATATTTTAAGGGTTGGCCGGCCAAAGGTGATGAATTATTATATTGGGGGGCCCATGTGGCCTAACTCCATGGTAAATTCCACGGGAGAGCACATGGTTTTGAGAAAAGCACTTGTAAGGTGTCCCTTGGCCATTAACGCCTTGTCCCCTCACTTTCCCTATAAATACCCACCCTTTCCTCCTTTAGTTTTTACTCCCAACTCTCCCCCAACTAATTTATGGTCTCCTTACCTCCCAAGGAGTCCTCTCAAGGTGCCCCCAAGCCCTCAAGGTCCAAACCTTTGAGTTTTAAGAGTTATGTTTTAAGGTAAGGGATCCGACCTCTCTCTTTCTTTTCATGTAATCTCGTTTATGTCATTCCCTTTATTCTCCATGTTCTTATGTGAGAGGATGTTCTTTTATATTCCTCTTACTTCCCTTTTCATGTTTATATGATTAGAGATCCCCTATTACTCTCATCATTTCGTTTTATGAAAGTTTAAGTGACGTCGTTAGGCTGCCTAATTTTTAAGGGATTCTTTCACCCTTCTCATTTTCAAGTTATATTTTCATGTCAAGTCTTTCAAGTTCATTTTTATTATGTTTGGTTATGATATCTATATCTATAATACTGATCTTTTATGATCATATGATGAGAGACCCTATTTGATCTCTTCAATTCATTTTTGTTGAAGTTTAAGTGATGTCGTTAAGCTGCCAAATTTTCATAAGAGAAATCTTATTTTTGTCTTACTTCCATGTTTTACATTTCAAATGGTATGTCCTTCAAATTTCATTACCATGATTCATATCCTGTATATTATATCCTTATACTATTTTTATAGATCATTTATGATTGGGTGACCCATTTCCCCTCTCTTTTCAATATTTTCTAAAACCCTATAACGTAGCCGTTATGCTGCAGAATTTTTGTCTCAAAATGCCTCTCTCTTTTTCTCAAAATTATTTTTTGTTATTAAGTGAATACTCAAAGCTCTTATTTATATAGGGGTATTAACATATATATCAAAATGTTCTATTTTAAATTATTGTATTTACATACATGAAACCTGCTTTCCCTTTCCATGGGTTTAAAGTGACATAAAGATCATGTCTTTAAAACAGTTTTTAAAACGTTATGATTATGAAATGAAACCCATTTATTTTATGCCATATGGGTTGTTTATGAAATGATTGATGATTATATTTGTGGCTCGCATGATAATAAATACATTTCAAGGGTGCGCCCAGATAGTGCTCCAATGCATTGGGTAAAGACTTAATCTCTAGAGATGACTTTTTAGACTGATACCTTGGTGAATAACCTTGGTAATTTTTAATGACACCTTGGGGATGGACCTTGGTGAAACAAAATGATTGTCAATATTAAATGTTTCATCCACATCTTCAAGTTATGAAAAATGTTATTTTTATTATGATATATCTCATGGTTTATTTCTCATGCCTTAAAGTTCTTTTCATATCCTTATTGAAGTATCTCAAGTTCACATGTAAAATGTTTCTCTTGTTTCCCTTACTGGGCCTTCTGCTCACCCTTTCTTTTGATGTATGTCCCCAGGTTATGAGATGTAGTAATGAACCTTGGATGAACTTAAGGATAATACTTTCAAGTGTTTAAGAAGAATGTTTTATGTTGTTTTCATGTATTATGTTCCTTGTTTCCAAGACACTAAACCTTAAAGATCCTCAGTTCCGTGTAATGAAATGAAAGTTTATGTTATAAAAAGACGAGATGCTATATATATCCTCCCTAAGAGTGAGAGGTGATTTAAAGTTGGTGATCAGGAATATTAATGGTTACTATGCCATCAGGAAGGATGATATTATTCCCTTACTTGACTATGTGTGAGGGTTGATGGTGGATTTTCCTTTATATCCAACATTGAATCATATATTACGCTCATAGAATCCCCATGTAGATGAATTATCCAATGTAACTACAACATTGGAAGTCCCAAATCAGTATGAAATGGTAATCAGTATTGCACATTTTAAAATGGTATCACTACTTTTTGGTAATAAAATGGAAGAGATCAACTAATTAAATCCCATCCCCGATCAAGATGGTTTTTAAAATGGATGGATATCTCCTATAGTGTAATGCCTAAAAAATGAAATTATTCCATCAGAACGAGCTTGAAAAGAGTAAATCTAATGACAAGCAATCAATTTTACTCTCTATTAAGGTTTAAATTCTAAAAAATCCTATTAAAACAATGATTGGATGGATTTATACTTAGATACATTGATGGAAGATAAATCCTCTCCATCATGAAATATGTCCATGTAGGTTCTTATGGTGCCCATTATTCAGAAATCAATATTTCACATCAAATTATGAGTCTTGGGTATTTATGGACTATAATAACATAGGATTGTACATAATTCACTAATAAATTTCATTACTTTCAAATACATTCCAAATTCATCCATCAACCCCTAGAGTTTATGCATACCTCAAAATATTCATGTCCATTTTATATATAGGGAATCAATGTAATGTGGCTATATCCTCATGAAAAATCTAGTAATTTTAAGTACATACTTACTAATTCTAACTTTTTATCCTAGTGGGTTGAGTCCATATCCCTTAAAAAGGTTGGTACAAAGGTCATCATTAGTTTTGTGAAGACAAAAATCATTACTTGATTTAGTGTCCCTTATACAATACTAATGGATAATGGAACACAATTTCTACTATTCTAAACTAAAAAGGTTGTACTGGCAATATAGAATTTACTTAACCACTCATCCTGCTACCATGTGGTGGAAAATTTATAGATATAGGCTTTAAATAAATCTATGTCAAATATACTCTAGAAGATAGTGGACAAAAGATAATAAGTCTTGTCATAACAAACACCTACACTCTTTGTGGGACCATTTCACCACAACCTACACTTCCATACAAGAAACCCCATATTCTATTGAATATGAAAAAGAATCAACCTTACCCATCGATGTCTAATTACCTTTACTTCACATTTCCATTTTTGATAACCTATCCGTGGATGAGTGGTCTCAAAAGTGATTAGACAAATTGGAATGGCTTGATGAAAGAATGTTGTGTATCCTATACCATTTTCAAGTTCACCAAAATCGGGTATCCTGAGGATTAAATAATAAATTTAACCTCTATTAGTTCCTCCTAGGGGAATTAGTATTAGTTCTCAAGACCCTAATGATACCTAGGAAGTAACCTTCAAAATTGGAACCGAAATAGGTGGGACCTTTTGTCATTCATATGGTCTACTCTAATAGATCCTATTACTTAATTACAATGGATGGGGAGCACATAACTCCCTATACTAATGAAATATTTCTCAATAAATACTTCATGTAATCAAATTCCCATGGTCCATATTGAATGACCCTTAAAAACATGACACATAGTCTTGGGTGAAATACTTTAAAAGGAACACCATGGGTAAATCTATGTGACCACAATCTATAGTAACCTTTTTTCCTTATCGTACAACACTAAACTATATATCCAACATCCTTACTATAGGTATTTAAACTACATGTTCAACATACTTATCATATAATATAAATTCATGTGTTTACATGGCCCTCTCCTAGGAGGATCTCCACTCCCAGTGGTTGTCTCCTTCCACCCCACTTTTTAGAACTTTTGTGGATTGATTTCCATTCGCAGGATATGTAGTGACACACAAACCCTCAATCTTGGGACCATTATGGAACTTATCCCCCATAAATGTGGTTTCTTATGCTGTAATTGGGTCCACCTGGTTCCCTCTATCCATATCAGGTTTGTTACTTGGCTAGTAGTCTCACATTTCAATGGTCAAAGCTACATGACCTTACAAAATAGAAACTATTCTTCTTGGTCACATTATGTTAAACTATGGGAAAATATTCTTATCATATGATGTGAAACTATATGAAATCATAGTCTAATATTTATTACTCTAAAACTACCCAACACACATCCTAGTAGCATGATGTAAAACTACAAGACGATATATCCACTAAAAGATCACGAATCATGTGGTGTATATTGGAAACAATCTCTGACCGGAATAATAATATAGTATAAATAATATTAAAAATCCCTCTTGTTTATCACACCGATCATGACTCATGTTATCTTAGAGTTTTGATATGACTATTCTAATTTTCATGATTAAGTTGCACCATGATCAAAGTCAGGGAACATTTGTTCTATCTTGCATGACTTTAAACTACTTAGAGTGTCCTCCCTTGAATAGCATGTCATTTCATTACATACGAACCAGATCAAAAAAGGATTTACTTATAGAGAAATATGTGTGGATTGGTTCTCATTCTCATAGGATACATAGTGATGCCTAGATCCTTTATTTTAGGTTCAACCACAAAATAAAAATTTTACCTACTTCTACGTATCAGCTAGATATGTGTAGGAGATTCCAGCATAGGTCCTCTGATTTATAGACCTATGTTTGAATTAAAATTTATCTTCCCCTGCATAAGAGTTTGATCACTATGGGGGGACAATTCTTACTAAAAAAACATATAGATTAGTTCTTGTTTTGATGAGATATAAAGTGGCACATGGATCCCTCATCCTAGGCCCAGCCATAAAATAAATAAAAAAATATCTCTCCCTATATGCGATCCAGGTCAGTATGAGGACTTAAATTTACAATAATTGTATGTGGGTTGATTATCATTCCTTTGGGATATGCAGTGACATCTAGATATTATACTCTAGGCCCAATCATAAATTATAGAAAGAATATGTGGTAAATTCCCCCATCTCACACAGTAAATTTAAAATTCCCACACCTTGTCTCAGTTATTTAACATTAAATCATTTATTTTGGGTTATTTATTCACCTAGTACATAGAGATGGTTCTTTCAATTCAAATACTGAATAAACCCATGTGAAACTAATCAGTAGTCATGGAATCATGACTATAAACTGCATAGTATCCAATACTTACTGTATAATGTTAAATTTTATGGTGAAAGTATATCTAGAATGAACCTAGATTACTCAGAGTGGCCCAATACTTATGTCCTATTTTCCTCCCTTATATAAGAACTCGATCCATATAGAAGTCTTCGATATAAAATTCATTTATTCCTTAGAGAACTAACATACCTCTCTTAATGTATGATCCATATTTTCACATGAGATTCCAATATTGGTTATCTCATTTATAGATCTATGTTATAAATAAAATTCCCCATATTCTTGTATATTTATGTGGAGGAACTTTCATTCTATGAACTACATGTGTATTTATTCTCATTATGTTGAGATATATATTGATGCATGATCTATTATTCTAGGTTGAGTTGTAAATTCTAAAAAAATGATCATTTACCTTCATGTGAATGAGATATGTGTTGGGAGTTTCTTAAAAATAAAAAAATGTGGATTGATTCTCATTCTATAAATATATGTAGTGACACATTGATCTTAAATACTAGGTGCATCCATGAACAAAAAAATCACTTTTCCCTTACATATATTCCAGATATATACAAGGAAACCCTTAATAGATCCATGTGAAGTTGAGTCTTTACATATTGATAAAATCAAAATTACCCCATCATGGAAGACACATTTATAAATTCTCCCATCATAATTTCTATGAATCTTATTTTTATAAACCAAGCTTTATATCTTGAAAAGCACGTATTTCTGCAAACCTTCATCGAATTTTGATGTTAAGAGCACCCAACTATAAAGGATGTCTCTATTGTGTCTATGTATACTACACCCTTAATATGGCTCTACATATGTTCCCCTAACATGGCCCATCAACCTGAGGAATTTGAATCCTTAGGAAAAAATTGTTTTACCTCTATATTCCTTAACAACGTCATAATGGAAGTCACCATCCAAACATGATCCATTGTCATTCCTTACATACATATCCCATTCCACCACCTCAGATATAATACCCCAAGATTATTACTTATAATGTCTCTCCCAACATTCAAAATATATTGGATCATCCTTGGCATGTAAACCTTATTTAGGTCATTTTCCCACTTCATTGGTCTAATCATTATGACCATAAACTATGTGCACACCTTTATGGGACTAGTTCCATATGACATCTTCTCACCTTGAATATGTGTTCCATAGGCAATGATGTAGTTTCTGAAATATTCAAATCTATTATTAAATATTCATTTTCATTATAAACCCACTTCACATCTCTAATATCCGATTCAACACCATCCAAACCTTGATTTGATCATTACTCTTGGTTTCTCCCTTTTCATAGCAAATTGGTAACATGGATGGACTGAGTGTGGTAATGGCTAGCCTACTCCCACCAGTTTCTATCAACTAAGTGTGGCATTGGTTTTTCACCATTATTAATGGTTATTCTATTCTCATTTGTCTCCACATGAACCCCATATGTTATCCTTAGACTGAGTGTGGTAATGGTCAACCTACTTCCACTAGTCCCCATCAATTAAGTATGGGACACATTTTTTTCATTATTAATTGTCATTCTTCTCTCACTGGTATGATTTTATAGTTGACTCAGAAATTCATGGGTTATGATTTACACATTACACAATCTAATTATTTAGGTAAATTAAACATCTTGTTTATTTTACACTTTTCTATTGTACTCATTTTCAGGATATAATCCTTTGGTTAAAGCTATAAAACCTAAAACTACATCAATATTTGGTCAAATACATTTGACCTTAAACATCAGCTATATTGGTCTAACTTACATGATCTTAAATTTCCTAAGGAATGATTCATAGTAATCACCAGAATGTAAACACAAAAAAGGTAATTTTGGACAAAAAATCAATTCTTCTCTAACTATACACACACACTTTATGTAGTCTGAGAAAAAATCAAGCATTTGAACTTAAAAAAATAATTGTAAAACTTATTAGGTAAAAAACTCAAAAAAAGTGAACTAAAAAAACCAAGTCATTCTCACTAAGTATTCTTCATATTATACTTAGTAAAAAGTGAGGGAAATTGTAGAAATGGTGAAAATATTATTGATCCTACCATACGGCCCCAAAATAGTTAAGATGTTCTTGTTAGCCCCCTGGCCTAAGAAACATTTAGCGCATCCCTCCATTCTAGAAATATTGATTTGGGTATTTTTATAAAATCTTGAAAAGGTATAGGACTATTCATTTAAATGGATCAACTATAGTGTTATGATGATTGACAATTATACATATACCTATCAGTGAGCCACATCCAGGAAGATATCATTTCAACTCTAGTATTCAATAATTATGATTTAAATCATTATTCAGTTTTCAGTGATCAAATGATTTGGTATGCCTTGATATTCTTTTTCCAAGCATTACTAGTTGAAACAAAATATTAATAGTTAATAATAAACCAAAATTTCATTTATTCAATCAAATAAAGGATGATAGTAGAATCCACGGATTAGAGACTCTCTCCATTACTAGTAACCATTGTAGAACATTCTCTATAGATTTTTAAATATCACTAAATGCCTACTTATCCTTTGTAATGATATGGAAAAATTAATCCAACCACACATAATTGAATTCTTCAGTAGGAGAAAGAATCTCCACTTCAGTGATCACCTTGTTTCCCTCAATACATGTATCTTCCAAAAATATATTATACTCCACTAGAGTCACTTTAACACTGTCAAAATTTTGTTGGGTTTTACTTGGTCGGGGCGCATCTTTTTCATCAAGCGATTATTTCCCAAATTGTAGAACCCCGGGACACCCTGAGAGGGGAGGGGTGAATCAGGGTGTCAAATTTTTCTTTTAAACTGACGGATCTTGTTCCCATGTTGGTAGAAACTAGTTTGACATGTATGATAGAAATGAGAATAAATAAAACATTCACATGCAAAGGGATGACACATCACTTTTTAATTGGTTCACCACTAAGGGATACGTCCAAGGAGCATACGCTGACAGGTTGTCGGTCGTACCAAATTCCACTATTCTTCACTAGTTGTGGATTACAAAGATTTTGGGACAGTCATTCTGTCCCAGGCTCACTGCCTTTACAATTGTTCAGGGATAGCCTACTGCATCCCTCGGGTCACTCCCATTGACTCCCCCTAGCTCACTGCCCTTGGTGAAGACCCACTCAGTTTATATACGTGAAGGTCTCTTCATCATTAAAAAAGAATGCATCCTCTATTGCATGTAGATGCTCTGTTGAAGTCCAACTTTCTTCCATATATGAATCTCAATTTGTACTACAAGTATCAGGAAATCTTCCAGCTTTCATGCAGCCCCAAAAAGACTGGCGTACTTCAACCACACCTGGCGCGCTTCTCCAAGCCCGGCGCACAAGTTTCAAGATGGCTCGTAAGTCCAGCTCTCCCACTTGTGCGACACACACTTCTTTAACTTCAAACTTGCGTGACTCAATTCCTTTTACTCCCGGACTGATTTTGGCACGCAACTATCAGTTGTCCCGCTGCTTCAAATTTTGGCGCGTAAGTGTCACCAAACCACCTGTGCGACACTTCCTTCCCCAACTCCAAACGTGCGCGACTCTCCTCCTTTCTCTCCCAAATGATCTTGGACGCACAGCAAACAACTGTCACGCACCCTCTACTTGTGCGACCCACCACCACTTGCGCGACCACTACACCTTCACGGCGGGAGCTCTTAATTTCTCTATGTCTGAACTTCATACCAAATGAGGAGGGTTCGACCTGAATTTATAGGAATTTGGACACCATGCATGATGGCGCACAAGTCTCTCCTCGGTGCATAAGTTTCAGCGCGCAAGTCTCTGCCCCCAAAAATCACTTGCGCGACCTACTTACAAACTTGGGCGCCCTTATCTCTTTGCCATATTTTCATGTTCTGATCTTGAAAAACAAAAGGCGCACATGTTTCCAAGCCTCCAAGTAATCGGCGCACAAGTCTCTTTTCCAAAAACAACTTTTCTCCATTTGTCGATTTTTAGACCCAAAAATTTGGCAAACACTGGAAAACGGTACCACCTTCAACATTGTTATTTGCTTGTTCTGTATGATCACTTTTTCGGAACACATTCTGAACTTTCTCTGAGGATTGACAACAAACACAAACCATACTCCAATAAATGCATAGAACAACCATGGTTCCAACAATCTCTCCCTTTGGGTTTGTTGGAAATCAGTAAATAAATTCAATAGAGCACCATCCATAGGCAAACCATAAATGCAAGAATCAACTCATCCAACACTCTAAGTCTACATGAGCAATGCTCAGTGTAGAAAACAAGAGAGGAAGTTTGAATTGGGTTCCCGTGTTTTGGAATTATCAAAGACGCCCAAGAAAGTCTCTTACAGTGTCACAGAAGCATTACATGTCCAATGTATTCTTTCTCACCCTTCTCATCATATCACTGACACTAAATCTCATCGTGTCACAGAAGCATTATATGCCTGAACATAACATGCCTAAATTTATTCCTTTTGATCATCGTTTCACAGAAGCATTATATTCCTGAACATAACATGTCTGAATTTATTCCTTTCTCCCCCATTGACAATAAACCCAAAGATCGGTAATTGTTCCTTGTTCAGCTCAAACCACACTCCCCCTGGATAGTATCTTCCCCACAAACCTGCATCACATCCATAAGTAGATTAAAAATAGTTATCATAACTGGAGAGAGGGGTATTTTGTAATCTCCTAATGCACTAGGAGGTGGCTGAACACCGAGGTTCAACCGATGCTTCTCAAACACAGCCGCTGACAGTGGCTTGGTCAGGATATCAGCCACTTGCTCATCAGTTCCCACATGATCCATTATAATAACTCCTTGCTCAACTTTTTCTTTGATAAAGTGATACCTGATTTCAATATGTTTTGTACGAGAATACTAAACAGGATTCTTCGTAAGATCAATTGTGCTCTTGTTATCACAGTAAATTACCATTGGTTTCTTCACCTTATCACCAATATCTGTTAGTTGTTGCTTCATCCATAGCAGTTGATTGCATGCCTTTATGGTGGAGATATACTCAGCTTCAGCATTACTAAGAGAAGTACTTTCTTGTTTCTTGCTCAACCATCCAGCACATTTATTCCCAATATAGAATGCTCCACCACTGGTGGACTTTCTGTCCACTACATCGCCAGCCCAGTCAGCATCAAAAAATGCTGATAATTCACTGTCTCTTCCTGTAGAAAAGTATAAGCCACAATTGTGAGTTCCTTGAATATACATCATGATTCTTTTTACTGTTGTCATATGTTCCTCCTTTGGATTACTCTGAAAGCGGGCCGCTAGACAGGTTGCAAAGACAATATCTGGATGTGTCGCTGTTAGGTACAGTAGGCTCCCAATTATCCTCCTGTATATAGTGGGTCTACAGAGGCCCTATAGCATCCCACCTTTTTATAACATAACTTTTCATTACATTTTACAAAACTGAGGATCTTTAAGGTTTAGTGTCTTGGAAACCAGGAACTTAAAGCATGAAAACATAAAACATTCTTCTTAAACACTTGAAATGCTTCTCCTTATGTTCATCCTAGGTTCATTACTGCATCTCATAACTTGGGGACATAATCAAAAGAAAGGGGTGAGCAGAAGGCCCAGTAAGGGAAACAAGGGGAAACATTTAACATGTGAACTTGAGATGCATCAATAAAGTCATGAAAAAAGAACTTTAAGGCATGAGAAAGAAATCATGAGGCATATCATAATAAAAACAACGAATTTCATAACTTGAAGATGTGGCTACAATATATAACATATACAATCATTTCCGTTTCACCATGGTCCATCCCCAAGGTGTCATTAAAAATTACCAAGGTTATTCACCAAGGTGTCGTTAAAAATGGTCATCTCTAGAGATTAAGTCTTTACCCAATGAATTGGAGCGATATCAGGGTGCACCCTTAAATTTTCCTTTATTATCATGTGAGACACATATATAATAATCAAAAATTTCATAAATAACCCATATATCATAAAAGAAATTGGTTTTCTTTCATAATCATAACGTTTTAAAAACTGCTTTAAAGACTTGATCTTTATGTCACTTTAAACCCACAGAAAAAGGAAAGTGGGTTTCATGTATGTAAATCCCAGAATTTAAAATAGAAAATTTTGATATATATGTGAATACCCCTATAGAAGAAATATCTTTGAGTATCCACTTAATAAAATAAAAGAATTTGAGAAAATGAGAGAGGCATTTTGAGACGAAAATTCTGCAGCATAACGGCTATGTTACAGGGTTTTAGAAAATATTGAAAAGAGAGGGGACAAGGGTTACCCACTCGTAAATGATCCATAAAACAGTAGAGGTACAGAATATAATGGAAATAAGAACATGTTAATGAAATTTTAAAGACATACCATATGAAATGAAAAACATTGAAGGGAGACAAAAATAAGATTTCTCTTATGAAAATTTGGCAGCCTAACGACATCACTTAAAACTTCAAAAAAATGAATTGATGAGATCAAATAGGGTCTCTAATAATATGAACATAAAAGATCAGTATGATAGATATATAGATTATACCCCAACATTATATAAAGGAACTTGAAATACTTGACATGAAAATAGATCTTGAAAACGAGAAGGGTGAAAGAATCCCTTAAAAAATCGGCAGCCTAACGGCGCCACTTAAACATTATTAAAATGAATTGATGAGATAAAGATGGGGTATATCATAATATGAACATGAAAAGGACAGTAGGATGAATATAAAATAACATCCTCCAACATAAGAACATGGATCATAAAAGATATGACATAAAAGAGAGTACTTGGAAAGAAAGAGAGAGGTAGGATCCCTTACCTTAAAACGTAACTCTTAAAACTCGAAGGTTCGGACCTTGATGGGTTTGGGGGCACCTTGGGAGGACTCCTTAGGATGTAAGGAGACCATAACTTCATTTAGAATGATTTTTGAGTCGAAAGGATGAGATAATGGCTTGGTATTTATAGGGAAAGTGAGTGGACAAGGCATTAATGGCCAAGGGACACCTCATTGGTGGTATTGGAAAAACCATGGGCTTGACCATGGTATTTTCCCATGGTATTGGCCAATTGGGACACCTCATACCTTATTGTACTATTCATAAGTCGACCATATTGATTAGATACTTAATACATCATTTAATGATGTCATTAAACACCTGTAACTTAAAAACTGTATTTTCACTATTCATTGAAAATTCAACTTTCTCAGAAAAATCCCAAAATTTCACCTTAACCAAATATAGATGTTTTGATTTCAAAAATAAACTTTATTTTATAAAAATAATTTTCTAATTATTTTTAATTCAATTTTTAAATAAATACACTATTCACCAAAAATTCATTTTTTTCAGAAAAAAACCCCAAAAATTACCTTAACATAATATCGATGCTCGGAGTTCAAAAATAAAGTCCATTTTATAAAAATAATTTTCTAAATATTTTTAATTTAATTTTTAATTAAAAAATACTATTCGCCCGAAAAACCTAATACATGACTAATAATTTCTGAAATAGTTATTTACCTATTTTATTGAATCAAATTATTTAATCAAGGTTCCTAGATTATATTAATACTTTCTTTAGGTGATATTACAAATCCATTTGGTCACATTACTAATCCTAAGCGTAAAATCACTATTCATAATTTACTATTCATCAAAAATCAAGTTAATCTTATTAGACTCTAAATTTCTTACTGAACATAATTGTAGAAGACCATTTTTTGAAAATCATTACACATAATTAATTATTTAAGTTTTACATAAATATTTTCAAATATCCTTTTTATAGAATTCATCAAAAATATGCATACTATATTTATCTGGACATTTGAAAATTCAAAAACTTCATCATAAGAAGAAATCACAATTTTTATTTAAATTGAAGGATTACACAAGGCAGTTACGGTCTCCTTACATAGCCCCTTATAACCCCAGCATAGGACCTAAGTGTAAGGTATGCTAAGGTGAGAGAATCTGAGGGCGGCTCGGCCAACATCGCACGAGTAGTAATTTCTATCAGTTTGAACTTCTCGCGAAGGCAATTCTGTTCTAGCTTCACACGATGAAGTTCAGCTTGGGTTTGGTCTAGAGCAAAGCCCAGTGGTGATACCTCCTTCCCAAGTTCTGTTAGATGGGCTTTAATTGGACCGAGACTACTGGATGAGGCCATAAAATCTTCTTTCTATATTAATTAACCAAGATCACTTGTATTTAGAGACAATAATCGCAACATTTAGTTTCCAAAGGTCATACTGACTAACAGTCATATAATAGTCAAAACCCAATAGTCTCATTTTAATTATACTCATTTTATTAAATGAAAAAGTTTTGTTGAGTATGAAAAATAACACACAAAATTAGGAAACAATATTTATTCAAAATTTCGGGTCGTTACTATCTTCCCCCCTTAAGAAATTGCGTCCTCGCAATTTTTAAAATTGGACTTGGAAATTTCATTGAAATTACCACATCGGAAAAAGAGTCAATAACATTATTAGTTTAAAAGAAAGAAAAGGAAGTACAAAGGTCACCTGAGTTAACCCATACTAGGATTCCATGTAGGAAAACATGGACATGGAGGAGAAAACAATGGGTCAAGTTCTGAGGGAGAATGATAGAAAACATGTCTAAGAGGAAGTTAACCACTAGAAAATCACAAACTTGTGATGAGTTAAACGGTCTTTGATTACCCAGTAGGAAACTTAAACCAACAAAATTTTTGTTTTATGTTCCTTTTAATAATTTTTAGGAATTCATTTACTACATAGAATAAGAACACAAGGAAATATACTTACCTTCAAGTAGAGTTTCATTCTTTAATAAGTTTCACCAAGATTAATCTTTTCTCCAAATAATAAGCATTCAAAAATACTTGGTCTCGTCAAAAGTACAAGAATCATCTTCTAGATAATCATGTAATCCACAAAATAATAACTATCTATCTTTAAACATTTATCCCAAAAACAGAAAGGGTAAGATAAAACAACTCTTCAAAAAGAAAGAACCCCATAGGAAGGGAAACTACTTTAAATCTTCAAAGTTCCACGGTACTACCCAAAGTTCATCATAGACCATTCAATAAATAACTATCCTTAAAATTACTCAAAACAAACCAAACTAAGATTGAAACCCAAATATAAGAAGGATTTGATAACATAGTCTTCCAAGATAAACTTTATCTTTCATCTCCAAACAACATCAACCACTCCTAACATCTTATAAAAAAATTAACTAACCTAAACCGATTTTCCCCAAGATAGGTTAATCATTTCATAAATTAATATAAGTTCACCTTAAATTCGTCGATTCTTCAAAATATAAGTCAACCTTTACTCCTCAAAGAAAATATTGTAGTAATCTATTTACCTCGATCATATGAACGTATTCCAAAATAATAATTATCTTTTAATCCCATAATCATCTCTCTCTTTTTCAGGAAGAACAGCTTCACAACATCAACATGTGGTACATAAAAATAGATGTTTTCCTTAATGATATAAAACTATCTTAGTGGTAAGCACCCTTTAATACTACATGAAAAATGGGGGTTCAAAACCCATTGGGAACAGGTTACTGTAGCAGTACTGTGGCGGTACTGTTGATCGACGGGTACTGTAGAGGCGGCAGGGCACTGTAGCGGCAGTGGTACTGTAGCAACAGGGTTACTATTCACAAAATAGGAATTTGGGCAAAAATTTGGGCCTACGGGCTATGTAATGGGCTACTAGCCCACTGGGCCTTCGGGCTGTGTAATGGGTCTCCCTCTACCCAATTAAAAGAGGTATTTGCTTTGCTTTATTAATAAAAAATGAGGCTTCGGCCCCAACCTTTTAAAAAAAACTATCTTAGGTAGTGACTCGATGTTCTTAGAAAACATTAAAGATATGCTCATAGAGCACGAACTAAAATACAACATGACATAGACAATTATTGCGAAGAAGTTGCATGTACTTTAGTCATCATGATCCATCTCAGCATAGGACATGCATTGTTCCCTTGTCCTTGAAGATTGTTGATGCTCATCATGCTTCTCATACCTTCCAAGAGAGCATTGCCTTGGATAATGTCCAACTTCTCCACATTTACGGCATTGAAAAGTATAAGGTACATTAGATCGAACCTTATATCTATTCATCACATTATCCATTTTTTTAAAGCAATTGGCTACTTTATGCCCTATCACCCCACACTTAAAACATATCCCAGTTCCTTTGTGACATTCTCCTTGGTGCCCCTTTCCACACTTTTTGCACAAAGGAAATTGGGTCTTCTTTCCCTTATCAACTTTATCAGATGAACATCCTTGAGACTTCGTCTTCTTCTTCCTTGATGAATTTTGGCATTCAACTAGGTACCAATTATTAATTGTGATTTGTGATAGCTGGTTTGGCATAATCACAATATGTTTAAATTGATCTCTCGTCATCTTTGTCACATTAATAGGGCAATCGTCACATTTCCTATCACATTGGTTGTTGGTACATGTTCTTATAGTTCCTGGCATTAACTAATAAAATAAAGTATAATTAGGGGCTTAAATACTTAGCCAAGAATCATGAAAAGGACACTTTAAGCATAGAATGATAAACTTGTAGAAGAAAAGTATATCATAACTTGGGATCCCCTATGTTCCAATCTAGGTTATCCATGATCATATCTTCTTATGTGAATCTTTATTTTATTTTATCTTTGTTCCTTTAATAATGGTTCATACTAAGCTTATGAATTTACAAAAGCATATCCCCCAGGAGAGTCGTAACCAAGAGTGCAGCAAGGCTTGTTGTCGTGTACCAGTTCCCATTCGAGTCTAGCTCAAGTGGTGTTTTTGGGTTTTACCCCTATGTACATCTGTGCCAGATCCACCTCTACCTTCTCGTATCCAGACAGGGATGTATTTCCTTGATAAACCACTTACTCAATACTCACCAAAATACCAGGAAGATTTCCTATATTTAAACCTTTCTATAGGGTTCTTATTAAAGTTTTCATATCATTATTTCCACAAATAACTAAACCATCCTTTGATACCAACTATAGCATCCCGCCTTTTTATAACATAACTTTTCATTACATTTTACAAAACTGAGGATTTTTAAGGTTTAGTGTTTTGGAAACCAGAAACTTAAAACATGAAAACATAAAACATTCTTCGTAAACACTTGAAAGGATTCTCCTTATGTTCATCCTAGTTTCATTAATGCATCTCATAACCTGGGGACATACATCAAAAGAAAGGGGTGAGCATAAGGCCCGGTAATGGAAACAAGGGGAAACATTTAACATGTGAACTTGAGATACATCAATAAAGTCATGAAAAAAGAACTTTAAGGCATGAGAAAGAAATGATGAGGAATATCATAATAAAAATAACGAATTTCATAACTTGAATATGTGGGTACAATATTTAACATAGAAAATCATTTCCATTTCACCAAGGTCCATCCCCAAGGTGTCATTAAAAATTACCAAGGTTATTCACCAAGGCGTCGTTAAAAATGGTCATCTCTAAGGATTAAGTCTTTACCCAATGCATTGGAGCGCTATTAGGCATGTGAGACACATATATCATCATCAAACATTTCTTAAATAACCCATATAGCATAAAAGAAATGGTTTTCCTTTCATAATCATAACATTTTAAAAACTGCTTTAAAGACATGATCTTTATGTCACTTTAAACCCATGGAAAAAGGAAAGTGGGTTTCATGTATGTAAATACCAGAATTTAAAATAGAAAATTTTGATATATATGTTAATACCCCTATATAATAAAGATATTTGAGTATTTACTTAATAAAATAAAAGAATTTGAGAAAAAGAGAGAGGCATTTTGAGATGAAAATGCTGCAGCATAACGGCTATGTTATAAGGTTTTAGAAAATATTGAAAAGAGAGAGGACATGGGTCACCCACTCATAAATGATCCATAAAACAGTATAGGGATAGAATATATTGTATATAAGAACATGTTAATTAAATTTTAAAGACATACAATATGAAATGAAAAACATTGAAGGAAGACAAAAATAAGATTTCTCTTATGAAAATTCGGCAGCCTAACGGCGTCACTTAAAACTTCAAAAAAATGAATGGACGAGATAAAATAGGGTCTATCATAATATGAACATAAAAGATTAGTATGATAGATATAGAGATCAAACCCCAACATAATAAAAAGGGACTTTGAAAGACTTGACATGAAAATAGATCTTGAAAACGAGAAGGGTGAAAAAATCCCTTAAAAATTCGGCAGCCTAACGGCGCCACTTAAACATTATTAAAATGAATTGATGAGAGAAAGAGGGGGTCTCTAATAATATGAACATGAAAATTAAAGTAGGATGAATATAAAATAACATCATCCAACATAAGAACATGGATCATAAAAGATATGACATAAAAGAGAGTACTTGGAAAGAAAGAGAGAGGTAGGATCTCTTACCTTAAAACGTAACTCTTAAAACTAGAAGGTTGGGACCTTGAGGGGCTTGGGGGAACCATGGAAGGAATCCTTGGGAGGAAAGAAGACCATAACTGTAACACCCCGAGCTTCCATGATACGCTTCTCATTTAATAATGCAATAGCTTGCATGGTACGCAAGTTCGAGTTCTAACACACCGCGACTAATCAAAGTAGCCGTTATGAATAGTAATAACCACTTTTTAAAATTATAGAAATTTTATATTTCAAAATGGACTTCATTTTTGAATTCGTAATATCGAAATTATCCTAAGTTTAATTTTTTGCAACTTTCTGAGAACTTCCAATATTTTATGAATAGTGATAAATACTTAAAACAACTTTTTTAATCAAAATAATTTATTGTGATAAATTATACTATTTAGTGGTTTCAAAGTATAATTAGAATATATTTTTACCATTTTATCCAATGGTGGTCATTAGAATTAATTTAACATTGAAATTGGACATAAACAATTGCCAATCTTTTGATATAAATTGTTTCTTAAAAACACGCTATTTGTTGTGACAGCGGGAATTGATTATAAAATTAATTAATGCAACTTATATGTTTGGAATTTTTTAAAATAGACATCATTTTTGAATTCGGAATATCAATTATAGCTTAGGGTGAAATTTTGGCATTGTTCAGAAAAACTTCAATTTTTGATGAATAGTGAAACCACTAAGTGGTAGTTAAATAACTGATTTTTCGTTTAAATGAAATATTACCACTTCTGTGATTTGATTTTCAAAAATCCGACATACATGGTTGTAATTAAGAATTAAAATGTGGTTCAATGAGATTAAAATAATTTTTTGGTGAATAGTAACTTTTAAGTTCTTAATCGCGATTAGAGGTAATTAGTGTAGTTTAAGGTAAAAATAATGTTTTAATAATATGAGATGAGCTTGACACTTGTCCTACTCCTATTGGATGAGTCATGGCCGACCAAGAAAACCCATGGGTCAACTTGGGGACCCCATGGAGCCACTTTAGTTAGAAAATTACATAAATACCTTTTATTTAATGTTAAAGTAAAAAATGACACAAACATAAAATGTTTTACTAGAACAATTTTTACATGGGGTTATATAAGTCATATTTTTTACTATAAATATTAATTGGAAAGATAAAAAGATTTCCTACATCATAGTATTTTTTTTATAATTTTTAGACATTAAATAAATTAAATTATTTATGACATCATGATGATGCAGCGATGACATCATTATTTAATGATTTAAATAAAATGAGAAGATAATGTAAAATCCAAGGCTTACACTTGTCCAAAGCCTATTGTATGGGTATATTTCGAACCCTTATCACCTTATCCACGAATTATATAAGTTTGGGACCTTTAGAATCCGAAAAGCATTGTGTAATAATGTAACATTTCAATCTTTCCAAAAGAGCCCCTCCTCTCCACTTATAAAAGGTCCCCACCTCTCCCACCTCATTTACACCTTCAAGCCATTTGGCTCGGCCAAACTCTGCCAAAATACTCTCCCAACTTCCCTCTCTTACTCCTAGAAGCCTCACTTTGGGCAGAACTCTTCCCAAGGAAGACTTTGGCTCAAATCAAAAAGAGTTACCCGATTTTGAGGTAATGTCTTCTCTAATGTTGTTTTGTTTTATTTTTCTTCTCCAACCCCATAAACTCTTTTTATTAATTTCTTTTGTAACAAAACCAGTATCCTCAATATACTAGGATGTTTTTATAATAAGGATTCGAGCTACACTTACACACACCTACATCTAATGGTTAAAGAACATACGGTTTCTGTGGATGGCGAATTTCTGCCTCACGAAACGATGATTGTTCAACACTCATATAACACCTTCAAAGGTGGCCATTAAGATGTCACTATATTTATATATGATATATAATGTGTTTATGTTTTACTTATTCTTCTGTATTTCTCATTTATTCCATACTTTATGATTTCCATTATGGGTAAAACGCGATAATTTCATTTTAGGATGTGCGGACTACCGCCCCCTCAAAGTGATTTGAATCGTTAATGCCATATGTGGGATGTATAAAGGATGGAGTAAATGGTATTATACACTATATTATACTGGAATTATATTATACATTTATATCATTATGATTTCGTTCCATTAAATATGAAATTGAAATGAAAGTAGCGTTCATGCGTACGTACGGCTTACCGTCTCCATAAACGGTGCATTTCATTTCCTACCTCTAAATGTTATGTAATATTATAAATGAATGTATATACTGGATATATAAGATATATATGACATCTATATCATGAATATAATTCTGGAGATAATGGATATTCTACCACATAAACAACTTGTAATTATAAGAAGTTTATTGTTGACTCAAGTACCAAAGATCGACAAAACGACCGTTATTAACTTAAATAATTACATAATGTTCATATCATTGTAATAAGTGATATAATAAGGATAATGAAATTGAAAATGGTTCTTAATAAGGTATATATTAACTCTAGTTTATTATTTAGGAGGTTAAATAACGGTTGAGTCAAGTCAGACACGAGGTAAGGGTTTACTTCACAACCTCTTCATTATCCAAGGTTGTTTATACATAATTATCTACTGGGACCTCGTTATCATCCACATCCATGTTTCTTAAAAATATATTTCAAAACATTTTTATTATTTACAAGAATATGGGTTAAAGTCATTTATACCCTTTTTGACTTTTTATAAGAGGAATCTTTCCGTCGTTTTCAAAACAAGGTCCTTTTTAACCTTTTCGACAGAATTAAGGTAAGAATGTTTTTTTTTAACTTGTACGGTGGGTGCAGTTATTTTCCGCCGTTATAAAATCTTCAAAGTTTTCCTTACAAGATTATAAGAATATTTTCAAGAAAATGTTTTATTTTATGATTTCAAAAATAGAAAGAGATATTTCTCTAAAATATGTTTTGATTTCATCTATGTCAACATCCTTTGATGGATTTTACGCTTATTTGAAGTTGATTTATTGTGATACAAAACTTCTATATTGTATTGAAGGTTTTGTGATATGTTTGACTGTGGATGTGCTATTTTTATACCATTCATAGTTTATGGTAAAATTATTGACATTTCGTATGCTAGTTTTAATACGAATGTTTATGTTATGTTTAAACCTTTTCATATGGGAATGCATTGGACTTAATATGTGACGGGTGGAGCCCGCTATAGCTCCTCGATGCATCGGAAGGTCTCATGAGACAAACTAGTGTCTTGGCACGAGGCCTTGACAAAATCTTATTTGTGGTCTTGGCACGAGGCCTTGACTACGTGGTTATGATAGTCTGGCATTATGCATTCCATCATTATGAAAGTGGTTATTGATATTGCATGTGATTATTCGACCAGTAGAATATCCATGTGAAGAAGTATATGGCATTATCTCATTTTACTTTTGCCATATTATGTTGAAGTTCAAGTTTAAAAGGCTTTTTTTTTAGTTATACATTGCCTTAAATGTTAATGTTTATTTATGAAAGCTTCCGCAATATTGTTATCCTTACTGAGCATCTGAGCTCACCCCTTTCAATGTTTTAATATTTTCCAGGATGTGAAGAAGTATTTTAGGAATGACCTGCAGGGATAGTCAGAAGAGGATATGAGTGTGGACTATGAAGACCATGTAATTGTAGTTTTTTTACTTTTTGATGTAATGAAAGACTTATGAATGTATCTAGTGTTTCCAAGGCTACTAAACTAATCGGTCTTTCGAGACTTGATCTTTTGTGATCATGCCAATGTTACGAAGTAATGCACCGACTCTGGGTAGCTGGGGTCGGGGCGTTACAATAACTTCGTTGAGAATGATTTTGGAGTCTAAAGGATGAGATAATGTCTTGGTATTTATAGGGAAAATGAGGGGACAAGACATTAATGGCCAAGGGACACCTCATTGGTGGTATTGGAAAAACCATGGGCTTTCCCATGGTATTGGCCACTTGGGACACCTCATACCTTATCTTACTATTCATAAGTCGACCATATTGATTACATACTTAATACATCATTTAATGATGTCATTAAACACCCGTAACTTAAAAACTGTATTTTCACTATTCATCTAAAATTCAACTTTCTCAGAAAAATCCCAAAATTTCAATTTAACCAAATATTGATGCTCTGATTTCAAAAATGAACTCCATTTTATAAAAATAATTTTCTAAATATTTTTAATTTAATTTTTAAATAAATAGTCTATTCACCGAAAATTCATTTTTTTCAGAAAAAACCCCAAAAATTACCTTAACATAATATCGATGCTCGGAGTTCAAAAATAAAGTCCATTTTATAAAAATAATTTTCTAAATATTTTTAATTTAATTTTTAATTAAAAAACACTATTCACCCGAAAAACCTAATACATGACTAATAATTTCTGAAATAGTTATTTACCTATTTTATTAAATCACATTATTTAATCAAGGTGCCTAGATTATTTTAATACTTTCTTTAAGTGAGATTACAAATCCATTTGGTCGCATTACTAATCCTAAGTGTAAAATCACTATTCATAATTTACTATTCATAAAAAATCAAGTTAATCTTATTAGACTATAAATTTCTTACTGAACATAATTGTAGAAGACCATTTTTTGAAAATCATTACACATAATTAATTATTTAATGTTTACATAAATATTTTCAAAAATCCTTTTTATAAAATTCATCAAAAATATGCATACTATATTTATCCAGACATTTGAAAATTCACAAACTTAATCATAAGAAGAAATCACAATTTTTATTTAAATCAAAGGATTACACATGGCAGTTACGGTCTCCTTACATATCCCCTTATAACCCCAGCATAGGACCTAAGTGTAAGGTGTGCTAAGGTGAGAGAATCTGAGGGCAGCTCGGCCAACATCACACAAGTAGTAATTTATATCAGTTTGAACTTCTCACGAAAGCGATTCCATTCTAGCTTCACACGATGAAGTTCGACTTTGGTTTGGTCTATAGAAAATCCCAGTGGTGCTACCTCCTTCCCAAGTTCTGTTAGATGGTCTTCAATTGGCCTGAGACTACTGGATGAGACCATCAAATCTTCTTTCTATATTAATTAACCAAGATCACTTGTATTTAGAGACAATAATCGCATCATTTAGTTTCCAAAGGTCATACTGACTAATGGTCATATAATAGTCAAAACCCAACAGTCGCATTTTAATTATACTCATTTTATTAAATGAAAAGGTTTTGTTGAGTATCAAAAATAACACACAAAATTAGGAAACAAGATTTATTCAAAACTTTGGGTCGTTACATGCCCCATCCTCATGCTTTCCATGTTTGGATCCAACTGCAATCGAAGTTGATATTGGTTTGTATTATTTCATATTAAACTTCTTCAGCAGCTCTCTTGCATAATTTTCTTGAGAAATGAAAGTGTAATCCTGCCTTTGAATCACCTACAACCCCAAGAAATATGTGAGCTCCCCAATCATAGACATTTCAAATTATGATTTCATGTGATTGGAAAATTCATCCACTAATTTCTGCCTGCTGCCACCAAATATAATTTCATCGACATGGACTAGAACCATGAACTAATATTTTGGAGAAATTTTCACATATAGATCGTGGTCTACTCCTCCTCTTTTGAATTCCATCTTCTTGAGATACGAGTCCAGCTGGGAATACCATGCTCGTGGTGCCTGCTTCAAACTATATAGAGCTTTCTTTAGTTTGCAGACCTTTGTTTCATCAGTACCGAAAACAAAACCCACTAGTTGTTCAATGTAGACTTCTTCTTCGAGTATGCCATTCAAGAATGTTGTCTTGAAATCCATTTGATATACTTTATATCCTCTTTGGAGTGTTATGGAAAGGAAAATCCTGATTGATTCCAGTCTTTCCATTGGAGCAAAGGTTTCATCAACATCAACCCCTTTAATCTGGGAGTATCCTTTACGTACCAGTCATGCCTTGTTTCTAATAAAACTTTCATGCTCATCAAACTTGTTCTTGAAGATCCATTGTGTACCAATCACATTGTGACCTTCGGGTCTCTGGACAAGATCTCATGTCTGATTCTTGTCAATCTGATCTAACTCTTCATTCATGGATTTCACCCATGATTCATCCTTTGCAGCTTCTTCAAATGAGGATGGCTCCACAACTGATAGAAATGCAAATTGCGTGTTATTCATCATCCTCCTTGTTTTAGTGGGTGCACTCCTGTCCCCAATTATGTTAGATAGATCAATCTCAGCTCTTCGATTTCTCCTATGAGGTTCAGTTTCATTCTCTCCAGCCATAGTTTCTTCTTTAGATTCTTCTTCTGAGTCAACATCATGGTGTGACTGTTGAGTGTTTTGTACAGCTTCCTCTTTTTCTGTATTCGTATTTTCTCCACATTCACTTTCTTCCTCACTTTCTATCACATCATCATATGATGTCCTTGAAGCATTTGTGGTTTTCTCTTCAATTATCATAACATCACTACTTTCCACAATCCTTCCTAATCGCTTGTTGAAACACTTGTAGGCTTTGTTGTTCATTGAGTATCCGAGGAAAATTCCTTCATCTGCATTATCACCATACTTCCTTTGATTTCCTTCTTTGTTTCTGATGAAGCATTTACTTCCAAAAACACGAAAGTATTTCAAAGAGGGATTCCTTACATGCCACAATTCATATATTGTCTTCATCTCACCCATTTAGAGTCCTGTTCGATTTTGAATATACACTGCAGCTTGAACAGCCTCTTTCCAGTAATGTCGTGGAATACGACTCTCAATCAGCATTGTTCGTGCCATGTTTTTTACTTGTCGATTCCTACGTTCAAAAACTCCATTTTGTTGTGGAGTTCTCACAGCAGCTACCTCATGTTTTATCTCATGCTTCTCTAGGTAATTTTCAAATTCAATGGACGTGTATTCCCCTCCATTGTCAGATCGCAACACTTAGATTTTTCTTCCAGTATCATTCTCGGCAATTCGCCGATATGTTTTCATGCATTCAAGCACTTGTCGTTTCCTTTGAATGACCATAACACATGTCATTCTACTGTAATCATCTATGAAAAAGACAAAGTGCCTCTATCTATGAGTTTTGGAAACATTTATCGTCCCGCATACATCTGTATGGATTAGATCAAGAAGATGAGATGCCCTTTTCTTCTTTGACCGATATGAACTGCAGACTAGATTTCCATGAATGCAAGCATCATAAGACTTTTCACACTCATGCTTCAGGTTGGGAATGTCCATGATAATCCTCAATTTGGATATTTTCTCCATGTCTTGTTGATTGATGTGTCCATGTCTCTGATGCCACAAATTGTTTTCTTCTTCAACAGTCATGTAAAAAAAAATTTCTTTACTATCAACCCGATACAAGTTTCCTTCTGCTCTGCATCCCTTCATAAGTCAAATTCCTATCTTTCCCATGATATTGAAACCTTTCTGATTAAAAGTAAATATAAGTCCCGAGTCACAGAGTTGAATCACGCTGATAAGATTATGACGTAGGCCATCTACGTAAAGGACTTCAGTATTCTTTAGCTCTACATTAGCTAATTCAGTACTTCCACTGCCTTTGATTTTCAGAGCTCCATCATTACCAAATCGTATTGTACCATCAACCTTCCTTTTGATATCCATTAACAGGCCTGCATTGCCTGTCATATGAGATGAACAACCGCTGTCCAGAATCCAGGTACTGTTGCTTTTTGTGGCTTTGAGGGCCACCTCTGCAAGGTTGGATTTCTCAATTTTATTTCTTTCTTTCCATGAGACATTGGATTGAGTATAGAACACTGATGGAATTTCAATTATCTCATCTGTGAACATTGGTTCTTCATAGTCAAAGTCTTCTTTGAGAGGAGAAAACCTGTTTGTAAGAGAAAAAATATCTTGTTGATGAGATTTGACTTGTCTTGAACTCTGGTATGAGGTGTCCATGTCCCTTCTCTACCTTCAATTAACAGTCTTATGACCAAAGTTAGAACAACGAAAATAGTATCCATAGAAAATATTTCTTCTATAAGATGGAGGATATGAAGCCAGTCTCCTTTGTTGACGTCTCAGATCTTCCCCATTCAAGTAGCTCCTTTCCTCTTTGCAATATGACATGGTATGGCCTAGATAGCCACAGAACTGACACTTCATGAGAGTAAATGTCTTTTCACTTGAATTTCTCCTCATACCTTCTTCCTTGGGAGAATAGTTGGACTGCTTGTCATTTTAGAATGTTTGAGGACAGTTTTCAGTTCTCCTTTTAGTTTGGATTGAGGGTTCCTTTTTCATCACTTCAGGCAACGTTTCAACATGTCCAAATTTCATCTTGTCTTTCTTTTGGATCTCTTCACTTCCAGTAGTTGATGTCTCATCTTCACAACCAATTCCACTCTTTCCCATGCAAGAGGGTCTTTGATCACTCAAGATTTTCCCAACCCCATCTGAACCACACTTGGATCTTTCCAGTAATTCTACATCTGATAATCTTCCAAATTATATTTTCTTCCTTGATTCAGTCTCAAGTTTACTCCTAAGAGTAACAACTTCCACCTAAAGACCCTCAGCATTCTTGGATTTTTCTTCCAGTCTAAATGTGAGGTCATTGATGACCTTTCCTTGCTCTTCAATTCTTAGCTTCAGATCCACTACATCATCATTTCTTTCAAGGATTTTAGACTGTACTTTCAAAAATTATTCCAGTCATTCAATTTTAGCTTCAATTTGATCAACATATTCAGCTGATTCTTCTACAATTGATTTCCACTTATTGCAACTCTTACTTTTAATCTTAAGCTTACTAACAGCATCCTTAAGTTGTAACTCGGGATTTGCACTAGTTTTCAATGGTTTTTCTCTACCAGTGTCTTCTGATTTTTCAACAGTGGCCATCATGGAAGCATGGTTCCTAGTTTTAAATTCTGGTTCTTCTTCATCATAGAATTCATTATCATCTTCTTCCTCTTCACAGAAAAAACTCTTCTTTAGAACTTTCTTTCTAGATTTGAAGTCTCCTTTCTTGAAAAACCTTTTTTGAGGCTTCTCAATTTTTTCAGCATTGCTATCATCATCATCGATCTTTCTTAAGCACTGAGAAGCAATGTGCCTGACTTTTCCACAACGAAAGCAAGCTAGAGGTAACTTCCCTTTGAATTTCCTTTTGCCCTTCTGGAACTTATTGGAAATGAGAGAAATAATTGATTTTTCCTCATCGTCTTCACCACTACTATCCTTTGAAATTTTCAGTTTCTCTATGGATTTGAACGCCATTTCCTTCCTTACTTGTGTAGTAGCATCTTCTGGTTTGACTCTCATTTCATATGCCACTAGGCTGCTCAACAGATCATCCAAAGAAAGTTTGGGAAGATCTCTTTCCTCAAGGGCTGACACCTTTGCATTGTAAAGGGGTGGAAGTCTTCTTAATATTTTCTTTACAATGTCAACGTATTTGATTTCTTCACCTAGACCCTGAATTTCTCCAACCACTTCAGTGATTCGATTGAACAAGGAGTCTGCATTCTCATCAGGATGCATCTTCAGATCATCAAACCTATTGTGTAGGACTTGTAGTTTCACATCCTTCACTTTGTTATCTCCTTCATAAATATTTTCATGTTTATCCCACATGGACTTTGCTGAGGTGCAACTCATCACCTTTAGATAGATCTGATCCGAAAGGGCTGCGGTGAGAGCATTCTGCACTTTAGCATCAGCATCAAGAATTTTCCTATCTGCATCAGTCATAGCTAGCCCTATTGGATCAGTAACATGTATACCTTGAATAGTGGAAAACAGAACATCCATTCCGAGGTATCTTAGATGAGATCTCATTCTGTTCTTCCAAATCTGAAAATTACTTCCATCAAAGAGGGGAACTCCCCTAACACTGGCTGAATTTTCCATGGCGGAAAAAAAACAGATCAAACACCAGCAACCTGGCTCAGATACCACTTGTAGAAACCCGGGACACCCTAAGAGGGGAGGGGTGAATCAGGGTGTCAACTTTTTCTTTTAAACTAATGGATCTTGTTCCCACGTTGGTAGAAACTAGTTTGACCTGTATGATGTAAATAAGTATAAATAAAACATTCACATGCAAAGGGATGACACAACACTTTTTACTTGGTTCACCACTAAGGGCTACGTCCAAGGAGCATACGCTGACATGTTCTCGGTCATACCAAATTCCACTATTCTTCACTCATTGTGGATTACAAAGATTTGGGAATAGTCACTCTATCCCAAGCTCACTGCCTTTATAATTGTTCGGGGATAGCCTACTACATCCCTCGGGTCACTCCCGTTGTCGGTCGTACCAAATTCCACTATTCTTCACTCGTTGTGGATTACAAATATTTGGGAACAGTCACTCTGTCCTAGGCTCACTGCCTTTAAAATTGTTCAGGGATAGCCTACTGCATCCCTTGGGTCACTCCCGTTGACTCCCCCTGGTTCACTACCCTTGGTGAAGACCCACTCAGTTTATAGACGCGAAGGTCTTTTCATTATTTAAAAAAATGCATCCTCTGTTGCATGTAGATGCTCTGTTGAAGTCCAAATTTCTTCCATATATGAATCTCACTTTGTACTGCAAGTATCAGGCAATCTTCCAGCTTTCGCGCATCCCTAGAAAGACTAGCGTACTTCAACCACACCTGGTGCGCTTCTCCAATACTGGCGCGCAAGTTTCAAGACGGCGCGCAAGTCCAGCTCTCCCACTTACGCGACACACACTTCTTCAACTTCAAACTTGCGCGACTCAATTTCTTTTACTCCCAGACTGACTTTGGCATGAAACTATTAGCTGTTGTACTGCTTCAAATTTTGGCGCGCAAGTGTCACCAAACCACCTGCACGACACTTCCTTCCCTAACTCCAAACTTGCGCGACTCTGCTCCTTTCTCTCCTAAACAATCTTGGACACGCAGCAAAAAACTGTCGTGCACCCTCTACTTGCGCGACCCACTACCACTTGTACGACCACTACACCTGCGCGGTGGGAGCTCTGAATTTCTCTAAGTCTGAAATCCATACCGATTGAGGAGGGTCGACCTATATTTATATTCATTTGGACACCCTACGCGACGGCGCACAAGTCTCTTCCCCCAAAAATCACTTGCACGACCCACTTCTAAACATGGGCGCCCTTCTCCCTTTGCCATATTTTCATGTTCTGATCTTGAAAAACAAAATGCACGCAAGTTTCCAATCCTCCAAGTAATCGGTGCGCAAGTCTCTTTTCCAAAAACCACTTTTCTCCATTTGTCGATTTTCATACCCAAAAATTTGGCAAACACTGGAAAACGGTGCCACCTTCAACATTGTTATCTGCTTGTTCTGTATGATCACTTTGTCGGCACACATTCTGAACTTTCTCTGAGGATTGACAAAAAACACAAACCATACTCCAATACATGCATAAAACAACCATGGTTCCAACACAAATTCCATGGACACATAATTTGAATCTTTTTTGAGTGACATAGCCTGAATTTTAGTTTATTGTGAATGTAGTTATGCTTAGAAAAAGGAATATCTCTACTACTCCTCCTCTCTCCTCGGCTCGAATGACATCCTTTATATTGTCAGGGAGGTTATCATAATCAAATACCCTACTACCTAAGAACATGAAGTGGCATTGATGCTAGTAAACATGTGTGTATAACTCATACCTAGGAGTGTTGGAAATTAGTTTCCATATACCCTTCCAATCACACTAATGACATGCCTAATAATAATCAAGGGTCTCCTAATCAAGATCATAATCACCCCCAAAAATCAGGATATAATCCAGAATGAGTTGACATGGATAGACCAAAGTTCTTTTTTATAGGTCCATAGTTGTAGGAATATGTGATTCAATAATGGAGACTTACATTTTTAAGGGTAATGCTATAAAAAAATTAGAAGTATATATATAAGAACAAAAATATTGGATTCAAGGAGAAGTACATACTCTCACCCATTTTAGTAATTACATTGGTTTTTATTGTGTGTGACGCCCTATAAGATGAAATCAACTCCACAGGTCCCCCAACAGGTGCCCCTTTATCAATGGCGACATAGGTTTCAATTTTCAATGTTGCACTGTTTATAGGAACCTCTGGGGAACATTCATTCCCCAACATAACTTGGTCACCCATCAAACCTTTATTGACCTCCATTGAGGCCACCTTCAATAGGTACGAGCCAAATTGAAGAGATACAAGATCAAGATTTGGCCGATCTAATCCCTAATAAACTTCTCTAGTTTTTTTATTGGGAAGGGGGATCAAAGGATACAATTTGATCATCCATGGTATGAGAGGGATCAAAAAATTTAAAGGAAATTGATGATATCCCCTCCATTAATATCCCATATTTGAAAAAGTAACTTCCTTCTATAATGGCGACCCCTCCATCGTTGGCGTCTACTCCACAGTAAGCACAACCATTTTGATGGATGGAATTTGAACTTCATCTGGGAACTAGTTATTACACCTATGGATTGCACCATGGATTTCCCTAAAGTGTGATATTTTACAGTCGAGAAACATAAATTTTATTTCAGGTATGCATAAATATCTTCATGTGTATTAAATAGAGAAAGTGACTAAATTCATGTTTCTCTCTTTAGGAAAACTATTCTTGGAAAGTGTTTTGGACCTCTGATGGAATTTAATCTAAAATAATGGAGGGTTAGCCCCAATTATCAGTTGGGAAAACACAGGTGGAGGTAAAATTAAATAAATAACTTCATATTCTATGTTTTTCATCATCACTTGACCGGGTGATATTTATACTTCCTCAACATCCTCTTAAAGGTCATCCCCAGAAGAGGCCTTGGTAACACACTTGGGGGCGCTGACCACTGCTGCCATCACCCCCATTCCATCTCACTACTCTTCCTATAAATGAAACGTAGGTATGGGTGATAACAGGTTCTAGAATTAACTTTATAAAGTGTAAAGAAATAAACTTAACATCCTTAATATTAATGAATGAGTCTAACTCCCCATCTACAGATTGGTTGAGTACTCCTTTAAAAATTACACAATACTTCATGTCTTGTACTCTCTGCGTGATTGGAACCCTCAGATTGGTTACTCAAAGCAACATATTCAATTCCCAGATATGTGTCATTACTTCATGGGAATTGGTTTTATAATTAAAAGTTGAAGAATATTTTATATTACCAATCTATGGTATAAGGATTCCACTTTGAAAAGGGACCAAAAATAGAGAATTGTGGGTAAGGAATTCCATAATTTCCAGTATTTGAGGGCCTTTGGATATATTGATTTTGATTTATCTTTCAATTTACTTTATTAGCCAAAAGAATATCTGATCCCCTTCTACTTAAGTTTCTTCTCGGGCCTTTCAACCGTAGCTAGTACCTCTTGGTTTCGATTTCATTTAGAACACCTCGGTAAAACTCCATAATGAATAGGCTCAACCCTCAAAAGACAAGAGTCTTGGGTCTTAACAAGATTTGAGGACTCAGGCACATCATCCATGGAATGCCTATTATAGGACTTCTTGGTCATTTGTTTCTATTAGCTGAATGAGAATCAATAGTAATTCGAGGAATGGTTTTAGATAACATCACATGTGGGTATAATGATATCCAAGTCAGGTCATAATTATAGAAAATCCTAGCTAATGCATCTCCAAGATTAAGGTTGATCATGAAACCTATCCTCTATCGGGATAATGTGCATATCACGGCGCATCCATAAAAACAATTTTTCAACCTGAATTAAATGCAGTAGTAGTGGGACTTGGGTTTGTCTCCAGGGAGGATAGATCTATGGGAGAATTTTATTTTCATTTTGTGGGTTCAATTTTTGAAAACAGTGATAGAAGATTGATTTTGATTTCTTTTAAAATCAATTAAAGGATAAGTAGTCTAACCTTGGATATATCTTTACCTACCATGTTAGATCATTATTCCAATTTTTTCTCTTTTTTATCTCTAAACAAGTGAAATATCACTCAATTATTCTCTCATGACATTTTTGGTTCAACTGGAGGGATGAAATGATCATTAAAACCTCCAAAAACACATATCCCAATAATCATAAATCTCTAACTATCCTTAAATCAACCCACTGATTACGATTGCAAGAAATGGATAAGAAGTGGTATCTATGTGTGATCCAGAGAAGAAGAGGAGATAAATTCAAAGTGAAAAAATGAGAAATCCCCTAATGTATATGCACTTCAAATAAACCCACAGATAGAATCATAAGAAATATTAAACAGTTAGAATACTAAATTCTTGAACAGGTGGTAGGGGGAATCTGCTCGAATCTTCTCCATGATCTAGATGACATGACATCTTCCTTATGGTGGATGGATTATTCATCTATGAGGCTTTAAAACGGTAGATTTAAATAGGGGTACGACGCATGGTGTGGTGGCCTTCTTCAGTCGGGATGGCCTCATATTCTTGAGATCTGGCACGACAAGCTTTTATTTCCACAGATCTGGTATTTTCTTCAATGGATAGGTTTTCGATCATTCTCCTTAATGGTGGATTTTGGGTAATTCACCCACGGTGGCTCAGAAATGGTTTTCGGATTCATCGATTGGAACATACAGGCATCGTAGATTAGCTTCCCCAATCGGCCAACAGAGCTTCTTCCTCCTTTAGAGTGGTAGATCTAGTTCCTTCAACCTCCTTGATTTGAATCCGCTTCAGGATCAAGATATTTTCAAAAGGGGGCTCATTCGTGCTTGCTACCATCGGTAAGAGAGCTCACGATAGGTGGGTGTGCTACTGTTAAGGAATAGCGGCGGTACCAGCAGAGGATGGGTAGGGCATTAGATTCGTGGAGGAAGAGTGGTGGTAGTAATGTGCTATTGTTGGTAGGACTGTGAATCCGACAATAGCATGCAGAAATAGGGGATCAACGATGGTATATTGTGCTACCATGAATGCCTCTAGCGGTAGATTGGTGGCATGTAGTGGTAGCACAGATGGCTGTAGAATGTTGTGTTACTGTTGCTCATTAATGGTAGCAACACATCTTGGCAATAGCTTGTGAAGGTTGCAGTATCAGTGTGCTACTGTGGGAAAGTAGCAGGCTGGCCTTCAAAAATTCCAGTCTAAGAGATTCGCAAAAATATTTTTTAATGATGAATTTTTTTAATTAAACTCAAAAATAATAATACAATAAAAATAAAAAATTCATTTCATTTCAAAGTTAAAATCCCAGATTCAATGTCAAATTCATTTCAAAATCAACCAAGAAAAGGAATCAAATTTCCACCTTTTTAAACATCACATTTCTTTTTTAAAACAATTTCAAGTGTGGATTTTCATTTAATTCAAAAAAATGTTACAACATTAAAACTCTAAAAATTAATCCATTGAAAAATTAAATTCTAAATTGAATATTTTCAATCTTATTTCAATGTTTTAAATCAAAAATTAAAATTTATGTCCTGGCATTTTATATCAAATATGAAGTATTCCACTAAAAATAAATATTAAATCCATTAAAAAATTAAGTCCATATTTCACAAAGTTCACAAAAAACACTGTTTCAGGAATTGTTTAATTAATGGGGGTATTTTCAAAGAATAAATGATAACAATTTCTGAAAATTTAAACTCACATAAATTCCCCACACTATAACTATTATACTCCCAGTCAATATTATCAATGAATTTCAAAAAATTATTAATTGTTTTGCCTAACTTTAAATACACACCCAAAATTGGAATAAATCAAAGAATTCCACCACTAAATGGTCATGCCTCATATGTGAATTTCACAAACTATTTAACTTTAATTCAAATCCAATTTCCAATTCCATGAGTGAATGTCATAAATTTAAATGGAATTAAATTTCTAACAAGAATCACTTCCATATTTCCCTTATTCCAAAATATCCTAATACAAAGTTCATTTTCACACTTCATTGATACCCCCTAGATGATATTTTTATAAGTCAGTTACTCTTTTCATGGGTTCAAAATTTCCCTCATCTAAATGAACTCATTTTTTTATAAAGGGCCACTTCGGTCCTTTTTTTGGAATTTTCCCCAATCATGCATGTGTAGAGCACTATGTAAAATCACTTATTGAATTTTTACAGATGGATACACACACACACATGGTATCATTGTCGCGGATATTCATTATGGGGTCCCAATTTCTAATTTTCATTCCAGGTTCAAAATACTTAAATGAATTTATTTTAGGGAGGCTCCTAAAGGTGTTACGTAATTACTAAGGCTAGACCAATCGAAATTAATTTCAAAATTCTAGTGAGCACATGTTGCATTTTTTATTCCAAATTGATCTTTTCAGTCTTCAATCTATTTCCATAGTCTTCAACTTGAACTTCCATATGGTAGAGGTTATATTCACTCAACAATCACTCTCATTCGGTAATTCAGAATTAGTGAAATCCTCATATTTAGCATGGTACTTCAGTTAGGAAAAACACATTGAAAGTTTAATTTTCCATCTCTTTTATTTATTTATTTATTTATTTATTAATACTCCAAAAAACTAAAAAAAATACCTATAGAAACTATGTAAAAGCTTATAAAATAGATTGAGATTTTGTTTGTTTTTGTTGTTGTTATTATTATTTTTAATTTTATTTAATCTTTTTTTTTGAGTTTTTTAAAAGTAAAATAGAAAAATGATATTTACATCCTAAAACTACTTTGTATTCGTCCCCCACACTTAGTCCAGACAACATTCTATTAAAGTGAAGAATGCAAATTTTCAAAAAGATAGTTCAACATAAAAGTATCTAATCTAGTGTGAGGGAATGAGACAACCTAGCTTCCTTTGGTTGATGGAAACATAAATGAGTTTGGGCTACTCCATGGGCTCTTTCCAAGGATATTCATAGAAATTCTTCAACTTATTTCCCTTCACCTATATGGGGTTCTTTGAATCAGCTCCCTTGATCTTTACTACACCAGATGGAAAAAATTTAGTTACTATATAAGGTCTAGTATTCTTGGAACGATTCTTACCAAGCATTATTTTCCTTCTTGAAGAGTGTAAAAGTAATTTGTCTCCTACTTGAAAATCAATTTTTTTGGGTGTTTCTTTCTTGGGAATAACTAGTCTTCTCTTTGCAAAATAGATTATTCTAACATGATTTTAGTCCTTGTTTCTCTAGCTCTTTCTCCGACAACATTCTTGGTTTTCCAACTTCCCAAAAATTGGGTTTATTTCTTTTTCCTCATAGAAATATTTTTCTTGCAGATCAATAGATTATCTATCATTTCTTGCAACATGCACAGGTAAGATAATGGTGAAAATAACAAATTTGACTAAATTCTCTGGATAATTCTCCCAAATTATTTACTGTTTAAATAGATTCTAGATTAATTTTATTTTCAAAAATAGCTTTAGTGAAAAATATCGAGGTTCTAAATATTTTTTTAATAAAATTGTATCATTCAAAATTTCACTCTCTTTTTCATAAAAACATGACACTTAAAATTCATTCACAGTAAAGTCATAGTGTTCCTCATGTGGGTATTTTATTGAATCAAGTATGTTAAAATTCATTGTTTCTTCACCAAAGGTCATATAAAGTATTCCTTCATTAATTTTTTTTATTATTTTAGTTTTTTACGAAATTCCCTACTTAAGATGATGGGGGAAATATTCTTACCTTTTTCTTCCTCCATGTTTAGTATATAGATATCAGTAGGGAATGTATAACCTTGTACACTTACCATAATATCTTATAAAACACCTACTAGGTATGCAATGGATATGTTGGCAAGTTGTACAACTACTCCGGTTGGTTTGAGTTATCCTATATGTAGATATGAATAAATTGAGTAAGGAATATCATTTATTGATGCTCCCAAATCACATAATTCATTGGAAATTTTGTGCTCTCCTATAGTACAAGGGGAAGAAAAGATACCCGGGTCTTAGCACTTTTGAGGGATTTGTGGGGTTACAAGTTTAGAAACATTTTTACTTAAAATTTCCTTTTCATTACCTTGAGTTCATATTCTTCCAGTTTGTAAATCATTAATGAATTTCTCATAACTTTTAATTTTGTGGATGGAATCAAATAGGGTTATATTGATTTCTACTTTCTTGAACACTTCTAACATCTCTTTTCGCAATGAATTAACATCGGGTTTTCTTAGGTTCTTGCATTCTTGTAGGAAATAGTGGTTGGGGTTTAAGTGGGCCTTCCATTTTTTATTTTCCTTTATCCTTCTTGACATGGGGTGTTTCTGGTAACACTTCTTCTTCAGGTCTTTTTAAGGATAACTTCTTTATATTCATTGGGCTATCTACTTCCAGATTCTTCTCCAGGTAGTGATTCTTCATTTCCTACTAGCTTCTTTCCAATCCCTAGTGTAATAGAGGTAACATTCCCTCCAATGTTGAGGATGGATTGGGTAGGAAGATTATGTGAGAAGTTATTATTCATTTCATTGATGGCAGTAAGGATCTAGTCATTAGTCTTCACAACTTCTTTCAGCAGGTCCTCTAGTGAGGCTTCTTGAGCTTGCCTTAGTTGATATCTTGTAAATGGTTGAGAATTATGTCTTTGAAATGGTCAGGGCTAGATTTTTTTTAAAATCCTTATTGAAGGGTGGTATATGAAATTATTGGTTTCCATCTCCATTCTAAATGTTGGAATACTCTCTATCTCCTTAGTTGTAGTTTGTATACTACTGCTATGGTCTTTGGTACAAGGTTCCACAGTTTTCTTGAACTTGAGGACAACCATCAGTAATGTGTTACTGAGAGGAAAAAAAGTTAGAAAACCCGAGGGGGTATGGTGTGTGATGTCTCTTTCACTTTTTTCACAATAAGATTCTTCAAAATTGAGTTTAGTTCATTAATTTTATTGAAAAGACAGATTTAGAACCATTCACCTCATGTACTCCCCTGGTGGTAGTTCTCATACTAAATTTTTGAGAATTTCAGGGGATCCTTTCAATGAGATCTCTTACTTCAGCAGGTTATTTTTCAATCAGTGCTCCTCTAGAGGAAGCATGAAAAAGGTTCCAGTCATTATCCATCAATCCTTGGTAAAATAATACTAGGAAATGATGTTCTTCACACAGTTGGTGAGGATAAGAGTTGGTTAATCCTTTAAATCTCTCCCAATACTCGTACAGGGTCTCTCCACTTGTTTTTTTGATGGCATAAATCCCTTTCCTCAGCTGGACACTCCTTAATGTAGTGAAATACTTCTGGAGGAAGGCTCTGCACAATTCATCCCAAGTGTTGATCTCTCCGGGCTGGATGTTGTACAACCACTCCTTGGAAGATCCTTCAAGTGATAAGGTAAACTCTTTCTAGCTGATCTGAGCTTTGGTGCCTCCTCTTGGATTAAATCCATCACTTATTTCTTCAAAGGCTCGCAGGTGTCTGTCCGGGTCTTCTCCCGACAAACCACAAAACTTAGTCGCGTGAGTTAGTATTCCAGTTTTATTCTCACAATCTTGTTGATTATTCATCTGTAATTTGTTATTGTTGTTATTAAAATCAGGTGCATATAGTTCCCTTAAAGTTCTATTAAATTGGACTTGATTATATTCTATGTTTCTGTTTCTTAAAGTGCCTCCAGTGGAAGTAGAATAAGGGGATGAGGAGTTAGTCAATGAAATAGTAAATGATGCACTGTTGTGCATAAGGTATTTTCACTTGGTTTAATATCTATAAAATGGTTTTGTGGATGGTTTTGCATGAATTTCACAATTTTGATGTACCTTGTTCTGTGTTTTTCGATAACCAAAGGATAAAGCATGGAGTCTATGAATTTTGGAGATTCAGAAGGGAATTAGAGGCTTATGGACCCTTTTCCCCTGACAATGCTGAAATGGAGTCACCCGGATCAAGCACTAGGCATGAAGGATGGGTGAATTCAGAAATTTCAATGATAGAGACAACCCACATGGTCGCCACATGGTTATCCAAACCATGTGCACACCATGCAGGAGAAGATACCATTGACAGTACCCTCCACACGATTGGCGCATGACCTGCCCAAATTGTGCGGCCTATCCAGGAAAACCATGCGGCTCAAGGATTTGAGACAATAGCATCTGTACAGTTGGAGCACGGTCTACCAAACTGTGCGCCCAAACTGTGCAGACCACTGCAGCCTTCTCCTTTTTGCCTTTTCACTTTTCACCCACTCCTTGACCCGGGGTTCCCTTTTCTACCTACTTTTGGACGACTAGAAAAAGGCCATTTCTGACCAAGAAGACTTTGGGGAGTGATCCAGAACAAGGGGGATTGGGGAAAGAAGAAGGAGGCTGGGAACAAAGATGAGGGGGAGGAAGGAAGGTTTTTAGGCACTGGTTCTGGTAGTTTTGTTATACTTTGGATTCTTTCATTTTCTGTTGTAATGAACTCTCTAATGAATCTTAGTAAGTTTCTTATCCTTTTCATTATGAGTAGCTAACCCCCCCCTGTGTTGGGGCTGGGGAAAATGTGGGTTCATTAGAACCAATTTCTCTATTATTGTGTTTTTTCATTGCCTTTAACCTAATTCTCCCAACTCCCGTTTCTTATTTTGCTGGAAACCCCATATCGGACCAAGAATGTAGTTTCTAGGGATCTTTGGGAGAATTACGACAAGGATATCCATGGCCATTGGATATACTTGTCATTTCTAGAGGACGGTTCCTAAATTAAGAGTCAGTAGAAATCAATTTCCAGACCAAGGGATTGATTCCTACCAACTTGATCAGAACTCAATGGACCAAGGGAGTTCTGACACAAATGAAGCCCAGAAATGTGGGTTATTATGAACAACACAACACAATAGGGAATAAGGTTTAACATCTCATACGAATGTCCAGCCAAGCATATTTTCATTAAAATCTAAAATCCATTTTTAAGTAATTTTCATTTTTCAGGTTTAATTTGTAGTGAATTAGAAAAGTCCAAGTAATTAGTTATCTTTTTAGATCTGTACCATGAACCAACCAATCGTATTTAAATTCAGCATCTTCACTTAAGTGATTTCAAATCAAGAGATATAAAACACCAATATTGCTTCCCTATGGATCGACCCCATACTTTCACACTATACTAGTTACAAGTTAGTGAAATTAATTTGGTGCTGAAAACAATACTTCAGGCAGACGGCCGACCAAATTTTGGTGTCGTTACCGGGGATGTGAGTGTCATTCTTGTTAATTGAATTTGAGTCATTGAGTGAAAACAAAAATTAAAAATTTTCTAAAAAAAATCTTTTCGTAATCTCATTTCTGTTTTTCATTATTTTTTCCCTTTTACGCTGGGTGTGTTGTGCAGGCCTTTAGGTATATGAGTGGCTAGGCCACTCGTTCTCAGATTGCTGAGTTATCGTAGTTACACCCAATAGATCCAGAAATTGAAAGAACGTTGTCCAGGCGACGTCGTGCACTTATGAGTGATCACAACGCAAATGACCCATTGGTGCAGTAGGAGGAAGAACTGGGGGTTGTCCAAGGAGTTGGGAAGCCATTCGTTATTGAAGGAAATACACCACTGCGTGGCGAGGAAGAGCAACATCTGAATCAAATGGGGGCTTATGTGGAATACATGTCGAGGAACCAACAGAGGCCACCGGCTCAATTTGTACCGGGGTTCGGGCAGCCACAGCCGAGGCAATATATTCCACAGGAGCATCCTCCCTTTTTTCCTCAGAACTAGCAGGCTTATTATCCTTAGGAGCAACAACAGTTCATTCCGCAAGAACCTCAGGAACCGATGTCACCACACCGTACTCTTATGAAATATGGATTACCCTCCATTTAGGGAGAAGAAACTGGTATAGTAAGACCACCGTTGTAGGCCCAACATTTTGAGATCAAGCTGAAGATAATGCAGTTAATTCAAAATATAGTTCAGTTTAGTGGCTTGTCGAGTGAAGACCCCAATGCTCACCTCTCCATCTTTTTAGTGATATGTGACACTTTCCGGTATCACGGAGTGTCAGAGGATGCAATATGCCTTAGGTTTTTTCCCTTCTTATTAAGGGATAAGGAAAAGGACTGGATCAAGGGGCTACCTCAGAGATCTATTCTTACCTAGGAGGCATTGGCCCAAGCCTTTTTATCGAAATAATTCCCCCCCCCCTTCAAAGAAAATCACCTTAAGGAATGAAATTCATAAATTCCAACAACATGACTCAGAATTTGTATGAGTCATGGGAACGGTTTAAGGAGATGCTAAGAAAATGTACACACCACGGACTGCCATTGTGGATGCAAGTACAGACTTTCTATGGCAGTCTGACAACTAATACAAAGTTCATGGTTGATGCAGCTGCTGGAGGGACAGTCATGAGGAAGTCCCCTAAAGATCTTTTTGAATTGTTGGAAGACATGTCAGCCAATAGTTTTTAGTGGAATTCTGAGCAGGGAACTCAGAAAAGGGGCATGCATAATATTGATGCCACCACCATGCTTGTGGCTCAACTCGATGATGTCTCAAAGAAGATCAATGCTTTGAATTTAAAACATCCATCTCAAGTTCAAGCTGTTAGTCCACCAGTGTGTTGTGATTACGGTGACAACCATGCTATGGGAGAGTGCCCAGGAGTAAGTGAGGGAGCCACTACCAGTGAGGTAAATTATATTGCACAGAATAGAGGACCCAACAACTGCCCTCAATACCAAAACCAGGGGTGGAAAGAGAATAAAAATACCGACTGGGGGCAGCAACAGAAAAATCCTCAGCCCCGACCACAAAGACCACCTGGTTACGGGAAACAACAGATTCAGACTCCGTATCTGAGGTAGCAATAGGGAAACCAATTTTAGTAAGGAGAATATCAGCAGCAAGGGTATCAAAACCCTCATCCTTCTCAACCATTGCGACAGCCACCTCCCCCACAAGTATCCCAACAACCTCAGCAGGAACCTCCCTCAAGGCTGGAGGAAATGATGTCTAAATTTATAACTACTACTGAAACATGATTTCAAAACTAGGAGGTGTCAATTAGAAGCCTCGATAACCATATTGGGTAGCTTTCCAATCATCTTTCTCACAGACATCCCGGTACACTACCGGGCAACATTGAGAAAAATCCATGGGAGGAGGCTAATTCTGTTATTCTATGCAACAGGAAGGAGCTGACACCGAAGGTAACTATCAGTCAGGGTGTTACACCATCAAAGTAGTCTATATTCTCCTCAAGTGGAGAAGTTGCAGCTGAGGAAACTTCCCCGAAACATGAGTTGGATAAAGAACCGGAAGTCCCACAGGATAAGGTAAAAGAAGTTATTAAAGCGTATGAACCTCACTTTCCATTTCCAGCAAGGATAAAACAATGGAAGCTAGACCAGTAATTTTCCAAGTTCATGGAAGTCTTCCGGAAGCTTCATATCAACATCCCCTTTACAGAGGCATTAACTAAAATTCCCACCTAAAATAAGTTCATGAAAGATATCCTTTCAAATAAAAGGAAGATGGAAGACTTGGGCACCATTCCCCTGACCAAGGAATGCTCGGCGGTGGTCCAACATACTCTTCCTCCTAAGATCCAAGATTCAGGAAGTTTTACTATCCCATGCACTATCAGACCTTGCGAGTTTGGAAAAGCCCTTTTTGATTTGGGGGGGAGTGTTAATTTAATTTCCTTCGAAGTATTCAAGAATTTAGGGTTTAATGATCTCAAGCCAAGCCGAGTGGCACTCCAACTAGCTTATCGTTCTATTAAATACCCCAGGGGGCTATTGGAGGATGTGTTGGTTAAAGTGGGGAAGTTGATTCTACCAGTAGATTTCATTATCCTCGATATGGAAGAAGGCCAAGAGGCATCTTTAATTCTTGGAAGACCCTTTATAGCTACTGAGAAGGTGTTAATTAATGTGCACCAAGGCGAGCTGATCTTCCGTTTTGGTGATGATAAGGTTTCCTACAACGTCATGAAGGCGGTGAAACAAGTTTCACTGATGGAGCAAGAGGATTGTTGTTCTTTGACAACAATGAATGAGTGCTTGGGCCTAGAGGAAGATGATATGCAATATTATTAATTTAGAAATGAACCCATTCTGGAGGACGAACAGCTTGAAGAAAACCAGAAGGAATTAAGATTTATTATAGGCCAAGGTAGCCATTACTAACAAAGGGTAACTGTTCCAGATTTATTAGAGCGAGCCGAGGTTGAGCCGATCATACCTTCCATTCTCAAGGATCCCCAACTCGAGTTGAAACCCTTCCCCTCCTCGTTGAAATATGGCTCTTTGGGAGAGGAACATACAGTGTCAGTGATCCAAAATGCCTCGCTCTCAGGAGATCAAGAGGAGGCTCTTCTGCAAGTCCTCCGAAGGTGGAAACAGGCTATTGGATGGATGGTTGCTGACCTTAAGGGTATAAGCCCCATGGTCTCCACCCACACGGTACTTATGGAGGAAGGGGAAAAAGCATATCGCCAACCATAATGAAGACTGAACCCCCCTCCCATGAAATAAGTGTTCAAGAAGGAGGTGATTAAATTACTCGATGCTGGGATTATATACCCCATCTTCGAAATCCCATGGGTGAGTCCTCTTTAGGTGGTGCCTAAAAAGGGAGGCATCATGGTAGTGACCAATGAAAAGAACGAGCTCATCCCGACCTGAATAGTTACGGGATGGTGGGTTTGTGTCGATTACAGAAAGTTGAATGATACAAGCAGGAAAGATCATTTCCCTCTTCTATTCATAAATCAAATTCTTGAAAGATTGGCGGGGCATGAATTTTACTATTTCTTAGACGGTTATTCAGGATATAACCAAATCTCTATCACCCTAGAGGATCAAGAAAAGAGTACCTTTACGTGTCCTTATGAAACCTTCGCCTACCGCCGAATGTCATTCGGGATGTGCAACGCTCCAGCCACCTTTCAGAGGTGCATGTTATCCATATACCATGATATGGCAGAGAAGATTCTGGAGGTTTTCATGAATGACTTCTCAATATATGAAAAGTCATTCAATACTTTCTTGATGAATCTAGAGCTGGTTCTTGAGCGATGTGAGCATACCAATTTGGTTCTCAATTGGGAGAAGTGCCATTTTATGATACAACACGGAATCGTGTTAGGCCATAGGATCTCAATGAAAGGAATTCAGGTGGATCCAGCTAAAATGGAAGTTATCTCGCAGCTACCCATTCCCACATTAGTCCAAGCGATTCAGAGCTTTTTGGGGCATGCGGGTTTTTATCGAAGATTCGTCTGTGACTTCTCCAAGATCGCTCATCCCTTAACCAATATATTGTCCAAGGATGAAGTTTTTGAGTTTGATGATAAATGTATCGCGACCTTACAAATTCTGAAGGAAAAATTGGTCACCGCCCCCATCATGATCGCTCCGAATTGGGAAGGAGCAGTTTGAACTTATGTACGATGCGAGTGATTATGTCGTGGGGGCAATGCTTAGACAACGACTGGATCTTATTTTCAGACCAATCTATTATGCCAGTCGAGCATTAAATGAAGCGTAGATGAATTACACCACCACAGAGAAGGAAATGTTGGCTGTGGTTTTTGTGTTTGACAGATTCCGCTCCTACTTGGTGCTTTCTAAAGTTGTGGTCTACACGGACCATGCCGCACTAAATTATTTACTGAACAAGAAGGATGCCAAACCGTGGATTATCCATTGGGTGCTCCTCCTCTAGGAGTTTGATTTGTAAATTAAAGACAAGAAGGGCAGCAAGAATGTGGTGGATGATCATATCTCCCGATCAGAACTACCCCACATAGAGAGAGAGAGAGAAGATCTGGAGATCAAGGAAGACTTCCCCGATGAGCTGCTATTTTCCATTGGCATACCACCTTGACCATGGTTCACTGACCTTGCAAATTACTTAGCCACAAGAGTTGTCCACCCGGACTTATCATTTCAGCAGAGGAATCATTTTTTGTCAGAGGTAAAGAGGTATTTCTAAGAATACCCCCTGCTCTTCCGCTCATGTGGCAATGGGGTAATCATTCATTGCGTCCTGAATGAGGAGATCCAAAGTATTTTGGAATTCTGTCACTCTTATCCGGCAGGAGGACATCATGGGCTAGATCGAACAGTAGCAAAGGTTTTACAATCGGGATTTTTCTGGCCATCCATCCATAAGGACACTCGTTATTTTGTCTCCTGATGTGATCAATGCCAGCGAATGGGCAATGTGGGCCGTCGTGCCGAGATGCCGCAACACCCGATATTTGAGGTTGAAATTTTTGATGTATGGAGAATTGACTTTATGGGTCTATTTCCCCCATCCTTTGGGAACACGTACATTCTGGTATGTGTAGATTGCGTTTCCAAGTGGGTATAAGCTACGACAACGACTCATAATACAGCTAAGGTTGTCGTCACTTTTCTAAAGAAAAATATTTTCAGTCGGTTTGGGACCCTGCGGGTGTTGATTAGCGACCGCGGTACACATTTTGACAACATTCTCATGAGAAATGTGCTCTTAAAGTATGGGGTCAAGTACAACCAAAGGGACACCTTACCACCCTCAATACAGTGGTCAGGTGGAGGTGTCAAACCGAGAGTTAAAGCAAATACTGGAGAAAACGGTAGGCGCATCAAGAAAGGATTGGTCCAAGAAATTAGATGAAACGTTATGGGCCTACCATACAGCTTTCAAAACACCATTGGGTATGTCACCTTTCTGGTTGATCTATGGGAAACCCTTCCATTTGTCAGTGGAGATGGAGCACAAGGATTATTGGGCTGTCAAGGCCCTGAATTATGATCTCAAGGCTACAGAAGAAAAGAGGAAATTCCAGTTAACTGAGATTAATGAGATAAGGTGGGAGGCCTATGAGAATGCGAAACTTTATAAGGAGAAGACGAAGGTGGTCCATGACTGTATGATCTCCCGAAAATCCTTCCATCCAAGTGATAAAGTCTTAATTTTTAATTCTCGTCTAAAGTTTTTTCCAGGTAAGTTGAAGTCCCAATGGTCGGGACCCTTTACGGTGATTACTATTTTCTGTCATGGAGCGGTGGAAGTGGTTGGCGCGGATGGTCAAATGTTCAAGGTTAATGGGCAGTGCCTAAAGCCTTACTTTAGCATGGCCGACATGGTGGGAACTGTTTCCACCATGCAATTGGGGTTGCTTAAGGCCCATGTAATTCGAGCTCGAGACATTAAATGTAGCACTGACCGGGAGGTAACCTGACATTCTAAAAAAAATTATGTTCCAATAATTTATCTGTTTGAGTGTGCCTAGGACTGCCTGATAGGGTTTTTTCTGTTCTTGTGTGTTATAGTGTGGAAGTCTCACTACAAGTCAGGGTAACATATTGAATTTTGTTAATGCAAGTCTTACACTTCTTATGGAAAATCTCAAATTATTTTATCTCATTCAAGGGGAGTCAAATATTTTAATTCAAAAGGTGTGTTTATGGTTCACAAAGGGAAATTTTTCAAAATTTCATCATCAGAACCAACCACATGGTTGGCGCATGGTTTTCCAAACCATGTGCAAACCGTGCTCCTTGGACTCCCCTAGACAGAACCAAGCAGACGGCTGGCGCACGGTTATCCAAACTGTGTGTAGCCCGTGCGCCCCGAACCCCTCACTCCAGTAGCTTCTGCACGGTTGGCGCACGGTTTACCAAACTGTGCGCCCTAAACCGTGCAACCACTTAAAACCTGAAATTTCATAAAAACCCCGACCCCCCCCCCCTCTTCCAATTCATGCACCTCCCCTACTATGCTCGTGCGAGTTCTCCTCTCCTCCTTCTTTCTCCATCCAGGTTCTCCTTCCCTCTCTCCCTCCAAGTTATTCTTCTCCTACTCTTACTCTTCTTCCTATTCTTCTTCTTCTTATTATTATTATTCTTTATTCTTTCTCTTTATTTTTCTTTTCTTTTTCCCCCTATTTCCCTAGGGTTTGGCCGATTTTTCCCCCTGGTTCTTGTTTTCCATTCTGTTTCTTCTTCTCTGTTCGTGGTTATCTATTCCCCTTCTCTTCTTTTGTTTTTCCATTGTTTATTCATCACCCAAATGTGCACCAATGATTTCCCAATGAACATGTATTTTCAATACCTTCATTTCCACATTTGGGATTTTCCTTAGAAATATGTACAGTTTTTCATTTCGGAAATTTCAATTGTTATCCATACTTGTAGTGATTGTATGCTTTCGTTTTATGTGTTTTATTCTGCAGGTGCCTAAAACCCAACCCTAACCTATCATGTCTACCTCTAAGAGAGCCTGGGGCTCCAGCTCAGGCTCCACCCATGGACCGTAGGATAAGTTTGCTAAGTAAGAGGAACTCATGCGCTACCGCACCCTTTTGAACCATGACATCCGTCCCCATCATGATTTTACCTTAGAAAACCTTTCCTCCTTGGGCATTACTGATGATCTCCATATGCATATTGCCCGGGGCAATCTCACCCAAGCTTTAGAGGTCCACCAGTGAGTTTATAAGGATCTTGTCTTAGAATTTGGGGCTACTTTTCATTGTCGCGAGCGATAAAATAAGGATGAGCAGGAATTTACAATCGAAGTTGCCAATGATGTCACTTTCCACTTGATGAACCAGCGGTATAGCCTCAGGATGATTGAGTTCACCACCTCCATTGGCATGTATGACAGTGACTACGTGTAGAGTGATGCTTATTTTATGGAACCATTTGGGTGGGACCCGACCCCGGCCCAGATTTTCTGGTCCACCGTTGCCACAGGGGCCCCATACGTACCACAGACTACCAAAGCTTCCAGATTCATTAACCCCATCCACCAGTTCCTTCATCGGATTATTACCACCTACTTTACAGCCCGGTCGGATAGATAAGGAATGATGAGCACTCGATACCTACTGATTTTGAACTCCATGGTGACAGGCATCAACATCAATCTCACCTACCTCTTCACCCAGTATTTGAAGCTAATGTTTGCCAAACCAAAGGGAGACATTTTTGGTGGACCATTTATTACTCTCCTGGAAGATTGGCTGCACCTTGAGTTTGATGCCGCGGAATTTGTGGAACTACCGGCAGTACCTTTCTTTGATATCAATCTTCTATGTCGGATGCGGATGCTGGAGCTAAATGGTGTCTGATTACAACTACAGGGTGTTCTTGGGGCCGCACCAGCTGCACCTCCACCAGCGGGCCCGGCTGCAAAGGAGCACCCTGTCGAGCCTGTTATTTCTCACCATTCCACATCCCAGGGGACCCCTGATTCTCCCGCTGCCCCTTCTCACCCATCCATGCCCCACCATTTTATCTGACCTATCCATCCTACCCCACCCTGTAGGGAACACCGTATGCTGATCCCGACCTCTTCTGGAAGTGGCAGCAGGACCAGTACTCTATGTTCCACTGGCAGCTTGAGCGGACACGCTTGGAGGTGGAAGGCCTTAGCTTGGTCGATCGTCAGCCTCCCACCCTGTATGAAGTTGTTCCCCACCATCCTCCCTCCTACTATATGTCAGGAGCTGGTGCCTCGACGGGTGAGCCATCTACCACTTCTACTCTTGCTGATCCCTTGGACCTACCTCCGCCTACCACCGATTTGACCCAGGACATCGCCGCTCGAGAATTCTTTTTCGATCCATCTGCTCCCTAACGGGATGTAGTTGCTTTCTTGGTTACTTCTTTCTTTTTTTGTTCCCTTTTCCCTATCATGTACCCTCTTTTATGGTGTGATGTTTTGACTGCTTAGTGTGATTGTGTGTTGTGCTTTTCTTTCTCTACTGCTAGTACTGCTTTTTTCTACTTCACTTGTATGGTTCCTTTGTCTCGCCAGTAGGCATTTTCATCTGTTCCATGCTAGCCACCTTTCTTCTCGTCAGGCTCTCGCACACCACCTGATTTCCCCACTTGATCGACATTCAGGGGAGTTTTTCACTTTTTCATTGTTTTCTATCCTTCATTTTTCCCTCCCTTTTCATGCTTTATTACCCACCCTTCTCTACTTTATTACCTTCACGGGGGACCGTGCTCAGTTTAAAGTGTGGGGGAGGGTGCTCTTAATTGGCACCCCATTTTGATTTATTGCTTGCCCAAGTACTTTGGGTGTCATGTTTTCTTAGGTGTGTCTAAAGGGCTATTATTGATGTCAAGGGTTTATATCATTTAGCTAAAAATGAATTGTGGAAATTATCTCTGAAAATGGCTCATATGTCTGGATTGTCGAACCTAGTTTGTGATGTGAATAAACCTTGTAATACTTGAAAATGAGCATTTATCCATTCATTTAGAAAAATAGTTTGTTTAAAAATGATTTTTGTGATGGAGTAATTTGAATTGAGGAACCCCTTAAAATGGAAGTCAAATTGTGCATAAGGAGAGGTGAGGTTTTGGGAATTTTTGTTGCCGCACTAGTGGCTATTACATGGTCTTAATTTCATGAACTCTTGACTTTCTCAAACATTCTCATCATGTGTTGACATGTGCATATTGGGCCACATTTTATGCTAGTATCTCACCCCACTACAAAGAAGAAAAATATTTTGAGATATGAAAAGGCATGCCCAATAATTTGGATGAACTTTCATCATGTTCCAAATAATGAAAGTCAATGAGAGTGTGTGACCTATAAAAGTGATAGCCCGCCAATTGGCGATGAAGAAACTTGGGCTTAACTAATCTGAGTGTATAACGAGATGAAAATAAAGGTAGGCACTTTCTTTAAATGAAGAAGGGCAAACTCAGTTTTAAGCAAAATTGATTTATGAATGAATGGTTGATTGTTTTGGATTAAGTCTACTTTGTTGGATAACTTTATAGACTTGGGAAGCCATGAATTATGAATGTTGTAATTTTTAACGGTAATTAATTCAAAGTTCATATTCATCCAATTGGTATAATCTGTGGTATTTCTACCTGTCTCTTTGGTAACTCTTTGGACATGACTGTTTATTCCTTTGTTTGAGGACAAACAATCAATTAATTGTGGGGGGGTTTGATGCACTGTTGTGCATAAGGAATTTCCACTTGGTTTAATATCTATAAAATGGTTTTTGTGGATGGTTTTTCATGAATTTCACAATTTTGATGTACCTTGTTCTTTGTTTTTTGGACACCAAAGGATAAAGCATGGAGTCTATGAATTTTGGAGATTCAGAAGGGAATTAGAGGCTTATGGACCCTTTTCCCCTGACTATGACAGAATGGAGTCACCCGGATCAAGCACTAGACATGAAGGATGGGAGAATTCCAGAATTTCAATGACAGAGGCAACCCGCACGGTCACCACACGGTTATCCAAACCATGTGTAAACTGTGCGGGAGAAGATACCATTGACAGTACCCTCTGCATGGTTGGTGCATGACCTGCCTAAACCGTGCGGGCCATCTAAGAAAATCATCCGGCTCAAGGATTTGAGATAGTAGAACCCACACGGTTGGCGCACGGTCTACCAAACCATGCGCCCAAACCGTGCGGACCACTGCAACCTTCTCCTTTTTGCTTTTTCACTTTTCACCCACTCCTTGACCTGGGGTTCCCTTTTCTACCTACTTTTAGACAACTGTAAAAAGGACCCTTCTGACCAAGAAGACTTTGGGGAGTGAGCCGGAACAAGGGGAGATTGGGGAAAGAAGAAGAAGGAGGCTGGGAATGAAGCTGATGGGGAGGAAAGAAGGTTTTTAGGCACTGGTTCTGGTAGTTTTATTGTACTTCGGATTCTTTAATTTTCTGTTATAATGAACTCTTTGATGAATCTTAGTAAGTTTCTTATCCTTTTCATTATGAGTAGCTAACCCCCTGTGTTGGGGCTGAGAAAAATGTGGGTTCGTTATAACCAATTTCTCTATTATTGTGTTTGTTCATTGTCTCTCACCTAATTCTCCCAACTTTCGTTTCTTATTTCATTGGAAACCCCATATCGGACCAAGAATGGAGTTTCTAGAGATTTTTGGGAGAATTACGACAAGTATATCCATGACCATTGGGTATACTTTTCATTTCTAGAGGGCGGTTATGAAATTAAGAGTCAGTAGAAATCAATTTCCAGACCAAGGGATTGATTCTTACCGACTTGATCGGAACTCACCAGACCAAGGGAGTTCTGACACAAATGAAGCCCAGAAATGTGGGTTATTATGAACAACACAACACAATAGGGAATAAGGTTTAACGTCCCACACGAATGTCCAGCCCCGTCACATTTTCCTTAAAATCCAAAATCCAGTTTTAAGTAATTTTCAGTTTTCAAGTTTAATTCATAGTGAATTAGAAAAGTCCAAGTAATTAGTTATCTTTTGAGATCCGTACCATGAACCAACCAATCGTATTTAAATTCAACATCTTCACTTAAGTGATTTCAAATAAAGAGATATAAAATGCCAATATTGCTTCCCTATGGATCGACCCTGTACTTGCACACTATACCAGTTACAAGTTAAGGATATTAATTTGGTACTAAAAACAATACTTTAGGCAGACGACCGACCAATAAAAAACTCCCTTTCCACTTTCTTTGTGATTCTCAATGTTCTTAGTCTCACAGGAAAAGATTGCTCAACCTCATGATCAAAGCCAACGAGGTGAGATGTATTTGATCTGGTCATTTGTGGAATTCGTTTTAAAAAAAACAACCATAAAACAAAAACTATGGCCTCCCTGGAAACAAAGCTAGGTTTGATGACATGCCAGTCACGGGGCAACCAACAAAACAATTTCTGAACCCGAATTATATGCAGTAATAGTGGGACTTAGGTTTGTCTCTAAAGAGGATGGAGCTATGGGAGTATTTTACTTTCATTTTGTGGGCTCAATTTGTGAAAACAGTGATGGAAGATTGGTTTTGATTAGTTTTAAAATCAATTAGGAGAAGTGTCCTAACAACAGATATCCCATCACCTACATGGTTAAATCGTTATTCCAATTTTCACTCTTGTTTCCCCTCTAACCGAGTGAAATCTCACTCGATTACTCTCTCCTGGAATTTTCAATTCAACTGGAGGGATGCAATGATCACTGAAGCCTCCAATATCACATAACCCAACAATAAAACATCTCTGATTACCCTTAAATCAACCCACTGCTTATGATCATAAGCAACAGAGAATTCATAAATGGAATCTATGTGTGATCTAGAGAAGAAGAGAAGATATATTTAAAATGAATGAAATAGGAAATCTTCAAATGTTAATGCACTTCGAATAAATCCAAAGATAGAATTAAAAGAAATATCAAACAGTGAGAATGCTGAATTCATTTACAGGGGTAGGGGACTCTCCTAGACACAACTACTACTGGCTTAGTGTGCCATCATCAGAGCTATGACAATGGAAAATAAAACAAAAGCAAGAAAGCAGTTGCTGAGAGCGATCCTCGGAGAATGAGTTGTTGGGGAGGAGAGTGATGGCAAGAGGGGGGGTGAATTGTCTTTTAAAAAATAATTAAAAATTTAAAACAAAGTTAAAGCGCAGCAGAAATAAAAGAGGAAAGACACAAAACTTGATAACGGAGTTCGGCTTAAACCAAAGCCTACGTCTCCGCTCCCAACTCAACCGTTGAGAGATTTACTACCGCTTGATTTTTAATGGTTTTAGCAAGAAACCCACTAGACTTTAAGGTAGTCTAGAACCTATTACAGCTTGCTTTTAATGGTTGAGCAAGAACCCACTAGCCTTCTTACAAGTGAAGGCTAGCTCACCTATGACTCAAGCCTTTTAAAGGGAAGGCTTGACTAACCTCTTCACACCTTGAAAGTGGTGTGAAAACCCAAACAAAAGGAAGATGAGAAAAAGAGGGGTTTGTAGGCACAAACCCAAATTGATGCTCAAAAAGATAAATAATGAAAAACCGTAAGAGGAGAAGCCTTGGGCGCCAAAGGATTGATGAAGTTGATGAAGAGCGCTCCCAAGCTTCTTTGATGGTGCTCCTTGGATGTGGAAGTGGGTTGGAGCAATTGAGGTTCCTTGAAGGAATCTGCCGGAGGTTTGCCAAATGATGAAAAATGTGTCTGTTGGCTTCCGTTGGCTTCCGTTGGCTTGGTTATTGTTCCACTACCATTCTGGGGCTTCCTAGTCCTTTATTTATAGAGGGGGAACCCTCATATGGCCGTTCGGGGTCTTCGGAGCCGTTGGAAAAGTCTTCGGAGCCGTTGGGAACAGGCTGGTCAAAGCCCAACGGCTAGTTTGACTGGCTCCACCGGCTGACCGGTGCTTGGCCATCGGTTGGCCGGTGATTTGGAAAATGGAGAGGCCTTCTGCCCAGGCACCACCGGCTGGCCGGTGAGGAGGCCACCAGTTGGCCGGTGGTGAGACAGTAGGTGTCCCTTCTGTCTGGGTTCCACCGGCTGGCCGGTGATGGGACACCGGTTGGCCGGTGGTCTGGACAGAGGGAATTCCTTCTGTCAAGATTCCACCGGCTGGCCGGTGGTCATCCACCGGTTGGCCGGTGGACTGAAATCAGTCCACTTTTGCCTTCTGGCTTTCTTGGCCCAATTCCTTGGCAACCTGAAATCATGTCTATCATCCAAAAACACTTAAAACAAGATTAGATAAATAAGAGAGTGATTGTGATCATGAAAATTAAACCACGAGGGGTACGAGAGGTACAACAATCTCCCCCTATTTTGATGATCACAATCACCAAAACAAGCAATGTAAAAGACTGAAATGAAAGTCATGCTTTAAAGGATAAAGCAAAGCATGAGAGAAAGATTTGTCCCCCAATCAACCAAGAATTTCTCCCCCTTTGTGATTATCAAAATAGCACGGGGCATAAAACTTGATTGAGGGAAAGGTTGAAAAACAAGATAGAGTTTTTAAACCAATTGAAATTTTTGAGATTTGAATTGAAAGTTTTGAATTGAAAGTTTTGAATTGAAGGTTTTGAATTGAAGGTTTTGAATATAAAGCAAAAAGGCTTAAACGATCCTAACTCCCCCTAAATAAAAACAACAAATCACCGGGGAGAGGATTTTAGAACCGAGACAAATTTTGGTCCGGTGAGACTCGCTAAAAGGGATTTTTCAATCCAAACTTGTCTAGTGGCGGGTCTTCTCCTATGAAATTCATCATTAAAGGAAATGGTTTTGGGCCTTCCATACCGGGCATTTTTGCAATCGCACTCATAAATTAAGTGCCCGGGTTTTTTACAATAGTTGCAAAATTTATATTGGGAGCTCCCCCTTACAAAAAATAGTAGGAGCATGGGAAGAGGAAGCTTGCTTGGAATAGCCAAGCCCTTGGGTGGTTCTAGATACGCATTGGGAACCAAGGAGCTTCGAAAGGTTATGTTCACCTTCAGTGAACTTAGCTAGGGATTTCCTTAAATCCTTGATTGTTAATTCCATAGAATCAACATCGGGAAGGTTTTGGATCTTGAGGGACAACTCCTCCTTTTCTTTGAGAAGTTGTTCCTTTTCGGAAGAAAGTTTTTTGAAATTCTTTTTTAAAGCAATAAATTTGGAAGAAAGTTCGTGAAAGCCTTCCTCCAATTGATCTCTATCATGTTGGAGATCCTCATAAGATAAATGATTGAAAGAATTTGAAGAACTAGAGAATGAGGAGTCGGAAGAGGATACCTCATGAAATTCCATTAGACATTTTTTACCGTTGTCACTTGAGGAGTAGGAGGAGGAGGATGTGGAGCTATCACTCCATGTGGCCTTGAATGCCTTCTTCTTTTCCTTTTGTTTGGCCTTTTTCTTGTTGAGTGGACAATCGGGCTTGTAATGGCCTTTCTTGCCACACCCGTAACATGTTACCTCGGGCTCGGATTTTTCGTTGGGTTGAGCCTTGCGGGATTTCTTCTTCTTGTGCTTCTTCATGAATTTGTGCATTTTGCGGGCAAGATTCTCCATTTCTGAATCGCCGCTTGAAGAGGAAGAAGATGAGGAGGAGGAGCTTTCTTCTTTTTGAACTTTGAAGGCGATGTTCTTTGGAACTTTGATCAGTTTGCCTTCCTTTTCAGCTTGCCTCCTCATGGTGATCTCGTAGGTCATGAGGGATCCGATGAGCTCTTCGACCGGCATGTTCTTGATGTCTTTTGCTTCTTGGATTGCCGTGACTTTTGGTGCCCATGAGCTTGGTAGGATCCAAAGGATCTTCTTGACCATCATTTCTGCAGAAACATCATCTCCAAGAGATTTTCTTCCATTGAAAACGTCAGTAAAACGAGTAAACATTTCAGTAATATTTTCAGATGGATGCATGGTAAAAGACTCAAAATCTTGACGGTACATATCCAATCGAGTATCCTTAACTTTGTTGGTCCCCTCATGGGTAACCTCCAAAAGTTTCCAGATTTCATGAGATGAAGTGCATGTGGAAACTCGATTGAATTCATTACGATCAAGGCCGCAATGAAGAGCGTTCATGGCTTTGCCATCAAGCTCGAAATTTTTAATATCGGCTTGAGTCCATTTGGATTCATCGGGAGAAGAGAGAGAGTAACCATGCATGACAATTCTATAAATAGGATAACCTATACTTCTAAGAAAAGTGGTCATGCGGGTTTTCCAATAAGTATAGTCGGTTCCATCAAAGAATGGAGCACGACCCAAAGAATAGCCTTCGGGGGCGAAAGAAGTTGAAGCCATCACAAAGGATCTTGAATTTGAAACCGGTTAAGGTATTGCACAAATTTTGCCTCTGATACCAATTGTTGGGGAGGAGAGTGATGACAATAGGGGGGGTGAATTGCCTTTTAAAAAATAATTAAAAATTTAAAACAAAGTTAAAGCGCAGCGGAAATAAAAGAGGCAAGACACAAAACTTGATAACGGAGTTCGGCTTAAACTAAAGCCTACGTCTCCGCTCCCAACTCAATCGTTGAGAGATTTACTACTGCTTGCTTTTTAATGGTTTTAGCAAAAAACCAACTAGACTTTAAGGTAGTCTAGAACCTATTACAGCTTGCTTTTAATGGTTGAGCAAGAACCCACTAGCCTTCTTACAGGTGAATGCTAGCTCACCTATGACTCAAGCCTTTTAAAGGGAAGGCTTGACTAACCTCTTCACACCTTGAAGGTGGTGTGAAAACCCAAACAAAAGGAAGATGAGAAAAAGAGGGGTTTGTAGGCACAAACCCAAATTGATGCTCAAAAAGATAAATAATGAAAAACCGTAAGAGGAGAAGCCTTGGGCGCCAAAGGATTGATGAAGTTGATGAAGAGCGCTCCCAAGCTTCTTTGATGGTGCTCCTTGGATGTGGAAGTGGGTTGGAGTAATTGAGGTTCCTTGAAGGAATCCGCCGGAGGTTTGCCAAATGATGAAAAATGTGTCTGTTGGCTTCCGTTGGCTTGGTTATTGTTCCACTACCGTTCTGGGGCTTCCTAGTCCTTTATTTATAGAGGGGGACCCTCATATGGTCGTTCGGGGTCTTCGGAGCCGTTGGAAAAGTCTTCGGAGCCGTTGGGAGCAGGCTGGTCAAAGCCCAACGGCTAGTTTGACTGGCTCCACCGGCTGACCGGTGCTTGGCCATCGGTTGGCCGGTGCTTTGGAAAATGGAGAGGCCTTCTGCCCAGGCACCACCGGCTGGCTGGTGAGGAGGCCACCGGTTGGCCGGTGGTGAGACAGTAGGTGTCCCTTCTGTCTGGGTTCCACCGGCTGGCCGGTGATGGGACACCGGTTGGCCGGTGGTCTGGACAGAGGGAATGCCTTCTGTCAAGATTCCACCGGCTGGCCGGTGGTCATCCAACGGTTGGCCGGTGGACTGAAATCAGTCAACTTTTGCCTTCTGGCTTTCTTGGCCCAATTCCTTGGCAACCTGAAATCATGCCTATCATCCAAAAACACTTAAAACAAGATTAGATAAATAAGAGAGTGATTGTGATCATGAAAATTAAACCACGAGGGGTACGAGAGGTACAACATGAGTGAGTGATAGCTAGTGTCCAGCCCCCCGAGTTTTTTAGCACAGTGAATAACGCTCTTATTTAGAAAAGGATGCTCGAGCATTCTTGGAACACTTCAAAATTCTTCACGTGAGCAGCACGTACATCTTCAACTTATTCAGGAATGATCCTCAATTTCCAACACTGAGTTGTGACTTCTTCATGGTTGGATAATTGACATGTGCCTAGCTTTAATTTATTAGGATATTTTATAATTGGTACACGTTCCTTTTGGGATTGAGCTTTGTTCATTTTGAAGGTGAAGTGCATCAGTGATTCGCAACACAGTGAAAGTTATTCTACGCTTGAAGGAAAAAGACGATGAAAACATTGGATTTCTGATTTAGATTTCACTGGGTTTGGATGTCACTATAATTGGCCCTTCGAATCTCCAAAGAGAGACAAAAAATATAATAATCAATTATTAATTTATTCAAAATTGTGATTGGGATCTTCTTTTCTTTTATTTTTAAATTTAAATTTCATCATTATATATGTGTATATATAATCTTTTTGTTCGTCTATTATTTATTTATTTTTTATTTTTTTCTATTTTCTTTTTAATTATTTAATCGTCATAGGGGCGTTTTGAAGGGAAATTGGCCTCGGCCTCGGTGGATCTACGTGCGACTCAATCTCCTTCCCCAGCGGCGCGGGGTTCGTTCCTCAAAGCGGGGGTGCTCGGCTTCGTTGGAAGGAGTTGCAGGGGGATCTCCTCGCAGCGGCGTGGCTGGATGTGACATCGGTTATAGGGATTCGGATCTGGGAGTTACAGTGTGGCGAGATTCCAGGGAGGTGCTGGATCGGGATTGTCTTCTCCGGCAGTTCAACAGGCGTGGATGTAGGCGTCACAGGCGATGGTGCGGAATCAAAAATGGCGAAGGCGACTCGGCTCTTCTCCATGGAGATCGACGGCATGGAATCTTCACTGCGGTGGCTGGATTCTTTATCCGCGAGGCTTCACAGTGGCGGATTTCAACCGGGGGATGGTGCACGGTGCGGCGGCCTTCTTCGGCCTGGAAGGCCTCAGATTCTTCAGATCCGGCGCGGCAGGCTTCTATTTCCACAGATCTGGTGATTTCTTCAACGGAGAGGGTTCTGACCGTTCTCCTGCGCGGTGGATTTGAGGTACTTCACCCACGGCGGCTCGGATCTAGTGGTTAGCTTCACTAGAGGTGATATTGTTTTATATTGGATTAATTGGAATTGGCGTGCAAAGCGATAAGCGTCACAAATGATATCGTAGTCAATCTGCGCTGCCAGTACACTGTCTCTTAGTGACATATAGGATCTCAATTCGTATAGGGCCTCACCGCCATGAGTGATCATACCAACAGGGGGTGGTCCATAGGGAAAGAATTTGAATTCTCCATGAATAATTAAAAGCTTAAGGGCGACATCATTGGTCAACTTCAATGTATTGATGCCAGAAAGAGCATGCATGAATGGTCTGAACCTAAATTGTGGGATCCCCATGGTATTAAGGAGATATCATAGGCATTAGAGTGAGCCTCCATCCAACCATAACAAATCCGGAATAGCCTTCGGACATGAATGGTCCGAACCTAAATTGCTAGTTTGGTTTTCATGATGAAAGTGCTTGGCCTGACGGTGTTATTAGAATTACATACCAGGAGTAGATACCCACTTAACCACACAACCAAGAACCCTAGTAAGCAAGTCTCTGTTGGGATCGTTGGTATGATGTCATATCTCCACTTATTATATATCTCCACTTATTATACTCTCTCCACTTGAGTTCTGGCCAATATTTCTGGTTTTGCGAACAACAAAATCATACAGTGATAGATGATATATTAATTTTTTTAATCATCGTAACCCGAAACCATGAGCGAGGTTAAATTTATAATTAATTTATTTAATATCTAAAGAAATTAATACCTAGACTTATGGACTTTCTTCGTTGATGAATGCTGATCGTTCGAAAAGACCCCTTTAGATTGTGATATAGCTAATATTTCCATTGTTTTCATGTCTATTTCAATGATTTAAACCCCAACAATTTAACAATTTGAGCCGAATAACATTGTTTTGGGATTTTAGGGATGTTTTGAGTTTGAAATCGAAAATTGCACAATTCTCGAATTTTAACTGTTTTCAATCACTTCTATATTTCAGGGATATCTTTTTCTATATTGATCCAAATTGAGTGATTCTTTTTTTGTAGGTTGTCTGTTCGTGGGATACAACTCTGTCAACTGGTCTAAGGGTTGATTCGGCATTCTAGAGGCCCAAATAAATCATTCATTGTGGAAAAATTTTCTGGACAACAGGATGAGCCCCACCTCATTTAATGGGACATAACTTAGGCTAAAAGACTCCCAAGTGATAACTTAGGCTAAAAGACTCAAATTTACGCGTGAATGTTGAGTTTCAACGAATAATTCGCTCGTTAAGGCATTTTTTTGAACGAGTCAAACTAGAGGAAGATGAAAGGTCACTTCGGACTGAAAAAGATATCTTCAGTAATTAGTTCATATCTTTTTTTGCCACATTCACGCGTAAATTTGAGACTCTTATGGTCTTCCTTGATGAATTCCTCTCATTCAAAGCTATATTTTAGCTAATCTAAGTGGGTTAAAGATTTAGAATTGAGGTATGTGATGTGAAACCCTTTATTTTTGGGTTTCTCCTTGATCTACCTCTTTTATCTTGAGATTATTCTAAGATAAAACATGACGATGACTGCTCTATGAATTCTAATGCCAACTAATGACAGATTCTAGATTTATTGCTAGATATGTGGTGGTTTCGACGTGTCAATGACACCCTTTTGACCTGAGTTAAATTCATTGTGACTGGTGGATATTTCTGAGCAAGTATCTATAGATCAATCGTATTGAGACTATAGCGACTCTGTTCTTCTTACATTACTATTACATCATTTTAACGATAAACAACTTACAAATATTACACAACGAGGATCCAAAGGTTTAGTGTCTTGGGAAAACTAGGACCATACATAACTTTTACAACATAAAACATAAATATTTATTTAATTCTTTCTCCTGTAGCTTCTTATTATCCCTTGTGTTCTCCTTAGTACAAGTAGTCGCTTGAGCATATACATCAAAAAGGGGTCCGCTAAAAGCCCAGTAAGAGGACAGATAAGAACATGAAACAATATAACATGGGGTGAACAAATCATTATTGTCATAACATAAACACATGATCATAATCATGATAGAAAACATTAAGAAAAGACTTGAAATGTGACAATGCATAAAAATGAAATATCATGTCTTAGTGGTCAACTACCACACATAGTTATGAACAAAGCTAGCATCATGTTCGCACATATTTCACTTTAACTCATGAGATACATCACATTATCCAATGCATTAGAGCGCTATATAATTCCAGGTGCACTCGTCACGTCATAAAATTTTCATTATCATGCATGCCACATAAAACATATATCAATCATGAACATAAATAACTCATGGAAAGGAATGAGTTTCATCTCAAAGCATACTTTCATAAACTTTCGGTTCCCAAATGAAATGGGGAATAACATACCTGATATAAGAATCATCAATCTTGAGTTAGAAGTAAAAGATGTGTTTTGAAAGAAGAGTTCTTTTGAAAAATATTGTGTTTGTCATAAACCCCAGTAGAAATCATATATATCCCAGAAAAGATAAGATAACGATGAAGAAATGATTTTTCATGAACAACCATACTGAAAATGGGGTGAAAGAGGGAACACTCAAAGAAAGAGAGTTGGGTTCGAGAAATCCCCTTATCTTGTGTCTGAATGCTTTCCTCACTTTAATGTCTTGTATAGATTCATTAATTAACAACTCCATAACCTTTTATACATGAATCTAATTCATTATGGTCTTATTAAGTTCTCTTATGGTCCTTTGGATGAGTTATAAAATTTAATTTCATCGTTCGACACTTTTTATTTTCATAGTTTTTATGATCGGTTCATTTGTATACATTAATGGAAGTTTGTTTAAAATGTGTATGAATATCCAAAAATTGTTATTATATGTTATTAATGATCATCCAAAAGCTTAAATGACCGTATAAGTCATTTGGTTAATTCGGGTGAGGATGAATCATTATATAACATCTTAGTGATAAACATTTGGATTATTTCGAGCGATTTCACTATAATGAATTTGTTTTGTTTTATTATTTAACATCATCTGTGTATAAAGAATCCAGAACATTACATAAGATATATTACATATATTATAATATGGTTCAACCATAAAAATGGTTTCATGACCAGAATTGAAGACAATAATAGAAATTGAAACCCCATCGTCCTTGAATGCGATAAATTAACACATCTCGGACGATGTTTTCATTTTTAGTATAAAAGGAGGGAAAAGAGAAGTGATAAGAATTATTTCATTAGCATAACAACCTTCCAGTATATGTAAGGCACTTGAGTTGTCGTACCATTTGGATGAGAGGAGGTGAGGAGAGCAAAAGAAAAGAAAGGAACTTGAAAGAAAATAAAAGAACCAGAAAGAGGAATTTACCTCTTGAATTCATCCCCCTTGAGAGCCTCTTTAGGGAAGAGATTTTGATCTTTTGATGAGACCAAGAGCTAATGGACTTGGGTAAGGGGATAGAGGGGAGATTTGAGCAGAATTTAGACAAGGATCAAGGCTTGAGAGGTGTGAGGAGAAGAGTGTGTGAGGGGTTATATTTATAGTGGAGGGGGGGGGGTAGCGTTTTCTCATTATTTTAATTATTAGTTTATTATTTTGCTCAAGACAAGCAATAGTGAGGATTCTTGTGACTAAAAATAGTAATTAGGTCATGTGAGTTCGAACCAATGATGCTTATATCAGCGATGACTCAATGAATAGTTCTTTTAGCTTATAATGTATATATACTGTAAATTATTGTATTTTACTATTCACCAAATAATCAAGTACTTCAGAAAAATCTCAAAAATTCACCCTAACTATTTTTCAACGTGTAGAATTCAAAAATGAACTCCATTCTATGAAAATAATTTTTTTAAATATGAGTAATTTAATTTTTAATTAAAATCATCATTTACTTGGAAAATACAGATTTTAAAATTATAACTGATTTTATAAAACTTTGAAAAATTACTTAAGACCTCATAAAATTATCTTAAAATCTCAAGACATAAAAATGTTAATCTATGAATGTATTTTATTAAAACAATTTTTCTTTTAAATTATTAATTATAAAATTTTCATTAAATAATCATGACTTAGAAAAATACCAATCACTTAATCAATAGTTTTAAAACATTTATTTACTTAGTCTATTATACAATTCTTTTATTTATAAGATGTCTAAATTTTATTTATACTTTCATGAGTGATGTTACTATTCATCTGGTTGGTTTACTATTCATAAGGGTTATATTACTACTCATAAGGGTAACATTACTATTCATAAGGGTAAGTTACTATTCACCAAAAATTAAGTTTGCTTTACTAGACTCCAAATATCTTACTGATAGCAACTGTGTATGTCAGATTTTCAAAATTCAAATCATAAAAGTGACAAAATTATGTTTTACGACTAGTCTATAAAAGTCACATGTTATTTAGTATCATGATGTGGTATTGTATTTTCTAATATGATTTTATGTGACATAATTATAAGAAGGGAATTTTCATTGATAAAACATTGAGTCGGTACATTATTCTCCCTTTTGAAATTTCTCCCTCGTAATTTCATTTTACATAAACAGGTGAGGGTACTTCTCCTTCATCGCCTCCTCTGGTTCTTAAGTTTTTTATTCATACTTATGGTTCCTCCACAACACTTTGACAAGGTGGGTTGTCTTGTTGCGTAAAACCTTATCTCTCCGGTCCAGAATCTTTACTGGATGCTCCTCATTGTAAGGGTTGGTGTCCTGAGAACCAACTGTTTTGTACTTTGATTACATGAATGTTCACTTATTATATATTGTTCATTATTCTGCATGACTATAATATAATAATGTCCTGGAATATTTGTTGCATTGATAAGGTCATGGCAGATCCCCGCTATGATGAGAACCTTGAAATGCTATAACAATATTCTTAAATAAATTTCTACGGTTGGATGACATACTATGATAGGACATATAGTATACAGACCGTCATGTGCGAGTACTCGTAAGAAGACGAGACTCTCTCTCATGGAGTTTGCACTTGGTAATCTCCAAGATGAGGATTATGAGAACAGACCCGCCAGTAGTAATTCCACATGTCTTGGTGTCATCGGACATTGCTATCTACGAGCGTGTGTAATGATCCTTAGACTGGAAGATTATCATTAACTCATGTCATGACTCGCGCACTTAGATTTACTGACGAAAACCTTCACGCAGACAGTTGACGGGAAGTAGGGTACGTTGGGTGCGTCACGAGTGACATGTTGTTAATGGATAAGTCGAGGAAGGATTTGTCCCTTCCATTTATGGAAGTTGATATCTCGGCCCATTGATTGAAATAGAACTGTCACATTAAATTCCATGGCCATGGTGTGAATGACGAGTTTATTTCAGGTAGTCAAAGAACAACGGATCAATCATATAGGTTTATGACACTGCCATGAAACCTACTTGATGAGATATCGAGACAAAGGGATTAAATTACACAGTAAGCGTTCGTATGAGGTGATACGTCAATGTGGCGTCAAATTCTTTCTCTTGGGTGCCTTGACCCGTTGCTAGACAGTAATCTTGGACTTTAGGCAAGCTCGCCTAATGCCAACGAGAAAGAGGCTTAGAGGATCACACACTAAGTGTATTCAAGTATCTCAAGTAGAATAAAGATTATTCCCGTACGTGGTTTAATAATTATTCAAGGAATCCTAAATTGTTTTAATGTTGGAGGAAGAATAAAAAATAAAACAAGTACATGCCGTGTATCAATAATTACACGTCGTGTAGTTTTATTTTGAAAACAAGTACACGTCGTGTATTATTAAATGTAAACGCCGTGTAGTTTTCATTTTGGAAAGGAAATGAATAAATGAAAACAAGATATACACACCGTGTACATTGAATGTACACGCCGTGTAGTTTTCAATGAAAAACAAGTACATGCTGTGTATTTATTAATACACGTCGCGTAGTTTTTCCAGTTAGGATTTTGAGGATATAATATTGTTTTAAATGATATTTATTATAATCAGTGTGAGCACATGTCAAGGAATTAATTATTCGACATGGGGGTTCTAAACGAGAGTCAATGAAATAAATAAAATACATAACGCGTTTATTTATTGTCATAACTCTACAACCTCAAACCTGATTATAAATATCCTCACAACCCCAACTCCTTTTTAACACACAAGAGAATCGTTGTGCACAACAATTCTGGAGAATTCTTTCAAGGCCGAAAGAACCTCTTCATCCAAGAATGCTCTCAAGACCGTGAGAGATCCTCTTCCATCGGATCAAGAGGATCTAAGGCGGACAACGCAAGCAAAGGCTTCTCCACGCTAGCACCCAGAGAATCCTTTGGCGACGTCTAGAGATACAAGGTACACGTGTGGATCACCGCTAGTGGGAGTCTACACTTGGCTTCTGCGACGCAACGATGGATCACATCGACAACGTGATCAAGAACATCAACGAAGAAAGAACACCCAAAAGGTATTTCTTTATAATTAATTAAATTAATTATAATCAACCTGTAACGATCCTTGTTTGTGGTTCCGGGACAAACCTTCTTCTTTTTCTTTTTCTGTGATTCGATCCGTGGAGACTGACGTTTATCGTCGTATTGATCCCGGATTGATCATTGCTATTGACAAAAAGCCAAGTGGGCACATCCACCCGCGTGCTTCCGCTGCGCCCGGAACCTTCAAATGGTATCAGAGTGAGGTTACAACGTTGATTATAGTTATTTAATTTTCGTTGATAATTTACGCATATATATTTGATTCAATTCGAAATATATCGTTTTATTAATCTGAATAAATGAGATCTATTCTTCCTCCTTCGTTTCTCGATTCATATCACAAAAACGACCTTTTAATTTTAATTTTTGATTAAAATAAAAACGAGGAACTCATCCGGAGGAGCCGCTCTTTCTGTCTGTACAACACGGGATTACACGACATGTAATTAAAACTACACGCCGTGTACTTAGGTTCAATGAACCGACGCTGGCCCGCCAAACCACACCGTGTAAATTGAATATGCCTAAGTATTAATCACGCCGTGTTGACCAGAATTGAACGGCGCGTGGAACCGGAATACATGACATGTATGTTGGAGCAATACGCCGTGTAGTCCGTTCCAGCCCAGGTGAAACCGTGTACAAAGATAAGCCGCGTACCGCGTACACGGGATCACCAGACCGGTTACTGCGTAACAAGGAAGTACACGCTGTGTATGATTCATCTACACGTCGTGTACTCCAAAATTTCCAAAGTACAAAGAACACACCAAAGCCCCCGACGTGCACTTTGGATAAAAGGTGAAAAGAAATACACGCCATGTAATTATAAAGTACACGCCGTGTACTTTCCAGAAATGGAATTTCACCAGGTTTCCTCCAATGTACAAAGACCCGTACAAGGAATATGGATGAGAAGAATCTCAAGGAAATTCAGAAATGAATTTAAGATAAAAAAATTGATTAATTATAAGATCATAATTAATTGAATTCGAGCACGACTTATCTTAAATGAAAGAACGATTAAAAGAATTTGAATTTTAAATATACGTAAATGTCGTTGCATGCTATGGATGATCATGAGCTAGATCAAAGACCCTTTGTATGTGTGTATGGTTTCATTTAAATTTGTTGGCCTGCGAGCCTTCTTCAAATAAAATGTAGGGCCTGCGTGCCCATGGTTTCTTTAATGTAAACCCATGTAAATGGAGGATCTCCCAAGCCAGATGAGACGGTTCGAAATCCGAAGCTAAGGCGAAACCAACCCAAGAAGATACAAAGGTGGACAGGTGGGAGCTGCAAAACACGAACCATCAGGTTCAAGGTGTTTTCCCTAGGTCAGGGTTAGCTTATCAAACCACTAGATAAGCTAACCAATAGAAGCTCATGATCATGCCATCTTATTTTATTTCTGTCTAAATTGCATGGTTTATTTATTATGTATGTGTTGTCGCGATCACATAGTTAATAAAATGAACAAGCATGCAAATATGGAATAAAATAAAAACTGGACTATGCGTAAACATTATCAGAAAATGGTTAATCACTTAAGAAAGCATCACTTAATATTAACAAGCATGTGATAATGAAAAACTACGCATAAAGGATTAAAATCCCTCAATACCATATTAAGTCAGACTTAGCCTTCTGTTACCCGATTAAGGGAAAGACTCAATAAAACTATGTGTTTGACTAACCCTTGTTGGGACACTTACTTTTATAAAGGAAGGCCTTATGAAAGGTTTCAGGTTGACTTAACCATATTACATCAAGAGAAGTAGCCCTTGCTAGACTTGATGTAATATTGGAGGCAAGATTTGAGGAAATCCAAGTCAGAATTTCAGGATTGGGGAGTCCACTCAACAGATCAAGGAACTGTAAGCTCACAGTTGGCAAAGACCTGCCTACCTAAATACCTTCAAATAGATTGACCAACCCTTGTTGGGGTTATGCAAAGGGGAATATGGATCCTTTCCACTAGAATGTCAAAGCAACTGGACATTCTGAGTTCAATGGTGAGGGCCATTGGGACTTGATAAAATAGTGGGAGAATTAATTAATTCATTTATTATTTCTCATAAAATGTAATCAAGAATGTACTAATAAATATGCTCTTTTAAATTGTAGAATCAAGATGACAAACTCGTTAACCACCTTTTCTCTGCGATCAATTCTGGATAAAGACAATATCCTCACCGGCAGTAACTTTTAGGAATGGTTTAGGCGCCTTCGGGTTATCCTACGCCATGAACGAATGTTTTACGTGCTGGAGTCCTCGCTTCCTGGTTCTCCTGCCCTAGGGACGAGTGATGAAGATTTCCTGGTCTATGATCAACATTTGAACGATGCTCTCGACATTCAATGTTTGATGCTATCATCTCTGTCTAGTGAGCTCATGAAGTCTCATGAAGACATGGATGCCTACAGCATGCTTGAGCACCTCCGTGGTCTATACCAGGAGAGAGCAAGACATGAAAGGTTTGAGATCTCCAAGGCTCTATTTCAGAGCAAACTTGGAGAAGGTGCCCCAGCTGGGCCTCATGTAATCAAGCTCATTGGCTACATTGAGCGCTTGGAGGTTCTAGGGTTTAAACTCCCTAAAGAACTGGGTACCGATCTCATTCTTGCATCACTTCCCTAGAGATTCTCGAACTTTGTTGTTAATTTCAACATGAACAACATTGAGAAGTCTCTATATGATCTTCTTATCCTTATTCGCCAAGTAGATAATGACATGAAGTGTGAAAAGCCTTCTGTCCTTATGGTGAATAAATGGAAAGGGAAGGCGAAGAGCTTTAAGCCCAAAGCTTCTTCAAAGCCTTCCAAGAAATGGAAGATCAAAGGGGAGGCAAAGGAACAGGATGCTGTTTGTTTCGCATGTGGCAAGAAGGGCCACTGGAAGAAAAACTGCACCCATCCAAGGAAGCAAGGGGAAGCTTCAGGTGCGTTTGTTATCGAATGCAATCTATCTGTTTCTACTAATTGGTTATTAGATACTACTTGTGGTGCTCACATTTGTATCCAAATACAGGAACCAAGTAGATTCAGAAAGATTGACCGAGGTGAGGTGGATCTACGAGCAGCCAACGGAGCCAGACTCGCTGATATAGCTGTCAGAGACTACCACCTCACATTGCCTACTGGGATGATCTTGGTGTTAAAGGGTTGTTATTATGTGCCTTCTGTTACTAAAAACATTATTTCAATATCCAAATTAGATACTGATGGATTCATATTCAAGTTTGGAAATGAATGTTGCTACTTTTATAAAGATAACATTTGTTTTGGTAGGGCACATTTATATAACGACCTTTATGTGTTAGACTACACAAACCAAGTAATGGCAATCGATGACAAAGTAAATTCACATGACTCATACCACACCCAACTTTGGCATCACTGGATAGGTCATGTCAATGAGAAACGTTTGACAAAATTACATCAAGATGGGTATTTAGATTCTTTCGAACTAAATCCACTTGGTGTATGTCATGCGTGTCTACAAGGCAAAATGACCAAATCCCCATTTAGTGGGAAAGGTGAAAGGGATAAAGAGCTTCTAGAATTAGTTCACACAGATGTGTGTGGACCATTTCCAGTTGAAGAAAGGGGTGGGTTCTCGTACTTCATAACTTTTACTGATGATTTTAGTAGATATGGATATATCTACTTAATGCGGTATAAGTCAGATTCTTTTGATTGGTTCAAAGAATACAAGAATGAAGTTGAGAACCAGCTTGTTAAGAATATTAAGAAACTCCGCTCAGACAGAGGAGGAGAATATCTTAATTAGGACTTCATTGATTTCTTACGGGAGTTTGGGATTCTATCTCAACTCACTCCTCCTTACACGCCACAGTGGAATGGTGTAAGCGAAAGGAGGAACCACACCCTGTTGGATATGGTGAGATAAATGATGAGTCATGCGAGTCTTCCATTATCCTTTTGGGGATATGCATTACAAACAGCAGCACACATACTAAACCAAGTACCAACTAAATCGATAAATGGTATTCCATACGAGTTATGGAGTGGACACAAAGCCATGTTATCGAATTTACATGTGTGGGGTAGCGAATCATTTGTTAAGGCCTCTTCAGGTAACAAACTCGTGCCCTGAGGCACAAAGTGTATCTTTATAGGATATCCCAAGGAAACAGGGGGATATTACCTATACAACCCCTCAGACAAAAAGGTTACAATGACAAGACACACCATATTCCTTGAGAGGGAGCACATCTCCAAAAGAGATAGTGGGAGCGAGATAGACTTCGATGAAGTCAAGGCTCAAGATACACATGAGTTGATACAAGAACAGATTCCACAAAGCCCCGTGGAAGAACAATCTGTTCCAGAGACACAAGAACTGCGTAGGAGCATGAGAGAGGTGAGAGAACCAAAACGATATGGTTTTCTTATCACCGAGGATGGTGACTCATTATTGGTTGACAATGATGATCCTCTTACCTACAAGGAAGAAGTTGAAGGCACAAACATTGCCAAGTGGAATGAAGCCAAAAATTTTGAAATGGATTCCATGTACCAAAACCAAGTCTGGATTTTGGTAGATCCTCCAGTTGATGTAAAGCCTATTGGTAATAAATGGGTATTCAAGAAGAAACTGGACATGGAGGGGCAAGTCATCACCTATAAGGCACGACTAGTTGCAAAAGATTTTAGACAACATCAAGGAATTGACTATGATGAAACCTTTTCACCGGTTGTGATGCTTAAATCCATCAGAATCCTATTGTCCATTGCCGCTTACCATGACTATGAAATTTGGAAAATGGATGTCAAAACAGCTTTCCTTAACGGGAACCTCCAGGAAGATGTCTACATGACACAACCTGAAGGGTTTGTGACTCCAAAGGATGCCAACAAGGTATGCAAGTTACAGAAATCCATTTATGGATTAAAGAAAGCATCAAGGTCATGGAACATTCGTTTTGATGAAGCTGTAATGGAATTTGGATTTGTTAAGAATGAATGTGAGCCTTGTGTCTACAAGAGGTTTAGTGGGAGTGCAATCGTTTTCCTAATAGTATATGTTGATGACATATTACTAATTGGAAACGAAGTACCTGTCTTACAATCAGTTAAGGCATGGTTGCATAAATTCTTCTCCATGAAAGACTTGGGTGAGCCAGCATATATTCTTGGGATCAAGATCCATCGTGATAGATCCAAGAGAATGCTGGGCCTGAGTCAAAGTACATACATTGACAAGATACTGAAGATATTCAGTATGTAACAGTCCAAGAGGGGATTGTTGCCAGTGTCACATGGCATTCATCTTTCCAAGAAAATGTGTTCTCAGACACATGAGGAAAGAAAGAGAATGGAAAGGATCCCTTATGCATCCGCGATTGGGTCAGTCATGTATGCTATGCTATGTACGAGGCTAGATGTTGCTTACGCATTAAGTGCGGTAGGCAGATATCAAGCTGATCCAGGAGACCGCCATTGGATGACAGTCAAGACTATCCTTAAGTATCTGAGACATACTAAGGATATGTTCCTGGTTTATGGAGGAGATGAGGAACTAGTCATCAGAGGACATGTAGATGCTAGTTTCCAGACTGATCAAGATGACATAAAGTCGCAGACTGGATACATCTGCAGTTTGAATGGAGGTGCAGTGAGCTGGAAGAGCTCAAAGCAAAGTGTGGTGGGAGATTCTACAGCGGAGTCCGAGTATATCGCAGCTTCTGAGGCAGCTAAAGAAGCAGTATGGATGCGAAGCTTTGTCCAAGAGTTGGATGTTGTATCGAGCAGTAAATATCCTATCACACTCTATTGTGATAATACTGCAGTGGTGGCACTTACAAAAGATCCAAGGTCACATAAGCGGACAAAGAACATGCTTCGGAAGTATCATCTCTTGATGGATTTTTCTCAGAGAGGTGAAGTTGCAGTGAGCAGTATTTCCACAGAAGACAACGTGGCGGACCCCTTGACTAAAGCCTTGACTCAGCAGAAACATGATCATCATGTGAGGTCTAGCAGACTAAAAGTCGTAGGCAGTTGGCTCTAGTCCAAGTGGGAGTTTGTAATGGTTGGTTTCCTGAGAACCAACTATTTTGTACTTTGATTACATGAATGTTCACTTATTATATATTGTTTATTATTCTGCATGACTATAATATAATAATGTCCGGGAATATTTGTTGCATTGATAAGGTCATGGAAGATCCCCGCTATGATGAGAACCTTGAAATTCTATAACAATATTCTTAAATAAATTTCTACGGTTGGATGACATACTATGATAGGACACATAGTATACATACCGTCATGTGCGAGTACTCGTAACAAGATGAGACTCTCTCTCATGGAGTTCGCACTTGGTAATCTCCAAGATGAGGATTATGAGAACAGACCCGCCAGTAGCAATTCCACATGTCTTGGTGTCATCGGACATTGCTATCTACGAGCGTGTGTAATGGTCCTTAGACTGGAAGATTATCATTAACTCATGTCATGACTCGCGCACTTATATTTACTGACGAAAACCGTCACGCAGACAGTTGGCGGGAAGTAGGGTACGTTGGGTGCGTCACGAGTGACATGTTGTTAATGGATAAGTCGAGGAAGGATTTTTCCCTTCCATTTATGGAAGTTGATATCTCGGCCCTTTGATTGAAATAGAACTATCACATTAAATTCCATGGCCATGGTGTGAACGACGAGTTTATTTCAGGTAGTCAAAGAACGACGGATAAAGCATACAAGTTTATGACACTGCCATGAAACCTGCTTGATGAGATATCGAGACAAAGGGATTAAATTACACAGTAAGCATTCGTATGAGGTGATACGTCAATGTGGCGTCAACTTCTTTCTCTTGGGTGCCTTGACCCATTGCTAGACAGTAATCTTGGACTTTAGGCAAGCTCGCCTAATGCCAACGAGAAAGAGGCCTAGAGGGTCACACACTAAGTGTATTCAAGTATCTCAAGTAGAATAAAGATTATTCCCGTATGTGGTTTAATAATTATTCAAGGAAGCCTAAATTGTTTTAATGTTGGAGGAAGAATAAAAAATAAAACAAGTACACGCCGTGTATCAATAATTACACGCCGTGTAGTTTTATTTTGAAAACAAGTACACGTCATGTATTATTAAATGTACACGCCGTGTAGTTTTCATTTTGGAAAGGAAATGGATAAATGAAAATAAGATATACACGCCGTGTACATTGAATGTACACGCCGTGTAGTTTTCAATGAAAAACAAGTACATGCCGTGTATTTATTAATACACGCCGCATAGTTTTTCCAGTCGGGATTTTGAGGATATAATATTGTTTTAAATGATATTTATTATAATCAGCGTGGGCGCATGTCAAGGAATTAATTATTCGACATGGGGGTTTTAAATGGGAGTCAATGAAATAAATAAAACGTATAACGCGTTTATTTATTGTCATAACTCTACAACCTCAAACCTGATTATAAATATCCTCACAACCCCAACTCTTTTTTGACACACAAGAGAATCGTTGTGCACAACAATTCTGGAGAATTCTTTCAAGGCCGAAAGAACCTATTCCTCCAAGAACGCTCTCAAGACCGAGAGAGATCCTCTTCCATTGGATCAAGACGATATAAGGCGGACAACACAAGAAAAGGCTTCTCCACGCTAGCACCTCCTTTGGCGATGTCCAGAGATACGAGGTACACGTGTGGATCACCGCTAGAGGGAGTCTACCCTTGGCTTCTGCGACGCAATGATGGATCACATCGACAACGTGATCAAGAACATCAACGAAGAAAGAACACCCAAAAGGTATTTCTTTATAATTAATTAAATTAATTATAATCAACCTGTAACGATCCTTGTTTGTGGTTCCGGGACAAACCTTCTTCTTTGTCTTTTTTTGTGATTCGATCCGTGGAGACTGGCGTTTATCGTTGTATTGATCCCGGATTGATCATTGCTAATGACAAAAAGCCAAGTGGGCACATCCACCCGTGCGCTTCCGCTGCGCCCGGAACCTTCACTCATAAGAGAGATCATCTTCCAGGTGTACCACCTCCGAGTCCAGTACATGTGACGGATATGGTATGTACTTCCTTAAGAGTGATATGTGAAACACATCATGAAATCAAGCCATATTCAGTGGAAGTGCAAGCTGATAAGCCATAACTCCTATGCGATCAATGATCTCAAATGGGGAAATGTACCTTGGGCTTAGCTTCCCTTTCTTTCCAAATCACATAACTTTATTCCATAGAGATATCAGAAGAAAGACTTTATCTCCAACGTCGAACTATAAGGCCCTTTAGTGGTTGTCAACATAGCTCTTTTGCTGACTCTGAGCATCTTTGATATGTTGTTGGATGGCTTGAACCTTCTCTGTCATCTATTGCACAAGATCATGTCCAAGTGTCTTTCTTTTCCCAACTTCATCCCAACAGGTTAGAGTTCTACATCACTTTCCATACAAAGCTTCATATGGAGCCATCAGAATACTTGAGTGGAAGCTATTTGTAAAGACCCGTAAAATTCAAGTAAATTTTTTTCTTAATTTTATTTGAAATTTTACAAGAACGCAGTTTCTGACGGCACCTGATTCCGAGGCCTGGTGTGCCCGGAATCATTTTTCCAAAGTTTAGCTCGGGTACGTTCAGTAAACGAACGAGCGGGTTTTTCTAACTTTTGAACCGGTGCTCGGAATCGAATTCCGAGGGCACCGATGGAATCGCAGCGCTGGTATTTTCTTATAAACACCTTTTCCGGAGATGCGTTTGCTCGAGTGTGGTTTTAATTTTTTGGGGTTATGTTAAGAAATAAAATAAAAGTGGTGCGACACTTAATTTATTTTACTTAGAGCGGCTTAACCTATGTTAAGAGGATAAGGTAGGACCCACAATATCCTACCCACTTGGTAGGATATTTGTGAGGTGGGGCCCGCACAAGCCCCACCGTTTCTTTCCTTCTAAGTAACGCACCCGCACCCCCCTTTTTAATGAAGTCAAACCGTACGTTTATTCTGGTTAAGAAACGTCTCATTAATTTGGGCGGTTAAATCGTTACAATTAATTCATTGAATTAATTGTTCGTTTCTTTTCTTTTGAATTTCAAATTCTTATGTTATGATAATAAAATAAGGGAAGGACTTATTTTATTATGGTTGGGTTTTTGTTGTGTTAAGACTTTGGGAGAAAAAGAGAGGTCTTGAGGATTCTTCGTTCTTCGACGAAGAACGCGAAGAACGCACCGCCGCCGACGAAGAATGCCGACCTCCGACGGCGGACGACGGCGAGAGACGCCTCCCTCGGAGATCACCTAACGCCAACGACGTTCCTTCCGTGATGCTTTCTTCCGCGATGGTTAATTCTGCGATGAACTCTCGTTCGACGACAACGCTGATGTAGGGGTTTTATGCGTTTATATTTCGTGATTACTTCCGTAGTTTTCTTCCCTTCAAATTGAACCGCCTGTTATCATAATAACGGGAGGAGGTCGGACCGCACGAACACGACCGACACTCCTCCCCTTTTTGGTTGTTGATATTGATGCGGCTCGAGCAAGGCAACGCGGCGCTGAAGCACCGCACAGATTTTGTTAAAGGAAGGGCGGAGAAGCGCGGCGCCATCGCACCGCGCCGTTGGAAACAAGTTAATCCGCGGCGCCGTCGCGCCGCGCCGTAGTAGACAAACAAAAGATGTGACGCCGTCGCGCCGCGTCGGAGGACCACTAAAGCACCGCGGCCGGAGCAGGGCCGCGGCGCCGTCGCGCCGCGCCGGACGATCCAAGGCCACGGCCGGTTCCGGGCCACGGCGGAGCAGGGGAACCGGCGGCCGGTACCGGGTCGCCGGCGTCGGAGCAGGGGGATCGGCCTTGCCGGTCCCGTGGCGGCAACAACCGGCTGACCAGGGCGGGCCGGCCAGACAAGGGAAAAGCCGGGGGTTACAAACCCCCGACCGGCCAGCCGAGCGGCCCTATAAAGGGGCCATAGTTTCTCCACGCGGGGGCAGCGCCCCCCCCCCCCCCCCGCCCGCTTCGCTCGGCCATAACGGCCGAGCCGGCCGCCTGGCCACCCGGCCAGCGCCAGCGCGCCCAGCGCACCAGGCCGCGCCGACCGGGTCGGGCCGCGCCCAAACGGGCCGGACCCGGACCCGGTTCGGGTCGACCCGGTTCGGGCCAACCCTGGGGGTATCGGGCCGGGTCGAACCGAGCCCGAACCCCTTATTACTGAACCTCTTTCGGTCCGTTGCCCATAACTTGAGCTGCGGATCTCCGATCGAAGCACTGTCAGTTGTGTAGCGATCCATGGATCGAGACGGTCGTTTCGGTATACTACACTCAGGGTTTTGAAGAACTTTGAGTTTGGATGGGTTGGTTCGTACACGAAACCAACCGGGCCCTCGGAGCGGAAACACTCATAACTTGAGTTTCGGACGTCCGATCGACGTGCCGTCGACTTTGACAGATTACTCTAAGTGAGATGGACCTTTTGGCTTGCTCCGCTGGAGGTTTGGATGCTGGTGGAGTACGGTCAGGTTGGTTTTGACTTAAAAATCAACCGGGCCCCTAGGACGAAAAAGCCAATAACTCTCAGACCGAGCGTCCGATTGACGCGCCGTCTGTGACGTTGAGTTCCTGTTGACGATACGGAACTTTTGGATACATCAACTCCGAAATATGTGTCAGTTGATGTATCAGCCCCTCGGCTCGTGGAGCGGACCCTCCCGAATGAGCTTGCTGTGTGCGGGAACCCTAGAGCTGGCTGTGACGACGACGACGACTGTGCAGAAATCTTCCGTGGATTCGACGGCGATGACTACAACACTCAGCGATCCTACGTGGATCAGTGCTACCGATCCTATGTGGGTCAGATCCTGTGCGGGTCAGCGCTCAGCGGTCCTGTGTGGGCCAGCGCCTACAGATCCTGTGTGGGTCCGATCCTGTGTGGGTCATTGCAGGGGTTAGTTACCTATCGACCCTGTGTGGGTCAAATCCTTTGGGGGTCATTGCGGGGGTTAGTTACCTATCGACCCTCTGTGGGTCAGATCCTTTGTGGGTTATTGCGGGGGTTAGTACCTATCGATCCTTTGTGGGTCCGACAGCTTAGATGAATCAGTGGATATATCTGATCATCTCTATCGTCATACGAAGAAGTATACCTGTGTGAGCTGAATCTTAACTTGCTTTCCTATGTGGATTACGTTATGCTTTTCTATGTGGATCGGGTTGTGATTTCCTGTGTGGATGTGATCGAACTTGGGCTCGGATGTTGGAGCCGAACTGGAATTGATGACTTGGTATATGTATGGGCATATACCTAAGCAGTGTCGGATGTTACTTCATGATTGTATATTTCCTTTGTGGATTTTGGGAGACCTTCGGGGGTCTCGGGGTCCCTACTGAGTAGCGTATACTCACCCCTGCACGGGCTATGCCTGCACTATGTTGTGTTGGTTGCAGACGACGGACAACGCTGATCGTGGTAGAGGTACGAGGAGCAGGTCGGTACCCGGAGGTGGACCACTGGGCGGGACGTACTCGGAGCGGACGGCTGGACCCGGGGAGCTGTGGAGGCTATCTGTACTCACCCTTCAGGTGGGACTTCCAGTGGATGACTCGAGGCTACGACTTTACTTTCAATTGTTGTTTTCCCTTTCCAGTTGTACTTACTTTCAGTTTGGGTTTGTATGCTGGCCCACTTACTTTTCCGCACTTACTTTTGTATCAGTTTTTACTTAGTGTTTACTTATGCTGCTTGCTTTCTCTGTGGTGTTTGTTTACTTTTCAAAGGCAATGCCTTCCCTTTTTATTGGGAATTACACCTTGGTGCTAATCGCCAGCCCCTGGCCTATGGAAGGCGGGCTTGGGGTAGTCACGGCACGGGCCCCAAGGACTGGTCGTGACAAATTGGTATCAGAGGAGATCAGTTCTACCGCAGAACCCAGGACTCTGATCTTTTTCTATGTGAAGCAATAGTGTTAAGAGTATTGAGTGTGGTTATCAGTCCAGGGAGTCCAGTGTTGGTGCGACGGCCGATGTATCCGTACACGAGGACCCTGACTTCTGATTTCCGACTTAATACCCGAAAACCTTGATTGCATGTGTGTTTCAAGTTTTCTTTGTGATTACTTTATGTCAGCTCACCAGGTATACTGTTCTGACCATGGCGCACCTGTTTCTTTTCAGGATGGCCCCACGACGTCAGCCAGCTAGGGTTCCGAGAGTTGTGTGTGACGACAGCCCACTGAGCGATGAGGCCTCGGTACAGGGCCCTTTGACAGCAGAGGCACCGGTGGTACCTCTACCCACCGAGCCACCGATGCTACCAGCCCCAATCGCTGACGATGCACGTCGCCTTAGTGCACTGCACGAGTTTCAGTGCCAGCGACCGCCCAGGTTCCATGGGGAGACGGACCCCTAGGCAGCCGAGGATTGGCTGGAGGCAATTGTATGGGTTTTCAGGTTAGTGAGGACACCAGCAGACCTCATGGTGATCCTCACAGCGAGCCTACTGCACGCGGCAACAGACAGATGGTGGAGCTTGATGCTCCAAGTGCACGATGAGGCATCTCTTCTCTGGACGGACTTTGAGAGCCTCTTCCGCTCGGAGTTCGTCCCAGCCACCCTCCGTGCGGTGCACATCCAGGAGCTTCTACAGCTGCGGCAGGGCAGCTTGACGGTTGCCCAGTACTCGGCGAGATTTACCGATCTCTCACGCTACTCGACAAACATGGTACATGACCCATTCTTCCGGGCCCGGACCTTTGAGCAGGGTTTGAGGCAGGAGATCAGGGCATCACTGATCTCCCTCAGCACCCCGATTTAGGCAGGGGTACTGGAGTGAGCCATTCTGATCGAGAGCTTCCTTGCTTAGCCTTCATCAGCAACGAGACCTACCGCGAGGCGGCACGTAGCAGAGTCTTCTGCAGCAGGCAGTCGACGAATGAATCATGGGTCCAGGCAGACCAGACCCTCAGGCAGACGACCTCAGGACACTGGCTCAGCAGTGCGGGGCACACAGCGCAGATCCAGTCTTTCGAGAGGCAGACAGTGCTACGCGTGCGGCGGGTAGGGCCACATGGCTCGTGACTGCCCGACCCGCCGTGCCGAGGAGCAGAAGACGGTTGAGGGGCCGCCCAGGCAGAGACAGAGGGTCGACTGTGGCGGTCCGCAGGGAGCAGGCGGACGAGGCAGAGGAGCTGGCTGAGCAGCAGGTGGTGGGTGACGCTTTGAGGCTCTACCACCACCACCACCAGGAGGTCCACCCCGACCACAGGGAGCTGGCGGGCAGAGACAAGCACAGCTCCAGGCAGCGGAGGCCTACGACCACGGCGCGCCTGAGATGATTCGAGGTACTATATATGTCTATTCCACCCTTGCTGCAGTTCTTATAGACACAGGAGCGAGTCATTCTTTCATAGCCGCTGCCCTTGTTCGGAGCTCAGAGATTCCGACAGAGCCGTTGGATCGATCCTTACAGCTAGAGACTCCTACGGGAGCAGACTCGATGATTACGCACTGGTGCTGGCAGTGTGAGCTTACTCTAGGAGGCGAGATCTTCGGCTGGGATCTTCTTGTAGCAGCGTCGAGGCCTTACGACGTCATCTTGGGCATGGATTGGTTATTTACAGTCCATGCTCAGATTGACTGTATTAGGCGCAAGGTGCGGTGTGTACGCACCGATGGGAGCAGGTTCACCTTCACCGGCAAGAAGGGAGCCTTCGCAGTACAGTATGGACTCTCGTAGAGGAGAGGACAACCCATCACTCATCAGTTGGCTAACCTCATCCTAGGAGCAGTTGACGTGTGGAGTCCTAGTTTTCCTGCAGTGGTGGATCAGTATGCGGATGTTTTTCCCGACGATGTTCTAGGACTACCTCCTCGCAGAGAGGTAGACTTTTATATTGATCTGTACCCTGGGACAGCCCCGATATCCACTCCAGCATATCGGATGGCCCCTGCTGAGCTTCGAGAGCTACGGGTACAGTTGGAGGACTTGCAGGGCAAGAGATTCATCCGACCCAGCGTTTCACCCTGGGCTTCCCCCATATTGTTCGCCAAGAAGGCGGACGAGAGCTTGTGACTTTGTGTCGACTATCGTCGCCTGAACCAGGTGATAGTGAGGAACAAGTATCCGCTACTGAGAATTGATGACCTCTTCGATCAGCTCAAGGGAGCACGATGGTTCTCAAAGATAGACCTCAGGTCAGGCTATCATCAGCTCAGAGTTCGGGACGAGGACGTGCATAAGACGACCTTCAGATGTCGGTATGGCCACTATGAGTTCTTGGTTATGCCATTCGGCATAACCAATCCTCCAGCAGTGTTCATGGGCCTCATGAATAGGATCTTTCAGCCATACCTTGATCGATTTGTCGTGGTCTTCATCGACGACATTTTGATATACTCGACGACTGAGGTGGAGCACGCCTACCACTTGCGGGTTGTACTTGACACACTCCGAGAGCACCAGCTTTATGGAAATCTCTCGAAGTGTCAGTTCTGGATACGTGAGGTCCACTTCTTGGGACACGTCATCTCTGAAGCAGGAGTTGCGGTGGATCCTGCGAAGATCGAGGCAGTGCTAGCTTGGGAGCCACCCAAGAGCGTGGCGGAGGTGCAAAGTTTCTTGGTACTAGCTAGGTACTACCAGAGATTTGTTCCAGACTTCTCCAGAGTTGCGACGCCACTCTCAGCTTTGAAGAAGAAGGGGAAACCCTTTGTGTGGTCAGACAGATGTCAGCAGAGCTTCCAGGAGCTGAGACAGAGATTGACCAGCGCCCCTATCTTGAGGTTGCCGGAGGAGGGAGTAGGGTACGTAGTCTACTGTGATGCATCAGGGACCGGACTTGGATGTGTCCTGATGCAGGAGCGGGCAGTGATCGCCTATGGATCACGCCAGTTGAGGCTGCATGAGCAGAACTACGCTACTCATGACCTGGAGTTAGCAACAGTGGTCTTTGCTCTAAAGATGTGGTGACACTATCTGATGGGCGAGCGCTTTACAGTCTTTTCTGACCATCAGAGTCTCAGGTACATCTTCTCTCAGAAGGACCTGAACCTGAGACAGTGGCGATGGTTCAAGTTCCTCCAAGACTATGACTTTGAGATAGTCTATACTCCTAGGAAGGGGAACGTGGTAGCCGATGCTCTCAGCAGAAGGACGTGCACTCAGCTACTTGGGGAGGCGACAGAGCAGCTAGCTGCTTTGCAAATATCCTTTGCGGATAGAGATGGATCATCCTTCCTTCAGTCACTCACAATCACTCCTCCACTACTGCAGCGGGTCAGAGAGGCACAACGTGGGGACGCTGACTATGTGACGCGGCGTGCACAGATATCCTCAGGACAGGCACCTGATGGTTTCTCCTTAGGAGGAGAGCACGACGTCCTTTTCAGAGGACGTACCTTGGTACCAGTTGCTTTGCGAGAGGAGGTGCTGAGAGAGTTTCACACTTCCCCTTTGGCGGAACATCCTAGAGTGGGGAAGATGTACCAGGATCTCAGACGACAACACTGGTGGCCGGGCATGAAGAAGGATGTGGAAGAGTTCATTTCTCGATGACTCACCTTTCAGTAGGTGAAGGCAGAGCATCAGGTACTAGCAGACTTGGTACATCCCTTGGAGGTCCCAGAGTGGAAGTGGGACGACATATCTATGGACTTCGTGACTGGACTTCCACACACTTCCAGAGGCCACGACTCCATTTGGGTGATTGTCGACCGACTCACCAAGTCGGCTCACTTCTTACCCATCAGAGAGTAGGGCTCAGTGGAGAGCTTGGGGCGTCTCTATGTTCAGGAGATTGTACGGCTTCATGATGTTCCATCGTCTATCGTCTCCGATCGAGATGCTCGCTTTACTTCCCGGCTTTGGAAGGGGTTGTAAGAGGCATTCGGGACGCAGCTACGTCTGAGCACCGCCTTTTACCCTCAGACAGATGGTCATACGGAGAGGACCATACAGACTCTCGAGGACATGCTCCTCACATGTGTCCTCGACTTTGGTCGTAGCTGGGAGGACCACCTACCCTTGGTGGAGTTCGCGTACAACAACAGCTACCACTCCACCATCGGGATGACACCATACGAGGCGTTGTACGGCTGACCTTGCAGATCACCGCTGTGTTGGACAGACCCTGGGGAGTCAGCACTTGTGGGACCGGAGATGGTTCAGGCCACGACAGAGAAGGTCTAGGTCATCCAGGAGCGGATGATGACAGCTCAGAGCCGGCAGAAGTCTTATGCTGACAGGAGGTGAAGGCCACTGGAGTTCGAGGATGGGGACCATGTCTTCTTGCGGGTCTCACCTCGACGTGGATTACAGAGATTTGTCCGAGGCGGCATGTTGTCTCCATGCTTCATCGGACCATTCTAGGTCCTCAGCAGGATTGGTGAGGTGGCGTATCGCCTGGCTCTACCAATTCAGTTGCACTGGGTGCACGACGTCTTCCACGTATCTCAACTGAGGAGATACGTGCACGACCCGACGCATATCATTGACCATGGGGAACTGGATGTTGATGATGGGGTGACTTTTGCGGAGGTCCCGGTGGAGATTGAGGATCGACATGAGCAGGTCCTACGTGGACGGTTGATTCCTCTAGTGCGCATCAGATGGCAGCACGAGAACCTCCAGGAGAGCACTTGGGAGCGGGAGGCTCAGATGCGTGCTCAGTACCCACTTTTGTTTCCCTAGTTTATGATGTATCTTTACGGGGATGTAAAGACCTGAGGTGGTAGTGATGTAAAGACCCATAAAATTCAAGGAATTTTTTTCTTAATTTTCTTTGGAATTTTACAAGAACGCAGTTTTTGACGGCACCTGATTCAGAGGCCCGGTGTGCCCGGAATCCTTTTTCCAAAGTTTAGCTCGGGTACGTTCAGTGAACGAACGAGCGGGTTTTTCTAACTTTTGAACCGGTGCTCGGAATCGAATTCCGAGGGCACTGATGGAATCGCAGCACCGGTATTTTCTTAGAAACACCTTTTCCAAAGTTGCGTTTTCTCGGGTGTGGTTTTAATTTTTTTTGGGTTAAGTTAAGAAATAAAATAAAAGTGGTGCGACACTTTATTTTATTTTACTTAGAGCGGCTTAATCTATGTTAATCGGATAAGGTTGGACCCACAATATCCTACCCACTTGGTAGGATATTTGTTAGGTGGGGCCTGCACGAGCCCCACCGTTTCTTTCCTTCTAAGTAACGCACCCGCACCCCCCTTTTTAATGAAGTCAAACTTTACGTTTATTCTGGTTAAGAAACGTCTCATTAATTTGGGCGGTTAAATCGTTACAATTAATTCATTGAATTAATTGTTCGTTTCTTTTCATTTGAATTTCAAATTCTTATGTTATGATAATAAAATAAGGGAAGGACTTATTTTATTATGGTTGGGTTTTTGTTGTGTTAAGACTTTGGGAGAAAAAGAGAGGTCTTGAGGATTCTTCGTTCTTCGACGAAGAACATGAAGAATGCACCACCGCCGACGAAGAACGCCGACCTCCGACAGCGGACGACGGCGAGAGACGCCTCCCTCGAAGATCACCTAACGCCAACGACGTTCCTTCCATGACGCTTTCTTCCACGACGGTTAATTCCGCGACGAACTCTCGTTCGACGACAACGCCGAGGTAGGGGTTTTATGCGTTTCTATTTCGTGATTACTTCCGTCGTTTTCTTCCCTTCAAATTGAACCCCCTTTTATCGTAATAACGAGAGGAGGTCGGACCGCACGAACACGGCCGACACTCCCCCCCTTTTTGGTTGTTGATATTGATGCGGCTCGAGCAAGGCAACGCGGTGCCGAAGCACCGCGCAGATTTTGTTAAAGGAAGGGCGGAGAAGCGCGGCGCCGTCGCACCGCGCCATTGGAAACAAGTTAATCCGCGGCGCCGTCGTGCCGCGCCGTAGTAGACGAACAAAAGACGCGGTGTCGTCGCGCCACGCCGGAGGACCACTAAAGCATCGCGGCCGGAGCGGGGCCGCGGCGGAGGGGCGCGGCGTCGTCGCGCCGCGCCAGATGAGCCAAGGCCGCGGCCGGTTCCGGGCCGTGGCGGAGCAGGGGAACCGGCAGCCGGTATTGGGCTGCCGGCGTCAGAGTAGGGGGACCGGCCTTGCCGGTCCCGTGGCGGCAACAGCCGGCCGGCCGGGGCGGTCCGGCCGGACAAGGGAAAAGCCGGGGGTTACAAACCCCCGGCCAGCCAGCTGAGCGACCCCATAAAGGGGCCGCAGTTTCTCCACACGAGGGCAGCGCGCCCCCCGCCCGCTTCGCTCGGCCATAATGGCCGAGCCGGCCGCCTGGCCACCCGACCAGTGCCAGCGCCCCGAGCCGAGCCGCCGGGCCGGGCCGCGCCGACCAGGATGGGCCCCGTCCAAATGGGCCGGACCCGAACCCAGTTCGGGTCGACCCGGTTCGGGCCGACCCTGGGGGTATCGGGCCGGGTCGGACCGGGCCCGAACCCCTTATTGCCGAACCTCTTTCGGTCCTTTGCCCATAACTTGAGCTGCATACCTCCGATCGACGCACCGTCAGTTGTGTAGCGATCCTTGGATTGAGATGGTCGTTTAGGTATACTACAATCAGGGTTTCTGAGAACTTTGAGTTCGGCCGGGTTGGTTCGTACATGAAACCAACCGGGCTCTCAGAGCGGAACCGCTCATAACTTGAGTTCCGGACGTCCGATTGACGTGCCGTCGACTTTGACAGATTCCTCTAAGTGAGACGGACCTTTTGGATTGCTCCGCTCAAGGTTTGGATGCTGGTGGAGTACGGTCGGGTTGGTTTTGACTTAAAAACCAATTGGGCCCCTGGGACGAAAAAGCCAATAACTCTCAGACCGGGCGTCCGATTGACGCGCCGTATGTGACGTTGAGTTCCTGTTGATGATACAGAACTTTTGGATACATCAACTCCGGACTATGTGTCAGTTGATGTATCAGCCCCTCAGCTCGTGGAGCGTTCCCTCCCGAACGAGCTTGCTGTGTGCGAGAACCCTAGAGTTGGCTGCGATGACGACGACGACTGTGCAGAAATCCTCCGTGGATTCGACGACGATGACTATAGCACTCAGCGATCCTACGTGGATCAGTGCTACCGATCCTGTGTGGGTCAGATCCTGTGTGGGTCAGTGCTCAGGGGTCCTGTGTGGGCCAGCGCCTATAGATCCTGTGTGGGTTCGATCCTGTGTGGGTCATTGCGGGGGTTAGTTACCTATCGACCCTGTGTGGGTCAGATCCTTTGTGGGTCATTGCGGGGGTTAGTTACCTATCAACCCTGTGTGGGTCATATCCTTTGTGGGTCATTGCGGGGGTTAGTACCTATCAATCCTTTGTGGGTCCGACGACTTAGATGAATCAGTGGCTATATCTGATCATCTCTATCGTCATACGAGGAAGTATACCTGTGTGAGCTGAATCTTAACTTGCTTTCCTATGTGGATTACATTATGCTTTCCTGTGTGGATCGGGTTGTGATTTCCTGTGTAGATGTGATCGAACTTGGGCTCGGATGTTGGAGCCGAACTGGAATTGATGACTTGGTATATGTATGGGCATATACCTAAGCAGTGTCGGATGTTACTTCGTGATTATATCTTTCCTTTGTGGATTTTGGGAGATCTTTGGGGGTCTCGGGGTCCCTACTGAGTAGCGTATACTCACCCCTGCACGGGCTATGCCCGCATTACATTGTGTTGGTTGCAGACGACAGACATCGCTGATCGTGGTAGAGGTACGAGGAGCAGGTCGGTACCCGGAGGTGGACCACTGGGCGGGACGTACTCGGAGCGGACGGCTGGACCCGGGGAGCTATGGAGGCTATCTGTACTCACCCTTCAGGTGAGACTTCCAGTGGACGGCTCGAGGCTGCGGCTTTACTTTCAGTTGCTGTTTTCCCTTTCTAGTTGTACTTTACTTTCAGTTTGGGTTTGTATACTGGCCCACATACTTTTCTGCACTTACTTTTGTATCAGTTTTTACTTAGTGTTTACTTCTGCTGCTTGCTTGCTCTGTGGTGTTTGTTTACTTTTCCAAGGCAATTCCTTCCCTTTTTATCGGGAATTACACCTTGGTGCTAGTCGCCAGCCCCTGGCCTATGGAAGGCGGGCTTGGGGTAGTCACGACACGGGCCCCGAGGACGGGTCGTGGCACTATTTTTTTTAACAATAATGGGAGGACTTTTATTAAAAAAGGAGGGATTACACCAGACGAAAGGATGGAGTTTTGTTTACATCACGAATATAAAGTGGGATCAACTCAGCAAGGAGATCATCACTCCACGTAATAGCATGGGTTACACCCATGTTTGCCAGAGCATCAGTAATCCTGTTGGCTTCTCTATAACTGTGCGTTGCAATAAAGCTGATGGAGGAGAGAGAATATAGGCAATCAATCCAGCGGGAAGTGAGCTTCCAAGCTAGGTGAACTGTACCCTGCCAAATAGCTTGAACAATGGTAGATGAATCACTCTCAATCAAGATGTTGCTCCAATTACGGGCTTTAGCAAATGAGATAGCATGGATAACACTACACATCTCAGCTTCTAAGGAGGAGGAAGATCCACATGAGCCGTAGAAGCATCCAAGGATCTGGTCCAAATGATTTCTGAAGATGCCACCACAATCAGAGACAATTGAGAGTGGAACACCATGCAGTCTCACCACTTCTTTCATATATATCTTAACAAGTTGTTCAAGAGAGAGATCTTCCTGAATAGTGATAAAGTGGGTAGTCTTGGTGAGTTGGTCCACCACAACCCATATCACATTATTTCATTTGGATGTCTTCGGGAGACCCATGATAAAGTCCATGGTGACATTCTCTCATTACCATATGGGTATAGACAATGGTTGCATCATCCCTTTGGACTTTTGTCGCTCTGCTTTAACTTGCTGACATATCAAGCACCTTGAGATATATTCTGAAATCTCCTTCTTCATGTTATCCCACCAGAAATGTTCTCAGAGATCACAATACATCTTGGTGCTACCAGGATAGACACAGAAAGTTGAGCTATATGCATTGTCCAATAGATACTTCTTTATCTCTGGATCAGATGCTACATAAATCCTCATTCCAAACTGAATTTCACCACCATCATCAATATGGAACTCTTGCAGCTTCCCTTCCTTTATTGCATTCACCTTCTTTTGTAACTCTGAATCATCCCTTTGGGCCTCCTTACTCTTCTCTTGGATAAATGGTTGGGCAATCATTTGGGAAAGGTAGGATGTATTCCCTGCTGTTATGATTTTCAAATCCATCCTTTGCATATTTATGAAGATAGGGTCCTTTTCAATCCGCAACATGGATAGAGTAGAAGGTTCTTTTTTTCTAAGAGCATCATCAACCTTTTTCTCCTTTCTAGGATGATAGTGAATAGAGAAATCATAGTATTTGATTAGATCTAACCACCTCCTTTGACACATGTTGAGCTCCTTTTGTGTGAATATATACTTTAGGCTCTTATGATCAGTATACATGTCACACTACTCACCATAGAGGTAGTGCCGATAGATTTTCGGGGAAAATATCACAACTGCTAACTCCAGATCATGTGTCGGGTAGTTCTGCACATGGATCTTCAATTGTCATGAGGTGTAGGCTATCACATTATCATTTTTCATGATTAAACAACTCAATCCTTCCTTGGAAGTATCACTGTATATCACAAATATTTCTCCACTTTTCAGTAATGTGAGTACAAGCGCAGTGATGAGCCTTCTCTTTAGCTCCTTGAAGCTTTCCTCACATTATTCTGTCTAGACATACTTTACCCATTTTCTTGTTAAGTTAGTTAGCAGGCTTGAAATCGGGATAAATTTCTCACAAAATGTCTATAGTACCCTATTAAGCCAAGAAAACTACGAATTTATGTGACACTAGAGGGTCTAGGCCATTCCTCAATTGCCTTTGTTTTTGAGGGGTCCACAGAAATTCCCTCACTTGTGATCACATGTCCCAAGAATGTGATTTGTTGTATCCAAAAGTCACACTTGCTGAACTTGGTGTACAACTTGTCCTTCCCCAATGTCGCCAACACAAGTCTTATATGTTCTTTATGTTCCTCCTTTCTTTTGAAGTAGATGAGAATATCATCGATAAACACTACCACAAATTTTTCGAGGTAATGTTTAAAGACTCTATTCACCAAATCCATGAATATTGCAAGGGAATTAGTAAGTCTGAAGAGAATCACCAAAAACTCATAGTTCCCATAGCTTTTATGGAAGGTCGTCTTCTGAATATCTTTCTTCTTAACCTTTAGCTAATGATATCCAGAACAGAGATCCACCTTTGAGAAGTATTGAGCTCCTCTCAACTGATCAAACAAGTCATCAATCCTCATAAGCGGATACTTAATATTTATGGTGATCTTGTTGAGTTCCCGATAATTGATACACATCCACATTAATCCATACTTCTTCTTGACAAAGAGCACTAGCGCACCCCATGGTGATACACTAGGGCGTATGAACCCTTTGTACAAATGCTCTTGCATCTACTTATTTAACTCCTCCAATTCGGTAGGATCCATCTTATAGGGACACTTTGGGATATGATTAGCTCATGGTATGAGTTCTATTGAGAACTCTACCTCACGATCTGGGGGTAGTCTGGGCAACTCTTCAGGAAATACATCACTGTATTCCCTCACGATGGGCATTTTCGCTAGGTTGACAATTTCCTTCGACTCAACCATTTGAGCGAGGTATGATTCTTCATAGGGAATCAACACTCACACCGTTGAAGGATTTTTCAAAGGAGATTCATGATCTTCTTTGCATTTGTAGAGGAGCATGAGATAGTTCAGAATATGAAAAGATATTTCCTTTTCTCGACAGTTTATATGTGCTCTATATAACGAGAGTCAATCTATTACCAATATAGCATCAAATTCCACCAAGGGAAGTAGCACGAGATTTGTTGGAAGAATATTCCCACATGTGCCAACATGAGAAGAGTCCAACACTTGGGTTGAAATGATTTCACCGCTAGGTGTTTTTACAGATATCACTACTTAAAGGTTTCGGGGCTTCAATTCAATAGTCTATAAAACTTGCGAGATATAAAGGAATGCATAGAACCAGAATCAAATAATACCTTTTCCATTCTTGAGTGAATAGGAAGTGTGCCTTGTATGACTTCATTTTCTTGCTCCACTTCCGCAGTAGTAATGAGATAAACCTTTAATTTCTCCTTTGGCTTTGGAGGCTGATGATGCTGATTACCCTTGAGAACATGAGGTTTAGTGCATTGGATTTCATAGTGCCCTTGCTTTATACAGTTGTAACATTGGACCATGGGTGGTGATCTCCTTTCCTCCACCACATTGTCCTTCCTTTTTATGTCTTTTCGAAATTCATGAGATTGGTGGTCTTCTATCTCACACTTGAAGAATTTCCCCATCCCTTTGAGGCAGTTCCCATAATGCTTCTTCCCACATTTTTGACATGTGAGTAGTCGAGTTTTCTTTCCACCTTTCTCATTAGATCATCCGGCTTGAAACTCCATCTTTCGTTTCTTATCACCACAACCATGAGATCATTCTCCAAACTCCATCTCCACTTTGAGAGCACATAAAACAACTTCTTCATAACTCCTAAAGTCTCAAATTCCAAGATCCTTTCTAAGGTGTGGTTTTAAACCACTAAAGAATCTATCAAATTTTCTATCATTGTTGACAACAAAACCCAAAGCATACATTGCAAGACTTGTGAAATTTGATTCGTAGGCCATGACAGATTCTCCTTCCTTTTGCTTCAGCTCTATGAATTCTCTCTCCATCTTAGTTAGAAGAGTTTGAGGGAAATACTTAAAAAATTACTTAAAGTCTCCCCACTCCATATCTTCAATTTTGTCCCTCATCTTGGTGTTCTTAATCAACACCCACCATTGGTCAACATCTCCATCTAGACGATAAACAACGAGGGTCACCTTCTCTGTCTCAAAATAGTAAAGCATATAAAAGATCTTCTCCATCGAGTTGACCCACTGTTCCGCAACTAGTGGATCTGAAGATCCACTAAAAATTGGTGGTCGTTGCCACATAAAACACTCGATATCTAGTTGCTTCCTCTTTGGTGAAGGATAATGTTCCCCATTATTCAGGTTATTGTTCATAACCTGAGACAACTGGGTAAACATCGCCATAAAATTTTGAACCCCTCCTCCTAAATCATTAGGGATTTCATTCGGGCAATCACTGCACTATCCCTCGCACGGGTTGTTGGCCTGGTTTATCCTGGTTCCCACAATTTTCTAAAATATAAAAGGTTATAACAAAACATAAGTTAAAAAGTCAAGAATAAATAATTTATTCCTTTGTGCATTTAAGTCTAAAGGCATATCTTGTGGGATCCCTATGTTTATCATTTTCTAAAAATAAAGATTCTTGGGTGCTCACTTATACTTGGTCTCATACTAAGGGTTTTCCCTATGGTTCTCTAATCCTAATTCCCAAATTAACTATACCGTCGTCTGATACCAACTATAGAAACCATGCTCTTCTTACATTACTATTACCTCATTTTAATGACAAACAACTTAAAAACATTACAAAATGGGGATTCAAAGATTTACTGTCTTGGGAAAACTTGGACCATACATAACTTTTACAACATAAAAACATAAACATTTATTTAATTCCTTATTCTATAGCTTCTTATTTCCCCTTGTGTTCTCCTTAGTACAAGTAGTCACCTGCGGATATACATCAAAAAGGGGTGAGCTAAATTCCCAATAAGAGGATAGATAAGAACATGAAACAATATAACATGGGGTGAGCATAATCATTATCATCACAACATAAACATATGATCATAATCATGAGAGGAAACATTAATAAAAAACATTGAATGTGGAAATGCATAAAAATGAAATATCATGTCTTAGTGGTCAGTTACTACACATAGTTGTGAAAAAATATAGCATCATGTTCACACATATTTCACTTTAACTCATGATATTCATCACATTACCCAATGCATTAGAGTGCTATATAATTCTGGGTGCACCTGTCACATCATAACATTTACATTATCATGTATGCCACATAGAACATATATCAATCATGAACATAAATAAATCCTGGAAAGGAATGAGTTTCATCTCAAAGCATACTTTCATAAACTTTGGGTTCCCAAATTAAAGGGGTAATAACATACTTGTTATAAGAATCGTCAACCTTGAGTTAAAGGTAAAAGGTGTGTTTTGAAAGAAGAGTTCTTTTGGAAAACATTGTGTTTCTTATAAACTCCAGTATAAATCATGTATATCCCAGAAAAGATAAGATAATTATGAATAAATTATTTTTAAGGAATAACCATACTGAAAATGGGATGAAAGAGGGAAAACCCAAAGAAAGAGAGTTGGGTTCGAAAAATCCTCTTACCTTGTGTCCGAATGCTTTTATCACTTTAATGTCCTGTATAATCACATTAGATTCATTAATTAACAAATCCAGAACCTTTTATACATGAATATAATTAATTAAGGTCTTATTAAGTCCCTTTATGGTCTTTTGGTTGAGTTATAGAGTTTAATTTCATAGTGTGCGACTTTTTTGTTTTCATAGTTTTCATGATCGGTTCATTTGTATACATGAATGAAAGTGTGTTTAAAATGAGTATGAATATCTAGAATTGTTATTATATTTTATTAATGATCCTAAAAAATCTTAAATGATCATATAAGTTATTTAGTTAATTTGGGTGATGATGAATCATTAGATAAGATCTTAGTGATAAACGTTTGGATTATTTTGGGCGATTTCGCTACAACGAATTTTTTTTGTTTTATTATTTAACATCATGTGTGTATAAAGAATCAAGAACATTACATAAAATCTATTAAATATATTATAATTTGTTTCATCCATAAAAATGGTTTCATGACCAGAATTGAAGACGATAATAGAAATTGAAAACCCGTCGTCCTTAAATGTAATAAATTAACACATCTCAGATGTTGTTTTCATTTTTAATATAAAAGGAGGGGAGAGAGAGGTGATGAAGAATTATTAAATTTGGTTAAAAACCTTCCAATATATTTAAGGTATTGTAGTTGTCATGCCATTTATATGGGAGGAGGTGAGGAGATAAAAATAAAAGAAAATGAACTTTAAAGAAAATAAAACCAGAAAGAGGAATTTACCTCTTGAATTTATCCTCCTTGAGAGCCTCTTTAGGGAAGAGGTTTTGGTCTTTTGATGAGACCAAGAGCTCCTAGATGTGGGTAAGGGGATAGGTAGGAGATTTGAGCAGAATTTAGACAAGTCTCAAAGCTTGAGAGGTGTAAGGCGAAGAGGGTGCGAGAGGTGGTATTTATAGTGGAGGGGAGAGACATTTTCTTATTATTTTAATAATTAGTTTATTATTTTGTTCCAGATAAGAAATAGTAAGGATTCTTGTGACTAAAAAAATTAATTAGATCATTTGATTTTGAACCAATGATGCTTACATCAGTGATGACTCAATGAATAGTGCTTTTAGCTTATAATGTATACATACTGTAAATTACCGTATTTTACTATTCACCAAAATTCAAGTATTTCATAAAAATATAAAAAATTAACCCTAACCATTTTTCGACATGTATAATTCAAAAAATGGACTCAATTTTATGAAAATAATTTTCTAGATATGATGATTTAATTTTTAATTAAAATCATCATTTACTTGGAAAATATAGATTTTAAAATTATAACTGATTTTATAACACTTTGAAAATTTACTTCAGGTCTCATTAAATTATCTTAAAAGAACAAGAAATAAAAATGTCAATCTATGAATTTATTTTATGAAAATACATTTGATTTTAAATTAATAATTATACAATTGTAATTAAATAATTATAACTTAAAAAAATACCAATCACTTAATTAATAAGTTTAAAACATTTATTTACTTAGTCTATCATACCATTCTTTTATTTATAATATGCCTCAATTTTATTTATACTTTCATGGGTGAGGTTAATATTCATTTGGTTGGTTTACTATTCATATGAGTCATATTACTATTCATAAGAGCAACATTACTATTCACAAGGGTATGTTACTATTCACCAAAAAATAAGTTTGTCCTATAAGACTCTTAATATATTACTAATCACAACCGTCTATGTAATATTTTTGAAATTAAAATCATAGAAGTGACAAAAATTTGTTTAATGACTAGTTTATAAAAGTCACATAGTATATAGTAGTATGATGCGACATTGTGCTTCCTAATGTGATTTTAAGTGACATAATTATAAAAAGGGAATTTTCATTAATAAAACATTGGGTCGTTATAGAGACTCTCTTCTTCTTAATTATCATCTTGAATCTATTTTAAAATTATTTATTGATGGTGGAATGATGTTCATTAGCTAGACCTAAGGTTCTATTCTATAATCAATAAGTAATTCACGATTTTTTCCTCAATCAAAAATAGATACAGTGTTTTTGCGTCCTCTTCTTCAACATACCTTGGAATTAGTTTTGTTCAAAAGATTTATGAGGTATTTGATTCTAGAACCACCCTTATTGATATGGAATCTCCATGAGTATATTTTTTAAATCACATTGTTGATGAACTAGATCCTGAAATAGGTACCCTTAATCTGTGAGCTAGTTCTATAGGGCTGTGTGACATGGTTATGAAATAAATCCTTAAGGAACCTTATAGTTATTCATAAACAACCTTTAGGTAGTAAGTTCCTTACCATTTTAGTCATTTTTATACTCCTTTTCCATGATTTCACATTTTGATGGCATAACTTGTTGACCATGCTTGATGGTGATTGCTTATGGGCGTGTGTGTAACCCATGAGACCTTTGTGTGATGCTTGATTCAATGAATATTGATAGAGTGGCTTGTTAACATTTTTAATGGTGATCACATGTTGTTATATATTGATTCTATATGCTCATGATAATGTGTTATTCTTGTCTTATTATGATTTACCCTTTTAAGAGTGTTACCATTCCATTGGAGGGTTTTGTTCTTGGTATTCATAACGGGTGCACTATCATGGATTGTTTACCCATTAGAGGGGGAATTCATGATGTGTGGTAATGATGGTGGTGGACCCATGCATGGGGTAGGGGAATGATAGCCTTGAAACCTATCCCAAAAATTGATTCCTATTGAGTAACATGATGAAATTCGATGCCTTGTGGATACCGAGAAGCATGTTCACTCAATGGCTCGAGGATACTGAGTGACATGTCACCAACCTTGTAGCTAGTTCATGATCACTTTCGACATCTTAGATCATCTTTCTAGTATGAAGTAGAAGAAGGTATGGATGAGGTTCATGGTGTCTTGGATAACACATGGGTTCTTGGTATATGATTGTTTATGTCACGAACCAGGTCGGACTACCATTCAACCCGACACCCGACTTGTCCTGAGACAAGGTCTGAGAGGAATTCCCGATCCTATTGGATGACAACTAGCACCGAGCATCAATGTTATCACACTGGGAATGATTTAGCCTAATAAAAAACTAGGATCAAATAACCAAATAGAGCACGTAGTAAAACCTATAATAAATGAACAACACTAAATATAAAACCAGATTTAGATACAATGACGACATACAAGACATGAACTAAAAAAGAATACTAAACCAAAACGAAACTGACACGGTATCCATATGAATTCTTGGTCACCACCATCCACAAACTAGCCCCCTGTATTGGAAACCTGAACCAAAAACCCAAACCTACAAGATAGATCAGGTCTACTGACGCTGAGTGACACAAGTAGGGTGTGATCATAAACAACTCAGTAGGAAATATCCAAAGATTCCTTGTATTTCCTTTCTCAAAACAGTCCATAAAAACTAGTTTTAAATAAATATATAAAATAGGGTTTTATCATTTCAAATCCAAACACATCTTTCCAGAAAAACCTACCTTTAAAAACAGCACACCAATTCCCTTTTTTAAAACTACTTTCCATTTCAAAACCCATTTCAAAAAACCAAAACCCAAACAATCTCCCACCCTTGATAATAAAAAGGGATATGTTGAAAGTGAATGAAACATAACAAGTAGTAAAAACCCAATAAGTATAATAAAAAAAGTGAAACAAATCAAACAAAACATACAAATAGATAATCATGGGCATTTCTTAAAAATCTATAGAAGAAACCCCTAGATGTACTCGGTTCGGGCTCACCTGTCGGCATATGGTGTAACTCCATAGTCAATAACCAAATGTATGCTCTAAACTAGCCAATCTAGTGGCACATCCACTATAAGAAAACCGCCCTTTAGTGGAAGTTTGTTTTGCGTTTAGCGGCGGTTTAAACTGCCGCTACATGAGTTGGCGGCGGTTTACAGAAACCGCCGCTAAATTTGGAGTCGACAAACTATTAGCGGGGGTTTAAGAAAAGCGTCATAGCTGCCTCATTTCCTGGTGGTTCTCGTCACTTTAGCGGCAGTTTTTAAGCGCATGAGATTTTTTTATTAGCGGCGGTTATAACCGCCGTTAACAAAATAAAATCCAACGGCCGTAAAACCGCCGCTAAAGTCACGAGAACTGCCACAGAATTCACGCAGGTGATGAGACTCTGTAGTGGCAGTTAAAACCACCACAAAACGTAAAAATACTTACGTTTAATGGTGGTTTTAACTACCACAACTATCTTACCTGTATACTATTAGCGGCGGTTAAAACCGCTGCGAAAAGATGACCAGAAAAAAATATAAATTTTCTGCTTCCACTACACCACTGCCCTGAAAAACAAATCAAACCAGACACAATCTCATAAAATAAAATCAACTCAATGATGTGTTGGACCTTTCAAGGATGTTTTTGGATATATTGATGAAGAGTGGACTGGGTTTATGGCCACCCATGGGGTGTTCCAATCCCTTAAACATGTGAATTTAGTTATTAAATGATAAATTGAAGGGTTTATGAGATTAAACAAATTATAGATATTTTTAGCATGTCAAAATGGAATAAGTGGTTTATCATAACTTTTATGGTTAAATGGGTTGTGAGATAACTAAGGGGATAAATAATGAATGGAAAATGTGGGAATATCCATGTTATAATATGTAATTGAAAATATGTACAATGGTTTTTGTTATGAATGAATAGTAAAATAGAATAGTTATGGAATTACGTTAAGTGCAGTGAAAGTGATAAACTATGTGAATATTGGTGAAATAAAATAGGTTCACCCTTGATATTGTAATTTGTTAAAAAGGTCAAGTGTGTTTGACCTTGTGGAATGTGTATTGATGGATTAGTAAATGATGAGGGACACAGTAGATCCCACCCATGGGTAAGAATTTTTTTACAAGTAATTACTTATCTTTGATGTGGGATGGATAGACATGAAATTTGACATAATGGACTTGATATAATGTATATGGAGTTTCCTATGCTTGGATAGTGTATTGACATGGATTTCCAGGCACTAAATCCTATGTGTATGATATGAGTGAACTGATTAGTGCACCACAATATATGAAATTGAAATGATTAATGAATTACCATTGTTGTTAATAAAAATGTAAAACCCTTTTATACTATTGTTTTACACTGGTAAAGATGGTATATTATCCCCACATACCTCATTGGACCCTCAATACTAGTAGGAAGCCTCTTGTATATGAAGAGGCATTCCTATGGTCATGTGGCACATTGGTTTGGGGAACCAATTTAGTGGAACCTAGGTAATGATGTCACAGTGTTGCATCAAAGCCATTTTATTTTCTATTGAATAATTTTTTTGAAAGTTTTATATGATATTAAGGTGTTTCAGTCCTTGGTAATGTGTTTTTTTGTGGGATTATCTAACCCATATATAGGGGAAAACCCAGGTTCTCAGTGTGGGATTGTTGTTCTTATTGTTTGATGTTATAGTTGGATGTTATTTCACCTTGGGTGATATGCTAGCTGTGAGATATTATTGTTTTCTAAGGTTTTATTCATGTAACGACATGTAATTTTTTATATATTCATGAATAATTTTAGGAAATCAGGATTAATATAACATGAATCATATTAGGATCAAATAGAAAACAAGGTTATGTTTGTGTTATGGAAAATGAAAATCATTTTCTATTGGTTTCATAGAAAATAGTTTCTAATAAAGAGTTATCAATATATATGTTTTTTTGATTCACGGTGTCATAGGATACCAATGCTATAAGGGTTTACCTTCTTGGATGATGATATTGAATAATTACATATTATAATATTAGGCGTCGAGAATTTATTCAACACATCAACAATGGGTTTAACTCCTAGTCATCCAAAATCTCGGCTACCAATTCAAACATAGGCTTAACTGGAATGATGTATACCACACTCGAGAAATCAAGACATAAAAGGAAACATCAGAAATCAATAAAATGCATAAAAGGAAACATGAGAAATCAAGAAAATGTTAGGACATGAAAATGTTTGGTGGAAACTATGTGCCACACATGGTACATATACAAACCAATTGTTCCCATATTTGTTCAACACATCAACAATACAACTACTCACTGTCCGATGATGCATCGTCACCCTCTCCACCATCGTCACCCTCTCCACCTCCATCTCCACTTTCTGTTGTCACATATAAGAACATTATATTGAAAATTAAATACTGTTGCATATTTATATTAAAACTTAAAATTAATGAAAGTTTGAAAACTAAATGATTTTGATTTTTTTTGATTTACCTGCTAACCACCAGTTGATGCACTACCACCGGGGGAATATCTGCTCATCTGCTGATGTATATCAGTCGTCGCTTTCTACAAAGAAGATATCTGAGCCCCCTGATCTTGAACTGTGGTTTGTAGAGAAGCAATCTCCCTCTGAGCATATTCGGGTATGGAATGACTATAACCAGGATTAGATGTAGCTAGAATCCCTGGTGGCATACCAAAGACCTTATATAGTACAGGTCCGAAACCCATCCCGCTCACTCTACTAGGATGCTCCTTCCTAAGGACTTTAGCAACTGGGTCATCCTGGAAGACTGAGTAGGACTGTCCAGGATTGAAATCCCATAGTTCTTTAATTTTTACCTATAAATCAAATATCAATATATATTAACACATTAAAAACGGACAATAAGTTATTATAATAAAAAATTGACATCATACCCCAACTTCTTTGGCAGGCTCATTAACAAAACTTCCATCTGATTTTTTTTTGCGAACATACAACCACAGTTCAGTTCAGGATGCTTCATGGCCTAAACTCTATGACTGAATTAAGCAAATATAAATAAAAAATTCAATATATTAAACAAATAATATTTTCTTATAAATATTTAAAATAATTAAAAGATTACCAATGTCATTCGGCTTCTAGAAAAACTTTTGGAGCCCGCATTGTGAGGGATGACTTGCTTAGCCCGGTTTGATGCATTCTGTATTGAGAGATCCTGAAATAAATAAAATGAAGTTTAACAGTAATGTATTCAATGTCATATCCTCTTCATATACATGTATAAATTTAAAATGAGGATCATATAATAATATATATTTCAATACCATCCGCTTCTCATCATGATGTCTGTCAACAAAAACTTTCCACTATTCATTCGGTACCCCACTGGGTAGATTCTCATACATTTGTTGCATGGTCAATGAAGTATCCTTGAAATCACACCACAATCTCCATTTGAAATCTTTCCATTTCTTACCAAGAATTTTCAACGTCCACTTCCGTGCTATCACATCAGCAACTGTAAAGTAGAAGAATATTTGTATACAACAATTCATTTTGAACATATTTGTAACCTGACATTGAATTAAACCATAATGTAATAAAATTACCTTTATTTTGGAATCAAAAACTTCATTTTTCCATCTAGGAGGCATATGTATCCAATCATCATAAGAAATAGGTAGGGAAATGGGTTCCGCTGCCAGCTGGCCTAGAATCTGGCTAAGTAACCCTGCAACGTCATCCGTAGGGACCCCATACGAATCAAATGGAATGAATATCTTCTTGCCATTAATATTCCAAACATTTGAACTTTTTATGTTTTTCTCCACAGTTGCATTTTTTTCATCTTCAATGAGCAAACAATTAGTATAAACAAAATGCAATAAATTTATTTAATTAAAATTTATACCTATGACAGTGACACTCCAGTATGTCCATGATGAACTGGATGGGGCGTGTCGCCGCCCCACTACTGAGGCTTCTGAAGGGGGAGTCGAAGACTCATCCTATAATGGGACACCCATAGATGGCGTGAGAGATGGTGCATGGGAGATGGTGTAGGGGTGTAGGCAGCTGGTGCCCCAGATGCCGTGTGGAGGGAGCCAGATGGATCGTCATCTTTCGAAGAACAAGATGAAATAGTGTACTGCCTTTTCCTTGGCATTCCTGTCATTTAATCAAATAAAATTTAGTTCAGAATATATATTTCAAAAAATTTATGCAGAAAAAAAATTAAAAATGATAATAGATGCCCAGTACTAACAGACAAAATATATATAACAATGATAATGAATGACTGCAGAAATGAAACAAGTGGTTGCTGAATGAATAAATAATTGTATATACAATCATTTTACCCTTCAAACATGTCGGTTTCCTGATCCATTGCTTCATCCACTTCATTCATCCTTGCTAGAATAATATTTTCAATATCATGATGGACAAATAATTCTGCTTCCCGTTGTTGATGAAATTAAATTTTAGAGGTCAAATCTTCTACTTCATTACCCATATCATACAAATCTCTTTGTATTATGTGAACAACTACACTCCACCCTTCATCCACAACATAATTCACATAATATAACATTTTTTCTTGCGATGCTAAGATATATGGATCATGCAGTTCATGATCACCAACATCTATCAAGCGAGAGAAGTTCACAGAAGTAAATTGTAAGGAATCTCTTTTAACACCTCTGATAATATCGACCCATTTTCATTTGAATAAAACAATAGAAAAATTTCCATGGTAGTTTAATTCAATAATATCATGAAACTTTCCATAGTATCCCACTTCAGAAAATGTAAATATACCACTATTCTATGTTTTCAAACCCACTTCTCGATCAAGTGTACGAAATCTAAAGCCATTCATATTATAAGCGTCAAACTTTCTTACTTGTTTTATAGGAACTCTAACAAGAAACTTCAAATCTTATAACAAGTCTGCTCAAGTATCAGTATTCATGATCTGAAAAAGGAAATATAATTTAATAGATTTACAAAATTTATGTGTCAAACTAATATTCGTATTTATTGCAATATTTATGAACTTACACGTCGTACAAACCATTCTACAAGCTCTTTATTCACAACTTTCGTTATATCTTTCTCATTTTGTGTTTGGACTCTCATTCTTATCTTTGTTTTTATCCTCAACTCTTCAATAAATGGATATGAAATTTCACTATTCATCAACACATATCTATGTGCCTATAAGAATTCCAATATTGTCAGTGTCACATTTGAGGTCATCCCAACTGATCGGCCAATAGCAGGAAATATTTTTGATTTCTGATGCATTTGAGATTTAGTTGATGTGTCGTCAATACGTCCAACTCGATTAAATCTTGTCTCAATATCATCCAAATATCTGGAACAAAAGGTAAGACACTCCTCAGCCAAATAACCTTCAGCAATAGAGCCTTCTGGTTGAGATTTATTTCTCACGTATGCTTTCAAATACCCAAATGCTGTAACAGGTACTCAAAGCCCCAAATGGGTTGAATCCATCGACAGCCAATCCCAATCGAACATTCCTAGGATCAGCTGAGAAATCTAGATGTAATGAATCAAATGTCTTCCACGATTGGGAATCTCGTCGATGTCTCATTAACCCATCATTTTTTTATCTATAGAATGCCGCTTCATGTGTTCGACGGGTTTCGATGACATGAATAATCTTTGCAATCGAGGATTCAAGGTAAAGTAACGCAAAACCTTTGTAGGTGTGTTCATTTTCTTCTTCTCCATGAAATTATGTTTATTCATACTTCCAACATCACCCTTTGACTACCATATAGAAGAAGAACATTTCTTGCAATTCTGTCTACTTTAATCCTCTCCCCAATAAAGCATACAATCATTGGGACACATGTATTTTTGTATAATTCAGACAAAGCTTGTTAACAACTTTTTTCATATCATAAAAAGATTCTGGGATTTTTTCTTTAGGAAATGCATCACGAACAAATTCCAATATCATGGACATTGCCTTATTTGTAATTCCACATAGACATTTGATATGGTACAACTTCAGCAGAAATGAAAGCTTTGAATATTTCAAACACCCACTATAAAACTCTTGATTTCCATCATAAACTAAATCACGAAACACATTTTTCTCAGTGAAGTTTTCTCTTACATTTGGATCCACATAATTAAGAGTAGGATCCAATGATATGTTACAATATTGATCTGCTTGTGTTACAGTCTTAAAACCATCACATGTCATGTTGCAATTTGTAGCACCCTCTTCTGGTTGTTCTGATATGTTTTGATGCTGACAGTGGTGTCTTGCAGTGCCGAATGAATCATTTATGAGGTTTTTCATTTCATTTTCCATTGTCGATGAACTTGGGACCTCATTATATGGATTAACATCAATACTCAATCTTTCTGTAATGTTCGATTCTCTATGCCAAACCCAACACAAATATTGACCAGGGAATTGCTTCAGTATTAAATGTTCATAAACTTCATATCTCTTCAACCATGTTCTAAATTTACATTTAGGACATGGAAATCTTATTCTCCCTTCAAAGGATCGATTAGAAATTGAAAAATCTAAAAACTCATTCAAACCCTTAACATACTGAGGTGTGTTCCTCGGTAATGTGATCCAAATTTTATCCATGTATATCACAATGTGCCTACATAATAAAAAAAAATTAAAACACATATTTACTACTAAATAGAGAAAGAGATTCATATATATGATAATGTAAGATTACAGAAACATAATATTCAATGAAAGTGATTACTTTCATCCAAGACTATACATATTAATGAAAAATCATCTAGTTTGGATAACATATAGAGAAAGAAAATACAAATAAAATTTAAATACAAAATAAACCTAGTTGAACTATCTCACAATAAAATTTCCCAAAAAAATTCACAACTATATTCACAACTCAAAACATCTCCATGTGATCCCCAAAAAGTCACAACATTCCAATGTCCATTAATGGAATAAGAGGAAACAAATAACTAGAAATAAAAATATTGGAATTATAATGAAAAGATAGAAGTTACACACACACATGAATGTGTATGAAAAGTGTGATATAAATAGTCCTAGAAATATTTTGTAATTCATTTTATAAAAAAGATTAAAAAATACTTATTTTAAATATAGTTCTAGAGTTTATTATTCACATATAGAAGTTTTAAAATACATAAATCACATGATTTAGCCATTTTAGTAAAAAATATACAATTCCTATATAAAAAATGGGTAGATTTAACACATTATATAGTAAACATTAAACCAAAAAAACAACTAAAATAAGAAATGAACATAAATAAGCACCAAGATATTACTAAATAACTATATAAACATCCACCAAGAAATGGTTTCGAATTAAAAAAGCAAGGTCTATGGGTTCAATCTAGGTAGGAAATGGGATACACTAAGTAATCATCAATGGGAACCAAGAATTATGTGTAACTCACTGGGTTATAACATGAAGGATATTGGAACACACATATGGACACTAAAATTTTTATCAGCCAACCCTATTTGAACTAAACTCCAATTTCATATGTCCAAGTGCTCCAATCCCTTATATATAATCCCACATAAAGACACCTAGTCAACTACATCATACCAAGCACCCTGTGTGTAATTATCCATATCATCTTTCCCAAAGACACCTAGGAAACTGCATTATATCTGTGCTGACTTTCCATTTCCTTCACAGCCTCCACCACTCGGGATTTCCCATTCTCAATCAGTGCTACAAACTATGCGAGTTTCCTCCCAGCATTTGCATCTCAGTTCTGGTGGATATTGGCTCCAGGTTAGCTTACCGTACTGGTAACATTCTTATTACTTTCAAACAAACATTCCAACTTACATTACATAACTATCTCTGCAGATTACCGCTTCCAGGACCTGCGTGACCCATTGCACTGGACAAGGGTGGGATTCACACTCACCTGTTAATACATGTATGGTATTAATACATGATGAATGTGTTTACTTTGTTTTCATATCTATTTTATGAATTACTGTATGTATAAAAATTTATATTACATCATGCAGAGTACACATACCTTATTTGAAAGTAACTCATTGTATGTCGCCCCCGATTGGTAACATGTTTTTATATATTTTACTGATCAGATTCTACCAATCTGATTCTATTTTTATATACTGTTTTATGTTTGTACAGGCGTATAACCCTGAATATTTTTGGTACATTTGATGTTCGGTTGAAACAAAACATCACATTTTATAGGTTAAAACAAGTCACATTCATGATTTTCCTTTGTTTTTGAGTCTATTTATATATGCATGTGGCAGTTGTTTTGAGCATAAATGATTTTGAATTTTCAGGTACCAGTTGGCCAGCGATTTCGAAGGCATATTGATGAAAGTTAGCAAAAATGAATTTTCATCTTCGTGTATAACTGGATCAGTTTATTCTATTTTATTTTAGTTATAATATTCTTTTTCATGTATAAGTTGATCATTTTATTCTATTTTAATAATATATTTTCTTTTCTCTTTAGTTTCAACTACCTTTTGTTGAAGCTCTATTCAAGATGATAGGGTAAGATGGTTTTAAGGTTTGGATTTTGTGATTTTTCATTTAGTTTTTATTATTTTGGGTTAATAAGGAGTTGAAATTGATACATCCCATTCATTTACCACTATGTAAATGAAACAAGACACAATCATTATCTATGCAAATATCCATAGAAGGATGCCTAGAAGCCTGCCCTCATCTTGGATCCGGTGATTTGTTTATCAGCAGGTCGGGTTGGGTCAGTCCTATTGGTTTTGAATCTGGTGATTTGTTTATCAGAGGTAGGATTCCATTATCATACACCATTACATTCTAATTATAATTTATTCAACAATACATTTTCTTCTAAAATTTTATAAATATTAATATCTTATTTAAAGAAAATCCAGTAATTGAATGTGCCGTACAATAACACGGGCGATTACTAGTTATTATAGTTACATTACCTCCTCTTGGAGCCTATGTCTATGTGAATTAACTCACCCTATAGCTTCAATCTAAGTGAATTTACACTTTCATTAATTCGGGACGTAGAGCCTCAGTATTACTCCCTAACCCATGCAATACTTTGGTGGTCCTAGAGTATCAGTCTGATCAACCCGTTGGAGGAGCCTCAATCCAATACCCCACCCACTATTAATCCATGTGAACATGATTCTTTATCAATAACTAATCTATAAACTAAAAAACACAACCATTGAACATATTTATTATTTATAACCATAAACATTTAACACATTTATCTTTCACATACATAACCCATTACACATATACCATTATTCCATACACCCCCTTATCATGGTTTGTTAACTAGTAACATTAATCATTTAGTTCATTTCATAATAATGTTCACATCACAACAAAATCCACATGGGTTATATCTCAATAAATAATATATCCAATCAATTATTATGGTCCCAAAAAACCTTTAAAACCAAATAATGTTATAAACACAATTCAAGTACTCATTTGAAATCATTTCGAATCCACCACTTAAACATGGGTATTCCACTTTTAAAACTAAACAATTCCTCAAGTATTTCATTTCTAAATCAACCATTCAAACCAACCATTTAGAGTTTTCATAAGATATTTTTTAAATCCCAAATTCAAATAATCATTTGAAATCTCATAATAAAACCCACCTTTAAAGCATCATTTTCATCATATAAAATTCATAACCATATTAAAATCCCAAACACATATTTCAAACCATTTCAAGATACCCTTGGTAATTTCAAAAATAATTACATATAATCATTTCATTTTACCATTTAACCACACCCACATTCCCAATTAAAATTTAGAACACATTCGCTCTAACATTTACCCCGTTTTACTATTCACCAATTTATTTCACCATTCTCAAGGTTTTGGCATATTCCATGGGTATCACTAGGTTTGGTCTTACATAATCAACAAATACAAAAATGTTTGTGAAGGGTTTAAAAATTAAAACCTCAATTTAAGTCCCCAAATCACATTACTTAACCAAGGACTCCAAATGAAACAAGTAAACACATAATCACAAACTCATAAACATATAGACCATTAAGACTGCTGAAGAATTCTCTAAATGAATAATGAGAAGAAAAAAATGATAAAAAATAGGTGAAGGATCAATATACATAGGTTTTCGGGGTCACGGGGGGCCGGGGGAAGTGGGGTCGTGAGGTCGTCGGGGTCTGGGGTCGCCGGGGTCGTGGGGTTGCCGGGGTCGCGGGGTAGCCGGGGTCGTGGGGTCGCCGGGGTCGTGGGGGGCCGGGGTCGCGGAGGAAGCCAGGGGCCGGGGAAGTAGGGGAAGCGATGTGAGAAGAGGGTCGGGGTGGGGGGAAGGGTTGGCGGTGTTAAAAAAAATGTTTCGCGGCGGTTTATTATAAACTGCCACGAAACCATTTTAAAAAAGGTTTAGTGGCGGTTTCCAAAACCACCGCTAAAAAACTGCAGCTAAACACAATTTCTGCTGTAGTGATCCTACATGGCCTTTCAAAAAATCTAGTGGGTAACAACTCTTCTAGTCGGGGTCGACAAGAAACCATCACTCGACCCTATAGATAACACCCTAGAATCCCATGATAATAGTACATAGTGAACGGGTAGCTCAAACCAATAACCCACATCAACCGTGCTTGCCTATCCCAAACACTGAAACCACCTTTACAATGACCCTCTCCTTGGAGATCCCACCATAGAGGTTCCCATCTCACAACAAACCATTCCCAAGTGCCAACCAGACCTACACATCATGTCACTTTGAAAATACTTTCCCAAAACACCAAAATTACCAACCATACCTTTAACATCTCCAATCCAATTACATTTACAAAACCATTTCCAAAAAATTTCCAAAGTGAATATGAAACACCATTTTCATGTGAAAAAAATCTAGACGGGCCTTTCAAGTCATTTAGATATCAAACCACACTTCAAATATTCCAAACGGGGCAAGAATTAAAAAACACATTGAGAGACCACACTTGAGATCATTTGGAAACCAAAGAACAATCAGAAAACCCCATGGGTTATATAAAAACCATTTCAAAGGATGAGGGATAAGGGAGAGAATAAAGGAGGAGGAAATGAATGTTTGAAAATTCAGGTTAAGGAGACACATTTTCCAAAAGAAACCATTTCCATTTGTGAGCCCATACATATGTGCACCCTATGAACATATGTATGTGATCACATCCAATAGCATAGTTAGAACACCGCCAAATTTCACGATGTTCCAATTAATGAACCAAAAATATATTTTCAACCAATTTAAAAATAGGCACCAAACCATTTTAAACACCCAAAACCACACACCATGCTTATCCCAACATGACACCATTTATCCAAAATCCAACCAAGGCTAATTTTTATCTCAAAACACCCAATTACATTTTTTAAAGGCCATTGGAATTTCAATAAACACCTTCCAAGCATATATATATATAGGTATAACTAAGGAAGACCCTTCGAAAACCATTCTCATTAAATATCCACCATAGAAAAACCAAATCAATTTATACTATCACATTATAAGAAATAATATCACATTTCAAAGGCATTAGGTAAAGGTCAAGCATTAATTGAATGTGCTGACAAAGAAAATAATGGAAACACCTACCTCAACGGTGTACACATACGATGAAGCTCCAGAAGAATGAAGAAAACATCACAAGAAACAAATTGTACACCCTAGAATTCAATAAACAAAAATCACATCACCTCTCCACCCATAGGGTTCATCCAAAAGGAAACCACACAAATAAGAACCAATAAAATAGAAGAGGAAGAATAGGAGAGTAGGAAAATGGATGAAACCCAAGGAGGAGGGAGAAGGAAGCCCTAACCTTTTGAACCGAGTGAAGAATCACCAATAACCCACCATTAAGTCACCCTAAAGGAGCTTTAAAGAAGGTAAACCCTCCATGGAAGGTGTCCAAGTTGGGGGAAATCGAATAGGGAGTCCAAGGTAATAATCCCCACTTAAAAAGAAGTAAAAGAGAAAAAAATATCCATTTTTAGGTGGGTTGTACAGTTATCTCCCATTGTTAAAAAAACTGTGCATAAACCATGCAATTACCCACTATAAAGAGTTTCACGAGCTGCACACTTAGTTTAACCATGCTCAAATAGTGACTCTCTTCTGTCTAAGTTGAACACATAGTTAAACCATGCGCAAACCATGCTCAAATTGCGCACAGGCCCAGAAAACTTTAAAAAATCTATAAAAACATGAGAAATAACCCATGAAGAGATCTAATCAAAGGACACTCAAATCAATGGTTTAAAACTCTTAAAAACAATTAACTAGATGTTACAAAATCCCCACCACAAACACTTTATACCCCCAGGAAGTCACCTATATAAATGAGAAACAAAACTCGAGCTTGAAACTGAAGAAAAGGAGTGAAAATAAAAACCTTATTGTGTACTTCGAACTCCACAATTCACACCCAAAAACACTATAGAAAACCTCAAGAAGATAACAACGAGGAAAGAAATGTAAAGGGGTTCTCCCCACCATAGGAGCCAGCTTTCACCATGACAATCACAAAGAAAACCCAACACGATGCAACTTGAGTAATTTCCTCATAAACCAACTAGAAAAAATACTAGGAACTCCCAATACAAACCAGAAACCCCTAATGAAACCCACAAAAGAAACTCAAACTAAATAGGGAACCAACTCAAGATTCATCACTCCCACAATACATGAGCATCTCCAAGGCAAACACAACCCAAGCCTAAAACCAAACCATGAGGGACAATCACATAAGAGAGAAAATCATATAAATATTCACATCCACAAGGCACAACTATTTGAACTACACAAAAACAAGACCGCAAAGTTTTTAAAAAAAAATGGAAACTTACATAAATTTAGGAGACTAAAAAAGAGAAACTTAAACCCTTCCCATTCCACACTAGATCCAAAATATGTTCCAAGGTTCCCCGCACCTCATGATTCCTGAATGCATGAGAAGCTTCACTCCATGGCCTATTGATGGAGCCTTGATGTCTTGAAACATTTTTTTACCATGCATCCAGGATCTAACTACCTCTGATCAAGAATTCTTCTTATAGAAACAATACTTTCAAAACTTATCCATGTGACCCAAATGTCCACATCATCATAAAGCTTTCATAGGATTACGGAAAGACAAATTAGAATGCCTGAACCATAAAAATTGGAAGCACACAAATGAATGATATGATGAATGAGAATATGGAACCAAAAAAGGAGACTCCTTATGAGTATATTCTCTCACATATACCTTTATCCAAACTGGGACCTTCACGAGTGCCAAGAGACACAAGATTTATAACTGTGACATATTTCACTCTAGGAACCAACTCAGCTAGAAACTCCTCATCCACTAACTTCCCAAACTAAAATTCCCTAAATGAAAGAACTATATATATAATCCCTAGGAAAAGACCCTATATAAATAGAGTAGATTTTGGCTAATCTTTCAACGCTATCTCAAGAGAGAAAGAAACCATCTCTACAAGAGGTTAACATGGGCGTTCATCATTTGGTGACCTTGCAGAATACTCAATAGGTATACCACTTTCCTAGAATTTACCTCCATAAGTATGAACCATTGGATGAAATTTGTCTTAAATACTTCCCAAGAAATCCCAAATTTCAATGATGTTGGGGCGATCACTTTCCACCGATCCAAAATCAAGCCTTCAAATAATCCTATATTAATGCACACCCTCATATCCTTGAGAATTACCAATGAATTAAAGAAACTTCTGACTTTATTAAGACAATCCATAAACTCAAATAGACCTTGATAACCATATAAAATTGAAAAAATCTAAGAATAACTCAACTCATCCACCCCACTCGGAGTCTAGGTAGGGCCAAAAACTAGAAGAAACTCACTAGAAACTTTGGGGATCTTTTTGGGTGTCATGATCTGAACAACATCAGAATATAAAACTAAAAAAAACATTAACCAAAAATAGCACCTCAATCCAAAAAAACCAGCTCATAATCCAAGCATCACAAATAGAACCATAATCCTCTTTTCAAAAAACACCATTTCGTTACAATTTCCAAAACCACCTTCTTCCAAGGAAACTTTACAAATACCAAAAGACACTTTCAAATTTGGTTTTAAACACAAATTCGTTCTTTTAAAATAAAACCAATCCTTGAAACTATTTTCCATTTGAGAACCCCTTTTTTCCAAAAACCACTCTTCATTTCAAAATTGTCCCACACCAATAAAAGACAAACCAAAACACAAATCACATGGAGACACCTAGAATAAGGAACTAGTGATCGTGCAAGAATCGAGTACATGGTTTAGTGGACCATTTCCCAAGCAAGAACCAACCACTAGGAGGACCTTGAACCATGCACTCGGGCTCCATGTGTTTCACTACTCCATGTAAGACCACCGTACATCACCAATCCTCCTCCATTTTCATTTTCTATCTACACACACAAAACAAAAGAAATATTCAAAACCTAGAATACCCCTAGAAACTCAAGGGTTGGGATGAGTAAGAGTTTGTGATTCTCTTCCTTCACCTACCTTTTGAGTTCCAACAGTCCTATCTCCGAACTACCCGATGACCTAAATAACAAAGGGCTCCTCTGATACCATTTTTTCATAAACTAGGTCAGACTGATATCTAACTCGACACCCAAAATCACTCAATACAAGGCTCAAGAGGAATTCTTGATCCTCCCAGGCTGGCGACTAGTGTCAGACATCGAAGTTATCACAGTGGGAATGATTTAGACTGATAAAAAACCCAGATCAAATAATCAAACATAGCACAAAACATAAAATATAATAACTAAAAAATAATAAATATAGAACTAGATCCAAATACAACGAAAACTTAAAAGGCAAAAAATAAAAAATAAAAATAAACCAAACTGTAACTGAAATAATCTCCATGTGACCTCTTGGTCACCACCATAAAAAACCATCTCGCTCCACGGGCGACCTAAACTAGAAACCTGAACCTGAAAGACATCTCAGGTCTACCGACACTGCGTGTCACAAGTAAGGTGTGAGAATAAACATATCAGTAGGCAATCTCTATAGAGTTCTTGCATTTCCTTTCCCAAAATAGTCCATAAACTCTAGTATGGAATACGTATATAAAATAGGGTTTTATCATTTCAAATCTAAACACATCTTTCCAGAAAAACTCAACTTTAGAAACAAAACACAACTTTCCTTTTTTAAAATAGATTTCCATTTCAAAACCCATCACAAAAAACCCAAACCCAAAAAATCTCCCACCCTAGATAATAAAAAGGGTTCTGATAAAAGTGATAGAAATAGAAAAAGAAGGAAAAACCCAACATGGTTAATAAACAAAGCATAGGAAATCAAATAGAATAAACAAATATATAATCACAAGCATTTCCTAAACATATTTAGAAGAAATCCCTTGATGTACTCAATTTGGAATCACCTATCAGTGTTTGGTGCAACTCCATAGTCAATAACCAACTAGATGCTCAAAACTATCCAATCCAATGTCATGTACCACCTATCCTCTTAGAAAATCTATGGGGGTACCAACCCATCTAATTAGGGTTGATAAGAAACCAACACTCGACCCTCTAAATGACACCCAAAATCCCATGATAATAGTACATAGTGAATGGGGAGGTCCTTACACATGTGGCTCAAACCAATAACCCACAACCACCATATTTGCCTATCCCAAATAACGATACCACCTATGTGATGACCCTATCCTTATATAACCTACCATAGAGGTGCCCATCTCACAATAATCCATTCACAATTGCCTACCAGGCCTACACATCATGCCACATTGAAAACACTTTCCTAAAAACACCCAAAGTACAAATTGGGTCTTTAACATCTCCAATCCAAGTACATTTAGAAAACCATTTCCAAACCATTTCCAAAGTCAATATAAAACACCACTTACACGTAGAAAAATTATAAACTGTCCTTTCATGTCATTTAGATATCAAAACACACTTCAAAGATGCCAAACAGGCTAAGAATTCAAAAAAACAAAACTGAGATACCAAACTCGAGATCATTTAGAAACCGAAGAACCATTGGAAAACACCATAGGTTTTAAAAGAACCATTTTGAAGGAATGGGGATACGGGAGAGAAGAAAGGAGGGGGAAATTAATTTTTTAAAATTTGGGTTCAAGGGAAACATTTTCCAAAAGAATCCATTTCCATTTGTGATCTTATAAATATGTGCACCCCATACACATATAGACGTGATCAAATCCAATGGAACACTTATAACATCAAAAAATGGCTTGAAGTTCCAATTCAAGAACCAAAAAGAAATTTGAAACCAATTTAAACATAGGCACCAAACCATTTTAAACACCAAAAACCACAAAAAAATCTTATCCAAACATTCCACCATTTATTAAAAACCCAACCAAGTTCAATTATTATCTCAAAACACCCAATTAAATTTTTAAAAGGCCATTGGAATTTCAAAAAAAAGCATGAAAGCATATATATATATATATAGGTATAACTAAGGAAAACCCTTTTAAAACTATTCTCATTAGATTACCACCATGGAAATACCAAATAAATTTACACTATCACATCACAAGAAATAATATCAAATTTCAAAGTCATTAAGGAAATCTCAAGCATCAATGGAATGTGCTGGAAATGAAAATAATGGAAGCACCTACCTCAATGGTGTGCACATGTGATAAAACTCTAGAAGAAGAAAGAGCACATCACCAGAGACAAACCACACACCCTAGAATTCAAAAAACATAAATCAAATCACCTATCCATCCCTAGGGTTTATCCAAAATGAAACCACACTAAGAAGAAACAAGAACTAGAAGAGGGATAAGAGGAGAGGAGAAAAATGGAGGAAAACAAAGGAGGAAGGATAAGGAATACCTAACATTTTAAAATGGGTGAAGAATCAACAAGAAACCACCATGAAATCACATTACATGAGTTTTAGAGAAGGAAAACCCTCTATAAAAGGAATCCAGGTAGGGGGAAATTGAGTGGGGATTCCAATGAAATAAACCCCACTTGAATAGAAAGAAAACACACAAAAATACCCCTATTCAGGTGGGTTGCACGGTTAGTTCACATGGTTAAACAAATCATGCACAAACCATGCAATTATCCACTATTAAGAGCTTCCTAGGATTCACACTTTGTCCGAAAACTTTGTTTAACCATGCTCAAACTGTGAGACCCCCTTCTATTTAAGTTTTACACTTAGTTAATCCATGCTCAAACCTTGAATAGGCCTAGAAACCTTCAAAAACCTCTAAAAAAACTCCAAAAAACAACCCGTAAATAGATCTAATCAAAGGATCCTCAAATAAATGGTTCAAAAAAATTAAAAACAAGTAACATGATGTTATAGTTTATTCTTTCTTGTGAATTTATTCTTACCATGGAATACACCTGTTATAAATTTTATCACTTGATAAGGATTCATAATGGCACCCTACTAGGTTTTATTACTCATACCCTACATAAGAATTATGATGAACATGTATAATTCATGTATAGGGATCCAGATAAGGGTAAGGGGACCATGGTATATGGTTGATCCGAGGAGTACAGATCTAGAAGAATAATTGGGATAGACTCCAAAGGATTTTCACAATGTTACTTATTTACTTATCTTTCTGTACTTATTACCCTGGTTTGGCATTCCACATCGGGAGACCATTTTTTATTATATTACATGTGTTCCATATGAAATTATATTCTTTTATCTTATTTACTCTAAGTTGTTTATATTTTAATTTTATTATTGGTGCATGGATACAATACTGAGGGTATAGTCTCCCCACTAATGGTGTTCAGACCCTCGCTACTAGTTTAGAGTCTCTTACATGTGGGGGGGGGGGGGGCATGAGGATTCTAGATCTATGGCTTAGACCTAGTGGTTCAAGTTGGGGCATTAAAAAACCCTTGAGTATTTTATAAGGCTCCCCCAACTAAGGAAAAACGTTTGGGTGATCACTTTTGAATACAAAGGGTAAAGAAAGTGAAGATCAAGAAACCCTAGGGAGAATCCCTAATGCCTTGATTAGGGTACCATTTAATTTCTAGGATTTTCTCACCTAAGGTATCATTTGACAGCTAGGTCTACCTCACTTAGGTATCTAGTAACTGACTAACATGCACCATCCATCTCACATGCATGCACTACCTTATCCACCCAGCTTTCTCTTCCCATGATCTAGATTTTTCCTACGAATAAACCCCATAGGTCACCAAATAGCACATGATTCTACCACTCTAGTAAGAGAGAGAAATCCTCCCTGATACGCTTACCTTAGGCCTCCAAAACTTATTCTAGTTAGCCTATTGCACTATAGGGCTTAAGAAAATAAAACTGAAATAGTTAAGTGGTGATTCAAATTCATCACCTGGGAAACCAACCACCCAGGGTCCCTTACTAGGGTTTTCCACCTTAGAGACCAACTGCTTATGGTTTTCCACCTTAGCAAATAGCCATCCAGGGCCACCCACCTTATTGGAAAACTGCCCAGGGTTTTCCACCTTAGTGGCCATCTGATCAGGGTTTCCTACCTTAGATACCAACCGCTCAGGTCATCCCACCATAATGATCTCCCACCCAAGGCATCCCACCTTAAAAACTAGCTACTCAGGGTTGTTTCTTCCTTAGAGACCAACTACTCAGGGAAGTCCACCTTAGCAACTAACTACCCAAGGTTTACCACCTTATCAGTCTTCCACCTAGGCCATCCCACATTAGCAACTAGATGCCCCAGATTTCTTCTTCCTTAGAAACCATCCACTAAGAGTTTTTTGACTTTACCCAAATATCATACATGGGAATGCTTCCATTTAGCCCCCCATAGCCACCAGACTCACATGTCCAGAGTATAGGAAACTCTAGTGTACCCCCTTTGATTATGCATTCCCTTAGTAAATTATGTCCCACACTAAACCTTCCTAATAAGAAGGGTCCCTAGGGTGTTTACAATTATCCACCCCCTTGGTAATGAGAGACCAAATCCTAGAGAAAATTACATGATTCTTTTTGCTTCAGGAAGCAACACTCACCTCCTGCATGATGACTAAAATGTAAATCAAATTGGGTAGCATCTACACATTCTATTTTCCAACTATTGGATACTTAATCCCCAATATGAGGTTTAGAAACAATCAAGAAGACTGAAAAGGGGTATCCATCATGAATTAATCCATTCGTATTTATTTCTAGATACCCCTCCATAGCCCTACCCTCATCCATAAGTGGATAAAAATCATATTATTTTGGGAATCCTTCCTAGATAATGAACCTAACCTTCCTTGTAGGATGTAATTACCCTATTCTCTCTCATATCCCATCCCTCTTACACTAATGGATGAGTATGTAAGTTCAACTATAGGACTTTAGTTCATATGTAAGTCTTGTTTGAAGAGAATTTTTCATTGTGAATGATAATCTAGTGTTCCTTATTTCTTACACCAACCATGAATCACATGGGATTAGGGAATAAAGTTAATAATATCACTAGAATAATAAAAAATTCCATCCTTGGGTCTCTTCCTTAGGTTTAAGCCCCAACTTAATTTAACTACGTGGGATTTGATTTCTAATGTGAAGGGATGCATGGGATTCCTCCTTGAGGTTCAAATCCAAAATATTCAACCCATCACCATCCTTATTGGTCCATATTCATAGTTAGATCATTCCCCCACATAGAGATCTATGTTCCTCCATGGTCTTATCAAATATAAAGGGACTCTCATGTGTAAGATCCACACTAGTCTTTGCTAGGAACCTTTCTTCTATACATCCTTTACATATGATGTTAAAATGCATGGTCTGGTTCTTGTCACATGACCTTAAATGGTATGATGTGTCCCATTATATAGAACCTAACTACATGGGTTTTTATTCCTATCATGAGGGTACATAGGAAACCACATTAGGGGTATGATCCCAACATTAAAATAACAAATGTATCATTGGGAGATGATAAATTATAAAGTGCCCAACTATATGGATTTAAACCATAGTTACCTAAATTCTGGTATCAAAAAATAATAATAAAACAATATAGGAAACATATGATACATATATATGGTACCATTGAAGGAGAACCTATGATACATACAGATGATACCATTGATGGAGAACCATTGATATATATATACAATACTATTTATAGAGAACCTATGATACATATAGATGGTATCATTGATAGAGAACCTATGATAGAAACATATAATTCCATTGATGAAGAACCTTTGATACATATAGATGTTCAAATCCACATATGTTAATAAATCATTGAAAAAATAAGGGAAACTAGTCCTATTGTGGGATTTAAAAATGATTCAAGAACATGTATTAAATTCATAATAGATTCCCATTGTATACAATAATTCTTCCCAATAAGATGTGATGATTCCAAACACCCATTTGTTTGACCAATGTGAACCCTAAGCACTATTGATAAAGAATGTCAATGAACACCGACCTTTGGATAGCAGGTTTATAATTATTTAAAGTTATGGGAACCATTAGGTTTTTCTAGTTCCATGAATAAACCCCATTGGAAACCATCCAGAGAGTGTAGATAATTTCCCACATGTGAATAACTGCAAATGACCCTCTAGGGGTGCGTAACAAAAATGGTGAACCCAATATGAATCTTTTATTAAACTAAATAACTGAGTTTCCCACATGTTGTGAAATTTTATCTTGTGAAATAAAAATATTCCAAACATGGATACTTCAAAGAAATTAAGCATGCATACATATTTTTAATTTTAATGCTACTTTGATAGGTTTTTTTGGGTTTTTTTTAACTATAGACACATCCACCAGAACTCCCTTCGATCTAAATGGAATCCTACCAATCATGAAAATATTATTCATTAGATATCATATGGGATGGGTCCCCATAGACCTAGATAAAACAATCACTGATCCAATACTTTTAATGTCACATGGTGAATGCAATGATTAGGTAGTACCACTTGAATAGTATTATCCCAACTTTGGAGGTTTCATGTGAATACTTCATAGACTTGAAGCCCCACTATCCATCTACTTAGTAATGAGCGGTGGTGAAGAAGCAAACAATATTCTTTTCAATTTTAAATCATTTTAAGAGCCTCTCCATATAACATAGTAGCAGATACCTCCCTTGCCTTATGAAGGTGTACCAAGAGGTGGAAAATGGCCACACCCGAACATAAGAGTCACCTCAAAGGGATCCTACCAACAATTTTCTCCACCAACACCATTCATTATCAATCCTTCATCCCACTAAGGATTCCACCTTGTAGGTCCAGGATTAAGTCACCTAGACCTAAGAACCTGGGACAACCCACCATGGGCGAAAAGGCCTAAAAACCATGAGAATACCCACATAACCACTTCAACTGACGAAACTCACTAATATACTATGGTGGAAATCCATAAGACGGTTCGCATCCCATCCCACACTCAGAAATCCAGCTAACAGATTTTGGCAGCACCCGGAGAAAATTCTCAACACATCTTGACAAAAAATAGGGTTTAAGCCTATATTCCCAATGACACACATGAATTCCATCATTATATTCTGGTGAGAATCAAAATATTGGAGCCGAAACAAATTCTTGGTCCAACCAAGGAATGGCCACACACCCCCATTCCAGCTACAGAATCCCGTCGCTACATCCTTGCACTAATAGAGGGGAATTAATTCATCCCTTCCCACATTATATAGTGTTTTCAACATATCTTGGTAGAAACAATAGTTAGGGGGTAGTCTTATGTTCCCACCACAACCACCAGAGTAGTTCATCAATATAATTCAAGGAATACTCAGGATCAGGCACAAATTATTTCTCCCATCCAAGATGGTCTTCGACACAATCCTACAATAAATGGATAATAAGATCAGGTACACATTCCCATTCTAAATGGGGATCACCATCGTATTCCAACATACACCTTAGGGAAGACAAATATCCATTCTAAAACCACATAATTTTTTTGGAACATTTTGATAAAAACAAGGGAATCACCCATGTTATCCCCCACAATTAAAATGAATTTTTCATGTTAAGTGAATCCAACCACCTAATAGATAAAATCTAAAAAATGAGTCTGTCCAAGGGTGATATGAAGTCTATAATTAGTCTCAAATTAATTATTTTCATAATTCTAGTGTTATTTAAGCCTTCAAAATAGTGTCCCAATATCCCATTAACTCAACAGATCAAGGAATCAATAATTGTATTTATTAAGGTCATTCCTACAACTTTGTTACCAGAAATTTTGAATCTTCTCCCCATAGTTTTTACCATGAATTCATACTTCATGGGAATATTACTATCATTCATAAGAAATCTTCACATGATGAGTACCATGGAATCACTCCTCATGGTCAGAATATCGAATGAAAATAAGTTTCTCCCATTTCCATTTCCCACCTTGAAGGTATTCCCTATGGAATATGTTGCATGACTCCTCCCTGTGGCTAAAAATTCATCCCAGATGGTAGTCCTCCTCATGATGGAATTTTCTATGAAGTTCCTCCCCACATCAATATTTTATTTTGATAAGGAGGTCCTTCCATTGTCGAATAAACTACGAGAAAGCCCTCATATCAAGAGTATCTTGTGAAATGATTCCAACCATTCTTAAAACCTTGTATTTAACAAGTGATATAATTTATCATCTTGAAGGACAACCAAGGAAATAGTTATTCTCTAAACCACCCTTAGACCACTTACTTTCTGTTACAATAGAGAAGATTCCAACCAACACTACCTTATACAACAAGGAAACCAGGAAATAACCACTATGGTTAGAAAAATTAGGGCAATATCTCATAGAATACAAAGAGAATACATTGATTATAAAGAAAACACTAACCAAAGACAATGTACCAGTCATGTTTTGGCCCCTGGCCACTCCTCAATATGATATTCCAAAAACATTGATATAGGAATTAATATATCATATTTTTCTAAATATTTTGATGACTCTTCACTATTCGAAAGTGAAATTATATCCTTACAAAGGATATGTGAATCATTTCAAGGACATAGAAGAATTTCTCTAGAAGATCTACATGGCTTCCCTTTCAGCTATATAATTCCCAAAATGGGGAAATCAATATGAAGGTCTTCAATACTCATGCCTTGATTCTTTGGGAAACCTACATCAGTTGATCACCAATGTTCTATTCGATGTGCACAATAGGGGGTGGGTTAAACATGGGACATTACACTTAAATTCACTCATCAACCAGAAAATCCTACCCAAAATGGCATCATGCAATGTCATCACTTCAAGCCATCTCTTTTAATTGAGCTCTATACACCATAGTTTGTAGTGATTTTCTATGACTGAATCCTATAAGCATCGAATCTGATGAGATCAATCCAAATAAAGGATATTACATCAAGCATCTTATAAGATTGAGAAATATTATATCCTGAGAATATCCAAGCCTTAATTGGAATAATTTCCATAGGTAATAATCCTTTAAAATTTAGATCATGAATTTCACCCAACTCATGCTCAAATAAAGGTCCGAAAGATGAAGAAGGCTGAAGTGACAGTTTAAGTAGTGGAAATCCAAGAGAAAGCCAAGATTTTAGGGAAGAGGGATTTTTACTACAACTTCCTCTTTAAAGTTAATAAAAAATAGTACAAAATATTTTAACAACGGATCTGGAGAAACCTCAGCCTATAGGGTTGGGGATATTTTTACACCTATCTCCTCCCCCACGTGGATCAATCTTTTTTTATTTAAGAGATGCATCACAAAATCAGTCTCCATGATTTTTTTCATCTTTTGACCCATTTTTCTCATAGATAACACATATAATAAGGTTTTTTAGAGACTTTATTCACATCAATTGTTTTTAAAAAACTTTAGGAGAATCCTTGAATGGAAAGATGAAGTCTCATATAGGTCACAAGACAAAATGACCCACCAAGAACTCAATAGATTCCCCAAGGGTGACCAATCTCTATATCTTTATGGTGGTAATATGATACCCATAATGTACTATGCATCAGTAAAGTTCATCAACATTGGTCCATTAGATACTACATAATATGAATCTAGTGTAGAAGAATGAGAGGCGGATGTTTCTGTTCGAAACATGGTCCACATTGAAGTGGATGAGGAAGGTGGGAATACTAGAAATCAAGGGTAGGATAAAATATTAGGATCTCCCTTGATTGTTTGTCTTCTACCTCTATGAAGAGATAAGAACAAATAAAATGGAAATGGTGTGGCTATGTTTCACCCATTACACAAATAAGACCACTCTCTTACAATTAAAGAAATATTCTCTCAATATGAGGTATAAATGTAATAGTTAAAGAAACTCAATGTTGATTTACTCATATGAAACATCCATATTGGGTATGTTCATTAGACTGAGCCTCACCTTTCCCTTTTAATGGATCTACCTCAATAGAAAGACCCTTTTGTTCCAACAAAAGTGGATTCCAGACATCTGATAAATCTAGGATCTAGAAAATCATTTTATTTTTATCCAATGGAGTTATAATACTTGAAGTTCCATCTATTAAGAAAGTATTCTGAAATGTGTTAAGCGAACTACCCCAGAATATCCCATACTGGGTTCTAACCATAAATCCTGGAAGACCCATGAAGTAAAGCTCCACCTATTATTTCTACTACTCAAGTACCTACCTAGCTAGTTGTCCCATCAGATCCCATTGACATCACCGAGTCATAGACAACTTGATTGAAAGCTATGGAAGGATTGTGTGCACTAATATAGCCAATGTGAAAGCCTTACCCTAAATGGGTAGATGCAACTCATCCCTCTCTTAACTTTGGAAACCCTACATTTTCAAATTTTAATAGCTTGGAAGATCCAAATAAGTATTTGAAGCATTTCATGTCTCAATGCAGTCCCATGATGGGGACCCTCAAACAGTATGAAGTAACCAAAATCATATGATTCATATAGACCGTGGAAGGACCAAGTTTTGTATTGTATATAAGTTTACCATCCAGGTATATCAAAGGATGGGAATACCTCAATTGAAAATTTCATTATCAATTCATCTCTACACTTTGGAAGACTAAAATACTTGACCAATCAAATTAAAAACAACATGAGAACAAAATAGCCTAAAATTTAATTACTAGGTGGAAGAGTTTGAATTACTCCCTAAATCTATAGCTTCCTCAAGAAAAATTGTTGGTGATATGTATAGATAACCACCATGGATAGTTTCAAACACCACTCATCCTAGTAAAATATCTAACCAAGTTTCATGAACTTACCACAATTGTAAAAAGGTAAGAATATTCCATCTAGTGAACCAAATACATGTCTAAAACAATATCAAAAACTCAAGGAAAGAGAATAGATAAATTGGAAGCAGTAACCATCGCACTCAATCCATATCCTATCCCAGATCTAGATCCTAATCCCGTACACTCTTATGTGAAACCTCCTCCTAAATGATAAAAAATAGTAATATTACCTTAAGTATGGGAAAAAGGAGTAGAAATATTTTCTATACAAGGGATGAAAGAATAAATTATATTCCTTATGAGATGAATAAGAACTTGGATGATTCATTAAAACCATGGAGAAAATTTTGTTTCCAAAACCCATAAGGATTAATCGATTCAATCTCAGTTATCTCCCAAATTACCACCCCTTTTATTGAACTTTGGGACACACCATCTAAGAGTTCTTTGTTTTTAAGGAAATACTCTAGAAAATGGTTGATTTGGACAAGTAAAATTGGGCAATCCACTAGAAAAAGTAGCATGTGTTTCTACTATAGTTCCAGAGGAATAGGATGAATATTAAGAGGTCACAAGTAAGGGTGCCTAAAATTTCATTGATGGGATTGAAAAAATACAATCAATAAAACTCATAATATCCTTAGGGAATAGTTAAATAAAAAATTTATTCTTGTAGTCTTTTCTACTATGGTATGACCAACCTCTTTAATAACAAAATATTCTAAAAGAAGATATTCCAAAAGATAGTATAACTGATGAGGAAAGAATCAAGTACATGAGGATGAACCTATACCTATTACTAAACCAATCCCAACCCTTTCATATTTCATGCCTTTAGAGCTGAAAAAATATTTATCATTCCATAAAATGGTACAATGGGCATTGTCCCATAAATTGGTACAGTGGGTGACATCCCATCAAATAGAATCCTCATCAGATAAAGAATTATTCTTCGGTTCAATTAATGTCATTTATTTAATTGATCCCTTATTTGATGATGAATATTCTTATGAACATGATTTCTCTACATCTAATAAGGGATCTAGTGGGAGAGGCCATAGAAGCTGAGGAAATAAGGGAAGACATAATCATGGACAAACTCCATATCCCAACCACATCCCTACCGAAGCTATATACATGGCTGAAATTCATAATAAAGAACTTTAGAGAGCCCAATTATAGGATCACAGAGACAATTCAACATATATTAGGGTTATCCAAACCAAATTACTTTTTAAGATTGAATGATAAGTGTGTAACCATCCAACTAGCCTAGGTGAGTAGGTAGATCAAGTCGACCTAATTCGTTAGTGATAGGAGTGCCATCAATTTTTTTCAAGTGCCTGACCCACCCACTTAAGACACTTTATAACCTAATTCACCTGCTAATAACCAACCCAACATTGGGAAACATAGACCTTGGAGTTAAAAACATGACATAATAATGTAGTTTCCATGTTCATAGACAATATTTCAATCTTGTATGCTCTCAATTTGTCAAAAATATATTCGAGAATAACTTATAGAGGTCGTGTTAAGACCTCAAGAGTTCGAATAAGAGGTCACTACTGATAAATTTTATCATGTAGAGACCTATTATTTGTAATTTAATGTAGTTATATATTTCATAGAGAAGGATAAGGATACTGTTATGTAAGGACACATCATACACTTGTATATATCAGGTAAACTAGATGGTATTGACATTCAATCAGATTTTATGTACAATGGATTAGGGATCAACCACAATCTATTTTAGATACTTCACTAATTGGGATATAACGAAGATGATTTATCTTCTTATACTACAATACTTTAGGGTTGTGACATGGGTGAGTAGAAACCTATCAACTGAATCAAGCTCAAATCTCAATTTGGGGATATCATCTTTGAATTTGAATTATTGGTTGCTCGAAAGGGTACAACTATTAATGTCCTACTCAGAAGGCTTTGGTTTCATCAATACATGGTAGTTCCATCATCACACCATCAATGTCTCAAATACTGTTCTAATGGAAAAATTGGGATATTTCATAGTTATAATGCCTCATTTGATTCCTATGATTCCCAATACATCGATGCAGGTTTCTAGAAGAGGGAAGGAAAAAACCCATTATTGATGAAATTGCTTGGGTTACTACTCTAAAAGGTTTATAAATAACCACGGATAACCAATTTAAATATCTTGGTGATGAATATATATTTTCCATCAATAAAATATAAGACACAAGATCATATATGAGTATTATTTCATTAGCTCCCATGATATCAGTCACATCAGTTGAACTTGATGAAATAGAAGAAGCACATGATTTATTTAACAGTGGAAACACCCCAAGTCAAAGTTCCCTTATGTTATCCCTAAAACATTATAATACTGCTATGTCGTCATTTGAATTTTAATATACTCTCATATAATCGATAGAGAATGGAAGTACCCTTACTTCATTTTTCGAATGTCAGGATATTGATGCTTATTCTAGATTTTAATATCCCTCTTTATCTCCCATTCCTACTGATATTGGTACAAAGGAAGAAGAATAATATAATATCATGGATTCCACTATAAAATTTGAGTAAGGTGACTCCAAAACTACTAATGATATCTAGTAGATAAATCTAGGTAAAAAGGAAGATTTTTGACCCATATTGATTAGTGAGACCATGACTTCTGAAGAACAAGAGTTGTAAGACTATTTTTTAAAGTAGCATCAATATGCGTTCTCCTGGAATTATATATAAATTATGGGCCTTGACCCCAATGTAGCTACAAACCACTTGGGTTTACTAGAGGATCAATGTGGTTATAAGTAGGAATCCAAAATAATGCTTCCAATTCTTGCTACTAAGGTTGAAGATTAGGTTTACAAGATTATCAAAGATAAATTCATTCGAGAGGTTTAATACCCAAAATGGCTCACCAATATTATCCCAATAATGAAGAATAATGGTCTTATTATAGTTTTTATAAACTTTATAGATCTTGGTTAGCATGATCTAAAATATGATTTTCAGGTCCCAATTACAAAAAATATAATTGATGCAACTACCAGCTATCAATACCTTTCCTTTATGGATGGATATTCAAGATAAAACCGAATTCAAATGTACCTTGAAGATGAAGAAGTCACTAATTTTAGGGCACCCCAAGGAATATATTTCTATCAAGTAATTCCTTTTGGTTTGAAGAAAACTGGAACCAAATATCAACATTCCATGCACTATATTTTCAAACCTTTATTAGGGAATATTGTTTAATGTTACATCGATGATTTGGTAGTCAAATACAATTAGTACTTTGACAAACTTGTTTATCTTTTGATAATTTTCAATAATGACAAAAAAAATATAATATAAACCCCTTAAAATGTGTATTTGGGATCACCTAAGGAAAGTTTCTGTATTTCATAGTATGTTAGCATGTAATTAAAGTTGGTCCTAGAAAAACCAAGGCCATTCTTGAAATGTCACATTCTTGGAACCTCAAATATTTAAGAATGATTTAGGGAGGCATCATCTCCATTCTATTATTTATAGAAAACCTCACAGGAAATTTTTTACCCTTCACTAAGATAATAAAAAAGGGGGTCACTTATCAATGGACTGATGATTTTTAGGAATCCTTTGACATTATTAAGAAATATATTTTGATTCCACCAGTGTTTATGCCCCCTATTAAAGGAAAATAAATCATTATATATGTGATAACCTTAGAGTGATCACATAGTGAATTTCTTGCATAGAATAATGGATTAGGGAATTAGAATAACATTTATTATCTTAATAGAACTATGATCAATACTAAGATTTGATATTTCGATATTGAGAAAATTTTACTTGCGTTAATATTTTCAGTTTAGATTCCGAGTCACTAACTACAACACCATGAGGCCTACCCCATTTATCATAGTGGAACACTTGAAAATATCCTCAATCATCCCATATTGACTGAATTCTTGGCATGGTGGGTGGTCATATTGTAGAAATTTGATATTAAGTTCATATTGAAAAAGGAAATAAAGGGTAGGCATTAGTAGATTTTCTTATAGAGAATCCTTCTGTAGCATAAGAACCATTGGACACTGAATTACCCAACATATAATTCTGATTTTTCAAATACAGCTCCTAAAAAATGGAGATGTACTTTGATGACATTTTTAGAAGTCTATTATGGAAAATAATAGGATACCCCAAACTCAAAAAAGTTAGTTTGGGAACAATAATTATCTCCCCATCCAAGATTGTTTTACATAATTACTTCTTATTTTTATATATTTTCACCAACAATGAGGCATAATACCGATCCATAATTATAGGATTGGATCTGGTGCTGTAAATACCTATATTCTACATGATATTTAGAGGATATTTAGAGTTGGTGATCAAGTATATTAATGGTGACTATACGACCAGGAAGGATGAGATGATTCCCTTACTTGACTATATGAAAGGGTAGATGGTAGAGTTATACTCATATTTGACATTGACTCACATCTCACACTCATGCAATCCCCAAGTAAATGCATTATCCAATGCATCTACAGCCTTGGAAGTCCCAAATTAGTACAAAATAGTCATCAACATCACACATTTCAAAATAGTATTACTATTTATTGGTAATAAAATGGAAGAGATCAACAAAGTCAATCCCATCCCAAATCAAGATGATTTTCTAAATGGATGGATATCTTCCATAGTGTAATACCTCTAAAATGGAAGTTTTACATCAGAAGGAGTATGAAACGAGAAAATTTGAGGACAATACATCAATTTTACTCTCTATGAAGGGTTAAATTCTAAAACAAATCCTATATAAACAATGATTTGATAGAGTTATCCTCATATAAATTTATGGAAGATAAATCCTCTCCATCATGAAAGAATCCCACATAGTTTTATGTGGTTCCCATTAGATAGGAATCAATATTTCACATCGAATTATGATTCTTGGGTATTTTTTACCTTCAATGACATAGGATTTTATGTAATTCACCAAGAAATTTCATTAATATCAGATACATTATAAATTCATCCATTAACCCCTAAAGTTTTTTGAATACCTCCAAATATTTTATGTTTATTTTTCTATCTAGGGAATCAATGTAATGTGGCCATATCCTCCTGCAAAATCTTGGAATTTTAAGTACATAATTACTATTACTGACTTTTTCTCCTAGAGGGTCAAAGCCATATCCCTCAAAGAGGTTGGTACAAAGGCTATTATCAGTTTTGTGAAGATAAAAATCATTTCCAAATTCAGTTTCTCTTATACAATACTAATGGAAAATGGAACCAATTACTCCTCTTATAAACTAAAAACATTGTACTTGCAATATGGAATTCAAGTAAAACACTCATCTTACTAACATGGAGTGACAAATAGATAGATACTAGCTTTTAATAAATCTTTGTTAAATATAATCTAGAAGATAGTGGAAAAGGATAAAAATTCTTGTCCTGACAAACACCTGCACTCTCTGTGGTCCTATCACACTGCAACCTGCACTGCCATATAGGAAACCCCATATTCACTTGAATATTGAAAATAAGTAGTTTTACCCATTTAGTTCTAATTACCCTCACTTAAAATTTCCATTTTTGATAACCTATCCATGGATGAGCAGTCTCAAAAGTGATTAAATGAATTATAAGGACTTGATTAAATAAGGTTGGGCACCCTACAATATTTCTAGGCTCATCGAAACCAGGTATCTAGAGATTTCAATAATAAATTTCACCTCCGTTCATTACTCCAAGTGTAATAAGTATTGGTTCTCAAGACCCTTATGATACATGGTAAGTAACCTTCAAAACTAGAACTGTAGGAGGGATTTTTTTTTCATTCATATGGTCTACTCTAACAGGTCCCATTACCTAATTACAATGTATGGGGAGCGCATCACTCCCTATACTAATGAAATATTTTTTAAGAAATACTTCATGTAATCAAATTCCAATGGGCCTTATTGCATGGCCCTAAAAGGAATGACCCATGATCCTAGGTGGAAGACCTTAAAAGTTACACCATGGTCAAATCTATGTGACTGCAAACTATAGTAACCTTTTTTTCCTTATCGTATGATGTTAAACTGCATATCCAACATCCTTACCATAAGGATTTAAACTACATGGTCAATATACTTATCATATAATGTAAATTTGTGTGATGTCATTGCCCTTACAAAGGAGGACCTCCACTCCTGGTGGTGGTCTCCTACTACACCACTTTTTAGAACTATGTGTGGCTTGATTTCCATTCATGGGATATGTAGTGACACCCAATCCCTCTATCATAGGACCATTCAAGAAATTTTACCCCATCAATGAGGTTTCTTATGCCAGCATTGGGTCCACATGGGTCCCTCCAGTCATATCAAGTTTTTTTTATTTGGTTAGTAGTCTCACCTTTCCATGGTCAAAGCTACATGACCTTAAAAAATATAAACCATTATTCTTGGTCACATGATGTTAAACTACAGAAAAAAATTATTTTTCGTATGATGTGAAACTATAAAAAATTTTAGTCCAAAATTCATTACTCTAAAGCTACCCAGTACACGTCCTATTTGCATGATGTAAAACTTCAAGATGACATCTCGACCAGAAGATTTCAAATCATGTGGTGTATGTTGGAAACAATCTCTAGCTAGAATATTAATATAATATAAATAATATTCCAATTTCCTCTTATTTCTCACACTGATCATGAATCATTTGATCTCAGAGGTTTGAGATTAATTTTACAATTTTCATGATTAAGATACACCACGATAAAAGTCAAGAAACATTTATCCTGTCCTGCATGACATTAAACTACTTAGAGTGGCCTCCATTGTATAACCTGACCTTCCCTTACATACACACCATATCTATAGAGGGATTTAATTATAGATGACTATGTGTGGATTGATTCTCATTCCTACGGGATACATAGTGATTCCTAGATCCCTTATTTTAGGCTCAACCACAAAATAAAAAAAATTACCTTATCCTACGTATGATCTAGATATGCGCATGAGATTCCAACATTTGTTATATCATTGATAAACTTATGTTTTAATTAAAAAGTATCTTACCCTACATATGAGTCTGGTCACTATAGTGGAAAATTTATTAATAAAAACAATACATATCTTTGTTATTGTTTCTATGATATATGAATTGGCACCTGGATCCCTCATCCTAGGTCCAACCACAAAATAAACAAAAAAATTCCTCTCCCCATATGAGATCCAGATCAATATAGGGACTTAAATTTCCAAGAACTACATGTGATTTGATTCTCATTCCTTTGGTATATGTAGCTACATATATATCTTATACTCTATTCCCAATCATAAATTATGGATAGAATATGTGGTAAATTTTCCCTTTTCACACATGAAATTTAAAATTCCCTCACCTTATCTCAGTGCTCGAACTTTAAATCATTTATATTGGTTCCTTTATTTTCCTGGTACATTGGAATGGTTATTTCACATCACATATTGAATAAACCCATGTGAAACCAATAAATAGTCCTGGAAGCATGGATATTAAATATATAGCATCCACATCTTTACCGTATGATGTTAAATGGTATGATAAAAGTCTATCTATCATGAAACTAAATTGCTCAGAGTGGCCCAATACTTATGTCCCCTTTTCCTCCCTTATATAAGAACTAGACCCATATAGGAGTATTTGGAATAAAATTTATCTATGACTTAGATAACTAATATCCATATCTTAATGTATGATACAAATTTTCACATGAGATTCAAATATTGGTTCTCTCATTTATGAATCTATGTTCCAAATAAAACACCCCCTTTTCCTGCATATTTATGTAGAGGATCCTTCTTTCCAAGAACTATATGTGTAATGATTCTCATTATGGTGAGATATATAGTGATGCATGGATCTATTATTCTAGGTCAAGTAAAAAATTCTTTAAAAAATGCTCCTTTCCCTACACATGAATTAGATACGTGTGGGGAGTTTCTTAAAAAGAAAAAAATGTTGCTTTATTATCATTCCATAGAGATATGTAGTGACACCTTGATCCTAAATCCTAGGCACATACATGAACAAATAAAATCACCTTTTTTACTTTTATACATTCCATATATATATTGGGAAACCCTTAATTGATCCATGTGAAGTTTAGTCTTGAAATCTTGATAAAATCACAATTACCCAATCATGGCAGACGTAGTTCTAAATCCTCCCATCATGCTTTCTATGAATATTATTTTTATAAACCAAAATTCATATCTTGAGAAGCTAAGATTGCTACAAACCTTCATCATCTTTTGATGACAAGAGCATCTGAATCTAAAGGATGAATCTATTTTATCTATGCATAGTACACCCTTGACATGGCTATGCATATGTGCACCAAACATAGCCCATCAATTAAAGTAATTTACATCCTTAGGAGAAAATAATTTTACCTCTATATTCCTTAAAAACATCGCAATGGAATCCACCTTTCAAACATGATCCATGGTCATTCCTTACATACCTATCCCATTCCACCACCTCATATATGAGAGCCCCAAGATTACGAATCACAATGTCTCTCATAATGCTCAAAATATGATGGATCATCCTTGGTCTGTAAACCCTATTTAGGTCATTTTACCAGTTCATTGGTCTAAGCATTATGACCTTAAACTATGGGCACACCTTCATGGGACTGGTTCGATGTGTCATCTTCCCACCTTGAATATGTGTTCCATAAGTAATGATGTATTTAATTAAATGTTCAAATATATTCCTAAATATTAATTTTATCTATGAACCCACTTCAAATCTCTAATTTCTAATTTAACACCAGAAAAACCTTTATTTGATCATTCATCTTGGTTTCTACCCTTTCCTAGAAAATTGGTAACATGGATGGAATGAGTGTGGTAATGGCCAACCTACTCCCACCAGTTTCCATCAAATGAGTGTGACATTAGTTTTCCACCATTATTAATGATTATTATATTCCCATTTGTCTCATCCTAAAACCCATATGCTATCCTTGGACTGAGTTTGGTAATGTTCAACCTACTTCCACTATTACCAATAGATTAAGTGTGGTATCAATTTTCTACCACTATTAATGGTCATTCTTCTCATGCTAGTATCATTTTATAGTTGACTCAAAAATTCATGGTTTATGATTTAAACCTTACACAATTTAATTATTCAGGTAAATTCAATATCTTGGGTATTTCACACTTGTGTATCGTACTCATTTTTAGGACATAAGACTTTGGTCAAAGCTATACGATCTAAAACTATAAATATATTTTCTCAAATATTTTTTAACTTAAACATCGGCTATGTTGGTTTGACTTACACGATCTTAAAATTACAAAGGAATGATACATAGGAATCATGAAAATTAAAACCCAAAAAGGGAATTTTGGAAAAAAATTGAGTCCCTGCTCACTAGACACACACACACATTATGTAGTCTAAGCAAAAAACAAGAATTTAAACTTAAAAAAGAGGCGTAAAACTTATTAGGTAAAAAACTTTCTAAGAGTGGGATAATAAAAACCCAAGTCTTTCTCACTAATCATTATTTATATTAGTGTTATTAAAAATTATGGGAAATTATAGAAAAGGCACAAAGCTTGTGAATCCCACCATACATCCCTGACAACAATCAAGATGTGCTCGCTATCCCCCTAGACTAAGGAACATTTAGTGTTTCCTTCCATTCTTGAAATATTTTTTTTGTTATTTACATAAAATATTGAAAAATTATAGGATTACTCATTTAAATGGACCAACTCTAATGTTACGATCATTGAAAATTATACATATACCTATCTATGAGCCACATCCAAGAAGAGATCATTTCAACTCAAGTATTCAAGAATTATGATTTACACTATTATTCAGTTTTTAGTGATAAAATGATTTGGTATGCATTGATATTCCTTTTCCAAGCATTTCAAGTTGAAAAAAAGATGAATCATTAATAATAAACCAAAATTTCATTTATTTCATCAAAGAAATGATGAGAGGAGAATCCAAATATTAAAGAATCTCTTCATTACAAGTAACCTATTGTAAAAGATTCTCTACAAAGGTTTAAATACCACTCAATTATTATTGAGCCTCTATAATGATATGAAAAAAATTCATCCAACTGCACATAATTAAATTCTTAATTAGGATAAAGATTCTCCACTTCAGCGATTGCCTTGTGCCTCTCAAGCCATGCATCTTTCGAAAGTCTATGATACTTCAATACCGTCACTTTAACACTGTAAAAATTTTATTAGGATTTACTTAGTCGGGATGCATCTTCATCATCAAGATATCATTTCCCAAATTCCATGGCCGCATAATGGGAAACTTTTTGGAGTTCCATGGCCTGAAGTTTAGTAGATTGTTACTATAGTTCTTATTGGAAAAGGCATATATCTATTGCTCCTCCTTGCCCCTTGTCCTGAATGATGTCATTTATATTGGAATAGAGGTTCTAATAATTGAAGACCCTCCTACCTAGTAATATTAAGTATCATTGATGCTAGTGAATATGTGTGTGAAACTCATACATGGGAGTGTTGGAAATCATTTTCCATATACCCTTCCAAGCACACTAATGAAATGCCAAATAATGATCAAGGGTCTACTGATCTGGATTAAAATTACTCCCAAAAACCAAAATATAATCCATAATGAGTTCACTTAGATTTACCATAGTTCTTTCTTATAGGGCCATAGACGTAGGAATATGAGCTTCCAAAATAGAGACTTCCATTTTAAGGGTAATTCTACAAAAAATAATTTCATAAATATATAAATTAGATAAGCAATATTGGATTCAAAGATAAGTACATACACTCCCCCTTTTTAGTAATTACATTGATTTTTATTGTTTTTTCCACCCTGGAAGATGAAATTAACTCTTCATGTCCCCCAATAGGTGCCCCTTTATTAATGGTGATAGAGGTGTCAATCATCAATGTTGTACTATTTTCAGGCACCTCTAGGGAACTTTCAATCCCCACCATAACTTGGTCACCCATAAGACCTTTATTGACTTCCATTGAGGCCACCTCCAGTAGGTATGATCCACCATGAAGAGATACAAGATCAATATTTGACCAATATAACCCCTAATAAACTTCTCTAGTTTTTTATTTGGAAGGTGGATCAAAGGCTACCATGTGATCCTCCATGGTATGAGAGGGCTTGAATTTTTTTTAAGAAAATTTATGATATCAAATCGTTGATATCCCCATATTTGAAAGAGGAAATTCCTTCTATAATGACAATCCATCCACCATTGGAGTATACTCCTCAGTAACCATGGTCATTTTAATGGCTGGAATTTTAACTTCATCTTGGAACTAGTTCCAACACCTATGGGTTTCTCCATAGATTTATCTAAAAGTGATATTCTAAAATAGAGAAACCTAGATGTTATTTTAGGTATGAATAAATACCTACATGCCTATTGAATAGAGATAGAGAGAGACCAAAGGCATACTGCTCACTTCAGGAACAATATGCTTAGATGATGTTTTGTCCCTCTGATGGAATTTGATCTAAGACAATGGAGGGTTAGCCGCAATAATTGGTGGGGAAAACACTTGTAGAGGGAAAATGAAATAAATAACTTCATATTCTATGTTCCACATCATCACTTGACTAGATTATAGTTATACCTACTCAACATCATCTTCATGTCCATCCCCCGAAGAGGCCCTGGTAACATAAATGGGGGTGCTGACCGCTACAACCATCACCCTCGTTCCATATCACTAATATTCCTAAAAATAAAACATAGAGATGGGTGATAATAGGTTCTAGAAATAAAATTTATAAAGTTTAAAATAAATAAACTTACATCCTCATAATCAATGAGGGAGTCTGACTCATCATCTACAGATTGGTTGAGCACTCCTTTAAAAATTCCACAATACTTTATGTCTTGTACTCTTTGAGTGATGGGAACCCTTAGATCAATTGATCGAATAAGAATATTAAATTCTCATATATGTTTCCTTACATGAAGATAATTATTTTTATAATTAAAGTTTGAAGAATATTTTATATTACCAATCTATGGAATACAGATTCCACTATGAAAAAGGGCCCACAAATAGAGAATTATGGGCAAGGAAGCCCAGAATTTCCATGATTTGAGGGACTTTTGATATACTAATATTGAGTCATATTTTGATTTAATTTATTAGTCATAATAATATTTGATCAACTTTTACTTAATTTTCTTATCAAGACTTTCAACAATAGCTAGGACCTATTGATTTAGATTTCATTTAAACCACCTTGGTAAAACTCCATAATGAATAGGATCATCCCTCAAAGGAAAAGATTATTGGGTCTTAAAAAGATTTTAGGACTTAGAAACCTCATCCATGGAATTCCAACATGAGGAATTCTTGTTCATTTGTTTCCCATTAGCCGAAGGAAACTCAATAGTAATTCAAGGAATGGTTTTGGATAATATCGTTAATAGGTATAATGATATCCAAGTAAAGGAATAATTATATAACAACCTGACTAATGAATCCCTAGGATAAATGTTGATCATGAAACCTATCCTCTACTAGGATGATGTTCATATCATGGGGTGGTCAAAAAAATTAATTTTTGAACTATAATTAAATGCACTAGTAGTGGGACTCGGGTTTTTCTCTTGAGAGGAGAGATATATGATAGTGTTTTACTTTCATTTTTGGGGTTCAAATTTTTAAAATAATTATTGAAGATTGTTTTTTATTGGTTTTAAAATTAATTAAAGGATAAGTGGTCTAACCTAGGATATCTCCTTAGCTACCATATTAAATAATTATTCCAATTTTTCTCTCCTATTTTCTCTCTAACTAAGTGAAATCTCACTCAATTACTCTCTTAGTATTTTTTTTGGTTCAACCAGAGGAATGAAGTGATCACTACAACCTCCAATATTGCCTACCCAAATAATTAGAAATCTATGATTACCCTTAAATCAACCCACTACTTATGATTGTAAGAAATGGATAAGAAGTGGTATCTATGTGTGCTTTAGAGAAGAGGAGGAGATAAATTCAAAGTGAAAAAATAATAAATCCTCTAATGTATACAAACTTCAAATAAATCCAAAGATAAAATCACAAGAAATATTAAATAGTTAGAATGATGAATTCATTAATAAGGGGCAAGGGTAATCTTCTCAGTGAAACCTGTAATGGCCTAGTGTGTCATCATCAGAGTTATTAAAATGAAAAAAAATGAAATAAAGGAAAAACATAGAGAGATCCTTTGATAATGAGAAAGTGAGAGTGAGCGTCTACCCCCCTGAGTTTTTTTAGCATAGTGAATAGTGATCTTATTTATAAAAATACGATCGAGCATCCTTGGAACACTTCAAAATTATACATGTGAGAAACATGAGAATATTCAACTTATTTGAGAAAGATACTCAATTTTCAGAACAGAGTAGTGATTCTTAATGGTTGGATGATCAAAACGTGTCCAACACCAATTTATCAGAATCTTTTATAACCAATTCAAATTCCTCGTGTGATCGAGCTCCATTAATTTGAAAGGAAAAGTGCTTCAGTGATTTTTAGCACAACGGAAGTCATTCTACATTGTAAGGAAGAAGATGATGAAAACATTAGATTTAGTATTTAGATTTTAATGAGCCTTGGAAAGTGGGCCTAGACATCTCTGCAATTGGACCTTCGCATATGAAAACAAGGAAAAAAATACAACAATCAATTATTAATTTCTTAATAAATTTGATTGGTTTCTTATTTTCTTTTTTATTTAAATTTTATCATTATATATATATTATCTTTTTGTTATTATTCATTTTTTTATTTCTATTTTTTTTATTTATTTGATCATGATAGTGGTGTTTTTATGGTTAATCAACCTCAACCTCTATAGATCCACATGTGGCTTCATATCCTTCCCTACTGGTATGGATTAGTGTGACATCAGTTGTAGGGGTTCATATTTCAGAGTTATAGTGTGGTGAGATTCCAGGGAGGCGTTAGATCAAGGTCATCTTCTATGGTGGTTCAAAAGGCACAAATGTGTTTTTATGAGTTTTTTTGATTTTTTTAATTAAATCTTGGTCAAAATTGTTTGAAAGTTAGGGTGGAAAGGCGGAGGGCCTCTGCCTCCTTTTGGTTAAGAGGAAAGCCGACATGGCCTCTGCCACCTTTCAACAAAAAAATATTATTTTAAATATAGATGTTTGTATATTTAAAAATATACATGTTTGTATATTATGATATATATATTATGTTTACTTTATTTTGTTTAGAATTATATCATTAATATTTTAAATTGAAAATGTTATATTTTTAAGTAATAAATTTTGTGATATTTAAATTATATTTTACTTATTATATCTATAATTTTTTATTCTCAATTATGTTTTATATGTTGAGTCATTTGGTCAAATATCCCTTATATTTTAATAATATTTTATAAGTTATATTCTTTCAAATTCACCTATATGAAAAATAATAATGTTTGAAGTTGGTGGATTTGAAATTCTATAAATTCTAAAATATAAATACAATCTAAATGATATTTGAAACTTACTGAACATATGAAAAATAATCCAAAATAATAAGAATTTCTTAAAAACAATTAATGAAAAGTAATTTTAGTTGCACAATATATTGTTTTTAAACCATTATAATTGTATTTATAATATTTTTTACATTCCTTTCATTTTAAACTATTTATTATATTTATGAAATTCTTTTTATTTTCAAGAACTTTAAAATTCACCTACATAAAACATAATAATGTTTTAAGTTGGTGGCTTTGAAAGTATATAAATTATAAAATATAAATACAATCTAAATGATATTTGACACACTTACTGAACATATGAAAAATAATTCAAAATAACAAGAATTTATTAAAAGAAATTAATGAAAAGTAATTTTATTAGCACAATATATTTTTGTTTTAAATCATTACAATTGATTTTTTAATATTTTTTTACATTACTTTCAATTTATATTATTTATTATATTTATGAAATTCTTTTTATTTTTAACAAATTTCAATGTAACCTACATGAAACATAATAATGTTTGAATTTGGTTGCTTTGAATGCTTATAACTTATAAAATATAAATACAATCTAAATGATATTTGAAAAACTTACTAAAAATATGAAAAACAATTCAAAATAACAAACATTTCTTAAAAAAACTAATGAAAAGTAATTTTAGTAGCATAATATATTGTTTTTTTAAACCATTACAATTGTATTTATAATCTTTTTTTACATTCCTTTCATTTTCAATTATTTATTATATTTATGATTTTTTTTTATTTTCAACAAAATTCTAGATGATTAGGCTATGTTTTAAGATTTATTTAGATTATTTTTATAGTTTATATTTTATATGCTTTTAAAGGTTCTGACTTGAAATTTAATAAGTTTTCCATTGTTTTAAGTATTCAACTTTTAAAGCTTATAAAATATAAACTGTGACTAAATATAAATGAAAAATGAAACAATGGCTAAATATGTAAAAAATTTTGATAGTAAAAAGAATTTATTCATTTTAATATACATAAAACATATACATGAATGAGTAAAATCACTCTCTATGGTGATGTTATGTCCCACACAGTGGTGTATGAATGATAGAACCATATCGAGAGTGTCGTACTCTTCGATGGGGTGAAGTATGATGACCTAGAGAGGTCTAATTATTGGGTGCTAAAACCTTGAACATCGAATGCTCTATCTATGTCTGAATGGGAGGAGGTTTCAAATGGATGTTGTCCTGCACACCTGATCCTTCTCCCACTAGGGTAGTAGAAAGAACTGCCAGCATCACAGGGGGGAACCATGTAGGATGTGAAGTATCTGGTATGATAAATAGAGGAATGGGAAATGACCCTTGATATGAGCTCAAATAATATATACCTAGAGAAAACTATGGATATCCTTCCAATATAGTTGGATCTCATACCACCTGATGCACATTCCCAATCAACTAAGGCTAGATGTTAGAGGGATGACCATTTCCTATGGAATAGGTAAGGACTCACGTGCAACACGACATTGTCTACATCATCAACATCATAGCTCCTCAGCATTAGCAGCTATTGGAGGAGGTTCTTGAGTAGGAACCTCTACTCCCTAGGTAATAAATTCATCTCCCTATGGTGGAAGATTGAAGATACTATTGTTAAATTCATGATAAGTTTAAATGAGCCCCTATGCTGCTGTATGGATTGCTGCTAGCCTAGAAAAATCCTCCTATGGATCATACATGCAGATAATCTTCTGTACTCAAGTATGTTGTAAAAAGATTCAAAAAAAATTTATAAAATATTACAATAAACAAACTAATGGAAATTTATTGACTTACAATATCCTGAAACACTCTTCCATGTCGATTAAGATACAATATGGACTTCAGTCTATAACATGGATCATACTAGACCTGTTGTGATAAATGGAATTTCATCATACGTACAACCTTGATATGAAGTGATTCTCATCTACCCTAGAGGTTGAGATACTGGGCATGTCATCAACACCAATCAATCTCCTTCCTTTCTACCAACTTCAAGGAATAAATATACAATAACCATCTCAATGGAAATTTAATATGTTGAACACTGCCAAAATAGCACATGAATATATTTGGATGGTTCCACTCAATGATATGAAAGTGAATAAGTGGAACTAAAACCATAACATTATGAAGTCTAGTAGTGGAGTATGTAGGAAACTAGTTTAATAAAGCCCAGTATGGAATCCATGAAATCTAAAATGACATGTGATATTTGTCAAAAACGTTTCTTACTAATTTTTTTATTATATTATGAAATTTATTATTCAATAAAATATTTTATATTCTTACACTGTCGAGTATGAGACCATACAACATGAGATGGTATTCACCCAATTGGTATGTCGGAGCACTGATGAAGTTGTGTGCCTAACTCCACTTGTAAAATACAACATCAAAATTGATAAATAATAAGAAATTAAATTCAATAACTCCTACTGGAATTAGAAACCAATAGATATGAGTGATCATACCAGCATCCACATAGAGCATCATGTAACACCTTTATAGGAAACTTCAAACCAGAAATATCAGGGTAGAGGGAGGGGATATGATCCCATTTCCACATCTGAATAAGGATGATGTATCCCCTGATATATGTGCGATAATAATGGAATGCTGTGAATAATGTTCTATAAGTGTAAGACAAGAACACAAATCCCCAATTGTATGCCCTTGCCTAATCAAAACCCTCTAGTAGCCCCATATACATCATGTTCACATGCTTACCTGAGTGATCATTGTATAATTCCCCTCCAATGATCCGTAATATAGAGGTACAAGCATGATGCATGATAGTCTGCTCATTAACATCATCAGGTAAATGTGAAAAGTTCATCTCAAGACAACTCATAGATATTGAACCTCTATCTGTAGCAGCATCATCGGCCAAAATGTCGATGATGAGCAATCTATGTTCCAGATTAGGATAGTTTGCATGGGTGAGTCCAATAACTACTCCCCCCTATATAGGAATACTGAGTAGGATCTCCACATCCTCAAGGGTGATGGTCATCTCTCCCTCAGGTAGGTGAAATGTATGTGTCTTTGGTCTCCACCTCTCTAGGAGGGAAACAAGAAGGTGATGAACAATGAATGTGAAATCGGATACTGCAATGCCATAGAAACCATCACGACATAGGTATGGTATAATGGGAGTTATAGATAATATGTGATGATGATGGTGCACTCAATTCACGCTGATTCGTCGAACCGAATGACCCTCTATCACGGTGCGGGAAACATGCATAGCCTGCTTCGTGAGTAGTATAATATCCTCCTTATATATGTAAATAATTGAAATAATCCTTAACTATGAAATGTAAATATAATTCTATGGATATTATAATGTTATGACTAGTAGAATTTAAGACTTGACATGTTTATTCTCATTGTTTTATGAAGTTTTTTTACCAAAAGAAAAGGGCATGTCTGCATGTTTTCAAAGAATATTTTTAAAGTGTTTTTAGATATGTTTTTATCTAATAAATGGTGTTTTTTAAGATATGGTTTTATATATTTATATATATAAACATTTTTTATTTGTTATCTAAATGTTTATTATAAAATGGTGTACTTTGTAATTTATGTATGATTTATCACACGATGGTATGTTTCATGATTATTTTCTCACATATACTTTTAATATTACTTTTAATATAAATGTGAAAGCATTATTGTTATTTGATAGTAAAAGTATACAAAAATTTCAGAAAATTCTATAAAATGAAGGATCGTATATTAACACCATTTAATTAACAAAGAAGATCACATTGGAGACAATAAATCATTATGGAAAAGAGTGTGAACTCGATTCGACAATGTTAGGGAATAGTTTCCGGTTATGACCTTATTTATGACATATAATATATATTAAACTTTCCCCTTGTTCATGAGGCTAGTCCATCTCATTCTGCATCCTCCTAGAATTCAGTCTCACTCGTCGACATAACTTGTTGATGTCAGGTATCAATATCAGCTAGTCTTTGATCATTTGAAAATATCAAAAATCTCTAATAGGAATCCATGGTGCATCATAAAAAATATAAATGGTGTCCATCAAGTACACTGGATCAACATATTCTTCCCATGATATGTTCACAGAGGCATATGACATGATGGAATATGTTTATGGAAACTGTAATGTCTGGAAGTTTCCACATTGACATAGACTCACTTACAGTAATACCACTATTTTTTCACCACTACTAATTTTGATGGGATTAGAACACTCTTTAACTTCAAATAGAGAGCATTCTTAGTAGAAAAGTCATACTCAATAACCAAGAGTTTCTTCAATTTTCGTTTTAATATCTCATTGAAAGTGTCTTCTGTACCTTATCCCCTGCTAAATCCCACATGAGGATAGTTTTTGTATATCAATGAAATACTTCAGACAATGATAGAATGTCTCCTCAAATAGGGAAATTATAGGTAAATTGTGAAGCCCCTTGAAGACACCATTGATACACTTCATAAGGTTTGTGTCCATGTGTCCATACCTATTCCTCCCATCATATGCCAATGTCCATTTTTTCTTTTGGAATCCACAACATATAATCGTAAACTTCTTAATTAGCCTTGCAGATTTTTTTTTGAAAAAACTATTCAAAACTTAATTGATCCAGATCATATTATACATATAAGTGATCATATTTCACATAAATTTATTTTTTCTTATGTTTAAATAGTAAAAAATAATAAAGAGATTACATACCAAGCCTCATGATTTCCTTCTTCATAGGTTCATTATGGAATGTTTTTCAAACATTACTAGAAATGTGTCTAATGCAGTATCAATGATGTACATTTAAGGATATCCATGTATCATGATCCATATTAATTGCCTCATTTATTGCCTAATGTCGACTATATATCAAATAGACACCCCGAATATGGGTGAAATGGTTGCTGATACATGCCAAAAACCAACTCCATGATTCATAGTTTTCCTTCTCCACAATGGAAAATGAAAGAAGAAGAGGTGAAAAATTTCCATCTTGGGTTGCTGAAATCAAAAATACACCCTTGTATTTTCTGTATAGAAACGTTCCATCAACCTGTATGAACTGTTTTATGAAAAGGAATACAGAAATATAGGAGAGGAATACCCAGAAAAACCAATGAAATTGAATATGAGGTGGATCAGGTCAGTTATTTTAAGACACATGTTCATTCATATTAATATGGAAGAAAATTTGGTCAGTATGTCTTAGTATGTCTATAATTTGTAGAAAAACCCGATAAAAGTCATCACAATCATTATAGACCTTCACAATTTCCTTCTATTTCTCTATCTATTCCTTATTATAAGAAATATTATAACTAAAATTTTATTGTATCCTCTCTTGCATAAGGTCCATTGGAATATCTTGGATTATCCTAATCATCTCAATGAAAATATATGACACAAATTTAGCATCCAATGAGGTACGATCTTGTGTCAAGTTTGGATGAACGTAAGTACAAGATGCCTCAATCCCCAAAATTTTCCAACCTCTAAATTTAATGCCCAGAATCACCCTCAAGAATAATCTAAAATCATCCCCATATTTATCACACCATATGATGATTTTTTATGGATTGATTCCTGAAATAAATATCTATAGTGCCTCTACATATGAAATATTTTTAGCATGTTTTTTAATGCATCTTTACTTGTAAAATACATTCCAACATCTAATGTTTTTTGCAGATCACTAAACCTATCCAATATAACTCCAGGAAACTCAATCGCAGGTGTGAGAACATTGCAGTCAAATTTAGGAAAAAATGAAATTGATTTCGAACAAGATATAAAGAGTGGTGGATGATTTATTATGGGTCAAGGATGCTGTATAACTACTATTTTTCTAGAAACTTCCTCCCCAACTTCTACAGCTACCTCCTCCTTAGTACTGTTATCTCCATCAGTTCCATCATTAACAAAATCCTTATCAGAAGTCGAATTTACATGTACATCCAAGAGATCATCTAGTTTCATGCCTGCATCACAGGTAGGAGCCTCAATTTCTTGGGACGAACCATATTCAACCATTCTTGTAAGTTTATAACTTCTTACAATTGGACATTGTTGTTGTACAATAGAAACCTCAACATATCACTCCATCATGGAACCATACGAGAATTAGAAAAATGAATTTATTACTTGAAACCACTACTCAACATCAACCAATGGACATGCTAGATGCCATAGTGTATCTAAGAATTAAAAATTTATATATATAATAGACTTTATCTCTTTATTAAGTCTTAGACTTACGCAACCATGAATTCTTCCTTGAATTTCACTTAGGGTTACATAATCAAATATCCTAACCATTGTTGTTGGTTGTGTACTATGATAGGATCATTAATTAGTTTGAATAACCTCCTCGTAGAAGTAGACATAGGTAAACATGACTCTCTACTTCAAAAATGTTTTTTGATCTGGATTATGATAGTGTTAATAATATTGACATCAAATCAGTTTATTTATATATGATAAAATGGAAATTATGATCATATAAAGTGAAATAGATAAGAATAAACTCATTAAATAACACATGAATTCTTTACAACAGATACTAAATACCATGAAATTTTTCAATAGAGCAGAGTTTTTATGAGATGAGTTTGACTTTGGAAGTTAAGTAAAATTGATATTATTTTCAAGTGGTATATTAATGACATCTTCTAAAGTGATGTACTTAAATTTTGAATTTTCAAAAGCATCCACCCTTCTAATGACACCATAACTGTATGGGGATGCCTATCATTAGAATGTTGAAAACTTTTGAAAATTAAAAATTTAAGTACATCTCTTTGAAATATGTCATTAAGATACCACTTGAAAATTAGATGGATTTTACTTCACTTCCGAAGTCATAATCATCTCATCCAAACTCTATTCTATTGAAAAATGTTAAGGTATTTCTTGTATATTGTAAAGCATTCATGTTTCATTTAATGAGTTTTTTATTGTCTGTTTCACTTTATATGATCATAATTATCATTTTATCATGGATAAATAAACCGATTTGATGTTTTATCTTCTTTTTACCTTGGTTTCCAAGACATTCTATGAATAATATTGACAATAAGGGTTGACCATATAATCTTTATGATACTAAAATTTTAGAACATCTTCGTATATCCCAAAATATGATACTAATGTTTTGGAATACAATTTTTAATATTCCTATAGTTATTTTAGTAGTTTATAAAGAAAATAAGAATCATTTAAATCATATCCCTTGAGAGTGTCAAACTAGGAGTGCAACAAGGTTCGTTGTCATATACTGGGTTATGTCGAGTCTGGCCCGATACACCTATTTGGATTTGTTACCCCTATATACATCTATGCCAGACCCACATCCACTTGTAGTATCCAGTCAAGGATTTTATTTCTTAGATAACTAAATAATATTTATGCTACCAAATTTTTTGAATGTTTTATTATGTCACAAAATATGGAACTAATGTTCTATAGTATAATTTTTAACTTTTCTAAAGATATGTTCAATGGTTTATAAATATAATGTGATTCATCTAAAAATATCCATCTACATTAAACAAATAAGTGTGTAATAAGGGATGGATCATCTAAATCACGGGAGTAACAAATCATGCAATCAATTAAGCCTATTTTTCATTCAGTTTTTCATATTTCATCCTATTTTTAATCTATGTTAATCTAAAATTAATCATTGGTTAATCATTAGTTAATCATTGGTTAATCATTGGTCAATCACTCTTTAATAATTACTTTAGTTAATCATTATTTAATCATTAGTTAATCATTCTTTAATCACTCTTTAATCATTCCTTAAATATTTTTTAATAATTACTTAATCATTACTTAATCATTCTTTATTCATTAATTAATTCACTCCTTAATCATTAGTTAATAATTCTTTATTCATTCTTTAACCATTCCTTAACCATTCCTTAATCCTTCTTTAATCATTACTTAATTTTTACTTAATCATTATTATTCATTACTTAATCATTAGTTAATCATTCTTTAATAATTCCTTATTCATTAGTCAATCATTCATTTATCATTCCTTAATCATTATTTAATAATTAGTTAATCATTCTTTAATATTTTGTTAATCATTCTTTCATCTTTTCTTAATCATTCCTTAATAATTCCTTAATCATTAGTTAATCATACCTAAATCATTCCTTAATAATTCCTTAATAATTATTTAATCATTAGTAAATCATTAGTCAATCATTAGTTAATCACTAGTTAATCATTCCTTAATCATTCTTTAATCATTAATTAATTATTACTTAGTCATTAATTGATCATTACTTAATCATTCCTTAATCTTTACTTAATCATTAGTTAATCATTATTTAATCATTCCTTAATCATTCATTAATCATTCATTAATCATTAATTAATTATTACTTAATCATTATTTAATTATTCTTTAATCATTACTTGATCATTATTTAATTATACCTAAATCATTTGTTAAACATTCTATAATAATTACTTAATCATTAGTTAATCATACCTAAATCATTAGTTAAACATTCTATAGTCATTACTTAATCATTATTTAATCATTCATTAATTATTCATTAATAATTCTTTATTCATTATCTAATAATTAGTTAAACATTACTTAACCCTTTATTAATCATGCCTTAATAATTAGTTAATCATATGATATTAATTAGTTAATTATTATTAGCTAATCATTATATGTAATCATCCTTTAATACTAAGTTACTCATTAGTTAATATACACTTAATCATTATTAATAATAACTATTATTTATAAACTATATATAACTAAATAAAATACTAAATAAAAATCATATTTAGAAATGACTAAAAATAAATCTATTAAATAAATAAATAACTTTAAATTAAATAAGAAAAAATACCTCTAAATGATGATTCCCAAAAAATTGGCACTTCTTTTAGGCCACTAGAAGCACCATACACAAAGAAACCTTATTTTAGAGAGAGAGGGTGTAGATTTTAGAGATAGGGTGAAATTTTGAAGTAAGTAGGAGGGGGGTACCCTTTTATAGGGACTTAAGGGAAAAGAGATAGGGGAGGTGCCTCTTTCGCCTAACATAAAGGCAAAAGGCAGCACCCCTGCCACCTTTCGCTTTATTTTATGAGAAAGGTGGAATCTTCCCAACTACCCTTTATATTTCATTGATCTGGTTCGATGATAGGAAAATGTGGCACACCCATTGCTATTTTTGAATAAAAATGGAAGGCCACACACCACTTGTCGTCTTTCCAATAAAATTTTCTAAAAAAACCTACATATGTTTAATTAATTTTTTTTCCAAAAAACTCAAAAAAAAAACTCACCATGAATCTAGGAATCATAGGCGATGGTGAAACATCAACTGTGGTGTGGGTGAATTGAATTTTCTCCATGAGATCGATGACATGGAATCTCCCTTACAGTGGAAAAATTCTTCATCCATGAAGCTTCACAGTGGCAGATTTAAATAAGGGGATGACACATGGTGTGGCAACCTTCTTCAGTCGGGATGACCTAAAATTCTTAATATACAGCACAACAAGATTCAATTTCCACTGATATGAATATTTCTTTAATGACGAGGTTTCCGACCATTCTACTTCATGGTGGATTTGGGGTAATTCACCCATAGTGGATTGGATATGGTGGACAAATTCATCCAGTGGCATATACAGGTGACATGGATTAGCTTCCCTAATCATCTGGAACAACTTATTCCTTATTTTTAGTGGAAAATTTAGTTCCTTCAAACTCCTTGATTTGAATCTGCTTCATGATTGGTATCTTTGCAAAAGGGAGCTCATTCATGACTACCATGAAGGAATAATGGCAGTAGCAGTAGAGGATGAGTATGGAGGTATATTATTCTACCATGAATGAATATGGGGGTAGATTAGTGGTACAATAGATTGTTTATAGTAGTATGTTTTTGGTTCACGGTAGCAGGGGTGGAAGAATAGTGGATTGTGAAGTGTTATGGAGTGGTAGCATAGATGGCGGTAGCAAGGAGTGTTATTATTTCTCATTAAAAGTAGCATCACATACCGATGTTAGCTTGTGAAGGTGGAAGTTCTAACATGCTACCATGGGCACCTTTAAAAGTTCCAGTCTAAAATATTCACAAAAACATTTTTAGTGCCAGAATTTTCTAATTAAACTCAAATATAATAAAACAATAAAAATAAAAATTGAATTTGTTTAAAATTTTAAAATCCAAGATTCAATGTCAAATTCATATCAAAATAAACCAAGAAAAGGAATATATTTTCCATCATTTTAAACATCATATTTATTTTTCAAAAAAATTTCAAGTTTGGATTTTCATTTAATTCAAAAAAATGTTAAAATGATAAAACTCTAAAAATTAATATATTAAAAATTTAATTATAAATTGAATATTTATAATCTTATTTAATTATTTTAAATCAAGAATAAAAATGTATGTCCTGAAAATTTATATTATATATTAATTATTCTATTAAAAATAAATATTAAATCCATTAAACAATTAAGTCTAGATATAAAAAAGTTCACAAAAAACAATGTTTTACTCCTGAATTGTTTAATTGATAAGGGTATTTTCAAATAATAACTAACAAAAAATGTTTAAAATTTCATCTCACATAACTATTCCACACTTTCAAAATTTTAATCTCGATCAATTTTATCAATGAATTTCCAAAATTTATTAATTGTCCTTCCTAAGTTTAAATAAAAATCCAAAATTGGATGAAATCAAATAATTTCTCCACTAAATGTTCATGCCTAATATATGAATTTCACACACTATTTAACTTTAATTCAAATACAATTTTCAGTTCCATGAGTGCATGTGATATATTTAAGTGGAATTAAAATTATAAGAAGAAGCACTTCCATATTTCCCTCATTCAAAAACATTATAAACCAATGTTAGTTTTCACAATTCATTGATACTCCCTAAAAGATATTTTTATAAGTCAATTACCCCATTAATGGGTTCAAAATTAACCTCACCTAAATAAACTAATTTTTTATATATGGCCACTTTAGTCATTTTTTTTAATTTTCCCTAACCATGCATATGCAGAGCACTGCAAAAAATCACTTATTGAAATTTTTATAGAGGTGCACACACACACATGGTGTCATTGTCTCAAATATTCATTACATGTTCCCAATTTCCCATTTTTATTACATGTTCAAAATACTCATATGGATTTCTTTTAGGGAGTATCCCGAAGGTGTTACTTAATTACAAAGGCTAGACCACTCAAAATTTAGTTCCAAATTCCAGTGACCACATGTTGTAATTTTTATTCCACAATGATCTTTTCAGTATTCACTCTATTTCCATAGTCTTTAACTTAGACTTCCATATGGTAGGGGTTATGTTCACTCAACAATCACTCTCATTCAATAATTTAGAATCAGTAAAATAATTAGATTTTTCATGGTACTATAGTTAGGTAGAACACATTGGAAGTTTAATTTTCCATCTCTTTTTTAGTTATTTATTTATTTACACTCCAAAAATATAAAAAAATACCTATAGAAACTATGTACAATCTTCTAAAATAGATTTATATTTTGTTTATTTTTGTTTTTTTAAATTTTATTTTATCTTTTTTTTTATTTTTTTAAAAGTAAAATAGAAAAAGGATATTCACATCATAAAAATATCGTGTATCTCTCCCCCATACTTATTCTAGGAACTATTCTATTCAAGTGAATCATTCAAATTTTCAAAAATATAGTCCAAAAATAAAAGTATCTAAGCTAGTGTGAAGGAAAACAATAACCAGGATTCCTTTAGTTGATGGCAGTTTGAAGAAGTTTGGACTCCTCCATGGGCTCTTTACAAGGATCTTCATAGAAATGATTCAACTTCTTTCCCTTCACCTGGATAGGGTTCTGTGAATTATCTCCCTTGATCTTCACTACACTACATGAAAAAAATTTAGTTACTATAAAAGGTCTAGTATTCTTTGAATGATTCTTACCAAGTATTAGCTTCTTTATTGAAGAGTGTAGTGGTACTTGTGTCTCCTACTTGAAAATATATCTTTTGGGTGTTTCTTTCATTGGAAGAACTATCCTTCTCTTTACACAATAGAGTATTATCACATTCTTCTATTACTTGTTTATCTAGGTCCTTCTTCTACATCTTTCTTGGTTTTTCAGCTTCCCAGAATTTGGGTTTATTATTTTTTTTTCAGACTAGTAAGATTTTTCTTACACCTCAATAGAACCTCTATCATTTCTTACATCCTACAAAGGTAATATAGAGGTGATAATAAAAATTTTGAGTGAATTCTATGAATAATTATCCAAAATTATTTCAAAAATTATTATTATTTAAAATAAATTGTAGATTAAGTTTATTTTCAAAAATAGTTTCAGCAGAAAAATATTGAGGCTTTAAATATTTTTTTAATAAAATTATGTCATTCAAACTTTCACTCTTTTTTTCATAAAAACATGACACTTAAAATTCATTCATAGTAAAATCATATTTTTCCTAATGTGAGTATTTTATTGAATCAAGTATGTTAAAATCCATTGTTTATTCACCAAAGATCAAAGAAAGTGTTCCTTTATTAAAATTTATTATTGTTTTGGTTGTTTTAAGAAATGGGATACCTAAGATGATGGGAGAAATATTCTCACCTTTGTCTTCCTCCATGTTTAGAATATAGAAATCAATAGGGAATGTATAACCTTGAACACTTATCATAACATCTTATAAAACACCTACAAGGTATGCAACGACTATGTTTTCAAGTTGTTCAAATACTCAAGATGGTTTGTGTTCTTCTATCTCTATAGATGAATAAATAGAGTAAGTAATAAAATTTATTGATGCTACCAAATCACATAATTCATTGGAAAATTTGATCTATCCTATAGTACAAGGGATATAAAATATACTTGGATCTTGTAACTTTTAAGGGATTTTTGGGGTTACAAGTGTAAAAACATTTTTACTTAAACTTACCTTTTAATTAACTCAAAACCATCTTCTTCAAGTGCACAAATATTTAATGAATTTCACATAACTTATAATTTTTTGGATGGAATCTAGAAGGGGTATATTGATTTCTACTTTCTTAAAAAATTCTAGCATCTCTTTTCATAATGACTCATCACTAGTTTTTTATTTGGTTCCTACATTCTTGTAGGCAAGGGTGGTTGGGTTTCAAGTGGGTCTTCCATTTTTTCTTTTCCTTTACCCTTCTTGGAATTGTGTGTTTCCAATATCAATTCTTCTTCATGTTTTTTTAAAGGGGTAACTTCTTCATATTCAATGGTCCATCTTCTTCATATTTAGTGGGATATCTACTCCCATGGTGGTAGTTCTCATACTAATTTGATGATAATTTAGAGATATCCTTTCAATGAGATATTTGACTTCAGTAAGTGATATTTTTACCAGTTCTCTTATAGAGGAAGCATCCAAATGGTTCTAGTCATTAGCCATCAGTTTATAGTAAAAGAATACTAGGAAATTATGCTCTTCACAGGGTTGGTGTGGATAATAGTTGGTTAATCCTTTCAATATCTCTCAGTACTGGTACATGGTCTCTCCAATTTCTTGTTTGATGGAATAAATCTCCTTCCTCCTTTATAAAATCCTTAATTTAGTGAAATAATTCTAGGGTAAGGATCTATGTAGTTCATCCCAGGTGTTGATCTCTCTAGGTTGGATGTTGCACAAACAATCTTTATAAGACCATTCATGGGAGAAGGGAAACACCTTCCAACTGATTTGATATTTAGTGCCTCCTCTTGGTTTAAATCCATTACATATTTCTCTAAAGGATCATAGGTGTCTGTTGGGGTCTTCTCTTAAAAAACCAAAAAACTCAGTCACATGAGTCAATATTCTAGTCTTAATCTCACAATCTTGTTGATTATTCTTTTGTAATTTCGGATTTTTGTTATTTAAATTAAGTGAATACATTTCTATTAAAGTTCTACTAAATTAGACTTGATTATATTTTATGATTTTGTTTCTTAATGTGCCTCCAGTGGAAGTAGAATAAGAATATGAGGTGTTAGTCAATGTAATAGTGACTAAATCCCTTTCCACTTTATTTTTCACTCTCAAAGTTATTAGTCTCACCAGAAAAATTTGTTCAACCTCAAGATCAAAGCCAACAAGTGAATATGTATTTTATCTGGTCATTTTTAGATTTTTTTAAAACAATCATAAAACAATAACTCTGGCCTCCCTAGAAATGAATCCAAGTTTGATGACATGCCCATCGTGGGGTGGCCAACAAAACAGTTTTTGAACCCGAATTATATGCAGTAGTAATGGGACATAGGTTTGTCTCCAAAGAGGAAAGAGCTATGGGAGTGTTTTACTTTCATTTTTTGGGGTCAATTGTTGAAAACATTGATGAAATATTGGGTTTTATTAGTTTTAAAATTAATTAAATGAGAATTATCCTAACAAAAAATATTCCATTACCTACATAGTTAAATAATTATTCCAATTTTCACTCCTGTTTTCTCTATAACTAAGTGAAATCTCACTCGATTACCCTATCCTAGAATTTTCAATTCTACTATAGGGATGAAATGATCACTGAAACCTCTAATATTTCATTACCCAACAATAAATAATCTCTTATTACCCTTAAATCAACCTACTTTTTATGATCCTAAGTAATAGTGAAGCCATAAATGGCTTCTATGTGCGATCAAAAGAAGAAGAGAGGATAAATTCAAAATTGAATGACATAAAACACCTCCAAATGTCAATGAACTTTGAATAAATATAGAGATAAAATCAAAAGAAATACAAAAAATTGTGAGTTATGAATTTATCAACAAGGGTAGGGGAATCTCCTCGACACATCCACTAATGGCCCAGTATTCCATGATTAGAGTTATTATAATGAAAAATAAAATAAAATAAAGAAACTAGTAGTATATATTGATCCTCTGATAATGAGTGAGCGATAGGTAGCATCCAGCCCCCCCCCCCCCGAGTTTTTTAGCATAGTGAATGGTGATCTTATGTAGAAAATTATGCTTGGGAATCCTTTTAGCACTTCAAAATTCTTCACATGAGCAACACATACATCTTCAACCTCTTTGAGAATGATCATCAATTTACGGCATCGAGCTGTGACTTCTTCATGGTTGGATAATTGACATGTGTCTAGATCTAATTTATCATAATATTTTATAACTGATTCACATCCCTCCTGTGATTGAGCTCTGTTCATTTTGAAGGTGAAGTGCATCAATGATTCACAGCACCATGGAATTCATTCTATTCTAGAAGGAAAAAGAAAATGAAAACATTGGATTTATGATTTAGATTTCAGTGGGTTTGTATGTCACTATAATTGGGCCTTTGAATCTGCAAACAGGGACAAAAAAATATATCATTCAATTATTAATTTATTCAAAATTTTGATATGTATCTTTTTTTATTTAAATTTTATCATTATATATATATAATATTTTTTTCATCTATTATTTATTTATTTTTTTCTCTTTTCTTTTTATTTATTTCATCATGAGAGTGGTATTTTCAAGAGAAATTGGCCTCATCCTTGGTGGATCTACGTGTGACTTTATCTCCTTCCCTAGTGGTGTGGGATTCGGTCCTCAAAGCGGCGGCTAGAATATTTATCTGCGAGGATCCACAATGGCAAATTTGAATAGAGGATGGTGTATGGTGCAGTGGATTTCTTTGGTTGGGAAGGCCTCAGATTATTCATATCCGGTGCGACATGATTCTATTTCCAAACATCTGGTGATTTCTTCAATGGTGAGGGCTCTGTCCATTCTCCCATGTGGTGGATTATAGGTACTTCACCCATGGTGGCTCGGATCTAGTGGTCAGCTTTATTCAAGGGTGTACACATGCGATGCAAATCTGCTTCCTCAAAACACTAATTAATGGGGTAATTTCAAATAATAACAGAGAATAAATGTTAAATTTTTTAGCTTACATCGGTATCATTATCTAGAGTTTCCATGACAACATTAGTTTTTCCCCCTAGACCACATTCACTAGAGGTGATACATGCATTGAAATTGGCGTGCAAAGCGATAAGTCACATAAGCCTCACAAATGATATCATAGTCAATATGAGCTACCAGTACCCTATCTCTTAATGACATATAGGATCTCAATTCATATTGTGCGTCATACCAACAAGAGGTGTTCTATGTGGAAAGAATTTTAATTCTCCATGAATAATTAAAAGCTCAAGGGTGGAATCATTGGTCAATTTCAATGTACTGATTTCAGAAAAAACATGCATGAATGGTCTGAACCTAAATTTTGGGATCCCATTATATTAAAGAGATCATAAGCATTAAATTTAGCCTCCATCCAACCCTAAAAAAATCAAAAATATACTCGAGACATGAAAAGGAGGCTTCCTATTATGAACATGCAGTAGGCATCGATGGATCTTCTCCAACAATGGCAGAACTAAACCCATTGATTCCCCCATTGCTAGTTTGGTTTCCATGATGAATGTACTTGGAATAATGCTATTATTAGAATCACGTATCATGAGGAGATTCCCACTTAACCACACATTCAAGAACCATGCTAAGAGAGTCACTGCTAGGATCATTGATATGATGTCATATCCCCACTTATCATACTCCTTCCACTCAAGCTCTAGCCGATATTTCTTGTTTTGAGTACAAAAAAGCACGTTGTGGTGAGTGATATATTAAAGTTTCTTTTAATTATCATTTCATGAAACCATGAGCGATGATCTTGCATGTTAAATTTATAATTAATTTATTTAATATCTGAAGAAATTAATACTTGGATTTAGAAATTTTCTTCATTGATAGATGTTGATCGTTCAAAAGGACTCCTTCAGATTGCCTTCATTGCACTGTGAGGATCCAAGGACAAAATCCCTCTAGAAGTGATCCACACATGCTTCTATGATCTCTGAGTAATTCTACTAAATCTTCGGGTGCTAGCATGGTGAATCAAATATCTTTCATTGTTCTTTCTTGAATTATCATTCTTTGGTCTTGAAGAAATCAATCTTGCATTCTTTTTCCTGAGAGATAGAGAGAGATGAAGGAGTTGAAATAGAATTTATTGTGCACAAAAATTCTCACTTCTTTGATTTTGGATACTCTACACAATAGACATAAATGACTATTTATAGATCTAGGGTTTAGTTTAAAATAATTATTTAATTTCATACCAACCATTAAATAATATTATAACCTTTAATAAACCACATGCCACATAATAATAATAATATTATTTTTTGGTGCATTCCAACTTGTTGAAATTGATAAATAATTTTTACCAGCTTGTAAATAATTATTTATCACCGGACACGGTCTTGGTCTGTTCGAAATCATTGGTATTTATTGAATACCTGAATAACTATTTTATTCACTTAAATAAACAATTTACTCAAAAACTAGAAAAAAATCTTTTTTAAATATTCACTAAAATAAATAAATATATTTTATTAACACTCTGAGGAATAATATTTATTTAATTTATGTGATCAATATATGTTGAATAAAATTATTTTTCAGTCTTTTGAATAATATTTATTCCATTAATTAAATTCAAATGGAATTGAATTGAGACCAACATAAGCACATAGTGTGTGACCCTCTAGGATTCTTTCTCATTGGTATTAGTAAGGATCGATAGAAGTCCAATATTATTGTCTATAAACAGGTCAAGGATTCCAAGAGAAACAACTTAATGTCACAATGATGATAACCACATACGAACACTCACTATGTAATATAATCCCTTTATCACAATATCTCATCAAATAGGTTTCATGACATTGCCATCAACCCATATAATCAATATGTATTTCTTTGACTATCTGAAATAAACACGTCGATACACCATGACCATGGAATTTAGTCAACAATTATTTTCCAATCCAAGGGTCGAGACATAAACTCCCCTAAATATGGAAGGGAAAAATCCTTCATTGACTTATCCATTAATGACATGTCAATTGTGACACACCCAAAATACCCTACTTCTCACCAACATATTGTATTATAGTTTTGGTCAATAAATCCAAGTGCATGAGTCATGACATGAATTAATGAAAATCTTAAAATATAAGGACCATTACACATGCTCACAGATAGGAATATCCGATGACACCAAAAAATGCGAAATTCTTATTGGCGGGTATGTTTTCATAATCTCCTATATTGGAGATTACCAAGTGAGAACATAATGAGAAAAAGTCTAATATATTTATGAGTACTCACACCTGAAAGTTATGTGTCCAATAATAGTACATTATCTAACTATAAAACAATATTAAAAATATTTTAATAGAACCTCAAGGTTCACATCATAGCAGGGAACTGCTATGAACTTATAAATGTGACAAATACTATAGGAAAATATTACATTAAATACATTCATAACAATGAAAAATATATAATAAGATGATTAATTAATATCCAATACATCGAAAATAAATGTCATCAAAGTTCAAAAAGTTGGACCTAGGAAACCAACTCCAACAAACTCCCACTTGGACAAGAACAAACTACCTATGACTTTCATTATGCTATAATTCACATGATAATTACATTTCTGCTGAGTCAAGACTTTAGTCAAGGGTCCCTCTATGTTGTATTCCATGGATATACTTCTCACTACAAGTTTACCACTATGAGAAAAATCCCTCAAGAGTTGATACTTTTGAAGTATGTGAATCTTTCACTGATGTGACCTTTAATCTTTTGCAAGAGCCACCACTACAATATTATCACAACAGACTGTGATAGGATCTTTACTGCTAGGTACCACATCAAGCTCTTGAAAAAAGATCTACATCCATACTGCTTATTTAGCTACCTCAAAAGTCATAATATACTCAGACTCTGATATAGAATCTATGACCAGAGACTACTTTGAGCTCTTCCAGCTCACAAAATCTCCATTGAAAGTGAAGATGTATACCATCTATGACTTCATGTCATCTTGATTAGTTTGGAAACTAGAATCTTTATATCCTTAGATTACTAGTTCCTCATATCCTCCATAATCTAGAAACATATTCTTAGTACACCTCAGGTACTTAAGTATAGTCTTGACTGTCATCTAATGATAGTCACTTGGGTTAGCTTGAGATATTCCTACCACACTTAATTCATATGCGACATCTATCCTAGTATATAATATACCATAAATGACTTACCCAATCACTAACACGTGTGTAATCCTTGACATTCTATTTATTTCCTCATGTGTTTGAGGGAACATTTTCTTGGAAAGATGAATACCATGTGACATTGGAAATAATCCCCTCTTGGATTGTTCCATACAAAATCTCTTCAGTATCTTATAAATGTTTTTAATTTGACATAGGTTGAGTATCCTCTTGGATCTATCATGATGGATCTTGATCCCAAGAATATATACTGCCTCACCCAAGTCCTTCACAAAGAAGAATTTATTCAACTATGTCTTAAAAGACTCTAAGACTGGTATTTCATTTCCTATAAGTAATATGTCATCAATATATATTGTCAAGAAAATGAACTCACTCTCACTAAAGTGTTCACACGACTTGCATTAGTTCTTTATGAAAACAAATTCCATTATGGCCGCATCAAAATGAATGGTCTATGACCTGTATTCTTGCTTTAATCCATAAATAGATTTTACAACTTATATAACCTGTTGGAATCCTTTGGAGTCAAAAACCCTTAAGGTTGTTTCATTATACATCTTCTAGAAGGTTCCCATTAAAGAATTCTACTTTTAAATCCATTTTCCAAATCTCATAATCATAGAAGGCCGTAATGGAAAGTAGAATTTTGATAGATTTCATCATTTCAACTGGTGAAAAGGTTTTATTGTAGTCAATTCCTTGATGGTGTTTAAAACCTTTTGCAACTAGTAACACATTATATGTGTTGAATTTTCCTTATATGTATAGTTTCTTATTGAATACCCATTTATAACCAATGTTCTTTACATATACTAGTGGTTTTACCAAAATCTAAACTTGGTTTTGGTACATGGAATTTATTTTAGAATTCAGGGATTTTTTCCACTTGGTAACATCTATTCCACTTAATAATTCCTTATAGGTTTGAGGATCATTATTGTTAACTAATAATGAGTCACCATCTAGAAAACCATAATGTTCTAGTTCTTTAAGCTCTATTGTACTCCTTCACAGTACTTGTGTCTCTAGAATAGTTTCTTCTTCCATGGGGCTTTGTGGAATCTATTTTTGTACCAACCATTGTGTGCCTTGAGCCTAAAATTCATCAAAGTATAGCTATCCCTTACTATGAATTTTAGATATGTTATTCCTCTCAAGGAATATGGTGTGTGTTTCCACTATAACATTTTTTTTTCTGAGGGGTCATATAGGTAATATTCCCTTATTTCCTTGGGGTATCCTATAAAGGTACACTTTTTTCCTTGGGGTGAATGTTTATTACCTAAAGATTCCTTAAAAAACATTTTACTTACCCACACATGTAAATTCAATAACATGATTTTTCTTCCACTCCAAAATTCATATGGAATACCCTTTATCGATTTAGTTTTTACTTGGTTTAGTATATGTGATTCTCTTTGTAATGTGTATCCCCAAAAGGATAATGGAAGAATTGCATGACTCATTATTGATCTCACCATTTCCAACAAAGTGTAGTTACTCCTTTTTCTTACACCGTCCCATTGATGCGTGTAAGGAGGAGTGAGTTGAGATTGAATCCCAAACTCTCGTAAGTAACCAATAAAGTCTTGAATAAGATATTATCCACCATGGTCTGAGCAGGGTTTCTTAATCTTCTAACCAAGATGGTTCTCAAATTTATTCTTGTATTCCTTTAATTTATAGAAATAATCCTAATTATACCACATTAAGTAGAAATATCTATATCTACTAAAATCATTATTTAAAGTTATAAAGTATGAGTACCCACCACTTGCTTCAACAATAAATGGTCCACACACATTGGTATGAACGAATTTAAGAATCTATTTAGCCTTTTAACCTTTCCCACTGATTGGGGATTTAGTCATTTTTCCTTGTAAACATGAATGACATACACCAAGTGTCTTTAGTTCAGAAGAATCTAAACATGCATGACATGCATTACCTAGATGGTGATTCCAAAGTTGGGTGTGGTATGAGTTAAGTGAAGTAACTTCATTTTCGATTTACATTACTTGATTCTTTCAATACAACACATAAAGGCTATTATTTAAATGTTTCTTACCATAAAAAACTCCATCTTTATAAAAGAAGCAATATTTATTCCCAAATTTGAAAATAAATCCATCCGTATAAAGTCTAGATATAGAAATAATGATTTTGGTAACAAATGAAATATAATAACAAACATTCAAAACCAATATCATTCTAGTTGGAAATGTGAGGTGGTAGTCCCTAATAGATAAAATAGAAAGTTTTAGATTAGTTGGATACTCATAAATCTACCCCCCGATCAATATTTCTAAATCTACTTAGTTCCTATATTTGACTATACATGTGATCACCACAAGCTGTATCTATTAACCAATTTTTAGAAAAAGATAAATTAAACTCGATAACAAACACAATTGAAGCTTACCCTTTCTTCTTTGAATGGGTATAGTTTTTCTTGTAGTGTTACTTCTCACCACATGAGAAACAAACATCATCTTGTTCCCTTACTTTTACCTTGATCTTCCTCTTCTTGTAAGGGTGTGGAAAATTTTTTGGATAAAAGATCTCCACTTTCCCTTTCTATTTTTTCACCATAAGGACAAAAGGTTTTTCATGATTTATATCCTTATATACCTAGTGAATAATATTAAGAAGATCTAGAAGAAAATTCTTAATGTTTTTCAAATTAAAATTAATAACAAAGCTGAAGAAACTTTGAGAAAGTGATGCAAGAATGAGACCAGTGCCCAGTTCTTTGGGGAGTTTAAACCCTAGAACCTCTAAGCACTCAATGTAGCCAAAGAGACTTGATTATGTGAGGCCCAACTGGGTAACCCTCTCTAAGATTTCTATAAAATATCACCTTCTGAATATAAAACCGTTCCAATCTGGATATCTCATGGTAAAGACCATGGAGGTGCTCAAACATGCTATACACATCCATGTTTTTATGAGACTTCATGAGTTCACTAGATATAGATGAAAGAATAAAATATTGAACATAGACCATGTCATTAATATTCATTTCATAGACTATGAAATCTTCATAACTTTCCTCCTTAGTAGGAATATTAGGAAATAAGGATTCCAACCTGTATGATTTTCATTCATGGTGAAAAATAACCTGAAGGTGTCTGTACCATTCCTCAAAGTTACTACCAGTTAGAAGGTTGTCTTTATCCAATATTGATCATAGGGATAATTTGGATGAAAATATTTCAATTTTATTCTAAAATTAAAATAGAAGATGATTATTACTTTTCTTGATTACAAAATTGGGTGACATATAATAAATTAATTGATTTTATTAATTATTAAATCCCACACTATTTTATCTAGTCTCAATAACCCTCACCATTGAACTAAAAATGTTTAGTTTCTAGGAAATTCTAGTGGGAAGTATCCATATTCCCCTTCACATAACCCCAATAAGGGTTGGTCAAGCTACTTGAAGGTATTTAGCTAGGTAGGTTTTTTCCAACTGTGGGCTTGCTGCTCCTTGATCTTTTAGGTGGACTTCTCTATCCTAAAACCCCAACTTGAATTTCCTCAACACTTGACTCCAAATTACACTAATTCTAGCAAGGGATACTATTATTGATTTGAAATGGTTAATTCAACCCAAAACCTTCATAAGAATTCCCCTTATAAAATCAAGTGTCCCAATAAGGGTTGGTCAAACATTTAGTTCTATTGAGTTTCATTACCAATCAAGTAATGGAAGGCCAAGTCTGACTTAATATTTAATTGAGGTATTTTAATTTATTAAGTATAAATTTTATCTTGTTTTATCCTTTATATGTCTTGTTAATATTAAGTTTATGTTAATTAATTAACCATGTTGGATAAAATATTTAGGCATAATTCATTTATTTAATTTCCATATTTTCACATTAATTAAATTATTTAGGTGACTATGAACTTGTATGCATATAATAAATAATTGTATAGACCAAAATAAATAAATAATTAAATGAACCATTCATGAGATTTACCTAATGGTTGATTTAATGAACGAACATTAAATAAACTTATTAACTAGGGGGATAAATCCATTTTCCGGTCCTGGCATGAGTTACAACATTCCACCTATCCACCTGTGTATCACATGAGTTGGCATAATAATGGTTCCATTTTGAAATTACTCCACATTCCTTGGTATAATCCATTAATTAAATGTATTTATGAATCACACGCAGGTGAGGGGAACCAAAGTATTGGTTAAAACGGGATTACAGAAATATCCTTATACACACATATCCTACATAATAATGGAGGGAGAGATGAATCCTAGGATATAATTTAATTTAATATTAAATAATTGCATACCCTTAAAATAAATTAAAATAAAACATATAACAGATACACAAGTCTTGGTCAAGCTCATGAATGATCATACATGTAATGAATAACCCAAATTAACTAGCTAACATAATTTCTTTATTAATTATTTATTATTAAGAGGATTGTGTTTGCATTAATTAATTAATTAATTCCATTTCAAATTAATGAACATCCAAACTTAATTGGAGATACCCATAATTTATTAATTCATGGAAAATAAATGGTATAACCAATAATGAAATATTTATTACAATAAATTAATTGAGTATTTAAAATTCTTTAAAACCATTATTAAATTTTCAAACAAACAATAGTGTTCCAATCAATAAAAAAACATTTTAATGGTTCAATTTTCTAATTTAATGTATTTTTAATTCTGTCCATTAACGGGAGACTACACGACATGTACGTCCAGCTACACAATGTTTATCTCGGTTGTTGTGTATCCGGGTCAAACATTTGGATCTACAGTGTGTACCTCAGACATACTACACATCATGTGCATTCTATCTACACAACTTGTTTATAATTTCCATGTTCCCAATATGCACACATAAGTCTTCATCATTTGTCTCGGTGGACTACACGGTGTGTACATTCTAGCTACACAACATGTATCTCTTTGAGTCGTGTGTTCAGTTTCCTTGCCGAGTGGCTTAGTGTGTTCTTCAGACATGGGATTTGATGAACTACATGCTGTGTACACCACATACACATCATGTATATCATAAATTCTCTTGCTTTTTAGTCTCACATAATTTTTACCATGTATAATGACCAAACAGATTGTGTGATTTACACTGCTAACCTGTGTAAACTACACGACATGTACACTGATACAAGTCAGGTAATCCAATAACATTGTGTTAGGTTGACCAGTCAACATGAAGAAAACACTGTATATAATTATTGTATGTCATTCCATGTATCCCTCAATTCATCCAAATGCAACTCACAAGGGTACACGATGTGTAATTCCTAGTACACACTGTGTAACCCTGTCATACTGGAAAAAAATTGGTAGTTTTTCTGATGACGTATCTAGTCATTCTTCATCTGTTCTTTTACCTTTAAGAAAATAAAATAGAGAAAAAGTCACGATTAATATGTTGAATCTTGTTAATTTAAATTTGATTAAATAATAAATAACATGATATTAAAATCTAACCACAATTTCTCATAGATCAATAATCAAATAAATAATTATAAATTTAAATGTAACCTCCCTCTAATACCACTTGTTGGTTCTGGGTGCAACAGAAGCATGTAGTGATGAGAGAAAATTTCTTTTAATTGTCATTTCCTAGAATCTTGAGTGAGGATCTTGCATAAAATTTATAATTAATTTATTTAATATCTGAAGAAATTAATTCCTGGGCTTAGGAAATTTCTTTATTGATGAATTTAGATCGCATGAAAAACCCCTTCATATTTTCTTTATTTCACTATAAGAACCCAATGATAGAATACCTATATTAGTGATCCATATGTGATACTATGATCTCTAAGAAATACCACTCGATCTCCAGGTGCTAGCACATTGAATTTAATGTCTTTTACTATTCATTCTTGATCACTCATTATTTGGTCTTGAAGAAACCTCTCTAGATTTCTCATTATTTATAGGGATGTAGATAGAGTCGAAAAATAATTTATTGTGCACAACAATTCTCACTTCCTTGGTTTTGGATATCCTACACATGATCATTTCTTGTGATAAATATTAATTTTTAATCTAGTAAAATAATATTTATCAATTGCGTGAGTTAGTGCACACCATGAAATAATAATAATAATATTATTATTAGGAAGGAGGTTGATTAATAATTATTATATTATTTAAGGGAAGATATGAAATTAAATAATATTTTACCCAAAACCTAGATCTATAAACAGATGATTATATCTATTATGTAGGGTTAATCGAATAATAAAAAACTAAGAATTGAAAAATGTTGTGCACTATAGACTTCTCTCTCAAATTCTTCCTCTCATCATCTCAAGAACAAGAAGAAGTAATTAAATCATAAAGGATATTTAAGTGATCAATATAAACAATAAAATTTGATTGATTTTCTACACTAACACTTGGAAATCAATCAACGTTGCTTAGAGATCAAAGGAGCATAGGTGGATCACTGCTAGAGGGATTCTATAGATAAATCCTCCTTGCACAATGGAGGTAATTCAAGAATGGTTTACATATAATGAAAATCATCTTTAGAGAAATTTATTTGATGTGGTGACCTTTTCATGAAATCATAAAAAAATTAATTATAAACTTAACGTGCAAAGATCCTCTATGGGATCTAGTTTTTATTTATGTTAATATTTGATGGAAAAAGTTTCAATGGTCCTAGCATTCATGTCATGTACAATATTTGGAATGATCTATCAAATCTACAAAACCTTTATGGTCATTTCTCCCAAAAATTCACTTCTGATGTTCCTAGAATCATTAATTGGTATTATAGTGTTCATGTTTCAAATTTATGATTATTTATTTGATTGTTGATCTATATTCATAATAGTGGTTAGATAATTCATTTTAAAAACATTATTTCTTTAATCTGATTGTTTAATTAACATTATTCCAACATTTTAACTATCATCATTTAATGTTTCATTTTATTAAAGGACTAATAATATATAAATAATAACTGGAGATTCCATTTGGTAGTGCCAGGAATTTTAGCCAGTAATACTGGGTTACAAGACGTGTAGTTGGAGTACACACCATGTACCTATGTGCACTATATCTGGTCATGTCATGGGATATATTACACACAAGGAAGAAATTACGCATGGTTCATTTATTTCACACAGTTTATATACCAAGAAAGTCTGGAACACAATTTTTTAGATTACATGACATATAGATGGAATACACGTTGTGTAGTATATATGGTTTTGCAGTTCAAATACATGTTCATAACTATGTGAGGCTAACAAGATAGAGAAATAACGATATACACGATGTGTATCTGGTGTACACAATGTGTATTTTATTATTTATCATGTATGATGTACACGTCGAGGCATTTAGTGAGTCAAGAAGACACCTAGCTAGTGATACACACGTCATGTAGCTAGAGTACATGTCATGTGGTCATGCGTCTGAAGAACATGTAGAGTTTTGTGATGGGTTGTGTGGAAACATAGAAAGTGTGGTACACGATATGTACCTAGCCTGTATACATTGAGTAGTCTATGTTGAAAGTGGGTTCCCTAGAACAAGCTGATGATGTACTTTGATTACCACTACATGTATATAGTTTGATATATATACATATACAGATGTATTTATATTACCATAATAGTATTGATACTTCTGCGTCTACTATGTTTATGGTAATGTCCTTAGATTATGTGTCATTTCAAAGTGTTATAGAAGATATTAGGCTATAATGAGAACTTATAGATACCATGAAAATAATCTTAAAGTAATATCCTATAGTCTAGATACATCATACTGATAGGGAATAGATGATGTGTGAATATCAGGTGTTGGGGGATCATAAGAATTGAGACTTCTCATAATGTTCAGACTTGGTGATCTCAATTAGTTGAGATCACGAGCAAAGACCTGTCAATAGTAACACCACATGTTTTTTTTCATTGGTTGTTCTTATCTACGAACATGTGTATTGGTCTCCTAACTTGAGATCATTATCAATGTGTGACATTTGATTGTGTACTCTGATGGAGACAAAAACCACGATAATAAAGTCATGGAAAGGTAGTTTTTGTTGGGTGTATAATTGGTGGTATTAAATTGGTTGAATGATCAATATATGATTTTTTTTATTTTGAGTCAATGAAAAGATATCTCTCGTCAGGTTGATCAGGATGGTAGTACCTTCATAAATCCTTGTCCATAGTAGTTGAAGGTAAGTTCATCTAGTTAGATCAACAAATAATAAAGCAAGAAAGGACAATGTCACAAGTGAGCATCCTACTTTATGAGATATTTTATGAAAAATAGATTATATTACATAGTGCTTGTTCATAGGTTGGTTTTCATTTCTATGACTATTAATTTTATCTTTAGTGGCCTTGATGAGTTCCTATAATCCACTCTTGGTCTATGAATACTATTCACTACTATCAAGATAAGGATTTAGAAGGTCACACATAATATTATATTCAAGAATTTTCCATATTCTGATGAATAGGAATATAGGACACGATGAGCCCCACCACAGGGTCCAAGTGTGGTCCTAGTTTTATCAATCACTGATAAATAATAAAATTATTATTATTCAAGTAAAGAATAATTGTCTTGAATTTATTTATTAAAAGTATTTTCATGTGTATTAGTAAATACAAGGATTACTATTATACAAATAAATATTATTTTAATATTTCAGGTTAGTTTAATATTATAGGGAGTTACGAGTTGAGTTAATGACTTGGATTTTATCATGTAATATATTTAATATATATTACAAGTATGTGATAAAAAATAAATAATATTTATGGCATAGTTAATTTATCATAATTAATTATTTATATTAATTATTTAGTGGATGTTTAATGCACGAGGGTTAGGGATCCCTAACTGAGTATTTAGATATCCACTATATAAGAAAAGAGGAGATCATTCCAAACCACTATTCACTTAGTAAGAATTGATATATTCTCTCTCCTCCTAAATCCTACAAGGAGAATTTCTCAATCCGAGAAAACGATCCATGTTCACTTTTGTGAATTGAAGGTAGATGACCATGGTGATTGATGTGACATCGAAGAGATCACCAGAACTCCGCACTAGCACCTAGAATTTGATGAATGGAAAATCCATAGATTCAAGAAGCATGTGTGGACGATCTAGAGAGGTTCTACATTGTATCCTTTGAGAAAAGGTTGCCGATGACTTGCAATAGATGTGCACACTTAAAATAGGAACAAGGTAGTTGTTAGTTTATTTTTTGTGCTCCGATTAAACTATACCTGATCTTCATATCGTAATGGGGATCATATCATCAGAGATGATGAAATGTTTTTACCTAGATGATGGAAACAATATAAATTCCTGAACCATCAACTTCTGCTGCACCCCCGATACTAACAATTGGTATCTAAGAGATCACATGATTTTTATGAGCTAATAAAAGTTATTTTTCCTTTAAATTTATGTAGAAGGTTTTAAATTGATACCAATGGATCTGACTGTGCTTCGATCTGATTTTGGATGACCAAGATATGGACATCCAAATTTTTTTATGGATTGAAATTATGTGCATCAGATTTTAATTTCTCATATTTTTTTTGAAAGAAAATATGTTTGTGTTCTTCATTTTTCCAATAACCTCTGACCAGGTACCAGCTAGAATCTGGACAACAGATTATGACTAGATGATGGTGTTTTGATAACATGTGTAATTGTATTACTTTTGAAATAATAATAACATTTTATTTTGTCAAAATTATATTTTAGACTTTGTTTTAAAAATAAAATAAATACTTTTATTTAAAATGGATTGTTCATGAGTAAAAATTTTAAAAGGGGGTGGTGAATTTATTTAATATAAATAGTTAAGGGGGAAATGTTTCCCTTAGGGCGTGACTATTGGATGAGTATGAGACAAAAAAAAGTGAATACCGAGACCCATTGGGGTCTCCTAATTCCCTCTCCCATGAACCCCCTCTCCCTCTCTTCATGCGCAACCCCCTCTCACTCCTCCTCTTGGTGCGACCCCGAGCGTCCAACTGACTCACCTTCATCGAGCGCCAACTGAGGTTACCACCTACGTCACATGAGCCTGTGCTACACTGAGTGTTCGCTGAACGCCCCTACCGATCGGGAGACTACGCTCCACGATAATCACCTAGACTATATCCACAAGGTTCTTTCAGCTGGTACCTCTGTAGAAGATCCCGACTGATCAAGGGTGCTCGCCACCCAATCCCATTAGAGCCCAACCCTGCTGGCCATGCCTCTTCCTTGAAGTCTGAACCCGTCACTCTCCAGGTACCACTGACGCCTCTTTTGCAGGATTCCAAATTCACCATTTTCTTGACCAGGATCATGACTACCCCTCCACCCAGTTTCCCACACCACCAACCAAATTGGGACCACCAACGCCTCCTCATACTTAATTTATTACAATTTAATTTTTATCACATGTTTATTTTTATACTAACTGGTCTTGAGAAAATTGATCGAACCCATGTATGCATGGATTATTTAAATATTTGTTTCATACGATGATTGTAATGAGTGGGTAATTAACTGCTGGTCTGCGCATCATATTTTCATTTAATATGTATAAGGGTATGAATTTTCAATTTATCTATTGTATTTTGTGCCCCTAGAACCCCTCACATGTGCGCAAGTATGACATTTTTAGATGCATACCATGCCAAGATGAGGTGGTACATGAGACGATAAGTGAATACACTAGAGAGGGGGAGAACTGTAATATGAGTCAGGACTTGAATCGGGTATATTACCCCTAGGTCATGGTAAATCAAAAATAGATCAACCAATAATAGATTCTTAAGACCAATTGGGTATAATTATTTCCTTTATGCATTTTTTATTATTTTATGCAAGTTCTTGTTTTCTACGAGATCACATAAAATAATAAACGAGTTAAAATTTATAAAGACGCGACATATGTTTTTCTATTATTACATGGTTATTTATGATATTTAATATAAATGGATTACATTTTTCAAGAAATAATAAAATCCCTCAAAGATATATTAGTTGTAAAGCCTTTTGTTTCTCAAATTTTAATAAAACCATGTGTTCGAGGTTCTTGTAAGCCAAAGTTGAGGGTGCCAACTACTAATAGGGGTTCTTATGAGAGAAATGAGTTGAATTGACTAAAGTGGTAGAAAAAAAGTATCCAAATATATATTTTTATCACTTTAGAGGAAAAGTGTTGAGGGAATCTAAGTTAAAATTCCAATAATCTATGACTTTACTCAATATTTCAAGGAACCATGAGTTAACGTGGCTGGACAACCTAGATCCTACCTAGAAACTCTCCAAGTAGTGGCGTAGCCAAAGCTTGTAGACTATGGAGATATGTTTCAAGGATTCTTGCCACTAGAATAATCAAGCGACAAAGTATTCCAAATCCAATGGTGAGGGATATTGAGTTGTGATAAAATAATGGGATACATTAAATGATTTAATAATTAATTAATCAAATGTCTGAAAGACAATCAAGATAAAGTGAAGAATGATAAAATTTATTTATTTTAGATAAAAATGGAAATAACTAACACTACTAGTACATTAACAATGCGATCCATACTGGATAAAGAAAATATCCTAACTGTCCATAACTTCCAAGAGTGGTACAAGTGCTTGTGTATAGTACTGCACCAAGAAAGAAAGATTTATGTGTTGGAATCCTCACTTCCTACCGATCCTCCTTAGGTAGAAAAAAGGCGGATAAATAAAATTGGAAAAATCATGTAGATGATTCACTATATGAATAGTGCATCATATTGTCATCTATGTCTAGTTAATTGAAGAAAATGCACGAGGATGAAGATTCCTACAAGATATTGACTAATATCCAAGAATTATATTAGGATAGAGAAATTCAATAAAGGTATGGTATTTAAAGACCATTGTATAGGTGAATTTTAAAATAAGGAAATCATGTAGGACCCCATGTACTAAAGATGATTGGGTAAATTGAGAGGCTTGAAACTTTTGGGTTCAAACTGAACAAAGAACTAAAAATAGATCTCATTTTTCATCTTTACTATCAAGCTTCTTGAATTTTATTTTTAACTAAAGTATGAATAATATAAAAAAGTCACTCCCAAATCTTTTGGATTTAGCTCACCAATAAGATAAGGATATGAAGAATAGAAATTATCCATTTCTTATAGTGAACAAAAGGTGAAAGGAAAAGGCTAAGGGGTCTAAGGCCAAGTACAAGCAAAAAAAACCAATGCATTATCCTTATAAAAATGCAAGGATATAGAGGAAAGGTAATGAGAAGAAGTATGTTTTCTTTTTATGTGGAAAGAAAGGCCACTAGAATAATAATTGCAGAGTTAGGAATAAGAATCCACGTGACACTTTTACTTTAGGTATTTTTTTCATTGAATTCAATCTACCATTATCTACAATTTCGGGATTGGATATGGAATTTGGATCACACATTTTTATTCATATAAAAGAACCAAGTAGATTTAAAAATATTACAAAAGGTAAAGTGGATATTCAAGCTGAAAATGGAGTGAGTCTATTATCCTTGTAAGTGGGAGATTATCACCTTACTTTTCTTAGTGGTTTATCTAATGTATTGAATAATTGTTATTATGTATCGTCAAAAACTAGAAACATAATATCAGTATCAATATTGGACACTATGGGATTTTATCTCAATTTTGAAAATAAATTTTGTCTCTTTTATAAGTATAACATGTGTTATGGTATGGCACATCTTAATAAATATTTTTATATACTTGAACTAAAAAATCCAGTAATGAAAATCAATGACAAAAACAAAGAGCATGAATCATATAATACCAGCCTTTGGAACTTCATGCTTGGTCATGTAAATGATAAGTGACTACATAAATTACATAAATAAGGGTATTTATACTTATTTGAGTTAAAATATGTCATTCTTGTTTACAAGGAAAGATGACCAAAACACCTTCATCAGGGAAGAGAGAAAGAGACAATAAATTACTGCAATTAATTCATACTAACGTATGTGGTCCTTTTTTAGTAGAGGAAAGGGGTGGGTTTTCATATTTCATTACTTTTATCGATGACTATAGTAGGTTTGGATATATCTACTTAATGTGGTATAAGTAATATTCGTTTTATATGTTTAAGGAATATCAACATGAAGTAGGAAACTATATTGGTAAGAAGATTAAGCCACTCCACTCAGACTGAGGCAGAGAGTATCTTAACCAAGCTTTCATTGAAAAATTGAAGGTGTGTGGGGTAGTATCCCAAATCACTCCTCCATATAAAACATAGTGAAATGGTGTTGGTGAAATGAGGTATAAGACATTTATTGACATGTTCAAATCAATTATGAGTTAGACAACTCTTTCATTATCCTTTTGGGGATGCACATTGTAAAAAGTGACATATACACTTAATTGAGTACCAAATAAAGCTATATATGGGATTTTATATGAGTTGTGGTGTGGAAGTAAACCCAATATGTCACACATACGTGTATGGGGATGTGAGGATTTTTTTCAAGACTACACCTAGTGAAAAATTAGCATCCCAAATCATGAAACGTGTCTTTATAGGTTATCATAAAGAAGCCAAATAATATTACCTATATTACCCTTCAGATAAGAAAAATTATTGTGAAAAAACAATTCAAATTTATAGAAAGGGAAAACATTTCAAATGTAAATAGTGGGAGAAAGATTTACTTCAATGAAGTTAATTCTCTCAATGCACAAGATTTGGTACGAGAACAATCTCCATAAGAGACAATGGGAGATGAAGAAGTTCCCAATACACAAGTACTGCATAGGTCAACTTGAGAGGTTAGAGAACCATAATGTTATATTTTTTTTATCATTGAGTTAGGTGACACATTACTCCTTGAAGATGATGAACCTATAACCTATAAGGAAGTAGTATATGGTAAGGATACTACAAAATGGAAAGATACCATGTATTCCGAGATGGAGTCGATGTACCAAAATCAAGTTTGGATTTTGGTATACCCTCCAAAAGATATAAAACCCATTGGGTGAAAATGGGTACTAAATAAAAATATAGAAATGGATGGTAAGGTCAATACCTATAAATAAAGACTCGAAGTGAAGGGTTTCAAGCAACATTAAGGCATTAACTATTATAAAACCTTCTCACTGGAAGCAATGTTGAAATCCATCATAATATTCCTTATAATAGAATCCTTACATGATTATGTGATTTGGGAAATGGATTTAAAAACTACTTTTCTAAATGGAAAGTTGGTTGAATATGTCTATATGACATATCCTGAAGGATTTGTTAGGTCAAAGAATTAAAATAAAGTTTGAAAGATGTAGAGATCCATTTATAGTTTAAATCAGGCATCATGATCATAGAATGTTTGTTTTGATGAGGCCATAAGAGAATTTAGTTTTTTCAAAAAAATGAACCTTATGTCTATAAGAAGGTTGATTGGAATGCCATATTTTTTTCTAGTATTATATGTTGATGACATATTAATTATGGGAAATAGATTGAAAGTATTACAATCATTTAATACTTTGTTAAGTGAATGCTTCTCCATAAAAGACATAGATGTTGTAGAATATATTCTAGGGATCAAGATCTATTGAAATAGATATCATAGGATGCTTGGGACAAGTCAAAATACAAATATTGACAATGTAATCAAAAGGTATAGTATGGAACAATCCAAGAGAGGATTATTGTCTATGTCACAGGGTATCTATCTCTACAAGAAAATGTGTCCACAAACACTAGAGGATATTGAAACAATGAGTAGAATCCATTATTCCTTGGAAGTGGGATCTATCATGTATTCCATGTTATGTACTAGGTTTAATGTTGCCTTTGCTTTAAGCATGATGGGAAGATATCAAGCTAATCCAGGAGAGCTACATGAGAAAGCTGTAAAACAAATCCTGAAGTACTTGAGGAATATATAGGATATGTTCCTAGTGTGTAAAGTATATGAAGAACTAGTAGTGAGAAGATACACTAATTATAGTTTCCAGACAGATCATGATGATCTTAAATCATAGTTATGCTACATATTTTTCCTGAATGGTGGTGTAGTGAGCTGGAAAAGCGGGAAAAAAGCCATGGTTGCTGATTCTATAGCTGAATCTGAGTATATAGAGGATTCCAATGTAGCTAAGGAGGTATTTTGGATACATAGCCTTGTCTCAGACATTGGTGTTGTGATTAGAAGAGCAGACCATATTCCAGTTTATTGTGATAGCACTGCGACCGTGGTGCTTGAAAAGGAGACCATGTCATACCAGAGGAAAAACATATACTTTAGAAGATTAATCTCTTGAGGGATTTTACTCAGAGTGGTGAAGTCACAGTTGGAATATTAGACACAAAGGATGATATATAAGACCCATTGACTAAATCCATATCTTAGTAGATTCATGATTCTCATGTGAGAGCTAGTATATTGAGACTTATTGGCAGTTGGCTCTAGTGCATGTGAGAGTGTTGAAAGTGGGTTCCCTAGACCCAACTGATGATGTAATATAATTATGACTACATTTATATAGTTTGATATATGTATACACGTGTTTATCATACCATAATAGTGTCGATACTTCTATGTCCACTATTTTTATAGTAATTCCCTTAGATTATGTGTTGTTTTAAAGGGTTATAGAAGATCCCAAGATATAATGAGAACCTAGAGATACAATGAAAGTAATATTAAAGTAATTTACTATAGTAAAGATTCATCATACTAACAGGACACAAATGACATGTGACTATCAGGTTCTGGGGGCTCATAAGCATTGAGACTTCTTCTCATGAAGTTCATAATTTGTGATCTCTAGTAGTTGATATCATAAGGATAGACCTAGTAATATGAACACCACATGTTTTGGGAGTCATTGGTTGTTCTAATCTATGGACATGTGTACTGGTCTCCTAACTTTAGATCATTATCAATGTGTGAAATTTGATCACATACTTTGGTGCAAGGTGAAAACCATGACAATGAAGTCATGTCAAGGTGGTTTGTGTTGGATGCATCATTGGTGGTATGACCTTTATTGAATGATCAAGATAAGATTTTAATTTCTGATTTGAGTAAGAGATATATCTGGAAAGGTTTATCAGGATGGAAGTACCTTCATAAATACATGTCCATGGTAGTTGAAGGTAAGCTCATTTTGTTATATCAAAAAATAATATATCAAGAAAAGATAATGACACAAGTGTGCATCCTGCTTTATGAGATATCATATGACAAAGAGATTATATTACACAGTTCATTTTCATAGGTTGTTTTTTGTTTCTATGACTATTCTTTGTCTCTTTAGGGGTCTTGATGGGTTTCTAGACTCTGTTATTGGTCTAAAAATACAACTAACTACTATTGAGATAAGGGAATATAGGGTCACACACAATAGCATATTTGAGAATCTTTCATATTATTGTGAATATGAATATAGGACATGGTGGGACCCACCATGGGGTATGAGTGTTGTCCAAGTTATAAATCACTGATAAATAAATAAATTCATTATTATTCAAGTAAAAAATTATTGGCTTGAATTTATTTGTTAAAAATATTTAAAAGTGTTTAAGTAAATACAAGGATCAATATTATACGAATGAATATTATTTTAATATTCCAGGTTCGTTTAATTTTATCAGGAGTTATGAGTCAAGTTAATAACCCAAGTTTTATTATATAATATATTTAATATATATTACAAGTATGTGATAAAATATAAATAATATTGATGGAATAATTAGTTTTTCATAATTAATTATTTATATCAGTTATTTAGTGGACGTTTAATGCACGGGGACTGGGGAACCCTAACTTTGTTTTTAAGCATATACTATATAAGTGGAGAGAATATCATTCCAAACCACTATTCACTTAGTTATAATTGAGAGATTCTATCTCCTCTCTAATCATAGAGAAAGAATCGCTCAATCTGAGCGAATGATCCATGTTCTTCTTCATGAATCGAAGGTAGAGGATCATGGTGATCAACGCAACATCAAAGAGACCATTAGAGCTCTGTGCTAGCACCCAAAATTCAAAGAAAAATGTACATGTATATTCAAGATTCATATTTGGATGATCTAGAGTGGTTAGAAATCAGATTCTTTGAGCAATGGTTGTCGATGACAAGTGACAGACGTGCGTGCTTCAAATCAGAATGAGGCATTTGTTCATTTATTTTCTATGTTTTGATTAAACCATGTGTGATCCTTAAACCATACCAAGGCTCTGATCATCATATAATATGAAGTTTCTTCACTCCGATGATGTGAAAAAATTTAAATCCCCATCCCATTAGCTTTCGCTGCGCCCCTCGGTTTCAATAGTATAGATAAGGTACACGCTAAAGCCCCATGTGTTTATCTTGGGAACATGAAAATAGAGGTACATGGTGTGTAGCTCATATGTACACACCATGTATTTTACCATTAAATGATATAATTAAATTTCTAATTATATCATTTAAAAATTATTATATTGATTAACACCTGATGTGTTTGGAAATTTGATAAAGATTTTAAATAATTAATTATTGATCAATGTATTTATTACAATTATATTTAATCATTGGTTCTTCCATTTATATTTATTAGATACATTTATGATGATTATATCCAATAAAATTAGGATTTCCATTAGGATAAAAGAAAATTAAATAAATAAATAATTAAATAATTAATTAATTAATGCAATCACATTTATCTTAATAATAAAGAACAAATAGATTTGAATGTTAGCCAATTTATTTTTGCATATTCATTGCATGCGTATAACCATTCATGACCTTCACCAAGACCTATATATGATTTGTTTTTATTTAATTTAACTTGTTGTACAAGTTTGGAACTATTAATTATTAAATAAATATAATTTTATGTATGCAGTCCCTCCCTCAATTATTATATAGAACTTGAGTGTCCAAGGTTATTAATTCAATCCTACATAACCAATCCTTAGGTTTGCCTCACCTGTGTGTGTGTTAGAAGTACTTATAATAAATGGAATGTCCCATGGAATGCAGAGGCAGTTCAAGATGAAACCAAGATGATGCCAACCTAGCCGATACATAGGTGGATAGCTGGAATGCTACAACTCATGCTAAGACTAGAACAATGAGTTTTCCCATAGAACATGGGTTGATTTATCATACAATCAATAAATCAACAATTATATAATATCATGATCACATTATTTATTTATTTTTATCATATGAATTATTTATTTTATGGATGAAATATCGTGATCACATAAATAAATGAAATAATATGCAAAATGGAATTTTAAAATATGGATCATGCATAAATGTTTGATCAAATATGGTTAATTAGTTAATTAAGATCCACTTAATATAAATAATAAATGTAAAATATAGAACAAGATAAAATTTATAGATAATAAATCAAAATCCCCTAAGTTAATATTTATTCTTTAATCCTTCTATTATTTGAATTTAGATGAACCCATAGTTAATGTTTCGGTTTGACCAATGTGAATGGAATATTAATTATTTGGAATTATTAAATAAGATAAAGGGGCAACTTAACTAAATATTTATTGGGTTTAAAGTCCCAAGTCTATCCAATAAAAAATCAAAGGAAAGTTTTATGGAAATCCAAGTTAGGACTTATGGATTGGGGATTCCACTCAATGAATCAATGAACTGCAAGCCCACAGTTAGAAAACCAACCACCTAAATACTTTCTTGTAATTTTCATGGACTATGTTTGGATTATAAGATAGAAAATATGGATCCTTTCCACTAAAATGTATTATATTACATGATATTCTATGTTCAATGGTGAGGTATTTTTAGACTTGAAAAAATAGTCGGAGACTTTATAAAATAAGATTTATTATATATCATATAAATTTCAATCAAGTTAAGTACTAATAATTTGATCTTTTAAATTATAATATAAATTGAAATTTCATCATCCACACTATCCTTATGATAAATATTAGATAAATACCATCTAATTATTGGTAGTATATTATTGGAATGGATTAGACACCTTCAGGTTATGTTGTGGGAGGAACAAAAATCTTACATTCTAGAATCTACATTACTTGATCCATATTCCAATGTGGAGAGTGATGAAGAGTTTTATTTTTATGAAAAAACATGAATGATGTGGTAAACATTTAATGTTTAATGAATTTTATATGTCTATTAAAGTCACTAAGTCTCATGAAAACATGGATTCTTATAGGATGCTCGAGCATCTCCATGGTCTCTACCAGGAGAGAGAAAGATAGGAATAGTTTGAAATATCCAAAACACTATTTTAGAGTAATCTTAGAGAGGTATCACTATCTAGGACTCAATTAGTCAAACTAATTGGATACATTGAGCATCTATAGGTTCTGGGGTTTAAACTTCTTGATGAATTGCACACTGATCTCATTCTTTTGTCACTCCATCAGATCTTCTCTAACTTTATGGTTAATTTTAATATGAACAAGATTGAGAAGTATTTCCCAAATCTGATCAATATTATTTTTTAAGTAGATAAATAGACAAATCATGAAAATATTTTTTATTTATGGTGAAAAAACATAAAGGAAAAGTGAATAGATTTAAAACTAAATATTCTTTATAATTTCCTTCTAAAAAGTAAAAGATCAAGGGTAAATCAATAGAGAAGGAAATTATTTGTTTCACATGTAGAAATAAGGGATACTGGAAGAAAAACTACACCCATCTAAAGAAGCAGGGGGAAGCTTCATGTGTATTTGTTATAGAGTTTAATTTATCTATTTATACAAATTGGTTATTAGATATAGCTTTTAGTGCTCACATATGTATTCAAATATATAAACTAAATAGGTTCAGAAAGATTGAACAAGGGGAGGTAGATTTATGAGTACCCAATATAGATAAACTTTCTTTTGTAGTTATAGGTAACTACCACCTCTCATTCCTAGTAGTAATGATCTTGTTTTTGAAATATTGTTATTATGTTCCATCAATTACCAAAAACATTATTTCGATATCTAAACTTGATATAGATGGATTTCTCTTCAAAATTTGGAATAAATATTTATTCTTTTATAAGGATAACATTTTTTATTCTAAGGAACATTTAAATAAATGTCTTTATGTGTTGGATTACATGAACCTAGTAATAGAAAATGATAATGAAATTACATCACATGACTCATAACACACCCAAATATGGAATCACTGGCTAGGAAATTTAAACAAAAAGTATTTTAATAAACTACATCAATTTGTATTTTAGATTCTTTTAAAAAAATAACTTGGTGTATGTCATGAATATTTTCAAGGAAGAATGACCAAATTACCATTTAGTGGAAAAGGTGAAATATCCAAAGAGATTCTTGAATTTTTTTATACTAAATTGTGTGGACCATTTCCTATTGACATAAGGGGTGAGTACTCTTACTTAATTACTTTTAATTATGATTTTAGTATATATGGATATGTCTACTTGATGTGGTATAAGTTAGATTCATTTAAAAAGTTCAAGGAATACAATAATGAAGTTCAGATTTAGCTTTGTAAGAAGATTAATAGACTCAAATTAGACCATGGAATATCTTAATCAAGTATTCATTGATTATTTACAGGAGTTTGGTATTCTATATCAACTCAATCCTCCTTATACACCTCAGTGGAATAGTGTAAGTGAATGAAGGAACTGCACCCTATTGTACCTTATGAGACCAATGATGAGTTATGTGAGTATTAAATTATCCTTTTGGGGATACATGTTATAAAAAAACATAAATAATAAATCAAGTAAAAAATAAAGTGTAATATCTTCTTCCATACCAATTTTTTAGTGGAAAGAAACTCGTTTTGTCATGCTTACATGTTTGGGGTTGTGAAACATTTTTGAAGGCTGTTCCCCTCATATTTCACACCCCATGAAATTTTTCTCTCTTTGAATAATTTCCAACGGGGTTATTCATGGAACCAAAAACACCCAATTGTTTTGTATCCATTAGGACCTACTTTCCAAAGGTAACCTCTCATTAGGCATTTTAACCTATAATGCTTAATAACTCACATTGGTTTAGAGGATGGGAGGTCGACCTCATTACACACTTTTGGGGGGAATTGTTGCCTACTATAGAACTCCATTATTGATTTTAGATATGTTCATGAATACTTAATTAATTACCATGTAATAAGTGGGTTTACATTGAAATTAGAAATCAATTATTAGCATGCATGGGATTCAAAATCATATGCATGTATCTGAGATTCTTCATCAATAGAGATAATTTTATGTATATGAGGTTCTCCATCAATGGTATCCTCTTATATACTACTTAGAGATTCTTTGATCGTTATTATAATGATGCTGGTTTTATATCCACACATTGGGGTACTCTGGAGTTTATTATCACCCAGGAATACTAAATCCACTCTGGATTTTATCATCATCCAGAGAGACAAAAGTTGTTTTGATGTTGGGATCAATCCCATAGATATACTTCCTACATATCCTTGTGAAAGAAATCATAACCCATATAGATCGGTGCCTCTTAACAGAGTAAATCATACCTTTTAAGGCCATGTGATAAGGACCCAACCATACAATTTAATTTCGTGTGGAAAATACGTATAGGCAAAAACTACCTAGTCAAAATATGGGGTGAGACTTATACCAAGACGAACCAATGAACCTAGAAGAGAGACAAATTTTCAATTTCAATTAGTACTTACTGAGAATATGGCCTAGAGAGAATAGGGTTTATTTAGGGTGTTTGGGTTTGAACCTCATGGAGGCTTCCTACATATCCCATTTATATGGGGATCAAATCCCACATAGTTTGTTAAGTCTATCAAGGGATTATGGCCCTTTGAGTGGATAAGTTGGGGATTAATCCCGAGGAGGATTCCTCTTGAGCTTGGGCCTTAGATAGACATCCTACATATTCTATTTAGATCAAGAATCAGAGTTATTGTAGTTTAATACATCACATGGATCATGTGGATTTCAGGATCATAATTAACCTCTAATCTAACATGAGTCATGAACGGTGTGAGAAACAAGAGGAAGTGAAAGATCAGACAATCGAAACACTTTTCCTTCTCTATTGGTGGATGAGGAGGAGGATGATGGTGGAAGAGTCTGAGGTTACGAAACTTCCCTCTCTTCACTTCACCATAGAAAGCAATGAAGGTTAAGGACAAGGTGGTAGAGGGGAGAAAGAATGAAACATCATATATGAAAGGCTAGGGGATTACTCTAGGAGGGGTTCCCTAAAATTGGTCACATAGTAAGGGAGGAAAGTTTCATTCCATATCCTCCATTCTAGAGTCAAAGTATTTGGGTCTTAGAGATGAGAAGGGATGGACATGGTCCAAACCCTAATCCTATAGATCAAGAATTTCCTAACACTCTCCTTGGGGTAAGGGTCCTCATAACCATATATATAAAATTCCACAGACGTCTCGAGGATCCTAACCATCTGGAAAGACAAGTGTGGGAAACCTCTAATAGTATAAATACAAATCCAAATGGGAGACACAATGATGTGACTTTTCCCAAGGTTTTTAAAATCTAGAGGTCTTGGTGGAGGTTTCAACTTGGTCCTTTTCAGACAAGGGAGCCAAGGAAGAAGGGGACCTACCATGGGTGGCTTGAAAAAGGTCTCTAAGGGTGACTTGCATAGGCTATAGGTGTATGTGTACCGTTCAAGTATACCATGAAGGTGTGACACAGAGGGATTGAGAGGAACTCAAAATAGTTCATGTAGGGGGTATAGGCCAATGCGAGCAAAGTATCACTTAGAAAATGGGCTATCAGGGCAAAAAAAATAGGGTGAGGCTTTAGCCTAGGCACCCTGGGTCTTCTTCGGTATCCCAGAATGGGTCTCATACAGGTCCGTAATGAGGGAGATGGACCTCACACTGGTGGTTTCTCCTTAGGGGAGAATGGTCCTCGCCTAGGCATCGTATGTTTTTAAAACCTGGAGGGACTTTGATCTTGCTCATACCCTTTAATTACTTTTTCTATAATGTTTTAGAGAGATACCTGAGAAATTTCAGGGGACTTGAGTGAAGCTTCTTCATAATGAGAGCTCTTAGGGTTCTTATTATTTTTTAGTTCTTCAAATGGGGAGCCCAAGGGTCCTATTTAGAGGAAAATATGGGATCCTAGTAGAATTAGTTTGTCAACGCAGGTCCATGGTGTAGGTGATGGGTGTAGGTATCCTGCACTGGGGTGGAAAAAACATATAGGCTGCATAGGTCTGTGACACAGGTGGTGTGTGTAGGGATGGCTGTGCCTTTTGGGATATTCGAGAAGGGCCTACACTAACCTCTTGGCATTTAGGGGTGGTGTGATTATGTCCATTTGGAAAGGTTCCTAGGTTCTCCTTAAGGAGTTTTAGCATTTTAACATACCCAAGATTCTCTTCATAGTCTTTTTATATTACTTAATAAAAAGGGAGTGTCAAAAAAATCCCCACTTTGGATTGGATCCAAATTAAAGAAGAGGTTCTAGTCCTGAGGTAAAAATAATGGGAAAAAGGTTATGAAGGGGTGAAATAATGGATCGCACAAGTGATCCACATAGTATGTTCATACAGTTTTTCTATGCAGGGTTTCCATTGGAGGTCTAATGCATAGGTATTTCATGTAGGATTTCCATGTAGGTGTGCGGAACAGATTGGAGATGTCTATAAATATCCCCGTGTCTTTTTTGTTTTACTCATGTCCGACATTTATAATTTTTTCTCTCACTGTGTAGGTTTCCCATCTAGGTACATCAAAATATGTTTTTGTGAAGGTCTCCTGAAGTTTCTCTCAAAGTACATCCACCTAAGCGATAGGGCTATGTGGATTCACATCGGAGAGAATCCTAGTCAAGTCATCTCATCAAGGGAACAACATGAAGGACTTGGTCTAAATGGATGCACAAAACTACCTTGTTGAGGGACTTTCACTTGGAATCTTGTCGAGGTACCTTTGCAGGGCCTTTTCTTTTCCAAATTCTTGGATTATTCTAAGTTAAAATTTGAACTTTCTTAATTAAATATTTCAACTTAATGAGATATTTTGATGTCTTCTTTTAGGTTTTCAATGGATGGTTCAATGACTACAACTGAGCAAGCTGCTGCATGTCAAAATGAGATGATCAAATCTATCAGGCCTGATTATTATGGAGTTTTTGAAACTGCCCAACCCGATTTGGTGAAGTGTTTGATACCATATCAATGTGGGTATCCATGAAATGACTACCTACCTCTGTACATGCATGAGATTCTGAGGGATTCTCATATTCTAGAATTTAAGAAATACTCCCCAAATACTTGGTTGGTGAAACACATAAAATGCACTTTTTATAACATTTCCTCAAAGGGTGTTTTTATCAAGGATTGAACAACTCCTATCATATGTATTTTTCATCATAGTGGCTACACTCCATATATGAAGCTACATATCAAAGAGTTGAGGCCTCATTTTTATGAATCAAATTTTTTTGCTCCAAAGATACATCAAACTCAAGGATGGAAAAAAGATTGGGACTTTCGTTCTAAAGGGAGAGTCAGGCATGAATGGATGTTGGTATTCTGAGTGTTCCAAATTTTCACAGAATTAAAGAAGAAGCTACTGGATGTTCATATCTATGTGGCTATTTGGGTAGGACAAAACTATGTTTATAAGAACCTAGAAATCATTCCAGAATTACTGAGATAGTGTATTCTACAAAAAAATTCCTTTTCAATTGATGCATAGTGATATTGGAATTAGTTTGTTGGATGTCTACCAAATTTTTGTGGTCCTTATTATTGGGGAAATTTGTGATGAGTTTATCCCACCAAATTCAATGTGGGATGCTGCTGAGAGGACACCACCATTGGATCATGATCTTTTCAAGATAGTGAAGAAGTTTTAGGAATAAAAAGATCCTCATCCCAGGTCTAATGTCTGTATAGAAACATGATGAAAGATTTTATAGAATAAGTAGGAGAATATCCTACTTACAGGAACCCCAATATTTTCCCCACTATGGAGAATCGTGGTTCTTTAGGCACGTTCTGGACCACATTGGAGAAGGGTGAGTACAAATATTTGGGTTACAAAGTTAACCCCAAAATAAAAGAAAATGTCCACTTGGATAGATTCCTTTCTATGTGGATAAGTATTTATCTACTCCTAGTCCATGAGTATGGTGGCAGCGTGAGGATAAAGAATTTTTCATTATTGTCAAATTAGCATAGGATAAGTATGTAGGGTTGGTTTCTCCTATTTTAGCAAGGATTTATTACTGTTTTTCATACATATAATGGGAAGGTCCCAATTAGAATTTAAGGGCCATTTTAGGTACTATGGGGATGAATTGTGGCACATTTCAGCTCATATTCAATGCTGATTTCAGTTAAAATACCAAACAACCAATTCTGAGCATTTGTCCAGAATGTTTCTGGGATTCAGCCTCTAAACATGAGTCCTAATGATGTGATGAAGGCATTTAATGTATATGGAGATTTTAATTTATTTTCTTATGGTAATCTACCAACCAGAATATTCACTGATGGTGGTAAGGATAAGAATTATGAGTTGATAGAATATATAATGGCATTTAAGGACAACATATTGGTAGCCCATATTTTCAGTGAGATTATCTATGAGGCTTACGCTCCCTACCAGTTTTCTATCCAGTTTAAATACCTTAAACAATCAAGAACCTCTCCCCATACACATGTTAGGCATGAGAAGAATGCAATGGTAGCTAGACAATTATCGATCCTGATGGATCTAGAGGCGTCTAAAATAAAAATCACACTACCTTTGTTAGAGGCATCAATTGGGATGGAGGTCAGATATACCAAGGCATGGATTTATTCATACCCTTAGGAGGAATTGACAAAGAGAACTTATCAGGTGAAGGCCATGAAAATTTCTAATCATGGTATGAACAACAAGAAGGCCCGAGCCAAAGATGATGCAGAGGCTCTAGAACCTTCGAAACATTATTGGATAGCGACCACCAAATAGGCTCGGGTTGAGGAGATAAAAACTATAGTTCCAAGGAGGTCTAGTCACCACTGTTGGGAGGAGGACACTATCTCATCCCCTCATTCTTTTGAGAGATAAAGGAGGCCTAAATAGGATTATTGATTGAAGGGGGTTGAGTTTTCTCCACAACCAACCACATTGGATCCAAATTACATGCAACCCTTAGCGATCTATTTTTAGGAGAGAATGAATCACAATGTCATGGATGCATGATATTTTATTCAAGATGGTTTGAGATTTCTAGAGTTGAGTGAAATTAGGGAACCCTCTGATCTCCATCCCAAAAATAATTTGTCTGGGTGATGGAGTATTTTGAAGAGCTAGAGTCATTTATATAAGCAACTGATGATCAAGCCTTGGCCTCAAAGTGAGTATCCAATATGATTGACTGAGGAATATTGGAAGGTGTAATTTTTCATCTTGGGTAGGAATAGGAAATTTAAATTAACCCTACTGATGTATTTATCTTTTATTTTTTTATTTTCCTATTCTTTCATCCAACATCATTAATCTTAAGGTGATTTTATTTTGGTAGCTCGTAATCAGAGAAGGAGGAGAAACATCAAAGGCATAAGGGTCACTAAAGTACAATCCCATAGTTACCCCTATTGAGATGGTGGATGAGGATCTTAGGTCTATAGAACTTTCTTGAGGTGGGAGGACTATGATGAAGGTTATGGATATGGGGATTCCTCAGCTGTTACCTCAGGTATCCATTTCCAAGAAAAATAGTACATGTTCTTCACTATCTCATGAGAGGATGTGAAAGAGAGAATTAAAGTTGGTCTAAAAAATGCATCACAGTAAGCCTTTATGTCATAATTTTACATTACAACATGCTTGAAACACCTTTCCGATCATGATTAATTTCTGTAGGACCGGGATTGATTTCATCTCTTGAAGGATATGGTATTGGTCCTTCAAGTATCGAGGAGGATACTCTATGGGATGTATAGATGCTTTCTGATGAATCCATCAACTTGATGGATGAGGCTTCAAGAGGTGTGATTATATCTTCCCCTACTTCCACAGAGAAGGGAGAAGATCACAGTAATATCATACATACTCCATTAAGTGTAGCATAATTTTTCTGTCTTTCCTCTCCTAATGTTTTTTCAAATCTATTTACTACACCATAGGACCCTTCAGTAGTAAATGTTGATACCATTGTTGCTCCAGAAGTGGTAAACATGGATCTTGGGCAGTCTAAAGAGGGTATTGGTGCCAACTTCGGCTCCACAAGGCCTGGAAATGTCATATTGGCTGAATAGACAACAAAGAGGAACATCAATGGAGCCAATGCGGGTCCTGAGAAACATATCTTGGATACCCTAAATGGTGAGTATTATACAATGTATAAATCCATATATTGTGAAATGATGAATTATTTTAATACAAACATTGATATTCCAGGTTCCATTAAGGAGTTTGGGGACTTTACTAAGCAATTGGATAGACGTGAGTTTTCTTATTTTTTCACTTTCCATACATAGCTGTTCTTATTATATTATATATTTCACATTGGAGTTTAATCCATGTAGTTTTTTCTACAGATAATATTGATAAGGCCCTTCAAGAGCAGGGAATCCAAATTCATCCTACCCCTACTTCCAGATAGGTAATGGATGAGAATACTGAATTGGGGGGGGGGGGGGGTTCTCTAGAACCTCTGATCATGGTGGCTGAGAATGCTTAGAAGCATGTCCCTCACTAGGAAGTATTCACTCAAACTACAGAAGTTGAGGGAATTATGGAGGAATATACTCAAGATGATGATCTATTACTGGATGAATGTCACTAACTGCATTGATCATGCTCTATTATTTCTACTATTTTGAAGATAAAAATGATTCTAATTCATCATTTTGGATTAAAAGCTTGTGTGTCTAGGTCTGAGGGTGAAGATTCTATATCATCTCGACCAACACTAGAAGGAGAGGTAACCACTCTATCGAAGGGAGTAGATAAGGTCTATTCATTGAGTGATTTCGTTCTAGAGTACATTCCGCCCCATGTTAGTGGATCTGAGTTAGACTTAGAGATACATACTACTCTCAATGTCAAGTGTGTAAGTACTTGGTAGATCATCTAGAATATAATTTCTAATATGTCTTTAGAAGACCCACCTTTATAGTTTTTCTGAATTCCAGTTTTTTTAGAATGTTGGTATTTGGTGAAATTGATTACCTTCCAATATACACTACTGTGAAGGAGACCATTTTCTAATGGGAGAAAGAGAATAGGATTCGGCAAGACCCCATAAAGGCTAAACTACTCACCAAAATTGATGAATTTAGAGCTTACTTATCCCAAACAGAGGCCATCCATAACACAAAGTAGGAAGAATTTAAATGGAAAATCATGGAGAAGACCATTCAAGTGTCACACCTTCAGCAAGAATTGGATAATTCTCAAGGGGAACCTAAAAAACTCCATCATTCATTGGGATTAGACCAATTAGAAGGGTTAGTTGTCATTGTAGTTGCAATAGAAGTGCTTTACCTGACTGAGGAGATTAAAACCGGTCAACTAACTGAACTTGAATGAGCAGATGATGGGGCTCGGGAGGTAGTTCAAAAAATAAAAATTTATACTGAAGGCCTCTTATAATATATGATAGAGAGACTCCATATTGTTGATATTTATATGGGGGATTTTTATGCTTATAAATGACAAGAATTTTTTTCCAATCATATATGTCCTCATCCTTGTTTCCTTCCTACGATCATAAGGTAATATTGACTCTAATTTTCAGGACAAAAGGTATCAAATAATTATGACTATAGTGATGGGATGGGGAAGTAATTTAACTGTTTTACCTAAACCATGAGACATAACAAGTATATTTTGACTACTACTTGGGTAGTATGGATGACCTTAAAACTTTGTGTCTTTTTTTCATCACTATAATTCTTTCCTATATCCAATATGAAAGATACTCAATGGGCGAGACTTGGATTTTTCTTAGATTTCCCCATTTTTTGGTTTTTGACCTAACAAGTTTTGTTCCTATTTCTTTTCATTGCTCAATATTTTTTTAAACCTTAAAAAGCATAGGTCTAGGGAGATGAGAATCAACTTTTTTCCAAAGTTCCCTTTTACAGGTTTTGAATCTGGCAAGTATTGTGTCTCTTTATATGGGCATTTTATGTCGTGCAATCCAAACTAATGAGGCTAATGTTTTAGGTCAAACAACTTTGACCATAATGTTTGATATGATGACCAAAACATGAATTTCTGGTCAAGAATGTTCTGACATTCTTTAGATACCCCAAGGGGAATCTTGATACACGGTTTTGTGGTTTTTAAATCTAAAACATGGTATTTAGGAATAGAGGATGTCTCCTTCGGTTATGAAGTTACCATTTATTGACATACCCATTAGGAGGGCTGTTTTATGAAAGGTTAACTAGGGAGTGTATTGAATAATAAAAAAGTGACATTCTCTGGATGAAAGTCACATTATGTGGGTGACTAATGCAAGGCCAACTAGGGTATGTACTGTATAGTCAGGAAAATGAGTCCTCAAAGAATTCTGAAATTCTATTATTGATGATCAGAGGATGTTTATAGAGATTCAAATTTCTCAAGACCATAATGGTGGTTTTTTCCAGGAAAAAATGTGTGAGAATGAAGGAAATATATGTATTGGCATTTTCCATGAAAGGGAGACCACTCCTATATGAATAATTTGAGTGAAGGAGGGTACATTTGGTTAGATTATTAATGTCATGGGAGAAGGCCCCTTTCTGACAAAGGGTGAATGCCTCATGTAGTTTAAAGTCATGAAATTAAGACATTTACTGTTTAGTTTAACATCTTATGGAGAGGAAATCATGCTATGTAGTTTAACATCATAATATAAGGAAATTAAGGGGCTATAATTTAAGGTCATTATCTTTGATTAGAAGATTGATGATTTTACTGTTCTTGGTAATTTTTCTAGAAATGTGATACCATATACATGTGTGAAAGGAGAAAGTTTTGAGCTATGGTTTTTGGATTCTAGGATCCAATGAGTGGTATAGGGAAAAGGGATTATGGAGTTATAGGAGGTCTCTACCGAGGACAATGTTAATATTACTTGAAAAACCCATTATGGGGGCTGTTTTATGAAAGTTCAGCTAAGGTGTATACTGCATAGTCAATCATTGACATCCTCCATATAATAGGACCATTATGTGGGTAACTTATGCAAGAGAAACTGGGGCACATACTTTATTGTCATAAAAAGGATTCCTCAAGAATTCTGATATTCTATCACTAAGAACTGATGAAAGTTTATAGAGATTTGGATTTCTCTAGGAACAAAGCTTGGTTTATGGGAGGAAATAACATGAACATGGAAGGGGTATTTTAAGTCAAAATTTTCCAAGAATTAGAGGAAAGAGGTTTCCTATAAAGGTCTGATCCAAGCGTAAGAAATAATTAGCATCTGCAGTTTTAGGTCGTATGACTAGGACCATAATATCATGGACACAACATGGAATACATGTCCTTATCAGACCAAGGTCATTCTTCTATAATTTGAACATAAGGAAGTAAATTATAAACCATGGTCCTAGATACTTTCATATTGGGATAAAGGACACAGGAAACATATGCAAGGGATGTCCATTGACTTTGAATCATGGGTTCCAGCATATCATTGTCAAATCTTAAAGGGATAGAAGACGATTCTTCAAAGGATGAAATTACCTCTATTTTATAGAACCATTTTTTGGTCTATTTTACGAATGGAAAACTAGGGTGTGTATTGCATAGTTAAATAGTGGCATCCTTTGGATGAAAAACTCATTATGGGGGTGTTTTCATGTAAGGATAACTAGGGAATATACTATATAGTCAGGCAAAAGAGCACTCATGTATCATAAATTCTTCTACCAAAATATAATGAAAGATTATGAAGATATGAAAGTATTAAAGATTAGGAGTATGACGTGTGAAAGGGGAATTTTAAAATTAACAAAGGAAGCTTTTGGATTGATATTTTCCATGAGTTTAGAGTCCCTTCCATAGATCTGACTCATATATAGAAGGGGTATATCTCTTGTTTCCTTGGTGAGCTCTTTAATGAGAGAACCCAAAATAAAATATCCTACATAGATCCTTTGTTTGAATGTAAGAGAGGAGGAATTTTTCTTTACCCCATGGTTGGGAGTAGGATCTAAGGCCTAGTCATCACTATGTATCTCAACGGGATGAGAATAAAGCCATACATTGTTCTATGGGTACCGTGCAATTTAAATTCACGGGACGAGGACATTAGACATTCAATTTAATGTCATGTTGTAAGGAAAAAGGTATCTTGATGTGAAGAGCAATAGGATACTATAGCTGAACTAGGGAATAGGTCCGTAGAGTCACTATGTATCCTGTTAGAGAAAGAATCAATCCATACGTAATTCTTAAATAAAGGCCCCCACCCTGATTAAATTCACAAGTGGGGTATACTGAGTTTTTTTTAATACGGGATCATACATAGGATGAGAACTCATACTAAATATCTCATGTAGATCTGGATCATACATGGGATAATAGAGGTATTACTTGCATCATGTTGCTGCTAGGCCCATGATTGAAATTATGGATGCCACTACTTATCTCATAGGGGTGGGAATCAAGACATAGGTAGTTCTTGAAGAGTCGTATAGTTTATCTTCATGTGGTGAGAATGTGGGTGATTATGACGTGAAAAATAATATTGTGGCTAGACTAGGGTATAAGACTGAGGCGTCACTACATATATTACTGGGGAAAGAATCAAACCGCATGTAGTTCTTAAAAATATTTTGTAGTTTATTATCATGCGATGAGTACATATGGAGTGACTTTTAAGGTATTACATCCTGGACTATTTATAGCCCCAATGGGAATTGAGACACCTTATTTAGATAGAGAAATCCTTTACCAAAATCTTAAGCCCACATGAGCTGTGCTTGGTGTGAGAAACATAGAGTGGTAAAAGTTTCTTATATAGTGAAAAGGTAACATGAGTGAAAGATATGAGCATTTCAATTACATGGTGGCTGGTCTAATAGATAGAATCCATGTGTTACTACGTATCTCATTGAGATGATAATCAATCCATACATAGTTCTTGAAAAACCATGCAGTTTAACGTCATGTGGCATGGATGAAGATGAAATGACACGAAAGGTCAAAAATACTGTGACTGGGCCAAGGTGTAAGACCCAGGAATCAATACGTGTCTTTCTTGGGCAATAATAAATCTACATGTAGTTCTTAAAAATGTTCCCTGTGTAGGTTTGATTCATGCACACATGGATTGGAGGGGATTTTGTTGTTGTTGTGGTTAGACCCAAGATTAGAGACCTGGTCGCCACTATATATCTCATTGGAATGAGAATCAAGCCATAATTAGTTCTTTAAATTTCATGTAGTTTAAAGTCATGCGGTATGGATGAAGATGAACCGGCGTGAAATGTCAGAAATATTGTTGCTGGGCCAAGGCATAAGACCCGAGCATCACTACATATATTGCTATGGTAAGAATCAGGCCACACATAGTTCTTGAAAATGTTTCCCCAAAAGAAATGAGTTTTGATATGGGGGAAGGGGATTTAATATTTTCTAGAATAATGGTTGGGCCCAAGACATCATATGGTATGAGGATTAAACCAAAATTTTTAGAATATTTCCATGTATAGATTTCGTTCATTCACAAGGAAAGATAGGGATTTCATTGTGGCTGTGGATAGACCTGAGAATTGGATATCCAAGTGTAACTATGTATCTTGTTGAGGAAAGAATCAAGACAAATGTAGTTCTTAAAATCTCATATAGTTTAACGCCACATGGTAAGGGCATTATAATGTCAGAACTTACACCTACAAAAGGGGCTCAGGTGACACTATGAAGTGGAAATGATATGAGTGGATATTTCTAATGGGAGCTACTATTATTTTGAGGGACCACAAGGAGCGTCAATCCATGATATTTTTAGGGGTTTTATAACATCAAATGAGGTATATGTTAAACACATAGTTTAATGTCACGTGTTAAGGATGAAATGATTTTTTTCAGTTTCAGGTCATGAAACATGGACTTCATGTCATGCAATTTATCATCGTGTGACAAGGATGATGAATTTATGTAGTGTAATGTCATGAATAATAGATTTATATGGTGCTATGAAGTTTAACATCCTACATCTAAGACGAACTATGTGTGATTACATAAAGTACATCTTCAGGAACTTTGAATTGGTTGGAGTCATAATGATCTCTCTATCCATTGAGATCAAAGAATAACCTCCGTTAGAGTGGACCTTATGTATGAAGTAAGGCCCATGCAACTATGGATCATGCTTTGGAGGATTATTTCTTGGTATCATCAGAGTCCTAAGAACCAATACCAATTCTCCTTGGAGGAATGAATGGAGGATGAATTTCATGTTGAAACCTCGTACTATCCGATTCAGTCAGACTTCCAAGTGATGAAAGGTATTAAATATATTTTCATCCATCCACTCAAACTCATCAAGTCATTTCTAGGATTTTTCATCTATGGATAACTGATCGCATATGGAAACTAGGAGTGATGGAAACTGAACCTCAATGGACAGGACTACTTTTGTTCTATATACCAGTGAATACAGAGTTGATCATGTAGCAGTATGAGTTGTAGTATGAAAATCCCATAAGGAACGAAAGATATTTCGAGGAAAAAACTTATTATATTCATCCCCCATCTTCTGGATTATGTTTGGAAGAGTTCTTTTGAAAGCCTCTATCTGTCCATTGGCTGCTGCATGATAGTGGGATGAATGGTTGGATTTGATATTGTATTCTTGATATAGTTTTTCTACCTCAATAGAATATTAATTAGTTCTATTGTTCATTATTATGGTATTAGAGACAAAAAATCTAGTGATAGTGTTGTATTTGACAATGATGAAGATGCTTTTGGCCCTGACTTCTTTGAGAGGTATTTCCTCTCCCACTTGGAGTGGAAATTAGTAATAGTAAGGATGTACTTGAACTACTTGACCATAGCTGAGTGGTATGACCCCACTATATCCATTCTATATATAGAAAATGTCTATGAATATTTTATTTTATGTAAAAACTCTAGAGGATGGTGGTTGAAATTGGAATTCACTTGGTAGCAATGAAATTTCTTGGTAAGTTCTATGCAACCCTGCTTCATTGAAGGAAAGAAATATCCAAGCATTTGAGTTTGATCAGAAAGCCTATATCCTACCTAGTGTGCACCATAGTCTCCTGCATGTAATTTTTCCATGATATCCATAGTCTCATCTTTATCAATTCATTTGAGAATAATTCCATTAAATCCTCACTTTTATACGATCTTCTGGTGATTGAGGCTGTGATAAAGGGTACATTCAATTGCTTATTGTTAGATTTTCTCTCTTCCAAATCTATCTAGTGGAAGAACTCCATCTAGAATATATACCATTATGGGAGTCATCCATCCCATGGTAGGATCATAAGAATCAGTAATGGGATTGATTTCGTTAATCTCATATGTTCTAGTTTAAAAAAATGTGAGACCATGCAATGATGGGAAATGCTGATTACTGTTTCATCATTTTTTAGATCTTCTAGAGTTGTGGCTATATTTTCCAATGCATCGGCCTGGGTGTCTTTTGATCATGGGATGTAAGAAAATGTTGGATCTAAGAGAAATTCTATCATTAACCCTTGGACATAATCACATATGGGTATTAGATCCTATTTTTCAATGGAATAATCTCTATCGATCTACTTGATTACTAACTTTGAGTAACCCTTTTAACTCTAGGTGATTCACTAGAAATTGGATTTCTAATTCTAGGCCTTCAACGAGAGGCTGATATTCTACCTCATTGTTGGTACCACCTTTTTATAATAGTAAGGAGTATGGAAACACTACCTTCTCTAGAGATATAATCACAATACCTAACCCAACTTTTTTGAGCTTAGGGTCTTCAATTCCCTTCCCCATTAGACTTCTGGAGACACTGTCAAAATACATTTCCCATGTTTGAGGGATGTCCTTAATATAGAATACCTCTTCATTGGGTAATTCTATATCTAATAACATCCCCACTATAGATGGATGCTCAACAAGGAAATCTTCCACGACCTGGACTTTTACTACTTTCTGAGACACAAACTGTATATCAAACTGCAGTAGAATAACTACCCACCATTCCAGACATCCTGTCAACATAGGACAACTGAGGATAAATTTTAGTGAGTTATTACAAGAGACCAAGTGGACCTCATGATGCTGCAAGTAGTGTCTCATATTTTGAATTTTGAATATTAAAGATTGGAAAATATTCTCGATATTTGAATAATGAGTCTCTACATTGAGAATAGTTTTACTAAGATAATAAAGGCTATTTTCATTCCTAGTATCATTCTTCTATGCAGGAAAGGTGCCTAGTGATCATTATAGGGATGTCACATACATAATGAGCAACTTTCCCTCTACAAGAGTTATTAACAACAATGATATTGAGAGTTATTTCTTGAGGATATCAAATGATTCTTGGTAGTCATTGGTCCATTGATATGTTTCCACCTTCTTCATCAGTTTGGTGAAGGTTAAACACTTTCCTACCATATTTTCTATAAAGAGACAGATATAGTCCAAGAATCCTTGGAGTCCTCTCAAATAATTTAGGTTTCTAGGAGGTGACATTCCAAGGATAGATTTATTTTTATCAGGATCAAATTTAATGCTGCAATGACATAAAATGAGGTTGTGAAATTTTCTTGAGGTAACCCCGAAGGCACATTTCAAGGTGTTCATTTTATGGTTATGTTGTCACAACTTGTTGAAGATGGTTTCCAGGTTAGCAAGGGGGTCAGAAAGTTATCAAGACTTGACTAATAGATCATCAACATAACATTCAAAAAATTTCCCTCAGAAGGGATTAAATATACAGTGTATAGCATATTGAAATGTGGTACCAGTGTTCTTTAAGAAAAGGGAATTAGCCAATAGACAAATACTCACTGGGGGGATCTGAAGGCTGTGGTTTCTTCATCTTCTGGGGCTATATGAATTTGGTTATACCTGGAGTATCCATACATGAGGGAGAGGGATTGATAACCAACCGTTGCATCAATAAGGAGTTCTATGATTGAAACCAGGAAGTCAACTTTGGGAAAATGCATGTTGAGATCTCTCAAATCAATGAAAACTCTGATCTTCCCGTTATTATTATTCACTTGGAAAATATTTTCTAGACATTTAGGATATTGTAACTCTCAAATAAAGTTATTCTTAATGAGTTTGTCCACCTCAGCTTCAATTTTAGAGGGATGGGTTGGGTGTGTCCATCTGGCTACCTGTTTGTATCCCTGGTGGTCATATGGAAAACACAAGTGATGGGAAGAAACCTCAGGATCACGACCTAAAATCTATGTGTAGTTCCAAGAAAAAACATCTTGATTCTATTTTAGGAAGAAAATATATGCATCATATTCTTTGGGATCCATTGACACACTAATTAGAGTGGGTCACGAACCATCCTATGTACCCAGATTTATCTCTCAGAGTTCATCTACCATGGTGGAGACACCTTCCACAAATTCTGGAGGGGAATCCCTAAGGTCTTACTCTTCTTCCTCTTCCTCATTCCTTGCTTCTTTTTTTCCTATTCCTGAGAGGTAGGTGATGAAATATGAATTTATGAGTTAGGGGGATCACCGTTTTGACATCTAGAAGGTGGATGAGTCATTTATGGTACATTCAACTATGAGGGACCTTTTTTTAGTTACAAAGGGAAGACACAAGATTGAGAATGAGGATACCTATCCTTTTCCATTATTATGACAAATTATTCCAACCTATCTGATAAATCAATGACTTGTTGAATATCGGGGGATGGAATGAAGGTATTTCAATCCAAGCTTTAATTACTGCTCAGAGGGTTGATAAATTATCCTATGCGGCCAGGTTCAGTTGTCACAACTAACATTCAAGAAGCCGGTGAACAAGTAATTGAATGTGGGAATACCATTTCAATTTGTTTTACGAGTAGTACATATTCTACACTGAGCTTCTAGAAAGGATTATCCTGAATAATCTCAAGACCATTCGAGGTATTCATTCAAGTAACATCATCTACTATGGAATATTTTCCTCCCTTATGATAGAATTATTCACCAATATATTGTGACTTATAGGATTTTAATGGAGCCTTATCCCCATGAAATGTACCAATTTGGCTGTTGGAACAATATTTGAGATATTGGTGGTATGGTGAAGGAATGTGTACTTGCTGATGTAGCCAAGGTATTCCTAGAAAAACATTGAAAGTTGTATCCTACTAGACAACCATGAATTATGAGTCAGACACAAGATTCTGGAACTGAGTTTTGAGCATGATCTCACCAAGAAATTAATGCTTATTCTTTTCATATCTTAATAACATCAGAGTGGAGGGAGAAAATTGGGATTCATTGAGACCTAGTTGGAAATGTTTCCAGACTATTATGAGGTTGACCCATGAGCCATTTTCAACAAAATCTCACTAGATATCAATGTCATTGATCTTTCCAGATATATAAAGGGGTATAAAATTTCCTTTCATGAAAACATATTCATCTTGCTCTGTGAAAGATATAATCACATGGAATTATATGGGAAAATTATCTTCATGATATACCTCAATATCAACAACCTCAACTTGAAACTTTTGAGGGATTGACAAGGCCTCAATGAGTGCTTCCTGAAGGTTATTTGATAAACTCAAAGCATCCAGGATTTATAACCTAGCTGGTACTTGGGCTAGTTGATTCAAGACATCATACTTCGGATCCAAAGGTCTGTGTTTTCCCACATTAGGTCATTCTTTAAGATGATATTTGGGAGTTGATGTTCTTGATATAGATGGACCATCCCTCAGAATAGGATTTGGTAGTTCTTCTACACTCGGTGGGTTAGGTTGGATGGGTCTTCCCACATGTATAGGTGGACTAGGAGATGAAATATCCTCCAATAAATCTTCTAATATGAGTATGTTAGGGTATATCCTATCCTTCATGGTGATATTCCCATGTTTCTACTGGGCTCATTAAAGATCACTTTCATGAGTTTTGGCTATATAGACAGTTTGAGAAGGGGTTTGTTTAGAGTAATGACTTCTTGAATGACCATATCTTTCTCTATAACCTCAAACTTGATGGACTCTTCCCCTAGTTCCCCAATTAAGTATGTGGAATTAAGGTTGATGATTATAATTATCATATGTGAATGGGTATATTAAGTGAATAATGTTAATGGTTCTGAAGATCAACTCCTCATTTGATGAAGATTCAGCCTAATGGGTCAACTCTTGTTGTGCCATTTGGTAGGTCAGTGCTAGTTCTTTTGAGTCTGTTGGAATGAATTCTTCTAAAGTCATGAAAATCTTTGTCCTTGAAATGAGCTAATATTATTGTATCTTCCTATTAACCTTATGTACATGTCACTTCTTGGAGGATTGGACTTTGAAGTACTGGTCTTTTGATGAGGTTGGTTGTGTTATAGAAAAAATGGTTAGAGGCATCGTTGGTCATTTCAACTGGGTTTAGAGAATAATATGAGTTCAGTCGATTGTTTTTATGACCATACAATCACTAAAATTCCATTCACTTTTTCTATTAACCTCTTTCCATTCATTTTCCCCTTCTAGATTAATAGAAGAAACACATGAAACCTAAGCGTGTGAATTTTTTAACTTCACTTTCTTAGAGTCCACCATCTTTTGAAGGCAGTATTTGAAGACAAAACAATCCTGGATTTGGTTATCTAGCATTTAGTGGAAGGGGAAATAGTTTGGGATATCTTATTCACCTTCATTATTAGGCTTCTTGGGCTTTGGAAACTTAACTAAGTTGTTTTCCAATTCCGAGATGAAGTATATGGGGAATTGGTCATTTAGAAAAGAATATACCTAGTTTTTAATCTCCTCAAACTGTTTCCACTTTTGATCTCTCTGATCATCTTGATGAGTTGGGTGTTGTTGTGGATGCTCAAGAAGTGGAGCCACATGATATCATGTCGGCTTTGAAATATGAGTGGGTATGGAGGACTGCTTATGTGTAACTATAGTGGCCTCTTCTTTTCCTATTCTCCTTCCATGAGTTGATGGAATTACTCAGAACATGGCTCTAGTCTCTTTAATTTAATCTTATTCCTTCTAAGAAATTGATGTAATATCCTAAAACCCTCTTGTGTACTTCAAAGGGATTAACGATGTGTGCAATTCACCAAGAATATTTTCTACACAAATGGGTAACAACTCTTCTTGAGGGAGTGGTAGGTTCATGGAGCATGTCAGTCCTTTCCAATGGTCATTGAAATATGAGACTCTTTCATTCTCCCATTTCTTACAGTTTTTGAGATCAAATATCATCATATTCTTTAGTGTTAAAATGAACTAGAAAATGAACTTTTGATGAAGGTAATCCCATCAAATAATTGACCGAGCATGAAAGATTGTGTACCACACAAAGGATGGTCCTTACAATTATTTCCCAAAGAACCTAAGCTTTACTGCCTCTTATTGTTCAAGGGTACCCATAATGGGGTCACAACAAGAGACAAAATGCATCAAATGATGTTCTGGGTCTACTAAACCATTGAATATTGGAAATTTAAGATTCACAAAGATTGGAGGGGGAGGATTTGGGTCTACCCATTCGGGGTAAGCCTTCTTTTCCGGCTATATCGGTGCACATTATTTGTCCATAAATTCCAATAGATTAATTAGTGACTTAATGTTATTCATAAGTATTTGAGGAATATCTGGCTAAGCTAGCGTGTAGACAGGTGTAGCGGCTAGTAGGACAATTGGTGGAAACGTTATTTGTACCTTCCATGGGTAACCAATAGGGACCGGTCTATAAGGTTGTGCCTAACCTTGCTCTTATTGTGAAACCAATAGAGGGAATTCTAGATATGATACCACATGATCCAAATACATTAGTGGTTGGTATCCTGCATTGAGCAGATGTTCTAGATATTCTTCACTAGAAGTAGTAGTTGGGGATCTTCTTATTGAATCCTTCTAGTAGGAATACTACCTCAGAGTAATTCTTCATTGAGTATCCTTAATTATTCCATCCCCTCCTCATGTTGAGTGAAAATTTCCTCCATAAAGAGGTTCTCTCCTTCTCTATAAAGGTGGAGAGTTACAATTTGATTCTTACCTTCTCCCTCTTTTAAGGAGGTAAAAGTGGATTGTTTGAGGGAGCACCTAGATTTAAGGAAAGCCTATGGTTTTGGGTGAGCACACCTCCTTCAACTGTTTCAGTGTGGACCACATCATGAAACATAACCTTGTCCTCTAACTCTTCCTATGAATATTTCTTTCATTCTATAAAATCAATGGGGGAAACATTGATGACATTCACTGAAGTGAAATGAATTGCAGGAATTATATCAGTGCCTTGGTGAGACTGTCTTCTTCTACACCCCCACAATGCCTTATCCTATCCTTTTCCATTATTATGAGATATGTTTAGTGGATAGTAACCCAAATAGAATCTCTAGATAAATCATTCATACACATTATAAGCGAAGACACCAAATCACCTGATGAGAGAAACTGAGATGATCAACTTTGTGAAATTTCCCTAATTGGGAGAATACTGATTCCCGCTGAGTAGGAGATTGTTGAGGTGATAAAGCCCCCGAACTTGAGGGCTGGGGCTATTCATGTTCTACCTTCGCAAACCTTAGGGTCTGATTTTTTGACCCCAAGGGTTGGGTCAAACCCCCCAACCCCGTGGGATGAGATTTCTCCTAAACTACTGTGGATGATATTATTACAATTTCTCTTATGATTTTACAAATTTTTTTTTCTGATCATTGGCTGGGTGGATCATTTAGTATGCACTTGGATAAACCACTTGTGAAGATAATTGCATTATTTCCAACATTTTCACTATTTAATGGCTGAAATACCTTAAATGGGAGGCTATTTTAATATTCTCAGAATCTTGATTCAAAAGTCTTTCAACAGCCTGCTCCCTTCTGGCCTGATGTTGGTGAGAGTTGGTTGGGGTCTATTCTTGTTGATCATATCTTCAGTCAAGAATTGATTCCATTGGTTTAAGTTTTCCTAAGGATATAAAATTTCAAATTACAACCTTTAGAGGGCTTTTCTATTTAGGGAGCACTGTGAAATGCAATTCTCTATGTACACGCCATCCTCTGATATGAACACCAGATGGGGAATCTGCGATTAGTTGTCACAACCTCACTAATTCACTAAGGCACGTGCATTTAAGGGATCCTTACTATTTTTTATCTTTGTATTTCATGAAGCTAGGAGATATGATAAGTAAATTTTTCATTACAACCCATCTATTACCTTGATGTGAGTTTGATACTCATTGTAAGGTAATAATTTTTATTTCCAGTGGGGAAGAGTTTTCTATATGTTAAAGTGAATGTATTTTATAAAATCTTCTGGAATCAACTTTGGAATTATATATTGAGTGGTGTCTAAAAGCCGTAACATTAAAAATATGTTGTCAATTGTCTTATCGTTTTTAGACCATTTCCTTCATCTTTCGCTATATGTTCCTCTACTTAGTTTGACCAGAGTGGAAGATTCATGAATTTTTTTACCACAATCAATGGTATTGGTTGGGATTTACTCTACTATGTTAAAAGATAGATGATCCAAAGGAGGGTTAGAGAATTATTTCCACCTTAGGTTGTCTTTTGGTTGAGAAAACATTTCACCTGCCAGTGAAAATGCATCATACATGAATGAACTTGTGTTTTCAAGTGTCTCATGATAGGAGGGATTTCTCATCACTATATTTACAATTGAGAAATTATCTTGGCAATGAAAAGCACTACTATGGAGATAATTTTCATAGTGAATTCTATCACAGGGAGGAATACCATGGTGGATTACAGCAAGGGGGAGAACCTCCAGCTCATTGATCTTCTATCCATGTTGAGGGATACTATGGATCTCATAAAAAAATGGACTATTGAGATCGATTAGATTGTGTACATGAAGCAAGATTTCATGGTTAAGTGTCTGATGAGGACCTTAGAAATTACTCCTATTTCTCTTATAATTTGGTAATGGGAGGGTATGATCTTGAGCTGTGACATATAAGCATCTGAGGGCTTCAAGAACTCTATAATTAAACATATTTGGGTCATCGATCTGATATTATCATATAATCGTGTTTGTGGAGGATTCTTCTTGGGTGCCTTCTTATGAGCGATTGGGACCACTTGTTGGGGGAAGTGTTTTTCATGGGTAGTTGTTTATGCCTGCCTTGGAGTGGCCATTGAGGTAAGCCAATTATGTCTAGTTGAAGTGGGTGTATATTCCCAATAAGATTGTGCATATAATATGGGTTAATTTTACCCATGAACATCTTATACAGGAATAGAGGTATGTATCTTCTTTGGGGTGGCATTCTGATGAGCTACCCCACTTGTAGGGAGAGTGTTATGTGTATGTCCATCAGGTACTATTGTCATTTCCGTTATGATATCTTGACAAGCTTGTAGGATATGGACAACGATTTTTGTCTTCCCTTTCACCATTATCAGGATATTCCTAGTTATTTCAATGACTATAACGATGATATATGCTCATTCCATATTTTGAGTAGGTTTATGTGCCTTCTCATTTCCTCCCTTTCTTACAATGGATACTAATAGTACTCATGTTTGGTGGCAAAAATTTGACTCTTCCATTTTATTGTCATCAGGAATTTCCATCTAAATTCTCCTAGTGCTGCCAAACAAGGCTATTTGAAGGCTTGATTGGTACAAGAAGGTGTACATTACTACTTGCAATATGCTTCTGTATTTGGTTGGAGGTATTCTTTGAAATAGACATGATGATTTTGATGGATGACTAAATAAAGGAGAACGCGTTTATGTTCATGATCATAATTTTCCACAAAATTGGGTTGGTGGACTTCTCTTGAGGAGGAAGAGGTGTGAACCTATAACCTTGCCTCATGCTGGTTGGTTTTCATCCCCGAAAGGCTGTCTTGAATTCTTGGGTTCAAAGGTCTTGGACCGAACAACCGATCATTGGAAGGATCCTTTGGTAAGGGAACTTATGTCTTTGAGGTGAGGCCATGTGTGGTTTAGGATTCATATCAGGTTCACCATCCCCCCCTTAGATTTCATGACCCTTGATGATTTTCTATCTTTGAATGGTTTTCAACAGGTTTTTTTCATGGAACTAAAAACACCCAATGGTTCGGTATCCATGGGTACCTGCTTTCCAAAGGTAGGAAATCGTTAGGTATTTTAACCTACACTGCTTAAAAACTCACATTGGTTAAGAGGATGGGATTTCAGGATCATCACACCATTTTGGGGGGAATTGTTTCCTACTCTGGGACTCTCTTATAGATTTAAGATATGTTCATGAATCCTTCATTAATTTCCAAGTAAGAAGTGGGCTTCCATTGAAATTAGAAATAAATTATTAGCATGTATGGGATTCAGAATCATCTGTATGTATCCAAGGTTATTCATTAATGGAGATATCTATATGTATCCGATGTTCTCAATAAATGGTATCCTCTTATATAATACTTATATATTATTTGTTCATTATTATAGTGATGATGGTTTTCTAGCCACACAGTGGGGACTCTGGAGTTTATTGTCATCCAAGGAGATGAAATTCACTCTGGATTATATCATCATCATCGAGAGACATAATTTTCTTGATGTTGGGATCAAACCTATAGGTGAGATTTCTATGTATCCTGGTTTGGTCAGAATACCATCTTTTCAAGGATAACTATTTTATCCACACGAGGTTTCTCAATGAAGAGGTATAACTCTTAAGAGAGTACTTTAAATTTTATTTCTTCTTATACCTCCTCTAAATATATGTTATACAATATAAAATATTAAATCAAGTATATTAAAGATACTTAATTATTATTATGATTATGTATTAACCATTTTCAACTTCCTTTCCATTAAATGTGAAATGAAAGTTTCGCTCGTGTGTTGTGAAGACTACCGCCTCCAAGTAGCGATATGATTAATTTTCCATGACCATAATTAATGGTTGGTTATTATGATATATTTAATGTTTATATATTATATTTATTATAAAATTATGATTCTATAACTATAATATCTTATCATCTTTCTTACATTTCCACTCTTTGGAAAATGATAACATTACTCATGCATACGTGTGGACTACCACCTCCACAAAGCGATGTGATTCATTTATAATTGATGATTTAAATTAATTTTAATAAGGAAAAATTTAATAAATATATAGGAATTTAATGATATAATAATTATTTTTTAAATGTGATTTATAATTTACCATTCTTTCATTCAATCTGTCAAAAAGTGAATACATCACCCAAGCGTACGTATGGACTACCGTCTCTATCAAATAATGTAATTAATTTTTCATCACTAATTCATATGAATGATTATAAAAGTGTATATAATGAATAAATATTATAAATATTTTATGATTAATATACTTTATATGATGAAATCATGACCAATATTCAAGTACCAGACCATCAAACCGAAACATTTATATAAAGTAGACCAGTTTTAACCTGAATAATCATTTTGTAGAAGAGGTTATTAATAAAAGGATAGTAAGAAATTATAAATAAATGATACAAAGTAAGTTATTAATGAATATATTTCTAGGATATATGTATAATAAATCTATATTTATTATACATGATATTTGAATGTGTATGGAGCAAGACAAAACTTAAGGTAAAGGATTTATGTTTCAATATCATTTTAATCTGGACTATTTATGCTTGAATTTCCATTGAGGATAATTATATAGATATTTTACATTAAAACGCATATATTTTCTTATCCTATGGTTATTTATGGATTTATTTATGTATTAGTACTATTTTACACTCTTTGGTACTTAAAATTACTGATAAAATGTTTTTAAATAAAAGGCCTTATTTCCACTTTGGTCATTGAACATTTTCTTCCCTGTCCATAATCTTAAAAATTATTTTATGAAAGTTATTAACTATACCTGAAATGTTTTAAAAGTTTATTTTCACTATATTTTACTTTAATTATAATGTTTAAAAAAAGAATCTTCTTAAATATTTTTTTCCTAAAAATTCATTTATAACTTTTTACAAAGGTGTAAAATGAGTATTTACTTTTAATATATAATACATGAATGAAATTTACCATCATCAGGACTATTATTTTATTTGAGTATTACTTTACAATATTACTATGTTATTTTCAAATAAAATTATTATCTCAATATTCTAGTATTTTTTATAAAAAATGTATCAAAAGAAAAGGATATTTTCTCATGTTTTCATAGAAAGGTTCAAATGATATTTTGAAGATTTTTTTTATCTATGCCAACATCATTTAAGGTTTTTTATTCTTTAATGAGGATATAATATTATGACACTATCTACTTTATTTTTTTGGATGACTTATGATGATGATTATTTAAGGGTGATTCTATGAAACTCATTTCTTTCCCATGGTTTAATTAAGTTATGATGAAATTTTTATAAAGCATGTTTCTTTTCGATGGGTTATAATGTGGTAAAATAATGAAATGTTTATGAAACTAATTTTATTTACAAGGGTTATGATATGATGACATGATTAATGTTTTATATTCTTGTGGAAAAAAATATATGACTTTCATTATCTAATGGGTAGAACAAAAAATTATATAATCCTGTAATGTATTGGTTACTAATGGATATCTAATGAGATAATAAGAATCAGAAAGGGGAGTAAAACTTGTTCAATAAGGGCCTCTTTCTACTATGATAGTCTTGGGAGTGGACCTTTACTAAGGAAATAATGAAATAGAAATTGAACCTAATACACTATAATATCTCTTGTAGCGAACCTTGAATAAGGAAATGATTTTTTGTGCTTATGTTTATGCCAAAAGATTATATATTAGGCTTATGATATATTCTTATAGCTTATGACTGCTTATTAATGACTCCACACACTTATGATTTTATGGTCCTAGTGGATTACTCAAGATGGGGGTGGGATGAATTGACTATCTAATAACAATTTCTATTAAAAAATATATTTAAAATGAAATACCACATTTTAGAAAAATAGCCCAGTTAACTAAAATAGTAGAAATATATACCTTGATATTTTCAAAATGATTCTCAAAGGTTTGATCAAAACCTAGTTAAAATTTTTAAACCACGTTCTCTTTTGAAACAAATATAATCGAATCAAACACAATAAAAAAAGTATTCTTAAAGTTAACTATCAAAGTAGTATTTTACTTTAGAAGTTTTGAAAACTAAAACTATTTTGTTTCTAAAACACAATAAACAAAACAAAGAAACAAATAGACAAAATAAAAACAAGAGTTTCAGTCTCAAGATGAGACCTAATCCTATCCTCTTGACAGTTATTGAATTCCAATAATGTTTACTAAATAGAAAACTTGATCCATAACCTAGATGGGGTCTTTATATACATCTGCACACAACTAATTGTTGGACACACACAACCTCTTACACAACTATTCATGGGATAAAAATTATAAAATAAATATTAAAGGAGTATAAGAGTACTCTCCAATAAAATATAGGATATTTTGATCAAGAAATATATTGGTATAGAAAACAAAACTTGAATATAAATAAAATAGAGTAGAATAAAGAAAGAGTATGACATTTTTTATGTACTTATTCTTTCTTTGATCAAGAAATAAATAACTAGGAATGATTTTATTATTATTTTAGATTGTCTTTAAATATTTCCTTATAGATATTTCATGCATTCATCACATGGTTTCTATTTTTTCATGAAAAATTAGTGTCATTTGAAGCACTAGACATTCCTCTCTAGTTTCAGTCAATATACTTATGGTCATATGGTTAGTCAGTAGTAAAAGTGTCCAACCGAATTTTTTTGATTGAGCGGATCCAATGATTTTTTAGTATTTTAGAATCTCTAGTTATCCATTTGAGGATAATAATAAATTTAGGTAAATCCTCATATTGAGCATCAACTCTAGAAATTATGACATTTTCTTCAATATAGCTTAGTATACATTTTAATAATAATAATTATTAAATCCTTGCATATATAACTTGAATTAAATTCCATAAACTAGAAATTGGAAGAATTAATTTGAATTTAATTCCAAAAAACTATGGTAGAACGACTTCAACTAGCGGTAGTAGATTCCTCTGGTGATAACATGTTTAAAATGATGGTAGATAATTAGCATTATTTGTAATAGGTATAAACTAGTGGTAGTGGTATAAGAACAAGACTGGTGGTATCATGCTTAATATAAGAGTATCATATCTGCAATAGAGGTAGAAGAGATGTACTAGTGGTAAAAGAATTATATTGGTGATAATAAGTTTATAATTATGGTAGAAAACTTAAAATAATAGTAGTGCACTTGTTCTGGTGATAGAAACTTTGTACTATTGGTAGAAAACGTTTTTGGTGACAGCACAATCGAACTAACAGTTGCATAAGTGAACTGACATTAATACGAGTGAAATGACAGTAGGAATTATTTTCTAATGATAATATATTTCAACTAGCGATACTATATTTGAACTAATAGTAACAAGATCACTTGAGAGGTATCACATTTTAAACTAGTGGTAGGATCCTGGACTTAAAGAAATTTTATATAAAATCCTACACCTTCGACTTATAGAAGGGTAAAAAAACTCTTCATAGGTTGTGCAAGGGTAAGATAAAAGGTGAATAAGGGAATAGAAAAATTATATATGATGTGTAAAGGTAATATTATAGTTGTATAAGTGTAGAACACAATTTATATACATTGTGTAAGGGAAAAAGGAATTCTTCATAAATTGAAGGAATAATCTATAAACCTTATGTAAGGGTAGATACAAGCTTCACATAAAGGCAGAGAAAAGATTAAAAGGATCATGTTAGGGTACTTCCAAACTTATATAAGGGTAAACAATACTTATAATACTTATGTAGAGTTAATATTAAATTATAATAAATGAAACATGATTTATGAAACATGATTTATGAGCATTAAAATAAGGAATTTCTAGAATGATTCAACAATCTAACCCTATTTAATTATTACAAATCATGGTGAAATTCAAAAATAGTAGATTTAAAGGAAGCATAAATCTTAAAAATTATTTTCTTCATAAGAATACTCATTCCAAATACTATTTTCTCCTAATTTGGGATTATCATAAATATATTTAGAGAAAAAAAGTATCAGAGTAAATAGAAATGAATAAAGAGCAACAGGTTTTCATTAACAAAAAATTTATGTAATTTTATTAAAATATGGAACAAAAAGGATAGGCCTTATCAAATCCTAGTCAGAGTTTGAATTATCCTCATTTAAAAAAGAGGTAGGATCCCCTGTTGTTATCCTTTTTCATAAGAAATAGGTTCAAGATTATGGTCAGAAGGAGGTACATGAGGCCTAAACACAATATGAGATGTCATTGACGTCATATGTCTCATAACCACTATTGGAGTAAGTATAAAAATACTCATTACAATGGATGTAGTCTTTAGGGGTATTGATATAGGTGTATAAACTGAGCCTATTAGAGGAATAATAATAAGAAAAAGGACTAATATCTTGGAAGTGTTGATGAAAGGAATAATTATCTCTACAAACTGAGAAATGATTCTTTTACCATGATACATTATTCTGACGAAATCTATCTTTTATTAGATAAAAAATTTCCACAAAGGGTATAACTCATTAAAATACATTACTTGTTTCTTGATGTCCGTATAAATACAAAGTAACCTTATGTTTTCATCCCAAAATTTGAAATGATAATTAATCTATTTTTTTTGTAAAAATATTATACTTAATGGTATTGGTTAAAGTATCCTTGCCACTTCTTTCTTCATTCAAACATTCTCTAACCATTTTATAAATATGATCACCATGAGATTTGATCTATCTAATCTCATCCTAGTGATAAGTATAAGTATAATCCAACACACTCTGAATATCTTCCCTAACAAAATATATGATCAACTCAGCATCATTAGTAGAAGGAACAAAAGTGGATCTAGTAATATAATGGAGAGCACCAAGATATGATATATCCACCCTAATATCTTTCAAAGTAGATATAATAATACCAATCTACTCAATCAGATTTTTTTCTTTCAATATCTAAGTTTCCTATTATCAAAAATAGTTTAGGTTAGAGATGTACCACAACTAATGACTCAATCAAGGATATATCATCTTCTTTGAGAGACTTATCGTATAATGTATAAGATATGATAAATCCACCAAGATGAGATAAAATATCTTCCTTAAATGAATCAAAATCAGATTTGTATAGGTAAATGGTATTAGGAGGAGGAGGATGTCTCTCTTACCTAGGTGAATGTATATCCTCATGAAAAGATTCCTCATCTTGCACTGGAACTATATTTGTCTTCCACACCTATAATAGTTAACTCAGAAGGAAAAGGATCTAATTGGTCTTCCAATTCTATCCTTTACAACAATGATACCTTAAGATAAATCTTAAAAACATTATTGATAGGCCCACCATATTCTACAGGGCTGCCTTCATCATGATCATTATTTGAGTAAAAAAAGGTTTGGTCATGAAAAAAAGACCTTGGGGGATTCTACCCCTTAGATGGTGTGTCCTCATCATCTGTATCTACAACATCTATCTCTAAAGGGATTCCATCAAATTTAATAATTGGAAATATTTTGGATTTACTATCATAATATCCACTAACAACTTCATAAAACATAGAAATATTGGTGAAGGAATGAGATTATTCATCCTTATCTTCACTATCCAAATCAAATTAAGATTCATTAGATAGTACAATAACATCCTTAGGAATCTATGAAGGAGAATCCCTAAACTAAGAACCATTTGAAATCATAGTGTCTGAATCCTCATCATATTTTAGAAAACTTTCATTTGATGGTAAGGAAATATGAGATCTAGGGGGCCCATATGACACATTTGGGATCATAACTATATCAGGCCCACTCCCTACCTAAATAGAAATGTTATAATAATCTTATTCTTCATATAAAGATTCCTCAAATTCTTCCTTAACATTAATATTAACCTAAACCACTTCTTCATCAGAAGAAGAAACTCCCGTCTCCTCTAGTTATAGGATGAGATCAACTAAATCCCTAGGTATAGATGGATTTTTTACTCGGTTGATATTTTAATACAGTAACTCACTATCCATAACCCATTTCTTTTACCATATATTCCAATTGACTTAAATTATTATACAGGTTTCTTGGGTTATGCAAAAACCACCAAACCAAGTCACTTTTTTTTTCTATTTTTTAAATAAGTCTTCTTTATTATAACATAGTAGAACACAACTTGGGATAAAAAAATAATTTTACCTAGAATCAGGATTGAAAAACTCTATCATGTACACTATAAGATATCTACACAAATTTATTTTGAATCCGCATCTAATAGGATAGAAAAATAAAATAACCCGATACCTCATAAAACTAAAACCCCCTTTCCTGAGATATAACATATGTTTTATAAACTTGAAAATAAGCTGACATTATCCATATAATTCTACTATAGCTTGTATTATAAGAGTATCATCCTTAGTAAGTTCCTAAAGGGAATCTTCAAAGAATTTTTTTACAAATTCAATCGAAAATAGAACTTAATTTTCCTCACAGATTCCTTGATGAGGAAATCATAAGCATTTATCCCAATGATTTGATGATAAAACTAGCACCTTTACATCTAACAATGCTACGATGAAGTCTCTCTTATCTCCAAAATAAAACTTAGCATGTTTATAAAAATCATGATGATTTATCATATAGAATTTACACTTATTCAATGAGAACCATGTATCCCATAATTTATTTTGGATGAATTTCTAAACCAGTTACATACTTTATTCCATCTAAGAAGCATCAATTTCTTTTTTTTCAACTGCTAATCATATTGAAAGAAATGGATTTCATAGCTCGAAAAGGAAACTTGACTCTCATTATGATTTCATTTGAGGTTGCAACTGATCTGCAGAACCAAAATCAGCCTTCAATCTCACCATTTTATCATAATCACAAGTATTGAAGGATAAATTCCATTGGTTGGGGTTCAAGTGTTAAAGAAAGAAAAAGTTTTAAGGGGTGTGTATGAGAAAGGTTTCAATTTAGACTTAATATAAGAAATTTTATCATTTAGGGATCTAAACTAATTTCTAATATAAAGAGATTTTAATTTGAGTAAAATAAATAATTTTATAGTTACCTGAATAAAATTATAGACTACAGAAAAAAATTGCATCTATGGGAGTGGAAACATCCAACTGTAGTATAACGAACCAAGTATTTCATACATAAATATATATCTTTTTAAATTAATCTTCAATACATTTCAAAAATAAATTCCCGAGGACTATAAAAGGTTTATTTTATTTGAAGACTAGATACAAAATATTTTTATTTCATGAAAGATATTAAATATACCCCATAAAGATCTTCCCATTTAATACTCTTCATAGACATACCCTACTTAAGACCTTTATTCATATCCTGGGGAAATAAAAAATAATAAAGGGTGAGATTAGTTTTCTAATAATAAAGGGTATGAGATCATGAAAATAACCTAAAAATTTCATACCCAATCTATTAAATATCATAAACATGATTCATGACATAAAGCTTTATCATCTCAAAAGACATGACTCATAAGAATGAATAATCATCATAAATCAATCATGGACCATAATTTAATGTTATAAAAGTTTGGAACCATAATATGTATAGAAAATATTTTATATGTCCTAGTTAAAAAATTTGATCATTAAACCATAATAGAATAGGGCTCAACACCTATTTCATATAGTGGATCAGGCACATTTAATTGTTTCGTATAGTTATCACATGAGATATAATACTTTAACTAATTATTTAGAGGGATATATAATTCTAATAACACCCACCACATAATGAAAACAATATATATGTGTGACACAAGTTCATAAAACATTCATCATATCATCATATCATAACCCAGGAAAATAAAATGATTTTCATAAATATTTCATAATCTCAGCAAAGCATAACCCATGGAAAATAAATGGATTTCATAAAAATGTAATAATAATAATAATAAAGAATATAGTGAAAGAATGAGGATGATATAATTGAATCATATCCCCAATAAAACATAATTAACATCAAAGGATGTTATCATAGATGAATATTCTTTTAAAATAATCTTTGGAATATTCCTTATGGAAAATACCCTTTTCATTTTAAAATCAATTATTCCAAATATAAAACTTTTCCAAATATTAAAGAAAAAAATTTCTTTAAAAATAACCTTGTAAACATTTAAATAAGTATTAAAATCATTTAGTTTTCATGATTTATGGAAATTCCATTCATGTTGTATAATTTGAAAGAAAACATTTATTTCACAATTTTATATAAAAATTAAACAATTACCTCATTCAAAAAATGATAATAAAATTCATTTCAAACCATTTTATAAGAATTAAATAATGGGTAAAAATGACATTAAAAAATTATATGTAAATATTAAAAACATTCTTGAAAACACTTTTATAAGAAAAGTATGAAAATGTTTTCTCTCCTGAAGAGAGAAATAAAGTTGGTTTTCCCTTTCAATTGATTGAGTACTTAAACTAAAATAAATTAAAGGAAAACATGTATTATTTAGAAATAACTAGATGAGAAGAAAAATGTAATTGATTTATCATATAAGGATCATATAATTTCCTCAATTAAAATTCAAGTATAGACAATCCTAATTTAAATATGATTGAAACATAAATCTCGTACCTCAAGTATCATATTTATTCATACACATTACAAGATCCAATATAATAAATATTTATTTATTATAAATTTATTCCAAAACCATTCTCATATCTGTTATACAATTTATGTTTACTTATGACATCTTATCATCTGTTTATTAACAATTTGTTATTAAAATAACTATTTTTGGTGATAACTACTTCGTTTTTCATGCAAGTTTTAGTTCTCCATTCTTAGTCCTTGTACTTTGATTATGGTTACATAATTTATAGAATATTAATAATGATATAAATATAATACATATTCATTATATATATTGATTCATTTATAAAATTTATAGATAGAAAAAATGAATTACATTGTTCATGGAGATGGTAGGCCATACATATGCATGAATATTGTTTTCACTTTTAAACAGATGGAACAAAAGAAAGGTAAAAAATAATTCAACATTATAGAATAATTATTATAAAATATAAATAATATATATTTATAAAATTCATCCTCATTACCATCTATGTAAAGTGATGATGAAAAATGAATCACATCTCTTCGGGGAGGGGGTAGTTTACACATACGCATGAGTGACGTTATCATTTTCCAATGGTTTGAAAGGTACGAAGTTAGTTTTTATATTATCATTAAATAAGAATAATTATTTCATAAATATCATATATAAACATTAAAACCATCATAATAACCATCCATGAAATAATGTTATGAAAAATTAATTGTATCACCATGTGGAGACAGTAAGCTGTACATATGTACGAGCAATACTTTCACTTCACATTTGATGAGAATGAGGGTGAATAATGGTGGCTTCATCATAATAACAAAATTAATGTATGTATATGATAATTAATTTATTATTTTATGATAAATATCATAGATTTAGTGGGGGTAAACGAATACTTAAAAAAGAAGTGGTCAATTAAGGTGATTACATGTTCATTTAAATAACTCCTTTTGATCTCCCCTTAAGGACCCCATGGTAGGTATTTTGGTAATACCAAAACCTCTATAATGTATTTAAGGTATTTTATAGGATAACGTTTTCAGGGTTTTCTTGATCTAGATGGCTCAAATTGGTGTGAATAATAGAAAGGAGGGGTTCCCTTTTATAATTAAGGAAAATGGTACTCTTGGAATTTAATAAAAGATTAAAATATAATAAAGATGTTATCTAGAAATATGATTCCAAGTGGACATGTATATTAGTATATGGAAGTATGAGGTTTAAATACCATACAAAAAAAAATTTGGATAGGTTTAATTGGGCTTTCAAACCTTATCGCTTGGTTTATCCCCTAAGTTAACCCATTTTAACCTTAACCATGATAATGTATTTTTCACTCTTAAAGGGTTATAATTTTACATACAAGGTGAAAATTGGCCCATTAATATAAAATTAATGAACTCTTAGACCAAAATATATCATAATTTGTCTATTTAAATATTTTTATTATGTTTCAATAATTTATTAAAATATTATTTTGATAAAATATCATTAATGTCAATTTTGACATTATTCATATAATTTCACTTAAAATTCCTAAATACAAAGTTATAATTAGAATAAAATTCTTTAAAATAACACTAGTATTTCATATTCATCTAAAAAATTCGTGTAACACCATAAATAATTAAAATTATATTGCTTTGAATATTTTTAATATCAATTTTCTTATTTTTATATTAATTGAAGAAATACTGCATGAGCGTTGCATAAGCATTGAAGGTAATTATATAATTAGTAAAAATTAAAATAAATTTACACCATTTATAACATTTCATTATTCTAAAAATATATATTTATATTTTATCATAATTGTTTTCCAATGTGGACACATAGAAGATATTTTAAAGTAAGAGAGTTGCATTTTGTATTTTTTTTGTTTTAAATATTATATAGTTAATTTGAAAAGAAATATTTTCCATAAATAATTATAAATATACCCTAAGGTGATAAGGGCTTAATTAGACTCATACAATAATAATTAATATAAAAAATAGTGACCTTGACATTTAGTTTTAACATAGTTTAACCCGATTTACCATTTATCGAGGTGTTAAATTTTACCACGATTAAAATTCATAATGAATAAAAATAAAAGGGAAATATTTTCAAAGTTTGGAAATATTGTTTGAAAATATTTAATCCATTTTATAAAATTCAATTTCTATAATTGAAATAAATTAATTTTACGATAAGCCTTCAAAACTCGATTAAAACTTATTTTTAGAAAAATGGATTTTAAGCATTAAAGTTGATTTATTATTATCCCATGTTAAGAGAAATATTAGATGATAGTTAAAACATTTGATTGAATAAAAATATATATATTTTTTTAAAAATTCACCAATAGTGATAAATTTAATTTATTAAGATAAAAAACACATTGTGCACATAAAAACACTTTTTTTAGAAAAACACATACTTTATTTTCAAATGTTTTTTTATTTTTATTTTTAATTAATTAATAATAAATTAATTAATTTTATTCATATGTAAACAATAAATTTTCTAAAATTATTCATTACTATTCATAATCACCAATCCAACTCCTAGGTGGTAATTTTCACATTAAATAATAGTATTTGAATAGTTTATTGTGGTTCATTTGAACTATGTGTTGCATATAATGCAAGATATCAAAGAAATAAAATTTATTTTTAGATAAGTATTTCTTAAATTTCTAAGGTCTTACATTATACACCCAATTAAAATTAAATATATCCTTAAAATTTTGTCACTTTAATATAAACAGATAAGGATACTTCTGCCTCTGCACATCGTCAGCTTCCCATATAGCTTCCTCAAATTTGTGGTTTCACCACAAAACTTTGACAAGGTGAGTGATTTTATTTCATTAAACTTTATCACTATGGTCCAAAATCTCCACCAATTATTCATAATAAGATATATTTTTTAGTTGGTATGAACTTTGTGTTCAGTAAATGTGAAGGATCAGGTATATACTTCCTCAGGAGAGATACATGGAACACATCATGAACTTGAGAGAGATTTGGTGGAAGTGAAAAACAATAATCTTCTTTACTTATACGATCAAGAATTTTTAAGGAACCAATATATATAGGGTTAATATTTCCCTTCTTTCCAAATTTCAGAACCCTCTTCCAAGGAGATATTCTCAAGAATAAATTGTCACTAACTTCTAACTCCAGATCTGACTGACGATTATCAATATAAACTTTTTATTACATTTGTGATGCCCTTATGTGTTGCTAAATGATTCTAATATTATATAAAATTTATTTATTTATCAAAAGTCCTAATATCTTTATTTCTCCAACTTTATCCCAACACATTGGAGTTCTACATATACTACCATATAGGGATTTATAAATATCCATTCTATTTCTCGAATGAAAGATATTGTTGAAATAAAATTACACTAAATTAATGTGTTGATCCCAATAACCTTTGAATTATATAGAGTAATATCTAAACATGTATTATAAGGTTTAAATGGTCCTATTATACTGAAAATTTATTTGAAGATGATAATCATTGATGAAAGATAACTTTGTATACAGATCCATCTAAATACTTTTCCAAAACATCGAGGTGAACCTCAGATCCTGATCAGACACAATTGAATGTGGTACTCCATTAAATATCACAAATTATTTAATGTATAAGCTGGTAAAATGATCAAGATAGAAATATTATATTATATAAATTAAGTGTGCTAACTTAACAATGGAATTGGGTACAACCCAAATAGAATTGTTCCATTTAGATGTTTTGGGGAGTCTGATGACAAAGTCCATGTTAATGTTTTCCAATTTCCATTATGGTATGGGTAATGGTTATAACAGCCCTTTTGTATTTTATCTTTTAGCCTCAACTTTCTAAAAAACCAAGAACTGCGATACATACTCTGCTATATCTCTCTCTATGTTTTCCCACCATAATCACTCCTTTAGATATCTATATATATTCATAATTTTGGGATTAATAGAGATTTATGAACTATTATATTCATCTAATAACTCCTTCTTTAAATTTTATATTGACAGGACACATAAATAATTCCTGAATCTTATCATTCTATTAAAATCAAGGTTTAATTTTGGAACATTTATTACCTTATTTTTTAGTTCCACATCATCATTTTGTGCCTCTTTAATTCTCAAATGGATAGATGGTTGAACATTTATAAGAAAAAAATTGGTTCTATCACCTCTAGATTTCAAGTTCTATTTTCTAAAATTCTATAATTATTAGATCAATTTAAATCCTTATAATAGAAAAAATAACATATTCATTTTGACTCATATCGTTATCCACCTTGTTCTCCTTCCCGGGGTGGAAATGTATTGAGTAGTAATAGTATTTAATCATTTCCAACCATATTATCTAGAGAATATTATTCACTTTTTATATGAATATATAATCTAAAATTTTATTATCCTTATATATTTTACACTTTTCATCATAAAAATAAATCATTTATATCTTCAACACAAAAAATTACCATTTACATCTCCAAATCATGTGTCGGGTAATTTTTCTCATGTGTTTTTAATTGGTGCGAGGCATAACCTATCACCATATCATTTTGTATTATGTCACATACTAGAACCTTTTTTGAATCATCACTATAGATCACAAACCTTTCTAAACTAAAGGGTAGTGTGAACAAAACTTCACCGACAAACCTTCTCTTCATCTCATTGAAATTATCTTCACATTCATATATCAAAAAGAACCTAACTCCCTTATAAGTCTACTTGTTTAGTGGATTATATAGTCATGATAAATCTCTTAAAAAGCGTTAGTAATATCACACCTACCCAATAAATCTATATATCTTAGTTAACATGGTTGTTCTTATAAATTTCTTAATAACTTATTTCTTTTAAGGATCCACCGATATACCCTCACTTGAGATTATATAACCCAATAATGAAACTTTCTAAATCCAAAATTCACACTTGGTAAATTTTTCATATAACTTATCCTTACTTAGGGTATTAGTAAAATTTTTCAAATGATCTTAATGATCTTAATTTCTATTTAAATATATAATAATATCACCTATAAAGTCTACAAAAAACTGATCTAGATAATATCTAAAGATTATTCATTAATTCCATAAAGATAGTGGGGGAATTAGTAAGACCAAATGGAATCACTATAAATTCATAGTGTCTATACCATTTATAGAATGTTTAATTGGGTATATCCTCCTTCATAACCATAAATTATTGATATACATATTGAAGATCAATCTAGTAAAAGTATTGAGATCCATATAGTTAATCAAAAAAGTAATAAATATAGGTTATAAGAAACTTGTTCTTGATAGATATATTGTTAAGATATTTATAATAAATTAATTGTCACACTGATCCATCATTATTATTAAAAAAAGAATTGGTAAACCCCATGGTGATATACTTGGCTGAAAGAATCCCTTGTTAATGTTATTATACAGTTTATTCTTCAATTCCTACAACTCAATATCCTTCACAAATCCCTTTGATATAGAATAACAAGTAGACCCAAAATAAAATATGAACTTAAACATTATAGACTGGATGATAAGTGTACCATTCACCACATCATTTCTATAACCCACTTTAGAAGTTGTGATCATAGTATATTTCCATTTATCATTGGGTTTAATAGGTTGTTGATATGGATCATATAAAACATTCTGATTCTTTCACTGGTTGGTATAATTCCCATAATCTTTGCATTTGAAGCATGGGATTGTGGGTAGTGTATTAGATAGAATTTTCTTTTACTCCATTTAATTTACCAACCTATTCATCCCCTATTAACATTCATGGGATTTATGACCCACATTTCCAAATTTAAACCACCCCCAATTCCACTCAAACAATTCCTTTGGTTTTTCTTCCCAAATTTCTAGCATGTAGATGGATGAAATTTCTTTCCACCATGTGATTTATTCAAATTTTCCTGAGGCATATTATTTAATTTCTTATAAAAACCATGGGAATGATGGGAATCTATAATTTTCATTTCTTCATTGAGTGCACATCGAATGATTCCTTCACAGCTATTAAAGTCTCTTAAAGATTATTCCATTTGAATATTTGATTTTAAGCCACCAATAAATAAATAAATTTTCCATCCAGGGATAATTATTAAACTAGAGGAATACCTTTATAGTCTTGTAAAATTTTCCTTGTAGGTACCAATGAATTCATCATACCTATTATTCAACTGAAGGAATTAATTCTCTATCTTTGTTCGCATAATATAGGGGAATTACTTAATGAAAAATATCCTCTTAAACTTATCCTATTCCATTGAGTCAATTTTTTTTCTATTGTATCATATTCTTAATAAGATTCCAATATTTTTCTGCTTCACCTTCTAAAAAATTAAATGGATATGATAACATTTTCATGTTTTGAGCATTGGATAACAAAAAATATTTTCTCAATGGTGCTGATCCATTGATCAGCCACTAGTGGATCAGAAGAACCACTAAAAGAAGTCTAATATTGCCTCATGAAATAGTGAACAATACATTGTTCCCTTATTTTTCCATTTGAAAGCACCACATGATTCATATCGAGAGAATGTTGCATTATCATAATAATTATATTCTTCATTATAGTCCCCATAACATTTGGTTTCTATGTTGGAAAATAATTACAATGCCCACCACATTCATTGTTAGCATAATGTATTTTGGTTCCCACTACTAACTAAAACCAAATTTAAATGTGTAAGATTCATTCTATAATAATTATATTAATCTATCATATAATACTAAAATATAATTCATAGTATTTCTAAATCATGAAACCTTATTCTCAATCTATGGGACCTTAGGTTTAACATAGGGGATCCATGGTTATTACTAAAACATTAGGATTTTATTCTATAATTAGACTTATCCCCAGAGCTTTCAATAAAATTTTCTAATAAAAATTTACATAGATTGACTAAACCTATCCTATAATACCAACTATAGTGACCCAATATTTACATATAAAAAATAATTTTTTAGATGAATATTCAATACATTTCACAAATACACACCTGAAGACCATAAAGGTTTAGTGTCTTTGAAGACCAAATACACAATCTTTTTATTTCATGAAAGATCTTTAAAATATCCCACAAAGATATTACCATTAATTACTCTTCATAAACATACCCTACTTATGAAATTTCTTCATATCCTAGGAAAATAAAATATAATAAAGGTTGATCTTAGATTCTCAATAAGGGAAAACATGGAATCTGTCAATCGATAATCATATTAAAGAATAAATAAGAATACATGTAAAATATCATGACCATAACCTACAGAGTTAATACCCAATCATTAAAAGATCATAAAAATTATTCATGGAAAAAATATTTATCATATCAATAGAAAAGATTCATAAGAGTGATAAATCATCATAAATAAACCATGAACCATAATTTCATGTCATAAAAGTGTTAACCGTCATAGGTATAAAAACCATTTCATATGTGATGGTTAACTACCAAGACCATAAAATCACAAAGTATCAGGACTCAAAAATTGTTTCCTATAGTGGATCAAGCACATCAATTTGTTTCCTACAACTGATCATGTATATAGAATTATTTACCATAATAGATCAAGCACATTGACTTGTTTCCTTTAACAGGTCAAGCAAATTGTTTCCCATAGTTATCACACAAGATATAAAATTTTACCCAATGAATTGGAAGGCTATATAATTATGGTCCCACCCACCATATAATGAAAACCATACATATGATTACAACAATATCATAAAACATCAATAATTTCATCATATTATAACCCATGAAAAGAAAAGAGGTTTTATAAAAATCTCATAATCTTATCATAGGATAACCCATGGAAAATAAATGGATTTCATAAAAATCTCATCATCATAATCCTTATCCATCTAGAGAAAGAATAATGATAGAATCATTGGATTATATCCCATGTAAAAAATAATTAACATCATTGGATGTTATCATAGATGAAAATTCTTTAAAAATAACCACTGGAACATTTCTTGATGAAAATACCCTTTTCATTTTAAAATCGATTATTTAAAATATAAAATTTTCCAAAATATTAAAGAAAAAATTTTCTTTGAAAATTACCTTTGACACTTGTAAAATAATATTCAAATCATTGAGTAGCCATGATAGTGGAAAATTCCATTCATGTCATATAAGTTAAAAGAAAACATTCCTTTCATAATTTTGCAGAAAAAGTCAAAAAGTAATTCATTTAGAAAGAGACAAGAAGATTACTTTTAATTTTTTTTGTAAAATTTCAATCATGGGTGAAAACAAATTTAAAAAACCATAAGGATATATTAAAAAAAAAATTTGAAAACAGTTTTAAAAAACATGTATATGGAAGAAAATGTTTTTTCAACTGAAGATAGAAATAAATTCAGTTTTAAATTAAAAAAATTATTTCAATCTCTTGAGTAATTAAATTGAGAAAAATAAAATGAAAACAAGTATTATTTAGAAATAACAAGAGTATAATAAAAATTAAGGGATTTATCATATAAGAATCTTAAAATTTCTTCAATGGAAATTCAAGCTGAGTGTTTGACTCCAAAGTCTTGGGAAGGGATCCTTGAAAGCTTTTGGACACATTGGGAGGAAGCAAGGGAGAGGATTAAAGAGTGTGGAAGTGTTCTAAGTAGTTTTATTGAATAGAAATGGAAGCATGTGTGGGTTTATATAAGAATGAAGGTGGATTTATTTATTATTTAGGTTTTGGACTCTACATAATAAAATATCCAAAACCATAGACCCTTTAATGCGGTTTCCCATGGTTTCTGAAAAATGGGAGTGGATTAAATTATTTTATAATTCCAAGGGCCAAACATATTAAACATTACCTTGGTGAAGTAGAGGTGAGTCACACTCTTAATGAAATGATTATGAAATTTTAAAATATACTAAACATATTGGAAGATTCATAATGGTTTTACAAAATAAAATAAACTTAAAACCCCAATATTTTAAAGTAAAAAACCTATATTTGGTCATGGATCCCATTTACATTACTTATTAAATCACATTTATGTCATTATGAATTCATAAAACAAAAAGTATATTTATACGATATTTAATTTCTACCTAAAAATTCAACTATCTTAGAAAATTATGAAACAGTCACCATTGGATAATTTTGATGTTATGATTCCAAAAAATAATATTAATTTAATATAAATAGATTTAAAAATATTAGAATTTTCTTTTTTAAAATAATGACTGATATTTATTGAAAATGATGGGTTTTTTACAATAATAGTTTTTGAACCATAATAAAAATTACATTAGAAATTATCAGAATTATATGATCATTTATATTTTTTAAATATTATTAAATAATAATAACACATCAAATTATTATTTAATTTAAAAATCCATTTATTCATAAATTCATTAATTGAATTTTAATATTAACCAAAAATATAATTTGTACTTTATTGTATCAAAATAAAAATAATTTATCAGTAACAACAATTGGATGAAAATATATTCAGTACTATATATAAAATAATTTACATAATCATATTTCTATGTTCTTTATACATATCCCTTTAATAAATCATCGTACGCCCTAAGACTATAGTGCGCGATGGTGGGGCTTTCATGGGACTGTTTAGATAACATGGTTTTTTTGGTGATCTCGATGAGCTTGAACGTCACCCATAAATAGTTTTGATCATGATTATTTTTGGGATCTCATCGTGGGATTTTTATAAATAAAAGACCAAGAATTATATCTCCCTTAGAAGCACTGCTAAATGGGCTTCATAGGGTACAATCCTACTAGTCGACGCCATCACTTCCTTTTTCTATGTCAAATGGATTTGTTAAACCACTATATTTATACTAGTCATGTGATCAATATTAAATGGATATATTATCTAGCATAATGATACTTAGTGGTCATTTAAATTGAGTTGGATATAACAAAAAAATAAGTCCATGTGTTTTCTATAACTATAAGACATTTAATTAAATCAAAAAGGGTAATTTTATTTATAATTTTTTTGTTTATTTCAATTTTCACCCTATAGAAATTTGGTCATTAAAAGTTTCTTTTCCAACTATAAAATATATTAGGGAAACTCTGCTTCATCATGCCCTCTTGTTAACACTTTTATTATTCAGTATTGTAGTTTCTACACAACACTTTTATGAGGGAAATCATCTTATTTCATAGAAATTTTTTTCCATGATCTAAAATCATCACCATATGATCTTCATAGGGAAGATAAATATCCAAGGGAACCACCATTGGATTGGGTACATATAAGGGGTCTGGTATGTACTTTCTCAAGATAGATACATGGAATATATTATGTAATTGAGATAGGTTCGGTTGGAGTTATAGTCGGTAGTCCACTACTATGATGCGATCAAGAATCTCAAAAGGGAGGATATACTGTGTAATAATAATTCTATTCTTCCCAAATCTCTTTATTTTAGTCCATGAAGATATGTGGAGGAATACAATGTCTCAAACATCAAACTCTAGGTCTCATCAATGTTTGTCTAGATAGCTCTTCTATCAACTCTGAGTAGCCTTGATGTACATCTAAATGGTTTTAACCTTTAAAATATTTCCTCAAACATTTCAAGATATAAAAGATTTCATTCCCCAAATTTATCCCTAAATTCCTATGTTTAGAACCTCTTCCCATAAAGGGTTTCATAGGGTGCAATTTGGATGCTTAATTGGAAAATATTGTAGTAAGAGAACTGAACCAAAGGAAGATTTTGGTACCATATCCCTTTGAATTCCATAAAACATTATCGCAACATTTATTATAGGGTTTGAATAGTCTATTTAGATTGGCCATCAGTTTGAGGATGATAAGTTTTACTGAAATTTATCTCAGTGTTTAGAGTATGCTAGATACTTTTCCAGAACTTGGAGGTGAATCTTGGATCACGATCGGATACAATCGATATTGGTACTCCATGAAACCTTAACACTTCTCTAATATATATATGTTATAGTTGATATAGTGATAAATCCTCTCAAATTTAAATAAACTATGTATTCTTTTTAAGATGATCCACAACAACTGAGATAACATTGTTTCCTTTGGATATATTTGGAAGTCCAGTGAAAACTTCCATGGGGATTTTCCCATTTCCACATTGGTAATGGTAATGGTTACAACATCCCCTTAGACTTATACCTTTCAGCCTTCACTTCCTGACATACTAGGCGCTTTTATGTATATGCATCTATCTCCTTCATCCTGTTGTCCCACCAATAGTGATCTCAAAGATATCAATACATCTTTTTGTTTCCTGGGTGAATGGATAGAGTTGAACTATGTGCATCATCTAATAATTCCTTATTTGGATCGATATTTTATTGAACAAATAGTCTTGAACCAAATCTCATATTTCCTTCTATATTAAAATTTAACTCCAAGTATTTCCCTTTCATTATAGTTTCAACTCTCTTCTGAATTCACACATCAATTTTTTGAGTGTCATTTTACCGTTATAAAATTGATGGTTGAGAAATAATTAATGAAAGGATTGATGATGTTCCTTTATTTATGATTCTCATGTCTATCCTCTTAAAATATAAGAAAATAAAATTCTTTTTAATTGTCATAGATGATAGAATTGATGGGTCCTTTCTACTTAGAGCATCCGCCACCTTATTTGCTTTACCAGGTTGGTAGTGGATTGGGATGTTATAATCATTGATTAGATCTAACCATTATCACTAGAAAATATTAGTCTCTTTTAATGTGAATATATATTTTTTGCTCTTATGATCAATATATATCTCAAACTTCTCCATATAGAGATAATACCACCAAATTTCCAATGCAAAGATCGCAACTTTAAACTCCAAATCATTAAAGGTATAGTTTTTCTCATGAATATTCAACTTACTTTAGGTATAAATAATGTCTTTTAAATTTTTCATCAATTCACACACTAATTTCATCATTTAATCATCATTAAAAATTACAAAATGTTCCCCACTTGTGGGTAGTGTGATTACAGGGGCAGTGATAAGCCCCCATTTCAACCCCAAGAATGAGACTTCCTTCAACTATAAATCACACTTATTTTTTTTCATAAAGACTATCCTTTCACAATTTCTTCAGTACAGTTCTCAGATGATCATCATAGTCCTATTGGTTTCTGAGTATATTAGAATATCATCTATAAATACTAAAAAACAAAATTCAAGATAATCCCTAAAGAATCCACTCATAAAGTCTATACATATTTCTATATAATTAGTTAGTTTTAATGGAATCACTATGAACTCATAGTGATCGTACCTTGTACAAAAAGTAGTCTTGGGTATATCTTTCTTCTTCACCCTTACTTGATAATATCCTAACCAAAGATCCACCATTGAGAATTATTTTTCTCCACATAACAGATCAAACAAGTCATCAATCTAAGGAAAGGGATACTTTTTATTTATCACAATCTTGTAGATCCCACGATAATCGATGCAAAGGCACATTGACCCATTTTTCTTCTTGATAAAGAGGATTGGTTCACCCCTTGGTGAAGCACTTGAACGTATGAACCACTTATCAAAATTATCTTTTAGTTTTTTCATCACCTCCTCATGTTCCAAAACTTCTATCCTATATGTAGTTTTTGATATTGACACTGCCCAATTATAAGATCGATTGAAAACTCAACCTCTCAGGTGCTAGGACGACTAGAAAATTCCTTAGGAAACACATTAGTGTATTACCTCACAATAGTCATTTCTTCGACGATGGTTCTTTCCTTTGAATCAATAATTTGAGAAAGATATGATTTCTCATTGGGAAGTAATATATAATCTTGATATGCTTGTTATAAAGAAGATTTATACTCCACCTTGTACTTGTATAGAATCATGGGTCTATTCTCTATACAGAGTGTGATTTTGTTCTTGTGGAAATTTATTTTGGCTCTCTATAGGGAAATAAAATTCAAGCCCATAATTTCTTCACATTTTGGAAAAGGAAGTATGAGAAGTTTCTCTAGAGAGTTTGTCCCAAAAATTGTGATATGGGAGAATTTATATTCCTGGGATGTAATAATTACCCCATTTTCCATTTTCAACAACATCTATACTTCTATAAATTGTTGTGGTGTTTGAATATTTCTACTAAAATTTCATGATACGAGGGAATAGAATGAGATTTAAAAAGTACATTCTCTATTCTTGAATGAATAACAATCGTACCTATCACCACATTATTGTCAGGATTCACCTCATTGGTAGCAATGTAAAAATATCTCCCATGCTTCTTTATAGTTTTTTTGTTGTCTCAAAAAACCCTTGTGTTAGGGAATTCATTTTCAAAATTCCCTGGTTCCTTATAGTTGAATCAATGATCAATGTGCCGAGGATTGACCAGATCATTCCTTTCCTCTATCACATATTTAAGTTTCTTATTTCAGAAATTATTAGCTAGGTATCCTTCCATCCCACACCTAAAGAATTTATTCTCTCCCTTAGGAAATATATAGGGTTCTTTTTTCTCCACTAATGATAAGTAGGATCCTGAAATTTCTTAGCACTGTTAGATTTCTACATTGGACCACCATAAATAAAATACACTTTACTATTCTTCTCCTCATTATACCCTTGGGATTCTATGATATCCATTTTGTCTTTGAGGTCGCATTATAAAATTTCTTCATAGATATCAATTTCACGGATCATCAAAGATTTTTTTACTAGGTTTTATCCCACCAAATAAGTAGTTAACCTTTCATTCATAGTGGTGAAAAAACCAAATGTGTATCGTGAATATATTGTGAAGTTTTCCTCATAATCCCCAATAGATTCATCTTCTTTTTTCATGAGTGCATGGAAACAACTTTCCTTTTTAAGATGGATAGTATGAGTAAAATATTTATCAAAAATTAATTTTTCAAATTTCATAAACTCCATTATTTCCATATCTTCCTCAAGCATCATATTATTAATCAATTTTCACCACTGATAAACTTATTCCTCTATACAATAAACAACCATAAGAACCTTTTATTGTTCATAACATTGAAGGATAGAGATAATCTTCTCAATATAGTTGATCTGTTGTTCCATGATTAAGGGATCATATGATCCATTAAATGTAGGAGGCCTTTATCACATAAATCTCTCAATTGTATCTTTTTCTCCCTTAGGAGAGTCTTTATTATCCTAATGATCCAAGTTTTTATTTAGAACATGGTAAAGTTGATAGTGTATCATCATCAAGTTTGCGATTCTCACTCCCATTAGTTTTGGCATCTCACTGGGGCAATCATCACATTTCCCTTCACATTAGTTATTAACCCGATTCCTCTTATTTTTTTCCATTGTCTAGAATAAAAGGAAAATTACATATGAGTGTCTTAAACTATTAAACCTATAAAGGGGAATCTATTGGAAATAAATTGATAACTTATAGATTGTATTTTTTTATTTAACTTGTGAATTTTTAGTCTTCAATCTATGTTATCCATGATCTACTTACTAACATATATTCTTATAGGAATAATTTTATTCCTTTAATAATAGTTTTTATCAAGATTATGAATTTACCAAAGAATATCCCTTCAGTGTGTCAAACTAGGTGTGCAGTAAGGCCTATTTTCATCTACCAGATTACCCCGAGTCAGGCTCGAAAGCTATTATTGAAGTTGTTACTCCTAGGTACATCTGTTCAATAACCATGTCCACTTGTAGTATCTAGACATGGATGTATTTGATATATAAAACACTTACTATATAAAAACCAAAATATAGGTATGTTTTCTTAAACTTAGTCTTATCCCTAAGTATTTTACTAGAGTTTTCTAATCCAAATCCAAAACATAAGTAAACTCATCCTATTAATCCAACTATAACAACCCTTCTATTTGTTTAAAAATCAATACATGTTTTATTACATAAAAGTATATGTACAAAAAAAAAAAAATATATAGATAATTATAGTGTATCCTAGAATTAGTTTTATAGAATTACAAATTCTAACATGGGATACAAAATAATATTGAACACTTCCTTGAAATGATTATAATATTCCAAAGAACATAAAACTGTATGTGATATCGTGGGGAGGAACATAAACAAGGGTTGAGATATAAATCCCAATAAGGGAATAAAAAAGGAATAATATGAATAATATAACACATCTTAGACAATAGGAATATCAATATACCATAAAAGTAATATTAATAATAAGGAATGATATATCATGATAATAATAACATGGGAAATGTGGAAACAAATTAAAACACTGAATCATAAACATAGGTCAAGGATAAATCCACCAAGACCTCATGGTGGGATAATTTCTATCAAGGAATCAGGTACACCCCTATCCCAACAAGATTTATTATGGTACTAAACATTACCCAATGCATTACGACACTAACTGGGTACACTAGTCATAATTATTTCATTCTAATGCTTAAGTGTTCCAGATAGATCATAAAACATGGATTCATTCATCATAATAATTTATTAAATGATAAAGGAATGTGGAATAATAACATGAAAGTCCCCATATCAAAAATTATATGTTCATAAAGTTGAGTATACTTTATAGAAATATGGGTATGGTATTCACTGTATACTTGTTTTTTTCATGGAAAATCATGGTGAAATTTCTGCAGCATAATGACGTTACATAAAAATTCATAAACATGTTTGATGAGAGTGAAAGTGGTATCTCATAATTTTTAAATTAAGTGGGAAGTAAGAGGGACATGGATATACATTTACTAGTATTTGGAAATGGAAATGGAAATCATAAGTTCATAAATAATATTCAACAAAGAAGAGAATGTGAAGATCCGTTATGGAATTTCAGCATAGTAACAGTTGTAAATAAAGGTTAATATAATGTCTAAATGAGATTAAAAGTGGATATAATTATTTAAAAAACAAATATATTTTATGGTGGATATAGGAAAAAATATCCTAACATAAGAAAATTGAAATTAAAAGTCATGACATAAAAGGAGGGATTGATAAAAGGGGGGAGTGGAGGATCCATTACTTTAGTGTGTGACTCCAAAGGCTGGGGAGTGTATTAATGAAAGCATGTGGGTGCCTTTGGGGAACTATAGGGAGTAGAGGGAAGAGTGTGAAGGTTCTAAAATTAGTTTTAGTGAAGATAAATGGAATATTAGTTGGGTTTATAATGGAAAGGAGATGGATTTATTTATTATTTAGGTTTTGAACTCTACAAAATAAAATATCTAAAAACACAAACCATATAGTGGTTTTTGACCATGTTTTTACCAAATGTGAGTGGTTTAAATTATGTTATAAATAAAAGGTCATAAATTATTAAAATATTACCATCTATGATGTGGATGTGAGTAACACTCTAAAAAAATTATTTTAAAATCTAAAATATATTAAAAGTCTTGGAGGATTCAAAATGGGTTTACAAAAGAAATAAAAAAAACATTAAAAACAAATTATTTTAATATAAAAACATATATTTGGTTGTGGATACCATTTATATTACTTATTACATCACATTTAGGTCATTATGATTTTTTAAAACACCAATTATATTTATAAGATATTTAATTTTTACCCAAAAATTCGACTGTCTAGGAAAATTATAAAACATTCACTATTGGATAATTGAGACATAACGAATAAAAAAATACTATTAATTTTATCTAAAAAATTTTGTACATATGTGAATTTTTACTTTTAAAATAATTACTTGCATTTATTGAAAATAATGGATTTTTGACTATAATAGTTTTCGATCCCTAATAAAAATTAGATTTGACATCATAAAAACCTGATGGTCATTTATATTTGATAAATATTATTTAAAAATATTAATCCCTTAAAATATTATTTATTTCAAAAATCCATTTATTCGTAAGTTCATTATTTTAATTTGAATATTAAACTAAAATATAATTTTCACTTACTGTGTCAAAATAAAAATCATTTATAAGTAATAATAATGGGATAAAAATATATTCATTAATCTTTAAAAAATATTTTAAATAATCATATTTATAGGTTCTCAATATATATCCCTTTAGTAAGATACCAGACACCCTGAGAGTATGGTGCATGATGTTGGGGATTTCATGGGGGTTATTCGATGAAAAAGGTTTGGTTCGTGATCTCGATGAGCTTGAACATTTCCCATAAACGGTTTCTATCATGCTTAAGTTATGGGATATTGGCTTGGTCTTTGTCTTGGGAAAATACCTGAAATGATATATACCCAAAATTATCCAAAAAATTGGCATCATAGGGTACAATACTACTAGTTAAGGTCCTCACTTCCTTTTTCAATGTAAAATAGATTTTTAAAACCCTATATTTATACCAGTCATGTGATCATTGTTCAAAAGCTATATTATGAATTGTAATGATACTTAATGATAATTTAAATACCATTTGATGTAATAAAACAAAACAAGACCATGTTTTTCTTATAACCATAATATATTTAGCTAAATCAAAAAGGATAATTTTATCAACCAAATTTTTAGTCATTACAATATAGACCCAAAATAACCATTCCCCAAACAGAAAACATCGAGGAATATTTAACTATATGTAGAAATTCTAGAGGTTGATGGATAATGTTTCAATGGATTTTTCATGAATGAAATTTCATGGTGGAGTCCACATATTCTTGTATCCTGGTGTTCTAATAATAACCTAGCCTCTAGATTTGGTGGGAGAGCCAGGTCCTAGACTGATGACCATCGATTGATCACAAATGAGATTCTTTCATGATGGAGTGAATCTCTATTTTTTCTATATATCTGAGGATGATTCCTTTTATTATTTTTATATGGAGGTATTTTTACTCATTTGGTTCATCCGGCTGGGTAATGTTTGGTGCACAATGCCACATCGTATCACTTCTATCTTGGTCTATCTAGAGAGTCTGATTTTGAAGATAACTAATTATGGGTTCCATTCATCCAAGGGTGGATATTGGTTCATCATGTTTTGGGGATGTTTTGACATGATTAATGTCTTGCATATCACAAATAATGATTGACAAGATCATTCTTTGGTGCGTTATTTCAGAAGATTGCTTCCTCATGATCAGGGTCATCCAAGACTGTGGCTGCATTATCCAATGAGTCAGCATGATCATTCTATGATTGGGGATCATGATTCAATGTAGGTTAAAAAAAATTCTTCCATTAGTCCACCAAACTATCTAGTGAGAGGGGTAAGTTCTTCCTTTTTTATGGAATATTCTCTATTAATATTCTTTATCAATAGTTTTTAACCCCCATTGATATTCATGTCGATAATCTGTAGCTGTAGGGATAGTTCCTAGGTAGCGATAAGGTATTTTTATTCAACCTCAGTATTCATGTATCCATCAGATAGTGAGAAAGAGTTGGGAAAAAATTCCTTTTCTGGAGTGATAAATACAATCACTAATATATCCCAATTTAGATTTGGGTTTTACATCCATTTTCTGATAGGACTTTAGGAGGATCCAAAAATAATTCTCCCTTATTTGGGGATGTTATGAGCATTGGAGATCCAATCATATAGGAGATCAATGTCCACTGGTTTATTCTCCTGGGTGGGATGTGTCACGAGGAAATCATATAGGGTATTCTATTTTACCACCTTTTACAACATGAACTAGATGTCAAACCATTACAGAATGACTACCCATCAGGACATACTCCCAATTATCATAGGGAGGCTAAAGATATACTTGAGATAATAAATATTAGAGACCAGATGGACTTCATGGTTCTACAAATAATTCATTTTATTTTTCACTATGAAGATTAGTGGAGGTTAGTTCTTCTTAACATTTGAGTATTGGGTCTTAATACCTATAATTTTTTGGATAAGGTAAGAGAGATATTTTTCAATCAATGTTTCAATTTTCTTATACAAGTACGATATCTAGTGAGAGTTTCATGAGGCCATATGCAAGATGAGGGTCCACCATTACAACAGAGGCATTTGAACTAGTGGGTGTAGTAAATACTTCTTGATATTTTTGAAGAATTCATGGAAGTCCTCATCTCATTGGTAGGTTATTCCATTATTCATTATTCTAGTTAAGGGGATATCTATTTCTACCAAGTTTCCTATGAAAAGTAAAATGTAGGAAAGGTGCCCTTTGAGTCGCCTCAGCACATTGAGATTTTTGGGGGGTAGCATTTCTAAAGTAGAACTTGTATACCCTGGTTCAACCTCGACACCATGGTGGCATACCATAATGATAAGGAACTTACCTAATGTTACCTTGAAGGGTAATTATAGAAGATTCATCTTCAAACTATGCTATAGTAGATCATCAAAAATTATTTTATGATCCGTGAAGTGATCACATCCCTATTGGGATTTTACCACCAATTCATTGACATAACATTCATATATTCTTCCAATGAACAACATAAAGATATGATGCATGAAACTTTGATATGTAGCACCATTGTTAATTAATCCAAATGGAATAACTTGATAGAAAGAGATCCCATAAGGCTATTTGAATGTGGTTTATTACTCAATGTCATGGGAAATATTTATTTGATTGTAACCTAAATATCAGTCTATAAAGTAAAATTCTTAGAATCTAGATGTTGTATCGATCAAGAATTATATGATCATAAATGTAAAATTGAACGTTAGGAAATACTGATTATGGTCTCTAAAATTTTTTCAGACCCTAATCTATCCATTCTTCTTCTTGATAGGGATGATGTTTTTTAGACATCATTGGTATTGGACTTCTTGAACAATGTTGGATTTGATCAATTTTTCAACTTCTTACCCTAAATTTGTTTGTTGAGAGGGTTATAAACTCTTAGATTCCCACATAAATACATGATCCACATTAGGTAGGATAAAATGTTTTGTATCCACATCTGGATTCAGTTCATGAATTTCTTATATTGTTACATGCAAACACATATCGCTGCATCCTTATAAATGAAACATACTTATCTTACTCTTCGGGGGGGGGGGGGGGGGGTATCATCACTAATAAGTGTGGGACACATATATAATTTTTCTCGCATTTTCACATACCTTATCTCACCAATTTTGGTGGATACACCTACATTGAATAAGGGAGGAGTGTTACTAGGATCATCATCATCTTATTACATCTATGAGTTTATGAAGGAATTGTCACACTGATGTGAAAATTTGGGGGGTATCTCTATCATTATTGGTGTGAGAGAGGACTCCACTACTTCCGATATCAATGTAGATAGATGCTAGAGATAATTTTATTTTACTATATTAGTGGTGATAGAAGGGGATTGGTCTTTTTAGACTAGATCTATCATGTCAACCAGATTTATGGGGAGCACATAGTGGATCTCAATCACACTCAAGGTATTTTCAGGGATGCTCCCCAATCCATTGGGGATAAAACCTATATATAATCATCCATCACTAGTTGTTTTCCTCCCATTTTTTATAATACTTCTTTAGTATATGTGACTTTTTGATTCTGGAAGGGGGGTCTATCACTATTCAGTATGCTGAACTTTCCATGGATGAGGTATTATAGACATTGATGGAATGTTGAAGGTATCACCATGTGACTAGGGATCCAGTTCATTCCAAGAAGGACATTGTATATAGTTTCTTATTTTATAAAGATAATATTAGGATCAAATATGAGATCCCCATAATGATATTTGAGTTTGATATTCTATAGAGGAATTTTACAATGTTTATCATACAATTGAATAATCATCTTTGTGGGAGACAAATCAATTTTTTATATCCCAAACAGCCAAGAGTTTGAATTATGATTTGGTTGATTCCAAAGCCATTTTCAATTATATCCTCTCAAAAAATGACATTATCAAGTATACCAAAAAAATATAGGGTTATGATGTGTCCCCATATTTCTTCTTACAGATCATAGTCTTTGAATGAGATGAAGACATAAAAGTTTTCTATCACGGTCTCCATTCTATAGACCTTGATCGTAGTTACTTCTATCTCAAATTTATTTGTGACATTGAGGCATTTAAAGAGTTCCACTATAAGTTATTTCAAATTATGTAGTGAATTGAGGATTGAGATATTGGTCGAGAGAACTCCCAGATATTTTAGAATGCAGTACATTGTGGCATAGGTCAGTTCTTATTGATGTGGGTTTCTCCTGGACACGTGGCTCATGAATTTAGGCTTTTGTGTAGGGTGATCATATTTATTATGTAGAGTTTATGGGAGAATTAGCTGATAGTGGTATGAGTTGTGCCAACCTTCCAAGTTTCCTTGTCTGGTAAGATAATCGAACCCCCTCTAGGTGGTCATGTAAGATAACTGGGTGCAGACAACCACTAAAGGGTTCTGGGAGACCTCTATGTATTTTATGGTCTTACTAGAGTGATTTCCCATGGGAACTACCTGTATATATTTTATGTGTGGGAATGTGACTAAAATATTGGGTCTTACCATGCCCATGTTCTCCCCTATATCATATTTTCATGCCCATGTGACCTCATGTTTTCTGTTTTGGTGTAGGGAGCTCATACTCAGTGGAATATTCATCCTTAGAGAATGGGTATTCTAAGTGTATTAATTTTAATTACTCAATTATGAGATATTTGTTTGATGGGGATTACTTTTGGGGGTGGTTCTCATGTTTTAGATGTTTTCGGGAAGAAATATGCAAGAGTCAGAGCATGAATTAGAGTAGAATATGATTCATCCACTTCTATTTCTTCCTTTTTTCCCGTGGCTGCACCTAGTTTTAGGATATATATCTGACGTCACCATATTGGGTGGTGGGGCTATTGTAGTTCTGCATAGGTATTCTCTCAGGGTGGAATGATCTAATTTAACTATTTTATGAGTCATCTAGTTTTTAAAATTATGTTCACATGAGGCTGAAACATACTTCCAATTACCCTCTTCATCTGACTAGAAAGCAGTTATATAATAACCCTACTTTTTATTACACAATAATTCATGATTTATTACATAATATTACACTTAATAAAATCCAAATGTTCAAGAAGTATAGTGTATTTTTGAATTAGGTACATTACATGAAAACTTGAAATAGTAAATACATCATATTTACTAAAAACTTCCATAAAATTCTTGTACTTAAAACTTAATGGGATAACTAGGGGAAAAACATAAGAAAAGGGTAGTATATAAAGCTCGTTAAGGGAATAAACATGGAATAATATTGATAAATTAACACATGTTAGACAATATACATATCTAGAGGACATTAAATTGGTGGGAATCACAATTCAGAACAATGAGGCATGATATAACATGATAACATAAAGGGAACCTGGGAAATGTGGCAATAAATTAAAACATTGCATCATAAAAATAGTCTATGGATAACTTAGAGGAAATCATGATAGAATAAGAACCATAATTTAATCATGTTTACTCCATTTACCAATATGATGTCTCATTCTATTAATAATACCAAATGCATTGAAGTAGTATATAATTATGGGTGCACTCATCACATTATTTTCATTCTCATGCTTAAATGTGCCAAATATATCTTAAAACATGGACTAAGTTATAATAATATTTTATTACATAGGCATGGATGGTGGAATAAATAAATTATAATCCTCATTAAATAAGTATATGTGCATAAAAGTGAACACCCTTGATATGAAATGGGTACGGGTATTCAATACACAATTGCTTGTCATGGAAGATCATGGTGGAAATTCTGCAGCATAACAGTGTCACATATTTAAAAAAAAGGGTTGATGGGATAGAAATGGGTATCTCATTATTTAGAATGAAAATGGAAAATAATATCTGGATGGGAAAACATATCCCAATAATAGTTATTGGAAATAGAAGGAATACGTTGATAAAGAAACTTGAATAAAGAAGAGAAGGAAAAGATTCCTTACCTTGAGAGTGTGATTATAATAGATTTGGAGAAGCTTCTTGATAGTTTTGGGGAAACTTGTGGGACTCTAGATAGGGTAGATATTAGTAAGGATGTCATCCATGTATTTTTACTAATGATAATGGTGATCTTTTTTGTGTATAAATATGAAAATAGTGGGGAATTGTTTATCATTTTATCAAATTTAGGTTTTGGACTCTATATCATAAAAGAACCCAAACCAAAAAGCATACCATTTTTCCCATGGTTAATGAAAAAGGGGATTTTATTTCATTATTTTATAAGTCTACGGTATGAACATAAAAAAATAATACCCTTTCATAGTTGGAAGCGAGTCATACTCATAAAGAAATGATTTAAAAATCTTAAAATATATTACAATTTTAGGAAGATTTATGAAGGATTTATACAATTAATCAAATAAATATAAAATCATATTATTTTAAAGTAAAAAATATCTTTGGTTGTGTATACCCTTTATAGTATTTATTACATAACTTTTGGGTCATTATTATGTCATAATACACACTGTATATTTATCCGGTATTTAATTTTTACCTGAAAATTTGATTGTCTCTAAAAAGTATAAAAAAAAATCACCGTTGGATAATTTTGATGTTATACATTAAAAAATTATACTTTTTTTAAACATAATTTTCTAAATATTTTTATTTTTATATTTAAAATTGGAATTGACATTTATCAAGAAATGATGGGGTTTTTAACAATAATAGTTCTTAAATAAATATAAAATCTATAATTGAATTCATACAAATTTTATGATTATTTATATTTAATAAAAATTATCTAATAACAATATTTTACTAAAATATTATTTATTTTTAAAAAACATTTATTAATTAAAATAACTTCCTTAATTGACTTTAAATATTACCAAAGACACATTTTTTGTTTTATTGTATCAAAGTCAAAATCATTTATAATGAAATAATAATAGTAAGCACATTTTACCAATATTATATTGAAACAATTTTACATACACATATTTATATGGTCTTGATAAATATCCCTTTAATACAGAATAAAAATACCTAAGGGTATGGTGTGTGATGGAGATATTTTCATGGGGTGGTTTGACATACATGGTTTGATTTGTGATTTTCGATGATTTTCAAATTCTCCCATAAATGGGTTCTCTCAAGATTAAGTGGTTGGATATCATTGTGAAATTGGTTAAGGGAAAATAATATTGATGCCATCTCCCTTGTAATCTCTAATAAATGGGATTTATAGGGATTGATCCTACTGGTGGAGGACCTCACTTCCTTTTTTTTATGTCAATTTTATTTGTGAAAACCCAACATCACTTTTAAAAAAATATATTATCAATGTTATGATTCTTAATTTTATTTTAAATATAATTGGATATAATTAAAAAAAATACGTGAATGTGTTTTTTATAACCATAATACGTAATAAAGTATTTAATTAAATAACAAGGGGATTTTTATTTATAATAGTTCAGGTCTTTACAATTTTCCCCCTTTATAAATTTCTCCATTGAAATTTTCATTTCCCATACTAAAATAGATGAGGGTGTATTTGTTTAATCACTTCCTATGGTTCCCACATTTCTTATTCAAAATTCTGGTTTCTCCACAACACTTTAACCATGTGCATTATCTTATTTCATTGAACTTTTCCTATATGATCTAAGATCTTCACCTACTGCTCCTCATATGAGAGATCATTATCCAATGGAACCACATCTAGATTGAGTAAATGTGAGGGGTATGGCATGTTATATATAAATATTGATACATGTAATACATCATGTATTTGAGATAAGTTAGTTGGGAGTGCTATTAGATAAGAAACTACTCCAATACGATCAAGGATCTCAATGGAAATGATGTATCTTGGCATAAGCTTTCATTTTTTTCCAAAATCTCATGACATTATTATAGGGAGATATGTGAAAGAATACCATGTTTACCACATCACACTATAGTCCTTGTACATGATTATAAGCATATATCTTTTGTCAAATATTATTATACTTGATGTGTTACTGAATGGTCTTGATCTTTTTAACCATTTCCACAATGATTTCTAGATCTGTTAGTTTATATTCCCCAACATCATGCAAAAATTCATGTTTTCGTCACATATTACCATAAAGTTCTTCATATGGAGCCATTTTGGTGCTTGAATGGAAACATTTACTTTATGATAACTTGACATGAGGAAGATGTTGATCCCATACTCATTTGAAGTCAATTGATCATGATACTAACATGTCCTCAAGTGTCCGGATACTCCACATAGATTGGATATTTGTTTGAGGATGATAATCCATGATGAATATTAACTCAATATTTAGAACATGTTGGAGACTCTTATAGAACATAGAGGTTAATATTGGATCTCAATCAGATACAATCGATAGTGGTTTTCCTTGCAACCTCAAAAATTCACTAATGTATATCCTTGAATGTTGATCGAGTGAGAAGTCCTATTGAATTGAAATGAAGTGGTCAGTATTTTTAATATGATACACTAAAAACCATATAGTATTATTTAATTCTTATTTCTTTAGAAGAATAGTGAAAAGGTCCATGGTGATGCTTCCCACTTACATGCAGGTATGGGTAATGGTTGAATCATCCCCATATATATATACCTTTCATCCTTCAGTTGATGACATACAAGACATCTTTATGTATATTCTGTGATATACTTCATCATATTTTCATACTAATAGCGCTCTCATAGATCTCGATACATATTTATGCTTCCTGGATGGATAGAGAAGGTCGAACTATTTTCATCATCCAATAACTCCTTTAACTTGAGATTTTATGAAACACATATCCAAGACCCAAATCATAAAACTCCCTCTTCATTAAAATTAAACTTTGAGGATTCCCACTTTAAACTTTCTTATGAATTCCCACATCATCACATTGAGCATCCCATATAATATGTATAATTGATGGCTGGGAAATCATTTGGGAAATGATTGATAAATTTCCTTCCTTTAATATTCCCATGTCACTCTTTTCCAAATATAAGAAGATTAGATTCTTCTCATTTCTTATCAGTGATAGAATTACTGGATCTTTTCTACAGTGCCTACCATGTTATTCACTTTCATAGGATAGTAGTGAATTGAGAAATCATAGTCTGTGCTCTTATCTAACCATATTCTTTGGCGCATATTCAAACATTTCTATGTGAATATTTACATGAGGCTTTTGTAATCTGTATATATCTCACACTTTTTCACAAAGATATAACGTGTCCATGTTTTGAAAGTAATTATCATTATAGCCAACTCCAGATCATGCATCAGATAGTTATATTCATGAATTCTCAACTACCTTTAAGCATAGGCCATCACTTTGTCATTTTGGATTAACACATATACCAATACCTTCTTTGAAGTGTTGATGAATACTATAGAAAGTTATAAACTTGTGGGTAGTGTGAGTATAAATGCAGTGATAAGCATGATTTTCAAATCCTTCAATCTATCTTCACATTCATCATTCCAAGAAAACATGATTCCCTTTAAAATTAGCATGGTTATATGGTTTTAAAATAATGATACATTTCTCAGAAATACATGATAGTACCCAGCTAATCCATGGAATCTATGGATATCTTTCATTGATGTTTCCATCAACCATCCTTCAATTGTATCTATTTTCAAGGGTCAAAAAATATACTATTTCATGTGATGATATTCACCAATAATTATACATCATTCAACTAGAAATTCCTTTTTCTATTTGTGGAATAAATCCCTTCATTCTATATGGTCTTTAGCACAATTCTCAGATACTACTCATTTATTTTGGATTATATTAGATTATAATCTACAAAGACTACAAAAAATTGGTTGAGGTAATCCCTAAATACTTTATTCATCAGTCAGATGAAGATTTCTGCAGAATTAGTGATCATGAATGGGTTTACTATGAACTCATAATGCCTGTACCTTGTATGAAAAATAGTATTGGGGATATCCCCCTTCTTCACCTTGACCTGGTAATATCTCAACTATATATCCACATTAGAGAAGTATTGTAATCCACATAGCTGGTCAAAAAAGACATCAATATATGGTAGAGGATACTTGTAATTTATCATGATATTGTTTAGCTCATGATAACCAATGCAAAGGTGCATTGACCCACCCTTCTTATTTATGAAGATTACTGGTACTCCCCATGGTGAATCACTTGGATGTATGAACCCTTTATCTACATTATATCATAGTTGTCTTATAATATCCTCAAGTTCCAAAAAATACATTTAATAAGGAGTACTAGATAATAGTAATGCCCCATGTACAAGCTCGATTGAAAATTTAACCTCTTGGCTAGGAGGTAGACCATGAAATTCATCATGAAACACAACAACATATTCCCTAAAAATGGGAATAACTTCATTAAGGATTCATTAAATATACTCAATCATTTGATCTCTATATACATTCTCGAAAGGTGATAATATCCATTTGTGAGATGTTAGTGCTAAAGAAGATTCATCCTCCTTTCACATTCATATAATTAGGGTTTATTTATGATACAAGGAGTTATTTTCACCTCATGGAGATTAATGTTAGCTCTATATAGGGAAGGAAAATACAAAAAACAATTGCATCAAAATTCACCTAAGGGCTTATAACATGGTTCACTGGGAAGTTTAGACAAAAAATTATGATTGGGGAGGAGTAATATACTTTGTATTCAATAATTTACCCATTTTCCATTTTCACTGATAGCTTTACTTTCATGATTTTTGTTGGTGTTTGAATAGTTATACTATAATTTCATGATATAATGGAATGTGTAGAACTAAAATAAAAAATTATGTTCTCTATTATGGAATGAATAACTATCATACCTTTAACCACTTCGTTTTCGGGATCCACCTTAGGGGTTGTGATGGAAAAAGATCATGCTTGATACTCTAGAGGTTGATGGATGTCTCAATAAAGCCTTATATTTGTTTATTGGTTTGAAAATTTCCATGTTTCCATTTATTTGAAGTAATAAAAAATTCACTAAGGTTTGGCCAAAGAATTCATTTCCTCCATCGCATTAGTGTCATTCTCTTATCAGTAATCGCTAGCTAGGTGCCTTTCCATCCCGCACCTAAAGAATTTCCTTATCTCCCTAATGAAATTTATGGGGTTCTAATTTCTGAACCATTGAAAAGTGGGATGTTGAAATTTCAAATCACCTTTATATTTACCAATCGGAACATCAAAATTAAACTCAAATTTCCACTTCTTACCCCCATGATACCCTTGAAATTCGCTGATATCCATTTCGACTTTGAGGGCATATCAGACAATTTCCTCACAGCTATAAAAGTATTAAATCATTGTAGATTTTTATATAATAGGTTTTATCTCTCCATAGAAGAATTAAACTATGCATTAATGGTTAATGAAAATGTTGTAGGCTTATCATGCATGTATTTTGATGATTTCATTGTACGTACCAATAAAATCTTTATCTTTTTTCTTGAGGGAAAGGATATCACTTACCATTTTAAGTCAAAGAATGTGAGGAAAATATTTATCAAAACATTTTTAAGAATTCATTTCACTCCATCACTTTGATCTCTTCCTTATGATTTTTATTCTTCATCAATTTCCACTACTGATCATCTTCTCCCTTTATATGATAAACAACCAGTAGAACCTTACTTTGAGATTGTGATTCCAAAAGATTTGGAGGAGGTTCAAGAGAGCTTGGTGGAACCTGGGTAGGACTCTAGATAGGGGAGTTTAGAGTAAGGATGTGATCCATGTATTTTTAGTGAAGATAAATTGGATCTTGGGTGGGGTTATTTAGGAAAAGAGTATGGAATTCATTATCATTTCTCAAATTTTGGTTTTGGACTCTATATAATAAAATAACTACAACCAAAAAACCTCCCATTGGTTTTTCACATGGTTTCTTCCAAAGGGGAGTGTATTTTATTATTTTATAAGTAGAAATTATGAATACAATTAAATAATAAACTAGTATGGTGGAAGTGGATCATACTCATTGAGAAATCATTTAAAAACCATGAAATATATTAATGGTTTGGGACGATTCATAAGTGTCTCTTAAAACTAATAAAATATGCATAAAATGAAATTATATTAAATGTGAAAAATATTTTTGGATATGTCTACCCTTTATTTTATTTATTACATTACTTTTGGGTCATTATTATCTCATAATACACACCTTATATTTCTACGGTATTTAAATTTTACTCGAAAGTTCATCTATCTCATAAAATTATGAAAAAATTTACCATTGAAAAATCTTGAAATTTTAATTCCAAAAATAAAATTAATTTTATAAAAATAATTGTCAAAATATGTGTATTTTAAATTTTAAAATTAGAATCAATATTTATTGAGAAATGTTGGTTTTTTTGGACAATAATATTTGTTGAACCCTTGTAAAAATTACATTTTCCTTCACAAAAATTATACAATGATTTATACTTAATAAAAAATATTTAAAAATAATATTTTGTTAAATTATTATTTATTTAAAAAATAAATTAATTCATTAAAAAATTATTTAATTGACTTTATATTTTAGCTAAAAATACACTTTGTGTTTTATTGTATCAAAATAAAAAGAATTTATAAAGTAATAATAATAAGAAGTAAATATGAACATTATTCTATTGAAAGTAATGTATATGCTCATATATCTAGGGTCTTGATACATATTCCTTTAATACCCTAGAAAATTTCTTAATGGTATGGTGTGTGATGTGTTTTAATTTCATGTGTTGGTTCAGAGTATATGGTTTGGGCCGTGATCTTTAATATTTAAAGTTCTCTCATAAATGGTTTTGATCAGGCATAGGTGGATAGATCACTGTATTGTCTTGGTGAAGGTAAATTCCCAGTGATGTTATATCCCTTGCAGGCTCTAATAAATGGGCTTCATAGGGCATGGTCCTATTGGTTGAGCACATAACTCCCTTTTCCATGTCAATTGGATTTTTTAAACCCTATATTTATAATAATCATGTGATCACTGTTCAATGGACATATTATCAATGGTAATGATACTTAATGGTATTTTTAATCTGATAGGATATAGTAATACCAAATAAGTAAAATAGTTTTCTATAACCACAATAAATAATAAATCATTTAATTAAAAAAAGGGTAATTTTATTTATAATTGTTTGAGTGATTACACGTTATGTAGGAAAATTTACATAAGGATTTATCTAACACCACATTTATAGAATAAACCATGCCCAAAGGATGTCTTTGATGATGATGTATTATTAGATATTATGACCCACCCTTCTATGGAAAGCTAAATAATAATAATTATTGATAAGGTTGACCTAATCATGATTCCTGGGCTGCGATAGATTGAGCAGTTTATTGTCCATGGCTGCCAAGAGATAATCGAGGAATTGTTCATTTTAGAAGAAGTATGATTTATTCATTTGTTCCTCAATTCCTGAGAAAACAATATTTCCCTATTCTTATGGAAGAGGTAAATTTTGTGGTTTTCACCACTCTACATAAGGTGATGGGAACTTTGGGACATGCCATGGTGACTTGATGGGCCCTACTGCTAGCTTGAGAGTGATATATGTAGCTTCTAATTTTCCTAGCCCCCCATCCTAATGTCATGAGTCAAGATTTGGATCAATTTCACATAATGGAATATCCCAATAATTGTACAATTTTTGTGAAATCATGAATCCCACCTCGATACTTCATTGGGACTAGAGGTATTTTAAGCTCATCTTGAAGATTTTTAGTACAAGTTAATAATAATTTCTTCTCTAAGAGATGGATTCTAGGTGGATAGATTAATCCTTTACAAATGGCTATGAAGTCAGGGACCCTCTCATTTTTTAATTGTTATTAGTTCTTTAGGTCAACGATTTTCATTTTCCTCAATGTGGAGTTGAACTAAAAAATGAATTGATGATGAAGGTCTTCCCATCCTACAATAGATCATGGTGGAAGACTTCTATACTAAAAAAAGGCTGGCCCTATCAGAGTCTGTATAAAATACCTTAGCTTTGTTTTCTTCTGTTGATCTCAAGGGGCCATCATCAAACCACATTGGGAAATGGGGTGTGTGAGATGTTGTCTAGAGTTTCCTGCACCTTCAAAGTTAGAGAAGGTTGGATTTCCAAAATTGGGTGGGGGAATAGTATCATCAACCTAATTTAGATATGGGTTTCTCTCAGGCTGTATAGGTGAGTGTCACCCTTCCATGGATTCCATTAGAGTAGATAAGGACTCGATGGCATTATAAAGCTCCAGGGGTACTTCTTTTTGATCCTCCACTCATCTACATTGATTGAGTGGGGGGGGGGGGTCTATGATATGGGCCTAACATCATCATCCACTAATTATTGATTTATCATCTGACTAAATGAACACCCTAGCGATTTATAGACTATCGACTCAATGGAAGGAATTCACAATCACTTTTGACTTCCTCATTTATATTGAATGGATTGTTAGAGAAGAGATAGTTTTATGCTCAGACACCACTCTTTCTTGAGGATTATCTATGAGAGGGATAATATTTATCTCAACCTAAAGAAGATACCCAATGGAAATATTTCCTCTGGGTATCTCTTCATTTATTTGTCTGAGAGTTTAAATCTCATCATCATATTGTGACAATTGTTCCTCCATTGAAAGAACCTCAATACTTTTTGGTGGTGATTTGGATGTATCCACACCATGCCCTTATATTTGGAAGTGTTCTATTAGAGAGGTAGAAAAACTATATCCATAGGTTCTAGATTTTGGAGCCTTATTTGGTTCTAGGTGTGTGTATCGTAAATTATCTCATCAAAATCACTATCTACTCAGGTTATATTTTATTTTTTATAGACCTCTACATTTGTGTCTTGATCCAATATATCAACTGCATTGACAATCATGACATTAATATTCGAATACCGAGAAACGATAGTTCTCCTATTACTTTGGAAAAAACAAAACGATTTTGCAATGCCTTCATCAAGGTCATTACTCGAACCCCAATACAAATTTATCCATTTTGACTTGTGACCCATGTAGTGTGTAATTTCCATCTTAGTACACTCCTCTTATCTAACCCTGTGAGTAACAACCTTTAGGGATTTTTCAGTTGTGATTACATAATAGTTAGCAAAAGGTAAAGGTTTTCATTACATTTGGAAGAACAGATTGGATGTTGACTTTTGATATTTATCTCCCAACCTAGAGAATACTGGTTTCCTATGTGGTGAACATGATGATGAAAATTCCCCAAGTCTTGCAAGATAGGATTTATTCAGGCACATAATTGGCATTGATTGATTCTCTTTTTATGGATCTAATGATTCTAGTTGGGCATTTGATGTCTCCTAGGAGAGACATTGAGATATAAATTCCCCCATCCCAGTGGGCTGGGTTATATCTAGAATCAACATTTATTTCCTTGTGACCATCTCAGGGAATGATGAACATAGTAATAATGTTTGAGATATATATTTTCCCATCCCATCAGGGCATAGATGATCTTTAATAACAATTGATTTCCCTAGGACCCTATTAGGGGATGATGAAGTTGTTGATGGTGATTGATATATACATTCCCTGAACTAGTGAGATGGGGTGTGTTTGTAGCTATGGATGATATGACCTAAATCCACTTTGGAATTAATGAGATGAGGTGTGGAGGTAGTGATAGATATTCCCCCATACCAGTGAGTTGGGTCCTCTTTTGGATGAATTCTATGGAGGATACTATTATTACCCATTTTTTTGCAGTTCATCTGTTATTGTGTAAGATTTGGGTGCAATGGAAGCCAAAAATGAGAGTAAGTTTCAATAGGGTTCTATCAGGTTGATTAAAACCTTGGATTCCATGTCTGAAATTCATTCTCATTGCTTTGAGGGGCATAACTCAAATAATTTTTGGCATCATTTCCTTTTTTCATGATGTATGGACATATTTGATATATGGATATTCTATTTTAGTGACCAACTAGCTCGCATGTTACTCGTTCAATTGATTTCTCTAGAGGATATGACATTACATGATACCATATCTGAAGGGTTTTATTATTATGGGGACATAGTGAAGTGAAATGCTCTATATTTCACCCATCCTTGAATAAACATGTTCGGAAATTATCTAGAAATAAGTTGGAGTAGCATTATCCCAATTTGGAAACAATCATTACATATTTGTTTGTCATAATCCTCCATTTATGGGTTATAGGCTATAGAAAAGGTGACCAAATATAGCTAAAAACAGAGAATATTGATGAGATGATGGTGATAATCATATCTTGGATAAGTTATATGCATATACTTTGGTTGCTGATGAGTAACCGACATATTTTGGAATAGATAAGGAATTCAATCATTTTCTATCACATCTAGAACTTTACAGTTAAAAGAGGTGAGGTCCCATAACATGATATAGAGGTTTTTTTCCAGATAACTCTCTATATATTTCAATTTAGGATTCCTCTTGGTTATGATTACATGTCTCCATCTGATCGTACCAGATATGGTACTTAATGAGGTTGCCTACTGATTAGAGTGGAGTGTTGCTGGATATTGATTGGGAACTATATAAATTTGACCTCAATGTTTCTATTATCTCTCTATATGAAGGAGTTTTATTTTTGGAGACATATCTATAGGAAGGTTTCTGGGTAAGGGTATGATTTCCTTGTCCATGGAAGATATGAACATTGGGATGTTGACAATAGAGTATGTTAGGAGTAGAGTCCCTATGATCGGTCTCCGCACTACCACAAGGAGGTCTATCATGATAATGATCATCTTCTTCTTTGTTTGAAGAGTTTACAGACCTTATAGTTGTTGATAATGTGTCTTAAACAACCACAAGGAAATAAGAATTGAGAAGATTTGGGATATTATCATCATTTTACATCAAAACCAAAATATTCAATTATGTAGAGATATGAGAATGTTGTATGATGATTTCTAGAACAGGTTTATAAATATATGGTGTTGTGGGAGTATAATCCCATTGCAATGAAGCTATTAAAATATGCCAATCAACTTCGACATTATTGACTCTAATATGAGTCTATCCTGAGTCCCATGACATTATCACTTGGTAAGCCTCAATAAAAATAGTAGTATGATCCTGATATTGAGCCTTTGGAATATGACACCAGTCTTTTGTGGGGGGGGGGGGATATGATCCTACTACAAGGCATGTACTGATCTCACTTAGTGAGATCTAGTTGGAACATGAATATGAACCCATTCTGAATATACATCCCCCATCGTAATATATAGATGGACCTCCAGAATGGAATAAGAGACATGAGGCTCCATCTATGTTTCCTTGGAAGGATTATCGTGTAGTCTTTCATCGGTGGAAGTAGCAATATTTTCTTGGATTTTTAAATCTATTAGAATATGGTAGGCTGATTCACTCATTTGAATATGATCCTGTCCTGAGGCTTGTTCCATTATCACATGGTTATCCCTATCCAAAATGGGGATATGAGCCTGATCTTAAGCCGTTGGAGTATGATGTGGGTCATATTTGAAAGAAATATGAGCTTTTACCAAGGTATGCACCCCTATCACATGGTGAGAAATTTCCATAATGGGAATATGAGTATGGTCTAATGCCTCATACTTCACTGGAAAATGATGATAATCCTCCTTGATGGGAGAAATAATGTGTACTTGATCCAGAGAAACCACTTTTACATAATGATCAAAGTGTTGAGAATTCTTGGCTGTATGGATTGGAATATGTGTTTGTCTTGTATCTGTACTAGTGATAGAATATTCTGATGGAGTTTTTCATCTATTTCTAATATGTAATGGAATTTTTCAAAAGTGTGTGTAGATATATATGCTTGTTTATTTTCCATCTCTACAATGTACTGGATGATATCTTCAATTAAAGAAGGGATATGATCCCACTTTTTTCCTCCTTATGCCATTGGAATGTACAATGGAAAGGATATGTGAATCCCCCATACATGTTGTATGAATGTTTCAATAGACTTTGTCCAAGTGATTAGGGATAAGAGCCCGATCATTGGTTACTTTTGGAATATGTCATTAAACATTGTCAGTGGGGGTGGGGATATAAACCCACTAATAGTTATCAGGAGTCTTCCTCACCCGATGTGTCTTACTTATTTCTTATGCATGGGTATCTATGGTAGAAATGTTTTGTGTGGTACCCTTAACAAGAGAATGATGTGCACTATTGGGATTGTGCAAGTGATGGTAGTTTAAAAATCCATAATCAACAACTCCTAAACCAAATGGGATCCATATTTGACACCCAAATCCACCTTCAATAAAGACTTAAGGTGGTGATTGTCATGATTTTGGGATATGATACTGAAGTGGTTGGATGTAGTAATGTGGACCACTGGTTTAGATACATCATTTCTTATATGGTGTATACACATTGATTTTAGTACTTAGAGACCCTCATAGTTAGCTTCAAGAGACCATATTGTACCACATCGATGGTAGTCTCAAACCATTGTGTTCTCTAAGTAAAATTGATGGTTTTGGGAAGGTGATATCATTTTTCAACCCATAGAGGTTTCATCCATAACTAATTTTTCATAACAGTCATTGAATGAAGAAATTATTTCATATTAGTTTTCTGTTGATGACAATTTTATGTGCAGTCATGTAGACAAAAATTAACAATGTCAATGATTAGTTTAATATTATAGTCACGATTTATTATCAATATGATATGTATGGTTAACATAATTATACTTTTATTCTTGATTTTTCTATTATTATCACGTTGACTTGTTAAAGAAAGGATTCACTTATTTCATGGGAACCATGGTTAAATAGAATGATTTGTAAGATTTATGCCAATATTGTCATATTTATTTGACTTTCCAACAATGTGTCCTTTCATATTGAAAAAATAACATCATACTATTTGAGGGTCCTGTGTCATGACTATTGTTTTTGTTTTTATAGAAAATGAAAATAAAAATTCCATGGTTCATGATTAACTGATCATTTTGTTATTTCATAGATTCACATCGAGTTCACCATTTTTTTGACATAAATGAAATGACCAGGTAATTGGGGTGAATTTGGTTTTACGTGATGATTTATTGTGAGGAGTTCCATTTCTTTCATAGTCATTAACGTCAGTTCACCATTGAAATTCTTAACTGAAAATCCCAACGGTCCCCACATCTAGAATTGGGTACATACCTGCTTTCCAAAGGTAGGTGGTCATTTGGGGTTTCAAAACCAATGATTCTTAGGAACTCACCTTGGTCGAGATGATATGAGGTCGGGATCATCCCAAAAGTTTTGGGGAGAAATGTTTACTACACCATGACTATACTTTATATTAAATATATGCATGAGAATATCTTATGATTACTGATACATGACAGGTTTCCCAAACATAATGATTATAGGTTAACCCATTTTATGTGTAGAATAAGGGGATATAATTAGTTAATCAATCTATCTATATCCAAGGTTCTTCATCCATTTCTCGAAAATGAGTAGCTGTTATTAGGATGTAGCCATATAACTAGTCACTTTTAAATTTTCATCCATACAGGGAGGTGGTTAATATTTTGAGGATAAGATTGATCCATTATGAGGAATCATATATATTGTGGTTATTATTGGAATCAAAATCCACGTAGTTTTATAAACCCATGCAATTTAACATCATGTGGAATGAAAATATTATTTGGTAATTAGGAACTGAATATTTGAGCTCAAGTCTAGAGGAGGAATCCTACATAACATGGGTATAGTAGGAATCAAATTTATAATAATTCGTTTATGCTCTTGGGACTAGCCCCTAAGGTACATGCCCTTATATGGGGATGTTTTCATCATGCCACTCATTGGGAATTATATAATGACATTACCCTGGCTGGTGGAGATTCATGATTTGAATGATATGACCATTGAAACTCCCTAGGACTTTGTGATATATGCTTGGGGTGATAAAAAAGGTTAATAAGTAATCATTATCACTATATATATATGGAATACATATATACTCAAACAACCATTGAGATGTTTAATATGTATCGTGGGATGTAGAAGGCATCCTACATATCCTAGTAATCATGGGAATTAAAAACATTGTAGTTCAGTTGGATTCTTAGTCCACTAATGGATGAGGTAGAATGATTAGCCCATGAGAATGATTGGGTCATAATAGTTGAAATTTTAGAGACAAGGATGGACTTAAACTATTGTAGATTACCATTAGAGTCTAGGCTTGGGACTTAGGAAAGAACCCTATGTATACTGGTTATTATAGGAATCAGTGTCCTTGTAGTTCAATGAGTTGGGGGTTACACATTTAGGATGACTTTATATATGGGACATATAATATTTTTCCATTGATCAGGGATTACACACTGAGGTTTCCCTTATATATTAGACATATCATATTTTTCCACTAATCAAGGCTTACACTCCGAGGTTTACCTTTTCCTGATAGAGGGTTTTCATGTAAATGATATGATCATTATGACTCCCTAATCCCACATTTTCTATGCTCGGTGTGAGAAATAGGGGATGAAAAATAATTAGTGTCATTACTTATGGGTGTGGGGCTTAGATGTAGGGACTACACTATTGATGTGTATTATAGAGATTAGTCCTTAAGATGGAATCCTAACTATCCTAACTATAGATGGAATAAATGTTCTCATAGTTCATTTTTACAAGGATTACACACTAAGAATGAAAATTTTATCAAGTCCTAGGATGCTTGACTATATTTTTGTGCTTGTTTTCCTATCATGCATTGATTTTCCACCCGACTAGCATTGATTTTCTATCGGGCATGTTGGAGGATGTCTTCCTAAAATTCCCAAACACAATTGTATGATCCAATTGATTTTTCTAAGGGAATTTTCATAACCAGTATGGCATGTTTGATGTTTTTTACAGGATCAGGGCTGACTTGTTCATAGGACATCACAAGACCTGACTGATATGTCTAGGAAGTCATCACATGATCCCGACTGACATGCATAGATGGTGTCACATGATCCCAACTAACATGATTAGATTGAGTAACATGATCCAACTAATATTATCTAGTGTCATAATGAAAGATAGATGACATGCTTTTAGGGTTTTGTGAGAGTCAGTGTGACATGTCTTGGAGGGTGCCATATGTCCTGGCTAACATGTACAAGTGTCATCACAAAATTCAGACGACATGTCCGGGGGGTGTATCAAGATCCAACTGACATTCCTTGGTGTTATCGTGATACTTATATAATATTAACTGATGTCACCATATGATTTGGGTGTCATGTCTTGAGGATATTTCTAGGCCTGGATGTCGAGTTTGGAGGGTTTAGCATGACTTGGGTGGCATGCCTGAGGGGGTACCATGTGACTTCCCCTAACTTGTCCAAGGGACCTCACATGATCCAAATAATGTACCAAATGAGTGTCTCATGACCTGGGAGACATGTCCTGGTGTTTTTGCAATGACCTGGTCATTTTATGTTAAGAATATGAGGATCAACATATATGTTCATCTCTTATGTATCCCATATTATGATTATTATTCAGCCCTTTATTGCATATTCCTTTTATTTTTTTAGTGTTAGATTGTTTTACATACCATGTATTTTAGAAAATATGATGCATTTCTATCCCAAAACCCTCAATAATTCCTCCACATGATCTATGACTGATCATATGAAGTTTCTCTATATTCATCATGATCACTTCATTTTGTCCTCATATCTTTCTCATAAAAAAAATTCCCAGTCATGATATTATACACTTTGAGACCGGTCATGATATTATACACTTTAAGAAATCCACTCTGATACCAGGGTGTATCAGTGTAAGGTTCCAAGGAAAAATCCATCTATTTCTGGGATCATTTGTCTATATAAATATATATTTTTCATTCTCAGGTTGAGGATTTATAAGACTCACCACACCATTTATTCTCCACTTTGTGGGGCATGTATAGTGCAAATCAAGGCTGGATTTGGTGGAGGGCTTTATAATTACATTCTATCATGAAGGTTTTCTATAGGTTATTATGGGGGTGTCACATGATTTTCAGTGACCAAGATAAAATCCCATAAACAACCCATTTATTCAATTAGCGACAATTTATAGGGGGTTTTCTGAATCGTGTAGAAATGTCAAGGGTCTTCCGTATTATGAGGGAAACATGTTTAAGGATATTTATGAGATAAATATTCCTACTCAAAGTATTTCATGTGATATTTGATCCATTTTCTGTGATATTCTATGAGCCAATGATGTATTCTCAAGGGGTTTTGTGATACCGTGTTGGTGTGTCACATGAGTTTTACAACCTCAAGAGGCTGTGAATTTTATCCTCTTATTTCATTCTATTATTTTCCAAAGTCTTGGGTATTTTTTGTTCTTACATGAGGGTTGTTGAGGAATATCAATTTCTTCACTAATGATGCACTACGTGAACAAAAAATGGTCTTTTGGTGATGTGCAAGCTCTTTATGGATAAAACCATCTTCTTAATTTTGGAATTAACGGTTGAGAGAGTGGATAACTCTAAATGTCTGAAGGCTTTGATGTGAGTGGGTGACATTCTAGGGGGATCTTTTTGACTATGAAGACATTTCACTAGGGCTTCCGAGGTGTCTCATAGGTTGTATGAGTGAATCACAAGTGTTTTATGATCGTAAGAAGCTCCCACATTTCCCCTTTTAATTTCCTCTATTTATCTTACAAATGTTGGGAATCTCTTGAGGATATATGAGTGTTATTGAAGAAAATAACTCTTCTTATAAATGATGTGTCATATTAAATTTATGACCACAAGAGGATCCCACATTTTTGGATATTTACCTCCTATTTTCCAAGGATTTTTTATGGATTTTTAAGAACCTTCCACCTAAATATTCTCATGACCTAGGGGTGTTGAAGCTTCCACATGGTCACTGAATATCTAAGGCACCATCATAAGAGAAGAAGGACTGGTTGGAGGTGCTTCATGGGATCTTCTACAATCTTATTCACTTAAAATGATTGTCCATATGACCATCCACATGCCATGCGATCACATGACTCTCGGAGGTTCATGCAATCCACATGATCATAGATACATTATTATTCCTTTGTTTTATAGGGAAAATTATACCCATATTCTTTTATTTCTTTCTTTATGAAATTTTCAATGTTCATTTCATGGGTGTTGAAAACTATATATTTTCATAATAATCATTACCATTTATATTCTTGAGACAATCCAATAAACTAAAGAATATTATAATAAACCCCCTTTTTCCCCTATAAATACCACCCTCTACAACCCCATCTTCTCACACATTATAAGCATTATATGTTTTCAAATTTATACAGAATTACCATCCCATTCCTCTCCCATAGTTCTTAGTTCTAATGGTCTCATCAAATGACTAATCCAATTTTCCTCACATGGAATCATAAGAGAAGACATCCAGAATAGAAATCAATCCCATCAACTAATTATATTAATATTTATTTATCCTCATCCTCAAATAAAATTTCAATAAAAAATTAATAGTAAATGAAATAAAATTTATATACTATAATATTATTTTTTTAATAGAATATCTAAAATCCATCTTCTTCCCTTCCCCTCAATTTATTCTAAAAATTAAACCGTTGTTTAAAATATGGTTGGTTCCCTATCTCCATGACCAACATACTTCACTTTTCTCCTATCCTTTCAAGTATAGTTATAAAAATATTGTTTTGGTTAAGTAAGATTACAACAATTATATAATAAATTATCTAATGTTTTGGAAATAATATATGTCCAAAATAGTAAATAAAAGGAAACTAGTTTTATATGATCAATAAAACAACCAAAATGAACAAACTATTTAACCTTAAAAATATTACTAAATGAAATATCCGAATGTGAGAAAAAAATCGGTACATTATACCATTTTTATTTTTATTAAATACCTAAATTTAATTTCATTTCAATTCAAGAGTTTTAGCCTCTTTTTATAATAACAAAAATATTTTTACACAAGTTATCCAACCTACAAACCATGAAAAAAATGCTCTCATAACAGTGAAATTAAAATATATATGTCTTAACAAGTATTATAAATGAACATAAAAAAAATAAATTAATTTAAATATATATGTAATAGTTTATTAATTAAGTAATTAATGATTCTAATTTTATTACCTTGGATGTAAAGTGAAAGTGAAGAGTGTTTCTGAAACCAAAGGTAAAGATATCTCCAAACCACCCTTTTTGTTTTGGGTTATGACCATTCTATCACTAACACACATTATCTCTAATAATGTTATGGGATTCTAATACATTCAACATATGTATATCCCTAATATATTATAATATTATTATCACTTCCTTTTACGAGGAAAGAAATTCTTTAAATTTATTTCTCCAATGACTTCTTTAAAATAAAACTCGATTAGGGGAAATTTTTGATCACATAATCATTTTTTATAACACATATTTTAAGAATTTATAATGATTAATTATTTCATAAATAAAGGGATATTTTTGGTATAACCATTATATTTTACCTATGTTGTGCCCAAGTGAAGTAATTGCATTTGTTGTCAATAACTTGTCATGGTGTGCCATCTGATGAAGTACATCTTGAAGATTGATGATTACAGAAGCATAAAATCTGACGATTGTTGAGCTGATCATTAAGTTCCAAGAACTTGTATCAACTGGATACAAAGTCACAACACTTTTAGAAGACCATGCATTGTCTTCACAATGCATGAGGAGATGAAGAGAGCCATCCACAACTTCTAAGTGGATGAAGTGAGCTGAATAAGAACATGTACTAATCCTTAGTGCATGACAATGTGAATGTGATCCAACTTGACCTCTAATTGGATCATTGAAGAACATTGAAGAATTATTTGATTCAGGAGCTTCGGTTGATGGAGAACCTTCAAAGAATTCACTCCTAAGTAATGAATACATGTTGAAGATAATGGAGGAATTTCAAATGAAGAAGAAGAGAGGAAGAAGGAGAAATGAGAATGATGGCTTGGAAGAAGTGGCACTTGGCATGCTTTATATGGAGGAGAACTTTGTTTTTAACAAAGTCATTAGATTTTCCTTTGCCAAAAAATTGGCCAGCCAAGGCACCTTGGGGGTTCAACCCCAAGGCATGGGCACTAGGGCACCACGCCCGGGGGAACCCGTGGGGCGAGCCAGGGCGGCAGGGCGCACCCAAGGACACCACATGGGCGCCTGGGGCACGCCCGGAGGAGCGCAGAGGCAGGGGCCGTGTGTAAGCCCCCGAGGGCACGCGGTGGTGAAACCCGCGCACCCGGAGTGCATAGTGGGCGCTAGGAGCGCGCCCGCAGGAGCAGAGAGTGGGCGCAGAGCGCGCCCGCAGGGAGAACACGGTGCGGGGTGGCACCGTGGAGGGAGAAGATTCAACTGAGGAGTAGCGGTGAGAGCCAGGGTAATAAACCGCGGGAAATCCGCTCGCCGTTTCGATGTGGGACGCGGAAAAATTCCCGGGAACAAATCTCAGCCGTCCGAGCGATCGCGCGCCAGATCTCCGCCGCTCATCGCATCCCGCGCGAGATCTCCAGATCGCGGCCGTACGATGTATTTCAATCTCCCAATCCGACGGCCGTGGCTCGTCTTCCACCTCGAGCTCGAGCCGAAGCCTTCCGCGAAGCCGCCGCTGAACCAGGCGCCTCCTGAGTGAAGTTTTTGAGTTCTCAGCTGTCTCTCTCGAAGCCGAAGGCACCCTCGTGCTCGTCTGAGCATACTGAACACAACCATGCCTTAAAATATACTTGCATGCAATGAGATGATGAATTCGATGAAGGCCGAAGCAAACCGAAGGTGCGAGGCCATTCAGTGTTGATGTTCTGCATGGTTTGGATCGAAGGAAGGCCGTGCATGCGTTCTAAGTCGCATGCACGTGGAGGAAACCGAAAAATGGAAAACCCGCATTAAAACAGAGAAGAAGAACGAGATACGCAGAAGATATTTAACGCGTTTGAAGTTTTCAAAGACCCCGCGGATTTCGGGCATTCAAAACGTATTTCCCCGCGGATCATCCATGCACCTCCACTGCCTATATAAAGAGGAGTCCGAGGCCGAGTGAAGTTTGCTGTTCATTTGTGAAGACCCGCGACGCTCTCTGCCTCGCGAAGTAAAATCCTGCGCATCACTTGCGCGACAGGAGGCTTCAAGTCTTGTTCCGCGCATCACTAGTGCGAAGAAGCCCCGTGCAATCTATTTGCACGGCTGAAGTCCTCGGTGCCATCCTTGGCCCGAAGGTGTTCCCTGCGCGCTAATCCTTTGCGCGACAGGAAGGAGAGGAGCTTGCGCGACCTTGCACGCTCCCTCTGTGCACCGCGCCCCCTGCGCGATAGGTACTTGCGCGCCCAAGGTGTCCTTGCACCCTTGTGACTTGTGCACCTCGTGGTGTTGCATCCTGTGCACCCCGCGGATCAAGACACCTGAGTGGAAGTGTTGAAGAAGAGGAGGCCGCGGCTCAAGCATTCCCTTGCGCGCCTCCTTTGATATCAGTTGAAGAAGACCACCTACGGACAGTGGGTGTGTTCCAAGTGAAGAAGGAGCACCTCGGGCAGTGGGTGTGCAAAGTTGAGGAGAAGGCCGAGGACCTTTGGGATTTGGGTGCAAAAGGAAGACCACACTTCGTGTGTTTATAAATTGAAGAAGAAGGACAAGTCAAGTGTGTGCACAAAAAGAATGAGTAGTGTATGTGTGCACATGTGAAGAAGATCAACTTTGAGAAGAAGAGGAGCACACAATTATGTGTGTGAATACAAAAGAACTAATCATTCTAAGTGATTGGGTTTTTGGTGAGCAAGACCAACAAGATCTTTTGAAGACTGTTGAAGCTACTTGAAGTTTTGAACAACACCTTTGAAGAAGTGAAGTGGAGCCATGATGAGGATGATGCTGTGGAGTTGGGGGGTTTAACCAACTTGTAATTGGGGGGGTAACCAGTTACTGTGTAATCATCTTTTGGCATAGTGAAGAATCCGTGTTGGGGGGTGTAACCAACACGGCAAGGAGTAGGTCTTTGTACCGAACCTTGTAAATCTCTGTGTTCTGTGCTCTCATTATTACTGCACCACTAAAAGAGTAGATCTAGGATTTAACCAGCTGTAGAGGTTGAATTGATAATCCAAAGGGAACAATTCATAAAAAGAAAAAAAGTTATCACTGATTCACCCCTCCCCTCTCAGTGATCACAACCGATCCAGGCATTTCAAGTGGTATCAGAGGGAGGTTCCCTCGGTAAGGATCTACTTCTGAGAAGATGGACAATCTGAATTCTGTTAATAGTAGGGGTGTTCCTACATTCGATGGAAAGAATTACCACAGCTGGAAGAATCGGATGTTACCCTACCTTCTATCTCTCGGCCTTGAAGTTAGAAATGCAGCCTTATTTGGATTCCCTCCTCTTGCTAATGAAGCTGCTATGACACTCGATGAGAAAATAAATATGGAAGTTGATGGTAAAGCTCAAAATGCCATTCTTATGTCACTCTCAGAAAAGGTATACACAAAAGTCATGGGACTCAAGAATGCTAAAGAAATTTGGGACAAATTGGAAAGTAGTTATGAAGGCAACATGAAAGTCAAGGAAGCCAAATTACAGATTTGGAGAAGCAAGTTTGAAGATGTCAAGATGGGAGAAGAAGAAAATATTGATGATTATTTCACAAGAGTCAATGAAATTGTCAGTAACATTCGGGGCTTTGGAGAAGAGTTGGAGGACTCCACTATTGTTAAAAAGCTAATGAGAAATTTTCCTGACAGGTTTGACCCCAAAGTCTCAGCATTAGAAGATAGAGATGATCTCTCTCTTGATGAACTTCACAACATTCTCATTGCATATGAAATGAGGAAGATCCTAGTATTCAAGAAGAATATCAAGGATGAGATGGCTTTTGAGGCCATGAGACAACTCAAGATAAAAGATGACGAAGTCCTAGAATCAAGTGATACTGACAATGAAGAAAAGTATGAAGATCTCAACACGATTATTTCTCTTTTTTCTAAAAGGTTTGGAAAAACTAAATTCAGGGGAAAAGGGAAATCACCATCGAGATGTTTCAATTGCAATAACATCGGACACTTTGCTGTAAACTGCCCCAAGAAGAGATATAGTGCTCCAGAAGTTGAAGATGAGAAGTCACAAAAGAAGAAATGGAGTAGATACCCAAGAGAAGGAAACAAATCAGGTGTAAGAAAGAAAAGGTTCGTTCCAGGTGAAAGAAGAAGCTATGTAAGCAAAGAGGAAGAATCAGACTCTACTTCAGCCAGTCAATCAGAAGAAGAAACGAATTTTATGGCTCATGTGGAAAAAGGGTTTGATACCTGCAGCAGTGAAGATGATGAAAGTGAACGAACAGAGCTTGAATACATATTGAAAGATGAATTAGAGGCTTGCCTTGAGCAAAACATTAAACTCAAGAAAGAGAAGAAATTGTTACAAAAGGAAACTAAAAGAATGACTGAGGAGTTGGAAGAATGTATGAAGAAAGAGACAATGTACATTGACGAAATTAAGAGACATAAACTGAAGGTAGCTGAGCTGGACAAGATAGCAAAAGATCTTGAGGAGAAACTTCACCTCAAAGAAGAAGAGCAATCAGTGACACATTCCAAGTGGATTGAAGCACAGAATAGCTTGACAAAGATGAGAGAAGACTTCAACAAGGCTGTTGAGGTCAAGGCAGAATCATCTTATGCTGGTGCTCAGAGGCAGGTCAATTTACCACTAAGTAAATCTCTAAATACATCTGTTAATTCTAACAATGCAAGTTCAAAGATAAAATTGAGACAAACATGGCATGAACCAACCTGTGTAAAATCATCTTCAATGGAAGAAAGGAAATCCTCAGGAAGGACTACTCAAATCTTGGACAGAAAATTACAACATGACTCTTATCAACAAAGAAGGTCAAGGTTCAGAGGCTACTGCTGGTGTTGTGGTGTGTTTGGACATAAGGCCTATGCATGCTGGTATAACATGTCTCGTCCAAACATGAGGCGTGAGTCAAGGGGGAGACATCCTGAAACCCAGAGTGTTTTGCAGAAAGCATCAAAACCACCAACTCAGAACACATTTGACTGCCTGAGTGAAGCTTGTGGAAGATGTGACCAACAAGGTCATAGAGATGATAAATGTATGACAACTCTTCCTAAACAAAAAGTCAAAGACATGAAAGGGAAAGGCATTCAAGAAACCAATAATGAAATCACATGCTTTGCTGAAGTGGCTCTAAAAGCCAGCAGTAAAACCAAGTCATGGATTCTTGATAGTGGATGCTCATCCCACATGACTGGTGATACAAAAATTCTAAGCAACATTGAAAGTCATGAGGGAGGAACCGTGGTGTTTGGAAATGATCGTTCTCTGAAAATCAAGGGAGTTGGAAAGGCTATGATTGCAACAACAAATCTAAAATCCAATGATGTGTTGTTTGTTGAAGGATTAAAACACAACCTACTGAGTGTAAGTCAATTATGTGATGATGGACATGAGGTGTTGTTCCAGAAGGACTCATGCATCATCAAGAGTTCAAAGGATGGAAAAATCATCACTCAAGGAAGAAGAACCACTGGAAATCTATTTCAAATTGGTGATCCCATCAATTCTTGTTTTCTTAGCTCTAAAGATGAAAACAACCTCTGGCATAGAAGACTTGGCCATCTTGGTCAAAGGAGTATGAGTAAACTTCTGAAGTACAATGTTGTACGAGATCTACCCAAATTAAATAGAGAAAGAGATGAAGTCTGCGACACATGTCAAAAGGGAAAACTGACCCATAGGTCACACAAAGGAGTTGATATCATGTCTACTAGGCCTCTTGAACTCATCCATACAGACATATGTGGACCGATGAGACAGAAGTATACAAGAGGAGATTTCTATTTTATAACCTTCATTGATGATTACACTCGGATGACCAATGTCATGATCATGAAACACAAGTCAGAGGCAATCACGATGTTCAAGACTTTCAGAAGGCAGGCTGAGAAGGAACTAGAGCTCTGCATCAAGAAAGTAAGATCAGACAACGGAAAAGAATATACCGGTGATGTCTTTGAAAGCTATCTGGTCAAGCATGGAATCAAACATCAATATAGTACACCATATACTCCACAACAGAATGGAGTGGCTGAACGAAAGAATCGAAGCATAGTTGAAATGGGGAGGACTATGTTAGCTGAGCATGATATCTCTAAGTTTTTATGGAGAGAAGCAGTATGCACTGCTATACACATACAGAACAGATGTCTTCTGAGACTAGAAACACAAACGACAGCCTATGAAATGTGGTTTAACAGAAAACCAACTGTTAAATATTTCAAAGTCTTTGGCAGTCCCTGCATCATCAAGATTAAAAACATCAATCTGGGAAAGTTTGAAGAAAAAGCTGAAGAAGGAATCTTTATGGGTTACCTACCTAATGGAAAAGGCTACAGATGCTGGAATAAGAGGTTGAATAAAATAATTGACTGCAGTGATGTCATAATAATTGAAAACAACACCAAACCATACACTGTGAATGATGATGACTCAAAGAATGACACAGCCTTGGAACAGAAGAATGCAGAATTACCTGAGCCAACACCAACTGCTGGTGAGATCAACTCTGAATATACCAGTGATGAAGATGAAGGTAATGAAAATGGAAGAAGAAGATACAACAAATTGAAGAAGCATGTTGACACAGAAAATGTCCTTGGAGACCTACAGTCCTCAGTAAGAACTAGAAGAAGATTGAGATTGGAAGATCAGACTGCACTGGTTTCTCAAATTGAACCTCACACAGTGGCTGAAGCAGTTGTACATGAGGAATGGATACAAGCTATGCATGAGGAACTCAATCAAATTGAAAAGAACTCCACCTGGGATCTTGTGCCAAGGCCCAAAAATAAAAATGTTATTGGGACAAAGTGGGTGTTTAGAAACAAACTCAATGAAAAGGGAGAAGTTTCCAGAAACAAGGCCAGACTTGTATGCAAAGGATATTCACAAATGGAAGGAATCGACTTTGAGGAAACCTTTGCACCAGTTGCAAGACTGGAAACTATCAGAATGTTCTTAGCAGTTGCAGCACATAAGCAGTACAAGGTCTATCAGATGGATGTGAAATCTGCATTTCTGAATGGAGATCTTGAAGAAGAGGTGTATATTGAACAACCAGAGGGATTTTTGCTAGACAAAGATGGTAGTATGGTGTGCAGATTGAGAAAAGCCTTGTATGGATTGAAGCAGGCCCCTAGATCCTGGTACTCAAAATTGGATGGTTGTCTTAAAGACATGAAATTTGTCAAAGGAACAGTTGACAGTAACCTCTATGTCAGAGAAATGGCCAATGGTACCCTCATAGTCATTATCTATGTGGATGATATCATTTTTGCTGGTAACAAGGAAGGACTATGTGAAGAATTTGCTGAGCAGATGAAAAGAACTTTTGAAATGTCGATGCTTGGTCAAATGACATATTTTCTAGGATTTCAGGTGGAACAAAGACAAAACTCCATATTTCTTTCACAAGAAAAGTACGCAAGGGACTTAGTGAAAAGGTTTGGAATGGAAAGTTCAAAGGAAGTCTCCACACCCATTTCTGTCGGAACCAAGCTATGCAAGGATGAAGAAGGCAACGATGTTGATCAGAAAGAGTTCAGAAGAATTATTGGCAGTCTACTTTATCTCACGGCTTCAAGGCCAGATATAGCATATGCAGTGACTTTGTGTGCCAGATTCCAAAGTGATCCAAAAGAATCTCATTTAACTGCAGTCAAAAGAATCCTGAGATATGTTAAAGGAACCCTCAACTATGGAATCTTATACAAACACAGTGCAAACATACAGTTGTTGGGATTCACAGATGCTGATTGGGCTGGTGATTGCACTGATAGAAGATCCACATCTGGTGGAACCTTCTTTCTGGGAGAAGGATGTGTTAGCTGGTACAGCAAGAAACAAAATTCTGTAACATTGAGCACAGCTGAAGCAGAGTATGTGGCCGCTACACATGCATGTACTCAAATGATTTGGATGCAGGTGCAGCTATCAGATTTAAGGATTAAAGCTGAAAAACCATTGAGGATCTTATGTGATAATCAAAGTGCAATTGGGTTGTCTAAGAATCCTATCCAACACTCCAGATCCAAGCACATTGATATAAAATATCATTTCATCAAAGAAAGGGTCGCCAGTGGAGACATCAAGCTAGACTACATTCTTACTCAAGATCAGGTGGCAGACATTTTCACCAAAGCTATGCCTACGGAAAGATTTGTTGAATTGAGGCTGAAACTTCATGTTCAGCCTTCTACTCTCACTTGAGGAAGAAAAAGGTCCCTCCTTATTCCCTAAATTTTTGTATTCTTGTACTTACATGCAGGGAATTGAAGGAGATGAGTGCATCCCCTAAGGGGGAGCATTGGTAGTTGAAGATGTGCAGGTTCCAGAAGCTCTATACTATGAGTATGGCTTTCATTCATCCTTTTGCATTTGTTGGCCAATAAGGGGGAGAAATCATCAGGCACACGACATTCTCTCAGTGTGCTTCGGAGTATTGACAACCAAATAAAAAGGGGGAGATTGTTGTGCCCAAGTGAAGTAATTGCATTTGTTGTCAATAACTTGTCATGGTGTGCCATCTGATGAAGTACATCTTGAAGATTGATGATTACAGAAGCATAAAATCTGATGATTGTTGAGCTGATCATTAAGTTCCAAGAACTTGTATCAACTGGATACAAAGTCACAACACTTTTAGAAGACCATGCATTGTCTTCACAATGCATGAGGAGATGAAGAGAGCCATCCACAACTTCTAAGTGGATGAAGTGAGCTGAAGAAGAACATGTACTAATCCTTAGTGCATGACAATGTGAATGTGATCCAACTTGACCTCTAATTGGATCATTGAAGAACATTGAAGAATTATTTGATTCAGGAGCTTCGGTTGATGGAGAACCTTCAAAGAATTCACTCCTAAGTAATGAATACATGTTGAAGATAATGGAGGAATTTCAAATGAAGAAGAAGAGAGGAAGAAGGAGAAATGAGAATGATGGCTTGGAAGAAGTGGCACTTGGCATGCTTTATATGGAGGAGAACTTTGTTTTTAACAAAGTCATTAGATTTTCCTTTGCCAAAAAATTGGCCAGCCAAGGCACCTTGGGGGTTCAACCCCAAGGCATGGGCACTAGGGAACCACGCCCGGGGGAACCCGTGGGGCGAGCCAGGGCGGCAGGGCGCACCCAAGGACACCACATGGGCGCCTGGGGCACGCCCGGAGGAGCGCAGAGGCAGGGGCCGTGTGTAAGCCCCCGAGGGCACGCGGTGGTGAAACCCGCGCACCCGGAGTGCATAGTGGGCGCTAGGAGCGCGCCCGCAGGAGCAGAGAGTGGGCGCAGAGCGTGCCCGCAGGGAGAACACGGTTCAGGGAGGCACCGTGGAGGGAGAAGATTCAACTGAGGAGTAGCGGTGAGCGCCAGGGTAATAAACCGCAGGAAATCCGCTCGCCGTTTCGATGTGGGACGCGGAAAAATTCCCGGGAACAAATCTCAGCCGTCCGAGCGATCACGCGCCAGATCTCCGCCGCTCATCGCATCCCGCGCGAGATCTCCAGATCGCGGCCGTACGATGTATTTCAATCTCCCAATCCGACGGCCGTGGCTCGTCTTCCACCTCGAGCTCGAGCCGAAGCCTCCCGCGAAGCCGCCACTGAACCAGGCGCCTCCCGAGTGAAGTTTTTGAGTTCTCGGCTGTCTCTCTCGAAGCCGAAGGCACCCTCATGCTCGTCTGAGCATACTGAACACAACCATGCCTTAAAATATTCTTGCATCCAATGAGATGATGAATTCGATGAAGGCCGAAGCAAACCGAAGGTGCGAGGCCATTCGGTGTTGATGTTCTGCATGGTTTGGATCGAAGGAAGGCCGTGCATGCGTTCTAAGTCGCATGCACGTGGAGGAAACCGAAAAATGGAAAACCCGCATTAAAACAGAGAAGAAGAACGAGATACGCGGAAGATATTTAACGCGTTTGAAGTTTTCAAAGACCCCGCGGATTTCGGGCATTCAAAACGTATTTCCCTGTGGATCATCCATGCACCTCCACTGCCTATATAAAGAGGAGTCTGAGGCCGAGTGAAGTTTGCTGTTCATTTGTGAAGACCCGCGACGCTCTCTGCCTCGCGAAGTAAAATCCTGCGCATCACTTGCGCGACAGGAGGCTTCAAGTCTTGTTCCGCGCATCACTAGTGCGAAGAAGCCCCGTGCAATCTATTTGCACGGCTGAAGTCCTCGGTGCCATCCTTGGCCCGAAGGTGTTCCCTGCGCGCTAATCCTTTGCGCGACAGGAAGGAGAGGAGCTTGCGCGACCTTGCGTGCTCCCTCTGTGCACCGCGCCCCCTGCGCGGTAGGCACTTGCGCGCCCAAGGTGTCCTTGCACCCTTGTGGCTTGTGCACCTCGTGGTGTTGCATCCTGTGCACCCCGCGGCTCAAGACACCTGAGTGGCAGTGTTGAAGAAGAGGAGGCCGCGGCTCAAGCATTCCCTTGCGCGCCTCCTTTGATATCAGGTGAAGAAGACCACCTACGGACAGTGAGTGTGTGCCAAGTGAAGAAGGAGAACCTCGGGCAGTGGGTGTGCAAAGTTGAGGAGAAGGCTGAGGACCTTTGGGCTTTGGGTGCAAAAGGAAGACCACACTTCGTGTGTTTATAAATTGAAGAAGAAGGACAAGTCAAGTGTGTGCACAAAAAGAATGAGTAGTGTATGTGTGCACATGTGAAGAAGATCAACTTTGAGAAGAAGAGGAGTACACACTTATGTGTGTGAATACAAAAGAACTAATCATTCTAAGTGATTGGGTTTTTGGTGAGCAAGACCAACAAGATCTTTTGAAGACTGTTGAAGCTACTTGAAGTTTTGAACAACACCTTTGAAGAAGTGAAGTGGAGCCATGATGAGGATGATGCTGTGGAGTTGGGGGGTTTAACCAACTTGTAATTGGGGGGGTAACCAGTTACTGTGTAATCATCTTTTGGCATAGTGAAGAATCCGTGTTGGGGGGTGTAACCAACACGGCAAGGAGTAGGTCTTTGTACCGAACCTTGTAAATCTCTGTGTTCTGTGCTCTCATTATTACTGCACCACTAAAAGATTAGATCTAGGCTTTAACCAGCTGCAGAGGTTGAATTGATAATCCAAAGGGAACAATTCATAAAAAGAAAAAAAGTTATCACTGATTCACCCCTCCCCTCTCAGTGATCACAACCGATCCAGGCATTTCAACCTATAAATTTAAATGAAAATATCATAAGTATTTTATATCCAAAAGGCTCTATCCTATTACATAAAACACAATTTGAAATGTTCATTTTTCAACCCAATTAATTACTTCTAAATAAACACCATAATTTGGGAAATATTATAATTTAATTAGATATGAATGTAAAAAATTTTCAATTCAATATTCACATTGTAATATTTAATACATATCCTTTTATTATGATATGTGGAATGTTTGTGAACCCCGTTTCATCCTACAAGTAATTATTATGTTTATAAATTTTAGTTGATTTCATTTTTTGGAACACATAATAATGAACAAGATATGATGGGTGCACCTTAATAGAACTCTAAATAGTTGGATAATTTAATTGTATCATGAGATGATACATATAGGATTAGGGAGTAAACCCACACCATAATGGAACTTTGTCAACACAGTGACGTTGTATTTGTAATCATAATTGACTAATTCTTATGTCATGTTATATGTTGTTTCCAAATTCATATGATTGAATGATATTATTATTCAGTTTTCTTTATGTTATGATGCCCTTTGATTATTCATGACACTTTTATTTTATGATATCATGTTATTTTGTTTGATTCTCATATTATGCTTCATTATTATATTTATTCACTTACTCTACTTTATACCTAACCCTATTATTTTATATATTCAATATGTTATCTAATGAGGTTTTAGGAGGTCATTTTGAGATTAAAATAAATTGGTTTTATCTTAGTTTCATATTGTTTTATTATATACCTAGTCTTCCAAAAACACAAGCCCTATTAATCCATTGGTTGTATTTAATGGATTTTTATGTTAAAATCATGTAATAATATATATTAATTTCTTTGGTATCTATACACAATAGAACATACCATGGAATATCAAGAATAAATTAAAGTAAGGGAATACTATAATCCTCTCATACTAACCTATTCATTTTGGAGAATCCAATCTCTAATCTACAAGTCACCCGTAAATAAAAAAGGGTCCTTTAATAAAATTTGTTCATGAACCAACCTCACTTAGTTATTATAATAATCATTTAATATGATGGGTATTATATAATAAACCAAGATTATATAAGAAAAATTAATTCTTTATAGACATAAAAAAATTAATGGTTACATGAGGCTTAGTATGAGTAAGATTTTTCTAGAATCTTCTACCACCTATCTATCGATCTCAAAGGATCAAATATATAATATAATAGACACAAAAAAATAACATAAGGTTCTCATGTACCATTTTATCATGTTTAGAAACACCTTGGGAATGTAAAGTATCTTTTAACCCCATTGGTCTTCTGTAATACCTCTGTTTCCTTCCAAATATACCATATGCTATTACACACCAAGGTCACCTATTAGACTAACGACTGTCCCAAAAATCCAACACATGTTATTTTATAGTTCTTAACCTTCACCTATACACATTCATGGAAACATACCAAGGTGTCACCAATCCCAACATAGCTCTAAGAATGGAATACATAACTAAGGAGATCAAATATAGTAGGCTCCTAAAACAAAATGTGAACCTTGCAGGAATGGGTGGTAACAATTAGTATTTCTGGTATTATATATCTAGGGGTGTTACATTCTATAAACTATGAAACATATATATGGTATTTTAAACCTTAGAAATTTTTTAAGGCTATTTATTTTCTTAAATTTTTACTAAAGAAATATTTCATATAGGGAAAATATTATGTACAAAAAAAAAATACAAATTGTCTTATTCCTTTTATTATTTCCATATTTTAGGTAGTACTAAATCCAAAGTCATAAATAATGATTTTTTACTCTTATGTATGGTTTTTACATTGTAAAATTAGTTTATATTCTTATGTTTATGGAAATATAAGATTATGGATATCTAATATCAACTACATTATGTAACTTCAGGATATTATTTTAAATATCTTCCAAATAATAGCTTCTAAAAAACAAAATTTCTTTAATAAAATCCAATATTATAGATAATTTACAATATAAACCTGTTTAAAAAATAATACTATTGAACTTCATGTCCACATATGGATAAATTTTAGACATTCTAAAAATCCCATTTTAGACTACTTATCTTCTTGAAAGGCACATCAAAACACGTTACAATAATTTCAAATAATATTAAATCATCATTGTAATTATTCCAAACCTTTATTTGATGTATAGATAATTATTTAAGTATTTAAATGGGCCTTATGTGCCCCAAAAATCATTAACTTTTCCTTTTTAATTATCCAATTATATTTACCTATGATATCACACTCTCCAAGATTGAAAAATTTGAGGTTGGAATTTTATAGATCTCATGATAAAATTATTTATAGGGTTATATTATTTATTATCACCATAATTTGAGGAATATACATTATTTCTCAAGATTTTCAAAAATTATTCAATATATTTAAAAAATAAACATTTTCATAACATCCTATTTTCTAAACCAATTTTTCTAACCATTTGTATTCAAATAATCTCCATATAAATTTTTCATTCAATGAAACATAAATAAACATTATTTTTATGTGAATAGATATATCTATACCCATGTATATCTATAATGAAAGAACCTCCTTTTGATAAATGTATTATGATATAAATAAAATTATATTCTTCATGCTGTTTACCCAATACTCATTAAATAATTACAAATAAACATTTAATGACATCTTCCTTCAGACCATCAATACCATTCTTGGTAACTACAACCAAATTCCCATAAACACACTTAGAATGATCATATTGACATCATACTTATTTCTTTCATTCATATTGGTTAAAAATAATAGCAAACACCATGTGGTTTTAATACACACACCCACATATATATATATTATGCGTGTTAATGAAAATAAATATTCTCTTTAATTCAATAATAATGAAAAATAAAAAGTTTATTACCATTACCAATGAACCATTAACCTAATTTATATAAAATACTAATGGGACACTAGAAATAAAAAGAATATTTATTTTTAATTTCCATAAACATTCATGATGTTATGAAAACATGAGTATAGAGCATGGAATATGTATAATATATTAATGAAATCAAGGATCAAATGGAATAATTTAAACACGATGATAAATATTTACTTGAAATGACTAATAAATAAGAAATTAAAAATATATATTATATTATATTAAGTATAAAAATATATATTTGTTTTGAATATAGATTAATAATTATCCATTTTGGATTAAAAATGGTATCCAGGCATGTTCTAGAACCTAGTAATTTAGTGTAAGTACTTTATTGAAAATATATCATTTTATTTACAAAATTGTATTCTTCAACTAAATTAATCTATGTTTCATGTATAATTGAATTTAATATTTAAATATTTTGTTTTAACTTCATTTATTTTGATATTACCATTATGTATCATAATCACCATCATTATTGATTCATGTTTAATAAAAACATGATTTCATAAAGGAAAATACCCATACTTAGGTTTTCATATTTTTCATGTATATCCATGTTCAATCATACCGTATATTGTTAATTTTTTATATTGAAATTAAATATCTATTTTAGTCAACATATATCATTATTAAAATTATATTTATTTACAGAGGAAATTGTATATATTATTTAATGATATTGGTAATTTTAAAATGTTATTATTTTTTAAAAAAATGTGGCGGTCTACCGATCCTGAAGGGATTTGATAATTAATTAATTAATTATTTTATATTATACCTTTTTATCTAGGCAGAGAGGGAACCCTCACATGATTCATGGGCACAATTTCATAAGGACTAGTATATGACCATAAGAACTAGAGGTACAATTCTCAATACATGAACCAAATGCCCAAAGACCCGACTACAATTGGAACTACCCCTCCCAAAAATTTGTTTCATTGAATGTGCATAGCTCCACACCTCACATGGGTGGTTGGCTTGTATCTCTCCATTAAGAGCATCACTATTCTTAGTACCAGTGGTAATTTTCATACTATCACATCCTTTTGATCTTGTTCTCTCTTATTTGGTGGCCGATACTTTCTATGAATCCTTTTATGGGGCCTATTATTGTGTGATCCACCTTTCACTCCTTCATGCTCATATAGCCCAAAATCCCATGGTCAGGAGGCCTGAGGTAGCCTAGAGGCCATGTGGCCTATAGGGTCAAGACGATGGTCTGAAGGATCCAATTGGATTAAAATTTATATATACCAATATACCAACAGTATCTACTGTAGTATTACTATAGTATTATAGAAATATCCATCTTTGAGGATTTCATTTTAGGTTTCATGCAGTATTATGGGGTGTGTTAGTTCTATGAATTTTCAAACAATATTTTACATTTCCATCAATACTCCATTTGATTTACTTTTTAGCATTTTAAGGATCCCTTAAGAGGATATTTAATATCAAAATAATATTTATATAACTTTTTTACATTTTAGAAAAGCATTATAGTGACTACTATATCTGTTTCAACAATGACATCACCAAAACATTAATTTTTTTTTTAAAATTTCATGGCCATTTTCACTTCTTTCAATGGATGATCCATTATATATGGATATTCATATAACTCAGGTATTATCATCTATGTTATCTTTTTATATGTTTTCATGGTTGATTTAATATTTTGTTTCATATGAACCAATTCTATAATGCTTCTTTTTTGATACATTGTGAAATTGTTGTGTGATACATTTTATATCCCTGATTTAATAGAGATAAATATTTTAATTTATGTTTAATTTATTTCTTGTATTAAATATCTGTATTATTTTATTATAATATAATATATTTTAAGAAAAATTATATATTCCCTTAATGTATTTTGTAATGCTTTTTCATAAGCTATTACCTTGGGATGCATTTAGCGATGGCCAATCCAATGATTTTATAAGCATGAAAAGTGATTACAAATCCCCTATATTACGGGGAATTGTGTTATTCCCAATCCACTATGACAGTTTGTGGGGTTAAATTTCCATATAGTATTTCTAAATATTCAATGACTATTCATTGTTCATATTTCTATTTTATGTCATGACGGTTCATGATTTATTATTCCAAATTTTATACCATTGTATAGTGTATGAATTATTTTTATCCTTTTTTGGATCTATGATTTTCATCCCTTTCTCTATTATGATTTGATTATGATTCTTGATGACATATTATGTTTTAATGATCTAATGCAATAAATATTGAAAATCCACCCTATATAATTTCCTATAATTTTTATTTTTATATGATAGGTTCTTTATGTCTCATTAAAATTATTTTTTGTTACCATGTTATTAATACCACCATTTTACTTTGTTTTAATTTAAAAAATAAAAGGATTGTGAATATTACATATGATATGTATATAATGGATTCATGTGTGAAGAATGCTATGGATTAGTTATAAATTGTATCATGTAATATGTTAGTTTGGAAAAAAACATGAAAGACACCAAAACTCTATGTTTTGAAAGTGTATTTTATTTTTATCATCAGATATATAATTTTTTTAAATTATATAATATATATACATATATAATAATATAACTTCTATAAATACCCTTGTATTAACAGTTTGTGATATATTATAATAAAATGTAAAAATGGAAAGCGTGAAAATTAAAGATTCTATAAATTGATATCATAAGGAATGTACATAGAACTAATATCCTTTAATATAACTAAAAAATGAAAAATTACATAACATTGTTAAAATAATTTCTAAATTAAAACTGGTAAAAATCTATATAATAAACCATATATGTCATTTTTATATGAAAAAATGCCTGGTAAAAAAGTATTTATATCAATCTTAATCACAAAGCTAACAAAAATAAACACACATCATGTTAAATCCAATAAGCCTATATATAAATATATGAGTTTTATATTTTTATAATCATTAAAATATCTTATATGGATAAATAAACATGTAACCATTATGAAAGAAAAATACACATAATAGTAAAATAATTAAACATTCTATCTTCCTCATTATCCATAGAAACAAATTGTAATTTATTTCAATAATAATCATGTGATTATTAATTATAAAAACATATAAAATAAAACTTAAAATTCAGTGAAATATTAGTTCTATATGTATTATTGATTGAAATGAAAATACATCAATGAATTATGTTCCTAAACTCACTACATGAATCAATACCCAAAAAACAAAATATTTATAATATAACACAATCCTTAAAGTTTAATAAGGCCCCATGTATATCATCAATAACTAGAAAACACTATACCCCTAATGAATTAAATCATGCTACCAATACTGACCTATGTATATCCAATTAGTGGTGGAATGGGAATGGAAAACACTAAATTTATTATCCAGTTAGTACCATATTTCCTCAATGAGTAACTTCTAATAGATATCTCAAATATATTAATGTATAATGATTTGGATAATGGATGGAAAATCACTTATATGATATCATATTGAACTATAGAATACTATTTTTTTATCAAAACATTTTTGAAAGATGCTCCTCACAATAAAGAAAAAACTAGAATATAATAAGGTTGAATTAATAATTAATCCATATTAATATTAGTTAAACAATGTTATAAGTCCACATGATAATATAATAAATTATATCAACATGTCCATAACACAATTTGACCAATCATGTTAGTAAGGTCATATGATGACCAGATAAATCTATTAAATTATTCTATATAAAAATCAGAATAATTATTCACTACACTTTAATGTAAAAAGGTAGAAAAAATATTAATAAATAATATACATCTGAAATTTGGATAATAACTACAATGTAAATAAGTTAAATTCATAACAAAATTTTAGTAAATATGATATAAATTTGATTTTTCATGGAAATACTCTATACCCATGTTATCATGTCAATAAAATACTGAGATATACTACCATATAATTTAGTAATTTAATATTTCATTGATGGAAATTCATTGAATAATATCCCACCTCTAATAAAATTTTATTTTTATACGCTACCCATGTATAGATATTGTATTTAGATGTATGAATATCATAAATAATTCTATTGTTTTATCTCCCATCATCTAATATAAAAGTTTACATCATTTACTTATAAGGTATACTATGTAAATATAATTAGAATAAAATAATTTCACCATAACTAGTAATTACAAATCATATTAATAATATAATATATTTTAATATCATTTCTCATACAAAAATATTAAAAGGGTTCCTTGGTGCTTAATTTTATTTATAACCTCATTGATCTATAATATTGTGTAGTTTCAATAATCAATTCAAGGTATAGTATTAGTATTCATGATTTAGGGTCTCACTAGAGTCTCCACATGTATAATTATTAATAAAATATTATTCTAGAAGTCAATGTGAACACTCTCATCCAAACATAATTTTATAAATTTAATTATAATATGAGATTAAAATTTATCATTGGAGGGAATCATTGTAACCAAACCCTAAAAACATGTAATATATGTATGTTAAAAAAAATCATGGAATATTCAAACAATGTTCTCCAGGTCCAATTATTTAACTTGTCCAAAACACCCCTAAAATGAATTACACTGGGAATGAAATTATCATAAATAATATATTGATACAAAAATTATCAGGAAGATGTTTTTTCAAATTTATAATCACCTATTGTTATTTATACTTTCTCTATTTAATATGTTTGTTTGGGTGTGTGTACACATATATGAACACACACACACCTATATATATATATATTTACACATATAATCGTGATCACATAAAATTTTATCAAATTTCAAGATTAAAACAACATATTTTTATTTAATATGATTTCAATTAAATTTTTTATTTATATTTGTCTCTAAAAATGTAGACACAAATAGAAAAATTTAAATTCATTTGTATATATTTATATATTATTTATACTAAAAGTTAAAGGAGGGGAGTTATTTACCACTTTCCCATTGGGTACGAGATGTATCATCTTAATTGCACAACTGATAATCGAGACTCAATTATCAGGATTAGATGGTGAAATGTGTACTTGTTCATAAATGGAAATAGATATCGTAATAGTTTTTATATTAAAAAAAGTGTAATCCAAATAAAAAAATTTGACCAAAATATTCCCCATTTTATTTTAACAATAACTCATATTACAATTTTCATAAGGAATTTTGAAGGAAATAATGGCTATTATATTTATAATAGTTTTTTATATCTATATGTTTTAATTTTTTTATAATATTTTGAAATAAAGATTAATAAAAAAATAAATATGTTTTAAATAATTTATAAATAAATAAATATATACTATTGAATTATTTTATTATGTACTCATTAAAAATAATAAATGTTAAAATTTAAAAAATGTAATATAAATAAGTGTATTGATAATATAAAATAAGAATATATAAATAAAATAACATTTAAATAGTATATTTTGTATATATAAATGAATTTATTCTCTTGGATATATATATATATATATATATGCCTTTATTATGTTAAAAATTATAGGCAGTATATATGTGTTAATGTGTGTGAATCTATGTATATAGATAATATATTTAAAATATATATACGGATATATATAAGTGTGTGTGCGTGTGTTTGTGTTAGCGTGTCCTCATAATATATATATTACATAAATAAGGATTCATCAAATACAACTTTCAAAAATGGAATCTAAATTTCAATCCATCAAAATTGATTTCCTCATGATACCGAGTTGAATAATTAAAATCTAATAAATGATCAGTTATTTAGACCATTAATATTGTCAAATAGAGTTTCATATTTACATTGAATAATTACTGTGATTTTTTGGAACTCTTACTATGTGTATTTTTACAAAAACGATTTACCAGACATAATGAATCAACTCATGTTGACGAGACAAGTAACCTAACATAGTTTGTCACTAGAACAAAAGACATTAAAGAACCCCAAAAGATGGAAACATGTGCCTATATTTCATGAATAAAATTTTGGGAATGGTTTCACTATCGATAAAAATAGTAATATACAAATAATGGAATCTGTGGAGAATATAGTATGACCTCTTCAGAGACTACACATCCATTCAATCTAAATAAGTAGAAAAAAACAATCTATCAAAAATATTCAACTAAATTAAATATAATGGATGTACATAAAATAGTACTAGAAAAATAAAATAAAATAATTCAAACAGGTCTATACAACATCCCAAGATAAAAATGGAAATACAACCTATATATAGCTAATATTATAACCAGTGACCCATACTCACTCACCAAATCTATTCATCCATCAAAGATAAACCCAAACATCTTAAAAATATATAGTAATCAACACCTAAAAGATAAAACATGATACTATATACACAACCACACATCCTTTTATATATTGGGAATTCACTAAACATGCCTATTAGAATCTCACTACATAGTCTATACAATTTTCATTATATGGAAATCCATATATTTATAGTTTGAATATAAATTATAAAATATTTTTTTCACAATAATGGGTAAATGTTATAAAATATTATATCAAACATAAATTTTTTAAACACCCACCATTTTGAATAAAACATGGGTGGATAAATAAAATAGTTTACCATTCTAATATAAGAAATGGGGAATTTTCAATATTTAAGAATAGAAAAAATTAAAATTTTATTTCCCCTTTCAATATTTTTACAAAATTAAAATATCATAAATAATAACATTTAAAACACATATACTTAAAACATGTTTAATATGAATCAAACCCATTACATTTTCAAAAAATAATTTCCAATAAATTGGTAGAAATCTGTTTTTAATTAAAATATAATAAAAACTAGATTATATGAAATACCAATAGGAATAAAGACATTAATATATCAAAATATAAGTTCCAAAATCATGTTTGGATTATTTATTATTAATGATAAATTAGTGAAATATAATTTATCCATGAAATTAAATCCTCTTAAATTTCTTAAAAGTGACATATGATTCACAGATAACTTCTTAGAACCCACATCACTCAATTAGAACTATTAAAATTACCCCTAGGTCAACAAAAAATTATATTTATGTCTTAGTAGTTTGGGTAAACTAGTGAGTCCCTAGTTTAATCCATTTATAAAAAAGATTATATTGGCACATAATACATCCTAAAAGTGATTATATCCTACTTACAGTAGTTCCCTAGAAGAAGAACAATCCACAATATGGGTTAGAAATTATCTTGGACTCTAGTTAGACTATAAGGCCTCTCATAGAATAAAAATAATAGGTGATTGGTCAAAATAATCACATATAACATATTTAAATTTGTTTTGAGAACTATAAACTCACTTCATACACCCTCTCAAGAAATATCCCTTTTCACATTCATGTATAATAATCACATTAATATACATCATTATAATGGATTCACTAAGGGGTCACAATCCATAATGGTGAAAAAAATCACAAGGTATTTGAATTAGGGACTCACTTTTAATAGATAACTATCTCTTTAAAAGAGAAAATCATGATTTTAAAGGAATATTATAATTCAATTTTGTGCTCATTCCTTTTAATATTTCATTTCAAATAATCATTGAAATGAACTCTTACAATTCAAATATCCAAATTCATTTGGAACCCAAATAATTTTATTAAAATCCAATTTAAAACATTTTTAATCACTTTATAGACTCAATGGCATCAAAAAATTATATAACAAGGTTCAAACCCCTTCATTTTATAAATAATTTCTTTAAAACTCCCAATATCACCTTTAAAATGAAACCAGTTTCAAAAAACCTTTTAACAATTTAAATCCTTATAAAAGTACCACTCTAACATTTTGAAGAATGATAGGCATGTTAAAAAACCATGAAAAGAGTTAAAATAATTTTTAAACCACATTAAACTCCTCATGGTAATATTTAATGTATAATCCAGAAGATAAAGTATTTAGAAATCCTTAAATTTTATGACATGTAATATAAGGTGGATTTATAGAAACACATACAACTTTCAGGGAAAAAAATATTTGGAAAAAATTGCCTTTGTAGTGAATGCATAACCATGTAAGGGAAATCCATTAAAAAATTTCAAAACTAAAATAAAAAAAATTAGTCCACCACCACCCCTAATTAAAATAATTCTAGATACTCAGGTTTTTTAGAGAATAAAAATACCATAAGAAATGGGAAAGTTAGAAGCGATAAAGAGTATACAAAAAAATATACAATAAATCTTCTTTAAATCGATAGAGGTAGAATAAAAAATAAAAACATAAGGATAAGATAGTTCCCCATGCACACCCCCAACTTTGACTATAAAATTTATGAGAAAGATGAGGCTAATAATAAAAAAATTCAGTTGGAGTTTAAATGTAATTTTACCCTTTTAATGGGATATCAGAAACTTTCATAGTTTCTTCAGATGGTATATAAAATCATGTACCAACCTTTTTTAAGCCATTATATGGGAAAAATAAACTTTTTTGGTTTAAAAACACTATTCAAAACCCATAATACAGTCATGAAAATACAGTTTTTTGAAAACTATAGAATCCTAAACCCCATAATAAATTTACTTCCACTCATGCATACGTTAAGTGAAAAACAATCTGAAATAAAGGCGAGACACATAGTTTTAATTTAATTCTAGATGATTAAGACCAAACCATGCTCTAATAATATGAAAAAAATACATTAATGTTAAAAATTAACAAAAATATTCTACTTTGTATATGTAAACATAAATGATATGGTATGGTAGTTATGTATGGTTTCTAAAACCATGATTAGATATAAATCTGTGTCAGGAGGATTCATCAGAGTAAAAAAATAATTGCATAGAACGATCAATCTTCAGAATTCATTCAACGAGACTTTACTAAAATCAATAACATAGTTATTTAGCACATAGAAAGATTTAACCAATCATATTTTCCCACAAACTAATTATCCTTTGAAATTTTCATACATACAATCAATGAAATTTAAAAGTACACTTTGGCTTATCATGGTTAAAATTTCTATTCTACATCCATGGGAGAACACTATAAGATTTTTTATTCTCTGGAAGTGAAAATATGAAAGCTAGATTTAAGTTTAATACTTATGGATTACTAAGAAAAGTTAATCACAATACACATCAACAAAGTATCCCATAATCTGTATGAAGAGTTAACATCTAGTCAACCTGTAACATCAACTTCCTATAATTCTGAATGTCCATATGTTTCAATGTGAACCTTATTATACATTGTATCTTTCTTTTATTTGAAGACTAGTCATTATTAGTTAATCAGTTCCTAAACACCATATTATTTTCCCCACACATCCCCATTTTACATATATTAAAAATGATTACTACTGAATTTTCCAATAAACTAACCATCTGATCTTCTGATTATCTACCACCACAATATTGATGATATATAACATCCACTACCTTCATCCAATGGCCCGATTAATGAAATTTAAATAAAAATAATTTGTATTATTGAAGAGAATTCATAATCCTAAAAATATCTCAATAAAATACTACTTTCAAGTTCCCTTTGAAAACCAATAACACATTGTAATACAAATGAAATTCACTTCCTTTTGATCAATACAATATTCTCTAATCCACTAATTTAATTCTCCATATACCAACTGAGTAACATTTTAGACACATATATTCATGGAATATTAATTTATTAATTATATATTATGGCTTATTTTAAGAAATATTTAATAGATCATGCTTTAAATTCTCTATAAACATCCATATGTAATGATACTTATTTCTAAAATATTTTTTATAAAATTGGAAAATAGTATTGTTCACCATGTGATTGAAAGTTTTACTATAACAGTAAAGTGTCCCACATTCTTGACCCATTTTATGTTCCTCAAGAAAATTCCTTAACATCAATTAAAATTTCTCAATTTCCATTTCTATGCCACAATATGCTCTTATTTATGAGAGTGAAACAATTGGCTATGAAATTAACATCCAATTGATAGTCATTCCATTATACGCAAAGACATAAACATTGGTTCAATTGTGAGTATCAGAATATCACCAAAATCTAGAATAAAAATATCATTTCTAGAGTTTATTGACACCATATAATAAGGAAATTTATTTTGTTCCTTGAAAATACTTGACAATCCATTTCATATATTCCAAATTTTGTTGTCAAAGATTATCTTAGAACAGACTAATAGATATTTTAGTGTGTGAATTGTTTATATGAGAACACAATATAGAATACATCAAACATATGACTTTATATTCCAAAGTAGAATTAGATATGTGTTTCACTATATCATCTTTCCAAGATGATTTATCTTTAGATAAATAGAAATTTTTGAAAAGAGGTGTATAAATGGATTTACATATAGTCATCCCTAAACATTCCATGACTTTTTGGATGCACTCCTTTCAATATATGGCCAAATAACTCATTTAATCAGCATTACAATGATTATATAATCTTTATTGGTGTATTTATCTTTAAAACTCCAAAAAATATACTTCTTGATATTATAAATGTATATTAACTTATGAAAAAATAGAATAATATTATACACATATAGTAACATATTATGAAACTTTCATCCCTCAGAATTCATTGGTAGAAAAAAAGATATGTGATTCTCTATAATAAACCTTTATTTCGTATGAATTCATGAAATATTAGGCACCACTACCTTGGAGATTATTTAATTGAATAATGTCTTCTTTATATTTTGAATATAAATTCATCATTCCATTTGTCTTCAAAACCCTCAAGTCACTTTATGAAAATCTCCTCCTCTAGATCACATGAATAACAACTATCATCATATCTATTTTCTCAAGAAAATGATCTTCAAAAGAAACCATAGACATTAAAGTACTTTATAATTATATTTATTGATCAAGGATAATTTTTATAAAAATTAAATTCCTTCCATTCATTGGAAACCCTTATCTGCTAATATTTATTTATACCCCTTACTTCAATTCACCTCTTCCTCAAACCAAAAAATAAATTTACTGTCCATCCAACCCGATCTATATGGATGTAATGGTATCTCCCAAGTGTTATTCATATAATGGGAATACATCTATTCTTTTTTATTAAACATGCAATTAGTGGAATCACTGAGACTGGAATCCACTTATAGATGTTTTTATAATCCTGGATTATATTCTCATCCATTCCTAGGCTTTATCATATTACATATCAAAATCATGCAAAATTCCCCTTAGGCTACTCATCTATACTATTTTCCAATCACTGAGCTTTTATATAAAATATGATTTGTCACACTTTTATAAATTCCGAGGATACTACTAAAAATTATTATAGAATTTGAATTTTTTTTATAGTTATAGTTTGAATTAAAATATCAAAATTTTTATTTTAACTTGAACTTTAGGCTAGGTCAAATTAAATATAAGATGATTCATTTTTCTCAGCTTATTTTTCCACCAAGTAACATTCATTCTAAAGAACCTTCTCATTAAAGAGAACATTTCTACCTCTATTGACTATCCTTTTTCTATCATCTTAATGAAGAAATAAATATTCATCATATTCATAATATAATTTGAAATAACTGCATGAATTTTATTTATGATTTTCTTGGTCCCTATAATCTTCACAAACACATGTAATATAGCCCTATATCTCGAGATAAGTTAGTTCTAGTCTTTTAGGAGTCCATCGTGCCTCTGTTATGTAACATCATGAGATTTTTTCCCTTTTAGAATATATAATTTTTTAATAACTTATGTCACATACTATACTCAATGTCAAAAACCCCAGTAAGATAAAATTATTAATAAATCAATAATAAGGAGTGTGATGATAGACCACTAAATATGAATAATGTAAATAATTTATATGATTTAATATTTAAAAGGGTAATTCCCAATAAAATCCATGGTCTTGGTATTATGTATTTTAATTTCAAAGGATATTTTTGAAAAATTAGAATTAATTTTTATAAAATAAAATCCATTTTTAATTCCTCATATAAAATTTTAATTACTATAAATTTTTGAGTTTTTCTTGAATTGGTTTATTTTTAGTTAAAAAATGCACTTTTTGCGATATTTATATTTATAAATTTTATCATTTTTTAATAATATCCAATTAATTAATAAAAAAATAAGTAATAAAATATTTATTTAAATAATAAAATTATGTATTCTAAAATATTCTTTTTAATTAAAATTTTATGGTGAATACATTATAATACTCTATTAAAATGATACATTAATAAAAAATGTTTTCCATCTTTTCATAAAATTAATTGTTTAGATGGTGAAATTATATTTTGGGTTTCTATTAAATCCTCCAAAATTGTATTTATTTCATAGTAGATATATTTAGATCATTAAAATTATTATCCATGTTAAATATGTCATATATATAATTTTATAGCTTAAAGATGTTATTTTTCTAAAAACTATTTTTATGAAATTAAGAGTTTTTATTTTAAAATTATCTTTTAAAAACATTATTAAATTTATATATTAAAATTATTTTGAAATTTTATATCATAATGTTTAAATTTTGTAAATGGATTCAATATTAAATTTTTTAGTAATGTTAATTAGTAATGTAAATAAATAACTACCATTATAAAAGTTAGTTTAGGCAAAAGGTTAAAAGTAAAAAATCCTTAATTCACAATTATCTTTAATAAAAATGAATGTATGATAGAAATAATAACGTTATATTATTTCACACCCCTATTTTTCCAAATTTTATTTAGTCAGCCTTGAATAATGTCATTATATTTTTAAAAAATATTGAGTATTTTGAAAAGTTCCCTTTTTTTCCTCCTATAAAAGGTTACCACATACAACCTCTCAAGGTGAACTAGACCTATGATTTATTTATTTAAAACATTCCATTTTAATCTCCCTATATCTCAATACCACAAAAATAATCCACTGAGAACAATATTTAACACAATTCTTTTACTTTTTAGGGAACTTCTAACGATTCATCAAGTCTCTATCGTAAGTATTATTTCCTTCATAATGTTTTTCTTCTTTAACATACTAATAAAAATATATTATATCCATTATAATATTATGACTTAAATATTATGATTATAATTATTTGGACTAATATTATTTGTAAAAATCATATTTATTCATTTTCACCCACTTAGAAGAAGAATTGAACATCTTTAGTAGATTGCACATACAATAACCTCTACCAAGTGGTATTTCTTGTTTGTTTCTCATTACTTACCTTAATTAATGGTTATAACAGAGGTAATAAAAAATAAATATTATATATATCATGTATTTATGATCTTTAAATATAAATTTAATATATACTTTAACCACCTATAAATCATTGAGGAATATGAATTATAAGCATGCATATGTGAGGACTCTAACCCCCATAATGAATAATTTTTATCTATTTTTTCATACATTATAAAAAATATTATGTTTCCGTAGGATAAATAAATAAATAAAATATCATTATAATTTTTTTATGATGATATTATTTAAAAAAAATCCCCTTCATACCTATAATTTCAAATCGAGTTAAAGCATGTTCAAATTTGGGTTTATTTAACCACATATATAAAAAAGATTTAAAATAAAATTATTGATTAATATGGAGGTATAATAAATTATATAATTAAAATATACTAATATATAATTTATTAATATATGATTTTATAAATATTATATTATGTATTAAGCTTTTTATTAAAGTAAAATTTTAATTCAAAATTATTAAAAAAATAAGTAGACACATATTCATTTTTCCAAGAAACACAAAGAAAGTATATATAACAAGTAAATATCCTCTGATAAAAAATGGATAATATTAAATTAAATATAAAATGATATGAATCCTAATACTTTTTAAAATTAAGTTAATTTCTTCATTTAGGATGTTATGATCATATACTAAATTAATCTGGAATAAGGTAAGATATGTCGCCTCAATTTTACTTCATTGAGACATAGTTCATATTTATGAACCAATTCATATTTATTTGGTGTATATACTAAATAATTGATATAAAATATCATAAATTATCTTTTATTCATCATATTTTACATTTAACTACATGACATCCCTTTTATGGGCGGTTTTGATTGAATTTTTACCCATATCGTAATGATTTATTTGTATAAAATTTGAATGATATAAGACATGTTTAAGCTATAAAACATGGTTCCTATTCAATGAGGTGAATACGTACCTATTGTAATATTTATTCATGTTCCTCTAACATTTCATGATATTATATTTTTTATTAAATGTTATTCCTCACATGGGATTCTTTATTCAAGTGTTAAAATCATTTTATCAAATTTTCATGAACAAATTATTTTTAATGGGTCATATCCATCCATAAAAGAATATAATCCTCATGATTTATATGATATTAATATTTCCCCTATTTTTATATTTATTTTATATTATAATCTATGTAATTTACTTCAATTTATCAATATTCAATTTTTGATAAAATAATTTCGAAAATAAAGATTACTATTAGAAAGAATAACTCACATTCATACCAATGGATACTTTCTTCATTGTATATATTATATTTATCACTAATTGTATCTTATTTTTTTTTTGAAATATAACATGTATTTTTTTAAATTATTTTCATATGTCATTACCCCTTTTCAAAAAATAAAATATAAAACTACTTGAATGATTTCTTTTTTCAAGAAAGTTATTTTAAAATATTCAGAAGGATTTTTAATCCATTCCAAATAAAACATTTTACCATCCACTCAACATATTCTTTCGTAAATATTTATCTCCATTTAAAGGATACATTATTAAATAATATTTTTAAATAATTGTTTTCAATGTATTTTAAATTAATTTATTGAGAAACCTATGTTATTTTTTAAATTTTTAATTATTAAATATTCTTTTTAAAAGGAATAATTTTTAGTGTTTTTTAACATAGTTTTCATGAAAAATATTTTCATTTTAAAGACTCTATTATTAATGATTCTCATAAAGAAATTAATTTTTCAATTTAGTTTTAATTCATTGTTTTGGAACCATTATTCATTTTGAAGGATGTTTTATTTGTAACTCTTTATATTAATATTTTAAAATGTCTTTTGTAACACCCTAAGCTTCCATGGTAAGCTTCTATTTGAATAATGCAATAGTTTGTATTGTACGAAAATTCAAGTTCTAGCACACCATGACCAATCAAACTAGCTGTAATGAATAGTAATACCCATTTTTTAAAATTTTATAAATTTTATTTTCAAAATAGACTTCATTTTTGGATTCGGAATATCAAAATTATCTTAGGGTAAAGTTTATGTATTTTTTTGAAAACATTCAATTTTTGATGAATAGTGAAAAACACTACATTATTATTTAAAATCAAATTTTATTTAAATTTATTTTAAATACAAAATAGATACATAATACCTATATTATTTCAATTCAATTCATTGGTGTCATTTTATAATAAGATTAGATATATAAAATGTTATTGAATTTTTTAACGTCTTTTACCCATCTTCTAGGAACATTTGAAAATTTTCATAAAACTAAATTTTACTGCTTCTGTGAGTTGAATTTCAAAAATCCAGGATACAAAGTTGACATCAGTTTGTAAAATTTGGTTTAATAGGATGAAAATATTTTTTGGTGAATAGTAACTTTTGAATTTTATTTACCGCAGTTAAAAGTAAATAGGGTAATTAAAGGTAAAAAATGATATTATAATTACCCTAACCCATGTCCTAATTCTATTATATAAGTTTATTTCGACCAAAATAAGCCTTAGGAATAAAATATGATCCTTTTTGTCCACTTAGATTAGATTAGGACATTTATTATTATTTTATTTAAAGAAGAGTTAAAAGTGTTAAATTCAATTTTTAATAAAAAAACATTTGTAATATATGGAAATACAAATGATAATTTCGATTATAAATAGTAATTATAAATATAAAATGATTTCCAACATCATGGTATTTTATTTATAATTTTTAGACATGAAATAATTAAATTTATATACGAAACAATGATGATGCAGTAATTACCATATTAAAAAAAGATTGAAATAATTGATATTATAAATATTATAATAAATTTAAATTTAGACTTTTGATGCATTCCACGAATTTCATAGGACAATATGACATGTTAGGGTTGATTTCATGTATTTTTTATGTGATAAAGTTTTTATGACTTTTACAAAAACCAAATACTAAATAGTGTTACAAATGACATAAATGAGTTTTTAAGACAAATACTATATTATTAAATGATATAATATTCATAAAATATAAGGTTCATACAAAGGACTTATATAATGATAGATATGTCATTAATGAACAACTTGAGTTTCTTTTTTAATTTTATAATCAGTTTATTAACCATGTAATATAAAAATATAAGAAGACATTGTAAACGTTAACCTATTTAATTAAGAGTTAAATCTAAAAGACAAGGTTAATATACTGACCTAAACTTGTCTAAAACCTATTGGTTGAGTGTGGTTTTGACCTAGAACCACCTTAGACTCTAAATAAATCCATTTTGAGTCATTATAAACCAAAAATGATTTTATAATAAAATAATATTTCAAGCTCTTCCTAAAGTGCCCCTTACATCCCTTAAAAAAGTGTACTTCCCATTATCTCAAATTCACACCTCCAAAGCCATTTTTCTAGGACAAAATCTTCTCAAATATCCTCCCTACTACACTAACTTAAGCCTAGAGGCCTTACATTGATCAGAAATCCATCCTAAGGAGCTATTTTGATCAAATCAAAAGGAAGCACCTGAAGAAGAGGTAATTATTTCATCACCTCTTTCAAAGTTATTTTCTTATTCCACATACTCTTTCTTTGTTGTTTCCATACCAAAATAATAAATACAGTACCTTTTATATACTTTGATGTTATTATAAATATGGTACAACAATATTCATTATTCTATCCATCCTATGAATGACAAAGTCACCATACGTGGGTACACACGACTTACCATCTCCACATCGTGGTATAGTTTGTTATTCAACACTTCATTATTTGGATGGGTATAATAATGAGTATAATTTATGTAAATAATAAATATAATATTTTAATGATTCTATAAATATTATATACCATTAAATTACACATTATTTCACCATCAATAGAATGATATTGTCGCTCATGTGAACGTACGAATTACTGTCTCCACGAACGTGATGAGATTTATTCCCCATCGCAACCATTCAAGAATAATTTTAATTTGATGATTAAAAATAAGTTTTAAATAAAATAATATCATTATGGATATGAATTAAATACATCATATCCATGAAAAATGCGAATTACATAACAAAACATACTAAGGAAAATGAATCAGTTTACTTCCGAAACTATGATACAATTGAAGTATTACTAACAAAGAAATATTAGAAGATCATATATGATATCATAGTTATGTATGTGGTTCTTTTATAATTTAATAACAATGATTTAATTATTATATAGGAGGTTAACGTACCCTCGACTAATGAAGAGTACAAGGTAAGGGTTAATTTTACAATCTCTTTATTATCCGAGGTTGTTTATACATAAGCATACACAAGGACCTCTTTATCATCCACTTATGTGTTTCTTAAAAATTTATTTCAAAACATTTTTAATATTTATTAGAATATGGGTTAAATTCATTTATATCCTCATTTTAATTTTTATAAAATTGTTTTAAAGGAATATTTCCATCGCTTTCCAAATAGGGTACTTTATGACCTTTTCAACAAACTAAGGAAAGAATGTTTTTTAACTTATACGGTGGGTGAGACTATTTTCTACCCTTATAACACATTTTAAGCTTCCCTTAAAAGATTATAAGAATATTTTGAAAATAAATATTTTATTTTTTAATTACGTGACTTTCAAATGATTTTAAAATAGAAAGAGATATTTCTATGAAAAAGTTTTTATTTCTTCTATGTCAACATCCTTTGTTGGATTTTACATTTGTTTGAAGTTGACTTATTATGATACAATATTCCATATTGTATTGATGGGTTTTGTGATATTTTTGATTTTGGATGTGTTATTTTTATACCATTCATGTTTTATGGTAAAGGTTTTAACATTTCATATGCTAGTTTTAATACAAATGTTTATGTGATTTTCAACTTTTTCATATGAGGAATGCATTGGACTTAGTAAGTAACAGGTGGAGCCTATTATAGTTCATCGATTAATCGGTAGGTCTCATTAGACAAACTAGTTTCTTAGCACAAGGACTTGAAAAAATCTTATTTGTAGTCTTGTCATAAGGCCTTGACTTTGTGGTTGTGATGTCCAGCATTATGTATTCCATCATTACGAAATTAGCTAATGATATTATATATGATTATTCGACTAGTAGAATATCCATGTGAATAAGTAAATGACATTATTTTACTTATCTTTTCCATATTATGATAAAGTTAAATTTTTATGGATTTTTTAGTCTTATACATCACCTTAGATGTTTATTCTTATTTATGATAGTTTCTTCTATATTGTTATCCTTACTGAGCATCTGAGCTCACTCCTTTCTTATGTTTTCTTTTTCCCAAGATGTGAAGAAGTATATTTCTATTAACTTGCAGGAATAGACTAAGGGATATGCATGTGTTCAAAGGGGACATAATGTTTTTGTTTTTCCATTTCATAATGTATTGTAATACTTATGTATGCATCTAGCACTTCCAAGTCTACTAAATTAATCGGTCTTTTGAGACATGATCTATTGTGATCATTAAAATGTTATATAATAATGTACCGACTCTAGGTAATGGGGGTTAGGGGTGTTACAGTTGGTATTAGAGTAATTTTAGTACAAATCATGGAAGCTAGATTTAGAAAAACTCTGATTAGATAACGTTACCCTAAGATAGAAATTGAGAATTAGTATAGAAGAAATTTCTAGAATTTTGGTAATGTATAGATTTTGTTTATTTTCCAAACAATACATCCCTATCTAGATATGAGAAGGTAGAGGCGGCTCTGACACTGATGTACCTAGGAGTGAAAACTTCAACAAGGAGTTTCAGGCTTGACCCAAGGTATCTTAGTACTCGACAATGTGCCTTACTGCACTCTTGATTACGAAACTCCTAGGGGATATTATTAGGATAATTAACATTTTCTTTACAAACCATTGTGAATGATTTATGATTAAAAACCTCCTTAAAGAAAATATTCTTTTATGATCATAGATTATATGCATAAACTGTTCAATTTATTTTAGGTATTTTAGTAGCTTGGAATTATGTATTGAGATTTATAAACTAAACTAGGGTATGCCATTGTTTAGAAATGGATCTTAGTAGAAGTAATGGAAAACATATCCATGAACACAATTTTTGTAGAGATTTCCCTCTGACTAAAGATAATTATAGTGAAGTTGGTGATGCAACTGGTTCTGAATAGCTTATAACCATACTAGGAAAACTCATTCAGGTTATGAATAATAACCTTAACTATATAGATAACATTGATCCACAACGTGGAGGATCAATGTTAGACCTCTCTATGTGGAAACAACCATCAAAATTTAATGGGACTACAAATCCATTTGTAGAAGAGCAATGGAAAAGTTCCTTATAGAAAATATTTCATGCTTTGGGGTGTAGAAAAAGGGAAAACGTTGTCATGGAAGTTTATTGCCTAAAGGGGGATGCAGATCAATGGTGGTCATTAATTTAAAACAAGAAGGAGGATGAAGAAGTATCAAATATGGAATGAAGGGAGTTTAAAGAGATTTTCTTAGAAAAATACTTTCCTTGTGACCATCAAGTGGTTATGGAAATACAATTTCTGAGTCTGAGGAAAAAGGAGGATGAGAATGTTGCAAAGTATGAGGATGACTTTGCAAGGTTAGCATGGCGTGTTGCAGATTATATAAGTAACCCAAGGAGTAAGATTGATTGATTCTTTAATGAGTTAAAACCATTTCTCTGTCGATCATTAGTCGCATAATCCTTCTCGTAATACAAAGATATAGTCTCATGTGCTATCAAGATAGAAAAATAATTCTCTAAGTCTTATGAATTTAAAGAAAATAAGGAGAAGAAGAGATTTGCTAAACACTCTAGAAATGGAAATAAGGGGAAGAAGGGAAAAGTTGAATATCCTTCAGTAAATGTGGGAAGAAATACCCTGGTACTTTCCTGAAGGGAATGAGAGTTTGATACAAGTGTGGTGAAAAATGCCACCAAGAACGTGATTGAAAGGGGAAGAAAGAGGCTGTCAATGTGGAATGCTACAATTGTAGAGAAATAGGGCATTATGCTAATGAATTTCCTAATCATCAGGGAAAATTACCTCAGAAAAGGCCAAGGGAGCAAGGCCAAACTTATGCGATCACTACTGCTGAGGTTAAAGCTCCGAATTATGTGGTGGTAGGTAATTTAATGGTTTCCTCAAATTTATCCAATGATTTATTTGATTATGGATCATCGCATTGTTTCATATATTTCAAGTTTTCTAAGAAAATTAGATATTTCTAATTTTGTTTAACAAGGTAGTTGTCAGTAAAAACTCCTAAGGTAAGTATCATTGCAACAAAGTTTTGTCAATAAATTATCATTATGGCATATAAATGTTCTTTATATTCTTATCTTATTGTCATACCCATGATTTAATTTTCCATAATCCTCTGTGTGGATTGGATTTCATACCATGATGTGAAAATTTATTGTAAAAAAAGGAGGTTACAATTTTTGATGATGATAAGGAATACCTTATCTTTAGAGTAGAAACGTCACCATTTGATTCTTATCTACATCTACCCCTAGTAGCTCTAATAAATTCAATTATTTATGGGGAAGGGAATGAAATAACTATGGGTGAGGAAAAGAATGTTCAAATAGAGGATGTACCTATTATGTAGGAATATGTTGATGTGTTTCTAGAGGATTTACATGGACATCCTCCAGAATGGGAAATTGAGTTTTCTATTGACTTAATTCCTAGTTCAAGGCCTATATCGAAGACCCCCTATAGAATGACCACTATATAATTAGTGGAACTAAAGAAACAACTAGAGGAATTGAGTAATAAAGGATTTATTCACATTAGTGTTTCTCTATGGGGATCCCCTGTTATTTTTGTTAAGTAGAGAAATATATCTATGAGGTTGTGAATTGACTACAAGGAGTTAAATTATATAACAATAAAGAACAAGTTTCCCCTACCTCTTATTGATGATTTATTCAATCAAGTTCATGGAGTTCAATATTTTTCAAAGATTGACCTTCGATCTGGATATCATCAGTTGTGCGTGAAGAAGGAAGACATTCCAAAGATAGTATTTCATACCAAGTATGAGCATTATGAGTTTACAGTAATGACATTTGGACTAACTAATGCACCCTATGTTTTCATGGATCTAATGAATAGTGTTTTCAAGGAATATCTTGATGAATTTATAGTGGTATTTATTGATGATAAATTAGTATACTCAAAAAGCTACGAAGATGATGAAAATCATTTGTGTACTATTCTAAAGTCTCTTAGAAGAAATTAATTATATGGGAAGTTTAGCAAGTGTGGATTCTGGATTTAGAATATTTATTTTCTTGGCCATATTGTCTCTAAGGATGGAATATCTATTGATCCTTTAAAGACAAAGGCAATCCCAGAATGTCCATCACCAATGAGTATAACTGAGGTACAAAATTTTATTGGTTTTAATGTTATTATCGGGGCTTCATCCAAAAAATTTCCTGATTGGATAGCCCATTAACCAAGCTCACACATAAAGTGGTTAAATTTGTTTGGACAAAAGAGTGTGAATAATGTTTTGAATAATTGAATAAAAGATTACTCAATGTTCCTATATTGACTCCTAACATCGAAGAATGATGAGTTTGTTATTTATAGTGATGCTTCAAAGAATGTACTGGGTTGTGTCCTTATGCAGAATGATATGGTTATTTCTCATGCATCACAACGACTAAAAATTCATGAAAAAAACTATCCAACTCATGATCTTGAGTTAGCAGCTATAATATTTTATTTGAAGATAAACTGATGGATAATCATAATGGAATATTCAAACCCAATAAGACATGTTGAGATCTTTCTCATTTGACTTTCAAGGTATGTGGGATCAATATTTACCTCTAGTAGAATTTTCCTATAACAATATCTTCTATTCAATTATTTATATGGAAATATATGAAGCGTTATATGGAAAAAGATGTCTCACACCATCTTGTTGAGACGATGTTGGTGAAAGAAAAATCATAGTCCCAAAACTTGTTAAGGAAACATTGGAAAATGTGAAGATTATCTAAACCCACCTCAAAGAAGCTCGAAGTTGGAAAAATAGATACGCCGATAATCGAAGAAGTTAATTGAAATTTCAAGTAGGAGATCATGTTTTATTGAAGGTATCTCCATGGAAGGGTGTTATACGATTTAGTAAGATGGTTAAATTAAGTCCTAGGTACATATGACCTTTAGAAATTTTATAACGAATTGGAGTTGTAACTTACCGTTTGGCAATGCTGCCAAGTATATCCAATGTTCATGATGTGTTCTACGTATCACTGTTGAGAAAATACATTCCCGAACCAACACATGTACTCACCTATGATGAAATAGAAATGGAACCTGGTCTGTCTTATTGTGAAGAGACCGTCAATATTCTTCACACCAGAGAAAAATTGTTGAGAAACTGGACAAATCGTGTGGTAAAAGTTCTATAGAGAAACCATAAAATGGAAGAGGCAACATGGGAACCCGAGGAACTTATGATGAAGAACCACCCAAATCTTTTTATACAGAAATATTTGAGAAATTTCGAGGAAGAAATTATTTGAAGGAGGAAGGAATCTAACTCCCCAAGCTTCCACAATATGCTTCTATTTGAATAATGCAATAGCTTGAATTGTATGCAACATTGAGTTCTAGCACAGCATGACCAATCAAATTAGCCGTTATGAATAGAAATACCCACTTTTTTGAAATTTTATAAATTTTATTTTTCAAAATGGACTCCATTTTTTGATTCAGAATGTCAAAATTATCTTAGGGTGAATTTTTGGTATTTTTCTGAAAACTTTCAATTTTTGATGAATAGTGAAAAACACTGCATTATTGTTTAAAACTGAATTTTATTTAAATAATAATTATTTTTATTTAAATTTATTTTAAAGTCAAAATAGATAAATAATACCTATATTAGTTCAATTTAATTCATTGGAGTCATTTTATAATAAGATTAGACGTATAAAATTTTATTGAATTTTTTAACGTCATTTACCCATCTTCTAGGAACATTTGAAAATTTTCATAAAACGTAATTTTCCCACTTCTATGAATTGAATTTCAGAATTCTGAGAGACACAATTGACATTAGTAAGTAAAATGTTGTTTAATAAGATGAAAATAATATTTAGGGAATAGTAACTATGAAATTTATTTACCACAGTTAAAATTAAATAGGGTAATTAAAGGTAAAAATGATATTATAATTACCCTAACACATTTCCTAATTATTTTGGATAAGTTTATTTCGACTGAAATCAACATTAGGAATAAAATATGATCCTTTTGGTCCACTTGGAATAGATTAGGACATTTATTGTTATTTAATTTAAAGAAGAGTTAAAAGTGTTAAATTCAAAGTTTAATAAATAAAACATTTGTAATATAGGGTTATACAAAATATAATTTCAATTATAAATATTAATTATAAAGATAAAAATATTTTCTACATCATATAATCTTATTTATAATTTTTATACATTAAATAATTAAATTTATATATGACACAATGATGATGCAATAATTACCTTATTAACAAAAGATTAAAATAATTGATATTATAAATATCCAAATAAATGTAAATGGACAATTTTGATGCATTTCACGAATTTTATAGATTAATATGAAATGTTAGGGTCTATTTAATGTTTTTTTTCGAAGTGATAAAGTTTTTATGACTTTCAAAAACACCAAATACTAAATAGTGTTAAAATTGAAATAAATGAGTTTTTAAAACAAATACTATATTATTAAATGATATAATATTCCTAAAAATATAAGGTTCTTCCAAAATAATTATATAATGTTAGATATGTCATCAATTAATCACTTTAGGTTCTCTTGGCATTTTATTGTAAGTTTATTAACCATTTAATATAAAAATACAAGAACACATTGTAAATGTTAAACTATTTAAATCTAAAAGATAATGTTAATATGGTAACCTAAAATTTTATAAAACCTATTTGTTGAGATTATTTCGACCTAGAACCCCATTATCCTCGAAATAAATCTGTTTTGATCCATTATAAACTGAAAATGATTATATAATAAAATAATATTTCAAGCTCTTCCTAAAGTTCCCCTCACCTCTCTTATAAAAGGGTACTTCCCCTTCTCTCAAATTAACACCTCCAAAGCCATTTGGATCAACCAAAACCTAATCAAATATTCTACTAAATACCCTCAATTAAACCTAGAGGCCTTAATTTGATCATAAAGCCACCCTAATAATCTATTTTTATCAAATAAAAAAGGAAGCACCTGAAGAAGAGTTAATTATTTCATCACATCTTTCAATGTTCTTTTCTTCTTCCACTTCCCCATTCATTGTTGTCTCCATACCAGAATAATAACTCCAATACCTTATATATATTATTATTTTATTATAAATATGTTACAAACATGTTCATTATTCTATCTATCCTATGAATGAAAAAGTCACCATATATTTGTATGTACAGCTTACCGTCTCCACATTGTGGTGTAGTTTGTTATTCAACACTTTATTATTTGGATGGGTATAATAATGAGTATAATTAATGAAAATAATAAATATAATATGTTAATGATTCTGTATAAATTATATAACATCAAATTACATATGATTTCACCATCAATAGAATGATATTGTTTCTCGTGTGTATGTAAGGATTACCATCTCCACAAACACGATGAGATTCATTTCCAATCGTAACCATTCAAGAATAATTTTCATTTGATGATTAAAAATAATTTTTAACATGCTTAATATAATTATGGATATGAATCAAATACATCCTATCCATTATAAACATGACTTATGTAATAAAACATATAATGGAAAACAAATCAGTTAACTCTCGAAACAATGATACTACTGAAATATAATTAACAAAGAAATATTAAAAGATCATATATGATATCATAGTTATGTATGTGGTTATTTTATAATTTAATTAAAATTATTTAATTATTATATAGGAGGTTAATTTACCCTCAACTAAGGAAGAGTACTAGGTAAGGGTTAATTTTACAATCTATTTATTATCTGAGGTTGTTTATACGTAAGCATATATTGGGACCTCTTTATAATCTACATCCGTGTTTCCTAAAAATGTATTTCAAAACATTTTTACTATTTACTAAACTATATGCTAAAGTCATTTATACCCTCATTTTACTTTTTATAAAATGTTTTGAAAGCAATCTTTCCATTGCTTTCCAAATAAGGTACTTTATAACCTTTTCAACAAATTAAGGAAAGAATGTTTTTTAACTTATACGGTAGGTGTGGCTATTTTCCACCATTATAACACCCTTAAATCTTCCCTTAAAATATTATAAGAATATTTTGAAAATAAATTATTTCTTTTATAATTACATTAATTTTAAATGATTTCAAAAGGGAAAGAGATATTTCTCTCAAATAGTTTTGATTTCATCTATGTCAACATCCTTTGTTTAATTTTACAATTGTTTGAAGTTGATTTATTATGATACAATATTCCATATTGTATTGAAGGTTTTTGTGATATTTTTGAATATGGATGTGATATTTTTGTACCATTCATGGTTTATGGTTAAAGTATTAACATTTAGTATGCTAGTTTTAATAAAAATTTTTATGTTATGTTTCAACCTTTTCATATGAGGAATGAATTGGACTTAATAAGTGATGGGTGGAGCCCGCTATAGCTCCTCGATGTATCAGTAGGTATCACGAGGCAAAATAGTGTTTTCTAACAAGGAATTGGAAAAATATTATTTGTAGTCTTGGCACGAGGCATTGACTATGTGGTTATGATGTCCGACATTATGCATTCCATCATTATAAAATTAATTATTGATATTACATGTGATTATTAGACTAGTAGAATATCCATATGAATAAGTAAATGGAATTATTTTACTTATATTTACCATATTATACTGAAGTTTAAGTTTAAAAGGATTTTGTTTTAGTCTTATACATTTCATTAAATGTTTGTTCTTATTTATGATAGTTTCTACTCTATTGTTATCCTTACTGATCATCTAATCTCACCCCTTTCTTATGTTTTCTTTTCCCCTAGATTTGAATAAGTATATTACGATTAACTTGTAGGAATAGGGTAAGGGATATGAGTGTGTTCAAAGGGGACACAATTTTTTTTCTATTTCATAATGTAATGTAAAACTTATGCATGCATCTAGTACTTCTAAGGCTACTAATCTAATCGGTCTTTAGAGACTTGATATCTTGTGATCATGCCAATGTTATTTAATAATGCACCAAATCTGGGTAACTTGGTTCGTGGGTGTTACATATTTTAATTCCATTTATTTTTTTAGATAGTAATTTTTAATTCAATATGTTTTACAGGTTTTTTAAAAACATTTTTATTTCACATATATTTACAATCCATGGTCTATATTTTATCAAATGACATTTTTATCACCCTCTATATGTTATTATGATATGAATTATTTTATAATACAAGGTTTTTGATATCTTGTGGTGACTTTATTTCATGTTATGTGATTATTTGTAGTTATTAAGAATTTTATTTTTATTGATTTAATTCATGATGTTATTTTCCACCATTTCGTTGTTTTATAGAACCCATTTTATTTTCATGGATTATTTATTAAATGTGAATGAGTTCCTTTTTATTTTTTAAGAAAATCATTATTTTTTCAAGTTTTTGTTAAGATATGATTGTGATTAACTTTTTAATGGAACAAATACGTATGTATGTCAATGAGTAGGCTTTTATATCACCCTATGATGCATTGGATTACATTTATGTCTCATGAGATCCAATGTGTACAAGCGAGGATTTATCACATGAAAAAAGACAAATTAGAGGATTTATCCCAAGAGAATGAGGTATACGAGGGGATTTATCCTAGGACAGTGAGGGACAAAAGACTATTTATCCTATGACAAATGGTACATGAGAGGATTTATCCAAACCCATAGGGTACACATGCAGATTTTGTTCTATCTAAAGGGGTGCATACATGACTTTATCCCAAGCCCAATGGTATTAAGGAGGATTATCCCAATACTAATAAGGTACATTTATTTTATTTATTATGATTTTATTATTCCTATATTTGTTTCATATTTCCATATTTTTTCTCAAATTGTAAATTTTTTTCATGTTTCATTTAATTTAAATGAAAGTCTATGTTTTTAGGATTAAGCGTTGTTTATATACTCTACACTTTTATTTAATCCTAAATTGTATTATGATTATTGAGATGCATTTGAGTTTTGTCATATAATTTATTATTCTTTAATGATTTTTTCACGAACTTATGTCACTCTATCATATTTAATGTTCATCATATAATTTGAATAATTTATTATGATGTTTTTGTCTTCCTCATGTTATCCACAATGTTTAGAGAGTATTATGCTATGGTATGTTTTCCCCCACTGAGCATTTGAGCTCAATAATATCATATGTATCTAATACCAAGGTTATAAGGATTATTATTTATAGTTATATATCATAAAAAGGTTATAGAGAATAATGGTTATAGAGAAATATTCTCATGTTTACTAAAATAAGTATTTTATTTATGAAATCTTCATGACACTAAACCTCTCAATTATCGACTTGTGATACTATTTATGAGATGAAATAATAAAATAATTTATATTAAATATTATACATATTTTAATATTATAACATTATATTTGGTATCAAATGAACGGTTTATTTATTTTTGTAGATTAGTTTAGTTTCATTTTGATATTAGTTTAGAATTTTTTTAAAAAAACACATGGAAAATGTTTAATGGATGATTCTAAATATAATATGATATCCTCAAAATATTTATAAAGTATTTAGTAGATGGGTTTCCCAATAAATAAATATATGTAGAGATAGAAAAAATAGGATGATGATTTGGTATAGTTATAACTATTGGTAATATACCTTAATTTTTTTTGTTTTTTATTAACTCAATTATCACCTGGTTCAAAATATAGAGACAAAAGTGAACACCAAGATTGATTTTATATGGGATTATAAATTGATTAATTTAATTCTTTTTATATTCCATTAAGAAAATATTTTATGTTAAAAAATTAGGATAAAGGATCAGAGAACCTAACCTGCTGATATATATATTGATCTAATAGTGATTTAGGATGAACTAAAATATAATGTGATGTTTTTAAATATTAGAACATTTCAAAGATGAGTTTTCATAATTTATTTGTGATAGATATGTTTATCTCTCACGATTAAATATTTTTCATTTAGAAATGGTTACAGATAGGAGAAAACATGTTAAAAATGGACCTAATGGAAAATACAGTAATTAGAATCTTGGTGGTATAAAATATAGTACTGATATTTTTTGTTTATTCTCACTCTAAAATATTAATTTATAACTAATAACATGATTATTTCTAAATATCAGAAATTATCAAAGAAGATAATGATGGAGTTTCACAAATTATCGAGGGTTGAAAATGATAAGGGATTTAAAATTAAACTTCTTACATGTCCAATATATAGGTAGAATAACCAAAAGGAATGTATTATAGGACCAAGAAAGTGTTTAAAATGAGGATGGATTGGCCTTCGAGAACATGATTTTCGAGCTGGGAAGACGTATTTGATAAATTAAATAGAGGTGATGAATTTATAATTTCTCATATTTATGATGTTTAGGAATTATGAAAAATGATTCCATAACCCAATATCTAATAGGGATAAAAAACAACATTAAACTCATAAAACAAGGAAACAAGTGATATCATATTCTATTACTAATACTGAATATTGGCCATGAAAAAGAGGTACAAGTTACATTCACCCTCCACAATTGATTTAGGATATCCAATTTGAATTTAGTTCTAGAAATGATAGTAGTACTAGGATATTTTAAATGGGAACAAAATAGAAAACCCTAATGGTTTTATATCATCTTATATTATTATTTTATACCGTTATGATTTTTATGGAAATATTATTCATGTGAATATTATTTATTATTTATATATGGGGATTTAATGTGTTTTTTAATTAAATGAGTCCCTCTTCAAGGATTCCACAATAATGTTTAAGAACAACTGACATATCATATTTCAAATCAACTAATAATTTTCTATGATTAAAATAATTACTTTGATCCATCTTGATAAACTGATTCCATTACAGGGGTTGTGATACCTAATTAAAAACGATGTTTAACTCAAATAGTTAAAAAGAAACATAATATTTGGATATGCCTCTTGGAAAGGAATATATAAATTTCATAATCTCACAGAAATTATTAAGGTTGACACCATATGGGAAACTAACACTCTATTTATGTAAATCTTATGGATACCTAATACTATCTTCATTAGTAAGTGATAATTAAAATTATGAGGAACCAATTTATTTCAATGGATGTAATGACATGAGATTTGGGATCCTTTAAAATACATACTATGTTATATACCTTTTTCCAAAAAACTACACCCAATGTAATGAAAACATAATATAATAATATCACATTATTAGTGAATCTATAATAATACTATGATTTAAGACTATTAAATATTCTGAAGGTAAATAAACAGTTGGTGTTAATTATGAAAATTATTATATTCTCTAAATCCATTCTCTTTCTATTATTTATTTTATATTAAAATATATATTCCAAAATTTTATAATGTATATTTTGTAAAACAATATTCATTTTACAATTCCACACACATAAATTTAATTAGTATAAGTTTTCTTATTTTCTTCTGAAAATGTTGATTTTTGGGTGAAAAATAAGGTTTTTTTGAAAAACAATTATAGAATTTATGATTCTATCATTATATCAGAATATAATAGAAAATTAAAAAAAATTATATGTAATAAAAAATGTATTGAAATAATTAAATTATCCATTTTTAAATATTATTTTAACATATATACAATGTTCAATATTTTTTTGAACTAAATTTTGAATGTTACATTAATAAAACAAATGTGTTATATCTATTCTTATAATTATGTTTTTAGATAGTTAAATTCATTTTTTAATTTTATTTAAATCATTATAAAATTTATCTATTTTAAAATAAATCAATTTATATCATTACATGTAGTTTCAATGATAATTATATCTTATATATAAATTTTAATCATAAGAACATTAAACAAAAACAATTATGGGATTAAGTATATTTATTTTTATATTAAAATTTCACACCATTTAAAATTATATGTATTAATTTTTTTTAAAATTTAATATCATATGACTAAATTTTCATAAAATGATCCAATCAAATTGTTTTCTAATAATGTTAATTAGTATGGATAAAAATTAATTACGGGGGAAAGGTTTTTTTGGGTAAAAGGTTTAAAGTAAAAAAGTATTGAATAACTCTTATCATGAATATGAATTAATGGGTGTATTTTAGACCTTAACATGTACCACACCGAAAATTTCTTTAATCAGGAGTCATTAAACCTTGGCTTTTTCCATGTCCTTATTGAAAACTAAGGTATATTTCCTAACGTTCTTTTTTATCTTATAAATGGTTAATGATTCCACCATTTCAAGAGGATCATAACCATAAATATTCTCTCTAAAACATTACCTCTTACAATTAATATAAACCTAACCTGAAAAAATATTCACATTTCACTCATAGATATCATAATCCCATCAATTTCAAGGAAACGTTCAAGGATAGATCAAGACTCCAACATGAGTACTATTTCATTGTTATATTTTTTCTTATTATTATCGTATATATGTATACAATAACCATTATAAAATAATGAATTCAGTATCATTATTATACTTATTAGATGTTTTATTATTGGTATAAACCTTAATTATTCATTTCCATCCACATTGAAAAATATAAGAACATCTTTAGTGGATTGGGCAGACTTCTGCCTCCCTGAAGCAGTGATGTTTGTTTTTTGTTCGTTAACACTAATAATGTACTGAAATAATGTTAGTAATTATAGAAAAATATGAAAAATATCATTAAATATTGATTAAATAACTTTAATTTAACATCCACTTTCAACCCCTCTTAATATTTGAGAAATGAGAATTATAAACAAGCAGACATAGGGGCTCATTCCTCAAAAATGAAACAGTAGTAAATTTTAATCGACTTTTCATAAATTATCTCAATATATTAAAATAAGGTTGAACCTGATAACAAAATAGGAATAATATCCTTATACTTCTATCACAATGACATTTTGTTAACAAAAATACCTCCTTAATCATACTCGCAAGTGGAGTAAAAGTGTGTTCAAGTTTAGGTTCATTTAACCATTCAAAGTGAATATATGATAAAGGATGAATATGAAAACATGAAAAATAGTTTTATTATAATATATTTATTAAATAATTATCAATATATATTTTTAAATTTTTTTTTCATAACTAAATTATTAGTAATATAACATTCTCATTCGTTAGATTGCCCAAACTAGTTGAGAACAATTCTATTTTCACAAAAAACGCAATGGAGGACTATATAAAATGTAAATATAATATGATAAAAAATTTTAATTTTAAATTAAATATATAAATAAAATGTTCCTAATAATATAAATAATAATCATAATTTGGTTATTCAGGAAGCTAAGTGTGTGTGAAGAATGAATCTAGAACAAGGTAAGTGATTTGATCTCAATTTTTATTAAAAGAGAAGTATTTCATATTTATGAACCAAATCATATTTAAGAAGTGTATATACTACATATTTATTTTAAAGGATCATAAATTTTCTTTTATTTTTGATATATGAATTTTAACTCCATGATCCCTATTTTATATGATTATTAATTGAATTTTTACCCAAGTAATAAGGGTTTATTTTTCTAAAATTTTAATATATTAAGACATGTTTAATCTATACTCCATGTTTACTTTTTAGTTTTGTAAATAATTCCTTATTTTAATATTGTATCATGCTCAAACTTAATTTCATTATATTCAGTTTCCTATTTTAATTTATACTAACCATGAGGTTTTTATTCAAATGTTAAAAAGGTTTTATGGAGTTTTTGTGGATAAATAGTTTTCAATGGGCCATAGACTTCTACACCAGAATAAAATTTTCAATAATTATAAGATCTTATAATTTCCCATTTTTTATTTAGTATTTCATTTTGTTTTCTAGTGAAATTACTTATCCTTATCAATATTCAATTCTATGATAATATTTATTCCAAAAATAGTGCAGCGATGTTAAGAATAATACCCATTCTTACCAAATAATATTTTCTTGAATTTTAATTTTTTTCCTTCCCATCAATGTTCTCATCTGTTTTTGGTAAGATAAAATGGATTATTTTATATTATTTTCAAAATAATTTTTCCCTTTTCAAATAGTTTATTTAATACTATTTTAATTATGTGGGTTCTAATCAAGGTTTTATCATTATTCTTAAATTTGTCTTTTATCTTGTCCAAATAAGAATATTTTTCATCCACTCCTCGTTTTATTTTGATAATTTTTTTTATTTTTTATAGGTTCCACTATAAAATATTTTTTTTTAAAATTAAAATTTTTCAATTTATTTTCCAATATATTATTGAAATATTTATTCCTTTTCATGTTTCCATTATTAATGTTTTTTCATAAAAGTAATTTTTTTCTATGTATTTGAAGTTAATTTTCTTAAAAATACTATGTCCCTTTCAAGTTTCCATTATTAATCAATAGTTTAAATGTAAATAAAAATATATTTTTAATAATATTATTTTGAAACATTTATGTATTTTCAAGGATCTTTTATTTGGAAATAATTGAATTAATAATATTATATCTCTTTTCTTTCACTTCACAAAAATTATTTTAGAAATTAATTTTTAGTTCAATATTTTAAATGGATTTTGTGGATTAAATACTATTTAGACTACAAATTTTATCTTTTATGAAGTATTATTTTCATCAGCTGATAAAGTTATTATTATATGATTTATTTTTGGAAAAATTAGAGTTTTTTATATCCAATGATTTCTTTAGTCCATGTTATGTGATTATTTTTGATGAACAATCTTTTGATTTTAAATTATTTAATTCACAAAGTTATTTTATAACATTTGGATATTTTATTGAACACATTTTATTTTTATGGGTTATTTATGAAATGTGAATGAATTACTTTAAAATGATTATGAAACTAATTATTCTTACATGGGTTCATTATGAAATGTTTCTGATTGATTTTTTATGGAAAATTTATATATAGATGATGATGGGTGGGGTATTATATCTCCATCCATTTAATTGTTTTATGTTAATGTATCATGAGCCAAAATGGAAACATGAGGAGAGTTTTCCAAATATAGGTATTTATTCCAAGACAAAGGGTAAAAATGTAGATTTTTCCTAATTCCAATAGGGTATATGGGAGGTTTTATCCCAAGCCCATGGGTAAACAAGCTTATTATCCTAAGCCCAAGAGGGTATAGAAACTTCGTTGGAAATTTTTTTTATATTCCTTTTCTAGTTACCCATTTCAAAGTTGTTCATAAAATTATTTTAAATATTCATGATGCATTTCATTTCCATAAAGTGTAATGTCTTCATAATTATTACTTCTTTTTAATATATTCTATAATTTTTTCCATGCTCACATGTTTTATCCTTATTGAGATGTTTTTATCCATATCATATCTTTTATGGTTTCTTATTGATGTTTTAATGATCTTATGTTACTCAATCAATTTTTATTGTAATAATATTAGGTTTTTTTCATGTTTTATTATAATATTTATGTCCTAATAATGTTCAAATACATGATTACTACATAACTCTATGATAAATTCTTCTATTAAAGATCATTTTTGGTCACCCACTTCTTATTTTTACAGTTCTTGGGAAATGAATATGATGATTTCATGTGAGATATCTTGGAATGTTTATGTAGTATAAATATTATGGAGAATGTATTGCAAGTACAATGTAATAATATGTTTATGTAGAAAATATACAAGATAATGAACCAATTAGTCCACATGTTGAGTGATTATTTATTATATATAAAAATTAAATAATGGTGATTAAGGCATTATTTATTTATGTATATCTTTGGTCTCTATATGGTTACTCTTACACATCTAATGAATTAGAAAATATATTTACAAATTATGTGGTTTTTTATAATACTGAATCTGAAAAATATAGAGGAATCCTAATGTGAAATCTTAAGGTTCTCAACTCTTCCTTAAATTTATGATTCATTATCCCTGAAAAATGATTTTTCTCATATTTTCTAGGAATAAGTTTCTATTTTATATTTCTATTATAACTATAGTATTTTTAGAAATTCTTTCTAAAGAACTAACCTCTATTATCCGATCATAAACATATCATCTTACATTCAGTTTCCCTCTCCACCATTATTATGCACTAAAAATATATTCTAAAAACACCTGACTTTAATCTCAAGATATACCCCCAAACATTCATCATGAAATCATCAATGGATGTCATAATGTTTTATAAACCATTATTAGATTTAAATATAGATGGTCCCCATACATCAATATGTACAAGTTTTAGATTCTGATTCATATGAGTTCTTCTATTATGATCGATGGAATCCTTTTACTGGTTTCAAAGTAACAATTTTTAGAAACTGTTGTATTTTTTTAGTTAGTGATTTAAAATTAATATTTCTATTGTAATATTCACTCACCTTTCACTGGGGTGACACAACTAGAAATTCCCAAAATATGGGATTTTATAAATTGAAACTCTGAAAATTATAACACATTTGGTTATTATTATAAGATATATTACTCTGTAATTCACTCTTCAAGTGTTTACTAGAGATCCTTGAGTGATCTACCATAATACATTATAAAAAATTGTTCTATACCTAGATTTATACAACTAAACGATGAAAATAAGATCCTTATGAAGACCATGATTGTAAAAAAACATTTATAACTTGAAATATTTCATTATATATTTAAAACATTATATATACCTTTTGAAAAATATGAAATGATTCATCATTTTTTTGATGAACATTACTGAAATTTAAAGTGGAAATTTTTTACATGCATTAGTTTATCTAATGGGATAAAATTATTCTTTAGAATATGTAATCTATGATTCCATATTAATTTTAACACAAAAAGTATAGTGTTACCTTATCCCAAATTAATTTTTTATAGAAAATAATATTCCAAAATATGTCTTTCTTATTACATTTTGATTATGATAATATTTTATGTGGCTCCTCCTATTACCATAATACCAACACATAGGTATGGGTATAATTGATTTAACTTAAATTATACATCCATATTTATCACTTGAACATCTCTAATTCTTTCAATATACTAAATGTCCATATACATCAGTATTAATTTTAGTTTAAAAAGATTATAATACTTCCTTCACCTGTATATATTTGTTTAAAATAATGTTTTTTAATTCATTAAACCCCATATAAATTTAACTAGAAGAATTAATCACTTTCTATTAAATAACATCACATGACTTTTGAAAATAGGAAAAAAGAAAAATGACCCATCTCATTTGAAAATGGAACCTTTTCTATATTGAAAGCAATACTCCCCAATAACATTACAGGAATCAAAGAAATATATTTCATATTTATACAACCCAATTTTCCCTTTTACATATTCTTTGGTTTAGTATTACTCAATGGGTATTTAAGATCCTTTAGGATCAAATAATCATACATTTACATCATTCATAAATGAAAGAGTATTCTATCATATATATCCACTCACAAATTATATTTTTTTATGACATGATCAATACAAAACAACTCTTATTATAGAAAATATTAAATATTTATGAAGATAAGATATGTAAATTTACTAAAAGTTATGTTCTCAAAAGTGATATTTGATATGAATTGTTGGGATAAGTCACATACATAAAACTTTTAAGTCACAAAAAAGAAAAGGCTTCGAACATCACACAAAATCACATGACTCCCCACTCTAACTGGGTTATATGGAATTTATGAATCGGAAGAACACCCTAAATCACCATACACAATGTCATACTATACAAACATGCTAGAATAAAATCAATGAAAATGAATAATAGAACATTTGTTTAAAGTTGTACAAATTATCGTCATACATACCAAAGATAATATTACACGATTATTTAATAATTAGTTGTATAAATAATGAATGTTAAATTACTTTTTTGCCACATTTTTTTTATAATAATGTATAATCATAAGACTCATCATAAATTTGTTCAATAATATTTATATGGAGTTCCAAATTTGAAAATATAAAACATTAAATTCCTATAATTATATATTTCCATATAATGCACTGTGAAACTACTAATCCTCTCTACTGTTCTCCAGTTTCAACTCTACTCACTGATAGTTGAATACTAATTATATGCCTCATATTTTTTCCTTTCACATATTCATTCTATGATTGATAAAAAAATACTACCCAATCTTCCAATAAACTAAAAACTAGAGTCTTCAATTATCTAACTACCCACCTCCCAGGAGGACTTATTTACACTTCTTTATTTTAATTAATTTAATTTTAAACTTCTAGTAAATAAAATATAGATCATTGATGATACATTAAAATCCTATCAATATACATATTATGGTATAATGTACAGTTATCAAACCATGTAGTTACAATTCAAAAAATGACACAATAAAGGAAAACATCATAAATATTAAATGTTTATGCAAAACTCTTAATATTTTTCTTAATTTTTTCAAATTTAGATTATATAAAATCAAATAATAAACCAAAAATTGGTGTATCACAATTGTTGATATTATACCACATTCTTCACCAATAAATTCATTTTTTAAAGTAGTGGTAAGGGAAAAATGAGAACATAAACACCTGTATAAGATTAGGGGGGTTCAGGGAAAACATCAAGTGAACCTATGACCAATAAAACACCAAATTAAATCTATCATAAAAAATATCTATGAAAATCATCAATTAATACTAGGGACATCAATAATAATCCAAAAAAAAATCATATAATGATAAAATATAAATTAATATAGATTGAATGTAGGTTTTTTCCCACTGTTTAGAATTAATATAAATTATTAAAATAATGATAAACTCTTCTGTAACTATATCATAACCAAGAAAATTTCAATTCTACATGTCATAAAGGAAGTTAAACATATTTTTTCAAGAACATTAATGCACTAATAAAAATAAATTACAAAATTGAAGGACCATCCCATAAATATATGAGAGACTATAACATTAATAATCATTTAATATCATAAGATCAGGCCACCAAAATGAATAAAAAACAACATGTTTCAAAATTTGTATAGGATGAAGAAAATATAATCATTCCTTAGTAAGAAAATGAAATTGTGAAAATCTGACCTATATGCCACTATAATGGTTCCACTATATGGTTCTTTTCATGGTATGAAGTGTGCCTCCCCATATTCTAGAGGCTACCGAATAGCAGTGAGGTTAATGTGGAGTTAAAATTTTGAGAATATAACCTATAGGTAAATAGTAGAAGAAATAAATAATTGAGGTAATCAATGGATGATAATGAAATTACAAACAAATAATAACAAAATATAACCTGGTCTATGCCAAATAATAATCCATGCATGAACATTCTGAGTCATAATAGAAGAAGTAAATAGAGAGCTGGTAATAAAAATAACATGACTACAACTACAAAAAAATTAAAAAAATTAATTAAAGACCCAATTATAGAAGGTAGTTTGAGTACATGCTCCTCCCTAAGATATATATCAAGTACCAGTCTAGAGTAATGAAACCACATGGAGGGATGAGACAACTAATCACTTAAATTGAGGACATCTACTAAGGTACAAATAGATATCCCAAATTTGGTGTTAGTAAATATTATTAGTCCAGATCCTGTGGGATCAAATTAATATCATGTCTATGATTATAAAATGATTTAGTGAGAATGTATATCATAATTTATGTGTTAAATAAATAACTAATGTAATCATATCAGTCTTAACTTCCTCAAAAGACACCTGAATGACCATAATTTCTTCAACCTAAGAATAAATCTCTATGGACATATTCCATCAAGTATTTATTTATTGAATATATCTAAAAATTTATATGAAAATTTATACATACCCCAGTATGGATCTGATATATAAGACAAAGGCATCATCTTAATGTTAATATAAGAAGTGTCTCATGTTTTATAAATGGGAATAAAACAATGCATCCGAGCAAAGAAATATGGGAATCACGTACAAAAATATTTATAAATTGATAAAGGACACCATTCCCAACCATTAAACTGACAAAAACAACAACAAAAACAAAAACAACAATAATAATAGACATCCACACCAAATAGTTTCAATAAAAAGTAATTATACGGGGTTTCATGGTTCAAATTTAATAAGTAATGGTATGGGGTACCATGCACAAGAATTTTATAACTGATGATATGGGTTTTCATGACCCAAAATTTAGTAAGTGATGATATGGGGTTCCATGCCCAAAAATTTAATAAGTGATGATATTTGGATTCATGCACAAAAATTTCAATAAGAAATGAGAATAGAAACCATGTATAAAAACTTATAATAATAATTATAAGCAAAATTGATCCAAATTCATTCTAATAATAACAATAACGAACCTCATATTCAATAATTTAAATTACACAGAGGAGTTCCACATCCATAATTTTTTATAAATCTACGATTCATTAAATTTAAGGTTCTTTATTTTCTCGTCCATGGAATTCTGTATCATAATCCACATTATAATCAAGGAAATGAATGTATTGGAATATTTTATTTAAAAACTAAAAATAGGCCAATGGAAAATATCCAAACCTACAAAAAATTCATATAAATTTAAGAATTTCATTTACATGTACCCCAAAGGCCAGGTGACATGGACAATCCATTCACATTTTATGTTAATCCATTTAATTAATTTTAACAATTTATCATTAATTTATAATTGATAAGTGGACAATTTTATTTATAATTTTAGTGTCCATAAATATTATCTATAATTAATTTTTTCCATTTAGGATTAAATGAAAATATACTTCTCTTTATGGTTCATTTAATTACATTATACTTTTTTAAATTCATTCAAGGTTACTAATCAATTCTTTTTTATTATCACTAAGGTGTAAATAGATGGTATTAAACAATTTAATTTAATTTAATTTAATTATATCATTTAATTGGGAAAATTAAACACACATGAAAATCTGGTTAAATACATGTCAATGTATAGGTTTCATGTAATATAAGAAACACAACCAAACATAGGTAGTTTGAGTGGTGGTAGACAACCTCAATAGATCAAATTTGGTATCAAAGACAACCTATTTAGAGTACTAACAATTAATTTAAAACATTATAAAATTTATAATGTCACACATGAAAAGTCTAGAATGTGGAAGAATAATTTTTTTATAAAAAATTAAACCTTAAGGTAATGTCAAATATACTAACTACATCATGATTAGGAATATGAAATCTTCCAATATCGGGTATTGATTTTAGATGAAATGATAGAAAATGGAAGAATAAAAAAACTCCCTAAAAAAGGAACATGACCTCACATGGAAATAGTATCTAATTTTAAAAAAGGAAAATAGAGTAGTTATAAGAGTAATTGTAGACTAAACAATGACGATCCAATGTTACCGATGACATTTGATTCTGACACGGGATGATGGAGATATCAGAAATCTTTTTTGGGAAGTAGGAGGATCTGTGGGTAGGATACTATGAATGTGAATATTGGGAGAGGAGAGGAGGAGAAAAATATAAATAGGGAAGGGTAAAATGGTCATTTACACCCTTATTAATGAAAATCATGTTTTCTTCACGTGGTTTTGGAAACCATTTTCCAATTGTGTTTTGCCACTTTCAAAAGCAACACTCCCCTCACATGGTTAAGCCCGTGGTTAGGAAAACCATGTGCACGTCATGTTCCCCCAAAGAAATTTAATATAGAGGATTAACATGGTCATGTTTACTCAAGTGAAAGTTATGACAACCCATGTGCCTCCGTCTCCCAGTATCATGGTTTTATGGGATATTCCCCAATGATTTGACAAACTATGCCCTTAACAAACCATGACACATGGTTGTGCTGCAACGTTAGTATTAAATATGTACCTACCATGTGCCTAATGTTTCCTCTAAAATAATTAATTGTTCTAATTTAATTTCTATAGAAACTCATTTGGGACTATAAGACACCAATCATGCCTTAATCCCCATCTAAAGACATCACTTCTACATATTCCAACTCATGGAATTGCATTCTCAAGACCAAATTCAAAAATGACCAATCAACAGATGAAAACACAAATTCCATTGGAAAATTTCAATCAGTATAAAATAGAAGGCCTTACACCCTCCAATGCTTATAAATTCTCATCCTTGAGAATTCTTAGGGATATATAAAGAAATTAAATAACCAAAATAGGTTAACAATACTTATTCAGACAACCAGATTATTATTCTAAATTCCCAACAAACTATCAAATATCACATTAATAACATGACACATAATCCATTAAAACTCAATGAAAAACTCTTAAACACCACCTAAATGATAAGATAATTGTTAATTGAGACATTATAGGGTGATTCATGTTCATGTAAACTTCTATTTTATTAACCAACCTTTGGATCATCCTGAAATTAGTTTTAGTTGTAAACAAACAATATCAAGCCATTGTAATTCCACCATAATAATGTCTTAAAACCACATACTATTGACACTATCAACATGATTTTTAATTTTCTACAACTGATCAAACATGTGAATACTACACTCGGCCCTCGATTCAACCCAAATAGTCAAGTTCCAATTGACCAAGAATATCTTGGTCATGTAGGCTTTTCCTTGAACAAACCATGTTGACCATTACACTGATATCAAGCAGGCTTAGTTAAGTTCTTAAATTAATTTTGTTAAAGTATCATTGAAAAAATATGTCAATATAATTTCTATCACCATATTACTATATGAACATTGGTACATTGCCGATCAAGCATCCTTGGATATTTACTCTCTAATCATCTTACAAGCCAAGTCATATTGTTGTTGTATCCTCGGTATGAAACACTAGAGTACATGGAACTCATCCAAGGATGCTCGTAATATGGATTTTTTGAGTGAAATTTCAATACATAACTTATATTCCCACACATCAGAAATATTAACTAAGACCAAAGGTGGTGTCTCACTTTTTGTTTGAATAAAATAATCAACTGGTGTCCATGAGTCTACCCAAGGAATTCCTACTTATGAAATTGGATGTCACCCATGAAAAACCACTCCTATACTTAGATCTATGAACATGACCATAGTAAAGAATAAAATAACCATAATATTACACAACATCCATTGAGAATATTCTCATCATTTACTGAGAAATCCATCCATACATTGGTACCTTTATCAGAAAGCATAAGAGATATTGAACAATCGTCAAAGAATGAGACATAATGTTTCCCAAACCTTCTTGCATGAGGTTCGTACACTGGAAACCAATATTATGACCCCCCTATAGGAGAATACTTATTTTCACACCATTTAAAAGAGTTTCAAAACATCAATTCTCATTACCCTTCCATCCCCAGACATAAAGAATAGAATTCTTGAGAACCTCTCACCATTGAGAGGTAAAGCAAATTCACCCATCCCATTTTCCTTCTTTCTAGGAGAAATTTCAATAGAGTTCATAGGATTTATAACTCACAATGAGGGACATCATCATAAAATGGTAAATAGTTATCTATGAATAATATAGAATATATAAAACTAATCCCTGAGTGCAACTATCAAGGAATCCCTATGATATCTTGTAATGATAGATATATAGCTCAACATATATCCAATTCTATCTTAGAGTACTCAGGTAGATGTTAATATATTAGGAATGATTTTATCTAAACTAAGAGTAAACTAATATTCCATCGATAGGAGTACATCACACTTCTAAGACACAATCACAAGGGCTTGGCTATAGATTACATAACTAACACCAGATAGCATGTCTCTTGAAAATTCATGTCATGGTCTTCTTGTGGGTCAATTATCTCATGTAACCAGATTCAAATTCTAAATTATACCCCATAATGGGAACATCATTTAATTACCAAAGCTGTATGTCATCATTACTATATTTGAAAACCTGATAACTATCTATGGATTGGATACTAAAGGAGTGTGTGATCAATCATATCTCTTAAAGTGGACTTTCTAGACCCTGGGCGAAACTTTCTCAAAATTTTACCTCGATAAAACTAATATCTCTAACATAAATGGTTCCTATTCAGATCTAATGGCCTCTATATCTCCCATGTATCCTTAAGGTCTCTTACATAAGAAAAAGGTTCGACAAAATGGATTCTATTACATGACATCTATAATTTCTATAAACTATCTCTAAATTGATAAAACTGAAGTAGGCAAGGAGATCACCAAACTTGAAGGGTTAAACCTATCAATATAGGTGTAATAGTATCACCATCTAATCATATTATACTAAGCCCTGATCTTATATAAGTATCCTTGTAAGTAAATTATCATTAAAGGGTCATGAAATGAATGTAAAAAAGATTAAGAATATGATACTCTTTTTTTTAAAAGGTTGGGGCCGAAGCATCAATTTATTATTAAAGAAAATACCTATTTAAGTCTGGGTAGAGGGAGATCCATTACATAGCCAAAAGTCCCAAGGAAAAGTAGCCTAAATACAAGGCTTAAAATCCCATTTTTTTGGCCCAATGGACCCCTCAGTAACTAGTACTGCTATAGTACCTGCACTGCTATACTACCAGCTATAGTACCACCACCGCTATAGTACCTACTACAATGCCACCACCGATATAGTGACGCTATTTCTACAGTCCACCACTGCTACAGTATTGCTACAGTGCCCTGCTATAGTACTACTATAGTAACCCTGAAAATTCTTCTCTGCCCAGATTTGATCATTGGTCTTTTGGATGCCAAGAAGGAGCCTATACCACTTGGGTACAGGTTCGTTGGAATTAATAATATGATACTCAACAGGTATCTACATACAATAATACCATCTCTATGTTCAGCATACTAGATTATCACCCAACTACCTAGGGTGTACTTTATTCAACTATGTGTCCTACCTAATCCAAATAATCCTGAAACAACAATTAGTGTGCCTAAGAACTCAGCTCATAACCCTACAAGTATTAAATTTCAAAGGGTATTAACCTAATAGGTTAACCCCTCATTTTAAAATAAAGTGTCATATTTTATATCGAAATCATTCCTAAAAGATCACTACGCTCTACCTATAAACCTATAGGTATAATGATGGAGAAAATTCAATAGAAACCTATGGGTGATGTATATGTTTTTGTTCAGGATAACTCAAGGAAAATATAAATAAAATCCTTATATGAGGGTTCAATATGTTAATAATATCTTATGGTCTTATTTAACCTATTTAATAATTTCACATTTATTTTAATCATTAAAGTGTTCATACACTTGAATTATCAATTACCAGTTATAAGTTAAAACAATTTACAAACTATAATTATCATTTTATTTTTCTGATTCCTTATAGTACTATATAAAAACTCTCTCATAATTTCATTTTAAATGATATTTTTCCTATAATTTATCTCAAATGGTAATAGTTAAAGAGGATTTTAATCACAATATATAGAGGGAAAAAACATTAAGTTCTCCACTTGAATATTAATTAACTAAATCATCATATCAAATAAAGATCAAATTTGAAAATTTACTTTCATCATTTTAATTGGAATGAGTTTAGTTTGATTCCACCATAAATTTATTCATAACAATATATAATTTTATACTCATAATTTAAATAACCATCCCATTTAACATTAATATACAACAAATGAGTTTAGCACTAATAATGTAAGAATAGATAAAGGTGATGGAGGAACTGGAGAGGCGACTCCCATCGCCGCTCGACATCTCATTTGACCTAAACCTACATACCCTAAATTTTCACTCCTTCTACGCACATCAACATGCCATTCGGTCGGCTCTAAATACCTCAACGACGTGGATGGAAGGTGATATTGATAAACTTAAGAAGTTCTATAGATTATCATAGAATTATTTTGTCATTCTGGTGAACCGCTCCCCCACTCGAATCATCAAAAAAGGGTCTAAAACCCATGTATTAGCTTCTAAAGACACGATTGCAGCTCAGATCGACCTCTAAAAGCATTCTTTTATAGCCCAAAAGTGAATGGACAGCTTCTCTCTGGCCGACCATTGGTGGAAATTGATCTATGTGTTATGCTTATTGATAGTGTCATTTTATCTACATCGAATGATGAAATTTTCTCTAGAATTGAATATGAGAGAATTCCATCATTCTATAAAACTTGTCAAATTATTGGACACTCAGAGTCACAATTTAGAAGATATGTGCTATGTTTTAACTGCCAAAATATAGGACATGATGCACTGCACTATCAAAGGAAGAAGAAGCATGATTTTATTCATAAGGCTATTGATGAGCCTTTGGTGGTTAATTTCCACACTAGACAGATGAATGTTTCTGAACCTATTGAAAAGGAATGAAGGATTTATGTTGAAGATCCTTTACCAAGGGATGGCCCCACTCCACAAGTGGATAGAACAAGAAGGGTCAGTTGTGATGATATTGCTGAAAGAAATAACCAAAATGAAGAAGGAATCTATATTAAGGATGCACTGGTCAGAGGAATGGATGGTGAAAGAAATGAATATGACTTGGATGATAATCAAGATGAAAGGGAACACTCATCACAAAAAAATGAGGACGATAATGCTGGGCATGAGATGCATGATCTAAAATCGAGGAAAGGTAAGTGAGTGATAGTTACTGTGACTTGATAAAGTGTAAGATAAAAGGTCAAGCTATAAATGGTGATAATAGTAGAGTGAAATAAAATAATGAGGTAGATTTTGAATCCTCTCCACTCTAGATTTCAGGTGTGAACACTGATTCTCTCGATGGTAAAGTATCCACAGATACTAGCAGCAATGAAGAGGGTGCACATAGATCTGGAATACAGGAGTTGGAGATGACCAAAAACTACTCGCAGAAGGATGTAATGAATCCCACACAGGAAATCATAGCTACTCCTGGGAAGGTAATAAGTAATTTCAACGTTTCAAACTCATTTGAGTTGATTTTTTTCCAATATTATTGATTTTTATTCACCCCCTTTGTGACTAATTCCAATGTTTTAGACTCACCTGTGGTTGATGAATGTGGTGAATGGATGCATACAATGTCTAGAAGGAGGGGTCGACACTCTTGCGACAAAGGTGGATGCCTTTCTTACCACATCATGAGTACATGCTCTAGAATAGGTTAATATTTCCCTGTTGTATTTCCAATTGGTTTCTTTTCTGCTTTGTTCAATCTCTGGATTTTGCTTTTTTATTTCAATGAAGAGGCCACTACGCCTCAATTTTCTAAAAAAACAAATAATATAATAAAAAATGTGACTTGTGAGTTCCCCATCATGTTAATATGGGTTTAGTTATATGGGTATACCTTTTGAATTTTTGTAATCAATATCCTATAAATCATAATTGAAATCCTTTTCATCTGCAACCCATCAATAGTATGTTTTTTATAATTGAAAAAAACACTAAGAAGTGTTATCTCATAGGAAGATGATGCTATAACTCACCTATAATGATTTATTCAAGCATAGATGGATCCAGTTATAAAAATTAACATTAAAAAGTTATAATTATGCTATTATTTATATGATTCAATTGAAAAACCATTTTACTTACATCTGTAAGAAATAACATGAATTTATGTAAAGAAGTTTATTTCCTTATAATTTAATGTTCTCATTCACGAGTTAAATTTTTTCAACTCTGTTATTTATAAAAAAACCATTTAGATAAATTACCACAAACATGTTATAAAGGTACTATAATTTAGAAATTAAAATTTTAATTCATGTAACTACAACTAGGTTTTCACCTTTAGGCCCATAATATAACGAGTCTATATATGATGGTTCAATTATATGGGTCACCATTACAAATTTATAAAGGATTATGTAGTTTATAAATTACTATTGGAACCCTTTTAATCACAACCACTAATGTTTCATCCCATAAAATGAATGGTCTATGTCTTAAATGTTTCATAGTAGATAAATGATGGTGCCATAATCAATATATACTGGAAAATATTATTTTGGTAGATTTAGACTCATTATCAAGAAAATAATTTATCCGAACAATAACATGGTATTCTATCATAGAGAAATAAATACAATAATCATGGAAATATTCATGATAGCATGGTAAACAAGCTAGAATGCTAATAATCACACGAGCATGGAATTATGATTGAAATTACAAATAATTCATCCAATCAATGTACATAGATAAGATAAATAAGTTCATATGAATCATATGTCCCTAAAATGATTCATCAACGCACTCCATCTCTTTTGATATCATACTAATAGGTAAATACATTAAATTCATCTATCAATAACCTGTGAAATTAAGTTAATCGATCTAGGTGAAATAATATTCAACTGTAATGATGAAACATCATGAAAAAAAGTCCCATCCAAAGAAACATGATCATTCGCCTAAGTGTGGGTTGGATGGACCCATATATAAGCTATATACCAAGTGATGAAAAGATCATAGTATCCACAATAACATCCAAAATAGTATGAAAATAGAAAAATGAAACCCCATAGACCACTTATAATGTCCTGACCTAGAATCTAGTAAAATGATACCGATCTAGTTTTCTATGTGGCCACAAGTGCACGTCCATGTATGCTAGATATTTCTAACTAGATGTGAGAGTGAAATGGAGGTATAGTTGGGGAGACTATACCTCTATAATAGTTATAAATTTTAGATAAAATAAATAATTTATGTAAATAGAAGAAGATAATTAAATCCCCAAAAAATAATAATAACATTGAACATGAATAGTTCCAAAAAAAACAACCATGGATGAACATGAAGAGTCAAAACAGAAATAGTCAATAAATAATAGGTAATATATATGATATGTCTAGATTGAAAAAAGAATAAATAAATAAAATCCCCAATTTAGTAATCATTCTACATACTTTCTTAACCCATATTTCCTTATAAATTCCTAGTCTATAGAAAAGAAACAACATGGAGGCATGATCCATATCCTAACATTCAGTGACGATATCTTTTCGGGTACCAAATAGTGGCCTGAAAAGGGTGTGATAAAAACTTAGTAGGGAAACAAACATAGGAATCTAATGAATATCCAATATATTAATATAAATTGAATCATTGTTATGGTGCATTAGAAGATAAATAGTGCAAAAATAATAATTGTAATGACATCGGTCCCGATTTCCTCAAAATACACATGATCGACCATACCTACTTTTGAATAAGACCTACTTTCATTGAACATGGGCCACCATGTATAAGTATTCATAGATGTAGACCTATATATATTAAAATATATACATTCACAAAAAATTCCATAAGTTTTCTGTCCAAAAAATTCACAAAATGTTAATGTTATAAGGACCCTATATTTTATAAAGGGGAATAAGATCAAGAATCTGAACCAAGGGAAAGTAAAAATCAGGTCCAAAAATTATAAAAAATTAATAATGGATAAAATTCTCAAATATTTAACTAAAAATAATAAAAATAGAAACAACAACAACAACAATAATAATAAGTACCATTATTCCCAACATGTCCAATTATAAGTAATGATTAGGGCCACATGCCTAACAATTTAATAAGTAGTTATATTTGGAACTATTCCCAATGATTTGATAAGTGATGACCTGGGGATCATTTCCCAACAATTTTATAAGTGATGATACGAGGTGTCATAAAATAATTTTTTTTACCTTATAAATAGGTGGGGTTCTCCCAAATAGAAAAACCTCCCCTTACTCTCAAAATTAAATATCATTAAAATTACCAAGTAAAGAAATGAAAAATTAAAAATAAAGAATAATTAAACTACAGTGAAACCAATGAAAAATAATTAAATTGTATTATGATATATATATATATATATCACATAATTAAGAATAACCGAAATGTTATAAACTATTAAAAAGATATAAAACAACCCATGTACAAATGACTAGAAAATAAAAAAATAACCACAATGTTCTATTGAAATAAAAGAGTTTATTAATTATAAACCCCAACATTGAATAATTAACCAAATACCACCTGAAACAAAAATATTAAGTTCCAACCAATATTATGATTCAAATATTTAGACAGAGATAACATCATAGTCAAAATCAAAATCAATCATGTCTATACTGAATGTAACATCTCAGCCCAAACTGATAATTTTGAACCAAAATGTCACCTGACATAATATGTGTCCCCTCATACAAAAAGGGCTATAAACTAATAGAAAGGGTCCATGTATGCTAGTGTGGTGATAATACCCTTAATATCATATCATAGGGAAAATAATAAAAATAATCATATGATAAAAGAAATAAATAAAATCAATGTACATGTGTAAATATAATGATGGAATACAAATCAAGGATCTACCAATGCAAAAAACAAACCACAATAATATTTAAAGTAATTAAATGAATAAAAAAGCAGGTCCCCCAATGTCTGATATGGTCTTATAACTGCTCAGTACACCTCTTCTCACCCATCTACCATAGGTCAATTTCCATTTTATGGACCTCTATTCATGAAATCTATAAGTGAACCAAAATTTTCGATTACAGTTTGAGTACAAGACTCAGTAGGACACTGAAAATGTTTCCATAACATTATGGTCAAGTATGATTGTTTATTCCATAATATAATAAATGTGTAAAATCATAATTACAAACAATCCAACACTAAGTTGTTGGGACCTAACAAATCCACCATAAATCCCCTGATGTACCATCTTTCGATCCATACTGAAATGTTATTGTAAAAGAAGACTGAAGTAGTCATGTTCTTTCCATAAGGACAAGAGTTACTAGCCAAAACACAAAATGAAATCACACCACATCTCCCATTCATCATCAATAAAGGACCTAGGCCCCCATTTCATAACCCTCTTCACTATCTTTATATGTCTCTCAATTTAGCTATATAGGCCCCTGGTCTAAAGGTCAGACCACTTCGGGACATCATTCTTTATTACTATCCCATGGGTAAGATCACACTGACCATCATCTTCTATTGTTTCCTATTGATTAAGTCATATATGTTCACCATTCCCCTAATTCAATACACTCTGTGACATTTTGTCTCACTATCTATCTTAGTGTAATCATCACATCAAATTCAACATATGAACATGATCCTCCTCTAGGGAATCGAAGCCATGGAAGGTCCACCTGTCTCTTTGGTTCCTTGAAGAGAACAAAAAAAAGCACAACATATACTAGACATATATCATGTAAATAGTGACATAATATCTAGTTACAGATATCTAGTGTCATATGATTTTCAACATACATTTTCATTATCTCCTCACATCATGCTCAACTCCCCCTCTATGCTGTAATTATTTCATGATGTTCACCTGACACATGATCCAAAAAAAACCCTCTAATATCAAAACGATACATAAATATGAAGATCATGTTAATAAATATATCATGAAATTTTAGGATAAATAATAGAACCAACCTGACATGTGTATGTACTTTAAATATAGAATAAATCAATTGTAATATGGAATATGGAAACAACATCATAAAATGTTCTCATGTATTACACACACACACACCAACATGTGTCCACAATCCAAGAATGGATATCAATCATGCCAATATAACTTATAACATGGAAACATGTGTAAATGAGAGCCCAATTTTTTTTGGAGCTTCCTACATTAAAGTAATAAATTTAAAATGCTTGGATAAACCACCTTGTGTTGTTTGAAATATGCAATGGAAAACTCAACAGTTAAGAACACCTCATAATAGGCCTTATTTTTATAGTTGTGGAAATATCAACACTAATAGTTTTTCAAAGGATCCAAGAACCCAATATATCTATTATATTTGAAAAGGAAATGAAATATCATATGTGATGATACTTTCAATCGGTTGGATAATCCCAAATTATAATTTTATGTTAACTAATGTGTTAATTATTTTCTCTTTAAGAATAATTATCATTTTATAATTTCGAATCAATTATGTTTTCAAAATTATCACATTATAATTTATTATAAATTATAATTTTAAAATTACTGATTGGTAGTTTCTAATAAATTATCAATTTATAATTATATCTTGACAGTTTATTATAAATTTTCCTTTAATAGTTTTCTCATGATATTTTACTTACATTATCCATATATAATATATCTTAATTATCTTTTGATAATTATTGATAACTACACATTGATAATTCACATAATTATCTTTTGATAATTGAATAAATTATACTTTGATAATTAAATTCGTGTTTAATAATCTTTATAATTATCTTTGATATTTATATGAAATTTTCATTTTTTGATTATTTATAATTATTATTTGATAATTTTATGAATTTATCATTTTATAATTCTTATACTTATCTTCCAAAAAATTTCTATAATTATACATTACCAATTTTTTTAAATGTATCCCTTTTTATTTTTTTTTGTTTTTATCTTCTATTGATTTCAGGAAAAAAATATTTGATAATTTAGGATTTATCATTTAATATAATTCCACCATTTGATTCCTTTGAAAAATATTGGATGATGGAATAAATAAAAATTCAATATAATAAATAATAATAATAAACTATGTAATACCCTTAGCATAGTGTGTAGGGAAGAATGAGATGGGGTTCACTAGACAAGGGAACAAGACAAGATTGAAGGAGACTTCTAATCATTCCCAATAAAGTATGAGGTTGCATGGACTCAACAAGATTGAACACAATCAACAACCAAAAATTTGGATTATATGGATCCCAATTGTTTTTGGTGATTATTAAATATATAAATTAATGTCCCAATTTCATCTAGAGTTTCAACATAATCATCAAAGAAAAGTCAATAATTTCTCCCCACTATGAAATTGTAAACATAAATGCATAAAAAGTGTTAATTTGATGGGTTTTAAAATCAACCTTGTGACATAATTGGGGTATTTTGAATTGAAGAAGAAGAAGGAGTGATAAATAAAATTTTAGAATAAAAATAATAAAAATATAGTTGAAAATGTGTAAAATAAGTTACCTTCAGGTGAGATATTACCAAACACCTGACACACACAAATGCAATGTCATAAATTTAATAAAACTCATATTCTAGTCCAAATAACAGTCACAAATTTTTTATCTGAATGTTAATTAGAGGATATTTAATTTTTTTTAAAAGAATATAATATTTTTATTAAATAAATTACTCTCAGATGCGATTTGACCAAATAATCAATGCAAAAAAGAAATATAGTACATATGGTAAATCCTATATTCCAGACTTAGTGGAGGTATTAGCTTTTCCATTTGAGATGTAGTTCATCATATGTTTTATTATATTGGAAAAACAATGTCTATGTGGAAATAATTTTTTAATATTTTTATTATATCATTTCTGAGTCTCTACGACCTTATGAACCTCTCACTGACTCAGCGCCTAACTCAAAAAATATTCCATGAAATACTCCAATTTTCAAACTATGCTTTTAACATTAACTAACAATTTAAAATACTTATTATGTGATTGTTATTGAAAATTCCATTTTAAAGAAAATTACTGATTAATTATTATGGAATAAGTTATTTATTATTATTAAAATTTTAGGATATTATAATTCCCCACCGATATCGACTTATTTTCCTAAAAAAGTAACTCTAGTGGTCTTACTCGAATAACTTATGCCACTAATCTTGAACATTAGACTCACAGTCGTATGTATCCTCTTCGATCCAACCATGCTGTAACTGAATCAGCACATGTGGTACTATCTTCCCCCATTGGAACTTCCATATCAGTTTTATAACCTGAATTAGATACTCCTAATAATATGCGATAGGGTCCTAGTCAACATCCTCATAGTCGATGTTATGTGTCAGATTGGGTATGTACCTATGCAGTTTTGGCACATCAAACACAACGTGCATAACTCGATGATGTGGGGGAAGGTACAAATTGTACACCACTGTCCCAATTCATTTGGTGGTTATGAAATTCCTAACAAAATGTGCTACTAGCTAGCCTATCTTCCTCAGACGTCGGTGGCTTAACCGATGATTCATAGTCAAGAAAACGTTAGCTCCCACATAAAACACCAATGGTGTCCCCCTATGATTAAATGATTATATTTTCTAACTATGATTAGTGATAGACCTCTTATGAATCATATTACCTCTCTAAGAGGTCTCCTGAACCAAACATGGGCCGAATACCACTACCTCACATGCTTTAAGCCAAAAAGTGGGGATCGATATGGTATCCCATAAAGTTCCTTGTAATGTTCCATCAGAAATGAAGCATATAAAATATTGTTTAACATGAACTCAACTAATGATAGATGATAATTCCATTCCACACTAATTTCTATAATACAAGATCTCAATATACATTCCATTGTACATATTGTTATCCAATAATTTAAACCTGTCACATTGTGGTATGCTTTTCTCAATCTCAATTGATTCCATAAGGCATTTTGCAATAATTTAAAAAAACACAACATGAAATGGGAATAAATTTATGATACATTTCTCAATTTTACAACATGTATGTGTAAAATATCATGGATGCATGGATCTCTATTTACAACCACTAAGTGAGGCTTTCGTATTAGAAAAATATGGGGAACATTCATTAACTGGTCAATAATAACCTAAATGGAATAAAAAATACAAGGGTTTCTTGTTAACAACACCACAAAGTCCTTTTTTCATAATACCACTTCCACATTGGTAAATGAAGTGTCTAGAGAAAACAACTAGGCAGAGAGTACTCGTCCTTCACCCTCTGAAAGGTATGGTTTCAAAGGATTAAACCACGAATGTTCCTGTTCATACCTGGACTCCAAAACTAACATCTTAATTAGTGATACATCATGGTTACACATAGATATAATGATTATCTATAGATATTGTAATATCTCATAATCCCAAATCCAATGGAATAAAATACCACTAATCACCCATGTACCAGGATAACATCAGCATATCTAAAAGACTACATGGGTATTTGATGAACTATATCATGCTTTTCCCTGATCATAGTATACTCCAAGTCTAAATCTTGTATTGTAATCACATGATCCAAAAGCAATGATTTGATAAGGAAATCGATACAATTAATAATCCCCTAATCCTCATAATAATCCTCAATTTAATCATCCAACAAACTCCTTAAGTACCAAGGATCATTTGAATACTTCTCACCAAACTCCTCCTCATCCTGTGTCTTATATCTAAGAACAACCATAATGATTTTGACCTTCCTAGGTGAATAAGACATCTCGAACTCAAACATCTATAGATACTCAACCATGTGCTTATATCTCATGTTTTGGCCCAAATGTGTTAAGATATAGTGATGTATCCTTTGGTCCCAATAAAAAAAATCTCTCACTGAATATATGGTGTCACTAATATATAAGTGGTTGGTTCATGGCTTCAATCTACATATCATGTGTAGGGTAGTTCCACTCAGGGGGTCATAACTGAAAATACCCAAAGTCTATTATATTATCTCTCTATATCAGTACAACTCCATGACTGATGCTAGATGCATCACAATACACTCCTTAACTAATCCTAGTCTTAATGAGTATCCATACTAGATATTTCAACAATATTAACTTAATCTCAATGAGTAATTATCCATATAGGAATGACCACAAAAATTTCACTCCCTTATTAGTCATCATAGTAATGTTTTTTGATAGTGATGAGAAATCCTAGGTAACCCATCATTAATATGTTACTAGGACTTGGTTTCTTAAAATATCAAACATGTTTTAGGGATGCTTTCAAGATATAATTACCTCAATATTCTCTAGGGCCAAGTAAAATCTCCCATGGGGAATCTCATTCCCCAAGAATGGAACCTCCCATATCTATAAAACACAATGCAATAGCTTGGTAAAAAATTTGATGATCTCAATGCATACTCAGGACTATCTCAAGGTTTCTAGTAAGCTTCTCAATTGTTTTTGAGTAGATGAAGGTGTCTCTAATGAACAATATGAATAATAAGTCCATCAAATATTTGAATATCTTATTCATGTGATCTATGAACACTGGTGTAACATTCTACAACCTAAATGAAAACCCTTACCTACTCTTAATTGTTTTAATAAGAATACCCTCCTATCTTACATACAACTAGCTATATCCCGATTGAATACTAATCATTGAGATTTACTAGGAACACCATAATTGATAAAATTGATCATTAATCCTAAGATATGGATATATTTTTATTCCCTATCACCTAGTTCATCTTACAATGTCTAATGAAATATTAAATAATACCATATACCTTCTTGGTGAACATCCCTAGTTCATCCCACTATGAACTTCTTAGCCCGGTGAAGCCAATCCACTCAAATTCATCCAGAAGAACCTTGAGCACTATATAATTAGTTAGTTCCATATGATATATGGTAAACAAAATCAAACATAGAAATTTAATGGGATAAGTTTCGGAATAACTTTTTTATTCCATCATATTATTAACTAATTCAAATATTCCAAAAAACATTTCAACCCATTTTTCTATATTATGAGGGCCTCTGTTTCCATATAAGGATAAAGAATGATGGAGTTAATGTCATGGAATATTTGACCATTGTCATGAACTTCTATTCCTAGGATAGGAAGTAATTGGAAGACTTTAGGTTGATGTAGACCTTCCTAAAGCACATAGAATGCATGTGATCTTGCTTAGACGAATTCTCTTACATGTTTAATGGTATTGTAGAAACATCCACTATTTTGGGAATATTGTAGTATTTTTTCTAAGTCATCCCATAAGGCTACATTGAGGAAAAATATTTAGTAACATGAAGGAAACACATTATAAAAATATATTTATAGTTTTAAACCCTCATTTTTAATTGAATCACATAATGTTTCTACTAGGAGTCTAATATAAACCCATGGTATTAACCTTCTTTTAGTAACATTGGTCTCTATCCCAGCATGTTAGTCACGGTCATCATATATATACTGATATAATAGTGTAATAAATTCAAGTAATTAATTTCGATAAATATATATAACAATTTCATGGTAACATAGATGCATCTCATAAAAAGGTATATCCCAACCGGATAACATAAATTAGAAAATTTAATTAATATGATACTATATAACAAAATAGTAGTTAAATATATGACCTGTGAACATACATGCATATTCATGATGCATGAATGAACCTGAAATATAATGAATAAAATTTCGACATCATTTTTATCACTCATGTTTATTTTAATCAATTGTAATGAAAAAAAATATTTTCCCCCACTTTATAGACTCTCATATATCTACTCACAATGTTGGATAGAGTTTGTCATATTTAACCTTTTTGAGACCCACTAGTTCCATAGCCTATATAAGCTATTCCAAACCAAGATAAGAGAATAAAATAGTTATAGAATCCATTTTATATCATACCATTTTGTAATATCCCGATCAAAACCATTGGTTCTGAACTATATGGTCACATGACCTCGTGTGTGACTTCTTATACACATGAGGTTATTGAATAGTAGTGAGGGTCATAGTTTAGAAGTGGGGAGACTATAACCTCAATATAATTTAATAGAAAAAAATAATAATATTAAATGGATGATAGAAATCATAAATAAAATTAGAGTAAATGTGGAAATGTAAATATGTCATACAATTCAATGGGATCAAACTGTTTCTTTTACACATGAGCCTCAAACCAGTTGGTGGGGACTCTTCAAGTGCATCTATGAGACCCATGATAAAATCCAGGAAGAGCCATATTTTTGAGTTACTGTAGTAGTTATTGTAGAAGTTATTGCAGTAGTTACTATAACATCTACTGTAGCAATTACTATAGCAGCAACTATAGAAAGAATTATAGATGGTACGATAGCATCCAGAACTATTCCTTAGTTTTTTTCTTTCAGGCCACCGATTTGGTCCTATTATTCCTTAAGGAATTCAAGCCACCTCGAGGCCTTAAGTTCACCTCAAGGCCTATGGGCCACCCCATGGCCTTTGGGCCATTAGAAGTGTAGATACAGAGTCTACAGGGAACATGCATCAGATGAGGATTCAGAGTAGATGAATTATCTAAAGTAGGGACGAACAGATTTGGAATAATGAGAGGTTATGGAAATTTCCATTGGTATTAGGTCTGTGCACCAGGAAACATGAGGGTTACCTGACTAGTAATGTGTTGGTGGAGAGATTCATAACGATATATATGATGGGGAGGGGCAGTTCTAAGTAGTGTCTGAGATGATTTTGGACTTATTCCTCTAAATCCTTTTGGTCATGTAATGTGTCTCTAGCCTACGAAACTTTTAAGGGTTGTCCTTCAACCCTTAAAAGGGGGATTATAAAAAATAATAATAAAAATATTAGGCCTTTAGGCTATTCAAGAAGGCTCACAATGTTTTAAGACAAACCAGAGTAATAAGTGAAGTTAAATAAATTAACCAAACAAAATTTCCTCTAATGTCTATCATATTCTTCAACCAGCTCCTTAATCCTCTTCTCAACAATCCCCAATAGTTCCCTTTCCCTTCCTTGAGTCTTTAGTCATGAAATATACAAGTCCATAGAAACTACCTTGTTGGATATTATTACAAAACTTTATAGGACACCACTAATCTGTCCTTAACCTAGTGTGAAAAAGTATACATGTTTATTCCAAAATATAATAATTTCATAAAATAAAAATAACAAACAATACAAAAATGAGTGTTCATGTACTAAAAAAATCCCCCATAGACCCCCAAATTTTCCTACATTGGTTTCATACCTAAATGTATTGATAAAAGAAGTTGAATTTAGTAATGGTTTAGCCATAAGGTTAAGAGTCAAATGTATAACCACATAAGGAAATCATTATCCTCTCTCTCTGTCACTATAATCCTTAGTACTATATGTTAAACCCCATGATGCCATCATGCCATGTCTCTAAATATAGCCACACATGCTTAATGACTCTAGATCTAACCTCACATGGCCATTATTCCCCTTTAATATCTCTCTAGTGAGACCAAATAGACCATTATGAAGCATTAACTCCCCTCTGGTGCATTCAAATTGACCATCATGCTCCCACTTTTGGCCATACTAGTCCATCATTCCCCCATCATCTTTCTCTGTCACTTCATCACATCACATGTAATTTTTGAACATAGTCCCCCTAACGGCTATCAAGCTATGAATGATCCACATATATCTTATGTACCATGAAAAATATGAAAACATATACCAGATATATCTTATTTAAATAGTGGAATAATATCAAGGTATACATATCCAGTGTTATAAGTATATCATGGTACACTATCGTCATCATCGTAAATCATGAACAATTATCCCACTAAGGGGTACCCATGCCAAAATGGTCATTTTTCACATGTAACAAGCACAAAAACAATAATATGAAAATGATACACAACCAGGTAAAACATGTTAACAAATATAGCATTAAATAATTTGATAAGTAATATCACCGAGTATATTTTTTTATCTTCATAAAACAAGAAATCAAGCTATTCTAATATGTCTCATGGAAACAATTTCATAACAGGTCAAATGGGATACAAACACACTCACACATAATCACATATCAGAAAAAAAATATTAATTTTTCTAACATAAATCATAACATGAAAACATGTCGGAATTGTATCTCAAAATGAAAAGGAATTTACCTCCTCAAATTCATTTTTGTCAACATCATGGATAAACCACCTGGTGTAGTTTTAAATCATGAGTGTAAATCCCAAAAGGAAAGAACAACTCCCCATAGGAATTATTATAAGAGATTCCAAAATTTCAGTTCCCTTGGTTCATAAAAGTTTCTTAAAACCAAAACCATCAATATTATTTCATAAAACAAAATAACAAGGTATTACATCCAATGATACATTCTATCTTTTATATGTTTTCAAATTATAATTTTAGTTTAACTCATGAATTAACTATTTTACCCTAAGGAATAATTATATTTTGATAATATTTTATAATCATCTCATGAAAATTTATTAAAAAAAATACTTTAAAATTTATCATTTTATAAGTTTGTATAATTTATCCTTTAATAATTATATCTAGATAATTTATTATAAATTATCATTTTATAATTATAGAAAGATTATTTTCATACATTATCATTAGATATTCATCATAATTATGTTTTGATAATTCAAGAGAAATATCCTTCAATAATTAACAATATTACATTTTTATAATTAAATTAATTATCCATTTAAAAAATTGTTATTTAATAATATTTATAATTATCAATGATAATTCAATTAAATTATGGTTTGATAATTCTTTAAAATTATTTTTCCAAAAATTTATGACCCTATCATTTGATATTTCTTATACTTATCTTTGATCAATTTCTTATAATTATAATTTTAAAATTTAGAATTAAACTTCTTTCTTGATAGTTATTTGTTTTTACTTTCTGAATATTTCATGAAACCAACCATTGATTATTTAAGAGTTATCAATTAATATAATTCCACAAATTTTTTTCATGAAAAATTTTGGTGTAAGGAATGAATATAAAGTGGGAAATTGTTTAAAAAAACATGGTAACAACATTATCATAGAAAACGCAATAGAAGGAGGAGGGGTCATCTCGCTAGTGAATTTATCAAGACCAAAGGAGACTACCCAATCACACACAATGGCGTTTTCAGTCACATGGAATAAACGAGATCAATCATAATCAGTATCCTAACAGTTCAACAATATTTATCCAAAATGTGTTAAGAATTTGTTAAACTATAAAATCAAAACCTTGATTTAATCCACTATTTCAAATAAATCCTTAATACATAGCGATTAATTCCTCCTCATATAGGCTTTGAAAACTAATATGGGTAAAAAATATGTTCATTTGGTGGTTTTTGAAATCAAAATGTTTATTTAATGGATTTATTTTTCATTATGAAATAATATTTAGTAAAATAAAATTTAATAATTGGAATAATAGTAGTAAAATTAAAATAGATAAATTAAATTTCCCTCTTATATAATGTTACCAAACACCATACGAGCACAAAGGTTATGTCATTATTAGGGTAAAACACACAATTAGGACCTAATTATAGTCTCAGATAGTTCAACAAAATATCCTTTTTAAAATATTTTAATATATTAAAAATAAATTACATTAAAAATATTAAATAAATAACCCTCTTGTGTGACTTGACCATATAACTTATTTTCACAAATTCTATGTCACATCTATGGAAATATCACATTTTTGGATTTAATGGTTGTCTCAAGTTACATGTCTGATAAACCATTCATGGGATATTCTAATATTTTAGAAAAAAACTATGTGTGTTTGGAAGAATATATTTTAAAAAAATTATATTATTACAAAGGCTCTACAGGCCTTGGAATCTCATGCTAACTCAACACCAATGTGCTAAAATATTCTCTAGAATATTAAAATGTTATAACTGGTATTTTACCCTTTCAAAAATTTATTAAATAAATTATTTTGTGTTATTTTATAAAAAAATTACAATTTTAAATTAAAATACTCTTAAATAATTAACAATGTGGTTTTTTATTATCCTTAAAAATTTATGATGTTACACAATAAATTCTTATGAAACTAAAAAATTGTTAATTCCATTTGTTAATAAAAGTAAGAATTAAAACCAAGATTATAAAATTCAAACTCAACCCCTATTATGAAATTCCATTTTAAGTCATTTTAAATACCAAATTAAATATTTAGACATCACTCTTTCAATATACAAAATAGATACTTTAGAAATAATGATTAATAAAATACATTCACCATTTTGAATAGAATGTGTAATTTTAATAGTTTTATTAAATATAATTAAGAATACAATAATCACATATTAGTTTAAAAATAAAATTTACATTTTCCCCAATACACCCCATTAGTTTTTAGATCTAAACATAAGTATATTTACTATTTCTTAGAAATAGTAAAATATTTTAGAATCATGTCACCAACGATAGAAGTCACAATATGTTAAATAATCTGGTCACATTTTCCCAAAATGGGTTGAAAAGAAAACATCTACATTCATAAGGATACTTATTACTAATTTACCAAGTAAAATACCTGATAAAACACAGCTTCAACATATCTTTGGGTTGTAACTAGATACAATGAAATATTTATTTATTTTAAGAGACCATGAAGAAATAAAGAATAAATAAAAGTATATCAAAATATAAATAATATGGGAATAATATATAAAAATGATTAAAATATACTAGAAAATAAAATTAAGTATAATACACTTGATAATTTTGATTCTAATATAATAAGTCATTTATCTATCATTATGGAACTTATTCAGTGATGGTAAAATGTATATAAGTCTAACTCCTTTTCATACCATCCCAAAAAAATAAAAACACACACTATAATGACTATTAAGAAATAATTACTTTTATGTAAACCAAACATAGATGGTATATTATTGTGAACGATAGTGGTTGTATGTCAAAACCATTTATCATGTTGAACACACATATATAAGGATTGTTTTTGATTTTAAAAAAATGATTCAAATCACATTTAAAATATGTATACTTAAAAGAAATATTTTCAAAAGAATTCAAATCCCATTTATTACTATATTTTTGAACTAAAAATTAAAAATACTATTTAAAATCATCCTAATATTCACTACTACAAAACTAGGTTTAGCTGGTGCTAGAGTTTTAACAACGCTCATTAAAAGAATTGTTAACCCCCATTCTCAGTTCTAGAAAAATCATTGTCAACAGGGGTCTTTAACAACGCTTTTTTAGAGATATTAAAGGGGATATTTGAAAATTCTAAAAACATGTTCTTTTAAAAGAGGTCATTTATTAGCACTTGTAAAAAAGCACTGATAATGCCCCCCCGTATCAGCGCTTCTAAAAAATCACTGATATAGGCAGTTATTTATCAATGCTTCTAAACAACTACTGATAAAAGGGTGGTCTTTATCAGTGATTTTTTAGAAGAGCTAATAAAATCCCACTAATTATTAGTTCGTTTTTACCAGTTCTAATAAAGAATATACTTTAAATTATTTTTTCATTAACGGACACCTGTAGCAGAAGTTAGAGTCATTTGGAGGCCTTGTGGAACTTTTTGACCCCAAAGGTGGTTTCAAAGGGTTTATATGGGTCACCAAGGGATAGATCTCATCATATGATTCAATTTTATATGTGTTATAGCCAAATGGAAACCCCGGGATTAGAAGTTATTTATGTTGAATGTAAAAAACCCTTAAAACCCCTTAAAACCCTAAAACCCCTAAAATGATGAAAGAATCATAAATTTCAATCCAGAAGTCTATTTAAGCTCCAAAACCAGTCAAATTGAAGCTTATGAGACAAGATAAAACCAAGTTATATTCAAATTTCAAATAAAAATAAAGGAATAAATGTTATTAACGTTTCAAAAAATTTAGAAATCAAACTCGAACATCAAACAGACATAACATTTGATCTGGGTGTCTATTTGGGATCTACCCCATATCAAATTGAATCCTACAATGAGATATACTTAATTTGGTTCTAGGACCAGCCCTTTGAGCATTGTCCCTCGTTTTTTCACATAAAGGCCCATAAGGCCTCTGAAATAGAGTTTTTATTCACCGGCCATGATTTCTTAAAATTTAAATGGGTATAACAATGGTTGTGGGATTTTATTTGCCCTATTCTATATATTATATCACAAATCATTTCATGATTTTCGATTTGTCTGGTTGTGGATCTCAAGTGGAATCCTAGATTAGATGTTATGGTTATTTTAAAGTTTTATGGTTTTTAGGGTTTTCATAGTTTATTAACATTTGTATGTGTTTTAACGGTTTTTGGAGTTAATATCCACTTTTTATATATATATATATTTATGTATTTACCATATATACAAATATATATAAATAAATAAATAAATAAATATATATATAAATATTTATACAAATAACAAATATATAGAAATATATGTAAACATACATGTATAAATTTATATAATAATATATGGGTAAAAAATACATGAAATATATATAAATATATAGATATATAATATAATGTAAAACAAAATTGTATAGGGTAGTGGATGAGGTGCTAGTGTATAAGCTGGAGGTCACAGGTTTGAAACTCAATGGAGGCAGGGGCATGCACAAAATGACTGATAAAGGTGTTGGGGAAGCGCTGATAAAGGTGGTGGGGGGAGCGATGATAAAGAGGGGGAATAGAGGCGTGGGGAATGGAAACAAAATTTATAACCTTTATCAGTGTGGCCTTTATTAGCTCTATTTTTATTACTATTAAGGGGGACCTTTAATAATGCTAAAAACACTCTGATGAAGGATGTCATTAATAACTCTAAAATAATTTGATTTCACTAATATCATATCATCATAATTATAGACTATACCTAGAAATAATAAGTATGGTATCATTGGATCATTACCGATATAAAATATAATTAAAATCAAAATATGTTTTCATAGATGAAAATTTCTTTAGCAAAATCACCGGAATATTTCCTTGTAAAATATCATTTTCAAATTTGAATCAATTATTTTAAATGTAAAATTTTCCAAATGTTAGGTATTTTATTTAAATATAACCTTAAAACCCTATAAATGATTCTTCAATGCATTATGTGTTCCTAGTTTTGGGAAATTATGTTCATGCAATATATGTTTAAAGAAAAAATTTCATTTATAATTTTGTAAAAAATGTAAAAAAGTAACTCATTCATAGAATGAAAAGGTGAATATTTTTAAATCATTTTATAAAAATTCATTCAGGGGTAAAAATTGATTTAAAAAATCATATGATAATATTAAAAAAATTCCAGAAATTATTTGTAGAAAACATGGATGAGGGATAATTTTTTTAAAGGATGAATTAAATAAATATGGTATTACTTAGAAATGATATTTATATTTCTCAAGTATAGAAAATGACGAAAATTAAATAAATATATGAATTTTTGAGAAATTACCTGATTATAAGAAACTTAATTTATTTCTTGAAGGTATATCATGAAATTTACTCATTATGAAATTAATCAGAAATAATCATTATAAAAAATGAGATTGTATCATAAAATCCATACATCGAGTTCTACTTGTTTTGAATGTCCTCTATCCCACTGTATAAAAAAATAAAATTTACTATAATTATATAATAGAATCTTTTACATACTTATAATATAATTAATGATATATTTATAAAATTTAAACACTCATTTATAATTAATCACTCGTTAAAATCATCGTTTCTGGGTATTAACAAATTAATATTTTCTTAAGAATTTCATTTGTCTAGTTCCAATTACTTTACATTGATCATGTTTCAATAATCTATAGATTTATATTCATGATAAAAATATCATATATATTCATTATTTATAAACATAATTCATCCATAGATGTTAGGGATAGAAAAACGAATTATAACATTCATAGAGATGCTAGGCCGGATATATACATTAATGTCTTTTCACACATTCTTGGATGTATAAAAATAAAGTTAAATAATAATTCACCTAAATAGAATAATTATTATATAACTAACATTATATGTATTCATAACACACATCATTATTACCATCCATGTAAATATGAAACAAAAAAACATATATATTCATGGATGTAGAAGTTCACATGTACACATGATCACTGTTATTGTTTTCCAGAAGATCAGAAAGGTAAAAGTAATAAATCATATTAATTTTACAAAAGAATAATTATGTAGTAAATATCATAAAATACAATAAACCCATCATAATTCAATTCCACAAATTATGGTGATGAATAATTAATTATCTCGTAACATTGGAGATGGTAAGTCATACAAACGCCTGAGAAATACCTTCACTTCCCATTTTTTGAGAATAAGGGTAGATAATGGTTGTTTCATAACCATAATGTCATTTAATTATGCTAATGAAACTAATTGCTTTTTTCAAATACATAGTATTTAGTGGATGTAAAACAATAATTAAAAAATAAAGTGATTAGTTACACTGAGTACCTCTTCTTTGAATGAAGTCATTTAGATCCTCTCTTAAGGATATCATGGTTGGATTTTGGGAAGACAAGAACATATAGAATCTATCAATGTATCTTTAGAATATAATTTGTAAAACATCCCTTTAATTCTAATTGGCTTGAGATTGTGGAGGAACACTACTTGGCCTTAAGCAACATCCCTAAGACGCAAAAGGCTGTAAATAAATATCTAGGGGATTCAATAAACATGGGTGGCAATTTTCCCTTTAAGAATAAAACAACTAACCAATAAACAAACAAAAATAGAAACCACTATACGATGCATGATAATAATGAAGGATATATTAACATTTCATTTATCAAAATCAAACTAAAACCAAGTGCCATAATAGAAGAATATAATGTCAAAGTAAATTGTGGAATACTATAAGACCAACAAAGCTCAAAAAAAAAAACAAAAACTCCAAGATCCAAACATGCTCCATGCTCTATATCCACAAAATAGCCTAGTATCATGAAGTACTTCTAAATATTTACAATAATTTACCACTACCCAAGTATTGATAAACAATATCTTCAAAAGAACCAAATTTCCAAAGTAAGGGTGAGTAATAAATCATAGTAGAATTTCCAAAATGATTTCTCTACTCATGCCCCTAGGATTGAACATGTTATCACATTTAAATAATATAGTTTATATAAAAAAATTTCTAAAATTGTTTATATCCAAATATAAAGAAGTTTCAATAAAAAATATATCTCAAGATAGGCCTAATTTCTAAGAAAAGCAACCAGACCATGTTCCAAAACCATTTAATTAACTCCAATTTGGTATAATCCATTCCATTTCACATATCCACACAACCAAACATACATGGAATATGGACCTACCTATACTCGTGATTGGAGAGTCATTCTTTCACTAATCCATCACTTAATGTAACATTTGATAGTGGCGATCCCTAACCATTTTCCATCCCACAATGATGGGAGAGACTCCTTTCCCTTATCTGTCCTAAATACCCATGAATAAAAACAACTATTATTCCAAAACAAATGTAAAAAAACCATTTCATCCATTTTAGTAATTTTTTTATTGAAATACTTCCAACAAAATTAATTCAAACCAAACATTCAAACTAATTCCAATAAAACCATCTCTTTTATTGATACAATTTTTATTAATCCATTTACCACAATTATAGAAAATCCACATTATAAAATCAACATTTTAAATCCAAGAACCAAATCAGTTTCTACAAAAACATCCAATTTCCATGTTTCCACAACCCATCACTTAATATTTTTTTAATAATCATTACACAAAAAGTTCACAATCAATTTCACAAAAGATAATAAATTCTAAATCAAGCCTTCTTATTCAAAATAGAGTAGTTGAGAGTGAAGCCCCGTACCTCAAGAATTTTTACAAAATGATAAATGACACAGAAAACATCCACAAAACATAATTTAATCTTCATGATCCTGCCTTAGATCTCTTCCCATATCAGAAACCAAGAAATTTTTTATTATATTTGTAATCCACAACCGTAGATATACCCAAAACAGGCATAGATATTAGAATTTTAGATAGATAGGTCGAAGTAGATCTAACAAAACTAACCACAACAATCAAGAAAAATAACTTACCACATTAATAGAGCTTCAATTCACCAAGGAGCAGATCCAGATCACTTCCAATTCAATGGGGAGAGGTTCTCCATCCTTTGACAGGGAAAAATCACGAGGTAGGTCAATTTTGGAGAAATAATAAAGAATTTAGAGGTGAAAACATGTTAGATTTGAAATTTAAGGATCCAACTTTTGACCCATGCATTGTTTAGTCACATGGTTAGGAAAAATGTGTACTAACTATGCTCCGACATCTTCCTTAAGGGACACCCCACATGGTTTTCCTACATGATTACCAAAATTTGTGCCAACCATTCCAAAGCTTACTGTCCAACATATGCTCAGCACATCACAACACCTCCTAGGAATTCACATGATTTTGGAAAATCGTGACCTACTTATGTGTCCTCCCTTTAACCCCTGTACCATTGTGAATAGTTTCATAGAGGTGTTTCATAGTTCTCCCAAACCAATCACCAACCGTGCACCTATAGAAAATCCCCAAAAACACTCCCAAAGTTTTCCAAACTCTCCCAAACTCCACCCATAAACTTTATTTACTTAATAATCACAATGAAATGGTTACATACTTGGAAGTTGGAGTTCTACATTCCCCCACCATTAGTATTTCCATGTCCATAATGTAGAAACCCATCATTAATTAGGAAGAGTTCTAGCCATTTCTCTTTAATTTCTTTCTTGTGTTCCCAAGTCTCTTCGTGAACTTGGAAATGTTACCAAAAAAATAGCATTAGACTGATGATTTTTCCATGAAATAATTTTATATACTATCCATAATCTACACTAGTATATGTACCAATGAATCATCTATCTTGAGTTCAACATGATCTCATTGAGTTAGATGGTCAAGATTTGGGAGATAATTTTTCAACTGAGATATGTGAAACACATTGTGCACCACACTAAACCATGGTATAAATTCTAACCAACATGCCACCCCACTTACCCATTCCATTATCTCAAAAGATCCTACGTATCTAAGAGATAACTTACCATGATTCTCAAAACTAAAATTTCCATGCTTGAATAAATCCTTAAAAACTCATAATGACTCACGGAGAATAAAAAGGGCCATCGATGATGATATGCATAATAGTTCTAATGAATCTAAGTCATCTCCATCTATTTCCTAATCAAATGATTCTTTTATATTATTTCTTGGATAGGGCTCAACCCAACTAGTGAAGTCTCACCTGTTTCCACCCAAAAAAGTGGATAATAACAAGGAATCCTAAATAATGATTCATACCAAGCAATTTTTTGTAAAGTCTCAGAAATTACATGTAATTTTTTTAATTTATATGGAATTATTCTAAGACCACGTGATATTATGGAACATGATTCTGAGGCCCGAAGAGCCTAGAAAAAAATCTTCAACTTTTATTAAGGTACTTTTAGTAAATACATGAGTGAGTTTTCTAACTTCTAAACCATTACTCAGATAAACAATTCTCAGACACCATTGAATTTTGGATTCCAAGATTTTCCTGGAATGGACTTAACATCGACTGGCAAGGGCCGAACATGAAATTTTATTTTCGGACATTTCATGAAAAATAATAAAATAACTTAAAAAGTTATTTTATATTTGTTATCATCCATCGAGTGGAGGATGACGATGCTACGATGCAACGATGAGGTGGTAATGGGGTGCATTAATGAGGTTCATTAATTGCCCCTATCACACAGTGTAACGATGTAATAAAGGAAGCGTAACAGTCTAATGACGCAACATTACAACGTATCTAAAACGCTGCGATGCAATTTCCATTTTATTGTCTAACATGTTGGTGGACAGATAATTAAACATGGAGAATTCTCTAATGAACCTCTGATGAACATCGTCCCCAACGAAGAATGAATAATTCTAGTGAGACTTAAACTACTTCGATGAACCTCGAAGAATAGAGCCAGAAGTGATGACGTTGATGCCATGAAATATAAAGGAAGAACTCTACGACATTGAACATCAATGACGTAGGGGTTTTATTTTTATTTAAAAGTTATTTCCTTCTATTATTTTTCTAGAAATGAAAAACACGGATCAACCCACGAACAAGTTGATCTGTGATTTGTGAGTTTATGTGGGAGGGTGACTTTACATGGGGATTTGTTTTGAGGGATTCAAACCATGCATGAAATGATTGAAATTCAATACCCAAAACTCCCCCATTGTTTTAAACCTCTAACACGGAGGGCCCGGGCCAACCCGAATAAGGTCCGAGCACCTCTGCTCATGCATTTTTTGTGGATGAATTCTCAAACTGGTGGAAATTTGATTCTGAGGCTTGAGTAGGGATGAAAATGACCTGAGGGGCCCGTAGGCATAAACGGATCGGAAAACGAACCATCAGAGAAACTCTAGTGGCCCGTGGAAGGTGCCCCCAGTGTGACACAACCAGAGCGGTGGTGCCAACGACAGGCCTTGATAAGGGGGTAGCGCCAACTGGTGCTGCGATAGTAGTGATGGTGGCTGGCCCTCGCTGGCCACACTAGAGGATGGCAGCGTGCCCGTCGGCACACCACAATTCCAAGAGGCCACAACGGCTGGAGTCATGCATCCTGCCATGTGTTTCATGGAGGTATGGCCCAGTTTGAGGCCGTCTAGGCAGTTGAAGAGCCACAGTCCATCGATCATGGCTGGAGGAGTCCCCACAGCCGTAGGGCCAATAGAGGCTGGACGGCGCGACTGCTGTGTCTCAGCTGGAAGGCACACCACCGGTCAACCCCCTAGTGGAATGAGCTAGGGCTGGAAGGCTAGGCCGAACCCACAAACTAGTGCTGGTGGGCCGGACACACACCTAGCGTGCCGGGACGGACTATGACAGGTCGCTGAGCAACTCGGTGGGCTGAAACCTTGGCCAAACCAACCCGGGTCCACTGGCCAAACCAGACCAGAACAACCCCAACCTGGAAAAGGTCAATTCAAGTCAGTTTAATTAAACCAACTTATGTGGGACCCTCAGGATGAGTTGGTCGGGTCAGTCTGACTAGATAGGACCGAGCCCCATCGCAACCAATCCCATGGTTACTAAAACACCCGTATCATGAAAATCACATGTCCAATTGATGACTCATTTTAGTTTTTGGGACACTCTTGATGAGGTGGATGTTTTGGCATGATTTTAGGTGACTTTAGTGGACGTCGAGATGCAATGGATGGCTTGAGGAGAATTTCTACCAAGCGCGCTACGTATGGAACCCTGCGGTTAGCGGAGAGCTAAAGACTACTCGATGAAACCCCAATGGGAAGTAGATCTATGTGACTCGATAGGCCTAAGGTGGGGAGGGGCTCTATGTGACCCGAAAGACCCACGATAATCAACAGGAGGAGTACCTCAGTTCAGCCAAGGTGGGAAGAAGCTCTGTGTGACCCGGCATACCCATGGTGGGGAGCGTCTCTATGCGACCCAATATAACCATGGTACAAATCAGAGATGAGTACCACAAAAGTCCCAGGTTTGTGGAAAGCAACTTCTGTGTGACCCATTGGAGACACTATACTCGATAGAGGAAAAGTTCTCCAGTATCCAAGAAACTCAATGATGTCAGTGATTATTTTTCTATCACTACCCTAAATGTATACTTGGTGTGAGTGGTCTTGTGCTTCGTACTTTACTTTGGGGATTGATGTGTGGTATTTCCTTTTTTTGGGGGGCCCCTACCAAGTTTCATATTACTCACCCCTACACGGGCCCCGGCCATGAATGTTGTGTCCCGTAAAAATGATCGATGATTCGATAAAGTCCTTGGTGGATCAGGACTTGGTAGAGCCCAGTGATACATGACCGATCGACGCTTCAACAATCAACTAAGTGGACTAGGACTAGGTGGGGCCTAGTAGAAATAGGCGGAAATGACATACTACTTTGGATTCCATTAGATTCACTACTATTACGATTAGGTGGGGGTTTTATGTGGATGGACATCAGATCTTTTTTTTTGTGCTTTGATGTTTCAGTTCTTTCTGTTGGGTTTGTATTCTGTCCCACTTTCATTTAGTTTTACTTTGTACTCAGTATTGTTTTAGTATATTTTTTTCCTCTTTCAGTCTATTGGGACACGGTTGGGTGTGTGTGTGCATACAGGTACTCAGTAAAGCGCCTCCCAATTGTAGGTTGACGTCTCTGGCGCTAGTCACCAGCTCCTGGCCTTCAGGAGGTGGGATTGGGGTAGTCGCGACACGATCCCTTGGGATAGGTCATGAAAGAGTGGTATCAGAGGGAATTCGGTCCTACCACAAAGACGTGGAGTCTGTGTTTTGTTTTGGGGAAGTAGTGTTAGGTGTTGCGAGTCTGAATTTCAGATTTAGGGAGTCCAATGTTGGTACGGAAGACGATGCATCCATACACCAGGACCATGAAATCGTCATTTTGTCTCAATACATGAAAACATTGGTTTCATAAGTATATACTTATATTTTATTGAATAAAAGTCATCTAACCAGGTATAACCTTCTGAAATTGGTATATCTTGATCTATTTCAGGATGCTTCAATATGGAAGACCAATAAGGATCCTGATACGAGGTCGTGAGGACAGCCCGCCAAGCGATGAAGCATCCGTTCAGGGACCAGTTCTTGAGATAGCCCCACAAGGTGATGAACTTGTGCTACCCCAACCCGGTGGTCAGTATCTACTTCTAGTGGTTCTGACTGAGTACATTCGTAGGATTAGCGACCAACATGATTTTCAGAGATAGAGAACTCCCAGGTTCATGGGAGAGATGGATCCTCAGGTTGCTAAGGACTAGCTGGAGACTATAACACAAGTCTTCCACTCAGTGAGGACACCACCTGACCAGATGAAGAAAATGACAATGAGCCTTCTGCAGGGCTCGATAGGGAGATGGTGGATCTTGACCATAGAGAGGAATGACAAGGCAAACCTTACCTGGGAAGAATTCAACCGAACTTTATGGGAGGATATTTTCCCCATGACCTTGCGCTCTGTGTGCATTCCGGAGATGCTTCAACTTCAGTAGAGAAACATGAAGGTAGATGACTACTTAGTGAGGATCACTGAGATATCTTGCTACTCCATAGACATGGTGTGAGATCTTTTCTTTAGGATCAAGAATTTGAGTAGGGACTCAGGAGGGAGATTGGGAATTGGTGTTGTCTCTCATATTCCCTACCCAGGCTAGGGTTCTATAGCAATCCCTTCTTGTGGAGAGATTCTTGGTCGAGAAAGGGCCGACAGCTGGAGCCTCGAGCATACCTCAGGCTGTGGAGTCTTCAGTAGGTATTAGAAAACATACATGTGGGCCCAGGAGGGACAAGTCTTTCATAGGCTGACCCCAGGACTCAGGGTTAGTATTGTGGGTCTCCTAGTTCAGGGAAGGCCAGTATGGAGCCAAGAAGTGCTTCACGTGTGGTGGGCATGGACACATGGCATTTGAATGCCTGACCCGTCGTATGGATGACCAACATATGGTCAAGGGATCGTCGAGGTAGAGACAACGGTTCATGTGAGGAGGTTTACAGGGTGGCATACATGGAAGGGGAGCTGGACAAGTGACATGTAGTGGGTGACAGATTGAGGTGTTCTCGCCACCACCCCCTGGTGGTCCACCCCAACTACAGGGAGCAAGCAGGTAGGGGTCAGCTTAGCTCCAGCCAGTAGAGGATTATGAACACATTTCTCTAGAGATGATCCGACGTATGATATGTGAATTGTCCACCGTATCTTCCATTTCTATAGTCACAAGTACTAGTCACTCCTTCCTTTCCATGACTCTCATTCGGAGCTCATAGATTCTGGTGGATCCGTTAGATAGATCCTTATGGCTAGAGACTTATACGAGAGACGATTTGACAATTAAATACTGGGGAAAACAATGTGCACTTACTCTAGGAGGTGAAAGCTCCAGCAGAGATCTCCTAGTAGCGTCATCGAGGCCTTATGATGACATCTTGGGTATGGACTGGTTATCCAAAGTCCATTCTCAGATCGACTATTTTAGGCATATAGTGTGGTGTGTCCATTGAGATGGGAACATATTTTCCTTCACCGGTGAGAAGGAAACCCCTACAGCGTATGAAATACTCTCTCAAAGGAGGGTACACCCAATTAGTCACCAATTGGCTAGCCTCACCATCGTTGTAGTGGATGATAGGAGTCCAAGCTTCCCTATAGTGGTGGATGAGTATGAGGAAGTTTTTTCATGAGGATGTTCTAGGACAACCTCCTCTTAGGGAGGTACACTTTTTCATTGACATGTAGACCTGGACGACACCAATATCCACAATGAAATATCAGATGGATCCCATGGAGTTTTTTTGATCTGAGGGTACATATAGAGGGATTGCAGGAGAAGGGGTTTGTAAGGCTCAACGTTTCATCATGGGCATCCCCAGTGCATTTTTCCAAGAAGGAAGAAAAGTGTTTGAGATTGTATGCGGACTTGCAGTGCCTGAACTAGATGACCGTGAAGAACAAGTATCAAATTCTAAGAATTGATGACCTCTTCGACCAACTGAATGGAGTGAAGTGGTTCTAAAATATAGATCGTAGATCAGGCTATCACAAGCTTCGGGTACAGAACGCGGATTCCCTGAAGACAAATTTTAGGTGCCGGTATGACCACTTTGAGTTCTTGGTGGTGCCTTTCGGCATGATAAATTCCCTAGTAGTATTCATGGGCCTCATGTATAGGATATGGTGGCCTTATCTTGATTGGTTCATTATGGTCTTCATTGATGACATCTTGGCGTACTCAGCATCGGAGGAGGGGCACGCTACACACCTGCATATAGTCCAGGATACACTCTAAGAGGACCAGCTTTATGGTAAGCTCTTGAAGTGCTAGTTCAAGATTTGGGAGGTCCACTTTCTGAGACATGTTGTCTTAGAGGCTGGATTTGTCATAGATCTAGTGAATATAGAGGTGGTGCTTGATTGGGAGCCACCTAGGGGCGTGACTGAGGTACAAAGCTTCTTGGGGTTGGCTGGTTCCTATCGGAGGTTCGTACTCGACATTTCTAGAGTAGAATCACACTTATCAGCCTAGACACGGAAGGGTAAACCCTTTTTATGGATGAAAAAATGCCGTTATATTTTCTAGGAGATGAGGAAGAGACTATCTAGTGCCCCCATATTGAGACTACCAGAGGATGGCGTTGGGTATGTAGTTTACTGAGAGACACATTAGGGGCCTAACTGGGTTGTGTCATGATGTTGGAGATAGCAGTGATCACATACGGCTCACACTAGTTGAGGCAGCATGAGAATAACTACGTGACCCATGACCTAAAGTTAGCAGCAGTGGTCTTTGCCTTGAATATGTTGCCACACTATTTGATGGGAAAATTGTTTAATGTTTACTCTAACCACTAGAGTATTAGGTATATCTTCTCTGAGAAGGACCTAAACCTGAGATAGTGGTGATGGCTAGATTTCCTCAAAGAATGTGAGTTTGAGATAGTCTATACTCCTAGGAAGGGGAATGTGGTGGTAGACGTGCTTAGAAGGAGGACAGGTTTTCAGCTACTGAGTGAGGAAACATTGTAGTTATCCATGATGCAGATATCCTTCATGCATGACGGTGGATCCGCTTACCTTCGGTTGATGACTGTTACACCCCCACTCTGACATAAAGTTAGGGAGGCACAACTGGTGGATGTTGACTCTGAGACCCTACCTATTCATTTATCCTCATAACAGTTTCCTGATGGATTTTCGATAGGTGGGGATCGCACCATCCTTTTTAGAGGGCACACCGTAGTTCCAATGATGTTACAAGAGGAGGTTTTGAGGGAGTTCCATACATTCCATTTGGTGGTACATCATGGAGTGGAAAAAATGTACCCGGACCTCCGACATCAGTACTAGTGGCTGAGGATAAAGAAAGAGGTGGTAGAGTACGTTTCAGAATTCTTCACTTATCAGTAAGTGAATGCCAAGCATCAGGTTCCAGAAGGCTTGTACAAGCCACTTGAGGTACCAGGGTGGAAGTGGGATGGTATCTCGAAGGACTTCGTGATAGGGTTACCACATATTTCCAAATGTCATTATTCTATTTGGGTGATCGTTGACTGACTCACCAAGTCAGATCACATCCTACCCATCCGGGAGTAGGGACCAGTAGAGGGAATGGGATGACTCTACATTCATAAGATAGTGCAACTTCATAGGGTTCCTTTGGCAATCGTCTTAGATTGTGACTCATGCTTTATATCCCAATTATGGAAGGGATTTCTGGAGGCGTTCAGGATGAAACTACATTTGATTACATCTTTTCTTCCCCAAATAGATTGTCAGACGGAGCAGAACATAAAGGCCCTAAAGGACATGCTTCGTTCTTATATACTTGAATTTGGTCATAGTTGGTAGGACCACCTACCACTGGTAGATTTTTCTTACAACAAAATCTACCACTCCACTATTGGCATGGAACAATTTGAGGCCTTTTATGGGCAGCCTTGTAGATCACCGATATGCTGGACAGACCTAGGGGAGTCGGCACTCATGGGTCCATAGTTAGTATGAGCTACCACTGAAAAGGTTCATATCATCCAGGAGTGTATGAGGACCACATTGATTAGGAAGAAGTCTTATTCTGATAGGATATAGAGACCCTTAGAGTTTGAGAAGGGAGAATAAGTATTCATGCAGGTCTCACCCCAACGAGGGTTACAGAGATTCGTCCGGGGTGGAAATCTATCTCTGAGGTTCATCGGAACCTTTCATATCCTGTGCTGAGTTGGCGAGGTGGTGTACCACCTAGCCATTCCCCCACAGATGAATCAGGTACATGATGTTTTCCACCTGTCGCAGCTGAGGAGGTACGTGCATTACCCATATCACATCATTAACTGGGGAGAGCTGGACATTGATGATGGGGAGGTGTTTGTGGAGTTCCTGGTGGTGACAGATGATTGAAAAGAGCATTTACTAAATGGGCGGTCGATTCCTCTAGTGCGAGTATGGTGGCAGCACAAGAATCTCTAGGAGATCACATAGGAGCAGAAGGATAAGATTCATGCTTAGTACCCCCATCAGTTTGTTTAGTTTTTGTTTTGGATTTCGGGGATGTAAATCAATAAGGTGGGGAGAATGTAATGTCTTGGAAATTATGTGATTTTTTTTATTTATATGGAATTATTATGAGACCACATGCTCTAAGTACACATGATTCGAGGCTCGGTGATCCAGGAACAAAATTTTGAACTTTTTTTATGGTACGTTCAGTTAATGAGCGGAAGAGCCCTCAGATCAAAAATCTGAGGACACTATTAAATTGAGGACATCAGGATTCACCTAGAGTGGACTTAACATCAGTAGGCAAGGGAAGAATGAAAAAGTTTATTTTTTCACTTTTCGAGAAAAATAATAAAATAACACAAAAAGTTATTTTATATTCTTTCTCATCCATTGAGTGGTGGACGATGATGCTACTGTGAAGAAACAATGTGACAATGAGGATAATTAAGGAGGCTCATTAATGGCCCATATGATGCAACATAATGATGCAATAAAGGAAGTGTAATAGCAATACTGTTTCATAAATGAAACAATGTAACGGGGAAACATCACAACATAACTAAAACGATCTGACACGATTTCCTTTTTATTATCTAATGTATTGGTGGATGGAGAATTAAAATTAGAGGATTCTCCAACAAACCTACAACAAAATTCCTCCCCAATGAGGAACGATGAATACCGGTGAGACTTCACCAAATTTGATAAACCTCTAATAATAGAGCCGAAAGAGACAAATCACACACCGTGAACTCTCAAGGATGAATGTTACGACATAAAACGTTAGTGAGGTAGGGGTTTGATTTTTATTTCAATGTTCTTCCTCACCCTTCTTTTTTCTAGAAATGACGAACTCAGATCAACCAACAAAAAAGTTGATCTATCATTTGTGCATTTATGTGGGAGGGTGAATTTTCATGGGGATTTATTACTTGATATTCAAAACTTTTTTGAAATGATTGGACTTCAATCCCCAAACCTACCCCTTGATTTAAAACTATAATGAAGAGGGCCCGAGCCGACATGAACAAGGCCCGAGAACATCCACATGTGTGTTCTTGGTGGCTGCATTTTCGAAGTGGAGTAAATTCAATTCTGGGGCTAGTGCAAGGATAGTGGCAACCTGAGAGGCCTGTAGGCATAGACAAATCAAAAAACAGACCACTAGAGCAACTCTGGTGGACCGTGGAAGGTGCCGCCTGTGTGGAACCACTAGCATAGAGGCGCCAAAGACTGGAGGTAGTGGCCAGCCCGTGCCAACCATGTGAAGGGGGAGGCCCTAATCGGCGTCGTGAAAGAAGTAGAGGCGGTCGTCCTCCACCAGCCACACTGATGGTTGGCTGCACGCTCGTTGGTGCGCCGTGATGGGAGGAGGCCATGGCCAATCGGCCGTGGTGGTGGGTGTCGCAGTGCCAGGTGGGAGTTGCAGTGCTAGGCGAGCACTGTGTGGAGGGACAACCCATGTCTAGGTTTTTCAGGCAGCTGGCAAGCTGCAGTCCATCAACCATGGCTAGAGGAGGCCCCACGTCATGGCTGGATGGCATGGCACCAGTCCTCCCCCTCTCAGATCAGGCTAGGTTTTGTGGCCTGTGCTGATAGCCTAGCAGGCCAGGTGTAACACCCCGACCCCAGCTACCTAGAGTCGGTGTATTACTTCGTAACATTGGCATGATCACAAAAGATCATGTCTCGAAAGACCGATTAGTTTAGTAGCCTTGGAAACACTAGATACATTCATAAATGTTACATTACATCATAAGGTGAAAAAATAATAATAAAGTCTTCATAGTCCACACTCATATCCTCTTCTGACTATCCCTGCAGGTCATTCATAAAATACTTCTTCACATCCTGGAAAATATTAAAACATTGAAAGGGGTGAGCTCAGATGCTCAGTAAGGATAACAATATTGCGGAAGCTTTCATAAATAAACATTAACATTTAAGGCAATGTATAACTAAAACAAAAGCCTTTTAAACATGAACTTCAATATAATATGGCAAAAGTAAAATGAGATAATGCCATTCACTTCTTCACATGGATATTCTACTGGTCGAATAATCACATGCAATATCAATAACCACTTTCATAATGAGGGAATGTATAATGCCAGACATTCTGAAACATTTTGTCAAGGCCTCGGCCAAGACGTCTAAAATGATTAAGGCCTCGGACAAAACAATAAATCAAATTGGGAAAGGGCCTCGGCCAATTCCACGTCTAGTTGTCTCAAGAGACCTACCGATGCATCGAGGAGCTATAGCGGGCTCCACCCGTCACTTATTAAGTCCAATACATTCCTCATATGAATAGGTTTAAACATATCATAAACCATTACATAATCGTATCACATAAAACATGCATAAAGGAAACATAACATTTACACATTTCAATCACAAGATATCAATACAACACATTGATATAATAAAAACGCTTTCAAAACCATTTTCAATACCAAAATAAAAGAAAGTTAAAACTTTGTATTTATTTTTCATTAAAAAAAAATGATGGATTGTAGAGGAAGCCGAAACTCAAATAATGGTCACGGCGGTGGAGAAGTCATTGTCTCCACATAAGTACGGAAAAAAAAACATTCCCTTTTGTTGTTTAGCAAAACGCTTCGTATAAAAATTATTCCTTTTGAATAAACATAAAAGTCAAAGGGTTTTATACACTGTATAAAAGAATGTTGTGTATAAAACCAAATATGCCTCAATGAAAGGGGATTGAGACGAAGTCCATAAAAAGATCATTTTTTTATAAAGTACATCTATAATGTGTATTCACTATAAGTACACATAAATAATGTAAAAATACAAGATAGGACATAATAATATCATGACATAATTTGAAAGTAGGAGATTAACCCAAAGAATAGAAATTGGGTTAAGAAGTTCCCTTACCTCGTGTCTGACTTGACTCAACCGTTCTTTAACCTCATGAATAATACAATAGTGTTAATATATACCTTATTAAGAACCATTTTCAATTTCATTATCCTTTTTATATCACTTATTACAATGTTATGAACATTATGTAATTATTTAAGTTAATAACGGTCGTTTTGTCGATCTTTGGTACTTGAGTCAACAATAAACTTCTTATAATTACAAGTTGTTTATGTGGTAGAATATCCATTATCTCCAGAATTATATTCATGATTTAGATGTCATATATATCATATATATCCAGTATATACATTCATTTATAATATTACGTAACATTTAGAGGTAAGAAATGAAATGCACCGTTCATGGAGACGGTAAGCCGTACGTACGCATGAACGCTACTTTCATTTAAATTTCATATTTAATGGAACGAAATCATAATGATATAAATGTATAATATAATTCCAATATAATATAGTGTATAATACCATTTACTCCATCCTTTATACATCCCACATATTGCATTAACGATTCAAATCACTTTGAGGGGGCGGTAGTCTGCACTTCCTAAAATGAAATTATCGCGTTTTACCCATAATGGAAATCATAAAGTATGCCATAAATGAGAAATACAGAAGCATAAGTAAAACATAAACATATTTTATATCATATATAAATATAGTGACATCTTAATGGCCACCTTTGAAGGTGTTATATGAGTGTTGAACAATCATCGTTTCGTGAGGCAGAAATTCACCATCCACAGAAACCGTATGTCCTTTAACCATTAGATGTAGGTGTGTGTAAGTGTAGCTCGAATCCTTCTTATAAAAACATCCTAGTATATTGAGGATAATGGTGTTGTTACAAAAGAAATGAATAAAAAGAGTTAGGGGGTTGGAGAAGAAAAATAAAACAAAACAACATTAGAGAAGACATTACCTCAAAATCGGGTAACTCTTTTTTGATTTGAGCCAAAGGCTTCCTTGGAAAGAGTTATGCCAAAAGTGAGGCTTCTAGGAGTAAGAGGGGGATTTTGGGAGAGTATTTGGGCAGAGGTTGGCCGAGCCAAATGGCTTGAAGGTGTGAATAAGGTGGGAGTGGTGGGGGCCTTTTATAAGTGGAGAGGAGGGGCACTCTTGGAAAGTAAAGAAAAGTCACTTTATTATAAAATGAGTTTCGGATTTTAGAGGTACCACACTTATATAATTCGAGGTTACTATGATAAGGGTTATAAATATACTCATCCAATAGGTTTTTGACAAGTGTACGCTTTGGATTTTACATTATCTTTCCATTTTATTTAAATCGTTAAATAATGAGGTCATCGCTGTATCATCATGATGTCATACTTAATTTAATTTATTTAATGTCTAAAAATTATAAAACAAATACTATGATGTAGGAAATCTTTTTAGATTTCTAATGAATATTTATAATCAAAATTTGGACTTGTTTAACCCCACTTAAAAATTGTTTTAGTAAAACAACTCATGTTTGTGTCAATTTAATATTAACATTAAATAAATATATATTAATGTCATTTTCCAACTAAATTGGCTCCATGGGGTCCCCAAGTTGACCCATGGGTTGTCTTGGTCGGCCATGACTCATACAATAGGAGTAGGACAAGTTTCAAGCTCATATCATATTATTAAAACATTGTTTTTACCTTAAACTACACTAATTACCTCTAATCGCGATTAAGAACTTAAAAGTTACTATTCACCAAAAAATTATTTTAATCTCATTGAACCACATTTTACTTCTTAATGACAACCATGTATGTTGGATTTTTGAAAATCAAATCACAGAAGTGGTAATATTTCATTTAAACGAAAAATCGGTTATTTAACTACCACTTAGTGGTTTCACTATTCATCAAAAATTGAAGTTTTTCAGAACAATGCCAAAATTTCACCCTAAGCTATAATTGATATTCCGAATTCAAAAATGATGTCTATTTTACAAAATTCCAAACATATAAGTTGAATTAATTAATTTTATAATTAATTCCCGCTGTCACAACAAATAGCGTGTTTTTAAGAAACAATTTATATCAAAATATTGGCAATTGTTTATGTCCAATTTCAATGTTAAATTAATTATAATGACCACCATTGGATAAAATGGTAAAAATATATTCTAATTATAATTTAAAACCACTAAATTGTATAATTTATCACTATAAATTATTTTGATCAAAAAAGTTGTTTTTAAGTATTTTTCACTATTCATAAAAAATTAGAAGTTCTCAGAAAAATACCAAAAATTCAACATAGGCTAATTTCAATATTCCAAATCCAAAAATGAAGTCAATTTTGAAATATAAAATTTCTATAAATTTAAAAAGTGGTTATTACTATTCATAACGGCTACTTTGATTAGTCGCGGTGTTTTAGAACTCGAACTTGCGTACAATGCAAGCTATTGCATTATTGAAAGAGAGGCGTATCGTGGAAGCTCGGGGTGTTACATTCTCCCCTCCTTCAATAAATTGCGTCCTCGCAATTTGATATTTTTCTTTGAAAATAAAAGGTTTAAAATAGAAAATACCTTTGTAAAAAACCCACATCGGAAATAAGGTTAATAAAATTTAGCCTTAATAAGAGGGAAAGGGAAATGAAAAAGTCACCACGCGATTATGATCTTGATTAGGAGAACATTGGTGGCAATTAGAGACATATAATTGGGGGAAAAACGTAAATATTCGTAGGGAGTGATTGAGGTCATCAATCACAATCAACTGTCAAATTGAGGGCCTCAAAGCCTTCAATCTATGTTGATTTAAAATATCATCAGTTCAACAAGTCATAAGGTATTAGGATAACGCATTTGTTTTTAATATCCCTTTACTAAAGTTTAAGAATTAATTTATTCATTGAATAACAGATAGGTATATATATATTTATGCCTGAAAATTAGAGTTTCAACCTTCAACTCACCTTTCACTGAAAAAGATAATAGAACTCAAAAATATTATACTTATCCTAATTGTATAAGGTTCCAAATGTTAACACATACCATTTAGATTAGTAAAATTATTTTGTAATAACCAGGGACTTCCTGTAGGCTAGTGGTAGGAAATAAAGGCCTGTTGCACCATGATTGTGGGTTTGATTCATGCAGCTTTATCCGACGCGACGGGTTATGCCCCACCCTGCAGGTTGTCCTTTTCCTAAAACTATAGTATCATAATATTCCAAAAATACTCTTCATAAATTTTTTAACCTTAAACAATACTATCCAAAGATCAACTTAATCCACTCCAACCTTTATAGTTATCCAAAATACCTCTGTCCAGACTTTCTCTAAAAGGCCTCTTAATTCCAAAATCAATTTATCAGATTCCCCAAACAAAGTAAAGTTTCTCTTATTGTCACATACTAAAAATATAATTACCTTCATAAAATTAAAACCTTACTAAAATCAAAAAGTACTGCAGTACAATCCTTATATATATATCACATTATTCTAATAACCAGAATATAATCCATGAGTCCAAAAGCACAAATACATTAGTTATTCTGCTTGAACTGTAGTAATAACATAAGATTGTCCTTGATCCCTTGGCCTTTTCTGAGGTAAGTTTCCCTGACGCTTAGGACATTCATTTGCATAATGTCCCATTTCTCTACAATTGTAGCATTCAACTTTGATAGCCTCTTTCTTTCCCTTGCAATCACGAGCCTGGTGACCCTTCTCTCCACATTTATAACAAACTCCCATTCCTTTTAGGCAAGTACCAGGGTGATTCTTCCCACAATTATCACATAATGGAAAATCCTTCTTTCCCTTTTTCCCTTTATCTGTCTCTTGTTCCACCGTTCTCTTCTTCTCTTGCTTTACTTTATTGTCATAAGACTTAGAGAATTCCTTTTCTGTCTTGATAGCACACGAGAAAATATTTTCGTAGGATGAGAAGGATTGTGATACTAAAGATCGATGGAGAAATGATTTTAACCCATCAAAGAAACGATCAATCTTACTCCTTGGGTTACGTATATAATCGGCAGCATGCCTCACTAACCTTGTAAAGTTAGCCTCATACTTTGCGACATTCTCATCCTCCTTCTGCCTCAGACTCAGAAATTGCCTTTCCATATCTTCTCGATGGTCACGAGGAAATTATTTTTCTAAGAAAAGCTCTTCTAACTCCATCCATTCCATATTCGATACGTCATCATCTTCCTTTGTGTTTTGAATCAGCGACCACCACTGATCGGCATCTCCAGTGAGGCGGTAAACTGCCATGACAACCTTCTACCTTTCACTACTCCCCAACGCATGGAATATTTTCTCTAAGGAATTTATCCATTGCTCAGCTACTATAGGATTTGTACTCCCATTGAAGGTTGGTGGTTGTTTCCTCATGAAGCGGTCTAACATTGATCCTCCACGTTGCGGATCAGGGTGCTCCATACGAGTAAGGTTATTATTCATAACCTGAGTGAGTTGTCCCAGTATGGTAATAAGTTGATCAGCACCAGTTGTATCTCCATCTCCACAATAATTATCTTGAGCAGGAGGGAAATCCCTAAACGGAGTGCGTGCATTGATACGGTTTCCATTCCTTCCACTAGGCGCCATTTCTAAACAATGGCATAAACTATATTAGTTTATAAATCAAAATACATAATTCCATACTTGTAAGATACTTAACAAAAATTGAACTATTTATGGATATAATCCATAAAAATGTTTTCATTGAGGAAGTATATACTCATAACCCTTCATATTGGTTTATAAAGAAAATGAGAATTATCCAAAGCATATCCCCCGGGAGTGTCGTAACCAAGAGTGCAGCAAGGCCCGTTGTCGTGCACCAGTTCCCGTTCGAGTCTAGCTCAAAGCGGTGTTTTCGGGTTTTACCCCTAGGTACATCTGTGCCAAAGCCGCCTCTACCTGCTCGTATCCAGACAGGGATGTATTGCTCGGAAAACTCATAAAATCTCTACAATAACAAAATTCTAGGAAGTTCTTCTATACTAATTTTCAAAGTCTATCTTTGGGCTATGTGCTCTAATCAGAGTTTATCTAAATCTAGCTTCCAAGGTTAGTACTAAACTGCCTATGATACCAACTGTAACACCCCGACCCCAGCTACCTAGATTAGGTGCATTACTTCGTAACATTGGCATGATCACAAAAGATCAAGTCTCGAAAGACCGATTAGTTTAGTAGCCTTGGAAACACTAGATACATTCATAAATGTTACATTACATCATATGGTGAAAAACTAATAATAAAGTCTTCATAGTCCACACTCATATCCTCTTCTGACTATCCCTGTAGGTCATTCATAAAATACTTCTTCACATCATGGAAAATATTAAAACATTGAAAGGGGTGAGCTCAGATGCTCAGTAAGGATAACAATATTGCGGATGATTTCATAAATAAACATTAACATTTAAGGCAATGTATAACTAAAACAAAAGCCTTTTAAACATGAACTTCAACATAATATGGCAAAAGTAAAATGAGATAATTCCATTCACTTCTTCACATGGATATTCTACTGGTCGAATAATCACATGAAATATCAATAACCACTTTCATAATGAGGGAATGTATAATTCCAGACATTCTGAAACATTTTGTCAAGGCCTCGGCCAAGACGTCTAAAATGATTAAGGCCTCGGCCAAAACCATAAATCAAATTGTGAAAGGGCCTCGGCCAATTCCACGTCTAGTTGTCTCAAGAGACCTACCGATGCATCGAGGAGCTATAGCTGGCTCCACCCGTCACTTATTAAGTCCAATACATTCCTCATATGAATAGGTTTAAACATATCATAAACCATAACATAATCGTATCACATAAAACATGCATAAAGGAAACATAACATTTACACATTTCAATCACAAGATATCAATAAAACACATTGATATAATAAAAACGCTTTCAAAACCATTTTCAATACCAAAATAAAAGAAAGTTAAAACTTTGTATTTATTTTTCATTAAAAAAAATGATGGATTGTAGAGGAAGCCGAAACTTAAATAATGGTCACGGCGGTGGAGAAGTCATTGTCGCCACATAAGTACGGAAATAAAAACATTCCATTTTGTCGTTTAGCAAAACTCTTCGTATAAAAAATATTCCTTTTGAATAAACATAAAAGCCAAAGGGGTTTATACACTGTATAAAAGAAAGTTGTGTATAAAACCAAATATGCCTCAATGAAAGGGGATTGAGACGAAGTCCATAAAAAGATCATTTTTTTATAAAGTACATCTATAATGTGTATTCACTATAAGTACACATAAATAATGTAAAAATACAAGATAGGACATAATAATATCATGACATAATTTGAAAGTAGGAGATTAACCCAAAGAATAGAAATTGGGTTAAGAAGTTCCCTTACCTCGTGTCTGACTTGACTCAACCGTTATTTAACCTCTTGAATAATAAAATAGTGTTAATATATACCTTATTAAGAACCATTTTCAATTTCATTATCCTTTTTATATCACTTATTACAATGTTATGAACATTATGTAATTATTTAAGTTAATAACGGTCGTTTTGTCGATCTTTGGTACTTGAGTCAACAATAAACTTCTTATAATTACAAGTTGTTTATGTGGTAGAATATTCATTATCTCCAGAATTATATTCATGATTTAGATGTCATATATATCATATATATCCAGTATATACATTCATTTATAATATTACGTAACATTTAGAGGTAAGAAATGAAATGCACCGTTCATGGAGACGGTAAGCCGTACGTACGCATGAACGCTACTTTCATTTCAATTTCATATTTAATGGAAAGAAATCATAATGATATAAATGTATAATATAATTCCAGTATAATATAGTGTATAATATCATTTACTCCATCCTTTATACATCCCACATATGGCATTAACGATTCAAATCACTTTGAGGGGGCGGTAGTCCGCACTTCCTAAAATGAAATTATCGCGTTTTACCGATAATGGAAATCATAAAGTATGCCATAAATGAGAAATACAGAAGCATAAGTAAAACATAAACATATTTTATATCATATATAAATATAGTGACATCTTAATGGCCATCTTTGAAGGTGTTATATGAGTGTTGAATAATCATCGTTTCGTGAGGCAGAAATTCGCCATCCGCAGAAACTGTATGTCCTTTAATCATTAGATGTAGGTGTGTGTAAGTGTAGCTCGAATCCTTCTTATAACAACATACTAGTATATTGAGGATACTGGTGTTGTTACAAAAGAAATTAATAAAAAGAGTTAGGGGGTTGGAGAATAAAAATAAAACAAAACAACATTAGAGAAGACATTACCTCAAAATCGGGTAACTCTTTTTTGATTTGAGCCAAAGGCTTCCTTGGAAAGAGTTATGCCCAAAGTGAGGCTTCTAGGAGTAAGAGGGGGATTTTGGGAGAGTACTTGGGCAGAGTTTGGCCGAGCCAAATGGCTTGAAGGTGTGAATAAGGTGGGAGTGGTGGGGGCCTTTTATAAGTGGAGAGGAGGGGCACTCTTGGAAAGTAAAGAAAAGTCACTTTATTATAAAATGAGTTTCGGATTTTAGAGGTCCCACACTTATATAATTCGAGGTTACGATGATAAGGGTTAGAAATATACTCATCCAATAGGTTTTTGACAAGTGTACGCTTTGGATTTTACATTATCTTTCCATTTTATTTAAATCGTTAAATAATGAGGTCATCGCTTTATCATCATGATGTCATACTTAATTTAATTTATTTAATGTCTAAAAATTATAAAAAAAATACTATGATGTAGGAAATCTTTTTAGATTTCTAATGAATATTTATAATCAAAATTTGGACTTGTTTAACCCCACTTAAAAATTGTTTTAGTAAAACAACTCATGTTTGTGTCAATTTAATTTTAACATTAAATAAATATATATTAATGTCATTTTCCAACTAAATTGGCTCCATGGGGTCCCCAAGTTGACCCATGGGTTGTCTTGGTCTGCCATGACTCATCCAATAGGAGTAGGACAAGTTTCAAGCTCATATCATATTATTAAAACATTGTTTTTACCTTAAACTACACTAATTACCTCTAATCGCGATTAAGAACTTAAAAGTTACTATTCACCAAAAAATTATTTTAATCTCATTGAACCAAATTTTACTTCTTAATGACAACCATGTATGTAGGATTTTTGAAAATAAAATCACAGAAGTGGTAATATTTCATTTAAACGAAAAATCGGTTATTTAACTACCACTTAGTGGTTTCACTATTCATCAAAAATTGAAGTTTTTCAGAACAATGCCAAAATTTCACCCTAAGATATAATTGATATTCCGAATTCAAAAATGATGTCTATTTTACAAAATTCCAAACATATAAGTTGCATTAATTAATTTTATAATTAATTCCCGCTGTCACAACAAATAGCGTGTTTTTAAGAAACAATTTAAATCAAAAGATTGGCAATTGTTTATGTCCAATTTCAATGTTAAATTAATTATATTGACCACCATTGGATAAAATGGTAAAAATATATTCTAATTATACTTTAAAACCACTAAATAGTATAATTTATCACTATAAATTATTTTGATCAAAAAAGTTGTTTTTAAGTATTTTTCACTATTCATAAAAAATTAGAAGTTCTCATAAAAATACCAAAAATTCAACATAGGCTAATTTCAATATTCCGAATCCAAAAATGAAGTCAATTTTGAAATATAAAATTTCTATAAATTTAAAAAGTGATTATTACTATTCATAACGGCTACTTTGATTAGTCGCGGTGTTTTAGAACTCGAACTTGCGTACAATGCAAGCTATTGCATTATTGAAAGAGAGGCATATCGTGGAAGCTCGGGGTGTTACACCAGGTCAGTCTCCTGCCCAGTGGGCTGGACCCGTGCCTGTAGGCCGAACCTGTGGCCCAGTGGGCTGATCCTGCATCGGTGGGTTGAACCCACACCCAGCGGGCCGGACCGATGCCAGCAGGCTAGAATCATGCCCTTTGGTCCGTGCCAGACAAGACCGGGTTGTCGGGTGACCAGGTGGGCTGGACCCTCTCCCAAACTAGGATGGGTCCAGCGAGGCCTATTGGGCCTGGTCCACTAACCAGGCCGAACCATAATTATGTCGACCCGAACCAGGTCAGGACATGTCAGTCTAATTAAACATAGGTATTTGGGACCCCCAGGGTGGGTTGGTTGGGTCGGTCCGAACGGGTCAGACCTGGCCCTGTCGCAATCAGTTCCCTGGTTACTAAAATGATTGTATCATACAAACGGCGCGTTCTATTGATGAGATATTTGCGGTGACCCTCTTGAGGAGGCTAATCCTTTGGCATGATTTTTGGTGACTTTCATGGACGTGATGATGTGATGCATGGATCGAGGAGCAGTTATACCAAGTGCGCTACGTACATAACCCTATGGTTTGCTGAGACCTGAAGACTCCTCAACGATGGCCTAGTGGGAAGAGGCTCTATGTGACCCAGTAGGCCCATAGTGCAAAACAAATATCTATGACCTGGTAGACCCATGATAGTTGACATGGGGGGTACCTCAGTTTAGCCATGGTGGGAAGTAGCTCTGTGTGACCTGGCAGGACCACGGTGTGGAGTGACTTTGTGTGACCCAGCATACCCACGATACTAATCAAGGATAAGTACCACTGCAATCCATGGTTAGTGGGAAGAGACTTCTGTGCGACCAAGTAGGCCCACTATACTCGATAAAGGAGGAGTTCTCCAGTAGCTGAGGAATTTGATGTTGTGATTGACGATTCTTCTATCACTACCCAAAATATACACTTCGTGTGATATTTCTTGTGTTTCGTGCTTTACTTTGAGGATTACTGTGTGGTATTTTCTTTTTGTTTTCGAGTCCCTATTGAGTTTCGTGTTACTCACCCTAGCATGGGCCCCACCCATGCATGTTGTGTCCCATGAAGATGATCGGTGCTTCGATAGAGACATTAGTGGACCAGGACCCCATGGAGACCAGTGAGACCTGACCGATCAACGCTTCGATGGTGGACTTGGTGGACAAGGACTAGGTGTGGCCCAGTTGGACCTGGCAGACATGACATAATACTTTGGGTTCCAGTAGCTTCACTAATCTTATGATCAGGTGGGGTTTTCCGCATATGTCCATCAGAGCTCTTTTTTGTACATTGTTATTTTAGTTCTTTTTCTTGGGTTTGTATTCTGGCCCACTTGCTTTTAGTAGTACATTATACTCATTATTGTTTCAGTATACTTGTTTTTCCCTTTCAGTCTGTTGGGAAGTGGTTGGGAATGTGTGTGCATACAGGTACTTAGAAAAATTCCTCCCACTTGCAGGTTGACGCCGCTGGTGTTAGTCACCAATCCATGGCCATCAAGAGGTGGGCATGGGGTAGTCACAACATGGGCCCCAGAGGATGGGTTGTGGAATTTTTATCGAGGCCTGCTAATTTTTGTTATATGAGAACTCAAATAAAAGTATGTTCTCTTCCAATGATTCACTAAAATCCATTACACAAGCCCACAACATATATTCCAAAGTTTGTATCATCCTTTCAGATTGGCCATCCTTCTGAGGATGAAATACCATACTCATTTTCAATTGAGTCCTAAGGGATTTCTATGATGATATCCAGAAACAGGACATAAACTGAAGATATCTATATGAAACTAGAAAAACCTTCATGCCATACCTATTTAACACCTCTCGAAAATTGATTTTGGATAGATCCTTCACCATATGAGATTTTCAAATAGGAATGAAATGATCCGACTTTGTGAATCGAAACACCATCACCCAAATGGAATAGTGTTTCCAAACTGTTTTAGTAGGCCTTTTACTAAATCAATAGCTATATTCTCCCATTTCCAAAATAGAATAGTTAAATAATTCAACATAACTACCATTCACTAATGTTATGACTTAACTTGCTGACAAGTTAAAAATCTTCAAATGAACTCAATCACTAATCTTTTCATAAAACATTACTAAAAATGTGCTTCTAATACCTTATAAATCTCATATATTCCCAGATGAATAGCCCATCTTGAATTGCGATACTCATTAAGAATTTGTTCCTCACGATCCATTGGTATGACCATCCAATTACTATACCACAACACTAAACTCTCATCTTGCTTCCGACCCTCAATAGTCTCCCACCATGGAGTTTTAAACTCATCACAACACATTTTGAATCATATATATGTGCCTATTTAACCATCTTTAAAAAATTAGGAACCACTGAAATTTTAATTAAAATAAAAAATTACCTCACACTTCACATTTCACATTCATGTATCCTAGAACCGATAACAACTACCCCTCATCTGAATCCTCTTTTTCTAACCGAGCATATGGATTTCTGCTTAATATGTGTGCCATCAGATTTCTTTTTCCTGATGAATAAATAATGTCAAAATAAAACATTTGGAGATACTCCATCCATCTTACTTGTCTCATATTCAAATCCTATTGTGATAATATGTTTAATGATCTTATGATATGTGAACACAACAAATTTCTCACCAAAGAGATAATGACACCAAGTCATCAAATCATATATTTTGGTAGCTAACTCCAAATCATTTTTTGGGTAATTCTTCACATGCACTAAAAAATTACTTATTCCATAACCAGAAACATGATATTATTGAATGAGAACACATACAAACCATGATCTTGAAGCATCACAATACACCATGAACCCTAATCCTCATTCAAAAAATAACAAGATATGTTCCTCTTGTAAGATAGAGAATAATCTCTTAAAAATATTTATGGGATTCTTCAATCCATTGGAATGGAACATTATTATTTTTCAAGGATACATTAGAGGAAAATAGTAATGAAAAATTGTGAAAAAATAATCAGTAATAACAATCTAGAAAAAGAAAACTTTCTATCTTGAAGACATTCTTTAGTAGTTTCCAAGATATTACAGCTTATATCTCCTTTAGATCCACTGAAACACCTATTTCAGAAGTTACATGGCTAAGAAATCATACCACTTGTATCAAAAATTTTCTCTTTGATAATTTGGAATACAAATTATGGTCCCTCAATACTCCCAACACTATCTCTATTTGTTTCTCATGCTCAGCCTCTGTCCTTGATAACACCAATATGTCATCCAAAAACAGCACCAAGAAAGAATCCAAATATCTCTAAATTATCTAATCCATCAATTACATTATTACTAATTTTATATTCATATGACCAAAATGAATTAACAAATTATCATAATGGTCATATCTACTTCTGAAAGCTGTATTTGGAATATCCTCATTCTGAACCAAAAATTGGGGATTACCTGAACATAGGTCAAACTTAGAGAAACACTAACAAAATCTTAATTGATCAACCCAGACATCAATGAATGGATGCTGATCTATATTATTTATCATAACATGTCTAAGCTTATGATAATCTACATACTACCAATGTGTTCCATCCACATTCTTCATAAAAAAAACTGGTTCTTCCACTGAAGACATGCTCAGTTGAATGAATGATTTTCTTTCCAGATCTTCCAAAAACACTTTTAGATCCCTTAATTTTGTTGGTTACATTTGATAAGATGGAAGGGAAATAATACTGGTCCTAAAAAAGAGATAAAGTTTAGTCCATGGAATAAAATACAATTGGGAAAACTAGTACAAGATCTTCCCAACTAATGGTTGCAACATTTCCATTACACCCACCATTACATTCTGGTATCCTCAAAAAAGATTCTTTATCTTCATCCATGAAACTTACTATTCTTCTATATCAGTTGACGTGAGCATTGAACGTTTTTAACCAATCCAAATCCATGATTCTCTCAAATAAATCCATCTCAGGCATAAAAAAAATCCCATTTTAGCTCATCTATATTAATAGTTATGGAACATGCTCTACACAAAAAACCTCCACATTCTCTTTGAACAAGATGAGTTTGATGTTTTATCATATAAGGCATCATCTCAACATTTAAAATAGGAAAATAAAAATCACAAGGATAAATAATTTAATGAGATGAACCAGAGTTAAAAAAATCATGCATACAGGTAGAATTCAAAAGAATCATACCTATCACTATAGACGGTATAGCCTAATCATCCAAAATCAGCTGATCAGATCCATACAATTTATCCATCACTGCACTTTCTTTCCTATTTCCCTATTTAGATTGAATTTCCTACGGAGTAATTGTATTTATAGAACCACCATGGATAGCTCTGTTCTGCTGATAGGATTGATTCTTCTTCCCTTTCTTTGTCGAAGCATACAACTCCTAGGATACTTGAGAAGTGTTTTGAGCACTTAAATTCAGATTACTATGACAATGGAACTAAATATGTCCAATATTGTTTCAATTAGGGAGTGATCTTAGTTGTTTTATACCATATCACTTCACTTGGTTGAACAAAACACATTGAAAATATCTAGGTTGGCTATTTGGTTTTGGAGGAAGATTCACTAATCCAGCTATTTTATTTTGAATCATGATCCCTTATAGGAAATATGTATCCATCTACCACTTTCCCCCAATATTTGAGTTCCCACATTTTCCCATGGGTATCAAAATAATTCTTCCTCCCATAGTTATTGAGATGTCCCCTTCAAGCACTGTCACTCTATTGACTATATTTACATATTCCATAATACATAGCATAACAATCTTCAAGCGAATCTCCAGTCTCAACCTCCATTCAAAGATGTGTACCTTCTAAGACAGACTATCAACAAATTCAGTTTAAAATCTCACTAAATTCATGAATTTAGCCTCATACCCTATGATAAAAATATTTTATTCCTTGAATCAAAATAAATTCATCATTATTTTAATTTTGAACATGTGAGGCTAGTTTTTTTTTGAAAAAATCATTATAATTATATCAAAGAAGGCATTGATCCACCTTATCCTACAAAGATATATCCCAGCATTGGCATGCAAGATCCTCCAGAACATATGTTGAAATTTTGGCATTCAACTCTACTGGTGTGCAAATGAAATTGATGATACGATTCATCCTATTTAGCCACACATCTACCTTATCTGGTTCATAATCAACATGAATGATGGGTGGATTCTATTTACGAAACTAGATTTAATGATTCACTTTTCATAGGTAATCCCTCTTATTCCAATTGTCCAATGCTTAGAAATCTTGGACTATAATCTGATATAATTGTTGGTTCACTTGTGGTTTAGGCAGAACCACATTCTCAATAGCTTCCTCTGGTTGATTTCTACATCACCAATAGGGTGTAGTTTTCTATTTATATATGAAACACCATAGGTCTCAATCTCTCTTAACAGAGGGCTTAATAATTTCAAATTCTATCAAATCAACTATTTAACCATTTCATTCCAAAATAAACCTTTAACATGTTAAGAAATTCTTGAAAAATCACTTCTTTATTTTGAAAATCAAACCATTTTCAAAATAACACAATGATACTCTTAATCCAAAATCCATCATTTGAAAACAATTTTAACATTTTTCAAAAATCAACACATTTCACCAAATAATAAATCATTACTAAATATAAAATATTCACTCCTAGTTGGATTTATATTCTACAATGTATATTATTATCATCTCATTGGATCATCCCATGACAAAGACATTCCAAATCCTATAAGTGTCTCCAAAACACTAGTGTACCCAACTACCTAGTAACTTGAAGTTCAGAAAAAAATGGTTAGATAAGTATTTTTATTCTCTACATTTCAATTCCTGAAAATCCTAATTATTTCAATGATACCAACATAAAGAATATAATAGCATGAATTCAACACCAAAACCAACCACAAGTACCAATTCAAGGACTAACCAAAACATAGACCACTAGTTCCATAAAGGAGAAAGATGATACCAATTGTAACATCCCTCTTATTCTCATTTGTTTAAGAAGGTGGAGGAATATTACTTGGCCTTAAATGACATACCAAATATTCTAAATGCTGGAAAAATGTCGAAGGGGTTCAACACATGTGTGGGATGATTTTCCCTTTAATAGTAAAACAATCGACAAAAAAACCCATTACCAAACAACCCACTATATGATGCATGATAAAAATGAAGGATTACTCAAAATTTTATTTATCAAAATCAAACTAAAAAAAAGTTCCACAATGGAAGACTATAATGTCATAATAAAGAGAGGAAGACTAGAAGACCAACAATGCTTAATAACAACCAATAAAAACTCCAAGATCCAAACATGCTCCATGCCTCATCTCCACAATACAACCCAATTATCACAAAGTACATATAAATATGTTTAACACCTAACCTTTTCTATTTTATCTATAAACAACATCTTTAAAATCACCAAAAAGTCCAAAGTGGGGATGAGTAATGTATCTCATTAGATTTTCCACAATAAATTCCCTACTCACGCCACTATGATAGAACACATTGAAAATTTATATAAAATATTTTATATGATAAAATTTGTAAAATAGTTTATATCCAAATATAAAAAACTTCCAAAAAAATGGTTTTCTCAATATAGGCACAATTTCCAGGAAAAGAAACCAAAGCATATTCCAAAACTATTTCATTAAATCTACTTAGAAATATTCCTTTCTATTTTACATATCCACACTACCAAAAATGCATGTAACATGTAAATACCTATACTCTTGAATAGTGACCCATCATTTTAATAATCCCTCACTTAATGAAAACTTTGACAGGGGAGATCTATGACCCTTCTCGATCCCACAATGATGAGGTAGACTCTTCACCCTTATCCATATCAAATGAACATGAATACACAAAACCAATATGCCAAAACCAATTCCAAAACAACCATTTCATCCATTTCAATAAAACCGTTATTTTATAGAAAAACTTCTACCAAACCAATTCAAATAAAACATTCCAATTCATTTCAATAAGACCATCCCTTTTATTGATTTTTTTGATTAATCCATATACCAAAATTCCAAAAAATGTAAATTTTAAAATCAACATTTTAAAACCAAGAACCAAATCACTTTCTACAAAAACACCCAATATCCATGTTTCCATAGAGTACTACTCAAGTGGGTTTTCAAAAATCATTACACAGAAAATTCACAATAAAATTCACATAAGATAATCAATTTGAAATCAATCCTTAATATCCTAAAAAGAGTAGCCGAGAGTGAATCCACCTACTGTGATAAATTGGAACAAACTACAGACTACATGGAAAAAGTACTCAAAAATAGGATAAATATACATGAAACCACCTTATATATATTCCCCTATCATATAACAAGACAAAATATTATCATATTTCGAATCCATAATATTATATCTACACAATGTGGGTGTAGATCGAATAATCCGAGAGACAGGGTGAAGAAGATCTAAAAAAAACCACTAAGAACAACCAAGAATGATCATGTATCGTATGGATCAAGATTAAACTCACCAAGTAATGGGTTAATATTTTATCCAATTAAATGGGTAGAGGTTATCCAAAATTTTAGATATAAATAACATGAGTGAGGTCCATATTGGATCAGAAAATGAAGCATTTAGAGGTGAAAACATGTTAGATCCATAATTTAAGGATTTAATTTTGACCCGTGCACGGTTTGGTTCCATGGTTAAGAAACCACTATGATAACCATGATCCATCTTCTATGTAACATGTTGAGATTTTTTGAAATATATTTTTTGAATTAATTTAATATTTTTTGATATTTTTCATTTCACACAACACTAAAAATATTCAATTTTATATTAAAGCAATATGTTTGGATTGAATTGTATACAACGCCAGGTTAATCATGGAATAAACATAAAATAATGTTAATAATTACCTATACATAACATATTTGTTATCTTACGTTACATTGAAAAATGACTTTCCTCAATGTCTCGTGTAATACAGAAGACCGAGTTTTACTAAAAAATAATATATTATTAAAATATTATTATTCGATATAATAATATATAACCTTTCCATTAAATTAGTGGTTATGAAATATAGTTAACTAAATTATGTAAATTTATGGTTTACACAAATATAAAATGAATTTATTGGTCATAATTAATTAGAAATGAATTGGAGAACTGATTGAATACAAAAGAATATATTATTATTTTTATGTCCATAAAGCTGTTTTACCGTAATAAATTAAATTAATCACAATTAGTGAATAAAATTAATGAGATATATAAATATATATTAAATATTAAATAAAATATTTTTTATATTCATCCAACAATTTTTATAAGCATAAGATAAGATCAAACCTAATTGTATTCATAAAAACCAATATTTTTTGCAAAGACGGTTTTGTTGCCTTTTAATAGAGAACCTATTTTAAATCAAATTTATTGAACTTTTATGTATATATATGTCAAAATAAACTTCATATTTTACAGAGAATCATAAAAATTAGGTTAGGGTAAATGTTTGATATTTTTCAGAGGAGTTTCATTTTTTAATGAATAGTTAAAAATATTGGATTTTAATTCAAAACCTCTTTTTAATATAATTTCTTTATAAGGATAATTTTTTTTAAAGTTTAATTACATAATATTTTAATCAATTAATCTAATTATGTCATTATAATGAAGTTCACTTTAAAATTGTATATAAAACCTTAGCAAACATTTGGATGCTTTTACTTTAAAAACCCGTAGTGTCATCCAATCAATGAGATTAATTTTAAATTAATTTTTTCCTCATATATGAATAGAATTTTGAAAAATGGATTAAATATTTGAAATAATAATAATTTCTAATTTCTAATATGGTAAAAATAGTTTTTGGGCAAAAATATTTCTAAAAGTTATTAAAATTAATTGAAATTGTTAAGAGAAACATTTTGTTAACAAGGTACTACACCTTAAATTTATGTCACAATATGACCTAAAAACTTTAAAAAAATTTTATGGCCATTATTTACCCATTAACCTTTAATTCATGAGTTTTTCTGGTTTGGAATGGCTTTTTTTATTAAATTATGGGTACACAAAACTTTTTTTCAAAAATTCCAAGTGTGTGCTTTCCATTCCCAAAAGGCCACCACCTCCCCCTATGCTTTACCCCTATCAAACCACATATGTTAGTATAATATCTACCATATATACTTCCCAAAATACCTCCCTTCATCCTTTAATCATTCTCTTTGGTAGAAATCAATCAATGAAATCATTTTGGCACAAAAAAGGAGTTACCCGATTAAGAGGTAACACCTTCTCTCAAGATCCTTTCTTTTATTTTCATTTCTACACCCCTACACTCTATTTATTACATGATTATATAAAATTTCCACATATTAAATAAAAATGGATGTTTTTAGGATATATTTTTGATATAAACTTACAAACATATCCATTTAATGGGTAACAAACATACTGTTTATGTGTACAACAAACTACCACCTCACTATATAATGATTGTTCATTGTTACTTTACCACCTATCATGGTGGAAATTATGATGGAAAATCTATTTATATTATTAATATATTATATTTGTTTATTCATTTAAGATTATTTATTTCTTTTCCAGTACATACCTTTTTTACTTTCCATTTGGTGTAAATATGATAAGTTCGTTTGTGAAAGTGTGGACTACCACCCCTCAAAGCGAAGTGATTCATTCACACACTACAAGGAATGTATTAAGGATGGGTTAGTGAAATTATATGATATATATGATATAATAGAGAATCTTTAATAATGATATATATGTACATATATAAATACTTATATTTCATTTTATTTATTTCATTCAATATGACAATAAAAACAGAAACATCGTTCATGCGTATATAATACTTACCGTCTCCATGAAATTTGTATTCCAATTAATAATTAAATATTTTATATATTATTATAACACATAGATAATATATATACAAGATATTTATATCATCATTAAAATTACTTAATCATGATATGTGAATAAGTTCTAAATATATAACAAATTGAGACACATGTGAAGAATAAAATGATTATTACCTAAAGTGAATCCTTAAAATAGGATTGTAAACAAGCGGGTAATATAAGGTCTTAGTGAAACCATATATGGTATTAGATAAAATAATATTAATAAATAAATTTTGAATAATAAAATTAAATTTGTTATACATGAAGCTTTATGATTACGAAAAGAGTCAAGATACATGGTAATGTGATTTCATCTCACTTTTTCTTTTCATGAGATGCAAGATTTATTCACCAGCCATTCCTTTTGTTTGGTGTGTATACTTCACATTGATGCATTATATAATTATTATATTGAAATTTAGGGGTAATTAAATATCCATTATATGCTCTTTATTTCATGGGTTTATGTTTCAAATATTACCAAATCTGTAAAATAGTTTTGTCTCAGTTTTCCTTCTTTGAGACTCATTTTGGTTATGCACCTAAATTATTTTTTGAAGTTTATATACTTAAATTTTATATATTATATCATGAATATCCTTATTTTAATGATATTTTTATGCTTAATTTAATTTCATTTTCTTATATGGATATTATTATCCAAAGTTACCAAGTGATAATATTTTGTTGAACCAATCTCATCACTTTTCAAGATTGTTAATGATTATGATTATTTGATGAAATCATATGATAAATATCTCAAGAAAACTAATGAGTTTATTTATACTATATTTATTAAATATATATCCATGTATAATTTCATTTTCCCATTATTCAGAACAAAAGATAAATTTTTAAATTTTTATAATAAAAATTGATTGAATTTCTCTCTTCGATTGGAAAACTATTTTATTTCAAAAACAAGATTTTCAAAATTGTTTTAAAAAACGTTTTAAAATGATCCTTGAAGATAAGTTTCAAGGAAAAAGTAATTTATATTTTTTATTGTTTTCAAATATTTTTTTAAAATATTTTAAATATATTTTTATTTGAAACGTTTTTCATAAATGTTTTATGTTAAATAAACTTTTTAAATGTTCTCCAGAATTATTTATAAGTTTTAAAATAAAAAGGTTTCCAAAATGATAATAAATAATTCTTTAAAAGTTTTTAAGTTTATTTTCAAGGAAATGGTTTTGATAATGATTTATTTAATTTTTTTCAATAATAAAGAATATTTTTCCCAAGAAATATTTTTAAAAGTTTTTTAAAAATTATTTCCCGTATAAGATTACATTTGTTGATGTTACTCATACCTTTCTGGGAATTTATCTAGGGTCTCCAATTATATTATTTCTATGAATGATTTATTCTTTGATTTTTTTGATATTTATGAACCCCCTTTCGTTTCCATGAGTAATATGATTTTCAAACACAATTATTTTTATGCGTTATGCTTTCGTGAATTGATTAAAAAACCTATCAATTTTCATAGATTATGATTTGAGGAAATGTTAATGATACCCTTTTCATTTCATGGCCTATGACTTGATGTTTATAAAACCTATGTATTATTATGGGTCTTGATATGATGAAAGATTTATTTTGTGGAACATGTATGAATGATGTTATTATGGGAAGGGTGGGACTTAGATCTACCTCCAATTAATTTACTAATGATGGAGGACACATAAGTATATTTGTTATGTGTGAACTTGATTACGTATTCAAAATTTTATGCATGAACCGTATTCTATATTCAAAATGTTATGCATGGAACTGGTTTTATGTACATAAGTTTATGCGTGAACCTGATTACATGTTCATAATGTTACGTGTGATCCTTATTACGTGTTCACAATACTATGCATGGACCCGGTTACATGTCCATAAGTTTATGGGTGAACCTGAATATATGTTCACGATGTTATACATGAACCTGATTACTTGTTCACCATGTTATTAATGGACATGGTTTCATGTCCATAAGGTTATGTGTGAACCTAATTACATATTCATAATGTTATGAGTGTACCTAGTTATAAGCTATAAGTTGATGCAGGGGGCCTGATTTCATGTCCTTAACTTAATGAGTGAACCGTTTTTCTACTTATAAATGTTCACAATGTTATAAAAAACTACATGTCACCAATTACATGTCTTATTCCTATGTTTCTCATTCATTACATATGCTCTTAATTCTTTTATGATCAATGTCTTATGAACTTCCAATCTATATTATGAGCTCTACTATACAGGGTATGATATTCCAATGTTATTCCCATGATTTATACCATTTCCTTCACATTATACTTACGCATTTCCTTTATTTACCCTTATTGATCATCTAAGATCACACTTTATTATGTTTCCACTCCTCAGGTTTTAAAGAAATGTTTTATGTGTAAATAGTAAAGGTCGAAATCTTTAGGGGAGTTATTGAAGATCTTTCACCAGGATAGAATATTTTGTTTCAATGTTTCCAAAGACACTAATATATTATGATCCCCGAAGAAGAATTTTTGTAATGTACTGAATAGTTATCTAAAATTATGTAATAGCCATGTATACTAAGCCTAGATCTCTATACTCTACCTTCATGGAGACCTCACATGGTTGGCTTACACAGTTTCCAAACCGTGCGCCAACCGTTCCAATGATCAATGTCCAACATATGCTAAAAAAATAGTTTATGCTAGGATTTCACAGGGTTTGTTAAACTAACGATCCACCCAGGTTCCTTCTCTTTAGACCATATTTCATTGTGCATAGTTTACTATAGGTGTATCATGGTTTTCCAAAACTGTGCACCAACTATGCACCTATAGAAATTCTCCAAAATACTCCAAAAGTTCTCCAAACCCACCAAAACTTCACCCTTCATCATTACATAATTAAAAATCATAAATTATGTGTTAATTAAATGAAATAATGGGTGATTATTTTTTAAGGTTTTGGTTAATTTATACGGATCAGTTTAGTGTAAATTATATAAAGGTGGGGTTTCCTTTTATATGGGTTGGAGAAGAGAGAGTCAATATTTTTTAAAAGATTAAAATTTATTGAATTCATTCTGAATAAATGATTCAAAGTGGACAAAAATTAGAATACAATAAGAATAGGTTTCAAATAAAACCATTCAATGAAATTCAGATAGATTTTCGGTTCAATTTTAAATGATATCTTTTTTATTAACCCCTTTTTTAATTTTTTTGACCATTACCATAGTAAAAATTATTTCAATCATAAAGGATTATGAATGTCACCATTAAAAAAAGTGACTCTTAAATTGAATGTGAATTATATGCTTAACCATATGCCAATCAATTTTTCTATGTTAATTTTTTTATGAATTTTAAATCATTTAATAAAATATGATTTATTATAATGTATAACTAATGTCAATATTTGAACTCTTCCTTTAGTTTCATTTTAATAAAATTTAGAAAAATATTTAATTATAATATAATAATTTTGAAAATTACTAATATATTATATTATTTTATAAAATTAATGAAAATATATAACTCACTCATATTATATTACTTTTAATATTTCTAAAATCAGTTAGTTTAATATTCTTTAATTGAAGAAATATTGTGTTGGTGTCCCATAAGAATATAAGGTAATTATATATTATGTAAACTATTTTAATAAATTAAAATCATGAAAATAATTTCATTATTATCATAATAACCATTAATATTAGTGAACAACATGATTTTCTCCCAATATGAATGTAACACCCCAAGATTTAATAGTACATTATTTTTTCAAAGTAATTCAATAACTTGCACTACACACAACACCGAATTCAAGCGCACAAAGACTAAAAAAACTAGCTGTTCAAAAGAAGTTATGAATAGTATTTACTGAATTTTTAATTTTATATAATCCTTATAATTTTAGAATCCATATTATGTGTTTCTTAGAAATAATATAAGAAAAAATTCATTTTTTCAGATAAATGAAGTATTTTTAAAAAAAATGCAATTTTACCGCCTTTTAAGGGAGAACCCTTTTTAAATCCAATATTTGACACTTTTATATATTAAATTTGGAATAATAAACTTCTTATTTAGAATCGGTACATAAAAATTTAGTTTTGATAAATTTTTGTTTCTTTCTGATAACTTTCATATTTGGGTGAATAGAGAAAATTACTAAATTTTAACTGAAAACAATTTTTTTAATAAAAACAATTTATAGTAATAAATTATACATTTGAGTGGTTTTAATATTTAATAATATTATATTTTTATCATTTAATATAATATAGTTCATTTTATGTAACTTCACATTTAATCTAGACATTAACAAGTGTCAATATTTTGATAGTTATTATTTATTAAAAACATGTTTTTTATTTTGATAGCGGGAATTAATTTAAATTAATTTCTGCCACTTTTTTGTTTGGAATTTGGAAAAATGGATTCCATATTTGGGATCAGAAGGTATAAATTGTGTAAATAGGAAACTTTTATTTTTAGACGTTATGAATAATTATTTCGGTAAATATTTTATTTACCATGGTTAAAGGGTAAATCCGGTAAATATTGGTAAGGAAATAATATTAAAATAATATTAAATTACCCTAAAACGTTTCCTAACCCTATTGGATGTTACATGTCCAACCGTGGGCATCCATGGGTCTATTTTGGGACCACTTGGATCCACTTGGGAGTGATAATGACACTTTATATTAATTAATTCAAAGTAAATACAAAAATGACATAAACATATATCATTTAGTAAAACAATTTTTACAATGTGTTATATACGTTATCCTTTAGACTATAAATATTAATTATAAATATAAAAATATTTACTACATAATGGTATTTTATTTATAATTTTTAGACATTGAATAATTAAATTTATTTATGACACAATGAAGATGAAGTGTTTTCCTTATTAATGAAAGAATCAAATAAATGTTATTATAAATGTTAAAATAAGTATAATTTGAATATTTTGATGCCATAAATGAATTTTATAGATAAATATGTCATGTTATTATTGATTAAATTAATTTAGTTTGAATTAATAAAGTTTTTATGACTTTAAAAAAAATCAATTATTAAATTGTGTCAAAATTTACATAAAAGAGTTTTTAAAACAAATATTATATTATTAATTGATATAATATTCTTAAAAATATAATGCTCGTCCAAAGAACTTATATGATGATAGGTATGTCATTAATTAACCACTTGGGGTTCTCTTGGTAGTTTATTGTACATTTATTAAAAAAATAATATAAAAATACAAAGAGACATAATAAATGTCAAACTAATTAACTAAGAGTTAAATATAAAAGATAAGGTTAATATAGTGACCCAAACCTATCTAAAACTTATTGGTTTAGTGTATTTAGACCCATAATCACCTTATCCTCGAAATAAATCAGTTTGGAGCCATTAGAAACTGAATATAATATTTTATGTTTTTCCTAAGGTTCCCCTCACCCCTCTCAAATTCATACCTTAAAAGCATTTTGGTTCAGCCAAAACCTACACAAATATCCTATAATTTTCCCTCACTTCATCCTAGAGGCCTTCCTTTAATCATAAAGCCAATCTAAGAAGCCCTTTTTGATCAAATCAAATGGAAGAACCTAGAGAAGAGGTCATAATTTCACCACCCTCTTTCAAGTTCTATTTCTTCCACTTCCTCTTTATTTGTTGTTTCCATTATAAAATTATAACTACAGTATATTATATAGGCTGTGATGATATTATAAATATGGTACAACCATATTCATTATTCTATCCAGCTTTTGAATGACATGTCACCATACGTGCATACATACGGCTTACCGTCTCCACATCGTGGTGTAATTGTTATTCAATACCTTATTATTTGGATGGGTATGATAATGATGTGTAATTTATTTAAATAATAAATATAAAATGATAATTATTCGGTATATATGATATACCATTCAATTATATATTATTTTAATATCAAAAGAATGATATTGTTGCTCGTGCGTACGTACAGATTACCGTCTCCATGAACACGATGCGATTCATTCCCCATCAAATCCCTTCAAGAATAATATTTATTTGATGATTAAAAATAATGTTTAAAGTCTTTATATCATTCTGGATATGAATAATATACATCCCATCCATAACAAATATGACTCACATAACAATTAATATAAAGGAAAACGAATCCATTAACACTCAAAACGACAATAATACTAAGATATTATTAACAAAGCAATATCAAAAGATCATATATGATATCATATTAATGTATATGATTCTTGTATAATTTAATAACAATTATTTCACCATTATATAGTAGGTTAACCTATCCTCGACCAAGGAAAAGTATAAGGTAAGGGTTAATTTCATAATCTCTTTATTATCCGCGGTTGTTTTACATAAGTATCTACTGGGACATATTTATTATCAATGTCCATTTTTCATAAAAGGGTTTTCAAAGGGATTATTTTTAAGGGACTTTTTACTAAAACATCATTTTAAATGTTTTAAAGATTTATATTTCTAAACCCTTTTAATTAATGTCCATGATTTCAAAATGATTTTTAAGGATTTATTTATATAGACATGAATGCTTTGAATTGATAATTATTTTCAAAAGTTTAAAAGTGGTATGGGACACTTTGATTCAAAAATATATTTTAAATGAATTCCTTTATAAATTGTGAGTCTTTTAAATGATTTCATGAAAATGGGTATTTTTATCAAATCATTTTACAGATCATTTTCATCTATGTCAACATCCTTTGATGGATTTTAAACTAATTTGAAGTTGATTTATTATGATACATATCTTCCATATTGTATTGAAGGTTTTGTGATATGTTTGACTGTGGATGTCTTATTTTTATACCATTCATGGTGTATGGTTAAAGTATTAACATTTAATATGCTAGTTTTAATAAAAAGGTTTATGTTATGTTTCAATCTTTTCATATGAGGAATGTATTGTACTTAGTAAGTGAAGGGAGGAGCCCGCTATAGCTCCTCGATGCATTAGTAGGTTTCATGAGACAATTAGACGTGGAATTGGATGAGGCCTTTCTCAATTTGATATATGGTTCTGTCCGAGACCTTAATCATTTTTAGACATCTTGGCTGAGGCCTTGACAAAAAGTTTCAGAATGTCCGGCATTATGCATTCCGTCATTATAAAATCAGTTATTACATGTGATTATTTGACTAGTAGAATATCCATGTGCATGTTTCTATGGTAATGATTGATTTATTTTTACCATATTATTTTCAGGTTTATGTTTAAAATACTGTTATTTTTATTACACATATTTCCTTAAAAGTTTATAGCTTCCGCTAAATTATTTACCCTTATGGAGCATCTGAGCTAACCCCTTTCTTATGTTTTATTTTCCCAGGATTTCCAAGATGTGTATTATGATTGTTATGAAGGGTTATGCAAAAGGGAATAATGACATTCTCAAAGGATTATTTATGCTTTGTTGAATGTTAGAAAGTGTAATGTAACATTCATGTATGTAATCTATTTTCCAAGACTGCTAAACTGATCGGTCTTTCAGGACTTGATTCCTTGAAATCATACCAATGTATTAAAATAGTGCACCGACTCTGGGTAGCTGTGGTTAGGGAATTACAGTTGGTATCATAGGAAGTTTAGTATAATCCTTGGAAACTATATTTTGATATACTCTGATTATAGCACATAACCCTAAGATGTACTTTGAGGATTAGTATAGAAGAACTTTCCCTAATTTTCGTATTGTAGATATTTTTTTGAGTTTTCTAGGCAATACATCCGTATCTAGATATGAGAAGGTAGAGGCAACTCTAGCATAGATGTACCTAGGCATAAAACCTGAAAACACTACTTTAAGCTAGACTCGAATGGTAATTGGTGCACAACAACAAACCTTGCTCCACTCTTGGTTACGACACTCCCAGGGGTTATGCTCAGGGTAATTCACATTTTCCTTAGAAGCCATTATGAAGGATTTAGGAGTAAATACTTCTTCAAAGAAAACATTTTATGATTATATCCATAAACTGTTCAATTTAAGTTAGGTATTTTACAAGTTTGGAATTATTAATTGGGATTCATAAACCAACCTAGTGTATGCCATTGTTTAGAAATGGTGCCGAGTAGAAGGAATGAGAATTCTAGTAATACATATGATCCAAAGAGTAAGAAGGATCATATCTTTCATGGTATTGAGCCAATAGTCTCCCATGTTTTTTCATCATATTAATAAATAGTATCGTGTGTCAATAAGATAAGTAAATAATTCTCTGAGTCCTATGGCATTGAAGGGAAAAAACATAAGAAATGGATGGAAGAGTGAAAGATGGATAAAGTGAAGAGGGGAAAGAAGGATTTTCCCATATGTGATTACTGTGGAAAGAATCAGCAAGGTAAATACTTCAAGGGAATGTGAGTTTGTTATAAGTGTTAAGAAAAAAGACATCAAGTACGTGATTGCAAGGATAATAAAAAATATTCAAATGTAAAAGCTTCATCTGCAAGGAGTTGGGACACTACGTGAATCAATGTTTAGAATATCAGAGTATTCCCCAAATGATGCTAATGAGTAATAATCAATTTATGATACTATCACAGATGAAGAGGAATGACTAGTGTTCTTATGTTTTTTCTTAAATAATTGTTTCATTTGAGTGTTGTAGCAATGATGTACGGGTTATATAAATTATGGAAATAAATAATGATTATACTATAGTACTATTTCATTGAAGATTTGAGATTATAAGGTATTATGAAAAGTGACTAAACATCAAGTTATTTTTTTTTGAAAAAACATGGTTTAAGGAAAGGTAATCCTTAATATGGTCCTGATACTGAGGTAGTAATTTTGGAATAATAGATTGATGATTTGGATAAATTATATTGTATATTCTTGACTACCTTGGCACTGATTAATGGTTTGTTTATTTCATCATTATTGGAGTATTAAAAAATTTTGGATATGAGGAAGATATCTAGTATTCTATAAGGAATAAGGGAGTAAGAATGTAATCAATAAGGTTTTATGGTAATTTAGGGTGTTAAAGTGTTTCAAAATAATACATGATTAAGGTATTCACATGTTATTACGTGTAAAAAAGGATCTTCATTGTGTTTACATTCCTTATAAATTTAGGACAATGAGTTTGGATAAAAGTATTTTGGATAAGTTTAAAGGTTTGAATTGATTAAGTTTGACATTGGATACTATTGTTAAGGTTAAATCATTTCTTGAGATTATTTTTGGATTACCATAAAAAGAACATCCCGGAGGTCGGGCGGCAACCCGTCGCGTCCGACAAGGACGTGAGACTTGAACCCACAACCGAAGGACGACAATGGTACATCACCTACCACTGGCCTATGTGATATCCTGGATTATATAATTTATTTTCTTTTTAAAATTTCTGATAGATGAAATATAAACTCATTTTTTTGGAACCTTATACGATTAGAATAAAAAGAATATTTTTTTGAAATCTTTTGGAATGAAAGATGAGTTTGTGGTAGGAATTAGTTGAAGATTGATGGGTTTGAGGTCCTCAATTTTACACTATTTTGTGATTGATGACCTCAATCACTCTCTATTAATATTTAAGTTTTTCCTCTAATTATGTGTCTCTAATTTCCACCAATGTTCTCCTAATTGAGATCATAATTTGGTGGTGACTTTTTCATTTCTCTTTCCCTCTTATTAAGACTAAATTTTATTAACCCAATTTCTGATGTGGGTTTTCCACAATGGTATTTTTCTATTTTAACCTTTTATTTTCGAAGAAAAATTTCAAATTGCGAGGAAACAATTTATTAAAGGATGGTAGAATGTAACACCCCAAGATTTCACAGTATGTTTGTAACATCCCAAGTAAGTAATGAATAATAGATATTTTTATCTATGTCTATTAATGATTAAGATAGTGTTATAGAGGCTTAAAATGAAAATAAATACAATCTTATGCATGGAATACACTAATATTCTTAAAAGATTATTTTACTGCCTTTTGATGGAAAACCATTTTTGAATCTATATTTTGACAATTTTATAAACTATGTTTGTCAAAATAAACTTATCCTTTATTATTGGGACATCAAAATTTACCTTGTGTGAATTTTTGGTATTTTTCTGACAATGTTCATTTTTTAATGAATAGTGAAAAATACTGCATTTTACATCAAAACTAATTTTTAATCTAATTTATTTATATGATTATATTATGTTTTTAATTGGTTTTGAAATGAAATTAGAACATATTTTTACCATTTTATCCAATGGTGGTCATTGGAATCAATTTCACTTTGAAATTATACTTAAACTGGTGTCAATCTTTTGATACTTATTGTTTTGTAAAAACACGCTATTTGCTCTAGCAGCGGGAATTAATTATTAAATTAATTAATGTGACTTATATGATTTGAATTTTGTAAAATAGACTTCATTTTTGAATTCGGAATATCAAATATAGCTTAGGGTGAATTTTTGGTAATTTTCTGAAAAACTTCAATTTTTGATGAATAGTGAAACCACTAAGTGGTAATCAAGCAAACTGATTTTTCAGTTAAATGAAAGTTTACCACTAATGTGTATTGAATTTTGAAAATCCGACATACATGGTTTTCATTAAGAAGTAAAATGTGGTTCAATGAGATTAAAATAATTTTTTGGTGAATAGTAACTTATTAAGTTCTTAATCGCGATTAGTGGTAATTAGTGTAGTTTAAGGTATAAATAATGATTTAATAATATGAAATGACCTAGACACATGTCCTACCCTTATTGGTTGTGTCATGGCCGACCAAGAAAATCCATTGGTCAACTTGGGGACCCCATGGATCCACTTTTGTTGGGAAATGACATAAATTACTTTTTATTAAATGTTAAAGTGAAAATGACACAAACATAATATGTTTTGCAAAAACAATTTTTAAGTGGGGTTATACAAGTCCAAATTTTTATTATAAATAGTAATTGGAAAGATAAAAAGATTTCCTACATCATAGTATTTTGTTTATAATTTTTAGACATTAAATAAATTAAATTATTTATGACATAATAATGATGCAGCGATGACATCATTATTTGACGATTTAAATAAAATGGAAAGATAATATAAAATCTATGAACTACACATGGCCAAAACCAATTGGATGAGTGGATTTCGAACCCTTATCACCTTATCCACGAATTCTATCAATGTGGGACCTTTTAAAACCGAAACACATTTTCAAATAAAGTAATGTTTCTTTACTTTCCAAAAGTGCCCCTCCTCTCCCCTTATAAAAGGCCCCCACCTCTACCTCATTTCACACACTCTTCAAGCCTTTGGATCGGCCAACCCCTGCCCATTTGCTCTCTCCAAATCCCTCTACTCATCCTAGAGGATTCCCTTTGGGCAGAAGCCTTTCGAAGGAAGCCTTTAGGCTCAACTCAAAAGGAGTTACACTTTTAAAGGTAATTCATTCTCTCATGTTCATTTGTTTTATTTTGCTTCTCCAACCCCCTAAACTCTTTTTATTTACTTCTTTTGTAACAAAACCAGTATCTTAAATATACTAGGATGTTGTTATAAGATTTATTTGATCTACACTCTCACACAACTACATCAAATGGTTAAAGAACATAAGGTTTCCGTGGATGGCGAAATTCTGCCTTCCGAAACGATGATTGTTCAACACTCATTAAACACCTTAAAAGGTGGCCATTATGATGTCACTATTTTTATATATGATATATAATATGTTTATGTTTTCCTTAAGATTCTGTTTTTTTTCATTTTGGGCATACCTTTATGGTTTCCATTATGGGTAAAACACGATATCTTCATTTTAGGAAGTGCGGACTACCGCCCCCTAAAAGTGATTTGATTCGTTAATACCATATGTGGGATGTTTAAAGGATAAAGTTAATGATATTATATATGTTATTATACTGGAATTATAATATACTCTTATGTCATTATGATTCCATTCCAGAAAATATGAAATAGAAATGGAAGTAACGTTCATGCGTACGTACGGCTTACCGTCTCCATGAACGGTGCATTTCATTTCTTACCTCTAAATGTGATGTAATATTATAAATGAATGTATGTACTGGATATATATGACATATATGATATCTACATCATGAATACCATTCTGGATATAATGAAACTTTGACCAAATTAACAACATGTAAGTGTAATAAGTCTATTTTTTACTTAAGAACCAAATACCGACAAAATGAACATTATTAACTTAACTGATTACATGATGTTCATAACATGGTATAAAAGGAATAATGAACTTGAAAAAGATTCATAATCAAGTAGAGATTAACTCAAGTTTATTATTCAGGAGATTAAAGAACGATCGAGTCAAGTCGGATACGAGGTATGGGACTTCGTCTCAATCTCTTTTCATTGAGGCATATTTTATTTTATACACAACTTTCTTTTATACGGTGTATAAACCCCTTTGACTTTTACGTTTATTCAAAAGGAATCTTTTTTATACGAAGCGTTTACTAAACAAAAAAAGGGAATGTTTTTGTCGTACGTATGCGGCGACAACGACTTCTCCGCCGTCGTAACCGTTATTTGAGTTTCGGCTTCCTCTACAAGCCATACCTTCTTTTTTTAAAAGAAAAATAAATACCATGTTTTACTTTGGTATTGAAAATGGTTTTCATAATGTTTTTATAACAATGTGTTGTATTGATATCTCGTGATTGAAATGTGGAAATTTTATGTTTCCTTTATGCATGTTTTATGTGATATGATTATGTTATGGTTCTTGGGCATTATTATGAAGACGGGTGGTTCCGTGATAAACTAAGGGCGGGTGAGCCCGTTATAGCTCTCCAATGCATTGGGTAACGCGAAGGAGTGAAACGTTAAGGTTTCTCCGAAGAGATTTTAGGGAATATACTGTGATGGGTATTCCAAACGTAACCAAGAGGGTTACTCCCTACGTAGGAATGTTATGAATGCCTCAAGTTACCTTTATGTCTTATGATTTATATGATTTATTCATGATTTTATGAGGTATGTTAAAGTGCCTATGTTTTATGGGTAAAGTATGATTTCATTCTTATGTATATATGAACTCATGTTTCCTTTCCATGTTTTTTTTATAACCCATACTGAGTTTTTATGCTCATCCCAAGTTTTTGAAATGTTTTTCACAGGTCAAGGGAAAGTTACATGATAAGATGATAGAGTCAAGGATGTGTCAAGAAATAATCCATGTTTTATTTTTAATGTGTTTCCATTGATGGGAATGAAGAATACTATCTTTATGTAACCACTTTGTTTATATGTGGAATGTAATGAATGTTTTATGATCTAATTATCTAAAACTCTAAACCCGAAAAGATCCTCAATGTGTAATCTTGTAATAACTCAAGATTAAGTAAGGTTTAAGGCTGAGGCCTTATAGTTGGTATCAGAGGTCAGTTTAGATAACTTTAGGAGTTAAAATTCTATTAAATGATTATCCAAAAATATTTTTTTTTTGAAATGATATAGCATTTAAAGATTACCATGTTGCTTCATCTAAGACATGTTTGTTCAGAATGTTTTTCCGCAGAGGAAACAGGGAAGCAGTGCTAGGAAGGCATACAGAAGGAAATAACCTTCCGAATCAGCATCCCGAGATGGTCAGAATTGGAACTGAATAGTTTGTTGCAGTAATGGCGCAGTTGACTCAAGCGATAAATGGCGGTGGTATCCATGCACGAGATCAGCCAGATCAACCGCAGAGGAACATGTCAGTGGTGGAACATTTCATGAGGCAACATCCACCATCATTCAGAGGATCATCTGACCCTGTGCTAGCTGAAGGGTGGATTAAAGCACTGGAGAAGATTTTTGATGTCATGGGGTGTTCAGACAATCAAAAGGTTAGTCTTGCTATTTACCGTTTGGAGGGTGAAGCAGATCAGTGGTGGTCTATGGTTAAAAATATCAGGGATGCCGATAAGATTGATGCTCTTGACTGGGATGAATTTAAAGGTATGTTTCTTGAGAAGTATTTTCCTAAGGCTGTTCGACTTAGGATGGAAAAGCAATTCTTGGAATTGAGGCAAGAGGAAGACTCAGTGGCTGCCTATGAAGAAAGGTTCACTCGATTGGAAAGGTATGCTCCAAATTTTATCCAGGACCTTGATAGTAAAATCAATCATTTTTACTCAGGATTAAAGCCAAAATATCGAAGGGAATTAGCTTCTCGTGAGTTTAAGAGTTATGAAAAGATTGTTCGATGTGCTGAGAAGGTGGAAATGGAGTTTGCCGATGACCAAGTTTTCTATAACAACCAGCAGAAGAAGAGACTGAGGTGGCATGAGAAAGGTAAGAATTCTTTAAAAAAGTCTGATGGTAAGAAAACTAAGTTTCCAGCTTGTGATAAATGTGGCAAAAGGCATGCTGGGGAATGTCTTCTGAATTCTGGAAAGTGCTACCGATGTGGTAAGATGGGACATAAGGCTCGTGATTGCACTGAAAAGGATCAAGGTGAAGGTAAGAACAAATTTGATTTATAGTTAGTGAAATGTTATAAGTGCAATGAGATGTGTCACTATGCAAACGAGTGTCCGACAAGGATCTTGAGTGATGGGAAGCAGTTAGACTACAAGCAGAAAGGGGTGGTGAAATCCTTTGCAACTACTTCAGCAGATGTCGGGCCATCAAATGAAGTTGTATCAGGTACTTTGTTTGTTTTTTCAGATTATGCTAGTGTGTTGTTTGATTCGGGGTCTACACGTTCTTTCATCTCTGAAACCTTTTCTAGTAAAATGGGAATACCATCTCAGGAAATGACTCCTGGACTTTTGGTAAAAACACCTGGGGGAAGTGTCGAGGCAAAAAGAATATATAAGAATCTTCCTATCCTTATCTGTGGAAAGAACCTACTTGCAAACCTTATTGTTCTACCTCTAGTAGAGTTTGATGTTATCCTGGGTATGGATTGGCTCTCTATTTACCATGCTAAGATTGACTGTAGAGCTAAAGAAGTTTCTTTTCAGAAAGACTTTCAGTTTGTTTACAAGAATGAACCCTTACTTTTGATAACATATCAAGAGGCCGAGAAACTTGTGAAAGATGGAAATGAATGTTACCTTGCACACGTCGTTGAAAATAAAGGAACTGTTCAGATTAATGATGTGCCAGTGGTAAATGAGTATCCTGATGTTTTTCCTGATGAGTTGCCTGGAATAATACCAGATCGGGAAGTTGAGATTACTGTTGACTTAGTTCCTGATGCTAATCCAATTTCAAAACCCCCTTATCGAATGGCACAAATTGAACTTTTAGAGTTGAAGGAGCAATTGCAAGATTTATTAGAGAAAGGTTTCATTAGACCTAGCACATCACCATGGGGTGCTCCTGTTTTATTTGTTAAAAAGAAAGATGGTTCTATGAGACTTTGCATTGATTATAGAGCCTTGAATAATATCACTGTTAAGAACAAATATCCTTTGCCTCATATCGATGATTTGTTTGATCAGCTCCAGGGAGCTCAGTTTTTTTCAAAGATTGACCTGAGATCGGGGTACCATCAGCTGAAGGTAAAGGAGGCAGATATTCCGAAGACCGCGTTCCGTACGAGATATGGCCATTATGAATTTGTAGTAATGCCTTTTGGGCTAACCAATGCACCTGCTGTATTCATGGACTTAATGAATAGAATTTTCCATGAGTTCTTGGATAAGTTTGTGGTGGTTTTCATTGATGATATTTTGGTGTTTTCTAAAAGTAAATAGGAGCATGAAAAACATTTAAGGGTTATCTTGAAAACCTTAAAAGAAAAGAAACTGTATGGGAAATTCAGCAAGTGTGAGTTTTGGTTGCAACAAATTTCTTTCCTTGGTCACATTGTTTCTAAATATGGAATAACTGTTGATCCTGCAAATACAAAAGTTGTGGAAGAATGGCCAAGACCCAAAAATGTAACCGAGATTCGTAGCTTCCTTGGTTTGGCGGGCTATTACCGAAGTTTTGTTAGAAATTGTTCACGGTTATCTAGTCCAATGACTAAGCTAACTCGGAAGGGTGTTAAGTTTATCTGGACAAAAGAATGTGATGATTGTTTTCAGGAATTGAAAAGAAGATTGGTGAATGCTCCAGTTTTGGCACTACCTTCCAGGAATGGTGAGTTTGTTATATACAGTGATGCTTCATTGAAAGGACTTGGTTGCGTCCTAATGAAGAATGATCAGGTAATTGCTTATGCTTCACGACAGTTGAAAACTCATGAGGTAAATTACCCTACACATGATTTGGAATTAGCTGCTGTTGTTTTTGCTTTAAAAATTTGGAGGCATCATTTGTATGGAGTAAAGTGTGAAATATATACCGATCACAAAAGTTTAAAGTATATATTCACTCAGAAAGAGTTAAACATGAGACAAAGGAGATGGATGGAATTAATCAAGGATTATGATTGTACAATTCATTACCATCCGGGAAAAGCAAATAAAGTGGCTGATGCTTTGAGTCGAAAAAGTAATGCTTCATTAACAATGTTGCGTTTGGAACGTGATCCTTTGGTTAAGGATTTGATGAACTTTGGCATAGAAGTTGTCGGTGCAGGAATTCCTTCTGTTTTGTTTCAGGTATCAGTGAGATCATCTCTATCAGATAGAATCAAGCAAGCACAGAAGCAAGACAGTGAGTTGAAGGAAAGGGTAGAGCTGGTTCAGAAAGGTAAGTTGCCTGAATTCAACATTGATAGTGTTTGCGTTTTGAGATTTGGGAAGAGATTGTGTGTGCCTTGTGATTCACAGTTGAAGAGAGAGTTGTTATGTGAAGCTCATAGTTCTCCGTTTTCAGTTCATCCGGGCAGTACTAAGATGTATAGAGATCTGTGGGAGTATTACTGGTGGGATGGAATGAAAAGAGATATTGCTGATTTTACTGTGAAGTGTTTGACTTGTCAGCAGGTTAATGCAGAGCGGCAGTTACCGAAAGGGATGCTTCAGCCTTTACCAGTGCCAGAGTGGAAATGGGAGAATATATCCATGGAATTTGTTGTTGGATTACCGAAGACATCTCGAGGTAGTAGTGCAATCTGGGTTATTGTTGATCGCTTGACCAAATCTGCTCATTTCCTTGCTATACGAGATACTTTCTCTCTTGATCAACTTTCCCGTTTGTATCTTAAAGAGATAGTCAGGTTACATTGAGTTCCTCTCTCCATTGTATCGGATCGTGATCCCAGGTTTACTTCTAACTTTTGGAAAGGCCTTCAGAAGTCGTTGGGTACTGAATTAAATTTTAGTACAGCTTTTCATCCTCAATCAGATGGGCAGTCAGAACAAACAATTCAGACATTGGAGGATATGCTACGAGCTTGTTCAATGGATTATCAGGGAAGTTGGGACCAACATCTTTCTTTGGTTGAGTTTTCATATAATAACAGTTTTCATTCCAGTATACAGATGGCACCATTTCAGGCATTATATGGGAAGTGGTGTCGAACTCCAGCTTTCTGGGATGAAGTGGGTGAAAGGAAGTTGATGGGACTAGAATTGGTAGAAGAGATGGTAGAAAAAGTTCAGCTGATTCAGAAACACATGAGAACAGCTCAGATCAGGTAGAAGAGTTATGCAGATAACCGGAGGAAGGATCTATCTTTCGAGGTAGGTGATCATGTTTTTCTCAAGGTTTCTCCTTGGAAAAGTGTGATGAGATTTGGTAAGAAAGGAAAGTTGAGTCCAAGGTTTGTTGGACCATACGAAATTCTGGAGAGAGTTGGATCAGTTGCATACCGAGTGGCTTTACCTCCGGGTTTATCTCAGGTACACAATGTTTTTCACGTTTCGATGTTGAGAAAGTATATGCCAGATCCATCTCATGTTTTGAGTCCAGAGGTAGTTCAGCTGGAAGAGAACCTATCTTATGAGGAACAACCGGTCCAGATTCTTGACCACAGGGAGCAAGTGTTACGGAATAAGGTGATTAAGCAGGTAAAGGTTTTGTGGAAAAACCACATGATTGAAGAGGCAACATGGGAATCTGAAAATGCAATGAGGGATAAGTACCCCCATTTATTCGATAAGTAAATAAATTGCGGGGACGCAATTTTCTAAAGGGGGGAAGGATGTAACATCCCAAGTAAGTAATGAATAATAGATATTTTTATCTATGTCTATTAATGATTAAGATAGTGTTATAGAGGCTTAAAATGAAAATAAATACAATCTTATGCATGGAATACACTAATATTCTTAAAAGATTATTTTACTGCCTTTTGATGGCAAACCATTTTTGAATCTATATTTTGACAATTTTATAAACTATGTTTTTAAAAATAAACGTATCCTTTATGATTGGGACATCAAAATTTACCTTGTGTGAATTTTTGGTATTTTTCTGACAATGTTCATTTTTTAATGAATAGTGAAAAATACTGCATTTTACATCAAAACTACTTTTTAATCTAATTTATTTATATGATTAGATTATGTTTTGAATTGGTTTTGAAATGAAATTAGAACATATTTTTACCATTTTATCCAATGGTGGTCATTGGAATCAATTTCACTTTGAAATTATACTTAAACTGGTGTCAATCTTTTGATACTTATTGTTTTGTAAAAACACGCTATTTGCTCTAGCAGCGGGAATTAATTATTAAATTAATTAATGTGACTTATATGATTTGAATTTTGTAAAATAGACTTCATTTTTGAATTCGGAATATCAAATATAGCTTAGGGTGAATTTTTGGTAATTTTCTGAAAAACTTCAATTTTTGATGAATAGTGAAACCACTAAGTGGTAATCAAGCAAACTGATTTTTCAGTTAAATGAAAGTTTACCACTAATGTGTATTGAATTTTGAAAATCCGACATACATGGTTTTCATTAAGAAGTAAAATGTGGTTCAATGAGATTAAAATAATTTTTTGGGGAATAGTAACTTATTAAGTTCTTAATCGCGATTAGTGGTAATTAGTGTAGTTTAAGGTATAAATAATGATTTAATAATATGAAATGACCTAGACACATGTTCTACCCTTATTGGTTGTGTCATGGCAGACCAAGACAAGCCATGGGTAAACTTGGGGACCCCATGGATCCACTTTTGTTGGGAAATGACATAAATTACTTTTTATTAAATGTTAAAGTGAAAATGACACAAACATAATATGTTTTGCGAAATTTTTTTTTAAGTGGGGTTATACAAGTCCAACTTTTGATTATAAATAGTCATTGGAAAGATAAAACGATTTCCTACATCATAGTATTTTGTTTATAATTTTTAGACATTAAATAAATTAAATTATGTATGACATAATAATGATGCAGCGATGACATCATTATTTGACGATTTAAATAAAATGGAAAGATAATATAAAATATATGAACTACACATGGCCAAAACCAATTGGATGAGTGGATTTAGAACCCTTATCACCTTATCCACGAATTATATCAATGTGGGACCTTTTAAAACCGAAACACATTTTCAAATAAAGTAATGTTTCTTTACTTTCCAAAAGTGCCCCTCCTCTCCCCTTATAAAAGGCCCCCACCTCTACCTCATTTCACACACTCTTCAAGCCTTTGGCTCGGAAAAACCCTGCCCATTTGCTCTCTACACATCCCTCTCCTCATCCTAGAGGATTCCCTTTGGGCATAATCCTTTCAAAGGAAGCCTTTAGGCTCAACTCAAAAGGAGTTACACTTTTAAAGGTAATTCATTCTCTCATGTTCATTTGTTTTATTTTGCTTCTCCAACCCCCTAAACTCTTTTTATTTACTTCTTTTGTAACAACACCAGTATCTTAAATATACTTGGATGTTGTTATAAGATTTATTTGAGCTACACTCTCACACAACTACATCAAATGGTTAAAGAACATAAGGTTTCCGTGGATGGCGAAATTCTGCCTCCCGAAACGATGATTGTTCAACACTCATTAAACACCTTCAAAGGTGGCCATTATGATGTCACTATTTTTATATATGATATATAATATGTTTATGTTTTCCTTAAGCTTCTGTTTTTTTCATTTTGGGCATACCTTTATGGTTTCCATTATGGGTAAAACACGATATCTTCATTTAAGGAAGTGCGGACTACCGCCCCCTAAAAGTGATTTGATTCGTTAATACCATATGTGGGATGTGTAAAGGATAAAGTTAATGATATTATATATGTTATTATACTGTAATTATAATATAATCTTATGTAATTATGATTCCATTCCAGAAAATATGAAATAGAAATGGAAGTAACGTTCATGCGTACGTACGGCTTACCGTCTCCATGAACGGTGCATTTCATTTCTTACCTCTAAATGTGATGTAATATTATAAATGAATGTATGTACTGGATATATATTATATATATGATATCTACATCATGAATACCATTCTGGATATAATTAACCTTTGACCAAATTAACAACATGTAAGTGTAATAAGTCTATTTTTGACTTAAGAACCAAATACCGACAAAATGAACATTATTAACTTAACTGATTACATGATGTTCATAACATGGTATAAAAGGAATAATGAACTTGAAAAAGATTCGTAATCAAGTAGATATTAACTCAAGTTTATTATTCAGGAGATTAAAGAACGGTCGAGTCAAGTCGGATACGAGGTATGGGACTTCGTCTCAATCTCTTTTCATTGAGGCATATTTTATTTTATACACAACTTTCTTTTATACGGTGTATAAACCCCTTTGACTTTTACGTTTATTCAAAAGCAATCTTTTTTATACGAAGCGTTTAATAAATGACAAAAGGGAATGTTTTTGTCGTACGTATGCGGCGACAACGACTTCTCCGCCGTCGTAACCGTTATTTGAGTTTCTGCTTCCTCTACAAGCCATACCTTCTTTTTTTAAAAGAAAAATAAATACCATGTTTTACTTTGGTATTGAAAATGGTTTGCATAATGTTTTTATAACAATGTGTTGTATTGATATCTCGTGATTGAAATGTGGAAATTTTATGTTTCCTTTATGCATGTTTTATGTGATATGATTATGTTATGGTTCTTGGGCATTATTATGAAGACGGGTGGTTCCGTGATAAACTAAGGGCGGGTGAGCCCGTTATAGCTCTCCAATGCATTGGGTAACGCGAAGGAGTGAAACGTTAAGGTTTCTCCGAAGAGATTTTAGGGAATATACTGTGATGGGTATTCCAAACGCAACCAAGAGGGTTACTCCCTACGTAGGAATGTTATGAATGCCTCAAGTTACCTTTATGTCTTATGATTTATATGATTTATTCATGATTTTATGAGGTATGTTAAAGTGCCTATGTTTTATGGGTAAAGTATCATTTCATTCTTATGTATATATGAACTCATGTTTCCTTTCCATGTTTTTTTATAACCCATACTGAGTTTTTATGCTCATCCCAAGTTTTTGAAATGTTTTTCAAAGGTCAAGGGAAAGGTACATGATAAGATGATAGAGTCAAGGATGTGTCAAGAAATAATCCATGTTTTATTTTTAATGTGTTTCCATTGATGGGAATGAAGAATACTATCTTTATGTAACCACTTTGTTTATATGTGGAATGTAATGCAAGTTTTATGATCTAATTCTCTAAAACTCTAAACCCGAAAAGATCCTCAATGTGTAATCTTGTAATAACTCAAGATTAATTAAGGTTTAAGGCTGGGGCCTTATAATGTTATTTCTTCAAAGTAATTCAATAACTTGCATTACACACAACACCGAGTTCAAGCGCACAACGACTTACCAAAATAGCCGTTCAAAAGTAGTTATGAATAGTAATAATTAAAATTTTAATTTTATATAATCCTTATAATTTTAGAATCCATATTATGAGTTTCTTACACATACTATAAGAGAAAATTCATTTTTTTAGATAAAAAAGTATTTTAAAAAAAATGCAATTTTACCGCCTTTTAATGGCGAACCCTTTTTAAATCCAATATTTGACACTTTTATATATTAAATTTGGAAACATAAACTTCTTATTTTGAGTTGGTATAAAAAAAATTTAGTTTTGATAAAGTTTTGGTGTCTTTATGATAACTTTCATATTTGGGTGAATAGTGATAATTAATAAATTTTAACTGAAAACAACTTTTTTAATAAAAATAATTTATAGTACTAAATTATACATTTGAGTGGTTTTTATATTTCATTAGATTATATTTTTATAATTTAATATAATTTAGGTTGTTGGATTTAATTTCACATTTAAACTAGACATAAACAAGTGTCAATCTTTTGATAGTTATTATTTCTTAACAACACGCTATTTGTTTTGATAGCGGTAATTAATTTTAAATTAATTTATGCCACTTATGTGTTTGGAATTTGGAAAAATGGATTCCATATTTTGGATCAGGAGGTCCAAATTGTGCAAATAGGTATTTTTTTTAGACATTATGATTAATTATTTCGGTAAATATTTTATTTACCATGGTTAAAGGGTAAATCCGGTAAATATGGGTTAAAAAATAATATTAAAATAATATTAAATTTCCCTAAAAAGTGTCCTAACTTAATTGGATGATACATGTCCAACCATGGTCATACATGGGTCGATTTTTGGACCACTTGGAGCCACTTTAGAGTGATAATGACACATTATATTAATTAATTTTAAAGGCAAAAATGACATAAACATATATCTTTTAGTAAAACAATTTTTACGAGGTGTTATACATGTTATATTTTCGACTATAAATGTTCATTATAAAGATAAAAAGATTTATTACATAATTGTTTTTTATTTATAATTTTTATACATTGAATAATTAAATTTATTTATGACACAATGATGATGCAGTGTTTTCCTAATTGATGAAAGAATCAAATAAATGGTATTATAAATGTAAAATAAATATAATTTGAATATTTTTATGCCATAAAGGAATTTTATAGGTTACTATGAAATTTTAGGATTGATTATAAAATTTATTTTTATTTAATAATGTTTTTATGATATTAAAGAAAATCAATTATTAAATAGTGTCAAAATTGACATAAAAGTGTTTTTAAAACAAATATTATATTATTAGTTGATATAATATTCATAAAAATATACATTTTAGAAAAAGGATTTATATGATGATATTTATGTCATTAATTAACTACTTGGGGTTCTCTTGGCAGTTTATATTAAATTTATTAACCAAATAATATAAAAATACAAAGAGACATGGTAAATGTCAAACTAATTAACTAAGAGTTAAATAAAAAAGATAAGGTTAATATTGTGCCCCAAACATATCTAAAACCTATTGGTTGAGTGGATTTCGACCCATACCCACCTTATCCTCAAAATAAATTAGTTTGGAGCCATTAGAAACTGAATATAAATTTATTATAAAATAATATGTTATGTTTTTCCTAAGGTGTCCTTCACCCCTCTTATAAAAGGGAACTCCACCTTTTCTCAAATTCATACCTTAAAAGCCTTTTTTTGGCCAACAACTGCCAAAATATCCTCGAAACTTCCCTAACTTCATCCTATATTCCTTACTTTAGTCATAAATCCAACCTATGGAGCCCTTTTTGATAAAATCAAAAGGAAGAACATGAAGAATATGTAATAATTTCACCACCCTCTTTCAAGTTATTTTTTCTTCCACTTCCTCTTTATTTTTTGTTTCCATTCTAAAATGATAACTAAAATATCTTATATATACTGTGATGTTATTATAAATATGGTACAACCATATCCATTATTCTATCCATCCTTTGAATGACATGTCACCATTCGTGCGTACGTATGACTTACCATCTCCACGTCGTGGTGTAATTGTTATTCAATACCTTATTATTTTGATGGGTATAATAATGATGTGTAATTGATTCAAATAATAAGTATAAAATTATAATGATTCTGTATATATGATATAACATTCAATTATATATTATTTTAATATCAAAAGAATGATATTTTCACTCGTGCATACACATGGATTACCGTCTCCATGAACATGATGAGATTCATTCCCCATCATATCCATTCAAGACAAATTTTCATTTGATGATTTAAAATAATGTTTAGAGACCTGATATCATTCTGGATATGAACAATATACATCCCATCCATAAAAAAATATGATTCACATAACAATGAATATAAAGAAAAATGAATTCGTTAACACCCACAATGATGATAATAATAAGATATTTATTAACAAAGCAATATTAAAAGATCATAAATTATATCATATTAATGTATATGATTCTTTTATAATTTAATAATAAATATTTCACCATTATATAGGAGGTTAACCTACCCTAGACCAAGGAAAAGTACAAGGTAAGGGTTAATTTCACAATATTTTTATTATCCGAGGTTGTTTTACGTGAGTATCTATTGGGACACATTTGTTATCCATGTCCATGTTTCATAAAAGGGTTTTCAAAGGGATTATTTTTAAGGGACATTATATGAAAACATCATTTTAAATTTTTTAAGGATTTATCTTTCTAAACCCTTTTAATTAATGTCCTTGATTTCAAAATGATTTTTAAGGATTTATTTATATGGACATGAATGCTTTGAAATGATAATTCTTTTCAAAAGTTTCAAAGTTGTATGGGACACTTTGATTCAAAAATATATTTTAAATAAATTCCTTTATAAATTGTGATACTTTTAAATGATTTCATGAAAAGGGGTATTTTTATCAAATCATTTTACTGATCATTTTCATCTTTGTCAATATCCTTCGATGGATTTTAAACTTGTTTGAAGTTGATTTATTATGATACATATCATCCATATTGTATTGAAGGTTTTGTGATATGTTTGAATTTTGATGTGTTATTTTTATACCATTCATGGTTTATGGTTAAAGTATTAACATTTTGTATGCTAGTTTTAATAAGAATGTTCATGTTATGTTTCAACCTTTTCATATGAGGAATATATTGGACTTAGTAAGTGGAAGGTGGAGCCTGCTATAGATCCTCAATGCATCAGTAGGTCTCATGAGACAATTAGATGTGGAATTGGAAGAGGCCTTTCCCATTTTGATATATGGTTCTCGCCGAGGCCTTAATCATTTTTGGACATCTTGGCCGAGGCCTTGACAAAATGTTTCAGAATGTCTGGCATTATGCATTCCCTCATTATGAAATCAATTATTACATGTGATTATTCGACTAGTAGAATATCCATGTGCATGTTTGTATGGTAATGTTTGATTTATTTTTACCATATTATGTTCATGTTTATGATTAAAGGCTGTTGTTTTTATTACACATCTTACCTTAAAAGTTTATAGCTTCCGCTAAATTATTTACCCTTACTAAGCATCTGAGATCACCCCTTTCTTATGTTTTATTTTCCCAGGATTTCCAAGATGTGTATTATGATTATTATGTAGGGTTAAGCTAAAGAGAACAATGGATTTCTCAAAGGATTATTTATGCTGTGTTATATGTTAGAAAATGTAATGTAATGTTCATGTATGTAATCTATTTTCCAAGAATGCTAAACTGATCGGTCCTTCCGGACTTGATTCCTTGTAATCGTACCTATGTATTAAAATAATGCACCGACTTTGGGTAACTAGGGTCGGGGCGTTACAATGAATACAAAATAGATATTTAACATAAGAGATTGAAATTTCTTACTTTTACTTTTCCTTGAATATTATAAGAGTCATTTTAATGGACAAGTTACCAAAAGTAATTATTTGTTGAGACTAAGGAAATAAGGTTAGAATTACATTCATAAATTAGAAATTAATTTTGTAAATAGTGACATTAAAATATAGTTTTAACCTAGGTTAACATTATTTAAGCATTAATAGGTAACAAATTTTACCTCAATTACTATTAATAATTCTTAAAAGTAAAAGTGATAAGCATTGCATAATTTTACCTCTTGACTCTAAAAATGGAATTCATTTTTCAACATTAAATTTCATTATGTTGGATAATTTTCTTTAAATGAAATTGATAAAACATGAGGAAAAAATTTTTGTTGAAAAATACATTATTAATCAGACTATAGGATTTTGTCATATCCCATTCCAAGGAATCACATTAAATGAATTCTAAAATATATTATTGAATTTATAACATATTAATTTCATCTTAATAATTCACCAATATTTGTTAATCTATTTAAGATAAAACAAATTTCATGAATTAAAATAGTTATTTAGAAAAAAAACATCATTTATTTTCAAATTGTTATTTTGTTTTAATTTATAATTAATTGATAAAAAATGAATTCTGTTTTTTCTTAATTAAACCACAATATTTCATGATTTTTTTTATCTTATTCATAATCTCTAATCTAATAGTTATTGGATAACTATAAAACTAAATAATACTGTTATAATTGTCCATAGAAGTCCATTTAAACTCAGTGCAATGTGTAACACAATCAATTGAAGAAATAAAATTTATTTAGAGATAAATATATTCCGAAAATAAGTTGTGTTACAAAGAGTCCCAATTCGGATCATTTTGAAATTGTGATTATCAATGGTGTGGTCCGATATGTGGATTCCTTATGGGAATAATTTCCATTATATTCAAGGGAATTTGAATGTGATGTGATATATATATATACGAGAACCTATGAGTGGTTGTTTTGTCTGATGAATTTCATTATAATGATGAGATGAGGACAGAGACGTGTTTCACATGATTTATGACCCATGTAGATTTTATTTATGGGAAAGGTTTTAGAGCATAGTTCTTTTGAGATATAACACAAATAATGGTGATATATGTATTATAAATGATATGAATTGTGTTATAGGATGGAAACTAGAGATGATATTTAGAATTATATTATCAGTTCCTTAGATATAGGAAACATTTGAAGGTGATTTCTGTTTGATAAGGATAAAAGAGACATACTAAAGAATATTGTTTATGAAAATTGTGATACCATAGACATTGTTAACATGAATGAAATGAGATGTTATTTTCCTCAATATAAGTACCCAAAAGGTTCTATTTTATTATGTATAGTCATGTTTATTACATGAATTCCAATGAGTTAAGAAAATTGACTATAATTCCTTGGTAACTAGGATCGATTTTGAGGGCATGATAGGTAGTGTTCTTGAAATTGTTAACTTTTTATGTAATTGTTTGAGTGTGGTGACAACACTTACAAATGATCATGATTTTCAAATGACACTAGTTAGTGGAAAATGGAATGATAGACCATGGGATGTAAAAAATTCTTATTTTTGAATCAGAGTATCCAAGGTACCTCTATTTAGACGATACTAACATCCATATAGAGCATGGTCATATATTTAGTAATGTGAGGTTGGTTAGGATTAGATAAAACTCATGGGGTCGTGATTCGGGTTGTGTAGTCTTGTGTTATGGGAGGATACACAAATTGGGTTTTGATGGGATTGAGGTAGTATGTGATGGTTATGAATAGTGTCCTTAAATTGTGGATCAATTTGTGGTAGTTTGGGGATTGAGGAAATATGGAGTTAATGAGATATGATGGAATTTATGTCTTGGGATATTAAATAAAATGGAAGGTTTTACCTTTGGGTTGGGCCGGACTAGACCAGGTTGTCGGGTGACCCGTTGACCTGGATGCTCACCAAAACCAGGTTGGGTCTAGCGAGGCCTATTGGGCCTGGCCCATTGACCAGGCCAAACCAGAATTACCCTGACACAAACGAGGTCAGGCCAAGTCTCTCTAATTAAACTAGGGTATGTGGGACCCCTCGGCCTAGGTTGGCCGGGTCGGTCCGCCCAGGTCAGACCTGACCCCATCGCAACAGGCCCCAAAGTTACTAAAACACCTGTATCTTGAAAACCATTTTTCTTATTATTGATCTGTTTACAGAATTGGGACCCTATTGTTGAGAAAGATCTTTTTGAATTATTTTTGGTGACTTTTATGGATGTTGAGGTACTACAGATGGATTCAGGAGCGGTTCTCCCAAATACCCTACATACAAAACCCTACTGTTTGCAGAGTCATGAAGACTGTTCAACTATGGCCCAGTGGTACGCGGCTCTGTGTGACCTGGCAGGCCCATAGTGGGGAGAGGCTCTCTGTAACCTGGCAGACCCTCAATAGTCAATAGGAGGAGTACCTCAGTTCAGCCGTGCTGGGAAGTGGCTCTGTGTGACCCGACAAGCCCACAATGTAGAGAGACTTTGTGTTACCCAGCATACCCGTGATACTCGTCAGGGATAAGTACCACAATAGTCCATGGTTAGTGGGAAGAAGATTCTTGTGTGACTCAAAAGTCCCATTTTACTCAATAGAGGAGGATTTCTCCATCATATGAGGAATTTGATGATGTGACTGATGATTCTTCTATCACTACCCAAAATGTATACATGGTGTGAGCTGTCTTGTGTTTTGTGCTTTACATTTAGGATTGATGTGTTGTATTTTATATTTGTTTTCGGGGCCCTACTAAGTTTTGTTTTACTCATCCCTGCACGATACCCATCCATGCATGTTGTGTCCCGTGGAGCCGATCGACACTTTGATAGAGACCTTGGTGGACCGGGACCTGGTAGAGCCCAGTGAGACATGACCGATCGACACTTCAATGGTGGACTTGGTGGCCTAGGACTAGGTGGGGTGCTATAGGACTAAGAGGAAATTACATACTACATTTTCTTATAGTACATTCACTACTCTTATGATCAAGTGGGGTTTTCCAAAGATGGCCATCAGAGATCTTTTTTTGTACTTGGTTGTTTCAGTTATTTTTCTAGGGTTTGTATTTTGGTCCACTTGCTTTCAGCTATACATTGTACAAAGTAGTGTTTTTGTATAATTTTTCCCCTTTTAGTCTATTGGGATGTCGTTGGGAATGTGTGTTCATATAGGTACTCAAAAAAAATTCCACCCACTTGTAGGTTGTTTCCTCCGACGCTAGTCGCCAACCCATGGCCTTTGGGAGGTGGGCACGAGGTAGTCACAACACGAGCCTCAAGAGATGGGTTGTGAAATTATTATCGAGGCCTGATAATTTTTGTTGTAGTAGAACTCGAAAAACAATATTTTATCTTCTAATTATTCAATAGAATCCATTACACAAGTCAAAAACAACTATTCCAATGTTTGTATCATCCTTTCAGATTGGCCATCAGTATGAGGATGATATGCCATACTCATTTTCAGATGAGTCTTAAGGAATTTCTATACTGATATCTAGAAAAAAGATGTAAACTAAAGATATCTATCTGATACTATCAAAACCAGAATGCCATACCTCTTTACCACTTCTTGAAAAATGATTTTGGATAGATCCTTTACCGTATGAGATTTTCAAATAGGAATAAAATGAGCCAACTTTTTGAGTCGATCCACTATCACTCAAATGGAATAGTGTTTCCAAACTATATGGTAGGTCTTTTAATAAATCAATAACTATATTCTCCCATTTAAAAACTAGAATAGCTAAATACTACAACATACCTACCGGTCACTGATTTTATGACTTAACTTGCTGACAAGTTAAAAATCTTGAAATGAACTCAATCACTAATCATTTCATACAACATTACTAGAAATATTCTTCCAATACCTTATAAATCTTTTGTATTATGAGATGAATACCCATATTGAATGGAGATAAGCATCACAAAGTTATTCCTAACAATCCATAGGTATGACCATCCAATTATTGAACCACAACACTAAACTCTCATCTTTCTTCCAACCCTCAATAGTTTTCCCACCATTGAGTTTTGAACACATCGCAACACATTATGAATAAGATATATGTGCCTATTTAACCATCTTTAAAAAATTTGGAACCAATGAAATCGGAATGAAAAATACAACATTAACTTGGTATTCACATTTCACATGCATATATCCTAGAATCGAAAGAAACTAACACTCATCTGAATCCTCTTTTTCTAACTGAGCATATGGATTTCTACTTAATGTGTCTGCCACCAAATTTTCTTTTACCGATGAATACAAAATGTCAAAATAAAAAATATATAGATACTCCATCCATATTAAAATACTCATATTCAAATTCTATTGTGAGAAAATATGTTTAATTATCTTATGATATGTGAACATAATAAATTTCTCACCAAAGAGATAATGACACCAAGTCTTCAGATCATGGACTATGACAGCATACTCCAAATCATTTGTTGGGTAATTATTCACATGCACTCACAACTTACTTATTCCAAAAGCAAAAAAATGATATTATTTAATTATAACACATCCCAACCCCGATCTTGAATCATAAAAATACACCCTGAACCCTAATCCTGATTCAGTAAATAAAAAGATAGGTTCTTCTTACAAGACTAAGAATAAGATCTTAAAAATATTTTTGGCATTCATCATTCCATTGGAATGGAAAATTATTCTTTTTAAAGGATATAATAGGGGGAAATATTAATGAAAAATAACAAACAAAGCATCAATAATAACAATCTATAAAAAGAAAAATTCATATCATAAAGACATTCTTTGGCAGTTTCCATGATATAATAGCTTCTATCTTCTCTAGATCCACTAAAAAACCTCTTTAAGAAGTTATATGGATAAGAAATCATACCACATGTATACAAATATTTCCCTTTGATAATTGTTCATATAAATGATGGTCCCTAACGACTCCCAACACAATCTATATTTGTTTCTCATACTCAGCCTCTATCCTTGATAACACCAACATGTCGTCCAAAAACACCACCAAGAAAGAAAACAAATATCTCTAAAATATCTGATCAATCAATTCCATTAATACTAATTTTACATTATTAAGACCAAAAGTGATTACCACATACTTATAATGGTCATATCTACTTCTAAAAGCTGTCTTGGGAATATCCTCCTTCTGAACTGGAAATTGGGGATTACCTGAACACAAGTCAATCTTAGAGAACAACTAACAAACCATTAATTGATCAACTAGGAAATAAATGCATGGAATTTGATATGTATTCTTTATCATTACATGTCTAAGATTATGATAATCAACACACTACCAAAGTGTTCCATCCGCCTTCTTCATAAACAAAACCAGTTCTTCCCATGGAGAGAAGCTCGGTTGAATGAATCCTTTTCTTTCCAGATCTTCCAAAAAAACTTTTAGATCCCTTAATTCAATTGGATCCATTTGATAAGATGGATGGGATATAGTAGTGGTCCCTTGAAAGAGATAAATCGAAAACCCCAATTCTCTTATTTTTGGAAACCTTTAAAAGTTTTCGAGAAAAACATAAGAATATTGATCCACCACTGAAAGAAAAAAATCTTATCAATATAGTACATGACTTAAAATACAATTGGTCCACCTAGTACAAGATATTCCAAACTAATGGTGGAAACAATACCATTACACCCACCTTTACATTCTGGTCTCTTTGAAAGATATGCTCCATCTTCATCCATGAAACTTACTATTCTGCTATAACAGTTGATGTGAGAATTGAATGTTTTAAAACAATCCAAATCCATGATTCTATCAAATAAATCCATCTCAGGGACAGAGAAATCCCATTTTAGATTATCTCTATGAAAAGTTATGGAACATGATCTACACAAAAAACCTCCACATTCTCTTTGAACAATAGGAGTTTTAAGTTTTATCATATAAGGAATCATCTCATCTTCTAAACTAGAAAAATAATAATTACATAGAGAAATAATTTAATGAGATTAATCTGTGTCAAAAAAATCATCCATATGGGTAGAATTCCAAAGAATAATACCTCTCACCAAATATGGTCTAGTCTGATCATCCACAATCAGTTGATCAGATCCATACAATTTCTTCATCGTGGCACTTTGTTTCCTATTTCCCTATTTGTAATACACTTCTTGAGGAGTAATAATATTCATAGAACCACCATGTATAACTCTGTTCTACTGATAGGATTGATTCTTCTTCCCTTTCTTTATCAAGCACACAACTCCTAGTTTACCAGAGAAGTGTCTCAAGCACTTGAATTCAGAGCACTGTGACAATAGAACTAAAGATGACTAATATTTTTGAAATTATGGAATGATCTTAGAGGTTTTATATGCTATCACTTCCTTATTTGAATGAACCACATTGAAAACATCTAGGTTGGATATTTGGTTTTGGAGGAAGATTCACTGATCCAGATTTTTTATTCTAAATAATGATCCCTCCTTGGAAATATGTATCCCTCTACCTCTTTCACCCAGCATCTAAGTTCCCACATTTTCCCTGGGTATCAACATAATTCTTCCTCCCATAGTTACTGAGATGTCCTTTTCAAGAAATGTCACTCTATTGACTATATTTACACAGTCCATAATACATAGCACAATAATATTTGAGATAATCTCCATTCTTAGCTTCAATTCAAAAATGTGTACCTTTAAAGACACACTAGCAACAACTTCATGTAAAAATCATACTAATTTCATGAATTTAGCCTCATAACCTATGATAGAAATATTTTCCTACTTGAATAAAAATAAATTCATCCTTCTTTGAATTTTTAACACGTGAGGATAGAATTGTTTGTTGAAAAAAGCATCAAAACCCTATCAATCAATGCCTTGATCCACATTATATAAAAAATATATCCCAATATTAGCATGCCTGATCCTCCAGCATATATGTTAGAGTTTTGACTTTCAACTCTGTTGGTGTGCTGATGAAATTAAAGATACAATTCATCCTATATAGCCACACCTCTACCTTCTATAGTTAAAAATCAACTTGAAATATGGGTGGATTCTATTTAGGGAACTGAATTTAGTGATCCAATTTTTATGGATAATCCCTCTTGTTCCCACTATCCAATTCCTAGGAAGCCTGGACTATACTCTAATCTAATGTATGGTTCACTTCTGGTTTAGTAATTTCACATTCTATCACATCAACTATCCTAAAACTTCATTCCAAAATAAACCTTAACCATGTTAAGCAATTCTTGAAAAATCACTTTTTTATTTTGAAAATCAAACCATTTTAAAAATAACACAATGATACTCTTTTCCCAAAATCCATCATTTGAAAACAATTTCATCATTTTTTAAAAATCAACACATTTCACCAAATCATAAGTCATTACTAAATATGAAATATTCACTCCTAGTGGGATTTATATTCTACAATGTATGTTATTATCATCTCATTGGATTAACCCATGACAATGACATTCCAAATCCTATAAGTGTCTCCAAAACACTAATGTAAGAAACTCCCTGGTAACTTCAAGTATAGAAAAAATGGTTAGACAAGTCTTTTTATTCTCTACATTTCAAGTCCTGAAAATACTACTGCTTTCAATGACCCCAATTCAAATAATAGACTAGCAAGAATTCAACACCAAGACCAACCACCAGAACCAAGTCAAGGACTAACCCAAACATAGACCACTAGTTCCACAAAAGATCTAGATGTTACCAATTGTAACATCCCTCTTATTATCATTTGTTTGAGAAGGTGGAGGAATATTACTTGGCCTTAAATGACATACCCAAGATTCCTAAAGCTGGAAACATGTTGAAGGGGTTCAGTACATGTGTGAGACGATTTTACCTTCAATTGTAAAACAACTGACCAAAAAACCCATACCAAACAACCCACTATATGATTCTTGATAACAATGAAGTACAACTCAACATTTCATTTTTCAAAATCAAACTAAAATAATGTTCCATAATAGAAGACTATAAGGTCATAGTAAAGAGAAAAAGACTACAAGACCGACAATTCTCAACAACAACCAATAAAAACTCTAAGATCCAAACATGCTCCATGCCTCATATCCAAAATATAGCCCAAGTATCACAGAGTACATATAAATATGTTTTATACCTTAACTTTTCTATTTTCTTAGTAAACAAAATCTTTAAAATCACCAAAGTTCAAAAGAAGGGATGATTAATGAAACTCAATATATTTTCCCCAATAACATCCCCACTCATGCCAATATGATAGAACAAGTTAGAACATTTATATAAAATATTTTATATAATAAAATTTCAAAAATAATTTATATCCAAATATAAACAACTTAAAAAAATGGTTTTCTCAAGATAGGTATAATTTCTATGAAAAGAAACCAAACCATATTCCAAAACCATTTCATTAACTCTACTTAGGAATATTCCATTCCATTTTAGATATCCACACAACCAAACATGCATGTAACATTGACATCCCAATACTTGTGATTGGTGATTCATCATTTTACTAAGCCATCAATTGATAAACAATATGACAGGGGAGATCCATGACCCTTATCGATCCCATAATTATGGGGTTGACTCCTTACCCTTATCCATCTCAAATGAACATGAATAGAAACAACCAATATGACAAAACGAATTCCAAAACAACCAATTTATGCATTTCAATAAAACTGTTATTTTATTGAAAAACTTATAACAAACCAATTAAAAACAACCACTCCAATTCATTTCAATAAAACCATAACTTTTATTTATTTTTTAATGATTAATCCATATATGAAAATTCAAGAAAATCCACATTTTAAAATCCACATTTTAAAACCAAGAACCAAATCACATTGTACAAAAAACACTCAATTTCCATGTTTCCATAGACCTCTACTCAAGTGGGTTTTCAAAAATCTTTACATAGAAAATTCGCAACCAATTTCACATAAGATAATCAATTTGAAATCAATTCTTAATATCCTAAAAAGGGTAGTTGAGAGTGAAGCCACCTACCCTAATAAATTGGAAGAAACTATAAACGACATTCAAAAAGACCTAAAAAATTGGATAAATCTACCTAATCACTCCTGAGATATCTTCCCCATTCATATAGCAAGACAAAATCTACTCATATTTTCCATCCACAACCTTATATCTAAACACAATGGGTGTATATTGAGTAATCCGAGAGAGAGGGCGAAGTAGATCTAATAAAACTACTAAGAACAACCAAGAATGATCATGTATCACATGGATCAAGCTTTAACTCTCCATGTAATGGGTTTATATTTTATCTAATTCAATGTGTTGAGGTTCTCAAACCTTTTAGAGGAAAATAAAATACATTAGGGCCATTTTTGAGCAAAAAACGATTCATTTAGAGGCGAAAACATGTTAGATCCATAATTTATGGATTTAATTTTGACCCGTGCATGGTTTGGTTCCATGATTAGAAAATCACTATGATAACCATGCTATATCTTCTATGTAACACCCTGAGATTTTTTGAAATATTGTTTATGAATGAATTAAATATTTTTTATATTTTTCAATTCATGCAACACAAAAAATATTTAATTTTATATTAAAGAACTATGTTTGGATTATGTTTTATGAAACAACAAGTTAATCATAGAATAAACATAAAATAATGTTTATCATTCCCTATACATAACATCTAGGTTATCTTTCATTACACAAAAAAATGACTTTCCTCAATGTCTCTTGTAATACGCAAGACCGAGTTTTACCAAAAATTATATATTATTAAAATATTATTATTCAATATAATAATATATAACCTTCCTATTAAATTAGTGGTTATGAAATATGGTTAACTAACTTATAGAAATTTATGGTTTTACCAAATATAAAATTAATTTATTGGTAACAAGTAATTATAAATAAATTTAAGAACCAATTGAATACAAAGAAAAATATTATTATTTTTATGCCCACAAAGCTGTTTTACAATAATAAATTAAATTAGTCAAAATTAGTGAGTGATATTAATGTGATATATATATAAATATTAAATATTCAATAAAATATGTTTCATATTCATCCAATAGTTTTATAGGATTAAGATAAGAACAAACCTAATTGTTTTCATAAAAACCTATTTTTTTTGCAAAGACGGTTTTGTTGCCTTTTAGTAGAGAACCTATTTAAAATCCAATTTTTCAAAATTTAATAGATTTTATGTGTCAAATTAAAATTAATATTTGAAATAGAATCATAAAAATTAGGTTAGGGTAATTGTTTGATATTTTTTTGTGGAGTTTCATTTTTTTAATGAATAGTTAAAAATACTAGATTTTAATTCAAATTTTCTTCTTAATATAATTTATTTATAAGGATAAATTATATATTAATTTTTTCCCAAAGTTTAATTATAAAATATTTTTTTCAATTAATATAATTTAGGTTATTGGAATCAATTTCACTTTAAAATTGTATATAAAACCTTTGCAAACATTTGGATTGTTTTACTTTCAGAACTCACAGTGTCATCCAATTAGCGGGATTAATTTTAAATTAAGTTTTTTACATTTAAGTGATTATAATTTTGAAAAATGGATTCCATATTTGTAATAAAAATAATTTCGCATTTTTTATATGGTAAAGATAGTTTTTGGCAAAAAATACATCTAAAAGTGATTAAAATGAATAAAAATCATTAAGACAAAAAGTTTGTTAACAAGGTACTACACCTTAAATTTATGTCCCAAAATGACTTAAACAATTTTCCAAAACCACTTTTATAGAAATTATTTATCCATGAACCTGAAATTAATGAGTTTTTCTGGTTTTTTATGACTTTTATTTAGGTTAAAACATGGGTACACCTAACTTTTTTCTCAAATATTCCAAGTGTGTGCCTTCCATTCCCTATAGAAGGCCACCCCCCCTATGATTTACACTTATAAAAGAACATAGGTTCATAAAATATCTACCCTATCCACTTCTCATAATACCTACCTTTCTCTTTGAATCATACCCTTGGGCATAAATCAATCAATGGAATCCTTTTGTCACAAACAAAAAGAAGTTACTTGATTAAGTGGTAACACCTTCTCTCAAGCTCTTTTCTTTTATTTTAATTTCTACACCCCTCCACTCTCTTTATTTTATGATTGTATAAAAAACCCACATATTAAATATACAAGGATATTTTTATGCTATTTTTTATATACACTTACACGCACATCCATCTAATGGGTAACAAACACAATGTTTATGTGTACAACGAACTACCATCTCCCTAAACGACAATTGTTCATTATTACTTTACCACCTCTCATGGTGGAAATGATGATGGAATATCTATTTATATTATTCAAATATTATATTTATTATTTCTTCAAGATTATTTATTTCTTTTCCAACACATACCTTTTTACTTTCCATTTGGTGTAAATATGACAATTTCATTTGTGAACGTGTGGATTACCACCCCTCAAAGCAATGTGATTCATTCACACACTATATATAATGTATTAAGGATGGGTTTAGTGAAATTATATGATATATATTATATAATATAGAATCAGTAATAATATATATATATATATACTTATATTTCATTTTGTTTATTTCATTTAATAAGACAATAAAAATGGAAACATTGTTCATGCGTATGTACGGCTTACCGTCTCCATGAAATTTTTATTTCAATTAATAAATAAATATTCAATATATTAAAATAAGATACATATACTATATATACATGATATTTATATCATGATTTAAATTCTATAAATCATGATATATAAGAAATTAAGACACATGCGATGAATACAGCAATTATTACCTAAAGTGAAACCTTAACGTAGGAATGTTAACAAGAGGGTAATATAAGGTCTTAATGAAACCATATATGGTATTAGATAAAATAATATTCTTAAATAAATTATTTATAATAAAATTAAATTAATTATACATAAATATTTTATGAGTACGAAGAGAGTCGAGACATAGGGTTAGGGGATTTCATCTCACTTTTTCTTTTCATGAGATACAAGATTTATTCACCAACCATTCCTTTTGTTTGGTGTATATATTTCACATTGATGTATTATAAAATTTTTATAATTAAATTTATTTGTATTTAAATATCCATTATATTCTATTTATTTCATGGGATTATTTTTCAAATGTTACCAAATCAGTAAAATAGTTTTGTCTCAATTTTTTTTCTTTGAGACTCATGTTTGGTTATGAACCTAAATTATTTTTTGAAGTTTATATACTTCCATTTTATATATTATATCACGAATATACTTATTTTAACGATATTTTATACTTCATTTAATTACCTTTTCTTATATTGATATTATTATCCAAATTTACCAAGTGATAATATTTTATTAAACCAATCTCATCACTTTTCTAGATTATTATTGATTATGCTTTTCTGATGAAATCATACAATTTATATCTCAAGAACACTAACGAGTTTCTTTATTCTCTATTTATTCAATATATATCTATGTATAAAACCATTTTCCCATTATTTGGTAGTTATGATAATTTATTATATACTTTTAATAAAATTTTATAGTATTTCTATCTTTGATTGGAAAACCATTTTATTACGAAAACCACATTTTCAAAAATGTTTTAAAAAATGTTCTAAAATGTTCCTTGAAGATAATCTTCAGGGAAAAATTAATTTATATTTTTTTTTATTTTTTTAAATCTTCATTTAAAATATTTCAAATATATTTTCAAAAGAAAATGTTTTTATAAATTTTTTATGTTGAAGAAACATTTTAAATGTTTCCATGCATTATTTATAAGTATTAAAATTAAATAGTTTCTAAAATGATATAAAATAATTATTTACATGTTTTCAAGTTTCTTTTCAAGGAAACAGTTTTCATAAGGTTTTATTTAATTTTTTTCCAGAATAAAGAATAATTTTCCAAGAATTGTTTTTTCTTTCAAAATTATTTCCCATATAAGATGACATTTTTTGATGTTACTCATACCTTTATAGGAATTTTTATGGGTTACAATTATATTATTTTTATTAATGATTTATTCTTTGATTTCATGATTTTTATAAACCCCATTTCTTTTCCACCAGTAATATGATTTTGAAACCTACTTTTTTGTATGGGTTATGATTTCATGAATTGATTAAAAATTCTAACAATTTTCATATATTATGATTTGATGAAATATTAATTATACCCTTTTTATTTCATGGGTTATGAATTAATGTTAATTAATAAAAATATTGAATTCTAATATAATACATTTGAAATTTACTGATATATTATATTATTTGATAAATTAATGAAAATATATAACTCACTCATATTATATTACTTTTAATATTTTTGAAATCATTTAGTTAAATATTATTTAATTAAAGAAATATTATGTTGGTGTCGCATAAGAATATAAGGTAATTATATAATTTTTTAAAAAACTTAATAAATTAAAATCATGAAAATAATTTCATTACTATCATAATAACCATTAATATTTGTGAACAATATGATTTTTCCCTATATGAACACTAAATAGATATTTAACATAAGAGATTGACTTTTTGTATTTTACTATTCATTGAATACTATATTAGTCATTTTAATGGACAAGTTCCCTAAAACTATTATATGTTGAGACTAAGGTGATAAGGGTAGAATTAAATTCATACATTAGTAATTAATTTTGTAAATAGTGAGATTTAAATATATTTTTAACCTAGGTGAACATTATTTAAGCTTTAAGTGGTAATAAATTTTACCTCAATTACTATTAATAATTATTAAAAGTAAAAGTGAAAAGTATAGCATAATTTTACATCTCGACTCTAAAAATGGTATTCATTTTTCAAAATTAAATTTAATTGTGTTGGATAATTGTTTTTAAATTATGTTCACAAAACATGAGGAAAATAGTTTTGTTGAAAACTACATTATTAAGCAGAGAATTGGATTTTGTCATATCCCATTCCAAGTAAACACATTAAATGAATGCTAAGATATATTATTTAATTTATAACATATTAATTTCATCTAAATAATTCACCAATATTTGTTAATCAATTTAAGATAAAACTAATTGAATTAATTAAAATAGTTATTTAGAAAAACACCTCATTTATTTTTTAATTATTATTTTATTTTAATTTATAATTAATTGATAAAAAATGAATTCTGTTTATTCATAGATAAACCATAATTTTTCATAATTTTGTTTATCTTATTCATAAAATATAATTTAATAGTTATGGGATAATTATAAAACTAAATAATACTATTATAATAGTTCAAAAAAGTCCATTTAAACTCGTTTTAGGGTGTTATACAATCAATTGAAGAAATAAAATTTATTTAGAGAGAAATATATTCCAAAAATAAGTTGTGTTACAAAGAGTCCCAATTTGGATCATCTTGAGATTGTGATTATCAATAGTGTGGTCACATATGTTGATTCCTTATGGGAATAGGTTCTCTTATATATTGGGGAATTTGAATGTTATGTGAGAGATATATATGTATATGAGAACCTATGAGTGGGTGGTTTGTCCGATGAAATTCATTATAATGATGAGATGAGAACAAAGACAAGTTTCACATTATTTATGACCCATGTACATTTTGATTGTGGGAATGGTGTTAGAGCCTAGTTATTTTGAGATATAACACAGATAATGGTGATATATGTTTTATAAATGATATGAATTGTGTTATATAAGGGAAACATGAGATGATATTTAGAATTATATTATCATTTCCTTAGATATGGGGAACATTTGAAGGTGATTTCTGTTTGATATGTATAAAAGAGATCTACTAAAGAATATTGTTTATCAAAATGGTGATACCATATAAATTGTCAACATGAATGGAATGCAATGTTATTTTACTAGATATTAGTATCTATAAGGTTCTTTTGTATATGGTATAGGCATGTTTGTTACATGAATTTTCATGAGTTACGAAAATTGAGTCTAATTCCTTGGTAACAAGGATTGATTTTGAGGGCATGATAGTCAGTGTTCCTAAAGTGTTCAGTTTTTTTGTAATTTTTGAGTGTGGTGAGAGCGCACATAAATGATCGTGATTTGGAAATAGCACCAGTTAGTGGAAAATGGAATGATGGACCATGGGATGTGAAAAATTATTATTTTTTAATTGGAGTATCCAGGGTTACTCTATTTATATGATACTAACATCCATATAGAGCATGGTCAACTTTTTAAGAATGTGATCTTGGTTAGGATTAGATAAAAATCATGGGATTGTGAGTTAGGTTGTATAGTCATGTGGTATGGGAGGATACACCAATTTGGTTTTGATGGGATTGAGGTAGTATGTGATGGTTTTGAATAATGTCCTTAAATTGTGGATTAGTTTGTAGTAGTTAGGGGACTGAGGATAGATAGAGTTAATGAGCTATGATGGAATTGGTGTCTCGAGATCTTAAAGAAAATGGAATGTTTTACATTATATGATTACTTCCACCTTAGATAGCATGGTGTCTTGAGTCAGTTGTGGTAAACATGGCTATTGGAGGAGTGACACATGTGTGGTAATAGAACATGGTGAGGATTTTCTTGAAAATAGGTATAAGAAAAGTTATATAGTGGGGAGTATGCCATAGTCATTTGTATAGTGTGGACCTATATTTAGAAGGGATGTCATTCTATATCATGTATGAAATTCCTATAATCCAAAAAACATGTATTGTTTTTTGTATCAAATTAGAACTCGAATATGTGCTAAATAACCATGATATATACTTTCATGTGTAAATAAATATTGTATTTTGTATTGATGTATGCCCACAATGTAGTGATATCATCATTTTTATGATATGAGTCATTGGATGATCAATATGGTGAATAGATTCATGTGTTTTGTTTAATATTATTATATCTATTTCTATTATAACTGAAATATTTAGGATTCAGATGTTTTTTATAGATTCCATGTGTGGTCACCATGGTTATGATGTTTTTGATGTGATCCATGTATGCATCATGTCATATATATTCCAGTGAACATGTGAAAGGATAGTGGAATATTTGGTTGTTCGGGACCCAATCATGGATGTACAATGGATGTCAGATTAATAAATTTATACGGGTGTTTGATGATATTAGGAGTCCTTCATGTTTTAGGGAATTGTAATCGGGTTGTAGAATAATGCATTGTTGGACGAGGTTAATAGTTTCTAAATATTTTAGGATAGAAGATAAATGCTAATTGTTTTTATGTATAATATGGTGTGTTGATATGGGAACTAAAATTATCAGGTCACTGGAACAATGATCATGCATTTTTAGTAGGTGACCCTAAAGTTGGGGAAGACCATGGATCAAGATTAGCTATTATAAGTTGTTGCTAATTTTGGGGAGTACTATAGGTCATATGATGAATTTTTTCTAAAATAATGATTTCATTGGATATACAGAGATGGGTAATCATTATCTCTATGTTTTGTAAATGATGATGTGTGGTGGCACAATTTTTATTAAACAATGGATCTCGTGTTAGGAGTTGTGTAGTGGTAGCTTGTCTGTAGTTCAAAGATAGAGCTTAGTGAATTGATCATCCATTGATGACATAGAAAATAATATATTATCCCTCTAATGGTTAGTAAATATTCTCATGAATGATACTTTTTTCTAAAGTGTGATTATAATACAAAGTGTTTCTATGAATTCTCAAAATTATAAATAAATTAGAATTTTTCATTTGATAAGAATATTTTTATAGATTAGAAATCAGAATGAGATTCTAAGAGTTTTAACATCCCCAAAGGGTATGAATAGACTAGGTTCATGGATTTTTATATGCCCTAGGTGTTTATGGAAGCGTTAGATAGGTGAAATGATGGATAGAATACTGAAAAATAGTAGCTTCACACCTTTCATGGCAAGAAATATGGTTCATTACCTGAATAGAATTAATCAGGTGATTTCTATGAATGAAATGTGTGTTTTATGGAAGAGAGTTCAACTGCATGAGGATCACATAGAGTGATACTCATGTTCATTCAATGAAACATTCAATGGTTATTTGAGTAGAGGAAGTTTTTCCTTTTCACGGAAGTGGTGATTCGGTATGTGGGTGGTTTTTCATCAGGGGAAGGTCATTTTCCACCCATCATATCCCATCCTCATACTCTCCTTTGAACCCCCTTTAAAGAGATGTTTTGTTGGTGTGTTTTCATGAAAGATATGAGTTTTTGTTTATATTCCATCCACAAATGTTCTCTACATTTGATTTTCACTAATTTCTATCTAATTGTGTATAATTTTTTCATGTTGATTACACTGAAGCATGGTTGAATCATCCAATTTACAATGGATTATTTTCTCTGTTTGTGTAGAGGATATACCAATATGATGTATTCATGCTATGAAATTCTATTTAGGTTGAAGTACATCATTGTTATGATTTTTCATTGGGTTTTTTCATAAATTATCTTAATTTGGAATTGGTTCTATCTCTGATTGATAATGATTTTCTAGGGTTGGTGTCAGGTGTGTTTTGTGGTCCTCCCACGCAAATTTGGTTATTTTTGCACAGTAATGAGGTTGTATACTAATGTTTTCATCATTATACCTATTTAGAATAATTAATAATGATTAAACTACTTATTTCAATGTATTAGATTAGGTTTGGGTAAATTTTGATGGTGGGGTGAACGTCATGGCTTGAGGGTCTTTCTAGTATTGGGGATCAGAGTGTTTTTTAAAAATATGATTCATTGGATGACATCGAATAAAATGTTAAATTTTTTTATATTCTTTGATTAATATATTATAAATGGAATATATATAATTATTAGAAATTTTGACTTGATATTGGTTCTCATATGTTGATATTTTCAGGTTTTGTTGATTGGAAATTCTAGGAAGTGACAGTTAGACTATGGATTAAAGTTAATAACATAATAATCGATGTAGTTTTTCCTTCTACAAACCACTTGGTATTATAAATTTTAATAATTAGAATGTGTTATGTATGGCCTTTCTACCAAGGCATATTATCCCAATAATTATTATAAATATCTTAATTAAAATTAATTTTCCCTTCATGAGTTGATTAATGCGCAAAGTTCCATGTTTGACCCCTCGACCCTAGAAAGATAGCCTCGACCACAAATGATTGAGGCCATATTTATGTCATTTTACCATTTATGATAAATCCATAAGTGGTTAATATTAAATTAATTAAGTGAATATATTATCCCATATTATGAGTTCCTTATTGACCTCTAAGTATATAGAAGTGATTTGATGTGATGTGTAACATCTCATGTTTCTCTGAGTGAAAATGTTTAGAGATAATTTAAAATTTCAGTTGAGTGGAAGGGTAAAATCTGGATAAGAGATTCAGAATGTAATTAAAAATGTTGGAATGCATATAAATTATTTTTTTTGATGGTTAGTGAGGCTTGGTTTTTATCTTGGAGGTTTCGAGAACGTCTTGGGGGTTTGGGACCCAAAACTGGAGTTTTGGGAAAAGTTTAGTAGATGGTGCTTGGTTGGCGCACAGTTAGTGTTTACTATGAAAGTAAAATATGAAACCTAGTTTATATAGAAATATAAATTGGGGAAACCCTGTTATAGTCCATAGAAAACAGTGTGGGATTTTTCAATTTATTGTAAAAATGTCACACTACTGGAACACGTTTTGTTAAACTATGTGCCATGCTTGTGTGTTCGTTATGGTGCTTGGGTAGTTCCAACCACATGGTTTGGCCAACCATGTGGTCAAATTGTACATACCATTAAAATGAGTGAACTTTCCATTTTCACCTACAATATGTAAATTGGAATCCCCTCTTTTTTTCCATTCCCCCCTCACAAATTCAGCTTCCTATCCTCCTCTTCACTTGGGCGATTCTCCCGTGTTCTTGGTCTGTTTTGATCACCATCAAGTGTGTTGGAATCCTTGAGGTATTTCATCAAATTTGATATCCTATGTTATGTTATTTTTCTTCATCATCTAACCTTGGATTATCCAATTATGGATTTGGGTCCTGAATCCAATGCATCATGGTGGAATCAGATACTGATGTTCGGTTTTGTCACTAAACCTAGGAAGTGGATTAGTCGAGAGGTCATCTATACTTCACTGGTTTTTATTTCATTGAGGTACTTTATTATTGTTAATTAATAAAGCCTCAATGATTTTAATTAAAAATTTAAATGGTCTTTATTTCACTATTTCATTATAATTTTACCCTATTTAAGGTCGGTTATGTTCTTCTTGTTGTTGGTGATTGTTAGGTCAGGATTCTAGTGTGACAAGATTAGCTAGTGTGCTTTTTTATCTTGACACCATTTTCGAATAAATTGGGTTTCCATTATTTATTTTTTGTTATATTATTTAATTCTAATTTTTTATAATTATTTAACTCCTATGGTCTATTTGTAAGATAGGTCTAGTATGAATTGGTCGATCTTGGACAAGTACTAGAAGTTTCTAATGACCTTTAAAAAATAGATAGTAATAATCCTAATGGTCGGTGCTTTTTCATACCTTCACATTTAGTATTTATGCATTTTTACTATATTATATTGATGATTCGGATCATCCCTCAAGGTTAATACCCCTTGTATAAATTAATTCAGATGAGTTTTTTAAATTAAATAAAATGGGTAGATAGTATTGGATGAATGGTCGGGGTCACTATCTACCCCAGCACACTAGCATCATCACACGACTTGGGGCTCTGACCTTGATTGAGGATCCCATATGGCATACCTAAACTTATTCATTTCTAGGATTTCAATAGGGGTTCCTTACCTGTATAATGACATAGAGGACCCCATGAGGTATGATTTGTTTTACCATGGTCATCAGGGATCCCATGTTAGATGCCTCTATAGTGTAATTACATTGAGGACTCATTGGGTTACCTGGTGCATGAATGACCCTAACCTAGTTCTTTATTGGTTTGGGTAGATATGGTAGTGGGGTTAACCTTTAAACCCATACCAAACTTGTATGTGTTATTCTATGGAAGTAGTGGTGTGTTATGTGTTCTCCCACTAATAATATTTCAATTATTCATTAAATTTTTACTGTTGATTCATCAATGATTACCAGAGGTGCATTCTAGTTAGTGGATGATGAGACTAATGTGATATTCTATTTGATATGGATTCCTAGATGTACTTACAGTGGTCTAGCTTCTGATACTTATTATATTGAGAATACCATTGGTACAACCATGAAGTCCACATTTTTTAATTTCTATTATTAGCATAGATGCCCAGATGTGCTTCCTAGGATCTAGCTATTGAGCCTACTTGATTAACTATTACATTATCAAGGGCTCATAGAGGTACTTACTAGGATCCTGCTTTTGACCCACACATGATCAGATGATGTATGTGGATCTCCTCATAATCATTAGGATATTTGTACATGAATATCCACACCCTTTTTGAGATGTACTTGATGGATTATTACACAATCATCATGGGTTTCCAAGGATGCTTCTTAGAGTTAGGTGGATGCACCCTAACTACATCACCAAGAGGCTAGCCTAGGGATGGAGATATTGGGATATTTATATGAATTTATACCAAAAATGTAATTGGATCTAGGTATCATTCCTTATAGATCACCTAAAAGTAACCCCTTTGGTAATTATTCGAGTTTCATGGTCATGATGTCTATAGATTCAGACCTTGGAATCAAACATCAAACAAGATTACCCATGTACTGATTGGTATGAAATCTAGCTTAAGGCTACATATATATATATATATATATATATATTGTTGGATATGATATCCTTTATTATAGTGGTTGAAGATGATTACATGTGAACCCAAGGTTAGGACATATATCCTCACATATGACATAGATTTCTCAAAGATATTTCCAATACTATTTAAAGATGGTATTGTCGATTTGGATTATATAACCCGATATTTACTTAATTATACATGTCTTTCATAGTATTAAATCCAAATAAATACCCTTCTCATAGGATTTACAGATGATTGGGATTACATACCCAAGGATCAACTGTTGTTATTTATGTTATTTTCACTATAATCATGTATATAGATATTTATATATTCATATATGAGATTATATATACACACATATAAATATATATACATATGAAGTAAAATCACCCAATTTATGGGATTATGGACACATGGATCAAATTTGGTTTTGTGTTATTTGTTTTATTTATTTTTCCTAATGTGTCTCATTAGATTGATCACTTTCCTTGAGCATGTTTTGTAGGACTTTCATATTAGTTTATTTCTAGTAGCTACCATTATAATTATTTTTATAATGATAAGTATATCACTTTTACATAAACTGCACATTATTGGATATGTATAGGACCGCATTGGTTGGCCATATTGAGTTTTATTCTTACACCTTGATCGAACATCAATTACATTGTGGTATCTAAGAGGATGTTCACATGGTTGTAGGTACATGAAGGTTCATGGCCAAGAATTGATCTTGTAGGATGGATCAAATATGTATGTTGATATTGGTTATGTAGTTAATCATGGATTTAGTAGTATATCCCTATAATTTATTTCAATTTCCTTTATTTTCTTCTGCTTATTCAGTTGGCCTAGTGGATGACCAGTGTTGTATGTATGAAATGACTATTCAAGATTAAATATAATTTCATTTATTATTACAGTATGCTATTTCTCAATTTATTTAATGCTTCATTTCTCTATTTATTTACTTCCTTGGATGATATCTAGATAGTTACAGGGTGTTTACTCTTTATGATGACATGGTATCCCCATGGACACATCTTAGGCCGTCACTCCTAGTTAGAATCCTATGGAATATGGTTAAGTGAACTTGAGTTCTTACAGCACACCATATTAAAGAACTTGTTTAGTGGAATCTGGGTCCAGATGTTATAGTGGGGTATCTAATGTGTTTTTTTCCTTTTTTATTACTATTTTTGATATAAAAGACAAGAGTAATAGGAATGTGTTAGAACCTATGATATATATTTCGAAGGTGTGTCACGAAAACCTATTATGATGATAATTACAAGTTTTTAGTAGTATGACATTGTTGTTATGATCTATGATTTTATAGTTATATATTATTTACACTTTCATTAGCACACTAGTTATGTGTCTGTTCTGATTTATTGTTGATTTATAGCTCTTTCCCCATTAGCAAAAGGCCTAATTTTTATTTTTTACTCTTTGTTGGAAAAGGAATGGGGAATATCAAGCATCATATTTTACACATAGTAATAATATATTGTTGGAATTGCAGTGTGTCATTATTACATATAATGAATTCTAATTGATTAAAGTCTAAAAACAAACCTAAATAGTGTTTTCTCGTATAGGGGTTTTATGGTATTGTACTCAATTTTTTGAACTTTCATACACACACACACACACACATAATTATTTTGTCAGTTAAGGTGTATATATGTTGAGATGTTAGATGGTGAGGATGATGAATCATTTCTCATGCACAAGAGGTGTAGTGACCCTAGTAGGTCAATAGGGAAATGATTCCCAAATTGTGGAAGACTTGTATGGTTTTTTTCATAGGTTCAGTTATTTAAAGTGTCAGTAAAATCTTGTATATGTTTTCCTACATATCTTGGAATGACATTCTAATTAACAAACAATTGATTGTTATTATCTATTGGGATCAATTATAATAATGATTATAGGTACATTTTCATTCTTATTAAATTGGACCTTGAGGGGTTATTACCTTATATAGATTCTTGGTGAGTTTTATCTCTATATATATTTTACATTGGTATCATGACCTATAGGGAGTTGTTCTGTGTGAGAATTTTCGAAGTGTATCAAGCCCTTATAGAATGTATTGACAGTTTTGACCCTTGTAGGAGAGTGTTATTTGTACCTTGTTAGGAGAGGTTTAAACTGTAGACTAGGTGTATTGAACAAGTGTCCCAATTTTTATAATTAATCAGTAGTTTATTTTTGAGACCTATATTCCCTTAGTTTTGTATCATATCCTTGTAGGTTTATGTTTCATTATTCAATTTTAACATTTGAGAGAGGATGGGTTGGGTTTATGGATGCATTATTTGGCAGTGAGCATAATGGAATGATCATTTGAGACTAGTGCATGATATGCGGGAGAGTTTTTGTGATATAGGCATGATAATACTTATGGTTACTGATAAAGCACCTAGGGTTCTTGTGTTTTCAGACTGGTTTCATTAGTGAGTAATTTTCATGTACCTATCCCTATTAACTAGTAGTTTCACATTTGTCATTAAGATTTAAAAAAAACTCTATGATTGGAGGTCATGGAACAAATCATGGAATGTCTAAAGTGCTATATTTCAAATAGGTGTTCTAAGGGAGATTTTTTCATAATGGGAATGAAATTCTATATAGCAGGGTCAGTTTATCCTTGTGATGGATGACTCTCCCAAGTATGATTCAGGGGTGATGGCACTCTTTGGTTACACATTGTAACATCTAAATCATAAGGAGGATAAAATACACGTGAAATCCATGTCATGATGGTTACATAAAAATGATGTTGGAGAAAACTATTTTAAATAATCTATCGGGAGGTAGTTGACCCATTATTGGACTTGGACACACATTTTTTAGAGATGTGGTGTCAGTAGTTGGTTAATTCCATATATAGCATGTTTGATGTGAGCATGTATTAGGAGAGAGATACATAACTTTTGATGGAATATTAGCATGATCCTAGTTATATAAGACCATGATCTATCATGAAATGTTATTTAGTAAACCGAGAGTGCATCAAATCTATGATGACATTATGATCTTTTAAAATAATTATCATGTTCGGTGATGTAACTTGTTTAGGTTTTTATTTAATAGAAGAATGTGGTATGACATATGGTGAAGAGTAAACCATTGGATGTTTGTGTGTGGTGACACTCATGATGTGTTTAATTTTAGTGGTTTTCATGGAAACCATTCTCGAGAAGCGAGAAAGGGTGATTCCTAGATGTCAGAGTTCATGTTCAAGGAGGAAAAGGTTTCTTAACATTTTAGTTTTAATGACCATAAGTGGGCTGGAAATGGGTTTTGGTGATCATTCTTCTATTTTTGTTGATGTGATAACAAGGATGATCCTAAGGTGGGGAGTTTGATGTTAGTTGAAGGAGGGACACTCTCATGTGTGAAGGGTCATGGGTCCATAAGTATGATCGTATGATGGTTTTATTGATATTCATATTCCATTTGAATAATGAAACATGTATGTATTGAAATATTAGTAAATTCTAGGTATAGGTTCTATTATGGGATGTTGAAATACATATGGGGGTATAATTCCCAGTTCTATATTCATGATCCATGGATGATGTATTAGGTTTTCATCTGTGATGGTGTTATAGAATGACTATAATTTTGATCAAGATATGGTTATATTAGGATATTTCCCTAGAATTTAGGTGCATGATTTAGTGAGCATGCTCGAAATAGTCTGAGTACACCTTGAGATAATGATGTGGAAATCTATTTTTGACGATTCATTGGATATGGACACCGATCATTCCAATGATTTCTGTAACAAATGTGGTTTATCATTAAATTACTCAACGGTTTGATGCATCCATTATGGTATAATTGTTAGTTATTCTTTGTGGTGAGAAAGGTGTAGTTCAAGGGTTAGATATTACTTTTCAAGGAATAGTTGGTGTGATCAGGTTGATCATGGTTGATGGGAGTTCAACTGTTATGATCAAATTAATGATTCAGGGATGTAACCTCATGAAATGAAACTTGCAGGTCTATTTAGAATTTGGAAATGAAAAACAAATGTTTGAATAAAAAATATCTGACCCATGTAGGTCCAGTGATGTTATTTTTTTCTATCAAGGTTTCTTGGGGATTATAAGTTCTAATGTGGAGAGACTATAGGATCTATGTTTTTATGAGATGGACATTTTTGAATGAATTTGAACTTCCATTTTATTATCCAGGTCAAATCATGATCACATATTTGGAATGGAATTATAATGATTGGAATTCCTCTAAAATATTTTTTTAGATTTTATGCAAGGCTTAGTTTTTATGAAGGATGATTCAGGAGTGTTATGGGTGTTCATGAAGTGAAACTAGAGTTTTAATAAATGTATAGTAGATGGCGCATAGTTGGTGAACTGTTAGTTTTTACCATGGGGAAAAAGCATGCGACCCAGTTTATACAGGTTTATGGGATGGTGAAACCATGAAACTTGTTAGGTGAAATATTGTAGGTGTCTGAAATTTATTGCATGCATGTTTCAAAACTAGAACATGGTTGGTTAAACCATGTGGCATGCCTATGTGTGGTGTGTGGTGTTATACAGTGCCATCCACACATTTGGAACACATTTCTTCCAAACAAGTGGCCTATAAAAGTTGAAAATGTTTTGATATTCCTTGTGCTCATTAAGAGGGAATCCCATATTTTTCTCCTTTCTCCTCACCTGTGTGAACACCTTTATCTTATCCTCTTCCCTTAAGTGATTCTCCCTCATTCTTGGTCGGTTTTATTCACCATCTAGTCCATTGGAATCTGTGTAGTATTTATTCGACTATGTTATCATTGGTTGTGTTCAATTCCTCATTAATATAACCATGGTTTCTTGGGATAGATATATTTTGTCTATATTCCCCCAGATCTGGTTGGAATTAGATACCGATGTTGGGGTTTTCTCTCTTCTGTGTAAGAGGATCACCTAGCAAGCCATCTATACATCACCATGTCTTTTTTCAAGGTCCACCTCCACATTAAATTTCTAATGATTCAATGATTTGAATTAAAATTATTAAATTTGTTTTTTGACATCATTCCTTCGGAATTTTACCCGATTAGAGGTTCTTTTTGTACCACTCTTTTTGTTGATTTTTAGGTAGTTGTTCCATTATGAAGAGATATACCATAAATCTTTTGAGAATTATGAACATTAAAAATATTTTTTTTCCTTTTTTATAGTTTTTATTGTAATATTAATTAATTATAATGTTATTATAATTAATTAATTTTTATGATATTTTTTGAGATTGGTCCAGCACGACTTAGTTGAGCATAGAGATGGAATGGAAACTATTGTTGGCCTTTAGAAAATAGATATAAAGATTCATAAAGGTAGGTTGTCTACCATAACCACCCAGTTAATATTGATACTTGTTTAAAATATCATATGGATGCTTTAGAACATCCCTGAGGAAGAATCCCCCATTTTATAAATTAATTGTAATGAATTTTTTAAATTAAATGAAATGTATAGATGGTATTTGATGAACACTCATGGTAAGAAATAACCCCAGTGCACTAGCTTTATCCCATGACTTGAGGAAGAGACCTTGATTGAGGATCTCTTATGAGAATTATCTTCTTATTACTTACTAGGATCGTAAGAGGTATTCCTAGTATACTGACTTAGTGGACCCCAAGAGGTATGTCTCTATCTACTATAGACCTTGGGGATCCTATGTTGGATGACTATATATTATTATGACGTATGGGACCCAGTGTATTCACCGGTGCATGATATAACCTATGATATTTCATTATAGTTTTGGGTATAGAGTTTAGTGGGTGTAACCTCACAACTTTTACTAAACATGTAATACATGAGTCTATAGACTAAGTGGTCATTTAGACATTCACCCACACTCAATATTTCAATTATTCATACACCATTTACTACCGCTGAAGTTATGATTAGAATAGGTTCATCCTAGTTTGTGGATGATGAGGCTAATGCAATATTCCATTTTATAGGGATTCATAAATGTGCTTCTAGGGATCCAACTCATGTTCCTTATTTTATTGGTATTTCCAAAACTACTTCATAGAATTCATATTTTTATCCACTACCTTATTATCAGGGATACCCAAGTGTTCATCCAAGGATTCATTTATTGAGCTCACATGTTTTACTATTAGTTTATCAAGTATACGTAGAGTATCATCTTGGGATTTATCTTTTGATCATGAAAAGATCGTATGATGAACATGGTGCTCCTCATTATCATTGGGATGGTTGGACATGGCTCTCTACACCCTTTTGAGATATACTTGATGAATGACTACTCTATACTTAAAGATACACATAGGATAATCCCTATGGTGAGGTGTATTCACCATTTCGACATATCATAGAGGTACTTAATATGGATAGGGATGTTAAGTAATTTATATGAATGAACACCGAGAACATACATCGATATGGGGAACATTATTTCTAGGCCTCCAATAGGTGATCCCCTCAGGAATTATCCAAGTTGCATTGTTGTGATTTCCTATGGGACGGGTCATGGGAATCATAAAGTGTACTGTATTACATGTGGATTGAGTATTATGAAATTTAGATCAATGCTTCATTTACAAGATTTCCTGATGATATATGGTATCCTTTAATATAGTGACTAGAGACGAGTACAGGTGAACTTAGGGTTATGAAATGTATCCCCCTATGGTGACATAGCTTGCCCATGGAAATTTACAAGGAAATCCAAATATAGTATTTTTTATCTTTATTAAAGACCAATATATCAAAATAATTATATAAGGATTGAGTGTTATGACCTCGAGATCAATACACTTTTCAAAGGATGTCCGTATGACTAGGATTACAGACCCAAGGATTGACTGATTTTGCTTATGTAATTTTCACCATACTCCATTATATACATGTTTATGTGTATGTATTTATGTGAATTTATAAATATATGATCATATATAAATATATACATACATTTTGAAGCATCACCTAGTTTATCGACATTACGGACCCAAGGATTGACAGTGGCTTCACGTTATTTGTTTTAATTATCATTCAAGTTGTGCCTTATATATGTTGAACAATTTCCATGAGCATGTATTGTATTACTTATATATTAGTTTATTTCTACTATCTATAATTATTATTATCATTATCTTAATTATTAGATCACTTTTACCTACACATTATATTATTGGCTATGTATGGTACCACATTTTGGGTTCCCTATTGAGTTTTTTACTCACACTATGCTCAGACATCCATTACACTGGTGTGATTGAGATAAAGTTAAAATAGTTGTAGGAATATCTAGGGTCATGGACCAAGAATGATTGACCAAGATGTCTTGGATATGTATGTGTATATTGGGTATTTGGTATGGATTATAGTTTTGAGTAGATCCCTATACTTTATTACATTTTCGTTAATGAACTCTTGTTTTTCTGGTCGGACGAGTGGGTGAACAGTGATGTATGTATGACATAGATGTTCAAGATTTTATAGAATATCATTCATTATTACTACATGATCCTTTTTATTTTATTTAGTTTATATTACCTCTATTTATTTATTTTCTTGGATGAGATATAGTTATTTATGTTTTGTTTATGCTAATTTGAGGGAATAATATCTCTATGGACACACCCTAGCCCCTACTACTAGTTTGAAGCCTCTAGAATATTGAGAGGTGTCTTGAGGTATTTTGGTGAAAAATATCAAAGAAACAATTTAGTGTAATTAATGTTGGGTCATTACATGATGATTGAGAAATGGTGGATATATGGAAAATCATATCATTAATACACTTTATTTCATGATTTCTTATTAGAGAAACACACATAGTACAACAATTGATTTCCTAAGGCATTGTTTATTTTCAAAATTAGGTACACATAAATTCAACTTGTCACATGGATACAAAAAAATTATCATAAATTTCCTTAACATGCTTCTAATATTTCATAACATTTAAAATTTCAAGGTATAACATGGGGACATACATAAAAAAAGGATAATTAATTAAGACTAGTAATGGAAAAAATAAAACCTAAATGATGTATGCATTACATGTTAATCAATATGAATTTCAATGTGACATAAAATAGGTTACAATCATAATATTTAATAATGAGTCATGATACGACATGATAACATAAATGAAACATGGGAATGCAGAAACAACATTAAACAAGGAATCCTAACCAGGGGTCACGAATTACCTCCAAGAGACCATAAAATGGTGAAACAATTCTCATTGTGTATTAGTTTTACTCATAATCCCATACATGATTTCACATGAGAATAAAACATTACGCAATGCATTAGAGCACTATATATTTTAGGGGCCACCCATCACTTTCATATCAGGTAAATGAATAAGTGTCCAACAAAAATCCTTCAACCTAGGATCATATTTCATAAAACATAATCACATGATTAAGGAGTTTGGAATACAAACTTTTATGTCCTATGTAAAATTTGGTTACTTATGTATAAGTTAATAAATTTGAGTGGAAATGGCAATGGTTTTCACAATACAAATATTTTGCATGGAAACAATCACTGTATAATTTTATTTCATTAATGGGGGTAAAAATAGATCATGGGAGGTATTAATGATTGTAAAAGGTGTCTCTAATTACTTTTAAATCATAAGGTTAGTATGAGGAATATGGTATTGAACGTCTCGTAAATAAGAATTTAAGACAAATATCATAACATAAAGATGGTTCATGAATAAAGAGGAGGATAGGATCCATAACCTTGAGAGGATGTTTCAAAAATTATGGGAGGAGCATATTGAGAAATTGGAGGAACCTTAGGAGGGATTTATAGAAGAAATGGGATATTAAAAAAATTCTATGGTGGTTTTAAGTGAAGTGTAATGGTATATTGGGTGGGTTTATATAGGAAATGATATTGGTGTTTTTATTATTTTCTAAACATAGGTTTTAGACTGAATAAAATAAATCCATAAAAAATAACCATCCCATGTTTTTTCTCATGGATTATAAAAAGATTTAATTTTATTAATTATTTTATAAATCCATAATCCAATCACATTAAAATTACACCCTCGGTGATGTGGAAGTGATTTAGTTTTACAAATCATTTATTTAAAAAATTTGAAATAGATTATTGGTTTTGGAGGGTTCATAAAGGGTTTATAAAATTAATAAAATAACCTAAAAAAAATCTAAATTGAATGGTGAAATATATATTTGGTCTTGGTTACCTTTTATGGAATATATTACATCACATTTGGGTCATTGTGAAGTCATAATTCACTTAGTATATTTATACCTTATATAAATATTACCATGAAATTTGATTGTCTCAGAAGATTATAAAACAATTTACCATTTGATAATTTGGGTATGGTGAATTCAAAAAAATTATTTTATAAAAATAATTATATAATTAATTGAATTTTACTTTTAAATTAAAATCTTTATTTATTTAAAAATACATGTTTTCTAGAATAAAAGTTTACATGACCCTTAAAAAATTTCATTTTATCTTTTTAAAATTATATTATCATTTTATCTTAATATAAAATATTAAATAATAATTTTTTATTAAATTATCATTTAATTAAACCAATAATCAAAAGTTATGTGTTAATTAAAATTTTATTTTTCCCAAAAATACAATTCAAGTTTTAGAATATTAACATATAATTTTTATCAAACTCATTATGTAGTCATTTATAAATTAAAAACATTTATAAACATTATAATAATTAATTTATTAGAGATAGAATATAAACATTAATACTTTTAGGGTTGAGATACATAACCACTCATTACAATACAGAACACCATAAGAGTACTGTACATGAATGTGAGATTCTCAAATTGTGGTTTAGCAAACAAGGTATTGGTTTTGACCTCGATGAGCCTGAGATTATCTAGAAAACGTTTTCACAAATTATTTAGTTGTTATATATGATCTTGTGTTTGATAAAGGGAAAATAATAGAGACATTATCTCCCTTGGATGCTCTGATATAAGAATTTTAGTGTATGATCCTATAGGTCAATGACATCACATATTTTGTTTATATCAATAAGACATTATCAAAATAATTAACATATACTAATCATATGATCACTATTTGGTGACTATATTATCAATGGTTATGAAGCATTAATATATTTTGAATATAAAATGGTAAAAATTATAATGGTATAATATAATCAAATGGTTTCATGTGTTTTTTATTTACATTACAGAAATAAATAACTTATTCTTTTAAAAATGGAATTTTATTTATAAAAGATTGTGTCATTAAATTATTCTCCCCCCTTCAGAAATTTCAACCTCAAAATTATCATCTAATACACTAAAACATATGAGGTAACTAATGTTTCATCACCTCTTGTAGTTCCCATGTTTCTTTCACAAATTTTTTGTTTCATCATAACACTTTGACTAGGTGAGTTGTATTGTTTTGTTGAAATTATCTTTGATGGAAGATATGCAATGACTCCTCCTCACTTGAATTATAATTACCAATGGTAAAACTAAAGGATTTAGTACATGTTAGGAGTCTTGTATGTACTTATTCCATAGGGACACATTGAAAGAAACATGTCATTGAGATTTTTTTGGTGGGAGTGATAGTCAACACACCACAACACTGATTCAACCAAGAATCTCAAAGAGGATGATGTTTCTTGGACTAAGATTTCCCTTCTTCAAAAACCACATTAATCTCATATCTGATGATATATATAGGGACAATTCTTTTCTAATAAAAAACTTTTAATCACATCGATTAATGTATAAACAAATTTTCTTCTGACTTTGTATGGATATCATATGACATTGAATGGTTTGAACATTTTCTATCATTATTTGGATAAGATCAAGTTCCATAAGATTCCACTCTCCAACTTCATACTAGCATGTTAGAGTCTGAAACCTATTCCCATACAAACACCCATGTGAATCCATTTGAATTTTACAATGCAAACTACCATTATATGAGAACTCCACCAGGGAAAGGTGTTGATCCAAACATCCTTGGAAATACACTGATTATGATCTCACCATATCCTCAGGAGTTTGAATGGTCCATTTAGAGTAACCATTCATCTAAGGGTGATAATAAGTGATGAATCTAAATTATATATTAAATTTATGATGACATAATCTCAAAAAACTTGAGGTAAAACATTTGTATTGATTAGATACAATATATAGTGGAACTCCATGAATTATTAATACTTCAATTATGTACATTAGAGATACTGATTCCAGAGATAAATCTTCCATAATAGAAATGAAATGAAATGAATTGATAAGGTGATCAACTACATCATATATGGAGTTATTTTCTTTAGGTTTCATGGAAAATCCTATAATTAAGTCCATGTTCATGTTTTATAATTTCTATACTAGCATGTGGAATGGTTGCATTATAATCATAGACTTATATTGTAAATCCTTGACTTAGTAGAATACCAACCATCAAGACAAAAACCCCTCCATCTCTCTCTTTATTTAATCAAACCATTAATGTTTATTCAAATATTTATAAACCATAGTTCTTCATGAATTAATATAGAAGTATTAGATATACATATAATCATGAATTCCCCTCTTTAGTTCTTGTTTTCATCGGACACATATTTGGCATAAAACCCTTATAACTATATCATTAAGAATTTAGTGCTCTAGGATATTAGAAATATTATTTTGTATAACTTAATCATATTTCTAATCCTAAGTGATCCTATAAATAATGGATAATTGAGTTTTTATTTGAGTAATGTAGGATGGAGATACATTTATCATTACCATGTCAATCATCTTCATGTCCAAAAAATATTAGAGCCCTTAGAAACCTCATCATGGATAGAGTCACGCTAACCATTATACTCATAGAATATTCCACTTTTTGCACCTTACAGAGATTGTAATGGATTAAAAAATCACAAGCCTCCATCATTTCTAGTCACATCTTTAATCACATATTAATCTCCATTTGTCTGAATATGTACATAAGGATTTTATGGACCACATATATATCAGACTTCTCCCCATAGAGATAATGTCTCCAAATAACTAATGTGAATATCACTCAATCCAATGATTGATCATGATTTGGGTAGTTATTGTCATAAATATTTAGTATTATGACACATAAGGATTTGGTTTTTCATTTTAAATGAGAACACAACCTACTACATTATTAGATTCATCATTGAATATCAAAAAAACATCCCACTAGATGGTAATGTGTTTATAGGTGAAGAGATTATCCTCTTCTACAAATAAATAAAACATTCATCACAATCATAATTCTAGAAAACATTTACATTCTTATATGTTTTATTGGTTATGGAGGTGACAATCGTTATAATATTCTCACAAATTGATGATAATACCCAAATAAAATAAGTAATCTAAAGATTTATATCAGTGAGGTTGGTCTAGGCCTCCCTTATATTGTATACATTATTTAAGGATCTACATATATCCATTTTATAGTTATGACATTTCCAAGGAATGTCAGTAGTTCCTACTATAACTCACATTTAATGTACAATTTATACATATTTTCCTTCCATAAGGCCCTTAGTATTGTGCTAAAATTCTCCACATGTTCCTTCTTACTTTTGGAGTGGATTAGAATATAGTCAATAAACACTACCACAATTTTTTCTTGTTAGAAATTAAGTAATATATTAGTCAAATACAAGAATATTTTTTGGAGTATTGGGGAGTCAAAAATGGCATCAGTATAACATTGTAGTGCCCATACCATGTATGAAAATAATTGTTGGGGATATACTCCTTCAAATTTACTTGATAATATCCCAACTAAATATCTATCTTAGAAGCATAATAGGTTCTATATGTCTTATCAAAGAATTAAAAAATCCATGGAATATGTCACTTATTCAATATTATGATACTTTTGAGATCATTATAATTAATGTTGATTTCGATTGACCCATTAATCATTTTGATAAAAGGACTGGTGCACCTGGCGATAAAGCATTAGGTGTATAAATACTTCATCTAGATTCTCATATAGCTGCATATTTATTTCCTAATGTTTAACAATTTAAATTCAATATTGATTCATGGATATTGGCAGTGATCCATGTATAAGCTCTATTAAGGAATTTACCTCTCATATAGGAGGAAGGCTAAGAAATTCTGGAAGAAACACATATGCATATACAATGACAATGGGAATTTCATCAAATATGATTTTTTACTTAGTATAAATAATTAGGGATAGATACACTTTATCATGAGGTAATAATATCCATTCTTCAGATGTTGGTACAAAATAAGGATAACATCCATCCTTACACTTGTATAGAATCAGAGGGTGATTCATGACATGGAGGTCAATTTCCATCTATTGGGAATTTACATTGTATATATATATATATATATAAATATAATAAAAACTTAGAATTAAATAAAATTATGATATAGGGAGTATGAAAATGTTTCCTAGTAATTTAAGCCCATAATTTGTTATATTGGAGGATTTATATACTTGTGATGAAATAATATCCCCACTAGATGATTCAAAGAACATATCAACATTAGTTCTTTATGGTGGTGTTTGAATAGTTTTAAAAATCATGAAAGATATGAAATAATTTATAGAACTAGAATCAGAAAGTATTCTCTCTATTCTTGAATGTATAACTAGTTTACCACCACTTCATTATTGAGATTCATCACTACTGTTCCGATAAAATAAGATCTCCATTTCTTGATAAGACTTAGGGGTTTCTGTTTCTAGTTTTCATAAAAATTCCAGGGAATTGTGCATTAACTCACATAGTTTTATTTCTCTTTGAGGTTGGAATGTTGGACCATGGGTGTAGGTTTTACTAGAGTATTCCATTCTTTTATCACATTGGTTGGTTTCTATCATTCTAAATTTCTTTCTCGCTGCCCTTCCATCACCCATCAAAATCACTTCATCATCCAGTTTAGGAAACTAAATTTCTTCTTCTTCCCAAACCTTTTATAAGTGGGATTCGAAAATTTATTTTCACTACTTGATTTAATATTATAATTAAACTCAACTTTAATCATATTATCCCTATGATACCTCTAATATTTTATGATCTCTATTTTGACTATGAGGGAACATCCAAAAATTTATTCATTGCAATTAATATACTGAATGGAAACATGTTTTCATAGACTTAACTTTATCCTACCAATGAATTGGAAATTGTTTTATTCAAAGGTACAAATAATACCAGAGGCATATAATGAATATATTTTGATGTTTTCATCATATTCCGTGATAGATTCATCAAACTTTTGAATGAGGATAATGATTTCCCTCTCAAATTTAAATCGAGGAGTATGGGGAAAATATTTTCTGAAAATAATTTTATAGAATTCCTTCTAATCCATTGATTTGATCTGCACCCAAGGCATTATATTATTGATGAACACCCACGACTGATCATATTATCCTTCCATATGATGAATATATAACATGAACTTTTAATTCTCAAAGAATTATAGGATGAAGAAGATTATTTCAATGGAGTTTTCCATTATTCCACATTTGAGGGTTCAAAAGATCCATAGAATGACAGAGGCTACTATTGCATAAATGTATAAATTGCAACTTGATCTCGCTTAGGGGGATTTTGGTGTTCCTCCAAATTTATGTTTCATTAAAAAACATGTGTAAATTAATAGTGTATATTCAAGAATATTAGGATTATTTTTGCCATCGTGCTTGGAATATCATTTGGTCAGCCATCACATTTCCCATGATAAATGTTATTGTCTCAGTTACTTATATTTCCTGCCATTACCTGGAATACAAGGAATAATATAGATACTAATTTATAAATTATTAAACACAAAAAATGGAGTCTATTACCACTAAATTGATAACTCATAAATAGAATATATTATTTAATGTATGAGTTTCTAGGCTTTAATGAAAGTTATACATGATCTATTTCTTAATATAAAATCTTCAGGGAATTTTAAATCCCATTATAATGGTTCATAAGGAGATTGTGAATTTACTTAAGAAAACCCCTTAGGTGTTTCAAACTAGGTGTGAAGTAGGGATTGTTTTAATGAACTAGGTGACTATTGAGTCCAACTCAATGTGACCTTTTCAATGTTTTTACCCCTCAGTACCTCTATACTAGAGCCATTACCACTTGTGTTATCTAGATAGAGATGTACTTTCCTGGTAACTACTTACTCTACGAATTAGAAAAATATAGGGATGTTTTCTTATGATTAGTCCAATCCTAAAGGATTTGTTTATAGTTTTATAATCCAAACCCCAAAATAACTATAATTTTCTCAGATACAAATTATCACATCCCATATCATTAATATAATTTCTTACATGATTTATTACATAAAACAAATGTTTTACAACCTAGAAGATCATAAAGATCAGTTTCATTGGGAAAATAGTTATATAGAACATCATATTGATACATGGATATACAAACATTATTGAAAACATCCATAATATCCTATAAAATTCCATAGCTTTTAAGACTGCATGAGATAACCATGGGACATACATAAGAAAGTAGTGAGCTATAAAGATAAGTAAGGTAAAAAAAGAACATTAAATGATCAAGACATTACATGTTCATGAAATGTAATTTAAATGGGACAAAAATATGCGAGAAACATAATCTTGAATATTGTAGCATGATAAAACATGACAATATATGGGAAACATGGGATTGTGTTAAGAAAATTAAACATGACATCATAAAATTAAGTCATATATAACCAAAATGATACAATAACATGGTGGGAAAAGTTCAATTATATATTATATTTATGCAAAATCATATAATTAGTTTCTCATGAGAAAAAATCATGATCTAATGCATTAGAGAACTATATGATTCTGGGAACACCTGTCGCTTTTATACCATTTACATGCATTAGTATGGAACATATATCATTTGATATATGAACATATTTAATCAAATTTAATACCACTATTAAATAATGTGGAATAGATACATCTATTTTCCCATAAATTAAGAATATGTATGTATATATGAATACACTTGAGTGAAAATAAATATGGTATTCACAATACAATGTTTTGTCATGAAAAAAATCACAAGATAATTTTTTCTTCGTAACAAGGGTACATAATGAATGAAGGGAGGGATTAATGAGAGATAAAGGGGTAAATTATAACTTGGACATCATAAGGGAAATAAGAGTGATGTTGTAAATTATATCCCATTAATATGAATTGAAATAAATTATTTATTCAGGAAATAAGGTTCTTGAATAAAGTAGAGGAGAAGAGGATCCATTATAATTAGAGGGTTTTTACAAAAGCAATGGAGGAGTCAATTGAGATCCATGGGGAACCATGAGAGGTATATAGAGCATAATATTTATATTATCTTTGTGATAAAATGGTTTTTAGAGAATTCAAGTGGGGCCATAGGTGGGTTTATAGTGGAAAATAAAGAGGAGATGTTTATTATTTTCCAAACTTTTGTTTTTAGATCTATATAATAAAGTAATAAGAACCAAAAAAATTATTATTTACTTTTTTAATTTTTAATTCAAATGTGGAGTGGTATTCATTATTTTATTAATATATTAACTGAGAACATTAAATAATACCCATGGTGATGTGTAAGTGAATCATGTTTACAAATAATTTATTTATTAAAAATAATATACAATATTGGTTTTGAAGGATTCATAAATAGTTTATAAAATTTTAAAAAATAAACATAAAAAAATTATTTTAAATATGAAACATATATTTTATTATAGATAACATTTATAGAGAATATTACATTACTTTTGGTTCATTATGTTGTCATAATGCACACTATATTTTTATACCATATTTAATTCTTACCCAAAAAATCGACTGTAACAAAAAATTAGTAAAACATCACTATTGAATAGTTATCACATGATTATTATAATAATATTATTTATTTTATCAAAAATAATTCTCTAAATATTGAAAACTATTTTTCAATGTAAAATTCACATTGAATAAAAAAATGGGTTTTTGATAATAATAAATTTTAACCCTTATAAAAAGAAAAATTTCACTTAAAAAAATTAAATAACCATTTATATTTAATATAAATTTTTTAATAATATTATTATATTAAAATAAACATTAATTAATTAATTAATCAAAAGTAATGTCTAAATTGAAACTTCCTATTACCAAAAAAATACAATTTGAGTTTTGTGATATTAAAATATTTATTTTATCCAACTCTTTACATAGTAATGTTCAATGTAAAAAAATAATGAATAGATATTATAATTAATTTATTGGAAACAGATTATAAAAATTCATACTATTAGCATTGAGATACTTAATCCCTTACTACACCACTGAACTCCCTAAGTGTAAGGTGTTTTACAATGTGACTCTCATGGGGTGGTTTAGAGAACATGGTTTATGTTGCGATCTCGATGTGATTTAAATTCCTTCTCAAATGGTTTTAATCATGATTTAGAAATTAGATATCATCATTGTATTGATTAATGAAAAATACCATAGATTTTATCTCTCTTGGAAGATCTAATAAACGGGATCAATAGGGATCAATCCTATTGGTTGAGGCTGTCTCCTCTTTTCTCTGTGTCAATTGGAGTTTACCATAACACTTAATAAATACAAATCATTTGATAAATGTTGAATGGATATATTATAAAAACATTATAATGAATTAATATTCTATTTAATATAACAAGGTATAACTTATATAATTCATATATAAAAAATTTAGTATTTTTGTTTTCAATATTTACATAACATAACTAAGAAACATATTTATTTTATAAAGGGAATTTCATTTTTAAAATTGTTAGTACTTACAGGCTATCTGAGAACCCTGTGAATCTTTATAGTCACTAGCCTATGAGAGATGATTGTGGGGAGGGGGTCTCTCTACCTCTAAGACATTAATTCCTTTGTTGTTAAAGTGATGGGTGATTAATTTATAGGTTGTGTATGATGACCAGTAAAATATTACATGGAAATGTAATGTTCATTGGGCTCTCTCCCTTCAGAGACTCTCCATAGAGGCCAAAGACACATTATCTAGGAATTGACTATGTCAAGAGGAATTAATCCCTATGAGTGATGGGAAATTAACTAAGGGATGATAATGCGATAGTTTAAATCTCTTGAGGGTGTCCTAGAATCGATGTCACATAGGAATCCTAGTGGCATTCTAATTATTGTGTTTAACCTAGAGAGGATTCTTTTCATAAATTGGTAATATTGATTTCAGGTAGCACCATAGAACCTAAATCAATGAAAACACATGAGATAGTCTGGGTAGTATGTGATACCAATTATAATTTTTTTTGAGATAAATATAATCCAAAGTATTTTGTTCTTGGATCTAACCATAAGTCCTGATGTTTATAGAAAATCTAAGATTTCCTCAAGGGGTTCAACATTTAAGCGTGATTCCTAGTGAATACCTTGGATATCATAATGCGTTTACCTTTTAATTATGATAAATTGACTGAATATGATTATACTCATAGGAATATACTTGAATACTAAGCAATAGGGTTTTATAGGGACACTCTCTAAAAAATGAGATCTATTATAAAACTATTTATTTCCTCGAGCCATTCACTGACGAATCAACTCTTAAGGTTTTAAATATTAATTATTTATGTTCATCACCCAAGGAATTTCCTATGTAACCTAACACTATTGACTATTCTAGGGTCATATCCTTAGGAATCATATGTTTAGTCTGATACTAGTGATTTAATAGGGTCATCTATCTTTGAATCAATTATTGAGTGTGATTAAATCAATTTACTAGGGTCATCCCACTACTAATTGGTCAATGAAAAAACTTTTATATGACTTAATTCTTCTATTTACCTAAGAATCATGCATTTTAATTAATAATATAGGATTACATGGATATTATACTAGGAATAAACTTTTATGTAAATTTTTCTTTGCATGATTCCATGATGTGATTAAAGACACTCTTACACATTCCAAATAATCTTTGGGTTTCTCCCAAGTGTTAATTAGGACATATGGATCTATTGTGGTTTTTTATTTACACTACCAAAGTTATATTTATTTATATAATATATCATGTCACATGTATAGAATGTATTTCTAGTTATGTATGGGGCCATGTTGGTGGTTCCCAACTAAGTTGCACTAACATCTATCAAGTTGGATATAGATCTTTAACACCCAAACTGACTTTATTGATCACAGGTTCCAGTTGGTCAGAGGTCATAATAGATTTATCAAGGTAGATCACTAAGATGCGATTAGATATTTGAATTATGTGAGGATTATGTGTGTATTTGAGCATCTTGTAATCCCTATTGATATATTTTTTATTTTTCTAGACATGTATGGTCTGGTGGGTGTCTAGTTAGTTTGTATGATAGCTTAACTACTGCATTTCATTTATTTTTGAGAGTTGTGTCCATTATTTGTTGATAAAATGAATATTTAATAAAAATATTTTTTTTAATTTTCAAATTATTTTCGACTCTGATACAGGGGTATAGTTTTCTGATTATACTACTCTATACCTACACTACTACTCAATAGACTCTAGTATAAGGGGAAGCATGCCTGAATTATAGGGGTGACCCCTACATTTTGGTCACTACTAAATGTTCATTTATTTATGGTTTTATGTGAATTATATTTACTCATAATAATAAATATATGTGAAAAAGGAAATGGTTGAGGAAACTCATAGATTATGATTGTGTTATATATTATCATCCTAAAAATGAAAAAACATAGAAAATCACTTGTTAAAAAAACCATTTGTATCTTATAAATGATGTGGGGCATGAATGTTTCTTAAGGATTTTTTATTGATATATATAATTATCCTAGTGGAATGGGAAACATATTTTTTATTCTAGTTAATAACACAACATTCATTATTATAGTGGATTAAGGAATCCTTATTAGATGATAGGGTCTTATAAAGGAAAATGTTAGATGTGATAAATAGAAAATTATGATAAATTAATATTACTAATGATGGAGTTTTACTCTTAGGAAAGAAGATATATATTATAATGATAATAGAGAAAAATAATGATTTTATTTTGTGAAACTCATAGTTCAAATTTCTATATTTTTTTTTCTGAAATTACCAATATTTATATTTCTAAATGAGAGAATATCTTATAGTAATTTATGAAATGATATATTATTTATTTGATTATAATATTTTTTTATTCCAAATTTTATATGATAAAATAAAACATCCCATGGGTGTTATACATGTTTTAACTATACCACAATGAAAGTGGTGTAAAATTAATATATATTTTCTCACTTGGATTCATAAGATATTGATGTGGAATATGAAATGTTGGTCAGTGCATACCATCAAAAAATTATTTTTTCCCTTGTAATTTGATACTATTTTATTTTGGAATATCATAAATGGATGATTAATGATTTAGTTTTCATGAATCTTGACACACCCATAATAATAGTCTTTGATTATGACCAAAGGGATGCATAATTGTTTTTTTGTAGTCTCTAGAAGCCTTTAAATAAATAGAATAATCCTGTCTCATATTATAACCCTTAAATGGATAGAAAACCAAAAAATAATATAAATAAATTAGAAAAAATTATAAGTCCATGCTCTCTTGACTTATAATGAAGTTGGGACCAGTGGTTAACACTAGTGTAATTTTTATACAATAACATAGAGCACACATAATTAAAATGGATATATATGGATATTATTGTAAATATATTTCATACTCTAACATAGTAGGTTGATTTTATAGAAAGCAGTTTATTAGGTTTGGAACTTAAAAATGAGACATTAGATATGAAAATATATTTCAAGGAGAACATCATGGTTTTCCAATGAAGAAAAATAAGTTATTCCTACAACCAATGAAAAAATATTGAATTTAAAGTCTGGTACCATTCCTTTATATGTATATCTCTATGGATATGTGTAATGTGTGTCTAAAATATAGGGAAGATAAACTTATGTATTTTGGGCCTTCTAAAATAAATCAACATTTAAAAATTACGATAATTTTCTTTTTCATTCAATATATCATCTTTCAATTTGATGAAGTATTCCACATTTCACTTATATAGAAGTATATTCATAGCCATTCACATTTTCCGATGGTGGATGAAGTTAATTTGGAACATTTCTGTTCCTAAAATTGGGATCCAATTCAGATTCATGATAAGATATTATAGGTTATAATTAAATTTAAAACTCATCCTTGGAATGATCATTTGAGAAATCATGTTTTGAAATATGAAATGTGGGAGCTAGATAATTTAATGAGAAAGGATTATATTAATTTTTATGAATTGATTTACAATTTGGTGGAAAATAAATTTTTAAAGGGTAGAGAACGTAATACATATGAAATTAAAGTAATGAATATTAATTCTATATTACAATGTAATTCATTACAACACAGAGTATTCAAAATAAAAATCATGTAAATTACCATTATAACAACAAATAAAACCAGAACTAAAATAATCAATGGTATGTTGAAGGACCCTAATCTTATACTCTCGAGGATGAGACTCAAAAAATTAATAATAAGTTTATAAGGAAAATTACTATTATGAGTAAAATGGTAAAAATAGGAATATAAATAATATCTATTAAAATTATATGAATGATATTTTATGATATAAAGTATTGTATATATGTAATGGGTAATAGGACTATTTTAATTTTTCAATGGGAATCTAGAAATTGGGATCTCACTTTTGGAAATATGATGGTTATAGTAGTAGATTAATGATTTTTCTTTTATGTTTCTAGTAAAATTAATAATGTCATTGGATGATATTAAAATTGATAATTAAGAAATGAATATTAATCAATAAACAAAAACATAGTACACACATCTAACATAGAATTGAAATATTATTTACTAGAAAAAATAATTTTTATTCTTTTTAGTAAAAAAAGATGATTTTAAAATTTAAAAATTATCCCATTTTAAAATTGAAATTCCCATATAAAAAAATGACTTTCATAAAATGGTTAATAAATTTAGACCCATCATGTTTAAATTTTCTTATATTAAATAATTCACAATTTGCTGAGTGTGTATAATTTTTCAGAATGTAATAAAATTTAGGTTGCATACATGATATGTATTAAGGAAAAATTAAGTTGAATAAATGATATAATAATTTATAAAAGTGAACCCACGGTAAAAAACTAAATTATTTTATTAATATATTATATTTTAATGAACTAAATTATTATAAAATCCTATAAATAACATTCCAGTTATTAAAAATGAATTTTTTTTTTTAAAAACAATATTATTTTGAAAAATGATATTCTCATAGTAAAAGTAATATTAAATAATTAATTTTGAGAAGATAACTAAAACATATCAACAACACAAGCCCAAAATGTCAAAAACCATGATTCAAGACTATCTGCAAGACAATGGGTTTTTGTTTTAAATTATTTTTATTTCAAATTCATAATTTTAGAAATTATTAAACAATCCTACCACATTTTCAATAGATACCAACCATTTATCAAATTCCCCATCAATAAAAATAACTTTATCATGAATATCTAATTGTTGTATCTTATAAGAATCCCTCTAATGAGATTCTATTTTAGTGAGCTAGACCATAGTAGTTCAGAGTCAGAGACAACATTATTAAATTTTTATAAGATAGAGGGAATCATATCCAGAAGGGATAAATGGTTTAGTAGTGTTTCTAAACTTGATACATTCTTAAGTCTTTAATTAAATTTGAAAACAAAAATTGCAGGATGATTTATTTCAAGAATAACATTATTCCCACTAGAATATCATTGAAAATTAAACATAGTAAACATCATGGATCCCTATAATATGAATCAAAATAAAGGTGAAATTAAATGACTAGTAAGGGTTATGTATAGTGGAAGTTATTATGAATCTATAAGCATAATCAACATGGAATTGTAAATAACAAATAACTCATTTCATTTTATCAATAATCTGGGACTTAAATGCACCTAGAGATTATATCATAGTGAAAATATAATAGATAATTATATAATTCATAATCAGTATGTATAGGAAAATAAGAGATAAAACATTAAATTTAATCAATAATATGATACTGAAATGTATCCAGAGATATATTATAGTGAAAATTTCATGGATATTAAGATAAGGGATATTCAAAATGTAATGGTAAATAATTGATAACACATTCCATATAATCAGTAATATGATAATAGATTGAATCCTGATATAATATCATTATGAAAATCTCATGGATAATAATAACCAAATGTCTTGTCTTAGGAAAATGATACCTATACCTTCAAGACTGTTCAAAAGACGGTATACACTATAGATTAAAACCCAATTAATACGGCCAAATGATTAGTCTCATGAGAACAACTAATGCATAAAGGGGTTATATAATTTTGGGATCCACCTATCACTATAGTTCCAAAGCATTAATCATATATTGAATAGTCTATATAATTCATAAACAATGTACTTTATCATAAAATATATGTTTTGATTAAAGATATAAATTTATCAATATTTCCCTAGTTAGTCAAACAACTTAAAAAGTAAACACCATATGTAAAAATTGTATGTGATTTAAAAAATTATGATATGAATTACAGAAGAATATGGATATTTAATATAAATTTATTATACAATTAATTTTGTTTACAATTAAGTGATTGTTTCAAGGTAAGTTTTTCTGTCATAATAGAATGTGAGACTGTACAATAAATTTTACCTTTTTTTTAATTTTAATGTACAATCTAGTTTGATGAAATAATTTATAATTATATATATAATATCTTGAATAATTAATTATTCATGATAATACATGTCAAAAGTGCAGTATATACACCATATAAATGAAATTGGGTGTATAAAATTAAAATATGGCTCAATGAAGAGAAATTGGGAAGAAGTCCCTTACTTTAATCTTTATTTTGGTTGAACATTATTTAAACTCATGTACAATAGTTTTAAACATTTTATTAAATTAAAACAGAAACATATTAATACTTATAATATCTTATATGATCATTTTATGACATCTCACCATCCATTCATTAATAATATTTCTTTATTTACATATATTTGTGTGTAAATTTCATTTTTTTCCAATTTATTATTTATTATAAATATTCTAATTATTATGAATATTATATAATTACACAATCTCTAGAATAATAATCATGACATAAATGTCATATATACATCAATTATACTTTAAATAAAAATCATGAATGTTGGTTGTTATAAGTGAAGTTTGTTATGATCATGGAGATGGTAGGTTGTATGTATGTATGAGAAATGTTTCCATTTTCCAATGATAATCATAAAAAGAAGGTAAGTAATATATGATCATTCTATAATTATCATAGTGTCATATATAGCATGTTATTTATTTAAATATACTTGTATATATCATCAATTTTGTATAATGATGAAAAGAGAGTGTCATCATTTCATAAAGGTGATAGTCTACACGTACATGAATGACATTATCATCCTTCATTGAGTGAAAAATTAAGAAAAAATGACTTGTATTATTTTTAAGAATTATAAAAATTTAATTAATATCATAATTATTATATTTATATCATATATATTCATTAAATTTATCCTTACCCTTTCTAGGTAAAGAATTATTAAAAGATGAATCACAATGCTTCACGAGGTGGTAGTCCTCCCTATACATGAGTGATTTTATCATGTACCATATGGAATGGAATTTAAATATTTATATATTTATATAATATATAATGACTCTAGAGGAATATATATGTTATAAATATCATATATAGACTTTATATCCATCACCATATACAATCATGGTCGTTGACAATGGAAAAAACAAAGGACATCGGTGGTAGTCCTCCATACACATGAAAATGATTTTGTTACCAATTTGATAGAAGTGGGGTGGTATTAGGTCTTGAAATTTCTATAATAAAATCCCAAAATATGATATATATTGTGTATATTATATCATAATGTTTTAATAGGAATTCAATGAGTTTATAAAGAAATAAGTTAAAATTTATCATTGAATAATGTGACCTCTTCTTTAGGGATCTTCCTTACATTTTCACCAAAGAAATCCTATGATGGGTTTATTAAAAATATAAGGATTCTTGGATGAGATGAGGGACTTTTATAAGTGATATATATAGGTATTTTCCAAACAAAATGGATCTTATAGTGTGAATAAGTGAGGAGAGTGTGATAAATTTTATAACTAAAGTGAGTGGCACATTTATAATATTTTGAAAAAACAATTCAATAATACCCACGTTTTTAGCATTAAAAAAGCTTCCCAAATGATCCATTCTAGATATTATAATATACAAGGCCAATATAATGCAAAAAAATGGGTGTTTTAAAAGTTGTTAAGTCATTTTATTCCTTATATTCAGAGTTTAACCCCTGGTAAATCCATTTTACCATAATCATGGTAAATATTTTTCATTTTTTTAGTATTGAGTTTTGTAAAATATTAATTTATAATTATAAGAAATTATAAATTATTCTAAATTAAAATTTATAATCCATTTTTCTGAATTCTATTCCCATTAGAAGAGAAATTTTAATTTAAAAATTAATCCTGTACACCTGATGAGAAACTGATTTTTTAAAGAGAAAGTTTTAAAAAATTACAACACTTTTATATATAATTTCCATATAAAGCACATTCCGATGACCTAAACTGAATTTATTGATTTATAATTTAACTAATTTTACTTCAATAAATTATAACATATAGTTTAACTTTAAAAATAATTTAAATTTGAATGCATTATTAACTTAAAATTTAGTATTATTCATTGTTGATACCAAAATGATGCTTTTCAAATAAATAAAAAAATAATAATCATAAGATAAATTAGATATTATTATTTCAAAAATATTTATTAGTTTTTCAAAAAAATAATAATAAAATTGGTAAAAATAAATTTCAAAATATGTATACAACTCATTATTAAACCATATTTTAGAAATACAAAATTTTTAAGAAAATAATTCCCATTTCATTTAAATAATTCTTATTTAAAAAAAATAGTAAACTATAAATGAACTATTTAAAATATATATTTTTTTGATTTTTTTTAATTTTATTCATACCCATTATTTTAATGGATTTGTGAGAAATATCACATTAAATAATGATATTTTAATAATATGTCAGGTTTCTTTTAAACTCGATGTTGTGTGTAACACAATTGAAAACTATAATTATGTGTAATGAAACATAAATACAGTGTCTCATGTGATTAATGATAAAATTAGCACTTCATGTGATTTAGGCTATGGAATATATTTAATTTATTTAAAATAAATATTTTGCAACGTCTTGGGGTGTTATATTTTATTCTAATCTTTGTGTTGTGTGTCACATAGGATATCAAATACAATATTATTATGATATAATTTTAGTGTGTTACATTATACCCACCATAAATAAATTATGTCCTCGCACATTAAACTTGATCTCGATAATCAACAGTTTGAAATTTGAAAATCCCACTATTGAAAAACCCAGGTCTTAAAGGGTTAATTAAAAATCCTATTAATTAGAGATAAAAGGAATTATAAAGGTTATTTGGAATAAAACAAAACTAGGTTTCAGTCAAGGATAACATAGTTGGGAAATGAAAGCATTGACATGGTATAAATGTGTAAATAATTATGGAGTGTGGTTGATTTCATTGATCACAAGCAAGTTAATGACTAATAGAAAGTTAAGGGCCTAAAAACCATAAATCATTGATGATTTAAACTACTATCTTATTCCTCATATATGAATGTAATAAGACTATTTTTTTATTTCAAGTCATTTTCCTAATGCTGAGTAATTATTTTATGATATATGTATATATGTAAATATACTTACTTGGTAAATTTCTATTTCATATTTATAATTTCATCCTTTAGTTTTTATTTGATAAATTACCAATTTATCCCTTACTCTAAGAAATAAAAATGAAAAAAATAAACCTTTTATTCTTGAAGAACTAAAATTAAAATTTATCAGATCATAAGATCCATAAAAGAGTGAAAATTGATTCCATCATTATCCAACTATTTTCCAAAACTAATTAGTTTAGAAAACTCTACCCAATATGCATAAATTTCTATGTAGTGATTTAATACAATAATGTATAAAACCATTTCTAGAGTTCAACATAGACCATTTCATAAATATTTAACCTTATGGAGGTTCTAAAAAATTAATATCAATAACATTATATATAAGGAAATAGAATTTCCAAAATAAACCTATCATTAATCCCAAAAACAACATGAAGTATCCCTGAATAATCAGATACTAAACATGTGAATACCTTCATCATGCAATCTATTGAAACATAGTAATTACCTAAATTAACATATAACCTTATTCAAAACATGCACGGTTCATTATTCCTAAAAAAACATAGATTTCAATATATATTCATTAAATCCAAAAATGTTGAAAACTCCATAAGAATAAACCACATTGTCAAAAAATCATTAATCAGTTCCAAGGTATCTAGTACACTTGAATTTACACTATCTATATCAATCATCTATTTATCCCATCTTCATTATCCTAACATTCATAATATATCAATATTTATCTTTCCCACAATCATGTTATTTTTAACATGTTCAACTTTCTATTTAATAATTTTTCTTGGTCACCGATTCTATTCAAAATACGCATTAACATAATTCATGCAAATGTACTCTAGTAAATTCTCTATACATCTCATAATTCTATATAGTTTATGTATTTTACATTGGAACCCTTTTTTACCCTTTAAATCACAAAAATTATGTCTCTTCTCTCTATACTTGTAGAAAAATCTCTATCCTTTTAATAATGTACCTGAGTGTTTCTTTCCACAATTATTACATGTTGGAAAAATCCTTCTTTCCCTTTTTATCTTATCCATATTTTTTATAGTCAAACTCTTCTTATCAAGATTCTCCCTAAATACATAATACTTCAATATTATTTCTATGTCTTGTTATCACATGATAATATGTCCCAATAAGGTGATAATTATTGGGAGACCAGTTCCCTTCAAAATAATTTATTAAAACTATCAAAGAAATTAATATTATTACTCTTTGGATTATGTTCATTGATATGGTTACAATATAATATTTTTATAACAATTTCTGAATGACGTAATAAACTATATTAGGTCATATCATTATGAAAAATAATGTATAATAAAAAAACTATTGAAACAATCAATTGAAAAATTTATGCATAGGTGATCTCATAATGAATAACATGTTTTATTAGGGGAAATATCTATTTCAAATCATTCTCAATGGTTTGAAAATAATTTATGAAGTATACTAAGCATCCCCCATAGGAGTGTCAACCCTGATGCATTGTAGACCCATTCTCATGCACCAGGAGATTCTCATGTCAAGCCCAATGCACCATTTTCGGAGGTAAAACCCCTTGATATATACCTTGACACAACTTATGATGTTATTATATACATATTCTCAATGTTTATCATGTAATTATATAACCTAATCTATTTGTTTCCTAAATATAGTTTCTAATATTGCTTCTAATCTTCCTATGATACCAATTGTAGTGACCTAGACACCCGTATTCTTGATTTGATATCTATTTTAGTAAATTAGGATAAGATAAATGTAATCACATCACAAAGGACTATATAGTTTATTAGTATTGGTAAAATAGCTACATTCTTAATTCGTTTATTAAATTTTATAATCCAAATTATGAAATAATTTTTTTAGAGAATAAAATTATTCCCACTAGCATATCCTTTCATATCAAACAAAACACACATCATGGATTAAAAATAAAATAAAAAACTTAGGGTGAGATCAAATTCTATGTAAGGGTTAAGAACATTTTAATCGATCATAAATGAATAAGAATAATAAACATATAAAGGTAAATAATAGATAAAATCCTATTTGATCAATAATATAAGGTTTAAATGCTTTTAGAGATAATATCATAGTGAAAATACCAAGGATAATATGATAATTCATAATCAATTTTACATGGTACATTACTAATAACACATTACATTTAATAAATCATCTGAGATTTAAATTTATCCAAACATAATGTCATATTGAGAATATAATGGATAATAAGATAAGGAAAAATCAATATGGAAAAGTAGATAATACATAAGACATTCCATATAATCAATAATCTTAAAATATATTACATCTAGAGATAATATCATTGTGAAGATCTCATGGATAATAATAAATGAACTCATAATAAAGTAAAATCTTAATTATTGGATGTCATGTATTAACAACATTATACATCTACAATCAAGACATTTCATAAGATTGTCTAAAACGATAGGTAAAAACTCAATTAATTTTTCAACTGATATTTATCATGATACCTACTGTTGAATTAAGGGTTTAACACTCCAAGCGTCTATGGTACACTTCACCTTGAATAATACGGTAGCTTACGTTGTACGCAGCTCCGAGTTCTAGCACACCACGACCAATCAAACTAGCCATTTAAAAAGAAGTTGTGAATAGTAATACCCACTTTTTAAAATTTTAAAAATATTATTTTTCAAAATGGACTTCATTTTTGGATTCAGAATATCAAAATTAGCTTAGGGTTAATTTTTTGTATTTTCTGAAAACATTCAATTTTTGATGAATAGTGAAAAACACTGTGTTGTTGTTCAAAACCAAATTTTTATTTAAATAAACAATTTTTAATATAAATTAATTTTAAATTAAAAATAGAAACACAATACATATATTATTCCAATTTATTTCATTGGATTCATTTTATAATAATATTAGATATATAAAATTTTATTGAACTTTTTAATGTCTATTACCCACCTTCTTGGAAAATTTGAAAATTTGCATAGAACATAATTTTATCGCTTCTGTGAATTGAATTAAAAAAATCTGATTGATACGATTATTATCTGTAAGAAAAATTTGATTCAATAGGATGAAAATAATTTCTTTTTGTGAATAGTAACTTTGGAATTTTATTTACCACGGTTAAAAGTAAATATGGTAATTAAGGTAAAAATAATATTGTAATAATATAAAATTACCCCAAAACATGTACTAATTATATTGGATAAGCGTATTTCCACCAAAATCAACCTTAGGACAAAACTGTGATCCTTTTTTATCCACATGGATTAGATTAGGACATTTATTATATTTTATTTAAAGAATAGTTAAAAGTGTAAAATTCAAATTTTAATAACTTATCTATCTTTAATAAAGGGCAATAAATAAAATAAATTAAATTATAAATATTCATTAGAAAGATAAAAATATTTCATACATCATAGTATTTTATTTATAATTTTTAGACATGAAATAATTAAATTTATTTATGAAACCACGATGATGCAATAATTACCTTATTAATGAACAATTAATATAATTGATATTAAAAGAATTAAAATAAATGTAAATTGAATCATTTGTTGCCATACACGAATTTTATGGGTTAATATGAAATGTTAGGGTTGATTCAATGTATTTATTTCTCAGTAATAAATTTTTCATGACTTTAACAAAAACCAAATACTAAATAGTGTCAAAATTGATATAAATAATGTTTTAAAACAAATACTATTTTATTAAATTATATAATAGTCCAAAAAATATATCCTTAAGCCAAATGAATTATAAAATGTTATATATGTCATTAATGAACCAGTTGAGGTTCTCTTTGAATTTTATATTAAATATATTAACCATGTTGTATAACAATACAAGAAGACATGGTAAAAGGTAAACTATTTAACTAAGGGTTAAATCTAAAAGATAAGGTTAATATGGTCCCATAAACATGCCTAAAATATATTTTCTATGAATATTTATACCCATACCCATATTATAATTGAAATATATCCATTTTTATCCATTAGAAACCGAAAATAAGTTTATAATAAATTAATATTTCAAGATTTTCCGTAAGTTCCCCTCACCTCTCTTATAAAAGGGTACTCCCCCTTCTCTTAAATTCACAACTACAAAGCCATTTTTCTTTGTCAAAAACTTCCCAAATATCCTCCCAACTACCCTCAATTTATCCTAGAGTCCTTACATTGATAATAAATTAAATCTATGGATCCCTTTTGTTCAAATCAAAAGGAAGCACCCGAAGAAGAGCTAATTATTTTTTCAACTCTTTCAAAGTTATTTTCTTCTTCCACTTCATATTTATTTGTTGTTTCCATAATAAAATAATAAATCAAGTAACTTATACATACATAGATATTATTATAAATATGGTAAAACCATATTCATTATTTTATCCATCCTATGAATGACAAAGTCACCAAACGTTCCTACGCACGGCTTGCCATCTCCACGTCATGGTGTAGTTTGTTATTCAACACTTAATTATTTGGATGGGTATAATAACAAGTATAATTGATTTAAATAATAAATATAACATGTTAATGATTATTTATATATAATATAACATCCAATTACATACAAATTCACTATCAATGGAATGATATTGTCGCTCGTGCGTACGTACGACTTACCTTCCCCAGGACATGATGAGATTTCATTTCCCATCGTAACCATTCAAGAATAATTTTCATTTGATGAATAGAAAATAATGTTTAATAACTTAATATTATTCTGGATATGAATAAAATACATCCTATCCATAATAAACATGACTTAGGTAACAAAACATATAAAGGATAACAAATCACTTAACACCCAAAACAATGATACTACTGAAATATTATTAAAAAACAATATTAGAGGATCATATATGATGTCATATTTATTTATGTGGTTCATTTATAATTTAATAAAATTTATTTTACCATTATATAGTAGGTCAATGTACGCTTGACTAAGGAAAAGTTCAATTTATGGGTTAATTTTACAATCTCTTCATTATTTGAAGTTGTTTATACATTAGTATCTACTGGAAATTCTTTATCATCCAAATTTGTATTTCTTAAAAATATATTTCCAAACTTTTGTAATATTATCTACAATATTGATTAAATTAATTTGTACACTATTTTTACTTTTTGTAAAATGTCTTGAAATGAATCATTCCTTCGTTTTCCAATCAAGGTACATTATGACCTTTTCAAAAAATTAAGGAAATAATGTTTTTTAACTTATAAAGTGGGTACAAATATTTTCTGCCATTATAACACATTTGAAGCTTCCCTTATAAGCTTATATGAATATTTTCAAAATAAATGTTTTTTTATAATTATTCAAATTTTAAATAATTTTAGTGTAGAAAGAGATATTTCTCTCAAATAGTTTTTGTATTGATTTCATCTATGTCAACATCTATTTTTTAATTTTATGTTAAATTAAATATTATGTATCATGATACAATAATCTATATTGTATTTATAGTTTTAAGATATGATTGACTATGGATGCTCTATTTTTACATCATTCACATTTTATGGTTAAATTATTTACATTTCATATGTTAGTTTAATATGAATGTTTTTGTTATGTTTCACCTTTTTCATATGAGGATTGAATTGGATGTAGTAAGTGATAGGCGGGGCCCTATATACCCCCCATGATGCATCTGTAGGTCTCATGGGATAAACTAGTGTCTTGGAATAAGGCCTTGAAAATATTTTTATTTATAGTCTTGGCTGGAGTCCTCGACTATGTGGTTATGATGTCCGTCATTATGGATTCTATCATTATGATATTAACTATTGATATTACATGTTATTATTCGTCTAGTAGAATATCCATCTAAATAAGTAAATGGGATTATTTGATTTATCCTTTCCATATTATGATGAATTTTATGTCTAAATGGATTGTGTTTTAGTATTATACATTGGTTTAAGTGTCTATGTTTATTTATGTTGGCTTCCGCTATATTGTTATCCATAATGAACATCTGAGTTCACCCCTTTATTATATTTTATTTTTCCTAGGATGCGAAGAATTATGTTATGACTGACCTGTAGGGATAGGCTAAGGGATATGAGTGTCTTTAAAGGAGACACAACGTGGTTTTTTTCATTTCATAATGTAATGTAAAAATTATGTATGTATCTAGTACTTTCATGGATACTAAACTGATAGGTCTTTCAGGACATGATCTCTTGTGATCATGCCAATGTTATGTAATAATGCACCTACTCTGGGTAACTGGGGTTAGGGTGTTATAGTTAGTATCAGAGGAAGTTTAGTACAAACCTTGGAAACTAAATTTAAACAAACTCTTATTAGAGAACATTACCCTATGATAGACTCTAAGGATTAATATATAACAACATCCAATAATTCTGGTAATATAGATATTATGTGGGTTTCCAAAAAAATCCATGTTTGGATACTATAAGTGGATGTGGTTCTTCCCCAAATATACCTAAGAGTGAAAACTCTAACAAGGAGTATTGGTCTTGAACTAGGGTATCTTAGTACACAACTACAGACCTTACTGCACATCTGGTTTGAAACTCCTAGGGGATATGATTAGGATAATTCAAATTTTCATTACAAATCATTATGAAGGATTTATTAGGAAATAATTATGGATTATATTCATAAACAATTGAATTTATGTTAAGTGTTTTACAAGTTTGGAATTATGCATTGGGATTCATAAAATAATATAGTTTATGACATTGTTTAGAAATGGAGACTAGTGTAAGGAATGGAAACATATAAACACAAAACATCTCTATAGATATTTCCCTCCTATTCAAGATAATTATAACAGATATGGTGATGAAACTGGTAATGATTAGGTTATAACCATATTGGGAAAAGTCACTCAAGTTATTAATTATAACCATACTTGTATAGAGCACCCTAATCCAAAATGTGGAGGATCAATGTTAGAACTATTCATGAAGAAACAACCACCAACATTAAATGTGACTACAAATCCATTTTTAGTTGAACAATGGAAAAGTTCCTTAGAGAAAATATTTCATACTTTGAGGAGTAGCGAAAGGGAAAAAGTTGTCATGACAGTTTATCACCTCTCAAGAGATGCAGATCAATGGTGGCCATTAAGTCAAAACGAAAGGAGGATGAAAAAGTATCAGATATGGAATGGATGGAGTTTAAAGAGACTTTCTTAGAAAAATATATTCCCCATGAACATCGAGTGGATATAGAAAGACAATTTTTGAGTCTGAGACAAAAGTAGGATGAGAATGTTGAAAAGTATGAGTCTAACTATACAAGGTTATAAAGGCATGCAGCAGATTATATGTGGAACCCAAGAAGTAAGATTTATAAATTATTTTATGGGTTAAAACCATTTCTCTGACGAGCATTAGTCTCACAATCCTTCCCATCATACGAAGATATAGTCTCAGGTGCTATCAATATAGGGATTATCTAAGTCTTTTGACTTTAAAGTAAAGAAAGAGAAGAATAGATCTACAAAATAATATGGAAATATAAATAAGGTGAAGAATGGAAAAGTTAAACTTCCACCCTTTAGTAAATATGGGGAGAAACTCCCGGATACATGCCTTAAGGGAATGGAAGTTTGTTACAAGTGTGGAAAAAAAGTTCCCCAAGTTCATGATTGCAATGAGAAGAAATAAGCTACCAATGTTCAATGATATAATTTTAAAGATATGGTACATTCTGCAAATTATTTTCCTAAGCATCAAAGAAATTTTCCCTAGAAAAAGTAAAGGGAGCAAGGCCAAGATTATACGATCACTACTGTTGAGGATGAAGTTCCAAATGATGTGGTGGAATGTACTTTAATTGTTTCTTGAAAATTACCCAATTATTTATTTGATTCTGGATCAACAAACTCTTTAATATCTTCCCAGTTTTCTAAGAGAATTAAATATTTCCTATTTGACATAACAAGGGAGTTATCATTCAAAACTCTTAAGGGAAGTATCATTGAAAAAGGTTTTGTCAAGAAGTTACCATTATGTCATATAAATGTGATTTATCTACTGATTTTATTGTTATACCCAAGATTTAATTTGATATAATTCTTGATATTGATTGGCTTTCAGACAATGATGTGAAAATTTATTGTAATAAGAAGGAGGTTACAATTTTGGATGATGATTATGAATCCCTTAACTTTAGAACAGAAAAATCACCATTTGATTCTCATCTAGATCCACCCCAGAAGCTCTACTAAATTCAGTTATTGGGGAGGCAGGGAGAGAAAAAACTATGGGTGAGGAAAGGAATGTTCAAATAAAGGATGTACCAATTGTTCAAGAATATTTGGAAGTGTTTCCAAGAATATTTACCTTGACATCTTCTAGAATGAGAAGTTGAGTTTTCCATTGACTTAATTCCTGGTTCAAGGCCGATATCAAAGGCCCCTTATAGAATAGCCCCTATCGAATTAGTGGAACTAAAGAAACAAATAGAGTAATTGAGTAATAAAGGATTTATTCCCCCGAGTGATTATCTATGGGGAGCCCCTTTTATTTTGGTTAATAAGAAAGATAGATCTATGAGGTTGTGTATTGACTACAGGGAGATCAATGCTATAACAATAAAGAATAAGTATCCCCTACCACACATTGATGATTTATTCGGTCCACTTCATGAAGATCAATATGATTCAAAGATTTAGCTTTGATGTTGATATTAACAGTTGTGCGCGAGGAAGCAATACATTCCATTGATAGCAAATTGAACCAGGTATGGGCATTACAAGTTTAAAGTAATTCCTTTTGGAATGACTATTGCACACTCAATTTTCATGGATATAATGAATATAGTTTTCAATGATTATCATGATGACTTAGTAGTGGTATTTATTGATGATATCTTGGTATAATCCCAAATCTTCGAAGATCATGAAAATCACTTGCGCACTATTCTGAAAACTAATAGTAGAAATGAATTATTGGGATGTTTAGGAAGTGTGAATTCTGGCTTCAAGAGATTTGTTTCTTGTCCATATTGTCTCTAAGGATGGAATCTTTGACAATCCTTCAATGAAAAGGTAAATCCATGAATGGACAACACCGGTGAGTATAAATGTGGTACACAGTTTTATTGGTTTAGTAGGTTACTATTGGCATTTTTTCCAGCATGTTTCCCATTTGGATAACCCATTAACCAAGATCACAAGTAAATGGGTTATTTTTTTTTTGGAAAAATGAGTGTGAAGAATGTTTTGAACAATTGAAGTTAAGATTAGTCAATGCTGATATATTGTCTCTACCATTGGGGAATGGTGGGGTTGTTATCTATAGTGACTCTTCAATGAAAGGACTTGGTTGTGTCCTTATACAGAATGATAGAGTTTTTGCCTATACGTCATGGGTGCTAAAAAATCATGAACAAAACTATCCAACTCATGATCTTGAGGTAGCAACCATAATATTTTCTCTGATGATATGGAGAAACTATCTCTATGGAGAAAAATGAGAGATATATACTGATCAAACAATTTTCAAGTATATTTTATCATTGAAATAACTCAACGCGATGCACATGCGATGGCTTGAACTACTCAAGGATTATAATTGCACAACACACTACCACTTGGGGAAGGAAGATAAGGTGGTAGATGATTTGAGCATAAAGGTTCATGGATTTCTAAACAAGATGATAGTTTAAAGGGATCCTATGTTCTTGGATATAGTAAAAATTGATATGGGAATAATCATGGAAGGTGAAACATCAATAATGTTTCAAATGGTTGACAAACAATATTTACTAGAAGAGATAAAAAGTTCTCAGATTGTTGATGAGGAGTTCAAAAAGAAAATTAAAGCTATGAATGTGGGAGATGACTTCATATATGAAAATGGAATTTTGAAATTTGGGAAGAGGCATTGTGTTCCCAACATACCTGATCAAAAAAGTGAATTTATGGATGATGATCAAAGCTCCAATTTCTCTATACACCATTGTAGCACTAAGATGTATAGAGATTCGATGAAACGTTTTTGGTGGGACAACATGAAGAGGGATATTAATTATTATGTGTCCAGATATATGGTTTGTCAATAGTTGAAGGTTGGAAGACAACATACAAGAGGATTCATGCAATGTCTTCCCATACCTGAGTGGAAATGGGATGATATTACGATGGACTTTGTCATGGGGCTACCAAAGACTCCTAGATGGAATGATGCAATATGGGTCATTTTTGACCGTGTTACAAAGTCTGCACATTTTTCTACTATAAGAGAAGATTTACTACTTTAACATTCAGAAAGAATATATTTTAATGAAGTTGTAATACTTCATGATGTACACCTATTGATTGTTTCTGATCATGATCCCCATTTTAAATCAATATTTTGGAAAAGTGGTCAGAAATCCCTAGATACTAAACTTCGTTTGAGCAATGCCTACCACCCTCAAGCTAATGGGAAATCAGAACAGACTATTAAAACCTTAGAAGACATGTTTATATCTTTCTCACATGAATTTCAAGGTATGAGGGATCATTATTTACCTATGGTAGAATTTTTCTATAACAATAGCATCTATTCAAGTTTTCAGATGGCACCATATGAAAAATTATATGGAAAGAGATGTCATAAACCAACTTTTTTGGATGATGTTGGTGAAATAAAACTTGTTGGCCCAGAACTTGTCGAGGAAACAATGGAAAAGATAAAGATTATCCAATCCCACATCAAAGCAGCTCAAAGTAAGAAAAATAGATATGTAGATAACCAAAGGGAGGATTTAGAATTTCATATAGGAGATCAAGTTTTCTTGAAGGTATCTCCATGGAAGGGTGTTATACGATTTAGTTAGAGGCGTAAATTAAGTCCTAGGTAAATCAAACCATTTGAAATTCTATAATTAATTAGAGTTGTAGCTTACTATTTGGCAATGCCTCCACGTCTCTCCGAAGTTCTTGATGTGTTCCATATATCCCTGTTGAGAAAATACATGCCTGAACTAATGCATGTATTCACATATGAAGTAATAGAATTTGAACTCGATATATCTTATTATGAAGATCCTGTCAGAATTCTTGGCACAAGAGAATAAGTGTTGAGAAACTGGAAGACTATTCTGGTAAAAGTTCTTTGGAGAAACCATAAAATGGAAGAGGCAACATGGGAACTTGGGGAACTTGTGATGAAGAACCACCAGAATATTTTTATGCAATAATATTCTTGAAACTTTGAGGATGAAATTATTTTAAGGAGGGAGGAGTTTAACCCTCCAAGCTTCCACGATACACTTCTCTTTGAATAATATAATAGGTTGCACTGTATGCAGGTCTGAGTTCTAGCACACCACCACTAATCATACCAGCCATTTCAAAAAGTAGTTATGAATAGTAATACCTAGCTTTTAAATTTTTTTGAATTTTATTTTTCTAAATGGACTTCATTTTTGGATTCATAATTTCAAAATTAGTTTAGGGTGAAATTTTGGAATTTTTCTGAAAACTATCAATTTTCTTATGAATAGTGAAAAAGAATATGTTATTGTTTAAAACCGACATTTTATTTAAATAATTATTTTTTAATTTAAACTTATTTTAAATTCAAAATAGATACATAATACCTATATTTGTCCAATGTAATTAATTGGAGTAATTTTATAATAATATTTGATATAAAAAATTTTATTGAACTTTTTAATGTCTTTTACCCACCTTCTAGGAACATTTGAAAATTTGTTTAAAACGTATTTTTACCGCTTTTCTACAATGAATTTCAAAAATCCAATACACACAACTATCATTAGTATGAAAAATGTGATTCAATAGGATAAAAATAAATTTTGGTGAATAATAACTTTTGAAGTTTATTTACGACGATTAAAAGTTAATAAGGTAATTAAAGGTAATAATAATATTATAATAATATAAAATTAACCCAAAAAAGTCCTAATTATATTGGATAAGTTTATTTCGACAAAAACCAACCTTTGTAAAAAAATATGATCCTTTTTCATCCACTTGGATAAGATTAGGGCATTTATTGTATTTTATTTGAAGAAGAGTTAAAACTGTTAAATTCAAAGTTTAATTACTAAACCATTTTTAAAATAGAGTAATACATAAGATAAATTCAACTATAAATATTCATTATAAATATAAAACTATTTAATACAACATTATATTTTATTTACAATTTTTAGACATTATATAATTATATTTATTTATGACACAATTATGATGTAGTGATTACCTTATTAATGAGTGATTAAAATAATTTATATTATAAATATTAAAATAAATGAAAATTGAATCTTTTTATTCCATAAAAGATTTTTATAGCTGAACATGACATGTTATGGTTTATTCAATGTATTTATTTAAGTAATCAAGTTGCGATGACTTTAAAAAAACCAAATACTAAATAGTGTCAAACTTGACAAAAATGAATTTTTAAAATAAATACTATTTTATTAAGTTATATAATAGTCATAATAATATACAGTTAACAAAAATGACATATATAATGTTACATATGACATTAATGAACCAATTTATGTTCTATTAGAATTTTATAGTGACTATATTAGCCATTTAGTATAAAAACACAAGAAGACATGGTAAAAGTTAAACTATTTAACTAAGGGTTAAATGTAAAAGATATGGTTAATATGGTGACCCAAACAGGTCTAAAACCTATTGGATGAAAATATTTTGACCCATACCCATATTATCCAAGATATAAATCCATTTTTATCTATTAGAGACCGATAATAAATTTATAATAAATTTATATTTCAAGCTTTTACTAAAGTGCCCCTCACATCTTTTATAAAAGGGTACTTCTCCTTCTCATAAATTCACACCTACAAATCCATTTGGAACAGCCAAAACCTTCCCAAATATCTTTAAAACTACCCTCAATTTATCCTATAGGACTTAATTTGATCCAAAATTCAATTTAAGGAGTCCTTTTGTTTAAATCAAAAGTCAGAACCTGAAGAAGAGGTGATTATTTTATCACCTCTTTCAAAGTACTTTTCTTTTTCCAATTCATCATTCTTTGTTATTTACACATTAAATTAATAACTCTAGTAACTTATAAATATTTATATGTTATTATAAATATGGAAAAAACACATTAATTATTCTATCCATCCTATTAATGACAAAGTCACCGTACGTGTGTACGTACGACTTACCGTCTCCACGTCATGGTGTAGTTTGTTATTCAACACTTAATTATTTGGATGTGTATAATAATGAATATAATTGATGTAAATAATAGATATAACATTTTATTTATTCTCTATATATAATATACTGTCCAATTACATACAATTTCACCATTAATAGAATGATATTGTCGCTCGTGCGTACATATGGATTACCATTTCCACGACCTGATGAGATTTCATTCCACATCGTAAACATTCAAGAATAATTTTCATCTGAAAATTAAAAAATAATGTTTATGAACTTGATATTATTCTGTATATGAATCAAATACATCTTAACCATAAAAAACACGACTTACATAACCAAACATATAAAGGAAAAAAATCAGTTAACACCCGAAACAATGTTACTACGGAAATATTATTAACAAATCAATATTAGTGGATCATATATGATATCATATTTATGTATGTGGTTATTTTATAATAAAAAAAATTACTTAACCATTATACAAGAGGTTTACATACCCTCGACTAAGGAAAAGTAGAAGGTAAGGGTTAATTTTACAATCTCTTCATTATCTGAGGTTATTTGTACGTAAGTATCTACTGAGACTTCTTTATCATCCACATCTAGGTTTCATAAAACTGGATTTCAAAATCTTTTTAATATTTTATAGAATATGGGTTAAATTAATTTATAACATTTTTTGACTTTTTATAATTTTTTAAAGGAATCTTTCTGTCATTTTCTAAAAAATGTACTTTATGACCTTCCTGAAAAATTATAAAAGGAATGTTTTTTTACTTATATGAAAGGTGCAGCTATTTTCTTGCCATTATAACACCTTTGAAGCTTCCCTTACAAGATTATATGAATATTTTAAAAATAGAGGTTTTCTCTTATAATTATATGACTTTTAAATTATCTCAAAGTAGAAATAGATATTAATCTCAAATAGTTTTTGTATTGATTTTATCTATGTCAACATCTATTGTTGGATTTTATGTTTAATTGATGTCGATTTATTATGATACAATATTTCATATTTTATTAAAATTTTATGATATTATTGACTTTGGATGTGATATTTTTATGTCATTCATGGTTTATGGTCAAAGTATTAATATTTCAGATGTTAGTTTAATACGAATGTTAATGTTATGTTTCACCCTTTTCATATAAGGAATGCATTGGACATAGTAAGTGATGGGTGGGTCCCTATATATCCCCTTGATGCATCAGTAAGTCTCATGTGACAAAATAGTGTCTTGGAATAAGTCTTTGAAAATATATTTATTTATATTCTTGGCACGAGGCCTTGATTATGTGGTTATGATGTCTGACATTATGCATTCCATCCTTATGAGATTAGATATTGATATTAAATGTGATTATTCATCTAGTAGAATATCCATGTGAATATGTAAATGAAATTATTTGATTTATCTATTGCATATTATGCTAATGTTTATGTTTTAAAGGCTTCTGTATTAGTCTTATACACTAGATTAAATCTTTATGCTTATTTATGTAAGATTATGTTAGATTGTTATCCTTACGGAGCATATGAGCTCACCCCTTTCTTAAGACTTATTTTTCCTAGGATGTGAAGAAGTATTTGATAACTGACCTATAAGGGTAGTCTAAGGGATATGAGTGAGTTTAAATGATACACAATTTTTTTTCGTTTCATAATGTAATGTAAAACTTATGTATGTATCTAGTACTTCTAAGGCTACTAAACTGATCGGTCTTTCAGGACTTGATCTCTTGTGATCATGCCAATGTTATGTAATAACGCACCAACTCTGGATAAATGGGGTCAGGGAGTTACAATGGGGTAATATAATGTTGGTACCCACCCATCACTAAATCTCAAAATAATTCATCATAGATCTAATATTATATTTAATTCATTAATAATGTTCCTTATCCTCATATATCTGTATTGAGTAAAGGAAAAAATTTTATCAATTTTCCCTAGTTAATCAAATAATTCTCCATGTAAACACCATATATAGAAATGATAAATGGTATAGGAAAGAGTAACATATATTATAAAATAATATGTATATTTAATAGAAATTAAAAATATAATGAAAAAATATTATGATAAAGAGATTGTACTAAGGGAAGGTAGTTAATCAAAAAAGAAAGTGATATTGTTCAATAACTTTTACCACATCATAATTTTAAATTAAAATATCCTTTATTTAAATAATTCATATTGAAACATAAAATACCATGAATAAAGTATTATTCACTATATTAAATTGGAATGGCATAGTATATACACCATATAAAATAAATTAAGTGCATAACATTACAATATGCCTCAATAAATGGAAATTGAGACAAAGTCCCATACTTAATGCCTCCCTTTTGTTGAACATGATTTTAAAACCCATATATTATATTTAAAAATATTATTAACTAGTATAAGAACCATATTAATATTTATAATATCATATATAATCCTTTTTAACATCTTATCACCCATTTTTTAATGATATTTCTTTATTTTCACCGATTTGTATGTTAATTGTTTTGTTTTCTCATTAGTGTTCTGTTTTGAATTTTATTTTTATTTTTCATATTATATAATTTAATAATAAATAGAATAATAATCATGATACAATTATCATATTTTTACATCAATTACCCATTTAGTACCAATAATGAGTGATGGTTTTGAGAAATGGTGTATCTTAAGATCGTGGAGATGGTTAATCGTACAAACCCAAGACTAACTTTTCCGTTTTCCAATGATCATCAAAGAATGAAGTTTAGTAATATATTATCTTCATATATTGATAATAATATAATATATATCAGTTTATCTCATTATATATAATTATATACAATATTCATGTGGTGATAAAAAAGGACATGCATTGTTTCATAACAAAGGTAGTTTACATATATATAAAAGATATTATCATCATTCTATATGATAGAAGGTAAGAAATAAATTGATATATATTATCATTTTAGAATGATATGAATTTACTTAATATTATAAATATTTTATAAATATCATATATAATCTTTAACTTTATCATTATAACCTATCATTTAAAGCATTAGTGAAAGACAATTCAAATCACTTCACAAGGTGGTAGTCATAAATAACCACGAGCGACGTTATCATGTCCCCTAATGAATGGAAAATTAAAATATTATATAAGATATAATTATTATAGATGTATAATTATTATATTAATATCATATATATACTATACATATATCATTGTACGACACTCTGGGAGGTGACTATGGAAAATCATATGAGATCGATTCGCGTGGCTATAGTCTACCGTAAACATAAATAATGATATCATAATCCATTTGATGGAACTATAGGTGGATGTAGGTGTTAACCCAAATAGCATAAATAAACTAGGGTGAGGGTGAATCATGTTATGACATATTAAAACAACTTCCCCTTCATATCTTGTTTCATCATTAAACAAAACACTCTTCTCTCCTTCTCCCATAGAAATGTATAAAGAGAAATGAAATCATGCATAAGAAATAATGATTTTACTTGGTTCTCCCTCACTGGGCTATTTCAATGAAGAATACAATAGAGATTTACCAATGTAACTAATCCACTATGGCTCACATCCAAAATACATGGTTTGGGAAAGATCTATTATATGCCTATGATTAGTCCCTTTATAAAGTTTGGGGGAAGCTCACTATTTTCCTAGGGATCAGTCCTTGTGTCGCATTTTATGGATCACTAACGGTAGAAAGGATCACCTTTTTAATCTTCCTTTTTCACTACTAAAGAAGGTATCCACACATAATTTATGAAGATTTAGGTCCCTTTATTAAAAATAATGAATAAATCATAAATTATAGATATATTCCCTATTAATGACCTACTTTTATCCACTTAATAAATATCACATTACCAATGATATTCTGTGAAACACATTTTCAAAACCTCTTTCATGATCAATGCCTTTGTGTAACTCAATTATCCGTTATAAAATAACCCAATTCTTCTGAAGTATATACTATATTTTTGAAAACCCACCAACTTTCATGAAGCTCACCTCTTGCACTAACAAAAACCATCCTTCAAGAAGCAATCTCTTTTTTAGAAGCTCAACAAACATTCATGAAGATATCATAGACTTCAAAAATCTCACCCCTACATTTTATAATTTTATATCCTTCACAATCTTCCATTCTTTGTGAACGTTTTTGTAAAAACTACCTTTACAAACCTTCTTCACTAATCTAGATCCTTTGAATCATTGTTAAGTCTTGATACTTTTATGAAGGGGGTTGAGGCCTATTTATAGGTATTTATGTCAATTATAAACACATTCATTCAAATCATCAGCATTTCAAAATTCTCTCCCATTTGTTTCTCTATTCTCTTAGTATTTATGTAGAATGTATTTAATTTATCATTAGAGGAGCCTCTCATAGTCGCACATATTACCATCCAAACATTACGAATTCCCAATGCTCATTTGTGATGATACAAACCTTCACAAAAAAACATTTTTCTAAACCCATACTTCATGGAAATCATGACTTTTCCATATTTTTATAATAACCTCAAGGAAATAAAACTTTAATGATGATATACATCCCCTAAATTTTGGACCCCAAAAAGTTGGTGAACACTGGGAAATGACAGAACCTTATATACACAATATTTTTACCACTTTCACTAAATCCATTCATTTTTCATGGATATTTTTCAATATAGCTTCTAAAAAATAACTCTAGAACTCCATAACTTTCCATGGAATCCATCATTTTCAACAAACATAATCAACCTAAAAATATTGTAATGTTACCTTATGGGATGTTTTCCCAATAATATCCCCCTTTGGGATTGTTGACAACTCTTCACATTTTGATACAATATTAAAGCTTCTTGAATCTACTCATACCATTTTCTTCTGGAAATTCAAATAGAAATAAATTATTTAATCAACACACAATCTAATAACATATGATCCATGCTCGTCTTGAGAAACAAGAGTATCATGAAAAGTTCATCAATGGACCACTTCATTCCAAAACCTCTCAACTAATTTCCTCATGAACGAAATACATCATGATATATATATATATATATATATATATATCCATTTATCAATCATTTTTAGCATCGTCATATTTAATACTCCCCTTTATTCACAACTCCCCCTCTATGTTTCTCCAACTATATTGATTAATATATTTTCTCCCCTTTCATAGCCACAATTCCCCCCTATAAAAAAACCTAAATGCGACATAATTTGTGGTTTGTAGTAGGGTAAAAATCATGAATAAATATATTGGAGAAAGGAACATCAAACCTCAGGGAGAGGAGGTCCCACATACACACTTTTTCATGTGTTGGGATTTAAATGAACAATGAGATCCTGTCAATGTTTTTCAAATGCTTCTTAGGGTAAGGACTTCATCAGAATGTGGAAAACCTATTGTAAAGTAGGCACACACTCTGATATTAATAGCTCATGGTCCTCATTCTACTGGATAAAATGGTTATTTATTTCTATATATTTTTTATATTATTTATGAACAAGATTTTTGTTGAGATTAATAGAACATGAATTATCAAAATTGATTTCGATTAGAGACATCACTTCAACTCCTATATCATCATGTTATGGCTTCATCCACAATAACGGTGTGAAAGATTTTGTGGTTAAAATATATTCAGTTTATATAGTGATCAATGGAATGAAATCTTGTTTCTTTGATAACAAATAATTCAAAATCTTCTATGATATAATTCCCCTCATACAATTGATTTCCTACCCTAAGCTAATCCAGTACAATCTATATCTGTATAACCCAATAACTCTTGCTGAGATCTATCATTGTAAAGAAACCTAAAATCCACCATTCCATTTATAAACCAACATATTATTTTCACTACATGCAAGTGTATTTCTATGGTATTACTTTGATACCATGCTATTTGGCATGAAAAAAAATCAGGTCTTGTCATTGCCAAGTACAGTAGACCACTAATGAATTTTTTGTATTTTGTTAAATTATCTACATTGACTTCATCATATATTGATAGTTCATTAAAATAGCCACCAAAGTCTTCATCTCATTGGAATTATCCTTAAAAATCTTCTCAAACTCATCATGTCATATTTAGATTGAGAGATGAATGTATCATTATTTCATTTTGTCACAATTAACCCAAGGAAAACTTTAGTTCCCCAATTATTGACATTTTTAATTAACAGTCCATGAATTTATAGATCTATATGAAATTCAATTCATATAATCCACTAGATATTATTTCATCAACATATACGAAAACCATCATCCTTTTCTTATTGTTATTATTTACATAGATATTGTAATGAACTCCACCATGCTGAAAACTGATCTTATTCAAAAACCGATCTAGCCTTGAATACCATGCTATTAGTTCTCGATACAACCCATATAGAAACTTATTCAGCTGAAAAACTATATTATTATTTTCATTAATGTGAAAAACTTTTGAATTATCAATATATACTTTTTCCTCTAGAACCCCATTAAGAAATTCACACTTGACATCCTTCTATAAAACATTGAACTTTCTTTCCACTGGTATGGATAGGAATAATATGATTGACTGTAGTCATGAAAGAAGTGAAAATGATTCATCAAAATCGATACCCTCTGTCTGGGAGTACACTTTGTACACTAGTCATGCTTTTTTTCGAATCCCCATGCGGACGTCAAACATCTTGTTGTAAAAGAACCATTTAGTCCAAATGAAATTATAATACTATGGAATCAAAACAATATCCTATTCTTAATTCATCTCAATTTTATCAATATATTAATTCACATCATGGAAACATTTATTATCTCTATACACATCCTCAAAACATTTAGGCTCTATTGGTGATAAGAACTTTTCCTGTTGTAGAGTATTCATCCTAATCGTCTGCACTGGCGCTGTCAGATATTTGATTATGTTCTGTCTATCAATTTTAGCTCTTCCATTCCATCATTATGAAGATACTGGTTTTTTATCATCCTTATCATTATCTCTATATTATTCTAAATCAACTTTTTAATCTAGAACTACCCCATATATTCTTATCCCTTAATCATTTTACTTATGATACTAATCATGTATTTGTTGAAGATTCTCCTCATTCTCTAAAGTAGTAACATTATTTGTTTTAACTACCTTTCTCAGCCTCTTACAGAAGCATTTATATGAATTTATTTTCAATGATTGTAAAATAATTATCCATTAATCTCCATGATATTCAAACTTCATGTGTTTCTTATTATTATTAATGAAACAATTACTTCTAATGACTCGAAAGTACTTCAACTATGGATTCCTTCCATAAAGTAACTAATTTGTAGTATTCTCTTATGTTGGAAATAATAAAACTCTATTTGATATATATTTTAATTCCATTACTTCTTTTTTCTAAAACATCTCTCTAAGGTCTTTCTTAATGAGCCTTATTATGCCCATGTTGTTTATAATTTGATTTTTTCTTTCATATACACCATTCTTATATGGAGTTATTATTGTTGAAACATGGTCCCTTTTCCCATGATTATTGAGATAATACCCCACTTGTATATTTTTGAAAAGTTTTCCATTATCTGTTCATATCTTCCTAATTTTTTGACCCATCAACTTTTCAAATTCCCTTCGATTAGTTGTTATGCAAGTCAACTCCTTATATTTATGGGCGATGATTGAAACCCAAGATATTCTTATAAAGTCACCAATGAAGGGAATATAATATCTCATAACATCAATATGTATTGGTGAAAAAGGTCCACACACATAAATATTCACCAACTAAGGAACTTTTTTGACCTTTTCTGTTTCCTAACATTTTTTTTGAATAGTCTCCCCTTGTTTAAAAACATCACAAGAATGGGTATGATCACTTTATAAACTAGGGAGGTCTTGAAAATAATTACATTTCAACAGATCTTACAAATTTGTTTTGCTAAAATAACCAAGGAATTTATTCCATAACTTGTTTTCTTCTCCCCTAGTCAAAAACCACATATCTTCTTCTCCACTTATAAGGTAGAGATTTCCCATTGTATACTTTACTTAGAATAAAATTTCACCATCTTTTGTCGTAAAAACACATAAATACTATAAAATTATTATGGAATGTACCGAGTGACACAGTTTATTTACACTTTTCATGTTGTGATGGATACCTTAAGAACCAATACATCTGCACATATCATGAATTTCCCCACAAAACATGGATTTTCCTGAGCCAATAATTTTCATACCTTCATCATTAGAAAATAATAAAACACCTTCCCTGTCATATCTAATTAATGGAACTAATTCTTTTTTTTAATTTCATATGGGAGGTGAATCCCCTATTATGGATCAATATTGTTGTGTGACCTGATACATTAAAAGCGATCTCTATAACCACTTTATGTTCATCTCTCTTCATTTTTATCCATTTTTTATTTCGTACTCAGTACAAATTGATAGTCTTGGTATTCCTTGAATTATGATGGAAAAGATGCATCTTTTAATGTTGCAAACAAAATTTTAATTTCTAGATCATTTGATGATACAATTAATTTATTCTTATAAAAACATTTATTATGCTTCATCACATTTATCTAAATTGTTCACCTTCAATATCTTTACATGTGATCGAATCCTCCACACTTGAAGTAGTGACCATAAAATTATGTTATGTAATATTGAATTATATATGTATTCCTCTGTTGTTATTAATATTTTCTGTACCTATTGGCTATATAATATATATTCTGTGAGTGTCTCATCTTTCCACAAGAACAACATCTCATAAGGGGCGTATTCCTGTGTGGTAATATTGAACTGCTATTTTACCCACAGGTTCTTTGAATCTTCTAGATATGATTCTTAACCAAATTGATCTTCAAACATAGAGCTAGTTCTTATGTTTTGACTTCAACCATTACTGATTTATATTTTCAATCAATCCTTATAGCAGCCTTATTATTGGGATTATTTGTTACTTTTTTTCTATTTAACTTCTACTCTTTACTTGTATATTTTCTATTTCATAAATGATCTTATTTCCTAATATCGTACCAGTAGTCAATAGTTAATCTTGATCCTTAACACCTTTTCACAGGATTACTACTTCATCTTCTTGTTCTTCGAAAGAGTTGATTTGATCTTTTATAGTGTAAGTTAAACTATAGATTCCCCTTTTCGGTTCTTCAATCTTGAGTTTTTACTGAAGATCATTTTATGATCTCTCTAATATTGAGGACTATAGTTTTTCAATTTATTCATTTAGTTTAGACTTATCTTCTTCCTTATACTCCCTATAAAGCTTGTCATAAAAAATTGCTTTGTTATTTTTATTCATTTTGGATCTCCAAATATCAATTTCCTCAAGGTCAGATTCTATTTTGACATAAAGGTCAATCTTCCTTTGTCTTCGCTTATATCATTTTTGATTTCTTCCCCTATTTGAAAATTTTGGACAAATACCACCATATCATTACCATCATAATCCTTATGTTACTCCAAATCATCTTCCTATGATTCTTGTAAACATTTATCTTCTTTTGAAATATGAATCTCATTTTTAATGAAATTTTACATTAAATTTTTATTGAATTTCACATATGATGAAGACGACTATGTGGGAATTTCAACTTCAACCTCTTCACATTCTTGAAACTTCTCAGAGAGCCTTTATGTAAGATGTCCAACCTTTCTAAATTACAATAATGCAAGTGGTAGTTTCCATTTTAACTTTCCTTTTCCTTAATGAATATTTGAGGAAAAAAATGACATTACCCTATCCGTATATTCTTCTCCCCCACCACATTTAATGATGAGCTTATTCATGGAATTAAATACCACTTATTTGGAATTAAAATTTTCCATAGACTCATTATCATCATTTCTCATTATTATACAATAAGAGTACTATGAAAGATATATAATTTAATCTCTTTTGGATCTTTATATTCCAATACCAAAACATGCAGATTGAACTGAGGTGGAAGAATTATAAAATTTACTTAACAATATTTAAATATTCAATAATTTCTCTGATATCATGTATTCATTCTAAAATAATTGTGACTCTCTCAAATAATGCATCAACAGATTCATTATAGTGTATTTTGTGATCACCATTCTTCTACTAAATAACATGCATATTTTCTTCTATGAATTTAGATTCTTCCCCATAAATATTAATAAAATTTTTCCACCCAACATGTGATGACTTACACAAAATTACCATCGTATATATTACATTTTATAGGGCTCCCACAAAAGTATTGATTCATTCAGTGTCAGTATTTGACTCCCTTCTTTCATATAATGATTAAACACCACTGTCTATATTTTCTAATATTCCGTGTATAGTTACGGTATAAACAACCCTTACTAATGATCAGAAGTAGTGCTATATCTAATTATTCCATAATTTAAAATTGTTTCCATCGAAGATCAAAATCCATTTCTGATTGAAAACATCCATTCCTTTTACTGAGAGAGCACCAACATCTTTAAACCTTTAACATTGATACCAATTGGTATCCCAATTAGGTTAAATACCCTGAGATAGTTAAATTAGGGTATGAAATATTAAAACAACTACTCCTCCAAATCTTCTTTAATCATTAATCAAAACACCCTTCTCTCTCTCCCCCATATAAATGAATGAAAATAAATGAAATCATGAATAAGACACATCAATTTTACTTGGTTCACCCTCACTGGTCTATGTCCATGAAGCATACAAGGGAGATGTCCTGATATACCAACTCCATTAATGGTCATATAAAAACTACAAGGTTCTTGAGAGGTCACATCTATACACATTCTCACTGCTTTTACTATTTTTTTTAAAGTTAATGCTATTGCAAGGGTGAATCTTTGATTATATTTCTTTTGATCATTGTAGATGGACAATATCAACTTCTTAATCTTTTTTTTGTTAATATCTCTACAAGGGATCCACACATAGTTAATGGACATGTAGGTCCATTAATTCTCAATAATGAATACATCCACAACTAAGACAGATGCTATGTTGAAGAACCACATTCATCCACTTGATGAATATCAATTTACCAAAGATCTACTTGGAAACACATTTTTAAAATTTTTTTGCAACCCAAATACTTTGAAAATATCACATAGAATTCACAAAAAAACTCAATTCTTCCAAAGTATATAGTGCCTTTATGAACCACCAACATTCGTGAAGCTCACACCTTTTGGAAAGCTCAACCAGCCTTCACCGTGAAACCTTCTTTAATGAATATAAAAACACTTGTTCAAACATCACTTAGAAATTGTGAAGCCCTCCCCTTTCAGTTGGATATTTAAATCTTTCATGAAATTCTTTTCTTTGCAATCATTTTCTCAAGAACTACCTTAATAAACATCCTTCTAGAATCTGGATCGTTAGAGTCTTCTTTAAGTCACAACTTTTTTGAAGGGGGTATCTGCCTATTTCTAGGCATTTCCATAAATTTCAGAATCTATCATCCTTCTCACCACCATTTAGTGATGCTCTCCCATTTCATTTACGATGCTCCCTATATTCAGAAATCACCATGGAGAATTCCCGTTCGCAGAACCTCTCTTAGTCATAGAGATTGCTGTTAAACCTTCATGCATTCTCAATTATCATTCATGATGATCCTTGCCTTCTTGAAAAGACCATAAAAAAACTCAGTCTTCATGAAACTCATGCCTTTACAGTATTTTCATATAGACATCAAGGAAATATATATTTCAGGATTATATATATTCTCCAATTTTTTGAAATCAAAAAATTGGAAAACATTGGGAAATGATGTCACATTCTGTATGTAGTTTTCTATTTCACTTTTAGAGAATACATTCATTTTTTCAATATACCATCTCACAAATCTCTCTATAACTCCATGACTGACCATGGAAACCTTATTTTTCAAAAAACACAATCAACCCAAAAAAACTAAAATGTTACATTGATGGATTTCTTCTGAATAGTAGGTCATGCCCTTATTATAACAACATATCAATGTATAAAATTTAAAAAATTTTATATCAAAATTGTATACTAATAATTGATGTAGGCGGAGAAATAAATACGATATAAATTCTTTTTGAATAATGTTTTCTCTTTTTCTAGTATCCTTATTTTGTTTTTTTTTCAGAAAAGTCTTCTTAGGTTGGAGTTATTCTGAATATAACACATCAAGTATGAAAATATGAAAATTTGAACTTTTTTTAGTAAATAGTAGATGAACCAATGATGTTTGAAGGTGTGAAGAAGATAGTACTGGGGTCCCCTTTTATATGTTTTTTGAGTGGCTCACTTGTAATTTTTTTGTAAAGATTTAATAATACCTAGTTTTTTATTTTACAAGATTCCAAAATGAGAAATTCACCATCTAAAAAGATATAAGGTCTAAAAGTTTCTATCCGATGTGATTTTAAAAATTCGTAGGTCATTTTTAACCTATATATTCTTTGTTTAACCCATAGGTAAATCCATTTTTACGGTAACAATGGTAAATAATTTTTACTTTTTCATTATTCATTTTGGAAAAAAACTAAGTTAAACATATTATACATTATAAATAAAGATGATTCTAAATATGTAATCCATTTATTAAAATTCAATTAAATAATATGAAAATTTTAATTTTAACTAATCCCACATATGTGATGAGAAAATATGTTTTTAATGGAAAAATATTTAAATGATTAAAATATTTTTATATAAAAATTAAATGTCCAAATTACTCAAAAGAAATAAATGCGATGAAATTATATTTTCATTAACAAATTTAACATTAAAAAAATTTATAATATAATTCATATTTATAAATAATTTTAACAAAATGGTAGTTTTAAATTAAAATTGAGTATTTTTCAGTATTCATAAAAAATGATATTTTCAAATAAAAAATATCAAAAATTTAACATATTAATACTTTGGAATTAAAATTTCAAAAATGATGTTTATTTTTTTCAATTAATTTTTATAAAATTAGAAAAAATAAATTTAAAATTATGTGCCTAAAGAGCGAGGCAACCGTCTTTTTGAGAAATTTAGTTTTTTAAAAAACATTTAATTTTTGTTTAAATTATTTAAACTTTATTTTTAATTAATAAATAAAAACTATTGTCTGTTAAATATATATTTTCACATCTTATTTAATCCTATTCAAACCCACCATTCAAATGGATAGGTTATAAATATCACATTAAATAATAATAGTTTTGGGACATGTTATGTTCCATTTTAACTCGGTGTTGTCTATAATGAATGCTAAACTCAGTGTTATATATAATTCATGATAAAATATTTTTTTATAAAAAAATATATAATTATTGTTGTGTTTTATTCATTATATTGGATAAATTTACTTATTGAAAAATAATTATATCGTAAAGTTTCATGGTATTATATTTTATTCTAACCTATGAGTTGCATGTCCCATAAACATTCAAATACATTGTTCTTATTCTAGAATCTTTGGGTGCTACATATATGGTTATAAGGCGAAATTATAAAAATCTAATAACCTAAAATTTAAGGTAATTTTTTGAAACATATTTTCCGTCATTAATTGTGTTATTATTTATAAACCCATTTTCAGCTCAATGTGAATTGTTATTGTGCATTACTAATATAAATTATATTTTATATTTTCAATTATAGATCACCATTCTATACCATTATACTATTTTCATAAGTTGATTAACTCCAAAACAATCCAAAAATCATAAAACCATCTTAATGTTTTTTAAACAATATTGTTTGTTTGGTATTCATAGAAACAATATCAGTATATGGATATAAAAAAGTGGATCAAGATATTTCACGAATGAATCATATGATAATATCAGAAATAATTATTAGTCAAGTATTAACTTTATTTTAACTAATTGAACATCAATTGGGATCTTTTTCATACATAGTATGATTCCCTAAGGGACATATTATGGATGATTCACATACTCTTTACCAATAATAATGAATGACTTCATTATAGTTATATATAAATTTGTCAATAATTAATTTGGTCTAACTCCGTTTCCCATTTATAATATTATTTTTTATAACATACCAGATAACTTCAAATTCATATTCATCACAAGATATGCGTACTTATTGGAATAATGTGAATGCATAATTATAATCTATATAAGTTAAGGGTATTAATCTAGTAATAATTATTAATTCAATGAATGGGGAAAACTATCAAGAATGTGTAAAGTAGAGACCCTGGCCCCAATATCCTGTAGGATGTGTATAATTTATTACATCTACATATGATACACGTAATCATATCCTAAAGGGATGAGTAGTTTAGTATTCCTGGTAAATTTATTCATACAAGAAATTAATAATACATTTTAAATCATAAAATAGAGAATAAATTTTCTTTGATAATTTTATTATTCCCCTTAGTATATCCATGCATATTAATCACAAAATAATTTCTCATATCCTAATAAAAATAAAACATAAAAAATTTGTCTGATTAGTTGTTCGGTAAGGGTAAGTGTATAATGGATGTTAAGAAAAAATAACAAACAACCAATATGGAAAATAAATAACTATAACACATTAGATTTAATGAATAAAATCATCATAATATGGTAGGAATACATGATGTTAAAATAATTCCATATTAATAATCACATGATCATGAATCTTAACCAAAGATATTCTAACTAGTTTAATACTCATATAGAATATCAATAACTGAATTCTAATGATGTAATGAAAAATGATAGTCATCTAAAAAAGTCGTTCCATGTTCCATGATATTAAATACCATCAAGTAATTATGCTAAGGTATATATAAAAATGTGTACGGCCTCCGTAAAAAACAAATATATTTTATCTCATGAGACATATCGATGAATCGAGGGGCTATAGAGGCCCCATCCAATCACATACTAAGTCCAATGAATTTATCATACGAATGGGGTGAGAAATAATTAACATAAACCTTTGTATTCAAAGACTAAATATGAAATGTTAATATTAAGTCAATAAATTCATGTTTATCTTTTCAATTATTTTATATTTTGAAAATAAAAAACACATTTTCTTAAGGAAATTTATCATTCTCTAAGAATTACTTTCTTAAGTAAAATTTTATTTCTATAAGAAATTTTTTATCTTTACCTATGTTTTTCAATGTCTTTTATAATTTTTTAACCAAGTTTAACCATCATTTTGTTAATTCAAAATTTCTATACTTATCTAAAACCTTGGAATCTTACAGTTCCTTAGATACCAAGTCTTAATATTTTAAGACTCCGAATTCACATAAATTTGGACTCCAAATTCTCTGAAAATTAGACTCCAAATTTTCTAAAATTCAGACTTTGAATTACCTATAATTCAGTCTCTAAATTCTCTGAAATCTAGAATCCAAATTCTCTGAAATTTTGACTCTGAATTCTATGAAATTCAGATTCCAAATCCTCTGAAATTTAGAATCTGAATTACCCTGAATTCAAACTCCGAATTCCAAAAAATTAAAACTCTAAATTCCACAGAATTAAGAATCCAAATTCCTCAGAATTTGGACTCTGAATATCAATTTTTTTTAAAATATTATTGTTTATATTTTCATAATTTAATTTATTTTCCTAGATCATGATTGTTCATATTTTTAAGTAACTTTACTTTCCTAACATACTGTTTCAATTTTTTTAGATCTTATTTTCTTAAACATGATATTATTTTACATATATATTATGAGTTTTTAAGCATGACAATGTTTCCCATATTTTTTCCACATGAAATTATTCCATATAATTTTTTTCTAACTAACTATTTTTTGAGTGACACATGTAAAAGTCCCTCCAAAATTCAAGGAAAAATATGACCATTGGAGGAGGAAGCTAACTATAGGAATATTTTCCTATAAATATGATCTCATTTGAATGAGATCAATAAAAATTAAAAGATACTACATGCTGTGATGTTGTGAAGTGATTTCTAAGGAGAGAGGCTCCCATGCCTTGTTGAATATGCGAAAATCTTATTCATTAGTGAAAAACTTATTCATATTACTTTGTGAGACTCTGATTTTTACAATGCACAATCATGGGAATCCATGGATTTGAAGAAAGAGGTTCAAACTACCTAAATGTTCGAGGACTTATGGGGATATGAAGATAGAGGTTCCAACTACCTTAATGTTTGAGGTCTTGTGAGGATATCCATATAGACTTTGATATTCTTATCGAGAGAATACCCTGGTCTGCATAAGAAAGATTTTCTTGAAAGTATAGATCAAGGAACTTTATCCAAGTTTATTGGATACCCTTCTCTTTGGGTTAAAGAATTTTCTACTTGTTTACTTGCTTTGTTACAAGTTTTATTCCTACTGTTTTTTTAATGAAATAATTTATTACTTTATTATACTTTCATAAACTTATATACTCTGATAAATAAGATTCTATTCACATTAAGGTAGATTACTTCCCTATGATAAACCTACGACAATTTTCTTAAGTTTAACTTTTCTATGTTTAATATTTTGATAGTTAGACCTAGACCCTTCTAATTATTCCTTTGATTTAGAACCAAATAGGGTTTGTGAATTCACCTTCTTTAACTTTGTTAAATATAGTTTTCTTTATGGTTAAAAGAGAATGTTTTTGAACATACAATTCAACCCCCTCTTGTAATTGAGAATCTTCATATATATTTCAATCCTACAATTAGAATTAGAGCAGTTCTCTGAAATACTTATACTTATATAAAAGTTTTCTTGTCTAGTTTATATTTCTCATATTTTCTAGTAAAATGTTATCTTAAATATTTTATTTATAAAATATTTTATACTAATACTTTTTGTGGAAAAATATTTTTCTTATAGAATGGAAGGAATAAATTTTGGTTCTATGAAAAATTTGAATCCTACCAGACCACCAATATTTGATGGTAATGATTATGAGTAATGCAGAGATAGGATGAAAACTTACGTTATTAACACAAGAGTGGATAAACTTTTTAGGTTTACTGTATAATACAATATTTCAGACAAAGAAATTAAAACATTCACAAATCAAGAAAAAAAAGAATATCAACTAAAATAAAAGGTATGAAATACTATTTTATGTTATATGACCATGAATATTTACAGTCAAATTTCTTTTTGTGAGGCTGCCAATAACATTTGGAAGAAACATGAAGTTACACATTTTGGAAATTATAAAGTGATAGAAACTAGAAGAGCTAGGTTAATAGCTGAATATCATGGATTCTTATTTCCTTATAGAGAACATATTTTCAATTTAAAACAAATATTTACAACTATCATCAACAGTATTCAATATATGGGATAAAAAGTTCTTGATTATGACGTTCTTGTGGACATGATAATTGATATCATGCCCAATGATTGGGAATCTAAAAGTAAAACTCTTGATGAATATAGAAAAGTATCTAACATTAATTTTGATAAGACATTTGGAACCCTTCTTTAGCATGATATATAAATGTAGAGAGATGATGATTTCAACAAAAAGAATAATGGCAATGGAAGTGTAGCTTTCACTACTACATCTAAAGACAAGACTCCTAAAAGTGTAACTAGATCTAAAGTAAAGATTTTTTTGATCTGAATTAGGTGACAGTGAACAGTCTGAGAATGAATTATCCAATATTTATTGAAGAATGAACAAGATTATGGGAAATATATATTTTTAATAATGATATAAGAATAAATATGGAAAAGATAATAAATATTCTGAAGTATCTTGTTATGAATTCAAAAGGGCTGGACATATAAGACATGATTGTCCTATTCTAAAAAGACAATGTAGGAAGGAAACTCATTTTTAATGGAACAAAAATAAGTACTAAAAATCTAATGCTAAGAAATTATTTTTGGATAATGACACCTGGAGTGCCTATGGTGGTGAATATTCATATGAATCCTCAGAGTATGAATCTTTTGGTTAGATGAATATTGGTCTTATAGCCAGATTACCTATTAAAAATCATTTTCTTATGGCTAAGGTACACATTGATAAATATTTAACCAAAATTTATTTAAATTATAATTTTCCTAAGGAATAATATTATGAATCTTCAGATGAATAATATTCCTCATTAGAAGATAATACAATACCTTCATTTTAATAAGTATCTAGATTTTCTAAATTACTTGATAATAAGAACTATAAGATAAAAAATAAGTTCGAGAAATGAAATTCTATAATTTATGTCTTAACAAAAGAAGTATCCTATCTTTCTAAAGTTATTTATTAGAAAAATTTTGATTTGTAAAATATTTATAAAAACCATAATGATGTTATTTATGAGATGTATAAAATTTCTTAGGATCTTGAAAATATTATTTCTAAGAAAAATGTTATTGAGAATAACTCAAACACTAAAACTAATAACTACGAGGATAAGAATTTATTCATCAGAATAAAATCTGAATTTTTTTCCTTAAATAATAATTTATCAAATTTCACATTAGGAATGAAAGAATTTGGTAAAGTTTATTCACAACTACTTCCTCTTAGGAATAGTTTTTGGATTTGGTTATACTCACTCAAAACCAATTTTAAGTCATAGATATTTTGTCCCCAAAGTATACCTTTTTGCAAAAAGATTCAATGTGGTGGACATTAAGATAAAAATTGTTCTTTAAATAAAACCCAATCCATAGGTTTTCACAATTCTTATTTTTCTATGAAAATGTGGATACCTGAGATTTTACTTTCTATAATTTTCAAATCAAATAATGTTTTGATTCTGAAAGTATAAAAATTTTATTTTCCGAAAAATAAAGGAAGTACCAACAACAATACATATTACATGGATAGTGGATGTTCCTAGCACGTGATTGGTCTCAACACATTCTTTTAAAATATTATCAAGATTAAAAGAGGAAAAGTAAATTTTGGAGATAATGATAAGGGGGAAATTTTTGGTATAGGTAACATTATTATTCTTGGAAAAGATTTAATTTTAAATGTTTTGTTTGTTAAGGTTCATCAGAAAAAAATTATAATCATAATCCAGTAATGTGATTTAGGTTACCCTATGAATTTTAGGAATGATAAATGCTTAGTACGAAATTACAAGGAAGAGTTTATTCACTTTGCCCATAGGCATGAGAATGTTTATACACTGAACATATAATTCCTTAGAAGACAAGGTCTACCTTGACTTAGTGAATTGGAAGATCAATATTGGTTATGGAATAGAAGACCAGGACGCTGTAACTTTATGAACCTATGAAAACTCTCAAAGAAAAGTCATGTTAAGGTTCTAATAGAGATTAGATTAGATTTTTCAAAAGTATGTGATCCTTTTCAATATGGTAAGAAACATAAGTCAATATTTAAATGAATTGGTGAAGTATGTAGTTCTAATTCATTACAGCTAGTGAATATGGATCTTTTTGGTTCAACATAAACTGAAATTATTGGAGGAAAATGCTATGTATTTTTTATAGTTGATGATTACCCCAGATTTACATGGGTCTATTTTTTAGCAATGAAATATGAAGTGTTTTATTATTTTATAACATTTATACCGCATGTTAAAAATGATAAAATCCATCCATAAATAACTATTCAAAGTAATCATGGGGGAGAATTTCAAAGTTCATATTTTAAAACTTTTTGTAGTAAGAAATACATTACTCATAACTTCTCATCCCCAAGAACTCCCTAACAAAATGGTGTTGTTGAAAAAGAAATCAATTTGTTCAAGAAATAACTAGAACCACATTAAGTGAATATTATACTATTAAAAACTTCTGGGTTTAAGCTGTTACTACTGATTGTTATAGTATAAATATAGTTTTAGTTAGACCTTTTCATAACTAAAAACCTTATGAATTGTGGACTGGTCAAAAACCCAAAGTCTCTTACATCAATGTATTTGTATTCAAAGTATTCATCTTGAATAATAAACATAACATACTTAAATTATCACCCAAATCCAATGAAGGAATTTTCTTAGGCTATTCCACCAATTCTAAGGCTTATAGATTTTTTAACAAAAAGTCTTATACTGTTGAAGAAACGGTGCATGTTAAATTTTATGAAACTGATTCTTTTCGTTTTAAATAACCCCAAACCACATCTTCGGATGTGTTTTAAAAAACTATTTATCAACCATTGATGGACGAATCTTCTAACAAGGAAAATATTGAAGAAAATGTTTTTGAATTATTTACCTAAGAAGATTGTCTACCTTATTTTGATGAATAGGTTTTACAAAACCCAAATTGGTTATTTATTAAGAATCATCTTAGTGATAATATCATTAGTGATGTAAATCAAATTTTAAGGACCAAATGTTCTTTAAGAATTGAAGTAGACATTTATCATTTCTTTCCAAATTAGAACCAAAGATCACTACTGATGCTTGTAACGACCCGAGATTTTGAATAAATTTTGTTTCCAAACTTTGTGTGTTATTTTATTTTATACTAAAAAACTATTTCATTTAATAAAATGAGTATAATTAAAATGAGACCATTGGGTTTTGACTTTTATATGACCATTGGTCAATAAGATTGTTAGAAACTAAATGTTACAATTATTGTCTATAAATACAAGTGATCTTGATTAATTAATATAAAAAGAAGATTCGATGGCCCCATCTAGTAGTATCAGTCCAATCGAAGCCCATTTGACGGAACTCGGGAAGGGGGTAGCACCTTTCGGCTTTGCTCGTGACCAAACCCAAGCTGAACTTCATCATGTGAATCTAGAACGGAATCACCTTCGCAAGAAGTTCAAGCTGATAGAAATCACAACTCAAGTACTGTCGGCCGAACTGTCCCAAGATTCTATCACCCTAGAACACCTTACACTTATGTTCTATGCTGGTGTTATAAGGGGTCATGTAACGAGACCGTAACTGCCTTGTGTAATACTTTCATTTAAATAAGAATTCTGATTTCTTTTTATGGTGAAGTTTGTGAATTTTTAAATGTCCGGAAAAATATAGTATGCATATTATTAATGAATTTTAGAAGGATATTTTTTTAAAATAATTATATAAACCCTAAATAATTAATAATGTGTAATGATTTTCAAAAAAAGGTCTTCTACAGTTATGTTTACTAAAAAATTGTGTGTCTAATAAGGTCAACTTAATTTTTGATGCATAGTAATTTATGAATAGTGATTTTATGCTTAGGATTAGTAATGTGACCAAATGTATTAGTAATCTCACTTAAAAAAATTATTAATATAATTTAGGTACCTTGATTATGTAATGTGATTCAATAAAATATGTAAAAATATTTTTCAGAAATTATTAGTCAAGTATTAGTTTTTTCGGGTGAATTGTGTTTTTTAATAAAGAATTAAATTAAAAATATTTATAAAAATATTTTTATAAAATGGAGATCATTTTTGAATTCAGAGCGTCGATATTAGGTTATGGTGATTTTTGGGGATTTTTATAAAAAAATGAATTTTCAGTGAATAGTGTTTTTATATAAAAACTAAACTAAAAATATTTAGAAAATTATTTTCATAAAATGGAGTTCATTTTTGAAATCATATCATCGATATTTGGTTAAGGTGAAATGTTGGGATTTTTATGAAAAATTTGAATTTTTAGTGAATATTGAATTTTCAGTTTAGAGTTTCTGGTGTTTAATGACATCATTAAGGATGTAATAATTCTGGTCTACTTATGAATAGTAAGATAAGTTATGAGGTGTCCCAAGTGGCCAATACCATGAGCAAATACCATGGGGAAGCCCATGGTTTTTCCAATACCACCAATGAGGTGTCCCTAGGCCATTAATGCCTTGTACCCTCACATTCCCTATAAATACCAATCCATTCTCCCATCCTTTCCATTCCAAAGTCCTCCTCAATGAAGTTTGGGTCTCCTTACCTCCCAAGGAGTCCTCCCAAGGTTCCCTCAAGCCTCCCAAGGTCCCAAACATCAAGATTTCGAAGTTACTATTCAAGGTAAGGGATCCTACCTCTCTCTTTCTTTTCATGTTTTCTCCGTTATGTCATTTATTTTAAGCTCCATGTTATTATGTTGGGGATGTTCTTTTATATTAATCCTAATGTCCTTTTCATGTTCATATGATGAGAGACCCCCTCTTTCTCTAATCAATTCATTTTAATAATGATTAAGTGGCGCCATTAGGCTGCTGAATTTTTGTAAGGGATTCTTTCACCCTTCTCATTTTCATGTTCTATTTTCATGTCAAGTCTTTAAAGTTCATTTTTATTATGTTAGGGAATTATCTCTATGTCCATAATATTTTTCTTTTATGTTCATATTATTAGAGACCCTATTTTATCACATCAATTCATTTTTTGAAGTTTTAAGTGATTCCATTAGGCAGCCGAATTTTCATAAGAGAAATCTTATTTTTGTCTTCCTTCCATGTTTTCCATTTAATATGGTTTGTCTTTCAAATTTCATTACCATGTTCTTATATCCTTTATATTATGTCCCTATACTATTTTATGGATCATTTATGAGTGGATGACCCATTTCACCTCTCTTTTCAATATTTTTTTAAACCCTGTAACATAGCCGTTATGCTGCAGAATTTTCAATTCAAAATGTCTCTCTCTTTTTCTCAAATTATTTTATTTTATTAAGTGAATACTCAATACACTTTATTATACAAAATTAATCACATATATATCAAAATTTTATATTTTAAATTCTGTTATTTACATACATGAGACCCACTTTCCTTTTTCGTGGCTTTAAAGTGACATAAAGATCATGTCTTTAAAGCAGTTTTTAAAATGTTATGATTATAAAATGAAACTCATTTATTTTATGCTATATGTATTATTTATGAAATGATTGATAATGATATATGTGGCTCACATGATAATGAAGACAAATTAAGGGTGCAACTTGATAGCGCTCCAATGCATTGGGTAATGACGTTATCTATAGGGATTACAATTTTAACGATACCTTGGTGAATAAACATGGTAATTTTTTTAAATGAAACCTTGGGGATGGAACTTGGTGATATGTTCATGATTGTCTAAGTTAACTATTGTAGCCACATCTTCAAGTTACTAACAATGTTTTTTTATTATGATATGACTCATGATCTCTTTCTCATGACTTAAAGTTATTTATCATGACTTTATTGATGTATCTCATGTTCACATGTAAAATGTTTCTCTTGTTTCTATTACTGGGCCTTCTTCTCACCCTTTCATTTGATGTATGCTCCCAGGTTATGAGGTGCTGTAATAAGCTTAGGATGAACAAAGAATAAGACTTTCAAGTGTTTAAGAAGAATGTTTTATGACATCATGTATTAAGTTCCTGGTCTCCAAGACACTAAAACTTAAAGATCCTTGGTTATGTAAAATGTAATAAAAGGTTATGTTATAAAAAAGAGGGATTCTATAGTTGGTATCAAAGGATGATTTTGTTATTTATAGAAATTAGGATATGAAAACTTTAGGAAGAACCCTATAGAAAAGTTTAAATATAGGAAATCTTACTGGTATTTTGGTGAGTATTGAGTTAGTGGTTTATCAAGAAAATATATACCTGTCGGGATACGAGCATGTAGAGGCAGCTCTAACATAGATGTACATAGGGGTAAAACCTGAAAACACCACTTTGAGATAGAATTGAACAGGAACTGGTACATGACAATGAGCCTTGCCTTGCTGCACTCTTGGTTATGACACTCCCGGGGGATATGTTTGGTTAATAGAAAGCTTTTTATGAATCCTTATGAAGGAATTATAGAAAAATGTAATTGTATAAGCATGATGTTTTAAGACATAAAATCCTTTTAGTTAAAAGAATCATACATGAAATAAGTTTCCCATGAAGAATTTATTATTTTAGAAAATTCCCCCATCATCTAGGAATACATTAACATATTCCCTGAGGAGTTACCCAGATCTCCCCCAGAAAGAGAGGTAGAGTTCTCCATTAAACTCGTACCTGGATCTAATCCGATGTCAAAGACCCCCTATAGGATGGAAAATGTAGATCTATAGGAATTAAAGAAACAACTCCAAGATCTTTTGGAGAATGGGTTTATCCAACCAAGTGTGTCCCCTTGGGGAGAACCCGTTCTCTTTGTGAATAAGAAGGATGGATCGATGCAGCTATGCATTGATTATAGAGAACTGAATGGGATCACAGTGAAGAACAAATACTCTCTTCCAAGAATTGATGACTTATTTGACCAACTTCATGGGAATCAATTCTTCTCTATGATTGATCTTCGTTCTGGTTATCATCAATTGAGGGTGAAGAATGATGATATTCCAAAACTGCTTTCCAATCAAGATATGGGCATTATGAGTTTGTTGTTATGCCCTTCAGACTGACTAATACACCCTCTATTTTCTAGATCAAGAATAAGTAGATTTTGGAAACTTGTGTTTTATCAAATTGATATCTTTTTTATAGAAAAATTATTTGGGGATTAAATGATAAATGTTATTTTGGATGATGTTTTCTCTTTTGGAGTACTATATGCCTAAGGAAAATAAAAAAATACTACATGATTTTATTTGTGGAGGAATGGTTGAAATTTATATTTTGAAAGAATCTATGTATTTATTGTGGACATAGGGTTATATGGGTTATTTTTGGAAAATTATTGACCTTGCATAGAGAATATGTGATTAGGTTAATTACACTTTAGTATGAGACTTCAAGAGTTGTCGATGTTATTTGGAGATAAATGTTAAGATTTATTGTGGAAAACTATGTGATTAAATCCTTCTGGGTTTTGGGTTTCAATCTTAGATTGGATTATTTTTATGAATTTTAAGGACTATTGTGTATTGAATGGTATTTCTTGAACTTTGGGTACTATTTGTTGAATTTTAGAGATTAATAATAGTTTTTTTTATAAAGGATTATCCTTTTTGGTGATTATATGATCTCGTACTAACCATTTTAGTTTTAGTTGATGTCTAAATACAAGGTAAATATATAGTACTCCTTTTTTGGATTATGTGATTCTCTAAAAGATGATTCTTTTCTTTTGATGTGACCAAGTGTTTTTTAATGCTCGTCGTTTGGAGAAAAGATAAGTTTTGGTAGAAACTTATTAAAGGATGAAACTATACTTGAAGGTAAGTATATTTCCTTATGTTTTTATTCTATGTAGTAAATGAATTTCTCAAAATTATGAAAAGGAACGTAAAAAAATGGTTGTTGGTTTATGTTTCCTACTGGGTAATGAATGTCCGTTTACACACATCATAACTTTGTGATTTTCTTGTGGTTAGATTTCTCTTAATCATGTTTTCTATCACTCTCCATCAGAACATGACCCTTTGTTTTCTCTTCTATATCCATGTTTCCCTACATGGAATCCTAGTGTGGGTTAACTCGGGTAACCTTTGTACTTCCCATTCTTTCTTTTAAAATAATAATTTTACTGACTCTTTTTTCCAATGTGGGACTTTTTACGAAATTTCCAAGCCCATTTTTTTAAATTGCGAGGACATAATTTCTTAAGGGGGGAAGAATGTATCGACCCAAGATTTTGAATAAATTTTGTTTCCTAACTTTGGGTGTTATTTTATTTTATACTCAACAAAACTATTTCATTTAACAAAATGTGTATAATTAAAATGACACCATTGGGTTTTGACTTTTATATGACCATTGGTCAATAAGACAGTTGGAAACTAAATGTTACAATTATTGTCTATAAATAAAAGTGATCTTGATTTATTAATATAGAAATAAGATTCTATGGCCCCATCCAGTAGTCTCGGGCCGATCGAAGCCCATCTGACGGAACTCGGGAAGGAGGTAGAACCTTTGGACTTTGCTCTGGGCCAAACCAAAGCCAAACATCATCATGTGAAGCTGGAACGGAATCAAATTCATGATAAGTTCAAGATAATAGAAATCACTACTCGGGAAATGTTGGCAAAGCCGCCCCAAAATTATATCACCCTATCACACCTTACTCTTAGTTCCTATACTGGTGTTATAAGGGGTTATGTAATGAGACCATAACTGCCCTGTGTAATCCTTTCATTTAAATAAAAATTATGATTTATTATTATGGTGAAGTTTGTGAATTTTCAATTGTCTGGATAAATATAGTATGCATATTATTGATGAATTTTAGAAGGATATATTTTTTTTAAATATTTATGTAAACCTTAAATAATTAATAATGTCTAATGATTTTCAAAAAAAAGGTATTCTACAGTTATGTTCAGTATGAAATTTAGAGTATAATAAGGTCAAATTAATTTTTGATGAATACTAATTTATGAATAGTGATTTTACACTTAGGAATAGTAATGTGACCCAATGGATTAGTAATCTCACTTAAAGAAAGTATTAATATAATTTAGGCACTGTGATTAAGTAATGTGATTCAATAAAATAGGTAAATAACTGTTTCAGAAATTATTAATTAAGTATTTTTTTAGGTGAATAGTTTTTTTAATTAAAAATTAAATTACAAATATTTAGAAAATTAATTTTATAAAATGGAGTTCATTTTTGAATTCAGAGAATCGATATTAGGTTATGGTGATTTTTGTGGATTTTTCTGAAAAAAACGAATTTTCAGTGAATAGTTTTTTATATAAAAATTAAATTAAAAATAATTAGAAGAATATTTTCATAAAATGGAGTTCATTTTTGAAATCAGAGAATCGATATTTTGTTAAGGTGAAATTTTGAGATTTTTATGAAAAAGATGAATTTTCGTTGAATAGTGAATTTTCAGTTTAGAGTTTCTGGCGTTTAATGACATTATTAAGGATGTAATAATTATGTAATAATTCTGGTCGACTTATGAATAGTAAGATAAGGTATGACGTTTCCCAAGTGTCCAATACCTTGGGTAAATAACCTGGGCAAGCCCATGGTTTTTCCAATACCACCAATGAGGTGTCCCTTGGCCATTAATGCCTTGTCCCCTCACTTCCCCTATAAATACCAAGCCATTCTCTCATCCTTTCCATTCCAAAATCCTCCTCAATGACGTTTTGGTCTCCTTACCTCCCATGGAGTCCTCCCAAGGTGCCTTCAAGCCTCCCAAGTTCCCAAACTTCATGATTTCAAAGTTACTCTTCAAGGTAAGGGATCCTACCTCTCTCTTTCTTTTCATGTTTTCTCCTTTATGTCATTTATATTATGCTCCATGCTGTTATGTTGGGGATGGTATTTTATATTCATACTACTTTCCTTTTCCTTTTAATATGATGAGATACCCCCTCTTTCTCTCATCAATTCATTTTAAGAATGTTTAAGTGGCGTCGTTAGGCTGCCGAATTTTTGTAAGGGATTCTTTCACCCTTCTCATTTTCAAGTTCTATTTTCATGTCAAGACTTTCAAGTTCCTTTTTTATGTTGGTGTATTATATCTATATCCATCATACTTTTCTTTTATGTTAATATGATGAGAGACCCTATTTTATCTCATCAATTCATTTTTTGAGGTTTTAAGTGACGCCGTTAGGCTGCCGAATTTTCATAAGAGAAATCTTATTTTTGTCTTCCTTCCATGTTTGTCATTTCATATGGTGTGTATTTCAAATTTCATTACCATGTTCTTATATCCTTTATATTCTGTACCTATACTGTTTTATGGATCATTTATGAGTGGGTTACCCATGTCCCCTCTCTTTTCAATATTTTCTAAAACCACGTAACATAGCCGTTATGCTGCAGAATTTTCGTCTCAAAATGTCTCTCTCTTTTTCTCAAATTATGTTATTTTATTATGCTAATACTCAAATATCTTTAGTATACAGGGGTATTCACATATATATCAAAATTTTCTATTTTAAATTCTGTTATTTATATACATGAGACCCTCTTTCCTTTTTCGTGGGTTTAAAGTGACATAAAGATCATGTCCTTAAAGCAGTTTTTAAAAAGTTATGATTATGAAATGAAACCCATTTCTTTTATGCTATATGGGTTATTTATGAAATTATTGATGATGATATATGTGGATCACATGATAATAAATATAAATTAAGGGTGCGCCCAGATAGTGCTCCAATGAATTGGGTAATGATGTGATATCTAGGGATTACAATTTTAAAGATACCTTGGTGAATAACCTTGGTAATTTTTTTAAATGACACCTCGGGGACAGACCTTGGTGATATGTTCATGATTGTCTAATTTAAATGTTTTAGCCACATATTCAAGTTATTAAACACGTTATTTTTATTATGATAGGCCTAATTATCTCTTTCTCATGCCTTAAAGTTATTTATCATGACTTTATTGATGTATCTCATGTTTACATGTAAAATGTTTCTCCTTTTTCCCTTACTGGGCCTTATGCTAACCCTTTCCTTTTTTGTATGCTCCCAGGTTATGAGATACTGTAATGAACTTAGGATGAACAAATAATAATCCTTTAAAGTGTTTAAGAAGAATGTTTTATGTCATCATGTATTAAGTTCTTGGTTTCCAAGACACTAAACCTTACAGATCCTCGGTTTTGTAAAATGTAATGAAAAGTTATATTATAAAAAGGCGGGATGCTATAATACTTTGGGCAACGAAGATTTTATTAATGATATATAAGATGAACTAAATGAATTCAAAAGGAATAAATTCCGGACCTTGGTTGAAAGACCTAAGGAAACTTCTATAATTGAAGTAAAATAGGTTTTTAGAAATAAATGTGATGAAAATGGAATCATTTTTAGAAATAAATCTAGATTAGTCTATAAAAGATATAATGAACAAGAAAGAATAGACTATGAATAAACTAATTCTCCAGTAGCTAGAATTGAATCTATTCATACTCTACTTTCCTTTGCAGCGTTCTAAAATTTCGAACTTTTTCAAATGGATGTGATATGTTATTTTATTATGGATTTTTACAAGAGGAATTTTATATTGAATAACCTTCTAGTTTTGAAGACAAAAAATATCCCGAACATTTTTTAAAAAATACTAAAGATTTATATGGACAAAAAATTCCCATAGAGCCTAGTATGATAGATTTACATAATTTTTCTTAAAAAAATATTATGTTAAGGGAACTTATGATCCAACTCCTTCTATAAATAAAGATAAGAAAAATGTTTTTATTTTTCAAATTTATGCTGATGAAATTATATTCGGATAAACTTAGCAATCTCTAACTGATTCTTTTGTGAATCTCATGATATCTGAGTTTAAAATGAGTATGATGGGTGAGTTAAAAATTTTCCTTGGTTTTCAAATTTCTCAAAAACTAGAAGAAACTTATATATCTCAAAATATATATGTTAAATGTCATCTTAATAATTATGGATATGACAATACTAAAATTATAGGTACTCCAATTGGTACCTCAAATTATCTTAATCATGGTGATGCTGGGAAGGTAGTAGATCGAACATTTTTTATAGGTATGATAAGAAGGTTATTATACATAACAGCTAGTCATCGAGAATTAATGTTTTTAGTATGATTATGTTCAAGGTATCAATCTAATCCAAAGGAATATTATTTAAAAGTAGTGAAAATAATTTTTCACTATTTAAAGGGAACCATGGACTTATGAATTTTTTATTCTTCTCAAAATGATTTTGTTTTTAAAAAATTCTTCGATGTTGATTTTGGTGGATGTAGAATGGATAGGAAAAGTACATCCAGATCTTTTCATTTCTTAGGAGATTCATTAGTTTATTGTCCATGTAATAAGAAACACCTAGTAGCACTTTCCATGGTTGAAGCTGAATATGTAGCAGTTGTATGTTGTTGTGCTCAAGTATTGTGGATGCAACACACACTCACTAACTATGGAATGATTTTTACAAAAAACACATATATTTTATGATAATAAACGTCCCATTTCCCTAAGAAAAAATCATGTACATCACTATCATGCAAAGAACATAGATATTAGGCATCACTTTCATAGAGATCACATACTAAAAGTAGATATCATTCTTCAATTTATAAGAATTTTAGATCAACTTTCTGAACTTTTTACATAATCATTACCCTTCGATAGATTTTAATATGTTAAAAAAGTTAGTAACGATAATCATAAGGTAATATTCCATATTAACTTATTGTTGAAACCTATCTTCTTAGATTAAGAAAATTATTTTTCATAGGGAGAGTATATTTTTTTATAAAAAATTATAAATTATTTTTCAAAACCTAATTCATTTTTATTTTCTTTAATAAAAGTTTCCAGAACCTCAATTTTTCCTTTCCCTAATAAATATTTCATGATTCTAAGTATTTTAAGTTGAACTTTATCAATATTGAAAATTATTTCTAAGAAATCCAGAAGGTATGTTTCCTTACATAGATTACCGCAATTTTATTTCTTTACTTGTTGGTATTTCTATCTTGTTTTAAGAAAACTCTATCAGATTCACTTTCTTTAAATATGATTTTCCTTAAAACCTCAAATGATCAAAACCTTCATATCATTTTTTGGCATTGATATCAACTATCAGATCATATAAAGCTTATTTCAACTATTGGATTTAATTGTGAATCAAAACAATCATCACGAATACTATATAATGGTCGCCCTTATTTGTGTCCCAAATTGGTTCTCTCAGTATTTTTCACCGATGATCTACCACCCTATAAATCATATATTTATTATTTTAGTTTCCTTAAATTTTGGATGTCTCTTGATATTTCCTCTCAAAATCAGATGGCCTCAAACAATGAAATGAATTATTAGAAAATTTACAAAGAAAGGTTGGTTAAACCAAATTTCTTTTTGATGTATGAATCTCTTATTTCTAAAGGTATAAATAAGAATAGCTAAGAAAGTATTTGTATATCCAAGTCAAAGAACCAGAATTCAGTTTATCCTGACCATCTTATAGAGTTTTACAATACATTCAGATTTTAAGAAGAAGGCGGAATGTAAAAAATTTTATTTAAGAGTTATGGAATGTCCTATTTGTTATCCATTAATATGGCTGCAAAAATTCTCTATATTCTTTATAAAGGTGAAGCAATATTTTCCTCTCACAAGCTTCTAGAAAAGGAAGTATTTTTTAGAAAGAAAAGGAAATTGAGTTCCTTGAACTCAATGGAGTCAATTCACTGAAGATAAATCATATTAAAACCAACTACAAATTGTTAGCCTTTTGAATGCAAGTATTTTTTATTCCAAGAAATGGATATAAGGATTCCCATAAGAAGTGTGATATTTTTATAATTGATTGCCTAGTGAATATGAGAATGTTAAATCGCATCAAATACACTCTTCCTACCATAACCAATATAAAGAATTGAACCCTCATGTCCCATATTATTTTGTATCCAATCATCTTTTCCAATATCATTTTTCAATGCTTAGAATCCTTCCAAATTCATTGGAGTTAAAATACAAAACCTTTAAGACAATATTGTTGATTGATGACACTCTGAAAAAGATGGAAATCAATTTCAGTATCATGTCAAGAGAGTTCTATGAACTTTTTAAAATTGATATTCAAGCTATCACCGATAAAGGAGAAGTTGGTGAGTCCTCCAAGAAAACCCAGAAGAAGATAAAATAGAAAAAAATAGAACAAAATGAAAAATATCTCATTCTGGAAACTCAATCAGCTCCACCAATTCCATAAATGAAAAATTCATTTTTTGATGAAGTGGTTGAAATGTGGAGAGAGTAGAAGAAGAAGAAGAAAAATAATAAGGGCGATGCTGGTTTTGGTTTAGACCTTACTAAGGCTAAGGCCTTGACGATTCATGTAGCAGAAGAGCTTTAAACCAATATAAATAAAAGAGAATGAAGAAAAAGTGGTCAGAGGATGAAAATGTCTAAGAATTTCTCAAAGATACTGGCAAAGTATCTAAAAAAATCTAGGTACCAAAATCCTTTTTTCATGAATGAGTTCCTTTAGAAACTCTGGGAAAGAAAATTTCAATTCTGTAACCCACTAGGGAAGAACACTTAGTTCATAAAGAAAAAGAAGAGGAAAAAGAAGATAAATGTGGATATGTGATCAAACATGTGGAAGAATATCATGTGAAGGAGAGCCCTTCTGAAAAGTTGTCAATAAAAAATTCACAAGTAGAATACTCCAAGATAATATCACAAGGTAATGATGATGATTCACTAGATGAGGTTGATAAACCTAATGACGATGAAAGAAACAATAGTGATTTTATTTATCTTAAAGATATTAAGGAAGGTTCAAAGAAATATGATATTGATGAAGATAAGATAATCCCAGTCTCTAATAGCAAGCATGAGTCTCTGAGAGATAAGAAGGTAATTTCTAAATATGAGAAAGGAAAATAGGTGGTTTTTGATTCACCCAGAAAGGCAGTAGTTGTAAAATCTAATAATGTTTTTGTTGGAACATCCAAGAAGAATGATGAAGAGAAAGATAAAGTTTCCTCACCCATAAGGGAATTTGCATCCGAATCCTCATCCTCCATAGAACGAGATTTTTTAGTCAAATGTTTAAAGAAGCTAGTAAATACAATACCCTTATTCACATGTATCAATTTGAGATTTTATTTTCTTCAGTATTCTATTAATAAAAAGTCAGATGTAATAAGTATGCTCATGGAAAAGTTTATTAAGCTTGAAGTAGAGTTTAAGAAGTTTCACATAGGATATGATGCTCATAAGAAATCATGCAAGGAAATAGACAAATTTTCAAAGTAATTTTTAATCTTTTAATTATAGTTTATTTCCATGAATCAGTAAATAATGCCTTTGATCCATCAGATAACACTGTGAAGAACTTTATATCAAATCCTCTAGACAAGTTGAATCAAGAGAAACCAGCCCGAATTCAAGAGGACAAAGACATGAATGGAAAGGTCAATTAAATTTATTTAAATTTTAAAAGGGAAAGAGAAATAATTGAAGATTTATAAGAAAAATTGAATGAACAAGAAGAACTAGTCAATTCACAAGCTAAATTTATTAATTCATAAGAATAAAGAATCAAAGTTCTCAAGAAGAAAATTATGGATCAGGATCATCTACTCAAGATATTTGAGGATGACAACAAAGATTTTATGAAGTTGAAGGAAACCTTGAGAAATATGATGCCAAAGGAAAATAAGGATGAATGATCCTTCCTAAAATCTGATCTTTTCTTGTATTCTCCTTGTAAAAATTTTCCAATAATAATGAAATTTTGTTATACTTCCATTGTTTGTCTTATATATTTTTAACTATTAAGGTATATTTTTTCCCATGTCCTCTATTCTTTTTTGAAAATAACAAAGGGGGAGAAAAGAATGATCAAAAGAATATTAATAATAAAATTCCATAAGTAAGTGGGAGATTAGTTAAATAAGATATTCTTAAGAAAAAAGAATTCACTTCTTTATGAAAGCAAAAAATACGATCCTTAGGGATTTCAAAACCTAAGGAGGAGTTAGTCATATTCTTTATGGGTCAATGAAAAGGGAGATAAGTATTTCTTTTAAAGAACAAAAAGAAAAAATCTTATTCTGTATATTGTTTTTCGAAAAGTTTTATTGTGCTTTCCAAATGGGGGAGATTGTTATATTAATATGTTCCCTTATGAATTTTCCATTCCATTATGTTTTGAAAATCAAAAACACATTTACTTAAGGAAATATATATATCTCAAATAATTATTTTCTTAAGGAAGATATTCTTTCTCTAAGAAAATTGTTATCTTTACCTTTGGTTTTAAAAGAATTTTCAAATGTTTCTTTAACAAATTCTAACAATATTTTTGATATGTAAAAATTCGGATCCTTATCTAAATCATAGAAATCACATAGTTTCTTAGATACAGAGTCTTACTATTTACAGACTCTGAATTCCCTAAAACTCAGATTCTAAATTCTCTGAAATCTAGACTCTGAATTTTATGAAATTCAGACTTTGAATTCCCTAAAATTAAGACTTCGAATTACTTAAAATTCATACTTTGAATTACCTGAAATTCAGACTCCAAATTCTCTAAAATTTAGGATCCGAATTCTATGAAATTCAAAATCTTAATTCTATAAAATTCAGACTCTGAATTCTCTAAAATTCAGACCCCGAATTGTCTAAAATTCAAACTCCAAATTCTCTAAAATTCAGACCCCAAATTCCCAAGAATTCAGACTTCTAATTCCTTAGAATTAAGACTCTTAATTCCTCAAAATTAAGACTCCTAATTCCTCATAATTTAGATTCTGAATATCCATTTTTTTCAAAAATCGTATTTTTTATATTTTCAAGCTCCGATTATTTTTTTCTAGATTCTTATTATTTAATTTTTTTAAGCTAATTTACTTTACTAACACATTATTTCAATTTTATTGGATCCTAGTTTCTTAAACATGATATTATTTTCCTTTCATATTTTTGGTTCTTAAGCATGATAATGTTTCTCATGTTTTTCCAATATAAAACGATGTTGTATAGTTTGTTTCTAATTAACCATTTTTTGAGTGACACATTTACAGGTCCTTCTGAAATTGAAGGAAAAATACAACCATTGGAGGAGGGAGCCGACCATTGGAATCATTTCTTATAAACAGGAGCTCATTTGAATGATCTAAATATACATTAAAAGATATTACATACTGTGATGCTATGAAGTAATTTCTTGATAGAGAGACTCTTGTGCCCGGTGTGATATGTGAAGATCCTTTTTAGCTATGAAAAACTTGTTCATATTGCTTTTTGCAACTCCAATAATTGCTGTGTATAATTGAGGGATTCAAGGGATAAGAAGGCACATGTGCCAACCGCTATAAATTTTGAGGACTTTCAGGTATAAGAAGACATTGGTGCCGACTACCTTAATGTTCGAGGGATTGCAAGGATAGCAAGACATACTCCAATATTCTTATCAAGGGCTTACCCTGGTGTGGGTAAGACATAATTTATTGAAGTTATAAATAAAGGGACCTTTATCGAAGGTTGTTGGATAGAATTACCTTTGGGTTAAATGATTTTTTACATGATTAATTTCTTTGTTTAAAGTTTTATTTATGATATTTTTTTGTTAAAGAATGAAAGTATAACTTTCATACAGTTTCTTATACTTGTATACTCTAATAAATAAGATTCTATACTCTTTAAGGTAGAATCTTTCCAACTGGCTTATGTTTTATTAATTTTAACTTGTTTAAGTTTTGGTTTCTTATAATTATACATAGGCCCTTCCAATTATTCGTTTGAGTTAGAACCAAAGAGGGTAGGTGAATTAACTATGTTTAACATTGTTAAACATATATTTCCTTAAGGTTAAAAGTGACAGTTTTTAAACACACAATTCACCCCATCTTGTAATTTAGCATCTTCATCTATATTTTGATCCTACATTTAATACATACCCAAATCAATAAAAAAATTTATAAACCATATAGAGTAAAATGATGAATGATATTAAAATAATACATCAATAGTCAAACTAATCCTAAACCATATGAAAAAATATTAAAGATGATATCAATAGAACATATCATCCTAGTGTCATATGTAAAATAGAGCATTCATGTAGTTGATGAATATTAATACCCTGAAAATATCATTAAAACATTTTTGAGGAAAATATCCTTTACACTTTATAAATCATCTTTTGAAAATAAATGTTCACAATTATTTTATAAAATACTTTTCATTGTAAATAATAAATGTAAAATTTTAAAATAATATTTATAACATTGAGTGTTCATGGTGGAGGAAAATTATCTTTATGCATTATATATTAAATCAATGATTCCTTTCACATTTTCAGTAAGCTCCAAATGGGTATTATTTTGAAAATTACAGAATATCCCTTTTAATTTTGTTTGTATAAAAAATAAAACATGGGTAATTTTTGTCCATAAATCCTTTGAATAGTGTTAAAATATTTTAGAAAACATTTTGATAAAGGATGGTATTATAAGAGAATTTATTTTTGACCTTACAGAAAAATTAAGTATGATTTTATTAAAAAACATTCATAATATTTTTAAGTACCAAATATAAGGAAAATGGTTCTATTATTTGAAAAAGTTCATGAATAACCAAAGTATAATAAAATATTTTTTATGATATAATTATTTAATAATTTTCCCAATATAGGCTTCAAACAACAATCCTGAAAGATGATGATATTGGGAAATAAACCCTTACCATTATAGTAAATTAATTATCATATTCCCTATGAATAAATTAAATTTTAATGGAATATTAAATAACTTGAATAAAAATTAACTACTTATATAAAATAAAATAATATACGTTTATACACCAAACAAAATAAATAATTCATGAATATGGAGTATATTTTAAAGAAGTAAAAGTAAAAATAGAAAACCTTACCTTAGGCCAGACATGCCACATACGTTCTTTATTAACCTAAATAATAAACATTTGTTATTTATTTAATTTATTAAGATCATTTTTCAATATCATTATTAATTTTATTCCACTTATTACTAATTTATATATTATTACTCAGTCAATTAAATTTACATAGAATGTTTTGATGATATTTGATTTATGTGTCAAAAATGTCATTTTTAGGTTAAACATTGTCAAAGTGGTCATTATTTAAACATATAAATAATAATAATAATAATGAAATAATTATCATATCTATACATTAATATTTTTTTGAAATGATAATGAGATGTGTTCATGAGAAATAATTTACATTATAATCATAAAAACAATATGTTGTATGTATACATGATTAATATTTCAATTTTTCAATGATCATTATAGAAATGAGTTAAGTAATATTTTATCATTAAAAATTGATAATAATATCACAAATAATATATTTTTTATTTAAATATACATATATATATATATATATATATATCATCCATGTGGTTTTGTGATGAAAAGAGAGTCACATCCCTTTGTGAAGGCAATAGTCCACACGTACCCAAATGATGTTATCATCTTGAAGTGAGTGAAAGGGTAAGAAATAAGAAGAGTTATTAAATTTTAAGAATGATAAATGTTTCCTTAAAATCAATTTTTTTAATTTATATAACATATAATCATTATTTCTGTCTTTATAACCTTCCATTTAATGTGTTATATAATTACAAACCACGTCTCTTTTCCAGGTGCTAGTCCATCGTACACATGAGTGACACTATCATATACCATGAAGAATGGAAAGTAAAAAAAGGAATATATGATATAATTACTCTATAGGTATAAATATGTTCTAAATATTGTATATACATATATTTATATAATTTAGATCTATGATCATACCCAATCGTGAGAGGTGGTATTGGAAACATTAAGGGCATCAATTTGTGAGGCCGGAGTCCATTATACACATGAATGCTGATTCCATAAACTATTTGATGGAAGTGGGGATTGTTGTAGATAATCTCATTCAATAAATATTTAATTATATGTAAGATAATTTGGTTATTCTCTAAAAATGTTTTAATAATTATTTAAGGAGGTGGTGGTAGAAATAAAATAAAACCACTCATTGAAGAACACTATATCTTCCTTTTGATCCCACAGAAATCCATTCTAGGATACATTTACAACAACCATAAGGGTCCTAGTATTAGTTTGTGTAATTTTAGAATCGTTTTTTATAGTTATTTTCTGAAAAAATAAACTTTTAATGTGTGAAGAAGTGTGTATAGGGGGTGGAATTTTATAAGTTACCTAAGTAGCACAATAGTAATTGTTTAAATGAAAATTGCATACTCAAATTTTTTCACGTTAAAAGGGAACTAATTGAGCATTACCAAGTATTAGAGATGATAAGGTAATAATATTTCCATAAAAATTATTTTATAAAAGTTTATTGTTCATTTTAACCCTTATCGTTTTAGTTTCACACTTGGCAAACCCATTGTTACCTTAAACACAGTATTTAATTTTTAATATTTCCTCAACACATTATAGAAATAAATTAACTTGACCATAAGAGAAAATATAAATTATTTAGATTCCAAATATAGAATGCATTTTTGAAATTTTCTACCATTGGCTTGTAAAATGTTTATTTAAAATTTATCCCACAGATGTGATGAGAAAACAGGGTTTTAAGCGAAAATTATCAATGGATTACAAGGTTTTTATATAAACTTTAAATATAAAATTGATTAAAATTTACTAAGTTCAATTAATAGATATATAAATGAATTAATATTACTTGAAAAACCATTTCAAATATAATTTAACATTACAGAACAATTTAAATGAAAATACATTTTACAATTAAAATTCAAACTTTTCACTTTTCATTAAAAAAATGAAATTTGATTGAAAAATTCAAGCAATTACCCCTAAGATAATTTTTATATAATGATATAAAAAATTATTATTATTTTTTAATTTAAATATTATAAAATTATTAATATTTAATTTTAAAATATATGCACAATGCATGAGTAATCTTCCTTTTAGAAAAATACATTTTTTAAAAAAACATTTCTTTCTCTTTAGACTTGTTCTTGTTTTATTTATACTTTATAGATAACCATTGAATTTATTTTATACATATGTAAAATAATTGTTTTTCATAATTTATTTGTTACTATTAATACCCTCCAATTTAATATATTCTTAATAATGGTAATTTTTAAATAATAAATATTTATTTGAGTATCTTATTTCATTCAAATTCAGAGTTGCATGAATTAAAGCTTTTGAATAGATTGAATTTATTTAAAAATAAATATATCTAAAGTATTGTGATTGTATATTCCCTTATAATAAAGGTGATAAATTCCATGCATTCTATCGAATAAAATATTTATATTTTAAAATATCAGGGTGTTACATTCTACCCCCTTAACCTTTTGGATTCCTCACAATTAAATCCGGATATTGATAATCAAGGGTTTGAAATTTGAAAATAACTTCATTTAAAACCAACATCATAATTTTTTACTATAATATAAAATTATCATGTGATAAAGGAATGTGAAAAGGTTCTATGGAATATCCAAAAACTAAGTCTCTAAGTAGGAGAACATCGGTGGAAATACAAGTTGTGGGTATGGAATAAATGTGTAAATAATTATAAAGAATATTAGAAGTAATTTATCACGATGATGTAAATGATCAATGGAATGTTGGGGAATTAAAAACTATAAAAACATTATAATTTAAAATATAATCTTATGTATTGAATATAAAGGTAATATTATAAGATTTTTTTTCAATATCCATTTATAAAATATGAGTAATTTTTTACTATCTAATAGTAGAAGGAAATATACTAACATGATACATTTATATTTCAAAAGAATAAATTTTTCCTCTGGTTGTTATTTGATCAATTTCTAATTGATCAAATACTCTTAGAAATTTATATTCCAAAATGAATTTTTTATACTTAAAGCACTAATATTCACTTTTAACAGATTGTAAGTTTCATAATAACTTGATAAGTCATTCCGTCGATATCTAGCTATTATTATAAAAATGGATCGAATTGGTTATCTACTAAAAATCATCCTTCATATAGTGAAGTAATACATTAATCTCTAAAATCTAATCCAAAGTTCAAATAAAACCACATTATGACTTGTTAACCTTATAAACCCTCCAAATTATTAAGATCCATTACATTAGAAAGAATTTCACTATTTTTACAAAATTAAATTATCATTAATCCCCCATACATAATGAATTGGGTCTTAATCGTCACAAACCAATTTGGTGAATACCTTCACCATGTATTCTTTTCAAACATGGTCATAACCTAAATTACCATAAAACCTTGTTTAAAAGCTTTTTTCATCCTTATTCGATAAATAAAACATATATTTTTGGATAATTTTCTTGATTCCAAAAAATGATGTCAATCTATCAATGATAGCATAAACAACCTTTTAAACAAATCATTAATCAATTCCTTAGTGGTCGGTACCATCCAAATTTTATTTCCCATATCAATCTACTCTTTGTTCTGACATAATTATCCCACATTAAGAATATATTATATGTTATCTTTTCATTAATCATGTTATTTTATAAAAAGATAAAAATTATAGCGGATCATTTTTATTTTTCATCTGTACCCTTTAATAAATGGTTCTAAGTCCTTAATGAAAATTTAATATTGTATAATACATATAAATTTCATAGTTCTTATAAGGAGGATAAAATTGATAAAATACTAAAATTAAATAATTCATGAATCCAAACAAAATAACATTATTCATTACACTTCATCTTTAGTAAAAACATAATCTTCTCCGTGATCCATTAGCTTCTTTTGAAATATATCCCTTTTATTCTTGGGGAATTTGTTATTATAGTATCTCATCCCCATAGTGTTGAAGCTTTGAACATTGGAATACTTTTTATTAATATTTAAAATCATGATCATGGTGGCCTTACTATCGACACTTATAGAAAACTACAATTCCCTTTAAGAGATAACTAGAGTGTTTCTTTACACAATTGTCACATGTGGGAAAATCTATTTTTCCCTTATTCCATTTAACCATATTTTTATATCACATTATATTCTTCTATTACTCCCCCTTTTCATCCATACATCATTGATAATTATTTTTCTATCTTATTAATACATGATATTATGTCCTTATATGGAGAGATTTTCTGTGAGACAAGTTCCCATTGCAAGATTAGATTAGTCTCATCAAAGAAACGATCATTATTACTCTTTAGATTATGTAAATTTATATGTTTCAGATTACTTCTACTTGGTTGAATTTCTAAAAGATATAATAATACAAATTATATCATATCATGATGAAACATAATCCATAATCCCAATAAAAGTGTAATACATAAGATAAATTGAAAAATTTATGCATAGATAATTCAATAACCATAAACATAGTTTTCTTGGTGATATAATTTTTTCAAAACCATTATAATGGAATGTAAATAAAATTCAATTTATCCCAATAATATCACTTAGGAGTTTCAAATCAAGTGTAATGTAAGGTCCTTTATGTACACTAGGTGACGATAGAGTCAATACTAATGCAATCTTTTTAGAGTTATTACCCCTAGTATCATATGTTCTTGAACCATGTCCACTTATAGTATCCAGATTAAGATGTTGTTTCTAATGAAATCCACAAAATTTCCCCCTTACCAAACCACTATGATGTTTTCTATAGTTATCCTAAAATTATATCATAATGGTAATGTTCTCTAATGGGTTTTTTCAAAATACTGTTCTAAAGGTTTGTACTGAACATCCACTGATACCAACTATAACAACACCAAACCTAGTATCCATGATCTAGTGTCTAATTTATTATCTTAGAAAAGTTAAAAGTAATCACATCCCAAAGGAAAAAATAATTTATTTGTGTTAGTCAACTGTATAGATACAATATATTAATATTACATTTAAAAAATTAAAATAAACAAAAAATACATCATTGAGAATGAATGTATCCACCTTAGTGTATCCTTGCATATCAATCCCAAAACACCTCCTTGTATCCAAGGGAAAATAAGATATAACAAAGGGGGGAGCTAAAATGATCAGTAATGGTATGTGTAAAGAGAAATATATTAATAACTAAGGAATACTAAATATTTGAAGGTAAATAACTAAAAAATATTCCATTTATTATATAACATGAGAATAATATGGCTAGAACAAATGATGATCAATTAATCCCATAAAATGAGCATGAAAGTTAAGGGTGGATATTTTAATAATCTAATAATCACATTGAATATCAGAAACTGAATTCATAATTATGTAATGTATAATTATGTACAACTAAAACACCATCTAGGACTTTTTCAAAGAGATCTAATACAATCAAAACCTTATTCAATGAATCTATATAAATGGGAAAGGGAGAAGCCCGAACCCAATCTAGTTTGTCTCAAGAGAACTACGTATTCATCTAAGAGATATAAAAAGTCCCACCCATCACATTCAATATCTAATTTATTCATCATATAAATTGGGTCAACCATAAAAACCATAAACATTAGCATTGATAAACTAATATACAAAATGTTAATAATTACCCCAATAAATAAACATAATCATAAACTATCTAGAGAAAAATTATTAATGGTATTGATATTATACATCCATAGTCAAACTGATCATAAAACATCCTAAAAATTGGTTAGTATGGTATCAATACTAATTTTTTATATATATCATAAGTAAAAGAGAGGGTTAATTTTTTTGATTAATTAGAATAACATGAATAGATCCTTAACAACATTCTTAATGAAAATAACCCATAAATTTTGAAAATCACAATTTAAAACCAATATTTTACAAAAGAGTTTTAAAACATTATTAATTGAAAATAACAATTAATTGTTTTTTTAAAATTAACTCTGAAATATTTAACGATAAAAATGGCATAAAATTCTATTCAAATTTTATACATTAATATATATATTCCTTCCAAAATTTTTATTAAAAGACAAATGATTGTTATTTTTAAAACAATATGATGATTCATTTAAAATTATTTTTTAAAAATTAGAAAATATGGTTACTTTTTTTAATAAATCATTTCAAGAATATTAAAAAGTTATTTTTTTATAAAAAATTGGTTTTAATGAAAAAATATTTTTTATAGGAGAGCAAAATAATGTTGGATTTCATTAAAAAAATTTGCTAATAATTATAATTACTAAAAAGAGGAAAACTCATACTATTACTTAAAAATTTTCATGAATAAATAGAGGTGAAGAAAATATATTGACCTTAATATAGAAATACAAAATAATTCCACATGCGATACTTAAAAAACAATACCAAACAAGGATGCGATTATGAAATAAACCCTTACCACTTTCGTAACTTTTGTATCATAAGACCCATAGAGGAAATTACATTAAATGAAATATTAAATTCCATGAAGTTAAATTAATTCATAATATAACATATATAATGTGCATAATACAAATTAAAAAAAGTAAATAAGTGGTGAATATGATTTAGGTATCACGAAAGTAAAAGTGAGATGAGAAACTCTACCTTAAGTCCGACTCATCACATATGTTATTTGTCTTCCAAAATAATAAAATTATATCACTTATTTACATTTTGGATAATTTTTTATGGTTTATTATTCCTCTTATTTAAATTATTACCATGAAATATATGATTACATAATTCATTAAGTGTATGTGAGATGTTTCCTTGATATTTAGATTTTGTGTCAAAAATTACATTTGTAGGTTGACTATAGTAAAAGAAGTAAATATTTATAAATAATAATAATAATTATTATAATAATATAACTAACATATTTAGACATAGATTAAAATATTAAAATCAATAATGAAATATTTTTATGATAAATAAAATATAGTATGATTATTGTGGTGGTAGGCAGTATGTACGAATGGGTAACATTTCAATTTTTCAATGATAATTATGGAGAGGAGGTAAGTAATATTTTATCGTGAAATAATGGTAATAATATAATAAATAACATATTTTTTCAATAATTATACATACATATATATATATATATCATCCATGTGGTGTGGGGATGAAAATTTAGTCTTATCAATTCATATAGGATATAGTTTACACAAACACGAATGATGTTATCATCTTTAAGATAATAAAATTGTACGAAATAAAATGATATACTATCATTTAATAATGATAAATATGAAATAGGTATCACAATTATTTAATGTATATCACATATAATACTTAGAAATATCCTTATCACAATCTATGTAAAGCATTAGTGAAAGATAAACATATCACTTTTTGAGGTGGTTCTTTGCTGTATACATGAATGACATTGTCGTATCCCATACATAATGGAATCTAAAAAGGTATATATGATATCATCACTCTATATTTATAATTATGTCATAAATAACATATATATATTATCAATCATTAAACCCTTCTGTGAGCAGCGGTAATGGGAAAACGAATGATAACTGTCCGTGAGGTTGTTGTCCATCGTACGCACGAATAACGATCTCATAACACATTTGATGGTAGTGGGGAATGTTGTAGGTAATGAACCTAAAAAAACTAAATCCCATTTTATAATAGTACTGATATTATTATATCATCACTTATTAATAATAACTTACAAATGTTAAGGAAGAAATAAAATAAAAAGGATCATTGAAGAACATTGCCTCTTCTTCGTGTAACATTTTTAGGTTCACACCAAAATCCTTCCTAGGTTGTATTTTATCCCATAATTAGTCTTATAGTATCAGGGTATTCACTTTTAAGGTTATTTGGATATGTATTTTCTAATAAAAAATGGATTGAAAGTGTGAAGAAGAGAGGAGAGGGTGGCCTTTTATAAGTTAAGTGAGTGACACCAATATATGTTTTTAAACTAAAATGGTGTTCCCACGTTGTTCACCTACTCCAAGGGTCCAAAATATATTATTATTGTTAATTATACATCTTATGGTAAAAATATTTCCATAAAATTTATTTTAGATAATCCTTCAGGTCATTATTACCCATATATGTTTTGTTTAACCCCTATAAATCCATTTTTACTTTAACTGAAATAATTAATTCTTAATTATTCATTATTAATAATAGTAAAAAATTAAGAGGAACATATTATATAATATAAATTATTATAAATATAAATATTAAATATAATTTTCTAAATTCATTCTATAGAACCTATCAAATTTAATTTTAAATTTACCCCATAGACATGACAAAAAAGAAGGTTTTTGAATAGAAAATGTTCAGAAATTATAATATTTTTAAATGAAAATTAAATATAAAAATGATTAAAATGACATAAATGTGATTAATATATAAAAAATTTAACAAAGTTTAATTAAAAAAATTAAAAATATAATTTATCTTTATAAATAATCTAAATTTAAATGCAGTTTTCATTTAAAATTCAGTTTTTTTCACTATTTATCAAAAAATGAATCATTTTGGAAAAATCCCCCAAAAAATCACCCTAAGATAAGTTGAATATGATAATTTTAAAAATGACGTTTTTTTTTCAAATAAATCTCATAAAATTTGAAAAATGTTATTTTAAATTGTGCAAACATTTCATGATTAATCCACCTTGAAGAAAAATATAGTTTTTTTCAGAAAACATTTTTTCCCTTTAAAATAATTCTTATTTTATTTATAATCAATAAAAGAACTGATTTTTTTGAATATATGTTTGAAATAAAAAATGTTCAAAATTTAGTTGTAACGATTCATACCCACTTATTTAACTGTAAGGCTATGCTCTTAATGTTTAAATAATAATATTTTAATAGAGTGTCACATTTCATTCGAACCTAGTGTTTCATGCATCAAAAGCTACTGAAGATATTGAATTTATTTAAAAATAAATATATCGTAATGTCTAGCCCTTTTCTATTCCATTCTATGCTTGGTTATTGGTTCCATACACAATATTGAATACAATGTTCCTATTTTAAAATTTCTGGGTGTAACACATAATCCTTTAAACTATAGAGGATGTTGTAAGATAATCCATTTTTGGTATTAATTATATGTATTATTATATCCATAATTCATGAAAATTTTACCCTATCAGTTTTGTATGTGATTGAACATGTTTTACATTTATCTACTATGGGAAACTTGAAATTAAATAACCCCTCTATTTCCTGGTATGTTTCTTGAGACAAATAATATATAGTATTATGATAATACCTACCATATAAATATGATGTCTTCAAACATGAATTTAACAGCATGTTTATGATTTCTATCATTATAAATTCTCTATCATTTAAATAATTATATTATCATTTAATAAATTATTTAATTTCGAAGTATTATGTTATGTGGAGTTAGTTACTTATATGTTCCTATTATATTACTTATTATATGTAAGGATCTGTTATACCATATCCTATATAGATTATTTCATTTAACCCCATTTACCATCTCCATTGGAAATGAAGTGAAATTCTATATGTTATCATCCCTATGGATAATAAAAAGGAATAGTTTTTTGTACTAATTTTTTTTATATTTTTTATGATGTAATCTTCCAATCAAATATCTAGTCACTTGAGGACTATTGAACCTCTATCTTGGGAATATAATCTTACATATTTTGATTTACATGTTGTAACTAATCCACAATTATTGTGGGACTGGCATTGAGGTCATTAGCTATTACAAACTTCAAGCTAATAATAACTTATTACATAACCTTGTTATACAATACAACTAAGAACAAAAATTTCCTACAACTTCTAGAACATAAATAAACAAATATAAACTTCCAATTTAATAAATATTCACACCAAAATTTATTATAAACCTCTAATAACACCACAAACCCCCATATCTAACCCAAATTAACTAGTGAAGATATAATAAAATAAATCTTATACTTTACACTAAAAAAATACATTTTAGGTCTTGTAAAATTTCACACACATTTTGTAAAAATCATGTAATAAGTATTTATGATTTATTTTCAAGTTTATTTCAACTATAAATGTAATTGTGAGTGTTGATACTAAAATTATTTTTACCTTATCACATCACATCATTTAATTTTAGAAGATAGAATTTTCCAAAGATAGAAACAATAATTTAATTCTATATCCTCCTATTATTTGGAAGGTCACCTTATAATATCAATTAGTATTATATCAATTTAGGTCCCCATGTCATAATACTTTCATGGATCAACTTAATATGTAGAATCATAATGCTATTGAAAATACAGAAAAACATAATTCTCATCAAAACAAATATCATTGGTGAAATAATATGAAGATTCAATATAAATTAATTAAAATTCATGTGTTTTATAATGATTCAATTATTTAGTTGATACTGATTTGAAATGAATCTATAGTTAAGAATATTGATAAAAAATAACGAGTATGTTGGAATGGTACATAATGATATCTTAATGTCCCTATCTATGAAATTACTCATCATAGAGATAATATATAAAACTATCAAATATTTATTTAATAATAATGAGAAGATATATGAATGGAACACAAATGTGAAATAATACATATTATAAATCTTATGATACTAATTTAAATATATGAATATAGATTATGATAAAATTATTAATGATTCTTTTTAGAAGTGTGGGAAACATTCTAATAATAATATAGAACATTAGTGATTCTTTAGAGGAATCCTTAATAGTTAAAAGTAGTTATGGATTATTTTGATATATTTAATGTTTAATTAACCTAACATGATAATAAAAATTAAAAATAAACACTTTTTTAATGAACAACATAATAATAATATTTCAAATGAGATCAAGGAAAATTTATTTTCATAACGACAAATCACAGAATGAAATTTTATTTAGTGAAATAAATAATTTTATGATCATAGAGAATAAGTAAGTGTTCGATGATGTCTATGAATATAATTATGATCATGATGTGGAATATGTAATTATTATTACAGTATTTTCAAATAATTTCAAAAAAGGAACTGAAAAATGTAATGGTAAACAAACAATGAAATTCATTAATTATGTTTGAATTTTTTCCTATTTTATTAAAAAGTTAGAACAATAAGAATTCTTATTTTCATTGTCTATAGTATAATATGATAAATAAGAAATGTAGAAAATCTAAAAAAAATCTTTTGATGGGAAAATATATTTTCATGATGAAATAAATATAATTTATTAAGTAAATAAGATGATAAAAGTGGTTCATAAAGTAGTGAATTATAAGAGTAATTTACCATATGATTTTTTTAAAATTTTGGATTAAATTTAAAAACAAGAAGAATATTATTATATTAATAAGGATAATTAATAATATAACACCTAGAGATTTTATAAAATATTGTTATTTATATATTTTTTTCTAATTGTTTCTCATACACGCAACCCCAAGTATAAATAAATTATATTATTGTAATATGTTAAAACATTGCCATTATATAGTCATTAATACATATTATTAACAAATTTATGAATAATTTATGGTTTAAACATTTTTAAAATTAATTAGCTGGTTATCAATTTATTAGAAATAAAAAAAGAGATCTTTTGAAATAAAAGATATTTTTATAAAAAATAGTTTTTTATGAATGAAATGTATTTTTATATTAATTAATTAAATTAAATAAATATTTTTAATTTATTTTTACTCAATATATATTATATAAAAAATCAAATTTGGTTATATGCATCTATTTTTTTACTATCAATTAGCTACTAATAACTCTAGATTTATACTTAAAACTATATTTTTAAAAGTGGTTTACATCACATTTTTCAGAATTAATTTTTTAAACTAATTTTTTCTACATATAGGTATTTAAATTTAAAAAATATATTACTCATTTGGAATCATTATTTTTTAATTTTTTAAATTATTCCTTTATATTTTTGGGCTTTATAAATAGTTTTCTTGATAAAATTTACCAACTCTATAAAGGGTAAATTTGGATAAAGTATGTTAAACAAAAGTGTTAAGGTCACTGTTTTCATATAAATTTAGAGTGGATAAAGTAAATTAATATATTTTAACTATAGGATTGAAATATAATTTTGGAGAGACACTTTTTCTTGAAAAATAAATTTAAAATAATTACAGCAACAATGGTTACAAAGTGTCTCTCTCTTAGTTTTAAATACCTTTTATTTGTTCGCATAAGAAAAAACAAAGTTAGGAACAAATAATTTTAGTATTATTGTTAATAATAAAATTCTATTAATAATTTATATTGACTTATAATTTTTAGTTATTAAATAATTTCCTTAAATATTTGTACAATGCTAATAAATTATTTATTAAATTAATAGAAAAATAAAAAAAATGATATTAAAAATATTAAAACTAGTATAATTTGAGTGTGTTATATATATAAATAATATCCATGATAAATATATAATATTAGTGATGTATTCATATTTTATATTCCAATCACATCTTAGTATTGGTGACATTAAATTAATACTAAATGATTAGTCCAAAACTTGACATAAAAAATATTTCTGAATATATAATATATGATTAAATGATTTAATATTAATAAACATCTTTTTTAGTGATGTGAATTTAATATTTATTATAAAATCATAAATGGTCTATTTATGATTTGCAATTCTATTCATGGTAGCATTCCTACGAATTTATGATTAAAATAGTTGTTACCACTATTAAGGTCAATAAGAATTAAAAAATGATTATCCAAAAATAAAAATATTGTAATGATACAAAAACCTATATAAATTTCATTATGAAATTATAAGTCAACCATATACACTTTTCAATATAATTCACATCCATTTAAATTCATTTTTATTTATATTTACTTTATTATTTATTAGGATTTTTTGAAACTACATGTGTGACCTCCCCCCGCAAAAGGAAACCCATCCATTCTCTTAGATGGGCCACATTAAACAATAATGATCTACCATCACCTAAAAAACCCATAAAAGTTTCCTTATATAAATTATGGAAGCATTTTTCACCCCAAAAGAAAAACCCTAATATCCTAATGTTTTTATCTAAAATAGTTATTTCAAAAAATAAGATATCACTTTGACTGATCACTTTCATTTTTTTACTTCTTCTTTACCTCTTATAAATATATGATATTTATGTTAAACTATTAACTTTAGTATCTATAATAAAATTAGTTATTATTTATATTTCATTTAAATAACCATTATCCATCTGTTTCCATCAATATTTTTGTGAATGTATCACTTGTGTGTACGTACAACTTACCATCTCTACACAACGATGCAATTCATTTTCAACAAAATTATTTCATGGTTGGTTATTACAATTGGTTTAATATTTATATATGATAATTATGAAATAATTATACTTATACAATTATAATATGTCATATACATTCTTACCTTCCAGTATACTGGAAAAGGAAAACATCGATTGTGCATCCGTGTGGACTATGACCCCCAAAAAGTAATGTTATTTTTTCATTTATTTTTTAAAAAGATGACAATAAGTAAATATTTACCAAATATAAATGATTTATATAATATATTAATTATTATTTTTATTTTTAATTATATATATTAATCGAGTGGGTTTATTTTTATGATGGAAAGATGTTTATGAATACCATTACTTTTCCATGGGTTATGGTATGATGAAATGATTGAATGTTTATGAAACCCATTTCTTTTTCGTGGGCTATTCAATGATTAAATGTTTATGGAAACCATTCAATTTAAAATTTTATTTTAATTTTATTATTTTATGGTGATTTTCCCCCATATTTATTATTTTAATTATCTTATTTGTTTATATAGAATTAAATATCCCTATAATGCATTGGTTAAAGGTACATATATGATGAGATAAATATCATTGTAATGGGGATTGAACCTAATTCAGTAAGGGACAATGTCTACTATGATTGTTTGAGTGAACCATGAATACTATGATGGTTTGGGGAGTTAACCCAATCAACTATGATAGCCATGGAAGTGATCCTTGACTTAGTGGGAAAAGAATTTATATGCTTATGCGTATGGCACTAACATATGTCTTTTACAAATGTTATGATTCAATGAATAATTTTCATTGATTCCTATATGATTCATTTCTTATAAACTACCAATTATTATTACATGAATTAATATCTTGATCCATGATATGCATAGTATAGTTTTCAAATTATATTCCCAAGTTCCCATACCCTTCTGCTCATGTTATTCTCATGTGATCAATGATATCTCACTTGTTAACCCTTAAATAGCATACGACCACACCATTTATTATGTTTCATTTTCCATATATTATAAATAAATGAACTATGTTTGATATATCTATATAGGGTAATTATTATGAATATTTTAATGGGAGATGATGTATTACAATTTTGAAATAGTTATTTATGTATCCATATTTTCAAAGGAACTATACCTAATGGATTATAGAATGAAATATTATGTAATATAATATATATTCATATAATAAGATGTGATATTTATGTTTGAAAAGTGTTTGTCATTATAGCTAATATCAGTCTATGTTTTAGTTACCATGGGAAACTAAGTTGACAAATAGTTAGTAAGAACAACCTAGATATGTCAATGTATCAGATAAAAACGTACATTATGTATAATGATGATGTATGTACTTGGATACACTTAAGGATTCATATATTGAAATGAAGGTGTCATGATTTAGACTTTCAATAAATTATTTTTCATGATTATCTGGTTTTCTTCAATGATTATTGTTGTTAACACTATTATTTTTGGTTTTATTTGATGGAAGGAACCCAAAGGAATCAACCTATAGATAATGTGATGGAAAATGAAACTTTTTTCATCATGAGAAACAAAATTTTACTAGATTTAGAATGAAAAATGATTTTTCTATTCTCACACTAATTTATTAATATATGAATCATATTTAACATCCCTATGAGAAATGGTGGGGAAAATTTCTATTGATTTATTCATGAGGCAACATCCACCTTCATTTAGTTGTTCAACTAATCCAGTATATTGTGATAAATTGATTTGTACCATTGCATATATATTTTCTATTCTCCAGTGTTCGGTTCATTAAAACGTTATATTGGTTGTTTACCATTTTTAATAAGAATAGAATCAATGGTGGACTTTAATCTGGAATATAAGGAAACATGATGGAATTAGATCCCTAGAGTAGGATGAGTTTAAGAGCTTATTTTTAATATGTAAATTACACTTATTATCTATATAAATATAGCTAATAAATTTTATAACTTAAAGTAGGAGGATGGTGATTTTTTTGGTACCAATGGGAAAAAGATTACAATACCTATGAGGTATGTTTTTCAAATTAACATCCAAGAGGAGAGTAAGGTCATTTGACTCTATAGTGTCTTAAAAATTCATTAAATGGAGTTATCCATAAGATAAATTATTATTTATGAAGAAATATTTCAATTTGATATCATGGTGGAAATGGATATTGGAGTTACTTATTTATCTCATAGTTTTGATTAAAAAAGAAAGATCAAATTCAAAAAAAATTATAAAATTAATGGGTATAAAAAAGTTGATCTTTCTCTTATCACCAAGTGTGGAAGTAAACATGGTTAAAAGTTTCTTAATGGGACTAGAAAATGTTTTGTGTTTTGTAATACAGGTCACTGAACAATCTAATGTCAAACTGATGGGAATAAGTTAGGTAATTATCCAAATTGATAGAAATATCTCTAGAATTTACCACCCACACTCCAGTGTTAAAAATGAAAGGGGGACAGGAATTTTGCTAAATATTTCTCAAATATGAAGGTAAATGATGCTGATTGAAATAAAAAAACTCTTTATCCAATAGATAAAGTTAATCTCATTAAATCAATATTTCTGATGAGGGGTAAGATAAATATATACCGAATGGTACCCTTTCCATTTACTGCATATCTATTAATGTATTATTTTCATATAGTTAAAGATATATTTTAATATCTAAGGATTTTTTTAATGTTATCAAATTCCAACAATGTAATTTTTTGTTGAATTATTAGTGAAAACCTCTAATGGTATGATGATCACAAGTCAAGTCTATGACTCTTAATTAGATGATTATTAGGAGAATCTAATTTCGGAAAATATTTCCAAACTATATATGGTTAAATTTTATGTAATTTTTTGTATGTATTTGAATTATTTAGATAAATAGAAAATCAACTACTAAGTAATCAAATTAAAGATTGATATTTCAAACCAAATTTAGATTGTATATCTGTGCAAAAAAAATATGAACATTTGATGGAAATTACATCCATTATTTGCATCATGATTCCTATTCAAAAGAGGGATTATCTCAAGAGGTTAAGGAGAAACTAAAAATAAAATATATAAAAAAATATTGGAGTAAATTGATATATTTTTGAAATTGTTTACACATGTTCCACCAATTCATGAATTTGCATTATCAATTGGCCTCAAACCTATTTAAACAACAATTTCAAAGACTCCATATTGAATATACCTTATTGAGTAGAAAAAATTTTAAAATAAACTCTAGAGGAATGTTTATAATAGATTTATTTGGCCATGTGTGTCACTAAGGGGTAATCTAGTCATTTTGTTTATATAATAAAGGTTAATTACATCACTTTATTTACTATTAGAAATATTATAGGAAAAAAAATAATATGTATCCACTAACCTGTAATGATGAATTTTTGATAAAATAGGAAGAGCTCAATAATTTTTTTAGATTGAACATCACTCTATATATAATAAATTAATGTTTAATAAGAGGAATGTTAATAGTAAATATTTTTGTACAATGTAAAGAGACAATGAATTTAGACTAATTCCATTTTAGTCATACTAATTCCCCTATTATCTTCTGGGATTTATATTATAGTCACATTAGATATTAGTGTGTTCAATTTTTGGCTGTCCTTATATATATATATATTATTATAATAGCTCCCAAGAAAAAGGATGATAATGTAGATCATTTGAGAATGATGAAGAAGACCGTTTGGAATGTGAACCTATCTGAGAAAATTATCTATTTTCAATTTTGAATTAGAAAAGTTTCATTGTTTAGCTATATTATCTCATGTTTGGATATATTAGTAGATCCTTCAATGAAATATGTTATTGAACATTGGACAAGACCAACCACTATGAAAAATGTATGCAATGTTCATGTTTTTGATGGATAATATTGGCGATTGTGGATAATTTCACATAACTATCTAATCCACTCACAATGATAACTATGAAGTGATATACGTTTCTTTGGATAAATGAATGTGAATAAAATTTTGAGGGATTTAAGAAAAGTTTATTTAGTAAACTTGTACTTACATTATCCTGTAGTGGTGAATGATATAAAATCAATAGTGATACATCTATAAAGGGATTAAGATGCATTATCTTATTGAAGAATATGGTGATAGATTATACCTCATGGGAATTTAAGGTTCATGAGAGAAATTTATCATCACAGGACTCAGAGATAGATGATGTATTTTTTTGTATAATAGATATAGAGAAATTACATTCTCATAGAAAGGTGTGATATTTATACTGATCATAAAATTTTAAATTATATTTTCACATATAAATAGTTCCATTTTTATTAAATAAGGTTATTGGAGATGAATAAATATTATGATTTCTCAATACATTACCTCCTTAGGAAATTAATGGGGTGGATGCTTAGATGAGTCTAATGGGTCATGATAAATTTTTTATTTTGTGTATCATAAAATATTCACGATTTCAAGATTCTAAAAGAATGGATCTTGAAATTTTAAAGGAAAGGGGAGGAATATTATCTTTCTGAAATGAGTGTTCAACCATCTATCCAAGATAAAATTAAAGTCGCACTGAAGGAAGATATTGAGATAAACCATAACATGAAAAATATTACGGAGTTTAACCTTGATTATATTAGAATGAAATATTTTAGGGTCTATGTAGATGTTCAATCCAGAAGATATTTTAGGAATACAGTATTGGATGAGGCTCATTATTTATCATTCTCTATTCAACCTATATATTTGAAGATATATTGAGATCTAAAATTGTTTTTCAATCCATATAACATGAAGAGAGAAATTATTGATTATGTATCTTAGTGATTTGTTTTCATGAATGTTAAGGTGGAGATAAATAGTTATAATAGGATGTTATATCCATTTTTTAAACCATAATTGAAATGGGAAAATTTCGCTATGAAATTTATCGTTAGTCTCCCCAAAACATCTAAAGGCTATAATTCTATTTGGTTTGTTTTTTATCACCTTAAAAATTTAAAAAACATCTTCTACATTATATATTATCTCTATCTGGATCATATTTCTTGGATATACATTAAGTATTTGATAAGGTTTAAAGAAGCTTCAAATTCTATCATATCTAATAGATATTCTAGGATTACCTAAATGTCATGGTGGAGTCTTTAGTAGGTTCCAGATATAAAGATGTGTTTCAACATGGTGTATCAAACCCATATAGATTTTTAGTGTGAGAGAACCATTAAATCCTAGGAGGATATGAAGATATCCAGTTCAATGAATTTCATATGTGGATGGGATAAAATCCTCAATATAGACATGTTTTCAAACAATAATAAAATTGAATGAAGAATTAATATGGCTCCTTATGAACCCCACTATGTAAATAAGTGTATAACTCCAACATGTTGGTATGATGCCAGATATAGAAAGAAATTTGAACATCATCAAAATTAGTAAATGAAAGTTAAAGTCAGAGGTATTCCACTACACATCATAATATCTCATAGTCAACTGAAATGTTATGATGAAAATCATTAATGTTAAATGGGATTTTAATTTGGTGAAAATGTATTTCTAAAAATTTATATAGGGAATAATTTTACGAGATTAAAAATTATGGTAATGTTAACCCTTGGAATAATTTCCCTTTTTATAATCATGATCGAGTTTGGAGGATAGATTATTCTTTGGTTCTACTACTCGACCTCTCTTAAGTTCATGAATAGTTCCATGTTTCTCTCATATGTAAGTATATAAATGATCCAACAAATGTTCTGAAATCAAAGGTTATACCATTATAGAATTATCTTATATATTCGAAACAACTACTAGAAACCCAAAATCACACACACATACACACATATATTGTTATGGAACAAATCAACTCACACAATAAAATTTGTCTGGAGAAATCAGAGATTTTTAGAATATATAAGTGAACTTGAGGATGTGGTGAAATAGTAATATCCTCATTTTTACTATATTTATGGAATTTTAATGGGTGTAAAATATAACACAATAAGATTTTTTGAAATATTTCTTTTGAAATAATTTTTTATATCTTGCGCTACACATAAACAAAAGTAAAAATGTATTATAATATAGCATACCATTAAATCATAGAAAATAAATTAATATAAATTATTAGTATTAATGTATTCATATAATATTTATGGTTTACACATGTGTAAAATTAATTATTTGGTCAAAAATTGATCATAAATAAAAAATGAAACAATTTTAAAGTAAATGAGTTGTTTTATTAAAACTTTATTCTTATGGACACAATGTTTTTTATCTTAATAAATTAAATTAATCACTATTAGTGAATTATTTTATTGATATATAATATATATTAAATTTTAATGAAAAATTCATATAAAAATGTTTACTATGTACAGGATAATAATAAATAATGTTTTATACTTAAAAACATTATTTTTGTAGAAGTGGTTTTCATCACCTTTTCACCTACATTTTTAAAATTAAGTCATTCCAATTATATGCATTATAGTTGATAAAATGGATTACATATTTAAAAAAAATGTTCATATTTATTAAATTGGTCCTTTTTAATTAATTTCAATTTTAATAGTTTACGTGGTAAACTTTATCAACCCAGAAATGTGTAAACTGGGTTAATCGAGGTTAAATATAACTATTGTTATCACCATGTGTTACCAAAATTGCGAAAGGACGAAGGTAATTCAACCTTTAATACCTTAAGATGAAAATTTAATTTATAATGGATAGTTTTCCATGATAATGGCCTATATAACCTTTAATGAAATGAATGCTATAATATGCCCGACCCTTAGTTTTAGATATATTTTTAGTGTTCTTATAAGGTAAAAAATTTTATGAAAGAATCAAAATATTTTTATCTCAATAATAAATATATATTCACAATAAAAATTTATTTCTAATATATATTGATTAAATATATACCTGAATTTATTTCATAAAGATAATAAAATATTAATTAAATTAAAAGAAAAATCAATTAAATGATTTAATAAATATTAAAAGCAATATAATTTGAGTTATTTATAGAGTTCCAAATTGTTTAGATGCATATATAAAATTATTGATGTTGTAAAGGAGTATACTCTATTTTTTTCTTTATATTGGTGTCTTTAAAGATAAATTTGATGAATAGTTCTGAAATTGACATTAATCATATTTTATACTAAGTAATATATTATTATGTGATTTAAAATTCATCAAAACATATATTTGTCCATGTGAATGGAATATGGTTTAAAACATCCGCCACGGTACATTAATGAGTCAATAGTTCATTTTTTTGTAATATTAATAACAAATTATGATTAAAATAGTGGTTACTGCGATTAAGAAAGAAAATAATTAACAAATAGATAAACTATAAAAGAAAATCATAAAATGAGGAAAATATTATATAAATTTAATTTTAAGGTTTCATTTCAACCGTAGGTATTTTTTCATTGGAATAATGGAAATTTTTAAAAAAAATTATTTATAATTACTTTATTATATTATAATATTTTATTAAATTCAATGTGTGTTATCTCCCACCCTTATAAAATGACACCCATCCTTTCTCTTTTGTAAACCAGATTGAGAAATATACCTCTACTATACGATACAAAAATAACTTATAAACTTCCAAATAAACATTGTAGAGGTTTTGACCTACCAAAATGACCAACCCTATGGAGCTTAAGAGGATATATAAAAGTGTTCTTTCAAAGAAAATGTAATCAACTTAACTGATCACTTTTTTTACATCTATTTTCATCACCTAAAGATATGAGATTTATCATAAAATAATAAATTCATTATAAAAAATTTATTTAAATGTTGTTATGACTATTAAATTTCCAATATCGACCATCCTTTACACCAATGGGGAAGTGTGATTATCCCTCGTTCATACGTATGACTCTCCATCTCCACGTAGTGATACAATTAATTTTCCACAACCATATTTCATGGATGGTTTTATATAAAGTGATTAAAGATTATATATTATAAGAATAAATTTGTTTTCTTCTATAGCTATCATATTCATTATATATTCTTACCTTCCAATTCAATGGAAAATGATAACGTTGCTCGTGTGTATACGTGGACCACCACCACCACCAAAGTGCGATGTGATTTTTTTATCATTTATATTTTTCTTGGATTGTAATATTGATATATATCATTATTATAAAAGATTTATATGCAGGTGAAATAGAGTTCTTGTATCATCATATACGGTCTCCAAGATCCTTCACATTTCTAGTGCAATAGTCTACACGAAATATATCAGAATTGACAGATTTTATGTGATGATGGTTTGTCTACAGAATCACGGTTCTATAATTTTCAGTTTTTTTATATTTTTCCAAGTTAATTTTACTTAGTTTATTCCTTTTACTGCATTTTATTTTTTTTATTTTAATAAAATCTTATGATTACTCATAAAAAATATGTACAACCTATCGTCTCCATGTACAAAGTAATTAATTTTCAAATCCATAACATTTATAAATGACTATAAATATAAAGATATTGAAAATATTTTTTATTTATATAATCATTAAAAGTTTAGAGATTATCAAATTATGAACCGAGTATAATAACTAAATTGATTAAACTTGAAAACTCATTATAAATGAAATTGATAACATGTTGAAAAAACAATTTTAATAAGGAATTATTGATATTTAGTTATTGAAATGTTATAACGGGATAATATATGATATTATATGTTTTTTACATGATTTTATTATATATTTATTATAAATTTTACATTACTATACATGATTAAAGAGTGTTTTCAAGGAATGTAGAACATTAGGTTAGAGTTTATCATTACAAATAGACTTATTTGTGACATATATTATGTTATGTACCTATCATTTATTAAATGGGTTATAAATATCCCCATTGAAATGTTATATAATTAATGCCTTTATTTTCATGATATTTAATGTTTAATATGATTTTATTCTTTCATTTGTCTTATTATTCAAATTTTACCAAAGCAGTAAGAGATTTTTTTTCTAATATCATTATTTATTGGGACTTTTTTGGATTAATAATTTGATGATGAATTATTATGATGTACTTCTCAAAAATCTCTTGGATTTTATTCTAATATATTAATTTTTTAAATACAAGTATTCCTTACATTATATACACTTTAAGTAATCAAGATTCTGAAATAAAATTTTTAAATAGATCCAATCATTTTTCTTTCTTTGGTCGAGAAATAAGTTTCTTCCATATCCATGATTTCTAAATATTTTTTCACAAATGTCTGTAATACTAATATATGATTTTTAATGAAATTTTTACCCATTTTATATATTTTTAAAAAATTGTTTGAAATTGATCTTATCATTATTAATAGAATGAGATACATTTATAATTTCTACCAAAATGTGAAAGGTATTTTTTATTTTCTCTTATATGGATAGAAGGGAATTTCCCTCCTTTATGAACCCTTAATAACGTTAATATTCGTTTATATGTTTCCAAATTTATTTTCAATGATTTTTTATAAAATTTTGTGAATGTAATGTTATGTGAAATTTATTTTCAAAGTGGAAGATTCATTTTCCTCAGGAATGTTTTAATGATATTTTAATGCAATTTATATTCATCCAAAGAATAACCCTTGATTTTTATTGTGAATTATTGGTAATATGATCCTATGGTACCATAATTATTATTTCTTTGGTGTTTTATATTTTTGATGAAAATATTTTATTAGAACCATTCCTTTTCAATGGGTTATTTGATGATTAAAGGATGAAATGAATCTGGAAAGTGTTTCTTATCCACATTTTATAATATGAGGAAATATTTATAAAACTCAATTCAATTCATGAATTCTTATATGATGAAAATTTTATGTTATAATGGGACAAAAATGTGCATTTTTCATTAGGTTTTAGATGGAATTAGAATTATATATTACTTGATTGTAGTGTGTAAATATAGATATCTCATGATTTAAAGAGGACTTGAATGGGGAGCGAACCTAGTTCGATAGGGAATCTATCAACTATAATAGTATTGGTAATGAACAATGACCAATGTGAGTTTTTGGGTAGTGAACCCAATTTACTATGATGGTCATGGAAGTGAACATTTACTAATTTGTAAATTATTTTCTATTCAAATGTGTATACCATAAGTTTATGTCTTATACCAATATTATACTCTCGTGACTGATGTTCTTTGACTCCCATATGATTCATGAATAATGAACCTGATATCATTATCACATGAATTAATATTATGATATATAATATTCGGCGTATGATTTTAAATTTCCTTCTCATGTTCTCATAATATTTTTCAAGTGTTGTTCTCATGTGATCATTTATATCTCCCTTACATACCCATAATGAGAATGTGAGATCACCCATTCTTATTTTTTCTTTTCCCCATGTTATAATGAAAGGTATTATATATGTTATGTGTTATAATATTTCTAGTTTTTCATATATTTCTTGGAGATGATATATTAATGTTCTGAACAACTTTTTTATGTATCTGAGTTTCCAATGGCACTAGACCTATATGATTATGATGTACATTTTTATGTTATGTAATGGATATTCATCTAAAAATAAAAGATATAATTGTATTAAAAGTATTGGATGATATAAATAAGATATACCAAGCACATATTGAATTTTGAATATGAGACTAATCATAATTGAGAAATCATACACATGAATGAAAACCTATTTTTGAAAAAGAGTGATTAGTAGTGTAAATAAGAATAGCATGCGTTACTTAACAATGTAGCTATATGAATAAATGAATTCAGGTTTATTAATTAGAAACTAAAATTACATGAAAAAATATTTATAGAAGGTAATGAAAAATATTATATTCTAAATGGTGGAATGAATTAGGATTCATTGTGGTTTCTTGTTGTTTGGAAAAAATAATAAGATGATAGATTATATAAACAAATTGTGGAATAAAGTTCTAAATAATCCCATAGAAAAGGGGAAGTTAGTTCAAATAAAAAAAATAATATTTTTTGATTAAATACTAAAATTATTTAATATGTTTCAACTAATAAATTAGGTTATTGAAAATAAAATTTTCCATATTGGATTGAAAAAAATATATCAAAACCACTTTAATATATAAAAGGACCCTCATGTAAATGTGAAAAGGAGACGATTTCATATATAAAAGAAAACATAAGATACAAAGGTGAAAATGTAATATTTACATAGAAAACTCATATAAAAAACAATATTTTAATATTATTGATAATGGAGTGAAGCATATGGGTATTAATACTTTTATTTTTTAGATGTCATATAGTTCCATTCATTTATATGAAGGGATGAATCAAATGGGGGAAAACCAAGACTGATGTTCCTGGACATTGTAAATAAGAAAGATATGAATGTAAATAATTAAAATATTAAATAATTGATTAAACTATCTGGAGGAAGTGTATGAATTATGTGACATGGTTTCTTAAGGTTTTATTGAATGTATTACATTATTTTTAAAATAATTTCATTAAGACGATTGATGTAATTGTTCTCTTGGAACAAAATTTAAATATAAAATAAATTTTTTATTGATTTTGGATTAGATATAACAAAAAAGTATAAAATATGGATGTTATATTGTGTATATTCTTCAAAAATGAATAAATATAAATTGATCATCAAGGATTATGGGGCTCATGAAAATTTTATGTTACCTTTTGAAATGAATATTCATTAAAAAAGGAGATATTTATTGTTTTGACTGATCATCAAAAACTAATGTCCAAATAATATTACTTAATAGTGGTCTGAAACCGAATATTGTGACTGTTTTCCAACTCTTTAATATAGGGAATGATGTTATTTTGAGGTAAAATAAATTATAATTTTGAAAAATGAGTGGGTTGAAATATTTTTATCTAATATAAAAGGAAAATCTTGTAATATTTTTTAAACATAATCAATTTTGTATTATTATTAAATTTTTAAAAACACATTGAAATTTTATCAACAACTATTGAATTTATGAATCAAAATTTAATTAATATATGTAAAAATTTTATGATCATAGGGGAGTAATTGAAAACATAGAAACATTTTGAGATTATCTAATAGGCCCCCTTATAGTAAGAAGATCTGTTGACTGTCTCTTTTTTGAAAAATATGTTGTATAAATGTTCAATAATCCATCATGTTCTGGTATTCCCTAGGAATATAAGGTAAATATCAGTTATTAATGTCATAACTATTCATGTTATTAAGGACCTTTGATTATTCTAGTTCCACATAAGCTAAATAGATATTATACTCCTTACTCCATACAAGGACATTAAGATGTTCTAGAAACTCAATGATGAGTTGCTATCAAATATATAGTATGAATTTACTCTATAATGTCTAATCCCAAGAAATCATAGATTATCCCTCTATTAATAATTATTATATTTATAAGTGATCAGTTCATGTCCCTTTTATGTCCTCTTGTTGGAGGTTCCCAATAGATCGGAAAACCCATAGACACACTAGTGTTGTTAGTAGGAGGTAATGGTTCTAGACCAAAATTCCTCATAGGGTGTTCTATGTACAGGTCATTGATAACTTTGTGAGTTTATTTATATTTCATTACATATTCCTTTTATGATATGTCATATGAAAATTTTGTATATGATTATGAGTGTTGTTTTGGGCTTCCAAAAGTTCATAGAATCATATTCTAAATGCAACAATGACTTATGTAAATTCATTATAGACATTCAAAACCATATATGGAATACAATTCATGATATTTTGTAGAAAAATACTCTATGAATAATTTCTCTCAAATAATATATGAGAGATATACATATACATAATTTTTAAATAAAAATTGTTTTTGGATATTTTCATATCTCAAAAAAGGATACTTGGATGTTAAAATGAAGTGCATATAAAATATATAAGGACACATGAACTTATTTACTCTATCTTATATCTTATAAAAAGATATAATTAAATGAAATTTATTATTTATTTAAATTTTTAATAGAAAATTTCTCTTATAAAACTAATCTTTTAATTATAAATTTAAAAAATGTGGAAATTTAAAATTTCATAATTTTTTGAAGGGATATTAAAAATGATTGTGGTATTTTTATCATGAAGGTCTAAATCAAATATGGAATAACGAATAAACAATTTATTTGAATAATATCTCATTAACAATGGTACAATTATTCATTACTAGAGATATTATACACCAAAATATAATGAAGTTATAGAGAGAAACATTTTATGTCTTTTTAAGGTGGGATGTACTATATTACCATAATTAAAACCATGAATATTATTTTGGGGATTTTTTTAAATGATATACACCTTAAAAATAAAATTTTGAGATTTATTAAGTCAAATATGACTTAATATAATATGTCTAGAAAGAGGAAAAAATTAATGAAGTATTTTATTGTTATTTTCAATCAATGATTATTGAATATAATAGATTTACATCAAGGATATTGTTTTATATGGATAAAAAAGTAAATTTAATTAGATATTATTCTATTCGTTAAGATATCAAATACATAACGAGAATAATAAATAATATTTTTTACTACAATAGTGTGATGATTATTGAAATATTACAATTATGAGAAAATTACATGATGATTATCATGAAAATCATAATGAAGACAACATATCATATTTTGAAAATTCTACAGAATAATAATATAGAAATAAATAAAAAACATGATGTTGACTATGATTATACATGTGTTGATGTATAATATTTTTTAAATATGTAATAGAGGTACAAAAACTGAATAAAATGATGATACCAATTTTATCATGTGGAATCAAGAGGATCTGGTACATATAAGAATATGTCTAAGGATAAATAATGAAGAAGTATATAGCTTCATAAGTTTTTCCACATTATGTAGTTGAATTTATTTAAGAAAAACATTTGTTAAATTATATAAATGAGATAAATTATATAAAATTAAATCAAATTGGAATTAGTTCCAATAATTGATATTTTATTATTTTAACCAATATGGTTTTCTAAAATAAACTCTATAATATGGTTAGATTATAAGAATTAAATAAAAATTGATCTACAAAAAATATTTTCATGTTTATGGGGTTTATTTTGATTAAAATCTTCCACCTTAAAAAATACATAACACTATAATATATTTATATTTTATTATTAACACCATAAACACAAGGATTATAAAATTAATATGAAATAAAAATTCATGAATGGTTATCATGTGGAAGTTGTGTTTCATGGGGGGGGGGGGGGATATTGATTCTATTATTGAAAATGATGAGCAAATGTTTTTTATGTTGAATGATGGTCTTTAGTGGTTAAAACTAATACCATGTAGCATTGTATTTAAATTCTAATAGATGATAAAATTAGAAAATATTAATCAATGTAATGGTAAATACCACCCTATATACAATATAATTGTGAACAAGTACTCCCATTATTATTGTATATATTTTCAAAAAGTACTACAGGTTATTAGGGTTGTTTTTTTTGAATTATAAAAAAATATAAAAATATATTTTGAGATGTTAAATCATGGAAAAAGGATATATTTATTTTATTATTATTTTTGTATGAAGTGAAAATTTTATTCTTTTATCAGAATAAATATTCTAGGGAATTATTAGTGAAATTGGACATGTATGAGTCTAATAAACTATTCACCCTATTATAGTTGATTTAAATATGAATAAATATTTTTTTTGATGGTAAGATAAGATCATTCCTAGAAGATAAAGGTTCTTTTATTATTAAAAAATGTAAAGGATGCAGATGTCTGAAAATTGGATATTTACATTGATCCCTCTGATAAAGCGGTGATAGATCATTCAGAACTTGATCATACCATAAAAAATAATCTTCATTAACACCATTATTTTCATGTTCATATGCAAGAGAAATTTCCTCCCTATAGGGATGAGTGATAATATGATCCATGGAAGATAAATAATACAAGTTTTTGGTCCAATGGTTTGTGATATTATATGATAAATTAATGTATCTTGTCCGGATAGTAAGATAAACAATAGTAGAATCACATTAAATCGAAATATTGAGCCAGTAATGGGTTTTACATGATATAAAACTTGTTTTATACCTATCATTTCATCCTCGAGTGAAGAAAAAATACCAGAAGATCCCTGAAGTTGTCTAAGAATAGCTCCCAGATGATCCCTGAAAACTACACTATAACCAAAAGGACCTGGATTACCTCTTTAGGCTCCATCAGAGTTAATTTTAATCCACCCAATATAAGGTGCCTACTAGAATACCTCAATCATACCATTGAGAGGATATAAGTTACCTTTAACTCCAACCTAGTTGAGAACATATAGGCCATATATTGAAATAAATAAGAAATATTTTATTAGAGTGTCTTCTTCAATGGCAGCAACAATACTCATTAATAGGGAAACACCAACCTTGAAGGAAAAGTTCTCATGGATTGATATTTTCTTGGAATTAAAAATTAATTTAATGAGTTCCATAGCTTCAACCTAAAATATATTCAATATTTTAGGAGAGAATGATAAATCACTCCATCCACACAGAAAATCGTAGATACAGACATTATGAGGCGAGTTCACAACAAAAATGTCAGAGACAACATCACACATTGTAGAGGGGGCTACAAAATTGGGGAACAAATGATCAATATCTTCTCTATGTGGATAGAATATAATATAGGAATAACATAAATAGATTCTAGAAGTCTTTGGGTAATTATTAGTTGAGATCTTCTTGTGTTCCAATCACCATACTAATATGGAACGATAAGGAATATTAAACTTTATCTTATTTTTATAAACCAATAGAGATACATATTAATGCTTATGGAGTGTTTATGAAACATTATCAATGTAATTATACCATTAATAGTAGGCTCTCATTCCTAAAAATTATCTCTATAAGTGAAAATATGTATCCACAGTGATAATAATGAGATCCATGGGATTCTCCATCTTACAAAGTTAGTATTTTATTGAAATTTCAATATCAATATATAAATCCTCATCCAGGATAAAATCCATTAAAGGAACCCCATTCCAATTTTATTTAAAAAATTGAATGGATGAGACTTTATAAATAAGACACCTAGATTAAGAATCCATTGAGGCCAAAAATAGATTTGAAAGTCGGCCACATCGAAGAGTTAAAGTGATTGACATTTCAAATCATGATTATATTCATGAATCTATCTTGGATAAAACAAAGAGCCTATGAATTATCATTGATTGGGTTCTATATAAATTATCCTTGAAAAGAATCATTAAAGCATCATGGATTCTTAATACCCAAGCCCCTAACATCGTATTGCCTACAAACGGTATTCTATGGAACCATATGAAACCTCCTTTCCATAATACTTCCAATACATGTGAGGTTATTAATTTAATTTTTGATGGTATTGAGAAATTAATTCATCCGTTTTTATACCATATAATTGTACATGACCTTGGAATTAATAATAGACATTACCAAACAAAACTGACCAGCAATGGATAAAGATTTACACTTACAAGAAGAGAGTTTTCATCTTATCTTGCTAATAATGCTCAAAATGTACTAGGAATTTAGTCTCCCCAAAAATATAAAAACCCTCAGATAAGTTAAGGGAGTATGTCCCTCCCTAACACACATCTCCCTGATAATTTATCTTTTCCTTAAGACAGATATATTCTTTCGAAAGTAGACAAAATATTTTTTCCAGCTATTCTTTAGACCATAAATATTAGCATATTGTAATATATCCCTCTTAATGTTTTTGATATTATTCTTATCCCCTTCTATTAAGAGGATAATTTCTTCATTATAAAAAATATGATAATGATAAACAAGTAACCTACCAATATAAATGGACTTTATTTTCTCATTACCATCTATGATAGAAAGAAACCTACTAAGATAATATTCAAGGAGGTAGATGAGCCATTAAAGTGATCCTTGAAGTAAGAGGAAATATGTTCTGAAATATCCTTACTATAGTCAATGAGTTGATCACCATTTTGAATCAAGTAGAGGGGTTTGGATACCTTTCTAATTTTCTAAAGGGAATCACAAACTTTTAATTTATTTCACTATCCTTCAACCATTTCATATGAAAAGCATCTCTTTGCAAAAAAAAACCTTTAGATTAAATTTTTTTTTATTCTTGAGATTTATATACACTTCAACCTAAAATCCATTAGAAAAATCATTTCATGTATTATTCTATTGAACATTCTGAAGAGATGCCTCAAGAGATTTTATTTTAGTGTCAAGAGAACTAAAGTGATCATTGATCTAGATTTTTAGATTCCTATTGAGTACTTTGGAATCGATAACACATGGAAAGACATCAATCATTATATCCATAATGTTCTATGAATTCAGAACAATTACCAAAAAATCTGGGATAGAGTCCCCATCCTTGTTGAATCTGGATGTGAAAGGTGTTTTGGATTCATTTCCCAAAAGATCAACCAAAATTGGATGGTGGCAAGAATTGACTCTTGATATGGTTGTGCATGATATGAAGTCACAAGTATTTAGAGAATACTCATTGGCAAAAAACCTATAATGTTTACTTTAAATAAATCTACGTAGATTCCACCTATAACAAGTATTCTTTCCACCAACAATAATAAATTTAATCAAGCCATTTTTATCAATTAAAGTTATAAATTCTTTCGAGGAAATGGAGTTGGTAACCACACCCATCCTCTCATCTTGGTTCAAAATTTATTTGAAAGCTCTGAGAATTATCCAAGGATTAGTGATGGCAGTTTTAAGAGATAAAATTTCCATCATTATATTCCTATGATCCTATTACCTATTATGAGCATAGATGAAGGATCCAGAATGGTTGTTTCCAAGGTTATTGAAAGAACATGTATCATACTGGTTACTTGATATGACCATTGATGTATCAGTAATAGAATAATGAGCCAAAACTAAAAGGATATTAACTTCTTTGAAGAACCTACTAGTGTCAATCAAGGGGAATACCATATTCTTTTTTTTTTGAAATGATGGAGGAGAATATATTTTAGGTTCAATAAAACCTAAATGAATTGGTTTTTGGTTCTCAATAAAAAAGATAAGGGACTTGGTGGTATCATGATTGGAAAACCATTTGAAAATCTAGAATATGATGTTTATTTAAATCTGAAACAATGGTTATACTACCATCCATTTTACCCCAACCTTTTTAGGGGATCTACCAACCTTCCTTTTAGAAATAATAAATCTTTGTAACATGTCATTAATGATTGAGGTATTATAAATCCCATTTTCAGAATTGAAATTCATTTCACTACCAGCCAGGTCTCCTTAAGCATTCTGATTGACATTGAGAGTGGTGTCAGTAATTTCATCTTCTAATCTATCATGATGTAATTCTTTGATATCTAGGAAAAATTTTACATCAGATACCAAAGTTCTACAAGAAACATGTTGATATATTGCCTTAACAAGATTCAAAGTGACCTTAGTTGTATTATGATCATTTACATTGACAGAATTTTCATGATCATGTATTCATTTTTTATTTAATGGGATAACAGAGGCTGAGTGAACTACCATGATAACAAAACCTGGTAGGAGACGACAACTTTTGTGGACCAATATTGTCTCTTGTATCTGAATAACCTACTCTGTTAGAAGAATCAACAAGTTTAGTATAACCAGTTGTGATGAAATATTCTATATGAGTAGGTTGACCTTATAGATTGAGAGGGACTTAATATATAACCTTAGAGGGTACCTCTCATTTATGGAGTGACCAATCCTTATAACTTATGACATGAGTTAATTCTGGAAATATGGAATTTTCTACCATTTATTTTTGAAGAGTAAAAACCAAGGAATAGATGTCACTTTATATGTCCATTTTCATGTCGGGATTATCTATGTGTCAAATTCTATGATAGTGATCATCTCAGGACCCACATTAGTGGGAGAGCAAGGAAAACTTGGATAATAATTTCCTGTTTTCTCTTCCTCAGTTATGTATGCCCAATATTTCTTCAAAGGTATTGTTGGGCTAGACTAATTCTTTAATGTTGTCATTAAAGTTGATGGGTAAAACTAAATCTTCAAAGGTTCCATTGAAGTGGATGGACTAGCCTGATTTTTGGTGACCCCACATTCTCCACAATGAAAATTTTGTTCTTTCGATTACTATTGACTTCCTTCCAGTAATTGAATTTAGAGAATTAATTATACTTCTTTTAGAGCACCCTATATTTAGATACTGAGTAATCAATGATCATACAATATTCACAAAAGGGAGGAACATTGTCATATTCAATTTCATGTTTAATCTTGTTTCCATTGGAAATTAGAGATATTCTTGAAAAAAGTTAGATTTCTAGATTAACGACCACCATAATTAAATCAAAATACCTAAGTTCCAATTCTAGGGTTTTCTAATCCATCCATATAGTGGAGCCAAGGAATAAAGCAAGATCATTGAGGATCATTCATTGAATGTACACCCAATTCAAGCCACATATTCTATCCTATATTTTTTCATTGTATTTTTTTATATTAAAGGTACTAAATTTAACATCCCATTTATAAAATCTGATAAATATAGGCTTTAGTTGTAGGTTTCCAAGAATCTATAAAGAATTCAGTGATTCCTTCGACTGAAAGATGATATGATAAAAGAATATCACAATAGAAATTATCCTCCAGTAATGGATGCCCTAATAATGAGAAACACAATTCTTAAGGTCAGCATAATACCATGGTCTGTCTCCCTTTTAGTATATGAAATGACCTAGGATAAAATAATTGCATTGATTAATCATTTTTTGTAAGGCCTCCAGATCATCCACCACCAAAAATCATCATTCTTAATTTTACTGATCATGGTGGTTCTGGATGAATCTTTTTTAATGAGATCTATAGAACCAAAAAATACTCTATAAATGAAAAACACTTCTTCCACAAAACAGAAAGATCCTAAGAGTATATCATATAGAAATTACCCAATGATGAGGAGTAATCATCCTTGAAAAAGAATTCCCAGTTAGGATGGAATGATTCCATGGATGAAATCATCAATGAATCCAGAATCTCACTATTTCTCCATCACCAAATTAAAAATCTAGGTCTCTTTTTCTCTCCAGCATGTTAAATATTTCTTATAGAATATGATATGTTTTGGCACTACAAGATTCAAAATTTTTAGAAATTTTTTTAGAGGACGAGTGTTTATTAGTTACATTATCATGAAAGAAATTACTAGGATGATATATAAATTAACAAATCCAGTGTTGAAGATTAAAAATTAATTACAAATTATGTGTGATAGGAAAATTATAATATATCATACATGAATCCCCCTATAAAAATAACGGTAAAAACATATTTATATCAAATATTTTTTTAAAAGAGAATAAGGGAGATAGATATGTGGTTTTTTAAAAATAATTATATAATGAATCATATTGAATATATTTTTATAAAGGCTATGATAATGGATAGATTTGAAAAGTTAAGGATTAAAATACTTTTTAACCAATTTCCTCATATATAAGAGATATTGTAAATGAAAAAATATTCTCAATATTCTATTTTGAAATGATTAAAAAAATTTATAACTTTTTCCTAAATGGTTTGATGAATCCATAAATTATTTTAATATTTATAGGGGAGAATTAAATGTGTTTTAATGGGGTATTTTCATGTTTATCATCTTAAAATTTTCTTTATTAATGAAATTATTATTATTTTATGTTGTGAGGAACCATGGAATTTTTTCTATAAAAATTTCCTAACATTCTAGTATGAAAATAAATATTGGGGAAGGATCATTATAAGCAACAATTCAAAAATAAACTAAACATTTTAGAGGATATAACATAGTAAAACACTAAGGATGGAATACTATATTAAGGAGGGAATAACATAGCCTTCATATTAAAATTTAATAGAATAATAAGGTGGTTGTAACATATTCAAACTCAATGAAATGAACCTAATATCAGGGATGTTGTTTCATAACCAACCTATAAGAAACACACACACCCATATTCCACAAACACATATATTTATTCGCATTTCTAGCACTCATGGTCCAAAAATTCAAAAACTACGATGATAATATACAATGTACTTTTATGGTACTTCTAGTAGAAATAATCACTTATGATCAAACCACCCACATCATGAGATATCATATCACTCAATCCCATATTAATGATGATTGTGAACCCATATGCAACCTATAAGTCTCAAACCACTTGATCCTAATTAAATTAATCTCTATATAAAGTCTCGCCACCAATACACATAAAATAGGTTATTAAAAATTCTAATATTCTTTTTTAATTACCCATGTAAAAATTTACAAAATTAAACTCACTAGGTAACCCATCAACAAAACCAAAAATCCCACTCCCATATAATGTTTTTAAAAAGGATATTGAATTAAATTTTCTACTAACCCCTATTTTATGTTCCATGTTTTTTCCAATATATGGAACTGACACATGGTTTTCATATAAACATAACAACATATAAACCCCTAAAATCATGAATATTTTAAATGATTACCCCAAACCCCACCATATTGTTTTACTAAAAATTAATTATTGATATTTATCCTTTATAATGGAGAATACATAACCACATTTGGGAAATATGGTAAAAAAAATTATTTTTAGTCTTAAACCCTCACACACGGTTGATATAACAAATATCCTCCCAAAATACATACTGAACACCCAATCAATAATTTTGACACATAAACCCTAACTAGATAGACCATTAAACCATTTAAGGGTATACTAACTAATCTATATTGTCTCCCAATTACTCATTTCCAATAAACATGGGATTAAATCCTATAATTCCATTCAATGATGTCATCATAAATTCATAGGGTCTATATTGGCCTCCTATAATGTTTGTTAGTGTCAACACAGTCACCTACACACCCTAACACCCATGAATTCATTGTACATGCATATAAGTGTATCATAAAGTATAAGATAACTGATCATAATATATTTAGATTTAACTATTTTAACATCGTCAACTAATTCACCGACATTCTCCTGAAATATCATAATCAAATAAAATATCTTACAATCAGTGTTTACATTGAAATAATAATGTGGTAGAAAAAATAGAAAATGAGGAAAAATGGAATATCATCTCCTTTAAAATATAAATTCACTAAAATTTATGGTTAAATTTTTAGGAAATTGATAATTAATTGGGAGAGGAGATAAGGTAGGGGAGTAGACAGAATTGTAAGATGGTTTACTGGTGGGCCACATTGTAAAAGACGGGGAGTGGGGGTGAGATGTTATAAGTTTTTGTATAATTTATTTAATTAAATTAAAATATTGTAAAATATCACCAAAGATACCTCTGATGATATTATGAAAACATTAAATATAAGGATATCAAATAATTTATCATACTTATACATAATAGATACCAAAAAGGATCCTAAAAAATGTATATTATCTTAATATATTAGGTATATATCACATATAATTTACAATAAAACATACATATATTATATTATATAATTAAATAATGTTACTTTTGTTGACCTTTCTTACTTAATATCCATCCTCGTTTCCTAGGAAAATGGTAACATTAGAAAAGTGATATCCTATATGCTCAATAAGGGGGTAAACACATTATTAATCAATAAAAAATATATACATAGATCATAAACATTTAAAGAATAAGGAGATGATAGAAATTATACAATTAATGAAATCATACTACAAAATTATAAGAAAAATAATAATAGATCATGATATATAATTGTAAATGATGGAATATAAAAGTATGCAATTGAATAAGAATGTGAAATAATAAAACAATAATGACGAGAAATGGTGATATAAAGTAGGAACATATCACATGAAATAGTATATAAAATCAAAACATACATAAATACTTTCTAAAAATGCCATCATATAATAATAAATTATGTTAAGAGTATCATGTTCATGTTTAGAAACATTTATAAGGTTAACTGTATTATATCAAAGGATATTATTAGGATAAAATTTAATAATATCACACCAATACATAACACATTAATATAATGATATTTAATGTTTGTAGAATATATTTTTTCATTATATAATTGTTTTCTAATTCATAATACAATAATATAAGCATATATATGTGATCCACATAAAATAAACTAAGAATATATTAAAAATCAATGTCACATTCACCCATGTAAATAAATTTTGTTATAATATATTTTTCAAGTTGTAAGGTGTAATATAAAATTTAATCAATCAATAACGAAAAATAAACCATTCAAAAAAAAATCATATCATAAGTGAATTCAGTGGTTCACACTTAAATAATTGTATCAATAAATAATGTATCATAAATACGAAGAGTTTAAACTATAAAATAAATTATAAAATTTGTTTTCATAAAATTATGGAGTCCTTTTCATAATAGAATTATGTATTCCTCTTTTAAAATAATTTTAAAAATTTAAAATAATTGATAGGAAATCGAGTCAAACAAATAGGTTTGAATTCAAACTACCTTTGGGCATACAGTTCAAGTTAGCAACCATTATTATTTGACGAGGGCCCTAGATATCCATCTTCTATCTATATAGGTAATATAAGTGGACCTAGGTTATGTAGTGATGATCTTAATCCTCACATAAATCCTTTAACAATTTCATCTTATATTCCTCTTATTTTGGATATATTATATTTCTCTTAATGTTTTTTGTCCAGATAAAAGGCCTTAATGTAATATATATAATATTATCAAATATGGGCTCTAAGGTATCCCAAATTTTACCTTTTTATTAAATTGTTTAAGAATATTCATACCTTTATTGAAACTTAATATAAAAAAATAAATTAACAATGAATATTTAATAAATTTTAAGCATTTAATTACTCTATCCTCAACATATCATGTTTTGTAAAGAGTGAATATTTAGAATATGTTTCATAATGGTTGAATTATTTATTGAAACCCCCAAAATTTTATATTTTTATGGAACTTAGATGATTATAAATGGAATAATCTAATAAATATATTGTCTGGATGGATTTTTAAGGAAACCTATTTTTTTATAATTGAGTTTTTAAAATATAAATTTGAAATTTATTTAGAAATATTCAATATAAAGATCTTAAATTTTGTACATATATGTATATTACAAATACTCCCTTGTGTTTGGAGGTTGATTTATAATTTCTTCCTCTATCCTTTATGTGGTTTGTGGTGGATGCTGATATTGTTTTAGGAAACATAGCTTCTTATAATAATTGGTTGGATTCGATCATTCTTGATAAATTCATGGGAATTATATAGGGAATTTTCATTGGAAGACAATTTGTATAACTAGTGTATATGTTCCTTCATCGATCATAGTGAAAAAATAATATTCAATTCAATACTCACATATGGTTATGAAATAAGATTTTGGTGAAAGAAGTAGAATGTTTGGGGTAGTGTGTGTGAAAAATGAGGTTATGATTCATACAAAGGAGATAACACCTATTGAGGTATCTAAGGGTGCCTATAAATTTTTTAAACTATTTTAATAACATAACATAAAACATATCTGTGAGAAATAGATTAGGGAGAAAATAAATTAAATAAAATTTTGGTTACTATTATTGAATTATTACAAAAGGTTTTATTGGTGTGGTATTATTTTGGTATGAATGAGGGGGTTGGAATCATCTATTGCAGTGAATAACTTTATTCTTTTTACCCAGTATAGTCATCCATTGTGTTTACCCATTTGTTTACGTATACACTTGGGGTATAATGATGGTTTTGTGAGAATTCTACTACATGTTGCAATTTGAGTGTTTTGATTCCTGATGGTACAATTTCTATAAAACTTTTATGATATAAAGATGATATATATATTTGTAAGAAATGGATATTTCTCTATTATCATCCCATACTAAAACTCAGAATGATCATGATATGACCACATCTATATTTTTCAAGTGATTAATTGAATTTATCATGGTTATACCTAAATGTAATCCTATATATGATACTATAAGGGGTAATATGAATACTTGTTCATTTAATTGTTCATAAGATATTAATTTAAAGAAAACAATTGATGAACAATATCAGTTCATATTATATAACATAAAAAACTTAAAACCATGAAAAGATAACTCCTTCACTCTGTAAACATTGGAACCTATATCTATGACCATGTTATCAATGTTGGAGAGCATTACCTCAGTACTTTTCAAGAAGTATGATATGTTTTTTCATTTTTATAAAAATAATACTTTCAAAGTTATAAAACCAAAATATCATCTCAAGAAGGAAGATCATTCAAATTGAAGGGGCCCCTCATTCAAAAGGTAATTTCATAGAAGAAAATTTTAATTAGATGGATTTAGAGGAATTAATTATTCATGGGGGTATTAGTTGTGTTTATTGACTGTTGAATAATATTTTAGAATTATTAATTATATATAGTTACATGTGGATGATTTATAAGAAATATACTACTTTTAATATATTAACTATATTAAATTAATGTTACCTATTTCAAATTATTATCATTGTCATATTTTATATTTCCCTAAATAGTTTTATTTCGGTTCACCTCTGTAGTAATTGAGGTTCTTAATAGAATAAAAAACATTCTTCTAGTTTAAAGGTAATATAATTGAATAAAAATATATATATTTTAAAAAGATCATTACACAATAATGGATGTTTGAAATCATATAACACAAAGCAAGGAGAAAAAATGAGTGAATAGTATCAAATGGGATTAATGTTTTAAAATATGATTTTAATCATTAATAAATGTCTTAATGTAATTTTAATTGATGATGGAATTATTAAGGTGAATTTAATATTGAATTATAGATCAATCTGATTGGTTCTTAGAAAAGGAAAATATATCATACAAAATTATAAAATATTGATTTTTGGTATGAAATAATATTGATATGGGAGCTAAATCTCTAATGAAAATAGTTGAATTTATTCTTCATAAGATAATATGTTATTATATTGGAATTATATAAAAAGGATTTTATGAAAGAAAATAATAGTTAAATTAATAATAATATAAAATAAAATATGATAAAATTAAATTATATAATTCAAAAAATAATACAGTATAATTTCAATATTGAAATTGTAAAACATAATAAAATGATGTTGAGTCATAAAATAATTTACATTTTGTTCTCACATATTTGAACATTCTATAACTCCCAATATAATAAATATAGTACTATTTTTATTCAATATCATAAAACTATTTATATTTTTATGAATAATATAACTCATTGTTATTTTTATCTACTTATTTATTAATCATTCATAGTAAATAATAATAAATAGGTAATAATTATTCCTTTGTCTTAATGGTTATTTTGATATAGAGATCTTGGATGTTTCTCCTTGGTCACATATACATCACCTAAAGATATGTTTTAAAAATTGTGGACATATTTTATATTGAGTCATGTAGTCCTATGATTATTTCATGGATTGTTTTGTAATGAATCAAAAAAACGTTTGAAATTTCCTATCTATTTGGTTGTAAAATCAATAAAAATAAACTATTATGTTATCAAATATAATAATATATAATAATAATTCAAAAGTTAAATAGAAAATTGATTCTATATAAAATAATTTACTACTATAATTGTTTTTTTACAATCTACCATTATTAAAATATAATATCATTCTATATTAATGTGGTTTAATAGACCCAAATTAGTTGTTGGTATGATTTTAATAAAATAATAGTGATAAATAATATCCATGATTGAGAAAGATATGATGATAATTAGAGAAAAACAATTTCATTGTCACCTACTATATAGAAATATATTCTCTATTAAATGATCCCTACAGTTTTTAATGATTTTGGGATCCATCATGAGATTGAGGGATTTCAATAATGAGCATATCATGTTAAGAATGGAATTTGAGAAGATAATAGTGAGAAAATATAATGAGAGGAGTGAAACTGATACAATAGTGGGTGGTTCCTTTTTTAACTGAGTTTGAGTGTTAAATTTTTAAATACCCACTTCATATTATATATGTAATGAAATATTACAAGGAATGTAAATCAAAAATGGGAAAAATTACAATAGATCATTCATTTAATGATCCAAACATTTATGGTATTATATATAGAGCTATTTTGTAATTATACTCTATATTTATATAAAATAACTAAATTTTACTAATAATGTTATCACATACATCGTAATTTGTTACAATATTTTCTTACCAAAAAAAGAAATTCACCCCTCATGCATAATTTTAACATAATGAATCTAAATGCTTTATTAATTTTATTTTGATAAAAATTAAAATATAAGAAATGTTTATCATAAATGATAAAATTTATAATAAAAAACATTATTTTAAAAAATATTTTTAAACATGCAATGTTTTTTCCAATTTTGATAACAACAATAAACAATTTCATGAATTTTTATCTATTTTAATAAATATAATTAATTAATTTTTATAATAAATAGTTAAATGTGATAAATTTAATAAACAAATATCATAAAAATAGACACATAATTATAATAACAATGAAATATATATTATTAATTAATATCATTTGTCACATTAATAATTAAAAGTTGATAAGTTTCTAGCATCATCTTACAACACCCCTCCCCTTTGTTATCCACATACGACATAATATTGATATACAAAATGGTCATTGTTTTTTGTGGTGATTTAATCAATATGAATCATATACTCATCTATAGGAGCTTTACCTTCTCCCATAGATGATTTCATCAATGTGACATTTTTTGATATATGTTATGGGACTAGTCAAACGAAATACCATATGATGATAACACCTTATGAGACTCTGAAAAGATCTTTTATATTTTTATATAAATATACCAATAATTTGATCTATTTATATATTTTACTTAAATGAATATATTATAAAAGTTAAATAAAATGATTACAATATTTTAGAACACAATAATATATCAACTAAAAATTTAATTTATACAATTAATCACTTATAAAAAATAGTAACATAAATTCCGATTGATTTTATATTCCAAAATATAATAAGTAATAATCCATGAAGCCATGGTTAGAGGGTGAATTGGATAATATATATTCTTATGCAATTGTTATTTTATATTTAATTCAAACATGTTTACCTATTAGGATGGATTGAACTAAAATGTGACACACAACACATTCAAAATTGAAGAAAATGAATGATACCATAACATAATACATTTTTTCAATGTCCACCAACAATGTGGGTGACTAAAACATTGATTTTACCAGTGATATCTAATATATATGAGATCCACTTATTTTATAGTGTTAATAATGAAAGGGATGGTTTCATTGTAATCACTTGAATGGATTCCAAATTTTTATTATGTCGTGAATGTTTGTTTATATGGTAACCCACATATTTAATATTGGGATTAAAATTGAGAAGTAAAATATATTCAACACAATTTATGATATATCCACATAATTATATATATCTTCTATGAGCCTTTATAATATTTTACATTCTTATAAGCTCCCTATTATTTAAAAACATCCAAATAAAAATATTGTTCCTTAGTATTTATATAATTTAATATTATCTTACTTGATATAGTATCATATATGATCCCTAATAATGGTCAATAGTAGGACAAAATCCCTTTTTAGATTTATCAATGAAATAATATATTAAGAATATTCATGTTTATTCTTCATTAATGTTAAATTATTTCAATGTATATTCTATAAAAAACATATTGAATCACATAAAAAATTATTCAATATTCTAATATTCTATTTCTATTCTTTAAATCATCCCCAAAATTCTAATCAGAAGTGTGATTGTGAAATTTAAAAAATTGTGAAATATTTCTCAACGAAAAAACCGGCCCTGGTCTATAGATTAAGGAAATAAATAAAATACTAGTATCCACATAACCATTGTATACGATGGTACATTAAACATATAATAAAATTTCTTTTTAATTATATAATGAACTATCTTTAATGTACTTATATAATACATGTTTTTTTTTAAATATTTCAAAAATTCTTCAAAAACACACCTAACGAACTTATTAGTATAATACCTTTTGAAACTTGTAACATAAAATTATATTTCTAGAAATGAACATAAATGTTTCCCACAAAGCTCATCACCTTTAATACCCCTACCTAAAACCATTCTTTATTACATGGGGAAAAGAAAAAAATAATAAATACGTGAGATCATATACCTAATATGGGTAAATAAGGGAGATATGTAAGCATAATCATGAATATAATGGCATGATATCATGAGAATAACATTAGAATATCATACCCATCATATCAAAGATGGTATACCTATGTCATAGAATAAATATTCACAGTTTATAAGACAAGAATCATGAGAAAATGAAGACCACATGACATGAAAGAATAATGTAGAGATAAGACATATAATTTTTGGTAGACCGATAAACACATAATATCATTCACTATAATTTATGGATTCTTGAAAAAACATAACATGGAAGTTCTTGGGGGCTACACCTACTAGGAAGGATAAACCACTGTCCCCTATCCTTTCCCTTTCTTTATAGTGAATTTGGTTCCCTTTCACATCACAGTGTATCAGCATTTCCCCTTATTCCCATCAAGGATCTATCCCATCAACTTGTTTCCCATCATTATCTCGCGATATATAAATCTTTACAGAATGCATTGGAGGGAGCTATAATCCCTACACTTCAAATAATGAAAACAATAAATATTTGTGTGACAAGAAAATTAATCATTCATCAAAATAATAATATATCCATAGAATGAATGTGGAAATAATCCTTGAGTCAAAACCCTAATAAAACATAAGAAACATCAAATAATGTTAACATATATGGAAATGGTTTTGAAAGATCATTTGAAATGATTATCGAGGAAAATATCATTTCAACATTGAAAATAAAAACATTCTAAAATCATAAAACATTTATAAACAATTTTTGTCAAAAATTTTCTTTATAGATTATACATTAATATTTTAAAAATAGTATAAAGACCATTAAAATAATTTTCCTTAAATATTCCAAAAAGATCATCTAAAACACTTGTAAACATTTTTAAAAATAATTTTTTAACAAACATAGATTTATGAATGAAGAAAAATAACATTAAATGAAAAATATAATATCATTAAAATAATTATATTCATGATAAATTTTTTTAAAGGGTATTATATACACATTGTAAAATAAAATATGTAGATAACATAATATGTGTATCAAAGAAGGAATATTGTGACATAATTACCTTAGAGATTTGGTAACTTTTCAACCGTAAACCCCATTAAAGAGAGATCATCAAATGGATTTGTATATACCCCTAAGTTTATGGATATATATCATATATTACATTCATGTGTAGTATATTACACACACAAAAAATGAGTGGTGAATATGACATCAGTCTCACAAAAATAAAACTTAGACTAGGATTCCTCATATATTTTGTATTGACTCCCTTCATACTCATTCAAGGCTCCTGTTTAATAAATTGAAATTTATTAAAAATCTATTGAAAATTAATATTCAACTATATCATACCATATATGATTTAATTATGAATTTATATTATCATTTTATCAATAATTCCATGTTAATGTTTTGTTTCAGGTAATAACCTCTTTATATTTTGCAGGTCTTTTCATATGTTATATTTTTATCCTCTTACCTAGATCATGATTTAATAATATACATAATTATAATAGTGATATAAATTTAAAATATATTCAGTATATATTTATTTATAACAATCTATAAAAGATATAAATATGAAATTGAATACACTATTCATGGAGACAGTAGGTTATACGTACCTATAATTATTATTTCAGTTTTAAAGTAATATTGAAAGAAATAAAGTAAAGGAAATATATGTATATATAAATATATATTAAAATATTAACATTATATTAGTATTATTATATATATAATTTATTCTTACTAAATACAACCTTAATATATTACATGTAAAGTGTGATAGATTCACATTTATTTGAAGATTTAGTAGTCCACATGTCCAAAAATGAAGTTACTATATTTTCCAAAAATAGAAATAATGAAGGCACATGATATATAATAATAATTAAATAATCATAAATACATCATAAATAACATATATATCACTGAAAAATACAATTTCCACCCTACTTCCCATCCAAGAAAGGTAGCAATGGAAGAACGAGCGACATTAGTTAGCGAGGCGGTAGTCCATTGTATATACGAACGATGATTGTGTATCCCATTTCAAGGAAGTAAATGAATTTTAGGTACTAACATTAAAATAACCAAATATTAGTATATTTAATATATTTTTCTTATTATATAATCATAAAATAAAAATAATTTAAGGGGGTTATGAATGAAATAAAAAACGCTCGTTGATGAGGGTTACCTCTTCTTCAAGTATCTCATTTTGGGTTGAACCAAAGTACATACTTGGTTGGATTTATTCCCAAAGTAATTATTCTAGGATAAATTTATGGAATTTAAAATATATTGGATTCTGTTTTGGATAATTGAATATGGTTTCAAAGCGTGAACAAAAAATAATAAATGTGTTACTTTTTAAGATAGAGGAGAGGTACTCTGAGAATTTCTAAAAAGATCAATTTATAATAAAACCAATCTTAATAAATATACTCCAAAAGGGAAATTTTTTTCTATTATAAGATATAATAATTTTTTAATATCCTCAAAAAAATATTTTAGATATGGTTTTTCATTATTTTAAACCTTATTGTTTTGATTAATCATTAGTTTACCTATTTTAATATTAATGATGGTAATAACTTTTCAAATATTTAAAGTTTTTAATTTTTACTTATAATGTGTAAATTGGACCTATAATGTCCAAAATATAACTTTTTATACAATATATCATTCCATTTACCTTATTTCATAATCTTATGATTGCAAAATAATTTATTCAACTATTAGTTTCCAAAAATTCCAATAATGCCAGTTTTCATACTATTCAATACATTGAATTAATGAAACTCAATATAATAAAATATCTGAGAAAACAAATCATTAATTAGAACCCTAATATGTCATAAAAACATATACATTTCTCTAACAGAATTAATTAATTCATATTATTCTTATTTTAATATTTATAGTATCATTTAATCGATTTTTAATTAATTTAATAATTATTGCATCATTATTCTGTAATTATTTAGGATAAATATTTCCTTATTGAAAATTTAAAAAAATTTACATGATTTAAATTAAACACTTATCTTTTAGAATAATATATATTGTATATAATATCATCTATTTAACACCATATTAAAAATATTATATTTATTAAAATTAAAAGTGTGACATTTTGTTACTTCCTTTGATTTAAAAATATCTAAGTCATTTCCCTAGAAATATTTTCATTAAATAATTTACTTTTGAATTCAATGTTTTAATAGTATATATAAAATAGTAGAATAAAATTTTGTAATTCGTAATGTGAGATTTATAATATTAAAAATATTATTTTAACCTTAATTACCTGATTTACCCTTAACGGTGGTAATAAAATAACGAATGTTAATAATCACATTTTTTTAAAATAAATTTGAAATATTTAATAATTTTGGATCTTTTGATTTCAAATATGAAATCCATTTTTTAAATTATAATTAAATAAGTGGCAGAAACTAATTTGATACTCATCCCAAAGATATGATGGTACAATGAGTTTTTAATAGTGAAAACATCCAAATGTTCGATTTTTTTATATCCAATTTTAAGGTAAAATTTATTCCAATTAAATAAATTAGATTAATTGATGAAGTATTTTACTAATTATAGTTTAAGACCAATTTGATATATAATTCATATATATGATTATGTTAGATGTAAAAATAGGCTTTAAATTAAAATTTAGTTTTTTTATTTTTCATCATGACATGAAACTTCACAGAAAAATATCAAAGGTTCACACAATGTAAATATTCATATTATGCTTTAAAAAATGTTTTTTAATTTTTCATATATAAATTATAAAATTGTAAAAAAAATATATTTAAAATGGGTTCCTCATTAAAAAGTTTTAAACTTACCCTTCAAAAAAATGTATAACTTTATGAAGAAAATTATTTCATTATTATCTCTTTTATAGAAACAAATATAGAAGTTAATTAGTTTATCAAGTAATATATATATATACATCCTTAAATTAATTTATCAAATTTGGTTTAATTAATTTATTTAGTTAAAACTTGTGTAATTATATATATATTGTTTTCCAGCAACATAGCCCTTATATTTTTAAATGGTTTTTTTAATTTCAAGTTAATTGGTCACAAAATAAATATTCTTATATACATGCATGAACTATATTTTCAAAATTTAATTAATATTATTCACAACCACCATTAAAACATATAGTTAAAAAGTATAATAATATTTTAATAATATAATTAATAGTATATTATAGTTTGGTAAAACTAGGTCTTGTATGTAAAGCAAGATTTCAAAAGAATTTAGAACTGTGTATAACACAATCCAAACATAGTGTTTCATGTTCCAAAATCTAAAATAAGTCTTTTTTGAAGCACAATATCAAATTGGTGTTGCGTAAAATTCAATAATGACTTGGTGAATTCATATATAACAAGCTATATTTAGTATTGCGTGAAATGAAAACTATTGAAAATGTAAAAACAATTAAAAAAACGTTCCAAAAATCTTGGGCTATTAAATAATACCCCCCATAAAATGGATTTTATTCTCCCAATTCATTAGAGTTATCAAAAGTTTAAAATATGATTATTTCTTTCATAAAAACCCACATAAACAATAATACAAAAATTCACATTAAAAATGGGAAGTTGAAAACATAATGTTTATTCAATGTAACTTATAACTAGGTTTCAATATATGAGGCCATATATTGAATGTAGAAACATGGACAAGTAAGAGAAATATAACTTCTATGTTATAATAGATAGTGATAGAAAAAATGATTAAAATTAATTTTACTATCACAGAATGATAAATCTATGATGATCTAAGGGACCACTTGATTCTTTAGAAATGAAGGTACTTGGATAAAATCCTTATTTTAAGATATTGTTTCTATAGTTGAATAATTATTACACAATTATATTTTTATTTTATTTAATTCCATTCTATAAGCATTATCTCATTCATTAGTTCTGTCTTGATCAATTTAACCTCCATATCTTACTTCAATAAATGAGGTTGAAATCAAAATTCTTAAAGAAATAGTGGATCATTAGATCTATAATGGACTGAAAATTTCTCCTTCTATCAAATGTTCTAATAAATTTTTTTTATAGGTTGTCTAATACAAGAAAATATTTATATGGTAATTGAAAACATTTATCTTTAGAATATCATCAAAATTTCAACAAAAAATATTTCAAAAATACCCCTTATGAACCTTCCATAAGATTAAAATAAAAAACTTTTGAAATAAGGTTACAAAATTTCCAACATCATCTTATTGTTAATCCACCAAAAGACATGATGTAGCTTTTAATTTTCAAACATGGAACCTGTAAATAAAATCATCATTTATTCTCTTGAAACACGGTAATAATCCCAAATTACTAAAAAAACCTTAGTGAAAATATGCATTCTTTGAAAAATTAACTATTTCGTTACATAAATAAATCCAAAAAATATTCAAAATCAATCCTTGATATCATAAACCAGCATTTCATCAGTTCCGAGGCCATAAATACCATCCATCTTATTTTATCACAATCAAATATATATTTAACTCATTATTGTCTCAAAATAATGCACATATTATGTGTTATCTTAATCTTAATCTTGTGTTCTCTAAAAATGTCACATTTCCACCTTAATCACTTTCCATGGTTGCTAGTACAATTCAAAATATGATCTCAAATACATAAAGAAAAACAATAGTGGTATAATCCACCGATGATTCAATATTACATAATTTTATAAGAGTACATTTAATACATTATTCTTGTATCCAAATACATAAATAATTTAATCATTCCACTTCAAAAATTTTCATGGAATAGGTCCACTATTTATCTAGAAGTAAATCCTTCATTCCGGGAATTTAGTTGGATAATTCCAATGTTCCCAATATATAATACATTAAACTCATTTAATATGACCTTATTATCCAAAAATATAACATATTCCCCTCTATTTTAGATATTCTTCCAGGTTCTTCTTTGCACCTTTTTAACATATGACAATCTGAATCTTCTTTCCACCATGTTCATTACAATATTAAGTTCCATAATTTTCTCACAATCACCTAATTTTCCATTAGATTCAATGTAAACATGATCTCTATTTACACCACTTAAGAAAAAAAGTCTATGAAGATAACCCAAGATATTTCAAATCCCAAAACAAGATATGAAGAGTTCAAAGGAAAATAAAAATACTCCAACAGATCTTGGCGACAGATCTACGCAATAGAATAGCTTCACATGCCTTCGTAGTAGAGCTCTGATCCAGAATAGTTCTTCCCCTATACGGATTACCTGTGCAGCAGAGCTATGTGAAAGACATGCACGGTAAATACCTCTTCGACTAGACCCCATCCGTGTCTATAAATAAGGCCCTTGGGATCCCAATTTTAGGACTGAAAAAAAGTTAAAAGACTATATGAATCTCCCATTACGTAGCTATTTTACCTAGATCCCTCAAATTGTCTCAGGTAGCTCTCTAAACCATGAGAGAATAGATAATTAAATATGATAATCATGTTTTGAAAGTTTTTTTTAAATTTTTTATTTAGGTTTGGTTCTCCTATGTAAAACAAATTCTTCATTCATCATTCATATCTGCATGACATACCTGCATTCCATACCTGCGCAGTATACATACATGGTACATCAACACAGGGTACCTAGGTGACATACTTGCGTGAGGGACCTACATGGCCAACATAAGTACCCTTTTTAAAAGCCTTTCATGGAAGGGTATCTCCTTCCTTGTTTCCCTTATCTAAAAGGTACTAAGTTGAGACCTTCACCAAAACCTCCAGACTTATCAAACCTTTGGGAAAGGCATATCAACATGTCTCCTATTTGGGTTTGTATTTACATAGTCCGTTGTTTCCCACATTTGTTTCACAATGGGTTAAGATTCATCATGTTTTTGTGGGATTGTATATCCCTAGTCACATGGACCATTCTCTTAGGATTAGTATTGGAATATTCCTAGTTTGGTGGAGGGTTGGGTCCTGACCTCTCCCTTCTCAAAGATATGACCTGAAATCTCATGTCTATGGTAGGGGAAGGTACAGTTCACACGTACTTTTCCGCACAAGAATATGAGAAGTCTCCCTCCCCTACCAATATCAATTTATGGGAAGCCATCCTAGTATAAGCCCCTCACCTTCATCTCTTCATCCTTACATTGGGCCATTATCATATGTAAATAGAATAGAGGGAAGGATCATCGCCTTACCCTCTTCCACAGCCAATGTGCCCTCTTCCATTAGTAGAGGAGGAAAAGTGTAAAGTTTTATTATTGAATCATTCTCATCATGTTATTTCTCACACTAAGCATGACTCGCATGGGCTTATAGATATTTTATGGTTAAAACATATGCACAAACACTCATTAGAAGGAACTTCGAGAATTTTGATTCCCACCATTACCAGGATACGTAGGATGATCTTTCAGGGACCAAGTTCACTGGACATCCTCCTCAGGAATCTAACCCTAATTCCATTATTCTGGGCATCCTCCTCGGGAATAAACCCTAAATTAAACCACCAAGTCATCAAGGCATCATTTTCAGGAATTAATCCCAAAATGATTTCTCTCAAAGGACCATACTCTCATATGAGACTTATCTATCTCTGTGGGCTTTGATTCCCAACCATGTGTGATACTTAGGAATCCCCATAGAGGTTCAAACCCAATAATTCAAATCAATCATGTTCTCCTTGGACCATATTCCCAATAGGTTCTAATCCTACTTGGAAACCATATCCTTTCCAAGATCCTTAGGATGCTTCAGCATAAGTTCCACACTATGTTTTGACTAATCACATTTCACGTAGAGGTCCTTATCACAAGACATTAAAAGGTATGATGTGTCCTATTAAATAGCACTAAGATTTTAGGGTTTTGATTCCATTCACAAGGATACGTTGGTAGCCAATTTTCCAGGAACGATCCCAAGATCAAAACAAACCTTCGTCTCTCTAGATGAAAATAATTTCCAGAGTGCCCCATTGACTAGATTAAAAACTAGAATCATCACAATGATGATTAAAAGAATCTCTAATAAGTATATTAGAGGAAACCATTGATGAAAAACCTCAAATACATATGGGTATTTCCATTAATGAATAACCTTGAATGCATACTAAGGATTCTAAATTTTACACATGTTAATAAGTGATTTTAAATTCCATGGTATACTTATGATATACTTTGTGAATTAATAAGGATTCATGAAAATATCATAAATTTACAAAGAGAATTCTAGAGTAGACAATAATTCCCCCCAAAGGGTGTGATGAGTCTGACCTCCCATCCTCTCGACCAATACATATTCTTAAGTATCGTAAATTTCAAACATAATGAATGACTTCCTTTGGAAAGTCGATCCCCATTGGATAAATAACTGTTTGAATTTTCTGGATCAGTAAATAAATCCAATAGAAACCACCTAGAAATGGTGATTCTTAAAACTAGAACACATGTTTCAAGGAACTATGAAACAAAAATGGTGAACCTGATGTGAATCTTTAACCAAGTTAATAATGTTACCCACTTGTTATGCCCCTATCAATTGATAAATTAAGGCCAAACAAAGGAATCAATCATGCATGTATCCATTTGAAAAGATATTTCTTTATTATATCTTGTTGTTGTATTCAAGTATTCCATAGAATACCCTTCAATCCAAAGAATGGATTTCTCCAAGACAACATCTGTGAACTTCTCGATTAGTGGTGAAGATGGATCTCCATCCAAGAGAAGGACGTCATCACTAACCCAACATCTTCAACGCTGGGTCTCTAATGTGCTGGTAAAGGAATATCACCGGAATGGTATAATCCTAACTTTGGAGGCTTCTCGACAGGCCCTCCAGGCCAATAACAATCCTCAATTATCTAGCCAACAATGACCACTGATCAAGAAGTATACGGTTCCAACCACCATATTCAACCATTTCTGGTCCTTATCCCCAAAACACAACAATCAATACCTCTTTTACTATAGGTATGTGGATCAATATTTCACTAAAGGCCTCAATCCAAGAATGCAGGAGTCCTTACTAAGGACTCCCATAAGTAATCACTACCAACAGAATCACGTGGTAATGAACACCCCATATAATGGGGGTGATACCACTGAACATTTGGCCTGGGTTTCTCAGAACCAGGCATGCAAGACAAACCACCAGGGACAACATACGGTCAATAGGGAGCAACTTCTCACCTCTACCTCATTTGGAGAATTCTATCAATTTAACTTGATGAAAAACAACAAGCGGGCACATACACCTGTCTATCCTAATTTTTTTGCACCAGATATACATGGTGGAATACCATGAACATGAACATACACCTTCTTATAAGTAATTATCTAGTCAGTAGTCTTGTTTGACTACATTTAAAGAATCCCACCAATCTAATGTGAGGGCAACTGGAAAACAAGAACATAATCCTGTTTACAATCACCAATCCTATCAGAAGTCTCATTGACCAGTATTGAAGGAAGTACTTTAACCATACTTGATGGGAAAAAGACCGCAGGTACATACACCTACCAATGTTCATAAATTCTGGAAACAATATCATTTGGAATAACCCAGAGAAGTTAGTCGGAAAGCTCTGACAACAAATTTCGGACAGACCCAACTCTCTACCCCCATGCATCAACATCAATTGACAGGAAAAGGAGGACAAAAGTAGGCACATACACCTACTACCGATACAGAATGGGCATATATTCATGTTCTGACCGCTAAAGTTACCAAAGACATCTTATCAATGGTGAAAGGGAAAACACATATCCCTACCCATATTCTGGAGGCATGACAAGATATTTTAACAAATACTTCAGTAGTATCCAGGGAACAGACACATAAATCTATCCCCACATATGGGATGACACATAGGCATTCCATACCAGAGTAGATACACACCTCTGTTCTAGTCCAGGAGGGTCATGGGGAAAACTCCCCCATATCATACAGACAACAAGATCAGGAACATGTACCCTTTCCAATTAGAGGTAATCAGTCTATTCTGGTAACTATTCTAAGGAAATCACATATACTTACCCATGATAAACACTTTTCACTGCAAGTGGTCCCAACTGAGTATTAGAGAAATTCCAAGAAGAAGTATTGGAAAGAATTGTTTTAAAATCAAGAGTCATGCTGTGATTCATCTTCTCTTAATGCTGGAGTTCATGAAGCCTTCAGACATTTAGCTGTTGCAGCTCAAGATTCTACCCTTTCATTACAAAATTTTGAGAGTGGTAGTTGTAATTTTGATGTTTCTCATTGGACACTTCAACATGAAGTCTTGGTTTAGGAAAATTTGGTAAATCCAGAGTGCCTATCTCATGATAAGAGCCATGAAAACCCTCAGTGTGGCCAGAAGACCAAGAATCAAGAAGCCACTACTGAATATTTGGGCTATATCCATGGTTTAAAATAGTGGCTATCAGTCCTCAAACCGTAGCTATAAGTAATATCCACAGTTTGAGAAACTGTGGATATGTTTGGCATGGCTATGGGCCTAGAATTATAGCCACAGTTCCGAACCGTAGCAATAGGTCAAGAGCAACGGTTCAAACCATGGCTCTTGGTACACATCCACAGTTCCAACCGTGGTAATATCTATATAGCCATGGTTTAAAACCGTGGCTATTCTAGAGGAGGGACACAATTTATTACCACAGTTACAAACCGTGGCTATAGGGTCTGTAAAACCATAAAAAAATAGCCCCCACCCCCTACACAACCCCCTACATTAGGCCACACCCTATAGACCCCTCCCTCCTAGACACTGGACACCCCCACCCTACATAAACCCCATGGACAGCCCCCCTGCAATGCCCCCTCCTGGAGCTAGACACCCCCCCAAACAGACCCTAGACACCTCTCCCTAGACCCTGGACATCGCCCTAGACAGACCCTGGACACCCCCAAGACAGACCATGGACACCCTCGAACAGAACCTGGACGCCCCCCGAACTAACCCTGGACACCCCCCGGACAGACCCTGGACACCCCCGGACAGACCCTGGATACCCCCTAGATAGACCATGGACACCCCCCGAATAGACCCAGGACACCCTCAAGACCCTGAACACCCCCTAGATAGACCCTGGACACCCCCCATACAGACCCTGAACACCCCCCGGACAGACCCTGGACAACCCCCAGACAGACCCTGGACCCCCCCAGATAGACCCTAGACACCCCCCGGACAGACCATGGACACCCCTAGAGAGACCCAGGACACCCCCAGACCCTGCACCCCCAGATAGACCCTTGACACCCCCCGGACAGACCCTGGACAACCCCCAGATAGACCCAAGACACCCCCAGACCCAGGACACCCCCAAATCATGGAAAACTCCCTCTGGATGAGTCCTTTGATGACTCATGTGAACTTTCCTACGCATCTCCTTGTTTCCAGAATCTTTTTCAATATAAGGTCTTTTCCCCCACCTTTTTCAAAAAAGAACACATAACTGCACTTACATGAGTCTCCCTATAAGACAAACTATCAAAGAAGTCTAGAACTACTCAAAAGTACCTACAACATAAGGTAGAACATAGTAGTGCTCATCCCCTAAAATTATGGTAAAACCAAACATCTTAGAATATTCACAAAGAATATAACTCAATAAACAAGAATTGTGTATCCCCCCTACTGGACCCCCTGGAAAATAGCCACCCCCACATATACCTTGAACCCCTTGCACACACCCCTTTGCACCCCCTCCCCTTTCACACCCTTTTCCCCTGCTGGACCCCCTGGACAGTAGCCCCCCCACCCCCATGATGGACCCCCCTGAATAGAAGCCCCCCTGGACATCCCCCCAGATAGAAACCCACCCTACTGGACCCCCTGGACTACATCCACTCCCACACATCCCTTAGACCCCTTGCACACACCCCCTTTAACCCCCCTTGCACACCACTTTCCCCCATGGATAGCAGCCCCCCACCCCCTGCTGGACCCCCCTAGACAGCTGCCCCCCTGGACACCCCCCTGGACAGAAGCCCCCCTACTGGACCCCCTCTGGACAGCCCCCCTGCTGGACAACAGCCCCCCCCCCACACACATAACTTGCTATTTATGTTTCTATCAATGATATTCCCATTGAATATCTTGATGTTGTATACATTTAAATTCAATAATTTCATTGCATGGAACTTGCTTCAACTGACTAAATTACTCAATGATGTTATAGTTTATAGAACTTGTTGATATCTTAGATCATGTTTACTAATTCACCCAGCATGCAATGCACTCAAACCCACCATTGGGTCTGGATAGGGATATTAAATAGGATTTGAATGTAGGTGATAATACATGCTCATCACTACCTGGAGACCTGCATATTACGACAAACCCCACCTTGGAAGTTTTAGCTACCTGGGATACTCTTTTGGACCCCTATAAATGTAATAAATCACATCACATTTCTAATGATCTTTTTAATCATATGAAGATTGACGATGGTCAATCTTCATACCCTTCTTCTTCTTTGGGCTGTGAATCAAAACATGTTGGCACACTACTTGACAGACAAGTTGACCACACCAAGATGATTTTGAAAAATGATTATAAGTAGAACAAATGCAACCCTCTTGGGGGGTTTACACTTGAGCGGTGACACTTATGTAGAGAATAACTTTAGCTCTGAACAGACCCATTAACCCCCACTTGGTTAGAATAGTGGATCTCCCAAGGAGATGGCCATGGCACCTAATGTTCTGGGTGTTTCAAAGACTCCTCTGGATAGTTACCCAAATCAAAATTTGGTTGCCTCGGGTTTCCAAGATTAGAAAGATGAAAACCAAAATCTTCCTATTAAATTGGTCAATAATTATAGATGTATATTTTCATCTTATCAAGAGAAACCGAACCTGGTGGACACACCACAGATTCCCCCAGGTCCTAGAAAAAAGATGAAAAAACATTCAGGTACTTCACATGACAACCTTGCTACAAATATTTCAGGTACATCTCCTCCCCTTTTTTTCAATCATACTATTGGTATTTATCAGACTTCATATAACATTAATATGCCTACTAAATCTAAGAACCTGATTACTCATCAAGATGTTGACCATACTGCATGTATTAGTAAGGACTCTATGGACTTACTTGTGAATAACCCCTGCATTTGATTCATCCAAGGGTAACAATAAGGTAAGAAATTCAAACAGTTCCACAACTTCTTCTAAAATAAATCAGGAAAATACCAAGATCTGAAACACTACTAAAAAGATCATAATATCTTCTAGACACAAGGTTTTGTGAATCCAAAAGGGATTTCTTACTCCAAATTTAGGTTTAAATGAAGATCCTTTTTTGTTATGGTCAGGGTATTTCTATATCTGGCACCATTATTGTTTTAAAAATAATGGTAAACACCCATTTTCCAATTTTGTTTTCTATCACTGAAAAAAAGTTAATTTTTCTTCTAGATAACATCATTTTTGTTAACATCATTATTATTTTACTAGCACAACAAAAAATTACTCTTATGTTGATTCTCTCTGGATTTTTTGCAATCTTCTATCCAAAATGTTATCATTTTTAACATATTGGAGCAAGCCTTCTTATGTGATTTTGTTTTTGATGTCACTATTATTTTTTGATCTTTGGTTTATTCCAAGCATAAATATCATGATAAGAGGCCCCTGTGAGATGGCCATACCTATCTAGGTTGCTGTATTAGCACACCTTTATTTATAATTGGGGACTTCAATGCTATACCAAATTCAAGTGATAAAATTGGTCCCTCACATGCTATGATCTCCACAAGAGAATTCAAAACCTCTATTGAAGACAAAAACATTATTTATATAAATCTTACAGGTTCCAAATACACTTGTTATAAAATGTTTACAATATGGTGGTTGCATCCAAATATGATATAGCCTTTACGAATGTATTGCTTTAGATAAATGAGACACCATCACAAGCACCACCCTCCATAATCCCCACTCTGATCATCATACTATTTTGTTTAATGTGTCCAACAAAATTGTGAAACTCCCTCTCCATTTTAGTTTTAACAATTCTAGGTTCTCTAACACTGAATGAAGTTGGAAGGTGGCTGGTGTGGGATGAAACTGTTACGGTCTAGGATGTAGGTGGTGCGAGCTAGGATGTTGGAGGCCAGGGGATGGTGAGGGATGGAACTGGTGGTTGGGGATGTTTTGTAGGTGGTAGAGGGCTGGCATGAGTGTTTTGTAGGAGGCTAGGGGTGGTGGATGGTGTGGTGGCTGGGGCGGGCTGGATTGCAGGTGGCCGGGGGCTGGTGCGGGCTCAAATGCAGGTGGAAGGGGGCTAGAATACTAGTGGAAGGGGGCTGGTTGCAGGTGCTGGGGGGATGGTGTGGGCTGCTTCGAAGGTGGAAGGGGTGCTATTGCGGGCTAGAAGGCTGGTGGCAGCGGACTGAAATGAAGGTGGAAGGGGGATAGTGTGGGCTGAATGTGGCTGGAGCAGGGGAAAATCATGACATTACCGCGGCGTGACCATGACGTGACTGCGGAGTGACCGCGGCATGACCGCAGCATGACCGCGACATGTTGGCCCGGTCCAACGACATCCATGGGGCAACATCTTCAATCCAGAAGCGAAGGGAGTGGGAGGAGGGGGGGAAACATTCCGGCCATTGCCCCAATGACATAAATTGTGATTAGTTAGTCTCAAAATTGATCAAAAGACTCATGGAATACTATCACTACAAACCAACATGGGGTGTCGTGCTGGAGTAGGGAAAGATCATGGCATTACCGCGGCATGACCGCGGCGTGACCGTGGCATTACCACGGTGTGTAGGCCCAATCCAGCGACATCCGCAGGGTAGCATCTTCTGGTCAGGAGTGAAGGGAGTGGGGGGAGGTGGGGAAATATTCTGGTCGTCACCCTGCTGGAGGAAATTGTGATTAGTCAGTCTCAACACTGATCACAAGACTCAAGGAATACTATCACTGTGAAATGTCTTGGGTTGTCATCCTGGAGCAGGGCCAAATCACGGCGTGACCGCAGCGTGACTGCGGCGTGACCGCGACTTGACCGTGGCATGACCGCGACATGTCCGTGGAGTGTTGGCTCGGTCCAGCGACATCCACAGGGCAACATCATCCGGCTAGGAGTGCAGGGAGCAGGATGAGGCAGGGCAACATTCCAGTTGTTGCCCTGCCGACATAAATTGTGATTAGTCAGTCTCAACATTAATCACTAGACGCATGGAATACTATAACTAAGAACCGCCGTGGGGTGTCATCCTGGAGCAGGGCCAAATCACGACATTACTGCGGCTTGACCGCGGCGTGAGCGCGTCGTGACTGCGGCGTGTTGGACCTGTCCAAAAACATTTGTGGGGAAACATCTTCTGGCCAGGAGCGAAGGGAGCGGGAGGAGGTGGGGAAACATTCTAGTCGTCGCCCCTCTGGTAGAAATTGTGATTAGTTAGTCTCAAAATTGATCACAAGACTCATGGAATACTATCACTGCGAACCACCGCGGGGTGTCGTCTGGGAGCAGGGAAAAATCACGGTGTGATCGCGGCGTCACCATGGCATGACCGCGGCATGACCACGCCATGACCATGGAAGGACTATGGCATGAACGCAGTGTGACGACAGCGTGTTGGCCCAGTCCAGCGACATCCACGGGGCAGCATCTACCGGCCAGGAGCGAAGGGAGTGGGAGGAGGTATGGAAACATTCCGACCATCGCCCTACCGACAGATGATAGAACAAATCAACTATTTAATATTTTATAACAATGAATCACCAGAGAAGGTTGTAGCAAGCAACACAATGGCACACCGTCTAATGGGAAACAAAACGATAGAAAAGAATCATACACCCTACACAAACCATTTACAAATTCATTCATTTTCCCTAAACATGGAAATTTTATTTATAATATTCAAAGCATGAATAGGAAAGTGTCATGGTCAAGGCATATGCCTACTCAGACAATGTCATTTGAGTTAAATGAGTATGATAAGCTAATTCATATTATTCAAAGAAAACAAAAACTAACTAGACACAAAACAAACACCAACAAGAGCCATATCAAAGACTCAAACCCAATCTAAACATGATACAAATAACTATCGCTACTCTTTGGTTTAGAAGACAATGCACCTCCATTGGGGGGGGGGTTATTATAAAATCATGGAATTGATTAATAACACAATTCATTTAATTATATTTAACATTTACTCTAAAACTCATTCAGCACAAATCAAATGCAATAATTTAAGTAGCTAGATCAACAAAACTATCACTGTGAGTTTTCACAGATAGTGCACCTCCGTTAGAGGGGTTTTATTATAAAAACATAACTTTATTTATCAAATGAAACAATTATATTAAAGAACACTTATTCAAGATATGCAATTCAATATAATTAAGCAGAATTAAGAAAGAAGATAAATCCAATTTAAATCATTATTGAATTAATGAGGCTAGAAGAGGGATCCTACCTCAAGGTAGAACCAAACCGTCCACTTCGGCTCTTGGAGCTTTCTAACTAAAAGTTTCTGCTCTCCCACTGGGTATACACACCTTCACACACATGCAAGGACACCTAACCCCTATGCACACACCTGCATGGCCACGAGCAGGTGCAATTGGATCCTTGCACATATGCTTATATGCATATACCAGTTTCCACTCACCTACGTATGCATTTATATATATATACATGGGCACACATAGACCCATACATGCATAATCACTACCATGACTAATTATTGTAGACTTTATTTGTAGGTTCATAACTAATTATAGTAGTGATAAATGGAAAGTTATACCTTCTCAGAGAAATTCCCAATGCACAAGATGTAGTCAATCGATGAGTTTATCGAGTTGCTCTGAACTATTTCTCCCAATATCCGACTGATCACTACACCCTACTTAACATACATTCAAAATAAAAAACAATGAATATTGAAAGTGGAATGCTAAGGACCATTTAGTCATGAAAAACAACCGTGTTTTTTATTTCAATTTAGCATAATTAAATAAAACATTTATAGGTTTAACTTGAAGTGCATTGGGAGAGAAATTGAGTCTCACATTAAGTGAAATATTACGATTTTAAGTGGTGGCTCACCAATGTAGGTAGTTATTAAAAACCATTAAAAAAATAAATAACATATTTTATTAAGTCCAATTACCTTCGTAACACACAACGACCGCACCATAATACACCAGTTTCCCTGGACAACGTCAATTGATGCATTTGAAATAGGGCCTATCCAGAGATTTTGCAAAACATACCTTGCTTGAATCCTTCCAAATTCATAATATTCTTTGAAAAAAAATGCAAAAACAGAATAAAAATATTTGTGTGTGTCTGGGGGGGGGGGGGTGATGAGTCAAGATGCATGTTTAAATGAGCATCCAAAACCATTTTTGAGTTGTACCTGCGTACTTGAAGTTCCAAAAAACTGAGGTTTCCCGAGGATCAAAAATTGATCTAGGTGTTCGATCAGTAAAATACCAAAAACATGCTGTAAAGGTTTTTAGATCATTATAAATTAAGATATTAAAATTAATGCCTCATTCATAATATTGGAAGTGATTTCAATGGGAGGGAAAGAGGTGTGGCATGGCAAAGTGGATAACAAAATGGAAAATAATAAGGTTAAAAAAATGATTTTGGTATATAAAAAAATAAGATGGAAAATAAAACAAAATAACCAAAACATAAAAAAAGGCAGGTGGGCATGATAATGAAAAAGATTGTTTGGTCATTTAATGTCACTCCTTCACATGTTTCGTAGGATGCAAGTGAGCTCAACCTATTTTTATAGAAATGAATTTCATGGATTCAAAATTCATATAAACCATAAAACCCTAATCCTTAAAACCCCAAACCCTAAAATTCTAAAACATAATACCCTAAACTCAAAACCATAACTTCTAAAACTAAAAATCCTAGAATATAAATTGTAGAATCTAAAAATCAATAAGGCTAGAGGTTAAACCCCAAATATCAAAATCTTAAAACTAATGTTGGATTGGTGTAGTCCCCCTCCACCCTACCCCCTTGCACCCCCTCCACCATGCCCCCTTCCCTTACCCCTTACCCCCTACCCCCATGCCCCCTGCCCCCCTCCACCCAGCCCCTAGCCTACACAAAACCCCCTGCACCACCCTGCACCCTCCCAGCCCCCTAGCCTGCACAAGCCCCCCTGCACCACCCCGCATGCACCAGCCCCCTATCATGAACACCCCCTATGAGTTAAATAATATTTGGAGATGCCCGTGGTGTCTCAAATGAGAGGATTAAGGATTAAAATGGAAAACATAAATGCAATAATGTCAAACAAGATATATAAGCCTAAAATACCACTATGAGTTTTCGCAGACAGCGCACCTCTGTTGGAGGGGTTTTATTACAAAACCATGAATTATTTATAAAATGAAAAAATTATTTTAACTAACACTTTATCAAGAATTTCATTCAAATATAAACAAGCAGTAATCAAGAAGGCAGCTAAATGTAATTTAATAAACTCTTGAATTAATGAGGCTGGGAGAGGAACTCTACCTCAAAGGTGTCAAGCCATGCACAACAGGATCCTTATATTTATATATATGCTCACATGCATAAGCATGGGATATGTTTTGGTGCTGGTTCTATGTATAGAATGCATCCCTATCTACAGACACAACCTATCATGAGAAAGCATACACACAAGAAATCCAGTTCTTGTGAATACATTAAGACAAATAAATACTCATAATGAAATATTTGGAATGAGTTATATTAATAAAAGGTATGAGAAGAATACCTGGGGAGGAAGCCATTTCAAGAGGACCATCAGAATTTGAGAAATAATATTGGAAAATGAGGTCCAATGGAAATGTACTCCAAAATCCTATACTAAAAAGAACAGTATAGTGGTTATCTAATGAAAGGACCAAAATTAGTATTGTGTTGAAATTGATTGTAATTAACTCTCAATGTCATCAAGGATTATGATGCTTAATTGTGACTTATAGGCATCCTTAAATACCTGAAAAGAACACGTGAAAAAGATGACTAAAAGTATTCAGTATACAAGTTGCAAATTCAATAAGCATAAACAAATGGAAACCTAGTTGATTTTAAACCTTGACAATTTGTGCACATATACTGGCCTGCTCACACCAATCATTGATTCAGCTGAAACCTGGCCATATAAAACCCAAAAAAAGTTTAAAACACAAATAGATGTAAGTTCATGCATGCGAGAATGAAATGAAAAAAATGAGAATTATTAAAATGAACTTAAAATCATAACATATGTGAAATCACTTTCAATACCAATGGTATCTGCATAGCCCCTACTCCCTTGCACACCCCCCAGCCCCACTGCCCCCTTGCACACCCCCCTGCCCTCCCTGCCCCCTGCCCCGTGCCCCCTACCCTCTTCCGAAGAGAAGAATAAACCTTCCATGGTCCTGAAGCAGCTCGTGAGCTATCATCATGTTAAAAATAAAATCTCATATGAGGGAAGAAAGAAATCCATGATGCCCAAGGCTACTTGAAACTCCAAAAGTTCATGCATGAAGAGTCCATCCAGACATGCAGCTAAATTGGAAAGGACAAACTGGTTGAGAAAAGTTTCTCAACCCAACTGCTCACATTGATGAGAAAGTACATCCACCTTATTCCCTAATTATTTTGTGTTATTAGTGTGCCATACAATACATGGAATTGAAGGTGAAACTAGTTCTCAAGAGGAGAGAAAATGAAGGTAAGTGAGCTGGAATAACTATTCCAAATATGAAAAGAAGTCGCCATCTTGGTATGATTTATCAAATGGTATTCCAAAGAACATCATAAGGAAAGATATTCCGTGAAGGAGTGAAGATAGTGTGTCTCATCGATGGGGATATGAGTGGAGAAGACACTTGAGAAGCTGCCAGACTTATTTATTCCATGCAAATCTGGATTTTTTGGAAAGTGATTCAAAAAGTCATTGAAGTTGTATGAATTTCTCTCATCCCTGTTAATGACCAAATAATGTCTAATATTAAGGGAGAGAAATTTAATTAATCAAAGACAAGAAGTTGAGGAAATTTGAGATCTCAAGGATGATTTCTAAAACCTGTTACATGTACTTGAATGTTTTCAACATGTGTATTGATATGAGTGCAAGATCTCAGGTTGTAATTACAAAAAGAATAAAGATATAAATTGGCATCATCTTGTTTCAACTTAAGGACATCTGACCAGCCCTTAAATGAGTCATGTGAATTAGAATCAGTTGGTATCATGTTCAGTTTGTTAATGGGACAAATTTGTTTTCTAAATCAAACCCTCATATTTTCTACACCAAACATGGATCACATAGAATTTGAATAGAATGAATGATGGCACATTGTTTAAGAATAAAGTGATACCATCCTCTTTCATGAACATTGTATTTATTTTCTATAAGGGGAGAAAATAAAATGGGAGAAGTCAATAAGAAAAATTGGAGAGAAGAAAATTAAAGAACATCTTGACATACAAATTTCTAGAATGGTATTGACAATAAACACAAAGTGAAATATTGTTAAATCCACATTGTGTTTGTGTCATAGTTGTCAATGAAGAATAAAATTTGTTTCATGCCAATATGCAGATGATAAATGGCTTGCAAGTTAGTGGGAGTACCCAAGCATATTGATGAGACAATTGGGAGCTGAATAGCTTAGAAGGGAGTTAGAAGTACCCAAGATAGTTGAGAAGGAATATGAAGTTACCAAGAAAGGGTGTTAGTATGAGAATCTTATATGAGGCTTGAAGAATTTTCCTGAATCTTGGAAGTGATGTAAACGACCACAACTGATTATATCACAAAGAAATAAACAAAATAAGGAAGTGTTCCCAGCCACACCTGCCAGCCCCCCTACAGACCATCCTGGACATCCCCTGCCAGTCCCCCCTCCCAGTCCATATTTATATTATATAATTAACACATGCCCATGAATCTTGTTCTTGATTCCATATCCATGTGGACATCAGTTAATAATGTCACTTGCTTACTTATCAAGGTGACAACCTAATGATCAAAGTTGATTATAATTTCAATTATATTCTATATTTAGACAATCCCAGAAATATATTTCTCATTTCTGGAAGTGAGGGAATCTTATGCCTGCCACATATAAGTAAAGGATGGATCTTTAGTTATGATTTTGGTAGGAAGGCTGTTATATCTTTTTCTGTCAATCCATATAGAAATTTTAAGCTCATAATCTAAGGAATACTATTCTCATCACCTATATAATACTCGCTTCATCGCCAAAGTCATCATAGACTAGTCACCTGTGGTATTCTAGGCTCATCACCTAATGAACTCTAGGCTCATCACCTAAAAAATTCCATACTCATCACCTAAGGAATTCCATGCTCATCTCATGAGGAATTCCATGATCATCGCATGAGGAAGGATGGGATTATGATGAATTAGGAAAGGTGAATCATCCTATTAGTATCACATAATAAATCTTATACTTTTAATATATGGAAATGTAGGGACCTCTTATTCTCATTAAAAAATTTGAGTCATGATTTTGGGTCTAGTGGGGACTAGTCCCCTTATGCTCATCTCATAAGTTTGGTCACGATTTAAATTCCAGTGGGGTCTAATCCTCTTTTACTCCTCACATAAGAAAAATAATGGATGAATTGTCTATAATATCATCATATAACCTATTCAAAATATTATAGTGACCAACCACTCATGGAAGGTCCTTACCAATTATGATATTTCTAATTTTAATCCCAATTCTGATATTTCCAATTTTAATCTGAATTCATGGAGAATCCCCTACTTCTAGAATAAAAATTCAAATTTCATCAGGATTTCACAACCCATAACTACATTAGTCATTACTTATAAGATATGGTTTGGGAAAGGCATGGGATACCCTTATCTATTAAAAAACAATATTTGGGTTAATAAAAGTTTGTAGTATTCTTTGGGATTATTTAGTATGTAAAGTACATATTGTTATTGTATTATCAAGGATATGCGGATGATATCTATGGGATTCCTATGTGAGTGTGTGTGTGTTACACCCTAATATGGACCACCCAAAATGAACCCATACATGAATTCTACATGACCTCAAGTTCACCTAACCATACACCAAATTCTTCTAACTAGTGGTGAGGTCCCCAAATATTCATCGGGACATTGTTCTCTCTAATATAAGGCCTGAGGGTCATGGCCAAATCTACTGAAAATTTGGCATCACCCATCAATATAACAGAAATCAAAAAAACTTGTAGATAAAAAATAGAGAGCCTATTATTCCCCCACATTCTAGACTAGAAATAAATAAATCTATATATTGTAGAATATTAAAATAGCTCAGAAGAAATACCAGAAAAGCATACAATCATATATAAATAAAATGGAAATATCATCAATACATGCTAAATGAGAACTAAAATAAAATTGGAATATGGACCAACTAACCTAATATAGCATAACAAATCCTTCTCCTCTACAACTGACTAGACATTTACTACATTTACATCTCCAATAAATACTTGTACCCTAAAAGAAAACAAGAAGGTCGCATCATTTATATTGTAACGCAGGTCATGTATATGAGTTTGGGTGAGTCCAATGACCTAGGTGGAACCCCCAATTCCTCAACAATACAAATTAGTTGGGCCAACGCACCATATGGAGGAAGCAGGCCCGAAGAAGGGTATGGAGGAAACATTCTGCTGATGCACCGAATAGAGGAGGAACGCCCAAAGAATGGTATAGAGGAAGGGAGTAACGCTCGAGGGATGGAGAAACGACGAATGGAGAAGATGATCCATGATTGGAGAATCCACACCGTGAATGAAAGAACTGCGACGAGGGATGGAGGAACCGAAGCCGGCGAGGATGAGTGATAGAGGATAATACCAAGGGTGATAGAGGAAAGTTTTGAGGGAAGAGAGGAAGAATTGACGAGAGATGCCATCGGGGGGGGGGGGGGGGTGAGGAGTGGCCATTGGGGGAGGAGGGCACCACAGTGAGTGGGTCACGTATCGGGGATGCAGGAGGAGCCTGACTGGAATAAAAAAATGGGACGCATATCGGGGATGAAGGCAGAGCCTGCCAAGAATCGAAAAAAGAAGGGAATGGAATTGTGTAGCCATAGATTAAAAAATACACCATGACTATAAACCAGCTATAGCCACGAACTTTAAAACCGTGGCTATAGGTCTGTGGATATAGCTTAAATTTCTAGTAGTTTATATCTTGCTGTAATCTATCATGGTGATCCACCCCATGACGGCATTCACTATGAAAGTCCTTTCCACAGTATGATTTCACATTCTCCAGACAATTCATTAATTGAAAATGTAGAGATGATAAAGCCCTCTTATCTCAGGGTACTTGAAAACCCAAGGCCAGTTATGTCTGATGCCTTGTCATTTACTGGTGAAGAACATTCTCAACTAGAAGACATATTAAGGGAACAATAATTTTCCGAACCTCCTTTGGGTCATTTGTCTTCTAATACAGAGCATCCACTTTGGTCATACCAAGTGGAGAAACCTCTAGTGAAAGATGATTAATATATGTTAAACATGAGGAAACAATTTTTTAAATGAGAAATAGCAGTCATGTTTTGGCCTTGGGAAAATTATCAGTATAACATACCAGAATTGATGACAGAAGATTGCATTAATGACTTTCATCTCAAATTATGGAAAAATATTCGTCATTTGAAAACCAAAGTATTACCATACGATGAATATCAAAATCATGTAAAGGTAATAGAAGGGTTACAACAAAAAATTGACTTGGAATCTCCCTCAGTTTACCAACATCCAAAGGATGAAAAATAGCAGAGAACCCTTCAGCGTGCATGTCTCAATGATCTAAAGAGGCTACCCCAGTTAATTTCCGATTCCCCATATAATGTTCACATCAGATGATGGGGTGCATATGAAGCATTTCATTTCATTGCATTCCAAAATCAGCAATGTCCTCCAAAAGTGGTCTCATGAAATTTTATTGCCCACAGTCAGTCAAAATAAATAGATTTTGTATATAATCAAATGTATGATCAAGAACAGGCCTCAACCAGTTCTCATCAGAATCAGTCCCAAAGAAAAGAAGTTTTTGAGATACTTTTACATCAAAAATATGAGAATATTGAGCAGGCGTCCCTCTTATAGAATTTTAGGTGCCAGAGAATGAAAATGTCTGAAATATCACAACGCCCTTCTGAAACAGGTGATTTAAGTGATTGTCAGATGATACACCCAAATAACGCCCGACCCAAATCTGAAAAATCAAAAGATCAGTTGCACAAATTTCATCCATAAAAGTTCAAGAATCATCCTATCTTGCATGGATAGGGTATTATCTAATTCAATCTTTAAATTCTTTAAACAACATTCAAATATTTGAAGATGAAGAACAAGAACTGCCCCAACCTATAGGGCTGGGTTTTTTTCATATCTGCAATCCCCTCCTCAACGGAAGTTAGTTTTTCTCTATATTAGGGAAGAAGCAACAAGTAAAGCGAACAACTGAACTATCCAATGATTCCCTTCAGGTTACTATCTACCAAACAGTTCAATGGAATTCTTCACATAAGATAATGGAGCCTCATGGAAGACACAGAGGAAGAAAATCTCGTATCATGGCCAAAATTTTCCTTGACCTCGGAAGATTTTATGCCATTTGTTTCAAAAGAATGGGCACCGCCCCGCCAAACTGCACAACCAGAATTAACCCATCAAGAAGAATCTTCATCATATGAATAAGTATTCTTTGGTTATATTAATTTTATCCATTTAACAGATCCTTATGCCAATAGTGATTCATATTATAATGAAGTAGAATTCCTTGTACCAAATTAGGGAGCAAGAGGAAGAGGCCAAGGCCAAGGATATAGGGTAAGATGTGGGAATTATATAAACCACCATTTTAACTTTACCCCTACTCGAACCATATATGTGGCAGAAACTTGTTGAAGGGCCCTTTAGCAGGCTCAATGGGAACAAAGAGTTTCTTCCATAAAATATGAGTTTGGTTCTGACATAATTATTTTAGAAGACCGATTAGAAGTCACGTTGTCTTCCTATTAACAAATGAATAGACATATATTGTCAAATTTACCAAAGAATGTAGTATTTATAGCTTCCGATCTGACACAGAGTACATCTACAAAAAATGAATCAACTTCCAAAGCACCTGTAAAACCACATCTCCATGCTAGGAAACACAGACATTTAGACCAAAAGTATGATGTATTGAAACAATTGGCCCAAGTACCGGCCATGTTGTCAATTCTGGATTCTTCAAATCTTCCAAAATATCTTCGAGAGTCACCAATTGAGGCTTTGTCAAGTCCTCAAATGATTAAAACCGAAGTTGATGTTGCTGAGGTTTACTATATAGAGAATGACCCTACAGAATTTCATACATTCATATCTTTTACAGCTAAAGATGAATATGATGTTGTACATGGACATATCAGACCATTGTATTTTTCTGGAAAGGTCAACGACGTAGACATCCGATGATCCTTAATTGATAATGGATTCAGGGTTAACTTCATTCTCATTCATACACTTCGTCGAATGGGTTTGACTGAATCTGATTTATCTCCTTCCACTTTAATGTTGCAAGTATATGACAAGAATGAACAAGAACCTCTAGGTGAGATTACATTCAGAACACAGTCTGTAGATCTTGAGTCTAATTCATATTTCATGGTTGTTCGTCAGGACACAACCTTCAATATTATTTTTGTAAGGCCTTGGTTGCATCAACATGCTGCCAAACCTTTGTCATACCACCAATGTCTGAAGTTCTGTTTTAATGGTCAAATCGGGACATTGTATGGTGAAAAGGCTCCGTTCAAAACATGTGAATCTCAATACACTGAGGTAGAGTTTTATCAGACAAAAGAAACAAAGCCCATGAAAAAGGAGATAACCGGAGTTAATGCTCTAAATGAATTGTATAAGATCCCAGCAAATCCATTCATACATTTGAGTACATATTATGTGTTACCCATCAATCAAGTTGAAAGGGTAAATCCAAATCCGAAGACTTGTCCAGACATTTCCATAATGTCAATTACGACAACTGAGCATGAAAACATGGGAGAAAGTATTGATCCACCAAGAAATGATGAAAGCCTGAATGGAGATGTTTTAATTCCATCAATTGAACTACAACCAGCCTCTACTTTGTCAATAAGAGTAGAATAAATTATTGAAATTCAAGAGGAAGAAATTGAAGTTGATTCTCAATCCATTAAGCCCTCTTTATTACAACAGGAAGACCCTTTATCATCAGTAGAGTCAGATATGGTGGCCTCTTCTTCAGGGTGTTCAAATAGTAATTCCTCCCCTAACTTTGAGAGTTTTCCCTCATCATATAATATGAAAGTGGGAAGAGAATATGTAATACATAATGCATAATAAGAGGAATATCTCAAGGATTCTCCTCTAGAATTTGAGGAAGTTTTCTCTACTACTGTGGATGAGCTCAAAGAAATAAATATGGTTATGGAAGAAGATCCACACCCTAATATAATTAGTGAGGCCATGAACTCTGAAGAGAAAAAGGTGTATAATTTCATTCTAAAGAAACATCGAGATATCTTTGCTTGGAATTATATAGAAATTCCATATCTTAATCCGGATGTATCCACCCATCAATTGGGTTTTGCAGAAGAACATTTTGGATTCAAGCAAGCAGCAAGAAGAACACACCCAACTCATGCTTCTAAAATTGAAGCTTAAGTTGATAAGATTTTAAAGGATAACATTGTTAGGGAAGTTCAGTATCCCAAATGGCTAGCCAATATTGTCCGAGTGAAAAAAGAAAAATGGTCAAATTAGAGTTTGCATTGATTTCATAGATCATAACCAGGATTGTCTTAAAGATGATTTTCTAGTTCCGATTACAGAACTTCTAATTGATGAAAGGACTAGATATTAAGCTCTTTCCTTTATGGATGGATGGTTTGGGTATAATCATATCCATATGGCCCCAAAGGATGAAGAATATGCATCCTTCAGAGCCCTTCATTGTGTGTTTTGCTATCGGGTAATGTCTTTTGGCTTGACGAATGCAGGTACAACATACCAACGTGACATGTGTCATATCTTCAAACACTTCATAGTGAAATTTGTTGAATGTTTTGAGGAATATTTGGAGGTCAAATCCTGAAAATGTTCCAATCACTTGTTATATTTTGAGACTATATTCAAAAAACTTTGGCAACACAGTTTGAAGATGAACCCCTTAAACTGTGCTTTCGGGGTTACCTCAGGAAAGTTATTTTTCTTCATTGTACACCATCGTGGTATCAAAGTTGATCCCGAGAAAACAAAATCAATCCTTAGTATATCACCTCCTCTAAATTTGAAATAATTAAGAGGAATCTAAGGACACATGGCCTATATTCGGTGCTTCATCGCCAATTTGGAAAGAAAGTGTTTTCCATTCACCAGATTAATGAAGGAGGGAGTTACCTACCAATGGAATAATGATTTACAAGAAACATTTGTTACCCTCAAGAAATATCTTCTGAGTCCACTAGTATTGATGCAACCTATTGAAGGAAAACCACTATTTCTCTACGTGATAGCTTTCGAGCAATCACTAGGTGCCTTCCTCACCCAAAAGAATGATTATGGGAATGAGAACAACCTTTACTATCTCAGTCGAACTATGTTTGATGTGGAAACTCGATATAAAAATATTGAAAATTGCGACCTCGAATTAATCTTTGTAGTTCAGAAATTGAGACACTACCTTCAACATCATGAGGTCCAATTGGTATCTTGTAATAATCCACTTAAATTTTACTCAGTCCTCCTATGCTTACATGGCGTCTGGCACGGTGGGAAGTTATTTTAAAACAATTTGATATCCAGTTTTGGCCTCAAAAGGCAATAAAAGTCCAAGCTTTGGACGAATACCTTGCTGAGCATCCACCTACGTAAGATACATCATTAAATACTGAACTTCCTGATGAAGAGGTCTTCTCTATTCAAGATAATTCCCAATGATGGGAAATGTATTTTGACGGTTCTTCTAGAAGTTCAACAGGGAAGAGAATGGAAAACACTAACCTCAACAATATTAGGTTAGGAATTATCCTTATTTCCCTAGAAAAGGCATTATTTCCTTGTTACTTCCTATTATCAGAAGGTGGTACCAAAAATGAGGCAGAATATCAAGATCTCATCACAGGTTTGGAATTGGCCCTTCAGGTGCAAATGGATCATTTAAAGGTAAAAGGTGATTCAAAATTGGAAATCAAACAAATAAATGATGAATATTCTTTTAGAAAAGAAGAGTTAAGGCCTTTGTGTGATTACGTCAGAGGGTTAATGGATGAATTTCTCTCAGATTTGACATTGTCTTATATACCGCAATCACAAAATGCCCAAGCAGATGCACTGGCTAATGCAGCTACAGCCTTGGAAGATCCAAATCTGGATGAGACAGTTATCAGAATAACCCATCGCAGTGTGGTCTCACCTTTTGTTCAAACCAAAATAGAGGAAATTAATGAAAATTTCACAATTTCTGAACCATTTCTTCATACCATGGGATGTAGAACATCCATCATAGAATATTTTCAAAATAGAGTAATTCCACCAGATCGGGATGAGAAAGAATAGATCCAGTGATGAGCATCTAATTTTTCACTTTATGATAGTCCAGATCACCAAAAGATCCCCAAAAATTGAGGCTTTTATGGAACTCTATTCATATGTATTGATGGAGAAGATACCGTAACTATCATGGAATAAGTACATTCAGGAGCTTGTGGTGCCCACCAATCTGGGCATAGACTCTCTGATCAGATCTGAAGGCTTGGATACTTTTGGCCTTCAATGATGCAGTATTGTACAGATTTCACTATACAATGTTATTACTACTATGCACATGAAAACTTCATTCATCAACCCCTAGAGTTGTTGCATTCATCTAAATATTCCTGGCCATTTTCTTCTTGGGGAGTGGATGTAGTAGAACATTATCCTCCAACCATGGATAAGAAGTTCAAGTATATTCTCGTTGCTATTGACTTCTTCTCTAAACGGGATGAAGAAATACCTCTCAAGGAAGTTGGAGCCAAAATCATTTTTAGTTTTTTTTCAAAACTAATATCATCACCAGATTTGGTGTCCCACATACTATTTTTTCGGAAAATGGAAACAATATTTGTTCTGTTGAAGTAAAAAAGTTATATCAGAAACATAATATTAAGTCCAACCATTCATCTCACTATCATGCGGTGGCCAATGGAATGATACAGGCCTTCAATAAGACCATATAAAATATACTTCAAAAGATGGTGGATAAAGATAAGAAATCATGGCCTGATAAAATTTTGAATGCTTTATAGGCTTATCAGACAACTACCCGTACTACTACCCATGAAACTATTTATTCATTGGTATATGGAACTGAAGTAGTTTTACAAATTAAAATGAAATTTCCTTCACATAGAGTTGAAATTTGGGATCAGTTGTCTATAGATGAGAGGTCTCAGAAAAGATTCAATGAGTTGAAAATATTAGACAAAAAAAGATTACATACTTTACATCATCTAGAAGTCTATCATAATAGAATAACATGATATTTTATTAAGAAAGTTCACCTTCATTCAATCCTTCAACGAGAATTGGTATTGGTCCTTAGGACTCCAATGATACAAGGATAGAAACCTCAAAAACATGAACCAGAGTTGGAAGGACCTTATTCCATACATAAGGTCTATTCCAATGGATCATATACCTTAATATTAATGGATTTAGAGCTCATTACAACTCCAACCAATGCGATATTCTTTAAGAAATAATTTGAGTAATTATACATCTCCATCCTCACTGCAAGAATTTAAACTGCACAGTACCATGTCCTTTCTGCAAGCCATAAAACTAAACATCCCCATGTCCTATTTACTAGACATTAAATTGTATAATAACTATAAACTTCCAAGCTGCACGACGTTAAAATGTGTAGCATCTTCGTCCTTGTCGCATGACATTAAAATTCATGACATCATTTGTACAACTAACATTCTATCTATTTGACATTAGAAGATTCCATAAACAAACATCATTGACATCATCACTTCTCCTTATAAGTACATGAGTCCATCTATTTCCTATGTCTGAGCTAGATCTGCATAGAGACCATGTTTCATGAACTATGAATGGCTTGATTCGCATTTTTAATTAGACACATAGAGACACCTAAATCTTTAATTCTGGTCCCAACAACAATAAAAAATGTTCTTATTTTATTTTCTCCTCCTATATATGTATTAGATCTATATAGAGTTTTTCTTTAAGATATATGATTTGGTCCTTATACCAATTTTTGTCTTAAGATTTATCATTCTCTCAGAACATTTCAAAAACCCCAATTCTTCATGTCAAATTTGATTAGCGCGAGGAATGATTGTTTAAATAACTATGTGGGACTTGATTCTCATCTATTTTGAGATATGTATAGATGCCTAGATCTCCAATTTTGGGCCTAGTCGGGATAATAAAACCCATTATTTCATGTATAAGAATCAAATATTTATAGGAAAGGTTTAAAGAACTATGTATGACTTGATCCTTTTCCCAGAAAGACATATAGCGACACTTAGGTTTTATCCCTTAACCCAGTTATGATACTTCATTCTTTTCACATCGATTCCTTTCGTCCATACCGTATGACATTAAACTGCATGGAAATCTAACACCCATATTCTTCATTTGTGTCACCTTTGTATTATAGAAGAGACCCTTACAACTACTTGTTTCTCAAACCGATCATAGCTCAAGTGATCTTAGGAATTAGGTAAAGGGTTTATTTATACAAGTGAGGTGTTTCAATTCCTTATGGGGGTGAAAATGTTCGCACTGCATGACTTAAAATTTCACATCACCATATTCATTCAGAAGAAATATATAAAGTTTCCATTATACATATGAGTAAGATCTATGTAAAGGACATAAAACTCATGGCCAATATTGGTTATAATATTTCTCATATGCATTGGGCACAACCCCCTTCCATATTTCACACTCTTAATCTGGAATATTTACAGATCCTTATAATATTTTTTATGGTTTCCAGCGATAGCATTTCTAATACATAAGAGATCTTTTTCCTGACTATACAACATGTACCCTTAGCTGGCCTTGCATATGTTTCCCACATAACAAGCTTGTCAGTCAAAAGATTCCAGTATTTGGCTATGCAGCATATGCCCGAGTTGGCCTTACATAATACAGCCCCCATAACGGGTTTGTAAAATAATTGTAACTTATTTCATGGTTATAATACCTATGTCCCCTTTACTCATTGAGGAGAATATACAAGAATCTGTATTTTAAAACAATCATTAAAATATACTTGTCCCATTATCATTTTTCACAATATGAAAGACTTCAAAACCATGATTTACACATTTCCCTAATAATGTGTTCAATACAATTTGAAATAACCTTGAAATCTCATGGAAACATATTATATATTGTTTCTAGTTTTGGTCCTAGATGTATGACCAAAATATTTAGACACCATACCTCTTAAGATTGGGTTTGACCTTCATAAAATTACTATTCCTTGAATTCTTTGGACATCTTGGCTGTAAATACCCTTTCCACATTCAGGTAAATTTCTCTATAAATCAAACTCTTCCCTTTGGAAAACTTGAATCTCCATAAACATTCTTCGCCTTTTGGAAATAGAACGTCAAACTTCTAAAATCTCTTTTGGCTAACTATGCGGCATGTTCCCTTAGGTGGCCTTGCATAAGTTGCCTATATAATAGGATTGTCAGTAAAAAGATGCAATTATATGTCTATGCAACATATTCCCCAGTTGGACCAACATAATACATCCCCCATAATAGTTTTGTCAAGTAACGATAACTTTGTTCATGGAAAAGACTTCTCCTAATGCTTTTAGCCTTGTTCCTACATCATTCCTCAGTTCTAGAAATTCCCAAATCATAGTTTTCAATTTTTTCTTCCATACCTCAATAAGATAGTATGTTTCCAAAGAAAATATCAAGAAATTGGGAGAGTTTTATCATACATCTGGTCAGAGTTAAAAATCTTAAATTAAATCCCCCCAATGTCCTCACTGCGTGACTTAAAACTACACAACACTAATGTCCTCACTTCATGAATTAGAACTGCACAGTACCAATGTCCTCACTGCACGACTTAAAACTGCACAGTACGAATTTCCTCACTACATGACTTAAAACTACACAGTACCAATGTCCTCACTGCATGACATAAAACTGTACAATACCAATGTCATCACTGCTTGAATGAAAACTACACAGTACCAATGTCTTCACCGCATGACTTAAAATTGCACAGTACCTGTAATGACCCAAAGTTTCATTAATGGAAATCTCTATTGATCTAATTAAATGTCTCTTTATGTTTATATAAAATGTCAACTTCTTTGGTTTTAAGTTAAGAATTCTGACTGTTGATAATATAGTCATTGAACAGTGATCACATGATTAGTATAAATATAGGACTTTAACAAATCCAATTTACCCAGACAAAAGAAGCGATGGCCTCATCCAGTAGAATTGCTCCATACGAAGCCCATTTTTCGGATCTCGGAAAATAGGTGGCGTCCTTGGGCTCCTCTCTTGACCAATCCCAAGCTAAGCTTCATCATTTCAAGGTCGAACGAGACCGTCTACAAGAAAAGTGGATGTTGATAGAAATTACCACTCGGGCGATGTTATCCGAGCCACCCCAAGAGTCTATCACCATCGTACACCATACCCTTAGGTCTTATGCCGCTGTTTTAAGGGGTTATGTAAAAAATAAACAGTACTATGTTCATGTACATTTTTTTTATATAATAATGAAAATACCTCCTTGTCATTTTCGATACATTGTAAATAGTTTTTAAAGTACAAATGGTGTTTTTAGTTATTATTTAATTAAGAAATCAATTTTATTAAATTAAGTTATTTTTGAATTAAATAATATTTTAATAAAATAATTATATTATTATTAAATTAATTTTTATTAAATATAAATGATCTTATAATTTTATGAATGAAATTATTATTTTTATTAAGGTTTGAAATCCATTTCTGTCAAAACCCGTGAATTTTCGATAAATGTCGGTTTTTATTTTAAAAGTGAAAATTAACATATTTAGAAAATTATTTAGGTATAATAAATGTTATTTCTGGAATCAGGATGTTGAAATTATTCAACGGTGAATTTTTCATAATTTTCTGAGAGAGTCAAATTTTTGGGTAAAAATTAAATACCTTTTAAATATATAATGTGTTTTATGACATCATAATGACCCAATAGTGATGTAATAAAATACTATAATATTTATGTTCGGAAAATATATGTTTTAAAATTAAAATAATGTGATTTTGGTTTTGTTTTACTTACTTTTCAAAGCATTAATGGACCCCTCAAGACTTATTAAACACCTTGTCTTTTTAAATTAATTTCCATGGGAGTGTGACTCACCTCCACATAATCAACCTTATTATTTTAAGAAGTTAGGACTTTGGACTTATAAAATATTGTTTTCCTATTATATTTTATAAAAACCATGGGCAAAAACTATGTGTTGGTTTGTGGTTTGGACTAATTTAATGTAAGGGGACCCAAACCTAAATAATAAAGAATTGCCTCACCTTTCCTATATAAACCCACCCAAACTCCCTCTTCCTCCTCAATAAAAGCCTTTGGAGTTCTTTCAACATATTCCCTACTCTCTCTAGAATCCTCCCAAGGTGCCCCAAGCTCCCAATAAGCCTCTCAAAAGCTAGTCTCAAACCTTTGGAAGCACACTTCCAAGTAAGGGTATTTTCTTCCTTTCTCATTTTTGTCCAACTCTCTTTAAGATGTTTTGCCCTTTTAATTTCAATTATGAATGTTGGGGTATGGTTTTTCACCTCCCTCATACTTCCCTCATTATGTTTGAATGATGGGAGACCCCTTTCTCTCTCATTAAATTCCTCCCATGTACACCCCTTACAATGCCGAAATTCCGAAAGGAACTTCTCTCTCCTCTTTTACATTCAAGTAGTACTTTTGTATCATGAATCTAAATTCCATTACAGTTTTTGGGACATGTATCTATATGACCTACTTACTGTCCATTACATATAAATATGATGAGTAACCCCTTTCTCTCTCATAAACCATTTTTATAAATTCTTATGTCACGCCGATACGCTGCCGAAATCGTACCGATTTTCTAAGCCAATGTCATTGTGTAGTGAATACCATGCCCATTTTCCCATCAAGGGTATTCACCTTTATGCACATTTACTTATTTATTATAATGTTTCATGTATTAATTCCACATTCCTTTATTGTGGAATAAATGATTAATATTTATGAATCCATGTTTTATGATCCATGTGGCACACTTATGCATGAAATGAATTGTTTAAGAAGGGTGTGCCCTTATAGGACTCCAATGCATTGGGTAAAGTATAATATCATGATACGTCATGTGAAATGAGTGTTGAATCATTCTAATTCAAGTGCAATGAGGGTTTACTCATTCTTTATGTGCAATGAGGATTTACTAATTCTCCATGTGCAATGATCCTTGGCTCATGCTAATTCCATGATAAGTGTTGTTGCCACATTTCCATGTTATGATTATCATGCGTTATCATGACTTTATGTTCATGTTTCATTTATGATATATTGATATTCATATTGTCTAACATGTATTGTACTCCTCATGTTATTCCATGTGTACTCTCATACTGGGCTTTATAGCTCACCCTTTTCTTATGCATGTCCTCAGGTTATCCCATGCAATGATAAGTACGAGGGAATGTAGTGGTCATGTAAAGGAAGTTTTCAATAAAGATGTTGTATTTCATGTTTCAAGTTTTTATGTAATGATCCTAAGCCGCAAATACACTAAACCTCTTGATCTTATTTTTTGTATCAAGTGATGTTTTATGTAATAAATCATGTTTAAGTTTGTAATAAAATTAGGGTTGTCATAGTTCAATAATCCTAAGCCCCAAAGACACTAAACCTCTCGATCTTCTTTGTTGTATCATGTGATGATTTATGTAATAAATCATGTTTATGTTTTTAATAAAAGCAGGGTTGCCATTGTTGGTATCAGAGGATAGGTTTAGTTATTTTTGGGATTAGGAAACCCTAGTAAAGACTTAGATACAAGACTAAGTATAATAAAAACATCCCTACGTTTTGGTAAGTACTGAGTAAGTGGGTTATCAAACAAATACATCCCTGTCTGGATACGAGCAGGTAGAGGCGGCTCTGGCACAGATGTATCCTAGGGGTAAAAACCGAAAACACTGCTTTGAGCTAGACTTGAATGGGAACTGGTGCACAACAACAGGCCTTGCTGCAATCTTGGTTACGACACTCCCAGGGGATATGTTTTGATAAATTCAAAATCTTAGTAAGAACCCTTATTAAGGGAATTAAAAAAAATTCCCCTACGAATATATGTTAGAAAGTAGATCATGAAAAGCCTAGATTGAAGCTTATAAAATCATGAGTAAGGAAATAAAAGTTTATTTATAAGTCATCAACTTTTGTGTTTTGATTACCCTTTATGTGTTACCCCTAACTTTCTTTTTATTCCAGACTATGGCCGGTAATAAGAGGACTCGGGCTAACAACTGTTGTGAAGATCAGTGTGATGACTATACTAATGAGATGCCCAATCCAATGGGAGCGGGAATTGAGAACTTTGTCACACTTCTCTCTCAGATAACTCAAATTTTGAATAGAAACACGGGTCAAGAGGAATGTTCAACCCCACTAAAAAAGAACAAGTCTCTATCGAGATATTCATGAGACAAAGGCCTCCTACTTTTAGTGGATCATCCAATCCCACAATCGCTGAATTATGGATCAACTCTATTGAAAAGATATTCTCCATCCTCCAATGTTTTGAAAAAGAGAAGGTACTCCTGGCAGCTTATTGTATGGAGGGTGAAGCAGATCAATGGTGGAAGTTGATAAAAAATAAGAATCCTGAGGAGGAGATCGAGGCGTTGGAATGGAAGGATTTCCGAAAGATGTTTTTCGATAAATATTTTCCGCGCACCCTCCGACTTATGATGGAAAGGGACTTTCTTTCCCTCAAGAACAAAGATGAATAATTTGTTGGAGCATACGAGGAAAACATCACAAGGCTTGCATGATACGCTTCCGTCTTTTTCGTTACCCCCGAATGCAAGGTTGACTGCTTCTTTGGTGGGCTGAAGCCTAGCTTGCGGAAAGCATTAGCGATCCATGACTTTGACAGCTATGAGGAAATTGTCCAATGTTCCCTCAAGGTCAAAATGGAGATTAGGGAATCACATGGGTATCATGGGGACAAGAAGCGTAAGGTGGACTTCAATGATGGCAGTCTTATGGATAAATCCAATGGTGCTAAGAAGATACGACACCCCACTTGCCAAAATTGAAGAAAGAAGCACCCTGGAAATTGCCTTAAGGGGATGAGAAAATGCTCCAAGTGTGGAAGAGAAGGTCACATAGCTGTTAAATGTCGGCAAGAAAGACCTACGACTGTGATAGAGGAGAGGAATGCTCTATTCGAACCTCAACGCGTTGGTCAATGCTAAAAAAAGAAAAGAACCAGGTCATTTTGCAAATTAGTGCCCTAATCCAATGGTTTTCAGAGACAACCAAAAACCTCCAAGGCACCAAGAAAGAGATTTTTCCATCACTTCTGCCAAAGTGAACCCCGACAACGAAGTGGTGACAGGTACGCTAGTTATTCATTCAAGAATAGTGAACATACTTATTGATTCAGGTTCTATGCATTATTTTATATCTCAAATGTTTAGTAGAACAATCCCAACACCACCAAAAATCATGGAAGTAAAGATGTTGGTGAGTACGGAAAATGGGGCAATCATTGCATCCCATGAATATAAGTCTTCCCTTGTTATAGTCTTTCGATTGAATTTCCCGACGAACCTCGTCATACTCCCTCTGGTGGAATTTGATGCAATTCTTGGCATGGATTGTCTTTCCTTATATAGAGCCAACATAAATTGTCGGGAGAGGGAAATCACACTCCATATGGAGAATCGAACCCTAATTCTTTAAAAGTGTAAGGAGGAAGATGAATCTCCTTTAGCTCCATCATCTCAAGCATGGATATTACTGCCTTATGAGCACGCGTATCTAGCTCAGATAATTGAGTCCAAGGAAGAAACCATCCTTGAAGAAATGCCTATTGTGAGGGAATTTGCTGATGTGTTTCCCGAGGAACTACCTGGTCTTACTCCTAGAAGAGATGTTGAGTTCTCAATTGAACTTATACCTGGGGCGCTACCAATATCCAAGACTCCATATAGAATGGCTATTGTTGATCTTGAAGTGCTGAAGAAACAACTACAGGAGAATATGGATAAAGGGTTTATACGCCCAAGTGCTTCACCATGGGGTGCACCAGTCCTCTTAGTCAAGAGGAAGGATGGGTCAATGCGGCTTTTCATCGATTATCGTGAACTTAACAAAATCATGATAAAGAACAAGTATCCTCCCCCAAGAATCGATGACTTGTTTGATCAGCTGCGTGGAGAACAATACTTATCCAAGGTGGATTTGCGGTCGAGATATTATCAAGTAAGGGTGAAGAAGGAAGATATCCCCAGGACTGCTTGTCGTACAAGATACCGGCACTATGAATTCATAGTAATGCCTTTCAGACTCACCAATGCTCCAGCAATATTCATGGACTTGATGAATAGAGTCTTTAGAGATTACCTTGACAAATTTGTGGTAGTCTTTATAGATGATATTCTAATATACTCCAAAACCAAGGAGGATCATGAGGAGTATTTAAAAACTGTACTAGAGACTTTGCACAAGGAGAAGCTTTCTGCAAAGTACAAAAAGTGTGAGTTCTAGTTGAAGGAGGTTTCATTCTTGGGCCATATCATCACAAGCAATGGGATATTTGTGGACCCCTCCAAAACAGTTGTAATTGATGGATGCATGAGGCTAAAATCAGTAATCGATATCCGTAGCTTCTTGGGGTTAGCTGGATATTATCAATGATTTGTGAGAAATTTCTCATGATTGTCCAACCCTCTTACCAAGCTAACTCGAAAGTGAGTAAAGTTTTCTTGGTGTGATGAATGCGAAGAAAGCTTCAAGGAGTTGAAAAGGAGGCTTATCACTGCGCCCGTGCTCACATTACCCACAAGTGGGGAACTTTTTTTTTTGTTTTTATTGATGCTTCAAAGAAGGTCTTAGGCTGTGTGCTGATGTAGAATGATAAAGTTATATCCTATGCCTCAAGGTAGTTGAAAATCCATGAGCGAAACTATCCAACACATGATCTGGAGTTTGCAGCGGCGTTCTTTGCCTTGAAAATATGGCTGCATTATCTCTATGGAGAGAAATGTGAGATATATACTGACCACAAGAGTCTTAAATATATATTCACACAGAAAGAGCTTAATATGAACCAGAGAAGATGGATAGAGCTCATTAAGGATTATGACTATTCAATACATTACCACCATGGGAAAGCGAAAAAGGTGGTAGATGCCCTAAGTAGAAAGGACCCATTAATTCTATCAATGATGATAATTGATAAGGATAAAATCTTCTTTTATTTAATGAAGATGGAAATGGGAATCATAGAGAAAGGAACATCATCAATCCCTTCACAAATTATTAGTCAACTGTCTCTTTTGGAAATGTAAAAGGATGATCAAAAGGATGATGTGGGAATTAAAGAAAAAGTGGAAGCTATCAAAAAGGGGAAATCCTTAGAGTTTAATGTTAATGAAGAAGGAATTGTGAGGTTTGGGAAAATAATATGTGTTCCATCAAGTCCAGAGCTGAAGAAAGAACTTTTGGATGATGCACATAGTTCAAATTTCTCTATTCACCCAGGGAGAACAAAGATGTATCGAGATCTCTGAGAAAACTTTTGGTGGGATAATATGAAGAAGTCGATCGCTGAATATACATCAATGTGCCTGGTGTGTCAGCAAGTGAAGGCAGAGAGGCAGAAGTCTAAGGGGATGATGCAACCATTGCCCATACCAGAATGGAAATGGGAGAACATCACCATGGACATTGTCACAAGACTTCCAAGGACATCCAAAGGCAACAATGAAATATGGGTTGTATTGGATCGTCTTACAAAGACTGCACACTTCATTTATATTCGGGAGGATTTCTCTTTGGATCAACTGGCACATATATATATATCAAGGAAGTGGTAAGGTTGCATAGAGTACCACTATCTATTGTTTCTGACTGAGATCCAAGATTCACCTCTAAGTTTTAGAAGAGTCTTCAAAATGCTCTGAATACTGAACTGAACCTCAGTACGACCTATCATCCTCAAACTGATGGCCAATCCGAGCGGACTATCCAAACACTTGAGGACATGTTGAGAGCATGATCAATGGACTTTAAAAGAGGATGGGATCAACATCTTCGTCTGGTTGAGTTCTCTTATAATAACAGTTTCCACTGAAGCATCCAAATGGCACCATATGAAGCCCTGTATGGGAAAAGGTGTAGAACACCAGCATGTTGGGATGAGGTCAGTGAACATAAGCTGGTTGTACCAGAAATGGTTGAGGAAATGGTGGAGAAGGTGAAAACCATTCAGTAGCATATCAAGGCAGCCCAAAATCGACAGAATAGTTATGCAGATAATCGTCGATGAGACCATGAGTTTAAAGTTGGAGACATGGTTTTTCTACGCATATCTCCGTGGAAGAAGGTCATGAGGTTTGGAAAGAAAGGGTAGTTAAGTCCACGGTACATCGGCCCCTTATAGATTCTTGATCGTGTCGGGGATGCGGCCTATCGACTAGAACTTCCACCTACCATGGCCAAATTACATGATGTCTTTCATGTATCCCTATTAAGGAAGTACATACCGGACCCTTAACATGTACTCTCTTCTGAGGTGGTTAAATTTGAAGATGACCTTTCTTATGAGGAGCAACCAGTGAAGATCTTAGATCGTAGAGAAAAAGTTCTATGAAATAAGACAATGCCCCTCATCAAGGTGTTGTAGAGAAACCAAAAGTTTGAAGAAGTGACTTGGGAATCAGAGGAAATGATGAAGCTGAGTTACCCACATTTGTTTTAGTGTGGGAAAAGGAAAATTTCGAGAGCGAAATTTCTTAAGGGGGGAATATTATAACGACCCAAAGATTCAATAATGGAAATACCTCTTGGTCTAATTAAATGTCTCTTTATGTTTATATAAAATGTCAACTTCTTTTGTTTTATGTTAAGAATTTTGACCGTTACTAAAATAGTGGTTAAATAGTGATCACATGATTAGTATAAATATAGAACTTTAACAAATCCAATTTACTCAGAAAAAAGAAGCGATGGCCTCATCTAGTAGAATTGATCCATACGAAGCCCATTTGTCAGAGCTCAGAAAAGAGGTGGTGTCCTTGGGATTTTCTCTTGACCAAGCCCAAGCTGAGCTTCATCATGCCAAGCTCGAACGGAACCGTCTATGGGAAAAGTGGAAGTTGATAGAAATTAACACTCGAGCGATGTTATCCGAGACACCCCAAGAGTCTGTCACCATCGCACACCTTACCATTAGGTCTTATGCAGCTGTTTTAAGGGGTTATGTAACAAATAAATAGTACTATGTTTATATACATTTTTTTATATAATAATGAAAATACCTCCTTGTCATTTTTGATACTTTCTAAATAGTTTTTAAAGTACAAATGGTGTTTTTAGTTATTATTTTATTAAGAAATATATTTTATTAAATTAAGGGATTTTTGAATTAAATAATATTTTAATAAAATAATAACATTATTATTAAATTAATTTTTATTAAATATAAATGATCTTATAATTTTATGAATTCAATTAAAATTTTTATTAAGGTTTGAATGCCATTTCTCTCAAAACCCGTGAATTTTCGATAAATGTTGGTTTTTAGTTTAAAAGTGAAAATTAAAATATATAGAAAATTATTTTGATAAAATAAATGTTATTTCTGGAATCAGGATGTTGAAATTATCCAACGGTTAATTTTTCATAATTTTCTGAGACAGTCAAATTTTTGGGTAAAAATTAAATATCGTTTAAATATATAATGTGTTTTATGACATCATAATGACCCAATAGTGATGTAATAAAATACTATAATCTTTATGTTCAGACAATATATGTTTTAACATTAAAATAATGGGATTTTGGGTTTGTTTGACTTACTTTTCAAAGCATTAATGGACCCCTCAAGACTTATTAAACCCCTTGTCTTTTTAAATTAATTTCCATGGGAGTGTGACTCACCTCCACATAAGCAAACATATTATTTTAAGAAGTTTGGACTTTGGCCTTATAAAATATTTTTTTCCTCATCACTTTGCCAAAAACCATGGGCAAAAACCATGGGATGGATTGTGTTTTGGATTAATTTATTGTAAGGGGACCCAAACCTAAATAATAAAGAATTCCCTCACGTTTCCTATATAAAGCCACCAAAGCTCCCACGTCCCCCTTCACTAAAATCATTTGGAGTTCGTCCAACCTCTGCCCTTATCTCTTTATAATCCTCCAAAGGTTCCCCAAGCTCCCAAGAATCCTCTCAAAATCCTCTCTCAAGCCTTTGGAAGCACAATTTGAAGTAAGGGTTTTTTCTTCCTTTCTCATTTTTTTTCCAATTTTCATTAAGTTGTTTTGCCCTTTTAATTTCAATTATGAATGTTGGGGTTTGGTTTTTCATCTCCCTAATACTTCCATCTTTATGTTTGAATGATGTGATACCCCTTTTTCTCTCATTAAATGCCTCCCATGTACACCCATTACTATGCCGCAATTCCGAAAGGAACTTCTCTCTCCTCTTTTACATTCAAGCAGTACTTTTGTATCATGAATCTAAATTCCATTACAATTGTTGGGAAATGTATCTATATGACCTACTTACTGTCAATTACATTTAAATATGATTAGGAACCCCTTTCTCTCTCATAAACCATTTTTATGAATTCTTATATCATGTCGTTACGCTGCCGAAATCGCACCGATTTTCTAAGCCAATGTCTTTGTGTAGTGAATACCATGTCAATTTCTCCATCAAGGGTATTCATGTTTATGCACATTTACTTATTGATTATAAAGTTTCATGTATGAATTCCACATTCCTTTATCATGGAATAAATGATTATGTTTTATGAATCCATGTTTTATGATCCATGTGGTACACTTATGCATGAAATGAAATGTTTAAGAAGGGTGCCCCTTTATAGCACTCCAATGCATTGGGTAAAGTATAGTATCATGATAGGTCATGTGAAATGAGTTTTGACTCATTCTAATTCAAGTGCAATGAGGGTTTACTCGTGATTTATGTGAAATGAGGATTTACTCATGCTCCATGTGCAATGAGCCTTGGCTCATGCTAATTCCATGATAAGTGTTGTTGCCACATTTCCATGATATGATTATCATGTGTTATCATGACTGTATGTTCATGTTTCTTTTATTCTCTATTGATATGCCTATTTTATAACATTTATTGTACTCCTCATGTTATTCCATGTGTACTCTCTTACTGGGCTTTACAGCTCACCCTTTTTTATGCATATCCTTAGGTTATCCCATGCAATGCTAAGTACGAGGGAATGTAGTGGTCACGTAAATGAAGTTTTCAATAAAGATGTTGTATTTCATGTTGAAGTTTTTATGTAATGATCCTAAGCCACAAATAAACTAAACCTCTTGATCGTCTTTGTTGTATCAAGTGATGTTTTATGTAATAAATCATGTTTAAGTTTGTAATAAAAGTAGGGTTGTCATAGTGTAATGATCCTAAGCCCCAAAGATACTAAACCTCTCGATCTTCTTTATTGTATCAAGTGATGTTTTATGTCATAAATCATGTTTATGTTTGTAATAAAAGAAGGGTTGTCATAATACCAATGTCCTCACTGCCTGAATTATAATTTCCCAATACCAATGTCTTCGCTGCATGAATTAAAACTTCACAGTACCAATGTCCTCAATGCATGACTTAAAACTGCACAATACCAATGTCCTCACTGCATGACCTAAAATTTCACATTATGATATCTAAAATTCCTCTTTCTGATAAATTTTAACCATTAATCACACAAATATTTTTATAGAAACAGTTCTCATATTCATGACTTATGTCGGTCTAAAATAACCCCCTTTTCAATCTTAAAATTCATTTTCTTGAAAAAACCACCCACTGTGGTCTTGAGACACCCAAATCTTATTTTCTCTTATCTATCAGCAGAAAAACGTAATATTCTTAAAGAATTCATTTATTACCATGTATCACATGCCCTTATGCAGCCTTGCTTATGTTGTCTACATAACATACTTGTCATCTAAAAGGTGCCATTATTTGGCTAGGTAGCATATGCCCCAGTTGGACCTGCATAATACAGCTCCCATAACGAGTTTATCAAAATAGTGGTAACTTTATTCATGGAATAAACACCCCTTATGATGATAATGGTTTTAAATTTGGTGACCGTAAAAATCATGACTCAAGATTCCCCTTAGAAATATTTAAATAATATTAAAGAAATTCTTGGACAAAGAGTTTTGTTGGGGATCTAATTTGAAATTTATGGTCAAAGCTATATGTGACCCTAAATATTATCCCTTTATAGTCCAACATGGATGAATCTAAACTGATAACTAAAGAAGACTTGGTGCTCAATAGATTGGGAAATCTTGAAGGGAACTATAAACAAAAGTCGAGTCCCAGCTCACTAAACATACATTTTGGTATGATTTAAGTAATATTGAGCAATAAAAAAAAGAAGAAAAGGGTCAAAAGATAGGAAATTTGTGGGGTTACCCATATAACCCTGGAAATAATCAAATTATGCTCATTAGGTCTATTAGCTTAATAAGAAAATCTAGAGCACTTCATTGTTGTCATTATAATAATGATTGTTTAACATAAAGGAGTCATTACCGTCATTTAACATTATTTTTGAAATCATGAAAAATAGGAACGGAGACATATATGATTGAAGAAAAAATTTATTTATTTCATATGAAATTAGAGGGCCATCCACAAAATGTATCTTCTCTATCATGTTTTAGAATAAACTCTAAAAATGACTTTTAATTTAATGGAATGCTTCATAAACCCTATCAGCTGCTTGTTGAAGTTGAGAAAGCTGACCAACTCCAACCTCCTTTTCCTGGTGAAGTGCTTCCTTAGTAGTTGAAATGGAAGTTATCCCATCTAATTGGTTTCCCCCCAATTTATGATTCAACTACCCAAGATTTTTATTAACAACATCTATTTACTATTAAAGATATAACAAATCCTTCATGGTTTCTTTGATTTGTTGGATAATTTTGATTGATTTATTGTTATTATTTGCCTCCGCCTCAACTACTACAGCTTGAAAACCCCCAATATTGATTAGTTGTTTAGACTCTTAAAAATCTTTTCATGGATTATGATCCTTCCCCCATCGGTGAATAGTCTCTTTTATGGCATTATAGACTGACCGATAATTAAATCCACCAAATATCAATAGGCAGTATAATACTAGGATTTTGAAAAAATGGGACAATAATTCATCTATAGGATTCTTAGAAATTTTGCTCCATATATGCCACCATGTCTTCTTATGTTCCATTTCAAGTGTATATTGCATCTCAATGTCTGAATCTGAGTCACTACCATAAGGTAAAATTTACTCTAGAAACAAGTCACTTAATGAGTGACATTTTTGTACTTATCTTGGGATAGTAGATGGTTTGCCTTATGATCTTGGAGATGAAAATCCTAAATGATAAATCAAGTTCACTGTCAGTTTCAAATGGAATAAACAGATATGAATTAGATAGCTGATTATATTTACCCAATAATAAGCCATCTACATGATTGTATTCATCCCCTCTATTCTCATCTTTAGTATTTTGAGATGATGTTTCTTGAGAAGGGTAATTTCCTTGAGTTTTCTCAGTTATCACATTTTAAGGATCCAGAACTTCTCTTGGTGGAGGATCCTTTGTAGGTATTTCTCCATCTCCAATAGAAGGATAAAGTAGAATACCCCATTCCTGAAGTGCCTTTGTGACATTTTCTATAGATAAAGATGCATAGGGTGAACTTCTATGTAAAAAATCTTGTTAAAGAACAATTATGTAAATAAAATTAAAGAATAAGGACTTACGTCCTTGAAATTCCTCATGAAAATCCCCAAAATCTTTGATGGAACCTGGAATATCAATATTTGGATTAAGGGTGTCCATCATTTCAGTGTATATGACCTGGAATGTTATTGCATTATCACCATTAAAGGTATCCAACAAACATTGGTTGATTCCCAAATTGGCTCCACTGACATTTTGTTCCATTTGATATTCAATTGGTTTAGCAACACGAAGTCTTTTCCAGTTTGGTTCAACATTAATATTTATATCATATTGCCATGGGTCCTAATTCCATTCTTCTGGAGCAATAGGAATATCAGTATTGATTATTTTAGGATCCTCTGATGAAAGAATATGAGGAATGTATTTAATCATATCGTGGATTTCCTCTCTCTCAGTAGAGCTAGGAGCAGGTATAGCTGAACATTTTGACGATTTATCTACTAAAATTTCATATTCATCAACATGAACTGGGGTTTCCCATGGGGTTTTTTTTGGTCTTGAAGAATCAACTCTTATTCCTTTGAGAGAGGAGGGTGACATAGATCCTGCAAAAGGATAAAACATGGTTACCAGAGTGTATTGAGCATGTTATGTTCACTAAGGACAATATAAATACTTAAACCTTTGGTGAACACTTCAGATCAATCTCATTGATCAATTTAATTTCTGTTCAAAATCTTGGGGAGAGATTGAAACACTCCTCTTAGAAGGGGAAACATGAGGTAATGGTTGAGGATTACCTGTCGCCATTACCCCAGTCGTGATTCTTTATCCTATAGAATGTTTTGGTGACCTGGGAGGATCATTCATTGCGTCAATAGGAGAGCCTACATAACCAAAATTTGGTGATTCGAGAATTGGTTAGGAGCTTCCTTCTTTACATTCAATCCGCATAAATACATTTTCATCAAGATTAATGATGATAAATGGTAAAGTAGAGTTGACACAAAATAAAAAGGAAAATACATTCTCAGTATTATCATAAATATCTCACTCCTCCTCAGAGCTGATAATTACCTATTCATATATTCCTAAGTCCATCATATGAGATACTCATTTACAGGCAAAGATTTTTTCATCAGTTGCATATATAAAAGCCCCTAGCTCCGTAATATACATCTGCACTTCAACCAGGTTATTATCTGGATTGCAATTAGAAGGTTCCTTGATGTCACCGATATCTGGTATTTGAATGCCATGTTGGAGGAATGACCATGCATCCATAAGATCATGAGTTACACCCTCATTAGGATTAGTGGCTGAATGTCACACATTATTCAATCTTTGTGTGGTTGATTGTGGAGGAGATTCAACACCTTTTTATTGGAGAGATTCTTCAGGCCTCTCTACTTCAGAAATTTCAACAGATGGGATAGGAACCTATGTTTGATGGCGGTGAATGGATCACCTTGGTGGTGGAGTTCTTACTTCTGTAACCCTAGTCTTCCAGGTATACCTCCTGCGAAGACATTTTGAGGGTTCTTAATCCTCTGAAACATCCGTATCATCTCTGGGCTTGGACTTCTTACCTCGATTTCCACTTGCAACAGTCATTGTAGCTACCACTAGATATATTACTTTTGTCAAATCCCCTTGAGAATATGATGAAGCCCATGCTTTGGAATACCAAGCCTCCAATCCATTCAATTCATATGGTGGAGGTAACATAATAGGCAATTTGGATACCTCTAAAGATGTTAGAATCCATAATTTTCATGCTACCATTGGGTGTTTCTCATGCCTGACATATGCGGGTGAAAAAGTGTTTGATTATTGAAGTCATATGAATTGATGAGAAAACCTATAGGGAATGTAATCCTCACATATAATATCACCATCAATCCTGGTTGATAATATGCCATCCTTTAATTCCATCATATAAGATCTCAGCTCATAAATATTTTCTTTACCATCATCAATAAATGCTCCAACTGGTGGGTTACCAAAAGTAAAGAAGCTGAATTCTCTTGAGACATTCAATGCCATTAGAACAACATCAGGTCTCAATATTAGAGGATGAATACCAAAAACTTTATGTAAAAAATGGGGTGAATCGACCATTGGGAACTCTAACTAAATTCAAAACTCAGTATGACGAAAAATGTGCGCCAATCCATCCCCACATCACTTGGAATGGCCCTACAATTCTAAAGGGAGACTTACCATTATATAAATTCAGTAGAATATGGTAAATTATTTCCAATACAGAGGTTCATAACCCAATATACTACAATTATACCAATTTAGCTGCAATGATAAAAGTCCCTGATCTTACACCACCCCCGAATTCATTGACTAGAAGCAAATAAATGCTTAGCCACATAGCAATGAAGGTAGTTAAGAATAATTTTTCGTCTATATTGGGTTTCACTTTATAGCCCTAGTGCTTATAGTCACCCCTTTACAGCATAGGCCAATATGTGCCTGACCTTCCCCAGTTATCTATAGAAGGACAAATAGTCGGATGTCTACTGGTTTGACCTTTATCTGTTTTTGGTTCTAAGAAGGCTTCCATCCACACTCTGGCATGGATATCTTTCTCATCTTTGGGTAAATTCTTCGCTATCTTAAATAATTCATGGGCCAGTGGTGGTGTTCTAGTAGCATCACCACATGTTGTAGTAGGAATAATGAATTCATCAATCATTTCCCCAAGAATGGGAATCCCAGCTATGTGGTAATTATCAAAGAGACTAATACCAACTTCACCATGCATCAAATGAAAGGAATTAGTTTTTGGACCCCATCAACCTAGTAATTCAGTAATGAAATCATTTTTATAAAAATAAGTTTTCCCCATACAGATAGTTTCATATATATGAACGTCTGATAACTCTTTCCTGAATTCTACAGAATTCCGACATACCTAGAATGCCCACATCCACTTGGGTTTGACACCTCCTCCAGAACGAAGATCCGAGTATCCATTCCAACCATTAGATTTATTTGTTTAAGAAGCTCGAAAAGTGGAATCATAGAAATGTGGTCTTGGGTCTACAATGTGATCCTTCATATTGTGAGTTCAACCACTATGATGAACAATGAAACTAATAGGGACCATTATTTCTTGTATTGGAACCCCCTTGCACTAATATTCATGTAGTTATAGTTGGAGTAATGGAGAAACCAACTATTTGGAAATTACTTCTTAACAGATAGAACATGGGAATCTTGAAAAATCCCATGCCTATATATGGGTAAATATGGAATTTGTGGATAGTCACATTGGTACAGAATTAAACCCTTCCCTTGCCCAAGAAGAGTACTCTCAACAATGTCAAAATAGTATGGTCTGAAGATAATCATCATTTCATTTTGACGACCCTTAGATTATTCAGTATGGGTTAACAAATGAGTCATTATTTCCTAGAAAATAATTACCAAACTTACACTATTAGGTTGGAATTTTAAAGAGGAAAATAATAAATTTGGTAAAGGACACTGTTCGCATAGGATTTTCAACAAGGTCCTTTGATGAGGTCAGTCGCGTAGGTCCTTAGACAAGGATCCTAGCACAACTCCTTTGATGAAGTCCTTTTGTGTAGCTCCATTACTTAAATAATTTTACCTTGAAGAAATTTTAAGGGAATTACACAAAATCACAACATGATGGAGCAGGGAGAATGAGCTATGCAATGAGAGCCGCAAAATTTCTGAAAATCACATGTGAAGAAAATCGCAATGGATGAGACATATTTATAGACAAACGATGACCTACATGCCCAGACTACGCGCAACAGCTGTGTGGGATATCTGCGTGGGGTGCCTATGTGGCAGACCTGCACTGTTCAGTAATCGATCCATTGTCTTTTTCCCCCACAAATTCACCTTAGGACTCGACCTTATTTTTATTTTTCGGATCCAATCATGAGGGGGGTGGGGGGATTTTGTTGACACATCTTAAAAAAAATAAAAATACTATGAAGAGAACCCTATGAATTTCAAATTCCAAAACAAGATTCTATGAGTTCAAAGGAAAATAAAAATACTCAAAAAGAGCTGGGTGAGAGATCTACGTGATAGACTAGCTTCAAAGACCAATGCAGCAGAGCTCCGTGGCAGACCTATATGGCAGAGCTCCACACCGAAATATTTTTTATGCCCCTATGTGGAGTACCTACATGGCGAAGCTGTGAGAAAGACCTACAAGGGAAATACCTCTTTGACCAGGCCCTATCACTGCCAATAAATAGATCCCTTGGGATCCCTATTTTAGGATTGAAAAAAGTTGAAAGACTCTCTGATGCTCCCATTGCGTAGCTCTTTCATCTAGATCCCTCAAATTGTATCAGGTAGCTATCTAAAACACAAGAGAAGAGATAATTAAATGGGATAAGAATTTTTTGAAAGTCATTTTACAAATTTTACATAGATTTGGTTCTCTTATGTAAAACACATTCTTTAGTCATCATTCATACCTGCACGAGATACCTGCATGCCATACCTGTGCAGTATACCTACGTGGTACATCAACATGGGGTACCTATGCGTCATTCATGCACTAGGGACCTGTACGACCTACTCAGGTAACATTTTTAAAATCCATTAATGGTAGGTTATCTCCTTCCTTGGTTCCATTATCAGAAAAGGAATAAGTTGAGACCTTCACAAAAACCTCCTGACTTATCAAACCTTTGGGAATGGCACATCAATATGTCTCCTATGTGGGTTTGTATTTCCACAGTCAGAGGTTTCACACATTAGTTTTAGAATGGGTTTAGGATTAATGAAGTGTTTGTGGGGTTTTTATCCACAGACACATGGACCTTTCTCCCGGGAAGAGTGTTGGGAAGTTCATAGTTTAGGAGGTGGGTTGGGTCCTGACCTCTCCCTTCTATAATAGATAACTCGGAACCTCAGGTCTCTGGTAGGGGAAGGTTCAACTCACACTTAATTTTCTATGCAAGAATAAGAGAAGTCTCCCTCCCGTACCTAGATCAATTAATGGGCATCCATCAAGGTATAATCCCCTCACCTTCATCCCTTCATCCTTACATTAGACCCTTGTCCAATGCAAAATGAACAGAGGGAAGTCTCGTCTCCTTGCCCTCTTCCAAGGTTGACGCAACCTCTTCCATCAGCGGAGGAGGAAAATGTGAAGTGTCATTGTTGAATCTTTCACATACTCTTATTTCTCACATCGAGCATGACTCATGTGGGATTTGAGATACGCGATGGTTACAACAAGTACACAAACACTAATTAGAAGGAACTATGCGAACTTTGATTCCCACCATGACCTGGATACGTAGGATGCTCTTTCTGGGCCCACACTCACTGAACATCCTCCTCAGGAATCCAACCCTAATTCCCTTAATTTGGGCATCCTCCCCAGGAATAAGCTCCAAATTAAACCCCCCCAAGTCATCAAGGCTTCCTTTTCAATAAGTAATCCTAAAATGATTTCTCTCAAAGGATCATACTGCCCTATGAGACTTATCGAACTACATGGGCATTTATTCCCTTCCATGTGGGATATGTAGGAAGGCTCCTTGAGGTTCAAACCCAATACTTAAAATAAACCATTTTCTCCTTGGGACGTATTCCAAATTGGGTCTGATCCTACTTGGAAACCCATATACTTTCCAGGTTCCTTGGGCTGCTTCTGCATAAGTACCACACTAAGTTTAATCCAAGTAACTTTCGTTTAGAGGTCCTTATCACATGAACTTAAAAGGTATGATGTGTTCTATAAAGTAGAACTGAACTATGAGGGTTCTGATTCCATTAACAAGGACATGTAGGTAAATGATTTTACGGGCCCAATCCGAAGATAAAAAAACCATCATCTCCCAAAATGAAAAAAATTCCAGAGTGCCCCACTGAGTGCCTTAAAAGCCAGTATCATCACAACGATGATTAAAATAATCTCTAATAAATATATTAGAGGGTACCATTGATGGAAAACCTAGAATATATATGGGTATTTTCATTAATGAAGAACCTTGAATGGGTACTGATGATTCTAAATTTTACACATGTTAATAAGTTATTGTAAATTCCCAGGATACTTATGATATACATGGTGAATTAATAAGGATTCCTAAAAATATCTTAAATTTACAAAGAGAGTCCTAGAGTAGACAATAATTCCCCCCAAAAGGATGTGATGAGTCCGACCTCACATCCTCTTGACCACTGCACGTTCTTAAGTATCGTAAAGTTCAAACATAACGAACGCTTGCCTTTGGAAAGTGGGTCCCATTTAGATAAAGAACTGTTGGAATTTTCCGATTCCATAAATAAATCCAATGGAAACCACATGGAAATAGTGATTCTTAAAACTAGAGCACATGTTTCAAGGAACTATAAAACAATCCCTTATGGTTCTATCCATTAACTAAAAGTAATAGAATAATGTAAAAAAAACAACTTTTAGTATAGGTACCTCATAATCAAGGGAAATTACTTATAAAATGTCAATATATAGCTTCTTTGTATTAATACTAGTTTGTCACCAAAATTATATGATTATAACATATACTTACTATTAGGGTTCTTAATATGGTTTTCTTATCCCAGTTCTTAAAGGTTGACTAAACCTTTTTCTCTAATAACAACTATAACAACCTAAGATTAATGTATTTAATAATTTCATAATTTTTGGTTTAATATTTCATACATTAAAAACACACACCCAAGTACCATACTATTTTAGTGCCTTTGGAAACATTGATAAAAACCTTCTATTTTGCTGAAATATCTTCAGTGATTCCCACAATGATCTTCCCCTTCAGTACCACACCTTAAACCTTTCATTATAACCTTGGGAAAATAAAACACAAGAAAATTGTGATCTCAAGTTCTTATTAGGGTAAAAAGGGAGATACATAAGCATAATTGTGAACACATGGGTAACATAAAATCATAATAACATTACAAGACCATACCCTACATATTAAAGATCATGTACATGAGTCATGGAATAAATAATTAAAGTTCATAAGATACAAATAAGGAAAAATCAATAGAATAATCCATAAAAATCCTAACATTGGAATAATATATGTAATTTATAGTAACACATAAGTGTGTAATATCATTCTCTATCAATCATGGATCATTTTCCCAAAATTATCATGGCAGTTCATAGGGTATGCACCTATTAAGAATGAAACACCACCATCCCTAATCACATTCCTTTCAGTAAAGTGGATCGAGCTTCCCCTTAGACCCATAGTGGATATGGTTTCTCCTTCACACCATAGCATATAAATCCCATAGACTTCATTCCCATAATTATATCATTATATATAAATCATTACCTAATGCATTTGGGGGGGGGGGTGATATAGGTCTCACTCATCAAATAATGATAACAATACATATGTGTTACAAAAGAAAATAAATTATTCATCATAAAAAATAAACTAACCATAGAAATAATAAGGATATAATACTTGAATTAAAACCCTGATAAACCATAAGTAACATAAAATAATGTTACCACATATGGAAAATAGTTTTGATAAATCATTTGAAATCTTTGTTGTAGAAAATATCATTTATCCTATAAAAACACTCTTTAAAATCATAAAACATTTAGAAAAAATTATTTAAATGACAAAAACATTAAATCATATAAAGTAACATTTTAAATGTAATTTAAAATCTATGTAATCAATTTCCTTTAAAATTCATAAAATATCATTTAAAACACATTTAAAACATTTTTAGAAAACATTGTTTTGAAGGAATAAAAATTTATAACTGAAGAGAAAATTACATTACATGAAACATATAATATCAATAAAATAATTATATTCAAGTTAAAAAAATTAAAAGGGTATAATATCCACCATGTAAAATAAAATAGGTGCATAACATAACATGTGTCTAAGAGAAGGAAAATTGTGACAAAATTACTTTACCGATTTGGAAACTTTTTTACACTAAAACCTAGGAATGAGATATAATTGAATAGAAATGTATATAAATATAAAATTAACTATAAATATCATATATTACATTCATGGGTAGTATATATATAAAAATAAGTGATTAATATTTCATGTCTCACAGAAATAAATGTGAGACTATAAATCCTCATACCATATATCTTAACTCTCTTAATACTTATTAAAAACTCAAGTATAATAAATATTAGTTTGTTATACATTTATTAAAGAAACATATAAATTATATCATACCATATATGATTTACTTATGACCATATATTATCCATTTATCAACAACTCTTTATTAATGTTTTGTTTTGGGTAATAACCAATTCGTTTTTTCTTGTGTCATGATTTGTTATATTTTTGTTACTATTAATTATATCATGATTTAAATATATACATAATGAAAAAATGATATTAATATAATATGTAATAATTATATACATATTTATAATAATTTATAAAATATATAAATCTTAAATTGGATACACCATTTATGGAGACGGTAGGTCGTACGTATGTATAAACAATATTTTCATTTTATTATCGTATTAAATGAAATAATGTAAATGAAATATATGTACATGTATATAGAAATTAAATTATTCTTATTTCAAATATATACAATATATGTTTTAAACCCATCCTTAATACATTGCATTTAATGTGTGAATAAATCACATCCCTTTGTGGAGGCAGTATTCCATGCATCCCCAAATGAATTTATCGTATTTACAAAATTAGAAAGCATAAAGGTTTGTATTATATAATAATGGAAGTAGAATAAATACATCATAATTATCATATATATAACATAGACATATAATATTCTTATTTATTTCCAACCATGAATGGTTGAAATGGAAGAACATGCAACATTGATTCGTGAGTCGGTAGTCCATTGTACACACAAATGATGATTGGGTATACCATTTGATGGATGTGTATTAATATGTATTTTGTAACCTTGGAAAACAATATCTCAGTATATTTTGGATACCAATTTTATAATATAATAATTAAATACAACTAATTTAATGGGGATAAGGAAAAACTAAAATAAAAACGTTCATTGATGAACTTTACCTATTCTTCAGGTATCTCCTTTGGGTTTCCCCAGAGGACTTCTTTGGATGGATTTCTTCTCATCATAAATCTTCTAATAATATGTGATTTATTCTTTTAGGAGATTTTGGATGGTTTTTTATGAACAAAATATGTTTTAATGTGGGAATAAAAACTATAAAGAGGTTCCTTTTCACAAGAGAGGGGATGGGGACACCTGAAATATCTCAAAAGATTTATTGATGATAAATTTAAACATAATAAAAGTACTTTTAAAGGACATTTATTAAAAGATAAGATATTATAAGGTTTAATATAATTAGCCAATATATTTTTTACATATTTTTTTCTTATTTTAAACTTGATTATTTTGATTTAACCTTAGTTAACATATTATAATTTTAACTATGGTAATATATTTTTCAATATTAAAATGTAGTAATATATAAATATAAAGTAAAAATTGGACTATTAATGTTACATTTATGATATATTAGACCATATATCACACCATTTTACCATATTTAATATTTTTATGATTTATAATTATTTTAATAAAATATTATTTTCATAAAATATGATTAATGTGAACTTTGACAACACTCATTACATTAACATTAAAAAAATAATTAATGTAAAATAACTTTGAAAAAAGTCCCATAATACATCCCTAATAAGTCATATTAACCTATAAAATTTGGGGATCACCTTTATTAATTAAATTAAATTAATTTTAATATTTTTAATATCATTTAATTGATTTTGTAATTAATTGTATAATAATTGTATCTGAATTGTGTGATTATTCTTGATAATTATTTTTTCAATAAAAATTCAAAATAAATATCCATTATATAGATATAAATATAATATTTTATAAAAATATATATAGTCACTCATTTCTTCTATTTATACTCATATTAAAAATAATGTACTTATTAAAATTAAGAGTGTGAAATTTTTTCACTCTTTGATTTTACCAAGATTTGTGTCATTTTCATGGATAAATGTCCATTAGATATTTCAATTTATTACCATAGGTGTTATGGTTGAATTAAACTCAAAAAATAACATTTGGGGTGTAGTTTTCTAATATTTATAATATTATTAGTACTCTTAATTACCTGGTTTACCCATAACTGTGAAAATAAAAATTAATCAAGTTACTATTCATATTGTCCAAAAGTAAGAGGGAAATATTTAATAAATTTGGTCCATATGGTTCCAAATATTAAATCCATTTTTTGAAATTATATTCAGTCAATTGATATACATTAATTTTAAATTAATCTTAAAGTGGGGATGCGAATATGATTTTTTAAATGTGGAAATGTCTAAATGGTTGAAGGTTTTTATATCTAAATTGAATTTTAAATTATTTCCAATGGGATGAATTTAATATATTCACATAAAATTTTACTAATTATTCTTTCAAAAAACTTCCAAGAATAATTTAACTATAGTTAAAATTATACAAAAAATTAATTTTCAAATGAAATTCTGTATTTTTTATTATCCATACAAAAAGAAACATATCATAAAAATTACAACAATTAACCCAATGTAAATTTTGATATTATTAAAAAAAATGTTTATTATGTCCTATATAAATTATAAAAGTATGAAAAATATATTTAAAATGGGTTTTTCATTAAAAGATGATAAAATTAACTTTTGTTAATATATATATATTTAATTGTAAAATTGGTTTCATTCTTATCTATTCTATAGAAAACACAAAATATTGAAGTTAATTGTTTTACTAAATATTATATATATACTTTATTAAAATCATTTATCAAAATTTGTTTACTAAATTTAACGAGGTAAACTATTTTCAATGGTATAAATATATTTTTCCATCCAAAGATTTACTGTATTTTCCAAAGGGGTTTATTTTCATTTCTAGATAATTTCTCACCACATAATGTGTTTTATATACATGTGAAAAACATAATTTAATAATTTAATAATTATTATTCATAATTTTAACTCCATCCTCTAGGTAAAAAATATATATTTATAAAAATATTAATAGTATATTTTAGTTTGGTAAAACTAGGTATTGTGTGTAACACAAACTATCAAAAGAATTCATAATGTTGTGTAACACATTACAAACATTATGTTTCATGTAACAAAATATAATATAAGTTTTCCATGTAGCACAATATGAACTTTAGTTTTCATACAATTCGAGAATAACAAGGTTCTTTCATAAAAGACAATGTATATTCGGTGTTATGTGAAGTGAATAATATTGAAAAGATTAAACAAATTTGAAAACAAATATTACATAAAAAATATTTTTTTGTTAAAAATTATTTCTAAAAACTTAAACATTTAGTTCCATCTGGAAAACATTTATTTTGAATGAAATATAAATTATATGGAATTTTATTATTGTTTTATAGCTTCAATGATCACATACATGAGCTCAGGTCTCTTATATACCGAACTAGATTACTGATTTGTTTTTTCTCACATTGCCAACATAAAGTAATTAGAAAATTATTTTATTCATATATTTCCTTCAAAACTAGGGAGTTAATCATATGTTATCAATATTAATTCCATCTTACTTTTGTGCAATATCTTTATCATTTTAGTCCAATTTATAAAACATATAAAGGCTTTTTAATAAGGATAATTACTCATACATATCCTCAATAATTCTCTCCAAAATCCATTGTAATTTTAATTTTGAAATTATTTATACAGTCTATGATCTATGATATTTATACGTAGACTCATCTGTTATTAGTTAAATATTACTTGAGTTTTTTGAACAAATGTTTAATCATATATTGATTATAGAATTTCACTTTATCTCATAAATTGAATAATATAAATAAATATTTTTTTCTTATCATAATTGTATTCCTACAAGATTCTTTAAACCCCATGAAATAATTTAAAAAAATTTCAATTGGAATCCTCATTTCTCCAAAAAAAGTCAAATATGAATAATACAAAAAGAATAATATTATATAAGAACTCATATTAGTACTCCATTGTAACTTCCAATACCTCAATATTTTTTCAACTTCATAATCATAAAAATACATCAGTTGATAGTGAATAGATTGAATTAGAAGAAAATTTATTATGATTATAATATATATATATGTATATAAACTGAAATCACATCAATTATCTTCATTCCAAGTTATAATTACATATCGTTGGTATTTTATTCCTAAAAAATAAAAGTTTCGATTATTCAAGATCAATTAAACCCAAAATTGTATTTATATTTAAACATATCATCCCAATTAACTCATAAATTCAACTAAAAATATTAGAAACACTAAAAATTTTAGCAGACGTTTCTCGTAATTTAATATAACTCATCATATTACATCTAATAAATATACTCTATTATATTATATAGTGAGCCAAATCTTCAGAAATAATTTGTACTCATTTAATATTAATCAATAAATGAATAAACCATCAGTTGCATTATCATTTGTAGCATCTCACATTCATAAATAAAATTTCCAAAAAACATCATATTGGAAATATAGTATATATTAATAGTAAAGGGTGTAATATGCATATACAACCTATGTATTTTTAAATCTCCCCATATTTTTCTGTCATTATATTCACTTCACATATATTATAATTAATATATATTAATAAAGAAACACATTTCCTAATATATTATCATGTAATTCTCTCAGAACCGTTATATTTTTTGTTAATAGATTATATGTGATTAAAATTAAGAGATATTAATTATAATAAAAAACCAATCTAGACCTAACTCAAATAATACAAGAATCTTATGATTGTTAAAATGTATATCACAAATTATCATAATCATAAGAATGAAGGGTTTAGTGTAATAGATTTTCTCTACATAAATGATTTATTTTAAAAAACATGAAAGAATCTCCCTATAATATTGCATTAATAGGAATGTTTCCCAGTCATATCACATTATGTAATTATATTCATAATCTGAGGAATAAAAGACACATAAATAGGTTAGATCAGACACTCAGTAATTAATCATTTATCATAATGAAACACAATATAAACAGAGAGGGTAACATGTGAAATTGATAAATATTTTATTATTAAAGCATGAGATATTTATTGATAATCATAAAAATGATTAATAAATATAGTATCATAAAAATATTTTTAAAAGAGAATAAAATATATGATATTGATCACAATATATCTCAATTATCATAAAATGTGTGAGTATAATGTAAGACAATAGAATTATTTAAAACATTGGGAAAATATTAAAACATGGCATATCATTAAATGAAATGAATTAGGGAAATGTGGTATAATTGTACATAAAAACTTGAATAATTGGAACATGTATTATCATAATAAAACATTTATGAGAAAACTCTTTGTTATGACACATATGTGAACAAACTCAATATGTCTATGCATGAAAATGTGAGCAATTTCATAACACCCCTCATTACGTGAGCAAAACAATTATGTCCAATCCTAACATCTCATGATACTATAAATTCATCCAATTCTTTGGGGATATGATATTGGTCCCCACCCATCATCATCCTTACATAATTTTTCCACATAAAATCAAACATCATTATATCTTAATGAACACATGGGAAAAAAGAGATATCATAAATATTTGAAAAACATCACATAACATAACCATAATATATTATAGGATATAAGAATTATCATTTTAAAAAATTAATCATATCATATTTACATATAGAGGGTGATCACAAAATCACCTCAATAGTGATAAACCAAGGTGGATAAATACAAGTGAAAATAAAAATGTTTTCAAAAACCATTCAAAAATTACTATAAATGATGAATTGAAATTTAAATTAAAATAATAATTTATAAGGAAAATAAAAAAGTTATAAAAAATATTAGGAATAATTCAAAATGAAGGATCCTTTAAATGAAATATAAAAATTAAATTAATAAATTTAGAGTTTTAAATAATGGAAAGAAATTCTATTATTAATCATTATAAAATTTCACTAATGAAAAAACTCAAATTAAATATGATTTAAAATTCATCCATTTAAGATAATAGTTAAAGATAATTATATAAAATATATTTGAAAAAATATATTTTAATTTTATCAATTTAAAAAAAGTTATATGAAAAAAATGTGGGCATTGATGAAATGATTCGTTGTTATGAACGAGTGTTATTAAAACAAATGATATTTGTTTTGTTGGGATAATTTTTTTTTCAAAGAAGTTATTATTTATTTAGAGAAATATATTACCATTTTAATAATGCGAAATGACATATAAGATATTGTAATAGTATGATCTATTAATTCAATAAAATATATTAAATTATGAAAGGCCACGATATAATTAATAATTAATTGAGGTTTTGAAACCCCTACAATGAATTATCACTTAGTTATTAAAACTATAACCTAAAGTATATAGAACAAAACCATACTAATCACATTTTTGGGAACAATATTGTGTTCTATAATTATTTTATAATCTCCATTAATATTTTTTCTATACATTTATTTTAGTTATTTAGTATCTTATTACAATATATAGTCTGAGTAATTTTAATCATTTTGAACATGTTTCTAAATATAATTATATTTATTCATTATTATAGAAAATATAATCATTAATATATCATAAAAATTATTATAATTTATGTTTTAAGATATTTTTAAATATAAATTTAAATCTACTTGAATATTTGTCACAATTATTGTAAAACTATGTCACGACCCGTCCTCCGGGACCGTGCCGTGACTACCCCAATTCCGCCTTCCATAGGACAGGGGCTGGAGACTAGCACCAGAGTCGTAAATCCCAATAACTGGGAAGGCATTGCCTTTATAAAAGGAAAAATAACATCACAGAGTTCAAGCGTAAGTAATACACTAAGTACAAAAGAAAGTGCTGAAAAGTAAGTGGGCCAGAATACAAACCCAACTGAAAGTATAGCTAAAACTGAACGAAAGTAAAACAAAAAAGACAAAAAGCAGGAAGAATAGAAGCAGCTCTTCGATCGTCCTCCTCAGATCCTACCTTAAGGGTAGGTACAGATAGCACAACTCCTGGATCATCCACCACGGATCCTACCTGAAGGGTAGGTACAGATAGCCTCCACAACGCTCTCGCCCGTCAACCTCCTCCAAGTGTCGTCTCGTCATGAAGTCGACCTCCGGATACCGACTCTTCATGAGGTCCACCTCTGGGTACCGTCCAGTCCTCGAACACTCGGCCTCTGTCCGCGCTTCCCATCATCTACAACCAACACAACGAGGTGTGGGCATAACCCGTGCATGGGTGAGTATATGATACTTAGTAGGGACCCCAAGACCCTCAAGGTCTCACTAAATCCAACAAGGATAACCACAAAGAAGGATATCAACAGATAACCCTTACTTAGGTATAAGCCCATACGTATACCTAAGTTATCATGTAACCCATCTCAATCACGAGGAAACACAAAGGTTATGAAATCAACGGATAACCACTACCTAGGTATATTCCCATACATATACCTAAGTTATCAAGTGACCCCACCCAACCATGATGTAAACACAACGGTCATAGACTCATCTCAAACCATGATTTTCATTTTCAAAACCGTAACTGCTGAAGAGCCCCATCTCTAACGAGTACAGTGATCCTATCACGACTCTGATGTACTCCTCACTAACCTAAGACTGTTGAGGTACCCCTCCTGTCGAGTACCGCAGGTCAGCCACCCAAACACAGTAGTTCTTCTCGCCGGGGTCTTCCACCCAAACACAGTAGTGCACCCCCCTAATAGCCTGCAGAGGTACTTCTACTATCGAGTATCGCGGGTCTGCTACCTACTACCAGGTGTTCCGTCCACCATGGGTCTGCACCCAAACTCAGTAGTGCTCTGTCCACTGGGCTAGTCAACTCACTCCAAGTCAATTTGGTTAAGCAGTCGTCAGGTCTTAGCCGGCTACACGGTCTCCGTATTCTGTATGCTCATCTTCGGGAGGGTCCACTCCATGAGCTACAGGTCGATACTCCAAGTATCACAAAGTCCAATGAAAAAGTATCTCAAAGGACTGCCTCGTCATAGGGGTCTCAACGCAACAGATGGCGCGTCAATCGGGCGCCCGGTCTGTGAGTTAATAGCCTTTTCATCCAAGGGCCCCAGTTGGTTTCATGTACAAAACAACCCGAACATATCTCAACTGTACCCCGAACTCTCATAGGGTATACTCACAGGGACCGTTTCTCAACGTGATCACCAACGCCGCTGACGGTTCGTCAAATGGACGTCCGGTCTGAAAGTTATCAACTTTTCCGTTCAAGGGGCCCGATTGGATTTCGGGTTCAATCCAACCCGACCACTATCCAACTGCGTCCAATCCTCAGGCGAAGTATGCCAAAAGTTCCGTCTCATCAAGAGGAATCCAACAAAGTCGATAGCACGTCTATCAGACGTCCGGAGCTCAGGTTATTAGCATTTCCGCTCCGAGGGCCCGGCTGGTTTCGTGTTCGAACCAACCCGGCCATACACAAAGTTCTTCAAAACCTTGAGTTTAATATACCTAAATGACCATCTCGATCCAAGGATCGCATCGCAACTGACGGTGCGTCGATCGGAGGTCCGTAGTCCAAGATATGGGCAAAAGACCGGAAGTGATCCGAAAATGGGGGGTCTGGGCCCGGTCTGACCCGGACCAACCCCCCATGGGTCGGCCCGAAACGAGGCGACCCGACCCATGTCCGGGTCCGACCTGGTGAGGCGCGGCCTGGCCCAGCTGGGGGGGTGCGCTGGCTCGGCCAGCGGGCGAGCAGGGGGGAACCGTTCCCCACTTTCTCGCCCCACGGACGCGGCGCACCTACCGCGTCCTCCTCCTCTGGATCCCGCGCGGCCGCGGGATCCGGCAGCCTACCGCCGCGGCTTAAGCCGCGGCGGTTCCTACTAGTGGCCGACCGGTGCCGGTTGCCGCCTCCGGCCGCCGGCGCCGCCGAGCCGGCGGGGCGTGCCGGCAAGGTCTTCCGCGGACCACCGGACGCGCTCCGGTGGTCTGTTTTGCCAGCCGTCTTCGCCATCGATCCTCCTGGGACCTGCTCTTCACTGAGAAGTCTTAAAAACTCCTCTGCGGCCCATTCCATCATCGCCCGTAAATCGGCACATCAATAAAACAAACTGCGGAGTTTTCAAATCGCCTCTGCGGCCCCGACTCCAGCCGTAGTTTCGTTTGGCCTCAACGACGCGATCCGACGGCGCTGCGCATCTTTTCCGCATTTCTCCATATTTCCGCGTGGTGCTGTTGCACCATGCCACCTTCTTTCGAACCGCAAAAACAGAACAACAAAAGGGGGAGGTGAGTCGGCCGTGTTCATGTGGTCCGACCTCCTCTCGATAAGTTGATAACAAGCGGTCCAAAAATAAAGACGAAGAATGAAAAAGGATATTTCACGACAAAATGAAATAAACCCATACTTGATAACAAGTTGATGTTCGAAGAGCGTTGCAGAAAGCGGCGTCGTGGGGCATGGTTCCATAGAAGTCGACAGAGAGCGTCTGCGGAGACATTGTCTTCTCTTTATCACAGATAGAAGAGGATGATTACGTGTCATTGGAGAACTCCCACATCGGTGTCTCTTCCCTTGTCGCGGAGGAGAAAGGTAGTGGAGATACCAGAGTCGTTGAGTCGTTCTTCGTTGAAGAGATGATGTTCTTCGCGGAAGGATTGAAGCTCTTCGCGAGAGGATGAAGTTCTTCTCCAGAGAAAATAGTTATATCTCCCCAATCTCCTCACACAACAACCAACCCTCCCAAATAAAATAAGACTTATCTTATTTTATTACATCAAGCCACACATTTCAATTTTTAAAAATCAAACACATAACTCACCTAATTAATTAAGTGAGTTGGCATGATTAAAGAAGAGAGAGGGGGAGGTGAGTGGTCTCACATTAAGGGGGGGGGGGGGGGGGGGTTATGGAGTTAAGGAATATGAGGGGTTGGGCTTGTGTGGGCCCCACCCCACCTTTATCCACTCATGGTTGGTTAACAATATGTGGGTCCCACCCCCGACTCCCTTACATAGGTTATAACTACCTAGAGGAAAATAAACAAAATTGTAATATAATTTTATTTATTCCTCAATAAAACTACAAAATTAACAACTCCTCCAGAGCAAACACGCCTTCAAAAAAGGTTCCCCTAAGCAATTACCGGTGCTGCGGTTTCATCGGCGTCCTAGGATTTCAATTCCGAGCATCGGTTCAGAAGTTAGGAAAACCCGCTCGTTCGTTCACTGAACGTACCCGAGCTAAACTTCGGAAATTGATTTCTGGCACACCGGGCCTCAGAATCAGGTGCTGTCAGAAGCCACAGACTCATAAAATTACAATGAAATTAAGAAAAAAAATTCCTTGAAATATCTAGGTCTTTACATTACTCCAACCTCACGAATTTACGTCCCTGTAAAGTTATAACACAAACTAGGGAAACAAAAGTGGTACTGAGCACACATCTGATCCTTCCACTACCATGTGCTCTCCTGGAGGTTCTCATGCTGCCAGTGGATGTGCACCTGAGGAATCAACCGTCTACGTAGGATCCACTCCTGTCGATCCTCGATCCCCATTGGATCCTCTGTGAATGTCACCCTTCCATCGATGTCCTACTTCCTAAGGTCGATGATGTGTGAAGGATAATGCACGTATCTCCTCAGCTAAGATATGTGGATGACATCATGCACCTGGTGCAACTGAGGTCGAAAGGTCAAATGGTAAAGAACCTCACCTACCCTGCTGAGGACCTAGAAAGTTCTGTTGAACCTTGGAGATAACTTGTCGCCTTGGCCACTTCTCTATAAACCTCATCGAAGCGAGACCCGTATAAGGATGTGATCGTCATCCTCGAACTCTATAGGTCTCCCTTTCCTAATTAGAACTGAAACTCAAAACTCCTGCTGCCACTTGGGTGAAGTTGGCTGACTCAAGAGTGATCAGCTACACCTTCCTATGCATGATTCCATCCTGTGCTGCCTAGGGTTTCCTTTTCGCAGACCAAGGAAAACCCATCTCGACGTTGTAGATAGACCAAAAACTTTTTGCATAATACCGTCAATTTGTGTATTAACTGTGATTACCTAGTCCATACTCAAACTAATGTCGTAAGGCCTCAACACTGCCACCAATGGATTCCAACTGAAACTCTCGCCTTGTGGGTTAGATCAAACTATCGGCGTAAGTGTGATTATCGAGTATCCTCCCAAAGGTATCTCCAGATGTGAGGGTCAAGTCAATGGATTACCGAAAACTCCAGGCCTAGGAAATGATTCGTGGAAGGAAGGAATGATTCATATTAATGTCTTGTTGTTACGGAATCTAGTAGAAGACACAGTCTGTACTTCGACTCATCCTTAGAGCCTTTCGGTCGCACTCCTTGACCGCATGCAGCTACTCTCTTCCCCTGCCCTCCAGCTCCCTGAGCCTAGCGGGGACTACAAAGGCGGGTGATTGTAACATGTTGAAATGTACGCCACCTCATGCTAATCTCCTAGCTCTGCCTCCATGTATGCTGCTTCGCAGACTCATCTGTCCTTTTTTACTTCCTCTACTTGAAACATTTTACACGCCCAAGTCTCTGAGAGGGTGCCAGTTTCCAGATTTCGCACTGTTAACCTTCATTAACTGCATCCATTCAGCAATAGAATTCTCAACCACAAAGGTTATTTCTAGAACCCTAGCATAAGTAGGAATGCATAGAGAAAAAGTGTTGGCTCGGATGTCCTTAAATATACCTCACTCGGATGTCCGAGCCCAGAAGCACCGATCGCATAGTTCATCGAGTACCAGGAATGGTTTGGTATGCCCTGATGAATTCTCAGCTACCGACATGTCGTCCTGCCGAAGCTGTATAAGCTCTAGAAAACTCTCAGCCACCTCCTCAAGCCAGTGCTCAGCTGCCTGTGAGTCGGGCTCACCTCGGAACTTGAGGGTATCTGATGTTGGAACAGGTGTAAGGAAGTAAGTCTACTTTTGTCACCTACCGGTACCGCCAGTTGTAAATATTGACCAACAGGTAGTGATGTATAGCTGACACACTACCCGAAGGCACTATCTCAGGCATTAGTCCACATACCAAAGCCTCATCACTATGCGGACCATCCTCATGGTCACTCACTAGAAAACAAAAGTAGCCAAGTCCACCATACACTCTACTGATGTCTCATCTAGGTGGAAAACTCTAGAAATCGCCTCCAGCCAGTCCTCTACTGTCTGGAAATCTATCTCACCTCGTAACTGCGGAGGCCTCTGCTGCTGGAACTCGTGCAACGTGATCTATCAGCGTGCACGGTTTGCTTGTATGGATAGTGGCATCTACTGCCCAACAGGTGGTGGTGCTGTTGGTACACCACCCGAGGGTGGGAACATAGTAAAAAGGACTCTGCACTGGAGCCTCATCGCTCGGTGGGCCGTCATCGTGTCCAATATCAGAACTCCAACTAACTGTCTACGTGGAGACATCTTGCACAGATGCAACATGGTCAACGTTTTATACCTGGTGAGATGACCTGGTTTGAGTTGACTTTAAAACTATTGGAAACACACACTCAATCAGTGTTTTCGTGCACAATGTCGGAAATCAGTAGTCAGGGTCCTGGTGTATGGATACGTCGGTCGTCGCACCAACACTGGACTCCCTGAACTGAAGACCACACTTGGTACCCTTAACACTATTGCTTCACAGAAAGAAAATATCAGAGTTATAAGTTCTATGGTAGAACCGAATCCTTTGATACCAATTTGTTACGACCCATTCTCGGGGCTCATTCCATGACTACCACAAGCCCGCCTTCCATAGGCCAGGGGCTGACAACTAGCACCAAAGGTGTAAATCCCGATAAATGGAAAGGCATTGCCTTTATAAAAGTAAACAAAACATCACAGAGTACAAGCGGAAGTAATACACTATGTACAAAAGAGAGTGATGAAAAGTAAGTGGGCCAGAATACAAACCCAACTGAAAGTACATCTACAACTGAATGAAAGTACAACAGAAAAGACAAACAACTAGAAGAATAGAAGCAGCTCCTGGGTCGTCCACCTCGGATCCTACCTGAAGGGTAGGTACAGATAGAGAATCTCCTGGATCATCCAACATGTATCATACCTGAAGGGTAGGTAAAAATATCCTCCACAACGCTCTCGCCCGTCAACCTCCTCCGAGTGTCGTCTCGTCGGGAAGTCTACCTCCAGATACTGACTCGTCGTGAGGTCCACCTCCGGGTACCGTCCAGTCCTCGAACACTCAGCATCTGTCAGCGCTGCCCGTCATCTACAACCAACACAATGAGGTGTGGGCATAGCCTGTGCAGGGGTGAGTATACGATACTTAGTAGGGACCCCAAGACCCTCAAGGTCTCACTAAATCCATCAAGGATAACCACAAAGAAGGATCTCAACAGATAACCCTTACTTAGGTATAAGACCATACTTATACCTAAGTTATCAAGTAACCCATCTCAATCATGAGGAAACACAAAGTTTATGAAATCAATGGATAAACACTACCTAGGTATATTCCCATACATATACCTAAGTTATCAAGTGACCCATCTCAATCATGAGGTAAACACAAAGGTCATAGACTCAGCTCAAACCAGGATTTTCATTATCAAAACCGTAACTACTGAAGTGCCCCGTATCTAACAAGTACAACGATATTGTCATGACTCCGAGGTACTTCTCACTAACCTAAGACTACTGAGGAACTCCTCTTGTCGATTACCACATGTCAGCCACCCAAACATAGTAGTGCTTCTCGTTGGGGTCTGCCACCCAAACACAGTAGTGCACCCCCTAATAGCCTGCAGAGGTTCTTCTCCTGTCGAGTACCATGGGTCTGCTGCTTGCTACCAGGCGCTCCGTCCACCATGGGTCTACACCCAAACACAGTAGTGCTCTGTCCACTGGGCTGGTCGACTCACTCCAAGTCGAGTCGGTCAAGCAGTCATCCGGTCTCAGTGGGCTACACGGTCTCCGTACTCTGTATGCTCATCTCCGAGAGGGTCCGCACCACGAGCTACATGTCGATACTCGAAGTATCACAAAGTCCCACGAAGACGTATTTCAAAGGACCTCCTTGTCATAGGGGTCTCAACGCAACAGACGGCGGGTCAATCAGGCGCTCGGTCTGTGAGTTATTAACCTTTTCTTTACAGGGCCCTGTTGGTTTCATGTACGAACCAACCCGACCGTATCTCAACTGTACCCCGAACTCTCATAGGGTATACTCATAGGGACTGTTTCTCAACGTGATCACCAATTCCGCTGACGGTTCGTCAAACGGACGTCCTGTCTGAATGTTATCAGCTTTTCCGTTCAAGGGGTCTAGTTGGATTTCAGGTTCAATCCAACCTGGCCACTATCCAACTCCATCCAATCCTTAGGCGAAGTATGCCAAAAGTTCCGTCTCATCAAGAGGAATCCAACTAAGTCGATGACACGTCTATCGGACATCCGTAGCTCATGTTATAAGCGTTTTAGCTCCGAGGGCCCGGTTGGCCCGGCCAGGGGGGGGGGTGCGCAGGCTCAGCCAGCAGCTGAGCCGGGGGGAACCGTTCCCCCCTTTATCACCCCACAGACGTGGCACGCCTGCTGCGTCCTCTTCCTCCGGATCCCGCGCGGCCGTGGGATCCAGCCACCTTCCACCATGGCTTTAGTCGTGGCGGTTCCTCCTGGAGGCACGTCGGGCACCGCCACCTCCCGGCGGCTGGCCGCTGCCAGCTGCCGCTGTACCGGCGTGGCGCGTCGGCAGGGTCTTCCACGGAGCACCTGACGCGCTCCGGTGGTCCGTTTTTCTTGCTGTCTTCGCCGGCGGTCCTCCCAGGACCTTCTCTTCACTACGAATTCTTCAAAATGCCTCTGTAGCCTGGTCTGTCATTTCCCGTCAATCCGAACATCAATAAAACAATCTGCGGAGTCTTCGAATCACCTCTGCGGCCCTGACTCCGGCCGTGGTTTCGCTTGGCCTCAAAGACGCGATGCGACGACACCACACATATTTTCTGCATTTCTCTATGTTTTGGTGTGGTACCGTTGCACCGTGCCACCTTCTTTCGAACCACAACAACACAACAACAAAAGGATGAGGAGAGTCGGCCGTGTTCGTGCAGTCCGACCTCCTCCTGATAAGTTGATAACAAGCGGCCCAAAAATAAAGACGAAGAACGACAAAGGATATTTCATGAAGAAAAAGTAATCAACCCCTACATGGTAATGAGTTGATGTTTGAAGAGCATCGTGGAAAGTGGCATAATGGGATGTGGTTCTGTAGACGTCAACAGAGAGCGTCTGAGGATACGTCGTCTTCTCTTTATCATGGAGAGAAGAGGATGATTACGTGTCGTTGGAGAACTCCCGCGTTGGTGTCTCTTCCCTTGTCGCGGAGGAGAAATGGAATGGAGATACCAGAGTCATTGAGTCATTCATTGAAGAGATGACGTTCTTCACGGAAGGATTGAAGCTCTTCGTGGGAGGATGCAGTTCTTCTCCGGAGAAAAGAGTTATATCTCCCCAATCTCCTCACACAACAACCAACCCTCCCAAATAAAATAAGACTTATCTTATTTTATTACATCAATCCAAGCATTTCAATTTTTAAAAATCAAACACATAACTCACTTAATTATTTAAGTGAGTTGGCATGATTAAAGAAGAGATAGGGGGAGGTGAGTGGTCTCACATTAAAGGGGGTTATGGAGTTAAGGAATATGAGGGGTTGGGCTCATGTGGGCCCCACCCCACCTTTATCCTCTCATGGTTGGTTAACAACATGTGGGTCCCACCCCCAACTCCCTTAGGTTATAACTACCTAGAGTAAAATAAATAAAATTGTAATATAATTTTATTTATTCCTCACTAAAACCACAAAATTAACAACTCCTCCCGAGAAAACGTACCTTCGGAAAAGGTGCTCCTAAGAAATTACCGGCACTGCGGTTTCATCGGTTCCCTCAGATTTCCATTTCGAGAACCGGTTCAAAAGTTAGGAAAACCCACTCATTCGTTCACAGAACGTACCCGAACTAATCTTCGAAAATTGATTTCGGGCACACCGGGCCTCGGAATCAGGTGCCGTTAGAAGCCACAGACTCGTAAAATTCCAAATAAATTAAAAAAAGAATTTCCTAGAAATTTCTTGGTCTTTACAAACTAATTGGTGAACATATTTATATAATTTTAAATAATAAATAGTCATAAATAAATAATTTATTAATTTTTTTATTATTAATCAAAAAATAATAATTAATTACTTATTAATGATCAACATTGGGGTTTCAATTCCATCAATGATATAAATTTATACCATACCTCAAGTAGGTTATTAAAACAAACAAGCATGTGTATACTACAATCTAAGTGAAACTATGACTATGGAAGAGATTATTATTTTTTATATATCATTATCAACAAAGACAAATAAAATTATTATATGTTATTAATAAATTTACTTAGAGTTTGTAATATTTATGTGGAGAAGGTAAAGGAAGAAAAGTTTCTCAGTTATAAATAAAGTGCTTTTACTATTTGTATGATCATTTTAGGTGGTTAGTTTATAATGATCGGTTTTTGAAAATATTAATTATAGAATTCATAGTTTATATTTTCAAATTTAAATCCTTAAATAAATAGCATATTTATTCATTATACAAATTTATATAATTGTCTCTAAAATTTATTGATGAAAAATAAAAATGTTATTCATGGATGTGGTAGTCAACACAATAACATGAGTAATGTTATCATTTTCTTGATTTAATTTGATCAGAATGGATAATGGTTATTAAAAAAATATACTAACTTTTCAATATATAATGTATACAAATGTATTTATTATTATAGTATGAATGGGTTTTGATGAAGGTGGATGAGAAGTAAAAAATAAATGTAGTTAAAGTGTTAGTAATATTTACCTTAAAAAATATGATAATCCTTTAACGTATCCTCTAAAAATGATAGAAACAAGGTACCATGTTGAGGATATATAAAACAATATGTTGAAAGTATTTATATGATGTATATTGGGTAGAGTTTCATGGGAATTTTTAACTACTGGTGTGTCTTGAAAAAGGTGATAATGATGTAAATTTATTGGTTAAAATGTGGAATTAATAATTAAAAAATAATGATATATAAGGGGTAAGAATTTAGTTTCATGATAATTATGTTATATAGGCGGGGAAATGGTTGTGGTTAGGAAGGATTGACTTTCCAACCAAAAATAATATTCAATAATATGTATATTTCAAATTATTTTATTATAATTCGGTCCCCATTAGATTACACATTTTAACACTTATTAATATTTATTAAATATTAATATTAGTTATTATATTATCACTAAATATATATGATATACCATATGAGGAAATTTCATCACTATAAATCATAATTTTTGATCTATTTAATCAAATTCAAGTTATACATATGTGAAAATTAACTCTTAAATTAAAAAATATAATTTATTGAAAGCATTTTTATAAAGAGAGAGGTTATTTTATTCATCTAGTGTTCTTAAATTTATTTATCATTCATTTACAATAAACTGAGTTTTAATTAATTTATATGTTTACTTATACATCATATTAGATATTTCATTTTCAATTTTAATATTTATTGAAAAGAATCATGTTTAGAAAAGTATCATTCTTTGAAAAATAACAGTTTTATCATGGGAAATATTATTAAAATATATAACTAAATTTAATTCTGAAAAATGAAATATAATCACTTAAATAATTTTAAAATTATATTTATTGATAATAATATAATTTATTATGAATAAATTCCGAAATTTGATTAAATTTAATTTCAATATAAAAATGTAGAACATATAAAAATATTTCTCAGAAGGATGTATATTCTATGAATAAAATGAACTTTATCTTATTAATAATTTTATTAGAGTTTCTATAATGTGGATACTTTTTTTGATACATTATATTTTAGTTTTTATAATATAATATAATTTATTAATAATTTTGTTAAGTTAGTGAAGTTTTCTTTTTAATTCTATGTCGAGTGCATCAGAAGAAACTCACATGGTATTTAATTAAAGAAAATTATTTGTCAAATAAAAGTTTGTTACATTAAACCCCCTAAAAACAATTTAATCTAAAAAAAATTATTATAATGTGGAAGAAATGTTATGTTACGTTTTTATCATCACATCCTCAAGTTATATAATTCCACCACTGAACATTGACTTGGTTTTTTGTTTTGTTTATCAGAACCATCTCTCTTTAATCCACAATGTCAAGTTGTCGTTCTTAACATAAAAAATCTGGTTTCAATTAGAAATTTATAATAATAGTAGATTTGATATATCTCGTTTGTATATCTGCAACATTGATATGTGAGACACATGAAGAAAATGTTTGAGATTTGGAGGAAGTCAGAAGTAGTATGTTGTGGCCTTGATAATAACAATGATTTGGAAGGGATCAAGATATCTAGGAATGATCTTCAATTTCATAAAAAAATATCATAAACTACTTCTAAGTATATATTCAAAGGAATAAATTTTATCAAATTCAAACTCTATATCTCATTATTAATTAAATACGTAACTATATTATCAACATTTTACAATTTTTTATATTCATCTGAATAGTTTGAACCTTCTATATCGTTTCATAGAAGATGTCTAGACAAATCAACTTACACTCTCCAACATCATCTTATAATTTTAGAGTCTTAAACCACTTCACATTTATAACGTCATATGGTTCCATTTTAATTCAAGAATAGAAAATATTTTTATATGAGAACTCTATTAGGGGAATATGTTGATCCAAACATCCATGTAAATCCATCAAAAAAGAGTTCAATATATGCTATTGAGTTTTAAAGGTCCTCTCCAACTAAATATATGTCTAAAAATTATAAATAGTGATGAAAATCCTATCAACCATTATTTAATTCTATGTAATTATCCTAAACCTGGTGGTAAGCCTCATATCCAAATTAGATACAATAGAGACTGATACTCCATGATGTCTTATCAGCTACATTTAATATATCATATCGAGTTTGTGAAGATAGAAATCATCTTTGAAGGAAATAAAATGCACTAACATATTATTATGATTGACTATATCCAAAATGGAATTATATCATTTAGATTAATTGGGTATCAAAATTTTGAAATCCAGGGTGATTATTTCCTATTTCTATATTTTTATATGTAATGATTACAAAAAAACCTTTTACTTTTTTTCAATTTGAATTATTTTTATGGTATACCATGTAATGAGATGAATAATATTTTCTGTTTATCTATTCACGATATCCCACTAGAAATGTTTTTAGATATATACAAATCTTTATAATTCCTAGATGAATATAAACAAATAAGATATGTCCATTATCTAAGAATTTATTCATCAATTTCAATTTGGATGGGAAACCTAACTGGGTTAAAAAACATGTAACGTAATATTTATTAAATATTAACTATATAATATTTTCAATCCATTGAGGTATAAATTAATTTTTATAGTCTCATCTTATCTTGACATGAATGGATAGTTATAAATTTGTAATGTGTAATAAACTTTAACCATCTAACTGGGATTATATTTGACTAATTTTTTGGGAAAATATATTTAAATATATTATGATATGTATATATGTCAAAATTTTCTTCATAGATATAATATATCTAAATCATTAACTAAGCCATCGTAGTCGCCAACACTAAATCCAGTTCTAGGTAATTTTTCTTATGTGCCATTAATTTTCCTGAGGAATAAGAAACTATCTTATCATTTTCCAAAATTATTCAAAAAAAGTAATTTTTAAAAGAATAAATATATATTAAAAACCCTTCCCCTTTATTGGGTAACTTTATTATGAGATGGATGACCAACCACTTTTTTATTTCATTTAATCCACCTTTACAATCACCAATAAAAAGTAACTTCACTCCCTTCCATGTTAATATGGTTTGTGAATTTTTTAGCTATGAGATCTTTTTCAAAATGAATTTTGAATATTTTTCCTAGAAAATATAATATTGTATCTCTATTAAATTTTTTTGTCTAGTCCATTTCTCGATATAAATAATATTTTGAATTTTTACTAAAATATGCATTCTTTGAATATATTACTAAAGGATGATAATTCTGATTTCCAAAATTCCAAATTTTGAAATTTGGAAAACATTTTCTCTTTTATAAGGATTCATAATACAGTATGAAAATGATTTTCATTCTCTTACATTCTCTTGGAATAAATATGAATATGTTTATTTAATAAAACTACAAATTTATCAATGTTTTACCTGAATACTATATTCAATATATCCATGAATATACCATGATAATTAATACAAGCAAATGGAATCAATATAAATTCATAGTTTCTATACATTGTATGAACAGAGGTCATCGAAATATCCAACCTTATTACCATTAATCAGTGATAACTAGATCAAAGGTAAATTTTGTGATGTATTGTGCTCATCAAGGTCGATCAAAAAAATAAATGATACTAGGTAGTGGATATTGGTTCCTAATCATGAATATTTATAAGATTATGATAACAAATAAAAATATGTTTTGATCCATTATTATTTATGACCAAGAGGACTTCTACACGATATGGAAGATATCTAGCGTATATAAAACCCATGCCAGGATTATCTTAATGTCGATTATTTATTTCTTCTTATTCATTGTGAGAAATTATATATGGACACTATGATATAGTAACAGATCATAGAATTAGTTCAATTACTACATTTACATTGTGATCGATGGGAATACATGGTCATTCATATAGAAATAATTCACTAAACACCCATAAAATATTAATTTATTTAATATTTACTACACTGTAATCATTTTATCCCTAAATTCCTTATTTTTTTGTATTAGAAATCTTATTAAATAATTTTATTTTTATATAAATTTTATCAATGAAGAGGTAATTGATGATGATATGAAATATCTCAAGTGAGAATTTTGAAATAACATATAAAAAATGGAATATAAGGATCCAAGAATACTTTAACATTACATTATTGTAAGAAAGTCTTTGACCTAATGAATTAGAAATTAGTCAATGTAACCCTTACCCTGAATTACTACATAGTTTATATGAATCCAACCTCCTATATAAAAATAATTACCTTATTAATAAAATATTTTATACCACTATACAAATATATAATCCTTATATAAAATTCATTTATAATTTTACATTATAGGTGTATTAGTAAGATTTTATCTTAATTTAATATCGTGTGTGAGTAATCATTATCATTTATAAATGGTTTCATAATAATAGTTCTATTCAACATTTTTCTAAATGATTTTATTATTCTTAGATAAGAATTGGTGTTGTACTTAATGATTTAGAACTATATGTAAAATTACAATTTCATTTTATGAGTGTTTTAGTTATAGTTATTTCTCATGAAATTGTATAAAAACTTTTTATAGTTATTTTTTTACAAATGAATTGTTTTGGATTAATTAATGACTAAAAGTTTTCTATTAGAACTAAAAAACCATAAAAATCATTATTTAAAAATTAATATTAAATGTTATTTTTCCATTTACTTAGGTGATGGGTATTTTTAGCATTATTCATCTAAGTGGTAAAACTAACCCAATAATAATACGATACAAACTATATGTGAGTATGGATGTGAAAGATATTATTTCATATTAATATTGGTAACATACATGTATATTTAAATTTTTTAAATGTTTTTAAAGCAGTATATCATAATTGGTAAGAGTTATAAGATAAAGTTAAATGAAAAATATGTTATCAATTATAAATAAATTGTTTATCCTCTTAAAATATTCGTTTTAGGTGTTTTGTTTTACAAATATTGTTTATTTCTAATATTTCCTATAGAATAACTTAGTTATATTTAATGAAAAATGATAATTTCATAAATAAATTATTTATTAACTAAATCCCTAATTTGAACTAGCCTCAATAGGTGGGGAAGAAAAATGAGACTTGCTGTTCATATAGGCAGTAGTACATAAATGAAAGAGTGAAATGTTTTCATTTTTCCAATTAAAATGGAGGAGAATAAATAATTTCCAGGCCATAAATATAATAACATTTTAGTATAATATTTATAATTATGTCATTATATACATATGGTTTGAATGAGATCATATGAGGGTTAAAGAGAAGGATAAATAATGTTGGCTAAAGTGTAATTAATACCTACTTTGATAATTTATATATTCTCTTGAAATATCCTTCGAAAATGAAGTTCTTGAGAAATGTTTATGAATCTAGAGGATACCAAACCTGTTTAGGGGCCTTATAAGGATTAAATTGTATATATTTTAATAGGAATTTCTAGAATATGGTGTGTATCGAAATGGGATTAAGAGAGATCATTGTATAGTCAAATAGAAGGATAAATAATTAGAAATGAATGTTATTTATGGTGTTATAATTGAATAGAATTATTTTTAGATGAGGAAATTTTAGTATGATATGTGGGTATAAATTTCAAACCTAACAATGGTTTTCTATAAGTTACATGGGTCAAATTGAGTTTTTGAAAATTTGAGCCCCCAGAGATTATAAATTTTAATCATAGTGAATATGAATTAGGAATATGTAATCTAATTCAATTCTAAATATGATAAAATAAAATTTAAAATAATATCATATAATTTGTTGAAAAAATATTTTAAAAAAATGTTGTTTTTACCATTAAGTTTATTTATCCTATTTGAAATTGAAATAAATTAATCTAAGGTTATTTAATATTTATATATGAATAAAAATTATATTAGACAATTAATTTAAAATAAATTCATTTATTTTAAAAAAACTATATTTAGAAATGTATCATTCTTTGAAAAATAATAATTTTCCTTAGTAAACTATTTTGATGCCTAAAAATGTTATTATCCCCATTCTCTAATTGGAAAAATATTATTACAAATATTAAAATAATTGAGAATGATTATGTTTTGAAAAGTGATATAAAATTTAATATAAGCAGAAATAACTCATAAAATAGATTTTTCAGAACCATATATTTTCTACGTATAAAATGAATTTTGTTTTCTTATACCTTTTTACCTAGTTTTTATAAAATCATTACTTGTGTTGATACCTTTTAAAGGATTATAGTATAACATAATTGTTTTATAAATTTATTAAAGATAAATGGGTTTCTATTTAGTTCAATGTTACATGCAAGACCAGTAACTGATACATAATTTAATAAAGGAAATTTATTCCAAAAGTCTGTAGATAATTATAGTTATTTATCAGTATTTATTTTTAAAAGAATATGGATACTTCTATTGAATAATTAATTAACCAAATATATGTCTACTGGATGATCATTCAGTTTTGAAAATAATTGAGTCCAAATAGTTTCCCTTAATTTCCAAAACAAAATTGTATTTCATATTATATTTTATTATTTTATGTCATAAATATTTCAAGTTGAAAAAAAATTTCATTCTAATTCAATTTAAAAAATAACTATAAAATAGGTCCATAACTCCTCAAAAATTAAAATTTTCATTAATTTATATATTTTTACAACACTTAACAGATGTTTTCATTATCATATAAAAATTAATTTTCTTCATAACTATCCCATTTCAAATCAATTTATAACCATTATCATCTATTTATTAGGGATTATTTATATTTGGAGAATATTCTAATCAAATCGATAATAGTTGTACTATTTATAGGAGGCAACAATACGAAATTTTCAAATGATCCCACTATGGAAATTTCTCCCTTGTAGTAATAATTTAAAAATACAAATGTTCCTCCCCATAGTATATCACTTTTATAAAAATATCATTTTAGGTAAATGTAAGTGATATTTCAATATTATAATTATCAATATTAACTTATTATTCTTCTCTTACATGAAATGTGAAGAGGAAGGTTGTTCTTAACTAATGGTTTGGGATCCAATGGTGGATGTGTTGTGGAGTAAATGGCCTTGATGTAGCTAAAAAATAGTCACCAATTATTCACTTGAACCGAACAACTAGATGGAATGTTTCGATTGGATCTACTACTTTCTATATACCCCATTTTCTATCCAGTTTTCGATAAAGAACACTGAAAATTATTCCGAGCACACTAGCAAACTGGTGCCCTAAAACCGGCCAACCAATGTTCCCACTATTGGGGTTCATTAAATTTAGCCCATTAGTTTTTATTTGACATTTTATTCCTACTTGTATAGTAATAAAATTCAACCTCTATGATCCATTTCTAATTTCAACCCATCCCCATTTGTCATAGATGTCTTTTAAATGTCTCCCTTGTTTACCCAACCTTTTATTAAGTCTAGTGATGCTAGAACATTGATATATTCTTATAGATACATATTATTCACTACTCTTTTAAGAAAATAATTTATATATATTAGATCTATGTCTTCAACAATGATCAAATGATTAAATCTCCTATTCATTGTAAACTAGTGGTAAACTATGCAGGTTAAATTAAATCATTGATCAAATCATTATTTATGAATTATTATGATTGTACTTCAAATAGGTGTTCCACAATCATCTTACAAAAAACTTTTTTATGGATTATTGATGACTAATTGTTAATTATTTGATGATTAAATGGTGGATTAGTGGATGATTCAACATTTCCATGAAAACTCCCACTAACTAGAGTAAGGATTATTTTTAATAATATTGTTTAAAAGAATGTATTTTATGAATGATCACCAATAAAACTTATTCTTACTATATTTTATCTCAATTAACTTTTATTTTGATCGATTTCTAATGAAAATTTTATTTATTTCATAACCAATAGATATATTATCGAATTTGTGAGGAAATAATGATTAATTCTTGATATGAAAATGAATTTAGTGTATTTTTCTTCCCTCTTTTGAAATACCTAATAATTGATTGAATTGGTTGATTCATTAGGATATGTGATTCGAGGACAATATTCTTGATGTGTATTTCACATGATACTATATTATAAATCACTTCTTGATAAACTAATACCTATGCCAATCACCGTTTAGGAGTGATTATAGTATCCATGGTGTGTGACATGGTTCATTCTTTCACCATTGATGAACCATAGAGTTATTCATTAATAGTCATGATGTAGGAATTTCATTAACTTATAGAGATATTTTATACACTAGTTTCCATGGTGTGATTCTTGTTTAGGATTTTTTACTGATTGCGAGGGATCATATGTGGGAAAATCTATATCCCATTAAACCTTTTTATGGCATTTGATTCTATTATATTTAAAATATATTATAGACATTGTGGATTATGATTACATGTGTGCCTATTTTTACTATATTTCCCATTATGATATATTCTTACAAAATAATATTCATTAACCTATTATGGTTACAGAAATACTTTGGATGTATTTTTCTCGGGGTTCATAAAATTGGGATAGTCATGGTATGATTACCTACTAGAGTAGGGGGTGGGATCATTGTCTATGTGTGGTGATGAAAATGGTGGAACCATACTGACAATAAGAGAATAATATCCTCATGGACCTATAAGAACTTGATGCCTTATGGATACTAAGTATACATGCCAATACATGATGCCTTAGGGAAAATAAGTATATTCTCACTAGTTGGAATTGTTGCCAAACCGGATACTCAATCCATTATAGACACTAAGTGAAATGTTTTTTAGCGTGTGTATTACTATGATCATTCAGACCTAATATTCACCCTTTTGGAAAACATACATTGCTGGTATAATCAAGGACCATGGTTTAATTTTTAGCACACAAGTACCCAATATATGATTATCATGCTTTCTGGATCAATTATCATTATCATGGAATACACCTGTTAAATATGTTAACATTTATTAAGGATAAATTAGTGGTTTCCTACATGTTTTTATTACTCAATCTCAGTAAGGGAATTTCAATGTTTAGGAAAATATTATGTATAGAGATATGTGAAAGGGAAAGGGGTTGATGACTAACATATAGTCCAAAGATCATGGAACAATTATTTATATCAAGGAATAATCTAGATAATACTAATGTTTTATTTATTAACTACATGAACTCTATATATATTGGTATGATTTTCCATATAGTGATCTAGTAACTTTATTTGTTATATGATGTGTGTGGAATTTGATATTATTCTCATCCCTAATTATCAATATGAGTTATTTTATATCCCATTGTTATTATTTATTTCATAACATGATACTTAGGGAATTATCCTAACATTTACGAACTTCATCGAATTATTTCTAGTCAGTAGCCTCTTTCATATGTGGAGGTGATCAGGACGCCATATTACACTTTATATTAAAACTGGTTGTTTGAGTTAGGGCATTAGAAAATGGTTGCAGAACACAGTTCCATCTTTATATATTTTAAAAAACCTAGGACATTTTTGAAAGTATATATCTATAAAGAACTTAGGTAGGTGAGTTTCCATATTCATATCTAGCTCATGTGTAACTAGATCCGAGTAATTGTTAACGAGATTATTGTTATAGTTTTTATGATATTTCATGTCCATTCATTCATCATGGCTGGGTACGTTGGATGACATGATATATATATATTGTTGTGGATCATATAAGTTCATTAATTATATTCCATATTTTTTCTATTTATTACTGGTAGACATGTATTCAATGATTTTTTAAATTCTATGATATTAGGATATATTTTTATTGTTGCTAATTATTTAAAATGTTTGAACTATTAATTTTGTATATTTATATAGCTCTATGACTATTGTGAAGGGTTGATGAATTGGTTAGTTATAAGAATGTTATTACTTAGGTTATGTATACAATCCTATAAAATCTATTGTATGATCTCTTGGACTGATTATGATCTATCTTAAATGTTGTAATAATTTCCCATCATGCTATTGATAATGCCACCACATAGGTGATTGATGGGACCTCTAGATGAAACTTTCTTGGGTACTCCATCTATAAGGACCCAAAATTTTCCTATATGATTAATAAATTATTTTAAAAATAAACAAAATCATAATACATTACATGATCGAATGGTTTAGTATCATTAAAAAATTAGGTTCATAAATCACTTAATATAAAATATAAGAATTATTTCAATTCATAATTATAGTCATTCTAGAATATCGCATGTTCTCATAATTACAAGTAATAACCTAAGTGTATACATAAAATAAATAATTGAGATAAATGAAAAGTAAGTGGAAACATATAATGGGAGTAATAAGGGATTTGGATAAAAAGTGCATGGATATAGATAATCAATATCTTGATATCAAAATCAACGGTTGATCATCATAATTATTAGGGAAATATTTTATAAGTTCATGGAATATGAAATATGCATAATAATGAAACATCATATCATAATGGTCATATTGCAAACATAGGTGTGAAAAAAATCTATCACCATGTTCATGAATAACATAATTTCATTAATCATAAGATTAGTATTGTGAACAAAACTAAAATCATGCTCACACATTAAACACATAATCACATAAGGTATATCACATAAAAGAATTCATTATATGGATATATATCTTCAACCCCCCATCAAATCATAAACTCCCATAATAATGTATTCCATATTGATATAGAACATATAACAATCACAATCTTGAAAGAACCCAAAGTAATGAAATGGGTTTTATAAGAGTGTCATTAATCCCAGTTTATGCAATAAACATCATGTTTCCCATTTTAATAAGCTAGATAATAGTTTGAAACAATTAATATTTCTATTCAAATAAGAAACCACTCAAGGGGATTCAAATAAATGTTTATAAAATTAATTTACTTTTTCAAAATATTTCAATTTGGATTATAAATCATATCAATAAGGAAAAAACACGAAAATACCATGAATGAAAATTTATTTTTTTACAACGGATGTATTAAACAATTTAGTGAAATATCTAAATGAAAATAATGCGAAGAAGGTGATAACAAAAAAGAGAGGGAGTCATATTTTAGAACACCCTTACCATAAATCCTGCATTATTTCATCGCATTTCTAACTATGGGATAATATACATTGGATTATTAAAACAATAAACCATAAGATAATTGTATTAATTTTTATCACTTTTGATCAATTATAATCATTGGATTCTATCATTATTTTTTTCGTTAAAGGAGAAACACTTTTAAGTCATTTTCTCAATAAACTTTCATGTCTTATTTCGATTTAATGATCTTGTTTAATTACTATTTATACAATATAATGATGCAATAAATAAACATAAATATAATTATATAAATATACATATATTAATTTGTATATTTATATTATAAATAATTAATATTTATCATCAATAATGTTTGTGATAATTAGATAGTTGTAAATTTCCTCATGGATAGTTAACCGACCCCTCATGGGACATTTTAAAATGGGAAGGAAAGTGAAGTATGAAATATAAACACATAAAACATTTAACTAATATAGTATCACAACAAAATTAAAATATTTTTAAAACACTTCTCAATTAATATTACATGATTTGAGTTTTAATGTAATAGATACATATGAAAATAAGATGAAAAAAAGAAAATTTGATGAAAACAAACCCTCTTCTCAATGTTGCTTCATTCTTACAACATTAGACTCCTGGAATTCATGGAGTTATCTACCCTAGAACATCTATAAGGATGATAAGTAATTTAGAAGAGATGATTTGGGATGAATATTTTCATTGTTAATTGATGGAGGAGCTTATTTATAAAGGAGACTGATTGGTTATATATAATTAAGGTGAGGTGTATTTTTAGAATAAAATATAAAATGCATTTTCATATCCAAGTTATTCCTTTAAATAGTAATATTTTCAAATTTTTGATATATTTTTGAATAATATTACGTAGTTTCTAGACATTCAATAACTTTATAATTTTATTATATTTTATTATTCAAATGAAAAGGAGAAAAATGAAAAATTTATTAATTAAAGGGATGCATTAGACATTTAGGATTTGGAAAATAGTATTTTGATTTGGAATTCGATTTTTTAGGATTATTTAACTTTTAGAAAATGTTTTTGTAGCACCCTAATATTTCATAGTATATTATCTCATTAAAGTAATTCAATAGTTTTCACTACACACAACACTGAGTTCGAGCGCACCACAACTTACCAAACTAGCCATTTAAAAAGTGGTTATGAATAGTATTAACTGAATTTTAAATTATATATATATCCTAAATAATTTTAACATTCATATTCTGTGTTTCTTAGACATAATATAAGGACAAATTCAATTTTTCAGATAAAAGATGTATTTTTCCAAAAATGAAATTTTACCGCCTTTTAATAGAGAACCCATTTTAAAACCAATATTTGACACTTTTATATATTATATTTAATGAAATTAAATTATTCTGTAGAATCGGGATAGAAATATTTAGTTTGGACAAATTTTTGGTACTTTTTTGATATCTTTCATATTTTGATGAATAGTAAAAAATACATTGTTTTAATTGAAAACAACTTTTTTAATCAAAAAAATTTATAGTGTTAAATTATAAATTTTAATGGTTTTGATGTATAATTTGATTATATTTTTAACATTTAATACAATGTAGGTCATTATAAGTAATTTCACATTTTAATTTGACATAAACACATGTGAATCTTTTAATAGTTTTTACTTTTTAAAAACCCGTTTTTTGGTTTTGACAATGGGAAATAATGTTAAATTAATAAATTAAACTCATTGTTAAGAATTTGGTAAAATATACTTCATTTTTGAATTCATAATTTAAAAACCATCTTAGAGTGAATTTTTGGTATTTTTTCTGAAAAAGTACAATTTTTGACGAATAATGAAAAACACTGCTTTATTGTTTAAAGTTGACATTTTATTTAAATAAAAATTTATTTTATTTAAATTAATTTTAAGTAAAAATAGATATATAAAACAAATATAAGTTCAATGTAATTCATTGGAGTCATTTTATAATAAAAATATTTTTATAAAATTTCATTGAACTTTTTACCATCATTTACCCACCTTCTAGGAGCATTTGAAAATTTTCAAAAAACTTAATTTTACCGCTTCAGTGAGTTTAATTTCAAAAATCCGAGGGACACGATTAACATCAGTAAGTAAAATGTGGTTCAATAAGATGAAAATAATTTTTTTTGTGAATAGAAACTTTTGACTTTTATTTATCACGGTTAAAAGTAAATAAGATAATTAAGGATAAAAATGATATCATAATCACCCTAACACATGTCCTAATTCTATTTTATAAGTATAATTCGACCAAAAAAAACCTTAGGAAAAACATATGATCCTCGTTGGTCCACTTGGATTAGATTAGGACATTTATTATTATTTTATTTAAAGAAGAGTTAAAAGAGTTAAATTCAATGTTTAATAACAAAACCATTTTTAATATCGGGTTACACATAAGATAAATTCAACTATATATATTTATAATAAAGATAAAAATATTTTATACATAATGGTAATTTAGTTATAATTTTTAGACATCAAATAATTTAATTTATTAGTGACACAATGATGATGCAGTAATTATCTTTTTAATGAAAGATTAAAATAATTGATATTATAAATATCCAAATAAAAGTAATTTGAGACTTTTGAGGAAATAAAAATGTTTTATAGGTTAATATAAAATTTTAGGGCTTATTAAATAATTTTTCATCGAAGTAACCATGCATTTATTATTTTTACAAAAAAATACTAAATAGTGTCAAAATTGACATAATTGAGTTTTTAAAACAAATACAATATTAATAATTGATATAATATTCCTAAAAATATAAGGATCTTGAAAAGGACACATATAAGGTTATATGTATAAATAGTGAACCACATGGGGTTTAGTTTACTTTTTATAGTATGTTTATTAACCATATAATATAAAAATACAAAGAGACATGGTAAATGTAAAACTGTTTAACTAAGAGTTAAATCTTAATGATAAGGTTAATATGATGACCTAAACCTATATAAAACCTATTGTTTGAGGGTTTTTTGACCCATACCCACATTAAACTCTAAATAATTCATTTTGGATCCATTAGAAACTAAAAATGATTTTATTATAAAATAATATTTCATGTTTTTCCTAAACTGACCCCCACCTCTCCTATAAAAGGGAACTTCCCCTTCTCTTAATTTGACACCTCCAAAGCCATTTGTCTCGGCCAAACACTACCCAAATATCTTTCTAGATTTTCTCCCTTCATCTTAGAGTCCTTCCTTTTTTCATAAAGCCACCCCAAGGAGCCCCTTTGATCAAATATAAAGGAAGAACCCACAGAAGAGGTAAATATTTCATCACCTCTTTTACGTTCTTTTCTTCTTCCACTTCCTCTTTATTTGTTGTTTACATTATGAAATAATAACTCCAGTATATTCAATATACTATGATGTTATTATAAATATTGATCAACCGTTTTCATTATTCTATCCATCCTATAAATGAAAGAGTGTCCATACATGTGTACGTACGACTTACCGTCTCCACATCATGGTGTAGTTTGTTATTCAAACACTTAATTACTTGTATGAGTATAATAATGAGTATAAATGATGTAAATAAGAAATATAAAATTTTGATGATTCTGTATATATGATATACCATCCAATTACATACGATTTCACCATCAATATAATGAAATTGTCGCTCGTACGTACGTACGGATTACCATCTCCACGATGCGATGAGAATACTTCCCACGTTCACCATTCAACGATGATTATAAAAATATATATTAATAATAATTATGTAATATATTACATAATAATGAAACTGTATATATATATATATATATTTATGTACTTACATATATATTATTCACTTACTTCGGTTCAATATGATATGAAAACAGAAACAACGTTTATGCGTACGTACGACCTACCCTCTCCATAAATGGTGCCTTCCATTACATATATATTTCTTTTATAAATATATATGAAAAATAAAGTAAGGTTTATATTATGGAAGTATTTAAATCACAATCTAAATGATACGATCAAGAATAACAATTTAAAACACGTACGATAAAGAAAGAAATTATTACCCAAAATTTTAATTTAACATGGAAATAATTATTAAATGGATAGTATAATGTCATAAATGAATCACGTGTGATATAATAAATATGAATATGGTTCTGGTATAATTTAATAACATACATTGGTCATTATACAGGTGGTTAAAGGTACCCTCGACCAAAGGAAAGTGCAAGGTGAGGGTTAATTTCACAATCTCTTTATTATCCGAGGTTATTTTTATGTATGTATCTACTGGGACATATTTATTATCCATGTCCATGTTTCATAAAAGATTTATAAAAGGATTATTTTTAAGGTACTTTTTACTAAATCATCATTTTAAATGTTTTAATGATTTAATTTTCTAAACCTTTCTCATTAAGGTCCATGTTTTCAAAAATGTTTTAAGGGTTTATTTATATGGACATGAATGTTTTAAAATTTTAATTCCTTTAAAAAGTAACAAAGTGGTATTAGACACTTTGATTAAAAAATCTTTTAAATGAATTCCTTTATATGGATTTTAAATGATTTCATGAAAAAGGGATATTTCTCTCAATGATTTTTACTGATAATTTTCAACTATGTCAAAATCCTTTACGGGATATAATTCTTGATCGAGGTTGATTTATTATGATACAAATATTCCATATTTTATAGAAGGTTTTGTGATATTTTTGACCATGGATGTGTTATTTTTATACCCTTCATGGTTTATGGATAAAGTATTTAGATTTCATATGCTAGTTTTAAAACAAATGTTTATGTTATGTTTAAACCTTTGCTTATGAGGAATGGATTGCACTCAGTAAGTGACTGGTGGAGCCTGATATAGCTCCTCGATGCATTGGTAGGTCTCATGAGACAAACTAGTGTCTGGAACCAAAGCCATGAAAAAATCTTTTTTTTAGTCTTGGAACAAGGCCTTGACTATGTGGTTATGAAGTCTGGCATTATGCATTCCATCATTATGAAATTAGCTATTAATATTACATGTGATTATTAGACTAATAGAATATCCATGTGAATATGTAAATTGAATTATTTGATTTATCTTTTCCATATTATTCTTATGTTTATGTTTAAAAGTATTTTGTTTTAGTTTTATACATTGACTTAAATGTTTATGCTTATTTATGAAAGTTTCCACTATATTGTTATCCTTAATAAGTATCTGATCTCACGCAAAACAATGTTTTACTTTTCTGAGGATGAGAAGAACTATATTATGACCAACCTACATAGATAATCTAAGGGATCTGAATGTTGTCAATGGAGGAAATGTTGTTTTTGTTTTTAATTTTATAATGTAATGTAACATTCATGTAATAAATCTATATTCCAAGACTTTTAAACTGATCAGTCCTTCGGGAAATGATTCCTTGTAATCATGCCAATGTATTAAAATAATGCACTGACTTTGGGTAACTTGGGTTAGGGTGTTACAATTGGTATTAGATGATGTTATGAAATAGCCTTGGAAACTAGATTTAGAAAAATTATGATTATAGAATATTACCCTAAGATTGACATTAAGGATTAGTATAGAAGAACATCGTAGAATTTTAGTAACATAGAGATTTTTTGAATTTTCAAAATAATACATCCCTATCTGGATATGAGCTGGTAGCGACGGCTCTGGCGCCGATGTACCTAGAAGTGAAAACTCTGACAAGGAGTTTCTTGCTTGACCCGGGGTATCCTGGTACACAACAACGGGCCCTGATGCACTCTTGGTTATGACACTCCCGGGGGATATTATTAGGATAATTCATATTTTTATTATAAGCCATTATGAAGGATTTATAAGTAAATACTTCCTAAATGAAGACATTTTATGATTATAGATTATATGCATAATATTTTCAATTTACATTAGGTATTTTAAAATGTTAGAATTATGAATTTCATAACATAGACTAACCTAGTGTATGCCATTGTTTAGAAATTGCACCTATTAGAAGGAATGAGAATTCAAGAAATACACATGATCAAAAGATTAAGAAGGATCATAAATTTCATGGTATTAATACAAAATTTAAATTGGAAATAGTCTCCCATGTATTATCATCATATAAAGAAATAATATCACGTGTTAATAAGATGTATAATGAATTCCTTGAGTCCAATGGCATTGAAGGGATGCAAGAGAAGAAAAGGATGGAAGAGATAATGATGGATAAAGGGAAGAGGGGAGATAAGGATTTTCCCTTATGTGATAACTGTGGAAAGAATCACCTTAGTAAATGCTTGAAGGGAATGCGAGTTTGTTATAAGTGTGGAGTAGAAGGAAACCATGTATTTGATTTCAAGGGTAAGAAAAAGGTTTCAAATGTACAATGCTTCCTCCACAAGGAGTTTGGACTCTAGGTGAAGCAATGTCCAAATCCTCAATGTATAACCAAAATCCTACTATTGGATGATAATCAAGTAATGATACAACTAAAGATGAAGAAGAATGATTAGATTCATTTTGTTTTTATTAAATTATTGTTTCATTTGAGTATTGTATTAATGATGTATATGTTATAAGAATTATGGAGAATAAAAATATTGTACTGCAGTACTATTTCATTAAGGACTTGAGATTGCGTGTGACCAAGAAAAGTGACTCAATAGTAGGTTATGTTTTTTGAAAAATATATGGTTTAGAGAAAAATATACCACAATATGGTTCTGATACTGAGTTAGAGATTTTGGAATAATATATGATTGATTTGGATAAATTAGATTGGATATTCTTGACTACCTTGAAACTGATTAATGATTTGTATATTCCATCATTGTTGGAGTTTAAAATACTTTTTGGATAGAAGGAGTATATCCAGTATTCTATAAGGAATAATGGAGCATAAATGTAATAAATAAGGTTTTATGGTAATTTAGGGCATCATGGTGTTTTAAAAGAAAACAGGATTAATGTATTCACATGTTACTACATAGAAAAAATGATCTTCATTGTGTTTACCTTCCATATAAATTTTGGACTATGAGTTTGGACAAAATTATTTTGGATAAGTCTAAAGGTTAGAATCGATTATGTTTTAAATTGGATACTATTGTTAAGGATACATCATTTTTGTTGAGATTATTTTTGGATTTTCATAAAAAAGATACCCTGGAGGTTGGGCGACAACCCGTCGCGTCCAACAAGGTCGCAAGACTTGAACCTGCAACTGAAGGGCGACAAGGCTGGATCACCTACCACTGGAATACATGACATCTTGGTTTGTATAATATGTTATATTTAAATATTCTGACAAATGAATTATAAATTCATTTTTTTGGAACCCTCTATGATTAGGATAAATAGAATATTTTTGAATTCTATTATCTTTTAGAGTGAAAGATGAGTTTGTGGTAGGAATTATTTGAAGGATGAAAATCTACCTATCAATTATATTTTATTCTCTTATTCTATAAATAAATAAATTCTTAAACTTTAGGGATGAGATCTTAAAACAAAAAATGTGTGATCCTAATACGTTATGTTTTTTTGAAGTAACAATATTTTAATCATCATAGATTGATGGCTTTGAGGCCATAAATTTTACACTTGTTTGTGATTGATGACCTCAATCACTCCCTATAAATATTTACTTTTTCCACCAAATATGTGTCCTTAATTAATCGAGATCATAATGTGGTGGTGATTTTTTTTTCAATTTTCTTCTTTTTAATACAAACTTTTGTTAACCCAATTTCTGATGTGGGGTTTCCACCGAATAATTTTTCTATTTTTAACCTTTTGTTTTTGAAGAACAATTTCAAATTGCGAGGATTGAATTTATTTAAGGAGGGGAGAATGTAACACCCTAATATTTCATACTATGTTATCTCATTAAAGTAATTCAATAGCCTGTGCTACATGCAACACCGAGTTTGAGCGCACTACAACTTACAAAACCTTCCATTCAAAAAGTAGTTGTGAATAGTATTAACTACATTTTCAATTTTATATATATCCTATATAATTTTAACATTCATATTTTGTGTTTCTTAGATATAATATAAGAACAAATTCAATGATTTGGTTAAAAGATGTATATTTCAAAAAATACAATTTGGCCACCTTTTAATGGAGAACACTTTTTAAAACCAATATTTGACACTTTTATTTATTTAATTTAATAAAGTTAAATTCTTATTTAGAATAAGGACATAAAAATTTAGTATGGATAAATTTTTGGAACCATTCTGATAACTTTTATATTTTGATGAATAGTGAAAAATGCCATGTTTTAATTAAAAACAACATTTTTTAATAAAAATAATTCATAGTGTTACATTTTGTATTTTAAGGGTTTTGATGTATAATTAGATTATATTTTTATAATTTAATACAATTTAGGTCATTATAAGTAATTTCACATTTAAATTTTACATAAACACATGTCAATCTTTTGATATTTGTTATTTTTTAAAAAACTACATTTTTGATTTGATAAGGGGAAATAATGTTAAATTAATAAATGAAACTAATATGTTTTGAATTTGGTAAAATAGACCACATTTTTGAATTCAGAATATCAAAATTAATTTAGGGTGAAGTTTTGGTATTTTTCAAAAAACATTCAATTTATGAGGAATAATGAAAAACACTGCGTTATTATTTAAAACCGACATTTTATTTAAATTTATTTTATGTAAAAATAGATATATAAAACCTATATAAGTAAAATTTAATTCATTGGAGTCATTTTATAATAAAATTCGATATATAAATTTTATTGAACCTTTTACCGTCTTTTACCCACCTTCTAAGGGCATTTACAAATTTGCATAAATTTTTTTTTACCTCTTCTGTGAGTTGAATTTCAAAACTTTGAGAGACAAGGTTAATATTAGTAAGTAAAATGTGGTTCAATAAGATGAAAATAATGTTTTGGTGAATAGTAACCTTTGACTTTTATTTACCACGATTAAAAGTAAATAGGGTAATTAAGGGTAGAAATGATATCATAATTACCTCAACACATGTCCTAATTCTATTGGATAAGAATAATTCGACCAAAAGAAACCTTAGGAATAAAATATGATCCTATTTGGTCAATGTGGATTAGATTATAAGATTTATTATTATTTTATTTAAATAAGTGTTAAAAGAGTTAAATCCAATGTTTAATAACTAAACCATTTTTAATACAGGGTTACAGATAAGACAAATTCGACTATAAATATTCGTTATAAAGATAAACGATTTCCTATATAACGGTATTTTATTTATTATTTTTAGACATTATATAATTTAATTTATTTATGACACAATGATGATGCAATAACTACATTATTAATGAAATATTAAAATAATTGATATTAAAAATATATAAATAAATGTAATTTGAGACTTTTGATGAAATACACTAATTTTATAGGTTAATATGACATGTTAGGGTTGATTAAATAATTTTTTTCTAAGTAATCATGCTGTTATGATTTTCACGAAAAACTAAATACTAAATAGTGTCAAAATTGACATAATTGAGTTTTTAAAACAAATACTATATTAGTAATTGATTTTATATTCCTAAAAATATAAGGTTTGACCAATTTGCTTAGATAAGGATATATATATTAATAATGAACAAAATGGGGTTCTCTTGGCTTGTTATAGTAATTTATTAACCATAAAATATAAAAATATAAACACACATGCTAAATGTAAAACTATTTAACTAAGAGTTAAATAAAAAAGATAAGGTTAATATGATAATCAAACCTATTTAAAACCTATTGGTTTAGAGGTTTTCGACCCATAACCACATTTGATTCTATATAATTCATTTTGGAGCCATTATAAACCTGAAATTATTTTATTATAAAATAATATTTCATGCTTTTTCTAAAGTGACCCACAACACTCTTAAAAAGGGCACTTCACTACTCTTAATTTCACACCTCAAAAGCCATTTGGCTCAGCCAAACCTACCCAAATATCCTCCAAACATTCATCGATTCATCCTAGATCCCTTAATTTGTTTAGAAAGTCAACCTAAGGAGCCATTTTGATCAAATCAAAATGAAGAACCTGAAGAAGAGGTAAATATTTCATCACATCTTTCAAGTTCTTTTCTTCTTCCACTTCCTTTTTATTTGTTGTTTCCATTCTAAAATAATAACTCCAGTATATTCAATATACTATGATGTTATTATAAATATGGTATAACCATATTTGTTATTCTATCCATCCTATAAATGAAAAAGTCACTATACGTGCGTATGTATGGCTTACCATCTCCACATCGTGGTGTAGTTTGTTATTCAAACACTTCATTTTTTGGATGGGTATAACAAGGAGTATAAATAATGTAAATATTAAATATAAATTGTTAATGATTATTTATATATGACATACAATCCAATTACATATTCTTTCACCATTATTATAATGATATTGTCGCTCGTGCGTACGTATGGATTACCGTCCCCATGATGCGATGAGATTCATTCCCACGTTCACAATTCAATGATGATTATAAAAATATATATTATTAATAAGAATCTAATATATAAAATAATAATGCTAATGGATATATATATATATATATATATCTGTGTGTGAGTGTGTGTCTCTGTGTGTGTGTGTGTGTGTGTGTGTGTGTGTGTGTACTTACATGTATCTTATTCACTTACTTCTATTCAATACAATATGAAAACAGAAACAATGTTTATGCATACACACGTCCTACCTTCTCCATAAATAGTGCCTTCAATTTCATATAACTATCTATTATAAATATATATATTATAAATCTATATTATATATAAATAATGGTTTATATTCTGGAAGTATTTAAATCATGATCAAAATGATATGATCAAGAATAACAAGTTAAACCATGTACGATAAAGAAAGTAATTATTACCCAAAATGTTAATTTATCATGGAAATAATTATTAAATGGGTAGTATAAAGTAATAAATGAATCATGTATGATATAATAAATATAAATATGGTTCTGTTATAATTTTATAACATACTATGGCCATTATAGAGGAGGTTAAAAAAACCCTCGACCAAAGGAAAGTTCAAGGTAAGGGTTAATTTTACAATCTCTTTATTATCCAATGTTGTTTTTACGTAAGTATCTAATGGTACATATTTATTATCCATGTCCATGTTTCATACATTAGTTTTCAAAGGTATTTCTTTTTAATATATTTTTTACTAAAACATCATTTTAAATGTTTTAAAGATTTATTCTTTTAAACCTTTCTCAATAATGTTCATGTTTCAAAATGGTTTTAAGTATTAATTTATATGTACATAAATGTTTTAAAATGTTAATTCCTATAAGAAGTTTCAAATTGTAATGGGACACTTTGATTCAAAACTATCTTTTAAATGACTTCCTTTATATGACTTTTAAATTATTTCATGAAAAATGGATATTTCTCACAATGATTTTTATTGATCATTTTCCACTATGTCAACATCATTTACGAGATATTATTATTGATTGAGGTTGATTTATTATGATACAAATCTTCCATATTGTATTGATGGTTTTGTGATATTTTTTTTACTATGGATGTGTTATTTTTATACCATTCATGGTTTATAGATAATGTATTGACATTTTGTAAGCTAGTTTTAATACGAATGTTTATGTTATGTTTAAACATTTTCAAACAAGGAATGCATTGGACTTAGTAAGTGACAGGTGGAGCCCACTATAGCTCATCGATGCATTGGTAGGTCTAATGAGAAAAACTAGTGTCTTAGCACAAGGCATTGACAAAATATTATTTTTAGTCTTGGAACAAGGCCTTGACTATATGGTAATGAAGTCTATCATTATGCATTCAATCCTTATGAAATTAGCTACTGATATTACTTGTGATTATTAAACTAGTATAATATCCATGCGAATAAGAAAATGTAATTATTTGATTTAAATTTTCCATATTATGATAAAGATTAAGTTTAAAAGGATTTTGTTTTAGTTTAATACATTCCCTTAAATGTTTATGCTTATTTATGAATGTTTCCGGTATATTGTTATCCTTACTAAGCATCTGAGCACACCCCTTTCTATGTTTTATTTTTCTGAGGATGCGAAATGTATATTATGACTGACCTACAGGGATAATCTATGGGATATGAATGTGGTCAATGGTGATAATGCTGTTGTTGTTTTTCATTTTATAATGTAATCCAACGTTCATGTATGTAATCTATTTTCTAAGACTGCTAAACTGATTGATCTTTCGGGACATGATTCCTTGTAATCATGCTAATGAATTAAAATAATGCACCGACACTGGGAAACTGGGGTCGGGGCATTACAGTTTTCTTTATGCAAAAAATTCTATATATTATTAGTTAATTATTATATCATTAATGCTGAAATTTAATATATAACTATTATGACAAAAATAATTTTTTCAACCCGACAAGAAATTGATTTATTTCATAAAATTACAAATAAATCATCATTATATAATTTCAAAGTTACTATTCTAAGAATACAATTAATTTTCTCCCGATAATTTTAAAATTTATTTATTATTGATTTTCAATACAGAAAATGAATTTTTTAAAAATATTAAATTATATTTTATTAAAAATGTTCTTGTATTATATTTAAGTTTTTAATCATGATATATATTTTTATTGGATTATAATATTTCTATTTTCTTAAATTAATCATTATAAATATAATTTATATTAACTTTTATTATTTTCAGGTTATTTAACTATTTTAATAGTCATGTTACCATTTTTAATGGTTTTTTTATTATTATTAATAGTTATGTTTCTCTTCATAATGGCCAAGTCACATTTTCAATATACACATTACAATTCAAGTAGAAAATATTTTGTCCAAAAAAATATCAATTCCTTCCAAATTTTATGATAATATATATATATATATATATATATATATAGACCTAAGGATTACATATATAAATATTACATCATTTTAGATAAATATTAAACACATAACATTATGATTTACACCATAAATATAAAGTTTTAGTGTATTTTTGGACTACACCCATAATCATGTTATTTAATGAATAATTTTAAACATTTACCATATAGATTTATTCAAACACGTTACATACTAAAAATATTTCAACATAATATTGGGAAGAATAAAATTAGAAATGGTGGGAACATTTTATCAGTAAGGATAAAATATGACCTATCAATCAATGATCAAACATGATCATTATATAATCATAACAGAATGAGATTATGATCATAAATTCCAATTTTTATACTTAATATATCATATATCATAAACATGAGTTATTTAATAAAACCATATCATAACTATTAGTAGTATTCATAATATTATTGAATAATCAATAATACATTATGATATGTTTGAGCATAACGTAGACATATGAATATGTAAAAATAAAAAGTATATTACATTGTGAACATGTATAAAAAGAAATAGGTTCATTAATTATATTAAGGACCCAAAATTTGGCCCTCGTATGAACATATGAACATGAAATAATTTCCACACATAATCTTATGGACTTGAGAGAATATATATGTGTAAAATTATGTAGATGAAATTAAGGTACATATATAAATTTTTTAACATGAAATCAGAATCACAAATAATATATTTATCTCATTAGTTATCCATATTTACTCAATGTGTTAGCGGATATATAATTCTAGTACCACCTATAAAATAACAATAATCTACTTATATATGATCCAAAATATCATAAATCATTCATCATATATGATAAACCACGTAATGGAATAGGTTTTAATAAACATTTTAACATTTCATAAAAAAAACTCCTTATAAAATAAACAGGTGTCATATACATTAAATCATTATAATCATAAACCATCTAATGAAAGAATAAGGATGGAATCATTGTATCAAATATTTAGTAAATAATACATAAAAATGATTTCATATTAGATGAAAATGAATTTAATATATTAATTGGAAGACTACTAGAGGAAAATACCATTTTAAAATTAAAATCACTTCTTTAAAAAAAGTCTTAAGATATTGTTGAAAACATATCCTTTGAAAAGAAACTTGGAATATTCCAAAGTAAGATTCAAATCATTGATAAATTATTATATTGGGATATGTTTTTTATGTCATTCATGTCAAAATAAGTTATCAATTAACATTTTTGAAAAAATAGACATTACCTCATTCAAAAACATTTAAATATGATTTCTATTAAACCATTTTGTAAAACTGTTAAAGGTCAGTGTAAATTACTTCAATAAATCATTTTAGAATATAAAAAAAATCATGGAAACATATTTATAAAAAAATTTCTTAGAAGAAAATTTATTTTTGATTGAAGAGAGAAATAAAGTTATATTACCTTAAAAAAATTCTTTCATTATCATGAGTAATTATTAAGAGTTAAATGAGTGGACAACATATAATATAAAGAAATATTTAGAGGAGTAGAGAAAAATTATATTCTTACTAAGTAGATAATAAAATATCATCATTAAAATATTTAAAAAAATCCTTGAAAACACTGATACTATAACCTACAACCCTAAATAATTTTGTAACATTCTAGTCAAAAACTAATTAAACAGGAGAACATAGATTGGTATGAATATCTAAATAATTTTTCTAATAAGAACCATTAGTTAATATCATGTTAGTTATATACAGAGTATAAAATAAAAAAGAGTTAAATATATAATATTTCTCACAGAAATAAAAGTGAGATGAAAATAACTCACTTAATGTTCCACTAACATCGAATGAACTCTAATCTTCTCTTAATCTATAGGCCTCCATTATCCCATTTTAAAACCCATTCAAGGGTATTTATAGTGTAAAAACAAGTATATCATGGATATGGATATTGAAAAGATAATTGGGTATGGGATTATTAAGATAGATTTATTGTTATATAGTAAATAAAAAAAGGAAGAGAGTTATTTTATAATGGAGGGAAACAACACACTTGGAATTACTCGACTGAAAATTAAATTTTTTATTTCAAAAGCACTTTTGAGGAAAAAGTGGGCAACCTAGAAACAAACATACAAAAGATAACCCAGATCAAGACTACAAAGAGCTGCCCCTCCCCATCGATTACAACATTATGTCAAGCCTCCACCTCATATGACCGCTCAGCAAGCTGTCCCGCGCAGATACACAGGCCTGGTACCGATGGCAAAGTCATACCCTCTCATTCATTAAAATATGAATGGTCATATCAGATGAATGCTTCCTACTCTGTATCCTCATCTGAAGCTGAACCTTATAGAGTGATGGTTTCTTCCACCATCAAAATTAATAGAAAAATACCAAAAGCCAAAAAATGCCAACCAATTTCAGAAAGGAATACAATTTAATTATATATATCTCAAGAAATGTGATTCAAAATGTCCTGATATTTTATGAAAAGAATTATAATGTATATATGTATCTACAATAACTAGAATTAAGACCAACATTAGTGTTATTTTGAACCATATAATTTGGTTTTACATCTTAATTAACAGATATTAACAATAACTGTGGTGACATATTTTTCAATCATAAAGGGTTATAAGTTTACTTATAAGTTAAATATATTATCATAAATTGACAAGATATGAAACGTTTACCATTTCTCATCATACTTTCCCAAATGTAAGATTTTTAATATTTTTAATATTTTTAAATAATTTAATGAAATATTATCTTTCATAAAATATCAATAATTTCATTTTTACACAATTAATTTATATGTACATTAAATTCATAAATATATTTGTTTAATTAAAATGTAATCCTTTCACACATTCATTTCATGTTAGGTATATCTAAATAATTCATGGATCATAATATTTCATAGAAATGGTATTTACTTTTATATTATTTAAATCATTTATTTTATTATTATGCCAAATGTTAATTTTTTTTATTTTCAAACACTTTTAGTAAAAGTGAGAAACTAGGAGTCACTTTGAGGGAAATTGATAAACCGAACAAGATCACAAATACCACCAACCATAAACAAAGATCACAAAATCAAATTACAAGGACATATCAGCAAAACCACTACCAATAATAATATTCATACTGGTCACCACATCCGACACATGAGTCCTCCCCTCCAGTAGTTGATTCCCATTCAGAAGCAGGTTTACACTTCCTTGAGAGATTATCACCTATGTTCCGACTCCTCCTTTGATCCGGAGAGGGATTCCCTGGACAAGAATGCATGGATATGCTGTCTTATTTGAAAGCTAGGATCACCCTGAAATCTCGCTTAGATGAAGCTCTGGTGTTCACCAGACACGGTAGGTAGGAATAATTCCTCCTTGTTTTTCTTCTTGGGTTAGCCGACAACATTCCTTCATCCTCAATCATCCTCTTTTCCCCACCTTGTACTATATCACTAAAGGACCTGGTGGCCAAGCCACTCTTATTTTATTTATCACCCCCCTAAATATACCCCTTCTTGTCAAAGTGATTCTATGAAACATGTTCCTTGAACCCCTTGTCATTGCCCCTCCTCTGGTCCGGCGTGTTGCATTCAATCACCGAAAGACACCTAACCACACCTTTATTGTCTTTAGAAGTTTCCTTCCCCGCACCCTGAACTTCTATCCTAAGTTTATCTTCATGTAATTGAAGATTGTTGTTATCCAGGATATGAGGCTCCTCCAAAATGATAGAGACTTCCTAATGAACCCAACCTCCATCCATGTGGACCACATGGTAGCCCCCATCAACATCTCCGAATTCCACATGATCGGTGATCAATCCAGCTTCTGAGAGACCATCAAACCTGTTGCTCAGTTGAAGAAAAGGCCTGAACGAGTGGGTAGGACCCCCAAATTCCCTAGTTATGACTTGTCTAGTCACATACAAGGTAGAAATAACCCCCCTCTTCTTCTTCTTCCAGTTTTACCATTGCCTCCGCAGCTCCATTCCTATACTGTTCAACCTGATTCTCCACACAATTCGAAATGGACTCGTTCCATAAATATTGCATGGAAGGACCCCCAAGTCCTGCCTCAGCCTTCTAAACACTTTAGACACCTTTAGGTTACCTTTGGTCATCATATATTTCATCATAACAGGACTATGAACTTTTACCTTATACACCTTGCAAACACCCTCCAAGACTTCCTGCTCCAATAGATGCAGGGACTGAACCCCACTGCAGCCATATGAACCAATCTCCCCTGTTCTGGACCAGCTCCCCCATAAATGATAGGTGATTTACCCTTTGAAACTTCCTCCCTTCTTTCTTAGACATGGGAATCCTGATGACGAGTCTCCTCCTCCTAGGTTGAAGGTCTCCTTCGGAAAGCATCTGAAGAGTGTCCCAAGCGGTAGCATGATGAATAAAAGTCGGTCCAATTTCAATAAATCACCCACTGCTTGCATATATATTCCTCTCAAATAGTAATCCAAACAAATATCAATAGGTAACCGAGATGCATCTACTTCTACACAAACCCGGGGATTGACCAGATGACACACTGCCTCAATGCCTCTATTCATGCATGAGAACCTCCTGATGCAGTTACCAAACATTTTGAAAACAGATGGATTTTGAAAAGGTAATGGAATGTTAGGAAAGCTTATACAGTCCACCATAGAAGGAAAATCATGATCTATTTGAATTTTTATGGACCAGTGCAGTAGGAAAAATCTAATCATGTTGCAGCTATGAGGGGCCCTCGACAAGGCTTTTTTGAGATACACCTCCGATTCAAAGCGAATCATGATGTGGTGGCTATACAGTAAGCCTGCTATCACCATTTCATGGATGTCCCACATGGTGAATGTGTTTCTGTCAAATGCGTCAATGAAAGGCCTCCTCTTCTTAAATTGAGCGATTGGGGTGAGGTTCTGTAGCGCTAAGGTTTTCATGAACCCAGATGTTGATATCTTGAGATTGGGGATTCCATCTGGAATATTCAAGAATTTAGGACTTAATAATGTTACCGAAAATGGGGGTACAAAATCAGGGTTGGAGAAGGCCCAAAAAGGAAACCCTACTCTCCTGAGGGAAGAAGATGCCCCCTCCCCCGCTACGGGGGGAGGAGCCGGAGATTTGGTCACTATCATCACATACTAGAAGAAAACATTTCTCGGGTTTCACCCGAGTGCCTCCTCATTATAGAAATCCTTCCCTATAGGTTCCATCATTTATATTATTATTATATTAATTGAATAAATATTGTGTTTGTGTATCATAAGAAACTGTGTTAACAATCTAGTCACTAAAAATTCTAAATAAATTACAATATAATGAAAATAATTATTCTTTTAAATATTCATTTAGAACCAAACATATCATTTTATACTTATAAAAACAATTTAGAGACATTAAACTCAAAAGAGTGGCATTTTGGAATTTTTTATACATAAAATAATATAAATTTTTCTTTCAAGGGAAAATGGTAAAAATTACATATATTATAATTTTGGATACATATTATATAATTTCACCCATAAAATGAAATAATTTCATGTTTTGGGAATATTTCAAGACCTCATCTCATGGTTTTAACATGATTTTATACATTTTACATTTATAATGGTGATTAGAATTTACGGTAGTTACTATACAAAAGGCAAAAAAAATGTTTATATTTAAAAAATATGTCACATTTCACTTTAAAAGAAAATAAATAATATAATTAGTCCTTTAAATTTCATTATTTAATGAAAATAAATGAAATAAATGAAATAATTTGAAAATTTTCTATTTTTCATTATTCACTGAAAAAATATCATTTCTAGAAAATTAAATTCTTTAAACCTCAGTGAATTTGGATATACTGACTTAAAATTTTATTTTTATTTTATAAAATAAAATTTCTAAAAGTGGAATAATTTTATATGATCTTCACACACAAAATGAAATAAATATAATTTTTTACAAAATACCTTTTGATATATGAAATGACTTGACTAAAAATTATGTGATTAATTATCAATAATTATTTTTATTGAGAATGAATATTATACATGTATTTATAATTTTATGAATGATATTAATAAACATCAATTAAATGATTTTTTATGACAATAAAATTTATTTAAAAATATTTTTATAATATATCTCAATTCACATAAAGCTCATTGTTGAGTGTTTTGTACGATAATGAGAAAAACTGTTTTTTTATTTAAAAATAAAAATTCACAGCGTAACATTTTTCCCCCATAAAAAATTGCATCCTTGTAATTCATTATTAGTCATAAAATGTTTAATATGGGAAACTACCTTTACTTAACCCCACATGATGTAATGGGATACTAAAACATCATTTAAAAAAACAATGTCGGAAAAATAAAAGTTACCTAAAATATCAAATAATGATGTTGTTATGAAAGGGTAAATTTTTTGGCATTTCAAGTTATAAAAATAGAGGACAAAAATAGTATCCAATGACTAATAGTGTGTAATAAATAATATTTTCATCAGAAAGATAATGAACATAAATCCGTAAATCTATTATGGGGGAAAAGACCATCGATTCATCAAAATGACGGTAATAGTATAACATATGTGTTTTAAGATCCTATTTTTAATTTTTAGAAGTTGTTTTTCTATAAAAATAGAGAAGTTTATAAAATTTACTTACTTTATTTCTTTCCATTTCATAATTAAAACGTTTTCATTTGATTTTTATTTGATGCGTTTTCAATTCATATCATACTATACGAAATGAAAATTCAAGGAGAATTTTTCATGAATTATGAACTAAAATTAAATTATAATAGATATTACGATCAATAAAACATAGGTAGTTCATTTCATCAATATATATAAACCATCTAACCCGAAATGTTTAGCACAATACATCCATTATGGATAATACATTTATCTTTAAAACCACAATAATAATAATTAAAGTTAATATTAATCCATTCAACAAATATTTATACCTAAGGATCCTCCAAAATATGTCTTAGAAAGATTTAGACCAAATGATTAGAGTTAGTTTATCTCATATCCTTCAATGATAAACATAAAGATTATCATGATATAATTTTAATTACTCCTAACATCTCATATAAAAAATGTGTATTCCTTGATCAGTATAACATAAAAAACATACTAATCATTAACCAAAAATAAAATCACTATAAATTCATAAATGATTCCAAATAAAATTAATGACATATTACTTATATAAGTTCCTATCATAGACTAAATTTCTTTCTATTGGGTTCATCCTTTCACTAATAGAACATCACTGTTTTATTGGAATATCAAATATTATATCATTATTTTTTAAATATATATATATATAATATTTGTAGAGATAGTTAATCATTCTATAGAATCACATAATATTTGAATAAAGGTTCAACAATATTACAATAATATGTATCATTAATTAAAAATTCATCATGGAATCCAAAACTCTATAATATAGGATATGTGTTCCAAAATTAGCATGATTCACTTCTATTGTTGTTCTTGAATAATATTTCCTTTTATTATTTGAATTCAGTGGTTTTTATGTCTTTTTATCCTCAATTCACTATAGATTAGATAATTTATACCCATAATGACAAAACACCTTCCATAAATAAAATTGAAGTGTGAATAATGTACTTCATTAAGCTATCTCCCTATCCATTTCATTGACTATGCACTTCACATCACATTTAAATACATTTTCTCAATGGATAACCACCCCACACATTGAACTTCTTCTTGTTATTTTTAATAATTGTTCTTAGTGATACTTCAAATACCTTTTCCAATTTGGGTGGTTAAAACATTTTTTTCTAACCAAATGACATACCACTATTTCTTTGACAAAACTTTATCTTCCTTTTTTATCACCAGAAATATGAGGGTTTTAGCCTCCAATTACACTATGAGGGTAAATCGAATGATTTATTCATAGCTACCAAATCCCACTTATATATAATTTATTTCTAATAATTTGATTAATACTACTAATGAATTGATAAATTTTTATTTTATGTATAATTATTAAACTATAATAATACATTTCGTATCTTTAAACATTTCCAAAATAGTGAACAATGGTGTTATCACACTTGTTACTAAAGATAAAGTAATTCCACCTATATTTTTCTATGTCAATTATTAGGGATATACTTACTGAAAAAAATCTACTTAAACTAAATCCATCACATGGATTCAATTTCATCCTGTTCCCTTGTAATAATAATAATGTCCCACCATATACCTTATTCACCTTCAAAATGATAATTAGGTGGGATAAATTTTTCCATGTAAGATAACTGAAGAATGAAAAATATATTTTTCATCTCACTAATCCATTTCACAAATAATATTACATCAGAAGTCCCATAAATGGAGGGTGGATATTTTCATTCAATACACTCAATAAAATGTTTTTTCCTCCTTGTTGAATTTTCATTGTTAAAAAGAATTGTGTTACCTCTCATATCAAGAGAGAGTTGAGTGAGCATAGAAATAAAAATATATAATACCTAATCATGTTCCACTTTATTTTTCATTTGGATGGTTATTTAATTAGTCATCACATTCATTTTTAAAAAAATTACTTTAGTTTTCAGCACTAGACTAAAACTAGAAGTGCAGGGTGAGAAATAATTTTCACATGAGATATAATAAAATAATGAAAAATAATTCAAAGGATGTATAAATTATGAAATATTCGTTTCAATTTATGACACCATAGGATTGAATCAATCCACACATAGTTATTATATAATTATGATTATCTTAATTATTCATAAGTAAAAATTGATTTTACCCAAGCATATTCCCTAATAGTTTAAAACTAGGTGTCCAGTAAGGCCTATAAACCACGAACCATAATGATGGTCGGGATTTACTAAACAAACAATTAACAAGGTTATTATCATTGAATTTATCTCTTTCAATTTTTGTTTCCACATTTACTATTTTAAAAAATATTTGTTAATATAAGAACTACAAAATCACTTCAACACCAAATAATTGGGATGCTATACTTCACTTAGACTTATCCCCTGGGTTTTCACCAATTATTTTTCATCACAATCTCTAAATATTGACTATACACTACTTCAACAAAAACTATAACAACACATTATTTACATAAAATAATATTTTATAGTTTTTAATTGAATATTAAATACATTACGTTTTGATATATGATAGAACTATAAGGGTTTCATGTATTTGGAGACTAGAAACAAAAGAAATTATTTCATGAATGATCACCATTGTTTCTTTTATAGAACACTTTTTAGGTATACCCTACATAAAATAAATTAATCATAAACTAGGAAAGGAAAATTATATGAAAGGGTGAGCTAAGAACATTATAAATAATAAATATAGGATATATCATTCAATGATCTTTTATGAGTATATGATAAGAAAAATGGTATGCGATTTTAATTATAAATTACAAAGTTTGTAGCCAATCAACCATTGATCATAAACCGAATTCATCGATGATTACATTATCATAATAATAGAAAATATTTACAAGAGTGTGGATTCACCAATAATAGGTTATAATCCATGAAATCATTACATTGATTTATGAATATGAGAAAATCATAATATTATAACATTAAGAACATGTATAAATAGAAGTTGGTTCAATTATTACATAAAAGGCATTGAATTTGGCACTTAAAAAAATATATGGACTCAAAATCATGTCAACACAAAATATTTTTGACTTGAAAAGTAGGTCCACACATAATATTATATATATATGAAAAAACATCCACACATAATCATATAGATTTACTAACCAAAACCACACATACAATTATGAATATGAAATCTATTTCACACATAACAGATTTTTCTCATGAGTTAGCAATGATTACCTAATGAATAATACGGATTTAGAATTATAAGACCACCTGTGAAATATTCATAATACATTCATATTTTTTCCACAATATCATATAACATTCATTATGTACCCTAACATGTAGAAAGGAAATGAGTTTAAGAAACATTTCCATGTTTTATCATAAAAAAATAGTGGAAAATAAATAGTTTCATAAACATATCATAATAATAATTATAAATCATCTAGAGAAATAATAAGTATATTATCATGAGATTATATAAGAAATAATGAATAATTAATTTCAACAGATATAATCTTTTCTATAAATACCTTTAAAATATCATTTGGAATATTTGATAATAAAAATATTCATATCATTTTCAAATAACTTATTTAATATCATTTTTTTAAATATCAAGGAAATTACATTCATTGAAATGAAACTTCTAAAACAGTAAACGTTGATTAAAATCATTGGGGATTATTGACATCATGAAATTCTGTTTTTGTCGTACACATTAAAAGCATGATTCCTTTCACATTTTTCAACAAAGAAGTCAAAATAAACACATTTATAAAATGAAAATAGAAACAATTTAAAAATATTTTGTAACAAATTTCAAACATGGGTAAATGAAATTTAAAATTTATTGGAGAAATAAAAAAAATATTGAATTTGTTTTTGAAAACATGGACATTGAATAAAATGGGTTTTTATCCAAATTGAAAAAATAATGTTGTATTTCCAAAAACATTTATTTTAGTTACTTGAAGTGAGGTAAAATAATGTAAAACATGTAATATCCGAAAATTACTATAGGAGTAGAAAAATAATTATATTAATGGGAGGTAGATCATAATATTTTATCATAAAAAACATATTAATAACTTATCATAGTAATAAATTATATTATAAAATTAAAACCATGCCGCATTAGTAACTTCCAAGTCAAAATCTCTTGAATGAGATAAAGTTATATGAACATGAAAATCAACATAATTTTCATGGAAATAAGAATAAATTAAAATAATGGGAAGTATATACAGAATATAAATTAAATAGGTTATGAATATGTAATGTTTATTAAAGAAGAAAAAGAGAGATGAAATTTTATTTTCAAAATTTCCGTTATATTTGAAAGTGATCTCACCTCCTCTTATTTAATAAGCCTCCTTTGGATCCTATATTATGGACCGTGGGAATGATATTTTAAGAATAATATCACCACAAATTCATTTATAAGGATTATTTCAAAATAATTTTCAATGTTTTGGTCAAGCTAGATGGCTTAATATTGGGTAAAGACATGAGAGAATGCATGACAGTTATAATAGAGGGAATGAAAACCAATGGAATTACTAATAATATTTAAATATAATTAATTAATTTTAAATAAACTTTATACCAAATGGATACATATTCCATGAAAAAGAGTCCAATTTCAAAATATCAGCATCCAATAAATTTTATATAGGTTTTGGATTTATGTTAATCCTCATGTATTGGTTCAACCCCTTCATTAACAGATTTGAACTATAATTGTTATTACAAAATTTTCGATATTAAAGTGTAATAATTTTTCTTATAATATAAAAATTATGTCATAAATTTATAAGGCATGATATTTTCAACCTTTTATCATCTTTATTTTACACATTCAATATTTTTATTATTTTAAAATAATTTAATAAAATAATATTTTTCATAAAATATCATTAATATCATTTTTAACAACATTTATGTACATTGACTATAAATTCATAGTGATAATAATTGAAATCAAATATAAACCCTTAAAAAAACCCCAACATGTCATATGTATTTATTAAAATTTTTGACAAATTAATTCACACAAATTCAGTTAATTATAATATTTTTGAAATCATTCGTTATATTTTTCATTTAATCAAATAAATTATATGTCGTTATTGAAAAGGAATTTAGTATAATTTTTCAATACATAAAAATTATTATAAATTAAAAAGATAATAAATTATAATTATTATTTAATATAAACATTTATACCTTAACTTATCGACTTTTTATCCATAAAAACAATGCTTAGAGGCATTAAAATCCAGAGTCTGTCATTTTGGATTTTTCATTACACAAAATAATATAAATTTCATTACAATGGAAAAATGGAACCAAATTTCCATATATTAGAATTTGGTATTCATATAAGAAAATTTATTCCATACATTGAAAAATGGGAATGTGTTGGTTTGATTTTTTAGACCTTATATCATGGGTTTAACCGTGTTTTAGCCATTTCACCCAGGTCTAGGTGATAAATATTTATCACAATTACTAATCTTAATGAAGTAAAATTAAAGGAATAATTAATTAAATTTGGTCCACAAAATTAATAATATGATATCCACTTTTAAATATTCAATATCCATATGAGGTAATAATTTATTTTAATATAAATGAATATACCAAAATTAAATATAGGTTTTTTTTGAAAAAAATAATTTCTAAGAAGAAATGTCAAGTCATATCAAAATCATTGATTTTTATCATTAAAATGGAATTAATTATTTTATTATTAATTATATGGATTATATTACTCTTTAATCCAAATAAAAAATACAATGGGAATTTAAATTTACATGATTAAATGAAAATAAAAGAAAGTATTTGAAAACCACGTTTTTTTATTATTCACGAAAAAATCATTCATTTTAATAAATTCCAAACATTTAGTTATAAGTGAATTTTGATATGACGGTTTCAAAAATTATTTTTATTTTTTAAAAAAATTAAAAAAATTTAATAATTAAAATATTCACATAGAAAATGTAGTACAAAACATTTTTGAATAAAATTACTTTTTTTGCAGAAAATGACTATTAAAAATCAAGTTCTTATTTTATAATAGTTATTTTTATTTAGTACAACCATTATATATATTTCAAAAAATATTTAATCATATTCATACCCACTAATTCAACTACTATGTAATAAGAGGCATATTTTAAAAATAATATTTTAATAATATATCTCAAATTTATTAAAGCTTACTGTTGTGTGTTAAGAAAGCAATCTGGATTATTATTTTATTTTATTTTAAACTAAAATTTTATTACGTTAAAGAAAAATTCATTCCAAGGTAATATATTTTATTTTTATAAAATATTTACTGGTATACTAATATTCTATTTCTTTTCTATAATTTTACTCATGGGCGATGATTCTAAAAAACATGAATGACCTATTTCTCACAATCTACTTTTTATATTTAATATTTTATCCCAACTTAATATTATGAATTTTTATGTTTTTATTTTCAGACTAATGTAATTATTTCCATTAATGAAATAATTTTTTTGTTAATTTTTATATGAGTTATATGTGTAAACAATTATTCAATATAATTTAGAAATCATTTATTCTAGAAAAAAATATTACTTTAAACGTCTGTTTTATTACTTTATTTCCTCTTTCAGATATTTCATCTATGAAATTTCACCTCATATTATTCGTTAATAATAGATGAGGGTACTTCTGTTTTATTATTTCTAAATTATCACATGTCCATTATTCATTTTTATTGTTCCACCACAACAGTTTTATAGGGAGAGTAACCTTATTGGGTAGAAATGAGAAACTTTTTGGATTATTTTCATGTATTATTTTTGGATATTATATGGATTCTATTCAAGACTAGGAGCTACGATGACATGTGATTATGAGACACAGTGTTCCTGAAATAAATGTATGAAATAAATTTAATATATTTAACATCCCATGAACATTATTTTTTTTAAAATTAAAATAACTCCAAAATGGGGGCCGAATAAGAAAGAAATGGGTAACATTCAGTTCAGAACATGGGTTTTACCCAAGGTATGACATAATCCTTATCGGTGTCGGCCATTTGTGAAAAATTATTCACGGGTGGAATTAAATTAAATTAAGTTAAATAAATAATTTATTTTGTTTAGTTTTTTGAAAAAATTACTATTTGTAATTTAAAATCATTGTTATAGATCTTTTTATGTGTTGGCTTCTCAAACCCTATAGATCAAGGAAAACTGTTAGATTTGTTTTCTTAGTAAATGATGACAGATCGAGATCGGATCACAGATGATTTATCCAATGATATTAGAGTATCTAATCAATGATTAATCACAATTTTCTTCATCAATGATTGATCAAAAGTCTTGGTAAAAAATTTGATTGATTTTATTTATTATACGTTATTGATTTCTATGATGAACATGAAGCAATCAAAGAATAGATTGTTCTGCGGCTCAATTATCATATGTGATGGGTGAAATTAAAAAGGTTTTGGTAGAATTACCTTGTAATTGTTGTTTTCTTCATTGTTATTCTCATGGAAATGTATCGAAACTGAAACGTCCATTCCTTTTTTTATTGTGATTTTCTCATCTGGTTTATCATTCACCACAATAATTCTTCATTTGGCCCCGGGTTTGACCTATCCTGATCAATTGAAATTTGGGCACCAGTTTCTTGGCACTATGATTTGAAATCATTGATCAGGGATCAACAAAAAATGATGGTGGTGTGATGATGGATGTGAAGGAAAATCATATGGTTTTGGATAAAATATTTCATGTTATTTAATGTTATTTGTCATGTAGTGAAGTGAAATGAAGAAAGAAGTCTATATCAGTTATATGATTGGATTTTATGGTGTAACACAATGTCTGAAGGTTGGGAGGCTTAAACAAGATTATATATTTATTTTACTAGAAAAATGGTCAAAAAATTGGGGGTTGAAGGATCATTTGACGGAAAGTGTAGAAGATTTTTGTTTCGAGATTTCTCTATGATAAACGGTGTATAATATGGATCGACACATCATTTGGGACCCAATAGCTATGGGGATATGCTTCAACCAATGTTAAGGATCACATGGTATTTGACCTAGAGTCCTTCCATGTGACATGGCATGTAATTTATAGAATAAATAAACATGGGTAAAAATACACAACAAAATGGCACGATGTGTACTTGTACACAGTCATGTCTTGGGGTTAATGGGCTTGAACAATGACATGACCTCATTACAATAACCCAACCAATTGACACAGTCTGAGTACAAGCTATGTAGTCCTTCTACATTTTGCTTTTATGAAGACTACATGCCATGTGAGGATCCTCCACACAGGTAGGCATGGGAAAAACTGGAAATGCCATTGACCACCTAGAACGTGTTGTGTACCCTCCTTTCAATACTTCTTGTGGATCTTTATTTTTTTTTGGATGAGTATAGGTTGGGTACATTCCGATGGACTATTTCCTTGAGTGTAAAGTGAGGAATTAAATTAATTGCATTGACTTTTGATCCCCACTAGATGATGAGTCTCAGATAGAATTTTGGTGTCCCTCCATGAGAATATAGTGAAATACAATATCATTCATTGTTTCCTAGGTAGAGTTTATGGAATCGACATGTCCTCTATGATCATGGAGTTAGTAATCTATCTAGCATGTCGTATCAGTAGGGGTTGGGGCACCATTTCCATATGATCCCTGATGCAGTGGGTTCATCTCAATTGGCTTTTTGGTGTGCCTATAGGATCCTTAGTGTGACCCCCTATCAATGTATCAGAGTATTATTAGACATGTGGGATTTCATAGGGAGGGGACCAATGAGCTAGACTTATTCGTTGAGTGTATCTGATGAAAGTATAGCTCATTGAGTGGATTCTTTCATAACGGGCATTAATTCAAGAATAATCATGTGGATGATAGTTCGTTATGTCCTCCTAGTGGTTTGGTGTATTTCCGAAGTATATCTGGGTGTTTTTTTATACATTGATTATTATATCATATATGGAGTTGACTATACGAGGGTTTTTTTGTTTAGTGTTTTTGGGGTGTCTTACTGAGTAGTTTTAAACTCACCCATGCATGGTATTTTTCCACACGTGTCATGTCTTATGCAAATTACAACTCTTTTGACGGTGTCCTTGGAGGATAACTATTGAGTAGAGCATAGATATATCTTATAAAACTGAGGTTTTTGAGCTTCATTTTGACTTTGGTATTCACCCTTGAAGCTGGTTGGATTCATTTTTTTTCTAGTTGTGCTTGTATTTGGACCCTCCTTCCATTTTCCATACCATTAATATTGTACTATATAGTTGGATATTAGATGTATTAATACATTATTCTAGTTATTTTTTATTTCATCATTGTGTGGGATTGGAGATGTGTTCATGTGTATAGTTACATTACGTAAATCCCTCCAATATTTAGGGTATTAACAATCTATTCTGATCTCTAGCCCTTGTCCTATTAGTGGAGGTATTGGGGAAGTCTTAGGCCAGACCTCATACAATCAGGTCATTACATTGTGGTATAAAACGTCAATTCTACCTTAGGTCTATATTCAGTCAGTTGCTTTTGGGAGACAATGATTAGTGTTTCAAGTTCCTCTTTCAGTTTAAGGAACGCATTATTAGTGCCATAGAAGACATATCCATACACCATGACTCAGATCACTAGCACTTCGACTTTGTACACATGAAAATATTTTACACAGGTACATTTTATGTTACATGAATGATATATAAATTATTATGTTCTCCATGTCCTTCTTTAGTCAAGTCACTAGATATACTATTTTAACATTTGTACATCTTGGTTTACTTCACGATTCACCCACACAGACAGACAGCTAGGATTCCACTACATGATCTAGAGGATGGTCCTTCTATTAAAGGGGCATTGGTTCAGGGTCCTATACCAAAGATAGCGCCTTTATGTGGTTTACAAGCTATACCACCACCCGTAGAGATGAAGTTAGAGACAAAAGTACTAGCTTAGGAATCAAGAATGTTGAGAGTGTTTCATAAGTTTTAGAGGCAGATAAATCTTATGTTTTTTGGTGAGACAGAACACTATGTGTTTGAAGACTGGATTGAGGTAGTCACTCATGATTTCTGCAATGTGAGGTTGTCACCAGATTTGATGGGAGTCCTTGTAGTGAGTGTTCTTTGGGGATCTCTAGGGTGATGGTGGTGCTTGTGACTTAATAACATGATGAGGTAGCTCTCTCCTAGATAGACATTGAGTGTCTATTAAGAGAGGAAAACTATCTATATACTTTACAATCAGTGGACATACAAGATAATATGCTTTTTTATTTGGGAAGTAAGACCATAGAAGAGTACTTAGAATGGTTTAATGATTACTAATATTACTATTTAAAAATTGTGTGGCATGATTTCAGAAGAACTCAAACCGTTGATCATGGCTTGTGTCAGGAAATTAGGGCATCAGTGGTATCTCATTACATTTACCGCTATATTACATTTTTGGAGTAAGCCTTATTTGTGGAGATTTTTTGAATGATCACAAACCAGTAGTGGGAGTTAGTATTGGAAACTGATTAGATGAGAACTTAGTAGTAGGTTGCTAATAATAGTTACAGGTATTTAAATGTGTCAGATTATTTAGGAGGAAATCCCAAGACTTAGGGACAGTGGTTCATGGCTCTCAGGTTGGCCTGAATCATCTGTGGGACATGAGGTATTTCTCCTACAATAGTTAGGGACATCTAGATCAAGATTGTACAAAACATTGTACAACTGATCAGAAGATGGCTGAAGGACCATTGATACAGAGATAAAGATAGAAACATGGTCTCCTATAAGGTAGCATGCATGGTAGAGATTCCAAAAAGGATCATGAGGTGGTTGGAGGTTCGACCTATTATTACCACTACTGAAGGTGGTCCACTGTAGGCTCAAGAAGTTGGCAGGAAATGATGAGGTCGACAACAATCTATGGGGGCCTATCACATTGAGGCTCCACAGTTGATATAAGGTATAATATATTTATTTTCTACTTTATCTGCATTATTTATAAACACATGTTCAACCATTCATTCATCCCCACTTCTCTGGTTTAAAGCATTAAGATTCCAATTGAGCAATTGGATTGACCCTTTTGGTTGGGGACTCCTATATGAAGTTACTCAGTGATTGCGCACTTGTGATGATAGTTAAATATGGCGAATGAAGGCAAGAGTTTTTATGAGATATTTTTGTTGTAGAAATGAGGACATATGACATCATCTTAGGTATGGAATGTATATCCATAGTTTATGCCCATATTTACTATATTAGGAGGAGGATGTGGTGTGACAACAATATGAGAATGAGGTTTTCCTTTATGGGTGAATTGGATACATTAGAGGAGTATGATGATCTTTGAAAAATGATATTGTATCCAATTACTCACTAATTTCATAGAATCACTATTAGAGTAGTGTAAACCTTGGGCTTTTAGTTTCATGTAGTGGTTCCCAAGTATGAGGATGTTTTCTCTAAGGACGTTATGGGTTTACCTCTTTATAGAGAGATAGACTTATAAATCGAATTTCATCCCAAGATGACACTAATATATGAACCAGTATATAAAATATGTAATATATTGCTTTAATATTTGAGGGTGTAGTTGGAGGAATTTTAGGAGACGGTTTTTGTGATACCATATGTTTCCATAAGGGAGCCCCCACTATTGTTTACTAAGAATTCATATAGGAGCATGAGGCTATTTTTCGATTATTGATTCTTTAACCAGGTGACCATTAGGAATTAGTATCCACTACTGAGGATAAATTACCTCATTGATTAGATTAGAGGGGACTAATGGTTTTCAAATATTTACCCCAGGTCAGGATATCACCGACTGCGAGTACATGATGAGGATAAACCAAAGATGGTATTCAGGTGTCATTACTGTCACTGTGAATACTTGGGGATGTCATTATCTATGAAGGATTCCCTAGATGTGTTTATGTGACTCATAAAACAGATATTTATTCCTTTATTATAGTGGTTTGTGGTAGTCTTCCTTGGAAACATCCAGTGTATTATGTGTTCGAGGAGGATCTTGTGAGACACTTCAGGATGGTCCCAGATAGAATCCGAGAAAACCCTATTTTTGGGAATCTATCAAAGTGTCTGTTTTCATTTAGAGAATTCCAATTTCTAAGAAACATCATCAGAGAGTTTGGAGTAGTGGTGGTCCCAATGAAGGTTGAAGCAATTCTTTCTAGGAAGACAACATAGAGTGTTACCAAGGTGTGGAATTTCCTTCAGTTGGTAGGGTACTATTGAAGGTTTGTACCCAACTTCTCTAGAGTTTCCTCACCCTTAACATAATTTAATCAGAAAGTTAATATTTAAATGTTGATGTGATGGTTCAAGTAGTGCTTCAGGAGTTGAGGAAAAGGTTGATGAGAACTCCTAACTAGATATTTCAAAATGAGGGTGCCGAGTATGTAGTATTCTGTAGTGCATCAGGGAACATACTAGATTATGTGCTGATGCATAAGAAATCAGTGATTACCTATAGTTCACTCTAGTGGATACCACAAGAGATTAATTACATGACCCACAATCTTGAGGTAATAGTATAAGTATTCTACTTGATGATGGGGTGAAACTACCCGATGGGAAAGAATTTTATCAATTACTATGAACATAAGGGTGTCATGTATATCTTCTCTTATACGGATCTTAACATGAGACAGAGGCGATGTATATAGTTCCTCACAGACAATGAATTTAAGATTTTCTATACTTATAGGATAGAGAACAAGGTGGAAGATGCTCTTAGTAAGAGATCTTGTTCCCAATTGCTGGCCGAGTAATTAGATAAGTTAGCCTCATTTAAGTTTTCCATCATGGAAAATGATAGTGAATAATATATTGATTCGATGGTTATAACCCAATTACTTTTTTAGCTTTTTAGTGATTCTCATTTTGTAGATACTGACTATAAAACCTTACATACTCATGTATCCTATGTACCTACTTCTGATGGATATTTTGAGGGTTTGGAGCACATTATCCATTTTCGAGGATGAGTGGTGGTACCATTGACATTTTTGGGATGATGTGTTAATGGAGTTTCACAAATACCATTTAACATTACACTCTTGTGTGGTAAATATGTACCAAGACATCTGAAATCATTTTTGGTGTCCTAATATGAGGAAGGGGGCTACATATTTTGTCTCATGATACCTCACTTGTCACTATGTGAAGGTTGAGAACCATGTTCCAGTGGTTTTAGCTCAAACCCTTAAGGAACCAAAGTGGAAGTGTGATGATATTTACATATACTTCATGATAGGATTACAATGTACGTCTAGGGGACATGATTCCATTTGGGGGATCATATAATGAATCACTATGTCATCCCACTTCCTATCTATTCATGATAAGAGATTATCAGAGAGCCTGAGACATATCTTCATGCAGGAAATAGTTCGAATCCACGGTGTTTCCTCAATGAACATATTTTTTTGTGATTAAAACTTCATATCTTGGTAATGTTGAGTATTACTAGAATCCTTTGGGAGGAATTTTCACTTGAGCATAATATTTCAACCCTAGACTAACATCCAGATAGGACAGACCACTCAGGACTTGGAAGGAATGTTACATGATTTCATGTTGGATTTTTCCAGAGATTGGAGGATCACATAACCCTGATTGAGTTTTCATACAAAAAGATATATCATTCAACCATTATTATGGAACTATTGGTGTCTTTTTACCAAAAGAATTATAGGTTGCCACTTTGATGGACTGATCTAGACGAGTTGATAGACGAGGAGGTATGTGCATGACTCATCACATGTTATCGAATGCGGTGAGATGAAAATTAAGTATGGAGGTACCTTTCTGGAGTACCCAATGGGGATTGAGGGTCGATAGTAGAGGATCCTATGTTGGAATTTTATTTCCCTTGTGTGATTTTACTGGCATCATAAGAATCATCAGGAGATAACATTGGAGTGGGAGGCTCATATTTCTTCTTCAATCCCTCATCTTATATTTTTCTACGTATTATTTTTGGATATTATATGGACTATTTTTGAGCCCAAGCACTGAGAAGAAGTGTGATTACGAGGTATGGCATTCCCAAAATAATTTATTGATATATATTAAATATATTAAATAGAGCCCACACTTAGTTTTCCTCAAAAAGATGAATAACTCCCAAATGTGGTCTTGGATAATAAATTCGAAGGTTCCATTGAGTTCAGAACATGGGATTTACTCTAGGTTTGATAAAATCATCATCATCATGGGCCATTTGTGAAAAAGTCATCATGGGCATAATTAAAAAAATATTTTTTTTTGTTTAGTAGATTGATGCATCCACTATTTTTCCTTTAAATTCATGGTTATATATTTTTCTACGATTTGTCCACTGAAACCATGAAGAACCAAAAAAAAAACTATTGGAGTGGTTTGTTTGGTGAATGACAATGGATCGAGATCATATTTTAGATCATTTCCCCAATTGATTTGGAGGATCTCATCAATGATGATAAAAGACCTATTCTTTATAAATGCTCAATCCATAGTCTAGGTCAGAATTTTTTTGATGGGATGTATTCCTCGTTCATTATTTCTGTGATGAACGTGAATAAATAAATTAATTGATTGATCAATAATTTGGTCATCTTGTGGGATAGGTTGTGTTAATTTGGTTTTGAGAGAATATATTGTAATTTTTGTTTTTTAATTTTTACCACCACAAAAAAAACAATATGAACACAAAAATTGATCGAGGTATGATCATTTTATTTTCTATTATGATTTTTACTTATTTATTCATTGACTATGGCCATTCTTTGTTTGGACATGGGTTCAACATATCTCGATAAATCAACATTTTCGCACCTTTTTCTTAGATCAACAATTTTAAATCGTAGATTTTGGATCTTCTTTACATGAAGGAGGTGGAAAAATGGAAGTAGTGGATAATCAAATTGGTTTGGATACCAATTTCATGTTATTCAGTGGGCAATGAATAATAACATGTGGATATATTTTATGAGTGGATTTGATTTAATAATGCATTTTTTGATGATGGAGAGGCTTAGATGAGATGTGATTTAGATTAACCTAGTGAAATGGTTTTCATATCAATGATTATTGGATCGGACAAAGGTGCATGTATTAGTTCTGAGTTTCTAGAATTTTCTATGATATGTGGCATGTAATCTGGATCTTAACACAATATAGGACCCAACTATATATTGTTCTAGGGATTCATACAAAGTTAATGATCACACGGTGTGTGACCCATGTATCATGGAATGTGACTCCTTCCCTGTGACTCAACATGTTCTTTGAAGAGTACACATACACAGGTCAAAGTACACGACAAAATGACACGTTTTGTACTTTTACACAGACATGGCTTGGAGTATGTGTGAAGGTGTTTGGAAATTGCCTCAGTACATGGACACAAACCAAGGATATGGGATGGATAGTGTGTTTCTCTACATTAAATGTACTCATTCCATATTCCATATATATAGAGTCTACATTTCAGGTGAGGATCATCCACGTAGGAAGGTAGGAAGGATAGCTAGACACATCGTGTACTACTTGGTAAACACCCTATACCCCCTTTAAGAGTGCTTGTGGCTATTAATTTTCTAACATTGGACCATTATAGATTGAGTATGTTAAATTTTTCCTTTTAATAGATGGTAAAGTGTCACATTAAATACATATCACTAGTTTGTGATCTCCTCTAGAGGCCGAGTGTCAAATAGAGTTGTGGTGCCCCTCTATGAGACTAGAGTTTGATCCTCAATAATCCATTGTTCCCTCCATGGAGTTAGTGAAATTGAATTGACCTACAAGATAATGTGGTTGATCGTCAATCTTGTAGGCTGTATCCGAATGGTTTTTGGTATCATCTCTATATAATCCCATAGATAGCTAGTTGTTCCAGATTGAATTTGTGGTGTCCCCCATTGGTCCTAAGAGTGACCCCTATCAATGTATCAGATTATTCTTCAACCTGGGTTATTTCTTTAGGCTGGGCCAAATGATCTATACCTTTTCATATAGTGTATCCATTGATATCATGGATCATGGAGTGGATTCTCCTACAAAAGAGAATTTATTCAAGAAAAACATATGGCTATCAATTAGCTATGACCGCTTAGTGGTGTGCTGTCTTTCCTAAGTATACTGGGGTGTTTTCATTATACATTGATTTCCATTTTTTTATTGAGATGAACCTACTTGGTGAATCATTTGTAGTGTTTTTAGGGTTTATACTGATTATTTTTATACTCATCCATACAAGATCTTTTCCTGCACATGTTATGTCTTATGTAGATGATAACCCTCATGAAGGTGTACTAAGTGGACCGAGAGTGAGTGGAGTGTATATGGATTTTGTTAGATTGAGTTGTTTGTCGAGAGATTTCTTTTGACCTTATTCCTCTCCATTGGAGTAGGTTGAACCCTTTACATTTTTTTGGTTGGGATGGTATTTTTTCCCTCATTCCATTTTTAGTACCTTTTATTTCGTACTTTGTTATGTGATCATAAATGTATGTAAGGATTGTTTTAGTTGTTTTTTCATTTATTCACTGCATGGGATTAGAGATGGGTGCATCAATACATGTACATATGTCTACTTCCTATCATTAATGAGATATGCATACTTGTAAGTAGTCTCCAACCCCTTACCTATTGAAGGTGGGCATGGGTTGTCAGTTTCTAGATATCGTCGGGTCAGGTAATGAAAGAATATGTATCTATAGTTCCTGTTTTTCACTAGATATTATTTATTATTTTGGCCATGATACAGTTGTATCCCAATGAGATTTAGTACATGTGATGGATCAGGTATGTACTTTTCAGGAGAGATATGGGGAATATATAATTAACATTATACTTATTTAGATAATGTTTTACATGATATGACACTACCCTTAGGAGATCAAGGACCCCAAAGGGGCCATTATACCTATGGATACAAATTTCATTCTTTTAAAGTTACATGAATCTATTCTAGGGTGATATTCAATGTAAATTTCTTTCTCTGAATTGAAATTCCATGTACCATCAATAGATGTCAACATAGATATTTTGTGGACTCTAAACAGATTATATATATTTTTTATATGTAAAGATCAATTTCTATCTTCTCTTTCAAAATATTTAATCCACATTGCCTTCAATCACCACCATCATCCCAAAAATAATGAGATCTACATAACTCCCCATAAAGATTTCCATATAGATACATTTTAATACTTGAGTGGAATTATTTATTGTATGATAACTCAACTAATGGTTGAAATTGATCACATCCATCAATAAATTAAATTGATCATGCTCTAAGTATGTCCTTTAGTTTTTGAATGGTCTTATCAAATTATATCTTAGTATTGGGGTAATAGTTCATAATGAAATTCATTTTTCTATTAATAGAATGTCTAATCCTTATCCAAAATCCTGCTGCAACTAGTGGATCACAACTCAAGATGAATTTAATGTGGTTTCTTATACTACATCACAAAAACCATTATATACTTTATCGAAATTTGTTCAAGAGATGAATATTCACTAATATTTATGAAGTGGGATGTCTTGGTTGGTCCATCCACTAAAACCCATATTGAATTTCATACATGGGATTTATTTAGAAGATCAATTAAAATGTATTTTTGATATTCTCCCATTACTATTTGGGTAATGGAAATGGTTTCACTATCCTCATAGACTTATATCACTCACCTTTATCTTGATTCAATATCAAACACATTGAGGTGTACTAAATGATCCCATTCTAAAATCTATCCCACCAGAAGTTATCTCAAATATCATGGTACATCTTGGTATTTCTAGGATTGAATGATAAATATGATCTATGTGAATTATCTAAAAGATATTTTTTTATATTCTAATGTAGGAACACATTGTCAATTTCAAAATATAATGAAATGAACTTATTGGATGTGTAATCCTGGATTAATTACCTTATCTATTACTTATATGTTTGTTATAAGCTTAAAATATTTTTCTTTTCATACCCTAACTAAACATCTCGACTGTTGTTTGGGATATCATTTGGCCAAGGAAGGATTTATTCCCCACCGTTATGAATTCTAGATCAATCAATTACATATCCTTGAAGATAATAAATTTTACTATCAACATTATGGATAGTGTATAAAGTTATTTTTATAATTGAATCATATAACTTGTTCAACTTCTAGGATAGTGGGGAATGGAGTTATCGTATTCCATGATTTGGTCTAAACATATTTGTTAATTCATGTTCAAAACATTTTATGTGGATATATACTGTAAAATGTTATAATCTTTTTATATGTAAAACTTCCCCCAATAGAGTTAGTTCCACTATAAAAATATGGTGAAAATCAAAGCTTATAACTATAGATAATAATTCAGGAAGTTATGAGTAGGGATATTCAACTATTGCAAGAAATATTTAATAAAATTATAATTTTTAATGTGTAGACAACCAATGAAATTATTTTTGAAGCATTGAAATATATCATAAAACCTTCTCAATATAATGGACATGTCTGTACAGTTGTCGGTTTTATCACCTTATAAATTTACATAAATCTATTCACATATTCTTTTATCCAGATATACATTATGCATTTTCTTGTTAACATAGTTACTATGGTATAAAATATTGAGAAATTTATAACAAAGTGTCGATAGTACATAGCTAAGATATGAATACTATAGATTTCTATGACACATGAGGATTTAGGGCATTCCCCAATTGTCCTTATCATTGATGGATCCATCAATATTCCCTTACTTATGATCACTTTTACCATGAGTTTCAATTTTTTATCAAAAATTAACATTTGAGGAACATTGAATTCATTTTTTAATTTCTTAATTCCATCATAACAATCCTTATATTATCATCATGATCATCATTTTCCTTTATGTAAAAGTGAATATCATAAATAAATACTACCATAAATTTATTATATAGGGTAGTAATGTCTCTAATAATTGTATTCATGATGATTTATGGGGAATTATAATGTTTTTAGGGGATCATTATTTACTAATAGTGGTCATATATCATTAGAAAATATCTCTTCTAAATATCATTTTTCATCACCTTTTTCTAACAAAATGTGGAACAAAGTCCCAAATTTTATATGTACTACTCTCATTGATGTTGAAAAACAAAGTCATCAATCCTTGTATGAGAACAATTTTTATTATTGTTATATTTTTGAGCACCTAGTAATCGATATAAAATCGAATTGATCCATCCAATTTTTTGATTAAGTAAATTGGAAATCCCCATGGTGTATCACTAGGGTGTATGGTGAATTGTTCAAAATAATCTGGACGCTACTTATTTAACTCTTTAAGTGTAGTCAGATCCATCTTATAGTGTTATTTAAAAAATGTATTGCCTCCATGTATAATCTCTATTAAGAAATCCAACTCAGGATACGGGGGATGGGTGGGAAAATATTCATGAAATACACCAGTATATCACCTTATATGGACATTTCCTTGTGGGTTATACTTTACTTTATCTCAGCCATTTGGAAATGGTATTATTCTTGGCTGGGTATCAACATGCACACCATTTAGGGATTTTAAAATGAATATTTGTGATCTTACATGTCATAATACAAGATCAGGTTATGGTTTATATTATAGAATGATATTTGAATTCATTGAGAGATTATGTGAGATATATATAACGAGGGCCAATAAATGCCATATATAGTGTCAAATTATTATAAGGTAATTATTAAGAGATTATTTGGTATAATATTGACACATAATATAATAAGATACGCTTCCAAAACCAGGTATTCATTGATTTTAACTCTAGGTGCTTGTACAGGTATCACTACTTCATGTTAATATGGTTTAGATTCAATAGTTCTAGAAAACATACTTGATCTAAACAAATGTGTAGAACCATAATTATATAATTTTTTCCCATTCCCAAGTTAATAGGGTTTGTACCTTGTTCAATTTAATTTTCATTTTCCACATTAGTGGTAGCTATGGAATATGATTTCCCTTTCCCCATTACATTTGTTGGTTGTTGAAATTGAGTAACCTAATTGACCCATTTTTTCGGGCCCTAACTTGCATAGTTCCCTTTCTACGTTCTATTGATCCATTTTTTGTACGCATAGTTCATTTAGAGGTGTCTTCCTTCCCTCCATTATGTGGGCAGACATTCTCATGTCTCTGTGATAACCATGAGTTTTGTTTCCTTCTTTCCAAGAAATGATGAATTTACCTATACAATTGAGGCAATTTTAATGATTCATCTTTATATATTTTTTAAATGTTTGTGGTTGGATATTATTTCATCCATTTATATTTGATTATCTATTAAAAAATTCCATTATTCTATTCTTATCTCCATATCTATTTTACTATTATTCAAATGTTTTCTCAATATTCAGAGGACATTGAAATACTTATTCATAAATTCCAATATCTCAAATACCAAGATCCTTTTATATGTGTGGTTTTTAATAAAAAAAAATATATCTATTTTTCAATCTTTTTTATAAAAATACCCTATGAATATCTTTCAATACTTCTGACATTTTCCCCATCAGTCAATAATGATTGACCGTACTTTTTCTTCTGAATGAAAATAATCTAAATAAATTAATTCTTCAATTATTCCACCTCTATTTCATCCATTACATATTTCAGATTCATATTATTTATCTACACCCACCATCGACCTATATGTATGTCTGAATTATAATTAAATAATATTAATCTTTCATTCCCAAAGAAGCGATCTATAGAAAATATATTCTTTATTAAGATAACCTAATGTTCCATGAAAATTATATTGGATGATCTGCTAAATGAAAGTGGTTATTTTCAAATGAATTACTTTTTTTTTAGTTTCTCATTCTGGGGAAAAGGTGGATATTCCAAATTAAACTAGTTATTACTCATCACCCAAGAATGTTGTGTAGGAATCTCCATGATGTTTCAAACTCCATCTCAAATCACATTGGGAATGTCATTTGGAGAATTGTTGCATTTTCTATCAGATGTTTGGTTGTTCTAGTTTCCCCTTATTAGAAATAGTTTCTAAAATAGATTAGATTTATCAAATTCATTTTCAATAATTAATGATTAATTTATTACTATATGAAAATCAATTCATAAGACATATCTTTTATGATACATTGGTTTTTTCTTTTTTCTCATGAAATTATTTTAGGAACATATACTTAACTATTTTATAACCAATAACGAAAGTTTTATATTATCTACATTGAACTTATATAAATATTTATTGATTCTTTGTGTAAATTAAGTATCTCCCAAGTAGTGTCAAATTAAGTGTATAGAAAGTCCTATTTTCAAGGATGACGTAATCAATGAGTTAATACCTAGTCCACCATTTTTTGGATATTTCTATAATGTAGAATAATTCCAAGTCCACATATATATATCTAGTAATGATAAAACTATCTCATTTCTTGAAAATCACTCACTTGTATACTTTATCAAAAAATTTCATTCTTATATATAGCCAAAACCATACTTTGGGGTGTTAATAATATTTTCTAATCTTAAATCCCAAATTAACTAAACCATACAGCCAATAACATTTATATGTCCCAAGTTTTAAAGAACTACTATTACATCATTTTGAAAATAAATAAGTTCATTTTAATTCATTCAATGATCAAAAGGTTTGGTATCATTAGAAAATTGGGTTTACAAATCACTTAAATAGGAAAGAAAAATATTAATTCAATTATCTATTATAGTCTTTCTAAAACCTATCTTGTTATCCTTAGTAAATGCATTCACTTGAGGATATAAATCAATGAAATGGGTCCACTAAAATCTAAGTAAGTCGAGGAGTATTGTGACTAGAATAAGGTATTTGACTCAATAGTACATCATAAAACAAGATCAACATTATCATTCAATTATCATAGAAAATCATCAAAATCACAAGGGAAACATTTTATAAAAGAATGGAATGTGGAATATTAATAATTATGAAACATTAAAACGTAGTAGTGAAATAAAACACATAGTTGTGAACAAATCTAGAATCATATCCTAACATAACATATCTTCATAAATACTAACAACGAAATTGTGAATAATGATATATCCATGTTCAAACATAACACAAATAATATCATTAGATATATCATATTTCCAAATGAATTGAATGTATATATAATTACATGCTAACCTATCACATCATAAATTTCTGGTAATCATTATTTCCACATGTGAGGATAAAATATAAAAATCTTTGTCAATAAATAAACCCATTGAAGGGAATCATTTTAATAAGGGTTTTATAAATTATACAATATCGAATAACAATTAGGGTAATGAAACTAATAAGTTAGATCAAAGTCTGTAAAAAAGGATCATTTGTTCCTGAATAAGAATCCAATCAAGTGGAATTATTTAATGAAAAGAGGAATTTATTGAAATTAAAAGCCTCCTATATTGAATAAAAATATTGTTACAGAAGTCTTAAAAGTGAGTTTTTATAATAATCATGCTGATATAAAGAAAAAAATATCCTAAGGAACTCCATTTATTTATGTAAACTCATTAGTTGTCACCACTTTATTTTCAAGACCATAGGGAAAACACTTCTCTTCACAGAATGCATGAGTTATGATAAAATTCATGTATGAAAATGAATCAATGAAAATTTTCCATCAAATAGTGAGATTCCATAGTATATTAATAGATCCATTTCTGATTTCCTTCACCATAGTAGTGGAATCACATTGAATCCACAAGTTGGAAAATCTTGTTTGTTTTGATACTTATACCGGATTAATGATTCTAATAATCTATGTAACCATGGATTTACTAATTCCATAAGTACCAATGTGACATTCCATTTTCTTTCCACTATTATTTATGAAAATAGAATTGAACCTAGAAGGATCGTGATTACCGCTTGGAGCCCCATCAGAATTAAATTTTATTCATCCAAGAAAGGGAGAGGTCCATATAACATCAATGGTACCTCATGATGCATGATAATTACCTAATTTTCCAAAAAACATAATAAAAATGAAATCATGAATAGGGTAATAAAAAAAGTAGATTAAATATCAATTTCTCCTTTACTAGCTGTAATGATGAATGCCATGGATGTTTGAGGATAAAAATAAAAACCTTTATTAATATTCTTGTTACGACTACTATAGATCACGTGTGAGATTTAATCACATGAAAAGGTTAGTATATTATTAATATAAAGTGAATGAGGCATCTATATATACTCAGTCATCTGTTGTTGTCTAAAACATAGATTTTGTTACCCATCTAAGGAAGAGGTGTTTAGTTTCATCTGTACATTTGGCACATATAATGAATTTATATAATATATTAATATACATAAACTAAAAATAACAATTATTTGGATGTTTTTAATACATTACCCAACAAGTTAGTGTAAATTTTGATGGAAAATTATAATTTTTGTTTAAAACGTTTTCCCAACTACAAAAGTGCGCATGAATTATCTAATGATAAATATATTGTGGGAAATAATTATACTAGGGTAGGTCCCCAAACCAGTATTCCATTTTTATTAATTAAATTATAATTATGATAAACAAATTCTACCAAAACATTGATACTATCCAAACGAATCTATAATATATCCTTAATTGAAGTAATTATGTCTAATCACATGTCATAAGTGAGTAAATTATTAAGAAGACGCATACATGTACAGTTATCTAATTATAATTTAAAAGAATAATATGAGTTGACCATACACAGAAAATTAACATATATAATGGATAAATTATCATTGAGATAAAGCCAACTGGAAAATTCTATTTTGATAACATTCCAATCATTATTATTGTTTAAAAATACAACCTTTAGAATATCAATAGCTTCTAACTTCTCATTGATGAGTCTGCACATGAAACTATTTTTCAAATAATGATTGAATTCTTTAACTTTATTAATTCCAATCCCACCACAATCAATTGGTTGAATTTTGTTTTCTCATTGAATAGTGGAGAGTCTTATTTGTAGGATTCTTCTATTCAAATAAAAATTAAATATGGAGGTACTTATTCGTTTCAAGAGTTCATATGAACATATATACACCATTTAAGAGTAAAAAATCAAGATAATAACATATTTCATCTGGCTTATATGTCCTTATAGTAATGTACTTTTCTGATTACACATGGTTAACTGATTTTTTATTTTAATATCAATATGATTAAAATTCCCAACATTTGTTTTACCTCAAATCGTGGGGACATTGATGTATGTGAATTGTAGTAAAACATATATGAAACCTAACTCATTGATGATATTTAATTTTATATCTATAGATATTTTTTACTGATGTTTATGTAATAATTCTTCTAACTACATTATTTACCTGAATCATTTTCATAATGGAGAAAAATATTTTTGATGTTCTTGATGTTCAATTTGTCTCCCTAAATGAAAATAATAATGTCATAAGAGTATAAGAAGTTATTCGGATAAACAATACACTTTCTAGACTAGATAGGAATAATTTTCTTAGTATTTAATATGTTGTGATGAAGCCTTATTAAATAATCCTATGTGATGGAGAACAGAATGGCTGAAAGGGTATCACCTTTCCTGAAACCCCTTGAGTAATTGAAGTATCCCTATGGATATCCATTGATTACTGAAATTGGAGGTGGACTCAATATGATTTTTACCTATTTTATGAAGACCTAATCAAGTCCAAATTGGTTCAACACCTCACAAATAACACACAATTATAATTTTTCCACGTATTTTCTAACATCATGTTTAAGGGAAATATTAAATCCTTGAGTAGATTTCCTCATAAGACCGAATCGTTCAGGAGTAGTGAGAAGGGAATAATGGATAGTTCTACTTTTAATAAAACCAAAATTATTTAAAGAAATAATCCTATTGTAACTACTAACAAGGCCATTTTAAATATTGTTTATGATAATCTAATAAATAGTATTGATAGGAGAAATAGTTCTAAAGGTATGTATCTCATTCACATTCTCCAATTTAGTAATTGGGGAATGAAATTAAGCATCGATACCCAGTGTTACTAGGACACCATTAATAAATGATTAACCAGTATGTAAACATCAAAGTGTGAAATATCCCAAAAAATATAAAAAAAAGAATTAGTAATGAAATTTGACAGCGGAGATCTCCCTATATTAAGACTAAAAAAACATTCTTTATCTAAAAATAAAAATAAATTGCATAGATATTCAATTTATATTCTCAAGTGACATGCTAATGATTAATGTTTTCAATTATGTTCTTTCACATGATTGGGGCATTAAATAGATTCATGTAATAGGAAATAACATTAGTTTCTAGGTCATATTTCCTATCAATGAAACCTCCATTGTCACCAATAATATCCAATGGTTTTTTATTTTCCTTACCCATTGATTAGAATTAACAAAATCTAGTGTTTCTATCATAACCCTTGAGCCTTTTGAATTTGAAATTTTTTCTCTACATGCATTTGTTCATATTCAATAAAGTATTTAGGTCATGTGTGACCTCATTTTATTGTTATATACCTATAGGGAAATCATTTCTAATATGATTTTCTTTATTGGAGTAAAGTAGGGAATCAATTTGGTCAAAATTTTCATCAATGTTACTAAGGAATTATATAATCCACACATTCATCCTATTATTATGATTTTTGAGCATTAAAACACAATCCAATTCATCATTGTTAAAGTTAAACAAGCTATAAATTTATTCAATGTGTATATTAATGTTATTAGTCAAATATCAAAATAAAAAAAATGTAAAACTATAAATAACACCAAATATATTGAGTTGAGTTCAATAATACCTTTACATCACATCCCACATTATTTCAAATATTTTCCACCTCCGGTATAATAATCAATTTTCTATAAAACATTTAATTTGAAGTGAAATAAGTGTATTATTTCACTCTTGATTAATTAAAATCATTATAGTTTATTAATTAATTCCCTTAGTTTACAATGAAATGTTTTGATGTTATATTTTCCTTAAAATATCCCTTCTTTCTTTGATTTAATGATTTTTCTTAATTTGTATTTATACAAATCATATATTAACTCATGGAGAGTAGAAATATTTTTAATGTTATCTTTACACATTATTAGTATTTTATTATGATAATACATACTGTTTTTAACAATCAGAGCATTGAAAACATTCCTAGGGTCGATTTGCTGACCCTTAATAGAAATTTGTCAATATAAAGGAAAGATAAGTCTTTATTATAAAGACATTATAAATATAACCATTATAGTAGTTAAAAACAATTAACATATTATTAGAATAATTTTCAATTAATCATATAATATTTTTACTTCAATGGAAATGAGATATATATAAATAAAATGGTAAATGAGAAGAAAAGTTGATGATAACATACCCTCCTCTCATTTGTTTATTATATCCTATGATGATGTAATCCTTGAATGATTAGAGTTTGATACTCCTAAATAGCCCTCAAGATTCTAAAGTATTGAGAGAGATTATTGGGGTAGATATTTATCATTGTTATATGAGGAAAGAGTTATTTTGTAGAGGAGGGTGACAAGTTATTTGTTCTTTAGAAGAAGGCTATTTTAATGATAAAATATTGTCTAAATTATTATATCTAATGTAAACATTTAAAATGTTATATTTTTTCAATAATAAATTACATTTATTTAAAACAAATCAGAGTTTAGAACTTTTAATCACATTATTATTAAAATTTACTAGTTTATACATAACGAATGGTGAAAAAGAGGAAATATTAAATTAAAGGGTCACTTTAAATATTTATACTTTGGGAAATAGTTTTGGGATTTTGAATTTTAATTTCATGGATTATTTAACTTAATAAACCTTTTTAGTTTATAATCAAATTTAATAATTGAATATGTCATTATTATATCATGAATGATGTAAATTAAAACATAGAATTTATAAGAAACTTAGTTTTTATGGGTTGATTCTAAAAATAACATTCATTTTATCAAAATAAATTTTTATAAGAGGAAATTGTAATTAGAAATATAAAAAATATGATTTTCTACAAAATATAATATATTTTATTAAAAATGTGCTTACATTTTATTTGAGTTTTTAAAATTTATTTATATTATATAGAATGATAATATTTATATTTTCCTAAATTACCCATGATAAATATTATTTAAATTAAATTTTATTATTTCCAGTAAAATTATTATTCTAATGATCAGGTTATTATTCCTAAAGGCCAGGTTAGTATTCTCAATAGCCATCTTACTATTCATAATGATCTTGTTACTATTCTAATAATCTCATTACTATACCAATGGAAGTATTACATTGTATAAACACTATTCCATTCCTTTATCATTCAGTAATTATAACTCCTTTGAAGATTCAATATTTTCCTTTTCTATGATGTTGATTGGTTTATTAATATTCTATTTTTTCTCCACGTTATTATTCAAAGGGGTAGAGATTATAGTAAATTGGAATGATCCATGTTTTCCCATTATTCTATTTTTATTTTATATTTCGTTTCCATTATAATATTTTAAATTCTCAAGGGTTTATTTGATGGCTAATTTAATGATTTCCCTTAATGAAATTAATAATTTTTTATTTTTTTATGTATAATATTTGTAAAATAATATCAAATATAATACATAATACCTTAATTTTTTAAAAAATAAATACTTATAATTTATATGTCATTAAATCCGCATGGGAGGATGCCACTTTTCAACCTCATGATGTGTTAGAGGGTGCTATAGCATATATTGCCACACCTTCTCTAGTAGAATAGATAGTATGACGACTTTAATAAGGAGTCCTTGTACTTGTTCATGTCTATAGTGGAGTGGTGGTATGGTCTATGGTCAACTACGCTAGAGACATCCATCTCTATTATTCTCTATCAGATCATAGAACTCACAGATCATTTCCTAGATCTTCTTTACATTTGTCTTATTTTTCTTAGAAATAATGCGTAGAAGGACATGATATTATTGGTCTGAATTTTACATGAAATTAGATGATGGTATTAAAACATCAAACTAGATACATGACTAGAGGTCCTATGAAATTATTTTACCATATATAAGGGTTTGTAGGAGAATCATGCTACTGGATATCTTTCATACATCATTTATCAGGCTGGAAGACCTCATATGAATTTGATGCGTGTCAACACATGGAACAGGAAGAGGAACATTAGATATGTGTAGTGGGTTACTTGTTAGAAGGTTTACTAGAGTAGGTATTCATTAGTACCATTTCAAGGAAATTTATAGTAGTTGAACTATGGGATGATATATCACTATTGAGTGTTCTATATAATACCCTTGACCATCTATCGATAGTTGAAAAAAAAATTAATATATAGTATTATATCTCCAGGTATTTAGGGATGAGGTTACATAGGAGTGGATTACATACATGATATATTACCCTTGGATCTGTCCAAGGTCCTCAATAGTATACTTTGATGTCAACATCGACTCAGAATCTTTCATAGAGGTATGGTCACAAAGCTAATGCAAATCCCAAATATGTGGTCAAAAAGACACTAGAAATTTTAGTGGGTGACTATCTTCAATTATTATTTTGTATTTGATCTTCTATACATTATATAATACCTTCATATACACAAATTTTTTTATTATTTCATATCTACAGAAGATTTTGTTATACATGACATATACTTTATATTCTCTTATATCTTTATTTCCCTTCATAAATTGTTAGGAATTAATGTGTGTCTTTTTAAATGATTCATATAGGATACTATAGTAATTATTGGTTATGTAAATATAAGGAAATTTATGTTCAAGAGATTTTGATCTTCAATAGGATTCTTTTCATGGAATGGATGACTAGATTTTTGGATTTTGCATTGATTTCTATCAAGGAATGGTATGTATTTCTTAACCGAAGAGAGAGATGTAACCACTGGAGAGTTGGAACAGGGTGTAGGTAGATTTATTGTAGACATGAGTTATATTGGGATGATCAAGAAATATATTATAGGTGTATCTCTTTAAATAGTTTTAGTTTCAAACCCCTAATATTTTTTCTCTAGTCATGTTCTCTATCAAGATGTATTTTAAAAATAATTCATAGGAATTCCCCTTAATTCATTTTTTGAATTTTAGATAGATCTCATTACAACTTTAGAACCCAATTAGATATCACCTTACCATACAAAAATTGATAAATTAAAGTAGATCAAGGTGAAACATGAAAATTTGGAGAAGGAACTCTTTACCTAGAAGAGTACCTCACCACATGATGAACATATCTTATTCTCAAAGAAGGAATGTGGTAGTATTACAATACGTGTAGATTACTTGAAGATGAAGTAAATGAAAGTGAAGAATATATATTCATTTCCTATGATCAAAATCCTTTTTGATCAATTATTAGGAGCCCGATAGTTTTCCAATATTTACCACTAACCAGGTTATCAAGAGTTGCACATTAAGGATGATCACATCATGAAGATGGATGTAAAAAGCATGTATAGGCTATATGAGTTCTTCATAATTTACATTGAAGTGGAACATATAACATCAGTATTCATGGATATCAGAAATAAAATCTCATCCTCATATATTAACTCTTAATCTTGGTTTTCATTGATGAAATTTTCATCTACACAACATATCTAGAGTAGTATAACCAAAAAATAGAGATGTTATAAAGTACACTTCATGGAAATTAGATTTATACCAAGCCGTCAAACTGTATATTTGGACTCTTGAGTTGAATTGATTGGGTAATGTGACATCTGAGATGGGTATATCCATGGATCAAGACATAGTATATGCATTAATGTCTTTGATATCTCTCGAGAGCATGTTAAATATCATGAAAACTATGGGTTTTGTTGTATACTACCCATGTTTTATCTGGGACTTCTCCCCATTATTAGAACCTGAAATTATATAGACAATGAAGGATGTTATGTTCTAGATATCAGACTGGTGTGAAGAAAGGTTTCATGAGATGATGAAGTGGTTAACTACCACTCCATTGTTAATACATACAATTATAGATATTCGTTATGTTGGGTAATTTTATTCATTGGGAATTGGTTTGGGAGTAGTACTGATGGATTGTGAGTGAGTAGAACATTATGTGTCATGAAAATAATGACCCATTTAGTGAAAGTATCATACCAATTAATTGGAAATTAATTTAATGGTATGGAGTCCCATGATAATTATACATAAATAATAAATCGATTTCATGATTTAAAAAATAATTTCATAAAAATCTACACAAACCAAGGACCTATAGGCTTAGTGTCTTGGAGACTAGCTACATAAGTATGTCATTTTACAACACTTATTGAAATTTTCCACAGACATTATACTCTATAAAAACATCTAAATATATTATATGACTTAATTATATTCATAACATGGCAATGGAAACATATAAATGTTTGAGATAGAATGATTTTTAAGGGAAACAAGTCATCCAGTGAAAATTATAGTACATTATTTAGAATCACGGATAATTTCATTGGAATAAAATAAAAATGGAAGGTTATCAAAACATGGTATAGAAAAACAAAAATGCATGAAATCGTTAAATATGAAAGGAGAATATCTTTAGAATAGGGAATGTCATAAATATTTGGTGTAGTTTTAAAAAAGAAACATTATTGTGAATTAACATCACAAAAAATGAGAAAATGGTGTACAAATCCATGTATGTATACCATTTAATTTTATAAATAAATCCATGTATGTCCACCTTTTGGGTTTTTGAAAAAATCTAAGCATATGCACAAATCATTATTTCATGAGAAAAAAAACCACAACCAATGAATTGAAGGGTGGTGAAGGAGCCCACACATCATTATAAATATATTTGAGTACCATCTAAAATCATATAAATCATCGTATCAAAAAATTATCTATGAGAATAGAAATGGATGTTATAACTTTTCAAAACGGAATCACATAAAAACATTATCATTTGATACAAAAAAACAAGATTAAACCAAAATATTATATATCAGCTAATTCATAAAATCCTAACTTATAAGAGAATAATCCATTTAAAGTGAAACATAAATGAAAATAAATTCCTTGAAAAAAATTCTTAATTTCATTTAAAAAATGTTAATTTGATGTCACATTCCATAAATAATTATTTTAAAAGAAAAAAGAAAAATCATAAAAAAATCACTAAAAATAAATTCCAATAAGGATACTATGAAATGAATTAAAAAGTACTTGGAATTGAAATTTATAAAGGAATAATATAATATCATTGAATGAAAAATAATTCTAAATTGAAAAAAGAATTTATTGAAATTCCACATCATGGAAAAGAAATCAAAACCATAGTTTAAAAATAATGTAAAAATTAAAGAGAAATGGGGATAAAACTAATTTGAGTTTTAATTATCTACATGAGAACATTAGAAGGAATAAAAAACGCGTATTGAAGAATGAATCAATTAAAAGATATTTGAATTATTCTCAACAAAATTTCAATTCTCTGAAGTAGTAAATTCAATAGCGAAGAATAATTTGGCATGAAAAACATTTCCCCAGTAAGATAGGTTGAAATAGAACATAACATTATTATATGGTAAATATTACCATAATAGAAAATATTTTCGAAATTGATATGTGGTTTTGACCTAATTGAAGGATTTGAGTCATAAAATTCCTTAACTTTGCTCTTGTTTTCTATAATGTGCTCTAACCTCATTGGAAGTGAGAATATTGTATTAGAAAACTCCATAAATGTGAATCGCTAATGAAAAAATAAGGTGAAAATATACTTATATTGGTTGGAAAGGGTTATCAGAGGAAAACATGTCTGTATTTCAAATAATAAATTGAATGTGAGGCATAACATCAAATGGTGGAAGTGAATCCTTTTATAATAGAATAAAAGTGAACTCTTGAGAACACACATTTCATTTTAATAATGACAAGATAATATTAATGTGTCAATGGTTGAAAAGTGGAAAAGAGGGGTTGTGGGAAAACGTGTCATAAAAAACACTATCCTCTATTCAATTTGATATGTGATGGGATTAATTTAATTCTTTTATGTTTTACATTTATCCTTTTGAAAATTTTAACTTTTACCGTGTTAATTAATTTTTAGGATTAGTAATTTAGCATACTGAAAAAAATTAATTTCAGATTCATTTTCCTAATTTGAATCATTTAATAAAAAAACTTAAATCATTTATAAGTGAAAATCTCAACTGTTATGATTTTTTAATTTCAAAAAACAACCCTTCATCACATAAGTTTGTTTAGAAAAAAATATTTTTGGGTCTAAATTTATATATAATGAAATGTCTTCATGGATAAAGATTTTAATTAAATAAATATATCTATTATATTCCAAATAAAATTTAGGATGATCTCATGGAAATACAATTCCAATTTCTACTATCAAAACAATTAATTATAGGAAAATATAAATTTTTATTTATTTATTAAAGATCTATATTATTATAGTTTTAAAACTATTGGAAATAGGTTTATAAGATTAAGGAATATTTTTAAAATAAATAATTTTATTCCTTGATTTTTTTATTACTTAAAAATGATTATAAATATTCAAGGAAAATTTTAAATAAGTGTAAAATCATAAAAATTATAACTTTTTGAAAAAATGAATTTTTTTTACTAAATATCAATGTTTTCAGAAAGAACACAAATTCATACTAAGTAAATTTTGATATGTGGAATTCAAAAATTATTTTTATTTTGTAATTTTAAATTCTAAATTTTTTAAATTTATAATTTTTAAGAAAATATATAACAAAAAGAAAATTGTTTTTATTAGAAATAACCATTTTCAATATTAACTCATATTAATTATTTATCTTTAAAATATTTAATGGTTTACCGTCATAGAAATTATTATATCCATATTTATCATATTTATCTAAATATGTTGTTGTTTTTTTGACATTATGTGTTGTGGGTATAATAAGTTATCGAATTGAACATCAGTTTTATAGTGTCTTGACTTTTGGGTCATTACAATTTACCTCCTCAAAAGAATATCATCCTCAATATTTTATTCCACAGAGGAAAGCAAGAGAGGGTAATTTTAACACATTGCATATTCAAGTTATTATTAGATTCATTAACCACATGATTACTCCATAAAACTTTTATTAGATGAATGGAATTTTTCCATAACAATTAATCTATTTGATTCATAATTTCTATTGGCTGTTCCACATAATATACTAGTTGCAAAGCTTCTAAATTTAGTAAATTGGATGTGTTTTGAATGTACTTTCTCAATATTGGTAAATGGAATACATTATGTTATTGGGAGAGTTTAGTAGGTAGTTCTATGTGATTTTCTATAACCTTAATGTGATCATGGATCTTTGAGGGACTATGGTACATAGGGCCAATCTTCCTTATATTCCCAAATCTCATTACTCACTTCCATTGTGATATTAAGAGGAAATAAATTCCATAATCTTCAAACAATAAATATCACTAATTATTATCTAAAAATATCTTCTATAAACTTTTATTTTTAGTTGTTTTCTGAGTTTTCATACCTTATTTATCGCTTCATATAAATGGTTAAAATCTATCAGCTTCCTTTCTCCAACATCATCCCAACATGTTAGAGTCCACCATATATTGGTGTAAAGAGAATCATATTTTGAAATATGAGTACTATAATGAAAACTATTGTAATATCAGAACTCTACCAAGGTAATTTTTTGATCCCAATATCTGTAGAATTCAATTGAACAGTATATTAGTAAATACACTAATATTTTTATAGTCCTCTCATATTGAATTTATATACGAGGGTGCTAAGCTATATTGAATCCCAACTCAATATCCATTTCACCTTGAAAACGACTATATAACCTTGATTAATAATTGGATATCAATCATATGCAATGAAAAGTTGAAACATACATATTCTTACCCATTATATTATTTATATCAGGGAATGCTAGACAATTGATAAATCTTATTCTATGTGGTAAAATGAGCTGAAACTATAATGTGATTAACTAAATCTCAAATAACATTATTGAACATAGATATTTTGGAGAGTTCCAAAAACAATTGAATTGTTATCCCATTTCTCCACTATAATGGGTAATGGATTCAACATTCCATTATACTATTTTTTTCACTATTAACTTACTAACGAACCCATCTTCGAGATGTGGGATACACTATTTCCCTATATATTTTTTCTACTATAGTTTCATTATAAATATCCAAACAAGATCATGTATACTAGAATAATGGGTAAGTATTATAATTTATCATCATTGAAATATTACTTCATCATATATTTTCTAATAATACACATATTGATGTTATAAGCGTCATTACTATGACTTCGTGAAGGCCTATCTTCAGAATACTCACTACCTTTTCTATAATTTTACATCATATTTTGGAAATTCTTTCATATTTACATTATCATTTAGTCGATAAATTATTTGTGAAAGATATAATTTTTATCCACCCATTATTATTTCATGATATATAATTTTTAAATAAATGAATATTGAATCCTTTTTAATTTCTATCAATGACATTATTGAATGATCATTCATGTTCAGTGAATAAACTACTTTGTTTTTATTCCAAAGAAGGAACTACATTGATCTATCGTAGTCATAAATAAGTTTTAAATATCTCTTTTTTTAATGTTAAACTATGTTTATATAGATATATATTATATGCTCTTATAGTTAGTAGAAAAATAATACCTATCAGTATATAGATGATCCAAAAAAAGAGTCAATGTAAATTCTAATGTTTTGAGCTCCAGATCATGACATTGGTGGTACTAATCATAAGGCATTAATTTTCTAGAAGAATAATAAATTATCATAACATTTTATTTAAAAAACATATATACAATTTAAAAGAATCATCACTTATAAAGAACTCAACCCAAGTAGCCTAGATTCAGAGGTTACTTTATTACATTGGAACTAGATATAAGGAATGAAACCCTGAAGGACCAAATAGATCAGTAGTCTTGGTGAACTTGATACGTACATGAATTTCATATATATTTGACAAATAAAATGAACATGTTTTTTTATTCATAACACCTTTATTCCCCTCGACATATCACTGCATATCATTCCCAAAATACTTACTGGTATCATGGGAAAAAGAAATCATAAAAAAGTGGGGAGCTCATATTCTTGATAAGGGTAAGTATACAATTGAATCTATCATTAAAAAATAATCCTTATCAATATAGAAAGGTAAATAACTAAATCACATGACATAAAAACCGTAACACAAGAATAATATAGTAGGCATAAATGATTACCAAATAAAGCCATATAAATAATCAGATGATCTTGAAACATATCCATTAATACATTAACAAATTGAATAATCACATGGAAATAAATAACTAATATCAAAATTTTTCTATTCATAATGATATACATATGAAATATATCATCAATCCCTTTAAAATGACATTTTAAATATATCTGTAAAAACCAGTATAATATGGTGAAGTAGATTGTCTCTTGAGTCCTATCAATAAATCAATGAGAAATGAATAACTGGGACCCATATATCAACTACTATGTATAATTAATTCCTCATATGAAATGGGTGAAACATAATAGACATAAATTCCCATATTGTAATGAAATCATATGACATTTTAATAATTACCCCAATAAAATTAATATAATCATAAACCATGCAAAGTAATATGGTGAATGATAATACAATTGTACATCTTCCTCCAAAATTAACATAAACCACAAAAATAAATAATGAGGATGTTATCAATAAAATATTTCCCATTAGATCATAATTACAATAAACATTTTATTTTGTTGACAAATAAGAATACCATGAAATGAACCATAAAAACATTTTCGAGGAAAAAAACCTCTTAATTTATAAAATATACTTTTAAAGAATGTTATAAAAACATATTAAAATACTTTTATTGAAAATAATATTGTAAAGTAAATATTATTATTTATTTCATTTAGTGTTCATGAAGGTTGTAAATTCTATTAATTTAATACACATTAAATGAAAATGTATTTCACACATTTGCAGTAAAATACAAATTGGAATTATTTAGAAAAAAAATGAGGATTATTTTTATTTTTTTTAAATTATTCTATAGTTGGAAAAAATATCATCATTTAATCATTATATTTTTTTAAAACAATTTTTGAAATCAATTATAGAGAATAAAGATTATGAATAGAAGTAATTTTAGACCAAAAGAGAAATAATATTTTATTTTCTAAATTTGTTTTTCTAAATCCTTTCAAGTACCAATGATTTTGAAAATGGAACTATTACATGAAAAATTTCACGATTAAATAACATATAATTAAATACATTATTATTATGACTAAAATAAAACTAATTCACCCAAAGGGACACTTAAACAAAAATAACCCAAAAAAATGTGGAGATTGCGAAATAAACCCCATCCACTTTACTGACATTTGAAACATAATCCACACGAGTGAAATATATTAAAATAATAATTTAATTATAATTAATACAAATATATTCATGATAAAAGATATCGAATGGGTCATTATATTTATCATAATAATGAATAAGTGGTGATTATGGTTTATATCTCAAAGAAGTAAAAGTGAGATGAGAAACCCTTTCCTTAGGTTCGAATTCCTTTATATGTGTCCAAAACACTTGTATAATAAGTATAGTTTTATTATAAATCTATTATAGAACCATAATAATATACTTAATACCATACGTTATTCACATATAGGCCATTATCCCATATTTGTCAACATTTATTTGTTAAAATCATTATTTTGGGTGATAATTATACTGTTTTTTGTATGTTTTGGTAGGGCAACATAAGTATTTTTAATTTTATATTTATTCCATAATATATATAAAATTAACCATTATTGAAATAACATTTATATTCATTATATATGTAATTATATTATTCTATAAAAATTATGTATAAAAAATGGATTATACCATTCATGGAGACAGTAAGACGTACATATGCATGAACCCTGTTTCTATTTTAACCATAGAATGGAATGAAATGAAGATAAATGGTAATTAAACATTCCAAAAATAATTATTATCTCATATATTTCATATATATTAATGAAATACATCATTATTACAATCCATGTAAAAATAAAATTAAAACAATTCGCAATGCTATGTTGAGGTGGTAGTTCACACATTCAAATATGCGATGTTATTATTTTCCAACAGATTTGAAGTAGATTAGTTATATCTGATATTATGTTTCCAAAAGAATTTTTAGATCTAAATATCATATATATATACATTAATTTTATCCGTTATAATGTCAATTTAATGAATAAGAAAAAAACAATTCAAATCACTTCATGAGGCGATACTCCGCCAAACACACTAGTAACGTTATCATATACCCCATAGAATGGAATATAAGAAGGTATGAGTGATATAATAATTAAAATATTATAATAATGTGACAAGTATCATATAAATTTTATAATTCAATAATTATTTCTATCCTTGAAATTTGGTGATGGAAAACGAGATTCATTGGTTCGTGAGGCGGTATTCCTCCACACACACGATCGACAGTTTAATATTCAATTTAGTGGAAGTGGAGATAAATATAGCTCATTAAATTATAATAAAAAAATCATAGTATTTGTTAGATGATTTTTTGTTATATTATCATTATTTAATTGAATTTATAGGATGTGTAAGTTTAAATAAAAAAATATGAAAATTATGAACTTTATTTATTGTCTTTAAATGTATTTTAGTTTTATAACTAAACCATTCCCATATTGGAATTATGATATAAAATGAATACCAGATATTTCTAGATTACTAATAAAGGTATTTTTAGGTAGATTGTGAAAAAAAATTCTTTTTAAGTGTGAATATGAGAGGATAGTGGATGACCTTTTATAAGTGGAGGAGAGGACACACATGGATGTTTTCAAAAAGAAATAGTTATACCAACATTTTAATAATGTAAAAACTTTTAAAATGAAAACTTATATAAAACTAGAGGTGTTAAGGTTCATTTATTTACACCCAATGAGTTCTAGGAATGTTTTATATAATGTTTAACCCTTATTTTCATAGTTTAACTATATGGTAAAACTATTTTTACCTTGACCATGGTAATTAGTATTTACTATTTTCACTATTACTTTTTTTTAAAAATTGGTTAATATTATTAGATAATATAAATAATGATGACCTAAATTATGAAATACAATTTTAAAAATTCAATTCATAAAATTTTTATAATTAAATTTAAAAATAAACCAGTATACATGTTTAAAATATAGTTTTTCTAATGAAAAACATTAAAATGTATAACGTGTTTTTATGTTATAATTCAATTTTAAATTGATTAAGATGACCAATATTTTTTAAAATTTAATATACTAGAAATAATTTTTCTTTAAAAAAATTAAATAATAACTTATGATTGTGAACAATTATAAAAAAAGGGAATTTACAATAAAAACATTATATTTGAATCTTTATAAAAAAAATCAAACATTTATTAAAATTCTAAAACAAATAACTCAAAGATTATTTTGAAATGATGAATTTAAAAAGAAGTTTTTATTTTCCAAATATATTATATAAAATTGGTAAAAAATTAATTTGAAATTATGGACACAAATAAATACTAAATATCTTTTTGGAATGTACAGGTTTTTGAAAGTCATTTATTTTTCTTCCAATTGATTATTATTTTATTTCTTATAAATAAAAATAAATTAAATTTCGTTTCATATTTAAACCATTAAATTTAATTAATTTCGTTATTACTATTCATACCCACTAACATAGAAACTAGGTTATAATGGTCATGTTTGAATAATTATATTTTTATAGAGTATCTTGTTTCATTAAATACCTATATTACATTCCTATAATGCTATTAAAGAGATTGAAATTATTTAGAAAGAAATATATCATAAAGTCATATGGTGTTAAATTATCATATAATATTTGTTTTTTGTGTCATATACTTTATAGATTATGATTTTCATCAGTATAATCATGAGGAGTTATATTCTACCCTCTTAAATAAATTATGACCTCACAATTTATTATTCATCTCAATAATCAAGGGTTAGAATTTTAAAATACCACCATTGGAAAAAAAATTATAAAAAAGGTTTAATAAAAAATCCTTTTGATAAGATATAAATTTATTTATGAATTTTTTATAAAATAACATAGTACTAGGTTTGGATGTTTTAGTACATTGGTAGTAAATAATGATATTGACAATTTATAAAAGTTTAAAAATTATATATTGTGATAGAGATTACATCTCAAAAAAGGTGAACGATCTAGAAAATTTAATAGAAACAAATCCATAAATGAATAATTACTTATGGAACCAATTGATTGTTTGGTATTGATGATACTAGGAAAACAATGTAATTTCCAGATCATTTTACTGTAGTTGAGAAAAATTATTACCATTATTATAGAGAATAAGAATTTTTTTTACAATTTAATCATTTTTTCATGATTTAATAATTTCCTAATTCACATCTTACTATATGAAATTAACATCCAATATGAATTCTTTAAGTAAGATGCACTAAATTTTAAATTTAATATATCATTCGATCAATAAAATAATTACAAGTCATTCCTCCAATATCTAGATATTTTCCGAAACCAAATTGATTTTCATAAGTTTTCAATATAATAAATAATTCTATAATACCTTAGTAGTGACTCCCAAAATTCTTTTAAATACATATGGTTAACAATAATGCTCATACAAAATACGTTTGACCAAATTCAATGTCCAAATATTTATAAGGGAGGTCAATAAATCAACATTATATCATCGAGACAATATAAAGTGAATAATATTTTAAATTTCCAAATACATGAATTCTAAGATCACTGTAAAAACATAATAAAAAATGACTGGGCACAAATATTAAATCTTATTTTATTGAATATAGTCTATAAATTGAAACATTTAATAAACTTAAACAAAGAAAACATAAACCATCAAATATAAAAAAATCATTTTAAAAATTATTTCCCATAAAAATATAATTATCATCATTATCTCAAATTATTACATATATTATGAGTTAACTTCACTCAATGAGGTTTTTTAAAAGAGTACCAAGTTTCCACTTAAATCCCTAAAAAAATATTATACTATAATACATAGATAATTATTGTGACCATAATATAATTTATGTACTACTATTATAACAAAATTCATGAATCCAAATACATAATCACTTTAATCAGCCCCCTTTTCCATAATAATAGATAATACATTACCTTTATGCCTTAGCTTTTTTGGAGGTATATTTCATATATGCTTGGAAAATTCATTTTCATAGTACCTAATCTCTTCACAATCGAAGCATTGAACATCAGAAACATCATTCCTTCCCTTGAAATCAATAGTATTATATAATTTATATCTAAATTTATTGAAAATACTATTCCCATTAAATAAGGACCATGGTGTTTCTTTCCACAATTATCACATGGGGAAATACATATTTCCCTAATTCTTTATATTAATATTTTTATTTTTAGTCCACTTCTACTTTTTCATCACTTTGAATCCATAAGACTTGAATAATTATTTCTTTATTATAATATCTCATGACAATGTGTCTTCATATAAGTAGAATGATTTAGGGACTATTTCCATTTGGGTAATTGGATTTATCCCATTAAATAAATAATCAATCACTCTCTTTGAATTGTATACATAATTCGTATCATACCCTACTATTATTATAATGTTTTCTTCATTATTAGCAATATCTTCCCCTTTCTTTTTTGTTAGATGCAGGAATTGTTTGTTGGGCATGTATTATCTCAAAAATACTATATAAAAATCACTAATTTTGATGATAAAAAATACCCAGGTTTGTTTTACTAATTATATTACATTAATTGAATTTCATGAAATTAATATTCTAGGTGAATAATTGTAGAATTATTTTCATATTATTAATCCGCAAAGAATATTCTTCAAAATGTTCAGAATGTGTTTTAGTGTTTTTAAGCACTGTTCATACTATACAGTGGTAGGTTTAGCATAAGTAATGAACCCTACCATTCCGAGCAATGTGTATAAATCATTATCACTACACTACTAGGAAATTATAGTTAAGAGAACATATATTTGGATGGAACCTTAAGTTTCTGAGAAGAGAAAGTATGGTTAAGAAACCCTATATAATTAAGTAACACTGCATTTGAGGAAACAAACGTATGTTATATCAACACATATTTTATGACAAAACCTACATTTTAATCACTATATTTGGTATTTGTAATTTTATAAAGGAACCCTATGTTTGATTATTCATGGAATTATATTTTAAATATTCATTTTTATTCATGATTTTTAAAATGTTCTTTATAGAAATAAAGATCGATTAAAATCAATATTATAACTAATTCAAAGGATCATTATTATAGATTAAAAGACTCATATTAAATAGAGTAAATACCTCAAACATCTATGGAACGTTTTTACTATTCTATATAACATAAATTTGAATAGTTTTGATCTATAATGTGATTTGTTTTTGTATGTGCAATCAAAAAAATTGTTCTGTTCTATATGTATGATCAGATCATTTTCTGGTAAAACTCACTAATATATGATATTAGATCATGATATGATTCAATAGAAAGACTTCATAATTTATGTAAATCAATTTTTGAAGATCTACTAAAAATAATTGTCAAAAATTATATTTTATAAAGGAGGACACAATTTGAAGAAATAATTTTCAATGTTGTACTACTACTTATTTGTTATTATCCATATTGAAGATCATTTTCAACTAGGATAAATTCAATGATTTTCATATATTAAGACATAAATCTTTGATGAAGAAGATATGCACTCTTTCATTTTCTTCCATAACTGTAAATAACTACCTATACCATCAACAAATCAAACCCTTTAGATTTATTGGAGTTTAAATAGATCATACTGAGTTTTAGATGAAGTGAAAACTTATTTTACTAAGAAGTGGATAACCAGTTCCCTATAAAAGAACCATGAGGATCTTTTGGGCCTTACTGTAAAGGTCTCAAATGAATAAATTCAGTTTTGTATTTTATGTTCTTATGATAAAATGACCTTACTAGGAAATTCACCGAGCTCACTAAGAGAGTGTTGGTGGAGTGGAATAGGGAATTATTGTGCACCTTACCACTATACAAGTTTTTTGTACATTATTTATGTTTATCCACTAACCATATTTATTGTAGAAGATAACATTTAATATCTATATAAATCATAATGATAGTTAAATACCAGAATCTTTGAAGAATATCAAAAAGACACAATTCACCCTCCCCCTACTGTGTATCTTTGTATTATTTCGACCTAAAAATTGGTATCAAAGGAGTTATTTTGTGATAAATATCTAGTAAGCTCATAATTATAAGGTATTTACAATGCATATGGAAATGGATAATCTGAATGAAGTTATATTTGTGACTCATTCTCTATATTTTAATAGTGAAAACTATAGATCCTATAAATCTCTAATGATCAAATAACTAAAGAATTTGGTATCCAATGTTTATTCGAATATCATCACACCTTATAGAATTCATTTGAAACCAAAGACTTGAGATGCTACAACAAAAGCTCAATATGACATAAACTCAAAATATATTAATGCTACTATCTATATTTTTGGTATTAATGAATTTAGTCATGTACCCAAATTCCCTACTACATATGATATGAATAATAGAATTGATATTTCATATGAAGGAAAAGAAAATATAAGAAAAATGAGGTATGCTACTACAAAACTAAATTTTGAATCCTTTAGAATGTTTGATAGAGAAAACATCACACAAATGAATGCATAGTTAATTGAAAATTATTTGAATATTAATACCATGTGGGATCCTACATCACTATTAGATCAATCACTAAATGTAATTATAGTAATTCCCTCTAATTAGAATGGCATATTTGAAGCTATTCTATAATCACCAACTATCAAAAATTTTACTATGAAGAAATTAATTAGAACATTGATGATGTTTGAAGAAAAAATGAAAGATGAAACTGATGATCTCAAGATAGTGAAAAGGGAAAATATTGATCTCAATGTCACATATAAGAAGCACGAATGAAAATAAAAACAAGATATCAGTCTAACAATAAATCATACAGTTTAGAAACTAAAATGGAACTATCTCATCTGGACAGAAAGATTATAAAATTATACAAGAAAAAAATAGGCTTTAAGAAACAATTTAAGAATTATGAAAAGGAACCTAGAGAATTAAGTTGTTATAAATGCAAAAATATGGGTCACATAAGACCTGATTTCCTTCAATTGAAAGATGATAGAAGAAGGTGAGAAATGAAATATCAGGATATATATGATTATAAAAATAAAGAAAAAATAGATATGAAAACGTAGAGTGAATATGTATACTCTATCAGCTCTATAAAATCTGATTTAGAGAAATATCCTCAAAGTCTCATAGACAATATTTTTTATGTCTATATAATAAAATGAGTTAAAAACCAATTACTATTTTTATTCTGAAAATTATATTTTCTCAAATAATAAATTAGATACTTACTATTAAATACTTTAAGAGAGATATTATTCATTTAGAAATGATGAATAATTCTTTAAAAAAATATTCACAATGATTTTTATGTGAAAGAAAAAAATTATAAAACAACATTAATAACTAATTGAAAAATTTAATTCATCTACATCAAATTGTATTGATCTTGAATAATAGATAAAAGAATTATTGGGTGGAGTATAATCTTATAAAAGAAATTCTAGTATTTTAAAGAAGGATAAAAGACTATGAATGAGATTCCTGGAAAGAATGTTAAAAAAATAGAAAATATAGGAATAGGAAAAAAGGGTGAAAAATCCAAATTATATAAAAATTATTTTATATCCAATCCAGAAAATACTATCATCTATAACTATGAAATAAAAGTTCATTATACAAACAAATATTATTTAAGAAATCCTAAAATAAATGGTATTAAAAAATATTTTATTTCAAAAAATATAATTGAACCAAGAAATATAAATTATGGATATATAAGGTAGATCGGGACTCCCAGGTCCCTTCTTGATGACATATATTGAGCCAAAACAAATATAAGTATAAAAAAATTGGGTTTTTAAAAACTTTTTTTAAAAGAAAGGCCACATGGAAAAAATATTATATGGTATATGGATAGTGGATGCTCAAGGAACATGATTAAAGACTCTATCAATTTGCATACACAAACATAAATAGATTGAGCTCTATTTACTTTTGGTGATAATGTAAAGGAATGAATAATGAAGTTAGAACTATTGGAAATACAAAGAAATTATGAATCAACAATGTACTATATGTATGGGGGCTAGACCACAACATGATAAATATTTCTCAACTTTTTGATGATGCCTTTAACATTGATTTCTCTAACAATTCTATATCACTTTTCAAATACAAATTGATTAAATTTAGAGCACTTAGAACATAAAATTTTGATACCTTGTACATAATTTCATTGTGTGAACAGAATGTGATGTTTTTAATTGCTAAACATATGATTAGATGATACAACATATGAAAATTTAGAATTTAAATATATATTATTTACATGAATTATCTATGAAACAATTAGTTTTTTATTTTACTAGTCTTAAATTTGAAAATGATAGATTCTCAGATGCATTCCAAAATAGAAAACAACTCAAATCATCTTTCAAATCAATTAACAAAATTGAAACATTTAAAGAATTAGAAATTATCCCTATGTATTTATTTCGACAGTATAGGGTAGTATATTTTCAGGAAAATTTATATGTTTTGTGTTTTAGTTGATAAAATTTCAATATTTGCATCAGTTTATTTTCTAAAACTCAGAATTGATATATTCGGTTTTAATATATATCAAAATTATTTAAAAAATAATATTAAAATAATTTCCTTAAGATGGGATCATAGTAGAGAATTTTAGCATCAAGAATTTAATTAGTTGTTTTATCAAATATGAGTATTAATATACCTTATCTGCATTAATAACACCCAAAAATGAATTATTGAAAGAATAAAAAAACAAATCAAGAGATAAAAGAAATTTTACTAAATGAATACAGTCTTCCAACCTATTTCAGGGTAGAAACTATAAGAACAACATTCTATTTAATGAATTGAGTTTTAATAAGACTAGTTTTTAAAAAGGCACCCTATAAACTATAAAATAATAGAAAACTTAAAGTAAATAACTTTATTATTTTTGGATGCAAGGTATTTAACTTGAATACTAAGGAAAACCTTGTAAAATTCTGTTCAAAATATGATGAAGGAATATTTTTATGATATTATGATACTTATAAATCCAACAATGTATTTTATAAAAAATGAAGGATTTTTGATGAATTAGTTCATGTGATGTTGGATGAAATATACCGTTTCATTAAAGAAAAAGATCAAAACAGATGACAAAAACTGACTTTTTGGACAACATGAGACTTGAAACACCTAAGACTGATTTTGAAAATGATTGAAATTAAATTTATTATAGTCCAGAAAAACATAATATTAAATAACCTGAAAGTGTCTTTCCTAGATAGTCTAGAACCATAAAAGAACATACTTTTGAAACCATGATTGAAAACCTATACACATATTTTTTCACTAAAAAAATGTAGGAAAACTAGATGAATTCTCATTTATCTATCTTTTTTAGAACCTATGTCTATTGGAGATGATTTATAAGATGAGAGTTAGTTGTTAGCCATACAATAAGAACTAATACAATTAAGAAGAAATAATGTTTGGGAATTAGTAGAACAACCATCATATTATAGTGTCATATGAACAAAATGGATCATTATAAATAATTTTTATTAATAAATGATCATAACTAAAACCAGAGATAGATTATTAGAAAAAATATACAATTAGAAATAATGAATATATTATGAATAATCTTTTTCACTTATAGCTAGATTATAATCCATCAGAGTCATTTTATCTTATACATCTCATATAAATTTTAAATTATATCATATGGATGTTAAATATACAATTCTTAATAAATTATTAAGGGAGGAAGTATATGTTGAACAAACCCTAGGTTTTGAAAACCCTTAGAAACCAAATTATATTTTTAAACATACTAAAAATATTTACGGTCTTAAACAAGAACCTAGACCTTGGTATAAAATATTAAGCTATTTCTTATTTGAAAGTTTATTTCATATGGGATTAGTATATCATAATTGTTTAAAGAAAATTTTTGTTCTAATATTATATTAGTTAAAATTTATGTTGATGATTTTTTTAATTCAACAATTAAAAAACATTGTAATTGATTTTAAAATTTAATGAAAAAACAATTTGAAATGAGTATGACAGAAGACATTAATTTCTTTCTAGGATTTCATATTTATCATAATTATTACAAAAATGGATTAAATCAAGGACAATATGATAATGATTTATTAAATAAGATTGGACAATAAAATAGAAAGTCTTATAAAACTCCCTTGTGCAACAATATAAAACATTATTTAGATAATTCTGGAAAACTAGATGACAATAAGCTATATAAAGGTATGGTTGGGATTTTATTATATATGACTGCTAGTAGACCAGACATATAGTTTTTTGTAGTTTTATGTGCTAGATTTTAGTCAAATCAGACATTATATTATCTTACAGTTTCCCAAATAGTTTTTACATGTTTAAAAGTATCAATTTTTTAATCACTTATTTATCCAAAAATTTATATTTTTATTTTCTTTTAATATTCAGATACCAATTTTAGAGGATGTAGATTTGATTGAAAAAGAACCTCAAGAACCTGCAAATTTTTAGGGATATTTGTTTTGTCAAAGTCATGTAATAAACAAAATTAATTTACTCTGTCAGTGTTTCTTCGCATTTTCTATGTACATGTTTGGTGGATGAAACAAACTCTACATGATTTTGGAAAGACTTTTAATAATATACCCAATTTATGTAATAATAATAGTTCTAGTAATATTATTATGAATCCTATAAGTCACTTTAGGACTAAGAATATTGATATAAAGAATCATTCTCTAAGACCGTGTTCTTAAAATGTACGAATCTTATGAATTTATAAATTCTAAATATGAATCTTCTGATATTTTTACTAAGACACATCCTACATTTTTTCTTTTATTATGGTGGATCTAGGGATATTTAATTTTAAAAAAAATTATTAATAAAATTTAATTTATTTTCTTTATATATCTGTAATTTTTATTTAGTAATTGTTCATTTATTTGTTTAAATAAATTGTTTGTTTTGACTTTGTTTTTAAAGTGGGTATTTAGAAAATTAGAATTTAATTATTACCGTATGGGATAGGAACGAGAAACCATACCATGTCACCAATACATAAAAAACATCTTCATCTCTCTTTACACTTTGATTTCAAACATTTTCGTCTTTCAATGCCATCAACTTCATTTAAAAACCTAGAATCAGAATACATCCAACCTTCTGACTCTAAAAACTGATAAAGTCAAAGAGAACATATTAAGATGAACCAAGTGATCTTAAGAATCATCATATCCCCTTCCGAAATATTCTCCATGGAATGTTAGTTGATTTTGAATGGCTACAAGAGACAAATCCTATTCTCAAACAATTTCTTGCGTTTCATGTTTTTTCTAAATCTGTTTAATGAATAAACTACATATTTCCTTTATGAGATAGAACTGAAGAAGTTCTAAAGGAATTTTCTATTTATTTTATTGGGTAATAGAGGATATGATGTTTTGGTGAGTAGATGATATGTAGTTTTTAATCTACTGAGAATAAATAACTCATATTTTAAAATTCCCTCAGGATAGATTATTCCATTTTGATCTTCAATCAATTTGAAAGTAGGATCAGAAATTAAAAGATATCATATATTTTCATTTTGGTTCAATAAATATTTCGAAAATTATTGAAACATATCTTATGGCTAACTAGAGAGTGATAGTAATGTTTATTCAGATAGCTATAATTCTATGGATTGCATAATTAGAAAAAATTTGATACCCAGACATGTATATCATGTTTTTATTTGTTAGTGATATTTAGTTGAAATTTATTAGATACATGATGAGATATTTGAATCACTATTTCCAATCAGAGGCTAGAATATAATTCTACCCGTATTTCTAGATCATTTATCTTCATATTTATTGAAATGATAAGATTCAATATATTGGTTTTTGAACTAGATATCCCCACAACAATGTTATGAATGCTGGAACTCTAGGAAAAGTTTGTTTCTTTTAAATTTTAGTGAATGGAAAATAATATACAGTGACTGTAACTTTTCATTATATATCAAGTCATGTTTCTCAAGGGGAACAAGGCAATATCAAATCTATTTGATTAGTTTTTTTATGAAATGATGAAATTGAAAAATCTAAAATTGAAGGTGTTTCTCATACTTCTAAACGAAATCTTTGTTAGGATGCTAAAGATCTTAAGGAGGAATATTTTGAAGTAGTATTCATTGAAGAACTCATTACAAGGCTATAAATTAGAGAAGTGATGTAACATGAGGATCCAGAGGGAGAAAAATTTGGACATGATGATAAGACACCATCAGTGCATTTGGGAGAAATAGATCACTCTAATGAACAACAGGCTAGAAGTCATGTTCAAGAACACAATGTTGCCCATAAATTAGATAAATAAAGAGAAAATTATCAAGAAGAAGAGAAAGTTCATAAACTTATAACTGAAATACTGAAATTGATGATATCCAAGTTATCTCTTCTATTGGTAAATCCATGAAAAAACAATTTTTTGTATCTAGTGAAAGGTCATAAATCCTTGATGATATTTGTTTTCAAGTGAAAATAATTCGGTTAAGTATTTATATATTGTGGAATAAGCTACCCATTTAAGGAATATAGATGAAGGGATATATGATTCTCTGTTAAATAAAATAGAAGACATAGTTATCAAATTGAAAAGTGTTTTGGATGAGAACTACAATATTTGAAATGAATTTGAATATACACATAAAGATTTTGTATATTTTATAAATTAATCTACTTAATGATTGGAATTATTGATTTTTAGAATTAGAATCATGATTTATGAGAAATTTATTCTTAAAAAAATATTTTTATGATTTTAGAAAATAAATTTGTGATCCTTTTAGGAAGTTGAAATAAGAAACAATTTCCAAATTTTTTTTGTACACTTAAAATGGTATTTGGGATGTATGTTAGAATCAATAATGGGAAGCGTCAGTCAATCCAATGCTTCTACCTCTACACCACCAAATTCTCTAAACATTATTAGAAGATTTCAACAAGTCTCTTTAGTAATGTATGACATGAATGATATTTTTCAATATCATGAGTTTAGTGATTACCTTCTACATGTTTTGATGGATAATCAAACAGTTATTATCAATAATTTGGCATCAAATGAACCTAACACCAGGCTACTGCTCAATCAGTTCACTGATAACTCTACTATGTTTCTGCAGACATAGGAAATTCTTTATGACTTTCTCAAATTCAATCCAACTGAAAATTTAAAATTGAGTCAAGATTCAAGAATTTTTTTATGTAAGCTAGATTAAAAATTTTTATAATGGTTACAAGGTAAAATAGAAGAGTTGAAAGAAGCTTCTCAGGCTAGTCAGGCATTTCCAGAACCTAGAAACCTCTTCTGATCGAAACCATTCACTATCTACCAGTCCTCTTGTTTATACTATTTTATCAAAATAAAATTCATTCCTCTATTTATAAACTTTTTTTAATAAACTTTTGTTGATTATTGATGTTATATGTATAATTTCTAGGTTTTATTATTTATTTAAATTCAACTCCATAATACATGCTTATTTTTAAATGTAGTAGGTTGTAACATTCACTTAAAATTTTGTTCCACATTAAATGTGTTATAATCCATTTTTATAAAATTTTATTTTTATATCATATAAAGGTGAGAAATTTAGGTAAACACAACATTATCAAATCATGAGTATCTATTTTAAATCGAAATATTACTATGAAATTGAAATAATAAAGTGGAAAATTAATTTTTAAAACTTTAAGTATTTTATTTATAGTGAGTATTTCCTTATTGTTTATAGAATCTAACATTTTTTGTAAATTATTTTATGGGTTTTGTGATCATAAAAAAGGGGGAGATTATTGGGCATGTATTTTCATAACAATCATCTATAAGTCTTATAGATTTTTATTCGCTCAAATACCCTTGTTTTTTTACTAAGGATATTACTTTTCATGAAATTTGGAAAATTAATATTATTTTACATATTTAGTTTTTAATTATTTTTTCAAACTATTAATATGCATGGAATATTAGTCAAAATTATTGGAAAATATTTTAGTGGTTTCTAGAAACACTTTTAATATCCAACATTGGTAAGCATAGAATATAGAACGAAACCTAAGTTTTAGAGTAGCACGTATAGATCATGAACTACATGCTGCCATGAAAGTATAGTAAAATATACCTATGTTTGGATGGAACCAAAAATTTGTGATATGGGAAATTATGGTTAAAGAAACCTACATATGCAAGGTACCCCACATTTGAGGAAAACATGTATGGTATATAAAACCTACTCTTAGGATATACCCTACTTTGTCAACCCTATGTTTTTTAATTTAATGAAGGAAACCTACCTTTGACTATTCTATGATGGAGATTGTAATTCATTTATTTTATTCAAGATTTATACAATGGTCTTGAGAGAAATAATGATCTATTGAAAGCTATCGTAGGACTAATATAACAGTTTTTTATGATTGACTCAAATACATGTATTCAATTAGGTAAATTACTCCTACTTCTATGGAAAGTTATTAAACATATACATGATTTCAATTTGGATATTTTTTATCTATCAATAGTTTTTTATCATTGTACCCAATAGAATATTTTTCTATTCTATATATATAATAATATTTTTTCTGTAAAACTCAATGACATACGATATTTGAGAATGATAGTATTCAATAAAAAACTGTATACTATAAGTGAATATTTGTTTTTTAGATCTACAGTAAATAATTATAGACTCAATTATTTTATAAAATAGTCTATTCTTTGAAGATATATATTTCAACCTCGTACTGCTGCTTGTTTATTGATATTCAGGTTGAAGAACATTTTTAACCTAGATCACTTAAAATATTTTCTTACATAAAGACATTCATCTTTGAATAAGAATATCTTTATTTTTTCAGTTTCTATTCTAACTATAAATATCTACCCATACGATGAAAAAAATCAAAATCCTTTTATTTATTAGTGTTTCAACAACTCATACTCTATTGTGGATGAGGTCATAACATCTTGTACTATGTATTGGATAACTGTTTTCCTATAAAAGAACCATAAATATTTGTTTATCCTTATTGTAAAGGTTTTAACTGCCTATACTTAGTTGTGGATTTGAAGGTCTTGTGATAACAATACCTTTATAGTGAAATTCGCTATGTTCACTGAGAGTGCATTGGTGGATCAGACTATTGGATCTTTGTTCCCCAAACCAAATTTATTTGTTAATTATTTTTGTTTATCACCTAATCATATTTGGTATAGAATGGAAAACTATTTGTATTAATAAATTACAAAGATAGTTAAATTCTAGAATTTAGGTAGATTATCAAAAAGTCACAATTTATGCCTCCTTTTTTGTATCTTTGTTTTATTCTGTACTAAAAATTTTCTCTCCATATATTCTCATTACATTTGAGGGAAATAATTTTCCCAGAAATGTTCTTTAAAATACCTCCATTATATGCATGTTATTTTCTATCCATCCTTATTATTTCATATTAATTACCCCCATTGATCCTCAAATCCATATAGATGAAAACTTTAGATGACCACTATCTCCCTTTCATTACTACACAAAGTAAGAAATATATTATCTAAGGAACATACCAATTTCTCATCTATAAATGGATTTGTAGACCCACTAAATAATAGAGGTTACTGACACCTGAATTAGTATAATATTATTGAACCACATTTTATATTAGTTGGATTCCCCAATCAGGAATGATTATTTCTCATAATCTATATTAGCCACTCCAATATAGTTATAAATTGGTAATTCCAAGATACATTTCTGGATAGTACATCTTTATCTTTATAAGGAGTTAAATCATTACATGGAGTATGTTCATTGATATGGTTCTCATTACATCCACTCATTACCATTCATTAATAATGGAATACACTATACTAGATCATAACATCTTGAAACAATGATTATAATCCCAAAACTGGTGAGAATCTTATCATAAAATGTACAATTTATGCATGGAAAATATCATTACCATAAATTTTATAACCAGGGGTATTATTTAAATCATAAAATTATTTTTAAATACTTCTTAATGGTTTGTAATGAATATAATAATTAACCGATGCATATCCCTTAATGTCTCAAACTAGGTGGTAAATAAAGCCCATTATCTTATACTAGGTAAAATTATAGTGAATCCCAATATAAATGTTTCAGAGTAATTATCTGCCATGTACTAGGTAGGGTTTTCATCCACCCTGACGCATGACTCGATACACAGAAAGGCCCAAAGGGAATTCATGATCCCCAATGGGCTGGAACAAGTGTCTATGTATCAAAAACAAAACATGGGAATTATTTTCCCAAAAAAATAAACAATAAACTACTAACACGATAAATGAACTAACACTGGAAATAGAGAACCAAAAATACCTTTAAACTATAATCATATTTAATGACTACAATTCAACTAAAAATACAAAGGAAACTACAAAAAAGATGGAAGACTAAAACTCCAATCCCATCCTCTAATAAACACAAGAATCCACACCCCCCAGATAGCAACACAAACCTACACGTGAAGTCCATCAACAACCAGAATCACCATCACTATGAATGATTCCTCAACCAAGAATATACAGAAAACAAGGTCCACATACACACAAAGGTGTATGTAGGGTGTGATCCAAATGCTCAGTGGGATGCCGCTAGAAAAATTCCATGCATAACCAATAAATGAAGAATAAAATTTCCAATTAAATAAAAAAAAGTAAATAAGTGTTTGAACAGTTTTTTTGAAGAAAACAATTTTAAAGAATAAAAATAATGTTTAAACACACACAAACACATACTTTTATGATAACCCTTGTGTCACGCTAGTGAGCCTAAAGTCAATAAGAAGCAAAAAATATGGGAGATGCCTCATGGGTGTTAGCTAGAGTGGGTCCCTATACCTTCTTGTCTTGGTGAAACATGGCTTAGAAACCACAGCCCTCAGTAAACATAGATTATAAACCACAACCCTCAGAAAACATGGCTTAGAAACCATGACCCTCAGAAAACATGGATTAGAAACCACAACCCCTAGTCATTCTCCTTCACGAGTCAGTAGTTGGGACTCACCCATAACCTAGTGGTCCCCAATCAATCATATTTTTACTTAGTGTTTCAATTGTCAGTCCTTATTAGCGAAGCAAGGCTGATGCCACCCCAGAATTATTAGCCTATTTGTATAGTCCACCTTCTTAGCTACCAAAGCTTCCCTCTTGGTGCTCAAATAAGCTTCATGTTCATGCAGGGTGCACATCACATAAAAAACCAGGCTAAAACTCCACGCATGCCCAGTTACCACTCACAACATCATTTTCACTTTTAAAATCCACGTTCACGTCACATGTCGCATTTAATTGTAAAAGCCGAGCAAGGTACTTACACACCAAAAACCACCATTTTCACACCCAAATTCCATTTTAAAATATTACGCACAAAAAAAACTTGCCCGATAATGTCTCTCACCGTTGATATAATTTTATAAATCCTTTTAAATTTTTTATAAAATAATTACGAAAGAGTATCACCGAGATTTACACATGAAACAAAGTGAAAATCCCCATTCTAAGTTAAGTGCAAAGAAAAACATTTTTAGAACATAAATTGTGTGGCTTACACGATCAATTAAGAAAATTAGAAATTTAAAAAAAACACTTCTACTATTAAAAAACACAAATAAAATTTATTAAGAAATTTCAAAAATGTGTAGCAGGACTTTAAACCCAAAAAATGCACTCAAAACCTCTTTTATTACAAAATGAATCTGGATGCAAAAACAAAACACAAAATGTAACTCTTACACTTCCAAAAAATCTAAATGCAAAGATCCTAAAACAATTATGAATAGATCAACATGTGTTTTCGCATAGAAACACACTCAAATTTCACATACAGGCTACTAAAAAATAAAGTAACATTAAATTTAAAAAAGAATCAAATTCATAGCATACCGAAAAATTAATAATTATGATAAAATAATTAAATAAACAAGTTGATTCATCAAATTACACTTATACTAAGAAGCATGTACTTCAACATATAAAATTCATTAAAAACAATTTCATAACAGAATCATTGTTTTTAAAAATATATTTTCACCAATTGCACAAAAAAATAAATCAACTGCACAGTTTAAAAGATCATTCCCACGGTTGAAAAAACCACCAAAAAATTTAGGAAACAATATTTAGAATATGTTGCATGAATTAAAATACTAAAAATTCAACAAAATATTCCACTACAACTCAACACACAATGACCCTAAACCAAAACAAAATCTGTATATTTTATAAAATTCTAGAAAATAGTCAACATGGTTTTTCACATAAAGAACACCTATATCACATATACATATCGAACCTAAATTAAAAACGAGATTCCCACCAAACAAATTTGTTAACAAGTATGCTAAATTAATTTAAGATGAAAATTAATTCATCAAATAATGGATAAATGCGGAACCACCTACCACACTTGGTGAAACATTCAGAAAATGTTGTAATAACATATTCGCACCAAGTTTACACAATAAGGAACCCAGTGCCAACCATAATTCAAGAACTCAAACAAAAAACATCATATTAAAACCCTATAATCAGCCTGCATACCTGCTGGAAACTAAAACACTAATGAATATAAATCAGACCCCTAGATTGGAGGAGTAGGGTTTAACCGGAGTGAAGAGGGAGAGGCTGTGGCTCTAAGGTGGTTTAGTAGGGGCGGCCCATGTATGGTTGAAGACGATCGAGTGGAGGGGTGATGGTTGGAAAAACCGGAGGAGGGAGGCTGCATCAGTCATGATGGGAGGCTGAGTGGTAGTGGTGGCAGGATGGCGAGGATGTCTATAAGGGTGGTGTCAGATGATGAGTTGGGTAGGAGGGGAATGTTAGGTGATCTGGGTAGTATGATGGAGTAGGCGGTGGCCAATAGTGTGTAGGAATACCTGCAAGCACAACCAGAAACAATGGAGGGGGGGGGATCCTACCAAAAAAATAAAACTAAACTAAAAAGTAAAACAAAAACTAATAATAATAATAATAACAAAAACATATTAAAAAATAATCATAATAACAAAAATAATAATATTCTCAAATAATAATAACATTATTATTATTATTAATGCAATTCTATTTTACTAACTATTTCTATTTTGTGTTCGTTGATAAATTAATTGATTATTTATAATTTATGGTAATAATAATAATAAAATTAAGGATATTAATAATTTTATAATAATAAAAATGGTAATAACATAAAATAATATTAAAAATAATAATTATTATCATAAAATTAATAATAAATTAATAAATTTTATATTATTAACACTAATAATAATAAAAATATTATTATTGTCAAACAATATTATTATTATTATCATGAAAAAAATATCTTAAATTCAATTAAACTTCTTATATTTTTTATTTTATTTCCATTTTATTATTCATTATATTCCATTCATCTACCTTGAACATCATGTAGGTCATTTGGTGAACTGAGAAAAGTAGCATGGTGACCCAAGTGAGGTCGCACGGCTTCGATTGCGGTGCGTTGGATGCAGTCAAGGCCAAAAAATGAATTTATTTAAAATAATAAATAATAAATTTATTTCATGCTTCAACCCGAACTACCCAATGAACAAAAAATTTAGAGAATAAATAATTTAAACATGGTTGGTGTGAAAATTCTCCCCACTATAGCACCTTCCGTCCCCAAAAATCTATAACTAAAATTGAACCCCAAAGTAGAAAATGACACCACCATAAGGTTAAAAAATGATCCCCACAAACAACAAGAAAAATGAGGAAAACACACTGTGCTTAGAGAAAGTGAAATAAATGAGAACCTAAAGAAACCTGTAAAAAGACATCCCTCAATGTGTCACCCACCCCAATGGGCTAGGACACCACCAGTTGATTAATGAAGGAAAGGAAATCTCACACCATTATAAGATAACTTCCAAACCAAAACCCATCATGCACCATTAAATGAAAATCACACCATTTGACTGGGGAGAACAAACATGACCGACCACATCCAACGAAATATCTTATCACCTACTTCCAAAAAATCTTTAGGAATAGAACCTAATGTCCAACATGGGGATGACCAATGGGGATCCCCACCATTTGAAACCTACCAATGCTTGAGACAAGTACTAAAATCCCAACACGGGGTGGCCTAAATGGACTCCCTATAATGGTAATGAAGGACAACCCTGATTCATTACATATACATCTGAGCGAGACACACTATGGGTCTCCCCACCATTAGAACTCCAAGAAGATCCCAAAACTACAAAATTTCTTGTGAGTGACCAAACAAAACACCACAAGGGGAAAGGAGGGTATGGATCAACTACTAGGGCATCAAAACCATGACTCAATACAATCCAAAATCATCATATCCCTGGATGAGTACAAATATAAATTGTGGTCAATTTCTCCAGACAGACCTCATAAGGACTAATAAAAGAGATTACATCTAGTTGGACGCATCCACCGGGCCTTTAAGGTAGGAGACGACCACGCCTCCCCATAGCCATGGGAAACATCACGCACCAAAATTGGTTATTCAGAATAGGAAAGCTACATGTAACGATTTAAAATGCCTTCAACTTCAACACTGATGACAGAAATACAGTTGGGGTCCCATACACTCTCAAGGTTCCTAACTAGGCACCAACTCCACTCTAAGGCCTATGGCTGGAGCCCTTATATTTGAAGCATCTCTTGCCTTGCATTTAGGAATTAAAGACTCCCGAATGTTGCTTCCTTTTTTGGTGCCGCACACAACCACACCACAACTAATTCCATTACAACAAACACTACACACCCCAACATCCAACTAATCTCACGTGATACATCTACTAGAATGGGGATTTAGATGATTCACATGCATAAAATCTTCACCGTAACCAAGAAACTTAAGAAGGAAAGACACTTGACAAAAACACCCCCTTTTAACAAAAAAATAGAACTCTCTATGTGGAGGACACAATCCTATGAAAAATGGGATCCTCGGTGGGTTTTATAAAATCCACCTCTACACTTTGAAGAGAACTCATACTGCAAGATGTCACCAAACATGACCCTCACAGCCGATGAAAGTACTAGAAAGCCCTTCAAGAAACTTGTCAACACTGATAACTCTTAACCACCTTCACCCCTCCCCATTGGAATTCATTTCACCATTTCTGGGGGGAACCATCAAACACAACGGTGTCAAAAATTCATGCCCGACGACTTAGACAAACAAAAGAGACCAAAACTACCTTCAACTCCCTTCACGTCTGTCATCCCGCTGTGAGAGGACCTACTTAAACAAAATGGAAAAAGGGATATGTTTATCACTATCACTCAAAATGGAGATTCATTAAATTAATCAACTGGATGGCCGACCAATAGTGAATTTCCCATGGCCACATATCAATCGCATGTTAACGGCTTTTGGGGGCATACATTAGTCATGAAAAAAAAACAATAGACCCAATAAAACTGGTCCAATAGCCAAGACATACCACAATAGAACCCAAAATGTACCTTTGAAACCACTTCAAGGGCTTCATGAAGCACATTTCAAAAGAAACCACTAACCACTCACTTTCACACCAATGTACAAATAATAATTCAAACTAAAGACACAAATTAGGGAAAATGATTCTCGGATTATAACACCTCACATAAAACATTTCCAAAACACAAGGACACACCACACGATCGTTGGTTACAAAAACACCAAACAATTATTTAACAAAACATTCTGAAAAATGAATGATGCTGGTGGGTTGCACAATCACCAATGGTGTCCCATGGGCCTCACACATGCATATTCTCATAACTCAACAACACCCACCTCATTTCTATCAATTCAATCATTGACCCATACCATTAACCATTTCTCTTTCCATATATATATATATATCCAAGCATGTGTTTTCCCATGAGGACACAAAGGATCAAAACCAGACCACTCCATTTTTCAAAACCAGAAAATTCAACCCACACCTTTTAAACCATAAACATCATTTTATTTTTAAATCACTTCATTCAAAAACATTTTCCTAGGCCAAATCATTTTTACTTAAAAACCAGATTTCCATGAATCCAAAACTAAGAGATGAGGAATGATGAAAGAGGGAACTAGTGTTAGTAGGTGACTGGGACATAAGGTTGGAAGCCCTACACCAATCACGACACCACCATAGAGAGTATTCTGGGACCCCATCTTCTGCTCCACATGGATTTGTAGAACTTGTGATATAATTGGGATAACTAAACCAACTCCCTTTTCATTTACCCTAAACAAGATTAACCATAAAGTACAAAGACTCAGACAATCATGAATTTACCCTAGAAACCAGAGTCCCACCACGAGGTGTCCTGGCCATGCACCTTGATCATAGCTAGAACCTCGAGTCCCAACACTCTTAACTTTGGTCTTCCCTGACTATATCACAAAAGAACATCACCCAATTGATCTAACCTCGTTTGACACCATTTTTCACAAAATATGTGCACCATTTACCCAAAACCATAAATAAAAAACCATAAAAAGATAATAGAAATGACACTAGAAATAGACCATAAAACATGCCTTTAAATAATAATTAGAATTAAAGTCTTCCATTCAATAAAAACCATAAGAGAACTACAAAAATAGATAAGACTAAAACTCCAATACTAACTTCCAGGAAACACGAGAAGCCACATCCCTAAGCTACCAACACCATCCTATATGCGGAGACCATCAAAAACATGAACCACCATCACTAACACTGATGCCTCAACCTGGAATACACAAAGAAAAAAGTCCATATACACACAAAGGTGAATATAGGGTGTGAGAAAAAGGCACAATCAGATTACACCAAAAAACTTTCATTCATAACCAATAAATGATGAATACATTTTCCAGTTAAATAAATGAAAAGTAAATTGATTCATGAATAGTTTTTTAAAGATAAAAATGATAAATAAAACAACATTAGTTTAATAAAACACACACACTTTCTTTTACGATAACCAAAGTGTCACACCGGCCTGGGTAAAGTAAAAAAGGAACACTATATATGAGAGAGGCCTCATGGGTGTTAGCTATTGGGGGTCCCTAGATCTTTTCATCTCAGTGAAACATGGCTTCAAAACCACAACCTTTAGTAAACGTGGTTTAGAAACCACAACCCTTAGAAAACTTGGCATTGAAACCACGACCCTCAGAAACTGTGTCTTAGAAACCACGACCCTCAGTCATTCTCATACAAGAGAAAATAATAGGGAATAACCCAAAACCTAGTGGTCCACAATCATTCATATGATTAGATATTATTTCAGTCGTCTATCCTACTAAGTGAAACAGGGCCGAAGCCATCCCCAGATCACTAGCCCACTAGTCTAGTCCACCTTCCTAGCTACCCAGGATTCCCTCTTGGCACTCAAACAAGTTTCATGTGTTATAAAGGGTGTACATCACATAAACAATCCATGATAAAACCCCATTCATGCCAAGATACCATTTACACCATCAGTTTCACTTTTAAAATCTATGTTCACATCACATGTTACATTTATGCTTAAAATCGAAAAAGGTTACATACACACACAAACCACCATTTGAACACCCAAATTCCATTTTGAGAAATTACGCACACCGAAACCTTTTCCAAGAATGCATCACACCATCCATATAATTTTATAAACTCTATTAAAATTTGTATAATACAATTCTAAAAGAATATCACTGGGCTTTACACATGACACACACACAAAATCCCCATTTTTAATTAAGTACACATGAAAATATTTTTATTAATTAATTTACATTTCTTACACTATCAATTTAACCAATTGATAATTTAATGAAAACAATTTTAACAGTAACCAACCACCATTAAAATTTATTAAACCATTTCAGAAATGTGTCACATGACTTTAAACGCGAAAAATAAAATTGCAACCTCTTTTATGACAAAAAACATCTAGATTCCACTCCCAAAACACATACTAAATCTCTTTCACATTAAAACAAAATAAATGGACAATTCCTAAACCACTGATGAATTGCTCAACATTGGTTTTTTCTTATAAACATACTCAAATTTCACGCACATAATACTAAAATAATCAAGTCCCATTATATTTCAAAACGAATCAAATTCGCTGTATACCAACAAATTAACAATTATTTAAAATTCATTAAATACACATGTTGATTCATCATATAATACTTATACACAGAATCACCTACTTCCACATGAAAAATTAATTCTAAAAAAACAATTTCATAAAAAAATAATTATTTTTAAAACTATATTTGCACCACTTGAACAAAAAAAACCACTACATAGTTTAAAAGAGCATTCCCACTATTGAAAAAACCACCAGAAAATTTATGGAACAATTCTCAAAATATACCGCATGACTCAAAATACAAAAAATTTAACCAAATATTCCTTTATGACTAAAAACACATTGATGCTAAACTAAAACAGAATCTGCATAGTTTATAAAATTCAAATAAGCAATTCAATAAGGGTTTTCACATTAAAAACTCTTATATCACATATACATATCAATCCATAATTAAAAAATAGATTCTCACCAAAACAATTGATTAAAAAATATGCTAAATTAATTTTAAAAGGATATTATTTCATAAAATAATAGTTAAACGCAAGAACCACCAACCTCAGTTGGTGAAACTTTAATAAAAATAGGTAAAAACAGAATCACGCCACATTCTCACAACAAGGAACCCAGTGTAAACCCTAATTAAAGAACCTAAATAAAAAACCTCATATTATAACCCTAAAATCAGACTACAGACCCTCTAGAATCCTAAAACACCAAATAATTTGAATCATAACCCTAGATAGGTAGAGGCGGGTTTACCATGAGTGGATAGGGAGAGGCAACGATGTTAATAGGGTTTGGCAGGGGAGGCGTGCAGCTGGTCGAGGTTGAAAGTGAGCATAGGTGCCAGTTGGAACAAATAGAGGAGAGAGGATGCGGCGGCGGTGTTCATGATAGGAGGTCGAGAGGTGGTGGTCGTAGGCTGGTGAGGGAAGCACCAGACGGTGAGCTAGGATGGAGGGGAATGCTGGGAGAGCTGTGTAGGATGATGGAGATGATGGTGGCCAGTAGTGCACATGAAGACCCACAGGCGTGACAAAAAACAATGCGAAGGAGGGGGGATAAACCCTATAAAAAAAATTAAAAAGTAAAACAAAAACTAATAATAATAAAAATAACATCTTAATAATATTAATCATACTGATAACAAGAATAATATTATGAAAGAATAATAACATTATTATTTTTAATACATTTCTATTTTACTAATTTTCTTTATATTTTTGGTTCACTCGTTAATTAATTGAATAATTATATTTTATTATAACAATAATAACAACACTAATGATATTAATAATTTTATCATCATAAAAATGGTTATAACATAACATAATATTAACGATAACAATTATTATCACCATATTAAAAACAAATTAATTAATTTTATATTCTTAACACTATTATTAATAACAATATTATTATTATCATAAAATAATGTTATTATCATCAATAAAAACATTTATTAAATTCTGTTAAACATCTTATTTTTATTTTTATTTTAATTACATTTTATTATTCATTACATTCCATCCATCTTCCTTGAACATTGGGTAGGCCATTAGGTGAACTGGGTGAAGTTGCATGGTGACAAAAGAGAGGCCGCACGACTTCGACCACAGTGCATTGAATACAACCAAGGCCAAAACATGATTTTTTAAATAAGAACTAAAAAATTTATGTCGGGATTCAACCTGAACAACACGATGCCCAGGAAAATTAATAAAATATATAATTTTAAAAAGGCAGGTGTGATATTATCTCTAGGTACATATATTATAGAAAAATAACCGCATATCAGTTTATATAATGTTTTTCAATATTTATAAATTTTTATTTGGTGACATGATATTCATAGTAGAAATACTAAAAAACCATTCAAACTTATAGTTTTCTTTTAAAAACATGTATTTATCTTTTTAATTTCCATAATTACAATCTCTAATGATAATTAATAATATTTATGTCTATTTTATCTTTTCAGACAATAGTTCACCTAAATTAAATAAGTCATTATTTATTAACAGGGAATTTTTTTCATTTATATTTGAAACAACATTTTGTTATGATTTTTAGGATTTTTAGAGATGTTCTATAATTAATTAAATATTGGATATTTATGATTATTTATCAGAACTATAAATCCATAATTTATTTTTTGAAAATGTAAATCTTTGGTGAATAATGTAATATTAATAATAGATTTATTTTCATTTGATTTTTTATGAACAAAATTATTATTTTATTCTACTAAATTTTAATGGAATGGTTTTTATTGTATATATTTTAATTTGTTTGTTTTTTTAAGTTAACTGTTTATTTTTTTAATATTTAAATTTTTTATATAAATTCATGACATATATTTTAATTATTCTTTTTGAGTCTTGAAATTATTTATTCAATTTTATATTAAATACAAAATTAAATAAAGGTTACAAAAATGTTTTAATGGTAGTTGATGACATATATATGGGTATCTTATGTGGTGTGTGGGGTAAATGTTTCTCAATGTAAGATTTATATAAATATATTCAGAGATTAATAGTGGGAGTATAAGCGGATTCTATTATATCAATTTTCATGTAAAGGAAGAAGATTCCACACCTCATGATATAATAGCACTTATATAGGGGTAAACCAGTTTTGCCCAATGTTTATGGAAAGAAAACATTTTGACCCAAGAACATTATTAATAGTTTTCATAAATTCCATGTGATTTATTTAATGTTTGAAAGAACAATTTTTAGAGTATCAAAACAACATCATAATACTCCTTACTTCAAAAATGTACTTTATGGTAACATCTTCAAAATAAAGACACAATAGATGTCATCCTAGTGATGTATGATAGAATCTCAATATTCCACACTACTCATGTAAGGGAACCATGGAAGTAAAAAGTGGAATATAAGGCTACTCCTGAGTTTCCTAATAGATATATATTGAATATTAAAAGAACTACGGTTTTCTAATTACTCAAATATCATTTGAAGAAATATATATTTAAAGGGTGAATATGTTTTAATGAAATAATTCTTATGATTTCTAGAGAGTATTTGGAGGAATAAATTGAGTCTGAGTTATATATCGGATCCTAATTCAGGGAGCTAAAGAAAAAATTCATATGTGAGTTACACAAGATGATAGATAGAGTTATGTAATATCAATTTATGGTATATTATGAAAGGTAAATTGTGCTATATTGGGTATAAGATTCCTAATTATGATTATGATTATAATCTCATTACATGGGGATGGCATGAATAAATTGAAAATAATTTTAGGATTTATCCATGGAGACACACACTCAATGTGAGGGGATGTGCTTTAACATGACTATACAGAGGAAGTGGACCTAGTTCCAAAATAAAAATTGATAGAGAAGGATCCATTTCACATTCTACGCAATATTTTATTATGTTTCAATTGACACACTATTGATCATTGTTTTTATGAACATGTATACCTAAGATGATTATGTATGATGGAATTAGACAAATAGGGGAGTCTTTTTATTTTAACAAAAAATATTTTTTCATTTTTTGTGGTTCTTATATAATTTTTTCATAAATTTTATATATCAATTTGATAAAAATGAATTGAAAATTTATTAATATTTGATTCTTTTTAGCTATTTAAAACCAATTTATCCCTCACTAAAATTGAGAAATTAATGGCAGGTTTCATTTGATTTCACCATGGGTAATTTCTTCCTGTATTTTAAATTTCAATTCTCCATGACCATTTCTACCAACTCTATATATAAACGGATCAAGAGTATGGTATCTCTTATCTTATTAGTTTAAAATAATTAATTTCATCATGAAAAAGGTTAAATCATTATTTATCTAGGATTAATTAAACTTATCTTGATTTTAGTTAGGAGTGTCAATATTAAGAGAATTCATTGAGCATGATCTTTCATCAAGAAACACATTGGTGTTCTAACTTACATTCTCTTTAGATTCTTAAATCATCTATATGTAATTATAATCTATGGGAAGGGTTATATGTGCAACTGATATATGTTTTGATTCCCTTTTCTATAATTCTTCCCTTCCATTCATTTATTTTATTTTTATAATTTTATCCGAACTCCACAACTCTTTTTATCATTTTATCATCGCATTTATATTCAACTTCAAATATTTTTTTTGTATTTTGTTATTTTCTATTTTAATTTATTTAGACATGACACATAGTTCCTTATCTTTGGTTCAAACCTACTCACCATTGAAGTCTTAGTAAGTTTAAAAATTATTATTTCTTGAAAGTTCAATTGAAATATTATTATTCACGACATCTCAATGATTCTTATAAAAAATGTTTTTCAAGAAAATGAGATTTACTATAGAAAATATAATAATAAATAAATATTTTGTTTCATTTTATTTATTATAAATGTTTCAAATTAGAAATTTCATTACTTTTATGAAAAAATATAAGTATTATTATATCTCAATATATATTTTTCATCCTATGTTGTTTCCAAAAACTATTTATTTCACTAGAGAAAATTTACTAGGTGAGTGGACTGATTCTGTAATGATTTATCAGCAAGTTCTATAATATCATTCATCTTATAGGAATGATAATTATCTAAATGTAGAACTTTTCTACTTAGTATATTTCAATGATCTGGTATGTACTTTTTGAAAAGTGTTATAGTAAACATGTCATATACTTTTGCAAAATTAAATGGATCATCTAGATAATATTCTATAGTCTCAACATGATTAAGAGTCTTCAAGGAATAAATGTATCTAAGGATAAAATTTAATTTCGTACAAAATATAATTTTCCACTCCAAGGTGATATTATAAGGAATTTTGTTTTCTATTATTTGACTCAATATCCCATTATTTATTAATACTACAACACATTTATTGACTTTTAATCAATTTAATATTCCATTTAATGGTCTGAATTTACCTAGATATTTCAAACATGAGATCTAATCTCAAAAAATTACCCTCTATTAAATCATCTTAAAATTTTGGAGTAGTAAATATATTATTATATATATTATCTAGTTCAATTGGTATGCATGAGTGGATACTATTTTTATACAAGGACATGGATAGTAAATTATACTACTAACATCCTTATTTTAAATTAATCGAGAAAGATATCAACTAACCACTCATTGTATAAATGTTTTTTGATGATTAACAGTATGTTTAAGGATTATGATAAGTAAAGAAATAAAATATTTAAAATAATTTTTTATGAATTATTAAATTTATTGATCAAAAACATGGATCACCATCCAATACAATTGAACATTGTATTCCACAAAACCTTGACTCATAATTTTTTTATATCACTTGTCTTTGATCAACTCATAAGTCCTCATGACTATCATTAAAGTGTGATAACATTATATATTAATTATAAAAAATATAATTATATATTTTTTACTTTGTTGTTCATCATATGACCTTTGATAATGTCCACCATGATACTTTTCACATTCCATATATTTATATATGTGTAATGCTTTCATCATGTTCACATATATCTGTTGTTTGGAAAAAACATTTTAGAAGAATCAATATCATAATATACACTCAATAATAACCCACTTAATATTATCTCTCCTAAATATATCTGTAATCATTATTTAAGACATTGGGTTTAATTATATGATATATAATAATGTGTTACGTTCAATATTAAAAATATTTATCTTTAGTTACACAATGGATTAGTTATATACTCATATTAAAAAAAATAAAAATTTGACATTTCTAATGTAAAACTCTAGAACATTATTGTAATGTACCAAAATTTATGTTTATTTTTTAAAAAATGATACGGAATTTCTTATAGACCTCACGTTTTGCCGGCACATCATCTCAAGGCCCGGGGAGCCCGAAACATAATTTTTAGCTTTTATAAGTTTTCTTAAATAAATGTACAAGTGGGTTTTGCTAAAATTTAAACAAGGGATCAGATCAAAAATATGAGGGAATTATTTAACATGGAATGTAGAGATTCACCAAGAAAGGATCTAACTTCGACTTACAAGGGTTGGACAGAAAAGTTAATTTTTAGATTTTGATAAAAAAAATGTAAAAGGATATTTTGTTTTGTTTTTCAAAACCACTGAGCGAAGGATGGCGGCATAGTGGTGTGGAGAAGAGTCAAATTAAATTAATATCATTAACGGATTGTTTCTATGAAGTGTAACTGCTATGCTATTTCATAAATGGAATAACGTAATGACACGACGTTACAGAGTAATAGAAACCTTGGGATGTTTTTTCTTTTAATGGGTTAATGCGTTGGAGTGTTCAGAATCAAAGGGGTATATTTTTCTCTAATGAAATGATGGCGGGAACTCTCTCTAATAATGAACAATGAATGCCAGTGGATTGTTAATGACTTAAAAGAATCTCTAACAATGGGACTGGTTAGCGATGAACGCCATCAACCTCATGAATCCACACAAATGGAAAGCTCTAACGGTGAACATCAATCGAGGTTGGGGTAGTTTTTTTTTAAAATTTTCCCCATTCTTATTCTAAAATAGAGAACATAGATTAACCCATGAATAGGTTGATTTATGGATCATGTGTTCTTGTGGGAGGGTGTTTACCTATGGTTTTTACACAAGTATTGACGATTACTCGATAGAACTATGATCTCAAGCCTCCAATTTTTTTAAACTTCTAATGCGGAGGGTTCAGGGTGACACGAACAAGGCTCAAGCCTCTCTTCTTTTGCCTTCTTCATGGGTGCATCCTCAAAATGGTCGCAAGATGGATATGAGGTTGTGATAGTGATGGAGGTGACCCAAGAGGCCCAAAGGCTCATGATGAATTTATATCAGACCACTGGAGCAGACTCAGTGGCTCGCGAAAGGTGCCACTGGTGTGGCCCCACCAGTGTGTTGGTGGCGGTGGCACCAATCTGTGATGTGTGCCGGATGAAGGGGCCTCCCCCTAAAACCACATTGGTTGATGAGGCATTCCCAGCATGAGCCGTGGTGGAGGACGGCTGCGGCCCTTCTGCCGCAGCAGCTGGATGGACGTTGTGCCAGCATGGCACCGCATTAGACAAGCTGCCCACTCCATCAGGTCCATGTGCTGACCACATGGGGCGACTGGCTAAATGACCCCGCATGCCCAAACCGGACCGGGTGATCCGGTCCACGCCGAACTGGCCACCCCACCTAGATGGGCCAGGCTAGCAGACTAGACCGATGACATTAAGCAAAGTCACATGGTAGCCCAGGCTAGGAAAAGAGACCATCCCACCAGTGTGGGTTGGGCCAGATAAATTCAGGTCATTGTGTGACCAAGTAGACTAGACCCACAACAAAACTTGGTTGAGTCCAATGAGGCCCAATTTTCTAGGCTAATGGTTCAGATGGATAGGATCAGGTCATGCGGGACCCTAGGTCGGGTTGGTTTGGTCGACCTGAACCATTTAGATTAGGCCTGGATGCAACCGACCCCCTATTTACAAAAAGGGACATATCTCCCAGACCATGCATATGATTAACGTGCCATCTATGACATTTGGACCTTTTAGCGGGGTAGTCCTTATAAAATCCTCTAAGTAAGATTAAATTTGTGTGGACTCAGTAAGGATTTGTGACTCTACTACCCAGTGAGATTCTGTGACTCAGCTACTAGCGAGACTTCATGACTTAGATACCCTGCAAGACTACACGACTCAATTATTAGAAAGACTATATGACTCAGCTATCCAGTGTGACTGCATGAAATTTCTACCTTGTGAGATGTCGTGACTCAGCTATTAGCAAGAATTCGTGACTCAGCTACCTAGTGAGACTTCGTGACTCAGGTATCCGTGAGACTCCATTACTCAGTTACCTAGGGAGGCTTCGTGACTTAGCTATCAGCGAGGGTCTGTGACTCAAATACCTAGAGATTCTTCATGAATCATCTACTGAATAGGTCTAGTAAACCAAACTAGCCTAAAGGATTCAACAAGGCTGAGTTCCATTGCGGTGATTGATGTTTAGTGTTTTTAACTGTTGGTTTTTCCATCAACACATTTAGTTATTCATTTCTCGAGATGTCTCTAGTGACTCTAATAATATTTCATCCTTTTTTGATTTTCTTCATATATATTTGTGAGACCCAAGTTGGTTTTGGGGACCCTGTTGTGTATTGTTCTATTCACACCTACACAGGCTTCGCCCGCACAGGTTGTGTCTTGTACAGATGATTGACAAATTTGACTGGGATCTCGGAGATCCAGGGCCTGGTGGTGATTGGAGGTTGATCTATAAATGCAGTACGTTTCATCATCATCTAACCATGAGTTACACCTACCCTTCATTTAGAATCCATTAAGGAAAACTTTTGGAGCTTGTACTTCCTTTTTACTGTACTTTCCTTTTTTAGTTAGGTTTTTATTCTGGCCCCCTTTTTCCTTTTAGTTTCACCTTTACTTTTGTGGTTGCTTCCTCGCATGACATACTTGTTTTGGTATCCCAATTTCATCCCTACTTTATGTAGTATGGGATGTGTGTGTGTGTGTCTAGGTTAAAAGGCAATGCCTTATATTTTTTCTTATATGCCTTTTGGTTCTAGTCTCCAGCCCCTCGCCTATGGAAGGCGGGCATGGGGTAGTTACAACACGGGCCCTCGGGGATGAGTCGTGACAGAGTGGTATCCAAGGTGGTCATTTCTAACTCAAATACCTAGAGTCAATTGTTTTGTTTTTGGGAAACAATGTGAAATTTTTTGTGTATGAAATTACGATTCGGGGAGTGCAGTGTTGGTGCGGTGGCTGATGTATCCGTACACGAGGACCTTGAATTCTTTTTTATGACTCGATGCATGAGAAAACTGGTTTCTTTCACCTTTAAAATGTTATTAATTATATTTTCGAGTTAGAATGATCTCAACAGGTATAATTAACTGATCATGGTTCCTCTTGATTTCACTCAGTATTCCGTCACATAGATAGCCTACTAGGATCCTAGTACAAGATCACAATGGTGGTCCCCTAAGTGACAAGACACTGATGGAGGGACCGATTCCTGAGATATAACCTCTGGGTGGTGTACTAGAGGAACTACCAACCATTGAGCAGAAGTTGCTACTATCCTTACCAGTAAAGGATGCACACTGACTGATCATATTAAATGAGTTCTAGAGGTAGAGGCCTCCGAGGTTTCGAGGTGAGAATGATCCTTAGGCAGGTGAGGATTGGATGGATGTAGTGAAACAAGTTTTCCTCCATGTGAGGACACCTTCAGAAAAGATAACGGTTCTAGCCTCTAGCCTTTTATTCGCCACGTTCAGGAGATAGTGGATCTTGACAATACAGAAGCACGAGGAGGCGACCCTCACCTATGAAGACTTCGAGTTCCTTTTCAAGGTGGATTTATTCCCCATGACATTGTGCTTAGTACACATATAGGAGATACTCCACATATGGTGGGGAGCCTTACCATGGATGATTACTCTGTGAGGTTCAGAGACCTATCTTGATACTCTTTTAATATAGTAAGGGACCCATTATTCAGTGCCCCAACATTTGAGTGGGGGATCATACTAGAGATCAGATCATCGATGAACGCTCTCAACATCCCAGTGAAGGCTTGGGTAATGGAGCAAGACCTTCTAGTAGAGAACTTCTAGGAAGAACCTGCACCAATAGTGAGATCTACCACTGGACGACAGGTAGGTGATTCCTCGAAAGTGGGAATATGATAAATGATACAAGTGTCCAAGAGTACTACAACCTTGATGGGATACCCCCGTGGTACTGGATTGATAGTGACATGACCCATGGGCAGTGGAAACCAGTATAAGAAGATGTTTGTGCTTCATGTGCGGCAGGCACTGGCACATAGCTCGAGATTTCCTAAACCACCATACATAATATCAGTAGGGAGTCAAGGGACCACCAAGGAAAAGGAAGTGAGTTGAATAGGGAAGTGCACAAAGAGGTGGGCATGGCAGGGGAGCAAACAGAGTGGAAGATGTTGATATGAGATACGAGGTGCTACAACCACCACCCCGAGGCGATCCACCATGAGCTCTAGGAGCAGGTGTACATGGGATGTGCCAGCTTCAGCTGATGGAGGCCTATGACCAAGGAACTCTAGAGATTATTTGAGGTACAATTTGTGTCTCCTACACTTTAGATACAGTTCATATAGACACATGTACGAGTCACTATTTCTTTTCTATATACCTCGTTCAAGGAACAAGGATTCTAGAGGAGCTTTTGGCTCTATCATTATGTTTAGAGACTCTTATGGGAGGGATTAGACAATTACCCAATGGTTCTACCAGTGTGAGCTTACTCTAGGAAGAAAGAGGTTCGACTGGGATCTCCTAGTAGCTATGTCCAGGCATTACAATATCATCTTATGTATGGAATGGTTATCTACATTCCATGATCAGATCGACTTTATTAGGTGAAAATTGTGGTGTGTCCATAGGGATGGGACCAGGTTTTCCTTCACTGGTGGGAAGAGAACATTTTCAGCATAGGATGGGATCTCTTAATGGAGGGTGCAACCAATCACTCACTAGTTGGAGAGCCTCACCATCAGTGGAGTGGATGAGAGGAGTGTTACCTTTCATGTAGTGGTGGACGAGTATGAGGATGTATTTCCTAAGGATGTTCCGAGACGAGCTCCTCAGAGGGAGGTAGAATAGGCATCGACTTTTACCCCAAAATGGAACCAATCTCCACATCTGTATATCAGATGGCCCCCACATAGCATCGTGAGTTGAGGGTATAGTTGGAGGTCTTGTAGGAGAATGAATTCGTGAGGTCTAATGTTTCACCATGGGTAGCCCCAGTTTTATTTTCCAAGAAGGAAGACAGATGGTTAAGGCTATGTGTGGACTTTAGATGTTTTAATCAGGTAACTGTGAAGAACAAGTGTCCACTTTCATGGATTTATGACCTCTTTGACCATATGAAGGGATTGATGAGGTTCTCATTGACCGACCTTAGATCAGGCTATCATCAACATTGGGTGCATGATGAGGACTTACCTAAGACATCCTTTAGATGTCGGTATGGACACTATATGTTTTTAGTGACGCATTTTGGCATGACCAATGCCCTAAAACTATTCATGATAATCATGAATAGGATCTTCCATCCTTACCATGACATGGTCATCATATTCTTCATTGATGAAATATTGGAGTAGTTAGGTTCAGAGGAGGAGTACAGTACACACCTGTGAATAGTCTTAGTACACATAGAGAGCACCAGTTTTACTATAATCTCTCTAAGTTCCAGTTATGGATTTGGGATGTCCAGTTTATGGGTCACATCATATTATATGATGGAGTTGCTGTGGATCTAGTGATGATAGAGGCAATAATTACTTGGGATCCACCCAAAATCTTGATTGAGGTGCATAGTTTCTTGGGGTTGGCCAGATATGACCATATGTTCATGCCAAAAGTTTCTAGAGTAGCAACACCTTAATTGGCCTTGACATGAATGGGACAACCCTTCTTGTGGATAGAGAATTTATAGGATAGTTTCTAAGAGTTGAGGTGGAGGCTTGAGAGTGATCCTATCTTGAGACTACTATAAGTGTGTTTTGGGTATGTAGTCTTCTGGGACACTTCAAGGACCAAAATTGGGTGTGTCCTGATGAAGGAATGAGTTGTGATCACACATGGCTCATAGAAGTAGAGGTACCACGAACAAAAATATGTCACCCATGAATTGGAGTTAGTAGTAGTATTATTTTCCTTGAAGAAGTGGTGGCACTACTTGATGGGTGAACAATTTACTGTCTACTCTAACCACAATAGTCTCAGGTATATCTCCTCAAAGAGGGAACTTAACAAGGGACATCAATAATGGCTGGAGTTCCTCCAGAACTATGACTTTGAGATAGAATATTTTCCAGGGAAGGGCAATGTGGTTGAAGATGCGCTCAGCAAGAATTCTAGTTTACAGCTACTAGGTGAGGTGACGGAACAACTAGTTACGATGAAAATATCCTTCAGGGATGATGATGGAGAAGCTTACCTTGGGAAATGAGTAACACTCCTCCACTCTTACATCAATTCCGGGAGGCACATCTTATGGATGTTGACCGCGGGGCATGGAGTGCTTAGTAATCCTCAAGAAAAGTTCTTAATGTATTTTTTATATGTTGGGAGCACATCATACTTTTTAGAGGATGCATAGTGGTACTAGAGATGTTTCAGGAGTAGGTATTGTGGGAGTTCTGTATATCCCCTTTGGTGGTACATCCTGGTGTGGAGAATATATACCCGGACCTCCGATGTCAGAACTTGTGGCAAGGGATAAAGAACGCAGTGGTAGAGTTCATTTCTCGATGCCTCACTTGTCAGGAATTGAAGGATGAGGATCATGTTTCGACAGGATTGACCCACCTACTGGAGTCCCTAGTGTGGAAATGGGAGGTATCTCGATGGACTTCGTGACGGGGTTTCCACACACATCCTGGTGCCACAATTCTATCTGGGTGATCATCGCCCGACTCAACAAGTCAGCTTACATCCTACCCATATGGGATTAGTGATCAGTATAGGGCATGGAACGCCTCTACATCTAGGAGATAGTGCAGATACATGGTGTTTCATTGATGATCATCTCAGAACATGATGCATGATTTACATCCCAATTGTGGAAGGGATTACATGAGGATTTTTGGACTCAACTGCACTTGATCACAACCTCTCACCCCCAGACAGATGGTCAGAAATAGTGGACCTTTCAGACCATGGAGAATATGCTTCGTGCTTCTATCCTAGATTTTGGTCACAGTTGGGAGGACCACCTACCACTGGTGGAGTTTTCGTTAAACAAAATCTACCACTCCACAATTTTAATGGCACCATATGAGACCTTGTATGGGTGGCCTTGTAGATCACCTCTATACTAGACATACCTAGTGGAGTCATCAATCATGGGTCCAGAGTTGGTACATGCTACCATTAAGATGGTGAAGATCATACAAGAGTGGATATAGAATACACAGAGAAGGAATAAACGATACACTGATAGGATATAGAGACCCTTGGAGTTTGAGGAGGGAGACCACATGTTCCATCAGGTCTCACCCCGATAGGGATTACATGATTTTGCTGGGGTGGCATGTTATCTACAAGGTTCATCAAAACTTTCCATATTCAGACCAAAGTTGGAAAGGTGGCATAATGCCTAGATCTTCTCCCATAGGTGCACAAGGTGCATTATGGTCATCATATGTCGCAGCTGATGAGGTATGTGCATGATCCAATGCACGTCATCGACTAGGGAGAGCACGAAATTGATGATGGGGAAATGTTTGTGGAGTTCCTAGTGGATATAGATGATCAACAGAAGTGGTTCCTTAATGGATGGTTGATTCCACCGATGCGAGTGTAGTGGAGGCACGTGAATCTATAAGAAAGGACATGGGAGCAGGAGGCTGAAATTCGTGCATAGTACCTCCATTTTTTTGAGTATCCATTATTTTAGATTTTGGGGATGTAAATCCCTAAAGTGGAGGGAAATTAATATTCCAAAATTTTTGTTTAATTTTATTTAAATTATATAGAATTATTTCGAGACCACAAGTTTTTATGACACGTGATTCTAAGGCCTGGTGAGCCAGAAATAAAATATTGAACATTTTTAAGTTCGTTTATTTAAATATAAAAGTGTGTTTTCCTAACATTTAAACAAATTATCAAATCAATACTATGAGGGAACCATTGAAAATAGAAAATTTTTATTCTCCTAGAAATATCCTAACATCGACAAGAAAGGTTCGGAAAAAAAACGTTAATTTTCAGAATTTTTGGAAGAAAATAAAATAACATGAAAAGAGAATTTATATTATTTTTTGAAACTGTTGTGCGGTGGATGGAAGCACTGTGGTGTGGTGATGAGTCAAATTAAATTAATATTATTAACGGATCATTATTATGACGCATAATATTTACTCTGATTGTTAAATGAAACAGTGTAACGACACGACATCACAGCGTAACATAAACATTGCGACATGTTTTCTTTTAATTGGTTAACGTGTTGGAGAGTTTGGAATCAAAGTGGTGGATTTCCCTCTGAAGAAATGACAGTGATAACACTATCTAATGATGAATGAAGAACAGAGGAATATCGTTAATGACTTTGACACATCTTGAATAATTTTCCCAGTGAGTGACGAACGCCTTTGACCTCAAGAATCCCCACCAACAAAACACTCTGGAGGTGAACGTCAATCGAGGTAGGGATTTTTTTGTTTATGTTTTCCCCATTATTATTCTAAAACAATGAACACTGATCAACACATGAAAATATTGACTCTAGGATCATGTGTTCTTATGGGAAGGTATTTACCATGGTGTGTTTGCACCTGGATTTATTATTATCCGATAGAACTATGGTCCCAAGCCGCCCCTATTTTTAAATATCTAACGTTGATGGAGTGGGCCAACACGAAGATGTCCCAAGCCCCTCCTCTTGCGAGTTATTCATGGTCACATCATCAAAATGGTGACATTGAGGATCTATGGCTGGGGAAGTGATGTTAGTGACCCAAGAGGCCCAAGGGTGCAAGAGGATTTGATATTGGACAACTGGAGTAGACTCGGTGGCTCACGAAAGGTTCCACTGGTGCAACAAAACCGGCACGACGATGGTGACCATATGCTGAAGACATCACTAACTCGAATTTCATGTGGTGTGAAGTGGTCAGAACTAACCCTCGTTGCGTGTGGGATGAAGTTGTCGACCCTCCCCAACTGCACCGGTGGAGGCAGCCCGTGCCACGGTGGAGGAGGGCCACGACGGCTGGTGGGACGCGATGCCTTGTACGATGAGAGTCCCACTCATACGGGCCACATGCTAACTAGGGGGTCGCTGATTGACCAGCCACACACCCCCCAACCAGACCAGCCCACTCGAGTGGCTCAACTAAACATTGGAGCTGGGCCACCATAGTGGGCTTGGAGGACATGATAATGTTGGGCCACACGACAACCATGGCTTGGAAAAATCCTGACCCACTAGTGTAGGCTGTGTCTGATAAATTAGGGTCACTGGATGACCAAGCATACTGGACCCACGACCAGCCTTGGCTGGGTCTAGTGAGGCCCAATGGGCTAGGCCAATGGGCCAGACGGACAAGACCAGGTCATGCGGGACTGTGGGTCGGGTTGGTCCGAACCAGTCTGATTGGGCTCCGATGCAACCGACCCCATATTTACAAAAACAGATGTATCTCTTAGACCATGTTTTTTTTGACGTACCGTATGAACATTGAGACCCACGTGACATGGAGATCCTTATGAAATCCTCAAATTAAGATTTCCTTGAAGTTGACCTAGTGAGGATTCATGACTCAACTGCCCAATGAGACTCTGTGACTCTATTATAAATGAGAATTTATGACTTATCTACCTAGCGAGATTCTATGAGTAATCTATCAGAGAGATTTTGTGACTCAACTAGCTAGAAAGACTTCGTGACCCAGCTACCCAGCAAGACTTTGCGACTAAACTATCAGCGAGACTTTTTGACTCACTAATCCAGTGAGACTTCATGACTCAACTATCAAAGAGACTTCGTGACTCAACTACCCTATGGGGCTTCATGAATCAGCTATCAACGAGGGTATGTGACTCAGCTATCTAGTGAGGATTCATGAATCAGCTACTAAATAATTCTTTGCGACCTAGCTAGCCAAAAGGACTCATCAGGGACGAGTGCCTTTGTAGTGATTGATGTTTAACATTTTCATCTGTTGGTTTTTCTATCAACACGTTATGTTATACATGTGTCAAGATTAATCTAGTTACTATTATTATTTTTCATTCCTTTGGGATTTCATTTTTTGATTTCTGTGAGAAACGAGTTGGTTTCGGGGTCCCTACTGAGTATTGTTATGCTCACCGCTACACAAGATTCGACCGCACCTGTTATGTCTTGTACAGACAACGTACTTATTTGACTAGCATATTGGTGAGCCAAGGTCAGGTAGTTCTTGGAGGTGGATCTACATACGATGTATGCTTTATCAAGATTCGACCGTGAGCTACACCTACCCTTCATATAGGATCCTAGGTAGATGACATGAAGATATTGTACATCCAATTTACTGTACTTTCCTTTTCAGTTGATTTTTTTTTCTGGCCCCCTTTTCTCCATTCATTTGCACCTTTTTGTGTGTGGTTTATTCCTTTTGTGACATAATTATTGTTGGTATACTGGTTTTAGATTTAATTTTCATAGTATGGGTTGTTTGTTTGTATAGGTTTAAAGGCAATGCCTTCCTTTTTTGGATATTACTTTTGGCACTAGTTGCCAGCCCCTAGCCTATGGAAGGAGGGATTGTGGTAGTCACGGCATGGGCCCTAGGGGAAGGGTGGTGAAATTCACCACTTACATAAATAGAATCATATCAACATTTTATTTCAATTTTTTATTTATTATGGAATACTATTAGGTAATATTAATTTATATGATAAGATTTAATAACAACCCAAATGATTTGTATTTAAATATATTCCACATTCCTGATGATTGGGCATCGTTTAATTTTTAACATGCTTAAGGTATCAAAATAATTTATTCTCAAAGAATCATTTATTGTTTTTTCATTGAAATGAAGGAATTTTAATATGGCATCATAATCACTGATTACATATAACATTCTATGTTTTTATGTTTTTAAATACTTCTATGTGAAAACAAAACGCAGGCACATGATATTTTTTTCTGTATATATATATATATATGAATATAAAAATTTAATATATAATGATAATAAATCAAATTATTTTATTAAAACAATATTACTACTGACTCCAAATCATAAAGTAGAAAATTTATTTATGGTCCTTTACTTGACTTGAGGGATAAGTTATAAGAATTCTATTTCATAGAATTGTATAACCAAATTCATTCAATGAATAATTACTATATAAAAAATTCATTATTATATATAGCATATATTGATTATAGATATAGCTTCCAACCTCTTATAAAACCGTTTATAGATCTATTGACATTAAATTATCGAGAGAAACATTACCCCCTTATGAGTTAACATGGTTGGTGGATTTTCCATTCATGTTAAATTTCTATGTAATCATTGATACTCTTCATATTCTTCCCTGATCATAGAATTTAAGAGAATAAAATTAAAAATAACAACCGTAAATATTTATATATAATCTATAAATAATCTATTCATCACATCCAAAAAAATGATTTTGTATATTTGTATCTACAAAAGGCATTACTATGAAATATTTCATCCCATACAATATATAAAATAATTATTTTTAATACCCTCTATTATAACCCTTAAATGATCATAATTTCATCAATGTTACACATTTTATGATTATTATGCCCTATGATTTTGGTTTAACGAGTAATACATAAGGGGGAAGAAATATACATTATAGCAACCTAGCTTTTTCTAACATTACTAATACATAATTTTAAATATAAAAAACATAATATTATAACACATAATTTATACAATGGTTTAGTGTCTTAGGAAAACTAGGACCATACATAAAAATTACATCTTCGATAATAAACATTTATTCAATAACTTTTTCTCTATATTCTTACTTGCACTTTACCTCTCCTTAGTACATGTAGTCACCTGAGGATATTATTAAAAAGGGGTGAGATGGAAGCCTTGAAAGGGGACAGATAAGAACAATATAGCATGGGGTGGGCATAATCATGATATAGGAAAATGATCATGAACATGAGAAGAAGCATAAGTATAAGACTTGAAATGTGGAAATACATAAAAATGAAACATCATGTCTTAGTGGTTAACTACCACACATACTTGTGAACAAAGATGTCATGTTTTTCAAACCTAATTTTACATTTTCTCATGAGATTCATCACTTTAACCAATGCATTGGATCACTCTATAATTTTAGGCGGACATGTGACATTGAAACATTCATATTGCGCAATATAATTCCGGGTGCACCCATCACATAATAACATTAACATTTATCATGAATGACACAATGAAAATATATCAAAAATGAACATAACTAAACCCTGAAAAGGGATGGGTTTCATCTCATAAGAACATATTCATAAACACTTTGTTCCCAAAAGAAGGATGGAAAAACATACATGTTACAAGAACCGTCAATCATGAATGAGAAGTAAAAGGGGTGTTCTAAAAAGAATAGTTCTTTTGGAAAACATTTGGTTTGACATAAATACCAGTGAAAAAAATGTATATCCCTAAAAAGGAATGAAAATTATGAAAAAAATATTTTTAAGGAGTAACCATATCAAACAGAGTGAAAGAGGGGGAACCCGAAGGATGAACGTTGGGTTTGAGAATTTCCCCTTACCTTTTATCTGAACCCCTCCTTCACTTTAAAGTCCTTTATAAAGACATTATATTCATTAAATAGAAATTTCAGAACCTTTTATAAATTAATAGGGTTAATTTTGGTTTCATTATGTTATTTTATGGGCCTTTTGATGAGTTGTATGGTTTAAAGACATTGTTCGGGAATGTTCATTTTTGTGTTTTTCTTGAGCGTTTCACATGTATTCCTGAATTGAAGTTTGTGTAGAACATGGACAAACATCCAGAACATATATTCCATGTTATTAACGATATACATTATGTTAAAAGGATCCTATAATGAATTACATTGTATACCATGTGGATGAATCATTAGATAAGAATTAAATGATGATCGTTTGAGTTAATTTGGATGGTTTTTCGACCACAACGAACTTGTTTGGATTAATCATTTGGTAATATGTAAATAAGTTAGTTCCAGAACATTTAATAGGTCTTTATACATATAAAATATTCTGGTTCAACCATAAAAATGGTTTCATGACAAGACTAGATGGTAGAAATGATAAAATAAAACATGTCGTTCTTGAAGGTGATAGATTAAGACCTCACGAATAACATTTTCTTTTATAAAAAAAGGAAGAGTATAAGGGGGTTAGAAGGTATAATATCCCATTATTATCATAAAATTATATTATATGTATGATAATATAGTTACCATACCATTTGGATAATTATAGGTGTGGATATAATAAGAAAAGAACTTGAAATTGAATGGAATTTAATGGAAAAGAAGGAGAGAAATTGCCTCTTGAATACTACTCTTGAGATCCTCCTTAAGGGGCCTAAGCTTTGCATTTTTATGAGACCAAAAGATTTTGGACGTGGGGGAGGGGCTAGGAAAGATTAATGGGCTGAGTTTAGAAAAGGGTTGTTGCTTAGGAGCTGTGAGGAAATGAGGGTGTGAATGGTGGTATTTATAGTAGAGGGGAACAAGGTTTTCTTAATATATGATTCATTAGTTTATTATTTCCCCACAAGACAAGTAATAGTGAGTCTTCCTTGACCACGAATAGTAAATTTATAATTTGATCTATAACTAAGTGGGATAACATTAGTATAACATCACACATGACTCAATAATTAGATTATTTAGCTTATCTTTGTAAATTATGGTATTTCACTATTCCTAAAAAAATAATGTATTTCAGAAAAATACAAAAAAATTCACCCCAAATTTTTTCAAAGTGTAGAATCCAAATATGAAGTCCATTTTTCCAAAATATTTTTATAAATATTATTAATTTAATATTTAATTAAAATCATATTTTACTTGAAGAATATAATTTTTAAAATTAAAACTGATTTTATAATGCTTTCCAAAATAACTTGTGGTCTTAAAAAATTATCTTAAATCAAGAATACATGGATTTTTTAATTTATGAAAACTTTTAAAGAAAATTAATTTTCTTTTAAATTAATTAATTAATTATAATTATTTATTTATGTCATACAAAAATAACACTGCTTATAAGACACCTAATTTTTTTTTAATTATTCATGGGTGAGGTTAATCTTATTTTGGATGATTTACTATTAATATGGGTCATAATACTATTTATAAGGGAAGTTTTCTATTCATAAGGGTATGTTACCATTCAAAAAAATAATCTTTTTCTTATTAGACCCCAAAAATCATCTTGAACACAACCGTGTATGTCAGGTTGTAGAAATTCCAAACATAGAAGTGAAAAACAAATGTTTAATGGTCACTTAGAACTTAATAGTTCATTATGTTGTGTTTTGATGTGATTTTATGACATAATTATAAGAAGGTAATTTCCATTGAAAAACATTGGTTCGTTACATTCTTCCGCCCCTTATAAAATTTCACCCTCTAAATTTCACTTTACACAAACAGGTGAGGGTACATCTCCTTCATCGCCTCCTTTGGTTCCCAAGTAGCTTATTCAAACTTATGTTTCCTCCACAACACTTTGACAAAGTGGGTTTTCTTGTTGTGTGGAACCTTATATCCCTAGACCATAATCTTTATTGGATTCTCCTTATAAGAGAGATCATCTTCCAGCTGTACCACCTCTGAGTTTAGTACATGTGAGGGATTCGATATGTACTTAATTAGGAGTGATACATTAAACACATCATGGACTGGAGACATATTCAGTGGATGTGCTAGCCAATAGGCCACAACTCATATGCAGTCAAGGATTTCAAAGGGTCCAATATACCTTGGGCTTAGCTTCCCTTTCTTTCCAAATCACATGACTCTCTTCCATGGTGATATTCGAAGAAATACTTTATCTCCAACATCGAACTCCACATTTCTTTGATGGTTGTCAGCATAGTTTTTTTGCTCACTTTGAGAAACTTTGATGTGTTTCTGGATGACATGAACCTTCCATGTCATCTCTTGCACAAGATTGGGTCCAAATAGATTTCTATCTCTAACTTCATCCCAACAAGATGGAGTTCTACATTGCTTTCCATACAGAGCATTATACAGAGCCATCCGAATACTCGAGTAGAAGAAACTGTTGTATAAGAACTCAACCAATGGGAGACGCTGATCCCATCCACCTTTGAATTCTAGGGATAAGGCTCTTTTCATATAGGTGGGGAGATAATAATAAAAGAACTTTAAACTGAAAGGAATTTAAAGGAAAAGAAGGAGAGAAATTGCCTCTTGAATCCTCCTCTTGAGATCCTCCTTAAGGGGCGTAAGCTTGGTCTTTTTATGAGACCAGAAGCTTTTGGACGTGGGGGAGGGGCTAGGAAAGATTCTTGGGCCAAATTTAGAAGAGGGTTGTTTCTTGAGAGGTGTGAGGAAATGAGGGTGTGAATGGTGGTATTTATAGTAGAGGGGAACAAGGTTTTCTCAAAATAAGATTCATTAGTTTATTATTTCCCCATAAGACAAGGAATAGTGAGTCTTCTTTGACCACGAAGAGTAAATCTACAATGTGATATAGAACCAAGTGGGATTACATCAGTATAACATTACACATGACTCAATAGTTAGATTATTTAGCTTATCTTTGTAAATTATGGTATTTCACTATTCATCAAAAAATCATGTATTTCAGAAAAATAAAACAAATTTCAACCCACAATTTTTTCAAAGTGTAGAATCCAAATATGAAGTCCATTTTTCCAAAAAAAGTTTCTAAATATGATTAATTTATTATTTAATCAAAATCATAATTTACTTGTAAAATACCATTTTTAAAATTAAAAATGATTTTATAATGCTTTCCAAAATAACTTGTGGTCTTAAAAAATTATCTTAAATCAAGAATAAATAGATTTTTTAATTTATGAAAACTTTTAAAGAAAATACATTTTTGTTTAAATTAATTAATTAATTATAATTAATTATTTATGGCTTACAAAATTAACATTGCTTATAAGATACCTAAATTTTATTTAATTATTCATGGGTGAGGTTACTCTTATTTTGGATGATTTACTATTAATATGGGTCATACTACTATTCATAAGGACATGTTACTATTCACAAAAATCATGTTTTTCTTATTAGAACCCAAAAATCATCTTGAACACAACCGTGTATGTCAGGTTGTTGAAATTCCAAACACAGAAGTGAAAAACAAATGTTTAAAGGTCACTTAGAACTTAATAGTTCATTATGTTGTGTTTTGATGTGATTTTATGACATAATTATAAGAAGGTAATTTCCATTGAAAAACTTTGGGTCATTACATTATTCCACCCCTTATAAAATTTCACCCTCTAAATTTCACTTTACACAAACATGTGAGGGTACTTCACCTTCATTGCCTCCTTTGGTTCCCAAGTAGCTTCTTCAAACTTATGGTTCCTCGACAACACTTTGAAAAAGTGGGTTTTCTTGTTGTGTGGAACCTTATCTCCCTAGACCATAATCTTTATTGGCTTCTCTTTATAAGAGAGATCATCTTCCAGCTGTACCACCTATGAGTTTAGTACATGTGAGTGATTCAGTATGTACTTAATTAGGAGTGATACATTATACACACCATGTAGTTGAGAAATATTCAGTGGATGTGCTAGCCAATAGGCCACATCTCCTATGCAGTCAAGGATTTCAAAGGGGCCAATATACCTTGGGCATAGCTTCCCTTTCTTTCGAAATCACATGACTCTCTTCCATGGGGATATTCAAAGAAGGACTTTATCTCCAACATCGAACTCCACATCCGTTCAACGGTTGTAAGCATAGTTCTTTTGACATCTTTGAGAAGATTTGATGTGTTTCTGGATGACATGAACCTTCCTTGTCATCTCTTGCACAAGATCGGGCCCAAGTATCTTTCTTTCTCTAACTTCATCCCAACAAGATGGAGTTCTACATCGCTTTCCATACAGAGCTTTATATGGTGCCTTCCGAATACTCGAGTGGAAGCAACTGTTGTATGAGAACTCAACCAATTGGAGACACTGATCCCATCCATTGTTGAATTCTAGGGAGAAGTCTCTTTGCATATCTTCAAGAGTCTAAATAGTCCTTTTATATTGGCCATCAGTTTAGGGGTGATAGGCCATGCTGAAATTTAATTGAGTACTCATAGCATGTTGAAGGATCCTCCAGAATTTAGATGTGAACCTTGGATTATGGTCAGAGACAATTGAGGGTGGAACACCATGTAGTCTCACCACTTTCTTCACATATATCTTTCCATGTTGTTCAAGAGATAGATCTTCCCAAAAAGTGATAAAATGGGTAGTCTTGGTGAGTCGACCAACCACAACCCATATCTCATTATTTACCTTCGATGTCTTCGAGAGACCTGTGAGAAAGTCTATAGTAGAATTTTCCCATTTCCACATGGGTATATGAAATGGCTGCATCATCCCTTTGGACTTTTGTCACTCTGCGTTAACATGATGACAGACCAAGAACCTTGATGTATATTCTTCAATCTTCTTCTTCATGTTATTCCACCAGAAGTGTTCTCAGAGATCACAGTACATCTTCATTCTACCAGGATGGATACAGAATTTTGAGCTATGTGCATTGTCCAATAGCTCCTTCTTTATCTCGAGTGATGAACACACATAAAGCTGCATTCCAAACCAAATCACACAATCATCGTCGATATGGAACTTGTGTAGCTTCTCTTCCTTTATTACATTTACCCTCTTTTGTATCTCCACGTCATCCCTTTGTGCTTCCATAATCTTCTATTGTATGGATAGTTGCACAATAATTTTGGAAAGGTAAAATGTATCCCCTTCCCTTATTATTTCCAAATCCATACTTTTCATATCCATTAAGATAGGGTCTTTCTCAATCCACAACATGGATAGAGTAGAAGGTTCTTTCTACTTAGAAAATCAGCAACCTTGTTCGCCTTTCTAGTATGATAGTGAATAGAGAAATTGTAAACCTTGATTAGCTCCAACCATCTATTTTGATGCATGTTGAGATCCTTTTGTGTGAATATATACTTTAGACTCTTGTGGTTGGTGTATATGTCACACTTTTCACCATAAAGGTAGTGCTGCCAAATTTTCAAGGCAAAAAATATGGCCACCAACTCTAAATCATGTGTCGGGTAGTTCTTCTCATGGATCTTCAGCTGTTGTGAGGTGTAGGATATCACATTATCATTTTCCACTAGTACACAACCCACGAATTTATTTGAAGCATCACTGTACACCACAAAACTTTCTCCACTTTTCTGTAGTGTGAGTACAGGTGTAATGATCAGCCTTCTCTTTAGCACCTTGAAGCTTCCCTTACATTATTCCATCCAAACATACTTTACCCCTTTCTTTGTTAACCTAGATAGCAGGCTTGAAAATTGTGAGAAGTTTCTCAAAAAACGCTGGTAGTACCCATCTAATCCAAGAAAACTATTGATTTCTATGATAATAGAGGGCCTGGTCCATTCCTCAACCACCATTGTTTTTGAAGGATCCACATAAATTCCCTCAATTGTAATCACATGTCCCAAGAACATGACTTGATTCATACAAAACTCACACTTTCTGAACTTGGCATACAACATCACCTTTCTAATCGTCCCCAATACATGTCTTAGATGTTCTTCATGTCCCTCCTTTCACTTGGATTAGAAAATAATACCATCGATAAACACTACCCCAAATATTTTGAGGTAATTTCTAATGAATATATTCATCAAATCCATAATGATTGAAGGGGAATTAGTATGTCTGAAGGGCATCACCGGAAACTCATAGAGCCCATACCTTCTACGGAAGGTAGTCTTCTAAAAATTGTTTGTCATCACCTTTAGCTGATGATATCCAGAACAATGATCCACCTTTGAGAAGTATTGAGCCCCTCTTAACTGATCGAACAAGTCATCAATACTTGGAAGATGATACTTGTTTTTTATGGTGATATTTTTGAGTTTTTGATAATCGATAACCAACCGTATTTTTATATCCTTATTCTTCACCAAGAGCACTGGCGCCCCAAGGTGATGCCCTAAGGCGTATGAACCCTTTTTCCAGATTCTCTTGTAGCTACTTCTTTAACTCCTCCAGTTCGATAGAAGCCATCCTATAAGGACACATTGAGATTGGAGTAGCTCTGCATATGAGTTCTATTGATAACTCTACCTCACAATCCGTGGGAATTATGAGTAACTCTTTGGGAAATACATCACTGTATTCCTTCATGATGAGGATTTCCGCAGGGTTAGAACTTTTTTTTGACTCAACCATTTGGGTGAGATATGCTTCTTCATATGGAATCAACACCCACACCATTGAGGGATTTTTCAAAGGATATTCATGATCTTCCTTGCATTTTTATAGGATCATGGGATGGTTCCTAATATGAAAAGATATTTTCTTTTCCCGACAGTTGATATGTGCTCTATATAACGAGATCCAATCCATTCCCATTATAGTGTCGAATTATACTAAGTGAAGTATAATGAGATTTGCTGGAAGAATCTTCCCACATACACCAACCGGAGAATAGTCAAACACTTGGATTGCAATGATTGCACCACTTTGTGTTTTTATAGATTTCTCTACATCAAGGTTTTAGGGATTCTATTCTATTGTTCTAGAAAACATGCAAGATATAAAGGAATGCATAGAACAAGAATCAAATAAGACGTTTTCCATTATTGTTTGAATAGGATTTGTACCTCATAAAAATTCATTATCTTGCTCCACTTCTGCAGTAGTGAAGGCAAAAGCCTTCCCTTGTTCCTTTGGATTTGGTGACTGCTGATGCTAATTACCCTTGAGAACTCGAGGTTTGGTGAACTGGCTAGCATAGTGCCCTAACTCCCTACAATTATAGCATTGAACCATGGGTGGTTCTCTCCTTTCATCTACCCCATTCTCCTTCATTTTTATATCTTTTCAATACTCTTGAGTAGAGTGTCCTTTCCCACACTTGAAGTATTTCCCTGTTTCTTTATGGGAGTTCCCATGGTGCAACATCCCACTTTTTGGATTGTGGGTCATTGAGTTTTCCACTCATCTTTTTCATTAGACCCACTGACTTTAAACTCTATATTTTTTTCTTATCACCATATCCATATTACCATTCTCAAAACTCCATCTCCACTTTGATATGACACCAAAAAACTTCTTCATATCTCCCAAATTCTCGAATTGCAAGAGCCTTCAGAAGGTGTGGTTTTAATCCACTAAAGAATCTATCAATTTTGCTATCATTGGAAATAACAAAACCCCAAGCATACCTTTCCAGCCATGTGAAAACTGATTTGTAGGTTGTGATAGATTATCTTTCTTTTTTCTTGAGTTCTATGAATTCCCATTCCATCTTCGTGTAAAGAGTTCTTGGGAAATACTTGTTAAGAAACATTATCGTAAAGTCTTCCCATTCCATCTCATCAATTTCCTCCATTGGCATGGAAGTATTAATCAAATCTTGCCATTGGCCAGACTCTCCATCTAGATGATAAATAGCTTGTGTCACCTTCTTAATATTAGAATAGTGAAGAATATAAAAGATATTCTTGCATGGAGTTGACCCATTGTTCCATAACTAGTGGATCAGAATATTCACTAAACATCGGTGGTCATTGCCACCTAAAAAATTCGATAACGAGTTACTCTCTCTTTGGTTAAGGAGGGAGTTCACCAATATTATGGTTATTGTTCATAACCTGATATAATTGGGTAATAATCACCATGATGTTTTGAACTCCACCTCCTAAATCATTAGGGATGTTGTTTGGGAAATCTTTGCATTGAACCTCGCACGAGTTGTTTGGCCTGGTTTCTCTTAGTTGCAACCATTTTCTAAAATAGAAAATGTTACAAACAAAACATAAGTCAAAAATTCATGAATAAATTATTAATTTAAACAATTTATAATAAAATTATAACATATGGGATCCCTATGTATGGATTCTTGTGTGCATGTTTGTACTTAGACCCATGCTAGAGGTTTTCTCTAGGGTTCACTAATCCTAATTCCCAAAATAACTAAACCTTTCCTCTGATACAACAATAAAAACCCAGCCATTTCATACATTACTAGTACATCATTTTAATGATAAAAAACATAATATTATTACACATAGAGGATAGAAAATTTTATTGTATTGGGAAAACTAGGACCATACATAACAATTACAACATCGAGCATAATCATTTATTCAATTTCTTATTCTCTAGATTCTTAAAAGCACTTGAACTCTCCTCAGTGAATGTAGTCACCTGAGGATATACATAGAAATGGGTGAGTTATAAGCCCAGTAAGAGGATAAATAAGAACAATATAGCATGGGGTGAGCATAATAATGACATAGGAAAATGATCATGAACATGAGAGGAAGCATAAATATAATACTTGAAATGTGGAAATGCATAAAAATGAAACATCATGTCTTAGTGGTTAACTACCACACATACTTGTGAACAAAGTTATCATGTTTTTCAAAAACATAATTTTACATTTACCCATGAGAATCATAACTTTACCCAATGCATTGGAGTGCTGTATAGTTTCAGGCAAACCTATCACATTGAAACATTCATATTGCGCAATATAATTCTGGGCGCACCCGTCGCATCATAACAATATCATTTATCATGAATTCCATAATGAAAATATAAAAAATATAAACATAACTAACCCATTAAAGGGAATGGGTTTCATATCATAAGAACACATTCATAAACATTGGGTTCCCAAAAGAAGGATGGAATAACTTACATGTTACAAGAACCGTCAATCTTGAATGAGAAGTAAAAGGGATGTTCTTAAAAGAAGAGCTCTTTTGGAAAAAATTTGGTTTGACATAAATACTAATGAAAAATTTTATATCCTATAAGAGGAAATAAAATTATTTATAAATATTTTTAGGGGGTAACCATATCAAAAGCAGTGAAAGAGGTAGAACCCGAAGGATGAAAGTTGGGTTCGAAAATTTCTTCTAACCTTATATCTGAATGCTTACTTCACTTTAATGTCCTATATAATGACTTTATATTCGTTAATTATAAATTCCATAACCTTTAATACATTAATAGTGTTAATTTGGGGTTCATTGTGTTATTTTATGGGCCTTTTTATGAGATATATAGTTTAAAAATATTGTTCGGCAATGTTCGTTTTTATGGTTTTCTAGAGCATTTCACATGTATTCATGTATTGAAGTTTGTGTAGAAACCGGATAAACATCCTGAACATATATTCCATGTAATTAATGATATATATGAAGTTAAAATGATCTTATAATGAATTACATTGTATACCATGTGGATGAATCGTTAGATAAAAATTAAATGATGATTGTTTGAGTTAATTTGGAGGGTTTTTCGACCACAACGAACCTGTTTGGATTAATCATTTAGTAATATGTACATAAGTTAGTTCCAGAACATTAAATAGAACTTAATAAATATAAACTATTCTGGTTCAGCCATAAAAATGGTTTCATGACCAGATCAGAAGGTAGAAATTAAAAAATAAAACAGGTAGTTCTTGAAGGCGATAGATTAACACCTCAAGAACAACATTTTCTTTTATAAAATAAAAGTAAGAGGATAAGAGGATTGGATGGTATAATATCCCATTAGTATCATAAACTTCAATTATATGTATGATAATGGAGTTAAAATACCATTTGAAAAAATATATGTGGGGGGATAAGAAGAAACAAACATGAAATTGAAAGGAATTTGAAGGAAAAGGTGGAGAGAAATTACCTCTTGAATCCTCCTCTTGAGATCCAACTTATGGAGTCTAAGAAAGGTCTTTTGATGAGACAAGAAGCTTTTGGACGTGGGGTAGGGGCTAGGGAAGATTCATGGGTATATTTTATACAAGGCTTGAATCTTTAGAGGTGTGGGGAAATGAGGGTGTGAGGGGTGGTATTTATTGTGTAGGGGAGATGGGTTTTCTCAATATAAGGTTCATTAGTTTGTTATTTACCCACAAGAAAAGGAATAGTGAGTCTTATTTGACCAATAATATTAATTTTATCATTTGATACTGAACCAAATGGTCTTACATCAGGAGAACATCATGTGTGACTCTATAATTAGCTTATTTAGCTTATTTTTGTAAATTATGGTATTTCGCTATTCATAAAAAATTCAAATATTTTCTAAAGATCCAAAAATTTCACCCCAATAATTTTTAAATATGTATAATTCAAAATAAATTCCATTTTCCAAAAATAATTTTCGGATAGGATTAATTTTATATTTAATTAAAATCATAATTTTCTTGAAAATTACAGTTTTTAAAATTAAAACTGATTTTATAATGCTTTAAATCACTACTTGAGGTCTTATAAAATGATCGTACATCAAGAATAAATAGATTTGTTAATTTATGAACACTTTTTAATAAAATAAATTTTCTTTTAAATTACTTAATTAATTATAATTATTAATTTATGTCTTACAAAAATACCATTGCTTATAAGATGCATTAATTTTATTTAATTATTCATGTGTAAGGTTACTATTATTTTGGGAAATTTAGTATTCATAAGGGTCTTAATACTATTCATAAGGGTAAGTTACTATTCATAAGGGTAGGTTACTATTCATAAGGGTAGGGTACTATTCACTAAAAATTAAGTTCTTCTTATTAAACCCCCAAAATCATCTTGAACACAGCCGTGTATGTCAAATTTTCGAAATTCCAAACACAGAAGTGACACACTTAGGTTTAAAGTTCACTTAGCACTTAGTAGTTCATTATGTTTTGTTTTCATGTGATTTTATGACATAATTATAAGAATTAAATTTCCATTTAAAAATTTTGGGTTGTTACATAAATTCAACATTGTGTCCTTATTAATCTAATTATAATACATATAATATTAATTTATCCATCTTTTTCATAACATGGATGAATTTCTCATATAATGGTGAAGTCCTCATCATTATAAAACAATTGAAAAAACATCCTTGCAGTTTAATATATAATTCATTGCATTCAATGGGAGATATTTTATTTGATATACTCTATACAGTCATAGAAACCAATATTAGCTCACTTAAAATAAAATCCTCCAAATTAAGGGGAAGATAAGGATAATATTCATTAAATACCAATTTATATTTCTACCTATTTTTTATTTAATAAATATTTAGTTTCTCCCATAAAATTTAACAAAATATCCCTCATTATTGGATATCAGAACCAATATTATTGAATAATGTTATAAAAGAAGTTACAAATATTAATTGTGATGATATATGATTATATTATGACTTTTTATATGACTTATGACTCCCCTATTCCAATAATTATTATAATATTTTTATAGAGAGTTAAAATATATGACCAATAAGGAAAAAATATAGCCAATGTAAGAATAAATAGTGGTTTAGTATTTAACTTCTGGAGAACGTCAATTGATTATATTTTATTTACTTAAGATGCAATCTTCATAACTGCCAGATTGTTCACTAATTAGTCATTATATAATCTTTATGGTTTAAAATTCACAATAATTGAAAACACTACCATTATGTAATAATTAATATAATAATAATTAAATATTATAAATACAATTATTGAATATATATATATATTTAAAAGTCCAATATCCTCATTAGTTTTAGGATTCTTGCTATACTCATTTACTAAAACCACAATGGATTGTGTGAACATTAAAATATTATACCAAGTAGATTTATATTATAAATTCGTAAGTATAAAAAATACCATACTTTAATATCCATTGATAATTTCACTTCTAAATAGGAATTTATTGGTTATACCATTGTAACTTTCATTATATTATTAATAAAATCCCAAAAGGTAACTAATATTTTTATACCAAATAAGATGACTTAATAATAACACACATGAATATTGCAATCTTTAACATTGTACATTGTAGATTATAAATAAAATACACTACGTAAACTATATGATTTACTCACATCGGATATTAAATACAAATCCATAGTATTTTAAAATATTTGATACATGTCTACTATATGAAACAAAAAATGTGGTTCCCTTTAATACATGTCATACAAACCATTCATCATTATAACCTAGGAACATAAAAACTTATGAAATTAGTGATCCAAAAATTGAAAATAAGGTAAAAAATATATATTTTTAATTAAGATATTATAATTAGTTCACAAAATTTTTAAGAATATAAATATGGATGAAATTCCCATATTAATGAAATAAGTACAATGAATCATAATAATAATAAAAAACTATTATGGAATATAAATGTCATTGGATGATTATGAATATATAATTATACTGTGACATAGGAATGTTATGTCAAAATATAATATTCATGAGACTAGTTATATAAAATGTGAACGTGGTACATTATAATAGCATGATAAAATTACAAATGTCCAGGGTATCTATAGATAACATGTTCCTCTGGTCACCGTTTTTTCCCAAGGACAATGGTAAATGTTTTGAACTATTTTCATGATGCATAAAATTCCAAAAATAAAATATCATAGTATTTTAATGTAAAATCAATGTATAATCAACATAATAAACACATAAAGAAGTACATGCACAATAAATTTTCTCCATATTTATGATTATTTTATTTTAAATAATTCATAATGCATACTCCCCTTTAAAATCAGAAAAGATTAAATCCAAAAACAGTATTGTAATTATGTGATTATTATACCTCAAATTTAAAAATATATGTTAGTTTTTATTTCCCCTAAAAATAATAACATGTTTTCACTAATAAAATCAAATCCCCCAAATGGGTTTCACTATAATGAATTTTCATCATGTAAACTTATTTATTCAAATGAACTTGGAGAATTTCCTTCATAATTAGCCTTTAAAAGTTTATGAAAAATGAGATAGAACAATATAATTTATATTTTCTTTCATGGTATATTATCATCACACAACTTCTCAATTTTTCTCATATATATATCGTCTTTAGTTATAGATAATCAAACAACAAAAATAAACATATTCAAATAATTCTTGTTCTCTATAGATACAGAATAATAGAAACATGTTGGAGAGTTAGAATACTACATTCCATTTCCTCATTCCCATATCCAATTTTATTATCTCTTTAAGGGAATGTGATCGATGTGTGGTTAGTGTGACACATCACACAACATCGTAATGTCCCAATGTGTTCCAATATTCATAGAAATTATAAATATTTTCTAATTAATTGAAGGGAATCTATTTATTAGTTTATATGTATTTTTATTCTATGTGTCTTTGTTTTCAAATAACATTAACCTTCTATAGGATTATGACTACACTTTCATCGAATGCTAGACCTGAATGAAACTAAGAGTATAAATCAAAATTGGTATCAATCCTTGCAAACTTTTATTATATTCTCATATCCTTAATTTCAATCATAATATGTTGTGTAAATGAGTTGAATAAAACATATGTGATATATTCAAACTAATAGGTGTATGGGTTTTAAAAATATAGTGTCAAATATTTTTAGTAAAGTTATGTTCACATTAATTCAACATCCCTATCTCTCTTTAAGTGTGATTTGTGATTTCTGGATCCTGTTGGTATTTATATGTTGTTTCAAAGATGAGAGAGCTAAGTTTGATTTGATTTATTATTTCCTAGTTCTTTTCATTTGCTTCTATTAATTATAGATTGGATGATTTTTTAGTTTCCTAAGAATGAAAATATAGAGGCTATGTTAACCAAAACATTGAAGAATCGAATTAAATGATAATCCATGATTCTGAGAAAAATATCAATGTAATGAAAATATAAAGTGGATTTACCACTAGTGCAACGTAATTAAAGTGGTTTATGTTCATTCATATTGTTTTTTTATTTACCAATTAAATAATTTTATTTAATATCTAAGGAATATGTTCTAATTTATACACATATTGTTCATAACTACTGAAGATTATCATACAAGGATATCACATCAATTTCGATAACTATTTATGATGTTACAAAAGTATATACCTAATTACTGTAACATCTTACTATATCTAGAAATATTTAAAAAAATATTCTAACCTGGTTACTAATCCTCAATGTTTTCAAAAAAGATCTTCCCCTTTTGTACTTATAATTAAAAATATTCTTCATAACCTAATGAAAGGAAACATATTAAAGGTGTGATATCGAGTTCTCATTAATAATGAATAATGTAATAAGGTAATCATAACTCAAATATAAAGGTATGATAACATGATAATTTCATTTTCATATCACAATATTTATATCATGGATCATAATCATGAGAGATGACATAAATATTGGATGTTTGTAAGACATGAATCCTAAGAGAATCAAGAGAATAAAACATGAAACCATAATATAATAATAATACTTGTAACCTATATAATACACAAAATCATATAAAAAATATTTCAAGGATACCTATCAAGCCCATCAGAACATTTTTGGATTGGGATAATAAAATATGTACCTACATTGGGCTTGGGATCCCTCCTATGTACCCTCTTGGTTCAATGAACTCCTGTGTACTCTCTTACTTTATTCTTATGATGCCTTCTAGTTTTAGGCTTAGGATTCCCTAACATATAACCTATTGTTTTGGGATTAGGATTCCATCCTATGTACGCACATGTTTCATGCTTATGATTCCCTCTTGTTTTAGGCTTTGGGTTCCCACCTGTGTACCCTCTTATTTCTAGCTTAGGATGCCCCTGTGTACCCTTTGGTTTTGGGAATAATATGCCTTTGGGTTTTAAGCTTGGTATTCCCTCATGAGTAACCTATTGATCTCATAAAATATTTATCATTACCCAATGCATTGAGGGGGGGGGGGGGATATTGTTTCAAACCCTCATATAATAAAATAATAAATGAATGTGCAATAATATAACTAAAAATACATCATATCAAGACTAATGAAATGTAATGGATACCATTAATGTTTCATCAAATCATTACCTATGGACAAGGGAGAGGTTTCAAAATCGTTAAATCAAAAAATAACTATTCAAAATAAGTGGTTTTCAAAATCATATAACCTATTAAAGAGAAATGGGTATCATAAAAATTATTCCATCAAAAAATAACCCAGTCAAGAAATAATATGAATCACAGTCATGAATAAGGTATATAATCTAATACGGATAAGTATTTTGAAAGATAACCATGATCAATTCTTATGAAAAATTGTCTTTCACCAAAAATGATTTTCATAAAACCAATTAAAAATCTCTTTTTTATAAAAAATTCTTTATTATTTCATTTTTTACATTTCATATGGAAAATACACTTCCCTCTAAAAAAATTCATTTTAAAACAGAAATTATTTTTAAAACATTATTTGTTAAAATAACCATTAAAACATCAAATTAAATCTTTAAATAATTTTGAAAACCATTTCTTTAAAAAATGATAAAATAATCTTGAAATAATTTTGAAAATATTTTTATTTGAAAATTATTTAAAAATATAAAAAGGAGGTTTGAAATCATTTTGAAAACCATTTCCCTTGAAAACTAATAAAATATGATAGATTTTTTTGAAAACCTTTTTCAATGAAAATATTTATAAAAATTATAAAATAATATTCAAACTAATAGAAATACTTCTATCTAAAAAACAATCATTTTAAAATGGATAATGATTGTTTTGAAAATCATTTAAAAAACTCTGTAAACATAAACATTTTTAAATCTTTTTTCATTGAAAACTACATTAAAACAATAAATTTTAAGAATTTTAGGAAACTATTTTGTAAAAAACTAACATTGTGATTTTTTAAAATAAGCTTCAATTGAATGATGGACATGATGGGGAGTAAATCCGTACAAGCTAAACATTCATTTTGCACAGCAAAAAGTGTATAAATTTTATTCAATTGAAAAATGAAAGGAAGATTAATTTTTTAAAATAATTTTTGTTTAAAAATTTAATAAATGGGTAAACAATACTTTAATGTATCATAGGATAATAATATAATATTTTTTAAATGATTTTATGGCACAGTTGTTTGAAGGAACACATATTTCAGACCAAAGAGAGTGGCAAAGTCGGACTTTATTGAAACAAATTTATTGATAATATTATGTACCAAAGAGTTAGAACTTGGTACCACTACAAGGATATAACAATAATTACAATAGGTTAATAAATATAATGAGATATCTTGAGATATGGATTGTATCATATCATTAGTGGGAGTATAATCGTAAAAAATCACGATAAATGGTGAGATTATAGCTATAAACTATTACCAATTTGAAAAAATTGGATCATTTAAAAATGGAAAAATAACATAAAATTAATCTTAAGATATAATTGAAATAATTAGATTCATTATATGACATGTCAAAGTCATTATATTCACCCCATGAAAAAATATAGGACCATAACATGACTTGTGTCTCAAAGAAGGGAAATTAAGACAAAATTAGTTTACCAATTTGGAAGATTTTGAAACATAATCCACTTGAATGAAATATCCAAAAATGGATATATTAATACCCATAAACTTAATTAAATTAATCATATAATAATTACATGGGAATTATACACACCACATAAAATGAATATTAGGTCAACATGGCTTATGCCTCACATAAATTAAAAGTGAGATGACAAAACACATAATATTTAGTAACATTAGAATCCTAATCCCCATGAAATAATAAAATAAATTAAAGACTTAAATATAATTAAATAATGTAAATTCACTATTTAAAATTTTATATTTTAGTGTATATACCTCACAAAATAAGTGAGTGGTGAATACAACATGTATCTCACGGAAATAAAAAGTAAGATGAAATTCCCTTACTAAAAGTCTTGAGCTTCTTCGTACATAGCCAAAACTCTTGTATAATATATATAATTATATTACACATCTATAGTAGAATCATACTTTTACATTTAATACTATATATTATTATATTATGACTATATATTACCCAATTATTAACAATTCCATGTTAATGAAATGTTTTCAGTAATAATTACTTTGTTTATCATACGTGTTTTGAATTGTTATTATTGATCCATTTACATAGATCATGATTTAATTATTTCAATTATTTTAAAAATTATTTATATACCATATATATTCAATATATAATTATATATTTCAATTGATAAAATATTTAAACATATAATGAAATACACCATTCATAGAGACTGTATTCCGTACATACACATGAACACTGGTTCCGTTTTATTATCACATTGAAAGAAAGAATTCAAATTAGAGAGATATATATAATATCATTATAGTATAATTATTATTTCATATATGTCATATATTTTTTTCTAAAATTTTCTTTAATACATTCCATGTATTGTGTGAACGAATAAAATCACTTTGAGCAAGTAGTAATCTACACTTCCATAAATGATGTTATTGCATTTACAAAAAATGGAAAGAATAAAAGTTGGATTAATATGACTAAATAACTATAAATAAACAATAAATATAATATATATATTGTAAAAATATGGTTTTCATTATTATTCCAATCAATTAGAGGAGGTAATGGAAAAATATACAACATTGTTTTGTGTGGTTGTAGATCACTGTACACAAAAATGGAATGTTCATCACCTATTAAATGAAATTATTTATAAGTGAAGGTTTAACCCATAGAAAAAAATATAAGTATATTTTAGATACTGGTGTTATTATTTAAAAATTTTCTAAAAATAAATGAGGTGGTGGAGAATGAAAATAAAATAAAGGATTTCCAGGAAGGATGTTACATCTTATTAAGGTAACTCCTTTTGGTTTTCACCAAAGGGCTTCTTTGGATGGATTTCTTACCATGGAAAGGATAATATATTTTGGAAATTTGTATTTAGGATCTATTTGGATAGATCATGTTTGATCCAATGCGTCTTGAGAGGTTTGAGGAGGTGGGAGTGGTGAGTGCCTTTTTATTGTGGAGGGAGTTGTAACACATGAAATTTTCTATATCAAGACAAGTATAACAACATTTTTACCTATAAAAAGTATTTAATACCAACCCAAATCAATAATTTAAGGTTTATTTATGAAATATTTCAATAAAATGGATATTGTAAAAGTAGATAGGTCATTTTTGATATTATTTTTATGGATTATCCCCTTTTTAAGTTTAATTTTACCTCAATCGATGTAATGAATTTTAATAATTATCAATAATATTTTTGGTCAAACATAATTTGATATTATTAGACTATAAATATCACATTGATTACAACCAGTCATGTCAATTTTTAAAAATTCAATATACAAACAATTGAATAATCATTGGAAATCCTAGAGAGTCAAATTTAAAAATCGCAAATGATTTAAAAGGAAATTTTTTACAAAAAGTAAGGTATTTGGGAAAATAATTATTTCCATATCATTTTCAAAATGATGATTAATATTCATGAAAATTTATTCTTTCAGGATTTGAGGAAAACCAAACCCTTTGTTGATCCTTGATAGATTCATGTGTTATCTATTATTCCAAGAAGTCATGGTGAATTCATTATTCTTTAAGAATTAGAAGGTTATAAAATCCATAAATAAAATACTAATTCATTCCATCATTTTGATAACAACAAAAATGTTATCACATGCTACCCAATACACATAAATACTTATATGGAGAGATACTAATTAAAGCTCTAAAACCTCATTCAAATTTTAACATAAATATTCCTTAAATGGTTAAATTTATAACTCTTTCAAACGATGAAATTTAAAAACTTTAGAAATAATGTTAATAAATAATATTAACATTTATACCACCAAATATAATAAAGGACTTCTTAGTTTTCACATTCCAAAAATTTGAGTGACTTTATTCTTTTACCACTTAAAACATGATAATAATAGGAATTACCATAAATAATTACTGAAAACATCCATTGTTCCTTATTAAAATGTTTAGTAGATATATTTCTTAAATAAAAAAATATGTTAAACTCCATCCATTATAGCACAACTTCATTTTCAACAGATCGATTATCAGTTTTGAAGTAAAAAACTACAGTCCAATTTACTAATTCATATACATAACATATTTCTCTAAACAAAATTATGTTAACAAAGTATCATATTAAGGGTTATGTTTCCATTAAAAATGTGTTTTACATAGAAATATCTTTCCATTAAATAAATTTTCTAGGTCATTAGTATTATTTAACAAATTCATTACAATACATAATGAAAATAGTCTACACACTATACTTTTATACATCGTGATTCATATAAAATCATCATTGAATTATAAAACAAATGAACTTAAATCATCCAACTTTATTCTAAAAAATTACAAAATATTTGTCTATATATTTCTTAATACATCATTCCTATAATATTAAATATGAATCATGTATTAAGGTTCCTCAAACTCAATCTAATCAGGCTTTTAACGTTTAATATAAATAACACTGGAAGATAATCACATACCATTCATGTGATTTTTTAGTCTCTTTATCTTCAATAGAATAACCAATATTCATTCCACTTTCCTAATTCTCGTTATATGATTTCCTCATAAGAAATAGATTTTTATAATTACCATACTCTCCACATCACAAACATTCAATGTTAACCCAGTTTCTTCTAGTTCCTACTATTGAAAAACACTAGAAGTCAATATGTGAGAAACATTTATCATACTAGAAAACCTCATAATCACGAAAAATCATTTATAAAATGTATAGATTGGGAAACTTACATCATTAATCTATGAAACCGTAGGTTTATACTGGGTTATTCATAGTATTAATATAATAAACTCATTCACGATGGTTCAAAAAGATTTTGTTAATTACCAAATAATATCACCCAGTAGTTTCAAACTGTGTGTGTAGTAAGGATCTTTTTCATGTGCTTGGATAATATTGAGTCATGAATAACACACCTTATCAGAGTTGTTACTCCTAGGTAAATCGGTTGCAAAACCGCATCCACCTGTACAATCTAGATAGAGATGTATTCCTAGGAATCCACTCACCCTATCTTTTACTAGAATTATAAAAAAATTTCATTAACCTTAAATCATTCTTAGACATATAATAAAGGATATATTTAATGTCCTGGTTCTGGAAGCCGCCTAGAGGAACCCCATACCCGGTTGGTCACATGGCCTCATGCACATTTCCCCGAACACCCAAGGCTTCCGACCAACAGTGAGGTCCTTGGGTGTGATATTGGGGAAACTATGCCCTTATTGGAAGAGTAACAGAATGGAAGTAAAACAAATATACAATAGAGGAATAAGTAATAATACCATACAATAGTAAGAATCATAAGACTAAAAGTAAAAACAACTGGAGAACATATATAAATTATGCACGATACAGATGTTTAGAAAAAAAGACAAACAAGCCTCATTGCTGGAATACTATACTAAAGTAAGTACAAACGAAAAACAAGAATCAAATCCTCAACATCATAAGCCTCATCTTTGTCCCAAGATCTCCAGCTCCAAATTTTTCATGTACCTGAAGTAGAAGGGATCTTTCCCTTATATAAACCTGCAACAATATAATCTTCTTGGGCCCAAAAGAATGACCCAAATAGGGTGTGAGACTAATACCAGTAGGCAACCACCAAAATATCAGTGCTTAATAGTCAGTGAATATATATAGTAGGTAATAAAAAAAAGGAAGTAGTAAACAAGGAAGTACTCAGCAGTAAACATTTATACAGTTCAAAGCATTGAAACACCACATATAAAGTAAGCTTATAATGATAAATAGGTGACCCAATCGGATTTTCTCACAACCTAACCCCTATAGTCATACCTAGACAACACAAGAAACCCTCTAGGAAGTATACACAGTCTAAATCCTGTATTTTTTCTTTAATACATACTCTCTGAGGAAGCACTCACCGTCAATTCCACCTATTTATCTCATATCTATAACTAAAAGGTGCTTTGGGGATGAACATACATCACATTCCCCCTGTGGCCCTTGCTGAGGTACTACATACACTCTGAGGGAGCACTTATATCAATTACCACTATGGTCTTGCATCGTAATAGTAAGAACAGTCACTCTAGAGAAGCCCTTACGCCCATTCTCCATATGGCTTACTACACCAGGTTCTCACGACCATATGTTAGTCAAATGAGCACAAAAATTAAAATATGGCTAAAGTGAACCTCAATAACTACTTGGATAGTAGTCTACAACAAAAAAACATGTCAGATAAAAAAACACCCCATCCTACAGTACATGGTATTATGAAAAACAAGGCATCCTAATAGGCTAAGCTGGACTAAATGGTCATAAGCAAAGCATTCATGGTAAAACACTTTCAATTTATATAAATTAACCTTATTCACATTCAATTACCCTCTATTCAAGCATACAAGCATAACAGGAAATTAACAGGGCTAAAACAGTAAACACACAATACCTTGTTCAAGGGTATTGGGAAACATTTCACATATAACTCATAGACATTCTACAGAAAGGCACAAACCACCTACCTCGGTGTCATAGGATCAGTATATGAGTACCTCAAGCCCAGAATCACCCAAGAACACTGTAGATCTATAAAAATGCTAAAAACACTCAACCAAGGATAACTCTTGAAAAAAGAGGAATCAAGAAATGAAGATCTAGAAGAAGGAAGACCATACTGGTGTGATCCCAACTAAATTGAAGAAAATTGATTTGGAGAACAGATTCTTAGTCGGCGGCTAAGAGAAGTTGTATGGCTGTACAATCTCTCTCGATCGAACCAGACATAGAAGGAGAAGCTTTAGTCTATCAGATGCGACCCAGGTTTGTTTTATGAAAAAAAATGAAAGTAAATGGTGTGTACTTTTGAGGTGCACGACATGTACTTTCCCTTAACAAGCCCTGCTTTAGTTGGCCTCTGGGTCACCGCACATGGTCATGTGCACATCCATTACATGGACAACACACAGATACCAGTGGTAACCGAGTACACGGTGTTTAATCATAAAGTACACGACGTTTACTTAAGAAATTTCTAGAAATTCCCCTCATTCATAAAAACAACAAAAAAGGAAAACATTACTAGAAAAATGATCCAGGTTCTTACATACATCCCCCCTTATAGAAATTCGTCCCCGAATTTACTTAGTAAGGCGGCATAGAAGAAGAATCCCTGAATAGTTCAGGCCATAGCAATTGTATATCAGCCTCCCTCTCCCAAGTCTCGTCCTATACTAGATCGTGCTTCCATAGCCCTCGTACCAGAGGAACAGTCTGGCCACAAAAACCCTTCGCATTTTGATCAACAATCTGGATAGGATACTCCTCGAAGGAGGTGTCCACCTCTAGCTCAACCTCATCAGGTTGAAATACATGAGATGGGTTTGGGAAGTTACATCGAAGCTAAGAAATGTGGAAGATTTCATGCATATCTCAATACCTCTAAGGTAACTAAAACAAATAGGAAACTAGCCCAAATATCTCAAACAACTCAAACAGGCTGTCATACCTAAGCAAATGCTTACCCTATCTCATAATCCTCTTTTGTCCTAACCTCTGTGTGACATGCTGGAACAATTGATCTCCAAACTCGTACACCAGAGGTCATCTTCGTTGATCAGCATAAGACTTCTGTTGAGACTGTGTAGTATCCATCCTCTTCTGAATCAAATCTATCTACTCGGTGGTCTCCTGGACAAGACGAAGTCCCAACAAGGCTACCTTTCCAGCCCCCATCCAGCATAAGGGGGATCGACATGGCCTACCATTCAAAAACTCAAAATGTTCCATCTGAATAGCTTCTTGAAAACTATTATTGTATGTAAACTCCACAAGAGGTATGTGTTTCTCTCAAGAACCTCTAAAATCCAGGATATATGCTAGAAGCATGTCCTTAAGCAACTAAATCATACACTCGGACTGGCCATATTTCTAGGGATGGTACGCTTTAATCCAAATTACTTGTGCACCAAAAGCCTTATGAAGCCCCTGCGAAACCTGATAAGTAAAACAAGAATCCCTGTCTAAGACAATGGAGTGTGGAACCCCATGAAAACTTACAATCTCACGGATGTACAACCTTCTCATCTCATCAACACTGATGGTCTCCTTGATTGGAAAGAAATGATCAACCTCCATGAATCTTTCAATGATAACCCATACTACATCATTCCCTCAAGGAGACCTCATCAAACATATCACTAAATCCATCATGACATCGTTCCACTTCCACTTGGGAATAGGAAACTGCTTCAAAATCCCTTCTAGTCGATGATTCTCTGCTTTCACCTGCTGATAGGTGGAACACCTTACGAAAAAACAAGAAAAATCTCTCTTCATACATGGCCACCAATACTGACGATTTAGATCACGATACATCTTTGTGAAAACATGATGAACTGCCCAAACTGAGGAATGAAAATCTCACATCAGCTCTTTGCATGTGTCTTCTAGAACCCATACGTAGGACTAGGCCTTTAGAATCTAATAGCTTCCTTATTTGTGTTCGATCAAGAAGAGTATAGGTAACAACTACAGAAGAAATAAAAACCTACCCCTGTTTTTCATTCACCTCCAAATGCATCTCATAGAATAGAGCCACAAGCTGCCACTCACTAATGGCCTCCTAAATAGCCTGTATCTGAGTCCTCTTGCTCATCACATCAGCCACTGCATTTCCTTTCCCAGGAGTATAATCAAGCTCAAAGTCAAAATAATGAAGGTACTCAACCCACCTTCATTATCTCAAATTCAGGTCAGACTAAGTGAAGATGTACTTGAGAGTTTTGTGGTTAGGGAAAAACACAAAATTCTCTACCAAAATATAAGTTCTCTAACTACGTAAAGCATGAAAAACTACAACAAACTCAAGATTGTGCATCAGGTAATTCCTCTCATGTGGCCTCAACTACTGAGACCCAAACACAACGAATCCTTCTCCCTGCATAAGAACAACTCCCAGCTTGATACTTGATGCAAAACAGTACACAATATTTATCTTTACCACCTCTGGAATAACAAGTATAAATGCCGAATTCAACCTCCCTTTCATATCCTAAAAGGTTGACTCACAAGAATCTGACCACCAGAACCTTTTTCCCCTCTTATTCAGACCCATCAGGGGTGCAATTATATGTGAAAATTCCTGTATAAAATGTTTGTAGTAATCACCGAGCCCTAGAAAACTCTTTAACTCAAAGACTTTCTTCGGCTACTCCCAGGAAACTACTACTCTCACTTTCTCGAGGTCTACTGATACTCCTGACTCTTATATAACATGACCCAAGAAGTGAATCTGGTCTGTCCAAAAGTGGCATTTTGAGAGCATAACATATATCTGATGCTCTCTCAGTGTAGTCAAAAATATCTCAAGATGGGTAACATGTTCGTGTTGAGTTTGAGGGTATACCAAGATATCATCCACAAAGATTACCATGAAGTAATTCATGTATGGATGGAACACTCAGTTCATCAGTGCCATGAAGACCGCAGGTGCGTTCACCACATATTCTTATAGACCATACCTACTCTAGAAGGCTCTAAGAGGTATATCAGATGTTATAATGCACAAATGATAGTAACCAGATATCAAGTCAATCTTCAAGAACACCTGGTCTCCTCGATGCAGATTAAGGAGATCTTCAGTCCTCGACAAGAGATATCGGTTCTTGACCATCAACTGGTTTAACTAATGATAAGCCACACAATTTATGAGGGTACCTCCATCTTTCTTTGCATATTGGGCAGGCGAACCCTAAGGAGAAGCACTGGGTCAGATGAAACCCTTTGCCTATAACTCCTCAAACTGCTTCTTGAGCTCCTGCAACTCAGGTGTAGCCATCCTATAAGGAGGAATGGACACTGGTGCCACTCCTGGAACATACTCAATAGAGAAGTCTACCTCACTCTTCAGTGGAAAACCTGAAAATTCCTCTGGAAAGACATCCCTAAAATGATCCACCACTAGAGGAATGTCCATATATGAAGTCCCCTGGTCATCTAGATATAGACTAGCAATATGGACTGTAACTCCTCCAAACCCATGATTCTCGGGTCCCACTCTGCTCTCTTAGACATCCCATTCACCCTTATGAAGAAATGATTCTCCCTATGGTGATGTGTAACTCACCCTATGACGATAGAAATCAATGAAAAACTGGAAGGCAACTAACCAGTCCATTCCGAGAATGACGTCATAGACTGTCACCTCTGGGACATAAATGTGCCATAAGAAGTGAGACTAACCAATAACTAGATGGAACTCCTTTCACTAATGTACACTAGACATTCTAGTCCCAAAAGGAGTGTATAAAGTCAATATATCAGTAGAATAAAAGATACAAAGCCCAAGGCTCTCCACAACAACAACAGATATAAAGCTATTGGAAGCCCCTATATCGAAAAGATCAGAAGCTAAAACTGAGGCAAAAAGAATTGCACCTTGAACATTAGAGGGTCCAGGATCTTACACCTGCTGAATCTGCTCCACTAAAAATGTATGGCTGATACTGTGGCCCTACGACCCTTCCTAAACACTCTGAGATGATCCACCCTACTATCGCTAAAGACCTGTCTATTGACTACCGCGACCACGACCACAACTTGACCTAAACAGCCAGAAGAACTCCAGAGTCCTAACTGGTGAGAAACTCGTGGTGCTTCTCCTAAAGGAGGATTCATAGAAGAACCCCGATCACCAGCTTCTGGTGAGAAGAACTGACAGAATAACTGAAGATGACCCATCATGCCACATGAATGGAACTCCACTGGGTCTGTTGGGGAATGTGGCCTAGTAAGCACGCTCTTTCTGACTTTGTTTCACACCACTTGGATACTAGAAGAAGTGTCCCACCTCTTTAGATATCCACATGTATACTCCCTATAGTGCTTCCTGTTGTCAGTAGGAGGGATACCAACACTATATGTATAGCCTCCATGGATCACAACTCCTAAATCCCTAAGATTGTGCTATATGATCAGCGCCTGGTTGAATATAGAAGTTATAGTAGTCAACATGACGATGTTCACATGCGATCGAATGTCATGCCTGGGACCATCCTCAAACTACCTCGCCTGGAATAACTCATCCCCTTCAGGAATAGGCATGAAGCACTAAAGCTCTATGAAGCAAGAAGAATACTCTATAACAGAAAGAGTGCCCTACTCCAATCTCAAGAAATATCAGGCTCGATCCGCCCCCAAAGTCTTTGGATAGAAGTAGTCATAAAAGGCACACTAGAACTCATCGCAAGCCATAACCTGATGGAGTCACGCTAGAAAAATAACATCCCACCATCTCTTGGTGGAATCCCAAATCAAATAGGTAGAAAGATTCTCCCTCCTCTCTAGAGGTGTCTCCAGATGCTTGAAGATAGAAATAATGGCTTATAACTATGAATCTAAACCATGTAGTCCTCATTCCCTTGTGAAGGTGAGAGGATGTTGCTGCTGAAAGACCCGCTTCAACTATGAAATAGAAGGGGTAGGATGCGGTACTCTTCAGAAGGTTTGTATAAACCTCATAATGCCTTCTTGGACCTGTACATTAGCACCTGTGTTCAGAATGATGGCTAGTGCCAAGACTGGCACAACTGGAGGATCTGTTAGTAGTCCTTGATCAACTAGGTCTGGCATCTGGTCACTGTCCTATAACTGGCAGACAACTGAAGGAAATCTCGGTGGCATGGCTCTGCAAGGTTAAGCGTACACCTTAGATCAAGATTAACAAGGATGTAAAGCTAGAAGTGTAAGAAGGGAATAGGAGAAATAAAGTATTGAAGTTTTTCAAAACATGGATACACGATGTGTATAATACCTACATGGCACATTCCCTTAAGCCTTTCACATGGGAATGTAATCCTGCCACAACTGGTCATGTATCACCCCAAACACACGGTGTGTTGTCCAAATACACTGTGTGTACTTGAATCCTCTTCCCCTGCCTGAGTTCTTCTACACGACTAAGCCACACAGTTCTCCTAGAACAAGACTACACGGCATGTCTGTGCCAAACACGGCGTGTACTAGACACGCTTCACCGACTCGTGTTGTTAGTGACACGGAAGGTCACACAGCTGACTCTATATGGCGTGTTTGTGCCAGACACGGTGTGTACATGGAAATTTTTCTGACCCATGTTGTCTGTTACACGACCGGGTACTTGGGTTACACTACACTGTGTGTTACATGTTGACACGACGTGTATTAGAAAAGACTCAACCAGCCCATGTTGTTAGTGACACGACCGGTGACACAGTTCTACAACACGGTGTGTACAAACGGTACATGGTGTGTCCTACCAAAGATTCCAAACCTCATTTCCCCTCCCACACAGTCTGAGACACATTTAGAGACTATACGACGTGTACATACAATACACCGCGTGTACTAAAGAAAAATATTTTCTTCCTGAACATAAGAACATAGGGCATGTATTCCTTAATACACTCCATGTATTCTGGGATTTTATAGACATTAAGCATGAAACACTGCTCCAAAACCCAGAAAAAAATTGAAACGAACACTAAAGTTCCAAATTACAATCCGTGAGGGCCCATACTCCCTACAAATCAAAGCTTGGCATCTTATACATGCTCCATCAAAGCATAACAAATTAATTATCCAACAAATTCCGATCCATGAGGTCCCATAACTACTCAAGAACCAAAGTTTGGAATTCATTCAAACAATACCAAACATAAATAAATATCCTATCAAAAGAAGGTATTATATCAAGGCGTCTATCACAATATCATGCATATCAAGAAAAACATTTGTCACAACAACATACAATTGCTAATTCACCCAAAATGGCATGGCGAGAATGCATGACATGCGATTTTTAGAAAGTGACTATATGATGCATGAGATGGATACCCTCGTCTCATAGGGTTTCAAAGGAAATTGAACCTCAATAATATCAAAAATAACAGCACAAAACATGTGAATCACCCAACAGTGAAAATCAAATCAACTGTAAAATTTCAAAACCATAAAATTGAAATAACGATGTAGATTAGCATTTCCCTGTACACAGGTTAGCTACACCTGGGCACAATTTATTACCCAATACCAATTCCTTCCTATCCTTGACTATATTCTCTAAGAAGTTAGTTGTGACGAAAATAATTCCTCTGATACCACTTTGTATCTTCCTGGTTCTGAAATCCACCCAGAGGTTCCCCATACCCGGTTGGTCACATGGCCTCAAGTGCATTTCCCCGAATGCAGAGGATGTCGACTAGCAGTGAGGGACTTAGGTGTGATAGTGTGAAAACTATTCCCTAATGGGCAGAGTAGCACAACAGAAGTAAAATAGATAGACAATAGCAGAAGCAATAATAATACCATACAACAGTAAACAACCGAAGACTAAAAGTAAGAACAATTGGAGCATATATATAAATGATGGAAGATACATATGTCTAAGAAAACAACCAAACAAGTCACAATTCTGGAATATAGTACTAAATAAAGTTCATAAGAAAAAAATCAACTCCACAACATCGCAAGCCTTAGCTTGGTCCCATGCTCTCCAGCTCAAAAGCAGTCGAGTACCTGAAGTAGAAGAGAGATTGCCCTTAGCTAAACCTATAACAATATAATCTGTTTGGGCCCAAAAGCATGACCCCAACAGGGTGTGTGGCTAATACCAGTAGGAAACAACTAAAATATTAGTGCCTAATAGTCAATTAAAATATATGGTAGGCTATAAGAAAAAGGAAGCAATAATCAAGGAAGTACTCAGCAGTAAACATTCCTACCGTTCAAATCATTCAAACACAACATATCAAGTAAGAAGATAATCACAAATAGGTATCCCTCTGGGATTTTCTCATAGCCTAATCCCCTATGGTACTACCTAGAAAACACAATAATCCCTATGGTAAGTACACATAGTCTAACCCCTCTGGTTCCACTTTAGCACAGACTCTTTGAGGAAACACTCATCATCACTTCCCCTTATAGTCTCATATCGGTAACTAAAAGGTGCTCTGAGGAATCCCTTATGTCACATTCTCCCTATGGCCCACATAGAGGAACAACAAACACTTTTTGGAAGCAATTACGTCAATTCCCCCAGTGTTATCACATCATAACCAAAAAAACAGACACTCTGGAGAAGCCCTTACGTCCATTCTGCCTATGGTCTACTACACTAGGTTCTCACGGCCATGTGAAAGTTAAACGAGAACAAAAATTCAAATATTGTGAAGGTGAACCTCAAGAACTACTTATCTAACAGTCCACAACATTACAACATGTCAGATAAACAAAAACCCTATCCTACAGTACTAGGCATGGTGAAATACAAGGCAGTCTAACAGGCTAAGCCGGACCAAATGGTCATAAACAAAACATGTATGGGAAAACAATTCTAAAGCATATAAATTAACAATATTCACATTAAATAAACCTCTATTCAATCATATAAGCATATCCTACAATTAACAGGGCTAAAACAGTAAACACGCAATATCCCGTTCAAGGGTATTGGGCAATTGTGCTCATATAACTCAAAGAATTTTTATAGAAAGGCCCAAACCACCTACCTCAGTGTTGTAGGATCTCTATACGTGATTATGAATCCTTCAATCTCCCAAGGAAATTTTTAATCTATATAAATTCTAAAAATACTCAACCTAGGATAATTATTAAAAGAAGAGGAACCAGGAAATGAAGATCTAGAAGAAGGATGAGATTTCCATAGAGATCCCAACACAATTGAAGAAGGTAGACTTTGAGAACGAATACTTGGTCGGGGGCTCGGAGAAGTTCCGTAGCCATATGGTCTATCTCGGTCAAATTAGACATAGAAGGAGATGGTTCTATCTGTGAGACGCGACCTCAGTGATTTTAATGAAAAAAATTACACGACGTGTACTTTTGAGGTACATGGCGTGTGCTTTCCCTTACCAAGCCCTGCATTAGGCGGCCTCCAGGTCACCACACACGACCATGTAAAAATCCGTTACACAACCAGCACACGGCTACCTGTGGTAATCGAGTACACAACATGTACTCATAAAGTACATAATATGTACTTAAGAAATTTCTAGAAATTATCCTCTTTATTAAAAAAACAAGAAAAAAGAAAACATACCTGAAAGGAAGATCTGGTTTCTTAAAATATCCACAGACATATCCTTATAAATATTCCTAGGTATCTCATGAAATTTTTATCATCCTAGTTTTTGATAGATGACTAATCCTTTCATCTCATACCAACCATAACGACCCATGTTTAACATACATGTATATCACATCAATTTATATGAATATTCCACATAGTAGAAAATTAAATGCTTTAGGTTGTTAATAGTTTAGTTCATATGGATACTTGGAAAAAATATATTCAAACTTGGTGAATGATCTTTAATGTTTCCCACTAATAACATCCCCTTTAGTAAATCTACTTAAACCCTTTCTTTTTTAACATGTGGAAAGGAAACATAAGAAAGGGGTGAGATTGAATAATCAGTAAGGATAAATGAATGATGAATATAATCATAACATGAATATAATGGTATGAGAACATGATCATATCATTTACAGATCACACCCTAAATATCAAATATCATAATCCTGAGACATGGAATAAATATTGGTAGTTTATAAGACATGAATCATAAGGAAATCAAGAGCATAATAAATAAAATAATAACATATTAATAAGACATATAAATTTCAGAATACACATAAACATATAATATCATATTTCAAGGATACCTACCAAGACCATCATAACAAGTTAGAATTGGGATAATTACCCATCTCCCTACTTCGAGTTTGGGATTCCCTACTACATGCACACAGGTTTTGGGCCTAAGATTCTATATCATGTACCCATGTATTTTTGGCTTACTATTCCCCTTGTTTTTGCCTTGGTATTCCCTTTTCAGACCCCTCTTTCTTCAAAATTTTCATTCCATCTCATGTACCCTCATTTTTCATGCTCTAAATTCCCTCTTGCTTTAGGCTCAGGATTCCCTCATGTATACCATATTATTCTGGATTTGGGATTATCCTCTTGTTTTGAGTTTAACATGACCTCATTTTTGAGGTTTGGGATGAACTCACATATACCATATCTAGGTCATAAAACATTTATCATTAACCAATTAATTAGGGGAGATATAGGTCCCACCAATCACATAATATGATTATACATGCATTTTTCATAAGATAAAAAACAATCATCGTATCATGAAACATGAAATGAAATGGGTATCGTTAACATTTAATCACATGATAACATACTGTGAAGGTATAGGTTTAATAATCATTTCATCAAGTAGTAAACCATCATAAGATGTGGTTTTCAAAATCATAAAAACCATTGATGAAATAGGGGTATCATAAAAATAATTCCTTAAAAACATAAACCATTAAAGAATGAATATGAATGGTACTCAAAATCTTAAATGTAGAAGGATTTAGAAAGATTACATGGAACATTTCTTATAAAAAAACGCTTTCATAAGAAATATTTTTTACAAAACCAGTCCAAAAATCCATATATTATAAATAAGGCCTTTCAATTTTTATTTTCAAATTTCTTGACGAAAATATCTTTTCATATTTCAAAATGGGTTTTAAGAAAAAGAATTTTGAAAACCATTTTCTATGATCACACATTTAAAAATAAAAATAAAGACTTGAAGCAATTTTGAGAACCTTTTCCCTGTAAAACATAAAAAAATATTCATGAAAATTTGAAAAAATTTTCTTCTAAAATAATTTGGAAACATTTAATTGATTCTTGAAATAATTATTAAATCCTTTTCCCTTAAAAACATATAATTGTAGCTTGAAAACATTTCTCAGAAACATTTTATTTGAGAATAATTTGTAAAACATAAAATATTATCTTAAAAATCATTGATGCAATTTTATTTTCAACTTAATTTTTTAAAAAATAAAATAAATGTTTTTAAAATAATCTAAAACAAATTTTAATGATAAAATATTTCGGAAAATCTTTTCCATTGAAACAAAAATTAAAAAAAATAATTTTCATAGTATTATGAAAACATTTTCTATAAAAAATTATTTTTAATCTATTAAAATAATCTTTAGGGGGATTCTAGTCATGATGGTAGGTAATTCCATACATGCAGAAAATGCATTTCTCACCATAAATAGTTTAGAAAAGTGCATTGACCTGAAAATGATAAAAAAATCATTTTGAAAACCCTTTTTGTTCACAAAGGAAAAAATGGGTAAAAATGCCTTATAAAGACCATTGAATAATATTATAATATTTTTAGAAATTGTTTTCAGAAATTGATTTAGAAAATAAGATTTCGAAGAAATAAATATTCCCAATGAAAGGGATCGGTAAAGTAAAACGTTATTAAAAACAATTTATTGATCATATTATGTAAAAAAGAGTGAAAATGGTACCACTACATGGATATAACATGAGTATATAAGGGTTTATAAATCTCATAATATTTCTTGTGATATAGATCATAAAATTTCATCATTGGGATCATAATCATAAATAATATCAGGAAATGGTTAGATTTTAGCAATAAACCATTACCAATTTGGTATCTTTGAATCATAATACAATGTAAATAATAAAATTAAATGAATATTAACATATAATTAAAAGAATAATATTCCTGATATAATTTTTCAAATATAGTACATACACATCCTATAAATATATAAGTGCATAACATGTCATATGTCTCAAAGAATGAAAATTGGGAAAAAATTATTTTACTGATTCGGTTGCTTTTGAAACATAACTCCCCATGAAATAAAGATTATAAAATGGATAAGTGAATATCCATAAATTTCTTAATTAAAATAATATAATAAAACCATGTTAATTATACACCCCACATATAATAAATAGGATGTGAACATGGCTTGTGCGTCGTGAAAATAAAAAATGCGGCGATAAATTACATAATACTTTTGTAACTATATAATCATAATCCCCATTAAATAATAAAATCAATTAAATATTTTAATATAATTAAGTAAATTAAATTAATGATATAAAATTTCATGGTGTATTAAATAATCCACACAAATTAATTGAGTGGTGAATATGGCATATTTCTCACGGATATAAAAAGTGAGATGAAATTACGTTACCATAAGTGTTGACATTCATTGTACACATTAAAACCTCACTTATGATAAATATAAGTTTATTATATATAAAAAAGGAACTATATTATTATATCTAATAACATATATGATTCAATTATGACTTTATATTTCCCTTTTATTATCAATTCCATGTTAATGTAACGTTTTAGGTAAAACTACACGGTTTAGCTTTTGTGTTTCGAGTTTTTGTTCTTAATACTATTACATAGATTGTGATTTAATTATTTCAAGAATCTAAAAAATGATATATATATCATATATGTTCTTTATAAAAATATTTTTAGAAATCAATAAAGGATATAAATATAAAATGAATTAAACTATTCATGGAGAAGCTAGGTTATACGTGCCAATGAACGCTGCTTCTGTTTTATTTTTATATTGAAAGAAATAAAGTAAATGAAAAATATATATATATATATAATATAATTATATTAGAATTATTGTTTCATATATATAACATATAAATTTACTAAACCAATCCTTAATACATTCCATATAATGTGTGAATGAGTCACATCACTTTGAGAAGGTGATAGTCCACAGTTCCACAAATGAATTTATCACATTTACACAAAAAGGAAGGCTTGATTGTAGGATATATTTCAAATAATATAATTGTATAAATAAATCATAAATAAAATATATATTTTAAAAAATATATTTTACTTCATAATTCACAAAATTGATAGGTGGTAATGAAAAAAATAACAACATCATCTTATGAGGTGGTAGTTCACTGTACACAAAAATGGTAACTTCATTTCCCATTAGATGGAAGTGTGTGTATGTGCAGATAAAACCCCTATAATTAAAAATATCAATGTATTTGTTATAATGTTATTATTATATAACCATTTAATAAAAATAATTGAGGTTTTGGATTGATAAAAAAATAAAGATCCTTGGGGATGGATGTTACATCTTATTTGGGTCACTCATTTTCATTATAACCAATGGGATTCCTTGAGTATATTTTATTCAAAGATGAGACTTATAAGTTGAGGGTATGAATTATTATGGTCTATTTGAGAGTATAGTTTTAGAATCAATGTTTCTTGAGGAGTGTTATAACGTGGGAGGGGTGAGTTCCATTTTATTGTTGATGGAGGGGAGTCACATGGCATTTTTTGAAAACAGTTAGGTGTACCCAATGTTGTACCAAGAAAAGACATCAAAACCCAACACGAACCAATAACTAAATATTTATTTCCGAAAATTAAATTGGTTTTGGGCAATTTTTTAGGTCATTGTGGCCCTTGTGTTTAAGGTTTACTCCCTTGTTTAGCATAATTTTACCTTAATAGCTATAAATACTTTTAATCACTTCCGCTATTTTTTTTACAAAATTCAATTTTATCTCATATAATATAAATATCATACATATTAAAAAAATTTATATCCATTTTTATAAATTAAATTAGCATAATTTTTAAAATTAGGTTTAATGTAAATCTTATAGATATGGCGATAAATCAGGTTTTTAATGTGATAATGCAGAAATGATCATTAAGAATATATATATAAACTAAATATGAAAATGATTCCAATGGAATAATTTTGATTAATTGATGTATGATTAATCTATTTTTAATATAACAAAACTAAAAATTTAATTTTAAAATTTAATTAAATTAGATGAAAAAGAAATTTTGAATTAAAATTCATTATTTTTCACTATGCATCCAAAATTTAGGTTTGTCAAAAAAATAAAAAAAATAAAAGATAAGATATTTCTGAAATTATGAATTTAAAAATGAATTTTCTTTTATAAAATTAAATTTCTAGGAGTTTCTAAATTTAATTTTATTGTTGTTTGCAGAATAAAATAAAAAATAGTTCCTTTAAGAAAATATTAGTTTTAAAACATATAAATACCCTACAAATAGTTATAAGTTTCATTATCAATATGATTTTTATATTTTAAAATATTATAAATAATATTAAGAAATTAATATTTATAATTCATATTACTATGTTTAGCATCTAGGTTATAACCATCCAATTTAATGGGAGCATGACACCGAAATGTTTTACAAGGATTGATCATAATGGGGGTTTCTACCCCTTATTCCATTTCATTCTAGCTCAAGATGTATGTGCTTCAATAATAATTATAGTGAATACACAACTACCTGCATATAGTCTAATAGTATCTCAAATCATTATCTATACCAGACACTACTAGCTTATAATGGCTCTCATACAATTATTACTAATTAACATGATATCCTTGATTATGATGGATTTCATAACATAAAAAAGTATATTTTACTTCTTACATATTCAAAAAAGGAGGGATTGACCCCTAACCTTTTCTAAAAAAACATTAAGTAGATTTATTAGATATTGATTATTTAATATAAAATCATCATAATTGAATGTATATAATTCTCAAAAAATGATCTAATTTATTTATTCTAATTTATTATAATTAATGATTTTCATATATCACCAATTTCATGTTATTTATTTTTCCCTAGCCAATTATATTTGGGTCATATCATACTTGCGATCTCATGAAACTCATGTAATGGCCCAAAAATTTTAATGATTTTTTGTTTCCAAATTTTTGTGTGTTATCTTGGTTTATACTCAACAAAACTATATTCTTTAATTAATGATGTGAGAATAATTAAAATGATACCATTGTGTTTCGACTGTTATATAATTGTTGTTCAATATGACCATTGGAAACTAAAGGTTGCGATTGTTGTCTCTAAATACAAGTGATCTTGGTTAATTAATACATAAAGAAGATTTGATGGCCTCATCCAGTAGTCTCGGGCCGATTGAAGCCCATCAGATAGAACATGGGAAGGAGGTAGCACCACTGGGCTTTGCTCTGGACCAAACCTAAGCCGAACTTCATCATGTGAAGATGGAGATGAATCTTCTGCGGGAGAAGTTCATGCTTATATAAATCACTACTTGGGAAATATTGGCCTAGAGACCCTCAGATTCTCTCACCTTAGAACACCTTACACTTAGGTCCTATGCTGGTGTTATAAGGGGATATGTAACGAGAACGTGGCTACTTTGTGTAATCCATTCAGATAAATAATGTTGTGATTTCTTCCTGTGTTGAAGTTTGTGTTTTTTTTCAGATGTTCGAATAAATATAGGATGTATGTTGATGAATTTCGGAAGATTCTTATATTTTAAAATATTTATGTAAACCTTAAACAATTAATGTTGTCTAATGATTTTCAAAAAATGGTCTTCTAGAAATGTGTTCAGTAAGAAAAATAGAATCTAATAAGATCAACTTAATGTTTTGTGAATAGTATAATATAAATAGTGATTTTATAATTAGGATTAGTAATGTGACCAAATTGAGTATTAATCTCACTTAAAGAAAGTATTAATATAATTTAGGCAACTTCATTAAGTAATGTGATTCAATAAAATAGTTAAATAACTGTTTCATAAATTATTAGTCAAGAATTAGTTTTATCTGGTGAATAATGTTTTTTAATTAAAAATTAAATTAAAAATATTTAGAAAATTATTTTTATAAAATAGAGTTCATTTATGAATTCATAGCATCGATATTAGGTTAAGGTGATTTTTCGGGATTTTTCTGAAAAAAAATGAATTTTTGATGAATAGTGAAAATACAGTTTTTAGTTTCAGGTGTTTATGACATAATTAAGAATGTAATAATTGTGTAATATTTCTGGTCCACTTATTAATATTAATATAAGGTATGAGGTGTCCCAAGTGTCTATACCATGGGCAAATACCGTGGGCAAGCCCATGGTTTTCCAATACCACTGATGAGGTGTCCCTTGGCCATTAATTACTTGTTCCCTCACTTCTCCTATAAATACCAAGCCTTTCCCTCATTCATTTCATTTCCAAATCCTTCTAAAACGATGTTCTTGTCACCTTAACTACCAAGGTTTCCTCCCAAGGTTCCCTCAAGCCTCCCAAGGTTCCATCCTTCATGCTTTCGAAGTTTCTCTTCAAGGTAAGGGAATCTTTCACCCTCCTCTTTTAAGTCATGACTTCCTTTATGTTGTGTCTTATATTTTCCATCTCTTTATGTTGAGGGTATGTTCTTATATGTTCGTATTACTACCCATTTCATGTCCAAATGATGAGATACCCTTTATTCTCTCATCAATTTGTTTTCCGAATTTTTATGTGACGTCATTAGGCTGCCGAATTTCTCGTAAAAGAAATCGCATCTTCACTTTTATTTCATGTTTCCTTTTCATGTGGTATGTCATTAAAATATACAAACCATGATCTTATTCAGTACCCAAACTTTTTTATGAATTATTTAGGAGTGTGTGACCCTTGTACCCTCTCTATTTTCTAAAACCATGTTATATAGCCGTTATACTGTAGAAATTTCTTCTCATAATGTATATCAATTTCACTCAAGAAATCCCCTTGTTTATTTGTGTGAATACCCAGACCTATTTCATTTATATGGGTGTTCATAAATATATAAATATGAAATATTTGATTCGGAAATTGTCATACATATAACCCTCACTCCCTTTCCATGGGTTATAAATGATATAATGATCTTATTTTTAAGAGCTTTTAAAATGTGACGATTATGAAATGAAACCCATTCCTTTTTTCTATATGGGTTATTTATGAAATGTTTGATTATGATATTTGTGGATCCCATGTAAGTAAAGGAATATTAATGGTGTGCCATAATAGTGCTTCAATGCATTGGGTAAATATTTAATCTCTGGAGATGACAAGTTTCACGATACCTTGGTGAATAACCTTTGTAATTTTTATGACACCTTGGGGATGGACCTTGGTGATATGTTCATGAATGTCTAAATGAAATTTTGTAGCCACATATTCAAGTTATGTTTCATGTTCTTTTCATTATGATATTCATATACTTCAATTTTTGATATCTTTATGTAGTTATTCAAGTTCTTATTGACATCACAAGTACACTGATTCCCTTGTTTACCCTTAATGGGCCTTCGGCTCACCCTTTCCATTGATGTATGTCTCCAGGATATGAAAGGAAGTAATTGTACTTAGGATGATCTTATGATGAATCCTTACAAGTGGATTACAAGAATTTTTTATTTTTTATTCATGTTTTATTGTTCCTGATTTCCAAGACACTAGACTTTAAAGATCCTCTATAAGTAAAATGTAATGAAAAGTTGTGTATTAAAAAGGCAGGATGCCACAGTTTGTATCAAAGGATAGTTTAGTTAATTATGGAAATTATGATATGAAAACATTAGGAAGAAACCTATATAAATGTTTAAATATAGGGAAAACTTTCTTGTATTTTGGTGAGTATTGAGTAAGTGGTTTATCAAAAAAATATATCTTTGTCTAGATACGAGCAGGTAGTGGCGGCTCTGGAACAGATGTAAATAGGGGTAAAACCCAAAAACACCACTTTGAGCTAGACTTGAATGGGAATTGGTGCACGACAACGGGCCTTACTGTACTCTTGGTTACAACACACACATGGGATATGGTTGGTTAATCGCAAGCTTTTTATGAATCATTATGAAGGAATCATAGAGAAATATAATTGTTTATGCATGAAGTTTTAAGACGTATCATCCTTTATAGTTAAAAGATTCCTAAATGAAACAAGTTTCTCACTAGAATATTATTCTTTTAGAAAATGCCAGGCAATAGGAGGAACCGTGCAAATGGTGACCGCAATAGACCAGGTGCTGACGACCCTCTGATGGAATGTAGAATCGAAACATTCATGTGAATGATGAACCAACAATATCAAGTTATGAGTAATAACTTGAATCAAGCTTAGAGGACGATCTCTCCATGAAAGGAACAACATTATGATGAATCCATTATGTGCCAACAACCACCAACCTTCAGTGGATCGACTGACCCATTGATTGCTGAGAATTGGATCACCTCTATAGAGAATATCTTTTCTATGCTATGTTGTTCAGAGCAAGAGAAGGTCAGCATGGTTGTCTATCACTTGGAGGGAGAAGCTGATCAATAGTGGGAACTGATAAAAAACATGAGTCAAAGAGTGGAAGTTGATGCTATGGAGTGGGAAGAGTTCAGAGGGATCTTTTTCTATAATTATTTCCCTTGTTCCCTGAGAACAAGAATAAAGAAGGAGTTTATCAAGATGAAGTAGAATGAGAATGAATCTGTGGGAAGCTACGAGATGAACTGCACAAGGATTTCACGATATACTTCTAGCTTTGTCATGGATCCAAATGGTAAGGTTGATAGATTCTTCGATGGACTAAGACCTCACCTGTGGAAGAATCTAGCCAACCGAGATTATTATAGATATGAGGTGATCATGTGGAGTGCGATGAATGTCGAGAGAGAGTTTGGTGAGATGCAATGGTCTCATAAATCCAATGACAAGAAGAGATCGATGGAGCCCAACTTAGGGAGAACTTTTGATCATGGAAGATGAGAAAATAAAGTACAACATCCCCACGTGTAATAAATGTGGGAAGAAACATTTGGGGAACTCGCTACTCGGGAGTGGTAAGTGCTACAAGTGTGGCAGAGATGGATACATTGCAAGTAATTGTCATAGTGAGGTGAAACCTCAACTTACAAACACAAACAACAAGGGGAAGATGGTGCAGGCCCTACCTGAAGTCCAGTACTTCAAGTGTGGACAACGTGGTCACTTTTCCAATCACTATCCAAATCTGAGGGAAGTGGAGGGGAACCACAATCAGCCTCAGCAAAAGTCAAGAGATCAAGGTTGTGCTTTTGTTATCACGACAGCTGAAGTCGATGCTCTAAATGATGTGGTAGCAGGTACTCTTGTTGTCCTCTCAAAGATAACAAGTACTTTGTTTTATTCTGGTTCTACGCATTCCATTATTTCCTCCATGTTTTCATGGAATTTAGAATTAACCCTTGAATTAAAAAAAATAGAGTTGTCAGTCAAGACTCTGGGTGGGACTATCCAAGCATCATCAGTGTTTAGAAACTCTAGTATTTACTTTAGTGAGAACAATCTTATCGCAAATCTAGTAGTCATTCCTATGCTGGAATACAACATTATACTAGGTATGGGTTGGTTCTTAATGTATAATGCTATGATCAATTGCAGAAGGAAGGAAATATCAGTAGTCTTGAATGGAAAACATACAGTTATCTTCCAAGGAGATATATCTCAACCTCATCTTTGTCTAAAAGAACCCCCTATATCCTTATTTATGGAGTTGATCGGCGAAGAATAAGAAAGAGATGAGATTTTTATGATAGAAAATTTCCCCATCATCTAGTAATACATTGATGTATTTCTAGACGAGTTTCTGGGACCTCCCCCTGAAATAGTGGTAGAGTTCTCCATCGAACTCATACATGGATCTCATTAGATATCAAAGACCCCATATAGGATGGAAAATGTGGAGCTAGAAGAATAAATGAAACAACACTAAGATCTTTTAGAGAAGGGGTTTATCTGACCAAGTGTTTCCCCTTGAGGAGCACATATTCTCTTTGTGAAGAAGAAGGATGGGTGGATGTGGCTATGTATGGATTATAGAGAACTGAATGGGATCACAGTGAATAAAAAATACCCTCATCCAAGAATTGATGACTTATTTGACCAACTTCGTGGGGTTCAATTCTTCTCTAAGATTGATCTTTGATCTGGTTATCTTCAATTGGGGGTGAAGAAATAAGATATTCCAAAAACAGCCTTCCGATCAAGATATGGGTATTATGAGTTTTTTTTTATGCCCTTCAGACTGACTAATGCACCTTCTATTTTTATGGATTTGATTAATAGAGTCTTTAAGAACTACATTGATAACTTTGTGGTAGTTTTTATTGATGATATTATGATATATTTCAAAAGTTTCTAGGAGCATGAATATCATCTAAGGGTTATTTTTCAAACTACATGGAAGGAGAGGATTTTGGAATGTTAATTAAATGTGATTTATGGTTACAACAAGTCACTTTCTTAGGGCACATTGTAACCAATGAGGGAGTCACAGTTGACCCTACAAAGGAAAAAGTTATAGAAGAGTGGCCTCAACCTACAATAATAGCTAATATTTGTAGTTTTCTTGGATTAGAAGGATATTATAGGAGGTTTGTGAAAAACCTTTTATGACATTCTAATCCATTAACCAAGTTAACAAAAACATTGGTCATGTTCATCTGGACAAAGGAATGTGAGGAATGTATCCAAGAGCTGAAGAAGAGATTTGTTACTGCACCCATGTTAACTCTGCCCTCAAGTGTAGAAGGATTCATTATTTTTAGTGATGAATATCTAAAAGGACTTGGGTGCATCCTCATTCAAAATGAAAAGGTCATTGCTTATGCATCTCGACAGTTGAATATTCATGAGCAGAATTCTCCTACGCATGATCTGGAGCTGGCTATGGTCATTTTTTATCTGATGATATGGAGGCACTATCTTTATGGGGAGAAATGTGATATAAACACAAACAATCATTGTTTGAAGTATATTTTCACACAAAAGGAATTGAACATGAGAAAAAAGAGATGGTTGAAACTTCTTAAAGACTATGATTGTTCAATTCATTATCACCCTGGACGAGAAAACAAAGTTGCCGATGCATTAAGTAGGAAAGACCCAGTTGTTCTTTCCATGATGAGGATCCAAAAATATCCTTTGATCAATGACCTTGTAATGCTAGACATAGGAATTATAAAGAAAGGGATATCATCAAACCTAACCCAAATGATTTCTCAACCATCATTACTAGAGAAGATCAAGAAGGCTCAGAAATAAGATACTTTATTAAAAGAGAAGTTTGAGGCTATAAAGGATGGAAAGTTTCATCAGTTCAATATTGATCAAGAAGGTGTACTGAGATTTCGTACAAGACTATGTGTTACATCTATTCCAGAAATAAAGAAGGATCTGATGGATGAATCTCATAGCTCTACTTTCTCTATACATCATGGAAGCACAAAAATGTATAATGACCTTTGTTATCATTGTTGGTGGGATAATATGGAAAGGGGTATTTTTTAATACACTTCAAGGTGCCTAGTATGTCAGAAAGTGAAGGCAGATCGACAACTTCTTAAATGGGTATTGAAACCCCTACCCATACGAGCATGAAAGTGGGACAATATCACTATGGACTTCATCACTGGCCTTCAGATAACTTCCAAAGGAAACAACGCATTATGGGTTATTGTGGACTATCTCACAAAGACTGCCCATTTTATATCTATCTGGGAAGATTTCTCTCTTGATCAACTTGCCAGGATTTATGTGAAGGAAGTGGTAAGGCTGCATGGAGTTCCAATTTCTATCGTATCTGATTATGACCCAAGGTTTACATCAAAAATTTGGAGAAATATTCAACATTATCTGAGCACTAAATTAAATTTCAGTACAGCATATCAGCCCCAAACTGATGGCCAATCGGAAAGGACTATTCAAACACTCGAGGACACACTGAGAACTTTCTCAATGGAATTTAATGCTGGATGGGATCAACATCTCCCTTTAGTTGAGTTCTCTTACAACAACAACTTCAACTTGAGAATTCAAATGACACCCTATGAAGCTCTAAATTGGAAGCGATGTAGAAATCCTACATGTTTTGATGAAGCTGGTGAGAGAAAGCTTCTTGGGCCTGATATTGTGCAAGTGATGACATAAAATGTCAATGCCATCCAACAACACATTAAGGCCGCTCAGAGTCAGAAAAAGAGCTATGCCGACAACCGTCAAAGGCAGATGGAGTTTGATGTTAGTGACAAGGTCTTTCTTTAAATTTAACCTTGGAAGAAATTCAAGAGGTTTTGGAAGAAAGGGAATCTCATCCCTAGGAACATTGGCCCCTATAAAATCCTTGATCGTGTGGGATCAGTGGCCTATTGTCTTGCACTTCCTCTAAATCTAGCACAAGTTCATGATGTCTTCCACAAATCCCTCTTTAGGAAGTACATACCAGACCCTTCACATGTACTAAACCCATAGGTTGTACAACTGGAACATGACCTCTCTTATGAGGAGTAGCAGGTGGAGATCATGGATTGTAGAGACAAGCTTCTACACAACAACACCACCCAACTTGTTAATGTGTTGTGGAGAAACCACAAATACGAAAAACCCACATGGGAACCAGAGGAGTCTATGAGGCAGAAGTACCAACACCATTTTTTTTTCTGAGGATACGAGTTAAAATTTTGGTGACAAAATTTCTTAAGGGTGGAATAATGTAACATCCTGAAATTTTGAATGAATTTTCGTTTCCTAATTTTTTGTGTTATTTTATTTCATACTTAACAAAACTACATTCTTTAATTAATGATGTGAGTATAATTAAAATTAGACCATTGGGTTTCAACTGTTATATGACCATTAGTAAATACGACCTTTGGAAACTAAAGGTTTCTATTGTCGTCTCTAAATACAAGTGGTCTTGGTTAATTAATACACAAAGAAGATTTGATGGCCTCATCCAATAGTCTTGGGCTGATCAAAACCCATCTGACGAAACATAGGAAGGAGGTAGCACCACTGGGATTTGCTCTGGACCAAACCCAAGAAGAACCTCAACGTGTGAAGCTAGAGTAGAATCGCCTTCAGATGAATTTTATGATTATAGAAATCACTACTCAGGCAATGTTGGCTGATCCACCCTCAGATTCTCTCACCTTAGCACAACTTACACTTAGGTCCTATGCTTGTGTTATAAGGGGCTATGTAACGAGACTGTACCTACATTGTGTAATCCTTTGTGATATATAGAGTTGTGATTTCTTCCTATGGTGAAGTTTGTGTTTTTTTCAGATGTTCGAATAAATATAGGATGTATATTGATGAATTTTGGAAAAAGGGGATATTTTAAAATATTTATGTTAACCATAAATATTTAATAGTGTATAATGATTTTCAAAAAATTGTCTTCTGGAAATGTGTTCAGTAAGAAATGTATAATCTAATAAGATAAACTTAATTTTTTGTGAATAGTAAATTATGAATAGTGATTTTACGCTTAGGATTAGTAATGTGACCAAATGGATTAGTAATATCACTTAAATAAAGTATTAATATAATATAGGCACCTTCGTTAAGTAATGTGATTCAATAAAATATGTAAATAACTGTTTCATAAATTATTAGTCAAGTATTAGTTTTTTCAAGTGAATAGTGTTGTTTAATAAAAAATTAAACTAAAAATATTTAGAATTTTTTTTATAAAATAGATTTCATTTTTGAATTCACAGCATCGATATTAGGTTAAGGATATTTTTTATGATTTTTCCGAAAAAAATGAGTTTTCGATGAATAGTGAAAATACAGTTTTCAGTTTTGGGTGTTTAATGACATCATTAAGGATGTAACAATTATGTAATATTTCTGGTCGACTTATGAATAGTAAGATAAGGTATAAGGTGTCCCAATTGGCCAATACACAGGGAAAATACCATTGGAAAGCCCATGGTTTTGCCAATACCACCGATGAGGTGTCCCTATGCCATTAATGACTTGTCCCCTCACTTCTCCTATAAATACCAACCCTTTCCCTCATTATTTTCATTACCAAATCCTCTTAAATGACGTTATAGTCTCCACAACTCCCATGGACTCCTCCCAAGGTTCCATCAAGCCTCCCAAGGTCTCTACTATTAATATTTCCAAGTTACTCTTCAAGGTAAGGGATTCTTTCACCATCATCATGAAAGTCATGACTTCCTTTATGTTGTGTATTATATTTTCCATCTCTTTATGTTGAGGGTATGTTCTTATATATTCTCTTATACTTCCCATTTCATGTCCAAATGATGAGATAACCATTCTTTTCTCGTCAATTTTTTTCTGGTATTTTTATGTGACGCCGTTAGGCTGCCGAATTTCTCTTAAAAGAAACCGCATCTTCTATTTTCTTTCATGTTTCCTTTTCATGTGGTATGTAATTAAAATATACATACCATGATACAATTCAGTACCCATACTTTATTATGAATGATTTTTGAGTGGGTGACCCTTTTCCCCTCTCTTTTTTCTAATACCATGATATATAGCCGTTATGCTGCAGAAATTTCATCTCCAACTTTCTATCTCTTTCTCTCAAGAAACCCCATTGTTTATTTATGTGAATACCGAGACCTATTTCATTTCTATGTGTGTTCATAAATATATAAAGATGATATATTTGATTCTGTAATTTACATACATATAACCCTCAATCCCTTTCCATGGGTTATAAATGATATTATGATCTTATTTTTAAGAGCTTTTAAAACATCATGATTTTAAAATGAAACCCATTCTATTTATTCTCTATAGGTTATTTATGAAATGTTTGAATGTGATCTATGTGGATCACAATTACATAAAAACATATTAATGGTGCACCCTAAATGAACTCCATTCCATTGGGTAAAGATTTAATCTCTAGAGATGACAAGTTTCACGATACCTTGGTGAATAACCTTGGTAATTTTTATGACACCTTGGTGATGGAACATGGTGATATGTTCATGAATGTCTAAATGAAATGTTATAGACACATATTCAAGTTATGTTTCAAGTTATTTTCATTATTATATTTATATACTTCAATTTATCATATCTTTATGTTGTTATTCAAGTTCTTATTGACATCACAAGTACACTGATTCCCTTGTTTACCCTTACTAGGCCTTCTGCTCACCCTTTTCCTTTGATGTATGTCTCCAAGATATGAAAGGTAGTAATTGTAATTAGGATGATCTTATGATGAAGTCTTACTAGTGTATTAGAAGAATGCTTTATATTGTATTCATGTTTTATTGTTCCTTAATTCCTAGACACTAGACTTTATAAAGATCCTATGTATGTAAAATGTAATGAAAAGTTTTGTATTAAAAAGGCGGGATGCCACAAATCATCCCTTACATATCAATTTTTTTTCATAATTTAATTATCATTAAAATAAATAATGTATCAATAATATTTACTATAGAAGATAAAAAGTAATAAAATTTATTAAAAAATGAAGACATGCTATAATCTCACTGTATCATGAAGCATTCACTCACGTCTCAACATACATCAGTAAATTTAACTATAATTGTTCTGCAATGGAATAATGGTTATTCAAAGAACTGTGATATATTAACTACAATATCAATACTAAATCTTCCCATTTTATTCATTGATTTTTTCTCTTATATTTTTGTTTTCATATATATAATAACAGTGTTAATAAATACATTAAGAAATATATTTACAAATTCATTCTATGGAAATATCTTAATTTTCAAATTGATAAACAATTGGTATTTACATGAGATATCTTACATAAGATTCATTAAGACGTTATGCTTCATTATAAAATATTTTGTATCAACTAAATGATTTCCCATATCTATCTTTGTATCATATATATAATCATTTTCATCCTCAATTTTCCAAGATCTTCAACTTACTTATTTTTGGTGATTATTTTTCCATATGTATTTCATAACATAAATTTATTTTAGACTCCTTCAATTTTGTTGAAATATATTATTATTTAATTATTATTAAAATATTTCTTTATATCTTAATTATCAAATCTTGGAAGATAATATTTTTTTGAAATCATGTAGATGTTATGCTACAAAACTATTGTATCATCTAGTACATGTCGTCCACAATGATTTAACTTCCCAAAATTACTGTCACATATGTCACAATTAATCCTTTGTATGATAAATATAAGCATAAAAATTATTAAAAATATATATATTAATCTAACATAGCTCTAACATAATCTAGTTTAGTTTCTATTTTATGAGTTTATTTATACAATATACTTTTAACTATTTTTTAAAATTAAAAAAGGTGTTTGTATTCATAAGTAATAAATGATTAATATGAAATAACCAATATAAAATCCATCTAATCCCATATCACCTTAGAATTATAGATTTAATATTCTAGGGATGTGGTTATCTAATTTTAACATCACACTCATACCAATGATTCATACAAAACCTTTGAAACCACATTATAATATTTACCTATCTATTAAATAAAGATGTTGATTCAGGAACAAGACCACTTCCATTTGGAAATCCTTAAATAGCAGTCACCCCAAAGATTCTATTCATATAGTAGTTTCATAAATCCATGGTTCACCTTATGTGAAAAATAAAACACTTTATTTAATCTCATAATTGATATCTAGGTATTTTAGAATTTTTCAAAACAATTAAAAACATATAAATTTCGTATCTACGTTTTCAAACCCCAATTCAATCAATTCTGGACACCTAAAAACATCTAAAAATTTAGTAAATATTTCTATAAAGAATTTATGAAATGTTATAATATAAGGCCCTAGCCTTAAACCTTACTTAATCTTGAGTTATTACAAGATTACACATTGAGGATCTTTTCGGGTTTAGAGTTTTAGAGAATTAGATCACAAAACTTGCATTACATTCCACATATAAACAAAGTGGTTACATAAAGATAGTATTCTTCTTTCCCATCAAAGGAAACATATTTAAAATAAAACATGGATTCTTTCTTGACACTTCATTGACACTATCATCATATCATGTACCTTTCCCTTGACCTGTGAAAAACATTTCAAAAAACTTGGGATGAGCATAAAAAGCTCAGTAAGGGATATAAAAATATGGAAAAGATACATGGGTACATATATACATAATAATGAAATCATACTTTACCCATAAAACATAAGCACTTTAACATACATCATCAAATCATGAATAAATCATAGAAATCATAAGACAGAAAGGTAACTTGAGGCATTCATAACATCCTTACGTAGGGAGTAACCTTCTTGGTTACGTTTGGAATACCCATCATAGTATATTCCCTATATCTCTTCACAGAAACCATAACGTTTCACTCCTTCGCATTACCCAATTAATTGGAGAGCTATATCGGGCTCACCTGCACATAGTTTATCACGGAACCACCCGTCTTCATAATAATGCCCAAGAACCTCAACATAATCATATCACATAAAACATGCATAAAGGAAACATAACATTTCCACCTTTCAATCACAAGATATCAATACAACACATTGATATAAAAACATTATTAAAACCATTTTCAATACCAAAATAAAAGAAAATTAAAACATGGTATTTATTTTTCTTTTAACAATAAGGTATGGCTTGTAGAGGAAGTCGAAACTCAAATAACGGTCACGGTGGCAGAGAAGTCGTTGTCGCCGCATACGTACGACAAAAACATTCCCTTTTGTCATTTAGTAAAACGCTTCTTATAAAAAATATTCCTTTTGGATAAACTTAAAATTCAAATGGGTTTATACACCGTATGAAAGAAGGTTGTGTATAAAACAAAATATGCCTCAATGAAAGGAGATTGAGACGAAGTCCCATACGTCGGGTCCGACTTGACTCAGTCGTTCTTTAATCTCCTGAATAATAAACATGAGTTAATTTCTACTTGCTTAAGAACTTTTTTCAAGTTAATTATTCCTTTTATATCACTTATTGCTATGTCATGAACACTATGTAATTATTTAAGTTAATAACGGTCGTTTTAACGATCATTGGTACTTGAGTCAAAAATAAGCCCTTTATAATTACAAGTTGTTCATGTATCCATTATATCCAGAATGGTATTCATGATGTAGATATCATATATTTCATATATATCCAGTACATTCATGCATTTATAATATTACATAATCATTTAGAGGTAAGAAATGAAATGCACTGTTCATGGAGACGGTAAGCCGTACGTACGCATGAACGCTACTTTCATTTCTATTTTGTATTTTATAGAATGGAATCATAATGATATAAAGGTATATTATAATTACAGTATAATATCATATATAATATCATAGTTCCATCCTTTATACGTCCCACATATGATATTTAACGAATCAAATCACTTTGAGGGGGCGGTAGTCCGCACTTCCTTAAATGAAGATATCGTATTTACCCATAATGGAAACCATAAAGGTATGACCAAAAATAAAAATACAGAAGCTTAAGGAAAACATAAACATATTATATATCATATATAAATATAGTGACATCTTAATGTCCACCTTTGAAGGTGTTAAAAGAATTTTGAACAATCATCGTTTCGGGAGGCATAAATTCACCCTCCACGGAAACAGTATGTTCGTTAACCCTTAGATATAGGTGTGTGTAAGTGTAGATCGAATCCTTATTATAACAACATCCTAGTATATTGAGGATACTGGAGTTGTTACAAAAGAAAATAATAAAAAGAGTTTAGGGGGTTGGAGAAGCAAAATAAAACAAAAGGACTAAAAATAAGACATTACCTTAAAATCGGGTAACTCTCTTTGGTTTGAGCTCAAGGCTTCCTTGGGAATACTTCTGCCCAAAGTGAGCCTTCAAGGAGTAATAGAGGGAAGTGGAGAGACAAAATGGGTAGGTTTTGGCCGAGTCAAAGGCTTTGGGATTGTGGGTAAGGAGGTAGAGGTGGGGGCCTTTTATAAGAGAAGAGGAGGGGCACTCTTGGAAAGTAAAGATAAGTTACTTTATTTTAAAATGCGTTTAGGATTAAAAAGTACCCACATTGATATAATTCGCGGATAAGGTGATAAGGGTTCGAAATCCACTCATCCAATTGGTTTTGGACATGTGTAGGTTTTATATTTTTCGTTATCATTCCATTTTATTTAAATCGTTAAATAATGAGGTCATCACTGCATCATCATGATGTCATAAATAATTTCCTTTATTTAATGTATAAAAATTATAAAAAAATACTATGATGTCGGAAATAGTTTTATATTTCTAATGAATATTTATGGTCAAATATCGGACTTGTATAACCCCATATAAAAATTGTTTAGTAACATAACTCATGTTTGTGTCATTTTTACTTTAACATTAAATAAAAAGTTATTTATGTCATTTCCCAACCAAAGTGGCTCCATGGGGTCCCCAAGTTGACCCATGTCTTGTATTGGTCTGCCATGACACATCCAATGAGGGTAGGACATGTGTCAAGCTCATCTCATACTGTTAAAACATTATTTTTACCTTAAACTACACTAATTACCACTAATCACGATTAAAAACTTAATAAGTTACTATTCACCAAAAAATTATTATAATCTCATTGAACCACATTTTACTTCTTAATGACAACCATGTATGTCGGATTTTTGAAATTCAAAACACAGAAGTGGTAAAATTTCATTTAAACGAAAAATCAGTTTTTATAAGTACCACTTAGTGGTTTCACTATTCATCAAAAATTGAAGTTTTTTAGAAAAATACCAAAACATCACCCTAAGATATATTTGATATTCCAAATTCAAAAATGAAGTCTATTTTACAAAATTCAAAACATATAAGTCACATTAATTAATTTAATAATTAATTCCCGCTGTCAGAGCAAATAGCGTGTTTTTATGAAACAATAAGTATCAAAAGATTGACACTAGTTTAAGTCCGATTTCAAATTGAAATTAATTACAATGTCCACCATTGGATTAAATGGTAAAAATATATTCAGATTACACTTTAAGACCAATTCAAAAGACAATCTAGTCATATAAATAAATTAGATTAAAAAGCAGTTTTGATGTAAAATGCAGTATTTTTCACTATTCATTAAAAAATGAACATTGTCATAAAAATACCAAAAATTCACAAAAGTAAATTTTGATGTCCCAATCATAAAGAATAAGTTTATTTTGACAAACATAGCTTATAAAATTGTCAAAATATTGATTTAAAAAGGGTTTCCATCAAAAGACAGTAAAACAATCTTTTAAGAATATTAGTGTATTCCATTCTTAAGATTGGATTTATTTTCATTTTAAGCCTCTAAAACACTATATAATTCATTAATAGACATAGATAAAAATATATATTATTCATTACTTACTTGGGATGTTACATCCTTCGCCCCTTTAGAAAATTGCGTCCTCACAATTTATTTACTTATCAAATAAATGGGGGTACTTATCCCTCATTGCATTTTCAGATTCCCATGTTGCCTCTTCCATCATGTGGTTTTTCCACAAAACCATTATCTGCTTAATCACCTTATTCCTTAACACTTGCTTCCTGTGGTCAAGAATCTGGACCAGTTGTTTCTCATAAGATAGGTTCTCTTCCAGCTGAACTACCTCTGGACTCAAAACATGAGATGGATCTGGCATATACTTTCTCAACATTGAAACGTGAAAAACATTGTGTACCTGAGATAAAATCGGAGGTAAAGACACTCGGTATGCAACTGATCCAACTCTATACAGAATTTCATATGGTCAAATAAACCTTGGACTCAGCTTTCATTTCTTACCAAATCTCATCACACTTTTCCAAGGAGAAACCTTGAGAAAAACATGACCACCTACCTCGAATGATAGATCCTTCCTCCGGTTATCCGCATAACTCTTCTGCCTGCTCTGAGCTGTTCTCATTTGCTTCTGAATCAGCTGAACGTTTTCTGCCATCTCTTCTACCAATTCTGGTCCCATCAATTTCATTTCACCCACTTCATCCCAGAAAGCTGGAGTTTGACACCGCTTCCCATATATTGCCTGAAATGGTGCCATCTATATACTGGAATGAAAACTGTTATTATATGAAAATTCAACCAAAAAAAGATGTTGGTCCCAACTTCCCTGATAGTCCATAGGGAAAGAACGTAGCATATCCTCCAATGTCTGAATTGTTCGTTCTGACTGCCCATCTGATTGCGGATGAAAAGCTGTACTAAAATTTAATTCAGTACCCAATGACTTCTGAAGTCCTTTCCAAAAGTTAGAAGTGAACCTGGGATCACGATCAGATACAATGGAGAGAGGAACTCCATGTAACCTGACTATCTCTTTAAGATACAAATGGGAAAGTTGATCTAGGGAAAAATTATCTCTTATAGTATGTAAATGAGCAGATTTAGTCAAGCGATCAACAATAACCAAGATTGCATTATTACGTCGATATGTCTTCGGTAATCCCACAACAAAGTCCATGGATATATTTTCCCATTTCCACTCTGGCACTGGTAAAGTCTGAAGCATCCCTTTCGGTAACTGCCGCTTTGCTTTAACCTGCTGACAAGTCAAACACTTCACAGTAAAATCAGCAATATCTCTTTTCATTCCATCCCACCAGTAATACACCCGCAGATCTCTATACATCTTAGTACTGCCAGGATGAACTGAAAACGGAGAACTATGAGCTTCACATAACAAATCTCTCTTCCACTGTGAATTACAAGTCACACACAATCTCTTCCCAAATCTCAAAACGCAATCATTATCAATGTTGAATTCAGGCAACTTACCTTTCTGAACCAGCTCTACCTTTTTCTGCAACTCACTGTCTTGCTTCTGTGCTTTCTTGATTCTATCTAATAGAGATGATCTCACTGATACCTGAAACAAAACAGAAGAACTTCCTGCACCCACAACTTCTATGCCAAATTTCATCAAATCCTTAACCAAAGGATCACATTTCAAACACAACATTGCTAATGAAGCATTACTTTTTCGACTCAACGCATCAGCCACTTTATTTGCTTTTCCCGGATGGTAATGAATTGTACAATCATAATACTTGATTAATTCTAGCCGTCTCCTTTGTCTCATGTTCAATTATTTCTGAGTGAATATATACTTTAAACTTTTGTGATCGGTATATATTTCACACTTTACTCCATACAAATGATGCCTCCAAATTTTTAAAGAAAACACAACAGCAGCTAATTCCAAATCATGTGTAGGGTAATTTACCTCATGAGTTTTCAACTGTCGTGAAGCATAAGAAATTACCTGATCATTCTACATTAGGACGCAACCAAGTCCTTTCAGTGAAGCATCACTGTATATAACAAACTCACCATTCCTAGAAGGTAGTGCCAAAACTGGAGCATTCACCAATCTGCTTTTTAATTCCTGAAAACAATCATCACATTCTTTTGCCCAGATAAACTTAACACCCTTCCGAGTTAGCTTAGTCATTGGACTAGATAACCGTGAAAAATATCCAACAAACCTTCGGTAATAGCCTGCCAAACTAAGGAAGCTATGAATCTCAGTTACATTTGTGGGTCTTGGCCAGTATTCCACAACTTTTGTTTTTGCAGGATCAAAAGTTATCCCATCTTTAGAAACAATGTGACCAAGGAATGAAATTTGTTGCAACCAAAACTCACACTTGCTGAATTTCCCATACAATTTCTTCTCTTTAAAGTTTTGCAAGATAACCCTTAAATGTCTTTCATGCTCTTCTTTACTTTTAGAAAACACCAAAATATCATTAATAAAAAACACCAAAAAATTATCCAAGAACTCCTGGAAAATTCTATTCATTAAGTCCATGAATACAGTAGGTGCATTGGTTAGCCCAAAAGGCATTACTACAAATTCATAGTGGTCATATCTTATACGAAACGCAGTCTTCGGAACGTCTTCTTCCTTTACCTTCATTTGATGGTACCCTGATCTCAAGTCAATCTTTGAAAAATACTGAGCTCCCTGGAGCTGATCAAACAAATCATCGATATGAGGCAAAGGATATTTGTTCTTAATAGTGATGTTATTCAAGGCTCTATAATCAATGCAAAGCCTCATTGAACCATCTTTATTTTTAACAAATAAAATAGGAGCACCCCATGGTGATGTGCTAGGTCGAATGAATCCTTTCTCTAATAAATCTTGCAATTGCTCCTTCAACTCTAAAAGTTCTATTTGAGCCATTCGATAAGGGGGTTTTAAAATTGGCTTAGCATCAGGAACTAAGTCAACAGTAAACTCAACTTCCCGATCTGGTATTATTCCAGGAAACTCATCAGGAAAAACATCAGGATACTCATTTACCACTGGCACATCATTAATCTAAACAGTTCCTTTATTTTCAACAATGTGTGCAAGGTAACATTCATTTCCATCTTTTACAAGTTTCTCGGCCTCTTGATAAGTTATCAAAAGTAAGGGTTCATTCTTGTACACAAACTGAAAGTCTTTCTGAAAAGAAACTTCTTTGGCTCTACAGTCAATCATATCATGGTAAATAGAGAGAAAATCCATACCCAGTATAACATAAAACTCTACTAGAGGTAGAACAATAAGGTTTGAAAGTAGGTTCTTTCCACAGATAAGGATAGGAAGATTCTTATAAATTATTTTTTCCTCAACATTTCCCCCAGGTGTTTTTACCAAAAGTTCAGGAGTCATTTCTTGAGATGGTATTTCCATTTTACTAGAAAAGGTTTCAGAGATGAAAGAATGTGTAGAACCCAAATCAAACAACACACTGTCATAATCTGAAAAAAAAAACAAACAAAGTACCTGATACAACTTCATTTGATTGCCTGACATCTGCTGAAGTAGTTTCAAAGGATTTCACCACCCCTTTCTGCTTGTAGTCTAACTGCTTCCCATCACTCAAGCTCTTTGTCAGACACTCGTTCGCATAGTGACCCATCTCATTGCACTTATAACATTTCACTAACTGTAAATCAAATTTGGTCTTACCTTCACCTTCATCCTTTTCAGTGCAATCACGAGCCTTATGTCCCATCTTACCACATCGGTAGCACTTTCCAGAATTCAGAAGACATTCCCCAGCAGGCCTTTTGCCACATTTATCACAAACTGGAAACTTAGTTTTCTTACCATCAGAATTTTTTGAAGAATTCTTACCTTTCTCCTGCCACCTCGATCTCTTCTTCTGCTGGTTGTTATAGAACACTTGATCAGCATCAAACTCCATTTCCACCTTCTCAGCACATCGAACAAGCTTTTCATAACTTTTAAACTCACGAGAAGCTAATTCCCTTCGATATTTGGATTTAATCCTGAGTAAAAATGATTGATTTTACGATCAAGGTCTCAGATAAAATTTGGAGCATACCTTGCCAATCGAGTGAACCTATCTTTATAGGTATCCACTGAGTCTTTCTATTGCCTCAATTCCAAGAATTTCTTTTCCATCCTATGTCAAACAGACTTAGGAAAATACTTCTCAAGAAACATACCTCTGAATTCATCCCAGTCAAGTGCATCAATCTCATCGGCGTCCCTGATATTTTTAACCATCGACCACCACTGATCTACTTCACCCTCCAAACGGTAAATATCAAGACTAATCTTTTGATTTTCTGAACACCCCATGACATCAAAAATCTTCTCCAGTGCTTTAATCCACCCTTCAGCTAGCACAGGGTCAGATGATCCTCTGAATGATGGGGGATGTTTCCTCATGAAATGTTCCACCACTAACATGTTCCTCTACGGTTGATCTGGCTGATCTCATGTATGGATACCACCGCCATTTATCCCTTGAGTCAACTGTGCCATTACTGCAACAAACTGTTCAGTTCCAATTCTGACCATCTCAAGATGCTGATTCGGAAGGTTATTTCCTTCTGTATCCCTTCCTAGCACTGCTTCCCTGTTTCCTCTACGGAAAACCATTCTGAACAAACATGTCTTAGATGAAGCAACATGGTAATCTTCAAATGCTATATCATTTCAAAAAAAAATATTTTTGGATAATCATTTAATAGAATTCTAACTCCTAAATTTATCTAAACCGACCTTTGATACCAATTATAAGGCCCCAGCCTTAATCCTTACTTAATCTTGAGTTATTACAAGATTACACATTGAGGATCTTTTCGGGTTTAGAGTTTTAGAGAATTAGATCATAAAACTTGCATTACATTCCACATATAAACAAAGTGGTTACATAAAGATAGTATTCTTCTTTCCCATCAATGGAAACATAGTTAAAATAAAACATGGATTATTTCTTGACACTTCCTTGACACTATCATCATATCATGTACCTTTCCCTTGACCTGTGAAAAACATTTCAAAAAACTTGGGATGAGCATAAAAAGCTCAGTAAGGGATATAAAAATATGGAAAGGAAACATGGGTACATATATACATAAGAATGAAATCATACTTTACCCATAAAACATAAGAACTTTAACATACCTCATCAAATCATGAATAAATCATAGAAATCATAAGACATAAAGGTAACTTGAGGCATTCATAACATCCTTACGTAGGGAGTAACCCTCTTGGTTACGTTTGGAATACCCATCACAGTATATTCCCTAAATCTCTTCGGATAAACCTTAACGTTTCACTCCTTCATGTTACCCAATGCATTGGAGAGCTATATCGGGCTCACCCGCCCTTAGTTTTTCACGGAACCACCCGTCTTCATAATAATGCCCAAGAACCTCAACATAATCGTATCACATAAAACATGCATAAAGGAAGCATAACATTTCCACCTTTCAATCACAAGATATCAATACAACACATTGATATAAAAACATTATGAAAACCATTTTCAATACCAAAATAAAAGAAAATTAAAACATGGTATTTATTTTTCTTTTAACAAGAATGTATGGATTGTAGAGGAAGTCGAAACTCAAATAACGGTCACGGTGGCAGAGAAGTCGTTGTCGCCGCATACGTACGACAAAAACATTCCCTTTTGTCGTTTAGTAAAATGCTTCGTATAAAAAAGATTCCTTTTGGATAAAATTAAAAGTCAAATGGGTTTATACACCTTATAAAAGAAGGTTGTGTATAAAACAAAATATGCCTCAATGAAAGGAGATTGAGACGAAGTCCCATACCTCGGGTCCGACTTGACTCGGTCGTTCTTTAATCTCCTGAATAATAAACATGAGTTAATTTCTACTTGCTTAAGAACCTTTTTCAAGTTCATTATTACTTTTATACTTATTGCCATGTCATGAACACTATGTAATTATTTAAGTTAATAACGGTCGTTTTAACGATCATTGGTCCTTGAGTAAAAAATAAGCCCTTTATAATTACAAGTTGTTCATGTATCCATCATATCCAGAATGGTATTAATGATGTAGATATCATATACTTCATATATATCCAGTACATGCATTCATTTATAATATTACATAATCATTTAGAGGTATGAAATGAAATTCACCGTTCATGGAGACGGTAAGCCGTACGTACGCATGAACGCTACTTTCATTTATATTTTGTATTTTATAGAATGGAATCATAATGATATAAAGGTATATTATAATTCCAGTATAATATCATATATAATATCATAGTTCCATCCTTTATACGTCCCACATATGGTATTTAACGCATCAAATCACTTTGAGGGGGCGGTAGTCCGCACTTCCTTAAATGAAGATATCACATTTACCCATAATGGAAACCATAAAGGTATGACCAAAAAGAAAAATACATAAGCTTAAGGAAAACATAAAAATATTATATATCATATATAAATATAGTGACATCTTAATGGCCACCTTTGAAGGTGCTAAAAGAATGTTGAACAATCATCGTTTCGGGAGGCATAAATTCACCATCCACGGAAATAGTATGTTCATTAACCATTAGATGTAGGTGTGTATAAGTGTAGCTCGAATCCTTATTATAACAACAACCTAGTATATTTAGGATACTATAGTTGTTACAAAAGAAAATAATAAAAAGAGTTTAGGGGGTTGGAGAAGCAAAATAAAACAAAAGGACTCAAAAGAAGACATTACCTTAAAATCGGGTAACTCCCTTTGGTTTGAGATCAAAGGCTTCCTTGAGAAGACTTATGCCCAAAGTGAGGCTTCAAGGAGTAAGAGAGGGAAGTGGAGAGACAAAATGGGCAGGGTTTGGCCGAGCCAAAGGCTTTTGGAGTGTGGGTAAGGAGGTAGAGGTGGGGGTCTTTTATAAGAGGAGAGGAGGGGCACTCTTGGAAAGTAAAGATAAGTTACTTTATTTTAAAATGAGTTTCGGATTCAAAAGGTCCCACATTGATATAATTCTAGGATAAGGTGATAAGGGTTCGAAATCCACTCATCCAATTGGTTTTTTCCATGTGTAGGTTTTATATTTTGCATTATCTTTCCATTTTATTTAAATCATAAAATAATTAGGTCATCGCTGCATCATCATGATGTCATAAATAATTTAATTTATTTAATGTATAAAATTATAAAAAAAATACTATGATGTATGAAATATGTTTATCTTTCTAATGAATATTTATAGTCAAAAATCTGACTTGTATAACCCCATATCAAAATTGTTTTAGTAACATAACTCATGTTTGTGTCATTTTTACTTTAACATTAAATAAAAAGTTATTTATGTTATTTCCCAACCAAAGTGGCTCCATGGGGTCCCCAATTTGACCCATGGCTTGTCTAGGTCGGCTAGGACACATCCCATGAGGGTAGGACATGTGTCGAGCTCATCTCATACTATTAAAACATTATTTTTACCTTAAACTACACTAATTACCACTAATCGCGATTACAAACCCAATAAGTTACTATTCACCAAAAAATTATTATAATCTCATTGAACCACATTTTACTTCTTAATGCCAACCATGTATGTCGGATTTTTGAAATTCAAAACACAGAAGTGGTAAAATTTCATTTAAACGAAAAATCAGTTTTTATAAGTACCACTTAGTGGTTTCACTATTCATCAAAATTGAAGTTTTTCAGAAAAATACCAAAACTTCACCCTAAGCTATATTTGATATTCCGAATTCAAAAATGAGGTCTATTTTACAAAATTCAAAACATATAAGTCACATTAATTAATGTAATAATTAATTCCCACTGTCAGAGCAAATAGCGTATTTTTAGGAAACAATAAGTATCAAAAGATTGACACTAGTTTAAGTCCGATTTCAAATTGAAATTAGTTCCAATGTCCACCATTGGATTAAATGGTAAAAATATATTCAGATTAAACTTTAAGACCAGTTCAAAAGATAATATAATCATATAAATAAATTAGATTAAAAAACAGTTTTGATGTAAAATGCAGTATTTTTCACTATTCATTAAAAAATGAACATTTTCAGAAAAATACCAAAAATTCACAGAAAGTAAATTTTGATGTCCCAATCATAAATAATATGTTTATTTTGACAAACATAGCTTATAAAATTTTCAAAATATTAATTTAAAAAGGGTTTTCCATCAAAAGGCAGTAAAACAATCTTTTAAGAATATTAGTGTATTCCATGCATAAGATTGGATTTATTTTCATTTTCTTCTTCTAAAACACTATATAATTCATTAATAAACATAGATAAAAATATTTATTATTCATTACTTACTTGGGATGTTACATATAATACATTTTATTAAAATTACATAGAACATATAGGAAACCTAAATGATTTTGAGTTCCTCAATTATTCTTTCACTTCCTCAATTAATTTCATCCATTTTCTACAATATATACCATTAATTGTGATTTATTCACTGAAAAATAAAGTATTTAAAATCCAATACCTAAAAATTAAACTCATATATTCATCCACGTATGTCCTCCTCTTCATGAATATTTTTTCTAGAAAGAAAGTGAATGATAGTTCCTTAAATAATTATCACCAAACTACCACTTGTTTAACCTCTTAAATCCTTATCATATAAAATATATTATCATCATTATATTATTGAAACATATACAATCAAATTCACCAATGAATGGTCTCTTGAATAATTATTAAAATAAACTATAGACAAACTAATTATGCGTAATAAATACACATAATCAATAAAAATAATATTAAATAGATTTGAATATGCTTCTAAAATATGTGAATAATAATTTATTATTTATTTTATAGGGTTATATCTACTTAATGGGATTTGGAATTTATGTTCTTTTTTTATTATCTTTACTTTATTTTTTTTAGTTATGTTCCATATTCTCCACCTATTTTATTTTATACCAAATACATACATCCCAATGGATTTATATTTTTAGGACTTTTTTATAATTAAATGTATTTATAAATATATATAATGTTCTATGTTTCATTATAATTTCCTTCATACATAAATAAATTCACATTGGTTACTCTTGATTAATATCTTAATAATTTTGATTATTTATTTCTGAACTTCCATTGAGACATTTGTATAATACTTACCCCTAAATCCCCCTTTTTATTTCTTCAACTCTAGGAAAATTTTAGTATTTAAATATATATTAAATATTTCCCCTATTTTGGATTCATAATTGATCCAAAATGATATTTTTAATAAAAAACTTCTATATAATTATATTTTAGTTTTTAATTATTCTCCTCAAATAAAATACTCTTCATATCATTTCTTGAATCTCATTATCACTAAATCTATGATTTCATGAGTTCTTTTATACATAAACCACACAAATACATGATTGTATTGAATTTTGTTCATTTATTTAATTCATATTTATTTTGAAAATTTTGGGGTTGAACATTAGAAAACATGAACCAATGGACGAGGAGTTAAATATATATGGTTAATAAATAAATAAATCTTACAATTCATATTATGCATGTGTATTGAGAAGGTTCATTCTAGAGGCATATATATGGTCAGTGAAAAGTTTTCTAAATCATTCGGTTAGAAAATGTAATTAACCCAAACACACCCACAATAATTTAATTGGTTGATACATTATTTCATAAATAATGTATATGAACCTTGTTAAATACAAAAAAAAATTCAAGGATCCAAATTAAATATTACAGAGTTATATCATCTCATGCCTCCCCCCATTTCATAAGAAAATTCAATAAATACCCTGAGTATTAGTCAACCTCTCTTATCGAAGATCCCTTCACTATCTTCATTTTATTTTAGTTGGTTCTATCAGGGAAACATCCATACATCTACTTTAACACATACACTTCTATTTTCTTCTTCCTTTATGTTTTTCAAAATTTTCTACCCTAAAAATCCACAAGGCTAATACATAAATTAGCATTCAAACTATTCTTGGGTGACATATTATCTTGGGTTTTTTGAAGGATTCATATATCTCAATGTACCATTATTTAATGAATTAAAATTCAATTATTCGTTAAGAGATATGAGTATTTATATAACCACATAATATTTTTTACACACTTAGATCTTTTTTTTCTTTTAATTTCTATATTATATTATGATCTCATCAAATGTTTTCTGATAGATGGTAATTACTCATCATTTGGATCTACATTTATTTTGGATAAAATGAATGTATTAAGGTATTTCATCAATTATGTTACAAATTGTTTGTTTAATTCTAATATGTTGCGGTAAAAAATATTAGTGGGAATCGAATTTCATCAAATGGATTTATAAAATAGGTTTTTGAATGATAAACAATTTTACAAAAATAGGTTTCATAGTTTAATATGTATTTAAATTATGTAAAGATTTGTTTAGCTTTATAATCATATTACATTAGTGGTTATTACTCTCATAATGATAATTCCATAGTGAAATTGATGTGATTATTAAAATTATATTTTTGATGGCCTGTGAAATTATATTTTTATTTGGAATGGATTCTAATTGAATCCTTGGGAAATAATTTGAGTAATATATATAAGTTCCATACTAGTTAATTTTAATTCCGACTGTTATTATTTTTATCTCACTATCAGGTTTCCACTTAGATAGACCAAATATAAGTATGGGTATGTTTATTCTAGATTCAACATTGACCAATATATATTTCGTTAGTATGATCATAGAATACACCTTTTGGAAAATTACTATAATTATAAGAGGTTTTACAGTTAGATAATATTTAATCATCATTATAGATAAATTTTTTATTCTTATATTATATGATTATTTTTAATTGTTTACATATTCCAAAATCGAGTTCGCACCTAAATCCATTAATTTTTACTATGAATATTTAAATGTGTATGATTGTATAATATATTTAAAATATATAAGGTAATTTATATCTATATTTCCAAATATGGACTTGAGTTTTCTATATTATGGGTGTTATGGATATTCATATTGGTATCCTATAGTTTGTTTTCTCACACCATACATACACATATTGGGTGTATAAAACCACATTATATGAAATCTACTTAAAAGGGAGACACATATTTAAGTGGATTATTGTGATTACTTATTCATAATTTAAAAACATGATTTATGAGGGATAACCATGAATCATAAGGATATAGTCGTTGTGGACTATTTTTACATCCCCATTATGATTATATATTTGGGTATTTAAATGTCTTGGACACATTCCGTTATGGTTTATTTAGTATTTTACATAAAATGTAACTCACTTATGATTTGTTTAAAAATTTATGATGGATGATTATGGGTTTCAAATTTCATATACTATGATTTATTAGAAATATATTTTCATAAATTGCTTATTAATTTATACGAGTTAGGAAATATATGGATAATTCATCTTTGAAATTTTATTGGACGTTTCTATTTGGCTTACTAGATTATATTTATATGACCTTCCCATTTGGTATTCATAATAACCCTTAAACATTTCATTGGAATGTGAAGATATAGATTTAAATTTTTTCCTTGTGGTAGGTTTACTCTTGTGATTTGGTTGGCTTCTATTTTATAATTAATTTTAAAATGGTATTAGAAACATTATGTTATTTTTGGGTTAATTGTATATAGGGTTGAACTGTTAGTGATTTGGAGTTTGGTATTGGGAAGTGTATTGGCAACAGTTTCTCCTACTGAACTTTGAGTTACCAAGGTTGATCAAACTTTTTTCTCCTATTTTGACTTTATTTTTAATATTTTTTGAGATATTTTCCAATATTTTTACTTACTTTTTTTAATGAATATCCAATTCATTATTTTAGAAAATTTTATGTTTTGGTTTAATACATGATAAAACTATTAGTGAATGGTTACAAAGAAAGGTTAGTAAAAGAATGTTCTCATAGTTTAACTTATTTTTGGATAGCTTTTAAGTATATCCTAAATGTTTGCACTTAATATTACAAATGGTTCTTCTAATACTTTCACTGTTTTAAAATTTTACTTTTTTCAACATCATTAATTCTTTATTTGACAACATTTTAAATGTTTTGTTTCTTTTTATTATGTAATTATGTAGGTTTTCATGGTTAATTTATTTCAATTGAGGTAATTTTATGTATTTTTGGAATTCCATTATTCATGTTTTATAGACAACAATTGTTAGAAAGGATGTATTGAATCGACAATATGGAGATAATAAAAAGTTTCACTTAAAAAAATACTCTATATAAAACACTTTTTATGTAAATTATTCAATGTTTTCTATATCTAAGTTCAAACGATGGTCTAGATGAATATAGTGTTATAGATCATTCTCATGAATTCCAAATGAATCACTATCTTTGAAATACAGGGTGATTGAGAGTTCCAATAACAACTGAAATTCATACAGAAGATGGATAAATTTTCAATTCCCATTATACAAATGATACCAATTCATTCAAATATTTGATATATATGAATGAATATACTATTTCTTAATAGAATGAATAATTGTTTTCAAAAACTAAGATAGGGTCTCACTTAGGATTTTTAAGGAAATCTTTTTCCATAAATTCATCCCAGAGACCCTAATGATTTCCAAAGATGTGGAACTTGTTATGTTAAAGAAATATAGTCGATTGATCATACACATGGTTTGTAGACCTGGAAATAGTTTCCATCAAATCTGAAATAATTTGTACATTAATGATTTATTTTTTTAATATGGGACTAAAACATGAGATTAGATTAATGATTATTCACTTTTTATATAAAAATATATTGGAGTGGTCAATATGATGGTGATGGACGAGACTGATTTGGCATAATAGAATAATATTTTTGGTGTAGTAGTATATATAATAGATATTTAATGAACCTAATATACTCATAAAATAATGTGTGAAATGCTTTAATGGGTATTTTTTGGGAATTCAATATCCCCCTCCCCCCGATTGTATAGTGAAACAACAAAAAATGTTGTATCCATTAAATTAATTTTTGATTTAATTTCATGTCTCAAAGAATATTGAACTAAAGAAATAATGGAATAAATGGACCATTTCATATTAAAAAACATGAATAATATAACCATTAGCACATAAATAAGAAATAACCAATAAAAATATTTATATATTATTATTATTATTGGTTAAAATTTTTATGAGGGTCCCCTTAGATAAACCATTTCAAAATGGGTATATTATAATACATTAAAAAATTAAATTAATCATATATAATATTTTTTTATAATATTTAATATACATATTTTTTAAAAAGATTATTTTAATATTAAATTATTTGTAATTTTTTATGAAAAAGGATTAATGAATATTTATTTTTAATAATTCATTTATCAATAATAATATTTTTTCATCATATTTTTTATTTTAAATTAAATAACTAAAAAAAGTTTCTTAATTTTTGATTTTGATAAAAAGTAATTCAGGTTTTCATTTAATGTTTCAAAATTAGGTCAGGATTAATTTATGAAATTCTTTTAAAAAGGTTGATTTTTTGGTGAATTTTCAAAAATTTGAAAACAATATGAATTTTAAATTATATATATATATATATGTATAAACTGGATGTAGCATCCCCAAATTATAATGTAAGAACCTTGTATTCGATAGTGTGCGTGACACGGAACACCAAACACATAAAGTAATATAATATTAATATAATTTATAATATATTAACAATTTAAGATAGATTAATTATAATTCAATTCATGTGACACCATATTAGCATACAATACATGTAATAGTGACCATCGTTGATTGCTTGTGTTACATGCAAGACACAGTTTTACTGAACAATAATATATTATTAAGAATTATTTATTTAATATAATAAGAAATAAAATAGCCATTATGAATAGTATTAAGTAAACTATAAGATTTTAGGTGTTATATAAATATAAATTGAATTCATGGGTTACCAATTTAGAAGAATTTAAAATAAGAACCAATTGAATATAAAAATAAATATATTTATTTTTTTGCTTCCAAAGGAGTTTTATCTTAATAAAAAAATTAATTACAATTAGTAATTAATTTTAATGAAATATAAATGTTTTTTATCATATTTAATATTTTTGATATTCATCCATAGGATTTTATATGAATCAGATAAGAACAAGTTATATTTTACACTTAAAACCCAATATTTTTTTAAAAACCGATTTTATAGCCTTTTATCAGAGAACCCATTTCAAAAATGTACATTGACACTTATATTGGCTAAATATGTAACATAAAACATAATTTATGAAAGAAATACACAAAAATAGATTATGGTGATATTTTGATATTTTTATGAAACATTTTATTTATTAACAAATAGTTAAAAATAAAAGAATTTAGTTAAAAAATGTTTTTGCATTTAATTTATTATTATGTTTAAATTATATTTTTAATATGTTTCAAATTTTAATTATATTTTATTTTTATAAATTAATATAAATTATATCATTGAAATCAATGTCACTTTGAAATAGATTATAAAAGCATAGAAAACATTCAAACATTTTTACTTTGAAACCCTACGTTGTCGTCCCACATACAGGATGAATTTTAAATTAGTTTCAACCACTTATATGATTGGAATATAGAAAAATAGATTCTAAATTTGGAATCTACATAAATTATAATGTTTCATGAGAATAATTTTGTATTTGACCAAAAATATAAGTGAAAGTAAATAATAACAATTACAACGGTTATTGTTAAATAAAGCTTAATAAGGGACAAAACCTTAACGAAAAAGCCTAAAACCAACTATACACTTGTCCAAGAGATATTGGATGGATATATATTGAACCTATCATATATTTTCTAGAATTAGACCCACTATTTTATCAAATTTAAACATGAAAAACATGTTATTAATTCCACTGGAAACAGTTTCCAAGAGTGTTACTTTTCCTTCACTATTAAAGGCAACCACTTTTCCCCCATCCCTTAAACCTATAAAACCACTTAGGATAGTCCATTATATCACCAAATAGCATCCCAATATCCATATACTAGAAATCTAATCCACCATTTTTGTATAATTCTTTCCAAGGATTCCCTTTGGTATAAACCAAATGAAATACCCAATTTTAAGGTAATGCTTTCCAACAGTCACTTTTCTTTCATTTACTTCTCCACTATCTCTATTATTTTTCTTCCTTGTTCATATAATAACAAAAGAATCATAAAATTAATGTGATGTTTTTCATTAATTTTTTGTACCTACATAAAAAAATACTTCCATCTAATGGGTGCTGAACAGATGTTTTCCATGTAAGGTGAACTACCACCTTATGAAATGATGATTGTTCATTTTTCCTTCAAGTAATTTCATGGTTGTCCATTATGATGGACAATAAACATATATAATCTATATATTATATTTACTATTTATTTATAATTTTTAATCTGATTATAAAACATACATTTAGTAATTTCAATTTTTTCATTAACACGATACTATTATTTGATGAAGTGTCGACTACTGGCCTCCCAAAGAGATGTCCTTCATTTACACTAAACGTTGAACATATGATGGATAATTTTAATGAAAATATATCTAATATATTTCCTAAATTTGTTAATATCAATATATTATACATATATATATATATATCAAATAATTTTCATATTTTTAAAATATGACAATGAAATGAAGACAGTGTTCATGCGTACATACAAAGTACAGTCTCGAGGAAAGGTGCATTTCATTTATTATATCCAAAAACAATACGTTATTATAGATAAATATATGCTATTTAAAAATGATATTTAAATCATGGATTACATTATGTATATGATTAAACCATGATATATTTTATAATAACAACAAATAATAAGTTAAAACATACTCGACAAATTGGGTAATTAACACCAAATATAATTAAAATAATGAAGGGTTATTAACATAAGGGTAATAATAGATTATAATAGGATAATATATAAAATTATAAATATTAATAATCTTATTTTATATGTTAGTAACATATTTAATCCCCTTATAAATGATGTTAAAGGACTTTCACCCGTAAGTTAACACAAGTTATGGGATTTCATCAAAATTTACAGTCTATTGAGGCTTATTTGTTTTTATACCCCTAGTTTTCTTTATATGGTACATATTATTAGATTTTACATTACATATCATTTATTTAATCACTCTAAAAATATTTTAACTTTCATTTAATTTTTTTACTTCATGAGTCTTATGATTTAAATTGTTTCATTTGTTTCAATTTAATTTTTTCTGTAAATAAATTTTTACCCTTTTTTAATATTTTTACCCAATGAATATTATTTCACTTTCCTAACAAGCCATTTTCAATCATTTTTAACGTAAAAAAGGCATGCTCTTTTACCTTGTAATGTAAGTACGAATTTACACACCATCATATATTGGAATCTTCCTTCACATGTTTAAAATTATATTTTCGAAAGAAAATGTTTTCAAAAGATAATTTCAATAAAAATGTTTTTCAAATGGGTTTTCCAAACAAAAGGATTTTTTCCACAAGAATGTTTATAAAATAGTGTTTTATAGTATTTCTACTCATTTACAACAATAACACATTATATTACTCTACATGGAATTTTTTATTGAAACCATCCTTATTATTCATTTTCATGATTTATTAATTATTTGGAAAAGGATAGAATTCACATTCACTTCCTTGATTCATCTATTAGTCATCTAGAAATATTCAACCCACCTTGATCAACAGACATTAATTTTTCCCTAATTAAGAATCTCACTTTTCAAGGATATTACTATTTCTAAAACTATATATCATTTTAAATATGGTTTCTACTTGGAATGGTATTTTATTATTTGAGAAAATATTGATAATATTGTTTTCTTTATTCCATATGGATATTTGATTAGGCCTTTTCTATCAAATTATTAATTTATTTATATGAAAAATGCTTTGTACATGCAATGACTGGTGTAGCCAGACATTATGTCACTTGTCGATGCATTGATAGGTTCTCATTATATAACTATACTCCACAAATGAAATGGGTTTCTATCAATAGTTCTAAACTTTCTTTAAGATGGATCTTGGTATAATAGGGATTTTCAGGTTCCTACAACATGACATCTAATAAGAATTCATTTCCCTTATATTTCTTCTACTTATAATTCTTCTACAAGACATTATATCAACATATCTATGGATACATTTAATTTTCAGATATTTATATGGCATGTGTTTCAGTTTATTACCTTTCCATATTTAGTTTTCTTTATCAAGTTATTTGAATGGAATGTGTTTCCAGTTATTACTTGTCCATATAGTTTACCCACTTCAACCGAGTTTATTAACTAATTGGTATGTTTGTTCATTTATTTACCTTGATATATTGAATATTTTTGTGGATAAATTATTTATCCTATTATATTTTTTCATTATTGAAAATTTGATATCACCCTTATTATGATTATTTCCATAGGAATCCAAGAAGCAGACTATGAACGATATGTATTTGATGCAATAAATTTATCCCTGAAGTTATTTATTTAGAAAAAAGTAAAAAAACTATTGTAATTATTGTATTCATTTGTAAATCAATAATCATTTATGCTCCGGGTTTACCAAGTCTAATAAACTGATCTGTTCTTTAGGGCTTAATTCCCAGTAATCATGATGATATAATTGAGAGTAAACACTAGCTCCAAGCATTCATGGGTCGTGTCACTATAGTTGGTATCAATGGAATTTTAGTAAGATACATGGGAACTAGATTTAGGAAATCAGATATTATAAAAAAAAACCTAAGGAATAATTTGATGATAATTATAAAACAAAATCCTGGAATATTAGTATGGTAGAGATTATATGGGTATTCCTAGCTATAAATCCCTATCCAGATACTTCAATTGAATATGGTTATGACTTATATGTACCTAGGAGTAATAACTATGATAAGGTTTTTTGAGCCTGAATCAAGGTAACACATTACATTACAACATTCCTTACTGTGCACCATATTGGAAACTCTCAAGGGATATGCTTAGGATAATACATATTTTATTTAAAAAACCATTATAAATGATTTTGAAAATGAATAAACTAAATTAAACCAAAGTATTTATATATTGGAGATAAGGTTTAATGATTAGAAATCAAGAACATTTCATTATAGAAAATCCTTATACTAATGACAGACCATTGTTGAAATAAAATGGATGAAGTATTTATGTGTTGAGGATTTATTGAAAACCATTTTTAAATGTATATTTATTAATTTACCTAATTTCAAAGTTCCCCATCATATTAATTTGATTTTAAAAAAATAAAACAAATATGAGGGGTGATAACTATTCTTGTATAGTGAGGCTACATGTCTTGAACAGAAGACCGAAAGACGATAAGGGTTTCATGCCAACCACTAACCTATGCAATGTCCTAGTTAATATGTCATTGTTTTTAGGTATGAAATTCAATGAATTAACATTAATAATAATCCAATAGTGTTGATTTTTAGGATTAGAGATTAATATATTAATGATATTATCATTGTAGTATAGTTAGAGATAATTAGTTATAATTATCACTCTTTTATGGGCCTTATGATTATTTAAAAATATATTTTAGTGCTTCAGGCATACAAAATTCATTATTGTTATTTAATTACACAGAGTAAATGGTTGTATTATAATTTGATTGAATCTAAACCAAATGATAGTATTGATCGTATGAAATTTAAACCTATTGATTAAGAATATTTCCTCATATCCTTGGTTTGTAAAAGAATTTTCAAACATTAGGTATATTACATAGAATCAAAATGTTGTCCTAATACCTTAATTTATGTTGAACTGATTAACTCTTAAATCATAAAATATTTATTTAATTTAGTCCCTAAACTTTCCATTGATCATTAACTTATACGTGAATGATGACCACAATCCCTCCTTATAAATATTATGGTTTTTCATCCATGTACATATCTCTAACTTCTAGTAATGTTCTTCAACATGAATTTATAATTATATGTTAGTTCATGTGACCTTTTATCTTCCCTTTCTCGCTTTTCTAGATGTTTTTATGAAACCTTATCATGATGGTGGATTTAATAATAGGAAATATCAAAATATCTATAACCTAGAACATGTCTAAATTACAAATATGCAAGTTAATTAAGGTGGGTAGAATATGGCACCCTGAAATTCTAATGTAAGAAAGTTGTATTAGATAGAGTATATGACATGAAACACCAAGCATGTAAGGTAATATAATATAAAAATATTTTATAATATATTGATGTTTTAAAATATATTCTATTTATTTCAATGAATACAATGCAAAGTTATCATTTGTTTCACACATGGGTGGCCTTCTTTGATGGCTTGTGTTAAACCTGAGACCAAGTTTTACCGAACAATAACATATTATTAAAATAATATTATTTAATACAAGAAGATATAGACTGGCCATTATGAATATTATTATATAAATGATAAAAATTTATGGTTTATATAAATATAAAATGAATTCATGGGTTACCAATTAATGAGAACCTAAAATTAGAATCAATTAGATATAAAAAGAAATGTATTTATTTTTGTGACTCCAAAGTAGTTTTATCTTTATAATCATAATTAATTAAAATCAGTTAATGATTTAATGAAATATATATGATTTATATTCAATAAAATATTTTGGATATTTAGCCACTCGATTTGATATACTTAAGATAATAAAAAACTCTATATTACACATAAAAACTGATATTTTTATAAAGGTTATTTTAAAACCTTTTAATGGTTAACCCATTTTAAATATGAATTTTGACACATAAACATATTTAATATGCCAAAATAAACTTCATTATTTAAACAAGAGCATAAAAATTAGTTAAGGGTGAATAAGAAATATGTTTCAAAAACATTTCATTTTTAACGAATAGTTTTAAATACTTAATTTTATTTCACAACATCTTTTTCATATAATTTATTTATATGGTTTGATTATTTTTTTTAATTGTGTTTAAAGATTAATTAGATAATATTTTTTTCAGTTAATAATTTTTTTTAACTATAGGTAGTTTCACTTTAAAATTTTTTATAAATACATAGAGAACATAAGGATATTTTTACACTAAAACCCTGCATTTTCATCCTGCCTTTGTGATGAATTTTTAGTAAATTTACGCGACTTCTACTATTGGAATATGAAAAAATGGATTAAATATTTGTAATTAGAATAATTTATAATGTATAATAATAAAAAAACATGTATTTACAAGAAAAATAATAGTGAATTTATTTAAAATATATTACAATAATTAAGGATAAACTGAGCTTAATAAATGACTAAACCATTATCATAAGGCCCAAAAAACTATAAACATACAAAATATCTATTTTATAGTCATATAAAGACCCTATGATATATTTTCCCTAATTGGGTATGTTATTGAATCTTATTTCATCCGAAAAAAATGTGTTATGAGTTCTTTTGTAAAAATATTTCATGAGTGTCACTCCTCCTTCACTATAAATGGCCCCACTTATCCCCATTCCTAACATCTCTCAAACCACATAGGTTCATAAAATTTATTCTCAAATATGTTCTAAAAAACCCTAAATTCTACCTTGAATTCATCCATTGGGAATAAATACTTCCAAGGAATCCCTTTGGTATAAACAAAAAGGTGCACCTGATTTTTAAGGTAATGCTTTCCAACAATCACATTTCTTTTATTTACTTCTCCACCACCCCAAATTTTTTTATTACATGTTAATATAATAAAAAAATTATCATAAATATATGGTGAAGTTTTATTATTATTTTTTATACATACAATAACACACAATTCTATATAATGGGTAACGAACATGTCGTTTCTGTATACGGTGAACTATCGTCTCATGAAACAATGATTGTTCATTTTTCATTTACCAAATTTCATGGTTCGAAATTTTGATTGAAAATATATTTATATAGGGTATATATTATATATATTATGTATTTATACTTATTTAATGATTGTATAACACATACATTTAACACATTCCAGTTTTCGTTAAAACAATAAATCGTTTGAGGAAGGGTGGGTTGTCACCCCTCAAAATGATGTGGTTCGTTCGCACTGGACATGGAACATATTAAGATTAATTTTAATAAATATATATGAAATATAATACATGAATAGTTTATTTGAATTATAATATACTTTTATATACATATCATTTAATTTTAATTCTTTTAAAATATGAAAATGAAATTAAAGTAGCGTTCAAGCATACAAGTGGACTATCATCTCCATGAACTGTGAATTTCATGTATTATCTCCAAACATTATATATTATTATATATAAATATATACTTGATATATATGATATTAAAATGATGTTTTAGATTCTAGATATGATTACACCATGATATATTTAATAATAAAAACAAAAAATAACATGTTAGAACATACTCGACAAACTAGGCTATTAACACCCAAAATAGTTAAAATAACGAAAGGTTATTAACAAAAGGATAATAAGATATTATAAGAAGATAATATATGATATTATATATACTTATATATTTATGTCATAAGTTAGTAACATGTTTCCCCCTTATACATGAGGTTAATGGATGTTCACCCGAATGGAAACACAAGGTAAGGGATTTCATCTCAATTGTCATTCCATTGAGAATTATTTATTTCTATAAACCTAGTTTATTTTAAATGGTGTATATAATAAAATATTATATTATATTTCATTAATATGAATAATCTCATGATATTATAACCTTTATTTAATTTTATTTCTTCATTGGGATTGTGATTTAAAATGTTTCAAAGTGGTATGGGATACTTTGGAATGTTTAATGATTATTTTCCTTAAAAAAACATTAATGTCCACTAAATGTTTTTTCCATTCATGGAAATTATATGACCATTGTTACATAAAACCTTTAATTTTATATCCTCTTGTTATTCATTATCATTTTCAATTATCAATACCATTTTTCCAGTAATTGGTACTCAAGGTGTTTTAGAAATTTTTTAATTAAAACCCAACATTACTTATCTATTTAGTTGGAGAACCAATTTTATTAGAAAAACATGTTTTATTAATATTTTAAGATAAATTATTTTAAAATTATTTGTTAAAGGCACTTTTACGCTTTTTTTATTTTATAAATTTTTTCAAATGAATCTTTTTAGCACTTTCTCAATAAGGAATTTTTCAAAACTTTTTATTGTGAAAATAGAGTATTCTTTTACCTCGTGTATAAAGTATGGATTTACTCACCATAATATCATTGAAGATAACTTTTCTTGTTCAAATTGATATTTTTTATATAAATTATTTTTAAGGAACTTTTCATCGAAAAGTTAAAAAATGATATTTTCCTAAAAACTATTTTTAAAATATCATTTTTCAGTATTTCGATTCAGAAAAAAAGAATGGTTTATTTTAATCCACTTAGGATCTGTTGTATTGAGACCAAACTTATTCATCCTATGGATGGTTTATTACTAATTTTTTAAAGGATAATATTTACATTCACTTCCATGATTCATTTTTTATTTCGCTGGAAATATTAAGTATCCTATGATTATTGAACATTGAATTTACCCAAACTATCCATTTTATTTTTCAAAGATAATACTATTGTTTAATTTGTATTCCATTTTACATACGGTGTCTAATTTGAAATTTATTTGATTATTTTATGAAATAATTATATTTTCGTATTCTTTATTTTTGTATGGATATTTGACAAGGCATATTGATTATAAATTAAATCGATTTCTCAATATTAATAATAATTTGGACATGAAATGGAGGGTGGAGCCATAAATTTATATATCCCCTCGATGCATTGATAGTTTACCCTGAGATAAATATGTTGTGAAAACTAAACTGGGGTATATCTGTAGTTTAAAATTTTCAAGACGTTTAATCATGATAACATATTTTTTCATGTCCTTAAGAGATGAAGTCCATTAAGAATGAATTTCCCTCATATTAGTTTCAGTTATTATTCATCCATGATATTTTTTCATTGACGTATCTATGGATACATTTTATTTTCTGTTATTTAAATGGAATGTGTTTCGGTTTCTTTCCATGCCATACTTATTTTTCCTTATTTAGTTATTTGAATGGCATATGTTTCTATTTATTACCTTTCCATATTTTTTTACACACTTCCATACAATTTATCGATTATATGGAATTTGTGTTCAATTATTTAACTTGATATATTCACTATTATTGTTGATTCATTATTTCTTATGCTATATTTTTCTCTTAGAAAGCTTTTCAGATCACCCTTATTATTTTTATTTCCCTATGAATCCATGTATTGTACAATGAATGATATCCATGAATATACTAGATGGAATAAAGTTATCCTAAACGTTATTTATTTAGAAAGATGAAAAAAATTATATTTTAATTAGTGTTTTCATTTTTAAAACAATTCTCATTTATGTGTCTGGTTTTTTAATACTACTAAACTAATTAGTCCTTCGGGGATTGTTTATTTGTAATCAAGTCAATGTAATTAATAAAATACATTGTCTTTGGGCTTTCTGGGGTAGCATAACTATAGTTGGTATCAAAGGATGTTTATTAGAAATATTGTGAACTAGATTTAAGAAAAAATAGGTTACATAACATAACCCTAATGTAGAATTGGAGGATAATTATAGAAGAGAATCCTAGAACATTAGAAAGGTAGCGATTATGTGGGTATTTTTGAACTATAAATTCCTACCTTAATACTAAGAGTGGGTGTGGTTCTGGCATAGATGTACCTTGGAGTAATAACTCTAATAATGTGTAGTGCGCCTGACTCCTGGTAACGTGGTATATTACAACGAGCCTTACTGTGTTATATGGGACATTGTGAACTACCCATAAATTCATGTAAATAATGTGTTCTTGGTACTGAGTGACTGTGTTTAAATTATTATTCGCCAAAACTAGTCAAGATTAGTTTGCTTTGGTATGACTATCACACTATTGGTGTATACTTCTTGGACTTCCCTGTGGTGATGATCCAAGTTAAATTGTTGTGTGATCTATCTTCATGTAATTTCATACATTTAAATATGATGGTATTAATAAAATCCCACAAATGTGAGAACAAGATCCATCAATTTAGGAGAAACATTGACTCCTTGATTCGCCCCTCCTTTATCAGAGTGTTATGGGTTGATTCAAGTTGTAAAAGAGGGAGGTTACTGGTGTTGAATCTATTCTTTTCTATCATAAGGAATTCATTACATGTCATGGGAGTCCCTCTCTCTAATCGATGAAACATCCATTTTTGAAAAATCCTTATGAGAAATCATCTATGATTTCATGGAATGTATATTATTTTTTCCCACTAAATAAGGAATACATGCCACTGATCCAAAAGGGCTATCTATAATTGATACAGATAATAAAATGATTTATGCAGTTTCTAAAGCATATAATTATCCCACTACATCTCTTTCAAGTGAAATCTATCTATAGGCAATTATTTTTAATTCTACCAAGTCAATGTGGGAGAAAATAGAAAATATTTGTGGAGGTGATAATAATGTGAAGGAGAAAAAATAAATGTTTTTCAAAATACATTTGAGGATATGAAGATTAATCATGATGAAAATTTAGATACCTTATTCAATAAAATTACTTATTTTTTAGGAGTAATCCTAGGGATTGGTGGATAGATAAAAGAAATTGAAATTCTAAATAAAATATTGTGAAGACATCGACCTCTTTAAAATCCAAAATTTCAACCATTGGGGAATGATATCTTTAAAAACATTATTTGGATGATCTACTGAGTAGTTTTTTTTCTCATGAAAAGAGAGTGAAACCAAAGGATGCAACAAGTCATATTAGAATGGATATGGAATTAAAATCCATGGGAAAACATGATATTTCTTGATACTATGGGATTGATTCTTATGAGTAAGGAAACAATATTTCACTCTTTGAAAAGAAATTAAAGAGAGGAAAAGGGGAATTGAAGGAAATATAGCCTTGGTGTATTTTCATTATGGTAGACTTGGTCACATTGCCTATCGATGCAAGGGGATGTTTAATCATGACGAAGGTGATGATGGAAACTCACAGAAGCCTAAGAGAATGTTTTCTCAAAAGGGAGAGTTCAAATATGGAAATAAACTATAGAATAAGTGTTTTTTTGAAGAAGAAGATGATGATGAAATTTAATTCTTAGATAATGAAAAAACTAGGTTTTAAATATGTAATCCAAGATTCTATGATGGCTATAACAGAAAAATCAGAACTATAAAAATATAAATATAGAGATAATCATATGATTACAGATGTTGATATTATGTTTATATGTTTGTATTTTCTTGTTAATATTTATAATCAGTGTAACATATTAAGAAAGTGGACTATTTTTGTGGAAGAATCATCAAAATATGTTGATCAGTTTGAATCCAAAAATAAAATATTGGATGAATTGGTTAAAGAACAATCAAAATCCCCTAAAAGAAATGAAGATTTCATGGAATGAAAACTCAAAAATAAAGAACAAAACAAATTTCATAAATGACCTAACTTTCATAATGGATTTGAAGTCAATGATATTTGAGGTTTCCAAATAAGAAGTTGTTAATATTAGGATTAACCATGAAAGTGAATAAAATTCAAAAAAAACTTGGAAGAAAATGAAATTTAGAAAATTCATAGATGTTGAGCTTATAGATAGAGACAAGCATGGTTCCATTGGAGTTTAAAATATTTTTAATGATAAAAGACCCACATGAATGGGAAATAATGGAGTAAGTTGTGATACTAAAACATTAAATGATGGAAATAAAATGGTCCAAAAATAAAGGCATGTTGAATGTTGGACATATTGAGAGAACAACTGTAGTGCTAGAAAAGAATCCCTCAAAATAAATAGAAAGGACAAATGAAAACAATACTAAAGCTTCCAAAAATGGTAGACAATGAAACTACTATAATAAATAAGGATACATGAGAAGGAATATAAATTAAAATACATTTTCTCTTATGAGGTGTCCATTTTGTGGCTATCTAGGCCATACCCAATCATATTCTGAAGAAGCAAGAAGCTACTTGAATGGGGAAGAACTAGGAAACCAAAAAAGGATAAAATATTAATATCATAATTCTTATAGAAGAAATAATTTATATTTATATTTTTTTCATTTCTCTATCATTGTCTATACATTTTTTCATCGCGGGCAGAGGTATGGAATGAGCAATTCGAATAGAACATAGAGAATAGTCAATACTCGTCATCCAGGCATTGTTTCTCTTAAAAAAACTTTTCTCCTCTAGAATAAGAGTGTGATAATGAATAAACTTCCCATATAGAAGAGATAATTGAGATTCCATCTTTATCATTCACTCAATCTAATATTTCAAAAAAGGAAAAAATGAAAATTGAGAAATCCAGCCTTACCAAAGTTTCCCTCAAAGATACAAAGAAAAAAACACCTAGATCATTGATAGTGGATGCTCATCACACATGATGGTGAATGTGGGAATATTAATATGTGAAATTAAATGGGTTGGTAGAATAGTAAGGTTTAGTAATGATGGTGCTTTGAAGATCAAAGGCACCAGATTTTCCGAACTAGCTAATAGTGAGATGACAAAAATTAAAGTTATTTATATGGATGATTTTTGTCACTGTCTCATTAGTGTAATACTAATATGTGAATTATGACTTATAATGAAACTCAATCAAAAGGGGTGTACTATAATGGGAATGATGTGGAACTATCTCATGAATTGATGCAGAATAGATGAAAACTTATACGAGGTTGATTGGAGAGAGAATATTTTAAACAAAACTATTGAAGAAGAAAATGAATAGTAGAACTGAAAGTTCAGGCACATTAATCATCCAGACCAGGGAAATATATCTAAGATGAAGATATTCATGTATATTCCCAATATAAATTATGCATGTGAAAAGACTTGTGATTTTTTCATTTGAGGGATGTTAGTTTGCAGTTAATATTAGCCAACGAAGAAATGGGAAACTATTATTCTTGATATCACCCATGCATGATGTATGTAGTCCAATAAATGTTTTTGGAACAAATAGAGAAATGTACTTTCTTCATTGCATTTATGATTATAGTAGAATGTATACTTTTATGGTTATATATAGGAAATGACAAGTGGTTTATTGCATGAAAACCTATCTCTAACCACAAAGAATGATAATGTATGGACAATCAAAGTTTTTTGGTTTAATAATGGAGGTGGATACACATCCATTGAGTTTGAAAATTACCTTAAGAAGCTTTTAATACAACATGAGGTGGCTACTGTTAGTACCGCATAGAAAAATGGAGTTGTTGACAGAAGTAATCGATAGGTGGAAAATATGTTCAAAACTATAATAATTGAGAGTTGTATCCATCGACATTACTAGAAAGAGGTAGTTTAAGATGGGATATATTAAAAATTGAACATAGATTTATATGTGTGAAAACAAGACACCATATAATTAGTGACAAGGAAACAATCCCATATTAAAGTATTTTCATGTTTTTGGAAGTAAGTGTTTTATTATAAATAATGTAGATAATCAAGGGAACTAAGGTGATGTGGAATATGATGGAATATTCCTCACTTATTCAATGAATAGAGACATGTACAAATATGTCAACAAGAATCTCAGAAGAATTATGGGAAACGATGATGTTAAGATAATTGACGATAAGTCCACCAATATTGTGAGGGTATCTTATGCTGATGTGATTTAAGATTTATAAGATACATGAAATGTACCAGATTCAAATACATAAGTAAAGTAAGGAGATCAATACATTTAGAGGTAAATAGATGATGTTCATTCAAAGGTAGAATATGATGTGGAAACAATGACTGAAAACAATTCTTCTGAATCTCATAAGATAAATCAAAGAGTATAAATTGATCATTACAACATCATTGGGGATTGTATGGAACCCACAAAAAAAGATTATGTGGAATAATGGTCAATATGCCAGCCTATCAGTTGTAGAACCATCCTCATTTGAATAAGCTGCAACAGAGGAATCTTTTATTAAGTCCATGAATGAAGAACTAGATCATATTCAAAAGAAACAAACATGGGATCTAGTTAATAGTCCTGAAAATTACAATGTGATTAGAATGAAGAGGATTTAAAAGAATAAATTCAATGAGCATGGTAATGTGATTTAAAATAAGGCGAGATTGTGGTCTAAAGGATATTCACATATTGAAGTTGAGGATGTTCATGAATCATTTTATATGGGGGTTATAATAGAGTCAATAAGATATTATCATGCAATGGAAATTAAAAGGGGATACAAAGTTTTCCAAATTGATGACCAAATAGCTTTCTTTAATGGTCTTCTTGAAGAAAATATCTATATAGAACAACCACTAGGCTTTCATATTAGTAATGATGAAATAATGGTTTTATATTAAAGAAGGAACTCGATGGTCTAAAAAAATCAGAGTCCATTTTTTTGTATTTTTAAAATACACTTTTAAAGGGTACGTGTGAACCTTAACACCTTCAACCAAATAAAAACATTATAGGAAAGTAGTCCCATATATAAACTACAGGAACTGCTCCTCCCCGGTGACTAGAACATGATGAATTCTCAAAAAGATCAGTTTATAATACTAGTTTATATAGATGATATTTTATTTCAGTGGAAAGAGGAATGGATCAGTTGATGAATTTTCCAATCCCATCAAATCATATTTTTAAATTTATAGGATTTTTGAACTCAAATAATTCTTGGTCCCGTAAGTGATGTAGTGGAAATACTAGAGTTTTAATTATCAGGAAAAGTATCCAAGATAGTTTATGAAGAAATTTAACATGCATGAATCCAAACCAATGTCGACTACAATAGTGGTTTGGAAAAATATAGGAAAGCATGAAGATGTGAAATTTATAGATCCCACAATGTAAAAGAGAATCATTTGAAGCATATTGTACATATCAAGAAAATTTCCATATATTTTATTTGAAACATTATTAACAACGCTCTTTCAAATTAATCTAAAGAAAGTACATATTGTGGTAGTAAAAAAAATTGAGGTATATTCATGGGACTCATAGCAATTTCTTATAATTTTCGATAGGAATAGATAATGAACTATAAGCATTTTCTAAAATTGAATGGGATTGATATGTGGTTGATTGAAATTACACATGTGGTGGAGCATTCCTTATTATTGTGAAATGTGTAGGCCTATTGAGTAAGAAATAGGAAATTACATCTATTACTACTGCTTATGATGAGTATATCTATACTTAAAAGGATTTTACTCAAATATATTGGATGAAGCAATAAATAACTTATGTTAGTGATGAGGTGATATATCCAATGGTGATTCACTTTGATAATAAGAGCACAATTGATCATATGAAGAATCTTGTTTAGTATTCTCATACAAAAAACATTGAAATTATATATCACTTCATCAATGAAAAATTTATACATGGAATATTTAAAATTCATCATGTTTGAATAGATGATCAAGTGGAAGGAATACTATCCAATCCATTTTCAACAAAGGTGTTTGAGAATCTTAGATTGGAACTCAGTGTTCGACCACCTCCCACTATGTGAGGTAGTATCAATTGGTCTCCTATCCCTAGGTGTGTTAACTATTTTAATCTATTTGTGGATATAATGTAGGTTCATGGGGGATATATGGTCCAAGGGGTATGTTTTGAGATCTACAAGTCTAGATTTGGAACATTGGGTTTATTTCCAAATATAGAGAATGGATAAATTCAATGATTTAAATTTTTTCTTGATTTTTTGAGAAATAATGGAGAAATGAAAGGATTTATAAAGGGGTAAATTGAGAAACCAATTCAGCATTATGGGGAAACAGTTTAGGGAATGAATTGCTTCTATGTCATGAAAAGAGAATGGTTATACATCTTTATGAATTCCAAAACACAGGAACCATATTCATGTCTTCTCTATTATTTTCTACACTGAGGATTTATCACATAGCCAATGATTATTGGATGAGTTTTTTCTTGCTCATCAATTTTTATTGTGGCTGGTGCTTCTTTGAATTTATCTGTAGATTGCCAAAAAAATCCAAAGGGGGTGATTATTTGAACCACAAAAGTTATTAATGGGAAATTGCATATGGTTTGTGTTTGTTATCAATCCTCCCAGGTATTATCAAGGAGATTGTAATGAAATGGATCTTACAGTTCATGCTAACAAATTTTTTTATCATGACACCATTTTCTAGTGTTTTCCAAATTTATGGGATCAAATGTTGAAGGAATGGATAGAATCATTAACAGTTGTTTTCTCGAGTCAACTCTTATTAAATATGGTAAATTCATGGATTTTGTTAAAATTAGGTTTCAGATCATGAAGTTTTGGAGCATCATGAATAGAGACGGTGAATTTATGCGATTACAAGAATTGGAGCACCATGACTACATGATGTGGTAATAGAGAGGTTTGTGACAATATAAAATTCATTATAGCATCATGAAGAGAGGAGCATCACAAAGGTGTTTTTTAACGATCCACGAAACAAGTTGAAGGAGGTGGATCATCGCGAAGGGCTGAGCGTATAAATATAATGCTACCCCCAGTTTAATTTATATGAAAATTTTAGTGAAAATCCAAAATTTCTATGATTTTTTGATGCTAGGAGAGCTCCATGAGTTTTGTTTCTCATACGAGATTGAGAATCATGAAAAGACTTATCCAGTATTGACTAATTCAAATTCTTATATGTAAAATTTTCTTTATGATGATGTTGAATTCTGTATTGGCTCAGTCAGCATCTCAAAGGTAGTTTGTTCTCCAAAGGCAATGGAGCTTGACAAAGGGAGCTTCGCAAAAGGAGGTTTGTGAAAGAGATTTGTGAAAGTTAGATTTGTACATTAGTTTTTCAATGATCAGTGATTTCAAAGTGCATCTACTCAGGCATATGGTTCAAGCATAGTCTCAGGCTATGTTAGGGGTGAATACATTAGTGACAATTTATTGAAGAGATCCTCATATAGATAAACATAGTTAGGGATCTCTCAAAGTAGTGACCTAGGGGGAGTTGATGGAATTGTTTTGAAGAACATAGTGTACTCTCCACAAATTCTGGCAAAGGATGTGTTCATAGAATAGAGTGAATCTTTCTAAATTCACGTACTTCACAACTAGTTAATATTAGTGGACTTGGGTACGACTGACACAGTATCATCATATGCTCCTTCGACTAGACCTTAGTAGTGAACCAAGTAAAATTATTGTGTGATATCATTTCATGGGATTTCTGGACATTCACTTATAAGAGGCCCAATAGGTTTATACCAATGTGGGAACAAAATCCATCAATTTAGGAGAAAACATTGAAACATTGATTCACCCCTCCCCTCTTAGGTGGTTTTGGGGTCCTTCATAATACACACCTAGTTTGATACCCTGAGGGACATTAATATTTTATTCCACATTTTATTTACAACCATTATGAATGATTTTGAAATTTAATATTCCAGATTAAACATAAGGTGATTTATATTGAAGATATGGTGTCATTATTAGAAATCATAACAATGATATTATGGGTTAGCCTTAGACTAATGAAAGACTAATGAGGAAAAAATCAATGAAGCATTTATGTATTGTGGTTGTATTGAAAATTGAAGTGAAAAGGAAATTTAGTGACTTACCTTATTTCATGGATGTCCGTCATATATATTTTGGAAATTTTATTAATTTTATTTTAGAAGAGGAAAACATATATTTCATCTGATAACCAATAAAGTATGGAGAGGTCACAGTCCTTGAACCCATAACCAAATTACAATAAGGGTTTCATGCAAAACAATTACCTAAACAATGTCCTGGTTAATATGTCATTATTTTTAGGTAAAGAATTTAACAAATAAATATTAAGTACAAACCATTTGGGTTTACCATTTTAGGTTTAGATATTAATATATTAACCATATTGACATTGGAGAATCGATAGAGACAAATAGTTAGACTTATCACCCGTTTATGGGATCTAAGATTCATTAGAAACATATTTTAGTGTTTTAGGAATAAAAACATCATTATTGTTAATTTATTTGTGTGAGTAAAGTGTTGAAATAGAATTTTATAAAAGCACAACCAAGAGGTAGTATTGTTCATATGAAATCCAAACGTATCTATTATGAATATTTACTTATATTCTTGGCCAGTAAAAGAATTACCAAAAATTAAGAAACTTATATAGAAATAAATTGTTTTTATAATACCTTAATTCTTGTTTAATAGAAGATCACTTAAATCATCTGAGATTTATAGCTTTGAGGCCCTCAGCATTCCATTTACCATTAACTTGTTTGTGATTGATGACCTCAATCACTCCCTATAAATATTTATGATTTTCCTCCAAGTACATATCTCTACATTCCACTAATGTTCTCTTACATAGATACCTAGTTATATGTAAGTCCATGTAAACATTTCACTTCACATTATATATTTTCTACATGATTTTGTATGAACCCTTCTAATGATTTTGGATTTAAAAATATAAAATATCAAAAAATTTATGACCAATATCATGATTAAATTGTGATTATGCGATTCAATAATGTTGGGGAGAATGTGACAGCCCTAAATTCTAAAGTAAGAACCTTGTATTCAATAACATGTATCACACACAACACCAAGAATGTAAGGGAAAATAATTTACATATACATTATAATATGTTTTCATTTATAATTATATTATATGTAATTAAATGTATGAAACACTGAGTTAGCATGTTTTAGATGCATGATCAACCTTCTACGATGGATTGCGTTACACATAAGACCTTGTTTTACCGAACAATAATATATTATTGACAAATTATTTTTTAATATAATAATATATAATGTAATTTTTATGAATAATATTAACTAACATAGGAAATTTTTTGGTTTATATTAATATTAAATGAATTCATGGGTTACCAATCAATGAGAAACAAAAATAAGAACCAATTCGCTATAAACCGAAATATATTTATTTTTTTGCTTCTAAAATATTTTTATCTAAATAAAATAATTAATTAAAATTAGTTGATGATTGCAAGGAAATGTATTTCTTTTATATTAAATCAAATATTTTGAATATTCATCCACTAGATATGATATGCATAAGATAAGAACAAACTCTTATTTACATATAAAAACATATATTTTTATAAATGAAATTTCACTATCTTTTAATGGAGAAACCATTTTAAATATTATTTTTCAAATTTTTATTTATTTAATATGTAAACAATTTTATTTTTGAAATATAGACATCCAAATTATGTTTGGGTGAATTTTTGAATTTTTTTCAAAAACAAGTCATTTTTAGCAAATAGTTAAAAATACCAAATATTAGTTCAAAAACTGTTTTTTCATCTAAATTTTTTATAGGTATAAATTAAATTATTAATTGGTTGTAATGTTTTTTAGATAAAACTTTTATCTATTAATATAATTTATGTCATTTTAATCATTTTCACTTTGAAATTTATTATAAAAATAAAAGAAACGTTTTGGACTATTTCACATTAAAAACCCGCATTTTCTTCTCGCCTACAAGAGGAATTTTAATTTAATTTATTTTTATTATGTTATTGGAATTTGGGAAAAATATTACATATTTTAAATAATCATAATTTATAATTTATAATAAAGAAATATATTTTTTACCAAAAGAATAATGAAATTATTTGTAATTAATTACAACGATTAATGTTAAATTAAGCTTAATAAGGGACTAAACATTAACCAAAAGTCCAAAAAAGACCTATACAGATTCCCAAGAGTGATTGGATGGAAAAATGTTGAACCTATCCTCAATTTTCTCAAATTATGTCCTTTATTGGATCCACTTGAAACATGAAAAACACTGTAGGAATTCATTCGTCAAAATATTACAAGAGTGACACTCCTCCTTGGCTATAAACAGAAACCGCATCTCCCGATTCCTCACACATATCAGACCACATAGGCTCATCCAATAACATCCAAAATAGCTTCCAAAAATCCATACCCTCAAAATTTAATACACCCTTTGGTCAGAAATCCTTCCAAGGAATCCCATTAGTATAAACCAAAAGGCCTAATCGATTTTTTAGGTAATGCTTTCTAATAATCACTTTTCTTTCATTTACTCTCCACGAACTCAAATATATTTCTTAAATGTTCATATTATAACAACAGTATCATAAATATTATACGTTTTTGTTTTATTAAGTGTTCTACCTACACTAATATAATCCTCCATATACTGGGTAATGAACATACTATTTCTCTGTACAATGAATTGTCACCTCATGAAATGATGATTTTTCATTTTTCATTTACCAACTTCAAGGATGGAAATTATGATTGAAACAATGTTTATATATTTTAAATATGATATTTATTTTGTATTTATACTTATTTAATTATTTTATAACACACAAATTTAATACGTTTCAGTTTTTTTTAATACGATAACATCAGTTGAGGATGTGTGGACTATGACCCCCTCGAAGAGATTTGATTCATTCACAAAAAACAAATAATATATTAAGGATAATTTAAAAAAAAAATGTATTAAATATATTACATAAATAGGTTAATTAATTTATATTATAATTTTGTGTATGTATAATTTACTTTTCACACTTTTGAAATAAATCAATAAAATGAAAGTAGTTATCAAGCATAAGTACATACTACCATCTCCATGAGCTGTGCATTTCATTTTTTAATTCCAGACATTATAGATTACTATATATATATATATATTGTACATATATGATATCAAAAACATGGGTTACATTCTAAAGATATTGAAACCATGATATATTTAATTAGAATAAAAAATAAAAAGTTTAAACGTACCCGACAAACAAGGAATTTAACACCCGAAATAATTAAAAAATGAATGGTTATTTAAAAAAGTTTAATAAGATATTATAAGAGGATCAAATTTGAGATTATAAACATTAATATGGTTCTATTATAAGTTAGAAACATGTTTAATCACTTTATATATGAATTCAATGTTTTTTCACCCAAAAGGAAACACAACGTAAGGGATTTTCTATCAATTTACATTCCTTTGAGAATTATTTGTTGTTATGCACCTAATTTATTTTATATGTTATATATAAAATCCTTTTATATGATATATCTTGAATCTTAATACTCTCATGATATTATAACTTTCATTTAATTTTATTCCTTCCTGAGGAGTATGATTTAAAATGTTTCAAAGTGGTGTGGGACACTTTAGAATGATTAAAGATTATTTCCTCAACAATAACTTTAATTGTTTTTCAATGTTATTTCCATTTGAGGAAATTATATTACCATTGTTCAATGAAACCTTCCACTTTACCACCTCTTGTTATTCATTATCCTTTTGGTGTATTATTACCATTTTCCATCTCTTTTGTACTCAAGGGTTTTATAAAAAGTTTTCAAGAAAACCCAACTTTATTTCACTACTAAAAAACTGTTGTTTAACATTGTTGGTATTTATATGCTCTAGAAAAAATAAGAATAAATGGTATCTTTTTCCGTGCTAAAGAAGGAACTGTTAAATTTTACTCTTTGTGAGTTCTTTTTTATAACTAAAAAACACCACCTTTATCAGCGCATTATTTTCAGCACTGATAAAGGATACCCTATCTCAACACTTTATTTTTAGTGTTGATAAAGGGTAATATTTTTCAGTGTATTATTTTCATTGCAGATAAAGGGTGCTAATTATCATCATTATATTTTGGGAAATCATAAATGATTCCTTTTCCAGTGTTTTTTTATCTCTGGTAAACCATTGAATAAATAAAATGAAATAAAAAAAAAAATTTAAAAATGAGTTTATTAAAAAATAAAAATCATTTTAATTATATAAATATTTATAAAAATGAAAAAATTGATTATACTATATATACCTTATAACCACTAATAAATAGTACGTATTAATAATATATATATGAAAATGGAAATTAATGAAATTAAACTTAAAAATAAGTAAATTGAGAAAAATATTAAACATATTATTAATTATATGATTATTGAAAATGTTAATAAATAATATATATATATATATATTAATATTATTTATATATTATAAAATATTTATTAGCTATATTTAGTGAATAATGGTTTATAATAAAAAATTAATATGAATTAAAAATACTGAGTAATTTCATAGAGTGATGGAAATATAACTGAATTTCATTTTATTTTTAAATTTAACATATATCAGAAGTGTGTTATATTGATGTCACATGTATGTAAATAATGAATTTTTACATAAAATTTACACACACAAAACTTATCCATTTTTCAAATATTATTAAATTGCACCTTCTCTAATTTATTCAATTTCACTCATTTTTAACATGCATACATATATAATTAGATATTCTTTAAATTTTTTTAAAAAATTAAAAACATATTTATAAAAAAACATATTTAAAAATGTACATACTATATTTATAAAATTATATATTTATTATTATAAATAAAAAATATTTTTTAAAAGTTTTTATAAATTTATAAATAAGTAATTATATATATTTAAATAAATGTGAAAATTATAATAAATTTAATTATATAATGAATAAAATTACTATATCTATATGTATATATATATTTTTAAATAAATATATATATATATATATAATGAAATAAATATTATTTTAAAAAAAATATTAACCTAATTATAAATAAATTTTATATATGTTAAAATAATTATAAAATTATAATAAATATATTTAAATAGGGAATATATTTACTATATTTATATTTATATACATTGATTCTATATATATATATATATATCATTTTTCGGTTTATAATTACAATTTTTAATCATTTATCAGTGCTTAAGTAATAACCGCTGATATGAGGCATTATCAGCGATAAAAAAGGGCTAATAAAAGTCATATTTATCAGTGTTGCAACTTTCGTGCTAATAAATATGGATTTTATCAATGTTTTTTATCACTAATAAAGTACGACCATTATCAGTACTAAAAAGCGTTGATAAATATGCCATTTTTCCGCGCCTAAAAAATAAGCACCGATAAAAGGACGATTTATAATCAATCTTAAAAAAGAGTTGATTATGGTGTCCCGATATAAATAGTAAAACCTGACATGTTGCGAACCCATAATGATATCATAATCTCTTTGTGAAATCCATCCATTTTCAGTGTTCCTCCTCTGTGAATTGAATCTCTAATCACACAACCCCACTCGAATATCATAAACCCACTGCCTCTAGTTGCTCAAACATCATCTCGAATCTGGTATTTAGTTTTAATTGGGGTTTATGAGGAAAAAACAAGATCTGGATCCAAGGGTCTTGTATTTTCATCAACATAGTGAGGTAGGCCTTTGTTTTCCATTGTAGGTTCTCATTCACTTTCGGTATTTGTCCTTTTGAGATATGGATCCGAGGGTTTCTGGTTTTTAATTGTAGGTTCTGATTTTATTTATGTATTTGTTCTTTGGTTGTTGTATACTATTTTTTCAATCCACTATTTACTTGACTACTATTTTGTATATCCTGTTTTTTTTTCTTTTCATATTTTTGTTTTGAAATAATTTTATTTGTTGTCAACATCTATAACCCAGCATGCTTCACAATTTTGAATCAATTTCCTTTGTAGGTTCCCAGAAAAATGATTTAGAAACCCAATTCTCAGTCTGATGATCATGCGAAGAAGAAATAGAAGCTAATTTTTTACAATTCATGTAATTGAATTTATTTATTTAAATTCTATTTAAATTTTCATATGTAAGGAATTTTCCTTAAAAACAATTTCTCATAATTGTGTTGTTTTATTTTAAGATATATCTTAGTAAGGGTGATACCATATTTATTAATTTTCAATGGATCTCTATTATCAAAATTAGTATGGTGTTGTATGTTTTATACTATGTTGTGATATTCTATTGTAAGGGTTACCTATATTTTTATCAATTTAATTTTATTAAAAAATATACATGTATACATATATAAATATATACCTTTCTATCTATTTATATGTGTTTTCAGAACATATAATGTAAATGATACTTTATAATTATTTATTAAAAAATTATTGTTTTGGAATTCCAATTTAAGAAGGGATTATATTTATTTTTATTAAATACCATTTTTAAATTTTCATTTGTTTTGAAGTTATCTATATTATACATTTCATGATATATATATATATATATATGTGTTTGTGTGTGTGTTTAAATGTGTATGGGAAAGACATTTCAAGGGTTGGTGTGTTTTTCTCCTATGTTCATGATATATCTTATTGTTGTGTAGTATTGCTTTATGCTAACTTCTTTATGGACATCCTTAGAATGTAAAGAATGGGTCAATGCATATTAGGTGGCCTCCTTAGAATACTTAGGTTTCTATATCATTTGGTCCAAAAAAATAGAATAGAAGTTATCGAATTTTGTGTGTCATAATTCTTTTAGGAATATATCATTTTAGGTCTATATATACATTTAATTAATATTAATATAATTTATAAATAAATAAAAAGTAAAATATTGAAAACTATTGTTAAATTAAAAATAATAAAATTAGGTTACTATATAAATATATTTTAAATAATTAATCTTTCAAAAATTTAAATAATAATATTTTACACACAATTACCCAAAATAATATTTAAATATAATTAATATAATGTGGAAATTATGATTCATATTTTTCTTAGCTGAAACATTAATTTAATATTAAATCAAATACATATTTTAGTCTGGGTAGAGGGAGACCCATTACATAGCCCGAAGGCGCAAGGCCAAGTGGCCTGAATACAAGGATTGAAAGCCCATTTTTTGGCCCAAAGGACTCCACAGTGAACAGTACTTCTAGAGTAATCGTGCAAATATAGTACCCGCTGTAGTACAACCATTGATACAGTAACTACTACAGTTCCTCCACCCCTATAGTGCCCCCACAACTACAGTCCCTGCTATAGTATTGCCGTCAGTTGATATTACACTGTAGTAACCCAAGACCTCGAGGTTGTGAAGCCCTAAAGTTGAATATTTAGATTCTTCAATCTCCACCCTCTCCATTTAATTCCCTCCCTTCACATGATAGTTTCTTTGGTTGTGTAGAGATTTACTCAATGCATTTCATGTCAATGGAGGCATTGAGTAAATAACTAATCAAAATGATGTAATTCTCGCAAATCAGAGGCATTTCCCCTTTTGGAGAACAAAATTATGTACAATTCCCATCTTCATCATCATCATCATCACAAAAACAATTTCTATTGAATGTTTTTTCCTTGAGACACATCCCCCATGTCCTTTATGTTTCTTCATCTACTCTCAGCATTATACATTTGATGGATGAGTACTACCGAGTGTATTTTATACAGCATAAGTGCATTCCCATAAGAGATAGGGGATTTGTTTCAATAAATAAACAACCAAAAAAGTTCCAGAGATGAGATAATATGTCATGACCCATCCTATGGGGCCCTTGGCATTACTACCGTATGCCTGCCTTCTATAGGCCAGGGGATAGTGACTAGCACCGAAAAGGCGTATCCCAAAAAGGGAAGGCATTAACTTTAAACCTGAACACACACATATAGGGTATTCTACCCAAAGTAGACCAAAACTGAAATAAATTAGTACAACCACCACATAGAATCACTACTAAGAGTAAAGTATGTGAATTGAATGTATAGGGGCCTGAATACAAGCCCAACTGAAAGGAAATTACAACAAAAGAAGTACAAGCGTCAGAGGTCGTCTTCCAAGGATCCTACCTGAAGGGTAGGAATAGCTCCCTATCAGATGTCATTGTAGAACACCACATCTATAGATCCACCACTGAGAACCATCTAGTCCTGCCTCCCCAAAGTCCCTATCAAGGCTGTCTATAATTTGCACAAGACACAATAGGTGCAGGCGAAGCTGTGCAAGGGTGTGAATACATATACTCAGTAGGAATCCCAAGACCCCTGAAGGTATCTCAGTAATCCAAAATGGAAAACACCACAATGTAAATACCACTGAGGTAACAAGACACAACATGATCTCAAACACATAGCTGAATTTAGAAGACATAGCCCACATGAGATATAACTTAAGTACACAAGTAAAGATGATTAGTATTGAAGGTAGATCATCTTATTCTATCGAGAGGCTCTATTGATGACCCACAAAGGGTTGCTAGGTGCCGAAACACAGATGCTTTCTAGTTGATGACCCACAGAGTAACTTTAGGTGCTGATCCACAAAGGATCTCTAGGTTCTAACCCATAGAGGATATCTAGCTGCATACCCATAGAGGATATCTAGGTGCTGACCCACTAAGGATCTCTAGGAGATGACCCATGCAGGAACACTATTTTTTATTCATGTCCCAGCCAACCACAAGATTCCTACACTTAACATGCATGATTTTGGAGGTTCTTCTCTTCAAGACATTGGACATACCTCAAACATCATGAATTACAACATTGAGTAACCCCAATGGACTGTCTCATCGTAAGGGTCCCAATGCAATAGACGACACGTCGATCAGACGCCCTGTTTGTAAGTTATGGGACATTTAGTAAAAATGGACCAATTAGATTCGATTCCAATCTAACCGGACCATAATACAACATCCTCCATAACTCAGGTGATGTATATCCAAGGGACCTCTCCATCGAAAGGGTCCCAATGCCATGAAAATGATGTTAATCGGAGGATCGGTCTGCAAATTAAGATCGTTTAAGTGAAACGAGGTCTGTCGCATCTGAGTTCAGTCTGGAGTGGATCCCACATTATCTCATCCTTGCTAGAATATTTTTCATGTGGGTCCAGCTTGGTAGGAAGGGTCTGGCCCACTGTCCTACCCAGTTCTCCCGACCGGGACGTGGTGGACAACTATTTCTGGCCTCCCTCCCGCCCTTCGGTCGACGTAGGGTGATCTCCTCGTCGCGGTCAACCGACCGAGGTGGCACCAGGTAGCTACCTAGGCTGGCCGGCCAATTTGTACACATGGGTATAGGGTCTGCATGCCTCCGGAGCAACTGAGTAGCTCGAGAGGGTTGCTCCTCCACGCGGTGCTGACGGACATCACGCTAACTCACTTCCATGGCCGTCTGGCCGCAACTTCCTACCAGCACAGCACGTCCCCATACTCCGCCTGCAACCGCTTCCACGAGCCACTACCAGTGCCAAAGGTACCTTCGATGAGCCACCAGGGTTTCTCTGGTGGTCCGTTCCACAAACCTCCTGTATCTATAGAATCTATAGGCCATCACCTTAACTGCAACATCCTCAAACTCGCTTTTCCACCATCTCAAGAAATCATCCATGAAGAACACATAATAAACAACCATGGTAGGGGGTCTGGGCCTTGTTTGTGTTGGATTGTTCCCTCTTTATTAGAGTCTAAGCATGGGGGAAAGTATTAATCCACATAGTAAGAGTACAAACCCAATTAAAACCCCCATATAATATCCACCCACAAGAACGAGTGATTCACAGGTCAACCTGTTAGTCGGTTGATCCCAATTCCTCGTTAATTCCCATGAATGAGGAAGAAGTCATTAAAGACATAGAACACTTAAACCCATACCACATTGATGTTCTATGGTGAAGGGTGTTTCCTGGAGGTTTCAGGATTTTCGACATCACTTATGGATCCATTCGTCAAGGAACATAACATACGGTGATGATCTGTCAGTGAGTCATTCATTATTCTTCGTTGGTGAGGGATTCCACATGTGGTTCGTCAGAGATTTCCCCACATTTTATATTTCCTCAAACTCCAACATTTTTTATTATTAAAAGAAATAAAAAGTGCAATGACGTTGCGTCAATTAATGACACTCATTAAATGAACCACATTTAATGAGTCATTAAAATTGTAGATTCATGGTTTCAAATTATTTATTATATACCCTTCATTAATGAACCTCGTCGCTTCCTCATCACTGCAATACAGCTTCACTATCCTCCACTCAATGGTGAAAAATGAGAAAAATTAAATATTTTAAATTATTATATTATTTTTCTCAAAAATATTGAAAAATAACTTTTCTTGATCGGCCATTGTCTCCCGATGATAAATCAATTCTAGGATAATTCCAGTGTTCCAAGTTCAATGTTGCCCTTAGATTTATGATCTGAGAACCGGATCAAATGATAGAAAATATTTCTCGCACGCTTATTGAACGTACCTTAAAAAAGGTCAAAAATCCCTTCCGGGATCTCCAGGCCTTGAAATCACGTTCCATCAGAGTGTGCGATCTAAGAATAATTCCACAAAAAATATTACACTTAATTTCAATGAAATTTCATTCACCCCACCTTTCAGATTTAAATCCGTAAAAGAAAAAATAAAACTAATCAAATAGATGGGGGTACCGAGCATACATCTGAGCCTCTCCATCCAATGGGATCTCCTAGAGATTCCTGTGCTACCAATGAACTCGCACCAAAGGAATCGACCACCCCTATAGGACCCACTCGTATTGATCCTCTATCTGCACCTAGAACTCCAAAAACATCACCCCATTTTCAATGTACAACTCTCCTCGGTCGATGACCTGTGATGGATCAGGCACGTATCTCCTCAGCTTCAACACATAGAAAACATTATTCAACTGATGCATCTGTGGGAGAAGATCTAGGTGGTATGCCACCTCGCCAACTATGATCAGGATATGAAAAGGTCCGATGAACCTCATATATAGCTTGTTTCCTGGGACAAATCTTTGTAATCCTCGTTAGGGTGAGAACCAAAGGAAATCATGGTTACCATCCTCAAACTCCAAGGGTATCCATATCCTATCATCATTTTCCTTCTTCCTACTCTATGTAGTCCCCCTCCAATCCTGGATGATCTATACCATCTTGGTTGTAGCCCGTACCAACTATGGACCCACCAGTGCCAACTACCGTAGGTCTTTCCATCATAGGGGTGATCTGCAAGGCCAGTCATATATGGCCTCAAATGGTTCCATGCCAATGATTGAGTGATAGATATTGTTGTATGCAAACTTCACCAGTGGTAGGTGATCCTCCCAACTGTGACCAAAGTCAAGGACAAAAGCACGTTGAATGACCTAAAATATCATTATGGTCCGCTCCGTCTGACCATCCTTTTGGGGATGACAAACTGGGCTCAAATGTAGTTGAGTCCCGACTGCCTCCTGCAACCTTTGAGAAAACTGAGATGTAAGGAAAGAATCATGGTCTGAGATGATCGTCGAAGGAAACTTGTGTAGATGTACTATCTCTTGGATGTAGAGGCATTACAAGACCTATGTCGGTCCATGCTCCTATATGGGTAGGAAGTGAGCGAACTTGGTGAGTCTGTCAACAATTACCCAGATAGAATCTTTTCCCCTGGATGTATGTGGTAACCCAGCCACTATGTCCATCAAGATACCATGCCATTTTTACTCCGATACCTCGACTGATTTGGAAAAGCCTACAGTAACCTGATGCTTTTCCTTCACTTCTTGACATGTGAGGCATCACAAAACAAACTCAGCCACTACTTTTTTATCCATGGCCACCAGTACTGATGCATGAGGTCCTAGTACATCTTCTCCACTCCAGGATATACCACAAAAGGATATGTAGGAATCTCTATCAACACCTCCTCACGCAACATCACTAGTACTAAGGTACTCCCTCTGAAAAGAATTATGTGCTCCCCACCTATCAAAAATCCATCAGGATCCCTTCCAGAGGAAAACTATGCACTTCGGGATTTGCCGTCATCATCCAAAAGATGTTCCTCCTTAGCTCGTTGTAATAGTGGGGGAGTGACCATCACTGAATAGAGGTAAGATACTCTATCACTACCAACGATTGATATCTGCATCATGGCTAGTTGCTATGTTACCTCACTCAAAAACTATAAACCACACCTCTTAATGAGTGCGTCTACCACCACGTTACCCTTCCTAATAGTATATAATATCTCAAATTCATATTCCTATGGGATGTCTAGAAAACATTGCTATCATAGGCTTAGGTTCTTCTGAGAGAAGATATAACTCAGACTCTAGTGGTTGGAGTAGATGATTGAACATTCACCCATCAAGTAGTGTCACCACATCTTCAAGGAAAAGGCCATTGCTGCTATCTCTAGGTCATATGTCACATAGTAATGCTCATGATGCCTCAAATCTCATGAGACATAGGTGATCACTACTCACTCCAACATCAGGACACAACCTAGTGTAGTCCCAGAAGCATCAAAGTAAACTACATACCAAACACCCTCTTTAGGTATCCTCATATTAGGGCACTCGTCAGTCCTCACCTCCTCTCTTGAGAACTCTTCTGGAATCTCTCCATCCACATGAAGGGGTTTCTCTTCTTTTTCAAGTCAGAAAAGGGTGATGATACTTTGGAAAAGCTGGGTATGAACCTCTAGTATTACCTAGCCAACCCCAAGAAACTCCTCACCTCGGTCACGCTCTAGGGTGGCTCCCAAGAAAGCACTACGTCTATCGTTGTCAGATCCATAGAAACTGCAGCCTCTGAGATGACGTGTCTCAATAAGTGGACCTGCCTAATTCAGAACTATCACATCAATAGCTTTCCATAAATCTAGTGATCTTAGAGTGTGTCTAGAACTATCTATAGGTGTTTAGTGTTCTTCTCCTACGATGTAATGTACACCAAGATGTGATAAATAAATACCACAACAAACCGGTTAAGGTACAATTGGAAAATCTAGTTCATGAGACCCATGAACACTATAGGGGAATTGGTCATGTTGAAAGGTATCACCAGAAACACATTATGGCTATAACGACACCTAAAGGATGTCATCAGTATATCCTCATCCCATACCCAATGTTGGTGATAGCCCGATATGAGGTTAAACATCAAGAACCACCTCACCCCTTTAGTTGGTCAAAGAGGTCTTCAATCCTTGGTAGTGGATACCAGTTCTTCAAGGTCACTTGGATCTGGCACTGAAAGTATACTCATAGCCTCAGGAACCCATCTGCCTTCTTGGAAAATAACATCGTGGCTTCCCATGGAGAAGCACTGGGCCTTACAAACCCCTTCCTCAATAAGTCCTCCATATGTACCATAAACTCACAATGCTCTGTAGAAGCTATATGACTTGAAGGTGTAGATATTGGGGTCTTCCCTGGGTACATGTCAATACAGAATTATACCTATCTATAAGGAGGTAGTCCCTGGTCATCTTCTGTAATGACATCCTCATATTCATCCACCACTATAGGAAATATTAGACTCCCCTCATCCGCCGCACTGAGGGTGAGTCTATCCAACTAGTGAGTGATCAGCTTCTCTCTTCTCCAAGAAATCCCATATTATGATGCAAAGGTTCCCATCTCACTGATGAAGGAAAACCTAGTCCCATCCTTTCAGACACACCACACATTGTGCCTAAGTCAATCGATATGAGAAAAGACTTTGATAAGAAGTCCAAACCCTATATGATGTCAAGAGGTCGCGACGCTGCTACTAGGAGATCCCATCCAAAGAACTCACCTCATAGTGTAAGTTGACATTGCTGGAACCGGTGTGTAATTATTGAATCCCCTCCCGTAGGTGTATTCAATCACAATAATGGATCCAAAGACTCCACTGGAATACACGAGCCTCAAATGAGGTTTATGGAAAGGAAAGAGTGACTAACAATTGTTTCTATGAGAACTACTGCTAAAGTGGAGTAGACACATATCGTACCACTTATCATCTCAGGAGGGTCATGGTCGTAGGAGTTTATCTACTAATTCTATCCCCACATGTGTCTACCTTCCCTCAGAGCTCGTGATGGACCTCCTGGGGGTGGTGGTTGTAGTACCTCAAACCGCCATCCATCACCTTCCACCCGGCCGTTTCCCTACCAAATCCACCACCCTACAGACCTCCTCACTAAAACCTCTATTTCTATCTCACTGGTCCCTAGTCCAACTATGGTTCATCATTGTAGTGAATCACATAGTCCCGATCCATGTGCCCGTATTCACCGCAAGATTAACAAACTCTAGTCCTCAGATGACCTCCTCTACATTGTGAGCTTCGCTCCTCTGACCCTATGTCCTAGGCTCTTTCCCCCAGAAGGTATGGCATGTTTAGGCCTATGCGTCATCTGTGTACTACCTACTGTAGATGACACGACCATCTATTGTCTAGAGGTGTCTCTCACCATTGACGCCTAATCGTCTAGGAGGCTCCCCACCAGTGAGGCTCTCTATAGCACTCCATCATGCATCAGGATGCTAAGAAAAATAATTGACTCCATGATCTCCCATAGTATCCCCTACTGAAATGTCTAGGACTTGAATAAAGAGTCTCATACCATATCGGTGGAGTAACGAGAGAGGATGGTAAACCATGATGAGTACTAGGCCACAGTTAGGCTGCCCTGTTGTAGGTACAATAAATCCTAAATACGCATTGACTGTTGTGTCGCTTGTGCGAACTCTGCCCTGAAGTGGCTCTCGAATTCTACCCAGACAAGGGTTGCCTCCTTGTGTGTTTGGGGAATTAAGCTTCACAACCTGCCTATAGTTCCATGAAATAGGCTACTGTGTTGAACAACAATTTGGTCTTTCGGTGTCTCTACTAGGCGAAAAGTCCAAGTAACTGCCTCCAGCCAATCCTCAGCTACCTGATGATCTGTATTCCCATGAAACCTAAGAGGCATCTGTCTTTGGAACTCTTAAAACATGCTCAGTCGGTGTGCATTTTCCGTGGGTGGCGATGGTAGCAACTACTGATCTCCTGGTGGTGGTGCGACTAGTACACCACCTGAATGTGGTATCGCGGAAAGCAGTCCCTGCATCGATGCCTCATCAATCTGTGGACCACCATTGTGATCTCTCACTGGAATACTATATGGATGTCTTCGTGGATTAATCTTTTAGAGAAATAGATGTTCCAAAATCAATAATCTATACCTGGTGAGAAATCTATAAAGAGATCAAGAGAAAACTATTTCCAAAACAAATGCAACATGTGTTTTTTATACCAAGATGGAAAACAGAATTTTGGTTCCTCATGTATGGATACGTTGGCCACCGTAGTAACCCAAGAAACCCTAGACTGAAATACAAACACAAGACACTTAAAAATATTCCCCCATTGAATATACAGACTCGTAGTTCTTAGAGTAGAACTGACCACCCTTTGATACAACTTTGTCACGACCCGTCCCCTAGGGAATCTACCGTGAAAACCCCAAGCCTGCCTTCTATAGGCCACGGTCTGGTGACTAGCACTAGAAATATGTGTCCCAAAAATTGAAGGCATTGCCTTTAAATTTGAACACACACAGACATGAAATAACATAAAGAAAACCAAAGAAGAAAAAAAGTAGTACAACCACAACAATGTATCACTACTGAGAGTAAAGTGAGTGAACTGAAAGTAAAGGTGCGATAATACAAGACCAAATGAAAGGAAATTACAACATAAGTAGTACATGCTCTGGAGGTATTCTGTCAAGGATCCTACCGGAAGGGTATACATATCTCATTGTAGGATGTCATTGCAGAGCACCACGTCTATCGATCCACCTACAAGCACCGTCTAGTCCTGGATCCTGAAATTCCCCATCAAGTATGTCTATTTTCCGCACAAGATGAAACAAGTTTGACCAAATCCCATGCAGGGATGAGAATAAAAATATTCTATAGGGATCCAAAGACCCTCGAAGGTTGATCAGTAATCCACATTGGTAAACACCACAAAGGAAATAACACTAAGGTAACACCACCTATCAAGATCTCAAACACATAACACAACGTAAAAGACATAGTTCACACCTTATAGAACATAAGTACAGAAGTAATTATATTTATTCATGAAGCTAGATCATCTTATTTTGTCAAGGGGCTCTGCTGGTGACCCGCACAGGGTCGATACATTCTAGACCACAGAGGATCACTATGTGCTGACCCACAGAGGATCGATAGGTGCTGACCCATAAGGGATCGCTAGGTGGTGACCCACAAAGGATCTCTAGGTGATGACTAACACAAGATTAGAATGTTCTCACCCAATTATGATCTCTAGGTGATGACCCACATGGGGTTACTAATCTTTCTTCATGTCCCCACAATCCACTGGATTGTCACAGTTAGCTCGCTTGATTTACAGAGGATCATCTCATCAAGTAATCATCAATACCTAGACCACCATTATTTCCCACATAGATTAACCCAAAAGGAACTTCTTATCATAAGGGTCCCAACACAATAGAAATAGCGTCGATCAGATGCCAAGTCTGTAAGTTATGATCAATTTAGTAAAAAGGTTTTGGTTGGATTCGAGTTCGATCCAAGCCTGCTATACTACAACAACTGCCAAAACTCAAGTGGATTATATCAAAAGTACTTACCATCACCAGGGTCCCAAATACCCTGACGACGCTTCAATCAGATGCACTATCTACATGTTATGATAGTTTCAGTGAAAAGGGGCTGGCTGGGTCAGGGTCTAGTCCCTCCAGGTCGGACCGACCCAACCCGACCCTATCCAGGGGTCTGATGTGGGCCCCACATGTGTTTATACTAACCTGACCATTGTTCTCATGAGTCTGTCTTGGCAGGAAAAGTCCGAACCTGTGGTGGGTCAGGCCCGATGGCGCAGGTCCGGCCCGACAGTGCGGGTCTAGCATGCTGAGCCACATGCATACTGGTAGGGCCACCCTCCGGTCCCACTGTCAACACGGGGTAGTATCGTCACCTTGTGAAGAGATCGCAATGGCTCCACATGGCCGGTCAGACTTTCTGGGAATTTTACACTCACCCGGGCCAGGTCCGTGTGCCTCCGGCGCCCCCGAGCGGCCCGATTAGGGTGCTCCTCCACGGGGCACCGATAGGGGCCATGCCACATCACGGAAATCCACTACACCACATCACCACTGCAGCCATCCAGCCACATCTTCCTATTACCCCGGTGAACTGATGGGTGCACCTCCATTTTCTACTCGTGACCACTACCACAGGCCACCGTCAGTACTGGCCCACTGGTGGTACATTCGATAGGCCCCTAGAGTCACTCCGGTGGTCCGTTTCTCAAACATCTTGTGTCCACGGAATCTGTAGACGTTTTCCATTACTAAGATGGCCTCAAAATCACTTTTTCTCTATCTCTAGAAATAATCCATGAATAATTTACAATAAAAAACCATAGCGGAGGGTCCGTGCTTTGTTCGTTTCAGCTCGCACCCTCTGCGCTAGAGTCTAATAATGGGAAAATGTATTAATCCACACAACAAGATTATAACCACAATTCAAACTCCCGCACAATATCCCCCCACAAGAATGAGTGGTTCACGGGTAAACCCATTAGTCAGTTGATATTAGTTCGTCGTTAATTACCAAGAAAGAGGAAGAGGTCATCAAAAACATATAATGCATAAACCTCTACCTCGTTGATGGTTGATGATGAAGTATTCATCCTCGAGGTTTCTGGATTGTTGTCATCACTTCTGACCCCATTCTTAGAGGCACGTTGAAGTTAGTGATGATCTACTGACGTTTCATTCTTTATTATTCTTTGGAGAGAGATTCTGATGGTAGTTCTCTACATATTTACCCGACATTGTTATTTCACCAAAATCCAACACATTGGACTATTAGACGAAATAAAAAGCACAACAACATTGACGAAATTACTGATTCTCATTATATGATTCACATTTAATGAGCCACAGTTAATGTGTAATTAATATAATAGAATTTTGGTTTCAAAAGAGCCCTTATTGACCCTCCATTAATGCATCTCATCACCACCTCGTCGATACACATCAGCACCACTGCCAGTCACTCAATGGTGAGAAAGAAATAAAATAATTCATTTATCTTATTTTATTATTTTTCCCAAAAGTTCGAAAAATAAAATTTTTCTAGGCCCTTTCTAGATAATGTTAAATAATTTCAATAAATATGCCAGCATTTCACATTCAACTGCGCCATCAAATTTATGATTTGAGATCCGGTTCAAAAGATAGAAAATCCAGCTCGCACATTTACTAAACGTACCTTAAAAAAAATTCAAAATTCTATTCCGGGCTCTCCAGGGCCCGAAATCACCTACCATCAGATAATGCGGTATCAAAATAATTCTATATAATAAAACAATTACATGGAATTTTTGAAACATTACATGATGATGATTAAAAATTTACATTATTGTGTTCTCTAAAATGTGAAATGCCTCCTATTTTGAGAATTACACCATTGAAACTAGTTATTAACTAGATGAATCCATTTACACCAACTCCTTCCAAATGAATGATATAAATGAATAAATAAAATATTGAGTGAAGGAAGATAATGAAATAGATAGGGTAAAGAGGGTGTAAATGGAAGAATTATAATACAGAACTGTAGTGTTGAGCATCCCAAGGCTATTGGGTTTCTATAGTGGAATTTCAGTTGATGAGTGTATGTTAATGAAACTAATTTATTTTATTTGATGTGGAGGTAGTGTTAATGATGAATTAAATTCATTTTTATCATTAAATTTATCCACATTGACCTAAAAATAATTTATTAAAATAATTGGTTGAGTGGTTTTTTATAATGTGCATTTTGATAAAACATGTTTTTTTAATATGTTTTATTTCAATAAAAATGATAGTGTTTTATATGATTGGAAAATTAGGTCGATGGATGCGTGAAATTATTTTACATTTAGGGAAACAATCAAAATTTTATTTGAGATGGGTAGGAATTAGCCACACCTCAATTCGAAGTATGGTGTGACTGTTATGACTTAATGCATCCCTTATTAGTTAAATTCATCATTTAGTTCAATAAAGTATCTAACTGAAAATATATCAAACACCCTCATAATTTGTTGATAATTTAGGAAATTGATTCATAAGTCTTTTGTTACATGTAACAATGAATCACATGTCAAACTGATACACTATGTGATTGGTATTGGTCAATGTTTGTGTTTCTAGTTTAAATTGACATTCTAGTAAAAAATATTCACGTACTGATAGCTAATAAAATGCATTCTGATTTTTTTGATACTTTATTAAAAATTTCCACAAGTCATTTGAGAAATTTAGGAATCATTTGTACCTCAATCCAATGCATAGTGTGACCGGTATGAATCAAAGTTCATCTTTTTATTTAAAAATGAAATCATGTTTAACAAAAAGGACAACCGACCTACTAAAAACATATAAAATACATTAATATTGTTTTAATACTTTAGTTAAATGATCCATAAGTAATTTTTGATGTTTCGGATTCCGTATAACCTCAATCTAATGCATGGGTTTCCCAGTATGACTCAATGAGTCCGTTATGATTTTAAAATCGACAGTTTAGTTCAAAAAATGTCACGTCAATCCAATTCATGATTTAATCAATATGAGTTAAATTGTCTGTTTCCTATTTAAAATAACATTCTTGTAAAACCGATAAGCGACATTCGCAAAAATGAGTAAATTAATTCTTATTATATTTAAACTTTATGAAAATGATTCATAATCTATTTGGGATGTATAATAATTAGCCACACTATAACCCGATGCACGGTGTGACCGATATGACTTAAAATGTAACTTTTGTTAAAATTGACTACAATTTTAGTAACAAGGAGAACTAATATAATCAAAACCTAGAAAACACATTTTGATTGTTTTGATACTTTAATATAATGATCCATAATAAATTTATGATGTGTAATAATTTTTTGTACCTCAATTTGATACACGATGTGTCCTATATGACTTAATGTGGCAGTTATCAGTTTAAAATCAAAATTTTTGTTCAAAACATTTGACTCACTAAAAACTAAGATAAAGAACATGTACTATCATTATAATTTTGTTAAATAATTCATAATATACATTTGAAATGTAGGAATCTATATAATTTCCAAAGTTAATAATATATGACTGGTATGAGTCAAGGTACTTGTTTCAATTTTAAAATGACATTTCATTAAAATGTTTTCAAGAATTGTTTAAAAATGTTTTGGTAGAGACAGTTTTACCTTTTTTTCTTTTAGAAATATTTTCACATGAATATTTTTATCTCATTCATGAAAATACATTTTTCAAAAAAAATTACCGTGAAAAAGGAATTTTATTTTAGCTCATACTACAAGTGCGGATTTACTCACTAGAGTTTCTTTGGATTTTACATTTAATGTATAAATGGATAAATTTTAATGAATTTTTTTTCAAAATTTAAATGCAAATAATTTTTTTAAAAAGGTTTTAGAAACCAAAAATATTTTTTCCTAAAGATTGTTTTCAAAATATATTTTTATAGTATTTATTTTCATCAATAACAACAACCCTTTATTTAACTCCACATGGGATTTTTTGTATTAATACCATCCTTATTAATCATCTAGATGGTTTATTATTATGATTTCTAGGATAATATTCACATTCAATCCTGTGATTCATTTTCTAGTCTAATTGAAATATTCAATCTCCTTTGATCATATAACATTGAATTTACCCTAATAATCCATTTCATTTTTCATTTATATTACCATTGCCTAATCCATAAACCATTTTACAAATGGTGTCTACTTTGACAATTATTTTTTTATTTTCGGAAAATATTTATAAATCTATATTCTTTATTTCATAAAAATATTTTATAAGGTATATATTTTATTTAATAAATATATTTATCGACATGAAGAATGTTTCAGACATGAAGTTATGTGTTGAGCCCGAACATTATATATCTCTTCAATGCATCGATACGTTCTCATGAGATAAATAAGTAGTGAAAATTAATCAGGTTTCTATCCATAGAATTAAACATTCTAGAGAATTATTCTTGACAGTAGAGGTTCTCATGTCCCTAAGACATGACGTCCATTAAGAAATAATTTCCCTCAATTTAGTTTCAGTTATTATTCATCCATGTAATTTTCATCGACATATCTATGGATACATTTCATTTTAATTTAATTAAATGGAAAGTGTTTCAGTGTCATACCATTCCATATTCTTTTCCTTATTTAGATATTTTAATGGAATGTGTTTCTATTTATTACCATGTCATATTGTTTACATAATTATGTTCCATTTATTGATTAAATGGAATGTGTTTTCAGTTATTTACCTTTATATATTGACTATTTTTAATGTTTCAAAACTGATTCCTCTATATTTTTCACATACTAATCATTTTAGATCAGCCTTATTTTTTATTTCCCTAGGAATCTATGAAGCGTACTATGAATGATATGAAAGTATACACTAGATGAAATATTGTTTTAATCTGAGTTATTTTTTGGAAAAAGAAAAAATTATTTGGTAATTATTATATTCATTCATAATACCATATTCATTTATGTATCTATTTTACCAATAATATTAGAATGATAAATCCTTTGAGGTTTCATTCCTTGTAATCATTCTAATGTAATTGATAGTATACAACGGATTCCGGATTTCTGGTGTTGGTTAGTTACACAAGAAATTCATAAAAATAACATATAAGGGAAACATATATTTCATATATTAATTTAAAAAATTTAAAAATGTTTTGTTGAATTTAAAACCATATATTTTTTATTTTTAAAGAGAATAAAATTTCAAAAAACCTTTTTTACATTATAAAAGTATTATTTTTAAATAAATATTTATCATTTTTTTAAATTCAATAAAATAAATTTTATTTAAAATTTAGAATCATTCGGTGTAAATTATGTAATAGGGGATATTTAATTTTTTTCAAGAACAATAAATTATCTTGGTAAAAAAATATTTACCAAGAGGAAAACAATAATTTTTGGAATGAGTAACCTTAGGTGATAAGGGACTATAATATTTAAAACATGTTTTTAATTTATTTATTTCATTTTTGGATGAAATTTCACTCTTCTACAATCTACTATTTACATATTTTCGGGTTATTTTTTTATAATGACTTCCTATTATTGTAATGTTTTTTATAATTTCAAAAATATAACTCCATAAAAAATATAAATGGGGAACTCCTCTCTCATTTCATACTATAGAAAACCCCTAATTTTAGAGAAACATATGTCCAAAACCTTATTAAACACAAATAATCATCTTTTTTTAGGTCCTAATTATCTTAAATGAAAATACCTAAAATGTTTAACCCCCTCTTCAAGGTATTTCATCCTATACCATAGGTATATGATCCTAACGTGTCCTTATATTATATATTTCGTTTTGTACTTTTATAATTCATAAATGTTCAATTAACACTATTAAAATGATAAAATTAGTATTATTACTATAATATTATTTCATTTTTATTAACATTTTTGGTACAAGAATTATCAAACCTTCCCTTTTCCCATTAACAAAATCAAAAAACTGAATCATGTGTGGTGTGGAATACTGCCTCTACGACACAACATGTTGGGTTTTTAAAAACCAACTTACAAGGATAGTCATAATTGGGAATTTAATACATATTTATTATATTTATAATATATTTCATATTCATAAATGATTAAAAATAATATTCAATTACCCATTCTATGTAAAATGAAATCATCATTGATTTGTACATATTGACTACCGCTTCCATGGAATGATCGATTTCAATTTTTTGATTTCATCTCCACCTTACATAGATGTTCATCAGAATTGATTTAATGGATAAATATTTTTTTTATGAATTCCATATGGTCCTGGTACGTTATATTAAGGAACTAATTAATGTTATGACCAAAAAATAACAATCATTACAAAAATGGTTTTGAATAGGCATAATATGTGGATATTCAATAATTCCCCTTTTAAAATCATTACATATTAATTACGTATTCTTTGATATCCATTATAATTAAAAAGTACCTACCTAAAAAACACTAAGTTGTAAAATTATACAACTATTCTAATGATATTGCATCTGTATCACATAATAATCATCAATAATCATTGAATGATCATGTTTGGGTCATTTTGACCACCTACATGAATAATTTGATACAACAATATCATGTTTAATTCGGAAAAAATAATTATATGTATAATTTCATATAACATTTAAATAATTATTTTTTGTTATGTAAATTATATATTAATATTTACCACTATAATTAAGAAAAAACCCTTATTAGATAATATTCATAAAAAAATGTATGTTATCAATTTCATATCCAAGGATAAAAATAAAGTATTACTGAAATGAAATTTTAAAATAATATATAATTATAAATTATACATTATAGTAAATATTTTATACATAGAATGATGTATATTTTAATAATAAAGAATAAATATACTTTTGGCACTAAAAAATGAGTCCATGTAATTCCCCGAATGCTTCTATACATGATGCAAGAGAATATCTCATTTCACATGCTTCGGTTTGTCTAGTTGTGGAGCCCAAATGATGTCAAAGGTCAGAAGATATAGTCATTTGAAGTCAGACTGTCGAAAATGTCCATGCAGGACGATGTGGGGACAATATATGGGTTTGCGTGAAAAAATAGAATCTTGCACACAAAAATGGTTTTGCGTGTAAAACTGGAATGGAATATAACACTCACTGCAGTTTATGATTTTGCCTATAAATACAAGTTCACCCCCTTCTTCCAAAAGTTCCCTAGGAGGTCGTTCGCCTATCTAATGAATGTAAGTCTGCATATTCCACACCTCCAACCAAAACCCCTCATCTTGCACGCAAAACATCACTTTTGAGCACAAATGTGCCAACGTTCCCAATTTTGTGTGCAAAATATCATTTTGGCATGCAACAGTTCGATTGTGCCCAATTGTTCACTATCAATGCTCACCTATCCAATTGTGCACACACCTACACTATTGAATGAAAATCTCCCCTAGTGCAGGAAATTCCTTCTCTATTGTGTGCACATCATACATATTGCATCCACATCCCCCATATTGTGTGCACGCCTGACCTACTGCACGGAGGCCTTCCCTATTGCATGAAATCCTTCCTTCTTGTGCACAATCCTTTTATCCCTTTCACCAATAACCCCCATGAAGAATGGAGAGTCGCAACACGATGTTTGCGGGACGGGATGTTGACATTTTCCATTGCACCCTTATGCACATTCACCTTCCACCTATGGAATACCATTATTTCAGATACTTATTATGAACTCCCTAAAACACCTTGAGTTGACATATTCCTCTTAATCTTTTTCCCATGTCATAAGTTGAAATTCTCCTCATGAATTCCCCATGTACATTGGGTTGAACCATTCCTCAAGTAACACAACCAAACCACATCACCCGACTCCTATACCAACTTGAAACAGAAAGGGCCGCCCTTGAATAAGTACCAACACCAGCCATTTCTAGGTGCCTTATGCCTAATAGTATTATCTACATGAATTTAAACTGTATTTCACCCTATGTTACAATCATAGGATGCCTCTTGCTAAAAAAAGAGATTCCTTATGTTCCAAGAATAAGTTGCCAATAGTTCTCTCTACATGACTTCAAACTATAGTATACCCTATCATTTAATAAGAAGATTCCTCTTGATCCAAACAAGTGTTACCTCTTTCTCTAAACAAGAGAGGCCTTATGTTCGAAAATTAAGATTCCAATAGTCCTCCCTACATGACTATAAATAGTGGTACTCCCTATATGACAAATATAGGATGCCTCTTGCTCCAAACAAGAGATGCCTTATGCGCCAAGCATAAGATGCCAACATTCCATTGTACATGACTATAAACTGAATCATGCCCTATCACTCAATAATAGGATCAACCTTGTTACAAATAAGATATGGCTTATTTAACAATCATAAGATACATTATTACATGGTTATAGTGGAATAATTTCAAGAACGTTGGAATCTGTTAAAAAATTCCATCACTCCACCGCATGCTTTGTGTGTCCTTCATTCAGATATTCCTACTCTTTCAGTTCTGAAGGGACCACCTAATAGCCTGGCCCCATGCCACATCAGGTTTCCTACCATTCTGGGATAATGTTCTAGAAGACATTGGATGGCACTTCGAGTCATGTCCTCTGCTTCAAAAACGGTGATCAGTCGAACCACATTTTCTTGTCCCTATTTCAGGAAAACATGATAGGGATGCTTTGTTTCAAACAAGGGTAATATTTATCCTCCGTTGTCATGCCACACTCACCCCATTCTGAATTTTGTGCCTGTGATTAATAATTTTCATCTTCCCTTGTTCGGACTGATTCCAAAGCCTTTGGTGTTATCTTGCTTGTGCACTTGCACATAGGTGTTGGCCCCAATTATATGTCTCAACCCGCCTGTGAGTTGGGATGCAGTCATGTCTTGACATGAAGAAGAAATTACGGGCGACTTCCATGCATATGCCCCATCCACTATTGTCTCTCCTTACCAGCACCCGAGCGGCTTCCATGCGTACACTCCATCCACCAATGCTTCTCCTTAGCGGAATCCGGGAAATTTCCATGCGTAAGTCCCATCCACCATTGATGCTTCTGAGCAGCATCTAGGTAGATTCTATGCATAATCCCCATCCACCATCACCCCTCCTTGTGCACTCCATGTTCCATACTTACCCAAAGGAACCATGTTCGAGCCCCTCTTATACACAACACTGTTGTCTCATATATACTTCTTCCATACAACCCTCTCGGTTCATAGGAAGTGATTTCAAGGTCCCATGGGTAGTGCATCATGATGTTTTGTGTAGCCTTATTCTTCTTCAAATAGGAACACTAATGGGTTTTACTTATTCGCAAATCCACACTAACGTGACCCCTCAATGGATCACTCTACAACACCCCAATTACATAGCATTGCGGGTGCCTTCTCTTCACTATGGGATAAAGCTTCTAGTTATGTATGTCCTAGGGGGCGGAGTGAACCCACCTCATCCGAGCTACAAGACATTCTCTATGCTTTCTCATCTCTATGGGTGTGAGATCTTCCTCACATGGAATGAGATCCTCTTTGTTGGAGTAGTGTCTGTCCGTAGGGAAGGGAAGCTATCCTTGTGTAAGCCCATAACATTTATTGTGAGAGGTAACACCCCTGATCCTCCTCTCTTTGTTACTTTCCAAAGACCATAGACGAGATGGGCACATGGACCTTCGTCAACCTATCCATCCCCCTCTAGGATCTTTCACCATCGGGCCTCAATCCAAGAGTAAGTCCCAATCTCCATCTCCCTGGGCTGCTAACCATGTGTATTCCCCTATTTCCTCTTTGGGCCGCTAACCACGTGTAACACCTATTCCACTTCTCATGAACGGACCTTTCACGACGTGATCATCAGGTCTTTACTGCCTCTGGTTTCTCACACCAAGCATGACGCACATGTTCTTAGAGTAAGCATTGTCCATGGAATCCTACCTTGGCTACCTTAATGTGAAATCCCCAAACTATCATAAACTACATGGACCGTGATCCTTGTCTCCTATACATGGTATGTAGGAAGCCTCCCTTAGGCTCAATCCTATCACCTCCATTTCTTCTGGAACCTTTACATCGGTCCATCTTCATCTCACATGATGTTAAACTGTATCAAACCCTCCTGAATTACGTAAAAACTGATCCTTTTCTCTTTAACATGGTACAAAGGAAGCCTCCCAATGTCTCAAGCACAACAACTCCATTGGTTCTGACCCATTCAATTCGATTCATCTTCATCCTGCATGATGCTAAATTGTATTAAACCATCCTGAACTACATGGACTTAGATCCTTGAATCTTATACATGGTACATATAAATCCTTCCTAAGGCTCAAGACCAACACCTCTATTGGTTCTAACCCCTTCAAATCAGTTCATCTTCATCCTGCATGACGTTAAACTATATCCAACCCTACTATGCTAGGAAAAAATTGATCCTTCTATCCTAGGCATGGTACATAGGAAGCCTCCTTGGGGTTCAATCCCAACACCCATTGGTCCGGCCCACTCTACATCAGTCCACCCTCTTCATGCACGATGTTAAGCTGTATGCCCCTTTTCTTCCCAAAAGACATTAAACTATACCCATTAGAACTATGTGGGATTTGATCCCTATCTCCCAAATAAGGTATGTAGGAATAATATCTGATGTCCAACCCCAATCGATGGTACGCCATTGTGTTCTCCAATAGACAGTAAGCCATTGTGTTCCCCAATCAACGGCAAGACATTGTTTACCCCATCGAGTGGTAAGTTGTTGTACCCCATCCAATGGTAAGACATTGTACCCCATCTAGTGGTAAGCCTTTGTATCCTGAACAATGGTATGTGGTTGGGACCCCAACCAGCAGTAAGCCATTGTAAGCCCGACATGATAGAAAGTTGTTGTCCACCCCACACGACTGTAATCCAATTTAATATGAACTATGTGGGTTTGATACCTCTCTCCTAGAAATAATACATAGGAAGTATACCTAAGGATCAACCCCAATACTGGTAAAATTTGGTGTCCCCCCAATTGGGACCCACCTCTCTGGTCCACCCCTTGAGTGTTAGACCAGCCCTGGGATGCTAACCACGCATAAGCCCAAGTACATTGTCGGGTCATTGTCCTTTGTGCACACCCAGATTATATACCCCTACCTTGAACTACAAATACTTTGATTCCATGTAGTAGGGATACATAGGAAGCATTCCTAAGGATCTATCCCATCACCCATGTCTCATCACGACCTCTCTCCCTCAAGCCTATGTGTTTCAGGAAGGCCATTCACTAAATTTATTATATTAAGTACACAGGTTTGATCCATGTTTCTTAGACATGGTACGTAGGATGCGTCCATGAGGTTCAACACAAAACTAGTAAACTTTGGTGTCCCCCCTATTTAGACCCACCTCTCTGGTCCTCCCCTCGAGTGTCATCCCATCCCTCGGATGCTAATCACACGTAAGACCAAGTACATTGTCGGGTCACTGTCATATGTGTACACCCCCATTATATACCCTCTTCCTGAACTACATGGACATTGATTCCCTACCACGAGGATACAAAAGAATCCTGCATAACATTAAAACCCATCAATCATGTCTCATAGTGGCCTTTATCCCTCGATCCTATGTGTTTGGGGAAGGTCACGCCCCAACATAGAGGATCTAATTCCTGTGGATCCTATCCACACATCCATTTCCACGGGTCACCTCCTTAGGTTACCCATCCCCCTACCGAACAACATGGACTTTTATTCCCTACCATGAGGATACATAGGAAGTTTCATTAATGATCAAGCCCAACGTTATTGTCTCTATCATGTTGGATCCATCTCACTCTACATCCACTCAACAATCCATATCCATCCTTATTCTAGTTCGGGCCACCACATCCCCATAAGATCATGTCACCCACTGTCTCGCTACTCCAAGTAGTAATCAGGTAACTAACCACCTGTTAGTCCTGGTATCCCTGTTACCTCCTAGTATTACACCCATTTAATCTACTCTTATCAGTGTTCTGATTAGTATGATCCATCTCCACTAGACGTTAAACATGAAACATACCCTTTGTTAAACATGGGATGCAGAGGAAACCCTCAAAGACATGCCTGTGAAATAGAATTATCTACATTCAATGTGTAATTCCGAGGGCTTATGCACCCCTGAGAAGCCCTATATTAAGGGAAAGAAACCCATACACATCAATGTTCCAGTGCTCAGACATTCTAGTTATATCCAATGTGATTACTCCCCCAACCGAAGGTTGCTGCCCTGACTAGCCCCTTGGAATCTACGGACAGAAGTAGCATAATTAATTGGAGTCCTTGAAGACATGGCACTGAGAAGAGTTCACGAACAACATCTTATGTCTATAAGGGATACCTGGACTAGGCAATGAATTCCGAGGAGAAATCCATGGAAGGAGGAACCAACATCCCATCATCCTGTTTCAATCAAGGAGCTAACATCCCTGACTAAGTGACAGAAGTTTCCTGCCATTGGAATGTGGGAATACAGGGCAATAGTTTCACATCATCCATAGACAAATTCACACCATAGTGAAATATTTGAAAAAAATATAACTATTACCAATCAATCTTAAAATTACCATGATTATACAGACCCAAAATTGAAAATAAGTAAAAAATAAAAAATATAAATGTATAAAAGAAATATAAATTATGTTTGTAAAACATTATTTATATTAAAATTGTTCGAAAATATTTAATTAAGATATTTATGTTTGTTTTATAGGATCTTACAGGGAATTTGAATGAGAGTACATACATGTTAATGTTTATTGTCTCTAATTCATCTATTTGAGACATGTTTGATATTATGAACCACATTTCATTTTTTTGGTGTATATACTACCTCTTTGATATATCATATAATGATCTATCTATTAATCATGGTATATTATGTTCAAATTCAATCTTTCTCTTCCATGGGGTTTTGATTAAAGTGTTTATCAAGAAGTAATAGTTTTCAAATTTTTCAGTTTCGATTAATTGATTCATGTCACAGTTTATGCCCTAGGATTCTAATTTTGTGTGTTATATTTATTTAAAAGACAATTAATTTTCTATTATTTATATCATTTTAATTATTGGGATATTGAAAACTAAATTATGTTATTCTCTAGAAAAATATTTTCAATCAAGTTCCAATATAATCGTGGGTGTTTTTCATAACTAAATTTTCACTCAACGTGTTATGATCATTCCATTGAAATTATATCATATAGATTTATAATTTTTTTATAATTGATTGTATTATGTTTTATTCTCTCTTTTTTCATATTTTTACCTCATATACCCCTTTCAACAATTTCATGCTTCATGGAGTTTGTTTCCTAAAATGTATATTGATAAAACTAATATATTTTATTTATGTTATGATAAATTATCATTACTCTATTTATTCTATGGTTAGGTTCTCCCACCAAAATATTTAATTATATAGTATTTTACAATCAATATTATGGAAATTATTTTTTTGTAAATTTTATTTTTCATTACTATTTTACAGTTTGGGTTTTCGATAACTTTATTTTAAAATAATTAAAATGTTTTATTTCATTTATTTATCAAATTGTTTATATACAGACCCTCATATACTATAAAAAAATTATTTTTCATAAATTCATTATAGGAGAACTTTTCAAAAAAATAAAATAAAATATTTCAAAATATTTCACTTCAATTTTTAACAAGTTACCTTGTAATATGAAAAGTAAGATAATATTTTATTTTAATGTTTAAACTAGATAATAAATGATATTCTATGATTCCGCTTTAATTTTCATTTTAATATTCAATTTATTTACAATGAGGAGATTTATGTTACATGATGTATCTTTTAATATATATATATATATATTTTATGATTGAACTCAAGATATATACCAATTCGATTCATGATTATTTCTTATGTGACATAATAAAAAAAATCTTTTGAAAAGATGATTTTCATTATAGACAAATAAATTTTGTGTTTACTTTTTAAAAATGAAGATATTTTCATCAAAAAACCCCCAAATTATTTATGTTGATTGATTTGGGGATTTCCTTCTCTCTAGACAAACTTATTCTTCACTTCCTTTGTCATTTTTAATTTTTTGATGTATAACTATAATTTTTCTACAAATATGATTCCAATATAAACTCAAAATTATTTATTCCATATATCTATGTGTTTTGACTAAGATTTCATAAGTTTATTGATTAGGGATAATTATTATCTTACCATATTATATATATATATTGAAATAATATATACTCAATCATCTAGAATAAATTTTATTTTCCTAGAAAGTTACTTAATGCCATTGAGACCCATTTTATTTTCATGAATTTATTAATATTTGTTGAGTGATGATGGTCTTTAGCCCATGGTGGTTTTTTATTTGTTGAATAAAACAAATTTTATTTCAATAGGTATATTATTATGTGTTTCATGAAACCATTTTATTTCAGTGAGTTCATAGTTCTATAAAATTTATATATTTTCATATTGAATGATGTATAAAACCCATTTTCATTCAAAGGGTTCGTTATGATGTCATATTTGAATGAGTTTTCACTAGAACCAATTAATGAGGATGATGATGCATGGGATCCTATATCACCCTAATATGCATGTGTTAAAAGTCCTAATCTCATGATATAATGAATTCATGACTAATTTTTATATTATTCATTGAAATGGTCACTGTTGGATTGGATCATAACTGTAATGTTACATATACTAATGTATGTAAAAAATTTGGAAGTTATTTCATGGTTTTATGCTTATTCTAATGACTTTGTTTTGTTCTGAAAGATAATTTTTTTCGAGTAACTCATTGAATCATTACTTATTTTATGTAAAACTATATGAAATTATTTATTAAATAATATTTCTTGGTAATGGTTTTATAATAAAACTTTATTATAACCAAATGTTCATTTTATTCTGACTAGTGATTTTTGATTTTCATTACTTATGTTTACCCTTATAGAGAATTTGAGAACACCTATTTCTTTTGTCTCATTTTCTATGGGTTATAAATAATGTTAATAAAAATGATTTTCATAGACAAAAATATTATGAGAATAATTTATTGGAGATATCAAGGGATTGTTATGCGTTATTTGTTTTCTCTCATAGTGGAATGGAAAAAATGAAAATTTCATGAATACAAAAGCAGTTTGGTTAGTTAATGTTATTTTATTAATTCTCTAAAACATTAAACGTCAAAGTTTAGTGGTGGGAATAATAATAAAATAATTTTTGTAAATCTTGTTATTGTTGACCAATTAGGGTTGGGATGTCAGATTTTGTATCAGATAAGATTTTTGATAACAGTTTTATTTGGATTTTATAATTTGACGATTAATGGGGAGTTAAAAATTTAATAAAACGTTCATAAAATAATTTTAAATATAATTTCAAAGGTATATGAAACACTATAGGAAAATTAAGGTAATATTTTAGGTATGAGGATAAGATAACCATATTAAAAACCATAGGAATTAGTCAATTGGATACGTCTAAGTATAGGATAACATTATAATGTTTTGATAATGTTCATATTGTGTGGTTCTCCTATTACTTCACTGTTTTGATGATACATATTGATGCGGGGGTAGAATAGTTGTACCTTGGGGAAATAACACTAAAAAGAGTAAATTGGGAATTAAATTCAAAGTTATCTAGGGAGTGAGAGAGACACCTAAATTCACACCTACTATAACCCAAAAAACAAGACATGAATTTTCTAATCAAAATATATTTACTAACAATTTTAAAGAATTTATTTACATTCTACATTAATGAACTTGGTTAAGAAATATGAAGGAACAAAACTTAGTTTATCCCAGTTAGAACAAAAAGAATTATAGGATTAACCAATTATGAAAAAGTATAAATTAAATTACATTGGGATGAAATGAATGTCTCCTTGGAGAAAGAATATAAAGATTTATATTTTATTTATATAATATTATTATTTTTGATATTATCTAAACCAATTTGGGTTTATTAATTTGTTTTAATAGTATCATGAGGGTAAATTCACAAAAATAATTTATTCAAAAAAACCACATTGATTTATAACTGAATAAGGGATAATAAATAAATAGATGATAATATTAGTATATTCTTATTATGTCTAAAACGTTATTTTATTAGTCCTACATAAGGTTGTTATTTTCAAAAAATAATACAAATTATTTCATTATTTTTGTGTGATATTTGTAAATAATATTTTGAATGTTATGAGGCATGTGTGAACGATTTTTGTATTATTATTTAGTATTTTTGTTGTAATGGTTTTGAAACACATCTTAAATTGAATTAATAACCATGAAAAATAATTTTATGAAAAGGAATAGTTTTTCTATAAAAATGTTGAAGAATAAATAATTGAGTTATATATTAAACTTTGGATTAAAATAAGACAGAGGTTGAGTTAATAAGGGGTTGGACAATATTTATAAAATTATGCATGATAAATTATTATTGACTAAAATAAAAAATATTCCATGATATTATTTGATGGTTTTAACTACATCTTGGTATTATAATAAATATTGACTACATCGGGACCATATAAACTTATGATTTACACTTTTTAGGTTGAAAATAGTGTTCATTTTTAGAGTAATATATAATTTAACATTGTCTTAATGGAAAATAGATTCAAATCATTTTATTAGAGGTATGTTCAAGAAAATATGATGTTATGTTATATATATAACGAGGTAAATGATTGTATGATTGATAATTGTTGTTTGAGAAATGATAAGTAACCCGTTCAAGAAAACGATAAAATGGTAGATATCATGTTGGAAGACATATGTGGAATGATTAATAAATTTGGAATACCCTCTCCTACCTTCAAAAATATAACTTCACCAACCTTGGAGCCACATACCAGTAGTACAGGTTGGGTCGTAAAATGACCTCAATTCTGCCTTCTCTCATAGTAGAGGATTTTGACTAGCATAAGGATTATAAAAGGTCATGTGGGGACACTATTCCCTCCTTACCAAAGTACGCCATAGTATAAAATAAATAAAATAGTGAAAACAATATATAATAACCAGTGAATATTAATAAATAAAGAACCCCCAAAGCTGTTCACAATATGTATCCTATATTGCTTAGGTAATTTCAAAAAAATTGAGTCATGTGAACAAAACACAACATAAATACAAATTATGAAATCCACATAATGGTAATGAATCCATGTATGGAACCTTAACTAGGTATATACCATGTCCAACTCAACAATTAGGCATAAATTCATTTCCCTTATCCAAACCTCCAATAATGAAGTCTACTTGGGTTTCCCATGATAACCCAAGTAGGGTGAGAGTACAACTCAGGGGCCACCACCAACAGTGTCTACAAAATATCCAGTTAATAGATAGATTATACAAGTACTAAATAATGGAAAAATAAAGAAAATAGTTTGGGATCCACTAGCTAACAATATTCACTTAATTTATTCCCAGAATTATTTCCAATTTGAATCCTTAAACCATCTTCATTACTTAATTTACTTATATTTCATGTTTAGTGGATTTGGAATATTCAACAATCTCAATGCATAAGGGGAGAATGTGAACTTCCATATTTCACAAAGGATAACCACATCATCACATATACAACACACTCACCTTAATGCCTTGGTTCAGGTAGTTTCATTGAGTGGAACCATTTAGGTGATAGAAATCCATCCCATTCCCTAACACATTCATTTTGGGGTAGAGTTTAGAGACTCATTAAAACTCGAACCATCAGTGTAGAACCTCACGTATATACCACACCTAACTAAGTCATATGCCCATGATTATTTATCTATTTACCATAAACATAAGACACTATAACCAACCATATCCAATACTAATTGTAAACAAAAACCATATTAAACAACTTGATAACTCACATTATTTCACAACCCATTAAAACACATTCTATTTACATTACATTAGTCATTTATCCAAATATTAATTTCTTATGCCTAACTCACAAAGAATATTCATCAGTTCTCTTACATTGACCCATTTCATGTATTTCAAAATTATCACACGTTAATTCACTTAACCCATTCATCATTACCCATGAATTATCCTCCTTATTATTTTCATGTACAGTTCACATTCCATCAACACTTTCAGATTAATCCATTTTAACTATTTGTAAATCGAGAAAAATGATCCCTTAGCCATCATAAATATAAAATAAACTATACATTATCTATTTTTAATCAAAATATTATTCCTTCTACATGTTTATAATGGGATATATCTAATCCCAAGTCACTTTCACATTTTATATTTTTCTATCCTTGTTTGGGTAGGTCAAAACACCCAATGGATATCCCTAAATCAGTAAATTAATCCTCAAAAAATTATTTAGGAGTCATGAGGGGTTAAATTTTTTAATTAGATATTAATTTAACCTAATATCACCAATTTTATTCAAATAAAAATAAGAGGCACCCATGAAATCAACCAAACATTAACAAATCAACCCAAAGACTATGGGATTTAATTTGTAAACAACCTACCAAAAATATATAAAATAACACTCTCTAATCATGGAATTATATATAGATTCAAAAACCCCTTTAATCCTCAAACTAGATACCACTAGAGGAAGCTTGCATAGGGATTCAGTAGTGGATTTCCCAAAATACAAGCCATAATCTGGAAAACAGAAGAAAGAGGGAGATTAAACTTACCCGAAGCATTTATCCCCAACCGACAGTGATCTAAATGGACATGAAAATAGGATTATATATCCTTTGAATATCTTGAGGGTTATAGCTCATTACTACAGATAGAGGTAGGAGAAAGAAGTGAAAATTATGTAAGTATAGAAAATCCCGTAATGGAAAAACTATAAAATTTCCAACATTTAATGGGGCACATAGTTTTCTAGCATTGTTTTAAAAACTATGTGAAATCCATTTTCAAGTTACTATCCATCGAGTGTTGGGTCACATGGTTACATAGTCAAGATGAATGGTTTGTCAAACTATATGCCAATCGTTTGATATGAAACTATCATAGATTTCATGGTTTTCTTGGGAAGGTCCACTGGTTTACATAACCACGAAAAAAACTGTGTGCCTTCCACAAGTTGTCCTGATTTTCATTTCATTCATTCCCCAAATACCCAAAATACCATTGTTTCCCCTCATACCCCTGATAAAAATTTCATTAACTAAAAATAGGTTATTGAGACCAAAATTTAAACATGTACATAAATCCACCAGATCTAGGATCTAACAACCTTTCCACCATATAATGTCTTATCCTGGAGTCATGCTCCCAAGAATCATTGGGCTGCTGAAGAGAAGAAATCAGGATACTGGTCAGGTATATCTGACTACCTTTTCCAATGTTTCATTATAAACATTTCCATGTTTCCATAAAACTCAAACTATGGGAATAGTCTTTCCTATAAATAATTTCTCAATACGATCCACAATGCGAACCAGATAATCCTTAATGGACACATTATCCTCAAAATATACATCTTCAATATTAGTCACATGAGATGGGATAGGTTGGTACTATTGAATCTTTGAAACATGAAAAACATTATGCATTCCTATATACCATAGTGGAAGAGACAATTTGTAATCCACTTGTGAGAACAACTCTACAATATCAAACAACCCCACATACCTAGGTGACAACATACCATGTTTTTGAATTCGACAGTGACCCATCCTTAGAGACACCTAAAGAAATACAATATCACCCACCATAAACTATCGAGGTATATGATGTTTATCTTAAAATGAATTCTACCTACTCAGATTCATTTCCATGAATTTACAAACCAATTGAACCTTTTTTGAGGTCTCCTACATGAGACTTTGTCCGAACTGCTTGAACTCTATAGCTTCCAAACAACACAACATAGATCTACACAGTCTCCCATAGAGTTCGTCATACAGTTCCATCATAATTGTTTCCTAAAAAATATATTGGTAAGTAATATCAAATAGAAACAACTTTTTTCCAACAAACTATTGAAATATAGGAAACAAGAACTCCACATGTCCTCTATATCTTGAGTCATACGCTTTCACTTACCACCCATCTATGTGTGAAAATCCATACTAAAAAACACTTGGGTATAAAGAACCTTCTGTTATACCTGCTAGAAGCACAATTTTAGTCATGGATATCAATCTAAAACTATAGTTCTCAGTACTCCATGTAACTATACTATCTCTCAAATATATCACTAACCCAACTGATCAATAGTGTAAGTCTACTAGATCCAAAATGAATGGACCACATTAGTCATCCAATCAAATACTACCCTTATTGCATCATTCTTCCAAGCTATCCTTAGAATAACATCTACAAAATCCATGATCAAATTGTCCCAACTCCATTCGTTGATGGGAAATGGCTATAAAAACCCACTTCAGTGATGATGCTCATAATGTACCTACTGACAAGTAAGTCATCGTGCCACAAAATATTCAACCTCTTTCTTCATTCTTGGACACTAATACAAACTATAGGGACAATGAAACCTCTTAGTCAATATAGGATGCACTTCCCACTTGGATTCATGGAACTCCCATATCAAATCTCTTTTTATACAAACTAACACAACCACATGACCACATACAATGACAATCCCATATTTACCAAAAAACCCAACCAGATTGTGACTCCCCACCATTATGGCATTCATTCCTTACCATACACTATGTGTCCTCAAGATGACTCCCCTTAACCTAGTTCAAATGAATGGTATCAACAAATTTGGATGTAAGGGTCATCTCCTTGTGCCAATCGTACACCTCTATGTCCATCATAGAAATCACAGAAATCATTCTCCACTTAGAGTTGGATTCTTGAACCACAAGATTATGAGTCATCGTTCTCATCGAATTTAGAACAATATTCCCATTTCTTTATCTATAATCCAAAATGAATACAAAAGAATACATGTATTGAAACAATATTCACTACTGAAGATTCAAATCATAATTGGAGAAAATGTACTAAAGAAATATATGTTATATTAACACCATGAACCTCTCTCTCAGAAATAAATATATCCAATAAATTAAGGTATAAACCACAACAGCCCACTCAAGATCATGATTAGGGTAATTTCATTCATTAAGGATCTCTTATATTGAACCTTATCTCAATACCTAATCATCCAGATTTAACATTGCCCCAATCATAATAACAGATGCAACACAAAATAAGGTATACCCCTTAACTGGATCAGGTAAGACCGAGATTGGTGCGGTCGTCAACCGCTTATTCAACTCTTAAAAATATATCTCTCAACACCCATACCATTACAGAATAACTCCCATTTTTGTTAATCAGGAAAGTTTCACTACCAAATAGGAGAAATATTTATTTAAGCTAGTTTAATTTCCATCGAATCCTAGAAAACGATAAACTTTAGTATCATTCTCAGGCTTCTCCTAGGACAAAAAAGCCTTCACTTTCTATGGATCCACTAACATTCCTTCCTCGAGATGATGTGACCCAACAAGTGCATTTTATTAATCCATAAATTAATCTTTGGTATCATGGTGTATATCCTATTATATTTTAATGTACCCAGGATGATCTCAAGATGTTGGGAAGGATCATAATGAGTACTAGAGTACACCAATATGTCATCAATGAAACAAACTTATAATTGATCTATATATGAGTGAAATGTTTATTTAATTAAATCCATGAGAATAACTGGAGAATTGGTCAACCCAAAAAGCATCACCATAAACTCATAAAACTCGTAACTTCTAATGAAATATATCTACGGTATGTTAGAAGATATCACCTTAAAATGATGGTATCGTGATCTCAAATAATTCTTGGAGAACACTGAAGAACCAATCAATTTTTTAAAAATATCATCAAATCAAGTAATTTGGAATCTATTCTAAACTGTCATCTCATTCACATTTTTTTAGTTGACACAAAACCACAAAAAACATCATCCTTCTTAGAGAAAAGTACAATAGATCCCCAAGGTGTGGTTCTGGGACAAATGAACCTACTCCTCTCCAACTCCTCCAACTAATACTTATTCTCTTGTAGTTATTCTAATTCCATAATTTCCATATGAATGGAAATGGGATTCATTCTTAAAAGAAAATCTATTGTATAAAAGGCCACATTGGGAAACTATACCTTCTTTACCAGAGTATTCCAGAATTGAAAATAAATAAAACAATTGAGAAATATAGAATAACCAGTGAATATAAATAAACAAAAATCGCAAAATGATGGGTAAAAAAATATCCAATAGTAAATATGGTATGTAATGATAAAGAGTTCCAAGAAAACAAAACTCAAATTAAAGGCAAATAGTGGAATGTAAATACCCGGAAATTCTGTGGAAATTTTTTTCTTAAATTCATGGGACTTTAATGAGTCCGCAGTTTCTAAGAGTGCATGATTCCAAGGCCCGGTGTGCCTGGAATCAATTTCGGAAGTTTTTTTCGGGTACGTTCAGAAAAAGAATGAGAGGGATTTTATAACTTTTGAACTGGTGCTTGGAACTGCAATCTAAGAGCACCGTTGAACTCGCAGTGTTGGTGATTTCTTAGTGAGACCTTCACTGAAGTTGCCTTCTAATGAGAATAGAAGTTAGATTATGGGGGTTTTTATTAAATTGAATAAAAATAAAGTGTTATTTTTTTTATTTTAGTGGTTGAAACCTCAAAGGGGAGGTTGGAGGAGGGGGAAACCATACCCCAACCTCACATGCGAGGTTATGGTGGTGTGGCCCAACCAAGCATAACCTTCCTTGGGAGGATATTATTAAGGTGGGGCCCACATGGGCTTTAAACTCCCTTAACACCCTAGGAACACCCAATTATGTGGGGAGACTCTTCACCTTCTTTCCCAAATTAATTGGGACAACTTCACCCATTTAATTAAGTGAGATAACTTAATTAATTTTAAACTTTTCAAATTCATGCCAACAATAAAATAATAGGCAAACCTATTATTTCATTTGGGTTGGGCATTATTCTTAGGTGGAATAGAGAAAGGGGAGTGATTGGGAGGAGCCATTTATCTCTAACGAAGAATGAAGGACATCTTTTACCTTCTTACTTCTTCAACTGAGACAAAGGAGGGAGTACCATTCTTGAAGAACGCCCCTGCATGGGCTATGCCCACACGAGTGTCTGATCGACGAACCATTTGCAGAGACGGAAAGCTCGGAGTGAGACAGTTCTTTTGGAATACCCCACTTGAGACCTTGAGGGTCTCAGGGTCCCTACTTAGTATCGTTATACTCACCCCTGCGTGGGCTATTCCCACACCTTGATGTGTTTGTTTCAGATGATAGACAACGCTGATTGGGATAGAGAGTAGAAGAACTAGATGGTACCCAGAGGTGGACCACTTGGTGAGATGTACATGGAGAGGATGGATGGACTTGGGGTGCTGAGGAGGCCATTAGTACTCACCCTTCTAGTGGAAATTCCAAAGGATGACCCAGTAGCTTCTTTACTTCTTTTCTTCAGATGTATTGTACTTTACTGTTGGGCTTGTATTTCCAGCTCCTTTAATTTTAGCTCACACTTTTGTATATTGTTTTGAATGGTGTTTTCCTTCTAGTTTTATACTATGTTGTGTTTTTTTACTATTATAAAGGAGATTCCTTCCCAGTTTTGGGATTTACGGCTTTGGTGCTAGTCGCTAGCCCCTGGCCTATGGAAGGTGGGTTTGGGGTAGTCACGATACGGGCCCCGGGGGACAGGTCGTGAAAAATTGGTATCAGAGAATTCATTTATCCAATAGAACTTGGAATTTGATTATTTTAACAGCAACAATGTTAAGTGTTTTGGTTGTGGTTATCAGTTTACAGAAATCGGTGTTAGTGCGGCAACTGACGTATCCATACAGTAGGACTATGACTTCTGATTTCTGACTCAGTGCATGAAAACACTGATTTTGTGTGTGTTTCTTTTGAAAAGTTTTCTTTGTGATTAATTTGAGTCGTCTCACTAGGTTTTCTTTTGATTGTGGAGAACCTATTTCTTTCCAGGATGTCTACACTTAATTAGTCAGTATAGGTTCCGAGTGGAGAGCACGACGGTAGCCCACCAAGCGACGAGGCCTTAGTGCAGGGCCCCATTATAGTGGAGGCACTAGTGGTACCACTACCCACTGGGATACTGTTTCCACTAGACCCAACATTAGAGGGTGTGCGCCGCTTGAGCGCATTGCATGGGTTCCTACGAAAGAGGCCTCCAATGTTTCGAGGCAAGACAAATTTTTAGACTGTCATGTGCTAGCTGGAGTATGTAGCACGAGTTTCCCACATAGTTGGGACACCCACTGACTTGATGGTGAACCTAGATATTAGAAACTTTCAGGGAGTATCTTAGAGGTGGTGGAGCCTGATGGTCTTGTTTTATGATGAGGCGACCCTCACCTGGGGGAACTTCGAGGGTCTTTTCAGGGCGGAGTTTGTACCAGCGACTCTAAGCTCTGTGCGTGCTCAGGAGCTGCTGCACTTGCCACAGGGCATTCCGACAGTAGCCGAGTCATCTGTAGTAGGTAGCAGGCAGATGAAATGGGAGCACAAGCTGGGTAGATCTACTATTATACGACCCCAAAATGTGGCATCGGGGGTGCGAGGCACCCAAGGCTGAGGGAGCTTTGAATGAAGAATGGTATTTTTTTCTACAAGGGACGGGGTTATAGAGCACGTGACTATCTGACTCCCCACACAGTTGATCATAATGCATTAGAGGATCCACTGAGATAGAGGCAGGAGTAGGAGCTTGATCATCAGCCAAGCAGTGGACGAGGTAGTGGAACATGTCCTTCATCGGGTGGTGGTCAGAGTCATCGAGCACTACTACCACCACCCCTAGACGGTTCACCTCGTACTCCGAGAGCAAGTGGATAGGAGAGAGACTATCTCCAGGCATAGAGGTATTTATTCATGATTCTTTTGGTTTCGTTGATGTCATTTGTTTTGGTTTCTTTGTGTCTGTTTACTTTTAGATACAGTAATAAAAGACACATGTCAATGTGATGTTTTCTTTCCTGCCTTTTTGTGTGGTTGATTAAGATAGGTTCTGGTTAAAATAGTTGACTGACCCTCACATTCAAGATTCCTACTAGAGGAGACCTAGTGACCACACACTGATGCCGACAGTGTGACTCAACCCTTGGAGGTGAGAGTAACAGTTATATCTCTTGGTAGTAGAATCAAGGCCTTACGACATCATCCATGGAATACATTAGTACCGTTCATGTCAGGATTTACTGTATTAGGCAAATGACATGTTTTATCAAAGGGATGAGACCAGATTTCCCTTTTTCGGAAAAGGATAAATCTTAGTACCTCTTGTAGGACATAAGCGAAGAAGGGTGAAATCGAGTTCTCTACAATTAGCTAGTCTCTCCCATAGTTCGTTGAGTGAACAATTTACGGTTTACTCTAATATCAATAGTCTCAGGTGTGTGTTCTCGTAGAAGTACCTAGACCTGAGATAGCATTTTTGGCTTGAGTTACTCTAAGTTTATGACATCAAGATAGTCAGTACTCCTGAGAAGGGGAATGTTGTGTTAGATTCTATCAATATGATATCAGGCATTCAGATGCTAGGAGAGGTGATAGAACAACTTTCCGTGTTGCAGTTATCCTTTGTGGATCAGGATGGAGCAGCCTTCCTAAAGTCTCTTACATTCACACATCCACTTATTTAGAGAGTCAGGGAGGCGCATCATGGGGGTGTTGAATGCGAGGCTCAACGTGCATAGATATCCATAGGGCAGACACCTGATGGATTTTATATAGGGGGAGCACGTAATTCTCTTTAGAAGACATACTATGGTACTAGTATCACTTTAAGGGGAAGTGTTGAGGGAGTTATACACATCTCCTCTAGCGGTACATCCAGATATGGTGAAGATGTATCCAGACCTCTGACGACAGCACTGGTGGCCAGGTATGAAAAAGGCAGTAGTAGAGTTTGTCTCATGATGCCTCACTTATCAGCAATTGAAGGTGGACCAATAGGTTCCAGCATGTTTAGTTCAGCCATTAGAAGTCCCAGATTGAATGTGGGACAAGATATCCATGAATTCGTTGATAGTACTTCCATGTACATCTAGAGGACACAGATCTATATGGGTGATCATTGACATTCTCACCATGTCGGACCACATCCTATCGATGAAAGATCAGGGATCAGTAGAGAGCATGGGATGCCTTTACATATGGGAGATCGTATAGATCCATGGTGTTCCATAGATGATCATCTCCGATCGATCTACTTGTTTCACTTCCCGGCTAGGGAAGGGGTTGCAGGAGGCTTTCAGGACGCAACTTCTCTTAAGCACCACCTTCCATCCTCAGACGGATGGTCAGACTAAGAGAACCATTCAAAATCTCGAGGACATGCTCCGTGAATGCATCATCGACTTTGGTCATAGTTGACAGGATCACTTACCCTTGGTAGAGTTTCCATATAACAATAGCTACCACTCCATCATCAGGATGGCACCTTTCAAGGCACTTTACGACCAACCATGCAGATCGCCTTTGTGCTGGACTGACCCAGGGGAGTCAACACTCATGGGACCAGATATGGTACAGGCTAGGACGAAGAAGGTACAGATCATCCAAAAGTAGATGAAGACATCAAAAAGTAAGTTGAAGTCCAATTCTTATAGGAAATAGAGACCTCTAGTGTTTGAGGATGGTGACCAGGTCTTTCTACGGGTCTCACCACGAAGAGGTCGTCAGAGATTTGGCCGAGGTGGAAAGTTATCTCCATGATTCATCATACATTTCCAAGTCCTCAAAAGAGTAGGCGAGGTGGCTTACCGCTTAGCACTTTCACCTCAGTTACACCGGGTGCACGAATTCTTCCACACATCCCAGCTGAGAAGATACGTGCATGACCCATCCCACATCATCAACCACGGGGAGCTGGACATATTTGATTGGGCGAAATTCATGGAGGTTCTAGTGGATATTGAGGATCGATAGGAGTGGGTCCTTTGTGGCGGTCGATAACTCTGGTGTGCGTTCGATGGCAGCGCATAACCTCTAGGGGAGACCATGGGAGTATGAGGCTCAGATGTGTGCTCAGTACCCCCATTTGTTCCCTTAGTTCGAGTTGTATTTTATGAGGATGTAAAGCCTAAGTTGGGTTAGAATGTAAAGACTTGGAAATTCCCAGGAATTTTTTTAAATTAATAGGAATTGTACGAGTCTGTGGTTTCTGACGGCGCATGATTCGGAGGCCCTGTGTCCCCGGAATCAATTTCTGAAGTTTTTTTTCAGGTATGTCCTATAAACATATGAGTGAGATTTTATAAGTTTTGAACCAGTGATTGGAATTGAAATCCAAGTGTAACATTGAACTCATAGTGTAGGTGATTTCTTAGTGAGACCTTCACCGTAGTTGCATTCTAATGAGAACCGAAGTTAGATTTTTTTGGTTTTTTATTAAATTGAATAAAAATAAAGTGTTAACGTCTTTTTATGTTGGTTGTTAAAACCTCCAAGGGGAGGTTGGAGGTGTAGCGACCCGAAGCCTGACGTACATGGACATTACATTACATTTGCGGAATACTTAGTACATAACAAAAACACACACACAAGGATCGTAATAGTTTAGTGTCTTTGGAAACTCAGAACGTAATCTTCTAATCGTGGTGAATGATCTTTAATATCTCCCATAAAGATCTTCCCTTTTTTACCTAAAACCTTTCTTTATATCCTGGGGAAAAGAAAACATAAAAGGGTGAGCTCAAATTCTCATTAAGGGTATAAAAAAGAAAAATCAATCACATCATATTTATAAGAACATAACTTTTGGAAATCATAACCTGCAAAAGAGAGCATAATTTCATAACATGGGATAAATCATAGAAGTGAAATGTAATCACAATAATCATAACTTAAAACATGAAACTTTGTGGCATTCACACATAATCATAGAGAATCATTTCTTGTTAGTCAAGACTCATTACCAAGACTATCTTAGTGGACAAAGTCCCTTTCTGAATCGAGTAACCCTCGTTTCAGTCCTGTTTTACTGAACCGGTATAACCTACCGTTCCAGCCCTGTCTATCTCATGAGATATAAAATCTTTACCCAATGCATTGGAGGGAGATATAGGTCCCACCCATCTTATAATGAATCCTTTCTTATGTGTGCCACATAATCATAAACCATACATCATAGGGTAATCCACGTAATAAAAATGGGATTCTTAAACAACATGACATCATAAAACAATTCATATAAGATAAAGGAATTCATAAAAATATTTCCATCACAACATAATCAAATCCTTGTAATAATAGGGATAAAAACAGAACCCTTTTATTGTCTTAGATGGAAAATAATTTTGATAAAATACTTGAACTCCATTCTTGAGGAAAATATCCTTTCTACTTCAAAAACATTTTTCCTTTCATAACATGTCATACGACTTTAAAATAAAAGAAGTTGATTAAAAATAAACTTGAAAACTTGTAAAAGAAGCTTCTTTGAAATAATGTTTTAAAAATCCATTCATGCCGTATAAGTTAAAAAAACATTCTTCGTACTTTTTTCGGAAAAGTCAAAAAGTACCTCGTACGAAAAACGACAAAAGATTCCTTTCATACATATTACTAAAAACTCACCGAATGGTAAAAATGGATTTAAACAATTGTAGGTGGATGGAAATAATATTACATATTGATGAAACATGGATGTGGATGATAAAATACACCCCAGTAATTACCAAAGTAAAAACAGTCTCGGATAAAAGTGAGATTGTGATATTTCCCTTACCTTAGGTCCGACTTGCTTGTACGTGTCCGAACCTCCTGTATAATGATTTACATAATGTTATTGACTTATTAAAGAATCATATTCATTGTTATGATATCATATATGGTTCTCTTATGGCTTTATATTACCCGGTCTTTTGTAAATTCATGTTAAAGTAGCATTTTGGGTAAAATCGTCTTATTTGTCGTTCATGTTTTTAACTTGTAATTATTAATATGATTACTTGGATCATGATTAATTATATCCAGAATGTAAAACATGATTTATATATAATATATATTCATAATATACATATATATATTATATATTGATAATGGAATGAAATTCACCGTTCATGGAGACGGTAGTCCATACGTACGCATGAACGCTGTTTTCGTTTCCTTATTGAATTGAATGGAATTAAGTAGATTAAATACATATAAATATACATAAATACAGTATCATTATTATGTCATATATTTCATTAGTACTTATTATATATGCTTTATAATCATTCATGAATGGTTAATGTGGAGAATGAATCTCATCGCGTCGTGGAGACGGTAGTCCGTACGTACGCACGTGCAATGATATCGTTCCCATGGTCGTGGAATTATGTTAAATTCTATGCATATTATTTCAGTATCAATATAACTTTATAATAATCATATATAGTTACTCATTACACCATTATACCCATCCTATTAAGGTGGTGGCGGAAAATAGATTACACCACGGCGTGGAGACGGTATTCCGTACGTACGCACGCGCGATGGTTTCTTTTTCCGTAGGATGGATAGATGGTGAAATAGGGTTGTTTCATACTTATAATAACATATCAGTATATGAGTGATACTGATGTTATTACTTCATAATGAAACAACCTAAGAAGAAGAAGTGGAAGAAGAAATAAAGATGAAAGAATTGGTAACAGTAATTACCTCTTCTTTGAAGCGCCTCTTTGAGACCTCCTCTTAGGGAACTAAAATTGGTCTTTTAGGAAGACCAGAACCTCTAGTATGTTTATAGGGAAGTGGAGAAGGGAAAATGGCAGGGGTTGGCCGAGCTTGAGTGCTCAATTTGGTGTGAGGAGGAGGGGGAGGAGGTGCCCTTTTATAAGGGAGGAGAGGGGCACCTTAGGAATATCTCAAAATATTATTTTATATTAAAGTCAAAATCGGTTTATAATGGCTCCAAAGGGTCTTATTTCGAAGATAAGGTGGGGATGGGTCTAAATCCTATCAACCAATAAGATTTAGACAAGTTTAGGGTATTATTTTAACCTTATCAATTAGATTTAACTATAAGTTAAATAATTTAACTTTTACCATGTCTTTTTGTTTTCTTTCACTATATGGTTAATAAACATACTATAACATGCCAAACGAACCCCAAATTGTTTATTATTAATATATATATCCTTATCTAAGTCATTTGGCCGAACATTAGATTTTTAGGAATAAAATAACAATTAATAATATAATATTTGATTTAAAAACTATTTTGTGTCAATTTTGACACTATTTGATATATGATTTTTGCGAAAGTCATAACAGAATTATATGTTCGAAACAAGTTGATTAAATCAACATTAATATATCATAGTAACCTAGAAAATTAGTGTAATTCATAAAAAGTCTTGAATTACATTTATTTTGGTATTTATATTATCAATTATGTCAATATTTCATTAATAAGATAATTACTGCATCATCTTTGTGTCATAAATACATTATATTATTTGATGTCTAAAAATTACAAATAAAATACCATCATGTAGGAAATCTTTTTAGCTTTCTAATGAATATTTACAATCGAATTTATCTTATGTATAACCCCATATTATAAATGATTTACCTATTAAACTTTGATTTTTACTATTTTAACCCTTCTTTATATAAATTAATAATAAATGTCCTAATCTAATCCAAGTGGGCCTAAATGGTCATATTTTATTCCTAAGTTTGTTTTTGGTCGAATTACACTTGTCCAATAGAATTAGGACATGTGTTAGGGTAATATTAATATCATATTTACCCTTAGTTACCCTATTTACAATTAACCGCGGTAAAAAAAAAGTAAAAAGTTACTATTCACCAAAAAATTATTTTCATCTCATTGAACCACATTTTAGTCCTTGATATTAACCGTGTCTCTCGGATTTTCGAAATTCCATTCACAGAAGCGGTAAAATTATGTTTTATGCAAAATTCAGTTTTTAACCTACCACTTAGTGGTTTCACTATTCATCAAAAATTGAAAGTTTTCAGAAAAATACCAAAACTTCACCCCAGGCTAATTTCGGTATTCCGAATCCAAAAATGAAGTCCATTTTGAAAAATAAAATTTATAAAATTTCAAAAAGTGGTTATTACTATTCATAACGGCTAGTTTTGATAATATTTTAATAGCATATCGTTGTTTAGTGAAACTCGGTATTGCGTACTACACACGCTATCGAGAAAGGTTGCGATTGCGTGTAATGCAAGGCAAGTCAAGGATACGTGTTGTGCGAGCTCCTTTTGGTGTAGCGTACAACACAAGACATTAATAAAATTAAAAAGAATAGTTTTCATAAAATCTCAGGCTGTTACATTCTACCCCCCTTAAAAGGAATTTCGCCCTCGAAATTCGTCGGGGTTATTAATAGTTTACCATTCGAAAGTTTCTTTAATAGAAACCCACATCGTAAAAAGGAATACCAAAACTTGTCTTTAAAAACTAAAGTATGAAATGTAACGATTACCCAAATAAACTAATCACTGGGTTTCCACATAGGTGAAAATATGGATATGGAAGAGAAATCTAACCATCATGTTCTGATGGAGAGTGGTAGAGAACATGGCTATGGAAAATCCAATAATCACAAATCCATAGATTTGTGATGATATAAGGTACCATCTGATTCATCAGGTATAAGATCACTAGGACAACATTTTTGTTTTTCAAGATCATTTCCCTAAAGTTGAAAATTTGAATTAGAATAAATACTTACTTTATTTTGGTACAATCTCACTGTTGTTCGTGCCTTGAACAATTTCCACTTCATCTCTTAAATAAATGAAGTTGAATTTGTGAAGTGTTAGCAGATCATGTGATAGAACGACGGGTCATTCCATCTGTCTCAAACAAAAGGTTAGCAAAAATTATATACATAAGTCGATCTATAGTGAGATTAATCATATATGGTTCCTAAAATGGACGTATACTTCATATATCATACTGCTTAATATAATAAAACTAGTTTCTACTAAACAGGGACTTCCTGTAGGCCAGTGGTAGGCGATAAAGGCCAGTCGCACTTCGGTTGTGGGCTCGATTCCCACAGCCTTGTCCGAAGCGATGGGCTGTCGCCCGTCCTGCAGGTTGTCCTTTTTCTAAAACTATATTACTATAACATCCCATCAATATTATCGAAAAAACTTCTATCCTTAATCCATTCCAATCTTTAGGCTTATCCATAATACTGTAGTCCACTCTCATAGTGAAAATGATTACCATATATTTAATACCATCGTTGATCCCCATATATCATAAGATATGTTTTGCTGGTCACATTCCAGACATTCAAAGTCCTTAATCATGTATTTTCTTGAATACCCATTGAACCTTAATGAAAACATGAATGCAGTTACCAAAATCCTCAAAATTCTATATACTCAAACCATGATATCACTTAGTCCTTATATCAATCATGAGCTCATGAATACTGTAAAATATTTCATTTTCTCGTTTTCCCTTCATTATGCGCATATCATTCTTTTTCCAAAAATATCTCAATCACTTTCCATGGTTATTTGTACCATACAATTATTGAAAACCACAATAGACCAATACATAAATATTCCAATACTCCATGATACAACATTATTTTGGAATCCTATTACATAAACAATTATTCATTCCACCACATCATTGTCATATTCAACATCGCCAATAGTGATCGCATGTGACTTCCCTTTGTCCTTGCCTTAAGCGGTTTCTCATGTCGATCATCACTAACCCTTGGATTAGGGCATTTATTAGCATAATGCCCCATTTCCTTGCACTTGAAGCATTGAAGTGTTGGTGATGTGTTCTCTGCAATGTTTGCTTTATTCACATCATTAGAATCCCTTTTTCCATTACTTCGACACTCAGCTACTCGATGACCTTCTTTTCCACACTTAAAGCATTTTATAGTCCCTTTAAGACAATCTCCACCATGCTTCTTTCCACACTTTGTGCATAAGGAAACATTCATCTTCTTTTCACCATTATTCTGAGATTTCTCCTTGAATTCCATCTTTCGTTTCTTGTCAAAACCATGAGATGGATATGTAACACCAACTTCCATTTCTACCTTGACAGCACAACGCACAATTTCTTCATAGCTACTGAAGTCTCTTATAGCTAATGCCCTTCGAAGACTTTGTTTTAAGCCACTGAAAAATCGATCAACTTTACTTTCAGGTTGGATGATAATGCCAGATTCATACCTTGCAAGTCTTGTAAAATTTGCTTCGTATATACCAACAGATTCATCATCCTTCTGCTTCAGCTCAAGAAACTCCTTTTCCATCTTTGTTCGAAGAATACGAGGGAAGTACTTACTGAAAAACAAGTTCTTTAACTCGTCCCATTCCATGGACTCAATTTCATCTCTTTGCCTCGTATTCTTGATAAGATTACACCATTGATCAGCTTCACCTTCCAAACGATATACTGCTAAGATGACTTTATCATGTTCAGAACATTGAAGAACTGAAAATATCTTTTCAGTGGTACTGATCCATTGTTCAGCAACAAGTGGATCGGTAGTCCAACTGAAAGAAGGTGGACGTTGCCTCATGAAGGACTCAATAGAATGTTGTTCCCTTCTCTGCTCATTTGGAAGTCCAGAATGATTCATAGCTTGTGTAAGTATAGCAATAAGATTTTGTACTCCATCTCCCATAACATTTGTTTGTTCAGGAGGGCAATCATTGCATTGTCCATTGCAATGATCAACACGGTTCCTTCGGGTTCCAGCCATCGTCTAAAACCCAAAAAGAATAGTGTGAGAGGCAAAAATCATGCTAGGGAAAACAACATAATAAAGGGGGAGTACCTTCAATATCTAACATCTTTGGTTTAATTCTATGATCGTTAGCGTAATTCTAGTACTATAACCTATACATAAACTTAACCTTAGGGACATCCCTAGACATACCTTAGAAATATCTCTAGGGATCTCACTAAAGTTCTCGCATCCTAGTTTCAAAAGGTTTACTAAACCTTTCCTCTGATACCAACTGTAGCGACCCGAAGCCTGACGTACATGGACATTACATTACATTTGCGGAATACTTAGTACATAACAAAAACACACACACAAGGATCGTAATAGTTTAGTGTCTTTGGAAACTCGGAACGTAATCTTCTAATCGTGGTGAATGATCTTCAATATCTCCCATAAAGATCTTCCCTTTTTTTTACCTAAAACCTTTCTTTATATCCTGGGGAAAAGAAAACATAAAAGGGTGAGCTCAAATGCTCAGTAAGGGTATACAAAAGAAAAATCAATCACATCATATTCATAAGAACATAACTTTTGGAAATCATAACCTGCAAAAGAGAGCATAATTTCATAACATGGGATAAATCATAGAAGTGAAATGTAATCACAATAATCATAACTTAAAACATGAAACTTTGTGGCATTCACACATAATCATATAGAATCATTTCTTGTTAGTCAAGATTCATTGCCAAGACTATCTTAGTGGACAAAGTCCCTTTCTGAATCGAGTAACCCCCGTTTCAGTCCTGTTTTACTGAACCGGTATAACCTACCGTTCTAGCCCTGTCTATCTCATGAGATATAAAATCTTTACCCAATGCATTGGAGGGAGATATAGGTCCCACCCATCTTATAATGAATCCTTTCTTATGTGTGCCACATAATCATAAACCATACATCATAGCGTAATCCACGTAATAAAAATGGGATTCTTAAACAACATGACATCATAAAACAATTCATATAAGATAAAGGAATTCATAAAAATATTTCCATAACAACATAATAAAATCCTTGTAATAATAGGGATAAAAACAGAACCCTTTTATTGTCTTAGATGGAAAATAATTTTGATAAAATACTTGAACTCCATTCTTGAGGAAAATATCCTTTCTACTTCAAAAACATTTTTCCTTTCATAACATGTCATACGACTTTAAAATAAAAGAAGTTGATTAAAAATAAACTTGAAAACTTGTAAAATAAGCTTCTTGGAAATAATGTTTTAAAAATCCATTCATGCCGTATAAGTTAAAAAAAACATTCTTCGTACTTTTGTCGGAAAAGTCAAAAAGTACCTCGTACGAAAAACGACAAAAGATTCCTTTCATACATATTACTAAAAACTCACCGAAGGGTAAAAATGGATTTAAACAATTGTAGGTGGATGGAAATAATATTACATATTGATGAAACATGGATGTGGATGATAAAATACACCCCAGTAATTACCAAAGTAAAAACAATCTCGGATAAAAGTGAGATTGTGATATTTCCCTTACCTTAGGTCCGACTTGCTTGTACGTGTCCGAACCTCCTGTATAATGATTTACATAATGTTATTGACTTATTACAGAATCATATTCATTGTTATGATATCATATATGGTTCTCTTATGGCTTTATATTACCCGGTCTTTTGTAAATTCATGTTAAAGTAGCATTTTGGGTAAAATCGTCTTATTTGTCGTTCGTGTTTTTAACTTGTAATTATTAATATGATTACTTGGATCATGATTAATTATATCCAGAATGTAAAACATGATTTATATATAATATATATTCATAATATACATATATATATATTATATATTGATAATGGAATGAAATTCACCGTTCGTGGAGACGGTAGTCCATACGTACGCATGAACGCTGTTTTCGTTTCCTTATTGATTTGAATGGAATTAAGTAGACGAAATACATATAAATATACATAAATACAGTATCATTATTATGTCATATATTTCATTAGTACTTATTATATATGCTTTATAATCATTCATGAATGGTTAATGTGGAGAATGAATCTCATCGCGTCGTGGAGACGGTAGTCCGTACGTACGCACGAGCAATGATATCGTTCCCATGGTCGTGGAATTATGTTAAATTCTATGCATATTATTTCAGTATCAATATAAATTTATAATAATCATATATAGTTACTCATTACACCATTATACCCATCCTATTAAGGTGGTGGCGGAAAATAGATTACACCACGGCGTGGAGACGGTATTCCGTACGTACGCACGCGCGGTGGTTTCTTTTTCCGCAGGATGGATAGATGGTGAAATAGGGTTGTTTCATACTTATAATAACATATCAGTATATGAGTGATACTGATGTTATTACTTCATAATGAAACAACCTAAGAAGAAGAAGTGGAAGAAGAAATAAAGATGAAAGAATTGGTAACGGTAATTACCTCTTCTTTGAAGCGCCTCTTTGAGACCTCCTCTTAGGGCACTAAAATTGGTCTTTGAGGAAGACCAGAACCTCTAGGATGTTTCTAGGGAAGTGGAGAAGGGAAAATGGCAGGGGTTGGACGAGCTTGAGTGCACAATGTTGTGTGAGGAGGAGGGGGAGGAGGTGCCCTTTTATAAGGGAGGAGAGGGGCACCTTAGGAATATCTCAAAATATTATTTTATATTAAAGTCAAAATAGGTTTATAATGGCTCCAAAGGGTCTTATTTCGAAGCTAAGGTTGGGATGGGTCGAAATCCTATCAACCAATAAGATTTAGACAAGTTTAGGATATTATTTTAACCTTATCAATTAGATTTAACTCTAAGTTAAATAATTTAACTTTTACCATGTCTTTTTGTTTTCTTTCACTATATGGTTAATAAACTTACTATAACATGCCAAACGAACCCCAAATTGTTTATTATTAATATATATATCCTTATCTAAGTCATTTGGCCGAACCTTAGATTTTTAGGATTAAAATAACAATTAATAATATAATATTTGATTTAAAAACTATTTTGTGTCAATTTTGACACTATTTGATATATGATTTTTGTGAAAGTCATAACAGAATTATATGTTCGAACCAAGTTGATTAAATCAACATTAATATATCATAGTAACCTAGAAAATTAGTGTAATTCATAAAAAGTCTCGAATTACATTTATTTTGGTATTTATATTATCAATTATGTCAATATTTCATTAATAAGATAATTACTGCATCATCTTTGTGTCATAAATAAATTAAATTATTTGATGTCTAAAAATTACAAATAAAATACCATCATGTAGGAAATCTTTTTAGATTTCTAATGAATATTTACAATCGAATTTATCTTATGTATAACCCCATATTATAAATGATTTACTTATTAAACTTTGATTTTAACTATTTTAACCCTTCTTTAAATAAATTAATAATAAATGTCCTAATCTAATCCAAGTGGGCCTAAATGGTCATATTTTATTCCTAAGTTTGTTTTTGGTCGAATTACACTTGTCCAATAGAATTAGGACATGTGTTAGGGTAATATTAATATCATATTTACCCTTAGTTACCCTATTTACTATTAACCGTGGTAAAAAAAAAGTAAAAAGTTACTATTCACCAAAAAATTATTTTCATCTCATTGAACCACATTTTAGTCCTTGATATTAACCGTGTCTCTCGGATTTTCGAAATTCCATTCACAGAAGTGGTAAAATTATGTTTTATGCAAAATTCAGTTTTTAACCTACCACTTAGTGGTTTCACTATTAATCAAAAATTGATAGTTTTCAGAAAAATACCAAAATTTCACCTTAGGCTAATTTCGGTATTCCGAATCCAAAAATGAAGTCCATTTTGAAAAATAAAATTTATAAAATTTCAAAAAGTGGTTATTACTATTCATAACGGCTAGTTTTGATAATATTTTAATAGCATATCGTTGTTTAGTGAAACTCGGTATTGCGTACTACACACGCTATCGAGAAAGGTTGCGATTGCGTGTAATGCAAGGCAAGTCAAGGATACGTGTTGTGCGAGCTCCTTTTGGTGTAGCGTACAACACAAGACATTAATAAAATTAAAAAGAATAGTTTTCATAAAATCTCAGGCTGTTACATTCTACCCCCCTTAAAAGGAATTTCGCCCTCGAAATTCGTCGGGGTTATTAATAGTTTACCATTCGAAAGTTTCTTTAATAGAAACCCACATCGTAAAAAGGAATACCAAAACTTGTCTTTAAAAACTAAAGTATGAAATGTAACGATTACCCAAATAAACTAATCACTGGGTTTCCACATAGGTGAAAATATGGATATGGAAGAGAAATCTAACCATCATGTTCTGATGGAGAGTGGTAGAGAACATGGCTATGGAAAATCCAATAATCACAAATCCATAGATTTGTGATGATATAAGGTACCATCTGATTCATCAGGTATAAGATCACTAGGACAACATTTTTGTTTTTCAAGATCATTTCCCTAAAGTTGAAAATTTGAATTAGAATAAATACTTACTTTATTTTGGTACAATCTCACTGTTGTTCGTGCCTTGAACAATTTCCACTTCATCTCTTAAATAAATGAAGTTGAATTTGTGAAGTGTTAGCAGATCATGTGATAGAACGACGGGTCATTCCATCTGTCTCAAACAAAAGGTTAGCAAAAATTATATACATAAGTCGATCTATAGTGAGATTAATCATATATGGTTCCTAAAATGGACTTATACTTCATATATCACACTGCTTAATATAATAAAACTAGTTTCTACTAAACAGGGACTTCCTGTAGGCCAGTGGTAGGCGATAAAGGCCAGTCGCACTTCGGTTGTGGGCTCGATTCCCACAGCCTTGTCCGAAGCGATGGGCTGTCGCCCGTCCTGCAGGTTGTCCTTTTTCTAAAACAATATTACTATAACATCCCATCAATAATATCGAAAAAACTTCTATCCTTAATCCATTCCAATCTTTAGGCTTATCCATAATACTGTAGTCCACTCTCATAGTGAAAATGATTACCATATATTTAATACCATCGTTGATCCCCATATATCATAAGATATGTTTTGCTGGTCACATTCCAGACATTCAAAGTCCTTAATCATGTATTTTCTTGAATACCCATTGAACCTTAATGAAAACATGAATGCAGTTACCAAAATCCTCAAAATTCTATATACTCAAACCATGATATCACTTAGTCCTTATATCAATCATGAGCTCATGAATACTGTAAAATATTTCATTTTCTCGTTTTCCCTTCATTATGCACATATCATTCTTTTTCCAAAAATATCTCAATCACTTTCCATGGTTATTGGTACCATAAAATTATTGAAAACCACAATAGACCAATACATAAATATTCCAATACTCCATGATACAACATTATTTTGGAATCCTATTACATAAACAATTATTCATTCCACCACATCGTTGTCATATTCAACATCGCCAATAGTGATCGCATGTGACTTCCCTTTGTCCTTGCCTTAAGCGGTTGCTCATGTCGATCATCACTAACCCTTGGATTAGGGCATTTATTAGCATAATGCCCCATTTCCTTGCACTTGAAGCATTGAAGTGTTGGTGATGTGTTCTCTGCAATGTTTGCTTTATTCACATCATTAGAATCCCTTTTTCCATTACTTCGACACTCAGCTACTCGATGACCTTCTTTTCCACACTTAAAGCATTTTATAGTCCCTTTAAGACAATCTCCACCATGCTTCTTTCCACACTTTGTGCATAAGGAAACATTCATCTTCTTTTCACCATTATTCTGAGATTTCTCCTTGAATTCCATCTTTCATTTCTTGTCAAAACCATGAGATGGATATGTAACACCAACTTCCATTTCTACCTTGACAGCACAACGCACAATTTCTTCATAGCTACTGAAGTCTCTTATAGCTAATGCCCTTCGAAGACTTTGTTTTAAGCCACTGAAAAATCGATCAACTTTACTTTCAGGTTGGATGATAATGCCAGATTCATACCTTGCAAGTCTTGTAAAATTTGCTTCGTATATACCAACAGATTCATCATCCTTCTGCTTCAGCTCAAGAAACTCCTTTTCCATCTTTGTTCGAAGAATACGAGGGAAGTACTTACTGAAAAACAAGTTCTTTAACTCGTCCCATTCCATGGACTCGATTTCATCTCTTTGCCTCGTATTCTTGATAAGATTACACCATTGATCAGCTTCACCTTCCAAACGATATACTGCTAAGATGACTTTATCATGTTCAGAACATTGAAAAACTGAAAATATCTTTTCAGTGGTACTGATCCATTGTTCAGCATCAAGTGGATCGGTAGTCCCACTGAAAGAAGGTGGACGTTGCCTCATGAAGGACTCAATAGAATGTTGTTCCCTTCTCTGCTCATTTGGAAGTCCAGAATGATTCATAGCTTGTGTAAGTATAGCAATAAGATTTTGTACTCCATCTCCCATAACATTTGTTTGTTCAGGAGGGCAATCATTGCATTGTCCATTGCAATGATCAACACGGTTCCTTCGGGTTCCAGCCATCGTCTAAAACCCAAAAAGAATAGTGTGAGAGGCAAAAATCTTGCTAGGGAAAACAACATAATAAAGGGGGAGTACCTTCAATATCTAACATCTTTGGTTTAATTCTATGATCGTTAGCGTAATTATAGTACTATAACCTATACATAAACTTAACCTTAGGGACATCCCTAGACATACCTTAGAAATATCTCTAGGGATCTCACTAAAGTTCTCGCATCCTAGTTTCCAAAGGTTTACTAAACCTTTCCTCTGATACCAACTGTAGCGACCCGAAGCCTGACGTACATGGACATTACATTACATTTGCGGAATACTTAGTACATAACAAAAACACACACACAAGGATCGTAATAGTTTAGTGTCTTTGGAAACTCGGAACGTAATCTTCTAATCGTGGTGAATGATCTTCAATATCTCCCATAAAGATCTTCCCTTTTTTTTTACCTAAAACCTTTCTTTATATCCTGGGGAAAAGAAAACATAAAAGGGTGAGCTCAAATGCTCAGTAAGGGTATACAAAAGAAAAATCAATCACATCATATTCATAAGAACATAACTTTTGGAAATCATAACCTGCAAAAGAGAGCATAATTTCATAACATGGGATAAATCATAGAAGTGAAATGTAATCACAATAATCATAACTTAAAACATGAAACTTTGTGGCATTCACACATAATCATATAGAATCATTTCTTGTTAGTCAAGACTCATTGCCAAGACTATCTTAGTGGACAAAGTCCCTTTCTGAATCGAGTAACCCCCGTTTCAGTCCTGTTTTACTGAACCGGTATAACCTACCGTTCTAGCCCTGTCTATCTCATGAGATATAAAATCTTTACCCAATGCATTGGAGGGAGATATAGGTCCCACCCATCTTATAATGAATCCTTTCTTATGTGTGCCACATAATCATAAACCATACATCATAGTGTAATCCACGTAATAAAAATGAGATTCTTAAACAACATGACATCATAAAAAAATTCATATAAGATAAAGGAATTCATAAAAATATTTCCATAACAACATAATAAAATCCTTGTAATAATAGGGATAAAAACAGAACCCTTTTATTGTCTTAGATGGAAAATAATTTTGATAAAATACTTGAACTCCATTCTTGAGGAAAATATCCTTTCTACTTCAAAAACATTTTTCCTTTCATAACATGTCATACGACTTTAAAATAAAAGAAGTTGATTAAAAATAAACTTGAAAACTTGTAAAATAAGCTTCTTGGAAATAATGTTTTAAAAATCCATTCATGCCGTATAAGTTAAAAAAAACATTCTTCGTACTTTTGTCGGAAAAGTCAAAAAGTACCTCGTACGAAAAACGACAAAAGATTCCTTTCATACATATTACTAAAAACTCACCGAAGGGTAAAAATGGATTTAAACAATTGTAGGTGGATGGAAATAATATTACATATTGATGAAACATGGATGTGGATGATAAAATACACCCCAGTAATTACCAAAGTAAAAACAATCTCGGATAAAAGTGAGATTGTGATATTTCCCTTACCTTAGGTCCGACTTGCTTGTACGTGTCCGAACCTCCTGTATAATGATTTACATAATGTTATTGACTTATTACAGAATCATATTCATTGTTATGATATCATATATGGTTCTCTTATGGCTTTATATTACCCGGTCTTTTGTAAATTCATGTTAAAGTAGCATTTTGGGTAAAATCGTCTTATTTGTCGTTCGTGTTTTTAACTTGTAATTATTAATATGATTACTTGGATCATGATTAATTATATCCAGAATGTAAAACATGATTTATATATAATATATATTCATAATATACATATATATATATATTATATATTGATAATGGAATGAAATTCACCGTTCGTGGAGACGGTAGTCCATACGTACGCATGAACGCTGTTTTCGTTTCCTTATTGAATTGAATGGAATTAAGTTGACGAAATACATATAAATATACATAAATACAGTATCATTATTATGTCATATATTTCATTAGTACTTATTATATATGCTTTATAATCATTCATGAATGGTTAATGTGGAGAATGAATCTCATCGCGTCGTGGAGACGGTAGTCCGTACGTACGCACGAGCAATGATATCGTTCCCATGGTCGTGGAATTATGTTAAATTCTATGCATATTATTTCAGTATCAATATAACTTTATAATAATCATATATAGTTACTCATTACACCATTATACCCATCCTATTAAGGTGGTGGCGGAAAATAGATTACACCACGGCGTGGAGACGGTATTCCGTACGTACGCACGCGCGGTGGTTTCTTTTTCCGTAGGATGGATAGATGGTGAAATAGGGTTGTTTCATACTTATAATAACATATCAGTATATGAGTGATACTGATGTTATTACTTCATAATGAAACAACCTAAGAAGAAGAAGTGGAAGAAGAAATAAAGATGAAAGAATTGGTAACGGTAATTACCTCTTCTTTGAAGCGCCTCTTTGAGACCTCCTCTTAGGGCACTAAAATTGGTCTTTGAGGAAGACCAGAACCTCTAGGATGTTTCTAGGGAAGTGGAGAAGGGAACATGGCAGGGGTTAGACGAGCTTGAGTGCACAATGTTGTGTGAGGAGGAGGGGGAGGAGGTGCCCTTTTATAAGGGAGGAGAGGGGCACCTTAGGAATATCTCAAAATATTATTTTATATTAAAGTCAAAATAGGTTTATAATGGCTCCAAAGGGTCTTATTTAGAAGCTAAGGTTGGGATGGGTCGAAATCCTATCAACCAAAAAGATTTAGACAAGTTTAGGATATTATTTTAACCTTATCAATTAGATTTAACTCTAAGTTAAATAATTTAACTTTTACCATGTCTTTTTGTTTTCTTTCACTATATGGTTAATAAACTTACTATAACATGACAAACGAACCCCAAATTGTTTATTATTAATATATATATCTTTATCTAAGTCATTTGGCCGAACCTTAGATTTTTAGGAATAAAATAACAATTAATAATATAATATTTGATTTAAAAACTATTTTGTGTCAATTTTGACACTATTTGATATATGATTTTTGTGAAAGTCATAACAGAATTATATGTTCGAACCAAGTTGATTAAATCAACATTAATATATCATAGTAACCTAGAAAATTAGTGTAATTCATAAAAAGTCTCGAATTACATTTATTTTGGTATTTATATTATCAATTATGTCAATATTTCATTAATAAGATAATCACTGCATCATCTTTGTGTCATAAATAAATTAAATTATTTGATGTCTAAAAATTACAAATAAAATACCATCATGTAGGAAATCTTTTTAGATTTCTAATGAATATTTACAATAGAATTTATCTTATGTATAACCCCATATTATAAATGATTTACTTATTAAACTTTGATTTTAACTATTTTAACCCTTCTTTAAATAAATTAATAATAAATGTCCTAATCTAATCCAAGTGGGCCTAAATGGTCATATTTTATTCCTAAGTTTGTTTTTGGTCGAATTACACTTGTCCAATAGAATTAGGACATGTGTTAGGGTAATATTAATATCATATTTACCCTTAGTTACCCTATTTACTATTAACCGCGGTAAAAAAAAAAGTAAAAAGTTACTATTCACCAAAAAATTATTTTCATCTCATTGAACCACATTTTAGTCCTTGATATTAACCGTGTCTCTCGGATTTTCGAAATTCCATTCACAGAAGCGGTAAAATTATGTTTTATGCAAAATTCAGTTTTTAACCTACCACTTAGTGGTTTCACTATTCATCAAAAATTGATAGTTTTCAGAAAAATACCAAAATTTCACCTTAGGCTAATTTCGGTATTCCGAATCCAAAAATGAAGTCCATTTTGAAAAATAAAATTTATAAAATTTCAAAAAGTGGTTATTACTATTCATAACGGCTAGTTTTGATAATATTTTAATAGCATATCGTTGTTTAGTGGAACTCGGTATTGCGTACTACACACGCTATCGAGAAAGGTTGCGATTGCGTGTAATGCAAGGCAAGTCAAGGATACGTGTTGTGCGAGCTCCTTTTGGTGTAGCGTACAACACAAGACATTAATAAAATTTAAAAGAATAGTTTTCATAAAATCTCGGGCTGTTACAGGAGGTGGGGGCCACCACACCCGGACCTCACAAGGGAGGTTATGGTGGTGCGGTCCACCCGAGAAAAACCTCCATTGGGAGGATATTATTAAGGTGGGGCCCAGACGGGCTTTAAAATCCCTTATCCTCCTTGGAACCCCCAATTAAGTGGGGGCCTCTTCACCTTCCTTCCATAATTAATTTGTTCAACTTCACATATTTAATTATGTGAGATAACTTAATTAATTTTAAAACTTTTAAATTCATGCAAACAATAATATAATAGTCAAACCTATTATTTCGTTTTGGTTGGGAATTATTCTTTGGTGGAACAGAGAAAGTGGAGAGCTAGGGATGATCCATTTCTCTCCAATGAAGAATGACATATATCTTCTACCTTCTTCCTTCTTCAACCAGGACAAATGTGGGATCACCGTTATTTAATAATTCCGACAACGCCATCCTCGACTTCTTCCTACTTTCCGACGTCAATGGAACGACGTCCGACTTCCTAGGACTTCGTCAATGAACACCAAACTCGAGGTAGGGGGATTTTAAGTTGATTTTATACCCGTTATACATTGTTGAATTTGTGAATGAGAATTTCCGATTGATGACATCATAAAGAGGAGGGCTCAAACCTCATGAACACGGCCCGACCCTCCCACTTTTTATGGTTCTTGTTTGTTGATGATGACGGCAACGCAACATTGCCGTAGGAAGACTGGACCCTGACAGAGCAACGTGACCGGTATCGGGTCGGCCGTGAAGAAAACCATCGGTGCAAGGGACGTCGGGTTGCCGGAGGGGCGCAGTGCCGTTGCGCCACACCAGAAGAAGGGGCCGCAGCCAGGAGGGCCGTGGCGGTCAGACGATGAGTGTGGCATCGTCGTGCCGCATGGAGGCGCTGGAGGTTACGGCCATGATGGGCCACGATGGAGGAGGCGCGACGCCATCACGCCACTTGGAGGCCAACAGAACGGTGGTGTTGTCGTGCCGCGGTGGACGAACCAAGGGAGGATGGATGAGCCAGCCTCCGGTGCGTGCTGCAGGCCGGACACTTCGGGTCCTGCAGTTACCAGGCCGGTGCCATGCGCCGACCATTTCGGAAGACTGGGGGGGGGGGTGTAATCCCCCCGTGTGTGGCCAGCCGACCACATGGGCCAGCCAGCCTCCCTCAGTTGGGCCACCCTCGGCCGAGCCCCCTTCGGCTGGGCCGCCCCCATCCGGGCGCCCCTCGGTTGGGCCGCCCCTAGCCGGGCACCCCTCGGTCGGGCCGCCCTCAGCCAGGCCCGCCGCGGCCAGTCCCCCTTCAGGGCGGGCCAGCCCCTAGGGCCCGGCCTTCCCCTCGGTCTGGGTAGGACACACGGACCGGGTCAGACCCATGGATCGGGTCAGACCAGCAGACTGGGTTGGACCCTAGTCCAGACTGGGTCGGGCGGGGTCGGTCCAAATTGGTTGGACCGGACCCAGACCCATTTGGACAGTTTACACCTTTTCACCCATATCTCGTGCTACTGGTGTCTGATCGATGAACCATTGGCGAATACCGAATGCTCAGAGCGAGACGGTTCTTTTGGAATACCCCACATGAGGTTTTGACACTATTAGAGTATGGTCAGGTTGGTTTGAACTTAAAAACCAACCGGGCTCCTGGGATGGAAATTCCAATAACTCACAGGCCGAGCGTTCGATTGATTTTCCGTCTGTTGCATTGGAATCCTTATGACATGACAGTCATTTGGGTTACTCCTTTATGGAGTTTAGGGGTGGATGAGGTACGAACGATATCTTGAGGGTAGATTCTATAGAACTCAAGCGCACCGGGTGCGAGGAATTTAGTGGTTGATAGTGAGGCAGAGGTTGGAGACAAATCATATGGAGGTCAATGCTCAATGATCCTATGTGGGTCAGCGCATACTGATCCTGTGTGGGTCATATTCTGTGTGGGTCAGTTCTTAGTGATCCCGTGTGGGTCAGCGCATATCGATCCTATGTGGGTCATTCTGGGGGTTAGTACATTTCGATCCAATGTGGGTCAGACTCTGTATGGTCAGAACCAGAACCTCTTGGCAGAATAAGATGATCTAGTCAGGCAAATAATCATTTGTACTTCTAGAATTCACTGGAATCATTGTTTGAGATGAGTCAATGACATCCATGATTTCCTCATGATTGAGATGGGTTACTAAATAACTAAGGTATATGTATTGGAATATACCTAAGTAAGGGTTATCCGTTGACTCTGTACATTATGGTTATCCTTATTGGATTTCGTGAGACCTTGAGGGTCTTAGGGTCCCTACTGAGTATCCTTATACCTACCCCTACACGGGATATGCCTGCACCTCGATGTGTTGGTTGCAGACAACAGACAATGCTAATCGGGATAGAGAGTAGTAGAACTAGACGGTACCCAGAGGTGGACCACTCAGTGAGACGTACACGGAGCAGACTGATGGACTTGGGGTGCTGAGGAGGCCATTTGTACTCACCCTTCAGGTGGGAATTCTAGAGGATGACCCAGTTGCTGCTTTACTTCTTTTCTTTAGATGTATTGTACTTTACTATTGGGCTTGATTTTTGGCACATTCACTTTCATGACAATATTTTTCATACTGTTTTACATAGTGTTTTACTTCCACTTGCATACTCTATTGTATTTGATTATTTTTAGAAAGTCAATGCCTTCCATGTTTAGGGATTTACGCCTTTGGTGCTAGTCGCCATCCTCTGGCCTATAGAAGGCGGGCTTAGGGTAGGCACGATATGGGCCCCGGGGGGGTGGGTCATGAAAAATTGGTATTATAGGAGTCGGTTCTACCATAGAATAAGGAATCTAATTCATTTAAAATCAATAGTGTTAATTTTTTTTCGTGTGGTTATCAGTTTAGAGAAACCGATGTTGGTGTGGCGGCCAACCTATCCATACACTAGGACCCTGACTTATGATTTCCAACTCAGTGCACGAAAACACTATTTGCATTTGTGTTTCTTTAGAAATTTTTTCTTTGTGATTACTTTGAGTCAGCTCACCAGATATACAATTGATCGTGGAGAACCTGTTACTTTTTAGGATGTCATCACTTAGCCAGTCATTACGGGTTCCGAGTGGAGAGCGCGATGGTAGCCCACCATGCGATGAGGCCTTGGTGCATGGACCCATCACAGCGAAGGAACCAGCGGTACCACTACCCACTGTACAACCGTTGCCACCAGCCCCAACAGCAGAGTGTGGGCACTTTTTGAGCGCATTGCATGGGTTCCTGTGATAGAGGCCTCTGATGTAACACCCCAAGATTTCATAGTGTGTTATTTCTTCAAAATAATTCAATAACTTGCACTACACGCAACACCGAGTTCAAACGCAACATGACTTACCAAACAAGCCATTCAAAAAAGGTTATGAATATTATTAACTAAATTTTAAACTTTATATAATCCTTATAATTTTAGAATCCATATTATGAGTTTCTTAGACATAATGTAAGAACAAATTCATCTTCAGTATTGTAGTTTTACCAACTTTTAATAGTGAACCTTTTTTAAAAAAAATATTTTAAACTTTTTGACTAAATGGGGACATCAAAAAATTTAAAATAAAACATCCCAAGCTTCCACGGTACGCTTTCCTTTGAATAAAACAGTAGCGTGTGTTGTACGCAACTTCGAGTTTTAACACACACCACAACCGATCAAACTAGCCGTTATGAATAGTAATACTTAATTTTTTGAAATTATATATATTTTATATTTCAAAATGGACTTCTTTTTGGATTCGGAATATCAAATTTATCCTAAGGTGAAATTTTGGTACTTTTCGGATAACTTTCATATTTTGATGAATAGTAAAAATTACTAAATTTTAATTAAAAACAACTTTTTTAATCAAAATAATTAATAGTGATAAATTATGAATTTGAGTGGTTTTAAGGTATATTTAGAATATATTTTTACCATTTAATATAATTTTGGTCATTGGACATAATTTTACAATTAAACCGAACATAAACAAATGTCAATCTTTTGATAGTTATTATCTCTTAAAAACACACTTTTTGTTTGGACAGCGGGAATTAATTTTAAATTAATTTCTGCCACTTCTGTGTTTTGAATTTAGAAAAATGGATTCCATATTTGGAATCAGGATGTTCAAATTGTGTAAATAGGTAACTTTTATTTTTAGACATTTTGAATAATTATTGCGGTAAATATTTTATTTACCATGGTTAAGGGTAAATCCGGTAAATAAGGGTTAAAAAATAATATTATAATAATACTAAATTACCCTAAAACGTGTCTTAACCCTATTGGTTGATACATGGTCGACCATGGGCATCTTTGGGTCAATTTTGGGACCCCATTGATCCACTTGTAAGTGATAATGACACTTTATTTTAATTAAGTTAAAATGAATACAAAAATGGCATAAGCTTACATCTTTTAAAAGAACAATTTTTACATAGGGTTATACATGTTGGATTTTAGATTATAAATATTCATTAGAAAGCTGAAACGATTTCCTACATAATGATATTTTATTTATAATTTTTAGACATCAAATAATTTAAATTATTAATGACACAATAATGATGAAATGTTTACCTCATTAATAAATCATTTAAATAAATAAGATTATAATGATTAAAATATTATCTAAAACCTGTCCAATTATTATTGGTTGATGTTATTTAGAATATTAGTCATCTTATCTTCGACCTCAATGATTTTTGGACCATTATAAACCGAACATAATTATATTATAAAGTAATACTTTCACTCTTTCCTAAAGAGCCCCTCCTCTCCCTTATAAAAGGAGACCACTTCTACTCATTCCTCACACCTCTCAAGCCACTTGGCTCGTCCTAACTCTGACCAAATAAGCTCCCCACATCCCTCTCCTCATCCTTGAAGCTTCCCCTTAGGCAGAAAGCATTTCAAGAAGTCCTTTGGTTCCAACCAAAGTGAGTTACCTAAATTAAAGGTAACATTTTCTCTTAAATTATTTTCAATTATTTTGCATCTCCAACCCCCAAAATCTTTTTATTTCCTTTCTTTTGTAACAACACCAGTATCCACAATATAATAGGATGTGGTTATAAGAAGTATTCAAACTACACATTCACACAACTCCATCTAATGGATGATGAACATAATGTTTCTGTGGATGGCAAACTAACGCCTCACGAAATGATGATTGTTCAAATACATCTTACCGCCTCTCATGGTGGCCATTAGGATGGAACTGTAATTAAATATGATATTAATGATATATATTTTATATATAAGCTTCTGTAATTCCATTTCATTCCATAAAATTATTCGTTTCATGTTGTATATATATACGATAATTTCATTTGAGGAAGTGCGGACTACCGCCCCCTTAAAATGATATGACTCGTTCATACCACACATGGAACGTATAAAGGATGGTGTTAATGAACTTAAGTAACATATATAAAATATTATATTTTACTGGAATTGTAATATACCTATGTATCATTTGGATTCTATTCTTTTAAAATAAAAATTAAATGGAAGTAGCATTCGTGCGTAAGTACGGACTACCGTCTCCACGAACGCGATGAGATTCATTCTCCATCGTATCCATTCAAGTATAATTATCATTTGATGATTTAAAAATTATGTTTAAGGACTTGATACCATTCTGGATATGAATAATATACATCCCATTAATAACGAATATGGCTCACATAACAAAGAATATAAAGTAAAATGAACCCGTTAACACCTGAAATGATGATAATTCTAAGATATTATTAACAAATCAATGTTAAAAGATCATATATGATATCATATTAAAGTAACTAATTCTTGTATTATTCAATAACAATTATTTCACCATTATACAGGAGGTAAACCTACCATCGACCAAGGAAAAAGTACAAAGTAAGGGATTTTCTTATCTCACTTTCAATTCCCTGAGATTTCCATTTTTCGCCATTAAATTATTAAAAGTGGTGTATTGTGTACTGCCATTTGATATATATTCATGATTCTATTTATATTCATGTTATTCTGTAAATCATTTGGTGGTTATTAACTTTTGGCCATACGACTCAGTTGATTAACGTGGTAAGGGGTTTCTTATCTCACTTTTAATTTCGTGAGATTTCCATTGATCACCACTTAATTATTGCATGTGGTGTATGTGTACTGCCCATGATTGTATTCATTGTGTAATATACTTTAATTTATGGGTATTTACATCATCATGGCATGATACTTCTTTCATGGGTTTATGTTTTGTATGTTACCTAATCGGTAAGGGAATTTGAGATTTCAATTCCCACTCATTTGGCTTTACGCATATTTCATTGATTATATTACTCCATGATTATGTGTGGAATCACTATTTATTTGATTATGTCATATTTTCCACTCCCCTTCCTGTGGATATAAGTTTGATACACATAATCACTCATTGGTAATTCTCAAGTCATTGATATGAATTTGATAAGAGTAATTTTAACTCATTCACCATTTGTTGAGTTAAACATCCAATTCGTTGGTGTTGTTTTTACAAGAATATGTGTGAATATCCTTTGATTGTTTTACACTGAATATCCAATCGTATTTAGTGTATTTATATTTGTCACACATAATTATGTCGTTGATTTATCCTTAACCTAAGGATACAGCCTTTATGAGAGATTTCATCTCAATTTACATTCCATTGAGACTTCTTTGTTGATATACACCAAATCACTTTTATGTGGTGTATATAATGTACTTTGACATAGTATATCATGAATCCCTTTATTCTCATGATATTACAACGTTTTGATTACCTCAATTATTTGTATTCAAGTGTCTCTTTTGGTTGGAATCTCTAACTAAAATACCATTTTTAAATGTTTTAAAGACTTATTCTTCTAAATCTTTCTCATTAATGTCCATGTTTTAAAAATGGTTTTAAGGATTTATTTATACGGAAATTAATGTTTTAGAAATTAAAACTCCTTTTACAAAGTTTCAAAGTGGTATGGGACACTTTGATTCAAAAATTTACTTTTAAATGGCTTCTTTACAAATAGTGTGACTTTTAAATGTTTTCAAGAAAAGGGGGATAATTCTCTCAAATAGTTTTGATGATTATTCTCATTTATGTCAACATCATTCATTATTCTTGATTGAGGTTAATGTGATACAAGACAATCTTCCATATTGTATCGAATGAGTCATGTTTGACTGTGGATGCGCTGTTTTTATACCATTCATGGTTTGTGGTAAAAGTATTGACATTTCGCATGCTAGTTTTAATACGAATGTTTATGTTATGTTTAAACATGTTCATATGAGGAATGCATTGGACTTATTAAGTGACGGGTGGAGCCCGCTATAGCTCCTAGATGCATCGGTAGGTCTCATGAGACAAACTAGTGTCTTGGCACAAGGCCTTGACAAAATCTTATTTGTAGTCTTGGCACGAGGCCTTGGCTATGTGGTTATGATAGTCTGGCATTATGCATTCCATCATTATGAAAGTGGTTATTGATATTGCATGTGATCATTCGACTAGTAGAATATACATGTGAGTAAGTAAATGGCATTTATTTCATTTTACCTTTGCCATTTTATGCTGAAGTTCAAGTTTCAAAGGCTTTTGTTTTAGTTATAAATTTCCTTAAGTGTTTATGCTTATTTATGAAAGCTTCTGCTATAATGTTATCCTTACTGAGCATCCAAGCTCACCCCTTTCAATATTTTTTTTTTCCAGGATTATGAAGAAGTAATTTATGAATGACCTGCAGGGATAGTATGAGGGGATATGAAGACAAGATGTTTTTTTTATGATGTAATGTAAAAATTTATGGATGTATCTAGTTATTCCAAGGCTACTAAACTAATCGGTCTTTCGAGACTTGATCTTTCTCATGATCATGCCAATGTTATGTAATAATGCACCGACTCTGGGTAACTAGGGTCGGGGCGTTACAGTTGGTATCAGAGGAAGTTTAGTACAAACCTTGGTAGCTAGATTTAGATAAACTCTGATTAGAGCACGTAGACCTAAGATGAACTTTGAGGATTAGTATAAAAGAACTTCCTAGAATTTTGGTATTGTAGAGATTTTGTGAGTTTTCCGAGCAATACATCCCTGTCTGGATACGAGCAGGTAGAGGCGGCTCTGGCACAGATGTACCTAGGGGTAAAACCAGAAAACACCGCTTTGAGCTAGACTCGAACGGGAACTGGTGCACGACAACGGGCCTTGCTGCACTCTTGGTTACGACACTCCCGGGGGATATGCTTAGGATAATTCACATTTTCTTTACAAACCGATTTAAGTAATATATACATAAGATGAGAGTAAATGACCTTGGTTAATCCTAATATGTTTCAAATTGAGAATATGGTAACATTTTAATCTCTAAATGATTTTACGACTACTATTACTCAAACAATGCTTTCTGGTTTTAGTCAATGGCTGAATTCCAAGGAAGTCATAGTGACTTTGAGAATGATGTACAAGGTGGGAACGGTGGTGGAAATGAGCAACAAAATGGAATGTTGATAGGCGTAAAAGATATCGTCTTTATGCCAAATCAGTTTTCCAAAAATATGATCAACAACATATATATTAACCAACTCCCAGACTCAACAAGGAAGAGAAATGTGATAAATGATAAGATCTCCAGCAATGGAGACCATGGAGAAAAGAAACCTCAATTTTCATCATGCAGGAATTGTGGAAAGAGACACCCAGGAAAGTGTCTCAATGGGACAACGAAATGTTTTACGTGCGGGAAGGAAGGACATAAAGTGAAGAATTGCCGAAGAAAAATGAAGAGTACTATGGAAGAATATAAAAATGGTCCCAAGAGTCCATTTACAGTCATTTGTCGTAAATTTAGGGGACCTGGCCATTACCCGAGTGAATGTCCTATTTTATAGGATATTTTCTTGCTCAAAGAAGAAGCTATGCGGAAATAAATGGTTGGAGAAAAATTTAAAAAGTATTAGCACTCCTTGTTGATGGGTTTACTTTGGAATAATTTTCTCTTGTATTTGTAACCCCTCAGTTTGCCATGTGAGAATGATATTTGAGGAATAATTGTCTCTTCTCTTGTGGATATAGGTATAAATAACCATTTGGTTTTATATGATCATTGGGGTTTGAGAAAATGATAAGTTATTATAATTTGGGATGAAAATGCAAAGTATGATATAACATTTGTGGTTAAATTATGTTATTTTGAAAAATTTATCTCATTTTGGTAATATTATAGAATATAGTTTTTGAAAAAGGACAACACGTAGACCGTGTGACAACCCGTCATGTCGGACAAAGTTGTGGGAATCGAACCCACAACCAAAGTGCGATTGGGATTTATCGCCTACCACTAGACTATGTGAAGTCCCTGGTTAATATGACTATTTCTTTGTTAAATGATTTTATTGATCAATAATAAGATGATTTGGGTTCTTATGTCTTATCAAATGAATACCCTTGGTATAGGAAAATGATTTGGTGATTAAGTGATAAATGTTATTTTGGAAGATGTTCGTTTTGTTAGGAACACTATATTCCCAAGGAAAATAGAATACAATGAGGTTTCATTTGTAGAGTAATGGTGGATTTTTATCTACATTTTTATTGTTGATTTATAGTGATTTGGGTTATTTATGGAAATGATTAACCTATAACAGAGAATATGTGATGATGTTAATTACTTTTAAGTATGTGACTTTAAGAGTATTTGATGTCATTTGGAGATACAATGTAACATGGGAGACTAAATAATCAAATTCTTCTATGTTTTGGGTTTCAATATTAGTTTGGATTATATTAAAGGATTTTAAGGACAATTGGTTATTGAATGGTATCTATTTAACTTTGGGGTATTGTTGGTTTAATTTTAGAAATTAAGATTAGTGCATATTTATCTCAATGAATATCCTTTTGGGGGATCATTAGATCATTTACTAACCATTTTGGTTTTGATTAATCTTCAAAGACAATGTAAATATATGGTTTATCCTGCATGGATCATGTGATTCTATAGAAGTTTATTCTAGCTCTTCCAGAGTGACCAAGTCTTCTTGAATACTCATCGTTTAAAAAAAATTGAGTTAGTGGTGGAAATTTATTAAAGAATGAAAATCTACTTAAAATTTAATTATATCTTATAATGTTCTTAGTCAATATCATAAATGAATTCCTCTTCCTTATGTAATGTAACTTTAAAAAAAAAATGTTGTCCTAGATGGTACCTTAAATCATCACTAATTTATGGCTTTGGGATTGTTGGTCTTTTCATAGCCATGTTCTCTACCACTCTCCATCAGATAATTGATGGTTAGATTTCTCCTCCATATCCATATTTTCCTACATGGAACCCTAGTATGTGTTATTTTCGGTAATCTTCATACTTTCCACTCTTTAATTTAAATAGAGGCCTCATTAATTCATTTTTCGATGTGGGATTTCAACTAAGATATTTTGAAATGTCAAAAATGTGTGATCCCAATACCCTATATTTTGTTGAACCGATGGTACTTCAAATCATCATAGATTGATGAGTTTAAGGACCTAAATTTTATACTTGTTTGTGATTGATGACCTCAACCACTACCTATAAATATTTACGTTTTTTCTCCAATTATATGTCTCTAATTGCCACCAATGTTCTCCTAATCGAGATCATAATTTGGTGGTGACCCTTTCATTTCTCTTTTACTCATTTTAAGACTAAATTTTAGTAAACCAATTTCCGATGTGGGTTTTCCCACAAATATATTTTCTATTTTCAACCTTTTATTTTCGAAGAACAATTTCAAATTGCGAGGACACAATTTATTGAAGGAGGGGAGAATGTAACACCCCAAGATTTCATAGTGTGTTATTTCTTCAAAATAATTCAATAACTTGCACTACACGCAACACCGAGTTCAAGCGCCCCATGACTTACCAAACAAGCCGTTCAAAAAAGGTTATGAATATTATTAACTAAATTTTAAACTTTATATAATCCTTATAATTTTAGAATCCATATTATGAGTTTCTTAGACATAATGTAAGAACAAATTCATCTTCAGTATTGTAGTTTTACCAACTTTTAATAGTGAACCTTTTTTAAAAAAAATATTTTAAACTTTTTGACTAAATGGGGACATCAAAAATTTTAAAATAAAACATCCCAAGCTTCCACGGTACGCTTTCCTTTGAATAAAACAGTAGCGTGTGTTGTACGCAACTTCGAGTTTTAACACACACCACAACCGATCAAACTAGCCGTTATGAATAGTAATACTTAATTTTTTGAAATTATATATATTTTATATTTCAAAATGGACTTCATTTTTGGATTCGGAATATCAAATTTATCCTAAGGTGAAATTTTGGTACTTTTCGGATAACTTTCATATTTTGATGAATAGTAAAAATTACTAAATTTTAATTAAAAACAACTTTTTTAATCAAAATAATTAATAGTGATAAATTATGAATTTGAGTGGTTTTAAGGTATATTTAGAATATATTTTTACCATTTAATATAATTTTGGTCATTGGACATAATTTTACAATTAAACCGAACATAAACAAATGTCAATCTTTTGATAGTTATTATCTCTTAAAAACACGCTTTTTGTTTTGACAGCGGGAATTAATTTTAAATTAATTTCTGCCACTTCTGTGTTTTGAATTTAGAAAAATGGATTCCATATTTGGAATCAGGATGTTTAAATTGTGTAAATAGGTAACTTTTATTTTTAGACATTTTGAATAATTACTGCGGTAAATATTTTATTTACCATGGTTAAGGGTAAATCCGGTAAATAAGGGTTAAAAAATAATATTATAATAATACTAAATTACCCTAAAACGTGTCTTAACCCTATTGGTTGATACATGGTCGACCATGGGCATCTTTGGTTCAATTTTGGGATCCCATTGATCCACTTGTAAGTGATAATGACACTTTATTTTAATTAAGTTAAAATGAATACAAAAATGGCATAAGCTTACATCTTTTAAAAGAACAATTTTTACATAGGGTTATACATGTTGGATTTTCGATTATAAATATTCATTAGAAAGCTAAAAAGATTTCCTACATAATGATAGTTTATTTATAATTTTTAGACATCAAATAATTTAAATTATTAATGACACAATAATGATGCAATGTTTACCTCATTAATAAATCATTTAAATAAATAAGATTATAATGATTAAAATATTATCTAAAACCTGTCCAATTCTTATTGGTTAATGTTATTTAGAATATGAGTCATCTTATATTCGACCTCAATGATTTTTGGACAATTATAAACAGAACATAATTATATTATAAAGTAATACTTTCACTCTTTTCTAAAGAGCCCCTCCTCTCCCTTATAAAAGGAGACCACTTCTACTCATTCCTCACACCTCTCAACCCACTTGGCTCATCCAAACTCTGACCAAATAAGCTCCCCACATCCCTCTCCTCCTCCTTGAAGCTTCCCCTTAGGCATAAAGCATTTCAAGAAGTCCTTTGGTTCCAACCAAAGTGAGTTACCTAAATTAAAGGTAACATTTTCTCTTAAATTATTTTCAATTATTTTGCTTCTCCAACCCCCAAAATCTTTTTATTTCCTTTCTTTTGTAACAACACCAGTATCCACAATATACTAGGATGTTGTTATAAGAAGGATTCAAACTACACATTCACACAACTCCATCTAATGGATGATGAACATAATGTTTCTGTGGATGGCAAACTAACGCCTCACGAAACGATGATTGTTCAAATACATCTTACCGCCTCTCATGGTGGCCATTAGGATGGCACTGTAATTAAATATTATATTAATGATATATATTTTATATATAAGCTTCTGTAATTCCATTTTATTCCATACAATTATTCGTTTCATGTTGTATATATATACGATAATTTCATTTGAGGAAGTGCGGACTACCGCCCCCTTAAAATGATATGACTCGTTCATACCACACATGGAACGTATAAAGGATGGTGTTAATGAACTTAAGTAACATATATAAAATATTATATTTTACTGGAATAGTAATATACCTATGTATCATTTGGATTCGATTCTTTTAAAATAAAAATTAAATGGAAGTAGCATTCGTGCGTAAGTACGGACTACCGTCTCCACGAACGCGATGAGATTCATTCTCCATCGTATCCATTCAAGTATAATTATCATATGATGATTTAAAAATGATGTTTAAGGACTTGATACCATTCTGGATATGAATAATATACATCCCATTAATAACGAATATGGCTCACATAACAAAGAATATAAAGTAAAATGAACCCGTTAACACCTGAAATGATGATAATTCTAAGATATTATTAACAAATCAATGTTAAAAGATCATATATGATATCATATTAAAGTAACTAATTCTTGTATTATTCAATAACAATTATTTCACCATTATACAGGAGGTAAACCTACCATCGACCAAGGAAAAAGTACAAAGTAAGGGATTTTCTTATCTCACTTTCAATTCCCTGAGATTTCCATTTTTCGCCACTAAATTATTAAAAGTGGTGTATTGTGTACTGCCATTTGATATATATTCATGATTCTATTTATATTCATGTTATTCTGTAAATCATTTGGTTGTTATTAACTTTTGGCCATACGACTCAGTTGATTAACGTGGTAAGGGGTTTCTTATCTCACTTTTAATTTCGTGAGATTTCCATTGATCACCACTTAATTATTGCATGTGGTGTATGTGTACTGCCCATGATTGTATTCATTGTGTAATATACTTTAATTTATGGGTATTTACATCATCATGGCATGATACTTCTTTCATGGGTTTATGTTTCGTATGTTACCTAATCGGTAAGGGAATTTGAGATTTCAATTCCCACTCATTTGGCTTTACGCATATTTCATTGATTATATTACTCCATGATTATGTGTGGAATCACTATTTATTTGATTATGTCATATTTTCCACTCCCCTTCCTGTGGATATAAGTTTGATACACATAATCACTCATTGGTAATTCTCAAGTCATTGATATGAATTTGATAAGAGTAATTTTAACTCATTCACCATTTGTTGAGTTAAACATCCAATTCGTTGGTGTTGTTTTTACAAGAATATGTGTGAATATCCTTTGATTGTTTTACACTGAATATCCAATCATATTTAGTGTATTTATATTTGTCACACATAATTATGTCGTTGATTTATCCTTAACCTAAGGATACAGCCTTTATGAGAGATTTCATCTCAATTTACATTCCATTGAAACTTCTTTGTTGATATACACCAAATCACTTTTATGTGGTGTATATAATGTACTTTGACATAGTATATCATGAATCCCTTTATTCTCATGATATTACAAAGTTTTGATTACCTCAATTATTTGTATTCAAGTGTCTCTTTTGGTTAGAATCTCTAACTAAAATACCATTTTTAAATGTTTTAAAGACTTATTCTTCTAAATCTTGCTCATTAATGACCATGTTTTAAAAATGGTTTTAAGGATTTATTTATATGGACATTAACGTTTTAGAAATTAAAACTCCTTTTAAAAAGTTTCAAAGTGGTATGGGACACTTTGATTCAAAAATCTACTTTTAAATGGCTTCTTTACAGATAGTGTGAATTTTAAATGTTTTCAAGAAAAGGGGGATAATTCTCTCAAATAGTTTTGATGATTATTATCATTTATGTCAACATCATTCATTATTCTTGATTGAGGTTAATGTGATACAATACAATCTTCCATATTGTATCGAATGAGTCATGTTTGATTGTGGATGCGCTGTTTTTATACCATTCATGGTTGGTGGTAAAAGTATTGACATTTCGTATGCTAGTTTTAATACGAATGTTTATGTTATGTTTAAACATGTTCATATGAGGAATGCATTGGACTTAATAAGTGACGGGTGGAGCCCGCTATAGCTCCTCGATGCATCGGTAGGTCTCATGAGACAAACTAGTGTCTTGGCACAAGGCCTTGACAAAATCTTATTTGTAGTCTTGGCACTAGGCCTTGGCTATGTGGTTATGATAGTCTGGCATTATGCATTCCATCATTATGAAAGTGGTTATTGATATTGCATGTGATCATTCAACTAGTAGAATATCCATGTGAGTAAGTAAATGGCATTTATTTCATTTTACCTTTTCCATTTTATGCTGAAGTTCAAGTTTCAAAGGCTTTTGTTTTAGTTATAAATTTCCTTAAGTGTTTATGCTTATTTATGAAAGCTTCTGCTATAATGTTATCCTTACTGAGCATCCGAGCTCACCCCTTTCAATATTTTATTTTTTTTCCAGGATTATGAAGAAGTAATTTATGAATGACCTGCAGGGATAGTATGAGGGGATATGAAGACAAGATGTTTTTTTATTATGTAATGTAAAAATTTATGGATGTATCTAGTTATTCCAAGGCTACTAAACTAATAGGTCTTTCGAGACTTGATCTTTCTCATGATCATGCCAATGTTATGTAATAATGCACCGACTCTGGGTAACTAGGGTCGGGGCGTTACATCTGAGGTTTCTTGGTGAGATAGATTTTCAAACGGCTGGGTGCTGGCTGGAGTTTGTAGCACGAGTTTTCCACACAATTGGGACACCCGTTGACATGATGGTTCACCTAGCTAGAAGTATCTTTCAGGGAGTAGTTGAGAGGTGGTGGATCCGGATTCTCCAGTTTTACGACAAGGTGACCCTCACCTATGGGAACTTCGAGGGTCTTTTCAGGGAAGAGTTTGTACTAGAGACTCTATGCTCTGTGGGTGCTCAGGAGTTGTTGCACTTTCCGCAGGGCATTCCGAAAGTAGCCGAGTCATCTGTAGTAAGAAGTAGGAAGATCACACTGGGGCACAAGCAGGTTAGATATACTGTTAGACAACCCCAAGTTGTGGCATCAGGGGTGCGGGGCACCCTAGGCTGAGGGAGCATTGAACAAAAAATGGCCTATTTTTTCTGCAGGGGATGGGGTCACAGAGCACATGACTGTTAGACTCCCCGCACAGTTGATCAGCAGGGATTAGAGGATCCACCGAGAGAGAGACAACTATAGGATCTTGAGCAATAGCCGAGCGGCAGACGAGGCACTAGAGCAGGTCCTTCAGCGGATAGTGGTCAGAGTCATAGAGGACTATTACCACCACCCCTAGATGGTTCTGCTCGAGCTCCTGGAGCAGGTGGACATGAGCGGGACTAGATCCAAGCATAGAGACCTTTGTTAATTATTCTCCTGGCTTCCTTAATGTTTCTTTTTGTGGTTGATTTGTGTCTTTGTACTTTGAGCTGCAGTAATAAAAGACACTTGTCCATTTGACATTTTCTTTCCTGTCTTTTTGTGTGGTAGATACTAAGAGGTTCCGGTTAAAACCATTTACTTGACCCTCACATTCGAGATTCATACTGGAGGAGACCGAGTGACCACACACTAATGCTGACAGTGTGACTCAACACTTAGAGGTGAGAGTAACTGTTGGATCTCTCGGTAGTAACCTCAATGCCTTACGACATCATCCATGGTATTAATCAGTACCGTTCATGTCAGGATTGTCTGTATTAGGCAAAGGAAGTGGTGCATCCAGGGGATGAGACTGGATTTCCCTTTTTGGAAAAGGATAAATCTTAGCATCTCTTGAAGGACGTAGGAAAAAAACGGTGTAATCGAGTTCTTTACAATTGGCTAGTCTCACCAATAGTTTATTAAGAAAATGGTTTATAATTTACTCTAATCCCAATTGTCTCTAGTGTGTCTTCTTGTAGAAGGACCTGGACCTGAGACATCGTCATTGGCTTGAGTTCCTCTAGGTTTAGGTCTTGGAGATAGTCAATAATCCTGGGAATGGGAATGTTGTATCATATGCTCTCAGTAGGAGATGATGTATTCTGCTCCTAGGAGAGGCGACAGAGTAGCTGGCCGCATTGCAGTTATCCATTGTGGATTGGGATGGAGCAGCCTTTCTGCAGTCTCTTACAATCACTTCTCCACTTCTTCATATTGTCATGGAGCCACAACATGGGGATGTTGACAGCGAGACTCGACGTGCATAGATATCTATAGGGAGGGAACCTAATGGTTTTTTTGTAGGCGGGGAGCATGTCATTCTCTTCATAGGATGTACTATGGTACTAGTAGAACTTCAAGAGGAAGTGTTGAGGTAGTTCCACACATCTCTTCTAGCAGTACATACAGGTGTGGTGAAGATGTATCAGGACCTACGACGGTAGCAATGGTGGCTAGGTATGAATAAGGCAGTAGCAGAGTTTCTCTCACGATTCCTCCCTTTTCAGCAAGTGAAGGCAAAGCAACAGGTTCTAGAAGGTTTAGTTCAGCCCATATAGGTCCTAGAGTGGAAGTGGGATGATATATCCATGGATTTAGTGACGAGAATTCCACATTCATCTAGAGGATATGACTTTATAGGGGTGATTTTCGACCGACTCACCATGTCGTCCCACTTCATACTGATCAGAGAACAGGGCTCAGTAGATTTTTGGGACACATCTATGTACAAGATATCGTACAAATTCCTGGTGTGCCATCAAAGATCATCTTTGATCGAGATACTCATTTAACTTCTCAGCTATGGAAGGGGTTGCAGGAGGCTTTCGGGACGCAGCTTCACTTGAGCACCGCCTTCCATCCTCAGATGGATGGTCAGACTGAGAGAACCATTCAGAATCTTGAGGACATGATCCGTGCATGCATCCTCAACTTCGGTCGCAACTAAGAGGATCAATTACCCTTGGTAGAGTTTGCGTATAACAATAGATACCACTCCACCATCGTGATGGCACCTTTCGAGGAATTTTACAGCCGACCTTGCCGATCGACTTTGTGCTGGACTGACCCAGGGGAGTCAGTACTCATGGGACCATAGATGGTGCACGCTATGATAGAGAAGGTGCAGATCATCCATGAGTGGATGAAGATAACACAAAGTATACAGAATTCATATATTGATATGAGACTGAGACCTCTGGAGTTCGTGGATGGTGACCACATATTTCTACGGGTCTCACCATGACGAGGTCTTTGGAGATTTGGCCATGGCAGAAAGTTATCAGCATGATTCATCAGACCCTTCTAGGTCCTCATTAGAGTAGATGAGGTGGCTTACTGCTTAGCTTTTTCACCTCAGTTGCACCAGTTTCACAACGTCTTCCACATATCTCAGTTGAGTAGATACGTTCATGACCCATCCCACATCATTGACCACCAGGAGCTGGACATCGATGATGGGGTGACTTTCATGGAGGTTCTAGTGGACATTGAGGATTGACATGGGTGGGTCCTTCTTGGATGGTCAATACCTCTGGTGCGCATTCGCTGGTGGCATGGGAACCTCCAGGAGATCACATGGGAGATGGATGGTCAGATGCGTGCTCAATACCCCCATTTGTTCCATTAGTTCGAGTTGGAACATACAGGGACGTAAAGACCTGAGGTGGGGAGAATGTAAAGGCTGAGAAATTATATGGAATTTTTTTTCATAAATTCATGGGATTTTACATGTCCGCATTTTCTAACGGTGCATGATTCTGAGGCCCAGGGTGCCCGGAATCAATTTCTGAAATTTTTTTCAAGTACATTTAGTAAACATATGAGTGGAATTTTATAACTTTTGAACTGGTGCTTGGAAATGAAATCTGAGGGCACCATTGAACTCACAACATCGGTGATTGATTAGTGAGACCTTTACCACCGTTGCGTTGTAACGAGAATGGAAGTTAGATTTTGGGGGTTTTTTATTAAATTGAATAAAAAGAAAGTGTTAACATTATTTTTATTATGGTGGTTGAAACCTCCAAGGGGATGTTGGAGGTGGGGGCCACCACACGCTAACCTCTCATGGGAGGTTATGGTGGTGGGTCCCACCATAGCATAACCTCCCTTGGGAGGATATTATTAAGGTATGGCCCACAAGGGATTTAAACTCCCTTAACCCCCTTAGAACCCCCAATTAAGTGGGGAGCCTCTTCACCATCCTTCCCCAATTAATTGGGCCATCTTACCCCATTTAATTATCTGAGATAATTTAATTAATTTTAAAACTTTTCAAATTCATGCCAACAATAAATTAATAGGCAAACCTATTATTTCATTTTGGTTGGGCATTATTCTTTGGTGGAATAGAGAAAGGGGAGAGCTAGGGAGGAGCCGTTTCTCTCTAACAAAGAATGACAGACATCTTCCACCATTTTCCTTCTTCAACTAGGACAATGGAGGGAGCACCATTCTTGAAGAATGATGAAAACGCCATCCTCAACTTCTTATTACTTTACGACATCAAGGGAATGACGTCCACCTTCCCGCAACTTTGTCAATGATCACCAAACTGGAGGTAGGGGGATTTTGAGTTGATTTTATACCTGATCTACATCGTTGAATTTGTGAACGTGAATTTCCGGATGATGACACCGTAACGAGGAGGTCTCGGACCGCATGAACATAGCCATCCCCTCCCCATTTTTATTGTTCTTGTTTGTTGACGATGACGGCGGTGCAACGACGTTGCTGGAAGACCAGACCATGACAGAGCAACTCAACCGGCATCGGGCTGGCCTTGAAGAAAACTGGCGGCGCAAGGGCCGAAGGGTCGCTGGAGGGCGCGACGCCGACTCGTCGTGCCCGAAGAAGGGACTGCAGCCAAGAGGGCCGTGGGGGTCGGACGATGGGTGCGGTGCCGTCGCGCCACGTGGAGGAGTGGGAGGTCGTGGCTAGGCCGGGACACGACGGAGGTGGTGTGGTGCCATCGCGTCGCGCGGAGGGTAGTAATCAAGTCCATAGAATGGAGGATTTTTAGGACTTTTTTTAACAGTTAGTAAAATTATTATATTTTACATTAATTTAGAAGAGGAAAACATATTTTCTGAAACCCTCATCTTTTTTCTGAAGTAGTTTTTAAAATACTGTATTTTTTAATATATTGTTTTGCAGGCAATAAGTACTTTATTTGAACAATGAAATATAATTTCAATATTATATATCCATTATAACCAATTTGTTAATTTTTGGGGGAATTAATATTAATAAATAATTTATGGAATAAATATCAAACTAAATATGATTTTATTGGTATGTTTTAAAATGATCACACAAGTTTTTTAATGACGTTTTATTGTTCAAAAAATGATTTCTTTTAAAATGAGTTTTTCTTATTTTTATGAATGATTATTAATTAATAAATTTTATTTGATTTTTTTTAATTTTTAGTACATAATTAAAAAAACATAAAATATTTTTTTGAAAATTATTTAAAAAGATTTATTTTTCAAGGAATAGTTAAAATTACTAATTTTAATTGAAAACAATGTTTTCTTTTCTAGAATTGAAAAGGTAAAATAAATTTTTTGATTTTTTTATAAATTTCAATTGGTAAAGTTTCATTAAAAATAAAACAATTATGATTTTTAAGTGTATTTTATACTTGAATTTTGTATAAATACAATTTAGGTTTAAAAAATTCATTTTTCTGAAGAGTTGTTTTTTGTTCCATTTTCCAAATCCAATTTCAAACTAAATTATAGATCATAGGAATTATTAATTTGAAAAAATGTAATATAAATTTAGATTTATGAGGATAAAATTTGGTAGTTAATCACCTTTTATTTCACGAGAATATAAATAGTAAATGGGGTAAAAATTATTACCCCTTCAAAGGATAAAACATGTTAGTATTCATCAAAATAAGTGATAAGGACATAATTTGCAATATTATTTCATATTAGAAGAATTAAATTAGACACATAACGCCAATGGTTCTAAATTTATTAGTTTAATATACACTTTTATGTGAAAATGACTTATATACTATATAAATTAATGAATGTCAAAAAAATGTCACTTTTTTTGTCTTATATATCTCTTATGTGTCCACATGGGTGGAAAAGTAGCTTATGGATAAATCGCAGTATCCATTTTAAAATTAATAAATTTAGTTTCATGATATAAATTTATTTATGACTTTTTGGGGCCATAGATATAAAAATATGACTTTCATATTATTTTATTTAATAAAAAATCAAACATCTCCCACTATTGTTTTAATAAGAATAATATTTTTAATATGGTGTTATCCATAGTATATATTCTACTATAAATATTGTTCTTCAAATATATTATATTTATCCTAATCACGTTAATTTATTTATGATTTTTAGTAATTAAATAATTACCGTAAATTCACACACAACGTTGATGAGTAGCTATTCAATTAATAGATAAATAAAATAAATAATAATAAAAATATTAAAAAGTAATATGCGTTGAGATATTTAATGTGATCCATGAAATCTACAGTATAAATTCATTTTTTCGGATATAATAATGTAATTGGGTATAATTTACATGTCTTCATGATTTTCTTTTTAAAATTCAACGAAGTGGATATTATCCAAATTGGCAATAATGATATTTTATGATATTAGTGTTTTATTAACTTAATAAAAAATCATTAAAAAATCTAAAAAGTAAAATAAATTACTATATGATATAAAATTACATAATTATTTCACAAAATGTATAATTTACACCATATTTTTAAAAATTACACCCTTTCCATATAATTTTTTTTTTACCATTGTTATAATTAAAATATTTTAACGAAGGATTAATTAAAATGATAGAGTGAAAAATACCACAAAAATAGGTCTATAATAGATTGGTTGATGCTCTTAAAATATTATATTATATTATCTTTAATTAAATGATTATTTGGTAGTATTTGGAATGAAAATTAACTTATTATAATCGAATCTTTTGAGAAATTCCAAAAGTGCCCCTCACTTCAATTATCAAAGGGAACATCCTCCCTCAATTATTTTCACCAATTTAAACCTCATATATCAACCATACCCTACCTATTTCTTTTATCAACTTCCATATACATGTTCTAGTTTTATTGGTCTTGTTAGGATCTCAACCCTAGATCACTTTAGAGTAGTTCTAAAGGAAACATTACAACTGAGAAGTAGTTTCTCTAATAGATCACTTGGTTATTCTAATTTTTCTTAACATAACGAAATATATTGTTCTTATTATTTACATATTAAGTTTATTATACTCAATATTTAGAAAATTTATTATGATAATGAATATACCTTTATATACCCCCTTTACCATCAAACAAGATGTAAATATATCGCTCGTGCACACGTACGGCTTACCGTCTCCACGTAGCGATACAATTAAATTTTCATCACCATATTATATGGATTTTTATAACTATGTGTTAAATAAATATATATTTTATATATTATATAAATATTATTTTAGAAATATGAATTATTATTTATCTTTCTTCCATTGAATAAATTGAGAAATAAAAAATGTGTTGATGTGTACGTACGACCTACCATCTCTAGGAATTGTGGAATTCATTTTTATATTCATACATTATACGAATGAATGTGTATATAGAGAAATATATTTATATTTATGAAATATTATTTTTATAGCATGATTAAAAATATTTTAATGATGAGACAAATTTTGAGGTATAAGTACCAATACTTCCAAACCAAATCATGCTTGAAAAAAAAAGTAGTTACCACCTTGAATTGTGATTTAATAGAAAAATATTAATAAATAGGTGATAAGATGTTATAAATAAATAATAAAATTTTAATATATAATTAAGATTATGGAATAAAGATATATTAACTCCATATTTATTATACATGAGGTTTTAACATGAGTGATGAAATGAAATACTAGATGAAAGGGATTTTGTCTAACTTTTATTTCTGTGGGACACGTGACTTATATAATAAATCAATATTTATTGTAGTGTACATAATTCTGAATAATTCATTTAATAAATATTATCCAAAAAATTATTTCATTTACATATCTATTAATGTTTCTATCATTCAAGGGGATAATGAATCTGCTGATTAAAATACCGTAAGGGTTAATTTCAGAATCTCATTGTAATTTGATATTTTTTATGTATATGTATTCACAGGGGAATATTTCTATTCCATGTGCATATGTAAAAAAAATCAGAAATTTTATTCATATTATCCTATGAATTTTTAATTTCATTTTTACCTATGTTTTAAATTAAAAAAATGGTTTTAATGGAATATTTTTATCATTTTCCAAACAAGGTAATTTTGGATATTTTTATAAAAAATTAAGGAATGATTTTTATAACATATATGGAATCGGTTGGTTTACTAGTATTAGGATACCTTAATGATTTCAATCGTACTATAAAAGATTACATGGTTCTTTTCAAAGAAAATTGTCTCCTTTTTAATTGCGTGACTTTTCATAAAAAAACATCATCAAAATGGAATTGACATTTTCGTCAATAATTATTTCGAATGATATTTTAAAATAATTTTCCATATAATAAAAAATTATTTGATGTTACCAATGATTTAATTGGAATATTATACAAGGAAAACTTCCTTATTCATTCTCTAGATGGTTTATGATTATGATGGCATTATGTTGATTAATCTCATTACTTTTCCACAGGATATGAAATGATAATGAAAGCCATTTATTTTATTGGGTTTTAATATGATAAATGATTTATATTATTTTAGAACACATTTATATGGTTTTCCTTATATTATAAGTGGGATATATATATTACACAAATTAATTGGGTAATTATTTATATCTCATGTTAGAGATTGGGCCAAGTGGGGGGTGAACCCAATTCAGCAAGACATGGATGGAATGGGAACTGAACCCTATATATTAATAAGGTGAGAGAATGGGAAACAAACCAAGTTCAGTAACAGAAGGATATAATGATTTTTGAACATTGTTCAGTATGATAATGTTAGAATGGGATGTGAACATAATTTAGTTATATGGGGTTGGAATGGGAAGTAAACCTATATTAGTAAGACATTGGTGTAATGGGAAGTGAACCCATTTCAGAAATAAATGGTTAGAATATGGAGTGAACCTTGTTCAATATAGAAATTTTTTCATTATGATGTTGTTGGAATTCAGCCATAGATAATAAAGAAATTATTTTCAATAATTATTTGTATGATATAAATTCCATATCTTATAGAAATATAATTTTCTTATAGATCATATTCTTTGACTTTTATATGATTAATGATTTATAATCTTCGAAAATTTAACCCATCATTCAAGATTATAATATTTGATATACAAGGTAAAATTTTAAAATGTTGTGTTCATTTTCCTTTAACCTTATTCTCATATTATCCTCATGAAATCATTATTATCTCCTTTTTTACCCGTACAGAGCATCTGATCTAACCCTTTCTTATGTTTTCTTTATATGTGATAATTGAAGGTTTTGGTAGAGTTTTCCTAAGAAGGAAAATATATAAGATGATTTTTGTGGGATATATTGAATATCATTCCCAAATAAGATGACTGTATATATAATCTCCAAAAATCTAAACCTGTATAGTTTTAAAGTGTATTGTAATTGTTTTTATTAAATATTAATCTAAATATATTCTTTATTTTTTATGAAAATAAAAGGATGTTATGGTTGGTATTAGAGGAAGGTTTACAAATTATTTTGAGATTTGGGTTTAAAAATATTTTATGAAAACCCTAGGGATATGTCTATGTATGTGAAAAAGTCCAATTTTTTTGATAATGATCACAAATGACTAATGAAAATCATAAAGTGTAATTTATTAAAAAAGTTTTCAAGATTGTTTCATAATCTCCCATAATTATGTGGTGTTATACTATAGTTATTATTACTCACACTTTGATTTTTGGATTTCAGAAAATATAGTAATGTTGGAGGATTTATGTTAATGGTTTCTATGAAATTTAATGGAATGATCTTCCTCATGAGAATCCAAATGAAATGGGATTTGGGATATGAAACCTTGTTGTTATTCAAAAGTAGTAATCTCATAATATGACAATAACTTCAACTTTAGTGAGTTATTTTACACATCTTATAAGAGAATGATGGAGTTTTATGTTGATTGAATAGGGGAGGAAGTACTATTTTCCTCATGTAAATCACATGGGAATAGGGATCAAGGATAATATTTCAAATTAATTTGAACATGTTATGGGTGTGAATAATAAGTTCACAAAATAATTAATTAAAATGGGAAAGTGAAGAGTTTAGTTAATACAATGGACAATAACAAGGTTATTTTAAAAATATCACTGATAATTAAGTGCTTCAAATGTGGAATGTTTAGGCATTATGAAAAATGATGAGATAGGTGGAATTATTGTGAAGATAATCAGAATGTTTACATGAGTAATGGTTATACTGATGATGGCTAAGAGACTTTGAATGAAATATGAGATGAAAAAAATATTAAGGAATAAAACGTTGAAGCATGTTTAATGGTTTAAGAATGTAGTTTAATGATCAATTGTTTATTATAATTCAAGTATAATGTTGTAGAATTAATTTTATGGTGATATATAAAAATAAAACATCTATGTATTGGTCCACTATTGTTTATACTTAAGGGTTTTAATGCATATGTTTAATGGTATAAGAAACCATGAAAAGTGTTTGTGGTGGTAAAGTGATATGTCACGAACTGAATTGGTCCCATCAAAATATAAACCACATCCGGCCTGTGAAAAACAGGAAGGGTGTTCCAAATCCCCATGGGCAGGAATAAGTGAATGGGTATCAAAAAATGAAATTTGGGAACAATTTACATGAGTTTATAAACATAAAACAAAAAATGAATCAAATAAACCAGATCTGGATTTTTGAAACCGAAACATCTTTTACAAGGATTCAGAATTGAAACACATAATTTAGAAAAAATATCAAGACTATAATAAATGGAAAATGTAAAAAATAAAATCCCAATAATCTCTTCATTGAAAGAAGCACCTCCCCCAATTCATCTACCCGAAACTGCACCAAGAAGGACCGCTTGAAACCTATTCCATTGGCACTAAATGCTTTACCCAAACCTGCGAAAAAATAACCATGTCTATTTACACCGAAAGGTGTAACTAGTGTGTGATCCAAATCCAAGTAGGATGCAACCATCAAAATATTATATGTGATAATCATTATAAGACAAAAATATTGCATGTTTTGTAAATAAGAAATGAAAGTAACAATTTTAAAGGATGAAACATTAAATAAAAATATCTTTCATGTGGGCTACATTAAAAAAATAAATTTTAAATAAATTCCAAAAGATGCTAAATTTGTTTCAGCCAAAAAACCATATTTTGAAGGTATGTTTAAAATATCCAATGGGCACTAACAATGGGAAATAACCCCAAGGCCCTTGCTAACTGTGGGTCCCAGATACCTCGTATCTTAGTGAAAGTAACCATCACAATATATGCTCTCAAGCACATGAGACACTAGTAGGGATCATACCCATAATGTAGTAGTCCCCCAATATCATCATCATCATCATAATATAGTTAAATTAGTCATTGTCAGACATAATATATAAAACTGGATCCAAACCCCACGGGATCACTATCATACTCTTACATGTCCACACACCTAGATACTCGGGTTTTCCCTCCTGTGCACAAACAAGTTACAAAAAACATGAAATACAATTTTCACATGAAAACATCCACACACACACAAAACAGACCACACAAATGTCACATGACACCCTTTTTCATTCAAATTCATTTTGGAAATCATAATCACACAAAAATAGCACGCAATATATTTCACGTCTCTTTCACACTCCTACAAATACTTTTAACCATTTTTTAAAACTATTCTATGATATTAAAAATCACCTAGAATCCATTTCAAATTAAAATAGACCATTTCAAAAGTACACTCCTACCAAAATAGTTTCGCATCATATATTCACCTCTTACATAAATCAAGAAACCATTTAATACCATATTAAAACAATTCCAAGGAGTGTAACCAAAATTTTCAAATAAAACCTTCTAAAACACATCTTCTGAGTCCAAAGTAATTCCAATATAACATAAAACCATAATTGGAAGCCCTAAAACCTTTTAATAAATTTATTTCAAGAAACATAGAACAACCCCAATATACACAATATGAGATACATATGAAAAAAAATCATTTGTTTCACAAAGTTTCCACTTAAAAACCAACCGCTTAACAAATGATTTAAAATATAATTTTCCCACGACGAAAAATAGATGGGAAAATTATAAAAATATAAGTCAATAAAAAATAACTCATCCAATAATTCTTACACATGGAATCACCTATCTTTTGTGCCAAAAACACCAAACTGTTGTGAAAAATTTCAGTCGCACCATCGCTGCACCACAAGGGAGTGAAAACCAACCTAAAACCCCAATATATCACCAACGATTCACATAGTTAAACCATATGTGCGAAAACTAAAAACTAGACACTTTATAAATCCATTAATGGGTGGAAGAAACCCTATGGAGAAGGGAAAACATTAAGGAGAGAAAGACTTACATGCATGATTCTGAAGTTTATCCTATCCAATCTCTATTAAAAATTGAGTTATAAGAAGGGTGTGAGAGCTTGGATGATATCCATAGAGTTAGGGAATGAAAAGGGCAATACATGGGAGGATTTGGTTTAATTAAATAATAGAAAACATGGATTTTAAAAACTATTTTTATGATTTGGACAACTGGCCATGGTTTGGCTACACATTTTTGTAAACTGTGTAGCCTGTTCTGGAAATCCAAAAAGTAATGTTTTTCCTCCAACTCTCAATTGGGCCAAGGGAGAAACCGAGGGGAATGATAGGCCAAGGATAGGGTAGAAAATTCTCAAAAGAACTATCCTTTTCTCCTTAAAACTCATCCAACTCATGGGTACAAACCACCTCAACAACATACACCACTAGTGGTTCCACTATGAATGTAAAAAATCAAACTCCAAACGACATCATACTCATACCATCCCAGTTAAAAAAGGAGAGGAAATGTACCATAAAATACCCCCAAGAATAAGGTTATATATAAATAACACAAGAGGCACCAAAATTTTAAATCCCGAACACCCGAATACCAAGATAAAGATATGAACCAAAAGAGGATTTGAAACAATATATGGAATTGAAAAACCAGGTGTGTCAATTCTCCCAACCATAGAAAATACAACCCTTATAAATCCATAGTAAATTAAAAAGAAAAAACCAAACCAAACTGATAGACAAAAATGGACTCCCTTTATAGGATTCATCAACCCCAAAATGCTATGATATCTCTAGTTGATCAATCAAGGATGGAATACTCTCATAATCCAAAACCTACTCAATATTATTGAAATAATAAAGAACATTAAGACTTCATCCCAAATGAAAACTTCTCAAACACTATCCAAAAAAGACTTAAGAAATTTACCTGAATGAGCAATAACATCGAACATGGTTACCAATACCTTACCTTAATAGAATGTTGGGCACTATCCAATCCCAAAATTTACCCAAAGAAGATGTTGGTAGTTAGATAGCTCTGAACGAGTATACATATAACCAAGACAAGAGCACGAACAAATTTGTGTTACTAGTACAAGGAGACACAAATGTGCTCCCCACCATATGAAACAACTTAAATTTTCCAGAGATAGAATCATGAAATTAATATGGGAGGCCCAAACGGACTCCCTAGTACAAGGGGTAGACTTCCATTAGACATTTCCAAAATAACATACATGAGACTCAGAGTGAGTATCCCTACCATAAGAACTTGACATCTTAACTAACCAGCATGGGTCGGCATAAAAATACTGAAAGGTTTAGAGAGATAGGATGACCACATGCTCACTCCACATAGTTTGGGAAAACATGTTCTAACTATGTGGATCCTTCCATCTACATGGTTTTCTGGGGCATAATTACTACAAAAAGTGCCCAAACCATGCTCTCAACCATTTTAGGCAAATCTCAATCATTTCTCCAAAAACTAAAACGAACCAAAATGGAGAAAGCATGAACTTAGGCGATAACATGGAAATGAGGTCCTCCCACATATTTCAACCAAATGATACAAACAAAAGAAAGATGAAGAAACAAGAGGTATAAACTATACCCATCTTTCATACTAAGGATATGACTTTTTACAAGGGTTTGAACTACTTGAGATTTCCCCTGACTACGTTCCAGATTTACTCTAGGACATATGGATGAAGCACAAATTATTAAAGAATCTTCGATATCATATTTAGTCTTTGGAATCCCTCAAAATAAAACTTATCCTTTAGGTGCCATGAAAACTAAACCCTAATCCCAGATGGGTTCACCAAGACAGAATACATTCCAAACTAACTTTTCCCTTAACTGACATGTCAATAAAAGAAGTTTGTAGATGACGCAAAAAAAATCACCCCTTGTTTCTTCAAATGAGAAATGAAAAGAAGAAAAGATATATATAAACACCATCCTCTAAAAAAGAATGTTGAGTTTTCCCACAAGGAGACACACTTATGACTAAACCAAGTCTCACAAATGATTATACAACTTCACCTTTAAGTCAAACGAGCACATCACATCAGAAGGCATCACTGAACCTGGCCATTACAATTGATGGAAACAATACATGTTAACGAAACCTATTCCATATTCAAAAAACACAAAATTCTAGAAAACGGTCAGAATACCCTCTCATGAAAAGATTTTACACACGGGTGGCTTGACATCAGCCCTCCCTATGATGAGACTAGCGAAGGACACCGAGTCCCTCTTATAGGACATCTAGAACTGACATCCACAGACTATTGTCACCTTTTATAACTCAGGTAACATAAGAAACTAAGGCCTATTTCAACCTCCTGTGACCACTCTAATGCTACACGAGGATACCCAAAACCAAGAGAGGAAATGGTGTAGACTCAATCTTTAAATATCAAGAAAAAGATTCCTTATATTGATCCACTAGAGGATCTTCCAATAGAGAAACAATCCAAGTTTTACTTATATTGTGCACTAACCCATAATGAGGTCATATCTTATCTAATTGGAGAACCCAAGGACCCCACCAAGATGGTCTATTGGTCAAAAAATTCCACAAACTAGAACCCAACACATGAGGGGATCCACCGTAATGGCTTCCTGACAAATTTCTTATAAGGAGACCACTAACCAAACCTTCAACCTGACTTTCTGACCAATCAAAAACCCAAAAAACCATTAGAAAAGAGGGGTTCTTGGACTCAAACATCCCTCAAAAAAAAATTATACACCACCAAAACTAGTCATCAAGAAATCCTTTAAAATAAATCACTTAATTTAAATAAATTGGTCGGTGGTTGGCGTGTCCACCAATGCTATCTCATGGGCCGCACACATACATGTATGCCATACAAGGAACCCACCTCATATTCATCCATAATTTCATCCATTCACACCATTAACCATCCATAATTCCATATAAACCCATGTATGTGGTCTCCCATTGAAATACCAAAGGTTAAAACAAAAATTCAATCCACTTTTCAAAACCAAATCAGTCAACCAATACTTCGTTTTTTTCTCAAGACAATTAACTAAAAATAAAAATCCCATTTTACATATTAAAAAATATTATTGAAAGGCCCAATAATTCAAATAAGAACTCACATTCATGTCATACACAGTACTTTTAAAACATCTCAACCCATTTTAAAACACATCTGGTTTTTTGAAAACTCCATTTCATTAACCCTAGTCCTTTGAAAACCCATCTCTTCTTTTTTAAAACTAGGTTCCAATGATTCGTAAAACATTTCAAATTATCACTAGTTTCCAAATAAAAATTCCATTTCTAATATCCACACACAAACTCAACAAAACTTTATTCCATCACAAATCCTTTTTCAATATTTTAGAATGTTCAATTTAAAACAGATTTTCAAAATCCACATTTCCATAATTTATACACTCGATAGAGTTTAAATACACAAGTTACCATTTCAAAACAATTATGAAAATACAATTCCACCATTTCAAAAATAAATTCACTTACACTTTGATAAAAAATGATTTCATAAATTTTCACATTTCTTAATTCGATTCATTTTTCTTTAAAACAATGTTCCAAAATTCCAACACGAAGTGACATAAGACAATGCGATAGGAAACTAGTTTTTGTGGGTGAATTGAACATATGGTTGGTGGCTATAGGAAAATATATTTACCAACATGGAGAGTGTTATAGGGCATTATCACTGGCTCCACATGGATTTATTGACCCTATGAGCTCACTGATACTATTAAAACTACTCTATTTTAATTTCCCCTAAAAATAATCAAACAAAGAGAACCAATGGACCCTAATAAAACCTGACTTGCCCTAGTGACTTGAATCATGTCATGAGGTGTGATATCTAGGAACAATACGCATAACTAGAACATTAGTTCTTCAAAATCCTATCTCCCGACTATCCTGAATCTTCACCAAATAAAATGACCCAAAGAGTGAACCTGACCCTCTTATACCATTTTGTCACGAACCAGATCTAGTCTCCATCAAAACCAGCACCAAAATCGGCCTATGGAAAGACATAAAGGGCTTTCCAGATCCCCACAGGCTGGCACAAGTTCCTAGGTATAAAAAAGGAAATATGAGATTGATTTAACCAAGTTTATAAATATAATACAAAAAATGAATCCAATAAACAAAATCTGGATTTTTCAAACCAAAATATCATTTTTAGAAAATTCAGAATTTAATTACATAATTTAGAAAAGAAATAAACAACTATAAAAAGTAAAAAAGTCAAAAATTACATCCCAATAACCTCCTTATGGGAAGAGGCACCGCCCTTAAGCCATCTCAACGACAGCACACCAAGATGGACCGCTAGAAACCCGTACCATTGGCACTAAAAGTTTTACCCAAACCTGTGACATAATAAGCATGTTTACTTACAACCAATGGTGTATGTAGGGTGTGATCCAAGTACCAATAGGATGCCACAACTAAAATATTCTATGTGATAATCATTATAATGCAAAATTGTTTCTAGTTTTGTAAATAAGAAATGCTAGTAACAATTTCTAAAATACACACCTTTAAATAAAATATGCTTTCAAGTGGGATGCTTTAAATAATCACCGATTTTAAGTATATTTCAAAATACACTACATTTTTCTACCCAAAATATATTATGCTAATGTTATGCTTGATATATCCAATGATCACTAACAATGGGAAAAATCCCCAAAGGCATTAGCTCTATGTCGTCCCGGTATCTCATAACTCAATGAAAGTAACCATCACAATATCCTCTCTCATACACATTACCCACTTGTTGGGATCATACCCAAAACCTAGTGGTCCCCACATCATCATCATCATCATCATCATAATCATCATCATAGTTTATTTAGTGTTTTCTTCATCAAACTTTCTAAGCTAAATAGGGGCCAAACCCCATGGGATCACTAGCATACTAGTACACATCCACCAACCTAGATACCCATGTTTTTTCTATTGTGCTCAAACAAGTTACACAAACTCTGAAATAAAATTTGAACATGAAAATAACACTTCAAATCCACAAACACTAAAAATCACATGCACATTTCACATGATCCTATTTTCCATTTAAATTCATTTTGGAAATCATAGTCACAAAAAATAGCACACAATATGTTTCAACTCTCTTTCACACATCAACAAATCAGTTTATTTTTTTTATAAAACCTTTCCAAGATAGTAAAAATCACATAACTTCCCTTTCACATTATAATAGTCCATTTTAAATGTAATATTCTACTAAAATAGTTTGTCAACGTAGATTCACCTCTTACACAAATCAAGAAACTACTTAAAACTATCACAGAACAATTCCAAAGAGTCTAACCAAGATTTTCTTAGAAAATCCCTATAAAAACCTTCTTATGATTACAAAGTCATACCAATATAACATTAAAACAGAATTGGTAGCCCTAAAACCTTTTAATAAAACCATTTTATGAATCATAGAACCACCCAAGTTGATACAATATGAGATGCATATGAAAAAATTTATTTTTTCACAAAGTTCCAACTTAAAAACCAACAAATTAACAAATGATTCCAAATCTAATTTTGAACCAAACATAATGAAAGTGAATCATACTAAAAATATAAATTCGGAAAAAATATGTAATCAAATATTTTATACACATGTAATCTTTTAGCATTTGTGCTAAAAACTCCAAACCATTGGGAGAAACTTCAATCACACCACCATCACACCATAAGGGTGTCCAAACCAACCTCATACCCCGTGATTTCACTAATAAGAGACAAAGATAAACCATAGGTATGAACCCTAACTCTTGGAAACTTTATAAATTCGTGAAATGGTTGATGAAACCGTATGGGGATAGAGAAAATCTAAATGAGAAAGACACACTTGCATGATTTTGATGTTTCCCTCATCAAGTATCACTTAGAAATTGACTTGGAACAGAGGGTGAGAGAGATTGGAGGATTTCAATCGAGGTAGGGAAAGAAATGGGGAATAAAGGGGTGGATTTAGTTTATTTATGTAAGCGAAAACATTGAATTTTAAAATAATTTTTTTGAGATGGACAATTTTGCACATTTGGGATGCACGATTTAGTAAACTGTGTGGCCAAAACGTAAGGCCTTTTCTAGCCACCAAAAAAGTGATCCTTTTCTTATGATTAAAATGGATTCTAAGGGGGAAACCTATTTTTAAAGATAGTCCATGGATAAGTGAGAAATATTTCCAATAGAACCATCCTTTTCGCATTGAATCTCAACCAACTCATGGGTACAAACCACCTCAACAAAGTACCACAAACGTGGTGCCACAAGGAGTTTCAAAAATCTAACTCCAAACCACCTCAACCTCATTTTACCGCTTTGAAAAAAAGAGGATACCAAGTTCCATAAAATACCCCTACATAAAGTTAATAGATCAATAACACAAGAGGCATCAAAATTTTAAACCCTAAAAAACCAAAAACCAAGAAAAAACTAAGAAGCAAATGAGGATTTGAAACATTGTATGGAATAAAAAAGGTGGGTGTGACGTGATATTTTTTAGAAGAACTTATTAACAAAAGATAACCTTAAATATAAGAATTATGTTGGGAAAATAATTAGGTAAAGCGATGTATTATTGTGATTATATAAATAAGATAGTGTTGATAACCATGGGACTGATTGGAAATAGGATGAAAGGTGGTTTATGATATCATGTATTGAGTTTATATTATTAATGGATTTATGGGTTGTGGAAAGAGTTAGTTTTTTAAATCATGCATTTTTTCACAATTTCATTATGGTAATTTAGGTTATGACCATGTTTCAAGACAATACATGGTAATGGCCTACATATGTTTTCTTTGGGACAATTATGTTATAAATCAAGATGTTTCGAGGATAAATGATAATTTGATTATTATAAATTTAGTAACCTTCTTTTAAAGAATTTGGATTTTAATCTTTTAGAATGTTCATAAGGGAAAACATTTATGAAATTTTTTAAATTTACTTTTCTAAGAGGTTTTAGATATTAAAGTATTACTTCACTATATGAATGCTTTTACATATTGGATAGCTTACTCTATATATTTTGTTAGAATGGATACTAGAGATATAAGCAATTACTTATCATAAAATTATGGATCCTATGATCAACTCTTTCATCAACTATTACAATTTCATCTTAATTTTTGGTTGTAATAGACCAAGAGAAAATTGATAAAGGAACAATACAAGAGTGATACTGTACTTAAAAGTTGAAATCAGTTATACATATCTTCTAAAAAGATCTTCATATAAAATTTGATCCTATTTTCATTATTTCTGATGGTATTAATGACTATTTAAAACCTATTTGGTCTATGATTTTGTGGCCATTGAACTTATCTAGACCTTGTTCCCTATCACTCCCTATTATTTACTATGGAATAATTTTCCCATCCAAATCTATCTTTTAATGTTTTCCCTATGTGGGAACCCAGTTATATGTTTCTTCAGGTTTCAATAATTATAAAACATTCTCTTTTTATGGAAACTTTTATTATTCATTTGTATCACGAATGAGTTATCCATTGTTAATACTAAAATGACTATGAAATATTTCATGGAAGAAATTAATTTTATTGTGGTATAATGTAACACCTTGAAATTTTTTTATGAAATATGTTTTTCCTTAAATTCATTTATTTGATGGATTGTATTGCATGTAATATCTTGTTTATTTGAACTATGAAATATTTTTAAAATATCGTATCTCTCTTATAACCTTGAACATAAATTGGTAGTAAGAAATATAAATTACTATTTAGTGAAATAAGTATAAAACTCAATATGAATGGATTTTTATGTTTTTTTTGAATGGATTGGTAAGTTCATAGAAAACGAGCACTCAATTGTTTAATGAAATATTATTCATCAGAAATATGTTTTCTTCAAAAAAATTTATTATTGAATATTAATTTAAATAATTTATAGAAAATGTATTTGAAAATAAATTTTTGAATATTTTTTTGAAAACATTTAATTTTCCATCAATTGTAAAAAATAATAATTTTTATTGAAAACTATATTTTATTTCAATTTTTATAATATAAAATTATGTATTTTTATTTGTTAAAAAATTACCTTGTTTAATTTTATTTATAATAATCTAGTTATGACATTTATGTTGATTTTATACTTTAATTTAGTATAAAATAATTTTATGTTTAAAAAGGGATTTTTTAGAAGAACTTTTTTACAGGGGATTTTTTCGATTTAATTTTAAATTAAACTATAAAACGTAATTATTTTTATTTTTGGACAAGGGAATCTACTTTTTTAACCAGGACCATCAAATTTGGTTGTTAATCCCCTTTTTTATTTATTCAATTTGAATAGTAAGTATGGTAAAATTTATTACCTTCGTAAAGGGTAAAATGGGTTAATATGGATTAAAAATAAGTTATAAGGCCAAAATATTTCATCATATTTCTTATGGGATTTAGTTAGTTTGACCCATAACACAGACGGTTCTGAAGTGAGTTTTTTAATGGAATGTTTTCAATGAAAATGGCTTATAAATTATTTAAATTTAACAAAGTCTCAAAATATCACTTTCTATGACTTGAATATTTCTTATTTTTTCACATGAGAAAAAAATTTGGTTATGAATGCATGCATGTGTCCATTTTTATCTTAATAAATATAGATTCATGATATAATTATTTATGATTTTTTTAGGGTCACTTAAATAAGATTATTCCCTTTATACTAATTTATTTAATGAAAATGAAACCATGTCTCTCTCTTTTTTTAATAAGTATAATATTTTAAATATGCTGTTATTTAGAGGATATATTTGACTGAAAATAGAATTTATAAATACTATATATGTATCTTAATCAAGGTGATTTATATGATATTTCAATGTTAGGGATATAATAAAATATTCTTTCTTGAATTTTACATGATTTCATTATATATTGGAAAGTCAAATTAGTGAATGGTATTAATATTTACAATAATCATATTCTTGGAGATTAATAATTTATTAAATTATTTAAATATAATAAAAACAATTAAAAAATAAATGTGAATATTATATGGTATATAATTTCATCAATTGGATATGGTTTAATAGACACCATAAATGTAAAATTTATGTCCTTTTAATATTAAACTTGTTCTTACCAATGTAAAAATTAAAGTAGGTTAACTAAGGGTTAATAAAAATGATAAGGTTTAAACTAACACAAAAAATTGGATAAAATATATTATATGATTATATAACAACCATATATTATATTATCATCTAATATAGGGTCATTTTAGGTATTTGGATAGAATATGAGTTTATTATATTTTAATCTAAAGAGAAATTTCATAAGATTCCCTCACCTAAATTATTAGAGGGAACCTCCTACCTCACATATTTAAACCACTTTGAGCATTCAAAGCTGAAGCATACCCATAATATGTTTCTTGTCAACTTCTTTCGACACATTCTATAGGTTTTGGTCTTATCAAAAGGAAACCCTAGTTCCATTTACAGGATATCTAAATGAGACATTGTGAAAAAGAGGTAATCTCTCTAACCGGTCACTTTCTTTTTCTACTATTTCTTACCACTTACAATTCAAAAATATTTATCATTACATGATTATGTAATTATTGCCAATATTCAAAAATAGTATTATTATTATGAATCAACTATTATATTTCATCATTCCAATCAAACACAAAGATAATGTATCACTCGCACGTATGTATGACTTACCATATCCATGTAGTGATCCAATTCATTTTTATCACCATAATTTATAGATGGGTATTATGATGGGTGCAACACCATGAATTTTTGGGAAGAAATAGAAATTAATTTAATCTTTTGATATTTTTCATTTCATGAAACATTGAAAATAGTTTTTCACTAAGTCAAACATTCCATTCACACGACACTGACTTGGAGTGTGCTATGCACAACACCAACTTGGAATATGTCACAAAAAACAACAAGGTTAGCGTACATTACAAGCTAGACTGGCCTTCCTCGAAGGTTTTCATGACAGGAAAGACAATGTTTCCAAACTATAATATGTTAAAAAATATATTATTATAATGAGATATAACCTAGCTATTAAGTAGATGTGTAACACCCCAAGGATTTACAAATAAATTTAATATTGATTGAATGAAACAATGAGCCTCTATAAAAAACCACTTTGTTATAACCTATTCAGTAAACAATATATTTCCACCAATGTGATTTTAATTTTGAAAAACTAACATACATGGCTGCATTCAGTAAGATATTTAGTGTTGTATAAAATCAACTTACATATTTGGTGAACAGTAATGTACCCTTATGAATTGTAATTTACCGTTATGAATAATAATATGATCATTAGAAATTGTAATTTCACCCATGAAAGCATAAATAATTGAAAGACAACTAATAAATGAAATAGTGTATTTTAGAAATTCATAGTTAACTGTTGGTTTTTCTGTGAGTAATAAATATTTAATTTAAATTTTAAATTAATAAATTTTTTAAATTAAAATAAATTTTCATAAAATATATTATTCAATATGTATATTTTTCCTCAAATTTTAGGATAATTTTATAAGAAATCAAGAAATTTTGAAAATATTATTAAATCAATTTGAAATTTAAAATATAAATTTTTAGGTAAATAAGGATTTTATTTAAAAATTAAATTTCCCTTATATAGAAAATTATTTGAATAAAATGTATTTCAATTTGGAATTATTCACATTCAGAAACGGTTAGGGTGATTTTTTGTGGATTTTTTTAAAATACTTTAATTTTTTTTGAGAATAGTAAAATAAAATAATTTACAATAAAATATAAATACATGATTTACTGATTCATATGTAATATATGGCTGAAGAAAGTGTTAGGTTGGAATATATGAGATTACCATCAGAGGGGGGGGGGTGAATTGGGACTTTAAAAACTTCTTGTGAATCTTGAACAGAAGCGATTCATTCTTTTGACTCTGCTAAATACAATTTAAGCATTTAAAAAAATAGAACTATACACAAGGATATATAGTGGTTTAGAGTACAAAATTACCCAACATCTCTCAACCAATGCACTTCTCCACGAGCTTGGTAATTTTCATTATTCAGTCATCTTATAATATGACTATCCAAAACTATGTACAGGTAGTTGACACATTTACAAAGTAAGTATTAAAAACATAGCCTTTTGGTTCTTAAAGCAAGAACCATACAAAATAATCATAGATAGGGAAGATATAACTCCTTGAAATAAAATGGTATTACCTTTAAAATTCTTTCGATTGTTCTTTACACATGCAATAGTGCAAAACAAACAGTAGATGGATCATCATCTTCAGAGAAGAATTACTTCAAGAAGTCAAGGTTCTGAAATGATTTTGTTTCAATAGATCATAAAATATTCTCATCAATAAATTAGCAGTATACTTACTATTGATATTTGATGTAGAATAAGAGCAGTCATAACCTCCCTTAATAATAGGAAAGAATTCATCCTCTTCAACCGATTTTTTGAATAAAATAAAATTGAAATTAAGGTAGAAAAATGCGATATATAAAATATATATTTGAATATAGCTTGAAATCGTCTTGATATTCGATAAAAAACCATTTCAAAAAATCTCCAATAATGTCACGAATTCAAATCTCCAATGCTTGAAGAAGTCAAACGTAGGGTTCTTTTCATAAGCTAATAATACAAAATTATGTAAGGTTGAGAAAAAATGTACTATTAATGATCTATTTGTTTTTTACTTCATAAAGTAAGGAATGAGATACATAATTTTGTTTTCAGAAGATAAGGTTCATTTCAAAAGTATGGTTGGTGATCCATATGTTTTCTTCTGAAATATATGCTTCCGTACCAAAGTAGGTTTCTTCATCCATATTTTTCTCATATATCAAATTTAATGTTCTATCTAAATGTAAGGTTATTTTACCATAATTTTTTTTCAATATATATTTTATTGACCATAAAAGATGACCCTCCTTCATCAGATATAAAAAGAACGTAGATTTTATTACTTATGTTACATTCTTCATACTTTGGTATGAAAAGTGTTTCCAGAACACACTAAAAATTATTCTGAACACATTGAAAAATATTCCATACAAATAATAAGCTTTAAAATATTTCTAATATTAAGAATATAAATAACATTAATTACCTAAAATAAACATAAAGTGAAATCATTGGAAAAACAAACAAGGGTATTTGTGAGCATAAAAATCATTATAAAATATAGGGTATTGTTGAGACAATATGTGTCCAACAATCTCCCCCTTTTAATGATAACAAATACAATAAAATTATTTTCATTAATTTATATTTTTTCAAATGAATAAATATATTTTTTAATTTTGACAAAATTATTTCAAAGTGAATATCTTATTTTAGAAATAATATAATTTCCATATTTCACTGTCGCATATCTAAAAATTGTAAAATGATATGTTTATTCGTTTATCCAGTTTTCTACCTATTTTTAATAGAAATATTTCTTAGAAAAAATGTCTGAAATAATTTTTTAAATCTATTAGAATATAAATGTTGTATTTATCCAATTGTCTCCATCGTTTTTGATATAAAAATGGATGTATAGATTATGGAATAAAACACTTTTAATATAGCATTATACAGTAACTAAAGGTTATGATAAACTATTTATTAATAATTGAATTTGGATTTCACAAAGTTTGACATAGACATAAATAGTATAATAAATTAAACACATCAAATAAGAATAAAAAAATTTCATTCATCTCACAATCTATAGATACATAATGATTAAGAACCAAGGATTGTGGCTTACAGATTTGATAAGGGATTTCAACGATTCTGAATCACTTCCTTCAATTATCCCAACTACAACCTTACCTTATACATTACTATATCTCCCAGATTGATAACTAAATCTCTTGATTCGTGAATCACATGAATATCTACAAGGATATTTACCTTGAAAAACTCATGAAAACTTGCATCTTTTCCATAAAAACATTCAACTTATCCTTAAATTGGTTGAACAAGTCTCTCATAATTGGGTCACTAGAAGTGAGTTGCTCAACTTGATATTTCTAATTGTATAACACAACTAAGAAATGAGCACTGTTACATTGTAAATTGTGCATTATTTCATTCATAATTCTCATTATAGTGGCAATGGCCTAGAATATCTTTATCTGATTGGGAAAAGTACCATATTTAATTTCTTTATTTGCATTGTAGGAGTCAAATTTGTTTTCCCAAGTAGCTTTTCAAATTCTCAAATTCTGATTTTGAAACAGATTCTAACTTCATATTTCTAATTTCATTCAACATGTACCTCTTGAATGTATCAAATTTCATTTTTTAAATAGCATCTTCTATCAGATCATCCAATTTATGTTTCCCTTTTTCCAGCTTGTTTTTTATAAAATAATTTTCTTCTTGATATCTTTTGAACATCATAACACGATTTTCAACATGATTTGATAGTGAATCAAAGAAATCAGTTGCTTGATTTAGGGGTTGATTTACTAGTTTTATAGGGAAGATTGAGCATTATATTTCCCTTTATAAGCACTCTATACTTATTTTCAACAGACCTCTATTTTGATTGTTCAATAGAAAATGATTCATTAAACACTTTTGTTTGATCTTCAGACAAATTTTTGGCTTCTTGATTCCCCTTTAATATAGAAAGTTGCTCCTGATGATAAATATCTTCCTAAAATGGCTCTTCTAACAGGTCGTGGACAATTTGTTCTATAGATTGATCCATAGTTTCAATTACCTGTGATTTTTCTTCAGCTACTTATTCTAATGTGGGCACCACTTATTTTTGAGACATCACTTCTTCCGGAGGTTCTATTTCTTGTTGAGGAAAAACTTATTCTTTCCATTCCTCTTGTATCTCTTCTGTAGCCTCTTTAACAAGCTCATTCAAAATATTATAATAGATAAGATTTTTTAAGACTAAATATCTTCATAAAGAGGTTCTTTTGGAACTACTATATTCCATGAACATGGAAGTCCTTATTGACTTCCTTCATCAGAAGCTTCATCTTCAGTTACAAAACACAATCTTTTTGTGGGTTTTAAAACCTCTATAGTCTTTGTTTATGAAAATTATTCTTTAGATTTAGTAACATTCTCCCCCTGAGTAGAGATCTATTCATCATCTGTTCCAACATGCATAATATTCCATTTGATTGTGCTCCAGAAATGTCCTAACTTTCTAAGGGTTCCAACATTAAATAAATTACTATGATGACATCTCACCCTTGCATCAGTCAATCTGATCACGTCATTTCTAAAGATTTTTTTTTGAAATAATCCATCCATATGAATAAAAATTCACCCTTGATTCAAGATGACAATAATAGTTTAGATATATTACCAGATATCTTGTGAAATTCAACTTAATGTCACTCAGAAAAAGAAACACAACATATATATTGGGTTATAAAATTTTCACCATTTCATCCATTCAGGCTGTTGTACCAGTTTACATAAACGTAACACAAAATTTATGGTCATCTTCCTGAGTTTTCATAAACATTTTCCTAATTTTCAATGATCCAAATATAATAGAAATAATATTTTATGATTTTTGATTCTGATCCCCTATTGATTTCAAGTCAAAATGAAAAACCCCCAATGGAGGGATGTTCAGAATCATTGTAATATCAACTGAAGAAATAAAGAAATCCCCATCCTCTAATTTTGTGATTATTGAGTCTTCAGTGTCTCCAAAGATAAACTGAACAGATTTATAAATGCTCCACAATTCTACATAATATAAAAATTTAGTGTGGCCCTCTTTGAAGGTCATATCAAGACGTAGAAATGAAAGCACTTGCTTCAACAACAAGTTCATCTGGTAAACCCAATCCAGATTGACCACTTTTCCCGGAATAAGTTATCTTCCAATTTATTACTGGTGCATGGTGTTACTTGCCTACCCCTCCTCTACTCTCTTAGTCTTTATCCTTGATATGAAATTAGACTTGAATGCTCTGAGGATTTGAAGTAGAATATAATCTTGGGTTTTGAAGGTAAAAAAGAGGTTGATGAACGAGATGAAGTTTAAGGTATTCTAAATGTTTTGAGAAAAGAGTGGGTTTGTAATTTTATGTGTTTCCTATCAGAAAATTTATTCATGTGTCATTATTTATGACAATCACTACAAAAATAATGTAAACAAGCCATATATAGCATATTAAAATTAATACCTAATAATAATAAACATTTATGTAAAATAAGCATAGAAAGTAGTTTAATTATTAAAGTTAACTTGTTAAAGTAAATATATATTTAAAAAATTAAAAAAAATTTAAAAAATAAAATAGAAATTATAATCAAATAAAACATATTTAAAATTAAATAAACCTAACTCCCATTAATGAACTAAAAGCTTACAGTGGAAAGTGTTTTAGTAAAAATATTAGCTAATTGATAGTCAGTATATAAAAATTCTAAAAATATGTCCTTTTTAAGAACATGTTCTCTTATAAAATGATGCCTTATATTAATATGCTTAGTTCAGTAATGACATATAGGAATACTGAAAATACATATAACACTAATATTATCACATAAAATAGGTGTACACTTAATATTTAGTCCAATGTCAATATGTTTGTTTTTAATCCAAAAATGTTTTTCACAGAAACTGCCTACAGACACAATTTCATTGTCAGCTGTTGACAGAGCAACTAGTGTTGTTTCTTATTATACCATTTCATTAAGGATTTCCCAAAAAAGTGGAAGGTTCCTAAGGTACATATTCTCTATAATATACAACATCAAAAATCAGTATCTATGTATTAAATGAAATTAAAATCATATGTTTTTGAATAATGAAGAGAATAAAAAATCCATTTTAAATATCTAATAATTCGTCTAACTACAGTAAAAGGAGAATCATTAGGATTTAATTAAAATATTTCAAAAAGGAATATTGAATACATAATGTCTGGCCAGCTAGTAGTAAGATATAATAAGCTACCAAATTATATGTCTATATATCTTGTTGTCCTCGGGGTTTCCAGTTTCATCCAAATCAGTTTTTATATTTGTACACATATGAGTTACATATGTCTTACTATTTCCAATTCCAAAACTCTTTAGTAAATCAATAATGTATTTTCTTTGATTCAAAACATTTCTGAAATCTTTTTGGAAAATTTTATGCCCTAAAAAGTCTTTTAGTTCTCTCATCATAGTTATTTCAAATTCTCATAGAATTATATTTAAAAACACGTGAAACTATTTTTATTAGTTGACCCAAAAATTATATCATCAACATAAATTTTAACAAATAAAATATAAGAATTAACAATTTTCATGAAAAGTGTTTGATCTATTATACCAATAGTAAAATCAATTTTCCCAAGAAAAGAACTTAATCATACATACCAAGATCTAGGTGCTTATTTAATGACAAAAATATCTTTAGTATATTTAAAAATATAATCTGGTTATTGAGAATTTTCAAAACCAGGAGGTTGTTCAACATATAAATCCTCTATTAAATAACTATTTAAAAAGTTACACTTAACATGTATATGAACAAATTTGAAATTCATATAAGTTGCATATCCCAAAAGGATTCAAATAGATTCTAGTATAGCTACAAGGAAAAATGTTACATCATAATCTATACCTTCTCATAAATTATATCCATCAGCAACTATTCTATATTTGTTTCTAGTTATAATTCCTTGATCATCTTGTTTATTTCCAATGACCCATCTAGTTCTTATAACATGATTGTTTGTTGTTGTTTTAGTAAATTCACAAAAATCATTTCTTCTGAATTTATTTACTTCTTCTTGCATTTATATCATCTAACTCTCATTATTTAAGGATTCTTCTATATACGTAGGATCAAATTGGGATATAAAGGAAGAGAATTCAACTAGTTTTTTGACATTTCATATAGTTTTTATTACTGTGTCTTGGTCTCCTATAATAGTTTCTAAAGGATGATTTTTCTTGTTCTAGACTATTTAGGTAGAACACTATTATGTTCATAAGTTCCATGTTCTTCTAAAATGTACTTAATTTTATTTATATCAGCTTTAAAATCATATTTCATGTTCTCAAGTCACAAGTTATCATTATAATCAGCTTCACCCATTTTATCTGTCATTTTAAAAAATGGGTCAGATTCATAAAATCTCACATGAACTAATTATTCAAATATCCATGCCTTTTTATTAAATAATTTATAGGCTTTGGAAGTAGAAAAATATCCTTAGAATATTCCTTCTTCATATTTTGGATTAAACATAGAAATATTATCCTTGGTGTTCAATATTTATACCTTGAATCCAAAAACATTAAAGTACATTACTTTAGATTTTATGTTATTATAAAGTTCATATGGTGTATTTTTGAAAATTTTTCTCATTAAAACTATATTCATTATATAGAAGGCAGTTCATACAGATTCTACCTAGAAATAGTTAGGAATATTGTATTCATTTAGCATAGTCATATCCATTTCCTGAATAGTTCAATTTCTTCTTTCAACATTTCCTTTTTTTGAGGTGTTCTTGGAGCAGAGAAGGTGTGTCTAATAACTATATTTCTGTGAAGGGAATTAAATTCCTGAATCTCAAATTTTCCACCATGATCACTTCTTAATTAAATTATTTTAAAATATTTTTCTTTTTGAACAATTTTTTGAAAACATTCGAATATATTATAATATTCATTTTTATATTTTATAATATATTTCCAACTAAATCTAGAATAGTCATCAACAAAAAACATATACATATAATTTACTAGCCAAACTTTCTACTCTTTATGGTGTAAAAAATCTACGAGGATATGTTCTAATGGGTTTGATATAGAAATTTTGATAATAGATTTAAAATAATATTTGTTTTGTTTTCTAAATTTACCTGCATCAAAGAATCTGTCACATTCAAACATAAGACTAGGTAAATCAGAAACTAACTGTTTCTTAGACAATTAATATAAATCATAAAAATAAAAATGTCCAAGTCTTCTATGAAAGATACATGATTCACTTATCTTAAAAGATAAACAATTTTCTTTCTATTTACATGAGGAATTTAGGTTTAAAGTAGAGGCATTGTCAGTTCTGGGTGCTCTAAATTTAAGAATTTTAACATTAAATAAAGAACAAGAATTGTTTGAAAAATCAATATAAGATCCATCACCATAGGGATGAGATATGAGTTTTAGGTTATTTTCAAGTCCTTTAACATATAATACTTTTTAGATTGAGACTGTTTCTGGATCTGTAAAAGTTCCAATACCCATAATTGTTTCCTTTGCAATTGTTATAAATGGTGACTAATCTACCATCCTTTTATTTTAATGTTTTGATGTTGGATGAGTTTATACTCTTGTACCAGGAGAAGTCACTATCCATGTACCATAATGTGTTTCTTCTTATGTAACATGATTCCTACAAAGACAAATTATACAAGACTTTTTTTGGTACCCATATTCTCTTGGGTCTAGCAATGTTAGCTAGAAGAGATCTGGGAACCCATTTGGCTTTGTTTTTCCATAACACAAATCATTTGTACAAAATAATCTATTTGAAACAAAATCCTTTTTAATTACACTTATTTGGGGATTTCATATATAATTATTTTAGTTATATGTCCTTTTGTTCCATAGTAATGCCAAGTTACAATTTATTATTTGTGAACAAAAATTGTTTTTTTGTAGTTTAGGTTTTTTATTTTTACTGCCTATACCATATATTTCCCTTTTATTAACATTTTTAACAAGAATCTTATTTAATGTATTTTATTTTTTGTAATGAAGAGGGAATCACTCTATAAGTTTCTACATAAACTTGTAGTGTCTTAATCTTGTTTTCTTGTTCTATACTATTTGTGGTTAATGTGTTAAATATCTTAATTAACTCTTGGTATTGTTTTAGTAAAGTATCTCTTTATCCTAAAACCGCATTGTGAATATTATTTATTGATTTATGCTTCATTAACAGGGAATCATATATTTGTTCTAGAATTTTTTAATAGGATTAAAGTTTGTTAATCAAAATTCTTGAATCAAAATTAGAATTAGAGAAGTAATAAGATTGTACCAAATCATCATCAACCATGAACCACATATTTTATTTTAGTCTAGACTCATCCTTTTTTGAGTCAAATTTAGATGAACTATTGCAGTCTTTTGAAACACTTCATGTAGAATTCATTTCTATTTTATCCTTCTACTCATATTCTGTATTTTTTGAAATATCTTTTTCTTTTCACCTTTAAAAAGTGCACAGTCGGGTCTTATATGACCAATGTTCTTGCACACATAGCATCTCACTTCCCTCAAGTATTTATCATCTTTTTTGAAGGAATTTATAAATACATTCTTTTTCTTGTATAACACGCTGATTGTTTTTGGAAAACTGTGCTTGTTATATTTCATAATCAAATGAATAATAATTTCTATATTTTTTTATTTCCTATTTTATCTTTCTGAATTTCATCAGATAATTTAACATTAAGGCATCATTTTCCCTTATTACCAATACGTTATGATCATCATCATCTTATTTCATTTATCCTTTGTATATTATCAGAGTTCCAATAAATTCTATAATTGATAAATCCTCAACTATTGATGATGTTCTATTGGCGGCTAATATTACATTCCATTTGGTAGGGAGTACTCTCATTACACTCCATGATTAATCTGCATGTTTGATTGGATCTCCTAAGACTGTTATATTGTTGACAATATCTGTAATCCTTCCGTTCATTTGGGTAACACTTTCTCCATCAATCATTCTAAATGTATAGATGTTTTTACCTCTGCATACCTCTTCTATCTTACATTCTTAGCTCCATCATAGGCAACTACTATAGTCTGCCACATCTCATAGGCAGTTGGACTCTTCAAAACTAAATTGAATTCATCTGGTCCAAGACCATAGATAACAGAATTCATTGAATTAGAATTAATATCATATTTTGGATTCTATTACAGCAGCCCATATTTTTGATTTTTCATGAATCTTGTAGGGATTAGTGATATTTGAGTAGACTCTGAACCCCTGATTCCTCAAGTAGATAATCAGTCTTGATTTATAGCAACCATAGTTTTAACCATTGAAATTAGGATAACGAACCATTGACATTACTTCTTAAGTATCATCCATTTATATCTCTTTGTATAGAACTTAATACATTCATCCTATTAGAGATTTATTAAAATCCCATCTCTAATACAAATTGTTTGGTCAGAATATACGAGATAACCACAAGAGGGGGTGAATTGTGACTTTAAAAATTTCTCGGGAATCTTTAACAGAATCAATTCTTTCATTAAACACTATTAAATATGATTTAATTAGTAGAGATAAAAATATAAAATGACACGAATATATAAAGTGGTTTGAGGAACAAAAAACCCTACTTTACTCCAAAACGACCTTCTCCACGAACTTAGTGATTTTCCCTAGTCGGTCCTCTTATCAGAGGTCTATCCACAACTGAGTGCAAGTAGTTGACACCTTTAAAATGTAAGGATTAAAAATAGATCCCTCTGGTTATCAACCTGAAAACCATAAAAACACATCTAAGATCGAGAAGATGAAACTCCTTAACTGAAAATGGTATTGTGTTTAAAATGATTTGGATTGTTCTTCACTATTGAAGCAGTACACAACTGATAGTAGATGAATCGTCATCTTTAGAAAATACTTTCATTAAGAATGTATAGTTTTGAAATGATTCAGTTGTAATATATGATGAAATATTCTCAAAGATAAATCATAAGTAGAATTAAAATCAATATTATATGTAGAATAAGTAAATCTTTAATGTTTATCTTCTTCTATAGAAAATAGATTATGAACGTTTTTGTCGCAATATACCAGAAAAAGATATTTCATGAAAAATGAATTTCATAGATTGCTGTATGTTCTTATATATATACATGGATGTGTGTCTATATATATATATACATTGTAAATCATATGTATATATATATAGAACAGTTACGAGCTCCAGCTTCATAAATCTCGATCCACAACGATCACATGAAAGACAGTGATAATGCAAATTTGAAAACAGAGAAATCATAACATCCCTTAATAATATGAAATAATTCTTCCTCTTCAATCAATCCTTTGAATCAAATAAAATCAGATTTAAATTAGAAAATGATGAGATTTAAAATATGGATTTTAATCAAGTATGAAATCACCCTGATATTCTGTAAAAACCATAGCATAAAATCTCAAATAAAGTCGTAAATTCAAATATTCAATGTTTGATGAAGTCAAATGTATGGTTATTTTCATAATCTAATAAAACATCATAATGTAAGGTTGATCACAAAGGTAAGATAGATGATCCATAAATTTTTGACTTTATAATGTAAGGTATATGATCCATACATTTGTTTTCAGAACGTAAGGTTCATTACAAAATTAATGTTGGTGATCCATATGTTTGCTTCTCAAACGTATGTTTCCATACTTACGTCGGGTTCTTCATCCATACATTTATCATATGTCGAACATAATGTTCCATCTAAAATTATGGTTATTTTTCCATGACGTTGTGTCAACATTAGGTTGATTAACCATACGTGTCGATCCTATAACATTAGTTATATTAAGAGCATAGTGTTTATTCCTTAGGTTACATTCTTCAACATATGGTATGAGAAATGTTTATAGAACATGATAAAAATATTTATGAACACATTGAAAAGTATTCCATGAAAATATTAAGCTTAAAAATAATTCCAAAATTAGGAATATAATGAAACTTAATAACCTGAAATACACTTAATGTAAAATCATTATTAGAACAAACAAGGGTATTTTTAACATCAAAATTTTCATAAAATATAGAGCATTTTTAAGACAACACATGCCCAAGAGTAAACCCAGTTAGTTCAAACTCACATGAAATTATTATTGTTTGAGTCATAACAATAAATAACATTTATAGTCTTAAGAAAAAATAATTAAATAATTAATAAAATAATATTAAATATCTCCTCTCTTTCAATATAGAAGCCACCCATCACTACCTCTTCTCTTTACTCATCTCAAGCCTTCTTCAATGCCTAAATTATTCAAAACTATCCTCCAAAGATCCTACCCAGGTCGATCAACACCAATTTACCTCAAAAGACCATATCATCTTCCCTAAAGAGGCTCTTGAAGAAGATAGACTCAAGACGTAAATTCTTCTTTTCATTTGTTTTATTTTCTTTCAAGTTCCTTTGTTTATATTTATTTCCTCACCTCCTTTTCTCCAAATTTAATGATAACTCCAGTACCATAAATGTATTGAAATTTTATTATGATAATTTAATAATTCATCATTATATCTCCTTTCCCATCCTTTTAAACTAGAAATGAAAACACCATCCGAGATGTGTTAATTTATAACATTCAAGGATGATGGGTTATCAACTTCCATTATTATCATCAATTCTGGTCATGAAACCATTTTTTTGTTCGAAAAAGATCATAATATTTGTAATATATCCTATGTAATGTTTTGGAATCAGTTTTATACACAAGGTTTTAATTTATAAAACAAAATGTGGTTATGGTTATCGAAACCCACCAAATTAATTCAATCATTTTTTCATTAAATGTTTATCTAAAGATTCATCCCGAACCAATGTAACCAAAATACATATATGATCATTCAAAAGTATTTATGATCATTAAAAACATATTAAATGAATTCTAGAATTCAATTCCCAATTTTATATCGACTACCAAGCAAACATACCGATCATGATAACTACTGAAATAGGCACTCATAAATGATGATATTGAATCTCTTAACCCATACAAATGAACAAAAATGAACATAATAAAATTATAAACAATCAAATACATGAAAAATAGGTTATTAATAATGTTATTAATAATTGTAATTTAATATTACACTACCTATGTTCAAGAGAGGAACATATTCAGATATAAGGTAAGGGTTTCCAACCAGAACCATCATTTTCATCCAGGTTACTCTTTATCTTTCTCAACACCGAGTAAAATCTTATTTATTCTTATATACTCAACATAAATTATATGTAAAAATTATATATATATAGCAACCAGAATCCATATTTATTTTATGGGGTGTTATATTTTTAAAATGGATATTTCAAACATCCTTCCAAATATACAAGCTCCGTTCAGCGGAATTTCATAAATTCCTACCTATTTTCAAGGGCACTGTATAATATGTTTTTAGAAACATTTAATTTTACAAAATAATTGTTTTTATTATGAAAAATATCTTAATTGGTTTTTATTTATATACATATATTATTCCAAAAGAACTATTCTTATCAAAGTAAATGAGTATTTATCTCAAGAATTACTAAATGATTTTTTAACAGTATTTACCCGTATTTCTACACCCATGTTGATTATTATGTGATTAATATTTTTTGAAATAATCTACCATATCATATTGATTGGGTTATGGTTAGTGTGACTGTGTATGTGCTAACTTGATACCATTCACCATATTTAGTCATATAGTTAGTGTTTGTATTTAATGATTAGGGAAAACATTTTACATTTCATATGTTAGTCTTAATATGAATTTATATGTTATTTATGTTTATACTCATTCATATAATGAATGGTTTAGACATAATAAGTGATGGGTGGGGCCCACTACATCCCCTCGATGCCTCGGTATGTCATATGAGACAAACTAGTGTCCTTGCATGAGGCCTTGGAAAAACAGTTATTAAGGCCTTGGTATGAGGCCTTGATAGAGTGATAATGATTTCCAACATTATGTATTCCCTCTTTGAGAATCTAGATATTTATCATGTGTAGTGTTTATGATCACAATTTCATTCACTATATTATTTACGCTTACCTAGAATCTGAGATAACCCTTTTTACATGTTTTATTTTCCCGAGGTTTTGAAGAAGTATATTATGAATGAATTTTTAGGACAATCTAGGAGATTATTTGTGATTAAAAAGAATTTGTTAGGTTTTATTTTTTTTCATGTTTTAATGTCAAACTTATGTATCTCTTTGGTTTCCCCAAACTACTAAACTATTCATTCCTATGAGATATAATTTTCCGGTAATCCTTCCAATGTAGTCTAATAAGGCACCATCTTCAGGTAACTAGGGATGATTCCTTACATGATGGATATGAATATTATCAAATAAATAATGAAAATATTTGGTTTACACAAATATAAAATTAATTTATAGATTACCAAATAATTAGAAATGAATATGAAAATCGATTGAATATAAAGGAAAATATTATTATGCTCACAATGTTTTTTTAACCCAATAAACAAAATTAATTAAAATTATTGAGTAATATTAACATAATATATATGATATATATATTAAAATAATTTTGATATTCATCCAATAGTTTTTTAGATATAAGATAAGATCAAACACAATTTTATGCATAAAAACCTCTATTTTTATTTTTGGAATTTTTACCAAATGTTAATGGAGAAAAAATTTTAAATACAATTTTAGGGATTTTTTGAGATTTAATATTTCAAAATAGACATCATCTTTCGAATATAGAAATAATATTTTTTTGAGGATAATTTTTTCATTTTTTTCAATAATGTTTATTTTTTTAATGAATAGTTTAAATATTGGTTTTTAATTGAATACTGATTTTTCATCTAATTTGTTTATAAAATTAAATTATATTTTTAATTGGTTTAATAGTTTATATATATAATATTTCTATCAATTAATCAAATTTAAGTCATTGTATACAATTTCACATTGAAATTGTATATTGAAACATCACAACCTTTTGATGATTTTACATTAAAACCCTGTATTGTCGACTCGACATCATGATTAATTTGAAATTAAAATATTCCCCTTCTATGATTATAATATAGAAAAATGGATTCCATATTTTGAATAATACTCATTTATAAAATCAAAGAAGGTAAAATTTTATTTTTACCAATAATATTAGTGAAAGTGATTATAATTAATAACACCAGTTAAGAGAAAAATAAGGTTATTAATGTAATAAACCATAAACATGGAACACAAAATGATCAAGAAATTGTCCAAAACCCGATTTACATAAATTCTTCATCCATGAATCTTCTATTCATGTGTGGTTTTGTTTTTTATGACTTTTTTAGGTAAAAACATGGGTACACCTAACTTGTTTTAAAAAATACCAAGTGTGTCTTTTCCCTTCCATATAAAGTCCACCACCACAACACACGCCCTCACACCTCTAAAGACCCATGGCTCACCCAAAATCATATAAAATAATCTACCAATATCCCTTAAATCAACCTAGAATCCATACCTTTAACACAAGACAAATCAAGGAAGCATTTTGGCACAAACCAAAAGGAGTTACCCGATTAAGAGGTAATGTCTTTTCTCAAGCTTTTTCCATTATTTTCTATCTACACACCTCCACTATCTCAATTCAATATTTTTTGAAAAAACCCATAATAATAAATAAAACAGGATTTTCATACTATAGTTTAATCCTACACTTACTCACACCTGCCTCTATTGGACAGCGAACATACTATTTCAATTTATGGTGAACTACTACCTCATGAAACGATGATTTTTCATTTGTCCATTCACACCATTCATGGTGTGTATTATGGTAAAAAAAATTTATATATGCTATACACATATATATTTTTATATATTTAATATTCTATATTCCTTTTTAAAACTCATACCCTTTTACATTCCTTTTGGTGTTAATAGGATAATCTCATTTGAGCAAGTGTGCACTACCACCCCCTCAAAGCGATGTGAATCGTTCACAAACCACATAGAATGCATTGAGGATGCGTTTAATGAAATTATATGAAACAATTATTCTAATGGAATAATTATTTATATATATAAATACACATATATACACATTTCTTTCACATAATTTTTTCAATAGGAAAATAGAAACATAAACAACATTTGTGTGTACGTAAAGTTTACCCACTCCAAGAATGATATTTTCTATTCTGTACATCATTATGCTATAGATTTTTATAATATAAATATTATTGATATAAAATATATTTAAATTATTATTTAAATTCATTAATCCTGATATAAGTATAACAAACAATGATATAACAAATTACGAGACATGCGAATAACAAAGGGAATATTACCTCAAGTGAAACCTTAACTTCAGATTGCTTATTAGTGGGTAATATAAGGTAATAAGAAAACCGTATATGGTATTATTTATAAGAATATTATTATTTAAAATATGTTTAATAAAATAATATTTACTATAAAGGAATTGTGTATAGGTATGAAGAGATTCAAGAAAAAAGCTAAGGGGATTTCATCAATATTTTTATTTTTATGAGATACATGTTATGCTCTCCACTGTTTACTTTTCTGTGATGTATATATGACCCATATTTTTATTATATGTTTATTATAATAAAATTTATGGTAATTCACATATCTATTTTATTATATTTCTTTAATGTGTTTTATGTTTCAAAAGTTACCAAATCAGTAAAATAAATGTTTATCAATTTTCATTCTTTGAGACTCATGTATTGTTATTCCCGTAGATTATTTTTTGAGGGGTATATAATTTAATTTTACCTTCCATATCAGTAAATAATTATTTTCATAATGTTTTAATCTTCATGTAAAATCCATTTATTAAATGGAGATTATGATCCCCTGTAACCAAGTAGTGAGAGATTATTGAAAAAATGTTATTATTTCTCAATATTATTAATGGTTATGATTATTTAATGAAATGATATGGTCTATATATCAAGAACACTGATGATATTCTTTATAATATATTTATTAATGATATATTCTATTATTGGAACCATTTTTATACTCTTTTGTACATAAGATAGTAAATAATGGATTTTTTAAGAAAGCCTATATTTACACTCTCATCAGTCGAAAATATATTTTTTCTAACTAGGGTTTCCAAGAATATTATACCATAATCCCATAATTTATAAAATAAAATTTTTACCTTTTTTCTTTTACAAATCTATAAAAATTAATATTCTTGTTTATTTCTGAACAATGAATTTGTCTAACTATTTATCGTACAAAAAGAATGTTCATTTTACCTCACACGAAATGTACTGACATACCCAATGTCATTCATTTGAAATTACCTTGCATTTTTTAAAAGGTTAATATTTATAAAAATGTATTTTAAAATAATTCTCATGGAAAATTCTATTCAAAATGTTGTAGAGCCTTATTCATACATTTTTAATGTATTTAAAATGAAATATCTTTCAAATCAGTTTCAATATTTTTCATATGTTTTCAAATAAAATGGGTTTTAAAAATATTTTCAAGAATTTATATAAATTTTCCATGTATTTTCAATGAAATGGTTTTCATAAAATTTCCCAAATTATTCTATATGTTTTCAAGTAAAATGTTTTTCAAAACATTTCCAAGATTTCCTTTTATATTTTAGTTTTCTTTCCAATGAAGTTTTTTCAAAAACCAAAATAAAGATTCCATCATATGTTTTCAAGTATAAGGGGGATCAAAAAATATTGAGGAATAACTTTTATGTTTTCAAATTTTTTTTAATGAAAATGTGTTGTAAAATTTTTTAATCTTATTTTATATGTTTTCAAGTTAAAATGTTTTCAAAATGATTTCATGTCTTCTTTATATTTTTTCACGGAATATTGTATGAAAGTTATTTTTAAATGGTTTTATGTTTGTAAAATACCTTTTCAAAGAAGAAAGGATATTTTCCTCACAATTGTTTTTCATATATATTTCAACATTTTTATCTATATAAGATAATATATTTTGATGCTACACATTCCCTTATAAGAAATAATCTAAAGGTTCCATTCATATTCAAACTATGAATGGGTTTTTTTAAATGTCATGGTCTATATGAAACTTGTTTCTCTTTCATGGGTTATATGTTTATGAAACCTATTTCTCTTTGACAAGTCATGATTTAGATGAAATGATTATGAATTCTATATTTTTTATACATATTATATAATGATATCATGTTTATGATACCCATTACATTTCATGGGTTACGATATGATTATTTATGATATTGTCGCACATGTAAGTATGATTTCATTATTAGAAGGGTGGGTCCTATATCTTCATATAATGCATTAGGTAAAGATCTATATCTCATGAGATATACTAATATTTTCTTGGGAATAAACCATGACTTTTAAGAGGACCTAGGGAGTGACGCATGACTACTAAGATTGTGTGAGGAGTGAAATCATGCTACTATGATAGAAGTGAGAGTCAACATTGAATTCAAAGATGGTATGAGGAGTAAACTCATGATACCATGATGGATATGGAAAAAACCGATGACACCCAAGATGATATGGAGAGTGAACCCATACTATCAATATGGTATTAGAAGAGATGCATTGGCTACTATGGAAATAATATTATATGATTATGTGTCTACCACAATTCTATATTTTATTATATTGTTAAGCTTTCAATGATTATTTTCATTACATAATTATGAATCTTTTCATATGAACTTCAATGATTTATTCCATCACTCATGTTTATTATCATTTATATGGATGGTATGATCTTTTTTATTCATGATCATGTTCTCATACCCCTATTATCAAGATTATGCTTACATGTCTCCCTTGTTTACACATACTAAGAATCTAAGATCACCTCTTTTTATGATTCATTCCCCAGGTTATGAAGATATATTTTTTATGATATGTATAAGAGGGGTTATTTTATGGTAGGTCATAGTGGGATATAATTTATCTCACTCATATATCTATGTTTATTTTTTCATTCTCCAAAGTAACTAGAGTAATTATGGTCTTTTGGAATATTTTCATATAATGTTAAAGTATTCCACAAAAGTTAGGTATTGATAATGTTTTGAAAAGATAAAATCTCTATAATAGGTATATTGAATACATATCATATATATTAAATAATATTTATTCTTTAATTGTGAATTATAATTTACATTTCCTTCATTCCATAAATCAATAAATTATAACAAAATTCAGGCATTTGTATGGCCTACCATATCCATTAATGTTGTGATTCATTTTTCTTTTTCAACTTTCTATAAATGATTATAAATATGTATACAGTTTATATAAATATTTTTTATTCCGTTTTTATAAATCTGAAAATTATAAGACCAAGATCAATGTACAAGGAGATATAATACCAAATATAAACATGCTTTAAAAATGAATCTATTACCCCCAGAAGAGTGATTTTATTGAGAAAACTATTAATAAATATGTTATATGATGTTATTAATAAATAATAAATGGAGTGATATAATTATGTTCATGAACTAAATTTAAAATAAATCCTATTCATTATATCGGTTGTTTTAATGTGAATGAAGAATGGTAATACATGAGGTAAGATATTATTGTCTTACTTTTACTTCTCTGCGATATAAGACTTATACAATACTTGTTTTAATTGTGTTGTATACATAATTCTCATAAATTAATTTCATGATTATTACCATGAAAATTTTGGAAATTTTATATCCATATGATTTTCTTTATTTTATGGGGAATATGGTTTGACAGATTACAAAATTGTAAGGGTTTATTTCACATTCTCCTTATTATTATATATTAATTATGTTTATGTATCATCTATGGAACATTTATCTTCCATGTAAATGATTTATAGAAGAAATTCAAAAGGTATTTCAATATTCTAATATGAATGTTTAATGTCAATTTTACCAATTTATTACATTTTTAAGAACAATTTTAAAATGAATATATTTATCATTTTTAAACAAGGTACATTGTGAAATTTCTATCTAAAATATATGAATGAATGTTTTAATATATACGGTATGAGAAAATATTTCTTCCATAATGAAAAAATAATGATTTTATTTTTATTATAAAATATTACACAGTTATTTTAAAATATATATTTTCCTTTTGTAATTGCACATATTTTCAAAAAAATTAAAACAGAAAAATATTTTTCTCAAGAATTATTTATCGTGATATTTAAATATCATTTTACTTATAATAAATCATCATTTAATGTTACTTACACATTCTTTGGGATATTAACCAAGGATAATATTCTTATTCTTTCTCTAGAGGGATTATTTTTATGATGGAATTATGTTTATGAATACCATTACTTTTAGATGGATTATGACATTATGAAATACTTCTGAAGAACATTTCATTTAATGGGATATGATATGATGAACGATTTATATTCCTGTGGAAAACGTATACATGGTTTTAATTATATCATGGATGGGACCCATATATTCCACTAATTCATAAGGTAAATATTTATACATTATGATGTAGATATGTTTAAAAAGGGTAGTGAAACTAGCTTTGTATGGAAAGGATGGAATGGTATGTGGACTCGTTTAAGTATGATAGTGATAGAATGAAAAGTGGTCCTATTTCTATAAGACATGGATGGAATGGAGAGTGATTCTGGTTTATTAAGACATGGATGGAATGAGAAGTGAACTTGGTTTAGTAATCTTGGTCTAGAATTGGATATAAACCTAGTTAAATAATACAGGTTTAGAATGGGAAGTGAACATATTTTAGTAATACTGGGATAGAATGAGGAGTAAACCAGGTTTAGTACAAGATTTTTTCCACTATAATGGTCATAACTATGAAACATTACAAATAAGGAAATGATTTTCTATGATTATTTATATGTCAATAGTTCAATGTCTAAAGAAAATATGATGATCTCATGAATCATTTTTATTAATTTCCTTATGATTCATGTTTAGTAAAATATTTTGATTTATTCCCTCATTCATGATTATGATTATTGATGTGTTGTGTATAATTTGAAAATGTTTTGTTAATGTTATTATACAATTATGGTCATATTATTATTATGAAATCATTGTTACCACACTTTTCTACCATTAATAAGAATCTAAACTCACCCATCCTTATGTTTACATCTCAAGTGATAAAGAAACATTTAGGTTGGGATCCTTAAGAGGAGTACAATATGTGAATATATTTTTGGTAGAAACTGAATATCATTCATAAAATAAAAATATTGTTTATTTATTATCCAATTACTGTAAAACTCTGTGATTTTTGGTTGTATTGTATTATTATATATTTAATATTCATCTACACAGATATAAATTTTTGATGAAATGTCTGAGATTCTATATATGTCCAAAACACAGTCATTATCCACATCATCTTGAGTATGTATATCATTATTCATGTGACTATATTCCAAGGTACCATCCATATGATCAAGATCAATACCCAAATTAAGTTCTTCTTTGAATGAGACACTACAATTGGGATGTTTAGATGCATAAAATAAACACAATGAGGTATTTTAGACTACTCGTACTCCAGAATCAAGAATTCCTTAAGTGATATATCATTATTCATATGTTTATTTCCATCCACCCACCTTCCTGGTGGAATTAAACTACTGTTTTGGTCACCATCCTAGATAGGAAGTGGCACAACATGTACCTTACAATCATTATTTATTTCAACAACCTAATTATTCTTGCATTTAATTATATTTCAACCATAATTTTTAAATAGATAAAAAGATATAAATCATTTAAAACTTTGGATGGAATTTGTAATAAATTTTCAGTTAGGGGATTATTGTGAAATCCTTTCATAAACTACTTAATGGATAACATGATCATCCTTCATCGAGATAAAATAATTTTCCAATTGGCGGGCTAGAGTGGTCAACCTCTACCAAAATGGTAGCATAGTGTCCATATCATGATAATTATTTCTATTTATATATATTAATTGGAAAAAAATTTAATGAGCAATTCACATTGAAATTATTCTAAGCTAGTAAAACAAACATAAGTAAGAAAATTTACTTGAACATGCATAAATGAGTTCTCAATATCAAAAAGAAAAATTATGGAACAAAATCATGCATTGAGAATAACCCAGTTATTGGAAATAGATAACTGAATAACAATAACCTTTGTATGGATAGATGATAGGGAAAGGTAACATGATATAATACTTGACCAATAGAAATAATATTCTATTCAGCGAATCCCCATATACAGAAAATACACTTCGAGAGGTCATATAATTTCTCAGATTTATCTCCATTTTCTAAATAAATATAAATTAATATTGAATTAAAAAAAACAATCTATCTTCTAAGACACAATATATATGCAAGATGATATATATTTTATATTTCATTTCTTAATTATGAGCTAGTTAGAGTCATCATCAACATACGTAAAAGAATCCCCTAATCACCTTAACTCATCACATGCACCAACTAGTAGATCATTTTAATTTTCCACATTAGATATAATTTAGAAAAAAACATTGATACTAATAATTTTATCTGTATACTCATATAGTGTCATCCAATTATGGTTCTAAAGTGAGCCACCATAGATATTTTCGTAGATTCCTCTTTGGAGCACCATCCTCAATTATTTTTGTGAGTAGGTAAAATCCCAATTTTTATCAAATAATCATTCAATTTTAATAAATAAAGAACCATAATTATAGTAATTAGATTTTAAAATTAACAAAATTTTTATTTATTTGTATGAAATTTTATTAATTAAATTAAATCAACTTTATAGTATCCTTTAGTATATGTTTATTTTTTAATATTTTTTCCTAAAACACTACTTTAAATTTAATAATTTTTACCCATTTTAAATAGTATTTATAGCCCCTAATCAAGAATGAGTTAACTGAAATTTATAGATTATATATATTTATATATGAATTTATATTATTTTAATTATGAATACTTGACATATATTTATTATGAGATCATATTTTCCAAAAAATGAATTTCAGGAATAATTATTTTTTCGACACACCTGTATGTTTAATTTTAAATTTAATTCTCCCCCTTTTCGAATCAAATTTGAAACAATTTATTAAGCTGTTGTATTCAGAATTATTTTTATTATATAAATATGAAAACATATATGTTTTACAAAAATAAATAGTGATAATAGTAAAAATTAATGACCCCAATTAAGGTAAAAATAGTTTTATGAAGGGTTAATCTTAAGAAATATTAGTGGTAAAAATTTCCCAAATCATGTATAATTCATATGCTAAGGTATTATTTAACCAATATATATTCTATTATATATGGTTCCCTAATAGTTCTTTTTGGGGCATTTTAAAATTATAAAAATGAGAGTGGGAATTATTCTTTTAAAAACTAACAAGTGTGTCCTTCCAAAACATATAAAAGGACACCCCCTGTCCCCTAATTTTTGAACAAAAAAAAACACATTTTTCAGATAATAACTACCAAAATAAATTTCATAATTCCCTGAACTACTAATATAATTTATTTTTGGTTTATAAATCTATCATTAGAAGGATTTTTGCGAAAACCATAATTAGATTTCTGATAAAGAAGTAACGTACCTATCCAAGTATTTTTCTATTTTTTCCTCGTCTTACATAAAACAGTATTAAAACATAGAGAAATAATGAAACCATAATATTATAAAAATATATATTATTTATATGAATCACCTAAAACCATCTCCTCCTCCCTCAAATGGGTATTGAAACTGTTGATCGTGTGTGCCGTGGATAACCGCCTTAGGAATAGATATAATTAATTTTCAAACAAATCTTATAAGGAATTTATATAATTATTTATAGGATGTTTATATAATATATTAATGATATAAATATACATATGGAAATATAATATCCCATATAAATTCTTTCATTCCATTATGTAACGATTTCGAAAATTTCGCTTGTGTGTACGGGAAAATACGGCCTTAGAAAGCGATGTGATTCTCTTTTCCCATGCACCATACATGAAAGGTAATAAATAGTATATTTATATTGATAGATGATATTGTTTACACATAAATAATTATATAAATTATATATATAAAATAATTTATTACCATATGATCCATTTAATAACTAATAACATCGTTCTGGTGTGGTGGACAACCGCACTATGAAGTGATGTGATTCGTTTGTCACGAAGGATTTAAATTGAAGGTAATAATTGATAAAATTAAAGAATTTATGTGATATATATGCCATGATATTGATTATTTATAGTTAATATACAATACACTTTCTTACCCTTTCAACCATTAAGGGGATGGTAACATCACTAGTGCGTATGTATCACATATTGTTTCAATAAATAGATGTGATACATTATTCATGTAAATAATTAAATAATGATTATAAATATGTACATAATTAAAAAAATGATATTTATAACATTAATAGAATTATATAAATGATGGGAATATATATTATATTCCCAAATAATAAAATCCATGAGAAAATATGAATGAAAAAAATAATGAAATCAATACCCGAAACAATAGTGATAATGAAAAATTACTAACAAAGTGTAAATAAGATATTATAAAATGATCATATATGATATATAAATATTAATATTTTTCTATAATAATTTCATAACATGTTTAAATACACTATAAATGATATTAATGTGTGGTCAAGTGAAGGGAATCCTGAGAGAAGTCGTTTTCTTAACTTTACATTCATTAATTGCATCATACATCTACGTGATTGATTATATTATTCCAATATTATTTGTGAACATTAATTTTTTTTAATTTTGCTTTACATTCAACTACCTTATTTTTATCAAAATTTTCTATAAATAATAACATAATTTAATTAAATCTCCCACAAAATGATATAAACAGTGCAAGGGTTTTTGTTTCAAAACATCCTTTAAGACAGGTTATTTTATGAACTAATTTTTCTAATATTGTATATATATCCCATTTACATATTATAGCATAAAGTTCTCATTAATAATTATATTTTATGATTAAATTGATCTTCTTAATCAATAGAATTTAGGAATCAAATTTAACCAAAGTTCTATGGTTTTATGTATGAATATCATTTAAATCGGGATTGTTTATGCTTAAATTTCCATTAAAAAGAATTATAAAATGATTTCTTAATAAACCATTTAATATTTTACCATATGGATTCTCATGATGTTTTCAAGTAATAATACTATTTTACTCTAATTTATAGTTAAAATGACTGAAGAATGTTTTTAATAAAATCTGACTTCATTTCTTTATTCAGTATGAAATACTATTATATCCAAATCTATATTTTATAAAAATGTCTTCATAAATGTTTTAAAATGAATTTTTATATCATTTTAGGCTTTATTGGATTATTTAAATGTTTTAAAAGGAATCTAATAATCATTTTCTGAAAATGAAAAAATTCTACTTTTCTAATAAAAATTTGAAATGAATCTTTGTTTTCAACATATTTGTCATGAATGAAACTATTCCTCCATAATGAGAACTAAATGTTTTAATGATTCCTTTTTATGTTTCAAATTGTTTTATCAGAACATTTTTCATTAATATGTTAGATTATTTTAGACAATAAAGATATTGTTTCAAAATGCAAAGGATATTTACCTTCAGAAACATAAATTTGTCTTTAGAAAACATTTCAATATAAGAAGACATCATTTTATATTACTCAAAATGAAAAGGGTAATTATACTCACAAATTTTATTTATTATTTTTATAATTATATTCATCAACTAAAATAACCTTTTATGATATGAATTATACATAAATAATGTTTATTTGTATATCACATATATACCTTTTTTATTATCCCTACCTTTGATGGGGTAATACATGTCATCCAATAATTTATTGAAATTGATCAATATAGAAATTTCATTTAAAAAATATATGAATCAAGATTATTGTAAGATCCCAACCTTTTCTAGAGATATATATTGAATTGTTAGAGGTATTATTTTTCCCTATTTTTAGTATACTTTATTTTGGGTCTTAACATGGGTACATTTTTTGAGTAAATTGGTGAATTTTAAAAGGAGGGAATGTATTTCATGGTTTTTTCATGGTTAAACAAAGTGTGATAGGGGTTCCACAATTTGTGAATGGTTATAGAGAGTGTGTTAGTGGGTTTCATTTTTTATTCATTATTAAAAAAATTGTGCAAGGGGGTTACATAGTTTTCACATGGTTGTAAGTGTGAAACCTATGTATACAATGAGAACATGGTTAGGTTCATGGTTTGTACTAACCATGCGACCTCACCCAGTAAATCGTGTGAAAATTAATTAAAGTTACAAAAATTGGTATTAAATTGTATGAAACCCATATATTAACACATAATTGGCACTATCTCAATACGAATCAAATTATCTAAACTTTAGAGACCCTTGGATGGATTCTAGACCCTCCCGACCTCTGTTCTTTGTGAATTCAATGATCGATTAGAGATCTGCACCTCCCTAGGTTAGTGGATTCTTCCCATTTAGATCTAAGTTTCTCTCATGCTCCTCTTCCCAGATAAATGATTTATATTTATCTATTTGTTATATTAAGATAAATATATAGGTTTTAAAGAGCTAGTTTCATTTGATATAGGATATAATATTTGAATCATGAGATCGATTGTCGATTTGATTACGATCATTCTGCTGAAATTGGGGATATATGTTGGTGACTATTCTTCTTCAATTATAAAGTAGGTGGTATCTAATTAAAATTATGAAGTATTTATTTTTATTATATGTATATAATTTAAAAATATATATTGGTTGATTAGAAATTAAATTTTCTTATATTGAATTAATTAATTGCAATTACTAATAAATAAAGTGATTTATGAAATTTGGGATATTGAATTGATTGAGATAAAACAATTTATTAAGGAATTATTTGGGTGATATTGAATTGATAGAGAGAGAATAATTAACTAAGGAATTAATTGAGAGATATTGAATTAATCAAGATAAAACAACTAATTAAGTAATTAATTTAGGCTATTTAATTGATTGTGATAGGAAAAATAATTGAGGAATTAATTTGGGATATTCAATTGATTGGAATTAAACAATTAATTGATGAAATAATTTTGGTTATTGAAACTTTTAAGTAGGAATAAGAAATTGATAAATAAATTATAGTGTTTTTTACTGTGGATTTTATTAACTAATTGTCAAATTATTTAACAGAAGTTATGTGTTATATTAATTAATGAATTAATTAATTGAGTAATGTGATTATTTAATTATTTAATTGAATTGCAGGATTGATGGGATTAATTAATTGATAAATTAGTTAATGGAGTAATATTATTGTTCAATTGTTGAATTAAATAATTGGAATGATGGAATTAATTAACTGATGAATTAATTAATTGAGTAATGTGATTATTTAGTTATTGAATTAAATAATGGGATTGATAGGATTTATTAATTAATGAATTAATTAAGGGAGTAAGGTTTTTATTTAACCATTGAATTAAAAATATGATTAATGGGATTAATTAATTGATGAATTAATTAATGGGGAACTATATTTATTTAATTATTTAATTAAATAATTTAATTGATGGTATTAATTAATGGATGAATTAATTAATAGCGTAATGTGATTATTTAATTGTTTAATTAAATAATGGTATTAATATGAATAATTAATTAATGAATTAATTAATGGAGTAATGTGCTTATTAGTTATTTTAATTAAATAGTGGGAGTAATGGGATTAATTAATTGATGAATTAATTAATGTATTATCATGAGTATACATTTATTTATTAAATTATGGTATTAATGAGATTAATTAATTAATGCAATAATGTGGTTATTTAATTGTTGAATTAAATAATGGGATATATGGGATTTATTCATTACAGAATTAATTAAATAAGTCACGAATGAGAAAAATGGAATTCATATTTGAAATGAAATAATGAACAGTAATAATGTAATTTATATATGGATTGAGATGATGAATGGTAACTATAGAAATCATTAGTCATTAATTTTGAAACAGGTTGTAGGACACATACTGAGGATCCCAATACCCATGGGGTCCTAGCCATGAAGTTATAAGGCATAAGGGATGTGTTAAAAATTTTATTTGATATGAAAGACTATCCAAATAATTATTATGTAAGGGAAATATATTTATTCTATGAATACCAATGAGGCGTGAATATGGACTGATTCTCCAAATACTCCCAAGACACTAAACATGGTGATATTCCCCAGAAATGTTGGTATTGGACTATTATTCCAATTAGCATTATTATAAATTGAAATAAAATGGATAATGAAATACCATTTATTATAATGAATTCAGAATAAAAAGTGGGACATAGTTCAAACTTCGGCATGAGCTGAAATAGTTTTGATTTAGGGTGTCCTCACGAACCTGAGGGTTTATGTTGTCAAATAAAGATTAATTGATAATGTGATAACTATTTACATATTCATTGTACATATTTAATTCTACAACTAAATACACTATAATTGATCAGATGTTATTTGAGACACCATTGGGGGTGGCTTAATGAGTTGTACTCACACTATACTCAAGATTCATGACAGGTACTTGAATAAATTTCACGTTTTCAGGACTGAATAAGTGAAAATGACCTATATTAGAAATCTAAATTGGGATAGAGAATGGTTGAGGGAATTTGAAATGGATTGAAACCCACTTGGGATTTTTTAGTGTCTTTAATTCCGAGTTTCATTTTGACACATTCCATATACTTTAGGTATTTGGATTCATGAATTATATTGTAGAAGTATTTTTACAAATGAAATATTTTTATAAGAATCATGAAACATCTCTGGATTGTGTTAATTTTGGAAGAATATATTTAATAATTATATATTAACACAATATTTATAGATATAATCATTATTTTATGACATTAAGGGTTATCATAAGTTCAACGACTTCGACACCCCTTTTGAGGTTATATGTATTTGAATTTCATGTTAACTAATGATATTTAAAGATACAATTTATAGATTTTAGTTATATATATCCGTTTAGTTAATCCTATAGGATTACATGTGAATAATTATATTACCTTATTCAAAGATTTATGCATATGGGTTTTATGGTTGGAAACATATGGATTATATTATGTTATTTTTTTGGAGTTATTACTGAGGTATTAGATATTAATTTATTATATTGGATAACTTATGATATTTTTTTTTTGTTTTATTAAAGAGTGGATGAATGACCTGTTATTATTTAGGTGATTATGTGATTCCATTGAAGTAAATTTTTGTACTTAATGCAAAAAAAATATCATCCTGAACAAAAATTCATTGGAGACAAATATGAAATTGTCATGGAAATCGATTAATGGGTGAAATTATACTTGTAAATTAAGTAGATTTTATTTTATTATTAGCCTAAATTATAATGTAATTAAACAAATGTAAGAAAAAGATCATGATGAAAATATTATCTATTACATTCATATCTAACAAGTCAATGGTCTTTTAAATCATCACAGATTTATGGTCTTCTAGTTATTGAATTTCCCAAGATCATTATATTTTTTGTGATCAATGATCTCTACCATTCATCCTAATTATTTTTTCATTTATTCCATATCCATATTTTCACTTATCATCAACATTCTCCAACATTTAACCATTGTTTTATTAGTTTATATGAAATTTATATTTACCTTTCTCATTTATTATGTGAAAATTTTATAAACACATTTTAACATGGGGGTTTTCCATTAAGGAATTTTCAAAAGACTGATCATTGATTTATAAGAACCAATTAATGTTGATATTATTGAATTTATTTAACGGGTGTAAAATGTAACACACTCAAAATTTTGAATATATTTACTTTTAAATAAACTCAATCTCTTCGATAGCTTGTGACATAGGTAACTACAGTTTAAAATGAAACACAAGACACTACTAAATTATTAATATTTAAGCAAGAGCATTATAATATAAAAGCTAAATTGGGGTTTTTGAATAGAAATAAATAAATTATGTAAAATAAATGGTCTATAAATGTATAAAATAAACTCAATGATTATCTATTGATGTGACATAAAATTACAATCAGTTTAGAGAAAACAAATGCTCTCCCAAAATTTTCATGTTCTTAAATGCAGTTTTATCTTGATTTGTACACATGGTTTAAAATAAAATTCTTTTAATTTGAGAATATAATTTAAAAAATAAATCTTTAAATTTTAAAACAAAATATTAAAAAAATATTTTGGTTAATTGTTGGGATATTTTAGAAAATATTTCTTTTTTAGTGAATAGTGAAAATTATTATTTTTGAGGATTTCCATTTATTTTTAATACATTAAGTCCCCTTATAAATTTAATTTAATTTAAAATTTGAATAGTTTTTTAGTTATATAATATCATGTTGATTACATTTAAATAATCTTTAACACTATTTTACCATAATTTAGTTTTAAAAATCTCTTTTTACTGAAAACCGTTTTAAGGAATATAATGTTTATACGTTATAAATAATTAAAATAAACCATAACTAGGAAGGATTTAAAATAATTGTATAGATTATATATCTCTATATATTAATGTAAATTCATATAATTATTAATATATTATATATAGTTCATATGAGATAATTTATTTCTTAAAAATCCATTTCATGAAAAACTATTCATTAGACACGTCTATGGGTTTATTTCTAAATTGAATTCTTCCAATTCATTGATTTGAATTTGCGAAAATTAATCCATATGGTTAATAATAATAATTGATAATATATAATAAGGTCAACATAATTGTTGACCATAATAAATAGGGAGAAAAGTGAAAATTATTTACCACCCTTAAGGCAAAACTGTGTTTCTGGGTGTTTAAACTAAAATAAAAATTGTTAAGAATATCCAAAAACATTTTAATTCATATTTTAATATCAAATTTATATCATAACACTTATAAAATTCGGAAATGATCAATTTGTTATCTTTTTTACAGGATAAAAATGTGGCTGGAATTATTTCTTATCAAACATTCCATGTGTGTGCTCTCCCAAATATATTAAAGAACCCCCACTCTAAATTATGTATGTAAAAACACCATTAATTTTGTCTAATAAAAACAATTAACATCTCTAATTCCAAAACCTATTATGAAAATCCATGATGTGGTTATAATTATATCCTAGGACTACATTTGGTGCAATCCAAAAGATGGTGTCTAAAGAAGAGGCAACATCTTTAACTGAGTGTTTTATTTTATTTCTTCCTACAAATCCTTAAAATACAATACAAAATTTTAATATAATAATATCACTATATTTAATATATTGATATGTTTAATGATATTGTAACAACCTATGCTCATATACTATCTGAAACATGAAATAAAACCATTGATCGTGTGTACGATGAACTACCACATCATTAACCGATGAAATTGTATTAAGATCATTTCCTATCATGGATGGATATAATGGTGTATATAATTTTCATATATTAAATTTTGGATATAATTATAAATATTTAACAATAATATCACACACACCTTCTTAATTTCCATTCCATGTGGAATATGATAATGTCACTCGGCTGTGTGATGGACTACCGCCTGAAAAAGTTTTGGGAATAATTTTTGAATTAAACTTATTTGGAATATAATAAGGACCAATTTGTTGGTGATATATGATATTAATTATATAAAAATATAAAATAATAAATTTCATATACTTTTTTACCTTACAATCAATTGAATAAATGATAATTCCATTCGTGTACGGTGGAATACTGCACCAGGAAGAGATGATATTATTGTTTCAATAATTAATTACATTGATGGTAATAAAGGATAAGATTAATAAATATATGAGATATATATGACACAATTTTTATTTTGGGAAATTAATATAAAATACACTCTAATACCCTTTGACACATTAATGAAATTTTAATGTTGTTCTTGCATACATATGACGAACTATCTCCATGAAGTGATCGGAATCATTTTCCATGATCAAAATTAAAAAATGGTTATAAAAATGTAAATAATAATTAAATATTATATTTAAAACATTAAAATCATTATGGGTATGATGGAACTATATCATGTGTTCACTATCTAGAATTTTCATGACAATAATTGCATGAGAAAAAAGGCAATTAGCACCGGAAAAAGTATTGTTAATGAAAAATAACTAATGAATGGAAAATAAGGTGTTATAAGAGGATTATATATGATATTATAAATATTAATATGGTTCATGTATTTCTTTATAAAATTATTAAAATAATATAAATTAGGTTAACAATAACTTAACAGAAAGAATGGTGGAGGTAAGTGGGTTTCTTAACTCAATTTCCTTTCATTGGGACAATGTCTTTGGTTTTTATTATATTATGACAAGATAATATTACTGTTTTATTTATACCTTAAATTTTTTCTATATATATTTGTTAAACACAACCACTTCATTTATTTAGTCTCACATTAATGATATGATTATTTTTAGGGTTTTCATCTGAAAACATCCTTCTTTGGGACATGCATTCCATTATGCAGCGAATTTATTTTTAACTGTATATATATTGACCCTTTATATATTATTTATTGAAACCATAATTTCTCCTGGTATTTTATATTAAATGTTTTATAATTAATCCAATGTAGTTATAAATCAAAATATACAAAATCATTATAGGATTATATTTCTATCTCATTTTATTTGATATTGCTGATTATTTAATTTATAATGAAGGAAATGATTTGATAATTGTCCAATGAAATCATTTCATTTCATTATCATATAGTTTTAGAATATTTGTTCATGTAATAGTAGCATTTTCACCTCTTTGAAACTTAAAATGAATGTGAAAATGTTTTCAATCAAAATCAAAATTCCTCAATCACTTTGGTTGAAAATCCTTTTTCTTCAAAATTCATGTTTTCTAAAAAAAAATAAAAAAAATTCCTATGATTATTTAATGTAATTTGTATCCACAATAAGATTTTTTAAAACGATTTAAATGGAATCATCCTATATTTTTCCTAAAAAACTAAAATTTTACATTTCTTTAAAAATTGTGAAATGTGACATTATTTTCTACATATTTAGAATGAATAAAAATCTTATTATATCATGACCAATCAATGTTTTAAAGAATATTTTTTTTAATTTTAATATATTATTTTTTTAAAAAAATTCCTTTATTATTTTATAATGGTTTAGAACTTAAATAATTATTTTCAAAATGAATGAAAAGTTTCCTCTTTAAATGTTGAAAGTGATATTTAAAAATCATTTTACATCAAAGATTAAATCCTTTTATTATACAAATTAAGAAAAGGATACATACATCAAGAATGTTTTTATTGTTTTTAAATGATTATTCATCATTGGATGATAGAACTGAATTGAGTGAGAATGCACCCGTAAAGGGCTCCCAAGATAGGGTTTTCCTCCCACCACCGCCACCCCTTCACTGCGGATGGCGCAACGCTTCCTCTCGAGCACGGTGAGTCGGCCAGGTCCTTTGCAGCATCGCGCAGTTTCGGGGTCTCCCCTTGCTGTGGAGTTTCTATTTGGGATTCGGTGGTTGTTGGTTCAGTCCGGCGGGTGTAAGACCGGTCCCCATCGACGACATACTCTTCATAGCGCTCCTGGGTTCGTTCTTGGCAGCTTGCTGGTGTCCTGCGGTGTGCTTCTCAGCGTTTGATGGTCGCGCTCTTGCGTCGGTGGTGCTTGGGGTCCCGGACGTTCTCAGGTGAGTGAGGTGGGGTTTCATCGTGTTTGAAGCAGTCGTTTTGGTTGGTGGCGGCGGGATCTTGAGTTTTAGGGTGTTGCTTGTGCTGTTGGGTGGTGTTTCTGTGATTTCTAACCATTCGGAAATGGTTTTTGAGTCTTCCTTTCATCTCTTTTCTTGGTGAGGTGAAGTATGGATGATCCGGGGTTTTGGATTTGTTTTTGAATCGTTTATGTGTCTTTTGGTGCCATCGGTGGGGCAATGTATTTGGAGATGGCGATGGTGACGGCGACGGCACGGTCGGTTCTCACCGGTGATGTTGCTGATGGTCTGTGAGTGAAAGTTCCCACTGTGATTCTGCCGGTGGTGATTAAGTGGTGATGTCGGAGGGAAGATGGAATTGCGGTCTCAATAGAGGCTGGAGAAGCTCGCCGAAGACCCGGTAGTTGTTTTAGACCTGGTGTTGGCGCGCGACTCGAGGCGGTGTAGTCACGCAGCTCGAGATTATGATGGTGATTCCGTCGCCGGTGAAGGGTGTCACGTGACGGTGGACTTAGGCTGTCGTGTGGACTTCGCATGGCATGCGGACTGAGCATACATGGATTGTTGTGGCAGGTGAGTGGCTCGAGGTCTGTGTACGTTGACGCTTGGGTCACAGCTCGAGGTGGATGAAAGGGGATTTTGAATTTGTTTTTGAAATTTGAAATGCGGTTCTGTTTTGGATATTGTGAAGTTACTGGATGTGGTGAAATGGTGTTTGGGTAGCGACAACCCCTTAAACCGGCCATTTGAAAATGGGAAAAAAATGATTAGCACCAATCACTGGACATAGCATTTGATTTTATATATTTTTTCTAAATTATTTATATATGTCTCCCACATATATACCTAGTTTATTCACCATTTATTTTTCAAGGTGATTCATCCTTATGTTTATTTATAAAATAAATTCATTATTTAATTTTATGTTAATACGATATTAATTACTATTATGAACCCCATTTCATTCCATGGGTAATTATTATGTTTATTCCTTATGATTGATAACCATCTATGTCACACATACTCATGTGCATGAAATGAATGTAATTGGTGGACTAATAATTATATATCGCTCTATTTAAAAAGCTAATGATATAGTCTCATGAGACATCCTATAGGGGATTAAAGAGTGAACCGAATCCATTATGGGACTCAATCAACCACGTGATGTTGTGTTTGAAGTTATCATTCACTTATTCTTATATAATTTTTTATATTAAATCCAAATACAGTACAATTCTATGATCGTATAAAGCCATGTTCTTATAATTTTGTTTCCATGTCATTAATCATATTCATTATCCTTTTTGATATAATATTATATCATTTAGTCACATGTTATTCTCCATTGTAATTTTTTTTGTTGAATTTGTGAAACCCCTTTATTTTATGTATTTCTAAATTTAAACCATGCAATTTTAAAAGATCAAAATGATTTAGGATCTCATTATTAAGAATAAAATAAATAAGTTCAATTTTATCCTTAAATTGATGTAATATGAACCAATCATTCTAAAGACACATTGAATTTTCAATCCTCGTTTTATAATTAAAGGATGTTTTTGTTTATGAATCATGTTATAATATGTTTCAAAGTCTTGTGTTTCCATATATAATATAATAAAAATGTAAATTATTTTTTATTATTTTATTGGAAGGTATACAATTATATTGATCTCACAAATTATAAAAATTACCTTAAATGGTTTCAAATCAATAGAAAAATATTGTTGATGATTTCATCATTTTGAGTAAAGACTAAATTAATCATGGATGGAAATTTATATATTATAAATAATAATATTTTATACAATAAATTAAATTTAGTGATGTCAAAATGATATAAATTGGGATAAAAATGAATTACAACCCCTCTATTATGAAATATGATCAAAATAAAAAAAGATTACCCACACCCGATATAGAGAAAAAGGAAATAACTATCTAATATAAATATTAGACATAATTATAAAGTAATTTTATAATTGGTTATGTATATGAAAAAGATTATGTAATATGTGATTCAGATAATTATTTTTTATAGGGTATCTTATAGTGCACCCATCTAGGTGAGGAAACAACGTAATGGTTTCTGTCACAAATTCATCAATTTGGGATATTTTGGGTAATACACAACCAATTTCATTTATGACATGTATATACTACCTATTTTATATATGATATCATGAGTTATAATATAGGCTTTTTATTATAAGTTTAATTACAATCCCACTCTTTAATGGGGTTTGATTAAGGCATTTCTCAAGTTGTAAGGGTTTTCATGGTCTAAATTTATATTTAGTGGGACACATTACATGTTATGAACCATGATATCATTTAACAGTTTTATGATTATTTAATATACCATGAGGATTCTGTACATTATACTAATTATATTATTGGTTTATATAATATTAAATCATTTCATTTTCTCCAAAAAACTTTTCGGTCAAGTGTTTCCCCATCCAAAAGAGGTATGGATAAGTTAATTTTCATGGATTGTGTTATGGTCATTTTATTGATCATATGAAAAATAATTTATAGTCATTTTTCATTGGATTTTATTCTTTTTTAATCTATAATAATTTACATATTTACCATATAAACCCCATTTTACGTATTTCAAGCATTATGGTGTATGTTTCCCACAACGGATATTGGTTGCACATATATCTTTTATTTGAGTTACAATGTTTAATCAAAAACAATTATACATCTTTAAATGGGTTCTACGACCCTAATATCCTATTATATGGTCTTTTAAAATCCATTTTTTCCAAAAATATTTTAATATGAAGACATCATTTTCACTATTTTTGAAATATAGGGTTTTAAAATATGTTTTTTTAATTTATTAAAAAATTTCCTTTAAATTCATTTTCAATGAATTAAATTGAACAGAAAATTAATTTTTAAAACACTATATAATTTTCTGTGATCTAAAATTATAGATGCTTTAATTAAAAGTTTTTAAAATCATTCACTTCACATTTTCAAAGGATACTTTTTAATGTAACATGTATGTTTTTATTTTATGTTAATGTTAAAATTTTATTCTAAAATATCTTATATGTTATCACCACCTATTTATTTATAATATTGAAATGGATTTAATCTAATGGGATTTTGGTTACATGATTTATCTTATTAAATATATATGGTTATAATTTTGGGGATTGAACTCGTGGTATCAAACAATTCAATTCGTGATTCCTTTTTAGGTTGTACTGTTTGAAACATTATTTGGAAATAATGTTTTCCATATATGCCATCATCCTTCTATGTTTCTTTTGTTTCAATTGTATTATTTTTTACTAATACAATACAACATATATCTTTAAATTTGTTTTGTAATACCCTTATATTATAGATAAATGATCTACAACTAAATTTCTCTTCTCTCGCCATTTTGGTGTGTAACCATAATCTTTCATCAGATTATTTTACAATATATATACCATTTTTATTATTAAATTGATTTAGAGTTTTTCAACTAGATTCAATATATTTTTTGATTAGGGAAATTTTTTTCTTAACCATATGTCTTCCATCAATACAATTTATATATAAGAAGGTTTATTTTGTTGATTTAGTTGTATTTACGAATAACATTACTCGATGTAAATGTAGCATATTTTATTAAAATGGAGTTTTTTAATATATGTTGAGTGAACAAATGTCTTCTTATTGGATCATTATGGTTTTTTATCTGAAATCCATTTTATTTCCATGGATTCTTAAAGATGTGTTTAAGGAAACAAATTTTTTTCCATGGGTTCTTGATGACATAAAATTTAAATATGTCATTTTTATTGGTTTATAAGACCCATATAATTTTTATTGGTTCTGTATGATGTGATAAGTGAATGATGTTAATGATTCCCTCATAACCATTGTTTATTATTGCTGGATTCCTGTATCACCCTACAATATACTTTTTAAAAGTTTATATCTCATGAGAAAATGAAATAATAATTACTTTTTTATTTCTTATAAGCATGTACGCTAATAGTGTCGATCAATAATGAAATGTTACATACAATAATGAATGTCCCAATTTTGATAGGTCCTTTATATATTTATTATTTTTCCTACAATATGATATTTTCTTAAGGATGATCTTTATTTAATTTTTTTATTCATATCATATTTTATATCAGTATTTATGTGCTGATTAATGACCTAAGCTATGTTGTTTTTGATTTTATTAAGCATATTAATTATACCCAAATTCAAATCTTATGATAACTTATGATCATTGATTGGTTTCACATATGTTTATAATTATGGATCATTTAATCCCACCCCATTCATATGTTTCCAATTCTCATGGTTTTTAAGAATTGTATTACATAAGATGTTTTTTTTGAAGTGTATCTTATTAGATAAATTATTAGGATATTTTGAAGGCTTGTTATGGATTACGCGATCATTACCATAGTAGAAAAATAAAAAATGATCATCAGTTGAAAATTATATGTGTTTTTTAGTTAATATTTTATTCCAAATTCTCTAATACTCTAAACCTAAATTTATTGGGAATGTTATATAATGGATGAATTTCTATAATTCATGTACATAAAATAATTTATACTCTAGGTTTTCATATCCATATCAATAAAAATGAATATATATTATTCAATTCCAATGTGGTGGTCTTCATTACCCTAAATACAACAATCAAGAGGTTCTAAACATGTTCCTTTAGAGTATGAAACTGATGTATCCTTAATGATTTTACAAAAAACACATCCATGATTAAAAGTGGGTTTTCGTATTTTTGGGGAACCAAGGTGTACACTAAAAGTTAAAATAGATTAGGGAATTGGTTTTAGAGAATTAAATATTACAGTTGGATCAAAATATAGTTTAAGGAAAGAACACAATGGAATATAAAATTAGTGATCTAATATTATATATAATTAACTTAAAAAAATATTTTTTCTAGATATTACTAGTAACACTATATTTATTATATATTTTTTGATCATATAATTTTTTAGAATATCACATATAATTCTTTTATCTAATATAATTGGATTGATTAATAGTTAATGAAATCTAAATTGACGTGTTAGGTGTTGGAAATATCTATTCCATTGGGAAAAAGGGATTAGAAAATTTTCATCTATCGCTTAGGTTAAGAGATGGATACAGATGTCGAGATCATGTGGGATTTACTCATTCTTGATTGAGATATATGTGGTAGTGAATTATTCATTTATTGGATGCTAAAAACTAAATTCACAATTATTTTCTTTACTCAAAAGGATCGGCTCCATTCTCATGATGGAAATTGTAAACAATTTTATTGTGAATTTGATCAAATATCATATTGGGTATGTCCTATAATTTTAGTTATTTACACAATATCATGTTAGAGATTTAGTACACAATAAGTTACCACTCTCAGGGGTTCATATAATTAGTTCTTAGTGTTATTGATAGATATCATGTGTTTTATCCTAATAGAAATTCTAGGTTACCACTAATGAGAGATGTGGAATTATAAATTTATTTATATATTGGGATGAGTCCTATTTATTGTTGTTCACATCGAATAGATATTAGATGAGATTAGCGAAATGATTATATATCATGATGATGTTTTGATAATTGGATTTGTAAAAATCCGTGTGTAATTGTGGGGGGAATTATTTCTCTTTAGAGACAAGGTAGAAGGATATTATTGAATATTTAGTTATTATCAAATTCTAAAATAGTTGATCGTCAAAAACAAGTATAGGTTCCATCATATTGGTGATAGTTTTTAAATATATCATTTCATAATAATTGTCATGACCCTTCCCAGTGGGGCCCAAGCTGCAACTCCCCAAGCCCGCCTCAAATAGGCTAGGGGCTGGTGACTAGCACCGAGTAGGCATGCTACTAACATGGGAGGCATTGCCTAAAAACCTGTACACACGCACACACATCTCTAATTCCACAAAGCTGAAATGAAAAAGCTACTAAAAAGTAAAAAATGCATGCATACACTAAAAACCCAACCAACAGAGTACGACATGAAGGTAAAGTACAGTAATGTACAACCCGGGTCCAAAAGTACAAGCCCACCAAAAGATAGTCTGTAACAATGTCCAACCATTGAAGAAACGTACTGGGACTGAAATCTGTAGCCATAGGAATGCACCTCGGCCTGTCTGATCTCACTGAGTACCATTCGGTCCTGGTCTGCCTAGAATCCTATCAAAGGCTCGCTTGTATGCACAAGACATGACACATGCGGGAAAATCCCGTGCAGGGGTGAGTATAATAATACCCAGTAGGACATCCTAAAACCACAAAGGAATACCACAAGGGAAATACCACAAAATAAAGGTATAGTATACTCTACATAGTATATGTTTACAGAACATATAATGAGAATATCCTGATATACTCATACACAAATGACCATTGCGAAACCACCACTAAGATCCAGCTAGATTATTTTACTAAGCACGTAACAAAGAGAACACACTCCTAGGTCTGAAGAGAGAGAGAGAGAGAGAGAGAGAATGTACTCATTCTGGGAGAACACACTCCACATGTACTTTGAGAACATGATTCTCAGATGAGGATCACAACGAAGTCATGGGGTGATTCTGAAAACTCAGTCTGAACTAATCCGCTAAGCAGAAGATCGGCGCCCGGGTAAAGTTGGTCACGTCAATACCAAGAACTCTACATAGGGTGCAATGAATGAATAGAGGATCCAGCTCCAAGTCTCACATAGGGGATTCCAATAACTATATTCACGAGGTCCTGCTGAAGGGATCATACTCTTGTATATAGAAAATGGTACTGGTAACCTTCAGAAGAAATACCAAGGGGAAAAACCCTAATGAAACTAGCCCAAGTCATAGATGGAAACCGACTAAAGCCATGTAAGATTGGTTACACGGCCTGTAGTATAGTTACACGCTGTGTTCCATGACCCCGGGTACTACCCGTGTAACGGCCCATGTCAAAAGTCGAAGTCATATATGAAAGCATATACATTGAGTGTAAGTTTATGTACACTATGTGTCCTGCCAACTGGAAAACACCCATGTACTCTGGCCGTATACCCGTACACGGTGTCTGTGTCCGTGTCGCCTACCCGTGTACCAGTACACGGGGTATCCCATGTATCTGGCTAGGTCTGGCCAGGGAAGGGTATACACAGCGTGTCCTTGGCCATGTACCCTACCCATGTCCATGTACCCCCCCCGAGTACACGCCAAGTAACCCGCCGACGAACACACATCGTATAGCCCATAATACATGTCCTGTTGTCGGGATTTTTCCAGAATCGCTGTCTTTCATGGCGCACATTGGCCAATCCTCTGGTTCATGATCCGACCGCCAGACCATCATAAAAATCTGGATTCGGCGTCGTCCCACCCCTACGAAACCGATTCCATCAGTTTCAGGCTTCAGATCGACCATGATAATGCATCCTGATCCGCCCGCATGAAAACGCTTGAAGAACAGGAATCCCCGAACCGCATCTATGTGTCTGCCGCCATCGCCATCACACCTCCATGACATCGCTTTAGGGTTGTATCTACAATCTCAGATCGTTGCGCCACAATCGAATGTGCAGTGATCAATTTCCACCAAGAGCGCGTAGAACGCAACTAAGAACGCGAGGGAGAAATACAAAAAAAAAATAGAACAAGAGGGATGAACCTCGATCATTGTTCGTGATGATCTGGGTTCATCACCGTTAGATCAAAACCAAAATAATCAACAGCTTATAATATGGAGTATTGGATCTACCGATAAAACCCCAAATCACACCCGCCCGCAAAACGATCGATTCACGGGCTAATCAGTTTGCATATTATTCCGCGTTCATTGTAGGAACCAAGAACAGGGAAAGGAAAATAAAAAACAAACATCCTACCTAGATCCGCAACGTTCGTTAGTGAAGATCTGGTCACCGCTTCGTCGTCACCGGTGAAAATCATCAAGAACGTCATCACCGCATTGGGGGTATCCTCTAGAGGTTTCCCAGAGCCACTAGGGGTTTCAGGGTTATGAGGTTAGTAACCCTGGACCCCTGTGAAAACCTTTATTTAAAAAGGATAAAAGATATCTACTACCACATATTTAAAAGATTTCACTGGAGAATAAAATATTTTTAATAAATATTTTATTACAATTATGTCCAAAAACTCGATTTCACCACCGACCTACGCCGGACGATGTTAGGCCTCACATAAGGTAAAATCAAAGTTCGGAATGCGATGGTGCCTTCATATTTCTGATCTGGGCATCCGTTTGAGAGTTATCACACATTTCTCAGGAGAACCACACGTGCGTGTAATTTAATCATTTAATTAAATTCAATCATTTTTTCCGGGCTCACTGGGCCTCAGAACTACACACCGTCTCAGAGCCTGGTCTCGAAATGATTCATACATAATATTAAAATAAAACATGGTAAAAATATGAGATATTAGATCACACCCACCTTATGGATTTTACGTCCCTGAAAATCCAAAACAAAGGCTACTCAAAATGATGTGGGTACTGCAAATGAATCTGAGCCTCCCTCTCCCACGTGCTCTCTATGAGATTCCCGTGCTGCCACCATACACACACTAAAACAATAACTCTCCTAATAAGGATCTTCTCTTGCCGATCCTCGATCTCCGTAGGGTACTCAGCAATGGTCGCTCCATCATCGATGTCTTGCTCTCCCAATTCGATAACGTGTGATGGATCATACACGTACTTCCACAAATGCGAGACATGTAAGACGTTGTGTACCTAGTCCATCTGAGGAGGTAGATCCAAACGATAAGACACCATTCCAACTCTACTTAGAATCTTGAGAGGGCCGATGAACCTTGGAGATAGCTTGCCACCTCGGCCAAACCTCCGCAATCCCCGTCGAGGTGAGACCTGAAGGAACACATGGTCTCCCTCCTCGAACTCCAAGGGCCTCTGCCTCCTGTTGGCATAATAATTTTGCCGACTCTGTGCAGTCTTCATATACTTTAGGATGACCGGAACCTTCTCTGTAGTATCTCTCACCATCTATGGGCCCATGAGTACTAACTCTCCTGGGTCAGTCCAACAAAGTAGTGACCTGCAAGGTCGCCCGTACAAAGCCTCGAATGGTGCCAAACCAATAGTGGAATGATAATTGTTGTTGTAAATAAACTCCACCAGTGTTAGGTGATCCTCCTATCTACGACTTATGTCAAGTATGAAAGCTCGAAGAATATCCTCTAGAACCTAGATGGTCACTCTGTCTGACCATGAGTCTAGGGATGAAACGACGTGCTCAAGCGTAACTGAGTCCCAAAAGCTTCCTGCAATCCCTTCCACATATGGGATGTGAAATGAGAATCACAATCTGAGATGATTGTAGATGGAACTCCATGAAGTCAAACTATCTCTTGAACATAGAGGCGTCCCAATCCCTCTACTAAACGCTACTCCTATAAGGCTAGGAAGTGGGCCGACTTGGTGAGTCAATCAACGATCACCCATATGACATCGTGTCACCTGGATGTACGTGGTAAACCAATCATGAAGTCCATGGATATCCCATCCCACATCAACACAGGCACCTCTAGGGGATGACTCAAACCTTTTGGAAACTAGTGCTCAGGCTTTACTTGCAGACAAGTAAGGAACTGAGAAACAAACTCTGCCACACTCTTCTTCATTCCTGGCCAATAGAACTGACGTCGGAGGTCCTAATACATCTTTTACATGCTTGGATGCACTGCCAAAGGGGATGTATAGAACTCCCTCAGAACCTTCACTCGCAATGTCACTGGTACTACCAGGCGCCCTCTGAAAAGAATAACGTTCTCCCCACCTGTTGAACATCCATCAATAGCATCACCCGCAGATATTTGAGCACATAGAGTCTCATAGCTAGCATCCTCGAGCTGCGCTTCCCTGAATCGCTGTAAGAGTGGCAGTGTAACAACCATCGACTGAAGGTAAGATCCCTCATCACCATCCATGAGGGATAATTGTAAAGATGCCAACTGTCTTGTTGCCTCATCTAGCAAATCCGAACTGGATTTCCAGCTGAGAGAATCTGCCATAACGTTCCCCTTTCAAGGTGTGTAAACGATCCCAAAGTCGTAATCCTAGAGGAACTCAAGCCATAATATTTGTCTCAAATTCAGATCCTTCTGAGAAATATATATATGAGACTCTTGTGGTTAGAGTAGATGGTAAACCGCTCACCCATCAGGTAGTGCCACCATATCATCAACGCGAAGACTACCACTGCCAACTCAAGATCATGGGTCGTATAGTTCTGCTCATGGGGCCTCAAATGGAATTAGCAGTAGGCAATCACCACTTGCTTATGCATCAGGACACAACCAATCCTGGTTCCTGATGCGTCGCAGAACACTACGTACTTGACACCCTCCTCTGATAATCTCAAGATCGGGATGCTCGACAGACTCTATCTCAACTGTTGGAAAGTACTCGTGCTGCATCTTCTTGATTCCTGGAGAAATCAAGAATGAATCACCGATAGTAGGCTGCCAACCTAAGAAAACTCCACACTATCATCACGCTCTGGGGTGTCTCCCATGCTATTACTGCCTCCACCTTGGCTGGGTCCACTACTACACCATCTTCTGAGATAATGTGTCCCAGAAAGTGGACCTCCTGTATCCAAAATGGACACTTCGAGAGTTTCCCATACAACTGGGGCACTCACAGTGTGTCCAGAACCATCGTTAGGTGTCTCGCATGCTCATCCTCAGACGTAGAGTACACAAGGATATCATCGATGAAGAAAACTACAAACCAATCCAGATAGGGCTGACTGTTACGGTTTATGAGTCCCATAAACAATAACGGGGCGTTCGTCACGCCGAAGGGAATCACCAAGTACTCATAGTGACCATAGCGACATCTGAAAGCTATCTTCTGTATATCCTCATCCCATACTCACAACTGGTGATAGCCTGATCGTAGATCAACCTTCGAGAACCATCGTTCCCCTCTCAACTGGTCGAAGAGGTTATAGATCCTCGGTAGTGGATATCGTTTCTTCACGGTCAACTGATTCAAGCGCCGGTAATCCACACATAGCCTCAAGCTCTCGTTTTCCATCTTGGCAAACAACACTAGGGCCGCCCTGGGTGAAACGCTGGGTCTCACAAATCCCTTCTTCTTCAAGTCTTCCAGCAGCACCCTCAGGTCACGAAGCTCTGCAGAAGCCATCTAATATGCTGATGCTAATATCAGTGTCATCCCGGGTTGTAACTCAATGCAGAAATCTATCTCCCGACGGGGAGGTAGTCCAGGGACATCCTCCGGAAAGACGTCCTTGTACTCAGCCACTACTGTTGGAAACTGGAAACTCATAACATCTGCTGCACCACAGGATAGGTTTGCCAACTGATAACATATTTGTTGTACCTTCCTACGCACGAGTCCATTCTGCACTACCTGGGTCTCTCTTTCGTCGACAAAATAGAACCTCATTCCATCACTGCGGACACACCGCACTCTTCGCCAAAAACATTTAATCTGGGCATGAACTGTGGATAGCAAATCCATACCAAGAATGACATCGTAAGGCCTCGACGCTTCCACCACAAAGTTCAAACTGAAACTCTCACCTCCAAGGGTCTGGTCACACTGTCTACAGAGGTGTGTGATCTCTAAATCTTCTTCAGTCAGTGTTTCTAAGCATAAGGGTCGAGTCAACGGATCAACCAGAATCTCAAGGTCTCGAACAAGATAAGCAGCCAGAAAGGAATGACTAGCACCTGTGTATATTAGTACGACAAAAAAATTAGAAAAGACACAGATTTTACCTCTAATCATTCCGGGTGTACCTGGGTCATATGCCTCTGATGCCTGTAGCTGTCCCTGCCTCTGTCTACCAGCTCCCTGAACCTGGGGTGGACCTCCTGGGGTTGGTGGTGGTAAAAGGTTAAAACGCCGACCACCTCTAGCTGCTCTCCCATCTCCCCTACCATGTGCATCGCCCCGTGGGTCTGTCTGATCCAAATGTTTCCTCTACCTCGGTGGTCCATCCACTGCTCCCATGTCCGTAGTATGGCAGGTCGGACAATCTCGAGCGAGATGTCCCCTGCCATCACATGAGTAGCATCACCTCTCTCGAGGCTAGCTGGATGTGCCCTGTAAAACCTATACAGTAGATCCCCTATCCTGGGATCTCCTCTGAAAACATCTCCCACGCCTGGGTCCCTAACTTTATCTCCCTATTTCCGTGGTCTCTGCTACAGCTCACCCACTACTAACAACTACCGGCAATCTCAACTCTTCCAAGAATCTCTCACCCACCAAATCCTGCTGGAGCACCCCAAAAAAAGTAGGAATTCTCATAGGGATAATGCTAGCTCAGATATCTCTGCACAAGCCCCGCTCAAAAGTATGAGATCTAAAGTACTGGTCTCTGACCATATCCATCGAGTACTGCGAGAGGTCGGTAATCCTCTATGAATAATCATCCACCATCATGGTTTTTTGCTGGAGCTGAAGAAGCTCCTGTATAGGTACTTCTCTCAGGGTAACCGGCGAAGACTCCTATCTGAAGAGATGCTCAAACTCTGGCCACACAACAGTCGCCTCTTCATGAGTCTGGATAAACATAATCCACCATTTCCCTTCCAATCCCTGCAAGAGGCTCGCTGCCAGGATCACCATCTGATCTGCTGGCATCCTGACTAAAAGGAAGACTCTGGCCAATGCCTCAAGCTAGTCCTCTCCTACATGAGGGCCTGGCTCGCCCCAAAACCTGGGGTGTCTCTGTCTCTGAAACTCATGGAGTGTGCTCAGCCTGTGCTCTTCCTCCACTGGTACAAAGAGAACTAAACACTACTCCACAGGTGGTGGGATAACTGGTACACCACTCGATGATAAAATTAGGGGATATGGTCCCTATATCGAGGGTGCATCACTGAGGGGGTCATCATCGTGATCGAGCTAGTAGATCCTAGCGGGTGTGCATCTCAGTGGCATCCTATAATAAAACAGGATGTATCATAGTCAGTTAGTATATCTGGAGAGTTGAAACAAAAGGACATGGAAAACATAACCCATTCTTATATGATGCATGTACCATTATTTTCACATGAAACTAGTGTTCTATTGTTCAATGTCGAAAAACAAGTTATCAGAGTCCTGGGGTATGGATACGTCGGCCGCCCGTACCAACACTGGGGTCCCTGGCCTGAAATCCAAACTCCAAACACTTAACACTATTTCCCCAAACCAACACACAGACTCTTGGTTTTAAGGTAGAACCGACCACCTTTGATACCAATCTATCACGACCTGTCCCAGTGGGGCCCGAGATGCAACTCCCCAAGCCCTCCCCCAATAGGCCTAGGGCTGGTGACTAGCACCGAGTAGGCATGCTACTAACATGAGAGGCATTTCCTATAAACCAGTACACACGCACACAAATCTCCAAGCCCACAAATATGAAAAGTAAAATCTACTAAAAAGGAAAAAATTCATGAATACACTGAAAACCCAACCAATAGAGTTGGGCAGGAAGGTAAAGTATAGTAATATAAAACCCTTGGCCAAAAGTACAAGCCCACCAAAAGAGAGTTTGTAACAAAGTCCAACCTGTGAAGAAAGGAACTGGGACTACAATCTGTAGCCGTATGAACACACCTCGGCCTATCTAATCTCAATGAGTACCGTCTGGTCCTGGTCTGCCTAGAATCCTGCAAAAGGCTCGCTCGTCTGCACAAGACACGACACGTGCAGGCAAAGCTCATGCATGGGTGAGTATAACAATACCCAGTAAGACACCCCAAAACCATAGAGGAATACAACAAGGGAAATACCACAAAAGAAAGGTACAGTCAGATCTACACAATATATGTTTACGGAACATAAAATGAGAATATCCAGATATACTCATACATAAACGACCATTGCGAAACCACCACTATGATCCAGATCATTGATTCCACTAAGCACATAACAAGGAGAGCACACTCCTAGGTCTGAAGAGAGAGAGAGAAAGTATTCATTCAGGGAGAACAGACTCCACAAGTATATTGAGAACATGATGCTCAGATGAGGATCACAACCATGTCATGGGGTGATTCCAACAACTCAGTCTGAACTAATCTGCTATGCAGAGTATCGGTACCTGGGTTAAGATTGTCACATCAATACCATGATCTCTACTTAGGGTTCTAGGAATGAATAAGGGATTCGTCTCTAATTCTCACAGAGGGGATTCCAAAAACTCTATTAAGGAGGTCCTTCTGATGGGATCATACTCTTGCATATAGAAAATGATACTAGTAACCTTCAAGATAAAGACCAAGGGGACGAACCCTAAGGAAACTAGCCCAAGTCACAGAAGGCAACTGGCTCAAGCCATGTAATATTGGTTACACGGCGTGTAGTATTATTACACGTCGTGTTCCTTGACCCTGGGTACTGCCCATGTAATGGCCTGTGTCAAAAGTTGATGACGTATATGAAAGAATATACACGGCGTGTATGTTTATGTACATGCTGTGTCCTGACAACTGGAAAACACTCGTGTACTCTGGTCGTATACCCATACACGGTGTCTTTGTCCGTGTCGCCTTCCCATGTACCAGTACACAGGGTATCCTGTGTATCTGTCCGGGTCTGGCCAGGGAAGGGTATAAACGGCGTTTCCTTGTCCGTGTACCCTACCCATGTCCGTGTACTCCCGGAGTACACGCCAGGTAACCCACCGACGAACACACGTCGTGTAGCCCATACTACACTCCGTGTAGTCGGGATTTTTCCAGAATCGTTGTCTTTATTGGCGCACCTTGGCCAATCCTCTGGTTCATGATCTGACTGCCAGAATATCATGAAACTCAGGATTTGGGGTCGTCCCACCCCTTCAAAACTGATTCCATCGGTTTCGGGCTTCAGATCGGCCATGATAATGCGTCCCAATCCACCCTCATGAAAACGATTGAAGAACCGGAATCCCCAAACCACATCGATGTGTCCGCTTTCATCACCGTCACACCGCCGTGACATCGCTCTAGGGATGGATCTACAATCTTTGATCGTTGCACCACAATCGAATGTGCAGCGATCAATTTCCTCCAAGAACGCATAGAAAGCAACAATGAACTCGAGGGAGAAATACCAAATTTTTTTTCGAACAATAGGGACGAACCTCGATCATTTTTCATGATGATCCGGGTTCGTCACCGTTAGATCAAAACCAAAATAATAAACAGATTATAATCTTGAGTATTGGATCTCCTGATAAAACCCCAAATCAAACTCGCTCGCAAAACGATCGATCCATAGGGTAATATGTTTGCATATTATTCCATGTTCGTCGTAGGAACCAAGAACGGGGAAAGGAAAATCAAAAAAAAAACATCTTACCTTGATCTACATCGTTCGTTGGTGAAGATCTGGTCACCGCGTCATCGTCGCCGGCGAAAATCGTCAAGAACTTCGTCACCATGTTGGGGGTTTCCTCCAGAGCTTTCCCAGAGCCTCCAGGGGTTTCAGGGTTATGAGGTTAGTAACCCTGGACCCTTGTACAAGCCTATATTTAAAAAGGATCAAAGATATCTGCTGCAACATATTTAATAGATTTATCTGCAGAATAAACTATTTTTAATAAATATTTTATTACTGTTACATCCAAAAACTAGATTTCACCACCAACCTGCACCGGCCGATGTTAGGCCTCGGCTAATGTAAGATCACCGTTTTGAATGCAATAGTGACTTTGGATTTCTGATCTGGGCACCCATTTGGGAGTTATCCCACTTTTTTTTAGGAGAACCGCACATGTGTGTAATTTAATCATTTAATTAAATTCCAACATTTTTTCCGGTCTCACCGGGCCTAAGAACTGCACGCCATCACAGAGCCCGGTCTCGAAATGATTCCCAAATAATATTATAATAGAACATAGTAAAAATCCGAGACATTACAATAATTTTATACAATAATTGAACTCAGTTTGGGCTACCATCAGATAGGGAATAAGAATGTACGTTTCTGTTAAACTACCATTAAAAGATAGATTGTGTATTATTATTATCTCATGCATCTTTTCAAGCATACAAAAATAGTTTTATACATTATGGAAATAAAATATTATGATACACTAATAATCGAAAAGAAATTAACAATATTTATTTAAATTATCCTATTATATACCAAGTAGAAGTTGGATCATGAATTTAATTAGTATATAATTCTATGAACATTAATGGAGTGTTTCTTATATATAATTATATGGAATATAAAAATATGGATTTATTTAGTGAAATTTCTATCCCATGTAATTTGTAACAAATAAATCTATAGGATCCTATAAATACTCATGAGGATATTTCCTAGGAAATATAAAATAATGTGTTCTGGATCAAAATATTTCGAGGCCCTATGGTAGTTAAAATTGCTAGGTTTATTTCCAGAAAATAAAGATGAAGTTATCATCGATACCATCCATAATTTTCATTGATCATGGAAAAGGTTATGTGGTATAATTTGATGCATCATGTTTGTCACTTAAGAGTGTTTTTATATAACATTAAAATCTTAAGGAATGTGACATATACTTGTTTTTCCATTATGATAAGAACTACCCTACTCATGACTTGAATTTTGATGTGATAATGGACGCATTGAAAACATGGTGTTACCATAACATTGGGGAGAATATTTTCATATATTTAAAAAATAAAATACTTAAATATATCTTCAACTGTACTGATTAGAATATTAGGTAGCAGATCTATGTGAATCGACATCAAAAAATTGGAATTTGAATTTCCTAATATGTTGGGAAAAGGTAACATGCTTATAAGTTAACCAAGAATGTAGTATTTGAATAAAGTTCCCATGTATTTTAAATAGAAATAGAATATACTAAACTTTTTTATTTATATTATTTTGTAAATTTGGTATATGATCATGTATTTTTTTACATTTTTTTGTAAAATCATCTTGGGATAAACATATTTTGAAAAAAGAAAGCAATTAATCTAGATTGATAGTATACAATAGTAATTTTAAATGATGTTGAGACCTTGGATGATTGATCATGGTATTTTTATGGTGTCTTATTTTATAGGAATAGGTGAGTGGTTTAATTTTTCTAGATACCTGATATGATGAATAATGGGAATCCTTCAAGCTCGGTAACTCACATTATTATAGAAAAAATGTTTTATATATTTATGTTCTTATATATAGAGCTATGGATAGAGTAAAATATAATACTATTCATTTGCCATTTAAGACCTATAAAAAGGTAATGGATAATCATCACAAGACCATATGATTATAACATCTTATTTTCATTACATTAGGGAAATGGGATGACAACTCAATAAAAATTGTTATTTTCTTGGGTCACATAGTTGGAGGAGATCTATTTTTGTAACTATCAATAAATTTATAAAATATAACAACATCCTTATTATAATCCTAATTAAAATGGAATAAGAAGATAAAAATATATATTTCAAATTTATGTTTGTGATTTTTCGGTACTCACTAGAAATTTTTCCAAATAATTATTTAAATTTTAATTGCACATATCTATAAGGGTATTTAAGAAGAGATGTGTCTTTAGTTTATGTAGAAAATAGATTATCACATGTAAAAATATGGTCAATGTTTTTAGAAAATAGGTATCCATGATGATATTTTTTTCCAACATGAAAAATATAATAAAATTGATAGAAAACCATAGTTCATTTCTTCATTAAATATTAACAGAGTTATCAATCATCAAATATGATTGATAATTTTGATGATCTTTATATATGGTCATTCCAGACTCAAATATTTTGGGTTGAACTCAATAATCACTCTCTATTAAAACTATTAATTTTTATAGAGATGAAGAGTAATGTAAATATTATACAAAAAGCATTTTTAATGGCTCAAATTGTTACAATATAATTTTTTATCATTTGCTTAATCCATTTATATTTGTAGTTTCTGATTAGTTAATTATCAATGTCCTTCCAAGACTATGTAATTAGTGATTAGGAATTAAAGGTAAAACTTTTTCATGATATTTTAGGCTATTGAATTCTTGTAATGTCTTGGGAAAGACAAATACCTAAGAGATTTACCACCCTACATGATTTTTATTCATCCTGTATTTTACATGTCCCAAATAATTTAATACTACACAAATACATCTCATTTATCTAAATGATAAGGCATGTATATATAACCCAGCACATTTATAGTTGATAAACCATTTTGTATCCATTATTATCATAATAATTTGTTGTGTGGTATGTTTATCACGTTATTTTATGTTCTTCTGAATAACTGTAAATATAAACAGATGATTTTGGAGATTGAGGATTTTATTATAAAATTATATTTTTATAGTATATTTTATGTACTTTCGGTGATTTTTATGACCACTCATTATTCTTATCTCCTAATAAACTATCAGGTTTCCCTCACCAAGGATTTTCTTCTCTTATAATGATGGTGCTTCTTTGCGTCGCTTGGCCTCTATCTTTCCCCTCATCTAGCATGTATCTTGTCACTGTTCACCATGAACCACTAATATTTTTTATTGTCCAACCATGTGAGACTCCAATCATGGGCATTGTATTAGTTAACATAGAGATTTGGTATCATGTCTTTGGCTATCTTCGGTGCTAGGTTGCCTTTATCCTTTGAGTGGTAGTATTATGACCAAAGTTTCTTGCTTCATCATCATCTTTCCTTTCTACATATCCAAATGTGTTTGACCCCATCTTAGTCTAGTATGATGGTTCCCTAGATAGATTTTTATAGTGATAGTGGTATTCTGGTATTGATATTTTGTTGCACATGTGATGGTTTTACATTGTTAATTTTCTCAAAGCTAGTTTTGGGCGTCACAAGATCTTTCATCCTCAACTACATTAACTTTTTTCCATAGAGTTTTGAGGGTTTCTTATCTCTGATTCTTCAATTTTTCATCTTACTATCTTGTATATTTGAGATTTCCTCAATGTTGATTCTTTCTTAGATGTCATGGTAATGGTTCCCGGGCATGCTGAAGTTGTGTCGAATGTGATGGTCCAGCGGGCTAAACATTCCAGTGTTGTGGATGTCAATGATTGTTCTATTAGAAGGAGGTGGGATTCAATGATGTGGAATCGATCATATATTTCCTTTAGGAAGGGGTGTGATTAATTCAATCCATTCTATGGTTTCTAGTACCTACACTCCCCTACGTCGGTCTAATGTGGTGGATATTTAGAGGCTCTAGGATGTACAATTTGTGCATTCATTTGTCTTCCATAAAATGAAACCTAAGTATGATTCTAACCATCATATGTATTTCAATTCTGGTTCATTGGATGAATGAGATATTCTACGGCCTCATTACATATCAAATCATATTAGGGTTCTATATCATGCGATGGAGGTGTCTTGTTTTGTTTTTCTCTGTTTAGGGTCAATGATGCGATGAGCTTCTCTCGATGGCATTATAAGTGATGATGGAAGCATCAGAGTGTCAGGCTGTCCGGACTCAAGGTGTGTCTTTCTTTGTTTTAGTTTGGATATTTCATTTGAATTTTAATTTTAAATTTTCAACTATATAGTGTGGTGGTTGAAGGAACAGTAATATTTCCCATGGTGATTTTAATTTTTTAATATTGTATTGTGATTGCGGGTTGTTCTATAACTCTATTGGGATGGTGTGTGGTGTACTAGTGGGTCCATGATTTGTTTTTTCATATTTGGTGTCTTTTATGTGGTTCTCACTCAACATAAATGTTGTTTTATTTAAAAAACCAAAATGGATTTAGAGGAAGATAGTGTCAGATACACAGTTACAAAGTTGGTTCTGACCATAAAACATAGATATTCTTACGTAGTGTGTAATTCTATTGGCATATTCATTTTTGGTGTGTGTTTTTCCTAACTATATAGCTAGACCATGCTGCTCATCCTGAAAATTAATTTATAATTCCCAGTATCAGCACATAGTTCTCCAAAATGTGTGTCCAAACCATTTGATATTCCAAGAATTGAACTTTGAAATTAAAAATATTCGTTTTATCACATTTATTCATTATTAAATACCTTAATTCAATATGAATGTCTATAAATTTCTATATTAATGACCACTATATCATCTATAACATCACTTAGAATTGTAAATTCAATTTGAGTGGTTTTTATCATGTATATGTAATTTTTTCATTTACTTCCCTTCTATACCAATATTTTCATCATAATCCAATTTTTTCCCTCTCGACTTCCATAACAAGGCGTGATGGATAATTCATAAGTTAAGGGTCTAGAAAAACATATTTTTCAAGGTTTATAGTGTTTACGAATTAATTTTTATATCTCGAACTCTTATTATTTAAAGAAATAAACATGATCTAATTATAATGATATATTTATCTATACATAACCTCCTCTTATTTGGAATAATATTGTTTCATGTGTTTTTATAGAATTTTCTACTATATTATGATATAAATAATTTTTTTATAATTTATTATTATTTTTATCTATTTTATCCTTCATTTTTACTTGATAAAGTGATACTTTGTTGACTTTAATGTTATATATCATAAAAGATAGTTTTAATTCTCATGAAAAATTGATAAATTATCTCTTAAAATCAACTTAGTTAAAAACTATTTTTAAAATACCCAATTAAATGGAAATTATTTATACTAAAAAATTAATGTTTTATATTTTTATACTTTTTTATATTTTTTTGGCTATATAATTATTTAATATAGGTTGTTTTTACTCATTTCATGAACTTTACAATTAGTGACAAATATAATTCCTAATATCAATATTATGATAACTTGAAAAATGAGAGTGAATTTAATACTAGATAAACATTAGAGAAATTAGTAGTCATTTGAGTAATATTAATGAGTTAAACACTAGTTAATATTATATACTAGATAGGTCCCATAGTAATGATTTCAATATCAATATAAGATTTTCACAGAAGAGGACAAAGTTATGTTAGTGTGTTAGTATTTTAGGTTCAACATAGGCTTGAAGGTGTTCCACATGAATGGTCATTGTTAAACAGTTTTTGACTCCTGATTTGAACCACAGGTTGTGTTTTTTTCATATAATTTTTTTTTTATTTTTTGGTTTATATTATTAAACTTATATGTTACAATTATTTCAACTTTTTTACATGTAAGATAAAATTTTCCATTTTAAATTTGATATTATTCACAAAAAATATGGAACATGTTTTATTTTTATATTCGTGTAAAATAAAAAATTCATTTCTACTTTTATTTCAGATAGTGCCATTTATTTTATCTACAATAAGAGTTATATAGACTCATAATGTTTTCCAACCTGGTATTGTAATATAGCCTACAAAATCCCATTTCGAGTAAATAATCCCATTTTAATCAAATATCGGTAGCTTTATGGGATCTACATCCCCCGGTGGCCTAACATGATTCCTTCATCACCATTTATACTATAATGACATGATATAGACCAATATTCTTTAAGATATGATTATGAATACTTTTTTAGGGACCCACTTATAACTACTTTTTCATGTACAAAAATTTTCATCAATAAAAAGATTTGTTATTGGTCTCCATTATATTGTTTATATCATGTAACTCACCTTAAATTTTATTTATAAAATTTTACTGAATGGATATTGGTTTAATATTTATTATACTATGTTTTATTGATATTATATTTTAATAAAATATTTTTCTTATTGACTTCATTATACCACAAATGAATACCTCATTAAAAAATCCTTATAAGAGTATTCTATTTGGTTTATTATATTGGGAATGAAATTTCCTTACTATTCTGTATTATTTATACTCCAAGATCTTTTCACCATCATATATAAATATTGAAACTATTTCAAACCATTAGTAGGGTTTAATTTTTAATGTGGTTTGTTTCCCAAGTCCTTTTTCAGGTAAATCTTATTATCTTCAACTGACATACAAATTTATGAGTGTAATTTTTATCACCCCCTTTTTATATTTCTTACTCTATCGTTTTCACATCATTTTTCATCAGTTTCATTTAAAAAAGAACCTTCCAATGTTTTTATTATTCATTAATGTATTCATTTTTAAATTATAAATCATTTTAAAATAAATGATACATAGTTTTTTCATTAATTAATTTTTTAAAAATAAAATAGATATTTCCTTAGTATTTTAAATAAAAATTTATTTTCTTCTTTTATATGGGTTTTCATATTTTTCATAATATATTAATGTTTACTATAGTTATTAGAGAACATGAATTAATAGAAATATTACTTACATTCTAGAGATGATTTATTTTTATTTCTTGTGAAAAACTTTATAAAATCTATTCTATTCTCATTGGTTAATTATGTGATAATGAATTTATCAATTTTTATATATTCATATGGAAAACATATGTATAGTTTATTTTTAGGTGATTATTTAAAATTATATATCCCATGAATTAAATAAATAATTTTCTTCTCAAATTATATTAGGCTATTACATATGATAGTTTATCTCAATCCACCATATTATACTAAATAATTATATATAAACTGATGATAGACTTGGTTTTGAGCCTTAACATAAGATATGATTTTCTGTAACTATAAATGTTCTACATTTCAAATATCATTCCATATTATAATATTAGAAAAAGCATTATAAATTTATTCATTTCAAATTCCATGTATATTATTCACCTAGGTTAGAGTTTTTTATTACATTATCAAACATATATGATATTTATTATTACAAATTTAGGATCATATACATTGGTTTAATTTATATCATTATAATATTTCAATGTTTTTGAGAATATAATCTCATTATTATATCATATTTACATTCCATGGAAAATGTTGAAGAATATAACATGTGATTAATGAAAATTGAATACATGTATAAACGAAATTTACAATAAATATTCCCTATGTTGTAAAATAAGTCATCTATTTATGTAATCACTAATGATAGTGACATATTGAATTATAGGGGAATTATTTACTATGATTTATAGAAAAGTATATTTTGATTTTATCAATTTGTATCAGAATAGGGTTAAGTTAATTTTTGGGCTTTTCTTATTGAGAGTAAAAGAATATTCCCTAAGGTAACCATGTTTAGTAGAAAGAGTTAACAATTAAATGTGATTTATAGTGATATATTATAAAAGATTAATTAGTAAATGAATCTTTAGATTTATTTTCATATATATATTATTATTTAAATTTTATAACAATATTACTCATGCTAACAATATTTTAATTAGTAAGAGGTTAGAACCTAGATAAGAAGAATATAGGTATTCTTGTTATATATAAATAGAAATCAAATATCATATGTAATTATTTTTCTACACACTATATTGTTTCTTGAATTGTTTATACGATAATCTGTTACCCACCATTGAAATTAGATATTGATAGATATTTTAAAACAAAATTTCATGAAATGGTTTAATCACTAGTCTATAAATATTAATATATTAAGGTTTGTGGGAAGGTATATCAACCAAATCACGTTATTATCAAATTAATAGAATTTGATATGATTTTAGGATTGAATTTACTCTATATACATTGATCTCAAATAATGTTTTATGTAAGAGTAATAAACATTCATATCCCAAATCATCTCTTAATAACATTCTATTGCATGGTTGATGATGATAACCCTATGGAAACTAATTTCCATATATAGGTCATAAAAACAAATAATAATTGATATTGAACTAAAATGGTTCATAATAAACTCAATATTCATTATATTCAAATATAATAATAATATATGAATGTATTTCCATAAGACATTAATGGTTTTCCCCATAATGATTGGTTGAGATTTCATTTTAACTCATGCATGTTGTTAATTGTACATTGATGAAACCTTATTAAATGCCCCCTTAGAATTAGTGGAATTGAATAATAAATGTCACACAATGCATTTTAATTACATTAATAAGTTAGTTAACTTGTTTAAAAATTTGTAAAAAATAGAACATTTAACTATAAAAACAATTAATATCTTCATATTTTAAAAACAATAATAGGCTTGACATCATAAGAAACACACATCATTGAACTAAAATGAACTATATAATATTTATATTTTAATGTCTTAGTTATAATTTTTTTATTAAAATAGGGGGTATGAATTGAGTTAAAAATATAATAAAATTTATATTTATATATCATAAAAATTATAAATTAAATGAATAATTATTAAGAAATTTGAACTTAATGTTTAGTAATATCTCCTAATTCTCAAAAAATGAATTTTATTTAAAAAATTATTTATCATTAAGAGAATATATTATAATTATTTTTTGAATGATTTTAGAAATTTTCATTTGATAAATTTTATTTCATTTTTAATTCATATATTAAAAATTATTAAAGGATAATATTTTGATAATTTTTTAAAAATATTTACTTTTTAATGATTAGTGAAAAATCCTAGTTTTTATGGAGAACTATGTTTTATTTCCAAGTACACACAAATTAAAATTATATTTGTTACTAAATATAAAATTTTATTTATTCATTCCAATTAAGAATTTTCTGACTCATGTTATTGGAATCAATATTATACTTGAATTTAATATGACAACGTCATCATACTTAAAAAGGAATATTTCTGGATAATCGATTTTCATTATGTTTTATAGGTTTAATATCAAATTAAATTATACCAGTTACATGAAATGAATTTAATTAAATTAAATCAATATTTTGAAACATCATAATTAAAATTATGTACTATGTTCAACATAATTTTTGGTGGATATGAATAGAATCCTTGGTTAGTATTTGTCACATTTGTAAGGAACAAATGTGTAAAAGAGAGATAAATCTATGAAATTACTTACCAAAACAAACAAGAAAAAGTATATAATTTTATGGGTTAAATTATATCATAGGCATACACAATATGAAATATATTTCATTTTGTTTCCATTTTCCCCCAATTAAAAAATATATATTACATAATATAATGGAAATTTTAAATGGTTACTCACATGAATATAATATAAATATTTTTTTTCATTTGGATAAAAAAGGATAAGTTACATTATAAAACATTATTTTAATTTATAATTTTTTATATTACTAATTAATTTACATTTTTTCATTAACAAATAATTAAATTAAATTCTTACACAACACTAAGACTCTTGTCATGCAAGGAGTGTAAAATTCATGAAAATCATTTCAAAAAAACTAAAAGTAATATTTATTTTGTGATTAATAGTTTCCAATGAATTTTAAAGATAAATATATCATATTATAGATTTGTTAAATATTTACATTCAATTTAAATTACTATCCTATTTTCCTTCAATTAAATATAAATGAATAGTGTCAAAAATGAAATGAATTATATATTATATTAAATAATATTTTATGAAATTATTTAATAATAAAAAAATAAATATAAATTGAAAATTAATAGGTTAATGGTTTAATATTTTCACCCCATTTCCATTGATGAAATTTTTTACATTATATTTAAACTTATTTACCTTTGATAATGAAAGCTATATTACGAGAGATAATGATAAAATTTGTTAACCAAGTGTTGAAACAAAAGGATAAGGTTTAAATAATTCAAAATATTATTTAATTTTATATTTTACAATTATATTACTACTATCTCCTAATTATAATCTAAAAAATTCTTTTTTGGAACTATTTTACATGATTTATAGTCTTTTTATATTATAATATTTCATTTAATTATAAAAATGACATGTGCGATAATTTATAACTAAAAACTATTTTATTAATTGATTTTAAATTTCTAAACATTTCATCATCATATAATTTAATGTTATATGTTTTAAAATATTAACCATTTGTAATTTATGTGCACTTTTTCTTTTATATTACAATTATTGATACCTAAAGAGTAAGAAATAATGATGTCACGGTAATTTTCGAAAGGGTTAACGTGGTGTTAAAATAAAGAGATAATGGTATAAAATAAAAAATACATGTACATATTTTATGTAATGATTTTATTTGGACTTATAATCAAACTATATTGTTTTAATAAGTATTTTAATTCACTGTAAAATGAAATTTAATTTATATTAATTTAATACTTTAAGAAACTCCTAGAATTCCAATATTCTCTCTTTTAAATGGACACCCCTATCCTATTCTATTAACACTTCAAGGTCCATTTGTTTCATTAAATACATACATTTATTACTTTATAACACCCACTATTTTATAAGACTTATTTTGGGAATAAGACCAACCCTAATGTGCTTATTTTATAATCTAAATGAGGCTGTCAGAATAAAAGGAATAGATTTTAACAGAATGTTTTAGTTTAACTTATTCTTCTACCTTATTAAAATATTCGTAACCAATGATGAAATATTATAATAATTATATTGAATATATTTATATGTTATTATGTTTAGGGTACAACCTTTATCAATCTTCACTTCCATCAAACAATAAATTAAACCATCACTCATGTATACGGCTGACTACTTCCTCACAAACTGATGTAATTATTTTTCCATAACTCCCTCTAATGGTAGATTATAATGATGGCTTGAATTGATATAAATTATATAACTAACATAGTTATAATCATTAAAATATAATTGTATCTATAGAAAAATGATATTAACGTTCATGCGTACATGTGGATTATAAACCTCATAAAGGGATGCGAGTCATTTTTCATCATCGTGTCACATGGATTATTAATATAAACTTTTTAAATATAATAATATATTTATTATATAATTACAACTTTGGAAATATTAAAATATTCTCACTATTTTCCTTCATGATCATTGAAAAATTAAAATTTTACGAGCATATACTTATGGCCTACCATATCCAGGATTATAACATAATTACTTTTTCATAACCATCATCCATGAATGGTTTAAAAAGATAAATATTTTATATAAATAATAATTATGTTATTTTTATTACTATAGGGAATATTTAACAGTAACCCATTAACCACAGTCTATAAACGAAATCTATTTTGAAATTATCAACCAAACGTCCACAAAACACTTAATGTATCAATAACTAATTAAGAAATTAAATATGTAATTAAAATAAATTAATTAAATGTTTTCAGAAAAATCGATTTATAAAGGAAAATATTTTTCATAAATAAGATAATTTATATTAGATTATTATACATGTGTTAAGAGATAGGCATATGAATTCTTGACTTTAGGCATGTGATTTCATCTCAATTTTCCTTTATTAAGATATGATTCAATATTATGAACCTAATTTGATTTATATGGTGCATAAATATTATTTTTAAATACAATATAATGAATCACTTATAATTTCTATTATTTTAATTTAAATTTCATGTTAAGTCATCCAAGGAATTTTGACTGGTATTTTACCAAAGTTGTAAAGTTTATCTCATCTTAGTTACCTTTAATTAGGTCATATCACTTACTTATTAATCATATTGTGTTTATTTTATTTTTAAAATTGATTTATTTTATTTTGTATTTCAATATTTTTTTGTTTATATTTTTACACATAATATCTTCATTGATTAATTATCAATTCGATGATTTGTTGTTTATATGGAATATTAATATCAAATTCACTTTATTTTGGACATATATTGTGTTATGAACCTATATTATTAAATTATTTGAATATAATTATCCTTTTACATTTTATATCATGAATAAATTTATGTACATGATATTAATATTTTAATATGATGTTATTCTTTGGTGGGCATTACCATTAAAATGTTACTAATGTGGTGACTAGTTTATGTTTATATCCCATTTAAATTATGATCGTTTATGATTGTATTTAAATTGAAGAAATTATATGATCCTTATTAGATAAATCCAAATTATATTTATTATCCTCAATATATTTTTTTTCATTTTTATGTTCATGTACTATTTTTTACCATGTGTGGAACTCAAAATGGATCATTTTTTAGAAGATATCCTCATTTCTCCACTTTATTTCATAAAACATATTTCTTCCATATACATGATCTATAAAATTATTTGAATAAATTTTTCATTATTCTACAATTACAGTTTGATGTTTTTTTTTCGCATTATTGGTTTTTTAGAAACATTTTTAAATACAATATTCTTATCGTTCTTAAACAAGTCACTTTTTACTAATTGTTTAAAAACAAATCATTGTTTTGACGATTATGGAGTGAATAGAGTTAACTAAAACCATGGATAATCAGTTATATATTTATTTATTTATAATTTTTAACGATTCATTTCATAGAAAGTGGTATTCTTAATAATCATGAAATTTTTAGTATTAAGAATTAATTTTCAGTATGAATAGTAATCTTTATTCCAAAATGATTATAATAATATTTTAATGGAATTAATATTAACTAAATATAATAAACAATGATGTCACTTATGCTTTAATAAGGATACGAGGTAATTATTCAATAGTAAATATTTCTCTACATGGATTACGAATTTTTTAAATATATTTTTATGGAACATGTATATCTTCCATGTGTTAATCATTTTTTAAAAGGAAAATTGGTTTTCACTATGGATTTTATGATTAAATGAATTATATACATATATTATTCATGTTTTTTTCTTGGAAGTTATTTTTTGTGATATATGGTTTCATTATCAAAGTTGTATGGTTGGTTTTCTTATAAACCATTAATGGTTGGCAGTGTTATAAACCTAGAATTGGTGGGTCCAATATATTATTCCAATTCATTTAGTAATGATTATTTTCTCTAGATAATTATATTATAATTTTTACTTATTTTTTATTCAATATAAATGGATTTTTTAAAGGATATATGATGATAAAGTTCCAATATACCAATAAGTTTTTGATATTTTTATGGCTGTTTAAAAATTTATTTGAACAAGATTGAAATCACATGGTTCAAGATTATTGATTCTTATGACAATTTACTTTTCAAAATATTTAATCTATGTATCATATTTTATGATTTAGTTTTATTGGTTTTGAATTCTCTTTTGGTATGCATTTAAACTTATATTATGTCATCATACCCTTATGATACTATAATTTTCCATGATGATATTAAATTTTTAAGGATTCCGTTTTCCTTTACAATTAGTTTAATCACACCATTATTATGATTTACTTTCTTATGATTTTGAAGAATATTTTTATGTATGTTATCTAACACTCTGATATTTTATGTTATATTTATATTTAAATAAATTTAATTTATTTTCACTGATAATCTTCAATACGTGTAGAACTGGGTTTAAATGAACTATAATATAATGTATTATTATAACCTATCCATTAAATTGGATGGTATGAATTGGAAAATCTAAAATATGAAAATTTTATAGTTTATAATAAATTCCTTGCTTATGAATCGATTTGAAATAAAAATAAAATCATTTAAAATTAAAGAATATTTTTTATAAAGAAACTATTTTTATGCATTATATTTATTTTTATCTTAATAAAATAAATTAATCACTATTTTGGAATTATTTATGGAAAGTTATATATTATTTTAATATATGATTTTAAATAATTATATTTTTTTTCTAGGAATGATATTATAGAATAAATCATGTTTCATTCCAAAAATGTATGGTTTTCTAATTTTTTCTCATCATCTCCATTTGTGGACTTATTTTGAAATGTTTTTTACAACTAATATAAATTTAGGCTTCAAAAAATCATTCCACATTCGAAATCATGAGGATCAAATTTGATAAATTGTCCCCATTAATTTTTTTCCATTATTCATAGTGACCTTGGTATTTTATTGTCACCACATTAAGGGTTAAATGAGTAAAATATGATTAAAACATTGGGATAATCCTTTAAAAATATTAAAAAAGGTTTCATTTATCCTATTATGTTTGTGGAGTTCAACCATGTACGTACTGGTTTAAAAAATCTGGCTATTGGTGTCATATTACTTTGATTATGGCCATTATCATAATTTAAGAAAACAATAAAAATAAAAATGACACTCACTAGACATTAATATCTATAATACGTTACACATAGTTATAGAATGAGGATAAGTGTAGTTCATAATATTTATTTGAATGATAATGTAATTTTCATCATGATAATAGTTTAATTTTAATATTTATGATTTGAATAATTACCTTAAATTCTTATAGAGCACCAGAATAATATTTATTCAATTAATAAAAAAATAAAATCATTTTTTTAAAGAATTAAAAGTTACAAAAAATGGGAAAACAATAGTTTTATAATTAAATTATTTATTTTTATATATTAATATTGATGTGTGAATGGTTTGGATTTTAATTCCATTATTTTAATGTTTTCTTCAATATCAAATTATGTTAATGGTTTTTAAATGACATTAATAGTATCCTTTGACAAAAATTATTTATTAATTTTTTTAAAATACCTAAAAATCATAAAACCATAAATTTATGATACTAAAGTGCCTATTATGTTATAAATTTTAAATTTATGGGTCAATTGTAACAATATTAGTAAAATTGTATCCTTTGATTTAAAAAAGTAATCACCAGAGTTAAAAGTAAAATCAAATATCCAACCATGTAATATAGCATAAAATGGAACCATAAACTATATAAATTAAGTTTTATTATGATATTTATAAAAAATAATCATTATTTTTTAATATCTATAAAATTTTAATCATTCTTCATGAGAACGACTCAATTATATTTTATTGTTTTTCTAATTTTAAGAGTTCCCCTTCCCTCACATAAAAAAGGAACTACTTCTTATATTTTCTACAAAACAATTAGTCTTCTAAAATTACCAATACCTACCATATTTATATTCTAAAATCATGTAGTAAATCCTAGATCTTATTTTCTTTCCAAAACACCACCCCGTAATGGATAGAAGTGTATGCCAAATAAGGGTTCTCAATGAAGATATATAACTCTTTATCAAGAATTTCCAATTTTATTTCTTCTTCAACATTTTCAATATACATGGTATCCATTATAATATTATGATTTAATTATTTTAATTATTATTAATTTTAATTATTATATTTTGAAACTTTTATCCTTCAAATTTTGTTCTTATAGAAAGTGAAAATGTCACTCGAACAGTAGAAAATATTATAGTCTCCACATAGTGCTTCATTTACATGATTCACATGTTTTTAAAAGAAAAATTTTTCCTTAATATTTGTGTAGTTTTATATTTTAAATAATTCATTTCAAATTGGAAAATTTATTACCCTCCTGAAATATTTCGAGTGATATTTTGAATACATTATTCATCCATGACGAAGTCATTTGATGTTACCTAATCTTCACTACGGATATGAAAAAACAACACCATCCTTATTTTCCTTTGTATGGATTATTATTATGATGATAATATAAATAAGAAACATGTTCCTTTTCCATGGGATATTCTATAATAAATTGATGAACTATTTATGAGTACCATTTATTTTCCATGGGATATTCCACGATTAATTTCCTATGAAATTGATTTCATCTCATGCATTATTATAGGTTGAATATTCTTTGATAATGCACAACACATCTTTATGATTTTCATATTGTGATGGGTATGCCCAAAATTATACATCCCTCAAATGAATTTCATAATGTTGGGTATCACATTAGATAACTATGACTAGACTGGGGAATTAACCAAGATTAATAAGGGGTTTTCAATTATGATAGTCATGGGGTTTGAAACTTTCCTGATACAATAAAATAATGAGAAAACACAATCCAATATGATAGTCATTGAAGTGTTCATTTACTACTAAGTAAAGGGTTTTTTATGCTTCTATTTATTCCAAAAAAAATTTGATTAGAAAATCTTATTCCCCCATAGAACATGTTTTTAGATTCCAATGTGATTCCTATATTATGGAATTAAAAGATTTATTTTAGCACTCAATATAATGTCCTATGATATACATGACATGGATTTAAAATTCTAACTTTGTTATATGATATAATTATTATCATGTTATGCTTAGGGGATCATTGATATCACCAATGTTTTTCCTCACAAAGAATATAATGTCAGCCATTCTTATGTTTTCCAACCCCAGGATATTAAGGGAATTTTTTTATGATATATATTATAATTGTTCAATTTGTTAATAATTATGTGCGGGATGATATAGATCTTATATGAAAATGTTTTTCGTACATTCATGCTTCTAAATGTAGTAGACCATTATTATAGAAATTAACATTGTGTTATGTAATGAATATTCATAAAATAACATGTAAGATCTATGTATAAATAAAATGGTTCAATATGGTGGGTATTAGAGTAATGTTTATTAGGCCTTCAGAACTTTGGATGAGAAAACATTATTTAAGACCATTAGGATAGTCCAATTTATAAGAGAATTTACATAGTTATAGTCATGAATGGTGTGGGTTTTTATATATAAAAAACATCCTTATGTGTATACTATAATAGTATGTGGGTTTTAATTTATGCATCAAGGGGTAATTACTTTGAAGAGAGTTGTTCAAGTGTATCTTGTCTATGATTCTGGAGCATGATGTGTGTTCCCTTACTATGAAACAATTTTGACTCTATTGGGGTATATGCATGGGTTAATTAACATTTTATATTTGAATCATTATTCAGGATTTGAATTGATGATAACCACAAATATGTGTTAACTATATAGTGTAATACATTTAAAATAAGGTTTAAATATTTATACATCCAAAATATTGATATTCTGTGATTATGTGGTTTTTCATTATGATTAATGTTTCTCACTCTAATATTTTTGGTTTTATCAAATGTTTGGAACCCAGTGAAATCATTCTAGTGGTGAATGTGACTGAAAATATAATTAATGCCCTTTTAAGAAACAAAGTTTTATAGTAGATTGGATAATGACAGTTTTTAATGAACTTATGAATCATTCAGAAGTTAGGAATCAAACATGGATTATAGACATGAAAAGGAGGCATCCATGTATTTTTTGTCCATCATGAGGAAACATCTAGCTTATTTTTTCCTTTTTACTGATCCATTAGTAAATATAAAATGGATAAGAACCACATATAATATATTTTCCATTGTCTGGTGTTTGGATCATGTAAAAAATATTTCCTAGTCTATATTTTGGATAGAAGATCATATCAACAGTGGAGACTTGTCAAGAAGATGATGCAGGTGGTAGAAATGGAATCTATGGAGGGAGATGAGTTTTAGGGTTAATTTTTCATTAATTAATTTGTTCATATTTTCATATTCAAATTGAGAAGGTATTCCTTATGATAAATAAGAATGATGTTAAATCTGTAAGAACCTGTGAGGAAATTTGTAAAATAATTATGAGGTATGTTTCTGATATTAATAGTACCCACGAGTCCTTGATTTACTATTTTCAGAACAACTTCACTGGAGGAACCCCTTTCATATCTTCCGAGGAGGAATATTGTATCAGACCTATGATCACCAATGAGATCAATAGGTAGCTCACCACAGATGTGAAAGATGACAAGATACACATGGCCCTAAAACATATTCATTACACGAAGGCCCCGGGACCAGACGACTTCCACGAACTATTTTTTAAACAATACTGAAACATAATTGGTCCTGACATCTGCAACATGATAAAAAATATCTGGTCTTGGAATACTAGCATTGGTTCCATCAATGAAAATATCCTTGTCCTCATCCCCAAAATTAAGAAACCTCTGGGGATCCTAGATTTTAGACCTATTATCCTCTGCAATGTCTCCTACAAGATCTTCTCAAATATCTTTGTCAATAGGCTGTGACCTTGGCTACTTGATATTATCTCTGACAATCAGAGCACATTAATGGCCAAGAGACTTATCACTGATAATGTGATTGTGGCCCATGAAGTGTTCCATTCTATGAAGTCATGCTCCACCGTGAAACGAGGAACCATGGCCTGGAAATTGGATCTAACCATGGCCTACGATAGATTGGAATGGATCTTCCTACGTGTCATTATACTGAAAATGGGTTTCTACACTAAATGGACAGATTTCGTCATCGACTGCATCTCGACAGTTTCCTTCAAGATCATGGTCAATGGGGAGCTCATCAGAGGATTCACCCCATCCCGAGGCCTCCGTCAGGGAGATCCTCTCTCCCCTTTTCTCTTCATTTTGGTGGCTGATGTGTTTTCTAATCTTATTTTCAGGGCTGCACCCTCTAATTATATTCATGGGGAAAAGGTCTGTCGTGTTGGCCCACCAGTGTCACATCTTTTCTTCACCTACGATTGCCACTTTTTTCCAAACAAAAAATTAACGAATGATGGGTGATATTCCAAGAAATCCACCAGTAAAATAGGGTGTTTGGCCAGTCAATCCATCATTGAAAATATGAAATTTCATTCAGTGCATGGGTACCTCTATCTAAGAGGGATGAGATATGCCCTTCACATGATATTCATATGGTTGTGAAGCATTAGACTATCTTGGGCTTCCCACAGTTATCGGCTGATCCAAAAAAAATCATTGTATTTTTAATAGATAGGATCGAGGAAAAAATTATTTTCTAGTCCCCTAAAGGAATTTCTATAACTTGAAAAGAGACCCCCATCAAAGCTGTCATCCAGTCCATCCCCACCTATTTTATGTCCCTGATTAAGCTCCCATCGTTAATCGTCAACCAAATCCACACACACATTGCCAATTTCTGGTGGGGTAAGAATTATGGAAGGAATCAACCCCAATAAATGGCCTGAGAGATACTATGAAAACCCAAATCAATGGGAGCAATGGGTTTCCGGAATATTCTTCTCTTCAATGATGCACTTTTGGCTAAGAAAGGATGGCACCTAGTTAACCATCCTTCCTCTCTTTATGCACGGGTTCTCCGAGCTAAGTACTTTCCCCACACAGACTTCAATGCTTCCTCTCTCCGTCCCCACCCCAGTTTCCTCTAGAAAATCATTTGGGGGGATAAAAAGCTCATAGATAAAGGACTGGGCTGGAGGATTGGGTATGGCTCATCAGTCAATATCTGGACTAATCCTTAACTTACCAATAAAGATGTTATATGGGATACATCCCCCATCCAACCAGGTCATAAAGACACCACTATCAGCTGCCTCTTTTCCGACTAGGGACAAGGGTGGTGTTTGGAAAAGATCCTTGATTGGTTTAATGAAAGGGAACAAAGAATCATCCTTAGCATTCCCTGGATCCCTGATGCTGGCCCAGATCATCGTTTCTGGGCTAATGACATCTCGGGAGAATACACAGTGAGATACAACTATAGAATGGCCCTTGGCAATCAGCCAGTCGGCAGAGATGAGGGACCATGGACATCGATCTAAACACTCAATATTCCCTAAAAAATTCCCAATTTTGGTGGCTGGTTTTCACTGGTACTCTCCCAACCTTGATCCTTCTCTCTTACATGCATATGGCCAGTTCTGCTTTTTTCCCATTCTACCTGAGCACTATTGAAACTCCTTTGCACACCATCATTCACTACTCAGGAGGAAAGAATGTTTGGAGTAAATGGGGCCTGACCTATACCGATTCACTGGCTTTGGCCTCTGACCTTCCCGATATTCTGATGCATTTGTTCTCCTCTCTTTCCACGACTCTATCATGTTCTCTTAGCACTTTGTCAGAGATTATTTGGATTCGGTGTAACTATGTTGTTTTTCATCAAGCTCATAAACCCCCAAAATTTTGGATTGAAAGGGCTTCTTCTTGGATTGAGGTATGGAAAGAACACAATAATCATTTTATACCAGGATCTACCCTCACCTTCCCCTCTCATTGGAATCCCCCAATGGAAGGGATTCTTAAAATTAATGTGGATGTGCCTCTACCAAAGTATGGGCTTGTTTCCCTCAACCTTCTGGCCCGTAATCATCTGGGGAAAATCTTTTCTTCCAAATATGTTCCACATCAGGCTTTCTTGGAACCGACGGTTGCTGAGGCCTTGGCCATCCTTGCTAGTTTGTTGCTCACATTGGAATGTGGGTGGAGCGATATTATTATTGAGTCTGACTGCATGACTGTTATTGATGCAATTAACCACAACGATGGTGGTCTCCAGCCTTTTGGAATCATCATTAGGAGAATTCTCTCACTTGGACAGTGCTTCTCTTCTTACAGCTTCTCCTTTATAAAAAGGGAAAGAAACAATGCAGCCCATCAGCTTGCGGCCTCAGGCCCTTTCGACTCCATCTAGATCTGGTTGGAAAATTTCCCTTCTTGGCTCTGTACATGTACTTCTGTTGATATTCGTCATTAATGATTTCTGTTTTAATAAAAAAAATGTCACTAAATGGAATTATCCATAATACCCAATTAATTTCTATGAAAAAATAATTATTTGTGAAATCATTGGGGAAAATTAGAATGTAATGATTTGTCATTATAATTTTTTTAATATGAAAATAAATATGTAATTTGAAGGAAATTATAATAAATATATAGTATAGAAGATGAGTTTTACGTTGTGCTTGAATTGTGGGAGGAAACACAGTGGAAATTGTAATAAGGGGGCTCGAAAATTTCATTCTGTGGAAAGAAATGTCATAGGGTAATCACATTTAGAAGTTATGTGATGAATAAGATATATAATAATTATGAACAAGAACATAAAAACACCACACCGATACTCCAGTGTTTCAAGTATAAAAATCATTAGAAATATGCCAATCAGTTCTCAAACATGAAGTTTAATATTGATTATCAACAAGAGCAAGATATTTAATCTAGAGAGAAAATTGAATCTCATTTAATCACTAGTATTGATATGGATTATGATAATAAATTGGTTAAGGTACACTTACCATCCACTCTATAGTAATACAAATACATTATTTGATTCTATATCTACCCAGTAATTTATATTGGAATAATTTTTTAAGTGTATCACAATATAATTTTAATGATTCTTTATTTTATTAACAATGAAAAACCCCAATGGTATGATGATCACAACTAAATTCAATTATTCTTCTCTAGTATATTTTTTTGGAATCTAATTTTCTTAATTCTCATTATTCTCCCTCTAGTTTAATTTGAGTTTATTTTCGGAATTGATTGGATTTATTAACAGTAATCCCAAATAAATTACCAAGGCAGGGAAGCCAGGTTTGATATTATTAACTAAAATATAAATATTTATTGGTATGATGATAAATATGTACTCTCAATGGATATTTTATCCATTTTATAGTTCTTTATTCAAATTCAATCAGGGTGTTTATATCAAATGGTTTGGGGAACCCCACATTGATGTTGTACCTACCTTATTGTAGTGTGTCGATGTTTTTTAGTATATTTTCATAGTATTCTACCAAATTTTTAATTTTATATTTCAAAACATATCGTACCAAAATATATATATATATATATATATAGAATGGCCTCAGTTGAGTTATCTGAATTAAAGATACAAAATGAGGATAATGCAGATATGGGATTCATTTAGCTAGTTAAGTCATTAAGGGGAGAACCTGTTCCATTGTGAGTAAAATGATGGGTTTATTTGACCCTTCATTTATTAATAGATCTCAATGATATCAAAATTAATATAAATTATCCTCATACCCATATTAATGATTCATTCGATCAATTATGATGAGGTAAATATTATTCATTAATTTATAGTGGATCTTGATACTATTTGTCTAAGGAATAATGTGAATTCATTCCACTTAAAACATTCCATAATATATACGGATACTATGACTATATAGAAATCCATTTGGTCTTATTAATACTGACACTATTTTAATATGTTTAATTAAAACTATCCACAATAATTTAATTCATTATTTTATTGTAGAATATATAAATAATTTTTATATATATGAAGAGAAATAATGATCAGGAATATCAATTGTGGTTTTTTTAACAAAAATAAAAGGATAAGTTGTATAAAAAATTTACTATATGTGAGTTTTGGTAATAAAAAAATTAATTTTGGGGGTATATAATATCATGTGAAGGTATGTTTTTTGATCCATGAAAGACATATTTTATTTAATGATGGCCTAGACAACCCACTATGATTGGGATCCATATTTTTTTATTGTTTTGGAAAGATATTATCGACGCATTATTTCAAAGTTATAAATGAATTATAACACAATCACAATGTATACTCGAAAAGATGTCATGTCCCGTTGGATAATTGAATGAAAAGAGACATTCTAGGAACTCAAGATAAGGTTAGCCATAAAAAATGTTCTTATATTATACTAAATTTTACAATATTTTATGATATTTAGTGATTTAATGAATAAGGGAATGTATTACATCCTCATGAACAATTATACAGTTATAGAGTATGCCTCAATAAAATGAAGATTTGGGATAAAAAGTACATATTTGATGTCTTGGAGTTAGTTGTGGTAATTGTTGCATTATTAAAATATAGGAATTATCTTTATGGATAATGGTATGATATATATACTCATAATAAAATTTTAATGATTATATTCACTCAAAATGAGTTTAAAATACACCAAAGATGATGGTTGGAGTTGATTGATGATAATTACTACTCATACAGCCATGATAAATAAAACAACATAGAAGATAATCTAGGTTTAATTGACCATGAATGGTCATTTATGATTAGAATAAAGGAAGATAAAATATATTGGGGTTTTAAAATTATGGATCTAATGATATTGAATGATTGAAATAATTCATTTCAATCTCAAATGAGTTTCAATCCATCTAACCATGCTAATGTAAAATATGTAAAGAAGTAAAATGCGGAGATTCCAAATATATTAAGAGTTATTTCTAAATTGTATCTTGATTTTGATGGAGTTATAAGGTTCAGTAACTGTGTATGTGTCCCATTAATACTAGACTTAAAGAATGATCTATTGGTTAAATCTCATATTTCTCCACTCTCTATTTGTACATAAAAAATTATGAAGTACCTGAATCTAAACTATAATTTTTTGGGGGACATAATGAAAATATATATTATAAATCATGTATCGAGGTACATAGTGTATTATCATTTTAAGGTTGAGATATATAAGTATAAAGGGATGTTATAAAAATTAACCGTAAAATAATAGAAATAAAAAAACATCACATTTTTTCATCAGACTCCATATAAAATATATAGTTGTCAATTATATATGACAGGTATTCAATCACTATACAAATTCAACACACATATTTGTGGAAAAAGAACATTAATAACTTTTTCTATTTCCCAGAATATATGTTATGTATGTTGTAAGGTTTCATGGAATACCACATTAAATTGTATTGGAATGGTATATGAGATTTACCTCAAAATATTGTGAAATATATATTTGTATCTGGATATAAATATGAGCCTGTATCATTATTAACATTACAATATATATATATACTCTATCCAAATATAACCATTCAGATCCTTGAGGATATATTGATATCTTACTCTATAGTTTTCAAAGGTGGTTTGGACCAACACCTTCCTCATGTCATGTTTCCTAAAAATTTAATATGTAACTCGAGAATTCACAGGGAACCAAATGAATTATTATATAAAAATAAAGGTGGAAGTCATTTTTTTGGGATGAAATTTTATAAATAATGTTCTTGGGGCCAGATAAATCTGAAAAAATGGTATTTAAATATAGAGTAATTTATCATCACATCATGCTTTCCCATATTTAACAAAAGTTTTTTTGTTAGCAGTCATATGTTAAATATCGAATTCGAGGTTAGGGAATATTTATTCCTACAATTTTATCCATGGAATAAGTTATTCAAATTTAGAAGAAAGGTAAATCTATGCACTAGTTATATTATCCCCTTGTAGACTCTTGATCAATTAGAGATGGAATCTTATCCCTGAATATTTCCACACAATCTCTCTCTTGTTCACGATTTATTCCATTTGTATCTTTTAAGGAATTACATAAATAGTCCATCACATGAACTAACCTTAGAGGTCATTATAATAGATCATGATCTTTAGTATGAATAAAAACTAATATAAACAGTGGATAGTAGAGATAATCTTATATGGAACATGACTACACACATGTTAAATTTATATAGAGTAATAATAAATTTGAAGAGGATACATGGGAACCCAGGGATATGATAAAACAAATATATCTTATTTTTTTATTAGGGTGATTGAAAATATAGGGAGAAATTCATTATAAGGGGTATAGAATATAATTGAATGAGAGTATATTCAATTAAATTAAATTTATTTTCTTCGATATCTTACAATCCTTAAAACTCTGAGTCTAAATGAACTCTAATATAGTATACCATTATAACATAGATATTAACTTTTTGTATCTGAATTGGACTAACTATATTATAAAAAATGTATGGCAAATAATTTATTCATTGGTTATCATTTGATTACAAAATTAAATTAAAATATATTAAAGTGAATGATATTTTAAAAAAATATTTTGATTTATGAAATGTGTTTTTATCATAATTAATAAAATTCATAACTATTAGTGAATGATTTAATTAAAACGTTATACTATATTGATTCATATTTTGAACATCTAATTAATGTTTTACTCATTATTTTTTGACTCAAATGGTGACATGAATTAGTCACCCAACTCCTGTCCAAAAAAGATTTATAAAAATAAAATTATTACGATACATGCACGAGGTGTAATGAGTTTACACTAGCACAAAAATGAAAGTGTAACATGATGATATAACAATAAATCTCAATAACATCAAACTGTGTGTGTTAAAAAACTACGGGAAAGCTATGTACTCAGGATCTGCAGTCTTCAAGAGGCATGAAAAGTGAAATATCCCACCTGAATTGGCTGAATCTACTACGCTTTGAGGTTGGAGTGTGCATGAGGCAACAACAAACATGAAGGGGGATGTACTGTTTAGACTGTGAAAAAAGCAGAAGGCAGTTCACCTTCTGACTAGAAAAAAAATCCACACTGGTCAAGAATCAAGGAGTTTTATTATACTTCTGTACCAACCACTTATTGAAAATTTGGCATTTGATTTGAAGATATGTTTCCAGAGATATTTTACCATCTCTGAGCCATTGATACATGACCTACTATTCTGATTCTAAATTTACACTCACCGCCATAGAAGGCTAGTTTGCAGATTTCACATTTGAGTCAGAGGATTCATTCAATAAATCATCAGGAGGTGGAATAGGATAATCAACCTCCTTCATTGAATTTGTAATAGAAATGTTGTCCTTTTTAGAAGCATCATGTAATCTTTTCACAATTGTTCGTTCACGTTGATAATAGTCCCTTCATTTTCTAATTTTTTTTTCGGATTGGGAGTAATGAATCCAACAAAATCCACTATTTGTTTTTTCCCTTTTCTAAACCTTGATTTTAGAAATCCTTCCTCAATTTTAGTAGCTTTCCCATTAGCGTCCAACAGGGATGTGCATTGAGTTTGTGCGGGGCAAGGGTCCAGGGAAGATTCTGAAAGAAATTCAATATTAGCACTAGAGTTTTCACCCTCAATAGGGATAGTCTCATTATCCTCATTGTTAATCCCATTGACATCATGATTTTATTGCTCAGAAAAAGGATTAGGAGCATCAATAGAGCATAAGGCATTGATGTTGATAACCTGTTTATTTGCCAGACTAAAAGAGTTCTTCTTTATGTAATTCTTTTCCACCAAAATTGTCTTGAAATTTTGTAGGGGAGGGACATCTCTTTGAGTCCCACATTCGTTCATAAGATGGCCAATTATAGAACATTGTTTGTAGTAGGCATTAACATTTTTAAATACAACATTCTATATAAACCCGTAATCTCAATTTGTATAAAAAACCGCGATAGAAATTCATGAGAGATGCCAACTTCATTACAAATTATAGTAATTGAAGGACTTAACAGATTCTAAGTAGTAGAGTCAAGATTGATTGGATGTCCGAAGAGTCTAGTAATGGGGAATAAATCACTCTACTAGAAGAGAAGGAGAGGTAAATAATCCCATGAAACCAATCTAGATAGTAATTATGGGGGGTTCAGAACCAAAATCAATGTTTAGAGACCATTTGAATACATTCATAAGAGATCCCGAAAAAGATCGAGAACCACATGTAGAGAATCGGTAAAAATAATTCTCTAAGGAGAAGCGGAATAGAACATGCCATAGATTCAATAAGCCTATGTGAGATTTCATAAAACCTATACCTTCTAGGGATTTTTGCAAAAATACCAGTGAAGGGAGATGCTTGACAAACTTTCCAATGAGAACAAAATTAAGATCCGAAGAGGGTGTGTGTACTTCATCATTTGAGAATGAAATAGCATATAGTCCTTCATGTCAATATTTTTTTGGATCAATCCCTTCAGAAGTCTTTGATTTTGCAAGAGTAGAACTACACGTAATGATGTTCGTGAATGACCTAGTATCCAGGACGACTGGATTAGTGTTTCTCCATTGTTTTCCTAAAGACAGGACTTCTGTGGATGGCATCCAACTTCAACTAATGTTTTACTGGTAATTATATGAGAATATAAATCATGTTTTATTATTAAGAAGATATTTTTATATGAAATTGTTTCCACAATTTTTTGCATACTTATTTTAAAATAAATTTCATCTTCAATTAGAAATTGATTCTCAAAAAGTTTATTCTATTTTAGGAGTCAATATGATCAAAGTTGGATAATAGGTCTCTTTTAATATTAGTAATTAATAATAGTAACCATAGTAGATATTTTTCACAATTATAAGTGTAAATTGGCAAAATATGGTTAAATATTTGGGATAAGGCATTATATATTTCTACAGAAAAATCCTTTATCATAATAGATTAAATTATTTTGTCCATTTACATCCAATTATCTAATTTAGTTTTATTTCATTCCATTTTTAATTAATATTGACAATTATTTTAAATGAAGAAATAATAAACAAAAAATTTCACTCTCTTAAATTTTAAATCTATAATATTTTCTTATAAATTTAAAAGATGATATGTTCAGTTCTAAATAAATTTTTAAATGATAATTTTTTTATCTATTTTTTTATTAATTGAATAATTCCATTAAATGTTTCTACATAACAAATTTAATATTCATCTATTTAATAGAAAAATAAAAAAACGAGTTTAAGATACATAGATATAATGCAATTTGAATGAATTTCAGTGCTCTATGTTTTTTATAGATTAATTTAAAAGAATTATGAATGGTTTGTTTTTAAATTATACCACTCTCGTAAAGTTTTCAAAGTCAAATAATTTTAATAGTTCATAAAATAATATTAATAATTATTTTTGATTTATGTATTTTTAATATTAATTTTAAAATAATAAAAAACAAAAAAGAGGAAAATTATAAGCATGAAGGGTCAAAAATTTCCTTCCTTGTTCATTTATGGGTTAATTTTTTTTACTTATAAATAAAATTAGAATATTTAATGCTAAAAATTCATTTCATTAGTTAAATTAAAATTGGTTATCAAAGGGGTTAATCCATAAGACATTCCATAAAACGAAACCACTTCCAATATAAACTTTATTTCACTTGATATTATAATTTATCCACGTTTTCTTCAAATATTTGTAAATTTCGAAGAATTTGGATTGCGAATGGCTTAATTATATTTTACACGTTTTAAATTCTATGAGTTCCCCTCCCCTCACTTATAGAAGAGAACCTATTGTCCTATCTTCCTCATACATTTAGTGATTTTTATTTGTAAATTACTTTCCATAATACCTTCTTAGTTACCATAACCACATCCTAGATCTTTTTATCTTTTCACAATACCTTCTCTTCATGAGTTATGGTGAAATCCAAAAGAGGGTTCTCAATGATGATGTATAACTATTAACTGAGAATTTTCAATTTTATTTCATCTAAAATATCATATTAAACCATTGTATCCATTTAAAAATAAGAAATTAATAATCTAAAATATACATAATGGTTATTAGGATGATCTCACAACCATTATCCATATTATTATAATCCTACCAAATGAGAAAATATCAGGAGTGTGTGTGTACGATATACCATCTCCACAGAAATATGTAATTAGTTTTTCATCACCAATTAACATGGAATATTGTAAATATTGATTAAAAAAGTATGATATATTATTTTATTATGGGAAGGAGAATTATTATTTAACATTATTTCATTTTATAAATCAATGAATGAAAATAATATCCATGCTTATATACGACCAACCGTCTCCATAAATCATGTAAATCATTTTTATTTCTCAAGATTTCATGGATGAGTCATATATTTATATATACTGAATATGTATGATATTAATAAAATTTTAATAATTATGGTGATGATGTAATCATGATCAATTTATATAGACCAAAAAAGCGTAACTAAATTATGCACCGGAAACAAAGTAATTGTCACTATGAAAATTGATTTTAATAACGACTGGATAATTTAAAGGTGATAAGATAGTATAATAAAATAGTATATTATATATAATATAATTTTTCTAGAATATATTCATAATAAATCTATATTCTTTATTAACAATATTTGAACATGTATGAAGAATGATGATACTTGAGTTAAGGGTTTTACATTATTATCTCTTATTTCTTAGGATTTTCTATGAATGTTATTCTATAAATGTATATTATGTTATACCTCAAAATAAAATCATGAATTTTTATCTTATATTGTTAATGTTTTGAAATAAAAATTTTTCCATTCATTTTCATTTATATTATAATGCAAGATAAAGAAAGAATATTTTTAAGAAAAAATGAAATTATTTCTCTCTTTGGTTGAAATCCTTTTTCATCCTAGTCCCTGTTTTGTAAAAAACATTGAAGAAGGTTTTTACTAATATATTATTATGATAATGATAGTTTTTCCACTATTTGAATATTTATAAAAAATTTAAATAAATATTTTATTTTTTTTCTTAAATTGAAACATTTTTATTTTTTTTAAACTATAAATCGAATGTTTTCTTTCAACTTAAGCGGCATGAGAATAATTTTACACAATCATAATCCCTTAGTGATTTGAATCTTAATTAACGTGTTTCAAATAATCATTAATAATAAAATAATTAATTTAATATTTGGGAAATTTCTATATATTAAATAATTTATTTCAACGTGAAATGGGATTTTTCATTAAGATTTGATAAAAGGGACTATTTAAAAGCACTTTTTATCTAATATAGTATCCTTTGATGTTACATAAAATTTAATGGTGACATGGTCCAATTATACCACCCATATTCTTTTATTTTCATGATTTTTGATTATGGTTACAATATATTATTGGAAATACGTTCATTTTCAACATATTATTCTATGATGAATAGATAAAATGTTTATGAAACTCATTTTTTCATTGTTAATTCCATAAATAAATTTATATGAAACACATTTATTTTTCAGGAGTTATGATATTATTAATTTTTTTGTCTTATTTAATGCATATATATTATTTTCATAATGTGATGGGTATAACCAAAATTATATATTTATATAATGAATTATGTATAATATAAAAATCACATTATATAATAAATAATATAATGGGAAGTGAAATCTTTTATATTATAATAATATATCAAATATAATATTCATGGGAATAGACCGTCACTAAAATGATGAAAGAAGGATTGAACCCAATATTTTATGATAGTCTTGGTATTGATCCATGACCACTGAGGAAATGATTTTCTATTATTACGTGTGTACCGAAAATCTCTGTATTATGAAAATTTTAAGACCTCAAGGATAATGATCTATCATACATTAATAATTTATGTCTTATTAAATTAAAAAAATTATTCCATGACTTAATTTAATGATCTATTATATAAATGGTATTGTTTTCAAATATAATTATCTTGTTCTAAAATGGTTATGCACATGTAATTATTAATTGACATTTACTATCTATCTTTTCCCCCTTAATGTGAATCTAATCTCACCCATTATTATGTTACTATTCCCTATGATATGGAGGAATGTTTTAGTATGATATGTATAGAAATGGTGAATATTTTGAAGAACTAAGTGGGGCATGATTTAGAGCTTATATGAATATGTTTTTTACGCATCCTTATTTTAAAATGAACAAGAACTATATTATTCTTGTATGGATCATTGTGTCGCACAATGTATATTAATATATTAATATAAAATATCCATATATGAAATGTATGGGTCATTATATGTTATTTATACCAATGTAATTAATTGTGAAATTTTTATTTGGGGGAGATGCATGAATAAGTTGTTTATGTATCAAAGTTACTATATGTGTGATTTTCAGAATTATATATACATTTAATCATTAAATTTAATTTAGTTTGTAAGTGGTCCAATACCTCCATTATATGTTTTGTTTTCTAGAAGGATAAAATTTGGTAAATTTTACCATTATCAAACATGAAATTTAGTCATAATATGTTTATCACCAGAACTATGAGTGTGGGTCTGGGCCTATCACAATTGGCATCGGGGAATAAGTTTATATGAATTTAGAGAATAATATTTTTTTCATTTGAGTTTATCTAACATATTTTTAAAACAATCATGGTATTATATGATTATGGATTCTTATAATTTAAAATTCATAGACACCCATATTATGTGTTTGAAATGATGTAATTTTTAAATGATTAATGCAATGTTGGGAGATGAATAACTAGATTTATGTTTATATAAACATACAAATTAACATTATCTAAGAAAAAAATATTTTTTTTGGGATATACTTTGAGAGATATAATTTGATCTTTGAGGTTTAAAATATATTTAATGTTTAGGTTATTGAGGTTAATTTTTATATAGAGTTATTTATTTGTGGAATTACATATGATAAACCTATGGCGTTAAAGTTGATTTTTAGAGACTATGTTATTGTTTCTTCATATAAATGTTTATTTATTTTTGGTAATATGAAAAATGATACTATTTATTTTAGTTTTGGTTAATATATAATGTTATTATGAATATATTATTATCTTTTTGTTTAGTTTTTTAATCTAATAGAAATTTATTTTTGTGTATTAGAGAAGAAACATTAATCTTAAATACTCATTGTTTTGGGTGAAATATGAGATTATGGTCGAAAATAATTAAAGGATTAAATTATACATTTTATGTAACAATATTTTAATTTTTTATTAGTCTATATGATAAAGTATCTAATATACTATTGGAAATAGATCTTGAAATAAAAATGTTATCATATTGAATTCATTTATTATAAAACGATGGAATTTTTATCACTACTTGGAATTTATTTTTATGGTCATTAACAATCAACTGATCATTAATTATCTAATGATAAATGTTACATATCAATATACATCATTATTTAGAAATTATGTTTTACACCATATTGATATATTAACTTCCCCTAGTGTTCTTTAATTTGGAACCCCAGTTACATGTTATTCTTGATGACCTTTATATTTTTGTCTCCTTCTTTTCTAGAGAAAGTTATATTAACGAATTTTAGGACGTGGGTAGTAAGTAATTTTATTTTCAAATTTCAAACCCTTGATTACCCATTTCAGGATTTAATTTGCAGTACATTATTCATTAATGTGGGGATAATTTAATATTCTAATATTTTAAAAGAACACTATGTTTGATAACTTATATAACACAGAACACTGAGCCAAAATGAACAATTAAATTTAAATATTTAAATATGATATATATAAAATGGATATTAAATTATTGGGTATGAATTGGATTTAAAAAATTATGAAATATATATAAAGGTTATACTTAATAGAAAATTTATAGGTTAATGCTATATATATAATTTTTTTACTAAACTCATTTAATTCTTCAAAAATATTTTTTCATCAAAATTAATTTGTTTTATTTTTTAAAGAAAAATTATAATTAATTTAAAGAATCATTAGAAATTTATTTTAGAAAAAAGATATAATTTTTGAACTAAAACGTTAAAATTTATATTAGGATTATTATTTTTACAATTTTATAATTTTTTTTATATTTTTTATAGAATAATAAAAATGCTAAATTTTATTTAAAAATGTCTTATCTATTAATGTTAATAGAAATTTGAAATTTAGTTTTGAATTGATTAAATATATTCATATATTTATATAAATAAATATAGTCCAATTAATATTATTGAAATTTTATTTTTCTTCAATTTTTTAGAAAATAGTTTTTATACTCAAAATGACATTTTTCTTGAAAAGCGATTTTACATCATAATTTCCTTATAAATAATACATTAAATAATTAAACTTTTCTGAATTTAATTTGAAAAAACTAATTCCATATTTGGTATTATCATAATAACTAGTAGGTAATATTGTCAACATAATGTTTCCCCAAAATGAATATTAGTTGTTTAAATTTTTTATCACGTCGGTAAGGGTAAAATTAGTGAATAAGAGTTAAAACATTGAAATAAGGTCTCCAAATTATCCTAAAAAATTAATTCATTTTATGGGATAAATTATAAAATATCAATTTCAAATTAAAATATATGGAATTCTGGTACCATTATCACATTATAATGAAGTTTAAATTATTTTATGTAAATAAAATTACAAAATGTCTCTCTCTCTTGACATTAATATCACTAAAACATTTACGTAAATGAAAAAAGAGAACATATTCATATATAAATATGTATTTGAAATATTATTTTTTTTATTAAGTCAATAGATTTTTAGTTTTGTAGTTATTAAATAATTACCATAAATGCATACAAATTGTAGTGTTTGTGAAAAGTGATAAAAACATAAAAAAAAAATTTAGAAACACAAAAAATAATATTGAATGGAGTATTTATAGTCTCCATGAAATTATATATATATATATATATATTATTCAGGATATTTTAATGGTTTCTATATGAAAAATATTAAGATATTTTTATCCTTAATGTTATAGAACTTTGTATTTTCAAAAAAAACATTATTGATATTTTATGTAAATGAAATTTTATTGAATTAATTAATGATCCTAAAAGTATTGAAATATGTATATTCAAAAAGTGTTTAAAATATTATATCATAAACATTTTTGATCCAATTTTCACCTTATAATTAATATTATAACCAATTAATAATGATAAAGTAATTACCACTATTAATGTTAAAATTGGTTAACCAAGTGGTTAAATAAAAAGATATGGTTTAAAATAATATAAAATAATATAAAGTATTTTATTTTATGATTATATAAATACCATATAATATTTATATTATAATCCATGTCATTATATAATCATTTCACATGATTTAGAGGCATATTATGTTAGGAGATTTCATGTATTTTATAAAAGAAAATTAACGATACATTATAATAATAAAATATTTTATAATTTTATTTAAAATAAAAGAAACCATATTTAACCAATTTAATTATACATTATTCATAATAACATCCATGTCGAATTTATGGGTCACATTTCCTTTTATAGAAAACATCTTGACTCCTCAACTGTAAAAAAAGACATTGATATCAAGTTAATTGGAAAGAAGGATAATGGTGGTTAGAACATAGAGATTAGGATAAAACATATCCTAACATGTCAAAATATTATAGGATGAGTTATTTTTTTCTCATAATCATACTATCATAAAATTTTATGAATTTTAACCAACATGAAATGAAAGTTAATGTTTAATAATTTATTACCTTGATTAATTCCAAAAATGTTCCCTCCCCTCACTTTTAAAGGGACACCCCTTTCCTCTTCTCTTCCCACATCAAGTGATAGATCGATAAAACAATACATACACAATTTTATTCTTAACATATCTCCATGAATTCTAGATGACTTAATTTTATTGGAATATAAACCCTAAATGGCTTACTATGTAAAGAAAATTAGGTTTTCTTAAGAAGGGCTGTGACTTTTAATTGATTTGTTTAGTTTAATTTATTCTTCAATCTCTATCAAATTTTATTAAAATATGATGAAATAATAACATAATTATATTATATTAAAAATATTTTATTATGTTATTTATGTAACTATAACATCATAGTCTAGCCCATGATCAAGTAATTATCTGTTATGGGCCGAGACCACATGATTTTTCTTTTCCATGAGATTTGGCACTCATGTATCTCATAGAAAAAGGACTCATAATAAGAGAGGATTGAAACCCACTTTTTATTGGGATTATTCATTCTATTACTCCTTCTATGGTGGATTTACATATTCCTCCCACCCAGAATTGACCCTCTTCCTCACTCGCACTTCGAATGGACACCGTCTCTGATACCATATCTAGCATCCTAGTACAGTCCAAAATCAATATTTTGTCCATTTTTGGCCTAGTCTCTCGGAGTTTCTTTCTATGAAATTTACACCTAAATAATCCCCCTGGAAAAGGACTCATGATGGGAGTGGTATCCAAAATACATTATAAAGGGGTCCTTCCTAGTCCTCCTTCGTTGATGTGGTATTTCCATAATATGATTATGGAAATCCCACATTGAATGATGAGTGGAATATGAACAACTTTATAAGGTGGTGTGGATACCTATACCACAACAGGCCTTTTCCTAGGGTGATGTCTAAGGACCATAACCCATGGAATATAAAATTGTACAGGCTAGGCCTAAAGAAGACTATATCATGATCATGGGCTAGACTGGGTCATTACTAATGGCAGAAGAGCTATTGTCTATTTGATGTGCCCACAAGGATATAAGGCCCTTCACGGGGGGGGGGGGGGGGGGTGTTATTGAAATCCCACATCGAAGGAAGAGGATAAAGAAGAACCCCTTTATAATATAGTGTGTACACCTGTCCCATAGTGAGGACTTTTTTTATTGTATGTCTGAGGGTCGTAGACCAAGAAAAGAATAACTGTGCGGGGTAGGATCAATGTATAAATTATCATCATCGTGGGTTAGACTATGAAATTACAATATCAAATATCCATAACCTCTTCTATCAAATGGGAAATGAACCCATCATTCATATGTGCGGTAGACAGCCTCCTTACAAACCAATATAATATGTCTTCCACCACTACCTTTAAAGAATAATTATTGTGATTTCCATAAAGTATGTATATATATATGATATTTTGTACATAATTTCAATCATGTAGAGAAAATATAATTTACAATTTCACAAACAAAAAATGATAACATCATTTATTAGTACGTGTGAATCACCCACTCAACGAAGCATTTTGATTAGATTTTTATCACCACATCACATTAATGGTATTTATAATGTATTTAAAGATTAAATTTTATGTTTTTAAAATAGTAATTAATTGGAAATATAAAATAATATTTTCCTTCTTTCCATCATGATCATTTAGAAATTAAAAAGAGTACTCATTCGTACATATCACATACCATATCGATGATTATGAAATAATTCATTTTATATAACCCTAATTCACGGTATTTTTTTAAATTATAATAAATGTATAAAATATAAAACTATGTCAAGATTATTATTTCAGAGATGTAGGAACAATGACCCCATTGATAATAATCAACACACCGAAGCCAATTTTCAATTATGATATAAGAATCCACCAAAATGGGAAATGGACTTTACTTCTCAAGTAGTTAAATATGATATTAAAACATATAAAATTGTTTTTATAACTTTAAATCCTCTAGTTGAAGAGAAATATTTGATTAATTGTGTAAATGATACGCAACAATGGGCCTTAACAAATCACGAAATATTACTATTTAAATATGACTTATATAACATAGCCACTATATTAGAGGGAATGAATAATGTTAATTACATTATGAAATATATTCATATTTATTAATTTATATTTATTTATTAATTAATTACTTGGAAAAAACTACCCATATTAATGAAGCTATTTTTCTAAAAAATGATTTTCTTCAATAAAAATATTTTATTGACTTTGGTGAGGAAGTATTACAATTAATTTTTATAAATATTAATAATTATATATCAAACAATTAATATAATTTTAGAAATTATAAAATCATAATTTAATTATTCTTAAATGGTTTATATTTTTATAAAATGACTGATTTCTCGTTGAATAGTGATAATTATAACATTTCAACTACCATCATTTATTTTCATTAAATAGATGAATTTAACTGTTCCATTATATTTTTTATTTGTTTTTAAGTAAAATATGAACTATATTATTTATAATGTACTAATTCATTTCTATTGAATCATCAATTCTCGGGATTTTTCTATAAGTTTATTCTTCTTCCTTAAAATAAGGATTTCCACAATCATTTGTATGTACATAAATTTTATCTATTTTAATTAATTAAATTTATACCTACTTGGGAATTTTAAAAATAATTTAAATATTTCATAAATCATTTAAAATGAATTAAAAATAATATAATTACGATCTAGTTTCATAGGGATAATATAAAAACATCAATGGGAATATAATTTCAATACTTGAAAATCAGTTTTAGGAAATGTTTTGGGAGTTAATTTTTCATTAAATTATTCCACTCCCATGATTGAAATTAAATTACATGGACTACGTGTTATTAATAAATTAATTAATATCATAAAATATTGTGAAATTAATTTTTTCCTAATGAATATTATAAAGAGTAAAAAATAGTTATAATGGTGATGAAATAAAAAGGTAAAAATGAGTAACATTATGGGTGGATTGAATAAAATGTGAAAAAATAGTTCTGTTTTTATTTTTGAGGTTGAGGTCTCCCATATAACCAGTACACACAAATAGTTTCACTTTTGGAGTAACATTATATGAAAGTGACTTCTCATTGTTGGACAGTTTTCTGTATTTACAAAAAAGACATTGTACCTCAATCATTAAATGGAGCCTCGTCTCGTATTATTTACGAACATAAAAAATCATTTTGGATAATCCAATACATAGAATAATCCCAATTTACTTCCCATTTAATTTCTTAGATTCATTTTGTATAAAAAACCAATCTAGGAAGGGATTAGGGTTAATCTTAATAAGGTTGTCCGAGGAAGAGGTATCATTCCTAACCGAACATTTTTCTTTTTTCTTATTCTTCCACCCGATTGCAAACAAATTATAACATAATAAGAAAATATAATATTTATCTCCTATATGCTAATATTTTTCAATTCTAATTAAATAACCTAAATCCATCCCATATTCGATCGAACTGGAAGAATGCTATCATTTTTTGTACAACAGACTACCTCATTGTGAAACGATGTAATACATTTTCCTTAATTGCCTCTCATGGATTCTTGTGATGATGGATTTAATGTATAAAAATTATATTCATGTCAAATTTATAAATATGGTAAATTAATATTTTAATACCTTGAAATTAATAGAAAATATTAACATTGTTCATGTGTATGTGTTGATTACCACTTCTGCGAATCGATTTGATGTGTTTTTCCTTACCACATCACATGGATGGTATATATATGTGTATATAAATAAATAAAATGGTATTTATGATACAATTTTGATTATATAAAGGTAATATAACAATTATATTCTTTCTATCACCATCATTGAGAAATAGAAACGTTACGTATGCATTCACATGACCTACCATCATCTTGATTGTAACATAGATCAATTAGATAACCGTAATTCATGGTTTGTTTTAAAATTATTATTAGAAGATAAAATTTATAAATATTTAATTATTGATATTATATATATGGTTTAATATTGACCCTTTTGACCACATTCAATACACCAATGTCATTTATATTCCCTAAGAAATGATTTTATATATAATTGTGTGGATAAAACTAGAAACAAATAAGACATTTTATATTCTTGAGTTGACGAACTGTTTAACATCCACAAGTTCATTCTTATGATCTGTTTTAGATGTTTGTATTGAATCATAATTCATTTTTTAACATTTATATTTTTCATTAAGAGACTAATTTACATCATTAACACTAGGATGTATATATTGGTTGGCACAATGTCTATACTCCGTTAAATTAATGAATTATAGAGTGTGTGTTAAATTAGGGTGATTATCATTCCATCAATTTCATTTTTTATCTATTTATATTAATTAATTATTCATGAGGTTGATGGTGTCCTCATACACACAAAATAATTCATCGATTCAATTTATGATATCCCTGTTTGAATATTTTAATATTTTATACATTTAATAAAATGTTTATTCTTTCCTCCATCAGTTGTATAAATTGTGTATCAGTTAAATTATATTTTTATATTAATATCTCACGAAACACTAGTATAATTTGAGTATTCATTTTCCATTTCCCCCATGACATCATTTTGATCTATTTATTTTCATCATTTAATGATCTTTTTAGAAAATGGATATCAAATTTATGATTTTTTATTTCAAAATTAATTGTTTGTTATGGGGTCAATGATAAAACCAAAACCATTTATTACATGTATCCGGTATATTGAATCATATGTAACTATTTATGTCTCATTCTTTAGATTCAACTAAGGGAATTATATATTTATTTCAATGTTAAGGGATTATGGAAAAAATTTATTGAAAAATATCTTCTTAAACTCCTCTCATTTTATGATTTCAATTTCATTAACTTACCTCATATCCCTAATGAGAGTCTATAATTTATTAACTTCACATTTGAAATGATAAATAGTTAAACCCCATTTAAATGAACAGATCTATGGGGGGGAAATATCTCTCTTTTTCATTGATCCACAACTAGATAATTACTGTATTCAATGATCCACCAATGATGGGTTAAATTGTATACATGAAGTATTCAATAAAGAATTATTCCATAATTTCCATGATTTGAAGTTCATTAGGGTTCATATTTTTATTTATAGATTTATAATGTTGGGTGATCATAGTTATTATATTTCTAACTCAAAATCAAATCATGTTTGGTTAAACATTGGTTATTTATTATATTTTCCATTGCATTCAATATTTAATCGGTTCCTCCTGCTTCCCACCATTTACTAAATGAAAAAAATATTTTTTTTATTACCAAAGAAAAATAACCATAGTAATTTATCATTATAATTGGATATCAAATCATAATAAATCTTAAATAATTACACCATCATTTTATCATTTTACATTTTATTTTTATCATATATCACTTTTTTTAATATATATTATTTTATGTTTTATCATTTTATTCATCGTAACCAAATCCAAAAAATGTATTTAATCTCTAATAAAATACAAACTATAATGATCCACCATTATATATATATATCATATTACATTAATAATAATTATATAGGAAAATAAATATCAAACTAAAAACATAAAGGATTAGTGTATTCAGAAATTATCTACATGAACATAATAATTTAAAATATTTCTTTAACAACACATATAATTATTTTTACGAATCATAAATTCTTACATGTATTTCACATATTACTCTTCTTATGAGACTATAGAACTGGAAACATAAAAAGGTTGAAATACTATGTTTAATAAGGGTTTAATGTAACAAACATCATTCAATGACCATTTTTGAGTAGGGTATGAGAATATAATCAAGATACATGAACACGAAATAATGAAGTACTACTAATTATATAATGGATCTTGAATCATGAAGAATGGAATACAGATTTCAATATAAAAAGTAAAATTAGGCAGTAGAATGTTTGATCATGAGATAGTTATCATAATCAATAGATACAAAACCTACGAATGTACAAAAAATAGAAATAATTCATAAGATTATGGCTTGTAGATAAACATTTAGAATCATTTCTTATATTATGACTCCTCACTAAGTTCATCATCTCATTATGTATGTAATCCCATAATAGAGTGAGTTTTGTTCAATCGGTATTCTCATAAAAATAGTGAATATTATCCCATTGTTGATCTGGTTAAATCATAATATCTAAAATATCATATCATAAGAAAAAGTATTTAAAAAATTCATTGGAGATATATATTAAACCCACATATAACATAATGACAAAATATATTAATGTGTGACATTTGATAATATTAACATTCATACTTCCATAATATAATAATTATTTAATTTCAACAAAATATATTTCATAATTATTTATAAAAAGTATAGAAATTAGAGTAGTAAATAATTATTAGGGTGGTATAATTAGAGTAAATATTTAGTGAGGCCTAAGAAAAAATAATGTATATTTTCATTGATTGAAAACAAATTATAAGAGAAATATAATATTTATTTTTAGAATAAGAAGAAATATTTTTTACTTGTTGCAAAAATTCATTGTTACTATAGAAAAGAAATTTTATAAAAATAATATTAAATTTAATTCAAATATCACTGAATAATTATTAAATCATGAAACAGAATATTTTTAATTAAAACCAATGATATTTTAGGGATAAAGTGACCATGGAGAAAATAAAAAAAATTATACATTTCTTACCATTATAAAATAAAGTAACAATGATTAAAAAATGTACTAAATTATTCACATATGAAAGGAGAAGTATATCTATAAAATTATTTAAAATCATATACATAGTGGAGAGTGATCCTAAATAAAAAATTGAATTTTCAGCTAGATCCACTTACAAGAATCCATTTTGCTGAATGTTGAACTAAAATGTGGTAAAATGGTACGGAGACAAGTAAAATAAAAAATAATGAGTATAGAAGATACTAAAAAAGGATTTTGAAATAATGATATTGTTAGTTTCGGTGATTTCTAAAATAACATAAAAATATCAACATCAATTTTAATTTATAAATTGAACTCAAACATAGGATATTATATTTCTCCCAAATGATATAACTCTGTATATAATAAATTTTCGATAAATTTTCATATGTTTAAGACTAATATTAAAATTTAATTTAATCAATACAACCCATTTATAATTATTTTTCACTAAATAAAAATTATTTATAGATAATATTAAAATTTAGGTATTACCGGTATTGTTTTTTAACATATACATCGGTTTGGAGGTTTCAGTACATAGTTCATGATCATGGGCATATAAACTAAACAAATTTTATGTATTTTTACCATATGTTTCTGATATAATTCTTGTTTATCACGGTAATTTCATTGAACATATTTTTGCGGTATGTGTGGAACACAAAAATATATAATTTTCAGTGATTACTTAATTAAAATAATTAAATTCCATTATGAATATATTTTGTCATATTAATATTATAGATTTAAAAAATCATATTTAATTAATAATTACTATAAAATATTAAAATTAATTTATTTTTCTCAATCATTCATGTTGTAAAAGAGAGAACGTCATTCAATATGGGACATAAAATCTTACCAAACAAGAACACGTTGTAATGACAGAAATAGTAATAACATTACATTTTATAGTAACCATGAAAACTTTACTTGTTATTTAATATTTAAAAAAAATTATTTAAATGATAAATTTTATTTATGTGAGATTTGGTGGGAAAAATATTGAAGACTAGTTATAGACAAAAAAACAACTATATAAAGACTTGAAACTTTTCTGAGATGGGATCTTATAATTAATTGATTTATGACTCCTTTTCATGACCGTATGATTCTAAATATTATCCAGATTGTTAGGGAGACAATATTGGCTAGGATTTGAGAATATGAAAGAAAGTAATTGAGTTTAGGAGAGAATTGGTCCTTTAAATGTAGTATTTTTGTATCATTTTCAAAATTTATTATCCCTTCATGTGAATTGAATGTATTTTTACATGGCATAAAAAACATAATTGGAAAGATATGAGGGTATGTATATTATGACCTCATATAATCATTTAGAGATAATTCATTATTATATTTTTTGACTTTACATCTTAATTTCACCTTTTTACTATATTCTACCTTTACCAAGGTAACTAACTATTACTTTTGTATTTTTTAGTTGCACCTAAAATTTTATGTTTATCTTCACCCCGAAATTATATTGGATGAGTAAAAATTGGAATCCATTTAATCTAATTTAATTTTTTATTTATGAGAAATTTATCTTTTAAATAAAACAATAAAATATATAGAATTGTTTTACAAAAATAGGTTTCTCATTATTATGTATTATCAATATTATTGGTTATCTATTAATAAATAAATGAGTGTAAATATATATTTTTATGAATAAATTTTATCATTTTATTATAATTTTATATTAAAATGTACCAATTAATTTATTAACCAAAAAATGAAAAAAAATATAAAATATTATTGTGTGAATATTATCGATTTAAATAATAATGGACTTCATTAAAATACCATTGTTTTTTTAATTTTAAAAATCCATTAGTATTAAAAATTTTCATTGAATTTTATATTCATATAAAATATTCAAAAAATAATAATAATATAACATGAATAAAAACTCATATTTTATTATAAATAATTTTAATTAAAAGTTATCCTTTTATATCATTAATGAAATAAATATTATATGTGAATTATTTTATGTTTTATTTTTTTTATAACAAATACATGAGATAAATGTACCTATTGGAAATAAATATATACAAAAATAATTTATCCAATCACCATAAGTCAAATTACTATGTAACCAATGACCATATATGTAAGCATCATATTATATTCTAAAATATAATCTTATACACATATATATATAACCATTTATAATATTCTAAAATTTCATTTTAAATATGTTAATCGTATTTATAGCATTATTTTTTATTTATATATTTTACAACTAGGAGGTTGTATGTTGTATTTTTTATCATTCCATAAAGCATGAAGATTGAGATGTGATTATAATCATATAAGGATGTTGAAAATACAACCATTGAAGAATGATGAATGAAAATCACTAAAGGTTGATGAACTTTGTGTGACATATTTTTTTGTTTGTTTTTTTCCCTCTATTTATAAAAGAAGAAATAGTTGTGGTAATTAAAATAATTTTTGGATGATGTTGACCATTGTTATTCGTAGATTATTTTATTTTTTTTCTTGATATGGATGGCAGAAAATATTGTTTTTGAATTGATGGAGTATCATTGACATTTATGGAGACATGTTATGGATTTGATATAGATTTTAGGAACATATAATGGTTTTATAATGATCATCACTTAATAAGGAATGTGTTCCAAAAAAAATTCATAGTGTTATATAAGATGATATGTAAGGATAATTAAGATACATAATAATATTATGAGAAGGCTGGTTCAAGAATGATGGAATTCATAGGAGCATAAAAAATATATGTAATATTAATTTTAATCAATTTATAAGGGTCCCCATGATGAAAATTTGAAAATTTATGTTCTATAATTGTTGTTCCCATCATTATAAAATTAAAATATCACAAATATTTCATACATAAGGTAATTTAAAAAAAATTAATGTCTATCATGTCATTAAGAATGTTAAGAAATTTTTAGTGGTTCTGTATATTTTTAGATACACAAATTGTGGTAATAAGTCACACTTCTAGGGGTGTAGATGAAAATGATATATAAAATTGGTAACATTAAGATGAAAGTAACATTTCATTATAGATGTTATCAAGACCCAATGTTTATTCACTGATTAATAAAGTGGGGTTGTTAAAGAAATGGTTGAGGATATGGATTAGCAAAAAGCATGTCATACCACATATGATGGAAATACAGCCTGATGTTTGGACAATGATCGAAAAAAGTAATGTTCATAATGTTAATCTTCAAGATATTATTAATAAAAAGTGGGATGATACAATTATGATCTATTTTATTATTTTATACAATTAAAAGTTGAATAAAACTGAAGAAGTAATTAAAATGTTATTCATTAATGTTTTTCATTACATTGTGTTATCAGATAGCTATAGTATTTCGAGTATAGTAGATTTATTGGGTTATCTAGTGGGTGTGAAAGTTTTTAATTTTTTAAAAAACAATTTTTTATATATTAATACTAAATATTTAATTGATAGTGCTCTATACAATATATTGGAGAAAGATAAAGATTATGGAATTTCTAGATTGAATATCAATTCCAAATCTCCTAACTAAAAAGTGAGGGAGTTGAGTTGAACAAAAAATGGGAATATTTTTTATAGAATTTGAAAAAAATAATTCATTGAGTATGGAAATATAAATGAGTGTTCAAATAATGTAGAAGGGAGAATAAGTTGTTCAACAATGATTGAATCACTCAATATTTCAAATAAGACAGATATGTTGTGGCTAATAAATATTTTATTGGTTATATATTAATTATTTGTGTAAAATATGATTATAATATTTTTAATATTAATAATAAAATAGAGTTATTTTATTTTTAGAATATTTATTGATGTTGAAAAGGAGTTGATTATATACGTTATTGGATTTGGTATCTTCACACTAGTATAAATTTAAGAATCATTTTTGTAACTACCATTTGGATTAAAAATGAATACCATGTTCTTAACTTTACATCAATAAATTTAAAATGGCGATAATGTCCTATAAAAAATATCTTCTTGAGTAGTATATAGTAGAATAAAATGATCTGGCTATTTTGTGGTAGTGAGATATTCTTTAAACTATTGAATATGTTGTGACCCTTAGTTAAGATTTATTAACACTAAAAAACATGTTGTAATCCATGTTGAAGAGATACTTATCCTGATCCTGTAGCAATTAATAATAGTGAGTTCTAGTATATTCTTAGTCCATATTCATATTAGTTTCTTAGGATCCATTAATGTATCCTAGAGTTGATAAATTCAATAAAATACTTTTTTCCATGCATGATTTCCATTTTAAACATATTATGGTTACTTGATATGGATGAAATTTTAAATGAGATAAACTATAGGTTAAATTGGGACACTGTTAAAAAAACAGAATGTGAAGAGAAAAATAATAGGTTAATAAGTTTAAATATACAAATAGCCTAACAAAATCCCCCACCCATTCACATTCTCTTGGGTAATGAAATGTGGTCTAAGAGACACTAATAATTTGAAGGATAATCTATTAATGAAATATGTAATCATCTATCAGTTTATAATTGAATATGGATTACCTCTATTTGATGATTGTAAGTATCAAGTATAGAGGATTAGAATATTCCCCCATTTACAATCTGTTGCATTGTTTATTCATTCAGTAACATTCCATAGAATCCATTTAATGGATTCCAATATAATTTCAATGGTTAAATAAGATAATTAATTTTTTTAAAATTATGGATTATTTCTAAATCCATAGTCTAGATTTATTTATAATTAAATATAAATGAATTATATGGATTTTAAAATGGAAAATGGATTATAGGAAAATATTTCTATTCTTATGAATTTCACAACAATGTAATAGAAAAAAAGATTCAAAATATTAAGAAAAACTTATTATTTAAAGATGGTTTTATTTAAAATTATGGATGATTTATTCAACAATTTTATTAAAATGTTTAGAGGTATTTTTAGACATGGTGAAGTGATATTTTTTATATAGTGAATAAGATCACTAAGATATTTCCACAAATCTACAATTTAAATTATCTAACATATGAATATGTAAATATTCATAAATTATCTCATAATTATATTCATAGAAAATTAGTCTACATAAAATTTGATCAAAAATAGAAATATATTTATATCAATCACATATAGATATTTCGTTAATAGTAGTGAATATAGAAGATGTTAAATAGGTGAAATTGGAATAGATAAAGGTGACGATTTATAATCACCTATTTCAATGAATTTTAATAGGGTAAATGTAATATTTGATGATATGGTTACCTTGTCAAATTTTCATAATGAAATTATTGGACACAACACTATTAGGTTTCCAAATAGATTTTATTGATAGTATGGTGATTTTTTATTCTCTTAAAAACAAAGAATCATGTTTTATTTTAGGAATATCATGATATTTAAGTGGGAAGAAATTTTATATTAATGGGTTGGTTAGAGGGATGAAGATGATTTGGAAATATATACATTAAAGGTATTTGAATGAAATTTTATCTTATATAATAATGATTTCAGGATGGATGATTTATGTAAATATAAATATGAGGTAGAATATTATGATCAACCAAAGGGTTTTTTTGATCTCCATGGAGAAATGGATTGGGATATTTTGGACCATGATCTATTGATAAAGAATAACAAGAAGATTGAAGGGTTTTTAGAACAAAAACTCATGTTATATATCTAGGTTTGAAGTAATGTATATTTATTTGAGATGGATGTGCAAGATTATGAATATTATCATGTGAAACATGAATAACTAGTTATATATTTTATAATGATTGTAGAAAAGTCTAATATTATTGTTATTATTACTGTGTCTTTCAAAGATAAAGCTAGAAAGATTTAAAGTCTTCATGATTAGTTATATATCTGAGAAATAATTGTGAATGTGAATATAAAATAGATATCCAAAATGAAGAATTTATAAATTAGGTTGTTTTCATTTAAATTATTAAAGGAAAATAATGAATGAAGAAAAGGCCAATTGAGGAATTTATGATATTAAAATACCCAATTCCATGGACAAATGTGGTTTAGATATGGAGCTATAATTTCAAAAAAATATATTAAATTTAATGAAATGATTAAAGTAGATTAAATTTGAAATATCTCAATCATATAGAACCAACTAACAATTGAGTTGTTATTGGTAATCAAGGGTCATGTACAGAGACTGATATGAAATTATATATACTCTGATGACGTAAAACTTATAGGGATACATAGGATAAAAAGGGATTTTTATAATGAAGTACAAAGCTTAAAATTTGGATATGTAATTATATGAAAAAAATGAGAAAATAAATATAACCATTATAACAGAATAAAATCATATACCATTGATATTATTTAAAACAAATATGATTTTGGGAAAAAATATATCAATTATAGGAAAAGAGGTTGTTATTTATTCCTATATAAGATAAAGAGGATTATATGTGATATGATATAATAAAATTCATTTATGAAACTAATTCCATTATAAGAGGTGGATTATGATAAGGTTTCTTATAGTAGAGAAGACTAAATGATAATGATATACATTATAACTAAATATTGAGTATCGTAGAAATAGAATAAACTAAAGATAATGGATGAATTTTTTTTTGTTTTAATAAATTTGAAAAATAAAAATAATAGTATGAAGTCGATTCCTGATAATGGTTGTTCATATAACATAAGGGGTAATGTGAATTAATTCAAAATAATAATGGAAGAGTTTATGTAACTTTTTTTGAAAATTATGGAACTGAAAACATTAAATGGACTATAAATTATCATCTAGATTTTTATAAATTAATTAATTTTATAGTTATATAATTATATTACCTCATATATTATTTTACAATTGTTATTTAGTTCTATAACTCAAGAATGGATGTTATAATAAACTATAATGGATTAAATGAAAATCAAAATGCTAATAAATCTTATTAATTGATAGAGGAAATGTGAAAATATATTATGTGGAAGATAAGAAAAAATGTTTCTTCTTTTGTAAATTTAAAAAATATTTTTTCAATGATTGACTTTGAGAAGCATATATTGAACCTTATAGTTAAAATAATTTCATCAAACTAATTTGGATTGATTACGTCTATCCTCATGAACAATGTTCTTTTATTTGATTATTATAGTGTTGATGGATTAATTGGGAGATACAATCCTGAGGGATTATAATAATTGGAACTCGAAAAATGTATTAGCCTAGTCTGGTTAGATATATAAAATGTAAAATGTTGTTTGAGAAGAAAAAATATTCATTTCAATATAAAATAATAGAAAACAAGTGGGGTGAGTGATATTTAAATAAAAACCACCCTAATCCATAAGATTCACACATTGATAAATAGATTAAAGTGGTATTAAATAGAAAGAAGTAAAAAAATAAATATGTCCTTATATTTTCATTTGATAAAATTTATATATCCTTTTTATTGATATGAAAAACAATAAGAAAAATAGATAGATTTATGGAATATCAAATGCATACTAGAAGTATTAAATGTTCTATTTGTTTATGAATTAAGAATGTGGTTTCATCTATTAGGAATATATGATACTAAAAGAAAAAGATATTATTGTATTATCATCAAAAAGTGGAAAATATTAATAAATAAATAAGTATTTTGGATTTACTATGGTATCACTAGTTTATAATAATAAATTGATATAAATAGAATAAATATTTTGAATGTCTCACACATATACTAATTTATTGCTTATATAAAGAATATCTTATGTATATATGATTGATACAACATTAATGTTTGTCATTGAATTAACTTAAATTCTACAGTTTTTTAATATTATAGAATATATTGTTTGGAATATAAATTACTGAATTAAATAATATATAATATTTTTCACTACATTGATTTGTATATTATTTCTTAAAGTATTCTCTAATGACACTTTACCGAGGATTATATTCACATGGGATAATTCCTTGGTATGAGTGAAATAAAAAATGTATAGTGGGATTAATTTTAAGTTACAATGATGGATTACTGAATGAATCTCAATTTTTGGATGATATTTAACATGATGCTAATGTAATCTAACGTTTTAATGATGAAACAATATTATACATGGGTAATAATGTTTTTTAATATGAAATATTTTGGATATTTCAAGGGATTATAAAAGAGGGAATTTTCCCTATAAATATCTATGTACACGAAGTAATTATTTGTTGTTGATGGTTTTTAAAATCCAGAGAAATGATCTTATTGAATATGAGTGTGTAAATATGGTGAAGTTGATGGAATATGGTTTGTAGAAAACATTATCTCATTTCTTACTGAAAAAAGAGTGGAAAAAATCTATATAAAATACATATGTTTTGAGGATTATAGATTAAAATATATTAGAGGGGGACATTATTTCCATATAATTATTATTTAAGGATTTTATTCAATTTTTTTTAAAAAAATTGAAGGCGGTGGTTGTCACAACTAGAGGGATATGAAAGTTCTAGGCGCAGCGGAAGCACATGGGTGGATGTTCCAACTTGGGTTTTTGTCATTAGCAATGATCAATTATGGATCAATATGACGATAAACGCCAGTCTCCACAGACCGATTCAACGAAATTGACAAAGAAGAAGAATGGTCCTGGAACCACAAAAGTGGATCATCACAGGATGATTATAATTAATTTAATTAATTGACAAGAATTACCATATGGGTATTCTTTCTTCGTTGATATTCTCTATCCCGTTCCCATGTGATTCTTCATTGCGTCATAGAAGCCTAGTTTAGAATTCCTCTAGCAGTGATCCAAATGTGCAACTCGTATATCTGGATGTCACCAAAGGAGTCTCTTGTTTCTATCGTGGAGAAACCTTTACTTTCATGGTCCACCTTAGATAATATTTTGAACCGATGTCTCTCAGTCTTGAGAGAGTTTGTGGAGGAAGAGGTTCATTCAGCCTTGAAATAATTCTCCATAATTTTTGTGCACAATTATTCTCTTAGGAAACAAGTTAGGGTTGTGAGGATATTTATAATAGGGTTTGAGGTTGTAGAGTTATGACAAAAAATAAATGCATTACGCATTTGTTTTATTTCATTAACTCTTTGGAAAACCCCATGTCAAATCATTAAATAATTGACATGCACCCACGCTAATTAAAATAAATATCGTTTAATAAAAAGATATTTCTTCAAAATCCCAACTAGAAAAGATACACGGACTGTAATCATAAATTCATGGAGTGTACTTGTTTTTCATTAAAAACTACACGGCGTGTAATCATTAATACATCTCATGTACTTGTTTTCAAAATAAAAACTACATGGCGTGCAATCATTAATAACCAACGTGTACTTGTTTTCATTTTATTCTTCCTCCAACATTAAAATGATCTAGGATTCCTTGAATAAATATTAAACCATTTATGGGAATAATCATTATTCTACTTGAGATACTTGGATAGACTTAGTGTGTGACCCTCTAGGACTCTTTATCCTTGGCATTAGGCAGGCTTACCAGAAATTCAAGATTGTCTAACAACGGGTCAAGGCACCCAAGAGAAAGAAGTTGACGCTGCATTGAAGTATCCCGTCAAAAGAATGATTACTGTATAATTTAATTCCTTTTTCTCAATATCTCATCAAGCAGGTTTTATGGTAGTATCCTAAACCTATATACTTGATCTGTCATTCTTTGACTTCCAAAAATAAACTCATTGTGTCACCAAGGCCAAGGAATTTATTTGACAGTTCTATTTCAATCAATGGGCATGAGATATATACTTCCATAAATATGGAAGGGACAAATCCTTCCTCTACTTATCAATTAACAACATGTCATTCATGACACACCCAACGTACCCTACTTCCCAACAACTCTCTTCGTGACGGTTTTCGTCAACAAATCTAAGTGCGCGAGTCTTGACCTGAGTTAATGATAATCTTCCAGTCTAAGGACCATTGCAAACAGTCATAGATAGCAATGTCCGATGACACCAAGACATGCAGAGTTACTACAGGTGGGTCTATTCTCATAATCACCTATCTTAGAGATTACCAAGTGTGAACTCTATGAGATAGAGTCTCGTCTTCTTACGAGTACTCGCACATGATGTTCTGTATACCATGTACCATATCATAGAATGTAATCCAACCGAAGATCTTTATTTAAGAATATTGTTATAGCATTTGAAGGTTCACATCATAGCTGAGATACACAATGAGCATATCCATGCAAAAAATATTCCAAGACATTATTATATTATAGTCATGCAGAACAAATAATAATATATAATAATTATACATTCATGTAATTAAATTACAAAATAGTTTGTTCTCACGACACCAACCCTTACAAACTCCAACTCGGACTAGAGCAAACTGCCTACAACTTTTAGTCCGCTAGACCTCACATGATGATCATGTTTCTACTGAGTCAAGGATTTAGTCAAGGGGTCTGCCACATTGTGTTCCATGAAAATAATGCTCACTACAACTTCACCTCTCTGAGAAAAAATACCTCAAGTGATGATACTTCTGAAGTATGTGCTTTGTTTGCTGATGTGTCCTTGGATCTTTTTCAAGTGTCACCGCTGTAGTATTATCACAATAGTGTGTGATATCATCTTTACATTTAGGTACTACATCCATCTCTTGGATGAAGCTTCACATCCACACTGCTTCTTTAGCTTCCTCATAAGCTGCGATATACTCGGACTCCACTGTAGAATGTGCCACCACACATTGCTTTAAGCTCTTCCAGCTCACTACACCTTTATTCAAACTGAATATGTATCCAGTCTGTGACTTCATGGCATCTTGATTAATCTGTAAACTAGCATCTACATGCCCTCTAATGACTAGTTCCTCATCCCCTCCATAAACCAGGAACATATCCCTAGTATGCTTCAGATACTTAATGATAGTCTTGACTGCCATCCAATGGTGGTCTCCCAGATCAGCTTGATATCTTCCTACCACACTTTATTTATAAGCAAGATCTAGCCTTGTACATAACATATCATACATGATTGACCCAATCACGGATGTGTAAGGGATCCTTGCCATTTTCTTTCTTTCCTCATGTGTCTTAGGACACATTTTCTTGGAATGAAGAATGCCATGTGACATTGGCATCAATCCACTCCTGGATTGTTCTATACTAAATCTCTTCAGTATCTTGTCAATGTATGTAATTTGGCTTAGGCCCAACATTTTATTGAATCTATCATGATGGATCTTGATCCCAATAATATATACTGGCTCGCCCAAGTCTTTCATGGAGAAGCATTTATTTAACCATTCCTTAACTGACTGTAAGAAACATACTTCATTAACAAATAGTAATATGTCATCAACATATACTATTAGGAAAATGACTGCACTTCCACTAAAACTCTTGTATACACAAGGATCCCATTCATTCCAAAAAAATCCAAATTCCATTGCAGCTTCTTAAAGATGAATTTTTCATGACCTTGAGGCTTGCTTTAATCCATAAATGGATTTCGACAACTTTCATACCTTGTTGGCATCCGTTGGAGTCACAAACCCTTCAGGTTGGGTCATGTATACATATTCCTGGAGGTTCCCATTAAGGAATGATGTTTTGACATACATTTTCCAAATTTCATAGTCATGGTAAGAGGAAATTTCCAATAGTATTCTGATGGATTTCAGCATCACAACCGGTGAAAAGGTTTCATCATAGTCAACTCTGGATGCTGTCTAAAACCTTTTGCAACCAGTCGTGCCTTATAGGTGCTGGCTTGACCCTCCATGTCCAGTTTCTTCTTGAATACGCATTTATTACCAATAGAATTTACATCAACTGTAGGATCTACCAAAATCCAAACTTGGTTTTGGTACATGGAATCCATTTTAGAATTCATGGATTCTTGCCACTTCGCAACGTCTGTGCTTCAACTACTTCCTTGTAGGTAATAGGATCATCATTGTCAACCAATAATGAGTCACCATCCTCGGTGACAAGAAAACCATATCATTCTGGTTCTCTCACCTCTCTCATGCTCCTATGCAAATCTTGTGTCTCTGGAACAAATTATTCTTCCACAGGGCTTTGTGGAATCTGTTCTTATACCATCTTCTGTATATCTTGAGCCTTGAGTTCATCAAAGTCTGTCTCGATCCCACTATCTCTTTTGGATATGTTCTCCCTCTCAAGGAACATGGAATGTCTTGCCATTGTATCCTTTTTTTCTGATGGGGTTTATAGGTAATATCCCCTTGTTTCTTTAGGATATCCTATAAAGATACACTTTGTGCCTTGGGGTGCATGTTTGTTACCTAAAGAGGCTTTAAAAAATGCTTTGCTACCCCAGACATGTAAATTCGATAACATGGCTTTGTTTCCACTCCATAACTCATATGGAATACCATTTATCGATTTAGTTGGTACATCGTTTAGTATGTGTGCTTCTTTTTGTGATGCATATCCCAAAAAGGATAATGGAAGACTCGCATGAGTCATCATTGATCTCACAATTTCCAATAGGGTGTGGTTCCTCAATTCACATACACCATTCCACAGAGGTGTGTATGGGGGAGTGAGTTATGATAGAATCCCAAACTCCTGTAAGAAATCAATAAAGTCCTGATTAAGTTATTTTCCTTCTCTATCTGAGTGGAGTTTCTTATTCTTCTTACCAATCTGGATCTCAAAATCATTCTTGTATTATTTAAAATGATCAAATGAATCTGTCATATACCTCATTAAGTAAATATATCCACATCTACTAAAATCTTCAGTAAAAGTTATGAAGTATGAGAACCCATCCCTTGATTAAACTAGAAATGGTCCACACACATCATTGTGAACTAATTCTAGAATCTCTTTATCCCTTTCACTTTTCCCTCTAAATGGGGATTTGGTCATTTTGCCTTGTCGATACGCATGACATACAGTAAGTTTCTTTAGATCGAAAGAATCTAAATACCCATCTTGATGTAATTTTGTCAAACCTTTCTCATCAACATGACCTAGTCGTTGATGCCAATGTTGGGTGTGGTATGAGTCATGTGAATTAAAGTTTTCCTCGATTTCCATTAATTGGTTTGTGTATTCTAACAAATAATGGACGTCATATAAATGTGCCCTACCAAAACAAATGATATCTTTATAAATGTAGCAACATCCACTTCCAAACATGAAAATGAATCCATCAGCATCTAATCTAGATACTGAAATAATGTTTTGGTTATAGAGGGTACATAATAACATCCTTTCAAAACAAAGACCATCCTAGTAAGAAATGTGTGGTGGTAGTCTCCGACAGCTACAACAGTGAGTCTGGCTTCATTGGCTGCTCATAGATCCACCTCACCTCAGTCAATATTTCTTGAATCTACTTGGTTCCTATATTTGGATACAGATGTGAGAACCACGAGTAGTATCTAAAACCCAATTGGTAGAAATAGATAGATTTCAGTAGATAAAAAATGCACCTAAAGCTTCCCCTTCCTACCTTGGTTGGGTGAAGTTTTTCTTCTAGTTTCCCTTCTTGCCACATGAAAATCAAATAACCATATGTTCTTTTTCCCCCACTTTTTCCTCCCTTTTCTTGGAAGGCCTGGAAGATTCTTTGTGATTAATGCACTTTGCATTCCCATTCCTTTTATTCACCATGAGGATAGAAGGCTTTTCACGCTTCATGTCATTTTCCACTTGGCGAATGAGGATAAGAAGATCAGAAAGAGACTTCTCAATGTTGTTCATGTTGAAGTTCACAACAAATTTTGAGAATCTCTGGGGTAGTGTTGCAAGAATGAGATCGGTACCCAGTTATTTGGGGAGTTTATACCCTAGAACCTCCAAGTGCTCAATGTATCCAATGAGCTTGACTACATGAGTCCCGGTTGGGGTACCCTCTCCATGCATGCTCTGAAATAGAGCCTTGGAGATCTAAAACCATTCTTATCTTGCTCTCTCCCAGTATAGACCACGGAGGTGATCGAGCATTCTATAGGAATCCATGTCTTCATGAGACTTCATGATCTCACTAGATATTGATGATAGAAGCAAAAATTGAACGTCGAGTGCATCGTTCAAATGTTGATCATAGACTTGGAAATCTTCATTACTCTCCCCTTGGGCAGGCGAATCAAGAAGTGAGGACTCGAGCACATAGAACTTTTGTTCAGGGCATAGGATAACCCGAAGGAGCCTAAACCATTCCTGAAAGTTACTGTCGATGAGGATATTGTCTTTATCTAGAATTAATCACAGTGAAAATGTGGTTAACGAGTTTATCATATTGATTCTACAAAATAAAAGAGAATATTTATCAGTATCTTTTGATTACATTTTATGAAAAATAATAAATGAATTTATTAATTCTCCCACTATTTTATCAAGTCCCAATAGCCCTCAATATTGAACCCAAAATGTCCAGTTTCATGGAAATTCTAGGTTCAAGAATCCATATTCCCATTTGAATAAACACAACAATGGTTGGCCAAGCTATTTGAAGGTATTTAGGTATGCAGGTCTTTGCCAACTATGGGCTTACAGTTCCTTGATATGTTGAGTTGAATCCCTAATCCTGAAATACTAACATGGATTTCCTCAACTCTTGCCTCTAATATTACATCATGTCTAGAAAGGGATAATCCTCTTGAGGTAATATGGTTAAGTCAACCCGAAACCTTTCATAAGGGCTTCCTTTATAAAAGTAAGTGTCCCAATATGGGTTGTTCAAACACATAGTTTTATTGGGTCTTTCCATTAATCATGTAGCAGAAGGCTTGGGCTGACTTAATACAGAATTAAGGGATTTTAATCTTTTATGCATAGTTTTGCATTATCACATGCTTGTTAATATTATGTGATACTTTAATAAGTGATTAAGCATGTTTCGATAATATTTACGCATATTCTAGTTTTTATTTTTCTCCATCTATGAAAGATTGTTCATTTTATTAACTATGTGATCACAACAACACATACATAAAAAACAAACCATGTAATCAGAGAGAAATAAAATAAGATGGAATGATCATGAACTTTTATTGGTTAGCTTATCCAGCGGATTGATAAGCTAACCCTGACCTAGGGAAAAACACCATGAACCGATGGTTTGTGTTTTACTGCTCCCACCTGTCCACCTTTGTATCTTCTTGGGTTGGCTTTTCCTCATATTTTGGTTTTGAACCGTCTCCTCTGGCTTGAGAGATCCTCCATTACGTTGGGTTTACATTAAAGAAACCATGGGCACGCATGCCCTTAATTTTATTGGAAGAAGGCTCACGGGCCAACAAATTTAAATTAAACACATTTAAAGGAAACCAAACACACATACAAAGGGTCTTTGGTCTATATTATGATCATCCATATCATGAAATGTCATTTATGCATAATTATTATTCAAATTCATTTAATCTTTCTATTATTTTAGATAAGTCGTTCTTGAAATTAATTAATTATGATCTTATAATTATTCAATTGTTTATCATAAATTATTTTCTGAATTTTCTTCAGATTCTTCACATCCATATCCCTTGTATAGGTATTTTTACATTTAGAGGAAACCTAGGGAAATTCCATTTCTGGAAAGTACATGGTGTCTAGTTTATATTTACGTAGCGTGTATTTCTTTTCACCCTTTATCCAAAGTACACGACGGATGATTTGGCATGTTTTCTCTACAATGAAAATTTTGGAGTAGACGGCATGTAGATTAATCTAACATAGCGTGTAATTCCTTGTTATGTGGTTACTGTCCTTGTAATCCTGTGAACGCGGAACATGGATTCTCCTTGTACACGGTTTCACTTGGGCTAGATCAGAATACACGGCGTGTTGATTCAACATACACACCGTGTATTCCGGTTCCACACACCGTTCATTTCCGGTCAACACAGTGTAATAAAACTCAAGTATACTCAATTCACAAGGCGTGGTTTGGCAGACCAGTTTCGGTTCGTTGAACCTATGTACACGACGTGTAGTTTTCATTACACACCATGTATTCCCGTGTTGTAAAAAAAGAAAGAGAGGCTCTTCCAAATGAGTTCTTCATTTTTTATTTTAATCAAAATTATAATTAAAATATCGCTTCTGTGATTTGAATCGAGAAACGAAGGAGGAAGAACAGATCTCATTCATTCAGTTTAATAAAATGATTTATCATGAATTGAATCAAATATAAATGCATAAATTATCAATGAAAATTAAATAACTATAATCAACGTTGTAGCCTTCCTTTGATACCATTTGATGGTTCTGAGTACCGTGGAAGCACGTGAGTGGATTTTCCCACTTGGCGTTTTTTCATTGGCAATGATCAATCTGAGATCAATACGACGATATACGCCTGTCTCCACGGATCGATTCACAGAAATAGACAAAGAAGAAGAAAGGACCTGGAACCACAAAAGTGGATCATCACTGGTTGATTATAATTAATTTAATTAATTGACAAAATGTACATTTTGGGTGATATTTCTTCATTGATAGTATTGATCACATTCCGATGTGATTCGTCATTGCATCGTAGAATCCAAGTGTAGACTTCCTCTAGTAGTGATCCACACATGTACCTCGTATCTCTAGACGTCCCCAAAGGAGTCCTTGGGTGCTAGCATTGAGAAAACTTTGCTTGCATTGTCCACCTTTGATCATCTTGATCTTATGGAAGAGGATCTCTCTCGTTCTTGAGAGCATTCTTAGAGGAAGAGGTTCTTTCGGCCTTGAAATAATTCTCTAGAATTGTTGTGCACAACTATTCCCTTAAAACACATGTTAGGGTTGTGAGGATATTTATAATCGTGTTTGAGGTTTTAGATTTATGAGAATAAATAAATGCATTACGCTTTTTATTTATTTCATTAACTCTTTTGAAAACCCCTTGTCGAATCATTAATTCATTGACATGAACCCACAATAATTATAATAAATATCATTTAATAAAACAATATTTCCTCAAAATCTAGACTGGAAGAACTACACCACGTGTAATCGTAAATAAACGGCATGTACATGTTTTTCATTAAAAACCACATGGAGTGTAATCATTAATACATGGAATGTACTTGTTTAAAAAAAAACTACCCTGTGTGTACTTGTTTTCATTTTATTATTCATAAAACATTAAAATGATTTAGGCTTCCTTGAATAATTATTAAACCATGTATTGGAATAATCTTTATTCTACTTTACATTCCTGGATACACTTAGTGTGTGAACCTCTAGGCCTCTTTCTCATTGGCATTAGGCGGGCTTGCCTAAAGTCCAACATTACTGTCTAGCAATGGGTCATGGAACCCGAGAAAAAAAAGTTGATGCCGCATTGACGTATCACCTCATATGAAAGCTTATAGTGTAATTTAATCCCTTTGTCTCAATATCTCATAAAGCAGGTTTCATGGCTGTTTCATAAACCTATATGCTTGATCTGTCATTCTTTGACTTCCAGAAATAAACTCGACGTGTCACCATGGCCATGGAATTCGTTAGACTATTCTACCTGAATCAAAGGGCTTGAGATATCTATATCCATAAATATGGAAGGGAAAAAATACTTCATCAACTTATCCCATAACTACATGTCAATCGTGACGCACCCAACATACCATACTGACCGCCAACTCTCTTCGTGACGATTTTTGTCAGCAAATCTATGTGCGCGAATCATGAAATGAGATAATGATAATCTTCCAGTCTTAGGACTATTACACATGCTCATAGATAGAAATGTCCGATGACACAAAGACATGCAGAATTCCTACTGGTAAGTTTTTTCTCACAATCTCCTATCTTGGAGATTACCAAGTGCGAACTTTAGGAGAGAGAGTATCATCTTCTTATGAGTACTCTCACATGACAGTCTATATACTATGTGTCCTATAATAGTATGGCATCCAACAGAAAAACATTATTTAAGAATATTGTTATATAATTTCAAGGTTCTCATCATAGTGGGGATCTTCCATGACCTTATCAATGCAACAAATATTCTAGGACATTATTATATTATAGTCATGAAGAACAAAGATCAATATATTATATGTGTAGATTCATGTAATCAAAGTACAAAATAGTTGGTTCTCAGGACACCAAACCTTATAGGATATATATTGTATTTATTGAAAAAACTTGAAGGATAGTGAATGAAAGTGATGAAAACCATTAAATGAAGTCAATCCAAAATCACACATTGTAGGATGGTCAACTAAAATAAAAAATATCGATGAAGGTTGTGTGGAAATTTTGATGAGGTTTGAGTTGTTTTATCTTACACCAGAAATACAAGAACCAAAATCTATTAGGAAAAAAGAAGTTCTGTAATATAAATTATATTTTTATTGTATAAATTATATTTAAATTGTGTTTATTGGAGTAGATTTTCAAATAATTTTAACATTAAGATCTGATTTGAGGTGGATAGATATATGTGATGGACAATTTGTAGATAATATGAACAGATAATGATGTGAGAATGAGGATCACATCATGAGGGTCATATATTTTAGAAAAAATAAAAGCCTAATATGGGTGTATCTTTAAGGGAAATTATAATAATATATAACAGTATTATAATAATAGTGCATCTGGAATATAGTACGGTGTTGAAAGAAAAATTTTATGTGAAATAATAATTCTATAGACTATTTATGGGTAACCAAGATAATTAATAAAAACTTCTTGATAATCATGAAGTGTCCATTTTGTTGTTATATTGGACACCTCAAGATTACTTCAAACATAACATTATTTCATACCATGAATCATCATTCATGTTGTGAACACTGGTTGGTGATGTTTGGTTGTTCTATATTATAGGATATTATCAGGACATTGTAGTAACACATGTTTTATTATGTTTGGAGGTTGAAGATATCTAGAATAGATCGTGAAGTAATACAAAAGAACAAAGCATGATGGATGATACAATTATTTAATATTTAGGCTATAATGAATAGATAAAGGATATGAATTTTATCGTTCAGGATGTTTATCAATGAAAATTCAAACACATAATGAATATATATTAAATGTCTGAATTGATGGAAAGTCACCATAATGTTTAGACTATAAATGGAAAATGAGGATCATGAAAGATAACATTCATTATGCATTTCATTGAAATCATATCAGTTTAGGAAGCTCTATATCATTAATAATTATAATATTTTTTCTTGAAAATTAATAATGTGGTTTATTTATCATGTTGGGAGGTATGTCATCATGTTAGGAATTCATAAATCATTACTATTTGAGTAGGATTGATGATATCAGATTCTCAATTACACTAATTAGATTATAGTGTATCTATCAACAACATTTTAAAATTTCAATGGTGAATATTTACATAATGAGGTTCTAAATGAATGATTTTGGGAAACTAAAATTCAATTTATTTTGAGGATGAATATGAAATTAAAATCTCCTAACAAAAAGAAAAATAGAGATGATTAGAATAAAATACGGAGAATAATTATTGATATACTGTGGAAAAATATTGTAGACAAAATGAAAATATGTGTTCAGATATGGTAGAAACGAGAATAAGGTGTTCAATAATAAGGATTCATTGAATATATGAAATAATTTTATTTAGTTTATATATATTAAAAATATATTTAATATGAAATTAAGATAATATTTTGGATATATTTATTTTTTTAGTGCCCTTAAGATCCACTGTACAAAAATAACTCAATTTAGAGAATATTGATTGCTTCTATAAAAATATTTTTGGATGAATAAATATTCAATTATTCGAAAAAGTTATTTCTTATATATATTAGTGGATTTGAGAATCGAATTCTAGTGCACATTGGATCCAATCATATAAAAATAAGAGAGAGATTAAAAATATTTACCATCATGTGACTTTACATCAATAAAATGATATGAGAAAAACAATTAGATAAAATAATATATTATAAATAAATATAAAAAGGAAGAAAAATTAGTGTACATTAAGAGGTATTAATATATTATATAAATAAATGAAAAATAAGTTGTCCTTAGTGGGGAGTGAATTTATCTAAACATTACTGGCAGTGAGCCTCAAGGACGAGTGTAACAACAAGATCCCTCTAATAGCACTACTACCATACATTTATAAAATGGTTGTTAGGTATTATATGTACAAGTGAAACCAGTTCCCCCATGGAAACATATTATACCCTCTATGGTTTCCAAAAAGGAAACTCATTACTCCTTTTTCAAAATCAAGACAAATCATTTGGAATTAATCATTTTTTACACAATAAACATTGAACTCAAAATAATCATTACTTATAAAATAATCACCAATGACCAATGTTTTCATAATTCAATTTCAATGAAATAATAATAGAAAATTAATAATAATGAATTTTACTTCGTAAAAAATATTGAAACATGAAAAAAAACATTAATCTTTTGAGGATCGTAAACCATTCAGTGGTCCACATTTGAATCTATTAATTTTGGAAGTAAGAAATTTTTATTTGAAACCCATAATAATAATTGGAAAACATTATAATAATCATAAGATATTATACTTATTAAACCCTTATATGAACATATAAAAAGGTAAAAACACCATGGTTAATTAAAACATATCCCAAAAGAGTAAGTTAATTATTTTGAACTCTTTTAGTTTACCCAGTAATGTTCATCAAATTTTTTAAAAAAATTTGTTTAATGTTATCCAATCATTTTTAAATGTATTTCCATCTAAACTAGACATTTTAAAATGGGTTTAAAAAGATATATACTAAGAAAGTTTTATATTCGTTGATATTAACTCTTTTTATTTATGTGAAAATAATGGTTTTTTATTTTTTACTACATGAATGACATTTCACACAATCATATCCATTATAAATTATTAATATTCCCTTATATGTTTAACTAATTTTAAAATATATATTGTATTCCTGCTGTTATAGGTATTGTTTATTGAAAAATCAAATGAGAAAATTATTACATCTAATTTTAATGAGAAATATAAAATTATTTTTCCTTATAAGTTCTAAAAACCATTTAATGGTTTGTTAGATTGAAATGAATTTTTTTATCTGATATCTCACCCCATAGTTCTTTCCATATGCCCAAATAGACCATTAGAAAAATGGTTATCCTAATATACCAACAGATTTCATTTTGTGGTTCTCTTTCATTACACACACACACACACGAAGGGAAACATCAAACGAAGTCACCCATCCTGACACAACCTAAGGTAAATACTGCTCAACTACAATGTTCTGATTTGGTATGATACATAAAATGATGGTGTACCCTGTTGATATGTGTCATAATAATTATTTTTTATTTTTATGTTTTCTAGAGTATTTACAAGGATTGAATTTAGATAAACCTTTATCTATAAAAAAATTGTAATTTCTAGTGTATTTTTTGTTACTCCAACAAATTTTTGGGTGTATGCTCCTTAGATGTAGCCTAGTGTTGTTGAACTAAGTGTACTCTACATGTCCATGTATTTATTATATGTTTGAAATATATATTATTTATTTCCCAAGTATCTCACTCCTATATTTGGTGTCGGATTAACACACATTATATACTAACATGATAAAACTATATATTCTCATAAATAACTATCCCATAATTCTAGGTCTTAAAAAATATATAAATAGAATACATACCCATATTGTTTTAGGATTATATTTTTAGAGTATAAAAAAATATAAAACTATTAAATCCCATTTCTTTCTCAACTAATGAACAATCCACTATACTAAAAACTAGTTAATTGATTCTATTTATTCAAAATATTCAACAAATTATTTAAAAAATATATTATGTAAAATGTATTATTTTTTATACATTTCATTACCCTAGGGGAAATTGAAAGAGGAGAAGTGGGGAAATCAAATTCTATGTAAGGGAAAACATAATAAACAACAATGAAAGAGAAAATGTGATTATAATATGATCACAGATAATATGGTAGGAATTTATAACCAAAAATAATTCCATTATAAAATGAAATTTGAAGCATAAAATATCCATAGATAAAAATTGAAATGAAAATATCAAATAGATAATCATTATTCGTTATATAGTGATGAAGTTAAAAATTATTAACAACTAATTCTAAGTCCTAATCTAAGACATGATAATCATAGTCATCCTAATCCCACCTTCAATTCCCTATGTATAGGGAATATATTTTTTTGGGTGTGAATACACTAAATTACCCAATCTTGTTTTTGTAGGTCCCCAGGACACCCTGAGAGGGGAGGGGTTAATCAAGGTGTAAACTTTTTCATTAAAACATGGATACTGTAACCAAATTGGTTGGAACTAGTTAAACATGTATCATAGAAATAATCAGGAATGAAACATTCACATGCAAAGAGATGGCACATCACTTTTTACTTGGTTCACCGCTAAGGGCTACGTCTAATGATCATACGCCGACAGGTTGTCAGTCATACCTAATTCCACTATTCCTCTCTAGTTGTGGATTACAATGGTTCATAAATAGTCACTCTATCCCAGGTTTAGTACCTTTAAAAACGTTCAAGGATGGCCCACTACATCCCTCGGGTCACTCCCGTTGACTCCACCTAGCTCACTACCTTTGGTGAAGTCTCGTTCTAGACGTCAGAGTCTCTTCAATAGATTTTCATTGATGTCTTCTTCTCCACCTAGCATGGGACTATTCTGGCATTGAATTAATGAATTGATTCTCTTGAACACATTGACCCACTGATCCGGATAATCAGAAATGCGCAAACAGATTATAATGAAGATGTTATGAAACTCCTACCCATTGCGCGAAATTTCTCACTTTTGCGCGAAATACATGATTTTTCGTGTGGAAAATATTTCACGCAACAACCTCCTTTACGTGAAGCTTTACATGCAACACCTTTTTCACTTAGCATGGCCTTTTTCACATAACCCATCCTTTTTTGCGCACATTGAAATTTTTAACACAACTTGGCCTTTTTGTGACTCCCTTTACACAAAAATTTTACGTGAATCAGTACTTAGATATTCTCTAAGTCTTGAACCATTTGGAAAAAGGGTGTTCAACTTTTATTTATAGGTATCACTGACCCCCATGTGAAAAACCCACATTGGCATGAAAACTTCTCATTCGGCGCATAATATTTCACGTAAGTACCGTTTTTCGTGCACATCTACATGTTTTTCACGCATCCTATGCCTTTGCTATTTTTCGACGTTCTGATTCTGAAATACAACTTACGCAAAAAATGTCACTCCACTATTTCTTGCACCAAGCTGTTTTTTGCGCATTCTGATGTTTTTCACACACATCGTTGTTTTGTGGGCAAACCACTGTTTTTTTTTGCATCTGCTGCTATTTGTTTCACGCACGCCGCTGTTTTTCATGCACGATGATATTTTTGTGTGCACAACCCCCTTATTTCATGCACCACTTCCATTTTGTGTTCACCTCATATTTCCAACAACCTATGTCTTCTTCTCCAAATTTTCAGGTCCAAAAATTTGGCAAACATTGGAGAACAACACCACCTTCAATATTGTTGTCTTCTTGAACTATATGATCACATTACTGGCACACATTCTGAACATCCACTGAGGATGGACAGCAAACACAAACCATACCCCAATTCTTTCATAGAACATCCATAGTTCTAATAGTCTTTCTTATGAGACATATCAATTCGTCGAGCTCCTATAGATATCCAGACCCACTATTATTTAATAAATTCCAATGAAATTAAAAAATGACGGAATGAATAAACTATAAAATAAATAAAAAACAATTATTAGTATTAAAAAAATTATATTGAAACAATATGTGTATATTCACAATATGATATATTTTTACTCAAAATTTACTTAAAAATAATGGTTATCAAATGTTGTGTTGTTCTATGGAGAGACCACCGACAAACGTGTTTGAATAATTCAGTTGAGATCCCATAAAATGATATAAAAAATGTTTTTATATGAGATACCATTTCATGAATGTGTATTATCCTTATTGATCCCCTCCCTCCAGGTGTGACTACAATTGAAGTTGTGATCAATTAGAAACCTTTATATACTAATGTAGTAGATTAAATACAACTCTATAGATAATTTGTTTCTAAATATATCCCTTGGATGTTAGGAATATGAATCCAATATGGATTATATTTATGTTTAAAATCATAGACATTGATATTCCGCCTTAAATGGATGGTTTCATAAACTTAATGTAATTTTTATTCAATATATGTCTCTAGAAAAAAATATCACTGATCCCATACCATCATGCACTAAAAAACCCCCTCTATTATATACCTGAACATAATATCTGTCCAAATTCCACTTCAGACTCACACTAGGAGGCCACTATTTAACGCACCACCCTTCGATATAACTATTAACTCACACACAAGATATGGAATTCCTTGAAATAGACCCATTTGTGAAATCCATTGTCTCTCCACCTAGTATAACATTAACAAGCTCCACCACAATGTATTTTTTCGAAATGTTAATATAATGGTTGGAGAAGTGAATAATTTATGATGATTTTCTAGTCACATACCCTAACATCAAGAACAACAGTGTAAACACCATGCCATGAATTTTAGTCTCATTGCCCTGTTACCCACCTCCCAAAACCATTCTAGGAGGAAATCCCAAATAAAATCCTCTTGCACAAAGTTTTTCATACAAATCAAAATGGAAACCCAAATGAATATGGCCTATTATACATCCAAGAATAGGTTCCAAAATAATTCATTTTTTATGGATTCAAACCATAGAAAAAGTGAGTCTACGTAGATTCCCATATTCAATATGATATAATCTTGTTTATATATCATTTTTCCTCAACTTCCAAAGCATGAAGTTTGATTTATATAGAATATATTTTCTCCATAACATGATCACAGAATTATGTCTTGTGTGTGTTAATATATAGAACACTCAACCATTGAGGTACCCAATCACTGAATCCAAAAAAAACACAGGTCTAGTTCATTCAACATGATGAAGTTTCCATATTGAACAATTTTTCATCACTAAGGGTACGATTGACATGTCTAAGATGCATACATTATAATCTAAAAGATAGTTCAAATGCTAGTCACATAATAGAGAAAAGGATATGGACATCCCACTTATCTATCCCATAATTTATTTCACCTTGGTCGACTATCCACTGAACCATATCATTTATGATAACCATATTTTTAATAATGGTCCTTAAATTGATACCTCCTTACAAAATGGGATTTCTATTCCATTCCAATAATCCCATTACCTTTTAGCATCCTAGTTGTAACACCAAATAAATGCAGTCCTTATCTTTTTTGATTTTTGATAATGTATCCTTTAGGATCCTTGATGATAGATAAAAAATTAACAATAATGGGCTTGAGATAAATCATCAATAGAGTTTTTCTTCCTCGAAATGGGTGGAATTGGTTCTTCTAGTTGAAATAGTGTTATATGATACATTTGTTGATTCTATCAACAAAAACCTTCATTATCATTCCATATGAGATTGGGTCTATAAGGCAATCCATGTTCATGTTCACCCTTTGGATGTCCAACATATTGAATATGAGTTTATTATATCTAATCGAGTAGGTGTTTTGAATGTAAACATTTATATTCACCTGATTGATCCATTATCCACTCCAGTTATCATTCATTTCTTTACTTCTTGAATCCCATAAAAATATCTATCTCTTTTATTGACGAAGAATACATTTTTTTAATAAATATATGTTATGAGACAATTATCATCGATGTGCTATTAATGTAAGGTGGGCTATTCCTCTTAGAAACATAACTTGTTGTGTTTTTTGGTGACAACATCTTATTCTAAGAGTAATATATAAGGGGGTATTGGATCTCCCTATCATAACACATGAACAGACATGAAAATTTCATAAAGCCTCCCCATGATCGAATTAGATATGTATAGAGGTTCAAAAAATCTAAAACATTTCTCAAACTCACTCTATAAATCTATATTATCTCATGACCTTCACAATATAACCCCAATAAATTGATTCACATGCCTTGTTTATATCATATTTGATAATAATTTTATAGAAATGGATATTATTGTTAATAAAATTTTATAACTCTATGTAAATACCAACTAAACCTTTTATGCTTTAGAATTATATCCATTTAGATGTTCTTCTAATACGAAACATGGTATAAAACATCTCAACCCTCTGTGAATGAGGTAGCTGGGGATTTTATATGAAAAATTTCAACAAAATATTGGTATGTAATGATTGAGTGTATTTGGATCCTTATCCTCAGGGAATAAAATTATTGTGGAGGTATAAGTGGACCTTGTAAGTGCTTCTCAATAAAAAAAATTCACTACATCCATCAAAAAAGATTTAAAAATATTTCAGGTATTTAAATAAAAAAAATGGGAAAACATCTGGCCCTAGTGCCTTTTATGATTTAAGATGAGAGTAGTTTTTTGATCCACTTATCTCATAGGATTCCTATAATTTTCTCATTTTATTGTATTATACATATTTTCAATATTTACAATCTCGAAATTTTTTATTTCAATCTATGTAAGAATTCCTCAATCTTACACAATATGACGTAATGGTATATAGGTAAGACAATATTTCATCAATAAATAGATATATGGTTATGAAAGTGAAATAACTATAAAAATTTAATTATGATTACAATATTCATATTGGAAACACATTAGATGAAGATTCATGCCTATAATAGAGGATAATTTTAAAATATTAAGGTAGTGAGGATTTTAATGTCTTTAATCATATCAAGAACTGATCTAAAAGAACTATTGACCATGGTTCCAAAATAATCAATAAGACCCGAAGGACATATAGATCCCAAGGGTATGGACACAAGAACTAGGTTATCAAAATATCTATTTTGAGCATTTTCCCAATCAATGTACAAGAACAACATGAAATGTATGATATTATTGGACAAATAATCCATAATAGTGTCAAAATTGAAAATATGATACATAACATCAAAAAAAAATCATGTACATTTTCTAAGAGTATAAAAGGTAACAAAATATAATAACCAATATATATGGGGGTCAAGTGTAAAACATCCAACCAACTCACAACCTATATTGACCTGTCCCCTAGAGCTTGGAGTCGGTGCATTATTTTATTTCATTAGCATGATTACAAGGAATCAAATCCCAAAGGACTGATTTTTTAGTAGTATTATAAGGATAGATTACATACATGATATCCAAAATACATTGGTAAATTGAAAATACAAACTTGATACATAATAAAAATAAATACTCTACATTCTTGAATGTTTATTCAAAGATTTATTCTTTATCATTTGGGAAAATGAAACATAATAACAGTGAGCTGAATTTCCTAGTAAGGGAAATTAATGCAGAAAATAATGTCTCATTGATAATAAATAAATATGACAAGGTCAATAACTTATAACACATACAATTCAAATAACTATATAAGAAATATTAAATATTTCTAGGTAATAAACAATAGTACATTCCATTTAATCAATTCACTAAAAATTAAATGTATCTATATATATGTCGACACAAAATATCATGGATGAATGAAAACTAAAACTAAATGAGGGAAATGTTAAACTATTAGTCGCCATGTTCCCTATGCACATGGGACCATTTTTGTCATGAAATTTCACAAGATGGTTTAGATATTGGGTAAAAACCTATCTATTTTTTCTAACTATTTTTTCTCATGAGACTATCAATCCATCGACTTGATTTCATTAACCAGTCTCTAACCCGTAGGGGTTACAATATATGATTACCAAACCATGTCTTACCTCTCCAAACATTACTCATATCAAATAAATAATGTGAATTATTGACTATCTGTATTAAAGAATAGATATAGTTTTATCAAAATTTCTTCATTAGAGGTTAGGTAATGAAAGTATATACCATTGAAATACCATTAAAACATTCTCAGTTAAAATAATCCATAAAAGACCCAATGTGTACCATACGACATTGAAACATATAGAAACATAATCCTATTAGACTTATAACATTAAATAATACTTATAATATCACAATAATATGTATATTCATGATATATTATGTGAAAATTAAGTATATATACCATATAAATGTGAATCAGTGTATAATTACAAATTAGTCTCATTGGATTTTATGTTGAGAGGAAATCCCTTACCTTAACCTTACTTTTGTGGTATGGTATTTATCATCTTATATAGTGGTTTAAAATAGGTTATGAAAATGTACCATAACCATACTCATGTTTATAAAATTATGTATCTTCTTTTTATAATGTATATTTAGAAGTTTTTTTAATAATCTTTAATTATTTTATCTATTTTAGGTTTTAAATAGCTAGTTTTCTCAAGTATGTTATGAATTTTTATTTTCTTATATTATTAATAAGAAAATGAATTTATCATATTCATAATTTAAACCACTAATTAATTATCTTATATTCAATACATATTTATTTAGAATAATATATAAATTTTTGAGATGATAAATGAAACACATTGTTCATTAGGACGGTACGTCGTACGTATGAATGAACACTACTTTAATTTATTTTTTGATATTAAAAGTGTTAATAGTAAATAATTTATTTATAATATAATTATACTATGATATCTATGTTATATATGTTATGTGGGTTTCATAGTATCATTCTTTATACATTCCACATATGGCATGAACCAGTCATGTCTCTTTTAGGGGGCGGTAGTCCACACTTCCTCAAAGGAAATTTTCATATTTACAAAAGATGGAAAAAATATAGGTATGTTATAAATAAAAAATTAGGAAGCATGAATACATTTGAAATATCATATTTATCATATATAAGTATATTTTCAATCATAATGGACACCGTGAGAGGTAGTAAATGAAAAATGAATAATCAAAATTTCGTGAGAAATTAGTTCACCGTACATTGAAACAATATGTTTGTTACCCATTAGATGTAGGTGGGTCTAAGTTTATGGTAAAATAATAACATAACAACATATTATTATAATGAAGATAACTTTTTTTAAATTTAATCATGGAATAAGAACAGTATAGGGAGTGAGAAGAAAATGAATTAAAATAGATCATTGGAAAATGTTACCTACAAATCGGGTAAATCCTTTTGGTTTATACCAGAAGGCATACAAGGAAAGATTTATACAAAAATGGTTGCTTCAAGGTCGAGTTGAAGGATGTGTTGAAGCTATTTTTGTAGATATTGGCAGAGCCTATTCCGTTTGAGAGCTGTGAGGAGTAGAGAGATGTGTTGGCCTTTTATAGTGTATGAGTTTAACTCTTGTAAATACCAAAATGTATTAATTAATGGGAGTTCTAACATACATAATGTAACACTATAATATAAAACAAAATGGATTAGTGAAAAATAATGGTTGATTAAAACCTAAACCACATAAAAATATCTTCATATTAATAATTTGGTACCTTGATTTCTAAGAATCCACAATTTTATCATTTTGGTTTTTATTAAAGAATCTAGTTTTCCAACCTATGTAATTTAAAAATTAAGAATGAAATAAAGTGAAATATGATATAAACTATATTTCCACTAAATTATTAATATGACATCAAATTTATAAAATAAAAAAATCATTAGTTTTGGAAATTAATTTTAAAACAAGAGTAAGTGACATGCGAGAACGCCGTTTAAACCTAAATCTTGTTAGCAACGTTTTTACAATATATGGGTCAATATTTTAATTATCAACGATAAATAGATCCAATTATTTGAAAATATTAATATATATTGGTTCTTAAAAATAATGTTTCATAATATAATAATTTAATTAATTTTAAATCACTTAATAAAATATCATTTATTGTGAAATAATAATAATGGTGGTGTTGACATTATTTATTTTATTTTAATTTTTAAATATAAAAAACAGTATAAGAATTCAAATATTTTATGTTCAAAAATGTGTAACATGATATAGTCATATAAAAAATAATTAATTACTATAATTAAATCAATATATTTCACTTTTAATATTTATAGTATCATTTATTTTAGTTATTTATTAAATAAATAATCACTACGTTGAAATTTCGTAAGTATTTTATATAACAAAATAATATAAAAAAATTATTAATAAATTTTTATGATTAATATAAACCATTTATTTTTCCAAAGGATATAAATACCTTAAATATTATTTTTCTTACATAAATAACGTTTTATCAATGTTAAAGGTATGGAAAGCACATGTTTTGTCCTTTTCTTTAATTAACCTTTTATTTAGGGAATTTCCAATTAATAATATCCCAATAAACCAAAAATTTATAACCAATTGGTTATATCATTGTATTATTGGAATAAGATTGATTTTGGAAAATTACAAGGTCATTTTAGTCCTTTGGATTAATATTTAGTCCCTTATAATGCTTAATTTTACATTAATCACCATAATTAATTGTAATCACTTTAACTATTTTTGGTAGAAAATTATGTTGATATAAATATACCAAAAATATTATATTTATTGCAACTGTGTATGTATGTTTTTCAAAATTTAAATAAAATTTATGGAAAAATTAATATTAACTCCAATCTCACAGACGTGTCGATAATACAAGTTTTTAATGTAAAAATACTGAAATGATCAATATATTTTTATATCGAATTTAAATATAACAATGAATACAATAAATTAAATTTGATTAATATATGTATAATTGCTGTATTTTGAGTTTGAAAACCATCATCAAAATCTATTTAAAACTAATCATTATTTAAATGAAAAGGATTCTTTTAAGTAAATTACAGTAATTATTTCTATTCATAAAAAATAGTGTTTTTTAGAAAAATCTATAAAAACCACACTAAGATAATTTAAAAATTAAAAATAGAAAAATTATTTTAATTTTGAAAAATAAAATTTATAAAATTTCTATAATTTATTTTTAAAAAATGTATGCCCTTAAAATGGGGCAAAACTCGGTTTTGGGTGTAAGGTAATCCTTGAAGAAACATGTTGTTGCATGTGTCGTAGACAAACTACGTGTCGTGTGCATTGTAGTAAATGAATTATAATGAGACGATATAATATAGTAAATATATTATAAATTCTCAAGATATTATATTCTATTTTCCTCTTAGTGATTCATGTAAAACACGCTATTAAATTCAATGTTCTTACTTTAGAATTTCGGGGTGTTACATTTTCCCAACATTATTTAAATTTCATTATCACAATTTAAATATGATATTAGAAATTGAGAGAATGATATTTGAAAATAAACTATTTTTGAAAAAACCTACATCATAAGGAGGGTTAATAACTCATATTCTTAATAAGAGTGAAAACAAAGTTCAATGGCCACATAACGGGGTTCCCCAGTATGAAAACATATGTGGGAAATGGGAACATAGATAGAGAAGATAAATGTAAATACATAGTTATGATGGAGATTCCAAGAGAATATGTTTAGATGAAATATGTAGACCACAAAACCATAATCTAGTGGTTTTAACATAGGCCATTGACATCATCAAAAGTGATTATTGTAATATTACATTTTTCTTTCAAGAACATTTTCCCTATGGGTGAGGAATTTTTTCATAATCAATAAATATAATTAAATATAAATTTATATTTCATAAAAAAAATTCTTTGGGTTGTTCCTTGTACTATTTCCAATTCATTTATTTTGTTAATATGGTTTGTATAGTGAAGTAATACATTAACATCTAAAATATCTTCCAGATATAAATATAATTCATTTTATAAATGATTAACTTTAATAAAATATTATGATCCAAAAAATATTGGAAACATGGTCACTAAATTTCAAAAATGGTCATATCATTTGCCTTTAATTGACATGAAGAATATTTAAATTTTTACAATCCAAAAATGGGAATAACATCATTATGTGTCCTCTTGAAATATGATAATAACCTAAATTACAATAAAACATTATTAGAAAATGGAATTCTTACTTACTCATTAAGTAGAATTCATGTCATTGTATATTTTAAATAAATTGAATATTTTCTTAAACTCCATCAATTATATAATAACCACTTGTTGAAATGTCATTAATCAATTCCAAGGTAGTTAGTAATTTTCTAAAAAAATAATTTCTTCATCATTATCTCAATATCCCTTTACCTCAATCATGAATCTCTAGAAAATTTTAACATTATAATTAATAGGTTTTCATTGTACCCTTCAACATATGATCTCAAATCCTTAATGAAAAAAGTATTATAGCAATATCCTTATATATTCAATATATCATATAACCTGGACATTTTAAAAAAATTTATTCAAATGACATAATTATTTAATAGGCATATTATTAATTTCTCTTCATTTTCAATAGTACAATAACTTGATCATTATCTAATAGAACCATTTGGGATATGTTATTTTGAAGCTTTAGACATTGAATTTCAATGTTTCCCATCTCCTTGATGTTGAATCATTGTATATTAGAAACCTTTTTATTACCCTTGTAATTAAAATCATGGTGGCCTTTCAATCCACACTTGTAGAAAATTATCATTCCTTTTAAGAAAGTACCAGTGTGTTTTTTTGACAACTATCACATGTTGTAAAGTAATTATTTCCCTTCATACATTCATCCATGTTTTCTCTCACATCCCTTTCTTCTCTTGCATCCCTTCAAATCCATTGAACATGGAGATTTCTTTACATATCTAATTTTCACACGATATGATTTCCTTATATGATGATAATACTTGGGAGAACATTTCCATTATAAATATTGTTTAATATCATGAAATATATGATCTTTTTTACTCTTTGTATCATGTACATTGGTGGTGTACTCATTCCTTCTACTAGGCTCCATTTTTAAACAATGTCATACACTGGATTAAATCGCAACACAATATATAATCCCAAAACAAGTGAAACAAATAAAATAAATTTAAATATTTAAGCATAGATACTCACATAATTGTAAACATGGGTTATTTTAGAACATCGTTACTTGTAAATCCATCATAATGGTGTGTAAATAAAATGAGAATTATCCTCAAAATATCCCATGGTAGTTTCAAACCATTTGTGTAGTAAGGCTCATTGCCATGTACCAAGTCACCTTGAGTCAGGCTCATAACACCTTGTCAAAGAAATTAATCCTAGGTATATCTATACTTGAACCACTATAAAACACCTAGATTTTATAGTTTTTATCTTCCTAAATAAATTTTGTTTCTTCAATAGCTTTTGTTTTAAGAAACATTGAGTTTTAGCATACCACGATATAATAATCTAGTTGTTTAAAAAGTTTTTTTAATTGTATTAATAAAATTCTGAAATTTATATATTATAAATTTAAGCAATTTATTTGACATTCATACAAATCATTTTATAGGTTTAAGAAATGATTGAATCCAATTTTACACATTAAAAGGCTATATTTTCCTAAAAACAGTATTACCTACTTTTAATGGCACATGTATTTTAAATATTATTTTTTGAAATTTTTATAAAATATTTTTTTTTAAAAGGACTTAATTTATGAATTTATAATATCAAAATTATCTTCGGGGGAAATTTTGGGAATTTTTGAAAACTTCTAATTTTGTGATTAATAGTTAAAAATAACACATTATTGTTTAAATAATAAGTATTCTATTTAAATATTTATTTCAAATTAAATTTATGTTAATGTACCAATAGATAAATAATGCATATATTAAACCAATATAGTTCATTGGAATCATTTTTAATATAATTAGTTATAAAAGTTTATTGAACTTTTGAACGTCACTTTTACCCACCTTGTAGCCACATTTGTTGGGTATGCATTAAATGTAATTTTACAACTTCTATGAATTGAATTTATACAAATTTACATACATGTTTGTAATCATTATGAAAAATATGTTCTAATATGATCAAAATATTTTTTTATGATTAGTAACATTTAATTTTTATTTACCATGGTTAATGGTAAATAGGATAATTAAAAGTAAATATAACATTATAATAACATAAAATTACTCCATCACTTGTCCTAATTTTGTAGGAAAAGCGTGTTTCGATACAAATAAACCTTATTTTCAAAATAGAATCCCTTGAATAATCTTTTTTTAGATTTGGACAGTTATTATATTTTATTTAAATAACACTTAAAATTTTCATATTTAAATTTTAATAAATATATCATCATTAATATGGGGATATATAAGTGATTTGGTGTACTATAAATAGTAATTATAATTATAAAATGTTAATATACATCATGGTAATTTATTTATAATTATAGAAAATATATAATAAAATTAAATGTTGACAAAAGGATGATGCGATAATTCATTTATTAAGGGAAGAATATAATAAATGGTATTTTAATAAATATCATTCAAAATATTTGATGTAATACAAGACGTTTTTAGATGACTATGATATTTTAAGGATTATTTAATGTATTTATTTCTATCTAATCAAGATATTACTATTTTTAAAAAAGTCATGTACTAAATAGTGTCAAAATTAAAATAATTGAGATTTTGAAATAAATAATATTTTATAAAATGATATAAAAATCATAAAAATATATATATAATCAAATAAATTGTAAAATATTAATGAAGTCATAAAATTTTCAATTTTGGTTTGTTTTTCATTTATAATATCTATATTAACCATATAGTGTTAAAATACAAGTTGACAAGTTAAGATTTAAATTTTATAACTATGGGTTAAAGACAAAAGATAAGTTTACTTTTGTGACATAAGCATTTGAAAATTATTTGGATGAGAGGATTGTGGCTCATACTCACCTTATCCCTAAAATAAATCGACTTGGTTCTATTTGATATCCAAAATTGATTTATAATAAATAATAGTTTTGGAGTTTCTTAAATTCCCCTCCCCTCCCATATAAAAGGGAACATCTCCTTCTATTTTTTCAGAATTATAAATCCATTTAACATGTAAAAACACAACCCATTTCCCCCCAAAACATCCCTCAAATCATCCAATAGTCTATACATTATGTAGAAAACCAACCTATGAAGTACTTTTGTGAAAATAAAAAGCAAACACGTGAAGAAGAGGTAATTGTTTTACTAACTCGTTAAAAGTTCATTTAATCTTCTACTTGATCATACAAAGTTGTTTCCATACTAAAGTAATAATTAAAGCATATAATATATCTAATTACATTTTATGGTTATGTTACATCTATATTCCTCCTTTTAACCATCCTACGAAAACCAATACCACCATACGTGTGTACATACGACTTACTGTATCCAGGCCATGGTGTAATTTGTTTTTCATCTATACATTAATTTAATGGTTATAATGATGAATATAATGAATAAAAATAATTAATAATAAATTGTATTTATTCTTTATAATTAACATACCATTCATTTCCTTACTCACTTACTATTAAGGAAATGATATCAATGCTCCTGCGTACATAATACTTACCGACTCCATGAAACGAGGAGATTCATCTTCTACGTTAAGCATTAAAGAATGATTATAAAAATATATATGATTAATAAGTATGAAATATATGACCTAATATTTTATTGGAATAATATATATATATATATATATATAAATATATATTATTTACTTTCTTTCATTCTACATGACAATAAAAGAGAAACAATATTCATGTCTATGTATAACCAACCATCTCCATGATCAATATATTCCATTCCATTATATATATATATATATATAATTATTAAATATGATATATATATATATCATGTTTTATGTTATATATTTAAATAATCAATCATCAATGTGATGCAATCAAGAATAACAAGTCTGAACATGTACAATAAAAGAAGCAGATACTACCCAAAACATTTCTTTTTTACATGGAATTATTAATAAATTGCTAATATAAATTCAAACATGAATCATATATGATATCCTAGAAATTATTATTATTATATTAGTAGTAAATAATATATTTATAAACATTATACAAGAGTTTTGAACACGTATAGAGACTAATAGTCCTAAGGTAAGGGAATTCCATTCCACATTTAATTTTCATGATATATAATCTATGCTGACCACAAATTTATTTTGTGTGGTGTATGTACTACCCCTATTATATTAGATATCTTGAGTTCATTTATCATTATGATATTTAATGATTCATTTTAATATATTGGACTTATTATTTAATTGTTCAATTAGGTATGGGATGCTTTGAATGTCTAAAGAATAAATCATTTTTCCATTTCAATATTTTTGATATTATATATATATATATATTTATATGGATACATAAGTATTATAAAAGGAATTTTTATGCCTATTTTTATGTTTATTGAAAAGTTTTTAAAAGTTAATGTTTTGAGGTTTTATGTAAGAAGATATATAACTAAAACATCATAGTAAATGTTTTAATGATTTATTATTAAGAATATTTCTCATTAATATCATTATTTTAAAATGGTTTTAAGGATTTATTTATATGGACGTAGCTATTTTAAAAATTTAATTACATTAAAAAGTTTCTATTTTTTATTGGAAACTCTGATTAGAAAAGTGTTTTTTAAAATATTATATTTTATAAGAGCGCGACTTTTAATATATGTTTGAAAAGAAAAAAGTGCATTTGTATAAATATATTTTTAGTTATTCTATTAAATCACTTTTTCTACATAAACATCCTTTGTTTAATTTTATGCTTAATTATGGTTGAATTATTATGATACAATATACCATATTGTATTGAATGTTTTATGATATGATTCAATAGGGTTGTACTATTTTCATGGCATTAATGTTTTCCTGCTAATGAATTAATAATTCTTATGATATTTTAAATATGAATGTGTATGTTATGTTTTAAAGATTTCACATTATTAATGAATTCGACATAGTATGTATTGTGTTGGGGACCGGTTAATAAAATCCCTATGGGTTAGTGACTGGTTATTGAATGTACTATGGGTTGGGGACTGTTTAATGAAATCCCCTATATGCATTTAAAGTTATCATGAGACAAACTATTATGGGTTGTGACTAAAAACTTACCCACACATTTATATACATGGAATGAGTCCTTGACATTGTTTTTATGATGTCTAATATTATGAATTCCCTCATTATGAGTTTAGTTATTGATAATATATGTTATTATTCGACTAATATAATATCCATGTGAATGTTTAAATTGAATTATTTGATTTATTTTTCAAAATAATTAAGTATATAATGTTTAAAAGGCTTGTGTTTTAGTTTAATATATTTTATTAAGAGTTTATGTTTATTTATGAAATCATTTTCTTTTTTTTACCCTTACTGAGTATCTGATCTCATCCCTTTCTCCTGTTGTTTTCCATGGATGGAAAGAAGTGTTTAATGATTAATATATAGGGTTAAACTAGAATAATAATGGTGTTCTCAAAGGATTATATATGTTGTATTTTACGTTATTAATTTTAATGTATTATCCATTTATGTAATCTAGTATCCAATACTATTAAGTGAATTTGTACTTCCAGATTTGATTCCTTATAACCATGCCAATTTATTATAATAATGCACTTACTTTGGGATTCTGGGTTCAGGGTGTTACAGTTGGTATCAAAGGATGTTTAAAATCAACCTTGTAAAGTAGATTTAGGAAACATATATTATGGAACATAACAGTATGAGAGACATTGATTATTAGCATAGAATAATGTCTTAGATTTTTTGTAATGTAGAGAATATGTGTGTAATCTAATAAAATACATCTATTTATAGATACTACAAGTGGAAATGGTTGTGGAATATATATACATTGAAATAATAAACCCATCATAATGTTCTAGGCATAACATGAGGTATCCTAGTACATGAAAATAGTTCATATTATGCATCTAGTTTGACACTCGTAGGTGATATACTTAGGATAATTCATATTTTCTAAACAGACTGTTATATAGGATTTATGAGTAAATATGTCCCCAAAAAACCATGTTAATGATTACGAGATTGTATTTGAATATATTTTAAAATTTAAGTTAAGAATTTTTCTTGTTTTTTATTTTATAAATTATGATATAATCTAATCTATCATAGTCTATCATTTAAAAATGGTTTATAGTGGACGGAATGGAAAACATATTAACCCGTGTAATCCATATAGGGATTTTACTCTAATGCAAGATAATTATTTTTGGAACTTGAGTTGTAACTGGTTCAGAAAATCTTATAACTGTACTTGGATAGATGACTCATGTTATGAACAATAACCATACCCATATGGAGAATCATAATCCACAAAATCGGGGAACAATGTTAAACCACTTCATAAGAGAACCCCCAATATTCAATGTAACTACATATCCATTTATATCTAATCATTGGATAAGTTATTTAGAGAAGATATTTTTTCCTTTGGGAAGAAACTAAATGGGGTATGTTTTCATGGAAGTCTATATTCTCCTTGTAGATGCGGATCAATGGTGGTCACAGATTCAAAATAAGAATGTTGAGGAGGAAATATAAAATATTGAAAGGAAATATTTTACGGAAATTTTCATAGAAAATTATTTCCCTCTGGAATATAAAGAGAATATAGAGAGATAATTATTCAATTTAAGGAAAAAGAATCATATTAATGTTGAAAAGTATGTATCCAACCTTAAAAATACTATCAAGGCATGTCACAGACTACATATATAACTGATAGAGTAAGATTGATCATTTCTTTGAAGGGCTAAAACAATTTCTATAAATTTCTTTGGCCTCCCAAACATTCTCATCATATAAATATATTATCTCATGTGTTATCAAGACAAGGGAATAATTTTCTATGACTTATGAATTTAATTAAAACTAGTAGAATAAGAGAATAATGAAGCTATAGATAGATAAATGAAAAAATGGAAAGAAATAATATTTATATGTGCAATGATATAGTTGTAAAGAGATGAGACATTATAAAAATGATTGTCCAAGGTATCATAAAAATAATTCTCAGGATAAGGAAAGGGATGAAAGTAAATATTATACTATTACTATAGTCAAAATGGAAGAATTAATGTATTTGTGTTTTTGGATTTAAGAATTATGTTATTATATTTGTAGGGATAACATTATATATAAAGATTATAATACAATACATTTTCATTAAGGACATAGATGTGTGAAATTTTTCATTAATGTTTTTATGGTGATCAAAATATTTTTTACACATTACCAAGAGACACATTATGTTTTTTGGGTAATTAGATATTACTATTCATTTTAAAAATTTGGAGGCCTTGTTAGCCTATTAATATTGACAAATGTATTTTGGAAGATTCTCAAGTTTATAATAGAGTAAGTTGAATATTGGATATTATTTTTAAGGTTAATGTACGATATATTTGATACATCGGGATAACATTTTTTGTTTCGCTAAAAATTTAGAGGATTAAAGATATACTTTTGGGCCTCATGATTTATAAAAAGTTCTTCATGTGTGAAAACCAAATTTTGAACATTAATTTAAGGGTGTAAAGTATGAAGTTAAAACAAATCAAAGCACAACCAATGGATAAGATTATTCCATTGATAAGGAAAGGTTTCATGTATTTTCTTATCTAAATAGTAAAATATGTCTTCAAATTTGGGGAACATATCTTGAAACCAAAAATGTTATCCTAGTACATTTCCACTGAATCAAGTTTTCCTTTAGATCATCATATATTTATAGCCTTTTGATTGTCAACATTATCCTAAACATGATCTCTATCTCTCACCATTAGATCATGATTGATATATATTTCTTTCATGTCCATGTATTCCAATATGGAACACTAACATGTGTTATCTATGGTAACCTCCGTACTTCCCTTTCATTATATTATATTAGAACATTAATCGACCCATGATAAAATGTGGGATGGAAATAATGGAATATTTAATAGTGAAACCTTATTTACCTAACCAAAATTTTAAAATTTCGAGGATTCAATTTACTAAAGGAGGTGAGAATTCAACAACCTAATATATTATAGCATGTAACTTTTCAGAAATATTTAGTTTTCTTTAATACCTTGCATTGTACGCACTATCGAGTTCAAGTGTAAAACTATATACAAGATTCTCTATTTAGAAAGAGGATATGAATTTTATTAACAAAATTATGTAATTATATATATTTTATATTTAATCAGAGGTTTTGACACTCATCCAAATGATTCTATTGGAGTAAGAAAATATGAAATCCATTTTTATGTATTGAATGACTAGATTTTACAAAAGTCAATATTAACACCTTTAAATGATGCAACTATTTTGAATCTATTTTTTTGTAAATTTTATAAATTAATTTATTTAAAATGGAATTCTTTTTAGAATTTATAATATCAAAATTATCTTAGGTATATATTTTTGTAATTTTTTGAAATGATTCATTTTTTGATGAATGGTGAAAAATAATGAATTACTGTTTAAAAACTAAAATTTTCATTTAAATAATTATTTTAAATAAAATTTATTTTAATGTAAAAATAGATAAATACTACAAATATTAACCTAATGGTGGTCATTGGAATCATTTTATAATATAATTAGATACAAAAGTTTATTGGACTTTTGAATGTCTATTTTCCCACCTTCTAACCACATTTGCGGCATTAGAATTAAATGTAATTTTTCGTCTTCTATCAATATAATTTTGGAAAAATACATAAATGGTTGTAATTAGTATGAATATTTTGTTTTAATGGGATTAAATTGTTTTTTGTGAACAATAAATTTTGAATGTTATTTATCATGGTTAAAGGTAACTAGGGTAATTAAAGGTAAACATAATACTATAATATTAGAAAATTACCTTATAATTTTTTATAATTTCATTTCCAAAGTTTTCTTAATAAAAATAAACCTTATGTCATAAACATGATGATTTTTAAGCCACTTGGGTTAGATTATTACATTTATTATATTTTATTTAAAGAAGAGTTAAAATGTCATATCTAAATTTTAATAACTATATCATATTTAATATAATGTTGAATAAGTGATATAGTCGACTATAAGTAGTCATCAAAATTATAAAATGTTTATATATGTCATGGTAATTTATTTATAATTTTAGAAAACCTATAATTAAATTAAACGGTTATATAATGATGAGCAAATATTTGATTTATTAATAGATGAAACAAAAAAATGATATTAATATAAATATCATTTGAAATATTTGATGTCATAAAAGAATTTTTTTTGATGGATATGACATGTTATATATGTTTTAATATAGTTTTTACAAATAAATAATTTTTTATTATTTTTAAATAAGTAAAGTGATAAATAGCGTCAAAATTAACACAAATGAGATATTAAAATAATTAATATTTTATAAAATGATTTAAAATTACTAAACATATATATATATATAGACCAAATAACAATAAAGGTTTTAAATATTTCATAAATAAACCAATTGGGTTTCGTTTGGATATTTATTGTATCAATATTAACCATATAATGTTAAAAGAAATGTTGTCACTATAATTGCGAACTTATTTAACTAAGCGTTAAATTCAAAAGATAAAGTAACTTGTGTGGCCTAAAAATGTCTAAAATTAATTGTTTGAGAATATTAATACCCATACTCATATTATAATAAAAATAAATCACTTTCGGAGCTATTTCAAATTAAAAATAAATTTATAATAAATTATTTTTTTGGAATTTCCAAATGTGCCCCTCCCCTCTCTTATAAATGGGCATATATCCTTATCTTTTATTCATGCATCTAAATCCATTTTTTTCTAAAACAATCTAAGAACCCGGTTCATATTTTTGAGGTATGAGTTTCTTCTTTTCTCATTTCCTTATGTGTTTTTGTGAAAATAAATAAAATTGGGAGAATCCTAAAATTTGGGACTACATGCCATGTACTATTCCACATGTCGTGTACTTTTGGCCATGTGGGATGAGTACACAGGGTGTGTAGCCATGTCGGCGACGAAGGGTGTAAAAAACCGACTATACGCCATGTAGTGGTATTTACATGCAATGTAGTTAGTCGGCAGGTAAATAGTAAGGTAGTGGAGGTAGCCGCCAGCTTCGGGACAGTACATGTCGTGTACTCAGGTAAACGGATGAACAGTTTGGTGGTGCCACTAGAGGAATAGTTAATTGAGGGAAGTACACTCCATGTATGCAAAGGTACACACCATGTAGATTGTTTTTTTCACTTAAATGGGCAGTAGCCTTCCCTATTCACAAGGAAGGCTTAGAACCGGTGGAAGGAGTTGGGAGAGGAGGCCGGACCGTCGAGGATCTCCAGACCGAGCATCGGGAATCCATTTTCTCCTCTGACAATCACGTTGGAACCGCACGGGTACGCCCTCCCTTATCCACGTGCAGGTCAGGCTAATTCTTCCTCTATGAGATGTTATTTGAGATTAAACTAGGATATCTTTCACTTCAGATCTTCGTTGTTCTTGGGAGATTCGTGGAGCACCATTTTTTGTATACCATTCAAGGGCGTTTAAGGTAGGTAGATTGGTGTTTAATTTCCTACTATTGTGTGTTTTTGTGAATTTTTGTACTACAAACCCATGTTGGGGTATCGTGTGGCTGAGGCCTCGACTGTTTAAATACCTAGAATTGTATAGGTAAATAAATGTAATAATAAACTGTTGTTTGGGATTTCTGTTTGGATCCAAGACAACCTTGGGAGTGCGTTCCTCTGTTTAGCTATATGGCCTGGATACCCGAGGGTGTTCCATGTTTATATTGTGCATTAATTTTTCCATGAGAGGAATTGTATGTAAATTTCATGTTTATATATTGGACATGGCCCGATTGCTTATTTAGCCTGAGGGCAGTGATATATTTAGCTTGAGGGCATGGTTGATTAGCCTGAGGGTGTAGTTCAATTAGCCTGAGGGAAATGCCTAATGGAATAGTTCTATTAGCCTGAGGGGAATGCTTTAGGGAAAGATTCTGATTACCCGAGGGTTTCGTTTCAGTTTGGACTGAGGGAAAGATTCCATTCTTCCTGAGGGAACGATACTGTCTAGCCTGAGGGCAAGCCTGAGGGCTTGGTTTTATTATTTTAGCCTGAGGGAAAGATTCTAATTGGCCGGAGGGCATTGGTACTATTGAGCACATAATGCTATTAAATTAAATGGTTAAAATGAATAAAAAATGGAAATATAATGGGTATGTTATTAAATTTTGAGAACTACTTAGTTTATTGCATTTTACTGCAACAAACTGTTATTGCATATTTACACACAATTGGGCACGAGCCTTTGGTGGATGCCTACTTGGATTTATTTCTCAAACCCTGTTTAGGTCATGTATTCATCCCAAATAGATTACATTTCTGCAGGTGTGGATAATTAAAAGGGTCCTTATACAGGTACTTGATTGCTGTTGAGGAGTAGGGGAGCTTGGGATCGAGCTTAGGCTCACAATGCGGCCAGTTCTTTTGTTTTGTTTTGTTGTACCTGTACCTTGTATTATATTGTATTTTATTGTTGTGTAACATGTTCTGGCTCTATTATTATAACTTGAGACATGTTGCATCATTATCTATATAACTGTTGGTTATCGTTTACTGCAGTTCTTTATTTGAAATGTGTATGGTTCATTGCTTCCGCTGTTGTTGTATATTTTATTTTATTCCGTTGCGCTAAACTTTGAAACATGATGGCATAGTTTCTCCACTATTAGACATGGGCACTCCCTACTAGTCAGTAGCCTCTGGAGTTTGGGGAAATGTGCTTGAGGTCATGTGACCAACCGTGTTCGGGGCACCCGTTGAGTGGCACCCGGATCTGGGACATTACAATGTGGTATCAAAGGGGTTACTTTCTTTGAAAAAATATTTGGAGCCTTAGTCAGGGATAGGACGGAAACATTAATTAGTAATAAGTTGTGCCTGGCCCTAGCTAACCCGTGTACAGGGAAAACCAGTCTACCTCATATTTTTTCAATTCTTCTGATTTTTCAAATTTTACAGTTGATATGATTTTCACCATTGGGTGACGCACTTGTGATTGTGCTTTTATATTTTATCCATGGGTTCTATTTAGTTTCCACCCGATAATATAAGGGTACGCCATATCATGCATCATTTAGGCACATTCTAGGAATCAAATGCCATGCATAGTTTCCATGCCATATAAGTGCATTAAAAATTGAATGTTGTTGTGATAGTTGTTGTGATAGAAAAGAATGTTGTTGTGATAGCTGCTTTGATAAATACCTGCTATGTGAAATGGTATTTTTGTGTGATCTGGTTTATAAAATAAATTCCAAACTTTGGTTTTTGGGGAGTATGGGCCCCCATTTACCAGAATTAGGCGGATCATTGAATGTTTATTTTATTATAACATAGATAAGATGCCAACCTTTGATTTGCGGGGAGTATGGGCCCTCATGGATCAGAAATTGGAACTTAGGAGGTTTTTTTGTTATTTTAGGGATTCCAGAGATGTTTTTGATGCATACTGCCTGGAAAACTCAGTATACACGTAGTGTATGTTCTTCTGTTCGACAAGAAGGTAAAACTTTTTAAGTACATGTCGTGTACCATAAGTACATGCTGTGTAGTCTCTTCTCGTGTCAGAGACCGTGTGGGCGGGGACACGGAGAAGGGAAATGTTTTGGGGAAAACATGTCGTGTACCGTATGTACACATCGTGTAGGGTTGACCAAAAGACCCGGCCGTGTAACTAACAAACACGGGCTGGTGTAATCTTTTCTTGAACACGCCCAGTCAATGAGAACACGCTATGTAGTATGACCTAGGGACCCAACCATGTAAATAACAAACACGGGTCGGGGTAATCCTTTCATGTACACTTCGTGTGTATATAGAACACCCCGTGTAGTTTGAGCCGTGTTTCTGGCCGTGTAATGAACAAACACGGGTCTGCAGAGCTCATCTAGGACATGCCATGTACTGGTGGGACACACCGTGTAATCTTGTCCGAGGATAGATCGTGTGGTGTTAGCCATGTGGCTAGGGAAACGAGGTGGTGTACACACCATGTGTGGGTGTAACATGCCATGTTGTATCAATCCGAGTAGTTGGCCGTGTAACAAATGATACGGGCAGTTTGAAATTTAAACCATACACACCGTGTAGATTATATAAACGCTGTATAGTTTTGTTCAACGGAAGCTGTGTGGATTATCCGTGTAGGAGGACCTGGGTAGGGGAAGAGAAGTCAGGTACATGTCGTGTAGTCACTATACATGCCATGCAGTCTTGTTTTTTCAAATATTGAATGCCTTCTTCCTCCTGTTCCCCTTTTTGGTCCCTTCGTTTCTAGTCTTTGATAATCTTGATCTAAGGTGTGCATTTGACCTTGTAGAGTAATGTCGCCGAGACGACCAGTCGTTGTTCTCCAGGAGAGTGGAAACGATTATACTTCAGAGATGGTGGGCTATGGGCTACCAGTGGATCCTCCAGTAGAGCCAGATGCGGCGCCATATGTTATACCAAACACTGGCACGGAGACGCAGTTCTGTGAAGGCTTTATGCGGTTCATGTAGACCTTTCAGGGAGCACTGCTGGCTGCGACATCTATGGATGAGATGAATTATATCTTGCAGTAGTTGCACCCACCTACGTTCTCAGGAGATGGAGGACCACAGGCTGCAGAGTCTTGGCTGGGGTCTATGCAGACTATTTTCGAGCATCATGAGACTCCTCTAGGACGGAGGGTCATACTCATGACGTATATGATGCGTAATTCCACCAAGAGGTGGTGGGATGTTACCACCAAGTCAGAGCATCACAAAGACATGGAGTGGGAAGATTCTCAGGCAGTCCTCTATGAATTCTTCTTTCCAGAGACGCTGAGAGCAGATAGAACCCGAGTGTTCATGAATCTATAGTAGGGCGCTATATCGGTGATGGATTATTCTGCTTGTTTCACCAAGCATCAGCGTTTTGCACCCATTCTGGTGGGTGATGAGACGTTGAGAGCCAGATGATTTGAGGATGGTCTTCGATATGACATCTGAGCTCTGGTTAATATTTTCAGGTTTCCTTCATTACATGCTATTGTGAACCAGGTGCTGATTACAGAGAGGAATCTTGAGGAAGATAGTGGTGCAGGTCAGGGTGGTTCAGCACCAGTTTTTGGTACTATTTCTATCAGCAAGAGGTAGAGGTAGATGAGTTTTTCTCACGGTGGTAGTACTAGCCAGTCAGTTGCATCAGGTGGTCCGATCATGTGCTACCAGTGCGGTAGAGATGGGCACAAGAGACCGTAGTGTCCATGAGAACTAGTGGAGTGCCGAGCTTACAGCAAGATGGGTCGTCAACAGCGCTTTTAGATGGAATTTATACCAGTGGCTAGTGAGAGGGGTTCTGTGCAGACTCTGCGTGCAGGAGCAGGACCAGTAGCTTCTTACCAGTCGGGGAACTGGAATGCGTCAGGGTGTGCAGGTAGAGATGTAGGTAGTGGCCATGGTAGCAAGACACCAGGATCTCATAGGCAATAGGGTGGGAGAGCTCAGGGTATCCAGGCTGTGTTGCAAGGCCGCAGAACTGGGCAAGCATATGTAGTGCACTAGACCCTACATGATCCGGATCTTGGAACTTTTACTGTCAAAGGTACTACTCTTGTAGCTTCTGTCATATCTTTCGTACTTTTTGATATGGGTTCTACACATTGTTTCATATCTGTACCCATTATGGAGAGCCTCGAGCTCTGTGTCTCTTCTTATTCTGATGGTATGACACTAGACACTCCATTGGGAATGAGAACAACATGTGGGCATCAGTTCAAGGAGTTCCCCCTTGAGGCCGGTGGGTCTCACATTCTATGGGACCTCTATGGCTTAGAGATGACGAGCTATGATGACATTCTTGGGATGGACTGGCTGGTTCCCTTTCGAGCATTTTTAGATTACTATCGTCGCAGGGTGAGTTTCATGTCACCTGAGGGTGGTGATTTTCTATACATGGGTAAATGAGATGTTCAGGCCAGTAGAGCTGGACTAGAGCATCGTGGGTGAGGTGGAGAAACATCCCAGATTGCGAGTTTTTATCTGGATGATCAGTGAACTTGTCAGACGGTTTTCCCTCCAGTGGTTGATTGTTTCAAAGATGTCTTCCCGGATGACTTTTTTGGTCTTCCTCCGGAGCATGAGGTGGATTTCTCTATTGACCTTGTGCAAGGGGAAGTACCGGTGTCCATTCCTCCTTATAGGATGGCTACACCAGAGTTGGAGGATCTCAAGGGCCAGTTAAAGGAGTTATAGGAAAATGGTTTCATTCGACCTAGTACTTATCCTTGGGGTTCGTCGGTCCTCTTTGCGATGATGTCAGACAGTACCCTCAAGAATCTGTGTGGATTATTGGAAGATGAACTAGTTGACGGTCAAGAAATGATATACTCTACCGAGGATTGATGATCTTTTTGGTCAGCCTCGTGGAGCATTAGTGTTCTCAAAGATTGAATTAAGATCTGTATAGCATCAGCTACACATGAGATCATCGGATATACCGCTTATAGATTTTCTAAGCAGATATGGTGTGTATGAGTACTTGGTTATGCAATTCGAACTAACAAATGCGCTAGCAGTTTTCATGGCTCTAATGAATCATATGTTTCATCCTTATCTAGATTCTTTTGTGGTAGTATTTGTGGATGATATCTTGGTGTACTCTAACACTCAACACGACCATGCCTCCCAACTTGAGATCATATTGAGTACACTGAGAGAGCATTAGCTATATGCTATGCTCTCAAAGTTCCACTTTTGAATGGACCAGATTTACTTCCTGGTTCATATCATCTCAGAGGCAGGAGTTGGAGTAGACCCAGAGAAGGTGAGAGCAGTAGTTTCCTGGGAGCATCCAATGAACGTGTTTGAGATACGAAATTTCTTAGGGATGGATGGTTACTACATATGCTTCATACAAGACTTCTACCGCTTAGCAGCACCGTTTATGGGTCTGACTATGAAGGGTGGAAAGTTCGTTTGGTCGGAATCTTGTGAGATAGCCTTTTAGGACCTGAAAGGAAGGTTAACATCAGCACCAGTCCTGATACTTCTGGAGCAAGGGAATAGCTATACAGTTTACTATGATGCATCAGGTATTGGGCTGGGAGCAGTGTTGATGTAGGGAGATCGAGTTGTTGCATACCTATCTTGGTAGTTGAGGCCACATGAGAGGAATTACCCAACACACGACCACTAGTTAGATGAGTTTTTTCATGTGTTTCGCTGTTGGAGACATTATCTCTTGGGAGAAAATTTTGTCGTTTTCATCGACCACAAAAGTCTCAAGTATATTTTTACTCAGCGTGACATGAACTTGAGACAACGAAGGTGGGTAGAATACTTTCAGTACTTCAATTTTGAGCTTGCCTATACACCTGGTAACGGTAATTCCATAGCTGATTCACTGAGCAGGAGGACTCAGATACGGGCAGTACAGGAGGCCAGTGGTGAGTGGAAGCTCATGGATTTGTTATCTGAGATGCATTTAGAGGTGCATGATAGTTTGTGGAAGACCTATCTTTCATCTTTAGCTGTGACTTCTACAATCATGGATATAGTGAGGATGTGATAGATATCTGATTCAAAAGACCTAGTTTTACGAGAGTCAGTGACAAGTGAGGACACTCCTCCTGGATGGACGATAATCAATGATTATGTACTGTGTTTCCATGGATGAGTATGGGTTCCAGGGGATATACTTGAGGAGTTGATGTGGGAGTTTGATCCTTCAGCTTGGGAATTTCATCCCGGGGTTACCAAGATGTAATGTCACTTGAGACGTCAGTACTGGTGGCCGGGTATAAAGAATGATGTAGCTAGTTTTGTTACGAGGTGTTCCACCAGTCAGTAGGTGAAGGCAGAGCATCAGAGGCCAGCCAGACTGTTACAGTAGTCAACCATACTGGATTGGTAATGGGATGATGTCACGATGGACTTCGTGACTGGATTGCTAAGGTCACCTCGTGGAAATGATGTCGTGTGGGTTATTTTGGACAGACTCACAAAGGTAGATCACTTTTTCCAATCAATGAGACCTTCGGTGTTAACGAGTTTCAGATGTTGTATATCCGAGAGGTCATACGTCTTCATGTGGTTCATCATTCTATTGTTTCAGATAAAGACACCCATTTTATGTCTCATCTCTGGCAGAGTTTTCAAAGGGCAATGGGTACACAAGTTCTTTTGAGCATAGCTTACAACCCTCAGATTGATGGCCAGTCAGAGCGTATGATACAGGTGCTTGAGGACATGCTGCGAGCATGCATCTTGGACATTGGGGGTTCTTGGGAGAAGAACATACCCCTAGTTGAGTTTTCATACAATAACTGTTTTCAGGTGACTATTGAGATGACACCTTACGAGGCTTTATATGGTAGGCCATTCCGATCACCTTTGTACTGGTTAGAGACAGGTGAGGCAGCATTACTAGGACCACGTCTTGTGCAGGGGACTTCTGAGCAGGTCCAGTTGATTGAGAAGCGGATGGCTACCGCACTGTCTCGTCTGAAATTTTATGCTGATCTTCATAGACAAACTTTGGAGTCTATAGTCTAGGATTAGGTTTGCTTACCTGTTTCGCCAAGGCTGGGACACAAATGGATCAGTAGATAGGGTAAAATTTCACCGAGGTATGTGGGGCCATTTGAGATTCTACAGATATTCTGACTAGTTTCCTATCTTTTGAAGTTACCATAGAGGTACCGAGCCATGCACGAAGACTTCCATGTATCTCAGTTTCTCCTCTATCATTCACACTTGTCTCAATTCTTTCAGCTAAAGGAGGTTGAGCTTGAAACAGATGCGTCCTTTGAGGAGCATCTGATTCGTATCTTGCATAGGAGCACGAAGGTTCTCTGAGGCTGGTCAGTTACTCTCGTACGGGTGCTATGGCAGTATGGCCGTGTGCAGGACAAAACCTTGGAGTGGGAGATCGACGTACGTGATCAATGTCTAGAGCTATTCTATGATTTATCTTCTCCACCCTTAGAAGGGAAATGTGGGGATGAATTTTTTTAAGGGGGGAAGTTTGTAAGAACCCGGTTCTTATTTTTTAGGTACAGGTTTCTTCTTTTCTCTTTTCCTAATGTTTTTTTGTAAAAATAAGGAAAATGGGGAGAATCCTAAAATTTGGGACCACACGCCATGTACTATTCCACATTCCTTGTACTTTTGGCCGTGTGGGATGAGTACACAGTGTGTGTAGCCATGTCGGAGACGAAGGCTGTAAACAAACCGACTACATGCCGTGTAGTGGTAATTACACATCGTGTATTCAGTCGGTAGAAAAATATTATGGCAGTGGAGGTAGCTGTCATCTGCGCGACAATACATGCCGTGTAATCAATAATACACGTTGTGTACTCATGTCGACGGATGTATAGTTTGGCGGTGCTTCCAGAGCAACAATTAAATGAGGGAAGTACCTGCCATGTAGTTTGTTTTTTTCTCTTAAAAGGGCAGTAGACTCCCTTTTTCACAGGGAAGGCTTATAACCGGAGGAAGGATCTAGGAGAAGAGGCTGGACCTTCTAGGATCTCCAGATCGAGCGTCGGGAATCCGTTTTCACCTCTGATGATCATGTTGAAACCGCACGGGTAAGCCCACCATCCTCCTTGCATAGTTCTTACCAATTCTTCCTCTAAGGGAAGTTATTTGAGTTTGAATGAGGATATATTTCACTTCAGACCTTCATTGTTCCTGGGAGAATTGTGGAACGTCATTAGTGTATACTCTTCATTGGATTTTAATATTGGTGGGTTGGTGTTTAATTTCCAACAATTGTGCATTTGTGTGTATTTTTGTGCTACAAACCCATGTTTTGGTATCGTGTGGATAAATCTGTGGCTATTTAAGTACCGAGAATTTTATAGGTAAATAAATGTAATAATAAACTGCTGTTTGAGATCGCTCTTTGGATCCAGGACCACGTCCGGGGTGCATTCCTCTATTTAGCCATTTGGCCAGGATACCCGAGGGTATGCCATATTTATATTGTGCATTACTTTTTCGTTGAGTGGAATTGTATGTAAATTGCATGTTTATATATTGGACATGGCCCGGTTGCTTATTTAGCCTAAGGGTAGTGATATATTTAGCCTGAGGGTATGGATGATTAGCCTGAGGGTGTTGTTCTATTATCCTGAGGGCAATGACTGAGGTAAAGATTCTGATTACCCGAGGGTTTCATTTCAGTTTGGCCTGAGGGAAAGATTCTATTCCGCATGAGGGAAAGGCCTGAGGGAAAGGTACTGTATATCATAAGGGAAAGCCTGAGGGCTTGGTTTTTCTATTTTAACCCGAGGGAAAGATTCTGATTGGTCTGAGGACATTGGTACTATTGATCATAAAATGTAATTAAATTAAATGGTTAAAATGAATAATAAAATGGTGATATAATGGTTAAGTTAGTTACTTTTGAGTACTGCTTAGTTTATTTCTTTTTACTACTGCACACTGTTATTTCATATTTAAACACAGTTGGGCACGATCCTTCGGTGGGTTCCTATTGGGATTTATTTTCCCACACCCTGTTTGGGTCATGTCTTTGGCCCAAACAAAATACGGTTCTTCTGGTGTGGATACGGGAACGGGTCCTTATACAGGTACTTGATTGCTGGTGAGGAGTAGGGAAGCATGGGACCGAGCTTAGGCTCGCAATGCTGTCACCTGTTTTGTTTTGTTCTATTGTAGCTATACCTTCTATTGTATTGTATTGTATTGTTGTGTTACATGTTCAAGCTATTTTATTAGAACTTGAGACATGTGGCATAATTATCTATATAACAGTTGGTTATGTTTTACTGCAGCTGTTTATTTTATATGTGTATGGATCATTGCTTCCGCTGTTGTTGTATGTTTTATTTTTTCCACTGCTCTACACATTGAAAAATGAGGGCATAGTTTCCCCACTATCTGACATGGCCCCTCGCTGCTAGTCAACATCCTCTGGCATTTGGGGAAATGCATTTGAGGTCATGTGACAACCGTGTTCGGGGTACCCGTTGAGTGGCACCCGGATCCAGGATGTTACAAACAACCTTCCCATTTTTCCATAAAACTTCCCTAAAACAAATATAGAGGCCATAATTTGGGTAGAAACCCATCTTAAGGAGTCATTTTGTTAAAATAAAAAAGAGACACTTGAAGAAGAGTTAATTGTTTAATAAACTATTTCAATGTTATTTTCATATTCTAATTCATATTCCTATGTTTTTATATAAAAAATTAATAAAATTGGAATGTAATTTATTCTGAGATGTTGTTATGATTATGGTACAACCATATTTCTTTTTTTACCCATTCTACTAAAAACAATACCACCATGTGTGCGTACGTACAACTTTTCAACTCAACACTAGGTTATAACCTACTTTCCATCTATACATTATTTAAATTGGTATAATATTGAATATAGTGGATATAAATAATATATATGACATCATATTGATTCCATAAAATTAACTTACCATCAAATTCCTTACCCATTTACCATTATTTAAATGATATCATCACTCATGCGTACGTACGACTTACTATCTCAATGATGAGATGAGATTAGTCTTCCATGTTAACCAATCAAGAATGATTAAAAATATATATGAAGATTAATTATGAACTATATGAGATAATAATTATAGTTTTATAATATATATGTATATATAACATATATATCATTTACATTCTTCTATTCATTACAATATAAAATGGAAACGTCATTCATTAGTATGTACGGGTGACAGTCTCCATAAACGGTGTATTCCATTAAATAATATATATAATTATAATAAATATATATGATATATAATTCATGTTCTATATTATTTAAGAACTTAAATTTTCATCTAAGTGATACAATCCTGAATAACAAATCAAAACATATACAAAGAACAAATTAGATACTAGATGAAATTTTGCTTTAACATGGAATTTTTAATAAACAACTAATATAATGTAAAAAATGAATCATATATGATATCAAAAAAATTATTTTTATTTTTTTAAAGTTAATAATATATTAATAGCCATTATATTGGATTTAGGACATGTACAAATAGTGTCAAACCTAAGGTAAGGGAATTTTGTCTCACATTTAATTTTAGTGAGATATAACCCTCGTTAAACACATATTTCTTATGTGTGGTGTATATAATACACATATTATATTTTATATCATGAATATATTTATCATTATGGTATTTAAAGACTCATTTAATGATATTGGGATTATTATATTAATTTTCAATGTTTTATTGGTCTCTTTGAATGTTTAAAGAATTTATCTATTCTCCATTTCAATGTATTTGATATTAGCATAAGTATCTACATATATGGATATAAATGGATTACATATGGGATTTTTTTTCTATTTTTATGTTCATTTAAATGTCTTCAAAAAGATATATTTTCAATTTTTTAAGGGACATTTTAACTAAAGAATTGTTTTAAATGTTTTAATGATTTATTCATCTAAATCATTCTCCTTAATGTCCATGTTTTCAAAATGGTTTAAGGATTTATTTATATCGACATGAATGTTTTAAAATGTTAATTACATTCAATTTTTTCAAAGTGGTGTGGGACACTTTGATTCAGAAATATTTTTTAAAATTATTCATTTATAAGTGCAGGACTTTTGAATAAATGATTTCAACAAAAGGTGGTATTTGTCTCAATATATTTTTATTGATTTTATTAGATTATTTTCATAATTTTCCACATCCTTTTTTTGATTTTATTCTTAATTGAAGGTGATTTATCATGATAAAATATACCACATTTTATTGAATGCCTTATGATAGGTTTGAATTTGGATGTGATATTTTGATACCATTTTTGGTTTATGGATACTGTATTAACATTTCGTAATCTAGTTTTTATATAAAAGTTTATATTATATATCACTCATTTCATATATAGAATGCCTTTGAAATTTTATGAAATGGGTAGGGGACCAGTTAATGAAAGCCTTATCGTTTGGGGATCAGTTAATTGATTCCCTATATGTTCAGAACCAGTTAATGAAAGCCCCTCGATGCATCTATAGTAGTAATGAGACAAACTATTCTGGTTTTTGATTAATGTCTAAATTGCATATGCATCGCCAAGGAATAAGGCCTTGCTAGTGTGGTTATAATGTTTGGAAATATGAATTCCCTCACTATGACAATTGTTATTGGCACTACATTTTGTTATTAGACTATTAAAATATCCATTGGATGGTTTAAATGGAAATATTAGATTTATTATTACCATATTATGTTGTAGATTATATTTAAAATCCATGTGTTTCATTTTTATATCTTTACATAAATGTTTAGGCTTTTTTATGAAATCCTTTTTGTATTGTTTACTATTATTGAGCTTCTGATCTCACCCCTTTCTCATGTTTTATTTTCCCTGAATGCCAAGAAGTGTTTGTGATTAAGATATAGGGTAAGCTAAGAGAATAATATCATTCTCAAAGGATTATCTATATTTTATTTTATGTATTGAATTATAATGTAATTTCATTTATGTAATCTATTTTCCTATATTTCAAAATAGAATGGTCCTTCATGATTTTATTCGTTCTAATCATGCCAATTTATTTAAATAATACACAAAATCTAAGCATCTAGGGTAGAGGTGTTATATCCATGCCCACTTGTAGTTTCTGGACTTGGATGTATTTCTAGGAATACCCACAAAATCTATACTTTATAAAAAATTAGGATGTTCTTCTATACTAATCCAGAATTTATATATTAGGGTTATGCTAACTAATATATGTTTTCAAAATATAGTTTTTAAGCTTTCTTCAAAACATCATCTGATAAAACCTATAATTCCATAACCCCATAATCTCGGAGCCATTTCTATATTTTATTATATTGGCATGATTAAAAGGAATCAAATCCTAAAATATCAACAGCTTTAGCAGTCTTGGAAATCCAAATTACATACATGATACACATAATACATTGGTAAAGAAAAAATCTAAACATTATACTTAATAATATGAAATAAATTTCTTCCCTTAAATCTTATTCAAAAATTAATTCTTCATAACTTGGGGAAATTGAAACATAATAAGGGTGAGCTCAAATTCTTAGTTAGGGTAAGTAAAGAAGAAGATATAATAATTCAATGAGAAAAAATCAATATGTAATGGTAAATTACTGATAACACATTCCATTAAAATAAAAAGATATGGAATATTATATATAGAAAGATAAGAAAACAAACCAAATTCCATTATAAAAAATAACTGAAAATTAAATATATCCATAGATGTGTCTACAAAAAATCTCATGGATGAATAAAGACTAAAACTAATTGGGGGTAATATTTACTTATTTGATGCCATGTTTCATAGGTACATAGAAAAATTTTCATCAATGCCTTTCATAATTCAGTTTAACTAACATTTAAAAACACAAATATTTTGTTTAAATATTTCATCTAATGAGACTACTGATGCATCATGGGGATTTCAGTAACCGGTCTCCAACCCGTAGGGGTTAACTTAAATTGTCCCAAACCTTGTCTTATCGGTATAAATAATACCTCATATAAAATAAATAACATGCCATGACAAATATCCATATTGAATAAAGGATTCAAATTTATCAAAATCTTTTTAGTGGATGATAGGTAATGAATGTAGATACCATTTAAAGACCATTAAAACATTTTGAGGAAAATAATCTATAAACATCCCAAATTATCCCATACAACTTTAAAATATTTATAACCATAACCCCCATGGAGTAATAATAGTAAATGAAACATATAATATCATGATAATAAGTATATTAAGGATATAACATGTCAAATTTCAGTATATACATTATATAAAAGTGAATTGGTGAATAACAACAGATAATTCTCAATTAAATTTATATTAAGAAGAAATCACATAACTTAACATTAATTTTGTTTGGTGGTCTTTATCATTTATCATAGTGGTTTGAGATATGTTACTAACTCTAAAAAAGACAATAATAGTTTTTATAATTTTATATATAATCTTCTTATAATGTCTTAATACCCGTTTGATAACAGCCTTTCATTATAATCACTATTTTGGTTGTTAATTGCCTAGTTTTCTCATGTATGTTTTCACTTATTATTTTATTATCCTAATAATTAAATATTTCCTTCCTTATCTCAATAATGTAAACAATTAATTAATTATAATATATCTTCATTGCATATTTATTTGTAATAATCTATAATTTTTGGAGATAGGAAATAAAATCCACTATTCATTGAGATGTTAAGAAGTTTGTAAACATTAACACTACATCCATTTTATTGATTTTGTCAAAATAATTACAATTAAATGATATATATAGTATAATTCCATTATAATATATCTATTATATATGTTTTATAGGTTTATTAACACCATCCTTTAAAAATTCTATGGTTGTCATGAATGAGTCACATCGCTTTGAGGTGGTGGCAGTCCACAACCACCTCAAAAAAAATTATCGTAATTAAACAAGATGGAAAGAATAAATAAATGTTCTAAAAAAGTTATAGAAGCGTAAATAAAATAAAAATATCCTATATATCATATATAAATATATTTTCCTTCCTAATATCATCCATTATATTTGTTAAAGAAAAAAATGAACAATCACCGTTTCGTGAGGCAGTAGATCTCCATACGCAGATACAATATGTTAGTTACCCATTATTTGGAGGTTTGTGAATGAGAAGTTAGAAATAATAACATATAAAAAAAATTATATTTTGGATACTGGTTTTCTAATTAATAAGGTAATAAGAATTGTATAGGGAGTGGATAATCTAATGAATGGTAAGAGATCATTGGAAAACATTTCCTTAAAAATATGGTAACTCATATTTGTTTATACAAAAATGATTCTTTGAAGAATTTATTCCCAAAGAGAGTGTTCAATGTATATGGTAGGTATTTTGGAAATATTTTTGGGTAGATATTGGCTGAACCTATGTAGTTTTATTTTTTTGAGGAATAGGAAGAAGTGGTGGCCTTTTATAATGGAGGAGTGGAACTCTTGTAAATATGAAATGGTATTTATTAATGGGAGGTATAACATACATAATGTACATACAAAATGAACAAATAATAGAATGAAGAAGAATAAAGGCCTATGGAAACGTCCACCACACATGAATATGTGCATTTCAAAAATTTATTTCCTTATCTTCTATGATTACCTAATTTTATCTTTTACGTTTTTATTAAATCATCTTGTTTTCAAACCTAAGTAATTTAACCATTAAGTCTAGCAAGTGAGATTTGTTAGAAACTATATATCCATAAAATTATTAATTTTATAACTAATATTTAAAATAAAAATCCCATTTGTTTGGGAAATTAATTTTAATACAAGCACATTTGACAGGCTAAAACACTCCATAAACCTAGATCATGTTAACATTTTTTTATAATATATGGTTCAATCTATTAATTATAAAATATTAATTAGTAAATTAATAGAAAATATTTAATATTTATTAACACATTTATATCACTAGTAAGAATATTTTATTTTATGAATTTTAAATCATTTAAGAAATATCATTTATTGTAAAATAACAATAATGAAAATTTTGACACTATTAATTAAAATTTAATTTTAAAATATCAAAACCATATTTTAATTTTAATATATTAAGTTTAAATGTTTGTAAAATGATATTTTTATCTAAAAATAATAATTAATGAGAATAATTTTATTAATATATTTTACTTTTCATATTTCTAGTATCATGTATTATTGATAATTATTAACTAAATAATCGTTACATTGTCATTTCATAAGAATTGTAATTAAATAAATCATCTCTATAAATTATTAACAAATTATTATGACAAAAATAACAATTTTATATATCAAAATTATATATATAACCAAGAATATGATTTTTTACATGTCTCAATGTTTTATAAATGTTAAAGGTAATGAAAATTCCTTTTTTTCTTTTTCCTTACACAACATTTTATATAAGTCACTTTAATTTAATAATATACTAATTACACAAAAAAATTTAACAATGAATATATATGGTCGAATTAGTGGTAGGAAATTTATTTTGGACTTTTTTACTGGTCATTTTAGTCTTAAGATAATGATTTTGTCCCTTATTATTATTAATTTTACATTAATCATCGTGATTAATGTTGATCACATTAACTAATATTTTTAGGTAAAAAATAATGTAATTTTTCTAGAAAAAATTATTATACTAATTACAACTCTGTATCTCAATTTCTAAAAATTAAAATCACATAAGTGGGAAAATTAATATTAACGTTAATCCTGCCGACATGGTGAGAATGTTGGTTTTTAAAGTAAAACAATGTAAAGGATCAATATTTTATATATATAAGTTTGAAATAAAAATGATTCCCATTACCCATAATAGATTTATAAATTCATAATTGATCAATTGTTATTTTAAAATCCAATTTAATATATAATTTAAAAGAAATCATTTTAAAAAAGGGCATTTTCAACTAAATTTTAGTAATTTTTACTAATCATCAAAATACAAACGTTCTTAGGAAAATATCAATAAATCAACAAAGTATAATTTGAATATTTGGAATACAAAAATGATGTATATTTATACAAATAATATTTTTTAAAATTTAGACTTAGAATATGTAATATAATAAAAAGTGGTAAAACTCAAATTTTCATGTAACACAAGCCATTGATGAAACCTGTTGTTGTGTTTGTCACATTTTAACTCAGTTCCATGAAAATTGAAGGAATTAAATTATATTGAATTTATATAATACATTAAATATATTATAAATTATATATATATTAAATTCTCTTACACGCTTAGTGATGTGTGTGATTCACAATATCTGAAAAAATATTATTACTCTAGAATTTTTATTTATCACACCACTCTAGTATCAAAACTAGGTACATAAAAAACAACAAAAATTACATTTAAATTGTCAGAAAAATAAATGAGCTACACACATCCAAAGGTGTGAGAAAAACAAACCCTATAATATTTCATTATGTTCTATAAAAAAATTCTTTGTAAGATAATCAATTTATTATAATTTTAAACGAAAAATAGGTAAGATACCAAATTTTAAATAATTCAATATAAAATATGGGAATTTACAGTTTTCAAAAGTTCGAAATCTATTTTATATAAATTTTTTCCCTAAAATCATTATTGAAAATCCTTTCACCTTTTTCAAATCTTGTGTTGAAAAAATATATCAAATTAATGCTAAATAGAATTTTCCCCTTGGAAAAAATAGGTTTCACCCTACTGAGATTCCTGTACAATGATCAATCATTATTAATTTCCACTATACCAATCCCCTACACAATGGAAAAAGGTTTATAAGAATAACAAAATGGGAAATATCATGTTATGATGTCTTATAAACTTGTCCCAAACATGATGATCAATGGAGGGGTGCAATGCACTAATATGTGGTTCCCCATAAGGAACATTTAAAAACTTCCATGCATGGACCCATCATAATTAACCAAATATACCATGTTTAAAAAATTTCAAATCATTTCAAAAGGAATTATCATAATTCAATAATAAATCCAGAACCACTTTCACATTAAAACAATTCTTTGAAATCCTATTTTTTAAATTAAAAAAAACAGTGAATTGAAATTGATAATTATTTATCAAAAAAGGAATCCCATTTTATATCAAATGAAATAATATATGAATTTCAATAAATTCTAAATAAATAAACAATCTTTTTAAAAATTAATTTCAGAAATGACTGATCATGAATAGTTTATAATGAAATTAGATGAGACTATCCACCTAAAGCAGTAAGTATTCCAAAAATAGTATTTGATCTACACAAAAATAGAGATAAAAGGGATCTATGAAATAATAGAGGATCATAAACCATTAATCCAAATTAAGAATATCCAAAATAAAAATTTCAAGAAAAAATTAAATGAGTACAATCAAATATGATAATTATTCTAAATTAACACACAAGGATAAATGAAAATCCACATAATAATTTCAATGTCCATAATTTATGTAAACTAATACCAATTTTTCACATCAAAACCCTTAGATCTAGCCACAACATACATGATATCAGTTGTCATTCAAGTAATAATGAAAGTATCTCTGAAAATATAAGAGACCATAGACATGCCTCTGAAAATATTTATCCAACGCTAAAGGATCCATAACAATCGATCTCCATGAAGAAATTAATCTAAACAAAAATCAGTGTTTATTCCTATAGGATGAGATACTAGTTCACTAGAAGCATTTTGAGACAAATAAGAGGTGTTTTGGGTCATAAAATAACAATTATGATAAATTAATTAACATTTCATTGTTTTACTACACGGTTTTTGAAAACTATGAACCGACCATGAAACCCATTCTGTGATACTTGAGAATCCACCTGATTTGGCTACATAGCTTGAAAACAATGAACAATGTTTATGTAATGCCTATGTCCCATAAAATATTCATTAAGGATAAGGCATCATAGTTCCACTAAACTATACACCAACCATGATCCCTCCTTTGGAACACCATAAAAATATGTATAGTTTCTTAAGATAACCCATACGGTTTCCAAAATGAAGAAACAACCCAGGAATATTCGTTGAAGAAAACAAAAATTATCAAAGGTCAATAAAAATGTCCCAAGACATGTATGATATAATAAATTTTATTAAAAAATTATATTTGAACCTGAAAGTGACTTTGATATGTGGAAACTCTCTAATATAAAATAGTATTATATTAGTTAAAAAATTATCCAAGGAAAATATATATTTCAATGAAATTGATTAATTCATGGATATGAATTGTAACACCCCAAGATTTCATAGTGTGTTATTTCTTCAAAATAATTCAATAACTTTCACTACACGCAACACCGAGTTCAAGCGCACCATGACTTACGAAACAAGCCGTTCAAAAAAGGTTATGAATATTATTAACTAAATTTTAAACTTTATATAATCCTTATAATTTTAGAATCCATATTATGAGTTTCTTAGACATAATGTAAGAACAAATTCATCTTCAGTATTGTAGTTTTACCAACTTTTAATAGTGAACCTTTAAAAAAAAAATATTTTAAACTTTTTGACTAAATGGGGACATCAAAAAATTTAAAATAAAACATCCCAAGCTTCCACGGTACGCTTTCCTTTGAATAAAACAGTAGCGTGTGTTGTACGCAACTTCGAGTTTTAAAACACACCACAACCGATCAAACTAGCCGTTATGAATAGTAATACTTAATTTTTTGAAATTATATGTATTTTATATTTCAAAATGGACTTCATTTTTGGATTCGGAATATCAAATTTATCCTAAGGTGAAATTTTGGTACTTTTCGGATAACTTTCATATTATGATGAATAGTAAAAATTACTAAATTTTAATTAAAAACAACTTTTTTAATCAAAATAATTAATAGTGATAAATTATGAATTTCAGTGGTTTTAAGGTATATTTAGAATATATTTTTACCATTTAATATAATTTTGGTCATTGGACATAATTTTACAATTAAACCGAACATAAACAAATGTCAATCTTTTGATAGTTATTATCTCTTAAAAACACGCTTTTTGTTTTGACAGCGGAAATTAATTTTAAATTAATTTCTGCCACTTCTGTGTTTTGAATTTAGAAAAATGGATTCCATATTTGGAATCAGGATGTTCAAATTGTGTAAATAGGTAACTTTTATTTTTAGACATTTTGAATAATTACTGCGGTAAATATTTTATTTACCATGGTTAAGGGTAAATCCGGTAAATAAGGGTTAAAAAATAATATTATAATAATATTAAATTACCCTAAAACGTGTCTTAACCCTATTTGTTGATACATGGTCGACCATGGGCATCTTTGGGTCAATTTTGGGACCCCATTGATCCACTTGTAAGTGATAATGACACTTTATTTTAATTAAGTTAAAATGAATACAAAAATGGCATAAGCTTACATATTTTAAAAGAACAATTTTTACATAGGGTTATACTTGTTGGAGTTTCGATTATAAATATTCCTTAGAAAGCTAAAAAGATTTCCTACATAATGATATTTTATTTATAATTTTTAGACATCAAATAATTTAAATTATTAATGACACAATAATGATGCAATGTTTACCTCATTAATAAAGCATTTAAATAAATAAGATTATAATGATTAAAATATTATCTAAAACCTGTCCAATTCTTATTGTTTGATGTTATTTAGAATATGAGTCATCTTATCTTCTACCTCAATGATTTTTGGACCATTATAAACCGAACATAATTATATTATAAAGTAATACTTTCACTCTTTCCTAAAGAGCCCCTCCTCTCCCTTATAAAAGGAGACCACTTCTACTCATTCCTCACACCTCTCAAGCCACTTGCCTCGTCCAAACTCTGCCCAAATAAGCTCCCCACATCCCTCTCCTCCTCCGTGAAGCTTCCCCTTAGGCAGAAAGCATTTCAAGAAGTCCTTTGGTTCCAACCAAAGTGAGTTACCTAAATTAAAGGTAACATTTTCTCTTAAATTATTTTCAATTATTTTGCTTCTCCAACCCCAAAATCTTTTTATTTCCTTTATTTTGTAACAACACCAGTATCCACAATATACTAGTATGTTGTTATAAGAAGGATTCAAACTACACATTCACACAACTCCATCTAATGGATGATGAACATAATGTTTCTGTGGATGGCAAACTAACGCCTCACGAAACGATGGTTGTTCAAATACATCTTACCGCCTCTCATGGTGGCCATTAGGATGGAACTGTAATTAAATATGATATTAATGATATATATTTTATATATAAGCTTCTGTAATTCCATTTTATTCCATACAATTATTCGTTTCATGTTGTATATATATACGATAATTTCATTTGAGGAAGTGCGGACTACCGCCCCCTTAAAATGATATGACTCGTTCATACCACACATGGAACGTATAAAGGATGGTGTTAATGAACTTAAGTAACATATATAAAATATTATATTTTACTGGAATAGTAATATACCTATGTATCATTTGGATTCGATTCGTTTAAAATAAAAATTAAATGGAAGTAGCATTCGTGCGTAAGTACGGACTACCGTCTCCACGAACGCGATGAGATTCATTCTCCATCGTATCCATTCAAGTATAATTATCATTTGATTATTTAAAAATGATGTTTAAGGACTTGATACCATTCTGGATATGAATAATATACATCCCATTAATAACGAATATGGCTCACATAACAAAGAATATAAAGTAAAATGAACCCGTTAACACCTGAAATGACGATAATTCTAAGATATTATTAACAAATCAATGTTAAAAGATAATATATGATATCATATTAAAGTAACTAATTTTTGTATTATTCAATAACAATTATTTCACCATTATACAGGAGGTAAACCTACCATCGACCAAGGAAAAAGTACAAAGTAAGGGATTTTCTTATCTCACTTTCAATTCCCTGAGATTTCCATTTTTCGCCACTAAATTATTAAAAGTGGTGTATTGTGTACTGCGATTTGATATATATTCATGATTCTATTTATATTCATGTTATTCTGTAAATCATTTGGTGGTTATTAACTTTTGGCCATACGACTCAGTTGATTAACGTGGTAAGGGGTTTCTTATCTCACTTTTAATTTCGTGAGATTTCCATTGATCACCACTTAATTATTGCATGTGGTGTATGTGTACTGCCCATGATTGTATTCATTGTGTAATATACTTTAATTTATGGGTATTTACATCATCATGGCATGATACTTCTTTCATGGGTTTATGTTTCGTATGTTACCTAATCGGTAAGGGAATTTGAGATTTCAATTCCCACTCATTTGGCTTTACGCATATTTCATTGATTATATTACTCCATGATTATGTGTGGAATCACTATTTATTTGATTATGTCATATTTTCCACTCCCCTTCCTGTGGATATAAGTTTGATACACATAATCACTCATTGGTAATTCTCAAGTCATTGATATGAATTTGATAAGAGTAATTTTAACTCATTCACCATTTGTTGAGTTAAACATCCAATTCGTTGGTGTTGTTTTTACAAGAATATGTGTGAATATCCTTTGATTATTTTACACTGAATATACAATCATATTTAGTGTATTTATATTTGTCACACATAATTATGTCGTTGATTTATCCTTAACCTAAGGATACGGCCTTTATGAGAGATTTCATCTCAATTTACATTCCATTGAGACTTCTTTGTTGATATACACCAAATCACTTTTATGTGGTGTATATAATGTACTTTGACATAGTATATCATGAATCCCTTTATTCTCATGATATTACAAAGTTTTGATTACCTCAATTATTTGTATTCAAGTGTCTCTTTTGGTTAGAATCTCTAACTAAAATACCATTTTTAAATGTTTTAAAGACTTATTCTTCTAAATCTTGCTCATTAATGTCCATGTTTTAAAAATATATTTAAGGATTTATTTATATGGACATTAAAGTTTTAGAAATTAAAACTCCTTTTAAAAAGTTTCAAAGTGGTATGGGACACTTTGATTCAAAAATCTACTTTTAAATGGCTTCTTTACAAATAGTGTGACTTTTAAATGTTTTCAAGAAAAGGGGGATAATTCTCTCAAATAGTTTTGATGATTATTCTCATTTATGTCAACATCATTCATTATTCTTGATTGAGGTTAATGTGATACAATACAATCTTCCATATTGTATCGAATGAGTCATGTTTGACTGTGGATGCGCTGTTTTTATACCATTCATGGTTTGTGGTAAAAGTATTGACATTTCGTATGCTAGTTTTAATACGAATGTTTATGTTATGTTTAAACATGTTCATATGAGGAATGCATTGGACTTAATAAGTGACGGGTGGATCCCGCTATAGCTCCTCGATGCATCGGTAGGTCTCATGAGACAAACTAGTGTCTTGGCACAAGGCCTTGACAAAATCTTATTTGTAGTCTTGGCATGAGCCCTTGGCTATGTGGTTATGATAGTCTGGCATTATGCATTCCATCATTATGAAAGTGGTTATTGATATTGCATGTGATCATTCGACTAGTAGAATATCCATGTGAGTAAGTAAATGGCATTTATTTCATTTTACCTTTGCCATTTTATGCTGAAGTTCAAGTTTCAAAGGCTTTTGTTTTAGTTATAAATTTCCTTAAGTGTTTATGCTTATTTATGAAAGCTTCTGCTATAATGTTATCCTTACTGACCATCCGAGCTCAGCCCTTTCAATATTTTATTTTTTTTCCAGGATTATGAAGAAGTAATTTATGAATGACCTGCAGGGATAGTATGAGGGGATATGAAGACAAGATGTTTTTTTTATGATGTAATGTAAAAATTTATGGATGTATCTAGTTATTCCAAGGCTACTAAACTAATCGGTCTTTCGAGACTTGATCTTTCTCATGATCATGCCAATGTTATGTAATAATGCACCGACTCTGGGTAACTAGGGTCGGGGCGTTACAGTTGGTATCAGAGGAAGTTTAGTACAAACCTTGGTAGCTAGATTTAGATAAACTCTGATTAGAGCACGTAGACCTAAGATGAACTTTGAGGATTAGTATAAAGGAACTTCCTAGAATTTTGGTATTGTAGAGATTTTGTGAGTTTTCCGAGCAATACATCCCTGTCTGGATACGAGCAGGTAGAGGCGGCTCTGGCACAGATGTACCTAGGGGTAAAACCCGAAAACACCGCTTTGAGCTAGACTCGAACGGGAACTGGTGCACGACAACGGGCCTTGCTGCACTCTTGGTTACGACACTCCCGGGGGATATGTTTAGGATAATTTACATTTTCTTTACAAACCGATTTAAGTAATATATACATAAGATGAGAGTAAATGACCTTGGTTAATCCTAATATGTTTCAAATTGAGAATATGGTGACATTTTAATCTCTAAATGATTTTACGACTACTATTACTCACACAATGCTTTCTGGTTTTAGTCAATGGCTGGATTCCAAGGAAGTCATAGTGACTTTGAGAATGATGTACAAGGTGGGAACGGTGGTGGAAATGAGCAACAAAATGGAATGTTGATAGGCGTAAAAGATATCATCTTTATGCCAAATCCGTTTTCCAAAAATATGATCAACAACATATATATTAACCAACTCCCAGACTCAACAAGGAAGAGAAAGGTGATAAATGATAAGATCTCCAGCAATGGAGACCATGGAGAAAAGAAACCTCAATTTTCATCATGCAGGAATTGTGGAAAGAGACACCCAGGAAAGTGTCTCAATGGGACAACGAAATGTTTTACGTGCGGGAAGGAAGGACATAAAGTGAAGAATTGCCGAAGAAAAATGAAGTGTACTATGGAAGAAGATAAAAATGGTCCCAAGAGTCCATTTACAGTCATTTTCCGTAAATGTAGGGGACCTGGCCATTACCCGAGTGAATGTCCTATTTTATAGGATATTTTCTTGCTCAAAGAAGAAGCTATGCAGAAATAAATGGTTGGAGAAAAATTTAAAAAGTATTAGCACTCCTTGTTGATGGGTTTACTTTGGAATAATTTTCTCTTGTATTTGTAACCCCTCAGTTTGCCATGTGAGAATGATATTTGAGGAATAATTGTCTCTTCTCTTGTGGATATAGGTATAAATAACCATTTGGTTTTATATGATCATTGGGGTTTGAGAAAATGATAAGTTATTATAATTTGGGATGAAAATGCAAATTATGATATAACATTTGTGGTTAAATTATGTTATTTTGAAAAATTTATCTCATTTTGGTAATATTATAGAATATAGTTTTTGAAAAAGGACAACACGTAGACCGTGTGACAACCCGTCACGTCGGACAAAGTTGTGGGAATCGAACCCACAACCAAAGTGCGATTGGGATTTATCGCCTACCACTAGACTACGTGAAGTCCCTGGTTAATATGACTATTTCTTTGTTAAATGATTTTATTGATCAATAATAAGATGATTTGGGTTCTTATGTCTTATCAAATGAATACCCTTGGTATAGGAAAATGATTTGGTGATTAAGTGATAAATGTTATTTTGGAAGATGTTCGTTTTGTTAGGAACACTATATGCCCAAGGAAAATAGAATACAATGAGGTTTCATTTGTAGAGTAATGGTGGATTTTTATCTACATTTTTATTGTTGATTTATAGTGATTTGGGTTATTTATGGAAATGATTAACCTATAACAGAGAATATGTGATGATGTTAATTACTTTTAAGTATGTGACTTTAAGAGTATTTGATGTCATTTGGAGATACAATGTAACATGGGAGACTAAATAATCAAATTCTTCTATGTTTTGGGTTTCAATATTAGTTTGGATTATATTAAAGGATTTTAAGGACAATTGGTTATTGAATGGTATCTATTTAACTTTGGGGTATTGTTGGTTTAATTTTAGAAATTAAGATTAGTGCATATTTATCTCAATGAATATCCTTTTGGGGGATCATTAGATCATTTACTAACCATTTTGGTTTTGATTAATCTTCAAAGACAATGTAAATATATGGTTTATCCTGCATGGATCATGTGATTCTATAGAAGTTTATTCTAGCTCTTCCAGTGTGACCAAGTCTTCTTGAATACTCATCGTTTAAAAAAAATTGAGTTAGTGGTGGAAATTTATTAAAGAATGAAAATCTACTTAAAATTTAAGTATATCTTATAATGTTCTTAGTCAATATCATAAATTAATTCCTCTTCCTTATGTAATGTAACTTTAAAAAAAATGTTGTCCTAGATGGTACCTTAAATCATCACTAATTTATGGATTTGGGATTGTTGGTCTTTTCATAGCCATGTTCTCTACCACTCTCCATCAGATAATTGATGGTTATATTTCTCCTCCATATCCATATTTTCCTACATGGAACCCTAGTATGTGTTATTTTCGGTAATCTTCTTACTTTCCACTCTTTATTTTAAATAGAGGCCTCATTAATTCATTTTTCGATGTGGGATTTCAACTAAGATATTTTGAAATGTCAAAAATGTGTGATCCCAATACCCTATATTTTGTTGAACCGATGGTACTTCAAATCATCATAGATTTATGAGTTTAAGGACCTCAATTTTATACTTGTTTGTGATTGATGACCTCAACCACTACCTATAAATATTTACGTTTTTCCTCCAATTATATGTCTCTAATTGCCACCAATGTTCTCCTAATCGAGATCATAATTTGGTGGTGACCCTTTCATTTCTCTTTTACTCATTTTAAGACTAAATTTTAGTAAACCAATTTCCGATGTGGGTTTTCCCACAAATATATTTTCTATTTTCAACCTTTTATTTTCGAAGAACAATTTCAAATTGCGAGGACGCAATTTATTGAAGGAGGGGAGAATGTAACACCCCAAGATTTCATAGTGTGTTATTTCTTCAAAATAATTCAATAACTTGCACTACACGCAACACCGAGTTCAAGCGCACCATGACTTACCAAACAAGCCATTCAAAAAAGGTTATGAATATTATTAACTAAATTTTAAACTTTATATAATCCTTATAATTTTAGAATCCATATTATGAGTTTCTTAGACATATTGTAAGAACAAATTCATCTTCAGTATTGTAGTTTTACCAACTTTTAATAGTGAACCTTTTTTAAAAAAAAATATTTTAAACTTTTTGACTGAATGGGGACATCAAAAAATTTAAAATAAAACATCCCAAGCTTCCACGGTATGCTTTCCTTTGAATAAAACAGTAGCGTGTGTTGTACGCAACATCGAGTTTTAACACACACCACAACCGATCAAACTAGCCGTTATGAATAGTAATACTTAATTTTTTGAAATTATATATATTTTATATTTCAAAATGGACTTCATTTTTGGATTCAGAATATCAAATTTATCCTAAGGTGAAATTTTGGTACTTTTCGGATAACTTTCATATTATGATGAATAGTAAAAATTACTAAATTTTAATTAAAAACAACTTTTTTAATCAAAATAATTAATAGTGATAAATTATTAATTTGAGTTGTTTTAAGGTATATTTAGAATATATTTTTACCATTTAATATAATTTTGGTCATTGGACATAATTTTACAATTAAACCGAACATAAACAAATGTCAATCTTTTGATAGTTATTATCTCTTAAAAACACGCTTTTTGTTTTGACAGCGGGAATTAATTTTAAATTAATTTCTGCCACTTCTGTGTTTTGAATTTAGAAAAATGGATTCCATATTTGGAATTAGGATGTTCAAATTGTGTAAATAGGTAACTTTTATTTTTAGACATTTTGAATAATTACTGCGGTAAATATTTTATTTACCACGGTTAAGGGTAAATCCGGTAAATAAGGGTTAAAAAATAATATTATAATAATACTAAATTACCCTAAAACGTGTCTTAACCCTATTGGTTGATACATGGTCGACCATGGGCATCTTTGGGTCAATTTTGGGACCCCATTGATCCACTTGTAAGTGATAATGACACTTTATTTTAATTAAGTTAAAATGAATACAAAAATGGCATAAGCTTACATCTTTTAAAAGAACAATTTTTACATAGGGTTATACATGTTGGATTTTCGATTATAAATATTCATTAGAAAGCTAAAACGATTTCCTACATAATTATATTTTATTTATAATTTTTAGACATCAAATAATTTAAATTATTAATGACACAATAATGATGCAATGTTTACCTCATTAATAAATCATTTAAATAAATAAGATTATAATTATTAAAATATTATCTAAAACCTGTCCAATTCTTATTGGTTGATGTTATTTAGAATATGAGTCATCTTATCTTCGACCTCAATGATTTTTGTACCATTATAAACCTAACATAATTATATTATAAAGTAATACTTTCACTCTTTCCTAAAGAGCCCCTCCTCTCCCTTATAAAAGGAGACCACTTCTACTCATTCCTCACACCTCTCAAGCCACTTGGCTCGTCCAAACTCTGTCCAAATAAGCTCCCCACATCCCTCTCCTCCTCCTTGAAGCTTCCCCTTAGGCAGAAAGCATTTCAAGAAGTCCTTTGGTTCCAACCAAAGCGAGTTACCTAAATTAAAGGTAACATTTTCTCTTAAATTATTTTCAATTATTTTGCTTCTCCAACCCCCAAAATCTTTTTATTTCCTTTCTTTTGTAACAACAACAGTATCCAAAATATACTAGGATGTTGTTATAAGAATGATTCAAACTACACATTCACACAACTCCATATAATGGATGATGAACATAATGTTTCTGTGGATGGCAAACCAACGCCTCACGAAACGATGATTGTTCAAATACATCTTACCGCCTCTCATGGTGGCCATTAGGATGGCACTGTAATTAAATATGATATTAATGATATATAGTTTATATATAGGCTTCTGTAATTCCATTTTATTCCATACAATTATTCGTTTCATGTTGTATATATATACGATAATTTCATTTGAGGAAGTGCGGACTACCGCCCCCTTAAAATGATATGACTCATTCATACCACACATGGAACGTATAAAGGATGGTGTTAATGAACTTAAGTAACATATATAAAATATTATATTTTACTGGAATAGTAATATACCTATGTATCATTTGGATTCGATTCTTTTAAAATAAAAATTAAATGGAAGTAGCATTCGTGCGTAAGTACGGACTACCGTCTCCACGAACGCGATGAGATTCATTCTCCATCGTATCCATTCAAGTATAATTATCATTTGATGATTTAAAAATGATGTTTAAGGACTTGATACCATTCTGGATATGAATAATATACATCCCATTAATAACGAATATGGCTCACATAACAAAGAATATAAAGTAAAATGAACCCGTTAACACCTGAAATGATGATAATTCTAAGATATTATTAACAAATCAATGTTAAAAGATCATATATGATATCATATTAAAGTAACTAATTCTTGTATTATTCAATAACAATTATTTCACCATTATACAGGAGGTAAACCTACCATCGACCAAGGAAAAAGTACAAAGTAAGGGATTTTCTTATCTCACTTTCAATTCCCTGAGATTTCCATTTTTCGCCACTAAATTATTAAAAGTGGTGTATTGTGTACTGCCATTTGATATATATTCATGATTCTATTTATATTCATGTTATTCTATAAATCATTTGGTGGTTATTAACTTTTGGCCATACGACTCAGTTGATTAACGTGGTAAGGGGTTTCTTATCTCACTTTTAATTTCGTTAGATTTCCATTGATCGCCACTTAATTATTGCATGTGGTGTATGTGTACTGCCCATGATTGTATTCATTGTGTAATATACTTTAATTTATGGGTATTTACATCATCATGGCATGATACTTCTTTCATGGGTTTATGTTTCGTATGTTACCTAATCGGTAAGGGAATTTGAGATTTCAATTCCCACTCATTTGGCTTTACGCATATTTCATTGATTATATTACTCCATGATTATGTGTGGAATCACTATTTATTTGATTATGTCATATTTTCCACTCCCCTTCCTGTGGATATAAGTTTGATACACATAATCACTCATTGGTAATTCTCAAGTCATTGATATGAATTTGATAAGAGTAATTTTAACTCATTCACCATTTGTTGAGTTAAACATCCAATTCGTTGGTGTTGTTTTTACAAGAATATGTGTGAATATCCTTTGATTGTTTTACACTGAATATCCAATCATATTTAGTGTATTTATATTTTTCACACATAATTATGTCGTTGATTTATCCTTAACCTAAGGATACGGCCTTTATGAGAGATTTCATCTCAATTTACATTCCATTGAGACTTCTTTGTTGATATACACCAAATCACTTTTATGTGGTGTATATAATGTACTTTGACATAGTATATCATGAATCCCTTTATTCTCATGATATTAAAAAGTTTTGATCACCTCAATTATTTGTATTCAAGTGTCTCTTTTGGTTAGAATCTCTAACTAAAATACCATTTTTAAATGTTTTAAAGACTTATTCTTCTAAATCTTGCTCATTAATGTCCATGTTTTAAAAATGGTTTTAAGGATTTATTTATATGGACATTAAAGTTTTAGAAATTAAAACTCCTTTTTAAAAAGTTTCAAAGTGGTATGGGACACTTTGATTCAAAAATCTACTTTTAAATGGCTTCTTTACAAATAGTGTGACTTTTAAATGTTTTCAAGAAAAGGGGGATAATTATCTCAAATAGTTTTGATGATTATTCTCATTTATGTCAACATCATTCATTATTCTTGATTGAGGTTAATGTGATACAATACAATCTTCCATATTGTATCGAATGAGTCATGTTTGACTGTGGATGCGCTGTTTTTTTACCATTCATGGTTTGTGGTAAAAGTATTGACATTTCGTATGCTAGTTTTAATACGAATGTTTATGTTATGTTTAAACATGTTCATATGAGGAATGAATTGGACTTAATAAGTGACGGGTGGAGCCCGCTATAGCTCCTCGATGAATCGGTAGGTCTCATGAGACAAACTAGTGTCTTGGAACAAGGCCTTGACAAAATCTTATTTGTAGTCTTGGCACGAGGCCGTGGCTATGTGGTTATGATAGTCTGGAATTATGCATTCCATCATTATGAAAGTGGTTATTGATATTGCATGTGATCATTCGACTAGTAGAATATCCATGTGAGTAAGTAAATGGCATTTATTTCATTTTACCTTTTCCATTTTATGCTGAAGTTCAAGATTCAAAGGCTTTTGTTTTAGTTATAAATTTCCTTAAGTGTTTATGCTTATTTATGAAAGCTTCTGCTATAATGTTATCCTTACTGAGCATCCGAGCTCACCCCTTTCAATATTTATTTTTTTTTCCAGGATTATGAAGAAGTAATTTATGAATGACCTGCAGGGATAGTATGAGGGGATATGAAGACAAGATGTTTTTTTTGATGTAATGTAAAAATTTATAGATGTATCTAGTTATTCCAAGGCTACTAAACTAATCGGTCTTTCGAGACTTGATCTTTCTCATGATCATGCCAATGTTATGTAATAATGCACCGACTCTGGGTAACTAGGGTCGGGGCGTTACATGAATCATTTCCTAACAAAACAAAATTGAGATTAAAATGCCCTTAGGGAAATGCTAATGTATAAATATAAATAACCTAAGAGGAATACCATGAAAATAAAATAAAATTAAATGAAGCTTATTTATCGAACATAATGGACATAAGATAGTGAATAAACTTTAGAAAATAAATGATGGATTAAAATATCAAACATGTATCACGAAATTAAATATAGAGAAAAGTAACTCATACATATATAAAATATTTAGTATCAAAACTTGTTGAATGATATGTTGCAACCCAACCTGTTGGGGTCCGACCCGTGACTTCCCCAAGCCCGCCTGCTATAGACCATAGGCTGGTGAATAGTTATGAGTAGGCATATACCACAAATGGGGGGAATTATCCTAATGTACCTACACACACACACACACACACATATAAGACAATAAATGATAAAATGTAAAACAATTGAACGAATTCATGCATACATTTAAGATTCCACAACCAGAGTGTGATAGTATGCAAAGGAAAATTAATCATGGAAAGAAACAAGCCCACAATAAATAGTCTATAACAAAAGGTTAACAGAAACTATAATAATTCCATCCTTCTCCATGGTAGAGGACTGAGTCAAGGTACACTCCTATTAATAATCTCATTTTCCCCAGCTCTAGGTATGCTCCACCCACTCCTGGTCCTCCTAGGACACCATCAAAAGGGTTGTCATCTACATAAGTCACACCATGTATAGGTAAGGCATGTGTAGGGTTTAGAATAACAATACTCAGTAGGGAGCCTCTAAAACATTAAACATATAACACAAATATGTCATATAAATACAATACATAACAATATTAGTATAACATATTCCATGAGAGGAAGCTAACCAATATATACTCACGAGATACACAATTCCATCAGGCAGTCATAACCAAATACTAGCCACAAGATTCTGTTCGAAACAACACTCATTCTGGGATATCCCACTGATGATTCATTATATCATCAGAGAAACCCAGTGAAGAGGATGAACTCATTTGGGGGTTCCCAAAGAGAATGTCTTTTTCTAAGAGGACTATTATACACCGATAGGAGGTGGTGTCCGGGACTACCGGGGGACACCACTATCCCGATCTTGATCAACTATTATACAGAGATAGGGGTAACACACAAAACCATTTGGGGATACTTCAAACTCAATATGGGTCAACCTGCTACATAAGGGATTGTATTCAATTATTCAATATACCCTACTGATGCTTCCTTCTATATGGATGATCAAAATCCAACTTCGGAATGTCAAGTTGATTCCACAAACTCCACTAGGGATGATAAGGGATCACACATTAGTCTCGTGGATGGAAACCAAAAATCCACATGTTATTCAACCTCTATAGGTGGTTATAATCATGTTATGTGGATATAATGTCTCACTATTCTATCATGTAAAGGATTAAGGGAATTCACTCATCCTGTACTGGTTCATTCTAGGAAAACTAAGAACCTGACTCACTCTTCCCGGGGAGTTAACAACACGGCTCTGGGGGTACATGGCATGTCCCTGGGGGTACATATCATCTCCATGGGGGTATATAGTCTGTTATTATATCCCATGTATTTCAAATTTGTAAAAAACAGACACAATATGTAGTATTCATATACATAGTGTGTAGAATAAGTACACGAGGTTTTAGGAAACATGGTTTCTTACCCGTGTTGCCTGGACGTGCTTATGCAACAAATTTATTTCTATCAACTAGTCAGTGTATTCCTAACCATGTTTGTGTCTATGTAAATTACATTTCATATGTCCATGTAATTTTACCCAACTCTATGTACTCTTCGGAGCACACACTGAGTTTGCTGGGGATGGTAACACACCATGTGAAATGGGTCAAAGGTCTTGTGATCCTTAACTTCAGTTAGAAACCTAGCACAAGATCCAGGGATCCCCACATAGAGTGTAATTCATAAATTCATTCCATGTTTATTGTGAATTTCATGATCTTTTAGGGATCTCCTCTGCATCAATCTTTGCACTGCTCAAACATCCGATCATGCTGGAATCTTCAGATCGGGGATTGTCCATACCTATAGTCTCTAGATCGATGGGTTACATGTTTGAATATGCTAAGAACTCACTACTGCTGATCCATAAGTTTCATGCCTTAAACATATGCTTGAATAGATCCCATTATGTTCGATCAGATCTTTATCTGATCATCCACCGCTTTCACCACATCTTGATTTCATCACTAATCACGAGTCACACCTATGGTGTCAATCTGCTGCGCCGATGAATGGTTTCGTAATAGTCAATTACCATGTATTTTTCAAATCGTGGGCCAAAAGGAAACACATATTATGAATGTGCGAAGATTGGATGGAGAAACCCAAAATCATTAATGTGAGCAATGAACCTCATACGTTGTTCTTTTGACCTCGATTTGTTATCATATAATGGTAATCGAAGTGGGGAAATCAAAAGACAAGAAATAATCAATTATATAAAATTGAAATCTATCATACATGCGCAAATCAATTCATATTCATTGAATTGACACACAATCATCTGAGATTAATAACATGATTAAAAAACAACCAAAAATATCATACATAGTGTTTGGATCAATCATTAATGAGGAACATTTTCATTTTCGTTGTTTATGAGACCCTCCAACTCTGATAGCATGACAAACCATGTTCTGATCCTAATCTGTTATCGTCCACCGATATTGATATACCCAGACTACATCCAGGTCTCTAAGGATTAGTTATCAACCCCTGAACAATTTCCTCACTCGTAAACTGTAAGAGGTACCGGGTTATTGTGCTGATAAAAATAAAATAGATCTATCAATTAATTAATTTTATTAATTTCACGCCTGAATACTTTTTCAGAGAAGATCCTTACTGACCAATGATAAGTCAAACCTCAGACAAAACCGCTATTCCAAACACAATTTACCCCTGTAATTTTGGAACTGGGAATCCTATTAGGTTTTATTCTACAATTTTTCCCAAAAACCATGCACGCATGCTATTAATAATTTAATATATTCCAAACATTTATTCCTAACACATCGGGACTTTGAATTGAACAGAATCTCAGTGCTTAGTCTCGAAAATAATCTGTATAATATCTATAAACAATATAATGAAAATATGGAAAGTTAAATTCCCCCCACCTTGGGGATTTAAATCCCTGAATTAAAAAATATGGGTTGCTCAAACAGATGAGGGATTTAGAATGAATATGATCCTCCAAATCCCTTGTTTTCTCTTGTATATTCCTATACTACCACCAGATATATAATAAAGGAATAAATCACCCGTGATGGATCCTCTCCTATCGGTACTCAATCTCCATTGGGTACTACTTTAAAATACCTATATCCTTGAAGTCCAGCTCACCCCGGTTGATGACGTGTGACGGGTCAGGCACATACCTCCTCAAATGTGACACGTGGAAGACGGTGTGTACCCGATCTAACTATAGTCGTAGAGAGAAGAGGCTTGATCCTCAAAAAATATATGTAGTATCTGAAAAGGGTCTATTAAACATAGATATATCTTTTCCATGAATACAACTCTTCGTAATCAACATTGAGGTGAAATTTGAAGGAACATGCATTGTCTTTCCTAGAAATCCAAAGGCCACTACCCCTAGTCAGTATATTACTTCTAATGGATCTGTGTAGTCTTCATCATTTCTTAGATCATCAGAATCATTTTTTTAATAGATCACAGTAACTCAAGGAATATTTTTGCTAACTCTCCTAGGTTATTCCAACAATGTGGTTACCTGAAGGGTCACCCGTACAATGTCTCGATGAGTGCCATATCAAAAGTGGAATTGTATTTGTTGTTGTATGGAAGCCCCACTAGTGGCAGGTGATCCCCATAACTAGGAACGAAGGCTAACATGCATGCTCAAAATATGTATTCTAGAAACTGAATGGTTCAGTCAATCTAGTCATCCATATGTGGGTCAAATGATGTGATTAAGCATAAATGGGTCCCAAACACCTCATGTAATTCCTCCCCAATCGGGATGTAATGCGAGAATCAATATATGATATGATCATCAATGAAAATCCATGGAGGTGAACAATCTATTGAACTTGAGGTATCCAAAGCTCTCTTATAATCTCTTCTCTCAGATATCTAAGAAGTGAGCCGATTGCAGGTGCCATACGCTCTCATTCTTTCGATCTGTTTAACTTCTTCTCTAGTGAAAGCTCCTTGCTCATCCTCATTGTAGAGCTTGTTCCTTGTAGGTCATCTGGTTTGCATCTTCTCTTAAGGTGGAACGAAGGCCTTACAGACTCGAAGGACTGGGTGGCCCGAAGGCCATAATGGACTCCAAGACCAAATCGGTGGACCGATGGCCCAAACAGGGGCATATTCTCGGCCGCTAGAGTACTAAACAGTACCTAGTACAGTTCCTGCTACAGTTCCGCTACAGTGCCTACTACGGTATGGCACAGTTCTTGCTACATTACCAACTATAGTACCTTCTATAATGCTGTTACAGTACCCCCAAAAACGATGCCTCCAATTGGATTTGATCTCGGGTCTCTTGGATGCACTTACAGAGTCCTTACCAACTAGGCTAAGGATCATGTGCTCGTAGATGGGTAATCGATGATGGATAATAAACAAACCAGAAATAATCAATTCTATCTAATAAAAATCTATATATGATGCACAAATTAATTATTATTCATTGAATTGAAATGCATTCATAGTAGATTAATAATGAAATGAAAATAACAAGATAAAACATCATACCTAGAGGTTTGATCAATATTTTTTGAGGAATAGATTCACTGTCAATATTGTTGATACCCACCAACTCTGCTGGTATGATAATCCTTGGACTGGTCATGATCTGTTGTCTTCCACCAAGAACAGACTCCTCTAATAACATATAGGTCTCCAAGATATAGTGGAAAACCAAGTGAAAATTTCGATAGTAATTAACTTATATGTAGATTAGGTCTCTATGATGTAGAAAATAAAATATATATTTCAATTAATTTATAATATTAATTTTTCCCCAATAATATTCTCATAGAAGACTCACGATGACTAATGTTAAGTCGCAACTTGGCTGAAACCTCTATTCTGAACTCTATAGTTCCCTTAGTGTTTTGATCCAGGCCCCCATTTAAGAGTTGTTCCACTATTTCCATAAAATCATGTGTGCATTCTTTTAATATTTTAATATTTTTCAAACAATCATTCTAGGAACATTGGGCCTTGAAATCACTTGTCATCTCAGGACCTAGTCTTGAAAAAAATCAGAATAATATATATAAATAGTACCCAAAAAATCCAAGAGTTATAGGATAAATTTTGAAATTATTCTTTAAATGAAATGAATAATGAGAGGATTATGATATAAAATATTATAAGGTTACTATATAAAATATAAAAATAAAACTTGGTGTATAATTAGAAGTATTACTCAATGGGTAGAAAACTATAACAAGAAAACACATCTGGATCACATAATCTTTAAAGTAAGAATCATCAGATAACAAGTCTATAAGAAATAATAGTTTCATTATAAAATGGAGGATGAAAAAAAATTAAAATTATTAATTTGGGTTAAATAATCAAATATGTATGAAATAATTTTAATAATATGATTTGTAACTCAACTGAAAGAAACTATGTAGGAACGTGTCCTTACCTTGTTTCCCTAATTAGTAATATGTACTCAATCCTCATGTACAACAGAAATTAGTATCTTAATATTATATTTAAAAACACAATTGGTTTAAATTACCTTTTCTATACTCAATTTGGTATTTTCAATTATTAATAAATTAATTATCTTTACTCTCTTTTCAATATCGAGTGTAAGTAATCTTGGCCAATTTGAACTAGTGTTGTAATAATGGTATTTTCATCATTCTTCACCCAGATGTAATCATAAAAAAATAATTAATGTTATTTTAATTTATTCATAATAATTATTTATAATATTATAATTTCATTCTATTTCATTTTCGGTTATGTTCATTTAAGATAAAATCAGCGATTAGCTTGTTTTAGTGATTTTCGACGAACAGATGTTAGTATCTTAATTAAATATTTTAATATTAGAATTAACATTACCAAACAAAAAATTAAATAAATATTTTTCAGTTATATAACATATTTCAAAAATTGTGTATTTATAGTAATCTGTGACATCCTTTCATAAAATTGTTCAAGATGATTGTTAGATAGACCTAAACACGAACATTACATAATTAATGGATGATTACAAATATATATGTGGTTTAGATTATAATAATATCACTATAAAGGTAGAATAATTTCACAATGTTGAAAAATTTATGTTCATGAATCTTATATAGAGGGATTTCAATAAATTTAAACTCATCTATATGTAAATGAGATATGTTACTTCAAGAAGGATGTAATACGCATAACACATGTTTAACGTTATAATTTCTAAAAGAATGAGACAAAAAGAATTTTAATTATATTTTTTATATAATTATCATAATTTAAAGATATATCATCTTTTTTCATCAATTGGACCCTTATAATAAGCTAAGAGAGGATATTGAGAAAACAATGGAAGAATTCGCTTCGGGAAGATAGTAGTCCCCACTACACAAGAAGAGAAATATTATTTTTCTTAATCTAAAAGTGTAAATCTGAATAATATTTTTTACCATATCGTAATATTATTAATAATAATAAATATTAATTCCAATATATATAATTTATAATATTACATTTGGTAAAGTAATAATTAAAATAAATAAAATAATAGCGAATGTACTCAGGTTTTGAAATTCGGTTTTCCCATAGAAGACTCTATTGAAATGGATGTCATGTATGATTTTTTTAGAACTATAGGGTAAAGGAAAAGTAATTCAGTTTTAGGGGAATTAATAAATGGTAGTGTATCATGAGGAAAACTTATTTATATTTTATTCTTAAAGGGTTGTGATAGGACCCTATTATATGTGGCAAGAATCAGTTTTTTGAAAATATTTCAACTTCCTAAAAAGAGAGAACATGTTTCCCCTGTCAAAAAGAATAAAAAATGGACAATAATAGAGTTTTGGATGATATAATATGTATAATATATCTATAATTTATTTTAAAACTTTTTTCAAAAAATTTTCAATGTTCTTTACTATTTTAATTTTAATATTTATCAATTTTTGTTTTTTTGGTAATTAGTTTTTACCCAAATAATTTATATTCAATATAAAAAATTATAATAGCCCACATTTGTAAATTTATATCTAAATATTGGAAAAAATAAAACTATTTTCTGAAAAAAAATATTATATGTTTAAGAAAAATAATTTTTAACATTTGGGCATCTAACGTGTAAAGACTTGTTTTTAGAAAATGTTTACTTTTTTATTTAAATTTTATAGTGGATTAAAATTATCAATGTCATGGGTTTTCATGATAAACATTTATTTATTATAAAAAATTTAAATTGTTTTTCATTTTTCATAGATATCCAAATTAGAATTTTACCAAAAAACTATTTAATAAATAAAAAAGACATAAAACATTGAATGAGAAATTTTACATAATTTGTTATAAAATTGTATTATAAATTCCTCAAAATATTTTAAAATTTATATTTTTACTCCTTCAATACATCATTGATCATGAAAAAAAAATTATAATTTTATATGTGGAATATATTTCCGGATATAATCATAAATGCTATGATTAAATTAAAAACAATATCTTTTATTATTCACTAAAAAACTAATTATTTCTAAATGAATACAGAAAATTTATAAAAAGAAAATACTGTTATTGTAATTTAAAAAATGACGCTACTTTTTTCAAGGTAAAATTTTTTACATTATAAATATATCTTTTAAATAATATATATAATGAAATTAGTTTCAAAAATAAATTAATCTCTTAAAAATATTAAACATTCATTCTTTAATTTCAAATAAATTATTAAATAGTGTTGACCTATTTTTAAATTAAAAAAATATTTTGTCAATATTATATTTAATTTTATAAATTTAGTCACATAAAATAATCTTTATAGAATGGTTATGTTTTAATGTATCAATCATCATTATTTTCTTTTTAGGTACAATAATTGAATTTTTATCAATGAGTTAGTATTATAAATGAACATTATTTTAATTTCCACAAATATTTCATAATTCAATTATCTATATTTTTTAAAAGAAAATCTATGGGTATATTTTAATGGTTATATAAATTTACTTTGTTCATTTTAGTTAGCTATTTTTTGTAATATTGGCTACTATACACATTAAGTTTTAAAAGAGAAATTTATAATATAAACTATGAGGATGATTCATTCTCAACCGTCAATAAAATTAATCGATTTAATCTTTGATACAAACTCCCTAATAAAGGAATTAAAGATTCTCTAATGTATAGAAACATCTTAATATATAATTTCAAATGAGGCATCTACCTCAATGTCATATAAAAGGTTAGTTGGCATGTTATTTACCTCAATATTGTTAACTTATTTCCTTATCTTTAATTATTAAATATTTTCTCTATCCTATCCATATCCACAAATAGGTCATCTTCTAGATCCATTGAGGTATTCCAATTTGTGATTCTTACTATAGTTTTTATATGAAGTAAATGGAATCATATTTCCCACATCGGGTTTATCGCTAACACTTCAATGAGACTCTATACCAATATTATTTCGTTTGTTTGGAAAATAAGATATGTTCAAGCTATTAATCATAAATCATGATAGTTTTTTGAAATAATAAAAAACAATTCTCACTATATATCATACCAAATTTTGTTTCTCATGTGAACAATGAACCCATGGTCCATGACATCTATATCTAAATTAGTCCGGTTAGGATTACAAAATTACTAAAACAAAGTGGTGTTAATCACGATTGAAGAAAAATTAAAACCATCATCAAATTATTATATTTTAATCTGAATAAGAAATTAACTTCAAAATGTCTTATTCATTAAATCTATTACATGGAATTTTAGTTTAACTTGATGCTTTACTTTATAATCCATGTTTATTTAGTTAAGGAGATCTTTTATTATTTAACCTACTTCATTTAACTAATATATATTTTATAATATATTGTAATGAGAATGTGATGAAAAATGAATATCCCTTGGGAGTCTTCATTTATGTGTGTTGTTTGAAGACCATTCATCTTGTACTAGAGTGATTATTGAGGTAATCCTCAACCGGTCTTTTTTGCGTGATTACCCCTATATTAATTTGTGACATATCCTCATCGAATTTCTATATTCAAGGAGGGATGTTATTCCTAAGAGAACCCAACAACATAAACTTCACTAAAAATTAGTGATGTTATCATATAATTATACTTATCCCTTATGATTATCATAAGGGTTATTACTAGTGATATTTTATTATAACAAAAATCAAATATCACCTCAAATACACTAAGGGTTATTTATACCATTGATGTTATAGACAAGAATAATTCTCATGATTAAATTAATCTAAACTATCATGCTCACCACAAAACATACAAAAAAAATACTCTAATACCAATTGTATAAAATTAGACTCACACTCTAATATTTGGTACATGAAATAAATATGTTGTTTTTGGGAATGACAGAAACAATAAATTGAATGACATAACTATCGCGTAATTGATTGTATCGAAGAAAATATTTCAAGGAATCAAGGATTATATATTTATAAAAAATAATTATAAAATAAATCATTTTTTCAACTAATACATACTTACTTTCCACTATATAATAAATAACATAGTCAATTATATGTCTTGAACAACTTATACAAATTCAATAAACAAATTATGATGATAGATATATCATTTGTAATGTATTTCTTCATATACTAGAGAAATGGGAACATGGGTAGGGATAATCTCAAATACTCAGTATGTTTATATATAAGTGATATAAATTAATGATCACAATTGAACATATCATGAGAATAAATAATATGGCCAAAATAAATAACCAAAAATAATGATATAATAGAGTGAAACTGAAATAATATTATAACTAAAGATAGAAACAGAAGTGAAAATTTCATAAGGATAAAAATAAGTGGTTCCCTAGATATAAAATGAATCACATCATTCAACTAATTATATTCCTAAATCAAATAACTCGTGATCATACAACCAATTACCCTAGTATATGAAATATATTTCCCTTGGAATCCATACGACAAAGTACATGTTCAGTTTGTTTGATGAGACAAATTGATGCATCCAAGGGTTATCTATGTTGTTCCCCAACCATTACTAAATAATAAAAATGAATAATCATATTGATTAATTAATAAATTATATAATACATAACTTCCTTTATTTAGTAGTTAATAAATATCTGTATTTAAATAACAGGTATAAAGAATATCAATATTTCCATAATCAAAAAATGAAATGATTTATAATTAAGAATCCATAAAAATAATATATTATAAAGTAAGATTATACTTTTAATTAAACAATTTCCTAAAATATATCTATTTATTTATATATAGATGATTTCCCCTTAAAATATATTGAAAAATAGGGTATTTATAGATGAATGTCATTGTTTGAAATAGAATGAATATAAAAACGGGTTGATTTGGATACAAAAAGTTAGTGAAGGATTTCAGGCAATTTAATCACCCATTATAAAATTTTATGAGGGTAATTAAATGGTAATCTATTTCCTATATATACACAAAATATAAAAAAATATTTAATTCAAATCATATCATAAAGATACCAAATTTATAACCAGACACCCTTAGGATAATGGTAAGGTAAGAATAAAAACAAAAACATAGGGATACAATGAAATTAAAATATAGAAAAATAAATAATATTCATTATAAATACTGAAATTAGGTTATTATGGACCACATAAGAAATAAAATATAGATTCCAATTTCAAGCATGTATCATGTAATTGAAAATGGAGAAAAATAACACTTACTGCTTTATAAACATTTAAATAAAATATTAGTGCTGGATAGAACATAAAATGAAACATTATATAACCTGATTAAATATATGAATTTGTTTAATTATAATAATTTGGTACTAGGTACACGATAAAAAATAAAACATGCTTTTTAATAGTAAATATGCCTAAAGGGGTGAAAATTGATATAAGAAACCATTTGCAAGTGAAATAATATTTGATGTAAGAATAATTTGATAATTAATTATAAATTAATTGTTTTTTAACCAAAAGGGAAGGATAAATACAAAAAAATTATTCATTTGGTATAATAGATCAATCATGGATCATTAGAGATCAATAAGAATGTATATAGCTCAAAGGAAGAAAATTGTGTCAGCACAAACACATACCTTGTTCCTTTAATTAGTTGAATGCACTCTAATATCATGTAAAAAAATAAATATCATAATTTTATACTTCAAAATAAAATTAATATAAATTATATTTTATATGCTCCATTTATGGACTTTTAGTATGAATTAGTTAGTTAGTTATTATCTATTTTCAATATCAGTTGTGAGTAATCTAGATATCTTTGAGCTAGTATTATAGTAGATATGATGTTATTAATTTTTTTAACAATATTGCTCATTACAAGATAATAAAAGTGTTTATAAATTATTATTAATAGTTATTTATATTTTTATTTATTTTTCAATCATATTGTTTGTTACAACCCACAATGTTGAAATCAATGATATGTATGTTTGTAAATTTCTATAAACGGATCGTTGTTATCATATTTAATGAGAATAATATTATTATTACCATGAAATAAGAAAAATATCATTCTACACTTATTTTAATAATATATTATTAGTAATTAAGTTATCATTGTAATCTATTCGTTTATTTTATGGTATTGTGTATGTAGGTTGAAAGGCTGACCCAAAAATGGATGTACCATAGCTAATAAATTATTAGGATTATGAATGATGTTATTTAAATTTTATAATAATTAATTAAAAATCATGCTATTATTTATATATTTTTATTTTTAATATTATCAATATATGTGAGCTTAATAAATAAAAATGAAACTATATGAAAAACGATATACTTTTCTCTATGGAGGTGGTCGTCAAAGGAACACATGGTTATCATTTTGGTCTCTCAAATAATTAAAGAAAAAAATATGGACTATAATTTTTATCCAAATAATAAGAAATATATTATATATTAAGCATTTAATATTTATCTTCACCCTTCTAATAAGACAATTGTTTTGGTGGTGAATAAAAGAGGTTGTCGCTTCATGGTGGCGGTTGTTCGTACAACACATGAATGACTATTTCATTTTTATTAATGGGAATGGGAAAAGGTGGTAAATATTTATTCCAATATCATAATAAAATTTATTATACAAAGAATATTGATGTTATTATATGATCATTATAAAATTAGATATGGGAAATTAATAATGAATGGAAATAAAATTGGAGAAAAAAATACTCATATTGAGGACTCCGGTTCACCCTTAGAAATAGAGGTCTTAGACGAGTATCTTATGACCGAAGGATAAGGGTAAGTTAATTGGATTATAGGGGATAGGAAATGGGTATATTATCACGAGGGAATTTATTTTTTATGGTATTCATATAGGGATTATGAGTTTCACCTTTTATATGTTTTTTTATTGGGAATTTGGTTAATATTTGTACTAAATATAAATATAGAACTATTTTCACAAGTCAAGAAGACTACAAATTGGAATATAATTGAGTCAAGTTGAGATAAGTTTTATAATACATCAATAATTAATTTTCACACAAGTTTTAAATATTTTTCTTATTTACTTTAATTAAATAATTTTCCTTTTTTCCATTTGTTTCTCCATGATAACTATTTTTAATAAAAGAAATTTACTCTTAATAGCTAAAATAAGAGTTTCAATTATTATAAATTTAAAAAAAATGATTCAAAATATATAATACATTATCATAAAAAAATATGTAACAAAAATCATATTTAAAATTAGTGTTTTTAATGTGTAAATACAATATTTTTCAAAAATTATATTTTAAATCATATAATTTATGTGCTGGATGAAATTATAAATTCATTTTATTTTTATTATTTATATGATTTTAACATAAAATTAATACTTGTATATGTCTTTCAAGGTAATATAAAACTAAATTTTTTCAAAATAATAGTATATTAAATGAAATAATTAAAAATGTTCTAATTCTAAAATTTTACATAAGATGTTAAGGATTCGTATTATAAATTTATTATATTATTTTAAATGTTTTATATTTAAAAATTATATAATATTTTTGTTACAATTTCCATCCACAAACCCATTGGATAGAGAAGTTTTGGTGGGCGTTGTTTCACTAAGGTGAAATCCCCAATATACCAAAGGCTAACACTAAAGGAGATGGCATTTAATAACAATTGGGGGATGATTTTCCCATTTTATTTAAAAATCCAAAACACAACAAATAATCACAAAAAAATATATATGATGACTAAGTACAATAAATATTACTCCAAAATTACCAAAACAATAACCATATTAGAGTGAATGTGGATACCATGTGACATGACCAAAGGGACTAAATAAAAAAACATAACGACACCAAATACATTAATCAGTGCCTCCCAACCTTCTCTAGGATTCAACTCAACAAGGAATTCCCATATTATCAAAAACAATCCTTAATAAATAGAGATACATTTACTTTTTATCTGTCCCAATCGATGAAATCTGTATAGGCACAACATTTCCTAACATGGGGGTGAGTTTAACCTCAATTTTATTTCCCCAATGACATCCCAACCCACACCATTAGGGAAAAAATTCGTAGAACATTTATATAAAATAGTCTAGAACAACATAATATAGATTAAATTAGTTTATATAAAATCCAAAATACATTTCCGTGGAATAAATTAAAAAAAATACTTTTAAAAGAATTTATAATTATTTTTGGAATACTCATTTCATGATTTCATACACCAATACACCAACATATGCATACCTGTTATTTAGTTATCAATTCAAGAGATATATCTCTTTTCTCCTCAATGTTTACAAAATATTACCAGTTTCCAAGTTCCCCTATAGCCCACACCATTCTACAGGGTCATGTCATTGAACCGCAATGGTACACGTCCCATATTCAGGGTTACGTAAATGATATAAAATAAAGTAAAACCATGTGTTTCAAAACTCCTTATAAACCATATCACATAAAAAAGTTATTTCCTTAAATAAATTCCAACACCATTTCCCATGTTCTAAAATGAATCCGTAATTTTTAAATTATCTTTTTGGAATTATCATTAAAGGGGATTTTCCGCAAAACCATCTTATTTTCAAAATTTCACAAAACCCATCACTAAATCAGTTTCCAAACATGAATCACTCAAGAATTTGAATAACATTTAAGGAAAAATATTTATCTTAAAATAATACCTAAATTTCAAATCACGGGGGTTGATGATAGAATTCACAAACCTCAAAAATGTTGGCCAAACTGATTAAAGACACAAAAATTATCTTGATCCCATGAAACCACTTTTCTATCCTAATATAAAACCAAAAAACATCACAAATACCATAATGTAACACAAATATATCCAAGGAGAAATCGATCTATGGTTCTGGGAAAGATTAGGAGAAGATATATAAGATGAATGAGCTTTAATGAACACTTAATATTGAATCTAGGCCTCTAACACACATTTATGTTCCAATTGAAGGCTTAAAAACCAAGGAAAAACCTCTCTCACAAAATAGTATAAAATGTAGTAGTTTTATGGGAAAATTAGGGGAAAACTATGTCATAAAGTATTTAATTCAAAATAATCCACTAGTTTTAAATGGCCAACTCTACACCACATTATTAGGCTACACGGTTTGGAAAACTATGCACAAACCTTGTGGTTTCTTCTAGCTCAATACACAACATGCATGATTGGAACTCGTGGTTAGATAAACCATACTGAAACCTTGTGTGGTCTACTATCTTAATAAAAACCTCACATTTTCGGCTCGTAGAGTTAGAAAAATTGTGTTCCATCCATGAATTTCCCCACTCTTTCAATAAGAAACATTTATCCTAGGAATATACATGGTTTGGACAAACGGTACACCTACCATGTTCCTTGTCAGAGCCCACTCTCCTCAATAGAGTAGTTGCAGGAGGTTCTATAAGATTATAGCTTATAGTCCCCATACCATGAAACTCCACAAAAGATTCAAAACCTTGATAAAACTACTTTGATACTCCCAAAACATAAATATTCCATTATAAATACTTAAAATACATAAATAATGGCTTATGTACCTGGAACTTGTCATTATACATTTTACACACCATTTGTCTTCTCATAAGAGGAATGTCAAAATGTAGCATTTTCCTAGAGTATTTCTGGCCACTGATCCAATAATTCCATTTCACTATCTCAGGTCTCCTTTTTAATACAACCAATTTTCAATAAAACCTACACTATATTGATGATATTCTGATGGAATATTTTTTTTGAATATCAACATTCCATACTAGAATATGAAACAACGTAGAATCCGCTAATAGGAAATTGCGATCCAATCAAATCACATTGTGAGGATCAAGTTGATACATATTCAATTGAGAAACATGAAACACATTATGCATTGAATTGATCCTCTATGTTAAATCCAACAAATATTCCACATTAAAAAATATTTCACGTATATCAAAATGTAATATGTACTGAGAAGTTAAATTTTCTTACTTACCAAAACTAGGATCCCCATTTCGTGGAGTGATTATTAAGAACACATAACCACTCACTGAAAATGAAAATGATATTGATAGCGGTCCACATACAATTTATAATAACTATAATCTATCTAAATTATTTTTCCGATCAACTGAGTCTTCTATATTATTTCATTCACAAGGATTGGTCCAAGAGGCGATCTATCACATATTTCCAACCAAAAAGTGGTTAATGGTAAGGATTACAAAATAATGTTTTTAAAAGGATTCTTATGTATCGATCCCTAATAATATTTGTTGTATGAGAACTCAACTAATTGTATCTGATCCCTACATGGGCCTCTAAAATACATTAAATAAACCCTAATCATGTCCCTCAGTGATTGGATCAACCTCTCAGATTGTCCATCCAATTGAAGTTGATACATTGTTATAACAGTCAAAAGAGTCTCAAGGGACTACTATAAGGATTTACAAAAAAACTAGATGCAAACCTAGGGTCTCAGTTAGGTGTAATCGAGACTAGAATGTGATGCCTCATTAAAATATCTCGAATATAGGTTATTTTCAAGTCTTCCCCAGAATTAGTTTCAACAATTTTGTTGAAATGGTCTGACTTTATAATCTTACCCACTATAAACCATATGGAATAATGTTTCCCAACCATCCTTGGTAAAATATTCTAAAAATCCATCACGCTTTACACCCACAAACACACTAGAATTGGTAAAGACATCAACATGAATGGTAGTCGCTTGTTTTCTATATTATTATTTTATTGGTTAGGAATATTAAAAAAACTCAACCAATACTCTTTTCATGCCAACCAACAATAAAATTCATTAATTTCTAAATACATATGTTGAAATCCTAGATGGAAACCCATTTAAAATGGTGGTAAGTATTAAAATGTTGATCCTGAAAAAAAAGCTACCATATTCCCCTCTATAGACATCGAAACTGATATCTCATTCAGATTTCATCCCTCATTGGTACACCCACACTTGATTATTGACCAAGTGGAAGATGATTCATGATCATATATCCGAGCCTTTGTATCATTATCATCGATATTAGGAAAAAGTGAAACTAGAATGAAAACTGAAACATCACCCTGATCAGTACAATATAAGTGCTTGTAAACTATGACCCCAATCAGTTAACCATTATTTATAGATTTTTTATCTGAATGATTATTTGACATTATTTGTTGGACTCCTCATGTATTAATCATGTGCTAATGATCACAAATCCTATTACTGTTAATTAATCTCAATAATAACTATACATCATGTTTTAATGATAACAAATGTTATTGATGTTTATTTCTCTAATTATTATTTACAAGTCTTATGCAAGATCACAAATCTCACTTATATTATGAAGAATTTATATTTATGATTCAACTTCTCTTACTCTCTACTGGTTAAACATACTTCATATTCTACAAATTACTGTCTAATTCTAAATATAGATATTCGTCTAAGTATAGAGACACCGTGATGTTTGACACAGTAAGACAGACTGTCTACAAGACATAGTCACAGTCAGATAGAAACTGTGAAGGACACACCGTGACCCAGACACAGTGAAGGACAAACCGTGACCCAGACATAGTGAAGGACAAACCGTGACCCAGACACCGTGAAGGAAAACCATGAACTAGACACCGTGAAGCACATACCGTGAAGCACATACCAGGACCACATACCGTGAACCACATACCGTGAAGACAATACCGTGAAGAAGACACTGTTTACATAATCACTAGACACAGTTTCTTAACTTTTTTGTCAATATTAATTAAATAATGCTAACAGTCATATTTGATGTTTTTAATGCAATTAATGTTATTTAATAATAGTTTTTGACATGTTAGGAAACCGTATCTCATACCTATGAAAAGGGAATCATTACAATTGCCCAAACTCGTGGAATATAAGGAATATTGAGATGCAGTACACGTGCGCAAGTGTGATGATACAACAAGAAGAACTTACATACGCCTGAGAGCACTGTGCTAAACAAAAGAAGAACCATCCTGAGCAAGAAAGAGATTGAAAGACTTCTAAATAACTCTCATGAGTGCAATCCAACACCACTAAAAAACACACGACGAATCAAGAGATCATTTTCACTCATGTAGAACACATGCTGAACTAGGACACTCTGTTTTTAAACAGAAAAACAAGAGAAGGACTCAGAAGAAATTCTGCTGAATCCAACGAGTCTAGAGCTACCTTTCTAATCACTAGAGCCTTCTAAAATCTTCTCTGTTCCCTCTATGTAATTTGTTTATTTACTTTCAAGTAGTGTGGTGTACTCTGTATATCTTACACATACACACTATCTCCTGCAATGAACTGGTGGATATCAAAATCCTAACTCCAAAACTCTTAACTCTTGTTTACCCATGTCAACTGTAGAGGAGGTCCTTCTGTGGCCTGGTCTTTGTTTTGTTTCCCACGAAGAACTGTGGTAGAGGTCCATGTGTGGCCTGGATAGTTTTGTAAACAGTTGTTAACCTCGATAAAGGGTTTTGATCAAATTTATATAAACTTGAGAGGACTAAGTTTCTTCTTGAGACGGATCCTCTTGTTATATCTGTTGTGCATCTTTAGTTTATGTTTAAAGTGTACTACATATATCTTTTATATTCCACTACTATTACTTTGAAATACAAAACTATTTTAAAGATACTTTGATAGTTAAATTATCAAGTGTTTACACTTATTGTAAATCAGTAGGTTAGTTTCGCAAGATAGTTTAATCTTGTTGTTAAATTAACTAAGAACTAATAAATCTTTGAGAAGAAAAGTGAACATCTACAATCTGTATAAATTCACTATATGTTAACTAGTTTTATAAATTGGGGGATTTTAAATAGACAATATTTTAACATAAATTTTAATTGGAACTCAATTCAACCCCTTTTGAGTATCCACTCGGACCAACATTTCGTATTAGAGGTTGTTTTTGTTAAAGGATTTTTGAAATACTCGGTTTTTCAACTGTGATTTTAGTTGCATCTTTAAAGATCTTAAATTTATATTAGTTCTAAATATTATCTCTTTCAAATTTACTTTCTAAAATATAGTTATGGATAATAGACTAGAGGGTGTTGCTACTAACCTACCACCTTTCTTCAATGGTACAAACTATGCCCAGTGGAAATTGAAAATGAAAATACATTTAGAAATCATGGGTTTTGATATATGGACTACTATAGAATCTCAATATAATATTCTAGAATCTGAAAGAACAACTTGGGATGAACCTACAAATACTGCTTATAATAATAACTATAAAGCCATGAATGCCTTGTACTGTACTTTAGGAGATGAAGAGTTTAATAGAATTTCTGTTTTCAAAACTGCTTTTGAAATTTGTGATACTTTGGGTGTTTCTCATGAAAGAACAACTAATATTAAAGAAATGAGATTGAATACATATACTATTAAATATGGATAATTTTAAAATGAAAACTAATGAACCCATTTCTGATATGTATCTCAGGTTCAATGAGATAGTCAATACAATGAATTCACTCGGAAAGGTTGTTCCAGCAAAGGATCAAATTATGAGGATATTGAGGTGTCTACCAGATTGATGGAGAGGCACATCTGTTTCAATCAGAGAGTCAAGTGACATTGCTGCTCTACCTGTCAACGAACACATTGTTATGCTTATGATGTATGAGGATGAACTCAAGGTGAATAAAGAGGAAAAGGATGAAAGAAAAAGGAAATCAATTTCTTTCAAAACTACTGCTTCAAAGAACAAGGACAAAGCAAAAGCTCAAATACAAACTGACAGTTCAATAAGTGAAAGCATAGACTCTTATAGTGATGCTGAAATGGCTCAGATAGCCAGAAGGTTTAATAAATTTATAGGAAGAAGAAGTTTTTCAGAAAAACAAATTACAAGTGTTCGTATAACAATAAGGGACATTGGAAGAAGAACTGAAAAAAACTAGATAAAAGTGAATAAGTTGTTTTCTATGAGTGAAAATGAAAAGGACACATTAAAGAAGATTTCCCAAAGATAATCTTCAAGAAGAAATATGATTATAAGGACAATAAGTACAAGAAAACTATTAAGGCTACCTGGAGTGCTTATGAAGATAGCACAAGTAAATCTGAAATGTATGATTCTGAAATGAATCATGCCAACATGTGTTTCATGACAAACACATCTGAGATAACCTTAGATACTCCTACTTTAAATTCTTATTATTCTAGAGATGATGCAGAATCTGCATCAGATTCTGAAAACATGACTAGCGAGGAATTATTTGAATATTGTAATTTGCTGGAAGATTCATGCAATGAACTTAAGGATAAATACAAATCATTGAAGAAACATCATGCTCTCACTACAACTGTTAAAACCAAACTTACTATCGAAAAGGAGAAGAATGCTCAACTATTAAAAGAGAATACAAAACTGAAAATGTCAAATGAGAAACTTAGAAAGGAATTAGATATGTTTACAAATGGATTGGATACACTAACTCAAATTCTAGGAATGAAAGTGCCACCTAAATACACTACTTGAATAGGCTATAAACCTAGACAAAAAAATCTTACTAAGAATAGATTTATTCCTAAATCTGGACAGAATACTTCTAGTTCAAGTTCTGGAAATCCCTATGCTTCAACTAGTTATTCACATAGTTATCAATCAAACAGAGTTTATCTCTCAAAATAATTTGATTTTGTAAATTATATGAGACCCATAAGAAAAATTTTGGTTCCAAAATCATTTATTTCTAACCTGTCTAGACCCAAGAAGAACTGGGTACCAAAATCATTTTCTATCTAAAACTGTTTTGTAGGAAACCTTCTTGATGAGTTCTGTAACGTCCCGACCCCAGTTGCCCAGAGTCGGTGCATTATTACATAACATTGGCATGATCACAAGAAAGATCAAATCTCGAAAGACCGATTGGTTTAGTAGCCTTGGAAACACTAGATATATTCATAAGTTTTACATTACATCATAAAATGAAAAACTACTACAACAACATAATGTTTCCACAGTCCACACTATAATCCCCTCATAATATCCCTGCAGGTCATTCATAACTTACATCTTCACTTCCTGGGAAAAATAAAACATAGAAAAGGGGTGAGCTCAAATGCCCAGTAAGGATAACAATATAGCGGAACATTCAAAATAAGCATAAACATTTAAGGCAATGCATTACTAAAACAAAAGCCTTTTAAACTTGAACTTCAACATAGTATGGAAAAAGTAAAATGAAATAATGCCATTTACTTGTTCACATGGATATTCTACTAATCTAATAATCACATGAAAAATCAATAACCACTTTCATAATGTTGGAATGCATAATGCCAGACTATCATAACCACATAGTCAAGGCCTCGTGCCAAGACTACAAATAAGATTTTGTCAAGGCCTTGTGCCAAGACACTAGTTTGTCTCATGAGACCTACCGATGCATCGAGGAGCTATAGCGGGCTCCACCCGTCACTTATTAAGTCCAATGCATTCCCATATGAAAAGGTTTAAACATAACATAAACATTCGTATTAAAACTAGCATACGAAATGTCAATAATTTCACCATAAACTATGAATGGTATAAAAATAGCACATCCATAGTCAAACATATCACAAAACCTTCAATACAATATAGGAGTATTGTATCATAATAAATCAATTTCAAATAATCTTAAAATCCATCAAAGGATGTTGACATAGATGAAATCAAAATTCTTTTTAAAGAAATATCTCCTTTTATTTTGAAATCATTTAAGATCCATATAAAATAAAACATTTTCTTTGAAAATATTCTTATAATCTTGTAAGGAAAGCTTTGAAGATTTTATAACGGCGTAAAATAACCGCACCCGCCGTATAAGTTTAGAAAAACATTCTTACCTCAATTCTGTCGAAAAGGATAAAAAGGACCTTGTTTTGAAAATGACGGAAAGATTCCTTTATAAACCACTTATAAAAGTCAAAAAGGGTATAAATGACATTAACTCATATTTTAGTAAATAGTAAAAATGTTTTGAAATACATTTTTAAGAAACATGGATGTGGATGATAAAGAGATCCCAGTAGATTATTACGTATAAACAACCTCGGATAATGAAGAGATTGTGAAATAACCCTTACCTTGTACTTTTCCTTGGTTGGGGTAGGTTGACCTCCTGTATAATGGTGAAATAATTGTTATTAAATTATACAAGAATCATATACATTAATATGATATCATATATGATCTTTTAATATTGATTTGATAATAATATCTTAGTATTATCGCTGTTTCGGGTGTGAACTTACTTGTTTTCTTTTGTATGTTTTGTTACGTAAGACATGTTTGTAAAGGATAAGTTGTATATTATTCAAATCCAGAATGGTATCAAGTACTTAAACATCATTTTTAAATCATCAAATGATAATTATACTTGAATGGATACGATGGAGAATGAATCTCATCGCGTTCGTGGAGACGGTAGTCCGTACGTACGCACGAACGCTACTTCCATTTAATTTTTATTTTAAAAGAATCGAATACAAATGATACATAGGTATATTACTATTCCAGTATAATATAATATTTTATACATGTTACTTAAGTTCATTAACACCATCTTTTATACGTTCCATGTGTGGTATGAACGAGTCATATCATTTTAAGGGGGCGGTAGTCCGCACTTCCTAAAATGAAATTATCGTATGTATATACAACATGAAACGAATAATGGTATGAAATAAAATGGAATTACAGAAGCTTATATATAAAATATATATCATTAATATCATATTTAATTACAGTTCCATCATAATGGCCACCATGAGAGGCGGTAAGATGTATTTGAACTATCATCGTTTCGTGAGGCGTTAGTTTGCCATCCACAGAAACATTATGTTCATCATCCATTAGATGGAGTTGTGTGTATGTGTAGTTTGAATACATCTTATAACAACATCCTAGTATATTTAGGATACTGTTTTTGTTACAAAAGAAAGGAAATAAGAAGAGTTTGGGGGTTGAAGAAGCAAAATAAATGAAAATAATTTAAGAGAAATCGTTACCTTTAATTTAGGTAACTCACTTTGGTTGGAACCAAAGGACTTATTGAAATGCTTTCTACCTAAGGGGAAGCTTCAAGGAGGAGGAGAGGGATGTGGGGAGCTTAGTTGGGCAGAGTTTGGACGAGCCAAGTGGCTTGAGAGGTGTGAGGAATGAGTAGAAGTGGTCTCCTTTTATAAGGGAGAGGAGAGGCTCTTTAGGAAAGTGTGAAAGTATTACTTTATAATATAATTATATTCGGTTTATAATGGTCCAAAAATCATTGAGGTCGAAGATAAGATGACTCATATTCTAAATAACATCAACCAATAAGAATTGGACAGGTTTTAGATAATATTTTAATCATTATAATCTTATTTATTTAAATGATTTATTAATGAGGTAAACATTGAATCATTATTGTGTCATTAATAATTTCAATTATTTGATGTCTAAAAATTATAAATAAACTATCATTATGTAGGAAATCTTTTTAGCTTTCTAATTAATATTTATAATCAAAAATCCAACATGTATAACCCTATGTAAAAATTGTTCTTCTAAAAGATGTAAGCTTATGCCATTTTTATTTTTATTTTAACTTTATTAATATAAAGTGTCCCTACCACATACAAGTGGCTCCAAGGGGTCCCCAAATTGACCCAAGGATGCTCATGGTCGGGTATGTGTCCACCAATAAGGTTAGGACACGTTTTAGGGTAATTTTGTATTATTATAATATTATTTATTTAACCCTTATTTACCGGATTTACCCTTTAACCATGGTAAATAAAATATTTACCGCAATAATTATTCAAAATGTGTAAAAATAAAAGTTACCTATTTACACAATTTGGACATCCTGTTTCCAAATATGGAATCCATTTTTCTAAATTCAAAACACAGAAGTGGCAGAAATTAATTTAAAATTAATTCCCGCTGTCAAAACAAAAAGCGTGTTTTTAAGAGGTAATAACTATCAAAAGATTGACACTTGTTTATATTCGGTTTAATTGTAAAATTATGTCCAATGACCAACATTATATTAAAAGGTAAAAATATATTCTAAATATACTTTAAAACCACTCAAATTCATAATTTATCACTATTAATTATTTTGATTAAAAAAGTTGTTTTTAATTAAAATTTAGTAATTTTCACTATTCATCAAAATATGAAAGTTATCCGAAATGTACCAAAATTTCACCTTAGGCTAAATTCGATATTACGAATCCAAAAATGAAGTCAATTTTCAAATATAAAATATATATAATTTCAAAAAGTAGGTATTACTATTCATAACGGCTAGTTTGATCGGTTGTGGTGTGTGTTAAAACTCGACGTTGCGTACAACACACGCTACTGTTTTATTCAAAGGAAAGCGTACCGTGGAAGCTTGGGATGTTTCATTTTAAATTTTTTGATGTCTCCATTTAGTCAAAAAGTTTAAAATATTGTATTTAAAAATGTTTCACTATCAAAAGTTGATAAAAGTACAATACTGAAAATGAATCTGTTCTTGCATTATGACTAAGAAACTCATAGTATGGATTCTAAAATTATAAGGATTATATAAAGTTAAAAATGTAGTTAATGCTATTCATGACCTCTTTTAATGGCTTTTTTTTTGGTAAGTCATGGTGCCGTTGAACTCGGTGTTGCTTGTAGTGCAAGTTATTGAATTATTTTGAAGAAATTACACACTATGAAATCTTGGGGCGTTACATTCTCCCCTCCTTCAATAAATTGCGTCCTCGCAATTTGAAACTGTTCTTCGAAAATAAAAGGTTGAAAATAGATAATATATTTGTGGGAAAATCCACATCGGAAATTGGGTTACTAAAATTTAGTCTTAATATGAGGAAAAGAGAAATGAAAGGGTCACCACCAAATTATGATCTCGATTAGGAGAACATTGGTGGCAATTAGAGATATATAATTGGAGGAAAAACGTAAATATTTATAGGTAGTGATTGAGGTCATCAATCACAAACAAGTGTATAATTGAGGTCCTTAAACTCATCAATCTATGATGATTTGAAGTACCATCGGTTCAACAAAATATAGGGTATTGGGATAACACATTTTTGACATTTCAAAATATCTTAGTTGAAATCCCACATCGAAAAATGAATTAACGAGGCCTCTATTTAAAATAAAGAGTCGAAAGTATGAAGATTACCGAAAATAACACATACTAGGGTTCCATGTAGGAAAATATGGATATGGAAGAGAAATATAACCATCAATTATCTGATGGAGAGTGGTAGAGAACATGGCTATGAAAAGGCCAACAATCCCAAAGCCATAAATTAGTGATGATTTAAGGTACCATCTAGGAAAACATTTTTGTTCTAAGTTGCTTTTCTTAATGTTGAAGAATTTATTTATGAGATTGGATATGATCATAAGGAGATATACTTACTTTATAATTAGAGTTTTATCCATTAAAAAATTTCAACCACAAACTCATCTTTCACTCGTAAAAAAAAATTCTATTTATACTATTCATATAGGGTTCCAAAATAAACGAATTTATAATCCATCTACAAGATCTTTTAAAAAAACTACATTATTTAATCCAGGACATTTCTTGGGACAGTGGTAGGTGATACACCCTTGTCGCCCTTCGGTTGCGGGTTCAAGTCTCGCAGCCTTGCCGGACGCGATGGGTTGCCGCCCGACCTCCGGGTTGTCCTTTTATGGCAATCCAAAATAATCCAAACTAGAACTATCCAAAATACTTCTATCCAAACTCACATTCCAACATTTATAAGTGAGGTAAACATAATGTAGAACCTTTTTATTCAGTAATAGCATATGAATACCTTCATCATGTATTCTTTTAATACACCGAAACATCCTGAATTACCATATTCCTTATTGATTACATTCATGCTCCCTTATTCCATATAGAAAGCTGGATATACTTCATTAATCCAAAAATGTTTTAAACCCCAACAATGATGGAATATACAAATCATTAATCAGTTCCAGGGTAGTCAAGAATATCCAATATAATTTATCGAAAACAATCACATATTATTCCAAAATCACTACCTCAGTATCAGAACTATATTATGATTTATCATTCTCTCAACCATATATTTTCCAAAAATTTATCCTGCTATTGAGTCACTTTCCTTTGTTCCACACAATCTCAAGTCCTTAATGAAATAGTACTGCAGTACAATCCTTATATACTCCATGATTATTGTAACAAGTACATTGTTGATACAACACTCAATTGACATAATCAACATAAGAACTCTAATCATTCCTCTTCATCTGTGGTAGTATCATAACTTGATTATTATCCGATAACATCATTTGAGGCATATTCTAATGACTGGGACATAGGTTCACATAGTGTCCAAACTCCTTGCAAATGAAGCATTGTACATTTGAAACCATTTTCTTACCCTTGCAGTCACGTACTTTGTGCCCTTTTCCTCCACAGTTATAACAAACTCCCATTCCTTTCAGGCAAGTTCCATGGTGTTTCTTTCCACAGTTACCACATATGGGAAAATTCTTCTTTTCTCTCATCCCTTTATCCATCTTTCTCTCTTCTATCCTTTTCTTCTCTTGCTTCCCTTCAAAGCCATAGGACTCAGTAATCTCTTTACTTATCTTATCAATACATGACATTATTTCTTCATATGATGATAATACATGGGAGACTATTTCTCTTATAAATTCTAGCTTAAGACCATGAAAGATATGATCCTTCCTTCTCTTTGGATCATGTGCATTTCCGGAGTTCTCATTCCTTCTACTAGGCACCATTTCTAAACAATGGCATAAACTAGATCAGTTTATGAATCAAAATACATAATCCCATACTTATAAAACACTTAACATAAATTGAACTATTTATGGATATAATCCATAATCATAAAAATGTTTTCTTTGAGGAAGTATATACTAATAAACCCTTCATAATGATTTGTAAAGAAAATGAGAGTTATCCTAAGCATATCCCCCGGGAGTGTCATAACCAAGAGTGCAGCAAGGCCCGTTGTCGTGCACCAGTTCCCGTTCGAGTCTAGCTGAAAGTGGTGTTTTCGGGTTTTACCCCTAGGTACATCTCTGCCAGAGCCGCCTCTACCTGCTCGTATCCAGACAGGGATGTATTGCTCGGAAAACTCACAAAATCTCTACAATACCAAAATTATAGGAAGTTCCTCTATAATAATCCTCAAAGTTCATCTTAGGTCTACATGCTCTAATAAGAGTTTATCTAAATCTAGCTTCCAAGGTTTGTACTAAACATCCTCTGATACCAACTGTAACGTCCCGACCCCAGTTGCCCAGAGTCGGTGCATTATTACATAACATTGGCATGATCACAAGAAAGATCAAATCTCGAAAGACCGATTGGTTTTGTAGCCTTGGAAACACTAGATATATTCATAAGTTTTACATTACATCATAAAATGAAAAACTACTACAAAAACATAATGTTTCCACAGTCCACACTATAATCCCCTCATAATATCCCTGCAGGTCATTCATAACTTACATCTTCACTTCCTGGGAAAAATAAAACATAGAAAAGGGGTGAGCTCAAATGCCCAGTAAGGATAACAATATAGCGGAACATTCAAAATAAGCATAAACATTTAAGGCAATGCATTACTAAAACAAATGCCTTTTAAACTTGAACTTCAACATAGTATGGAAAAAGTAAAATGAAATAATGCCATCTACTTGTTCACATGGATATTCTACTAATCGAATAATCACATGTAAAATCAATAACCACTTTCATAATGTTGGAATGCATAATGCCAGACTATCATAACCACATAGTCAAGGCCTCGTGCCAAGACTACAAATAAGATTTTGTCAAGGCCTTGTGCCAAGACACTAGTTTGTCTCATGAGACCTACCGATGCATCGAGGAGCTATAGCGGGCTCCACCCGTCACTTATTAAGTCCAATGCATTCCCATATGAAAAGGTTTAAACATAACATAAACATTCGTATTAAAACTAGCATACGAAATGTCAATAATTTCACCATAAACTATGAATGGTATAAAAATAGCACATCCATAGTCAAACATATCACAAAACCTTCAATACAATATAGGAGTTTTGTATCATAATAAATCAACTTCAAATAATCTTAAAATCCATCAAAGGATGTTGACATAGATGAAATCAAAATTCTTTTTAAAGAAATATCTCCTTTTATTTTGAAATCATTTAAGATCCATATAAAATAAAACATTTTCTTTGAAAATATTCTTATAAGCATGTAAGGAAAGCTTTGAAGATTTTATAACGGCGTAAAATAACTGCACCCGCCGTATAAGTTAAAAAAACATTCTTACCTCAATTCTGTCGAAAAGGTTAAAAAGGACCTTGTTTTGAAAATGACGGAAAGATTCCTTTATAAACCACTTATAAAAGTCAAAAAGGGTATAAATTAATTTAACTCATATTTTAGTAAATAGTAAAAATGTTTTGAAATACATTTTTAAGAAACATGGATGTGGATGATAAAGAGATCCCAGTAGATTATTACGTATAAACAACCTCGGATAATGAAGAGACTGTGAAATAGCCCTTACCTTGTACTTTTCCTTGGTTAGGGTAGGTTAACCTCCTGTATAATGGTGAAATAATTGTTATTAAATTATACATGAATCATATACATTAATATGATATCATATATGATCTTTTAATATTGATTTGATAATAATATCTTAGTATTATCGCTGTTTCGGGTGTGAACTTACTTGTTTGGTTTGTATGTTTTGTTACGTAAGACATGTTTGTAAAGGATAAGTTGAATATTATTCAAATCCAGAATGGTATCAAGTCCTTAAACATCATTTTTAAATCACCAAATGATATTTATACTTGAATGGATACGATGGAGAATGAATCTCATCGCGTTCGTGGAGACGGTAGTCCGTACGTACGCACGAACGCTACTTCCATTTAATTTTTATTTTAAAAGAATCGAATACAAATGATACGTAGGTATATTACTATTCCAGTATAATATAATATTTTATACATGTTACTTATGTTCATTAACACCATCCTTTATACGTTCCATGTGTGGTATGAACGAGTCATATCATTTTAAGGGGGCGGTAGTCCGCACTTCCTCAAATGAAATTATCGTATGTATATACAACATGAAACGAATAATGGTATGAAATAAAATGGAATTACATAAGCTTATATATAAAATATATATCATTAATATCATATTTAATTACAGTTCCATCATAATGGCCACCATGAGAGGCGGTAAGATGTATTTGAACTATCATCGTTTCGTGAGGCGTTAGTTTGCCATCCACAGAAACATTATGTTCATCATCCATTAGATGGAGTTGTGTGTATGTGTAGTTTGAATACTTCTTATAACAACATCCTAGTATATTTAGGATACTGTTGTTGTTACAAAAGAAAGGAAATAAAAAGAGTTTGGGGGTTGAAGAAGCAAAATAAATGAAAATAATTTAAGAGAAATCGTTACCTTTAATTTAGGTGACTCACTTTGGTTGGAACCAAAGGACTTCTTGAAATGATTTCTACCTAAGGGGAAGCTTCAAGGAGGAGGAGAGGGATGTGGGGAGATTAGTTGGGCAGAGTTTGGACGAGCCAAGTGGCTTGAGAGGTGTGAGGAATGAGTATAAGTGGTCTCCTTTTATAAGGGAGAGGAGGGGCTCTTTAGGAAAGTGTGAAAGTATTACTTTATAATATAATTATATTCGGTTTATAATGGTCCAAAAATCATTGAGGTCGAATATAAGATGACTCATATTCTAAATAACATCAACCAATAAGAATTGGACAGGTTTTAGATAATATTTTAATCATTATAATCTTATTTATTTAAATGATTTATTAATGAGGTAAACATTGCATCATTATTGTGTCATTAATAATTTCAATTATTTGATGTCTAAAAATTATAAATAAAATATAATTATGTAGGAAATCTTTTTATATTTCTAATGAATATTTATAATCGAAAATCCAACATGTATAACCCTATGTAAAAATTGTTCTTCTAAAGGATGTAAGCTTATGCAATTTTTTTTATTTTAACTTTATTAATATAAAGTGTCCCTACCACATACAAGTGGCTCCAAGGGGTCCCCAAATTGACCCAAGGATGCTCATGGTCGGGTATGTGTCCACCAATAAGGTTAGGACACGTTTTAGGGTAATTTTGTATTATTATAATATTATTTTTTTAACCCTTATTTACCGGATTTACCCTTTAACCATGGTAAATAAAATATTTACCGCAGTAATTATTCAAAATGTGTAAAAATAAAAGTTACCTATTTACACAATTTGGACATCCTGATTCCAAATATGGAATCCATTTTTCTAAATTCAAAACACAGAAGTGGCAGAAATTAATTTAAAATTAATTCCCGCTGTCAAAACAAAAAGCGTGTTTTTAAGAGGTAATAACTATCAAAAGATTGACACTTGTTTATGTTCGGTTTAATTGTAAAATTATGTCCAATGACCAACATTATATTAAACGGTAAAAATAAATTCTAAATATACTTTAAAACCACTCAAATTCATAATTTATCACTATTAATTATTTTGATTAAAAAAGTTGTTTTTAATTAAAATTTAGTAATTTTCACTATTCATCAAAATATGAAAGTTATCCGAAATGTACCAAAATTTCACCTTAGGCTAAATTCGATATTCCGAATCCAAAAATGAAGTCCATTTTCAAATATAAAATATATATAATTTCAAAAAGTAGTCATTACTATTCATAACGGCAAGTTTGATCGGTTGTGGTGTGTGTTAAAACTCGACGTTGCGTACAACACACGCTACTGTTTTATTCAAAGGAAAGCGTACCGTGGAAGCTTGGGATGTTTCATTTTAAATTTTTTGATGTCTTCATTTAGTCAAAAAGTTTAAAATATTGTATTTAAAAAGGTTTCACTATCAAAAGTTTATAAAAGTGCAATACTGAAAATGAATCTGTTCTTGCATTATGACTAAGAAACTCATAGTATGGATTCTAAAATTATAAGGATTATATAAAGTTAAAAATGTAGTTAATGCTATTAATGACCTCTTTTAATGGCTTGTTTTTTTGTAAGTCATGGTGCAATTGAACTCGGTGTTGCTTGTAGTGCAAGTTATTGAATTATTTTGAAGAAATAACACACTATGAAATCTTGGGGTGTTACAAGTTCCCACAAGAAGACATGGTATTTGGACAGTGGATGTTCAAGACATATGTATGGTGATTATTCATGTTTCCAAAGTTTAATAAAGGTTGATGGAGGCTATTTCACCTTTGGTGATAATTCTAAAGGAAAGATCATCAGCCTAGGACAAATTGGTAACACTGATTCAGTTTTAATTTCCAAAGTATTATTTGTTGATGGACTGAAATATAATTTTTAAGTATTTCTCAATTGTGTGATGAAGGTTTTAATGAAAAATTTGGAAATGATTCATGTAATGTTTTTAACTCTATAAATGTTTTAGTATTATATGCTTTAAGAAAAGAAAATGTTTATGCAGTTGATTTAAATTCTCTAGCTAAAAATATGTTACTTGTTTAAATGCCTTTCATAAAGAGTCTTGGTTGTGGCCTAAAAGATTAGGACACTGCAATATACACACACATAGAAAACTGACTAGGAAGAACTTAGTTAGAGACCTTCCTAAACTTGAATTCCCAAATGACAAAGTGTGTAATCTGTGTCAAAAGGGAAATAAACACAAAATCTATTTCAAACCAAAGAAATAAGTTTCAACTTCTCAACCTCTCGAGTTGGTTCACATGGATTTGTTTGGACCATCTAGAGTTTCTAGGTTAAATGGGAAGCACTATTTCTATGTCTTAGTAGATGACCTTTCTAGATATACTTGGGTATATTTCTTAGCTCACAGAAGTGAATCTTGTTCTTATTTTGTTAAATACTCCAAGTCTGTAGAAAACTGTAGTGAACATAAGATTAAAACTCTAAGAATTGATCATGGACGTGAGTTTGAAAATCAAGAATTTGAATCCTATTTCTCACACAATTGTTATAGTCATAACTTTTCTACTCCTAGGACACCTCAGCAGAATGGTGCAGTAGAAAGAAGAAATTGAACCTTTCAAGAAATAGCTAGAACCATGCTTAATGAGTATGACCTGCCTATTTATTTTTGGGCTGAAGCTATAAATACAGCTTGTTATATTATTAATAGAGTCTTAATTAGACCAGTTCTTAAGAAGACCCGCTATGAGTTATGGAATAATAGAAAACCTAAAGTTAGTTACATTAGAGACTTTTGCTGCAATGATTTTATTCTTAATACAAAGGATAATCTTGACAAGATTTCTTCTAAGAGTGATGAAGGAATCATTTTAGGATATTCTATACCCAGGAAAGCCTATAGAGTTTTTAATAAATGAACCAAGTGTGTGGAAGAATCGTTTTAGATCAAGTTCGATGAAACTGATCCACATGAGATTAAAACCTATCTTGAAAATATTGAAGAAGATTTGAGTGTTCTGGACCTTAATGACAAATCTAACGAACCTGCTATAAAGACAACCAGTTCTGGATTTATTCTAGAATCTTCTCCTAATGAACCCAAACCTAGAGAAGAGCCTGAAATTTCTAGTCCTACCTTTACTAGATCTACTAGAATTCTATGGAATCATCCTTTAGATGCTGTTGTAGGAAATCTTGATAGAGGGACACATACTAGAGCTTCTCTTAGAAATCAGGTTGAACATCAAGCCTTCTTTTCACAACTTCAACCTAAAAACATTGATAATTCTATTAATGATGAATTTTGTGTGATTTATATTCAAGAAGAAATCATTCAGTTTGAACAAAATAAAGATTGTAATCTTGTTGAAAGACCTAAGGATAATTTCAAAATAGGCACTAAATGGGTGTTTTGAAATAAAGTAGATGAATCTGGAAACATAGTTAGAAACAATACTGGGCTAGTTGCACAAGGCTATAGTCAAGAGGAAGGATTTGTATATGAGGAGAATTTTTCTCCAGTAGCCAGATTAGAAGCCATTAAGATTTTACTTGCTTATACTGCACATCTAAATTTCAAACTATATCAAATGGATGTTAAGAGTGCTTTCTTAAATATATATATTGCTTAGGATGTTTTTGTTGAACAACCACCTAGATTTTCAAATCCTCATTTTCCAAATCATATTTTCAAATTATCAAAAACATTATATGGTTTAAAACATGCTCCAAGAGCTTGGTATGATAGGTTAAGTACTTTTAAAATTTCTAAAGGTCTTACAAAAGGTATAGCTGATCCTACTCTTTTTATAAAACAAATTTATAAAGATGTTTTAGTTGTACAAATTTTGGAAGATGACATTATTTTAGGATCTTCAAGAAATTCCCTATGTACTGATTTTTATAAAATGATGCAAAATGAATTTCAAATGATTTTAATGGGTGAACATAAATTCTTTCTTGGATTTAAAATCATTCAAAATGATGATGGAATTATTTTATCTCAAAGTGAATATACAATAGATCTTTTAAAATGCATGGGATTGGACAACACAAAAAGTAGTGACACTCCCATGAGTACCACATGTATGTTAGATCTTGATGAAGATGGTAAATATGTTGATCAAACAACTTATAGAGGAATGATTGGAAGACTACTCTACCTGACTGCTAGTCATCCTGATATTATGTTTAGTGTGTGTATGTGTGCTCATTTTCATGAAAACCCTAAAGAGTTACATTTAAATGCTATAAAGAGAATTTTCAAATACCTCAAGCATACTCCCAATTTTGGAAGGTTCTTTCCCAAAGGACAATCATTTGAACTAGTTAGTTATTCTGATGCTGATTTTGCTCTATGTAAGTTAGAAAGAAAAGGCACCTATGGAACATGTCACATTTTAGGCAAGTCACTAGTATCATGGTGTAGTAAGAAACAAAATTATGTTGCATTATCTACTACAGAAGCTAAATGCATAGCTGCTGGAAGTTGTTGTGCAGAATTTTTGTGGATGAAACACACATTACTAGACTATGGATATCAATTCACACATGTCCCAATAAATTGTGATAAAAATAAGTGCTATTAATATTTCTAATAATCTTGTTTCTCATTCTAGGAAAAAAACAGATTGATGTAATACATCACTTTTTAAGGGATCATTATGAAAAAGGTGATATCAATTTGGAATTCATTGGTACTGAATATCAACTTGCTGATATATTCACTAAACGATTAAATTATGAAAGATTAGACTACATCATACATGATCTTGGTATGATTAATCATAAATAGATATATTAATGATCTTAATGTTTAATACTTTACTGTATTTTACATTATGGTTTCATGCTCATTGTTTTATAGTTACTATTTCATGCTCACAGTCTCACTATTAAGACCTTGTGCTCACGGTCTATGAACTCAGTGTCTCACCATGACTACACAGAATGATCACTGTCTCACCGTGATGACCACCAACTGTCTCACCATGATGAATGTTTTTCATCACACCATAATGCATACTCACGGTCTCACCGTGAAGATTATTTATACTCTTATTTTAACCCGTATCGTGGTAATTTTTATTTCACCGATATTTTATTTCCCTTGTTTTTGTTTTTATGATGTTTGACAATCCCAAATGATAATAATTAAGGGTTTCATTCGATTCCTTACCTGAACTCTCTCCGGAATCTTCTCACTCTTGAAAGCCTTCTCCTCTCTCGCCTGAACCATCAGTGGATGCCCAGGATGAAGCGTCCGTCTTCACCCTCATCTCAGAAGCGCCGCTCTAAGAAACAGAAGAGAATACCAAGGATAGCTCCTAAAGGTCCTCTAAACCCGAACTTGGTAAGCCATACTATTGTACCTGAAAAGGAGATTTTCCCTGAGTGGATGCGGTCTAGAAAGTCATAAGTTTTGAATGTGTAAATATAAAAAGGATTGCTTGAATGGTTCTCTGGACAAAATAGACTGATTTACCTGAGATTTGTATCTCAATTCTACCAATATGTAAATTTTTAGTTTTATTTTGGAGAAAGCTTTATGGTGACTAGCTGAATCAATGGACAAAAGTGTTCTTTCTCTTCGAGGTTGTGGGCCGCATGCCTAAGGATTCCTCGTGAAAGAGTTTGTGAAGACTACCAGAGAGAACCTCCTCCTTCATCTGAAATCTTCGATCTAGAAAATTACTTGGAAATTCTAATTGGTAATGGAGGCAATGGAAGGGCTATTGATGCAGAGTTAGATGGAGATACGAGACTTATGTTCAAGTTTTTTCAAAATTTGATTAGCCCGAGAAAAAGAGATTTTTCTGTGATGAAGTATCAGGACGTGTTCCCGATTCACCTGCTGAAGAATGGACATAAGATCAACCTATGCAAGTATGTTATTAACCATATCAATGAGCTGATTAATGTCATTTCCAAATTCAAGTCCTTGTTTTACTCAAGGATGATTTCAGCCATGATAGTTTCCAAAGGAATGGTTGGACCGAATGATGAAAAGTTATAGGACTATGATTTCTGCTTATCCAAGCCTATCATCAGATGGATGAAGATTAGTCGGAACCCCTGGAAGAATCAATGGGTTGAGGATAATGATCAATTGTTTAATAAGTTTAATCCTTTTGATTATCCAAGAAGGTCTAAGAACCTAGCTGATCCTGGTTTGGAACCAGATGATTTGGCTGGGTATTCAGAAGAAGAAGAAGAAGAAGAGGAAGTGACAGCTGAAGTATCACGCAGAGAAGAAGCTGGAATACCTCTAATGGAAATAGCTCCTATTGAAAAAGAAAGTATTGTTGTCACCACTGTTGTCCCTACTAAAATACCTCAAGGAGAGGAAGTTGTTGTTGGTTTGAGAGAAGAGGAAGCTCCTACTTCCTGAGAAGTTGTAAATCTGGATATCCAATATAAGGATGTAAGAGATTCTATAGTAACAGAAATAGAGAAAAAAGCCATGGAAGAGTCTGCTAGTGTTGATGAGGATCTCCCTATTGAGAATGAAGTCAATATGGAAGCAAAACCAGTGGAACAATCGGTTCCTGAGATAATTCCCTCTACTGAAGAGAGGATGAAAATTGCCTTTCAGCTGGAAAGGAAAGAGTTTGTTGAAGAGATTAGAGATGATCATGTGGATATTGACCATGTTTCTACGCCTATAGTCTCTAAAATGGAGACACACCATGAGCGGGAGGAACCTCAAAACCTTGATATTATAGAAGTTGGATCTGCTGAAGCTTCTCATCCTACTGTCTCATACTCTGTGTACACTCAATATGATTTTCCATGATTTTATGATGTGAATGAGTCATAGAAAGTGACTAAAACTAGAATATATCTCTCTTATTATTTTCAACTAAAGTCTTTAGCTCATCCAGAACCAGAACCTCAATCAGAATCTGAATCTGAGTTTGAAGATGATTCTAAACCGCAACCAGAACCTGCTCCACTACCTTCACCTGCACTATTACCTAAGCAACACTCCTTTGTAACTAAAGATGATCTGAATGTTTTTGGTGAGACTTTGTTTGATGGTGTTGAGATGATCTTATCCACTAAACCTCTTCCAGTGACTCAAATAAGTCAAGAAGATGCATTTATTATCTTGGAAAATATTATATTGCATATTCAACCAAGGATGATCCGAGAAATTCAAGAAGATAGAGTAAAAAATAATATGCTGTGTGCTGATGTTGAAAACCTGAAAATTATTATAGCAAACTTGTGGAATGAGTTGTCATTGAGATTAGAACCTTCTCCTATTTCTCCCCCTACACCTATTATTGTTTCTCCTGAGCCAACTAATTCCACCCTTACTAGAGAGATTGTGTCTCAAGTGGATCCATATCTACTATCTTTTGATGAGAATATTGGAACAAGATACACCAAGATTTTGGCATGCATGAGAGAGATTGTGGAAAATATGAATAAGATCACATATGAGTACACTGGATGCCTGCAAAAAGTCATGAAACAGCTCAAAGTTCAATCCATATCTATAAAAGCTTCTCCTTCTTCAGGTCAACCATCTGTTCCTCCTTTGGATGATTCTCTTCTGAGATCCATAATCAAGGAAGAACTTCAGAATGCCTTCAGTTGCTTGGATCTGTCTTCTTTGTATGAAGTGGTTATGAACAGTGATCAAGCATTAAACTTGGATAGGATTCATTCTAAGATAGCCAATGATTCTCAACAGGAGATCACCAAGAAGATTGATATCTATCACAACCGTATTTTCATTAAAAGTGATATGACAGATCACTTTAGATATCTTGTGGATAATTTGAGAATCCCTCCTGTAACTCACGCTTTTAAATCCCAAGTTCATAATCTTAGCAAGTTCACCAGATTGTTGGAAAAATTCATAAAGAATAAGGATGATTTTGAAAAGGCTATGCAATATGATGGAGAAATAATTACTGATTTCATCAATATTTTTAAGCCATATCTTCATGTGTAGAGTACTTCTATAGTCGCTCCAGCTACTGCACCCCTTAGACGTGGTCTACCTTCCTTAGCCTCAACTGCCATGTCAGTCAGTCAATCTCTTTCTCAGATCCGGCCAGTCATTCTTGAACAACCACATCCTATATCTTGTACTGCTCCTACTTTGGATCCATCCATTTTTGAAGGTCTACCCTTACCCTCTTTGTCTACCACATCTATGAATTCTTCTACATCATCCCTAGATCCTACTATAGATAAAGGCAAAGAAAAGGTCGATTCCTAAAGAGTCGAAGGACTATTTCTGTTTTCTTTTTGATGGGATGTCTTTTGTTGTTTTATGTTTTTATTTCTCCTGTATGTTTAATTCTGAACCTTTTCGATGACAAATGCATTGTTTCCCGTAATTTTTCTCAACTTTCTGATAATCCCAAAAGGGGGAGAAAAACTAAAAGTATCCATACTATAGTGAGATATGTTATTATCGAATCTATTATTCTCTAATTTTTGTTATTCTAATATGCTCGTTTCTTTAATGTTACATTTTATTTATATTTTGACTATACACGATTTGTGATCATCAAAAAAAGGGGAGATTGTTGGACTCCTCATGTATAAATCATGTTTTAATGATCAAAAATCCTATTACTATTAATTAATCTCAATAATAACTACACATCATGTTTTAATGATAACAAATCTTATTGATGTTAATTACTCTCTTTATTATTTATAATTCTTATGCCTGATAAAAAATCTCACTTATATTATGAAGCCATTATATTTATGATTCATTTTCTCTTACTCTCTACTGGTTAAACTTAATTCATATTCTACATATTACTTTCTAAGTCTAAATATAGATATTCGTCTAAGTATAGAGACATCATGATGTTTGACATCGTAAGACAGACTATGTACAAGACACAGTCATAGTCCGACAGACACCGTGAAGGGCACACAGTGACTCGGACACCGTGAAGGACAAACCATGACCTAGACACCGTGAAGGGCACACCGTGACCCATACACCGTGAACGACAAACCGTGACCCAGACACCGTGAAGCACATACCATGACCATATACCGTGACCACATACCGTGAAGACTATACCTTGAAGAAGACACTGTTTACATAATCACTATGACACTGTTTCTTAACTTTTTTGTCAATATTAATTAAACAATGCTAACAGTCATATTTGATGTTTTTAATGCAATGAATGTTATTTAATGATAGTTGTTGGCATGTTAGGAAACTATATCTCATACCTATGAAAAGGGAATCATTCCTACTACCAAAACTCGTGGAAGATAAGGATGATTGAGATGCAGTACACGTGCGCAAGTGTGACGATACAACAAGAAGATCTTACATATGCCCGAGATCACTGTGCTGAACAAAATAAGAACAATCCCGAGTAAAAAGGAGATTGAAATACTTTCAAAGAACTCTCATGTGTGAAATCCAACACCACTGAAGAACACACAATGAATAAAGAGATCATTTTCACTCCTGTAGAACACAAGCTGAACTACGACACTTTGTTTTTCAATTAAAAAACCAAATAAGGACTCAGAAGTAATTCTGCTGAATACAATGAGTCCATAGCTGCATTGCTAAGCACTAGAGCCTTCTAAACTCATATCTGTTCGCTCTAATTGATTTGTTTATTTAGTTTCAAGTAGTGTGGTGTACTCTGTATATCTTACACATATACACTGTCTTCTGCACTGAACTAGAGGATATCAAAATACTCCCTCCAAAACTCGTAACTCTTGTTTACCCATGTCAACTATGGAAGAGGTACTTGGGTGGCCTGCTCTTTGTTTTCTTTCCCGTGAAGAACTGTGGTATAGGTCCCTGCGTGGCCTAGGTAGTTTTGTAAACTGTTGGTAACCCTGATCCAGGGTGTGGATCAAATTTATATAAATTTGAGAGGACTAAGTCTCTGCTTGAGACTGAACCTCTTATTATATCTGTTGTGCATATTTAGTTTAAGTTTAAAGTATACTACATATGTCTTTTATATTCCACTTCTTTTACTTTGAAATACAAAACTATTTTAAAGCTACTTTGATAGTTAAATTAGCAAGTGTTTACACTTATTATAAATAAGTAGGTTAGTTTCAAAAGTTAGTTTAATCTTGTGGTTAAATTAAATGAGACCTAATCAATATTTGAGAAGCTAAGTGAACATCTAAAATCTGTATAAATTAACTACACTTTAACTTGTTTTATAAATTGTGGGATTTTAAATAGACTATATTTTAACAGAAATTTTAATTGGAACTCAATTCACCCCCTCTTGAGTATCCACTCCAACCAACATTATTAATAGTGAATCTACCACATAATTCCCTTCACCCACTATAGACATCAAGTAAAATCCAAACATTTGAATATATTTAATCAATTCAAATATTCATAGATTCAAATATATATTTTTGGGAAAATTGTTTTTAACATCTTATTGTCCATAAACAAATTGACATTTTCAAAAAAAATTAATGATTCCATGTCTTCAATTAATTGAATACAAAAACGAATTCCAAATATTGTGTTGGGTAGTTCTACTAATGAAATCAAAAACATCGTGAACTATAAGCAATAATATGACACCTATAGGATAATACATACCTCTAACTATCCTAATGAATCATAATATACAACATATCTCTATCTAGAATATTGATATGTGAGAATAGGAGATAATGTAAGTATAAATAAAATCTCTTGTATGGATTTAGGACATTCATCATTCCACTGAAAAGGAACACCATTAATCATCAAATCTATTATTGGAAGTTGCAATTATGAATTTTTATATACAAAACATCAGTATTATCCCACCATGATAAAAAATATGTATTTCAAATTAATTATTCATATGTTTCAAAGAGATGATAGATTATATCTTGTTCAATTATACAAAAAATAATTTTTAAAAAAGGCTTGGCTAAGAAAAAATACATCTTGAATCTATAAATCACATTTTAATAACATAGAATACAAATTATTCTCCCACAAAATACCCAATAATATATCCAAGTTTTGCTAATCACCAATCATTTTCCTCGAATACACAAGTATATCATCCTAAAACACCACTATAAAAGAATCCAAATGCCATTAAAAAATTACATTTATCCGTCCCATAAAGATGAATGATGAATTCATAGTAGAAATAATAATAATGAAAAACACATAATGTCCATATAAAATTCTAAAATATAAATATGGAATATCCACTTTCTGAACTCATATATATTGATATAAAAAATGTATGTCAATTATAGAGAAAGATCATGATTCAATCAATTTATTATAGATACCCAAAATGGGTGGAAGAGGATACCAATTTTGTATCATGACTTGGTTAAGCTTACTATAATCTTCCCAAATCCTATGAGTTCCATCCACATTCTTCACAAAGTAAACAGATGATTCCCATGGAGATGTGCTCCTTCAAATGAATCCTTTATATTTCAATTCATCTAATTTGTTCATTAATTCCCCCAATTATGTTTCATCCATCTAATTATATGGATGTGAGGTAGTACTAGTCCCCAATATAAGATCAATCATAAACTCAACTTCTCTTTTTGGGGGAAATCATGATAAATTTTTTCAAAACATATAATGGATCTGGTCCACCATTGTCGAAATATATAAATTCCTAATCTCATATATCGATGCCAATGAATTGTATATCAATTGGTAATAGATAGTTCTATATACTAGTTTCTAAGGCAGCACTCTAAAATCTAACATTTCTCAATCTATATTAAATTGATGTATAACAACATCATAATACTTTATACTCGGTTTTTGTGTATAAAAATAAATTTGGGTCTAAAATTTATTCAATTTAAAAAATACTAGAATCAATACATATGTATACATCACTATCAAATTGGAATACCATACCAAATCAGTCCCATAGATTGTTTTGAGGAATTATTCACATTTAAATTATCTCCAATCTCGTTATGCCAAAGATTTTTTTTCAGTTCAAAAGAGAAGGAATGATCTCAACATTTACACCCAAAATATCAATTATATGAAAAGGAATAAATGAATGGGATGCACCCATATAAAAGAAATTAATAATATAATAATTAAAAATAATTTTACATAGCACCATATAAGGTACTCATTGTTTATCCATGATCACTTTCTTAGATCCATATAATTACATACTCACAACACTATTCTCTATATTAAAATATTGTTGTTTTACTGGTTGAAGATTGAATGTATTCCTATAATCACTGTGGTTCCCTTGGTTCTTCTTTGATGATCTATTTTTATTCACTCATATCATTACAGCATATGATGCCTAACAATCAAGAGATGTGTCTCTAGATCTCGATCTTGAAGAATTGTGAAAATAGCGATGAAGACATCCTAATTTGTTTTTGTTGTGACATTATATATATGGATTGATAAAATATATATCTATATGGTCATTGTAAACATAATGATGAAATGCCATATTATATTTCAATTGTGTAAGAAGATTTAATGCTCTAATAGTCGGATTTTGTGGTATACTGACACTCTTGAAGCAGGTGTCAATCTTCCACTTATTTGCAGAATTAGTGTTCCCACCTTATCCCTTAGGAATTAATATTCTTCCTCCTATGTTATTTATTAATATTTATCTTTATTATATTTTCTATCTATTTAACACCTCTATATAATATGTGATACAGAGAATATAAATGTTTTAGTGAATTTCTAGATTGAAGCAAGAATCAAAAATGAATTCATTCATTAATGAACTTGCAGAAAGAATACATTGACAATAAAAATAAATTCAATCATTTAACTACAAACTCTATTATCGGGATAGTTTTATACATAAAACCACTGTACTCTATTTTCCTTGAAATAATGAATATGTGATGATAAAATTTTATGCTATGAAATTCTTAAAACCCTCAAATTTCATGTCTTCATCAAATTTATATTAAACTATAAAATCCAAGCACTGGAATGATAAATCCCCCAACATATACATTTCTAACTCATCTTTCCACATAGATTGTGTGATAAGGAAATAAATGATTTGATTTATCATATTCAACCAATCATATTCTTTTTCTGGCCCGGAATCAACCCAAAATATGGTTGGATTCTCCATTTAGAACTAAATAGAATCATCCAAATTCCTTAGTCCATCATTTATATTACATATTTCCATGAATTGAAATGATTTAGCAATACTATAGAAAAAATATTAGTTAACTTGTGGCTCAAGTTCAACCACATTATTAGTAGCCTCTTCCTGTAGGTCTCAATAGCATCTTCCTAGTTCCATTCACTATAAATAGTCAATAAAATAAAACTATATAGAATGACAAGGCTTAGGTATTTTAGATTACTATTTAAAAAAGTTCCACATCAGGTTTTCACACAATAATCGATTTTAAACCTGTTGAAAATAACTACATTTATTCCTTTTCAAAATCGAATCTTTTGAAAAAAAATCAAATAATTATCAAAATACATTATTTTGAACAATTTCTTTAAACCATTTACGTAATAATGAACCATTAAAATGTATTGGGAAGTCACAATATCAATGTATTTCAGGTTACTATCTTCGTAATAACTCATGATGATGAGGTGATAACCCAAAAAGAAGTTTCTAAATAAATTCATATACCCGAACACCCTGGTAACACTAACATGAACAAAAATAATTTAGTTTTTTCTTTTGATTATCTATATTTCATGTTATGAAATTACTACTATTTACTAGAATCCAAATAAATAATATAAAAAATCACGACTGATATCATTTCCAACTCTAGTATTATATAAAATGGATTCCCACAAATAGAAACAATAGTTACCATTTATAATATCCCATCCCTCACCCACTATATAAGGAAGAGGTGGTTGGTGTTTCAAGACTTAGGTGTTACCCTCATGACGGAAATGGATAGAAACCAAACTCTAAGACTTTATGAAGAATTTGGGGATGAATTTCCAATAGTAGATAAACATCCAACCCACAATATAATAATCAAACCAACCACTATTTGATGCATGAGTACAAGAAATAAAAGATAGAAATAACCAAACCAACAACCATATCAGAGTAGAAGTAGAAACCACATGACATAACAAAATGAATAAAAGACAACAAAGACATTAACCAAAAACTCATAACCTATTCAAATATTTAACTCAACAAACCATTCCAATGGTATAGATAAGCATCACTAATGAAATGAGATATCTTGACCTTACCAATGTCCCTCTATATTAGTTTTTAAAATGCACAATACTACCATAGTAGGGGTTGAGACTAATATATGTCGAATTTCCCCAATTACATATTAAATTACAGAACTAGGGAAAAAAGTGTAACTACATTTTTATATAACATTTTAAAAGGATTTAAAACATTTTTTATCAAATCCAAAACATTATTCTGTGGAAATAGATTAAACAGGTCATTAAAAAAATTTCTCATTACTTTGAGATACCCATTTCATGATTCCACACATCAACATATATAAGCATGAATTCAGGGGTAATAATTATATACTCATGAGTGGTCTCCCATCGATTCACCATGTTTTCACATGGTGACCAATGTATATCTTCTCCGATTGAACATGTGCATTATATGTGGTCATGTCATTGTACCCAAATGGAGCCCATCCCTTTTTTAGGGTTTTCTAAATGTAATGAAATCATATATTCCATACCAATCTACATAGAACCATTCCCTATTTAAAATATTTCAACATCCTTTTCAAAGTATAATAACTATTCCTAAATTTTAAATTCGCCACTTTGAAATTATATTTATAGTTGATTTTCTAGAAAACCTTCCAATTAAAAAAAATCAAAATCATCACTAAAGAGGTCTCCCAACAAGAATAAAAAAATAATTTCTCAATCAATTCATCAAATACATTTATTTGAAAGTAATTATTTCTCTTTTATTTATGTTGAGTTGATAGTGAAGACACTTACTTCAAATCAGTTGGAGTAACAAAAGAATGACATAATGATTTTCTAGATCTGATCACAACACACCCTTCCGTTCCAATATCCGACACTGAAAAATCAAAAATCGAATCAAGGAACCCAGATCTTCCCACAATGGATTTTTTCTATTGTTAGGATAAATATAATTGTAAGAAATATATGAAGAATGCCCAAGAAGGAGCACATATAAGAGAATATGGGCATCTAATGACCTTTAATTTTCCTACATAAATCTACCAAATCAAAGTGAAGCACTTATCACACCTTAGTGTAAAAAGTATTTCTTTTTATTGGATAATTAGGGGATAAATGAAATAAAAAAGTTTTATTTCGAATTAGATCCACTTATTTTAGATGGGTAACTATACGCTAGATGGTTATGCCACATAGTTTCTAAAATAGTTCACCGACTATGCAGTTGGGTCTATCTCAATCCACATCTCACATGGTTGTATCACATGTTTAGAAATATTGTGTGCCCATTTTGAATAAATAACTATCTTAATCCACAACTCGCATGGTTTTCTCACATGGATAGAAATCTTGTTTACCAAATGTGTGTTTCTCATCTTTTTCATAAAGAATAGTTTCTCTTGGGAATCCTTGTAGTTTGGGAAAACTATGTGCTAATCATGTGCCTTCCCAGAGACCACTATACTTATTTTCATGGTTTCTTAGAGTTATTCCTCTTTTTTATACTAATTTTTATCAAATTTTGTGCCTCTGAAAAAACCTCCAAAGCATGCCAAAACACTAAAAAATTTCCGAAACAAAGTATGACCATTATATATATATATTACATAAATAGGTGTTTAGTTATAAAAAATGGGGGGGGGTACTTCTAGAATATTAGGCTATACCAATGTTTTCAAACTATTGGTATAGGCTTCCAAACCATTGGTATACCTTGTTCCAATAGTTTTCTAAACCTTTGGGTGTTATGGAGTGGATATATGACTCTACCAAGGGTTATTAATCAATAGTTGGTATATGACAACAGAAATTTCATTATACAACTGGTTTACTGATAATCAATGGTGCAGATATCTATAACTAGGTTTTCAAATATTTGTATAGATCTTGTGTCTTAATGCTATACCAACAACTTTTAAACTGATGGTATAGAGTTCCACCAATAGTTTGTTGATAAAGACTAGAATATATGAGACATAAAAAAAATACCAATGGTTTATAAAAAATGGTATATAGTTCTATATATTTCTTGATAGCATACCCCAACACATTTTGCACAAGGACCATAATATTCCATACTAAAGCCTCCCCTCCTTGCATAAAGAACAAATATCTGCACATGAACTACAATACAATATATTGAATTTTATAAACTAATAAAACACATTAAAATTCACAAAAATACATTGTATATAATTAGAAATACTAATGAAAATAATATAATGAATTCTCTATGATGAATTTAGATTCTTAGAAGTAATTTATTTCAAATTATTTATGCTATTTTAATAAATAAACACCACACTAGAAATAAAACCTTTACAATTACGCTCAAATTTTATATTTATCTCTAGAAATTAAATCATTATGGACACATAAATAGTTTTCTAACATCAATTACAATATACATTTTTCATATCTAATTATTTAACTATAGAACATATATTCATCTGTTCAGAAAATTTTATCTTATGATTATAATCAAACGAGCATGAAAGAAAATAAAACTCAACAAAAATATAAATAGTATAATATGAAAACAATGGAAAAAATGTCTGAACTCCATTGCCCTTTTCACTCCTTGAGAGTTGTTCCACATTGATTGTACCATACTGAACAACGTTATAAATTTCATAAGGAAAAAAACATGGTCCATCAACTTGTTTGGTATGATCTAGGAAGTCTACTTGTGAAATTTTCATGTATTAAAATCACATTTATGACTATTTATTGTTTACTTGGTGTTCATATGTCGAAGAGCCCGATAGATCCATCCATAAAACTAGCTAAAAACTAACCAATGTGAGATTGGGAAGCAGACGTCAACCAATCCTAAAATTGTGCTAATTAGAAACTCTAAATTATTAATAGAAAATAAAATTTTTGAAATATATTCATGTCAATAATAAATAAAATAAAACAAATTTTTTTTCATAATTTTTATTTTCCATTGAATGAACATAAATTACACCTAGAATAAAAGGAATTCTTGTTCTCTGAATTAACACTTCCTCAAATAAAACATTATTTTTGAATGTCTCAATCATTCCCTTAGTTTGTGTAGCCTTAGATATGATAAGTAGTTTGAAAAATTTGGAATTCTTCATTCAGTCTCTAAAAAAACATGTATACTTAAAATTTTCAAGAGTAAAAAAACATAAATAAATGAAGAAAAATAAATCACTTCTTCGCTAATAAATCTAGATTCCCTTGAAGAGAACATACCATAAGTTATCATGTATTATGGGCACTTTTTAGAAAGTGTTATTAAGAATAACCATATATCAAAACCCAAAAATAACATTAAACAACCAATATAATATCCTTAATTGTGATTTAATTTGTTAAGAGTAAGATACAAGGCTACCAAAAAGAACAAAACTCACCAATTTTGGAAAGATTGCTCGAAAATATATTCTATAGTTTAATAGAAATTTGGACAAAACCCAAACCTTATAATAAAATATAACTTGGTAATCTGGTTTGAACTAAAATAGTTCTTTATAGACATTAGGCCATGGAATTTAAGACTAAACACAATATTATGTACTTGAATCAACAAAAATAAAATTATAGTTCAAAAAATAATGGACAATTAATTTTCTTATACCATACCACAACAAATAAAAAAGAAAACAAACATGCTCACAATACTGATCCATCATTAAATATTCTACATAAAATTAAAAAAACTCAGGATACTCATGATCAAGTCATCATATGATTATTAGAGTATCTTAAATTATAAAAATGTAAATTACTATCATATGATTTCATCGAGGTTAGCTAGAAGTTAGGAATTCCAAATAAAACTATCATCAAATTTCAATTTTATAGGAACATCATAGTCAAAATAATGAAAATTAAAATTAAAATGAAATATAAATAAATTAAGTCTATGATAATAAATCTTCTAAAGTATGATAATGAAAATCTGACCACCAAAAATAATCAACTGGTATCAACCATAAGTTTATCATCATAAAAAAACTCCAAAAAGATCTAATTTTGTAGCCAATAAAATCACGAAACACCACACAATTTATACATTTATAGCTTACTGATTGAATATGCAATGTTTTCTGAACACATTTAAGGTTTCTTCAAAATGGTTCCTTATATATTTTAAATTATTTAGATACTAAATGAGAATCCTTAAGGATTAGTTGCACTACCTAGCGAAATGATATGTCCACAAACTACTGTCGACAACATGTAGGTTGTGACAACTGCAGGCTACATGAATCAATGATAGAGACTATAATCAATGAAATTCTAACAATTATACTTAAAAATAACCTATAAAAAGAAAATAAATAGTTGTGAGAAAAATATAATTTTTTTTCTTAAACCATGGCTGTGATAATTGGGAAAATGGATCATTATTATTGAAATTGAGAACAAATTCTATGATTTAATTCAGAATTATCAATAATAATCATGAATAAAAGGCACATAATATTTCATGTACACTAATTAAATAAACCAAACAAAAAATAATCAATCATTTTATAAATTTATGTACAAAATATAAGGTAATCTTACAATTTTTACAGTTGAACAATGAATACTATAAAACAAATTGAAGAAAACATCATTTAAGATAGAATGAATTTTTTCATATATTAAATCATTTAATAACTATATATTAATTACAAAAATAATCCACCAGCCTAACCAAGAAATATGATGAAAATATCAAATACCTAATTCTGTCACAATCATCATCAGTAATGACAATCAGAGAGAAAAGTTACATCAAAACTTCAATTGTACCCATTTAAAATACTGTATCATAGATGGAAATCTGGTTACTTAGCTTCCTTGATTCTATAACATAAAATCAAACAATCTCCTATTCAGCACCAAGAAAAAACAAATTCATAAAATGAAATATAAGAAACAATACGGGGGTGGGTATGAGCTTACACGGGTGATGAAACAATGATATGAAATAAAGTTAAGATTTTTCCCTATATTATCTTCTAGATTTTATGTATTCACCATAATTTATTATATTAAGAATTGGACATGATAAATGGGCACAAATTCAATTGTAAATCTTTGACCGATGAAGAAAACTACCCTCTAGAAGCCTAGAAGATCCACTAGCAGCCAACAGGTGATCTGTTAACCCTTAATCTGAATAATTAACGATGTGTGATATAAAATCCATAAAAAAACTATTGACATCTAGGGTTATTAAATATATTGAGTGTGCATTACAAGCATACTTCTAAATGTCAATAGAATATGTCATGCTTCCATCATAAATTTATTTTCTCAGTCGCATTCATAAATCAGAACTGCTGCATAATATATTCAGTTACATTGGGAATTTAGATGTGATATAATTAAAAAAAATAAAGTAAAATATTCTAAAAAATGAGTAAAATTTAATGAAAAAATACATATTCTATATCATTAATGTTAATCCATGAAGATGAACAATCTAGTCCAGGAAGATTCTGGATTGGAGATGTTAATGTAATAGAAATAGATTTGACAGGATTACTCAATACTTGTTAAATATCAAGGAGGTATAGAACATGTTTCCCAAGATCTTTAATTCATATTGAAGGATCCTTCTCTATAGTACACATAGAGAAGACACAATGTGAAACTAATGAATTGTCTAGGGATTTCTTATGGAATAAATGACAATCAAATTTCAAATAAAATTAATCAAAATTCCAATGTCAAAGTGTTGGGATGAATCAAAAAACAATGGAGATCCATGTACTAATTCCCCAGAAGAAAGAGGACTTCGAATAGGGACCCTTACATCATGAGTTACTAATGAGTTTTCACTCCCAACCCTTAGCAGAAGACAAAAAATATTTCCAAATGTTGGAACATGATTTTAATTTTCATAACTAGTACTTATACCTTTGATATGAGAAAAATAAGGGAAAAAATAGAGAATTTGACTAGGGTTTCCAATATGAAGCATCAAATTACATTTAGTATTTTCTATGGAGGAAGTAAAATTGTTCCAACGTAGTTTACAATATAGAAGATGAAGGAAATAAAATTCAATTACATGTTTGTGAAGGTAAAATTTATTTTTATCATATTCCAATAAAAAATAAAAGAATTTAAAACTATTTCTTTGTTATGTAATTAACAATAATTTCATTATGATTGATGCGGTTCAACATGTAGACTAAAATAATGAAGGCAAAAAAAGGAGACCATGAAATATCCCAATTGAATGACGGGATCATAATTTGTAATTCTAGAAAATTAAATTGATACTCTGACTAATATTAATTTTTCAAGTAAAAAACTCTTTATTACAAACATCCAACTTATCATTGGGTTCAATATTAATAATTATAAAACAATATCATTCATATATTAAATGACATCAAATCATCAGACATCAATTGGCATAAATATCAGTCAGAAATGAAATTGATCAATCTGTCCCTCATCACCATCACTATCATCATTAGCCTCATCCTCGTCCTCATCCCTATCCTCTTCCTCAACCTCATCACCTCCCTCATCCACTAACTCAACCTATTCCTCACTATCTCTATCACTACCACCAAGAAAAAAATTTCCCCAGAAACCTCTAAGACTTCCTAGTGATGCAAATTATAATGAACACAACAATTAAAAATATGCATCACAATCCATAATGGACTCTGGTAGATGTGATGGAAATAATACCATCATCAGTTTGATAAACTTAATATTTTCTCATTCAGTATATTCTTCCACTAGTGTAACCATTTTTCAGCCAGTTCTTCCCATGACAAAACCTTTTCCAACATGGTGGTACTACAATTAGTACAATAATTGGTCCAATAACTCCTCGAAACTATACTCTTCCCTTGGTGGAAATTTAATCTTTAGTGGTGCTAATCTTCCAAAACATGATGCAAGTGATCATTTGGTCCAAAATTTTCAGGTTCCTAGGCTTCAAGGGACTCCAAAGCAACTTGTTTCAAAGATAAATATATTATTATGTTACAAAATAGATAATAAAATTTTAAATAAACTATGTAGAACATAATATATACTATTGTGTCAGTTCATTAACCACAATTCTATATTTTTTCATTTTTCTTAAGCAAACAATTTCTCTCAAGGCATGTGTCCTTCAATATTCAATACCTCCCTCTAAAATGAAATTGATTTTATGAAAAAATAATTCAATATACATTACTATAAATGAATTCTATAACTAAAATCAAATCTATATTAATTTCAAATAAATTAGAAAATAAACACATGTGGTTTGGTTCAATTATGTTTTGTTTAGTGTATTTCAGTTTAGTGTGGGTTAGATGGATATTCAATCTCCACCTATCTACCAAGACATTGGAAATCTAACAAATTAAGCAGAAAACAAAATAAATTTAAAGACAAAAAGAAACTCTATAAAAGACTATCGTACAAACTTCCTCTCATGGTATGATATCATTATATTCCCCAAAGTGTTGAGGTATTTCTTTGAATTAGTGTTTTATATTTATACTAAAAAATTCCAAAAAAATCAATTATACAAATAAATTATTAAATAAAAACATGATTATTTTGTTTAAAAAAATTAATGTATGATTAATACCTTAAATTTGGTAATCATCTAATGAATAATAATTTACAGATAACATTCTATTAGATAATCATCCATGACACGTATGGCCTCTAAATCAATGACAACCCTAGCATGAAATCTATGATAAAACTCATTCTCATAGGCTCTCTACATCTCACATAATTCCATTAATCGTGGTATCCTCACACTCACACCATCACGAATGAAGATGACAAAAAAATTATAAATTATTTTAATACAAAATTTCATTAATCAATTTTTTCCATATTTGTAACCAATATTTATCCTTCAATTTATTTTGAAGGTGTCTCTAGAAGTTTGAACTAACGAAAATGATTTAAAAGTATTTGGAAAGCATTTCCAAAAAAGTCATACATTCCCACCTTGGTTTTTCAATCATTTGGTCATCTTTACTGTAGTCCCCCATCAACTGTGTGTGGTGGTTCCACACCACATGTATATGTGTATAATCATGCCATCAATTAGTAGATCTAAATTTTAAAAAATAAATAAAAAATTACATAAACAATCTTATAATAAATATTAATTATGGTTTTAAAATTATTTGGGTTCTATAAATATACCTTGGGTAGTCTCGTCAATGGGCATCGTTGGATCCACATGTACTGAAGGAACATCACCCTGTCCAGATATAGGGGATCCCAGTGTATTCTATAAAAGATTACAATTTTTCATAGAATGAGTCAAATAAGAAGCAATGTAGAAACTCAAAGGGGAAGAAGTATAAGGGAAAAAAGATGGCATGGATAGTAGGCCAAATTCATGATATAGAAGAGGAGTAGGAATCATCATCCAATACGGGAATGATGGGTGAGAATGCTCAAATATAAATGATGATGAAAAACATGGGTGGTCTAAATATCGCATGTTTCCTTAACAATAATTAAGGATTGAAATATTTGGTAGATAATATTTTAGAAGGAGGGAAAAGGTCTAATTGGGTATACCGATAGGAACACCACGCTCCAGTACCAACCCACCCTACTTATACCACCATCCTGATTACTATGACCTCTAGGTAGTTTGTCCAATAACTAGAGTATATGTGGTGGATCCTGCATCAATTTTTAAAACAAAATTAATCACATTACATTATATGTTATATATATATATATAATAAAATACTCACAAAATTCAGTAATGGTGGAATGCTTATCTCAGTCATTCTGGGATTGTTGTATGTCATCCTTTTTCTTCGCATCTCCTCACTATGTTTTATTTACTAAATTTGAAAATAAATATCTAATTAATTCGAAATGGATACCTAAAATGTTATCTAAACAAAAACAAATACGAGGTAAGATATAATTTAGGAATACCAGTTGTCATACCAAATACATTATACATAGTGATAAAACAAAAAAAAATTTAAATTTAGTGGGAATAATATCAAAATAGAATACATATCATAGAATAAAAAATATCTTCAAATTCACATGGTTAGGATAGGAATGACATAGTTTTAATCTTTTTGTCAATTCAATCCAACTCAGTTTTGGTTAGGTAAGTTGATCACTTTTTTCCCTTATGATAGTTGGTTTATTTTTGTCTAATTATTAGATTAGTTGTCCATATTTATTTTCTTTTGTCATTCCATTAAACAATGTTAATTTATTATGTCATTTGTTCATTTTTATTTATCTTAGGACATTCGATGAATAATTTGGTGATGTAATTTTTCCATTTTTTGGTTAGTTAATTATTTTTATTTATTTTGATTTTAATATCAACAATTATAATATGTTTAATTAAAATCATTAGTTTTTCACTAATTTAATTGTTTTAGTTTTATTTGGATTCATACTTTTTAATATCATTAAATTAAATTTAAAAAAATGAAACTAAAATAAAACTGATACAAAAAATATTGAAAAATAACTTGATGGACAAGTTAGGAAAAAATATTTGAAATCAATAAAAAATCAATTTGAATAGTACCAACCTTAACTTCCCATGTCGAGCTAAACCAAAATAACCGAGAACATGGATGAATGATTCTATATATTTCCCTCCACAAAATCACATTCACAGTCAAATTTGACAGTTGAGATATTAGATTCATCAATATTAATAAATGGATCAGGACCAATGGGAGCAGGGGTGTTTCTGATTCTATCATCACCTTCATCAAAAATATGTCTAGGAACTTCTTTAATAATGATACCAATTTCAGGTCAAATATGATCTTTAAAAAAAATATTTTACCACTGATTCCATTATATATGGTTCATCAGTAGAAATATTTTGTGTCATTTCAAAAACTCAATATAAATAGTTATTAATAAAGGTTACATACCTCATCATCAAATAAAAGCACTGGAATTTCATCATAGTGACTTGACCATGAGAGTAACAATCCAATATTATTATTTTTTCAACCATTCCATAATAACCTACATTTTAAAATTGAAGTCTACTATCTGATGTACTGGAATAATAGTCTGTGGTAGTAGATACCATAACAGCATCATGTTGTGTTCTCATTTTCTTTTCCTATTCGGGGATAATAAATTTTTACCCATTGATCAAAATTTATTTACAGTCTTGGAAAATGGTTTTTAGACCAAAATACAAAGATCTTATTTCCTCAGAGATAAAGTCAGTTTGAACAGTCAATAACTAAAATATAAATAAATATTAATTGTAATTAAATATTTATTTTATTAATTTATTATAGTATTATTTTTATCTTTAATTTCAATTATGATGAAATTTCTTTTGTGTTAAAATTATCACTCTTTATCAAGTACAAAGAACCATGTTTTCTATATATCATTTCATTATGTTATTTGTTGATAAAAATTTAAATAGTTTAAAAGATATATAAAATTACATTATATGAGATAAGATATACATGTTCAATTAACATAGACGATGAAGTCATCAAAAAATTCACTATTGATCAAAATAGTGCGACATTCCATCTCCCGCACTTCAAGGCCTAATGTAATCAATGTATATGATCTAGATATTCTAATGGTATAAGAAATTGATTGAAAATTGGGTTCAAATTGTTCATATTTTAATTCTACATTTATCATTGGTTTGTTCTTTCTCATATTAAGATCATACAAATACATTAAGTAGAAATCCATACATTTATGAGCCATATAACCATTCACGATAGAACCTTCAGGACGAGTCATTTTACATAAATAAGACTTAAATGTGTTTGTATTTCTTTTATTTTGATACGTCCAATTTAAAGTAACAGGTCCTCCAAGAACTATTTTGGTTGGAAGATGGATATGGAGATCCCACATGCATGTGAAAAATGATAGAATAAATATTTTATCTAGCTCTCATGAAATTAGTTGTTCATCTTCAAAATATTTTTTCAACAAAGAAACGGAAAAATTTACAGCACAAAGATCATTAAAAAATATAGCAACAAAATAACATACACCCTTACATTTTTGGACAAAATATGACATATTTATATCTGAATCAACTCATTAAGAAGGATGTGATAATCACAAGTATTCAATGATATCATCTTAATATAACTTCTTTTAAAGCATTTTGATATGTTTCAGGAATATTCATTATGAAAAATTAATATTCTCTAATAGTTGTTCAAATTGTTTTTTCTAATGTTTTCAACACATAAGAAGCACATGTAACTTTCCATTTATTTTCACTTATACACATATGATGAAATTATGTTCTGATCCTCTAATCCACCAAGTCATGCCAAGATCATAAGTCATCATTTCTCCTTATCTTGACATTTAGAAGAACTGAATGAATCATTTCACATATATTCTATTCAATGAAAATTACATCTAAGAAATGACGTAACAAATTGTTTGAGAAATAAGGGAACTCAACGATGTTACTACTCTTCTTCCAATTATAATTGGATTCAATGGAAATATTCTAACTCAATATAAATTTCATTTGACACTTCCTAAATAAAAATTTTAAATAATTAAATTCATTAAGAGCATTATTTTTGGACTTACACTGATGTGGATCTTCGTTCTCCAGAGTATTTATAAATCATCAAAAATTATTTTTATATGGATAGTCCTTTGGAAATAATCATCAATGCCTTATAAAACTAAAACTACAATGGTATTTCAGTATTCTCGACCATGTATTGTTCATACAAACATGAAATGATAGTTTTATATTCATGATTCATCTAGAAATCATTCCATAAGTAGGAATATAATTGTTCATCTACATAAGCACAACACACACCTGAAATATGCCTTTTGAACATGCATTGTATGTGTGAACACACACTTCCCAATGAAGCTTCAGACCCTTTATTAATGGTTTCCTATATGTGTCTATATCATTTCTGGGATCAGAAGTTCTTTATATGAGTATAATCACGAAAATGAAATGTTTTATCATACACAATCAAGGTGGAAGGTTATAAATGTGTATGAAACCCATCCATGGGATGTGTGAAGTAAGAATTTTCAAAATTGGATTAAAACCATCACCTGAGAAACCAAGACTCACATTACACATGTGATCTATGAAATATCGATATCAAGTATCAAATCTCATCCACGAAAATCCACCTGAAGGGTGACCCAACTCCCCATTATTATTCTTTCTATTTCTATCACACCATTACATATTTGTTTATATTTCATCAAACATGAAAATATTCTTGAGTGTGGGGATCAATGGAAAGTCTCACATTACTTTCTATGGAACATTGGATGGTGTACCATCAGCTTTTGGCTTCCATTGTGATGTGAAACATCTTATAAAATCATTTTTTTAGTAGTTTCCTCCCCAAATAAGCAAAAATATTTTGGGCATAAATTTTTTATTTTGAAAATCCATGTTTATCAACTAAATTCCATTCCATAGAGTGGTTTGAGAGAATATATGTATAATATATAAGTAATTCATCCCATAATTGAAGAATTTAATCGATTTAAGTATTAGAAATCCCCTACACTGTTTTCCCATGAAACAATCGGAATAAAAATTCCAGCCTTTTTATTTTAACAAAATTCAGAGATACTAGAGTCACGACAACAACATTCAATTTTTTCACCATCTCAACATACTAATTTTCATTATATTCATCATGTGTGATTGTATCAAATTATTCGTGGGTTAAAATCATTTTCTTATATTGATAATGAAGAAATGGAAACCAGTCATACAATAAATCCTCTAATATAGTAGTTTCATTTGGATCATGATCATTGTGAGATTACATTTTCTCCCTATTGTGATACCACACATAATAGTTTTTGTGAAAACCATATTTGGTTATATAGTGGATAAATTATCAATGGATGAACTATGGTATTCCAATACTATTATAAAATAGGGAGTGTATATGACCACGATCTAAAGCATTTTCAAATGAAAAATATAAGGAGATCTCTATCTTCATTTTAAAATCACTTAAGATATGTCCGGATTCATACATCCAACAACCACCTATTCTATAAAAAAATAAAATGTCATTTCATAAAATCAATTCTATATGATTGAATTTTTATAAAAAATATATGTAAGGAAATGATGATTTTTCACGTTGTATGAAACCATAGCTGACACACTACTCTATATGATAATCATAATATAAACGACAACAAAATAAAAAATATATAACATAATAATTTAAATAAAAAACTATGATTTGAAATTAAATTTTATCAATAAGTAATAAATAATCATAATACTATTTAAATTTGCATTTATAATTGATTTTTTATTTAATTTTTTTCTCTTATTCAATTCACTATTTTAAAAATGTTATACTTATTCAATAAATTCATGTATAATAGATTACAACTTCTAGGTAAACATGTTATATTTGTTCAGATTATTTTTTATCCGTTTTGTTTTTTATTGATTAGTCTTTCTCACTGATTTAGTTTGGTGGGTTTTTTTAATTTTTTTTGGATTGGGTCGATTATTGCATATTAGGGTTTTATTAATGATTGTTCATTTCAGAAAAATTTTTACCACAACTATAGAATTTATTTTTATTATGTTCAATTTATTTAACTTATTTTTATTTTAGTATAGATTGATGTAGTTTAGTGTAATTCGGGATTAATAAAGAGTACATGGGCCAAATAAAGAATTTTCAATTCAATTAAATTAGTTTTTATAGTCTATTTGATTTTGATATATATATATATATAATTGTTTATTTTGGTTATTTTTCGGGGTGTAAAGGGATTATAGTTTCTGTTCATTTATTATCAAGCCTAGTTTGATCAGTTCAGTGCAACATAATTTGCTTAGGGTATGGTAAATTAATTTCTATTTATGTTATTTTAGTGGTCCATAATAACAAGGAATAAATTGGTTATCAATGTTATTTTTTAGAGTGTATTTTTTAAAGGGTATCCATATTGTTCTCATGAGCATGAAACATGTAGGTTCTCAATAAAAATGATATAAATACAAACAGAAGAGTTATTGAATGGTTTATGGACTTTACGGTAAAACCAAATGGGTAATATTAACCTTACCCTAATAGATTCCAATATTTTTAATGGATTCCTTACATTAGGATGAGAACATCATTCTAACATTGTGGTCATATAATAGTAATTTTTCTCCTATAGGATAAAACATTGTAGATTTTTGTATTTTTCACAAGGTTCAGAAGTGTGTGGTCTTTTAATAGGCAATATAATGGTACAAAAATATTCAATATCCCATATATGCGTACATCAAATTCATCATCTAACATATAAAGAGTTTTATAGTTCATTTGAAGTATAGAAGTAGGAATACATGATTTTATTAGTACCAATGTAATTATTTTATTGTATCATTGGGTAAAGGATATTGTTGGTCTAATTTGGGTTATTTCCATCACAAGTATTTTTTATATCTTGCGTCATGAATTTGGAAAACTCATGAATTATTACAAAGTACCTCACACATGTCATTTCTCCTAAGTGCATCTGTAACACCCTGACCCCAGTTACCTAGAGTCGGTGCACTATTACATAACATTGGCATGATCAAGAAAATCATGTCTCAAAAGACTGATTAGTTTAGTATCCTTGGAAACACTAGATACATTGATAATTATTACATTACATGATAAAGTGAAAACTACAAAAACATAGTCTCCATAATATACACTAATATTCCCTTAGACTATCCCTGCAGGTCAGTCATAAAATACATCTTCAAATCTTTGGAAAAATAAAACATTGAAAGGGGTGTGCTCAGATGCTTAGTAAGGATAACAATATAGTGAAAACATTAATAAATAAGCTTAAACATTTAAGGAAATATATAACTGAAAAAAAGCATTTTAAACTTTATCATTAGAATAATATGGAAAAAATGCAATTAAATAATTCCATTTACTTATTCACATGGATATTCTACCAGTTGAATAATCACATGCACTATCAAAAATAACTTTTATAATGATTGAATGCATAATGCAAGAATATCATAAACACATAGTCAAGGCCTTATGCCAAAACTACAAATAATGATTTGTTAAGGCCTTGTTTGAAGACACTAGTTTGTCTAATGAGACCTAACGATGCATTGAGGAGCTATATCGGGCTCCACCCGTCACTTACTAAGTCCAATGCAATCCTCATATGAACAGGTTTAATCATAACATAAACATTTGTATTAAACCTCGCATACGAAAGGTCAATAGTTTCTCTAGAAACCATGAATGGTATAAAAATAAGCCTTCCACATTAAAACATAACACAAAACCTTAAATACAATATAAAAGTTTTGTATCATAATAAATCAACTTCAAATAAGCTTAAAATCCATCAAAGAATTTTGACATAGATGAAATCAAAACTATTTGAAAGAAATATCTCTTTTTTGAAATCATTTAAAAGTCACATAATTATAAAAGAAAAAATTTACATTGAAAATATTCATATAAACTTGTAATGTAAGCCTCAAAGATTTTATAACGGCAAAAAATATCTACACCTGCCGTATAAGTTAAAAAATTCATTCTTAACTTATTTTTGTCAAAACGCTTAAAAAAGACTTTTTTTTGGAAAACCACAGCAAGAATCCAATATAAAAATCATATAAAAATTCAAAATGGGTAAAAAGTTCTTTAACCTATAGTCAATGAAATAGTATTAATGTATTGAAATACATTTTTAAGAAACATGGATGTGGATGATAAAGAGGTCCCATTAGATAATTACGTATAAACAACCTCGAATAATGGATAGATTGTGAAACTAACCCTTAAATTTTACATTCCCTTGGTTGGAGGTAGGTTAACCTCCTATATAATGGGGAACTAATTGTTATTAAATTATATAATAATCATATACATTAATATGATATCATAGATGATCTTTTAGCATTGCTTTGTTAATAATATCTTAGTTTTATCATCCTTTGGGTGTTAACAGATTTGTTTTCCTTTATATTATTTATTATGTGAGTCATATTTGTTATGAATGGGATGTATCTTATTCATACCCCGAATTATATGAAGTCTTTAAACATTATTTTTATTCATCAAATTAAATTTAGTCTTGAATGGATACGATGGGGAATGAATCTGATCGCCTTCATAGAAACGGTAATCCGTATGTATGCACGAGCGACAATATCATTATTTTGATATTAAAATAAAATATAATTGGATGTTATATCATATATACAGAATCATTATCATGTTATATTTATTATTTACATCAATTACACATCATCATTATACACATCCAAATAATAATGTATTGAATAATTATTACACCACGACGTGGAGACGGTAAGTCGTACGCGCGCACATATGTTGACATGTGATTCAAAGGATGGACAGAATAATGAATATGGTTGTACCATATTTACAATTAAATCACCGTTTTTAGAAGATACTGGTGTTATTATTTTATAATGGAAACAAAAAATAAAAAGGAAGTGGAAGAAGAAAGGAACTTGAAAGAGGTGATGAAATATTTACCTTTCTTCAGGTTCTTCCTTTTGATTTGATCAAAAGGTCTCCTTAGGTTGACTTTATGACTAAAGTAATGCATCTAGGATTATGGGATGATAGTTTATAGGGTATTTTTGTAGATTTTTCCCGAACCAATAGTCTTTGATGGTGTGAATTTCATGGAAGGGGAGTGCCCTTTTATAAGAGGGGTGAGGGCACCTTATGAAAACCTAGAAATATTATATTATAATAAAATCATTTTAGGTATCTAATGGTTAAAAAATTGATTATTTAAAGGATAAGGTGGGTATGGGTCTCCAAACACTCAAACAATAGGTTTTAGATAGTTTTGTGTCACTATATTAACATTATCTTTTAGATTTAACCCTTAGTTAAATAGTTTGACATTTACCATGTCTCTTTGTATTTTTATATTATATGGCTAATAAACATCCTATATACTTAAAAGTGAACCCCAAATGGTTCATTAATGATACACCTATAATTATATAAGTCTTTTGGCAGAATAATACATTTTTAGGAATATAATATTAATTAATAATATAATATTTTGTTTAAACACTATTTTATGTCAATTTTGACACTATTTGGTGTTTTGTTTTTTCGAATATAATAACAGAATTATTGCTTGAAAAAACAATTTATTTAACCAACCCTAATTTGTCATATTGTTCTATAAAATTAGTGTAATTCATAAAAAGTATCAAATTACATTTATTTGGATATTTATAGTATCAATTATTTTAATATTTCATTAATTAGGTAATTACTTCATCATCACTGTGTCATAAATAAATTATAATACATAATGTCAAAAAAAAATGAAATACCATTATGTAGGAAATCCTTTTAGATTTCTAATGAATTTTTATAGTCTAATTTATCTTATGTGTATCCCTATTTTAAAAATGTTTTAGTTATTAAAATTTGATTTTAACTCTTTTAACTGTTCTTTAAATAAAATAATAATAAGTGTCTTAATCTAATCCATGTGGACCAAAGAGGTTCATATATTATTCCTAAGCTTTTTTTTTGTCGAACGATACTTATCCAATAGAAATAGGACATGTGTTAGGGTAATAATAATATCATTTCTACCCTTAATTAACCTATTTACTTTTAAACGTGGTAAATAAAAGTAAAAAGTTACTATTCACCAAAAAAATATTTTTATCTTATTAAACCACATTTTACTCTTTGATATTAACCGTGTTTCCTGGATTTTTGAAATTCGACTCACAAAAGCGATAAAATTATATTTTATGTGAATTTGTAAATTCTCGAAGGAGGTGGGTAAAAGATGATGAAAAGTTCAATAAAATTTTTATATATCTAAAATTAATATAAACTGACTCCAATGAATTAAGATGAACATATATAGGTATTATGTATCAATTTTGATCTAAAATATATTTAAATAAAATAAATAATTATTTTAAAAAAAATTGGTTTTAAACAATAACTCAGTGTTTTTATCTATTCATCAAAAATTGAATGTTTTCAGAAAAATACCAAAATTTCACCCTAAGAAAATTTCGATATTCCAAATCCAAAAATGATGTCCATTTTGAAAGATAAAATTTATAAAATTTCAAAAAGATGGTTTTACTATTCATAACGGCTAGTTTCATTGGTTGTTGTGTGTTAGAAGTCGAAATGCGTACAACACACTCTACTTTATTATTCAAAGAGAAGCGTACCGTGGAAGCTTGTGGTGTTACATTCTCCCCTCCTTCAATTAATTTCATCCTCTAAATTTCTATAAAATTACTACAGAAAAAGACTCGGGTGGTTCTTCATCATAAGTTCCTCAGGTTCCCATGTTTCCTCATCCATCTTATGGTTTCTCCATATAAATTTTACCAGACAAGTCGTCCGGTTTCTCAACACATGTTCTTTGGTATTAGGAATCATGATGGGATCTTCGCAATAAGACAGATCGAGTACCGGTTCTAATTACTCATAGGTGTGTACATGCATTGGGTCATGCATGTATTTTCTCAACAGTGATACGTGGCACACATCGTGAACTTTGGAGAGACTTAGTGGCATTGCCAACTGGTAAGCTACAACCCCAATTCATTCAAGAATTTTGAAAGGTTTGATGTACTTGGGACTAAATTTTCCTTTCTTACTGAAATGTATAACACCATTCCATGGAGATACCTTCATGAATGTATGATCTCCTACCTAAAATTTGAAATCATTCCTTCTATTATCAGTATATCTTTTCTGCCTACTTTTCAGCTGCTTTGAGGTTGTTTTGGATTATCTTCACCTTTTCCATTATTTCCTCCTCCAGTTCAGGTCCAATGAGTTTTCATTAACCAACATCATCCCAACAGGTCCATGTGCGACATCTCTTTCCGTATAACGCTTCATATGGTGCCATCTGAATACTTGAATGGAAGTTATTATGATAGGAAAATTCTACCAAATGTAAATATTGATCCCACATGCCCTGAAAGTCAAGTGAGAAGGTTCTCAACATGTCTTCTAAGGTTTGAATAGTTCGTTCTGATTGTCTACCTTTTTGAGTGTGGTAATCAGTGCTCAAATGAAGCTTAGTATCCAGGGGTTTATGAATACTTTTCCAGAATTTTAATTTAAAATGGGGATCATGGTAAAAAACAATCAATAGTGGTACTCCATGAAGTCTTACACCATCATTAATATATATTCTTGCAAAACGTTTATGCGGTAAATCTTATCTTATAGAAAGAAAATGTTCTGACTTGGTCAGACGATCAACAATGACCCATATTTCATCGTTCCTTCAAATAGTATTTCGTAGTCCCGTGACAATGTCCATCATAATATTATCCCATTTCCTCTCAATTATAGGAAGAGAGTTCATGACTCTTCTAGGATGTTTCCTTATAGCTTTCACTTGTTGACAAACCATACATCTTGACACAAAATCAGCAATCTCCCTATTCATATTGTCCCAAAAAAAATTCTTTCAAATATCTATTCATTTTGGTGCTCCCATAGTGTATAGAGAAATTAGAACTATGAGCATCATACAACAATTCCCTTTTTAGATCAGGTATATCGGTAACACAAAGTATCTTCCCAAATATCAAAATTCCATCCTCATACACAAACTCATTCAATCTCCAATAATTCACAGCTTGATTTTTTTTGAAATTCTTCATCATTAGCCTGAGAACTTATTAATATTTCTAGTACATATGGTTTGGAAACGGTTTGAAAAATTATTGATGTTTCCCCTTCCGTGGTGATTCTCGTATCCATCTTTACTAGATCCATTTATATAGGATCCTTTGAAACTCTCATCTTGTTCAAAACTCCATGATCATTTATACTAAAAGTATATGCAACAATATTTTCCTTCCTCGGGTTGTAGTGTATCATGAAATCATAATCCATGCGTAGTTCAAGCCATATCCCTTGCCTCGTGTTGAGTTATTTCTTTGAGAAAATGCACTTCAAACTCTTTTGATGAGTATAAATCGCACATTTTTCACTATAGAGATATTGTCTCCAAATCATCAATGAAAATATTGCAATTTCTATCTCAAGATCATGAGTATGATAGTTTTAATCTTTAATTGTTAGCTATCGTGATGCATAGGAAATAACCTTATCATTCTGCATAAGGACACAACCAAGACCTTTCTTTGAAGCATTACTATAAATAATAGACACATCATTCATAGATGGTAGAGTCAAGATAGGATCATTGATTAATCTTCTCTTCAGATCTTCAAAACAATCTTCACACTCCTTTGTTCGAACTAATTTAACCCCTTTACGTGTGATATTCGATAATGGGTTAGACAATCGGGAACAATTCTAGACAAAACATCGATAATAACCTGCTAAACTAATAAAACTGCGTACCTCGGTTATACTCGTAAGTGTTGTCCATTCTTGGATTGCTCTTGTATTAGAAGGATGAATAAACATTCCATCCATAGAGACAATATGGCCATGAATAGAAATCTCTTGAATCCAGAATTCACAATTACTAAACATCCCATATAATTCATGTCTTCTAAGAGTATTACGGATAATTCTCAAGTGATTTTCATGATCATTGTAACTTTTGCAGTATACAAAGATATCATCAATAAATACAACTACAAATTCATCCAGATATTCCATGAAAAATCTGTTCATTAGATCCATGAATACAAAGGGTGCATTAGTCAATCCAAATGGAATTACTGTAAACTCGTAATGCCTGTACGAGGTTCGAAATTCTATTTTCGATATATATTCCCTTTTCACACACAACTGAGGATATCCAGATCGGAGGTCTATCATTGAATAGTATTGAGCTCCATGAATTTGTTCAAATAAATAATCAATGCGAGGTAGGGGATACTTTTTATTTATTGTTATAGCATTGATCTACCTGTAGTCGATGCACAACCTCATAGATCCAACTTTTTTTAACCAAAAGGATAGAGGATCCCCATGGAGAAATACTAGGGGAAATAAATCCTTTATTACTCAATTCCCCAAGTTTTTTGTTTTGTTCCACTAATTCCATAGTTTCCATTCTATAAGGGGTCTTCGATATGTTCCTCGAACCAGGAATAAGGTCAATGGAAAAATCAATTTCTTGTTCTGGAGGATGACCAGGTAAATACTCTAGAAAAACATCAACATGTTCTTACACAATAGGTACATACTATATTCGAACATTCGTTTCCTCACCCACAATTATTTCATTCTTTTCATCCCTAAAAATTGAATTTAGTTGACCTACTGGAGGCGGATCTAGATATGAATTAGGAGGTGATGTTTCTGCTCTAAAGATAACGTGTTATTTATCATCATCATCAAAAATCATATCCTCATTCTTCTTAAAATAAATCTTCACATCATGGCCCGAAAGCCAATCCATACCGAGGATTATATCAAATTCCATCATGGGTATGATGATGAGGTCAACAGTTAAATAACGTTTATATGCCTTAATGGGAACTAATTCACAAAACATTGTTGCAATGATACTTCCCTTAGGAGTTTTAACTGACAACTCCCTTGTTAAACCAAATTGGAAATATATAATTTTCTTAGGAAACTGGGAAGATATGAAACAATGCGATGATCCAGAATCAAAAAAATCATTTTCTAAACTTGAGGAAACCATTAAATTAACTACCACCACATCTTTCGAATCCTCTACCTCAGAAGTAGTGATAACATAAGCCTGTCCTTGATCCCTTGTCCAATTTTGAAGTAATTTTCCATGACTCTTAGGACATTCATTTGTGTAATGTCCCATCTCCCTGCAATTGTAGCATTCAACATTGGTAGCTTCTTTCTTTCTCTTGCAATCAAAAGCTTGTGGGCCTTTTCACCACACTTGTAACAGACTCCCATTCCCTTCAAGAAAGTACCAGGGTGTTTATTCCCACATTTACTACCAGATGGATATTCAAAAAATCCCTTCTTCCCCTTATTTCCAATTATAGAGTGATGAATAGGTATATTATTCTCTTGCTTTGCTTTAAAGTCATAAGACATAGAGAATTATTTTCTTGTCTTGATAGAACATGAGACAATATCTTCGTAAGATGAGAAGGATTGTGAGACTAATGCTCAACAGGGAAATGGTTTTAACCCATCAAATAAATGATCAATATTACTTATTGGGTTACATATATAATCTACAGCATGCCTCACTAACCATGTATAGTTTTCCTCATACTCTGCAACATTATCATCATCCTTTTGCCTCCGACTTAGAAATTTCATTTCCATATCTACTTGATGGTCACGAGAAAAGTATTTTTATATGAAAAGATTTTTAAACTCCCTCCATTCCATATTTGATACTTCATCATCTTCCTTTGTGTTTTAAATCAATGATAACCATTTATCAGCATCCCCATTGAGGCGGTAAACTGTCATGATATCTTTTTCCCTTTCACTACTCCCCAAGTCATGGAATATTTTCTCTAAGTAATTTATCCATTGCTCGGCTACCAATGGATTTATAATCACATTGAATGTTGGTGATTGTTGCCTCATGAAGTGGTCTAACATTGATCCTCTATGGTGTGGATCAGGTTGCTCCATACAGGTAAGGTTATTATTCATAACCTGTGTGAGTTGTCCCAATATAGTAATAAGCTGATCAACACCAGTTGTATCACCAGCTCCACTATAATTATCTTGAGCAGGAGGTAAATACCTACATGGAGTGCATGAATTAATACCATTTCCATTCCTTCCACTATGTTCTATTTCTAAACAATGACATAAAATAGATATTTTATGAATCAAAATACATAATTAAAAACTTGTAAAACATTTAACATAAATTGAATAGTTTATGGATATAATCCATAATCATAAAAATGTTTTCTTTGAGGATGTTTATACTCATAAAACCTTCATAATGGGTTGTAAGGAAAATGAGAATTATCCTATGAATATCCCCCGAGAGTGTCATAACCAATAGTGCAATAAGGCCCATCTTCGTGCACCAATTCCCATTTGAGTCTATCTCAAACCGGTGTTTTTGGGTTTTACCCCTAGGTACATCAGTTCCAGAGCCGCCTCTACCTGATCATATCAAGACAGGGATGTATTTCTTGGAAAACTCACAAAATATCTACAATACCAAAATTCTAGGATGTTCTTCTATACTAATCCTCAAATTTTATCTTAGGGCTATGTTCTCTAATCAGAGTTTACCTAAATATAGCTTCCAAAGTTTTTACTAAGCTTCCACTGAAACAAACTGCAACGTCTTGACCCCAGTTACCCAAAGTCGGTGCAATATTACATAACATTGGCATGCTCACAAAAGATCAAGTCTCAAATGACCGATTAGTTTAGTAACCTTGGAAACACTAGATACATTCATAAGTCTTACATTACATGATAGTGAAAACTACAACAACATAGAATTCATAGTCCACACTCATATCCCCTTGGGCTATCCCTACAGGTCAGTTGTAAAATACTTCTCCACATCCTGGAAAAAATAAAACACAGAAATGGGTGAGCTCAGATGCTCAGTAAGGATAACAATATAACAGAAACATTCATAAATAAGTAAAATCATTTAAGGTAGTTTATAACAAAAACAAAAGCTTCTAAGCATGAAATTTAGCATAATATGGAAAAAATAAAATGAAATAATTCCATTTACTTACTCACATGGATATTCTAATAGTCGAATAATCACATGCAATATCAATAACCACATTCATAATGATGGAATGCATAATTACAGACTATCATAACCACATAGTCAAGGTCTTGTACCTAGACTACAAATAAGATTTTGTCAAGGCCTTGTTCTAAGAAACTATTTTGTCTCATGAGACATACCGATTCATCAAGGGGCTATAGAGGGATCCACCCATCACTTACTAATTCCAATGCATTCTTTATATGAACAGGTGTAAAACATAACATAAATATTCGTATTAAAACTAGCATACGAAATGTCAATAGTTTCTCCACAAACCATGAATGGTATAAAAATAATACATCCACAGTATAACATAACAAAAAACCTTCAATAAAATATGGATGTTTTGTATCATAATAAATAAACATCAAATAAGCTTAAAATCCATCAAATGTTGTTGACATGGATGAAATCAAAACTATTTGAGAGAAATATCTCTTTTTAAAATCATTTAAAAGCCATATAATTATAAAAGGGAAAATTTACTTTGAAAATATTATTATAAGATTATAAGGGAAGATTTGACAATTTAATAATAGTATAAAATAGCTTCACCCGTCGTATAAGTTAAAAAATACATTCATACCTTAGAAAAGGATAAAAAGTACATTGTCTAGAAAATGACAGAAAGATTACTTTATAAAAAAAATTATAAAAATGCAAACAAGGGTATACATTTCTTTAACCCATAGTGTATTAAATTGTAATAATGTTTTGAAATACATTTTTAAGAAACTGGGATGTGGATTATAAGTAGGTCCCTATAGATAATTACATATAAACAACCTCAAATAATGATGTGATTGTCAAATTAATCCTTACCATGTACATTTCCTTGGCCTAGGGTAGGTTAAACTCTTGTGTAATAGTGAAATAATTGTTATTAAATTATACAATAATTCTAAACATTAATATGATATCATATATCATCTTTTAACATTGATTTGTTAACAATATCTTAGTAATATCATCTTTTCGGGTGTTAACAAATTTGTTTTCCTTTATTTTTATTGTTATGTGAGTCATATTTATTATGAATGGGATGTATAATATTCATATAGAGAATTATTTCAATTATTTAAACATTATTTTCAATCATCATATGAAAATTAGTCTGGAATGGATACGATGGGGAATGAATCTCATCGGGTTTGGGGAGACGGTAATCTGTACGTACGCACGAGCGACAATATCATTTTTTTGATATTAAAATAAAATATAAATGGATGGTATATCATATATATAGAATCATTATCATGTTATATTTATTATTTACATCAATTAAACGACATTATTATAACCAACCAAATAAGAATGTACTGAATAACAATTACACCACGATGTAGAGACGGTAAGTCGTACGTACACACGTATGGTGACATGCCATTAAAAGGATGGATAGAATAATTAATATGGTTGTACCATATTAATAATAAAATCACATTATATATAAGATACTGGAGTTAATATTTTATAATGGAAACAACAAATAAAAAGGAAGAGAAAGGAAAGGAACTTGAAAGAGGTGATGAAATATTTACATCTTCTTTGGGTACTTTATTTTGATTCGATCAAAAGGTCTCCTTAGGATGACTTTTTGTCTGAAGGAAGGGCCCTAGGATGAATGGAGTATAGTTGAGAGGGTATTTGGTCCGTGTTTGGCCTAGCCAAAAGGCTTTGAACGTGTGAATTTCTGGGAAGGTGGAGTGCCCTTTTATAAGAGGGGTGATGGGCACCTTAGGAAGATCTAGAAATATTATTTTATAATAAAATCATTTTCAGTTTCTAATGGATCAAAATCTAATATTTAAATTATATGGTGGGGATGGGTCTAAATACACTAAACCAATAGGTTTTATATAGTTTTGGGGCACTATATTAATTTTTTCTTTTAGATTTAACTCTTAGTTAAATAGTTTGACATTTACTATGTCTCTTTGTAATTTTTTATTATAAGGTTAATAAACTTACTATATACATCCAAACAAACCCCAAATAGTTCGTTAATGATAAAAATATCATTATATAATACTTTTGTCATAACATTATATTTTTTGGAATAAAATATTAATTAATAATATAATATGTTTTTTAAACTCTTTTAAGTCAATTTGGACACGATTTAGTATTTTGTTTTTTCTTGATTCATAACAGCATTATTGCTTAAAAAAATCATCTAACAAACCCTAATATATTATATTAATCTATAAAATTATTGTAATTCATAAAAAGTCCCAAATTAAATTTATTTGGATATTTATAATATCAATTATTTTAATATTTCATTAATTAGGTAATTACTACATCATCATTTTGTCATAAATAAATTAAATTATTTAACATCTAAAAAATATAACTAAAATACCATTAGGTATGATATCTTTTTACCTTTATAATTAATATTTATAGTCGAATTTATCTTATGTTTATGCCTATATTAAGAATTTTTTTGTTATTATAATTTCATTTTAACTTTTTTAAGTCCTCTTTTAATAAAATAATAATAAGTGTCTTAATCTAATCCAAGTGGATCAAAAAGGTTCATATTTTATTACTAAGGGTTTTTTTGTTCTAAATATACTTATTAAATATAATTAGGACATTTTTTATGGTAATAATAATATCATTTATAATCTTAATTACACTATTAACTTTTAACAGTGGCAAATAAAAGTAAAAAGTAACTTTTCACCAAAAAAAACTTTTTATATTATTGAACAAAATTTTATCCCATTATATTAACCATGATCATGTATTTTAAAATATTCACTCACAAATTCATTAAAATTATGTTTTATGTGAATTTGTAAATTCTCCTAGGAGGTGGGTAAAAGACGATGAAAAGTTCAATAAAATTTTTATATATCTAAAATTGTTATAAACTGACTCCAATGAATTACATTGAACTTATATATGTATTATGTATCTATTTTGACATAAAATAAATTTAAATAAAATACATAATTATTTAAATAAAAATCTGGTTTTAAAATATAACTTAGTGTTTTTCACTATTCATCAAAAAATTTAAGTTTTTAGAAAAATACCAAAAATTCACCCTATGATAATTTTGATGTCATAAATCCAAAAATGAAATCCATTTTGAAATATAAAATTAATAAAATTTTAAAAAGTGGGTATTACTATTCATAACTACTATCTTGATTGGTTGTGGTGTGTTAGAACTTGATATTGCGTACAACACACACTATTATATTATTCAAAGAGAAGAGTATCGTTGAAGCTTGGGTTGTTACAGAATCCCATAGGTCACTTCACCAACTATCCTCACAGAGGTCACTTATCCCATGTGACTTGCACATATCACTTCACCCAAATACTATTTGGAATTCACTTCCAATTATGTAATCAATAATTTGAATTCATATATAGATGATGCATTAAAGAGTTATGAGAATAGTGGATTCACATCACCCAAAGATTGAAAAATAGTGAGACTATGGGTGGGGTTGATTGGGTAGATATCACAAATTATCGAAATTCTAGTGACCCATGTGTCAAATATACATGGATAAAATTCAAAAAAAAAATTAAAATAGATATATAAGATAAGGACTATTGGTAATATTAAACCAAATCATGGGTACTGATGATATTTGTGATTGTGTGGTGACCATTGAAAATGATAATGAGAAATGTGTTTCAAGTTCGTCTCAAAAGGTCTAGTGGTAATAATTCATTAATAATTAGTTTCCTATAAGACAATTTTACACATTTTTATGCCACACATGACTCATAATATATATGAATATAGTCAATGTAATAGTAAAAAATGTATTTTCCATTAATCCCTTAAAAACCAAACCATTTTAAAAAAAAATTATAAAGTAATTATAACCCCCACCACAAGTACTGGTGTGTATGGACACTATAAAAATGTGTAAAGATAATTGAATACTCATTAAAACAGCCTCTAGATTCACAAGTACGGGTGTGTATGGATGTCGAAAAAATATTAATGTTCATTTTAAATTTCTAAATAAACTAATCCTTATTCCGTGAATCAAAAACATTATAGTCACCAAACCATAAAAAATAAACAAATATTCTTATGATATTAAAAACACATTAAAATAAGTCATTAAGTGATATAAGAAGTAATGCATATTCAATCATATCAGTCACTCATTCATCAAATTATAACCCCCACCACAAAGTTATCTGATGAGCTAAAGGAAAGGGGAATAAAATTTTAATGGTCCCCTTACAAACATACAACACCACCACAATTAATAATTAATTATTGTTAGGAAATAAAAGAATATGAATAATTAAAATGTTTATATGTTAGAAATGTGAATCAATAATAAATAATTATTTTTTGGAGATTAAATATAAAATATATGAATCTAAATATGATATATAATTATTAATACTCCTTTTTTCATAATTAAAATGGAAAAATTACACAAAACAAATAAAACACAATTAAATAGATGTATTACAATGTAAAAAACATAGAGAAATTTTTTAATTTGATTATAAATGATCCAAAAAAACTTTATATGGCACATCAAGGGACCACTTAATCAGGCTCTGGTTGAAGTAATCTTATATGCGAGAAGATAGAATTTATCAGTTTAATACTCCTAAATTAATAATATCACTAATGCATTTTGAAGATCATAACAAAATATATCTATTAAAGCAATCAATTTGAAGAATTAGGTCATTTCCTAGGCTATATGAAACCCAAATTGATACACCCATATAATGTAGAGACATATTAGTGAGATACCCCTAGGAATTTTGATGATTATTATCTATTTACGAACATTGGGAGTGAACAGGTAAAAAACAAATCAAAAATATTAATAATCAACATGTAGTAATGAATCATTTAATTACATAAAATTGATAATTTTAAATCAGAACAATCAAAATGTGGAATGATTGAGAATAATAAAATGAATAAAAAATGATTTTAATTTTAAAAAATAAAAATAAATTTTTTTATAAGGTTGTGAACATCAGACCATAGAAAAAACACCCTATTTTAGATTCAATACTGAACATAAAAATGCTGATAAAAGAAATATATATTGATGAGGTGAAGGGAGGATTGATATTTAATTTATAATATATTTTTAACTTGGTGAAGCAGTTCACTATGATGAGAAATTAAGGTAATCAAATTTATAAATGTATATATAATTTGGATAGAAATATTATATTAGTAGAACAACCATTGAAATATGTGAATTTTTTTAAATTTTCAATTAATTTTAGTTAATGTTTATGAGGTATGGAAATAACTAAAGGGTTTATGATGAATCTATGCATTTTTAAAGACATTAAATGAATTTTTAATGAAGAAATATATATATATATATATATATATATATACTATAGAGAATTGAAACACCATCAATTTAGATATATTATAAAATAAATAATTTAAATTATATTTAAAAAAAAGTTTGATATTTTTGGGAAAAAATTATAGTTAAGTGTTTTTTATCAAATAATGTTGTGTAACTAATTAGGGTTTTAAAAAATTTGTTTTAAACCATCTATAATTACTTCTATAATTAAGCTGAAAATATACTATATCCATTATTCATTGAAAATTATATTTAATTTTAATGTTGACTTCAAAGATCCCAAACAGAAGGAATACAAAAATAAGACATGATAATTTTGTGGTTTATATCCTTTTAATGGGTATTTTTGGTTATTGAGATTAAATATATAGTATCATATATATATAACACAATCATATAAAAACATTATTATCATAAAAAATGTCTAGTATTATAACTATTATTATACAATTTTAGAATAAATTATAAAAATAACTTATTATTTCTATTATAATTAGGGGATATTCAATATAAATGGAGAATTGGACATTTCTGATCCTATGTTCTATTATTATCTCTATAAATCATATATTGTTATGTTTTACGGATTCTTCTTCTACATAGTCTCATTTTTTTAGTTTTATTCTATATTTCATCACATGTATTCATTTGATATTTCAATGATTAAAGTGGTAATTTTGTAATTTATTATATTATTAGTGTATAAAATTTTCTAACCCATATTTTCTATAGTTTTAAAATATAATTTTCATTTAATATGTTATTTAATTCATTCTTCCTAGTTGAATTTGGTGGGTACACATAATTCCTATTTACACATTAGGAAACAAATATATTTCATTGATAGATATAGGATATTAAAAAAATAATATTATAATATATTTTGATTTTTTAGTTAAAATTATCTTCCTAATTAAATTGATTTAAATAAAAATGTTGTTTAATGTTTTTTTTTGGATTTAAAAAAATGAGTTCATCAAATATTCATCTTATTTGGAATATAATTTTCGATTGGATTATTGATGTATATAAATGTTTTATTGGAAATTTGGATGTTGACAAAAGGTTTTAGCATAGTTTTTGGACATATATTAGTATGAGTTTAATAAAATATATTATTTAGATTTGGGGGTTTGAGATAAAATTTAATTGTTTTTAACAAATTAATAATGTATTTTTAATTATTTATACTCAACTTTATTTAGTAATTTTTTTTATTATAAATGGTTTTCGTATTTTCATTATTTACTACCTCAATTTTGTGTTTGGTTAACAGAGACTGGATTAGATGTAAACATTAATTTTTATTTGGTTATTATAAAATCTTTTGGTTACATATTTGAAGATGACTAATTATTGATTTTATTGGGCATTAAATTGATATAAATCTTGGTTCTAAAATATATTGTATAATTATTTATATAATAGTATTTTTTTCAAAATCATAAAATATGTTTTTTATTTTCCAATGGATTAAGGTCCTATCCTGAATTTAGTGGATTTCATTTTTATACTGAGAGGTCAAAATATATTTCCTTAAGGTGAAAACCATGTTCATAATGGAATTTATTATCAATCATGTGATTTTTCCTGTATACTGTTTCTTGTATGATAGTAAGAATACTCTAAATTGATTTTGGTAGGGTGATTTTAAATGAGGTAACATGGTTTGGGTTCCTTTTATAAATTTTTATTCTTGAAAAATTTAACTCTTTTTGAAAAGAACCAATATTACTCTATAAATTGATTGAAATACATAGATATTTATATTCATGAATGCATTCATATGATTGTTTCTTTGTAAAACCATGCCCCTTCCTCATTGGATTGAGGAGGCGGTGATGGATACATGGCCTTAAGCGACGTTCCGAAGACTCCAAAGGATGAAAAACAATACATAGGGTTTCATGATCAAATTGGGGAACGATTTTCCCTTAAGACAAAACCAACCAAACCATCCATTAACCACCACTATATGATGTATGTCAATAAAACATTCAAGAATTAATTCTGAAAAGACAACCAAGTTGTACCACAATACAACCCCAAAAAAATACAACCAGACATGTCTACACCACACCAGAGTTCAAGTGGAAACCAACAACCAACTCTACGAGCCATGACACCCCCCAAATCTTCACACCAAGCTCCCATATCCAAGCTCCACCATGACATCACAATGCACCACTACAGGAGGGATACACCTTACCATTTCCCACATCATGGTACAAAACATCTTTAAATACACCAACATGCCAATGCAGGGGGTGAGTACTAAAACTCAATAGGATTTCCCAAAATTACTTCCCTACACAAACCACTAGGATAAAACCATTCACACATTTATATAAATTATTTTATATAAAATGATCACAAGTACAACCATTTTCCATAATCCAACCATGCCCTCACCAAGACATGACACCTAATCTAAGCTGCCAAGGGAAAGCCAACAAAACATGCAACAAGCCATTTAATCATTCACACACTTGTACAACAATTTACAACTTGCAAATAAATTAACAAAAAACAACCAAAACAACCATACAGTGGAGCATCCGTCCAACTCATTCATCTATTTACACCAAGTGGCAGTTCCCATCCACTTATCTTTTGATGGTGTCCCTTTCGTCCACTATCCATCCTCTTTTCATAGTTGTACTTCTCGCCACATATACACAACATTCCAATCAATACAAATCAATCATATAACCCACCAAGGTCACACCAACATGCAATCGCCCAATTCCATTTCACAACAATCCACTTCAATAAATCACCCCATTATTGAAAATCTCTTTCCATGATAAACCACATTTATATAAAACAACCTATTTATTGAAAACCATTTCCATCAATCATTTTCACAAATCAACTTTAAAATCCCATTTTAAAATCTCTCTTTTAAAATCCAAAACAAATGCATTTCATCATAAAACCCTCTTTTCCCCAAAAATCCCCAAAACATCACCCAAGGGATTTTCAACCAATTTCTCACAAAAAATAACAATAAAATTTTCAGCACAACAAATTAATTTTAAACCAATAACCACTTGTTCTAACCAAGTGGAGTCAAGAGTGAATCCTCCTACCTTTAGGGTTCCCGAGAAATCGACCCACAAGCAATCACACCTCAAATCTGGAAAATGCACCAGCGAAACCTCTCTAGTTCACTTTCACTCGCATTCACAAGCCTTAAAATCATCATCCAAGGCAGCCAAAAACCTAGATCTACATACTAAAAGTTTTGATATAGAAAACCAAAGATGAGAGAAGAATGGATTTAGAGAAAACCAAAAGGATCCATGAGAGAAGACTTACCTGAGAGAAATCACCTTCAAATCAACTTGAAAACACTCTGATTTGCTTCCAAATTGAGTGGGAGTGCCCCTCCTGTAAGAGCCCAGATATTCAGTTTTAGGTATAGATCTCTTTTATGGCCTTTTTAAGGAAAAATGGAGAATTTGGAAATTTTCAGAGTACACGCCGTATACTTTATGAGTACACATCGTGTACTCCTCTACCGCTCGAATCCTTGTGCTGGCCGTGTCTGGGCCACACACACGGTTTGTATGGATGATGTGGAGGCCACTTAAATCGGATTACTGAAAAACCAAGTACACGTCATGTACTCTACTAGTACACACAGTTTACTTCTTTTTTATTTCATTAATCGGACTGGGGTCGCGCCTAATGCTCATAAACGTCTTCTTCTCTGCCTTTTTCCATCCAGAGGGTCCGAGGAGGCCGAATCTTCTCCGAGACACCGATCCATCCCCAGTTGTCCGAATCAAACTTCGTTGATTGCAGAAGAATCGCAGTGGTGAGTTCTTGGTTCTTCTTTGGCCTCGTTTCCTGATTCTTCCTCGCGTGTGAGTTATCTGAGGTTGAACATTTTAGATATTTTTGCAGATCTACTCCATTCTAGGCCGATTTACGAGCCCAGGTTCACATATATTGATCTTCAAGGATCGAGTTAGGTGGTGTGTTTCCCTACATTGATGTTATTTGAGTTTTAGTTGGAAAAGTGCTGGATAATCTTGTTTTGGGTAACCCGGGTTTAGTATGTTGGTCCTATTGTTTATTTTCCTTAGATTGCTTGTTAGATTTTGATTATTTAATACTAATGAATGCTTGGTTGCATGTTTGATGATCACCCCAAGGGTGTTTCTCCCTGTTCGGCTGTTTATCACCGCTCGACACCGTTTGCATGTGAGGAAAACCCTATTGCAACTGCTAGTTTACTTGTTATAAATGTTTGCTTGTGTTGCCTGCTGTTTATAAGTTTTTGATGCGTGGTAGATATTAGCCAAGAATTCGTTAATCTTTCTCAGGGCTGCTGGTATTCGATTACGCATGGCTGGACTGCTCCGGGGTGTGAGAACCTGGTGTGGGAGATCAAAGAGGGAATAGACGAGTAAGTGATTCCCTAGAAGTTCTGTTGGTTTTTTTTCAAACATAGGACCTACGAGAATATGACTTTGGTCTTCCCAAGAGTGTTCTTAGTTTATACACGCATCGAGACCACATGAGTAATTAGACGTAAGTTCTTCCTCAGAGAGTCTGTAGCTATCATTGCAAAACCATAGGAGAATTAACATAAGAGCTTCCTAGAGTGTCTTTCCTTGTTTGACTAATGTACTATACGGGTCTACTAGTTTGAGCCACCCAGAGCATTAGTGTCAATTTTGATGGGTTTTTTTCACAAGTCAACCAAGCCAAAGAACATGCTTGGGTTTTGTACTACTTGTGTTTATGTAGTCTTTTGAGATACTGTCTGTGTTAATTGATTTACCTTGGAATAGAATGCTTTTCTAGTTTTCCCTAGTTGTTTAATTAAATGAAAGTGAATGGTAATTGGTAGGATTATTTACTGGTGTACTCTTATTCCATTACGATACTTATTTTCCATTACTTTTTCTATATCACTCACTGAAAGTAGGGCACAAATTTTGTGGTGGTTGCCTAATGGGATTATTCTCACACCCTATTTAGGTTCTTTCTTTTCGGCCCAAACAGATTATATGGTTGCATGTGTGGATAGGGATTGTGGTCCTTCTACCTCAGATAATTGATTGCTGGTTGGAGCTGGAGAGCATGCTACCGGGATTTGGCTCGCAATGCTGCTGGAGTTGCTATTTACGTTTAGTACTTTGGTTCAGTTGTATTTCAGCACATTGTTTTGTTTACTGCTTTCCATAGATACATGTACCATTCTGCATAATTTTTATATAAGACATTTCTTCAAATTTTAGTTCATTTGTTGTATGTTGTTTACTGCTTTAGCTATTGTTTATGTTTATTCATCAACTGTATACTTTACCAAATAAGGGCATAGTTTCCCAACAGACTCACAAAGGCCCTCACCGCTAGTCATCAACCTTTGGTGTTTTAGGAAACGCGCTTGAGGTCCAGTGGTGAACTGGGTACGGGGCACTAGTTATGTGGCTCCCGATTCTGGGCGTAACAAAGTGGTATCCGAGGAGTTTTCATTTATTTCTATTGCCTTACTATTTTGTGAAAATAGAAAGGGATATGAATAAATGTGTAGTTTGTACATAACTGTGCCTGGGATTAATTAACCCGTGCACATGGAAAATCTATATTACCTCATAATTGCAATTTTTATATTTTTCAAGTGTTACAGTTTATTATATTTCACCATTGGGTGATGCACATGTTTGGTGTTGTTACAGTTACATGATTGTCATTATGGTTCTATTTTCTTGTAACCCGATGAGATGAGGGTGTGCCATATCATGCATCATATAGGAACTGGTTATGAAATCACATGTCATGCATTTTACCATTCCATCTTGGGTGCATTATAATTTCATGACGTTGTGATAGATTTCGTGATAAATTATTCATGCTGTTGTGATAGTATCTATGATAGAAATACTTGTTGTTTCGATAGAGTGTTGTTTATTTTATATCCTATTTAGCATGGACGCCATGCTCTGGTCTTATAGGTGTTATGGGATCTTGAGGATTGGAATTTGGCGGATCATTGGATTTTTATACTGTTTAACAGTTATATGCATTGTTATGATGCCCATCATTGATTCGTGGGGAGTATGGGCCCCCATGGATTAGAATTTGGCACATAGATTCTTTTTTTGTGTTTCTGGTGTTCGGTGCAGTTTCTAAGCTACTTCCTAGAAAACACCGGAATACACGGCGTGTACTTATTGATACACAGTGTGTATTTTTTATAACCATGTTACTAAATGTGTGAACAGAGACACGGGGTGGTGGAGAGTCTTCGGGGACACGCCGTGTACTATACGTACACACAGTGTAGTAGTCAACCGTGTACCTGTCCGTGTCACTAACAACACGGGTCGGGGAAACTCGTGCAGTAAACGCCGTGTTTTATATGAATATGTCATGTATTTTTCTTCTAGGTACTCGACCATGTCAAGAAAAACATGGGTTGGTGTTATATATTCTTATAAATGACATGTTTGTTCGGAACATACCGTGTAGGGGTCAGCCGTCTTTCCGTCCGAGTAACCACTACACGGGTCACCGAAACTTGTCCAGTACACGTCGTGTCTTTAGTGAACACGCCGTGTAGTTTAGGATTATGAGGATCGTGTAGGTTAGCTGTATAAGGAGACTCGGGTAGGGGAGTGGAATTAAAGTACACACCGTGTGTTGTGACAACACACCATGCAACCTAGGATGTTACACGACCAATGATGGTAGAGATACACGCCCATGTGGAAGGCTTTAGAAAACACGCCGTGTAGTTTAAATATACGCCGTGTAGTCTTGTTTTGCCAACGAAAATGTTTGTCACTCTTGTTCCCGTTTGTAATCTTGTGTTTTCAGTCCTTGTTAATCCTAATTTGATGTGTGATTTTGATTTTTCATAGCTATGGTACCAAGACTTCCTCCTGTTGCACGCCAAGAACCAGGCAGTGACCATACGCCTGATACGGCAAACCAAGGACTACCTGTAGTTCCACCGATCATTCCAGACATGGCACCTACAGTGATTCCAAACACTGGTGCTAATGCTCAATTCAGAGAGGGTTTCATGAGATTCATGCAATCCTTCTAGGGAGATTAGCATCCTGCCACGTCTGTGGCAGAGTTGACGCGAGTCTTCCAGCAGCAGCATCCTCCCACTTTCACAGGGGATGGAGGACCTCAGGTTGTAGAGTCATTGCTAGAAACCATGCTTTCCATCTTCGAGCATTTGGAGACACCCCCCATACAGAAGCGTGAAGCTCGTGACTTACATAGTGTGAAATTCTTCCAAGAGGTGGTGGGATGTAGTCTCGAAGGCAGGGCACCAACGGACAATGGCTTGGGACGAATTCCAGAGTACGTTCTACAACTACTTCTATCCGGCGATGATGAGGGTTGAAAGAGCCAGAGAGTTTATGAACCTACATCTGGGTATTGTTTCGATTATGTAGTATTCCTCCCATTTCACTGAGTTACAACATTTCACTCCCGTTCCATGAAATGACAAGCTATTTTTGGAAAAGAAGTTTGAGGAAGGCCTCAAACCAGAGATCAGATCACATGTGAATGTCTTCCAGTTGACTTCTATTACCCTAATAGTCAACCATGAGCTGATCACAAACAGAAATATGAGGAAGAATAGAGCTATTGACCAGGGTGGTTCAGCATCCAAGACAGATTCATTGCATACTGACAGCATGAAGTGCCACCGAGAGTCTACTCGAGGGGACTCGATGAAGCGTGGAAATTCTTATGGAAGAAGGGATCTTCCTTCAGGAAACCAGGTGGTGTGCTATCAGTGTGGAAAGAGTAGGCATAATAAGCCTCAGTGCCTGAGAGATCAAGTGGAGTGCTGAGATTGCGGCAAGATGGGTCATCTGCAGCGTTTTTACAGGGTTCTTCTTCCAGTAGCTACTGAAGGAGGATCAGTTTCTACTCCTCGTACTGGAGCAGGATTACCCGTTCCGCATCAGACTGGGGGATGGAGTTCTTCAGTACATTCAAGCTAGGATAGAGGTAACAGATGTGGTGGTCAAGTTTAGGGTGGATCAGCTCAGGGATATCAGGCTGCTACACAGGGCGGCAGTACTGGTCAGACATTTGCGGTAGAGTAGATTCATCGCGAGCAGGATCCTGGACCTTCCACAATTTGAGGTACGATCTTAGTGGCCTCAGTTTTAACTTCTACACTTTTCGATAACGGATATTGTTATAGAATTATTTTTGTGCACAATATAAAGATCCTTAGACTTACTATATTTACTTCTGAGGATGTGTTGTCACTATACAATCCTTTGGGACATAGAACTACTAGTGTGTGTCAGTGCAAGGAGTTCCCTCTTGAGGTTGGTGGGTTTCACATCTCGTGGTATCATTATGTCCTTGAGATGATGGGTTATGATGTCATTCTCAGAATGGACTAGCTAGTTCCTTTCCAGGCCATTGTCGATTGTTATCGCCGCAAGGTGAGTTTCGCTTCACCAGAGGGTGGGTCTTTCCTACACAAGGGTGAATGGGATGTCAAGGCATGCAGAGCTGGACCAGAGCATTATGGGTTGGGCAGTGTCACAGCCTAGATTGTGAGATTATATCTGGACGATCAGAGGACTTCTCAAATGTACTTCCCTCTGGTAGTTGACCTTTTTTAGATGTCTTTCCAGAAGAATTTTTAGGGTTGCCTCTGGAGCGTGAGGTAGAATTCTCTATTGATCTTGTGCCAAGATCAACACCAGTATCCATACCTCCTTATAGTATGGCTACACCTATGCTTCAGGAGCTCAAGAAGTAGTTAGATGAGTTGCAGGAGAAGGGTTTTATCCAACCCCGTAATTCCCCTTGGGGTTCGCCTGTATTGTTTTCAAAGAAGGAGGACGGTACCTTACGACTTTGTGTGGACTATCGGAAGCTGAACCAGTTGACGGTCAAGAACTGATACCCATTGCTATGGATTTATGATCTTTTTGATCATCTTTGAGGTGCCAGGGTATTCTCAAAGATCGACTTGAGATCCAGCTATCATCAGTTGCGGGTCAGACCATCTGATATACATAACACAACTTTCAAAAGTAGGTATGGTCTGTACGAGTATCTGGTTATGCCGTTCGGTCTCACGAATGTGCTGATAGTTTTCAAGGTGCTGATGAACAATGTTTTCGATAGTTACATGGACTCTTTTTTCATTGTCTTTGTGGATGATATCTTGGTGTACTCTAACACTAGACATGACCATGCTACCCATCTTGAGATCGTATTGAGTACACTATGAGAGAATCAGTTATATTCTAAGATCTCAATGTTCCACTTCTGGATGGACGAGATTCACTTCCTGGGTTATGTCATCTCAAAGATAGGAGTATCAGTAGACCCAGAGAAGGTGAGAGCAGTAGTTACCTAGGAGCAGCTGAAGAATGTCTTCGAGGTACGATGTTTCTTGGGACTAGATGGTTATTACATGCAGTTTATACAGGACTTCTCATGATTAGAAACACCGTTGACAGGCTTGACTAACAAAAGTGTGAAGTACGTTTGGTCAGAAGCTTGCGATTCAGCCTTCCAGAAGCTGAAGGGGAGATTGACCTCAGCACCGATTCTAGTTCTGCCAGAGTCGGAGAAGATTTATATAGTTTTCTATGATGCATCCATCATTAGGCTTAGATTAGTGCTTATGTAGGAAGATTGTGTTGTTTTGTACGGATCTCAACAGTTGAGGCCCCATGAGAAGAACTATTCTAAGCACAAACTGGAGTTGGTTGTGGTTGTTCATGCTTTGCATTATTGGAGGCACTATCTCTTGGGAGAAAATTTTGTGGTATAAAATGACCACAATTTCCTCAGGTATATATTCACACAGCATGACTTAAATTTGAGATAGCGGAGGTGGGTCGAGTACCTACATTCTTTCGACATCGAGCTTGCTTATAAGCCTGGAAAAGGCAATGCTGTGGCTGATGCACTGAGCACGAGGACTCAGTTGAAGGTAGTTCAGGAGGCCATCAATGAGTGGAAGCTTATGGATATGTTCTCTAAGATGCATTTGGAGGTGCACGACAAACATGGATAGGAAATTATTTCTTCTGTATCTGTTACCTCTACTCTTTTAGATCGAGTTCGAATGAGGTATCTATCAGACCTAGAAGTCCTAATCCTATGGGAGGGTGTGTCAAATGGAGACCCTACTCTAGGGTGGAAAGTGGGCGATGATTAAGTGCTACGTTTTCATGGTCGCATATGGGTTTCAGTGGACATACGTGAGGAGATGATGTGGGAGTTTCATGATTTAGTTTGGGAAGTTCATCCTGGTGTCACAAAGATGCATCGAGACATACACCGTCAGTATTGGTGGCCAAGTATGAAGAAGGATGTGGCTGGTTTTGTTATGCGGTGTTCTACCTGTCAGCTGGTGAAGGCAGAGTATCAGCGACCAGCAGGGCTTTTACAGCAGTTACCCATTCCTAATTGGAAGTGGAATGATGTCGTGATAGACTTCATAACAGGGTTACCGAGATCACTTGGAGGCAATGATTCAGTTTGGGATGTAGTGGATAGGCTCACGAAGGATGCACACTTCTTGCCGATCAAGGAGACCTTCCGTGTTGAAGAGTTGGGACGGTTGTACATCCTAGGGATTGTACGTCTTGATGAAGTTCCACACTCCATTGTTTCAGACAAGGATTCACATTTTACTTCTCACTTCTGGCATGGGCTACAGAGGGTTTTGGGTACATAGATACTTTTGAGTACAGCATACCATCCCCAGAATGATGGCTAGTCTGAGAATACAATCCATGTTCTTGAGGATATGCTCTGAGCATGCATTCTAGAATTTGGCGGTACTTGGGAGATGCATATCCTTCCGGGGGAGTTCGCCAAGAACAATAGTTTTTAGGTGACTATTCAAATGGAACCTTACAAGGCATGGTACGGTAGGTCATTCTGATCACCTTTATGCTGGCTGGAGGCAGGAGAGGTAGCATTGCAGGGACCTCGTCTTGTTTAGGAGACCTCAGAGCAGATAGAGTTGATTTGGAAGAGAATGGGTTCTGCAAAGTCTCGGCAGAAGTCTTATGCTGATCAGTGGAGACGACCTTTGGAGTTCAAGGTTGGAGACTAGGTTTTCCTACGTGTTACCCAGAGTTTGGGACATAAGAGGATTAGGAGAAAAGAGAAACTCTCACTGAGATACTTTGGGCTATTTGAGATTCTAGAGAATGTCGGGCTGGTTCTTACAGGTTGCAGTTACCTCAGAGGTAGCAGGCTATGCATGACGTCTTTCATGTTTCTTATTTTAGATGGTATTACTCTGGCCCGTATCTTGTTTTTCAACCTGAGGAGGTTGAGTTGGAGCAGGATGAATCTTTTGAGGAGGATCCTATCCGGATTTAATATCATAGTGAAAAGGTACTCTGTGGTCAGTCTGTTCCTCTGGTATGGGTGATATGGAAGCAAAACCGTATACAGGACGAGACTTGGGAGAGGGAGGCCAATATGTGATCACAGTGGCCAAATGTTTTCAAGGTTTCTTATTTTACGCCTTTTTAGGGAAATTTGGGGACACGTTTCTTTAAGGGGGAAGTTTGTAATTACCAGGAGCTTTGGTTTCAGGTAAAGATCTCTTTTATGGGATTTTTAAGGAAAATGTAGAATCTGGAAATTTTCAGAGTACATGCCATGTACTTTATGAGTACACGTCGTGTACTCCTATACCACTTGAAGATGTTTGTTGTCCATGTCTGGACCACAGACATAGTGTGTAGGGATGATGTGGCAGCCGCTTAAAGCGGAGTATGGAAAAACCAAGTACATGATATGTACTTTTTTTATTTCACTAATCGGACCGGGGTCGCGCCTAATGCTCATAAACGTCTTCTTCTAGGCTTTTTTCCATCCATATCATCCGTCGAGGCAGATTCTTCTCCGAGCCACCGATCCATCACCAGTTGTCCGAATCAAACTCCAATGATTGTAGAAGAATCGTAGCAGTGAGTTCTTGGTTCTACTTTGGCCTTGTTTACTGATTCTTTGTCTCTTGTGAGTTATCTAAGGTTGAACGTTTTAGAAGTTCTTGTATATCTACTCTATTCTAGTTCGATTCACAGGTCGAGGTTCAAGTATGTTGATCTTCAAGGATCGAGGTTGGCAGTTTGTTGACCTACATTGATGTTTCTTGATTTTTGGTTGCAAAAGTGCAGGATACCCATGTTTCGGGTAACCTGGGGTTAGGATTTTAACCTATTGATTATTTTCCCATGATTAATTATTAGCGTCTGATTATTTGATACTAATGCATGCTTGGTTGCAAGTTTGATGATCACCACATGGGTGTTTCTCCCTATTCGGCTGTTTATCACCGCTCGACACCGTTTTCTTGTGAGGCAAACCCTATTGCAACTGCTAGTTTACTTCTTATAACTGTTTTCATGTGTTGCCTGCTGTTTAAATGATTTTGATGCATGGTAGATATTAGCCAAGTAGTTGTTGAACTCACATAGGGATGCTGATAGTCGATTACACCCAACTGAACTGCTCAGGGATATGAGAACCTATTGCGGGAGATCAAAGAGGGAATAGACGAGTTAGTGCTTCCCTAGAGGGTCTGTTTGGTTTAGTTTCATATGCAGGACCTACAGAAATATGAATTTGTGCTTCCCAAGAGTGTTCTTAGTTTACACATGCATCGACACCACAAGAGGAATTTGACGTAAGTGCTTCCTCAGAGAGTCTGTAGCTATCATTGTAAGAACATAGGGGAATTGACGTGAGAGCTTCCCAGAGTGTCTGTGCCTTGTTTGACTACTAGACTATAGGGGTCTGCTAGTTTGAGCAACCCATAGAGTCAGTGTGAATTTTTATGGTTGGTTTTGACAAGACCACCAAGAGAAAGAACAATCTTGGGTTTTGTATAGCTTGTGTTTAGGTAGTCTTTTGAGATACCTGCTATGTTACTTGCTTTACCTTGGAATAGAAAGCTTTTCTAGTTTTCCATGGTTGTTTAATTAAATGAATGTGAATGGTAATTGGTAGGATTATTTACAGGTGTACTCTTAGTTCATTACTGTACTTATTTTCCTTTACTTTTTCTATATTACTCACTGACAGTAGTGCACAAATCTTGTGGTGGTTGCCTACTGGGATTAGTCTCACACCCTGTTTGGGTTCTAATTTTCGACCCAAATAGATTATATGGTTATAGGTGTAGATAGGGATTGTGGTCCTTCAACCTTAGGTACTTGATTGCTTGTTGGAGCTGTAGATCATGGGACGGGGATTTGGCTCGCTATGTTTCTGGAGTTGTTGTTTACGTTTATTACTTTGGATCAGTTGTATTTTAGCACGTTGTTTTGTTTAATTCTTTCCATAGATACATGTACCAGTCTGCATCATTATTATATCAGAAATTGCTTAAACTTTTAGATCAGTTGTTGTATTCTGTTTACTGCTTTCGCTATTATTTATTTTTATTCTTCTGCTGTATAATTTACAAAATGAGGGCATAGTTTCCCCACAGACTCACTAAGGCCCCCACTGCTAGTCGGAAGCCTCCGGCATTTGGGGAAACGCAGTTGAGGTCATGTGGAAAACCGGGTATGGGGAACCAGTTATGTGGATCTGGATTCGGGTCATTACACCTCCAACCCTTGAGAACCGAAAATCCAGAGTGAGCTTCAATAGGGAGAATGTTTGGAGAGGAATGAGGCAAGCCCGAGTAAGCCCGGGTTTTAAAACCGTGTTTTTAAGTGGCCGCACACTTTTTCTTCACATTTTGGAAAACCGTGTGCTAACTGTGTGCATGCTACTACCTCAAGATAAAGGGTCCACATAGTTTCCTTGCACGATTTGGAATACTGTGCATAGGCCTTGCGAAGCCTATTGTCTCCCCCTGCACAGTTTCCTGGGGAATCCACACGGTTTCCACTCACCATTCTCAAACTGTGCTCCCTAGGAAAATCCTCCAAACTCATTCGAAACCATTCCAAACTCTCCCAACCTCTTCCCAACTCATCCCATGCACATTATACACATACAAATGCATAAAAAGGCCACATACCTCAAACAGGGGTACTAAATTCTACCCACCATTGGACATTCCGTCCTCGGAAAGTAGTGTACCCATCCTTTGCCGAAAGAGCTCGGGACATTGCTCGACCATCTCTTTCTCGCACTCCCAAGTCGCCTCTTGAATATGGACATGTTTCCACAAAACACGAACTAAACCAATGATTTTACCATGAAATACTTTCTCTTACCTATCTACAACTTGCACTTGCACGTGCACCTACGAAGCATACAGTTCTAGCTCAACATGATCCCATTGAATCACATGGTCACGATCCAGCTGATACTTTTTCAATTGAGACACATGAAACACATTGTGCACCGCTCTGAACCAAGGTTGAAAAGCCAGATGATAAGTCACCTCACCAACCCGCTCAAGAATCTAAAAAGGTCTAATATACCTCGGAGATAACTTTCCTTGATTCACAAACAGATGATATCCCAACCTAGGAGAGATCCTCAAGAAAACATGATCACTCACCTCGAACAACAACTGCCGTTGACGATGATCCACATAAGATTTTGGATGACTCTGAGCTGTCTCCATTCTCTTCCTGATCAATGTGATCTTCTCGATTGTCTCATGGACTAGGCTTGCTCCAACCATCGATGACTCACTCATTTCCACCCAACATAGTAGAGAACAACACAAATACCCATATAACGCTTCAAATAGAGCCATTTGTGTGGATTCTTGATAACTATTATTATAAAAAAACTGAACCAAAGATATGTTATCCTCCCATGAGCCACCAAAATCCCTGACACAAGCCTGCAACATATCCTCCAGATTTTGTATCGTCCTCTTGGATTGACCATCTTTCTGAGGGTGATATGCCATGCTCATAGTCAACTGTGTCCCAAGGGCATGCTGCAAGGATTTTCAGAAACAAGATGTAAACCTCGGATCTCGATCTAATACAATTGAAACTAGAACACCATGCCGCTTTACCACCTCCCAGATATATATTTTGGACAGATCCTCCACCGTATGAGATTCAAGAATTGGAATGAAATGGGCCGACTTATTTTTCCGATCCACTATCACCCAAATGGAATCGTGCTTTCTAAAAATTATTCGGAGACCTGTGACAAAATCCATCGCTATTTTCTCCAAATTCCAAACAGGGATTGTTAAAGACTACAGTATTCCTACTTTCCTCTAATGATCTGTCTTGACCTCCTGACAAGTCATGCATCTCGAAACAAACTCATCCACTCTCCTTTTCATATCAGACCACCAAAACTGCGCTTTCAACACTTTATACATTTTCTGAATTCTAGGATGAACAGACCACCTGGAATGATGATACGCCCTAAGAATATCCTCTTAAAAAGCGACCAGTACAACCATCTGATTCCGTAAACACAAAACTGAATCACCATTCAATTGCCAACCCTCAATGTTCTCCCCACCATTGAATCTCGAAAACATAGTCACACACTCAGAATTAGGTATCGGTGGCTCTTTGACTAGGCTAACCAAGTTAGGAATCAACAAAACCGGAAAGAAGAACCCTCTATCACCCTGTTCTTCACATTCCAACTGTATGTTAGCTATAACTGACATCATCATCCCCTGGTCTGATGCCTATATTACCACCTGAGCATATGATTTTTTACTTAATGCATCCGCCATCGAATTTCCCTACCCGGTGTGTACATCAAGTCAATATCAAACATTTGGAGATATTCCATCCATCTCTTTTGCCTCAAATTTAAATCCCTTTGTGAGAAAATGTGTTTCAAGATCTTATGATCTGTATATACGGTGAATTTCTCATCGAAGAGATAATGACACCACACTTTCAAAGCATGGACCACAACCGTCGAATCAAAATCATGATTTGGGTAGTTCTTCTCATTCACCCTCAAATGTAGTGATCCATACACATCCACATCATTCCCTTGCATGAGAATGCCCCCCAACCCTGATCCCAATGCATCACAATACACCACATACCCTTTTCATGGTTCTAGAAAAACCAAGATTAGTGCTAATGTAAGGTGACCCTTTAGCTGTTCGAAACATTTTTGACCCTGTACATTCCAAAAGAATGGAACATTCATTATGTCAAAGCTATCATCGTCGAAGACAAATGTGAAAAATCATGAACAAAACGCCGATAATACCCAGATAGATAGTGGAAATTGCGTACGTCAAACATAGTCTTTGATGGTTTCAATGAGATAACAACCTCTACATTTTCCGGACACACTAAAAAACCGCTTTAAGAAATCACATGGACAAGAAAATGAACTTCATGTATCCAAATATTCACACTTTGACAATTTGGTATATAGCCGATGATCCCTCAAGATCCCAGCACTGTCGCCAAGTGCTGATCATGCTCCACCCTTGTCTTTGAATACACTAGTATATTGTCTACAAAAACCACCACAAATTAATCCATATATCTTTGAAATATATGATTCATCAATGTCGTGAACACTGCTAGCACATTCGTTAGACCAAAGGGCATAACCACATGTTCATAATGGACATATCTACTTCTTAAAGGTGTTTTAGGAATAACGTGATTCTTCGCCCGCAATTGATGATATCCCGACCTGAGGTCAATCTTGGAGAACCACTGGGATCCCCTCAACTTGTGGAACAAATCATCAATTCGTGGATGTGGATATCTATTCTTTATCATAACTTGGTTATGTATACGATAATCAACACATAGTCTCAATGTTCCATACACCTTTTTCATAAACAACACTGGCGCTGCCCATAGATATGTTCTAGGCCGGATAAACCCATTGTTTTCTAACTCTTCCAATTGGACTTTCATTTCCCGCAATTCAGTAGGTTCCAATCAGTAAGATGAAAGTGAGATCGGACTGGTCCCTGTAAGGAGATCAATCGGGAACTCCACTTCTCTTATAAGAGGTAACCCATCAAATTCATCAGGAAAAACATCCATGAACTGATCCACCACTACTGGAAGAACACTCTACTCAACATCGTCTATCGATTCCAATGACAAAACTACCAACTGATATGATAAAGTTCCCACTACTGATTCCAACAAACCCATTGCACCCTTCCTTTCATGCTTCTCTCCAATAATGAGATGTCCAATGCCATCGTGTGTCATAAAATCCACGGTCTATGCATTACGATGGGTTTGGGCCTTAAATTCCACCAGCCAATCCATTCCCTAGATTACATAATACCCATCCACCTCATGCACTGAGAAATTACAGGTTATCTCAACCTCGGCAACAACTATACCACGTGATCTACACAAGAAGGCTTGACCAACTCTTCGACCCAGAGGAGTTTGAAGTTTTAAAACCTGGGCATAATTTATACCCTTAAAACTAGAAAATCAACCCTACATGTAACAATAAAAGAGCGTGACAAACCCATATAAAACAATACTTGAATCTTAGTATAATTTAAAAGAATAGTACCTCACACCGTGGATGGTCCCGACTGATCATACACCACAACCTGCTCAACACCAAACACATGTTTTCTTGCCACGCTCTTCTCTTTAATGCTTTGTAGAGGCGTTGTGGTATTCTGAGAATCACCATGACCCACTTAACTCTGTTGATGAGGGGTGTGCTATTGTCCCCATCCCATCGAAGCATACAACATCTCTGATCTCTGAGGAGATTCATGTGCACCCAACCTTGTATACTTCCAACAATAATTCTACAAATGACCCATATGCTTACAAATATGACATGATCTAGGTTGTTCCATACAATCCCACTTGATAGGGCTAGTAGAACCACACTAAAAACATCCCGGAATTCTCTGGGGATTCGGAGGAAGTTTCAACGATCCTTCCATCAGATTATATGCCATATTCCCTCCTTGGGAATAAGTGTCCCTCCTTCACTTGAACCCAACGTTAGATTTCCCACTATACCCCATGGGTACCACCATGCTTCTTCCACCCGTAGCTCCCCACAAATCCTGCTCAACCACTGAGGCTCTATTTACCATCTCTGTGTATTCACCAAAACACAACACCGCTATCTTGGAACAAATTTCCTCCCTCAAACCAGATTCAATGATATGATATTTCAATGATGTACTACCTGCCACCTCGGGTGAAAATCTCACTAAGTTCATAAGCTTATCAACATACTCCATCACGGACATATGCTCTTTCTTCAGACTGATGAAATTAGTCAGGCGCAGAATTATGAATGTATGTGGGTAGAATTGTTTATTAAACATTTCCTCCAAGCTTTCCCACAACATGCCCTAGTCTGTTCCCGCTTGAACTGCCAACTCCCACCACTGAAGGGATAGATCTACCAACATTTACGTGGCCAACTTCACTTTTAAATCTAAAGGTGTTCCCAAGAACTTGAAGATCTTTTTCATTCAATTATACCATTCTTCTGCACTCTCTGGCTCTGAATCACCCTTGAAGATGGGTGGATTCTTCTTTTGAAACTGAACTGCATAATCCACATTCCATGGTTCATCCATTTTATTTCCACTTTCCACAACATGGAAATCTTGAACTATGCTTGGAAGTAGTTACTGGTTCACCAAAGGCATAGGTGTTACCACATTTTCAGCAGCCTCCTTTGGATGGTCTCTACGACGCCTACCTAGTGCCATTTCTATAAACAGGAAATAAAAAACCATGAGTCTCACTTCCATAGACATCATGAAACCCCATTTCAAATCACATCACACAATATTTCACAACAAGGCGTTCCACCTTTCCACATTTACCATGTTTCACCATTTTTGAAAACCAAACCATTTTCAAAATACCACTAGTTTCCATATTTCAAATACATCCATTTTGAAACCCAATTCAGATTTCTTAAAATTCACACATTCATATCACATGATAAATCATTATACACCAATGAAATATGCATCCTAGAGGAAAGTCATTTCTACCTTATATGACATGCACATAACACTGGCTACACCCACGACAATGGGATTTCCAATTCCTATAAGTGTCTCTGAAACACATATGTACCCAACTCCCTGGTAACTTGAATTTCAGCATAAGAGGGTTAATTACATCCTTTTATGCTATACATTCCAAGTTCCGACATTCCTATGCCTTTCTATCCTCCTAACTCAAGGAATATACCACAACGAATGTCAACTCCAAAACGAAGGCTCCAAATCGACCAAACAACTACTCTCACTTGAAAATTAAGGACTGAACAAACTAATACCTATTGTAACACCCCACCCCTACCTTATTGTATTGACGAGGCGGTGAGAGATACTTGGCCTTAAGTGATGTCCCAAATACCCCAAAGGCTGGCAACAAATGCTCACGGCTTCAAGATCAAAATGGGGAATGATTTTCCCTCCAGACAAAACCATCCAAACCATCCATTAACCACTACTATATAATGTATGTCAATAAAAATTCAAGCATGCATTCCCAAAAGACAAAAAAGTTGTACCACAATAAAACCCAAAAACAATACAACCCGACATGTCTACACCACATCAGAGTACAAGAGGAAACCAATAACCAACTCTACAAGCCATGACACCCCCATTGTTCCACACCAAGCTCCATGCTCCACCAAGACTTCACAATGCACCACTAAAGGAGTGAGATTCCTTACCTTTTCCCATGTCATAGTACACAACATCTGCAAAGATACTAATGTTCCAAAGTAGTGGGTGAGTACTAAAACTCAGTAGGATTTCCCCAAATGACATTCCTATACACGCTACTAGGATTAAAATATTAACAGATTTATATAAAATAGTTTATATAAAATAATCACAAGTACAACCATTTTCCATAAGCCAACCATTCCCTTACCAAGCCATCACACCCAAACCAATAAACCAATCTAAATCCAACAAAACATGCCACAAGCAATTTCATCTTTCACACACTAGCACAACAATTTCCAACATGAAAAGTAATGCACAACAAACAACCCAAACAACCAAACAATGGAGCTTCCGTCCAACCCATTCATCCAATAACACCTACTAGAACATCCCATCCACTTAACCTTTGATGGTGGCACTTCTGTGTAATATCCACCCACTTTTTATTGTGTTACTTCTCGCCACTACCACACAACATTACAATCAATCCAAACAAATCATATAACCCAACAAGTTCACAACAATATACTATAAACCAATTCTACTGTATACCAATCCACTTCAATAAATCAACCCTTTATTGAAAATCATTTTCCATGCCAAACCACATTTCAATAAAACAACCTCTTTATTGAAAACCATTTCATCAATCATTTTCCCAAATCAACCATAGCATCCCATTTTGAAATCACCATTTTAAAATCCAAAACAAAATCATTTCACCATAAACCCCCTTTTCCACAAAAATCCCTAAAACATCACCCAAGGGATTTCAACCAAATTTGTACAAAAAACCACAATACAATTTTCAGCATAAAAATTTAATTGTATACAATGAACCACTAGTTCTAACCAAGTGGAGTCGATAGAGAATCCCCCTACATTTAGGGTTCCTAAGAAATCGACCCACAAACAACCGCACCTCAAATCCAGCAAATGTACCATCGAAACCTCTCTAGATCCCTTTCCCTAGCATTCACAATCCATAAAATCATCATCCATGGCAACCACAACCCCATATCTACACACAAAAAGTTTAGATCTAGAAAACCAAAGAAGGGAGAAGAATGAATCTAGAGAAAATCAAAAAGAACAATGAGAGAAGACTTACCCAGGAGAAATCACCTTCAAACCACCTTGAAACCCCTTCAATTTGCTTCCAAATCGAGTGGGTGAGCCCCTCCAACCCTTGAGAACTGAAAATCTCGAGTGATCATTGAGTGGGAAAAATTTTGGAGAGTAATGAATCAAGCCCGAGAGAGCCTAGGTTTTAAAAACCTATTTTTATGTGGTCGCACGGTTAGTCCGCATAGTTAGGGAAACCATGTGCTAACCATGCACACACTACAGCCTCGAGAGAAAGGGTATGCACAGTTGACACACATGGTGTGGAAAACTGTGCACAGGCCGTACGAAGCATATTGTCTCCCCCTGCACGGTTTCCGAGGGAATTCAGACAGTTTCCACTAACCATGTTCAAATCGTGATCCACAAGAAAAGCCTCCAAACTCATTCAAAACTATTAAAAACACTCCCATCATCTTCCCAACTCATCCCATGCACTTTAAACACATAAACATTCATACAAAAGGCCACATACCTTGGAACAGGGGTTCTACATTTTTAGTAACAATAATTTCATATGAATAAATATATATTGGCAATAAATTTGATTTATTCTATTCACCGTGTAATAATCAACCACAAATTCATTTATTTAGTTTCCATGAAATCATATTATTTATTATGGGGTATAGCACTGATGATGAGATTCACTAATAAGTGAGAATGTTTATTATATTTTTAGAGCATCTAGAGCTTATTGAGTATCTACAATAAGATGATTTTTTTAATTTGTATCATGTCGATGTTGTGGGATACCATATTGGGACACAAATAAAAACTAACAGTATTGGTTAGTCTGATATATGATCCAAACATGTTTTGATTTTATATAAATAAATATAATGATATCATATAATATAATTTAGGGGAACATATCTCATATATATTCGGTATCTATGTAATTTCAATAATATCTAACACGTCTAGTGATTTATTAAATAAAAAACAAATATGAAATATCATTTATAAGAACTGTAGATTAAATCAATTTAAAACCAAGGAAAATTGACCTTTTATACATTATATCATCAACTGATGAGTTTGTTGACTTATTGTCGAAAGTAAATGACGGTTCATTAAATCAAAAGGTAATCCTCAAACTATGGAACATTAAGAAAACTTTTAGTAGGAACAAATTTTCTCCCATAATTTTATAGTTTATATAAAAATTAATTCAGGAAAACATTAGAGATTGATATGAAATTATATATCAATATGAAATGTACCTAATTTTAATAAATATGGGAATGATATATCTTTAATATAACATCAGCATTAATGAAGGTGCCTCATTATCTTTATGTGATTCAGAAACCAACATAAAAATGTTATATATAGTACTTTTTTTCTTTTTTAATAAATTTAACCATTAGATCCTTTAATGAATCATAAAATTTGTTACATATAACTAACTTTATATTCAAATTATATATATTGAATGGATAATATCGTATATAGAATAATGAAAAAAAATAATGAAGTGGTATCTTATATTATTTCTACTTTTCTAACATATATATACCATACATAGATGTATAGACCATATAAAAGATTGTGATATAGGATTTATAATATATTCACTTTCAATTTCTCACATTGGTAAATCACTTGTACATTTAAAAAATTATAAAAAATGATAAAATCATACATAAAATATTTATGATAAACTCTAAAAACACTATTTTTTATGATCAAATTTTATACAAAAATATATCAGTATTCCAAGGATTTATATTTAATTTTATTAGAATTTTTTGAGTTTTATATTGTAATTTATTTTTAATTCCAAACTACATGAAAAGCTAACCTTCAAATAAAATATCAATGTTACAATGTACATAAAGTGAGACGACATAATCTCTATTACACAAATAAATCATTATATAAATATAAATACAAGATATATCAATAAATATCAAATCTATAATCATATAATCATTCATCCGAGATATTGAGTGTGTCCATAAAGTAAGAAATATGTTAATATCATAAAAATAAATTCATATATTAGAATTTCTCTAAAATAATCTTACCAATAATGAATAATATGTTTGATGAAATTTTTCCAAATATCTAAGAACATAACATTGCAATCACCAAATCATTTAATTGAGTTTCCTATAAAAAATTAAATCATTGTCTAATACGTCAAACTCATCATACTCGAAGAAAAATACAATATTAGTTATGAGAAATTCATTTCATGATCTATAAGATATCATACAACAACTAATTATCTGACCCTCGAGAGTAGAATAATAATGGTATTAATATATAAATATTAAAGTATATATTGATTTTTTGACCACAGGGAATGTGAATTATTATAAATAAAATCCTTTAATTATTATAAACACATTAAATATTTTATTTAATATTTTTTTACATTAACATGTTAATCATGAAAATAAATAAAAGTTATCTATTTTTACTGGACACCCTTTTTTCAGACAATATCTTCGTCATGACAATGAGAATATATTTTCTCATAGCTCATGACTATCTAAGAAAAGAATTTATTATGGATTGTTCAAATATTTTATAAAGAGGGAATAATTATTGTTCAACTATTATATAATAATTAAAGCTCAATAGAATTAATAATAAAGTGAAATATACCACTATTATTTAAAATTCTTTATCAGTATAATCACAAGAATCACCTCATATAAAATTTTTATTGGTCCCAAAAAAATATAATAGATTTTATAATTAACCAAAGTATTAAACACCAAGGAATTTATAATCTATTTTTTTTAAAAACAATTTCTTAGTTACTCAACAAGATTATCATATATGTGCACTAAAAAATATGTTTTATCTTTAATATCAATATTTTTTTTAAATTTTATGACATATGAGAAGATTTTTACTCACAATGTTTGACATTTTGGATCCCAATAATAAATGATATCTAAAGTATTTTAACAATAGATCTAAATATATTAATCAATTATAAAATTATAAATGGGAATAAAACTGTTTGTGATTGTCACATAAATTGTATATAATATGAGAGAGGAAATTAATATACAAACATACAACAATTTATTTATAAATTCGACTTATATATATTCAATTATGAATCATGTTAATTATTATATTAATGATTTCTTGAAAAAAGAAGGAATAATTGTAAATATATTAGATGAAATAATGTTTATAAAAAAAATTATAAGAATAAAAAAAATGCATAAATTGAATTCATATATTCATTAATTCAGTACTACCTAAGGTTCTTTTTACTTTTATCTTCCCTAAATGGGAAAAAATAATAACATTTATTCAAACAACACTCATTATCACTAATATATATCTCTAATAACACTATTATTATTTAATATTTGATGTTTATTTTTTATATGAATGAATCTAAAATAAAAAAATGAAAATTTGAAGTGTAGTATTTTGATACATTTGATTCTAGAGTGAAAAACATTATCGACAAAGTAATATATCTATCATCTAGTAAAGACCCATGTATTACAAACTAGACAACTTAGTAGGGACCATGAATTAATCTCCCATTTAATTATAAAACTCTATCATATGAAGGAAAAAAGAAATAAAATTATAAAATAAAATAATATTCAACCAAAATAAGTAAAATTGGTGCTCTAACATGAATATTGAATTAGAAATGAAAAATAATTAACTGAAATATCAAACTATAAAAATTAATCGTTTAAAACAAATTAAAAAACAAAGGATATATTAAAAACAAGACATCATTAAAATGAATAGGATATTCACCCTCAAGAAAATATTCTAATGTTTGTGGATCATTTTATGTAGTTGAAGATCATTGTGTATAAATCCCATAAAACCCAATGAAATAATTTTAATAAAAAGAACTAATATAAAATCAACCTGTAAGGAAATTATATCTCCTTTGAATTCCTACCCTTTTATAGACATCATATGCTGATATTAAATTTTTTTTCATTCATTAAAACAATCAATATTAATATAATAATTTGTTTTGTTTCACCACATGAAAATTTAATCATTATTTGATTATTATTATTATATCTAAGTTTCATATAATCAAAAAATGATATTTTTATTCTTATAATTATTATAGCTAGTGGAAATGTTTCCAATAAATTATAATAAATTCTTACTTTTAAAAAACAATTCTCAATATAAATATCATCTCATTAACATGAATTTATATATCATCCTAATGGTTATAATTTATCATTAATGACATGAATTTACAAATTGAGTAATTTCATATTAATACTCATGAAATATTCAGTATCCTTTAATGAAATATCTTTAAGGAAAAAATTCAATATAATCATCTATTATAATATAGTGGCATACTAATTCATTTCAATTATTTCCTTTTATTTTTAAATATATATATTTTTTCTAATCAGAAATATAGTATTTCCAAGTTCAAAAAAAATTCAAAAACAATGATATATTAATTCAAAATCAAACATACCCTTATACCATGTTTGGGCTATATTTTTCATCTTTTTGAACAATTTGCATGATCAATGAGACCCCATCATAAAGAATATTATTTTATGCATCATGAATTTAATGTATCCATCTAGTCTCATTAATTGATGTGAGTTAATGATCTATAAAATGATCCTCTAATTGTTTCATATATACTAATTCATGTTTAGTATAATAATTTATATAAATGTATATAGTGAGGTATTAAGAAATAATAATGGCAGATTCTATATTGAGTTTCTCTTTTATATACCACAATATCCATGATTTGTTTCTACATGATTAACTATATTCATCTGTATAGTCTATCAAAACTTTTTATATGGTCAACCAACTAGTTTTATCTCATAATTTCATGGATATATTAGAAATAACTATACATGTCATTATGTAATAAATTTCCTTGAAATTATTTTTCCATCTATAACTTCACTAGTATACATCCTTGTTTTCGAAATAATATTTATCCATTAAAAAACCAAAATCAAAATTAACCCATTAAAATATATAATTAAATGATTTGTTATTATTTTATAGAAGAAATAATATAATTGAAATGTTTTTATGTGGATTATGGTGGATATTAATAATATTTATTATATATACAGATTTATAAATTCCCATAAATGTAGTAATTTTACCCCTAAAAAATATCATTAATGAATTTTAGTGAAAATTAATACCCCACAAAATTAAATTTTCTAGGTCAATGTAAAATTATTTTTATAACCACCAACTAATAAATATATAATGATTTCTATATAAAAGGGTAATCATAACCACCATTTTGTTTCACTCATATATTACAATGTTTAATTATTATTCATTCACACTTCTGAATTCCATTCAAATATTTCATTTCACTATTCACTTGTGGATTATTAATGACAAATTCCCATGTACTTCAATTATTTTTATAAGATACAAATTTATCATCACCTATATAAAATAAATGGCATACACTAGTCATTAGCACTAAGGCTAACAATTTTACTACAATGATGTGAGAATCAATATATATATATATATAATGGAATACACATTTGGTATGATTCCTGATATAAAATTCACTTATTAATATAAATTTATCACTCATTCACATATATAATTTTCACCATAAAATCCATACTATTTTTTCAAATTTAGTGTTTTTATCAATATAAATTACTTGGGGATTTTCTATTCCATATTTTGAATGTTGTTTTTTATTTTTATAATATATATTTATTCATTTATTAATTTTATTTTCCTTTAGAAATTAAATAACTAATTTCCTATAATATATATTAATTTATAAGCCTTCGTTTATGTAACCATGGATAAAACATCATACACTTCCCATTTCAAATACACTAATTCGAAAATAAATTCATGATTAGGCACTCACCCATACACATATATCTGAAAATATAGTTGTAAAAATCTATAATTAATTTGTATATAAATATTATCTTTGATTTTAGCTCATCAAAATGATTATCTTTTGTTTCTAAGGGAATAAATGTTATTTAAATTATATAGGAAGTGTTGATAGATTTACAAGGTCATGAAATCAATATTTGAACCAATCATAACAATGAAATTTTGCTGTTGTAATACTCAAAATGTAACAAGAAATTTTTTTATACAATATGTCACATCTGTATGTCAAGTATGATTGTATTTGGAGAGAATGTATGAAGAATATTTATAATTACTCTTAGGAATGAGAATCATAATATTATATAGTAACACATTCCATGAATAAAATAAACTATTCTATTAAAATAAATTTTGGATATTTAAATCATAAATATGGAATCTTATAAATAAACCACTAAATGAAATATTTTGATAATGAAGATAATTTTATAAAACAATAAAATTGTTTAAACTATACGGATAAATTTAGGAACAACTATTTTTAAGATTTCTTAATAATACAGAAACACAAAAAACAAAACGACCCTAATAAGAATAATAAAATCCCCATTAAAGATTTATCCATTGTCCCAAATGTAACTAAACTATGGTTAATGGAAATATTAACAGATTAAAATATGATATAAAATAAAAAAAATTATTGAAAAAATAAAATGATTATGATTCTAATTGGATATTTTAAAGAATCGATCTCCTATCGATATTGATTTACAAAACAATTAAATAATTTGTTTATTTTAAAAAATAAACCATCTAGAAAAAGAATTTCAAAATGATGTGTATCCCCAAATGAATTATTTCATTTAGTTAATATAACCAAAAAATATCATAGTGTCATATGTATCAATATGGTGAATATAGTTTTTTAGCTTGAACCACCACATATACATAGTATTTATGCTCCAATTTCACTAATATATTAAAGAACCCATTTTAAATTATATTGCATCAATATGCAATATAGTAGTTTATATGAATTATATGTGTTTTAAAATAATCTAGGAGTCCTGAATATTTTTTACATGAGGAATTATATATTTCCCAATGTTTTGAATATTGGTCCTAAGATGTTGATTTTCATCTTATGCTTGCATAAATGGTTCTTAAATTAAATTTAGGTCACTTACAACTTCATCATCTTCATTAATTATATTTATACAAGGATTATCCATCCTATTATAAAAACACACAATCTCAAGTGTGAATTTCTCTTTTTCATCAATAACATCATGTAACTGTGATGGGTCTTCAATATAAAATCATGTTGAATCAATCTTGTCGTTATCTTTTATGAAATATGACAAATATACATCCAAATATGTTAGATGTCCCAAAAATATTTTTTCAATTGTCTAATTTTGAAATGGGATTATTTTATAAGAAATATTATAGGTTGATTTTTTTAATTAATTCTTAAATATTTTCCATTCCACTATAATATTTTAATCAACCATTTGAGGGAAATAATTTAATTCCTAAACAAGTATTATTTATCCCCATACCATTTTTTTCCTCAATTTCAATTTTGAATTAATTTAAATTAAATATACCAATAATTATATTAATTTTATTTCAATTTAATTTTATATATTTGAAACAAATTGTGGTGTATATCATTATCAACCATTGTAACTTTTTAGAAAGATTTGTCAATTCATTCATACTTTCATTACATGAGTAGAGTATAATGATATTTTTTAGGAAATAAAAAATCATGTTTCTATATTAATGAATTATAAATAAATAAAAAAAACCTTTTAATATAATAAAATATAAAATTTAAAGTGTTATAGATTTTAAGAATCATAGATACACCCTAGATTATATTAGTTTTTCATGAAATTCCGGGTAAAATTATTGGATAGTAAAATAGTTCAATAATATTTGTCTAACCATGGTATTATGTTCATCCCAATAACATTTCTATATTTTATTATAATTTATCATGTTAGATATAAGTGTATAATGATAAATTCAATATAAAATAAATAAATAAAAGGTGAATGTATGAAATAAAACTAATATAAAAAATATTCATAAAAAGATAACGTTGTTAATAAAAATAGACTTCCAGGAAAATATTATAAAATTCATTGTTTGAATACTTTTTAATTTTGTTAAATCAATAAAATTTTCAATAATTGATTAATGTAGTATGGTGTTATATTTGATTTTTTTCCTCATGTAAGCTAATAAACACCTAAATTCATTTAATTTCACATGTTATATTTTTCATTATATATATATATATTAGTTGAAATAGAAATTGTATTGGATGAGAAACGAAATTAAAATAATATTAGAATATTAGATTATGCAAATATGAATTCTTTTATGTAATATCTATGTTATTTAATAATATTCTATTTTTTCATCGATTTGTAGAAAACTTTAATTCAGTTCATTCAACCTCCTCCCACAATCATTAAAAATTATGTTCGACCACATTATGATACATATGGTTACATTGTCCTTTATTTATTTTATGAACACTGCTAAACCAGTTATCATGATGATATTAATATTGAAATAGTTATCCTAATGATAATACTTCTTGAAAGACCCTTTACTGATTGTGTTGGGAAAAAATTCCTCAAGGTAACATAGTAGTATTTTTGGGTTGATTGTGTTTGTTGACAACGAATGTTTCCTTGGTGAATTGTCTAGTTCCAAAGATATTATTGACAATCAATGTTGATAAAAAACATGACAACGTAAAGGATGATCTGGAGGCGGTACAATAGAGAATTAAATCTTGGAGCTATTTCCCAGTGTTTGCCAAATTTTTGGGGTCCAAAATTTGGAGGTTAGTGAGTATTTCCAAAAGTGGATATCCATTAAGATCTTATTTAAATATGGAAAAGGCATGAGTTTCACAATGATATGCTTCATGGTTTGAATTTCGCGAAGATTAGAAGAATTTTGATGGTGTTCTTCACGATTCTCTCAAGCTTCGTGACCAAAAGAGGTTGGAGTGCATCACGACGGTGATGGGCTTTGCGAGGGAGCTTCATGGAAAAGGCATAAAGATATTGACGGTTATTCTCCATGATTAAATAAATCTTTGTGATCAAAAAATTTCCGTGGTGCTTCGTGAGATTGAGAGAATTTCAGCGGGAACACCGGAGCTTTGCGATTTGCGATGGCGTGGCATTGACTTCACGCGGAAGGATCGAGGTTCAGCAGAATCACATATAAATAGGCCAGAACCACTTTAAGAGAATCATAAGAGAGATATAGATAATTTTTAGAGAAAATATTTTTCTCTAGATTCGCGAAGGTAGTTCGCGAAGGCAATGTTCTTTTCTAAAGAAGAGATTTGTGGCGGCTAATCTAGCTCCACGAAAGTTGTGAGCTCTGTGTTGGCTCAGTGAGATTTGCGAGGGAATTCACTCAGTGACAACTTGAGCTTCACGATAGTTCTTCACAAGAGTGCTTTGCAAAAATGTAGGATCATCGTGAAGGCTTGTTTGAGCTTCGCGAAATTGGGAGCCTCGTGAAGTAGGGTGCTTTGCAAAGGTACTTCCAAAGGAATTGCCCAATGTTCAGGGGAAAAGGGGTATTCATCAGCGGATGAAAGTTAGACATTAACAGAGCATCTATCAATAGTTTAGGATACATGTATTCATGCATATTTAGAGACCTACAGGTCTATAAACTGTGGGTGGATCCTTTCCAAAGAAGTGGTCAAAGAAATAGGAAGAATGATATCCTCTCCACCAGCAGTGAGCCAGAGAGAGAGAAACAGGGAGTGACCCTTGGGAATGCAGTGAGCTGACCCTAAACATTGTAAAGGTAGTGAGCCTGGGCATAGAAGTGATATAACCTGAACATTATTGGCAGTGAGCTTTAGTGTATTTGGAACATCAGCACATCTTCGTTGTATTCTCCTTGGATGTAGCCTAGTGAGGGTGAACCATTTAAAAATATATGTGTCTTCCTTCTTGCTTTCCTGAATTTCATTTAATGCATCATCATCAGATAAAGAATAAAATAACTGGCCATAATAAACACACAAGTGCAAGAAAAGTTACCATTGTAATAAAAATGTCAAGATATGGTGGGGTAGGAAGAATTCAGAAAAGAATATCCATACCCTGATTCACCCCTCTCTTAGGGTTTATAGGCCCCCAGTGGTCCTAACAGATTGTGATATCATTCAAGCTATGTTGACGTTAGTATTACATCATAAAATACACATCCTCAATTATGAATGATTAATACCTTAACACAAATAAATCATATAAATGAAAAATAAATAAAAGGGAATAAATGAAATCCCATATTGTGAAATTAAAAAATATAGAGATGTCATTTGAATAGGGGAGATAAAACTATTAGGAAGAAAACTAGTTATTTCCCATCATATGAATCCATAAAATGTTATATATCTATGTTAGTTGTTCCATATCACCTGGGAAGAAAGAAAAATAAATATAATGATTTGATTTAAAAAAATAGTTCTAAATTCCATTCGTCAAAGAAATATATGGAATTTTCCTTACTCTACATTTATAGATACTAGTAATATACTAATTATCGACATTTTTCATTCAAGACGAACTATATAAAATGAAGTAGGTTTGTTAATTTCATGCATAAAATGGTGAAAATTGTATGTTCTAACTATATATATTATATACCTCAATAGAAATAAAAAAATCATTCATTATTATTTTTATTCTATATAGGGGGTATTTAGAAGGCTTTTCAACTATTTATTAATTTGGTTATAAATCTAATATAGTGAATATCTTCTTATCTTATGTTCAGTTTAATTTCATCCAAGTGTTTTCATCATTGGATTTGTTTTATTTATATTATACGTCGATGTTGATCTATAAGAAAAAATTTAATAACTTGAGATATTTCTTCAAGGATGGATTTAATTTGAATGACTTGTTGAAGGCTAATGAAATGAAGGATTGTAGTAATAATTATTATCAACATTTTTGATATTTGGTATTGTAATGTCTTATATAGTATTTTCAAATTCATAAAAACCTCATCATTGATGATATAAAATACTAATAATATTTAGCATACCATTAATCCTGGAATGGTTTCAACCCCTACTACTTGGTGTGGTATTTCATAGTTTATATAGATAGTATGGTAGAAAATATTTTTATATTTTAAATGAATGAAGTGTTCCCTCCTAAAATCATATGACTACATGACTTCATGATCATTAATGAACTCTTAAAATTGATCAATGTGCCTTGTACTTATGATATTCATTTGAATTTATTTAAACGGTTCGTGTAAATAATTTAAAAACTTTAATAGAAACATTAGGGTTGAAAGTTTTGTTTCTGTTGGATAGTGAACATGATATTTCTACCAAAAATATATTTTTATTTTCTATATGTTCCACCTAGATCATCTATTTTGTAAACCACGTATTTGAAAATTTTATCATTATGACAAAAAACTAAATAAATTAGACAGTCACCTATTTTGTTCAGTTTCCTATAGATTTTATATCCTCTAGGTATATTACCTAAAAAATTATAGTTAGATAAATAAGTTTAATTCCCAAAATGAAAATTATTTATTTATAAGCATTAATTAAAAAAAATATTGAAATTACATCTAAAATCAACTAAAAAATTCATTGTTATAGTTAATATTATTATATTTGTTGAACAAGAGTTTGATATCACGAATTTCAACTTAAAACATGTAAAAAATATTCTTTTTTCCACTATTGTAGGTTCAATAGAAAACTTTATAATAAAAAATTCACCATTCATACTATTTAATATTGAATTTTTCAGTGAATATGTTCATGAATTTTTCATGATAGACCTATCAAGATATCCAAAATATTATAACTCAACTATTATGGTTGAATACATGTCTATATTGGGATCATGTCATATCTATGTGACTATGAATTATATTACCATCAAATCATTTTAAAATCAACTCTTTCCCATATTAAAAAATATGAAATTATTTTTTAGTCCTTCTAATGTAAATTAGAATATTTCAAATAAAAATATATTGAATCTCATAATGAATTGATATGTATTTTTTAGTAATTACCAATAAAGAAGTTACATCATGTCAACTATACTGAAAGGATAACATGACTAGCCTTATAACATTTAAATAAGTAATATAATTAATATGATTCATATAAGGACATTGATACACAATAAGAAAACATCCAAGTGGGAAAGGTGTAAATACATGTTGATGTATTCTGTGCCAAATATTCTGATAACCTTACTAAAATATATGTTTTAAATCAATCTAAGTAACCTATATTATATATATATATATTGATGTTTATACCAACTATTCATGTTGCATCACTAATTTATATTATTAATAATAATATTCTAAACCAATAATTTGTCAAATTTAAGTCATGGATGTAATTGATAATTATTATTATTTTATTCACAGGAAATAATAAAAATAATATAGTTATGCTAAAAATCTATCTATATACACAATAATCATTTTTAGTTTTTATAAAACCATACTATTTGATCTATTCATCCAATAAAATATTGATACTCCATGAATATTCAATAAAACAAAAAAAAATCACAAAATGTGTATGCTATAAAAGAGACATTTTCAGTCCTCAAAACATTTTTATAATAATATTTACACATCACTGAATAAATTTATATTAATTATAGCTGTTTTTATATATTTTTATGGAATTATGTTGTCCAATGAAGTTCTAATTCAAAGAAAAATATTGATAGGCTTTATTAAAAATGAATAGTAATAAGGTTTTTTCATTTTATATACCATGAATATTTTTCATGGATTCAATTTCATATTTTAAAGAATTTATAAATATTATTGATTTAGAACTTATTGGAACACAAATTCATCACCATTATTCAATAGAAATATATATCTATGTAACCACTTATATATTCAATAAATCTATCATGTTATTTTGACACTTGTGGTGATTTGGATTCCATGGTTTTTAATGGTACCACTTCAAATTCTACATCTAGAACTATTGAAATTTAATACGTTTGAATAACACTAAGTATAATTTACTATCCTATGATTTTTTTAATATATATATATTTTCTCAATAGAAATAATTCTAAGAGGTATAGTCAGTTATTACATAGTAAGATGTCAAAAATTATAATCCTTTATATTTTTCGAGATTTCTAATAATCAGAGCCTTTTAAATTTACTCTGTTGTTTATCTAAACAAATACCTGCATATAATATTTTCAACAACAATTTTTCAAGAAATACATAATTTTTTATTTCTCAATTAGTATCCCACATGATATAATTTTATCTTAAAGACATGTATTATAGTTGTGTATGAATAATGTATTTTTAAGTTAATATCCACAGAATGATATATTAAGATCAATTTATTTAAAATTAAATCTAACAATTACTAAACTTGTATAATTTCTCATTTTAGATGCAATATACCATTTATGAATACTAAGAGGAGTGGGTTATGAATTAATTATGCAGTTTCATATATGATTAGTAAACACTTGGATCCCTTATCCCCCACCTCGATCTGATCAATGTATTTTAATACATTTACCTCATTGATCATATTCAATATAATTGGATACCACAATCATTTTAATGGTTTTAAATATATGATTTTCAAGAAAAACAAAACCATATATACTAGAGTCTTTAATAAAATTACAAAATTATTATAACCAGAACTTGATTATATTATTATTTCTCCTAATTCACCAATATACATGATGAAAAATATTTCATCAGATCACTTCCCATTTTAAAAAAATATGGTTTTAGTAATCTTAGCTAATATACATGATTCATAAATATAAAATTATTCCCAACAAAATTATTCTAACATTATGTGTTTATGTTGTTTTTGGATGAGTATCTCATTGATATATCAATGAATATTTTACCAAAAATAATTAGTGTTTAAATAATTAACATTGATCTTATATTATTGAAATATATAAACTTCATTATAAAAATCAAGAATTTATATATTATAATCATACTAATGAAGTCATAAAAAATAATTAATCTAAAAAAAAATATTCGTTGCATTATATTATAATCAAACCTGAAAATGATTAAATTTATAGCTATAATATCATAATAGTTTCCAAATTTTAAATTCACAGTGCTAGTCATATTTTAAACATATTTGTCTTCCTCTATTAGAGAAACCATTGTTCTATTACAAAAAATAATAAGAACTCAACCTATTTTCTTTTATTTTTGGTTATTTTTGACATCAATAGAAATTTGAGATGCACGAGAAGTATCTTTTAACCATGGACTAGAATGTGAAATATTTATTTTTAAATTTTTTATAAAATTATTCTAAAAATAAATTTTTTTATAATTTTAAAAATTATCATATTTAAAATATAATATATAATTATATAAAACCAAACATGAATTTATATTAATAATATAGATGTTGAATTTAATTCCATTGAACTCTATAAGAAATTATAATTATTAATTGAATATAACATTTTATAAATTTTTTAACAAATAACATTATTTCATATACTTATATTCAAATTATGACACATTAAATTTTATCTATTTGTGGTTAAAGATCCATATTTCACTAATAAATTAGTTACCTTTATCTATTCATCCGTCACATATATTGTTATATAGTAAATTATGTAAATTATAAAAAATATATGTCTTCCATAGTTTAGTGGACTGATATTTACAAAATATTTCTAGTGAATTATGCAACCTCTTATAATATGGTATTTAATTATTATGTTCATCTAGAAAATTATACCAAAATTCAAGTATAGGAACCTAATGATGAGAGTATCTCATATTTTACTCACCATTTCAAATATAATTTATGAACAAAAAATATTGTTATGACCTACAAATTTTAATGATTCAGTAAATTATGAGTGTTTACATTGAAAAATACTTATCACAATGGTATTGAAATTTATTTATCAAAATCTGAAATTTTACCCATGTTAAAAATTAGGGAGGAGTTAATTTATGGGTTACTATAGTAGTAACTGTTGAATATATTATTATTGTTGTGGCAGATTTGATACTATTCAACCAATTTTGTCTTACAGTTCACATATTTTGGCCTTTGTTCCGTAATAGTCCATCATTCCATATGGACACAAAGACACCTCAGGCCATTGAGCTGTTGGATTTCATGCCACTGGGGATTTGGGTCATATAGTTGTGATATCAGAGAACATAGAAGCTGAACTTAGATGAGAAATCAAAGTAAGTAGCAGCCACCAGAGTTGTTAAAATTAGATTGGGAAATATGAAAGGGTATGAAATCAATAATTAGTACCAAGAACTATGTATATTATCATGGGGAAATTATTTTTGATCAGCCATGTGGGATGGGGAGATAATCACCATCACTGTAGTAGATTATAAGGATGGTTTTCATAGTGTTTTATTATCTTTGGGCCTTTGTGAAATTAAATATTCCACGTGCCTATAGTACTACATTCCATTTAATGGCTCCCTATTAACTGTTTTAAAAAAGTTATTTAAAAAACTACATTCTTCAGGCCATTCAACTGTTTTATTTTTACCTATTTTTCATTTAAAAGGATTTTGTGGATTCTTAGGCTCTTGTTTCTTCGAAATAAATAATACATTGAGAATATACTTAATTAAGATATCTCACACCCAAATAATTTTGGTCATCCACCACTATTCATGTGGATAGAGAAGAGGCTCTACATCTATTAGTAGGGGTTTGATATGGATGATCTAGATCCTCCACAACACTATAATATTCTGATTTGAATTTCTAGTTTTCTAGTTGATACTTGGGTAGCTTTTTGAAAATTTAAATTATCTAATTTAAATTTTTTCATGACCTATCCCCCAAGATCGTTGATGTGACTACCCCAAGTCCACCTTCCATATGCCAAGGGCTGGTGACTTGCACCAGAATTCCATATCCCATTAAACAGGATGGAATTTCCATTAAACATGCAAACACATAGTCCAAGAACAAAACAGGAAGTATCCATGAAGTTAACTGTTGTAGTTAAAAGTGTACTGAAAGTAAAGGGGTGTTATAAAATCCTATCTGAAAAATAAAAGTACAACTGTAACGAGAAAATAGCTCCGGGATCATTGACCGAGGATCCTACCAGAAGGGTAGGTATAGCTCACGACCAGTAGTCAATACAACATGTAATGTCCAATGGTCCTCCTCTGATCACCCTCTAATCCATGCTCCATCAACTTTGATCAATGTTGTTCATCCTCTACAAAAAGGAAAACAATATGATGGTGTTTCTCAGGCAGGGGTGAGAATAAAAATACTCAGTAGGGACCCTGAGACCCTGAAGGTCTCCCAGAGTTCAAAAAAGTAAAAACCAAAAATTAAGACCTCAGTCACAAAGAAAAAAGTAGTATTGACCTATACTTATGTATATTCCCATAAATATACCTAAATTAACAAAAATATACTCATACCATTCATGAGGAAACTTAAGGCTTCAACTGTTAGGCCATTTTCACAACTAATCCAGGAGGGGAGAAAACCACAAAGGTTACACCATGAAGGTAACACCAAGAAGATAAAGTTCCCACAAAGGTAACAACACAAAGCTAACCCCATGAGGGTAAAAGTGCCACAAATGCAATGAATCACCTCATAATAGGTATAACTTATGTACATAATTACAAATCATTAGAATTATCATAGAATCATCTTATTATATCAAGAGGCTCTGCTACTAACTCACACAAGATCAATAGATGATGAACCACATAGGATCAGTGAGCAATGACGTACTCATGATCACAGAGGGCTAACCCACATATGATCGATAGATGTTGACCCACAGAGGATCACTGTTCTTTATTCACGTTATATCCATCCACTAGATTCCCACAATAAGAACACTTGATTCTGGGAGGATCTGCTCCCCAAAATAACGATCATACCTCAACCACCATGATGTTCCACGAATAAGTATCTCAAAGTACCACCATGTTGTAAGGGTTACTACGTGATAGACGGCTCGTCAATCGGACATCAGGTTTGTGACTTATAATCATTTAAATACTGAGGGCCCGGTTGGATTTGTGTTTGATCCAACCTAGCCAAACTCCAACATTATTTAAAATTCAAGTTATGTATACCAAAATATCCATCTCCCTCCAAGGATACCAGCTCCGTAGATGTTTCATCAAACGGATGTCTATTTCACAAGTTGTGTCCCTTTAAGTGAAATTGGACCTGGTTGGGTCCGACCTCGACCCAACCTGGTCAGACCGACCCATCCTGAACACGGCCGACCCAGCTAGGCTGTGCCATGGTAGGCCTAGCCCACTGTGCTACAGACCGGCTTGACCCTCGGGGCTGGCGCGGCCCATCACATGGAGTGGTGTGGCCCACTAGGCTTGTAGGGGCTGGCCTACGAAGGGTGCGACTCACTGGGCTTACCCGACCATGCCTGTGGAGGGCGCGACCCACTCAGCTTGCACAGCCCGACCCATAGAGGTACGCGACCAGTTGGGGCTGGGCTAGCTCTAGCTGGCATAGGGGGAGCGTCCCACTGGTCCTCCAAAAATTCTAAGGTTGTTCGGTTCATGTGACAGCACAACGTGGCACCGCCTCGTCTTCCCATGGGACCTGCATGAAGCGGGTCCCCACTGCCACAGCATCGGAGCGTCAGCCACCCTCTCCAGCGGCACACCATTTCACACTGCTTCGCCTCCAGTGGTTAGATAATGCTGGATTCTCCCGACGTCTGCTATGACAGAAGAGCCATGACCACCCTCTCCAGAAATGCACTATTGCTCACTGCCTTGTCTTCCACGGCCTACCCGAGCCTGCTGCTAACTTCACCAGTTGTGGCTACAGCCGCAGACTTCCCTGTTGGCAGTTCGCGAAAGTACACTGCTATCTCCTTCGCGGTCGATCATTGTCGGCCCCCGCCATCACCCCCATGCTAGTTTCTATTAGTGTCGTGTCGGTGCCACAACGAATGTCTTCTGCGGGTCACATGGTGAGCTCCGGTGGCCCGCTTTTCCATATGAAGGTATCAACTACCTCCTAGGGATGCCCTCTTCACCACTTGACCCTCATTTTCACGTTTTACACGACCAGAATAAAAATTCCGCGAAGAACACATAGATCAAAAAATTAGTGGAGGGTCTCGGCCTTGTTCGTTTGGCCCGTGCCCTCCACGTTAGGTTGATAACATGAGGGAATAATAAGATTCAACAATTTTTTTTAAAACTAAACCAAATAAAAACCCTACCTCAAGATCAACAGAGAACATCCTCATTTGAGGAAGAGTTGATGTTCTTCATTCCAGCAACATCCCTCAAAAGACGCCACTCGATCGCCATTCTTCATTTTTTCCATGGTGACAGGATTCATTCTTCATCATGAATCCTCCCATGATCAAGCCATTTCGAACAATTTTACAAAACCCGATGTGTTATTTTAACTCTCTAACATTTCATTAAGAGGTTCATTAATTGGTGTAATTAATGAGCCTCATTAATCACACAATCAGTGGTCACACAACCATTGTGCAACCGGGAATATAATTTCCTTCATTAAATGACCGACCGACCTTGTGTTCCCATCCATAAAAAATCAAAAGTGAGATGGAAGGTTGTTTTAAAAATAAAATAAAATAAAATTATTTAATTTATTCATCCACGAAAAACACAAAAACAACATTCCTCTTCGACCCACTATGGTTTAGGTTAAACCTCCCTTAAACGAATCTAAACTCTTAGAGTTCAACGGTTCCTTGGGACTTCAATTTTGAGAACTGGTTAAAATGTTTGAATTCCCCTCTCACACATTTACTAAAGGTACCTTAATGAATTTTCATAAATTAATTCGGTCACACGAGGCCTCAGAATCCTGCACATCCAATTTTTACAGACTCATAATAACTCCATATAATTAAAAACATTAAATAGAAAATCCATGTATTTAAATTCTCCCCACCATAACGCTTTTCATCCTCAAAATCCACAACATAGAATAAGGAAACCAAAGGGGGTACTGAGCACGAATATGAGCCTCCTAGTCCTATGTGCTCTTCAAGATATTCTTGTGATGCCAACGAACGCCTGCAAGAGTTATCGATCATCCATGAATGACCCACTTTAGTAGATCCACAATCTCTATGGAACCCCTATAAACATTTCCCAATCATCAATGTCCAACTAACCCCAGTAAATAACATGTGATGGATCATGCATGTACCTCCTCATCTATGACTAGTGGAAAACACCATGTAGTTTATGCATTTGTGGGGGACGAGTTAGCCGATACGCCACCTCTACAACTATACAGAGAACCTGAAAGGGTGCAATGATCCTTGGAGATATCTTGTCACCCCAGTCAAATATTTACAATCCTCATCGAGGTGAGACCTATAGGAAGACATGGCCTCCCTACTCGAACTCCAAAGGTCACTGTCACCTGTAAGAATAAGGATTCTGCCAGCTCTATGTAGTCTTGATCTGCTACTGGATGATCTGCACCTTCTCAGTGGTAGCCCATACCAACTTTGGACCCATAAGTGCTGACTCCCCTGGGTCTGCCCATCCTAGTGGCGATCTTCATGGTTGACCATACAAGGCCTCAAATGTTTCCATATTAATGGTGGAGTGATAGCTGTTGTTGTATGCAAACTCTGCAAAGGGAACATGATCCTCTCAACTATTGAAAAAATCAAGGAGGCAAGCACGGAGGATGTCCTCCAGTGTCTGAATGGTCTGCTTCATCTGACCATCCATCTGGGGATGAAAGGAGGTACTCAAACGTAGTTGAGTCCTGAATTCCTACTGTAACCCCTTCCACCATTGAGAATTAAAATATGTGTCACAGTCAGAGACGATCATCGATGGCACCCCATGAAGTCGTACAATCTTCCGTACATAGAGGCAACCCCATAACTCTACTGGTAACTCCTCTTAAATAGGTAGGAAGTGTGATGGCATGGTGAGTCGATCAACGATCACTGAGATGGATTCATGTCCCCTGGATGTACGTGGATTCCTTATCAAAAATTCCATGGAGATACCATCCCACTTCCACAACATCACCTCTAGTGGTTGCGCAATGCTTGATAGAACCTAATGCTCGGCCTTCACATGCTGACAAGTGAGGCATCATAAAATAGCCTCTACCAGAGCTTTCTTCATCCATGGTGACTAGTGATGTCACCGAAGGTTCTGGTACATCTTCGTCACCCCAAGACATACCACCAGAGGGGACGTATGCAACACCCTCAACACCTCCTTCCGTATCACCACTAGTAATATCTTGTGTCCTCTAAGTATGATAAAATGCCCCTACCTTCAGAAAAACCATTAGGTGCCTGTCCTGAGGATATCTGGGCATGTCGACCCAAGCATTCAATGTCCCCAAGTTGTCCCTCCTAAGCTCGTAGAATAAGTGGGGGAGTGAAAGTCATAGGCTGTAGGTATGTTACTCCTCCTCTATCCACAAAATATATCTTCAACGATGCTAGCTCCTTTGTCACCTCACTCAGAATCTATATACCATACCTCCTCCTAAGTGCATCTTCCACTACATTCGCCTTCAGGGGAATGTAGACTATAACGAATACATAGTACTGGAGGAACTCAAGCCATCATCATTGTCTCAGGTTCAGGTCCTTCCGTGAGAATATATACATGAGTCTCTTGTGATCAGAGTAAATAGTAAATCGTTCAACCATCATGTAATGTCTCCACATCTTCAAGGAGAAGGATACTACTACAAGCTCCAGGTTATGGGTAGTGTAGTTCATCTCATGTTGTCTCATCTATCGTGAACCATAGCAATCACAACTCACTGCTGCATCAGGACACATCCATTTCTGGACCCTGACACGTCACAATAGACTACATACCCAAAGCCCTCTTCTTGTTTCCTCAAGATGGGAGAACTCTTCAAACTCTGTCTCAGCTCCTGAAAACTATGTTGGCATCTCTCTGTCCACATGAAGGATTGTCCCTTCTTTGTCAACATTATCAAGGATGCAGAAACTCTAGAGAAGTTAGGTACGAATCTATGGTAGTACCCAGATAACCCTAGAAAAATCATTACCTCAGTCACACCCTTAGGTGGCCCCCAAGCAAGGAAAACCTCTATCATTTCTAGATCAACTGCAGTTCTAGCCTCCAAGATAACGCTTCCATGAAAGTGGAGCTCCTGTATCCAGAACCATCACATTGAGAGATTAATACAAAGATGTTTCTCTTGGAGTGTATCCATATTTATCTGAAGATGATAGGCTTGATACTCTTCCATCATAGAGTATATCAAGATTTCGTTAATAAAGATAACCACAAAGTGATCAAGGAATGGCTGGAAGATCCTGTTCATGGGTCTCGTGAACAATTATGGGGCGTTAGTCACACTGGATGGAATAACCCTGAACTCATAGTGGCCATAAAAAACTCTGAAGGCCATCTTCAACACATTCTCATATCGTACCCTGCGCTGATGATATCTTGATCTGAGGCCTATCTTCAAAAAACAACCAGTTTCCTTCAGCTGATCGAAAAGATCATCAATACTCATAAGTGGATACTTGTTCTACACGGTCACCTGGTTCAGGCACTGATAGTCCCCACAGAGTCTCAAACCATCATTTTCTTTCTTGGAAATCTAAATTAGGGCTATCCATGGAGAAACACTGGGCCTTATGAACCCCTTCCTCTACACGTCCTCCAACTGTACCCGTAATTCAAGAAGCTTCACGGGAACCATCTGTCATACTGGTGTATAGGAGAAGAGGTAATCCCAGAACATCATCAGGTAGGAAATCATCATAATGGTCCACCGCTACAAGATATCTTAGACTCTCAAACATCAACTTCTCTGAGGATAAGGCTATCCAAATAAAGTGTGATCGGCTACACCATCATCCGGGTAAGTCCATCCTATGCTAAAAAGGTTCCTTTATTCTTGGTGAAGGATAAACAGGTCCCATCCTCACAGATATACCACACTTTGAGCCAAATTAAGTTAATCTATGTAAGGAATGTAGATAACCAGTCCATACCCAAGATGACTTCGTAAGGCCTCGATGTCGCAACTAGAAGATCCCATCCAAAGCACTCCCCTATTAGAGTAATCTCACAGTGCTGACACTAGAGTTTTATCATTGAGTCCCATCCAGTTGGAGTATCTAGATGTAAGGATCGAGCCAAAAACTCCATTATAATTTCTGATCTCTGATCAAGGGTTGTGGAAATAAAAGAGTGAATGTCACCTGTGTATATAAGAACTGAAACTAGGGTGGAGTAGACACAGATCGTACGTCGAATCATCTACGGAGCACCATATTCATAGGACATAGCTTCTTAGAGGGGATATCATCCCTGTCCACCTACTCCATATGGTAGGGGATGAAAACTTAGTGGTGGTGGCGATAGAACCTTGAATTGCCGCCCACTACTTGCTGCATGGCCAGCTCCTCCTCCACGTCTGATGGCTGCATGCGGACCTCCCTGATCAAATATTTGCCTCTAACTTGGCAGCCCCTCCACCTTTCTCCGGTCATTCATATGGTGGGTCAGGAATTCGCGAGCCCTGTAACCCTACCCGACGCACAAGTAGCACTTCCTACTCCTAATCTGTCATCCTATGTCCTATGATCCCCACACCACCTACCCTGTATCTTGAGGTCAGGCCCTCATGGGCCCCAGTGTCATCTATATACTACCTGCTATAGATAACTCTGCTACTTGATATCCAATGGTGGCTCTCACTATCAGTTCCTACTCTGCTTGGAAGATCTCCACCAAAAGTGATAATTTTAGCACCCCAGACTACTTCTGAATGCTGAGCGGTATAATCTATGATCAGATATCCCATCAGAGACCCTTCTCAAAGTTCCGATCCCTGACTAAATGGTCTTTTACCATGTTGGTGGAGTAGTGGGAGAGATCAATGAACCTCTCCATGTATTGGGCCACAGTCATGCTTCCCTACTATAAGTGTTCAGCTCTTATATACGCACTGAGTGTAGTGTTGATGGGATGAACTCTTCCCTGAAAAGGTCCTTTATGGCCACCCAGGTGAGGGTCACCTCATCATGTATCAGGAGTGTCAGACTCCACGATCACCCAGCTACTCCCTTGAAGAGATTGGCAGCAAGGATAACCATCAGATCACCTGGTGTCACAACTAAGAAAAACACTCAAGACAAAGCCTATAGCCAGTCCTCAAACACATGTGTATATATCTCTCCTCGGAACCTTGGAGGGTTCTGATGCTGGAACTCGTGCAGTGCGCTTAGTTGGTGTGAAGTATCTAGTGGTGGGGATGATACAAATGTCGGCCCAATGGGTAGTGGTTCTGTGGGTACACCACCCAATGTTACTATCGCTAAAAATGGGCCCTACACCGAAGCCTTATTACTTGGTGGGACGCCATCAATAACTCTAAATGGATCTCTAGCTGTCTTTCTACATGGTGTCATCTTGAAAGAAAAAAGATTCCCCATAATCAAAATGTTACTGGTGAGATGACTCAATGAGAACATAAGAAAAACTTTCCAAAAAACACACAATTAGTGTTTTCATGCACTGAGTCAGAAATGAGAATTTAGAGTCCTAGTGTATGTATACATCAGCCGCCACACCAACACTGGATTCCCCAAACTAAAAAACACATCATAACAATTAATGTTATTTCCCAATTTAAAAGATCAGAGTCTTTTTTCATCTGTAGAACCGAATCCTTTTTTACCACTTTGTCACAACCCGTCCCTCGGGGCCCGTGTCGTGACTACCCAAAGCCCACCTTCCATTGTCCAGGTCTAGTGAGTGGCACCAGAAAGGCATATCCCTTTAAATGGGAGGGAATTAATTTTAAACGTGCAGACACACAATACAAGTACACAACAGGAAGCAAACATGAAGTAAACTGATGTAGTAAAATTTTTAATTACATTAAAGGGGATGGTGTACAATCCCAACTAAAAAGGTCAAGAACAACTAGAGAGAGAAAATATCTTCTCAATTTTCCATTGAGGACCATACCTGAAGGGTAGGTACAACTCACAATCAGTAGTCACTACGGCATTTCACCTCCAATGGTCCACCTCTATGCACCGTCTAGTCCAAGCTCCCTCAGCTTGGATCAACACTATCTATCATCTGAAAAAGTCACATCAAGGTGCGCATGTAGGCCATGTAGGGGTGAGTATAACAATACTCAGTAGAGACTCTATGACCCTCGATGGTCCTCTAGAGTTCCACAAAGTAAAAAACAATAAAGAAAGACCTCAATCACAAAGCGCGAATCCATCATCAAATCTACTTAGGTATATGACCATACATATACTTATGTTACCAAAATACACTCATCTCATTCTGGAGAAAACATAAGGCCCCATAATTTAATACATTTTCATAATTAATCCATGAGGGGAGCATACCACAATGGTAACACTACAAAGGTTACACCACGAAGGTATATTTCCCACAAAGGTAACACTGTGAAGGTGACACCATGTAGGTAACACCACGAAGATAAAAGTACCAAAAACGTAATGACTCAACTCACACCTGGTATAACTTATTTGAGGAAGTATACATGATTAGGCATATCTATAGATCATCTTATTATATCAATACACTCTACTGCTAACTAACATATGATTGGTAGATGTTGACCCACATAGGATCAGTGAGTGCTAACCCATATAGGATTATTGAGCACTAACCCGCATAGGATTGATAGATGTTGACGCACATAGAATCTATGTTCTTTCATCATGTTACTTCCATCCACTAGATTCCATCATTATGCGTGCATGATTCTGGGAGGATCCGCTCCTCTAGCAATCATTCGTACCTCAACCGCCATGAAGTTTTATGAAGAATTATCCCAAAGGACATCCATGTTGTAAGGGTTCCAACATGATAGACATCACGTCAATCAGACACCCGGTCTATGACTTATAAGCGTTTTCGTACCAAGGGCCCAGATACATTAGAGTTCAATCCAAGATGGATATACATTAACATTATCCAAAATTCATGTCGAGTAAACCAAAAGGCCCTTCTCATTCCAAGGAGCCTATCTCTGCAAAAAAAATTTCAAATGATTGTCTGGTTCACAAGTTATGGCCCTTTTAAGCGAAACTTCGCCCGGTTGGGTCAGGGTACAGTCTGACCCCTCCTGGATCGAACAAGCCAGGGTTGGCCCGATAGGGCAGGTCTACGGCGGGATCAGCCATCTGGGCCGCAGACCGTCTGACCCACTAGGCTGGTGCAGCCCGGTCCGTGTTGGGGTGCCTCTCGCTGGGCTCACGTGGCCCACCCCCTTGAAGGCATGGCCTGCTGGGCTCGTGCGGCCCAGCCTATGGAGGGATCGACCTACAGGTCCTGCACGGCCCATTGTATATGTGGCCCGTTGGAGCAGGGCTCACCCTAACTGGCGTGGGGGGGGGAACGGTCTTCCCAAATGGCTTAGGCCATTCTGTTCATGCGGTGGCACTATGTGCCACCGCCTGGCCTCCCCGTGGGACCCACATGGAGCGGGTCCATGCTTCCGCGATGTCGGATCTGCCACCACCCTCTATGGCGGCATGTCGTTGCATGTCACTCCTCCTCCTAAGGTCATCCAGTGTCGAATGCTCCTAGCATCTTTTGCGGCTATAGAACCGCGGCCGAACCAAGCCGGCTGCCATCTTCACCCATCATTGCTATGACCATGGCCTTCTCCTATAATGGCACACAACAACACGCCACTATCTCCTTCGAGGACCACTATTACTGTCCACCTTCATCACCCATTACGCTAGTACCCAGTGTTGTCATGCCGATGCCATGCCGATGGTCTTCGGAAGGTCACCGAGTGACTTTCGGTGGGCCGTTTTTCCACATGAAGGTATCTACAGCCTCCCTGATACTCCCTCTTCACCGGTTTACCCTATGTTCTGGGTTCCATTCAACCAAAATACAAAGTCCCAGAAGAACGCATAGAACAACCACGTAGCAGAGGTTGTGGGCCTTGTTCATTTGGCCCGTGCCTTCCACGTTAGCTCGATAACATGAGGGAAGAATATGATTCAACAATTTATTTTAAAATAATCCAAATAAAAACCCTACCTCAAGATCACTGGAGAACATCTGCGTTTGAGGAAGAGTAGGTGTTCGTCGTTCCCACAACAATCCTCCAACAATGCCACTCAATCATCATTCTTCAGTTCTTCTTTGGTGAGGGGATTCTTTCTCTGTCAATAATCCTTTCAAGGTCAAGCCTTGGCCAATGATTTTCCAAATCCCCACATTAGAGATTAACTCTCTAACATGTGATTTGGAGGTTCATAAATTGGTGTAATTAATGAGCCTCATTAATCAGACGAAGGTTTGTTACACAACCATGGTTTAACATGGAATTTAATGTCTTTCATTAAATTCCCAACTTCCCCAACAGTCCCCACAATCAAAACATAAATGTGAGATGGAAGGATTTTTTAAAAATAAAATAAAATAAATTTATTTTATTTTTTCATCCTTGAAAAAAACAAAATGAAATTTCCTCCTCGACACATTACGGTTGAGGCTAAACCTCCCCGATGAAAATCACGGCACTATGAGTTCAATGTTGCACTTAAATTTCAATTCCGAGCACCAGTTCAAATGTTAGGATTTCCCACTCGCACTTTTACTGAACATACCTTAAAGAATGTTCAGAAATTCTTTCTGGGCACACCATGCCTCGGAATCAAGCACCGTAAATTTTCACAGATATGTAATAACTCAATAAAATTAAAAATATTACATGTGAAATCCAGGTCTTTATAAATTTAATAAAATTTATATAAAATGTTATAAATTCTTATTTATCATAGTAAATTTCATGACACCATGATCCCCAGGACACAATCTCACTTTATCTCTCTATCCAAGGCCATAACACTTTAATTCATTGAATAATTCGGGTGACTCTTCTTCTAATATATCATCTGTAATAATTTTATCACTCTATTTAACTCTATTCACAAATTCATTCATTTTTATTCATTTTCCATTATTCATTCCCTAATTTATATAATTTCTCTAATATTGGTTAATCAATTTAATATAGTTAATTTCTATAATGATATAAGATAAATTTTGTTTTAATATAATTATAATGGTAGACCCACACATTCTATATGGTTTATTCAATTTTCCAAATGATTTTTGATATATGGTCTCTTCACCTATTTGAAATTGAGTAAATAATAAACCAAATTATTTCCCCATGGAATGTATGAGTAGGTAAAGTATGTTTGGGACATGATAGACCCTTAAAATGATATACTTGTATTTTATAGTCACTGTGGTCCACACGATTGAACTTTTTTTCTGTTATACCAAAGAATGAAGAAACCCTTCTCTTTTAGTATTGTAGTGATAGAATATACCTTGTTATGTTCCAATTAACATCCATTGATAATGGGTTATGTATTTACCTAAGTGGTCTTCTAGTATTGGATTCCTAATAAGTTATGAGATGTTTTATATCTCTATGGTTAGTTTATTCATGTGTTAGGTTATTTTCTCCATGAATTATTGAGTCTTCCCAAGGGTTTAGACCATCTGTTTGAATTATAAGAACTAGTTTGGTATAATAGGACCTAATGAATTAGTGTTTCAGAGACATATATATTATTCTTAGTATTAAATGATTATATATATCATATTATATTATAAAACCCTACGGTGTAATCTGAGGGGTCGATATACTAATTAGTTGAGACTAATAGAGAAAGTATACCATATTTAACATTTTCATTACATACTTTTGATTTCGGATCAATATAGTATCAGGGTTGTGAAAACTATTGGAAAGATCCATTCTCACATTTTTTATATATTTAATTATGATTGCATTAAAATGTTGTTAATTTATTATTATTAAAATCATAGGTTTCAATATCTATTAGTATTATTGTTTCCTTGATCAGAGGAATTAATTATCATGGGGTGATACAATATAAGAAAGGGTCAATACTCCCAAATGAATAGATATTGATTATTTAGTTCACAAAATATCATTATATTGATATCCTTGTAACCATGGGTTCAATTACCATTGGGATTATATTAATTTGACTTTATATAAAAATTCATTAGGGATGAGATTATACTGGTTGGGGATGATTTTCCACATTTTTATTATATTGTCACATAAGTTTCTATATTATTATCGATGATATTGAGGTAGATGTGGGGAATGATCCCCCATTTTCTTAGTGTTATGATGAAATATATTGATTATCCTAGAGAGACATGGAAAATATATATGTTTGTGTTTATCTTAAGTTATATTTATATTCATTGGTATGGTTGTTTAGATTCTTCATAGTTTAAACTGATAGAGTCATGGGGTTATATCCCTTATGGTACATAAAAATTTATGAGTTATGGTCCAGTTTCAATTATTGGTACCTAATATGTAAATAATTTACTAAAAATTTCACTTGTTTTTTGAACATTTTTTGTAATGAGATTCACTGGAATGAGTTGAAACACATTTAGAGACACATTGTGTGGTTTGGTAAGTACTAAAGGGAATGATGTCCATTATACGTGTTATTGATTTTTATTTTCACATATAACATTATGAATGCACCTATATATAGGTGTTTTATTAAGGAAACTATTGGTGGTGTCCTACTATGTTGTAATTACACCCTTCCTTAGAAACCATTTACCCAATATGATTTTATTATTTATTCACCCGAGGATAACGTAAAGAGCTAAGAAACTGGATTGGGCATAGACTAGAGACTAGTATTTAGTTACTCCTTTAAATTTTCTAGATATTGGTTTATATGATCATCCCATGGATATCCCTATTCATAATCATATTCCCTATTTAATATTATGCTTGGTTGTTTTCCTAAATAATAGGAGCTTTCTTTTCTTATAGTTTTTATTTAGTTGGGATGCGCAATAGTACAATATTATTTTTATTGTGAATATGATTTATATATACTTATCTCACTATAATTTATTTTTACCTACACTAGAGATAGTCTAGTATCCCCATTGTTTACATATAACCTTTATATTAGTTAGTAACAACTAAATTATGTGGATGCACGGTTGATGTAATTGGAACCTAATCTATTAACATTGTTGTCAAAATATCATAATGACAATCATTAGTGATTCAATGACACATCCCCTTTATTTTAATATAATATATTTCATCACCATGAATTTTACAATTATCTATAAAATAATTATATCATTTTTTAATGAATCTTCCAATATAATCAAACATATTTACCATTAATAGTGCTAAGGAAATATAACTATAGGTTGATGCATTTTTCAAGGTACAACTCGCACATATTATGGAATGATGTGATAAGATCCTATATGAGAAGACAAAACCTTTAGTGTACATGTAATAACAATATGTGAATATTTTGAAAATCCTTTGGATTGGTGGGATAATATGTGATCTCTTTTATAAAAGTTGTTTTTCGATAATGATCAGTAACACGTCTCAATGACAAGTAACTTTATGGTGCAAGTGTTTTTATATCATTATATGATTCAAAGTTTTGATTTAAATTTAAATAATGTTAAATAGGGTGTATTTTGAACTTTTGTTTGTATATAAATAATTTTATTTCTCATGAGATCACATTTCTAGGGAATATTTTGTGTAGTGTAAAAGGTACAAATTATCATATCTCATTTAATATTTTATAGAGACAAGACACAAGATTTATAATGGATGAGGTTTAGGATCAACCACAACCTCTAGCAGTTATCTAGGGGTGCATCAGATTTTTAATAAACCATTGATGTTTTGGTGAGGTGCATAATCATATTTATGGGGACATAGATATATTTTTTATATTCAATTTTATTAATTAAAATTACGAATAATGTGATTATTTTTTATTAATCATTTTCAAGATAAAGACATTAGGTTCCCCTCTCTTATTTCTTATACAACTCCACGTCTATATCTCTTCCATTATTTGATGGAATCATGTGTTTTCAATTCTGATATATCATATATGGTAGGGTTACCAATCTAATTCCATTAATTTATGGGATTTATCATTGATTAATTCATTATGATCATATATTCAATAATTTATCGATTTTTTAAATTATGTGAAATACATTGATTGGAGTTGATTATAATGAAAATCATTTATGATTAGCCTCCACATTCATCATGTTTGGTGGTTCCTATCAATTCCTACTATTTTATATATATTTTCATGAGATGTGTGACATACAGTCTGGTTGATTGGGTTAGACTGATTAAAATGTGATATAAAATTCCTCACATGGTTCACATGTGTATGTTAAGGACTTATAATCTCACTATGAAAGCCAATTATTATGGGTTTCATCAAAATTATTATCACCTTATAATTAAAAGCCATGTGGGTTATCCTATTGAGTTATATTGTGATGGAATATAGATTTCCATGTGACCATTAACCTATTTTGATAAATGTTGTGAATTTTCCTTAAATGTTATCCTAGAGTATCTTCCTAATGGACTATGAGATATTCAATTGAATCCTCGTTAATTAATTTGTGTGAAAGGAGGGTGTCTCCCAAACTAATAGAGTAGTCTTGAGGGGTTAAACAGTGTTTTGTAAATATAAAAATTGATTCAGTATTAGGGGATTGATAGAGAATTTTTTATAGAGGTATGGATATTATGTAAAACCATAAATTCTTAATTAAATATTTTTACAATATAAAAATTAAATGGATGATAAGATGGGTTGGGATACTGATATGATCAAATCACTATAGATACGTGATGTCCTTTGTCATTTTCATTGTACTATTTTGATTTGGTGTCACGAAACATAAGTGATTTCTATTTTCGCAATAATTGGTTTCCCTCTAATTTTTGTTATGTTTCCTTGATCATTGATGACGATTGTTTTTTCAGACAGTCATTTAATACCAGAATGACTATCACTATTGGTCATAATGTTTTCTTGATAAGGGGTTTCAATTCCTATTTCACGAGGCCATATATATATATAGGATTTCTATCCCATTTTCCTTTATTATTATTATTATTATACTATGAAAATGATTGATTTATATCCTTATATATATATATATAAGAATCATTCTCATTATGAATTTATTAATTTGAACCTTGATAGAGATGACTTATACATGAGATCATATATGTAGGTTTTTCTTGTTCCTCTTACTCTTATATAATTATATAGTGGCTGGGATTCCTATGGATGAAAAAATATTCACATGGGGCAACCTCTCTCTTTATATCTACATGGTATTATGTTTTAGTGAAGATCCATGGGAGTTGATACTAATAACGACATGGGTCCATACATCCTATTTTCCCCATATCAATAGGTATGATTTTTGAAATAAATTTTAACATAGATTTTTATAGACCATATCTTCCATATACATTATTCTTTAATGACGTGTGTTTGAGTCACATTTTTTGAGACCTTACAGAAATCAGAACAAACTACCCATTGTCCATTTCATTTATTTACATATCTATAAAGAAACCCTCACACTAGACTGTTTAATATATGGACACACAAAATTTATCATGTTGATATATCTAATATGTGACACATATATTTTGGTTATTCGGTTTAATTGTAATGTTATATCAAATTATTTATACCTCTAAATATTATTTTCATTTTAAGGACACTATTGGTGGTGGAATTTTGAGTTGTAATCATACACTATTTTGGTACCATTTCACCAAAGAATAAATCTTGGTTTATGAAATAATAAAGGTAAATTACCATATAGAATGATAAGTGATATAGATATCAAGGGAGGATATGGGAGATCAGGCTGATCATGGACTCGAGAGTAGTATTAATGTTATATCAATTATTTTTATGACTTTTTTTTGTGAAATTGGTCCACGAGAAGGCTTATCAATTTTCACAAACCTTGTATGAATTTATAGTTGGCCATTTTATTATGGAACACGTTTTTTTTATTTTTATAGAATTTTTATTTAGATATTTCTTCACTTTTGTGCTATTATATTATTTTATTGACTATTTTTACAAATTGGTTCACTTAGAATTATTTTTATTTATACCAAAAGGGTATTGTATACAAACGATATACATTGACTCACACTATTATAGAAAACCAATGGAATATTGATGAGAATGATTGAGTTATGTGTAAACTAATTATTTTATACTATTTACAAAGTATTATATATATTTATTGATATTTAATATTTTTTCAATTTAATAAATTTCATCACTACAACCTTCATAATTAACAGTTTCATAATTATCTTTTTTATTTAAAAATTTTAACTATATAATCAAATTAATAACCCTAAAATATTTATTCATCATATTTCCATTACCCTTCAATATTATTTTATAACATTCCAGATATCTCCTTAGTTAGAATTATTATTTTATTTATAAAAAAATTTAATTAATTTTTATCGTAAGCCTGTATAATTATCCATATATAAAGTGTCTATAGACTGGTTCGATCTTTGGGGGAAGGTAAATAGAGGATGTATTATTATAATACAAGTTACACCCATTTAATTCAACCTCAGTAAATGGTGATGAACTTGATCCACCTTCAAATATTTATCTCACACATATATTTTTGCATACGGATAAAAGCATTGAAATGGATCAATTGGATTAAGAAGTTATTTTCTTAAACAACTACTCTAGGTAGTGATTTATTAGACACACAAATCCTATATTGACCATTGTTGAAAAATATGTTTACAGGTAGTCATTCCTAGAGTATTCACTATAGATACAAACTATGTTCTTCTTATTCATAGGAGTGGTTGTACGAAAAAATCAAAATTTACACAAATGTGACCTATTATACACTGATATTACACTTCTCTGTTATAATGTTTAATCAAAATTATAAAGTTATCAGTGTGATCTACGATACTTCTATTTATATTGACATAGATCTACCTATATTAATAGGATAGATATATAGTGATTGATGGGTATAATATTTAATAAACTCAATATATTATTTTATAGATTAGTTAGACATCATCCTCAGTGAGGATTTTATTTAATATGGTTGTTCCATGCCTTTTTTAATACTCTGAAATACAGGTATTCTTATATAGTGATTGAAATCCTAGATTTATAAACTTCTCTCTAACACAAAAAAATATAATGATGTGTATCGTGTTATTAATTATCAAATATTTTCAATAAAATATTTTATTTCTCTCATATTTGTGCCATATAATGATAAAAAATATATTGTGAATATTATTCTCATAATTATTTTTATAGAAAATCGATAAATAATTTCAATAATTGATTCCTCATTTGAATGATATATCTTTTGATTTACATACATGCAGTTCATTCCATCATTTAGAGGTGCATTATTGTGGGGATATTTTATTTTCCAACAAACTCCATATTATCTTAAAAAAATATTACAATCACCTTTGTGGATCTCTTACAACATTTTAATATCCCCCAAAAATCTTATCATCTAATATTAAATATTGGTTCAACCCACCTCGAGGTATATAATATTTTTCCAATTCCAAAACCTTATTTAAATATCTAAAAAATAAATTTCATTTTCATTAATAGAAAAAAAAACATTCATTAAAGTATTCTCGATTTATATATGGTCATTGGTCTTTTATAATGGAATGCATCTTAGTAATACAGGATTCATCCACCATTTTTTCTCATTTTTATTATCATGAATAGTAATATATTTTTGATTACAATGTTTAATCCATGATGATGAGCTTGGTATCATCATTTGATTTTCATTCTTGTAAATTTTTCATTACTAAATACACTGTTTTTCTCAAAAATAAAATATATTATTGCCTTTAGAAATATCATAGGTTATATGATAATTGGCATTAAATAATTTAAACCCACATAAACTTATTAAATGTAGATCAATTTTATTATGTGGGTTTTCTCTTATAGATGAATTATCTCTTTAATAACGATTTCCCTTTTATTGAGATGAATTCATTTTTGAGCTTTCAAAATTCCATTACCAAAATAGTGATTCTTGAATTTATTCAAATAAATATATAAATTCTTGGGTTTCAATAAAGGAATTTTTAGTGATAAAAAATCATATCAAATAATAAAATAATCATCATCTAAGAGGTTTTTGTCACATGCTCATAGTAACTTCAAAACCTAACACTATTTATATTATTTCAATAATCCTTAAGATATGATACTTCTTTAAAATCATTACCTTTAATCCCATAATCTATGTATTTAATTAATCACCTTAAAATGTTTAAAAGTTATATAAATCACTCTCACAATCCAGTAATCTATTCTATATGATGATTAGTTCATCAATAAAAACATGTAAGAACTATATTGAATATATAATCACATCATCATCTAGAAGAAAATCTATCTTCTTTAATCATCCCTTTTCAACAAACTTCAAAATATAAAGACTTAAAATTAATGAATGTTTCAACACAATATCATATTCTCTAATTGAAAAAAATAAAATTTAATCATATGGATAAACTTATCATTGTATTTTTGTTTGTTTTCAATACCATTAGAAGTAAAAAAATTCAATTTGTGGGATAAAGCTAAAAAATTAAAATGATAATTTATGTTCCATCTCACCTGAATTTTAAAAAATAGTTTACCTCTAAATTTTTAAAATATAAAAAGGTGCTTATTTCACCTGGGATAATTATTATACAATATTAACTTCATAAAAAAGATCCTTTTGTTGGAAACTGTATATCTATAATGTATAATCCTTTTTATAAAATAAGAATTCATAGCTATGATTTTTGATGTTTTCAATAAGTAATAATGCAGTTAATAACTATGAAATTTTACTAAAAAAATTCTCAACAGTTGTAAAAAAACATTTTATTAATGAAAAATATGAACCTCCAAATACTATATTTTTTTAGTTTGTGAAAAAAATTCTAAATTTTCATGAAATAATGTTTTTAAATAAATTTTCCCCATATTTAATCCCTTATCAAAGGATGCACTTATTTAACCATCTTTTTGGTAGTTGGGATAATCTATGAGGGTTATTTTCAATTCAATCTTGGTAGTGAAATCCTCCAACATTTTGTTTCGAGTCTATATATGGTAGAACAAATTAAAAAAAAATAATGAGTAATGATGCAAAAAATTTACATAAAAACAACTATAGGGATTTAATGTTTCCTTTTAATCTAGGACACTTTTTTCTTTTAACCACAAATGGGATATTTTTGAGAAAATTTCTATTCTTAGCATCAATTGATTGTCTTCTCGAATTCAGATCATGAAATACATAATTTTCTTGATCCATTTTTATACCTAAGATGTAAAATAATCATAACATCCCTTATATTTAAAAACTAACCCCATTAGTTAATCCAAATCAAGTTATATTATTATGAAACGTTTCAAACCTTTTCCAACTAGTAAAAATATTTCTGTGAAATTTATTTGAATCTTTATATCTTAAATTTTTAAACCATGTAATACATTTTCATGTCACCTCCAAATTAAGGTATTCTCCTTGATTTTATCAAATTCACTTGAAACCATTTATTATCTAAAATTACCTTTCATCATGGATTCAAATTCCATATTGAAATTTGGATTATTTGTTAAAGTCACAACATTGATCATTTCATATGAAATGAGAATATTCTATAACACAACATTAAATCTTCTCTATCTTCCATGGAAGATACATTTGGATCAAATTAATATGTAATTTTTCTTACCATCATTAAGAAAATATTAGAATCATTGATCTTTTCACCAAATCCAAAAATATTCATAATTATCACATTCACCCATGTGAAATAATAATTAATATTCTCATCATCTTCCATATTTATGTCTTGAAAACAACTCCTATATTATTTATAGTTATCATCTTTAACATTAACATTTCCTTCGTAAATAATTCTAAATAACAAAAAAATACTAAATGGAAATTTAGATTAACATAAAAACTATTAACATTATTTAGTTAATAGACATTAAAATTTCACTTTTAGCCTAATGATTATTCTCCATATATCTCTTAGCAGTAAATTTTATAGCTATTTCCTCTCTCACTGGTGAAAAAAACTATTGCCGCATATCTCACATCCAGGTCAAGCTATATGAGATATGGTAGCATCGATATCCAATAGAGTAGATAAACACTTAAATACAAAGTAGGAAAACTTCAACCACATATAAAATATAATTTATCTATAATAAAAAACAATTTGAATCATTCATTGGAGATTTTAGATCAAATACCAATTAATGATTCCAAGTAATAGAAGGATCTCTTATTGGGGAGGGACGAATCAGTGATATCATTTTATTTTTCTAATTACTCCCTTATAAATACAACATTGTGACTAGTTATTATTTTGATCCACTCTCAAATTACCATCTCACCTTTACTTGTAATCTTGTTGATGAGATCATAGAAAATGAATTTTAGGAATTACAGAGTTCATCCTTAAAACCCTTCGAGTTAATATTCTTCCGTAGGCACCCCAATTATGGATTAGATACTATAGAGACAAGTGGTTACATAATTAACATCCCTCGCCTGATCAACATGGGTTAATATTATGTTAATCCTTTTGTCGTGAAAAATTATATTAAAAAATCACCATATCTATAGAAATAATGGGTTATAATCAATCTTATCCATTATAACATGCAATTCAAATCACTCAATATAAATTTTCCCAAATGAAAATGCTATATCCATTGGTATGTTTGTGTAAAATCATCAAGAAGGATGATAGTTGTGCATTCAAATCCACTATCATTGAATGTCACTCCATAATTAATTTGATCATGATCTTCTTTATCCATTTAAATACAATTCTATGTAGCTCTTCAACCCTTGTGTTTGAAATCTTGGCCTCATAATATTCTATCTACTTTTCTCTATGATACATATATGTATTGGGTTATCAGATCTCAAAGATGTTAAAAAATATAGTTTTATCCCTTTTATATTATATATTCACATAAATAATATATTAATATTGGTATTTTTATTAAAATATTAAAAACTCTATAAATCAAGGTATAAATTAATTTTTCATCTAAATATGTAATGTCATTACTTATTTTCCTATAACCATCACCCTCTTTCATTTCATCAATTGAATTTGGTTATCTTCATTATAGTGAATCCCATATAGTATTCACATTAAGGTAGATCAAACTCCATGATTCTATAAATTCATATAAATAGGAATAAAACAGAAATCATATATTCTCATTATCAATCTTTTCCAATTGTCACACCCTGATCATCAATTCCATGCTTTTTTTCGAATACACTTTTGGTTCTTATTTATCTCTTGGTTTTTGGGATTTATTGGATTAAATTTGGTTTCTCATTTTTTCATGATCTATGTCCTTAGTCTTTGTAGTATTGGGTGGTATTTTGTCTAGTCGTCTATTAAATGAATGGTATGAGGAAGAGGTGGAATGGAATTGAATTTGTGACACTCATAGTGGCACTTTTGGTGGGGTATGACGTTAGGGTGATGTATACTCTTGATATAGATGAGTTTGATGTGAAAATGTGGTCATATTTTTGGATTTATTTCCCACAATCCATGGTCGATCACTTCCCCTTGAATACCCATATGACCATTGAAATTATAGAAATGTTGGGAGTTTTTTATGGATACAACATGTTGCATGGTATGGCTGCACAATATACAAAACCATGCACCCAAACCATGTACATGAGTTTGAGTCATAAAAATATTTTTTGAAATTAACATTATTTAAATTTGGAATAAACCCTAATTTAATTCCCCATTGCCCCTTAAAATTAGATAATTCTCTATTTGTTTTCTTCTGTTTCCATGGGATTCCCTCCCACATTTTTTATGTTCTAATATTTTCAGAATCTAGGGTTTGTAGATATGGTTTTATTTTGTGCCTTTTTTAGAAAATCATGTCTATAACGGTTTTTTTTCATTCCCTTGTGTTGTGGTGGCAGTGTAGTTGAAGTTTCACAAAACTATTTGGTGTTTTGAAGTAAAAGGAATATGATTACTTGTGTAACAATATTTTGATGAGTTAGCATTGTTTTTTTAACATTGTTAGCATGAATATTACCTATTATATATCGTACAAAAATCATTTATGGTAGTGGTAGTTAAGTGTTTGGTATTAAAATTTCTTGTTTACTAGAAATTGTTTCTTTTGTAGGTGTACCTCTTGTGAAATCATCTGGGGAAATTTTTTAATTAATAAATGTGGTTTATAAAATACTTTTAGGTAATCCAATTATGTTTTGGTTGAGTATTGGTGTGATTTTGGCTTTAAAATTTGGATTTTGAATGGGTTTTATGCGGAAAACTATTTTAAATGTCTTGAAAGTTATTTATGAAAATTATAAAAGGTTTATTGACTTATAAAAAGTGTAAAATGGATTTTTATGTACTATTTTTATGGAATAGTGATATTAAATATAGTTTTTAAAGAGAAAATCATGTTTTTGATGTGATACATGTTTAGAACGTTATATGAATTGTTGAAATGAATTTTTAACTTTTAAGAGGGGTGCAAAACGTTTTTGTGGTATATTTTTCATCAATATGATGTTAAAATGAATTTGAATATGGAAGAATTATAATGCGACATTATTTTGGAATTTTTATTATATGTGATATTGAAATGGAATTTTCATGTGCAATTGGTACTTTATGGGAAGTGGAAATTGTTTAATCAGAAGATGGAAAACTCCAGTATCTATGTGGGAGGACATGTGATAGTATGCTACTGATCCATAGTGGTTTCATCCATGTTTTCAGTAGCATGTTTAATAGTGAAAATGAAAACTAAACCAATATTATAATGTTGGGAACCACTAGGTTATGTGTATGTTCCCTACTAGTGGCTCATGCATGAGAACATATATTTGTTATGGTTACATTTCATCATGATACGAGGAACCTGGGGACCACAGCTAGCTAGTGCGTAGGGGTATTTCCCGAATCTAGTTCTCAATGGAATTATTTTATTTAATGTCATCATATGGTGTATTTCGATGAACAATTCAGTATCATGTGTGATTTTTTAAAATGTTTGTTATTCAATGTAACCCTCTTGAAAACTATTTTCATTTAATGATGCATCCCTTTGAATTTGTAACTATCATTTTTGTTTAGAAAACATGAAATTTTTATTGCCTAAAAATGTTTATCACGTGGAATCTATTTGAGTGTCAACGTTCTGGACTTAGTCTCACACCCTACTTACACCATAGGGTGTAAGTATACTAGGTAATTTTTTTAGCAGGTTTGGGTAATGCTCTTAGAACCGGTGGTCCGGGTTTCTAGTGGTCCTTTGTGATGCGATGTTTTAGAGATGGGTTGAGGGAATTTAACCTTTCCATGAGGTGGTTATTGGGATTTTTTTTTCATTCTTCCCTTGTAGTAGTCTTTAGGCATTGTAAAAACCTATCTATTTAAATTTTGAATTTTGGAAAAGACATGTTTGGTGTAAATTTTCAGATTAATTTAATTTATCTTTATTTGTTTTTTATGCTTCTAAACATAGGTAAATAATTCTCAAATATGTTTTTATATTACCTAGGAACTTCTTACAGCTTATGAGTATTGGGAATGCACATCAATTCTTACCACATACTGGGCTAGGTGTTGGTTTTGAAGGAAACTAGATTTGGTTCGTGAAAAAATGATATCCAAGGAGGTTCTCTCTTTTAGGTCATCTTCTTATTGGAATGATTCTGGGTAGACTGGAGTTAGGATTTTTAGAACTCGATGTTCTAGTTATGAGTAAGGTGGTTTCCTATCACACCTCATGTCAGGACTATATTTAAAATTGGAAGTCAGTTTTTATCTAAGTATTTTGGTTCTTGTGGTTTTTCTTTATTGGGAAATGAAATGGGAGTTAGGGAAATGGTCTCTGTGAGAACCCAGGGATTGGAAAGCCATGTGGACTTGAGGATATTGTCCAAGAACACTCTCTATAATAGTTGTGTGACTGTAGTAAAACTTCCTACCGTATTTCTGAGTCACCCATCGACAAAAGTTTCCCCATGATTCATTTGACATCTTTATGGGTCTTGGGAAATCATTCTCGAAAGCCGTTGTTTGAAAATTGTGAAACTATATTTCAAAATGGGAATAATTGTTTGTAAATGGTGTTGATTTTATCAAAATTGAATTTTCACAATTAAAAAAATGCATTTTACTAGAATTAATTATTTGGAATGTGTATGTTTTGTTAAATAGGGTTTTAGAAATATGTTTTAAATGGGATTTTAATGTGGGAAAGGTGTGATATTTAAAGGAATTGAAAATGGTTTTGCAGATAAGTTTTGAAAATGGTTTTTAAAAAGTTGGTTTTCATGAAATAGTCTTTGTGTAAGATGATATTGTATTTTAATAATTTGAAATTGTGGATTAAAAACCTGATGGTTTGGATGACACCGATGATTTTAATGTGGGTTTTGGAATTATATTTTGAGTGGAATGAAATGATTAGGTTTTGAAATGTGTAACGAACATTGTCTTGAACCTTGGTGTTCTCATTGGGGAAAACATGCTTGGGTTCTGTGTAAGGAAATTTGGATGAGTTCCTAGGATTCCATGAGGTGGGTGCTTGTGGTGGAACAAAAAGATTCATGTGTAAGGACCATGTGATACCATTGGAGAATGTAATAACCATTGGCCATGTTTACTTTCACAGAAATAATTTTTATGGAAATTTTGATGTTATGATAACCAATGTTTGTGATTGGGTGTCTTATGTGTTTTCTTAAATATTATTATGGGATGTTATGAGATATATGACCCCTCTTGTTTGAATGATTGTTTGGGTTTTTGTTTCATCAGTATGTTGTTTTGAAGTGTTGTATAGTGTTATTTTATGAGAAATATTTTAGGAAGCTATTGTTGTGGTTACCCTCTTGTCTATGGTTCTGGTTTTTTTATTTTTTTTCAAAAATAGACCATCTTGGTTGGTTTCATGGTTTCATTGTTAGCTAGGGTTCTTCCCCATAAAATGTTCATGAATGGTGGAAGTGTGGCTATGGGTGAGTATTCATTGGATCATCCTCCAGTTGATCAGTATAAGGACATTCTTATTGAGATTTAGAGATTGAGTCTTCCCCTATTCTTTTTCAGTTATGTGGATCGTCTTGTAGTAGGAGAGTGGTTGTGGAAGGTGGAAATAGACCATAGTCTCATAAAAGATCATGATTCATTAAAGATGATGTTTTGAAACTATTGTGTCTGTAGGCTCTATCTTGAAGTGGTGAATGGGATTTCTAGTGAGGAATGGTAAAATAGTATAGATTTGACAGTCTTGGGTACATTATTTATTGGACTTTTTGAATTTCATTAGTTTCTCATAATAAAAGGATTCATGTTAGTCCGCTAGTGTGGAAAATCATGAAATTCAAGACATTTATTGTCATTTGTGGTAATCTCATGCTACTTGTGACTTTGATTAATGTCCCACTCCCTGTAATATATCTGTCAATTGCAAGGGTTTTGTTCGGTGGTGTCTTGATTTGTTGTGTTTTCTTTTAAGGGAATAGGTGGATGATGCATAATGTTTCATGGAATTTCACTCAAATTTTTGTATGTGTCTCATTAGAGAATGTATAAATTCATTGTTCAGAGAGAATGTGTCTACCGTGTGTTATTTATTATCATTTTTCATGATCGGGGTGCGTATGGAAATTCTTATGAATCGCCAAGTCCCATGTCTTGGTGAAGGTTCCATGAAAGTGTGTGTAGTTTTTGGGATGTGTCTTGTTCAATTTATGTAGTTGGATCGTGGTGTATTTTCATGTGGAATCAGAGGAAGAAGTTAAGTTCAAGGGTTTTTAGCACCTAACTACGAGGCGGGAGATGCTTCAATCATCTATGATCTAGTCGTAGGTCATGTACTAAAGTTGTCACGTAGTTCGGAACACCAAGGTAATGGATCTGCATTCAACCTCTATCTCTAGTGTTGGATGTGGACATATTTGGAGTCGTGATGTGGTGGTTTCATTCTAAGTGGTCAGATGTGGTGGAAAGGGATGAAGGGTGGTTTTGAATTTTCCAACCTAGATTATGTACCCTTGTGGTTGAAACTATCAGTTTGGTTGATCGTGTATGGATATCCATATAAGCTCTTTTTAATATAAGTTTTGGTTGGACCCATCCAAGGACGGTAATGTTCTTGGGAGTGATGCACCACATAGTTTCTCTATTGGTCTACAGTTTCGTTGATCCCCCCCTTATAGTGGGGATTGGGTCTTATGGGGTATTTTTCATGTTGTCCCATGTTAGTTGGTTTATACTGTTGGTTATTATGGTGTGGAGAGCCACCACGGGACTCATATAGGTTTATTTGTAAATTTCTAAGGTTACTCTATCCCTTATAATGGAGAGTCCATTTGGACATCCTCATTTTGGTGTTCGAGATCAGTCTCCGGTGTTAACTCACTTCAATGGTGAGATCCTGCCAGGGTCTCCCCATATAAAGGCCTTGATTTTTTCCACAATGTTGACTTATCGATAGGTAGTCTTCTTCAGTGCTATTTAACCACCGATTTCATCCTTGGGTAAATATGGGATTGGAGCACACCCAATGGTTTTTTGGAGGAAAAGCCTTTGCAACTTTGTTCGGGTTTGATGTTCATTTTAAGTGGATTTCTTGAGCTTCATCTGATATTGTTAGAGGTGTTTTGTTTTGGGATATGGTTGGAATATTTTTTATCATTTCAGTAAAGTGGGGAAATGTTTTCTTGGTGAAGGTATCCCTGACATTGTTTGATCATCTAAAAGTGTTTTGTCCTTTTTGGGGTGGGACAAACATAGAAAGTGAGCACATCATGGTCTATCTGTTGTGTATTTTTCATCTTGCATTTTGGTGGATTTATAGGGGTGAAATGATTTATGGAGGGGATAATTTTCACACATGGATCATCAATTCCAAGAATTGTTTTGAGTCTTCTTTTAGTTCATAGATTTATGTTGTTTTTCTGGTGTTCCAAGATTATATTTGGGATCTCGGGTTTTCCTCATCTAAATTATTAGTCATGGATGTATTGGATGGTATTTGGACTTGTATTTTTTTTAAAGGGAAGGTATGAGGATGAGGTGGCTTGGAATTGAATATCTTAAACTCCTAGTGGCACCTTCTGTGGGGTATGTTGTTGGGGTGGTTTATACCCATGAGTTAGAGAATATTTAGGGTGAAAAGGGGGTTTTATATTGGGAATTATATCCTTTTATCCTTAGTCTATCTCTACCCATTGAATCATTCATATTCCACTAAATATGGGAAAAATAGAGAGTTATTGGATGGATATAATGGGCCCCACATTTTATCCAAACAGTTTACTAAACCATGCACTGGTGTTAAAGTAATAAAAATAATTTATTAATTCCCATTTTTACTTCCAAAATAAACCCTAACACACCCATTTATTCCCCATTTCGTTCCTCAGAGCCAAGGAAGTCTCCCATGATCCCAAAGATTTTTAGAAGCCCATTTTAATGGGGGTTTTTGGTAGGTAAACATCATAATCAAAAAATTAATTAATTATCTATTTTTTTCTTCTTTATCCTTGGGGTTTCATCCCTATTTCTTGAGGTTAAAAAATGTCCAATAGCTAGGGTTCATACAGAGGGTTCTCTTTTCTGTCATTTGGGTGATATCTTATGGGTGAGGATTTGTTTTCATTCCCTTTTGGAGCGGCTATGGTGCAGTTGATGTTTTGCACAAACATTTGGGGTTTTAATGGAACAAATTTGTGATTCTATGTGTATGAATATTTTTTTGAGTTATCATTACATTATTAACACTTTTAGAATGATTCTAACCTATTATGTGGGGAGAATAAATCATTTATGGTAGAGTTAGTTTTTCATTTTGTTTTAAAATTTCATCTTTACTTTAAATTGATTGTTTTTACTGTGTAACTCTTGTGATATATTTTTTTTAATTTTTAATGAATTAAATTCATTTATCAAATGTTACTAGGGCTTCTAATTCTTTTTTTTGGGAATTAGTTTTATTTTTTATTTAAAACAGAGGTTTTTAATGGGTTTTATGTGCAAAACATTGTTATAATTCTTGAATGATGTTTATGAAAATTTTAAATGGTTTATTGTGTTATAAAAATTGTGCAAAGGATGTCTATATATTTTTTTGGGGGGGAGTATGATATTAAAATAGGTTTTGAAGGAGAAAATTATTATTTGTTATGGAACATGTTTTCAAAACCTTTTATGAATTTTTTAATTGATTTATTAAATAATAATAAGGTTTTGAAACATGTCTGTGGGCTGTTTTGTGTGACTATGATGTTAAAATGAATTTGAATGTCAAAATGACTATTATGTGACATTATTTTTGGGATGTACGGTGTGTGTGATTTGAACATGGAATTTTTATGTGATATCGATTCTTTATAAGATGTTGAACTTGTTTGAGCATAAGAGGGAAAACCTGGGTGTCTAGGTGGGAAGACGTGTACTAGTATGCTAGTGATCTATAGAGGTCTATTCCCTGATTCATGTCGCATGTTTGATGATGAAAACACTAAATAAAATATTATGATAATTTCTTGGAACAGTAAGTTATAAGTACGTTCTATACTAGTGGCTCTTTCATGAGAACATATATTTATTATGGTTACTTTTCACTGAGATATGAGGTACCTGGGGCACATAGCTTGCAAGTACCTTGGGGTATTTTCTGTAACTAGTTTCAAATGGATTTATTATACGTACCAGTGGAAGAAAGTGTGTTTAGATGTAAATTTATATAGCATGTGTGTTTTATTAAAAAGTGTTAGTTCTTTAACATTACCCCCTTGATAACTGTTTTCATTTATAGTTGCATCCATTGAAATTTTTTACTATAATTTATTTTATAAAACTAGTAATATTTTTGTCTAAAATTTTTATCACATGGAATCTCTTAGGGTGTAATCCTACTAGGAATAGGATCAAAAGATACTTACACATTTCATTTTAGTTATACTTGGTAATTATTATTGTATATTTTTGAAAAGATGTTACAACTAGTGGTCCAGGTTTCCATTTATCGTTCGTTATAAGATTTTGTGGTGATGGCTTGAGGGAATTGGCCCTTTTCAAGAGGTGGTTATTGGGAAGTTCAATTTGGAATTCATCCCTTGTAGTTGTCATTGGGACTTGTATAAATATGTTTTTCAATTATGATTATTTATTAAAACATCATTGGTTTATATTTCCATATTCATTGTATTCATCCTTGTTGGTTGTTTTTATTTTCTAATCTTTGGGAAATCATTTCCAAATAGTTTTTCAGAAACCCGAACACCTTTTCCATCCCAGAGGGATTGGAAATTCCCTTCAGGTCTTTTCACATGCTGTATTAGGTGTCTATTTTGAAGTCGACCAGATATGGTTCGTGACATCAATCTTCCTTGAGATGTCATTGATTTTCTTAATTTTAAAACCTAATTTATATCTCAATGAAATAAAAAGATTTTAATATCAAGATAAACTCTATGTTCATGGATTTATGCTTGATAATAACATAAACATCATGTTTGTGGTGTGGAACACATATCAGTATAATTATATTCTTCTTTGGATAGTTTCTCCCTCATCTTATATTGAATCATGATCCATGAGTGATCATAATGTTTATTTCATGAATATTGGATTAGTAGCATGATATTAATTTCTTTATTTGGATTTATTCATTATAGAATTTTATAATTTTATCAGTGTAAAATGTATTATGGTATTTTGAAATATAGTAAACCATATGAATTTAGACCTTGAAATTTTATGGTTAATTAATATTTTTATGTGTTGATCAATTTTCTTACACAAGTATCAATTCACTCCATTATAGATGAATTAGCAAATACATTGTCTACATCACTTATTTTTCAATTAATTCCATTTTCTAGTTTTAATAATTCGATTTCAAAAATAGTTATTCAATTGTTTCTTCAAATTATGTTGCAACATCTCGGAATATTCTCAAGTAATATTCAATATTGAAAAATCATATTAAAAAATATTTGAGTCACCATATATGAGGTAATTTCCTCATGTTCATAAAAAATTCAAAACATATGTTTATTTTGATTATATCTAAAAAATTCACACCGGAAACCTTCTTCCAAATCATTTAGTTAAATATCATAATCTGAATATATATTTAATCACTATAAAAATTTGATCATGTTTGAGACAATAACCCCACCTTAGTCACTTGTCTTTAACTTCATGTTATGTGCATAAATGATCATGTTTATGTAATTCATTGAATATCTTAAAAAATCTTCATGAAAGACCTCCAACCTATTAACTCAACCATTATAAATACCACCTCACATCACACCAAAACATATTCCTAGTATTTTTTATATAATAATGACATATCGAATTGAAAAAAAATACAACTAAATTATATAAGCAAAAAAATAGTTGACCAATGTTCCTCTTCGATTATCTGATATATATTATTAAGAATGTATTTTATGGTAATTGTAAAGTCTCAAACATTCATGAATAAAAGTACCTTTCATTTTTTTAATTTATTATGGATATAGAAAATAAATGAATTTTTTTATTTGTTTTAAATTTCAGTTATGTATCATTACTATTGATAATATAGTTGTTGGACAGTGATCGCACGAATGATAAAATGAATATTCAGCAATTATATGTTTTACATTAAATATAATGTTATTTCAGATTTGTTTTATTAATTTTATAAGTCCTTAGTGTACCCTTTATGACTTATATAATATTTTAGCATTTTAAAATGATTACCTTGAGAGTGTGACTCACCAATACAAAAGAAAACCTTATAATACATTCTTACACTGGAATTATTTTATAATTTTTTACACTACGCATTGAAAAAAAACATGGTAAAACCATGGTATGTTTTGTGGTTGTCAATATTTAATTATATAGGTTCTAAAACCTATGTTTGTGAAATATTAATGAATTCCCTTCTCATTTCCTATATAAACCCACCCATGCTCCAACTTACTTCCCTAAAAATACTTGGAACACACCCCTACTCTGAAATCATCTCCATATAATCCCCCCAAGGTTCCCCAAGCTCTCAGTAATCCCCTCCTCAAGCTCTTGAAGTCGCACACTCAAGTAGGGGATCCTCACATTCTTCTCCTCCTTTCAAATTCCAGCATCTTATTTGAAATTAGTTCTTGAAACTTTTAATGGTCATAATGTCTTTATTTTATAATCATTCGATTAATTACCATTTGATGTTATTTGAATGAGGTATTATTTACCCACCCTCATTTTGACCCTAACTTAAGGTGTTACCATAGAAAATTTTCTTGGGGTATTTATTCCTTTCTCATTTTGTCCAAGTTTCTTTATGATTTTTATTTTCATTTAAGAATGTTGGATTATGATTTAACACCTCCCGCATACTAATATACTTATGTTTGAAGGATGATATACTTATTTCTCTCTCATTAATCTCTCCCACGTACCCCCGTTATCATGCCAAAATTTCATAAGAGTTATTCCATTTCTCATCTTTTTCAAGTTTATTTTTTATGTTACATCTTCTATTTAAAAATTCCATGTGTTGGGACATGTATCATTTTTACCGCTTACATTCCATTTCATTTACATATGATTTCATACCCTTTTCACTCTCATCAACCATTTTTATGAATTTTTATGTCACGTCGTTATGTTTTGGAAATTGCACAGTAGTTTTTGAAGCCAAAATCGTTGTGTAGTGAATACCATACCCATTTCTCTACTAAGGGTGTTAAATTTTAGTCACATATAAATAATTAATGTTACTTATATATATTCATTCCACATAACTTTTTTGTGGAATAAATTATGATGTCGAATGATTCTGTGTTATACAATCCATGTGTCACTCTTATGCATGAAGTGAAATGATTTTGAAGGGTGTGCCCTGATAGCGCTCTAATACATTGGGTATTATTATTATTATGATATTCCATGTGAAATGAGTGTTTTCTCATGAGAGTTCATGTCCATTGAGGATTTACTCATTATAATTCAACTGCAATGAGGGTTTACTCATGCTAATCCATGTGCAATGTGCCTTGGCTCATGCTAATATCATGTTTAATGTTATTAATGCATTTACGTGTTATTATAATCATGTTATATCATGCCTTTATCGGCATGCTTCTTATATACACTATTGATATTCTTATTTCCAATATTTTATTGTAATCTTCTTGGTATACCCTATTTACTCCATTAATTGGCATTATAGATCACCCATTTCTGAAGTATGTCCTTAGGTTATCCCATGCAATGTTAAGTACGAAGGAATGTTGTGGTCATGTAAAATAAGTTTTCATTAAAGATGATGTATTTTATGTCTGAAGTATTCATGTAGTATTCTTAATTTCCTAAGACACTAGACCTCTCGATCTGTAAACATCTCTTATGTAGATGTTTATGTAATAAATCATGTTTAAGTGTGTAATAAAGACCAAGGTTGTTATTGTTGGTATCCGAGGATCGGTTTAGTTATTTTTGGTATTAGGGTTATAAAACTATAGTGAACACCTTAGGGATAGGACCGAGTATAATAAAATAATCCATAAAATTTGGTGATTATAGAGTTTGTTGTTTTTCATAAATGTACATCACTCTCTGGATACGAAAAATTAGAGGTGGCTCTAGCACACATGTATCTTGGGATATAACCCGAAAACAATGCATTGAGCTAGAATAGAACAGGAACATGTATATGAAAAAAATCCTTGCTACACTTTTGTTTTGACACTACCAGGTTATATTCTTTGGAAAATTTATATTATAAGTATGAACTATTATTAAGTGATTTAAAACAATTACCCAAAGAATATATTTTGGGAAGTAGATCGTAGATAACATAGATTGAAGCCTATAAATTCATAAGTTAATGAAAATCAATATTATTTATAAGTTATCCTTTTTTTCATTAGATCCCCCTTTTTGTGTTTAATAAAATTACCCCAAACAATCCTCTTATTCTACCCAATGATCTATAAAAGGAAGACATGGGAAAACAACCGATGTGAAGATCCGTGTGATGAGAATTCTATTAAGATTCCCAATTCGATGGGAGTGAGAATTGTAAACATTGTCACGATAGCCTCTCAGTTATCTATAGTTTTGAATTTTAACATGGTTCAAGAAGAATTTCCACCCCCCAATAAATAACAACCCCCAATTGAGATCTTTATCAGACGAAGGCCTCTCACTTTCAACGGATCATTCGATCCATCAATTACCGAACAATGGATATAATACATTGATTGGGACTTCTCTATCTATCAATATTCCAAACTGGAGATGTTACTTATGGATGCTTATCGTATAGAGGGTGAAGATGATAAATGATGGACATTGATCAAATATATGAATCACGATGAAGATATTGAGGCATTGTAATGGATGGATTTCAATAAAATGTTTTTTAGAAAATAATTTCCTCTCACTATTTGACTTAATATTGAAAAGGACTTGCTTTCCCTCAAGAAAAAAGATGATAAATCTATCTAAGAATAAGAGTAAATCACCCCATGTCTTTCAGGATATTCCTCTAGCTTTGTCACTACCCCCAAATGCATGGTTGATCGCTTCTATGGTGGGAGAAAACCTAGCCTATATAAAGCCATACTGCTCTATGACATTGATATCTACGAGGAAATTGTCTGATGTTCCCTCAATGTTGAAATGAAGATTAGGGAATTCCAGGTGTATCATGGGGTTATGAATCTCAAAGTGGACTTTAGTTCTAGCAGTATTATTGTTAAATACAATGGTACTATGAAATTACAGCACCCCACTTGGCTAAGGTGCATAAAGAAGAACCCTAGAAATTACTTTAAGGGGACACAGAAATGCGTTAGATGTGGAAAAGAAGGGTTACAAGCCATTAATTACTAACAAGAAAACCTGATACTACGATAGAGGAGATGAATGATCTGTTTTTCCCACAACACATTTTTTATTACTTCAACTATAAAGAACCAAGATACATTGAAAACCAATTCCCAAGCTAGGGGTTTTATGTGGAAACCAACAACCTCCATGGCCATAAGGGAGAAATTTTTCCATCAATACTACTGAAGAAAATCCAGACAATGATGTGGTGATAGGTACGCTAGTTATTCATTCTAGAATAGGGAACATACTTTTTTATTTTGGTTCTAAACATACTTTTATATCCCAAATGCTTTTTAGAACAATCCCATCACCACTACAAATCATGGAAGTAGAGATGTTGGTGAGAACTGCAAATGGGGAAATTATTGCATCAAATGAATATAACTATGACCCTGTCACAATTTTGGATTGAACTACTCTTCAAAACACTTTATACTCCCTTTGGTGGAATGTGATGCAATTATTAGAATTGATTGGCATTCCCTGTATAGAGCCAACATAAATTTCCACGAGAGGGTAACCACTATCTATATAGAGAATCGACCATCGATTCTGTAAATGTGCAAGGAGGAAGATGAATATTCTTTAGCACAATCATCTCAAGCAGGGATATTTCTACCCAATGAGCATTCATATCTTGCTCAAATGATTCAGTCTATTGAAGGAACCATCCACGAAGACATTTATATTGTGGGGGAATTCACTGATGTGTTTCCAGATAATTTTCTTGGTCTCCCTCATAGAAGAGAATTTGAATTCTCAATAGTTCTCATACCTAGGGTATTATGAATATCAAAGAATCAATATATAATGGGTATTGTGGGGATTTATGAGCTAAATAAACAAACTACAGGAGAATATGGATAAAGTGTTTATACACCCATGTGATTCACCATGTGGTGTACCAGTCCTCTTCGTCAAGAATCCATATGATTCAATTCACCTTTTCTTTGATTATTAAGATCTCAAACAAAATAATGATAAATAAAAATTATCCTTTTTCCACAAATTGATGACTTCTTCAATCAACTACATGAAAAAAAAAATTATCCATGGTGGATATGTAGTAGGTATATTACCATGTATGGGTGAAGAAAGATAATATCACCATGTCTACTTTTTTTACAAGGTACGAGCACTATGAATTCATAGTAATTCATTTTGGACTCAATAATGCTCCAAAAATCATCTTTTACTTGATTAATAGAGTCATTGGTGATTTCATTGGAATTTGTTTGGTAGTATTTATAGAAGATAATCTATATACAAGAAATCAATGGAGGTGAATGAGAATCATTAACGAATTGTACTAGAGACCTTTCGAAAGGAGAAGTTCTATGAAAACTACAACAAGTGTCAGTTCTGGTTGAAAGAGGTCTCATTCTTGGGTCTTATCATCACAATAAATGGAATATATGTGGATGACTCAAAAAAATCCAATTAAATAACTGTAAAGGCCCACATATGTGACGAATACCTCTAGCTTCCTTGGGATAGATGGATATTATTTCCAATTTGAGAGAAATTTTTCACAATTGTAAAACCCCCTTACGAATCTTACTATGAAGGGAGTCATATTTTCTTGGAGTGCTAAATGTGAAGATATATTGATAGAGTTGAAAAGGAGGCCTATCACTGCATTAATGCTCACACTACCCACACGTGGAGAAATTTTTGCACTAATCAGTGATTCTTTGTAGAAGGGTATGGGTTGTGTATTGATGAAAAATGGAAAATTCATTACCAATGATTCAATGAAAGTTAATTTTCATGATAAAAACTATCTAACACATAATCTAGAGTTGGCTGTAGTAATATTCGCATTATAAATTTGTAGACATTGTATCTTTGGGGACAAGTATGAAATATATACAGATAACATAATCCTAAAGTATATATTCACACAGAAAAAGTTGAACATGAACTAACAATGATGGTTAGAGAAGATCAAAGATTATGACTTATCAATATATTACAACCCTAGGAAAGAGAACAAGGTGGAGGATACTATACGTAGAAATGACCCAATGATTATTTCAATGAGGAGAAATGAAAAGGATCCAATATTCATATATTTGTTGAAGAGGGACTTGGGAATCATAAATAAGGCATCATCACAAATCCTTTCACAAATTATTTCTCAACCTTCTCTTTTGGAAAGGTAAAAGGAAGATCAAAAGTAAGGTTTTGGACTTCATAAGAAAGATGAAACTATCAAAAAATGGAAATCCATGAAGTTCAATGTTAAAGAAGATGGATTTGAGATATTTAGGTCATGAATATGTGTTATATAAAATATAGAGTTAAAAAAGGATATTTTGGATGATGACATAGTTTGAATTTTTCCATTCACCCAGGAAAAACAAAGATACATCTTGAAGAGAATTATTGGTTGGATAACATGAATTAGGAGAACAAATTGTATAAATCAATGAGCTTTGTCTATTAGCATGTGAAGGCTAAGAGGTAGAATTATAAGGGGATGATGTAACCATTACCTATACCAACATAGAAATGGGAAAAATCACCACAGACATGGACAACAGACATTTGAAGACATTCAACAGAAACAGTAATATCTGGGTTTTATTGGATCATCTAACAAAGACTACACACTTCAATACAATTCATAAGGATTTATCATTAGATCAACTAGGATAGTTATACATCATAGAAGTGTTATGTCTTCATGTAGTACCACTATCAATTTTATCCGATCAAGATCCATGTTTCACCTCTATGTTCTGGAAAAGTCTCCAACATGCTTTCAATAGTGAGCTGAACATTATTACAGCTTATCATCCTCCAACTGATGGAAAATATGATCAAACTATCCAAACACTTAAGGCCATGACGATATCATTCTTAATGGGCTTAAAAGAAGGATGGGATCAACATATCCCTCAGGATGAGTTCTCTTACAATAATAGTTTCCACCCAAGCAAACTAATGGCTCCTTATGAATCCCTTTATGAGAAGAGTTGCAAAACCCAGGCATCTTAGGTTGAAGTTGGGGGGGTGAAAACTCCTAGGTCTAGAAGTGGTTGAAGAAAAACGGTGGAGAAGGTTAAGACCATCCATCAACACATTAAGGTTTCTTAGAGTTGAAAAAAGATATATGATAACAACCAGCAACAATACCTAGAGTTTGATGTTTGTGACATGGTATTCCACTATGTGACACCATATAAGAGAGTTATGAGATTTGGGAAGAAATTAAATATTATTACATGGTTTATAGACCCTTTTGAGATCCTTGATCGCATTGGAGTAGTGTCCCATTGAAAATCAATCCCAAAAAAACTATCTCAAGTACATGATGTATTCCATGTATCACTCTTAATGAAGTACATACCTGACCCATCACATGTACTCAATCCAGAGATGTCACCATTGGAGAATGACATGTTCAATGAAGTGAAGTCGGTGAAGATAATAGATCATAAATAAAGAGTTAAAAAAATAAGAAAATTCCCCTCGTTAAATTGTTGTGCAGAAACAACAAGTTTGAATAAGCAATATGGGAACCAGAGGAAGTAATGAGGTGGAGTTATCCATATATTTTTACTATGGAAAAAGGAAATTTTGTGGGTTAAATTCCATAATGGGGGAAGGTATTAATGACCCAAACATTCTTGAATTAAATTCATTTAATTTCATTAATTTCTTATGTTTATATAAAACACGTGTATTTTTTATTAGGGTTTAAATGAACATAATATATCATTAATGTTGATAATATAGTCGTTGAATAGTGATCACATGCCTGATATAAATTTATTGTTTCTTAAAAAGAATCATTTCGACACAAAAATATGAAAGGATGGCCTCATCCAGTAGACTCGGGTCGTAAAAATCTCATTTGTCAGAGCATAGAAAGAAGCTAGCATAACTGAGATTCTTGACCATACCCAAGCTGATCTTCCACACATTAATCGTGAGAGGAATCTCCAATGGTATAAGTGGATGTTAATAGAGATTACAACCCAAGAAATGTTATCAGAGCTACCCTAAGAGTCTGTCACCATCCCACACCTTACCATTAGGTCTTATGAGGTTTTTATAAGGGGTTATGTAACAAGCAATTAGTTACTTTTTTTTCTATAATCCCTTTTATAAATTAATGTCGTATTCCATCAATTCCTATATAGAATAGTTTTTCATAAAAATAAAATGAATTAGATAAATTTATTTTTATGGTAAAATGGCACTTTTCATTAAAATATAAATTATTCTACTAAACTAAGTTTTTTTTAATTTTTTTATTATAATAGTGTTAAAAGAACAGTAATTTTAATTATAAGTGGTGATAATATTCCATATTTTTTTACTCTATAAATGATTAAGTATTATGTTAGATAAGAATTGTATTTTCATATGATAAACTTGATATTTTAATTTTTAATTAATGATTTTATTTTGTTTAATTAATGAATTTTTTGAATTAATAAAATATTATTATTATCTAATTTTTAAAAATGATCGTATAATTTTTTTGAGCTCAAGGTAATTTTATTTAAATTTTGGAAACTCTTTTTGTCAAAACCCATCAATCTTCAATAAATTAAATTTTTTATTTTAAAAGTAAAAATTCAAATATATATATAATTATTTCGATAAAATAACTATTATTTTAGAAATTAGGACGTCAAAAATAACCAATGATGAGTTTTTCTTAAATTTCTGTGATAATTGATGTTTTGGAAAGAAATTAAATACCGTATAAATATATAATGTGTTTCATGACATTAGAATTACACAATAATGTTTTAATAAAATAATATAAAATGTAAATTGGGAAAATATTTAATTTACCTTTAACAAAATGTGATTTTAGATTTGTTTGATTAATTTAAAAATTCCTTAATGGACCCTTCAAGACTTATAAAATATTTTAACATTTTAAAATGATTTCCTTGATAGTGTGACACACCTCCACATAATAAAGACTACGATTTTTATACAATCATCCATTGGAATTATAAAATAACTTTATCCACCCCCCCTTTGAAAAAAACATGTGAAAAGCCATGGGATGGTTTTGGGTTATAAATCTTTAATTATATAGGTTCCAAAACCAATGTTTGTGAAATATTAAAGAATTATCCAATCATGTCCTATATAAACCCCCCAAGACCCCACTTATCTTCACTAAAAATTCTTGGAACACATACATACTCTTCCATATTCTAAATATAATCTTCCCAAGGTACCCCAATTTCTCAATAAGTCCCTCCTCAAGCTCTTGAAGTCACACACTCAAGTAAGGTATCCTTACATTCCTCTCCTCATTTAAAATTCAAGAATCTTATTTGAAAGTAGTTATTGTAAATTTGAATGGTTATAATGTCATTATTTTATAATAATTCTATTACTATCCATTAGATGTTATTTGAATGATGTAATATTTATCCCCCAGTTTTTACCCTATCCTAAGCTGTTACCATACCGAATTTCTGTAAGGGATTCCTTCCTTTTTCATTTTGGTCCAAGATTCTTTTTGTTTTTATAACCTATTATTTTCAATGAAAAATGCTGGGGTATGATTTAGAACCTCCCATAAATCCATCCATATGATTGAATGAACAGATACATCTTTCTCTCTCATTAATCCTCCCATATACACCTGTTACCATGCTTGAATTTCGTAAGTGTTATTCCATTTATACCCTTTCTTCATATTTTTTTATTATGTTACACCTTATATTTCCAAATTATATGTGTTCATAATTGTATATATATAACCCCTTACTATCAATTTTATGTAAATATTTTGTTATACCCCTTTCTATTTCATCAAAAAAAGTTACGAATTTTTATGTCACGTCGTTATGCTACCGAAACTGCCCCACGATTTTCCAAGCCAAAATTATTTTTCATAGAATTAATTTATTGTTTCATATTTATGTTTTAATTATTTATTTTTAGTATTAATCACATAAAATTATTATCTTATATAGGTGGATTCTATTGTTCGTGTTGGGGTTGTCTGTCTATATTTTATGTCTTTTCACCGAAACTTCCATAGACTTCTTCTCCCTCAAACCATTTTCACACATTCATTATTGCATTTATAACGTTACATAAAGGTATCTCCACTACCTTTACAGGAAGAGAAATGATGCTTCCTCTCCTCAATTATAGAGAAAATTTTATATTTTCATAGTAGAATAATTTTTTATATAATTAATGAATTATTTAATATTTATGTTTAATTTATTTCTTTTTAGTATCACTCACATTTTAATTTTTTTTCATATATAAGTAGATTCATTTTTTTGAGTTGGGATGATATATCCATCTTTCACGGCTTTCTTCACAACAATTTCAGCATACTTCTTCTCTATAAAAACCACCCACCCCTATATTTTTGAAATTTATCATTTTACTTCAAGTTCTCTCCACTGCTCAATCATAGAGGTAATCTAGATATTTTCATTGTAAAATAATTTTCCATAGAATAAATTTATTATTTCATATTTATGTTTCATTTATTTATTTTTTTCATTAATTATAATAATTGTTTTCATATACTGGTTTATTATATTTTTCTTGTTGATGTGGTATGTTCAAAGGTTCTTATGCAATGTGGGATGTTCGACAAAGAAAGTCAATGAATAACATGGTAAAATGGATATTTATGATTTTTTTTGAAACTTTGGGACACATAGGAATCACCTGAATCTCAATCAGACACATGATGTGACCCATATGACTCCATGAATATCATTATAAATTAAAATTAACTATAATTTTAGTAGAAAATACAACTCATATAGTCAAAACTAATAAAACATTCTCATATTATTTTGATAATTTAATATAATGACCCATAAATCATTGGTGATGTGTTACAATCAGTCAAACCTAAATCTGATACATGATGTCCCCATTATGACTCAATGTGTTCATTATCAGTTCAAAATTAATATTTGACTTTAAAAAGAGTCACTCACTGTAACCTTAAAAAGCTGGTATTTTCTTGTTAATTTAGGGAATCGATTAATAAATCATTAGTGACATGTAAAAATAAGTATGACATCAAACTAATACAAGATGAGATCCTTATAAATCAATGTCCAGGTTTAATTTTTATAATAACATTTTATTTAAAAAGACAAGTGACAAACTCAAAACTAAGAAAACAAATATTGATTATTTGTATACCTTAGGAAACAAACCCATATGTGGCTTGGAAAATGTTGGAATTAGCTGCCCCTCAATCTGATTCACAGTGTGAGTGTTATGACTCTACATGAAATGTTATTCTAAATTCACTTAAATCTTAGTAAAAAAACTAGCTAACATACTCAAAAACAAAAAAACAATCACATTATTTTGATACATTAGTAAAATGATCCATAAGTAATTTTAGATGTGCATGAATTTTCCAAACCTCAATTTGATGTATGGTGTGATCGGTATGACTTTGATTAAATGTTTTTATTTAAAATTGACATCTATTTTAGTAAAAAGGCCAACCGACCTACTCAAAACTGTCAAAATGAATTAAATTTTGTTAAATAATTTTGGAAAATGATTTATATGCCATTTTTTATGCTTAGGAATCTACTGCACATCAATCTGACACACAATGTCATTAGTATGAGTCAATGTATGTGTTTCAATTATTAAATTAAATTATAGTTAAAAAAATATTTTATGCACTCAGGTTCACTTTTCACATTGGCCTGTATTATTTGGGTATGACATAATGATGTTGTTTTTCATCAAGCTCACAAAACCCCCGAATTCTGGATTAAACGGGCCACATCTTGGATTGAGTGCTGAAAAGACCACAATAGGCATTTTATGCTAGGTGTTTTCCTCTCCTTACCCTCTCATTGGAATCCCCCAACAGAAGGAATTTTTAAGATTTATTTGGACGCATCTCTTCTGTAACACCCCGAGCTTCCACGATACGCTTCTCATTCAATAATGCAATAGCTTGCATTGTACACAACTTTGAGTTCTAAAACACCGCGACTAATCAAAGTAGCCGTTATGAATAGTAAAAACCACTTTTTAAAATTATTGAAATTTTATATTTCAAAATGGACTTCATTTATGGATTCGGAATATCGAAATTATCCTATGTTGAATTTTTGGTATTTTTCTGAGAACTTCTAATTTTTTATGAATAGTGAAAAATACTTTAAAAAAACTTTTTTTAATCAAAATAATTTATTGTGATAAATTATACTATTTAGTGGTTTTCAGGTATAATTAGAATATATTTTTACCATTTTATCCAATGGTGGTCATTAGAATTAATTTAACATTGAAATTGGACATAAACAATTGTCAATCTTTTGATATAAATTGTTTCTTAAAAACACGCTATTTGTCGTAACAGCGGGAATTAATTATAAAATTAATTAATGAAACTTATATGTTTTCAATTTTGTAAAATAGAAATCATTTTTGAATTCGGAATATCAATTATAGCTTAGGGTGAAATTTTGGCCCTGTTCTGAAAAACTTCAATTTTTGATGAATAGTGAAACCACTAAGTGGTAGTTAAATAACTAATTTTTCGTTAAAATGAAATATTACCACTTCTGTGATTTGATTTTCAAAAATCCGACATACATGGTTGTCAATAAGAAGTAAAATGTGGTTCAATGAGATTAAAATAATTTTTTGGTGAATAGTAACTTTTAAGTTCTTAATCGCGATTAGAGGTAATTAGTGTAGTTTAAGGTACAAATAATGTTTTAATAATATGAGATGAGAATGACACTTGTCCTACTCCTATTGGATGAGTCACGGCCGACCAAGACAACCCATGGGTCAACTTGGGGACCCCATGGAGCCACTTTAGTTGGAAAATGACATTAATATATATTAATATATATTTATTTAATGTTAAAATTAAATTGACACAAACATGAGTTGTTTTACTAAAACAGTTTTTAAGTGGGGTTACACAAGTCCAAATTTTGATTATAAATATTCATTAGAAAGCTAAAACGATTTCATAAATCATAGTATTTTTTTTCTATAATTTGTAGACATTAAATAAATTAAATTAATTATGACATCATTATGATGCAGCGATGACCTCATTATTTAACGATTTAAATAAAATGAGAAGATAATTCCACATCCAAGGCTTACAGTTGTCCAAAGCCTATTGGATGAGGAGATTTAGAACCCTTATCACCTTAGACACGAATTATATAAGTGTGGGACCTTTAGAATCTGAAAAGCATTGTATAATAATGTAACATTTCAATCTTTCTAAAAGAGCCCCTCCTCTCCACTTATAAAAGGCCCCCACCTCTCCCACCTTATTCACACCGTCAAACCATTTGGATCGGCCAACCTCTGCCCAAATACTCTTCCAACTTCCCCCTCTTATTCATAGAAGCCTCACTTTGGGCAGAACTCTTCCCAAGGAAGCCTTTGGCTCAAATCAAAAAGAGTTACCCGATTTTGAGGTAATGTCTTTTCTAATGTTGTTTTGTTTTATTTTTCTTCTCCAACCCCCTAAACTCTTTTTATTCATTTCTTTTGTAACAACACCAGTATCCTCAATATACTAGTATGTTGTTATAAGAATTATTAGAGCTACACTTACACACACCTACATCTAATGGTTAAAGAACATACAGTTTCTGTGGATGGAGAATTTCTGCCTCACGAAACGATGATTGTTCCACACTCATATAACACCTTCAAAGGTGGCCATTAAGATGCCACTATTTTTATATATGATATATAATATGTTTATGTTTTAGTTATGCTTCTGTATTTCTCATTTATGGCATACATTATGATTTCCATTATGGGTAAAACGCGATAATTTCATTTTAGGAAGTGCGGACTACCGCCCCCTCAAAGTGATTTGAATCGTTAATGCCATATGTGGGATGTATAAAGGATGGAGTAAATGGTATTATACACTATATTATACTGGAATTATATTATACATTTATATCATTATTATTTAGTTCCATTAAATATGAAATTGAAATGAAAGTAGTGTTCATGCGTACGTACGGCTTACCGTCTCCATGAACGGTGCATTTCATTTCTTACCTCTAAATGTTACGTGACATTATGAATGAATGTATATACTGTATATATATGATTTATATGATATCTACATCATGAATATAATTCTGGATATAATGTATATTTCACCACATGAACAACTTGTAATTATAAGAAGTTTATTTTTGACTCAAGTACCAAAGATCGACAAAACGACCGTTATTGACTTAAATAATTAAATAATGTTCATAACATTGTAATAAGTGATATAAAAAGGATAATGAAATTGAAAATGGTTCTTAATAAGGTAGATATTAACTCTAGTTTATTATTCAGGAGGTTAAAGACCAGTTGAGTCAAGTCGGACACAAGGTAAGGGAACTTCTTAACCCAATTTCTATTCTTTGGGTTAATCTCCTAATTTCAAATTATGTCATGATATTATTATGTACTATCTTGTATGTGTACTTTATTTATGTGTACTTATAGTGAATACACATAATATATCTACTTTATTTTAAAAAAATGATATTTGTAAGGGTCTTCGTCTCAATCACCTTTCATTGAAGCATATTTGGTTTTATACACAACTTTCTTTTATACGGTGTATAAACCCTTTTGACTTTTACGTTTATTCAAAAGGAATCTTTTTTATACGAATCATTTTACTAAACGATAAAAAGGGAATGTTTTTCTTTCCGTACTTATGCGGCGACAACGACTTCTCCGCCGCCGTGACCATTATTTGAGTTTCGCCTTCCTCTACAAGCCATTGTTTTTAATGAAAAATAAATACAAAGTTTTAACTTTCTTTTATTTTGGTATTGAAAATGGTTTTGAAAGCGTTGTTATTATATCAATGTGTTGTATTGATATCTTGTGATTGAAATGTGGAAATTTTATGTTTCCTTTATGCATGTTTTATGAGATACGATTATGTTATGGTTTATGATATGTTTAAACCTATTCATATGAGGAATGTATTGGACTTAATAAGTGACGGGTGGAGCCCGCTATAATTCCTCGATGCATCGGTAGGTCTCATGAGACAACTAGAAGTGGAATTGGCCGAGGCCCTTTCCCATTTTGATTTATGGTTTTGGCCGAGGCCTTAATCATTTTAGACGTCTTGGACGAGGCCTTGAAAAAATGTTTCAGAATGTCTGGCATTATACATTCCCTCATTATGAAAGTGGTTATTGATATTGCATGTGATTATTCGACAAGTAGAATATCCATGTGAAGAAGTGAATGGCATTATATCATTTTACTTTTGCCATATTATGTTGAAGTTCAAGTTTAAAAGGCTTTTGTTTTAGTTATACATCGCCTTAAATGTTAATGTTTATTTATGAAAGCTTCCGCTATATTGTTAACCTTACTGAGCATCTGAGCTCACCCCATTCAATGTTTTAATATTTTTCCAGGATGTGAAGAAGTATTTTATGAGTGACCTGCAGGGGTAGTCAGAAAGGGATATGATTGTGGACTATGAAGACCATGTTATTGTAGTTTGTTTACTTTTTGATGTAATGAAAGACTTATGAATGTATCTAGTGTTTCCAAGGCTACTAAACTAATCGGTCTTTCGAGACTTGATCTTTTGTGATCATGCCAATGTTACGAAGTAATGCACCGGCTCTGGGTAGCTGGGGTCGGGGCGTTACAGTTGGTATCAGAGGAAGTTTAGTACAAACCTTGGAAGCTAGATTTAGATAAACTCTGATTAGAGCACGTAGACCTAAGATGAACTTTGAGTATTAGTATAGAAGAACTTCCTAGAATTTTGGTATTGTAGAGATGTTGTGAGTTTTCCGAGCAATACGTCCCTGTCTGGATACGAGCAGGTAGAGGCGGCTCTAGCACAGATGTACCTAGGGGTAAGACCCGAAAACACCGCTTTGAGCTAGACTCGAACGGGAACTGGTGCATGACAACGGGCCTTGCTGCACTCTTGGTTACGACACTCCCGGGGGATATGCTTTGGATAATTCCCACTTTCTTTACAAACCACTATGAAGGGTTACGAGTATATACTTCCTCAAAGAAAACATTTTTATAATTATGGATTATATCCATAATTAATTCAATTTATGTTAAGTGTTTTACAAGTATGGAATTATGTATTTTGATTCATGAACTAATCTAGTTTATGCCATTATTTAGAAATGGCGCCTAGTGGAAGGAATGGAAACTGTATCAATGCGCGCACTCCGTGTAGGGATTTCCCTTTTGCTCAAGATAATTATTGTGGATATGGAGATACAATTGGTGCTGATCAACTTATTACCATACTTGGACAACTCACTCAGGTTATGAATAATAACCTTACTTGTATGGAGCACCCTGATCCGCAACGTGGAGGATCAATGTTAGACCGCTTCATGAGGAAACAACCACCAACCTTCAATGGGAGTACAAATCCTATAGTAGCTGAGCAATGGATAAATTCCTTAGAGAAACTATTCCATGCCTTGGGGAGTAGTGAAAGGGAGAAGGTTGTCATGGCAGTTTACCGCCTCACTGGAGATGCCGATCAGTGGTGGTCGCTGATTCAAAACACAAAGGAAGATGATGACGTATTGAATATGGAATGGAGGGAGTTCAAAGAGCTTTTCTTAGAAAAATACTTTCCTCGTGACCATCGAGCAGATATGGAAAGGCAATTTCTGAGTCTGATGCAGAAGGAGGATGAGAATGTCGCAAAGTATGATGCCAACTTTACAAGGTTAGCGAGGTATGCTGCAGATTATATACGTAACCCAAGGAGTAAGATTGATCGTTTCTTTGATGGGTTAAAACCATTTCTCCGTCAATCTTTAGTATCACAATCCTTCTCATCATACGAAGATATTGTCTCATGTGCTATAAAGACAGAAAAGGAATTCTCTAAGTCTTATGACAACAAAGTAAAGCAAGATAAGAAGAGAACGGTGGAACAAGAGACAGATAATGGGAAAAAGGGAAAGAAGGATTTTCCATTATGTGATAATTGTGGAAAAAATCACCCTGGTACGTGCCTAAAAGGAATGGGAGTTTGTTATAAATGTGGAGAAAAGGGCACCAGGCTCGTGATTGCTAGGTAAAGAAAGAGGCTGTCAAAGTTGAATGCTAGAATTGTAGGGAAATGGGGCATTATGCAAATGAATGTCCTAAGCATTAGGGAAACTTACCTCAGAAAACGCCAAGGGATCAAGGAAAATCTTATACTGTTACTACAGTTGAAGCAGAATAACTAATGTATTGGTGATTTTGGACTCATGGATTATATTTTGGTTATTAGAATAATGTGATATATATATATAAGGATTGTACTGCAGTACATGTTGATTTCAGTAAGGTTTTAATATGATGAAGGTAATCATATTTTTAGTATGTGACAATAAGAGAAACATTACTTTGTTTGGGGAATCTGATAAATTGATTTTGGAATATAGAGACCTTTTAGAAAAAGTCTGAACGGAGGTATTTTGGATAACTATAAAGGTTGGACTCGATTAAGATGATCTTTGGATAGTATTGTTTAAGGTTAAAACATTTTTGAAGATTATTTTTGGAATACTATAATACTATAGTTTTAGGAAAAGGACAACCTGCAGGGTGGGGCATAACCCGTCGCGTCGGACAAAGCTGCAGGAATCGAACCCACAACCATAGTGCGACAGGCCTTTATTTCCTACCACTAGCCTACAGGAAGTCCCTGGTTATTACAAAATAGTTTTTCTAATCTAAATGGCATGTGTTAAAATTTGGAACCTTATACAATTAGGATAAATAGAATATTTTTGAGTTCTATTACCTTTTAGAGTGAAAGATGGGTTTTTGGTAAAAATTTATTAAAGAATGAAAGTCTACATGACAAGTATGTATCTTCCCTTACGTTCTTAGTAAATCTCCTAAATAAATTCTTTAACTTTATAAAAGGTAACTTAAAACAAAAATGTTGTCGGTTAACTTTTCAAACTAGGGATTCAATGACCGTTTAACCAATCATAAGTTTGTGATTTTCTTGTGGTTAAACTTTCTCCTAATCCTGTTTTATATAACTCTCCATCAGACCTTGATGGTTTGTTTCTCCTCCATATCCATATTATCATATAATCCTAGAATGGGCTATATCGGGTGACCTTTGTACTTATCCTGCTTTCTTTTAATGTTATATATTTATTAACCTTATTTCCGATGTGGTTTTTCCTCAAAGGTATTGTCTCTTTTCAACCTTTTATTTTCAAAGAAAAATTTCAAATTGCAAGGACGCAATTTATTGAAGGAGGGGAGAATGTAACACCCCGAGCTTCCATGATACGCTTCTCATTCAATAATGCAATAGCTTGCATTGTACGCAACTTCGAGTTCTAAAACACCGCGACTAATCAAATTAGCCGTTATGAATAGTAAAAACCACTTTTTAAAATTATAGAAATTTTATATTTCAAAATGGACTTCATTTTTGGATTCGGAATATCAAAATTAGCCTATGTTGAATTTTTGGTATTTTTCTGAGAACTTCTAATTTTTTATGAATAGTGAAAAATACTTTAAAACAACTTTTTTTTAATCAAAATAATTTATTGTGATAAATTATACTATTTAGTGGTTTTAAGGTATAATTAGAATATATTTTTACCATTTTATCCAATGGTGGTCATTAGAATTAATTTAACATTGAAATTGGACATAAAAAATTGCCAATCTTTTGATATAAATTGTTTCTTAAAAACACGCTATTTGTCGTAACAGCGGGAATTAATTATAAAATTAATTAATGAAACTTATATGTTTGGAATTTTGTAAAATAGACATCATTTTTGAATTCGGAATATCAATTATAGCTTAGGGTGAAATTTTGTCCTTGTTCTGAAAAACTTCAATTTTTGATGAATAGTGAAACCACTATGTGGTAGTTAAATAACTAATTTTTCGTTTAAATGAAATATTACCACTTCTGTGATTTGATTTTCAAAAATCCGACATACATTGTTGTCAATAAGAAGTAAAATTTGGTTCAATGAGATTAAAATAATTTTTTGGTGAATAGTAACTTTTAAGTTCTTAATCGCGATTAGAGGTAATTAGTGTAGTTTAAGGTACAAATAATGTTTTAATAATATGAGATGAGAATGACACTTGTCCTACTCCTATTGGATGAGTCATGGCCGACCAAGACAACCCATGGGTCAACTTGGGGACCCCATGGAGCCACTTTAGTTGGAAAATGACATTAATATATATTAATATATATTTATTTAATGTTAAAATTAAATTGACACAAACATGAGTTGTTTTACTAAAATAGTTTTTAAGTGGGGTTACACAAGTCCACATTTTGATTATAAATATTCATTAGAAAGATAAAAAGATTTACTACATCATAGTATTTTGTTTTTATAATTTTTAGACATTAAATAAATTAAATTAATTATGACATCATTATGATGCAGCGATGACCTCATTATTTAACGATTTAAATAAAATGAGAAGATAATGAAACATCCAAGGATTACACTTGTCCAAAGCCTATTGGATGAGGCGATTTCGAACCCTTATCACCTTAGACACGAATTATATAAGTGTGGGACCTTTAGAATCCGAAAAGCATTGTATAATAATGTAACATTTCAATCTTTCCAAAAGAGCCCCTCCTCTCCACTTATAAAAGGCCCCCACCTCTCCCACCTTATTCACACCTTCATCCATTTGGATCAGCCAACCTCTACCCAAATACTCTCCCAACTTCCCCCTCTTACTCATAGAAGCCTCACTTTGGGCAGAACTCTTCCAACGAAGCCTTTGGCTCAAATCAAAAAGAGTTACCCGATTTTGATGTAATGTCTTTTCTAATGTTGTTTTGTTTTATTTTTCTTCTCCAACCCCATAAACTCTTTTTATTAATTTCTTTTGTAACAACAACAATATCCTCAATATACTAGGATGTTGTTATAAGAATTATTCGAGCTACACATACACACACCTACATCTAATGGTTAAAGAACATACGGTTTCTGTGGATGGTGAATTTCTGCCTCACGAAACGATGATTGTTCAACACTCATATAACACCTTCAAAGGTGGCCATTAAGATGCCACTATTTTTATATATGATATATAATATGCTTATGTTTTACTTATGCTTCTGTATTTCTCATTTATGGCATACTTTATGATTTCCATTATGGGTAAAACGCGATAATTTCATTTTAGGAAGTGCGGACTACCGCCCCCTCAAAGTGATTTGAATCATTAATGCCATATGTGGGATGTATAAAGGATGGAGTAAATGGTATTATACAATATATTATACTGGAATTATATTATACATTTATATCATTATGATTTAGTTCCATTAAATATGAAATTGAAATGAAAGTAGCGTTCATGCGTACGTACGGCTTACCGTCTCCATGAACGGTGCATTTCATTTCTTACCTCTAAATGTTACGTGACATTATGAATGAATGTATATACTGTATATATATGATATATATGATATCTACATCATGAATATAATTCTGGATATAATGGATATTTCACCACATGAACAACTTTTAATTATAAGAAGTTTATTTTTGACTCAAGTACCAAAGATCGACAAAACGACCGTTATTAACTTAAATAATTAAATAATGTTCATAACATTGTAATAAGTGGTATAAAAAGGATAATGAAATTGAAAATGGTTCTTAATAAGGTAGATATTAACTCTAGTTTATTATTCAGGTGGTTAAAGAACGGTTGAGTCACGTCGGACACAAGGTAAGGGAACTTCTTAACCCAATTTCTATTCTTTGGGTTAATCTCCTACTTTCAAATTATGTCAGGATATTATTATGTACTATCTTGTATGTGTACTTTATTTATGTTTACTTATAGTGAATACACATAATATATCTACTTTATTTTAAAAAAATGATCTTTGTAAGGGTCTTCGTCTCAATCACCTTTCATTGAGGCATATTTGGTTTTATACACAACTTTCTTTTATACGGTGTATAAACCCCTTTGACTTTTACGTTTATTCAAAAGGAATCTTTTTTATATGAAGAATTTTACTAAGCGACAAAAAGGGAATGTTTTTCTTTTCGTACTTATGCAGTGACAACGACTTCTCCGCCGCCGTGACCATTATTTGAGTTTCGGCTTCCTCTACAAGCCATTTTTTTAATGACAAATAAATACAAAGTTTTAACTTTCTTTTATTTCGGTATTGAAAATGGTTTTGAAAGCGTTGTTATTATATCAATGTGTTGTATTGATATCTTGTGATTGAAATGTGGAAATGTTATGTTTCCTTTATGCATGTTTTATGAGATACGATTATGTTATGGTTTATGATATGTTTAAACCTATTCATATGAGGAATGTATTGGACTTAATAAGTGACGGGTGGAGCCCGCTATAGCTCCTCGATGCATCGGTAGGTCTCATGAGACAACTAGAAGTGGAATTGGCCGAGGCCCTTTCCCATTTTGATTTATGGTTTTGGCCGAGGCCTTAATCATTTTAGATGTCTTGGCCGAGGCCTTGAAAAAATGTTTCAGAATGTCTGGCATTATAAATTCCCTCATTATGAAAGTGGTTATTGATATTGCATGTGATTATTCGACCAGTAGAATATCCATGAGAAGAAGTGAATGACATTATCTCATTTTACTTTCGCCATATTATGTTGATGTTCAAGTTTAAAAGGCTTTTGTTTTAGTTATACATTGACTTAAATGTTAATGTTTATTTATGAAAGATTCTGCTATATTGTTAACCTTACTGAGAATCTAAGCTCACCCCTTTCAATGTTTTAATATTTTTCCAGGATGTGAAGAAGTATTTTATGAGTGACCTGTAGGGGTAGTCAGAAAGGGATATGATTGTGGTCTATGAAGACCATGTTATTGTAGTTTGTTTACTTTTTTGATGTAATGAAAGACTTATGAATGTATCTAGTGTTTCCAAGGCTACTAAACTAATCGGTATTTCGAGACTTGATCTTTTGTGATCATGCCAATGTTACGAAGTAATGCACCGGCTCTGGGTAGCTGGGGTCGGGGCGTTACATCTTCTAATGGATGGGCTTGTTGCCTTCGGTCTCCTGGCCTAAAATAATCTAGGGAAAATTTTTGCCGCAAAATTTGAACCACATCAGGCTTTCTAGGAACCTGCAGCTACTGGGGCCATGGCGATCCTTGAAGGTTTATTACTCGCCTTGGAATGTGGATGGATTGATATCATTATTGAGTATGACTTCCTTACTGTAATCGATGATATTAACAACAACAATGGTGGGATCCAGTATTTTAGCATCATCCTTAGGAGAATTATCTCCCTTTGCCAATGCTTTTCTTTATGTACCTTCTTCTTTACCAAAATGAAAGGAAACAATGTGGCCCATCAGCTAGAGGCCTCAGGCCCATTTGACTCCAACCTGCTCTAGTTGGACAATTTCCCTTCATGGATTTTCACATGTACTTCTACTGATATTCGTCATTAATGATTTCTGTTTTTAATAAAAAGAAATTAACACTTTCTATTAGTTCATTTCTTTATATTATTTATAACAAAACATTTTATTCTTCAACAGGTTCATTCATTTTCTCAACTAGGGGTGGTTTTTTCAGTAATAACATGATTCAGGTCATGATTAAATGACAAAGGAACATTGATGTTTTTTTAATGTATGTAATAATTTAAATTTATGTAATTATATAAACCAATATTTTAATTCTATATAATATAGTGATTTTTTATTCTATTTGTGTTGTAAATTTAATTTCATTTAAATCACTTGTGGGACTTGTATTTTTAGATACGTGTAGTGTTTTTGGTGTAGTGGTGTGATGTTATAGCTCATTATGATGGTGTTGTAGCATGTTGTTGTAGCACGCTATAGTATGTCCCTTTATTAGCACTTTTAAAAGAGTTAATAAATGTCTACATTTTCAATTCTTCCATGAGTGTTGATACAAGAATACATTATCATCCCTTCAATATGCATTGATAAAATACCCTTTATCATTTATTTTTTAATATTTTTTAAATATATCCTTTATCAGTGCCTTATTAGTGCTCATAATAGATAATGGATTTTAACATCGCTCATGTAGTGAGTGCTTTTCTAGCGCTAATAAAGCCCATTTTGAGCACTGTAAAATGCCTATTTAGTAGTATGAAAAGAAAAAATGACATACTTAAATATATATATTTTTTGTTTTGATACATCCGAAAAATGATACATGATTCATTTGTGACATATAATAATAAACCATCCTCAATCCAAAGCACGGCGTGATCGGTATGACTAAAAGTATCTATTATCACTTTAAAATTGACATTTTAGTTCAAAATGTGTCACTCAATTAATATAAATAAACTTCATTATGATTGTTTTTATAATTTAGTAATGTGATTCATAATTAATTTGTAACATGAATGAAGCAGTCTCACGTCAAACTGATTCACGATGTGACCAGTATGACTCAATATGAGTGTTTCCAATTTGAAATGACATTTTTGTAAAAAAACAAAACTGGCATACATAAAACTGAAAAAACCATTCCAATTGTTTAAATACTTTATTATAATGATCCATGTGTCATTTTTTATGTTTAAGAGTCAACCATATAACAATAAGATTCATAGTGTTACTAATATGACTCCAAGTATTAATTTTTATTTAAAATTGACAATAATTCTGTTAAAAAGAAGAAGTGACATATTGAAAATTGGGAAAACACATTCTAAATGTTTTAATACATTAGTGAAATGATCCATGTGTCAATCATGATGTGTATTAATCAAAAATTCCTCAATTGGATTCATGGTTTGATGGGTCTGACTAAAAGTGGCTCCTATTAGTTTAAAATTAACAGTTTAGTTCAAAATGAAGCACCCACTGAAAACCAAGAAAATGTGCAACAATTTTCATTATAATTTATTGAAGTTATTCATAATTCATATTTTAGTTATTTGATACCTTATTATATTAAAACAATTCACAATATTATCGATATGACTCAAAATGTATGTTTCCATTTTTAAATGATAGTTTAGTAAAAAAACGAAACTTACATATAAAAAACTGATAAAATGCATTAGGATTGTGTTGATACATTAGTAAAAAATAATGACTCATTTTTGATGTATATGAATCAATCTCTCCCCAATACGATTCATAGTGTGACTGGTATGACTCCAATCATGTCTTTATATTTTAAATTGACATTAATTATAGAATAACGAAAAACTGACATACAAAAAACTGATAAAACACATTTTGATTGATTAGATACTTTATAATGATGATCAATAAGTTATTTTTGATATATAGGAATAAACCACACCTAAAAGAGATTCATGGTGTGACCGGTATGACTTCAAATGTGTCTTTGATTAAATATTGAAATTTTGTTAACGTATTCGTTCATGTTAATGTTTAATTTATGTATTTATAGTATTACTTACATAATTTGTTTTATTATATAGTAACACTATTTCTCTCACGTTGAGATGATTTTTTGAAACTAATACCATCGACGAACATTATTTTAGGGGATCACATGAATTAAAAGATGAAACATTAATGTTTTTTGTTTTTTGCTAGATATTTGTAAATGTAATTATATAAATATCTTATTTGATATGTTTACAGCAGTGTTTTTGTAAATATCATGAGAAGAAATTATTTTATTCATAGTTTCACTTTAATTTTAAATAGAATTGTATTGAATTATAGGTTTTTATTGGTTGTGTTGTTTTATAAACAATACACTGCAACGAACTAGGACTTTCTCATTGTTATTTCAAGAATTGATAAAGGGTGTCCTTATTCAACACTTTTGAAGCACTATAAATGGGGATATCTTTTTTCAATACTAATAAAATAAATTTTGTCCACTATAAAGGGATTATTTGTAGTAGTGAATCATACCACTACATCTAAACTGAGTTTTCATATCTATCTATCTATATATATAACCCCAATAGTCTAGAATATCCACCAAAATAACATCCGAACTAATAATAAAAACACTAAAAACATTATCAATAGTTTTATCCTTCAATACATTATAATCATATCACTACTCTTCATTATGTATTCTCTATAATATGAATGTCCCAAAATCCATATATATTCTTCCCATAAATTATATGGATCACATCACCTTCCTATATGCAGTCAACTCATTATGAATATGAGAATAAATCAACCTATTACCAACCTTTTCAAAATTTCAAATTTTATTTTTCAATGATGTAAATATAATATGAAAATAGTTCCATATAATATCAAAATATCACTATAATAATTCTTTTATATTCTACTAATGTTTTTCTATAATATTCAATTAAAAACAAATACATCAATTCAATTATGACCATAGGTTGTATTATAATTTATTCCAACTCAATGATATAAATTCCTAACTTCACAAAGAAATTTATAATGTCCATGGTGGCACAAAAAAATGTGGTCAAAATTTTAATCTACTCATAACGTAAAAAAAATTATTACAATAATCACCTTTAAATATAGCCCTCTCCCTATCAGGGCTATACACCCCTAATTTCAACATATTCATCCCCCTATTATAACATTCTCCCCTAAAATAAGTTTTTTCTTTTTTCATTATAGAATTATTTTAATTTCTTGTGCATTCTAAAAGAATCATTAATGATAATTTACTATTTATTATTCATTTTCCGTATATAAAAGAATAATTTTGATTATATACTTGTTTATTATATGTTAAAAAATTTTTGTTTGATATTTGTTATAATATTTATTGATTATGAATAGATTATTTTCTTCATAATTATATTTTATAATTTTCATTATAATAATTTAATTTTACTTCACCCATCATTTATATTTACTTGTTTTGTAAATGAAATTTATATTTTTTTGAACATATTTTATAGGTGTATTAATTTGAGCACTAATACCCTTCATCATGGAATATAGTTCATCTTATATAATTTAAATCCTTTTTTTATCCCTTCTATTTCAAAATTCATATGACATATGATTTTTTTACTGTAACTCAATTTTTATACTATTATATATATAATACATCATCAGTATTTTTTCAACAATCAAATGTAATATTTTGTAAATATGTTCATTTAATCCTCATATCAGGAAAATAATTTATTATATTCTATGATGATAATATTTTGTATATTAATATTTTTATATTGTTTAACAATTTCCAAAAAAATATTCTACCATTTCTTCATAAATATATACAATTATTTTCATATGTTTTTCTTTTTTAATTACAATTCCATTGCCCTTATATTGAACAATCATACCCTCAAAATCATATACCCTCTAATAATGTATATTCCACAATTATTTAATATCTAGTCATAATTTTCAATAACATATTCTTTACATAAAACATTTTTTATATAAAATTTTTCCATTTTTTATATAATTTAAAACTAGTTAACTTTATTTATTTTTTTATTGGTAATATTACTTTATAAAATTTACATAAAATAATGTGTGAAATTTAATTCTATGGTATTTTAATTTTCAGTCTATATAGTACCTAGTGTAAATATCAATTAAAATTTAAAATTACGACTCCATATATTACATGAAATGAATTCCAAGAACATAATTTTTTAAAACTATTTTTGTAAATGGTATATTTCTTTCCGAGATTGAAAATCATATACAAAATTAGTGATTTCACATATAAATTATTGAAAATTAAATTTAAATTTCATACCTCTAAATTCATTTTTAAATAATTACAAGAAGCACTTTTATGTAAATATAATCATTAAAAGATGTGTTAGGGAATATTTATTAAGATATCCTTATTAGTACAGTTTTTTACTTTATTCCCAATAGAAATGTATACACAATTTCTACTATTAGAAAAAAACAATGATCTTATTAGATAAATCATTCAGAAATTTATGATAGAAGTTGATAATGATATTACTAGCCATAAAGAACTTGACTATATAATATATATAATTAATTTATTTGGATTTTAATACATAAATATTAATTTAATTAATGGTAACTATTTAATGTGATTTTTAATTAAATATAATATTATTTGAATGATGGGATACCAATAAAATATTTTTTTACTTTGTGCAATTTTGTTCAATAAAAATAAAAAATTTTACTTTTTATGGAAATATTAATTTAATTAAATTACACAATTTCATGATAATTTTTATATTAATTTCTTGACCAAATGGGAAAGAGATGTTAATTTCTCGTTAAAACAGTATTTTTTGTTACTTAATTTTTATAGTCTTATATATATAACACATTGTTATTATTTTTCCAACAATAAAATGTACTTATTTTGAGCATCTTTATGTAATCCACATTTGATAAAATTAATTTAACATATTCTATTATGATATCATCATCATTATTCATATTTTTATGTTGTTTGACAATTTCCAAATATCTCGTCAGCCATTTTTCTTCAATATATATATATATATATATTTCATATATTCTATATTTTTAATTAAAATACCATTATCATAATATTTATCAATACTAACAAAAAAAATTAAATTCCCTATCATCTTGTCTATCTAATAATTATTACATTTATAGTGATAATTTTTCGTCACAAAATATTAATGTTAAAACATTTATTATACATAAATTTTCCATTTATTATATAACTTTATAATACTAAATTTTATTTAATATTTTATTGGTAATATTACTTTCTATCATGAACATAAAATAATATGTGAAAGTTAACTCTATGGTATTTCAATTTTCAGTCCATATAGAAACCTAGTGTAAATTTAAATTTAAATTTAAATTTTCTACACAATAGATTACCTGAAATGAATTCGAAAAAAAATATTTATTTTTAACCTATTTTTGTTAATTTTATATTTATTCATGGATAGAATATCATATTCTATATGTGTTATTTCTTACATAGATTATTTATAATTAATATTAATTTTCACTCCACTGATTGTTTTTAAATAATTAATAGAAATACTTTTATATAAATATTATTAATAAAAGATGAATTAGGGATTATTTATTAACAGATCTTTATCAGTACATTTGTTACATTATTCTCTATAGAAATGTATTCAAAATTTCTACTAATAGAGAAAACATAATCAATATTCTTATGAGATAAATAATTTATAAATTGATTATAGATGTTGATAATGATATAACCAACATTGAATAACAAGAATGTAATATATATATATATATATTTGTCTAATTGGGATTTCACTATATAAATTTGGATGTAATTACTAGAAACTGTTTTATATTATTTTCAAAAAAAAATATTATTATATGAATGATGGGATTCTAATGATAAAAAACTTGGTGTAATTTGAATAATTGTATTCAATATAAATAAATAAATTTACTTTTTATTAAAATATAAGTTTAAATAAATTAAATAATTTCATGATTATTTTTATAACATCTTTTTGTTAAAATGGGATAGATATGTTCATTTCTCTATAAAATAGTATATTCTTTGTATTCATATTGCATTGAGTATTGTAATAGTTCAAGATAAACATTCAATTCATGCAGAGGATATTAGGGAATCATGGATCTGCTATAGTTCTACCCTCTAGCAATCATAATATGACTAAGTTACTATAATGATTCTATATGAATTCAATTATTATTGATTTATATTTTAATTAGATAATTTTATTTTCCAAAAATTTATAGTTATTACTACGTTTATTATTCATGTGAATAAAAAATCGAAAGAAAACAAACATCAAAATAGAAACAATTTATAATTTTAACAATAGTAATATAGTTTTATTATTTTGGGGAATTTAGTGTATCGAGGAAAAAATATTCCCTTAAAAACATATACATTTATTTTTTTCAGCTATGGTGGTTTCCAAACATATTTTATGAAATTTGTTTATCATGGAATAATGAGTTATTAGATATACAATTTATGTTATTATTCTGATTTTGTATTCATATATATTTAATTTGATCACTTTTAAATAAATTGTTAATTATATAATGAATTTTTCGTATTTTATTTATATATGTAATTACATGGTTTATCACCTTATTTTATTTCAAATCCATATACCTTAATAAATAGAAATTAAATTTTTTGATTTTATATTGAGGTTGTGGAATGAATTTAATGACATATCTCAATAAGTGTTCTACTTACTTGATATGGAACCTCAATACATTTCTAGGGAGAAGTGAATTACATTTTTTGATTATAAAATTTCTATGTCTCATCACGTTTCCAAAAAAAGGTCAATGGATTAATATTGTTTTTTTAATAAAATTTTAATTTTATTGACATATATTTTTGTCTTTTCTCTAATAATTGTTTCCATTCAAGGGAAGAAATTAATTCCTCTACACATCTTGGTAATAGTGTTCCTCTTATAAATAATATAGTATATTATATGATATTTAATTTATTAATATATATATCTATAACATTTTCCCTCATTTAATTTCTATAACTAATAGTTATATTTATATATGTGGAGAAATATGTATGCCTATTTTTTTGGAATCTAATGATGTTATAGTTAGAGACTGGTTAATTTAAAAATCATCTAAGGTATATTTAAATATTATGCGTTTTCTATTTAGATATGATTAAATTCTCATTATTGGGAATGATTTTAATTAACATAAGTTTTTTAATTAAAAAACATATAATAAAATTTAATGGGTTTTATTAAATTATTATATCATTATCTATAATTCGCAGGTGTTTGGTTTTTTAAGAATAAAAATGTATCGTAAACGATTAAAATTTTGTTATGATCATAGAATATAATGAAAAAAATTATTATTCGAATATAATGTCATAGTGATTTATAATCCTATCATTATAGGTAATTTATTTTATGGGGTTCATATATGTAATTTATTGAGTATTTATATGTAAATATTGTTTTCTAGACTAGGAATTATAAAAAAGGTGATATATATTTACATTTTAAGCTTACAACTATTTCAGAATTATGTGAGTTGTTTTAGATATTCAATTATTATAAAATTTACTAAATCAATGGAATGTTATTTGTGGTGGAATCATGTTGTATAATATCTCCTTACTAATTTTTTTTTATTTTTTTTGTTCATTTGAAATGTGTTGTTTACTTCTGGAAACTCCTTCCCCAAAGGCCTAAATTATGTAAAAAGATAATGACAATGAAACCCCATTCAGTGTGTGTAACAAGATTGGTATTTTATTTAGGTAATTTGAGGTTAGGTGTTTCCTAATAACTTTTATATATGTATTTTTAAATAATTCGAGGGGACAGTGATGACCTTATTAATGGTTTGGGGAAATTAGTCATAGTGTTCAGACTCCTATCTTAATGACAGTTCATAATATGTTTCTAGTGGAATACTATTGGTTACTAGGTGGACCTAAAAAAATAGTTGTGGAACTATTAGATTCACCATACACTTTTTTAACAATGACTGAGTACCAAGAGGCTACTAATTACCTGATAGAATGAGACCGAGTACGACAAGGGTACCTAGGGTTTTTTAAAAAATAAAGTAAATTATCTAATCTTTTTATAATCTTAACTAAGAGGTTCTAATTTTTGAGCTATTCAAATAATGATGTTTTAGTAACACTCTAACCCATTCCTTATCTCTTCCCCATGGTATGATATGTTGTTTTTCCGCATTTCTTTGATCGGTTTGTTGTATGGAGTCATTATCGGTATAGATTACATGTTTCATTATTTGTTTCATGTTTTCCAATACATAATTGAGTTTTATAGCACACCCCAGATTTACCGAGTATTTTTTAATGTAAATAATTATTATGATGAATATATTATTTCACATGACACACTAAACAAAAATTAAATGTAAAAAATTTCGAAGGAAAAAATATTAAAATGCATGATAAAAAATATTAATTATAAAAATGAAACTTGAAAATACATTATCAATGTATGAGTAAAGTCTGTATACAAACAAATAAAAATTCATATAACATGAAATGTTTATCCTCATGGAATTATATAATGATTATAAACACAAATGAAACTACTGGAAGGAGTTAAAATATTTGATATATTATAGATATTTAGGGATAGAAGTAAATTTGATGAATGATTTTAGTAAAATAGGTAAGACTATATAGGAATGAAATATAGTTTATATATATATAGTCATTGAGAATATTAATGTAAAATATATGGTCATTGTAAATATGGATATTGGAAATATAGTCGTTAGCTATATCGAATTGGTAAGTTGTATAATTGAAAATAATATAATTCATGATAATAATTAAATAAAAAATTTGATAATGTTTTGTTTAAAAATAAATTATGAATTAAATATTAATAAAATTATATTCATTTTATGTCAATTGAAAAAAATCATAACAATGGTTTAATAAAAATAAAATTTTAAAATATGAATAATTATTTTTAATTGGATATTGATTATATTATATAATTTTATGAATGTTATTTTTTGAAGACTCTTTTTAAGTGTTGTGTATTTTTATCGAAAAAAATAAAATTGATCATGTTTGAATGAATAATATAGTTAAATATTTCAATATATTAAAATTATATTAACACTAAATTTATTTTTGATTGATATAAAATAGTATTAAGAACATATAAATATTAAAAATATATATTTTCCATAACAATATTAATATATATATTTTTATATTATATGTTTATTTAAAAGAAAAATTTCCCATTTTAAGAATTTGTTTTAGCATAAATGAAGAAAAAAAATATTCAACATTTGTATATGTGGTAAGGAGTTCAACTACATTTTGAACAATAAAAATAAGATACCAAGGTAAGAAAATGAGTTATCATAGTAATGGTAAAACGAAGTGAAAGTTGTTAAACTAGTCAGTAAAAGTACAAAATATCATAAAAATATCTCTCAAAATTTCTAGATGACGGTTTACATGACATCAAAAAATATTTCATTTTATAATATTACTTTTTTTATGCACCTTAATTTATATTTAATTTTTTCCACATATTAATAAAAGAATTATAAAAAAAATTAAAAATCTCTCAGTTATATAAGGGCCTATTCACCACCGAAATTCAAAAAAAACCATGGGATTATTAGTTCATACAATTCGTAAAAAAACACCCCCAAAACCACTTTATCACATCCAAGAGGTCATGGTGTCACTAAAATTCCAATCGAAGATGGCTTATGAAGATGCCCTAATAATGATATCTAAGGATGGGTTAATTGTTTTAAGTTTTTTATTTCATGTTGATTTATTCTTATACATCCTTAAAATCATCAAAACAAAAATCCTCATATTGTTTAATAAAAATAATTATAATACTACGTTTTTATTATTTTTATGGAATAATAATTTCATACCTTCCTCAAATTCCTTAGATAATGAAAATGTTTCTCCTGTTATATGCAGACTACCACCTCTATAGAGTGATGTTTTTTATTTTTCATTGCTACCTTACATATATGTTTTAAAAATAAATTAAATGAATAAATATTATTTTAATTATAAGATTATGATTTTTGTACATTGAATTGGAAATTATATTAAATATATCAATAATAAATGGTCACTGTAAATTTAAATGATTAAAATGATTATACCGAGAAACTTTTATTGATAGGAATTAATTTATAACATAATTCAGAGCTGTATAATTTTTAAATAATTGAATGATGTATAATATGTATCTATAAAATTTTGGATGTAAAGACACTATTATATAATCGATTTTCCATGATTAGTATACGGAAGAATTTTTAGGGGAATTGGCCCAACAACCCTATGATGTTGAGGAGAGAAAAAATGATACAGTGAATAAAAAAATATGATACTTAATAGATTTTAAAAAGTGAATTATACATGAAACAGTTTATAGAAAATTATTTAATGATATCCATTTGGCTATTTATGAGGTTATATAGAGGCATCAAGACAACTGGGACTTAAGGTGAGGGTTTCTTGTCTCAAATATCTTACTTTGAGACATATTCCATATTCACCAACTATAAATATTTTCCATTTTGTATAATTCCTTATATATTCACATCATCATCCAATTCATTAAATAAAATTTATTTAAAATCCATTTTAGTTTCTCATACCCTTTCGGTTCAAATGACAACTATTTCTTTATGTGTTTTATATATAATGCCACATTGATTTTCAAGAAATATTGTGATTAGGTATCCATATTGGGATATATAGAAGTTCATTATACCCTAAAACCAATTTATTTTATCATTCACTAGATATTATTTTTTACATTACTATTATGATTCCACCTTATTTTTTAACAATATTCACTTGAAATAATTCATGTAAGGGGCCAATATTTACCTCTTCTTTTCAATCAGGAATCTTTACCCTACATGTATATATTTTTAATATTTTATGATAAACATCATTATATATATACTTGATTACATAATTAATTTTTCAACATAATTTTCTTTATTTATAAAAATAATCTCCTTCTAAAATTTTCATTATTGTCATATTATTCAAATATTTAATTTCTTGACAAAAGACTGTAATGAATCATACTCTATTAAATGCTTTATTCACTAAAGACGTTTCCCACCGTAATACTGATTTTTCATAATGAATCATCCCTTATATGTTTCCATAGTTTTAAAAATATTTTATATTCCCTGTTTATATAATATTGTTTTCAACAAAATATAAATATATAAATGATATTTCATCTTCTTTATCGTAGATAATGTTAATTATCTTATAAAAGTATTTTTCATTTATATCAACATACATTATAATTTATTACAATTCATTGGGAGGATTCACATAGCATACCATACATTTTATTTCACTTGATGTCTTATAATAATGTCTTTGGTATTTTTCATAAAACTATTTTCATTCCCATGGTTTAAAAAATATATAATTGAATTATTTGTGTTTCTATGTTCTTATAGACCACATTTTAATAGTTTAACATCACATGAAAAGTGGGTATCTGATTTCCATCTAATACATTGGATAATGTTTCACATCTCATGATATTAAAATAATACACTAGTGGTTACTGTAATCATAAGGGTACATAGGTGGTCAATCTATTACCAATGGCACACATGTGGTAATCCCAATACCAATTTGGTAAATGAGTACATGTATAAATAATACTACATTATGAAAGTGTGGATGGCCTATTACGTTATGTGAAGAACATCCTTACGTTTTTCAAATATACATGATTTTTATTTCAATTTAATTTTCATGCTGATATCTTATTTTTCATATTGGTAATATTTCATGATCAAAATCTATTAAAAAGTGATTGTGGTTTTACATTATACAAAAACCCATATTCTATGATCCATAATTTATAATATATGGTTAACTAGTTAAGATCGACAAATTATGTGTTCATTTAATTGATATATTTTTCCATATACATACATTAATTATATACACACTTTTGATAATGGATTAATGACAATCATATATACCCTTATTGAGCATGCAAGTAAACCCATTGTTTTGTTTCCATTCAAATGATTATAACAAATAACATAAAGAAGGAAATTTTTGTAACGGACTATATGTGAAGAATATTTGAATGAGATATTTTTTAACTATTTATAAATAATTTTATATATTCCCATCTTTCATATACATTAAATTATTATGTTCTCTGGTGTGATTTTGGGTGAAATTAAATAAGTATTATGATGAAATAATATAAAATACATGTAAAAATTCTTAGATCTACCAAATATTTAAATAAAATATTTTTTACATAATTTTTTCTAGTTCCAAGATTTAGTTGAAACAAAAATGAATAATTTAATGATTTAAGGAATTGTACTTGTATTTGGTACATGGTTCTAATATATTTCCCTTATTATATTTTTTATATGTTCTTTGTGATTTGCGGGATGGGTATGGTCATGTGTGATATTTGATATAGAACAACTTGTGGTTTTCAGTATTCATGAAATATTCCTAGTGGAAGTTTCATTTCTATAATTAAAGGCTAATTATTGAATATGTTATTCATGGAATGCGGAGCATTATGGATTTCTTGGAAATTAGTTACATATTGTAATAGGTTGGTTGTCACTGTGCGTTTATTATAGTGGTTAATTTGAAATGTGATGGATATGGACCCATTGATTCTTGGGTGATATAATTCACCAACATATATGACGGTGATCTCTCATTAACTGATTTTATGTGTATTGGTGGTCACCATGTTATGGTGGTTAGAGGTCGATGATTCCACTCACCCTCGGTGCAAGGACTTTAGTGTCGTGTGGTCATAGAGAAGAACTTATGAGTTCTTTTTAACTACTCTATGTTTGGTTATATTATATTTTTTCAAGTGCATTAGGGTGAGAGTTGTGATCATTTAATTTTATGCATGATATATTATATGTTTTCACATGAACCAATCATTATTGTGATCATGAGATAAGGGAAGACAGCTCAAGGAGGGTATTTTTGGTTGGGGAAAATTGGATGTGTTGGGGGTTGCTGAAGAGATAAGATAATCTTTGAGTGTAAAATATTATGGGTTCATTGGGCTGAGGGTTATCAAAATAATTTATTATAATTGGTCTAGTGATTCCACATTCAGTAGGAGACTGTAGATAGGGTCATGAGTTTTCACAAGGAAATGAGAAAATGGGTGATATGTCATTATCCTCTAGGGTGTGTTAAGGACACTGGTAAATCATCTCACTATTATATTAGCTGAAGTGGGTAAATTCATCACTCATATATGGTTGATTATATAGTAGACTATGTTGTTTTGTCAACATTGGTTACAAAACTTTTTATTTTTAATACACTAAAATGTGTTTAGATATAATCTTCAAACACAATTTATAAAAATCCAACTATATTCATTATAATACAATAAAAATTCCCACTAGGACATGTGTAGACTTTATGGTGCATGGTATAGGTAGGAAAATATCTATGAGACTAGTATGTACCGGGATTGAGGAGATGTAGACTCATAAGTGTGATGTATTTGTATGTTGAAAAACATCGACATGGTTATTAGTGTCATTTTAGTGGGTTTTAAAATATTTTGCATCACTATACCTGATTAGCCTATAGAAAACCTTGTTTAAATTTTTATAAATTATGTTACATTATATATATAAATATATTTTATATCTTGTGATATATTTTTAATTTTACTAATTATTTTATGTTTGGTTATTTAATTAAATGCTTCCATAATTGTTCTAATTTTACATCAGAGGGCATATTTTTTTCACTATTCATATATCATCAATGTAATTTGACATTGTATTGTGTCTAAGGAGGTTTTCCAGAGGTCAATGTAAAACAAGTATGAATACAATTTGGTTAATAAGGGTCATGGAAACTACATTGTGGTGTTAGAGAGACATTTTTATGTGGTATTAATGATATTTTTTTTAATTTGGGTTTGGTATATTGAGATTAAGGGGTGTGTTAGAACATGAAACAGAAGACGTATTGTGTTCATAGTTAACATGTGTACATATTAAATTCCATGATTCCAAGGAAACTGGGATTACAATTTTGTTTTTCATGGTAACATTTTATTTATTTGATCTATATAATATACTATTTGAGGGTCTCAATTTATGGTTTTTAAAACCAATCCTTAAAAGGTAATATATGTTAATCATGAATAATTATAGGATTATTGGAGTCACCTCATATGATTTGGCCCTCTTCTGATGTTTATTATATTTTGAGAAGGGTTTTTCTATTTATAGAATAAAAAATAATTGAGATATTGGTTTCCCTAAGAGATATATAGGGGAATTATACTCATAATAATAAACTTTATGATTCCTTATGTTATCATGTATGTTGATAATTTATCATTCTTTTATATGTGTTAACTACACAATAATGTGTAGGAAGGGTTATAAGATTAGATTTTATAATATTTTGGTGATGGTAGGTGACTGTATGAGCTAGTGAGATGCACTTTCATTTACATGTATATATCATTTTGATATATAGAGTGTTATATATGTATTGAGCATAGTATTGTTTTTTAATTTTATGTATCCTTGATAACCACTGTTATAGTGTTTTGAGGATGGAGACACATACCCTTGGAAGAATACAAATATTGTTGAGCCATATGACAACAATAATATTGTACCACATTTGTAGGTTCTAAGGCTGGAAATCCATTAACATTTGTTTTTTATTTTTTCACCATTATAATTAATTTGATCTAAAATATATCTAATGTTTTTTTATCTTGTTTTCAAATTTCTGAAGATCAAGTCAATTAAATCAATTATACTCACTGTGTAAGACTTTTATAATAGTAGTTTGAGGTTAATATGTATTTTAATTTATATATTTATATTTATGTACTATGTTATGTTGGGGTATGGGGTGGCACATGTGTGTGTCATGTTATGGATCCATATGTGGTTTCTGTTATTCATAAGAGATTCCTAGGGGATTTTTTGTGTTGGTAATAGTAGGTCGGTCCATGTTTCTATTCTTACAATATTATATGTATTGAGGGATTAATTATCATATTTCTTCGTGTTATTTGTTGATCGTTTTTATGATGCATGCCTTGATATTATTATTATGAAAATGATGTTTGTGAACTATGTGATAATAGAGAAATGTGGTTAACTACTATTTATGATAGTAATATCTCATTCACTATGGTAGGGGTGGTGGGGGTTCATAATGTCTATAACATCCTGCCCCTCATCATTCGATTGGGATGATGTGGAATTACTACATGGCCATAGGCAACATCCCATGATGCTAAAGGCTTGTAATAAATTCCAAGGGCTCTAATAAAATATGGTAACAATTTTATATTTCAAAATATACCTAACCATAATCAATCATAACAAAACTGAATCCATTATATGATACAAGATAAAATTGTAATGAAACCCAATGTAATACCAAAAAGAACACAAAACTACATGATGAATAGTATAAAATTACCAAAGTGGAGAACTAAACCATAATACTCAAAGGCTCCAAAGATATAACTCCATAGGTCCCAACATGATCCATTATCAACTCCATAATCTAGCCCAAAGTTTCATGATTCATCACGTGAGAAACAAGATACATTTCTATTACCTCTATCTTGAAAAATATTATCTACAAATGCACTACTGTTCCCATGATGTCAGTGAGTAATGAACCTTAGTTTTCTTTTCCCAAATGACTTCCCTAATCACCCTAATAAGATAGAACAAGAAATAAAATTTATATAAAAAATTTATATAAAACTATATAAATAAAATTCATCAGTTGATATCAATGACAAAAAAATTCCAACCCAAAATAGTTTTCCAACCCAAACTGAACCCAATGAATACAAATAAACAACGATTTAAACCATTTCACATTCCTTTTGGTAATACCCATTTAACGGTTCACACATAGACAATCATGTGCATGATTCAAGGATTGTTCCATTCTAATGGGAGGCTTCATATGCATACACTATTTTTTCACTATGTGTCCAATCTTATTGTTTCCAAAAGGCACACACCTCTTATCTAGGGTCACATACCTTATAAACCAATGGTACACACCCCTTATTTAGGGTCACAAGGAAATGATAAAGTCACACTAACCCATGTTTTACAAAACCATGTTAAATCAACCATTTCAACCCATTTAATTAAAACCAAAATTTCATTGAAAACATTTCAATGAAATTATTTCCATGATAAATTGCAATCCATATTTTAAAACATCATTATTGAAACATTAAAAAAAACTTTTTACACAATAGCCAATTTCAACAATTGCTCAAACTATAACTAATGTGGGTTTCTACCATGATTTTACCATCAATTTCAAAATCTATTTTAATCAATTAAAATTATTTGATCCTAATCCATCGTGTTATAACAATATAAGTGGATAGTGAATCCACCTACCTCATAAATTATGTGTAAAGTGAATAATGTCATCAATTATTCAACAAAACTAGGTTGAATCACTAAAAACCCATCATAGAAATTATTCCGTAACATCAACACTAAAAAATATCATCATTATTGGAATAAATATCATTTATTATCTTATAAATACCAGATCTATGAATCCAATAGAGGGAAGATGAAAATATATAAGTTAAAAATTAATAAGGGAGACTTATCAAGGAATATAGGATTTAACGTATCATGGTTTACCAATGGAATGCCTATGAATAGAAGGGGATAGTCACCAAAGCCTTTGTGAAGAGATACATATGAGTTAGGGAATTCATTGATGGAAAATAAGTGGATAAGGGGAAAAATCCTATGGGATCCAAAATTATTGAATCTCAATTTTTTAGGCATGTTTAACTCACACAATTATAAAAATAGTGTGCTAACCATTAATAGGCCACTTGTTTAAGAAGAACCTCACATAATTGGATCACATGGTTAGAAAACATATACACTAGCCATGTATAATCCATTTATATCATAAATAATAGCTAATCCATTGTGTCTACATGGTTTGGAAAATCCTTTTTCCTATTTTGAGCCCATTTCCTCACATTGCACAGTTCCATGTATGATTTATTGGGTTTTTACTTACCGCGATCAAACTATTGACCTTCAAAAAATAACCAAAACATTCAGAATTTCCTCCCAACCCTCCCAAACATCACCCATGCACGTGTAATAATTAAAATATCAAAATAAAGGGTTACCTACATAAAATTCGGTGTGTTACATTATCTCAAAAATTGTCCATTCCGTTTTAGGAAAGTAGAAACCCACAAATGTCACAAAAGTGTTCTGGCCATTTCTTGACAATTTCTTTCTATAATTCCCAATATTATTCATGATTTTGTCCATATTGGCACAAAAACCACACTAGAACAATTATTTTAAATGTAATACTTTCTCTTGCCTATCCACAAATCTATTATTCATATATACCAATCAAGCATCTTACTCTAGGTCCACGTGATCCTATAAAATCACATGGCCAAGATCAGTATGATACATTTTAAACTTAGATACACCAAAAACATTATGAAATGAATTAAAGGATGGTAGAAAATATAATTGATATAAAACCTCACCATCTCATTCAATCATCTCAAAAGGTTCTCTTTATCGAGTAGATAACTTTACCTGCTTCCCCAAATGACAATGCCCAATCCATGGACAGATTCTCAGTAACACATGATCACTCACCTTGAATGACATTAGACATCAATGATGATTTTCAAAGGATTAATAATGACTTTGATCTATCTGTAATATCCTCCTGGTCCACTAAATCTTCCCCCTTATCTCTTTGACAAGGTACTACATAACCAGTTAATACTTACCTACATCATCCCAACAACTTTGAGAACAGCAGTAATTCCCATAAAATGCTTCAATAGGTGCCATATGTATCAAGGCCAAATAATTGTTGTTAAATGATAACTCTAGTATTGTTATGCAATCCCCAATGAGCCAACTAATCCATTACAAAATCTCCAAGCATGTATACCAATGTTTGTGTAATCCTTTATGATTATCCATACATCCATGGATGATACACCATACTAATAGTAAACTAATTCCAAAGGTATTAGTGTAAAAATTTAAAGAAATGACATGTAAACATAGGTTCTTGGTCTGATACTATCAAAACCAGTCCACCACTACACTTTACCACTTTTCAAATATAGATTTTAAACAAGTCCTACATCATATTAGATTCCCAAATAAGGACGAAATGGCTAAAATTTGTGAGATAATCCACAATTAACCATATGAAATCATGTTTTACAACCATTATTGGGTTAAATTTTATGAACTCTATGTTTATTGGGTACCATATCAAAATAATAATATGTAAATGCTACAACATACCCATTGGTCACCGGTGCTCTACTTTAACCTACTAATATATTAATCATCTCAAAACAAAATCGTCTAGATTTTTTTCATACTGACTCACTAAAAATGTTCATTCAGTGCCTTATACATATTCTACATTCTCATATGAATATCCCATATTGAATAGTGGTACACAATAAGATGTTGTTGCTAACATGACAATAGTATGACCATCCGATCGGAAAACCATAAAAATTCACCACCATCCAATTGTCATCCCTCAATGTTCTACCCAAAATTATAATTTAACCTACAAGGATAATATTATGAATTAGATGTATGTTCCCCTTTAACCATATCCACAAAATTAGGAACAAATTATATGAGGAATAAAACCACTTCACTAGATGATTCTTCAAATTCCATGTGCGTGTTAGCAATAACTGACATCAACTTCAACTTATCTGAAATCTCTTTTTCCAACTGACCATATAAATTTATTCTTAATGAAACAACCATATAATTGCCTTTTATTTGTGTATAAATCATGGAGATATCAAACATTTGGAAATAATCTATCCATAATATTTATTTTATATTAAAATCCATTTTTGAGAATTTTTTTCAAGATATTATGATTCGTAAACATCATAAACTTTTCCCCATGGAGATATTTCCCCAATAATTCAATATAATGAATAGGGAATATAACTCCAAAACATGTTCTGGGTAGATATTCCCATCAAATCATAGTAGACATGATTTATTATCAATAACATGATCTGAATGCATAAGAATACTTCTTAAAAAAAATCCCGATGAATAACAATACATTACATAGCCTTATCCGGATTTTTGAAATATCATGATTGGTTTCAATGTAAGATGAACATTGAGCACTTGAAAGGTCTTTTAAAATGCCTCTATCTATTTTAAGGGATCATTTTCCCTTCTCAATGATATCATTAGTGAATCTAGTCATTATAAATCATAAATGTTTTTGTTAATAAACAAATAGAAAAAGTGAACTGTATATCTCAAATACATTGTTTTGATATTTCCAAGAGATAAAAACTTATATATTTAATAGATACATAAAAACAACTCTTTCAAATATTACACAGACAAGGAAATTTAACTATGGTATCCAAAATCAAACTATGATAATTTGGAATATAATTTATCCCTCAAAATTTCCAACATCGTCGTCAAATGTTTCTCATGTTCCTCCCTTTAACTTGAATACATCTATATGTCATGAAAAAATTCCAAAAAAATAATATATGTGTCTATGAAATATATGATTCAATAATTATATAAAAACCATTGGTTCATTCATAAGACTAATTGAAAAAACCACGTACTCCTAATGGCTATATCGACTCTTAAAAGTTGATTTTGGAATATCCTCTTTCTAAACCCTAAATTCGTGTTATCCCAATCACAAGTCAATTTTAGAGAACCACTAGGCTTCTAGAAATTGATCACATAGATCATCAGTTAATGTAAGTGGATATCGAATATTTATCATAATTTGGGTAATCATATGATAATTGACACACAACTGAAGAGTTTCATCGGCCTATTTAAAAAACATGACTGGTGATGCCCACATAGATGTGATAGGGCAAATGAACCCCTGTATTTCCAGATCATACAACTAGAATTTTAATTCCATTAATGTTTTCAGTTGTTTCTAGTTGTTCGGATTGGAAATAAGAAAATTCATTGGTATGCGATCGATTCTAAAATCCATTTATCTTGTGGGTGAAAACCTAGAGAATGTTAGGAAAAAAACTAGAAACAGATCAACAACCACTAGAAGAAATCTATTGTTGATCTCTACCATCGATGAAAAAGTGAAATATTCCAACTGGTATTAGATAATTCCAACATCTAGATCCAAAAATCGCTTGGTAACTACCCTTATATTATGGTTTCCTATAAATAGATGTTTGATTCCATCATCAATAATACATTTAACCGTTTTGGTAAAAAAATCGACGTGATATTTGAACATATCGAACCAATATTTACTTAGTTGTATGTCATAGACATCCATCTCAATCATAGAGAAATCTTAGTTCAACTCAACTCCATAAATAGTTAAATAACATGATCGACACATAAAGGATCAACATTTTATTTAACCAAGATTAGATTGAAGATTTAAAATAGAAGGTGTCAATTTAATATGAAATATAAATATTTAATGATAAGAAATAAATGAATGTGATATATCTATATCAAAGAAATAATACATTAGGGTATAAATCAAAAGAATATTACTTCTCACCATTGATATCCTAGATCAATCATATACATTAAATTGGTCACCACTATATAACTACTTACACGCTGAACATTGTTCATTATTTTTCTATTGAGAATGAACATCTTCCGGACTCACACAACTCATATAACCACCATTTTTAGCATTGTTCTGATGATTATAGGTATTATACTTCCCCTATCCCATATAATCATAAAACTACTACGAAACATGAGTTGCTTCCCCCTCACCCATCCTTGGAGCACTGTGAAAATGTCACTGATTATTCCCCATTGTGTTATAATTGTGTCATGCTCTAAGAGATTTCATAAAATCTCTATTCACATGGTTGAATAAACCACATTTAAAAATCCATTTTTCCTTTGATTTCTGATGAATATTTAGGGATCCATCCATCCGTTACTGATCTATGATCTCATCATATAATTATGTGTCCTTATTCACCTAATTTTGAAAAGTAGAGTTCCCACCATTTCCCATAGGCATTAGAATGATCCCTACACCAATATCTCTGGTTATGTCCTTTTTTGGCATTGTCTCTCTATTTAAAATCTATGTATAGTCCATTATATTGTGAATGAAAATATCGGAATAAATCTCATGCCTCATCACTGATTAAAAAATGCATTCTTTCAAGGAAGAACTTATAGAATCGTCTAGTGTAAACTATAATAAATTTGAAAAGTTATCTATGTAATACGACATATAGAGGATGTATTTATTCATGATAAAAAGGTATATGATTTAATAATTCTTGAATATGACAGGATTTTATTTTTTCATGAACAATTATTCAATGTCCTCCAATGAAATTCCACATTGTAATTTATCTTGAACAAGTAAATCACACAATTAGAGTGATTGATTCTCATGTATATGCATTTACAACTTGAATGTCATCTTTAAAAGTGTTTTAATAAAATTAATGATTTAATTTATCCTATTTTTCAACAGCTTATCTATTTCTTATTCCAAATTGGCCAGAAATATTTGCAAATTTATCTTTTGTAATTTAATGGAACAATTGACTTTCCAAGGTTCATCCCTTCATTTCCCTATATCCATATCACGCAAAACTCGATCAATATTTCAAACTAGAAGTTTTTCCACCTACAGATCAGGTTAAACCCCATTCTCATCAGCCTATTTTGGTTGGTTTCTATGAATCCTAAAAGGTTCCATTTCTTATAACAAAACAAAATCCATAAGTATCACCCTATATCAATTTAAAGATTAACAATTTCAAATTATAGCATATTAGAACTATGAAAAAAAGGATTTAAAAAATTAATTACTTCATATTTTCAACCCATATTTCAAAATTTCTCCATTCTATTCAAAATAAAACCATTTTAAAAATACTCATATCATACATTTTCCTAACATCACATTTTTCAAAAATATCAAAACATTTTAAAAAATATTCATTTTTAAACCAAATGATAATTCAGTTCTAAGAAATAAATATACTCTCCTAGTGGAAATTCATTCCTAAAATTCATGTAATTATCATCTCATAAGAAAACCACATGAAAATAATATTAAAAATATTATGAGTCACTATTATAAAAAAAATTAATGTCTCCTATTTCATGTTGGTTTTTTAGAACCATTGTGAAAATCTATAAAAATTTATTTTTCACATTGGATCTTATATTACCGATGTGAAAATCCAATTTAATTACTTTTTTCATTTAAATTATATAAATATTGATATGAAAAGTCAATTTTCATGATTTGTTCCATCAGTTATGTAATAACTAATGTTAAAAACTAATTTTAATGATTTTTAATATCTGTTATTTGATATCTGAAAAAAAATGTTTTCAAACATGTAGTTTATTTTCCAAGATTTTATCTACCTGTTATTGGGGCTCAATGATGTTATAGATAAAAATATGTATAAATTATAAGTTGATAGTATCTGAACTATATGTTACAGAAGTCTAACTTTCGATATACATAACCTTTGATCTATAACTCTATTTAACCTCTATGACCAGTCAAATCAATGATTGAGAAATGAAATACATTTTTCTTATTTGTTTCATATCGAATATTTTAAAAAAATGTGAAATATTCTTTTGTGTGTGTTGTATTTATGACTTAAGATGTGAAGAATAAAACATTTAATATATTTTCATGATATATTTCATAAAACCATCATCAAAGATAATTTTAAAACCCCACCAAGGCATAATGTCCATTTTTTACAGCACGACCTCAAAATTTAAAATTGTTGCCTAAAATTTTTAATATCATGTTTCCTTTTACCATTTTATTTATATACATTATTTATACACATATAATAATTTTAGGATCAATTCATTCAAGCATAATCATTCCACCGACTCGACACATTTGATATTCACTATGAATCCACTTTTTGGTCTTTCTACAATCTCTTAATGGTATTTGTAATTCCTTTCCCAGATTCATGGTTCTTATGATTAGAATTTTCTCTTTCCGTCTCATTTATATACTTTCATTATATGCATATATTAATTTAATGATCTATTTTTTCAACTATAATCATTCCACCGACTCGACTCATATTATTTTCATCGTGAATCCACAATTTTTTCTTTCCATGACAACATTAATGTATTTGTAATTATTTTTCAATGATTAATGTATGTTAGGATAAGTTTACTTAATTGATGTACCATTTAATGATTATTATTTTATTATAATGAATAATTATTCATTGCATCATGTTAAATGTTTTTTTTCAAAATTCTTATATTCGTTTTGACGTGAATCTATGGTTGGATCATTCGTTCTTTCTTCAAAAAAACATATATCCAACTTTGGACGGTCTTAACATTTGATATGTTACTACTTTTGAGATCTATGACTAGTCAAATTAAATATTAAGAAATTATATACATGATTGTTTAACGTTTTAAAATTAATTTATGAAAAACTAGCGTCAAAAATGAATTTAAACATTGGTTTCTAGAAAGACATCATAAACTCCCCTTTTTTAACATCATTTTTTGTAAATTTGATTATCATTTAAGTGAGTTTTTTAAAAACCGATGTAAAAAATTAAAAAAAAATTTAACATCAGATAATAAAATTAATGATAACAACATATTTTTAATGTTTTTTCATTGACATTTCCTCAAGAACTGACGTTAAAAAGGCAAAAAAAACTGAGGAAAAAAAGTACTTTTGTACAATTGATTGTATCAAAACATAAATATATACCCAAATCCCTAGATATGTGATGTTCATCATAAATAGGTTATCATCAACTCTTTATTCTCTACATTACATGTTCGATTATTCAACCTTCATTCTCCCATATCAACTCTTGTACTAATCAATAATGATTTTCAACACCAAGACCATAAAATCATTACCATTTATCCAAACTAGTTTGGACCTATCAGGAGTGATATTATTTGAAATTCAAGGACCGAACAATATATAACCATTGGTGACATCCCACCTCGTTATTGGCATGAGATGATGCAGAATTACCACTTGGCCTTAAGTGAAATCACCAATATTCCAATGTCTAGCAATAAATTCTAAGGCCTTTAATACAATTAGTTGACGATTTTCCTTATGAAAATAAAAACAACCAAAACCACGAATACCATAAAAATAAATTTAATGATACATTATAATATTTTAATTAAAATAAAATTAATAATAAAAAATAATAATACCAAACTAATGCCTTAAAAATATCATAGTACCAATGTAGAAGAATAAACTACAGAGCTCGAAGACTCTAAAGTCATAACTACTCATCTCCCAACATGATTTATGAACTAACTCCACAACCCAAAATAATGTATCACTGTGAATCACTAATGAAATGAGATACTTTTTCTTTTCTAATGTATTGATAAAAAATATCTACAAATGCACCAATGTGACCATGCATGGTGTGTGTAATGAAACACAAATGGTTTTACCCAAAATGACTACCCTATGCATGCCACTAGGATAAAAAAAGTTATCATATTTATATAAATATTTTTATATAAACCCATTAAAAACATTTCATCAGTTTATACAAAATACAAATAATTACCTACAAAAAATATTTTTCCAACCAATATAGTTTCCCAGGGAAAAAACAACCAAATTTTAAACCCTTTCACATTACTTTTTGGAATACACATTCAATGATTCATAAATAGACCTGAACATGCATGGTTCATTGAATGATCCATACTCATGAGTGGTTTCTCACCATTAACCATGTCACAACATGTGGTCCAATCACCTTATTCCCCAATGGAATACACTCCTTATCCATGGTCATGTCATAGTGACCCTATTGGTGCACACCCCTTATTCAGGGTTACATTGAATGCATGAACACAAACAAACCCTTTATACCAAAACCACATTAAACCATCCATTTTATCCCATTTCAATAAAACCTCTATTTTGAATAAAACAATGTAATAAAATTATTTTCAAGAATAAAAAAAATCTATATATAAAAACATCATTTTAATATCATTAAACAAACCACTTTGCATAACAACCAATTTCCACAATTAAACAAAAAATCACTATAGAAGGTATTTAACATGAATTGAAAATAAATTTCATAATTATTATTAAGAAATTAAAAAAAATGAAACAAATACTTCAATTTATAACAACAATTTTCCAAAGTAAAGCCTCCTACCCTGAAAACTATGGCAAAAATGAAGAATGTCATGAATTCATCAACAATACCAGGATAAATCTCAAAAAAACCCACCTTTTATCTCATAACCCAACATAAATATAGCCATATATCATGAATAATAGCATCAACTATATTATATTAATCTACAATGAACTAGATCTATGAATCCAAGAGAGGCATGAACATGATATCTAAGTAAAAAATTAAATGACAAAGGCTTAATAAAGAATTTTTGCTTCAATGCACCAATATTTTCCAACTAATCACCCCTAGATCAAATGTTAGAATCACCAAAGCCTTTGGAAGGACAGAAATCTAATATAGGGTCATAATATAGAAATATTATGGGATTAGTGGATAAACCATGTGAGATCAGCAATTTTTGGATCTCACATTTTCCCTATATTGTTGGCTCATATGATTATGAAAACCATGCACAAACCATTCACAGACCTCTACCTCAGGAAGAACCTAGAATGGTTGGATTACATTTGTTCGAAAATCCATGTACCAACCATGACTAATCCATCCGTACCATAAATAATAGTCACTCCAAAGTGTCCACATTTTTTTGCCTAACCATCTGCTTAACTGTATTCATATCCGGAGCCAAATCTCTCACTTTTTCTTGTTCATTATGTGAGTTTCATAGTTTGTAAAAACCATATACAACCATGAACTTCATAAAAATTCTCAAAAATATTAAAAGAGTCCACTAAACTCTCCTAAATTTTAACCGTAATATTTGTATACTTAAAATCCATATTTATTTGGATGTTAAATGAAATTTGGTTACTCTAATGTTATTTTCATTGGTGGTTAGTGATAGAGATCATTATTCTACTAAGTCCATTGGTGTTTTGTGAACCCAGATAGGGGAATATGATGTAGTGTTTACCACTAGATTTTTTGTGAAATTATATATATTTTAGTAAATTGTTGTGATAATTTTGTCTCTAAAATCAGAGAAGGGATGTGTCATAGGGGATCCTGGGACCTATGTAGTGTTTGGGATCACTAGATATGAGAATAATTATAATCAAATGTACATATTTGTATGGTTTAATAATCCATTATGTGTTTTGTGAACATGGTAGTATCCTCATCAGGTTTCTTATTTTATAATACCATTATTCCAAGAATTTGAACAATGATTTCCAAGATGTGTTTTCATTATGCTGGTTTCACTAGGGAGAAAGGGGATTACAATTATGTATTTCATAGTTAAAATAATTTGAGTGCTACATTACTCTATATCATAATTTCTTATGACTATGAGTGTAGCTTCAAATTCCAACATTAGTGGATACTGGTAATGATTGCACTCATGGTTGGTTGATAATGGAGTAGAGTGGCTTGTGTTGAATGTATTCATTTTATTCTTTTCAATTTTCATAATGTCACAAATTGTGGAATATTATATAATGTTTCTATTAGTGGTGGACCCATGAGTTAATCATCATGGAATGTGTGATACCTATAGAACATTTTAATAATTAATGGTTTTGAATATATAGAAGGAAATGTCACAGTAATTAGTTTCTAGATAATTTGACGTATTCATTATAAATGTTTAGAATATAATTCAATTTTGGGATATAACAAATAGATCCTTGGTGTTATGGTGAGGTTATATTTTGTACTCTTTGACCGGATTATACCTAATTTGAATTTTTGAAATCATATTTACTTATCTATAGATCATATGGCATTACATATACTTATTTTAAACACTATGTTATATATTTTATGTTTTAACCTTAATGTTATGTTTAGTTTATTACCTATGTTTTTTCATTGTTGATATAGTTTTTTGTTAAGGGGAATTATCTCCTAATAATTTTTTACTAGACCATTTATAGTAGCCATAAAATTATATAATATTGGGAGCCACACTTGAGGTTATTATAACTCCTTGTTTGTTTATTTTAATTAGGAATACTACAAGGACAGCGAATGAAATATGGTCTATTAGATCATTTTATGTTTCTATTAATGATGAAATTTTATGAATTGTAATATTAATGGTAACTATTTTTAACACCTAGAATAAGATCATCATATTTCACCCTTACATGCACGATTCCTCACACACGATAGTTATTACAACGCCCCAAGGTGTCCCACCTAGTATAACATCATTGAATTTCATATATTTCACAATAATAAAATTAAAATAACTAAAATTATCAATTTACATTAGTAAACCAATGGTTAATCATAGAACATGGAACTATAACTTGAGGTTACCATGATATGAAAGTTCAATTAGTAAAAAAACAATAAAAATTAAATAAAATGTAATATTATATATTAATGTTATAGATATATATTTATCATATTTTAATGGTATAAAATAATTTTTATTATATTATACTAGTTGAATATATGTCATATATATTGGATATTCCTTCTTCTTACTATGTGTAATGGAAGAAAATATGGTGGGGTTTATTGTATATTTTAGACTACAATGCTATAGTTCATGGGGATTTTATCCCTCAAAATCTTATTAAAAAAATTAATTACTACTTCCAATAATTTAACATGTATTTTTGTGTCAATATTTAGGATAACAAAAGAAAATATGACATAAATAAGGTGGGTTGTTTTTAACATAATGCTATGTTTCTGGTAGTGGATTTTAAACACAATTAAATACGGTAAAATGATGCTAAATAATTAGCCATTATTAGGTCAAGAATTAAATATGTATTTGTTTTTGGTTTTAAAAAGAACATGGGATAAAATGAAAATTCTTCTATTAATTAGTTTGAGGAAATTCAAAAAAAAGTGTTTGCAGAACATTATAACCACAATTTTTTTAAAAAATATAAAAGTAGTATTTGTTTATATAGAACACCACTAGTGAAAATATTGTTTACAGTGCCAAGAAGAAAAATTAAAACATAAATATGAATTATTATATTATCATAAAATATCAACACCACTATGTATTAAAACTAGTGTTTGAATTTCCTTTGGTATTTTTAAAATATTATCCTCCAAAAAAATTAACAAAATAAAATATGTTATCTATTCATTAACTCATTTTCAGAACTACTTATATAGAATTTATCATCAAAGTATTGAGATTTACTACCCATAGTCTACAATAATAAATTCAAATATAATACTTAGAGTATATGATGTCATTAAAAAATCATCCATAATTCTAGATTATACAATCTAGCTATTCACATATTCACTATATTAAAAAATCATAAATCAAGCTAATCAGGATTGGTCCGTATATAATGCATATTGTATTCCATTACAATCCATGTTCATTGAATATGTTCTTTAAAAAATTACCATCCTTATGATTCATTCTCTGAAATACATTTCAACCGCAAAAAAATGTTAAGCTTTCTAGTGAGACTATTTGGAAAAAAATAGCTTACTAACCATCTTCCAAGTATCCAAAATGAAACATACATGTTTCTTACTATATAATCATACCTAAAAAATTATATTTATCTTCCATGTATTGTAAAACTAGTAATTTTACTCATGAATGAATCAATGATATATATATTCTTAAGTGATGGGAGGAATTACATATATGTCAATCCAATCTATATTTATCATCAAATATTATCCAATATAAATAAAATATTTCAAGAACCATGATTTATAATAAATATATAAATATAATTATATACCAAAATACAATGTATGGTAAAACATAAAAACCTAGGTGTAGTGAAACATCCTAAAGTGATATAAATGCAAATAATTTTGACATGATTGAGGATATCATAATAAAACACATTACCATCATCTATGTTATCTAACATCTATCTTCAACCTCTATTATCATCCACAAACTATTTCGTCAAATGTTGACAGACATAATAGAGAAACAAAAATGATTAAGTATATATAATTAAGTAGTAATACTCAATATAATCCTCTAATTTTATATACTGACACTAAGAACATCTATTGTTTATGTGCATTAATAATATATAATGTTTCCAAAAAAATTAAATTAACTAGTCCTTATCAATATCTCGAGTTATATTTATGATCAATACTTATCTAGATATACATATCTCAAATTCATAAAACTATCTAGCATAGATTTTTTACTTATATAGTATTTTCGTTCTCTTATATAAAGGAATAGATAATGTTCTTAGCAGACCACATCCCATGTGATTATTGAATAGATATCACATATAAATATGTGATAACTACATCTGAGTAGTGCCATAGGTATAACTCTTACCATTCACTCCCACTATTATATAGAGGATAGAACTCATCAACCCAATTTGTATCTTGTAATTTTGAAATAGAAATAATATAAAAATGTAATAATGTTACTGCACATTGTTTAACATGTTATATAACATAAAATTAAACCATGATGTACCAATCATGTTGTCTATGGAAATAAAAATCCTTAAACTATTGAATGATGGGTAAAATTAATATCTCCATATATATATATATGATTCCAGCATAATTAAAGCTCTCCACTAATCCCATACTTGAGAAATAAATATATATCTAGTTAACCAAATACTAGAGATCTTGGTCGAAGAGAAAACACAATGTTCATCGTTGTTCACCAAGATCCAAAAGATAATGGATATAATTTTTTCAACACTATGGTAAATTATCATCTATCAAATTCATGTGTTAAGGTTTCTCAAATTATTACTCAACTCCATTAGTATCATATTAGATTTTCTATTGGATTTAGAAATCTTCACTAATCTATTAATGAATACTTATCTTGACTTAACAAAGAGATGTGGGTGATTATAAATCGATTCATATATAAGTCTATGTGATATCCTTCTTCCTAATTAATTATGTTTTTTCAAATTTAGAAATTGGATCCAATGAAATTCACACAAATTCGGACATTATGATTTTTAAATTTAAGTGAATATTTTTAAACAAAAAAATTAAATATAATATATCTCATAGAATTTTCATTAGATTTAAATTAATATTGAACAATTATATCGTTATGGACATATCTAAAAATATATTTTAAAATTGATTCATGTAGTTATGTTATTTTCCTTAGAATCATGAAGGGAAATTTTAGTATGAAAATACTCCTTCTATATTTGTTGACAATCCATTTGTTATATATTATTAATTTAGATTGAATTAGATACATTTTAAAATATAGAATATAAATCTAAAATTTCATTACAGAATTTAATTTATAAAGGTACATTTTATTTTGATTGAAATTTGAAAACATTTATATTTTGAAATTTGTATTTGGGATCAGATGACCTCACCATGATTGGATATTTTCATTATATATATATATATATATATATATATATTATTCACATAACTAATCTTATGTCCATGTCGAGAGGATACAAGAATCCCTATTATTTCCTCTCATTCATCTAAACATTGAATATTTAAATACAGATAGGAGTTTCTATGTCAAAATAATATTTTAAACAATTTCTATTTGTTCATAAAAATAATTTCCTCCACTATAAACCATGTGAATAATGTTTAAAAATTCTAAATATAATATATTTGTGGAAATAATACTTTTTAATATCAATAGAAGATTTTTATTCTTAATATATCACTAATATAAATTATAATTTTCTATTTTTAAATTTTACAAGAAAAAATTAAATCTAATTATAAAACCCCCTAACAATCAATTAAGCCACCTAGGTATATTATTTAATTAAAAAGAGTGTTAATAAATTCACTAAAATATAAATAGATTCTACATTCTAAAAACCAAAAATGAATCATAAGATGAAAACATATACTTATACATTTTTATAATCATTTATTTATTTAAAAAGATAGTGATTTTAGTTGTAACAGATACAATTCTTGTATCATTGAGAGAAAAATATGTTTCATTAATCTAATTTATGTATTTTCTAAATTATTTTCATCTTGGTAAAAAATATATAGGATTAAACCTAGGTGTATCACAATGTATACATGATTTTTAGTCTGATAACCATTATATAAAACAATATGATTCTATTAATATGAAGTATAATCCAGAGGAAACCATCATTGGCTTGGACTACCAACTCTAGAATATCGCGATCATTAATAATTTAAACCTTAGAAGAAATCTGTTACTTTTTTAATTTGTTGGTTCTTTTGCATTGCCTCTAAATATATATGCATTCAATTAATTTTGTATCTCATATATTAAATATATAAATGTGTGGAATAATTTTATTTAATTTATATACATATTTTTAATGAATGATATTAATAAATTACAATTTTATTAATTCATACCTATATATATAATCATTTTGATATATTATATATACATGATAAGATCTTAATTATAATATTCATTACATAGTTATGGTCATATAAATTAAATTTTATATTTAAATGTTATATATAAGATATATTTGTCAAAATAAATGCATATTTTATTCATTATCATGTATAGTGTGACAAAAAGGCAAACCTAACCATTCAATTAAAATTCACAATTCCTTGGAAAATGAAAAATATGATCTAAATTTTAACTTTCTAGAAATCATTACTCAGTTTATATTTAAATTTATACAACGAATATAACTCCCAGGGTTCATGAATAAATAAAAAAATTATTTAATTTTCAATTATAACCATCAAATAATTATATTGAATAAATATAAGTCTTCTGTTATACATGGAATAAAACTATTAAAATGCATGGAATGAATATTTAATAAATGAATTATAAACAATTTAAATAATTTATTCTAAGAATCAAAATAAAAAAAATTCATATATATCAATATGGTATAAATAAATTAACAATCCATAATTTGTTTCAATAGATTTAAAAATAATTTAATAAAAATGAATATAAATATTCTTGAACTCATTAAAGAAGATTATATACTACCAAAATGTTTTCAATGTAATTACAAAAGGCTCAATTCACTATGTCCATAAATATTGATAGATCATTTTTCAGTCCCAAATGTATCACTATAAATTCAATTTTATCATATCTTGTACAATAATATAGCTTTGACATGTCCTTATTATTTAGTTTTTATGGATAATATCCTGGCTGAATATCCACCTTAGAGAAGTATCATGATCTATGTAAATGGTCAAATAATTCATAAATCCTTTGAATATGACAGCTTTTCATTATAATGATCTTATTAGTCTCATAATAATCAATGAAAATATGTATTATCCCATACTTCTTATTAAAAAAATGGTCCTCCCTAACGTGTAGTAGTTCGGCATATATACCCTATATCCACATTCTCCTGTAATTTTTTCTATAACTCTTTATATTCAATAAAACGATATTATATATGGAGTATTTGGAATTTAAAATGCTCTACGTGTACGTGTGATCTAGAACTGAACCTCTCATCTTAGTGGAAGACCAGACAATTCTTCTAAAAGTATATTAACAAATTCAATTATAATGGATATGTTTACGAGGATTATATTTTCATTATTATCAATAATTTGAGCTATATATTCCTTCTCATATAGTAATAATAACTTTTTTATGATATGATGATTCTAATAAAGATTCATTCTCTTCTTTTCAGTTTTATATAATCAAATTGTTACTTATGAAATGGTTGGATAATTTTCTCTCTCTGGAGCATATGTTGTCCCTTCAAAAGAGAATCATATCCTTTCCTAGAAAAGCATCATATTACTCTAAAAAAATTATCCCAAGATTTTATGGTAAATTAATCAAAAATATTTAGAAAGGGGGGAGTTATATTCTTGATATTCAATAATTAAAACCGTTTAATCCTCACCAGTAACTCGACATCAATATTTTGAGGTTTTATTTGAGTAAATTAAAAAAATTATGAATGAATTTATTGAACCATAATCATAAAATCAATTCATTATCCTTGAATTAATAATATTCATAAATATCGCCATATCTTTTTTGGGATTTTCGTAATTTGTTTTTGTTCGATAGGAACTCTATTTATATCAAGGATTTGGATGTTGTTGGCATTAGTTATCATCAATAACGATTTTCATAGTGCATTTATTTTTATAGTGATCATATTATAGGAATTTAAAACATTTTATTGTGGGATGAGGGTTCACTGGGGAATTCATTTCTTCTATCACATTGGTGGGTTTCTCATATTGGAAATTTCTAGTGTGGTTCCAATCCTTCTCACACATACACAATTTCCTTGTCCTCTTTATGAAATTTTAATGATGATTTCCCATTATATTGACAATTTGGACATTTCACATTCAATTAAACATTAGATTTCTCTATAAAACATCAAGGATTAAAATACATTGTCCATTTATTATCCCATAACCCTTGAGTCCCAACTAATTCACCTATATCTACTTCTAAATTGAAGGTACAAAAAAATATTTCCTCATAACTTTCAACATATAGAATTTAGAATTTTATAGGCTTAGCGTTGTCCCATCAAAATATTCATAAAAAATGAAATTTCGGGCTGATGAAAAAGTCGAAGGTGTTAAAAGAATGTCTAGTGAAATTTTCCTCATACACCCAATGGATTTATCAAGTTTTTAATTAAGGATAGGATAAATCTCTGTATTATATTTTGGATCGTGCAGGGTAAATATTTATTATATAATATTTTCCTGAAATCGATCCACTTAATCACATCGATCTCCTATTAAATCCCCATTTTTTTGAAAACTCCCTACCATTGATTATCTTCCTATTCCATATGAAAAATATCCGTCATGAACTTTTCATTCTTAGATAATTGATGGACACAATTGATACATTCATTGGAGTGTATCCTTTTCCAAAAATTAAGGGATCAATATATCTACTAAAATTATAAGTTATATTTCACATAAGTGTCTTAATTACTACATTATCATTGTTGGGGGAATTTAATAATTTTATCTTCTTTCAAATTTTAATTAAAAAATATAGTAAATTAGGAAATTATTGTAATGATTTTCTTGAATCCTATACCCATAGAGTTGGGTATCTCATATCATAATTCATCACATTATCCCCCACATTGTTTTTTGACATAGCTTCTCCTTCTTTCCTACAATAGAAAAAGACAAATGGGAAATTAAGGATGATAATTTTTATGTTATTAACTAAATAATGTGGAAATCTTGAACATTAAATATATAAAACAATTAGGAAATATATTCCTTAACCTATAATTTTCATATTTCCAATCTATGTAATCCTTGTTGAATTTTATAACATAATTTTATGTAGGTACTTTTATTCCCTTAATAATGTCTTGTAATTATCTTGTAAAATAACCAAGGGATATCATTTGGAATTTTCTAAATAGGATTGTGATTTTGGCTGTTGTGTTTCTCCAGGAAATGATCTAGTCCATCACAATTTTCCATTTTTAGGATTCTTAAACATTGTAACAATTGTTACAGTGTAACACCAACTTATAATATATATAGGGATGAATTTTATTATAAACCAATTATAGTAAAATTTAAAAAATTATGTAATTTTTCCAATGTTTTTCTCTTATCCATAACGATTTCAATTATTTTATCAACACCCAATCCCATAAAGTACAAGAATATAATCTAAAATGAAATTTAAAAACACATATTTTAATACAATTTATTTCATGAATTCTTTCATAATGATACACAATATACAATGGCACTATCCCATAAGGATTGTTTTATTTGGGTAATTAGGTACACGTCAAAATAACTTTCCAAAGAAATAAAAAACATTATTTTATAACTCAATAATAGGTTCTTACATTCCATGTATCTTCCAAAACATTGGTCGATAACAATTGTTATACATAATAAAGTGTTTTTATCAATTCTTGTCAGGGAATAGTTAGATAATAAGTATATAAAAGTAATAAATGTCATTCAGTAGGAATAAAAATGTTTCAAAATAGGTGAGAGAATCAAAATATTGAAGAGTTAAGAATGGTTAATAGTCTGTTTCGGATAACCTCTCACACACCATACATGGAATATTATGATATCCAAACATTAACTAATTCTTTAAAGGGATCTATAATTTCTGGTACACCCATCACTTTATTATCATAAACATTCATAAGTAAGCCATGTTGATCAGAGTACATAAGAATAAATTTTTTCATTTTTTCCCCATGATTAATGATTGTGGGGAAAATAAATATATGTCCCTAATAAATGATGTATGTTTAATGTTAGTTAAATACCCTTATGTTGAAATAAATATTTCTATTAACAACATAAATGTTTGGAATGGAAAATCGCAGGATAAATTCTTAAACATAATATAGGTACATAAAGAATCATATAGGGTTATCTAAGAGTTAAATTGGCTCTAATAACATGGAATTCATGTGGATAGTAATATGTTTGTTTAAAAACATTTCTTGACATGAATAGTTGGAAAATAAAATACATAACATAAATAAGATTCTTGATAAAAGTGGTAATGGAGATGATCACTTACCTTGAAATGGCATTTCTAAAATCATGGGACAAATTTCCTAAGAGCTTCTTGGAACCTTGGGAGGGCTGTAGAGGGGAAATAAAACATTAAAATCATTCTCTAAGGGTTTTTATTTAGGATAAATGGGAGGTTGGGTGGGATTATTTAGGAAAATATAGGATAATCCATTATTAATTTATGAACTTATGTTTCAGAATCTATGTGATAATGTAATCCAAAACAAAGCCAACCCATGTTTTTTCCAATTTTTTCTATGAAAATAAGAGTTTATTTTATTATTTTATTTGTACTTGAATTAAACATACTAAATAATTCCCTTGGTTACATGGAGGTGAGTCATCTGTTTAAATAATTGTTTTTAAACCCTTAAAATACATGTTAGGTTTTAGAGAACTCATTATGGATTTATAAAACCTAAAAAACACATTATTTTAAAAGGGAAAAAAAATTTCTTCTGTATATTCATTGTACAGACCCGTAGCCTGACGTACATGGACATTACATTACATTTGCGGAATACTTAGTACATAACAAAAACACACACTAAAGGATCGTAATAGTTTAGTGTCTTTGGAAACTCGGAACGTAATCTTCTAATCGTGGTGAAAGTTCTTCAATATCTCCCATAAAGGTCATCCCCTTTTTTTTACCTAAAACCTTTCTTTATATCCTGGGGAAAAGAAAACATAAAAGGGTGAGCTCAAATGCTCAGTAAGGGTAAACAAAAGAAATATCAATCACATAATTTTCATAAGAACATAACTTTTTTGGAAATCTTAACCTGCAAAAGAGAGCATAATTTCATAACATGGGATAAATCATAGTAGTGAAATGAAATCATAACTTAAAACATTACTCATTGTGGCATACACACATAATCATAGAGAATCATTTCTTGTTAGTCAAGACTCATTGCCAAGACTATCTTAGTGGAAAAAGTCCCTTTCTGAATCGAGTAATCCTCGTTTCAGTCCTGTTTCACTGAACCGGTATAACCTACCATTCCAGCCATGTCTATCTCATGAGATATAAAATCTTTACCCAATGCATTGGAGGGAGATATAGGTCCCACCCATCTCTTAATGAATCCTTTCTTATGTGTGCCACAAAATCATAAATCATACATCATTGCATAACCCATGTAATAAAAATGGGATTCTTAAACAATATGACATCATAAAACCATTCATATAAGATATAGGAATTCATAAACATAATTCCATCACAACATAGTCAAATCAATGTAAAAATATGGATAGAAACAGAACCCTTTATTATCTTAGATGGAAAATAATTTTGATAAAACACTTGAAATGAATTCTTGAGGAAAATATCCTTTCTTCTTCAAAATCAATTTCTTTTCACAAAACATCATACAATTTTAAAAGAAAGAGATTTTATTAAAAATAGTCATGAAATATTTTGGAGGAAGGTTCATGAAAATAAGGCTTTATAAAACCGTAAAAATCCGTTCGTGTCGTATATGTTAAAAAAACATTCTTCGTACTTTTGTCGGAAAAGTCAAAAAGTACCTCATATGAAAAACGACAAAAGATTCCTTTCATATCTTTTACTAAAAACTCACCGAAGGGTAAAAATGGATTTAAACAATTGTAGGTGGATGGAAATAATATTACATATTGATGAAACATGGATGTGGATGATAAAATACACCCCAATAAATACTTACGAATAAACAATCTCGGATAAAAATGAGATTGTGATATTTTCCCTTACCTTAGGTCCGATTAGCTTTGTACGTGTCCGAAGCTCCTGTATAATGGTTTAAATAATGTTATTGACTTATTCCAGAATCATACATATTTATATGATATCATATATGGTCATATTATTAGCTTCTTGTTAGTAATATTTCATTGTTACTTGTTACTCGGGTCTTTATAACTTTTTGTTCTTATGCGTGTTTTGTCGAATAAATTCTTATTCTTATCTTTAGGTTATAGATAATTAATTTCCAGAATGGTATTAGTGTAGTATATACCATATTCATTTATTCAATTCATTTATATAATCATTATGAAATGAAGATCATGTAGAACGAGTCGCATCACATCGTGGAGACGGTATTCCGTACGTACGCACGAGTGATGATATCATTCCTATGATCGTGGAATTGTATTGGAGTATATATATATTATTTCAGTATCAATATTACTTCATAATAATCATATTTAGTTACTCATTACACCATTATAACCATCCTTGTAAGGTGATGGTGGAAAATAGATTACACCACGGCGTGGAGACGGTATTCCGTACGTACGCACGCGCGGTGATTTCATTTTTCCGTAGGATGGATAGAAGGTGAATTAGGGTTGTTTCATATTTATAATAACATATCAGTATGTAAGTAATACTGATGTTATTACTTTATCATGAAAAAACTAAAGAAGAAGAAGTTGAAGAAGAAAGAAATTGAAAAGATCGGTAATGGATATTACCTCTTCTTTGGAACGCCTCTTTGAATCCTCCACTTAGGGAACTAAGATTGGTCTTTGGAGAAGACCAGGACCTCTAGGATTATTCTAGGGAAGTGGAGATGAGAAAATGGCAGGGTTTGGACGAGCTTGAGTGCTCAAATTGGTGTGAGGAGGAGGGGAAGGAGGTGTCCTTTTATAGGGGAGGAGAGGGGCACCTTAGGAATATCTCAAAATATTATTTTATATTAAAGTGAAAATCGGTTTATAATGGTTCCAAAGGGTCTTATTTCGAAGATAAAGTGGGGATGGGTCGAAATCCTATCAACCAATAGGATTTAGACAAGTTTAGGGTATTATTTTAACCTTATCAATTAGATTTATCTCTAAGTTAAATAATTTATCTTTTACCGTGTCTTTTTGTTTTCTTTCACTATATGGTTAATAAACTTACTATAACATGCCAAACGAACCCCAAATTGTATATTATTAATACATATATCCTTATCTAAGTCATTTGGCCGAACCTTAGATTTTTAGGAATAAAATAACAATTAATAATATAATATTTGATTTAAAAACTATTTTGTGTCAATTTTGACACTATTTGATATATGATTTTTGTGAAAGCCATAACAGAATTATATGTTCGAACCAAGTTGATTACATCAACACTAATATATCATAGTAACCTAGAAAATTAGTGGAATTCATAAAAAGTCTTAAATTACATTTATTTTGGTATTTATATTATCAATTATGTCAATATTTCATTAATAAGATAATTACTGCATCATTTTTGTGTCATAAATAAATTATATTATTTGATGTCTAAAAATTACAAATAAAATACCATCATGTAGGAAATCCTTTTAGCTTTCTAATGAATATTTATAGTAGAATTTATCTTATGTATAAAACCATATTAAAAATGATTTACTTATTAAACATTGATTTTAACTATTTTAACCCTTCTTTAAATAAATTAATAATAAATGTCCTAATCTAATCCAAGTGGGCCTAAATGGTCATATTTTATTCCTAAGTTTGTTTTTGGTCGAATTACACTTGTCCAATAGAATTAGGACATGTGTTAGGGTAATATTAATATCATATTTACCCTTAGTTACCTTATTTACTATTAACCGTGGTAAAAAAAAGTAAAAAGTTACTATTCACCAAAAAATTATTTTCATCTCATTGAACCACATTTTAGTCCTTGATATTAACCGTGTCTCTCGGATTTTCGAAATTCCATTCACAGAAGTGGTAAAATTAAGTTTTATGCAAAATTCAGTTTTTAACCTACCACTTAGTAGTTTCACTATTCATCAAAAATTGATGTTTTTCAGAACAATGCCAAAATTTCATCCCAAGCTATATTTCATATTCCGAATTCAAAAATGAAGTCTATTTTACCAAATTCATAACATAAAAGTTTCATTAATTAATTTTATAATTAAATCCCGCTGTTAAAACAAATAGCGTGTTTTTAAGAAACAATATCTATCAAAAGATTGACACTTGTTTATGTCTAGTTTAAATATGAAACTACATCCAATGACCAACATTGTATTAAATTGTAAAAATATATTCTAAATATACTTTAAAACCACTCAAATTAATGAATTATCACTATTAATTATTTTGATTAAAAAAGTTGTTTTTAATTATAATTTAGTAATTTTCACTATTTATCAGAATATGAAAGTTATCCGAAAAGTACCAAAATTTCACCTTAGGCTAAATTCGATACTCCGAATCCAAAAATAAAGTTCATTTTAAAAAATAAGATTTACTGGATTTCAAAAAGTGGTTATTACTATTCATAATGGCTAGTTTTAATAATATTTTTATAGCATGTCGTTGTTTAGTGAAACTCGGTATTGCGTACTACACACGCTATCGAGGAAGGTCGCGATTGCGTGTAATGCAAGTCAAGTCAAGGATGTGTGTTGTGCAAGCTCCTTTTGGTGTAGCGTACAACACAAGACATTAATAAAATTAAAAAGAATATTTTTTTATAAAATCTTGGGCTGTTACATTCTACCCCCCTTAAAATGAATTTCGCCCTCGAAATTCGTCGGGGTTATAAATGGTTTACTATTTGAAAGTTTCTTTAATAGAAACCCACATCGTAAAAGTGAATACCAAAACTTGGCTTTAAAAACTAAAGTATGAAATGTAACGATTACCCAAATAAACTAATCACTGGGTTTCCGCATAGGTGAAAATATGGATATGGAAGAGAAATCTAACCATCATGTTCTGATGGAGAGTGGTAGAGAACATGGCTATGGAAAATCCAGTAATCACAAGTCCATAAATTTGTGACGATCTAAGGTACCATCTGATTCATCAGGTATAAGATCACTAGGACAACATTTTTGGTTTTCAAGATCATTTCCCTAAAGTTGAAAATTTGAATTAGAATAAATACTTACTTTATTTTGATACAATATCACTGTTTTTCGTGCCTTGAACAATTTCCACTTCATCTCTTAAATAAATGAAGTTGAATTTGTTATTCGTGAAGTGTTAGCAGATCATGTGATAGAATGACGGGTCATTCCATCTGTCTCAAACAAAAGGTAAGCAAAAGTTATTAAATATACATAAGTCATTCTATAGTGAGATTAATCATATATAGTTCCTAAAATGGACTTATACTTCATATATCATACTGCTTAATATAATAAAACTAGTTTCTACTAAACAGGGACTTCCTGTAGGCCAGTGGTAGGCGATAAAGGCCAGTCGCACTTTGGTTGTGGGTTCGATTCCTACAACCTTGTCCGAAGCGATGGGCTGTCGCCCGTCCTGCAGGTTGTCCCTTTTTCTAAAACTACGTTACTATAACATCCCATCAATAATATCGAAAATCTTCTATCCTTAAACAATACTAACTTATGTCCAACATAATCCAGTCTAATCTTTAGGCTTATAATACTTCAGTCCACTCTCATAATATAGTGACAACGATTACCAGAGATTTAATACTGTCGTTGATCCCCACATATCATAAGATATGTCTTGTTGGTCACATTCCAAACATTCAAAGTCCTTAATCGTGTATTCTCTTGAATACCTTAGTGAAAACATGAGTGCAGTTAAAAGTTAACACTTTCCACATACCAAAATCCTCAAAATTCTATATACTCAAACCATGATATCACTTAGTCCTTATATCAATAATGAGCTCATGAATACTATTAAACATTTCATTTTCTCGTCTTCATTATGCGCATATCATCTTATTTCCAAAAAATATCTCAATCACTTTGAATACCACATCAATAAATATTGCAATACTCAATGATACAACATTATTTTGGAATCCCATTACATAAACACTTAATCATTCCACCACATCGTTGTCATATTCAACATTGCCAATAGTGATCGCATGTGATTTCCCTTTGTCCTTTGCCTTCAGTGGTTGCTCATGTTGATCATCACTAACCCTTGGATTAGGGCAATTATTAGCATAATGCCCCATTTCCTTGCACTTGAAGCATTGAAGTGTTGGCGTTGCGTTCTCTGCAGTGTTTTCTTTATTCACATCATTAGAAACCCTTTTTCCATTACTTCGACAGTCAGCTGCTCGATGACCTTCTTTTCCACACTTAAAACATTTTCTAGTCCCTTTTAGACAATCTCCACCATGCTTCTTTCCACACTTTGTGCATAAGGAAACTTTCATCTTCTTTTCACCATTATTCTGAGATTTCTCCTTGAACTCCATCTTTCGTTTCTTGTCAAAACCATGAGATGGATATGTAACACCAACTTCCATTTCTACCTTGATAGCACAACGCACAATTTCTTCATAGCTACTAAAGTCTCTTATAGCTAATGCCCTTCGAAGACTTGGTTTTAAGACACTGAAAAATCGATCAACTTTACTTTCAGGTTGGATGATAATTCCAGAAGCATACCTTGCAAGTCTTGTAAAATTTGCTTCATAGGTACCAACAGATTCATCGTCCCTTTGCTTCAGTTCAAGAAACTCTTTCTCCATCTTTGTTCGAAGAATACGAGGGAAGTACTTATTGAAAAATAAGTTCTTGAACTCGTCCCATTCCATAGACTCAATTTCATCCCTTTGCCTTGTATTCTTAATAAGATTCCACCATTGATCAGCATCTCCTTCCAAACGATACACTGCTAGGATGACTTTATCATGTTCAGAACATTGAAGAACTGAAAATATCTTTTCAGTAGTACTAATCCATTGTTCAGCAACTAATGGATCAGTAGACCCACTGAAAGAAGGTGGGCGTTGCCTCATGAAGGATTCAACAGAATGTTGCTCCTTCCTTTGCTCGTTTGGAAGTCCTGCATGATTCATAGCTTGAGAAAGTTGTGTGAGCATGGCTACAAGATTTTGCATTCCAGCTCCTATATCGTTTGGTTTCTCAGGGGTACAATCATTGCATTGCCCATCACATTCCGCATTAACACGGTTCCTTCCGGTTCCAGCCATCGTCTAAAACCCCAAAAGAATTGTGTGAGAGGCAAAAATCATGCTAGGGAAAACAACATAATAAAGGGTTAGTACCCTCAATATCTAACATCTTAGGTTAAATTCGAAGATCGTTAGCGCAATTCTAGGACTATAACCTATATGTATACTTAACCTTAGAGACATACCTAGACATACCTTAGAAATATCTCTAGGGATCTCACTAACGTTTTCGCATCCTAGTTTCCAAAGGTTGACTAAACCTTTCCTCTGATACCAACTGTAGAGACCCGTAGCCTGACGTACATGGACATTACATTACATTTGCGGAATACTTAGTACATAACAAAAACACACACTAAAGGATCGTAATAGTTTAGTGTCTTTGGAAACTCAGAACGTAATCTTCTAATCGTGGTGAAAGTTCTTCAATATCTCCCATAAAGGTCATCCCCTTTTTTTTACCTAAAACCTTTCTTTATATCCTGGGGAAAAGAAAACATAAAAGGGTGAGCTCAAATGCTCAGTAAGGGTAAACAAAAGAAATATCAATCACATAATTTTCATAAGAACATAACTTTTTTGGAAATCTTAACCTGCAAAAGAGAGCATAATTTCATAACATGGGATAAATCATAGTAGTGAAATGAAATCATAACTTAAAACATTACTCATTGTGGCATACACACATAATCATAGAGAATCATTTCTTGTTAGTCAAGACTCATTGCCAAGACTATCTTAGTGGACAAAGTCCCTTTCTGAATCGAGTAATCCTCGTTTCAGTCCTGTTTCACTGAACCGGTATAACCTACCATTCCAGACATGTCTATCTCATGAGATATAAAATCTTTACCCAATGCATTGGAGGGAGATATAGGTCCCACCCATCTCTTAATGAATCCTTTCTTATGTGTGCCACAAAATCATAAATCATACATCATTGCATAACCCATGTAATAAAAATGGGATTCTTAAACAACATGACATCATAAAACCATTCATATAAGATAAAGGAATTCATAAACATAATTCCATCACAACATAGTCAAATCAATGTAAAAATATGGATAGAAACAGAACCCTTTATTATCTTAGATGGAAAATAATTTTGATAAAACACTTGAAATGAATTCTTGAGGAAAATATCCTTTCTTCTTCAAAATCAATTTCTTTTCACAAAACATCATACAATTTTAAAAGAAAGAGATTTTATTAAAAATAGTCATGAAATATTTTGGAGGAAGGTTCATGAAAATAAGGCTTTATAAAACCGTAAAAATCCGTTCGTGCCGTATATGTTAAAAAAACATTCTTCGTACTTTTGTCGGAAAAGTCAAAAAGTACCTCATATGAAAAACGACAAAAGATTCCTTTCATATCTTTTACTAAAAACTCACCGAAGGGTAAAAATGGATTTAAACAATTGTAGGTGGATGGAAATAATATTACATATTGATGAAACATGGATGTGGATGATAAAATACACCCCAATAAATACTTACGAATAAACAATCTCGGATAAAAATGAGATTGTGATATTTTCCCTTACCTTAGGTCCGATTAGCTTTGTACGTGTCCGAAGCTCCTGTATAATGGTTTAAATAATGTTATTGACTTATTCCAGAATCATACATATTTATATGATATCATATATGGTCATATTATTAGCTTCTTGTTAGTAATATTTCATTGTTACTTGTTACTCGGGTCTTTATAACTTTTTGTTCTTATGCGTGTTTTGTCGAATAAATTCTTATTATTATCTTTAGCTTATAGATAATTCATTTCCAGAATGGTATTAGTGTAGTATATACCATATTCATTTATTCAATTCATTTATATAGTCATTATGAAATGAATATCATGTAGAACGAGTCGCATCACATCGTGGAGACGGTATTCCGTACGTACGCACGAGTGATGATATCATTCCTATGATCGTGGAATTGTATTGGAGTATATATATATTATTTCAGTATCAATATTACTTCATAATAATCATATTTAGTTACTCATTACACCATTATAACCATCCTTGTAAGGTGATGGTGGAAAATAGATTACACCACGGCGTGGAGACGGTATTCCGTACGTACGCACGCGCGGTGATTTCATTTTTCCGTAGGATGGATAGAAGGTGAATTAGGGTTGTTTCATATTTATAATAACATATCAGTATGTAAGTAATACTGATGTTATTACTTTATCATGAAACAACTAAAGAAGAAGAAGTTGAAGAAGAAAGAAATTGAAAAGATCGGTAATGGATATTACCTCTTCTTTGGAACGCCTCTTTGAATCCTCCACTTAAGGAACTAAGATTGGTCTTTGGAGAAGACCAGGACCTCTAGGATTATTCTAGGGAAGTGGAGATGAGAAAATGGCAGGGGTTGGACGAGCTTGAGTTCTCAAATTGGTCTGAGGAGGAGGGGAAGGAGGTGTCCTTTTATAGGGGAGGAGAGGGGCACCTTAGGAATATCTCAAAATATTATTTTATATTAAAGTCAAAATCGGTTTATAATGGTTCCAAAGGGTCTTATTTCGAAGATAAAGTGGGGATGGGTCGAAATCCTATCAACCAATAGGAGTTAGACAAGTTTAGGGTATTATTTTAACCTTATCAATTAGATTTATCTCTAAGTTAAATAATTTATCTTTTACCGTGTCTTTTTGTTTTCTTTCACTATATGGTTAATAAACTTACTATAACATGCCAAACGAACCCCACATTGTATATTATTAATACATATATTCTTATCTAAGTCATTTGGCCGAACCTTAGATTTTTAGGAATAAAATAACAATTAATAATATAATATTTGATTTAAAAACTATTTTGTGTCAATTTTGACACTATTTGATATATGATTTTTGTGAAAGTCATAACAGAATTATATGTTCTAACCAAGTTGATTAAATCAACACTAATATATCATAGTAACCTGGAAAATTATTGGAATTCATAAAAAGTCTTAAATTACATTTATTTTGGTATTTATATTATCAATTATGTCAATATTTCATTAATAAGGTAATTACTGCATCATTTTTGTGTCATAAATAAATTATATTATTTGATGTCTAAAAATTACAAATAAAATACCATCATGTAGGAAATCGTTTTAGCTTTCTAATGAATATTTATAGTCGAATTTATCTTCTGTATAAACCCATATTAAAAATGATTTACTTATTAAACATTGATTTTAACTATTTTAACCCTTCTTTAAATAAATTAATAATAAATGTCCTAATCTAATCCAAGTGGGCCTAAATGGTCATATTTTATTCCTAAGTTTGTTTTTGGTCGAATTACACTTGTCCAATAGAATTAGGACATGTGTTAGTGTAATATTAATATCATATTTACCCTTAGTTACCTTATTTACTATTAACCGTGGTAAAAAAAATAAAAAGTTACTATTCACCAAAAAATTATTTTCATCTCATTGAACCACATTTTAGTCCTTGATATTAACCGTGTCTCTCGGATTTTCGAAATTCCATTCACAGAAGCGGTAAAATTAAGTTTTATGCAAAATTCAGTTTTTAACCTACCACTTAGTAGTTTCACTATTCATAAAAAATTGATGTTTTTCAGAACAATGGCAAAATTTCATCCCAAGCTATATTTCATATTCCGAATTCAAAAATGAAGTCTATTTTACCAAATTCATAACATAATAGTTGCATTAATTAATTTTATAATTAAATCCCGCTGTTAAAACAAATAGCGTGTTTTTAAGAAACAATATCTATCAAAAGATTGACACTTGTTTATGTCTAGTTTAAATGTGAAACTACATCCAATGACCAACATTGTATTAAATTGTAAAAATATATTCTAAATATACTTTAAAACCACTCAAATTAATGATTTATCACTATTAATTATTTTGATTAAAAAAGTCGTTTTTAATTATAATTTAGTAATTTTCACTATTTATCAGAATATGAAAGTTATCCGAAAAGTACCAAAATTTCACCTTAGGCTAAATTCGATACTCCGAATCCAAAAATAAAGTTCATTTTAAAAAATAAGATTTACTGGATTTCAAAAAGTGGTTATTACTATTCATAACGGCTAGTTTTAATAATATTTTTATAGCATATCGTTGTTTAGTGAAACTCGGTATTGCGTACTACACACGCTATCGAGGAAGGTCGCGATTGCGTGTAATGCAAGTCAAGTCAAGGATGTGTGTTGTGCAAGCTCCTTTTGGTGTAGCGTACAACACAAGACATTAATAAAATTAAAAAGAATATTTTTTTATAAAATCTTGGGCTGTTACATTCATTATAGATTTTATTAAATTTTGTTTGAGATTTTATGACTAGAGAATAAATACCATGTATTTATACCATATTTAATTTTTTCCCAAAAATTCAGCAGTCTAAGAAAATTATAAAAAAATCATCGATAAATAATTTCAATATACTAATTTAAAAAAATAAATATATTTTATAAAAAAGATATCAAAATATAAAAAATAACGCATTATTTTACAATATTATATTTTTTTAACTATAACAGTTTTCTAACCCTTATATAAATTATATTTGACTTGATAAAATTAGTTTATCATTAATATTTAATAAATATTATTTAATAATAATGTTATATTAAAATGTAATTTATTCGAAAAATTATTTAATTCAGAAAAAATATTTTCTTTACTCGAGATGTATATTTATTAGAAATATAATTTTTTTCAACGTATGAAAATATAACTTTTTTTTCAAACTCACTATCTGATCTTTTTAAAAGTAATAATAAAAGAGCATATATATAATAAATAATTTATTGTAATGTAGGTTATAAAAATTCATATTGGTGGGGTACACAATGATTTATTAGATATGAAAATTCCTTAAGGATAATGTGTTTGATGGTGTAATTTTCATGAAGTTGTTTTGCAATGATTGTTTGGGAAGTGATCTTGAAAATCTTAAACTTCTCTGGTAAATAATATCATTCATGTTTTATTCATTTAATATCAAACATTTATTGGTCCAGGGAAAATAACAATGCTTATATCTAACTCATAAGCTCGAATGATTATCCTTCATGGAGTATTATCATAATGTTCAAGTCCATTACATACATTTTCTATGTCAATTATACAACCACATAACCCTTAATATATAATATATATACAATCATTGAATACTGGCTATCATAGAAATGGTTATAATAATTAAATGTAATTTAAATCTGATAAGATATATCTTATGATGGTTTAAAATATACAAATACGTACATCTTTTCTCTAGAAAAACATTACATATTGAGGAACTTAATCATTTAAAAATGTAATTTTAGTTTTAAATCTCTGGGTCCTTATATAGAATTATTTGATAACTATGAGAAAATTAATAAAGTAGTAAACATATGATGACATGGGGAGCCTTAATTAACTATTTTTTATGAAAGTAATTATGTAGTTTCATAAATCACTATGATAAATGTAAATATGTTGTAAATAAATTGAGTTAGTACCACATCAGCATCATTCATCTTAGAAAAAGTTACTAAATCACATTAAAAAAAACTTTTCAACAATATTTAAATGTAAATATTAATTCATTATAGGGAAGATAATGAAACAAAAAATGTAATTTTAAATTTACAACCAATATATTATATCTCCATATCTTGTATCCTATTAGTACATAAAGATATGTAATATATATTATTATGAGAGAATGAGAATTTTTAAAAACTAAAAAATATTAAAAATGATACTCACCGTGTGGTTTAGTAACTCAATAAAAAATTTATTGTTAATGAATGGATTAATAAAACACTAAATAAGATAATTATCATTACTTTTACCCAAAAACTCACTAATTAATGATAAAAATAAAAAAAATTCATCATGAGATGGTTTTGGAAATAAATATACAATATCATTCAAATCAAAAACATAATTGTAACAGAAAATCCATCCATTTCCTTCCATTTTATACAGTTAGAATATAGAAACACATGTTCAAATCAAATTTATTAAATCTTAAAAAATACATGACATAATTTGGAATTATAAGGATGGAAAATTGAATCTTCATTATCAAAAGAAATTCCCTCATTATATTCTCCCACACCAACTTTTAATTTCTTTGAATTTACTCTAATTTTCTAATTTGTCCAAAAAAGTATTGTTTTCTATTAGAATAAATTAATTCCCAAATAATTTAGATAGACTAATAATTTTAAAAATACCAAATCCTCTATTTTAATTATCATTTTATTCAATTTCATTGTATCTAAATTAAAATAATTCAACCTAAACTCCTCAAACGACTTACCTTGATTTGTTGAAAATAATTCATAGATATTATTTAGTCCTATAAAATTACATATCTCCACATTTTATCATAATATAATCTTATTATAATTATAATTCGTAAAATATATAGGTTATATATTTATTATACGATTAAAAGAACCACATTCATTTTTAGTGATATCTAATTTTAATTAATTTTTTTTCCAAACCCAACCTAGATGATCTTCATTCTTGTAAGTCCTTATTATTCAACATTGTGTAATGAGTAAGAATAAGTCATAGATACAATACATGGAATAACCAACCTTACACTATTCATGTAAAATTAAACATTAGTAACATGTTACATCAGATTAACTAGCTCTATTATAGGATTCAAGTTTCCACTACTAGAAATCTGATATATAATAATGGGCCTATACCATTGTTTTTTTTAATTTCACTGGTATAGGTTCATTATTGATAACCTATACCAATAGTTTTAAAAAAATGTAAAACATATATCTATACCAATGGTTTTTGAAAATAGTTCATATAGGGTTCCCCCTAATACCATTCCTTACAACCTGCTTTCCTAGATCCATTTAAGCTTCTCCAATGGTCTGTTTCTCCTCCTCCAAGATTTTCCATTTATTCATCCACAATTACCCTTTCATTCCTCAATTTTGTAATTATTTTTAGATTAAATCATCAAGATATGTTGTTCCTCTTCGAATTATGTTAATTTTAATATATTATTTTTTTATTTTCATTCAGAATATTCAAACGGTGGCCTATAGTGTGAAGATTCATGAATTAATATTCGGGTTTTTTTTATAAATAACAAATTAAGTAGTTTCTTTGTTTCCCTTAGAATATTTGTAATTACCCTGACTACAAAAACATAAATATAATGGTTACATTATTATATTATCATATATACAATTTATCACATCATCTATAATCAATCAATTTAGAAGTCTTGGATAAGAAGATGGAAACATGATAACCAATTAACATTGGGAATAGAATACAAAACATATTAATCGAGAAAACTCAGAAACCTTGAACTGATTAAGATAATTATTCTTCATGTATTGTATTAAGAAACAAAATAATGGTGAGAATAAATTCTCAAAAATCATTAAATACAGGTAATTTTATCATGAATAAATATGGAACAATTAATATGTAACAATAAATAATTGAAAACACATTCCATTTAATAAATTAATTGAGCACGAAATAAATACATAAAAAATATCAATGTAATAATATCATGGATAATAGTAATTGAATTATTAATAATGGAATATATTAATATTACATTTTATATTAATATACAACATGATATCAATACCGTAAAGAACTTATGTCGAGATAATTTAAAACGTTTTCTAGATACAAATTTAATTTTTCTAACTAAATTATTTCATGAGACCTTTCGATGAATCGAGGTGATATATAATTATATCCCCCATTATTGTACGTCCCAATAATTTCTGATGTATTTAATGATAAATTTAATTTATGGACATATTCCATATCAATATATAACTATTTTGATTAAAATAGACCGATTAAATATGATTTCCCCTATCAGTAAAATATCTATCAATGTTAAACAACATATGTACGGAATATTATACAATTTATGAAATATCTATATCCATTATTAATGTATGGATAGATAAATAAAATGAAATAAATAATTAAAAATTACCATAATAATGTTATTTCCAAAAGAAAAAGCTAACAAACACAAAATTAATCACAATATGAGAGGTGGCTATCAGTTTATCAAGAATATTTTTTTTAATAATACCATATACATTTTTAAAATAATAGTAATATAGGTTTAAAATTTTAAAAATATTTTATTAAATATTTTTAATTGAATACAATAGAAAACGTTTACAATAATATAAATTTCATAAAATTTTTATAGTGGAGAGGAATTCTATTTTGGGTGTATTTGTTACAAAACCAACATTTTGATATTCTAAAATTAAACTATAAAATTTACCATTTGTAAAAAAATATAAATATTATTTTAAAACCATTTTTTATTTTCAAGGATAAAATATTCCTTCTATAATAAACATTTAATAAATAAAAGATCCTTTGTAAAACATTTTTTTGAAAAAAATGGAAATTGTTGAAAAATAAACCTGATTAAAAGAAAAAATAGTTAATCTTTTAAAAATTCATTTTAATTAATAAAGCACAAATGATATGAATATTTGTAATAAAATATGAAAAATACATAAATATCCATAGTATAGTAAAATTGATGGATGTGAGGAGGGATAAATGACAGGATTACTTCAAAGAAAATATAATCCATCCCAAATTAATACGAGATTATAAAATAAATTTATACCACATTGATAACATATAAATTTTACCCCGTTACAAAACCCATGAATTAATAATTAATCATCATTAATAAATATTTACTCATTTCATATATATCAAATGGGATGTATATACACATCATAAATGATAATAGGTAGAAAATAACAAATACCTCTCAATGTAATAGATGTTGAGATAAATGTTGTAACCTCAATCTTCATTTTATGGATACATTATTTAACATAATATTAAATATTCTCATGAATTTTATTAATTTATAACAGAACCTTATTCATATTAATTTTATCTTATATGATTTAATATAACATCTTACAACCAATTCATTAATATTATTTCATTATTCCAATTGTTTTGTGTGTTAATTGCTTCATTTTCCAATACACGTTTTATCATGGAAGTTCTGGTTATTATGTATAGAAAATAGATCAAAAAATTAATGAATTATATTAACATTATAAATATCATATTTTCATTAAAATAATAATAATAATTCTTCGATGGTGTATATGGAAACTGAATAACATCGCTTCGTGGAGACAGTGGGTTGTATGTATGCATGATAAATGATAAAATTTAACTAATGGTTTAATAGGTAAAAAATTGAATGAAAAATTAATTTTAAATATTTAAAAAAAGATCATATTTATCATATATATTCATTTTTCCATCATTGTGACTATCCATGTAATTATGTGATGGAAAAAATTGCATTGGATCACAAGGCACAAGTCCTCTTTACACACGAATGATTTATTTTTTTCCCATCTGATGGAAAATAATATGGATAGATGTTATATCATAATCCTAATAACATATAATTATATGGTGTATACTTGTGTTATTATATTGGTTTTCTTAAGATGTAATTGAAGGTGGTCAGTGAGTCTGTAAAAAGAGAGAGCACATTGAAGATGATTAGCTTCACATAAAGAAACGTCCTTTTGATATATTATTAAGAACCCTGATAATGGTAATTTTTCAACCCAAAAATAATATAAATTTAAATGAGTATCGAGGAGAGATGTTTTTGTGCTTATTAAAGATAAATGGCATCGGTGTTTTGAATAAATGAGATGAGGGGTGAACATCTATAATGGATGAAAAGTGATTTTTTTAAATATAAAAAACTATTCACTAATGAAAAGTCACTCTCAACCTATGTTCCTTAAAAAGTAATAAAATTTGGGATACACATATTATAAGATATAGAAACTCCTCCACCTATAAAAATAAATTTATTTTAAACATGTTATTCCCTTTACCTATATTGTAACACACTTTTTTAATTTTAGTTTTCACCACGAAAAATAGTAATAAAACCAAGGTAATTTATCCATTCATACTGTAATACAATTATCCTTTAAACACATTTGGAACCAAATATTATAAATATGAAATACAACATATCAAATAAGAATTATGTTTCTATGTAAAATTATTTTTAACACAAATCATGTGACACACAAATCCTAATTTAAATATTTACTCTGGTAATTAATTTTTAATGGATTCAATATTTTTTATGAATAAAATTTTAGAAAAAAATAAATAATATATATTAGGATTAATAAAAATATAAAATCCATTTTAACAAATTTAAATAAATAAATTGATATATTTTATTTTAAAAACTAACTATAAAATCACATCGAATAATAACTTTTCAAAAAAGTATTCTGAAGCATAAAAATTTATTTTATTAACTATATGGATAGTAAAAATTATTCTATGGATTTAAATTCATATATTTATATGTATAATAAATAAATATAAATTAATTTATTAATTATTTCATATTGTTTTAATTACTTAATATAGAATGATATTATGTGTTTTTGAACAAAGAGTTTTCTGAACAATTGAAAACTTTTCTAGGAAATTCCAATTTTAACCTAAAAATAATATTATATTTATTTCTACAAAATTAGATTTTTTAATGATTAATTATATATATTATAGAATATTATTAAAAAAGTTTTAATATTGATATACTATATTTTATATTTTTCATACAAGCTTGTATCTAATGGAAAATTAAAAAAATGCATTCTAGGTTTATTTTTAACAAGTATGCCCAAAATCAATATTCATACTATCAAATTAATATTCCTCTTCAAGGACATTTTAAAGTGTATTTTTATTATATTATTATTAAACATATTGTTCACTTACTACAATTGAGGACTGGGTGTTACAATCTTCTATACTATTAAAATTTTATCCCCAATATTTTCAAACATATTTCTTTCTAAAAAATGAGGGTGGTTCTTATTGACGATATCCTCTAGTTCAAATGATGATTCATCCATTCTTTATTTCTATAATGTGACATTACTATTCAAGTATTCCAAGTCCTAAAAACATTCTCTCTATTTTCAAGAATCTTGATGGATACTTCACATTAATACTGATCAGGTCACAATTATTGTTCTTTAGATGTGATCAAATATGTTGGGATTAGAATATATATATATTTAAAAAAAATATTTAATATATCATTTATTTTTGGGAGTAATTGTGAAATTTCATGATAATACATCATATCTCCAATTCATGCCATAATTCCAAAATGCTTGACATATCAAGGGCACACTTTTTCTTTCTTAAGAATCCATATAACACCATTCTATGCAGGTACATTCCCAAATAAAAGATCTCTCTCTTCATATTTTACAATATTTCTTTTGGTTATCTGTATAAATATTTTTACTACCTCTTTATTCTTTGATATGATTCATAATAATAGTTACCTTTATTATTGTCTCCTCAAATGGTTTTGACTAATATTTTTTTCCTTCACTAACATTATCTCCAAAATATGTAGTATGATATCTATTTCCATATATTGCATCATATGATTCCATTTTAATGAATAAATGGAAACTATATGTATTGAAAAACTCTAAAAAAATTAAATAATGATCTTAAATACATTTAATGAGAAGTGTGAATGACCTCAACATGTTTACTTGTGTTTAAATAATCCTTTCGGAATATATAGAAGTTTGAGGATGGTTGGTAGTGCTCAAATAAAGATCAGTATCAATATAATGCTAAATACACATCTATAATTTTTATGTTCATTCAAGATCATGATGGAAAAAAAACTGAAATAGGTTCACCAGGATGTATTTAAACATCCTTAATATAAATCCCACCATGGTTCTCAGGTGGTAAATATTTTCTTGTATCTTGGAAATGTGCATATTTGTAGTGATTATAACGATAACCCACATTTCATCCTTCTTTATTAGAGTATTTGGTAATATAGTGACTATGTCCATACCAATGTCATCCCCTTTCAACATAAGAATAGGAATAGGTTGTATGAAACCTCTAGGATGTTATCTATCATCCTTATCCTATTATAAAACTAATAATAATGAAAAATAATATGTTATTTCCCACATCATGTTTTAACAAAAAAACGTTACTTTGAATTCTTATAAATCATGGTTCTACCACAGTGTATAGAAATTTTGAACTATAAGGATAACAAAAAAATTACCTTTTTAGCCGAGGTATTTATGGAAAGCATTGATTTTTGAAAAAATTATTGACTAATAAAGTCTGCAAATTTTCCATAATTCATGGAATTAAAATTATTCTTAAACTTTTCATCACAAGATTAAGAAATTTTAACCTTTTCAAACATTTTTATATGGAAATCATTTGAAAAAGGATTGATGTTTACCATACCTTAAAAAATCATACTTGTATCTTTACTGTATTTGTGAATATAAAATTTCAAAGACATTACATTTTGAAAATAACTTTATGATATTTCATACTCAATGAAACAACTACCTTATTTTCATTCCCTGGCCAGTAGTATATTAGTCAATAATAATCCTTTAGTGTCAAAATATGTTGTATTTACCTCCAATTGGGAACATTCATAGACTATTGAATTTTAGTTTCTTATAGTATATGTAAATATCACATTTTCCACTATAATGTTAATGTATCCATATTTTATAAGAAATGATTATTTATATAAACTCTTGATCATTGGTTGGGCAGTTATATTCAAGATCATTTAACTTCCTTTATACATATACAATAACTATATCACTTTTCATAAAGACACAATTGAGTTTCTTTTTTCATGCACCACTATATATAAGAAATCCATTATTTCATGATTATTGATTCAGAATAGTTTCTTTGAAAAATCTCAACATAAATTATTCAAAAAATTATTAAAATTTATTTATCAATGAAAAATTAAAACCATTATATATAAGCTTGTACAATTGGTTATCTAATTAGGGAAATGTTCTGAATAAATATTTGATAGTAACCTTCCAAACCAATGAAACTGAATTCATCAGTTATGTTCATTAGTTTTTGATATTTTTTGACATAAATTGTCTTCATAGGATAAATTGATATTCCATCAGTAGAGATAATATATCTATGAAAAGAAATATTTTAATGCTAAAATTATCACTTTCTAAATTTCTAATACATCTCCTTTCCACTATGCATCCCAATAATTATCCAAATATGATTATCATAGTCCTTATATCATTTATAATTCCCCAATAAATCTTTACTGAATACAATAATGAAATTATCATGATATTTGTTGAATACTCTATTCCCAAAATCCAAAACATTAACAGTGTATTTATTAATCCAAATATAATCACAACAAATTTTAAATGTCCATACAACATTTTGAATATTATATTTATAATTTCATCTTTCTATATATAAAAATTATAACACTGAGAACAAAGGTAAAAATTTGAAAAGTATTGATATCCATGATGTTTATCAAATAATTCATCATTGTGATGAATAAAATAAATATTCATTATTATAACAGACATGATTTCCCTGTAGTGATTTTAAATACCCATGGCTATATCGTTATTCACTATGAAGAGATCAGTGGATATCCATGTAGAAAAACTATGGTGAATGAAACCCTTATCGAACAAATCCTCTAGTTCATTCTTGAACTTCACAACCTCTATTGTGAAAAATATATTGGGATTCATTGATATCTATATTCAGTAAGGGATTAAGTAAATATATAAATCATTTCCACAATCTAGATGAAGTTAAAGTAATTCCTGATTAAATATATCATTGTACATATGTACAATTGTTACATCCTCAAGTTAAATAATAACTTTCCCATACATGAATTTTCATTCTATTATTCCCCAATAATATCTCAATAAATCAATAGTTGGTGGATCTATACATGATTTTGTTGATAATGATTCTTTTTTAATGATATTGAATTCCACATATTCATCATGAAACATAATTTCCTCCTATTTATAATAAATATTTAAATCATGTATTCATATCCATTCCATAACAAGGGTTATATCGAATTCAATCATAGGTATGAATACAATGTCAATAAATAAAGTATTTTTATGTGTCATATGGGATATTCATAACATAACATTTTTGTATTGAGGCTTCCAATATGTGATTTTACTAAAAACTCCCTTCTTAAGGTTCTAGGAAAATATATAATTTTCTAAAAAACATATAATATATGAGAGTCTTAGGATACATAATCAAATAAAAAATAATCATATATTTTGGTGTATAATTAACATAATTTCCACATGATCCTTGGGAACAACCATCTTAGCTACCGTGATCATATAGGCAAGGAATTAAACCCTAAACCTTTTCGGTGGTATGTTATAATGACTCATGGGGAATTAGTGAGAATATTTCCTCATTAATCTAGTGTTCATTAATTGGAAATAATTTTTGTTTTTCATCTCCTTTTATCCATTATTTAGATGACCCTTATCACTGTACTTGAGACAAATATACACTCCCTTCAAAAACATTCTATGAAATTTCTTCCTATAATTTTTACATGAAGAAAATTGATTCATATTATTCTTCTTATTCAGTGGATTCCAATATTCATTATGCTTAAAATACCATTTTTTTCTTGATTTCCATTGAATTTGTCAATATATAAAATTTATTCTTAGTTTTTATAGGGAATAAAAAAATATCATTATATGGTGAAAATTTTTGAAAGACCACTTCCATTCATAGACTTGGATTTAGTTCTTCAATGAAGAGGCCAATATTGAATTATGTATTTTGTTAATAATTTGTAGAATACATGGATAGTCATGTGAAGTTATCCTTATACTCAGTAACAATTTCTTCAAATAATTTCATTATGATAATGAAAATTTTCTTCATGTAATTCATTGTTAATGATGAAAATATTTTTTGAACTATGTTTTTTACATAATCTATTCCATGTGTTCTATTTAATATTCCACATAAATACTCAATGTGCCCATAAGGGGTCGTCCTTACCTGGGGTTCCCCTATCGATGCCTTCTTCAAATCCCTATTAGGTTAGTTTGGCCCTAATTGATGCTTGATCGGTGAGCTCGTGGAGGAATTCTCATTTTTTTGTGGCATTGAGAGACCTTATGGGCTCAGCCAGCTTGAAGTTTCCCACTATTTTCCTTATTCTCACCTCACACCACCATCACTGGATAAGGCTCCACAAGGCGACACGGTGATGGTCCAATGGTTACGATCTTGTTTCCATGTCTCAGGCTTGTTGTCTGATCTCCAGTGTGTGCATTGGGTTGTATTTTGAGGTCTATAAGAAAATATTGGATGGAGGCAGTAGTTTTTTTGTGTTGGATTATGGCGGGGTTCAACATGCTATGTGGTTCATGTGGCCATCAATGAGGTGATGGTTTCTTGATATTTGTTTCTTAACTTCACATTTTGGATTAGGTTGTGTATCATATGTTCGTGTGTTGGTATTGAGTAATTCATCTTGATTTGTATGTGATTTTCAATTTTCATTCTAGTTTTAGTTTAATATATATTACTTTTGCATGACTATGAAATTTTTTATTTGGTTGATTCTTTTATTCCTGAAAGTTTCTCAGTGATGTAGGAGTGGATATATGTATTGTATATATTAGAGGAGCATGTGGTGTAATTACGGTGATTGAGATTTTGATTTTGCAGTATGTTGGTGTTAAGACTTTGATTTTATGGAATGGTTTTTTGTGAATTTTTGCTAGGGGAACGTTGGTCGGTTTTTCTAGGTCAAATCCACTAGTTCTCATAAAATGGATTACTCCATAGGATGATCATATTAATATGTTTAGACTAGATATTTTCTATTCAAAATTGGATATTTGAGAGGGTTTGGAGATTACAATCAGTACCAGTCTCATGAACCCTTGTATGGAACAACTAGCTGAGAAGTGTTGATATGGTGGGGGTGATCTAATGTTTTTAAGATTGGGAGGGGATTATATATAAAACTTGAATTTGGTTTTATTTTCCTAGAGATTTAGTTTTTGTGGGAATTATTGTTTTATATCATTAATGTCATGCAGGGTTCCCCCTTCTCTCTTAAAAGGTGGACTATTTAAAAAAAAAATTCAATCAGTCTATTTAATTTTCCCCCTTGTATTATATTTCAATAACCACCTTTTGTTTTCATCACCCATGAGACAATATACTACAAGTATGACCATTTCCATTTCATTATATCCCATGTCTAGATGTATAATTTCATGGGACTCAATCCATTTCATGGCTACCGCTAGATTTATATCTTCCCTAAATTATGGGGGTTTTATTCAAATAATCTAATCCAACATAGGAGAATCACATTGCAAAAGACCACATTTTTTCATTTTGAAAATAATATTTATCATAACTTTATTAACCTTCCCTAATATATCTATGATATTATTAGTTCCAAAAGTAACTATATTTTATTCCCCATTGGAAAATATCTACATTGACCATGAGTTTTGATAACATTATTATTTCTAGGTAATATTTATAAAAAACATTTGGTATATATTAGTTTACCTCATGAATTATTTAATTTTCAATCATAGCATATAATTTTGAATTATGTGAAACACATAAAAAAATAAAGAATTTATGAATTGTTTATCTTCGAATCATAATCATGGTTTTTTTGGGAATATCTTTAAAACATTGAAATATTTTCAACTAAATCCTAAATATTTCTAAAGAATATATGATCTAACCAAATAATACCCCTTGAGAGTATCAAACCATGTTTCTAGTAAGGATCATTGTTGTGTAGTATGTGACGACCGAGTCAAATCCCAATGTGTCCTTTTCTGAGCTATTTCCTGGATGTATAACTGTTCCAGAACAATGTTTAGTTCTACTATCCAAATAAAATGTATCTTTTGAAAAACAAATATCTTCATTAAAAAAATTAAGATATTATTTCACAATTTGGTATACCATCAATGTATATTGTATGGTTATGATCCCTAACGTATGTTCACACAAATCTCATTCCCAAATTTTCTATAAAACATTATTCGGTATGAACTACAATATCCCTAAGTCGGTTATATAATATCCAGTTTTCACATTCACGCATTAAAATTGATACATGGTTCACACCCCTAATGATTAATTTGATTAGTTGTCTTAGAGAACCATAACCATACATGATAAACATTTTACATTGAGAATGGAATAAAAAACATAATAAAAGAATACATTCGGCATACTTGAACTCATTTATGGAATGATTCATCATATCTTTGAGAAAAGAAAAAAAATAATTTTGATTTCAAATTCTCAATAAGTAACGTGATCATGAAAATATTTCAGCGATAATATCAATAAAATATAATATTGGTTAATAATAATTCCATTATTAGTGGTAGAAACTATTAATATTATTTGTCATGATCTTAGACATCTCCATATCTATACTATTAATACATTGACCAAGATAGTTTAAAATTATGGCTAAAAACCAATTTAATGTTTCCGATGATTTGTATCATTATCCTTGTTGATGTATCAGAGGTCTATATAATTATAAGACCGACTCATTATTGTTTTTATAGAATTTATCATATATATAATAAACTATTTAATCATTTAATAGTTTTTCTTATAAAAAATCCAAAATTGAGTAAATAATATATATTTAATAAGTTATGTCCGGTCAATAAAAAATTATCAAAATAAAAATTCATAGGTAGAAATGAAATATGGTATGAGTAACAAAAAAATCTATTATAAAAATATAGGAATTTCAAGGAAATATAATTCCCAATGAAAAATTATCAAAATAAATTTATTATATCAAGGGAAATATTATAAGCACAAAATTAATCAAGAGATGATAGGTAACAATCCATTTTTTGAGAATATTCTGTTTTTAAAAAATTCACATCATATAGAAGAAAGAAGGTAATATATTTAATATATTAAAATAATATTCCAAAAAAAAATTATTTATAAATCCATTGAAAATATAAATATAAAATAAATATCATAAATCTATTATAGCTGCGGGATGTTTGTTTCCATCATATATGCCAAAAAAATTACATTTGATTTTTTATAAAGAAATTTGAAAATTTCCAGCCTAGAAAATAGAAAAATTAATATTTTTACAAAATTAAATTTATTGTATAAATAAAACTATCCTTGTATAATCATTTTACTTTAAAGACATTGAAATTGGAGAAAAATATATCACATCAAAAGATAAATCAAATTGTTTTTCATATTAGAAATTTATTTTCATTAGTAAAGTACCAATGTGAGAAAATTTGTAAAAAATATATTTTCACTCCATAAAAATATTTGGTATTGTATATTTTCTGTATTTAATTAAGGGTAAATGATATATTTCATTGATCAAAAATATTCTCACTCCACAAATAAATTATCTTGTTAAATTAATTATTAGCTCATTCTTTACATTAGAATATTAAACCATTGAAATAATAATCATCAATTGAAAAATTAATAATCATAAATAAATTGTTATTTATTTTAAATATTTCAATGATGAATCAAGTATACCACATAAAAGTGAATTGGTATATAATAACACATACGACTCAATGGAATTGAAATTGAGAAAAAAATATTTCCTTACACTTTCATTTTTTTAAATGTTATTTAACCTCCTATATAATCGATTTAATTATGTCATTAATTTATATAAGATCCATAGTTATATTTATATTATCAATTATAATCCTCTTATAACATATTTTCTATTGTATGTTAATAATTTTTCCTTATTCTAACTATTTCGAGAGTTAACTACTTCATTTTCTCATGCCTATTTTTTCATGAAATGTTTTGTTCTAGTGGATAAGATATATATACATTATTTACAGAATTATTTTAATTTTATAGATATGATATTTTTCCCTACCTACCTCTTTATAATCATTCATGAATATTTTACATAGGAGATTAATCATATAATTTCGTGGGGAGGGTTGGCGAAACATATGCATGACCGACGATACCATTTCTTTAATGGGTGAATGGGTAAGTATGTGGATGAAAATTTAATTTTTCTCAATAAATATCATGTCATATATATTATATATAATCATTATTTCTATCTTTATTATAATCCATCTATGTCGGTGAGATAAACAATTACATCAGCTATGAGGTGGTAGTATGTTGTATACGTGGTGGATTTCTTTGTTTCTGATTTGATGATGGATAATATCAATAGATATTATTCCATAAATATAATGAAATCTAAATAAATGATAGATATTGGTTTTATTATATTGAAATGTTTGTGAAATAATTTAATGTCATAAGAGAAGATGTAAAACAGAGAGAGCTCTGTTGGGAAGATTACCTTCGCCTAGAGGAATCTCATTTGAATATATTATTTATAACCTATGATTTTTTTTGTATGACCATAAACATGAGATTTTTTATAAATATGTTTAGGGGAGATTATTTTTTGTTTTGGAAAACATAAATGTCTTTTTAGATGTGATTTAGTGAGGGGAAGGTGCCCTTTTACAATTTTGGAGGAGTTACATTTTATGTAAATACCCAAGACAATTCAATACTGGGAAGTCAGTCTCAACCCATGCGACACCAAAATTGATAAATAATGCATCATTTGTATGATATGGTGGATCCAAACCTCAAATATAAAAAGTGCACATGTATTAAATTTGTTCTTCCATTTACCTATAAACTTACTCCTTTTACCATTTTAGTTTTCACCAGGGTAACTACATTTAAAACATTTGTAACTTATCCATTAAGAATATAATAAAATTATGAGTATTAGAAATTTTGTAAAAAATATATTTAAATATTAAATAAAATTTATCAAATAAAAATTATATTAGTGTGATAAATTATTTTTAATATATGTGCATGTATCGTGGAAATCCCAATTCTACCCTTAAATATGGTAATTTTGTTTTTTTTATTTTTAAAATTAATTATGGAAAACAATGAGGCTGAAATTATTACATTATATTAATTATTTTGATAAAAAATATTGAATTTATTTTATAAAAATAAAATCTCAAAAGTGGAAGAATTTAGTTTGAAGACGCATACAAATCATGTTATAAAATTGATTTACATGAAATGCAATTTCTAGAATAATATGATCTTTTATTAACTATATAACATGAAATAATAATTATGTTGATTTAAATTCATATAATTAATCCTATAATTTTTAATGTTTATCTATATCATTCATCATAATATTTTATTTCAATTATTTTTAATGGATATGCACACTTCCTTGAAAACATTTTTTTGGGAAAAAACAACTTTCTAGAAAATAATTCATTTCATTCCAAATGTTTAATGTTTATTTTTATCAAATTAATTGTTATTAATTTTTTCAATGTTAATATTTTTAATATTTTATTATAATTAATAGAATTTTTAAATAGTAAATTGTTTATTTTTGATAAAATCTAATTTTTAATATAATATATCATAAATTATTTTCAAGAATAATTTTACCAAGTAACATAAAAATTCATATCCTTACAATAAAATTAAAAAAACATTACCGGTAATTTAAATATTTTCATATTATTATATTTCTTTAAATTTAATGTTTCATTTTCTATATTTGGGGATCGATTATTACTCTAATGATAATGGGATTAATTATATACATCATTTTTGGTGGGTCATTGTTAGGATTTTTACTTTTTTATTGTCTATAATTAATAATTTTTTATATTAAATTATAAATAATATTATTATATATGGTCACTTAGAACAATATATTTTCTACTAATATCTTTTTTTTGTAGGAATTTATTCAAACTCAATTAATTTTACTATTTGTTTACATATAATATCTTCTCTATTTCAGTTCTAGTTGATTCTTGATTTGGAAAATATTTGAATAGCATTGAGTAAAATATGTCATGAATTAGAGTTACTCAAATCCAGTTATTATATTTTTTTATTACTTATAAAATCTCTTCATACATATATTTACAAATTTTTGTAATTTTTTAATTCTTTTTTACTTTATATTTTGAAGTGATTAGATAAAATGATTAATTAATACCATATTATGGTTTAATGCATTTTTGCTACTCTCCACCACTTAATAGATTTGATAATAGATTTAGGTGACATAGTTTTACGTATTACAAAGTTAGGTAGATTATTTGTGGGGATAGTTCAATTATGAAGATGGTACCTTAGTGAATTGAATTAATTGATAATATAATTGTATCATTTGATCCTAGTATTTAAAACTATCTCAGAAAATTAACTTTTTTTGTTGAGAAATTATGAATTCTATATATGATTTTTTTATATGAATCGAATAATTCATAATTCAATATCACAACAAGATGAATGTGTTTAACATAAATCTAATTATATGTGTTAATTTGTTTTATTATTTATGAATTATATTTACATATTATTTTTGAGGACTAACGAAGTGAATTTATAAAATCTATGAAAATATATGATATTTTAGTTATTATATTATAAAATGGATCCAACATAAATGAATAAATTGATAAATAATGTAATTTATAATTTGGAGGTGTACTTATTTAATTTTGTCACATTTTATTCTCTATTGGGTTTACAAAATACTCTCAAATGATTTTTTTCTTTATTAAAAATAATATTCATGAAATATACCTAATAAAATATTCAATTGTTAAAGATGATGTCATGACATTAGGATATTATTTTAATAAATTCATTACCTATTTTTTCTATGAGTAGAAAGTAAAAAAATTCAATAAAATTTATTTTATAATTTTATTATATTATAATGCTATGAGGTTTGTAATATTGATGTGTATTTAGAAATGTGATTATTATTTTCATAATATGTGTTTAAAAGATTCATTAAACTAAATAAATTTCTATTTAAGTAGTATATATATATATTTTATAATGATGTATTATTTTTGTATCATAGTAGGTAGATGTTGGAAGAATTCTACTGATCGGATCTTAAATGAGTTCTAAAAAATGTTGATTTATTTTTATTTTAAATTAATCAATTATTAATATTCAAGACTTGTGAAATTACCTTGATATTATTATGTTTCCATACAATATTAATACCATAAATAAGTGAAGTTCCAAAAAAAATTCAGTTTTCAAACATTTATTATGTTTGCTATCATAATGGGGGGAATGAATCATCATAAATTTCTCATGATCAAATAAATACATTTAAAGAGAATTTTTTTGTTTCATCAGTTCAAATTTATTCATAATAACGAGAAATAAATTTTGAAAATTGTTGAATACATTATAATGAGTACACATGATGTATTTAATGAAAAATATAATGTGCATATATTGAGAAATTGATGGACAATGCATAGACTCTTGTGTATCATGGATGTCATTAAATTAAAAAGTTATAATTTTCAATGTGACTACATCATGAGAAAACAATTTATGGGATTTATAATATGGGAATAAATTATCTTCATGTATTTTTATTTTACATACATCTTTATTTTGGAAATATTACCACAAATCATTATATGAAATTGAAGTTAGATTATCTTCATGTATTTTCAAATAATAAAAATAATGACATCACCCAAATATTTTATCTTATTTTGGGATAATAAAATTGGTTTAAGGACATTAAAAAAATCATTTATATATATATATATGATAAGTAATAATCATTCACCATCATATTGTCAATATATAGTAATTTGGTTCCTTCTTTTGATTTCAAGGCTACAATTTTGTATCATATCTGATAAAAGTTCAATAAATAATAGATGACATCATACTTAAAGAATTATTTATAATGAGGATTTGGTTCGTCCATAATATTGATTAGCTATGGAGACATTGGACTCATAATATAGTTATTATTTAATAGAGCTATGTAATGTTAGGATCCATCTGTCATGTGGAAAATTATTTTATTTGATCATAGACATAACTCACACATCACATAGTTGGTGTTTATTAACATTTATAACATTCCTACAAGGGTGTTCATGATAAAATAATTTGCTTTCATTTTTGCACTCATATTTTATGTTTATAATCCTTGAAATTATATATATGTTTACCAATAAATTCTAATCCTCAAAATTATATAGACCAATACATGTAACAATTAATAAAATTGTTTATATATATTCAGAATGAGGGAGTGTGCACAGACTATTCTGGTTTAAAAGAAATATTTATGATGTTTTTATGTGGATGATAAATTATTATCATACTTATGGAATGGTTTATTATTGTTTCTCCAAGGTTAAAAAATCATATCATGTTTTTAATGAAGCAAAAATCATCAAGTAGTATTAAATGCCATTATAGTATTTGTTTCATTGGATATTAAAGATTCTTTCTAGTATATAATCCCTGAAGGATGAATCATTGAAAGTTTATTAATATCATAGAGACAGATAATCGACCATATTATTTGTATAAATTTAATTTTCATAATTTGTTATGAATTTTTTTTATTAATTTACAAAAGTTAAGATCAAATCTAAAAATTGAATGAAAAATGGATCTAATTACTATTAGAGGAATAAAATAATTCTGTTTGGTTTTACGTATTAGGTAATAATTTTTATAAAATCATTGTATATACATAATACATATTAATAAATAAGTAGGTGAAATATTTCATTCAATATTTTGTCATGTGTTCGGGATGAAGAAATATTATTTTGGATCTCAACATGGCTTGGTGGGTTTGGTTATCCTACAAAAATTTCATCGAAAGGTTAATCTGTAAAAATAATCAGTTCATCTTGGGGCCTCCATTGTGATTCAAAATTTATATGAAATAAATTTTTTATGTACTTGATACTAGCATGGTTCCTAATATTTATCCGATAGGCACATCAAAATGAGTTAATAAAGGATTTATGAAACTAAAATCATTGAAATCTCTTGATCATCAAGTCCATCCTCGTGTATTTATTTCAATATCAATCCTTCATTTAGTTTACAATAATTTAATGGTCATAGTGATTCTATTGTACCATTTTTATATAGATCGCTATTATAAACATTGGTCTAACCGTTTCATAAAAAAATAAATTAAGAGTGACAAATAATTATTTGTGAGTTTGAAAAAACAATTTCATCCACATTTTTCTATTTTCATGATACATCAAATTTTTCATGATCCAAAAAACTTTATATATGGTATAAATTAATTTTCATTGAATATATCCAACAAAAAAATTATTTAAATAATAAAGACTTATTTCAGGAACATGAATAATAAAAATGGATTATTTGTTAATGGTTATTTAGATCAATAATAAATGGGATTATATTTTATTTATTTTAGAGATATCAGTATGATATAAAACCATATAATGAGAAAAGAAGATGAAAATTTTGAGAATATTTATCCTACTTTTCCATTAATTATAAAAATAATTTTCATTTCAAGATCATATAAATTAGATACATTGAACCTTAAAGAGTAGGATACAATGCATCAAATTATACTTTTTAAATATGAATGTTCTAATGACTTCGTCAAGTATGTTCTTTGTCAATACTTATATTATCTAATCCTATATAACATGATGTATATACAAAGGATTTACTGTCTTCATTATTATTTATCTTAAATAAAATTATAATTAAAATTCATCAGTCACTACCTTTGAGAATGAGGGATATCTTTATAGTGATGTGTATCCTACTTGGTTGAAATCAATGGTAAAAAAATAAATTTTAGAAAATATAAAATAAATAATAATTTACATTAAATATTAAAAAATATTAAATTAATTGATTTTATGGGTATATTTTGTCTCTTAATAAATAATATAATTAACCTTTGGTCATAATAATTGTGTTCGTGAATGAAACCCACCAGTGATCATCGTCTACCAATTTTTAATAACTAGTATATTGGTGAACATTATTACATAACATGATAATGTTAATTTTACTATAATGATAAGTTTTTATGAAATTTCACCATTTGTTCGACTACAACAGTAAACTGTTTCTTATTTTGGATTTTTTTATTAAAATGTGTATATTGGATCATTACTAACATGGTGGAGTCCTTGTATGTTAATGAAAGTGTATTGATTCAATGACAAAATATGAAACATTTAATGATTAATATGGATTATGATTTACAAGAATGAGTTTATTAATGGATACTAATGAGCTATATATTTTGTCATAAATAGTTAATCCATTTTTGTTATGGGAAAGTTGCGCTAAAAAATTTATTCAGTTTCATTACTGAAATGACATGAAGAAATATTATTGATAATGGTTTGGATTGAAAAAAAGTTCCTCCCATTATCCATGAAAAATATGTTTTAAATTATGACTTGAATACATCAATTATTAGACTGTAATGTGAAACTAATGTTTTGGTGGGGAATATATTTGAGCAATGATATGTTGTCTAAACCCTTAATTTTACTTGAACTTATTTTACTCAATATATTCTAGTAAAATTATTTATATCGAACACATATACATATTTTTTGTTTTATTTGAATGTTTTTTCATATTTTTTTCTTTTTTAAATAATTAGAGTAACTCAATTTCAATAGCTATAATCAAGAGTATTTTCAATAACTTCATGTAAACCAATAATAAAAAATTTAAATGTTGGCTAAAAATTGTAGTGAGTTTGTGTTGTAATATCTAGATTACAAAATAATATTTTAGTGTAATCAAATTTTTTTTTATTTTTCACTATAATATGAAATCAAATCATAAAATCCATATTGCTATGACAATGTTTTTCTTAAAACAAGTGAAGTAAACCCAAATGGGAAACTCTATTTTTGACCAAGTAGTTGTAGTGCGTGTAGGTGAAAATATTATTATTTAAATAATACAAAATGTTTGGGTGTGGTTTGTTGATTTTATGATATTTTTATTATATTTATATTTTGATATTAACCAATCAATTCTATCATCTATAACTAAAATAATTACAAAAAACATGAAGAAAAAAAAGTATAAAACTATTATTTTCAAATATATTAGATTTTTACATTTTCCATTGAATTTTTTTTAAAAAATTTTTATTAAATAAATTTCATTTTATTTCATTGTTTTACATATATTTTGTTCTATTTTTATCATTTTAATTAATTTTGGTTTATAAGTCATACCCACATTAAACAAAACTAAAATTAAATGGATGAAGAGGAACTATACAAAAGATGACTAATTTGATTCAAATAGATCTAACCCAAAAATATATATAATGAAACTCGCATAAATAAATTAAAAAAACTATAAATCAAATATTACTAAATAAAAAACCCTAATAAAATGTTGCACACTTACCCAATTAAAATTGGATGGAACAAAAAATTAAAATTTAATTAAAACTACTTAAAAAACTATAATATATCTAAATCAAATCAATTATGAATCAAATTTGTAATGTAAAAACTAAAATTTAATTTCAATACTTAAATAAAACATGACCTTATATATTTAATATTATTTCCTTTAATGTTAAATTGCTTTCCCCTTGAAAAAAACAATAATTAAATTCACATCACAAAAAACACATATACAAATCAAAATATAAAAAAATTAATTCCTTATGATGAAAAAGAATCATGAATAAAAGTTATAATAAATACAAAACCGAAATATTTAGTTCAATTATATTTTAGGTAATTATAACACAAAACCATCTATTTTCAAAAATATACATTTAATAAGTTAATATTTCTGTAAAATTTTACTATCATGTTAAAATTAATACATAATTGTTTATTTCACTACGAATGATAATTCAAAAAACACCAAACATTTACTAAAGAAATTAAAAAAATCAATATAATTTATGGATTTTTAAATGAAATAATAAATAACCCCAACCTCAATGAACTAAAATATAAAAATTAAAAAAATATAACCTTATTTGGGTTGAATAAAGTAAATGTGAACCAAAACAACCTAAAATAACATAAACATACTAAAAACATCTTGAACATAACCCTGAAAAACCTAACCAAAACTCTAGAATAAATCATGTAGAAGTAAACAATTTTTTTAATTGAATCAACCAAACCCTAAATATATCAAACATAGCTTTCCATAAAAGAATAAAACCATATATTAACCATTATTATCCTACTTATCAGTATTGGTTTGTGTTGTTATGAAACATTTTCTGTTTTCTTTCGATCCACTAAATATGTAATTATTTTTATATATCACGACCCTACCATTTTTTAAATTAGAAATTTATATGAATTAATTATGTTATTATGCCTTTTATTTATTGTTAAGATTAACTATTAGTGATGAATTTTTAATTAAAAATATATTTTTTCCATTGAAGGAATTGAATAATATTCAGGATATATGAAATAATATATTTCCTTAAACCGATAAATGAGTGGGAGAGATTTGAATTCTTTCTCTAGTGATCATTTTTATTATAGTACATTAAATTGATATATTTCAATTACATAACCAATAATTTTATGTTATTACTCACATTAAAATTTTAATTAGGAGAAACCATCATGGGGACAACTGTTTTATGAACATAATACTAGTGGTGGTAAACATCTTGATAATTTGATAGGGTGGTACTAGAGGTACTCAAATAAATATTTATTCCCAATTAAATGTAGAGCCTATAATAGATATAATCTATAGCATAGTATTTCATCTAACTATTACTTGAAAGGTATTAAGGGTATTATAACAAAAAATATAATTTCTAGTATTTTTACTAATTATTCATTCTCAAATAAAATTTATTTAACTAATAATGTCTCTATCTCCTAATCCACAATATTTTTTTCCACAAACTTCTATGACCATAATTTTAGACTTCTCTAATATATATTGGAATTAATGTTTTTTAATTCATTTACATCTGCTCTAGAGCATTATTATCACCTAAATAACATTTATTATCTAAGAATACATTAGATACCACATGTACAACATAGGTTATCAATCCTTCCTAGTATAAGGATTCATCAGTGCCTACTGATCATCTTACCACTAGAATATGTATAAAAATAGATTGAATTTTATAACCTTATTTTATATGCATTTTATCATCAATTAATAAATTATTTTATTTTTTCTATCATAACATTATATTGTAATATTATGTGGAATGGTAATTCTCACTTGCATGAGATAGAGAACTTTCATACATAGGTAATGGTATATTATAATGAATAATATCAAATTACTATAAAACCTAGGAGGAAATGTTATAGAATTATGGAAAATACGTATAAGTATTGTGATATTTCTCTGTTGAAACCAGTATCATGTTGTAAATTGTGGATAGAATCAAAGATAATTTATAATCCCATCTGTTTGATAAAATATTAAGTATAAAATTTTATATTTTTTTATTTCAATGAAATAAGATTTTTTGTATTTATTTCCATATATTGTTTCAAATACACTATTTGTGGGAGTTGCAAGATTGATGTAAATAGGTTATATACAGATGGAATATAATTATTAGTTTTATAAAGGCTAGTATAGTAGAGTTTGAATAGATTTAGGGGTTATAGTATCCCCCCATGATTTTCCCATCCCACATAAACAATAGGTAATTCCTAATATAAATAGTGAAAAGTTTAGTGTATTATTAAAAATTTATTATTTTTTGAAAAAATTGAGATTTCTATTAACTAATTATTACATAAACTAATTTATTATTTTATATGATTTCTTGTAAATAAAAAAATAAGACCTACAGAATTTGTGTGGACACATTGAGATGGAAGACCATACCATAACCTGAGATAAACAAGGTAATGTGTTTATACAAATAAAAATGAAAACAAATTATGATTAAAACAATAAGTAACAGAAAATTTCAGAAACTATTTTTTGTATTTATGATTTAATAAAAAATAAAATTTTTATTTTTATTTTCTTATAAGCATTGAATTTTATAGTGAGATATTTTTACCATTTACTGGTGTTTACCAAATAAAAAAAATTCTTCCATGGGTTGAATGATGAATTATAGGGTTTCTATAATTTTGAGATAAAATAAAAAATACAATATTTATTATATATAATAACATTTTATCATGTATTTTCAATATATGATTATATATTATAAATCACATACCATTATCTATAGTATTCAGAAGAATTTATGTTAAAAATGTATCCCCAATAAACTCTTTGAATGTGTTTTAGGTGAGGATCCCTAGTGTATGGTTTGTTATTTGCCTATGAATTCTAGCATTATTACTAGGTATTTTGACACATCATGAAATTCAAACAAAATATTGCACCAAACAATGTTTTGAAGAATGATATAGATGTATTTGAGGAAACAAATGGTACTCCAGATGTATGAAAGATGGAAACTAATCATTAAATAATTCATAATGAAATAATGTCTATATGTCAATCAATTCCCCTAGATTCTGGTGTTGTTTTCGATACATGCATGTCAATTATGTTCTCATTGCATTCTTCTCTATATAATGGTAGTGGTGATAGTAGTGGTGATCTAGGTAATGACCTTATAAGTGCTTATGTTGATTATATTAACTTGGATAATGTTTCTTTTAATGAGTTTATAGATGACCATGATTTTAGTGATGGGCATAAAAATAGTGGTGACCATAATGAGGATATAGTTATATGTTTATCAATTATATTTCTCTCAAAAAATTAATCACACTTAAAAAATTATGGTGGGAATAGTTTTATTGAAAATAATTTTATATATCTCAGATATCATTTTAATATTGTCTTCTAATCTCCAAGAATTTAAAATATATAAAAGTCCCTATTTTGTATGCATGTTTTGATTGATGTATATTTGTTTTCTTAATATTATTATATTTTGTTTTCCGGTTATTTTCAAGGATTAAGGCTATGTGGAAGGTTTTTCCTAATTTATAGGGCATATAAAAAAATTTCCTTGCTATGTTGGTATGGGATAAAACAAATACTTTCCTTGAACTGGTGGAATAAACTATCAGTTCTAACAAAATAAACAAAATTTTATAAAAATAACTATTGAAAAACCATTTGTATGTACCTATATACAATGGGTATGTTTTGGTGGTTTGAGAAAATATTGGTATATGTAACTACCTTTATTTTTCAAGTTATTAATATTTTTTAATAAATTAAATGTTATCAATATATTATGTTACATGAAACCATCAGTTTTAACAAAAAAAGATATTTTATTAACATATTACTCAAATGTAACTATTTTAACCTAGACATTAAACATGGAAATATGAATATTAATAAATAATTTTAAATATTAATTATAATTTATTTATATCAATAAATAATATTTAATAAAAAATTATATATTTTAAGAAAAGAATTTCTAGGTTTTGAAAATTCTATTTTCTGGAAAGAAGGATTCTTATTTAATTTTTGTGAACAATAATAAATTAAATTTTTTATACTTTTAGAAAATTAATTTTATTAAATAAACATCATTTTTAAAATTATTACCTCAGAATTATTTTTGGAATAATTTATTGTATTTTTCTGGAATGTTTAATTTTTCTATGAATCGTAAACATTGCTAGTTTTTATTGAAAACTGTCTTTTCATATAATGAACATATAGGGATAGTTTTTTAAATAACTAGTGTAAAAGAAACAATAGTTCATTTAAATATCAATTAATCTAATTTAGTTCATTGAAACAATTTTCACATTAAATATAGATATTAATTTTTTTAAATTTTGAATATTGTATCTTCAGAAAACATCTTATTCATAATATCCCTGAGATTAGAATTAAATTAAATGTTTCCAAAAATTAGAATTTAATGTGTTAAAAATTGATTCTTTATTTGAAATTATTATTATTTTAATTATATATTATTTTCAACATTTTTTCTCCCATAATGATTAGTAAGAGTATTAAAATTTATATACAATGTTTAAGGTTTAAATGGGATTATCGGGGGTTAAACAAAAACGATAAGTGTTAAAAATGATCCAAAACATTTACATCTCCGATTTTATACCCATATTTAAAACTTTACAGTTTTATGATCGATAATGGTTATATTTCACCCTTTATCATGATAAAAATGTTGTTAAACTTTTTCTTTTAAAAAATTATAAGTGTTCAACTCACCTCACTTATAAAATGATACCCCTTATTAACTCTTATTATTGGTTAGTTGGGATTGTTAGAGAAAATTCTTGTATGGGCGTTTTAGTTACTATAAATTCATTATTTGGTTACATATGATGACCTCCTGAATTCTTAGAGCCTGAGGCATCCCCTTTCCATTTTTCCTCTCGATCATTCTAGCCAGTCCTCTCACCTTCTTAGTTCTTCATCCCTTGGTTCAGTGTTCAGAAAATCTATCCTCTATAAACATACATTAACAGTTACCTATACATTTTTTATTTCCCTCCATTCAGAAAAAAGCTTCCCCCATTTATTTAATTTACCATTCCACTTTACTCTATCGCACAAGATCCTATCTTTCCCATGTTCGACGGATACGGTGGAATATTGTATTGTTTTTATATCCTCAAAGATGGTAGAAATGTGGTGATTCTATTCTAGTTTTATGTTATTTGTAGCTTTTAGATAGTCATGTGGACTCTTTATTATTGAATTGATGAATACCACACTATAAATCAACCTCTATTGAAGGGTCTGTTGTGGATTTTATTCCACAGTCCAAAGTTCTATGGTGTTCTTGGTGTCCAGTTCTCGGCTGTGTGGTGGGGATGTTAGCATCAACGATGTGTGGGTTTGGTTGGCTCCAAGATTCTAAAATATTGTAGATGTATATGTATTGGGTATTATTTTATAGGATCACTAATCAAGGAGGATGTGAAGAGTTTATGAGGATGTGAAGGATCATAATATAAGGGTTTTTGGTCACATGATGTGGATAGTGTGGTCACACATGGATGTTTTCAGTGTTTGGGGTGTTTTCTAGCTCGTAACTACAGGTGTGGATCCCCTTACACATGTTAACTCATTTTTTATTACATATTATAGTTCTCACATAAACATAAAGTGATTTTTTCATCAAAATAGAATAAAATAGTTTGATTGTTGTTAAACCAAATGTTTTTTTCTACAGAAGTGGTCAGACCCCTAACTGGGCATTTTATTTTATTTATACCTTTAATTCCTGTCATTATTATTAAAACGTTATGATCAAATAAACTTAGTTTATAACATATGAATAGATATTGATATTCTAATTATCCATATCCTCTTACAAAAAAATGTATATGAAATTATCATTTATCAATATGGAGGACTGCCACCTTACAAACCGATGTTAGTCGATTTCCATCACAGCCTCTAACAGAATGATATTATGACGTTTAAATTGTTTATATATATGATATAAATGGTATTATTTAACTTTTTTAATTATTAAATGACATATATATTGATATTTTTAATTATTTGGGAAAAAATAACGTTGATCGTGTGTACGGAAAACTATCACCCTGCGAAGCGATGTGAAACATTCATACATTACATGGAAGGTAATAAGGATGATTTTATGAAATATATGTGGTATATATTACATAAAAATTATTTTGGGATGTTAATATATTAATTTACTTTATTTATTTAAATCTATCAAGATAATGGAAACATTATTCATGCATACATAGGACCTACCATCACCATCAACAGTGTTTATGATTGTTTATCTCTAAGAACAATGGATTATTATAATATCATATTTGAAGAATATATGTGATATATATATCATTTTTACATTGTGGATATAATAGAACCATGATCAGACTAAGGGGAACATAAATAAAAAAATAAAATATACATAAAAAACTATGTAGTTATTTCCTGAAATATGGTTGTAACATTTAATTGTTTATAAATGGGTAATAAAGGGGAATAATAAAATAATATATGGAGTTATATATATATATATAGACCGTTGATACATTTATAATTAATATTTATTTATTATATAGGTGGTTTGAAATTTTACGATGGATGTTGAGACGTAAGTTAAAGGATTTGTTTCTCAAATTACAAAGCTTAAGACATATGTTATGTTATGAACCTATCTTTATTTATGAGGTATATATAAAACCCCTTGGAAATTAAATATAATAAATATATTTATTATATGATATTATAAATTTCATTTATTGTTATTATTTCATAATTATTATGATTCAATGTTAACAAATTTGAAAATGTTTAATGTTTCATTCTTACCCTTTTCTTGGATTGAGTTGGATTATGCTTCTAATGTAGATATCTTGTGAGATGTCTCTCAATAAACACATTATTTTTATACTCCAATTTTTATTTCCTGAAAATAAATTTCCTCAATCTTCTAATTCCTTTATGTAATCAGGACACCTATATATTATTTTAGAGGAAAAGTATAATTACTTTTCTCTTCCGATTAAAACCATTTTCCTTCAAAAACCATGTATTTCAACAATTTGTTTCACAAATGATTTTATTATTATATATTTTATTTAGTAGATATATTTTTTAATCAATTTTGAATTTTAACAAAAAAAAAGTAATGGGATCATCATGTCATTTTCCAAAAAATTCTTTTTTGGATTTTACCAAAAATGTGAAAGGTATGTTTATTTAAACATGTATAGTATGAAAGGAATTCCTGGCTGCCATGACCATTATTTTATTTTAATATCCTTTTTAAAATTTTCTTGGTTATTTTAATTTAAAGGGTTTTTTATAATTTTTTATGTTTTGAAAAAAAAATTTCAATGCTGATAATATATTTTCAACATGAAATGTTTTAAATGATTCTTGAAGCTTCATATATAAGATTAAAATTTTATCTTCAATGAAGAGGATATCCAAAATGATTTATGGGTTTTTATTATTCAAATTTGATTATTAATGAGATTTTATTTTCATCATGAAATGTGTTAATTGATATTTCAAAATCATCTGCCATCTAATATGACTTCTACTCACGTTACATATGGATTACTAGAGATATAATCCAAGGATATCATTCTTATTTTTTATCTGAATGGTGTTTTTCAATAGATTGATTTTTAAGAAACATTTTTCTCTTACAGGGGTTATACTATTAGGAAATTCATATAAAACCCACTTATTTTCACTCATTATGATATAAAGGAATGATGATATGATCAAAAACAATTTCTCTCTTCCAACTATTATTGTAATTTGGGATGTTTATGAAACCAATTTCATTACACAGGTTATGATATAATTAATTTTTTATGATCATTTGGCACAAAAATATATGGATTTAATTATGGTATAGGTGAAACCAATATCTCCCTCAAATTCATTGGTTAATGATCTTTATATCATGAGTTAGACTGGATTGAAATTGGGATTAAACATGAGTTAGTAAGTGAATATTTTTGCTATGATGATCTTGGAAGTGAACTATGACTACTGTGATGGTTCTGGGAATGATCCCATTCTACAATGATTGCATTATAATTGAGATTTAAAATAATGTAAATTATTTTATATGATTTTTTATATTACATAATTTTTATTCATGAAACAATTTTCTGTTATCATGGATAATGTTCTTGGATTCCCTTGTGATTTATGTATTATAAAATTTCAATATATATTCAATGACTCATGATTTTGATATTTTATATGACGTTCATGGTTTTCATATGTCATTATAATGTCCTAATACCATTATTCTCATTTTATGATTATGTATCACTTTTATCAACCCTTACTACTCAGGTGAGCTCGCCCTTTATTATGTTTCCTTTCCAAACATTATGAAGAAATGTATTTAATATGATTTATCTATGAGGAGTTACATTAATGAAAACATATTGGTAGATGATGTAGTTTACATTTGACTTAGGTGGTTATGTTTCCTTATAATCATATGCACTACAACATTATGATATTAATGTGTTTGTTTGTATAATGTAATTAACATTGAGAAAAAAAGATATCAGATCAATGTATTAAAATACATGACCATTATAGAAAAGGCTTTACAAAATATTTCCTAAAATTTAAAAAACATCTCATATAATGGGTAAATCTCATATTTATAGTAGTAATTTGATAATTACATCTTGTTTATAGCTCATTATTCACTCGATCAGAAACTGACACAATATCTACATTTATTAAAAATTGATTTTAACATAAAAAACTAAGGAATAGAACATATACTATAAATTTACATTTAATAACCATTCAATATTTCCTTTTCAGTGAACAAATCCAATAACCTTATCATTCAAAGACTGTAATTAAAAAAACATACTTACACTACTTGTATTAGTGGAAAACATCAATCATTAGTTTTTTTTGTAGATAAAATACTGTTATTGATCCAACCATTCAAACCATATTTCTTAAATTTAATCTTTCAATAAAAGAAAAACTATTGATCAAATTATATGAATCCAACTTAGATATCACATAATATTATTTTTTTAGTAATTCAAATCAATATTTGTATATTTTTATAATATTTTATCATACCCATTAACAACATTATCGAAAATTCAAAAACCTAACTATGGTTGATATATTACAATTAGTGAACTGGTGATTTCTAATTTTGATATGTCATCTACACTATTCAATCTATGACGGTATATATATATTTAAATTTTATTCACAGGTGTATATTAAATGGTTATCATAATACTTACGATGGTCATTTAATATTGAACAATTCTTCTTTGAAGAAACATCCTATTACAAGATCCAATTTTGACTATAATTATTAAATTTTGAGATATTCATCTTCATAGACTCACCATGTACCATCTTAAATCCATTTTTACTAGTCCCCCCAAATCCAAAGAAAAACACTCCTTCAAACATCCTTGAATCATGTTATATAACTCTGAGTCCCCATATTCTATATCCCAAACTCCATAATGTTAACTAAATTCTTTTTTTTGGCCTCATTGTCTTTTTTTAGTTATAATGACTCTCAATTAAGTTATATATTTAAGAATTTTTTAAATCTAATAATATTAAATTCATTTATTCTAATATACAACACTAAGATTATTATTTATTCATAACTCCTCTAAAACTCCACAACTGGTGGATATTACATATCACCTCCTTTGGTCTATTGTGTCTATTATTTTTGTAAATATTTTATAAGAAAATGCTTATACATATTATGTATCAATATAAAATAATGACTTATAAGAATTTAAATTCCTTACAAAACTCAATATAAATATTACATAATGCCCTGAAATAAATATTTGAAGATTCAATTCAAATAAATTCAGAAAACAAATTTTTTAAGAAAATTATATATGAATATAAATTACAATTGATGAGAACATGAACCTCTCAAAATAAAAACGTTATTTATAATTATAGAGTCAATTATTTAAAATCCATATATAATTATAAAAAATTAAATCCATGAGAGAAATTAATTAATGCTAAGAAACATTAAATTTCATACAAAAACATTTTCTAATCAATATTCACCAAAACTTAAAAAAATCACAATAATTCTTAAAATATATATACAAAATAATTAATTATTTAATAAACTAAAAATTATTTTAGAATAGATTTATAATTATTTCCATATTTCACATAATTGGAAAGAATATTTTGAATTTATTAACAAATACTATGTTAAACTAAATATTAATTAAAAATATTATAAAATTTACATTCCCATTATGAAAAAAATGAGTCCACATCAAATTTAGTATTAAATTAATTGTGATTATTTATATTGTCTAACATGTGGATGTAATTTGAAATATATATTTATTCAAAAAAATCCAACAAAAACTATTATATCAATATCAATCTAGATTCTTGGAGGAATGATGTGTGTTTTAATATTCTCTATAATCTAAAAAAATAAAAAATAAAAAATAAAAAATCTGGTGTGAATGATTGTTGGAGTGAATAATTCTATAAAAGGGGTAAAGAGATAGTAAAAAATTAGTTTAGATAATGAAAAAAATACAAAGTATAAGTAGAAGTTATCAAATGATGAAATGGATGATTCCAATTATAGTAGTGTCTCTAGTTAAATAATAAATAATAAAAGACTATATTGATGGGAATCCTAATTCTAGGGTTTTTCTATTCTTGTATGAAATATTTTCATTATATGATTCTAACTGAAATTTAAAATCCAGTGTTTTATTGCTTTAAACCCATGCAATTTAGTATAAATTTTTTAATTTTTTACATTTAAATTAAGAAAAATATTGTTCATTATAATATTATAAAGAGTAATTTTATCATTTTTTATATAAAGTGTCCATTTACACTCATTTGAATCATTTTTTAATCGTTCAATGTTTTTTACTATTGGGTATTAAAGTACATGTCTTTATTTCATTGAATAGATTCATCCTATTGTATTTCCAATTGATTGTAGATTTCTTATGCATGATTCCCTATATATATATACTCTTCACTCTGATTTCATTTTTATATTACATTACAATTATTGGAGATGAATTGTTTTATTAATCTTCTCACTTCTACAAGCCCTTGGAGAAACCAATTTATTTAATTTTTGGGGTTGATACGATTTTGAAATAGGAAATTGACTAACCATGAATAATGAAGTAAAAATAACTTGAATCACTGAATAAGGTATGTTTTATCAGCTGAAAATAGAATATTAAAGAATCTATATTTGGGAAGTAACTATATAAATTTATCAAATATTTCTTTATTTTCTGGATTTAACATTCATTATAATATTTAATTCTATAGTATTTTAAGATTTTTTTTTTGTATTTTTGTTTGTTATTATGAAAAATTAATAATATTTTTATTGGTTTTTTATTCGATTAACCATTCATTAATGTTTTTATATATCTTCGAATGCCTTTTTTGTTCACTAATGACAATCCAAATTATATTTAACTTAAACCAAAAACTTTTAATGGAAAGATTATTTATACTATCAAATTATATGTTATATCTAACAGTAAATGATGTTTCATAATTTGAATGTGTGTGATGTTTTTTTTGTGTTTGAGAACGTATTAGAAAGAGATTTATTTGGACCCTTTTTTATTTTTTACACTATAATTTCATAATAACATATAACATAATTTTAAAAAAACATCACATTAGATTTCAAAAACAGTGATAATTTTTTTTTAATTGTAAAATAGTTTTTAAATGATATAAAAAAATTTAATATAGACAACATAAATATTCCTAATAATTTCATAAATATTTATTTTTAATGATGATTGATTTTCATATCAGATTATTGTAATTTTTTTAATTATGATATTTTTTGTGATTGATAAATAATTTTTTATCTCTAATTCCTTAATTTGGAACAATATTTCTTAACTCACTACTTAAAACTCCATCATAGTAAAATTTTAAAATTAAAATTTTTATTCTCAATTGAGTTATAATTTTAGGAATATAGTTAAACTTATTAACTCTGATGTCTAATTAAATAAAAATGAACTCTCAAAATTTAGATGAGCTGCACTTTTTGAATTTGATGGATGAATTGTTTTTATTTTTGTTGATTTTAAATTAATTGCATATATTTAATCATTATCCAGTATATTTTGGAGTCATGCAAATATTTTAATTAATTACTTCATAATTAGTGTGTTTTTTATGTATTTGTCAAAGAGAAAACATTAATTTTGAAATAGTAATGAATACAAATTGATGTTTTTAAAAATCTTTTAATTATTTTTTAATTTTATCTACCATTTTAGAATAGGAAACCATATTTATTAAAATATTTTCTTTTTTAGATATCAACAATTAATTTTCTATTGAGTTATTCTATGGAGGAAATAATATTTTTAAAACACCCTTATTATTAGTGTAATGATCGTATATTTTTAAACATATTTCCAATTTTCTATAGTAATTAAATTGAATGATTGTCGACATGTAGTAGACTATAAAAGGGGGAATTTGATGCGGTTTTATTTTATACTATTTTCCACATACTTTATAAATATTGTCTGATGTTTTTATGATTATAATGATCTTTTAATATAAATTTATTTGACTCTACTATTTTATATTGAAAATGTATTTATTTGATTATTTATTTGGAATGGTTTACTTTTGGTGTAAATTGATTAGTTTCTATAGTTTTAATTCTCACATTCATTCGAAAATTATTTTGGAATATACATTGTTTATTTAATTGGAATATCATTTTTCTGGTGGTATGATTTTATATACGATTTATAATTATTTTTTAAATGGTTCTTTGTTTTTTATCATAAATATTTCAAGTAAGAATGAGTTTAATTTTATTATTTTAGTTTGGAAATTCATTTTTAATATAGTTAATTTTTTAAAATATTGTGTATTTAATTTATGGGATATATTTTTAGGTAATGTATTATCCACCTTGTTCCTCATTGTTTTTTGATTTTCCATTAGAGATATATAATATTATATGGAAAACACTAATGAAACATATTGTTCATTATTACAGAATTGAAGTTATATACATTTTTCTAGGAGAGAATAGGGAAATGTAATATCATGATCTTCACATGTAATATTATTGAGATTCGGACATGGGTTATGTAATATCATATAACATATCAAAATAAAATAATCTACTCATGGAATATCTAATGTTATGAAATGTTTAAGACTCTTTATAAATTCATGTATATATGTAATGCACATCCATTTTTTAGATTTATAGAAGGATTCGTATGTTTTATGATACTATATGGTGTGTGAAAATGGGAGTATAATGAAGTCTATATATGATTAATGTCTCCATGAATTTTCCTTGTTTAAGATTAAATGATCCTTACATGCAATTAAATTTGTAGAATCCAAGCCTATGTAAGAAATTGAAGGATTTTTGAGTAATATAAATTCAATTTATACGATATTTTGTAAGAAATAATGGATAGTAATGATATATTAATCCTTTAATTATGCGAGATTAACCCATAACAATTCGAGAACAAATATTGTTAAAAATATAAAAAACCAATTGTTCTTGAATTAATAAGTATAATGGTCGATCAACTATTGTTGTAAGTAGATACTGTATTATCTGGATATATTCAAGGTAAATCAAATCTAAATAGGTTGAAATTCATTTAACACATGGAGTAGATGGAAAATGGAAGTTTGATTTCCATGAATGTTTCTTAGTTGGTACTTCTTTTTTGTGGGTTTGATTTTTTAAAGATCAGTATTTCTGAATAAGATTTAAACTACTATTGAATAATAGTTTATTTTATAAGATTAATGAATGATAAGTATTAATTATATATAGATGTTTTTAATGGACCAAAAATACCAGTTTTAATTCCTTTCCATGGTGTTTAATAAACATCTATCCTTTTATCTAGGAAACAGGAGGGAATAAATTTCAATCATCATTTTCTCACGAAGCATGGATGGGGTACACACTGGTGTTTTTTCAAGAGATTATAGTGTTTATTAACATCAAGGAGGGATTTTTATAGGATCTCAATCATAATAAATGAAGGTATACTATCTATTTATTTTTTATTGAGTGTGATCAAAATCATTGAGGTTTACAACTAATGATTCGAGCTGAAATTAAAATATTATTTACATTTTGTGTAATTTTTAAGTATTGGTATTTATTTTTAGAAATTTAAGTTTTCTAGGGTCACATGTGGATAATTATTTCCCAAATAAAAACTGTTATTTTCATCAAAATTAATTTATGAAATTTTTTATATCATCAAATTCTGATTCGGTGTAGTCCAGACCAAGAGAACTTCAATATTTTATTGATTTAATGTTGGTTAACGAAGTTGAGGAAAACTTAATTCTAAGTAATAATGTCACCAATTTGTGATTTGGAAGTTTCTTTGATTTAAATAGTATAATAATTGGTTGACCATGGACATGATGATAGAGCTATCAAGGGTAATATCATTGATTGTGGTATTTATTAGTATTTTTTTAGAAATGGTTGTAATAAATGAGGAATATAAAAGACACTATAATTTTTTTGGGACTCGGGGACAATGGATAATGTAAAACATAATGAATTTATATTTAATATATATGAATATTTTATGTTGGATATAATTAAAATAAGATTTGAATGAAATAATAATGATGATTATGGAAACATTTACGGGCTGAGTGGTTGAAAACTAGGAAATGTGAAAGGGAGTTTGTTTTTGGAGTTATTCTATTTATCTATAATAAAATTCAGGTATCTAAAAACATATTAGTGATTGAGGGGAAATAAAATCAGGTAATTTTAGTTATATCCAGGGTCTTTTATAACCATAAAACTTGTATATTTTATTCACCTTGTGACTAATATGATTAATGATAACCATATCCTTGTAGAGAGAGTTATAAGTGTGTGAGATGGGGAATGTTAAAATATATGGAGAATATTCACCTCATTAAAAAATATTGTTTCAATAATTTTTGGTGTTCATGAAGAATATAATTACTTCTCATGTTTATAAATTTTTTAATGGATAATATTTTTTTAATGGAAAAATGAATTTTTTTTATACATTTAAATTGAGCATGAAATTAATTATTTGATTTTATTACATACTCTTCTCTATATTATCAATATTGAAAAAATTTATATTCTAACAATAACAAGATAAATATTTTCAATATCGTCAATATTTGTTGTGTTAAATAGATAATTAATATTATTTTTTTAAAATATATTTCAGTCCATTGATGGGTGACCACATCATGAAAAAAATCATCACTTTCAACTAAAGAAATAATCACTTATTTATCCATTTTTAATAAAATATTAGAATCCAAAAATCATATAATTGAGAAAATAATTGGCCACAACTATTAAACATGTTTTTTTATTTATTATTTATTTATTTTTTTAAACTACAACCTCATAGTTTTATGATTTAATGACAAAATTGCATTTATTAAAAGTGATTAATGTACCCAAGGTCTCTAAAATATTTTTGATCTTTTCTGGAATATTTATTTTTTATGGAATAAAATGAATACTGTAGGTATTTTTGTCCTTAGATAGTGATATATTATATCTATTACTTGAGTAATCTTAGATGAATCCATGATATGTAATGTCATTGGCAACATACATATGAATAAATGGAGAATATATGTAAGAAATTATTTTAACAACCCCGATTGAGTTTTATCAAAACCAAAAGGAGGATGAGACATCAAACAAAATTTATATCTATATGGTGATGTATATATCATTGTTGAGAGGGATACTGTGGTTTTTGTTCTTAATTATATAAAAATTACTAAGATTTGGAGATCTGTATCTAGGTTTAAAGAAGATAAAAAATCAATGTTGTTAGATTGTGTGTAAAATCAGAAGATGGGGTTGGAAGAATCTAATATTTTAATAAAAAAATCATAAAACCATATGTATCTATAATGAAGAGTGGATTGATGATTAATGATTAACTTATAAATGAATTTAAACATGATGATTAATTTCACTATTACTTTTTATCCACCAATTATTTCCCTCATTTATTATCATTATTTCTCTAACATAATTTTACACCGTGTGCCTCCATTAATTTTCCATTAAATTCAATTATTCTAGTTCGAATGATCCACCAAGATGATATATTTTAATTTCCTTGTAATTAGGATTTTTATTTATATAATAAACGAATCAATATAAAACAAATATTTTGGGTTTCTTACTAAAACAAATCACTATATTATTCAATCTCTAATATTATTCCGTCATTGAGTCCTTCTATGCTTATGTGTCTTCCCTAGTGGACATTACAAACATCTAGTATCAAAGAGAATTTAGTTTGTTCGATGATCTCATTCTCTAGTACCTCATCAACTAGATTCCCCCATGCTTCTATGTACATCCCAAAACACACAATAATGGTGTAACCATACCTATGTTAATACATCAGGTTGTGAAGAAGGTTATGTGAATGATTTTTTATCCAATCCTCACAAAGAAAACCTACCATAATTAAAAATTATTTTTTATATGATAGGGGTATAACAACCTTTTTTTAACTAACATTCTAAATTCAATTTTATTTCCCTTAATTTAAAACCAAAATAAATAGACTTATCGATTTAATTTCATATGATTTATTTGAAAAATAATGTGAAAGATATATTTTTTACATTAGTTAATTTTTAATGTGATGTAAATAATCTATGTGATAATATTGGTTTTAAAATACTATGAAAAAGGTATTTTAGAAAACCATCATATTAAGAGTCACATGTTAAATTAAAACTCTCTATAGTTTCATTATCTTCTCCAAAACTCTTGATCATGATATTTATCCATCCTTATTAATCATCATCCTAATTATCTTCTTTTTCCCTAGAAATCATTTCTTCTATCATAATCACCTTTCGATTCATTGTTTTCCTCCCTATATGCTTCCTTATGCTATCGCTTTATGGTTTGCATTTATTTTTATTATTTACTATGCATCAACTATATGTTCAATTTGATGAGTGTTTATTTTGGGATTATTGAATTCTGAAATGGTATCTACAAATAGTTTTCTTTGATATTTCTTGGATATTTGTATTTGTAGTTGATATTATTTATTCATCTTATGTATTTTAAAATTAATAATTTTTTTTAGAATTAGGTTATATTATTTTTTCATAATTTATGTTTTAAATTATATAAATTGACAAATTAATGGGAATCTGTAGTATGTTGTAATCGTACATTATAAAATAATCATTTAAAATAATAGTGGATTATGGAGTTTTAGTATCGAGTATTAATAGTTTATATTTAGATTATCAGACTGATTCCAAGATTGTATTATGATCCAAAAAGATTTATATATTCTAATTAATCATATTAATAATGAAAAATGTATTTCATGAATGTATTGATAATTGAATTACAATTTTGTTTTAGTTCATTATTTTTCAAACCCCCTTTACTGAATAGTGTTTCACTAGAGTAAAATTTTTTATTTATTTAAATATATTATTTGAAAATATTTACAATTTCATTTAAACCTATGGATTTATAAATTTAATAATATCAATTATTTTTATCATATTAAATGTTACATTTGTATATATTTGAGTTAATCTAAAAATAAATAATTATAATGATTGCATTGTTTTTTAAATTTTTTATGGAATCTCTCTTTTGTGAGCATAACGAATGTGTTTTCATATTCACACATGCATGTCAATTTTGGTATAAGTGTTTACACCTATTTATATTCATTTTCAGGTTTTGTAATCTCACTTTTTATCAACCCCTAAAGTATGTCTCTCTATATTAACATATTTCCTTATTTCCATTGAAAATAATAAAAATATAATTTTGAAACATAATAATAAAAGTAAGGAATATTGTTTTTTGTTAGAATATTAAAATGAATTCTAATATTTCGTTGCTATTATTTGTTATTGAATTTATTAGAAAAGGATGCTAATTGAAATTTTTTAAACTGGTACTTTTTTTTAAATATGATGTCATTATTATATTTGTATAATATTATATGTTTCCATTTTTATAAAATTAAATTTACGAATAAATTTTATAATAGGATAACTTATATTGAACTGATAAAGTATTTATAGATAATAATGAGTCAAAGTTGTATTAATTTAGATTAAACAATTAAAAAATATTAGGAATGCAATGGGGATTTTTTTAAATTATCTAAATAATATAATCTATATAACACCTTTTTTCATATCCATTTTTTAATTGTTTAAATCTTTTAAAAAATAAAAGTAGAGAAATCAAAGATCACTTCATTTTTTATGTTCAAAATAAGAGTTACATTAATTTTATTTTGAATTTTTTAATTGAGTATAAATACAGATCAATTTATGGTAAATATTTTCAAGATGATATGTCTGATAAAATTAAAGAAATAATACCTTCTGTTGAGGTGGAGTAAATTGGGAATGCACTGAAAATTGAGAATTTATATAGTGATGCTGAAAAAATTGTATATAGGTTGTATAATGTTGATGTATTTTTCTATGGTGTTAAGATTTATTAAGTTGAAGCCCTTCAATTGAATAAGTGATAATTGTTTTATAGATTTATTATGGCTATTGAAAGATATAATTCCTATAGAAAATAATATTCTAGATTCATATTTTATAGTAAATAAAATATTATTCCAAATTTTTTTGGGTATAAGAAGATGCATTGATACAAAAATTATATTCTGATACATAGAAAGTTATATTAAAGCATTTTGGGGTGTCTTAGAGTTAGTTCATTACAATATAAGTTGAAATGAAAATTACATGTTGATTTAAAAATTAAAAATTCTTATTTCTATGTAATATGTTATCTTATTTTAAATCACTGTTTAATACAATATATTAAAAATAAAAATGATGAAAAAAGGATAATATGGAATGAAGAATAGAAAATATGTTCTGTGAAATTACATCATCCTAATGTTTGTCTCTTGTAGATGAAACATAATCAACAATTCTTTGTATTTGAACTGATGTTAGAAATTGAAAACATTGATTTGGTATTGTTGAAATAAATCTATATTATATCCTCGATATAAAACACAATTCATTAATAATTTTATTATAAATTCATAACTTATCACCTGAATGTTTTTGTGATGAATAAATATATCATGTTGAGTTTAATTATCTCTTTGCTAAAACAACCATGAAATGATATTAATGTTTTCTTTTTCATTGGTAATTGATTATTTTAATCTTTTATAAGAGGAATCTAAAATGTTGAATTATTTTTATAAAATGTATAATTTTTTATCGATATGTAATGATTTTGTTCACTATAAACAACTTCCCATCTAATTGAAATTTCTCTGGATATAGTGTTATGGTGACTAAATATTGATAAATTTTTAAAGTAATTTTTTCTTATTATCAAAAAACCTGATAAAAATATATTAAAGGTGGGTCATATAAGGTTTTGTCTATGGATAACTATTAATGAAGTTTAAAAATAGTCATTCACTAGATCTTAAGAAGCTGGGTATTCTCTGAAATATTTTCCAATAAAATTATTTTATGATAGGGTGAATAAAATTGATTTCACATTTTAAAAGACACATAAATTTGATAAAGATATAAATATTGAGATGAAATTATCTATATTTTAATAAAATCTATATTGGAGATATATTGTAGTGAACCATAAAACTGATGTCATGCATCCAGAGGAAAATATCTATGATAATTTGTTTGTACCATTTTCAGATATTAAATGAAATACTAATGATGGGTAACAAGGAAGTTTAAACTTATTATTAATGAAAAAATGGTTGGAGTTACCACCCACTCTATATAATGTGAAAATAAATACCCACAATTTCTTATACATTATCAAATAAGGAGAAAAATATTTTCTGTCACTGACATCATTGTATTAAAATGCCACAATGTTATTATTAAAATTTAAAAAAAACTGTCACTAAATTATTAGAAATAAATAGAAATGAAATATAATGTTTATCATGCCATGATAAAATAGATCATATTATTTATATTGTTCATAATATTAATCATCATTATTATAATAACTATCATGATGGTGTGTTATGTTTTGTATTCAGTTTGTAAAAAAGTTTTCAATCTGAATAATTTGAATAATTTTGGACAACAATACAGTTTCTATACTTTATAAAATTTAAATGCACTTTCCTCCATTTTTTTGATATCAATGTTCACTTAATTTTTTATTTAGTGTAATAAATAAATAATTTTATACATTTATTTCAAAAATGGATGCTTGTTTTTGAAATATATATGATGATATATAATTGAAATTTTAATAATACACAACAACTAAAAGCCTCCATTATTGAAAATTATATTTCTAGGGTAGTTGCAATGTTTTTTTACAAAATAATTATCTTTATTAAAGATGATCGGTTTTCCTATATCCTGAATTGAAGGAGTCTATTTTAGTGTAATTGGGATCCATGGATTGAAAGTAAAATCACTGACAAGGTAATTGATAATGAATTACATTTATTCATCTTTAAACAAAATATGATGATAAAATATATATATCATTACATATTAATTCATTAAAATAATTTTATCCAAAGAAGAATTATATTTGGATATATATTGTTGATTGTAAAAAAATATTTCTTGGTTTAAATTGACTATGCATGGAATATCTGATGAATCGGAAACATTTAAATGATTATTGGGTGGTCTAAGTCTAAATTTCACAACATTTTCAGTGTGTGACATTAAGGGATATAAATTATATACCATTGATCATGAAAATAGAATATCAGCTCATAATATTAGTGTTTTGGTATATTTCTAGGAAAATTATTTTTTGAGTGCCAATAAAAAAATCACAATCTTTATGTTATGTGGATATTAAAGAGTTACTGAATAAATATGGAATATTGGATAAATTAAATTTTGAGGACTAGTTTTTAACAAAAAATTGGTTATCAGTAACAACAATGTTAGACATGACAGATTATATCCAAAAAAACATAATCAAAATATAGTCAAATATATAACCAATCATTTTTTCATGGAAACATATGGAAAAAATTATATAATATTGATCCATAAAATGTGAAGTGGTATATCATTATTTCTGGAAAAATGGTATTCTTTATGAAAAATTTAAAATGCTTCAAATTTATGTAACATCCTAACGTGCATGGAAAGATTATTTGAGAATATTTATTACAATGTCATAAACAAAGTTTCTTATATATGGAATTATCATGAGTATGGAATATGAAAAAATAATCCTTTAGTAATTTTTTAATATTACAAGTAACATTTATTTATTAAGGTTTACACTTTTAACATTTTTAAAATGTTAGATATACTATTTTATTATTTTTCTCTCCGCAAAAACATATTCTGACAAATTTGATAAATAATTTTCTAGATTACATTAATTTTAATTGAATCATTTTGTAATTGTATAAGTTTATATTGATATATTGGATATGTATACATTTTTTATATAAACATTCATTTGCCTATATAATTTTATGTTTCATATATATATATTATGTATTATTTTTATATTGTCATTTATATATGATTATGAAAATTAATATTGGTATTATTATTTTGATATTATTATTACTTACTCTAATGATTATGATAAATAGTGTGTTTTAATGGTTTTTTCTTTGTTTATATAATTTTAAAAAAAATTATTCAATCTTTTATTTAAGAATTTGATTTTTCTAATAATTTATGTAATTTTAGTTTTCTTTTTTTATATAATCTCACCTCTCATTAATATTTTTACCATTTTAGTAAACAACATAAACAAATATGCATGAAAATATGATTAGTATATTTTAATTTTTTGATTCTTTTTTAATTTTTCCTTCAATTTTATATATAAATGTTCAATTTCTATATTATTTATTATTCATTTATTAATTTTATATTTATGAATATTTCATATCAAACACTTTTGTCACATTTAACTTATAGTGATTATTGATGACATTTTTCTGCTGAGGAGACTCCCAATTCCTCAATAAAGGATCCCTATACTTCCATGGGGTTGAATAAGTCTTTATATGTTGGTTAATCTACTAAACTTGTCAATAGATTATACCCAATACTAGATGATATATACTGAGTTTAATAGTAATGATAATAAAACTATTCTGAATTCAAAAAAAAACATAATGTAAGCTCAAGAAAAATACAGAATTTTTATTTATAGTTGGAAAAATATAAATAAATAAATAATAAATCAATTACTGAAGAAAATTTTATAAGTTTATATATTATTATTTTACATATCGTAAACTTCTTTTATAGATATATTTTTTTATTATTATTAATTGAATTTATATATAATAGACAATATATAATCATAGAAGAAATTATTATATTTGGATGATAGAAGATGGATAGATTATACATGAACCATCAAATCAGATTTTGGTTTTGGAGAAAGGTAAGATTAAAAATTATATGAAATATACCATTTTCCATATCATGATTCTTGGATGAAGGTTTCAATAAAGTAGATGAAAAAAAATCATTTTCGGTAAGCGAAATAATAGATTTAAGGTGTTTTATTATATAATAAATATCACACAAATTCTATGCTTGAAATTAATTTAATACTACTATGGTTATATCATTTGGATATCAAACCCCAAAATTTATACTTCTGTAATTTTTCTCATGGTAGGAACATGTCATTGGAAAAATAATGACACCAAAAAAATCAAATAATGAGAGAAAATTATTTAGCCTCTACAGAGGATAACCCTTCTCTCCCCTATCCAAACATTAATAATTAATGATGGAAAGGATAGGGAAAATGTGTAGAAATATTAGATATTATTCATGGGTTATATCTAAGTTGATTGAATTGAGAAATTTATTTAATTTATGTTATTTAATATATTTTAATTCATTGTACACTATGATTCACTAATGCAGTTTTTAAATAATTTATACTAGGACTCCTTGAGGTTTATAGCATATATGGGACCTTTACAACAAAATATTTAATTGATATTTTAGATAATACATTATGAAACAAAAAACATGAAATTCATGTATGATGATACAGGGTTTGTTTTTTCGTAGTAAACTTATTTGGCCATTTAGGGAATCTTATAAGGTGGATTTATATATAGGAAAATTAGATTCATTTGTTTATAAAGATCATGATATGGTGACATGGTAGAATTTAGTATTATATTTTTATTATAGTTGATGTGTTTTAAAGAAAATTTAAGTATAGTTTCAAGATACAGGTCTCAATCCTCCACCTTTGGATGTACATCCCACTCCACTACATTTGTATCAATATCCAACTCTTACACTTCCTCTTCTATTATAACACCTCAAACCCAGAATCCTAGAGGCGTTTCATTACTTATTACATTGGCATGATTAAGAGGAATGAAATCCTTAAGTAATGATTAGTTTAGTAGTATTCAATAAACTACATACATACATGAAACGTTTATTACATTTGTAAATGTAACAAAATACAATACATAACAAAAAATAAAAAACTAGATCCATGAGAACTCAATAAGTGGTCTTCTCCTTATAACCTTTTGATGGTAAAAAAATAAAATGGGAGACCTCAAATGCTCAGTAATGGTTACTAGTGGTGAAATAATTAATAAAAAATAATAAAATATTATTCAAATTGGCATAGTAAATATGGAATGGTGTAAAATTGAAAAAAAACATACCATTAATAAACTGAGAATAAAAATGCATCCATAGATTTTTTAATAGTAAAAAACTTATGAAGAGTGATAAAAAATGAATACATATAAAGCTTATTAATTGGACATTATGGGTCTAGCACATGTTACAACTATACTGATGAAATGGTTTATGTCCGTTGATTGAAACCCATTTTATTTTTTGAAACAAACTAGAAGGGTTTGTCACCAACTGATATGTCTCATGAGACCCATCAATGCACTGAGGGGATATAGCAGGACTCAACATTCTCTTCATGTTAATTATTTATATATAGATTTAATACAACTACAAATTTACTTCTCAACATTCGTATAGAGTTTAGAATATGGATTCATCAATATTTATGTTTTAAAAACATCACAAATAAACCTCGTATGAAAAAGCGTATACAGATTAAGACAATAATCATATCCATGAAAACCTAATATGGATATATAATATATTTAAAATTTAAAATGATATATTATCTCAAATGGGTAGTTTATACACAACATATTAAATATTGGGTTAAAAAATGAAGTAAGTGTCAATGAAATTGAAATTGAGACAAAGTCCCTTACCACGTTGTAGTAAATTGAGTAATATGACCAAAAACTAATAACCACTAAATGAATAACATAATAAAAAGAATATAAATATAATCATGATAATATATATCAAATGGAATTAAAAAATACACCACATGCATTAAATAAGTTGGGAATAATGGAAATATCACAGAATTAAAAGTGGGATAAGAAACCCATAACCATATTCCAGAAGGTTCTCTCAATTAATCCTAATGACCTGAATAATCAAATTTAACTTCTTTAATTAATAATTCCAAAACCTAATAAATATTTAATATATTTATTATAGCCTTATTATGTTTATTAATTAATGTTTTCACGGGTTTAAGATGTTCAATTTTATAGTTTTGGAAGCATTTTTATCCTTGGATTTCATGATTGGTTCACTTATATTCATGAATAACATTTCGTTTGAAATGTGGTTAAAAATACAGAATTTTTAATATATATTATTAGTGAAATTAAAGATAAATAAATTATCTTATAATGATTATGGTTATATACAATCAGGATGAACCATTAGATAAAATTTAATGATAAATGCTTGGATAAACATGGCGGTTTTTTTCACAATGAACTTGTTTTGTATTACTTTTTTATATTATTAGTGTGCAAGGATTCCAAAAAATTTAATAAGATAAGATACCTATATTGTGGTCTATTTCACCCACTAAAAAGGTTTGATGTCCAGTATTTTATATATTAATATAAATTGAAAACTCGTCCTCCTTGAATGTGATAAATTAAGACATCCCATATGATGTTCTCATTTTAGTATAAGAGTAGGGGAAAAGAGAGATGATGATGAATTAATCTATTAGAATGATAAAAATAAAATTAATGTAGGGTATTGAAATTATCATATCCTTTGTATGTGGTGAGGTGAGTAGAGAGTGAAAAAATAAGGGAACTTGTAAAAGAAGTTGAAATAAAAAGGAAGAGACGTCCACCTCTTGAGTACTCCCCCTTCAGAATCTCCTTATGGAATTTGTTTTATGACATTTTGCTAAGACGAAAAGGTTTTGTACGTGGGAGGATGGCTAGGGAAGTGTATTTCTCAGAACATAGATGAGGATTAAGGTTTGAGTGGTGTTAGAGGAAGAGGGGGTGATGGGTGGTTTATATAATGGAGGGGAGGAGGAGTTTCTTAATATTCCAATCCTTATTTTATTATTTTGGGTTATTAATGTGAATATTATTGATTAATTTTACCCCAAATAGTAAATATTTCTTGTTATTTCTATCAATGTGGGATTGCATCTTCCTTGTATCAACAATGATGCACTACAACATGTATTTAGCATTTATGGTATTTTACTATTCATAAAACAAAATCACGAATTCTAGAAAATATACCAAAAAATAACCATAAACATTTTTGGACATGTAAAAATTAAAAATGAACTCCAATTTTTTTTAAAAAAAATTATAAATATTATTAATTTTTGTTTTAAATAATATCATAATATTTCCAAAATAACAATTTTAATTCAATTACTCATTTTTTACACCTTGAAAAATTATTCAACATCTTATTACCATATATCCATAAGAAAATTAAATAAAAATATGAATTATTGTTCATATGTCCAATATTAATATTACTATTACTATTCATAAGGGTATGTTACTATTCACCAAAAAACATTTTGGTTCTATTAGTCTCTGAAAAACTTACTAAGCACACCCAAAGATGACTGTTTTTTGAAATTCAAAATGCTTTAGTGAAACATGCCTTAGTTGTGACATTTACAAATAAATAACTAATTTTTTTTCATAGATACAAAGTTATTCTTGAAATATATGATATCTAATGAATTTAATTTATTTAAGAGAAATAGACCATAAAATGTTTGGGGTGTTATATTATTCCCAGCTTCAGAAATTTCATCCCCAAAATATTTCATGTATAAACCCCTTTAAATAGATGTGTGAGGTTATTCATCATAACACCAACAGGTTCCCATCTTGCTTCTTCTATTTTATGGTTTTTCTAAATAACCTTTACTAGTTGAGTTGTCTGATTTCTCAATACATTCTCCCTAGTGTTATGAATCGCGATAGGGTCTTCATAGTATGACAAATCAGGTTCTTGATTTTTTCCCCATAGGTGAATACATGAATTGGGTATGGGTTTTATTTCTTTAACAATGACACGTGGAACACATTATGAAATTTTCATTGACATGGTGGAATTTTTGATTGGTAATCTAAAGCTCCAATTAATTAAAGAATTTCAAATGGTCTGATATACCTGGGGATCAATTTCTCATTCTTACCGAACATAAAGCCACCAATCCATGGTGGTTAATTTAGAAGGATGTCATACCCATAATGAAATTCCAAATCCTTTCTCCCGTTGTGACCATTAATCTTTTTCCTACTTTATCCTACTTTAATTTTGGCCTAGAATTTCTTTACATTTATGGATGTCTCTATGATAAGTTCATGGCCAACAATTTTCCTCTCCCCAAATTCATCCCAACATTTTGGAGTTCGACACCTCTAACTATATAATTCATTATATGGCACCATTTGAATGCTATAATGGAAACTATTATTGTATTAAAATTCAACCAAATGAAATTATTGATCCCATATACCTTTAATGTCAATATATCATGATCTCAACATGTCATCCAATGTTTGAATAGTCATTTCGGACTTTCCATTGGTTTGGGGGTGATAAGATGTACTCATATGAAGCTCAGTATCCAAATACTTCTGGAGAATTTTCTAGAATTTGGATTTAAACTAAGGATCTCAATTTGAAAAAATCTATAGAGATGCCCCATGAATTCTTACAACCTCATTAATATAGATATTTTTCATACACTCAAGTGGTAAATTCTCTCTTATATCTAGTAAATGTGTTGATTTTGTGAAACGATCAATAATCACCCATATTTCATCATTCCTTCTATGTGTCCTTAGTAATCTTGTGAAAAAATCCATCATAATATCATCCCACATCCAAATAGAAATATATAGAGGTTACATGACCCCACGAGGATATTGTCTCTCAGCCATTATATTTTGATTGACTAGACACCATGATACATAGTCAACAATCTCATGCTTCATGTTATCCCACAAAAAATGTTTCTTCAGATCATTATACATCCTAGTGCTACAATGTTTTATAGAGAAATTAGACCAATTATAATCATATAATAGTTTCCATTTTAGCTTAGGTACTGATGGAACACATAACCTCTATCCAAATTTCCTAACTCCATCCACATACATGAAGTCCTCCAATATTCTATCCATAACAACTTTAATTTTATTTTGCATATTACCATCAACATATTGAGATATTTTTATCTTGTCTTATAAATAAGTTTTATAATTCATTTGAAATAGGAACATTGTTTCCCTATTTTAACAATTACAACATACATCATAAATAGATCTATGAATATATGATCTCACCCAATCCTCATTTGGGTAAGAAGTCCATGATCATTCCTGCATAATAAATCTTCCACATTATTTTCCATACTTGGGTCGTAGTGTATTGAAAAAACATAATATTTTAGCAACTCGATCAATATATATTGCCTCATGTTGGGTTATTTCTGGTTAAAAAATAATGTCAATCTTTTGTGATCTATATATATCTCACCTATTTCATAACATCATAATGTATCCTTATTATAATAGTAGAGATTATGGCTGGTAACTCAAGATCATGATTTGGGTAATTTTTATCATGATTCATCAACTTCCTTGATGCATAAGAAATAAAGTTGTCATTTTGAATAATGAAACAACTCTACCCATTCATTGATGCATTATATTATATCACAAATCTATCATTTCTATAGGGAAGAGTAAATATTTGAGCATTAACCAATATTATTTTCAATTAATAAATTAATTCTATAAATTCTTTCTTCTATACAAACATAACCCCTTTACAAGGGAGCTTGGTTAGTGGGTTAGCTAGTTTAGTGAAATTCTGAATGAAATGCTGATAATAACCCTCTAAACCAATAAAACTATGTACCTCAGTTGTGTTCCTTATTAGGGCCATCCTTGTATTGTTTTGGTCTTCATAGGATCAACTAAGATTCCATCCATAGAGAAAATATGGCCAGGAAAAAAACTAGTTGAAGCCAAAATTCAGACAAGCTAATCTTTCCATATAATTCATTCATTCAAAGAGTTTTCAGAATAATCTGCAATTGATTCTCATGGTCTTTGTATCTTTTTAAGTATACATGTATATCATTGATATAAACCACAAAAAAGTCATCAATATATTCCTTAAATACTATATTCATTAGATCCATTAAAATAAAGGTTTCATTAGTTAGTCCAAAATGCATTAATATAAACTCATAATGCCCAAACGTGGTTCAAAATTCTATCATGGGAATATCTTCCTTCCTCACACATAATTGAATATATATAGATCAATGTTCAATCATCGAAAAATATTGTTCTCCGTGAAGTTGATCAAATAAATCATCAATGTTTGGAAAAGGATACCAATTCATTATTGTTATTGCATTAATTTCCAAATAATCAATGCATAGCCTCATGGAACCATCTGTATTCTTGATAAAGTGGATTGGGGAACCCCATCGAGAAACACTAGGTCGAATAAATGATTTTTCAATAGCTTCTATTTGGTTTTTTAGATCCACTAATTCCACTATGGCCATTCTATAGAGATTATTTGATAAAGGTCTTATACCAAGATTAAATCAATAGAGAACTCAATTTTCGACTCTCGAAGATGTCCAGGAAAATCCTCTAGAAATATATTAACTTGTTCTTCCATAATAGGTAAATATTAAATTTGAAGATTTAATTCCACACACATTTATATAGTTATCTATTCCTCCCCATAAATTTCATTTAGTAGATATACTATGGGTGTATCTTCATAAGAATCATAAGGGCGGTTTTCAGCTCTAAAGATATGGGATTATGCACCATTCTCTGAAATTGTAACTTCCATATTCTTGCAATAGATCTTTGCATCATAATTTGAAAAATAATTTATACAAAAAATTGTATAAAATTCAATAATTTGTATGATCAAACGTCTACAAAATAAATCAAGATTATGTGTAATGAGGGAAATTTATCGAGACATCTTTCTTACAATGTTACATCCACTATTAGTTTGGACTGAAAACTCTTTTAGTAGATCAAAATATACATGTCAAATTTTTATGGAAGAATGGGAAGATAAAAATGATTGTGATGATCCAAAATCAAATAAATATTTGGCTAAGTTTGACGAAACAATTAAAGTACCAACCACCACATTATAAAAACTTCAACCATCACAGTTGCAATCATATAATCTTCCAGGTGTTCTCGTGTCCTTTCCTGAGGAATAATTCCTTGGCGCTTAGGAAATTCATTTTCATACTGTCCCATCTCACTACAATTATATCATTGAACATCACTAACTTTTCTCTCCACCTTTAATTCACTATATTGATGATCCTTTTCTCCACACTTATCGAAAACACCCATTCCATTAAATCATTTCCTAGGACAATTTTTTCCACAGTTCTCACATAATGGGAACTGTTTCATTCCCTTGTTCTTTATCGACATTTCATATTTTCCATGGATTTTAAAATGCCACTTTTTATCCTGATTTTCTATGAAAAAATTTGATCTAGATAATAAATTCTCAGTTTTGGTGGCACTTAACACAATTTCATCATTTGGTGAAAATAGTTGAGAATACACTTCCCTTTGAAGACATGGCTTAATACCATAAATTAAATGATCAATCCTATCTTCTAAATCTCAAATGTAATCTATAAAATACCTGGCTAATCATGTGAAGGAAGACTTATACTCCGTAACAATCTCTTTATCCATTTTCTTTTGGATAAATAATTTCCTCTCCATTTAAGTTCGTTGTTCACAAGAGAAATATTTGTCGAATAATATTTCCTTAATTGTTCCCAATTCCATATCTTTTATTTATTATTCCTCCATGGTATTCTTGATCAAGGACCACCATTGATAAAAATCAACCATTAATAAATATTCTTCCAGTACTACCATTTCATTATCATTACATCTTAAGGCCAAAATAGCTTTTCAAGGGACTTGATCCACTTCTCAAATACCACCAGATTAGTAGTCCGACTAAATCATGCAGGATTATACAAGAAGAAATGATCTAGTACAAGTGTATCATGGTTATTCATCACTTCCTAAGTAAGTTGTCCCAATTTGGTCATGATATGCTCTTCTCTAAAAATGACTATGTTAACTTTCTCATTGGGTAAATCACTACATTTTCCACATAGATTGGTTCCACTTCATCCATTAGGATCCATTAGTAACCAATCGAATACATAAAAATAGGTCATAGTTCATAAATTAAAACATGAAAACACTTAATATACTATGAATATTTATAACCAACTAATCTCGTAATCATAATCATTGTTTATATTTAATTTTAAATAATCCATAACGGTTTGTAAACAATGTTTTAATTATACTAAGACAATATAATGGTATTTTAAAACAAGGTTCCACGTAAGGACCTTTTTGAATACTAGGATACCTTAGTTCATGCCCAAAACTACATGTTGGGGTTTTCACTTATAGGTACATCTGGGCCAAAACCATGTCCACAAGATGTATCCAGACAATGATGTATTTTTGAGAAGGATCCCTATATCATATTCCATACCAAAATATGAGGATGTTATTTTATGTTAATCCTTAAATACAATCATAGGGTTTTCCTATAATTTTAATTTTCTAAATCTAGTTTCCATGTTTTTTACTTAAATTCATTTGATAGCAACTCTAATACCCTAACCCCAGAATCCCAGAGACAGTGCATTACTTATTACATTGGAATGACTAAATGGTATGAAATCCCAAAGTAACAATTAGTATAGTAGTATTGAATAAACTAGATATATAAATTCAACTCATATTACATTGGGAAAGCTAAAAAATACAATACTTAGCAGAAACAAATAAACTGTATCCACAAGAACTCAGTAAATGGTCTCCTCCTCATAACCTTTTCAAGGTAATCAATTGAAAGGGGTGATCTCAAATGATCAGTAAGGGTTACTAATTGCAGAATCATGAACCATCTATAATTTAATCATAATCAAATTGGCATAGTTAATATGGAATGGTTAATAAATTAAAAACACAAGAAATTAATAAACTCAGAATAAAACTACATTTATAGTCATGGTTAGTAATAAAAAATATGAATAAATAGAATTATTATTAACTGGACATCAAGTATCTATCACATAATACCACACTACCATCGAAACAATTTATATATGTGGGATGAAACCCATCTGATTTTTGGAATCAAACTCAAAGGGTTTGTCGCTAACTGATTTGCCTGATGAGACTGGTCGATGCACCGAGGGGATGTAGAAGGACCCACCCATAACTAAAAGTCCAAATCATTATTTATACATAGATTTAATACAAGTAAAATATTACTTATAAATATATATATAGATTAGAGTATAAAAATTCATTAATTTTTTCATAGTTAAAACAACATTCCAAATAAACACCGTATGTAAAAGGGCATATGGCTTAAGACAATAACCATATCTATGAAACCAGAATATGGATATATAATATATTTAATTATTCAAAAGTCAAATGATCTCAAATGGGTACGATAAACACCTCTTAAGAATGATTAGGTGCACGAAGATCATGTTAGTCTCAATGAAATGGAAATTGAGACAAAGTCCCTTACCACGTTGTAATCAATCCAGTCATATGACCAAAAATTTATAAACAAAAAATTAATCATAAAATACCATGAATATAAATATAATAATGATAATATATATCAAATGGAATTAGAAAATACACCACAAGGATGAAATAAGTGGCAAACAATAAAAAACTCTTGGAAATAAAAGTGAGATAAGAAACCCCTTACCATATGCCCGAATGCGTTCTCGATTGATCTTAATGACATGAATAATCAAATTTACCATCATTAATTAATAATTACAGAACATCATCTACATTTAATTTATTTAGTATAAGATTATTATGTTCATTCATGGCCTTTTTGATTGGTTTAAGAGCTAAAAAAATATTGTTTTCAAAGCATTTTCTTCCTAGGTTGTCATTATCAGTTTACTCTTATTAATGAATGGAAGTTCATTTGAAATGTGGTTAAAAAACATAAATTGTTAATATATATTATTAGTAAAAATAATGATACATAAATTATCTTATAATTATTTTCATTATATACCATGATGATGAATAATTAGATAAAAGTTAATGATAAATGTATGGATTAACTTTGTGGTTTTTTACACAATGAAATTGTTCTGTATTATTTATTTATATTATCTGTGTGTAAGTATTACAGAACAAGGAATAAGATAAAATAAATATATTATGATATGTTTCAACCTTAAAAAGGTTCCATGTACACTCTTGAAAATAATTATTGAAATTGAAAACTCTTCATCCTTAAATTTGATAAATTAACACATCACGGACGGTGTTTTAATTTTTAGTATAAGAAGAGGGAGAAATAGAGATGATGATGAAATAATCCATTATCATGATAAAATTGTAGTTAATATATTGTACAAGAAGTATCATTGCATTTGGATGATGGTAGGTGAAGAGAGAGCTACAAAGAAATGGAATGTGGAAAAAAATCCTAAAAGAAAAAGGAATAGAGGATCACATCTTGAGTACTCCTCTTCAGAATCTCCATAAGGATGTTGTTTTATTGATTTTTGGAAAGGCCAAATGGTCTTGGATTTGGGGGGATGGAATGGGAAGTGTATTTGGTATAACTAAGTTAAGGCTCAAATCTTGAGTTGTGTGGGAAAAAGTGGGGTGATGGGTGGTTTATATAGTGGAGGGGGGAGGGTTTTATTAATATTTTAATCATTATTTTAAAAACAATTCTATAGACTATGAATATTCATAATTCAAGTGACCCAAATAGTAATAATTTCATGTTATTTCTATCCATGTGGGATAACATCGGCCTTTCATCACCTATGATGCAGTAAAACCAGTATTTAGAATTTATCGTTATTTAACATATTTTAATATTTCTAAAAAACATTTGAATTTCAGAAAAATCACAAAAATTCACCCTAATAATTTTTTTATTTGTAGAATTAAAAAATGATCTCCATTTTTTGAAATTAATTTTCTTAATATTATTAATTTAATTATTGAATAAAATAATATTTTATTAAATAATAAAAACTTTTAATCTATAACTCATTTTTTTAATATGTTGAAAAATTATTCAACATGTCAGTACCATATGACCTTAAGAAAATAAAACAAAAGTGTGATTAACTATTCATAAAGGTCATATTACTATTCATAATGGTATGTTACTATTTATCAAAAAACATGTTGGTTCTATAAGACTCCAAATTACTTTTTGATTACCATCGCAAATGACCATTTTATGAAATTCAAAGAAGAGAAGTGAAAAATGGCTAGGTTATGAATTTATCATACAAATAACCAAGTTTTGTTTCACAGAGACACAATCCTTCATGCAATATAGCCTATCTCATGAATTTAAAGTATTTAAGTGAAACATTCAATAAAATGTTTGTGGTGCTAATCCACATATTCTAATGTATTATTTTCTATAAGTAGAGTATTCATGGGATCATTTTTTCATATATGATTATATAATATATTTGTGATACCATTCATCAAAAATAGATTAATTTGGACCATATTTGGGTAATAGTGTGGGATATTATAGATTGATCCGCAATTTTTCTAATTTCATTATATATTGTAACTGAAATTAGATAAAGTGTTATATATATATATATGTAGTTTATCAATTTATACTTGTCCAAAAAAATCAATGAGGTATGTATATATTATATAATTAATATAATATTTTTTTAAACATTTCATTATATTTGAATATTTATATAAATAAATATATTTTTTATATATAAATAATAAAAATAAAATTTCATATAGGTAAAATAGATAGATTTAAAAGCCATTATATCTTTGGCTAAACTTTATTTTTGACATTATAAATTATCAATAAATTCATCATTGTTGTTTAGAATTTATGATATTCCAATAGTTCCAAACATTTTTTGCAGGGAAAATAACTATTAAAATTTTTAGGGGAGATATCATGGAACTTGTTTATGGTTATTTATTGGGGTTCTACATAAATCAATTATTTTACATGCATTTAGATTATCATATGTATTTAAATAATTTCAATTTAATGAAAATTAATAATTTTGTCTGTTTTGTATTAGGGGGTGTCTTAAACTTTGTATTCAGTATGAAAAGTACATGAAATTTTTTAACAAAAAATTATTTCAACAATAATGATAATATTTAAAGACATATAATGAATAGTATATATTTCAGTAAAATTTCAAAAAAATATAATTCATTTTTTGATGCTTCCATATCCGAAAGGCAATGAAATATTTATTTCTTAGAGTATCATTTCCAATAACTGAATATGAAATCACATTATATTTTATGAATATTATTATCCATCAGATATAGTGTGTTTCTTTAAATGAGACATAAAATTACGGATTATTCTCTATTCATGGAGTTGGGTGATAAAATATTCACAAAATATTTTAAAAATACATTTTATTATTTGAATAATTTTAGATTATAATAAATTTTACTATTATATAAGACATTTTATTGAAAAATAGGTTATGGGATTACAATACAATTCAAATAATTAAGAGGGAAATATATTTCAAATATGTGTGTTCAAATGTGACTTATAATTTATAATTACTATATTTTGTCTAGAAGGAAATTAAATGTTATTTTAAATTGAAAAATTCATTTGAAACAGAATTAGCATCATCAAAAAGGAGTAACGGAATATAGATATTATGTTATATGATTCATGTTCAAATAAATTTGAAGAAGGATGGCTAAAAAATTTTACAAGTTAAATTTTATGAAAAAAAACATTAATTTATCTTATAATTATATTGAGAATATATGTTAAATGATTTTCATTAATTTGAATACTTTTTATTACATGTTACCTCATTCAAAAAAAGGTATAAATCACTATCAAGGGAAATTAAATGATTATTTCATAGATTTAATTTAATTTTAGATTTTATTTTATAGATGTTTTTTATTAAAATTTAAAATACTGATGATAAAATGACATAAATTGGTGATGTTTTTTCTAATTCAATTTCTTATATTATTTTCTATCAGTTATATTTTATTGTTGGATAATTGAATTTGATTTTATATTTTTTGAAGAGATTTCCTATGTTAGTTATATTATGAGCCACTTTATTGACTTAAAAAAGATGTGTTTATGAAATTGGTTATCATATAAAAGATATGATAAAACTCAATACAATCAAGAGATTTGAACTAGTTTCTATGATGATGAATATATAACTGGTTTGAATTATCTCTTTCACATTGCTTAATAATAAATTAATAGGAAAGAATATTTGTAATGTTACTTTTAAAAATATATATAGTTGACATAGGTTAAGAATAAAAAAATCAATATAGAAAACCATAAAAGGAAAGAAATATATGATATGGGACACTTTCAAGACAAAAAAACATTGAAATTGATTGATTCTACAAGGGAACTTAAAAGAAGAACCACAATGAGTATGAAAGAGTTACATTCTGTAGTGGTGAATTGGTTGAAAACTTCATGATGTTACTATTTGGGATGATCAACTAGCTCTCAATACATAATGATATAAATCTACCATACAATGTCATTGGTAATTACATACACGTCCACCCCTCCCCATTTTCCCTGATTGTAATTTTAATAGAATCACTACTCAATATTTTGACAGTAAATATGAAGGTAGAAACAGGGATACTCAATGCGAAAAAGGACTTCATCGGGTCAAAACCTAACATCGATGTAGGTGGGAATAATCTCTAAACCAAGGAGGATTTAGTTGAATGGATTAAGAAGTGGAATCCAACAAAGAGGTCCTCCAATGACTCCATGTATAAAAACCTACATAACTGAGAACTATTGTAAAAGAATAATCATTTAGATTATAAGAATATAATAGATAAATTAGGATTCCCCAGTGGTTAGGATGTGTTTATTGAAAAAGTGTTCTACTAATTAATAATTTCCCATTGGGATAATGTTTTAAATTTTTTTAATAAAATTATGAGGACTATACAGTACGAGGAGATAATGATGAGCCCATTTTTTATGTAATGTACATGCACAATGGTGTGTGATTCCCCAACACTACAATCTGTCACTCCCAATTCCCATATACATCGATGATGGAAACTTATCATGATCGAGGAGAGGGAATATACACAATTGGATTGGGATGAACCATGAAATGATTGATTCTAGTACATAGGCCCACATTCCAAAATCCATAATAATAGATTGTGGTCTATATTATTTAATAAAAATTCTTGGATCCATAGGATTTTTAGGTTCAGATGTGGCTATATCATCAACATTAAGGGGTGTTGGATGATCCACATCTCTTACCATATTAGTGAGGCCAACATTATATATGGGATTCACATGATCCTATATATCACAAAATATATTCTCATATATAGATTGGTTCATGGAAATAGATTTTAGGTATTAATTGATAGTACTATCCAAATGATCTATAAACATAAGTGGTGTTTCTTTCCCTGGGTGAAGTGCTTCCACAATCAGTTATATATGCTGAAACTCAATGTTGAACTATAGATGTTGTTTTCAAAAAGGGTCTCATAAGATTAATGACCCCAATATGTGAGGTAAGACCACATGAATTTCCCTTATTTAAGAAATACCCATCCCTGATGTATGGGATTAGGGTTGTTAAATATTGATCATATTTATCACATATATCATATCCAACATGTTGGGAAGCGATAGAGAGTATCCTACCATGAGAAAGAAAATAATCTTATAAATAATGTCCATAAATGTTTCTATGGTGACCAACATGGTGGGATTATGTAAATGAAAATGAGTGGAAACCACTACATTCATATTCTCATAGATGACATGAGTCCCTGTATATGGCTCAATCAACATCCATTTAAGGATATTGTTTTACTTAAAATCAGGTGCATTTTGGCTATTGTGGAGGTGGATTTATGAAAAAATTAGAAGTTCCTTAAAAATTACTATGGTATAAAGTTCACTTTGGTGGAGTTCAGTTAATACAACACCAAGTATTAAATAAATTTATAACATTTATTTCCTATTCAACACAACTGAATGGTGAAATTAAACACCAAAACTATACTACAATGTTTATATAATAAAGAATGAAAACGTTAAACGGTATATGTGTGATTTTTTGTGGCGATATTATCTCCACCACAATTTATCGACATGATTCCTTGATGAGGTGACACTATATGAGGCATGGTATGGAATGTGGCTGGTGGTGGACATTATATTCACCTTAGACTACATCACACATGTAATGAATCTAAATTGACATCCAAATAAGATAGATTAATTGGGTACATCAATGATCCTCACCAAGTAAATGTCTGGTTCTACGACATACCAAATGTATAAACACATTGATAAGTAGATGAATGTGACATGTGACATCATGTTCAGTGATTTGATATAGTGAAATTTTATGGAACATGATGAACAATGTATGTAGAGTTTGGAGGATCCATTAACTATCTAGTACACTATAATATATATAATGAATAGAAGATACCAGAAACACTATAGGATAACAAAAATCATTACCTACACCCATTAATGTGTCCTCTATAAACACTAGAACACTTGGAATGGAAAATGGGATGATCACTCCATCTTCTCTAATGGAATTCACCTCACCACCATCCAACATTGCAGAATAACTCAAAATCAATCATTAATATTTCACAATTTTATTCTTGACAAGAAATAACATCATCAGTTCAACAACTCTACTTGGTTTGGAGCTACATAATCGTGACCCTAGTGAGTTTTAGTTTAGTATGGTTAATCATACAACCTCATTTAATGAAAATTAAATGCCAACGCACGCACATGGAATTATTTGAGGAGAATATATTGAAATCATTATCTCGAATGGTTATGTAAAGGGAAAAACTAACACCTTGAGTATATGGATTCTATCACAAGGCCTCTAGAGTACCTAGATGTAGGAAACAAAAGTATTCCATTTAGAGGCCCCAAAATATGTCGGTGTTTTCTATGAATAATTATCTTGATGAATTGGCCATAATGAATTCCCTACTGAACTCCATGTTCATTATAGAGAAGTTGGTGGTGAGTGATGGCGAGGATTTTATGGATGGTAAATTTGCATAACTTTTCACTATCACTATGAGGAAGAACTTCCAATATATTCCAGAAAACATTGTAATTATTTATATTATATGAATGCGATAGGTTTTATTGGGGTGATATTATAAAATAATTTCAATATGGTAACTAATTTCAACATTATATTTTAGAGCACATGTTTTCATTAATTTAATGCAATTATTTCCCCAACATGGGTAGAATTCATGTTCCCAATTAATGTTATTTTAATTCCTTTAATTTAGTTTGATTAAGCCACTTCGATCACATGTTAACATTCCATTGTTAATATTTTTATTAAATTTTTTAAATGTTATGAAACTCTATAACAGAATCCAGATAGATTTTATCCAATAAAAATTATAATTTATAATAACTTTATCCATTTTCCTTCTAGGTTCTCAATTGTGTTCATATGACTTAACCATCTAGTATTACCAATTGAGCAGAGGTGCAAATAAAATTTATCCAACCATGATGACACAAATTATCACGTCCAAATATTTTAATATATATTTTTAATTCAAATAAACATTGTGTTGATAGATTTCATAGCATGAATCACAAAACAAAATAAAATTGGTACTTAGATTAAAATTATAATATTTGACCATTATAACATAGTTATTATATTAGTGGGTATACAGGAAGTTACCATATTTTGAAATAAATGAATGAATAAAACAGAATTGGGTATCTAAAGACTCCATTATGAGGATCATTTTTCAGACATTGGAAATAATTTAGCTTCACTATATTTTACCCAATACCATGGCCAAGCTGAACATTAGTACTTATAATCTGAGAAAAGTCATATGCAAGAGAAGTTAAAGCTCATAAAGATTTCGATGATATCCATGATATAAAATCAATACCCCCAGACTATTACCATAAATTACCTTATATTTATATCTTATACATAGATTATAAGGTGGTATTTAATAAGAAATTTGGATTATATAATAAGTTAAATTATAACGTAATACATTAAATATCACATATAATTAACATATTTCTCTCTTTGATATTTAAATAAAATTAATGTTCATTTTTCTATGAAAAATATGTTTATTCAATTTTCATATTTAAAAGAAAAAAATTTAACTTTCATTAGTAAAATTTCATGAAGTTAACTACATTTAAATTTTTATCATGTAAATATTTTCTAATGAAATTTCATTTTGATTTTAATAAAATATAGATTTTTTTTGTGATTAGTGAAAATATTATTTCTAAAAAAATAATAAATTTATAATTATATAATAAATGAATATACTTATCTAAAATCATATAATTAGTAAATAATTTGTTTAATAAGTCAATATATATATTTTAAAAATTATATGTTTCACTTTTAAAACCTATGATTACCATTTAATGGACTATAGAAATATTTTTCAAATAAAAAATATTTTTTTTATTTTCATTTAGTAAAATAATAACTTCATAAAATTTCATTTCAATTTTTTTATAGACAAATTTTTTAATTTTTTTATAATAAACTAATTTTATTATGAAAAAAAATGAAATTGATATTTTTACACTACATTTAATGTTTATGTGAAAAAAGTATAAATTTCTAATAATGGGCTTTTACATGTTTTAATGCACTAAGATTAAAATTGATTTTTATTATAAATTGATTTTTAAATTAAACCTATTATATATATATTTTTATTTTATTCAAATTATTTAATAAGTTCAATTATATTATTCTTCATTAAAATTTAATTTTGTTAGTCAACATCAGTTACCAAGGTAAGACAAAAAATTGTAAAAGTGAAAATTCTAAAATTAAGGATGTAAAAATATAATTAAAATTTTCAGAAAGTAAATTTTAAGGTATTATAAATTTCTATCACCCCCCATTCCATTATTATTAAATTTGTGAGCCATATTACATGTTTAACATGTACTCCCTTTATATTTTGTGGTTATAATTACAAATTTTCCATTCTCGCCACTAATATAAGGGGATACTCATCACATCATGAAGAAAACCATATGATTATTATTTTGTACTTACACTCACCCTTTTTCATCCCTAATAATAATATTCCGTTGTATAGTGCCTATGGATATATTTTGGCCAAATATGTCAATTTTAAATTATTATTCCATAAGAAAGCGCATGTCCTCAATGGTAGTACTTTTTTAAATTCTTTTATTTTAAAACACAAAGTATATAACATAAATTTATAATTCAAATTATTCTATAAAAGGGTTTTTAATAATTAATTTTATTACCCATAGGGACCAACTATTAATCAATATTTCAATTTATTTTTAAGGTAAATGAAACAATCATCCATGATTCATGCAGACATCTACCTCCACGATGCAACACCTTTCGTTTTTTTGTCACTAACCCTCCATTATAATTACAAGGATGATATAGAAGAATCAAGATGATATGAGTAATATAATTTTAATACTTTTTATAAAACATATAATATTTTATCAATCCCTCTCATGTGTTGGGAAATGAAAATTTCACCCCTGCATTGTGTGAACTACTGCTTGTATGAAGTAACATATATCAGTTTTGAAATACAGTATTTCTTATCAATTAATGACACTAAAAATATGATTATACATATTAAAATTATCAGAATAATATCTATATTATTTTTCTGTAATTATATTATCAAAAAATAATCTATAAATTATGGTCGGTTTGTGTTTGTAATAGTCAACCCACCTACATTAACAATGATACAAATTAATATCATGAATAATTATGAGAACATAATTAATGATAAAATATTTTATAAATAAGAAATTTATCCTTATATTTTGGTTTGATAATGGATAAATTATTATTAGGATCATTAACTATGATACACATATTCATTTTTAAAAATAAAAAAAACATGTCCTTCACCAATTTCATCTTTAAAAACTGTTACTACAATTCCAATGGAATGAAATTAAAAAATTATATATAATTATATATAATAATTTCTAGTACCTTTTTATGATCGAGGAATTATTAAATTCTCTAGAGGAAATAACAATAACACTATTATTTTGAGACTAGTACATAACGATCAAGATTACACACACCAAATATGGAAAATATTTAATAAATATTTAATATTCATTTTTAAATTAATGTTAATTTTGTTTAAAAATAATATATGCTTTATAAAGGCTACTAATTTGTTTAAAATGATTGATATTTATGTTATATAGGGGATTCAACGGCTTTAGTTGTATTCGAGAATTATTGTACGGTTTTATTAGTCTCAAATTTAATTTTATGAGATATAATTTGTATTATTCCCCATGAATGTGTTTTAACATATTCATGTACATCATGGGATTTAAATATGTATATCATATTATTTTGTTAAATGGATATAAATTAAAATCATGTTATAGTTAAAAATCTTATTTGTCACTATTTCCAATTCCATGAGATATTTCTGATATTGTGCATCATCATTTTTATTATACAGTGTATCCAATTCCCATTTACATTCATGAATAATGAATATATTCCCTTTCATAAATTTTAATTTCCATATCATTCTAACCATCTATATATATTTTTATTTCTATAGTACCATTACTGTAAGGGTTACTTCTTCGATATGAATTTTAAATCAGGATTTCTTTGGAATGATAATACATATGTGGAATTTTTGTTATTTTTAAACCCCCTCATCTTTTTTATTGTATATTACCTGGTTTGTAGCCATCTTTTAAAATTTTAATTTTCCCTTCAGTTGTATTTAATTTGAAGTGTTTCTTATGAATGAATACATCTTTATCTCTTCTTGTTGTATCTGAACCTCTATTTTTCCATTTCTAAATTCATTGTTTATTTAAATAATGTACTTATCTATAAATCTATAATTGATTAATATCATTTTTTACTACATGAACTTCTTGAAATGTATTCATTAATACTTTATAACATTATGCATGGTTAATTTTATTTAATGTGTAAAATAATCTATTTTAACATTTTTTTGTGAACTCGCCTTCTAGTCTCCTTATACATTTTATATGAAACATTCTCTTTATGATTTCATAGTATCTAAAATAAATTATTTTTCTCATAAATTTAAAAAATATTTAATTTCAAGTGACAATAAATAATCAAAGATAATTATTGTTTAAAAATTTATTTTTATAAATACTATAAAATAATTTCCATCTATGTCTTTTTCAATTAGAATATATTAAACTTTATCAAGAATAGTCTTAAAATGTTACCATCCACTATCCTTCCATGGATTAATTATGTAATTTTATTTTATTTAAAATATAATATATGACACTCTATTATCCATGCCTTAACATAAAATAGTAATAGAAATAAATATTCTTCCTATCACTCTAATTTTTAAATACGTTGATTTCAATTCATTTGATTTAAGGGTGTTCATATAGACTATACACGTCGATTTACTTGTGAAATTATTGACTAATGTGAATACGCTTTACATTTATAGTTTTAATAACATATTCATTATTAAATTCATTGAATTAATTTTATATAGAATGTTAATAACTATACTTGGATGCTCAATTATTTTCCATGTGTTTATCATGTATTGTTTATTGATGATATTATAAATAGTTCATTTATAATATTACATTTTAAAATGTTATGAGAAATTTTTCCATCAATGGGTTACTTATGATGTGTTTAATATAACTTGTTTTCCCCAAAATTTATTTATGATACGATGAATGATTGATTTCTAGTAGAAGACATAAGTATGGATGAATGATGGGTGGGGTCCTATATCAGCCTCTAATAATTTGGATAAAAGTTTATATATCAAGACATATGTATTCATGAGTATATTTTCGTTTCTTGTTATAAAGGGGATTGATATTATGGATCATGAAGGTAGTGTTAACTATACTAATTGACGTGTAATATTTCAAAAAAATTAGACATTATTATATAATTCTTTCATGGTTCATGTTTCTCAGCTCATATTTCCACTAACTATTTCTTTATTTATTATATTACCCCATGTCATATTCAATGAAATATGTTTTATTATCAAATCATTCTTGGGTATTATTTTATTTGATATATTGATTATACCATTATGACTATCTTATTATAACTTATTATATTTGATTTCTATCACTTTTTTTGACACTTATTGGAAATCTATTATCACTCTTTTTATTTTGTTTCAAGTCATTATTTTATGGAAATGAGTGTTGTTTGTATTTGAATTAAACCTTATATTTTTTGGATTTTAGGGTTATTTTTTGAGATTCAGTGTTTAATTTAGGGAACTGTTGTAAAATAATAATATATTTAACATGGATGATAATAGTAGGTATCAAAAAATTGTTTAATAGTTTTATGATTATTTTAGTTCTTTTGGGGGATTAAGTTAAAATAACATTGTTGAAAATTACAAGGATGAATATAAGTATATGTTTACATCCTAATGTTTAGTTAATGTGTGGATTGTGTTTCTTTTGATTTGTTACATCCTTATTTGGATACTAGTATATGGATTGAATTGTGGAATAAAGTCACCTAGGAGGAATAACCTACGAAAGGATGATTATTTATCCAATCAATATTCAAAATTATACCCAATGACTGTAAAAAATGACCAAGAAACTTGTTTATATCACATTGTATGACTATATTTTGACCTTATACAATCTATTATATATATTTTACCATTATGGGAGCATCATTAAAAGGAAAACAATTTACTAAGTTGATACATATTTTGAAATAAAATACTAATTCATATCTATCATATGGACCTCATTAAATATTTCATTAGTGAGTGGTTATAAATATGTTTTGTGAAAACATTCATTAAGGTGGAGAGAATATAATAGAAAAAAAATTTTACTATATAAATTTTCTTTAAAAAACATTATTTCAATATCATTCTTCACATACAACACTGATCTAATAAGAAATTTTTAAAAAATAAAATAAAATTATAAAATTTTACCTATATAATATAACAACTATTTTAGTTGGTACAAAATGAAGTAATAATATTATGAAATACATTAAGGTATTAAATTGATATTGGTAGAGGAATTCACCCATATAAAGTGGAATTATCCATGATTTGAAAATCTGTAGCTTCATTGGTGTTTTCTCTAGACTAATACCAAACAAATGTTTTAGAGACCCCGAATTTTCGTACATGGTTAACAAATATTTTTAGATTAATATTTATTAAATTACAAAAACACATGTCTGATATCCAAAATTGTTATTGACTTTGGAAACGTGGAACAACGCCTTATAATATGCTGAAAAATCCTTAATGTCTCCCATAAAGATCTTCTCATTTAATATTATTCCAAGATATATCCTACAAAAACATTTATTCATGACATGGGGAAAAGACTCATATGAAAGGCTGAGATTAGATTCTTAGTAAAGGTAAAAAAGAGAGATATTTATTTAGAACATGAACATAAGGGTATGAGAACATGATCATAATATTAAAAACCCATACCATGCATATCAAATACAACAGTCTTGAGTCAAGGAATGAATTTTACAAGATCATAAGACTTGAATTATAAGGAAATATATGACTTTGACTCATAATATCATATTATTCGAATAATAAATGTACATTTGTCTCACACATCCGCCTATAAATTTTTCAACTTGTGTAAATAGAAACATGGTCACTCGTTATGTAAGGACACGATATTAGGCCCTTGTCTAAACTTATGGCAAGGAAACCAGGTTCGACCAAAAAATTGTGAACTTGTCATTTGGTTCACATATAAAATTGTAAATATTTAATTAGGTTCATGCATAATTTTATGAACATGAAATTAGGTTCAGACATTTGAATATAATCCCTATGGGTGGGACAAACAACCATCCTCAATAGAAGCATTGTCTTAGATAAATGGGTTCACCCCCTATTCCATGCATATATATCTCATTGAATATTTAAATATATTCCCAATTCATTTCAGGGAAGTATAAGTAACACAAATATCATAATGAAAATTATATTTATGTCTTCCAAAATATAAAAAATCAATAATCATATCATAAAACATCAAATTAAATTGGTATCAGAAATATTTGGTGGATAATATCCACAGAAAATCAAAATCTATATCTAAGGATGTCATCATAGATAGGGAAATATTTTGAATAATCACTCGAAATATATAATTAAGAATATAACATTTCTTTGAAAATATATTTTTTAAACAAAAAAAATCTTCAAAAATAATTTTCTATAAAATTTACCTTGAAAACTTATACATGATTTTTGGAATACCATTTAAAATTATTTCGAAAACACAACACATTTTAAAGATTAATTTATTTATATATAATTTTAAACTAAAAATCATAACAAATATTGATGAAAAGGATTTATTTTAAAATTATTATTTAAATCCAATAAATAATTCTTCAATGAATGGAGTGGTTATGAAAGAGGAGAATTTAATATATGACATATACATAAAAAACAAAGATTTCTTTCAAATGTTCGATAGAATTCCAACAATACATGATCAAAAAATAATAAGAGAATTCATTTTAAAACCATTTTTAATGTAAAACATGGTTAAAAATTTCTTTTAAAAATCAAATTATAATATTACAACATTTTTTAAAACATTTTTAGAAAACATTTTCTTGAAATAAATAAGAATTTTAAATCAAAGAGAGAAATAAATTCATATTTTCCTAATAAAATATTTCTTAATTATAATATTTACCATTGAGTTGAAAAGTGGTATAATTAATTGAAAATTATTTAATATGTATAGTAAATAAAATTCATGATATTTATTTCGATATGCATCATAAAATTTATCATTGGATCCATAATTATAATGAATATCAATAAATGATATGATTGTAACATAAAATTCTAACAACAATGGTATCCTTGAATTGTATTTCGAATGAATTAATTACATAAATTGGAACATATAATACAATTAGGTCATATAAATTCATTATATTACATATAAAATGGGTTTTATATACACCCCATAAAACAATATATATGCATATCTTCACATACGCCTTAAAAAAGGAAAATTGAGACACATATCATTTACCGATATGATAACATTAGAACTATTAACTCAGTGAAAGAGGTGTAATAAAATAGATATATTAATAGAAATAGATTTTATGATTATAAAAATAAAATATATCCATGGTCATTATATTCCCCACATAGAATAAATTTGTGGTGAATATATTTATTGTCTCATAAAAGTAAAAACTAGGATGAAAATCCCATACCAAATGATAATCTTTTTAATAATGAGATTAAAAAAAATAATAAAAATAGGAAACCATAATATAATTAAAAAATTTAAATTATTCATTTATTATTTCATAGAAAATTTTATACACCACAAAAAATAAATGAGTGATGAATATGAAAGAAGTCACACATAAATAAAAGTCAGACTAGAAATCCCCTTACCATTAGTCTTGACTCTCATCGTACTCAATCAAATATTAAGTAAAATAATAATATAATTATTAAAAATCCATCACAGAACCACATTAATATATATTATATCATATATTATTTTACCGTGACTTTATATTATCTGTTTACTCACAATTTCATGTCAATGTTTTTTCTAGGCAATAAATGGTATTTTTCTTACTTGTTCTGACTTATTATTCTTGTTACTATTATATAGATCATGATTTAATAATCTAAAAAACTTTTACAATTATATAAATAATATATATATTCCTTATTTATTTATTTATTTATTTTATTCTATAAAATCTAGTGATAAGAAATATGACACATTGTTCTTGGGGAGGGAAGGTCGTAAGTATGCGTGAATGCTATTTCCATTTTCTTATCATATTGGACGAAAAAAATGATATATGTGTATATATTAAATTTATAATATAATTTTATTTTAAAATTTATATAATATTTATATTAGATATTTCGACAATACATTCAATTTAAAGCTAGAACAAATTACATCACATCATGAGGCGGTATTACACTATACACAATAAACAATGTTACCGTATTCACAAAAAATGAAAACCATAAACTTATTTATTGTATAATAATAATAACAATAGAATATATGTAATATAAAAGTATTATTTACATCATTATACCAATCCTTAATATGTGTTAATTCAAAAATGAACGACATCGGTTTGTGGGGTGGTAGTCCACCCGATACCCGAATGATGATTTCATAACCCATTTGATGGAAGGGTCAGTGGTTTTTCGTTATCACCATAATTTAAAAAAGAATAATTATATTTAATATATTGAGTTTATTAAATAATCATAAGATAAACATAATTTTATGGGTTTACGAAGAAATAAAATAAAAATGTCCATTGATAAATGTTGCCTCATATTCTGGTATCTCTTTTTGGTTTAATATTAAGTAATTCCTCGGATATATTTATTCCAAATTTAAGTATTAGTTGACCAGATTATGAATTTGGAGAATTTACATGGTAAGTATTTTGTAGAACTATTTGTTTTCGATTGTGTAAAGATATGGGGAGATGGATGTCCATTTATAAGGGAGGAAAGTGGCACTCCTGTAATTTTTTAAAAGAGAAAATCCCACCCACATTTTTTCCTTATGAGGTGCCTCCCATAATGGTCTAGTACTATTAATATATTGTATAACTTCAAATATGGTCCTAAAAATGTATTCCGGAAAATTTATAGGACATATTTCCCTAATGATTAATGTTTAGTCCCTTGGAAAACTAGTTTTCCTCTTAATTGCATTGATTAAAATTCAAAATGTATTATCTATTAATTATTTTAAAAAATTATGTTGGAAATTATTATAAATTACATATTTTAATTATTCCAAATATGGTATCTATTTATTCATATTAAATTCACATATTTATAAAAAGTTAATTTTAAATTTATATCATGTACAAATTAAGAATATGGGTTTTTAATGTTAAACCTTTCAAATGCTTACAATGTTTTTAATTTGAAATTAAATATGAAAAATATCAAAATGAAATATATATGATTATTAACTGTATAATGAAAAAAATTATTTACTATAAAATAATCAATAAAATATTTTAACATTATGAATTGTTTTACCGATAATTCAATTTTCAATTTAAGTTAAATATTTTCACTATTCAAGAATAAAATGAAACTTTTCCAAAAAAATAACAAAAAATAAGCCTAATATAAATTTTTTATTAAACATTAAAAAATTAGGTTTATTTTATAAATTTAACTTTATTAGTGTGGTAAAATTAATTTTTTTAATAATTAGAACATTAAGAGGAAATAAAACTTGTTTTTAGAAAACACAGTTTTTATGCAAGAAATTGGATTTATTCATCTTTTTTGTGTACAAAACATATAAGATAAATGTTAAAAATTTTAGGAAAAATATAAAATAAAAATTTCATTAAAACAATTAATCTTAATTAATATTTTCAAATTTTAATATAAAATATACCTGTGTGCATATAATAGTTCTTTTGGAAAAAGATGTAGTTTTATTTTAAAAAGGGTTTTATTATCATTTCTAATTAATTAGTCACAAAATAATTACATAAACAAGTGTAAATAATAATTTCATAATTTAGGAAATCCATTTCATACCTAAAATTCCAATTTCTAGTTTACAGTTATCATATAAAGTAATTATAATAATAGTATATTGTAGTTCACTAAAACATGGACCTGCTTGCAACAAAATATATCCAGAGAAATGGGTATTCTATGTAACACAAACTAACTCATTGTTGTTTATATTTCATGATATTATCTATTTTTCCGGTATTAAATTCTTAAATAGGGATTCCTCCTAAAATATTCTAAACTCGATGTTTCATTCACGCAATCTATCAATGAATTTTAATTTATTCCAGAAATGTAATTCATAAAAACACAAGGTTTTATATTCTACCCCAATTAAAATGAATTTATCCCTCAAAAATAATTCAGTTCATCATAGGATTAACAATTTTTATTTTCACTAATATAATCATACATCATAAACTAAATATTAAAACTCTATTTAAAAAAATAATGTTGGAAAGATAACGGTTGCCCAAAGTAACTCATAAATAGGTTTCCATATAAGAGAAGATAGGCGGGAAGTGAAAATTTGGATATAAATGAAAATAATAATTAATTATATAGTGTTGAAGAGATCACATATTATAATAAATTTGGTGATCTAAATAATGTTAATAACTAAAAAAATAAATCTTTGAGATGATTTAAAGGACCATTTTATTCATCGAAAATGAAACTGCTAGAATTATTATTATTTTTTAAATCCTATTTCATAACATTGATCAATTTTAGGAGATGATATATTTAATTTAATAAATTTCATTTCACAATTTCAATCTCACCCATTGGTTGTTTCTTTTCAATTTTCACTTCATCTCTTACTCCATAAAATAATAGTTATTTTTTATATCTCAATCCCTAAAGGAAAATAATAACCACAAATAAAATGAAAATTCATTTGATCTATCATTGGTCATCATCACAAAAAGTGTTTATAACAAGTTATAAAATATGAATAAATCTTCAAATTTTGAAACATTAATCTCTCAAACTGTATTCAATGTTAAATAAAAATCTTTTTAGAAATACTTATCCTTCTGACCATTAAAAAATATGAAAACCTAAAACATTAAAAAATGTCACTAAATTCCTAAAAATAATATTAACATTGATCCCCCATATAACATAATGTATCCCATGGTTTCCTCATACCAAAAATTTGAATACCATCATCTTGTTTTCTCTTGAAACATGGTACTAACATGAATCACCAAAACTCATATTGAGAAAAATACATGTTTCATAATTCATTACACAGATCATATATTATTGTATATATTCTGTATATCCAAAAATGTTGTGAATATCATCAGGGATATCATAAACTACTTTTTGAACAAATCCATTATCTCTTGAGAGGTCATAGAAACTATCCAATTTACTATATCTAAATAACTCATCTCTTTATCCCAAATAAACACTAGTTTCTTAAAATCTTGAATATATTATGTGGTACCTTCCCATAATCATATTATCACATTTCCATTAAATCATTTTTTAAGTCCATCAGCATGAATATAAATATAATTTCAAATACATAATGAAAAAATTATACTAAACAATCATTATATATTTTTAAATTCAAGTAACACAATATTTTAATTCCATCTCATAAATATTTCATTATTTTCACATCCTTCTCAAATAATTATTTCTGATTGATAATCATATTCCTTAATAAAAAATTCCTTTCACATTTCATATGATGTTTCTTCATGGATTATAATATAACCATTAATCATACAAACATGTTGATTCTCATCGTGATATTTCCCTATATTACATAGATTTTGATAATGCCCATAATTTTATCCTATAAAGCATTCGTACAATTTTTTTCATAATCACTATATTTACATCAATTTCCATTTTAACATGATTAATTCAAGAATAATTCATTGACATAATCTATAATGTATAGTTTGAGAAACACAAATCATAATGGGAAACCACATAATCAATAAAAAACCACTTGTAATATGTCTACATAATGACAACTTCTAATTTAATCATTGAAAACTTTTTTTATCCAATATTATTACTAGTAAAATTCTATATAAATTCTTGAAGATGGATCATAAACTGTTTTTTTAATTTCCCATGAATATCCTAAAAGTGTGAAAAATAAGTTATCCAGTAATGACTCTTGGCATTCACCAGTTCCTGATCAAGACTAGGTCAATACAATGTTTTTAATGTTGTCTCCCCTAGGTACATCTATTCTAGATCCATATCAACTTATATTTTCCAAATTGGTATGTATTTCTAGGAAACCGGTTGCTATATGATTTAACAAAATTACAGGACAATTTCCTATATATTTACTCACCCTTGGACTTATCCATAGAGATATACCTGAACATATAAAAAGAAAAATCTACAGGAATCTCTATATATTTTCATAATACTTGTTTCTAATGGACTATTAAGCATTTGAAATGTTAGATATATATATATATAGTATTTTCATACATGAATATTAAATCATGTTAGATGAATATTCATTAAATTACAAAAAGAAATGCCCAAAAAATATCATAGTTTAGGGCCTTTAGACACTTGGGACACAATATTCTAATCAGGTAAAAGTTATATAGTGTGCCCCAAGAAGATATTACCATTTAGTAATATTTATTGATATATCATAAAAATATTCTTCTTAATTATGGAAAATGAAGAATAAGAATGGGTATGATTAGATTCTCAGTATGGTAAAACAAGAGTGATATGTAAGAATAACATGAACATAATGGTATGAGAACATGAGAAAAAATTAAAAAACATACCCTACATATCAAATATCATACTCATGAGTCATGGGATAATGATTGGAAGTTAATGATATATTAATCATAAAGAAATAAAAGAGAATGATTCATGACAGAATATCATCAGAATTGGATATAAACTAGTGGAATACACAAGAACATATAAATTTGTCAACATTCTTAAAAAGAAAAAAGTTAACTCATTGTGTTAAGGATAAAAAATCAATCCCTTGAATAAACATATGGACTTATGACCAGGTCCATCCATAAAATTTTTAATATATAATTAGGTTCAATCATTACATTTTTAACATTTAATCTGGTTCACACATAACATTTTGAAAATATAATCAGGTCCATGCCTATGTGGAAACACCTCCAAGGTGGGACACACTACCATCCACATTTTAATATTTTTCATAATGTATTGAGTTTACACCCTATTACTTCTTTGTCTACCTCAAGATATATATAAATATTTACATAATGCATTTTAGGGAGATATAGGTCCCAACCACCACATAATGAATACCATATTTATGTGTGCCCCAAGATCATAATAATTCATCATATCATAAACTTTGGAATTAATTTGGTATCTTAAATATTTACTCAGATCAAATCCTCTAAAAAAGATATATGTTTTATAATCATTTCATTATAGAATATCCTATGAAAATAATGATTTTTTATAATATATTTATAATGGTATAACCCATGGAAGTGAAGGGGATTTCATATAAAAATTTTCATAATAAATAAAATCAATGAATGGAAGGAATAAAAATGGTTTCCTTGATTCACATCAACAGTAAAACATAAACTATATATATGGATGTCATCTTAGATGGAGAAATTTTTTTGAAGATCACTTGGAAAAAACATTCAGGACAACAACCATCATTAAAAAATTATGTTTTCATACATGATCTATTTTTTAAATCATTTTATGTATCACAACATGCTTCTATGGTACGCTTCACTTTGAATAATGTAATAGCATGCATTGCATGCGACTTTGAGTTCTAGTAAACCATGACCAATCAATCTAGCTGTTTAAAAAGAACATATGAATAGTAATAATAACTTTTTGAAATATTATATTTCAAAATTGACATTATTTTTTGTTTTAGAATATCAAAATTATCTTAGGGAGATTTATTGGTAACTTTATGAAAACATTCAATTTTTTATGAATAATGAAAAACGCTCTGTTATTGTTTAAAACTAACTTTTTTTAATGATTATTATTTATATTTGTATTTATTTTAATCTAAAAATAGATAAATAATACCTATAATAGTTCAATATACATAATTTGGGTTATTTTATAAAAATATTATATTTATAAATGTTTATTGAAAGTTTTAACATCTTTTACCAACCTTCATGGCAGGTTAGAAAATTTTCATAAAATGTAATTTTACCACATCTGTGAATTTAATTTCAAAAATTTGAGTGACCCATTTGACATAAGTAAGTAAAAAGTGATTGAATAGGAAGAAATTAATTTTTAGTGAATAGAAACTTATGAATTTTATTTACTATGGTTAAATTTTAATAGGTTAATTAAAGGTAAAAATGATTTTATAATTACCCTAACACATGTCCCAGTTCTATTGAATTAGTGTATTTTAACCTAAATCAAAATTAGGAAAAAAATATGATCCTTTTTTTATCCACTTGGATTAGATTAGGAAATTTATTATTATTTTATTTAATGAAGAGTTAAAAGTTATAAATTAAAATTTTAATAACAAAAAAATTTTAATATAGGGTTACACATAAGACAAAATAAAATATAAATATTCATTATAATGCTAAAAATATTTCCTACATCATGGTATCTAATTTATAATTTTTAGACATTAAATAATTACATTTATATATGACACAACGATGACACAATAATTACCTTATTAATGAAGTATTATAATAATTGATATTATAAATATTATGATAAATGTAAAGTGAGACTTTTGATGAATACCATGAATTTTCTAGGTTAATATGACATTTAAGGGTTACTTTTATAGTCTCATTATTATCTAAGTTTGTCTATACATATGTATCTACTAGAATGTTTTTTTCATCCACATCCGTTTTTATTATAAATGTATTTCAAAACATTTTTTCAATTTCTAAGAATATGGGTTAAGGTAATTTATACCCTTGATTCTATTATTATAAATTTCATTGAATGTAATGTTATTTTTTTTCCAAAAAAATATACTTTATAAACGTTTTGATAAAATTAATGAATGATTTGTTTTAAAAAAAATAGATGGTGGGTGTTGCTATTTTAAGCCGTTATAACATTATAATAGATTCCCTTACAAGAATATATTAGTATTTTCAAAATAAGTTTTTTCTTTTATAATAATGTTACTTTTTAATGAATAAAAAATAGAAAGAGATATTTCACTTAAATAGTATTTTGATTTATTTCATCTATCTCAACATATTTCATTGGATTATACATTTATTTAATGTTGATTTATTATGATACAATCTTCTATTATGTGTCAAAGGTTTGGTGATATGTTTGACTATGGATGTTCTATTTTTATATGATTCATATTTTATTGATAATGTATTTAAATTTTTTATACTAGTTTTAATATGAATTTTTATATTATGATTCAATATTTTCATATTAAGATTGCATTGGACTTAGTAATTGACAGGCAGGGCCAGTTATAGCCCCTCGATCCATCAGTAAGTCTCATAAGGCAAACCAGTGTCTTGGAACAAGGCCTTGACAAAATATTATTTTCATTCTTGCCACGATGCCTATACTATGTGGTTATGATGTCTAGAATTATGCATTCCATCAGAATGAAATTATATATTCATATTACATTGGATTATTCAACTATTAAAATATCTATGTGAATAAGTATGTGGAATTATATGATTTATATTTTACATATTATGTTGTTGTTTAAGTATAAAAGTCTTGGGTTTTAGTCATCTACATTCCCTTAAATGTTTTGGCTTATTTGTGAATGTTTCAGATATATTGTTATCCTTACTAGGAATATGCTCTCATCCCTTTCTTAGGTTTTATTTTTCCTAGTTTGAAAAGATGTATATTATGATTGACCAGTATTAATAGGAAAAAGTATAAAACATTGTTAAAAAGAGACACAATGTTGTATTTTTTCATTTCATAATGTAATGTAAAACTTATTTATGTATATATTACTTCCAAGCCTACTAAACTAATCAGTATATTCAGACGTGATCTCTTTTGATCATAGAACTTTTATGCAATAATTAACGGACTATGGTAACTGTAGTCGGGGTGTTTCAATTGAAATTAGAGGAAGTTAAGTAAAATCTTTTGAATCAATATTTAGAAAAACTCTAATTAGATAACATTAACCTAATATTGAATTTGAGGATTAGTATAGATGGACTTCTTTGAATTTCGGAAATGTAGATATTTTGTGAATTTTCCAAGAAACACGTCCCTTCCTAGATCTGATCAGGTAGAGGCGGCTCTGACATGGATTTATCTAGAGGTAAAACTCAAAAACACCACTTTGAGATAGAATCGAATGGGACTGGTCCATGACAATGGGCCTTAGTGCACTCTTGGTTACAACACTCCCAGGAGATATGCTTAGAATAATTCATATTTTCTCTACAATCCACTATGAACGATTTATGAGTAAACACTTCCTCAAAGAAAACAATTTTATTGTAATTGATTATATAAATAAACTATTCAATTTATGGTAGGAATTTTACTATTTTAGAATTATATATTGTGATTCCAAAACTAATATAATGGTGGTCATTGTTTTGAAGTAGCACCTAGTGGAATTAATGGAAACCATATCAATGAAAGTAATCTATATTGGGATTTCCCTACTACTCAAGATAATTATCGTGGAGCTAGTGAGTCAACTATTGTTGAAACCCTTGTAACCATACTGGGATAACCTTACCTGTATAGAGCACCCGCATCCACAATGTGGAGGATCAATGTTAGAACTCTTCATGAGGAAACAACCTCTAACATTCAATGTGACTAAAAAACCATTTGCAGCTGGGTAATGGATAAGTTTAATAGAGAATCTATTCCATGCTTTGAGGAGTAGTGAATGGGAAAAACTTTCCATGGCTATTTATGGCCTCACATGAGATGTATATCAATGGTGTTCATTGATTCAAAACACAAAGGGGATAAAGACGTATCAAATATGGAATGGATGGAGTTTAAATAGCTTTTCTTTGAAAAATAAATTCCTCATGAACATCAAGTGGATATGGAAAAGAAATTTCTGAGTTTGAGGTAAAAGGAAGATGATAATGTCAAAAAGTATGAGGATAACTTTTCAAGGATAGCAAGGCATGATGCAGACTACATACCTAGCCTAAGGATTATGATTGGTCAATTATTTTATGGGTTAAAAACAACTCTATATCAAGCATTAGTCTCATAATCTTTCTCGTCATACAAATATATAGTCTCATGTGCTATCAACACAGAAAAGGTATTCTCTAATTCTTGTGATTTTAAAAAATCAACAGAAGAAGAGATATGTTGAAGACTCTGGAAATGGATATAAGGGGAAGAAGGGAAAAGATGAATTTCTATCCTGCCATAAATGTGGTAAGAAAAATGTTGGTACATTCCTGAAGAGAATGAGAGTTTGTTACAAGTGCGGTGAAAAAGGGAAACACGAACGTGATTGTAAGGGAAATAAAGAGGTTTTCAATGTTGAATTCTATAATTGTAGAAAAATGGGGTATTATGCAAATGAATGTCCTTATCACCATGTAAACATACCTCATAAAAGGACAGAGGAGCAAGGCCAAGATTATGTGATCACTACTGCAGAGGTTGAATCTATGAATGACGTAGTGACATATACTTTAATCATTTCCTCAAATTTAGCCAACGCTTTAATTTATTCTCGATCATTTAATTCTTTCTTATCAACCCTGTTTTACAAGAAAATTAGACATTTCCAATTTGATTTAACACGGTAGTTGACAGTCCAACATCCTAAGGGATGTTTCACTGCAACAATGCTTTGTGAATCAGTTACCATTATGTCATATAAAAGTGATTTATCTGCTGATCTTATTGTAATACCCATGATTTAATTCGATATAATCCTCAGTATAGATTGGCTTTCAGGCCATAATGCCAAAATTTATTATAATAAGAAGGAGATTAATGTTGTCTATGATGATAATGAATATCTTATCTTTATATTAGAAACACCACAATCTGATTCTTATCTAAATCCAACCACATTAGCACTACTAAATTAAATTATTGGGGAGGAAGCGAGTGAAATAACTATGGATGAGGAATGTAATGTTAAAAGAGATTATGTACATATTTTTCATGAATATATTGATGTGTTATAAGAGTATTTACCTAGACATCCTCTAGAATGGGAAATTGAGTTTTCTATTGAATTAATTCCTGGTTCTAGAGCCATATCAAAGACCCCTTATAGAATGTACACTGGGAAATTAGTGGAACTAAAGGAACAACTAGAATAATTGAGTAATGAAGCATTGATTATTCATTGTGTTTCTCTATTGGGATCCCTTCTTCTTTTTGTTAAGAAGAGAGATGGATCTATGAGGTTGTGCATTGACTATAGGGAGATCAATGCTATAACAATATAGAACATATATCCCCAAACTCACATTAATGATTTATTCGATGAACTTCATGTATCACACTATTTATCAAAGATTGAACTTTGATCTGGATATTATCAGTTGTACGTAATGAAATAATACATTCCAAAGAGAGAATTTCTACCCGGGTGTGAGCATTATAAGTTTACTGTAATTATTTTTGGACCGACTAATGAAAACTTGTTTTTTATGGATATAATTAAAAGAGTTTTCTTGTAATATCAAGAAGAATTTGTAGTGGAATTTATTGACGATATATTGGTATATGTAAAAAGATATAATAATCCTGAATATCACTTTCCCGGTATTCTAAAACACTTAATTGAAATGATTTATATTTATGTTTAGGAAGTGTAAATTTTGGATTTAGGATATTTATTTTCTTGGCAATATTGTCTCTAAGGAGTGAATCACTATTGAATCTTCATAGACAATGTGAATCCAAAAATGGCCAACACCAATGAGTATAACTGATGTACACTATTTTATTGATTTAGTTGGTTACTATTGACATTTCGTCCATAATATTTCCCGATTGGAAAACCAATTAATCGATCTCACATTTAACGTGATTAAATATTTTTTAGAAAAAAGCAAGTAACAATTTTTTTTACGAATTGAAGAGAAAAATATTCAGTGCTCTTATCATTACTCTACTATCTGGGAAAGATGGGTTTTTTATTTATAGTGATGCTTCAAAAAAAGGACTTATTTGTGTCCATTTTCAGAATGATTGAGTTATTCCCAGTACATCATAGAAGCCTAAAGTTCATGAAAAAAATATCTCACCCATGATCAGGACTTAGTAGCTGTAATATTTTTCCCAAGGATAGTATACCCTCTCGATTGTTTCGGATCATGATACATGTTTTACATCATGATTCTTGAAAAGCATTCAGAAATCCATAGATACTGAACATCATTTTAGCACAACCTACCACCCTCAAACTAATGGACAATCAGAACGGACAATTCAAACCTTAAAATAAATGTTGTGATATTTCTCACATGGCTTTCAAGGTATGTGGGATCAATATTTACCTATGGTAGAATTTTCTTATAACAATATCATCCATTCAAGTATTCATATAACACCATATGAAGATATATCTTGAAAGAGATGTCTCACACTAACTTGTTAGGATGCGGAGGGTGAATGAAAACTCATAGGCCCGAAACATATTGAGGAAACAACGGAAAATGTGATGATTATCCAAACCCACATCAATGAAACTAAATATAGGTAAAAGTGCTATGACAATAATCAAAGGAAGGTTCTGGAATTTCAAGTAGGTGATCTTTTTTCTTGAAGGAAACTCCACTGAAGGGTGATATACATTTCTGTAAGAAGGGAAAATTATACCCCATGTATCTCGGACCTTTCAAAATTCTAGAATGAATTGGAGTTGTTGCTTACCATTTCACAATGAAGCCACGTCACGCCAAAGTTCATTACATATTCCTTGTATCACTGTTAAAAAAATACATGCCTAACTCAACGCATGTACTTAACTATGAAGAAATAAAACTGGAACTCGATATGTCATATTATGAAGACACTATCAGGATTCCTGATACCAAAGAAGAAGTGTTGAGAAGAAATATGACATGTCTGGTAAATGTTATTTGGATAAACCATAAAAGGGAAGGGGAAACGTGGAACCTGAGAAACACATGATGAAGAACCACCCGAATCTTTTTATGAAGAAATTTTCTAGAAATTTCAAGGAAAATTAATTTTGATGAGGGAATAATGTTAAATCTCAAGCTTCTATGGTACGCTTCTCTTGTAATAATTCAATTGCTTGAGATGTATTCATCTTCGAGTTCTAGCAGACAACGACCAATAAAACTAGCCGTTTAAAAAATGTTATGAATAATAATACACAATTTGTGAAATTTTATAAATTTCATTTTTCAAAATGTACTTTTTTTTTGTTTCAGAATATCAAAATTATTTTTGGGTGAAGTTTTTGGTATTTTTACGAAAAATTTAAATTTTTGATAAATAGTGATAAATACTGTGTTATTGTTTGAAACTGACTTTTATTTAAATAATAATTATTTTTATTTAAATTTTTTTGAAAGTCCAAATAGATACGAAATACCTATGTAAGCCAAATATAATTCATTGGATTCATTTTATAATAATAATAGTTATATAAAATATTATTGATCTTTTTAACGTCTTTTACCCACCTTCTAGGCACATTTGAAAATTTGCATAAAATATAATTTTACTGCTTCTGTGAATTGAATTTCAAAAATACTAGAGACAGAGTTGACATCAGTATGTAAAATGTGGTATAATAAGATGAAAATAATTTTTCTTAAATAGTAAATTTTGAATATTATTTACCACAGTTATAAATAAATATGGTAATTAATGCAAATAATGATATTATAATTACCCTAAAACATGTCCTAATTCTATTGGATAAGTGTATTTAGACCTAAGTCAACCATAGAAATAAGATATGACCCTTTTTGATCCACATGTATTAGATTAGAACATTTATTAATATTTTATTTAAATGAACTAGAGGAAAAATTGTCTTTAACGTCTATTTTATTAATTTTGATGTCGGTTTTAAACTGACGTTGAAGACGTCGACTTAAAAAATATTTCCTTTTTGTGTTGGTATTAGTAAACTAACACCAAAAATGAATTACATTTGTTTTTTAGCATTAGTTTTGTAAACAATTATGCCAAAATAAACCATATGTATCATTTTTCCCTCATTTTGTAAAGAAACTAATGCCAAAAATACTTAAAAAATAGTTTCACCATCTGTTTTTAAAAAACTGAAGCCATAATTGAAAAAAAATGATTAATTTCATTAGTTTTTACAAACCGTAATTCCAAAAAGTGACTTTTTCTTCCTCTAAGTTTTAGAGCACTTTCTAAGCTTCACTTTGACTGGTCGTGGAGAAAAGATAGAGTTTCGGATTAAACATTATGGTCATCGGAATTTGAACATGTCAATGTTTCTATTTATACAACTTGTTTATAATAAAATTGGATAAACATAAAAATATCACATACACCAAATGAAAATGGTGATCAATAATTAAATTTACACCATAGTTGGTAAATCTCATCTGAATGTTCTATATTGGTAACTTGATAATAAGAATAAATCATCTTTATAAGCATGCTAATCGAGTAGTTTTGAAATAAAGGAAAAGAATAATAATGAAAATAAATGATTAGAATGGGTACCATGTTCAAATTAATGATTGAATCTATGTTGCAAAGTTGATTGAATTGAAGAGGTTTAATATATTGAATGAAGATGAAAATACATTTATATATAGTAAACGAAAAAAATTTAGATAGTGTTGTAGGAAAATATAGGCGGTATTTAAAAAAGTTAAATGCACGTTGTGAAAAAAATTAAAATTCTGATCTAGTGTGTTGGTGAATACTCTTTGGCGTCAGTTTTGTTTAAAATCGACTCGAAAATGGATTTACATTGGTCTTTTGGCATCATTTTTTCGAAAATAGACTCCAATAATGCCAATCAATCATATTTTTGGCATCGATTTTTATAAAAAGCAACGCTATACTTTAAAAAAATTATTTTTGGCATCAGTATTTTTAAAAATAGGCACCCAAAAAAATTAAAAAAAAAATTAATGTCGGTTTTTAAATAAAACGATGCTAAAATTTAAAAAAAATACTTTTCTTGTCGGTTTTTATAAAAACTGATTCCAAAAACTAAAAAAATTATTAAGTCTTCGGTTTTTCAAAAAAACCCACGTGAAAAATAAAAAAAATATTTTTGGCATCGGGTTTTAGGAATACAAATTCCAAAAATGAAAAACAAATTACAATATTTTAGATAATTTCTTAGGCTTCGATTTGACGGATCGTGGAGCTAAAACGGAGTTAAAAATTAAAAGTTGTTCCCTTTGAAATATGGAACTTTTTAAGACTTCCATTAGAGAAGTTCAAATTATGACAACCATAAATTTTAATCCATAACTCCGTTTTTACTCCATGATTAGTCAAATAAATGCTCAGTAAATAATCCAAGACATTGTAAAAAATTCTAATTATTGGTATCAGTATTTGCAAAAACCAACACCAGAAATATTTTTTTCTTTTTGGCATCGATTTTAAAAAAACAAACCCAAAAATTCTCTAAAAACATATATTACGTCGGCTTATATGAAACTGACATCAAAATGATGAAATTAAAAACCATTTTCCACTACTGAGAACATTTTAAGGTGTTAAATTCAAATTATAATAACAAACCCATTTTTAATACATGGTTATACATAAGATAAATTTGACTATAAATATTAATTAGAAAACTAAAAATATTTCCTACATCATGGTATTTTATTTATAATTTTTATACATTAAACAATTAAATTTATTTATGACACAACGGTTTGTAGTAATTAACTTATTAATGATATATTAAAGTAATTGATATTATAAATATTAAGATAAATGAAAATTGATAATTTTTATGAATTCCACGAATTTTAGAGTTAATATGACATTTAATGGTTAATTTTAGAATCACTTTATTATCTGAGGCACTTTGTACATAAGTATCTACTAGGACTTCCTTATCATCCACATATGTGTTTCGTAAAAATGTATTTCAAAACCTTTTTACTATTTCCTAGAATATGATTTAAATTCATTTATACCCTTGATTGAATTTTTACAAAATGTTTTGAAAGGAATATTTATGTAGTTTTTCAAACAAGGTACTCTATAAAATTTTCGACAAAATTAATTAAAAAATGATTTTTAACTTATACAGTTGGTGTGCCTATTTTTCTTCATTATAACAGCTTCGAAAAATCCATTACATGCTTATAGGAATAGTTTTATAAAAAATTTCTTTTATAATTATGTGACATTAAAATGAATACAAAGTAGAAAGATATTTTTTCACTCAAAAAAATTTTGGATTGATTTCATCTATATCAACATCCTTCATTGGATTTTTTATTTTTTGGAATTTTATTTATTATTATAAAATCTTCCAAATTGTATTAAAGGTTTTGTGATATGTATGAATGTGGATGTGATAATTTTATACAATCCATGGTTTATGGTTAAATTATTGTCATTTTGTAAGCTATTTTTAATACGAATGTTTATATTATGTTTCAACTTTTTCATATGAGGATTTCATTGGACTTAGTAAGTGACAGGAGAGGCCTTTTATATCCCCGTTATGCATTGGTAGGTCTAATGAGAAAAAATAGTGTCTATGAACAAAGCCTTGAAAAAAACTTATGTGTAGTATTGGAATGAGGTATTGACTATTGGTTAAGATGTCTGACATTATTCATTCCATAATTAGGAAATTATATATTGATATTACATTTGATTATTTGACTAGGATAATATCCATGTGAATTGTTAAATGTAATTACTTGATTTATATTTTTCATATTATGCATAAGTTTATGTTTAAAAGTCTTGTGTTTTAGTCTTATACTTTTCCTTAAATGACTAGGCTTATTTATGAAAGTTTCCGCTATATTGTTATCCATACTGAGCATCTGAGATCACCCATTTCTTATGTTTTTTCCTTGGATTTAAAGAGGTATATTATGATTCACCTCTAGGAAAAATCTATTGGATATGAGTGTGTTAAAAGGATACACAATGTTTTTGTTATTAATTTCATAATGTAATTTAAATCTTATTTATTTATCTAGTACTACCAAGGCTTTTAAACTAATCGGTCTTTCAAGACATGATCTCTTATGATCATGCCAATGTTATGTAACAATGCACCGACTCTGTGTAACTAGGGTCGAGGCATTACATTTTCTCAATATATAATATCGAAAATTTATATTGGATGTTTTAGTAACAATTTATATCACTTTTTATAATAAAAATAATTTTTATAATTTCATTATTTCAAAATAAACCTAAAATAAAAAAATTAAATTTTTTTTAAGAAAACCATTTATCATGAAAATATTATTTAAAAAGTATAATTTATGATTAATGTAATGGATTTTTCAGAAGGTTGGATAATTAAATACATGACGTATATGTAAAAATGATTTCACTCATATTGTTGATCGAAGTCAAAAAATCCTTGATCAGAAATACAAAAGAATGTTCCTTTGAATACAATTTAATAAAATTTTCAAACAAGGGTAAATATTACCTTTAACATTAAATGGATATCATTTTAATATTTTTGAAAAACTTTTTTAAAAACCTTCTTTTGAATGAAACCTGATTTCCGACTAAAGAGAAAAATATAAGATGCATTTTCATAAAACAAATTATTAGTTATATTAAGTACCAAAGAGTAGAAAGATGGAATGATTATATGAATATATCATGAATAAACATAGGATATTAAAATTCATTAGAATTATTGAGATATAAATCATATAATTTTATCATTCGAAGATAAATCATATAGAATCTCGATAAATGATGAGATTCTGACATCAGTTTCTACCATTTTGGTTACCTTGAATCATAAACCCCATGAATGAATAACATATAATGGAACATAAAATATCATTTTTGTATATATATTCATGATATTACATTTAAATGGGTTTTTATAAACACCTCCGAAAGGAATATAGGTTACTATCCTAAAATATATCTCCAAGAAGAAAAATTTAGACAAAAATCCTTTACTGATTTTGTAAATTTTGACTCATAAACCCCAGAAATGAGAGATACTCAAATAAATATATAAATAAAAATAAATTATACGACAATTATTATAAAATATAAATTTGGTTATCATATACACAACATAGGTAAAATATATGGTGAATATAGGATGTGTTTTTAAGAAGAAAAACGTGAGATTAAAATCCAATACTAGTTGACTAACGTTTGAATTATGAGTTACATGAAATAATAACATTAATTTAAATATAAAATATCATTAAATAAATTAAATCTATAATATAAAATTTCTTTTGGAATTATATACACCTCAAAATATAAATAATCGGGGAATATGGAAGAACTCTAACAAAAATAAAAGTGAGACTAAAATTTCCCTTACCTAAAATCTTCATATTTGTCATAGTCATTGAAAATAAATATATAATAAATATATGTTTATTATAAATACTTAAAATAAATATAATCATATAAATCATATCTCATATTATTTTCTTATGAATTTATGTAACCTATTTAGTAATAATTCAATGTCAAAGTTATGTTTTGAGTAATAACCGCTTTGTCTTTCATACATGTTTTGAATATTTTTTAGTGTTTAAATTACATATATCATGATTTCAAAATGTCATTAATGTAAAACATGATATAAATATAAAAAATATTTATTATATATTCATTTATATTAATTAATATTTTTTTATTGGATATGAAACACACCTTTCGTAGAGACGGTTAGTCATATGTACGCATGAACAATGTTTCTATTTTCATATATTACTACAAAAAAGTAATGATATATATATATATTATAATTATATTTCATATATATCAAATATATATAATATACCAATCATTAATAAACTCTATGTAATTCGTGAGGAAATCTTGCCGCTTTTCAACATGGTAGTCTGTCGTACGCCCAAATGACATTATCGTATTGCCAAAAAGATTATAGCTTAATTTTATGTGTTATATATTAATAACTTAACCCTAAATATAATATATTTATATATATCATATATCAATTTTATTTTTATTATTATCCCTAACACTAATAGGTGATAATGGAAAAATAAACAAAATCAATTTGTAAGGTTGTAGTCTGCCGTACACACAAAAGATGATTTCGTAACCCATTACATGGAAGGGTTTTTATTATAAGGTAATACCCTTAAAATTAAAAAATCCTAACATATTAAAATTATTTGTGGTATAATAATATTATTATATAAAAATTATTTATTTTTGTGGTTTAGTAAATAAAATAAAAAATTTTGGTTATGAACATTACATCTTCTTCAGGTATCTCCTTTTTGATTCCACCAAAGGACTTACATGGTTTGATATATGCCCAATGTATTTATTCTGAAATTATTTTAGGGATTTTGAAAATTATTTCCTTCATTATTGGCCAATTTAAGTGGTTTTTATGTTGTGAAGAGAGGGGGATAAGGGATTCCCTTTTGTATGGTAAGTGATTGGATACATAGTCATTTTTGAAAATATAAAATTATACCCACATATTATATATTTATTTATGGGCTTGAATAATGGAATTATCTATATATTATATTGAAAATTTTCTAAATATTTCCCTAAAATTAGTGTTGAACAAATTTCTAAGCCATTTAAAACTTAATCTTAATGTTTAGTCCCTTAGTGAACACGTTTTCATCTTAATCATACTGATTAATTTTAAATGTATTCACTCATCATTTTGGTAAAATATATCTATTTTTACTTTAAAAATAGTTAAAAATTAATTTTACTATTATAAAATTTTTAAATATAAAAAAAAAAATTAATTAAATTTTAGTAATTTAATTATTAATCAAAAATGAAACTTCTCATAAAAATACAAATATTTCACCCTATTAATGTTTTTATAATGTAATTTAAAAAATTATTTTTATACAATCAAATTAAATTTATAGAAATTGGAAAACATTTTTTAAAATAAGTTCTCTATAAAAAAGGTAATAAAACTGGTTTTTAGGAAAATAGAGTTTTTATGAGAAAAATTGGATTTCTTATTGTCTCATATATAGAAAACTTATAAAAGAAATTTTAAAATATTGATAGAATATATAATACATAAATTTAATTAGAATCATTAACTAAAATTGATTTGATTAATTTATTGGTATAACATACAGTTTTGTGCATAAATTAGTTTTTTTTTTCAGAAAACTGGGTTAACATTATTTTTAAAGGGTTTTTGTTGCTTATTAATTATTTGGTAACTAAATAATTACATAAATATTTTTAAACAATAATTTCTATATTTATTTATTCATTTTCATACCATCCATTAAATGACTAGTTGATATTTATCATATTAAATAACAATATAAATTATTTATAATAGTTTGGAAAAATTAAGTCTTTTATGTATTGCATGCTATCAAAGGAACTCTTTTCTGTGTGTAACGTATGAAAAATTATTGTTGCGGCTACCGCAAGCTAATCTATGTATTTCACTTAGTGTAATTATAACATGGTGTTTTTTTGAAGAATACAAACTATAGTGTAGCGTAAAAAAATCCGTAAATGTGTGTTAATTTATTTTAGATAAATAATTCATAAAAACTATTGGTGTTACATATATAAAACAATTATCGTATGATAAAACTAAAATGAAAAATAATTTCTTGTTGAGAAGATTACCATTAGGACAATTCTAGTATAATCACCACCAACTACTTCCATCAAATATCACTTTGTGATTATATCATACATTTTGATATTTAGGGACTATAAAAAAAGAAGGTAGGATTATATATTCATGTAATTATTAATGTAATATACCACTAATCACATGTATTTTACAAATTTTTCATTTTAAAGTCTAATGCAAAATAATGTTTATTTTTTGTAAAAATATTACTTAATTATATTTGATAATTTATAGAAATATTGGTTGATTTTAAAGTTTTAATTTGATGAAATAGACATCATTTTAATATAAAAAATTGAAATATTACCTTTGGAATTTAATTTAGAATTTTATTACATGAGTTAATTTATTGGTGGATAGTATAAATATGATTTTTAGTAAAACCAAGATATTGGAATGATATAATAATTAAATAAATAATTTTAAATACATTAAATTTTATGATTATGTATTCAATATCAAAAACTACAAATCTTATAAAATATATATTGATCTGATAAAACCATTTATTAACATTTAAATGAAATAAAAAATTATCCCATATAATTTTTTTCAGCTCTTTTAATTTTATTAAATTTTTTCTATTTTTTTATTTCTGTAAAATAAAAAATTTATAATAACTCAATTAGTTTCGTGAAAATAAAATATTATGATTATTTTACCCTAAATAAATTATAATCATAAAAAACACTTTTTCTAAAATTTCGTTTTTACACATTACATTTGATAATATTCAAATTGAAAATTTTTACATATATAAATTTTATATAATAAAATATATTAAATATATTGAACTTTTATTTCTATTTATGTAGTACAACACATTTTATTTTAATAAATTAAATGTAAATTACATAGCCAAAAAGTATTTACCTCAATAAAACATAAAATGTCAAAAGTAGAAATTCTAAGACTAAAGATCATTAAAAAATTAATAAGGTGTTTGAAATATAATCTTTTAGTTATTATCGACCTTATCTCATACCATACTAAATTGTATTAAATGTTTGGGTCCACATGAATTATTTAATATGTTCTCCCTATATATTATATGACTATAATTAAAAATGCTGTATTCTCACCAGTTATAAAAGGGGCAACCACAAACTGGTAAAGGCGATCACAAAATTTATATTTCCTATTTAAAAACTAAATATTTTCTATTTACAATAATTTTATTCAATTTAAATGTGATTCCGATCATATTATATTGGCCTAAAACCACCACTTCAATGTATTCTTCTAAAGGAAATCCCAAGTCCTCGATGATTGTACAATTTCAAATATGTATTTTATCATCATTACTAAATTCCAAAATATTGTTTTCTAATTAAAATATTTTGACTTCAATTTTTTTTTAATAATTAATTTTTTATTATTTCTATAATAATTTTTAACAAGATATCCTCTATTCTATTAAAAAATATCAAACTGTCACTCATGCATTGTGCGTACTACCACCCCATAAGGCGACAACTTTTGTTTTTTACTTACTACCTCTCATCACTAATTATAAGTTTGAGGGTTAATTATAAATATGAAACTTATAATATATTCTTTATAATTAAGAGAAAATTTATAACTCTCTTACATTCCCTCTTATTTGATGAGAAATGATAATGTTACCCACGTGTTGTTGCGGACTACCACCTCTATGAAATAATGTATCTCATATTTCATCTAGTTTCTTTATTATATATTTAAATATCCAAAACAGGTTTTCATCCCCATAAAGTTTTCAAAATAATATATTTATGCTTCCTTAATAATGTCATTACTCCAAAATAAACCCCTTTTATAATCATAACAATCCGCTAATTAAGGTATGTTCATGTTTGGGTCTGTTTTTCAACCCTCATGAATAATGGTATAAAATAAAATCCAAAATGAAAATGAAATCATAATAAATAAAAATAAATTATATAAATAAATAAATAAAATTTTTATTTTTTTCGGTAATTGGTGTGTAATATTAAACTCATTACTTATGTTACCATCATTCATTTGATAAAAAACTAAAACAAACATGTCGTTAATTTCATATACAAGAATCACAACATCAAAAATATTAGATATTGAAATTATAATATAATAAATAATTATAAATCACAAATTCTAGTATGTTTTTTGATCTAGCATTGGGGATATTTGGAAAAATAACCAGAAACAACACCACTATTAGGAAACAATTTAAAAACGACCAAGATTACATACCCACAATTTTAAAGATAAATAATAACTAATAATATATATTTCTAACGTAATTAAAATTAAATATTATAATAAAAATAGGTATTAAAATTATTCTGAAATATTTTATAAATATATTTTTTATACGACACACAATGTCTTTAGTTAAAGTAATGAATTGTGGTATAGTGTTTTTTGTCTCAAATTATGTTTCTTCAAATATAATTATTATTATGAACCATGATATATTTAATATGTGGTGATTAATACATAATTAATGTATATTACTATATTCACCTCTTTAATGGGGTTTGAATAGCTTTATCATGTTATTTCATTAAAGGGATTTCGATTGAAATTTTATCAAGGTTAAAAGAGTTTATGTGTCTCTATTTCCAATTACATGTGACATATGTGATATTCCACATCATAATTTTGTTTATATTTTTTATTAAAAAGAATATTTAAATAATTTATTCTGAATATCTTATATTTTATTATTTTTATATATCTATTTCACAGTAACCTACATATTTTCTTTTTAATTGTTGTGTATTTATTACCACATTGTTTTTTAATTTAAACTCAATTTCAATGTAGGTTTATTTTTGAAATATAATCCAACAATGGATTTTTATTATTCAAGTTAACACTTAACATTTTATTTATATTCTCATGGGGTTTTACTTTTCCCCAAAAATGTCATTTAAAATTGAGATTTATTTTACACAAATAATTTATAGTAAGTCAAACCTACCTTGTCTCTTATTTACTATTGGGAACCCCATTTTTTGGTCTACATATTCATTGCATGGTTTTGAGATTTTATTTGTCTATAAATCAATAATTTTTTAGGTTCATTTTCAATTACGTTATCATATAAAAAATATTTAAATTATTCTTTTTTATCATCTTCCATATGGGTTGTTTTCATCAATGATTTAATACCATTACTTTTAAGGGTATTTGTGTTTGCAATTCACTTTACTAACTTTTTCAATTTTTATGAATATATAATTGTTCATTTTAATTTATTAAAATAAGAATTTATTTTTTAACATGATCTATAAAACATTTGTTATAAAATTATATAAAAATATTAATTATATATCTTATTCATAAATTGACTTTTCAAATTATCCAAAAAGGTATTTTTCATCTATGTAATTCTTAGTTGAGATATCTTATGCTTGATCAATAGTATTCTAGAAATGATACCATCGACCTTCTTTCTATGGATGGATCGTGTAATGTTCTTTTCAATCAAATATATCTTTCATCATTTCTTTCACCATTCCAAACCATCTATAAAGAATAAAAATAATATTCAATATGAAACATTTGCATTATTAAAACCCTATTTACTATTACATTTGTGGGCCAGATGTTTTCCTTGTTAGACATCAGAATATTTATACATATACTTCTAGAGGCCGGAATGGAGACGACTTGAGATTCCAAGGCCCAAAGGGACAAGACTAAATTATACCAGAATATTAAGTATATTGTATACTATGAATGTGGATGAAATGTGATATCTCTCAAATGGTAGCTCGGATTAGGAATATAATTTCATGGATGAGTCCAGAGCTTGGCGTTTACCTAAGAAGAGACATAACTTATGTTTCTACATGCCTTCTATAGAAAATTCCACAGAGGGTATCTTCATAAAAAAAATAATTATTTTTAATTATTTTTTCTCCGGTTTCTTTTTAAATATCTTTATAACGGAGTCTTTTTTTGGAGATCTGAGACCACTATTGAGTTCATAATGGGTTCTTTCTCCTAGGTGATACATTAGATAAGAGGGTGTGGTGGGTTCAGATCATGCAACCATTTGTATCCATTTTTATGATTTTCTATAAATATGTGTTTAAAGGAAATGAGGAAGTGTTGGATCATTTCCCCCATAGATGACATCATAGCTCCTCTGTCCTTCTGATCGACAAATCTATGTTGGATTCTTGATGGATCTCAATGAAACTATAGATTATAGCAGATCGGATCATAGCAAACACAAAGAAAAATCCTAAATTGAGGAAAGATTTATATTTTGGATTCTACATCTCCCCAACAAAAAGTTCATTATTGAAAATCATTTTGGTTGGAATTCTATATTTTAGAATCATTTTTTGATGGAAAAGAATACAAAAGAAATCACTCATTTAATATCTTGATTGTCTGTTCTTTGTCATTATTCTCATTCTTCGTCGAAAAACATTACACCGTACTGAAATGATATCTGATCATTGAAGAGAGAATGGTTCTTCATACATAGTGATCCAGATATTCTAGATCTATGATGGTTTTTCATTTCTGGCACTAGAGGAGGCACTATAGTAAGAAGAACTAGAGACTACTTTTTGGTTAGTCAAAATAGTGATGAATCTTCAAGCGGATAATGGTGTGGTGAATAACTCATCCCAAAGATCTTTGATCCAGGCTCAGTTCTGTTTTCCAAGAAGAGGGTCACCTTCGGCGGTCTGCGGAAGTCCTGTGACGATACGTGGTGGCCATGGGAGGCTGGCAGCGGTGGTGGTGTTGTCGCATGGAGGAGGTTGTGGCTAATTGTGCCATGGAATTTGGGTTCTAGTGAGTGTAGGGTAGGCTTGGTGTGGATGATGACTACTAGCAGTTGATCAGGGGGCGGAGCCGAGGTGGCCATAGCAGGCCGGTATAGAGAGTTTGGGCCCTGTTAGGACTGAATTACCTCAAATACCTTTATCCCCTAAATGGAGTGTTTGTTTTGGTTCTATATGTGGCCACACATTAATCTCAATGAGATATACCTTTTGATGAATGGTAGGGAACTCTTGTTTAAGGAATTATTCTTAGTGGCATGAAACGTCCAATTTTATTAATAATAATATAGTCTATTGTTATTTATAGAACATTGTAATTGATGTATCTTCTACACCTTATGTCTGTTGGATGCATCGTCAGTGGATTTTCAACCTTAAAATCAAGGCATATTTTTCATGATTATTTTTGGGGACTTAAACAGAAATGTAGTTGTGGGCACCATGAGTCTTGGATTGGGTGTTTGGTGTGGGGTGAGACTTTTTTACCAGTTTTCCAGTTTGGATGAATGAATATCCAATCCGTTGTGTTTTTAAAAGACGATAACAGTGGTGTGATCTGTATGATGTGTTCTAGGATCGAGATGTGGGCTCGATGATGCATTTTTCCTGTACTATCCTTAGAGATGAATCTTATTTACTGGGATCCTATTTTGGTCAGAGGAATAATTATTCCAATGTACTTTTATACAAGGATAGAAACTATATGATCTATTTGGTATCTTAGGACAATTGGGGAGGAATGTTAGTAATGTTCTATTTTTCACATTGCGACCAGAAAATAGCATCACAAACTCATCAATGTTTTGGGTATTGGTACCATGTACTCTAGGAGTACACTGGAACGACTTGTGGTTACTAGTTTACAGTTTAGTACCCGAATATGGCTTGGTACACAACAAGGTGATGAGGTGGGGCCACATGTTATATGGGACCCAGACTCTATGTGTACCACACTGTGAATCTTCCACCTCTCATTTATCATTATTTTGGGCTCATATTTTGGCATGTGAGTAGCCTATACTGAGTTTTCTTCCACATAGAATGCAATGGTACCCTCCATAGTGGTTTTTGGTATATAATGTGAGATGTTTCAAATATTTCACCTATTTGGGGTGATACCTGATGATATTTGGGTTGATCCTAGATGATTTCCAAGAGGTACCATCCTATAGGGATGGCCCGTATAGAACCGTCTTACCCTTTAGTGGGGCTGGGGAGTGGTGTTTGTTATTGTCTCTTCAGGGTGAACCCTCCAGTGGGGATGGGTAGTGGAGTTCATCATTTACTCTTCAAGGTTTACCTTCTAGTGGGGTTGTTCAGTGGCGTTCAACATTTACACTTCACGGATTATCATCTAGTAGGGCTAGGTACTTGTTTCGTCATTTACTCTACCAGGATTACCCTCCAGCTGGGTAGGGTAGTGGAGTTCCTCTAAGACACTTATGTGATCACCCTTAATTTTATTTCACATTAATTGGGTTGGGGAATTGGTACTCACCAACTACAGAACATATCATAGCCTCCAACGGGGCTGGGTAGTGGGTTCTTGATGTTGATACATAATCTTTTATCTATACTGGCCAATGAAGAGAAATGTTTTAATGTACCGTTAAACTAATGAGAATTAGGGACACTTTCCATATCGATACATGTCCCTGAGTCGTGACAAAAAACAATGAGGGTGAGACTGTGCCGACCAAATTGGAGAGTATCATGGTGAGGTGATTTAGTCCATTTGAATTGTATTTTATTGCAGATATGAAGAATGTTGGGTGTCATAGGTTGTTACTTCTGGGACTATTGGTTACTCTTTTCCTTGGTTGAGAAATGAGATAGAGATCCCCTTACTCTCTTGTTTGGTTTTATTTTCCAATCACACACACACACACACACAGATATATATATATCATATTGTATTACTCACTCCTTAGGTTTTGGTTACTCTCCTTCCTTGAGAGGCAATGATGCACATGGTATTACACTTACATTCCATGTCTAGATTCTATTGCTTTGATGAGTCTACTCTTATACTAAAGGAATAAATGACTCGATGATATGTGTATCTTCTCACCATTTCTAGATCCTTGTGTTTGGATGAGATTACTTCACTCTCTTGTGGACTGAACTTTACTCTTTTATTGTACGATGTTCTATTTACTTCTCCCCTCTCTAATACACCTTTTTTCTTTTCCCTTGAGCCTTCAGGGAATCCAACTGAGTATTTTTATACTCACCCCTTCTTGGTCTTTACCCGAACATGGTTTTCCATTACAGATGATAGATAGGTTTATCATTACATCAGACGAGCATAGGGATATAAGGTGTTTGGACCATGTAAGATTGTCATATATTGGGATCTAGTAGTGTGGATCTCTCAGCTATTTTATATTTCAACTTGTTGTAGGGATGTAGTACTTTTTTTTATTGGGAGTGTATTTTCCATTTTCCCTTTCAGTTTACATAGAGGATGATGAATGTTTGAGGTTTATATAAAGCACTATTGTATCTTATTTTTTTGATCTATACTTTTTCATTGGGTTGGCTACATTTTTGTGTATAGGTTATCAGGAAAAGGCTTCCTTAGTTTGTTATGCCTTCGGTGCTAGTCATCATCCCCTGGCCTATAGAGACGGGGATGGGGTAGTTACGGCTCAAGCCTCAGCTTGGATAGAGTCATGAAAAAATTGTATCAAAGGTGGTTCATTACTTGTGATATTTTTCAGACAATCTCTAAAAGGAATTGGATGGTTTTTAGGGAGATAATATCAAAATTTCCTGAGAGATCTCTCAGTCCAGGGAATCTAGTTATGGACTGATGGCTGAGGGATCCATTCACATGGACTCCGATTACCCACATGTCAACTCGGCATGCTGATACATCTGTTACAGGGGATAATGGTACATGAATCATATAGGATTGAGTCATTTTCTATCCTTATTAATTAATATCCCCATCGTTGTTGATATATATATATATATGTATGATCATTTTACCATGGTAATCCTTGATATGATAAAAGATTCCTCCACGACGATAGCTACTCAGTATACTAGCCTTGTTTTGTGATGAAAAGCCTATGATCTATGAGTAATCCTTTCAGGATCCACAATATGATATGCCTTCCTCCGGGTGGGAAGGTTGTAGTACCCCCGCCTCTTGAGAAGTAGTTACTCCCAAAAAAGTGGGATAAGGATGTGCATAGGTTGAGTGGACACTACAAGTTCTAGTGTTTGATACCATTGAATTTTCATGGTGATCCATATCCTTAGGCATTAGAGGTATTGATAGGATTGGTGGTTTGCCTATTTTATCATTCATGAGAACTGATGCATAATGTGGTGGATTTTGCAACAATACTTTTCCATAGATCAGGTGGGTGTTGGTGGTGTTTTTGTTTGAACAATGTGCGTGAGTTGTAACTTACATGGGATTACTTCCAACTACTATTCTCTGAGGATTACTAACCCTTATTCTTATAATTTGTTCAGATTTAGAATGTTCTAGTGCAACTGTAGGGAGGGATGATTATGGTTGTGTACACGATTATGTTCATATACCTTAAACAATATTATCCGAACTTGATTCATGATGGCTACTTCTGATAACAGAAGTTTGAGCAGGGATTCCATAGAGAGATCTATGCTATCTTAGTACGCTGGTTCATCCCCATGTATTCTGAGGTGCTAGAGAAGGCACTAGTGAGAGAGATAATTATTTGAGAGGGGCACCATATATCTGGTTGTGGTAGTGGGTACAACAGATATGAGACTTCTTAAATAGCTAAAAGGTGCTAGATGACAATATCATGACATAGGAGGCCTCCCCATAATTGGTCACATGCATGTAGTCATATAGGGTAGAGGCATCGAAGAGTGTGGGGGAGATCCTTGAGAGGGAAGGTGTTATTATTGTGATGGGAAAGGTCATATAGCATGACATTTTCCAACCATAAATGATGAAATTTCCAATAATATAGTAAAATATCTGCAATAGAAGAGGTAGTGTCATGATCAGATATATCCCCTGAAAGGACAGGGTGGTCCCTAGGGAGGTGGTGTTAGAAGAGGAGTAGAAAGGTCTCTGGTTGATTGAGAACGCTATGAGATCCTTCCACCACAACCTGGAATTCCATGTGTGGCTCTGGGATCTTGCGGTCAAGGCCATGTGAAGCTGCATGTTATGGATGTCTATAATCATCTCATTCATGAGATGATAAGAGATATTCCATGTTCTTTTGTACCTTTTATAGTAGAACATGTGAAACACTTGTTGAGTTACCCTTTTCTCCCTACTTCTTGCTAGTGGTTTTACCAGGGTGACATGAGATGTTAGTGTAACATTGTGATAGTTTTTTCATCATAGATTTCAATGAATAAGGAATAGGGGTTCCCCCCCCCCCACACAAAGATACGTTTTTGTGATGTGAGAAAACCCATTATGGTGAGTAAGTGCCGCCCAAGGAGGATAGAATCGAGGTGTGGTGGTTGAGTCATTCTGTCTTGTGTGTTTATTGTAGGGGTTGTTTAGTGGAGTTTTGGAGAAGGTCCTTGTATTATTAGGGGATTTTTTCCACATAACCTCTTTTTTTCTTGAGATTCCACTAGTGAGTTTAGCAAAGAATCAATTTTGGGGACTACTTTTCTTCCCAAGGAAGCTGAGACACATGGGGTATGACACATGATTTCTATTTTTAGCTTATTGTGGTTGGATGAATTTACTCACCTTCCCTATTCGTTGGTACATTTTCATCCTCAACATCAACATGATACAAAAATTATCAAGTAAAAGTCAAGGTTATACTTACCCCATGAATAGAACTACATCACTCACTACCTGATATTTGTAGTGTTAGTATTCATCATATGAATGTGGAGACACAAACTTCTAGGAGAACTGTTTATAGTATGTAGAGACCTCCAGAGTCTCAGGTCCTTCAACTCGAGAGACTTCAAACCAAGGCGGTGGTTCTGGTTGAACTTCTATTAGGGCTATGATTTCATGGAAGTCTATATGCTGGGAAAGGGTGATGTGGTAGGACATTCCCTTAGAATGAAGTACTAGGATCACCTAGTGCAGGATTTCGCATAGAAGTTAGAGTCCATCCATCTGACCCAGGTGGAGTTGGAGGGTACAGTTTTCTTCAGTAAATGGTGTTGACTCCATCACTTTTTGAAAATGTAATAGAGTCTTGGTTGTGAGACATTGACTATGAATTCATTGTTGACCAGATATCAAAGGTTGTTTCACCAGATTGATATTCTTGGGGAGGGAATCATGAGACCAAGTTTTAGGGACAAACAGTGATTCAAGTTGTAAATGTAGGATGTTGGGGTTCTTCCTGGGAGGAAAGTTATCCTTCAAGTTTCTTTAGTATTTTTGGGACCATGCAATGAAATGGAGATTTTCCTACCACCTTTCCCCACCCCAATACATGGACTTGGAACACGATTTCTATCACAAGTCACACTTGAAGATATATCTGCTTGATCCTACGAACATCATTGATCAGACCAGACCATACGGGGACACACAGTCCACATTTTTCACGTGTTGTAGATGTGTTGTAATGTGAAGGATTTCCTAGGAGGGTTAGTTCCATGCATGATCACATAGTACATATTATTGAAAAACTATTATATATCTATGATATATTTAATATTATCTCTAGAATTTATAAAGTAACCTCAATAGTTTCATCATGATACACAATATCATTATATGGTGCAAACAATTTCTGATTGGTGAATAATAAATTCAAATATATATGAATGACATATTATGATGTTCATATTGGGATATAGAAATAATAGTGGTTTTACTGTGATATAAACATATTTTAGGGAATACAAGAAATTTATATGCTAAAATGTAACATATCATTGATGGTGAGTAATATTTTCTATAAACATGTAATATAAATTGAGTCATATGAAATAAATTGTTTATCATACAAAAGAAAATTATGATATCACTAATGAAATATATAATTAATATAATTTATTACATAATATACTACTATTTTAAATTATCAATAAATATTTAATATAAAAATTTTATGATGTAGTTTGTTTCTTAAATGAAAATATATCTTGATTGATTACAAGGTTATTTGTGATTTGAGATATAGGATATTGATATGGTAATTAAGAGAAGATAATGACACATTCACCTAAAATGGTTTTTTATCATCACAAGTAGTCATAGAAAACTGTACTTGTTTTATTGGAGAATAAAAAAGTCAATAGAATATGAATAAATGTTAAAATAAAGTTTTTTTAGGAATAATGAAATATGATATATTTGGGGTGATTTATGGTGAATTGTGAGAATATCTATGCATGATTATTATGGTTTATTAATATATTAATATTTCAAAACCAATAATGAAGACTGATATAGTTGTAATATTATTACATATATTATTGTAAAATTTTAAATAAGGATTTAATGAGATAAAATTAATAGGAAATTACATATTCAAAAGTTTGAAAAAATATATGCATGGTATTATTTTATATTTATAATGAATAATAATATGAGTCATGTATTTTTTTAAATGTATATCAATAGTATTAAACTGAATATACTATGAGAAAAAACATTAGAGAGTGGTGGATTAGGTGTTAATAAATTTTACAATAATTATTTCATGAAATTAACCCCTTTGACTAGTTAAATATGATCCCTATTATAATCGATGAATATTTCATGATGAAATCATTAAAAAAATGAAAAAAATGAAAACAATAATTTTTACATGGTCTAAGCTCGGTGTGGTATACTACCCCTTCTTATTGTAGGCTATAATCCATGTCTTGAGATATTACTACTTTGATCAAAAACCTGAATCATTATGGGTATTGAGGTGTCATCCTTCCCTTGTTGATAGTAGTATCAGGATGGTTACAATATTTTATAATGGATTCCATATTTATAATGAAAAACTAACAAAACTAATTTTCAAAAAGATATAATTTGTGTTCATGTGTCTTTAATAAAAAATATGAACCCTTATCAATGATCTAGAATGAGGAATGAATATAAATTATCATACTCTTATTAGAACCATGACTTTAAAACATGTAATTTGATCATTTATATTATTTATAGTCGACTCCAACTCTTTGAAAACCGATCCGTAGAGTTTTTATTCTTATTTTCATTTATTCTTCTTTACAAGCACACTATCTCAATCTCTACTTAGATATTATGCATCTCTTCACTCATATTCTTTCTCTTAGTGTTGATGGTTTCTACTTTACCTCTAATACCTTTTTCAAGAAGTATTATAAATAATTTGGAGTAATTTTCAATGTTCCTAAAATAAAAATCCTTAAATTATTCCATGGAACCCGAACAAAAGGAATTATCATACACCGAATTATGTACCACGATCCATCAAACAATTTTCTAACCAACTCATCACATGGATATTTCCACCAAGTACTTCATTAATCCTTAAATAAATAAAATTTTATTCTTTTATATTAATTATTTTTATAAATATTACATGATAAAACCACATATCCAACAACATCAAGATAAATTAATAATAAATTCAGTTTGGAATTACAAAATTACCCATTAATGGTCTCCCCGTAATTCAACTACAATATCCATGACTTATCTTCATTAACCTTCTCACGGTATGAAATCACACATCACATCCCAGAAACATTTAACAAACAAGTCTTTAAATATCTTAGACATTAAAATATTTCAACTTGAATCGTATCATCATTTACATGAGAAATATGAACTAAAAATAAATATATAATTTTCACACTTATATACAAGAATTTGTTACCATAGATTCATTAAGAATAGAGTATATTCTAATTGTATTCACTGAATTAAATATTTTTTGGATAATATTAATCTTCAGGATATTTAAATAAAAATAAATTCATTCATCATGAATACAATTTATTTTTCCTGATATTATCTATAACGTTGAACTCGATCTTCTCTTGGTTGTTTTCCATTAATTTGTTTTCTAAATAAGTTCTCTTAGTTTCAAAATGTGATGGCCTTTTTGATGTTACCCTCATTATAATATTTTTAAATTATCAATATAAAAATATGTTATCCATTATTTTGAAAAGATCTAATCATTAAAATAATAATTATTTTATCCTTATAAATAAGTAACACTTATCCTTAAATTGGGCAGTTATAATCGTTACAAATATAGGATTATCCTTATAAAGATTCATGATAATCTTTTTGGAAATAAACCTTAGTATTTTTTCACATTGATCATCCTAAAAAATATGGATTAGAATTAAACAGTATTGATTAATCGTATAAATATGGTTTTTCTATCCTTATAATGTTCATAAAATTATTTTCATGAATCCATGACATTTCAAATTTTCATTATGTTTTATTGGAAGATACATAAACTGATCTAATGTGGTCCTTATAAAAATACTATAATGTTTATTATTATTTAATTCAAACATTATAATTATATAACTCATAAAATTAATTCATATAGACATTTATATCACCTCAAACATTCTCCAATATTTCTAAATCATCTTATAACAACTTCAAATAGTTCCTGAAATTGTCAAAATAATTCACAACATTTATAACTTGGTTATAAGTTAATTTGATTAATTTCAATAAGGAGGTATATTATTTCATGAATATATCCAAATTTCTAGTTCCAGGATTAAATTAAAATTTATTACACCCTTCATACATTTTATGTTTATCACAAAATATGATAACCTCTATTCGTAGTAGCCCCTTGGATTCATTCTATGAAACTCCTCCGTCTTCCATTAAAACATTAAATAATTTTTATTATTTTTAATTATATATTTTTTTTCTATCCAGAATCCAAATCAATATACAAATATTTCATTTCATTTAGAAAAAATAATAAAACATAACCCTAGATTTATGTACTTACCTTTGATATTGGTGTTGACTCAACATTTATCCCATAAGTCTCTAATGTTACTTCAATCAATGATGAAAAATATTCAAAACTAATATATATATATATATCTGTGTGTGTGTTTGTGTAATATTAAATTGTTTATTACAAATATATTATTACTAAAATAATATTTCGATTGAAAAAAATAATAATAATATATATTAACCACATTCCACTAAAGATTTTTAGTTTTGAAGGAGAAATAATGTGGAGGAATAGTGATAGATAAAGAGATAATATATCTATTCTATAGTTGCTAAGACTTCTTTGCATACATACACTCAAATAATAAGGATATCTTTTTATCAAAGATTAATTTAAGGATCATGTAACAATATTGAGGAGGAATAACTTAGTGTTTTTACCTAGAACAGTCATTCTGAGTAATTTAATATATTTTTTATCAATAAGGATTCCTTATAACATCACGATTGATCCCCTAAAATGAACATTATGTATGATAATGTCCTCAGAGTATATGTCTCACTAATAGGGAATATTTTTTTCCCAATTATTTTGAAAACCTAGAGGTTCAATGTTAGTATTCCTGGATATTTTTATATAGATAGATGATATTTTATGATGGAAACAAATGATATATTCTATCTGTGGTAGGAGTCTCATAAGAAAATGATAAACTATATATTTTTGTTTTCCCTTTTTGATCTCCAACATAAGAGGGTTTAAAAAAATTAAAATTAAAATAAAATCTATATTTCCATGTTTTGCAGTATGTTCCTATCAGCATATAGAAGTATGGATCCTTAGACATTAATATTATCTTTATTTGATAACATTACTTTAAAAAATTCATTTATTGACCAAATATGTCATGTAAAATTATTGTGGCTTGGTATTCTATGATGGGTTTGTATCCAGGGGTATTTTAGTAAGGGGTTATGTAATAAAGGAATTATACATTTTTTTCGTAATAGAATTTGATATCTCATGACGTTTGATTGGAATGGAGTTGCATGCAGAAATAAAGGATCATCATGTTTGGTAGGTGAGTTCAGTCCCAAACATTCTAAGAAATGGTCATTGTGTATATAGGTTGATAACATTTTCATGATACCTTCTTTATTTGACATATTATCGTAAAAGGATTATATTAAATGGTGAGTGTATATAGCAGTTTGGATATTGTTTTGATATTATTTTCATCTATTATGGTTGCATTGGCATGTTTCAAGATGCTAACCTTGGTATTTTTTCCGTTATTCCCAATTCTAATGAGATAGAGGAATAAAGATTAACACACTTAGTATATCTGAAATATTAATGAGATTCAGTTATTAAAATTAAAAATATTAAATAAATAATATTTTTTTGGTTGTGGTTGAACTTTATGATTTAATCACAAGTTATATTCAATGAATAGGTGATTTATATAGAATGAAATATTTATTTTCATCGTTTAGTTAATATAATATTAATTATATTTATCGATGAATAATGTGGTGATATTTATTTTCAACATAAATAGAATTTATTATAGGATCATTAAATTTCCATGAGCAATGATGAACCAATATTGATGGTCATATGTAAATAATATAAATTATATTAATTTAATCATGAAAGTATTTCACATGTCAATATACTAAAATTAATATTATTTTTTTAGGAAAATGGGTCAATTACAATTTATAATTATGGAAACATTTTGTGTGGCATTTTAAATCCCTAAACCTTTAATAATAAATATGTAATTATATTAATATATTTACTTACTAATAGTGTGAGAATCTAATAGAGATAGATTCTTTTAATCCCTCTGTAGATATCTAGAGATCGAGGTCGCGTACTATATTCATCCTATATTTTGTTAATGATAGAACACCAAGAATTTTTCCTCCTTAATAAGAATAATTTTACGTTAAACCGTAAACAAAAAAACTGATATGGATTAGTTGTGGTAGCATTTATTGATTATTTACTGACATTTAGAGATTTTGGAGCATGTTTGGTTTACAAATATAGGGATGATACACATGAATCTTATAGATAAACATCCCTTCTAGAAAATATGGTCAAAAAAACATCTACAAATATTGAATTACAAGATATGTCCAATCTATACAAGATTATAAAATAATTATGTATTACATATGACGATCCTCCTCTTATAGTTCCAGTGTTTTGTTATTTAGTCAAGTAATTTCTAATTTTCAATTGATGTGATGTTTTTTATTCATATGAATCAATGATACCTCATAAATTAAGAATAAACATTAGTTATCCATCCAATCCAAGGAACATCCACTACACTAGGATCCAATACCTGTTATCAAAGAAGATACATGAATATTTTATATTTTTTATTATTCATTGATCTGTTTGTATAAGTTTGTGTTTTTTTAATAAAATAGTTTCATTTTCATTTCTAAACACCATTGTATATTAACATATTCATTATCATTAATATAACATGTAAGTAGTTGAGATTATAAAATATATATTTAAAAAACACCATCTAGAGGTCCCGATGATTCTTCCTTGAAGAAAGATAGACTACGTAGTGTGTACATCCAAAACATACAACTTGTATTAGATTTTTTACATTTTTGCGTCATGAAAAAGTTGAATAGATTATTGGTAATTAGATCTAAAATATGACACAATAATATCAATGTTTATTTTCATATAGATTGGTACATGACATAATGAACTATATACCATGTAACAACCGAACATAATGTGAAGTTCCCATTTTTATATAGTGGAGACCGTAGGGTATCCAAGCATGTCATATATCAGATACACTGTAAGAGGACTGAAAATTCATGAAAATATAATACACATGCCATATATATCATCTTAGACACCATATAACTAAAATTCATTTTTTTAATGAAACATGCTTAGTCCCTAAGTTATGTGTTGTGTACACTGTTAGAATACGTAACATGTTTCTTAATAAGGTACACATAATGTGTTCTAATGAAAATAGTGTTCAACATTTTTTCATATATAGAATAATTAAAAATATGTTTAAACTAACAAAAATGTGCTCTATGTGTTATTCATTTGAAATTACATTCCATGTCATAGGATTGACAATTATATATTAAATTTATTTACTTGTAAAATGATTTGATGAGCACATGTATTTATTCCCAGTAAACATGTCTACATAATTAATTATAAAGGAAATTAAATTTAATAAAACTTATAGATGATGTTGAGTTAAGATTTCATTTATTGAATTAAGAAAAATTGAGTTAATTATAATAAATCTTGTTGTATTATCATAATTACGTATTGGGTGAAATTAATTGATAACTAAATTGAAAATGTATGCATATTTCATGATCTATGGAAGATAATTAGATTAGATCAACACTTGTGAATGATTGGTTTCATTATATTTATTTTTATTATAATAAAATTGATGGCATTGACCTCATACCCACATTCTTATACTATAAGGGATTTTATGCCCACGACTTATTTTACATAAACATCCATTATCCAATCTGTCTGATCCCCTCACTTACATGTGAGTAAAATATGATGTAAAAATGAGGATCCCCACTAAGAAAAGGTGGTAAATTCCATGAGATGGGGCATAGGAAATAAAAGTGACACATTAAAACATAGGAGGAATTATTCAACATAAACAAAGTGATGATTTATGGTGTTTTCACCTAGTCTCAACGGTTAATTCGTAATCCACTAAATAAACTAAACATTACTGAATAACATGATTATAAAAAATATATTTTTTCTATCAGTTGGAAGGTTTATTATTTATTTTTTTGTATATTTTCCAATTACATAATAAATTTATAAGCAGGTGTGAAATTTGCAATAAAATAAATTTGAATTATGTGAATAAACATTAGACATGGATATTCAATTGGGTAAAATACACTTAATATTATAATTTATTATAAAAATAAAAATATTTCTTTATAAATAAAATGAAAATCCAATAACCAATATATTATTTTCTATTACCATCTACGAATTTTATTATAATTGACCTCATGGTAAAATGTTCGAGTCCAACCCGTGTTGGGTTCATTTCAATTATCAGGGAATTTTTAACTTGATGTTTTTATTTGACTTAACATAGTTCACATCAAGGGATGGTTTACCATGACATATTTTTTGTAACTAATATTAAAATTGAAAAAGAAATATTTAGCCAATATTTCAGTTTGGGGTAGTCTTCTCAATGTTTCAAGGAACTAAAAGATAATAAAATTTTGAATTTTATGCCAATCTAAAATCCTTCAAATAGCTAGTCAAGAAAAATTAATGGTTTTGAGGAGGGGAATTTAAATCCCTACCAAAAAAAGTTTTATGTGATCAGATATTGTGAAACTAATTATGATGGATATTGGTTTTTGAAAAAATAGTGGGAGATTCTTGAAATTAAATTTTACATTATCAATCCATTTTTTGTAGTCAATAATTTAGTAATTATCTACACTTATTTTTTAGAAACAGAATATCAAGTGATTTCAACTATATCAAAATGACCGACACTAGGAAGGAATTAACTTATCATAGGCAGGAATTTATAGTAATGGTATAGGTTATTACACATTATACTACACCATGAATGGGAATAGTATTTATTGGAAACCCCACATCCTGAGTAACTTTCCAAAAGTCCAATGATGTATCTCTCTCTTTGAGGAATGTGGATGGTGCAATGGATTTCCAATGACTATTTCTATCCGTGATATCCAATAAGAATCTAAAAATATAAGGATATAGATGTTTAAATATTTATTTATGAACATAAATATTTGTTTAAAGATGTGTAAATTTCATGGAGATATGATATATCCAATACACTTTTCATATGAAAGATTACGAAGTCAGTTATAGCTATGACACATATAGTCAAAATGATTGGCTAGATAAAAGGACATTAAATCTTGGTTTTATGATACTTGACCATAATATGAGATATCTTATTCTATTCTCACTACTAAAAAAAGTTCTAGTTTTATCTCAAATTTTAATATAATAACTATTAATAATTTTTTTTAAAAAACATCTTACTCTTATTAAACATGTTTATAAATAGATGGTGTGGGAAACTGACTATCCTTAATGTAAAAATGAATTGTAGGAAAATGTAACTGTTAATGATGACTCATTATAAGTCTACTTCATTGAATAAAATTCCATAGAATAAAAATAATATCAAGATTCTTGCAAATGAATATTTAAGGTGTGTTTTTTATTTGGAAAATAGGGTCACTTGATGAGGAATTATAGCCAAACAAAAATAAAAGGGAAATCATCAGTTGTGATTTTTATCGATTATAATCATTAAATATCTACAAGATGGATATTATATACTACATTTGGGGCTGACATATGTATCCAAATATTAGAACAAGTTATATTTTCAAAGGTTATAATAGGCAAGGTGGATATATTGGCTACCAATTTAGTGAGACTGGATTCTCTATTCATTGGATACTACCATATCACATTTCTAACATGATCGATTTTGGATTAAAAATGTTTTAATTATATTCCCAATGGTACCAAGAACATTATTTTTGTTTATTGTTAGATATGGATGTATTTAATTACAAATTTTTAAATAGTAGTTTTTATTTTTATATGGATTTCCAATATTATTTTATTGAATAGTGGATTAAAGTCCGTTGTGTATTGAATTAGAAAATAAAAATATTGGATATTAATAATTAAACAAATAAAGGTTACTCATTTAATTCATAGTTGCGGCTCCATCATCTTCATCACATAAATGATTATTTTTTTAGAAAAATAACTATCAACATGGTTATTTATACTCTTATGTGATTAATCTAGTTGAACGATGAATTTATTAATTACATGAAAATATGACTAAACCAATATTTTGGGGTCATGATGAATAGTCCATAATGATTCTATAATTGGTACACTCTTATGTGTCCAGATTCTTTCAAGTAGAATATTAAGGAGGATTCTAATACTTTAGTACTTTTTCTGATAACTTGATTAGATAATGTTATATCATCATGAATATGAATCAGTCTAGATCCTTTGATAAATTAAATGGTTTGAATAATTAAAATGATACTTTTAATTATATGAAAATAAAGAATCATTTATCAGATCTAGGTAGTTGATATCTTAAAAAAGACTTTATCAACCTTATATGAGATTATGGGATTTTTATCTTAACTCACTCAACCTTATAAACCATAGTTCAATGGTCTTAGTGAAAGTAGTAATTGTACACAACTTGGAGTGGTAAGGTCGATGATGAGTCATTGAAGACATCCATTATCCTTTTGGGGATATGCATTACAGATGAATTCATACATACTGACCCAGGTACCATCTAAAGTGGTAAATCTACACACTTCAAGTTGTGGATTAGAAATAAATTTTTTTTCTCATAATCTCATCCATGGGGCTATGTCATATTTGGTATAGATATATTAGTGAAAAACTAACAACCCAATACACAATTTGTAACATTATATGGTATTTAAATGAAATATAAGGATATTATCTATAAAACTACTCTAATAATAAGTATGTTTTATTATAAGGTCCATATTTCTTGATAAGGGGATCATCCTAAATGAGGTTAGTGGGATAAATGTTTGAACTAATATATTTGATAGATTAACTAAATAAGAGGTGCTACAGGAATAGGTTTCTCAGCTCCACATATGAGATTTTGTTTATTATAATAGAGGTGATTAATTATAACACTAGAGAGGCGAGATAACCAAATTCGTATGGTTTTCTGGTCAATGGGTATAACGACTCATTATTGGTTGAAATTTATGATCCACTATCATTTTATAAGGAGGTAGATTGAATAAAAGTCGTATGATGGAATGAATCCAAGAATTCTAAGATGGATTCCATATATCCAAACAATGAATGGGTTTGGGTCAATTTTCAAGTTCATATAAATCATGTTGGATGTAAATGTGTATACAAGATAAAAATAGAAAATAATTGTTAAATCAATACATATAAAGCATGACTACTTGATAAAGGTTTTATAAAAAAATAAGGGTAATGACTATGATGAAACCTTTTCTCTATTTTCATGGTTTAAATACATAAGAATTATACTTTCTATTGATTCTTACCAGGACTATATAATTTATAAAAAATGTATAAGAACTATTTTAATTAATTGGAACCTTTAGGAGGATTTGTGTATGACACCACTGAATTGGTTTCTGACACTAGGAAATTCTAAAATGGTTATAAAAGTTTAATGTACCATTTACTGATTTATGAAAGCATCTGGGTTATGGAAACAAAATCACAATTAAACCATAATGTAATGTATATTCATCAAATATAAATGTTTTCCATGTTTTTATAAGTATTTTAGTGGGATCATAATTGTTTTAGTAGTAGTATATTTTGATGAAATATTACTATATTGAAATGAGATACTAGTCTTATACGAGGTTAACACATGGTTGATAAAATGCATGTCCAAGAAAAAAATAGGTGAGTTTGTTGATATTCTATGGATCTAGATCATGTCTGATAGATCCAAGGGGTTTCGTAGGATGTATCAAGGTACATACATTGACCAAATACTGATGAGGTTAAATATAGAATAATCTATGAGGGTATTTCTTCTAGTTTGATATAGTATACATTATTCCCATAAAAAATTTCCTTAGACATATGTAGAAAATTTGTTAATGAATATGATCTCATATGATTATGTGATAGGATATATCATATATTCCATGTAACAGATAAGATATGATTTTTCATATGAATTAATAATTGTATGAAAATATCAAGAAGATCCAGGATAATAGCATTGTACTACTTTTAAGGATAAATGTATGTATCTGATGTGAAATAAGGTTATGTTCATATTGTAAAGATGACATGATGTTAAAGTCATCATGGGTAGTACATATGCAAGATTTAATATAGATTTAAATGATCAGAAGTCACAATACAAATTTTTATTTCCTGTTAACATTGTACATATAAGGAATGAGTATTTATAGAATCCACTTTTCACTTATGTTGTAGTGAATTTCAAGTATATTTGGGATTCTGTTTCAACCAATTTATCAGTTTGGATTCGAAACTTTTTCCATGTTCCAGATGTGATACATTGGAGAAAATATCATATCATAGATTAGTTTCAAATTTCAATAGAAGTGGATCTCTCTAAAGAGATGAGGTCACATTAATGGTTAAAGAACACACATTGAATGTTTTATCTCAATAGGGATTTTTCTATAAGATGTTATGTTTATGTTAGTGTGATATATGGTGATGAAAACATATAATACCACTTAATAAATTCATTATCATAGCAGGGACAGAAGTATCATGTGAGATCTAGAAGGCTAAAAAATGTTGGCAATTTTCTATAGGTATAGTGGGAGTTTATTGGAATTGGTTCCCTAGAAACAATATTTTGTATACTTTATTTCATGGTCTATTAATAAAATTTTATTATCACATCATTATTTTTCTTCTATTGGTAATTTTTCTGTTTTAATTTCCAATGAATATATGCCACAACAAAAGGGAATAACAATTCCACACTATGATGAGAACCTGGGGGATTCATGATAGTGTTATTTAACACAATTATATGGTTAGATAATATTGATTTCTATTACATAGAAGATATATGTCATCACGGTTATGACACTCACAGGTCATTGAGACACCTTATCATGGTGTTAAACTTTGAGGACTTCCTAGATAGAAGGTCATGAGAAAAACCCGCCAATAGAAAATCCACATACCCAAGTTTTATTGTATTTTAAATCTACAAACATATTTTTTATTTCGTAGACATTAATATTATCATTTATGGATATAAAGACTCGTGTTCATTGAATTATTGATAAGAACAATGAATACACATGTTAGCTGTGAGCCAAGATATGTTTGGTGCATCATGAGTGATATTTATTTAATAGATAATGTGAGAAATTATTTATCCCAATTTTCCATGGTTGGAAGTTGATATAATATTCCCTTTGATGGGAATGTAAATTCTTGTAAAAATCCATGTCCGTGTTGTTTATTATGAAAATTCATTTATGGAATTTCATATAAACATATATCGAACATATAGTCTGATGACTCCATCTAGCAACAAGTTTGATTTGAGAAAACACAATAAAAGGATTATATTACATGGTAATCAGTCATGGGAGATTAGATATTGTTTTGATATTATCTGCATTTTATATTGGTATATTGGAATATTTCTGGTTACTAACATTTGGATTTATGTAGTTATTCAAAATTCCTCTTAGATAGAGGCATACAGGGTCACATAGTAATCATTTTTCCAATATCCGTTAAAATCAAGAGATGAATTCAACATGTTGGATTAAATAATATTTATTTTATTTTGGTTGATCAAAAAAATTTAATCATGAGTTATTAAAAAAATAATTGAATTAAATAATATCAAAATATTTTTATCAAGGTTTAGTGATTATAATATTAATTATATTTATCGATGAATAATATAGGGATATTTAGTTTTTATTAAGTTATTCATTAATCATGATTTAGTAATTTTCATTGATAGAATGTGGAACAAGATTAATTATATGATTGAAAATTATATAAATGATATTTATTTCATAATAAATTTTTTTCATATTTCAATATATCAATAATATTATTATAATATTTGGAAATTTTTTCAATTATAAATTATACTGATACAAATGGTTTTGTGAAATATTTTGACAAAAAAAGTTACATAATAAATATCTAATTAAATGACATTCCATAATCATGCTTTCTATGCACAACAGATTCAGTGAGTCACTATCCAAACCTATAGATATATCCAAAGATATACAATTAATATTATCTTCCTACTCTATTAATCCACTTAGATAACAACAATTATTCTTCATACTAAATCATAATTTTACTATGATAAATTGTGAATAATGTAAGAAATTAGGATTAGTCATGCTTGAACCTCATGATTCTTAAGTAATGTTCATAGATTTTAGTTTATGTGTGGATCACCACTAGAAATACTCTACACATTGATCCTATTTTCCAATGATGGTTATATGAGATTTAGGAAATCAGATCATCAATAAAGATATAATTAAATGTTAAAGTAATTATATATCTATAATAAATTTATTATGAATTACATGTGGAGTTCCTAAGATTGTGGTTTTGGTATTTTTTATGTTTTTAGTTTTCTTCATTTTCTATTAATTACAACGTTATTTTCCAAGTGTAGTAATATTTATTAATAAATTAAAAATAGAACCATGGTTCACATGCCATCCTAGGGACTTCAAGTATGTCCTAAACCTAAAAAATATTGTTTAGATGATACTTGTGTAATATATGCAATTCTCATTATGAATATTTAGAATAGATTTCCATTCATGGTGTGATGTTAAACATCTATTTGTTATTGATGAATTCAGTTTGAGGAAAAATATTTTATCATATTCATGTTGTGACATCTTGAAGTGTACAAAAAGAATTTTTCCATTACAGTTAGATTAGGAACATCGTAAACTTATGAGATATAGGACAAGTAACATTTCAAGTGATGGTATAGGATTTTTAGGAGGTGTCCTTGAAAAATAAGTGTGATAAATTTACTATCTTTATTCACTTCATCATTTTAATGATGAACCTGTGTCTCATACTTAACCAGTTCCATCAATAGAGTATTACCCACAATAAAGGCTGATCCATGTAAAATTATCATATTTTATAACTCAATTTATATTTTATCTAGATTTTAGTTTGAAATTTTTTTTGGATTTAAATTACTTCCATTTCATATAACAATTGTATATATTTATAAAATTTTTAATTAAGATGATTTTTTAAAATTAGGTTCATTCTAAATATTCCCCTTGATGTGACAACATGATACAACTGGGAATCTTAAAAACAATCTGGAGTTGATGAGTATAGATCATGAAAATAGGGTAAATTATTAATTAATTTTTATAAAATCATTAATGGGAGGGAGAAATACAATTGTATTGATTTACATTTTAATTTATAAGGATTGATTTTGAGTAAGAGATGGATGAAAATCAAAATTAGAATGACATCCCAGTGATAATTTGGATAAAGTAAAGTAAAATTTTTAAAAATAAAATATAAAGGAATTAGCTGGGAGATGATGTAGATAAATAAAATAAAACATGAGGAAAATGATATCTTGGAAAGAATACCATACCCCAGGTCCGAGGAGTTTAGAAAATTTCTTATAGAATCCCAAATAATCAATTGAAGTTTAATAATTATTTTCATTGTATATAATTTACTATTTATTTTCTAATTATATCAATTTGTATTCAGATAGAATTCACATATTAGTGATTATAATGTTCTTTGGTCAATCATCATGATATTTGTCTCATGGTCCAATGTCTGTATTTGTATGATGATACTTTCCATCAATGCACATTCCTTGGTTCCCTAAGACAAAAAGTTTCAAGGTATTTCTTTATTTCATCATAGTACTATGACCTGTTAATAAATATTTTGATACTCAAAACACATTCAAAACAAAATTATTTTCACCTATCTTTAAAATAAATTAAACCATTATGGATGTTTTTTCTGTAATAATACAAATAAAATTGTTATTTTATAATTATAGAATCCTAATAAAGATTTTTTTAAAATTAATATTATCATATATATAGAAGGCCATCTTTATGTTGATAAAATTAAATTTTTTTGGAAAAATACCATCACTCGCATAGGTGGTATATACCCACTATAGAGTGTGTGGTCTTCTTAAGGATAAAGTAATGGGTAAAAAAATAATGAATGATTTATTAATGTAGTATATTTATTATATAATATAAATAGCTTAATAGTACTATTATAGTTTATTATAGTATTTTAGGGTGTTATAATTAAATTTAAATTTAAATTAAATTGGATGCGAAAATATACCTGCATTGGAGATGATTCCTTGGACCACTTCTTCATACCCAGGTTGATGGTCTTTTGGTTAAACCAATCACTCCAGAAAGTGGTAAGGGGTTCTAGGGGATTTATTTTGGTATATATTGTATTATGTATTAAGTATTAATTTGATGAGAATGGATGTATGTGATAATGAATTTATAGGTGAAGGATATAATATTCTTTCAATAATATATTCCTTATTTTATTGTTTTATCTCACGACTATGGATAATAATGACTTTTGACCTAGAAAACATTTTATTAAAAAAAATATAGTTTATATTAATTTAAACACTTTACAAAAAAATTGAAGCAGTGGAATATTTAATTTAATTTAATTAATATATAATAGAATTTTTAAAAATATACATATAATTTAGACATTGGATATTTATCTACAGGTTTTAAAATTGAGTTTATCAATTTAAAATTTAAAATTTATCATATTAATCCAATTTTTACTCTGAGATAAAAAAAATATAATTAATTATATAATTATTACATTAATAATAAGAAATATATTTTTTATATATTAAAAAATTAGTTTCTATTAATCAGTTTAAAATTTTTTATTTTGATAACACAAAAAAAACCAATATAATTTTAGTGTAATCACTTAGATTCATTTTATCAAAAGTATTTTTTAACATTATTAATTTTATTATTAAACATATCGATTAATGATTTTTAAAATATGATAAATTACACTTCATTAATATTACATATTATTTATAGTTTATTTCACTATTAAAATGGTATTGTCACTATTCCAAATAGTCATTGTTTCTATTGTTAATAGTTATCTTACAATTCAGACCATCATTTTTTATAGTTCTTAAAATGATGTTTTATAGTCATGATTCTTCAAAAACTAAAATTCCTCTAAAAATTATATAATTTTAAAATTCATGATGTTGATTATATTAATATTGTTTTAATTAATATTTTTCATGTCGATTGTGACTATGATAATTCATGGGGACCATGATGCTCCAAAATATAAAATTCATATCATGTCATTTTTTTGTTTATTATCCTACTATACTACTTTAAATTTTATGAAATTGATTTCTTTCTTAATATGTGACATTCCATGTTATTAAAAAAACTTATTATTAGTGTCTGTTACTTGATATATGTGTCTTATTTATACTATTCACTACAAAAATGAACATATTGAGAATATTACAGATAAACATATACATGCATGCACATACACATATATATTTAATTTGAATGAAAATTATTATAGGGGTATTTTCTGTAATAACATCATTAATATCATATATGACACTTGCATAGTCATGTGGAAAACACCTTTACCCACTCCATCACAGAAATTATCTGAAACCCGTTACTCTGGGAAACCAATCATATTAGGGTGAAACAACTAATTTTGTCAATAATATTATGTAAAATAGAATAATATATTAATATTAGGTTATCTTATATAGTATTTTCCTTATACAAGATAATATATCGGCACTGTAACTAGAAATAACCTACTTATTTCGAGGGAACAATTGTTATCCAATCATAGTGGAAACCAAGAAATAAAAACCATATTTTCCTAGTATTTATACATTCTAATTGGATTGAATAAAATATAAAAAATAAAATATTTTCTTTTTTGATATATTAATTCCAATATCCGTGGTGGGATATTACTAATGAACATAGATATTTATATAACCGTTTCCCTTCTATAGAATCCATTTGTTAAATTAATCTATAAATTTATGGGAAGGATTATTTCTTCCACACAGTCTAATAGAACCCTATTTAGATAGATATAGATAAGAATATTCATATAAGATAGTTTCTAAAACATGAATCTCATGTTCCAATGTAATAATTATAAAAAAGATCGAACCATTTTATATATGTATCAAAGTTAACACCATGAAACTATAATGTTTAATGATGAATGAGGAAAATTTTCATAAACATTTTAATTGTTAAAAGTCATTATAAATCCCGAATCAATCCTCATAATAATTGATTAATGTTAAAAAAAAATTACAATTCAAACCCCTTAAAATATCATCCAATGGTATTCTAAACTCATCATGAGATCTTAAGTAGAAGATTAATCAAATAATATGAATAATCCCATAACACATGTTTTATCTTGAATAGATCTATGATGTGGTGACATTAAATATGAAGTGTATTCACCAATTATAAACCACAAAAATATTAAGATCCATATTCCATGGTTTTAGAAAAATTTTATATTTTTATAACTCCATCACTTCTGTTAAATCCTTATATATTTAGTAAACATTCACCTTATTTCACACCTTATTTAACAAATTTTTAATCCATATCTGATACTCCTTTTGTAAATTTTTCAAAATAATATTTGAAAATATATCATTTATTTTCACGAAATGTTACAAAATATGTTCCCCTTTATGAAATAATATTTAGAAATTCTTTTGGGTATCCTCTAAAGAACTTTTAGGGAATCTCTAAATGTTTTTCCCAAACACTATGTAACTAAAAATAAAACTTATTCATATAAAAACTAATTATGATCATATGGACCATTAAATAATTGAAAGTAGTTATGAATTATATAATAAAAAATTATAATAAAATATAATAATAATTCAAATATTGAATATGACACAACATAGAAAGGGATCTGACATGATCTTTGTCAAACAGATATACCTCCAAACACTGGTCAACTAATTATATCATATAAAATAATACATAAAAATATATTCCCTTTTTATGAAAGATATTAGAATTTGGGAAAGAATGTTAATATCAAATAGAATAATAAAATATTATCAACTTTTATTACATTTTTACTATATGAGGGAAAATAACCCTTGTTATTTACCCATACTAATGCACACATTATGTTCCCATCACCAAAATACATAATGATATCATATATAATTAATATAGATATTACCATATAATTCCTCATTATATTATAATTTATTGAATAGATTCAATTACCATCATATTATAGGAAAAATCCCATATTAGTTAAAAATAAACTTTTTACATGATCAATAACATAGCTAACAATAATCTAATTAGCTCGTATTCAAGGATATAATAAGCATGGTATCACTGTATGAGGGTTATCATAACAATTATCATTTTATCCTCATGTATAGGGATTTAAATTGAAACATGCATCTTGATTATACTAAATACAAGTTGTATAACACTCAATGTGTTATATACAATGGGTCATCAATAATACAGAAATCATATGGTGCCTCATTAGTGAATTTCATATCTATATAAAAAATTAAACACACACTAAATAGAATAATTTTCCACATCCTCTTATACCACATGATGACCATCTATTTGGGATATATAAAAAAGGAACTGTAAGGCATTAATCAGAATTTATCATTCAGAATATATTCAAAATGTATTAAGAAAATTTTAAATCTAAATGAAACTTTATTTAACTATATATATTTTATATTTCTAATCTACCATAATAATTCTTACAATACCATACATAAGATTTCATCTAATCGTATTCTATATGACAAACCACATAATATGACTTTTATTACTTCATGTTAAGAGTATTTTTTTCCTTATTATATCTCTAAAAAATCTTATCACATCACAATGGGATAATAATACACATCCTACCACTATAATCCATTAATGGGTATAATATATAAATGAGTCTTTATTGAATATGGATAATATTAAGATTCATAATTATAATGTTTAAGGTTTTTAATAGAGTATCCAATATTATTTACTTCAAAAATCCCAATCTTAAAATTTTACCGACTTATGTTATCTATATAGAACACCTTCTATGTTCATTATATTAATCTTGGAACATTAAAATTAAAATGATTTATTTTATATTACTTGTTAAAAATAATTAAATATGACTCATTGTATTTGGATCCTTCTTTACAAATTTACATAAAACTCTGTTAGGACGCAAAGTGACATTCACATTGAATTAGACAAGAATAATATTTGATATGTTCCACTTTAATCTCCTATTAGTCAAAAAAATATTATACTCACTTATTATAAACTATATTTTATTATATTTATATTTCTATAAAAAAAATCCTATATATTTTCAAAGGGCCTTTTTCCTTCTTTGGGGGTATTTTTAAAATAATCTATTAAAAATAATCTATTATAATATTCTTTATATTTACATCAATATTATGAAAAGTATAATTTATCCAATAAAAGTATACCATTGATAGGGGGTCTTACTATTCCCTCTTATTATAAAAAATCATATGTAATACAATTTTACCGTGTATAAAACTATTTTATCCTTACCTTCACTTCAAAGTGTTATAAAATATGAAAACATCATAAATTAAGTGTTTTATGAAAAAAAAACCTCAATTATTCTCAAAAACTATTGTTTAAAATTATCCCTCTTATCATAGATAAGTGAAAAATATATAAAATTTAAACATCCTTTCCCATCACATGAATGCATTATTCATGTTATAATTATAATTACTATTAGTTTTCTACTTAAATAATCTTTTAAAACATTTTTGATAAATAATTTTGGTTAGTATGGTCTTAAAAATAGAATAGTTGAGTTCAAAATCATAATACCTAGTGTGGACTCTCTATAGAGTTTCCAAAACCATTTTATGTTCTCCATAAAATTAATTCTCCAATTCCCATGTTTATCATAGAGAATGCATTTTCATCCTATATAATATCCTTTTATTTGTTCAAAAGTTATTTTAGTGTATCTATGGACAATATTTCAATCCATATAACAAAAAATATCACCTTCTATTTTTACCTTCATCATTGAACATGATCATAACCCTATAATTTTCTTATTAGAAATCCTCAACATTATGTGGAAATCAGGTATTCATTTTATGAACTCATTATTTTTTTTAATCCAGAATAATATATCATCGCAATTACATTAATGATTAAAAAATAAATTTCATGGTGAGATAAAGCCTAAATAGTGACTCCACATCTATCAAGGTCATATAAAAACTAATCATATTTAATATATGTGTTATGAATAATTTACATTAATTAATAATATAGTAAAAGAGTTATTTTGATAATTAATATATTTAATTTAAAAAAATCATTATAAATCCTTTATTAGTTATCAATCATCCCAAAAGCATCCAAGTTAGCATCTCTCTTCCAAATACGTTGAAACTGTTAATGAAGAATAAATATAGATAAATTAATTAAATCATTAACATTTTTTCAATAAATATCATTATCTTCTTTTATTTTTTTCAATATGTTCATTCTAAGGAATATTTCTACCAAACACATACAATATTCCTTCTTGTATTATAACTATTCTCAAACCCCCATAACAAAATAGATGGTTACTTCTAGGAATATTTTCTTCACATATAATTGATCTAATTTTTAATATTGATGATAATAATTACATTTTATCTATAATAAAAAAATTAAATTGAAGTGTTTTTTAAAATCATTTGTGATGAATTTTAATTAAATTTTCTCCCACTGAACTAATATCCCTCAATAATTTAAATCATATCGAGTAGTATATTATACTTAATAATTAATTGTTAATTATTCTTGTTTGGTATTTTATCAACTATTATTTATTATGGTATTACATCAGGTCAATTATATTGAGTATAAAATTATATTCACTGTGGGAGATAACCAAAGTTGAATTGGTGATCTACATTCAATATTGTTCTTTAGAGGAAAATCATTTTCCAGTTGTTAATTTATAGTAATTTTATTTTTTTAGTTCCACTCACTCACTAATATGAGATAATGTTATAAATTTATCAGCTTCATCACCCAATGTAATAATTCGCATACATATTGTGAAATTGATTCCTCTATGATCAAACTATCCACTAGATTTATCATTTGTGTAAAAACAAGTAGGTTTAACCTAGATACTCAGCATTTTTTCCCTTGATAATGACTTAGATTATAATTCACATATGTTCATATCACACACTATAATGATAAATTTTGGTAAGAACCAAACAATCTTCAATAAAATAGACTTCCTCCAAATCATTGAGTACGACAAGGTCATCCAATTCTTCTGTACTTTCAAAATATAGAAAAGGAAAAAAAATTATCTTCAAACAAACATAGAGGAATGTTTTTTCTTCACTTTGTATGATGAACATATGTTCACAACCGATTTAATATTCCTATGAATATTTCTCTAGATTTTTTTTATAATAACATAAACTTATTTCTTTTTCACATATCTATGAATTCACATCTTTTCTTACATCCTCTGTTTCCATATAATTATATTACAACATAACTCAGATATTCCAATCATACAATTTTTCTACTAATTTAAAATTTTAACTTAAATTATAATTCATTTTTTCCCATTAAAATAACTCCAATAGATTATATTATAATGAATATCCACCATAGAAATTTTTAGTGGTAGATATTATAAGCTAAAATAAAAACCAAAACTATCAACGGAATCTAAGTCATCAATACTCTTCAAGATGTCTAGTTTTCCACCTTCTCAACATAGCCTCTACCATTGCGACCTAGAATATTAGTTCAAAATAGTAATTTGTTTATATCCAATTCAAATTGTGGTGTCATTTGGTACCATGATGTAGAGTTGTTATAATGTCCAGATATATGAATATAAATGTCTCGAATACATCATAGCATAGAATCATATTCTATAATGTGTGCATCTTACTTGTGATATGGTACGCACTTTATATCATAGGCTCCAAAAAAATTCAAGACATGACAAATACCATCAGATCCTATTCTCTATATTATAGTCTGACATTTTCATCATAACCACCGCACTCGATATCCATTATGACATGGTACTCCATTATGGTGTAATGGTCCCAAAATTCCCAAATACGAAGAAATGTTTTTTTGGACTACGTTACAGCATTGCTAACTCCATACAATATTGATTCCATTAAATCGATGGAACCATGTAAAAAATGACTCAGTCTCTTTTATGGTATCGTATCTATTTTACAGTGTCATCAATCTTCATCAATAAACAACAGTGGGAGGATTCAAAGATCTATGGAATGTGACTTATTATTTCAATATCTTACATCATAAACTCCTATAATGATACGTAATCACTAAAAACTACTTAACAATCCTCTTAATTAGTCTCTAATCACATTAACCTTAGAAAAAAAGTGATTTTGAATAATATTTTTTAGTTAAAAAGAATATAAAATACCATGTATCCCGTCCAAACCGACCCATTCTTAAACAAGCACCTAACAAATTCATCTAAATAAATATTTGTATAAAAAATCTCCCCCATTTAATTTTATTGTTAATGAAGAAACATTAATCACTATGAGATGTTGAATTCTTAGAAAAGTTTAGCAATTCAATAATTCGAATCCAATGCGAGAAAATGGTTTTTTTAAACAATAACAATGGAAAAATAATACCATATTTTCTATAAGAATTGATCTATATTGGTTTTTTCATAACAATTGATCTTATCAAAACCTTTTTGATAATGCCGTTCCACATAAAAATGATGATATACCACATGAAATACATAACGATTGCATCATAATAAATTTATCATCCTTACCATTAAAATCAAAAACAAAATTTTCATAAAAAATGATGCATTAACTTCATTAAACTGTTAAAATATTTCAGACACATTAAAAAAGATTAAAAATAGCATTATCCTTTTAAATCAACTTTTAAATATATTTTCGCACTAAATATGTAATTAATATATTAATACATAGTATCAATATATATTTATTTTAATATTAACAATATTTTTAAATTATATCCAAATACTATATGAATGATGGAACTCATAAACTCATACTTATCTTGAATATGACAAAGGATGGATGCCAAAAATCATCCTCATATTATGATAATCATCCTTAGATTGTAACATGGGAAAAATAATCAATACTCTCATTTATACAAAAATACTTATACTTAAATTCATTTATCTCCACAAGATTATTGATAGAGTGATATTTACTATCAAAGTGTTTGATTCTTGGATATTGAGAAAGATTCTTTGATAATATGGAATCCTGCCTTTTTATTTCTTAAATTATTTTACATTATTAAAAACATAGGATCTATTCAAGTTTAGTTTCTTCAAAAAAACATACTTAATATATGAAAAAATAAAACATTCTTCTAAATACACTTGAAATACATATTCATGGGTTCACAATAGGTTATATTTACTACATCTCAAAACCTATAGACGTACAACATAGGAAAGTGGTGAGCATGAAGCCTATAAATGGAAAAAACCACGGAGACATATAACATCTGATCTTGAGACTTATTAATATGATCACAAGGAACAATTGTATGGAATGAGAAAAAGTCATATAATAATAAAAAGAACATGAATAAGAACAAGGAAATGTGTCTAAAACATTTAAATGATACATTCATAAGTATATCACCGAGTTTGTCATAAAGAGGCCATAAATTAAAATTAACAATGTCATTCAACAAGGAATTAGAAAACATGACATTTATGTGGTTTAAATTCTTTACCCTAGGCATTGGGGAACTATCATGGTGAAGGGTATTCTTATAAATATCCCATGAAGAATAATGAATGGGATTCTTATCAAAAGCATGGATTTTTAAAATTCTAAAATACATGATCGTTATGTTATTTTTAACTCATGGAAAGGGAATGATGGTTTCATGTAGGTTAAGAACAAAATAAAATAAATCCTTCTCACATCCATATGAATATGAAAAAAAAATAGGTTTTTTTATTCCAAAAAGAAAATAAAATAGATTTTTTAGGATAAGAGATAAATTTTGAGAAGTAAATTCAGAAGGATGACTGGTATAAAATATGGGTTATGAAAAGAATATATGAGAGGGGACAAGGGTATCTCAGGGAAAAAATAAAATTATTGTAGAAATTGGATAATATAAGGTGTCCAGAATTTTCTTTTTATAATTGGATGTCACACAAAAATAGGACTCTTAAATGGAAAAGAGAAGTGAATATTTCACTTACCTTGAAGATTTACTACTAGATCATGTGGAATGGGACCTTGTAGAATAAATGTAACCTTGAGTGACACAATGGGAGGAAACATGACTATAATTTCTTAGAGGATGGATTGGTAGTGAATGGAAATAGAGAAACTTGTGGTTATTTATTCGATTAGTAGAGGAATTGTTCAATAATTTCCAAATAAAGGTCTTGGAAAACTAGGTTGTGGAATATTAAAAATTATTGTATAATCAACGGTTTTTCTTCATGGTATTATAAACTTCTGTCAAATGTTATATTAATTTTTTCCAACATAAATATTTTTTATTTTTTGAATACTTATTTTTTCATTTAAAATAGAATATTCCATAAAGTAATGTTAAAAAAATAAGATGTTCTTGTTTATAATTTGGAGCAAAACTTATAGTTTTAACAATTGAATGCAATATATTTAAGTACATAAAATTAATATAATAAAATATTTAAAGTTTTATATTGTTTTTAATTAATTCTTACATCATTATGATATAAGTATGGTCACATAAAATATTCTAAAACCCAAACACTATAATTGTTATTATTCATGAAAAAATAAATTATTATAAAAACTTCTAAAAACATCACACTAATGAAATTTAGAGGTTATTATTTAAAAAATGAAGTTTATTTTATTAGATAATCATTATGAAGATGGTAGTTTTATATTTAAAATAAAATAATATGGATTTATTTAAAAATATTAGTTTTTAAGGGATATTAAAATTTATAAAACTAAAAACAAATTTACTAGTTCATTATAAAATTATTTTATCATTAATTATTTAAATAAGATATTTTAAGATATTTTTTTTAAAGTATTATTCATAATACATTTTTTTAATAAAATTAGTATATATTTTCTAGAAAAATCCAATTATGTTTTATTTGCATCCAGAAATCAAATTATCAAAAAACATTTAATGTAAACTAGAATTAAGAAAAAAAAATTTAAAAGAAATTTATCGAATAATAATTTTATTTATTCAAATGATATTACAATTTATGAAACTAGGTTTTGTAAATGTAAACCCTTATTACACCAGTATACGCCCAAAGGTTATGGTGTGTGATGGTGGTAGTTTTGTTGCGTGTCTCTGCTAATATCAACTGATTGGTAATGTTCACTAACTTGATCTTCTCCCATAATATATTTTGTTCAATATTTTATTTTTGAAGATCGACTCGGGATTTGTCAAGGTTGAACCATAGAGACAATTCTACCATCCTTGGTTCTATAAAATGGGATTTTAATGACAAGACTCTACTGGTTGATTCCATTAATACTCCTTTCGGTGTCAATTTTACATTATAATTACTACTTATAAATACAAATTAAAATAGTAAAATTATCAACTAGAGTTATAGTTTCAAATGGTATAATTGACCAATAATAAAATTTTACTGATGGTCATATTGAAAAAATGGTCATATTTGACCAATTTTCAAATAACAATGGAATCATGAATGTCACATTTCCTATTGTAAATACCAATTCATTCATTCACTCAAAATTTAGTAGAATTTATATGGATTTTATATTTTCATTTTCATAAGTTATTTATGGGTTTTAAAAAATTTATTTTGTTTATATATCATTTTCAGTTGGGTAGATTAATCTAATATTGTGGGGAGATCCATACTTTCCAATTTTATTTATTCTATATTATAAATTTTTTCCAGTTTTAATTCTTTTCATTTTAATAGGTTTTATTACTGACCATTATAATGATCACAATTAATAAGATTAAATTTTTTTCCATTTATTTTTGTATGATTATAATATTATATAATATGAAATAATCCTTTATTCTTAAAACAAATATCATTTAAAATGTATGGTTCGTTATATTCTCCCCATTTAAGAAATTTTCTCCCCAAAATTTCAACTCATTTTCTTGGTTGTGAAAAGGTAAGGGAACTTCTATCTCATTGTCTCCTCTAGTTTCCATGTTTCGTCTTCACATTTATGGTTTATCCATAATACTTTTTGAGATGGGTAGTCTTATTGCATAGAACCATGTCTATATGGTCTAATATCCCCATCAGTTTCTCCTCTTAAGATAGGTCATGTTCTAGTTATTCCACCAATAGATTTACTAAATTTGAGGGAAAATATATGTACATCCCCAATATAGATGCATAGAATACATCATGTACATGTGATATATTTGGTATAAGTTCTAGATGATAGGGCATTCCTCCTATGAGATCATGTATTTCATGCGGGATAATGAACATGGGGATAAGTTTCCATTTATTTCCAAATTTTCTGACTCTCTTCCAATGTAATGTCGAAAAAGAAAATTTTCCTCCAACATCAAACTACTAGTCCCTTTGAATTTTGTCAGCGTATCTCATTTTCTATCTCAAATCATTCATTATATTTTATTGGAAGTTATGAACCTTTTCATTCATATCTTGCATAGTATTGGGCCTAAGTAATTTCCTATCACCATCTTTATCCCCAAAAGTGGATTTTCTATATCATTTCCCATATTGAGATTTATATTGTTTATTTGAATAGTCTAGTGGATGTAGTTTTTTATGAGAATGAAAATAATGTGATTTATTGATCTCAGCAAAATTTAAATTCCATTGAGGATGTTCTCATCATTTCCTTAAGTGTCTGAAAAGTCCTTTTAGATTGACCATCAACTTGGCGGTGATAGGCCATATTGAAATTATATTCAGTATTTAGATCATGTGGAACAATTCTCCATTATTTTTATGTGAACCTTGGATCATTATAAAAAATGATAAAAAGTGGAAACCCTTAAAACATCTCCATGTCCTTTGTGTACATCTTGGATAATAGGCCACAAGATAAATATTCCCAACTATAAATGAAATGTGTTGTATTCATGAGTCAATCCACTATAACCCATATCATATTGTTTTCCATGGATGTTCTTGGGAAACTAATATTGATTTTACTAGGGATATTGTCAAACTTTCATGTTGGCATGGGTAGTGGTTGCAATACACCTATTGTAAGTTGTATATCCACCTTCACTTGCTGACTCACTAAGAACCCTTTAGTGTAGTCAAAAATACCCATTTTCTTGTCATACCACAAACAATGATCATGAAGCTCCATTTGCATTTTAATTATTCAATGATTTATTTAAAATTAAGATAAATAATATTCATCTAGTATCTTCATCGTTATCCCTGAGACATCTGATAAACATATCCTTGTAATAAATGTCAGTACACATTCTTGATCCATATTGAACTCATGAAAATTACCACACTTTACAAAATCTATTATCCTTTGGAAATAAGGATATTCTCTTTTATATTTCTCAATCGTCTCTAATCATGATTGTTCAGAAATAATTTAGGATATGTTTGATGATTTTCTTTCCCTTATGATTTCATTGTACAGTTTTACTATGTCCTTGATCAATGGAACTCATGGAGTCCGCATAATTTCCATTACAACAATGTATTTTTGAATTAATACACTAGTGAATTTTATTTTTATTACAGTGTGATATCGAATACAACATTACTATTCAGTAAAAATATCCATCCATCTTCATTGTATCATTTTCAGTTCCATCATTGTGAATATATACTTCAAAAATTTGTAAATTTTGTAAATATCAAATTCCCCTCATTAAAGACAATAACTCCATATTTTTAGAGAAAACATAGCCCCATCTATATCTTGGTAATGTTTAGGATAAAGTTTCTTAGAAGACGTTAGGTGTCAATATTCATAAGAAATCACACTATCATTTTACATATGGATGAACCTAAGCCCTTTCATAGATGTATCACTATAAATAAAAAGTTCTTCTCTGAAATAGGTTAGATTTAAAATATGTTTATTAACCAATCAATTCTTAACCTCCTCAAAATATACTTCACATTAATTTTTTAAGGTGAAATTTGAACCTGTAATTGTTAACATAGTTTTTGGATTATAAATTCATGAAAATCATTCAATAGACCCCCCTATAATATCCAACTTAAACAAAGAAATTATGAATCAAAGTTATCATTGTAGGATGAGGCTATTCTACATTATTTGGCTTCATAAGGCTATTTGAGATTTTATCATTTTTTATAATGTTCCCCAAGAAAGCAGCATTTAAAAACCAGAATTCACATTTAATTAATTTTACAAAAAGATTCTCCATATTTCGAGTTCCCAAATAACCATTATAGGGTCTTCATGATACTTATGCCTTTTCACTTATATCATAATATAATAAATAAAATCTACAATGAATTTCTCAAGGTATCCCTTAAATACTCATCATAAAATCTATAAGCATAGAATAAAAAATAGTCAAGATTAAGAGAATAACAAAGTTATCGTAATGACCATATCTTTTTCGAAAGTCAATCTTGGGAATATCTTATTTAATAAACCTGAATTGATGATACATAGATTGAAGGAAGATATTGGATAAGAATTGATCCCCATGAATCTGTTCTATTAAATTAGTAATCCTTGGGGGAGGATACTAGTTCTTCACTGGGATTATGTTATTTTCCCTATAATCAATGCATATCTACATTAATACATCTGTATTATTCAAAAATGGAATAGGTTCTCCATAAGGAAACACACTCTTCATGATAAACCACTTCCCCAAGATATCCTGATATTATTTATTTATTTAATCTTACTCAATATTTTCTATTATATATGGGTTCTTTAATATCAGCTTGGATCCATGTATGATATCAATGGATAACTCTGACACTCTTTCTAGTGGAGGTCTAGGTAACTCTTTAGGAAATACATCCACATATTCTTGAATGATAGGAACATTACCTATCATTATAATTTCAATTCCTTCTCCCTCTTCACTGACCATATCCTTGAATAAGGCTATAGGAGGTGCATCCAAACAATACATATATCGGGATATCTCTCTATTGAAAATAAATCTAGGTTTTCAATTCAATACTATTAATATTTTATTACTTTGATAGTTGATAATTGAACTATACATTGAGATCTATTCCAACCCTAGTATAGTGTTGAATTTTACTATGGTAATTTCAACTAGATTTATAAATAGATTTTACTCACCAAAGTTAATAATGGAGTTTCTATAAAATTTTGATTCAAGGATTGTTCCTCTCGGGAACCTGGCTGATAACTCTACTCCTAAAAGATCAGGGATTAACTCAATATTACTTGAAAACATTTATTAAATTAAGGAATGAGAATAACAAGAATAATAAAAAAATAATTTATAGCCTTTAGAAAACAATTAGTGTAACTATGATGGCATAATTCAGAGAATCCACTTGATCCATTGTGATAGAAAAATGACAATCATTCTTTCATGGGATAAGATGTGGCTGATATTGGTTCCCCACCAAAGTATTATAATTTTTACAATAATTGGAAATGTTACAAAGATCTACACACATAATTAATTGATCTTATGGCTGGGCATGCACCATATTCACTTTTTCATTAGAATGGAGAAGTTGAGGATTCACCTCACCATGGTAATTCTGAGAAATATTCCAATCTATTACACATTTTTTGTAGCATTACACTCTCAAGTAACTAGTTCCATGAATTCTTATTCCCGCATATGTTGTATGTGGGATGTTTCACTTTCCTTCATCCTTTGTAATGATAAACTCCCGCTATGTTTGGCTCCATATATACCTTTTTTTAATTCAAATTATTTGAGCACCAAATCTCTCCAAACATTGTTTCAACCATCAGATCACTATGAATTATCTCCTCGTAGTTTTAATAGTATGTATTTTATTTATTCCTCTACAAATGGGGTTTCAGTTCACCAAATAATCTATCAAAATTTCATTTATGATCTATTATAAAGATATAGGATTAATGTTAATGAATTTTAAATTATATCTCATTGCATCTTGATGATTCATCTTCTGTCATCATTAGCTGAAATAATTCCTTCTTCATTTCCATTTTCAACAAAAAGGAAAAATATTTCTTTAAAACTATTCACCTGAACTCTTCCCAATCCATATCATCAATCTCCCTTCTTGGATTTTTGTTTTTAATCATTTTCAACCACTTGTCATCTTCTCCTTATAAGCGGTATAATTCCATGGTTTCTTTCTCTTACTCCTAACAATGGAGTATAGAAAATACCTTTTTAATAGAGATTATCCATTTTTCCTCATTCAAGGGGTTGGAATATCCAATGAAAGAAGCTGGTTGTTTATGCATAAAGTACTTAATGGAAAAATTTTCCCTTAAAGTTGATTCTGGTATCTCAACATGATTCAAGTTATTATTCACAAATGGAGTTAGTTGATTCGTCATCCTCATTAATTTTTTTATTCCAGCTTCTATTCAAACTCTTTCAATGCATCCTCTAATTCACTCATTATTTATGTGATTCCTCAAACATCAAACCATTTTTTTCAGAAATAAGAAAAACACTAGGTGAAAACTATTTCATTTATGAATCATATAATTATAAATGGATTGTAGGTCATATAACACCATTCTTGTATATATTATTAATCACATCTGTTAGTAATTATATTTTCTATATATATTCAGAATGGTGCATAAAAAGATTTTTATTAACCAAACATATCCCTAAAGAGTGTCAAATTGGGTCTCTAGTATTGAATTTTTTTCACACCAATTCCCATTTGACTCTAGGATAATGAATTTTTTTCAGCTGCTACCCCTAAGTACATCTGTTTTATAGCAACATAAACTTTTTTGTATCCATTTATGGTTTACTCAGAATCAATTTACTTAATACTTCACCAAAATACTAAAATGTTTTATTATATTTATATATTTCTATAGGGTTCTTCCTATAGTTTTCAAATTTTAATTTCTAAAAAAACTAAACCTACATTTGATACCAAATAAGGAATCCCTCCTATTTTTTACATATCATTTCATTATATGGTCTAAAACTGGAGATATTTTCATGTTTAGTTTCTTGGTAATATTTTACATAATAAATTAAAAAGAAAAACAATTATAAATAAACTTGAAATACATTATCATGGGTTCTCCCAGAGTTATATTTAATACATCCCATAACTAGGGGACATACATAAAACGGAGGGGGTGAGCATAAATCCCATTAAAGGGAATAATTCAAGGATACATATCTCAAATGATCTTGGTACATATCAATTGGAACATAAGGAATAATGATAATGCATGATAAAAAGTTGTACCATAAAAAATTACCTGAATCAAAAGATGGAAATGTATCTACAATATTCAAATTACACATTCATATGCATATCACCATGGATTATCACTATGGTTTCTAAAATTAAAATTACCGCGGTTATTCACCAAGGAATCATAAAACATGTTATCACTATAGATTAAATTCTTTTCCCAATGCATTGGATTGTTATTTTGACTGACCCTAATATTTACTAATGTGATTTGAGCTAAAAATATCATAAAAATCATTTCATAAGTAACCTATATAGAATCACAATTATATTTCATATCACAATAGTGGTGTTTCAGAATTACCTAAAGGCATGACCATTGTGCCTTTTTTTACCCATGTAAAGGGAATGTCGGTTTCATGTTTTTTAATTCCCAAATAAAATAAATAGTTTTAAAAAATACGTGAATACACATCGAAAGGGAAGAGGATTGTGTATCCAAAAAATAAAATATATGATAATTTCTAATGGATGATAGAGAATGTATTAGAATTAATTTTAGTATTATGATGTGAATGAAACATTTTTTCTAAAAACGAATCAACAAGAGGGGACATGGGTCTCCCAGGGGAAAATGAAAATTCTTATAGTAATAGATTAATATAAAATGGAAAAAATTAATTTGATTGTAAATTAGGTGACATAACACAAAAGGGAACATGAATTGAAAAGAGAAGGGCATATTTCCATTAAATTTAAGAGATTCTCCTAGATCATGAGGAATGGAATATTGGGTGCTTGTAGACACATTAGAAGGAACAATCAGAAGAAACCCCACTAGAACTTCATGGTGTATATATTGGTAATGAATGGAATTAGAGGAATGGGTGGGAATTTAGAGTATAAGTGGAATAATTGTTTAATAATTTCCAAATATTTTTTATGGAAAATATTCATTGGAAAACGAAAAACTATAAACCTATCCATGGATTGCTCTAATTATATTGGTCATTTGGGTCAAATTTTATGTTATTTTGGTCCACCAAAAAAGAATGTCATTTTTTTGTAATTATTTGTCCATGGTATAATAAATATACCCCAATGTAACATTTTAAAAATCATACTTTCCTTTTTAAACTTTGGAAGGTAACATATAGTTCTAAATATTGAATTAAATATATTAGAAAACATAATACTAATAAATTAAAGTTTTTATATTGTTTTTCGAATTTAATTAATTATTAAATAATTTTGATATAAGTATGATGTCAAAAAATATATCAAAATCCTAAAAATATATTTTCAGTAACCTTGAAAAAATAATTTATTTAAAAAAATTCATAAATTCACCCCAACCATATTCTGATGTTCTGATTTCAAAACTATTATTGAGTTTAATATTATTAAAAAATACATTGTTTTGTTATAAAAATTGTATCCATATTCTAGAAAAATTCAATTTTCTTTTTTTTTTGTATCCAAAAATAAAATTATAAAATTCATCTCAATTAAAATTATATTATGAAAATGTATTTTTAAAATGATTTTATTAAATAAGATGTTTATTTGTACATAGGTTATTAACATTTATGTAGTTGTGTTCGGGATATGTGACCCCTTATTACTCCTACATACACCCTATATATAAAGTGTATAATGGTGGTAGTTTTGTGGGGTGTCTCGGCTAACATAATTTGAGTGGTTATCTTATATAACATGAACTTATCTCATATGAGACATTGTTCAATATTCACATGTTGATTCTCGGATTGGTCTTTTTCATGGATAAAACCTAGATAAAACTCAACCCACCCATGTTCTATAAAATGAGATTCAAATGACATGACCCTACTTGTTAAGACCATATATTATTAATTTTTTATCAATTATACTTTGTCATTACTACTTATAATCACTAAATAAAAGTGTAATATTATCAATGATGGGTATAGTTTCAAATTTTCATATTGAAAAACATTAATATTTGACTATTGGCCCTATAACAGTCGAATCCCTACAATCACATTTCACTTTATAAATACAACATCATTCGTTCACTCAAAATTCACTACAATTTATCGTAAGGTTATATTTTCATTTTGACAAGATGTTGATTGGTTTACTAATATTTTGTTTTATTTTTATGCAATTTTGTGTGGGGGAAATGATTCAAGTATATTGGGGAGATAAAAACTATCATGTTTTTCTATTCTATTTTCTATTTTTTGGGATGGTGTAATGTTTTTTTATTCTAATTGGTTTTATAGCTGACTTATATAATAGTAATTTTTAATGAGATAAAAAAATTTATTTCTATTTATTTTTTTTGTGTATAATATTATATAATATAAAACAAAAATTTATTCCATAAAAATATAATTTAATAATTATGGTTTCATATAGATAAATTGGGAGCACTTTGATTATAAAATAAATAAGAAGTGGAAGCATTATCTTAAACTTCAAATCTCCCAATTATATCCCTATCCAGTATAATTAGGTTGTGGAATTATTTTCAACAACATATTTTTTTCTGTGTCTTGTTTAATGTCATATCAATATTCTTCTATGTGTTCTAACAACACACCTTTCACCCAAAAAAGAAAACTCCACCAAGTGTAGATATTCTGTCATCAACAAATCCTTCTAAATATGTATATGTCTAACTAAACAGATCGAAATGTATTATCATATTGTATTTCAACATGATATCAATGGAACATTTAATATTTCTAATTACTAAAAGTGGGACTACATTGGTTCTCCTTAATACATGGTATGAAGTGTAACAACATATATTAAATCCGGCTCTCATTTTTTGAGATATATAAAATATCCCACCCATTTCCTATAAACCATAAGATCAATATAATATCCCTCTTCATTATTGGATATCAGTTTTTACACTGAAATGGTTGTGGAAAAAATAATTTAAATTCCCATTAAAATTATTTTAAATAATTATTTAAATTAATTCTCTTCTGTAAGAAATTTTAATATTTCATTTTAGAGCTTTTTATGTGAAGAAAAAACATCATTTCATCCTAATTGTAAATAAAAAATAATATATTAATATCTATAGAAAACGTTTCAAACATTTCTTCATTGTTTCTATTAAATATGAAGTGATCTATCAAAATAAAAAGAGAGATACTTCATTATAATTTATTATGTAGAGATTGATTTCTAATCTCCCCATTCTAATATTGAACCACATAAAAAACTCTACAGTTGAATAGTAAGTTATTTCATTATTTTTCAACCCATATAAATAATTATATAACATGTAAAAATTGAACTATATTTCTCTACGAAATAACTTGTATGTCAATGAAAACCTTCTATTATAACTCACCACCGAGGAAAGAAATCATTACATCTAATTGAAAAATCATGTATAAACTATTTGTAAAAAATATAAGAAATATTATAACAGTTTGTAGTTTTATATCCCATTAAAAATTTTAATATATGTTTACTCCTTCTAACGGAGAATTATTTGTTTCTCACTTATTCCCCATTTACATTGAACTGGTTTTAGAAAATTCATTTTATGAAATTTTTGTATTCAAGTTCTAAAAATAACTCACATGTCCCAATATATTATATTTTGTTTCAATTACTTATTCATAGATTCTACCCATTCATGATTTTGTGAAGCTTGTTCAATATATTAAGGTTTCACTAGAGAGAAAAATGAATAATGATATTGTTTTCTTATAATTATCCTAATCTTAACATGTAATCAATGATTTACTATTATTTTTATACCTAAAAAAGATTTATCAACCTTTTAGGAGATGAGTTTTATTGTAGATAATCACTTAATATGGTTGAATCTAATTCTGCAACATGTACATATTTAAAACTTTCATTTTTATCATAAATTTATCCAGGTTGTTTAACAAAAGAAACATTTCTAATGTAACATTATTTATCATGTAAAACATCTTTCATTAATTGTTACACCACCTTCATGTCATTAGAATCAGTGACCCTTCATGTTTATCTTTTTGAGAAAGTAATACCCTATTCCATTTAAAGGGCATCCAAGATAGATCTCATCGTTCCATTATTTACAAATATCATATTATTCTCAAAGATTTCAACAATAAGACAAGAACTTCTAAGAACCTGAAGATACATCAAAAATGGATTTTTTTTATAGTAAATATCATAAGGATACATGTCTATATTTACATAGTGTAAACACTAGTTTGGGGTATAAATTTTTGTAGAAATATCACGTATCAAAAAATAATGATATAAAATATTCTGTAAAAAAATGTTATCTAAACCACATCTAACAAACACCCATTATTCTACAAATCCTCACAATTTTTATATCGAACATGCTGAAATGAGTTTCTATTGAATTATATGAAAAAACACTTCAAATATCTCATTTTGAAACATAATTTCATTTTCTATACATATCTTCTTAAGTTAAAAACCACACTCCTTTTCTAAACCTACTCAAAAACATTTATTCATTTATAAGGGTACACATGTGTGATTAATAAACATAACACAATTAATATTATTGAATTAATCATTAAATTAATAAAATAATTATCTTAATTGATTTATTTCATCCACATTGTCCCACACACATCTGAATGAATAATCTCTAATGTTTGAGTATATTAAATCACTACCTTCTTATGAGAGTAGTTAATAATATCCACCTTTGGGAATGGTAGGCACATATATTATCCCTCCCTTTACAAAAAATTAAGATCAAAAACAAAATTTCCTCAAGAAATATTATACATATATTTTTAAAATGAGGGAGAAACATTTATTTACATAATTTATTCTCATATTTCATGGAAATATAGCTTAAATTTCCAGCATCACCTTCTTGGAATACATTCCCTTTAGTATTATTTTTCCTTGTAATAATTCTTCTATCTTCAAGATTATTAAAAATGAATCATAATTCTAGAATACCACTACATTTAACCTGTAAAAAACATGTGATAAATATAAAAACTTGTATGTCAATACAATTACATTTCATCCAAATCCTTAACATTTTAGTTAGCCACCATTTCTAAAAGATACTATACCCTCATTTTATTTCATTTCACAAACCTATTGTTTAAAAAATCTTATTTTATGGGATAATAATCCACTATACATAATCCATAGACATTATCATTTTGATTTTATTCATTTTACATCCTTAACAAATATTTATCCTTACTGTTTCCCTTTATGTTTTGAGTATTTTAGGTGTTAGAAAAAAATTGGGCTAGTAGAGGTATGATATATTAGCTTTCATGATGACCTGGCTAGTTACACCTTCCACAAATATTTTTTGTGAATAAAACAAGTTTTATTCCTTTTATCATTAATACTAATCCTTTTTAAGAACTTCCATAATTAGAGAAGGTTGATGCCCCCTCAATACTAGTATCGCAAACCCTTTAACAATGTTGTGATGTAAATGGTTGAAATAATAGATTTTTATGGGTTAAAAACCTATACATTACCGTTATTGTCCCTAATAATAATTTTTTATTTTTTATAATTTCATGTTTTAAAAATATACATCATTGAATTCCAAACATCTTATGATCTATAATTTCGACTATTTTTAGAAATATGAATTTTTTTAAACTGAAGAAATCATCTTCTCAAAAATAAAAATTTTCTCAGTTTTTATACACTTTTAATTTACAACATATTTTAAATTAAATTTATGATTCCTAAAATTTCTATATTTCCGAGACTCACCTAATTTAGCTACAAACTTTTTATAATTGTCTTATTTATTCTAATTAGACTCTTTATCAATGTCTTCAACATTAATATCATTATAAAAAAAAGTTTTCCTTTGATTGTTTGTGCTTCAATCTTCTTTTTACACCCCTAGATTCATGACAATAATTTTGAAAAATGAGTCTCGATAGGGTCAACTCATCTTCATATTTGATAAAAAATAAAAAAGATCTATAAATTTATTAGAATCACTATCATTTCCATAAATCATGATATTTATGATATTTTCATCCTCAAGAAACATCTTCAAATTATAATTATCCTTTAAAACATATATGGTTATTCTTCATAAATTATTTCTTTTTTGTTGAATGATAGATTATAATTATTCAATTTTAGGTTTTATTTTACTGGAATTATGAATTTTTAGATTCATTCTAATTACTATCTACTAAACATAAACTTTATCTAAGTTTCCTTATCTCCAATTTTATAATTTCTACCCTCATTACTAGTGAAAATTTCAACACTTTCCTTATGAATAAAATGTTTTTCTCCAATAACACTATTAGTATCAAACACTCGTTCTTCATTGTTTCTTTCACTTTATTCAGACCTTGATAAGAAATTATCCATTTATTAGTTTCATATATATATTCCCATTGATCAATAATAGTATTTTTTTCTAGATAAATTCTTATTTGTTAATTTAATTTGAAATTAATTTTCATCATTAGTCACTTAATCATATTTTAGTTTCATATAGTTTGCTGAAATGTGTCCAGCAACTCCACAATTGAAACATTTATGTGGAAAAAATATATTTTAACATTACCTCTCTTATTCACACATTTTTAAGAAAAGAGAAAATATATTATCAAAATCAAATTTCCATAAAAAATTTGAATATAAAAGTCTAGGTTCATCATCTTCAAAAATAACCTTCTTACTTTTCTAAAAAATTTAGTCATTTTGGCCCTTTAATTTTTCATGATAGCACTATCATTACTCATTAAAAAATAAATAATCGTTCTCTAATAATAATCAACAGATATTTCTCTTAGATCCTTTTCGAATTGAGTAAATATTTTTTCATGAAAATTATCATGTCACATATGAATGATAATCTAAAAACTAGTGGAGACTTCCATATTCTCACTATAACCTATGATATTTTTTACAACATCATTTTCCATCAGGATTGAGCTATCAATCATATCATTATTATAAATATCATTAAGATTATATATATGTCTCCATATTTGGATATGATCTCAAATCACATTGATTTTTTCTTTATAGATATTATCCATATTGTCCAATATATATTTATTAATTTTGATTCCTCAGAACAAAAACATATCACCTTCTGAACAGTAATATAAAATAATATATATAAAATGAAAATAACTCCCCAAATTTATTTTTCACACTACTATTAATGAAAAATCATCTTCATGTGGTGTAAATCCATTAGTTTTGGCTTTCATAGTTTCCTAACTGGTAGAAGGAAGATATGAAAACATTATGTCTTTACAAATAAGATGCACTCTCTAAAAAGAATATATAATCCCCATACTATTCAACATATTAAAATTTAATATAGTTGATGAGAGAAAAAATGATTACTAATTCTTCTTCCTGACATACACTTCAAATAGAAAATCACAAATGAAGGGAATCATGTTGTAATACCACTTGAAAATCCACCTATAGTATATTTCAGAGATTACTAAGAGGGGTTTGAATATATTATCTATATTATTTTAGAATCATTTCAAGAACAACCTTCTACAATAGTTAATTTTTAGTGATATATCTTTCTTCACATACTCAAACACACTAACATGAGAGCGCACATCATATTTACTGGGTTTGTCTATTAATGTTTAAAGGATAGACCTTGATATGATATTGATTCTTCTAGGATAGCACCACCCCAAAAAATAAGTATCTGAGTACTTATTATTAGGGTATAACATTGATAATATTTCTTATATATATCCGAAAAAATTCTTTAGTACATCCCACACACTAGTGACTCATATAATTTATAAAGGTTAATGGGGAAAATAACTGAAGATCCCTCAGGAATATATAATTTGTCCACTTTTTACTATTCATATTTGATTCACAATCTCTCTTCCATCACAACATAATTAGAGAAGAAACTTATCTTCAAACATTCCTAGGTAATGGTTTCTTAATTAATTATAATGAAAAACAAATGTACACATACACTCAAGACTCTATATTATTCTACCATTCTTTTAATAAAGATAATCAAAAAATATTCTTTGATTTTCACATTTCCAAAACTTCTTCTCTTCAATTATCAATTTATTCTAAATCTTCATACACTATAAAATAAATAGTTTATTTTATCAATAATCAATTTTTATTCTAGTTTATATTGGATTCTGAAATTAAAATTCATATATTACATTTTAAATATTACCTTGAGATCATCGTCTAATGAATCTCCAAAATAAAAATGTTGAATTGTAGGCTATCACAATCAAAAATAACCAATAACCTTCCCAATAAATCTAAGTCATGAAGGCTATTCAAACTGCCCAAGATTACACCTTCATGGTGTAACCATCCCATTTTCATCACATCATGATAGTTCAAAATAGTTGTTTTTTAATGATTTATTCATATTACAGTGTGATGAAGTACATTATATTTGAGTTCCTCTAGAGTCTGTAGAAATGAAAATAAAATTCTAAACACAATTTTAGCATAGAATCCTTTTCTAGTACATGGGATACAATTTCATGATGATTCATGGTGGGTCAGTTTCCAATGGTATTTATTCATGTAATTATAAATACTCGGTCACTATCCTATCCATGGTCAAACATAGATTAGATTTATAATGTCACATGTTTTGCTGGGACATAACTAACGATGCTTTATAACACACATTGGTTGATAGGATGGGTGCTTGTGCTCTTCATAACATTTTAGGGAGAATTAATTACAGCACCGTGACACTCTTATAGATTCATGTCAAATTTATTAATTGATTTTTAAACCCCATATATGGAACAACTCACCTCTATATATAAAAAATGTAAACATAAATTCATGGGAACCTATCTATATGTATTTGAGATTACCATTCATGAAACCCTCTATATATATCAGAGGTTCTTCCTCATGGTTACTTATACTATTTTGTGGTTCTGGTATTAAGCCACACTTTTAGGGGATGTATAATTTATCATCATCCCGGGAGATATTACTTTTTTTAATATTGGGATGAAGCCGATGATTTCAGCTTCCAATATATCCCCATGAGAGACATAATATCCCATGCAGTTCTTATCCACTTAATCAGAAAAATCATATCTCTTAGAGTCATTTTAAGATGACCATACCATGAATTTTACTATCATGAGGCAATGAAATCTAGGTTAAAGGGTCGTAGTAAAGGTTGGTTTGGGACGTATGTTGAATTGGACCTCTGTTGTTTACCAGGATGGGGATATGCCACTGTGATGTTCTTCCCCACTGGGAACATGGAACAATGATGATTGGATAAAATGGACCTATAGATATATAACCTCTATAGTGAAGGACATGATCATACAATGAATATTACAAAATAAAATGGTTGGTAGAGGGACCTAGTTTGAATATATACTTATGAGTTTAATATGACCCTACTGGTAATATATCCTAGAGATTATTAGGGTCATTTTTATGGTTTTGAGGTTGATCCTCATAGTGGATTCCTATATATCCTATTTGGAAAATAATAAAATCCCATGTAGTGTGAAATGGTTGGGGATTAAACATATGGATGAGGCCCATACGGGATCCACATTAAGAATATTGCCCATTGAATCACTAAATAAAATGAAATGTGGACCTTTGGGTGAAAATAACATGGTTGGAGCTTAAATTGTACAGGTGGCCCATGTGGTATATATTTGATCATTATAATGACATGATATACACTATCCTCAAATCCCATGTGAGTCAAGAATAATGTTAGAAATAAGCCGAAGTTGATGATCTGGAAATGCAGACAATACCCTTAATCCACTTGTGGATAAAGGTGAGTGTATAGAAGGGCAGAAAATATCATCCAATAGGGGATAGGTTCTAATCCCAGGAGAGAAGACCATATTCATTCACATCTGATATGTGGAAGTGAAGATGAGAGTGAGGTGAAATATTATAACAGTAGAATACCATATTATTATCTTCACATTTCAGGAAAAACATCCACCACCCGCACTGAGAATTCATCTTTCGTCATCTCTAAATATAATATCCACATTACCATTAATTGCATGACTTACTTTAACAATGGAATGCTTGTATGGATTGGGGACATGTTTTTGTGCCTTCTCCCTATGAAAAATGAATACTGATACAATATTGGAGGACTTAATGAAGTAATATTAAGGTTTTAGTATGATGGATGTAAAGACAGTTGGACAACTCTCGAAGAGGCCAATATGTGGATGAACTCAATGCAAGAAAATTACAAAAATCCTGGAAGGGAAATATACCTTAAATGAACCCCATTCTTTATACATGCCTTTTCTATATGAGGTGGGGGATCTTGCAGTACTTCCATACATGAATACACTTACATCATGGTGGTTATCCATTATGAGTGAAAGGGAACCCTTTTTGTGTGGTATGGTATGTCCACTTCTAAAGGACCCTTTTCATGAAATCCTCAATATATGAATCCATGAATTACCTATAGAATTAGTCTATATTACACTTTTTGTCTCTAATTTTGGCCCCTTTAATGTGTCTATCTTCCCAACGACCATGAATTTATATGCATGTTAAATAATAATCTTGTGGAAATGGTGGGCCCGCTATAGGGAATATCATGCACAATATTATTAATAATTCATTTATAGAGTTTTAGGGTGACTACATTTCTCATAAAAATGAGAAGTTATTTGTGGGGACATTATAAGGATTAATCATTCCATAAATAAACTAATTTTCGTTCATGGGATTTTAATTTCCATCCCCTAGTGCAAAATCATATTTTTTAGGGTGGGGGTGTAAAAGGAATCCTCACACCCAAAAAAGAAAATATATATTGTTGAGGTAATTCAATTTTCTCCTTGATGTGAAAATGAGTTTTGTTTTTTGGAGTGTCATGTGGATTAATGGTCTTTCTTACTGTGGGTGTTATATGGGATGGATGGGAATCATTATGGTCACGTGTACATTAATAATTAAAATTACTTGAGATTTTTTTCTTAATTGATTCATGATTTTTATGTTCACTATAACTTTCTGTAATTCCTTTTTAATGGAATAAAAAATTACACCCATAAAATTGTGTCTGATCACGTGATGATGAGGTAATTTAGAAGAAGAAGTTAGTTTGATTAAATGGTATGCAATATACATGTGGACCCACGATAGGGAACACTCCTATAAATAATGTCAATTAAAATTCATTACACACCTAGGTACCTACATGTGATTTCTGAATCATCTTAAGCATTTGTTTTTTCCACATTCCTGCTTAGAAATTTCCTATTTGGAGAATCATTTCCAACATACTGTAGTGTAACTATTCAGGAACTGGTGTTTCCAAAAACTAATTATTTCTCTTTACAGTGAAATTTTCCCTAATGGAAATTAGGTTTAAAAGTAATCTACATAGAAAAATATACTCATTTTTAAAACAGTGCTAAATATAAAATATTTTATAAATTTTGTATGTATGAGTAATGGGTCATGTGAAGAATATTTTTTTGTTTATGATCACCGTGAGTGTGAGGGTATTTATTAATGTCTGAAATATTTATTCTGAAACTCAATAACATGTTATTCCTCAAGAATGTATCTTATTTAATATTAATTCCCTAGAGATTCTAGGATACCTATATGATGGTAAACAATTCCTATACCACTTTTTCCAATAAGCTGACACACTAATTCATCTGATTTAAAATAACATCCCCCTACTTGGTCTAAAGTGTTCCCCAATTATCTTATGGTGAACATCCTTGTTGTGGGTCACATTATTCCATAATCTGTAAAAGGAAAGTCTTCATTTTTAATGGAATCATATGGAATCATAAATAACATCAAAATAAGAACACATCCATGTAGTCTCGTACTCATGATTACCCATCCATTTTTAATCTCACAGAAGAGAATTTAACTAGAGGGTGGATCTCAAAGATGGATATGTGGTCTGGATTGAGGTTCTCTAATGAATGGTCTTGGTAATTCTTAGTTCATTATAATTTTTGTAAAATTATTTAATTGTTGGATGTTTTTGGTTTATAACAGGTTTTCGAAATCATAAAATTCTACTTATATCATATATCTAGGATATTTCAATAATTCCTCAGTCATTGGTGTTTAATCACTAACACCTTACACTTACCACATTATGAATTTGGGATTAGTTTGTGGGATATTTACTATCTAGGTGGAATTCCCAAATTTTGATAGATTTATAATCGTTTTCATATTTTTTCCCACACAAGATAAGATAAAAATATATATTCACTATAAAGAGACCAATTGATTATGGAATATAAGTCACTGGGTCATACCCTTAATATCCATTAACTTATTTTATTTAGTAATTGGTTAAAATTATTCTTCCAAGCAAGAGGATCGTGACCAAATGATTGATATCATAGAACTCCTCCTACACAAAAATAGTGATGTAATTTGGGTTCATAATTGGCCACTCTTGAGGAATGTAAACATAACATATGGTGTTATACGACTCAGTTAGAAATATCCCCACACATTGGGATGGCAGGATTTTTTCCCATGTTTCTAAGAAAATGGCTTTTACCACCCCATGATACTTACACTAGTGCTAGGTTCTACACCTTGATGATGGCGGAATCATTGCATGCAGGGAATCTTATAAAACAATTACACCTATTCTTAGATTTAAACATTGTTTAGTCATATTTAATAGAGAAGGCCTCTACATCGGCTAAATAGGCCATATTAATTCTTATATGGCTGGATAGAGGAATAATTTAAAAATTATGAGTATCTATATACAGAAATGTTCAGATTCCCTATTTCCCCCCTAAATTAATTAACATTTGTTACGTTCATTTAACATACCTACACATCTATAATTCTACTAATTAGCTAAGGTATTATATATGATTTAGGTTTTCTCATTATTTGGAACCTCTAGCTGTAGTGATCAAAAATAGTGGAAAGATTTTTAGAAATTTCCTATATTGTCTCATTTCAACTACGTATTTGGGAATGTCAGATTGATTGAACATCTATTTTCAAACCTTATTCTCCTGAAATGTTTTCAATGGAGCTTGGGAATATAAAAAATGTCACATATTTATACCTTTCTAGGTTTTATAGGGATCCACATATTCCATCCCCTATTGGTTGTGGTTGATGATGATACATGAGGACTCTTGTATAGAAGTTATTTAACATTATATAGATGATATAACCATATTGTCATGGGATTAAGCCAAAATATGTATAGAATACTATCCATATTGAATGTTGGGGAAACTGATATAATGGTTAAATATACCATTTTCTTCCCCATGTTCTTTATTTATGATGCTTCAATCACCAAACTCTATGGATGAAAATCACCCATACAAGGGTTCTATGAATTTAAAGGGTGCATGACCATCAAACTTCCCTCATATCTAAATTGTTGTCAACCCATAATTTTCAGATAACAATAATGAACATCTTGTTACTACTTATCCAATAGAAAGAGGGATGGTAAATTCATCAGAAAACCTTAATCTCTAGGAATCATCCCCCCCTAAATTTAATGGATGTCAATAATAGAGGACTTTCTAGTATTTCAATCATTGATCGGGTTCGAACCATCAATATTGAACATCATTATAGATTATATATCCATAGTATTTGGTGAATATAATATGGATCCCATGGTTTCTATAGAAATTCTTAATATTTAGAAATGGTTTTGGTGAAAAATATGTAGTAATATCATAGATACTCCTCTAGTAATTTTCATGGATATATTTGATTTCCTTCATCAACATTTCCTTAGCATTGAAATATGTTTTTTTAATTATTTTAATTTATATATCTTTGTCCAACATGGTCTCATATATTGGGATGATTATGAAGCTTTAGTAGAATTATCTCATTCAATTTAAATGTTCTAATAGTCATGAAAAAACATTTAAATATTCTATTGAAATGTTGTGCCACTTATCCATGAATAACAAAAAATTCAAAAATAAATCACCAAAAAATTATGGATCTTTGATAATATGAGGACTGTGTATCCATGTTTGTTGTATAGTTTTCATAAGGGGAAATATGGTTTCAATCCATCAAATATAAATTTCATTTTATAAATACGTCTGATAGAAAAACGCTCCCATTGGATGATACTGAACATGGGTAGAGAACCATTATAAATAAGTCCCTCAGTTCATCACATCACCCATTATCCAATATGTTCATCAATTAATGAAAATGTTTGTCTTAGATATTTTAAATGTATCACATTACTTATTTTAATTAAGTATACTCTATGATTTGGATAATCCTTCATCAAATTTGTTTTTAAGTGAATGGAATCCAATTTTTAATAAAAAAATTCTGATGGATTTTCATCTCATAGATACATATCATAATAATGTGTTTCAAAAGGAAATGAAAAAAAATCCTATATCATTTGGCTATTGTTTAACAAAATTGTCCATAAATATGAATACATAATCTTTTGTAACTCGGTTTTCCTTCTTTTGGTGTGGCTCACATATGTGTATAGGTATAATTATCGTCATCTCAACACTATATTTTTCCTTTTGGATTGAGTTATTAACCTTTCATTACATTTTTGAGTATCTGAATTGAAATTTTAGGACTGAATATTTTCAGTGAACTACTTTTTTAAATCTTTATAAGGACATTTATAGAGTAATTTGACTCTTACATGTGTGACACGATGAAACCCACATTATTAATTTCTCATTATTAAATTGTCATAATATTTCCATAAATCTGATGTGAAGAAGAATTAGCAGTCTTGAATCAACTTTTTATCTAGTTTCCATTTTGTTAGTTTTCAATTTGTTGAGTTTTACGCCAACATTCATTTTAAGTATATAGTATTTCATGTTAGGCCAATGCATCAAATGTTTTATGTCGAGCATCATTTAACAATGAGATACATAAATAAATAATACTTGTCAATAATGATTCAACATCATTTGGATATGATGAGGGAAGTTTCCATATCGTTATTTTGGGTTTTTTCAAGTCTAATTAGTGTTATGAGAGAAGAAAGAAAGGAATGACCATGAACCATGATTGAAACAATATCATATGATGTCATTATAGTATATTGAGATAAAAGGATCTTATCTTATGAATGAATGTCCCTATTGTAGATATGACACATTTGGGTGACCACTATGTAGATTTGCATCTGGACATATTATGACTACTAAAAACAAATGGTTTCTTTAGAGTTGGATTCTCATATCACCAATAGTCAAGGTATGTTATCAACAATAGGAATTTATCAAGAGAACATAATGAATAATATTAAAGAAAGTGTTTGATAATGATAGCATCATTTAGACAGTCATTGGCAATGTATAGAAAAACTACCTACATAAATTCAATTCATATGTATGGAAGGGGTCATATAAATATAGTCACAGATTCACCAATGATGTAAACATGAGGATATTATAGGAGAATTCAATATGATTTAATATTGTTTCTGATAGGTGTCTCATGACTCATTATCTTCTAGTGGAGACACCATCCCACGAACCCTTTTTTTAGGAGAATGGTCCAAAATAATCATGTGTAGTCTAGATATGTAGGTATAGAAATTAAGGATGTCATAAATCAATATATTTTGAGGTTTAGATCCCATGGTATGACATGTGAGAGACACAAAAGGGGTGATCATGGACTAGATTTGAAAATTTGAATCCACTATGATGTTGGAAGGGTGTGTAGAGAGAAAACACTCATCTCTTGGGGATGAATGAGTATCAAGTTTACAAGCCACATTTAGGGTGTATAAAATAGATCCACATATTGAAATACTATGCATAGTCAAAATGATGGATTCCTTCATAATTAAACTCTCTTATCACTAAAATCCAAGAGAGTCTTTTAGGATATATGATTCTCAATACATGAATTGTGATTTGATAATTCCAACTATTTGGAATATGTAGAATTCATTTAAATTGATGATAGTATTAACTAAGAAAATGATACCATGAAAAGATATATCTTTTATGAAAGATAAGTGTATTGGTATTTTTCATATAAGGGTTTCGAACTAAGGTTATATGCATCATTATACATATAGGTGGGATGAGAATCAAGACAAACAATATTTTGATACATAGGTGTTATAGGTGAGTGTCACAAAGAGATATTGTGCTCCCAAGATAAGAACATGAAAATATGTAGTTTTATGTCATAAATTATGGAAATGAACCATGTGGGTTTATTACTTATTGTGAGGATGTTTCAATATAGATTAATGTCATGCATCAGGGACATTGGGTATTCTTTTTATATTTTGTAATCCATGTCGATTTCAACGCTGATGGGAATTTATGTGACTTAATTATGTGTAAAAATACCCTTTTAAATTTTGGATGGAACTCGATATATGATTTTGTTTTCTCTATGTATCACATCCAGATGATAATCAAAGAACACATAGTTCTAAAATGGATGATTCCTTGCTATATTTCTGAACCATTTGTATTTAGGGGACATTATTCAATTTAAATTGTAATTAGAACCATGATTTCATATATTGGAATCACTTTATATCATATCAGAAGAGGAATAAATCCACCCATAGTTCTATGTGGAAGTAATTTTGAAACATAAAATTAAAATTTTACACAGGGAAGGGTTGAATTATTAATTTTAACATGGGTTAATGAATGAAAGTGGAAAACCTGTCATCGTGTCCCCCATAAATAACATGTTTACACACAAGAAATTGGGTAAATTACTATTAATATTTTTGTATCTTGGTCTAGGATGAGAAACCCTTATGCTAAAACATTACTCATTGAAATTAGAATCATTCCACATTTAGTTTTAGGGTGGAGGTGTGATTGGGGATTAGCACCTATAAGGGCGGCCCTTTCTAGAGAGGGTCAAAATAGTGTGCATATTAACATCATATGAAATTTATGTTAACCATGAAGTTTAAATCCCTTTTCTGATGGCATGAGATATAATATTTATCATCATTTGATTGGGTTGTTGGATTCCTTATTTGTGGAGAAGGAATGATGTCGTGTATCTTACAAAGGGCATTTAATTAAGATAAAACAACTTATTTTCATAGTGTTCAAAACATAAAGTGACAAGACCATGTCGGGAGGGCCATTACCAAGAATCCATTTCCCACAATTTCTATTCTTGGAGTGAGAAACATGAAATGGTGAAGGTTTACCTTATCACAAGGGGTGATTGAAAAATAACTTGTGAAGTGAGAGGATAACACCGGTAGTAATGGGTTGGATTCAATGGGAGTTAAAGATGATTATAGAATGAATGACCAATATATGGTCAATAACTAGGGAAACATTCACAATAAATTTCGTGATTTGTGTTTGGTATTGATATAAGAGGTCTAGCGGTAACTACATGTGGCATCCTGCCCTGATTTTCACTCATCAGTGCACCCAGAAGATTATTATAGGACCCCAAGTGAATCTCCAACAATATCATAGGCTCTTGATTAATTTTGAGGGCATTTATTGTGTCATTGGAAAGATTGTTCCCTCATAAGTCGAGTATGTATAGTTGTAAACAATGGGTGGTAAATTGTGGGAGAATAATAAGGAACATTCAATAGGGGAAGTGATGAAGAAAGCCAAGAAAGATGAATAAAAAACTGGTGGAATCAGAATAGACAATTTTAGATACAAATGTCATGATGTTCATGATTCTATAAAAAAAATTGACTACTGAATATTAGGGGATACAAATAATATACAACATGCTACCAAAAACTATGAAATGGTCAAACGCTTCTATAATAGCATCTCGACCATAGGCATGGTCCTCTGACCAAAACTACACCCTATGGAGTAATAAATCAAGTCGCGAAAGTAGTGAACTTCCATTATTCCTTTCTTGCAATCATAATGTCTACTCTGGTACCAAAAGGTTCTCGATCATGGTGTGATATATATATATTTGTTCGCCAAAACCCAAGGTGTATAAACCCTTCCTTTTCATGATATAAAAAGATATTTATGTTCCACATATAAACAAAGAATAGAAAAAATAAACATTTAAAACATATTCCAGGTTCCTTAATGGATAGTCATCTCATACTACCTACTTTGGACTATGACAGAATTTTAAATAAGATACCTTAGAATGTCACAATACACATAAATATGTTTCAATATAAATAGGGAAAATAATAAAAGCATACCCTAAGCTTGTGTTATGGATTGGGGTCCCATAACCATTTCATTGCATAGGATTGCAAAAGTAGAGACAAGAATCATTAAGAGGTATAACAAAAATTTCATATTAGTAATAAAGGATTTATCATGTAAGAGAAATCAATTAATCACTCAAATCCATAAAATCTAGTGGTGGAGACCTAAACCTATCCAAGGAAAACATAAAGACTCCCAAGATTCATTATGAGAATTTACAATATAAACCAATACAATTGAGTCTATATAAGGCGACCCATACAGTGTCCCTTATATAACTCAAGGAACGCCGACTCTGAGTCTTTCCTAGTATCTCACATAGGGGGTTGAGTATCACCCATGGAATGGAATAGCCATCATTACAATGGGTCCATCCATGGTTTCTCCCCTAGAGCACTTGTATAACTTTAGAGTATAATAAATATCTCGGGAATCCTATACCTGGAAAGCCAAAGCATTGTTCCAGGACCATCAACTCATAACCGACTGAGCATGAAAATTAAATCCATGGATCATTAATTTGGAACCCATGTTCTATCCCAATTGGTATCAAGTGATCCATAACAACAAGTCACATAACAAGGTATGTAATTAATAATTTCAAGCTGTTAAACACTCATCTCAATACCAAATTCTTATCAATCCATGAAGGTATATACCTTAATCCAATACACAATCTCACAAATCATATGATAAGTATAAATTAGATTAATGAAAGTATCAGCATAATTCATATTATAATATCACAAGCTATCAAGATTACAAAGGCTTTGCATATAGTTATTTCCACTAAAGAAGGAATTAATATGTAACTAATAACATGTCATCAAAGACCTCCCAGAACTCAAGTTTTCATGTATATCCAATCAATTAATTCAATTATATTAATGAATATATAATTAGAAAACTAATGAAATCATTGGTAAATTCAAGTTGACAATAAATAAATAAACCTTTTAAATGTGAGGGTGACGGATAAAGCTCAAGGGTTGCACTAATGGACATCAAATCATCCCAATTCACTTCAAATTATAATTCAAGAACTGTAACCACATGTAAACACGCGTCCAAGGAGATTCTTTTACGGTAGAATGGGAATATATTCCACATAGAATACACACACCAAAAGGGGTGTCCAATATCAAGGAAACACACTATGAATCGGTTTTGTCATAAGATATGGCGACAATGAACTCATCAAACCAAGGAAATCCATTTTATATGATAGAATTGAACTTTTTGGATGTTTCAGAATACTGTAACAGTTTAACAATACATAAAAAGAGAATAAATGATAGTAAAATCCCATATACATCATACCTCATTATTGTAGTACTACACACATCTGAAAAAATCCATGATTCAACCTAAAATAAAATAAATCAAAATATTTAATTGAACCCTAAAAATAGTGGATAAAACTATCACACTAGAATAGTGACAGTTATTGTGGAGAAACCATAAAATTATAGAGTGTATAAGGTAAGGCTTATCAAAATGAGTCTGTAGCTTCTGAAGATGAAGGAAACTGATCAACAATGAAGGGGAAAAATTAAAACACCACATTGGTGTGGAGAGGACCTCGTGCACCAGGATGAGAGGTGAAAAATAGAGTGGAATGTATGGGGAAAATAAATATAACCCTTAAATTGTTAGGAAATGAAAAATACATACTTTATCATTCATTTTACACTGCACATGGTTTGGTCATATGATTTCCCAAATCGTGCGCCAATCATACAGATGCTACTACTTTAAGGGGGAATACGACACACTTAGGCACATGGTGTAAATAATCTTGCATAGACCATGTGGTAACTCACTCGTTATAACTAGTAGGTATTCATACAAGAATTCACTTGGCATTTAACTATTTTAGAGGAACCAGGAATACCTCAACAACCCATTATGTACTACCACACGGTTTGGGGAATCTTTGATTCCTATGCGGCACAGATTTCTCTCACATTGTAGCCTAGTCTATTTCCTCACTTTTTAGGGATTAAATCTCTAAACAGGCCCTGGACGTATCTGATACCTCATACAACTCATTAGATAGAAAAACTAGGTTTGTTTTATGGAAATAAAAAATATATAATGATCCCTTACATTGGATAAAGAACTTATTCTATAACCTTTCCTCCTTAAAACAACTTGTCCCGGATTTTCTCTCGAGTGGGTGGTACAAACGCATCCAAAAAGAGGTTCTTAAACTACACGCATACATTCTTCTCCCTCTCTTAGGTTGTTTCGATAACACATATATGTTTCCATAGTACCTTGACTAAAATAACTGACATGTCTTGATGAATATTTGTGCTCTGATCAATGATGTGAATTAGATGCTCCTTAAAGGATGTATCTTCCTCTAGCTCGATATCATCTAAATAAAATGAATTTTATAGGTTTGGATGATAATGAAAACACTGTGACACATGGAAGGCCTCATTCATGGAATTTTCCACTAAGGTTATAGCAACTAATAGGCCAACTATCTTACTCATTCCACTATCTCAAAATGCCTAAAATATATCGATGATAACCTCCCAGGTCTCCACATTCATTTATTACCCAACTAGGGTGAAAAATGTATAAAGAACCAATTTATCACATTAAAACATCAGAAGTCTAAAAAAATATCCTTATAATACTTATACCTAGATTGTTCTATAGAAATATGTTTCTGAATTTGTTAGACTTTCTCTGAAGTCTCCTGAACAAGACAAGGACCCAGTATTTATGCATCACCTGTATCAAGAAATAATAAAGTTTAAAGGTGTGGTATACCAAATATATCATCATATAGAGGTATATGATTTTTTCCCTAAATGTTTTTATTGTAAAAACTCAACCAGTGAATTATTATTTTCCTAGGAACCTCCAAAACCCAGGATACATGCTCGTAGAATATCTTATAACACCTGAATTGTATGCTCGAACTACCCATCAGTCAAAGGGTGATATGAATTATTGAAGATAAATTGTGATTATAGTGCATTCTATAACCCTTTCCAAAACTATAATGCAAACCAATCATCTCGGTCTGAAATGATAGAACTGGGTGTTCCATAAAGTCACACTATCTCTTAGATGTATAACATTCTTAACACATCAGTAGAGAATGGTGTCAAGATTGGTAGGAAGTGAGAGATGTTACCCTATCGACGATCATCCATACTACATCACTACCTCATGGAGATCTTGACATGACTGTCATGAAATACATGGTGATTTCATTCTATTTCCACTCAGGAATGGAGAGTAGTTGTAGAAGACCAAGTAGGTTTCTAGTGCTCTTCCTTCACCTGCTAACATATGGATAACCTAGTGATTAACCTAGCTATATGTCTTTGAATACCAAGCCAAAATTATTGAAAATTCATTTCCATGTACATATTTATAATATAATGATGAATTTCTGATCCAGATGTATATGATTCCACCATTGACTCTTCACATATATAATACGGAACCAAAATATTCTAATGTTAGAGTAGGTTCTCACAACTATCTGCAACCCAACCAAGTGTTCATTTCTCCCTTGTGACACTCTCATTTAGAAATAGTCCATCTGAAGCTGATAACTATAGTATTTGGTCCCATTCTAAAATAGATGATGTCACCACCAGAGCCACTATGACTGGTTTCCTATGATATTTTCAAACATCCATTTTTAACTCAAAAAACATTTAAATATTCTTCCACTCACTGCTAGCCACCCGAATAGTTCAGGTCTGATTTTTTCAACTCAATGTACCTGCCACAGAATTCCCATTTCCATGTGTATAAGAAATATCCAAGGTGATGGAATTAAGGTATTTCACCCACCTTTGCTACTTCAAATTCTTGTATTAATGTGTGAATCTATAATTAATGCTTTTATGATCCCTATAAACAAAAAATAATTTTCCCATCAGATAATTCCTTCAATAGAGTAGAGCATGAACCAAATCATCAAACATGAGACCATGTGTAAGAACGTTTCTCTCATGAGACCTCATCTAGAGAGATCCATTTTATCATAACTAATCCGCTTTCATGAGAACCACACCAAGCCTGATCCCAACGAATCACAATAAACTATATAAATTCAACTTGGCTTAGGTAGAATCAGAATTAGAACTGAATTAAGTATTCACTTTAACTCTTCAAAGGCCTTCCCATAATATTACGATCATTATAACAGCATAACATTCTTATTCAAGGACATAAGAGTAATTTCAACTATGATATATCCTGGATAAACCGCATTTAATATCAAACAGACCATAGGAAGCTGATTCTATCAAATACATTCTTGGGATGCTCCAAAGAAACTATAGTGCTTACCTTCCCTAGGAAAACAAATATGTGTGGCTCTATTATTATATGACCCGTTATGTGTATATTACTAATCTATAAGTGGAATTTACTAAGCATTACATATTTCTAGTAATCTCTCTATGTAATCAACTTGATTTCCAAATGTGTTGCATGGTCGTTTTGGGTGTGCATGTACACCAAGTTTTCCTCAACGAAGATCACCACAAAATAATCTAGATATAAATGGAACATCCAATTAATAAAATCCATAAATAGTTTTATCACATTTGTTTCGATGAATGGAATAACTAGGTACTCATATAAGCTATACCTACTCTAGAATGTTCTATGTGGTATATTTAATGGTCTCATGAGTACCTCATGATAGCCTGACTGTAAATTTATATTAGAGAAAATAGTTTCTCCAATAAGAAAGATTAATAGTACGTTATACATTTAATAGTATAAAAATTATTTATTATAAGCTGATTCAACTACCTATATTTCACTCACAATCGCTGGGTACCACCCTTCTTCATGGAGAAATGGATAGGTGAACCCCATGGAAATGTGTTGGGTCTAATAAATATTTTAGACTAAAGATATTGAAGTTGTCTTTTACATTCCTTGAGCTCTACATGTTCCATCCTATATGGAGCAATGGACACTGGGGTCACACCTCGAACTAGTTCTATATAGAACCAGACATCTCTCTTAGGAAGTAATCTTGAGAAATCGTACGGTAAAAAATCCCTAATATGATCCAAAGATGGAGGAAACTCTAATAACCACAATCCCTATTTCTTTAAAATTATTGGGTCAAAGCCTTATTTTGTATTTAATGAAAATTCCACTTTCTAACTGGGTAGAGTGAGACCCATTACATAGCTTGAAGGCCCAATATTAAGTGGTCTGAATACAAGGCCCGAAAGCCCATTTTTTGGTCCAAAGGACCCTTCGGTGATTAGTACTACTATAGTACCTAGGCTTCTACAGTAACACCACAACTATAGTTCCTGCTACAGTGCTTCCATCTCTATACTTCCACCACTGCTATAGTTTTATCACTGTTATAGTATTGATATAGTTCCTCCACCCTTAAAATTCAACCACTACTACAATGACCTTCTTCGGTATCACATTCATCCTTGTTGATATATGTGTTTATATTAGGTGATGTGAAAGAAAACCCTTCAGTGATAGAAATCAACTTAAGAATGGTAAGGCATGTTCTATTCCATATCGAGAATGATTTCAAATCTGATCATCTTAAGGATGATAAAAATCCAAAGGCAACTGCACCTACATATCTCAAGGGGGACTTGGTAAACTGATGTGTGCCCTCTTTTTTTAACCCATGTGTCTTGTTAAGAGACATAACACCATATAAGAACACAAAATCCCGACGAGACATTCCCCACATGCAGAAGATATGAAAGAGTACAATGCACCTGTATAAAAAAAATGAATGAAAATAAGGTATTGGTTACCAGAATAGTACCCTAAATGTTGAAGTCAATGGGATCTGATCAGTTGGACTTGACTACCCAACATACTTATAGCCTAAAATTAAGCCTTTTGATGGTACCTGACTACTATGACCAAATCCATTCTACTGACACTGAAGATCTATCCCCTAGCTACCTCGGATATGACCAATACAACCTCATCCCAATCATCTAGTAGAAGAAAAACTCCTTGCGTAATTTGAAATTTTATATCATTTAACTAATGTATTTTCTTATATGGGTTTCCTTCCACTAGTTTCTAGTGGAATAGAATGGTCGAAGCATTATTGATCACCCATCTGGTCACAAGATCGGCATTCCATCATGTTCCTCATGAATGATGGATTCTTATGCCATATCCAGCTACATTATTGAAATAATATGACACTCTAATCACATTGTACCTAGCTAGAACCACCCCCACATGCACCTTTGAATCTGTTCTTTCTACTTCCTTATGAAGCATAACCCTATTTTAGAACTGAACAACCCAGTCTCATAGGACCATATTCTTTGATAATTCATTCTATAATTATTACATTATTAAATATCTATTTCACGGTATTCAAACATAATATGTTATCCTATGAGAAGACATAAAACCCAAGTCCTTCATCAAATCTTCTCATAGTATTCAATTCATCACCACTCAATAATGGAGTGAACTGATGAAGTTGGACGAAGCGAGTAGAATACTCAAACACCAACATAGTTCCCTATTGAATATGCATGAACTCTTAGGATCGATCCTCACTAAAGGTATTAGGAATGAAATGATTAATGAAACCCCTCTTGAAGTCTTACCAGATCATATATTGGTGATGATATCATTTTGAAACAAAATTACAAATATTCGTGTTTGAGTCATGAATCATGTAGATAGTGAGCTTGACCTTCCACTCTAGAGGAAAAAATAGATAGTTGACAATGGAGAACATATCATCTAACCATGAATATATTGAAATATGTCTTCTATATGATGATAAAGTTGGAGGTGGATGTTGTTGATTGTGATGTGTAAGATCTAACATAGTTGGGGTAGGATGGGTAGCACCATAAACTGACTGCATAAACCAAAGAAAACAATCCCTAAATTGAGAATTATATCCTAGTGGATGATCAGCATGTGGTTCCTTAGGTTTCACTGTAGGATGTATCATGGTTAGATCATGTTTGACCACCTCTGGAGTGTGCTCATTGCCACTCTCTCGGTTAGCATCATGAGGACATCATGGTGGCATTACACAAAAACATCCAAACACACAAATCACGCATGATTTATAGTTGAAATGACAAGTATATAAGAATGTGTTAAAGTGGAAAATTATATACCCAACCTCTGAGCATGATAAAAGCCACAATATTCTCCTTAAGTCAAGACTGGATAATAAGAAAAGACCTCATAAGGGTCACTTGAAACACGACATATTCTCATTTCCAATGCGAGGACAAGATCAAGGTATCTCAATTATAATATTATGAGTAGTGAATTTAAAATTTGTATTTAATTTATAATTCATATATATATCTAATTACCCTTTTAGTTTGGATGAATTGGGTAAATAATCATTCAATTTTGTTAGGGCCCATAAACCTTAGGATTTGAATGTGGTTTCCAATTAACCCACACAATAAAATCTCCCTACATGATGGATTAGAATACTTCCGTATTTATAAAAAACTGCAACATCAAGTTATAAATATAAATCACAATCAAGCAGGCTAATGCGTGGTGAGAAGTAAACATGCAATGGAATAATGCATGAAATTTAAATTCTATAGTTCCTAATATGAATACTTCAAATACAATTCCCTTGTTCCATTAGGAAATAGTAACAGAAATCCTCATTTTTATATCATTAGTGTTAATAACTTTATTAGACATGTAGATCATCCTTTAGTGCACTCCTATCAATAGTAAATATCATAATCAATATCTAGAATTCCCAACCTATGAAATTTGGGTTTCGCCTGTACATGTGTAAGCTACATCCCAGAATGGGTTAATGTATAAATCCAAAAATCCCAGTATTCTTTCTAAATCCAAATAGTTTTAAAAAGGTAAAAAGTGTTTTGATACCATTTTGTAGCATCCTGCCCTAGGTGACACTCAATAGTGCCCCATGAAACTAGCTAAAGGACCTCAAGTACATCTCATCGAACTCCATAGGTTGTCAACTAGTAGTGAGTCCCTTCAGTGTGTTTTTGGGGAGATTATACACTTATAAATAAAGTAATAATGGAGGTAAACCTATTTTGAAATACGGGGGAAGCATAATATAGAACAAGAAATAGTGAAAGTGATGAAGCAATCCATGCAAGAAAAATACGTAACTAGAGGACTCTAAATAGTCAATAATATGTAAAAAGTGATGGTTTTCATGATGATGTATAAAAATGTGAGCAATGGAGATCATGGGATATTGATCATATACAACATGATATCAAAAACTAAAAAATGGTCAAAAATAGCTACAACATCATCTCAATCGTAGGACAATCATATAAACCAAACTCCATATTAATAGGAAAGCAATCAAGAATACTAATTAGTGTGCCTCCCTTTATCCTTTACAGTGATCATAATCTCTACACAGGTCCCAAACAGTTCCCAACTAGGGTGTGAGATAGAAATCTCAGTAGGCTGGAACCCATGGCATCTCGACTAATCCATTCCATGCTATAATTAAAGGGAAGTGTTCTGTATATAAAAATAGTAGGGAAAAAATAATAAAACTTCAAATACATGATTCAGGATCTTGAATTGACACCCATCCCATACCACCAACATCATCCCATACTGAAACTCTGAATAAGTTACATGTGCAAGTCAAAATACACAAAAACATGTGCCAATGTAAACAAGGAAACTAAAAAAAGCATACCCCCAAGATTTTTCCTTGACATTGGGTCCCATATCCATGTCTTTGAAATTTATTTCACAATTATAATAATGAAGAATAAAGATGTAGTACAATTAGGTAATAATAATAATAATAATAAGCATTCATCTCATAAGATCAATCAATCATTCATTCAAATCCATCAAATCTAGTCATGGATTCTTGATCATGTCCAAGGTGATCTAATAGAATCTCATGTGTCTCTATAGAAACATCCAATATAACCCAATACCCCCTAAGATCATCCATGGAGACCCATACTCTGTCCCTTGTATCACTTAAGGCATGGTGACTCTGAGATTGTCCCGGTATCTCACATAGGCAGCTGATAATCACATATGGATTGGTTTATCCATCTTGCCAATAGGTCCATCCATGATATATTCACTAGGGAACTAGTATCACCCAAGAGTGTGATAAACTACCCAGGAATCCCATACCCGGAAACCCAAATAATTACTCCCAACCCCTCGATTCGTAACCAACTGAGCATGGTTAGTCCATCCATGTACCCTGAATTCAGAAAACATGTTTTCTCTCCGTTCATATCAAGTGATCCTTATTAACAAGGTATCTAACTAGGAAAGGAATTTATAATTACAATCCATTATATATTCATCTCAATACCACATGCTTATAAAGACAATAAACTAAGAACATTAAACCATTCAACAATGGAACAAATCAAATGTAATGTAGATATTTAATTAGTTTATGAATGGTTGTGAAGAATATTTCAATATCTATAACTATTAAGCTTACCAAGGTTCCACGAATAGTTCATGCCCCTAAAACAATACATTAAGAATTAACTAAATAGATGCCACCAATGAAATCCTATATCTCAATCAAAAATTCAAATCCATTCAATTTAAACCATTCACATATGGAAGAAATCATTAGCAACCAAATGAAGGTACAAGGGAAAATCAGGTTCAGCATTACACAATAGACATTTAAAAACTGAGGGTGATGCATAAAGCTCATGTTATATACTCATGACCATCCACTAACCCCAATTCAATTCAAGTTATAATTAAATACCTCTACTCAATGGGAAATACACATCCATGGTTATTTTATTAACCGGGCATGGGAATAAAGGCCACTTTGGATAAGCGCACCTAAAGGGGTGGCTAAAGTCAATGAGAACACTCTATGAATGTGTTTATAGCTATTAAATGGTTGCAATGGACATGGAAATACTAGGTGATCAATTTAAAGTGCAAGAAAAACCCTTTCAATAATAGGTCGGCTAGTTGAAAATTATAACCACACATAAAAAAGAGATGAAACTAAGAAAAAAAGTAATAGAAAATCAACCTAATTGTATTAGTAGACAACACATCAAGAAAAAAACATTGATTCAGCCTAAAATGGAATAAATCATAATATTTAACAAAAACACACAATTACAGAATAAATTTGTCATATAAAAATAGCACAAGAGATTGAGGAGAAAACATGAAATAAAAAAGTGTGATGGTAGATCATAATAGGATGAGTCTGTAGATTCTGATGGTGAATGAAACAAATACCAAATGAATAAAAAACATCAAAATCCCATTTAGGAGAGGAGTTGATCTCTTTAACATTGAGAAGAAGAGAAAATCAAGTGGAATAGAGGGAGGAAAACATGAAACCCTTAAAACATTCGTTATGGAATAAACGTAATTTCACCCTCATTTTTCACTATTCATGGTATGGCTGCAATGTTGGCCAAACTATGTGCCAGAAATTCATCTAAGTCTACGTCAAGGGGCATACCACTTTGTTAAGTACACAGTTTAACTATCCATGAATAGATAGTGTGAAAACTAACTTTCCAAAATAATTAGGTAGTGCCATGGGCATGCACCTAGGGTTTCATGGTAGAAAAAAATCCATGAATCCCATTGTACCACACTGTCTGGTACATCATGGTTTGGGGAAGCTCTATAGGATAGGAAGCACAGTTTCCTATAACTATGCAACCCAGTATAATTCCTCCATTTTCAAGGTCCTAGGCTCTGAATGTACCCCCAAATCACCTGATACTTCTTCCAACTCAATAGTAATCAGAACTAGGGTGTATTAATGAAATTAAACCAAAACATTTAACAGTTTATTCCATTAGATAATGATGATAAATTAAATTATTCATCCTATAGAAAATGAAATCATGTTGTTCGTAGTTAATATTATTGGTCCCCTGTACTTATCAGACTCATATTCGGGTAATAAAGTAACTTTTTTTTGGTTTTTTAGATCCCAAGATAACATCTTCACAGTAATTTGGGAAATCAACTAATGCGAAGCATATCATACATGTTGTACAAGGCCTCTTATGCCTGTGAGACCAGACATCCTAAGGTTTGGGCATAATCTAAGACTACATTTTAATGTCATGTTCTAAATAGGTTTTTATACAATTTATATACATAGGAATATGATGGTATGGGTCCATCCACTTATGGTGATATCACAATGACCACATTATGTAGTTTAATTTCATTTGACAATGATTACACGGTGTCTTATAGTTCTGATTCATATGACTAGGAACATGTTTCATTGATCAGATGATATATTTCTGTAGAAATATTCCATTGGTAGGAGGTGTAGTAATCTTTCTGTCCATGCTGATAAAAGAATATTCAACATTGGAATAGGATTTATTAATGGAAAAATGGTGATTCCCATTTTTATTCATGCATTGAAGGTTTCATCACAAGTATCATCGGGGTCCTAAGGACCAAGAAGAGTTCTTATTTCATCTATGGAAGATGGTAAACTTTCTTGTTGAGTTCTCGAGCTATTCAATTGTTCGGGAATTCCAAATGTTGAATGGTATGAAATATTTTATAATCCATCCATAATTCATCTGTACATTTATGTGAATACTCATCTATGCATAATTAATCATATATGTAAATATGGATTGAAGGAAAGTGGAAATAAAGGGATAATATTTCTTCAATCCCATATACTAGGTAATATGAGGATGCTTGTATAGTAGTGTGAGTTATGGTATGGTAGGCTCACAAGGCATGTAGAAGCATGTTGGGCCAAGAATTTTGGTCCTTGTTCACTATTTTCTAGATTATTTTCAATTGTATTTTTATGAAAATATATATTTATCTATTTTTCACTACACAGTATTGGTTTAAATGGTTACACTCGTTGCAATATTCATGGCACAGACTCTTCAGTTTGAAAAAATAGAATTTAGTGTCATCTTCCATTAGTATTGTATGAGAGGCAGTAAAACTATAAATAATGATGGATTTCACAAAATTATCCTTTTTGTGATGAATTTTTATACAGGTACTTCATTAGATATTTTAGATAAATATTCATTATGATTGAGAATATTATTAAATTACATATGTATGGTGGGATGGTATGGTCCCATAACATTTATTCCAAATTTGGTGAACAAATAAAAGTACATAATGTAATGCCATAACTTTGGTGGTTGATGGATGAAATTAAAATGAACAAGAAAAAGTGGAAACATTATTTTGAATAGTGAAAAATACTTAATCAACAATTGAAGCAAATATTTGAGTCATCCAAATTGGTTAGAATGCTTGATTTCATACTGATGAGCTCCATATGGACTGGCATGGACTTCTTATAAAATGGTTATTATATCTTCTCCATTAATATATCTAATAAGTATTCCATAAAAGTGTCATTTTTAGTGGTCCATCAGATGACTAGGATGTCATAAATGATGAATTTGAATACCCATCATCAGATTTTCTCTTTCCTATCACTTTCCAATAACATGATTCCAATTTTATGTTTTTAGGTTACATATCATCTTACCATTAGTAGGATTATCAGGTTTATGGCTAGTAATTAAATTATTAATCTCTTCAATTAGACACTGAACAAATGTATATTCCATTCTATGATGTGAAATGATGATGAATATTAAATATCTATCTAAATCTTCCAAATGTTTTTTTACCCTTTCAAGTGTATCCTCCTGATAATTATGTGTGTGCGGTATATGATTGTATATTAGTTCTATGTGTAATTATTCCATAAATCCACAAAAAATAAAAAATTAGGATGATCATCTCTTCCTTCATGATCTTATAATCATTGTTATCTATTTTTATTATAGCTCTGAGTAACCTTCAGTGTTCATATGGGTCATTGGTATTTTCTATGTGAGTTCTAAGCCTTCAATGAGCGCCTGGACTTCTATGTCCTTATTTGTTTAGAATTATGAGACCAAGAAATAATAAGGTAGACCATTGATTGATATAGAAAAAAATTTTAATCTCAACCTGATATTATTGAACCTCAGGACTTCCATCCTTTTTCATGTTGGTCTTCTTGATGCACTATCAGAATAAATGTTCAATGTTTTAGGGGTGTCTTCTACAAATAATAATTTTTTGGAAGTTTATTACTCATAGAATTTTTTTTAATAATTAATCTCAAGGGATAAAATCTCTAATTCTTTCTCCATTATTTCCTTCTTTGGTATGAATCTAGTGTCAAAATGATGTAGGATTACCTCCCTGTATACCAATTATCTTCTTAAAAATAGTGTTGTTTTGGGTGTACTTGAGTATGTCAGTTTGGGACACCAAATGGTCATCAGGGTTATTGAGCTAGTGCCTTGTTTTTAGAATTAAATTATTAATTAAAATTTTCTATTTTTGATATCTTAATAATGATTCTTCTAATTATTCAATGTTTTGATAAGATAACTGAGATTATTTTAATTTCTCAAGTCATAATTTTGTGATAGTAAAGCTCCCAAGTATAACAGTAAGGATGTCAGATATAAGATGAGTGCATTTCCTTAGACCGGAGGCACCATCACTACTAGACACAACAATACTTCTTAGGGCATTGAAATTCATCTTGAATTATCCCAACCTAGTAATATGTGGCCCCCTTTTCATCATCCTGGGGAAACGAAAACACTTCACTAATATGTTTTCTATAAAGTTTATCACTTCGGCCAAATATCTATGTAGTCATATCAACACTTTGAGTATTTAGTAGATTATATGTAAAGGATATTCATCTTCATCTTTTTAGAAACTTTTATTCCATGATTATATAATATACACATTAACGACTTTCCTGAGTTAACTCTGATAGAACATTTTAAGTGGTTCATTTTTTATTCTCTTCTTTTGTAGCATGTTCATTAATCAAAGTGTAAAATAAGGTCATAATATTTATAATATTTCAACACCAAATCATATATATATATATAATTTAAAATATTTTACTTGATTGGGTTTAAATATTTGGTTCATGACACACCAGTTTGTAGTAGCATCATTATTTAAAGAAAATTGAATCACATGGAAGCATTATACTCCTTTGGGTTCCTAAAAGGTAGTGGATTATTCATAATCGGGTGAAATTTGGATTTGGTTCAATCTTGAATATCCATACATGAATGAGATATCTTGGTATCCATCCATTTCATTGATCATATGTCCTGTAATTAGAACTGGGAAGTCAACCTTTTGAAAATACAATTTGAGATCTCTAAATTTTATGCATACCATTAGAATCCCATAATTATTATTCATGGATGGGAATATATTGGTGAGGAATTTTGGGTAATATAATTATTTATTGGTGTTATACTTAATAATAATATCAGCAAAGGATTAAACATCGGCGACATGAGTTGGATGTGTCCTTCTAGTTAACTACTTGTAACCATGTTGATCTTATTACAGACAAAGGTGGTGGGAGGCCCTATTCAAATTGAGGATCTGTATTTATGTGTAATTATAGGTGAATAAATATTTATTCATCCTTAATATATAAGTATATTTTAATTTTTATACAAAGGGAATATCCATAGTGATCAATGTAGATCACATATCAGCTTTTGTTCCCATATTTACCTATTGGAGTTCATCAAATGTGGTAGATACACCTTCCTCATATTATAGAGAAAAATCATTGAGGTTTTCCTCATATTCTTACCATTATTCCTCCTCCACTTCCATATAGGGATCGTTGAGCTACGATGTATAAGATTTATTATTACCATAATGACTGAAATTTTGATATTCAAAGGAATATATTTATCCCTTCTTTGGTGGAGGAATGAAAATCCATACATATTCAGCATATGGTGTTGAGGTCCACTGAATTTGGGGGGAAGAGGAAAATGTATTTTCCTTTAAATCCTCATTCAATAAAGGATATTAATATGTACCATTGTTCATATATAATTTAGTTATTATAACTAATATCATGAGGGTTGATGAATATGTACCTGATTCAAAACTCACATTTATTATTTGGCTGATGGTTGGTAAATAATCATCATTGAGAAACATGAACTAGTTGGACAAGGACATTTACACATGGTTCGAGGTAGTGAACTAAGAAATCTCATCAATCCTGGTTTTATTACATTATATATGATTAAATATAGCATTAATGTATCAATATTCACATGTTTCACATAGTGTCCCATAAACATATAATTCCCCACTTTTCCCATTTACAAACTACATGTTGAATGGGTAATATGATAATGGGATTTCATCCGGTCAGTTCAATGAACAAATTCCTAGTATAACATTGAATGTTGTATCCTTCAAGAAAATGTGGAATTCAATGTCATTTTTCAGGACCCCAAATTGATTTTTGAGCTTTATCTATCCAAGGGTATTTTTCTTTATTTTTCAAACACCTAAAGCATCACATGAGAAGGAGATATGATGGAATCCCTAGATCCCAACAAATGATATGTTCAACTTGGAATGATATTGAATAATAATCCAGTATCAATGAAGTATCATCATATGTCAGTGTCATCTAATCATCCCAACATAGGAAAGGGACTGATGTTCCCTTTCATTCAGATTATCCTTTCCATCTTCTATAAAATATCATCCTCATGAAATTTGACTAAGTCTATCTCTACATGGTATATCTCAAAAAAATTACATCAACTTAAAAATAATTATGTCAAATAAATTCATATATAAGGGATTCCTAGAGGTCCTTTGATAAGTTTTGTGTATTCAGAATTCAATGTATCACTGGAAACATAGACAACTATTTTAGGACATTGTTATTTTGAGTCAAAGGAAAACATCTTCCCTTTGGGTAGCTTCACCCTAGTTGGAATCTAAATAGTTTATGTACCTAGGATATATGGATCATATTGTTGAGTGGATGTTGGAGGGATTTTTTAATTGTTGTATTCAGTCATCTTGCCTCGACAACCAATCTTGGATAACAAGGATGTTTCAACCCATAATTTTTATCTTCTATAATAATTTGTTCTGGAAGAATCCTAGAGAACATGGTTACACATCCATTTTATTCTCTATATTTCTAATAAGTTTTTATATGATTATAATTATCATATATATCTCTTGTAGGAATTTTTCTAGAATATTGGACTCAATCAAAATTATGTTTTTCTATTCATCCTTGTCTACTGCTACTTATACCTATAGTTCCTCATTCTACAATAGGGAAGTTTGGTTTGTATGATTTATCATCATCCAATAATGGTTCAATCACGTTAAAGACATTAATAGAACCCAATATTAGTTTCTCATCTAAGGAGTATTTCCCCTAGTGGGATGATTCTTATAATACCTTTTTGGGGGAAGGAAATTATGATCTTATGATTTTAGGAATAAATACCAAGAGAGTCGGTTTTATCTTTGGTGTTTTTATAGGTTCATCTTCATGTTCTTTTTTTCCACATATAGGTTTGTTGTTTCTTTTAAGATATTATCTTCAAATATTGATCTATTGGTGAAGTTGATTTCAATATTGTAGAATAAAATTAGGGTGCAGCTTGTCAGTTAAACTATTACCTAAGGATAACATGAGTTTGATTAATTATTTTTCTAGTGATCCAATAATTGATCATTGGTGCACCCTTTTTTATAACTTCTTATCATTCATAATCTTCTTATAGTGTGTTGGTATTATAACATGCTACTTATGCTATTTGTATTCCAATATTTACATTCCCAGAATCAACCATATTATTTAGAATATATTAAATGGAAAAACAATATCGTATGGTGTTATCTAACATTCATTGAAAGGGGAATTAATTTTTATAATTATTGAGACCTCTTGGGTTTTAGAAGACTGAAAAATAGTTTTTTATGTATTCTATAAGGTAACCTAAAACATTCTTTTCATAGAAAGTATAAAGTTCCTCCTTTTGGTTTTCAATTTGGTAGAGACTCTTATCCTTCCCCTCATCCCATTAGTGGTATTTCTATTGATTTTTCCATTCAATATGAGGTTATGTATTTTGATTTGGACCTTTTGTAGGGGCCTATTTCAAGGTGATGGATATATTTTCTACTCTTCCTACTTTCATATGCTTATCTACTATAGTTGGATTATATTTGACTCTATTTCAAATAATAGAATCACATAACCACTTTGAAAATGTAGAAAAAACATAGAATATTTGCATTTACATTATTGGGATAAGGGGAATTCATAGATCGCGAAAAAGGTTTTTAATTTAATGACCTAGAAAATATTCCTAAGGAAGTTGAAATTTCTTGGAGTAAGTCAAGCCCTTCCATCTTGATAAAAAATGTGATAAACTCTAATTTTATAATGATTTTCTATTTTAGAGTTTAAGGGTTTTCATCTTCTATAGTGAGTAAAGAATTGATAGATAAATTATCTTTGAATGTTTTCCCACCGATTAATTAATCAAGTTCATAAACTATTATACAATATTAATGATAATACATATATGTTCTACACAAATACCTAAGGTCAACTACCTCCTACTACTCAACAAATACCATCATGAGACCTCAACAAATTTTTTTTCATCAGATGCACTTTTGGTTCCCCAGATTCATTAAACATTGAAAATATAGTATTCCCCCAATTTGACAGGGGAAGAGTTTCATCCACCAACTCATAATCTGTATTCAACTTCTATTATACTAGTGCATTTTATTATTCCATTACATCCAATTGGGTTTTCAACAATTTAGTGGGGTCAACTAGATTAGGGGGAACAACTGGGTGTGTAATACATTAAACTAAAGGATAAATGAGTGGGGATAATAGTGGTGGCTCTTCCTATAAATTCCATGCGTAACCAAAATGGGAGAGTCAGTGAGGATTTTTTAAATCTATCCTAAGTTTCATCTATGATGGAGGGAACTCGTGATATCTCACTAATGTGGGTCTAAATATATTGGTTGTAATCATCACATGTTGACTTAGTGTTTTGGTTCTTCTTTTATTACTATGATGAAATCCCATTCCTCAGGAATTTTGGTTGAAATTTATTTAAGAAGATCTTAGTGAATTATATACCCATTAGGGATATTACATTTGAGTAACCCCACCTTAATCGTTTTGAGATTCGTATTCTCTTCCCCATAATGAAAAAATATTTCCATAAGTGAAATTGGTTTAACTTCATTGGATGATCTGTTAGCGGTGGAAAAATAATTACCCTATAAATTAATTGATCTTTCCCTAGGAGGTGGTGGTGGTGAATTTTAGGGAGTCCAAATATCAATAGAGAGAATACAGTTTCTAGTATGCACTCCCTCTACAGTTATTTTGGTGTGGGAAATTTTTTGGATGAAAACATCCTCCTCCTATTATTCTGCATCGAATTCCTATTTGGTAGTGTCATTAGGGTTGATTCTTATTATTTTCACTGATGAATAACTTTATTCTAGTGACACACTGGTATCAGAATGGTAGTGTTCCATTTCACTTTCAATATATCCTAAAATATTGGACATATTTACAATTGATTTAACTCATGGAAGACTGTTTTTCTTATGATTTCTAAAATCTTTTATAATTATCTTCATGTATATTTCCATAGTTACTTGTCCAAGGTTGATTCAAAGGGATTATCAAGATATATTCATCATGTGTGCCCCCAATGATGATGTGGTATCAAGAGATGGGAATATGTGTGAGGGTATACCTTGTGACACTGCTCATAAAAGGAAAAATACAAAGAACCATTGTAGAGGATGGTGATTTATAAAATCACCTACTGCTTAGGTCTAGGGTTCCCCAAGATCTATTTTGAGATCACATAATACTATATTTAGTAGTCTGGAAGGGGGTTGTTGTGGGGAAATTTCCTCCAGCCCTACGGGCTGGGGTTTCCCCAATATTAATGCATCTAAAACTATTGAAGCTATCATTTTGTTCTAACATAGATTAATTTTAACATCAATCTGGTGAATTTGATGACTCGTACCCAATATATATTTTTTTGAAGGAATCGTTATCACATGAATGTTACCCATACCTAAGTGAAAATATTTCTCATCCTTCTTGGATGGTTCGTGCATGAATATTTCAATGGATTGGACTCACCATGCCTAAATTGTTTGTGACTATTTTAAGGAAAGTTCCCACTAAGAATAACATTCTGCATGGTCAGAGTTCACTTTAAAGAACTAACATGGAGTGATGAAATTTCATGATATCATATTTGGTGGGATTTTATTATCGGAGAGAGGGTAAATTTTAACTCATTATGACCATTTCATCCTATGCTACCAACATTGTGTGGGAATTATGTGATTAGCTAACATATCTTTGTTAACAGATCAAGAAAAGAGCATTGTATACTTTTCTACCACTATCCTGATTTCATATGTTGTGTTACTGTAAGGTTAGTTTAGTCAATTTTATTATGTTCTTCAATTAACATACCATTATTAACATATCCATCATAAGTTAAAATTTTATTTCATAGGTGATGAAAAGTTTCCTATAGGTTAAGTCCAATTTAATGAACACACTCTTCATAAAATTCCCCTGGAATGCAATATTGAGGGGTATATAATGACCACAAAAAACTTGTACATTATCTAGATCCAATTTAATCTTTCTAATCAATTAATATTACTTATCTTCTATAGAATATTCCTCCACTAGATCTTACCTACGTGAATGTTACTCATCTTCCTTCTTATATTTGGTAGGATTGTGGGGATATTTTAACTATGTTGGAAGGAGAATGATGCTGGGTTGGGTTAGAGAATGATGATTACCTTATACCATCTTCAATCTGAAAAGGTAAATGAATTTTCAAACATAAGGAATCATGCATGACTGGACACATGCACTCAATCAACTTACAATATGATGGATTTATCAATATTGATTTATCAAGGTGATGAATGTTTTTTATATAAATATCACATAGAGGTGGACCTTATCCATGACTTTCTTAATGGGATTACTAAAATTATTGCATGAATCTCGACTATATAGAGAAATTCAATAGTATATATCCTAATAAGGATGTTCAAAGATCATGATGGAAAGGGGAGGACCTTATCATTGTTTGATCTTCGGACCACATAGAGGGATTCTAAAATACACACGAGGAGAAGGGTTTTAATTATTTATCATTTCATATCCATATAGGTGTTATTCATAGTATATGTTCTATGGAGGTCCTCTAGTGTTTTTGGTAGAAACGTTTCATGGATGACATTGAAAACTAAAACTACTACATTGAAAATGTGGTACTGAATCAGTTGAATCATGGAACATCATTGATAGATTTATGATGGAATCTAGTACTCATTCCTTGTGTAGATTAGGATAATGGTCCTTCTCATAGACTTCATATTTCCGTTACTAGGAAATTTTTTTTCTGGTCTTCATGGGGTAGTCATAGTCGCATGTCATGGAAAATGAAATTTCTATATGGGAGGCTTCTTGTGTGATTATCATGTTGCTACCAGAATGTACTGATTGGAATATAGAGTTTTGTAGTAATATATTCCTTCTTGGGGTGATCGTTTAAGTAGACCAGTATTCTTCATTTCAAATGGGTTTGAGTTCCATGTTCTGTTGTCTATTTATCATGGGAGTTTAATAAAATACCTCCTCGATGGGAGTAGATGTCGTTATATTCTATTGAGTGTCCATCATATCATGTTAATTTACCTCATTAAATGTGTAGGTGGGGATTTATCCCTAACTCCTAGTCCCTATTGTTGAAATAAATTATATTAAAAGACTTGAAGAATGTAAAAAATGAATAGATGGTTGCGTTATATCATTGATAAGATATGAAGGGTGAATTATATAGCTGGAACATAGATATATTCCTATTCCATTAATATTAAAGTGATGTATTCCTACTCATGTCCTCTATATATTCTAGGGATATATCAATAATCATCATGTATAGGGGAATATATATGATTCTACCCACTTTTTTCTTCTAGTACATACCAGTAGGTTTCATTAGTTTCCTCCTTACTCTTTTGGAATGATTAATTTACAAGAATATGTATATTTCCTTAATCCTAGGTTTCCAACATGTTTTCTTGGATGGATTATCTGGTTGATATAGGGAAGTGTGCCTATTCTGGGTTGGTTTATCTTCCCCCTTAAGGGATTTCATGAGCTTCGAGGTCTGAGTGACCTGAGCCGATTCCCTCAAAGAGGCATCCTAATCATGTTAAGGATTGGATTCTAAATGGAATTGGGGGTGGAGTTTTTGGATGGATGTATATGTGAAAACTCGTATGGTTTCATGATGAGTCCCCTAACATCTTCTTAATTTTCCTCAATTAGGTAAAAGGAGAGTTTATTGTCACATTCTATGGATAGTTTCCAAAACAAATTTGATACAGTGATGGGTTTCATCTACTTATTTACCACCATCTACCATTGGATATAAAATTAGTGGAGAATCATTTTTTAGAGTGATACACATGATTCTCCAATGGTTGGGAGTATTCGATTATCCTGGTACTTCCAAGATAGTTAGATTGATATTGAACATTGGAGATGATTAATTTGTTACCGGATCGTATGGATTGATGAGGATCCTTATTTAGTGGCTTCCAAATCATATGTTCTTTTTAGAAGGTAATATTCCATATGGAATTAAGAGATATTTTTTGTATGTTTTTATAGATATATATAAATAGAAAACACAAAAATGAAGACAATAAATATAAAATAACAATAATTGAGCATATACACAATTGACTGTCTTAAAGAATTCATATTTGGACACAATCATATTATTTAAGTATTAAATGTCCTAACATGTGGGTGAATCATTTATTTTTGTTAAAATGAAGATTCACATTTGGTTCACCATTTAGGTTTCACACCCATTCATGGATGTTCAGTTTCTAATGGAGAATATTCATGGAACCAGAAACACAAAATTGAAATCCTTTCCATGATAAATCAGGGACCTACGTTCTAAAATCATATGGTCATTGGGGACATAAAAATCATTCTTAAGAACATATATTGGTTGAGGGGATGGGATTTTAGAATCATAAAACCCTTTTGGGGGGAATTTCATCCTAATTTGGGAATCTCTTATAGGTTAAAACTTATACAGGAATCTATTTATAAACAATAAATATGGAACTAGTCACCAGTTTAAATTAACAATAAACTATAAACATACATTTATGGGAAACCCTCTATATGTATTTGATGATCTCCATCGATAGAACTATCTTTATATATAGGGGGAAATCTATATTAGTAACATTTTGTGTTCTATAATGGTAATTTAGATAAAAAAAGTTAGTCTCTATGTAATATATCACTATCCAGGGTGACGGTATTAGTTATATTGTACAGATCATTCTAGCGATAGGGGCCTCCTGCAAATCCAAGTGACAGGAATCTGAACCAATGTAGTTTGGTTAACGTTAATATGACACCTAATTTTATATGATAATGGGACAAGGACTATACCACATAGTATAATTTCATGTGTAAAGGAAATCTACATGAAATGGGCGTAGTCATGTTGGGTGTGGTCCTAACGCTAATGCATTCCTTTTGGGCTATATGTATTGGGATATGGCCTTGTGATGGTATTCCCCTTAGAGAACATAGACTGATGAGGGTGGTATGAAAAGGACCTAGAAGAGATATAGTCTAACTAGTGGGGGACATGATTTTACTAAGTATATGCTGTAATAATTATTTCATTAAAGGGAGTCAAATGTAATATGGCCTTATAGGTTTTATATGAACTTGTTGGTATTATTTTTAATGGAAAATTATGGTTCCTTTGTGTTTTTTGGGATTGAACCTCAAGGAGTATTCCCAGGTATCCTATTGGGACATGAATAAAATCACATATAGTTTGACATGGTTGTGGATGAAACCTATGTAGGAGGCCTACATAGTTTCTGTATTAGGAATATAACCCTTTGATACTTTTTATCATTGGGAATATACCCCTTTTTGGGGTGATAACATTGTTGGGGCCTATACTGAGTAGGAGGTTCATAAGGTTGATTTTTGACAATGTTGTTCACATGATCTCCACTAACCTTTGATCTCTTGTGAGTCATTCGCAGTGTAAGAAAGAAGAGGAAGTTGATGATCTGGCACTTCCCATAATCTCTATTATTCTCTAGTGGGAACAGATGTGTGTTTAGAAGGGTAGGAGATGTCCTCCAATAAAGGATAGGGCCTTAATTTTGTAGGTATTACCAATATATTTCCCTTTAAAAAATAATAAGAGGGGATGAAGGAGAGGTGAAAATAACATGTGGGGATAACCATAAGATTTGATTCAAATTTATTTCAATATATGTAACCACCCTAATCAAGAATCCATCAACCACCATACCTAAGGATTTCATACTTATTACCATGAGAATGAATTACAATAGACATTATGATGATCCAATATTTAATGGAGGATAAACATGTGATATCCATCACCATGGGAATGCAAGAATATAAGGGGGACATGTTAGTGTGTACTTTCACCAGGCTTAATGAATCTAGAGGTCATGGTAGAATCTTTAATGAAAAAATCCTTGGGTTTTATATAAGGGCTCTGAATATTTTTGTATAGTTCATGAACTAGACGAACATTGGAGATATATAGGTCAGTAAGGCTAGTGGGAACAAATACACATAGGATACCACATTCAATATACTTCCCTTTGATATGTGGGATGGGGGATCATGAAGGGTGGTCATTTGTGAAGGGAATTAATTTTTGGTGGGATTACATTGTAGATGAATGAGAATACATTATGGGTGTCTTTTTGGGTCCTATCATGATGGATCCATTTTCCTTTACTCCTCAAATTATATTGTCATGAATTACCAGCATATGTCTTCTCTTTTCATCTTCATTGTTCATACGTATGTCCACATATATTTGCAACTAATTTCAAATAAAATGTATTTATAGGTATATTAAATTAATCGCCTATATCAAATTGTAGCTTAGTCACATGGTATACACATATCTATGTCACCAAGAGGTATATTTTGGTGTACTAGGGAGACTTCCTCTCACTAAAATAATGAGATTTCATTTGTGGGGAAATGAAAAGGATGCCCTATGATGAAAATGAAAAAAAAAATCATTTGAAATTGTTTTTGATTTATATTTTATCACTATAAAATTAGAAGTTTATTTTGAAGGATTTTAAATTCATTTATCATTCCCGAAATTAGAAAAGTGTTTTTCAGGGGTGTTTGAATTACCAAGTCACACCACAAAAGATTTTTATTTGTGGAAACTCCATTTAGAGAGGTGATCTCAAACAGTGTGTGTGCTATATGAGATAGATGGTATATTTTTGGAATTGTGTACTTTACTGATTTTAATTCCGATAGACTGTTTAATGATGCCTACATATACATGGGTATACCCTTTATGGTGCATGATCTTTAAAAATTACAAAAAACAACTAAATTCTATCCAATATAGTGTGATCATACTTCCCTAAAATAACAACCTCACTTGATATCCATTGTGGTGTACTGATCTATTTCTGTGTAAAGGTCATAAAAAATCCATAAATACTGAAACTATTCTCTAAATGAATTGTAGCATAGCTAACACCGTATGTTGTGGAGTTCTTCAACTAGGAAGAACCACATAAATTCTTAATATGTCACATGTGTAGTAGTATATATATTTTTTAACTGAAACACTCATATTCAATCAAATTCTAGGATTTAATTAAACTATATTTTTTATGAGGATCATTCCAGGAATATCTTGTGTTATAATCCCCCTTAATTATATGTAATCAAAACAAAGTAGCTTAAGAATCCATTATAATAGACACCAAACACCTTCAACCCAAAATATAGGTATGATTGAATACTATTAATGCATTGAAAAAAAATCCAAAACCATGAATCACATCAACTCAACCATATTATTCATCAAAAACCTCACAAAAAATAATCTCAATTACTTTGGTCTAAATATATCAAACACTTGAATCACAGAAAATTAAGTGTAAAACCATTTTCCAAAATACATAATATTGATAAAATCAACTTGTATAGTCTGGTATCTTAACTCTTATGATTTTTTAACAAATTGTAACACAAATATTATGATGTGTTTTTATTACCAAACTCTTAATTTAATTTATTTCCACCATAACATACATAAGATAATCCATAGGAAACTAGCTTTAGTATGAACCTACCCAATTTAATAATGGATTCCATGACATGTGTCACCTTTAGAAGCAATCGGACTCGAATAATTTATAAAGGGTAATAAATATCCGCATATTGACTGTTGTATTCCCTTTAATGAAATCAACCTTATTATTTTTTGATTATCATATACATTTAACAACATTAATATGACAAAAAAACTAATTTCTATCTTCTTATACAATCATAAGTTGAGTTAATTTTGCAAAAAAAAATTCAAATTATATTTGTGAAAATAAAAATGTATTTGAATCATAATGTATATGAAATTGTTTTATATAAATGATTATAATTATATGAAATCATAATCCCTATGAGAGAAGAAATTATGGGATAGGGAGTTAACCGAATATTTTTTAGATAGATCTTATGACCTAATGAAATTGAGTAGTCTGGCTCAAAGCCTCACTATCCACAAATTAATACTCATAGGAAACCCTAAATTCAAATTCAATCATAACTCATAATATGTATATATCATGATAAAATTTTCCTTCCAAGTTAATTACCTTCAAATTAGTCATGCTTGAACATAACTAAATCGTTTTCCTTACATATCACATAACTCCTTATATGCATGCTAATTGATTTCTAATAAATTTTTAACCATTTAATATAAATCATATATTCATGCATTGTATAGAATAGGTATTTATATAACAATAAAGTAGGGAAAAATTAAAATATGTAAATAATTCATAAATTTAGACCTGAAATAAACATTTATGAACATTTCATAAATAATGATATTATAAAAATTATATCATTTAATAATTTGATATAAAAAACACATAAATTACATATTTATTTAAATACTAACACTTTTATGTTTCAAAAATAATTAATATGAACCCCTTCATATTTTAAAATATTTAATATTTTATGAAAACATGCATAATCATGGAAACATTTCATTTTTAATGCCAAAAAAATAAAATTATATATATAAATCTTATATATTAAAAAAAATATAATAGGAATACAAACATCTAATACTATCAATTATGATGATTTTATATGGTAAAAAATAAGATATATTATATTTTGACTTATTTTAAACATTATAAAAACAGTAAATTTTATATATAAACCCTCTATAAACATAGATCACATTTTCTAATAAAAATATTACAATAGTTTAAATCCACATTCATATTCAGAACTACCCTAATGGAAATGAATTTCAACATATTTGGCTCTACGACCGCATGTTTGGACCAAACCAGAGGGTTGTAAACATTAGGCAGGCCTATCTATGCACCAAAGGCTTCCAACTAGTGTCGATCGCCTAATAAAACCACATTGGAAGATTATAACCTCATTATAATCTCGAAAAATAAAAAATAAATTATAAAACGATAATAATATGAAAAATTCCATATAACCACATGTGAAATTATAGTGAAATGATGACCATAAAAATATTAAATCACAATTCATTGATAAATTGATACTCATGAAGTGCATATATCCATACACCACAATTGAGATCTCCCTATGGGTCGATCATATATTAATCATATATATGAGAAAAAATAAAAGGATACACCATTACCAATCCTAGAACTTATCTCATACATATCTTCATATCCTCATCTGACACCAAAACCCTACTCACCAGTATAATGGTAATGACCCTAACCAGTATAACAATATATGTTTTATATATCCACCATGGTGCACATGCAAGGTTTCAGAATAAAAATCTATAACCCCCACCAATGATGAACCTAATAATAACCTTTAATATATCAATGCATGTATTGAATGAAATATAATTGGTAGATAATCACACACATTCACCTATTGAACAATTATTTAATCAATAACATAAGATACCTGATGACAAAGTCCAACATTTACTAATTGTAGTATTGACTCTAAACATTAAAAACATAACTCTATAGAGTATAAACATGTTTACCCACATGAATATAATCTTGTGATTCCAATATGAATGTTGGAATGTAATCAAACTAATTGATAACCATAAGTAGAAATAATGTATCTTATAATATTCTAGTCTCACACTTACTCTAGAAAACCCACATATAAAATTATTACATGGAATCATACTACATCTAAGAAATACACATATCAAAATACTAGTGGGATTCCGCCTTGTATAGGGAAATCATGTATCTTACAACTACCTAGAATCAAAACAAATTCATGGCATACATATATTAATCTATTGGCTACATTCTCCCCATGTCCATGGAATCCTCATATCATACTATTGTATGTAATTACTCTCAGTTTAGAGAAAAAAATGTAATAAATAGATAGACTAACTAGTTTTCAAGGAATCCCATGTATCTAACTATAGGTTAGAATCACTCTGTGAAGATGGAAATCATATAATGAAAAATTAGTTGGCATTGAACCCACTCTTGGGAAATATATATAAATAAATGTATGTCATCACACCTAGTATAAGGAAACCACATATATGACTATTGGCTGGTATAACACCCAATCCAGGGTAGCAACATTTCAAACTATTAGTTATCATCACACCAGGATTATGAAAACCTCGTATGTAAATATTGAGCAGAGATTCAGATAGTGTACAGAACTACTTTATCATAACCAATGATCTATTAATATAAATATATTTCACAAAACCAAAATAGTATGCCCAAGATTCTTTTTAACCCTTCTAGATAGTTTGTAAACACATGAAAATAATATCAAAATGTATCCATACAATTATTATCATGAGTGATCCTCTCCCCAAAAAAAAACCTTTATCCTCATGTGATATATGAGTTCATACAAACACCATCTAGGATATTTGTTTTTAATATCGTTATTACAACACTAGGACCACCTAATAGAACCCATCATTGAAAAATACATTCAATATCACCCCTCTGGAAGACAAAAACTCATCATCCATGCTATTCTCCCATTTTTTATATCATTTATTTTATTTCCATCACATTGGTAACTCCTCACATGATTAATTAAAAAATTATTAGATATAAAATAATCCCATTAACTAACCCTTGGTACAATAGTCCCTAATGATCAACTCACCAATTCATTTATAGACGTACTCCACTTATAATTTCATCTAGTCCTATGAATACCTTCTTGAGAAATCTATTTCAGGCTCCAATGTTATCCATCAGAGATAACTCAAATACCTAACTATCCTCAATAAATAACTTAATTTGATTACTCTTAGACTAACCATTTCAACGGTGCATAGTTTCACCTCTTACAATACCCCATTTTCCCACAAAAGTCATTATGCAAGTAAAAAACCCCACAATGTTGTTTCTCAAAATTATACTACGATCACAATATACTCAATGTAAAAAATTAACTATAATCTCAATGAAATGTGTTTGGGATTACTACAATAGTATAACTAGGTTACACCTTCTTTCTCATATTCATCCTAACGAATGGCAACTCACCCACACTAAACATATCCAATTACACTCCCAAAAATTTGACAAGACAAATGGAATCACATATACTAGAAATAATATTACTTACATCATACTAGTGTTAACACATCATGTTATGAAGACTCCAAGATTGAAAAAAATTCTCATTGGTCATCCATTCTTCAATAGACTATATGAATACCATGTTCCATGAAACCACATGTAATGGAGTGGGAACTACCCACATGACAAAACCAATATGATGAGAAAAGACTAATTGATATCATCATTAAATTATTAATAAATTCAATCTATAAATTTAAAATGGTCATCAATAACCAAAGAAACAACTTACCTCACAAAAAGGTTATTTAACCAGAGTAATTCATCACTCCCATGACACCTTTAGCATCACCTAATAAAATCGGTATCATTCTAACTCGATCTCACTATGCTCAAGTGGAAGCACAGACTAATCCCATATATAATTGCCCAAAAATATAAATAATTAGGAATTAAACCTCCCATGCTATTACATGTCCAAGATTCCAAACCCATCTCTTCCATCACATATAATGCCCTTTGAACCCCCTTCCCTTAGACATTTCATCTTCCTAGGGGGTTCATCGACAATTTTTATGGCGTCTTCATGATGGTTAGGAAAATCCCTCACAATATGTCATCTCTTTTCATACGATAAACAAACATATATGGATCAGAGATTTAATCCTCCCATGAAATATCATTAGAACCCTAAAGTTTCATCACTTTTGTCACATGTCTTCTATTAGTGGGTTCTGATTGTTGGAACCAGGTTCTTCAAAGCATGATTTGGTGTTTGGTTTGTGTTTGTTGTCAATCCTCAGTAGAAGTTCAGGGTGTGTACCAACAAAGCGATCATACCGTTCAAGCAGAAAACAGTAGTGAAGGTGGCGCTGTTTCCCAGTGTTTGCCAAATTTTTGGGCCTAAAAAATCGGCCAATAAAGTAAAGTGTTTTTGGCAAGGTACTTGCGCGCCGTGCTCTTGTAGGATAAAAGACTTGCGCGCCATATGTTTTTGAGGATCAGAACATCAAAATTTGGAAAAGGAAAGAAGGTCGTGCAAGTGTTGGTTGGGTCGCGCAAGTGAGTTGCGCGACAGAGTTTTTTGAAGACAAGACTTGCGCGCTATCGAGGACTTGCGCGCCGCCGCGCAGGGGGTCCAGTTTGCCTATAAATACTGGACCAACCCTCCTCATTTCGAACGGAGTTCAAGGCCGAGAGTTTGTTCGAGCTCTCGTCGCGCAGGTGGTTGAGTCGCGCAGGTGGTTGTTTTGTCGCGCAAGTATAGCTTGCGCGCCGATTTTTGGATGTGCGCCCAAGGTGGTTTGGAAGAGAAAGGAAGTGGACCGCGCAAGTTTGTAGTTGGGGAAGGAAGAGTCGCGCATGTGTGTTGATGACACTTGCGTGCCAGTTTGTACTTGTGCGCCGTAGTGGGACTTGCGCGATTGTCTTGGAGAAGTGCGCCTGGTTTTGCTGAAGCCCACCGGCATGTTTGGAGCTGCACGAAAGCCGAGAGACTACTCGGTACATTCGAGGAAAAGTGATATTCTTCTTCTGGTGAGAATCGGACTTCAATAGAGCATCTACATACAGCAAAAGATGCACTCTTATGCAAATGAAGAAGAGACCCTCACGTCTATAAACTGATTGGGACTTCACCAACGGCAGTGAGCCAGGGGGAGTCAACGGGAGTGACCCGAGGGAAGTAGTGAGCTATCCCTGAACCTTTGTAAAGGCAGTGAGCCTGGGACAGAGCAACTGTACCCGAACTTTTGTAATCTAAAGCTAGTGATGCATAGTGGATTTTGGTACGACCGACAACCTATCGGCGTATGCTCCTTGGACGTAGCCCTTAGTGGTGAACCAAATAAAAATGGTTGTGTCTTCTCTGTGCTTGTGAATGTCTTCTTTCTGATCATAATCTTCATACAGGTTCAACATGTTCCTACCAACGTGGGAACAAGATCCATCACATTAAAAGAAAAAGTGGTCACCCTGATTCACCCCTCCCCTCTCAGGGTGTCCCGGGGTCCTTCAAGTGGTATCAGAGGGTAAAGGTTGCTGGCGTTGAATCTGACCTTCTTCTTCATGGAAAACGCGATCAATGTCAGGGGAGTCCCTCACTTCGATGGAAGCAATTTCCAGATCTAGAAGAACAGAATGAGATCTCATCTAAGATCTCTTGGAATGGAAGTTCTTTTTTCTATGGTTCAAGGAATACATGTCACTGATCCAACAGGTCTGGCTATGACTGAAACAGACAGGAAACTTCTTGATGCAGATGCTAAAGCACAGAATGATCTCACTGCAGCCCTTTCTGATCAGATTTACCTGAAGGTGATGAATTTCACCTCAGAAAAATCTATGTGGGATAAACATGAGAATATTTATGAAGGTGATAGCAAAGTGAAGGAGGTGAAACTACAAGTGCTACACAATCGGTTTGATGATCTGAAGATGCATCCAGATGAGAATGCAGACTCTTTCTTAAATCGAATTACTGAAGTGGTTGGAGCAATTCGGGGTCTAGGCGAAGAAATCAAAGACATTGATATTGTAAAGAAAATATTAAGAAGACTTCCACCTCTATATAATGTGAAGGTGTCAGCTCCTGAGGAAAGAGATCTTTCCAAACTTTCTCTAGATGACTTACTGAGCAGTTTGGTAGCTTATGAAATGAGAGTCAAACCAGAAGATGCTACGACTCGGGTGAGCAAGGAAATGGCATTCAAGGACATGGATAAATTGAAAATCTCAAAGGATAGTAGCGGTGATGATGACGAAGAGAAATAAATTCTTTCTCTCATTGCAAAGAATTTCCAGAAGGGGAAAGGGAAATTCAAAGGGAAGTTACCTCTCGCATGTTTCCGTTGTGGAAAAGTTGGGCATATTGCTTCTCAGTGCTTGAAGAATATCAATGATGATGACAGTGAAGATGAAAACTTCAAGAAGCCTCAAAGAAGGTTCTTCAAAAAAGGGAGACTTCAAATCTAGTAAGAAAATGCAAAGGAAGAGTTTGTTCTGTGAAGAGGAAGAAGATGACAATGAATTCTGTGATGAAGAAGAACCAGAATTCAAAACTGGGAACCATGCTTCTATGATGGCCACTGTTGAAAAGTCAGAAGATACTGATGGTGAAAAACAACTGATAACTTGTGTAGATCCTAAGGTGCAACTTAAGGATGCAGTTAGTAAGCTTAAGATTAAATGTAACAGCTGCAATAAGTGGAAATCAATTGTGGAAGAATAAACTGAATATGTTGATCAACTTGAAGCTGAAATTGAACGACTGGAAGAATTTGTGAAGGTACAGTCTAAAATAATTGAAAGCAATGATGATGCAGTTGATCTGAAGCTGAGAATTGAAGAGCAGGCAAAGGTCATCAATGACCTCACATCCAGACTGGATGAAAAATCCAAGACTGTTGAGGGTCTTGAGGAGGAAGTAGTTACTCTAAGGAGTAAAATGGAGACAGAATCAGTTCCAAAAGAATCGAGGAAGAAAATACAGTTCGTAAGATTCTCAGATGCAGAATTACTTGCAAGAGCCAAGTGTGGTTCAGATGGGGTTGGAAAAGTCTTGAGTGATCAAAGACCTGCTTGCATGGGAAAGAGTGGAATTGGCTGTGAGGCTGAGTCATCAACTGCTGGAAGTGAAAAGATCCAAAAGAAAGACAAGATGAAAGTTGAACATGATGAAATGTTACCTAGAGTGCTGAAAAAGGAACCCTCAATCCAAACTAAAAGGAGACCTGAAAATTATCCTCAAACTTTCAAAAATGGCAGACAGTCTTACTATTCTCCCAAGGAAGAAGCTATAAGGAGAAATTCAAGTGAGAAGTCATTTTCTCTCATGAAGTGTCAGTTCTGTGGATATCTGGGCCATACCATGTCTTATTGTGAAGAGGCAAGAAGCTATCTGAATGGAGAAGATATAGATGCTCAACAAAGGAGAACAATTTCATATCCTAATTCTCATAGAAGAAATAATTTCTATGGATATTGTTTTTGTTGTTCTAACTATGGTCATAAGGCCGTTAATTGCAGGCAGAGAAGAGACATAGAAACCTCATACCGAAGTTCAAGACAAGTCAAGTCTCGTCAGCAAGACGGTGTTGCTCGTTTAAACAGGTTCTCACCTCTCACAGAAGACTTTGACCATGAAGAACCTGGGTATGTGGAAGAGATTGTTGAAAGGCCATCAGTCCTATATACTCAATCTAATGTCTCATGGAAGGAAAGGAAGAAGATTGAGAAATCGAACCTTGCAGAGGTAGCCCTCAAAGCTACAAAGAACAACAGTACCTGGATTCTGGATAGCGGTTGTTCATCTCATATGACGGGTAATGCCGGCCTACTAACGAATATCATAAAGAATGTTGATGGTACAGTAAGATTTGGTAATGATGGGGCTCTGAAAATCAAAGGGAGTGGAAGTACCCAATTAGCTAATGGAGAATTAAAGAAGACTGAAGTCCTTTACGTAGATGGCCTACGCCATAATCTCCTTAGCGTGAGTCAACTCTGTGACTCAGGACTTATAGTTACTTTTAATCAGAAAGGCTGCACCATCAAGGGAAAAACCGGCAATTCACTTATGAAAGGATGCAGAACAGAAGGCAACTTGTATCAGGTTGATAGTGAAGAAAATGTATGTTACATGACTGTTGAAGAAGAAAACAATTTGTGGCATCGGAGATTGGGACACATCAATCAACAAGACATGGAGAAAATATCAAAATTGAGAATTTTCATGGACATCCCCAACCTGAAGCGTGAGCGTGAAAAATCCTGTGATGCTTGTATTCGTGGGAAGCTGGTCTGCAGTTCATATCGGCCAAAGAAGAAAAAGGCATCTCACCTTCTTGATCTGATTCATACAGATGTTTGTGGTCCAATAAATGTTGCCGGAACTCATGGAGAAAGGTACTTTGTCCTTTTTATAGATGATTACAGTCGAATGGAATGTGTGATGGTCATTCACCGGAAACGACAGGTCCTTGACTGCATGAAAACATATCGGCGAATCGCCGAGAATGATACTGGACAAACAATCAAAGTGTTGCGATCTGACAATGGAGGAGAATACACGTCCATTGAATTTGAAAATTATCTGGAGAAGCATGGGATACAACATGAGGTAGCTGCTGTGAGAACTCCACAACAAAATGGAGTTGTTGAACGAAGGAATCGACAGGTGAACAACATGGCACGAACTATGCTGATTGAGAGTTGTATTACACGACATTACTGGAAAGAGGTTGTTCAAGCTGCAGTGTACATTCAGAATCGAACAAGACTTTATATGGGTGAGATGAAGACACCATATGAATTGTGGCATGGATGGAAGCCTTCTCTAAAATACTTTCGTGTCTTTGGAAGTAAGTGCTTCATCAGGAACAAAGAAGGAAATCAGGGGAAATATGGTGACAACGCAGATGAAGGAATCTTCCTCGGTTACTCAATGAATAGCAAAGCCTACAAATGTTTCAGCAATCGTTTGGGAAGGATTGTGGAAAGCAATGATGTTAAGATAATTGAAGAGAAAACCACAAATGCTTCACGGACGTCATATGCTGATGTGATAGAAAGTCATGAAGAATGTGGACATGAAGAAACTACAAATGCAGAAATAGAGGAAGATGTTCAAAACACTCATCAATCACATAATGATGTTGACTCAGAAGAAGAATCTGAAGAAGAAACGATGGCTGAAGAGAATACTACTGAACCTCGCAGGAGAAATCGAAGAGCTGAGATTGATCCATCCAACATAATTGGGGATAGGAGTGCACCCACTCAAACCAGAAGGATGAGGAATACCACGCAATCTGCATTTCTATCAGTTGTATAGCCATTCTCATTCGAAGAAGCTGCAAAAGATGAATCTTGTGTGAAAGCCATGAATGATGGATTAGATCAGATTGATAAGAATCAGACATGGGATCTTGTCCAAATACCCGAAGGACACAATGTGATTGGTACCAAATGGATCTTCAAAAATAAGTTTGATGAGTATGGAAGTGTTATCAGAAACAAGGCACGACTGGTATGTAAAGGATACTCTCAGATTTAAGGTATTGATGTTGAAGAAACCTTTGCTCCAGTTGCTAGACTGGAATCAATCAGGCTTTTCCTTGCCATGGAACTCCAAAGAGGATATAAAGTATATCAAATGGATTTTAAGACAGCATTCTTGAATGGTGTACTCGAAGAAGAAGTCTACATTGAACAACCGGTGGGGTTTGTCTTGGGTACCGATGAAACAAAGGTCTTCAAACTAAAATAAGCTCTATATGGTTTGAAGCAGGCACCACGGGCATGGTACTCACGGCTAGATTCATATCTCAAGAAGTTGGAATTCAAAAGAGGAGGAGTTGATCACAATCTCTATGTGAAGAATTCTCCAAAAGATCAATTCATGGTTCTTGTCAACGTTGATGATATCATATTTGGTGGCAGTAGGAAGAAATCAGTGGATGAATTTGCCAACCACATGAAATCAGAATTTGAAATGTCTATGATTGGGGAGCTCACATATTTCTTGGGGCTGCAAGTGATTCAAAAGAATGAATACACATTCATTTCTCATGAAAAATATGCAAGAGAGCTGCTGAAGAAGTTCAATATGCAAGACTCCAAACCAATGTCAACTCCGATTGTGGTTGGAACTAAACTTGGAAAGCATGAGGATGGGAACTCTGTTGATCCCACCATGTACAGGAGGATCAATGGAAGCCTACTGTACCTGACAGCGACAAGGCCAGATATTGTCTTTGCAACATGCCTTGCGGCCCGCTTTCAGAGTAATCCAAAGGAGGAACATATGGCAGCAGTAAAAAGAATCATGAGGTACATTCAAGGTACACATAACTTCGGGTTATTTTTTGCTGCGGGCAGGGATAGTGAATTATCAGCATTTTCTGATGCTGACTGGGCTGGTGATGTCGTAGATAGAAAGTCCACTAGTGGTGGAGCTTTCTATATTGGGCAGAAATGTGTTGGCTGGTTGAGCAAGAAACAAGAAAGTACTTCTCTTAGTACTGCTGAAGCTGAATATATCTCTGCCACAAAAGCATGCACTCAACTTCATTGGATGAAGCAGCAACTAACAAATATTGGTGATAAGGTGCAGCAACCAATGGTGATTTATTGTGATAACAAAAGTGCAATTGATCTTACGAAGAATCCGGTTCAACATTCCCGTACAAAACATATTGAAATATGGTATCATTTTATCAAAGAAAAGGTTGAACAAGGCATGATTAAAATGGATCATGTTGGAACTAATGAGCAAGTGGCTGATATCCTAACCAATCCATTGTCCGCGGCTGTGTTCAAGAAGCATCGGTTGAACCTCGGTGTTCGACCACCTCCTACTGCATAAGGAGGCTCCGGAAGTCCCCTCTCCCCGCTTGTTTTAACTGTTTTTATCTGCTTATGGCTGTGATGCAGGTTTATGGGGGAGATACTATCCAGGGGGAGTATGGCTTGAGCTGAACGTTGGACAAACATTTCGGTCTTTGGTTTTATTGTCAATGGGGGGGAAAGGAATAAATTCAAGGCAAGAAATTCTTCTGTTCTGAGAAGTGTAAGATTGTGATGAGAATTTTAATAAGGATAACATCGGGTGTCATGGAGAATTTCAAAACACTAAGACCCAATTCAAGATTTCTCTCTTGTTTTCTACACCAAGCATTGCTCACGTAGACTTAGAGTGTTGGCTGAGTTGATTCTTGCATTTTGGATTTTCTCATGGTTGGAGATCTATTGAATTTATTCTGATTGCCAACAAACCCAAAGGGGGATATTGTTGGAACCAGGTTCTTCAAAGCATGATTTGGTATTTGGTTTGTGTTTGTTTTCAATCCTCAGTAGAAGTTCAGGGTGTGTATCAACAAAGCGATCATACCGTTCAAGCAGAAAACAGTAGTGAAGGTGGCGCTGTTTCCCAGTGTTTGCCAAATTTTTGGGCCTAAAAAATCGGCCAATAAAGTAAAGTGTTTTTGGCAAAGGTACTTGCGCGCCGTGCTCTTGGAGGATAAAAGACTTGCGCGCCATATGTTTTTGAGGATCAAAATATCAAAATTTGGCTAAGGAAAGAAGGTCGCGCAAGTGTTGGTTGGGTCGCGCAAGTGAGTTGCGCGACAGAGTTTTTTGAAGACAGGACTTGCGCGCCGTCGAGGACTTGCGCGCTGCCGCGTAGGGGGTCCAGTTTTCCTATAAATACAGGACCACCCCTCCTCATTTCGAACGGAGTTCAAGGCCGAGAGTTTGTTCGAGCTGTTGTCGCGCAGGTGGTTGAGTCGCGCAGGTGGTTGTTTTGTCGCGCAAGTATAGCTTGCGCGCCGGTTTTTGGCTGTGCGCCCAAGGTGGTTTGGAAGAGAAAGGAAGTGGACCGCGCAAGTTTGTAGTTGGGGAAGGAAGAGTCGCGCATGTGTGTTGATGACACTTGCGCGCCAGTTTGTACTTGCGCGCCGTAGTGGGACTTGCGCGACTGTCTTGGAGAAGTGCGCCTGGTTTTGCTGAAGCCCACCGGCGTGTTTGGAGCTGCACGAAAGCCGAGAGACTACTCGGTACATTCGAGGAAAAGTGATATTCTTCTTCTGGTGAGAATCAGACTTCAATAGAGCATCTACATACAGCAAAATATGCACTCTTATGAAAATGAAGAAGAGACCCTCACGTCTATAAACTGATTGGGACTTCACCAACGGAAGTGAGCCAGGGGGAGTCAACGGGAGTGACCCGAGGGAAGTAGTGAGCTATCCCTGAACCTTTGTAAAGGCAGTGAGCCTGGGACAGAGAAACTGTACCCGAACTTTTGTAATCTAAAGCTAGTGAAGCATAGTGGATTTTGGTACGACCGACAACCTGTCGGCGTATGCTCCTTGGACGTAGCCCTTAGTGGTGAACCAAGTAAAAATGGCTGTGTCTTCTCTGTGCTTGTGAATGTCTTCTTTCTGATCATAATCTTCATACAGGTTCAACAAGTTCCTACCAACGTGGGAACAATATCCATCACATTAAAAGAAAAAGTGGTCACCCTGATTCACCCCTCCCCTCTCAGGGTGTCCCGGGGTCCTTCACTGATTACTCTTTAACACAAGTGATCCATACCTCAGAAGCTCACGATACAGACCTGAACCTATAAATTATTGTTTAACACCAATAGTGTCATCCCCTACTTAACTATGAAGATGCATCCACCTAGAACAAAGGAGGGGCATCTACGTGCTGCACAATAGGAGAAAGATGTACTATCTTTCCACTTGGATGAAACCAAACCTCATGACAATGTCCCTATTGGGAAACATCGTCACCCATCAGGTCGAATTCTAAACCCTTATATGGACACCTCTATTGTTTTTGTAACAAATATATCATGAAAGAAGACAAGATATACAAAGGTAAATGAGTATATCTCGAGATAAAATCAGAACAGACATAGAAAAAATAACCTAATCCTATATAATGATTACAAAAAATTCTTTACTTGTAACTACTGTCTAAGTATATCAAGTAAATTAAAACGATATTATGGTCCTAGTGAATAGATACATTGGTCACTACACAAACACGAGACACTATGACCTGAGATCCATACTCGAAACAAATTAAAACTCATTCCCTCATTCCAGAAACAATACTCAGATCATGTCTAAAGAAACTAAAAACTCTGACACTAATCTTAGCATGTGTCATAATAGATTAGGTAAGGTACTACTCTAAATCCATTTTCTGATTCCCCGACTCGATGAGGCATGGGACACAAATACCCCAAGCCCACCCTCAATAGGATAGGGGTAGCAACTAGTTCCAAGAAGGCTTATCACAAGCATGGGTGGAATTATCCTTAAGTACCTATACACCCGAACAAATATCTGAACATATAAAATAGGAAATATAAACCCACAAAACAAAATGAATTCATAAATATATAATCCCCCAACCATAGTGAGAAAAAAAGTATATAATGCATACAAAGGGGTATCATAAAATCCCAACCAAAACAGAAAGTAAATTCCAACCTAACCAAAAGGAGGGGAATTCAATCAAATGGAACACTGATATAAACCGTGTTCTATCTATCCTAGCTAAACTCCAGGTACTCTATGTCCTTTTAACTTTCCTGTTTTTCCAACATACGAGATGACATGTGTAGGTAGAGCCCATATTGGGGCGAGTATAACAATACCCAGTTGTACATCATGAAAAAATAAGTATAAAGAATAAAGAGTAGCCATCTCATCTTAGTATATGTCTCTCATAGTATGATAAATTAAAATAATCACCAAAATGTACTAATAAAATACTTTGATTCTTATTGATATCATACAATTCTAGTCATAGTTAGGTTGTTAGGATCCATGATAATGCTAGTCTTGGAGAAACCAATACACAAGATATACTACTACTGAAAACTCACATACCATAAATCATTCTATCTGGTGTAGTTATGAACAATCACAAGGTAAAAATGAGAGGTTTATTCTGAGAAAAAGACTCCATCAGACTAATACCCCATCATAAAGATCACTTATTTATACACAGATAGGGGTTAACTCCCCATGATCACTTGGTGGGAACTAGACACTACTAGAAACATCCCCTTATATTGGGGTTTGGTTCCCATGTAAAAAAAAATTCATTCCAATTCTAACAAACCCATCTAAGGAAATACGTAGGATATGAGGATCTCATTGACTCTCTTAGTGTGACTCTGGCTCCAAACCGCAAAGATATTTGTTGAAGCAGAGTAAGGAGACACATTCCCGAATTAGGGACCTTTCCCAAACAAATCTAATCACAAAATGTTATAGTGGGATAACTCTAAATGATGGAAACATGATGCTGCACCAAACCCTCTTAGGAATAGACCAAGGGAACACACACACCAGAATTAGTCTATGGTATCCCAAAAAAGCTCAAAAAGAATTTCAACTATGAATAAAGAAACCAGAAAATATACAAAGAAGTACCCAGTATGTCCCACAGGGGTACATGACATGTATCACTATATATGAAACATATTGTGTCTCATAGTCACCAAGAATGTACTTTTCAATATTATAGGGTGTGTCATTATGGTACATGGCATGTAAGATTTCAGGTTATCACCTAGAATCTAGCCTTCTAATGGACATATACTTTCCTATGTAAATGGTGTGTTCCATAGAACACATGATGTGTAGGGCTACTACTTCTCCCAGGCATGTACTCCCTTTAAATGATGATCCTACTTTCAAGATCGTGTATGGAATGCGGCATGGTATACATTGCGTGTAAGGTCACCCAGATTCCTGATGTGTACTCCATTAACATGTTGATCTTGTTAGCTATGGGTCACATGCTTTGTGACCCATATGGAAGGGCAGCCAACTTGGGGTAAGCCCCTAGCTTTTCTTGCAAGAGGCATCACCCCATACCCCTCCTCACTTACTCAGTGCCAAGGCTATAAGAGGGCGTGATAGGGAATGAGGCCCCTCCCCTATTCCTGGGTGCCAAATCCCTCCCCTGCTGCGCTTTGTCACCCATGGGCCTCCATCCTTGAGTAAGCCCTGACACAATGGGATGCTCAACGCGTAAGTCCCTTTTCACTTCCCACAGACGCACCCTTCGCGACGTGATTGTTAGGTTTATGCAAGCTCCTTTTTCTCACACTGAGCATGACTCCCATGAGCTTAAAGTTGGCACCGACCATGACACACCATGGGCTTTCTCAGTGCATAAGCCCCATCCATCTCGAACTACAAGGACTTTGATACATGCTAAGTCATGGTACGTAGGAAGTCTCCACGAGGTTCAAGCCCCACTACCATGGGCTCTCTTGGAGCATAAGCCCCATCCAACCCAACCTACAGGGACTTTGATCTGTTCTATGGAATTGTACGTAGGAAGCCTCCACGAGGGTCAAGCCCAACCACCGTGGTCGTCTCATAGTGTAATCCCCATCCAACCTGAACAACGAGTACTTTGATCCATGCTATGGAATGGTATGTAGGAATCCTCCACGAGGTTCAAGCCCCACCACCATGGGCCGTATCAGAGCGTAAGCCCCATCCAACCCAAACTATGAGGACTCTGATCTGTGCTAAGGCATGGTACGTAGGAAGCCTCCACGAGGTTCAAGCCCCACCACCATGGTTTGTCTTAGAGCGTAAGACCCATCCAACCCAAACTACAGGGACTTTGATCTGTTCTATGTAATGGTATGTAGGAAGCCTCCCCGAGGTTCAAGCCCCACTACCATGGGCCATCTAATAGCATAAGCCCCATCCAACCCGAACTATGGGGACAATGATCTGTGATATGGCATGGTACGTAGGAAGCCTCAATGTGGTTCAAGCCCCACCACCATCGGCTGTCTCTGTGCGAAAGCCCCATCCAACCCGAACTACGGGGACTTTGATCTGTGGTAAGGCATGGTACATAAGAATCCTCCACGAGGCTCAATCCCCACCACCATGGGCCGTCTCAAAGTGTAGGCTCCATCCAACATGAACTATGGTGATTTTGATCCATTCTAAGGCATGGTACCTAGGAAGCCTCCATGAGATTCAAACCCCACCACTATGGGACGTCTCAGAGCGTAGGCCCCATCCATCCCGAACTATGAGGACTTTGATCTATGTCAAGGTATGGTACATAGGAAGCCTCGCTAACCTTCAAGCACATCACCCATCGGACCAAGGTCCATCTTCATGTTGGTTCGCCAACACACACACCATTTTGAACTATGTGGACTTTGATCCATGTCAAGGCATGGTATGTAGGAATCCTCATGAGGTTCAAGCCCACCACCCAGTCGTTCAGACCTCCTTCACGTCAGTTCACCCCAGTCCTGCATGACATTAAACTATGCACCATTCTGAACTATGGGGACTTTGATCCATGTCAAGTCATGGTATGTAGGAAGCCTCCATGAGGTTCAATCCCACCACCTGGTTGTTACGACCATGTAGGTTAACCAAAACCTCGGGCCGCATAGAGCATAAGCCCTAAATTCCCTCATCCCGCATAACGTTAAACTTTATTCCCCACTACCCGAACTACACATAATTTGATATATTTCAAGGCATGGTACGTAGGAAGTCTCTTCAAGGATCAAGCCCAAAACCGTCATCCATCCTGACTCTTACCCGGGCCGCCCCATCCCGGTGAGATCATGCCACTTCATTCCCCTCCGTATCTTTTAGGAATCCACCCACGTGCATGCCCTAGTATCAGTGTTCCCTCCAATGGGGTTCCTCAATATGATCCACTCTAATCAGTGTTATGATCAGTCCGATCTATCCCCGCTAGACGTTAAACTCGTGGTATAACCTGTGTAAAACACGGTAAGCTGAGGAAAACATCAAATACATACCCATGGCATATGATTCCATGCATTCGATTTGGGATAACTCGGGATTCCACGCCCTTGAGAAGTCCTATAATAAGGGATAGAAGAAAGACACACTAATCCCCAACGTCCAAACACGCCAGTGATGCCCAGTGTGACTACTCCCCTAACCGAAGGTTGCTGCCCTAACCAGACCCCTTGGAACATCCTGACAGAAGCAATGTAATTAACTAGTGTCCATGAAATTATGGCGCCAGGAAGTGTTTTATGAAAAACGTATTAAATCTATGAGGGAGACCCAGACTATGTGATGAGTTCTGAGGAGGAATCCATGGAAGGAATAAATAACATCCCATCATCCCATTTCAACCAAGTAGTACACATCTCTAAATAAGGAGCGAATATTGCCTGCCTTTGGAAAGCAGAAATGTGGTGTAACAAAAGCTGCACCTGTCACACTCAAGTAGATGGACGTCCGCACCATGGAGAAAGCATCAGAAAGAGAATTTGTGAACCCAACATGAGGATATTATCCTCAATATAGAGATTAGTAATTCTTGGGAGATCCATGGATTGACATGTCACCGGAACCAGCCATCTGAAGCTAGGTCCCGCCAAGAAAAATAGCGGGCCTGGTCTGAAACTCACCAATGGATGGGGCAGAAGAACTTTGGGCATCCTATTCTGTGACATTGTCAGCGTGGATCCCTCTTACTGGCCACAAATGACGGAATGGATTTGGGGCACTGGTTGTCGATTTATATTCCTAAGAGTGTTAATGAGTTAATCTCCAGGCTTCTAGGAATCAGATTGCTTCCATGGGAACACGATCACCACCCTCGTTCCTATGCAGGGGCAGGGGAAATACCAGCACAACTGCTCCGTGTGGATCCACTACTGCCGCAACATCATCTGCATCCACAACCATTGGATGCCCACACCCCATATATCCAACAGAAGTAATCCAACGATGGGTGATTGATGACCTCATACGTCGTTACGAGGAGGAGGGCATAATCCCAACCTGGGATATGGCCTACCTGGACCTGGAGCCGTCTAGGACCCACTGCCAACGCCACACCAGAGGGCCGTGTAGGGAGCCGCTGCTCCCCACCAGAGCATTCAATCATTTCGGGAGCCTGTCCCCAGAGCACTTCGATGACTCCCTGCCTTACGATAATGAGGTGGCCGACATCCGGCCCAGCCCGGTTAGAGCCCCAATCCAGGGGCTCCCAGTAAGGGCCCCCACCCGGCCATGCCAGCATCACCGCCCACCTATTCCGAAGTAGCAGGTAAGCTATGTATAACGACCCATACTTTAAATACACTGCTAATACATCAAAATTTAAGTACACTTATTACAACATATAACAAAACCATGAAAGGACCGTATAGGTATAGTGTCTTTAGAAACTGGGAAACATAAACAACTAGTTCATAAATCATCTATGTTGTCTCCCATTTATTTTATCATATCTAGTGTCCCTTTTTGGAATATATTACTTTATAACCCTCTTCCTGACCTAGGGAAAGAAAACATACAAAAGGGTGAGCTCAAATGCTCAGTAAGGGTAAATTAAAGAAATGTCAATCACATCATATTAATAAGAACATAACATTTTGGAAATCTTAACCTGCAAAAGAGATCATAATTTCATAACTTGGGATAAATAATAGTAGTGAAATGTAATCCTGAAAATCATAACAGAAAGCATGACACATTGTGGCATACACACATAATCAGAGAGAATCATTTATTAGTAGTCAAGACTCATTGCCAAGAATATCTTAGCGTACAAAGTCCATTTTTGAACCGTGTTCACTCCTCGTTTCAGTCCTATTTCACAGAACTGGTTTAACCTGCCCTTCCAGCCATGTCTATCTCATAAGATATAAATATTTACCCAATGCATTTGAGGGAGATATAGGTTCCACCCATCTCATAATGATACCAATCTTATGTGTGCCACAAAATCAGAAAAAATCATACATCATTGCATAACCCATGTAATAAAAATGGGATTCTTAAACATCGTGACATCATAAGACAATTCATATAAGATTAAGGAATTCATAAAAATAATTCCATTACAACATAATAAAATCAATGTAATAATAGGGATAGAACCATAACCATATATTATCTTATATAGAAAATAATTTTGATAAAACACATGAACTCCATTCTTGAGGAAAATATCCTTTCTACTTCAAAAACATTTTTCCTTTCTTAACATGTCATACAATTTTAAACTAAAAGAAGTTGATTAAAAACAAACATGAAAATATGTAAAGTATGCTTGTTGGAAATAATGTTTTAAAAATCCATTAATGACGTATAAGTTAAAAAACATTCTTCTCGTAATTTTGACGGAAAAGTAAAAAAGTACCTCGTACGAAAAATGACAAAATATTACTTTCGTATCTTTTACTAAAAACTCACTGAAGGGTAAAATTGGATATAAACAATTTCAGAAGGATATAAATATTACATATTGAAGAAACATGGATTTGGATGATAAATATTCCCCCGTAAATTCTGAAGTATAAACAATCTCGGATAAAAATGATATCGCGGTATTTTCCCTTACCTTTGGTCCGATTTGCTTCGTAAGTGTCCAAACCTCATGTATAATGATTAAAATAATGTAATTGACTTATTACAGAATCATAATCATTGTTATGATATCATATATGGCCATATTCTTAGCTTCTTATTAGTAATATTTCATTGCTACTTGTTATTTTGGTGTTTATTATTTTTTGTTCTTATGCGTGTTTTTTCGAATAAATTCTTATTCTTCTCTTTAGGTTATAGATACCTCATTTCCATAATGGTATTAGTGTAATATATATCATATTAATTAATTCAATTCATTTATATAATCATTATGCAATGAAGATCATGTAGAACGCGCCGCATCACATCGTGGAGACGGTATTCCGTACGTACGCATGAGCGACGATATCGTTCCCATGATCGTGGAATTTTATTGGAGTGTACGTATACTATTTCAGAATCAATATCACTTTAAAATAATCATATATAGTTATTATTTATACCATTATACCCATCCATGTAAGGTGGTGGTGGAAAATAGATTACACCACAGCGTGGAGACGATATTCCGTACGTACGCATGCGCGGTGATTTCGTTTTTCATAGGATGGATAAGTGGTGAAATAGGGTTGTTTCATAATTATAATAACATACCAGTATATGAGTGATACTGATGTTATTACTTCATAATGAAACAACTAAATAAGAATAAGTGGAAGAATAACTAAAGTTGAAAGTATCGGTATCGGAAATTACCTCTTCTTTGAAGCGCCTCTTTAAGACCTCCTCTTAGGGCACTAAAATTGGAATTTTAAGAATCCCAGGACATCTAGGATGTTTCAAAGGAAGTGTAGAAGAGAAGTTTGCAGGGTTTGACCGATCTTTAAGGCTCAAAGTGGTGTGAGAAAGAGAGGGAGGAGGTTGCATTTTATAAGGGAGGAGAGGGGCACCTTAGAAAAAACGAACAATATTATTTTTTTATAAAGTCATATTTGGTTTTTAATAGTTCCAAATTGATTTATTTCGAAGATAAGGTGGGGATGAGTTGAAATCCGCTCATCCAATAGAATTTAGACAAGTTTAGGTTCCTATTTTAACCGTATCACTTAGATTTATCTTTAAGTTAGATAATTTAACTTTTACCGTGTCTTCTTGTTTTCTTACACTATAAAGTTAATAAACATACTATAACAAGCCCAACGAACCCCATGTTGCTTATTATTAATATATATAACCTTATCTAAGTCATTTGGCCAATACATAGATTTTTAGTAATAAAATAACAATTAATAATATAATATATGTTTTAAAAACTATTTTATGTCAATTTTGACACTATTTGGTAATTGATTTTTGTGAAAATAATAAAATAAAGAATAGTTAGAAAAGAGTTAATTAAATCAATAATACCATGTCATATTAACCTAGAAAATTATTTTAATTCATAAAATGTCTCAAATTACATTTATTTGGGTATTTATAACATCCATTATGTCAATATTTCATTAATAAGATAATTACTGCATCATCATTGTGTCATAAATAAATTAAATTATTTATTGTATAAAAATAACAAATAAAATACCATTATGTAGGAAATCTTTTTAGATTTCTAATGAATATTTATAGTATTATTTAGCTTATGTATAACCCTATATTAAAAATGATTTAGTTATTAAACATTGATTTTAACTATTTTAACCCTTCTTTAAATAAATTAATAATAAATGTCTAAGCTAATCTATGTGGGCCTAAATGGTAATATTTTATTCCTAATGTTCTTTTTGGTCAAATTACACTTATCCAATAGAATTACTACATGAGTTAGGGTAATAATAATAACATTTTTACCCTTAATTTCCCTATTTACTTTTAACCGTGGCAAAAAAAGTAAAAGGTTACTATTCACCAAAAATTATTTTCATCTCATTAACCACTTTTTAGTCCTTGATATTAACCATGTATCTCAGATTATAGAAATTCCACTCACAGAAGCAGTAAAATTATGTGTTATGTAAATTTGCAAATTTCCTAGGAGGTGGTTAAAAGACGGTGAAAAGTTCAATAAAATTTTTATATATCTAAAATTATTATAAAATGACTCCAATGAATTGAATTGAACTTATATAGGTATTATGTATCAGTTTTTACCTGAAATAAATTTAAATAAAATAAATAATTATTTAAATAAAAAGTCGGTTCTTAAATAGTAACCCAGTGTTTTCACTATTCATCAAAAATTGAACGTTTTCAGAAAAATACCAAAATTTCACCCTAGGATAATTTTGATATTACGAATCCAAAAATGAAGTCCATTTTTAAAAATACAATTTAAAAAATTTCAAAAAGTGGGTATTACTATTCATAACGGCTAGTTTTAGTAATATTTTAATAGCATATCGTTGTTTAGTGAAACTCGGTATTGCGTACGATGAAAACTATCGAGGAAGGTCGCGATTGCGTGTAAAGAAAGCCATGATAGTTTTGTGTATAGTGAAAGATTCCTGTGATGATTTATATAACATAAAAACAAAATATTTCCCATAAAAGTCTCGGCTGTTAAATTCTACCCCCCATAAAAAGAATTTCGCCCTCGAAATTTGTCACATTGTAACAAACAGATTAGGATACCTCTCCCTCATCATATCCTCAAGCTCCCATGTAGCTTCTTCAAATTTGTGGTTCCTCCATAAAACTTTCACCAAGCGAGTGGTCCTGTTCCGTAGGACTTTTTTGCTACGATCAAGAATCTCTGTTGGCTGGTCTTCATAAGAAATATCTTGCTCCAGCGGTACAATGTCTGAGTTGAGTACATGTGAAGGATCAGGTATGTACTTTCTCAGGAAAGATACATGGAACACATCATGAACATGGGAGAAATTTGGTAGAAGCGCAAATCGGTACGCTACCTTCCCAACACGATCCAGTATTTCGAAAGGACCGATATATCTAGGGCTCAACTATCCCTTCTTTCTAAATCTCATGACCCTCTTCCATGGATATATTCATAAGAACACTTTATCACCCACTTCAAACTCTAGGTCTTTTCTTTGGTTATTGGAATAACTATTTTTTTCGACTTTGAGCTGCTCTTATATGTTGTTGAATATATCTGACCTTTTCTACCATCCCATCAACAAGATCAAGTCCTAATAGCTTTCTTTCCCCAACTTCATCCCAGAAAGTTGGATTCCTGCATTTCTTTCCATAGAGAGCTTCATAAGAAGCCATCTGAATACTGGAGTGAAAGCTATTATTATAAGAAAATTCCACCAAAGGTAGGTGTTGATCCCAACCACATTTGAAATCCATAGAGCAAGCTCTCAACATATCTTCTAGAGTTTGAATTGTCCTCTCAGACTGACCGTCTGTCTGAGGATGATAAGTAGTGTTGAAACTCAACTCTATATCCAGAGTATGCTGAAGAATTCGCTAGAACTTCGAGGTAAATCTCAGATTCTGGTCAGATATAATGGAATGTGGTACCCCGTGAAATCTTACCACTTCCTTTACATATATCCTATCAAGCTGATCTAGAGAGAAATCCTCTCTAATAGTAATGAAGTGTGTATACTTTATAAGATGATCAACTATGACCCAGATATCATTATTGCCTTTGGATGTTTTAGGATGTTAGGTGACAAAGTCCATAGTGTTGTTTTCCCATTTCCATTCGGGTATGGGTAATGGTTGTAACATGCCCTTAGACTTCTGTCTCTCAGCTTTAACTTGCTGATAAACCAAGCATCGAGAGACATATTCAGCAATATCCCTTTTCATGCCATCCCACCAGAAGTACTCTTTCAGGTCCCTATACATCTTCTTGCTTCCAGGATTAATAGATAATGATGAACTATGAGCCTCATCCAGCAGCTCCTTCTTTAATTCTGGGATGGGAGGAACAAAAACCTTATTCCTAAACTTTATTATCCCATGACAATCAAGGATGAATTCAGTAATATTTCTCACCTTCTTTTGTAACTCTACATCTTTTTTCCGTGCCTTTTTAATCATCACATGTATATATTGTTGAACATTCAATTGAGAAAGATACAATTTTTTCCCTTTCATTATAATTCCAAGATCCATCCTCTGTAAATCCATAAATATTGGATCTTTGGTGATCCTCATCATGGATAAGATAGCATGGTCTTGTCGGCGTTAATGCATCTGCCACCTTGTTTGCGTTCCCGAGGTGGTAATGAATTGAGCAGTCGTAATAATTAATCATATCCAACCATATTCTTTGGTGCATATTCAGCTCCTTTTGTGTGAAAATATACTTTAAACTTTTTTAATCAGTATAAATATCACACCTTTCTCCATAAAGATAATGCCTCCAAATCTTTAATGCAATGATTACCGCATCTAACTCCAAATCAGGAGTTGGGTAATTTTTCTCATGGATTTTCAACTGTCGTGAGGCATAAGCTATCACCATATCATTTTGCATAAGAACACACCACAGCCCCTTCTTGGATGCATCACTGTATATCACAAACCTTTCTCCACTACAAGGAAGTGTGAGTAAAGGTTCACTAGATAATCTTCTTTTCAACTCCATTAAATTCTCTTCACATTCCTCTGTCCAAACAAACTTAACTCCTTTTCAAGTCAACCTGGTGAGTGGATTAGATATTTATGAAAAATATTTCACAAAACGTCAATAATATCCATCCAAACCATGAAAACTTCGGATCTCGGTTACTATTGCTGGTATCAACCATATTTCGATAACCACTGTTTTTATTGGATCCACAGATATCCCCTATTTTGAGAATATTTTACCCAAAAATGCAACTTTTTGAAGCCAAAATTAACACTTGGTAAATTTGGAATAAAGCTTCTCCTTTTTTAGGGTCTTCAATACAATTATCAAGTGATCTTCATGTTCTTCCTTTCTCTTTGAATAGACAATAATTTCGTCTATAAATTCTACCACAAATTGATAAAGATAGTCTCTAAAGACTCTATTCATCAGATCCATAAAGATAGTAGTGGAATTAGTAAGACCAAATGGCATCACTATAAATTCATAGTGTCCATACCTTGTATGGAAAGCCGTCTGTGGTATATCATCCCTTTTGACCCTTAATTGATGATACGCTGAATGAAGATAAATCTTGGAAATGTATTGTGCTCTGCGTAGTTTTTCAAATAAGTCATCAATGCGCAGGAGAGGATATTTGTTCTTGATAGTGATCTTGTTATGTTCTCGATAATCAATGCAAAGTCTCATTGATACATCTTTTTTCTTAAAAAACAGAATAGGTGCTCCCCAAGGTGACACACTAGGGAGTATGAATCCCTTATCAAGATTCTCTTGGAGTTGCTTCTTCAATTCCCGCAATTCAATTGAGGCTATTCTATAAGGTGTATTTGAAAAATACAAAGCACCCGGTACGAGTTCAATTGAAAACTCAACTTCACGATTTGGTGGAAGACCCGGAAATTCCTCCAGAAAGACATCATCAAACTTTCGTACAATGGGAATATTCTTAATCGTGAGTTTCTCACCAAACATTTGAGATAAATAACCTTCATTTAGTGGAATCAAGACCCAAAAGATGGAAGAAATTTCCACTGGATGGTTATGTTCATCCTTACATCGATAGACGATGATAGATTGATCTAGAATATCAAATGTGACTTCCCTTATTTGGCAATTTATATGAGCTCCATATAAAGAAATCCAATCCATGCCAAGAATCACCTCAAATTTCACTATAGGAAGGATCACAAGATTTGCAGGAAGCACTTTCCCACAAACTTCAATCAGAGAATAATTATAAACTTTTGATGCGACTGTTGTACCATTAGGGGTTGTCACAACTTACTCAACATCTAATTGTTGAGGTAATACGACAATACCCTTAGAAAATTCTTCAGAAATAAAAGAGTGGGTGGATCCAGAATCAAATAAAACATTTGCTACTTTAGAGTGGATGGTGAGTGTGGCTTTCACCACTTTGATGTCGTACTCTACATCTCCGATAGTAATTGCATGTGACTTTTCATTGTCTTTGACCTTAAGATTTTGTTGACGTCGATCATCATCATCAACCCTTGGATTTGGGCACTGATTGGCATAATGCCCCATCTCCTTGGACTTGAAACATTGAAGTGTAGTAGGTTCATTCTGAGTATCCCTTCTTTTGTTTTCATCATTATACATCTTATTCCCATTATTTCGATATTTAATTGCCTGATGACCTTATTTTCCACACGCATAACATTTTCTTGTCCCCTTAAGAAAATTTCCTCCATGTTTCTTTCCACACATTGAGCATAAGGGAAAAATCATCTTATTTTCAGTGTTCTCTTTAGATTTTCCTTTGAATTCCAATTTCCTATTCTTATCAAACCCATATGACTGATGGGTTACTCCAATCTTCATCTCACCTTTGAGAGCACATAGAATGATTTCCTCGTAGTTATTGAAGTCCCTTATGGCTAACGCCCTTCGAAGACTTGGTTTTAAGCCACTAATGAATCGATCGATCTTACTCTCAGGTTGGATAATAATACCAGAAGAGTACCTTGCATGTCTTGTAAAAGATTCTTTGTAGGTACCAACAGATTCATTATTCTTTTTCTTTAGTTCAAGAAATTCCTTCTCCATCATTGTTTGGAGAATACAAGGGAAGTACTTATTGAACAATAATTTCTTGAACTCATCCCATTCCATAGACTCAATTTCATCCCTTTGCCTCATATTTTTGATAAGATTACACCATTGATCAACTTTACCTTCCAAGTGATAAACTGCTAAGATGACTTTATCATGTTTAGAACATTGATGAACTGAAAATATCTTTTCAGTAGTACTAATCCATTGTTCAGCAACTAATAGATCAGTAGACCTGCTGAATGAATGTGGATGCTGCCTCGTGAAGGATTCAACAGAATGTTGCTCCTTCCTTTGCACATAGTCAAGTCCTGTATGATTCATAGCATGAGAAAGTTGTGTGATCATGGCTATAAGATTTTTCATTCTAGCTCCCATAATGTTTGGTTGCTCAGGGGGACAATAATTTCATTGCCTGTCGCATTCCGCATTAACACGGTTCCTTTGGGGTCCAGCCATTGACTAAAACCTAGAAGAATAGTGTGAGAAACACTAATTATAATAGGAAAACCACATAATCAAGAATAAAATTTTACACTTAAGGTCTTATCATAGGTTATTCAAGGCCATTTCTAAAACACTAATATTGTGTTCTATGCTTACTCTTATCCTTAGGGTTCTTACTAAGGCTTTCACATCCCAGTTTCCAACGGTTGACTATACCTTTCCTTTGATTCCAACTATAACGACCCATACTTTACATACATTGATAATACTTCAAAATTGAAGTACACTTATTACAACATATAACAAAACCATGAACGGACCATATAGGTATAGTGTCTTTAGAAACTAGGAAACATAAAAAACTCATTTATAAATCATCTACATTGTCTCCCATTTATTTCATCATATCGAGAGTCCCTTTTTGGTATATCCCACTTAGTAAACTTTTTCCAGACCTAGGGAAAGAAAACATACAAAATAGTGAGCTAAAATGCTCATTAATGGTAAACAAAAGAAATACCAATCACATCATCTTCATAAGAACATAACATTTTGGAAATCATAGCCTGTAAAAGAGATCATAATTTCATAACATGGTATAAATCATAGTAGTGAAATGTAATCCCAATAATCATAACTTAAAATATGAAACCATGTGGCATACAAACATAATCATATATAATCATTTCTTAGTAGTCAAGACTCATTGCCAAGACTGTCTTAGCGGGCAAAGTCCATTTCTGAACCGAGTTCACTCCTCGTTTCAGTCATGTTTCACTGAACCGGTTTAACTCGCCATTCCAGCCATGTCTATCTCATGAGATATAAATCATTACCCAATGAATTGGAGGGAGATATAGGTCCCACCCATCTCGTAATGATACCATTATTCTGTGTGCCACAAAATGAAAAAAAAAATCATACATCATTGCATAACCCATGTAATAAAAATGGAATTCTTAAACATCGTGACATCATAAAACAATTCATATAAGATAAAGGATTCATAAAAATAATTCCATCACAACATAATAAAACCAATTTAATAATAGGGATAGAAACGTAACCCTATATTAACTTAGAAGGAAAATAATTTTGATAAAACATTTGAACTCCATTCTTGAGGAAAATATCTTTTCTACTTCAAAAACATTTTTCCTTTCATAACATGTCATAAAATTTAAACTAAAAGAAGTTGATTAAAAATAAAATTGAAAACGTGTAAAGTAAGCTTCTTGGAAATAATGTTTTAAAAATCCATTCATGTTGTATAAGTTAAAAAAACATTATTCTTGTACTTTTTTCGGAAAAGTCAAAAAGTACCTCGTATGGAAAACGACAAAAGATTTCATTCATATATATTACTAAAAACTCACTGAAGGGTAAAATTGGATATAAATTTTTTTATAAGGATATAAATATTACATATTGTGGAATAATGGATGTGGATGATAAATATTCCCCCGTACATTCTGAAGTATATACAATCTCGGATAAAAATGAAATTGCGAGATTTTCCCTTACCTTAGGTCCGATTTGCTTCATAAGTGTCTGAACCTCCTGTATAGTGATTTAAATAATTTCATTGACTTATTCCAGAATCATACGCATTGTTATGATATCATATATGGCCATATTCATAGCTTCTTATTAGTAATATTTCATTGCTACTTGTTATTCGGGTGTTTATTACTTTTTGTTCTTCTGCATGTTCTGTCGAATAAATTCTTATTCTTCTCTTTAGGTTATAGATACCTCATTTCCATAATGGTATTAGTGTAATATATATCATATTAATTCATTCAATTCATTTATATAATCATTATGCAATGAAGATCATGTAGAATGAGTCGCATCACATCGCGGAGACGGTATTCCGTACGTACGCACGAGCGATGATATCGTTCCCATGCACGTGGAATTGTATTGGAGTGTATGTATACTATTCCAGATTCAATATCACTTTAAAATATTCATATATATTTATTATTTACACCATTATACCCATCCATGTAAGGTGGTGGTGGAAAATAGATTACACCACGACATGGAGACGGTATTCCGTACGTACGCACGCGCAGTGATTTTGTTTTCTGTAGGATGGATAGATGGTGAAATAGGGTTGTTTCATACTTATAATAACATACCAGTATATTATTGATACTTATGTTATTACTTCATAATGAAACAACTAATGAAGAAGAAGTGGAAGATGAAATAAAGTTGAAAGAATTGGTAACAGACATTACTTCTTCTTTGAAGCGACTCTTTGAGACCTCCTCTTAGGGCACTACAATTGGTCTTTTAAGAAGACCAGGATCTCTATGATGTTTCTAGGGAAGTGGAGAAGTGAATTTGGTAGGGTTTGGCCGAGCAGGAAGTCTCAATGTGGTGTGAGGAAGAGAGGGAGGAGGTGCCCTTTTATAAGGGAGGAGAAGGGCACCTTAACAAAAACAAAAAATATTATTTTATTATAAAGTCATATTCGGTTTTTAATAGTTCCAAATTGATTTATTTAGAAGCTAAGGTGGGGAAGGGTCGAAATAATCTCATCCTTTAGAATTTAGGCATGTCTAGGTTTATATTTTAACCTTATCATTTAGATTTAACTTTAAGTTAGATAATTTAACTTTTATCGTGTCTTCTATTATTCTTACACTATATGTTTAATAAACTTACTATAACAAGACAAACAAACCCCAAGTTGTTTATTATTAATATATATAACCTTATCTAAGTCATTTTTCCAAACCGTGTATTTTTAGCAATAAAATAACAATTAATAATATAATATTTGTTTTAAAAACTATTTTATGTCAATTTTGACATTATTTGGTAATTGATTTTTGTGAAAATCATAATAGAAAGATTAGTTCAAAAAAGATAATTAAATCAATAATAACATGTCTTATGAACCTATAAAATTATTGTAATTCATAAAAAGTCTCAAATTACATTTATTTGGGTATTTATAACATAAATTATGTCAATATTTAATTAATAAGATAATTACTGTATCATCATTGTGTCAAAAATAAATTAAATTATTTATTATCTAAAAACTACAAATAAAATACCATAATGTAGGAAATCATGTTATCCTTATAATGAATATTTATAGTTGAATTTATCTTATGTATAACCCTATATTAAAAATGATTTAGTTATTAAACTTTGATTTTAACTATTTTTACCCTAATTTAAATAAATTAATAATAAATGTCCTAATCTAATCCAAGTGGGCCTAAATGTTCATAATTTATTCCTAATGTTGTTTGTGGTCTAATTACAGTTATCCAATTGAATTAGGACATGTGTTAGGGTAATAATAATATCATTTTTACCCTTAATTTCCCTATTTACTTTTAACCGTGGTAAAAAAGTAAAAAGTTACTATTCACCGAAAATTATTTTCAACTAATTGGACAAATTTTTAGTCCTTGATATTGTCTGTGTCTCTTGGATTTTTTAAATTCCACTTACAGAAGCGGTAAAATTATGTTTTATGTAAATTTGCAAATTCTCCTAGTAGGTGGGTAAAAGACGGTGAAAAGTTCAATAAAATTTTTATATATCTAAAATTATTATAAAATGACTCAAATGAATTGAATTGAACTTATATAGATATTATGTATCAATTTTAAATACAATAAATTTAAATAAAATAAATAATTATTTAAATAAAAAATCGGTTTTTAAATAGTAACCGAGTGTTATCACTATTCATCAAAAATTGAATGTTTTCAGAAAAGTACCAAAATTTCACCCTAGGCTAATTTCGATATTCCATTTCCAAAAATGTAGTCCATTTTGAAAAATAAAATTTAAAAAATTTCAAAAAGTGGGTATTACTATTCGTAACAGCTAGTTTTAGTAATATTTTAATAGCATATCTTTGTTTAGTGAAACTCGGTATTGCGTACGACGTAAGCTATCGAGGAAGGTCGTGATTGCGTGTAAAGAAAGCCAAGATAGTGTTGTGTGTAGTGAAAGATTCTTTTGATGATTTATATAACATAAAAACAAAATATTTCTCATAAAAGTCTCGGGTGTTACACTATGCACCTACGCCATTAACATCTGTTAGTCTGACCCAAATCCAGTTTCAAGCACGAGGTGAGGACGCAGGCAAAGGGGTGTCAATGTCGACTGCTATTGTGGCCCAAGCCATTGCCGACACATATCATGAAGTCCCTACACACACTTAGTAGGGGCGCTCATATGCCCAACTGGGATCGAGGCCCTAACCGCCCCACAGGCAGGCTGGGTCAACTCTCTGGGTCACAGGCACGTGCGGTGGTCCCCGTGAACCAACCCATGACGATGCCACCCCGTACGGAGGTCCTCCCCATACCACCACCACCGAGAGCGTGGTTTTATCCCGCTCTGATGCTCTGCATGGGGGTTTTCCCCACGCTACCCCCAATCTGAATGAGGGTCTGCCACACGATCCAGGGTCCCTCCAACGCGGGGATCCTCCCTACATCCTCTTCACAGCTGTCAAAGATCCTCCTCATCCCGGCAACCGAAAGGGTGAAGGAAAGGCTCACTCCACTCTCAGAAAGCATGGAGGTCCTCCCCATGCTCCATTTAGTTCTGGCGGAGGTTCTTCCCTCTCAGGAATTATTCATATAGGTCCTTCCCATTTCCCCTTCTACATTTTTCCCGGTGCTCCTTGCTCCCCGGCTGTCTCAAGTGGAAGTCCTCTCCACCCTAGAACCAGCGTGGATGAGGGACCACATGTCAAAAACCATCCCTATCCGGAGGAGCCACCCAGGGGCAGGAAGGTGGGTCGTCACGGTCACATGAAGAATCATGGGAAGGCCTGGACAGAGATCAAACCTGTAGGCTTCATAGACTCTAGAGCGGAGTGCGACTCAGCTCAGGAACCCTCCCCTTTCTCATCCAAGTCAAGGTCCAGAGCGGGGATGAGGCGCATAATCCCGGTTCTTCCAGAATGTGGCATCCACAAGATTCATGCCTCTCTCTACATGTTTATCCAAGAGGATGTAGATTTGGCGAACCCACAGGTCACGATCGTGCAGTCACCACGATCATCGCCGGAAGCGCTTCCTACCTCCACAAGAGATCACAGTGATCTATTCTAGGGACCAATGGTAGGTGAGCAGCATCATGACCCACCACCGAAAGCCCTGGCCCCTGAGCCATGAATTTTGGCCGTCAGCCCATCCTATCGCGACGTAGCCGACATGTCACTACAATCTTCGGAGGACAACCTGAGAATCGGTGGCCAGTCATCATGTTCGTTGTATTCTCTGTCGGCCAACCTGCCACCCCAACATTATGTCTTAGTACTGCTTCCCGTTCCATAACCACCCCCAGTTGGCTAGCAGGGAATCCAGGGGCCATACCCGGAAATTAAGCCGAGGAGATTCTGGGGCATCCTTGCGGCGGACCGCTTCCCCGAGGAGTTCTAGCTCGTAGCATCACAGAATTTCTGCATACCCAAGTCCCTCACTGAAGAGGAAGTTGAGTGTATTATCTACACCCTCTGTGCGATGCATTACAGTCTTTTTCATCAGTGTGTGGTGTATCCAAGGAGCCAAGTGCATTTTGAGGACAACAACTGTAGAGACCCGAAGCCTGACGTACATTGACATTACATTACTTTTGCGGAATACTTAGTACATAACAAAAACACACACTAAAGGATCGTAATAGTTTAGTGTCTTTGGAAACTCGGAACATAATCTTCTAATCCTGGTGAAAGATCTTCAATATCTCCCGTAAAGATCTTCCATTTTTTTTACCTAAAACCTTTCTTTATATCCTGGGGAAAAGAAAACATAAAAGGGTGAGCTCAAATGCTCAGTAAGGGTATACAAAAGAAATAAAAATCATATCATATCTTTTTGAAAATCACAACCTGCAAAAGAGATCATAATATCTTAACATGGAACAAATCATAGAAGTGAAAATGAGATCCCCATAATCATAACATGAAACTTCAAACTTTGTGGCATGCACACATAATCATGGAAAATCATTTCTTGTTAGTCATGACTCATTGCCAAGACTATCTTAGTGGACAAAGTCCCTTTCTGAACCGAGTTCACTCCTCGTTTCAGTCCTGTATCACTGAACCGAAATAACCTTCCGTTCCAGCCATGTCTATCTCATGAGATATAAAATCATTACCCAATGCATTGGAGGGAGATATAGGTCCCACCCATCTTATAATGAATCCTTTCTTATGTGTGCCACATAATCATAAAACATACATCATCGCATAACACATATAACAAAAATGGGATTCTTGAAACATCATGACATCATAAATCAATTCATATATGATAAAGGAATTCATAAACATAATTCCATCACAACATAGTCAAACCAATGTAAAAATATGGATAGAAACAGAACCCTTTATTATCTTAGATGGAAAATAATTTTGATAAAACACTTGAATTGAATTCTTGAGGAAAATATCCTTTCTTCTTCAAAAACATTTTTCCTTTCATAACATGTAATAAAACATTAAAATAAAAGAAGTTGATTAAAAATAAACTTGAAAACTTGTAAAGGAAGCTTCTTTGAAGTAATGTTTTAAAAATCCATTCATGCCGTATAAGTTAAAAAAAACATTCTTCGTACTTTTGTCGGAAAAGTCAAAAAGTACCTCGTACGGAAAAACGACAAAAGATTCGTTTCATATTCTTTACTAAAAACTCACCTAAGGGTAAAATTGGATTTAAACTATTTCAAGTGGATGGAAACAATATTACATATTGAGGGAACATGGATGTGGATGATAAAATACACCCCAGTAAATACTTACGAATAAACAATCTCGGATAAAAATGAGATTGTGATATTTCCCTTACCTTAGGTCCGATTAGCTTTGTACGTGTCCGAAGCTCCTGTATAATGGTTTAAATAATGTTATTGACTTATTCCAGAATCATACATATTGATTTGATATCATATATGGTCATATTATTAGCTTCTTGTTAGTAATATTTCATTGTTACTTGTTACTCGGGTCTTTATAACTTTTTGTTGTTATGCGTGTTTTGTCGAATAAATTCTTATTCTTATCTTTAGGTTATAGATAATTCATTTCCAGAATGTTATTAGTGTAGTATATACCATATTCATTCATTCAATTCATTTATATAATCATTATGAAATGAAAATCATGTAGAACGAGTCGCATCACATCGTGGAGACGGTATTCCGTACGTACGCACGAGTGATGATATCGTTCCTATGATCGTGGAATTGTATTGGAGTATATATATATTATTTCAGTATCAATATTACTTCATAATAATCATATGTAGTTACTCATTACACCATTATACCCATCCTTGTAAGGTGATGGTGGAAAATAGATTACACCACGGCGTGGAGACGGTATTCCGTACGTACGCACGCGCGGTGATTTCATTTTTCCGTAGGATGGATAGAAGGTGAATTAGGGTTGTTTCATATTTATAATAACATATCAGTATGTATGTAATACTGATGTTATTACTTTATCATGAAACAACTAAAGAAGAATAAGTTGAAGAAGAAAGAAATTGAAAAGATCGGTAATGGATATTACCTCTTCTTTGGAACGCCTCTTTGAATCCTCCACTTAAGGAACTAAGATTGGTCTTTGGAGAAGACCAGAACCTCTAGGATTATTCTAGGAAAGTGGAGAGGAGAAAATGGCAGGGGTTGGCCGAGCTTAAGTGCTCAAAATTGGTGTGAGGAGGAGGGGGAGGAGGTGCCCTTTTATAAGGGAGGAGAGGGGCACCTTAGGAATTCTTAAAAATATTAATTTATAATAAATCTAACCCCACTTAAAAACCTCCAAAAATGACTCATATTCGAAGATTAGATGAGATAGGGTTGTAATCTCATCAACCAATCAAATTTAGACATGTTTGGATATTATTTTAAACCTTATCAATTATATTTAACTCTAAGTTAAATAATTTAACTTTTACCGTGTCTTTTTGTTTTCTTTCACTATATGGTTAATAAACTTACTATAACATGCCAAACGAACCACAAATTGTTTATTATTAATATATATATCCTTATCTAAGTCATTTGGCCGAACCTTAGATTTTTAGGAATAAAATAACAATTAATAATATAATATTTGATTTAAAAACTATTTTGTGTCAATTTTGACACTATTTGATATATGATTTTTGTGAAAGTCATAACAGAATTATATGTTCGAACCAAGTTGATTAAATCAACATTAATATATCATAGTAACCTAGAAAATTAGTGTAATTCATAAAAAATCTCAAATTACATTTATTTTGGTGTTTATAACATCAATTATGTCAATATTTCATTAATAAGATAATTACTGCATCATCGTTGTGTCATAAATAAATTAACTTATTTGATGTCTAAAATTAAAAATAAAATACCATCATGTAGGAAATCTTTTTAGCTTTCTAATGAATATTTACAATCGAATTTATCTTATGTATAACCACATATTAAAAATGATTTACTTATTAAACTTTGATTTTAACTATTTTAACCCTTCTTTAAATAAATTCATAATAAATGTCCTAATCTAATCCAAGTGGGCCTAAATGGTCATATTTTATTCCTAAGTTTGTTTTTGGTCGAATTACACTTGTACAACAGAATTAGGACATGTGTTAGGGTAATAGTAATATCATATTTACCCTCAGTTACCCTATTTACTATTAACCGCGGTAAAAAAAAGTAAAAAGTTACTATTCACCAAAAATTATTTTCATCTCATTGAACCACATTTTAGTCCTTGATATTAACCGTGTCTCTCGGATTTTCGAAATTCCATTCACAGAAGTGGTAAAATTAAGTTTTATGCAAAATTCAGTTTTTAACCTACCACTTAGTGGTTTCACTATTCATCAAAAATTGAAAGTTTTCAGAAAAATGCCAAAATTTCATCCTAAGCTTTATTTCATATTCCGAATTCAAAAATGAAGTCTATTTTACCAAATTCATAACATAGAAGTTGAATTAATTAATTTTATAATTAAATCCCGCTATTAAAACAAATAGCGTGTTTTTACGAAACAATATCTATCAAAAGATTGACACTTGTTTATGTCAGGTTTCAATGTGAAATTACGTCCAATGACCAACATTGTATTAAATTGTAAAAATATATTCTAAATATACTTTAAAACCACTCAAATTAATAATTTATCACTATTAATTATTTCGATTAAAAAAGTTGTTTTTAATTATAATTTAGTAATTTTCACTATTCATCAGAATATGAAAGTTATCCGAAATGTACCAAAATTTCACCTTAGGCTAAATTCGATACTCCGAATCCAAAAATGAAATCCATTTTGAAAAATAAAATTTACAAAATTTCAAAAAGTGGTTATTACTATTCATAACGGCTAGTTTTAATAGCATATCACTGTTTAGTGAAACTCGTTATTGCGTACTACACACACTATCGAGGAAGGTTGCGATTGCGTGTAATGCAAGGCAAGTCAAGGATGCGTGTTGTGAAAGCTCCTTTTGGTGTAGCGTACAACACAAGACATTAATAAAATTAAAAAGAATATTTTTCATAAAATCTTGGGCTGTTACATTCTACCCCCCTTAAAATGAATTTCGCCCTCGAAATTCGTCGGGGTTATAAATGGTTTTCTATTCGAAAGTTTCCCACATCGTAAAAAGGAATACCAAAACATGGCTTTAAAAACTAAAGTATGAAATGTAACGATTACCCAAATAAACTAATTGTTGGGTTTCCACATAGGTAAAAATATGGATATGGAAGAAAAATCTAACCATCATGTTCTGATGGAGAGTGGCAGAGAACATGGCTATGGAAAAGCCAAAAATCACAAATCCATAAATTTGTGATGATATAAGGTACCATCTGATTCCTCAGGTATAAGATCACTAGGACAACATTTTTGGTTTTCATGATCATTTCCCTAAAGTTGAAAATTTGAATTAGAATAAATAATTACTTTATTTTGGTACAATCTCACTGTTGTTCGTGCCTTGAACAATTTCCACTTCATCTCTTAAATAAATGAAGTTGAATTTTTTATTCGTGAAGTGTTAGCAGATAATGTGATAGAATGACGGGTCATTCCATCTGTCTCAAACAAAAGGTTAGCAAAAATTATATGCATAAATCGATCTATAGTGAGATTAATCATATATGGTTCCTAAAATGGACTTATACTTCATATATCATACTGCTTAATTTAATAAAACTAATTTCTACTAAACAGGGACTTCCTGTAGGCCAGTGGTAGGCGATAATGTCCAGTCGCACTTCGGTTGTGGGTTCGATTCCTACAGCCTTGTCCGAAGCGATGGGTTGTCGCCCGTCCTGCAGGTTGTCCTTTTTCTAAAACTACATTACTATAACATCTCATCAATAATATCGAAAATATTATATCCTTAAACAATACTAACTTATGTACAACATAATCCAGTCTAATCTTTAGGCTTATACATAATACTGCAGTCCACTCTCATAATATAGTGACATCGATTACCAGAGATTTAATACTGTCGTTGATCCCCACATATCATAAGATATGTCTTGTTGGTCACATTCCAAACATTCAAAGTCCTTAATCATGTATTCTCTTGAATACCCATTGAACCTTAGTGAAAACATGAATGCAGTTAAAAGTAAACTCTTTCCACATACCAAAATCCAAAAATTCTCTATACTCAAACCATGATATAACCTTCTCCTTTTATCAGTCATGAGCTCATGAATACAATAAAACACCTCATTATCTTATTATTCCTTCATTATGCGCATATCATCTAAATTCCAAAAATATCTGAATAACCTTTCATGGATAGTGGTACCATTAATCATACACTTTCATAACTCAAGGAAAGACAACAGTGTAACAATCCTTAGATGTCTCTTTATTCCATAGTACCATGAGATTTCTTATACAACATTACACATGATAAACATGTAATCATTCCACTACCTTCTTAAACCATTGACCGAGCTTCAAAAATTCTTTCATCTCACATATCATTTGTAGTCTCTTCATCATCATCCACATAAATACTACCCATATGACCATACTGATTCTCTTCATGGGTCTTTCCCTTAGGGCATTTGTTTGCATAATGCCCATACAGTCCACATTTAAAACACTTAACCATTTTTGATGTCGTAGCAATACCATTATCCTCATCCATGGTGTTAACTGAACCTTTTCCTTTGCACTTACTTGCTTTGTGTCCTTATTTTCCACACCCAAAGCATCTTCCAGTTCCCTTGAAACATTCTCCTTGATGCCTCTTCCCACATGATTTACATTGGGGAAATTGAACTTTCTTTCCTCTATGATCATCATGGAACTCCATCTTTCTCTTATTAGTCGAGTCAGGAAACTTACCAAATTTTACTTTATTGATCATGTTGTGAGATTGCTGATTCGGCATAATAATGATGTTTGGACATCCAAATACCATTTCATTTGGCTGCTCATGAAGAATATCATTCCATTGTCCATCATATCCTCCATTATTGTGAATCATCTTGTTTCCAGCCATTTTCTAAATCCCAAACAGAATAGTGTTAGATGCAAAAATCATAATAAAGGGGGAGTAACTTAAATATCTATCATCTTTGGTTTAATCTAATATCGTTACCATAGTTCTAGGACCATATCCTATACGTACACTTATCCTTAGGGGCATCCCTAGACATACCTTAGAAATATCTCTAGGAATCTCACTAACGTTTTCGCATCCTAGTTTCCAAAGGTTGACTAAACCTTTCCTCTGATACCAACTGTAGAGACCCGAAGCCTGACGTACATTGACATTACATTACTTTTGCGGAATACTTAGTACATAACAAAAACACACACTAAAGGATCGTAATAGTTTAGTGTCTTTGGAAACTCAGAACATAATCTTCTAATCCTGGTGAAAGATCTTCAATATCTCCCGTAAAGATCTTCCATTTTTTTTACCTAAAACCTTTCTTTATATCCTGGGGAAAAGAAAACATAAAATGGTGAGCTCAAATGCTCAGTAAGGGTATACAAAAGAAATAAAAATCATATCATATCTTTTTGAAAATCACAACCTGCAAAAGAGATCATAATATCTTAACATGGAACAAATCATAGAAGTGAAAATGAGATCCCCATAATCATAACATGAAACTTGAAACTTTGTGGAATGCACACATAATCATGGAAAATCATTTCTTGTTAGTCATGACTCATTGCCAAGACTATCTTAGTGGACAAAGTCCCTTTCTGAACCGAGTTCACTCCTCGTTTCAGTCCTGTATCACTGAACCGAAATAACCTTCCGTTCCAGCCATGTCTATCTCATGAGATATAAAATCATTACCCAATGCATTGGAGGGAGATATAGGTCCCACCCATCTTATAATGAATCCTTTCTTATGTGTGCCACATAATCATAAAACATACATCATCGCATAACACATATAACAAAAATGGGATTCTTGAAACATCATGACATCATAAATCAATTCATATATGATAAAGGAATTCATAAACATAATTCCATCACAACATAGTCAAACCAATGTAAAAATATGGATAGAAACAGAACCCTTTATTATCTTAGATGGAAAATAATTTTGATAAAACACTTGAATTGAATTCTTGAGGAAAATATCCTTTCTTCTTCAAAAACATTTTTCCTTTCATAACATGTAATACAACTTTAAAATAAAAGAAGTTGATTAAAAATAAACTTGAAAACTTGTAAAGGAAGCTTCTTTGAAGTAATGTTTTAAAAATCCATTCATGCCGTATAAGTTAAAAAAACATTCTTCGTACTTTTGTCGGAAAAGTCAAAAAGTACCTCGTACGGAAAAACGACAAAAGATTCCTTTCATATTCGTTACTAAAAACTCACCTAAGGGTAAAATTGGATTTAAACTATTTCAAGTGGATGGAAACAATATTACATATTGAGGGAACATGGATGTGGATGATAAAATACACCCCAGTAAATACTTACGAATAAACAATCTCGGATAAAAATGAGATTGTGATATTTCCCTTACCTTAGGTCCGATTAGCTTTGTACGTGTCCGAAGCTCCTGTATAATGGTTTAAATAATGTTATTGACTTATTCCAGAATCATACATATTGATATGATATCATATATGGTCATATTATTAGCTTCTTGTTAGTAATATTTCATTGTTACTTGTTACTCGGGTCTTTATAACTTTTTGTTCTTATGCGTGTTTTGTCGAATAAATTCTTATTCTTATCTTTAGGTTATAGATAATTCATTTCCAGAATGGTATTAGTGTAGTATATACCATATTAATTCATTCAATTCATTTATATAATCATTATGAAATGAAGATCATGTAGAACGAGTCGCATCACATCGTGGAGACGGTATTCCGTACGTACGCACGAGTGATTATATCGTTCCTATGATCGTGGAATTGTATTGGAGTATATATATATTATTTCAGTATCAATATTACTTCATAATAATCATATGTAGTTACTCATTACACCATTATACCCATCCTTGTAAGGTGATGGTGGAAAATAGATTACACCACGGCGTGGAGACGGTATTCCGTACGTACGCACGCGCGGTGATTTCATTTTTCCGTAGGATGGATAGAAGGTGAATTAGGGTTGTTTCATATTTATAATAACATATCAGTATGTATGTAATACTGATGTTATTAGTTTATCATGAAACAACTAAAGAAGAAGAAGTTGAAGAAGAAATAAATTGAAAAGATCGGTAATGGATATTACCTCTTCTTTGGAACGCCTCTTTGAATCCTCCACTTAAGGAACTAAGATTGGTCTTTGGAGAAGACCAGAACCTCTAGGATTATTCTAGGAAAGTGGAGAGGAGAAAATGGCAGGGGTTGGCCGAGCTTAAGTGCTCAAAATTGGTGTGAGGAGGAGGGGGAGGAGGTGCCCTTTTATAAGGGAGGAGAGGGGCACCTTAGGAATTCTTAAAAATATTAATTTATAATAAATCTAACCCCACTTAAAAACCTCCAAAAATGACTCATATTCGAAGATTAGATGAGATAGGGTTGTAATATCATCAACCAATCAAATTTAGACATGTTTGGATATTATTTTAAACCTTATCAATTATATTTAACTCTAAGTTAAATAATTTAACTTTTACCGTGTCTTTTTGTTTTCTTTCACTATATGGTTAATAAACTTACTATAACATGCCAAACGAACCAAAAATTGTTTATTATTAATATATATATCCTTATCTAAGTCATTTGGCCGAACCGTAGATTTTTATGAATAAAATAACAATTAATAATATAATATTTGATTTAAAAACTATTTTGTGTCAATTTTGACACTATTTGATATATGATTTTTGTGAAAGTCATAACAGAATTATATGTTCGAAACAAGTTGATTAAATCAACATTAATATATCATAGTAACCTAGAAAATTAGTGGAATTCATAAAAAATCTCAAATTACATTTATTTTGCTGTTTATAACATCAATTATGTCAATATTTCATTAATAAGATAATTACTGCATCATCGTTGTGTCATAAATAAATTAAATTATTTGATGTCTAAAAATTACAAATAAAATACCATCATGTAGGAAATCTTTTTAGCTTTCTAATGAATATTTACAATCGAATTTATCTTATGTATAACCCCATATTAAAAATGATTTACTTATTAAACTTTGATTTTAACTATTTTAACCCTTCTTTAAATAAATTCATAATAAATGTCCTAATCTAATCCAAGTGGGCCTAAATGGTCATATTTTATTCCTAAGTTTGTTTTTGGTCGAATGACACTTGTCCAATAGAATTAGGACATGTGTTAGGGTAATAGTAATATCATATTTACCCTTAGTTACCCTATTTACTATTAACCGCGGTAAAAAAAAGTAAAAAGTTACTATTCACCAAAAATTATTTTCATCTCATTGAACCACATTTTAGTCCTTGATATTAACCGTGTCTCTCGGATTTTCGAAATTCCATTCACAGAAGTGGTAAAATTAAGTTTTATGCAAAATTCAGTTTTTAACCTACCACTTAGTGGTTTCACTATTCATCAAAAATTGAAAGTTTTCAGAAAAATGCCAAAATTTCATCCTAAGCTTTATTTCATATTCCGAATTCAAAAATGAAGTTTATTTTACCAAATTCATAACATAGAAGTTGAATTAATTAATTTTATAATTAAATCCCGCTATTAAAACAAATAGCGTGTTTTTACGAAACAATATCTATCAAAAGATTGACACTTGTTTATGTCAGGTTTAAATGTGAAATTACGTCCAATGACCAACATTGTATTAAATTGTAAAAATATATTCTAAATATACTTTAAAACCACTCAAATTAATAATTTATCACTATTAATTATTTCGATTAAAAAAGTTGTTTTTAATTATAATTTAGTAATTTTCACTATTCATCAGAATATGAAAGTTATCCGAAATGTACCAAAATTTCACCTTAGGCTAAATTCGATACTCCGAATCCAAAAATGAAATCCATTTTGAAAAATAAAATTTACAAAATTTCAAAAAGTGGTTATTACTATTCATAACGGCTAGTTTTAATAGCATATCGCTGTTTAGTGAAACTCGTTATTGCGTACTACACACACTATCGAGGAAGGTTGTGATTGCGTGTAATGCAAGGCAAGTCAAGGATGCGTGTTGTGCAAGCTCCTTTTGGTGTAGCGTACAACACAAGACATTAATAAAATTAAAAAGAATATTTTTCATAAAATCTTGGGCTGTTACAACAACGAGCAGTGTTGTCTAGTCAATCGGGTCGCACTCTCGGTGGCCCAGCACCCTGAGTCATCAGGCCGTCGTGAGGCCCTCCAACTACAATGCGTTCAGAGTATTAAGGTACACCGCAAAATCATCAGGGAAGCAACCACCACCTGTAAGTCAGTGGCTGGGGGTAGTATGTTGCCCTCCTCTTCATCCCTATCTGACAACAGCCCAAATCATTATGTGATATCATTGAGATGCATCCTGGAAGGATCACATTCCACATGGCTGACGTCATGGATAAAGAGGATGAGCTAGAGTTTCTTGATAGAGACTTACCCCCTGAGGGTGTTCCACAACTGTTGGACCCATCGTGGAGGATTACCCATCAGCAAAGCAACCTCCTAGGTCTCCCAGCTCCCACCGAGTCGTTGGTAATCAGTTGGAATGCCGGTAAGGGAAAAGAGCATGTCAGAGTTGTCACTCAATCTGACCCATCCGCCCTAGTGTAGAAGACAGAAGAGGACTATGAGAAATCCGTGTTGTGCCAGCAACTTGCCAAGCATGAGAGGTTGGTCGACGAACTCCTGGCTGAACAGGCAATAGAGCGACGACCCGACTATGGAGATCATAGGCCGGGGCAGCAGGGGCCAGAACAACATTCCCCCGGTGAGATGCCTCCAGGAAACCCTGATCATGCTGCTCGCATTGACAAGGCTGAAGCCAGAACTCATGGAAAGGGAGCGCGGTATGTCTCCCCAAACCCTCTCGAACGGCACGGAAATCTGAAGAATCTATCCCGGGTTCCCCCAGCTGCCCCGCAGGCTATTACACTGGTCGCTCCACAAGCCGCTGAATAAGTCTACCAAGTCGAAGAGCCGGAAAATGCACTCGTGATTAAGGATCCTTGTCAAGATAAGGACCCACACCTGGACAATCCTATAGCATCACACATTTCCCGCCTCGAGGCATTGGAAACGTGGATGGTGGAAATCCCACCGGATGACAAGCCATACCCGGCCTGGGTGGATGACATGCCGGTGCCTCCAGGTTTTGGGAATCCCACCTTCTCCCCCTTTAATGGGACGGGGGAACCACTGGAGCACCTGGACCACTTCAATTCGAGGTGTGGGCCCATGATGGGGACTCCAACGCAGCAGGAGGCCACCAGGCTCCGCTGTTTCATTCAGACGCTGGAGGGGCCGACGTTCATCTGGTACATCCAGCTCCCCGTCAGATCTCTGACAAGTTGGGAGGACCATCGCAGGCAGTTCCTATACTAGTTCAATTGTACCTCCTGGAAGTCCAGCTTCGTGGAGCTCTTCAAGTGAAAAAAATGGCATGATTAGGGAGTCACAGACATTATCGCCCAGTGCAAGGGGCTCACATACTCCCTCGACATGCCACTGACTCACGAGAAATTACTGATTATGTGTGTAGGTAATTTCCATACAGAGCTGGTTCTCTCCATGATCACTCAGATCTATACCAAAGTGTTCTGAGACTTCTCATATAAGGCCCAACGCCTCGAAAAAGCCCCGCAATAGGCTAGGCAGGCACATCTGTTGCCCCCTGCAATTCCAGCAAGGAGAGATTCCAGAGCCAATACCACCACGGTGGCCCAAATAGAAGCTCCTATGTAGATAGAGTTGTTACAAGTAGCACCAGCCCCGCAGCCTCAGTGAGGCCCTCCACCTCAGTCACAGCCTCTGGCCCTGTAGCATCCTCAGAATTGGCAGGCGCCTACGTAAAATGCGTCGACACTGCCCAGGCGGGACAATCAGGATCCACCTCCTCGGAAAGCCCCTCTGTCTCCTCATCAAGGCCAGGATCCAAGGCCTCCCTATCTTGAAATAATACACGGTACATACTCGTTCAATGAGAATCAGGTCCTTGTTTACTTCCGTAGTTCCCTAGAGTAGATGATTGTAGGATTTCCTGAGTGTTGAAAGCCGTCAGAGGCGAATCTCACTGATCGCCCCAACTACTTCCCCTACCATCAGATTCTAGGGAACACCCTCAAGAAGAGATATGTGTTTAAGGATTGGATCCAAGACCAAGTTGATAAAATCATAGTTAGGCTGGGCCCGACTCCGACACAAGTGGATGGTGTTTTTGTGAGGTCAGAATGCGGTACCGACGACGATGGTGAGTGGCAGCAGGTTCCCAGCCACAGATCCCAGAAGTACGATGACTGTATGACTTGTAAAATGGTTTCTCGCGCCCATGGAATTATCCATGCATGATTGAACTAGACAGTGCCTTCAGAAGGGACAACCACCACTTCTGTATCGTAATCTCTACAGGCCTCTTCCCAGAACAGCAAGAATCAGTGGCACAAGAAGAAGAAACGTGACCCACCGATGCCATCGTCACCACACACTCTTGGTGACTTATTTCCCCCTAAGATAGGGATAACTCCCAGAATTCTCCTAGTGGTGGTAGATTCTTCGAGTCACAATCAAGGGTATGCTTCAGTTAACACCGTTGAGTTGGTAAACCCCTATATGACTCCTGATGAGGGGGAACGCCAGGCGAACCTCCCTAACATCCCCAGCTGACGCTGATGTCTGTGGATCCATGACTACATGGGTCATCGAGGAGAACCAGTTGGAACCTCTATCCAGGTTGTGCTTGCCAATAAGACTAGACATTAGGCCCGTTGTAGAGCTCAGCACTAGCATCCTCTTCATCTGGTGTCGTTAGGTCTGCCTCCACCACCATTTGTGCTACTGGATCAGGCAGAGCCCCTCCGTCCACACTACGTCCAGTCTCACCCTGCGACATGCCAATATCAGTTGTCCAGTCTTCATCTGGTAGCTACTCTTCATGCCTCGACTAGTGAGCAGCGGGATATGCCCAGTACCAGGCAGTTTCCAGTCCAGCCGACAGGGTCTGTCGTGCCTCCAATCACAGAGTGGCCTCATGTAAGTAGAAGTTTGTGTCTGTCACATAAGTATTATGTTCTAAATAATATTTCTGGTATCCCAGTGAGGATTTATATCCTTGAAGCCCTTCTCTTGTCATCAGATATGTGTGAGGCCCTCGCTGAGGCTTTAAGGAGCCCCCACTAGTGTGAGACGGAGGTAGCAACTGCAGAAGACTTCCATGATGAAGCAGTTGAGAATGATAAATGCCAAGCCATAATTTTTTTGGGAGAAGATGAAGGATCTCCCATATAGGGGCACATCCGCCTGCAGTACATCATTGGCCAATTCAATGGTGTGGAGGTCCACCACTGTCTCGTTGACACCAGCTCCGAGATCAAACTTATCCTGATGCGGACACTGCGAAAGATACAGTTATCTGAAGATGTACTAACTCCATCTGATTTAAGGATCTAGGGATATGACAGGACAGAACAGACCCTGGTCGGCAAGATCCATTTGAAGACCTAATTCAGTGGCCTAGTTGCCAGTACTGAATTTATAGTTGTCTCCCAGGATGTCGCGTACAATCCATTGATGGGTAGGCCATGGATCCACCTTCACACGGAAGTACCCTCATCATATCACATGTTCCATAAGTACTCCATTAATGGTCAATTAGGCGTACTCCAAGGTGATGCATCTTATTTTGCCTCTTCTGAAGCCCATTATCTGGACGCTGACTATTACAAGAGCAAGGATAAGTAGATTCGAGAAATTGAGGTAGAGCCCACCCCGGTCAAAAGGACCCCTAGCCGGTCTGGATGACGCCTACGTCTTCCCAATCCACCGGTTGGAGGCCATGAACCTCGACATGTGGAAATGCTTGGTTGTCTCTGGTACAAGAGGAAGGCATATTCCCACCTCCTTGTGATGGAAGAAAATCACCTTGTACTCCTACACAAACCTGGCCCAGGTGGTCTAGGAACCTCTTACCCACATACGGTACTGGGATGTCCACCCAATGGCGATGACAGTACGTCATAGGTGTCTATTGCACCGAGTTAGAATTAACCGGGTCAAGCTGACATGCCATTGTTGCTTTGATTTCACAGGCGTCTCCCCTTGGGCTGAAGTCCTGATGGGATTGGATCGACTGCTTTCATCTCTATGGTCTCGGTGGTGCGTGAATCTTCTGATGCACTGCCCACTACTATCTAGGCTGGTACCAGCCTCCCGTCAGGTTCCTCTGACCAAGGGGAAGCTTTACCCACTGGGAATCCATCCTCTGCAAGCAAATAAAAGGATTTGTAGGATCCTCCCCTGGCATTGAAGAAGGCGTCTCTACCATAGTCGATGAACTGGTATAGTGAAACCTTGGTAGCGAGGAAGATTAGAGACCCACATTGATCAGTGCCTTTATGCCCCTCACGAAGTAAAATAGGTACTTGGACATCCTTAAACAGCATCGTGATGTGTTTTCCTGGAGTTACGATGAGATGACAGGACTATATCCTCCGGTAGCCAACCACAACCATGGTCTCCCGGCAAACCATCGTGGGTTCAAGAAGCCTCCCAGAAAGATGCATCCTTCCCATGGTGCCATGGTTGAGGCTGAAGCTGAAAATCTCATCAGATCCAACTACGTCAAGGAGGTCTAGTACCACAAGTGCCTAGCCAACATTTTCCCGGACAAAAAGAAGAACAGATATATCAGAGTCTATATCGACTTTTGAGATATCAACTGTCACTTTCTGAAGGATTCTTTTCCCCTTCCGGTGATAGAATTGTTGATCGACTCTATGGCCGGGTTCCAAGCCCGCTCCTTCATGGACGGTTACTCTGGATATAATCAGATTAGAATAGCCCCCGAAGATGAAGAGTCCATAGCTTTCAGGGCGCCCCAAGGTACTTTCTGTTACCAGGTTACTCCCTTTGGCCTGAAGAATGAAGGTGCCACCTATCACCAGGCCATGCATTGCATATTCACTCCAATCATCGGGACATTGGTGGAGCGCTACGTTGATGATTTGCTGGTCAAATCTCACCAGTTCCAGGACCATCTCAAGGACCTTGAGAAAGTGTTTGGTTTCATCCGTTCTCGCCACTTGAATATGACCACGTTGATGTGTGCTTTTCGGGTTACTTCTGGGAGGTTTCTTGGCTTTATTGTCAGGTACAGAGTCATCAAGATCGTCCTAGATAAGATCAATAAAATCACCCAGATGCCTCCCCCGAGAAATATTCGGGAGCTTCGAGGTCTCCAAGGCCACAGAGCCTACATATGCCGATTCATTGCGAATCTGGCAGGAAAGTGTAATCCCTTTTCCAAGATCATGAAGAAGGGTCCGCCTATGAATGGGACGCGGATTGCCAAGCCTCTTTTGAGGAAATCAATCAATATTTTCCCCAGTCTCTGGTCTTGATGCCACCCATCTCCTATAAGCTGATAATTATATACGTAACAGTCCTGGACCGATCTCTCGGCACCCTTCTTGCCCAAAAGAACTACAAGGGAGCAAAGAACATTCTTTACTATATCAGCCGCATGCTTCTCAATATGGAGACCGGATACTCCCCTATCGGGAAGAGTTTCCTTTCACTCGTATTTTCTATGTAGAAGATGCGACAATACCTACAACAACATGACATACAACTGGTCTCCCGGGTAGAGCAGCTGAAGTACATTACGAATCTCCCCATACTGATCATCCATGTAGCGTGGTGGGTGGTGAATCTCTAGTAGTTCGAAATCATGCTCATGCCTCATAAGGCTATCAAGGTGCAGGCATTGGTAGACTTTCTATTTTCCCATCCAACATCCATGTACTATTCCCTAGACTTGGATTTTCCTAATGAGACAATCCTATCCATCAATCATATCGTCCCATGTTGGCAGATGCACTTTGATGGGGCCTCCTGGAGTCCCACCGGTAGGAGGCTCAATAATCATCAGCTCAAGAGAGTGGGCCTGAGTATTGTCTTAATTACCTTGGCACATTCCATCTTTTCATACTCATTCCTATTGTCATAAGGCTTCACCAACAATGAGGTAGAGTATGCGGCTCTTATCACTGGCCTTGATATGGCCCTTTAGATTGATGTGCCCCATTTGCATGTGAAAGGGGATTTCGAGCTAGTCATCAAGCAATTCAACAGTGGCTATGTTGTCAGAAAGATAGAGTTTGTACCATTAATGGAGTGAAATCTCTATCTAATGGCCTAGTTCCCATCTCAACCAGAGGTTACCCATGTCCCTCGGTCACAGAATGGTCGAGCGGATTCTTTGACTAGCATAACAGCGTCACTCGCAGAGCCCGAGTAGGATGATCTGATTATACATGTGGCACACCAGAGATTCATTTCCCCCTTCACCCCAAATGATGATGATGGCCTGCGAGTAAGCCATCTTACTGATAAATCCTCCATAACTGGATCCTCGGGTTCTTCAGATGCAGTGGTTGAGATGACTCCTGACTGGAGAGCCCCATTTGTCGAGTATCTTCAAAATGGTTTCCTCCAGTCTTATCAGGCCGAGCACGAGTGAATTCAATGCCATGAGCTACATTTTACCATCCAGAGTGGTCTCAGTCTTGATCAAACCCTCTATAAGTGCGGTTTTTATGGTGTTATCCTCCGTTGCATTCATGGAGTCAAGATTCTACAAGTCACACAAGAGGTTCATGCTGGTTCTTGTGGCACCCACTAGGCTTGGCTGAAGCTGTCCCATCAGATCCAGATACTGGGGTACTTCTGGCACTCTTTGATCCATGATTGTATTTTGTTTTCCTAGAGAAGTCACACATTCCAAGTGCATGCTAACTCCATGCATCAGCCACCAGATGTCCTTCACACTACCACATACTCTTAGCCCTTTGTGGTGTGGGGACTCGATGTCATGGGACCACATCCACCAATGACAGCTCGCCAATGAAGGTTCATTTTGACCGCCACAGATTTCTTTTCCAGGTGGGCAAAGGCAATTCCACATAAGGAAGTCAAGGCCCATCCCATCATTGACTTCGTGAGCTCTGATATCATCCCCTGGTTTGGAGTTCCTCACATCGTCCTCACCGATAATGGCACAAACTTCTGAGCAACTGGGTTGAAGAAATTGAATGCCAAGTACAATATCCTTTCGAACCATACCTCCCTCTATCACATGCAGGAAAATTGTCAGATTGAGGCATTCAAAAAAACCCTCTCTAAAATTTTTCAGAAAATATTTTTCAGAACAATAAGAGTTGTCAAGACAAGCTCCCCAAATCCCTCTAGGCCTATAGAACGGCGACTCATAACTACACCCATTTGACCCCGTATTCCCTGGTGTACGGAGCTGAGGCCATCCTACCCATCGAGATCCAGCTTCCATTGTTACGTACTACAGTCTATGACAAGAAAGCACTAGATAAGGTGGCCATAATCCATCTACCTGAATTGGAAGCACTTGAAGAGAGTAGGATCCATGCCCTACACAATCTGGAAGGCACCAGATCAAGATGGCTAGAGCCTACAATAAGAAGGTTCACCTTCGATCTTTTCTTCAAGGAGACATGGTACTGGCCCTCCGAGCACCAATGATCCCTGGAAGGAAACCACCCAAGTTAGAGCCCAAATGGGAAGGGCCCTACATATTTTATAGGGTTTACCCTAATAGAGAATGCTCCCTGGTGACCATTGATGGTGAGCATATAACTACTCCCACCAATGCCAAGTTCCTCAAGCAATACATTGCCTGAGTTATGATCCTACATGAACTTAAAACGTATAGTCCCGCATGACCCTAAAATTCACAATGGTCCTGCATGACCTTAAACTAGACGGTCCAGCAAGACCCTAAACTGCACGATGGTCCTTCATGACTTTAAACAGTACGGTCCCACAGGACCCAAAAATGCATTATGGTCTCGCATGACCTTCAACTATCTAGTACTGCATGAATTTAAAATGCACATCGCCCTACATGACGTTAAACTTCATCGTGAGAACTACGTATGGTTTGATTCCCATCCAGATGGGATACGTAGGAACGCTCAGACGCTTCGTTTTGAGCCCATCCCCAAACTCTTCTCTTCGACTACCCCTGGGTATAGATTTCTCAGAGGATCCTTGCATGATATAGAGTAGGCTTACTTAGCCCCACTCATAAGAGGATTACAATGGTCGCACTATATTCCCACTCTTGTTCTTCTATCCCCCACACCTTCATCGCACGACGTTAAACTCCATGGCCTTCAAGAACTACGTATGTCTTGATTCCCATCCTCATGAGATACGTAGGAATGCCTGGAAATTTTCTCTATTGGCCCAACCCAAATGCCAGAATCTTCCCTCCTGGGGTCATGATGTATGGGAGGGGTGAAAAATTTCGCCCCAATTCACGTCGAGATAACATCGATCCAGTTGTACATTCCACTCCCTGGACACGTTTACCTCTTTGAGAGATGGGTACAACTATGCTCCACCCAATCCATCACTGGGATTCCATCACCTTCCCCATCCGGAAGGGCCCTTGAATGGTATGAATGTTAGGCCTAAGGGCTCTCTATTACATCTTCGGGTGAACTCCCTCGCGGATGTTGAGAAACAAGACGATACAAGGCTTTCATTTTGAATATGGTCAGTGGTCGATGATCAGTTGTTGCTCCTGAATGGTCACAATAGGGACGTTTTTTTTTTGAACATGGTCAACAACTGTCCTAAATCGTTAGGTCTACCCCAAGATGTCACAAACATTGAGTGTAGTGGTTCATTCTACCCCATTGTATCTCCAAGAAACGAACTCCCTCTGGACGATGCCAACTGTCACACCCCTTGGCTTTTTATGGCCCCTGGCCCGGGTTATCTCTTATGGGATTGTACGGTGTGGTATGGGATTTTTTCATCATTCACATCGGATTGATCATTGTGCCGTATACATCTCTGGATGAGACACCTTATCCTCTCCAGGTCCTCACTTCAAGTCTTCAAACTACATGTTGGTCAGGCCTTCCTGACTGAGTCCCAGCCTCAAGCCCTTTGGCCTTCTAGTTCCCCCAACCCTCGTCCTCACTACAAGACGTTAAATTGTATGTTGGTTAGGACTTCATGACCGAGGCACTTCCTTAGGCCCCTTGGCCTTCTCGAGCCCCCGACCATTGTCCTCACTGCAAGACGTTAAACAACAAGTTGGTCAAACCTTCCAGACCGAGGACTAGCATCATGCCCCTTTGCCTTCTCGGCCCCCCGGCCCTCGTCCTCACTACAAGATGTTAAATTGCATGTTGTTCAGGCCTTCCTGATAGAGGTCGAGCCTCAAGACCCTTGGCCTTATCATCCCCCCAGCCCTCGTCCTCACTGCAAGACGTTAAACAGCAAGTTGGTCAGGCCTTCCTGACTAAGACCTAGCCTCAGGCCCCTTGGCCTCTTAAGGGCCCCTGGCCCTGTCCTCACTACAAGAAGATAAATTGCAAGTTGGTCTGGCCTTCCTAACCGAGGCCCAGCCTCAGGCCCTTTGGCCTTTTCGGTCCCCCGGACTAGGTTCTCTCTTGTGGGATTGTATGATGTGGTGTTGTATTATGTCCTCATTCACATTGGGTTACTCGTCGTGCCACACACATCCGCAGATGAGATGCCCCTCATCGTCCCACAGGACGTTAAACTGTGCTTCTAGAACTACGTTTGGCTTGATTCCCATCCTAATGGGATATGTAGGACCACCTGCAAATATAGATTTCAAGTCCATCCCCATTATTTAAAGATCACCTGATCTCCCTGTAAACTATGCCCCTTGGCATGTCCCTCTCCACGGGGGGGGGGGGGGGGGGGGTATAGGTGAGGTACAGGGCCATACACTCCTTCGTATTGGGTTTTTGGCACCGTGAATCCCTTCTCCCAGGAATACACCACCTCTTAGACATCCTCAAGTTGAATCCCTTGATCCCTTGCTTTTGTTTTCCAACGTGTTAGGAGTACTCTGGTCTAGGACCAGGAGTGTCAGATTCAACTCAGGAAAGTTCCTTCCACTTTTCAAGCTTCATGTTCCCCTTTATTTGGGCCAACATTATCTTTCACACCCAAAGGGACCCCCAAAAATGACATTGATACCACCCTAAGGGCTCTCCTACCATTATGGGCCAACTCCCCTTGAAGGTTTCATACATCATATTGATTCAAATCCCGCGTTGTGAACATGCTCAGCTATCGATGCTCATTTGTTTGTCCCCATTTTAGGCTAATGCGACAGGATGATGTTTTGCGAACATGGTTAGTAGTAAAAATATGTCGTCACGAAAGTCATTTCAGGCCTTGAATGTTGGATTCATGATTCACATTATGTTCCACCCCATCTTGTCCAGGTGGAATCTCGGCACTTCTGGAACTACCCCTCAGGGCACCACTGCACGTCAAGTAGACAAAGCTGCAATATAGTGTCTCTCGGGGCTCCCGCAATCCGAGCGCTATGACTGTAGGCAGGGATCTTCATTAAGAGCTATGTGCAGCTCGAACCTCATCCCCATGGGATACGTGGGATCACTCGAGCATCGTGGTTTCAGGTCCAATTCAACTGGGAGATAGTTTCTCTTACCCCTTATCCCCTAACCCTCACTGGCCTCCTGGCCCGGGGCTCCTCTCCCAGAATCATGCACGACAATGATGTGGAACTCATCCTCATTCACGTCGAGATTATTTTATCATGTCGCACGCATTACCCTAGGTCCAATCCATATAACTTTAAGTTGTGCTGATGGACCTACCACATGTCCCTAAACTGTGATGATATTGTCCCGGCTGCATGATGAAAAACGGCACTCCATTGTGATGACCTCATCATAGAGGACATCACATTGGGTATCGGTCATTTACAATACCATTTCTCAACGCCTTTATATGGCTTGATTATTGTGGCGATGCCAGGAGTTTCTTCCCTAGGCATGTCGCTTCACAACGAAACCAGTCACATTAAAGTAAAAACAAGAGTTATCAAATTCTTCTTCTCTTGGAGCGAGGGCTACGCCCCACACGCCCCCTTTTCCCTGGAATTTGTATCTTACCATGCGAACTCATGAACTACATGCAGCATGATCTGCATTCTCATGGGGTACGTAGGAACTTATGTGCAGTTCACCTCAGGCCCATCTCAACTCTCATTTTCGTTCCCTTGACCTAAAACCTCTCCAGGGAACATGTGGTGGTCAGAACCCCCGGTTCCCATTCGCGTCGGGTTTTTGTATTTACTCCCCATGAGTCTCCCATGTTTCGTACCATCTATGGTCTGAGTTCTATGACCCTAAACTAGGATCTCACACTGAGAAGGGACTCAACTCCCTCTATCTAATAAGTCTCATTTCCATATTCAGATGCGTTTTGACAAAAATCCCATAGTGTGGAATTTTCATAGGGACATTCCCCTCATTCCATGTCCAAGATTTGTGAGCTCGATATTTGGATCTTCATCCTCTTCCACATCCAAAAGGAACCATAGACGAAATGGATGCTAGGCCTAAGGGATCTCTATTTATGCTTGGGAAAATGTCTGTACTACATTTTTAGGCCAACATCCCTAAGGATCGTCGATGACATTTGTGACAGGTCCCATGTTTCGAACATGGTCAACGGCCAACCCTCATCTTTCTGTCCCCATTCCAGGCTAACACGATGTGGATGTTGCATTTCTTCCATGGTTAACGGTTATCCTCCATCGTCACACCGCCATCATTATGGTCCAAATCATGAGCATCATGATTCACACATTTCCAATCTGTCATGTTCCAGTGGAATTCTGACATACTCGGCTTTGTCTCTCCGTGCGTCTGGGTGTGCTTCATGGACGATTTAACATCATCGGGCTGGTATTCACCGAGTTTACCTTCATCCTAGCATTCCCCTTCCTCTGTCGGGAAATTCCTACAACTACATATTGTTTGCCACACTGATCACGACTCACGTGGGCATAGTAGTTCTGGTAGGATGTGTACCGACGCGGCCAGGCATCTCATCATCCCACACGACATTAAATTGCATTCTCAAAACTACATATGGCTTTATTCCCATCCTCATGGGATACGTAGAGAAACCCTGGTATTTTTCCAATGTTCCATCCCCAGGAATTGTAAAGTCATGTTCCTCCCCATTTCTGTCCCCTGGCATGACCCCTTGTGGGGAACTGTGGAACTTCAACTCTTCCCTAAACAAGTTCGGGATGCCCCAAGGTGACATTGGGAAGTGACAGATCCTTCACCAGAGAGGCCCTGTCTAAAAGAAGGAATGATACATTATCAAACCGATGTGCCCATCCAATGTGCTTACACAATGGTGGCGTAATTTCATGAGTTTTGGATTCTGTTTGAATAAACCCTCACTCCACGTTCCACTCTTTGCGTGCCCCCTATTCAGACCCTCATCCTATTTCATGTCTGGAGGAACCCCCTAACAATACGTATGCTTGGCCTATCGCCTGCCTACTATCCTGGGACAACATTTTAGAAGACTAAAAAATGGAACTTGTGACAGGTCTCGTGTTTCGAACATGGTCAATGGTCGAACCTCATTTACTATCCCAACTTCAGGCTAATACAATAAGAATACTGTGTTTTGAATGCAGTCAATAATTATTCTTTATTGTCACGCCACCCCCACAATGTTTCGAATCCTGGGTATCTTTATTCACACTTCCTATTCCCATCTGTTCGGATCGACTTTAGCACCCCGACCATTACATCATTCGTGCACAAGAGAATGCGAGGAAAACATTAATTTGGTTGTTCTTAGAACTTCATTCTCCAGCCAGGCCTTTCCCATTTCCCTGGAAATCCGGACCAGTTGTCCAAACCATGGATGCCCAATTCTTGGTATGCACTCCTACAATTGGTTGGAGCAATGAGGTAACCATCCCTTATTTCTCACATTGGACATGACCCACTTGAGCTTAGGGAATGGTTGTTGGATGCTCTACGAACATCACAAGGATGGAGTAGACCAATGAGAACAACATAAATCATGAAGGCTATGAAATTCAGACAATCAAAGCATGAATGTACGTTTAAGGGTTTGAAATCGTTACAGTACCTGGGGGTAGACTCCCCCCGTGGACGGATTGAACTCATTGAAGGAATATTGTGGCTCTTCCACCCTCTGCCTTGTGGCGTCCAAGAGATGCTGATGCTTGTTCACCTCCTGCTCCTCATCGGTGGTGAGAGGGAGCAATTCGTTGGCCAGAATCTGGGATCGCTCCACGTCGGCCCAAATGGAGATCATCTCCCCATAAGCTCGCCTCAAACCCTCTTCGGCTTCTCCCAGCTGGGTCTTCAGTCATGATATCATCTCAGATTGCGAATTGAGGGAGGTCAAGTGCTCGTCCGCCCAGTTTTGCATCCACTGGACCTCGTCTTCAGCCTTATGGAGCCTCTTGATGTTCACCTTCATCTTTCACTACCACCCCATGCCAAGGCCTCGGTCATACTTCCAAATCTTTTCCACCATAAGATCTCTGATGAGCATTTGAGGACATCAGGCATCCACTCCCCCAACACATAGTTTGCGTAGGCGCGAATGAAGTCTGTCCATCTCATTCAACCATAGTGCTTGGGGGGTGTCATCGATGAAGCGCTTCATCAGATTCCACGATCTGTGATAGACTATTTTGTTTTCCTCCACATCGGAGGCTGTCTCGCCCCAATCGTTATGATTGGCGGGCTCATATGCATGAAATGGCCCTAGGAACTCCTCGTTCGAGTCCACATAGGGTGTCGGATCGGGCGTGGTAGGGCTTGAATTTTCTAGATGATCCTCATCATCAGCTCCCACCTCAATGATCTCAGCCACATTCCCACAAGCACCATCTTCAGTTATCAGGAGCATTGCGGTTTGGTCAAGCTAGATTTTAACCTCCACGACCATCGGCATGCCCCTCAGAAGGGTGCCACCAAGAAGCCAAGACCATCTTCACCACAATAGCCCAGGCAAATTGAAGGGTTGTACACGCCAAGAAGGGGATGTGCATGTCAATTAACATGGTCAGGGGATGACAGTTGTTGATGCAGTAGAGAATACATATAGAGGCCAAATCCCTTGTCTCACTCTTGGGATGATGATGTCGGAACCCCGAGATGTGGCCCCCCATATATGGTTGGAAGGTCTCGAGATTCCATGGGAGCCACCTCAACTATCCCTGTCCCGCCAGACATGGAGGTTGATTAAGTCATAGACGCGGATCCTGAAGGTCCTGCGTCGACACTAGCTGATGGGAAAGAATGAGTTCTATGCACAAGGTCCTCCAGTATAGTACAGATACTGATAAGTAATCCAGAGTAACCTAAGGGCAGACTCTGAAGGAGGAACTTGGGGTTTTACCTTGAGAGCCTCCACAAAATCTTCGAGATCCAGGGACTGGCTGCCGACATTTCCCTCCTCCAGTGAACTCTCCATACCAGCCTCGTCTCCCAAGGAGGACTCATCTGATTTGTCCGGTCGGGGGAATCGCTCCCTCAGATCAGTGTCCGACAGATGCGGAGGGACTATGTGATCCAACTACACCCTGACTCGATATGTCATCGAATGCATGGTGCCTCAATAATGGATGAATTCCCCCAACTCGGCTATGTATTGCTCTGCCTCTACTTGGGATATTAAAAAGCCGGCTCTAATAGGGCCAATCCCCAGTAAGTCCATCCCAAGGTGATTGAGGTTCTATAATAACTCATATGGGCCAAGGAATTGCCGGTTGACCTTCCAGATGTCCCAGGCCTCCGGGAAGGCAGCATTCTCTGGCATGTCGATGCGGAGTAGCCGTTTCCCTGGGGCCTGAGTGGAAATCATGTGGAACCCTCTTGGTGGCCACCCCTCTAGATGACTCTGTTCCGTTGGGACCACTGGCTCTGTTGCCACTACCGGACCCACTACTGATGCTCCCTCCTCAACTGGTGCAGGCGCCGCTGCTACAGCAGCCCTGCCACTATGCAATTCCCTTGTTGCCTTCTATCCCTAGCCCTAAGTTTGGGGAGGCTCACCCTCACATACCAGGAAGATTGGCTGCTTCAGCATCTCCCCCAGGTAGGCCGCCTCCCAGCTCTAGGAGTATTCTTTTATCAGCCCAAGGACGGTGGCCGGCATAGGCAATACATTCCGCATCTTCACGTCTTCCCTTGTGAACATGATCCACATCTGCCTCATTACACATGGGTGCTCCTTGTAGCTCACACTTAGGTAGACCTTCTGGGTCAGCCATTGTAGGCACCAAAATTTCCTAGCGAACCGGTGTGGGGTGTATGGCTCGGAGAGGTGCTCTCGTTCCACCATGGACACCAGGACTCCACCTCGAAAGGCTAGGAGGTAGGCTCGGTGGTCTTATGTTCCTTTCCCATCATCCATGAAGGCCCTCTTCAGCAGTGGGAACGGGTTGAAATTGAATTCCCATATCCTCCACACCCGGTTTAAAACCGATGGTGCGGTCAGCTAGGTCGGAAAGCTTCCCGTAGCGTTCAATATTGAGGGATGAATGTTCGACCCCAAAGGTGAGATGGGATTCAGATACTCATATATCCCCAGATGTGCGCCGCCATCCACCCGTACAGGAGGTGGAACGACCCACATATCCTCTGTGGCCACTTCCCCTCGCTGATGTGCCACATAACATTATACAACTTGGCAAGCATAGGGATCCCCATGTGGACCCACCCTCTATTCGCCAAGGTGGACGCCATGATAAAACTTCTTGCCCGCACTCCCATGTTTGTATCCCTCATCAGAAGGATCCAACCACAGATGAGGGCTACGATGAATGCCTCTATCCTTACTATTGGTCATTGTTTAGTTCTAACAATGAACCCCCAGGTCTTCCACTAGTTATTCTTCAGCAGCCTCCAGTACAAGTTTTCCTTGCTCCGAGCACCCTTTGGGAAAGCTCGAGGCCTCACAAGGAACTACCTATTTTCTGGGAAGTTCAATAACTTCATAAACCAGCTCTTGAAGTGGACATCCCTCAAGGCCCCCTTGTTCGCCCCGGGCATGAGATCCATCAATTCCATCACGAGACGTGGCATCTGCTCCGGATCCTCCCACACACCCATGGCTGAGAGGAATTCCTCGTATATAGCCCCCAATATCAGGACCCCCGAGATCTGATGCATGCCCCATAGGTTGAAGACAACCTCCCCATGATTCAAGAGAAAGGTATTGGTCCTCGGTGACCCCCGACTCAAATGCTCTAGCATCAACTGCTTCGGCTGGTAGATATGGAATTGGGATGACCAAGCTGCCTCATACAGGCCCACTCTTCTCAAATCTGCCCTGAACTCCTCACACGAAGCGCCAACCCAGTAGGCCCAAGCCGAATCATCGGTGAAGTGGCCTCCCTGTCATAGGTCTCATTCATCGGACCACCCCTTCTTTGGGTTCCCCAGCGTCGCCTTAAGGATTGTTCGGTACAAGGGAGGGGATGTCTCTGGCTACAATGCCCTCCCGTCGACATTGTTCATGTGATTGTAAATACAGTCAGTGATGAGAGGCATGAAATACTCTCGGGCATGACCATCGGGTTCCCTCAACCATCGGTGGTGGCAAGGCGTGCTCCAGAACGAGTATGCTAGTTCATCACTACTTGCTACAGGGATAAAGACATCATCGAGCAGCCTGAAGCCATATAGAGGTAACCTCCATCATAGTGGATAGTTATATTGTCTCTCTGACAGCAACTCCACCAAATTACTATGGTCCGAGTGGCTCCGAACAAGCTATCTTAGCCCCAGGGTGTTCGCCATTTTATCCCTCCGGGCAGCATCCGCAAGGACCCCCATGGCGGCTTCTTGGTGGGCCAATCGGTTCTGAAACTTGAATGTTTGTTTGGTTGGTTCGTGAAGATCACTCACCAAGTGAGTTCAAAATGGCCCCTCATGAAGACTATTCATGGAAGCGCTGCCTCGGCTTTCAAATCCGGATCACGAAGCGAAAACACAGAGTCAAAGACTCACTGTGCACCGCGAAGCCTCGATTCTTAGATAACACTCGCAGAGTACGTAGAGCATCGCAAATTGAGAGCACAAGAAGACATGATCATGGAGAAAGGAAATGACAAAAGATATGGTAGGCCCCTATTTATAGCCGATGACCATTGGATATTCGTAGCGCATCATGGCTATGTGGAGCTTTGCGGCGCGCGTGGCCCGCGCATCACATGTCTGCCTCGCGATCATGCCTCGCTAATCCACACAGCGAATGCCCGAAGATTTTTTCAATTTTGGCGATTTCCATCAGACTTCGACCGTTGATCTATCCATGGATTGATGTTTGAGGGAGGGAATTTGTTGGTGAAAAAATTTGAACAAAGAAAAAGGCCCCAGGATGGCCCCATGGACTACCTCGCGAAGCCACATCGCAGAGTTCCCCAGCACCACAGCCGTCATGAAGCAAAGAAAGCGGCAGGCTCCGCGAACGCATTTCACATTCTTGAGCCCACCGTGAAGCGAAGGAGGGGGGAGGATCCGTGAACATAGTTGACATTGGTGAGGCCATCACGATGCCAAGGAGGCGGGATGCTCCACGACCTCGGTTGACATTCGCGAGCCCACCACGAATTTACCCGACCCCTATTGGAGCCACGTGAGCCCTACTCTACAGTGCCCCTATCCTATAAATAGCGAACTCTCTCTAATCTCTCCAAACAGACAAGTTCTCCTTTCATCTTCTCATCTCCCGAATCGCAAAGCACTCTTCCGCTCATAGAACCATGAGCTACGTGAGGTACTTCTGCTTCGCGAAGTGCCTCCCCATAATCTAGTCTTCATCCCTTCTTCTGAGTGAGATTCCTTTCATGAAGCCTAAGGGATTTCACGAAGGAAGGGGATCCCCAAGGGGACCCGGATCATCACAGAGTGTTTATGCTATGTGGAGCACCCTTCATGTAGACATGATCGATTTGCTAAGGTAGGATCACTATACTTCATGAAGCACATTGATTCCTGACACCTTGCTTCGCGAGGAACCTTTGATCCGTGAGGTTGTCCTCCATGAACGTCCTTCCACTTCACGAAGCACCTCCCGTTTACACCTCTGCCCCATGCTAAGGATAAGGCACCCCACTTCGCGATGAACACCCCTTCGTAATTTCCCTCCACCACCCGGAACAAAAGAGATCCATAAGGTGCCTCCCATGGACCCCTCTGCATGGAAAATCCCTTTCTCGTGCGACCCTCCAGGTTGGCTCAATTTGACTTCAATGTTCCTTGGACGATATCGCCCGTAGCGATGCTGCGCCTAATGCTTCTTCTCATAGGCACGCTAATGGCTATTACTTCATCGTATAGCCACGCTAATGTGGACCACTCAATGGATCTCTTCGTGAATCCCCTTCAGTACAGTGTTGTCGGTGGCTTCCCTCCCACAAGGACCAGAGGGTACTAGTTATGTAAGTCCTAGGGGTGCGGAGCCAACCCACATCATCGATCTGCAGGACGTTAAACTGCTAAGCACCATCGTCCTCAACAAATGACGTTAAACGGTGCCCTGACCCCGTGCCTCACACGCTGGCTCCCCATGCCTTGGACATTATCCGTGCCCGATCGTCTCCATGGGGATGGGATCACCCCTCACTTGGGATGAAATCCTCCTTATTGTAGTGGCATTTGTCTGCGGGGAAGGGAAACCACATTGGCGTAAGCCCCTAGATTTTCTGGCAGGAGGTGGCACCCTTGCCCCTCCTCACTTCCTTAGTTCCAAGGCCAACAGAGGGTGTGATAGGGAATGAGGCCCCTCCTCTCTTCCTGGGTGCCAAATCCCTCTCCAGATACACTTTTTTTCCCTCGGGCCGCCATCCTAGAGTAAGACCCGACACCATGCGTGGATCAACACGTAATCCCCTTTTCAACTCCCACAGACGCACCCTTCACGACATGATCGTCAGGTCTCTTCTTGCTCTTGTTTCTCACACTAAGCATGACTCTCGTGGGAACAGAGTGGGCACCGACCATGACACACCATGGGTCGTCTCAGAGCGTAATCTCCATCCAACCAGAACTACGAGGACTTTGATCCATGCTAAGGAAAGGCACATAGGAAACCTCCACGAGGTTCAAGCCCCACCACCATGGGCTGTCTCAGAGTGTAAGCCCCATCCAACCCGAACTACGGGGACATCGATCCGTGCTAAGGCATGGTTTGTAGGAAGCCTCCATGAGGTTCAAGCCCCACCACCATGGGATATCTTCGAGCGTAATCCCCATCCAACCTGAACTATTGGGACATTGATCTGTGCTAAGGCATGGTACGTAGGAAGCCTCCACGAGGTTCATGCCCCACCCCCATGGGCCTTCTCAGAGCGTAAGCCCTATCCAACTTGAACTACAGGGAATTTGATCTGTGCTGAGGCATGGTACATAGGAAGCCTCCACGAGGTTCAAGTCCCACCACCATGGGCCATCTCAGAGCGTAAGCCCCATCCAACCCGAACTACAGGGACTTTGATCTGTGCTAAGGAATGGTATGTAGAAAGCCTCCACGAGGTTCAAGCCCCACCACCATGGGCCATCTGAGAGTGTAAGCCCCATCAACCCTGAACTACCGGGACTGTGATCTGTGATAAGGCATGGTACATAGGAATCCTCCACGAGGTTCAAGCCCCACCACCCTGGGCCGTCTCAGAGCATATGCCCCATCAAAACTGAACTACGGGGACTTTGATCCCTGATAAGGCATGGTACGTAGGAAGCCTCGATGAGGATCAAGCCCCACTACCATGGGCCATCTCAGAGAGTAATCCCCATCCAACTCAAACTACGGGGACTTTGATCCATGATAAGGCATGGTACATAGGAGGCCTCCATGAGGATCAAGCCCCACCACCAAGGACCATCTCAAAGAATAATCCCCATCCATCCCAAACTACGAGGACATTGATCCATGTCAAGGCATGGTACTTAGGATGCCTCCCTGAGGTTCAAGACCATCATCAATCGGACCAAGGTCCGTCTTCTCATCGGTTCGCCGACGCCCACACAATTTTGGACTGCGTGGACTTTGATCCATGTCAAGTCATGGTACGTAAGAAGCCTCATGAGGTCCAATCCCATCACCCAGTCGTTCGACCTCCTTAACGACGGTTCACCCTCGTCCCGCATGACATTAAACATGCACCATTCTGAACTACGGGTACTTTGACCCATGTCAAGGAACGGTACGTAGGAAGCCTCCATGAGGTGAAAGCCCACCACCCGGTCGTCCTGACAATGTCGGTTCACCAACATCTTGGGCTTCTTAGAGCGTAATCCCTAAATTCCATCATCCCGTATGATGTTAAACTGTATTCCCCACTACCCGAATTACGCGGACATTGATTCATGTCAAGGCTTGGTACGTAGGATGTCTCTTCAATGTTCAAGCAAAAAACCATTGTCCATCATGACTCTTACCCGGGCCACCACATCCCGGTGAGATAATGCCACTTCATTCCCCTCCACAACATTAAGGAAGCCACCCACGTGCTGGCCCCAGTATCAATGTTCCCTCCAAGGGGTTCCTCAATATGATCCACTCTAATTATTGTTCTTATCACCCCGATCTTTCCCCGATGGATTTTAAACCCATGGAATACCCTGTGATAATCATGCGAAGCTGAGGGAATCCTCAGACACATGCCTATGGAATATGAGTCCCCGCATTCGATGTGGGATGCCTCAGGCTTCCGCGCCCTCCAGAATCCCTATAATAAGGTACAGAAGAAAGACACACCTATCCCCAGCATCCAGACACGTCAGTGATGCCCAACATGACTACTCCCATAACCGAAGGTTGCTTTGCTGACCAGACCCCATGGAATGTCCTGATAGAAGCTGCGTAATTAACCGGTGACCATGAAAATATAGCACTACAAAGAGATTCATGAACAATTTATTAAATCTATGAGGGACACCCGGAATAGGTGACGAGTTCTGAGTAGGAATCCACGGAAGGAAGAACCGACATCCCATCATCCCATTTAGATAAAGGAGCAAACATCCCTGAACAAAGAGTAAATTCCACCTGCCTTTGGAATGCGGGAATGTGGGGTAACAAAAGTCGCCCCTTTCACACACAAGCAGACAGACGCGCACACCCCGACGAAAGTGTCAGAAACACCCAATTTGTATTTATCACTGATAAACAAGCATCACACATCATTTTCATTGGCGAGACACCAGAATTTTAACAAACAATGGTTGCTAATCTTGGATCCAGTTTTCATTAGCCAAAGGAAAATCCTCAAATGGAACTTAACCAACTCCTCCAAATCTCAAGGGTTATGTGTATAAAATTGATATTTTTCCATAACAATATATTGAAAAGATAATCATGGTCACTGCAACAAATTAAAAAACAAATTAGTTTTCTCTATTTATTTTATTCATTATATTTTCATGATGCCTTTTTCAAAAACACCCCTTTTGGGGCAAGGTAATGTCACACAAAGGGAGACACATGAATTATGAACTCAATGATGCTCGCATATTTATCTTTTGAGCCCCTGTTTTAGAGTTATTCTAGTTTATCTGCAAAAATTCATGCACTTGATATTTAATATATTTAATATACTTCAAAACTTAATTTTAGACACATCATGTTCCATAATTTCATATTGTATTAACACATAGCTCTGGAAATATTTGTAGAAGTTATCCAAAGTCATACATGGTAAAAAATAGGGACATTACATGAATATAAACTATTATAAATAGATAATCATAATCATCATAGAAAGGTAAATTATTGTAGAAAAATTCTATTTAAATAACTTGAATATCGGGATAAGGTACGGGATAATCAATATTGGAAGGTGAACAATTGAACACAAATTCTATATAAGAAATTTGACTATCCTGATAAGATACAAAATTATAAATATGGCCAATTAAATAACCGAACACACATTCTATTTTAGAAACATGAGTATCATTAATAGATAAGTGTAATCAATATGGATTGGTTAAAAAATGAAAACACATTCTATTTTATCCAAAACTGAGAATGAAATGCATCAACTAACAATATCCTTATTAAAATATTATTAATAATAATAACAACTAAATTATTAATGAAGGAAAAACTGAATTATTCGATATCATGTTCTTGGGCACATGATGCCTTCATTTTTATGACCATTTAAAATATATTATAAAACTGTAGGTACAAACCTATTTTATGATATCTTACTGGTTTTCTTCATGATACTAAAGATGCATCAAGGGGATATATAATTATGAGACCCGTCCATCACTACATCTCCCAATCATTCCTCGTTTATTTAATTATCAATTTAATCTTCTGAACAATGTGCCTTATCATAAAAAATTAGTATTGAGTATAGAATACTAATTTTTAAATATTTCCCCATTCAAAAAAATGTCATTCCAATTAGAAAAAATATATAAAACAGATATATTTTGTAAATAATAACTATACCCCTAAAAAATAATCTGTATTATTTTTATATATTTTATTCTCAAATATCATTAGAAGATGGAAATTTGAAGTGAAAGTTAATGACTTCAAAAAATGAATCAAAGAAATGAGTAGAAATGTAATCCTTGTATAAATAATCACAAATAGTCTATATGAATAATAAGGATGACATCAATACAAATTATCCAAGTGTATTATATTTAGAATAATTTTTTGTTTTTATTAACTAATAAAAATCACAAAAAATTTATAACATTACTAAGGAAAATATCAATTTAATTTTAAAAATAATCTTTTGTAACTAAATGTTAAAAAATAATTTTGAATAAAATAATTTTGAGAATAAACATTGAAACATATGAAGGATATTTAAAAAAAATTCAGTTTCATGATGGTGGGTAATTACGTACATTCAAATTATGTTAAAATAAATATTCATTTAACATATTCGGTAAAATATAAATGGGAACTCCTTTGAAATAGAGAACATGATTCAATTGAAAAAAATATAAAATAGAAAATGGGTATAATTGAATTTAATAAATAATATTTAAAACATTAAAAAAAATTTGAAAACATTTTCTACTAACATGGTTTTGGAAGAAAAAGGATTTCGGACTGAAGAGAGAAATGAATTTAAATTTTATTAAAAATATAAATATTATTTTAAGAAAAAATGATTGAAAATATTGGTATTAATACTTAAAAATATCATGGATGACAAGATAATAGAAAAAAATATTTTGTTTTATTATAAAATTCCCAATTATTTTCCTTCAACTGAAATTTGAGAGTAAACAATACGGAATAGAACGATATTGAGAAATAAACCCCTATAATGATCATAATATTGGATTGAGGATTAATAAGATAATATATTATATTTATAAAATGTAATTATATATAATAATGTAAATAAAACATATTGTACAAAATAATTACCCCTATAACCTTATAATTTCAATGATAAGAATGATGTAATAGAACCCAATGAAAAGAAATTGAGTACGGAAATTCATTACTACATGGTAACTTTTAATTCAAATTTACATGGATAATTAATTAAAATTCCAGCATAAAATGAATTGAAATAATATTTTTTCATGATATTAAATTTGAAATGGGTAGTTTATACACCATATAAATGAAATTGGAGCATAACATTAAAATGTGTCTCAACGAATGGAAATTAAAACAGAATCTCTTACCTCAAGATTCCTTTGGGTTTAACATAATTTAACTTATAGGATAGGAGTTTAAATTTTTTTTATTAATTTAAATATAAATATATTCATATTTATAATATCCCAAACTATCATATTATAACCACTTATCACCCTTTGGTTATTAATATTTCATTAATTTCATTATTTTGTGTGTTAATTACTTTGGTTTCCGAGGTATGTTTTTTCATGAATGATTTTTTTAAACTGCATATTATATAGTTTAAAACTCTAAATAATAATAATTATGACATACCCGTAATATTTATTAATCAATACTACATTTAATAATAACCATGAAATCTATATTTGGTAAATGAAGTGTGTTATGAAAATAGAGATGGTAGAGCATACGTACGTAAGAGTAACATTTTCATTTTTCAATGATCATTATAAAAAGGAGATAAGTAATATTATAATTTTCAATAAGGTTAATAATTTAATATTATTTATTTAAATATACTTAGAAAAATTATACATGTGGTGTGGTGATATAAAAAATGTTGAAACGCTTCATGAAGGCGGTAGTCGATAAATACATAGATGCTTTATCATCCTTAGTGAGTGAAAAGGTAAGAAATGTAATGATATATTATCTTTAAAGAATTATATATATGTAATAAATATCATCATTAATTTAGTTAAATAGAATATATTCATTAATATCATCCTAATTATCTTCCATGTAAATCATTAGTGAGAAATGGATCACATCACTTCGTAAGGCAGTAGTCCTCCAAACACATGAGTGACATTATCGTATCCCATCTGAAATGGAAAGTAAAAAACTGTATCTATGATATAATTATTATTGACATATAATTATGTAATAAATAAAATATATATATACAATATTCAGCCATCATAGTACGTACCCGTGGGATGTGTTAATGAAAAAATGGGTGACATCAGTTTAAGAGGCGGTAGTTCAACACACTCAAGAATGATGATTTCATAACTTATTTGATGGAAGGGGAGGTTTTTGTAGTCCATGAACAGGAAATAATAATATATGACTATATTTAATATACTTATTTTATTATAAAATCATGGTTGAATTATAATTAATGTAGTTGGATAATGAAATGAAATTAAAACTCTCAACGAAGAACGTTGCATATTCATTAGGTAGTATCCTTATGTTTCCAAACAATCCTTACAAGAATGTATTTATAAAAAATAGTTATTATAAAATATTTTCTAGGATGTTATTAATTGAGTTTTTTAGGTATTGGATTTCCCAAATGGATTTAAATGTTTGAATAAGAAAGGATATTTTTGGCCTTTTATAATTTAATTGAGTGTCATAATTGTAATGTTTGAAATGAAAAATACATAACCACATTTTCCAAAAGAAAAAGGGTCCCATGTGGATAATCAGAGAGACTAAAACCGAATTTGGTCAAAGAAATTTCATAAAATAAATTTAAAACTAGGTTTTAGTTCACTTTAACCCTTATCTTTTTTATTTTAACCCATGATAATTCCAATTTTACCTTTACCATGGTAAATAGGTTTAAATGTTATTACTATTCATTTAGTTAAAAATATTAAAATGATATTATTATAAAATTATAAATTATAATAATTCCAAATATGGAATCTATTTTTTATCTCTATTGACATAAGTGAAAAAATATAATTTAAAATTAATCTCATTGACATTGCATGAATGCTCAGATTCAAAGGGAAATTGTTCAATATGTTACAATGTTTTTATATCAAAATAATACATGAAAGTGATTTAAGAGAAATTTATTGGATAAATATCTATATATTGGAAATAATTTTATAATGTAACCAATTAAAATTATAATTGAAATTTATAAAGAGTTTAAAAAAATGGAGTTTTATATTAAAATTTAGTATATTTCACTATTCATCAATGAAACATTTTAGAGAAATACCAAAAAGTCACCATAAGATAGTTTTGATGTTATAATTTCAAAAATTATTTAATTTTATGATATAAATTTTATCAAATTTGTAATAGTTATTTTAAAATTATTTTCACAAAGTGTGACTAAATTATCTTAAAATAATTCAGTTGTTCAGAAAACATTTCTTTCTCATTGAAATGACTCTTATTTTATTCCGAATCAACAGAAAACTAATGATATTTTGAAAAAGGTAACCCATATAAATGTAAAATATTAGTTATTACTATTCATATCCACCAATGAAATGGATGGTTATAATGTTATACCATTTTATGGATCTTTTTGATTCGGGGTTGCATGTTCTACATGATATCGAAGAGCTTAAATTTAATGAAATATATTATGTTGGTTGTTTAAGATCTTTGTTTTGTGTCATACACACAATCATATACAATGTTCTTATTTTATTATTTTGATGTGTCACATCGCATAATAGCGTTGTAAATGAAACTCACCCACTCATCATTGATTTATCCATCTCATGGACATTCATATTTTCACCTGATCGTTAATTAGATGATTAAATAACTAATTTTATTATATTATTATTGAACACCATTTTCTCACTATGATTACAAAGCAACACTTGATCGCCTATATAAAAAAATTTAGATTACCATTGAGAACTAGACCATATCATGAAGCCTTACTCCGTTGAGTTTGTCCTGATACTCTCAAATGTTAACTGACATTCTCTAAACCTATCAATATAGAATATCATTCTTAAAATTCATTTATTTGAAGACAATACTAACATTACAAAACTTCTAGGAATTAATACCCACTGTAAGGTAGTACCTACTCACAAGGCACATTCAAGATACTCTCATTCATGAAACGAAATACAACCATAACTATTATAGATTAGGGGTTTTCATATATGATACCTCAAACATTCGTTATCATTCTCTCAACACAAGGGAGGTTCCATTAAAAAATGAATAGTGTAATTCCAACAAAATGGATTTTCATAACCCTAATCAATGGTTTCCCATTAATCATATTCTTTATCACCCTAATATTTTCACTCAGGATCAATTCTTGTCATAACATAATTGAATCATATCATATGACTCACTCTTGTTTCAATAATCATCACAATATTTTTTATACAATTATTCAATTTCATTAATATAACATCGTAAAATACTTGAGACTTGATTGATATATCTCAAATCCTGTTATTTTACTCACTTATATTTCTGTCACATATTCCATCATTTTTCAAAGCATACATCATCCTACTAGTATTTCAATACCTACCTAGGTTCCCTATTCATATTATTTTAAGGAATTTAAAAATTATTAATGTATTCACTGAGCACAAATCCCTATGGATTTTTTTGAAAAATCATTTCAATTATACATTCATTCACATTTATCGATATTTCCTTATCTTTTACTATATAATTTAACCATCTCTACCACACCAAGCCTTTAATGACCCCATGTTCATCATATGAACACTGCATAAAGATCCCATATCACTCTCCCCAGCTATAAAACACTATACTAGTTTGCAATTACTAATTAAATTATTAATATACAATTAATTAATATTAATATTATTTGAGTTATTGCATTCTCTGCTATTTTTTACATATCATCCTCAAAAAATAATACATGATTAATATAAAGGGTAAAAAAAATTAGAAATCATATGCAAGAATGTAATATAAACAATATAGAAATGAAAAAAATCCTATTGAATATTTAAAAATTACAGTTGTTGAAAACAGAAATAACAAGAAAGGATAATACAACTTCATCAAGAAATGTGTGAAATTAAAATGCAATGATCATATGGAAATACACATAACATGGTTTCCAAACTAGAGAATATTAATGGGATTTTAAAATATATACATGAATGAAAAATGTAATGCCTGATAATTATGGGGAGTTCTAAAAATAAATTATTGAAATAAAGTGAATACAAAATAGAAATTAGATAAACTTAAAACCTAAAATCAATTAGGTTTAAAAAAACTGATTCATTAAATACGAATGTCAAAGCATAAATTTTTTATTTCAATATCATTTCATAGAACTAAGGATCTAAATTTCCATCTATACTAAGATCATGAGGAAATATAATTTAAATGTATAATATGATCATTTAATAAATTTAAACCATAATCCCATCTTTTTCCCCAAATTATTATAATTCAATTTTAAGTTTCACATTTGATGTAATAAAATAAATTTATAACGCGTCACATAATCTATAAAAGGATAATAATGAATTCCTCTTATATTTAGATATTAACCAAAAATAAACTGGTTAGAATAATATATGATATTATCCTCAATGTATAAACACTCCTATCAATAAATAATATATTAATATCAAACATTTATAAATAACACCATAATTTCAAGTTAAACCATTTAAAAATTAATTAACTATATATCCTAATTAAACTTAATTACATGAACATTAAAGAATGTTTTAACCTCAGTGTTTTTCTCATAAATTTAGCTTGCATCCTAGAAAACATTAAAATCGTTTTTCAAAAATACCCCTTAAAATAAAACCACATGATACAACTAAGGGTTACTTGTACCTTAAACCATCAAAATGTATCCTGAAACTGTCCTTAATCACTTTAAAATACCATCACTTGATACCTCAAAATGTGGTTTCTAATCCATTAAAATTAGGAAAATCCTTATAATTATAAACCCATTTTTATATCATTAACATCTTATTTAACCTAACATAAAAACATTGTAATTTCAAAAATTATAAACACATTTCATCTAATACCAACTATAATAACCGTGAACTAGAACTCTTAGATAATTTTATATAAATAGAATATTTACTTTTATCACTTTGTTACCAAAAATGTGACCCAATTTCAACCATCCAAAACTTAAAACATAAAAGGGAAATTTTGGATCACTTATATACGCAAATACCATTTTGTTTTAGAGTTTCATAGAATGTGTAGAAATATTATATTAAAATACCAATGTCTTTTAATGATTGTTTTCCAATTATAACCATCTCTTAAAATACCACTTATCTCACATGGAATCTTTCTAGACATAATTAGATTGACATAAATCTACCAGACCATGGGGAATAAAAAAAATATAATAATGGTGATCTAAAATGATCAATAAGGGTAAACCTAAGCATGACGAATTTAATTTCATCAGTAATAATAAAATGATAATAATTGTATGATGACGGAATCAAAATGAATGATCATAACAGAGACACATGCATGAGTCATTTAATTTGAGTTTGCTGAGGTCAAATTAGATATTATTTTCCCCCAAACTTCACTTACTATTGAGATGTAGTATAGAAATTGTTCTGGGTGATCCTATAGGGAATTGCGCTCATGATTGAAACATTTGGTGTAGGAGTCCTCATGAATTTGGTTCCATTTGGGAAAAATATTTCTAAGGAGTTTTATGTTTGAATTCAAGAATAAAAAAGGGGTCAGGATAAATTTTGCTGTTCTAGAGAAAAGATAACCTTAATTCTAACTTTATATTATTTTAATGATTAGGCTAAAAAAAGTGGAGGTTTCTAGTTCACTATGGTGAAGAAAACTAGTTCTAAATAAGATGTAACTATTCCTTTTTCTGAAGATAGTGAAATCCTAGATGAATAATGCTTTTATTATAAGGCAGAATGTGTCTCAGGCTGTTGGTCATAGCCAAATCCTACTTCAACCAAAATAGGGTCCTTCATTCATTTATCATGTTGTCATGTATGTTTGAATAAATTATATATACAATTTTTATTTCTCATGATTAATATTAATTATGGTTACCAATTTGAGAATTATAGATTTATTAAATTTGGATATACCTAATATTTATCCCTACCCTAGGTGTTTTATCCACTCATTGCCGAATTGAATGCAGATAAATAAGGAACTCTAATCCTGATTAACATGCTAAAAAAATTGTGATCACATGGTTGAAAAACATTAAATGAGTCAAACATAAAAATTATTAAAAATGAAAACAAGAATAAGTAACATAAATCTCTAATCGTTCACAATTCAATTAACTACATAGTGGAAACATGAATGGGAATGATCATGCAAACAATTTTTTGTGACCAGATACTCAAAATGAACAATGATTGTAATAGATTTTTTTAATATAAATACAAATAAGAACAACCTGAAAATTGATCCAACATTATTTTACTAATGTAGAGAAATATAAATTAATTAAATAATTAAGAGATTACAGAGAGGGAGTAGAGGGGAATGAGAGAAAAATGAAAGAGGCAAAGTCTTTCCACACTTGAGCCTCTGAATCCGGGTGTTCCTACTATTATATTAAGTAGGAAATATTAAATAATGTGTAATAGGAAATCATGTTATTTAATTTCTAGCTATGGTTTTCACCCAAAATTTTGGATCTGTGGTATCTCGCATGTACCTCGTCTAAGAATTGATTCTTTGTCTCTTCTCATAATGGTTAACTCAGATTCATTATTTGTATCTTCCATAAAATAGTGAGATATTCATTTTTAATGATTCATTATGTTTATCTTCAAATAAAATTATGCAATATCTTATCCGTTTGATATTTTCAACAGCTTTGATCATGAATTTTTTCATGCATTACATAATGTTCTGATACTATATTACACGGCGTGTAACAATGTTTCACGACGTGTAATAGGAAAATTTTCAACTTAGACATGTTTTCTGTTTTGAAACATTGGAAGCCTAATTCCTACCAGAAAAACACAAACCCAGTGATTTACTGAATAAATTATTAAAATTCTATAGTAAAATGTTAATAATATGTACATATTATTTCATATTTTCAAATTCCCCCACACTAGTAAATTTGATGCCCTCATGAAACAATATGTCAATATGTACTTCAAAGACGTAAGAAATTTTTAAAATAGGATATACTCATTATATCTAGGTAAATAAAAATAACCATATGCATAAAATTTTAGTCTTCAGAATCATCTCTGCATATAAAATCAATCATCCCTCATTGATTAGTTTTCTAAACAAATTCATTAACATTTAATCAAAATTTATTAACTATTGATTGAACTCTATACCCATTTTCAATTTACCTCACAATGAAGTGTCTCTCATCACTATGGGTGAAATGAAATTGGAGTTATGATAATACAATGATTACATTCTAATAATTATAAGCCTTCATTTTATCTATTATTTATACATTGTAAAGACAAATAAAAAATTAGTCATGAGGGATTCTGCAATTAGGTTCTAATGATTCTATGGTTTTAGAAACATAGGTAAAAAGTGAAAAAAAACTAGAGAAGGTGGGTAGGATCTAAATTCAAATTATTGAATGTGATGATAAGTATAAAAAATTAATCCTTTATAGCTAATAAATTCAACACTCCCATCATCTCATTTTGGATCCATGTGTTTGTCAATTAAGTGAAACAAGGGGATCATATTCCTTTGGTATCATCATTAGGAGGATTCTATAACTTGACCAGTGCTTCTGTTCTTACACCTTCTCCTTAAAAAAATGGAATTGAACAATGCATCCCATCAGCTAGCATCCTCAGGCCCTTATGACTCCACCTGGATCTGGTTGGACAATTTCCCTGCTTGGCTTTGTTCTTGTACTTCTCATGATTTTCGTCATTAATGATATATGTTTTATTCAAAAAAATAGTGAAACAAGGGGATCATGTCCCTTAATTTTCTTTTTTTTTATTTCAATAGTCTTGTCTATGATATACCACACATCCATCCACTAATCACACACGATCCTTAAAGGATTTATCAGTATGAAAATAGTGATTTGTTCCGTCCAAATACATAACTGATGTCAATTTTTCTTCTTCTTCTGTATTTTTAAGTAACATGATTTGATGTGAAATATTAAATTGTACATATGTATCACAATAAAATGGTGTAAGGAGAAACATAATAAATCTCTATAGTAGAATCATCTCATTTTTATTGAAAGCTTTCCCCACACATATTTAAGGTAAATTCGAAAATTATACCAATAGTATAGAATGAAGGGATAATCATCTTGGAATAGCTTCATCCTATAAAGATATTCATGGTAATTGTGGTCTTAAGTAGGGAATGATTTAATGTGGGTCTAAAGAAAAAGTTGTTTAAAAAATATTACATCAATCATTTTAGAATTATATTTTTTTATTCATAGCCTCAATAAGATCTCAATGAATGTTTTAATATGTTTAAATATCATATGTGTCACCCAATAAATATTATCAAAATGAAATATGAAATTTTAGGCTCGAAATATTTAGGGGAATGGGAGTAAATAATGAACTGGAAATCACTAAGGGTATAAAATCAAGTAATAATTCAATTAACAATATTTTAAAAAGCTTTGAATTTTAATTAAATAACTACTTTATGAAATCATTATAAAAATATAAACAGATCTAGAAAATAGATTTACAACAATTTACAACTTAAAAAATTCTTTTAATTAGATGGATAAAATTATTTTCACATATAAAGAATTCTTATAATTTGAAAATTTTATCTTAGACAAATGAGAACCGGAAAAAAATTCAACTATACCGAATGTAAAATTCAGGAAAAACTCCCCCGCACATAGAAGGAGAGAGTATTTTCACTATCCTTATATCTATTTTAGCAGTTTTATAGTTTGCAACATTCAGATAAATGAAATTCCTATTGAATAATAAAATAATTTGGGAATCTATAGCTCCCTAAATGAAGTGGCATTCTACAAGGGAACTAGGGTTTCCCTAATTTGGAATTTTGGGGACTAGATAAATGGGTTAGAAATTCAAATCATTCATTATATAAAAAATTAGTCCATAGGTCTAAAATATTTTTAAAGGGTAAATACAATAATGTAGACAATATAAATATTAATGAAACTAATTTTATTTAAATGCATCATATATATATACGAAATCTCCAGATAACTCATGACAATGATGACCAATAGAAAATCATGACTACAAAGAAGTTGAAAATAGATAAAAAATGGATTGCGTCCCATAAAGCGCTAACACATGTCAATATCATCCAGATGGACGGAACAGAGTATCATGTAGTTTCATCCATAATATCAATGTCTCCTCTATCATCTGATGTTACCTATGGTGGTTTCCTTGATATTGTAGGTTCTTTTGAAAGGATTGATGAAATCATGATCATAGTGATCATGGATCATATGTGAAAGGAAATGTATCCATGCTCATTTTGGTGTTTTTATGCATGAATATCTAATGATATCTTCTAAAACAGATGCTCTATCTAGAGCACATGTTGATTAACTTGTTGAAAAATGACAGATGGATGTACATGTACCTTGAAAACTAGATATGAAATAGAGGATTTAGAACTCTCTACAATAAAATTGAAAGATATGAAAACCCATCACTAGTAATTACACTTATGTGGGAAAAGGGGTTTCTCATCACATATTTGGAATCTGGTCAGTATAAGAGAGTTTCATAATCATACCCCCTCACAAGTAATTACACATAAAATGTCATAACATAGATGAAAATATTGAATAAAAGAGAAATGGGTATGATCCCTTACATTAAATCTGATGGAGTTCCCCACATGTTATTAATGACCTGAAAAAGAATTGTTTATTAATTAATAATTATGGAACCTATTATATATTTAATTGATTTATTATAACATTTTATGTTAATTAAATGCATTTTTTATTTGATATATGGTTTAATTTCAATATTTTGGTTAATTGGATTCCTTGGTTTTAATGATCGGTTCACTTATATTCATGTTCGTAGAATCATATAAAATGGGGACGGTTGTACAGAATTTGAGTTATATTATATTATTTAATATTTATAAGGTTACTTGGTTGTAAATTCCATTTTTTTACTTGGGATGACGATAACTCATTATATATATTATTTAATGATAATTGTTTGGGTTAATTGGCGGTTTTCAACCACAAGGAACATGATTTGTTTAACAAATCAAAACCATGTGTACAAATGGATTTCTAGAACAAGATATGAGACATCATACATATATTATGGTATATTGAATCCTTGAAAATGGTTTCATGACCATAATTGATGACCATAATAGAATTTGAAAACAAATCATCCTTGAATGTAGTAAATTAGCACATCTCAGATGGCGCTTTCTTTTTAGTGTAAAAGAATGAGAAAGAAGGGATGATGTAAAATTATTAATTTTACATAAATACATTCCATTACATTAAAGGTAATGGATTCATCACCACATTTGGATTAAAGGAGGTGAGAAAAGAAAATGAAAAGATATGAACTAGAAAATGTAAGAAAAGATGATAGATCCCTTACGAAAATTCGGCAGACTTACTGTGTTGCTAATAATTTCATAAAATGAATTGATGAGAGAAAAAAGGGTATCTAATCATATTTACATAAAATGTATATTAATATGGATACATAAAATTAAACCCCCAATATGAAAATGGTAATTGAAAGAGATATCATAAAAGAAGTGTTGACTAAAAGAGAATGGTGAAAGGTTCCCTTACCTTGTAAAGTAACTCCTACAACATGAAAGTTATGACCTTGGGGGATTGAGGAATCCATTAAAGGACTACTTGGCAGTTATAAACCCCATATATTCTAGGACTATGTATGTTTAATGAATGAAAAATAAGGAAAGTGTGGGTATTTGTAGTAAAAGGGAGAGAATTGTTTATTAATTTAAATGGACACCTCATTAGTTGTTTTTGCAAAACCATGAGCATTCCCATGGTATTTTTACATGGTATTATCCAATTTGGACACCTCCTATCTTATTTTACTTCACACAAGTAGAGAAAAGTTTTTTATTATTTATTTCATCATTATGATGTCGTTAAACATACCGAAAACTAAAAACTGTATTTTTACTATTCACAAAAAATTAAACTATTTTAGAAATATCCCCAAACCTAAAACTAACCATTTTTTGACATGTACAATAACAAAATGAACTCCATTTTTGGAAAATAATATTCCAAATAATTTTTTGAAATTTATAAATAAAATAATAATTTATTCCACAAAAATAACCTTAAAATAATAACTTGTTTTATAACACCGTTAAAAATTAAATAAGGACCCCTAAAATTATCATATAAAAATAAGAAAATAAAAAATAATTTATTCTTACATTTTATGAAAATAAATTTCCATTTTAAATTATTAAATTAATCCTAAATTTGTAAATAAAATATTATTAAAATACAAAATACCAATTCTTATACTATGATCGTTTTTCACTTTTAAAATAAATATTCTGTATTTATTCATTCATGGGTTAAGTTTTTATTTTTTTCTCATTAGTATTAATTACTATTCATAAAGGTTTAATTATTATTCATAAGGGTATGTTACTATTCATAACAAATTATGTTTATCTTATAAGACACCAAATAACATACTGATCACAATTGTAGATGATCGAATTTAAAAATTAAAAACACAAAAGTGACAAATTTATATTTAATGGTCACATAGTACTTAGTAATTCATTGTGTTGCAACATCATATTATTATAAGACATAATTATAAGAAGGGATTTTCTATTGGTAAACCATTGGGTCATCACATTCTTTCCCCCTTATGAAATTTCACCATCAAAATTTTATTTTACATTATATGCCAAAAACTATAGTGGGTACTTTTCCTTCATTACTTTTTCCAATTACCATGTTGCCTCTTTGTACTTTTGGTTCTGCCATAGTATCATGACCAGGTGAGTTGTATTGTAAAGTAGAACTTTGTATCTATGATCCAAGATCATCATTGGTTATTCTCTATAAGAAAGATCATCCTCCAACTGTACCTCCTCTTAATATGGTACATGTGGAGGGTCTGGTATGTACATCCTTAATAGGGATACATGAAATACATTATGGACTTTGGCCATAGTAGGTGGAAGTTCTAGATGATAGGTTAGAACCCCAACACAATCAAGAATCTCTAAGGGGCTGATGTACCTGGGACATAACTTCCCTTTCTTCCAAAACCTCTTGACATTCTTCCATAGAGATATGCGTAGAAATAACATGTCTCTAAACTTGAACTCAATGTCTCATAAATGGTCATCTTCAAAACTCATTTTTCGACTTTGGGATTTATAAATATGTTTCTGAATAGTTTTCACTTTCTCCAATATTTCATCAACCCTTTCAGGTCCTAGATGTTTACGCTCATTGACTTCATCACAACACATTGGTGTTCTTCACCTCTTCCCATAAAGGGCTTCGTAAGGTGCCATTTAGATGCTCAAGTGGAAACTGTTGTTGTAAGAGAATTCAACCAAGGAAAGATATTGGTCACATTCTCCTTTGAGTCCATATAACATGATTTCCACATATCATCCAGTGTCTGGATAGTTTTCTTAGATTGGCCATCAGTTTTAGGATGATATGTTGTATAGAAGTTCAATTCAGTGCTTAGAGAATGTTGGAGACTGTTCCAGAATATCAAGGTGAATCTTGGATCATGATAAAATACAAAATATTGTGGTACTCCATGCAGACTTACCACATATTTGATTGATATCCATGAAAGTTTATCCAATAAAAAGTTATACAAAATTTAAATAACATGAACTGTCTTTGTAAGACAATCCACAATAACCCATATAGCATGGTTTCCTCTGGATGCCCTTGGATGTCCAGTGACAAAGTCCATGGTGATGTTCCTCCACTTAAATGTTATTGTGGGTAGTGTTTTCATCATCCCCTTAGACATTTTCTTCCCAACCATCACTTTCTGACATACTTGGCACTTTGGTGTATATATTCAGAAATCTCCATTTTCATATTGTCCCAACAAAAGTTTTCTCAGAGATCCCAATACATCTTTGTTCCCCTGGGTGAAAAAAGAAGGTTGAGATATGTGTTTCATACAAAAACTCATTCTTTATCTTTGGATCAGATGGTACACATAATCGTGAACCAATTATTACAACTCCTTCTTCATCAATCAGGGACTCTGTGGATTCCCCATTTTTGATAACATCCACCCTTCTCAGAATTTCAACATCTTTTGTTTCAGTGTCCTTTATTTTCTACATGAGGGATGGTTGAGAAATCATTGGAGAAAGCATTGATGATGTTACTCCCTTAATTATTCCCATCACTATCCTCTACAAATTTGAGAATATAGGATCATTTTCCATTCTCATCATTGATAATGACGTAGGATCCTTTCTACCTAGAGAATTTTACGCCTTATTTTATATACTAGGATTGTAGTGTATTGAGAAATAAAAATACTTAATGAGCTATATTCATCATAGCTAGAGCATATTATGTTCATCTTGTGTGCATATATATTTTAGACTCTTGTGGTCATTATATATTTCACGCATCTCCCCATAGAAATAATTCCACAAGATTCTTAATGAAAATATCATTGCCTCCAACTCCAGAACAATGGTAGGATAGTTTTTTCATTGACTATCATCTTCCTTGAGGCATAGGCTACCACTTTGTCATTTTCCCTCAGATTCCACCAAAGGGTTACTAATAATATTTTAGAGATCAATATTCCCATAAATGTCAACCTTCAATTAAATACTCGTAGAAGTTTTCCCTAATGATATAATATCATTTCAGGTGGGGATTCATAGTTATTATAATACAAGGAAGATATACTAATAGGACAAGAATTAAAATAAATTTTTACATAAAATACATTGAATTAGTGGTTACATGTAATTTATTCATCGACATATAACTAATCAAAGGAGCTTCAGTTCTCCCTTGATCATGAATATTGTTGATGCTCAACATGCTTCTCAGCCCTTGCAATAGTCAATAATGTTGGATAATGTTAAACTTCTCCACATTTATGACATAAAACTATCTATGATTCCTTAGATGAAGTTTTTCTTCCATTCACCACATTATTCATTTTGTCATGGAAATTGGATACTTTGTGCCCAATATTTCAACACTTAAAACCTATCACAATCCCTTTGTGACATTTCCCTTGGTTCCTCTTTCCACAATTGTTGCACAATGGGAATTGGGTCTTCTTTCCCTTCTCACCTTTTTCGAGTCGACCTTCTTGATATTTCATTTTCCTCTTCCTTGAATCCCTTTGGAATTCTACCAAGTACCAATTGTTAATCGTGATTTTTGATAGTTGGTTTGGAATAATCATGATATGTCCTTATTTAGCTCCCATCTGATGAGGGATCTCATTTTGGATGCCATAACATTTTCTTACACATCAGTTGTTAATCTGATTCATCCCATTAACATCCATTGTCTTGAATAAAGAAAAAATTTAAGGATATGTATGACATATAGGGGAAACCAATTACATTAACTGGATAACATAAAAATTAAACTTATCTCCTTAACTTATGTGTTTCTAGTCCATAATAAATGTTAACCGCAATCCATATTCTAACGTATATTCTTATTGGATCCTTTTTGTTCCCTTAATAATTGTTCGCACTAAGCTAATGAATTTACCAAATCATATACTCAGGGAGTGTCAAACCAAGAGTGCAGAAAGGCTCGTTGTCGTGTACTAGGATACACCGACCAAGCCTAAAACTCTTTGTATGAGTTTTAGCTCCTTGGTACATCTTTTCCAGAGCAACCTATAACTACTTGTATCTAGATAAGGATATTTTTTTTTGATAAACCACTTACTTTAAACATATCAAAATTTAGGGATGTTTTCTTGTACTTAGTCTCATCCTTAAGGTTATCACTAGGGTGCTATATTCCTAATCTCCAAAACAACTAGACCATCCTCTGATACCAACTATAGTGACCTAAAAAATTTACATATAACATTAAATGATTTTAAGAATAATTATACATCGGATTTCAAGCGAAGGATCGTAAATCTAGTGTCCTGGAAGAATAGGTACATAATCAAACATTAAATTTTTTTTTTAAAAAATCCATAATGAGATTCTATATTCCATTGTTCTTATATATCTACATAGGACAAGATAGGAATAACATGAAAAAAGGGATGATTTGAATGCCTAGTATGGGAATAACCATAAAAACAATGTATTAACACAATGGATAAAAGGGAATATAGGATTATAATAAAACGCATGCAACATATGGAATCATAACATATAAACACGAAGTCAAATAAACATGGAATCATAGTAATGTATCAAAAATCATAAAACATGTATTTAGTAAGAGTCATGGTTAACCACCAGTCCCATTTACAATAGTAGTATGAGTCATATCTAACTGAAAATCTTGTTTCCCATAGTAGCATAGGCCAAGGATAATTACCAAGACTATCACACATATCATCTCATGAGACATAGCTTTACCCAATGAATTAGAGTGTTATCTGGGAGCACCCATATCACCATTATCATGAATACTCTTTCCACATAAATATTCATACATAATCAACCATTCATAAGAATAAGGGTACTTATAGAAAGAAATGGGTAACCCAATCTTGTCATAAAGCATAATAAATAGATGTTTCACAAAAGTGTCCATGAGAGTAAGGAATTCTAACATACATGGACATTAATAAGATAAAATAGTCATATAAAATGATACGGGATTTAAAATAGAAGTGAAAACATTTAATAATGGTATTTAAGAAACATTATAGTTAACACATTTTAGTGTTGTTTTAAGGAAGACACTATAAAACCATTAAAATAGTGAAGGGAACAATCTTTTATATAAAAACATAAGTGAGCCTAGAATGTTTTCATAATTAAAATACAGATTTTATAAGAACAATTGTGGATTAAAATAGAAGATAAAATTCACTTGAAATCTGGTAATAATTCAAGAAGTTCCCTTAAAATAGGGTTGCATATCAGAAAGCACGTAGGATGAAATATTTTAAAAACATGTAAACCCCCGAAAGAGAGTGATGAAGCGGTATTGATAAATTAATTGTGTAAAATAATTTATAATATTCCCATAAAAATATATGATAACTTCATTTTGATATAATTAAATATAAGGGAACCCTAAAAAACAAAGGAGGATCGGGTAAAATTCGTTACAAATTATCGGTATAGTGGTGGGTGTACCTAATAGGGCTTTATGAGAGGGAAAATGGTATTATGATCAATTATAAAACATGAGGGAAGTATTTGGGAGGAGATTAATCATACCACATCACTATTAATTACACATAAAAGGGAATAACATAGAGGACAAACTGGAATAAAAGAGAAATGGAGATGATCCCTTACCTTAAATCTGATGGTATTCTACGGTTGTCATCAATGACCTGAATAAACATTTTATGTTTATTAATTAATAATTAAATAACATCTTATATATTTAATTGACTTATTATAACCTTTTTAATTTCATTTAAGACCATTTTTATTATTATGTGGTGCAATTTCATTGTTTGGTTCTCTTTGTTTCCTTGGTTTTAATGGCCGGTTCACATATAATCATGTTCAGAGAATCATGTAAAATGGCAATGGTTGTCCATAATTTGAGTTATATTATATTATTTAATATCCATAATGTTACAAGGTTTTAAATTCCATTTTGTTACTTGGCGTAAAGATGAATCATTATATACATTATTTAATTATAACGGTTTGGGTTAATTTGCAGTTATTGACCACAAGGAACATGTTTTTTTAATCAAAACCATGTGTAAAAAATGATTAAAGAACCATAGATGAGATATAATAAATATATTATGGCCGGTCTAGACCATGAAAATTGTTTCATGACCAGAATTGAAAGTGATAACAGGAATTGAAACACCATCGTCCTTGAATGTGGTAAATTAGCACATCTCAGATGGTGTTTTCATTTTAGTGAAAAAGAAAGGGAAAGGAGAGATAATTAAGAACTATTCCTTTATCAGGAAAGTATTTCAGCACATGTGAGGTACTGATGTCATCACAAAATTTGGATGAAAGGAGTTGAGGAAAGAAAAATAAAAGAGATGAACATGAAAATGAATGAAAATCTGAGAGACCACTTATGAAAATTCGGTAGCCTAACGGTGTAACATAAAATTTCGTAAAATGGATTGATGAGAGAAAATAATGGTATCTAATAATATGTTGATAAAAATTATAGTAATAGTGTTATATAAAATCAAAAAACAACATATCAAAAATGGATATTCAAATAGATAACATAAAATAAGTGTTGACTAAAAGAGGATAGTAAAATGTTCCCTTACCTTGTGGAGTAACACATAAAACATTAAGGTTGGGACCTTAGGGGACTGAGTACACTATTAGAGGAATACTAGGGAGGTAAAACTACTAGATCATAGAGTATTATGGGTATGGAATGAAATAAAAATAAGGGAAGAGTGGGTATTTATAGTAAAAGAGAGAGAATATTTTATTAATTTCAAGGACAACTAATTAGTGGTTTTGGAAAAACCATTGGCATTCCCATGGTATTGGCATGTGGTATTAGCTACATGGGAATCCTAAAATATAATTTTAATTTACACAATTATAACAGAATTTTTTATTAATTATTACATCATTATGATGTCATTATGTAAACCGAAAACTCAAAACTGTATTTTAACTATTCACGAAAAATTCAAGTATTTTAAAAAAATCCCAAAAATTTTCCCTAAATATTTTCAATGCATAGAATTCAAAAATGATATCCATTTTTTAAAAATAATAATCTATATATTTTTTTATTTAATTTTTAAATAAATTCATAATTTATTAAATGAAAACAATATTAAAACTATAACTCATTCTATAACACCTTGAAAAATTAATCATGGTACCATAAATTATCTTTCGAAAAAAAAGAAAAGAAAATAAATATTTATGATTACTTTTTATGAAAATAAATTTTCATTTTTTATTATATAATTAATCATTAAATTTTAAATAAAATATTTTTGACGTACTAAAATACCAATTCTGATATTATGATCGTTTATTTACATCAAAGATATCTAAATTGTATTTTTTTCATTCATGGGTGATGTTCTGATTTTTTGGCCCATTAATATTCATTACTATTCATAATGGTATTCTATTATTCATAAGAGTATGTTACTATTCATCAAACATTGTTTTTTTCTTATTAGACTCCAAATAACTTACTGATCACAATTGTACATGACCGTTATTTGAAATTAAAAACTCATAAATGAAAAATGTGTGTTTAATTTTCATATAATACTTATTAGTTCTTTGTGTTGTTACTTAATGTTATATTATAATATAATTATAAGAATGGATTTTTCATTGCTAAAACATAGGGTCATTACATGCTTAAGATTCCATCAAAAATTGAGATTCAATGGTAGAAAAACATGTAATGATTTAGACAAAACAATAGTGGAAATGAAACTATAGATAATAAATATAGATCTTGAATCATTCAAAATTAAATAAACTACATACTTGAAACAATTATGATAATGATCGTTCAAACAGTTCTTCATGGCTTGATACTCAAAATAAACAGTGAGGGAAACAGTGTTAGTAATGTTAACAGAATGAATAATAACCTTGAAATCGATCCAAATTTCCTGTATTGAAGTAAAAAAATGGAAATAAACTAAATAATTTCGTGTTTAGGGAGAGGGAGTATAAGGTAATGATAAAAGAATGAAATAAATAAATTTCGTCCACTCTTGAGCCTCTAAAATCTGGTGCGCCAAATATTATATTTATTTGAGAATTATTAAACAACATGTAATAGGAAGTCACATTGTGTAATTTCGATCTGTGGTTTTCTCCATGTATTTGGTATCTACACATATCTCATGTGAATGAAATCCAATATATGAAACATTCACCCTTATTAAAACATGTAACAGGGATTCACTATGTATATCTTCGTTCATCTAGTGGGATATATGTTTTGAAAGTTTTACGATGTGTATCAGAAAATCTCATCGTGCAAGGGCTTCTCCACTTTATGTTTTCTGTAATATTTATCATAGAATGCTTTATGAAATTCGACATGATGTGAAACTATATTTCATTCCATGTAATTAGTTTTCACAATGTGTAATGGGAAAATTTTCTCCTTTTATACATTTTCTCCTTTGAAACTATAGAAGCCTACTTCCTACAAATAACAACACATACCAAATTCATTATTGAAAAAATATTAGAAAACCCATAATCAAATTATAGAAATATTTATATTACATTTCAACTTATCAATCACATAAGAGAATTCATACCCATTAAAACACTGATAATAAAACATGCGACATGTCATAAATTAAAACCATAAGACACGAGTTATATAAGCCAATAATCGTGATCCCTGTAAATCAACACTTAATCAAAGGATCTATAATAATGTGATACAATCATAAAGAAAACAAATTACTACCATGGAACATCATTTTATTATCACTCTTACAAAAACTCTTACAAATAGAATAACCTACCAAGTAAATTCAAATAATAACAAAGGGTAAACCTATATGAGGCTAACTTCATCCCTTTATAAAGTGAATTAGAGACCAATATCAAGAACACACAACATCATGAGCAATATGGGTCTCACCTATCATCATGATATGTTAGAGGATCACCCATAATATTAAATAACTTCCATGTATCATATCATGAATAAAGAATTCATAAGCGTTTATTTTTTAACATAACACCCTTGAAAACAACCATCAGTAGTTTATGTGTTCGCTAACCCATGGAAAAGATATGGTTTCCTTGAACATTTCTTTCAAACAATCATATTCCTTCTAGAGACTAAATATGGAATTTATCATTATAATATATCCCTATGGGTACATAATTAAAATCATGGGGTTTTCTCTTTTTGAATATAAACACCAAAAAATATCATTAAAACATTCTAGAGGAAAATTCCCTTTCCACTTTGAAAAAAATTAAAAATAAAAATCAGAGAATAATGTGAAAATCCTATTCATTTAAAATAACTTTAAAATATTATAAATTAATATTCAAATAATATAATGTTCATGGTGTTGGGAAAATCTATTCATGTTAAAAAAATAAAAATAAAAATTATTTTAAAACTATTTTAAAGATAGTAAAATGTGACTCTTGTGGAAAATGATAAGGTATTACCTTTTATAAATTTTTAAAAGAAGGTAAAATAGAATTTAAATTTATGGAATTTTTTTATCTTTTATAAATTTAGATTATTTATTTTTTTAGAAAACATGAATATGTAAGAGGATGATCCATGATCTCTATGAATATAAAAGATTGGTTTCGCAAACAAAAAACCTTCTTGATGTTTATTTAATCAATAATGGATGATGTTGAAACTATGTATGTAAAATATGTTAAAAATATATATTATAGTAGAATATAAGTTTTTAAATAAAATAAGATAATATAGTCACCCCTAAAGGATCTTTGAACATAGATAATCTCAAAATATGATGAGATTATATCATTTGAATCCTGATCATTTTGGTAACATTTTAATATTAATTCTATGAAATAAATATCCTAAATTGAAACATTAAATATCATGAATATAAGGATATCTATGATATATAATATAATGGTTAAGTATATCCACCTCGTATAATAATACATTCTCATAACATGAATATATGTCACAAAAAATAGATTTTGAGAAGAATAATACTTACAACGATCATGTCATTGAATTAAGATTTAATCAATTAAAAGAATCTATGTAAAACATTAATTCCAAATAAAATCATGTGAATAAATCATAAATTAAATAATTAAAATTTCATAAATAATATTGAAAAAATACAATAAATGAAGAAGTAATATAACCCAATAAAATAAATTTGATTTTAGAAACCCCTTTCCAATTAGTAACATTCTAGTAAAATCCTATTCCATGAAAATTTTTAATTAAAAAAAAAAATACCATTAAGTATTAATGATTCACTATATAACATGTATAAGGGTACTATATTCATCGTATAAAAGAAATTAGGCACATAACATTAAAACATAACTGGATGAATTGAATTTGAGATTAAATCCCATACCTCAAGCACATTCACATCATATATGTAATTCAACTCAAATATATAAATATTTTAATAATTATTTAATTATTTATTGACATTTAACATTTATATTAATTTATAATTAAACAAATTATGTCATTTATTATGACTAAATATTTAATTTCTTAAACATTTTTGTGTGTGTCAGGTGTTTTGGGGATGTTTGTTTCATAATTTTAAACCAACATTGGAATACTAACCATGGTTTAATGGTTCATTTTAACATTAATACTAGAATAGTATTAATATAGATTTAATTTTAATAAATAATTTACACTTTTAAAACCAAATATGAAATTCGGTTAGGAAAAATTAATTACGTTAAAATCAGGGAGATTGTAGGTCGTAAGTATACACTAGCAACATTTCCATTTTTTGAAGTGCATGAAAGAAAGAAGGTAAGTATCATATTATCTATACACAATAATAATTTTATCATAAATATCATATTTAATCATTAACAAATCATATATATACAATCCATTTATTTTTTTTGGTGAAAATAGAATCATATCGCATCATGAAGGTGGTAATATATATGTACCTACAAAAGACATTATCATTTTTCAATGCATTGTTGTGTATGAAAATAGATGATACAATATATTTGTAAATACTTAACTATGTAATGAGTATAATATATATAAATTTAATCCATCATTAAGACTTTCCATTAGATATGGTGATGGAAAATGAAATACATTGGTCTGAGAGGTGTTTGTCTATCATATATAGGAAGGAAGGATTCATTTCCCATTTGGTGAAATGAAGAGACAGATCTATGTTATTACATTAAAATAAAAACATATAATTTTATTTAAAAAACTAGTGATATTATATTATAATGTTGTAATGATATTTTCATGGGGTGGAATATTTAATAAAACTAAAAATTCAGTTAAATGTTAAACAACTTCTTCAAACAACAACCTTTGTTTTATACCTTATTCCATATATCCATGTTTTTCAACCCAACCATGCAGCCAATATAACATGTATAGCTCTTGTAAAATGGATAAAAATGAATATTCATTTAAAAATAAGGTTTTTATGATCATAATATAAAAATCCAGTAAAATATTTATAGGTTTATATATTATTTCATACCATGACCTTTAGATTTATCATTCTATTAACTATTTGTTATCTTAACTAAGATAAAAAAGTTTTCAATATAAAAGGGTTGTAAATTATTATACAACATTAAAATTTGGAAAAAAATTTCTATGGACTGAAATTTATAATCATTTTCAATCATAATTATTCTCCTAAATTATTTTTAAGAAATTTATTTAATTTTATAAAATATATTTAACAAAAATATATCATTACTTTCAATTTAATAATTATTCAAATTATTTGAAATTGAAACAAAAACCACTTAAGTTTAAAAATAATACATTAAAAAATGAATACTACATTATTATTAACTATATAATTCTTGTGAAAAAAATTTAATCAGAAAAAATTATTTTTATGTTTTTAAAATCATTGAATTTATATTTCAACTACTTTTACAGGAACTACATAGGCATTTACTAAGAATTTGAGGTAATTATTTAATCATTAAATAACAAAATAATATTAAAATTAAAGAATTAATTTTATTAGGATATTGATAAGTATTCACAAAAAATTTATTTTTATCCTGATGTTAACATATATTAGATATTTAAATTTAAGAGTGTGAGATTTTTTTTTTTTCATTATTTTAAATAATTTTGATGTAATTTTAAAGACTAAATAACCCAAAATTTTTATAATACCATTTTATGTATAATGATTGTATAAAAAACTATTAAAATTTATTAAATTCAATCTTTAATGTAATTCTTCATCCTTATCATTTAATTTTTAACCTTAATTATTTATTAACCCTCACTAAGGCAACAAATATTTAGTACAATTAATATTCAAAATTACCAAAATTAAAAGAGAATTATTTAACAAATTTTAACATCTTTCCTCAAAATATTGGTCATATTTTATCAAATTAAATTCATGGAAGTGAAATTATTTATTTCATAAATAAACATTAAATATTCTATGAAAATAATTGATTTCAGAAAAATGACATTTAATTAAAAAAATGTATCTGACTAAAATTCATGTATATTGTATTTTACAGTAATTTTTATTAAATTTTCTAAATAAAAATAAACAAATTAAATTTTAAAACTAACCCAAATATAAAATATTTCTATGTGAATACATTTTTTTGGAAAATATAGTTTTCAATAAAATTTAGTGTTTACGCTATTAATTGAAAAAAAAAATATTTTAAAAATTATAAATAATGCATCATAAAAGAACTTTGAAATGATAATTTCATGATTGATTTTAAAATTTTTTCATTTAAAATTACATAGATTAGATGTAAATATTTTAAATAAAACCATATAATTCATAATACCCATTCTGGTTAGAAATATATCTTTTTCCTTTTGACTGTAAAATTAGTTCATATACTTATATTGAATATAGATATATAATATATAACTTATTAATATTAATAAGAAATTAAAAATATCTATCTTAATATTTCCCATGTTGTTACTTATAATATGTTGGAATTTAAATTCTTAGGCTGAAACATTACTTCACTGTGGTATTATTGTCTTTGGGAGTGAGTTTGGGTGTGGTTAGTTAGATAAGAGATAGAGCCAAGATAAAAATAATAGTAATAATAAAAACCACACCTAGATAGTGTACTATTTCATTATTATTTATTCCCTAATGTGATGGGGAACAATTGTCTTTGATGTTCATTATATCCCAATGTATGATCTATTATTTTTTGTGTTTGAGGAGTGATAATTTATATAATGATGTAATCTCTAATACCATGATATTTTATTATCAATCACGTTAGTGTCATCACTCCTTGACTGTTTTTTGATTAAATATTTTTTAGCTTTTTATCAAGATTAAGTTATTAATCCAACATGTATTTGAAAATGGGAAATTATTTCCATATAAAGTTTCAAGGGTAATGTATAGTGTCATGATTAATACCATTGAAAAGTGGTGTTCTGGTATTTAATCAATTAGGAATAATTATTGACAGTAGGGATGGGGGAGATTGTGTTGTGTTTTTTCAAGATGTGGTTAACAAAAAATCCTTTCACCAAGATACTCTATATCACAAAGTCATGTTTTAAATATAAATTTCTATTATAAAATTGTGTTGACTCACATAATTTGTTTGATTCCATTTTTTCCTCTCAAACACATAGTTTCTTATTGATAACCTTATGTGGTTCTTGTTCATTTCCAAGGGAGTGATAATCCTCTTCTACAAGGGGCCAACATCCTAAATATAAGGATTTATTTCTCTCCATTCCATTTATTCCCTCTTGAATGCTTACTCTATAAGATCTATGGGAATGGTATATTATAGATTATGTGGAAACATTGGTAAAATGGTTGGTGAATGGTTTCTGTTAATCGGTTTGGTGGGAAATTATTCCATGTTTGATCATTTTTGATAATTTCATTTTTCTTAAACACATAAAGTGATTTTTACATCTTTAGTTTGTGGTAGAGGCTTTTGAATATATATATTTTACATATTTGTTATGGTGGAATTATTATTCTTTTATTTTCATATTAAAAGGGTTATAATTAAAATAATGAAGATAATAAGCATGTTTAAAAAATTATTGTGAGTGAAACATGTGTATTTTATATTTTTTTAAAAGTATGATTGAACAATTACTATTACGGTTGTCATATTAATCATGTTTCTGTGATCTTTTAGTTGTATTTTTTTATACTAAATCATGCATAATTAGTTTACTAAAAAGATGATGTTAATGGAAAATTTAATAAATAAATAATGAATTGGTTTATCTATGTTTTTGTCTTGAGTATGTATTAAAAATTATATAGTGAACAATATTTAGAGAGGTTGACTATTTCCTCTATTATATAATTTAATTATTTTTTTAATAAAAACTTATAATTCATTGATTTTTGATGTTTTAGTGTGGTTGTTTTTCTATTATAATGGAAAGGGTTTTTGTTAAATGTTTTTTATGTTACTCAATAGTGTTAACATGGGTTAGTGTTGTTATGGGTGAAAAGGTTTAAAATATAATATTGTGGTTTATTCATGTGGATTTTTAATGCAGTGGTGTGACAAAAAATTGGATGGTATGTAGTGGTTGTTTGGGATATAAAAATAATGAATTTTCAAATAAATTAATGAAAATGAATATTGTTATAGGTTGTGCCGAAATGGAATTTATGTATGAATAATTTGGAATAAATTACTTGTTAAGAATATGAGTAATTATTTTATGTGTCTATATATATGGTAAAATATTATGGTTAAAGTGTAATGAACGGTTTTTATAATTAATATGGTAAATGAAAATATTAATATGGGTTAAATGGTGGGAAATAAAACGAGTGAATTATGTTATCATTATGAAAATAATGTATTCGTTTTGATTGGTTGAGGTGGTAAATTTTCTATTGAAGGTAAAATGTTGGGATTATGAAATGGGAAGTTATGTATATCATTTCAAAAAATAATAATGAATAAAATAATAATTTATTCCTAGTAAACAAGTTGATAATTTACTTTTTATTTTATTATGTAGGGGTTATAGTTATATGTTAAATTTTTTAGATCTTGAATTTTTTTTATGTGGCGATGATGTTGTGATGGTGAGATAAGGATATAGATGAGTTTTATTGGAATTATTCTCTAGGATGATCTTTTATGACTATTATATACCCATTTTATTTTAATTTAATACGTCCATAACACCACCCATGTGAGGTACATTATTGATTCACCTTTGAGGTTTTGGGTTATGGGTGTACACTCAATAATAAAAATGTGTGTGATGTGAATAGATAAATACTCACATTCTCCACTATTCTATATAGTCATAATATAATCTATATCAGCCTATGAATATTATGTCTTATAATGATACCATTATATGGAAATATAGTGGATAATTTCAATGGAATATGGAATGGGTTTGATTACTTCCCTAATTTTTCTTATGTTCAATGTGATATATGGTTTTGGTATCTGGTACCTCGTTGTGGTATATGATACATCACTATGGTATGAATTATATTGTCATGGTATGTAGTATGTGTCAATGTTATATCAAATGTGTCTATAGTGGTGATGTGATTTTGAGGATGTAGTATGTTGTCATATAGGGGTATTAGTGCTAAGATGTATTCCATTGGGGATTATGGGTTAATAGTTTAGTGTGAAGCCTATGTAGGGTCCCATATAATATATTTAAATGATAATTAGGTTATCATACTTGTGTATAGATTTTATGAGTGCCCTTTTCAATGTTGTCTTGGAAGTTTATTTGATTTTTTAACATGTTGGTTAAATTATCAATTAATATATAACTTAATATTATTATTTTATATTTATATTGAGATTATGGGAAGCATTATTATGAATATTCATGTATGGTCACCCCTATATTCGGCACCCTATTTTAACAAATTTTTATAATAGTGTTGGTGATTTGGATAGAAATTACTATCTCATGATATATGGTTGTCATATTTTGATCCACTACTATATGAGTTTTTTATTTTGTCATACTTTATTATTTATGTATGATATTTCATGAATTAATTATTCATCATTTAATTTTCTTACATGGATTTTATTTGTAGTTTATTTATTTTATTTCTTGCATTATGATGTTAATACATCCCAACATGTTTTTTTATACCCTTGGTTGTAGTCACTAACGGATGGACTTTCAATGGTGTAATTTAGTTTTCCTGGACAACTACAATATAATCCATGTATGATTTTTAACTGGTTTCAGTTTTTTGAGAGTGGTATCAAAGAATTTATCATTATTTCTGATGGATTTTATAGTCATGAACTACTAAGTAATGTATTTATTTAGTGTGTAAATAGTATTATCTTATATTAGTATGGGGTTTTGTTACGATACCTTAATGGTCAGACGACACTTGAAGGGGGAATTTGTGATCCTAATGAGAAAATCCATTTAATACTCTCATTATTGTACTATTCAACTCTCTCATATTTGTCTCTAATTGAAACAATTATCAGTCATTATAAGTTTATTAACAATATTTATCTCTTTTATAGAATGAAATATCACTACAGTTTCATAGTTATTTTTTAATACACACATCTCCACTTTAATTATCAAAAGTAACATGAGAATAGATATGTCCTTGAACTCATTATAGTGGTTGTTTTTTCCCATTTAAAACCTAGATCCGATATAATAGAGTGAACATGCTCGAAAACAGTGAATATTTGAGCCTCCACATAGACTTTATATAAGATTATCTTCTTCTTCTCTTTACAATAGTTTGAAGAGGATATTCTCAAAACTAAATAGTGTTTATGAAAATTGAATCATAAAATAATTCTAATTTTTCATGTTTTATACATTAAAAAATAAATTAATAATTTTATTTCACATTTTACATAATAAAATAGTAATTTTTATCTATAATGAGAATATCTCAGTTAAAATCATTTAAATTGAGTTAAGATCATATTTTTAATTCTCCTTAAGACTCTAATTTTTAATCTTCACATTATATTTTAATATCACAATCTCAAACATTCTAAAAATCCTACAATATTTAAAATGTTTAAATATTCATCCATGTTCTCAATGAATAATACACCATTCCCTTGTGGCTTATATCTTTGAACAATAAATCATTCTCTAATAATAATTTCATGGATTAAAAAACCATATAAATTATAATGACTTTTGAATATACGAAGAACCTAGAAGAAGCATGATAACATTCTTCAAAATTACTTTATTTTGTAAATATAATTAATTCATCCTGAAAAAATATATTTTGTCTCCATAAAATATTTTATATGTTTGCATATCAGAGAAACAGATCTCAAATGTTTTCATAGAAAATATCTTATATGAAGGTAAATTTTCTTACACATAATAGTATTTTATTAGCTATAAAAAAATTATTAAGGGTAATGAAAATATCTTAAACAATATCATGTTTCTTATTCATATAATATTTTAATTTGTTAATGATTTACTCCTAATATTTCAATAAATATTTCTTATATGTATGATGATTTACATCATCAATTTTCAACACCTAATACGGGATTCAACATTTCACTCTTCTCAAACTAGAACCACTTCAACTCATCTTCAATGCTTCTAAACCCCTCAAAATGCATCATAAAAAACTACAGAACCATAAACTCCCTTAAAATATATTTTAATCATTGACTTATGGATAATTTTTAAATCCTGACATGAAATTCAGCACCAAACAATCATCACAGAAAAAGTAGTGTCAACAATAAATACTACATCATCCTCTAGAGGGTCAACAATCTCATAGTATGGATATTTTATCAATATTATCCATATCATCTCCCCATTATTGAAAATTTAATTAAAGTGATTAAGTACTAGGGAAAACATAAAATACCTAATGAAATGAGTCTTAAATCAATCAAATATATATCTATGTTTGATAACATGATTTATAAATGAATAATAATTATATTAATAATCAATAATGTACTTAATAAACACTCATATCAAACATCATGTATAAAAAAAGAAGAGTAAATTGAACATGATCAAGTATATATACCCCAAAATAACTCAATTAACATAATAAAATAGTTCTATAAAAGGTTATCTATTTTATACCCATTAATACAATATCATCAAAATAATTATTCAGGATAAAAGAGAGGGAAATAAAAACATTCATTCCTTAGTATTTTGTATTATGATGCAATCCCATTAATAGCCTTAGGTTATCAAATATATTAGTTATGAGAGGATTTTATAACATATCAAAAACATTCTCCTTATATCGAATAAATTATATCTTTGGAATACCATCTTCATTCGTTTCATTTAAAAAACATATTATATTTCATTATTTTTTGACATGGAGTGCATAAATGTATTTCTATAAATATTAATTTCACTCTAATTATAATTTCATATAACTATAGGGTTTTAAAATTCAATATTCAAGTCATTTAGTTGGGTTATCATATGTATTATTTGTGTACCTTCATCTGATGAAACCATATCTTTAGCTTCAATTGGTCCTGGGGTAATTTATTTTTGTTTCTTCTAATACCATGAAACTCAAAATTTTCCAATGAAAAATATCATACCAAAAGGTGATTTCTTATGTTTTAGAGATCATTCCCAATAAACATTATATAATAATATCATATCCAAATCACCTATCATATTTTACGTCATCCCATAATTGAATATATTTTAAAAGGATACCAAGATTACCTTTTCATATAATAGGTGCACTTCCTTTGTATTTGATTATTTCCACAAACAAGAAGTGGAAAAATATAAAATGTTCCACCTAGATAAAATCTATTAAATTTTATATCCAATCAAACTTCTAAATTACTTACCATTATTAGTTTCCCCTTCCTTATCCAAACTCAGGTATTTCCTTAATTAAATTATTAAGTAAAATCATTTATCTTCCTGTATATCGACCTTATTTAAAACGTCCTTTGATATTTTTTATTATGGGGAAAAATTATTCTCTTTTATAGATAATTTTTAATCCCATGAAAAACATTATTTCTCAAGGAATTTAATTTCAAAACATTATTATATGTGCTTTGATAAATCCTTCAATAAGTATTCCTCCTTTCTTGAATAAAAATTATCATCAATATAGTTAACAAAAAAAGTAATGTGGTGTTGGACATATATATATAAACATTTTTGTCCACATACATAGTTTTTTATTTCATGAACTTCATATACTCATCATGTATAAAATTATTTTCTCTTGGGTCCTAATTTAAATAATATAGTGATTCTTTAGCATATATACCTTACTACCATCTAAATCTAGAATTAAACCTCTAGGCAGTTCCATGTATACTTCTTCATCCTGCTAAAAATTTAGAAAATTTAAATTGAAATCCATTTGAAATATTTTTGAATAATTTATATGTATTATTATATAGAATGATTCTAACACATTCACATCTATAAATCGGGGAAAAGGTTACATAAAATATAATTTCATTAATTATTTAATATCTAGTATAAACAATCATGGCCTTGTTTCATTCAACTTCACCATTCTCATCTAATTAACTTTGAAATAACCATTTTTCTACCAACACATTATATCTAGGAATAAGATATCCTGTCTAATTATATTAAATTATATCAATATCTTTTTTCAAGATTAAATCCACTCCTTGTTTTCAACTTCTTAATAAATTTTCCAATACTCAGCCTTTGAAAATAGACTACTATGAATGTTTATCATGATATACCTTCTTGTATTCACACTATGATTCTAATCTCTAATAAACTTTTTTATATAAACTAGTCGTATTAGATATTAATTTTCTACTTTAATCCTTTATTATTCATCATTATTATTAGATAATTTCTAATCTAAAACATTAGTACTAATCTATGTATTTTTTTTCATTCATCAATAGGTTCAAAACTATAAACATATTACTCATCATCTAATGAAATATTATTCCTAATTCCTTCTTCATTTATAAGAAAGGGAACTTAATTACATTCAAGGATCATTCCATATTTATTAGTATAGCACCTGTAAGAAATCCCATTTATATTATATCCCAAGAAAAATCCATTTACATCTTATTTTATCAAACATTCATTCACATATATCAATTATTTATTAGACATTCACTTCCAAAGAATTTAATGTTTTGGAAAATGTTCTTCTTTTTACACCAGATCTCATAGGGAGAAATATTTGATTTCAACATCATGATAAAACTATAATGAATTATTCCAGCATCTTGTATGTCATTCAATTAATAATACCATTAGTTTTTATCTCTAAAAACACATTTATCTCTACATTAACTAGGGCCGTATTATTTATTTTAGACACTCCATTTATTGGAGTATATGAAACATTGAAGTAAATTGATTCCATGATTTATAAAAAATTGAGTAAACTATGTGTTTCCTTATTCCTAGCCATTATCTATTATCATTCACCTCATTGATAAGTACGTTTTCGTTTTTAAAAGTATTTTAATGCCCTTGAATCTATCCAAATATTATGATTTGAGTGATAAAAAAATTATTCATGTAATACTTTTGAAGTATTCCATGTAGGTGAGGAAATAAATTTCTATATTTATTAACTTCTTAGCTATAGGACCACAGACACAAGAGTTAATCAATTCTAGAAGTTTTGATGTTTTAATTTAACTTCCCTTGAATGATTTATTCATTACTATCCCTTTTTGATGTCTTAAAATAGTTATTAAATACTATTTCAGTATTTGTAAATTAATTATATCATATTATTTAATCTATTTCTCCATATTATTTTATACAATGTGCGTAAGTCTTCATTGAAATAAATCATTGCATGCCTGATAAATTATGTTATATACTACACTGTCTTCCCAAGTTTGAATCAATTTTCATATGGTTCTCACACCACTAATATAAGAGCCTCATGTTTTATTATTTGGACTATAAATCCCTTTAACCATAATATTTTCTTATTTCCAACATCACATTATTGTGATTAACTCAAAATATTATTCTTTAATCCATCATCAAATAATAAACTATACGGGTTGATCTAAATTTTACAAATGATTTGGGTTTTAATACCTATGCCTTTAGAGAACATTCGTTAACAAATGTCACATATCCTCCTTAATACTTCTTTTAATTTTCCATATTTCTCAAATATCATATCATATGGTATCAACAAACACTAAACACGATCCAAGGATTTTTGTATTAATATGCTTTAAATATTACCTTAACAACATTTGAATGTTGGATGTACGAACTCAGATTATGAATCAAAACCTTTGAAATAAATTTAGTTATAATAGAATGAAAAAAATACATATATCTAAAGTGTTTAATTGATCATTCCTTCAACGTATCTCTTATAATAATTAAAAATTGTTTCTTTCTTTAACTCTCTCCCGGAGATATTAATAATTTGGATGGGTTCTCATCCATGGTTTTTTACTCCCCTTAGTTATTACTCTATTATCTAAACATATAAAGTCATATTCTACCGATAGTTAAAACACTATTGGCTAAAATTATCATAATCCCATAACTACCACTGAAACATTCTATTTCGATAAAGGTTTTTTGTTGTATTAGTTATTTTCTTGTATATTTTTTTCCATTAAATGTGTGGATCTCAAAAGAAATTTCAATGGCATTCTTCCTGTATTTTTCATTAACAATGTACTGTGACATCGAAATATTTTATTCTATGCTTTAAAAAAATAATCTCTACAATGGGTTACTTCTCCCAAAAAACCATACTTATGCTAAAAATCTAAAATATTGTTATTTAAACGTAATAGTTATTAGCTTAACATTAGAATAACAAAAATGATTGAGATTTACTAATTTATAAAAAATATAATTTAATAATGTTTATAAAATTAACTCATTGGTTACCAATTATTTATAAATTTAAATAAATCCAACTTAACTTACAGAATGTGTTATTATATATATATATATTTATTTATTTATTTATACACACAATGAAATTTTATCATAATAAAATAAATTATAACTATTATAGAAAAATATTAATGATTTTTATTTTTACTCTATTTAGTAAAATATTTTTTTAATTCATACAACATTTTTTTTAAAGGATTAAGATAAGAAAAAATCCAATTTCAAGCATAAAATCTATGTGTTTTTAAAGCCAGTTCTGTCGCCTATTGGTGGTGCACATATATTCAATATAAATTTTGACACCTTTTAAAGTTTTATATGAAAAATTAATAATTATTTTTATAATCCAGATATCAAAATTATTTTTGAGTGAATTTATGATATTTTTCTGATAAGTTACATTTTTTGATGAATAATAAAAAATAATGCATTTTATTTGAAAAAAAATTTATTTAATTTTTTTATGTAGTTAAATTATACATTAAATTGATATAAAAGTATAATTAGATCAATTATACATCATTAAATCCAATTTATGTAATTGGAATCAATTTCACAATGAAATTGTTTATAAAAACATTTTTATCATTCAATGTTTTCAATTTAAACCCCATATTTTTCATTGTGTTTTCGGACAAATATTAAATATAATTCTGACAGTTATATGAATTTAATTAGGCAAAATTGATTCTATATTTTGGATCAGAACTTCCAAATTATTTGTTAAGGTCTTTTTTATATTTATGAATAAAACAATTACCATGGTAAAAAAATTATTTACCACAGTAAAGGTAAAACAAGATTAAAGGGGTTACTGTAAAAATGGTAATTGCTAAAAATACCTAAAAACAAGAAAATTTAATAGATATTTGAGGTTTCAATATGAAAAATATGGCCTAAAATATATTAATTATAACCTGAAGACATTTAGTTCGATTTCACCTCAATGTGGAAAACTTTAAAAATAAAATATTCATTATTTTAATCACTCAAACACACCTCTCCTTAAGTACAAATACCACAGCTCACCACCCCATTTCGACCCAAAATCTATGAAGATCATAAAAAATCTTCCCTAAACCTATAATCCTAACTATTCCCACATCCAACTGATTATATTAATACCAAACTATAAAATTTGTTTTTCTCAATGGTCTTTCATGTAGGGGATTCTGAAGAGGTAATTTTCTCAAAACACCTCAATTAATTTCTTTTCTTCTAAAAATTTCTCCACTTATATTTATTACTTAATGTAATAGTAATTATACAATCATTTACGTACTATACTATTTTGTTTATAATGTAATATCTCATTTCCATTTCATTTCTCATCACTTGTTATTAAAATAAACGAAACTATTGTCCATGTTATATTGATTAATCACCTCTATGAATAAGGTTTTTATTCCCATTACATTACCGCATTCATGGATTTTCAAGAATCTATTATTAGTTTTAAATAATATCCCAATAGGTATATGAAAACATATTTAATTTTATTTTAACCATATATATAAATAATGATAAACAAAAAAACTATGTTGTTATGGTTGGGGAAATATGAAAAATAAACTATTCATTTACCATTTACATGTTATCTAATAAATCATCAACTTATTTGAAATAAAAATGATAAATGGGACCATATATACATCTTTAATTTCATTATTATATTTTCATTAATATTTTTGAGTTTTATTCACATTCTAAAATAAAATCCATAATAATACACGAATGAACTGATCATGAAAAATGTGAAATAAAGTCACCCAAAATAATGATAATCATTAAATATTGTTAATGAATGGGTGGTAATGTGTTATAAAATATCATAATTAAGATTTGGATACTATAATGGATTAACTGAATTCATTAGACCATTATATGTGAGGTTTAATTATTATAAATTAAATGGAAACATAAGGTAAGTGTTTCCTATATCAATTTATTACAAATGTGAGATATATGCCTTAATTACCACTTAAACCTTGTGTGTTGTATACATAATTCCAATGAATGTAATATTTGATACATATATTTAAATTAAGGGTATTTAAATAATTAATTTATAATCTTTTTTTAATGTGTCTTATGGTTTAACATTTACCAATTCGGTTATCTAATTTTCATTAAATTTTCTTTCCGTGAAACACATTTGATGTTGTGCAACGTTATTCATTTACAAGGATTATATAATTTCCTTTTACATATACTATCATTAATTACTTAATTTAATGATATATTTTGTTTCATGTAATATTCTCTTTATTGGAATGTTTTTTTATATAAAATGTTTTCTAAACATCATTTCAAAAATGTTTATAAATGATATTTAAAGCCTTTTCAAGGAAAATGATTTTAAAGAGACATAAAATATTTTTCAAATCATCCTTTTGATTTATTTCTAGGTTATTTTAAAATAAAACATTTGAAAAAATATTTTATATCTTAAAACTCATTTCATTCAATGATGAAAGGTTATTTTCCACAATAAATTCTTTAGAATGTTATTTCAAAATTATTTTCCATCTATGATGACTTTTTTGGTGTTTCTCATACATTAACGAGGATATAATCCAAGTATACCATACATAATAATAGTATAAATTATTTATTATTATTATTATATAATGATGTTTACGAATTCCATTTCGTTCAATTTTTATCCCTTATATATATTCCTTATGTATGATTCTATATGTGGAACACATAGTCATGAATGTATTGTGATAGATGCACCCAGATTGCACTCCAATGCATTGGGAAATTATTTTCTCATGATATTTCATGTTTCAAGAGGGAGTGAACCTGATTCCTTTATGGTAGTTTTTACTCCATGTGTAATGGTGTTTGGAGTAAGCCCTGACTCATGTTTTTGTCATGTTGTATGTTATTTCCTTATTTAAATTTTTTATTTTATTCTATCATGGATTATGTTAATCGATTTTTTATAACACATGTATTGTGAATATCAATTTTTTATTTCATGAATCATGATTTTGAACATTTATATACAATTTATAATTTCATTATTTTATTTTCATGATCACATAATCAAATTCACATATTATGCTTTCATATGATCAGGGATTGGTTACGCTTATATTACCCTTCATGAGCATCTGATCTCACCATTCTTATGTTCTATTTTCTCGATGATGTGATGAAATATGTTATATTAAATGTCGCTAGAAGGATACCACATTAATGGTTTTGATGACCTATTAGTTTGGTAAAGGGGCAGATGATGTTGATATTTATGATACATTTTTTTATTAAACTGGCTTGTTAATAGTTTATATAAGCTCTATACAACAAGAAGCCTAAATGGTCCTTGGATATGTATGTGATCCAATGTTTCCTTTTGATGTTTTATGTTTTAGTGTAAAACGTTATGTCACATTTATCAGTATCAATGTACGTAATTTTATATCTATGTTTTTTCCACTAGATATAGATATGTGGATTCTGGTCTCTAATAGTTGGAATCAAATAAGGGTTTATAAAACATTGGAGATTAGTATTTTTTCTTTTTTTGTATACCTAAGAGTTATCGATATCATTTTTTGTTTATAATGTATAGGTTCATCATAATTTCAGTGTCTTATAAATTTCTTTTGATGAATTAAATTCTGAATGTTTATGGAGAAAAGATTTATTTTTAGATAGATTGATTTTTGAGGTATTTATGGGTTATAAATTCTAAAATGAAAAATCAATGTTTGGAGATAACCATTCAGGATAAAACATATTAGTTTTATTTCTGGGAATGTTTCTAAAATTTATGTAATTTTATAAAGATTATAGCAATATGTTTTAGGGAAAAAATAACCTAATGGATAGTAGAAAACCCATAACATCCAGAAACGTCATATAATTCAATCCCACAACCGAAGTGTGACAAGGGTGAATTTCCTACCACTAGCCTACATGATATCACGGTATGTATAAAATTGATTTTATTTATTAAAATATCTAATTAATAAAAGATTTGTTCATTTTTAGAACATATGTTTATCTTATTGATAACCATGGGATTGGAAAATGATTTGGTGATTATGTGATTAATGTCATTTTGGAAGATGTTCACAATTTTGGGAACCCTATATGATTATGGAAAATAGAATACTCTGGGATATTACTTGAGGAATACAAGTTTATTTGTATTTTGGAAAAATATATGATTTTATTTTGTCTTTATGGTGAGTCGAGTTATTTATGGAAATAGATATAATGTCATTTAGACTATGTGAATTAGGAAACTACATTATTGGTATGAGAAATTAAGAGTGATTGATGTTATTTGAATATAAATATTAAAATTTATCTTGGCAGACTATGTGATTAACTCCTTCTAATTTTTGGTTCCCAGTCATAGTCTACAATGGTTTTGAGGAATTTTAAAGATAGTTATTATAAAATGGTATATGTTTAACATTGTGTATTAATACTGAATTTTTGAAATTAATGCAGCTTTACATAATATAATGGTTATTCATTTTGTAATATTATATCTTTTTTTAAAAAAATTTTTTTTGTAATTCCTAATAAAGGAAGAATATATTAATATCTTTTGTAGATTTAATGATTAATTGAAGTTTATTATAGTGCTTCAAGAATAAAAAAAAATCACACTCACAATTGGAGAAAAATATGAATTTTTTTAGGATGTCAATTAAATGATGAAACTATACTTTTAAATAAAGTCTATTTACACATTTTATTATATAGGGGAGTGTTTTAATTTATCAAATATATGAAAAGTATCTTGAAATAAAAATATTATTCATTTAATTCTCTTTCCAAGAAGTCAATGGACTATTTAAACCTATTAATTTTTTAGGGTTTTATGATTGTATAATTTCTAATGACCATGTTCTATATCATTCCCCATCAGAACATGATAGTTTGATTTCTCTTTCATGTCCTATTTTCACTTCTTGATAATTTTTTCCAAATTATAACCATAGTTAAGTATTTATAATATTCTTTTATATTCTATATTTTTAGGGGGTTTTTATTGACCCCTTTTCCAATGTGGGTTTCCAAGAAAGATAATTTTCAAACATCTATCTTTGATTTTCAATGTAAAAATTTAAATTTGTTCTGGAAATTTCATGCATTTATTTATCATATAATGATGGTAACTGATAGATAGAATATTACACCAAATAATTATAAATTTAGTTATATGTTCCGTGTATATATCATAAGTATATACGTACATAATCCCTTACATGTACTAAACATATAGGTCATACTGATAGAGGAAGATCTTCCCTATAAAGAATGACCATTAGAGGTTTTGTATCATAAGTATCCACATCTGTTAATATCATAGATATTTAAATTTGAAGTAGAAACTATTTTTAATGGGGTAGAATACAACACCATAATATTTTCATTTATTTGTTAAAAACATTATTCTCTCTGATACCTTAATTTTCACAAATCACCAAGCTTAAATGAACTCCAAAATATTATTATTTCAACACAATCATTATCACCTTGATATTGGATTTATATAAATTAATAATATTTAATAAATTATAAATATTATCATTAAACATGTTTATAAAATTAATTCATTGGTTTCCAATTAATTAAAAATGTAAATAAAATCCAATTAAACATAAATGATGTGTTTGTATAAAAACAACTATTTTTATACACACCATAAATTTTTTATTAATAAATAAAATTAATAACTATTAGAAAAACATATTAATCAAATATATATGTAACATATCTAATATGAAAAATTGAATTCATAAAATATTTTTGATAAAATAAAGATAAGAGTAAATCCCATTGGTTTCATAAAAAGAAATATTTGTTTACGTAATGTTTTTTCACCTTTTTTTGGAGAACCTTCTTTAAATATAAATTTTTAAAAAATATATAATATTGAATAAAAAATTATATTTTTTTTAAATATTTATATAAATGTTATATCAGGGTTTGTTTTTTTATATTTTTTTGATAATAATAAAATTTTATGAATATTGGAAAATATCAAATTCTATATGAAAGCATCTATTTTAAATAATTTATATAAATATATAAATTATATTTTAAATTGGTATTAAATTATAATTAGAACACTAATAAATCATTAAATTGAAAATATATAATGGGAATAAATTTAACAATGAAATTGGATATAAAAACATTTCATATTTTGAAACATTTCACTTTAACTAACGTTTTCGTTATGTGTATGGGATTAATTTTAAATATAATTTTGACTATTATGTGTATTAATTGAAGTAAAATCAATTCCATATTTGGAATAATAAGGTCAATAATAGTTTTATGGAAAATACATTTTTAGGCATAAATCATTTACTATGGTAAAAAATATATTTACCGTGGTATAGGTTAACTAATAAACAGGTTAAAGTTAAAAAGGTAAAGGCTTAAAATAGTAAACTAATAAAAACAACAATGGATTTTTAGGTGTGGATCAATCTTATAGAGGCTCCGTTAAATTAATTTCCATCCAAATTCATTTAATTTAATGGACCCTAAATTTGGATGTATTTAAATATAAAATATTCATTATTATAATCACTCAATCTCACCTCACCCTAGTTATAAACACCAACCATATTCACCAAATTTCAACTCATTATCCTCGTAGATGCTCTAAAATCTACCCCAAACGTCTAATAATCACTCTTCCCACGTCCTAGTGCTACTGGTCTGATAAAAATACCATTTCCAAGGTCCTCAATGTTCTTTCCAAGAGGTGATATCGAAGAGGTAATTTTCCCAGAACACCTAATTTAATTCCATTTCTTCTTCTACATTCTCCTCATATTCGTAAAATTTAATGGGAAAATAATTCTAGAATCAAGTAAATAGTGTAATTTTATTTTTATGATGGAATATCTCAAAATAATTTCATTTCTCACCACCTCTTATTAATTGAAACTACACTATTGTCCATGTTACGTCGGTTATTTTCCTCTACGAATAATGTTTTTTTGTTTTCCATTAATTCTTTCGTGGATTGTCCAAAAAATATTATTCAACTTAAATAATATTTTAGTAGGTATATTATAACTTATTTAATTTTCTAGAAACATAATATTGAATTAATGTTAAATAAAAAACTAGTATTTATGATCATATAAATTTTCCAAATTAAATTATTAATTTTTCATTTACATTTTATCTAATAAATCATCCCCATGTGAGAAATAAAATTAATAATTTAGACCATTTAAAATTAAGTATTTTCATTGTTAACATTTCACTTAACGTTTATTGTTTTATTCCCATTTACATGGAAATACATAATTATACATGAATGAACCGATCATGAAAATCTTGAAATGAACTCTCCCATAATAATGAAAATCGTGAAATATTATAAATCAAAGGGTGGTAGGATTTTATAAAATTCCATAAAAAAAATATGGTTATATAATGAATTAATAATATTCTTTAAAACATTATATATGATGTTTATTTATACCAAACTACTTAGAATCGTAAGGTAAGGGTTTCTTAACTCCCTTCTTACTTATCTGGCATATATGAATTATTAACCACTTAACCCATGCTTATGTTGTATATACATCCCATGAATGTCATATATGATATTTATCTTTGAATTTATGAGAATTTACATATCCATTTTGTTATCTCTCTTTTATAGGGGTAAAAGTTCAAACTTTTCCAAATTGGTAAGGTAATTTTGTCTCAATTTACCTTCTTTCAAACACTTGTCATGTTATGCTCCTATAATAATTTACAAGGTGTATATAATTCCCATTGATGTGTATTATAAAACATATTCTTACTTTCATGATATTATGAGTTTCATTTAATATTTTCTTAGTTTAAAACAATAATTAAAAAACATATTTTTTGGATAATAATATAAAATTTTAAATTGAATTTCAATATTTTTTAATGAAAATGATTTAAATGATGATTAAAATGGATTTAAAAGATTAATTTATAAGTGTTTCCTAGGTTACATATGACTAAAAAGGTTTAATTAATGATATTTGATTTAAAAATTAATTCTTTTCAAACCAGAAAGGTTATTTTCCATATGAATAGTTTTAAAAATACTTTTCAAATTTATTTTCTACATACTTTTCATTATGGGATAGGGAGGAAACTTTATTCCTTTATGAAAATTTTTCTATAGAATGAAATCATCTTGGTAGATAGACTTGAATCATGCTTATTTCATTTTTAATATAATTTTAAAAAGTTCCTATTTTATACTATGATATCATGGAAACTGGTCTTTGATTATTTTATAACAATTATCTTATGAATACCCTTGTTTTATTTCTTGACTCACATTTTTGAATTTTGATTTATATGGTATAATTTTCAAATTTTATGTTCATGATAACACACCCTTTTCTCATATTAATCTTTCATATTATAAGGGGTTGATTACTCTTATATGACCATTACTGAGCATCAAAGTTCACCCGACTTATGTTTTATTTTCATCAGGTTATATTAATAATGTCAAATGAACTATTTTTATAATTATTTGACATGAATTATGTTTATGAACTATTAGTAGGGTATAATCTGAGATAATTAAATTCTTTATTTGGACGTTTTTTTAATGAACCCAAGTTGTGAAAAGTTTTTCCTATCTCTCTAATACTCTAAACCTTAAAGGTACTTAGGTGTATAAGTGATTCAATATTTCCTTCCAACATTTTATTTTTTTTATTGGAAAAAGTTATTTGAAATTAATTTGTATCAATGTTAGGAATGTAATGTCTATGATTTAACAACTAGATCCAAAAGTGTAGATTTATTGATGATACATGTAGTCACTTTTTTTGAATTTGTTTTCCCATCTTCTAAAAAAATAACTATTCTCCTAGTCATTCTTCTATTAAAATATTAATCTACCATTTTATTATTTTATAGAAAGAGTTTCACTCTATAATATAACTTTTTTATAGTTTTCCACTTTATATCTTACATCTTGTACATAAAATATACATATTGTAGGTTTCTTGGAATATTCACCATTTTCATCATATGCCATGACATTTTTGGGGTTATTTTTCCCTTCCTAATGTTCAACCTTGGAGATATTCCTTCTTAGATTTCCCATTTGCATATCCACATATGGAATGAAAAAATCATTAATTTTAATTATTCTGATATTTTTTTCGAATAAAGATTCAAAAACTCTCGACTTAACCAAATAATCTCTTTGAACTAGGAGTAACTAAACCACTTTTTAGCCAACTGATTTCATATTTCTTCCTACCTATTTCATTAAAGAACATTTTCATTTCCAATATCAAAGTATATTATTTGGAAATATCTCCTCCCTCTAAAAAATTATCGTTGTTGTACTGTGACTCAGCTTCTAACGAGTTAAATTTTTCTCCGAGTAATTCCATGATCACACTTTGAGAGACACCTATAAAATGTTTATAATCATCACCACAAATTTAATCAACATATGGAATTACTTATTAAATTTATTGATGTTTTCTTCTAAATGAACATGGTAAAATATTCTTATTTCCCATTCTCAAAAGAATTAAAGTATCTCTTCTACTGGTGTTCATTCTAGAAATTTCTTCACTATAGTTTTACAATCTATTTATTATTAAAATTAGTATATTAATGAACTAGTATTTGATAATTAAATCACTTTAAATGAATTTTATCTCGATACTTACCTCTTCCCCATCATATGAAATTTATTAAAATTAAGGAGAGTGATTCTGCGTCATCTTCTATATTTTCTTCTTTATCTACAAATTAATACATTGATTATATCTGTCGACCCTTGAATGCAATGGAAGATAATTACTTTTTTGTATTTATTTTCTTTTATGTGAATTAACTATACTCTTATAGAAATTAATACGTGTGGAGTAGAGTTCATAAATTTTTTAGTTTCCAAGAACTATATATTCTTGAGATGATATTTTTGAATCAAAATTACCTGGATAATTTCCAATCAATTCCATTACTAAATTAGATTCATAAATAGTTTCTATAGGACATAAAATTGTACTGAGAATCATATTCACCTTATTATGGAACTCGTCAAAAATTTTACCTGCCGATATTTAATCATTTTGATGATGTTTCCCACAAATTGGTTTCTATACCTTTTCACATTTTGGTTCCAATCATAAATTTAATAATTCTTCTTCAATATTTAATTACTAGTGGTATAACCTAAAAAAAATTCATATCGTGTCAAATTAAAAATGATAGTAAATAATTGATATAAATTAATTAATTTTAAAATTTCCAATTTTTGGTTTGATACCAGAATATGTTTTTATTTTTCAAAGGGAATCTATGTTTAATAGAATCGATAATTTCTATCATATGATATAGAAAAACGTAAGGAATCATTCACTCCTTCTATTTATAATTTCAATTCTGATGAAACATTGGTAAACCTATTTCATTAACTACAATTTTTGGATCCAATCATGTCACCTAAGAGAAATTGTACAAAGTTTAACCTAGAATGTAACAAAAAATTGATATCTCATTAAGGTTGATGTAATTATATATGTTAGTTTAATCAATGTACTTAACTTTTAAACCCCTTTTAATCTCACAATCTTCTCCAAAACACCTCTCTCATGCTTCTCAATAATAAAAATAAAAATCAGACACTAAATGTTTTATAATGTTATTTACCTCCTTTATAGAATGATTATTCCCCTTGTGTGTAATTTTTATTAAACCATTATCATTGTTCCACTCTTTCTATAAAAAGGAATATTTACAGGGGTCGGACCATTAACTCATTAGAATGACTAATGTTTCTCAGATATTATTATACACCAAAACAAAATAACAAATATCCATGAATAAAGATCACTCATAAGGATGTCATTCTCCTAGTCAATTCCATAGATGATCTTATTATTCATCAATTTATAAATGTATTTTTTTGATATCCTCAAAACATATAAATTATTTTGATATTTAAATCATATTACATTTCTCATTTTTATTACATTTTATATTCACATAATATTTATGTGTAAATTATTTCCCCATTGGACATTGAAAATATATCTTCTACTCTTTATAGTGAGAATATATCATTAAATATCATATAAATTTATTCTGGATCCTCATTTTAATTCACAATAATACTTGAATTTTAAATCATTACACTGTATTTAAAAACCAAAAGATCAAATCTTTCACAAATCCCACATCATTTAAACTATTTTAAATATGCCTTCATGTGCGCTAGAAATAATTTACCATTTCTATATATATATATATATTAGATTAATGGATTGCAGACCTCTATCATATAAACATATAAGATCTTAAACCATTAAAATAATTATGATTCTTGAATCGATGAATAACAAATAATGACCATAATATTATTTAGTGCCCTTGGGAATCTCATAATTTTGGAAATTCTGGTATTCACTAAGGAAAATATATTAAGTACTTGGAAGTTATTATATTTTTTCATATCATAACTAGAAATCTAGTTTTTATAACATAAAAAATATCATACAAGGATTTAAAATATCTTATAAGTAAAAGAATGGTTTTACTCATAGAAAAATATTCTTATCAGTAAGAAAAAAATCTTATCTATTGATAAATATATTACCTATATGAGGTTTATCATTGATAATATTAAAATACTTATCTTCTAATATAAATGACAACATTAAATGAAGATTTATATTTTCAATTTTAAACTATGAATCTACAATTCAAGAATTAATTATATAGGAACAGAACTTTTTCATCTTATCTCAAAGGCCTCAAAATCTATCAAAACTCATCCCAAAAAATATCATCACATGAAACTCGCTTAAAATATGTTATAGATAATTATTTTTTTATTATTTTTTACCTATTTACAAATTTATTGTCAAAAAAATAGTATCAAATGAATTATTATTTAAAAAAATACAACATCGTCTTCTAGAGGGATTAATTAGTGTAAGAAAGAGATACTGACTAGGATGAACATAAAGACCTTATAATATGATTCATGTATCTTAAGCTTAGTCAAAATGATAATGTGAGGTTATACTTGTAGAGGTTTATAAACTATAATTTTCAACATATATAATCATTGATTAATCTTTTGAATTCAATTGATCTTCTAAAAATTAATTTCTTTAGTCTTGTTCTAATTATTGAGTGTTTCCTTTAATTTTTTGGTTATATATAATCTACTTATATTTATATACTTATGTTCTAAATATACTTATATGGATTAAGGTAACATGATAATAATGTTTAATTGAATCATTGATAATTAATTAATCCAATAGGTGTTAAGGATTTAAATTCTAATTATAATCCTTAGATCTTCTGAAACTAAATTATCCTATTTTTTATAATTCATAAAATATGGGATTAATTTAGTAATTTTGGACAATTTTTAATTATATTTTTACATTTAAATAACTTCTAATATCATTACATTAGATAGATTTAATTATTTCATAATATTGTTTAAATATTTTTATTATATTAACATGTCTTGTGAGAATATGAATTTAATTATTTTAATGTTTCATTTATGTTAAATATAATTAAAATAGGGAAATTCTATATTTTTCTATGTTCAATTGAAAATATATTGAAATTATCTTATAATTTATATTATTTTCAGATTTGTGAGATATTAATAAATAATTTCTATGATGATGACTAATGAAATGAGAATATTTTTTTATATTTAATTTTATATGGTATTCATCATGTTTTTTATGTTTGGGATTTCATAATTCACTTATTGAGAATGAATGATAAAACACACAAAATATAAAATTATAATCATATGATACAATAATTATAAATATATTTTCCATGCATGATAAGATAAATTGTTTAATTTTTTTGTTATTGAGAATACATGAACAGTAAAAAAATCCATAAATATTCTTCTTTGGAATGTGATAGGGATTATAAAAACTCATATCATACTCTTCAATGATGTGTTTATATTGATAGAGAAAATATTTATAATATTTATTTTGAAATTTTAAATAATATAATGTTATGTTTTTAATATCGTTCCTTAAATAAATGGTGAGGTTAATGGGTTATTCTTTTAATGAAATTTTTATTGATTTTTAAAAAAATAAAAAACAATTTCCTATTTTTTGATAAATTATTTTTAGTGTATTATTTCAATGGTTAATAGAATTTTTTTTTCAAATATACATTTTCTAAAACAAAAATTAATAGAAAACTTTTAATGATCACTTTGAATTCTAATTCTTTGAGTGTGACATTTTTATGGAAAATTATTGTGCTTGGATGTGATGTTTGATAAGAGTATGTTTACTATGATATAATAGATGGTAGGTGAGTTATTATTTCATTTAAGATATTTTTATTTTGGTATAATGATTGAAATTGTTGTTCTTATTATTTGTAGACCAAATTACTAAAAAAAGGGGTTTTTTTTGATTTTTTTGATGGTTTTAATTGGTTTGTTGGTTTGTGGTATGTGAGTGGTGGTACATTTGTTTATTAGAAGGAAGGATGGTGTTGATTTGGTATTATTATTTGGTTTTCCCATGAATGGTGAGTTGGCTTGATGGTGCAATCTAATGTTAGTGAATGTGAATCGTACTATATGGTTTTACATACTATTAAGGTTTGTTTTAATCATTCAAATTAACCATATAGATTTAAAAATACTTGAATATTTATTTACTCTATTATTTATTTAGTTTTATTAAAATTAATTTTTTTATCTGAAAGTTTTATTGATTTAGATACGGTTGATTTAAAAAAAATGTAAATAAAATTGATATTTATGTTTTCCTAAATCCTAGATGGTTTTGATAAATTGTAAAATGTTTTTTAAAAGTAAATGTCATTTTTGGTTAGTTGTTGGACAATTCTAAATTTGATTTATAAATTTTTTTCATTATCAGATATTATAAAAATACAATATTTATTAGAAGGAGGATATTTATTAGTTAATGTGACTGCTTTTCTTATCCCTCTCATCTATAGTGTTTGGACCGTCTAAAAATAAAAATTACACTTTTAGATATATTTCACAAAGTATAAATATTTTTTGAAATATATTATTGGATTAGGATTAGGTTTATAATGAGTTTTTTATTTTGATGATGTTTGGTGAATATTTTGTAACACCTGGACTATATTAATCCAAAGACGATGATTATTTTAATACATTGGAACAAGATATAGGGGACTTCATCTTGATGGATCAAATTTTTTAGCATAATTTGGATACTGGATACGTACGTGATTCTCACACTATGTTTTATAACATGAAATTAAACATAAAATTATATTGAGATCATTATTACTTCAACTAATGTATCCCTAAAATCATTCATATATCCCTTCTTGATATCCTTTTGAATGGAAAAAAATAAATAGTGATCTCATATGCATATAAAGGGAATGTGTAAAATAGATTCTATCATTGAATAAGTAAATCAGGAATAATTTTTCGGAGATAAAATTATAATAAAATATATTAAATAACTAATATTGTAAAAGTATAATATATCCATGGATGAAATAACAACATAAATAATCACATTCATGTCAATAACGTTTTTCACAATAATTGAATTTATAATATGTTACATCTTAATCATAACCTCAATTACTTGTGCAAAGACATCATGAACATACCATCAAGGCCTCATGGAAATAATTTATAAATAATTGGGTAGACATAAACAAAACACTCAGTCTAGACTTTGTCAATATTAATACAAATGTATCAGGGGACTATATCAATCAATGCTTATTATAAACTAATTCTAATGCATTTGATGAATAAATTGGATGAATAATCAATATAATAAATATTCAATATAAATATTTTTAGTTTAAAAACATGGATATAAAAATTCTATATTTTTTTCCAGTGAAAATATGAATATCATGATTATAAGACAACCTATGTAATATAGCAGATGTTATCATTGGATTATATCAATTTATATTTATTATATTTTAGGTAAAAAATCAAATAATATTAAAAAATTATTTGAAAATATCTTTGTATTATTAAAATAATATAAATGTTATAGTGGTGGATAATCATCTCATGAGGTAATGATTAATATAAATATTCATTTCACACTTTTCATAAAAATTTAAAAAGATGTCATTAAGATATCTATATGAAGATAAATTTTAAAAAATTCACAAATAAAAGTAAAATTTTATTTAAAATGAAATGAAATTATCATATTATCATATAAAATTATATTCCTGATAATATTTCATGATATATGACCTTGGAATAAAATTCTAGGAATCCAAAGTGGAAATAAGGCCATCTTTACGAAAAAAATGTTTTATCGGTCATATTAACTAAATAAGAGATGAAAATGAAAACAAATCAATTAAACTCTATATTTATATATAGTAGTAGAAACTATTTCGAATTAAAAAAACTAATATATAATAATTTACTTCAATGTACAATTAAACACAATAAAACCTAAATAAAATGTGATTTTATAATAAACCATTACCTCTTTGGTAACTTTTGAATTATAAGGCACCTAAAATAAATACCATAAAATAAAAACTTAATATACATGAATATAAATATATTCATGATATCACATATCAATGTTTATTATAATACACCACATGATGGAATCAAGTGATGAATATGGGATATTTCTTACGAAAACAAAAGGGATATGGGAAACCCATACAACAAATTTAATTTTCCTCTTAATTGATTTTAACCTCCTATATAATAAATTTATTTTTTTTATAAATATATAAAAAACATTATTTATACTTATAACACCTTACATGGTTTACTTATAACATCTTATCTCCCTTACAATATCAATCAATCATTAACATCATTATTTCTAGGTTAAAATACTTTATTTTTTGTAACATTTTTGGTTCATCTCTTTTAGTCCATGCACTTGGATCTTGGTTCCATAATCTCCATAATGATTATCACTTAATTTAAATATTATCATTAAATAATATTACTGGGTTTCATCACATTAATCATTCATTTCATAGTCATTAAAACATTACTTATGAAGATGGTAAAACCATCCAGGACGGGGTTGTTTTAAAAAGACTGAATTAGTGTGAAAATGATCAGTTATAATGTTAAAATAACATTAATAAAATATAATTCATGTACTAAATATTATATATATTCATTATATATAATTTTATACCTGTTTAGAAAATAGAGACCCTTAAAAATGAAATATATAGCTCATGGGGTTGGTTATCCATATGTACGTAAGAATAATACATCAATTTTATAATGAGAAACGGAAAAAAGAAAAAAAAATTGTATTGTGTCAATATATTATTATTATAATATCATTAATATATATATTAAATGAATCCATCCTTATTACCATCCATTTGAATTAATTTAAAATTATTTACATCCCATTGTGGAGGTAGTAGCCCACATGTATGCACAACCAGATTAATCATTTTACAATAGATAGAAGTGTAAGAAGGTGTATTATATTGTATAATTATAGAATAATAATTATACAAAAAAAATATTTCCAAAAAATTACATATATCATTATGAAAAATTATGAATTTTTGTGTTGAAAATTTAAATTCAACACTTATTGGAATAGTTAGTCTTTACATACGAACGAATAATACTTTTATTTCTTATTTGATGGAAAGGAAGTGGAAACGAGTTATCCCATAAAAATAATAACATCACATTATATTGATGATACTATATTAATTATGTTAAGATAGAAACAGTCTATTTAGAGTAACTATAAGAAGAAATAATCATGGAATGATTCGGTAAAGATGATTGTATTTTCTTTGAAAGATAACCTTTTGGTTATACCTTATGTAATCTTAGGATTGAATTAGGAGAATAAAGGAAATAAAAACATATAGGGGAATAATAAATTTATACTATTTTATAAATATTTTACAATATAGATTCCAATGTTTTTGAGAAAATCGGAGGAGAATAGGTTCCCTTTTGAAATAGGGGACGACACACATTTAATTACATACAATATTTAAATAATAAAAAGTCATTTTGTTTTTAAAGTGGATCTAAATTTACATGAATTTGAAGGAAATATAATATAAGGTATAAATAATAACAAAAATTAATATTTTGTAAAAGAAAATATTCATTATTACTGTTATAACTTATTTGAACCCCCCCCCCCCCCCCCGCTGATTACCTCTCGTTGACCCTTACCATGATAATGAATTTTTTTTTATTTTTACAATTAAATTTGGACAAAATTAAATCCAACATTTAAATCCAACTTATTATATGATATTAATTATAATGATTCCAAATATTCATCCCATTTTACAAATATTAAATTTATGGATGTCATGGAAATTATTATTAATATATGTGTACAAAATTTAATGAAGACAAATTTTATAAATATGATTGTTTTAAGAATAAAAAGGATCTTACAAAAAAATCAAGTAAAATTATGATCAAAGTGGAATTAATTAAATTATTTTATATAAAAGTATTCTTATTTATTCATTAAAACTAATCCAAAATCTAGAACAACCTTTTGATTACTTGATTAACAGAGAAGAACTAAAAACATTTTTTCCTTGAAGGAAAACATTACATTGATTTGAAAAATGGTAAGATTTTACTATATGTTCAACATTATATATAAATTTTATTAAAATTAAAAATAAAATATATATTGGGTATAAACAAATAATTAACTTGATTTTATATTATTATTATATCATTATAATGACATATAAGTATCATTATTTGTAAATTTGGTATTTTTTACTATTCACACAAAAATCAACTATATCTATAAAATCAAAAAATTCAACTAAAGATTGTTTTTAAATGAAAAATTCAAACTTTAATATTATTTTTTATAATATAATTTATAAAAAATTTATAAATAACTCTAATTATTCACACATAAAGAACCTAAAAATCATTTCCATGAAGATTGTCTTATCATGGTATAAATTTAATTTATAATTATAAATTACATATTAATGACAATTAGATAAATTTAAAATATTTTGATTTTATTTTTTATTTTTATTAATCGGTTAATTTCTATATATCACTAATAATCAGTTATTCATATTCATACTTCTTAATCTAATTTATAGGTTATAACAACCATATTTAAATAATATTATTTCACAGTTTATTTTAGCTTGGTGTTATCTTTATTCCATTCCATCAAGTAGAATATTCATTTAATGAAATCTAAAAATTTTTAGAGTTAAATTCAACCCCCATTTAGAAATATTTTAATCTAAATGTATATTTGTTTTGATCACATCAAGAAATTTTAATATTTGTTAAAGTGAATTTATATTTCTATGAAAAGAATAGGGAACGTATTCTTATATAAAATATATATTTACCTTTATAAGATGTCTACTTGTGTATGTGTTTCCAAAACAGTTCCTTAATAATTATATGATACAATCTAAAAAAACATGATATATTTATATTCCACTACATAAGTTTGAGTAATTATAAGAATATATATTTACCTCATTCATTTAAACATTATATGTTAATGTTTCTCCCTTTAATTGGTATTATAATCATATTACATGTTTTATTATATTTATTTATGACTTATTGGAATTTTTCAAAACCAAATAAAAAAACATTTAGTGGATATTAATATAGATAAAACAATTAAAATTTATTTCACTTGTATAATGAATTATTAGAAAAAGTTAACAAAATACTCAATATTAATAAAATATAAGGTGAAGAATTAATTCATTAATTACAAAAACATAATGATTAAAAACCAAATAAATCATACAAAAATTTTACATTTATTTTATAATAGCATTAGATAAAAATATATTATTTTATACTTAATCTAATAAATCCAAAATACTTTAAACTAGTGAAAACCCAAAAATTAGGATTATGAAAAATCCAAATACAGTTGTAACATCCATGTTTTCAACAAGTTAATAAGTATTCAGCTTAGTCAAAATCACTCAATTTATTTTCATCTAAAACATAATGCAACCTTGTGTTTTCATAAAAAATTTATTCCTTATAGTTTCTATGTAAGGATTGATATCCATGAAAAAAAAGTGTGTGTAGATCTGAAAACAAATTATTATTTACATACCAATCAAAGTACATGTAATCAAAACCAAATGGATTCAAAATCTTCTGTAGTTTTTTTTAAGATTTTCCTTTCTCCCATATATTGTTCTATGTTAAATTTACATTACAGTTAGGAAAATAATTTTCATAGTTCTCCATATATTTATAGTTGAAAAAATTGATATTAGTAACTTATTTCATTCCCATCAACTCACAATCTCGATGACATTTCTATCTATAATAAATAAAAATCATATTACTTTTTAGAATGTACTATTTTTTATATTTCCACAATTATCACATGTAATAATTTTAATCCTTACCCTATTTTCCTTTTTTTCATTTATTTTTTCTGGTCTCTCATTCATCAACTTCTTCTCTTGATTTCCATTTAAAACATACAACTTGGAGAATTATTTCTCTATTCCAATAAAACATGAAACTATATCATCATATGAAGAAAATCAATTTAGGGACTAATTCACTTTATTGTATTGTATTAATCCAATCAAATAAATTACCAATATATCTTTCTATATTATGTATATATTAAATTGCATGTCGTACTAATAATATTATGTTTACCTTATAAACAGCAATAGTTCTATCTTCCTCATCTCTTATGTTGAGGATTTTTCTTTCCATATTATCTTATTGATCTTGAGTAAAATATTTATCAATAGAAAATGACATAAAAAAACTCCATTTCATTATCTCCATATCATCATCCTTAGTATATTGAGTCAATGACCACCAATGATCTTTGTCTTCCATTAAACAATACACTACATGAACAAAAATCCCTATTTCATTAATTATCAATGCCACAAATATATTTTTAGGGAACTTGATCCACTATATATTTATTAATGGATTAGTATCTATATTAATGGATGGAGGTTTCAAAAACATTTAGTGTTATAACATCATTGAATTGTGTTATTTGGTTATAGGATGATCCATATAAACAAGATTATGTTTTATAACCTTAATCAACAATCCTTAATTTTCTTAATCTACTCGTTTATAACAACAATAGTGTTGAATTGATCATTATGGAAATTACAAAATTTATTATATGGGTTGGAGAATTTTACATTCCTTCTATTTGGTTCCATTATAAAATTATTTCATGTATTATATTTTCTTGTAACATTATGAATCGTAGTGTATCATTACAAATTTATAAAAATAACTAACATAAATTCAAATAGTTTAATATATGATCTCATATTATAAATTTAGCTTCATAGAAAATATCTTAAAATCATAAATATATATTCAAATCTTTCATAATGGTTTATAAAGAGTTTAAGAAATTAAAAACTTTATCCATCGTGAGCTTCCATCTTAGTGTGTATTCTTAGAACCACTCATTGTGTATCGATGAAGATCGAGTAAATAATTAATAATACTTTTTAGGGGTTTTTACACTAATTTCATCTATCAATGGACTCATCCACTATACAGTGTCTACAAATAAATTTCATTTTAAGGAAACCACACACTTTATGCGTTACTAAAATTTTAGATTTTTTTCTTATAATTATATTTTTCCATAGAGTATAAAGTAGATTCATTTTTATTCATATATGTTCATTCAAATTATATTTATTATGGGTTGTACTAAAGTCAATTTGATACCAAATTTCTCACCCCAAATATAGTAACCCATAGGTATATGTTATTTTACTACATTCGAATAAGATATAATAAGTCACACCTATATTTATTAAATAGTTTAGCATTCATGGGATACTAGGTACATATATGATTCTCACATTACATTAATGTTAAATGAAACTAAAATTTATAGTGAAAAAATTATTATGTAATCTGGTATATCCATGTAACTAATCATATATTTTCTTTTGGTACCTTGGGAATAAGAAAACATAACAAAGCGTGAACTCATATTATCAGTACAATAAAATTTATAATATTAGATATTATAATGGTTGAACTTATAATTTCCAAAAACATGATCATACGATCAAGGTCATTTTTCAAGACATCATAAACTTATTTATATGGCCTTATTACAAGACATAATAAAACAATTATGTCAAAATACACCAAATACCCTTGTCATGATTTCATGGGAGACCGATATATGCATCAAGGGGATATAACAGGCTCCACCCGTCACTTAAAAAGTCTAATTAATTCATTGTATGAAAGAGGTGAATAATCGAAAACTATACATGTTCATTTTAAATTTTTTTATATTGAAAACTAAAATATAGAATGACTATATTTTTTCCCATAAAAAATAGATCCTTATTATAAGCCATCCCAAGTAATATGGTGGATAGAATCGTTAGAGTATATCCTGATTAATGTATAATATTCATAAAAAATATTGACATATATAAAAATCCTTTTAGAAATAACATTCAAACCTTTTTTGAAAACATGAGAAAAATATTTTTTTGATAATATTTTAAATTAACATTATTTGAATATTACGAAAATTAATTTCCATTGAAAATTACCATGGAAAATTTTATGGGATGCTTAAAATAAAATAATGGTTATGACATCAATAAATTAGTTCATTCAGTATAAGCTAAAACATATATTCCTTTCAAACTAATAATATAGAGTCAAAAGTGCCATTTTTATAAAATTACAAGGAGATTACTTTTAAAAATTTTAAATAAACAAACATATTATTGAAAATGATTTTAAATAATCATTTAAATATAGAAAAAACATTCTTTAAAACACTTTATGGAATATAGGCTAGGAAGAAAAAAAATTTCGACCGAAGTGCTAGTAAGGGTGAGTTTTGTTTAAAAAAACATCATCACAATATTATGTTAAAATAGATAAAAAAAAATTGAAATATTTAAAATATATAGATAAATAGGTGAGAATAAAATAGATTATTTTTAAAAGATTAGGGTAATTTAATTTCCTGTAATAGATAATTAACTAAAAACAATCATAGAGAAAAATAAGAACTTTGATAAACCATTACAACTTATGTAATATTTGAATCATGACATACATGAAAACAATAACATAAAATTTAAATTTAAATGTAATGAATATAAATATATTCCTGATATTACTTATTAAATTTGAATTTTATACACAATATTATGGAAACATATGGTGAATATGGCTTATGTCTCATGGGAACAAAAGTGAGATGAGAAACACTTAGCAAAAGTATAACATGAATTTTAATTACTTTTATCCAATATTATATGAAATTGAATTTTTTTATACCTATATAAATTAACCATATTAATACTTATAATACAATAATTATTTACTAACATCATCTTATCACCCTATTATTAATAGTATTCTATTAATATCATTATTAAGGGTGATAATTAGATTGTTTTTTGTTTCAGTTGAGATGTTATAGTCCATAAAATTTTACAATATTTCCATCATCCCCTTAATTTTAATGATGTTATTTAACTTTTATTATTAACTAATTTCATTAATGTTCAATATTATTTAATCATTAATTTCATAAATAGTATTACATTACTAATGTAGGTTGTAACACCATCCAAAACATGAGTGTGTCATAAAGAATACAGTTGTATGAAAATTATAAGTTATAATATTAATATAACATTGACATAATCTTACACAATTTATAAATATTATATATAGATTCATTATTTACTATTTTATAACCATTTATAAAATGTAGACATTGGAAATTAATTATATCACTCCCTACGACGTTGGCCCGTACGTACACATAAACATTGCATTCATATTATAATGAAAAATAGAAAAGGAAATAAGATATTATTTTATAATTAAAATAAAATAATTATATCATAACTGTTGTTTATTTTTATTATATCTAACCTTATTACCTTCCATGTAATGAAAATTCGTAATATGAACCACATCTCATTGTGGAGGTGGTAGTCTACACATTCGAATGAGAAATGATATAATATTCTAATGGATTGATGGGAAATATGGTAGATTATATATTATAATTTACATAATATTATATATTCCATAAGTATTGCATATATACATTTTACCCACCATAACAACCAACTGTGAAGGGTGGTGCTGAGAAACGAAATACATCTCTTCGTGATGGTGGGAGTCCGCACGTATACACCAATGATACTTTCATTTCCCATTTAATGGAAAGGATGTGAAAATGGTTGTACCTTAATTATAATAACATGTTAATAAATTTATTATAATCTATTCATTATGATAGGATGGACACAAAATATTTATATGAAGTAGAACAAGAAAAAAATTGGAAAAGAGTCCTTAAAGATAATTACCTAATATCGTTTGCCTTACACCTTAAGCCTTCTCTACATAATCTTAAGATAATAAATAAATCTTAATAAAGAAGGGAATAAATATTATTAGGTTTTTAGATTAGTATTTTTTGGTCTATTGGCCTTAAATGTTCTGAATAATGGTGTATATTAGGTTCTATTTTAAATATGAGGGGAGGGACAGACAAGGAATTACTTTGAATATATAAACAATATAATGTTATTTTCCTATGAAAGTGGAAAAAATTGTATTGGAATACAATGTTAAGATAATATATGATCTAAATATATTCATAAAATAAGATTTAGATTATTTTAAGTATAATTATTACCCTTATATCTTTTATTAACCCACAAACCCACCCACCACACTGTAAACCTTTTTTAACCCTAATCATGGTAACCAATTCTCACTTTTTTGATATTAATTACTTCCAAAACATAGGTTGAAATTATTACTAAAAATGACATTGTTTTTTATAAATAGAGAATAAATTTTATTAAATTTAATTTTTATAAGTGGAATTAATTAATTTTTATATAAGATGAATAATGCAACAAAACCTATTTCCAAAATACTCTTATTTTAAGTATAAAAATGATTTTACATAAAAATCTAGTACAATTTTGATTAAAATATAATTAATTATATTATTTTAAACCAATGGTGAAATATTTTTCCTTAACACTAAACCAAATAATAATGTAAATTTTTTAATACTTGATTAAGAGAGAAAAAAATAATAACATGTTTGTTATAAAATATCTTACATAGATTTCAATCAATTTATGACTATATTTCTATGTTTAACATTATAATTTTCATAAATTTTATTATATATAAAAAATATTTTGGTCAATAAAATTGTTTTCATAAAAATGAAAATTGTTCTTAATCCAATATAATGTAATAAAAGTGAATGTATTTGTAAAATAAATATGTTTCACTACTCACCAAAAATTAAAATATTTCTCAAAAATCTAAAAAAATCTCCCTAAGATAATTTTTATAAGATTGTTTCAAAATTGAGATTTTATTTACGAAAAAAAATAATCTAAAAATGGAATAATTTAATTTTAATTATTTATTCATAAAACATGTAAAACCCATTTCTTATAAAGAATTTATTCTTATGGCATAAATTGAATTCATTCACACAAATTTCTTAGAAACAAATTTTTGATTTTTTTACTGAATTAATTATTTTTATAATGTAAATATTTTCCATATATATTTTATAAAATTTATTTTTTGTTATTCATACCATACAAACCATCTTTTTTCCCTTAGGTATGGGATTACATTTAAGAAGATTTGTGATTCTGTTTTGACGGGTATATAAAATGGCAGACTATAGTTTCTTTATCTACCATATTTTTTCTATGAGGATTAGTAATACCAAATTAAATCGATCATGTTTAATAGTTATCGATCTTTTTAGTGTTTTGGGAGTGAATATCCTAAAGGATTATGATTAATTTTTTTAATAAGTAATTTGGTTATCAAATTCTGTTTGATGATAGTAAAAATAATAATATGATACATATTATGGATTTTAACTAGACTATAAATGTTGTTTTAGAGTATTAGATATATATTCATATATTAGAAATAGAGATAACGGTTTATATGGGAATTATTTTTTCTGTTTGGGGTTCTTGGATACTCAGATTAAAGGAATCATTATACAAATATAATAAATATAGAGTTAATCTTCTAATTAATCCATGACAAGTGTTGATATGTGATGATAATAACTTGTAATGTATAAATATAGAGGTTTATAAAGATATATATTTGAGGAGAGATACGATTTCTAAAAAATTTATAATCTATCCACGTATTGTTAAGTATAACGGTTATAGTAACAAATAAAAAATATCACATAGAAGGTAATTGGGGATGACTGAGTTTAAAGTTACATGTTTTGAGGTAAAGAAGTATACAATAAAGATGAAATAGAATACACATATAATAAAAGTTTATTTTTTACTTTTGATGAAGATGTTTTAAGGGGTTTGGTAATTTCATAATGTCGATTATTATTATTCTGTGAATAATATTGATTGGAGAATCCCTGAAAATGTATAAAAACATTCTAAACAGATTTGAAAATTTCTAAATTTATAATTTAAAGTTGAAATTTGGAATGGTTCTCAGTATATAAGTATATTCATTCATGTTTATTACATATGTAACGGTATATCAAAACATTCATACTAGATTATGGAAATGTGTTGGAAGTCACATGACCGTGTAAGGCTACTCAGGATTATTTTTAAGTGTTTATATGACTTTGTAATGAATATGTATGGTTACATAGTATGATAAGTAAGTCTAATTATGATTTTAAAGAAATATTTAAGGGTTTTCTATAAGTAATTTGCAATGGATCCCGAGATTTTGAATATTGGGAGGTGCAAGAGTTCAAGATCCTCATTATGATATGTATGGTTTAAGAAGGAGAAGTGTAAGGATTAATAGGATTATATATATAGGTTTACAGGAGGACACATAAGGGATTCTAGATAGGAAAATCATAATATCAAGGCTTGATATAAATAATTAATACAATTATATTCCTATATTACCAGTTAGAAAATTAAAAGATTTTTAATGATTCCAATTAAATGATGTTTTGATGATCTTAAAATCATAAATTTCCTTGGAAGATGATTTTTCCCTGGTTTTAGTCAAGAATAAAGGCTGTGATAATTGAAGAAGAATTTTTTATTTTGATTAGGGATTCGACATCGTTAATTATTATGACACTACAACCAATTGATTTTTGGAGATGAATAACTTTTATCTTACACCATGAAGAAAATTGTAATTCCAAATTATATTTATTAATTTGAACATGCTGATGTTGATTAAATTGTTATGTATTCCATGAATACTAAGAGGTTGTGAAGATTATGAAAATATTGAAGAAGGAATATGAGAGATATTGGATGTTAGATATAGACATCTAGTATATAATATTTAATATTATATAGTACATATTGAATACTGAATGATTGATAATTATAGGGAAAATCATATTTCTATAAATGAATGAGTTTTTGAAATTAAATATATATTGAATATTCATGTGATTATGAGAAGATGAAAATAGTAAAATAATAAGAGAATGAAAATAGATATATGAGTAAGTAGAAACATATATTGTTTTATTTTACTAAACATCATGACTATTGGAGAAACATAATAATGAATGACAGTATACTTCATTCATTTAGAAGACACATAGTGTCAAAGAAATAGAGAATCTGACATTATTTCATCTATAATATCATGTGTTTAAATGAATAAATAACTGAGAATAAGGAGAACATATTATGGGGAAGGATGAGCATGAATGAAGAATTTCACAATGATAAGAAGATGAAGGAATAAGATGAGTTTAGAAAGTATAACGCTATTAATACATAGTTTAATATTATTTTTTATAGACACTTTAAGATTGAGTGATAAATGAAAATAATACTAATCCAGAAAAAAGTATGCATGATAGATTACCTGAATAAAAAAGATGATGTGTATGCTATTATAACATAATATGGATCAGTAGTTGAAGAACTATGTATTTGGATGAAGATATTTCATTGTTAATATAATTAAATCATAAAGTGTACTGGAGATCAGGTTTAAAATAATAAAATTTATGACCATCAATGATTGGAAGGATATAGTATAATATTTTCCTAACCATTTGATACTTTTTATTGAAATCTTGAGAAATGTTTTTTCAGGTGAATGCTTCTTTTGAGTATTGGGTTTATTCTGAACTCTCTATAAAACCCCCATTATAGCCATGATATAGTTAATGATGTATTATTTAATTATATAATTAGAATCCCATGACTCATGTTTATATGTTACACATTCCTTGTATTCACTTGAGTAATATAGTTAAAATATTTATCTTGGACTTAACTTAAGCAATACATGTACTAGATACCCACATAGGGATCAAACCGTATTAAAAATAGAGTATTTTACAGTCTTTTTTATCTACTACTTTTCATGTAGTGGTGTGTTTCATGAATTCCTATGTAGATCCATATATCTTAACTCATATAGTTTTTTAAATATGAAAATATAAAATTAAAATAGAGATAAGGATTCAGTAAAATGGTTCACACTGATTCAACCCTCTCTCAATTTCACTAAATTAACTGTTAGGAATTTTAAGTGGTATTATGGAAAATATATGTAAACTATAATTGGTTACATTTTATATTAAAATTATTTTTAACTAATATATATGAGTATTACATGTAAACAATGTTTAGAATTACCCTGTATGGATAATATGATTTCCATTTTTATTAATGAGTAGAGGTTGGTGTCATCCAAAACAATTAATAGAAGGTAGAATACAAAGAAAAATAATTTAAAGAAGAGTTAAAGGGAATGTGTGTGTATAACTAAAAATGTAATCAATTTTTTTTACATATATTAATATTCTTGATAATTATTCTTTAGAAGAATTAATTTCATGTTATGAAGTGTATAAGGAGAATTAGTCAGTTTAAAAAATATAGTTCCTTTACTTTGAACATAAATTATCTTTGAATAATTTTCCCATTAATTATTTTACAAAAAATATTTCTATTTATTAGTGGACTATATGATGATAAATAATAGGTATTTATAGAATTATAACATATAGATAAAGCATTTGATAAAAAATTTCAAAAGTAAAAAAGCTCTCATCCATCTTTTGGAAGCAAATTATAAAACAATAATGCCTTTTAAAACATAATCTCTAGATAAGGGGGAATTCATGAATTCACATGGGGGAAAATTTTATATTAATATAATATTCAAAAAAATTAATATATTGATTAAATTCATTGGTTTCAAATATATTTAATTGTATATCAATGATAAAAGGGTAAATGAATATAAAAATCGTTATAATAGTTATAAACCATTTATAAAGATATTATTTAGAATATTAAATTTAAATGATAAGAAATCATGAAATTTTTATGGGGTGAGAAAATATATTTCCACGCAATGTGACATGACTATGAAGCTAATCTAGGAAATGGTTCTTAGAGACATGTTGAGACTTCCCAGTATACAATGAAAATAAAGGAATCCAAGCTATCATTTATATTATAGCCTTTTTCAAAAAAGAATAACATTAGTAAAAGAAAGATTTATGGATCATCAAAACATCTATCCATTAATTTTTGAATAAAACATTAACCCTTTTCTAATAAGATATTTTAAATATAAATTTTTTTCCATGGATAATATAAAATATAATTTTAAATCCTAAAAAAATTTGATAATAAAAAAATTCTACAAAATTCATAAAATTATCATGGGTGGTTGTGAGAATTTGTAAAATGAATATATACCTAGTAATATCTCAAAAGTGTGGTTTTTATACCCAAAATACAAAGAAATAAAAGTTATCTATATGCTAATTAAGAGAAAAAAGAACACGGTTTTTAGGATATTATTGGTGTTGTAGAAGCTTTAGGGATAATGAAAATATTTTTTTGCCAAATATATATATACACAAAAAAATTATATATGGAATATATTATAGTAAAGGACATATTTATCTAACATAACTCTTGTTGAAGTAATATAGTCTACACATAAAAGGGAGAATTTATATATAAATAATAAATTTCAATGTTTTGGGAAATTTCATAAAATATGAAACAATGTTTTTCTTTGGGATAATGGGTGCTAGCATAAACATACATGGAATATTTCATATGTCGATGAGAATAAAATATAAAAAAATACCAAATAAATTGATAAATTATTGTGTATTTACTTTCTGTTGTAAACATAATAAAATTGTTGACTAAACTAAACCTATACATAATATTGTGGAGGGTGTGATAGCAAAGAAGTGATTCAAATACGGTGGATGTAAAGGAAAAATTATACACATTTGGATATAATAGATGAAAATTAAAATTATATTAATTAATTAGGAATCTAAGAAAGAATCAATTTTGGAAATAAATAAGAGGACTAATTTGGAGGGTGATTCCCAAGAAGATGAATTTTTAAAGTTCGCAAAAAAAGGTTACTCAAATATTTCTATCCAATCATGTGGAATGGAAATGTATACAGGTCTAATCCTATAAAATTCATGTCTTTGTTACAAATATTTAAGGAATTGGTGAAAATGATCTTTCACATAATGAGAAAGTTGAGGATACTCCTCAGGAATACGTTGACATATTGAAAACATAATTAGTTGTGGTTTAAAAGATGTAGAAATCATGACTGAGTGAATGCTACTTACCAGATAAATTAAAAAACTCAATTCCACATAATAGTAAATAAGAATAATAAATTAATTAAATGTTATCTAAAATTGTATAAATATTTAAAATCATAGGAAGAGAAATTGCGAATTGTTATAATAAATTAATAGTTTCAAAAAATGAGTTTTCAGGTTGATAAAAAAAATTATGTCAAATTTCACTCATTAATAAGAAAAATAGACTCACTTTATTCCCATTTATTTATTGGTTTGTGATTTATTTATATAAATAATTTATAGGGTAGTGTGTAAAGTGACTTCATGAATGTTGTGATAGACTTATTGAATTGAGTATTAGCTATCTCAAAATTCTATAGTTGACATCATCATATCAATTTAAAACATTTTAGTTGGTATTTAAGGATAATTAGAGCTCACGTTTTATGAAAAACTACCATGATATAGAGTTGATGAAGGGAATACCTTTAGGAGGAGTTAATAAGATGATATGTTTGATGATATTATTTCATATGAATTTGGAAATATAGAAAATACATTCTGTAAAACGGGGTTGAGGTAGGGTAATCACACTTTTCTATTCATGTTTGGAGTATATAAAATCTGAGTAATGAGGGGAAGTGTATGCTATACTGAATGATAGTATGAAATGGGTGAAAATTTATTACATGTTAATATATTTTGTGTTTTTTAAGTTGACTGAAAGTAATAAATTTCAATAAAATATCCTTGAATAAAACCTAGAAATAGAAAACTAAGTTGTTATTACATACTGGATTATTTTGTAGACAATTTTTTTATATTATTTAATCACTTTTTTTACACTATCATATCTCATGTAGATTTAGATTCTATTATTTAATTGTTTTTTGATTAAATGAATTGTTATTCTACACTTCTCTAAAATATATTATGTCTTACTGAAGGAGTAAAACATTATTTGATCAAAAAATTGTATAAATATGAAAATAACCCATACTCTCAAACCTTTTTATTTATTATCCATAAACAAGATATAAAAGTAGGACTTCTAAATAAATATTGAGATTTATTTATATGAAGTAGTTAATTTTATTGATAAAAAAAATCAAAGGGGGATATTGAATATGCTAATAGATTTTTATGATTATATTTATTTGCAATAAGTAAGTGTAATTTCAATATATGTAGGATGATAATGAATTTATAAATATTAGATGCATCTTATAATTCCGCTAGACTATAGTTATTTTTTCTTCTATTGAGTATTGGAGTCCTATTCATATATTAGCATTGAAGGTGGAGGTTAATATTCTTATATTAATAATGGGAATGATTTTTTCTATATGGAGTTATAATATATTCAAATTCATGGAAGCATTATTTATATGTAATGATTGTAGATTTAATCATATAATCCAATATTTCTCAGATATGGGTCAATGAACATTACAAAAAAACAATTATTAGAAAAAAAGGTTGACCTAAATATAATTATAGCTGAGTGTACATGTAACCCCTAACACTTGGAATATTCAAGTACAAAATTCTTTCATTAATTTGAAAAGACCATAAAAACGATATTCTCTAGAATATCATGCTAGAAGAGTGCATTAGCTACTATGTTCCCCTCCCAATATATATGGGTACTATAAAAAATCGTATACAAATATTATCGGAATATATACCACTCATTGAAGAGATTCCAAGGAACTTTAGTGGATATATTTCTAGAAATATTAACAACCATAAATGAATCACATTCAGTCCCAATATTATTCTAACCAATGTTTTTGGAATAACTGATGGCATGAATCACTGGCCATACTGGTACATAAATCAAAGTAAAATTACCATGAAAATAATAGAAGCATCCTTTAATGAAACCCCTAATACTTATGAAAATATATCGAAAAACAATAAGACCTGTCACAACATAAGAAGCCCAATATAGTTTTACATAAATCCATGATAGTAAAGGTGGTATTCATAATAAAACTTTAGTTTTATGCTACTTAATTTGTACACTAATCATACCCACTTCTTATGTAAATTACTCCCTCTATGTCATTTTTTATACATCTAGTCATTAGTCTCAATAAAAGTTGAAAATCTTTTAAAATAAATGTAAGAATGTCCTTGAAATAAGTATTTAATCCTTCCAACTATATTTCATTTTTCACCATCTAATTACAATGTAAGACCACAATAATAAAATATAATAATTGGTTCATCACTTATGTTATATGTACATTTATAAAGAAGGTAACCAATGAAGTCTCCATGATTTCCATTAGTAGTTAAGGATTAATGAAATATATTCTCACCATTGATCCAATCCCACTTTTAAAAATTAATTGTCAATGTAAAAGTTTCTTTAGGTTTAACTATATCATGATCCTATCAGATAGTACAATTAATGTTTTCATCCAACCATATTTTGTTGATCTTTATTTGGTAGCATATCGTGCCATTATTTCCATATTAGGAGCAACCTCACCAATGGGATGATAATGGACCTAAATAATTTCATCCATAATGGTGGTTGTCTTAATTTTTTCACAAATTTCAATAGTATAACGTCTTTTTCGTTTAGCATTGTATAGAAGGATTCTAGAAGAAAATATATTTCTCTAATAAGATAAAATAAGGTATTTCCTTCTCTATATAATTATATAGGAAGAGTTCCCCATTTCAATGTAATCTATATCTTGAAATATAGAGAACATAAAAAAATATGGAGAATTATTGTTAGTATATTAAATTGGATAAATAAGGTAGGTAGATTTAAAGATGGTCCTATTTTATTTCATTACAGGTATCCATTGATATTTTATCCTAATTTAATAATAGATATATCTAATTTGCGTCCATACTAATGAATCAATGATGAATATATTTATTCTTTGATGATGATCAATGATTTTGGTTCTGATAAACTATGATGAAGCCACATCAAGATTAGAAGATTTGAATTATAAGTGGCCACCAATCAGTGATTAAATGGAATTATGTTTTTTGATGCTTAATCCTACCATTTACATTAGATTGAGACACTTTTTCTAGGCCATTTTGACCAACATTCATTCATAGGTGTAGGCAGAATAAAAAAATTGTTTTGTTCAAATAGCCAATTAATCTACATCACTAGTGACTTATAAACATTAAAAGAATATAAAAATATTGAGTGGATGAAAAAAAAATACATGGCTATTCTACAAACTTAGTATAATGCCTTCACTTTCTAGCTTGAGAGTTGAGAAGTGATCCTCTTGTAAAATTTTTCAAGGTAGATGGTTTTGAACTTTCCTAAGAATATGCATAAACCAATGTTATTAAAGGTAAAATCTCATTTATTAACATGTATAATGTTATGAACATTCCTTTCACTCCCCTCGTAGCATCCTTTTCAAAATATATCCAGGGATTTGTTCGATGAAATTACATTTCTAGACACCTATTCATTATGAGAAAATATTTCCTTAATAGTATTAAAATTACCACAATCATCTTAATTAAGGAGTATGATATAATCCATATAAAGTTAGTGTTTGAAGACCATGAGACTATATAAATCCTTAACCATATAAAATTCCATATTCTCAACAGAATTAATGAGATACCAAAAAAGGTATTCCTCAACAAGGAGAAAACAAAATGTGGTTGTTTATGGATCACACTATCTCACATGTTATTAACAGTTTAAGAATCATTTGGTGTATCTATTGATAAGGATAGAAATCTTTGAGATCTTTAAAAAATATAGAAAAAATACAATAAATATTTTAGGGAATAAAAACATTTAGTGAACCATTAGAATGAAATCCCATTTTAGGGTGTCAAACCACTTTGAAATTTCAAATTTAAAAGAAATATTCTTCTATATTATTTTCTCATAAGAATTTTTATAACCTATAATACTATGTAAAAAAATCTTTTATCCTCCTATAATATATAAAAAAATTAGTTTGGATAAAAAATACCATTACAAATATGTCCAAGATGGATATCTAGAATTTTCCCACAAATATTAATAAAGGTATTCATAAAAACAACATACCTAATGTCCTTCACATTAATTACATTATCAACCTTTAAAATCAATAAAATGAATTGAGAATTGTGGGATAGATTAAAGAATACATTGCTAAAGAATTACTTGATAGCTAGAGTGACATATGAATGGAAAGTATCCCAGAGTCATATGAAGCAATTATTTTCAAATCCATTAGGCCCTGAACTAATATAAACATTGAGAGAAATGAGGGATGTTGTTATCTCATCATCAAAATTGGGAGCTATGATAAATTTTCCCTTCTTGTAATTCCAATTAAATAAAATCACATTATTCAATGTATTATTAAAATATCATGAGATACCATCAATGAATTGTTTCAGGAATTAAGAATAATATCCATCTCTTATATCAACATCAAATATGAGGATGGACCCATTAATATTATTGGAAAAGATAGCATTTTTAACTTTTCTCTCTCAATGAAAAAGGTGAAATAATGTTTACTTTTTTCTAGTTCTCAAATACACAGAAATTTTTGTGCTGCCATTAGGATATCATATTTTCATTTTATTACCTTTTAAGGGTGTGATAACACTCGATATCCTTATTGGAGGGGACATCCTGTTTAGAGTTCCTAGCTAGGATCTATAGGAGTTCAATACTAGCACTATTAATTTTTAAATCCATGTTAGTATCCTTAGAATTATTCTAGACTCTCAAATCCATCTTGGACCATTTAATTTTCTGGTAAAATACATTAAAATAATCCATAGTCTCATTCAGTGATAGTTAAGAGGAAATAAACACCCTGTAGTATTTTGAGGAAATCCACGCATTGTTAAATATTAAGATAGATAGGCCCATTTTGTTATTCAATAAAATATAGAAGGATTTTTGTCTGCACTAAAATGAATCTAGGTAGCGCTCTACATAAGAGGGATGGGATGGTATATCCACCCAAGAGTGAAATAAATATTCTATCAATTTTACATACTTTCATTCCATGAATAATGTTTTTATTCCAAGTGTATTCTTCCACAAAAAGTATCCTATCAAATAATAATTAATTTTCAATAAATATGTATAATTACATATAATCCATCAATAGGGAAATATTATCCATTTTCTCATTAGAATTTGAGATAATTAAAGTATCCCTAGAGGATCTAAATGTCTGTTGCCTCATAGAAAATGGTAAAATGTGGAACACATAGATCTATTCTCTTGATATTAATATTGTAGGAATAAATATATGAGACAATGATAAAGGAGTTATCAAGTAAAACTCTAATAGTTTCATAATACTAACTATATTTTAATATATAATATTAAATATTCATGCTATTTATAACCCCATATGTTTCCACTAATGATGTTTTTAAATCATAATCCATCCAATCATACACAATTCTTACCGAGTAAAAGTTCTTAATGTTCTCAATCCTAACCTTGGGTTATGCAATGTCCATGATGATAAAGTTTTGTTGAGAAATGAGATTCCTAAGGGTAGATGAAAGATCATAAGATGTCTCATCATTTTGAAATTTTGGAATTCCCTAGGTTGTGTTTTGCACTCCTACTTCATGTGGTCAAAGGAACCACGTTGAAAACAAAACGTTTGGTACTTTTGTCATGGAGGAAGGTTCACTAATTCAACAGTCTAATTTTGTATTCTACTCCCAACTTGGAAATAGGTGTACCTCTTCCACTGGCTCCCAACATTCGAGTTCCCACCATTCCCATCGATATTGTCTTACTTCCTCCTTCCATAGATCTTGAGATGTCCCATTCATCCATTGTTTCATTGTTAAATATATTTGTATAGTCCATAATAAAGAGCCCCACAATCTTTGATTATATTCCTTTCCTTATAACTAATTTGAAAATGAGTTCCTTTAAGGATGAACTAACTGAAACTTTGGGTGAAAAGCATACTAAATGCATGGATTTAGATGCATACTCAGTCATCGAGAGATTTTCACAAATTAGAGTAAAGAAGTATGTCATCCCTTGGATCCCAAACGTGTGAGGATAGAATTGTGTGTTAAACAATCCTCAAAATCATCCCTTATATGTCCTTGATCCCCTTAAGCATGCATAAATGGTTCCCATCAGAGGCATGCATAATCCTCGAGCATATAAGTCACCAGTTCAAAATTTATCTTTGACGGTGTTATGATGAAATCATATATATGTTTCATCTAATTTAGCCACACCTATTCCTTTTTCGGTTCATAATCACCTTAACAGATGGGTGGATTCTGCTTCATAAACCGTATGGAATGTTCTAATTGTCTTATATCATCCCTCTGTTTCCCTATATCCATAGATTTAAATGATTAGATTACACATTGAACCAGCTCTTGGTTCATTTGTGGTCCATGTGAATCCACATTCTCTGTAGCCACATCTGTTTGGTTTCTAGGATGCCTACTAGGTTCCATTTCTAATAAAACAACTCAATAAGTCTCACTCCCTAGAAACTGATGGATTAGAATTTCAAATTATATCACATAAACTATCACAACATTTTTTTAAAAAAAAAACTTTACTACATTCAACCATTTATAAAAAAACCATTCTTTTTTTGAAAATCAATCCATTTCAAAAATATAACAAATATCCTCTTCTACAAATCATTAATTATGAAACAAATTCTACATTTTCAAAATATTTACTTGTTTTCACAAATCATAAATCATTATGCCAAATAAAATATACAGTCTTAGTGGGAATTAATTCCTCTACTAAGAGTTTCATGCTCATATCTTTGGTTAAACCCATTAAAACGGGATTATAAAATCCTATAAATGGCTCTAAAATACTTATGTACCCAACTCCCTGGTAACTTGAATATCATCTTAAATGGGTTAGATACATCCTTTTATGTTCTATATTTCAATTTCCAACATTCCTACTCCTTCCTATGATCAAAATACAAGGAATAGACAAGAAAAAATTTCAACTCCAGGACCAACAAACTGAAAACTACTTGTTAGGAAAAGACTGAACAAGATGATAGAATTTTTAATGAACTGCTAATTCTTACTGTATTAAGATTAAAATGAGTCATTACATGGACAAAAGAGACATTCCCAAGATCTTAGTGGTAGTAAATAAATTTTGAAAGGTTTCAAATAAACATGGGGGGTGATTTACCCTTTAATAAATAACCAACTAAACCAGCAATCCATAATCAAACCATTCACTAAATTATTCATGAACAAAAGATAGCGAACACACCTAATTTATTCCTATCAAAACTCCTCCAATGTTTGAATTATAGAAAGTCTAAACAATTATCAAAGTAAATAGTAGAACAAAAACTAATGACTCCCCAAAGACCACAAGACTCCATACTCCACAATCTCCATGCTCCGCAATCACTGAACATCCTATGTATCCTAATGTGGTGCTGAAACAATTGATACATTACCTTTACCATTTTCATATAAGATAGCATATGCAAAAGAACCAAAGTGACAAAGAAAGGGTGAGTATAACACATAATATTTTTCCGCCCAATGACTTCTATACTCACTCCACTAGGATATAAGAGTTAGAAAATTGTATAAAAATATTTTATATAAAACAATTTATCAAAAATGTTTATAACTACATATAAACATGTTTCCAAATCCATTTATAACCCAAATAATTCATGTGAAATTGAAAATAATTTTATAGAATGCTTTGTAAAAAAAATATCTACACAAAGAATTAAACACATTTCACAATAATCCTTTCGAATACCCAGTCTTTTCCACACATACACACAACCATCCATGCACATTACACGATGCCAATTTCATACTCATGAGTGGTTTCTCATCGATTTACCAAGTCATCACATGGTAATTATAACTTGTGATTCATATGACTTTTTTAAATGATAACATGTTCCTAATTCAACATATAACTAAAAATTCAATATGTACCCACACATCTATATTCTTAAGGATCATGCCAAAAAATCTGTTTCAATAACACCACATTTTTATTGAAAACCATTTTTCTTCAAAACCATTCCAAAGCCAAAACATTTAATTAGAATTACCTTTTTTTAAAACATTCCATAAAACCATTTAGAAATTCCATCAAATCCAAAAATTAAAATCACCATTTTAAATTCAATACTCTAAAGAAATTTAATTATAATTCGTCAAGATTTCAAATTTTCTCAAAACAGCTAAATCGTCACTAAAGAGGATTTATGCCATGCATTTAACCAAAATTTCACAATATGTTTCACTGTATTTAAAAGAATTAACTATTACAATCAATTATAGAATGAGTAGATGATATTAAAGCCACATACCTCGATGGTTTTGGAAAAAACTAACAACGTACGAAGAATGCTCAAGCAATCGGGTTGAAAGTCCACAAAAATAGACTTACATCTCTTCTCTTTCCATAAAAAAACCCAAATATCATCACATGTTTCATCCCCCAACATATATCATCCCGTAATAGACATATATCTCAAAAAGAAAGAGGAGAGGAGAGTTATATCTATATTGATCTAAGAATACATGAGATGAATGATGATGTATTTTACCTACCATAAGTACGTACATTGAAAATACCAAGAGAGGGCTCTAGATCAGTTTCAAAACGTTTGGGAGAGGTTCATCTACCTTAGATGGAGATAAATCTCAAATTAGGGATTTTTATAGGAAAAAACTAGAATGTTATATAAAAAACAAGTAAGATCCTAAAAATATGATCTTACTTTTCCCCTACGAACAGTTAAACTGCACGGTTAGACATACCATGCACTAACCATGCATTATATACTTCCTTAATGAAACCATTTCATGGAATCCCTCCAAAGTCTCCCTAAAAATTCTCAAACAATTCTAAATATACTACCTCAAAATTCAAATTGTGCATGGTTTCTCTTAGGAACTCCGTACAATATAGAAAAAATGTGTGTAGCCAGTGCGCATCTATATTTTCCCTCAAAAACATAAACAAAGTTCACAATAATATCCCATTAATCACCCTTACACTTTATAACCATAAAAATAATCAATTAAGGGTTACATAATACTAACCATGGGTACTACAATAAGAGGTCGTAAAGGAAAAATGAATAATCATCATTTCTTGAGGCGGTAGTTCATTGTACACATAAACAGTATGTTTGTCACCAATTAGATGGAAGTGTGTGTAAGTGTAAGTTGAATAGATATGTTAAAAAAATAATCATATTTTCGGTATTTTTTTATAAAATCATGTAATAAAGATAGTGGAAGGTGGATAAATAATCAAAAATAAAGGATCTTGAGAGAAAACACTACCTATTAATTGTGTAACTCTTTTGATTTTGTGCTAAAAGAATTCCATGGATTTATTTCTTACAAGGAGGATTCTTCTGGGAGTAATGGAGGATTTTTGGGAGTTTATATTAGTATATTTTCTCTAAATCTATGTGGATTTAGATTTTTAAAGTGGTGTAGGAGAGGAGGCCTTTTTATATTGGATGAGGAGTGGCACTCTGGTAATATTTTGCAAATGGAATTCTATACACGTTTTTCACATGTAAAAGGGATCAAATAGTAGTCCCAATTCAATAAAATATAGTATAAGGTCCAAATATATCCATAAATTGGATATTTTACAATATTCTGGTCATTTGGGATATTATATTTCAGGTTTAGTCCTTAGTTGAGTTTAATTTTAACTTAATTGATGTAATTAACTTTGTATACATTCATATATTAATTTGGATAAAAACTAAGACCACCTTATTAGAAATTATTAATTATAATAATTCCAAATATGGAATCCATTTTTTCAAATTCCAATAACATAAGTGGTTGAAATTAATTTATAATTAATCCCCCAGTCAGCTAGACATTGCAGGTTTATAATGTACAAACATTTAAAAGATTACTAATTTTTTATAACGATGTTCGAAGATAAAATGATCTCAACAACATAAATTGTTCTAATATATAAAGAAAATTATCGAATTAAATATTTAAAACAATTATAAATATATTTTATCCTTATATATAAATTAGATTCATAATTAGTTTTGAATAAAAATTTAGTATTTTCACTATTCGTCCAAAACTGAAGTTTCTCAGAAAAATCCCAAAAAGAGTCTATAAGATAATTTAGACATTATATATTTAAAAATGAAGATTATTTTATCTAATTTAATCTATAAATTATTTTAAAATTAATTTTATTATTTACCATTGAAGGAAATTAAAAGTATTTAATTGGAAAAAAATGGTTTTTTTAGACATATACATACATTACCAAAAAAATATATTTCTTTATCAATATTTTTTATTTATATAAAAATTTATTAAAATATGAAAATAAGTAATTACTGTTCATATTACAATGCTTAATGTCTATGTTATAATTATCTCATTTAAATAATTATAAAAGTAAAATGATGTTTTCTATAAACACGCCAGGTTGGTGTTGTGAGAAACATACTCTAAGAAACAATTATGTGTAATGTATGCCAAGTATATGATCAATGTAACACATATTAAGTCAGTTCAATGTGAACCAAATTTCGTTCTTAGCGTATTTGAAGACAAAATTAAAATTTAATTTATCTGAATAAAAGGTCTATAGAAACATAGTGTGTTACATAATATTGGATAATGATTTATGAAGAGTAACCATTGAGTTATAAATAACAATATTATTCCCTAAAGATGAAAATGTCACTAAAAGGAGTAGTGAGATGATAATTTTAGGATGATATCATGCCACATCTGAAGTTATCATGCTACAATAAAAAGTGATGTGAGTTTGTTTCATAGTTCCTTGAAACATGTGTTCTAGTTTTAAGAATCATAATTTCTATGTGGTTTCTATTGGATTTATTTTTAGAACCGGAAACCTCCAATAGTTCTTTATCCAATGAGGAACTTCTTTCCAAAGGTAGGCGTTTGTTATTGTAACGCCCCAACCCCAGCTACCCGGAGTCGGTGCATTACTTCGTAACATTGGCATGATAACAAAAGATCAAGTCTCGAAAGACCGATTAGTTTAGTATCCTTGGAAACACTAGATACATTCATAAATGTTACATTACATCACAAAGTGAAAAAATATAATAACATAGTCTCCATAGTCCACACTTCTATCCTCTTCGGACTATCCCTGCAGGTCATTCATAAAATACTTCTTCACATCCTGAAAAATATTAAAACATTGAAAGGGGTGAGCTCAGATGCTCAGTAAGGATAACAATATTGTGGAAGCTTTCATAAATAAAAACTAACAATTAAGGCAATTTATAACTAAACAAAAGCCTTATTAAACTTGAACTTCAGCATAATATGGCAAAAGTAAAATCAAATAATGCCACTTACTTACTCACATGGATATTCTACTAGACGAATAATCATATGAAATATCAATAACCACTTTCATAATGAGGGAATGTATAATGCCAGACATTCTGAAACATTTTGTCAAGGCCTCGGCCAAGACGTCTAAAATGATTAAGGCCTCGGCCAAAACCATAAATCAAATTGGGAAAGGTCCTCGGCCAATTCCACGTCTAGTTGTCTCATGAGACCTACCGATGCATCGAGGAGCTATAGCGGGCTCCACCCGTCACTTATTAAGTCCAATACATTCATCATATGAATAGGTTTAAACATATCATAAACCATAACATAATCGTATCACATAAAACATGCATAAAGGAAACATAACATTTCCACATTTCAATCACAAGATATCAATACAACACATTGATATAATAAAAGTGCTTTCAAAACCATTTTCAATACCAAAATAAAAGAAAGTTAAAACTTTGTATTTATTTTTCATTAAAAAAATTATGGCTTGTAGAGGAAGCCGAAACTCAAATAGTGGTCACGGCGGCGGAGAAGTCATTGTCACCGCATACGTACGACAAAAACATTCCCTTTTGTCTTTAGTAAACGCTTCGTATAAAAAATATTCCTTTTGAATAAACGTAAAAGTCAAAGTGGTTTATACACCGTATAAAAGAAATTTGTGTATAAAACCAAATATGCCTCAATGAAAGGAGATTGAGACGAAGTCATTACAAAGATCATTTTTAAAATAAAATAGATATATTATGTGTATTAAATATAGGTACACATAAATAAAGTAAAAATACAAAATAAGACATAATAATATCATGACATAATTTGAAAGTAGGAGATTAACCCAAAGAATGGAAGTTGGGTTAATAAATTCCCTTACCTTGCGTTCTGTCCTGACTCGACCGTTCTTTAACCTCCTGAATAATAAACTAGAGTTAATTTCTATTTACTTAAGAACCTTTTTCATGTTCATTATTCCATTTATATCACTTATTACCATGTTATGAAGATTATTTAATTATTTAAGTTAATAACAGTCGTTTTGTCGATCTTTGGTACTTGAGTCAACAATAAACTTCTTATAATTACAAGTTGTTTATGTGGTATAATATCCATTATCTCCAGAATTATATTCATGATATATATGTCATATATATCATATATATCCAGTATATATATTCATTTATAATATTACGTAACATTTAGAGGTAAGAAATGAAATGCACCGTTCATGGAGACGGTAAGCCGTACGTACGCATGAACGCTACTTTCATTTCTATTTCGTATTTAATGGAATGAAATAATAATGATATAAATGTATAATATAATTACAGTATAATATAGTGTATAATACCATTTAATCCATCCTTTATACATCCCACATATGGCATTAACGATTCAAATCACTTTGAGGGGGCGGTAGTCCGCACTTCCTAAAATGAAATTATCGCGTTTTACCCATAATGGAAATCATAAAGTATGCCATAAATTAGAAATACAGAAGCATAAGTAAAAACTAAACATATAATATATCATATATAAAAATAGTGACATCTTAATGGCCACCTTTGAAGATGTTATACGAGTGTTGAACAATCATCGTTTTGTGAGGCAGAAATTCGCCATCCACAGAAACCGTATGTTCTTTAACCATTAGATGTAGGTGTGTGTAAGTGTAGCTCGAATACTTATTATAACAACATCCTAGTATATTTAGGATACTGGTGTTGCTACAAAAGAAATGAATAAAAATAGTTTAGGGGGTTGGAGAAGAAAAATAAAACAAAAGAACATTAGAGAAGACATTACCTCAAAATCGGGTAACACTTTTTGATTTTAGCCAAAGGCTTCCTTTGAGAAGCGTTATTCCCAAAGTGAGGCTTCTAGGAGTAAGGGAGGGATGTTGGGAGAGTATATGGGCAGAGTTTGGCCCAGCCAAATGGCTTGAAGGTGTGAATAAGGTGGGAGTGGTGGGGGCCTTTTATAAGTGGAGAGGATGGGTACTTTTGGAAAGTAATGAAATGTTACATTATTATACAATGCTTTTCGGATTCTAAAGGTCTCACACTTATATAATTAGTGTCTAAGGTGATAAGGGTTCTAAATATCTTCATCCAATAGGCTTTGGACAAGTGTAAGCCTTGTATTTTTCATTATCTTCTCATTTTATTTAAATCGTTAAATAATGAGGTCATCGCCGCATCATTATGATGTCATAAATAATTTAATTTATTTAATGTCTAAAAATTATAAAAAAACTACTATGATTTAGGAAATCGTTTTATCTTTCTAATGAATATTTATAGTCAAAATTAGGACTTGTGTAACCCCACTTAAAAACTGTTTTAGTAAAACAACTCATGCTTGTGTCAATTTAATTTTAACATTAAATAAATATATATTAATGTCATTTTCCAACTAAAGTGGCTCCATGGGGTCCCCAAGTTGACCCATGGGTTGTATTGGTCGTCCATGACTCATCCAATAGGAGTAGGACAAGTGTCAAGCTCATATCATATTATTAAAACATTGTTTTTACCTTAAACTACACTAATTACCTCTAATCGCGATTAAGAACTTAAAAGTTACTATTCACCAAAAAAATATTTTAATCTCATTGAACCACATTTTACTTCTTAATGACAACCATGTCTGTCTGATTTTTTAAATCAAACCACAGAAGTGGTAATATTTCATTTAAACGAAAAATCAGTTATTTAACTACCACTTAGTGGTTTCACTATTCATCAAAAATTGAAGTTTTTCAGAATAATGCCAAAATTTCACCCTAAGCTATATTTGATATTCCGAATTAAAAAATGATGTCTATTTTAAAAAATTCCAAACATATAAGTTGCATTAATTAATTTTATAATTAATTCCCGCTGTCACAACAAATAGTGTGTTTTTAAGAAACAATTTATATCAAAAGATTGGCAATTGTTTATGTCCAATTTCAATGTTAAATTAATTCTAATGACCACCATTGGATAAAATGGTAAAAATATATTCTAATTATACTTTAAAACCACTAAATAGTATAATTTATCACTATAAATTATTTTGATTAAAAAAGTTGTTTTTAAGTATTTTTCACTATTCATAAAAAATAGAAGTTCTCAGAAAAATACCAAAAATTCAACATAGGCTAATTTCGATATTCCAAATCCAAAAATGAAGTCCATTTGGATAAATAAAATTTATAAAATTTCAAAAAGTAGGTATTACTATTCACAACGGCTAGTTTAATTCGTTGTGGTGTGTGTTAGAGCTCGAGGTTGCGTACAACACACGTTATTGCATTATTCGAAGTGAAACGTGCTGTGGAAGCTTGGGGTGTTACATTCTCCCCTACTTCAATAAATTGCGTCCTCGCAATTTGAAATTTTTCTTTGAAAATAAAAGGTTGAAAATAGAAAATACCTTTGTGGAAAACCCACATCGGAAATATGGTTAACAAAATTTAGCCTTAATAAGAGGGAAATGGAAATAAAAAAGTCACCACCAAATTATGATCTTGATAAGGAGGAAATTGGTGGCAATTAGAGACATATAATTGGAGGAAAAACGTAAATATTTGTAGGGAGTGATTGAGGTCATCAATCACAAACAACTGTCAAATTGAGGGCCTCAAAGCCTTCAATCTATGTTGATTTAAAATATCATTAGTTCAACAAGACATAAGGTATTAGGGTAACACATTTTTTTGTTTTAATATCCCTTTACTAAAGTTTAATAATTAATTTATTCACTGAATAACAGATAGGTATATATATATTTATGCTTGACAATTAGAGTTTCATCCTTCAACTCACCTTTCACTCAAAAAGATAATAGAACCCAAAAATATTATACTTATCCTAATTGTATAAGGTTCCAAATGTTAACACATACCATTTAGATTAGTAACATTATTTTTTAATAACCAGGGACTTCCTGTAGGCTAGTGGTAGGAAATAAAGGCCAGTCACACTATGGTTGTGGGTTCGATTCCTGCAGCTTTTTCCGACGTGTCAAGTTATGCCCCGCCCTGCAGGTTGTCCTTTTCCTAAAACTATAGTATTATAATATTCCAAAAATAATCTTCATAAATTTTTTAACCTTAAACAATACTATCCAAATATCAACTTAATCCATTCCAACCTTTATAGTTATCCAAAATACTTATGTCCAACTCACAGTCCAAATTTTATAAGGAATGTAAACATAATGAAGATCCCTTTTTCCATGTAACAACATGTGAACACCTTCATCATGTATTCTTTTTAAACATACTGAATTACCATGATCCCTTATTCCTTATAGAATACTAGATATACTCCTTCTACCCAAAAATGTATACAAATCATCAATCAGTTTCAAGGAAGTTAAGAATATCCAATATAATTTATCCAAATCAATCACATCTTATTCCAAAATCACTATCTCAGTATCAGAACCATATTATGGTTTATCTTTCTCTCAACCATATATTTTCCAAAAATTTAACCTACTGTGGAGTCACTTTTCTTGGTTCCACACAATCTCAAGTCCTTGATGAAATAGTACTGCAGTACAATCCTTATATACTCCATAATTATTATAACCAGTACATCATTGATACAACACTCAAATTACAAAATTTTTAATAACAACATAATAACTCTAATCATTACTCCTCATCTATGGTAGTATCATAACTTGATTATTATCCAATAACATCATTTGGGGCATACTCTGATGATTTGGACATTGGTTTGCGTAGTGTCCCCAATCCTTGCAGAAGAAGCATTGTACATTTGAAACCATTTTTTTACCCTTGCAGTCACGCACTTTGTGTCCTTTCTCTCTACACTTATAACAAACTCCCATTCCCTTTAGGCAAGTTCCATGATGTTTCTTCCCACAATTACCACATATTGAAAAATTCTTCTTTCCCCTCATCCCTTTATCCATCATTCTCTCTTCTATCCCTTTCGTCTCTTGCTTCACTTCAAAGCCACAGGACTCAGATAATTCTTTACTTATCTTATTAACACATGATACTATTTCTTCATATGTTGAGAACACATGGGAGAGTATTTCCCTTCGAAATGTTGGCTTAATACCGTGAAAGATACGATCCTTCTTACTCTTTGGATCATACGTAGTGCTGGAGTTCACATTCCTTCTAATGGGCGCCATTTCTATACAATGACATAAACTAGGTTAGTTTATGAATTATAATGAATAATTCCAAACTTTTAAAATAATTAATGTAAATTGAACGGTTTATGGATATAATCCATAATCATAAAAATGTTTTATTTGAGGAAGTATATACTAATAACTGTTCATAGTGGTTTGTAAAGAAAATGAAAATTATCCTAAGCATATCCCCCAGGAGTGTCGTAACCAAGAGTGCAGCAAGGCCCGTTGTCGTGCACCAGTTCCCGTTCGAGTCTAGCTCAAAGTGGTGTTTTCGGGTTTTACCCCTAGGTACATCTGTGCCAGAGCCGCCTCTACCTGCCCGTATCTAGACAGGGATGTATTGCTTGGAAAACTCACAAAATCTCTACAATACCAAAATTTTTGGAAGTTCTTCTATACTAATCCTCAAAGTTCATCTTAGGTCTACGTGCTCTAATCAGAGTTTGTCTAAATCTAGCTTCCAAGGTTTGTACTAAACCGCCTTTGATACCAACTGTAACGCCCCGACCCCAACTACCCAGAGTCGGTGCATTACTTCGTAACATTGGCATGATCACAAAAGATCAAGTCTCTAAAGACCGATTAGTTTAGTAGCCTTGGAAACACTAGATACATTCATAAATGTTACATTACATCACAAAGTGAAAAACTATAATAACTTAGTCTCCATAGTCCACACTTCTATCCTCTTCGGACTATCCCTGCAGGTCATTCATAAAATACTTCTTCACATCCTGAAAAATATTAAAACATTGAAAGGGGTGAGCTCAGATGCTCAGTAAGGATAACAATATTGCGGAAGCTTTCATAAATAAAAACTAACAATTAAGGCAATTTATAACTAAACAAAAGCCTTATTAAACTTGAACTTCAGCATAATATGGAAAAAGTAAAATCAAATAATGCCACTTGCTTACTCACATGGATATTCTACTAGACGAATAATCACATGAAATATCAATAACCACTTTCATAATGAGGGAATGTATAATGCCAGACATTCTGAAACATTTTGTCAAGGCCTCGGCCAAGACGTCTAAAATGATTAAGGCCTCGGCCAAAACCATAAATCAAATTGGGAAAGGGCCTCGGCCAATTCCACGTCTAGTTGTCTCATGAGACCTACCGATGCATCGAGGAGCTATAGCGGGCTCCACCCGTCACTTATTAAGTCCAATACATTCCTCATATGAATAGGTTTAAACATATCATAAACCATAACATAATCGTATCACATAAAACATGCATAAAGGAAACATAAAATTTCCACATTTCAATCACAAGATATCAATACAACACATTTATATAATAAAAACGCTTTCAAAACCATTTTCAATACCAAAATAAAAGAAAGTTAAAACTTTGTATTTATTTTTCATTAAAAAAAATTATGGCTTGTAGAGGAAGCCGAAACTCAAATAGTGGTCACGGAGGCGGAGAAGTCATTGTCACCGCATACGTACGACAAAAACATTCCCTTTTGTCGTTTAGTAAACGCTTCGTATAAAAAAGATTCATTTTGAATAAACGTAAAAGTCAATGTGGTTTATACACCGTATAAAAGAAATTTGTGTATAAAACCAAATACGCCTCAATGAAAGGAGATTGAGACGAAGTCCTTACAAAGATCATTTTTAAAATAAAATAGATATATTATGTGTATTCACTATAGGTACACATAAAGAAAGTAAAAATACAAAATAATGCATAATAATATCTTGACATAATTTGAATGTAGGAGATTAACCCAAAGAATGGAAGTTGGGTTAAGAAATTCCCTTACCTTGCGTTCTGTCCTGACTCGACCATTCTTTAACCTCCTGAATAATAAACTAGAGTTAATTTCTATTTACTTATGAACCTTTTTCATGTTCATTATTCCATTTATATCACTTATTACCATGTTATGAACATTATTTAATTATTTAAGTTAATAACGGTCGTTTTGTCGATCTTTGGTACTTGAGTCAACAATAAACTTCTTATAATTACAAGTTGTTTATGTGGTAGAATATCCATTATCTCCAGAATTATATTCATTATTTAGATGTCATATATATCATATATATCCAGTATATATATTCATTTATAATATTACATAACATTTAGAGGTAAGAAATGAAATGCACCGTTCATGGAGACGGTAAGCCGTACGTACCCATGAACGCTACTTTCATTTCTATTTCGTATTTAATGGAATGAAATAATAATGATATAAATGTATAATATAATTAAAGTATAATATAGTGTATAATACCATTTAATCCATCCTTTATACATCCCACATATGGCATTAACGATTCAAATCACTTTGAGGGGGCGGTAGTCCGCACTTCCTAAAATGAAATTATCGCGTTTTACCCATAATGGAAATCATAAAGTATGCCATAAATTAGAAATACAGAAGCATAAGTAAAACATAAACATATTATATATCATATATATAAATAGTGACATCTTAATGGCCACCTTTGAAGGTGTTATATGAGTGTTGAACAATCATCGTTTTGTGAGGCAGAAATTCGCCATCCACAGAAACCGTATGTTCTTTAACCATTAGATGTAGGTGTGTGTAAGTGTAGCTCGAATACTTATTATAACAACATCCGAGTATTTTGACGATACTGGTGTTGTTACAAGAGAAATGAATAAAAAGAGTTTAGGGGGTTGGAGAAGAAAAATAAAACAAAACAACATTAGAGAAGACATTACCTCAAAATCGGGTAACACTTTTTGATTTGAGCCAAAGGCTTCCTTGAGAAGAGTTCTGCCCAAAGTGAGGCTTCTAGGAGTAAGTGAGGGATGTTGGGAGAGTATATGGGCAGAGGTTGGCCCAGCCAAATGGCTTGACGGTGTGAATAAGGTGGGAGTGGTGGGGGCCTTTTATAAGTGGAGAGGAGGGGCACTTTTGGAAAGTAATGAAATGTTACATTATTATACAATGCTTTTCGGATTCTAAAGGTCCCACACTTATATAATTCGTGTCTAAGGTGATAAGGGTTCGAAATATCTTCATCCAATAGGCTTTGGACAAGTGTAAGCCTTGTATTTTTCATTATCTTCTCATTTTATTTAAATCGTTAAATAATGAGGTCATCGCCGCATCATAATGATGTCATAAATAATTTAATTTATTTAATGTCTAAAAATTATAAAAAAAATACTATGATTTAGGAAATCTTTTTATATTTCTAATGAATATTTATAGTCAAAATATGGACTTGTGTAACCCCACTTAAAAACTGTTTTAGTAAAACAACTCATGTTTGTGTCAATTTAATTTTAACATTAAATAAATAAATATTAATGTCATTTTCCAACTAAAGTGGCTCCATGGGGTCCCCAAGTTGACCCAGGGGTTTTCTTGGTCGGCCATGACTCATCCAATAGGAGTAGGACAAGTGTCAAGCTCATATAATATTATTAAAACATTGTTTTTACCTTAAACTACACTAATTACCTCTAATCGCGATTAAGAACTTAAAAGTTACTATTCACCAAAAAATATTTTAATCTCATTGAACCACATTTTACTTCTTAAAGAAAACCATGTAGGTCAGATTTTTGAAAATCAAACCACAGAAGTGGTAATATTTCATTTAAATGAAAAATCAGTTATTTAACTACCACTTAGTGGTTTCACTATTCATCAAAAATTGAAGTTTTTCAGAATAATGCCAAAATTTCACCCTAAGCTATATTTGATATTCCGAATTAAAAAATGATGTATATTTTAAAAAATTCCAAACATATAAGTTTCATTAATTAATTTTATAATTAATTCCCGCTGTCACAACAAATAGCGTGTTTTTAAGAAACAATTTATATCAAAAGATTGGCAATTGTTTATGTCCAATTTCAATGTTAAATTAATTATAATGACCACCATTGGATAAAATGGTAAAAATATATTCTAATTATACTTTAAAACCACTAAATAGTATAATTTATCACTATAAATTAGTTTGATTAAAAAAGTTGTTTTTAAGTATTTTTCACTATTCATAAAAAATAGAAGTTCTCAGAAAATACCAAAAATTCAACATAGGCGAATTTCGATATTCCAAATCCAAAAATGAAGACCATTTTGATAAATAAAATTTATAAAATTTCAAAAAGTAGGTATTACTATTCACAACGGCTAGTTTAATTCGTTGTGGTGTGTGTTAGAGCTCGAGGTTGCGTACAACACACGCTATTGCATTATTCGAAGTGAAACATACCGTGGAAGCTTGGAGTGTTACAGTTATGTTTGAACATTACGATACATATTAAGGTGAATTGGTCTAGAGGATGGGAGGTCAGACTCGTTACACCCTTTTGGGGGGGATTATTGTCTAATCAGGGAATCTCTTTGTAAATTTAAGATATTTTCATGAATACTTATTAATTCACCAATTGTATCATAAGTATCCCTTTGAATTTACAATAAATTATTAACATGTGTAAAAATTAGAATCATCACTAGGAATTCACAGTTATCTGTTAGGGGAAATATCTGTATTTATTCGAGTTTTTCCATCAACGGTATCCTCTAATATACTGATTATAGATTCTTTCTAATCATCATTGTCGTGATACTGGTTTTTATGCCACTTAGTGGTGCACTCTTGAATTTATTATCATCCAGGGAGACGATGGATTGTTTTGATCTTGGGATTATGCCCGTAAAATGGGCTAGCTACGTATCCTTGTGAAAGGAATTAGAACCCTCATAATTCGGTGTCTCTTAATAGGACATATCATACCTTTTAAGGTCATGTGATAAGGACCTCTAAGCCAAAGCTGCTTGGTAAAAACTTACTGTGGGACTTTTTCTAAAGCACCCCAAAGAACATGGAAAGGATATGGGCTTCCAATTAAGATCAGATCATGTTGGGAATATATACCAAGGAGAATAGAGTTGATTTGAAGTGTTGGGTTTGAACCTCAAGGAGGCTTCCTATGTATCCCATATAGATGAGAATCAAAACCCACATAGTTAGATATGTCTTATAAGAGACTATGGTCCATTGAGACATATTAGTTAGGGATAACTTCCTTAAAGGGATGCCTTGGTGATTTGAGGATTGAATTTGTGGCTTATTCCAAAGGAGGATGCCCAAATTTGGGGAATTATGGTTGGATTCATGAAGAGGACATCCAGTGATCTTGGGCCTTGATAATGATTCCTATGTATCCTAGTTATGGTTGGAATCAGTGTTCTCATAGTTATTTCCAATGTGTGTTTGAGAAAATTTGTAACCATCACGTATCTCTAAGACCACGAGAGTTATTCTTGAAGACAGAATCAAGAGGATGTGAAAGATCCAACAATGACACATCACATTTTTCCCCCTCTGCTGATGGAAGAGGGAACCTCGATCGTGGAAGAGGGTGAGGTGGGGAGCCTTCCCTCTATTCTATTTACATTTGACCAGGGTCCAATGTAAGGAGGAAGGGATAAAGGTGAGGGGCTTACACCTGCATTACTACCCTAAAAATTTATCCCATTAAGAAAGGGAGACTTAACATTTTCGTGTGTGGAAAAGTAAGTGTGAACTGTACCTTCCCTACCAGAGACCTGAGGTTCTAGGTCACCTCTTTGAGAATGGAGATGTGAGGATCCAACCATCCTCCAAACCAAGAACATCCCAACATTATTTCTGGGAGAAAGGTCAATGTGACTACAGAAATAAAAACGCACAGACATTCCATGAATCCTAACCCCATTGTAAAAAAATGTGGGAAACCTTTGACTGTGGAAATACAGACCCAAATAAAAGATATATTGATGTGCCTTTCATAAAGGTTTAATATGTCATGAGGTTTTGGAAGAGATCTCAACAAAATCCCTTTCAAACAAGGGATCCAATGAATAAGAAGACATTCCATTAATGGATAAGAAAGGCTTGATGGATTTTAGAGTGAAGAGAGTGAATAGAATAAGTGAATCAAAGAGGGGATCCCATGTAGAGAAGGGCGCAAAAGTATGGTTGCACATGTTCACTTGGGATCCCTAATGTTTACTTAAGCGATGAACACCGTATATGGTAATACATGGGTTAGACCTTGCTCAAGCCTTCAAGAGTATTCACAGGTGATCCAAGAAGTGGGGAACTCAAGTTCCATTGAGAGGAATGGACCCGTGCAAGTATTTCTGACATAGGGTGGTTGGGCGCTTTAGGTGCACAAGTGTTATGGTTTTCAAACACTAAATGGACTTAAGTCCATTGATCCTCCATAAAATCTTCATATCAAGTTGTTGAATAACTACCTTGAATGTTTTAGAAGACTGGGGTGAAGTACTTGGGAGAACAGAGCATCAATAGGGCATCAAGGAAATTTTTTCCATGAAAATGTGGGCCCCAAGGGTCTATTTATAGGAAAAAATAGGACGTTGGGAGAAAGGATTTGGGTGAGCAAGTAAGTTGCATGCTATTTTGTGGTGCACAAGTGGTTGTGCGCCAAATTGGGGCATGAAAGATACTTGCACGCTGATAGTGTTTTGGCTAGATTGGGGAACCTCTATGAATACTTAATCAAAATTTTCACTTCAATCAGCTTTAACATGGTGGCATGAAAGTGTTTTCATGATGGTACCTTTGGATCAGTGTCGGGTTGCGATCCTATCCCTACATCCCGGTGGCTTCGCTACCATCACTGACCCCCATGAAAAAGGCAGAGTCACATCATGAACATTTCAATCCTCTTTGAGGACATTTTTAGTCTGGGCACATGGAAATACATCTTTAAATCCAGAGAAGTACATGGAACACATTTCATGGTGTCTACAAAGTTCTATGGGAAAGTGTCAAATCGCAGTGGTATTTCATGAGAAATTTCTATATAATTTGTTTTAATGAACGATGGAATAATTTCAGGGTTGTAATGTTGCACCACATTTATTAAATACCAAGAGGATAGTGAGGATTATCACACAACATTATGTGTCATACTTTACTAGAATAATATTTCATATAACAAAATATACAACCATAGATTTGAGAAATATAGTTTTTGAGGAACGTAAATGAATAGAAACATATAGAGTTTTAGGGTATAATTAATGCTTGTAATTTGGATATTAAATTTATAAAATTTCAATTATTTTAAATTTATAAGGTATTATGTTGATAATTTTTGGCTTTCAAATATGATTATTTTTAAATAATAAATAGATATCATTGATGTGGGTTGTCTTCCCGGAAGACATTTTACTAGTATTAATGGAGAATATAGTATGTCCAAATATCATGGATTTTTTATATTCAAAAAATGGAATAAAAAAGTTAAGATTATATGATTATAAATAGAATAATATAAAAATGTAATGATAAATTTAGATATATGGTGTTATTTTTCAGATTATTAATTATATCATAATGAAGAAGAACATGTTAATTGAGATTGAATATTCTGTGATCAACTACAACTACTGGACATTTTTAATGTCATTGCACTTGATGATTAATCCTAAATTAATTATAAATATTCATATCGATTGTATAAAGATATTTAATTTTATATTTAATAATCCTATATAATATATGAGAAATTCTCATTTTTGTTTGAATATCTTTTGAAAGTGGAGGAATCAGTTATAAATATTGATTAGAGGACTGAGTTTCTTAGAGTTATATGAGTGTTAGGATAAACTCAAGAATATATATGAAAGTGACCATATATTTGAGGAAGAAATTTTATATATTTTGAGATCAAATATCAATGATATTTATAAATTTAAAAATTAATATATGGGTTGTGAAATTTTTATTTATGGTAAGGGTATTAGGGAAACAATTAAAACTCAACTATGGGCATGATGCTTCATTAAATAATCTCAGTAGGCATGATGCATAGGTATCTAATCCTGAATATCAAATGATGGATTCATTTAATTTTTATTATATTTATGGTCACTTTATATAATATATAATAGTTATAGGGATAATAGTATATAAAATGTATACAAATAAAACAATATATTTTCTAATGTAAATTTTTTTTAATAGTCATGATTAATTAAAATTTTTACAAATATCAAACTTTAATAAAGATGATAATAACTATATGTTGGGAAAAAATCTTACATATTATTTCATGAAATTTATGCCAGGGATTTATAAGTTCCAATGAAGATAACCTTTAATAGGCTTCAATTTTCATTCCGGATTACAATTTCTGTAAAAAGTTTCCATGTTAAATATAGTAAATTGATGAAAAAGAGGGGTCATTATGAAAATTATCAATGGGTAAATCAAATATATTAACAAAAAAATTTCCTTGAAACAAGGAAAAGACATTTTCTTGTTTGAATAGGATAAAATTTATTTCTAGTGTAGTGAAAGAAGTAATTTAATGGATTAAGTGTTTTTATAGAAACTCTAGTGAAAAAGATGAGAATATATTTATAATATAAGTGATGAAAAATAAAAAAGTGATTAATATGGTGATGAAAATGAAGAGGATGGAGAAAATAAACTATTTTATATAATCAATCCTACATTGAAATATTCCATTTATGAGACATATAAAATAAAATATTAGAATAAAAATTAAATAACACGTAAAAATATAAATATTAATTAAGATATTTGTATTAAAAATGATTCAACTTTTTCAAATGAGACTTTTAATTTTTAAGTGATCACTTTTTTAGGTGTGGAAACTAAAATAATTCCATGTGGATAAATGTATAAATAGTGAGAATTAACATGAAATCATATTAAAAATATTTATTGTTGAAAATATGATTATGAAATTAATATTTAATTCGGAAAACAATACCCAAATCTTATGGATTGTTTGATGAAATATAGAAAAAAGATTAAAGATACAACAATTATTATTGAGTTTATAAATTATAAAACATCTCTAAAAAGTGATAAAAAGTATTATGGACTTTAATAATATAAGAATATAATTAATCAAAATAAAAAAAAGAAGTTATATTCATTACCTTGAATAAAAAATTTTGAAGTATGAGGTGTTTGTAAATAATAAATAAGAAGAAAAAAATAAAACCAAGAAGTTAATTGTTCATTAAAAAATATCTACTTTGTATATGATAAAGTAAAAAATCATTACATAGTTTTATTATATAATAATCATGTCATAAAATTATTTAACAATAATGAAATACAATTACATTTTTTATCAAAATAACAATATTGTTTTGTGCGAAAAAAATTATTTTAATGGCTAATGTCGGTTTCTCTAGAATAATTAAAGGTAATGTTATTTCAGTAAAAAATCATTTTAAAATGATAGAAGATAATTTTGGAAATTTTCTAAGTGGACACAACCTAAAAAAAATTAATACAATTTTGAATAATAAGAAATTAATTTTTAAATTAAGTATTAGTCGTATATTAAATAATGTGAATGATGTAACCAAATATTCCATGTTTCTAAATATTTTATCAACATAGTTATGATATAGTATACTATGGATAAGAAGGACTAAATATTTTAAAATGGGTTGAGGAAATTAATGTAATTTTGCATGTTTTTTTGGTTTCATTGAATACCTCTCAATAGGAATAACCTTGGATATTTGACAATTATTTTTCATTTCAAATGAGTAGTAATTTGAATCTATTAAAATATTGGAAAATTTAAAATATGGTAATTGGTGGTCATTTATTGATCAAGAGAGTTATTTTAGAAAAAATTAGGGAGAAACAAATGAAATCATAGAATACCTTTTTTAATAAATCTTGAATCATAGTATTCAAAGTTAATCTTATAATAACCTATATACTTCACCAAAATTGATTTATATAAATTTAATCATTCCATGTTTATTTTGGGGGTTTTTAACCATATTAGTGGTTGTTTAAGAATGTGATCTTGATTTCAGTAAATAATTCACATTGGTAAAAATATCTAAAAAGTGAAATATAATAATAAAAAACCCAGTGCCATGGTATGGGGTACAAGCATGATAAAATAGTAAGGGGGTTTCCATTATGATCCACCAAAAAACCATGGGCCCCAATATTATTATCTAATAGACATGAGGTACCTTTCATAGGTTCTTCTTATACTCAATCAAATGAAAATATTTTTAAAAATTTAGAATTAAATTAAAAAAATTAAAAAAACAGTTACACTATGCCTCCCCCTCTCTCGGAAAGTTCAATTACTAGACATCCAATCACCCTAATTTTCTCCCATTTCGTGAGTAATTTTCATCTTGAAAAACATGGAATCAATCATCATTGGTATCATTAAAACTCTAGAGGTAGTTTTTGACCTCCTATCTCTATGTTTGATATTTATTCTAAAGTTATATAATTATTATTATAAAATAGATATATTTTGGGTTTTTTATGATATAGGTATCTATATTTACTAATTTCAAATCTCTAAATGATATTTGATAAAAGTAAAATATCTAAATGAAATATGCTATCATTAACATTTAACTATTATTTATATGGTTTTATTATTCAAAATGATTTGTATGTTTTAGTTATTGAGGTGGAATGCCTTGGAAAGGGAATGAACATCGTTTCCTTGAATATTGTCTGATTTATAATGTTTATCAGGATTCAGATATATCCTATCACTGTTGAGTTTTAAGAACATGAATATTAATTTCTAGGATAACATGGAATAGTGGTAATACATATTTTAATTAGAAACTATTATTTGTATTAATATGAATTATGTAAGTGATAAAACAATAAAAGGAATCAATGAGAATAAATTAATAGGGAAAATCTATGTTTATAGGATATCAAAGTACAGTTTTTCTTCATGGGTGTTTGTAATATTGTTAGTGGTAAACATTATTATTTCATTATTTTCTATTATTTAGTGTTTGGATGGGTTGGTGGGTGCTAACATAGTATCCCTTCTTTTTATAAATTATACAGCTAAGTAAAAGCTTCCTCACAGGCATATATTAATAGTTATTCAATGGGTTATTGGTTATTGATATACTGTCATGTATGTGTAGTGTTTGGATAATATTATTGTGGGTATCACAATGTCCTAGATAAGTTACTATAATATATGTAAATTGGATTTCATCATAAATTGTTGTTTTATGATCAAATTTGACAGTAGTAGTAACCAAAAATGTTATGGTCACACACTGTAACGCTTGTTTATCACTCAATGAGGATATAAGTGTCTATTACTAATATTTCTTATTTCTATATCATCTTGTGTATACACACATAAATTTTGGATTTATTTATGGAAACCATTTTTGGTATCCTATTCAGTATATTTATCACACCCTACATGTGATCTTTGGGGGGAATAAAGGCTTCATATTAATGGATTCTTGTATGAAAAAGGGTTGATGACTGACAGTTGAGTTGAACTAATAGTTGGTAGTGGTATATGAAACTAAGTGGAGCCTAAGATCTACTTTTCCATTATGAATCCATTTGGATATATTTTTATCTTATCTATTATATATTATGGACCTATTATGAGATCTAACACATGATTTTTCCCTTTCATGACATTATAATGGGTTCGTATTTTTTAACTTCATGAGATTTTATTTATGGTTTCCCAATCACAATATTGTCAATATATTGAAGTTATATTATTGATGAGGCATTGGAATTATTTCTTCCATTATTTTTTGTTAACAAATAAATGGTATGGTATCACATTATTAATTGACCCTCACTACTAATTAAGAACATGTAAGATACATGGATATATTTTTGAGGTCATATAACATTCTTGTTTATTTTGTATGGATGGGTATCAATCCTGGATGATATAAATCTATATTAAATACATATTTTTTATTCAATTTTGGATGTTTTTATTATAGATATGATTTCTTAGAACTTTGGATAACCACTATGCTTGTGTGTATCTAAATATTTATAGTGAATACTTAAGTTAGCTAGGTATGAGATCATGGTTCTTATTTTTTTAAATGTTTGGATTTTGATTATCCATGGAATATATTATTTTATAGACTATTTATTATACAACCTCATTATTAGGTGGTATGTGGAAAAATATTTATGCATCATTAACATATAATATTCTCTTGAAATTTAAATATTTTGTATGTAACTTTTAAATTGGTTACCAAGAGATGTTTGGTTATTTAGAGTTTCAAAAATTAGTTACAAATTATTTTCCTATATATGTTTATTGTATAGTAGTAAATAAAATAACTGATGGTTTCAAGTTAATATATTACATTTATTAAAAAATTAATTATTTTTTAAATAACATGTTCATTTTATACCAAGCATTGAGTGTCGGTATGTCGAGTATTGATATTCTCTATTTTTATGATACCCAGATATGAGTATGGAGTGTATAGAGTAGAAAAATTAATTATATATTACTATTCTTACTGAACTATAATGATTTTTTGATATGATTTATTTAAAGGTGATTTTATAAAGATACACTTAACTCTCAAAATAATATTATTTTGGGGTAGTTAGGCTATGTACGAGTTTTGATATGGATTGGAGCCATAATAAAGGTGTATTTTAATTATACACCTTAAAATATGTGATATGGATTCCTTGGGAATTACATTATAAATTATGACTTGTAATTTATTTTGGGTCATTTGGTTAGGTTGGGAGCCTAGGGTTAAGGAGATGTGAGAATTGGCGATGTGAGTAATGTGTGTTTTCATGATAGTAGGGAAATTTTTCATTTCCACTTGATATGGGCCTTTAGTGGTCATGGGATAGAGAGACGGAAGTTGGTTCAATATGAATATACTCAATAGATCTAAATTATATATCAATGTTATAATATAATAATAATTCATAGGTGATATGTAATCTAGTATATTTCTTCCCACCGGGAAGTACATGAGTGTGTATGGGTTGGAATCATTGGTTGTGTTTGAGAGATATAGTTTCTATTGAAAAAGTCGGAATGTAGGATGCCTACTTGATTGATTAAGAATTTGATCCTATAAACAACATGATTTATCTATTTATGGAAGGAGTTTAGTGGATTGTGTGAGATATTAAGTTGTTGTAATCTTTTCTATGAATTAAATTCAATTTAATTTATGATTGGATTTCATATTTATAGTTTTAAATACTGGTATGGGAAATAACATTATTTTTTAATATATTAGGGTATATCCAAAAACAACTATTAAAGGCTAGTGTTTTGGTATTAAAAATTTTAACAATTAATTAGTAATTGTTTATGTTTGGAATGTTTATCTGATGTATTAATGTATTCATTTTGGATTATGATTGAGAATAAGTCATCTAGGGGTATAGACTGGAGATGATGTTGATATTTCTAAGGGATGATGACCATATATATATATCATTTATTAATAGTATGTTATAATTATTTAATGTTTTTTAAAATATATTTGTGAAAGGATAAGAGATAGAGTGTAAATCCATACATAATTTGAAAGAGTTATCAAATATAACCAATAGAGGTGGGTTAAAAACTTAGAATACTAAAAATCAGACAAAGAATATAAAAAGGCTCATTTTACCCAATGGATCCTTCTATAGAGTTGTATGTGTTCTTTTATGTCTTAAATATTTAAGAGGTTTCTCGTAAATGGTAGATGACAGTTTAGCTGTTAAGGGAAGCTAGAGGACCTTTTAAGTTGTTTTGGAGATTAATGAGCTCTAATGTCTTAAGAAACCCATATGGAATTATGTCATCTAATTTGAATGTTTATTACACATCATATCATTCATTTAGGGTAATCTACCGTTATGAATATTAACATACCCTTATGAATAGTAATATTACTCTTAGGAACAGTATCCACACCCATGAATGTATAAATAAATTTAGGCTTCTTAAAAATAAAGATGAATAATTTACGAGTTTATATTTCACGATCAAATAATGATTTTAATTAAATATTTAATAAATCATATTTAGGAAAAAAAATTCAAAATGGACTTCATTTTGGGATTCTACACCTCAATAATTGGTTTGGGAGATTTTTTTGGGATTTTTCTGAAATACATGAATTTTTGTGATTAATAAAATACATTATTTTACAGTATAAATACATTATTGTTTAAATTAAGTATTCCTAGAATCATGAGTGATGTATGCACCCAAATCTATAAATCACCTGAATATATTACTATTCTTTGTGCTGGAATTCTCACAATTGTTTTTCTTGTGTAGAAATAAAAATTAATGATTATAATATTTAAAAAACTATACTCCCCTCCACTATATAAACCACCTCTCACCCCATCCTCCTCTAAAAATACTGAAGCCTCATGCCTTGCCTAAATTATGCTAAATACTCTTCCCAAGCCCTATCACCACGTCCGAGAACTTCTAGTCTTACCATAAGGCCAAAATCATATGTCTTAAGGAGTTTCTCAAAGAGGCATACTCAAGTGGTGAACCTTCATTCCTATTTCATTCAATTCCTTTTAAAAGTTCCATTATTCTGTTCTCTCTTCTCAACTCACCTCGTACAAATTCCATGGCAATTCCATTAAAATACATGTAATGTATTTTCATTATGCTAATGTTATATTTCTCCCTAATCTCTCTTCTTCCTTTCCTTTTATACTATAAATGCAAACACCGTCCGAGATGTGTCAATTTATCGCACTCAAGGAAGACGGGGTCTCAATTTGCATTAATATCTTCAATACTGGTCATGAAACCTTTTAAATTGTTAATCCATATCATAATATACGTTTTTAGAATTTTTAATGTTCTGGAATCCTTACTCACTGATAATATGGAATAATAATACCAAACAAGCTCATTGTGCACAAAACTGCCAAGCCAAATCCAACTGTTTATCTTTAACTCATTGAATGAGTCATCCTCATGGTATATAACCAGAATAATTATATGATCCTTTATATATATATATTTAATTTCACTAATATTATATATTAATAATTCTACATGATTAACCACATTTCAAATGAACTTCCATTCAGTAATACAAGTAAAGGGTCATGAAAATGAAGTAAGAAAATGCTTCCAAAACCATAAAATTGAATCTCTTAATCCCATAAAAACATCATTAATAAACCTAACAAGGCTATAATATATTAATTATATGTTTATTAGGTTTGAAAATTATTAATTAATGATGTTATTTTGATTATTTAGGTCATTATGAACAATCAAGAACACTTTCAAGCATAAGGTAAGGGATCCTCTCTCTCACTTTTGTTCAAGAATCTCCCCTATGTTGTGTTCTTTTTTTAATACCTAATGATGGGGTATGTTTCCGTACGTACACATACTTCCCTTATGATATATAAATATTGTTATACCCCTTTACCTCTCATTAATCCCTTACAAGAACACTCGTTACCATGGTGAAATGTTTGTAAAGGATTTTCTCATCTCACTTTCAATTCTGTGGGATTTCCATTGTACACCAATTATTTATTATATGTGGTATTGGTGTACATCCGTTTGAAATATATTATCATAATTCACTTTATATTCATGTTATTTTGTGATTCATTTTGTGGTTTTTAACTTTTGTACATATGAATCAATTGATTACAACATAGTAGCGAGCATTGCCTCATTTTTCATTTCATTGTGGCTTGCTTAGTATTGTGCACCTACTCTTTCATATGTGGTCTACCTACTTCCAATTTGAGATTACATTTTAGTTGAAATTATATTCCATTTAAATTTCTATATTCTCATATCATGGATATTATTATTATATAATTCATATACAATTTTACATACAGTATTTACTTTGAATGTTGTATTCACTTTGTAAATATTGATGAATCTGTATCCTCTATTCTATATGGATAGTGTAAAGACATACTAATCTTGTGGTGAATATATGTGTTAAGAATGCCTCAGATATGGAGTGGAGAGTGGGACCTGCTATATCCCCTCGATGCATCGGTCGGTCTCATTAGACAAATTAGTTGGCACCAAACCCTTCGAGTTTGTTTCCAAAAATCAGACGGGTTTCTACCCACAGAACTAATCCATTTTAACAGTATTATGGTATCATGTGACAGATACCTGATGTCCAATTAATAATAATTCTCATAATTCATTATCAGTTATTACTATCCTTGAGTTTTTCAATATGAAAAAATCTCTGGATGCAGTTTCATTCAATGTTTATTAATGGCGTGAGTTTTTCATTTATTCACCTTGCCATATTGATTATGTGAAATTGTTTACAATTCAGTTTTTATTGATTCATGATTATACCTTTTTTAACCCTTACTTATCATTAGATCTCACCACATTCATTTTTTTTACCTTCAAAAATCGATGAATATGAGATCATTTATTGAGTTCCTGGAGATGAAATTTTTAGTTTTTTTTGGTATTTTATTTTGTAACCTTTTCAAATGTAATTTGAGTTGCATTTATGTATCTAATTTATTCAGGACTACTAAAATGGTCATTACTTAGAGTTTTTTATTCCATCTAACTATGACAATGTACTTAGTAATGAACCAGCTCTGGTCTAGAGGGGTCGGGGCATTACAGTTGGTGTCAGAGGTAGATTAGTAGAAACCTTGGAATCTAGATTTGAAAATGTAGATAAGGGAAAAAATACCTAAGGTAGTATTTGAGGATAAACATACAATAATGTTCTCTTATTTGGGTAAGGAATAGATTATTTGAATCATTCTAGAAAATAAATCCATGTCTGGATACGAGCAGGTAGAGGTGGCTCTAGCACAGATGTACCTAGGAGTGAATTCTCCGCCAAGGAGTTTCAGGGTTGACCCAGGGTATCCTGGTATACAAATACAGAACTTGTTGAACTCTTGGTTATGACACACCTGGGGGGATTATTAGGATAATTCATATTCTCATTACAATCCATTATTAAGGATTGAAATATAAATTATTCCTCAATGAAACCATGTTTCTGATTATGGGATTAGCCATGCGTAGGATCTTAATTTATGCTAAGTATTTTGTTAAGTTAAGATTATACATTATGATTCATACCCTAATCGATTGTTCTCCCTTATTTAGAAATTTCATCTAATAGAATAAGGGGAATCAATACTCCTTGTAAATTTAGGGATCTCCCCACCGAGAAAGTCAACATAGTCAATGATGGAGCATATCAGATCATGACCATATTGGGAAAACATAATCTGGTTGTAACGAATAACCATTCCACACCTTTTTTTGGATTGTTTCATGTGGCAGAAGCCCCCATATTTTTGTGGGACTACTAATCAAGTGCTTGCTGAGCAACGGATCAAGTCCCTTGAGAAGATATAATGTCATTAAGATGAAATGAAAATGAACAGGTAGTCCTAGAGGTATATTGTCTTAGGGGAGACACTGATCAATGGTGGTCCCTGATTCGAAATAACACAGAGGAAGAAGAAATATAAGATATGGAATAGAGGACTTTTAAGTAAATATTATTCGAAGAATATTTCCCTCATGAGCGACAAACCAAAAAGAAGAAGAAATTATATGGATTGAATCAAAGGGAAGAAGACAATGTTGTAGATTATGAGGCTACCCTCACAAGGCTAGCCAGGTATGACGTAGATTACATATGTTACTTGGAAGACAATATTTCACATTTATTTGAAGGTCTTCAGTCAGGTATTCGAAGGGCACTAGCTTCTCAAACATTTTCATCACATGATGAAATTGTAGCAAGTTCCATAAAAATAGAGAAGGAATTATCTAGATCAAATTTTTACTCTGATAACCAAGGTAAAGGTGAAGGCCCAAATAAAAACAAGGGAATAAATAAATTCATATTATGCAATAACTTTGGAAAGAATCATCTCAGGAAATGCTTGAAAGGAATGTGAGTCGATAATAAGTGCGTAGGAAAGGTTCATCAATCTGTTCAATGCAAGGGGAAGAAACAATTCAATAATATCCAATGCTACAATTGTAGAGAGATGGGAGACTATAAAAATGAGTATCATAAGCACCAAGGAAACATTCCTCAGAAAATTCCATGAGAGAAAGGGAAATCATATGTTATTACAACTGTGGAGGCTGAAGATCCGAATGATGTGGTTGAAGGTACATTAATTGTTTCCTCAAACTTAGCCAACACATTATTTGATTCGGGATCATCAAATCCATTTATATCTTCCTAGTTTTTCAAGAAAAATAGACATGTCCAATTTGATTTAATAATAGAGTTATCCATCAAAACTCATGGGGGATGCATCATTGTAACAAAGGCATGTCATCTAGTCCCCCTTGTGACCCATAAACATGATTTTGTAGCTAAAATTATCATTATACCAAAGACTGACTTTGATATATTTCTCAATATTAATTGGATGTTAAACTATGATGTGAGGATTTATTGTAAGAAAAAGGAAGTTACAATTTTGGAAAATGGTTTAGAATCTCACATCTTTAGAGCAGAGACCTCACCATCCAATTACTATCTAAAACCACCCCTAGTAGCACTATTGAATGAAATTCATGGTGAATAAGAGAAATAAATATATATGGGTGAGGAAAGAAATTTTCAAATTGAAGATGTGCATATAGATCTAGAATACATTGATGTATTTCCTGAGGATTTACCTGGACATCCTCAAGTGGAGGAAATTGAGTTTTCCATTAACCTAATTCCCGGTGAAAGACCTATATCAAACATCCCATATAGAATGTCCATTTTTGAGTTAGTGGAGAGAAAGAGATAACCAGAGGAGTTGAGTGACAAAGTATTTTTTTCAACCTACTGTTTCTACATGGGGATCCCCTGTCATGTTTGTCAAGAAAAAAGATGGATCCATGATGTGATGCATTGATTATAGGGAAATAAATGCTATTATAATAAATAATAACTATCCCCTTACATGGATTGATGATTTATTCGATCAAATTCATGGAGAAAAATACTTTTCAAAGATTGATCCTTAATCCAGATATCACCAGCTGTGTGTGAGGAAGGATGATATTCCTAAGATAGTGTTTCGAACCTGGTATGGGAATTACGAGTTTACTATGATTCCTTTTAGACTGACTAATGTACCATCTGTTTTCATGGATTTAATAAACAGAGTTATCAAGGAATATCTTGATAACATTGTTGAGGTATTCATCGATGAAATTCTAGTATACTAAGAAATATATGAAGACGATGAGAATCACTTGTGGGTTATTCTGAAAACTCTTAGAAGAAATGAATTATATAGGAAGTTTAGCAAGTGTGAATTCTGGCTTCAATCAGTTTCTTTTCTTGGCCATATTGTCTCTAAGGAAGTAATATTAGTAGATCTTTTAAAGACAAAGGCAATTGATGAATGACCCACATCAACAAACATAACTGAGGTACATCATTTTATTGCTTGGCAGGTTACTATCAACGTTTCGTTTATAATTTTTACTGACTGGCTAACACTCTAATCAAGCTCCCATGTAAAGAAGTTAAGTTTGTGTTTACAAAACAATGTACATAATTCTTAAAAAATTGAACAGAAGATTGGTCAATGATCTAATTTTGAATCTTCCATATGGAAATTAAGGATTTGTGATATACAGTGATGCCTCAAAGAATAGACTGGGATGCATCCTTATGAAAAATGGTAATGTTATTTCTTATGAATAAAGGCAATTGAAGAGTCATGGAAAAAAACTTCCAACTCAGGGTCTTTATTTAGCAGTTTTAATCCTTTCTATGAAAATATGGGGACATTATCTCTACAGAGAAAAATGTGACATTTATACGAATCACAAGAGTTTGAAATACATTTTCACACAAAAGAACTCAATATTTGGAAAAGAAGATGGCTTTAGTTACTCAAATATTATGATTGTTTGATAAAATACCACCCAGGAAGGGAAAATAAGGTGGTAGATGCATTAATTAGGAAAAAGCACAGACTCCTAGAACAAATGAGGATTTATAGAGATCATATATTCACAGATCTACTGAATATGCATATCGAAATTGTTAAGTAAGTGGAAAAATCTTTCCTCTTTAAAATTATTATTAAACCATAACTATTAGAGAAGATTAAAATGTCCCAATCTGATAATGAGAATATACACAATAAAATTAATGCGGTCAAGGATGGGAGATTGGAAAACATCATTTATGAAGGAGTTCTGAAATTTGGGAAGAGGTTATGCACTCCATCAGTACTTGAGAAAAAAAGGTAACTATTTGAGGATACTCATAGCACAAATTTCTTTATACACCAGGGTAGCACAAATATGTATAAAGATATGAAAGAATATTTTTTGGTGGGACAATATGAAGTCGGAAATTGTTGACTATGTGTCAAGTTAACTAGTTTATCAACAAGCGAAGGAAGAGAGACCACATCCAAGAGGAGTGACGCAACCTATACCTATTCTTATGTTGAAGTGGAATAACATTATGATGGTTTTTTTCACTAGAATACCAAAGAAAACTATAAGGAATGATTCAATATGGGTAATTGTTGAACATCTCACAAAATCATCACATTTACTTCATATAAGGGAGGATTTAAAACTTGAGAACTGGGAAATAATTTATATTAAAGAACTTGTAAGACTTCATGGTGTACCTCTATCAATTGTATCTGATTGAAATCCCCGGTTTACTTCAAAATTCTAGAAAATTGTCGAGAAAGAATTGAATAGTATGCTTCGTACAAGTACTACTTATCACCCCCAAACCTAGGGATAGTCTAAAAGGAAAATTGAAATTCTTGAAGACATGACGAGGTCATGCTTTTTTGACTTTCAAGGAATGTGGGGTCAATACTTGACTTTGGTGTAATTTTCCTACAATAATAGTTTTGATTATTGTATTCAAATGGATCCATATGAATCATTATATGGAAACTGATGTCGAACTCCAACTTGTCGTGGCGAAGTTGGTGAGAGTAAACTTATAGGCCTAGAACTTATTGAAGAGACCAGGGCAAACGTAAAGAAAATTCAAGAACATATTAATGTAGCCCAAAGATGGCAGAAGTGTTATGCTGACAACTAGAGAAAGGATTTGTAATTCTAAGTGGGAGATCATGTCTTTCTGAAAGTATCTCCATGGAAGGGTGTCTTAAGGTTCAATAAGAAAGGGAAAATGAGACTCTGGTACATCGGGCCATTTGAAATTCTGGAAAGAACCAGAGCTATATCTTACCATTTAGAAACGCCTCCAAGTCTCTCCAAAGTTCATGCTGTGTTCCATGTGTCACTATTGATGAAATACATGCTAGAACCAACACATGTACTCACCTATGAACAAATAGTACTTGAACCTGATTAGTCATACTATGAAAAGCCTATCAGTACTCTTGACACAAGGGAGAAGGTATTCAGAAATCGAACAACTCATCTAGTAAAGGATCTTTAGAGAAACTAGAATATAGAGGAAGCAACATGGGAACCCGAGGATGTTATGAACAAGAACCACCCACAACTTTTTTGGAGGTCTTTATACCTAAAATTTCAAGGATGAAATTTCGGAATGAGGGAATAATGTAGAACCCCATCATTTTATGGTATGATTCTCTTAAATACACTATATTTGTAACACCCCAAGATTTCATAGTGTGTTATTTCTTCAAAATAATTCAATAACTTGCACTACACACAACACCGAGTTCAAGCGCACCATGACTTACCAAACAAGCCGTTCAAAAAAGGTTATGAATATTATTAACTAAATTTTAAACTTTATATAATCCTTATAATTTTAGAATCCATATTATGAGTTTCTTAGACATAATGTAAGAACAAATTCATCTTCAGTATTGTAGTTTTACCAACTTTTAATAGTGAACCTTTTTAAAAAAAAAAATTTAAACTTTTTGACTAAATGGGGACATCAAAAATTTTAAAATAAAACATCCCAAGCTTCCACGGTACGCTTTCCTTTGAATAAAACAGTAGCGTGTGTTGTACGCAACTTCGAGTTTTAACACACACCACAACCGATCAAACTAGCCGTTATGAATAGTAATACTTAATTTTTTGAAATTATATATATTTTATATTTCAAAATGGACTTCATTTTTGGATTTGGAATATCAAATTTATCCTAAGGTGAAATTTTGGTACTTTTCGGATAACTTTCATATTTTGATGAATAGTAAAAATTACTAAATTTTAATTAAAAACAACTTTTTTAATAAAAATAATTAATAGTGATAAATTATGAATTTGAGTGGTTTTAAGGTATATTTAGAATATATTTTTACCATTTAATATAATTTTGGTCATTGGACATAATTTTACAATTAAACCGAACATAAACAAATGTCAATCTTTTGATAGTTATTATCTCTTAAAAACACGCTTTTTGTTTTGACAGCGGAAATTAATTTTAAATTAATTTCTGCCACTTCTGTGTTTTGAATTTAGAAAAATGGATTCCATTTTTGGAATCAGGATGTTCAAATTGTGTAAATAGGTATCTTTTATTTTTAGACATTTTGAATAATTACTGCGGTAAATATTTTATTTACCATGGTTAAGGGTAAATCCGGTAAATAAGGGTTAAAAAATAATATTATAATAATACTAAATTACCCTAAAACGTGTCCTAACCCTATTGGTTGATACATGGTCGACCATGGGAATCTTTGGGTCAATTTTGGGACCCCATTGATCCACTTGTAAGTGATAATGACACTTTATTTTAATTAAGTTAAAATGAATACAAAAATGGCATAAGCTTACATCTTTTAAAAGAACAATTTTTACATAGGGTTATACATGTTGGATTTTCGATTATAAATATTCATTAGAAAGCTAAAACGATTTCCAACATAATAATATTTTATTTATAATTTTTAGACATCAAATAATTTAAATTATTAATGACACAATAATGATGCAATGTTTACCTCATTAATAAATCATTTAAATAAATAAGATTATAATGATTAAACTATTATCTAAAACCAGTCCAATTCTTATTGGTTGATGTTATTTAGAATATGAGTCATCTTATCTTCGACCTCAATGATTTTTGGACCATTATAAACCGAACATAATTATATTATAAAGTAATACTTTCACTCTTTCCTAAAGAGCCCCTCCTCTCCCTTATAAAAGGAGACCACTTCTACTCATTCCTCACACCTTTCAAGCCACTTGGCTCGTCCAAACTCTGCCCAAATAAGCTCCCCACATCCCTCTCCTCCTCCTTGAAGCTTCCCCTTAGGCAGAAAGCATTTCAAGAAGTCCTTTGGTTCCAACCAAAGTGAGTTACCTAAATTAAAGGTAACATTTTCTCTTAAATTATTTTCAATTATTTTGCTTCTCCAACCCCCAAAATCTTTTTATTTCGTTTATTTTGTAACAACACCAGTATCCACAATATACTAGGATGTTGTTATAAGAAGGATTCAAACAACACATTCACACAACTCCATCTAATGGATGATGAACATAATGTTTCTGTGGATGGCAAACTAACGCCTCACGAAACGATGATTGTTCAAATACATCTTACCGCCTCTCATGGTGGCCATTAGGATGGAACTGTAATTAAATATGATATTAATGATATATATTTTATATATAAGCTTCTGTAATTCCATTTTATTCCATACAATTATTCGTTTCATGTTGTATATATATACGATAATTTCATTTGAATAAGTGCGGACTACCGCCGCCTTAAAATGATATGACTCGTTCATACCACACATGGAATGTATAAAGGATGGTGTTAATGAACTTAAGTAACATATATAAAATATTATATTTTACTGGAATAGTAATATACCTATGTATCATTTGGATTCGATTCTTTTAAAATAAAAATTAAATGGAAGTAGCATTCGTGCGTAAGTACGGACTACCGTCTCCACGAACGCGATGAGATTCATTCTCCATCGTATCCATTCAAGTATAATTATCATTTGATGATTTAAAAATGATGTTTAAGGACTTGATACCATTCTGGATATGAATAATATACATCCCATTAATAACGAATATGGCTCACATAACAAAGAATATAAAGTAAAATGAACCTGTTAACACCTGAAATGACGATAATTCTAAGATATTATTAACAAATCAATGTTAAAAGATCATATATGATATCATATTAAAGTAACTAATTCTTGTATTATTCAATAACAATTATTTCACCATTATACAGGAGGTAAACCTACCATCGACCAAGGAAAAAGTACAAAGTAAGGGATTTTCTTATCTCACTTTCAATTCCCTGAGATTTCCATTTTTCGCCACTAAATTATTAAAAGTGGTGTATTGTGTACTGCCATTTGATATATATTCATGATTCTATTTATATTCATGTTATTCTGTAAATCATTTGGTGGTTATTAACTTTTGGCCATACGACTCAGTTGATTAACATGGTAAGGGGTTTCTTATCTCACTTTTAATTTCGTGAGATTTCCATTGATCACCACTTAATTATTGCATGTGGTGTATGTGTACTGCCCATGATTGTATTCATTGTGTAATATACTTTAAATTATGGGTATTTACATCATAATGGCATGATACTTCTTTCATGGGTTTATGTTTCGTATGTTACCTAATCGGTAAGGGAATTTGAGATTTCAATTCCCACTCATTTCGCTTTACGCATATTTCATTGATTATATTACTCCATGATTATGTGTGGAATCACTATTTATTTGATTATGTCATATTTACCACTCCCCTTCCTGTGGATATAAGTTTGATACACATAATCACTCATTGGTAATTCTCAAGTCATTGATATGAATTTGATAAGAGTAATTTTAACTCATTCACCATTTGTTGAGTTAAACATCCAATTCGTTGGTGTTGTTTTTACAAGAATATGTGTGAATATCCTTTGATTGTTTTACACTGAATATCCCATCATATTTAGTGTATTTATATTTGTCACACATAATTATGTCGTTGATTTATCCTTAACCTAAGGATACGACCTTTATGAGAGATTTCATCTCAATTTACATTCCATTGAGACTTCTTTGTTGATATACACCAAATCACTTTTATGTGGTGTATATAATGTACTTTGACATAGTATATCATGAATCCCTTTATTCTCATGATATTACAAAGTTTTGATTACCTCAATTATTTGTATTCAAGTGTCTCTTTTGGTTAGAATCTCTAACTAAAATACCATTTTTAAATGTTTTAAAGACTTATTCTTCTAAATCTTGCTCATTAATGTCCATGTTTTAAAAATGGTTTTAAGGATTTATTTATATGGACATTAATGTTTTAGAAATTAAAACTCCTTTTAAAAAGTTTCAAAGTGGTATGGGACACTTTGATTCAAAAATCTACTTTTAAATGGCTTCTTTACAAATAGTGTGACTTTTAAATGTTTTCAAGAAAAGGGGGATAATTCTCTCAAATAGTTTTGATGATTATTCTCATTTATGTCAACATCATTCATTATTCTTGATTGAGGTTAATGTGATACAATACAATCTTCCATATTGTATCGAATGAGTCATGTTTGACTGTGGATGCGCTGTTTTTATACCATTCATGGTTTGTGGTAAAAGTATTGAAATTTCGTATGCTAGTTTTAATACGAATGTTTATGTTATGTTTAAACATGTTCATATGAGGAATGCATTAAACTTAATAAGTGACGGGTGGAGCCCGCTATAGCTCCTCGATGCATCGGTAGGTCTCATGAGACAAACTAGTGTCTTGGCACAAGGCCTTGACAAAATCTTATTTGTAGTCTTGGCACGAGGCCTTGGCTATGTGGTTATGATAGTCTGGCATTATGCATTCCATCATTATGAAAGTGGTTATTGATATTGCATGTGATCATTCGACTAGTAGAATATCCATGTGAGTAAGTAAATGGAATTTATTTCATTTTACCTTTTCCATTTTATGCTGAAGTTTAAGTTTCAAAGGCTTTTGTTTTAGTTATAAATTTCCTTAAGTGTTTATGCTTATTTATGAAAGCTTCTGCTATAATGTTATCCTTACTGAGCATCCGAGCTCACCCCTTTCAATATTTTATTTTTTTTCCAGGATTATGAAGAAGTAATTTATGAATGACCTGCAGGGATAGTATGAGGGGATATGAATACAAGATGTTTTTTTTATGATGTAATGTAAAAATTTATGGATGTATCTAGTTATTCCAAGGCTACTAAACTAATCGTTCTTTCGAGACTTGATCTTTCTCATGATCATGCCAATGTTATGTAATAATGCACCGACTCTGGGTAACTAGGGTCGGGGCGTTACAGTTGGTATCAGAGGAAGTTTAGTACAAACCTTGGTAGCTAGATTTAGATAAACTCTGATTAGAGCACGTAGACCTAAGATGAACTTTGAGGATTAGTATAAAAGAACTTCCTAGAATTTTGGTATTGTAGAGATTTTGTGAGTTTTCCAAGCAATACATCCCTGTCTGGATACGAGCAGGTAGAGGCGGCTCTGGCTCAGATGTACCTAGGGGTAAAACCCGAAAACACCGCTTTGAGCTAGACTCGAACGGGAACTGGTGCACGACAACGGGCCTTGCTGCACTCTTGGTTACGACACTCCCTGGGGATATTCTTAGGATAATTTACATTTTCTTTACAAACCGATTTAAGTAATATATACATAAGATGAGAGTAAATGACCTTGGTTAATCCTAATATGTTTCAAATTGAGAATATGGTGACATTTTAATCTCTAAATGATTTTACGACTACTATTACTCACACAATGCTTTCTGGTTTTAGTCAATGGCTGGATTCCAAGGATGTCATAGTGACTTTGAGAATGATGTACAAGGTGTGAACAGTGGTGGAAATGAGCAACAAAATGGAATGTTGATAGGCGTAAAAGATATCGTCTTTATGCCAAATCAGTTTTCCAAAAATATGATCAACAACATATATATTAACCAACTCCCAGACTCAACAAGGAAGAGAAAGGTGATAAATGATAAGATCTCCAGAAATGGAGACCATGGAGAAAAGAAACCTCAATTTTCATCATGCAGGAATTGTGGAAAGAGACACCCAGGAAAGTGTCTCAATGGGACAACGAAATGTTTTACGTGCGGGAAGGAAGGACATAAAGTGAAGAATTGCCGAAGAAAAATGAAGAGTATTATGGAAGAAGATAAAAATGGTCCCAAGAGTCCATTTACAGTCATTTGCCGTAAATGTAGGGGACCTGGCCATTACCCGAGTGAATGTCCTATTTTATAGGATATTTTCTTGCTCAAAGAAGAAGCTATGCGGAAATAAATGGTTGGAGAAAAATTTAAAAATTATTAGCACTCCTTGTTGATGGGTTTACTTTGGAATAATTTTCTCTTGTATTTGTAACCCCTCAGTTTGCCATGTGAGAATGATATTTGAGGAATAATTGTCTCTTCTCTTGTGGATATAGGTATACATAACCCTTTGGTTTTATATGATCATTGGGGTTTGAGAAAATGATAAGTTATTATAATTTGGGATGAAAATGAAAAGTATGATATAACATTTGTGGTTAAATTATGTTATTTTGAAAAATTTATCTCATTTTGGTAATATTATAGAATATAGTTTTTGAAAAAGGACTACACGTAGACCGTGTGACAACCCGTCACGTCGGACAAAGTTGTGGGAATCGAACCCACAACCAAAAGTGCGATTGGGATTTATCGCCTACCACTAGACTACGTGAAGTCCCTGGTTAATATGACTATTTCTTTGTTAAATGATTTTATTGATCAATAATAAGATGATTTGGGTTCTTATGTCTTATCAAATGAATACCCTTGGTATAGGAAAATGATTTGGTGATTAAGTGATAAATGTTATTTTGGATGATGTTCATTTTGTTAGGAACACTATATGCCCAAGGAAAATAGAATACAATGAGGTTTCATTTGTAGAGTAATGGTGGATTTTTATCTACATTTTTATTGTTGATTTATAGTGATTTGGGTTATTTATGGAAATGATTAACCTATAACAGAGAATATGTGATGATGTTAATTACTCTTAAGTATGTGACTTTAAGAGTATTTGATGTAATTTAGAGATACAATGTAACATGGGAGACTAAATAATAAAATTCTTCTATGTTTTGGGTTTCAATATTAGTTTGGATTATATTAAAGGATTTTAAGGACAATTGGTTATTGAATGGGATCTATTTAACTTTGGGGTATTGTTGGTTTAATTTTAGAAATTAAGATTAGTGCATATTTATCTCAATGAATATCCATTTGGGGGATCATTAGATCATTTACTAACCATTTTGGTTTTGATTAATCTTCAAAGACAATGTAAATATATGGTTTATCCTGCATGGATCATGTGATTCTATAGAAGTTTATTCTAGCTCTTCCAGTGTGACCAAGTCTTCTTGAATACTCATCGTTTAAAAAAAATTGAGTTAGTGGTGGAAATTTATTAAAGAATGAAAATCTACTTAAAATTTAAGTATATCTTATAATGTTCTTAGTCAATATCATAAATGAATTCCTCTTCCTTATGTAATGTAACTTTAAAAAAAATGTTGTCCTAGATGGTACCTTAAATCATCACTAATTTATGGCTTTGGGATTGTTGGTCTTTTCATAGCCATGTTCTCTACCACTCTCCATCAGATAATTGATGGTTAGATTTCTCCTCCATATCCATATTTTCCTACATGGAACCCTAGTATGTGTTATTTTCGGTAATCTTCATACTTTCCACTCTTTATTTTAAATAGAGGCCTCATTAATTCATTTTTCGATGTGGGATTTCAACTAAGATATTTTGAAATGTCAAAAATGTGTGATCCCAATACCCTATATTTTGTTGAACCGATGGTACTTCAAATCATCATAGATTGATGAGTTTAAGGACCTCAATTTTATACTTGTTTGTGATTGATGACCTCAACCACTACCTATAAATATTTATGTTTTTCCTCCAATTATATGTCTCTAATTTCCACCAATGTTCTCCTAATCGAGATCATAATTTGGTGGTGACCCTTTCATTTCTCTTTTACTCATTTTAAGACTAAATTTTAGTAAACCAATTTCCGATGTGGGTTTTCCCACAAATATATTTTCTATTTTCAACCTTTTATTTTCGAAGAACAATTTCAAATTGCAAGGACGCAATTTATTGAAGGAGGGGAGAATGTAACACCCCAAGATTTCATAGTGTGTTATTACTTCAAAATAATTCAATAACTTGCACTACACGCAACACCGAGTTCAAGCGCACCATGACTTACCAAACAAGCCGTTCAAAAAAGGTTATGAATATTATTAACTAAATTTTAAACTTTATATAATCCTTATAATTTTAGAATCCATATTATGAGTTTCTTAGACATAATGTAAGAACAAATTCATCTTCAGTATTGTAGTTTTACCAACTTTTAATAGTGAACCTTTTTTAAAAAAAAATATTTTAAACTTTTTGACTAAATGGGTACATCAAAAAATTTAAAATAAAACATCCCAAGCTTCCACGGTACGCTTTCCTTTGAATAAAACAGTAGCGGGTGTTGTACGCAACTTCGAGTTTTAACACACACCACAACCGATCAAACTAGCCGTTATGAATAGTAATACTTAATTTTTTGAAATTATATATATTTTATATTTCAAAATGGACTTCATTTTTGGATTCGGAATATCAAATTTATCCTAAGGTGAAATTTTGGTACTTTTCGGATAACTTTCATATTTTGATGAATAGTAAAAATTACTAAATTTTAATTAAAAACATCTTTTTAATCAAAATAATTAATAGTGATAAATTATGAATTTGAGTGGTTTTAAGGTATATTTAGAATATATTTTTACCATTTAATATAATTTTGGTCATTGGACATAATTTTACAATTAAACCGAACATAAACAAATGTCAATCTTTTGATAGTTATTATCTCTTAAAAACACGCTTTTTGTTTTGACAGCGGGAATTAATTTTAAATTAATTTCTGCCACTTCGGTGTTTTGAATTTAGAAAAATGGATTCCATATTTGGTATCAGGTTATTCAAATTGTGTAAATAGGTAACTTTTATTTTTAGACATTTTGAATAATTACTGCGGTAAATATTTTATTTACCATGGTTAAGGGTAAATCCGGTAAATAAGGGTTAACAAATAATATTATAATAATACTAAATTACCCTAAAACGTCTCTTAACCCTATTGGTTGATACATGGTCGACCATGGGCATCTTTGGGTCAATTTTGGGACCCCATTGATCCACTTGTAAGTGATAATGACACTTTATTTTAATTAAGTTAAAATGAATACAAAAATGGCAAAAGCTTACATCTTTTAAAAGAACAATTTTTACATAGGGTTATACATGTTGGATTTTCGATTATAAATATTCATTAGAAAGATAAAAAAATTTCCTACATAATGATAGTTTATTTATAATTTTTAGACATCATATAAGTTCAATTATTAATGACACAATAATGATGCAATGTTTACCTCATTAATAAATCATTTAAATAAATAAGATTATAATGATTAAAATATTTTCTAAAACCTGTCCAATTCTTATTGGTTGATGTTATTTAGAATATTAGTCATCGTATCTTCGACCTCAATGATTTTTGGACCATTATAAACCGAACATAATTATATTATAAAGTAATACTTTCACTCTTTCCTAAAGAGCCCCTCCTCTCCCTTATAAAAGGAGACCACTTCTACTCATTCCTCACACCTCTAAAGCCACTTGGCTCGTCCAAACTCTGCCCAAATAAGCTCCCCACATCCCTCTCCTCCTCCTTGAAGCTTCCCCTTAGGCAGAAAGCATTTCAAGAAGTCCTTTGGTTCCAACCAAAGTGAGTTACCTAAATTAAAGGTAACATTTTCTCTTAAATTATTTTCAATTATTTTGCTTCTCCAACCCCCAAAATCTTTTTATTTCCTTTCTTTTGTAACAACACCAGTATCCACAATATACTAGGATGTTGTTATAAGAAGGATTCAAACTACACATTCACACAACTCCATCTAATGGATGATGAACATAATGTTTCTGTGGATGGCAAACTAACGCCTCACGAAACGATGATTGTTCAAATACATCTTACCGCCTCTCATGGTGGCCATTAGGATGGCACTGTAATTAAATATGATATTAATGATATATATTTTATATATAAGCTTCTGTAATTCCATTTTATTCCATACAATTATTCGTTTCATGTTTTATATATATACGATAATTTCATTTGAGGAAGTGCGGACTACCGCCCCCTTAAAATGATATGACTCGTTCATACCACACATGGAACGTATAAAGGATGGTGTTAATGAACTTAAGTAACATATATAAAATATTATATTTTACTGGAATAGTAATATACCTATGTATCATTTGGATTCGATTCTTTTAAAATAAAAATTAAATGGAAGTAGCATTCGTGCGTAAGTACGGACTACCGTCTCCACGAACGCGATGAGATTCATTCTCCATCGTATCCATTCAAGTATAATTATCATTTGATGATTTAAAAATGATGTTTAAGGACTTGATACCATTCTGGATTTGAATAATATACATCCCATTAATAACGAATATGGCTCACATAACAAAGAATATAAAGTAAAATGAACCCATTAACACCTGAAATGACGATAATTCTAAGATATTATTAACAAATCAATGTTAAAAGATCATATATGATATCATATTAAAGTAACTAATTCTTGTATTATTCAATAACAATTATTTCACCATTATACAGGAGGTAAACCTACCATCGACCAAGGAAAAGGTACAAAGTAAGGGATTTTCTTATCTCACTTTCAATTCCCTGAGATTTCCATTTTTCGCCACTAAATTATTAAAAGTGGTGTATTGTGTACTGCCATTTGATATATATTCATGATTCTATTTATATTCATGTTATTCTGTAAATCATTTGGTGGTTATTAACTTTTGGCCATACGACTCAGTTGATTAACGTGGTAAGGGGTTTCTTATCTCACTTTTAATTCCGTGAGATTTCCATTGATCACCACTTAATTATTGCATGTGGTGTATGTGTACTGCCCATGATTATATTCATTGTGTAATATACATTAATTTATGGGTATTTACATCATCATGGAATGATACTTCTTTCATGGGTTTATGTTTCGTATGTTACCTAATCGGTAAGGGAATTTGAGATTTCAATTCCCACTCATTTGGCTTTACGCATATTTCATTGATTATATTACTCCATGATTATGTGTGGAATCACTATTTATTTGATTATGTCATATTTTCCACTCCCCTTCCTGTGGATATAAGTTTGATACACATAATCACTCATTGGTAATTCTCAAGTCATTGATATGAATTTGATAAGAGTAATTTTAACTCATTCACCATTTGTTGAGTTAAACATCCAATTCGTTGGTGTTGTTTTTACAAGAATATGTGTGAATATCCTTTGATTTTTTTACACTGAATATCCAATCATATTTAGTGTATTTATATTTGTCACACATAATTATGTCGTTGATTTATCCTTAACCTAAGGATACGGCCTTTATGAGAGATTTCATCTCAATTTACATTCCATTGAGACTTCTTTGTTGATATACACCAAATCACTTTTATGTGGTGTATATAATGTACTTTGACATAGTATATCATGAATCCCTTTATTCTCATGATATTACAAAGTTTTGATTACCTCAATTATTTGTATTCAAGTGTCTCTTTTGGTTAGAATCTCTAACTAAAATACCATTTTTAAATGTTTTAAAGACTTATTCTTCTAAATCTTCCTCATTAATGTCCATGTTTTAAAAATGGTTTTAAGGATTTATTTATATGGACATTAAAGTTTTATAAATTAAAACTCCTTTTAAAAAGTTTCAAAGTGGTATGGGACACTTTGATTCAAAAATCTACTTTTAAATGGCTTCTTTACAAATAGTGTGACTTTTAAATGTTTTCAAGAAAAGGGGGATAATTCTCTCAAATAGTTTTGATGATTATTCTCATTTATGTCAACATCATTCATTATTCTTGATTGAGGTTAATGTGATACAATACAATCTTCCATATTGTATCGAATGAGTCATGTTTGACTGTGGATGCGCTGTTTTTATACCATTCATGGTTTGTGGTAAAAGTATTGACATTTCGTATGCTAGTTTTAATACGAATGTTTATGTTATGTTTAAACATGTTCATATGAGGAATGCATTGGACTTAATAAGTGACGGGTGGAGCCCGCTATAGCTCCTCGATGCATCGGTAGGTCTCATGAGACAAACTAGTGTCTTGGCACAAGGCCTTGACAAAATCTTATTTGTAGTCTTGGCACGAGGCCTTGGCTATGTGGTTATGATAGTCTGGCATTATGCATTCCATCATTATGAAAGTGGTTATTGATATTGCATGTGATCATTCGATTAGTAGAATATCCATGTGAGTAAGTAAATGGCATTTATTTCATTTTACCTTTGCCATTTTATGCTGAAGTTCAAGTTTCAAAGGCTTTTGTTTTAGTTATAAATTTCCTTAAGTGTTTATGCTTATTTATGAAAGCTTCTGCTATAATGTTATCCTTACTGAGCATCCGAGCTCACCCCTTTCAATATTTTATTTTTTTTTCAGGATTATGAAGAAGTAATTTATGAATGACCTGCAGGGATAGTATGAGGGGATATGAAGACAAGATGTTTTTTTTATGATGTAATGTAAAAATTTATGGATGTATCTAGTTATTCCAAGGCTACTAAACTAATCGGTCTTTCGAGACTTGATCTTTCTCATGATCATGCCAATGTTATGTAATAATGCACCGACTCTGGGTAACTAGGGTCGGGGCGTTACAATATTCATTAGATATCCTATATTTCATGAATTACCAAGCCTTTGTGGAACATAAAATGGTCACTAATAGGATACAGCCATAACCTAGCGACTAAAATTAAATTTTCCAACTCTGTGATTTGAATTTTAAAAATCCGACATACACGGTTGTGTTCAGGATTATATTTAGAGTCTGATAAAATCAACTTATATTTAGTGAATAGTAACCTACCCTTATGAATAGTAACATACCATTATTAATAGTAACTTACCCTTATGAATAGTAATATGACTTTGATTAATGGTATCCACACCCATGAATGTATAAATAAATTTAGGCACCATAAAATTGATGATAATTAATTTAATTGTTTATATTTTTCGATATAATGATGATTTTTATTAATAATTTAATTATTCATATCTAGGAAATTATTTTTGAAAAATGGACTTTATTTTTGGATTCTACTCATCGATAAATGGTTTGGGTGAATTTTTGGGATTTTTCTGAAGTACATGAATATTTTGTGAATATTTAAATACATTAATTTACAGAATAAATACATTATAATTTAAATTAACTATTCCGATAATTATGAGAGATATAAGCACCAAAACCGCGTTATCACATAAATATATTACTATTCTTGGTCATGAAATACTCACTATTTCTTTTATTGAGAGAAATAATATATTAATAATCATAATATTAAAAAAACTCTCCTCCCCTCCACTATATAAACCACCACACACTCCCTCTTCCTACCACACAACTCAAGCATCAATATTTGCCTAAATTATTCAAAATACTCTTCCCAATCCCTCTCCCCACGTCCAAGACCTACTGGTCTCAAAAAAAGGCCAAAATCAAAGGTCTTAATGAGTTTCTCAAAGAGGAGTACTTGAGAGGTGAACCTCTCTTCGTTTTTCGTTCAATTCCTTTTACAAGTTTCATTGTTTTTTCTCTCTTCTCACCTCACCTCATCCAAATGCCATGTTAATTCCAATACCATACATGTACTATATTTTCATTATGATAATGGTTTATTCATAATAATCTATCTTTTTCCTTTCCATTTATACTATAAATGCAAACATCGTCTGAGATGTGTCAATTTATCGCACTCAAGGAAGAAGGGATTTAAATTTGCACTGATCACTTTTAGACTAGTCATGAAACCTTTTCAATTGTTTAACCAGATCATAATATATTTATTTTATCTTATTTAATGTTCATGAATCCTTACACACTCATAATATGGAATAATAATACAAAACATACTCATTGTGCACAAAACCGTCAAGCCAAATCCATGCATTTATCATTAACTCATAAAATGAGTCAACCTCATGGTATATAACCAGAATCATTATAAGTTAATTTATATCACATTAATGTCACTTACATTATATATTAACAAATTATGGATGTTTAAAAACATTTCAATTGAACTTCCATTCATGAATACAAGTGAATGGGTCATGAAAACCAAGTAAGAAAATGCTTCTATAACCATAAAATTGAATCTCTTTAACCCATCAAAAATGCCAATAGTTAACCTAATAAGTCTATAAAATATAAATTAAATGTTCATGTGGTTATTTTATTTAAAATTAATGAATATAATTTCATTATTCTGGTCTTTAAGAACAATCAAGAACATCATCAAGCATAAGGTAAGGGATCATATCTCTCACTTTTGTTCAAGAATCTCTCCTATGTTGTGCTCTTTTATTTTTAATACCAAATTATGGGGCATGTTTTATCACCTCACCCATACTTCCCTTATGATATATAAATAAGTTTATTCCTTTTTACCTCTCATTATTCCCTTTCAAGAACAATCGTTACTATGCAGAAATGTTTGTAAGGGGTTTTCTCATCTCACTCTCAATTCTAGGGGATTTCCATGGTTAGCCTATTACTTCTTATATGTGTTATAGGTGTACTTATATTTTATATATATTATCATGAGTACCTTTATATTAATTTAACTATGTGATTCATTTTTTGGTTATTAACTTTTATACATACAGCTCAATTGATTACAACGTGGTAATGAGTTTTGTCTAGATTTTCACATCATTGTGACTTGCTTAGTATTGGGCACGTACTCTTTGTTATATGGTGTAGCTAAATCCAATTTTAGAACCCTTTTCAATTTAAATTATATTCCATTTAAAATTCCATATTTTCACATCATGGATATGATTATTTTCTAAGTCGTATACCATTTTACATAATGTATTTATTTTGAATGTTGTTTTGACTGTGGAAATATTGATGAGTCAGTATCCTCTATTCTATATGAAAAATGTAATGGAATATTTATCTTGTGATGAATATATGTATAAAGAATTATATGGAAATTCCGAGGTGGGTGGGCCCTCTACATCCCCTCAATGCATCGGTAGGTCTCATGAGACAAATCAGTTGGAAACAAACCCATCGAGTTTGTTTCCAAAAAGCCGATAGGTTTCTACCCACATAACTAAACTGTTTAACATTATTATGGTATCATGTTCTAGATACATGACATCCAATAAATAAGAATTATCTTTATTCATTATCATTTATTAGTAACCATGAGGTTTTCACTATAACAAAATATATGGATTCAGTTTCATTCTTTGTTTATTAATGGCGTGAGTTTTTCATTTATTCATCATGCCATATTGTTTATGTCAAACTGTTTACAATTCCATTTTTATTGATTCATGCTTCTACCATTTGTAAGACTTTCTAATAATTAGATCTCACCCCTTTAATTTTTCCAACTTTAATAGGTGATGAAGAGGAGATCTTTTATTGAGTTCTTGTGGATGAAATTTATTGTTTTTGTTATGTATTTTATTTTATAACCATTTCCAATGTAATTTGAGTTAAATTTATGTATCAAGTTTAATCAAGACTAATAAACAGATCATTCCTTTGGGATTTTCATTCATTCTAACCATGCCAATGTACCTAGTAATTCACTGGCTACGGTCTAGAGGGTTTGGGGTGTTACATTTTCACTTTCAATTGATCTTTTATAATCACTTTTTTACATTCAACATCTCAAATTTTAAATATACAATCACTAGCTATATAAAAATAGTACATTTTACGAAATAGAATTCTATGACCCTTAATCACTTTGTATATAATAAATCAAACTTATTTATTTTACTAAGAGTATTTAAAAAACAAAATATTAATAACCATATCTCATATGTAAGTTCATATATTTATTGTACTTTTCCTGAGAATAAAATCCATATTTATTGAAATATTCAACAAATGGGTAAAAAGAAATATTTTCCTTATATTTGAAAAATTAATTAGACAAAAAAACTCCATGACTAAAATCTATTTATTCAATACATTTAAGATATGTTATATAATGGATAAAATTACCAACCAAGTGAAACAAAATGAATATATCATTTATTAATGAAAAAAATTCTTACATACACAGTTATCTTATCCCAAAAGAGAAAGTGATATGAAATTACATTCAAAAGTTTATAATTTTGAAATCCTAAAATCGTAAGGTAATAATGATTCATTGTATTTCTCCATAGCTATATTAATCCAACATTAAATGATTGATGTGTTCAATATTTAACAATACATTATTTAATTTTTTACTTTTATATGTACTGAGAACAATTTTTTAAAATAAATTTTGTATTATTTACCATTCAATATAGAGGATTGGTTTATATATCATTAATAATTAAAAAGTAATCTCTATAAAATTATTAACACCCCTTCAAATATTCTAAGAAATTATCTCTCCAATGTTTAGTATTTTTATAATGTAAGAACTACCCTTCCTTCTTGAAGCCTATTTAAGGTTTTAATAACCTATAATAAATATTATGATCTCCAAAATTATCCTTGTAGAATAAAATTTTATACCATTATTATCTTCTGGAAACTTGATCATACTAATTCCATGTCCGACTAAGTTATCCAGAATATACCATGGAGATAAGAAATACCTTTATTAAAACAATTCATATTAAAATTAAAAAACTATAATCAAATCCTTTAATGAAAATATTATATAATGATATTTAACTAGTTTATCCTTAATCCAGACCTCAACTTATTAAATTCTACAGTGTGAAACATCGTATTTAGAACATAAGTCAATGAAAACTTTCATTCAATCATTTTTTATATGAAAAATTATGTTAAAAAATAATATCTCTCACTCAATACATAATCTTTGTAGATCCCTTTATGGTAACATATTATCTTGAACACATTCATGGTTTCATGATTATTTTGAAAAATAAATTTCAAATACAATATCAATAGAGTTTATATATTAATTAATTATTTTTTTCAAATTTCATTAAGCATCTAGATCATGTTTTATACATACTCACCAGTTGGTTGGTTAAGAAGGCTGTTATCTAACACATAAAATGTTCTTTATTTCTTAATAACTACTTTTTGAATCGTTATTAAGGTAAAATATGGCTAGAGGGGTGGGAAGAAATGTTTTCATAAAATTTCATGTCAAAAAATCAGAGTTCATAAAATATTTAATTGTGGTGAGTGTAGTGTCATTTAGTGGAGCTGGTGCATTAATAAAAAAGGAAATAACACAAAGATTTATAGTGAGTTTGATAAAAAATATCCTAGTCTAGCCCCAATCTCATCTACTCCTCGAGGAGACTATTTACCACTAATAACCAAACAATTAATGGTGGGGGAACATTATTATAGAAACTGCCTTTTAAACAAACTAGAGGAACATCCAAGACTTTTTATAGGAGACTGAACCTAGTATGTATCTTGAGCTTTGATCAGGAGTCATAATACAAACATCCTTTTGGTTGGTAGAATAACTACAGGAAACCATGAACATCTTTTTATGGGGAAAATCACAAACCATTCATAATAAATAAAATAAATAAATAATTATTAATGAATAATAAAATTAAATTAAATCAGTGTATGTTTGGAATTTTGAAGAAGATTAATCTTGATGATCGTTGACCACTTGGAAAAGAAAAAATGTAATAGTCGGATTCCTTCGATAATCATCGCTATATTTCAAAAGTCATAGAATATCCTAAACAATATTGAGAGCAGCAGAATGTTGATGATGTATCACACATGATTAGAACGAATGAATCTATAATGTTATGATTTTTATTCCTTGATGATATCTTCTATATAATTAAAAAATTATTTAGGAACATGAGTGTATACAATATTTGCACAAAAAGTATTAATGAATAATGATTAAATAAAATGACTGTTACCTTCATCTGTAAAATCCCCGTTGAATAAAAATATTGAAATAATTAGCCTTTATATTTCGTCATGACATATTTATATAAAAAATAATGTATTAATAAAATAATTTGTGCAAAAGTAACAATTATAAAACAATTGAAATAAACATATAATTATGTAGACTAAATATACAACAAAAAAAATAGAAAAATAAATCATTTCATTAAACTATTAGAATAAACATTCATAAAATAATGCTATAATACTTTTTTACATATTCTATGAATTTATTTCAACATAAAATTATAAACTAAAAAAATTAATTATTTTAAATATATTCAAATAAAATAATAAATAATATTTTAGCCTCCTAAAATTTTTAATAACAGTGGATTAAATTTGAATGTGGTGACTCATGACCCACTACTAAAAATAGAGAGTAGTGGAGTATGGACTACCATTAAAAAGTTCCACTGCTGTCTAAATAGGGAATGACCTATTGCTCTAAATTCTGGGAAAATAGAATTTCAACCAATGAAAATAACAATTATTATTTTCCACCTAACTATCATAGGCTTTTTATAAAGTAATAAAATAAATTCTACCATTGGATGTCCAATAGTTCCTCATGACTAACCGTTGGATATTTCTAGTGATGAATAATGACTTACCATTGGAGGTATCTAGTGGTGGATCTTTTAAAAAAATCTCCAAAAACCATAACTAATAGAATATGATAATCAATGGAAAAATTAAATAAGAAATCGACCGCATATAGAAATAAATACTTCCCCAAAAATATATATGTAACCTCAAACCATCTGCTGAAATAATGAAGCTGAAAACTGATAATTAAATCACTTGAATAATATTCTCAAAAATAAGATGATAAACAAATTATATAATTAAATAATAACGAAAATAGATAACATCAAACAAAAATAATAAAATTACTAAAAGATAATTAAATAATGAAGAAATCATATTTGATCATGAAGAGCTATTTTCAAGGGTTTTCATATAAATGAAGCTGAAATCAACTAAAACACATTTCTGAATATCATTGTAAAAACAAAGAAGATAAGAAACAAGAAAAAAATATAATTAGAAGGCTAAAAACTACGTCAACAAATTGATGAAATAAGAATATGTTTTTGTAGCATCAAGATAGTTCTTCCAAGACTTTTTACCGCATATGAAAGGATAATAAGAAGTGAATAATTATATCCCAACATTGATGTCCAACAGTGGGTGAAATAATACACTATTGATGTCTGGTGGTAGGTCACTAACCCACCATTAGATTCCAAAGGGACTCATGACTCACCATTGGAATTCAATAGTTACTTTGGACTAATCATTAGGTCCAATGATGAATCGACTCACAATTGTTTCCAATTGTGGCCCATTGAGAACCCAATCATAAAAATTAACGGTGACCTACTATCAGTATAATAATAAACCATAAGGACATTAGTAGTAGTTGTATTAGAAGAATAAAATAATATACTATTGAAACATGAACCAATACAAATAGATTAAATAACTTAAAAAAATTAAATATGTTGAGACCAAATGAGATAAAAATTGAATGACAGAATAAACTAGTTTTAAAACATTGAAAAATATTTAAGCAAAGTAGTAGTATAGGATATAGATGGTTGGATCTCTGAGTAAGAATATTGGATAATTATAAAGTAATAAGCACTGGATTTCAAAATGTGAGCACAAGATAAATTAGAAGGTCAGATGACAAGAAATGAAAACATCAGGTGGTATAGAATGTATTAGACTTTATATCTCAGATGAAAATGAAACTCACAACTACATACCACCTAAAATACAAGTAGTGGAGTCCAAGTGTATATCATCTAAGTCATGTTGATCCATGTTTTCAATTAAAACAAAATGCACCGTCATGGTGGGTGATCTATCCAAAAGAAAGTGTTATAAGGGTACCATTCATGATCATTCCTGGGTCCTCACGCCTTTGGAGTGAGCTATGCATACCCACTGCTCCATCCTCGTTCTGGAATTCCTCAAGCATTCATTCCTATTTTTTCACCCAAATAGTCCCCTATGTATTTGAGAGCTACTCTAAGTAATCCACATTGAAGGAACTTAAAAACAAATTACCATAAGTAAATATAATAATAGAAATTATCAATTTAAATAATATACTTAAACATTGTCATTAATTAAAATCATAAAAGTTATAAGTTTATTAAAATGATTATAAAATAATAAACTTGAGAGTTTAAAACACTTGAAATTTATATAAACATATTAAAACACATAATTATGAAATTTTTAATTATTTAATATATTTAACCATTTATAATTTTTAATTAAAACACTTTAGAAATCAATAAGATATTTTAACAAAAGTTGAGTTAGAGTAACTTATCAAAACAAATAAAACAATTGATGAATTTAAAAAAAATTAAAATACTAGCAAACTAACAATTTTTGAATTTTAAAAAACATGTATTAACTTTTTAACAAAAAAATATCCCCCTTTTTTACTTTTTTCAAAAACCACATTAAATTATATTATATAAAATTGTTTCAATTTTAAATCAAAATCAACAACTATAAAATAACAAAATATTATTTTAAAAAATATAAAAAAAATTAAGGCTAGGTAACAGTTTTAACAACTAAAATTTTAAACATTGGGAACTAACTACCATTTAAACAGTGTGATAAGTATTTATCACAACACAATATTTATAAAAAAACACAAAATTTAATGTTTTATTCATGTTAAATTCAAAAATTATCATTAATAAAAAATTATACAAATTGAAAAAAATAAAACTAATTTTAGTGAACATAGAGATAAACTAATAATTAATCCAAAAGAAATGAATTGTAACTTTTCATTATGGTTTTAAAATCAAACACTCTCTGAGTTTAAAAATAATAAAATTATATTTTAAATTTAATCAAAAAATGAAAATTTTATTGTTAGAATTTAATCAATTTTTGAATAATTTGATTGTTTAAATCAATTCATAATTCCAAAAATATTTCAATGTAATAATATGAAAAGAAAAATTATAAATAACATATGATATGTGGAAGTGTATGAAATACTTCATTAAATTGGTTGGTGAAAATTTATTTCAAATAGACTAATGAATATTATGTTTTCAGAAGCTAATTGATTAAATTTATATTTAAAACATTTCGTAGAATTGCATTATGTCAATTAACAAACAACTGCTAATTCCCCATAAATTCATGCATCTACGAAGAAAGGAAAATACTAACTTTTAGAAATAAATTATTGAAAATTATGCATATAGTCAACATTGTCAGACTGAAATTTTAACTTTGAAAAGTACAAAAAATACCTTGCTAAAGAAAGAATGATATAAATTATAACACATGCCTTGAATATTATATAAAATTATAAATAAAAAATAATATAAATATTTTCTTCAAACATATAAAACTATATTAAAGTATATTTAATGATTCTAGTTAAAAATAATACTTATCTTGGCATGGTGACCAGCATAGGTCTAATAGGATTTGAGTTACATCCTTTTGGTACCAATGATGTCATGTGTTTAATAGAATTCCCAGAAGTTCTTTTTACAACCAATACATATTTCAAATATTTTCTTCTCAGTTAATAGGAATAAAAAGTTTTAGATAAAATAGTACAAGTATGCCCAAAATATTGATTTAATCTTCTTAAGCATTCATCTTCATAATTTCCATTCACTAGGTATTTAAAAGAAGTTACGGTATAAATGCTTCCATTTGATAGTTTAATATAAGTAGTCTTATTTAAGTTCAAGGAAAATTTTTTTTATCCCAAACCTTTCTTAATACTATTTTCTTTTACAATTAAAATCATTTTACTATTTTTTGTACCTTTTAAAAAAGTAAAAAATTAGTCTTTAATATTAAAAACATAATTTTTCAAAACCATATCTTTTTCTTTTGGATTGTTCTTAATTTATTTATACTTTTTCATTGGATCTATATTCTGTGTTTCTTAATTATTTATTATTTAAAATTTAATTACTAAAATTAATTTTAAACATTGATAATTTTATACACAACTAAATTAAATATTTTTTCTTATCCAATATCATTTATAATGAGAAAGTCATTAAGTTTTAAATGTTCATCATTTAGTCTCAAAATCTCATAATCATAATTTTTTTTATATTCTTCACTCTGGTAAATAATAATATTTACATTTTCACCTTCACTTTTTAGTTTTTAATTTTATTTGATTAATATATTTTTTTTACAAAAAAAATTTCTATATTTTTAATTCATTTTCAAAACATTCATTTCTCAATATTTAATTCTATTTATTAAATTATTTTATACTATTATTCCTATAATTATAATCATTATTAGAATAATAATTGGTATCTTTTCATTTTCATATATTTTGTAATGGAAATTGTTCTATAATGTTATTAAGTGGGTGAAAATGGAATCATTTACCTCACATTTAATAACCATTGCGGATAGATTAAATGTTTCATTTTCATTTCCAGATTCACTACTAGAGTTAGAATAGTCGGATTAGTCTCATCCTTCAAATAGATCTTGTTTTTATTTACTCCATTTGTTTTTATACTTCTTTGAGTGTTTGATCTTAGGGAAATCATGGCATATGTGACCTTTAATCCATCACTCATAACAAGTTAGACATGAAACATCATAATTCTTTCATGAATTTACATTCTTGTAATCCTATTAATTCTTCCTTACAAATTAACTCTTACTACTATTGATTTTCATAAATTTGAAATTATTCTTACTAAAGTAATCCATCTCATTTTTACTTTCCTGGAACATAAAATCAGAAGCATTAGAGGTATTGGTTATATTTAAATTGAGGGAAATAACTTTTATTCTAGTGGACTCTTCATAAATATTCTTTATCTCTAACAGGTTTTGCAACATAGATCCTATGAGTTCATCTATTCTATACTCTTTAAAATTATTACTTCTATCGATGGCCACTTTCATTGCATTCCATATCCTTATAATTGAACTCTGAACTTTTTCCAATTGAGATGTGTTATCTAAGGATTATACAATAGAACTAATACATTTGTAATACTGGTGAACCGATGGAACATATGGTTTACATATTCATCATATCCCATTTTGATGTCCTAGTACTCTACTTTGATTATTCTATGTTTGATTATATTCAGCTTGTTAGTACTATATATGAGTCACTTGAGTAATCCACCATTTTTTATGAGCTATATTAAATGTTGAAATATGGATATAGACACTTATACTTATTGTATATTATAAAATATTCATAACTTTATAATTCAAAACATATTTTAGCATTTAATTTCCAAGTAGGGTTTATGGAATAGTTTTTGGTAGCACATATGTATTTTCCATGATAGTCTAGTTATCCGCATTAAGTTGTTTCATGTATTGTTCTACACTATCTTTCTGGTTCCTATAATCACTCCTATCAAAGAATGGGGGTTTCTATGCTAATCAGCCATGATTGGCATTAAGACATTTCATATTAAAAGAAAAATTTTCTTTTTCTCCATATACTATTAATTCAAGGATATCATGTTAGAAAACTGTTAAAAATAAGAATTGGAAATAATATTCTTAAAGACGTAAACATATAAAGAGGCAAACTAATTAGATAAAAATTATCTCATACCAATTGTTTGATATCATAACCATAGACATATAGACAAGCTTTGATACCAATTATTTAGTATCAGTTTAAAGAAAACAAATAATAACATTTCATATAACTAACCTCTAACAATTTTTGTTGGATCATTATTTGTGAAAAATTTGAAAAGATAGAGGTTGAAAAGTCAATTAAAACATTAATGAAAAAAACTTAAATTATAAAATATTAAATAGTAGTGAATATACTGTACCTCAGTTGAGTTATAAAAAAAATAAAAATGTAAAGAAAATAATAATTTATTGTGGTTCAGATCACAAATATACTAGTCCACTCCCCAATTACCTTTTCTCCTCGAAATATCCGGTTCCTACTAAGAGCCTCACTTTTAAAGGAGTGAGATCCTTATTAGAGAAACTACCTTTTAAATAATCTAAATGAATAAACCTATATTTTTAAAGGAAACCCAAACTAGTCTGTATCCTACCTTCTGATCGCGAGTCACAATCCAAACATCCTTTTGGGAGGTAGAATTATTAGAGAAAATCCAGATCTTCTTTTGATTGGGAAAATTATAAACCAGACAAAAGAAATAAAAATTGAAGAAATAAAAAATTAAAGTATAAAACAAATTCATGGATATCATCAGATGATCATAAAAGTAGAAGATGTGTAAGAGTTATGATATTAGTTCACTTTTGAGGAAAAAATTTTATAGTAAGATTCCTTCAGTGATCACAGCTGGGGTGCATAAGTACCCGATGATTGTGAACATTTTTGGCAGTAGTAGAATGTCGAGGATGTAAAACACACGATCTGAATGAAAGAATTTTTACTACTATGATATTTATTCTTTCTATAAATCTCTTGGATCATGAAAAAAAATCTTTTATGAGATTTTCCATGTCTTATATATCTATGACACATGTTTGTGCATAATAATTCAATAACATGACGTTTTCAGTTATTTGTTAAATACATTATTTCAAATATTATAGAATCAATTATGATTTATATTTATTGATGTAATATTATTATAAAACAATTAATATATTAATTAAATCATTTTAAAAAAATTATAAATAATAAAATAATTGAAATAAAGATATTATTTTCTATATTATACATACATAAAGAACTGTAGAAAAAATGAATGGGATTAACCAAACAATTCTTGAATAAAATTTTATAAAATAATATTATAATTATATTTAACATATTCAAAATGTTTATTTTTATATAAAATGATAAAATATTTTACAAAAGAATTATTTTTAATATCATCATCTAGAATAAAAAATAAAATTTGAGACACATAATTTTCTTTATAATGGTGGCTTAAAGTTGTTGGTAGTGACTCGTGGTCTACCACGGATATCACAGAGCAATGGCTCATGAACTACCACAAAAAAGTCTAATGGTCGCTAAATAGAGCATGTACTACTCTTCCAATTTTCAAAAAGAAATCATCAAACAAAATTAAAAAAATATTCTACTACACATAAAATCTAAATGCTTGTTATGAAGTAGTAAAAAATTTCATATCTTTGGATGTCCAATGGTAACACAAGACGCACCACTATGGATGTCCAGTTGTGACTCATTTCCTACTATTATAAGTTTTCAATAGTGGCTCTTTGAAAAAAAAATCAAACAAATGAAATATATAACAGGTGATAATCAAATGAAAAATTAAATAATTAATCATCATAATATTGAAATAAATTCATATACAATAAAAATATATTATTATTCCAAGATACTTCTAAAACAATGAAGGTACTACATGAAAATTAAATAACTCGATGTAATTACATAAACACATGTTGATATATAGATGAAAAAATCATCTGATAAAAAATATAACTTCAAATAGAAAGAATATGATTACTCTAATCAAATTTATGAAAGGAGAGTTCTGGTTGGATGTTAAAGAGATTATGCCAAGGGTTTTTATAGAAAAGAAGAGAAAACCAAATAAAAACAAATTTATGAATAAGATTGAAAACATAGAGATGAAAAAAATAAGAAAACAATATACAAAAGATGATGAAAAATAATAGAACTAATCAACTAATGAAGAATATCTCTTATATGATCATGAATATGGTTCTTCGTAGACTATGTACAATATAAGGAATAACAATATGTGTTAATAAAATATGACCCACTATTGATATCAATTGGTGAGTAACATGATCACTTTTTATATTTAGTAGTATGTCAAAAACCAAATTTTGGGTTCCAAATGAGACTTGTGACTCACCATTGGTATCCAATTGAGACTTGTGACACAACGTTGGGTTCAATGGTGACTCCACTAACCAATGGGTCCAACGGTGGCTCATCTAGCACTCAATCAAATTAAATCATGGCGACCTAATATCGAAATAAGAATAAGGTATAAGTAAATAAGGAATATATGAAGAATAATAATAAAATAAGAAACTTTTTAAACTCAAACAATGATAAACAAAATAAAATATAAAAACTATGAATGTCAAGAAAAAAATTGCAAGCCTGATAAAACTAATATGAAAAGGATGGTGAATATTTGTAGAATTTTGGAGTACCAGATCTTGATGGTAGGACCACTGAGGAAAAAGACTAGATATTTCAAGAACAAGTATCATGTTCATATAACACATGATCCAGAAAAATGGAATGATATTGGATGGAAATATAATAAATATTCGGTGGCATAAATTGTATTCAAGCTCTTAACTCGGATGAATTGTAAAATAAAAAATGCTTCATACAACGAATCTAAGATATCTAGGGTTAGATTTATATCAACTAATCCACACTAATCCTTGGTTTAAATTAAAACACAATGCACAAATTTAGTGGGCAATCTATCCCAAACAAAGAGCTCTACGTTAACCATACATGGGAATTCACGGGTTGTATGCCTTTGGTGTGTACAATGAATAATCGCTGCTCTAGTCTCCTTGTTGGATCCCACTAACGGTCATTCCTATCGGGTTTACCCAATGGTTCAGCTATGTGGTTGAGAGTTAGCCTAATTTTCTAATAATGATGGCCAGTTTTGTTCTAAGAACAATTAACATTTGTAAATATAATGAGATAAATTATCAATTTTAAACAATTATTTACACATCTCTATTAATAGCAATACCTAAAGTATTTTTTTGTAAAAAAACATTAAAAATAACATATTTTATAATTTAAAAAACGTTGATTTTTTATAAAAATATTAAAATTGATAATTAAAAAAAATTAATTAATTAAAACACTTAAAAATTTAATTCTTTTAATTATAAGACATGTAAAATAAATAAGATAATTTAATAAAGATTAATTTAGATTAATTTTTTAAAATAAATAAAAATTCTAACGTACTTAAAACAAATACAAATATTAAAAATTTTCAAATGTTTTTGTATAGGTATTATAAGTTTCTTAAACTAAGCATGTTCATTTGTAATATTTACCTATAATAAAATTTTCAATATCTTTCTATTTTATCCAAAATTGAATCTTTTATCATATTATTATTATGCATTATAATAATTTATTGATGAATTATATTAAATATACACCCACTAAAATGATGAAACCTTTCAGTATATACCATACCCATTTGATAGCCAATGTATATGTTTCATCATGAATTAACTTATCTAATATTTAAACTTAATTCATGACTATATATTGATAAACAATATACCAATATTAAACTATTGTGTGGTTGTATTAACCCTGTCATGGTTTGTGACTATGCCGCCCCAATCGAGATCACTCCATAGTAAATGGACCAAAAACCCACATAACCTCAAGAATGGATTATAGTATACTATATGTTTTTGACAATCAATGTGAGTTTAATAATACCATGGATATATTATACACCCTATAATAGATAACCATAAATAAGAATGGATGAAATGATAATAAGATCCAAGCCATAAGGCAGAATTGCCAACATCACAAAAAATAAAAAATCTCATGTCATATCAAATAATTATAATAGATTTCTTACAAGTCATATAGACATAAAAAATACCACATATGGGTTAATAATAAACATCAAGTCAAAAAATAATCAAAAATAATAAATCTATAGAATAACTAAAAAACTACTCCTGAATCATGGCCTACTGTCCACCACCATTTCATTAATTTATTAAAATATTCTTTGTTCATACATTTTAATTTTCCCCACTACTTTTTATAATTCAATGCACATGGTTCATGTGCCATATGTAAGGGTAATTTAATATAGAGGTTAGGTATTTTCGAAAATCTAGAAAAATCCATACATAATATTCAACAAAATCTATATGTATGTTTCACCATATTTAGCCAAAAATTTTCCATGGAATATATATGGTTCACCATCCCATAAAAAAGGGAAAGTACCTGATACGTAAGGTCCATTGGGTTAATAAGTATCCAAATTCTGTAAAATTTCCCATGTAAATGTCAATATTCCCTATATGTAAGGGACACCACCCAAGATATAAGGGTTCATACCTATCCAAATCCAATGAAAGTGAATATGTAAGATTCATATACATCATTTTTAAAGCTCATATCACATCATAAGTAAAGGTTATATTCTTGAAATTTTCTAAGAGAAATCACATGTAATAGTCACCTAACCCTCATATGTATGGGACATCCAAAACTTATCTGTTGTCCTTCCAAAAATCTATATATCTCAAAATGTTGAAAAAAATAATAAAAAAAAACTCTTGTGCCTTCTTCACTATATTACCGTCACTAAATTTGCATGAACCTAAACAAATTGTAGCACTCATCGATTAAACTCAACCTAAGAAAAAAACCTTATCCCATCCTATATCGACAATCCAGAAAGCTCTACTACTTCATAAAAAACATTGATGATTCCAAATTTGTCCTTAAACACAATTACTAGATATGAAATGATGCATAGAATCCCCTGTAATACAAAAATATGTAAATTTAAGTAAAATTTCAAATAGACACATATTGAGGTATAAACATTGTGTTTTTTACATCAAAATTCTCTATGGTGTTATAGCCTCCTGTCATATAGTTAATCATACCCAAATTGTTTTCTGAAATGTCACAAGGCCACATTGGTGAATAACTCCAACCATTTTTTTGCTTTTAGAACTCCCACTACATCATAAGCTTTTATAAATTCCTATATTTTTAATACAATAATACTGTTGGGATCACCATCACATAGATATAATTTTTTCTATGATCAACAATACAAACATAATAAATATACTTGATATAAATGTAATAGTTATGATATTCATTACATATTTATCATTCTAAAAATGTAATATTCATTCTAACCTTTCCACTCACTTAAATTGGATAACTTCGTTCGTGTATGTGTGGACGAAGACCTCTAAAAAACGATGTGACTCACATTTCATTTCCACACCATATTGATGATATATATATATATATATAAGTATGCAATATTTAATTTAATACATTATTATAATTATTTAAAGACAACATATAATACAAATACTTTCCATAATAATCACTGAAATATAGAAATGTTCCTCATGCATATGTATGGTATGTCGTCTCCATGATCGTAACGTACTTCATATATCAAAAACCGGCTTTCATAATTTGTTTTAAAAGTATAACTAATGTAAAAAAATGATAACTATGTTAGTGTTATTATTTATAATATGATATAATTACATAAAATGCATAATAACAATGACATTCATAACAAATCCTGAATGAGAAAACAAGGCAATTAACACATGAAACAATTGAAATAATAAAATATTGAGAATTCACATTTAATAAGATGTGATAATAGGATCACATATGATATTATAAATATTAATAACGCCTTTTATAAGTTATTAACATGTTTAAAAAAATATGCAGGAGTTTAATTCACATTCAACCAAAAGGAATCGTAAGGTAATTTATTTGGTCTCATTTTCATTACTTATAGGCATATTGTAATGTTATGCACCTAATTTATATTATATAGTGTATATATATCCCCTTGGAATTGTATGATAATTAATAATTTATATTCATGGTATTTTAAGCTTAAAATTGAATTATTTCAAATACTTTAATTTCAATTAAATGTTAAAAAGTGATGGATAATTTCATAACACGACATCTTTTCATTATGTTATACTACTTCTTTGTTATCATTGATAATATTAGATTATGTGTATAATGAATTTTGATAAAATTTTGTATTATTTACACCTATATTATGTGTACTTAAATTTAATATACATATTAATTTCATTTAATAATTCTCACATGAACCTAATGGTAATTGTAAGTGTCTAATTCACAATAATTTTATAATCAAGATTTTCTATTCTTGAATATCAGTTGAAAGAGTGTATTTGATAATTATCTAAAAAAATATTTATTTTCTTCTATTATTATTATTCGTGATATTTTAATTTAATTTTATCAGTTCCCTCACTTTGATACTTTAAATAATTGATAAAATGGTTTTAATAAAATATGATATTATTTCTCTCCCAAGTTGGATATTTATTTTCTTCCAAAATGAAGTTTTATTAAATTATTTTCTAAAACTTTTTTAAACTCTTCAAAATGATTTATTATAGAAATTAGAACACACTTTTAGTATTTTAAAGACTATTTTAATGTATTATTATTTTCGTTTTCTGAAAAAAAAAATTCTAACCATTTTATAGTGCAAAAGGAATGTTTCTTTTAACTTTTAGGGAAAGTCTGGAATTACCCTTCTTCATGAGAATCATTTCGTAGAAGCCTCCGTCAAAATAATATAGGGTCTCATTAAAGAAATGTTTTTATCTAATAATAATTAAATTCATATTTTTAAAATTGGTTTTTCAAATAAATGGATTTTCAAAAAACAGTATGCTTTCAAAATTGATTTTAAAAATAAAAACGATATTTACCTCAAGAATGTTTTTAAAAATATTTTTATGGTATATAAATTCATCAGTGGAAAAAAAATTCTATAATGTGTGTATGTTCTATTGATACAATCCTTATTCTTTCTTTGGATGGTTCATTATTATTTTGACCAATGATAGTTTTACCATCCTCTTACTTGATTCATTTTCATAGTCAATAACATGCAATTAAAATGTTCACTTTATTATAATCTTTATACATTGAATTTCCTATAAATATTAATTTTATTTATCATCGATATTTTTGTTATTAAATCCATTTTTAATTTCTAAATGTGGTTTTTTATATTTAAAGATATTTTTATGTGGGAAAATAATAATAAATCTATATTATTTAATCAATATGGATATTTAATGATAAGGAAAACTATTGATGAATTAAATCGGTCATTGGATATATGAGAAATTTTTGTATATAAATGACTCAATTAAGTTTAGGTTAATGGTATCCTCCTTATGCATTTGTAGTTTATGAGGTGAATGAGTATGCTAGTAGAATATTAGTTAGGTAAACACTATATGTTTTTACAATGTAGGTTTTAACCTTATTATTATAGGTATTCACGGTAGATATATCATGATTCCTGAGATAATGGAGTCCAATACTTAATAATTTTCATCATTTAGAATTCAATTATTATTATCCATTAAATTTTACCTATGATATTATCTCTGAATTTATTTCATTCTTCGTTTATTGAATAAAGGGAATATAGTTTAGTTCTTAATCATCCTATATTGATTATGTATGATATATTTATGATGAAAATGTTTTTGAGTAAATGGAATTTTTGTCCAATTATTTACCTATCCATATTTATCATTATCCTTGATATTCTGATATTATTGATATATATGGATGCACTCAGTTCATAGTTTGTTGACTACATGGCATGTGTGTCCAGTTATTTACCTTTCCATATTGATTATTATATTTTATTAATGATATATTTCATTATACTGAACAGTTATGGATAATTTAATCTCACCTTTATATTTTAACAATTTTAGGATTCCCTAATGTTTAGTACGATTTATATGAAATTATTTCACATGGGGAAAAATATTATTATTGAAAAAATATGTTTTTAATTTTTCTATAATGGAATGAAATAATCATGTATTTTTCTAGATCTAGAAACTAAAAAATTAATTGGTTGTTTATGATTTTATTCCTTCTATTTATGAAACTGAATTAAAGATGGAATAATCTCTTGGCTACTAGGGTCACGGTCATTATAGTTGGTTTCAGTGGATTATTAGTAAAATCCATTGAAAGTAGATTTAAAAAATCCAAATTAAGTAACATAACCCTATGATGGAATTTTAGGATAAGTTTAGAAGATTGTCCTAATGTTTTGTTAAGCTATACATTATGTGGTTTTACAAGAAAAACCCCCACTATATAGATACTAAAAGTGGATTCAATGCTAGTACCGATGTACCTAGGGGTAATAACATTGAAAATGGTTTATTTGGATTGACCCAATCATCACTTGGTTCTTGATAATGGGTCTAAAAGGCACCTGGTTTTGAAATATTCTGGGATATTCTTAAGATATATCACATTTTATTCACAAACCATTGTGAAGAGTTTGATTATATAACAAAAATGATTGACCCAGATTAATCTTAAGTTTTCTTTGATTGAAAAAAAGTTCTCTTAATGGAATAGTAAAAAGAATTATGTGTGAAAAATAATGGAAAAATGAAAATAATTTCTGGGTAAATATTATAAGTATGGTGGCAGGAAATAAACTCATCCTAGGGATCCATTTATAGTTTACTGTCATAAATTCAGAGAACTTGGGAATTATTTGAATCAATACCACCTAACAATTGTTCAATCCAAGAACAAATAAGAATTTATTGTGAAATAAAATGATGGAAGTATTTATTGGGATTTGATAATTATATTATATAATAGATTTATTACAAATAGTATTTTTGTGATAATAATTATGAAACATATAAGTATTGTGAAAAACTTTAGAGGAATATTTGTCTTTATTAACATAAGCTTCGTCAACGCCATCATTGGGTTCTTTGTTAAGTATTGGTAATATTTTTATTCATCTAAACACTTCATTTTTGTTGTTTTGTTAGGGGTTCATTCCAAGATTAAGTATATTTTGGGAGAAAATAATGGAAACCCTATGGGTTAGAAAAAATGTTATTCTAAAAATAATCACTTTATTTTTTATAGACATTAGTTTAAATGTATTGATAGCCTTTAAGGTTAATATTATCATTCGTAAAATTTTAATAATAGTAAAATAAGATTATTATTCTTTTTGAAAAACAATTATTAAAAACCATAGTAATACAGGTATTTAATGGTTAGTTTTATTTCAGATATGTCCATTATATTTTTTTAAAAGGTTATTCTAATTACATTAATATGTTATTATAAAATTAAAAACATAATTTTCGAGAGAAAACCCATCACATTATTCAAGGTCGTGGGTCTCAAACCCATGAACGAAGGATGATATGGGTTTAGTACCTACAACTACCCTACACATTTTCCAGGTTAATATTTCATTTCATTTTGTTAAACTATTTGAAAAATGAATATTAATGATTAACCAATGGAGTTACATTTCAGTTTTATATATTAATTTATTTTATTCACTAATTTATGATGACCATATTGGTATTGAAAGTATTTATAGATAGATGGAAATACTTTTCACTCAGTTATTGATCTTATGATATGTTAAAAGTGAATTTTTCTGCTACAGGCATTAAAAAAATCATTTTTGGATATTCATTTATTATAATAATATATTAATTGTAAATTTATGAAAGAACATCCAAAGTATGAAATTGTGATCATGAAATATTAATGTATCATGTAATTTTATTTCCATGTATTTGTATATTATAATAACATTCTTCGGCTTTAGGGGAATGATATTGAAAAAACAAATGTTATCCAATTACATTCATATCCAATAAATTTGATAGTCATTTAAATCATCCCATATTTATGTTTTTGAGTCCCATTACTTTCCATTTATTATTCATTTTCTTAGGATCAATGGCCTCAATTTATATCTACAATTATTTATAGTTTTCTTTCATGCCCATATCTTCACATGCCACCAATGTTCTACTACAATGAAAAAGAGTAATATATTATTCCTTATTACCTATTTAATTCTCTTTATCTATTATTAAGAGGGCATATCATTAACCATTTTATTATGTTGGGTTTTCAACAATGGTATTTCCAAATTTCAAACCCTAGATTACTGAGATCAAGTTTAAATTATGAGGTTGAAATTTATTTAAAGTGGGGAGAATGTAACACCTTGAAATTTTCAAATAAAAAATATTATTTTATAATTTATGTTACATTATATACTAATTTTTTCTTTCATTACGCACAAAAAATGAGTTTATTTTATAGCTTCCATTATAGGCAAGACCATGTTTTATAGAACATGAATTTACTATTAATATTATTTTTTAATATGGTAGTTATTGAATGTTAATTAGAATAGTGTGTGTGAATTGGATTGAATAACTTATGAAAATATATGTTTTAGTAAGATTAATTATTTATCTATTTATTAGTAATAAAATAATAATAATTTAAAGGAAAATGAAATATTTTCAGGAAAATGTAATTTTATCAAAAAGATGGTTTTATCACACATTTCACATATAATATAAAATTGTTTTGTTAGCAACATTAAAAATTTATAAGATAAAATAAAATTAATTTTTGAAAACATTGAAGCAAAATTATAATAGGATGCATTTTAGATATTTTTTTGAAATGTTTCATTTTTCGATGAATAGTGAAAAATACAGAATTTCAATCGAAAACTACCTTTTCAATTAAATTATTTATAATTTTAAAATATATTTATAATTTTTTTAAAATTAAAATTAGTTCAATTTTTTGTCAATATATCCTATTTATGATTCTAGAATCATTTTCAAATTGAATTTTTGTATGAAAATAATGTGACATTTTGAACATTTCCCCTTTCACAATCAGTTTTCTCGTCATGTTTAAGGGACTAATTTTAAATTTATTTTTTCACTTATTTGAATTGAATTTAAAAAAATGGATTCCATACTTGAAATAATAACACTATATACTATATAATGAGGTCAAACTAAATTTTTACCCAAAAATAAATAGTGAAAAAATTAAAAATTAATTACTATAGTTAATGTAAATTTGATTTTATCATGGTGGAACTGAGATGATAATGGTTAAAATGGAATAAAAACTTTTCCCAAACCTATTGGTTGTACATATTTCGACCTTATATCATAAATTTTCAATAAATTTCCATTTTTGATACTTTTATCATGAAAGGATATCGGTATGATTGAATCATTTAAAAAGATTACCTATGTGTTGCACACATCACTTATAAAATATCACCCTCTCCCCACACTTCTTCAAACCACTCAACCCATTTGGATGGATCAATCCCTTCCCAAATCACTTCAAAACTTCCATATCATAATCCAAGATGAATTATATTGGGTATAAAGTAAACCTAGGATATAATTATTGTAAACATGTCGAGGATATATAAATAAGAGGTAATGTTATTCAATGAGAGATTTTATATCATTACTTAATCCACCTTATACAATAATTGTTAAACCATTCTTTAAAAAATTCTATTTAAAAGAAAATTTCCTCCTCACTGGGTATCCTGTATATATTTTAAACAAAATCCTTTCTATTTTGGACTTATAACCAAAATAAATCTTCTATTATGAGGGGAGGGAAGTTATAATGTTATTTGGGAAGTTAGTATCCTAATAAATAGGGCTTTAATATTCAATTAATAGAGGATTTAGGGTGGAATTTGATAACTAAGGTGAGTGAAACACTTGTAATTATCAGAAAAGAAAAAGGTACACCTATATTATTCTCATCCCACAAGGCTAAAAAATTGATTATTATAGATACTTAGATATTCTTGGGTCTAAATATTTCTCTATAATGTGTTTTGGATAGGTTTTTTTCATTTTAAATCCACATATTCGTAGTTTAACCCCCAGTAAACCGATTTTTACCTCAACCATGTTAAATGATTTTTAATGTTTTTACTATTCATTAAGGTAAAAAATTATTTTGAACATGATAAATAATATAAATTGTGTGGTTTTCAAATATTTTATCCATTTTTTCAAATTTAATTCACTTATTCCAAAAAATTTAATTTAAAATTAATCTCATAGACAAGATGATAATGATAGTTTTTCAATTAGATACGTTTAAAAGGTTAAAACGTTTTTGTATAAAAATTAAAAATTAAAATGATTCAAATAACCAAATTATTATGAATAGATATAAAATTTTAATAATTTTAATTTTAAAAAAATAAATATAAAAAAACTTTATAAAAATTTTCAAGGAAAATGAAGCTTTCAATTAAAGTTATGTGTTTTTACTATTCATATAAGAATTAATCTTTTCATAAATTTATCTAAAACCCACCATAATATAATTTTAATATGATGAATTAAAAAATTATTATATTTTTTAAAAGATATGTTATAATTATATTAAAATTAGATTTAAAACAAGCGTGAAAAAGGAATCAAAAGTACGTTTGAGAAAAAAATACATATTTTAAGCAAACAATTTGATTTATTATGATCAATTTAATAGAAAAAAAATTATATGAATGTTAAATAGTTTATTGAATATATAATATATTGATTTTATTAAATTATTTCTTTAAAAATTTATTTTATTGAGGTAATTTTTTTTGCATAAAAATAGTTTCTCAGAAAACAATTTACATTAATTGTAGTATTTATTTTATTTTATTATAAATTAGTCACTAAATAATTCATTTTATATACATGTTTAAACCATATATTTTCAATATTTATTAAATCATATTCATACCCACCATTCCAATGTCTATGTGAAAAAAATAATATAATGAGAACATGACACATTTTGTTTAAACTCAATGTCTCATGTAAGGTAAGGTAAACTCAGTATTATGTGTAATGAAATTTTTTGAAAAGAATAATTTCAATAGAAAAATATATTTCACAAAATCTCAGGGTGTTACATTCTACCCTATTAAAATTAATTTATCCCTAAAAGTTCATCTTAATCATTAAACGTTTAAAATTTGGAAATTCCTTCATAGAAACCAACATCATCAAAATATTTATAAAAATATCATTAAAAAGAGAAATCATTGTATGGAATCCATCTATAAGAAAATATAATAGGTTTCAAATAGGATAAAATTGGTAGGAATTGGAAACATGGAAAAAAGAGAAAACTAGCATCCAAATACAGATGAACAAAGATAGATAACACGGAAAAGAGACAGTTAGCAACCACAAATCAATAAACTAAAGAGGGTTCAAAAGGGTCAATCATATAATAAAATTTTATGATACACAGATAATATTTTTTTTAAATATTTTTTCCCAAATGTTTAGTACTTACTTTTCCAATATAAATGGATAACATATGAAAGTTTACTAACTTGAAATCTCTTTATTTAAAAGATACAATTACATTCTTTAGTTTTTCCTTGATCAATTTACACTTCATCTCTCACTCGGAGAGATAAAGTTTTCATGTACGAAACTCTAAATAAGATCCACAAATGAATGAAAATTCATTCCTTCAATCCCTTGTAAAAAATATTATCATTGGTTGTTAAATATGGATATATACTTGTATAGTGAAGTAGTGTTTTACTCTCTAAAACCTCAACCAAAGTTCAAAATAAACCACGCTATAAATGGTTAACATTATAAGCCTTAAAAATAGAAATTTATAAATATGGTCAATAAATTTCTTAGAATCAACTTATCATTAATCCCTCATATATCATAAGGTTTAACTTGAATGTCATATACAAAAAATGAGACTACTTTCATCATGTATTCTACTGGAACTTAGTAATAACCTAAATTACTATAAAAATTATTTGAAACGTACATGATTCTTCTTCTCTTAAATAAAACATAGATTAGTAAATATAATACTTAAATAAAAAATATTACAAACTCAATCAATGACAACCTAAACCACTTTGTGAGAAACCCATTAAGGTAATCTGTACCATCTAATTTATGAATTTATATCCAACATCTCTTTATTTAAACATCATTATATCAATATCTATAACATCTTTAGGGCTATATTACCATAATCAAAGCATCACCTTTCCATTAAATCTCTTTTATCATCTATTTGTACCATTTAATATTTTTTTAGATCTTAAAAGTAAAACTTATATTCAAAACACTTTTATATTTCATAATTCATATAGAAAAATGCATGAATTCCAATACAATAATATATACACCATCCCACATCCCTCACAAAAAATTAACTAGATTTTATCATCTTATTCCATAGTACCAACTTCATTTTATATGTAAATCATAGTCTCTTCAGCATCAATAGAAAAAAAATTACTCATAAAATCATTATAATTATCTTCAAGAGATTTCCCCCTATCACACATACTTCTATAATGCTCATACATTACACATTTAAAACATTCAATAGTTAGTGATACCATTGTGTGATCATTATTATCTTAAATTAAGTTAAATGAACATTTCAATTATTTTCCTTGAAATTACTTAATTTGTTCCTTATTTTTCACACCCAAATCATCTTTTCACCCCTCTAATACCTTCCTTTGAGATATTCTTCCCACTTTCTAGACATATAATAAATTGAGTCTTCATTCCCCCATAGTTTCCACTACCCTAACTCTTAGTGAAATTTATATTTCTCTTCTTTGTTGAGTCTGATATTTTGTTAATGTTTACATTTTCAATCATGTTCTATGATAACTGATTAGGAAAAATCATAATATTCATCACTCTATTTAGAATCCCATTTGGCTACCCATTAAAAAAGTTTCCATCACATTCATTGTTAACCCAGTTTTTTCTATTTTCCATTATTGATTAAAATCAAAAAACAACTGAGATGCACTATTCATAGTGTAAAACTGCATAATCATGAAAATAAAACATATAGGTCACATAAATCAGAACAGATTCTTTTTAATCTATGTCACCTTATGTTTATCCTTGATCATTTTTAGTCATTAACAATTTAAATTCTTCGGGATGGACTATAAAGAGTTTGTGAATTTCATAAGATTATCCCTTTTGATGGTCAAACTAGGTGTGTAGAAAGGACCACTACCACATACCAGGAAATGATCAATTCCATATCAATACACCATTTTTTAGAGTTATTACACCTAGTTACCTCTATTCTAGATCCACTTCCACTTATACATTCTATATCGGGATGTAATTTCATGGAAACCACTCTCTCTGTCTTTTTCAAAAACTCCCATACGTTTTCATATACAATGACTCATACTTAGACATATCATTAGTAATGTCTGAATATATATCTTTATAAATATCCCTAAGGATATTACTAAAGATTTATCATATTGGTTTCAAACGTTTAACTAAACATTTCCTATGATACCAACTCTAGAAGCCATATCTTTCCATACATAGATATTATATATTTTTATAGGAATAATAAATACATTACATAAACACACACTTGAGGACTATAATTGTTTAATGTATTTGGATGTTGGTAAAACAATATTCTAATTTAATGAGATATATTCAAAATATAAAAGAAATATTTCCCCATTTTGTACACTTCACAAAAATAACCAACTTAAAACATATCTTCACAACTTGGGGATATAAAACATAATAATGGGTGGGTTCAGATGCTCAGTAAGGGTAACCTAGGTAGAGACATAATAATAACATGATCATAACGGAATAAGAACATGATCATAACATTTGAAAATCATACTATTCATATCAAATATTATAATATGGAGTTATAAAATAAATATTTGTAGTTAAATAGACATGAATCATAAGTAAATCAAAGAACATGATCCAAGATAGCTTAACATTACCATAATCCATGGAATCGTGGCATAAAAATAAGAATATAAATTCATTTCTATAGTAGTCAAGGATCAATTCAAAGGCTATCATAGTTTAAGGGGTTCACTCACCAAATTATCATAATAGTCAAGGTTCATTCTCAAGATCATCATAATGAAAAAATCTCTTACTATACATGGTACACTCAATATTCCATTCCAGTCTATCTCATGGCATATAAAACATTAAACAATTCATTAGTGAGAGTTATAATTTCCACCCATTATATAATGATAATCATAAATTTTTCCCTAGAAAATTATAAAACATTCATCATATCATAACTCATGATATTGAAATGGGTATCATAAACCATTCATTATATCATAACATATGGAAAATAGAAAAGTTTCATAATAATTCCATTATTTCATCATTGATTAACTTATAAAAATAACTGGTTCTCATAAGCATTTTTTCATGGCATTACCCATGGAAGAGAAAATGGTTTCATAATAATATTTTCCTCATAAACATAACCCATAAAGATAATTATTAAGAATGGTATGCTTATATCCTTTATAAAGTAAATCATTAATACCATCAAATGATTTCATCTTATATGAAATATTATTTTGAATTATCATTTAAAACATTTCTTGAGGAAAGTAAGGTATATTTGAAAATTACTTTTTAAAACTAAAAATTCATAAAATTTTTTGGAAATCCTTTTCATTGAAAATAAACATGAATAGAAATAAAGGATTATTTAAAAATTATTTAAAACATTTTTTTGAGGAAAATATCATTTCCCCTTAGAAAACACATTTAAAAAAATATATGTAAAAAAAGATTATTTTAAAATAACCTAGAGAACTTATAAAATGAATCTTCAAAAAAATACTTTAAAAATTTTAATGAGGAAAATATATTTTCCACTTTGAAAAAAACTTTTTAAAAAATAAAATATTTTGGAAAGAAATTTTCTTTAAAGATAACCACTAAAATATATAAAGTGATATTAAAATAAAATAATATTTATGATAGTTGGAAATTACATTCTTACCATACCTGTTAAAATAATTATTCCTTTCACATTTCTATAAAACGAAAATATAAACTATTTAGAAAACTACATAAATATTCATGTCAAAACGTTTTGTAAAAATTCAAACATCGATAAGAATTTCATTATACATTGTTTTAAGTATCCTAAAAATATTTTTGGAAACATCTTTTAAACAACAGGGTATTGGAAGAAAACGGTTTTTCTACTGAAGAGAGAAATTAAAAATATTTTTCTTAAATCCATTTTTTTGAACTCTTGAGTACATAAAGTGAGTAAAATGAATGAAAAAATGTATTCTCAGGACATAACCATATAATAAGAATATTTTGAGTTTCGTGAGAAATGGATCATATTATTTCATCATCGAAAACATAATCATCGACATTCCAGACAAACGATGATATTATAACATAAAATCCGTACCACTTTGGTAATATTGAATCATAAGACCCATAAAATATTTAAATAAAAGAAAACCTTATTTATAATGGAAAAAATAATTCCTGATACCACATTTCAAAGCGAAAGTATATACATCTCATAAATTAATATTGGTTCATAACATAACATATATATAAAGGAAAATAAATTGTGACCAAAAAACTTATAGATTATGTACCATTTGAACTAAAAACCCAATGAATGAGAGATTCTCAAATGGATATTACAATATAAATAATTTTCTATAGAATAATAAATAAATAAATTCATGTTATGTATATATACCACATAAATTAAATATATGTTGAATATTTTATATACCTAATAGAAGTAAAGAGTGAGACAAAAATCCTTTTTCGCTTTACTAATCTTTTGAATAATAAACAACAATAAATATTAACATAAAATGAAACTTAAAATATCATGAAAATGAGGATATTGATTATATAACATGTAGAAGGTTCAGTATATATACCACACAAAATAAATGAGTGGTGATTTTCCATATGTCTCCTAGAAATAAAAGAGACACTATAAATCCTTTTCCTTAAATATTGACTACCATAATTCTTGTTTGAACCTCCTATTAAATAAATATACGTTTATTATAATTATATTATAAAAATATAATTATATATATCATATAATATATGATTTACTTGTGGACATTTACTACTCGTTTATTAACAATTCCTTGTAAAAATCAGGTTTCAGTTAATAATCCCACATGTTTATTAACATGGGTATGTGGCATCCAGAGGAAGACCATGCATCCATAGGTACTGTCACCTGGTGAACACCTGTTTAATCAAATTTTTATAATACATTATGAACCAAACTATGTAGCATACCCCTTATGAAAAAAATTTCAACACGATTGGTGCACAATATAGGAAACAATGTAACCAAACACTGTAACTTTCCAGGTCATTGAAAAAAAACAAAAATGGGAAAAATATTTTTGTGTTATTATTGTTATTATTACTATTATTATAACATAATGCTTCCCAATCCCCTTACTCTCTCCATCATGCTCGAACATCCCCAAGGGTTCCTCCTCTTGAGCAAGCTACACCACTTCCTATGGGATACATTCTCATATGATTTCTCTCTTGAGTTATGGTGTGATCATATTAGGTAAGGTTTTTCCTCCTTCATCAACTTATTAGTTCATTTTTATTGGGTCTTTCTCTTTCTTGTGTTCTACACACACCATGTACAACACTCTAACATGATTTTTTTGTATTTATATGGTTGGTTCTTAATGTTTAGTGTTCTTAATCCATTATTAAGGTAGGTTTTTACCATGTCCATTGAATATAGAAATTATACCACTAAATGAAGTTTTTGTTTCATATGGTTTCCTTTATAAATTTTTTTTAAATTATTTATTTTTATAGTTTTTTTTTGTTATATATTTTTCTAGTCAATATTGAACCACATTGAGGTGGATTCGAATTGATGTTATAGGAGTTGACTTTCATGTGTGTATATATGTAAGAACAGCTATATATGCACCATACTTGTTCATATTCCTTTATGGTGAGGGGAATATGTACACTTTTCCAAAGTGTACATATATATATTTATGATGGTGTACATACATTTAAGCGTGAAGTGATCATTTTGAACAGCAACATGGTTTTAGGTAGTTTCCCTTGTCACAAGACATTAATTTGTAAACTATTATTTCTTTCTTGTTCTATTGTGTGTTTTTATTATATTGTTATGTAAGTATAATATGAAAAATTATTTTGATGGATGAAATTAGCCCCTTTTTTATCTCCATGTTTTGTTATGAATTGGCCATTGGTTTTATATGATAAAGTGTGTTTCAAAAAAAAAATTTAAGGTCAATCACACAAGTCATTGATTTTACTTCTAAAATATTTTCTTTATCTAAGTTGTTATATATAAACTTTTTATTGGACCTTCAACCCATTTTTATTTTAAATTTTAAGGTCACGTTATTTTTTAAATGTATTTCAAAAATGGTTCTAAAATGGTGAATCATAGTGTAATGCCCCAACCCCAGTTTCCCAGAGTCTATGCATTATTACATAACATTGGCTTGATCACAAGAAAGATCAAGTCTCGAAAGACTGATTAGTTTAGTAGCCTTGGAATAACTAGATAAATACGTAAAGTTTTTATTATATAATAAAGTGAAAACTACTACAATAACATATTGGCAACATATCCCTTCATACAATCCCTACAGGTCATTCATAAATTACTTATTCACATCCTGGGAAAAATAAAACATTTAAAGGGGTGAGCTCAGATGCTCAGTAAGGATAAACATATAGCGAAAACATTCATAAATAAGCATAAACATTTAAGGAAATGTATAACTAAAAAAGCATTTTAAACTTGAACTTCACCATAATATGGAAAAGATAAAATGAAATAATTCCATTTATTTATTCACATGGATATTCTACTAGTCGAATAATCACATGCAATATCAATAACCACTTTCATAATTATGCAATGTATAATGCCAGACTATCATAGCCACATAGTCAAGGCCTCGTTCCAAGACTACAAATAAGATTTTTTCAAAACCTTGTGCCAAGACACTAGTTTGTCTCATGAGACCTACCGATGCATCATGGAGCTATAACTGGCTCCACTCGTCACTTATTAAGTCTAATTCATTCCTCATATGAACAGGTTTAAACATAACATAAACATTCATATTAAAACTAGCATACGAAATGTAAATACATTCTCCATAAACAATGAATGGTATAAAAATAACACATCCATATTCAAACATATAACAAAATCTTCAATACAATATGGATGTTTCGTATCATAATAAATCAACTTCAAATAAGCTTAAAATCTATCAAAGGATGTTGACATTAATGAAATCAAAACAATTTGAGAGAAATATCACTTTTTTGAAATCATTTAAAAGTCATATAATTATAAAATAAAACATTTACTTTGAAAATATTCTTATAAGATTTTAAGGGAATCATTGAAGATTTATAATGGCGTAAAATAGCCACATCTGCCGTATAAGTTAAAAAACATTCTTACCTTAATTCTGTCGAAAAGGTTAAAAAGTACCTTGTTTGGAAAACGATGGAATGATTCCTTTATAAACTTCTTATAAAAAGTCAAACAAGGGTATAAATGACATCATCCAATATTTTTTTAAATAGTAAGAATGTTTTGAAATACATTTTTAAGAAACATGTATGTTGATGATAAAGAGGTCCCAGTAGATGATTAGGTATAAACAACCTCGGATAATGAAAAGATTGTGAAATAAACCCTTTCCTTGTACTTTTCCGTGGTTGAGGGTTGGTTAACCTCTTGTATAATAGTGAAATAATTGTTATTAAATTATACAAGAATCATATACATTAATATGATATCATATATGATCTTTTAACATTGATTTGTTAATAACATCTTAGTATTATCGTTGTTTCGGGTGTTAATGGATTAGTATTCCATTCTCTTTTTTGTTACGTAATCTGTGTTTGTTATAGATTGGTTGTATCTTATTCATATCCAAAATTATATCAAGTCCTTAAACATTATTTTTAATCATTAAATTAGAATTAGACTCAAATGAATATGATGGGGAATGAATCTCATCGTGTTCGTGGAGACGGTAGACCGTACGTACGCACGAGCGACAATATCATTTTTTTTATATTAAAATAAAATATAATTGAATGTTATATCATATAGACAGAATAATTATCATGTTATATTTATTATTTACATGAATTATACATAATTATTATACCCATCTAAATAATAATATATTGAATAACAATTACACCACAATGTGGAGATGGTAGGTTGTACGTACGCACGTATGGTGACATGACATTCAAGGGATAGATAGAATAAAGAATTTTTTTTCCATAATTATAATAACATAAAAGTATATAGAAGATACTAGATTTATTATTTTAGAATGGAAATAACAAGGAATGTATAAGTTGAAGAAGAAAGAAACTTGAAAGAGGGTGGTGAAAATATTACCTCTTCTTCGGGTTCTTCCTTTTGATTTGATCAAAAGGGCTCCATAGGTTGTCTTTCTGATCAACATAAGTCCTCTAGGATGAATTTAGGGAAGTTTGGAGAATATTTGGGCAGGTTTTGGCTGACTCAAAAGGCTTTGAAGGTGTGAATAATTGGTTATAAGTGGTTTCCTTTTATAAGTGGGGGGAGGGGAACCTTAGGAAAAGCTAGAAATATTATTCTATAATAAATTCATATTCGGTTTCTAATGGCTCAAAATTGGATTATATAAAAGTTAAGGTGGGGATAGGTCAAAAACCACTCAACCAAGATATTTTAGACAGGTTTGGGTCATTATAGTAACATTATCTTTTATTTTTAACTCTTAGTTAGTTAGTTTGACACTTACCATGTCACATTGTATTTTTATATTATATAGTCAATAAACATACTATGAACTTCCAAGAGACCCCCAAGTGGTCCCTTAATGATACACCTATCATAATATAAGTCTCTTGGCCGAACCTTATATTTTTATGAAATGAATATAAATTAATAATATAATATTTGTTTTAAAAACTATTTTATGTCAATTTTTACACTATTGGGTATTTTGTTTTTGATAAATTCATTACAGCATTATTACATAGAAAACAATTGATATAACCAATCTTAATATTTCATATTATCCTAGGAAATTAATTAAATTCATAAAAAGTATCAAAATACATTTATTTGGGTATTTATAAAATCAATTATATTAATATTTCATTAATTAGGTAATTACTACATCGCCATTGTGTCATAAAAAAATTAAATTATATAATATCTAAAAATTATATATAAAATACAATTATGTATGAAATCGTTTTATATTTCTAATGAATATTTATAATTGAATTTATCTTATGTATAACCCTATATTAAAAATGTTTTAGTTATTAAACCTTGATTTTTAACTCTTTTAACTCTTCTTTGAATTAAATAATAATAAATGTCCTAATCTAATCCAGGTGGACCTAAATGATAATATTTTATTCTAAGGTTGTTTTTCATCGAGATACACTTTTCCAATATAATTAGGACATGTGTTAGGGTAATATTAATATCATTTTTACCCTTAATTACCCTATTTACTTTTTACCGTGTTAAATAAAAGTAAAAAGTTACTATTCACCAAAAATTATTTTTATCTTATTGAACCAAATTTTACTCCTTGATATTAACCATGTCTCTTGGATTTTTGAAATTCCACTCACTAAAGTGGTAAAATTATGTTTGATATGAATTTACAAATTCTCCTAGGAGATGGGTAAAAGACGGTGAAAAGCTCAATAAACTTTTTATGTCTAAAATTATTATAAAATGACTCCAATGAATTAAATTGAACTTATATAGGTATTACATATATATATATTGACCAAAAATAAATTTATATAAAATAAATAATTATATAAATAAAAAGTCGGATTTAACCAATAATTCGGTGTTTTTCACTATTCATCAAAAATTGAATGTTGTCAGAAAAATACCAAAAATTCACCCTAGGCTAATTTCGATATTATGAATCCAAAAATGAAATCCATTTTGAGAGATAAAATTTATAAAATTTCAAAAAGTGGGTATTACTATTCATAATGGCTAGTTTGATTGGTTGTGGTGTGTGTTTGAACTCGAAGTTGCATACAACACATGTTACTGTATTATTCAAAGAGAAGCGTATCATGGAAGCTCGGGGTGTTACATTCTCCCCTCCTTTAAATAATTTTTTCATTGAAATTTATAGAATATTAATGCATAAAAAGACTCGTGTGATTTTTCATCATAAGTTCCTCTGGTTCCAACGTTGCCTCTTCCATCTTATGGATTCTCCATAGAACTTTTACCAGATGAGTGGTCTGGTTTCTCAGCACTTGTTCCCTCATATCATGAATCCTGACGGGATCTTCGCAATAAGAGAGATCGGGTTCCATTTCTAATTCCTCATTGGTGAGTACTTGCGTTGAGTCAGGCATGTATTTTCTCAATAGTGATACGTGGAACACATCGTGATCTTTGGAAATATTTGGTGGCATTTCCAAATGGTATGATAAAACCCCAATTAGTTCTAGAATTTCGAAAGGTCTGATGTACCTGGGACTCAACTTACCTTTCTTACCGAAAATTATGACTCCCTTCCATGGAGACACCTTCAACAAAACATGATCTCCTACATGAAATCCCAAATCCTTCCTTCGATTATTGGCATAGCACTTCTGTCTATATTGAGCTGCTTTGATGTGGTTTTGGATTACCTTTACCTTTTCCATCGTTTCCTCCACTAGTTCTGGGCCAACAAGTTTTCTTTCACCAACATCATCCCAACAGGTTGGTGTGCGACATCTTTTTCCGTACAATTCTTTATATGGTTCCATCAGAATACTTGAATGGAAGATATTATTATAGGAAAATTCTACCAGAGGTAAATATTGATACCACAAACCATGAATGTCATGTGAGCCTGATCTCAACATGTATCTTAAGGTTTGAATAGTTCATTCTGATTGTCCATTAGTTTGAGGGTGGTATGCAGTTCTCAAATGAAGTTCAGTATCCAAGGTCTTCTAAAGACTCTTCCAGAATCATGAAGTAAAATGGGGGTCACGATCAGAAACAATCGATAGGGGTACTCCATGAAGTCTCAAAACATCATTAATATATATCCTTGATAGATATTCAAGTGGTAAATCCTCCCTTGTAGCATGAAAATGTGATGAATTGGCAAGACTATCAATAATGACCCATATTGCATCGTTCCTTCTAGGAGTCTTTGGTAGTCCCATGACAAAGTCATTCATGATATTATCCCATTTCCACTCAGATATGGGATGATGTTCCATGACTCTTCTAGGTTTTTTCCTTCCAGCATTCACTTGTTGAAAAACCATACATCTTAACACAAAATCAGCAATCTCCCTCTTCATGTTGTCCCACCAGAAATGTTACTTCAAATATCTATACATTTTGGTGCTCTAATGGTGTATAGAGAAATTGGAACTATGAGCCTCATCCAACAATTCTCTTTTTAGATCAGGTATATTGGTAACACAATGTCTCTTCCCATACTTCAAAATTCCTTCTTCATACACAAAGTCACTCAATTTCCTATCATTCACAGCTTTAATCTTCCTTTGTAACTCTTCATCACCGGTCTGAGAACTCTTTATCCTTTCAAGTAAAGATGGTTTGGCAACAATTTGAAAAAGCATTTATGTTTCACCTTCCATGGTGATTCCCATATCCATATTTACTAGATCCATGTATATAGGATCCCTTTCCAATCTCATCATGTTTAAAACCTCATGATATTTTCAACTAAAAGAATCTGCCACCTTATTTGCCTTCCCCGGGTGGTAGTGTATCGTGCAATCATAATCCTTGAGTTGTTCATGCCATCTCCATTGCCTCATGTTGAGTTCTTTTTGTGAGAAAATATACTGTAAACTCTTTTGATCAGTATAAATCTCGCTTTTCTCCCCATAGAGATAATGTCTCCATATCTTCAAAGAAAATATTACAACAGCTAACTCAAGATCGTGAGTTGGATAGTTCTGCTCATGAATTTTTATCTGTCATGATGCATAGGCAATAACCCTATCATTATGCAAAAGGACACAACCAATTCCTTTCATTGATGCATCACTATAAAAAACAAACCCATTATTCCCCGATGTTAAAGTCAATATAGGATAATTGACTAATCTTCTATTCAGTTCTTTGAAACAGTCTTCACACTATATTGTCCAAACAAATTTTACCCCTTTACGTGTGAGCTTTGTTAATGGGTTAGCCGATCAGGAAAAATTCTGGATGAAATGACGATAATAACCTGCTAAACCAATAAAACGGTGTACCTCGGTTATACTAGTTGGTGCTAGCCATTCATGGATTTCCTTGGACTTAGAATGATCAACGGAGATTTTATCCTTAGAGACAATATGGCCAAGATAAGAAATCTCTTGAAGCCAGAATTCACACTTGCTAAACTTCCCATATAATTCATGTCTTCTCAGAGTCTTCAATATAATGCACAAGTGATTTTCATTATATTTGTAGCTTTTGGAGTATACCAAGATATCATCAATAAATACCACTACAAAGTCATCAATATAGTCCATGAAAACTTTGTTCATTAGATCCATGAATACAGAGGGTGCATTAGTCAGCCCAAAAGGCATTATTGTAAACTCGTAATGCTCGTACCTAGTTCGAAATGCTGTCTTCGGAATATCTTCATTCTCTACACACAACTGATGATATCTAGATCGAAGGTCAATATTTTAAAAGTATTGATCTCCATGTAGTTAGTCAAATAAATCATCAATGTGAGAAAGGGGATACTTGTTCTTTATTGTTATAGAATTGATCTCCATGTAGTCAATACATAACCTCATATATCCATCTTCGTTTTAACAAAAAGAACAGGGGCTCCCCATGGAGAAACATTAGGGCGAGTAAATCCCTTGTTACTCAATTCATCTAGTTGTTTCTTTAGTTCAACTAATTCCACAGTGTCAATTCTATAAGGGGTCTTTGATATAGGCCTTGATCCAGAAATTAAATCAATGGAAAACTCAACCTCTCGTTCTAGAGGATATCCAGGTGAATCTTTCAGAATCACATCTACAAATTCTTCCAGAATAGGTACATCCTCTATTTGAACATTATTTTCCTCGCCCATAGTCATTTCATTCTCTTCCTCCCCTGTTATTGAATTTAGTAGGGCTACTGGGGGTGGATCTAGATAAGAATTAGGTGGTGACGATTTTTCTCTAAAGATAAGGTGTTCCTTATCATCATCATCAAAAATTGCAACATCCTTCTTCTAACAATAAATATTCACATCATAGTTCGAAAGCCAATCCATACCAAGGATTATATCACAGTAAATCATAGGTATAACAATGAGATCAGCGGATAAAGAACATTTATGTTCTCTAATGGGGACTGATTCTCAAAACTTTGTTGCAATGATACTTCCCTTAGGAGTTTTAACTGACAACTCCCTTATCAAGTAAAATTGGAAATATCTAATTTTCTAAGAAACCTAGGAAGATATGAAACAATGCAATGATCTAGAATCAAATAAAGCATTGTCTAAACTTGATGAAACCATTAAATTACCTACCACCACGTCTTTTGGAGCTTCTACCTCAGTAGTAGTGATAGCATAATCTTGGCCTTGATCCCTTAGCCTTTTCTGAGGCAAGTTCCCCCTGACACTTAAGAAATTTATTTTCATAATGTCCCATCTCCCTGAAATTGTTGCACTGAACATCATTAGATTCCTTCTTCCCTTTGCAATCATGATCTTGGTGGCCTTTTCCACCACACTTGTAACAGACACCCATTCCCTTCAAGAAAGTACCTGGGTGTTTCTTTACACATTTTTTGTAGGGATGATATCCAGCTTTTCCCTTCTTCCCCTTATTTCTATTTCCAGATTGATCAGCAGATCTCTTCTTCTCTTTCTTTGCTTTATAGTCGTAAGACATAGTGAATTCCTTTTCTGTCTTGATAGCACATGAGACAATGTTTTCATACGATGAGAAGGATTGTGAGACTAATTCTCGACAGAGAAATGGTTTTAACCCATCAAAGAAATGATCAATATTACTTCTTTGGTTACGTATATAATCTCTAGCATACCTTGCTAACCATGTAAAGTTAGCCTCATTCTTTGCGACATTCTCATCCTCCTTTTGTCTCAGACTCAAAAATTGCCTTTCCATATCTGCTCGATGGTCACGAGGAATGTATTTTTCTAATAAAATCTCTTTGAACTCCCTCCATTACAAATTAGATACATCATCTTATTCTTTCATGTTTTGAATCAATGACCACTCTTGATCAGCATCTCCAGTGAGGCGATAAACTTCCATGACAACTTTTTCCCTTTCACTACTCCCCAAAGCCTGAAATAGTTTCTCTAGGGAACTTATCCATTGCTCAGCTACCAATGAATTTGTACTCCCATAGAATGTTGGTGGTTTTTGCCTCATGAAACGATCTAACAATGATCCTTCATGTTGCGGATAGGGGGTGCTCCATACGGGTAAGGTTATTATTCATAACTTAAGTGATTTGTCCTAGTATGGTGATTAGCTGATCAGCACCAGTTGCATCACCAGCTTCACTGTAATTATGTTGAGCAGTATGGAAATCCCTATATGGAGTGTGTACATTGATACAGTTTCCATTTCTTCCACCAGGCACCATTTCTAAACCATGGCTTAAAATAGATCAGTTTATAAATAAAAATACATAATTCCATACTTATAAATCACTTAACATAAATTGAACTATTTATGGATATAATCCATAATCATAAAAATGTTTTTGTTGAAGAATTATATACTCATAAACCCTTTATAATGGTTCGTAATGAAATTGAGAAGTATCCTATGCATATCCCCTGGGAGTGTCGTAACCAAGAGTGCAGCAAGGCCCGTTGTCATGCACCAGTTCTCGTTCGATTCTAGCTCATAGTGGAGTTTTCGGGTTTTACCCCTAGGTACATTTGTGCCAGATCTGCTTCTACATGCTCGTATCCAGACAGGGATGTAATTCTTGGAAAACTCACAAAATCTCTACAATACCAAAATTCTAGGATGTTATTCTACACTAATCCTCAAAGTACATCTTAGGTCTATGTGATCTAATTAGAGTTTACCGAAATCTAGCTTCCAAGGATTATACTAAACTACCTCTGATACCAACTGTAACGCCCCGACCCCAGTTTCCCAGAGCTGGTGCTTTATTTTAATACATTGGCTTGATTACAAGGAATCATGTCCCAAAGAACCGATTAGTTTAGTAGCCTTGGAATAAATAGATACATTCATAAAGTTTGCATTACATCATAAAGTGAAAACTACTACAACAACATCTTCAATTCATATCCCCTCATATTATCCATGCAAGTCATTCATAAATTACTTCTTAACATCCTGGGAAAAATAAAACATTGAAAGGGGTGAGTTCAGATGCTCAGTAAGGATAACAATATAGCGGAAACATTCAAAAATAATCATAAACATTTAACGCAACGTATAACTAAAACAAAAGCCTTTTAAACATGAACTTCATCATAATATGGAAAAGATAAAATGAAAGAATTCCATTCAATTATTCACATGGATATTCTACTAGTCGAATAATCACATGAAATATCAATAACAACTTTCATAATGATGGAATGCATAATGCCAGACTATCATAACCACATAGTCAAGGCCTCGTTCCATGAATACAAATTATATTTTGTCATGGCCTTGTTCCAAGATACTATTTTGTCTCATGAGACCTATCGATGCATCGATCAGCTATAGCGGGCTCCACCCGTCACTTATTACGTCCAATCCATTCCTCATGTTAATAGGTTTAAACATAACATAAACATTCAAATTAAAACTAGCATAAAAAATGTAAATAATTTCTCCATAAACCATGAATGGAATAAAAATAACACATCCATAGTCAAATATATCAAAAAAAATTCAATACAATATGGAAGTTTTGTATCATAATAAATCAATTTCAAAAAAATCTTAAAATCCATCAATGGACGTTGAATAGATGAAATGAAAACTATTTGAGAGAAATATCACTTTTTTGAAATCATTTAAAAGTCACATATTTATAAAATAAAACCTTTACTTTGAAAATATTCTTATAATCTTATAAAGGAAGCTTTGACGATTTATAAAGGCGTAAAATATCTGATTCTTCCGTATATGTTAAAAAAACATTCTTACCATAATTTTGTCGAAAAGGCTAAAAGGGACCTTATCTGTAAAATGACGGAAAGATTCATTTATATACTTCTTATAAAAATTTAAACAAGGGTATAAATGACTTTATGCCATAATCTGTAAAATAGTAAGAATGTTTTGAAATGCATTTTTAAGAAACATGGATGTGGATGATAAATACGTCCCACTAGATAATTACGTATAAACAACCTCGGATAATGAGGAGATTGTGAAATAAACCCTTACCATGTACTTTTCCTTGGTCGAGGGTTGGTTAACCACCTGTATAATGGTGAAATAATTTTCATTAAATTATAAAATAATTATATAAATTAATATGAAATCATATATGATCTTTTCAAATTTATTTTTTAATAACATCTTAGTATTATCGTCGTCTCGGGTGTTAATGGATTCATTTTCCTTTGTCTGTTTTGTTACATAATCCATGTTTGTTATGAATTGGATGTATATTATTCATGTCCAGAATGATATCATGTCCTTAAACATTATTTTTAATCCTTAAATGAGAATTAGACTCAAATGGATATGATGGGGAATGAATCTCATCGAGTTCATGGAGACGGTAGCCCGTACGTACGCACGAGCGACAATATCATTCTATTGATGTTTAAATAATATATAATTGGATGGTATATAATATTGGAAGAATAATTATCATGTTATATTTATTATTTACATGAATTATACATCATTATTATACCCATCTAAAAAACAATACATTGAATAACAATTACACCACAATGTGGAGATGGTAGGCTGTACGTACGCACATACGGTGACATGCCATTCAAGGGATGGATACAATAATGAATTTGTTTGTTACATAATTATAATAACATCACAGTATATAGAATATAATGGAGTTATTATTTTATAATGGAAATAACAAAGAAAGTAGAAGTTGAAGAAGAAAGGAACTTGATTGAGGGTGGTGAAAATATTACCTCTTCTTCGAGTTCTTCCTTTTGATTTGATCAAAAAGGCTCCTTAGGATGGATTTATGATCGAAATAATGCCTCTAGATTTAAGGGAGGGATGTTGGGAGAATATGTGGGCAGGGGTTGGCCGAACCAAAAGGCTTTGAAGGTGTGAATAATTGGTTAGAATTGTTGTACTTTTATAAGGGGGAGGAGGGGCACCTTAGGAAAAGCTAGAAATATTATTTTATAATATCTTCATATTCGGTTTCTAATGGCTCCAAGGTGGATTATTTAAATTTTAAGATGGTTATAGGTCTAAAAAAAACTCAAACAATAGATATTAGATAGGTTTGGGTCATTATATTAACCTTTTCCTTTAGTATTAACTCTTAGTTAATTAGTTTGACACTTACCATGTCACTTTGTATTTTCATATTATATAGTAAATAAACATACTATAAACATCCAAGAGACCCCCAAGTGGTACATTAATGATACACCTATCATAATATAAGTCTCTTTTCGGAACCATATATTTTTATGAATAGAATATAAATTGATAATATAATATTTGTTTTAAAGATTCTTTTTTGTCAATTTTGACACTATTGAGTATTTTGTTTTTTATAAATTTATAACAGCATTATTACTTCGAAAAAAATTCATATAACCAATATTAATATGTCATATTAGCCTATAAAATTAATTTAATTCATAAAAAGTTTCAAATTACATTTATTTGGGTATTTATAATATCAATTATATTAATATTTCATTAATTAGGTAATTACTGCATCACCATTGTGTCATAAATAAATTAAATTATTTAATGTCTAAAAATTATAAATAAAATACCATTATGTAATAAATCTTTTTATATTTCTAATTAATATTTATAATCGAATTTATCTTATGTATAAACCTATATTAAAAATGTTTTAGTTATTAAACATTAATTTTTAACTCTTTAAACTCTTCTTTGAATTAAATAATAATAAATGTCCTAATCTAATCCAAGTTATCATAAATGATAACATTTTATTCCTAAGGTTTTTTTTGGTCGAGATAAACTTGTCCAATATAATTAGAACATGTGTTAGGGTAATACTAATATAATATTTATCCTTAATTACCTGATTTACTTTTTATCGTGGTAAATAAAAGTAAAAAATTACTATTCACAAAAAAATTATTTTTATCTTATTGAACCACATTTTACTCCTTGAAATTTACCGCGTCCCTCGGATTTTCGAAATTACACTAACAGAAGTGGTACAATTAATTTTTATGTGAATTTGCAAATTCTCCTAGGAGATGGGTAAAAGACGGTGAAAAGTTCAATAAAATTCTTATATGTATAAAATTATTATAAACTGACTCCAATGAATTAAATTGAACATATGTAGGTATTACGTATCTATTTTGACCTAAAACAAATTTAAATAAAACAAATAATTATATAAATTAAAAGTCTGTTTTAACCAATAATTTAATGTTTTTCACTATTCATCATAAATTGAAAGTTTTCAGAAAAATACCAAAAATTCACCCTAGGATAATTTTGATATTCCGAATCCAACAATTAAGTCCATTTTGAATGATAAAATTTAAAAAATTCAAAAAATTGGGCATTACTATTCATAACTGCTTGTCTGATTGGTGGTGGTGTGTGTTAGAACTCGATGTTGCATACAACACACGCTACGGTATTATTCAAAGAGAAGTGTACCGTGGAGGCTTGGGGTGTTACACCTAGTTTTAAAATGATAAGGATCAATTGGTACCTTTGATTTTTTTTCAAAGAGGGAACTTACATGAATACTCTCCATTCTGTGGTGATTCACAGGGATGGTGTCGTGGTTGGCTAAGGATGTATGGTGGTTCTTAATAACTAGGATTTTGTAATTGTACTTTCTTTGACAACTCCATGTATTTTTTAATCCATGGGATCCAATGCATCATATTGAAAAAATATTATGGTTTATATTTTGCTCAGATTATATGAACTATATCCCCCTAGAGTGTCCATGTGGTCTATTCCATCGATTAGGATTGTTGAGAGAACTTGGGTTGGTTATTGACTTTGGATGGAATTGATAGTCAAAAAGATGGATTCTAAACTAAGTACGTATAGGGTCTCTTCACATAGTGTTTAGGTATATCCCATGATAACTATTTTACTTTTATTTTGATTTTCCTCACTTTGGGATGTTTTTATAAAGTCATCTCAACAATTATTCTTCCACTAGAAATTTATATATAAATACGTTTTTTGTACTATGTTTTCTACTACTTTTTTTCCCAACGGTATTTCCTTTACCACATGATTCAACTTTTTGAAAAGATTTATTTCAATCTATTTCATTCATTGTAAAATCTTTTTTAAAATGGATAGTAAAATGAGTCATTTGAAATTTTTTATCTTATTACTTGTTTTTAAGGGAAATGAAAACCTTACATTAAATATATTTATTTTAAACTAGAATAACCTGTTTTCCTTTTTAATGGTACAACAAATATCGTGTTTCCTATTTTTGAATTCCAACTGAGCATCTCAGTGATCATACCTACTTTGCCATTTTTCATCTTTAGGTTCTTTCTACTCTAGATTTATCAAGAAATGAGCATGTTTCTATATTTGCAGTTGGCCTATGAGGTCATGTGGATGTATGTTTATATATTTTTTTTTTTTACCACTCCTAGTTTGTTATATTGATTTTTTATTGCTTAATTATTTATCATTTATGATTTAAAATCTTCCCAATTTTGTATTATTTGATTCCTGAAAGTAGTCTCCAACCTAGGATTATTTAGAATTCTTCTGAAGACTTATTACATGCCTACAAATGTGATTAGTTAAGGGTTGACCCAGGTTGGTTTGTGAAAAAATGGTACCAGAGGAATTATCCCTTTATATATGGGATTTTCAAGTAGTTTGGATATAGAATTATCAGAATTCAATTGGTCAATCAATTGTGGTTTCTTGATCACCACCTATTTGGATGAAATCTGGAATTTCTAGGGTGATTGGAGATGTTTGTACCTTGAATCCAAGCTTTATATCATGGATGCTTCTATTATTTTCAGTCTTTATTTGATATATTATGAATGGTTTTGAGATTTGATTGATTGGTGTGAGAATATTTGATGGTTTTAGGGGATCTTGGAGGGATCTAGGGGGTGTATGATGACTTTTCATGATCAGTAAAACCATGTACATACCATGTTGCTGCCTTAGTTGGCCTCTAAATTGCTTACAGAATTAGCGCACAGTCAATCAAAACATGTGGATAAGCCATGGGTAGGATTTTCTCCGTTTTTTGGAATTTTGATAAATTTAGAATTTTTATGATTTATTTTTTTCATTGTTTTGGTCGGTTTTGGGATACTTTCCTTGGGTTTTAAATTTGTAAACTTTTTATAAAATTTTTAATTATTAAAATTGACACGTTCTGTTAATTTCATAATTGACTTTTTTGGAAACTTTTTCATGATCTATGACTAATATTATGGAATGAATAATTTTAATAGGTGTCTTCTAGTTTGACGAATATTTGAAATTTGGATTGAAATTTCGGTTTTGTATATCAAAATGTTTAGTTTTTACCCTTTGTATTCTTATTAATTTCCACATATATATATGTATGTGTGTGGTGAGTGTATTTTTAGTGGTATGTATGGGTGGGTTATTATGTTGGAATAATAATTTATATATGTGAGGCTTCCTAGAATACAATTGGTTAGTGAATAACCCCTTGTGGTAGTTTTTTATTCTTGAATCATTTTTAAAAAGTTGATTTTGGTGTTTTGCAATGTGGGGGTTATTTGATGATTTCCCTTAATGTTTAGATATTTCTATTTAGGGTTTTTTTTTTATTTTGATGTGTTGTTGAGATGGTGTTTTGAAACTATGTTTCTTATTTTTTTTTGAAATATAGAGTTTTTTGTTACTGATGTATGTTCATTTGGATTTCTACTTCTTGTTCTAAGACTATTCCCAAAAAAAGCTTAATAAATAATGGATGGCCAGTACCTTGGTTTTCTTCATTGGATTTTTAAGTGAAGATCAGATTCATAAATTTCTGATGGTAATATCTGGGTGGTTTGATATTTCAAATACTGCAGTGGATGGAGTATTTTATGAAATCCTAAATAATTATTCCTATGGTTATTCTCATTGATGAAACAACAAATGCTAAAAAAATGAGTTCCAATGGAAGAGAATTTCTAGATATTAGACCACACCTAGGTATTATTGGGTTTTCTTCCATCTTTTTCAAATAAGTAAGAGGATAATAACTCATTATTTATTGGATTCTAAGAAGATTATTCATTCAGTGGGGCTTTATTGATCACATGAAGAGGATATGTAAGGTCTATTATCGAAATCTGAGTTTATTGTAAAAGAGGTTTAGCTCTTGAATATATGATAGTAGAATCTTCAAGACATTAGGGATCCATCCATAGACCTTAGAGTGAATATTTTCACATAGTATAGGAGTTTTCATATGTGGTTGATGTTGACCAACCATGTTATTTATGACTTTGGAGTGGAAAACATTTTATTTTTCCCTTTCTAGGGTGTTTCTAGGAAGAAACGCGGCGCTAGATCTACCCCTTCGAAGGACCCCATCCTCCCATCCCATTTTTGAGAGTAGGATGGTAATGTGAATAATTTTAAAGATTCTTATTTTTTAAAATGATTCATATATCATATTTTATATTCTACGGTTTTTTATTTTATTTTTTTGGAAGATATTATTGTATATTATTTTTCAATTCTAGCTTTAATAGATGTCCTTTTAGGGAAAATTTTGATAACACTATTATAAAATGATATCAATTACCATCTTGTGCATTATTTATTTTATATTTTTTCCACCAAGATGCATGAGTTGTTCCATCTTTTGAAAGCAAGGTTTGACTAAAACCTTAAAATGGTGGGGACACCACCATCAAAATAACTCATGGATATTCTAGTACTTTAGTCCTTTTTCTTTTATTATTTTGAATTTTACACTATTATTTACAATGTGATTCTTTATTTCCACCCACCCTAACCCAGATCATAATATATTCATTATCTTGTTCCTTTGGTCATTTGATTATTATTAGGGGTGTCCCGAATAAACCATGGTCTATTTCTTGGGTGATTTTTATGTTAGGGGTTGAGGTTTTCCTTTATTGAGTGTGTTTTTAGATATGTGATTTTCTCACCCTTGGTTAATTTGTTAGATAGTGTATGTGTTTGGTTTCATTAGATTATGAGATAATTACTTGGAGTTAATATTTCCAACTTCTTTTAGATCTTGAATTTATGGGTTTATGGAGGAAAAAGAGTTAGTGTTTGTTTGTACTCATGTGCTTGTGGTTTTTTTAGTGTTTTTATCCTTTATTCATGTCTCAGTAAAATGAAATATTATTTAATTTATAGTGAATAAAGTGTCAATGGTGGGGAGAAATGTCATACCCTAACATAAAACTACATTATTAATTTTTTTATTTATCCCATTATTTTATTTTAAGGGTTTACTTGGTTTTTTTACCCTACAAATGGATGTTTTGGAATGTATGAGGGTGGTGTACAAGTGTATAATGGTTAGTATAATCTTTTCACCAGACAAATAAAAACCATGAAACCCATGAATAGTAACTAGTGATCCCACACAATTAGGCTCCCATTCATTCGGCCTCCCCTGAAGAGTGTATGACCTTAGGTAGAGTCACTAGGGCATCACATAATTAGGCACATGGCTTATGAAACAATGTGGTCCAAACTGTGTGGCACGCGGTTGGTGCACGGTATAGAACACCATGAGTCCAAACTATTCCACCATCTAGTTATTTCAAAATAATGATTTTTTATATTATTATTAATATTATTCATATCATTATCATCATTAGTATCATCATTATTATGATTATTATTATTATTATTCCCACTTCATTCCCCCTCTCCCAACTCTCTCCCTTATGCTCTACCAGTCCCTAAGGAGGCTCATCTCACATGTGGAGCCCACCATTACATGGCCTTTGTTCTTGGATGATTCCTCTATCGAATCTAGGAACAATGATCTCATGTATGGTTTTTTTATTTTCTATTATCTTATTCTTTACTTTTTCTAGGTTAAATCCCTCTCCCTTATGGTGTGTGCTCTATAGACGAACCTAAAATGAATTTTTGGTATTTTAGTTTTTGGATCATGATGTCTATAGTTATTGAGCGCTACTTAAGATGGATTTGTACCACATCTATTGAATGTAGAAAATACATATCTAATTTTAGGTATTCTTTCATTCAATTTCCATTATATATATATATATTTATTTCTAATTAGGTCTTTTTTATGTATATTTTTTAGTATACCTTGATCTTCCTCAAGGAGAATTCAAGCCGCCATTATTAAAGGAGACATTCTTGTACATACATATATAAGAGCATATATAAATATGTATCCTCTTTGTGAATATTCCATTATAGAGAGGTTAATATGTATTATCGGTTAAAGAGTGTGTGTATATAAATATGTGTGTGTGTGTGTGTAGAAGTTTTTGTGAATGTACCTATGAGGTTTTCATCACCACTAAGAATATAATTTGATGTATGTTCCCTATGAACAATACATTAATGTGGAAACTATAATTTATTGCTTCTTTATTGGGTTTTTTTATATTATAAACTGTGTATAATATCAGAAATTTATATGATTGGTGAAATTTTCCACAATTTTTCTATGTTTTGTTATACACAGTCCATGGGTTTTCTCTCATAAAGCATGTTTCGAAAATATGTTTTAAAAGTTAAATCATACAACTACTTGATATAACTTCTAAAATATTTTATTTATAAAAGCTATAAAATAACATATATTTTTTTCCCTTTGTCAGCGGTTTTCCTTCAAAGATTAATGTCATGATAATTTTCCAAAGAGTTCCAAAAATGGTTTTCAATTGGTGAAGGTCAATTTTAGAATTTAAGGACTAGTTTGTACCATTTATTTTTTATAGAAATAGGGAAATTTGAGGGATAATATCTATTATAGTGGGAATTTCCTTGTATGTTGTTAGAGGGTGCGCTAAGCATGTATTGTATATTTTCTAGATTGAGGTATTATAGTTGTACTGGGTTTCTCAACTCACACTTTTTGAACTCCCTAGTATCCTAGACACCATATTGAAATTAAAGAGGTAGTCTCTATTTTGTACCAATTTTATGGAATATATCTTGATGGAGTATACATGTGTGTTGTTCCAATGGTGAGCCTAACTGAGAGAAGTCGGTTTGGTTATTGACTTTGTATCACATCGATAGGCTGGAAGATGAGTTCTAAACTGAGTAGATCTAGGGTCTCTTCACGAAGCTTCTAGGTATATCCCATGATAAATATTCCACATTTATTTTAGTTTAACACATTTTTTGAGGTTGTACAATATAACTACCCATACTTTACATTCATTGTTAATACTTCAAAATTGAAGTACACTTATTACAACATATAACAAAACCATGAAGGACTGTATAGGTATAGTGTCTTTAGAAACTGGGAAACATAAACAACTGGTTCATAAAGCATCTACATTGTCTCCCATTTATTTCATCATATCTAGATTCCCTTTTGGAATATCCTACTTAATAACCTTCTTCCTGACCTGGGGAATGAAAACATACAAAAGGGTGAGCTCAAATGCTCAGTAAGGGTAAACAAAAGAAAAAACAATCACATCATATTGATAAGAACATAACATTTTGGAAATCACTACCTACAAATGAAATCATAATAACATGGGATAAATCATAGTAGTGAAATGTAAACCCAATAATCATAACATAAAACAAGAAACTTTGTGTCATACACACATAATCATAGAGAATCATTTCATAGTAGTCAAGACTCATTTCTAAGACTATCTTAGCGGACAAAGTCCATTTTTGTACCGAGTTCACTCCTAATTTAAGTCCTGTTTAACTGAACTGGATTAAACTGTCGTTCCATACATGTCTATCTCATGAGATATAAATCTTTACCCAATGCATTGGAGGGAGATATAGGTCCCACCCATCTCATAATTATACCATTCTTATGTGTGCCACAAAATCATAAATCATACATCATTGCATAACCCATGTAATAAAAATCGGATTCTTAAATATCGTGACATCATAAACCAATTCATATAAGATAAAGGAATTCATAAAAATAATTTCATCACAACATAATAAAATCAATTTAATAATAGGGATAGAAACAAAACCCTATATTATCTGAGATGGAAAATAATTTTGATAAAACACTTGAACTCCATTCTTGAGGAAAATATCCTTTCTACATCAAATTTTTTTTTCCTTTCTTAACATGTCATACAATTTTAAACTAAATAAATATGATTAAAAATAAACATGAAAACTTATAAAATAAGCTTCTTGGAAATAATGTTTTAAAAATTCATTCATGTCGTATAAGTTAAAAAACATTCTTCACGTACTCTTGTCAGAAAAGTCGAAAAGTACCTCGTACGAAAAACGACAAAAGATTCATTTCATATCTTTTACTAAAAACTCACTGAAGGGTAAAATTGGATTTAAACAATTTTAGGAGGTTATAACTAATATTAGATATTGAGGAAACATGGATGTGGATGATAAATAATACAAAGTAAATTCTCAAGTATAAACAATCCCAGATAAAAAATTGAGATTGCGAGATTGTCCCTTACCTTAGGTCCGATTTTCTTCATAAGCGTCCAAACCTCCTGTATAATGATTTAAATAATGTTATTTACATATTACAGAATCATACTTATTTTAATGATATCATATATGGTTATATTCTTAGCTTCTTATTAGTAATATTTCATTACTACTTGTTATTCAGGTGTTTATTACTTTTTGTTCTTATGCATGTTTTGTCCGATAAATTCTTATTCTTCTTTTTAGGTTATAGATACCTAGTTTCCAGAATGGTATTAGTGTAATATATATCATATTAATTCATTCAATTCATTTATATAATCATTATGAAATTAAGATCATGTAGAACGAGTTGCATCACATTGTTGAGACGGTATTCCATACGTACGCATTAGTGATGATATCGTTCCCATGATCGTGGAATTGTATTGGAGTGTACGTATACTATTTCAGAATGAATATCACATTACAATAATCATATATAGTTATTATTTACACCATTATACCCATCCAAGTATGGTGGTGGTGGAAAATAGATTACACCACGGCATGGAGATGGTATTCCGTATGTACTCATGCACGGTGATTTTGTTTTCCGTAGGATGGATAGATGGTGAAATAGGGTTGTTTCATACATATAATAACATATCAGTATATGAGTGATACTGATATTATTACTTCATAATGAAAAAACTAAATAAAAATAAGTGGAAGAAGAAATAAAGTTGAAAGAATCGGTAACGGACATTACCTCTTCTTTGAAGCGCCTATTTGAGATCTCCTGTTAGGGCACTAAAATTGGTCATTGAAGAATACTAGTACCTCTAAGATGTTTCTCGAGAAGTGGAGAAGATAATTTGGTAGGGGTTGGTCGAGCGTGAAGGCTCAAAGTGGTGTGAGGAAGAGAGTGAGGAGGTGCCCTTTTATAAGGGAGGAGAGGGGCACCTTAGGAAAAACTAAAAATATTAATTTATTATGAAGTCATATTCGGTTTTTAATAGCTCAAAATTGATTTATTTCGATGATAAGATGGGTATGTGTCTAAATACTCTCATACAATAGAATTAGTACATGTTTAGGATTCTATTTTAACCTTATCATTTAGATTTAACATTAAGTTATATAATTTAACTTTTACCGTGTCTTCTTGTTTTCTTACACTATAAGGTTAATAAACTTACTATAACAAGCCAAATGAACCCCAAGAGGTTTATTATTAATATATATAACATTATCTAAGTAATTTTTCCGAACCTTATATTTTTATGAAAAAAATAACAATTAAAAATATAATTTTTGTTTTAAAAACTATTTTATGTCAATTTTGACACTATTTGGAAATTGATTTAAGTGAAAATCATAACAGAATGATTAATTAGAAAAAGTTAATAAAATCAGTACTAATATTTAATATTAACCTCAAAAATGATTTTAATTCATAAAAAGTCTCAAATTACATTTATTTGGTTATTTATAACATCAATTATGTCAATATTTCATTAATAAGATAATTACTGCATCATCATTGTGTCATACAAATAATAAATTATTTAATGTATAAAAATTACAAATAAAATACCATTATGTAGGAAATCATTTTAGATTTCTAATGAATATTTTTAGTCTAATATATCTTATGTATAAGCCTATATTAAAAATTATTTAGTTATTAAACATTGGTTTAACTATTTTAACCCTTCTTTAAATAAATTAATAATAAATGTCCTAATCTAATCCATGTGTGCCTAAAAGTCATATTTTATTCCTAAGGTTGTTTTTGGTCGAATTACACTTATCTAATAGAATTAGGATATGTGTTAGGGTATTAATAATATCATTTTTACTCTTAATTACCCTATTTACTTTTAACCGTGGTAAAAAAAAGTAAAAACTTACTATTCACCAAAAATTATTTTCATCTCATTAAACCACATTTTAGTCCTTTATATTAAGCATGTCTCTCGGATTTTTGAAATTCCACTCAGAGAAGCGGTAAAATTATGTTTTCTGTAAATTTGCAAATTCTCTTAGGAGGTGGGTAAAAGACGGTGAAAACTTCAATAAAATTATTATATATCTAAATTTATTATAAAATGACTCCAATAAATTACTTTGAACTTATAAAGGGATTATGTATCAATTTTGACCTAAAATAAATTTAAATAAAATAAATAATTTTTTAAATAAAAAAGTCGGTTTTTAAATAGTAACCCAGTGTTTTCACTATTCATCCAAAATTTAAAGTTTTCAGAAAAATACTAAAATTTCACCCTAGGCTAATTTCAATATTCAGAATCCAAAAATGAAGTCCATTTTGAATGATGAAATTTACAAAATTACAAAATTTGGTTATTACTATTCATAACGGCTAGTTTTGGTAGTATTTTTATAGCATATCGTTGTTTAGTGAAACACGGTATTGCGTACGACGCAAGCTATCGAGGAAGGTCGCTATTGCATGTAAAGAAATCCAAGCTAGTGTTGTGTGTAGTGAAATATTCGTTTGATGATTTATATAAAATAGAAACAAAATATTTCTCATAAATGTCTCGGGTGTTACATACAAAAATCATTTAAAATATTATGTTCCACTATAAATTATTATATCAAAAATAGTTTTCTGGTACTTTTTTCAACTAAATATTTTTTTTAGATATTTGGTTAACCACATGGTTCTATGTAAAATTATTTATTTGAAAATATTTCATTCTATGAATACAATTTTGTAAAATGGATGGGAAAATGGTTATTTTGATACAATTATCGTGTTAATTTTTTAGAGGAAATGAAAAACTTATTTTAAATATATGTATTTCAAATTTTCAGGTTATGGTTTTCTTTTAAAAATTTCTCAAAATGGAATGGATATTATACTAGACTTAATACTATGAATCTCGATGATCATGCATACTATTTTCATCATTTTTCATCTCTATGTTCTTTTAGCACAAGATCACTTAATGAGAGAGAAGGGTTGTATGGTAGGAGGTGGCATGTGAGGTCACATAGAGGTACATATATTCATTTAGTTTTTATTTATTTCCATCAACCATATTGTTCTTTATGTTGATATTTTTATTTTGTCTACCGTTTTTGGGAAACAATTTTCCAAGTTCAGTTGTATTTTATTACCGATACTAGTTGATAGAGTTAAAGGATTGGAAACACCTCTTACTGTATATTGAGGGCCATCTTGGGAGACCCGGTCAGGGTTGACATTGGTTGGTTCGTTAAAATATAGGATTTATGGTGTGGGGATCAATCCCCTGAGATGGGATTACTTTTTATTCGTATAAGAATAATTAAAAACCACACTGTTTAGTTATACATAATGGGGAATGTCAACCCTTTTATGTTAGTGTGAGATGAAAAATTGATGTTCCTTTTATGGTATTTCTTCCATGATTGAGTGAAGTCCCATTTACATTCATTCTTCTAGGACATATTCTGAATTGTTTAAAATCATGTGAAATATATGTTATGCAATGTAGTTTAAATATATACAACTATGAATACTTCTTGAAAGGTCCCCGATAATGGTGGGTGTGGGAATTATGCATGGGTGTCTGTTTATAATTCATCATGTTTTTTAGTAATGAGATAAGATTGGTAATAGTTGGGGAATAAACCAAATATGTGTTCTTTAAATAGATCTATCTAATCATTTATTGGTAACTACACAAGTATGGATGAAAAAACTCATGGGTAATATAGCAAAATAATGAAGGGTACCAGGGATTATATTTCCCAGTAAGTATGGGTGAAGGATTACTTTCATTAACTAACCCACAAAGGGCCCACTTTAGTCATTGATAAGAAAACTATAACACCTAAATCCCACCTCCAATAGCAGAGGGCCTGAATAATAGCACCAAGTAGTAATATAATACAAATGGTAGGACTTGGGATATGGATCCTAGACAATCACACACACCTCCAAGTACAAAACATATTCATGTAGGTTAAAATACTATACTCACCCAAGAGTAAACATATTTATATAATAACCTCTAAAACAATTTAGTGAAAAAAATTAATATAACCATGGTATAAAAAGGTAAAAATTCACACCCATCAATAAATAATGGTAGTCTCATTCTTAAAAAATACAAGAAGGAAGGTCAACATAATGATCCCTAATACCAACCACCAACATGCAATCATTATCACTGAGTAATCTTAAGCTATAGCTACACTAGACCCATCAAAGTCCTTGTTTAAGTATATATTAGCTATGTAAGACATGAAACATGTGGGAAAATCTTATTCATGGGTGGGTATATAGAAACCCATTAATATTCCTTGAAACCAAAAGGTAAATGAATGAGATAAATATTTAGTTTAGACCAAAAGAAGGTAGAATAAACCCCAAAAAATAGACGTACACATTGAAGAAACCAAAATAAGGGAGAGAGGAATATCTCAATCTTTATATCCAGCTAAGGATTATGAGACTATCCTTAGCTCCATGAGACAATGTTATTATGATACTAGTATCCCAATGTAAACCTCACAGGATTCTATTAAGGTTGTTGGACTAGGACTAACATATTGTACATTGATTACATATATAATCAATGAACTGATCATTAAAAAAAATATTACATCTTTTTCACATTCTTATAAGGATTTAATGTAACAATGTTTTAGGGTATCTTTTGAATTGATAAGTTCATAGTAGTTCCCTGAAATGATTATAACCATTAAGGCTATGAAGTTATTATTTAATATAGTTCTTTAGTTGGATAACATACATGGATATGACATTTGTTTGATTATCTGGTGAAAGTTACCATAGTTGTAAATCCCTCCTTAGAAATCTTAGTGATGAAAGAATTATTTATTGATAGATCTGGAAATTCAATGCATCCTTCGATCCTCAGTGGGTGTGATCCTTTAAGCGGATTGCGTCTAATGCACATCTGAATAAAAATCCTCCTGATGGTATCTCTCAACCTAAGATATGGATATCTTTTTTTGAAGCATTTAAGAGTTTGTACCTAAAAAAATATTCCTCACGGATGAATCATTTTTTTAAAAAAAATTTATGATTGAGGGATTACGGTCAATGTGGATCCTAAATATCTTCAATAAAGAGCTCAAATGTGTATGTCCTAAGTGTTTTGTCGAATTTATTATTTTAAATGATACAAACTGCGGCCTGTACCAGACCTCAAACCAAGAATTTCACACTATTGGGGAACATCCAATTAGAAATTAGTTCCAAGTGGAAAAAATATATTTTCAGATTATTGTGAACTCATGGGATGACTTATATAGAGTATGTAAATTGATCATTGTCCATCTAAATCCTGTTATACTCCGATTATCGGGATTGGATTTTTCTTTCAAAACATTTACCCATAGAAATTCAATGTCATAGATTTGTCTGATACTTCATAGACATAGCTGGTATTTTTAACACTTGAAAATCTAGAATGATATCACCTCTTTCATTGGGGTCCCCTTAAAGATAGTTCAATGAACATTTAATGGAGATTTGGGTCTATATGCAAGATTTATAGTAGAATCAAATTTGGAATTGAAAATTCCTCGTTCCATCACATTCAATGCTAATGATTATTGAAATGAGTTCATGATAGAATATGAACTTATACCACGTTATTTTGAATATTGAAATATTATTGGACGCTCTATCCTGAATTGAAGCATAGTGAAAAGAAGTTCAATCATCCCAATGACGTGTAATGGATATAAATCAATAGGATGAAGGAAAAAATGCATGTTTTGGAGATAATTGGGGCCCCCATAAAAAGAAATGAAAGATGGGTGAAGAAGGCCGGTGACCCATCCACCTCAAAGGATCCTCCTAGACAAACATGGGATGCACTAGTTGAAGAGGATGATATTTAAATTTATGAACATGGTATTGCTAATGAAATTTCTACTCTTTCTATGTATACCATAAATAAACATAAAAAAGAATCAAAAAATTATAATAAAAACCCTATAAGGAGGATAATGTTAATGAAATTAATGATGATAAAGTCATGTCTATGGGAACACTTCTTCATCACTGAGATTAATTATACTACCCAGGTAACCACGAATAAGATCTATTTTCTAGCTGATTACATTGATTTAGCTACTACTGAAGACCACATTGGGGCTATAACTAACTCTAAATTACAACCATTCAAGGAATATCTCTTCAGAGTTGAAGATGAAGTCGCTCTCATTAATTATAGGGTTGACCAGAACTGATACATTGAAGTAAATTTTGTTACTCAACCAATAATAAAAAATTATACTACAGTGGATATCTAGTCTTTCTACAGAAACGTATTTATTCCCTTGAGGAGCCAGAGCACTAAGTAGTATGTCGAAGTCCCCTAAAATGAAGTGGCTGACCCAAAAAATACTGAAGTGGCCTCAAACCAGGGGTATAACAAATCATATCTAGGCATATTATTTGCACAAAATGGAATATAAACTGCATAGTACATTAAAGGGCACAAAAGAAGACCTTCTAATCCTGTGAAGACTGATTCTAGATAGAATTTTTATGGTACTGATAAATTCTTTTGCTCAACTTTTCAGAGAATAGATGAAAATGGCCCCCATGAAGATAATCCAAGGCACAAATTAACTAACTAGTCTCAGGTTAGTATGGACAACATCAACCGAAAACCCAAAGGTGATGTCCGAAAGAATAATTTCAGTGGTAATGAAATAAAAAATCAGAAAAAATACAAGTCAGGTGAACCTGATAATATTTCTTCTCCTAACATTCCCATTAACAAATAGGATAGTGACTGGTCAAAAAACAAGGAGAAAAATATCAATACTCCGATGAAATCCACAAGGAAAAAGAACTACAGAGGTAAGAAGAAGGGGGCCCCAGTCCTAAACATAGGTTCAAATGAATATTCTATATTGGAACTCTCAGGGTATTTTTAACTATGACACCACCAAAACATTAAAAATAATTTTATTCACGCATAAACCAAAAAATTGCAATCTCTAAGCCAAAAATTAACTTTGGTTATAGTTGTATTGACATAGATAAAGTTAGTTAAATTTTATTGGTGCTACATATAATAATTGTTTTTTGGATTCCCATTGGATCTTTACTCACTCTTCTTTAAGAAATGTGCATATATTTAATAGTGAAAAATGATCATTCACCTGTGAACTGACTTTGTAAAACATTCATAACATTTTCACATTTATTTATGATAACAATATGTATCAAAATAAGAGATATCATTGGAAAACCATGTCTCTTTTAAACAATAAGATACAAGATCCTTGGATAATTTCTAGAGACTTCAATGTTATTCATGGACCTAGTGAAAAAATTGGACCTTCACACTCTTACATTTTATCTAAAGAATTTAAATCATTTATTAAGGATAACATCCTTTAGAGATAAATCCCATATGATCTAAAAATATGTGGAATGGAAGAAATCCAAATAGTGTAATGGATACTAAACTTGATATATCATTCACAAAAATCAACACCCTTGATCACTGGGACACTATTTCTAACATCACCAGGCCTCATCTTATCTTGTATCACAACCTTGTTCTAATCAGTCTCAATTCTAGAATTTTCAAGGCTATCCATACCTTCTGATTTAACAATTACTAGAACTCTTTGATTTATTGTAAAAATATTGTTAAATACACTTGGAATTATATGAATTAAAGCATTAATTATTTTACATGTATTATGAAATTAATAATTGTAATGAAAAGGGTAAATGTTTAGTTAAAAGAATGATTCAACCAAACAGATAATGAAATTTATTCTCTTTAAAACATACTCAATCAAATTCAAATTAACTATATGAAAAATGACTATAATAATGATCTCAAACATTAAATTTATCTCTTCACAAAACTAAACCCTGTACTCACCTTGAAATATTATCTGCAAAAAAAGAATTTTTAAATTATATTTCTTAATGATAGTTTAATGAACAGTAAATTCTAAAATGCTCTACAAAGATCTTGCAATGCTTCAAGACCCCTTACCATTATCAAAGATATGGATGACATCATTGAAAAAGAGAAAGGATTAACTAATCATATAGTCTCGAACTTCTATTGTATTTCAATGGCATTGATCTTTATAAATACATATTGCCGGATATAATTATAATCATAGTGGATGTTAATGAAAACATTCTCTAGAATAGTGTTCCTATAGATCATGATATTAAAGAGGCATTCTTTAGATTAAATAAATATAGTTCCCCTGGTCCTGATTGTATAAAAAATCCCTTTTTAACACTATTGGAATATCGTCCAATATTTTGATTTTTATCTAATTAAATCCTTTTTCACCAATGGATTCCTTCCTTCTGGGATTAATTCTCAATTCCACTCCCATATTCCCACAATAGATGATTTTTCATAACTTCATATATTAAGATCCATTTCACTCATTAACACCATCTATAGAATCATATCTGAACGTTTATCCAAGTGCCTTGCTCCTATTGCTAACAAAATTGTCTCCTGGAACCAGTTTGGATTTCTTAATGGAAGAATCATACAATACTACACCGTTCATTCCTCTAAAAGTACTAATTTACTAAAAAAGTTTAATAGAAGAGGAAACATTGACATTAAACTTGACATTAGAAAATATTTTGACACCATGGACTTGAGATTTATTTTTAAGGTCCCTGCCATGTTTGGTTTTGGTGATACTTTCATTAAAAGTATTCTAACTCTTTTTGGTTTTCTCACATTTAGGTTTTTATTAATGGTTCTACAAAGGGGTAATTTAGTTGTAGAAAATGATTGAGACAAGGGGACCCTATCTCTTCCATCCTTTTCGTTATCGGTGAGGAATACCTCAGTAGACTTATCAGCAAGCTGGTCAACCGAGGTACAATTAAGTCCATTATTGCCTCAAGAAACCTGATTGTTCCCTAGAATCTCTTATATGTGGATAATATTAATTTATGCTTTCTAGGGGAGAAACATAACATAAAAATTCCCAAAGATTCCCTCTATCTATGGAGAGGTATCAGGGAAATCCATAAACTGTAGAAAATCTTACATTTTCATTGGAAAAATATTTCTTATAACGAGTAAGGATTCTATAATAAATGACTTTGGAGTAAAATAAGGGTCTTACATATTCATGTACCATGGATTTCCTGTCATCTAGGGAAATCCTAAGAGTACACACTTCATCAATATAGTAGACGAGATTAATAATAAACTCTCCGCATAGAAATGAAAATCCTTATCCATGGCCGGACAGACTTGTCTTGTGAAATTTACCATTGTTTACAAAATGGTTTACTCCATGATGGTTTGTAAATGGCCTATTGAATTAATTATAATCTTAACAGTAGACTAAAAAACATTTTAAAGAGTGGAATCACTCTTGAAAATATACTTTTCACTATCCCTTGGAATAATTGTGGTAAACCCGTTGAAAATGGTGGTCTTGGTATTATGAACCTTTGCCTCTTTGATGAATCTCTTCAAGCTAAGCTCATGTAGAAGATTATAAAAAATAATTCCCCGGCCTTGAATTTTATTAGAGGAAGATTTTATGACAATCTAATAAAAGGTTGGACCTCTCATGTGAACACTTCTATCTGGCCTTATATTAAGCACTCTTTTTCTAGAATAATGTTTCACTCTTGATGGATTGTCAATAAAGAATATTATTTGAAATTTGGGCTGGATAACTAGAATGGGATCCCTCTTTCCTCTTTAACTAACTCCATGTAATTATCTACTGATATTAATATCTCCATAAATGAATTTCTTCACTCTTTGGGTATGTATTTATCTAATGAGATAAATGCAATTATGATCAATTACCCTTTTGTCTAAAGTGATGAATTTTGGGTTTTTGAACAAGCTCATAATGGTGTTTTAAACTCTAAACTCTACTATAATCACAATTTTTGTAATGTTATCCAATATTTCTCATTGATGAAATTTTTTAAAAATCCATGGATTAGACCCTTCAAATTCACTAATGTCTAGATAATTTATCACAATAGAATCTGAAATGATTGTTGTCTTATGTTATTTGGCATTAAAATATTTTCTTAGTGTTTTATGTGTAATCAACACATAGAGGATGCAGACCACCTATTATTATCTTATGCTACTACCTATGCATTGTGAAAATACATATTTGACATTTTTAACCTCACATGGATAGGTTTGGACTCTATTCGGTATCATATTCAGCGATTCATAACAATGGGGGACTCTCCTCATGTTGAAAAACATTTTGTTGCTGTTGTGGTATAATTGATACACATCATCTATTATGAGAGGAATTATGTCCTTCATAAAAATAATACTTTCAATCTTCATCTATATCAGGTGAAGATATTATTTTCTATCAAGGAAGATAGAATGATACAGATTTGTACCTTCAATAACTCTTTCAAGGATCAAATTGTTCTTTGTCGGATCGAAATAAAAAAAAAGATTCATTCATATGAAAGGTATGTTGGAATTATTCTTGCAACCCACTCTCCTAAGAATGATCAAATTAAATGTGGATGGTCTATCAAAAGGCAACCCAGGCCCAACTGGCTGTGGTGTAGTTTGCAGGAACAACAATGGGATTCTATTGGGATGCAACTATGGCACCTGTGGTTTTGCATCCAACTTATATGCTAAAATGCACAGTTCCATTATCTATGTTAGTCTCAATAAGAAAAAAGGTTGTAATAAAATATGGATTGAATGTTACTCCACTACCATCATTCAATCTCTTTGACATGGGGTGGTTCACATGGTGTTTTGCCTCATAGAAAGATGGATTTCATGCCTCCAACATCTGATTGAGCTCAATCATATTATCACCCATGCTTACCGTGGGGAAAATAGGGTGGTTGATGGTATTGCAAACAAATGCTTTAACAATGATATTGCATGGATGAATGACCTTCCAACATATCTTATCCCACTCGATGGAAAATATTGAAAAAAACATCCCACTTTTAGACTTTTTAAATCTTGTTTTCCATCTTTATATATTTCCATGCTTTGGTCTTTTGACCAACACATCATCATTTAAAAAAATATAATATGAGAGATTATGAGAATTTACACACCAATATGAATTTTTTATGTGTTGATGTCATTTGGAATGATTATCTTTGATAATTCGTAATGGTTTATATATAGTAAGATGGTAATTGATTCATCTCATGACTCATTCACATAGATTTACTGCCCCAAAATATCATTCCATATATAGGAGAGAAATTGGGTATATTGGCTGTTCCATTAATGACATGACATTAACAGATAGTTTGAGAAAGTATTTGTCCCTTCAAATTTTTATGGTAGATTATATCATTACAGATTGATATGAATAGAACTATGAAATTAAATTGCATGTCTAAGGGGTAATGACATGTTTATTTCATATTTTCAAATAAAACTGTATTGAGAATATATTTTTATAACACAGATGTGAAACCTTCTTGATGAGATATTGAGATAATGCTACTATATTACACAGTAATCATTCATATGTGGTTGTCAACATTGTGATAAAAATTTCTTTCTATTGGGTTCCTTAACACATTGTTATACAGTAATCTTTGCTATTAGGTAAGTCTTCCTAATGCCTATGAGAAATAATCCAATAATTTCACATAGTATGTGTTTCCACTAATCTTGATTAAATTTTATATGAATTTAATTAGTTGAATAAATATTATTCTCATGATTGAGGAATAATGTTATTTATTTTTTATCGATTGAGATTATTTTTTTATGAATAAAATATTCAATAAAATGTTTATTTGCGATTTAATAGGTTTTGAGGAGTCAGAATGGACCAGGACTTCAACAGGTGATAAATACTAATTTATAAGCTGGTAAAATAATATTTTTTATTTTTCAAGCAAACATGAATTCCATAAAATGATAAAAATATTATTATTATGTGTCATGGGTTTTAATAAATGTTATAATTTTATTTAATGGATATTTTGAAATTAAATAATATTTTAAACTAAACACCAACTCTATAAATAAATGTTTATGTCGAATTTGTAAGGTTAATCAAAAAAGGAATATAGGTAATCATCATTCACAACTGAACTCTCTCCCTCTCGAGTTACGACCCCCTTCCTCACATGAATGATATGAACTCATTCAATCCCAAATTATCTTAGATCTATTTATATATAAAATGAATGACAATTTATTTTTCACACAAGCACTCAGAAATCAATTTTTGTTTCATGGAGATCAAAGGGAACCATGTGGATCACTGCTAGAGAAATTCTACACATTAATCATTATAGTGTAATGAGGATAACAAAAATGGTTTTAGAAGATTAAAATTCATCTAGGAATGAATCCTAAAATGTGTTAATTCATTTCTTAATATATAAATTAATTAATTATAAATTTAACAGGTGATATACTATATTGGGGTTCCAAAAAAATCTAATTTAAAATGAATTTTAATTTAACACCCACTACCGGCACTTACACTATGACCAGAACCTTCATGTGGTATGAAATCAATCACAATCAAAATTTATATTTATTTAATTGATTGTTGATATATATTTTAAATAGTTCTAATATATTCATATAAAAAATTTATTCATTCTTTAATTTGGTTGTTTAAATTTACTTTCCATCAAAGTATTTATTTCTTAATTCAAGAATCACAATTTTTTAAGTCGAAGAATATATGAAAAATGACTAGAGATACAATTAAAAAGTTTCAAAAAATCTAATTTCCTAATATGGGATTACAATATGTGAAGCAGGACTGTATGCCTTGTACATAAGTGCAGTGTACCTGTCCATGTCACAGGATACAGGAACTGTCAAGGAGTAATTATGCATGGTGCATTTATTGTACAATGTGTATAGAAGAAGGAAACCTCATACATGGAATACTGAATTGCATGGCATTTACACAGCATACATGTTGTATAGTCTACATGTTTTAGTGGTGAAGTTTGGGAAACCGGTGTGGTCAAATACAAGTTCATAACCCTGTAAGACTGACATATTGGAGAATTAATGAAGTACATGCAATGTATACAGTGCACACATCATGTAGTTCATTAATTTCAACATATAAAATACACGTTGAGTTCCTTGAAATATAATGTGGACACCCGACATGCAAGATACATGACATGTATATGGATTTTACAAGTTTTGTTGTCCTGCGTCCAATGAACGCACAACATTATTTGGTGGTCTTCACCCAAACAAGGAAATCATAACACACAACATGTAGCTAGTTATTAAACACTATGTAGTCTGGTTGAGGAACATGCTAAAGCACTAGGTATGTACCATGGGTACATGGAAACTAAGACACTTGGCATGAATCTAGAAAGAACAGATCATGTAGTCTCTCAATAAATGATGGAATTAAAATTAATTTGAATTTATTATTAAAACAATAAAAATATATTAAATTTATTGGAACCATTTTTATGAGAATTTAATAATTTTTTATAATAATTCAAATTATCAATTCATTTATTTTATTTATATTTAATTATTGGTCATGATATTTATTTTCAATGATTGAATTTATGTTTGGTATCCCTAACAAAATTTAGAGATTCATTAATATTAAAGGGAATTAATTAAGTAATGTGGGAATGTGTATGATAATAATAATAATAAAAATAAGAAATGGATGTAAACCTGTTTGGATTTTTCATATTCATTAGATGTATGTTGAACTATGAGAATGACCAAGAACTATGTATGAATTGGTTGTTTTAATTTCATTTATTACATGAATTTTAAAATTATTTACCATTAAATTAAATTTGATGGCCTATGATTCATCCATCATTCTATTATTATGTAGGACCTCTATGTATAAAGATATTTATGTAATTCCCCTTAACCAATAATTTGGTTCCCCTTACTTACATGTATATTTTAAATAAATTTATCTAATAGAGTATCCACAGGTATGTCAAGGTGGTTTGAGATGATATGATAATGATACGATCACATGTGAAACACTAGTATATAGGTGGAATGTTGCCAGTCATTTTAGACTGACACAACGAGTTATACCACTAGGTTGTAGGATAATTTATTATCCACCCAATAAATCAACTATTATATATTCCCATGATTTTATCATTTATATATTTATTTCTTTCATCCTTTTCAATATTTAATTTATGGATGCAATACCATGATCACATAAATAAGTGAATTAATGTACAAAGATATAATTTAAATAAATTCAATATGCATAATTGTATTTATAACATAGTTAATTAATTATATAAAATCCACATAATATTAAGAATTCTTGTAAAGGGTAAAAAAGTTAAAATTAAGGCATAATGAATTTAAATACATTAACTAAACATTAAGTCAATCTTTTCCATCCATTACTTGATTACGAATGAAATACTTAGAACTAAATGTCTGACCAAACCTCGTTCGAACACATAATTTTGTGGTGGATTTATTATGAAGATTATGTGTTGAATTATCCATATTACATAATGTAAATTATCCATATTACATAAAGGAATGTATCCATAGATGTACTTTATATAACTTGGAGGTTGTTATTGAGGAAATTTACGTATATGTGTTAGGATTGATCAGCCCACTCAATGGATCAAATAGATACATGAAATAATTTTTCAATGTTATTCATACCTAAATACTATTAAATAAAATGACCAACACTCATTGGGATTATGATAAGAAGAATAATGGATCCTTTTCGACTAGAGGTTCATATAAAATAGTCATTTTGAGTTCAATAGTTAGGGGTATTAAAACATAAAAAAATAGTGGGAAATATAATAAAATTAATTTTAGTATTTCCTTCATAATTTTTAATCAAGAAAAATAATAACAATACTCTATTTTAAATTATAGAATAAAATTGAAATTTCCTCATTCACACTATCCATATGATTCATAGTGGAAAATGTTTATCCCTACACTGGAAGTAACTTCTATGATTATTTCAAATACCATTAGGTTGTATTGCGCCCAGAAGAGAAATATTATATACATTAATCCTTAATTCTTGATGGACCTTACTTGTAATATATTGATGAATAGTTACTTATATATGAAAAACTTCTTAATGAAATGGAAAATATTCAATGTTCGATGAGATCATATATGTCTAGTGAACTCTTGAGGTCTCACAAAAACATGGATGCTTAGAGAATGCTGAAAAAGATATATGGTATTTTTCAGGAAAGAAAAATCTAGGGATGGTTTGAGATTTTTAATGAACTCTTTCATATTAATATTTCTTAGGGTGTTTCCTCTACGCCTCACATGGTTAACCTTATTGGATACATTTAGTTCTTATATTTTCTCAGGTTTAAACTCCCTAATGAACTATGCACGGCTCCCATTCTAGCATCACACCTGTAGTGATTCTCCATTTTTTGTTAATTTTACTATAAAAACAATTATGATTATCTTAAAAATCTTCTCACACTCCCTTTCCCAATATATATGGACTCAAAAATCCTTCTATCTTTTTAGAGAATAAATAGATAGGAAACACAAAGAACTCTAATCCCAAGGATTCTTCCCACACTTCCAAGAAGAGAAATATCATCTGGTTATAAAAGGAGGAGTATTCTACTTCTTTCAAATGTGGAATTATGGGACACTAGAAGAAAAACTAAACCCAACCTAGAAATATTGGTAAATATATATAAGCCTTTGTTATCGAGTCCAATTTAAATTTTTTAGTAAATTTAGTATGCGATACAGCTTGTGCTTCTCATATATTTATGAAAATATAAGAGACATGTATAGGAAATAATATTAAATGAGTGGTAGTAGATATATGAGGCTCCAATATGGATGATCTATCTTTTTTCCTCTCAAGGACTACCACATCATGTTTCCAATTAAATTGATCTTGGTTTTGAAGAATTGTTATGTTATGTCATTCGTTAAATAAATTATTATTAGTATCTAAACATGATATAAATGGATTTATTTTCATGTTTGAGATTAAATTTTCATATTTTATAGAGATAGAATTTATTATATTAAGGAACATTTAAATAAAAACCATTATTTATTGGATTACGCAAATAATTTAATGAAGAAAATAACAAAACTACTTCACATGAATCATACCACACCCAACTTTTGAATCACCACCTAGGTATTGTAAATGAAAATAATTCGAGTAAATTACATCAAGATTCATATTTATATTATTTTGAACTAAAACCACCTAGTTTATTTCATGTGTGTTTTCAACAAAAAGTGACCAAATCCTTATTTAGTTAAAAATGGGAAATATCCAAACATCTTCAGGGATATTTTATACCAATGAGGGAGGAAGATTCCCTATTAGATAAAGTTGTAGGAATTTACATTTCAAAACATTTATTGATGATTTTAATATATATGGATATGTTTACTTGATAAAGCATAATACAGCTTCCCTTAACATATTCATGAAATATGAGAATTAATTTGATAGTTATCTTGGTAAGAATATTAAGAAACATTTATTATACCTCAGTGTATAATATATTAATCAATACATAATTGATTATTTATGGAATTTTGGAATTATATCCCAAATCAATCCTTTTATTACTCATCAGTGGAATTGTGTAAGTTAAAGGTGGAACCAAACATTATTGGATATGGTGATATAAATGATAAGACATGGGAGTCTTCTATTGTCCTTTTTTGGTTACGTGTTATAAACAACAACACAAATACTAATCAAAGATACATCTAATGTGAAAAAGATAGGGTATCATGATAATTATAAAATGGAAATAAACTTCTTTTTTTAGTACTTAGATATGTGTGGTTGTAAAGAAATTTTTAAGGCATCTTCTAGTAAAAAACATTAACCCGAAGGTAAGAGGTGTAAATGTATAGCTTTCTCTAAGGAAGAAAAGATATATTACATATACCATCCCACAGAAAAAATATAATATTATAAACAAAATCCATATTCCTAGAGATGGATCACGTATCTAAAAGAGATGTTAGTAGAGAGTTTGAAATCAATGAATTCAAGGATCAAGTTATAAAATATTTGTCACCAGATTAGATTCCACAAAGCCTCATGGAAAAGAATATGTTACATAGATATAGGTTGTTCATAAGAGTACTTGAGTGTTTAGATAATGAGAATGATATGATTTTATATTCACTAAGGTTGGGGACTCATTATTATTTGAAAAAATGATCCTCTAATATAAAATGAAGTTGTAAGTGGAGAAGATATTTCCAAGTGGAAAAGATATTTCCAAGTGGAAAGAATCCTTCATTTCAAAAATGGATTCCATATACCAAACCACTTCTTGATATTGGTAGATCTTAAGTTGGATGTAAATATAATTATTTATAAATGGTAATTATACTAAAAACTAGACTTTGATGGAAACTTCAGTACCTATTAGGAATAAGATGTTGTAAAAGGGTTTATATACAATAAATTCATAGACTAAAAAAAATTATTTTCACCAGTTTCACTGCTGATATCCATCATTACTCTAATTATATTTTTGGTCGTCCATGACTCTAAGATTTGGAATATGGAATTAAAAATAAATTTAATTAATGGGATTATTTGTAATGGTTTCTATATGATACAACCTGATAGATTAAAGACTTGTAGGGATTCTTAAATGATATAAAAATTGAAAAAATACATTTATATAATAATGTAAGAATCTAGTTCATGGAACATTTGATTTAATAATTCCATAATGGGATTTTGTTTCAAAAAAATAATGTGAAACTTATGTCCATAAAGGGGTTTTTGTAGTGAAATCATTTTCTTGAATGTATAAATTAATGAAATATTAGTTTTTGGAAATGAAATACTAGTCTTATTTTCTATTAAAACATTATTTAATAAATGATTCTACATGAAGGACTTAAGTGAGGTGGCATACATTTTTTGATCAAGATAAATTATGATAGATATAAGAGACTACTCATCATAATTTGAGGTGTACATATTTAAAAGATATTGATGATGTTCAGTATGGAAAAATATAAGAGGGGATTGTTTCAAATGACACATGGAAATCATATTTCTAATAATATTTTTCCTCGAACACATGAGGGAAGATAATGAATGGTAAAAAGTCTATACATGTCAACAGTTAGTTTAGTCATGAAAGATATGTTATGTACTAAGATAGATTACTCTTGTATATTATGTGTAGTAAGAAGATATCAATATTACCAAGGTGACCACTATTCAGTGGAAATCAAGACTATTCTTAAGTATCTATGGCATACTAAGGATATGTTCTTGGATGATGGAGGAGATGAAGAACTAGTTATTATATGATATATATATGCTAGTTCCAAAACATATCAAGATGATATGAAACCATAAACGATAAACATCTTAACATTAAATAGAGATGTTGTGAGCTGGAAGAGCTTAAACTAGGCTAAACTAATAGATTTTACATGATATTATATGTATATTATTGATTCTTTGGAATATAAGAACCAATTTAGATATAAAACATAATCCAAGTGCTTGAAATAGTACCTATTATTAAATATCCTATCAAAATTTATTCTGATAATATTGGAGCATTAGACCCTATTAGGGGTCCAGGGGCACATCAACAGATGAAGTATATACTTTAAAATTATCATCTACTAAGGGATTTTTCTCTAAGAGGTGATGTTTTAGTTAGTGTTTTTATAGAATAAAACATGGTGGACCCCTTGGTTATAGCTTTGACTTACAAAAACATGAATATCAAGATAGATTTAGTGGATAGAAAGTCATAGGCAGTTCTCTCTAGTCAATGTGGGAGTTTTTTGAGTTGTTATCCAAAGAAAAAACGATAGTACTTTGATTATATGTATATTCAATGGATTGAAAATTTACAAATAATAATATTAGATATTTTCATTATTCTACATGAATTTAATTATTAATATCATAGGGTATTTTTTGAATTTATATGATCATAGAAGTTCCATGATGTGATGATAATCTTTAAGTGAAAATAATATATTCCTAAGTATTGTTCTATAATTGAATAATGTACTATTATTGGAAACATGTTATATAAACTATTAGGTGTGATTACTCATAAGAGAAAGATGATTCTACAGAGTAAGTTCACACATTCTAATCTCCATGATTGGCGATTATGAGAATTGACCCAACTATTGTAATTATAGAGGTTTTGATGTCCCCATATATTCATATCTATGAGCATGTGTGATGGGCATTAGACATTAATGTTATCATTTATTCATTCCATGACTTGTGATCTTTGTTTTAATAACCAAAACAATTGCACCATATATTGGTGGGAATTAGGGTATGTTGGGTGCTTCATTAATGAATGGATATTAATTGATAATTTGGGGAACGGTTTTTCCATTCCATCATTAAAAAAGCTTATATATTATCCCCTTTATTGGAATATAATCATCACATTAAATTCAATATACATGGTGTAATGATGGGTTTGTTTCAAATATTCAGAGATGGATGTATCAATCATACAGGTTGATTTCATAAATGTGAAACCTATTTGATGAAATTTTGAGAAAAATTGATTATATAAAAGAAAGAGAATAATTTTTTCAATTTATACCATGTGAAATTAATTTCATTCTCTTGGGTTCCTTGACCCATTTATAAATATTATTCTTGGAATTTATGAAAGCCTGACTAATGAAAATCAGAAATAATCCTTGAGGTTCCACAATAAGTGCTTTCTTTGATATTAATTAAAATATATTAAAATATAATTATTAGAATTAATTTTAATTTATAGACTATGAAATAATTGTATTCAAGTTTAATTGATCAAAAATATTTTTTTATGAATAATATATTTAATTAAATATTTATTCAGGTATTCAATACCTATCATGGAGTTTAATGGAAAAATAAAAAATCTGGTGATCAATATTAATTTGCAATCTGGTAAAAGAATATTTTTAATATTGAATGTTAGAACATGTGAAATAAAATAATAATATTATTATTACGTGGCATAGAATATAATTAAAATTATAATATTATTTTAGGGATGGTATGAAATTAAATAATTTTTTAACCAGAACACCAGCTCAATAAATATATGGTTTTTTCTATTGTGTTGGGTTAATGAATTATTGAGTGTATAGAATCAATTCATATAATGGATATATTTATCTCTAGATTAAATCTTATATCCCTCTAAATTATGATAATAACTCTTTCAAGACTGATGGATCATGGAATGATCAATACCAATAATGATGGAAAATTGATTATTTTATTCAGTACTCAAAAATCAATTGGTGTCTCTCAAAGATCAATGGGGAATGTGTCGATCATTTTAAGAGAGATTATACACATGAATCATTATATATCAACCAAGTTAATCTAAAATTAGTTTTGGATGATCATAAAAGTCATTGTAGAAAGGATATTGATATGATATAATCCATTTATTCAAATAAAAAAAATTAATTAAAAATTTAACATGAAATATCCTCTATCGGGGTTTTATGAAATGCTAAATTAAATGAAATTTTAATTTAATTTACACCAAGGTAAGTTATTCTGATCTCGTAACCTTCTGAAATAGGGTTCCCACACTTCATCGATGGAATGTCATGACTGAGGGGGTTTTGACCCCACAATTGTGGTGGGTCTAGGCCTTGTATTAACATTATAGTGAGAGGTTTCCTATCCAGATATTGAATTAACACACTCTGGGGTGTGTATTAAGTGGTTATATATCCTATTTATAAAGGGAATGGGTGATTCATTCTTAGACATGTGCTTGCCATCAGTGGGTTTTAAACCCCGCTATCGCTTGAGATATCATACTTGATTCCCTGCACTATCCTTCCATGTTGAAAGGGGAGATATTCTCACATGACCTTATTATATATCTCTGGTGTCAAGGAAATTTCACCATCATGTTCTATGTGGAATTCTTCTATATAAGGACTACTCATGGGCTGATTTTGAGTCACAAATTAGGATATGTGAGAGTTATAACCTTTTAATAAAATTACAGAGTGTGTCCCTTGGTGTTCCCAGGTTATACTCCCAATTTTGAGCATGTTCATTTCTTACTGCTCCACTCAACATGTGGATGTACACATAAATGATGTGTTGCACAAGGAACCTAGTTTATAGGAATACACAAGGTCCTATAGGTATACTCCATGCAGACGACTCGGCTCTCTGGGTAGGTTTGAAATCCATGTGGTCTTGGAAATATCGGGGTAATTTTTTACATGGTATGAAACCCTAACTATCATTAAAAGTGGAATACATGGAATCTGTTCCTCTGAGATACATGTAGTTTCTTCAATTATTTCAAAGAAACTTCTTCTTCTTCCCTAATGTTTTCTACATAATCAACTTTACAAATATCATCATCAATCATAACCATTCTATGCCTAAAGACCCAATATCATAGGATACCCTTTTATTCACTGATTTTGAATCATCATCCTGCCATAGGATACTGAAATATATGCAAATAAATGAAGGGAAAACGATAATAAATAAATTTAAATCATCATTGGATATAGTGAACCGACCTTTGATCATAATTATGGACTTTTAAGAAAAATATATGAAACCAAATTCAATGATTATAATTAGGGGTTAAAGAAATAATTAAATAATTTTAAAGGGTTATTCTTTAACATGATATAAGGTTAAATCTAGAGATAAAAAATAATACATGATTGAAATATCAAATAATAAAGGGGAAATATAAAAATTAACAAATCCCTAACTCATTATTGGATTTATCATTGGATGTAGTATCATGGGTAATCTCTATGAATTCCATAATCAATGGTGAAACCATTTAAATCTAAATATTGATCCTTATCCACAATATGATGAAGTTTCTCTCCCATGGAAAATATATATGCCACTAAATCTCACCATGTAATATGTATTACCTTAGGGAATTTCCATATTAGGGATTATAATGGATAGAATTAGGTTCAGGAAAAAATTACTTTATTTTATTAATTTTCTCTAATTTATAACTACAACTGTGCGTAGACTTGAAGAACAACACGTAAAAATTTATGAAATTCATTGGTTAAAAACTATGTACTAGTATTGAAATTCACATTAAAATATAATTTCAATGGGAAAACCATTGTTTCCAAAAATATTTTCACACGTTGTTTAAACTATTTAAATCTTTAAATAAATCATTCTCAAGGTCTTATAATACATGTAATTCATGTGAAGTCTTAATAAAAACCGAGATATATATAAAGATAAATATCTAAAGGGTCCAATTATCAAAGAAGGAGTCATTAAATTCTCCCCACATTCAAGGAATTTCAACTCAAAAATAAAAAACATACTAAAAATGTTTGGGGTATAGAGCCCGCATCAAGCTGTTATTATCCTTAAGCTCTCTAGAATGATCCCATGTAGAAAAAGAACATTCTCTAGTGGGATAAATCATCCATGAATCTTCCTCTCCATTATATGATCAATACACATTCATTACTCTTAAAATGTGTCTCCAACCGCAAAATCTAAATTTCCCAATTCAATAACATATATTTATTTATGCACGTGTCACCTATATTATGACATTGAAATATGTCATGTACCTGGTCAAACTATGGGGTTAATAAAAGTGGTAAGAAACTTTTATAACTCTACACAAAACCTATAATGGACCAATGAACCTCGTGGTTATCTTGCTACCAAAAATAATCTATAAACCTCATTGTGGAGAGACCTTCATGTACACTTGATCTCCCGACCCAAATTTCAAGGAATTACGATGCGAATATTCATAATATTTCTACTGAATTTATGTTTTATTAATTTGTAGATGGATGTGATGAATTTTATATGTTTTCACTTGGTCCTAATCCAATCCCATAAGAGATGACTTACCAATATACTTCTAACACAAGGTTTACATGTAGGGTCTCTCGTACAGATCATCGAATGGTGAAATGCAGATAGTGTGGTCATAAATGAAATAATAAGTGAAATATACCAATTCCAAGTAATCCCCCCACTATGGACAATGTAAAACCTATAGGATCTCATTATATCAACCAATAACTGGATGGTTATCTCTATATAGAGATAATTTTGTGGGTAAAATATCACGATAACCTATAATTGAGTTTAAACCCCCCCCCCCCCGAAAAACCTTCCACAACCGTGAAATGAACTCGGCATCATTGTTTGTGAAAATCAACAAGGATACCCCATGATGTTATAAAATATCCCTCACATTAAAGCACAACAGTCTCCCAACCATACTCTAGTTTATGATAGAAGGAAACTGAGATGACATAGTAACATGCTAAACAATTACCCAGATAGTGTCATGGAATTTTTCAGTCAATAGATTCCCCATTACAAAATCCATCTATATTTCATCGCACTTCCATTTTTGGATCTAAATATGTTCTTTTAAAAATATTGAAACATGATGCTCTGCATTCTCCTGTTAATGAGTGATGTATAGATAAATAGACTTTTCAAAACTCTACTTCAAATTTTCAGACCTAAATTATAGTTGAAGTTCCATGTACATATTCAGAACTCTATGATTTACATATATGGGGGAGGTATGGACCACCCATAGTACCTCCTCACTCAACATGATTAGACCACTATCTTTCTTTAGAGAAGGTTCATGTGATCCTAACCTTAATAAAATATGAATGTTGACTCTTATAAGGATATTTATTCATGTATAAATTTTCAATTTATGTCTCCCAATTGAGTCTCTCTCTCACATTAGAGAATATAGGGAGTAACTACCATGGAATGGACATAATGTTTCCCATTATTCACCACTATGTTAAACTATAAATAGAAAAAATTATCTTATTCCTCTAATAGTAGGAAATACTAGGGTTTCCTACTAATGAAATTTAACACCATGTTTCTATTCACTTGTGTGTGGACTACCTTGAAGTTGTAGTCCTACAGGAACTCAAGAAAATATCTCTATATTAGGAATAGATATGTCTAGAAATGAAATACTTGGGACACTACTGCTCTAATTAAACTATAAACTACTTCCCTAAAAGAAAATTCATTTCTATATTTAAAGAAAAAACATGATATTTATAAGTCATGGGTCCCGTAGATCTTCCCATAGATTCTCAATATCCTAAACCCATAAACTATCATTGCTCTCATCTGCATCAATACCCATTTATGCCAATATCTATAGGAATTTTAGAACACCGCACACTCAAACCCTACATTTGTAGTCTTAAATTAGGAGGAATAGTCAACCTATACCTTATCTTCATAAAGGACTTATAACTTCTCTTACTCAAATATAATTACTTCCTTTGTTTTTATAAGTAAGAAAATGGGTATAATGTAAGAACCCAGAACTTAATTTTAGGTATGTTTTTCCTTTTCTTGTCATTTTTTAGAAAAATAGGAAAATATGGAAATTTTCAAAGTACACACCGTGTACTTTATAAGTACACACTGTGAACTTTGATGAAGCACCGGGCCGTGTGGTGGTCATGTCTAGGACACACACACGGTGTGTAGGGGCAATGTGGAGGACGCTTAAAGAGGAGTATGGAAAGGCCACGTACACGCCATGTACCCCAGATGTACACACTGTGTAGTTTATTTTTTTTCATTAAACGGACAGGGGTTGTGCCTAATCAATGAAAACACCTTCTCCTCTAGGTACCTCAACCGAGAGCGACCCGTACATCAATGAAAATCCTCTGATCACTCGAGCATACATCTATTATCCAAATCGACCGTCGTCCATTGCACTGGAACCGCAGCGGTGAGATCTTCCTTCTTATTGAGTTTCATTCAATGATTTTCCCTCTCTCAAGATATCATTGGTTGAAAGTTTTGTGTATTTTCGTAGATCTACATCATTCTAAGGATTATCAAGCCTCGTGGTTCTAGTATTTTGATCTCCTATCATCTAGGTAGGTGGTTTGTGCCTTACCTTACAAAGTCTTTGAGTTTTATGTACAACTTCCACCAATACCATTGAACATGGTTTTGTGTGTTTACCTTTTTGACCCTGTTGTTTTCCTGCCATCCTATTATGCTTCTGTAGAGGTAATTAGATCATGTATGAGGATATTTTCTATGCTTGGATGTTTTCCCATGCCTTTGTTCTTGTTTCAACTTTTGGGTCTTGTTAGTCGTTGGCCGTTGTACATGTTTTCCATACCTTGTGATTGTAGGATGGAATTATAATCTTGACCTTCTTGTTTTGTTGTAGACTGGTTATCCAAGTAGCTCTGTAGGTGTACATGGTCCTATAACAGTATTATTCACTTACTGGCACGAGACCATGAGAACATGGTGCTATAGACTATAAGGGGCAGACCGAGTGGGATTCCTAGAGAGTCTTTGGTATTATAGACTAAATGAGGGTATACCGAGTGAGCATCCTCAGAGAGTCTTAGACATTATAGACTACAGGGGACAGACCGAGTGATATTTCCAGAGAGTCTTGGACATTATAGACTTCCGGAGGGTAGACCGAGTGAGCTTCCTCCTAGAGTCTTTACATTTTTTTAATTTCATTAAAACCATTCTAGTCTAGAGAAGGAATTGAATGAGGGAGCTTCCTTAGAGAGTCTGTGATTGACCTGAGACTATAAGAGGAATTGACAAAGAAAGATTCCTCATAGAGTTTCTAGACCTTGTGGATATAAGAGGGTTAGACCGAGTGATCTTCCTCAGAGATTCCCTGACTACCCTAGACTGTAAGGGTAATTGACCGAGCAAGCTTCCCCATATAGTATTATAATTTCGTATGACCAAACCATAGGGGTTAGGCTAAGTGCACCACCTAGAGGGTTGTTGGTATTTCTTGGATAGGACTAGAGGGGTTAGCGGTGAATACTTCCCAGAGGGGTTCCTGTTGTGTTTAGTTGTTTGCTTCTCTGCTGCTTGTTGTTCTGTGGTTTGATTACTGTTGTATATCATCCTGTTACTGTTTACTGTTTACTGCCTGCTGCCTACTGTTACTATTTACAGCTTAATGTACTATTACCTGCCATATACTAACTGACTGTAAGGCACAGATCTTCAGGTGTTTTCCTACTGGGATTATTCTCACACTCTGTTTGGGTCATTCTTTTGGTCCAAAATAGACTATGTTGTTCCAGGTATAGACAAGGGCTAGTGCCATTCGACTTCTAGTACTTGATTGTTTTGGATTAGGAGATAATGGGACCAATATGAGGCTTGTGATGATGAGGAGTGGCTTGCATACTTTTCTTTTGTACCTAGATTAGTATTGTGTTCAGCACTATGACTTTTTTGGCTGCTTTCCTAGACATATGTATCATGCATCGTTTCATATATACATGTGTTCTCTAGTTGATTATTGTTTATGTATTCCACTGTTTATTATTGTTGTAAATTTACTGCTTCTGCAATTGTATGCATGTTTACATCCGATTTGTACTCTGCCAATGAGGGCATAGTTTCCCCACAATCACACCCAAGGCCCTTGCTGCTAATCGGTAGCCTCTGGAATTTGGGGAAATGTGCTTGAGGCCATGTGACGAACCAGGTATGGGGTGCCTCTGGGTGGCTTCCAGAACCGGGACATTACAAAGTGTTATCAGAGGAATTATTTTCTCATGGTTTACTGTTTGGAGACTTTAGCAAGGGATTGGACGGATTCGGTACATGTTAATAAGATGTGTCTGGGAGTAGCTTACCCATGTACAGGGAAAATACGATCTACCTTGTTTATTGCAGTTTTCTGGTTTTGAGATTTATGTTTGATACGATTTCACTTTGAGTGACTCACATGATTTGATTTTTTAATGTTGTTTCTATTGTAGTTTTATTTCTATCACAACCTGAGGAGATAAGGGTATGCCATCTCATGCATCATATATGCACTTGTTAGAAATCACATGCCAAGCATTCTTGCTATTCCATCTAGGGTGCATTAGCGATTGCAAGTTGTTTTGATATGCATTGTGTAGATTATGCATGTTTTTGTGATAGATTCCTTGATAGAATCCCTGAATTTTGATAGGGAAAATAGTTTATATTGTTCTTTTACTTAAACGAACTCCAAATTTTGATTCTTGAGGTGTTATAGGATCTTAGGAATCGTTGTTCGGTGGATAATTGTCTTTTTACTTTGTATTTGATATGTAGGAGATGCCAAGCTTTGATTCGCGGGGAGTATGGGCCCCCACGGATCAGGAATTGGCACCTCCATGCTTGCTTTTCAGTGATTTTTGGGTATCGGTGTAGTTTCTGAGCTACTGCCCAAAAAACCCAGAATAAACGTCATGTATTTGACTACACACTGTGTAGTTTTGAACCATGTCCTGACTGTGAGAGAAGAAACATGGGGTGTTGAAAAAGTTTTCAGAAACACGTCGTGTACTATAGTTGCACGCTGTGTAATAGTGATCCGTGTACCCGGACGTGTCACTAACAACACGGGTTGGGGAAGCTCATGTAGTACATGCCATGTGGGTTATGAACACGCCATGTAGCCTCACTATAGATGCTCGTCTGTGTCACAAACAACACGGGATGGTTTTATCTCTCTTATACACGCCGTGTTTATTCCGAACACACCGTGTAAGGGTCAGTCGTGTAGTCGAACATGTATCTAACAACACAGGGCACTGAAACCTTCTCTGGTACACACCATGTCCCTACTGAACATGTTGTGTAGTATAGGGTTAAGTAGACCATGTGGGATAGCAATGTAAGGATACTCGGGAAAGGGAATGGAGATCCAGCACACATTGTGTGTGGTGAAAACACGCCGCGTAGTCTGGGGTGTTACACGACCAGCCATGGAATAAGTACACTCCCTTGTGTCTGTCTTAAGAAGGAACACTGTGTAGTTTTATACACTCTGTGTAGTCGTGTTTTGTAGAAATTGTTTATTCTTTCCTCATGTGTCTATTTTGTACTCTTGTGTTCTCAGTATTTGATAATTATGATCTAAGGTGTGATTTTGATCTTTGAGATCTGTACCTCTGAGACGTCCTCCGGTTGTACGTCAGTTGCCAGATGGTGATCAAACACCGAATATGGCCGATCAGGGATCTTTTGCAGATTCACCTACAGATCCTCCAGTTGTGCCAGCCTTGGCACCAGCAGTTATACCCGTTGCAGGCGCTGAGGCGCAGTTCATGGAGGACTTCCTAAGAATGATGCATACCTTTCAGGTAGTGCCACCTCCTACCCCGTCGATTGCTAAGTTGACACAGGTTTTCCAATAGCAGCATCCTCCTAATTTCTCAAGGGATAAGGGACCCCGGGCTGCAGAGTCGTGGCTAGAGGCCACGCTGACGATCTTCGAGCACCTAGAGATATCTCCAGAGAAAAGGGTAAAGATTTCTACTTATATGCTCTGAGACATCGCCAAGAGGTCGTGGGAGGTGATCTCACAGTAAGGGCGCTAGCAGAGTATGACTTGGGATGAGTTTTGGTGCATCTTCTACGATTACTTTTATCTGGAAACCTTGAGGGTCGATCGAGCCTGGGAGTTTATGAGTCTCAAGTAGGGTACTCTTTCTGTTATGGAGTATTTGTCTCGCTTTACAGAGCTGCAACGCTTCACGCCGATTCTAGTAGGTGATGAGTTGTTCCTTTCTAGGAAGTTTTAGGACTGTTTCAGGCAGGAGATCTGTTCCCTGGTGAATGTCTTCAAGTTGACTTCGATATCCTCAATCTTCAACCAGGCACAGATCGCTGAGTGCAATCTAAGAGATTCTGGAGCAGTGAGCTAGGGCGGTTCGACATCCAGAGTCAGCGCTCCTCCTACTGATAGCAGTAAGCGCCGCAGGGAGTCTACTCGAGGAGAGTAGGGTTGTCGGAATATATCTTCAGGAAGCCAGGTAGTATTCTACCAGTGCGGTAGGAGTGGGCATACGAGGCCTCATTGTTAGAGTGTAACACCCCGAGATTTTATGAAAAATATTTTTTTTAATTTCATTAATGTTTTATGTTGTACACTACACCAAAAGGAGCTTGCACGACACGCATCCCTGACTTGGCTTTCATTACACGCAAGCGGGACCTTCCACGATAGCGTGTGTTGTACGCAATACCGAGTTTCGCTAAACAACGATATGTTATATAAACTAGACGTTATGAATATTAATACCCACTTTTTCAAATTTTATAAACTTTATCTTTCATAATGGACTTCATTTTTGGATTCAGAAGATCGAAATTATCCTAGGGTGAATTTTTGGTATTTTTCTGAAAACTTTCAATTTTTGATGAATAGTGAAAACACTGGGTTACTATTCAAAAACCGAGTTTTGATTTAAATAATTATTTATTTTATTTAACTTTATTTTAGGTCAAAATTGATACATAATACCTATATATGTTCAATTTAATTCATTGGACTCATTTTATAATAATTTTTGATATATAAAAATTTTCTTGAACTTTTCACCGTCTTTTACCCAACTCCTAGGAGAATTTGAAAATTCACATAAATGTAATTTTACCGCTTCTGTGAGTGGAATTATGAAAATCTGAAAGACATGGTTAATATCAAGGTCTAAAATGTTGTTTAATGAGATAAAAATAATTTTTGGTGAATAGTAACTTTTTTATTTTTTCTACCACGGTTAAAAGTAAATAATGTAATTAAGGGTAAAATTGATATTAATATTACCCTAAAACATGTCCTAATTATATTGGATAATTTTAATTCGACCGAAAACAACCTTAGGAATAAAATATGACCTTTTAGGCCCACTTGGATTAGATTAAGACATTTATTATTAATTTATTTAAAGATGGGTTAAAATAGTTAAAATCAAAGTTCAATAACTAAATCATTTTTAATATAGGTTTATATATATGATAAATTCGACTATACATATTAATTAGAAATCCAAAAGGATTTCCTACATAATGGTGTTGTATTTATAATTTTTAGAAATTAAATAATTTAATTTATTAATGACATAATGACTATACCGTAATTATCTTATTAATGAAATATTGACATAATTGATGTTATAAATACCCAAATAAATGTAATTTGGGACTTTTTATGAATTCCACTAATTTTATAGGTAAATATGACATGTTTGTAATTATTTAGTTAACTCTTTTAGAACTAATAATTTATTTATGATTTCACAAAAATCAATTACCAAATAGTGTCAAAATTGACATAAAATAGTTTTTAAAAAATATTATATTATTAATTGTTCTTTTATTCCTAAAAAACAATGTTTCAGCCAAATGACTTAGATAAGGTTATATATATTAATAATAAACAAATTTGGGTTCTTTTTTCTTGTTATAGTAAGTTTAGTAACCTTATAGTGTAAGAAAACAAGAAGACATGGTAAAAGTAAAATTATTTAACATAAGGTTAAATCTAAACGAAAAGGTTAAAATAGAAACCTAAACTTCTATAAATTCTATTGGATGAGAGGATTTCGACCCATCCCCACCTTAGCTTTGAAATAACTCAATTTGGAGCTATTAAAACCCGAATATGACTTTATAATAAAATAATATTTTTTGTTTTTCCAAAGGTGCCCCTCTCCTCCCTTATAAAAGGGAACCTCCTCCCTCTCTTCCTCACACCACTTTGAGCCTTCATGCTCGTCCAAACCTACCAAATTCCCTTCTCCACTTCCATATAATTATCCTAGAGGTTCTGGACTTCTTCAAAGACCAATTATAGTGCCCTAATAGGAGGTCTCAAGGAGGCGCTTCAAAGAAGAGGTAATGTCCGTTACCGATTCTTTCAACTTTATTTCTTCTTCCAATTCTTCTTCTTTAGTTGTTTCATTATGAAGTAATAACATCAGTATAACTCATATACTGATATGTTATTATACGTATGAAACAAGCCTATTTCACCATCTATCCATCCTACCGAAAACAAAATCACCACGCGTGCGTACGTACGGAATACCGTCTCCACGCCGTGGTGAAATCTGTTTTTCCACCAACACCTTACATGGATGGGTATAATGGTGAAAATAATAAATATATATGGTTATTATAACATCATATAGATTCTAATATATTATACCATCCACTCCAATTCTATTCAATAATTATGGGAACGATATCATCGCTCGTGCGTACGTACAGACTACCGTCTGCACGACGTGATGAGATTCATTCTCCATGTTAACCATACTTGAATGATCATAAAGTTTATATAATGAATTATAACGAAATATATGAAATAATAAGGCTACTGGATTTATGTATATATATATGTATGTCATCTATTTAGATTCATTCAATTCAATAAGGAAATGAAAACAGCGTTCATGCGTACGAACGGCCTACCGTCTCCATGAATAGTGTATTTCATTCCTTTTATCGATCAATAATATATATATGTATATGATGAATATATATTATATATAAATCATGTTTCACATTCTGGAATTATGTAAATCAGGATATAAGTAATAATATCAAGAACAACAAGTCCAAACACGTATGATAAATAAAACGATTTAACCCAAAACGCTGCTTTAACACGGAACTTACAAATGGACGGGTAATATAAAGTCATAAGTGAACCATATATGATATCATAATAATGAATATAATTCTGTAATAAGTCAATGAAATTATTTAAATCATTATACAGGAGGTTCGGAAATGTACGAAGCATATCAGACCTAAGGTAAGGGATAACTTTTCCAATCTCGTTCTTATCCGAGATTGTTTATTCATAAGTATTTACTGGGGTTATTGTTCTCATCCCTGTCCATGTTTCCTAAAAATGGTTTCATTTATGTTTAATGTCCTTTTTACCCATTTTTGACTTTTAGTACATGGTATGTATGGAATCTTTCTTTTATGAGGTACGTTTTGACTTTTCTGGCAAAAGTACGAGAAGAATGTTATTTTTAAGTTATACGGAACGAACGGATTTTTACGGTTTTATAAAGTCTTATTTTCATGCAGCTTCCTCCAAAAGATTTCATGACTATTTTCAAAAAAATACTTTTCTTTTAAAATTGGATGACATTTTGTGAAAAAAAATGATTTTGAAGAAGAATGGATATTTTCCTCAAGAATTCATTTCAAGTGTTTTATCAAAACCATTTTTCATCTAAGATGACATTATTTCATATGTGTATGTTTAAAGTATCATATCTCTATGGTTAACATTGCTTCACTTTTCTTATTATGAAATGATATCCATTTCTTTTATTTGGATTATGTGGCGATGGGATGATGTTTATGAAACCCATTTTATTCATTGGGTTATTATGGATGATGTATGATTATTTTGTGGCACAAGTAAGAATGATTTCATTATGAGATGGGTGGGACCTATATCTCCCTCCAATGAATTGGGTAAAGATTTATATATCATGAGATAGAAATGGCTGGAACAGTAAGCTAATCTAGTTCAGTGTTACAGGACTGAAACGAGTAGTGAACTCTATTCAGAAAGGGACTTTGTGCATTAAGATGGTCTTGGAACCAATGCCTTGGCTACTATGGAAATCATAACATGTGCTTAATGGTTTCCACAATTACATGTTTTATTCCCATGCTATTTTATCATGATTGAGGTTCCCTTATAATATATGCCTTACGTACTTCCAAGATTCATGTCTTTGCACACGATTTTGATGTTTAGATTTTATTTTCATGTTTTTGCATTCAAATGTTTATGGATTGTTTTATGTTCTCTATGTTTACCCTTACAGAGCATTTGAGCTCACACCTTTTATGTTTTCTTTTCCCCAGGATATAAATAAAGGTTTTAGGTAATAAAAAAAGGGGAAGATCTTTATTGGGAGATGTTGAAGGTCTTTCACCACGATTAAAAGATTTTATTCCGAGTTTCCAAAGACACTAAACTATTATGGTCCTTGTGTGTATGTTTTTGTTATGTACTAAGTATTCAGTAAAAGTAATGTAATATCCATGTATGTCAAGCTTTGGGTCTCTACAGTTTGGTATCAAAGGAGGAACTCAGCCTTAAGTGCACGGTGCACTACCTGGGTTGAGATGTAGGGCCCACAACGAGGGAATTGTGCTCTAAAGCGGGGGTGATTGTAACACCCCCGAATGATAAAGGGTTAAATGACTAAATGATATGACTCAAGTAAACATGGTGCACCTTCCTTTTTGGGAGCCTGTCTGATTAGAACTCCACAGTTATGCGTGCTTGACCTGGAGCAGTGATAGTGATGGGTGACCTCCTGGGAAGTTTCCCAGGGTGTGTGTGAGTGAGGACAAAGCACACTGGAAAGAACATGTGTTGCCTGTGGGGACTGTCATTAGTCATATGACCCGTCCGGGCATGTGGGTGGACCCTAGGGTGGGCCCCACGTGTCTGCATGGAAACTAGTGGTACCTGGTGGGCCAGGACTCGATGACCATGTTAAGGCGGGGTGGTTGTGCTGTCACCGGGATTTGGGTCTCTACAGTTGCTATCAGAGAGAAGGTTTAGTCAACCTTTGGAAACTAGGATGCGAGAACTTTAGTGAGATCCCTAGAGATATTTATAAGGTATGTCAAGGGATGTCCCTAAAGTTAAGTATAAGTATAGGTTATAGTCCTAGAATTACGGTAACAATCTTTGAATTAAACCTAATATGTTAGATATTGAAGGTACTCCCCCTTTATTATGTTCTTTCCCTAGCATGATTTTTTCCTCTGACACTATTATTTTTGGTTTTTAGACGATGGCTGGAACTCGAAGGAACCATGTTGATCAATGCAATGATTGTCTTCCTGAACAAACAAATGTTATGGGAGATGGAGTGCAAAATCTTATTGCTATACTTACACAAGCTATTAATCATTCTGGACATCCAAATGAGTAGAGAAGGGAACAGTTTTCTATTGAGTCCTTCATGAGGCAATTTCCACCTTCTTTCAGTGGGTCTTCTGATCCACTTGTTGCTGAACAATGGATCAGTACCACTAAAAAAATATTTTCAGTTCTTCAATGTTATGAACATGATAAAGTCATCTTAGCAGTATATAATTTGGAAGGTGAACTTCATCAATGGTGGATCTTATCAAGAATACGAGGCCAAGATATGAAATTGAGTCCATGGAATGGGATGTGTTCAAGAACTTATTTTTCAATAAATACTTCCCTCGTATTCTTCAAAATAAGATGGAGAAGGAGTTTCTTGAACTAAAGCAAAAGGATGATGAATCTGTTGGTATATACAAAGCGAATTTTACAAGGCTTGCAAGGTATGAATCTGGCTTCATCATCCAACCTGAAAGTAAAGTTGATCGATTCTTCAGTGGCTTAAAACCAAATCATTGAAGGGATTTAGCTATAAGATACTTCAGTAGCTATGAAGAAATTGTGTGTTGTGCTATCAAGGTAGAAATGTAAGTTGGTGTTACTTATCCATCTCATGGTTTTGACAAGAAACGAAAGATGGAGTTCAAGGAGATATCGCAGAATAGTGGTGAAAAAAAGATGAAAGTTCCCTTATGCTCAAAGTGTGGAAAGAAGCATTGTGGAGATTGCCTAAAAGGTACTAGAAAATGTTTTAAGTGTGGAAAATAAGGTCATCGAGCAGTTGATTGTCGAAGTAATGGGAAAAAGGTTGCTAATTATGTGAATAGAGAAAAGACTAAAGAGAAATATCCACCAACAATTCAATGCTTCAAGTGCAAGGAAATGGGGCATTATGCCAATAAATTCCCTAATACATGGGTTAATAATGATCAACCTGAGAAACCTTTTAAGGAAACGGATAAAGGGAATATCATGCGATCACTATTTGTGATGGTGAGTATGAAAATGATGTTGTGTAATGATTATGTGTTTATGTAATGGGATTTCAAAATAGTTTCATGGAATCTCATTTATGCTATTATGGAATTTTGGAATATCTATGTATTGGTTTTCAATAATTATAAGGTACTTCTTACCATGAAAAGGTGATTGAAATATTTTTATAAAGCAGATAAAATGCGCATAATTAAGGGATAAGGAGAAAATAATATGATAGTAATAATGATCTCATGATTGATATAAGGACTAAGTGATATCATGGTTTGAGTATATTAAATTTTGAGTATTTTTGTATGTGGAAAGTGTTAACATTTAACTGGATTCATGTTTTCACTAAGGATCAATGGGTATTCAATTTTTTCAATAGAATACAAGATTAAGGCCTTCGAATGTTTGGAATGTGACCAACAAGACATATCTTATGATATTTGGCGATCAACGGTGGTATTAACATGCTTATTATATGAACTCTCTCGTAATCGTTTTCACTATAATATGAGAGTGGACTGCAGTATTATGGATAAGACTAAAGATTAGAATGGATTATGTTAGACATAAGTTAGTATTGTTTAATGATAGAACTTTTTTCGATGTTATTGATGGGATGTTATAGTAATGTAGTTTTAGAAAAAGGGAAACCTTCAGGACGGGCGATAGCCCATCGCGTCGGACAAGGCTGTGGGAATCGAACCGACAACTGAAGTGTGAATGGCCTTTATTGCATACCAATGGCCTACAAGAAGTCCCTGGTTTGTTGAAACTAGTTTTATTTTATTAAGCGGTATGATATATGAAGTATAAGTCCATTTTAGGATCCATATATAATTAATCTCACTATAGATTGACTTATGTATTTTTGATAACTTTTATAACATTTTTTTTGAGACAGATGGAATGACCCATCATTCTATCACATGATCTGCTAACACTTCACAAATGACAAATTCAACTTTATTTATTTAAGTGATGAAGTGTAAATTGTCCAAAGAATGACCAACAGTGAGACTGTACCAAAATCACGAATGTATTTCTTCTAATTCCACTTTCATCAACATTAGGTAAATGATCTCGAAAACCAAAAATGATGTCCTAGTGCCCTTATATCCGATGAATTAGATGGTACCTTAGATCATCACAAATCTATGGCTTTGTGATTGATGGATTTTTCATAGACATGTTCTCTACCACTCTCCCTCAGAACATGATGGTTAGATTTTTCTTCCATATCCATATTTTCACCTATGTTCTCCTATATAAAAACGCAGTGATGAGTTTCTTTGGGTAACCGTTACGTTTTATACTTTAGTTTTTAAAGCCATGTTTTCATATTCCTTTTTACGATGTGGGTTTCTATTAAATAAACTTTCGAGTAGTAAACCATTTATAACCCTGACGAATTTCGAGGGCGAAATTCATTTTAAGGGGGGTAGAATGTAAAACCCCAAGATTTTATGAAAAATATTCTTTTTAATTTCATTAATGTCTTGTCTTGAATGCTACGCCAAAAGGAGCTTGCACAACATGCATCTCCGACTTGGCTTGCATTACACGCAAGCGTGACCTTCAACGATAGCGTGTGTTGTACACAATACTGAGTTTTGCTAAACTACGATATGTTATATGAACTAGCCGTTATGAATAGTAATACCCAATTTTTTAAATTTTATGAATTTTCTCTTTCAAAATGGACTTCATTTTTGGATTCATAATATCGAAATTAGCCTAGGGTGAATTTTTGGTATTTTTCAGAAAACTTTCAATTTTTGATAAATAGTGAAAACACTAGGTTACTATTCAAAAACCGACTTTTTATTTAAATAATTATTTATTTTATTTAAATTTCTTTAAGGACAAAATTGATACATAATACTTATATAAGTTCAATTTAATTCATTGGAGTCATTTTATAATAATTTTAGATATATAAAAATTTTATTGAACTTTTCACCGTCTTTTACCCACCTCCAAGGAGAATTTGAAAATTCACATAAAACATAATTTTACCGCTTCTGTGAGTGGAATTTCGAAAATCTGAGAGACAAGGTTAATATCAAGGACTAAAATGTGGTTCCATGAGATGAAAATAATTTTTTGTAAATAGTAACTTTTTACTTTTTTTTACCACGGTTAAAAGTAAATAGGGTATTTAAGGGTAAAATTGATATTATTATTACCCTAACACATGTCCTAATTCTATTGGATAAGTGTAATTCGACCAAAAACAACCTTAGTAATAAAATATAACCATTTTGGCCCACTTGTATTAGATTAGGACATTTATTATTAATTTATTTAAAGAAGGGTTAAAATAGTTAAAATCAATGTTTAATAACTAAATCATTTTTAATATAGCGTTATACATAAGATAAATTAGACTATAAATATTTATTAGAAATATAAAAAGAATTCCTACATAATGGAGTTTTATTTAAAATTTTTAGAAGTTAAATAATTTAAATTATTTATGACACAATGATGATGCAGTAATTATCTTATTAATGAAATATTGACATAATTGATGTTATAAATAATCAAATAAATATAATTTGGGACTTTTTATTAATTCCACTAATTTTATAGGTTAATAATGCATGTTAGTATTGATTTAGTTAACATCTTTCGAACTAAACATTCTGTTATGATTTTCATAAATATCAATTACCAAATAGTGTCAAAATTGACATAAAATAGTTTTGAAAACAAATATTATATTATTAATTGTTATTTTATTCCTAAAAATCTAAGGTTCGGCCAAATGACTTATATAAGGATATATATATTAATAATAAACAACTTCTGGTTCGTTTGTCTTGTTATAGTATGTTTATTAACCTTATAGTGTAAGCAAACAAGAAGACACAGTAAAAGTAAAATTATTTAACTTGAGGTTAAATAAAAATGATAAGATTAAATAGAAACCTAAACTTGTCTAAATTCTATTGGATGAGATTATTTCGACCCATCCCCACCTTATCTTCGAAAGAACTCAATTTGGAGCTATTAAAAACTGAATATGACTTTATAATAAAATAATATTTTTAGTTTTTCCAAAGGTGCCCCTCTCCTCCCTTATAAAAGGGCACCTCCTCCCTCTCTTCCTCACACCACTTTGAGCCTTCAAACTCGAACAACCCCTGACAAATTCTCTTCTCCACTTCCATAGACACAGCCTAGAAGTTCTGGTCTTCTTCATAGACCAATTTTAGTGCCCTAATATGAGGTCTCAAAGAGGCGTTTCAAAGAAGAGGTAATGTCCGTTACCGATTCATTCAACTTTATTTCTTCTTCCACTTCTTCTTATTTAGTTGTTTCATTATGAAGTAATAACTTCAGTATAAATCATATATTTATATGTTATTATAAGTATGAAACAACCCTATTTCACCATCTATTCATCCTACGGAAAAATAAATCACCACGCGTGCGTACGTACGAAATACCGTCTCCACGCTGTGGTGAAATCTGTTTTTCCACCAACACCTTACATGGATGGGTATAATGGTGTAAAGAATAACTATATATGGTTATTATAACATCATAATAATTCTAATATATTATACCATCCACTCCAATTCTATTCAATAATTATGGGAACGATATCATCACCCGTGCGTACGTACGGACTACCGTCTCCACAACGCGATGAGATTCATTCTCCATGTTAACCATACATGAATGATCATAAAGTTTATATAATTAATTATAACAAAAAATATGAAATAATAAGGCTACTGGATTTATGTATATATATATATATATGTATTTCATCTATTTAGTTTCATTCAATTCAATAAGGAAACGAAAACAGCGTTCATGCGTACGTATGGCCTACCGTCTCCATGAACGGTGTATTTCATTCCTTTTATCGATCTATAATATATATATGTATATGATGAATATATATTATATATAAATCATGTTTTACATTCTGGAATTAAGTAAATCAGGATATAAGTAATAATATCAAGAAGAACAAGTCCAAACATGTACGATAAATAAAACGATTTGACCAAAAATGCTGCTTTAACATGGAACTTACAAATGAACGGGTAATATAAAGTCATAAGTGAACCATATATGATATCATAACAATGAATACGATTCTGTAATAAGTCAATGAAATTATTTAAATCATTATACAGGAGGTTTGGAAATGTGTGAAGCTTATCAGACCTAAGGTAAGGGATAACTTTTCCAATCTTGTTCTTATCAGAGATTGTTTATTCATAAGTATTTATTGGGGTTATTGTTCTCATCCATTTCCATGTTTCATAAAAATGATTTCATGAATTTTTAATGTCCATATTACCCATTTTTACTTTTACTACATGGTATGTATGGAATCTTCCTTTTACGAGGTACTTTTTGACTTTTCCGTCAAAAGTATGAGAAGAATGTTTTTTTAACTTATACAGCACGAACGGATTTTTCGGTTTTATAAAGTCTTATTTTCATGAAGATTCCTCCAAACGATTTCATGGATATTTTCAACAAAATCCATTTCTTTTAAAATTGGATGACATTTTGTGAAAAGAAAATGATTTTGAAGAAGAAAGGATATTTTCCTCAAGAATTCATTTCAAGTGTTTTATCCGAACCATTCTTCATCTAAGATGACATTATTTCATATGTGTATGTTTCAAGTATAATGTCTCTATGGTTTACATGGTTTCAATTTTCTCATTATGAAATTATATCCATTTTTTATATGGATTATGTGATGATGTTTATGAAACCCATTTTATTCGTTGGGTTATTATGAATGATGTATGTTTATTTTGTGTCACAAGTAAAAAAGATTTAATTTTGAGATGGGTGGGACCTATTACTCCCCCCAATGCATTGGGTAAAGATTTATATCTCATGAGATAGACATGGATGGAATGGTATGTTAATCCGGTTCAGTGTTACAGGACTGAAATGAGGAGTGAACTTGATTCAGAAAGGGAATTTGTCCACTAATATGGTCTTGGCAGCAATGCCTTGGCAAATATGGAAATCATAACTTGTTCTTAATGGTTGAACAATTACATGTTTTTTCCCATGCTATTTTATCATGATTTATATTCCCTTATAATATATGCCTTACGTACTTCCAAGATTCCTGTCTTTGCTCATGATTTTGATGTTTAGATTTTATGTTCAAGTTTTTTCATTCAAATATTTATGGATTGTTTTATGTTCTCTATGTTTACCCTTATTGAGTATTTGAGCTCAACCCTTTTATGTTTTCTTTTCCCTGGGATATAAAGAAAGATTTTAGGTAAGAAAAAAATGGGAAGATCTTTATTGGGAGATGTTTAATATCTTTCACCACAATTAAAATATTTTATTCCGAGTTTCCAAAGAGACTAAACTATTATGGTCCTTGTGTGTCTATTTTTGATATGTACTAAGTATTCTACAAAAGTAATGTAATGTCCTTGTACTTCATGCTTTGGGTCTCTACACAGAGAGATCCCATGGAGTTCCGATCTTGCGGCAATATAGGCCATCTTCAACATTTTATTCAGATCTTCTCTCCTACAGCTAGTGGTAGGGGTTCTTCTTTGACCTCGTGTATAGGAGATGTATCGCTAGTTTCCCACCAGTATTGGAACTAGAGTTCTTCTGGACATTCTGGCCGAGGTAGAGGTCGCATCCATGGTGTTCAGTCACCATGTTATCAGCGATAATTGAGTGGATCAGCTTAGGGTGGTCAGCCAGGGGCGCAGGGCCGTGGTACAAACTGCACTATTGTCATGGAGTAGACCAATCAGGAGTAGGATCTTGGGCCTTCTATAGTTCGAGGTATAATCTTATTAGACAAAGATTAATCTTCATCTCTTTTCGATATAGGTTCTTCACTTTGTTTTATCTCTGTTGTTGTTGTGGAGAGCCTTGGGCTCTATATCTTGTCATCTACCGACATGTTGACTGTTGATACACTGTTGGGAACGAGGATGTATATCGTACGTCAATGCAGAGAGTGACCTCTTGAGGTTACAGGGTGTCACTTCTTATGGGACCTCTATGTCCTAGAGATGACATGCTATGATTTCATTCTCGGTATGGACAAGTTAGTTCCCTTCCAGGAAGTCGTTGATTATTATCGTCGGAGGGTGAGTTTTGTATCACCAAAAGGCAGATCCTTTCTTCATAGAGGCAAGTGGGATGTCCAGGCGGGTAGAGCTGGACCAGAGAATCATGGGTTAGGAGGAGTTACTGCCCATATTCCCAGTCATTATCTAGATGACCAGGGGACTTTGCAGTAAGACTTTCCTCCAGTGGTGTATCGTTTCAGGGATGTCTCCCACGAGGAATTTTCAGGTTTTCCTCCGAAGCGTGAGGTAGACCTCTCGATTGAGCTCATTCCAGGAGCGGCACTGGTGTCCATTCCACTTTATAGGATGTCTACACCTGAGTAGTAAGAGCTCAAGAAGCAGTTGGAGTAGTTGCAAGACAAGGGTTTCAACTGACCCAGTACTTCTCCTTGGGGTTCGCCTATCCTATTTGCGATGAAGGAAATAGGAACCCTTATGGTTTGTGTGGATTATCGGATGCAAAACTGGTTGACGGTCAAGAACCGATATCCATTGTCGAGGATCGATACCATTTTGATCAGCTTCAAGGAGCCTAGGTGTTCTTGAAGATCTATTTGAGGTCTGGTTATCCTTAGGTGCACGTTAGACCATTGGATATACCTCTTCCAGCCTTCAGAAGAAGGTATAGTCTATACGAGTATATGATCATCCCATTCGGTCTCACGAATGCACCATCAGTTCTTATGGAACTGATGAACCGAGTGTTCCATCCATACCTGGATTCCTTCATGTCGATTTTCATGGACAACATATTGGTGTACTCTCACACTCGACATGACCATGATACCCACCTTGATATCGTACTGAGTACACTGAGAGAGCATTAGTTATATGCTAAGCTCTCAAAATGCCACTTTTGGATGGATCAGATTCACTTCAAAGGTCATGTTATCTCATAGACAGGAGAATCATTAGACCCAGAGAAAGTGAGAGCTATAGTTTCCTATGAGAAGCCGAAGAATGTCCTTAAGGTGCAGAGTTTTCAAGGGATGGATGGATACATCAAGAATTTCATTCAAGACTATTCACACCTTGAAGCACCATTGAAAATTCGGACTAAGAAGGGTGCGAAGTTCTTATGGTCAGATTTCTGTGAGTCAGGCTTTCAGCAGCTGAAAGGGAGATTGACGTCAGCACCGATACTAGTCTTCCCTGTTCCGGGTGAGAGCTATACAGTCTACTGTGATGATTCAGGTTTCTGATTGGGTGTTGTGGTTATGCAGGGAGATGTAGTCATTGCGTACGGGTCTCGAAAATTGAGGCTAGATGAGAGGAACTACCCAACGCACAATCTGGAGTTGGCTGCTGTTGTTTATGCCTTACGCTGTTGGAGACATTACCTTCTGGGAGATCACATTGTGGTTTTCACCAACCATAAGATTCTCAAGTACATCTTCAATCAGCATGATCTGAATCTGAGACAACGTATCTGGGTTGAATATCTTCAGTACTTTGACATTGAGCGTGCCTATACGCCGGGAAAGGGAATCGCTGTGGATGATGCGTTGAGCAGGAGAACCCAAGTTTAGGTAGTTCAGGAGGCTAGCAGTGAGTGGTAGCTTCTGGGTCTATTCTCTGATATGCATTTGGAGGTGCATGATAAATAGGGGAAGACTTTTATTTCATCTGTAGCTGTTACCTCTACTCTTATCGATCGGGTACGAATGAGGAAGATATCAGACTTAGCAGGCCTAGTCCTACGAGAGTGTGTCAGGAGAGGATCCTATTCTGAGATGGACAGTGGGGAAGGATGAGATCTTCCATTTCTAGGGACGCGTATGGATGCCAGTATACATACGTGAGGAGATGCTACGGGATTTTAATTCTTCAGTTGGGGTAGTTCATCATGGCGTCACCAAAATGTATCGTGATCTACACCGCCAGTACTAGTGTCCGGGTATGAAGAGGGATGTTGTTGGGTTCATCATGAGATGTTCTACTTGTCAGCAGGTGAAATCGGAGCATCATAGACCAGCATGGATTTTATAGTAGTTACCCATCCCTGAGTGTAAGTGGAATGATGTCGCGATGGACTTCATGACTGGGTTACTGAGGTCATCTTGAGGGAGTGATATTGTTTGGGTCGTCATCGAAAGTCTTATGACGGTTTCTCAATTCTTACCAATCTAGGAGACCTAGAGTGTTGATTAGCTGGGACGGTTGTACATCTGAGAGATTGTATGTCTTCATGGATTTCCACACTCCATTGATTCAGATAGGGATGCATGATTTACTTCTCTGTTCTGGCATGGGCTTCAGAAGGCTTTGGGTACACAGGTACTTTTGAGTACATCATTCCATCCCTAGGCAAATGGCCAGTCCGAGCATACAATTCAGGTGCTTGAGGATATGCTCCGAGCTTGCATTCTAGACATTGAAAGTTCTTAGGAGAAGCATATTCCTCTTGTGGAGTTTTCCTGTATCAACAGTTTTTAGGTAACTATTCATATGGCACCTTACGAGGATTTGTACGGTAGGCCATGCCAATCACCTTTGTGCTGGATGGAGGCAGGAGATGCATTTTTTTTGGGACCTCATCTTGTTCAGGAGACATCATAGTAGATGGAGTTGATTCGGAAGAGGATGGCTACAGAACATTCTCAACAGAAGTCTTATGCTGATCAGCGGAGACAACCTTTGGAGATCGAGGTCGGGGATCAGGTATTCCGGTGTGTCACACTGAGGTTGGGAAACAAGAGGATTTGGAGATAGGGTAAGATTTCACCGCGGTACATCGGGCCATTTGAGGTGTTGGAGAGAGTTGGACCGGTTGCATATCAGTTACAGTTACTTCAGAGGTATCAAGCTATGCACGACATCCTCTACGTCTCTCAGCTCCGATGATACTTTTCACACTTGTCTCATGTCTTTCAACCCGAGGAGGATGAGCTCCAAGTGGATACGTCGTTTGAGGAGCATCCTATCTATATTTTTGATCGCAGTATGATGGTTCTCCATGGCTGGTCTATTCCTCAGGTATGGGTGCTATGGAAGCATGGGCGGGTACAGGAAGAGACCTGGGAGAGGGAGAAAGATGTACGATCGCAGTGGCCAGAGCTGTTCGGGATCTCTTATTCTACTCCTCTCTAGGGAAATTCGGGGATGAATTTCTTTAATGGGGGAAGTTTGTATGAACCAGGATCTTCATTTCAGGTATGTTTTTCTTTTTCTGGTCATTTTTTAGAAAAAGAGGAAAATATGGAAATTTTTGAAGTACGTGTTGTGTACTTTATGGGTACATGTCGTGTACTTTGATGCAGCGCCAGGCCGTGTGTTGGTCGTGTCTGGGCCACACACACAGTGTGGAGGGGAGATGTGGAGGCCACTTAAGACAGAGTATGGAAAGGCCATGTATACGCCATTTACCCCAGAAGCACATGTCGTGTAGTTTCTCTTTTTTCATTAAATGGACTGCGGTAACACCTAATCGACAAAAATAAATTTTTCTCTAGGTTCCTCAACCAAGAGTGACCCATACGGTAGCGAACATCCTCTGAGCCCCCAAGCCTCCATCTATTTTCCAAATCGACAGTCGTCAATTGCATTGAAACCATAGCGGTGAGCTCTTCCTTCTTCCTGAGTTTCATTCCATGATTTTCCCTCTTTCTCAAGATATCATGTGTTGAACGTTTTGTGTGTTTTTGTAGCTCTATGCCGTTATAATGAGAATAAAGCCTCTTGGTTATAGTATTTCGATCTTCTAGCATCCAGGTTGGTGTTTTGTGCCTTACCTTTCGATGTCTTTGAGTTTTATGTGAAAATTCCACCAATACCCCTGAACGGGGTGTTGTGTGTTTCCCTTTTTGACCTTGTTGTTTTCCTTCCATGTTTGTATTCTTGTGTAGAGGTAATTCGATCATGTGTGAGGATAATTTCTATGCTTGGATGTTTTTCCCATGCCTTTTTTATTGTTTTAACTTTTGGGTCTTGTTAGCCTTTGGTCGTTATACCTATTTTCCATACCTTGTGACTATAGGATGGAATGATATTCTTGACCTGCTTGTTTTGTTGTAGACTGGTTAGCCAAGTAGCTCTGTTGGTGTACGTTGGCCTTTTATCAGTATTATGCACTAACTGGCATGAGACTGTGAGAAACTGCTGCTATAGACAATTAGGAGAAGACCGAGTGAGCTTCCCAGAGAGTCTTCGATATTATAGACTATAGGAGGGTAGACCGAGTGAGCTTCCTCAGAGTGTCTTGGATATTATAGATTACAGGGGATAGACCGAGTGAGCTTTCCAGAGAGTCTTGGATATTATAGACTAATGGAGGGTAGAACAAGTGAAATTCCTCAGAGAGTCTTTACTTTTTTTGAATTTCATTAAAACCTTTCCAGGATAGAGGAGAAATTGACTTAGCGAGCTTCCATAGAGAGCCTGTGATAGACCTGAGACTATAGGAGTAATTGACAGAGCGAGCTTCCTCAGAGAGTTTCTAGACCTTGGGTCTATATGAGTGTTAGACCGTGTGATGTTCATTAGAGAGTCCCTGAATACCCTAGAATATAAGGGGAATTGACCAAGCAAGCTTCCTCAGATAGTCTTATATTTGTGTATGACAGAACCAGAGGGGTTAGGTTGAGTGCACTGCCCAGAGGGTTGTTTGTATTTCTTGGATATGACCAGAGGGTTGGCTTTGAGTACTTCCCAGAGGGGTTCCTATTGTGTGTAGCTATTTGCTTCTCTGTTACTTGTTGTTCTGTGGTTTGATTACTGTTGTATATCATCCTGTTACTGCTTACTATTTATAGTATGCTGCCTACTGTTACTGTTTACTGCTTACTATACTATTACTTGCCTTATACTCACTTACTGTAAGGCACAGATATTCGGGTGGTTTCCTTATAGGATTAGTCTCACACACTGTTTGGTTCATTCTTTTGGGACCAAACAGACTATGTTATTGCATGTATAGACAAGGGAAAGCACACTTCGACTTCGGGTACTTGATTTCTTTGGAGCATGAGAGCATGTGACCAATCTGAGGCTTGCGATGCTGATGAGTTGCTTGTTTATTTTTCTTTTGTACCTTGAATTATTATTGTGTTCAGCATTGTGACTTGTTTGGATTCTTTTCTAGACATATGTATCATGCATCATTTCATATATACATGTGAGCTCCAGTTGATTATTATTTTAGTTTTCTGATAATTATTATTGTTGGATATTTACTGCTTCTGCTGTTGTATGCTTTTTTACTTCTGTTGTGTACTCTGCCAATGAGGGAATAGTTTCCCCACTATCACACCCAAGGCCCTTGCTGCTAGTCGAAAGCCTCTGGAGTTTGGGGAAATGTGCTTGAGGCCATGTGACCAAACAGATATGGGGAGCCTCTTGGTGGCTTCCTGAACAGGGATGTTACATATAAATCCAATTAAATTATTTAAAAAACCTTTGACAGTACCCTTACAACCTAATCACACATTTCACATACATAAGATCTATGGTGGTACACATTCCAGAAACGGATTTATCTTCACTAGGTCCACCTTCACACCATGTTCAAAGATGGAGTTCCCTATAATGTGAAAATATCTAATCAATAACATCTCCAAAGAGATATTTCTAAATAACTATCCCTCTATGTGCAATTCATGGACTATCCCCAAATGCTCTGTATGTATCTATTTTGATACAAGGTAAATAAGAATGTCATTAATAATGAAAAATAGAAACCATCCCAAAAAAACTGAAATATCTCATTCTTAAGTCCCATGAAGATAGTATGGGTATATTATTCACTAAAGAAAATCATGAGGAACCAATAGATCATGTACCATCTTCAAAATTCTGTCGTCATAATATACACCTTGTGAACCCCCAACTAGTGGTAGCCGAAAGAGATATCAATCATTGAGAACGATATCATTCTCTTAAATTGGTTAAAGAGTTCATACATCATTGGAAAAGGGTACTTGTTCTTAAATTATACCTCGTTCATGTGATGATAATCAATGCACAATCTCAAGATCACATCTACCATTTTATAAAAAAACGTGACTCACCAAGGACGACACAGATGGTATAATAAAACTATTCTCCTTAATTTCTTATAACTAAAAATTTAACTTCTAAAACATAGCAGGATGCATATGATATTTTGTAGAAGATAGTGGTTTGTTCCTATATTCTAAATCACTGAAAACTTCAATCCTTATCCATGGATGTATTACTAGAACAACGTCAGGGAATATGTTCATGTACTCATCTCCTTCAACTTGAATGTATATGTTTGAGGATATTCTTACAAAAATGGATTAACTCACCCATAATGGGAGATATGTTGCAGCTTCAAAATCATGAAAACCACTCACTCTTCTAGCTTGTCCTTCTCTATATTTAAGGAGAATATTGTCACATCGAATAATATTCACTTAAATATCTGATAGAAAAATTTTAAATAGTAATATACTAAAGATATCATGTATAGTTCATGAATTAGGCCATACATATTCATTACAACAACTAGAGTGTTCCACATAATTCTCTCTCCTCCAAGAATCAACTCACGTCATTGGGAAATGTGTGAAATAGTGGAATCACATCCTAAAAAATATCTAGAAAAAACTAATGATATAAAGGGTCGACAGTTATCTGAATCTTTTGAAAAAATGATATTGGCATGAAATAATGACTCGCAAATGTGTCTATAAGTACCGATCCTGATGTTTAGAAGACAAAAATCATACCTCAAATCATCTCTTGTGTAACCTGGTCATACACCTTCATAACCTATATTTGAACAGGTCCTTAACCACCATCAATCTATGCCTAATTTTTTACACCTGGTTTTTTTAGTGAAATAGGTTATAGTGTTTCTCCTACCATCATCTCCACCTACTAGAGAACTCCCAACTCCACTTTTAGTACCACCTCCAAAGTGTCCACCCAAACCACCCCTAGTAGATCCTTTATTGTTACTATTCCTTTGATATATAGGTAAATGTGCTAAATGTACACTATATTACTTGTGGCATGTTGGGAAATCATATTCCATGTGACCCATTTCATCATAAGAAGAAAAACCTTGCCTCTTGGGTGACTGTATTCTGGGAAGAATCCCTACACTACATATCCCTATGAATGATCATGATTATAAAAAGGAAAACATGTTCCAAGAACATGAATTCTGTCATTTACTAGTAGTAGTAGATGATCATTATTTTCAATTTCTACTACCAAATCTTGATTCCTAGTACTTCTTTTCAATAAAGATCTCTATCACCAATATCTACTCTAGTACCTTCATAATAGTTAGAATTCATTGAGAGACCATGATATCTATGATGTCTCTATAGAATCCCGGATCAAATGTTTGTGCCCCTATGTATTCATCTCGTACTATATTTAGTGAGTAGCATATTAGGTTGGTGATCCATGACACATGCATCATAGTAGAAACATCTCCATTTTGTAACTCCATAAGATCCCTGATTCAAATAGAGTTTAAGGGTAAAGGATAGTACTCATCACATAACATGTGTTTAAACTCCATCCAGGTAAGACTCTAATGACCCAATATTTATCTACATAGACATTACATTTCTTTTTTTGTATACTTAATACATTACACAAATAAACACCAAAATTCTGTATTATTTATATTCCTTTGGAAACTTGGAACACATTATTCTAATATGTTGAATGATCTTAAAAATCTCCCATAAATATCATCCCTTAGGTTTACCTATATAAACCCTTTCCATGTATCTGGGGGAAAAGAAATCAATTGAAAATGGGGAGTTCAGATGATCAGTAAGGGTAGAAAAGGAAAATATAAATATAGAGCCTTAACATAAGAATATAAAACATGAACATAACTTTTGAGAATCATAACATTTTTAACACATACCAAAATCTTGAGTCATAAATAAATCATGGGTGTTCATAATCCATAAATCATAAAAGAAAATGATTCAAGAGAAAATAGAATTGGAATAAAACATGGAATTGTGGAAAACACATAATCATATAAATTCATTTTCATATTAGTCAAGGCTTATTGCGGAGATCATCATAGTGGAAAAATTCATTTACTAAAATGAGTTCACTCTTCAATCCAGGCTAGCATTACTGAACTGGGTTTACCTATTGTTCAATCCCTATATTACTAAACCAAGATCATTTCCCATTTTAGTCATGTATATATAATGAGATATAAATCTTTACCCAAATCATTGTATGGATATATAGGTCCCACCAATCTCATAATGAAATCATTTTTACATGTTCCATAAAATCATAAATCATTCATCAGAGTATTACCCATGAAATAAAAAATGGGTATCTTAAACATCATTCCATCATAACATAATGCATGTAAAATAAATCAATTTCATAAATATAATTCCCTAGAAACATAATAAACCATAAGAATAATTGTCATAGAAACATAACCCAATTAAATAATTTCATATTAGATGAAAAATAATTTTGATAAAACATTTTACATTAATTCTTGATGAAAATATCATTTCCTTTTCAAAAACATCTTTTTTCTCAAAATGCCATGAAATTTAAAAACAAAATAATTTATTTGAAAATAAACATGAAATATTGTAAAGTAATCTTAATGTAAATAGTATGTTATAAAAACATAAACAAAACCATTCATGCCTTATATGTTAAAAGAAAACATTCTTCTTTCATTTTTGTCGGAAAAGTTATAAAAGTACCTTCTTTCAAAAACAAAAAACAATTACTTTCATACTGTATAATAATAACTCAACAATGGGTGAAATTGAATTTAATGAAATGTAGAATAATATAAATAATGTTTTATAATGTATATTTTGTAAACATGGACATGGATGATAAATATACCCCAGTAAAAACTTACGTATAAATAATCTCGTATAATAATGAGATTAAAAATTTATCCCTTACTTTTGGTCTGATATAATTTGTATGTATCTGAAATATACTATATAATTATTTAAATAATGTTTTATTACATAATCATAATAATTTTTTGGATTTCATATATGATCATATTATCATCTTTTTGTTAGTAACATTTCATTATTACTCTTTATTCGGGTATTAATGGCTTCATTTTCTTAAGCATGTTTAGTTGAATAAGTTGTTTTTATACATATTAGGTTATGTTATATCATAAAAAATGATATTAAGATAATATATACCGTATTAATTCATTCTATATATTTATAAAATCATGATTTAGTGGATATCATTTAGAATGAATCTCGTCGCATCAGGGAGACGGCGGGTCGTACATTCCCACGAGCGACAATATCATTCACATAATTTTCAAATGGTGTTGAAGTGGATGGTATATATTTTTTTACAAAATTATTATCTTGTTATTATAATCACATGGTGAAAAAAGATGGTATTTTTTGTGCAAAACAACTCGCCTATCACACCAGCTGATATTCAAAATTCTTTAACCATTTCTCCTCCTGTAACATGCCTTCAGCCAGAGTTTTCGGCACCGGCGACCATCATCCCTTGATTGAGCCTCGCTATCTACGGTCCTTCTCGTCCTCTGGAGGATGTCGGTTGCCCAATCGGTCTTTGAAGGACTGCAGGTTCCTTTAATGAGATGTTGTGTGGCCCACCTACGTCTCTCAGAAACCCTGTTTCCCATAGGCTCCCCCAGCGACTCCTTTGGTTTCGTGGGATGGTTCTAGCCTTTCCCTAGATTTATCTATATCAGCATTTGACGAGGATATGTCTGGTTTGAAATGGACTCTATTAGATTATTTTGGGGGTGGAAAATCCACCTATTAAGGTTTTGAAAAAATAGGTGGATTCTTGGGGTATGTAGGCCCCAGCACGTATATCTGTGGTCCATCACCTCTCCCATTGCTTAGTTTTATTCTCGGAAGTAGATTTTCTCTATGATATGTGTAATGATCCCCGCTGAGTTGGTCGGTGGCATTTTTCTATAGCACAGTGGTCGTTGGAGTTGCACAAAGGCAAGGATAGTTTGAAGGATGTGGTATGGATCAGTTTACCCGGGCTCCCTCTTCCTTTTAAGAACAGTTCTCTCCTCAAAGCTATAAGATATTCCCTTGCGGGTTTCCTCTATGTCAATAAGAGTACCCAGTGCGGTGCGGATCTATCATATGCCCGGATGTGTGTGGACTTAGACATGTCCTATCCAATTCCAGAGAAGTTTTCCCTGAAGGTTCAAGGTTCATTGATGTTGTCTCAAGACGTAGTGTACCATGTGTTCCCCAAGTTCTATGCTTCTTGTCTCCTCCAAGGGCACTCAATTAAGTCATGTATGTGGCATCTACATGGATGTTTCCTCTAATAGGCTTCACCCAACCCGGGGCGTGATGTCCCAGTCTGTGGGAGGGCTGGGTCCTCCAACATCCAGGTGGTTCCTCAGGTTGGGGTGTCTTCTCTAGATTCGGTGGTTTCGAAGTGCTTCCCCTGCTCCTCCTATTTGGCTGGTGTCGCCTTGTCCAGTGAGGCTCTCAGCTCCCTTTCTAAGAGGTGTTCCCTCAGCTTGGATGGAAATGTTTGTTGGATGGATATTTGGTCCCCGCCAATTGCTTTCATCAGGTGGTCTTCTAGAATTCTATTTACGGACTCCCATTGGCATGTAGGAGCCCTTTGTGGTGTCCTTTCAGGTTCCAATGGATCTTCCCAAAGGTGAAGGTGGCCTAAGGTTGGAGGTATGTCCTCTTTTCCCCCACCCTTGTCGAATGCGATTTATGGAAAGCATGTGGATGGTTATTCTAGGCTAGTGGAGACTGTAAGTCAGGCTCTACCGGATAAGGGAAAACATTCAATGTTCGTGTCTCCTCTGAGTGTGATGAGAGGGAAGACCCTCATGTTTCATTCAAACTTGTACTCATTTCCCCAAGTCCTCACAGACCATAGTTCAGGGGTGTGCACTCGATCGAAGGTAAAGTTACAAAGGACTCAGAATTTGGAGAGATTCTCTTTCTCGCTTGAGACCAAGTCGTATGGGGACAGTGCTGGGAAGATGTTATACAAATGATACCAATAATTATATGGAATGATCGAGGACTCAGGGTGAGGATTAAAATAGATTTCTTGGCTTCTAAGATCAAGAAACACAAGGCTCTCATTGCAGTGGTATTGGAACATAAACAGAACCCCAGAAAAATGAAATAGTTCACTCACAGGATCAATATGAAGGATTCCATGAAGGTGACTCCAACCAACCAGCACATTTGGATTTTCTGGAATATATTGGTTATGGTGGATCAGACCCAGGCGGGGGACCAGTTTATTACTATGAGGGTGAAAAAGGGCCAATACACTTTCGATGTAGCCTTTGTTTATAGAAGTTGTCACAACACGAGAAGAGGAAATAGGTGGCATGAACTCTGTGCTTTTGACCCCAGAGAGGATCCTTGGATAGTAGGAGGTGATATTAACATCATCACTGAGCCAGCTGAGAGGAAGGGTCATGGGCTGTTCCCATGCCAAGCAAGTACAGAATTTATCCAGGTCATGACCAATAAGGGACTTATGGACTTGGGGTACTCTGGGGATCAATTTATGTGGTGTAATAACCAAAGAAGAAATAGACGTTGTTGTAGGAAACTTTAAAGATGTCTTTCAAACCTTCATGCGATCACAATATTTCTGAATGCCAAGGTAAACAACCTAATCCATGGGTTATCTGACCATTCACTACTGCTATTGTCTCTAGTTCTCAGGCATGATTACAAGGAGTGGTTTAGGTATTATGATCACTAGACTCGTAATCTAGAGTCTCATAATCTGTTTAGGACATCATGGGGGGATCTGGTGTAAGGCCGCTTCTGGATGGCAATTCATAACAAACTCAGGCGGTAAAAATGGAGACAATAGGCATGGGTAGGGGACCTCATTCTTATTCACCAAGAGATGGATGTCCTCAAATGGGACATCGAGCATCTGGAGGGTGACTTGGAGGAAGCTTGGAATGACTCGATCTTTGAAAATCATTCATCCTAGAAGAATTGTATGGAAGTGATGCTTCTCCAACAAGAGAGTTTGTCCCAGGAAAAATAAACGATTACGTGGTTTCATTAGGGAGACAAGAAAACATCATATTTTCATGCATGTATCAGAAAGAAAAGATGACCGATCAAAAACAATATCAAGCTGGATGATGGTACATTCACGGATGACAGAGATCTTGTGGGTGGTATGGCTTGCTCCTTCTTTGAATATCTTCTTACTGGCCCATGAATGGTTGGTGGGTATACGAGCGGTGGTGCTGATCTTTGGGATGCAATCCCAAATAGAGTTTCTTGCAAGTACAATTCATGCATTGAAGGGATTCTAGATGAGCATGAGATCCATGTAGCCATGATGAGTCTCAATCCAGATAGTGTACTAGGTCCTGATTACATTCTTGGGACATTTTATAGAGACTTTTGGGAAGTTATTAAGGAGGAAATTTTCACTAGAGTTTAGGATTTCTATGGTGTAGGAGCTCTCCCACGTGTTGCTAGCACCACGACCATGGTTCTTACAACGAAGTTGAAGAATCCCTCCTCCCTCCTCCATTATCGCCCCGTGAGCATGTGTAAATTTACGTACAAGGTCCTCTCATGAATTATCTACAATAGTTTTCCCATGTTTCTTTTAAGGTGGATCTCCATTGAGCAACACAACATCGTGAGGGGGCGTTCAATTCAGGGGGCTATCGCTCTGTAAAAGGAAATGGTACGGGACCTGAATCACATGACTAACGGCTCAAACATGGTCATTATGCTGGAAATGAACAAAGTGTATGATATATTGGAATGGGTCTTTATGAACAGGGTACTGGCTTGCATGGGGCTCTCTCCCAAGGCCTCGGAAATCCTTTTTAGATTCTTTAGTTCTCTGTGGATGGCAGTCTCATTCATGAGGAAAATTCATGGATTCTTTAAGGCCACCCGAGGTTTATGACAAGGTGATCTGATTTAGTAATGCATATTAATTCTTATGATGGACACCATAAGTAGGCTCCTGAATAGAGGAATCTTCAATGGTAGTATATTTCCCTTTCTCATGAGAAGGAACCTTCATTATAGCTCCCACATAATGTTTGTAGATGACACAATTATATTCCTGAATGCAGGTAAGAGGTTTGTGAAGTCTATCAACCTGATCCTGAAGGATTATTGTTACTAGATTAGTCAGATGAAAAAATATTCCAAATTAAACCTGTATATTTCAAGAAAATGTGCGGCAAGGTGGGTCTCTTCCTTATGTAATAGAATGGGCATGCAGCAGGGCTACTTCTCGATAGAGTACCTAGGATCCCCAATATCATCAGGAAGATTTCATGTTTAGGACTTTGATTAGGTGGTGAGAAAGATCATAGGGTGGGTTATCAACTAGAAAACCACTTTTTATCCATCGGGGGGTGTATTACGCTGGTCAACAGTGTTCTGTTGGCCATCCCAGTGCCTGTTGTGGCTTCTAGATCAGTGCTAAAAGGTGATATCAAAGATATAGACATGGTACTATCCAATTTAATTTGGGATTCACTTTTGGAGGGGAGGAGACACTGGGTCTCTTGGGAGAGGATGGACCAGCCAATCCATGAAGGGGGAATTAATGTTCGGAGCGTCGCGGCCACTGTGCAATGTATGGATGGTAAGACAGCTTGGGAGATATTGGAGAAACAGACTCTCTGGTGGAGGACCGTGTACCACATTTACACCAGTAATCTCGATACCAATAATGTCCAGGGATCCCCCTTATGGAATCAGATTTATCCTCTGGTTTTGGGTCTTCAACGTCACTCCTGCTGGATCATGGGATAATGAAGCATCTTCTTCTGAAAATACAACTAGGTGGGTTCTTTGTTAGGATTCCTGAGGTGTCTGGCCCTTATGATTACATTCAAGGAGGTGAGCCTGTATTCGGCTTTCAACGAGGTAGCACTGGACAAAAATTAGAAATAAATATTTGACTCATTCCTGGTCAATTCAGAATGAGACAAGTGTGTGTTTTCCCCATCGCACTCATGGAAGTTCAACATAAAGTACTTCCGTAGGATCTCTTACCCTCATACACAATAGGTTACCAGGAACCATTTAGCATGGAGCAATAAAATCCCATCGAAATAAAACTTTCTCGTATAGAGAATAAGAAACGTGGAGATTCCATCTGATGAGAGCATCAAGAGGATGGGAATCGGTTTAGCCTCCCAGTGCCAATGTTGTAGCAATAAAATTGAGGAGATCTCGAACCATATTTTCTTTGAAGGGGAATGGGATCAGGTCGTGTGACAATGCTTTGGCGTCTTCACAGAGGTCTCCTCAAATGTGCTACATGGGGATTATTTCTTCGAGATTTGGTTTCAAGGAACACCAGAGAAAGGTCCGAAGAGGATGGAGCGGTCCGTTGTCCTTAGTGCTACATGCTAGTGTCCCTAGCAGGACCGCAACAATGCTAGACTTGATGGGATAATTTAAATAGGGAGATCCATCATTTTGAGAACCATCTACTTACATAGTGACATGGTCACCCTGCTTAAGAACTAGTGGGATCCTCCCTCACTGCACACGCTACATGTGTGCCCCGACCTGGATCATTTTATATTGGAAAGAACGCATGGGTAGTAGATAAGGTGGAATCCTCCAGAAGAAGGTTTAAAGCTTTACATATACGGATCTTGTATCTCATGTATCATGCGAGGTGGAGGCATGGTTCAAAACTTAGGTGGGAGTGTGGTCCTTGCCTTCATCGCTCATTTTTGTAATGGAAATTTTCTTGAGGCGGAGTCCAAGGCAGTTCTCACAGGCCTTAATCAATGTATCCAGAAAAATATAGAAATATCCCAAGTGGAAATGGACTCGAGGATCATCCATGACTCCCTGCTGGGTAGAGGTTCCATCTCATGGTCTATTGCGTACATAATCAGGAGATGTAAAGTGTTACTGAGCAGTAAAATTAAGGTTACTCACACCTGGAAAGAGGGGAATATAGAGGTGTATTTTCTTGCTTCCCTAGCTGCTCCGGGTTCCAATGTCACCTGCATCCCTAATGCCACCTCCTTGAAGCCTGAGGGTGTAAATTTAATTCTTGGGGACACCCTTGGTCTCCATTATTTTAGACTTCCCTAAGACCTGTGTTTCTTTGTTCTCTTACTCTTTTGTGTTCTGTATTCTCTCCTTGGAATAAATATATAATTTGATGATGATGTTATAATAATAAATTCTAGTTATTATTTCCATAATTATTCTCATCCATGTAATGTGGGGATGGGAAAAATATCACACCATGGCGTGGAGAAGGTAAGTCGTGTACACGCATGCATAGTGATTTAATTATTCATAGGTTGGATAGAAGGTGAAATACGGTTGTTAAATAATCTCAATAACATATAAATATATAAGGGATACTATATTTATTACTTTATAATGGAAAATTTCATGAAGTGTATGTAGAAGAAGAAATATATTTTAATGAATTGATAGAGGAGATTACCACTTCTTTGGCGAGATCCATCTAGATCTCCTCTTAACGGCACTAGAGTTGGTATTTTGTTTTGAAAAGAACCTTTATAATGAAACTAGATAAGTTTATAAGGTGACATGGGGTGGGGATATCTGAGAACGAAGACTCAAATTTGAAGTGATGTTGTGGGGGAGGATGTGCCCTTTTATAATTGAGATGTGGGGCACTTTTGGAATCTCAATAAATATTAATTAAATATAAATTATTTGTTAAATAAAAATCAATCAAACATGAGTTATATAAAAGATAATGTGATGATGGTTCAATATCCTCTCAACCAATAATTCTTAGATATGGTTTTATATCATTTTAAACCTTATCATTTCAGTTTACACTTAATTATTCTCTTTTAATTTCAATTGTTGTAATAATGTCTTAAATATTAAGTGACTATAAATTTCACATATATGGATTCAATTTCCAATAAATGGACACTTAATTAACTTTTAGACCATATAATAGTCACTTCATAATTTTTCATGTTTTTTATAATTTTAAAATAATTTTATAAAATATTATATTTATAAAATATCAATAGTGTTGATTTTTTCACAATTCATTTCACTGAATTTAAATATACTCAAAAAGAGATATAAATTCGAAAAAAATAATTTAATATTCATATAATACATCATTTGACCTATAAAATTAATTTATTCACTTAATTGATTCATATAATATTTATTTTAATATTTTTCATGTCATTTATTTAATATTTCTATTAATAAAATATTTGTTGTATCCTTCTTGTGTCAGTATTATTGGTAATTATTCAATCTCTAAAAATTATAAATAAATTTCCACGATGTGGATTATTTAATTATACACATGTAGAAATTTTTTTCTAATTTTTATCATATGTATCCCTATATTAAAATTATTGTACTTATAATATATAAGACGTTGACATTTGGTAACTTTCATGTCACTTTATTTTAACTTAATAATATTTATATCATTTTCATGGAAAAGTATATTGAATTAATAAATTAAAATACATAGGTTTTAATGGTATATGGTTACTCATCAAATATGATTTTATCAGGTGTTATGGTAGTTTTGAAGTCCTTATAATATTATTTTGTTACCTAAAATACCTGATTTACCTTTAACTGTGTTAAATAAAAATTGACATAGTTATAATTGAGAAAAATCCAATAAAAATAAAAGGAACTTATTTAAAAAATTTGAGACCACTAATTTGAAATATTGAATCCATTTTTTTAAATTTAAAACTCAGAAATTTTAGTGATAAGATTAAAATTAAGCCCATTGACAAAATGAGAAAATGTGTTTTTTAAAAGTAAAAACCATCAAAATATTGACTTGTGTTTATATTGAATATAAATGTAGAAATATTTCCAATTACCTAAATTGGATTAAATGGTAAAATCATAATCTAATTATTCTATAAAACATATTAAATGGATAATCTTACAATATAAATAAATTTGATGAAAAAGTAGTTTTGAATAAAAATACAGCATTTTTACTATTCATGAAAATATAAAAGTTATTACAAAAATAAAAAAAAATTCCCAAAAACATTTTGATATTCCAATTAAATAATATTATGAAATTTTATTTAAATAGAACATATAAAATTGAATGAAAATATTTAAAATCAATGCTCCATCAAATGGTGACAAACAACATTTTTTTGAAAAATACTTCTTTTATCTAAAAATTGAATTTGATCTTATATCATTTCTAGAAAACATATAAGGTGGATTTTAAACATTATATTGAATATATTACATATATATTTCATTAATTAAATCTATTAATTCTGATTTTGTTATTTTATAAACTCTCTTATTTTCATTAAATAGTTTTTCATAAAAACATTTCTATTTATTTAAAAAGGGTGTTATATTCGTTTATAATTATTTTATCACCAATGAATTAATTATTTATACATTTTTAGAGAATATTTTCATAATTTAGTTAATATTGATCATATAATCTATTATAATGGCTAGGTTATAAGGTAAAATAATAATATTTATTTGTTCTTTTAAATTCGTCCTTGCGTAAAATGAATCCTATCAAAAGAACATGAAATTGTGTGTAACAAATTCCAATAATAGGATCATGTATACCACTATATATGTTGGTGTTTCATGTGGTGAAATATTATATTTGTATAGAATATGAAAAAAGACATCAAATAAATTAAAATTAATCTATCTTATACAAATATCGGGGTGTTACAGAGATTCATTTAATAATGGATCAGTGTGACAAGACCCCACTAGTGATACACCTCTCCCTAAATAATATTGGTTACAAGTTCATCCATATTATTTTTTAGGGTTCCATAGTATCCAAAAATCATGAACCACCAATCAATATAATTCTCTACTCTATAACGGTATGGCTCACCATGAAGTCTGAGTGGTCTTTGTTACTAAAACTATTATGGTTGAATTAGTATGAATACATCATTATCTTTCTATATTAGAATAAATTTATTCTAAACATGTGTAAAAATGTCATCCAGAACTCCTATATTTGGTTCCAATCACCTCTCATCAAGTGGAAGCACTCCTCTATTCTCGCCTAGAGGGAAACCATAATGATCAATACCATTTTTAGAGGGATCATCACTAGAAATTTTATTATAAAAACTAAATATATGAATCCAAGCTATGTATAATCTTTGAAATATCTTTACATTTGGAAGGTCATACCATGGTCAGATGAGAAAATCTTGGTTGCTGACCCAACAAGTACATTGAAGTCAACGAACCATTCCTGTATGATGTATGTACCATTTGATTCCATGCAACTGGTGTATCATAATACTAAGTCTAAAAGTTGGTTATAAGAGTCATAGTGTATGGATATGTCGGTCTCCATTGAATCACATTCTTCTCTAGCATGAAAGTAAAACATGATATGCCTTAAAATAATCCCCCCATGTTATAAAACTTTTCCTCACAACATATCTAAATCCAAACACCACCCCTAAGATCGTCCCATACATATACCACTCTATCACAACCCAACCCAATAGGGCCCCACCATTACATGAGGTATGTCATGTGTGACAACACAAGCCTGTCTCCAATAAGCCGTGGGAAGGAAACAAACACCAAATAAGCATACCACACAAATATAATTCCTTGTAATAATAAACCGATACAAGAACACACCTACCAGTATATCACAATCGTGTGAGATAAAATATTATACTAACCTAAGATAAAACACAAGCATGTAATAAAATCTATAATAAATACAGTATAAAAAAATTATTTAATGTATGAAACGGTAAAATGCATTCTCTACCAGAAATAAAGGGATTTATAGCCTGAAAACCTGTTTGGAGAAAGGACTTTATTGTGATCTCACATACTAACCACTAACATGTCATCATTATCACCTAGTACTATTGTGATCTAGCTACCAATGACCTAACAATGTCCCCATATAAATGTATTAAATCTACATAAGACATGAAGGATGATGGAAATCCAATATAGGTGTGATAATATATTTACCCAATAGGATACCACAAATTCCAAAAGTGGTAACATTGGAAATAAATTGTCATCGCAACCCACAGTAAGGGATAAGCAACCCAACAAATAGATATACTGATAGAATAAAAAGAAAAAAGAATAATAGGAATTTATTAATACTTATAGTGATCTAAGAATGATAAGTTTGTATGTGTCTCCAAGATATAGTTTTTTACTTATTCCAGTATCCCAATATAAACCTCACCAAATGTGGGGGACCCATGCCTCATTAATAGTATGTCACTGGAAAAGTGGTTTTAAAAAAATAGATCGGAAGACCCATACCTCATCTATTCTCTATAGATAGTTGATAATACTCAATAAAGAGAAGACCCATATCCTAAGATGTTTATGTGGGATCTAATGCTCATTATATATGAATTAAGAGAGCCACTCCCAAACCTACGCATGTTGTATGGGGTGTTACACACCCCATTATCCCACTGATTCACACACTTGTGTCTCAAAATCATCCAACCAATGTGAAAGGATTGATTTTATTAGGCCACCTCATGTCATATATATAATATAGAAAGAAATATCACTATAACATTATACATTGAATTATTTTCCATAAGACAACATTTAGTTATAGTTTCAAGTCTCAAGAAATCAAATATGATAATTAGAACCATATTAGAAAAGTAAATTGTTTGTACCTTCATTTATATGGGGTTTTTTTACCAAGTTTGAACCTTATTTTGTCCTTATTATGAATTTATCATGACGATATTCACATACACACCATTTTTAATATAAAAAAAATTTATGGGACTACTTGATGACCTAGGTGTGTACTCCTAGTACAAGTATCGGCTGGTCAGGAAGGTTACATGGTGTGTGGGTCTTAACACACGATGTGTGATATTTAACTAGTATAGAAATGATATCAACCATATATGGTACACTAAATGGCATGTTTTCCTCTAGAACAGATAGTGTGTATTCATATATATTAGAGAAACATATTCTTCTTCCTAAAGAATCATCACACCATATTCTCAACAAATCTCACTGTCAATCATGTCCATGTTCAATATAGGGCCATTATATCATATGTAACTCCTCCAGTCACCAGTTTTGAACCATCAGCAGTTGAAAATAATATTTTCCATCAACTTGTGTGAATCTCGAGATGCTTCTATCACCATTTGAGAGTCGGATCCCCCATCCTACAGTTTTTAATCCATTAGGGATCATCACATCTAAAAATCATTTCATATTTTACCAAACAAAAAAATAACAAGATTCTTGTATTTAATCACATATCGAACCAGATTAGTCATTAAATCATTGGTTTACTATGTTCTAATGATTAACACTATGGGGAATATTAGATATAGGAACAACCAATGAATTGAAATAATCATTGTCCATAGAAAACTACATGTTTATCATAATATTGAAAACTAAAAAATTATTTGATATATGGAATTATGATGTAAAAAAAGATAAAATGAATGAAAAAATAAATTGAATGGTTTGTGCATTAACAAGTTAGAAACAAATATTTAATGACAAAAATATATGCTATAAATCTAATATAATGGGTGTGATTCACTTATAAAAAATCCCTACCATATCATTGGATTGATCATTGGAAAAAATGGATCATTAATGGTTTCAGTGGAAATCTATAATAATTTATTCATTTGTGGAGATCCTTGCCAAACCCGATCATTATTCCCGATTCAATATTCAATGAAGGTTCACTCCCATAGTGAATGTCTCTCCCTCTCAATATCCTAGGTTTATAAGGTTATCCCAAGATAATATCCATAGTAGGTAGTATATTTGATTTAATTATGTAAAGAAAAATTTAATTACAATTTTAATTTAATTTTTATTTAATTAAATATCCACCCCCAACTCCACATTCACCCGGTGTCTGAAGCATAAAAATGTTACATCATGTCCAAGTTAAAACATGTATTTTATAATAACTGATGGTCTTAGATTTTCCATATAATACATTGACCAATACTAAAACTGTCCTTTCTAAAAAAATGTGTATGTGTTTTAATATATTTCATATTTTTAATATATCATTCTCATGGTCCTATGACACCCATAAAAGAATCCAAATCTGATGAAAATTACTAGATATAAAGGAAGAAATATACAAAAGGTCTAAACATCAAAACTATATTCATCAAAATTACCCCAATAAGGAATCCCTGTCATTCATCCTTGAAGATGATTCGGGTTTGGGATAGTTTTAGGGCTTACACCAGGTTGGAGGCCAATATATGGATGTGGATCATGGAGTGGACAATGGAGGAGACCATCAATAAAGATGGGGTTAGTGATTACACCTATTAAGAGGCACATTATTTTATTACCATAGTTTAATTTGTTTTTATTAATGTTTCAATATGTGTTTCATGAGTTTGGATGAAGTAGTGAGGCTGAGAATTGTCGTTGATTCATCTAATGACCTTAGATGTCACACTTGGACAATTATCCATGTAAAATGTGTGATTGTATACGTTGGTTTTTATTTCATAAGTTCATGTTTCAAGGATTTCCCATATTCTATATAATAATTAAATACAATGAAAATATTTATATTCATGAAGAGAAGAATAGTTTAGGATTTTCCATGAAAATTTTAATTTACATGAAGTATATATTAAAAGTTGTACTATAAAAATACATGAAAATATTTCATGAAAAATACATTTTAGAAGAGAATAATAGTTGGATTTTAAATATTTGATACCTATATTATTTTCTATAAGTATATTCTCATATAAAAAATATGGTTTGGCCCATTAAATATCCTTATAAAATCTTTTCATCATCATTGTAGGGCTCAAAGGTCAACCACAATCAAGGATGTAGTCCAGGCTAGTCTTTTGGTGGTAGAGGAGGCATAGATCCATATTGGATTGTCTAGAAACATGAATAATCCCCACATCATTCATTCCAAATTCTATGCATAGTTTTGTCTATAATCTCATGCGTTGAAGCCCATATTTTTCTGGAATGTTGGATGCAGGTGTTGATCCCCCATGGCTAGATCGAATGGATTGTGTAAATCCATAATTGATATAACAATGTGAAGGATATTGGGGAGTTTGATATGGGATAGTGATTATTTGGATATTGTTCATTAACATTAAAATTATTATCATAAAACCCCAGAATCAAATGTGGATGATCTGTATTATCTGATTATTTTATTTTTTAGTCTTTAAACTTAGTCCACCCATGCCTTATGCGTACGAGATCAAAACCACCATCCTTTGACAATAAAGAAACTAAAAATCATCCTTTATGATTATAAAATAATGAGTCATTTGATATCAATCTGATATCATTCATGAAATTGGTGTCTTTTATGCTTGTGGATAAAGAGAAGAATAAGTTTTGATCAAATGGAAATAATGTTTCATTTAGCTATTCAGGAAACTATCATTCAAGGAGTTCGACTTCGAGTGGGTAGAAGATAATTTTTTCAAATTTATTGGAATTTGATGATATAACTACAAAGGATATAGTTGAACCCTCAGAAGGAAAACACCATGAAATTCATCATATGTTTCTAATAACCGAAATGACTTAGGTGTTTGAAGAGGATCCGAGATATGGGATTATTCTCAAAATATTAAATGATTCCTTGATGAGGCTAAAAACCTAGATCTATGATATTGGATAACTTTCTATAAATACAATGGAATACTTGGGTACATTGTATTTTAATATTTTTAGATTAATCTTGTTTTTGAAGAAACAGAGTAATTTTGAAACAACTATTATTCAAGGAGTAGGTACTGCATATACATGGATTTCTTAAGTGAGAATAAAATCTTATGATCACTCAACTTGTTCATATCACACTCATAGTGATTCGTCAATAAATGTTTTCATGAATAACATTGAGATATTGTGATCCATGGACATTGGTCTCCCAGTTTTCAAGAATGGTTTGATAATCTATAGAATGTGAATAACAAACTTTGTTTCAGAAAATAGAATAAATGTGGTCTTGGAGGATAATTATACACACATTATTTTCATGAAAAAGTATTTTCACCAAATTCCACCTTGAACAAGTACTTTTACATGTGAAGTAGTGTGTGCATAATGTGTTTGAAGTATAATATTTCATGCTAATATAAGAAGACATTGTGAGTTCGGGTTTTTATGTGACATGTAGTAGACATGCATTACACACATGTATTGAACCTAAACTAAGGTAATAAGTAGTGTGTTTGAAATGTTTCTGTACAAAAGGAAAAAATTAGGCCATGGAAAAAACACTCATCAATACATGCATGATCATGTACCTATAAATAATTCTTTAGATGTTCAAAATAATATACCTTTATATTCCATGAAATCCATGCAAGAATTGTGATTTAATTGAGAATTCAAGAAAAATTGATTTTGAGGTTTGTAAAATATTTTTCTTTCATAAAATAATACATAATAATTGTTTTCACCACTTTCATACATCATAATGTAGTTTTTTACTTTTGAAAAAAACTATATAATCATAGTTTCACGAAGGTGATAAATCATATTCCGGTGATCAAACATGTATGAGAAAGACCAACATTAAAGAAATGGTTCATATTAAATACACTATAATGTGTGATTTATAAATCTCATATAAGAAGTTAAACATGTCACCCTAAATTGGATCAAGACTGAAGTGAATAATGAGTTGGTAGTTCTGGGTATTACTAGTTACTAAAGAGGCTTGAGGCAGGGGGTTATAAATAGCCAAATGTAGTTGGGGGATATAACCAACTACTTATTGCAGATTGAATCATGGTTATAATCATTTTGTAATTGGGGGTATGAATTATTAATTTTGCTAACCACCTTTTCTTATAGAAGAGAATCTGTGTTGGGGGGATAACCAATACGATAAGGACTATGCCTTTTTACTAAACCATGTAAATCTATGTGTAATGTACCTTTATGTTATAGAATTGTTTGTGGTATGGATGAGAGCAAGAATAAGAATGGATTGAATCATTAACCTGCCATAGATGTTAAATTAAAAAAAGGTAAAATTTATAAAAATGAAAAGGGATCATCAATTCAACCCCTCCCCCTCATAGTGACCCAGTAGTGATCTAGGAACTATAATTAGTATCATAGGGAAGGTTACCTCTTAAAGAACCACATGAATTTTGGTGATAGAGAACATGAATTCAATTAATAGTAGGGATGTTTCCATTTTCAATGGTGATAAATAATTACTTTCTTTAATGAAAATATTTATGTTGATTAAATGAATTAATTTATGTATTTAATTGTATATTCCTCAAATTTGTGAGTGATTTGACTTGTTTTATTATTTATTGCATGAAACAAAGAATATTTTAAAATGGAATAAAAAGAGGTGGAAATTCAATCAAAAAGACCATTTTTCTATGAGAAAAGTAATGATCCATGACACCAGATTTTTTAACGTGAATCAGGATAGAAGACATGGAAAATAAAAATTACATGTCATGTAATTCAATAACATGATGAGGTTTCATTAAACGAGGTATATTCCACCATGATAATTCTTGAAGACAATATACACTATGAAAAATAATTACACATAATTTAAATACATTACACAATGTTGACTTTTCAAGATGGAACGATCTGAGAAACCCTCTGAAGACATGGATTACAAGACATGAAAAGTCATTACATGTCATTCCAATTTTAAGAAACAGAAAAAATATAGATTTTAAAGATCTAAAAAATAGATGGTGTTTTTGACCAAAGCCCCTATAAATACACCCTTTGTCACACCATTTAAGGGGGTCTGGATAGAGCTCAACGAGGAGCCACTACTAGAGACACACACCTGTTGTGAACCGCTGCTTAACGACTTTTCTATAGGATTTCGGATTTATTATTTTTATGAACCCACTCATGGTTAGGAAGAGAGGGTAATTTGTTTGTGTCTTGGAAAGTGTGGTGAATGAGGTTTGAATGTATGAAATATTTTATATTTTATTATAGTTAATATTGGGATTTCATATATTATCATGAATTCCATCTTTTACCTAATTGTTTCTTTCATGAATATTGTGGTCAGAGTTAGGTATTGGGTTTAATTTCATTCTTTCTTTCATCATGACCATTTCCAAGATTGATAAAATGAATCTGTTTATTATTTGATCTATGGTTTATACTTCCACCATGAACATTTGTTTTTTTCCTTCACTTGTGTTTAAATAAGGTTTTAGGTTACCCATCCTTTTCAATCTGACATACCTGACAATTAAAAATATTGTATTTGGGATGGATTTTTTTTATCATGACCATTGGACTCACTTGGACTTGATTTCGATGACTGCATGATTGTTAAATGCATTTTTTATTATTTTTAACCACATAAACCTGTATTCATTGCTTCCTAACACACATTTTACAATATATTATTCAACTTTATCAACTAATAAAATTCTCAATAGTTTGGATATAATTTCTTCAAATAAAAATTTATTTAGGTTTATCTTATTTAATTACTATTTTATCAAACAATGACTTTATGTGTTCGACCTCAGACTTAAAATTCCTATAATACCCTGATGTTTAGTTCTTTTTTTATTCATTTTTTAAATTTTTAGATTCAGCAACCCAGTGGGAATTAAAAATTATCACGGGGATATCAATAAATATCATGGTTGTATGAATTTTATGATACCATATCTCATATAACATAGTGTATAAGTAATATACATAGCTAGAGTGTTATTTCCACCCTATGATGATTAGTATTTTCTTAGTTTTATAGATAGAATGAACTTAGAGTTGGATGGAAGGGATCAAAATGAAATATTTATGGATTAATTTGAAAAGGTATACATGAAAGTGATGGGTCTCAAAATTTCTTAGGAGATCTGGGATAAATTGAGAAGTATCTATGAGAGAAATATCAATGTCAAATATGTGAAGTTTCTAATATAGAAAAGTTGGTTTGGAGAAATTAAAATGTGTTGTGATGAAAATGGTATGACTACATTACCATAATAAATGATTTTGTTAGTAGAATAATAAGATCATTACATTTAAAATTAGAAAAATTACATCTATAGATAAGAAATAAAACATTGAAAATGATTTTTAAGCCATGATAAAATGAAAATAAAGAGTCAAATAAGAACCAGAATGAAGTGATTATGATGACAATTAAAGTGAAAAAACCTCAATAAATTATGTCCATTTTTACTTGAATGTTTAATATAGCCATGTGAAATAGAAAAGTAAAAAACATCACTCAAATGCTATAATTTCCAAAAGAGTGGTCATTTTCATTGTGACTATAAAATGAAGAATATAATAATTCCTAATAAATAAAGTGGAAGAATCATAAGAAGAAGTTTTATTCCATGAAGAGAACTATAATGATTAACAAAATGGATAAATCTTTTTTAATAAGTAGTGAGTCAAAAGATGGAAATTATTTTATGAATATAATGTGAATTTAGTGAAAATGCAAGAATCCTAAATACTCATTTTAAATTGAATAAGGTGATGAGAGAACCAAACTAAAATTAATCTTAAAAGAAAATATTGAAGATTCACTTACGTCCAATCTAAAACTTAGTAATGAAAAGAAAAGGATAAAAAAGTAATTAAAATCACCTTTGAAAATAATGAACATCCCATGAAAGAGTGGAAATATATTAATGAAATAACATGCAATAAGATGAAGATAGATTAGTCGGAAGGAAAGAATAAAGTTGTTGAAGAAACCCCATTTGGAAATGAAGATTCAAAACATATTTAAGAGAATAAAAAATAAAGAATTAAATTAACTAAATCTGAGAATATTATGAATGATCTAAGAAAAAATATTTCTATGAAAAAGGATGAGTTATATCTAATAGGGTCAGTGTGAATTTCTACAAAAATTTGGATAAATAAAAATAGAGACTTCACTAGAGCTATGGAAATTAAGGGTGAATCATCTCAAGGTTCTATACAGAAGGGTCAACTAGGACAGGTTTTTTCTACACATAAATAGTCCCAATATATATATGTTTCCTCTAATTCATCAAGAAGGTTTCTTCCTATATGAAACGCCAACTATATTTGAAAGGATAGAAACAAAAATACTCATAGAAGAAGAATTATCAGTCTTGAAAAAAAGGTAGAGAGGTTATTTCTACTATTGTGGGAAATTTAGTCATAAATATTATTCATGTTGGTAGAAAATTTCACTACTAGGAATGATTCATGAATAAAGGGGGTGTAATGATGAAAAAATTAGATCATAAAATTATAAAGAGAGGTGTGTGACCATGAAATGATAATACCCTCAATTCAGAACAATTTTTAACACTTGAAGATAACTTGTGGAAGATGTGTTCTAGAGGTCATAAATCTATGAAATTCTTGAAAATACATCCCAGAGAGATTCCTTATACTAATAAAGGGAAAAATATTCAACAGAAAATTAGTGGAAAGTATTTTTGAAATTATAAAAAGTCCAAAAAATCCATGAAATTAATACTAGTTGTTTTTTCAAACAAACATAAATTTGTTAAGAAATTAGTGGAAGATGAGAAGAATTATGAAGTTAATTGAAATAAATTGATTATAGTATATGAGGAGGAAAAAGGTATTTCACGCAAATGAGATGATAATTCATCCACATGTGACGAATTGAAAATCATGAAGTGTGAATACTATAAAAAAATTGGGCATAAAATAAGATATTTCATAACAATTCATCAATCCCAATAATATGTAATTAAAATGATATAAAAATTAAAAACAATACATCTGATATTGAAGAGAAAATTACATACACATTTTAAGTTTCAATTGATGAGGATATATCAGCCACACATTCAATGAAACTGAATAATAATAAGAAGACTAGAATGAGTTGAATCGCTCTATCTGAATGTTATTTCTGAGAAACAAAATGGTTTCTTCATATTCCCTATTTTTTTATATGTTTTTATCCAAAAATTTGTTAATTTAAGGATATGTTTGAGGATTTAACTTCATGATATAATGATGATATTGTACTTCAAAAAGTCTTCTAAATTCCTTGAAATGTATTAAAAGTGTTCACCCGTAAGGGGAGAAATCTTGATAATTAAAACGAAAACCTTGGGAAAATTTAAAAATTAAACGTCAAGGTATATCAATCAACCCTTCATTCATTATTTTTAGTGGTATTATCTTAACAATTATCGGCTACTGCTTGGTTGATGAAAAAATGAGATAAAGGAAGGGTTTCTATTTTTACTTGTACATTATTATTTGTTTGTTAATGTGTGTATATGACTTTTCATTTCATTGATAAATCTGATTATTTAAAAATATTTTGATGATTATTGATACATTTTGAAAATGATTTCACATCCATGTCATTTTATGTATAGCTTAGTCTTCCTTGGTTGTATATCTCTTGTTTTCTACATAGGGCTATCCAAAATAGACTTGGAGATGATTAACTAAAGGAAGGATTTTTCATTTCATTGATAAATCTGATTATTTAAAAATATATTGATTATTATTGATAAATTTTGAGCATGATTTTACATCCATGTTATTTTATGGATAACATAGGCTTCCTTTGTTGTATCTCTCTTGTTTTCTACATCGGGCTGTCCAAAATAGACTTGGAGTTGACTAACTAAATAAATGTTTCTAAGAGAACTATGTGAGATCATTCCTTTATTAGAATTAATCATGAAATTTTTATATAATGGAGATAATAATTCTTCTAAGAAGAAAGAAAACATGAGATTACCCCACTTATCATTTTATCTGATTATTAATGGGGATAAGGTTTTGAGCACACATGTTGACTATTGAATTCGTTAAAAAGATAATGAAAATAAAATATAGGGGGATATTTTTTCCTGTGTTTTATTTGTTGTCAATGATGTTTCAATATATGTGTGGTGAGTTTGGATGAAGTGTTGATTCTTGGTCAGTTTTTATGGATTCTTCATATGTCACGTGATTTCACACTTGTACAATTCTCCTTTTAAAAGTTGATATTTTTATGATCTTTATTTCTTCAATACATGTGACAGAGAGTTTTCACATTTGATACAATAAATGAATACCATGGAAATTATTATTTTCCTACAGAGAATAATAATTGAAGATTTCCCATGAAATTGTTTATTTTCATGAATAAGAGATAAAATAGTGCCCATAAAAAATACAAGTACATCTTTTAGGAGGAATACATTTGAGAAGATAATAATAACTGAATTTATGTATTTGATACATATATCATTTCTTCAAAGTATATTCTCAAATAAATAATATGGTACATCCAACTAGACAGCCTTCTCCAAGCTTGACCTTAGAACTATGGGACACGAAGGTCAACCACGCTCAAGGAAGAAGCCCAGGCTAGCCTGTGGGTGGTGGAGGAGGAATAGTTCCCACCAGAAGTATCTTGGACCATGTATAAGGATCAAATAGTGACCTCTAAATGGAATATATAGGTTGGTCTAGAATTACATGGGCTGAATCCCATGTGTTTTCTGAAATTGGAATGTGGGTGCAGATTATCCACGACCAGATTGAATAGAATGTGACACACCTTAACTGATATACCAGAGTTAATATCTCTAGGGAGTTAAATGTGGGAAAGTCTTGATGTATGTAATTTTCACCCATAATAAAATATTATGCATATAAAACGAGGTGATATATATTAATGCTCTCAACCAATGAATCGTTTTATGCATTTTCCATTAACATTAGATCATCAAAGGCTTCAGTTTGTGATCTCAAAACCACCAACCTTCAACAATCATGAAACCAACCATCTTACATGTTAATGATAATGGGGTGAGTAATTTGATTTCAATATAATATCATGAATGAAATTGGTGTCTTTTATGCATGTGGATATACAGATTAATGAGCTCCGTACGAATACAAATGACGTTTCATTCAGCTATTTGAGAATCCTCCATTCATTGAGATTGAGAGTAAGTGATGAGAATGGAATTAATTCCTTGTCTCATGAGCATGAGGATATCACCTCAAAGGTGAAAACCAAAATCACATAATAAAAATATATAAAATTTGGAATATGATTGAGATACCATAAATGACTAATTTTTTTAATGGGGAGTCGAGATATGGTATTATTATCTAACCATTGAAGGATTCGTCAACATCACTCAAAAAGTGGATTTAAGGTTGTAGAGAACTACCTATAAATATGAAGGAATCCTAGAGGATATTTTTTATGATATTGTTAGAGTTCTGTCACATCCAAATAAATAGTGTCATCACAAAATATTTGTTTCTTGGGGATAGGATTCTTCAAATATTTAGCTAATGTTTGGTCCAAAAGGGCGTAGATACCCTGAGAGGGGGGAGAATCAGGGTATGAAAATTCCTTTTTAAATTCTTTCTTCCCCAATAGATATTGAGAATTTTGTTATAAGGGTCACTTTGTTTGAACTTAAGTGATAGTGAGTATTTTATTTTTTCTCTCCTTTATCTGATGACGATTATTTGAATGTAATACTTGAATGCACGCACAAGGAAATAATGTTTTTTATATGGTTCACCCTCACTAGGATACATCCAAGGAGCTTACAATGATGATTTAACGATTTTTATGAAATTCACTAGGGTTGGGTACCAATAATTAGTGTTCATGATAGATCACTTCTATTCATAGGCTCATTTCCATGACAATGTTTTGGGTTTTTTCATTGTATTCCCAAGGGTAGCTCCCTATGTCTCTTTCTCTAACTCACTGTCGGTGTAAAGGATCGCCTTTTAACATTTCTTTTACTCACTATTCTTGAAAGAGATTCAAACATAGTTTATGTACATGTGGTTCCCTTAATTATCTCTATTGAATATATCATCAATGGAATATGGATGTTATTTTGAAGTTACACATTCATCCAATAGATCAATAACATTTTCCATAGATTCACAAGGAAATGACTTCTGAACCACTTTTGTGATGCTAAATACCTTCACAAAGCTCCTTCTCATGAAGCTCAAATAGCCTTCATAGAGAAAATATTTTTTTTATGAATATCACTTATATCTCACAAAGAACACCTATTTTGTGAATACCAAATAGCCTTTGTGAAGCTCCTTCCTTTTGTGAATCTTACACAGCCTTTATGAATTCATGTACATTCATGAAGCTCAGAACATTCGATTGGAACTTACATCCTTTGTGAACTTCTTCAAATATCACCTTCTTTAACCGCCCTTAGAGAACTACCCTTCATGAACCACCTTCTCAATTATAGATCCTAACTATTTTCATTAAGTCTCACTGGTTTTCTTAGGGATTATACACCTATTTATAGGAATTTTCCACCTATTCCAGAACCTTCCAACCGTGTCATCACCATTTCATGGAGCTCCATATTTTACACCATGAAGATACATTATTTGTAAATCCCCATGGATATATCCCATTCATGATGCTCTTATTAATCGCAGAGATCACCATCAAAAAAATTTGTTTCCACAATGTTCATCACATTCTCCATTCATGATGCTCACTATTGTTCTTGTAGATCACCATCAACATTTTTTATTCTTCCGAAAACACTCTTCAAGAATCCCATATTTTCAAAACTCATGAATTTTACATATTCTTATGAGATCATCAAGAAAATATATATTTGTTGATACTATCCAAACTACAAATTTTGGACCCCAATAATTTGGAAAACACTGAGAAATGATGTCACCTTTTTCAGATAATTTTTTGAACATCTTCCAAGGAATCCATTCCTTCATCTTTGGTCTTTTTTAATATACTATGTCAAAAATTTCTATAGACCCCACAACATACCATGGAAACATTCTTTTTCGACAAACAGAATCAACCCAAAAATACTTCAATGTTACCTTGAGGGATTTTTACCAAACAACTTCAGTGAGGGATAGGATTATCCAGAGATCACTCCACTTGATCATAGAACACATGTAGTGATTCATGAAAAATATTTTCCATGAAGAACCATGAGATAGTGTGATCTATACATGTTACTACCTTGGTTTGTGAGTTTGGTATGAGAATCTATAGCTAGTGAATAACACAGTGTGTTTCATGAAAGAGAGGAAACTTAGGATTGGTAGAGAATCCAACACACCATATTTGAATGAATGATTATTTTTTAGAAGAAGGTAGTTTATGTTCAGTTTTACATGATACATACTGTACACATGAATACCACTCATGCATTGAACTTGAACTAAAGGAATAAATAGTTTGTGTGAATACAAAGGAATATGTCTAGGGAAGAAACATGCATGCAATCGGGAATGATCATGACCAAGTAAAGAACTCTTGAGATACCCAAAATAAGATACTTTTGGCATCCATGAAATACATGCATGATGTGTGATTAAATTTCAAATTCAAGAATAAATTATTTTTGGTTGTGAAAGTTCTATATTTCATAAAATAATAAAGTATAATATATGTGCACCACTTACACACATCTTAATTGAGGTTGGTACTTCAAAGATATGAAAGAACTACCTGGGCATAGTTTCAGTAAGGATGTTTCTCTTATTTATATGGTAATACTTTTTGGTGAAATACTATCATCACAGAAAAGGTACTTTTAGTGCACAAAATCAAGTTTTATTTTGAACAATCATGGAGTAATATCAACTCTTCTTCTGAAATTGGATCAAGACTGAAGAGAATAAGGATCTTGGAGATGGGGGGTTTTATCATTTTCTAAAGAGGCTCAACGCTAGGGGGAATAAGAATTCTTGCATAGTTTTGCGGTATAACCAACTAGTGAATTTGTATTCTAGATGGGGGTAAAACCATCTTATAATTGGGTGGTATTAAAAATTATTATTTGCAATCACCATATGATATAGTGTAAAATCTGTTTAGGGGGTAACCAACTAGGAACTAAGTAGTTATTTTCACCAAACCTTTTTGATACTTATGTTTTGTATCATTAAGTCTAAGAGATAAAAAATGAATGGATATTCTCTTTAACCATCTATATAGTTTGAATTAGAAAGTAAAAATTCATCAAAATTAAAATGGATCGCCTATTTTCCCCATTCCAATCTTAGTGACCATACATTGATTTATGAACTATAAATAATCATCCATATATTGTTAAGAGGAAATAAGAAACTTGAATAAATGGTTGAAGGTTATAAATGGTATTTTGGGTCTAGATAATATGAGCATTTGGATCTAGGGGGTTTTACTAGTATGCTTTATATATAGAACCATAATATCGAGGAAATTCATGATTTTAAACACCTTGAGGGTCTTATATGTTTTGTAGGAAAATGAGTGAATATAATTTTTTCAAAATAATACTTGATTGATGGGGACTACAATTATGTGCATATCCTGTTTAGGATTTTCAGTATTCTTTAGTTTATTCCTTGTAATAAAAATATTTTTAGAGATTTTAACTTGATAAAATGAGGCAAGTGATTTAATTTGGGTTAATTTAACACTATTAATTTACTTTTGTGGTAAAAGGGATATGAAAGTGTCCATGTTACACATAACATGGTTCCCTCATGAAGTAACCCTCCATTGGTCAACTCTTTTACAGTTACTGAACATCAAGAATATACCAATAGCTACATCAATAATTAAAATTATTATATTACATTGGGTTTCTTATTCTATAACGTAGGGCTTTCTAAAGTTATGGCATAAAAGGTTCTGGATCATGAAAGGATATAACAAACACCCCTCTATAATGAAGTCTTGTGGGATCCATTCACAAAGGTATCTATGTAATATGATGATTAATGGTTTTAAACGATATTTGTGTCATTGTATAAGTCATTCGTGATTCTCTATCCTATTATCTATCTCACTCAGTCATTTAATATAGAAATTTCCTAAATGGTGGGTCTTCAATAGTCCACCCAAATAAAAGTATTCGTAGAAAAAATGGTTCACAAAACATATGATTTTATTCTCTAGGATTGTGATAAAAAGAAGAAGAAATATCCATAGAAGTTTGTATTCAGTTCTCTTTATCAAATTTTAATATTGGTATTTCTAGTCTACACTGTAAAAAAACTTTCCTAGAATATGAATTTTCATAGGGGTTGTATGGCTGTTTACATATGCATGGCTATACAGGATCACCACCTCAACTCTGAAGAAAATATCCCATCTATTAAGAGTTAATGTGTCCAATATTCCAAAAAAGGTTCCAAATTGAAATAATTTATGGGGTTGAAAAATTATGTGGGTCTATGATGATATCATGTTGTCACAAAGGGATTCTAAGATGCAATGATTTCAGGTAGTCATGATTGGATTCTTGTTCATAATGACTTCATGAAATTTAAAAAAATTTCCATAACTATATCACTAATCATAATACATTACATGAGGGATTTCCATTGATTAAAGAGGTCTTTTTGTTGAGAAGGATTCATTATAAAATGATTGAGTTTCTCCAAGATTGGCTATGTTTCATTGTTAAAATATTCCAACTATTAATGTTTATTCCAATCTTCTGTCAGTGATTGATATACTATTTCATGGTAGTTAACCCCATTCCAAAAAATATTTTTTAGTTTATTTGATTGTTGTTTAAATTGAATAAAATATTCGATGTTTTTCTTTTGTAAAATTTTTAAATAAAAATTGAAATTTTCCTATAATAATAAAAGTCTTCATAATAGTGTTAAATTTTGGATATGATGGACTTTTTGTTAAATTCCATGTGAAATAATAATATTATAGTGTTAATTGTTAAATTTATATGAAATGTATATAATTATTTAATTATATAATATTCATAAAATGATATTAAAATTATAAAATGTTTATAATTGTTCACATATGATATTTTCATACTTTTTTATCTCAAGTCTAAATTAATTAATTTTTATTTATTTATTTTATTCCCTATATTATTTAATTAAATGACATAAAATTATTATAATATAAATAAGTGTTTTCTTTCGTATATATTGTTTATAATAATTCTTATAACTGTTATACATTCATATATAGAGAGACATTTAATGTATGACATATGATTTAGTAACGTTAAACAATGACAATGTTTTTTGGTAGCCTTATAAACATGATAGTTATGGTTTCTTATAATTTATATTTGGTGATATTATTTTAGTAAAGTTGACTTCTTTCCTAGGTATAAACATATATATAGTAAGGCTTCGGGTTGGGTTTCACTATCTTGGGGACTTAAATTCCATTAGAAATTTGTTTAGCTAGATACCCATGACACTATACTTTCCCATGAGTAGTTTTTTTCTAATTTTTATCCTTTTAATGAAATGGTTTGATGTGCCTTGTGAGTGGGATTCATTTTGATATGAGATAAAATAATTGTATTTTTGGGAAATTAATTTTAATCATGAGTTTAACAATGTGTTATGCATTAATATTTTTAAAAAAATATTAATTTAATCGATGGAATGCGATACAAAAACTAAATCCCTATAAGAATTCATATATATTGAAAATAGATGAAATAAATATGGCGAGATATTAAAATCCCCTTAAAATTCTAATTTTCATATTTCTTACCAAGAAAACACATGTCAAAAACCATAATAAATTTTTTTTAGGATCATGATAATGTCAAGTACCCATTTATTATCTTATGTAAGGCATGGTGGAAATGGTTAACCTATAATATTAAGTAACCAAATCATATTATGATCATTGGGTTATAGTTAACTAGAAACCTTTAAAATATGACATATATGGGGAATAGGGATAGTATATTCCATATGAAGTATTTGGGAATGAATTTATACAATTAATAATCAATGTGTAATATATGATGTGATTCACAATACGGCTTACCTGAATTGATTAGTTCAGAGGAATAATAGAGTTTATTAAATGATTTAGGAAATATAGATATTTCCTTCAAATTGATATAATATAAAATTAAAAGGTGAAATCGTTTTAATGGGGGTAATTTATTAAAATTATTTATTAAATGAATATAAAATATGATACTTATATGATAAAAAATATAATGAATAAATTGAAACATTATAATCATATTTGTATTTGAGTCCAATTCTAGTAACAGAGAATCCTATTTGGTTCAATTTCCCAAATTTGTATCAAATCCTGTGAATTATTTTCAATCAATATGGAATATATATTATATAAACCATTTTCTATGTAAATAACTTGTTAAGCTATTCAAAAAATAGATATGGATTCCTACAAAAACATAATATATAATTGTTCTATGTCTCTATACATAGGATTTTTCTCATGGAGAAAATGGTTAAAAATTAATATAATAACATAGACATATTTAAGATTATAAATAACCTCATAATTTTTTATTTAGAATAATATAGGCATGGTAAATATTAGTTTTCAATGGAAAACTTTAGTCATAATATGACTACAAGATCATTGTTCTCCACTCACATATAAAATATAATATTGTATCTTAATGACATTGATATGTGAGGGTTGACATTAAGACTTTATATATATATATAATTCCATATAAAATCATTTATTTAAAAAATTTAAAAATATTGATGACCTATATTATAAATGAGTTAAATAATTGTATACCCAATATCTTTAATAAGTTGAGGATAACAAAGTTGGAAATAATATTTCATGGATCTATTATTGTGTTGATAATACTGAAGGGTAAATGTTTATCATATGAAAAATATTTGACTGACCAATATTTATTTATAGTTATTGAAACCTATAAAAGATGGGAAGATGGAGGGAGAATATTTCTATTATAGAGAACCATTTCCCATGAGAAGGAATTTAAAACAAATACCTGAAATATTAAACAAATCACTATATGGAGTCCACATTATGTATTAATATTATATAATTAAATCCTTCAACTTTAAAAGGGAATTATTTCAACTTTATATTATAAATGTTTTTTAAAAAATACAAAATAAAATTAAAAAATACAAATAAATGATATACAGATCTCAAAGATTTCATTCCTATAAGGAAGAATGAGGATTCTATATTGAAGAGGTGTGTATAATAGAATACATAAAATATTGACTAACAATGGATCTGTATTATATATCATTTTATTTTTCTTATGTAAGAGGATTCTGGTTGTAAAAAAAGATTTTTTGAATGAAATAAGGTGTCTTATATTAATACACATGGTTTATGATTTATAGAGTTATGTAATATATTTTAGAAATAATGTATAAAATTAGTTTTATCTTGGATAAGATAGTTTATCCAAGGTAGATTTTTAAAGATTAATAAAAGGTTTTCTACCACTCTAATAGGGTATATTTTAAAGAATAATATATCCTTATATGAATATTTATATAATCATATAAGTTGTTTTTATAAAATTATCATTTCCGAACAGAAAATTTTATTTCATACAAATATACACTAGAGAAAACATAGTTTTTAAGAGGCTAGTAGGGGAAGTTTTGTATTTGAAAATTTTCAATGTATAAAAAAAATAAACAAAAATACCAGCTTAATTAAATGTAAAATTCACTTTATATCTAAAATATTTTATGGTATATTAGTAATGAATAACCATAAAGTAAAAAAGTTAAATTATAAATTTGATTACTAAATGATTTCAATGAATATTGAAATATAAAGGTACCAAGATGATGATGATAATATTATAAATATTTCTCTAAGTATTCAAGAAAGAATAAGTTGTTGACAACATCTTTATAGTTTTTGAGTTGTAAAGAAGTTATAATATTGTTATCCAAGTATTGAACAATTGGATTATGAATCATAGTCTCTAAATTATTGAAGCAATATTTTTTAATATATTTTAAATCATTGAATTAGTTTATTGGGAGAAATTTTCAGATGGTCATATGGGGATGTGATAAGAATTACATAGAGATAAAACAAATTTAACATAACCCTTAAAATTAAACAAACACAAGGCCTCTATAGTAGTATATATTATATGATATGAGTATATTGGATCCTATTTATGGTTTTGTAAATATTATTAAGTTATATAAATTATATAAAAAATAAATTATGTCATATAAAATGTAGCACTTTACATATCACTCTTTCTTATTTATTAGATATTTTTCATACAATAAAATTTTCAACAGCCACTCATAGTATGAATTTGAGTTATATCTAATTGAAATACATAATTGTGTATCGTAGTTTGTAATGGCATGTTAATGTTATCTTGAGATGGATATCAAATAAATATATGAGGTTCGGTCTAAAGTTTATGGGGCTTAGTGGGAGCATAGAGTCACTTTTTAATAATGGGTTTCCATCTGTTTCAAAGTATAATATCTAAAGAACACGATGAAGGAACCATAAAATCTTATAGATTTAATCCTTTATATTTAATTTATTATTAATATAATAAAATAATTACCTAAAATATGATAATGTTTTTTTTCAATCAATTTTGTTTCTACTCTTGTATTGTCTTCGTTTTAGTGGAGATTCCCACATGAAATTCTGTTAGTGTAATCTATAAATGGACTATGAATCTATAAACAACACTACTGGTATATATATAAGGGGTTAAATACTGAATAATTATTCGCTTGAACTTTATCAAAAAATCTACTAATGTATTCTTTATTTCTATTATTATTGTTACTATTATCTTATCGGTTAACATTCACCTATTTAAATATAATTTACTAAATACATAAATTTATATTTATTTAAATGATATTAAATAAAATATTCCATTTCCATTGGACTCTTAAATTTGTCCCATCAATACTTCTCTATATTTATCATACCACGAATACAAAATATGTAAATAAATAAATATTAATCCTTCATTAATTATATATGATTTATATTGACTAAACAAAATAATAAATATTTTATATAATATTCATGTAACTAGATAAGTATTTATATTAATCTATTCACTAAAATGGTGAATAAATAAATATTTACTTACTACCTTGTGAAAAAATGAACATGAGATTAGATAAATACATTATACAATAAACATAAGAAAAAATAGTTATTTTATTATTTAACTTATATATTATATACTTGAATATTTAGTGGCTTGATTTATGTGATTGATGATACTAGGATAACTATTACTCTACATGAATTTAATAATATTTATTTTAAATAATATACTCAATATAAATTAATGTGATTCTTGAAATACTAAGTCTCTGACCCTCTAGGCATCTTTATCATTGTAATTAGGTTAATTTTCCAAAATTCAATATTCATAGTCTGAAAAGATGTTAAGGCATCAATAGAGAAAATAGTTAATAATAAAAAACAACACTCTTATGAACAGTTCTATGTAATATATTCTCTTTTTTTAGATATCCCATCATTTAGGAAGTATAAATTTTTCATAAACTAGTATACATTATTTATTCTTCATTGACATACCAAAATAAAGTCAGTAATGGAATAATGTGGACATGGATTTAATTATATAGTTACATTTCAACAAATGGGATAAAGGTATATTATTATCTTAACAAGGAATGTACAAGTCATTTATTAACTTATTCAATTAATGTTCTATCACTTATGGAGCACCAAATGAATGCTACCTCATCACGAGCATATGTTATTATGGATTCATCAACACGTAAAAGTACATGATTATTTGAATAAATTAATAATACTCACAAGTATATGAAACAATTTGGAAATTTTCATATAGGAATTTCCAATGACACATATAACATGTGGAATTACTTTTGTTGGCCCATCTTTATTACCACATATTTTGGATATTATCTAGTATAACATTTTGGAGAAGTATCAATAACCTATGAACCTCTAACACCATATTTTCAAACCTCATTTATTTCCCATTAGAAATATTTTTTCTATACCATAATACATAAGTCTAAGAATAATTTCATTCCATCAGAATGATGGCACTATCAATGAATTGTTTTTATATAGCCTGCTATTTTTTACATTGTGAAATTCATAAACACATAATCAACTGATGGAATGTATGGTAGGTATACCTACCATGAGACCATGGTGTGGTAATGTGGGAAGGTTGTCATCAGTAGTCATCATTGTATGTTTAAGGCATGATCACCAAGCCTATAATATGATAGCAGGTTCATGTAGGGGAAACATACGATCAACACATGTAGTAAGCATAGTAACTGTGGATGTCAAGTTCACCCTTGTTCTTTGAATTCTCCAAAAAATAAACAGTTCATATTATTTCCTATTTCAGTATTATAGTCCACCCTAATAATTCAAAAATAAATTTGTGAATGGATCCATAATTTATATCAAAAGGATATACACATCAACAAGCACCATATTTTAAATCTACTTTCCAATTATGTTCTAATTTCATAAATTCAGAATAAAAAAATATAAACCTTGTAATTGAATGACAATGTTGGTAGTTTTAAATGGATAAAATGAATCAAATGTTGAAATTTCAGGATCAAATCACTCTTCCTCACTTAGAATATTTCACTCCTAGTAAATTCTATCATAGAATTCAATTTACTCTAAATGGTAAAAAATGATGTTACTCTAATAATATTTTAATTTACCATATAAAGAAATGATAATATATAGATTAATACATTATTAAATTTATCATGACTCATATATAAATAAAACCACTTCCCACTTCACTTTAATAAAGTTTTAATTCACCTATGGATCGAATTAGATTTAAGTGGCATCAAAAGTTTAACAAAAAGCACCTCCATTCATACCACATTCTCAAGTTTACTCAAACAAAAGTTTAATTTTACAATTTATTAAAATAACTTAAATGAATGTGTTATAAGTCAATTATCCCTATTTCTATTTGTGCAATATTCACCTCACCTAAATAGATTCATTTTTACCAGTCCAGTTGTTTGAATTTATTTTTCCCATCTATAATTGTGGTCAAATACATTTTCATAAAACATATTAGGATAGCTTTATTTATTTATATATATATACCCAGTTCCCTTATCTTAGATATCTATTATGGGTTACCAATTTTCCAATTTTATTCTAGGTTCAATGGACTTTTAAAATTTTCATTCAATTTGTATCCCTATTGTACTTTTTCTCATAGAAGTTAGGTTTTCTCAGATCAAGTTCCAAATTCCAATGAAATAATGTTATAAAGTTTTTCTACCCAAATATTTTCACTCACACTCTATATCCTTGTTCAAATTTCAAACATTCACAAATACATGATCAACTTACTCATCAATCACATAAAGATTACAATTTCATAACCAATAAATTCCCTTGACTCTAGAATGGTATTTTTAAACAACGGAGGGTAAAAATAAAGTTCAAGAAAATGGTGAAAAAAAAAACTAAAACCTAAATAGAAGAGTATTCTGAAGTATTCTGTATTTAAGAAAAATATTAATATTTATTTATAAATTCTGGTTTATCTCTCCCACACACATAGTTCTAACACTATTCCAGTTTAATTTCAGTATGCATTTGTGTAAAATAGATAGTTAAAATATAATAAATTGCTAGACTGAAATAAAGGAAATATAAAACACAGAAGTACATATTTTTCAGCAGTTGGGAGGAGTGTGAATTCATCTATATGTTCTATCTAAATTTCCACCTATTACTTATTTTTTTCATTCACCTTAAATGGTTTATTATAACTTTTTACATCAATCAGAACTACACACAAATGAAATTTGATAGTTATTTTCTAAGTTCCAGTCCATTTGTTATAAATCAAAATATGAAAAAGTTTTATCCTTAAAGAAAAAAAGAAATGCATTGTATCCATCTTGAGTTTTTTTTTCTGGGTAAAATTAACTTTTACATATTTGGTTTTCTATTTATATTGTAGAAAGTTATCATATGAATCTAGCATAAATTCATCAAGAACCGTTAGGTATAGTTTCCTTTGTTCTCCAGCCCTGCTAAACTCCATTTTTAGTCATTCGAAATCCTTATAGGATTCTTTGTAACTCAATAGAAATGTGAATATGTTTATCATAATCAATTAGGTAATGGGACATGCCTAACGGATTTTTTGAAGTTCTTCTATACACCCATAGTGAATCTTCATGATTCTAACTCTAGACCTTATTGTTGGTATATAATATCTTCTCCAATATCCCTTTGAATTCTATGATGGATAATTCTGTCAGACCATTCATCTACGGGTTGTATGAAGTGGAGATTTTATAGTATACTCCATATTATCTCATGAGGTTATCCTTTTTTTTGTTATAAAAATGGGTTCTTTATCAATTAATTATGGCTCGTGGTATTCCAATCTAAGAAAATATGTTTTATTTTCAAATTACAATTACAATTTTTTTGTCATCAACATAAGTGGTTTTGGCCTCAATCCATTTGAACACATTTTCTACTGCAAATAATATATAGGATAATAAAAATGAAATGGGAAATGGTTCCATGAAGTCAATTCCTCAAACAACAAATATTTAACAAAAAATCATAGGTGTTTTAGGCATTTATGGTTTTCATAAATTACACAAGTAAACTGGAAATTTGGTCATTTATTACAAGATCATAAGAATTTTTAAATATGTAGGGCCAAAACAAATCATCTTATATACTTTTCTTAGTGGTTCTTGGTTTGGTTTTGTAGTTTCTTACTAATTAAGGAATAATAAATAATATTATTTGGAACTGGTTCTACCTCAATAGTGTGAGGTAGCATTTAAAGGTGGTTAGTCAAACTATTTCTACAGCCCTTCTTGTTCTTAATATTGAGTAAAAACACTTTTAGAAAAAACAAGCATCTTACTAGCCTATGATTTTCACTAGTCTCCTAGATAAAATATCATAAATTTGTATGATTATAATAACTAATTAACATATATCCTAAGAGATAAGAATAATATTTTTTTAATAAAAAAATATATAAAACTCTTTGTTATTTTTTGTAGTAAATATGAGAAATGATTAGGGTTTTTAGAATGTAATCTATCACTCATGGAATATTTTAAACCTTCTAAGATATCGTAGTTCATAAATATTTACTGGAGGAATCACATAGTATCTCAAAGGGGTGGCTCTAGTTTAGTGGGAAAATGATGGTAGAAATTGTTAAATGTTATTTAAATTTTTCAAATCCTTTACTATATGAATCATAAAATGAAAAGTCAATTTATTTTTTAGTAACATATTTAGGAGAAAATAAAAATTTATAAAGCACTAAAAAAATATTCTATAAAATCAAAAATATCCCAAAAATGAAAAAATAAGTGTCTGATATTGGTGGGATAGGTTATTTTTTAAATTTCATCCACTTTGTTCATATTCACAGAGATTCTTTATTCAGAAATAAAATTTACCAATACATAAAATTTTTCTCTATAAAATATCATTTTAACAAATTAAAAACTACTTTTTCTCAATAAATATTTTTATGACCTTTTTCTAACTCTCAAAAAAATTGGATGAAATTTCTATATTCAATGAAGTCGTCAATGAATATCTCTAATCAATTCTCAATCAATTTTGAGAATATACTACCCGTAAAACCTTGAAAGATAGCTTGGTAAATTTAGAGACAAAAATGAATTCTTTGGAAGTAAAATAAACAAAGGGTATATTTAAAGTTAGTATTTTCTTCATCACCGGGAGCTACGAGAACATGAAAATATCCACAAAACCATCAAAGAAACAGTAATGACCTTTAATATCTAGTTCGTCCAAAAATTATTCTACCAAAGGTGTAGTGAAATGGTCTTTTATGGTCACATGGATTAATCTCATATAGTCAATACAACCCCTCCAACTATTATGGGTTCTAGTAGGTACCAATTCATTTTTTTCATTTTTCACAATTGTGTAACTATTTTTCTTTGGAAAAATATGAATGTTGATCACCCATTGGGAGTCTGAGAGGGAATAAATTATTTTATCTATTAATAGTCTCTCTACTCAAATTTTTTCTACCTCCAGGATGGTTGGGTTGAACCTTGTCTGTGGTTCTCTCACAAACCTGGATCCGTCTTCCAAAAAAACATATATAAAAGAAAGAGGATGAGATATTTTATATAATATCTCCCAATGGACATCAAATAGATTTAACCAGATTTTTTATTGTTAAAATTAGTTTTTTTTTCTTTTTTAGGGTCTAAGTTTTTATAAATCATGACTATAAGTTGGTTAATTTATTTATAGAAATCATATATTAAATTCAAGGGTAGAAGCTTCATTTCAAATTCAGTGGATGTTTCTATAAAATTTTCATTTTACTATTCTCTATTTTCGACACCAACATATATAATGAATATTTACTAGTATCAAATTTTAGTAACTAATAAAAATATTCTTCATAATTTTCTTTAAAATGATCAATATTTAAAACACTCTCTAGAATTATTTAACTTTGAAAAAAAACATTTTAACTGACTTCCTGGGAGTTTTCAAGGTTTCATCTATTCTAATTATATCAAAAAACATCAAAATTTCCTCCCAATAGAAACACATAAGCTAAAAACGTTTTATTGTTAAAATAGAATATACTACATGTGGATTTTTATAGAATAAAAAATGTTACTATTTCTACACCAAATTTCATGGAAATAGTACCTCAATTAAAATTTATGATATTTTCATTTTTATTAGGGATGGTACTTCCATGAATAATTGGAGGATGATCCTTACCTTTAAATTCTTCAATGATAAGAATGCAGAAGTCAAAAAGGAATGGGTAACCTTATACACTTACCGTGACATCATCAAGAATTACAACTATATTGGAAGTTCCACTTTTCAAAATTTATAGTAACACATTGGTGGGTTTAAGTTATCACATATATAAAGAAGAATAAATGGAAAAATGAACAATATTAATTAAATCCACTAAGTATCACAATGCATTATAAGAATTGAGCCCACAAATTATGCAATGAATAGAAAATGTACCTTAATATTAACATTTTTGGGAAATTTTTTGTTTAAAATAGAGAAAAAATCTAACCTATTCATACCTATTAAATTATATTTAATCTCCTCCTACCAGTGCACATGGATTTAATGAATTTTTTGTTCCTTCAAATCAGGGAATGGCTTTAAGCAGGAGGATATTAATTTCATCTTAAAAAAACGGGTATCTCTTACTGTAGTGATTCATCCATGGTTCTTCTTGGTTCCTACATTATTGCAGGAAATGAATGTGGGTTTGTTCTTAGTCCTCCATGATTTTTATCTTTTACATGGATGTTGATTTCCCTCCCTCCTCCTCATGTTTTTTATGAGGCATATTCTTTTTGATATTTAATTTTAATTTCAACATGTATGGGTATTCCTTTAGTGTATTCCAATTATTTTACACTCCATAATGTAATAGTACAAACCTTTCCTTTAGGATTTCGATTTTTAGATTAGGAAGATTACCTGAGCCCAGGTTTACCATATCATTCAAAGTGTTTATGAGCTAGTAAAATTTTCTTTTTATTATTTTAATTATGAACCATGAGTATTGATGGAGGTGTGTTGATTACATTGATATTATATTACTTGTAGCACTATTTCATTCACGGATGATTCATGTGGTTTTACTTTTTGTTATATTTGAAATGTTTGGAAATTATATCTTTATAATGGAGGGGGTTGAAATTTTTTTTGATAATCATGTTGAAATGGCGGTCTTTGGGGCTACTGGATTCTATCTCCAAACTCATAAGTGGGGATTTCTCTAAATCCTGGTTTTCCACTCGGTTGATTCTAGAATTTTCTTTGATACATGGAATCACAATATTCAGTTCCTTGATCTTGAAGTAATTCATTATTAAAATTCTATTGAGAAAAATATAGTTTGTAGTACATTGGGGTGTCATGTTCGGTGGTTCCTAAACATTATTAACAGCCAATTGTCTTAAAAGGGTAGTTAATTATTTAATTTAATTTTCAAACAAGGGAGAGTTGAAGATTTTTACCTCATGTACTACTCTAGTTACAGTTCTCTTACCAAATAATTGGAAATTTTGTGATATCCTTTCAATGAATCCACTTAGCTCCTTTAGTAACTTATCAATCAGTTCTCCTCCTAGAGAAGCATCACATGGGTTCTAGTCATTATTCATTAATAATTGGTATAATAATACATAGATGTGATTTTATTTATATGGATGATGTGGGAAGGATTTGATGGGTTTCTTGAACCTCTCTGAAAATTATAGAGAGTTACTCAAGTTGTGAATTTCATTGCATAAATTTCATTTTGAAGTTGGGAACTCCTTGAAGCAGGATAGAATTTTGGAGGAATATCTTCTGTAACTCATCCCATTAGTTGACTTCCCCATGATATAGATTATAGATCCACTCAAGGGATACTCCATCAAGTGATATGATGAAATAGTTTCATGAGATTTAAGCATCAAAGACTAAAATTCTTCTAAATCAATTACAAACTTCTTTAAAATTTGTTAAGTTTATATTGGGGTCTTCATCAGATATCCCAAGAAACATATTCAGTGTCCCAATAATTCTTGTTTTGTGGTCATAATCTTATTGATCATTTAATTTCAATTTTCTACACATAATATTTAAATTGGATGCATGGATTTCTCCCAAATTTCTATTAAATTGAGAAACTTTCCATCCATATATTTAATATATTTTAAATGTTTTAAGGAGTATGAAGATAAGGAAGGATAGTAATACAATGGAATAGTTAAAAACACTCTTTCATTCTTTTTTATGGTCCATGATGTTCTGAGCCTCTCCAACACAGTTCTCTCAACCTCTATATCAAAACCAGTAAGGTTGGAAGAACTGAATTATGTCATTTGAAAGTATTTTTTTAAAAAATAAAACAAAATGTTGTTTATCCCTGAAAATGGTGCTATGTTTGATGAGCTATAGTCACATGGTTCTCCTGAAAAAAAATTGATTCTATCATAAATGTTGTAAAATTGTACTTGAATTGTATACATATAAGATAGTGTTATTTTTGTCTTTAAATATTTTTCTGGGTTCACATTTTAATTATATAATTGTTGAATCTGGTTCATTTTAGAAATCAATAAAGGAGGTAATGGTCTATACTTGGATTAGACCCTCATTCACCTGTTGAATCATTATTCATTTATTTTCTAATCTCCCTCTCATCAATTAAATACAAATGATTACTTTCTGTAGGAAATTTTTGTTACAGTTATCAATGGATTCCCTTTCCTTAACAAGAATAGTATTTTGACATCTCCTTTTACCCATGAATTACCTCCACAGTTTGATATCACATGCAGTGGACTTAATTTAAGTAGATTTTTTGTGCAATATTGAGTAAAATAATAATAAATTAAAATATGAACATTATAATACTTTAATAATAAATATTATAAATCTTATAGTGGATATAAAATTAGTATTATAATATTATTATTAATCAATAGCAGAGGTGAAGGTTTTATATTTATCTAAACCAGATAGGTTTTAATCTTCCATTAGTGGAGTATTATAGGTAGAAATTGTAATTAAATAAGATTCATACCCAATGGTGATCAACTGAGATATCCTTCCATATAAATTTCTCTCCCTTATACAGTTCCTAACATCCAAGGTTATATTTATGAGAGGGAAACTTTTTTATTCACTAAATTATGGAATTTATTTAGGGTGAAAGAATTCTTTGAGATTTATGGTTGATAAATTTCTAAAAATAAGGGTTTATATGATTTCTCCAAGTCAATATAAATCTTCCATGATCCATCCCAATATTTTTTTAAAAGTGTACCAAACTAGTGTTTCGTAGTAGTCGGTAATGGAATGTTTTATTGGGTTTTAAATTGTGGGGCTCTCTATTTAAAATAGAACATGGGTTAAATTATTATACTTGTGATATATCATTTATTCTAGTATCTACACTTAAATTATCCCATCATTGGACATAAAAGGATAACAATTTCTTTGTATGTGGTTCTATAGCTACTTTTTTGTATAGATTTTTCTACTTACCTAATGATCAAAAATGAAACCCTATAGTGGATATATTAAAATTTAGTGGTTATTAGAAGTAACTCAACATGATTAAACTTTAGTTATTTCCAATAGATGGGATCTTGGAACTTTTTCATGTGACTTTAGTGTTAACAAGCAACAACCTCCTTTGAAATAGGGTGGAATGTTAGTGTTCTCTAGGAAGTTGTACAAGTAGGATGGAATCTATTATGGTGTGATCGGCTATATCTCACGCTGATTTAGTGCATATATATAAATTTAGTAGAGTACTATCATAATTATATTATTTTAGTTACTTCGGTCAATCATTATCTCGGAACTAGTGGTGGTAGTAGATTGTGGAATTTCTAGAATATTTTGTTTCCTATGTGTACTCATGGAGATGGTTGTAGAATGGTGGAGGAATATTTTTGGACCAACACCCAGTCTAGGGATCTCCTTGAATAATCAAAGAGGTGGGATTTTATTTGTTGGTAATGTGTAGGCTTGGGTCTATAGAGGTATCTTTATAAGATATGGGCATGATAGGGTAGGTGGGAAAATCTTTCAGTAAGCATTATTATAGTGAGATTCATGGTCAGTATGCTTACTATGAGATTGTGGATAAAAAGGGATGTTGGTAGGTATTCCTACCGTGAGAATGGTCACATGGTAAATGATTTTTTAATAAAAATTTATTTTTTAGCCTTTGTGGAACTTTTGAACCCACAATAAGATGATGGAATGCATGGAAGATATGAATTTTCTGAGACCATGGTTTTTTAAGGTGAAAAGGTTACCAAAAGTAGTGGTCGTGGTAGGTTAAAGGAATGTTCACCCTGCCTACCATGTGAAAATTTATTTATGTAGGAGTAACATACATTCACCACCCATGGTAAGCATGGTGACCATGGGGTCAAGTTCACTCCTAGCCTCTGAATCATCCCATCATGAAAACATTCATGTTCTTTCTTAGTACAAAATTATTATCCACATGAATAATTCAAAAAGAAATAATTTCTTTAAACATTTATCCTCAATTTATATCAAAATGACGTATACACCAATAAACACAATTTTTTAAATCCAATTTCAAATTAATTTTTAATTTTTGAATGTCAATGGAAACAACTATTAACCTGGGAAATGAACTTCAATGTGGGTAATTTTTATTGAATAAACTTTTATAAAAGTTGAAAATTTTAATTCACACTAGTAATCATGGAAAATTCATAGTTATAAAATTATCATAATGTTTATATTATAATAATGCTTTACTATCTTGGTAAAACACCAAAATCGGTACCAAATCATTCATAAACTATTCCTTATGCATCATTAGAAGCTAAAAACTACTCGGTCTATATAGTTACAGCTCACATGGGATTTAACAGACATATATTTCTAATTTACTTATCCTCTAAATGATTATAAATGAAATTGATATGAATAAAGTTTAATTTTATGTGAACTTCACTACAAGATTTACCATTTAGATAATTACCAGGAACTCAAACATTGTACTTTAATAAGTAATATTTAAAACTATACTGGCACATCATCGGTCCCGACATCTGCAAAATGATAAAAAACATATGGGCGGTGAATACAAGTATTTCTGCCATCAACGAAACGGTCCTCCTCCTTATACCCAAAATCAAGAAACCTCAGGTGATCCCTGATTTTAGACCTATTATACTGTGCAATGTTTCTTATAAGATCTTCTAAAAAATACTTGGAGATCTGCTGTGTCCTTGGCATCCAGATATTATCACCGAAAATCAGAGAATCTTCGTGGCCAAGCGGCTGATTACAGATAATGAAATTATGGCCCATGAACTGTTCCACTTTATGAAAACACGCTCCACTACGAAAAGAGGTACCATGGCCTAGAAACTGTATATGACCAAAGCCTATGATAAAGAGGAATCATAGTTCCTTAGAGATATGATGCTGAGAATGGGCTTATGCACTAAATGGAATGAAATTATCATGCATTGCATCTCGACCGTCTCTTTCAGAATCAAGGTCAATGGGGAGCTCACTAGAGGATTCACCCAAACCTGAGGCCTGCGCCAGGGACAACCTCTCTCCCATTTTCTCTTCATTTTGGTGGCTGATATTTTCTCTACCCACATTTCTAGGGCTGAATTCTCTAAGTCTATTCATGGTGCAAAGATCTGTCGTGAGATCCCACAAGTGTCACATCTCATCTTCCCTGACGACTGCCTCCTTTTATTTAGAGCCACTTTTAATTAATGCGAGGTGATCAGCCAAGCGATCCAGTAATATGAGCGGACGTCTGGACAGTTTATAAACCATGGAAAATCGGAAATCGCATTCAGTGTAGGGGTGCCTTCTGCCAAGAGAGATGATTTTTGTGCATCTGCAGGAATCCATTTGGTCAATAAACACCAGAAGTATCTTGGACTCCCTGTAGTGATTGGCCGGTCCAAAAAAGAAATCTTTGCAGCTCTGGTGGACAGGATTGAGAAAAAAATTCAAGGCTGGACCACAAAAAGCATCTCCAAAGCTGGAAAAGGAACCCTCATTAAAGCTATCATTCAGTCTATTCGCGGCTACTTCATGTCAATGTTTATGCTCCTGGCGGCCATCGTAAACCTGATACATTCACATACATCCAACTTCTGGTGGTGGAAAAATGATGGCAGAAATCGACCCCACTGGTTGGCCTGGGAGAAACTCTGCAAACCCAAGTCGGAGGGAGGGATGGGATTCTGATATCTTCTTTTGTTCAATGACGCACTGTTGGACAATCAAGGATGGTTCCTTCTTAACCATCCTTCATCATTATGTGCACGGGTACTCCGTGCGAAATACTTTCCCCACATGGACTTTCGTGGCTCCTTTCTTACCCCCCATCCTAGCTTCCTCTGGAGAATTATTTGGGGGCCCCAAAATCTCCTGGATAAAGTACTGGGCTGGAGGATTGGAAATGGCTCATCTGTGAACATATGGACTGATCCTTGGATTTTTGATAAGGATGGTGTGTGGGCCACATCCCCCGTTCAACCTGGTCTTGAAGATGCCACTATCAACTTCCTTTTTCAGACCAGGGCCCGGGATGGTGTGTGGAAAAAATCCAGGAATGGTTTAATGAAAGAGACCAAAGAATTATTCTGAGCATCCCATGGGACCCTGATGCCGGCCCCAACCATCTTTTTTGGAAGAATGATTCTTCAGGTGAGTTCACAATGAGATCTGGGTATAGACTGGGACTTAGAAGTCACTCTCGCGACCGTGATGAGGGACTATGAAAAGTGATTTGGAAGCTTAACGTCCCCCCAAAAATTTACCAATTATGGGGGCAGGTGTGCATGGGCACCCTCCCTACGATGAGCCTCCTTATTTTCCGACATATGGCCATTGCTGAATCCTTCCCTTTTTTCCCGAATATTCCTAAAACCCCTTGGCACGCCATTATTCACTGCCTGGGAGCCAAAGAAATTTGGAAACAATGGGGCTTGGCTACGGATGCTTTGTTGTACATTGCCTCTGACCTCCCTGATCTTTTTATGCACTGGTGATCCTCTATTTCATCGTCTGATCCATGCTCCCATTGCACCCTGGCCTGGATCATTTGGGTTCGGCATAACAATTCAGGTTTCCACTATGTTCATCTGCCTCTCGAGTTCTGGATTGAATGAGCCACTTCATGGATTGAGGGCTGGAAGGAACACAAAGGACACCTTTTTCCAGGCGTTTCCCCCTCCTGTCCCCCTCACTGGACCCCCCAGAGGAAGGGAGTCTTCAGATTAACATGGATGCTTCTCTCCCTAAGGATGGGCCTGTTGCCCTCGGCCTCCTTCCTCAAAATCATCTGGGGCAGATCATTACAGCAAAATATGAACCACATCATGCCTTTTGGTAACCTTCAGTTGCTGAGCCTATGCCATACTGGGAGGGATGATGCTCGATGTGGAACATGGATGGGCCTATATCATCATCGATTGTGACTGCCTTTCAGTCATCAATACTACTAACTATGGTGACACCGAACTCCAGGCCTATGGCTTTATCGTCATGAGAATCCGCTCACTGCGCCAAGGCTTCTCTTGCTGCACCTTCTCCTTTACCAAAAGGGAAGGAAACAATGAGGCCCATCAGCTGGCGACCTCAGGACCCTTCGATGACAGCCAACTATGGCTGGACAATTTCCCTTCTTGGCTCTTATTATGTACAACAGCTGATATTCACCATTAATATATTCCTTCTTTATTCAAAAAAATTATAAAAACATAGTACATATCTTGTCACATATTATGGATTCAAACACATTAATTAATTTATTTTCTATTCATCTTAATAATCTCTTTGTGTATCTAGACACATCATTTTGGAGAGATATTATGCATTGTGACTTGAGAAATTATTCAGTCCGGAATTATTCCATATTATTTTTTCAATTCCATATCATTGAATGTTATATGAATTGACCCAATAAACTATATATATCATTATATATATACATGGTTCCATATAACATGGTTTCCAAATTTAAGTCATTCATGGATAAATATTTTTATCTTATTCTTAAATTAATCTCTGTCTAAACATTTTTTTCCCATATGTTATCTGCATATCTAATTTAGAATACAATATTTCTCCAAAATAACCACTTGTAGGCCCATAGATCAATTTTCATTAATAAGACTAAACCATATTAAGGAATTCAATAAATGAATATTATTTCATAATAATGATTTCATCAATATATAAATTGACCTTTAAAACTTTCATACCATATTGGAATTATCTTTATCAGTAACCCTTCATGGTGTGTCCTATAAACAACTTCTCTAGGTTTTCTATTGAGGAATATGATCTTGAAATATATTTTTTAAATAACATTAATGGAAAATCGAAAATCATTATATAAATTTTATTTTTAAGTCATTAATTCATTCTCTTCCATTTTTTTAGATCTTTAGTTTTTGAGTTTTAGAGAATTGGTTCATTGCCTTATATAAATAAATAACGCATTACATGATGGATACTTCTACTTAGAATTCATTATTCACTTAAAACAAAAATTTAATGATATAAAAACAATTATTTTTCGGACATATCTTCACATCATAAAAATTGAATTCATCCTTATCCATAATTACCCATAAAACCTTAGGAAAAAGATTTTAAAATGGGGGAAGAGTGTAGAAAGATTAATAAGTGACATAAAGGAAGAATGAAACCCTTTAGTCTATTTAAAAACAATGGTATTGTAAAAGAGAGTTTCCCTTTCAAATAATAAACATTGATATCAAATAATCATTTACACACACATGTAATAATCTTTACTATCAAAAATGTTTTATCAAACACTATATTAGAAAACATAAAGGAAAAGTCACTGTTATGATGACTTCATAGAAGATTTGAAAACCCATGAGAAATATTTTCTTAAAAACTAACCTATTTACACAAAATGGGATGAATATTTTGTTTAAAATAAAATTCTATTAGATTGCCTTTTGAAATAGAATGATTTCTTGTAAAACATATTACCAATAATAAAAAATTAATGTAGGTAACATAGTTGTATAATATAAAGAACATTGTATAATAAGATCATGGAAACATTGGAAATGTGGAAGAAAAATAAAATGTGAAAAACGTATAATTAATGTGTAACTGTTAAGAAAAAGTCACATGGCATAGAAAGGCCCATCATGGATTAGGTTTACTCTCTATTTCTATTCATCTTGTCTCATGAGACAAAAACCATTATACAATGAATTGGATCAATATTTAGGAACACCCATTATAACATGGTCATGCTTATGTTTTCCAAAAAAGGAAAAATAATCATCCTTCAAAGAAAATAGGAACTCTTTTGATGTAATATCAACCTCAATTAATGGCTACAGTGGAAGGAAAACATCAGATGTTCTTGATATTAAAATATAACCCTACTATTTTTATTTGTGAAGAAAGTAAAATGTTCCATATAAAACATGTGATTATATTCCCCTTGTAATCCTTAAAATAAATTAAAAAGTTACATAAATTTTAATTTGTAAGTAATTTATATCCATATAAATACATCTATAATTTTGGGGATATGGATGTGCAAGAAAAATATAATTATAATAAATCATCAAAACATTTTTAAATGGTTTTTAATTGTAAAGTGTCTTTAACCCTAAGTTTGACTAATCTCGTGTCATCTTTATCTACCTGAATAGTAAAATGATGTTAAATATATTCATTCATAAAAATAATTTTCATGTTTATTTTTTAATTTACCATGTTATAATAAATTACTAAATCAATTATGTTCACATACGATGTTTTGATTATATTAGAATCATATGTCCAAATTCGATTTGATAGGTTGGATATTGTCAATGGGGTAATTAATACATTATCTCTATAATAAATGTTTTTGAAATAATTATCTTTTTTATACATAATTCTATAACTAACCATTAAATATGTTTATAGAAAATTAACATGTTATCATCAAGGAGACAGTATGTTGTACATACTCATGAATAATGTTTCTGTTTTACAATGATCATTATATAAAAATGTAAGTATAATTTTAAATTTTAAAAAATATAATTTTTTATAAAAATAATATTATATATTTAATTAAAAATTTATATCATAGTTGTGTGATGTAGTTTTGAAAAAATGAATCATATCATTTTGGGAATATGGTTATCTACACGTACGCATGAATGACATTATCATTTTCTCATTAATTGAAAGGTAATAAATTATATTACATACTATCATTCTTGAAATCTATCATTATATTGAATAAAAAATATATAGTAAATCCATAAATACAACGAGTCATGATATGTGGTGATGGAAAATGAATTATATCGATTCATAAGGAGGCAGTCCATTATACACACAAACGATGGTTCTGTTTCCAATTTGATGGTATATAAGATGCATATATTTTATTACATTAACATTTTAAAATAAAATTATATTTCAGATATCTATGTTATTATTTCAGAATCGTTGAACATAATTTTAAGGAGTTAAAATAACAAATAAAACTAAAACATTCTTTTAAAAGTTATACCTATTCTTTAGAAAAAATCATTTATTTCTTCATCGTAAGTATTCTAAGGTTGATATTATAATAAAAATAAGACCTCTAGAATGTGAGGATGGATGTTAGCAATTTATTTGGGTGGTGAATTTCTGGAAAAAAGTATCTTGATATGTGAATAAATCATATGAGGATGTTACCTTTTATAAGTAAAGGGAGGGGAACTCTTGGAATTACTCAAAATAATAAATTAATATAAATTAATTTTCCTGAATAAGTGGATCCAAATTGATATGATCAAAAATAAACTCATCCAATATAAACTTTTTTATTTTTTTTTCATTTTTTCACTCTTATATTTTTTTATCCCCCCCTCCTAATTAACCTCTTTGTCAATTTTCATGATAACAATGATTTTTACTATTTAGGGGTCAATATATTTACAATAAAAGTTAACCTGGCACATAATTGGACCACGATTGATATGTTAAATCATATCCAAATAACATAGACAAATATCATGTTTTTTAAAAAATTATAATCTTTTAATAAAGTATTGATTATTATAAAATGTCATTAATGTCATATTTGGAACTATACGAAATATAATAATATAATATGTGTCTAAAAAATATCAAATTGTTTCTAAATAACATGTATTAAAATACGAAAGATTTGTGGACTTAATATATTCAAATTTTTTTATGTATATATATCATGCTAAACCTTGTCTTTTGGTTTAACCCCGTGGTTAATTAATTGTAACCTTAATCATGGTAATTAATTTTAAATATTTAAGGGTTTTAATTTCACATATAATGTGAAAATTGAATCATAAATGGTGAAGGGATGAAATTATAAATCATTTATCATAGTAATTGTCCTCATTAAATATTTTTATAGTTTTTACATAATTTAAAAAATATATAATTTAATTTAAAATATCATTAATCTTAGTTTTGATATTATTTATTTTATATTATTTTGATAATAAGATGGAAAATAAGAAATTAGAATATAAAACAATTAAATTTTTTGAATATATGTTAAATTTATATAATATATTCATAACTCAATAATTGATTCATGTTATATAACTGTTAGAATTTTTTATATTTTTCTTTTATATTTATATTAATTGAATAAATATCATGTCAGTGTTGCAGAAGAATTCAATTTAATTATTAATTCACAAAAAATATAAATAAATTACCATGACAATGTATATATATATATATATTAATTAACCATTTATAACCACACATATTTTCTTTTTTCCCTTTTCGTAAAAAATTATAGACATTAAAAGTAAGAATGTTTCATTATTGACATTATTTATTACATAAATATTATAAAGGTTGAAATCAAAGTAATATAGAACCAATTTGAAATATTTTTAAAATTTGTATGACCATTGAAAAAATAAAATCAATGAATGGGATAAAGTAAAGTGTCAAGGTCATTTTCTAGTCCTTATCAAAATATTTTTAACCTTAAATACTAGTTTTGTCTTTACTGTGGTGATAATTATTTATTATGGATAATATTCATGATTACTAAAAATAAAAGGTACATATTTTCAAAATTTATACCTCCTAATTCAAAATATTCAATATATTTTTTAATGTTAAAATTCTTGAAGTGTAAAAAATAATTTGATTATAAAATTAAAAATGAAATGAAAAAAATTAGAATAAATCATTTTTATGTATAAAATTGTTTTTATAAAATACCATAGAATTGATTAAACATATCTTAATTAGATTATTAATAATTTATGAGAACTAATTATTCATTTAAATAATTTTTAATATAAACTAAAATTTTTGAATGAAAGAAATAAAAATAAACTTTTAAATGAACACCAGAATTTTCACTCTTCACTAGAAAATCTATATTTTCAAAAAAAATCACAAAAAGTCTCTCCAAGATGATTTTAAAATAACGATCCCAAAAATGATATAAATTTTATAAAATAAAATTAATAAATGTTCGAGAAAATAATTATAATATTTTATTAGAACATCCTTTTTTAGGAAAATGTATTTTGGAATAATAAAATGAATTTAATAATAGTTGAGTGCTTATTTACATCAATTAATCAGTAAATTTATATCAAGTATGAGTTATGTATATTTCACAATGTGTTTTTCCTATTAATACCCTCTAATTCAACATATAAGATTTAATAGTCCTATTTAAATCATAATATTCAATGTTTGTTTATGATCAGTGTTACGTATCCTGTACACTATCAAACATTATATTTCTTTTAAAAAAGAATGATGCTAATAAGGGGTTTTAAAATGAGGGATATAAAAAACTTTTCATCATATATTATGTCTAATCACAGTAAGAAACCATTAGAAACAAATCATTCCATATGGGTTCAAAGTTTACCATCAATGAATTGTTTCAACTTGAATACCACCCATTAGTTTTATGTAAACTAATTAAAAAACCAATAATATAACACTCGATTTTGGTACATGGAATTAATTTCAAAAATCATATGAACATGAGATTCTTATCTTTTTTCCTTTTTTTTCTCCTTATATGATTAATTATTATTATCAAATTATATATCACTTACCTTATTGAATATAAAACCACTTATTTGTTTTTATATATCCTACATAGTATGTGTCTCTATAAGAAGTCATCCCACTCTACATTTTAGAGCTATTTGTTCTGATGCCAACAAATGTTCACCCAGAACCCTGGAATTATTGGAACCTTTCAGGCTCCCACTATCTCAAAAGTGAAATAATTCCCTATTATAGAATATATTCAATCACTTTATCAATAACTTTCTGTCTTATCAATGTTCTTATCCTATATAGATTTTAAGATTTTTAACTAAGATCCACTTAGTGTTTTGTTGATGTATTCTTATTTATAATATTATCTTTCACAAATGATTCCAATAAAAAATAAAACTTAAACATAATTGTGATGACCCAGACTCTCTTGGTCCTTCCCTTTGTCAAAATCCGGGTCCTAAAGGAGTGGCATCTCGGTGAGACCGATCGGTGGGACCAATCGGTGAGATTGATCGGCGCGACCGATCAGTGGGACCGATCGGCGCGACCGATTGGGGGGACTGATCGGTGAGACCGATCGGTGTGACCGATCGGGATCGGCGTCACCCGACCTTGTCAAGTTTTTTCCAATAGCTCTCCCTTTTGGGAAAATAGGGTTTTAAACCCTATTTTGACCTGTTTGAGCGTGTTTTAAAGACCCGTAACGTGCATAAGAGTTTTAATTAAATACTTAATCAATTCATGAGTAGGCTTAAAGCACATGACCACCTTTTGTGATGAGTGGAGCCGCGTGGTCAACCCACAACCCCCGCACCTTACGCGGATTCGTGTTTACACCTCAACCGTCCCCAGCTCTTATAAACTAATGGTTAGCAGTGGTTTCTATTTCCTCGATCGTGGCTTTTCACAAACAGCTTCTAGTGCATCGGGCGCATCGTTATCCGTAAAGTTTCACTCCCCCGGCCTAAACGTCGATCATATATCAATATATTGGGAATTTCTCCTTCGCCTCTCCCTTTTGTGTATCATACGGGGTGGGCGTGCTTTTGTTTCTGTATAACTGGTTGGACCGAACTTAATAAAGATAACAAACAAATTCTATAAAGAAAGAAAGGGGGGTTGTGTTTGTTGATGTTGTCTTATATTTTGATGTTGATTCTTCTATGACCATCTTGTTGAGTTGTGTTGTCTTATGCCTCCTGAAAATAGAGGCTGTTGGTGGTCGTTGTTTGTGCACTAATGAACCCTGCTGAGGTTTTAAATGTCCTGTTTGTGGTTGTAAACACCTTCTGTGAAAAGTGAACTGGTTAATCACGTATACCCGTCTGTATAAATTGAAAGCACCAGGATCAACCCTTCTGTGATAAATCCTGGTTAGAACACACAGAATTTGAAATCATGGAGTGTGTTAAGTCGTTTAAATCTGAAAATCCCTGACTTGTGTTGGTGGTGGTAGTTGGTTGTTTCCCTTTCGGGCCGATTGCTGGAGATGTGGGAGGGGATGGGATCCCCTGTTCTTTTATACCCTTGGTGGTTGTGTGAAATTGGGGGATGGGATCCCCTGTTGGTATGGATTCGGTGGTTGTGAGTTTTAAGACCGGGTGGATACTTGTTTATATCACGAATTGTAGTGGAATCCTCTGTTGTTGAGAACTGTGTGTGGGATTTTTGGTTGATGTTTGACTGTTTAATTTTCTGGACTTATGCATATGCCTACTAGTTTCCCAGTAGTGCTTAAACATAAACATTATTACTGAACGTGAAATAAGAAATGGGACAAATGGGTTGTTAGCGTGATTCGTGACTCGGACTTGAGTGCTGTTGTGATCTGTAGGCTGTTTGAAGAAAAAACAATCTTGGGTGAGTGCTTGTTACCTATATATCTATACTTGTAGCTTTTTGTTTCTTATTCGCGCCCCACCCAAGTTGAGCACTTAGTGCCGAACACCCCCATTTCATGGGGGAGGGTGTTTTTTCCAACACTATTCATAGTGGCTGGTTATTAGATCCTTTTCTTCTCCCTTTCCCTAATAGCCCAAGTATCTTCGGGCAGGCTGTGATGGCCTCAGGTCCATTATTAGCCCAAGAACCTTCAGGCGGAGTAGTGGGTGGTTGGCCAGGTGTGTCCAATAGGTGGTTTCCCAAGTGTCTTCGGGATGAGGCCCAGGTGTCTTCGGGCGTGGTAGTGGATCCTTTAGCCCAGGTGTCTTCGGGTGTGGTGGTGGTTGTTCTGGCCTAGGTGTCTGCAGGCGTGGTTACATGTGACAGTTGTGGCCCAGGTGTGTGCGAGTGGGATTTCAGCAGTGGGACTGCGTGTGGTTGTGGCCCGGGTGTGTGCAGGCGGGTGTGGCAGTGGGACTGCGGTGAGAATGGCAGGATTGGTCTGATGCGTAGGATGTCTCAATTACCAATGGGAAAGTGGTGCGGGGTACCCAATCATCGATGTGCTCTTAATATATATATTACTTGACTTTCGTTATTTGGGGAGTGTGCCTTGGTGAGGCCTGTGGTGGATAGTTTTCCTTGTTAGGTGTCTGGTTTACTCCTTTTCTCACGGGACTTTAGTACATTCCCCCACTTGTCCATGAGAGTCTTTAGTTTTCCCTACTGAGTGTACTTGTATGCTCACCCTACGTATATAAAACTACTTTCAGGTTTCCAGGAGGACTTTGGGGATCATGCAGGACCTTACTAGCTCAGACCTTTGGAGCAGTTTCAGTTGTTGTTTTTCTTTTCCTCTTTGGTACTTACCTTGTAGTAACCTTTTGAACTTGTGGCTTTACTTTTAGAACACGCATGTGGGAATGGTTTATTTTTTTGGCTTTACTTTTCTTTTACCTTGGTGTTTCTGAGTTTCATCATCTCATTTCTCGATCATATAAAACAAAAAGGGGAAATGCCTTCCATTTGTGAGAAATTTCTATACCCTTGGTGCTAGTCGCCACTCCGGTACCTATTGAAGGCGGGTTTCGGGGGTCATTATCTCTCCTTAATCATAAAGAAGGAAGGGCTTTGAAATCTGCTTACCCTTCCCTCCTTTTGGTGAAGGCGGGTCGTGACAGAATGGTATCAAAAGTGATGGTTGAGAGATAGGATGGAGTCTGAAGTTAGGCACAGTGAGGATTGCATGGGATGGTAAGGCAACAATTTTGGGTGACCTTGGCATGTGAACTAGGCCAGGGAAGACTGGCTAGGAAACGGGATTTTAGGGCCCCCCGTAATCCGATGCAAGGACTCTAGACCTACCAAACGACCAAGGGAGGCCACACTGATTACAGGGTAGAGACCATAGGAAAGGTACATGCATCATAATGACTTGTGTTCTTGTGTTTCTGGTATGTCTTGGGAATTAAGAATAAATTAAATTTTAATAAGTTTTAAGAATGATATTTTGCACTACTTGGGCTTAGGCATTCCTTGTTTACCGTGCAGCTATGGCACCTGGAAGGCGACCACATTTGGTACAGGTGATCGAGGCCCCAGAGACTACTTTGGCCGATCGGAAGAGAGCTGATCGAGAGGAAGAGGACGACCAGTGGCTGAAGACTTTTCGAGCCTTCCAGCGACAGGCCCTTGAGAAGTATGAGGGCAGCACCTCCAATATGAAGAGGGAAGGCTGGATAGAGGAGCTAGTTATAGCCTTCGGCCTGATTTGGGCCCTGACCGAGTACTGGGTTCCTCTGGCCGTCAGTCAGATGCATGGAGCGGCACGTCAGTGGTGGATGCTTTACCTGGGGGAGAGGAGAGAGTCTGAGGTGGCATGGGTGGATTTCGAGAGGGAGTTCCGGGCGGAATTCCTCTCCTCGATGATGAAGGCAGAAAAGAGGCAGGAACTACTCTCCCTCCAGCATGTGAATATGTCCGTGAGGGAGCTAGGGATCAAGTTCAAGGACCTCCTACGTTTTTCTCCGGACCTATTTCCCGAAGAGGAATCTCGGGAAAGACGTTTAGAGGAGGCACTCCGACCCTCCCTCTAGTGTGTTGTTACCCCCTTTACCCTGCCGACGTACTTGGAGGTCCAGAAGAAGGCCGAAGTGGTGGAGAGAATTCATGCTCTAGGGGGAGTGTCGCGAGAGGGGATCCAGCTGGGACCATCGAAGGGGAAGGTCTTCAGCACCAGGCCTCCAGGGTCAGGACCCTCCAGGTTCCGACCCGCAGGGAGCAGACCGCAGTAGTTTCAGTTTCGATCCCCTGGCCCTCGCCCTTTTCCCTTAGGCCCGGGACCACGGTGCTTCATCTGTGGGAGCCCTGGGCATCTCCGGAGTCAGTGCCCCGACCGGGTGCTGTACAGCATTGGCAGTCATCCCCAACACCCGCCCTAGCAGCAGCTTCCAGCCAGACCTTTCCAGCAGCAGCAGCAGGGACAGCGTGCTCCCGCTCCTCCGAGGGAAGACATAGGAGGAGGCCAACCTCAGGGCGCTCCACATGGACCTCGACCAGGGCGTGGTCGGGGAGGTGGCCGACAGCCGAGGGGCAGGGGAGCTGGGCGTGCACAGTTACACGCTGTAGAGGCAGTAGTTCCAGCAGGGCCAGAGGTTGTTTGAGGTACGATCAGTCTGTTTAGCACTCTTGCTTATGCCTTGTTCGATACCGGAGCTTCACACTCCTTCGTTGCACCCAGCCTAGCCCGTGTCTTGGGTTTAGATGCAGAGAGACTTCCAGTGCCCCTGGTGTTGAGCACACCAGTCGGAGGTCAGACCAACTTGTTGTTTGTTTGTCGGGGATGTAGACTGATGATAGGGCCACATCAGTCGGTTAGGAGCCTTCTTTTGCTACAGATTTGGCCTACGATGTCATCCTATGCATCGACTGGATATTTTCTGTGTGCGCCGTCATCGACTGTTTTCGAAGAAGGGTGGTGTTCTCAGACTTGGACAGCCGACGTGTTACCTTCACAGGCGAGCGGAGTAGTCTGAAGGGAAATAGGAGTGAGGAACCTCTCCTCTCCTTGTTGACAGAGCTGACAGTGGAATCAGTAGATGCTGAAATGGTGGAACTGTCAGAGATCATCCGTGAGTTTATGGAAATCTTTCCTGAGGAGGTGACGACTCTACCCCCTTGATGTGATATCGAGTTCGGGATAGACCTTCAGCCCGACGCTCATCCAATCTCGATGGATCCTTATAGGATGGCACCTTCGGAGCTATGGGAGTTGCGGATACAGATTGACGATCTGATGAAGAGGGATTATGTTTGTCCGAGTGCGTCACTGTGGGGTGCTCCGGTCTTGTTTGCAAAGAAGGAAGATGGTGGTCTTAGGTTGTGCATAGACTACAGGAGGCTGAATCAGGTGACGATCAAGAATCGCTACCCTCTTACAAGGATAGATGATTTTTTCGACCAGCTGAAAGGGGCAGGATGGTTCTCGAAGATCGACCTACGGTCTGGGTACCACCAACTGAGGTTGAAAGAGAGCGACATCCCGAAGACAGCATTCAGGTGTAGGTATGGACACTTCGAGTTCGTAGTCATGCCCTTCGGTGTTACGAACGCCCTGGCTGTGTTCATGGGGCTTATGAACTCCATCTTCTGGGAGTACCTGGATCGGTTTGTGGTTGTGTTCATTGACGACATCCTAGTCTACTCAAGATCAGAGGAGGACCATGCAGAGCACCTGAGGATAGTTTTGGAGGTCCTCCGACAGCACCAGCTCTATGGGAAGTTGTCAAAATGCAAGTTCTGGACACGGGAAGTGCACTTCCTCGGGCACGTGGTGTCCGATCAGGGGGTGGTAGTGGACCCATCAAAGGTTGAGGTGATTGTTTCTTGGGCAGCACCCAAGAATGTGGCAGAAGTCCGAAGTTTCCTCAGGCTAGCGGGTTACTACCGGAGATTCGTACCCAACTTCTCCCGAGTAGTAGCCCCTTTGACGGCTCTGACCAAGAAGGACCAGGTTTTCGTGTGGAGTGAGCAGTGCGAGTCAGCCTTCAGCTATCTGAAAGAGAAGTTGGTTAGTGCCCCAGTGTTGAGATTACCAGAAGAAGGGGTGGCCTATGAGGTATTCTGTGATGCTTCGGGATAGGGCCTGGGATGCGTGTTGATGCACCGACAAGTGGGGATCTCTTATGGGTCCAGGAAGCTATGCCCCCATGAGCATAATTACGCCACCCACGACCTAGAGCTTGCAGTGGTCGTTTTTGCGCTAAAGTTATGGCGGCACTACCTCATCGGGGAACGCTTTTTGGTCGTCATGGATCACAAAAGCTTGAGGTATATCTTCTCCCAGCGGGACTTAAACTTGTGACAGCGGAGATGGGTGGAGTTCCTCCAGGATTACGACTTCGAGATCTCTTATACTGATGTAAAGGGAAATGTGTTGGCTGATGCCTTGAGCAGGAGGACGCAGAAGGATGCGGTCCAAGAGTCGGCGGACGCCTAGAAGGCAATGGAAGAGTTGGTTGCCTTACACCTGGATGCGAAGATGGATAGCAGCAGAGGCTGCCTATATCAGATGACAGTGCAGTCATCCATGTTTCATCAAGTAAAGGAGTCTCAGTGGGTAGACCTAGAGTGTGAAGTGATGCGTGACCAAGTTGACTAGGGCAATGCTCCGGAGGGATGGACAGAGGATGGTCAGAACCGGATGCTTTTCTAGAAAAGGTTGTTTGTCTCGGAGGCGATGTGCGGAAAGGTTCTCAGTGAGTTCCACAACTCACCCCTAGAGGTACACCCAAGAGTTTCCAAGATGTACCAGGGTTTGAAGAGGCAGATTTGGTGGCCCAGATTTAAGCAAGCGGTGGCAGAGTTTGTGGCCAAGTGCTTAGTGTGTCAGCAAGTGAAGGCTGAACACCGAGTTCCATGCAGACTACTACATCCCCTAGATGTCCCCGAGTGGAAGTGGGATGACATCTCAATGGATTTCGTCATGGGAATACCCAAGGCCCAAGGGGGGTACGACGCCATCTGGGTGGTAGTGGACAGGTTGACGAAATCGGCTCACTTTCTGGTGATCAGGGAGTCGAGTACTGTGGACGCTTTGGCATGAAAGTGCGTGGATGAGGTGGTGAGGTTGCATGGAGTTCCAAGGTATATAGTCTCGGACAGGGATGCACGGTTTACCTCGCGAGTCTGGAGAGGATTCCAGCATGCGTTTGGCACCCAGTTACGCCTTAGAACTGCTTTCCATCCCCAGACAGATGGACAAACAGAGCGCACCATCCAGACCTTGGAGGATATGCTGCGAGCATGTGTTCTGGAATCAGGAGGATCATGGGTGCAATACCTGCATCTGGTAGTGTTTTCCAACAATAATAGCTACCACTCTACCATTGGCATGGCCCCATTTTAAGCTTTGTATGAGAGGCCATGACGTTTGCCTGTGTGTTGGACCAAAGTAGGAGAGGCAAGCATCCTTGGTCCGGAGGTGGTGCAGAACACAACAGAGATGGTTCAGCTCATACTGGAAAGGATGAAGGCGGCCCAGGACCAACAGAAGTCATATGATGATACCATGAGGAGGCCCTTGGAGTTTGAGGTTGGGGACCATGTGTTCTTAAAGGTCTCCCCTCGGCATGGGCAGCGGAGGTTCGACAAAGGGAGTAAGCTTTCTCCTAGATTCATCGGACCCTTCCAAGTGTTGCGGCAGGTCGGCGAAGTGGCTTACCATCTAGCGTTGCCACCACCGCTACTAAGGATACATGATGTTTTTCATGTGTCCCAGCTCCGTCGGTATCTTCACGATGATTCACACGTCCTTTATTGGGGTGAGCTGGACATTGAGGACGACGTGACCTTTGTGGAGAGACCAGTGGTGATCAAGGATCGCAAAGAAAAGGTGCTTCACGGGTGAACCATCCCCTTGGTTCGTGTGATTTGGAGACATGGTTGGCTTGAGGAGAGTACCTGGGAGAGAGAATCACAGATGCGTACCCAGTACCCGGAGTTGTTTTGAGTTTTGTTCCTTGTTGTACCTATTGTGGTAGAACGTTTTGTCTTTTGGCTATGAATTGTTCTGGTTTTCTTTCCTCTGTTGTGTGTAAAAATCCTCGGCTATGGGGAAGGAGAGAACTCGACCCCTAATCAAGACGCATTAAGGTGGATGCGATTAAACCCGTGCGGGCGAGTCAGTGCCGCCCAAAGCGAATAATATCTTGACATGGGGGAGGAGACTCCCCAACCCACATGCCCGGACAGTTTGGCATGGTATGTTGCTTGGTTCGTGACATGAAGGTGTTCTTAGTTAACAATGAGGTTCACACTTGAGAGGTATCATTCGGGGTGGTTGTTCAGACCCTCCCATCCCTTTCTGGGTTGTTTAAATTCTCGAGGACAAGAATAGTTTGATAGGTATCTAATGTGATGACCCAAACTCTCTTGGTCCTTCCCTTTGCCAAAATCCGGGTCCTAAAGGAGTGTCGTCTCGGTGAGACCGATCGGTGAGACCGATCGGTACGACCGATTTGCGAGACCAATCGGGGAGACCAATCGGGGTGACCGATCGGTGCGACCGATCAGTGGGACCGATCGGTGAGACCGATCGGCATCACCCGACCTTGTCAAGTTGTTTCCAATAGCACTCCCTTTTGCGCAAATAGGGTTTTAAACCCTATTTTGACCGGTTTGAGCATGTTTTAAAGACCCGTAACGTGCATAAGAGTTTTAATTAAATACATAATCAATTTATGAGTAGGCTTAAACCACCCAACCCCCTTTTGTGACGAGTGAAGCCGCGTGGTCGACCCACGACCCCCGCGCCTTACTCGGTTTTGCGTTTACACCTCAACCGTCCCCGACTCTTAAAAACTAAGGGTTAGAAGTGGGTTCTATTTCCTCGATCGTGGCTTTTCACAAACAGCTTCTAGTGCATCGGGAGCATCGTTATCTGTAAAGTTCCGCACCCCGGCCTAAACGTCGATCATTTATCAACAAGTAGGGAATTTCTCCTTTGCCTCTCTCTTTTGTGTATCATGTAGGGTGGGCGTGCTTTTGTTTCTGTATAACTGGTTGGACCGAACCTAATAAAGATAATGAACAAATTCTATAAAGAAAGAGGGGGGCTGTGTTTGTTGATGTTGTCTTATATTTTTATCTTTATTCTTCTATGACCATCTTGTTGAGTTGTGATGGCTTATGCCTCTTGAAAATCGAGGTCATTGGTGGTCGTTGTTTGTGCACTAATGAACCCTGCTGATGTTTTAAATGGCTTGTTTGTAGTTGTAAACTCCTGCTATGAAAAGTGAATTGGTTAATCACGTATATCTGGTAGAATAAATTGAAAGCACCAGGATCAACCCTTCTGTGATAAATCCCAGTTAGAAAACACGGAATTTGAAATTATGGAGTGTGTTAAATCATTTAAATCTGAAAATCCCTGACTTGTGTTTGTGGTGGTAGTTGGTTGTTTCCCTTTCGGGCCGATTGCTGGAGATGTGGGAGGGGATGGGATCCCCTGTTCTTTTATACCCTCGGTGGTTGTGTGAAATTGGGGGATGAGATCCCATGTTGGTATGGAGTCGGTGGTTGTGAGTTTTAAGACTGGGTGGATACTTGTTTATATCACGAATTAGGGTGGAATCCTCTGTTGTTGAGAACCGGGTGTGGGCGTTTTGGTTGATGTTTGACTGTTTACTTTCCTGGACTTATGCCTATGCCTACTAGTTGCTCAGTAGTGCTTAAACATAAACATTATTACTGAACATGAAATCAGAAAGGGGACAAATGGGTTGTTAGCATGAGTCGTGACTCGGACTTGAGTGTTGTTGTGATCTGTAGGATGTCTGAAGAAAAACCTAGCTTGGGTGAGTGCTTGTTACCTATATATCTATACTTGTAGCTTTGTGCTTCTTATTCGCGCCCCACCCAAGTTGAGCACTTAGTGCCGAACACCCCAATTTCATGGGGGAGGGTGTTTTTCCCAACACTATTTATAGTGGCTGGTTATTAGCTCCTTTTCTGCTACCTTTCCCGGATAGCCCAAGTATCTTTGGGCAGGCTGTGATGGCCTGAGGTCCATTATTAGCCCAAGAACCTTCGGGCGGGGTAGTGTGGTGGTTGGCCAGGTATGTGCGGTTGGTGGTTTCCCAAGTGTCTTCGGGATGAAGCCCAGGTGTCTCCGGGCGTGGCAGTGGATCCTTTAGCCCAGGTGTCTTCAGGTGTGGTGGTGGTTGTTCTGGCCTAGGTGTTTGAAGGCTTGGTTACATGTGACAGTTGTGGCCCAGGTGTGTGCGGGTGGGATTTCAGCAGTTGGACTGCGTGTGGTTGTGGCCCAGGTGTGTGCTTGCGGGTGTGGCAGTGGGACTGCGGTGAGAATGGCGGGATTGGTCTGATGCGTAGGATGTCTCAATAACCAGTGGGAAAGTGGCGCGGGGTACCCAAACATTGATGTGCTCTTTATATATATATTACTCGACTTTCATTATTTGGGGAGTGTGCCTTGGTGAGGCCTGGGGTGGATAGTTTTCCTTGTTAGGTGTTTGGTTTACTCCTTTTCTCACGGGACTTTAGTACGTTCCCCCACTTGTGCACGAGAGTCTTTGGTTTTCCCTACTGAGTGTACTTGTATTCTCACCCTACGTATATAAAACTGCTTTCAGGTTTCCAGGAGGACTTCGGGGATCACGCAGGACCTTACTAGCTCGGACCTTTGGAGCAGTTGAAGTTGTTGTTTTTATTTTCCTCTTTGGTACTTACCTTGTATTCACCTTTTGTACTTGTGGCTTTACTTTTAGAACATGCATGTGGGAATGGTTTATTTTTTTGGCTTTAATTTTTTTTACCTTGGTGTTGTTGAGTTTCATCATCTCATCTCTCGATCTTATAAAATGAAAAGGGGTAATGCCTTCCATTTGTGAGAAATTTTTATACCCTTGGTGCTAGTCGCCACTCTGGGACCTATTGAAGGCGGGTCTTGGGGGTCATTATCTCTCCTTCAACTTAAATAAGGAAGGGCTTTGCAATCTGCCGACCCTTCCCTTCTTTTGGTGAAGGTGGGTCCTGACAATAATGGATAATCGGTCATATTATAACTTATATGAAATCCTATTGGTCATTAAATTTTTTAAATTTTTATGTGTTATGTTATGATTTGAAATAAAATGTATTTAATGTTGATATGAAAGATCGGTAATACTTATAAGACTAATCATTATTCAGGATTTTCCAGCTATCATAACTCTAATATGTATAATTTAACAAAAAAATTTAAATATATCTTGTAACATCCCATGTAAGTAATGAATAATAGATTTTCATATCTATGTCTATATATGAATTAGATAGTGTTTCAGAGGCTTAAAATGAGAATAAATCCAATCTTAAGCATAGAATACTCTAATATTTTTAATAGATTATTTTACCGCCTTTTGATGGCAAACCATTTTTTTAAATGTAAATTTTGAAAATTTTATAAGCTCTATTTGTCAAAAAAACTTTTTCATTAGAATTGGGACATTGTAATTTACTCTGGATAAATTTTTGTTATTTTTCTTACAATGTTCTTTTTTTAATGAATAGTAAAAAAATACATCATTATACTTCAAAACAATTTTTTCATCTAATTTAATTATATGGTTAGATTATCCTTCTAATTGGTTTTAAAATATAATTAGAATATATTTTTACAATTTAATACAATGGTGGTCATTATAATTAAATTCACTTTGAAATTGGACATAAAAAATTGTCGATCTTTTGATAGATATAATTTCTTAAAAACATGCTATTTTTTTGGAAACAGGAATTATATTTTAATTAATTACTGAAATTTCTATGTTTGGAATTTGGTAAAATGGATTCCATATTTGGAATTAGAAGGTCCAGGTTATGTAATTAAGACTCTTTTATTTTTGGACCTTATGAATAGTAACGACGGTAATTATCTTTAATTATCATGATTATTTAGTAATCGGATAGTTAAGGGTAATAAAATAATCTCATAATAATATAAAATTACCCCAAATTTTGTCCTAATGTTATTTTTACTGTCATGGCCGACCATGGACAGCCTTGTGCCAACTTAGGCACCCCATGGAATCATTTTTGTGTGATAGTGACCTTTTATCATATTATTTTTAAAGAAAATAAAATATAACCAAACTATGTAAAACCTATGGAAAACAATTTGAATTTTGTTTACATAAATGATCACATTGACTATAAATAGTAATTAGAAATATAAATATATTTCCAACATCATGGTAATTCTTTTATAATTTTTAGGCCTTAAATTAATTAATTTATTTATGACACCATGATGATGCAGTGTTTACCTCAATAATGAACGATTTAAATAAAATGAATAGATATGGTAAAATATAATACATAAAGTTGTCAAAAATATATTGGATGGGTGTATATCGAACACTTAACACCTTATCCAAAAAATATATAATTTTGGGACCATTAAAATCTGAAAACCATTTTATAATAAACTAACACTTCAAGACTTTCCCAAAGTGACCCTCCTCCCTCTTATAAAAGGCCCCCAACTCTACCCCCTTACCCACACCTCTCAGGCCCTTGGATCATCCAACTTATGCTCACATTATCTCAGCACATCCCTCTATTACTCTTAGAAGCCTCACATTGGGCAGAAGTCTTTCCAAGGAAGCCTTTGGCTCAAATCAAAATGAGTTACCCAATTTAGAGGTAATGTCTTCTCTCAAGTTTCTTCCTTTTATTTTTTTTCTTCACTCACCAATATCTTCTTATTATTTGATCACATAATAACAACAGTATCCTAAATATATGACGATATTGTTATGATAATGATTCTACTTCGACATACACACACCTCTGTCTAATGGTAAAATAACATTCTGTTTCTGTGGGTGGCGAATTACTGCCTCACGAAACGATTATTGTTCAATCTTCTTTTAACATATTTAATGGTGGCCATTATGATGGAACTATATTTATATATGATATATATTATATTTATTTCCTCTCTATTCTTATGTATTTTATATTTAAAACATAACTTTATGCTTTGCATGTTGTGAAAATGCGATACTTTCATACGAGGAAGTGTGGACTACCGCCCCCTCAAGCGATATGAATCGTTCCTGCCAAACATGGAATTTATAAAGAAAGTAATTTCTGAAATTATGTTACCTATATAAAATATATATTATAGTGGAATGATAATATATATGTCTCAATTAGTTTAAATTTCTTTAATATGACAAAGAAATGAAAGTAGCGTTCATGCGTACATACGGCCTACCGTCTCCATGAACGGTGAATTTCATTTTTCATCTAAAAATGTTTTGGAATTATATAAATTTAATAAATACTAGATATATATGATATTTAAATCATTAATGCCATTTTGGAGATGATTTACTTATAACTACATGGGAAATTTGTTTCAAACAAGTTCATTTTTGACTCATGTACCGAACATCGACAAAACATACGATATAAACTGACATAATTAACAAATTATTATAACATGATAATATGTGATATGAATTGAATAATAAACTTTAAAGGAAGTCCTTAAGCAACTATAAATTGACTTAAGTTTATTATTCAGGAATATGAAGAACGAACGAGAACAAATCTGACTTGAGGTACGGGACTTCGTCTCAATCTCCTTTCATTGAGGCATACTTAAATTTATATATAAACTTATTTTATTAGTTGTATAATAAACCCTTTTGAAGTTTAATTTCATTCAAAAGGAATATTTTCACATGAAGCAGTTTACTAAACGAAGAAAGGAATGTTTTTTTCATATGTATGCGGCGACAATGACTTCTTCGCCATCGTGACCATTATTTGAGTTTCGGCTTCCTCTACAGGCCATAACATTTTTTTAAATGAAAAATAAATACCATGTTTTACGTTTATTTTATTTTGGTATTTAAAATAGGTTTGATAATATTTTTATCATATGAATTTGTTGTATTGATATCTTGTGATTGAAATGTGTAAATGTTATGTTTTTTATGCATGTTTTATATGATATGATTCTGTTATGGTTCATGGGAATTGTTTATGAAGTCTGGTGGTTCTGTGATAAACTATGGGCGGTTGAGTCGGAGATAGATCTCCAATGCATTAGGTAACGTGAAGTAGTTAAACGCTAAGGTTTCTCTGAAGAGATTTAGGGAATATACTGTGATGGTTATTCCAAACATAACCATGAGGGTTACTCCCCATGTAAGAATGTTATGAATGCATCAAGTTACCTTTATGTCTTATTATTTCTATGATTTATTAAAAAATATTAAGATTTCATGAGTTTTGTTAAAGTGCTTATGTTTTATGAGTAAAATATGATTTCATTGATTCTTATGTATACATGGACTAATGTTTTCTTTCATTATTTTTATAACCCTTACTGAGATTTTTATGCTCATCCCATGATTTTGAAATTTTTTTCACAGGTCAAGGGAAAAGTACATGATATGGTGACAGTGTTGCGGAAGTGTCAAGAAAAAAACCATGTATTATTTGAAATATGTTTCATTTTTTTGAAAAAATGAAAGTTTCCTTTAATGTAACCACCTTGTTTAAATGTGGAATGTAATGTATGATTTATGATCAAATTCTCTAAAACTCTAAACCTGAAAAGATCATCAATGTGAATTCTTGAAATAACCAATGATTAAGTAATGTTTAAGGCTAGGGCCTTATTGTTGGTATTAATGGTCATTTTAGATAACATTAGGAGTTAGAATTATATTAAATGATTATCCCAAAATATATTTTTTACATTATGGTGAAATTGAAATGATATAGAATATGAAGATTACCATGTTGCTTCATCTAAGACCTATTTGTTCAGAATGGTTTTCTGTTGAGGAAACATGGAAGCAGTGGTAGGAAGGCATACAGAAGGAAATGACCTTACAAATCAGCATCCTAAGATGGTCGGAATTGTAACTGAACAGTTTTTCGTAGTAATGGTGTTGTTTACTCAAGTGATAAATGGTGGTGGTATCCATGCACGAGATCAGCCAGATCAACTGTAGAGGAATATGTCAGTGGTGGAACATTTTATGAGGCAACATACCCCATCATTCAGAGGATCATCTGACCCTATTATAGCTAAAATGTGGATTAAATCACTAGAAACTATTTTTGAGGTCATGGGGTGTTCATACAATCAAAAGGTTAGTCTTGTTGTTTACCGTTTGGAGGGTAAAGCATATTAGTGGTGGTGGATTGTTAAAAATATCAGGGATGCTGATGAGATTGATTCTCTTGATTGGGATGAATTCAAAGGTATGTTCCTTGAGAAATATTTTTCCCTGGCTATTCAACTTAAGATGGAAAAACAATTCTTGGAATTGAGGTAAGAGGACTACTCAGTGGCTGCTTATGAAGAAAAGTTCACTCGATTTTCAAGGTATGCTCCAAATTTTATCAGAGACCTTGATAGTAAAATCAATCGTTATTACTCAGGATTAAAGACAAAATATCTAAGGGAATTAGATTCTTTTGAGTTCAAAAGTTATGAAAATCTTGTTCAATGTGTTGAGAAGGTGGAAATAGAGTTTGCTGATGATCAATTGTTCTATGAAAACCAACAAAAGAAGAGACCGAGGTGGCAGCATAAAGGTAATAATCTTTCAAAAAGGTTTGATGGTAAGAAAACTAAGTTTGCAGTTTGTGATTAATGTAGAAAAAATCATGCTAGGTAATGTCTTTTGAATTCTGGAAAGTGATTTCGATGTGGTAAGATGGGATATAAGGCTCGTGATTTCACTAGAAAAGATCAAGGTAATGGTAAGACCAACTTTTATTTACATTTAGTGAAATGTTTCAAGTGTACTGAGATGGGTCATTATGAAAATTTTTGTTCGACAAAGAGCTCGAATGATGGGAAGCAGTCAGACTACAATCATAAAGGTGTGGTGAAATCCTTTGTAACTTCTTCAGCAGATGTTGGGCCATCAAATGAATTGGTATCATGTACTTTGTTTGTTTTTTCAGATTATGCCAATGTGTTGTTTGATTCAGGGTCTACACATTCTTTCATCTAGGAAAAATTTTCTAGTAAATTGTAAATTCCATCTCAACAAATGACTCTTGAACTTGTGGTAAAAACACCTGGGGGAAATGTTGAGGGAAAAAGAATTTATAAGAATCTTAATATACTTATCTGGGGGAATAATCTACATTCAAAACTTATTGTTTTACCTCTAGTGGAGTTTTATGTTATCCAGGGTATGGATTGGCTCTCTGTTTAATATGCAATGATTTACAGTGGAGCTAATGAAGTTTCTTTTCAGAAAGACCTTCATTTTTTGTACAATAATGAACCCTTACTATTGATAACATATCAAGAGGCTGAGAAACATGTAAAAGATAGAAATTAATGTTACCTTTCACATACTGTTGAAAACAAAGGAACCATTCAGATTAATGATATGACAGTGGTAAATGAGTATCTTGATGTTTTTTCTGATGAGTTTCCTGGAATAATACCATATCAATAAGTTTAATTTACTATTGACATAGTCCCTAATGCTAAGCCAATTTCAAAACCCCCTATTCTAATGGCTCAAATTGAACTTTTATAGTTGAAGGAGGAATTTCAAGATTTATTAGTGAAAGGTTTCATTCGACCTAGGACATCACCATGGGGTGCTCCTGTATTATTTGTTAAAAATAAAGATTGTTCAATGAGAAATTTCATTGATTATAGAACCTTGAATAACATCACTATTAAGAATAAATATCCATTTCCTCATATCGATGATTTTTTTGATCAGATCCAGGGAGCTCAATAATTTTCAATGATTGACTTTAGATCAGGGTACCATCAGTTGAAGGTAATGGAAGAAGATATTCCATAGACCGTGTTTCATAAAAGATATGGCCATTATGAATTTGTAGTTATTCCTTTTGGGTTAACCAATGCACCTGCTGTATTCATGGGCCTTATGAATAGAATTTTCCATGAGTTCTCATATAACTTTGTGGTTATTTTAATTGATGATATTTTGGTTTTTTCTAAAAGTAAAGAGGACCATGAAATTAATTTAAGGATTATTTTTCAAACCATAATAAAAAATAAATTGTATGGGAAATTCAGCATGTGTAAGAAGAAAATTTCATTCCTTGGTCACATTGTTTATAATGATGGAATAACTATTGATCCTACAAAATCAAAGGTTTTTGATGAATGTCCAAGACCCAAAAATTTTACCGAGATTCAAAGATTTCTTGGTTTTCCAGGTTATTACCAAAGGTTTGTAAAAACTTTTTCACAGTTGTCAAGACCATTGACTAAGCTAACTCAGAAGGGTGTTAAGTTTATCTGGACAAAAGAATGTGATGATTGTTTTCAGGAATTGAAATGAAGATTGGTGAATTCTCCAGTACTGGCACTACCTTCCAGGAATGGTGATATTGTTATCTATAATGATGCTTCGTTTAAATCAATTGGTTGCGTCCTAATCCAGAATGATCTGGTAATTGCTTATGCATCACACCAGTTGAAAACTAATGAGATAAATTACCCTACACATGATTTGGAATTAGTTGATGTTGTTTTCACTTAAAAAATTTGGAGGAATCATTTTTATGGTGTAAAGTGTGAAATATATACTGATCACAAAAGTTTACATTATATATTCACTCAGAAAGAATAGAACATGAGATAGAGGAGATGACTAGAATTAATCAAGGATTATTATTTCACGATTCACTACCTCGCAGGAAAAACCAATAAAGTGGATGATGTGTTGAGTCGAAAAAATAATGCATCATTAACCGTGCTACGTTTGGAATGAGATCCTTTGGTTTTTTATTTGACTAACATTGAAATAGAAGTTGTTGGTGCAGGAAGATCTTCTGTTTTGTTTCAAGTATCAGTGAAATCATCTCTATCATACAGAATTAAGAAAGCACAGAAGAAAGATAGTGAGTTGTAGAGAATAGTAGAGCTGGTTTAGAAGGGAATGTTACCTAAATTCAACATTGATAATGATTGTGTTTTGAGATTTGGGAAGAGATTGTTTGTGCCTTGTGATTCATATTTGAAGAGAGAGTTGTTATGTGAAGCTCATAGTTCTCTATTTTCAATTCATCTAGGAAGTACTAAGATGTATAGAGATCTTTGGGAGTATTACTGGTGGGATGGAATGAAAAGAGATATTTCTGATTTTACTATGATGTGTTTGACTTGTCAACAGGTTAAAGCAGAATGACAGTTACTGAAATGGATGCTTCAACCATTACCAGTGCCAGAGTGGAAATTGGAAAATATATCCATGGACTTCATTGTGGGATTACCGAATACACCTCGAGGTATTAATGCAATCTGGGTTATTATTGATCGTTTTACTAAATCTGCTCATTTACTTTCTATACGAGATACTTTTACCTATATCAACTTTCTCATTTGTATCTTAAAGATATAGTCAGATTACACGGAGTTCCTCTCTCAATTGTATCTAATCGTGATCCCATGTTCACTTATAACTTTTAGAATGGCCTTCAGAAGTCATTGGGTACTGAATTAAATTTTAGTACAGATTTTCATCCTCAATCAGATGGGCAGTTAGAACAAAAAATTCAGACATTGGAGGATATGCTACGTGCTTGTTCGATGGATTATCTGGGAAGTTGGGACCAAAATCATTCATTGGATGAGTTTTCTTATAATAAAAGTTTTCACTCCAGTATACATATGGAACCATTTGAGGCATTTTATGGGAACCAGTGTCGAACTCCAGCTTTTTTAGGATGAAGTAGGTGAAAGGAAGTTGATAGGACCAGAATTTGCAGAATAGTTGGCAGAAAAAGTACAGCTGATACAGAAACACATGATAATAGCTCAGAGTAGGAAAACAATTATGTGGAAAACAGGAGGAAGGATCTATCTTTTCAGGTAGTTGATCATCTCTTCTTCAAAGTTTCACCTTGGAAAAGTGTGATGCGATTGGGTAAGAAAGGAAAGGTGAGTCCAAGGTTCATTAGACCATATAAAATTCAGGATAAAGTTGGATCAGTTGAATACCGAGTGGCATTACCCCTTAATTTATCTCTGGTATATAATGTTTATCATGTTTCAATGTTAGGGATGTACATGCCATATCCATCTCATGTTTTGAGTCCAAAGGTAGTTCAGCTGGAAGAGAATTTATATTATGAGGAACAGCCAGTCTAGATTCTTGACCACAGGGATCAAGTGTTGTGGAATAAGGTTATTCATCATGTAAAGGTTATGTGAAAAAACCACATGATTGAAGAGGAAACATGGCCATCTGAAAATGCAATGAGGGATAAATACCCCCACTTATTCGATAAGTAAATAAATTGCGGGGATGCAATTTCCTACAGGAGGGAGGATGTAAGATCCCAATTAATTAAAGAATAATATATTTTCATATCTATGTCTATTTATGAATTAGACAATGTTTTAGAGGCTTAAAATGGGAATAATTCATTATTAAGTATAGAACACTCTAATATTTTTAAAAGATTGTTTTACCGCCTTTTGATGAAACACCATTTTTTAATCTAAATTTTGAAAATTTTATAAGCTATATTTGTCAAAATAATCTTATTTATTATAATTGGTAAATTGTAATTTAATTTGGATATCGTTTTGGTATTATTCTGACAATGTTCATTTTTTTAATGAATAGTGAAAAATACTGCATTTTACTTCAAAACTGCTTTTTCATCTAATTTAATTATATGGTTAGATTATCATTTTAATTGGTTTTAAGTGTATTTAAAATATATTTTTACCATTTAATCCACTTTTTGTCATTATAATTAATTTCACTTTGAAATTGGACATAAAAAATTCTCAATCTTTTTATAGATATTGTTTCTTAAAAACATGCTATTCGTTTTTACAACCATAATTTTTTTTTATTAATTACTGAAATTTCTAAGTTTGTAATTTGGTAAAATGGATTCCATATTTGGAATCATAAGACCCAAATTATATAAGTAAGACTCTTTTGTTTTTGGACATTATGAATAGTAACGACGGTAATTATCTTTAATTATCTTGATTAGTTAGTAATCGGATAGTTAAGGGTAATAAAATAGTATCATAATAATATAAAATGAACCCAACATGTGTCCTAATGCAATTGGTTGTGTCATGGCCGAACTCGGACAACCGGTTTCCAACTTAGGGACCCCATGGAATCACTTTTGTGTGATAGTGACCTTTTATCATATTATTTTTAAAGAAAGGAAAATATAACAAAACTATGTAACACCTAAGTAAAACAATTTTAATTGTGTTTAAATAAATTATAACTTAGACTATAAATATTCATTGGAAAGATAAAAAGTTTTAATGAATCATTGTATTTTTTTTTTAATTTTTATACATTAAATAAATTAATTTATTTATGACACCATGATGATGCAGTGATTACCTCATTAATGAATGATTTAATTAAAATGAAAAGATAAGGTAAAATATAAGACATACACTTGTCAAAAACCTATTGGATGGGTGGATTTAGAAACCTTATCACATTATCCTCGAAATATATAATTTTGGGACCCTTAAAATCTGAAAAGCATTTTATAATAAACTAACATTTCAAGACTTTCCAAAAGTGACCCTCCTCCCTCTTATAAAAGGCCCCCACCTCTACCCCCTTACCCACACCACTCAAGCCCTTATCTCGTCCAACCTCTGCTCAAAGTATCTCTAGACATCCTTATCTTACTCATATAAGCCTCACTTTGGGCCGAAGGCTTTCCAAAGAAGCGTTTGGCTAAAATCAAAAAGAGTTACCTCATTTAGAGGTAATGTCTTCTCTCGAGTTTCCTCATGTTTTTTTCCTTCTTCACTCACCACAATATTCTTATTATTTTATCCCATAATAACACCATTATACTCAATATAATAGGATGTTGTTATGATATGGACTCTGCATACAATTACACACACCTCCGTCTAATTTTTAAAGAACATATTGTTTCTGTGGGTGGCGAATTACTGCCTCACGAAACGATGATTGTTCAATTTTCTTTTAACACCTTTCATGGTGGATATTATGATGAAAGTATATTTATATGTGATATATATTATATTTATATTCTCTATATGCTTCTGTATTTTCTATTTATAATATACCTTTATGCTTTTCATCTTGTGAAAATGCGATAATTTCATATGAGGATGTGCGGATAACCGCCCCCTTAAGTGATGTGACTCATTCTTGCAAAACATTAAATTTATAAAGAATGTAATTAATGAACTTATGTTACCTATATAACATATATATTATACTGTAATTATAATTTATATATGTCTCATTTAGTTTTAATTCCTTTAATATGACAAAGAAATGAAAGTAGCGTTCATGCGTATGTACGGCCTACCGTCTCCATGAACGGTGCATTTCATTTTTTATCTCCAAATGTTATGGAATAGTATAAAATGAATATATAATGTATATATATGATATTTAAATCATTAATACCATTCTAGAGATGATTTACTTATAACTACATGGGCAATTCTTTTCAAACAAGATCATTTTTTACTCATGTACCGAACATCGACAAAACGTATGATATGAACTCACATAATTAAATAATTATTATAACATGATAATATTTGATATGAATTTAATGATAAAATTTAAAGTAAGTCATTAAGAAATTATAAATTGACCTAAGTTTATTATTCAAGAATATAATGAATGAACGAGAACAATTCGGACTTGAGGTAAGGGACTTCGTCTCAATTTCCTTTAGTTGAGGCATACTTCAATTTAATTAAGACCTTCTTTTATTAGTTTTATAATAAACCCGTTTTACTTTTAATTTCATTCAAAATGAATATTTTTACATGAATCATTTAACTAAACGAAAAAAGGAATGTTTTTGTCTTATGTATGCGGTGACAACGACTTCTCTGCCGCTGTGACCATTATTTGAGTTTCGGCTTCCTCCACAATCCATGACATTTTTTAAATGAAAATTAATTACCATGTTTTATTTTTATTTTATTTTGGTATTGAAAATGGTTTTGATAATGTTTTGATTATATCAATGTGTTGTATTGATATCTTGTGATTGAAATGTGGAAATGTTATGTTTTCTTTATGCATGTTTTATGTCATACGGTTATGTTATGGTTCTTGGGAATTTTTTATGAAGTCGAGTGGTTCTGTCATAAACTAAGGGCGGGTGAGCCTGAGATGGCTCTCTAATTCATTGAGTTACACGAAGGAGTTAAAAGATATGGGTTCTCTGAATAGATTTAGGGAATATACTGTGATGGGTATTCCAAACATAACCATGAGTGTTACTCCCTACGTAAGAATGTTATGAATTTCTCAAGTTACCTTTACATCTGATGATTTCTATTAGTTATTAATAAATCATATAATTTCATGAGGTATGTTAAAGTGCTTATGTTTTATGTGTAAAATATTTTTTCATTGATTCTTATGTATACATGGACTAATGTTTTCTTTTAGTATTTTTATTTCCCTTACTGATCTTTTTATGCTCACCCCATGATTTTGAAATGTTTTCAAAAGGTCAAGGGAAAAGTACATGATGTGATGATATTGTCTAGGAGGTTTCATGAAAGAAACCATGTTTTATTTTAAATATTTTTCCTTTATTGGAAAAAATGAATACTCTCTTTGATGTAACCACCTTGTTTAAATGTGGAATGTAATGTGTGATTTATGATCTAATTCTATAAAACTCTAAACCTAAAAATATACTCAATGTGAATTATTGAAATAACCCAAGATTAAGTAATGTTTAAGGATGGGGCCTTATATATCTAAAATATATTTAATTGAAAAATGATTTATTTATTAATATATTCTCAAAATAACCAACCTATAGAATAATTTTCCATTAACTAGTGTTTTCATTAATTTATTTTTTATTTTTAAAATATCAAATGTAATCTTATGATGTATATGATCTTACCTCCATCTTCTCCATAAAATATTTCACATGTTTCAAGTTGAATTAACTCTAAAAACATTATAGATACACCATTATCTCTAAAATTTTCACTGTAAAAAATTATAATATATGTACATTGAAATACATAAGTGTATTTTCCCAAAAAAATCTAAGAAACCTTCTAGATATTTCCATGAAAATTACTTTTAGCTTTAATTGAAAAATGAATCATTTGTCAACATTGGGTAAGAGTCTTATATTTTACATTCATTATGCTTTTCTGATATTGTACATCTATGAATCAAGTACAACTAAAATATTATGTATGATATACTATATAAACATTCATTTAATATAAAATAAATGTTTCTCAAAGTATACGATGAGATAAAAAATAGTAATATTAGATAAAAAATTATAGTTTTATGGGAATCAGTATTTAGTAGTGTGAGGTTGTGTCCTCCCATTATCTAACTTAGAAATCATTCACTTTTATCTACCTATAGTGTTCATTATACTTATTATATTCTTTATAATCATTCTTTCTTAATGTTTCTTTACACATTGTAGTTCTTCCTCTAGTGACCATTCTTTATACATGTGAATTATATAGCCTCATCTTATTAACCTTCCCTTGAATCATTTTCTATTTCTCTAGATGTTTAGAAAGAACCATTGAATCTAAACTATTCACAGTCCATTCAAACTTTTCCCTAACTTCATTCACTATATGGGGTGAGAAAATATGTTCCCACCAATCCCTCTCCCCTTAGAAAACCATGGTAATAAGTTTATTTAGTGGATTCTGTATACATTTAATCATATATATATTGATGAATATATGAAATCTTAGTCGTATTTTTGATACTATGTGATTAATGGATAATATATTTTCCATATAGAATCCAAAATATACTATTATCTTAGTGAATAATGCTAAGAATGACTATTATTATCATCCAAGTTACCCTATCACCTACCGTTGGGTATCTGATCTATATTTTTCTTGTTTCTAGAGGACTCAAAATACCCACCCACATCATTTTTTCTACTAACATGTAGTTGTTACCAAATTATTGGGTACCCATAGCTTTTTGTCTTCAAAGGGAAGATCCCAACACCTTGGATAACATCCCAAATCTTACCTCCAAACCATATTTAGCCCTTATAAACACTCAAACACATATAATTAAAATGGTTAGGATACTCTAAAACCTAAATTAACTATCCCAAATACCGAAGTCATCACAAAACTTCAACTATATAATAACTCATACTAGAGTTTTATTGAGCTATAATGTTGACTAGACTTTATAAAAACGTGATTTTCTCATTCACCACACTCCTAAAACACTGATTTGATTCGAAACACTCTAGTTTACTCCAAGTTACACCATCTAACAAACTAAAATATAATTATTCCATAATTATATTATCCAAACCACGTGAACCACCTTCATGATCTTATTAAAACCCAAATACTCAAAACAATATTGACATCATTCCCAACCAACATCAAAAACTCTACATATGAAAATCGTCACACAATCACTAGTACTCAAACCTAACATTACACTTAAAAAAACAACACACATAATTCACATAACTTAGTCATCACATGGTTTTTCACTTTTCAAAAACACACACTATTCAATAGTACGCATCATAAAAAAAGAAAACTAACAAGCTCATAGTGGACCTTTGACGATAAATGGTTCTCTTTCATGATATAAGAAATAAATTTTGTATGTGTTATGCTTCCCTGAAGGCTATAATACTAAAGAATTTCTTCATTATAGAGTCACGCTCAGTATTGGCCGTAGGCCACACATCTGGGTATCCTATCCACTGACACAATCTAATAAAAATGATGAATCCTGACTACTTTCTCTCAGAACTACTCTTTGTCCTACCTCAAAAAATCATGTCTAACATGATCCCCAACCTCCAACTAATTTAAAGATCATCTAATAAACCCTCCTCAGGTTCCACATATATCTACAAGACTGATACACCATAGGTGGTTATCAGACTTGTCATACAGAATCCCCATATGTCCCCACAAGTATCACCCTACAAATGACACACTCCTCATTGGCAATGTTGATCCTTTACAATGCCTTCTTCTGGTGGATCTCATCATATACCCACATTCATCCAATCCAATCAATTGAACATCACTACCACACTAGTTGAACACCAATTATTTAATTTTAATTTCATTATCATCTCTTCCTTCAACACTATAGAAAGCCATGATAGAATTAAAATATTAATAAATAACCTGAGAGTGTATCAAATGTTATGTACAAATTTTTTTCACCCTGGTCATCTAATATCCAACCAAGGTTTTAAAATATCGTAAAAAATATGTTAAGCTATCAAAATAGTACACAAAAAATTCCTACTAATATTCCAAGTGCATGAACTCATGGGACCAATCCAACCCCATCATCTCATGGAACAAGTTCTTGAAGAATCTCACATCAAAATCCTTTTAATGCGTCCCCTTTTGTCTTTCTAACTGTACCCACATGTCTCACTGATGTTGCATGGGCCCCTATAAAATGTATATCTCTATATACACCCTCTACAATGGATGCGTCTCAATTTAATTGGAGATATTCTATACTAAATCGATCTAATACTAAACTTCCTAGGTTTTACCCTTTCCTTGGAATAGGGTAGGATGTTGATAATGTGACAACCTCATTAGATATTCCATGGATGGATATAGTACCTAATCATTCCAATAAATACTCTAAGTAATGCATTCCATACCCTATATAATCTAATTACAAAACCACTACCCTATGTCATCTAGTATACATGGATGACCAACCATCCTCAAAATCTCCACCTACGGCTCATGCTGATCTCCTCCTTCAGGCACCCTATCTAGTGCACCCCTAAGGGGTGCCACATTACTACCCACTTAATGCTCCATCAAAGGTGATAAAAGTTTCATATCATTGATAAATAATACCATTATCAATAAAGATATAATATTATATACATCAAAAATAGAAAAATATGTAAAAACAAGTACGTTTCACTAGCCCATACACTTCTTTACCTACACCAAAGTCCCACAGAATCCTACCTTATGGCCTCACCTAACCATTCCAACATCAAGTACCTCACTTATAGGATTAAAATATGCCACAGCATAAGGAATCCTGTAACCAATTTAGCTGATTATATTTCCACCAATAAGAAAAAAGGGACATCCCCATATTGGATTTTATTGTATTATATATAAGGCCCCAGCCTTAAATCTTACTTAATATTGAGTTATTACAGGATTACACATTGATGATCTTTTCAGGTTTAGAGTTTTAGAGAATTAGATCATGAAACTTGCATTACATTCCACATTTAAACAAAGTGGATACATAAAAGACAGTATTCATTCTTCCCATCAACAGAAACATATTTAAAAGAAAACATGGATTCTTTCTTGACACATACTTGACACTATCATCACATCATGTACCTTTCCCTTGACCTATGAAAATCATTTCAAAAACTTGGGATGAGCATAAAAAGCTCAGTAAGGGTTATAAAAATATGGAAAGGAAACATGAGTTCATATATACATAAGAATGAAATCATACATTACCCATAAAACATAGGCACTTTAACATACCTCATCAAACCATGAATAAATCATAGAAATCATAAGACATAAAGGTAACTTGAGGCATTCATAACATTCTTACGTAGGGAGTAACCCTCTTGGTTACGTTTGGAATACCCATCACAGTATATTCCCTAAATCTCTTCGGAGAAACCTTAATGTTTCACTCCTTCGCGTTACCCAATGCATTGGAGAGATATATTGGGCTCACCCGCCCCTTAGTTTATCACGGAACCACCCGTCTTCATATCAATGCCCAAGAACCATAACATAATCTTATCACATAAAACATGCATAAAGGAAAAATAACATTTCCACCTTTCAATAATAAGATATAAATACAGCACATTGATATAAATACATTATGAAAACCATTTTCAATACAAAAATAAAAGAAAATTAAAACATTGTATTTATTTTTCTTTTAAAAAGATGGTATGGCTTGTAGAGGAAGCCGAAACTCAAATAATGGTCACGGTGGCGGAGAAGTCGTTGTCGCCGCATATGTATGACAAAAACATTCCCTTTTTTCGTTTAATAAACACTTCGTATAAAAAATATTCCTTTTGAATAAACGTAAAAGTCAAAGGGGTTTTTACACCATATAAAAGAAGGTTGTGTATAAAACAGAATACGCCTCAATGAAAGGAGATTGAGACGAAGTCCCTTACAAAGATGGTATCCTTGGTTTAAGGATAAATCAATTACATAATTATGTGTGACAAACGAATACACCAAATATAAGTGGATATTAAGTGTAAAATAATCAAAGTTCATTCACACATATTCAAAAGATGACATATTCAATAACTACATGTTGAACCCAAAGAAATCGAAATTGGGTTAAGAAGTTCCCTTGACAGCCTAACGACGTCACATCAAAAAAAGGGTGTCTCATCACTTAGACATAAAATTTACATCAATAAGGATATATGAGAACATATCCCAACATAACAATATGTAAATTAAAAGACCCAAAAAAGAAGTCTTTTAAAAGTAGGAGGGTGAAAGGTTCCCTTACCGACATGGGTATCTTTCGAAACATACGCCCCGTGAAAGAAGGACAATACAACATTGATGTAAATACTCATAAAAGAAAGTATATTACACAATGAGTAAAATAATGGGCAGTACATACACCACTCAAAGGAAATTGTGGCAAATGTAGCATAAATCTCGCGTGTATAAAAGTGAGATGAAAAATCCCTTACGAAAACTCGGCAGCCTAACGACGCCCCTTAAAACTTCCAAAAATGGATTGATGAGATCAAATAGGGTATCTCGTCACATTACAATAAAATGTACAGAAAGAGGAATATAAAAGAACATCCCCCATCATAACAAAGAGGGTCTTAAAAGAAGTGACATAAAGGGGAGTACTTAAAGAGAAAGAGAGAGGTTAGATCTCTTACGAATATTCGTCAGCCTAACGGCGCCACTCAAAACATCCAAAATGGGTTGATGAGAGAGAATACGGTCTCTCATCATATGAACATAAAAATTACAGTATGATTAATATAAAAGAACATCCCAATAACAAGAAAGATGATCTTATAAGGAATGACATAAAAGAGTGTACTTAAAAAGAAGGAGAGGAGTAGGATCCCTTACCTCAAGTCCAACTTGTCTTGTTCGTTTCTTTATATTCATGAATAATAACTTTGGTCAATTAATAATTGCATAAGTATCTCCTTTAGAGATTATTATTCAGTTCCTATCACATATTATAATGTTATAATAATTTTTTAATAATGTTAGTTCATATCAGACATTTTTGTCGATGTTTGGTACATTAGTCAAAAATGAACTTGTTTGAAAAAAGATTGCCCATGTAGTTATAAGTAAATAATTTCCAGAATAGTATTAATGATTAAAATATCATATATATCCAGTAAATATTCATTTAATACTATTCCATATCATTTGGAGATAAAAAACAAAAAGCACCGTTCATGGAGACGGTAGGCCGTACGTACGCATGAACGCTACTTTCATTTTTTGTCCTATTAATGGAATTAAAACAAAATGAGAGAGATATATATATGTTATAATTCTAGAATTATATCCATTATTTTGATGTAATGTATTACATATATATCCATTATATATATTTACTTATAATATTACATACCATTTTGAGATACAAAATGAAATGTACCGTTCATGGAGACGGTAAGCCTTACGTACGCCTGAACGCTACTTCCATTTATATTTCATATTTAATGGAATTAAAACATAATGATACATAATATTATTTTAATTCCAGTATGTTATCATATATAATATCATTAAGTATATCCTTTATACGTACCACATATGGTATTAACGAATCAAATCACTTTGAGGGGGCGGTAGTCGGCACTTCCTTAAATGAAGATATCGCGTTTACCCATAATGGAAACCATAAAGGTATGCCCAAAATGAAAAATACAGAATCTTAAGGAAAACATAAACATATTATATATCATATATAAATATAGTGTCATCTTAATGGCCACCTTTGAAGGTGTTAGAATAATGTGGAACAATCATCGTTTCGGGAGGCAGAAATTTGCCATCCACATAAATAGTATGTTCTTTAACCATTAGATGTAGGTGTGTGAAAGTGTAGGTATAATACTTATTATAACAACATCCTAGTATATTTATGATACTGTATTTGTTACAAAATAAATTAATAAAAAGAGTTTAGGGGGTTGGAGAAGAAAAATAAAACAAAAGGACTCAAGTGAAGACATTACCTTAAAATCGGGTAACTCCCTTTGGTTTGAGCTCAATGGATTCCTTGGGAAGACTTCTACCCAAAGTGAGGCTTCAAGGAGTAAGGGAGGGAAGTGGAGAGACAAAATGGGCAGAGGTTGGCCTAGCCAAAGGCTTTGGGAGTGTGGGTAAGGAGGTAGAGGTGGGGGTCTTTTATAAGAGGAGAGGAGGGGCACTCTTGTAATGTTACAAAATGTTACATTATTTTCAAAAGAGTTTCGGATTTTAAAGGACCCAAATTGATGTATTTCTATGATACGGTGATAAGGGTTCTAAATCCCCTCATACAATAGGTTTTGGACATGTGTAGGTCTTAGATATTACATTATCTCTACATTTTATTTAAATCTTTAAATAATGAGGTCATCACTGCATCATCATGATGTCATAAATAATTTAATTTATTTAATGTCTAAAAATTATAAAAAAACTACTATAATGTAGGAAGTATTTTTATCTTTCCAATGAATATTTATAGTCAAAAATATGATTTGTATAACCCCATGTAAAAATTGTTTTAGTAAAACATTTCATGTTTGTCTCATTTTTACTTTAACTTTAAATAAAAAGATATTAATGTCATTTTCCAACCAAAGTGGCTTCATGGGGTCCCCAAGTTGACCCATGGGTTTTCTTGGTCGGCCATGACACATAAAATGAGGTTAGGACATGTGTCAAGTTCATTTCATATTATTAAAACATTATTTTTACCTTAAACTACACTAATCACCTCTAATTGCGATTAAAAACTAAATGAGTTACTATTCACCAAAAAATTATTTTTATCCAATTGAACCACATTTTACTTATTAATGACAACCATGTATGTCGGATTTTTGAAATTCAAAACACAAAGATTGCAAAATTTCATTTAAACGGAAAAATCCGTTTTTATAAGTACCACTTAGTGGTTTCACTATTCATCAAAAATTGAAGTTTTTCAAAAAAATACCAAAAATTCACCCTAAGCTATATTTGATATTCCGAATTCAAAAATGAAGTCTATTTTACAAAATAAAAAACATATTAGTCACATTAATTAATTTAATAATTAATTCCTGCTATTATAGCAAATAGCGTGTTTTTATGAAACAATAAGTATCAAAAGTCTGACACTAGTTTAAGTCTGTTTTCAAAGTGAAATTAATTCCAACGACCACTATTGGATTTAATGGTAAAAATATATTCTAATTTCACTTTAAACCCAATTAAAAAGATAATATAATCATATAAATAAATTATATTAAAAAGAGGTTTTGAATTAAAATACAACATTTTACACTATTCATTAAAAAATGAACTTTATCAGAAAGATACCAAAAATTTACACAAAGTAAATTTTGATGGCCCAATTCTTAAGAAGAGTTTTATTTGGTCCAAAAGTATGTATAAGAGTGAAAAAAACTATATTTAATGACGGTTCTCCATCAAAAGGCGATAAGTGAACCTTTAGTGAAAACTAGGGCATATACGCCTAAAATTGAATTATTTCCGTCTTTTATTGGAAAAATGTAAAAACATTTAAAAACATATATAATCATATTTTAGTTATTTATATCCATTCCCGCCAATACAATGGATACATTTTATCTATCATTTAAAATAATATTATCTTATTATTAGAGTGCAACGTAAGATTCCCAAGAAACTCGTTGTTGTGTGTTGGGTATGCCATCGAGCATAGCGTCCCCTTTAAAGTCATGTTAATATTTTATCCACAAATATGGATAAATATGAAAATTTAATATTCTTTATTTAACTGGGGTGTTACATCCTTCCCCCCTTTTGGGAATTGCTTCCTCGCAATTTTTAAAATTGAGCTTGGAAACATCCTTGAAAGTCCCACATCGGAACAAGAGTTGGTGAAACAATCACTTTAAAATAAAGAAAGATAAGTACAAAGGTCACCCGAGTTAACCCATACTAGGATTCCAAGTATGAAAATATTGACATGGAAGAAAAGCAAAGGGTCATGTTCTTGAGGGAGAGTGATAGTAAACATGTCTAGGAGAAAGTTAACCATAAGAAAATCACATACTTGTGATGGGTTAAACGGTATTCGATTCCCCAGTAGGAAAAGTTAATAGACAAAATTTTTGTTTTAAGTTACTTTTTATTGAGGAATTTATTCATAAGGAAACATAATCACTCATCATGTTGACTTTCAACTTTTACTAGATTCCTTAATCAAACTCATATTTTTTTCCAAAAGACGAGTATTTAGGGAGACTTGTTTGCATTAAGAGTACTATAATCAACTTCTAGAGAATCACCTAATCCACCAAAGAGAACTATATACATCCCATGTCGTTAAGCATTAACCAAAACCAAAACCAAAAAGGTTAGTACAAGGTCAGATAATCCAAAAAAGGATAACCCATTAAAAAGAAAATATATGCTTAATCTCCAAAATTTTTCCAAAAAAACCCAAAGTTCAACGAGGACCATCCGATAATCAATTTGTCCATAAAATTCTTCAAAGTAAACCAAAGTAAGATTGAAACCCAAATATTTGAAGGATTTAGTCACATAGTCTTCCAAGTTAAATTGTAACATTTATCTCCAAACAACATCAGTTGCTCCTAAAGTCTCGTATTGAAATGTAATTAACCTAATCACATATCCTCCATGATAGGTTAATAATTTTCATAAATAACCCAAAAATAAACTTACTCTTAATTAATAAAATCATATATCTAAAACGAATCAGTCAAAATAACCAGGGACATCACGTAGTCCAGTTGTAGGCGATAAATACCAGTCGCACTTTGGTTGTGGGTTCGATTCCCGCAGGTTTGTCCGACGCGACGGGTTGTCACACGGTCTACGTGTTGTCCTTTTTCCAAAACTATATAATTCTCAAAACATTTCCCAAAAAAAGATAAAATCTTCAAAAATAAATATAACATATTTTAACCTCAAGTTTATCTCATGCCTTTCACTTTCCATCATATCATATAATAACCCATAATTTCCTCAAAAGTAAGGATCATATAAACTCTAATGGTTACCATTATAATTATTACCTGAACTTCCACATCGATTGGTCATCTCGTACATGATGCATTACAGATCATACCAAGGTTCAAGTGGTTGATCATGACTCCTTGATAGTTGGTTTAGAACAACCACGAATTTCCTCATTGAATCCCCCATTTTATCTGGTATCTTAATTAGAGAACCACCACAGTTTCCTTAAAACCTATTGTCACTTTGGTGCCTGCTAGATCCATCCATTCACTAAAAACAGGAAGGTTAGTGGGAGTATATCAACAAAACCATCATGTACTAATGAGGAAGATAAACACTAAGATATACTTACTCAATCACTTTATCTAAAACTAGGACTCTTTCTGAAATCCTAACCATTATGGTAATGCCACTTATGATTAAAGAATACCCTAACCTCTAAAGTTATCTAAACCGACCTCTGATACCAACTATAAGGCCCCAGCCTTAAACCTTACTTAATATTTAGTTATTTCTGGATTACACATTGATGATCTTTTCAGGTTTAGATTTTTAGAGAATTAGATCATGAAACTTGCATTACATTCCACATTTAAACAAAGTGGTTACATAAAAGACAGTATTCATTCTTCCCATCAACGGAAACATATTTAAAATAAAACATGGATTCTTTCTTGACACATCCTTGACACTATCATCACATCATGTACCTTTCCCTTGACCTGTGAAAAACATTTCAAAAACTTGGGATGAGCATAAAAAGCTCAGTAAGGGTTATAAAAATATGGAAAGGAAACATGAGTTCATATATACATAAGAATGAAATCATACTTTACCCATAAAACATAGGCACTTTAACATACCTCATCAAACCATGAAAAAATCATAGAAATCATAAGACATAAAGGTAACTTGAGGCATTCATAACATTCTTACGTAGGGAGTAACCCTCTTGGTTACGTTTGGAATACCCATCACAGTATATTCCCTAAATCTCTTCGGAGAAACCTTAACGTTTCACTCCTTCGCGTTACCCAATGCATTGGAGAGCTATATCGGGCTCACCCGCCCCTTAGTTTATCACGGAACCACCCATCTTCATAACAATGCCCAAGAACCATAACATAATCTTATCACATAAAACATGCATAAAGGAAAAATAACATTTCCAACTTTCAATAATAAGATATCAATACAGCACATTGATATAAATACATTATGAAAACCATTTTCAATACCAAAATAAAAGAAAAGTAAAACACGGTATTTATTTTTCTTTTAAAAAGATGGTATGGCTTGTAGAGAAAGCCGAAACTCAAATAATGGTCACGGCGGCGGAGAAGTCGTTGTCGCCGCATATGTATGACAAAAACATTCCCTTTTGTCGTTTAATAAACACTTCATATAAAAAATATTCCTTTTGAATAAACGTAAAAGTCAAAGGTGTTTGTACACCATATAAAAGAAGGTTGTGTATAAAACAGAATATGCCTCAATGAAAGGAGATTGAGACGAAGTCCCTTACAAAGACGGTATCCTTGGTTTAAGGATAAATCAATTACATAATTATGTGTGAAAAACGAATTCACCAAATATAAGTGGATATTAAGTGTAAAATAATCAAAGTTCATTCACACATATTCAAAAGATGACATATTCAATAACTACATGTTGAACCCAAAGAGATTGAAATTGGGTTAAGAAGCTCCCTTGACAGCCTAACGACGTCACATCAAAAAAAGGGTGTCTCATCACTTGGACATAAAATTTACATCAATAAGGATATATGAGAACATATCCCAACATAACAATATGTAAATTAAAAGACCCAAAAAAGAAGTCTTTTAAAAGTAGGAGGGTGAAAGGTTCCCTTACCGACATGGGTATCTTTCGAAACATACGCCCCGTGAAAGAAGGACAATACAACATTGATGTAAATACTCATAAAAAAAGTATATTACACAATGAGTAAAATAATGGGCAGTACATACACCACTCAAAGGAAATTGTCGCAAATGTAGCATAAATCTCACGGGTATAAAAGTGAGATGAAAGATCCCTTACGAAAACTCGGCAGCCTAACGGTGCCCCTTAAAACATCCAGAAATGGATTGATGAGATCAAATAGGGTATCTCATCACAGTAAAATAAAATGTACAGCAATAGGAATATAAAAGAACATCCCCCATCATAACAAAGAGTATCTTAAAAGAAGTGACATAAAGGGGAGTACTTAAAGAGAAAGAGAGAGGTTGGATCTCTTACGAATATTCTTCAGCCTAATGGCGCCACTCAAAACATCCAAAATGGATTGATGAGAGAGAATAGGGTCTCTCATCATATGAACATAAAAATTACAGTTAGAGTAATATAAAAGAACATCCCAATAACAAGAAAGTTGATCTTATAAGGAATGACATAAAAGAGTGTACATAAAAAGAAAGAGAGGAGTAGGATCCCTTACCTCAAGTCCAACTTGTCTTCTTCGTTTCTTTATATTCCTGAATAATAACTTTGGTCAATTAATAATTTCCTAAGTAACTCCTTTAGATAATATTATTCAGTTCCTATCACATATTATAATGTTATAATAATTGTTTAATAATGTTAGTTCATATCAGACATTGTTGCCGATGTTTTGTACATTAGTCAAAAATGAACTTGTTTGAAAAAAGATTGCCCATGTAGTTATAAGTAAATAATTTCCATAATAGTATTAATGATTAAAATATCATATATATCCAGTAAATATTCATTTCATACTATTCCATATCATTTGGAGATAAAAAACGAAAAGCATCGTTCATGGAGACGGTAGGCCGTACGTACGCATGAACGCTACTTTCATTTTTTGTCCTATTAATGGAATTAAAACAAAATGAGAGAGATATATATATTTTATAATTCTAGAATTATATCCATAATTTTGATGTAATATATTACATATATATCCATTATATATATTTACTTATAATATTACATAACATTTTGAGATACGAAATGAAATGTACCGTTCATGGAGACGGTAAGCCATACGTACGCCTGAACGCTACTTCCATTTATATTTCATATTTAATGGAATTAAAACATAATGATACATAATATTATTTTAATTCCAGTATGTTATCATATATAATATCATTATGTATATCCTTTATAAGTACCACATATGGTATTAACGAATCAAATCACTTTGAGGGGGCGGTAGTCGGCACTTCCTTAAATGAAGATATCGCGTTTACCCATAATGGAAACCATAAAGGTATGCCCAAAATGAAAAATACAGAATCTTTAGGAAAACATAAACATATTATATATCATATATAAATATAGTTTCATATTAATGGCCACCTTTGAATGTGTTAGAAGAATGTTGAACAATCATCGTTTCGGGAGGCAGAAATTCGCCATCCACAGAAATAGTATGTTCTTTAACCATTAGATGTAGGTGTGTGAAAGTGTAGCTATAATACATCTTATAACAACATCCTAATATATATATGATACTGTAGTTGTTATAAAAGAAATTAATAAAAAGAGTTTAGGGGGTTGGAGAAGCAAAATAAAACAAAAGGACTCAAGTGAAGACATTACCTTAAAATCGGGTAACTCCCTTTGGTTTGAGCTCAATGGATTCCTTAGGAATACTTCTACCCAAAGTGAGGCTTCAAGGAGTAAGGGAGGGAAGTTTAGAGACAAAATGGGCAGAGTTTGGCCGAGCCAAAGGATTTTGGAGTGTGGGTAAGGAGGTAGAGGTGGGGGCCTTTTATAAGAGGAGAGGAGGGGCACTCTTGTAAAGTTACAAAATGTTACATTATTTTCAAAAGAGTTTCGGATTTTAAAGGTCCCACATTGATGTATTTAGAGGACACGGTGATAAGGGTTCTAAATCCACTCATACAATAGGTTTTGGAAATGTGTAGGTCTTATATATTACATTAACTTTACATTTTATTTAAATCTTTAAATAATGAGGTCATCGATGCATCATCATGATGTCATAAATAATTTAATTTATTTAATGTCTAAAAATTATAAAAAAACTACTATAATGTATGAAATCTTTCTATCTTTCCAATGAATATTTATAGTCAAAAATATGATTTGTATAACCCCATGTAAAAATCGTTTTAGTAAAACATTTCATGTTTGTCTCATTTTTACTTTAACTTTAAATAAAAAGATATTAATGTCATTTTCCAACAAAAGTGGCTTCATGGGGTCCCCAAGTTGACCCATGGGTTTTATTGGTTGGCCATGACACATCCAATGAGGTTAGGACATGTTTCAAGTTCATTTCATATTATTAAAACATTATTTTTACCTTAAACTACACTAATTACCTCTAATCGCGATTAAAAACTTAATAAGTTACTATTCACCAAAAAATTATTTTTATCCAATTGAACCAAATTTTACTTCTTAATGACAACCATGTATGTAAGATTTTTTAAATTCAAAACACAAAGATAGCAAAATTTCATTTAAACGGAAAAATCCGTTTTTATAAGTACCACTTAGTGGTTTCACTATTCATCAAAAATTGAAGTTTTTCAGAAAAATCCCAAAAATTCACCCTAAGATATATTTGATATTCCGAATTCAAAAATGAAGTCTATTTTAAAAAATTCAAAACATATTAGTCACATTAATGAATTTAATAATTAATTCCCGCTGTCAGGGCAAATAGAGTGTTTTTATGAAACAATAAGTATCAAAAGATTGACACTAGTTTAAGTCTGTTTTCGAAGTGAAATTAATTCCAACGACCACTAATGGATTTAATGGTAAAAATATATTCTAATTTCACTTTAAACCCAATTCAAAAAATAATCTAATCATATAAATAAATTATATTAAAAAGAGGTTTTGAATTAAAATACAACATTTTACACTATTCATTAAAAAAATGAACTTTATCAGAAAGATACCAAAAATTTACACAAAGTAAATTTTGATGTCCCAATTCTTAAGAAGAGTTTTATTTGGTCCAAAAGGATGTATAAGAGTGAACAAAACTATATTTAATGACGGTTCTCCATCAAAAGGTGATAAGTGATCCTTTAGTGAAAACTAGGGCATATACGCCTAAAATTGAATTATTTCCATCTTTTATTGGATAAATGTAAAAACATTTAAAACATATATAATCATATTTTAGTTATTTCTATCCATTCCCACCAATACAATGCCTACATGTTAACTACCATTTAAAATAATATTATTTTATTATTAGAGTACAACGTAAGATTCCCAAGAAACTCGTTGTTGCGTGTTGGGTACGCCATCGAGCATAGCGTCCCCTTTAAAGTCATATTAATATTTTATTCAAAAATATGGATAAATATGAAAATGTAATATTCTTTATTTACCTGGGGTGTTACATTATAAAATAACCAACACATTTATATAACTATAATATAAATCATAAGAAGACACATGGATATCATATGAGTCTTATGATCCTAAAATGATGCATGAGTACCACCTACCTTCTTTCATGGACATGATTCAAATACACAAATCAATAACATCAAATATAATTTGAATATAGATAAAATAACTCAATCATATCCTTGAAAACTAAAACAATAATATCATTTCACCTAGAGACAGTGACTTCGGCTCATTCTTGTGTTAGCTAGACAGACATCATGGCCTCCATCCTATCTTCCAATACATAACTTATCCTTCATCCAGAAAATTCTAAATAAAAAAATCTTACTCAATACCATTTAAGAATTACTGGCTTTTCTACCACTTTTAATATTCATTGGACAAATTAAATCAATTAGAAAATGGTCCAGAGTGATATGGTCCTCTTTTATGCCTCTCAGTATGATATTGGTTTCCAACTAGAGGTAAGGTTCTAAGGTGTTACCTTTGGGTGAATATAACCAAATAAATTTACCCACTATATATTAAAATCAATAATAAATAACAAAACATACCTTCTAACAAAAAGAAATAACCACAATGTACCATATAATCTAACAAAAAGTTTATGTTAAATTCCATAGGATTCATAAAAATGTAAATTGGTTCTCCCATGGGTCTATATTATATAGACATACCCAAAAATTAATTAATGAAATCCCCACAATTCATAGTTGATCCACCTAGTACTGCTCGAAAAGTGATGCTTATTTTCTTATTATTCTATTCTTAGTCAATAAAGATGTATTGGTGATAAAGGTGGAGTTCAATTATTATAGAGGAGGAAGATTAGGGATGGTTCTTGAATAATTCATGTGTATTAAGAATATAAATAGTTCCCAATCATGTTAATAACATGTGATATATAAGTATGGATGATTTTCCTTGACGATTATATGTTTTTATAGTGTTCTAAAGATTCATGTAAAACATTTGATCATTTTAGATCCATGAAGAATTTATAATGATAAATATTATATCTCTATGCTATATAATCTTGAGTACCTCCGTCATTTTTTAAAATCATAAAAAACATTATGTCATAAATATGTATGGAGTCAAAAAAATATATTCTAAAAATGAGTATTTGAGTTCCAATTAATATAGTTTGTGCCCAATATTATCATGGTTAAGGGGTTAGAAAAATTATAACCAATAGCTATATAGATAGAATACCCAAGTCATCTAGCTATCAAGAAGAATACCATATCAATCTCAAATAAGGGAGATAGATGAAAAAAATATAATAGAAGTATATTGTGTATGGGATAACAAATAGGGTAACAATTGTTCTTATCCTAACACCTATGGATTGGAATGTGAGTCCAACAGAGAACAATGTATCTACGTGGGCCTCAATGAATGGAATTTTAATGGAATGGAGTTACAAATAACCTCTATTCTATGTCCATGTATTATTTTGGATGGATACTTATGTGAAATATTAATTTTTTATATCTAATGTGATTTATTTTTAATTATTGTTTCCATTCCATATGATAGGGGTCATCATATTCAATCTTAAACATATGTTGATCCTCTATTTTCTGAAGCGGTCACACATAAATGAGTGATCCTAAAAATATTGATCACTAATTATGTGTCTATCAAAACATTTTTATCAATATCATCCCATTAACCACCAATGATAGTAATGTGTATCAAACTAAATGAAATGGATGAACTGTGAAGACTGAATACTTCGGATATAGAATGTGAACTTTGAATGATAATGATGTTTGTTTGGATGATAATATAGTTTTTAATAATATAATTTTCAGTGAAGTATTCATCAATTAAATATAAATATCGTAATAAAAATCATTATTATTTCTTGTAGATAGTAAACAAGAAGGTGTTTTGTGGGTTAGAAGTGGAGAGTAGAAGAAGCTTTGTATGACATTATGATTGTATAACTAGGATCATAAGTATTTTCATCGTATATCTTCAAATAAGAATCTTATGATATTATTTCTATAATACTTTGATGATGGGAAGGTCATAATATTTTTATATCATGTAAAATATTCACTTTAGATGTTGTTCACATGCTAATATTCATGAAATATATTATAGTAAAATAATAATTTTTTTCACATCGTGAAGAATAAATCCATTAAAATAATACATTATTCTCAAGCTAGTTTGAATAAATTTAAAGTAGTGGAAAATAAGGAAGTTTAAAGTGTGCTATTTTGAATATCACATCAATAAGGAAATTACCAAGTCTTCAAAAGGAATTAAGGAAACTTTTGTGACATATGAAAACCAAATATCATATTATTTGAAAAAAATATATATTATAATATATTTAATATAAACATTCTAGGTAATCTCAATGAGAAAAATTTGAGAAAATATATTCCATTCAGCATTATGATTTTTATTCAAAAAGATGCCCCAAAAAGACAATACAAGGAACAGGAAACCAGTTTTAGGGGGTCCATAAATAATTAAGACCATGTTCATCACCACAAATTAGATTCATCCCCTCCAGTTTAAACTTAGACAAAATAGAAAGATTCATCACTAGGAAACCAGGAACTAGAAGAGAGGCCAGATAGTCTGACACTTCTTTCCTCTCATTCAAAGTATGGGTGACTGTAACATTGTGCTTAAGAAGTGACTTGAACAATCTAATAATATAGAAATTTGACTGTGGAGTTGTGCCTTTACCATGAAGAGCATCATGAATAATCATAGAGTCAGTTTCCAGTTGGGTGATGATAATGTCCCTCTGATTGCATATGGACATACCAGTAAGCATAGAAAGAGCCTCTGCCTGAATACAATTTCCACTACCATAATGAGATGTGAAAGACAACACCACACTCCCCCTGAGGTCTGAGATAACTCATCCTCATCACATGTCAACCATTACACGAGATCTGTCTGTATTAAGCATGAGACTGCCCCTAGGGGTAGCCAGTGAATCCATCTCCCCTAACCCCTAGAACAATTCTGGAGGGCCTCCCTCTGAGAAACATGTAGTGCATGAAGGGATGGAACCTCCCTCTGGATACTTGCAATACCGATCAAGTCAATTAGTATACATCGAGTTCTAGACACCACATATCTACCTATGGAAAATCTCCCATCATACCTGGACCGATTCCTATATTTCTATAAAAACTAGTAGCTCACATTGAAGATGATGGCTCGTGGATCTAACTCCACCACATACCCATTGGCACCCTAAAACCCACTATCCCAAAATAGCTCATTTATAACCACTTAGGAAGAATACTCTGTGGAAAACCCAAAGAAACTCCAAACCTACTGAGCACATTCTCCCTCGAAGAATATGTGATTCATACTCTCTTGAATTTTATTCCCTCAACAATGAAAATAAGTATCCATACTAATTCCTAACTATTTTCTGTGATCGTCAGAGAGAATAACATTATTATGAATCATATATGTGAGAAAATTATGTTTAGTTAGAATCTAATTTCACCAAGCCATACTATTTCATCTATTATACTACCCCTAAGAAGTGTTCATCCTATGAAAAATCAATAACAGTTGAAGAAGGGGAGTCCCTTTTTTCTTCTCGTTCCTAAAAGAAATCCAAGAATTCGTGGAAGGATAAAGAGATACATAGTTTGATTTATATTCACAAAAATTTATGAATATTTTAGGATCGTTCATCCTTTTTTATTTATAAAGTAATATAACTATTTAAGAAAAAATAATGAATAACCTAAAGATGGTAATGGAAACGATTTGTTGTATTTTTGAAGATCCTATTATGGATTCCCTTTTTTAGGAGTAAAGTGGTTGGGTTCATACATGGATTCTTTAATGTTTGAATATTTAATGCATGGTATAGAGTATAATTCCACATTGGTATCGAACCATGTCAATTCCTTATGTGATTTTAGGCTTTTATCTATTGTTATAAACTAGGTGCAGTTGAAGGTTCATTAATGATCCATTCCTCTTAACTAGGTGAAATGGTTGAGTAATAAGAGGGGATAACTGAACTTAGAAAGGAATAAATCAGAAAAAAATCGGTATAGTGATTCACCTCCCCCCTCATGTCAATGTATGATCCATTGGGAGAATAAATTGGTGTATGAGTATGGATTTTCTTTTTATTTGATAAAAAAATTTTCCCATGTATTTTTATCATATTCATATGACGTCAATATTTGAAAAAAAATGCTAAAGTTCTTTAGAGAAAAGACTCAAAATTTACCCCTATTAAAGCTCACATTATGGTTTCTTACAAAACACTACAAAATAGAAACGAGGAGGAGGAAAATAACTTGAGATAAATATCAAAAATAAAAGAAATATATATCACTACATGAATATGATAAAACTGGTAAGTATTAAGATTCTAAATATTTTGACAGTGATCCCTTTAAAGAAATATGTTCAATCTATGGAGAGAATAAATATGATGATTCTATCAAAACTATTGAAGACTTATTTATTCAAATTATATGATATATGAATAGTTATCCAAAGAAGTGGTTTTATATACACATTTTTTAATAAGTAAACTATTGATGAAAAATAACAATGTGAAAAGGAAGTTAATGAAATAGTTTATTCACTGTGAGGGAAATAATAAAATTTCAATGCTCTCACATATAATGTTTAAGATAAATAATGAATTATATACCTTTACAATGAGAATTTTTCTCTGGTTCGCGAATTGTTTCAAGAGTTCTTGTTAGAAAAAAGAAAAATCAATTTTTCTTGAAATGTAGTTCTTACATAAAAAAATATTAAAAACATCCATGAATGTCAGGAATTCGCAGTTTGATTTTAATGTAAGGAAAATAAAAAATCTCGATCATTATATAAAATAATCATGAAATATGCATGATGATTGTATACAAAGGATTAAGAATGATTAATAAGTCAATATGATATTTTTTTACGATTAAAAATATTCCCTCATTATGTAATGTCTTAATCTTGGGATAAAATGAAAAAATGGAAACAATCCAAGTTATAAAATATAAATCATGTGAAATTATATATTTTTCCATGAATGTTTCTATTGAGAACCTTGGTTCCAAAAAAATTCATATTTATACAAACAATAATTTGAAATCATATATATAGGCGTCAATATCATACTCTTGTATAAAAGTGTCATCCAAATCTATATATAAGAACTGTAATAAATTTTTCTTTTTGATATTAAATATTTCACTTCCAAAACTACACAAATATAGATGGGGAAAATGATGAGAAGCCTACCTCCATTTAAATATTAAATTAAGGGAGGTATAAACTTGATGGATTCGTATAAGAATATCAAAGAGTTTTTGAAAATGTTCAATAATAACAATTGTCCATGTAGAGGCCCAAATCTTGACGTACATAGATATTACATTACTTTTTCAGAATACTTAATACATAACAAAAACAGACACACAAGGATCATAATAGTTTAGTGTCTTTGGAAACATGGAACGTAATCTTCTAACCATGGTGAAATATCTTCATCATCTCCCATAAAGATCTCCCACTTTTTTTCGTTACATAAAACCTTTATTTTAATCCTGAGGGAAATTAAAACAAAAAAATGGTGATCTCAAATGCTAAGTAAGGGTAAGCATGGATAAAATAAAACATACCATATACATTTGAACTTAAAAACATGAACATAATGATTAAACATCAAAATACTGAGCAAAGACATAAATCGTGGAAGTACATAAGGCATAGATCATAATGGAACATAAATCATGATAAAATAGAATGGGAATAAAACATGTAATTTTGGCATCCATTAAGCACATGTAATGATTTCCATAGTAGCCAAGGCATTGCTACCAAGAACATCTTAGTGGACAAAGTCCCTTTCTGAATCGAGTTCACTCCTCGTTCCAGTCATGTAATACTGAACCGGATTAACTTACCATTCTAGCCATGTCTATCTCATGAGATATAAATATTTACCCAATGCATTGGAGGGATATATAGGTCCCACCCATCTCATAATGAAATCATTCTTACTTGTCCCACAAAATAAACGTTCATCATTCATAATAACCCAATGAATAAAATGGGTTTCATAAACATCATCCCATCATCACATAATCCATATAAAAGAAATAGATATCATTTCATAATAAGAAAATTGAAACCATGTAAATCATAGTGACTTTATACTTGAAACATACATATATGAAATAATGTCATCATATATGGAAAATGGTTTTGATAAAACACTTGAAATGAATTCTTGATGAAAATATCATTTCTTCTTCAAAATCATTTTATTTTCACAAAATGTCATGAAATTTTAAAAGAAAAGGATTTTGTTGAAAATAGTCATGAAATGTTTTGGAGGAATCTTCATGAAAATAAGGCTTTATAAAACCATAAAAATCCGTTCACGCCGTATAAGTTAAAAATAAAAATCTCCTCGTACTTTTGTCGGAAAAGTCAAAAAGTACCTCATATGGTAAACAAAAGAGAGATTTCTTCCATATGATGTGGTAAAAGTAAGAAAATGGTAAAATGACTTAAACATACATGGAATGAATGTAAACATTTAATGAAATCATTTTGAGAGCATATGGACATGGATAATAAACATTACCCTCAGTAAATACATACGAGTAAACAATCCCAGATAAGAATGGGATTGGAATAATTATCCCTTACTATAGGTCCGATATGCTTTGTACATATCCAAACCTCCTGTATAATGATTTAAATAATGTAATTGACTTATTACAGAATCATATTCATTGTTATTATATCATATATGGTTTACTTATTACTTTATATTACCCGTTCTTTTGTAAATTCATGCTAAAGTAGTGTTTTGGGTAAAATCGTTTCATTAGTCGTTCGTGTTGTAACTTGTAATTATTCATATGATTACTTAGATCATGATTACTTACATCCAGAATGTAAAACATGATTTATATATAATATATATTCAGAATATATATATAATGGATCGATAAATGGAACTAAATATACCGTTAATAGAGACGGTAGGTCGTACGTACGCATGGACGATGTTTTCGTTTCCTTATTGAATTGACTGGAATTAAGTAAATGAAATAAATATATATATATATATATACATAAATCTAGTAGAATTATTATGTCATATATTTCATTATTACTTATTATATATACTTTATAATCATTCTTGAATGGTTAACATGGAGAGTGAATCTCATCGCATCGTGGATACGGTAGTCCGTACGTACGCACGAGCGATGATATCATTCCCAAGATCATGTAAATGTATTAAAGTGTATGTATAATATTACATAATAAATATCACTTTAAAATAATCATATATATTCATTACTTTAACCATTATACCCATCCAAGTAATGTGGTGGTGGAAAATATATTATACCACGGCGTGGAGACGGTATTCCGTACATAGGCACGCGTGGTGATTTCGTTTTCCATAGGATGGATAGATGGTAAAATATGGTTGTTTCATAATTATAATAACATATAAGTATATGAGTGATACTGATGTTATTACCTCATAATTAAGCAACTAAAAAAGAAGAAGTGGAAGAAGAAATAAAGTTGAAAGAATCGGTAACGGACATTACCTCTTCATTGAAGCGCCTCTTTGAGACCTCCTCTTAGGGCACTAAAATTGGTCTTTGAAGAAGACAAAGACCTCTAGGATGTTTCTAGGGAATTGGAGAAAAGAATTTTTCAGGGTTGGCCGAGCTTTAAGGCTCAAAGTTGTGTGAGGAAGAGAGGGAGGAGGTGCCCTTTTATAAGGGAGGAGAGGGGCACCTTTGGAAATATAAGAAATATTAGTTTATATTAAATACCAACCCCACAAAAAAACTTACAAAATGAGTCATATCCGCATATTAGAAAAGATAGGGTTGTAATCGCGTCAACCAATAAAATTTAGACATGTTAGGAATTTATTTTAAACATTATCAACTTGAATTATCCTTATTTAATCAATTTAATTTTATTTGTGGTAATAACATTCTAAATTTTAAATTATGACAAATAATTACTTATTTGTTGTGAATTGTCCATAATTGGATACTTTATAACATTTTAGACCATATAAATTTAAATTTATAATTTTTAAATATATTTGTGATTTTTAAACAATTTTATTATATGTTATTTTATAAAATAACAATAGTGTCAATTTTGACACTATTCATTTAATTGAATTTAAATAAAATATATATAGAAGATATGTTCGAAATAAAAGCTTTAATAGATTCGTAAAAGGTCATATGTATCTATAAAATTAGTGGAGCACATAAATAGTTCATATAATATTTATTTTATGATTTTTATAACCATTTATTTGGTTTATCTCTTAATAAAATAATTACTACAATATTTTTGTATAATTATTTAATATACTTATTTGTTGCATAAAAATTAAATTTAATATCTTATGATGAAGATAAATCTATTAACTTCCACAATAATACTTTTACTCAAATGTATCATCTTAATATAACAATATTTAAATTGTTATATTTATTAAATTATGGTGGTGACAACTTTGGATTCATTTAAAATAAAATAATATAAGTGTCATAATCGCCTTAATAAGGATCCAAATGGTTATCAATTCTTCCAGTGGATGTTTATGGTTTATATATACACTAATAATAATTTTTATGCCGATTTGTGGGCCTTTTGACATGTATTACTATTTCAATAAAAACTGTATTATTAATTTTTCACTAAATAAATAATTTCTGCATCAATAATGTATAAGATAATAAGGTAATTAAATAATTCTTAAAAATTACAAATAAATTACCATGACAAAGAAAAACATTTTATCTTTCAATGGATTATTTATAACCGAATTTATATTCTGTGTAAACTTATATTAAAAATACTTTAATTATTAAAGTTTAGTGAGACATATTTCACTTTCCTTTAAATAAAATAAACTAATGGTCTTAATCACCTACATGTGGGTTTAAATGGATTCCATTTTGACCCAAATATGACTTAGGACAAATTATAATCATCCAATTGTATTAATACAAGTATTAGGATAATATTATAATATTATATTTACTCTTAATTACCCAATTTACCTTTAACTATGGTAAATAAAATTTACCGTTTTTACTATTCATAAAGCCCAAAAATAAAAAGTAGTCTATTAATATAATTTGGACCTAATGATTCCAAATATGGAATCCATTTTTCCCAATTCAATACATAGAAGTTTCAAAAAATAAATTAAAATTAATCTCGTTGTCGAAAGAAAATGGGTTTTTGTTTAAAACATTGCAAAAGATTTAATTTATTTAACCTACGAAGTCAATGTAAAATCAAGGATAATAACATTTATTATATTAAATGGTAAAAATATATTCTATTTATATTTTAAAACCATTCAATATTATAATTTAACTATATAAATTTTTATGATGAAAAATGATGTTTTTAATTAAAATATAGCGTGTTATTACTATTCATTAAAATATGAAAGTTATCAGACAAATATCAAAACATTATCCAATGTAAATTTTTATATCCGGATTCAAAATTATAATTTTCTTTTGTAAAATTGAACTTATAAACATGTCAAAAACTAGATTTAAAGTGGGTGCGCCATCAAAAGGCTGTAAAACTACATTTTTTGAAAAATACTTATTTTACCAGAAAAATTTTATTTTGTTCTTATACCATGTTCTAGAAAATGAGTAAGATGAAATAATAATGTTATAACATTAAAACTTTAGTTAATAATATTCATAATGGCTAGTTAATAATAATATTATAATAATATATCATTGTTTAGTAAAACCCGATATTGTGTACAACACACGCTATCGAGGAAGGTCGTGATTGCGTGTAATGCAAGCCAAGTCCGGGTTGTGTGTTGTGAAAGACTCCTTTGTTGTTGCGTTTAACAAAATCCAACCATATTTCATTTATACATTGAATATATATATATATACACTCAATGTTGCGTTGAATAACTACTATAAAACAAACTTGGAATTGTGCATAACACGATCCAAGAATATTTTTGCCTATACTGCAAGCTAATACGTTGTTGCGTATAGCGCAAGATAATATTGATGTATCATAAAATAAATTAAAAAGAATATATCTTATAAAATCTTGATTAGTTACATTCTACCCCCCTTAAAATAAATTTCTTCCTCGAAATTCGTCAGGGTTATTCATGGTTTTCTACTTGAAAGTTTCTTTAATTGCAACACACATCGTAAAATGAAATACCAAAACTTGACTTTAAAAACTAAAGTATGAAATATAACGGTTACCCAAATTAACTAATCACTGGGTTTCCACATAGGAGAACATAGGTGAAAATATGGATATGGAAGAAAAATCTAACCATCAAGTTCTGATGGTGAGTGGTAGAAGACATGGCTATGAAAAAGCCATCAATCACAAAGCCATAGATTTGTGATGATCTAAGGTACCATCTGATTCATCGGATATAAGGGCACTAGGACAGCATTTTTGGTTTTCAAGATCATTTCCCTAATGTTGATGAAATTGGAATTAGAAGAAATACTTTCATGATTTTGGTACAGTCTCACTGTTGTTCGTGCTTTGACAATTTCTACTTCATCTCTTAAAGAAATGAAGTTGAATTTGATATTCGTGAAGTGTTAACAGATCATGTGATAGAATGATGGGTCATTCCATCTGTTTCAAACAAAAGTTTAGAAAAAGTTATCAAATATACATAAGTCTATCTATGGTGAGGTTAATCATGTATGATTCCAAAAATGATCTTATACTTCATATATCATACCGCTTAATAAAATAAAACTGGTTTGTACTAAACAAGGACTTCCTGTAGTCCAGTGGTATGCGATAAAGGCTAGTCGTACTTTGGTTCGATTCCCATAGCCTTGTCCGACGCGATGGGTTGTCGCCCATCCTGCAGGTTTTCCTTTTTCTAAACTACATTACTATAACATCACATTAATAATATCGAAAAAACTTATGTCCATCATAATCCATTCCATTCTTTAGGCTTATCCATAATACTTCAGTCCACTCTCATATTATAGTGAAAACGATTGCTAGAGATTTCATATAACAAGAATGTTAATACCATCTTTGATCCCCATATATCATAAGATATGTCTTGTTGGTCACATTCCAAACATTTGAAGGCCTTAATCATGTATTCTCTTGAAAAATGAATACCCATTGAATCTTAGTGAAAAAATGAGTACTGCCAAAAGTTAACTCTTTCCACATTCCAAAATCACAAAAATTATATATACTCAAACCATGATATGGCCTTCTCCTTATATCAGTCATGAGCTCATGAATACTATCAAAAATTTAATTTTCTCTTTATCCCTTCATTATGCGCATATCATCTACATTCCAAAAATATATGAATAACCTTTCATGGTCACTGGTACCATTCATCATATACTTTCAAAACATAAGGAAAGACAACAGTGTATCAATCCTTAAATGTCTCTTTATTCCATAGTACCATGAGATTACTTATACAACATTACACTTGACAAACATGTAATCATTCCACTACCTTCTTAAATCATTGACCGAGCTTCAACAATTATTTCATCTCACATATCATTTGTAGTCTCTTCATCATCATCAACATAAATTCTACCCATACGACCATACTGATTCTCTTCATGAGACATTCCTATAGGAAATTGGTTTGTATAATGCCTGTACATTCCACATTTAAAACATTTATCAATTGTTGATGTCGTAGCAATACCATTATCCTTGTCCATGGTGTTAACTGGACCTTTTCCTTTGCACTTACTGGATTTGTGTCCTTATTTTCCACACCCAAATCATCTTCCAGTTCCTTTGAAACATTCTCCTTGATGCCTCTTCCCACATGATTTACATAGGAGAAATTGAACTTTCTTTCCACCATGATCATCATGAAACTCTATCTGTCTCTTATTAGCCGAGTCAGGAAACTTACCAAATTTGAGTTTATTGATCATATTATGAGACTGCTGATTAGGAATAATAAAAATGTTTGGACTACCAAATCCCATTTCATTTGGTTGCTCATGAAGAATATCATTCCATTGTCCATCATATCCTCTATTATCGTGAATCATCTTGTTTCCAGCCATTTTCTAAAACCCAAAAAGAATATTGTGAGAGGAAAAAATCAAAATAAATGGGGAGTAACTTCAATATCTAACATCTTAGGTTTAATCTAATATCGTTACCATAATTCTAGGATTATAACCTATACTTATACTTAACCTTAGGGATATCCCTAGACATACCTTATAAATATCTCTAGGGATCTCACTAAATTTTTCGCATCCAAGTTTCCAAAGGTTGACTAAACCTTTCCTCCGATACCAACTGTAGAGGCCCAAAGCTTGATGTATATGGATATTACATTACTTTTGAGAAATACTTAATACATAACAAAAAAAGATAGACAAGGACCGTAATAGTTTAGTGTCTTTGGAAACATGGAACATAATCTTCTAATCGTGGTGAAAGATCTTCAACATCTCCTATAAAGATCTTCCACTTTTTTTCCTTACCTAAAACCTTTCTTTTAATCCTGGGGGAAAATAAAACATAAAAAGGGTGAGCTCAAATGCTCAGTAAGGGTAATAATGGATAAAATAAAAAATACCATATACATTTGAACTTAAAAACATGAACATAATGTTTAAACATCAAAATCTTGATCAAAGACATAAATCGTGGAAGTACATAAGGCATAGATCATAATAGAACATAAATCAAGATAAAATAGCATGGGAATAAAACATGAAATTGTGGCATCCATTAAGAACATGTAATGATTTCCATATTAGCCAAGGCATTGCTGCCAAGACCATCTTAGTGGACAAAGTCCCTTTCTGAATCGAGTTCACTCCTCGTTCCAGTCCTATAATACTGAACCGTATTAACTTACCATTCCAGCCATGTCTATATCATGAGATATAAATCTTTACCTAATTCATTGGAGGGAGATATATTTCTGACCCATCTCATAATGAAATCATTCTTACTTGTTCCATAAAATAAACATACATCAATCATAACAACCCAACGAATAAAATGCGTTTCATAAACATCAACCCATCATCACATAATCCATATAAAAGAAATAGATATCATTTCATAATAAGAAAAGTGAAACCATTTAAATCATAGAGACTTTATACTTGAAACAGACATATATGAAATAATGTCATCTTAGATGGAAATTGGTTTTGATAAAACACTTGAAATTAATTCTTGAGGAAAATATCATTTCTTCTTCAAAATCATTTTCTTTTCAAAAAATGTCATGCAATTTTAAAATAGAAGGATTTTGTTGAAAATATTCATGAAATATTTTGGAGGAAGCTTCATGAAAATAAGGCTTTATAAAACCGTAAAAATCCATTCATGTCGTATAAGTTAAAAATAACAATCTCTCGTACTTTTGTCAGAAATGTCAAAAAGTACCTCGTATGGAAAACAAAAGAAAGATTCCTTCCATACGATGTGGTAAAAGTAAGAAAAGGGTAAAAATATCTTAAAAATACATTTAAGGAAAGTAAAGATTTTATGAAAACATTTTTAGAGCATATGAACATGGATAATAAACATAACCCCCAGTAAATACTTACGAGTAAACAATCTCGGATAAGAATGAGATTGGAATAATTATCCCTTACCTTAGGTCTGATATACTTCGTACGTATCCAAACCTCATGTATAATGATTTAAATAATTTCATTGACTTATTACAGAATCATATTCATTGTTATTATATCATATATGGTTCACTTATGACTTTATATTACCCGTTCTTTTGTAAATTCATGTTAAAGTAGTATTTTGGGTAAAATTGTTTCATTTGTCATTGGTGTTTTAACTTGTAATTGTTCATATGATTAATTAGATCATGATTAATTAAATCTAGAATGTAAAACATGATTTATATATAATATTTATTCAGAATATATAATTATAATGGATCGATAAATGGAAAGAAATACACCGTTCATGGAAACGGTAGGTCGTACGTACGCATGAACATTGTTTTTGTTTCCTTATTGAATTGAATGGAATTTAGTAAATGAAATAAATATATATATATAAATAAATCCAGTAGAATTATTATGTCATATATTTCATTATTACTTATTATATATACTTTATAATCATTCTTGAATGGTTAACATGGAGAGTGAATCTCATCGCGTCGTGGAGACGATAGTCTGTACGTACACACGAGCGATGATATCACTCCCAAGATCGTGGAATTGTATTAAAGTGTATTTATAATATTACATAATCAATATCACTTTAAAATAATAATATATATTCATTACTTTCACCATTATACCCATCCAGTTATGGTGGTGGTGGAAAATAGATTATACCACGGCGTGGAGACGGTATTCCGTACGTACGCACGCGCGGTGATTTCTTTTTCCATAGGATGTATAGATGGTGAAATATGGTTGTTTCATACTTATAATAACATATCAGTATATTATTTATACTTATTTTATTACCTCATAATAAAACAACTAAAAAAGAAGAAGTGGAAGAAGAAATAAAGTTGAAAGAATCGGTAACGGACATTACCTCTTCTTTGAAGTGCCTCTTTGAGACCTCCTCTTAGGGCACTAAAATTGTTCTTTAAAGGAGACCAAGACCTCTATGATGATTCTAGGGAAGTGGAGAAGAGAATTTGGCATGGTTTGGCCGAGCTTGAAGGCTCAATATGGTGTGAGGAAGAGAGGGAGGAGGTGCCCTTTTATAAGGGATGAGAGGGGCACCTTTGGAAATATAAGAAATATTAGTTTATATTAAATCCCAAGCCCACATAAAAACTTCCAAAATGACTTATATCCGAATATTAGATGAGATAGGTTTGTAATCTCATCCAAAAATAAAATTTATACACGTTAGGAATTTATTTTAAACATTATCAACTTGATTTATCCTTATTTAATCAATTTAATTTTATTTGTGGTAATAACATTCTAAATTTTAAGTTATAACAAATAATTAATTATTTGTTGCAAATTGTCCATAATTGGATACTTTATAACATTTTAGACATATAAATTTAAATTTATAATTTTTAAATATTATTGTTATTTTAAAACAATTTTATAATATGTTATTTTTATAAAATAACAATAGTTTCAATTTTGACACTATTCATTTAATTGAATTTAAATAAAATATTTATAGAACATGTGTTCGAAATAGAAGCTTTAATAGAGTAATAAAAGGACATATGTGTCTATAAAATTAGTGGATCACATTAAATAGTTCATATAATATTTATTTTATTATTTTTAAAACCGTTTATTTGGTTTATGACTTAATTAAATAATTACTACAATATTTTTGTATAATTATTTAATATACTTATTTGTTGCTTAAAAATTAAAATAAAATCCTATTATGAAGATAAATCTATTACCTTTCACAATAATACTTTTACTCGAATTTATCATCTTAAAATCACAATATTTAAATTATTATATTTATTAAATTATGATGGTGACACTTTTCCATCATTTTAAATAAAATAATATAAGTGTCATAATCACCTTAATAAGGATCCAAATTGTAACGCCCCAACACCAGTTACCCAGAGTCGGTGCATTATTACATAACATTGGCATGATCACATGAAATATCAAATCTCGAAAGACCGATTGGTTTAGTAGCCTTGGAAACACTAGATATATTCATAATGTTTGACATTACATCATAAAGTGAAAAACTGCTACAACAACATATTGTCTCCATAGTCCACACTATTATCTCCTCCTAATATCCCTGCAGGTCATTCATCATTTACTTCTTTACATCCTGGGAAAAATAAAACATAGAAAAGTGGTGAGCTGAAATGCCTAGTAAGGATAACAATATAGTGGAAACTTTCATAAATAAGAATAAACATTTAAGGCAATGTATAACTAAAACAAAATCCTTTTATACTTGAACTTCAACATAGTATGGAAAAAATAAAATAAAATAATGCCATTTATATATTCACATGGATATTCTACTAATCGAATAATCACATGCAATACCAATAACCACTTTCATAATGATGGAATGCATAATGCCAGACTATCATAACCACATAGCCAAGGCCTCGTGCCAATACTACAAATAAGATTTTTCCAAGGACTTGTTCCAGGATACTAGTTTATCTCATGAGACCTACCGATGCATCGAGGAGCTTTAGCGGGCTCCACCCGTCACATATTAAGTCCAATGCATTTCCATATGAAAAGGTTTGAACATAACATAAACATTCGTATTAAAAATAGTATACGAAATGTCAATACCTTCACCATAAACCATTAATGGTATAAAAATAGCACATCCATAGTCAAACATATCACAGAACCTTCAATATAATATATAATTTTTGTATCATAATAAATCAACTTCAAATAAGCGTAAAATCCATCAAAGAATGTTGACATAGATGAAATCAAAACTCTTTTAGAGAAATATATCTTTCTATTTTGAAATCATTTAAGAGTCATATATATATATAATAAAACATTTTCTTTGAAAATATTCTTATAATCTTGTAAGGGAAGCTTCAAAGATTTTATAATGGTGGAAAATTGTCGCACCCTCCGTATAAGTTAAAAAAACATTCTTACCTTAATTCTGTCAAAAAGGTTAAAAAACACCTTGTTTGGAAAATGATGGAAAGATTCCTTTATAAAAATCTTATAAAAAGTCAAAAAGGGTATAAATTACTTTAACCCATATTATTTTAAATAGTAAAAATGTTTTTAAATACATTTTTAAGAAACATGGATGTGTATGATAAAGAGATCCCAGTAGATTATTACGTATAAACAACCTCGGATAATGAAGAGATTGCGAAATAAACCCTTACATTGTAATTTTCCTTGGTTGGGGTAGGATATCCTTTTGTATAATGGTGAAATAATTGTTATTAAATTATACAAGAATCATATACATTAATATGATATAATATATGATCATTTAACATTGATTTGTTAATAATATCTTAGTATTATAGTTGTTTCGGGTGTTAACTTACTCGTTTTATTTTATATGTTTTGTTACGTGAGCTATGTTTGTCATGGATAGGTTGTATCTTAATCATATCCAGAATGATATCAAGTCCTTAGATACTATAATTAATCATCAAATGATAATTATACTTGAATGGATACGATGGAGAATGAATCTTATCGCGTTCGTGGAGACGGTAGTCCGTACGTACGCACGAGCGACAATATAATTCTTTTGATATTAAAATAATATATAATTGGATGGTATATCTTATATAAAGAATCATTATAATGTTTAATTTATTATTTAAATGAGTTACACATCATTATTATACCCATCCAAATAATAATTTATTGAATAACAATTACACCACAACGTGGAGACGGTAAGTCATACGTACGCACGTATGGTGACATGTTATTCAAAGGTTGGATAGAATACTGAATATGGTTGTACCATATTTATAATAATATTATAGTATATAGGAGATACTGGATTCATTATTTTAGGATGGGAATAACAAATAAAGAAGAAGTGGAAGAAGAAAGGAACTTGGAAAAGGGTGGTGAAATCATTACCTCTTCATCGGGTTCTTCTTTTTGATTTGATCAAAAGGGCTCTTAAGTTCGCTTTATAACTAAAGGAAGACCTCTAGGATGAATTGAGGGAATTTGAGAGAGTATTTTGGTAGATTTTGGCCGAAACAAAAGGCTTTTAAGGTGTGAGTTAATGAGAAGGGGGAGTGCCCTTTTATAAGAGGGGTGAGGGGCACCTTTGGAAAAGCTAGAAATATTATTTTATAATAAATTAATATTCGGTTTCTAATGGATACAAAGCGTATTATTTGAAGATTAAGGTGGGTATGGGTCGAAAACCACACAACCAATAGAATTTAGACAGGTTTGGGTCATTATATTAACCTTATGTTTTAGTTTTAACTCTTAGTTAATTAGTTTGACACTTACCATGTCACTTTGTATTTTTATATTATATAGTTTATAAACATACTATATACCACCAAGAGACCCCCAAGTGGTCCATTAATGATACAACTATCCTGATATAAGTCTCTTGGCCGAACCTTTGATTTTTAAGAATTTAATATCAATTAATAATATAATATTTGTTTTAAAAACTCTTTTATGTAAATTTTGACACTATTTGGAAAATTGATTTTTGTGAAAATCATAACAGAATGATTAGTTCTAAAAAATCAATTAAATAAATCCTAATATGTCATATTATCCTAGAAAATTAGTTTAATTCATTAAAAGTCTCAAAATATATTTATTTGGGTATTTATAATTCAATTATTTTAATTTTTCACTATTATGGTAATTACTGCATCATCATTATGTCATAAATAAATTAAATTATTTAATGTCTGAAAATTATAAATAAAATATAATTATGTAGGAAATCCTTCTATATTTCTAATGAATATTTACAATCGTATTTATCTTATGTATAACCCTATATTAAAAATGTTTTAGTAAATAAAATTTGATTTTAACTCTTTTAACTCTTCATTGAATTAAATAATAATAAATGTCCTAATCTAATCCAAATGGACATAAATGATAATATTTTATTCCTAAGGTTGTTTTTGGTCGAGATACACTTGTCCAGTAGAATTAGGACATTTGTTAGGGTAATATTAATATCATTTTTACCATTAATTACCCTATTTACTTTTAACCGTGGTAAATAAAAGTAAAAAGTTACTATTCACTAAAAATTATTTTCATCTTATTGAACCACATTTTACTCCTTGATATTAACCGTGTCTCTCGGACTTTTGAAATTCCATTCAAAGAAGCGGTAAAATTGAGTTTTATGAAAAATTCAGTTTTTTAACTACCACTTAGTGGTTTCACTATTCATCAAAAATTGAAGTTTTTCTGAATAATGCCAAAATTTCACCCTAATCTATAATTGATATTCCAAATTCAAAAATGGTGTCTATTTTAAAAAATTACAAACATATAAGTTTCATTAATTAATTATATAATTAATTCCCGTTGTTACAACAAATATTATGTTTTTAAGAAACAATATATATATAAAGATTGACAATTGTTTATGTCCAATTTCAAAGTGAAATTAATTCTAATGAACACCATTGGATAAAATGGTAAAAATATATTCTAATTATTCTTTAAAACCACTAAATAATATAATTTATCACTATAAATTATTTCTATTAAAAAAATTGTTTTTAAATATTTTCACTATTCATAAAAATTGGAAGTTCTCAGAAAAATACTAAAAATTCAACTTAGGATAATTTCGATATTCTTAATCAAAAAATGAAGTCCATTTTGAAATATAAAATATATATAATTTCAAAAAGTAGGTATTACTATTTATAACGGCTATTTTGATTGGTTGTGGTGTGTTAGAACTCGATGTAGCGTACAATACACGCTATCACATTATTCCAAGAGAAGCGTACCGTAGAAGCATGGGGTGTTAACTTCTACCCTCCTTCAAATAATTTCGTCCTCAAAATTTCTAGAATACTACTGCATGAAAATACTCGGGTGGTTCTTCATCATAAGTTCCTCGGGTTCCCACGTTGCCTCTTCCATCTTATGGTTTCTCCACAAGACTTTTACCAGACAAGTCATCCAGTTTATCAGTACTTATTCTCTCGTATCAAGAATTTTGACGGGCTATTCGCAATAAGACAGATTGGGTTCCAGTTCTAATTCCTCATATGTGAGTACATGTATTGGGTCAGACAAGTATTTCCTTAATAGAGAAATGTGGAACAAATCGTGAACTTTGGAGAGACTTGGCGGCATTTCCAATCGGTAAGCTACAACCCCAATTCATTCTAGAATTTCGAAATGTCCGATGTACCTGGTACTCAATTTACCTTTCTTATCAAAATGTATGACTCCCTTCCATGGATATACCTTCATGAAAACATGATCTCCGACTTGAAATTCCAAATCCTTCCTTCGATTATCGGCATAGCTCTTCTGCCTACTTTGAGCTTCTTTGATATGGTTTTGGATTACCTTCACCTTTTCTATCATTTCCTCCACCAGTTCTGGGCCTACAATTTTCTTTCACCAACTTCATCCCAACGTGTTGGTATGCGACATCTCTTTCCATATAACGCTTCATATGGTGCCATATGAATACTCGAATGGAAGCTATTGTTATAGGAAAATTCTACCAGAGGTAAATATTGATCCCACATACCCTGAAAGTCAAGTGAGCAGGATCTCAACATGTCTTCTAAGGTTTGAATAGTTCGTTCTGATTGTCCATCTGTTTGAAGGTGGTAGGCAGTGCTCAAATGAAGTTCAGTATCCAAGGCTTTCTGGAGACTTTTCCATAATCTTGATGTAAAACGGGGATCACAATCAGAAACAATCGATAGGGGTACTCCATGAAGTCTCACAACTACATCAATATATAGTCTTGCTAGACGTTCCAGTGGTAGATCTTCTCTTATAACAAGAAAATGTGTTGACTTGGTAAGACGATCAACAATGACCCATATTGCATCATTCCTTATATGAGTCGTTGGTATCCCCGTGACAAAGTCCATCATAATATTGTCCAATTTCCACTCTGGTATGGGAAGAGGTTGCATGACTCCTCCAGGCTGTTGCCTTCCAGCTTTCACTTATTGACAAAACATACATCTTGACCCAAAATCAGCAATCCCACTCTTCTTGTTGTCCAACCAAAAATGTTCCTTCAGATATCTATTCATTTTTGTGCTCCCAGGTTTTATAGAGAAATTGGAACTATGAGCATCATCTAAAAATTCCCTTTTTAGATCAGGTATATCGGGAACACAAAGTCTCTTCCCAAATTTCAAAATCCCATCTTCATACACAAAGTCTCTCAATATCCCATCATTCAAATCTTTAATCTTCTTTTGAAATTCTTTATCCTTGGTCTGAGAACTCTTAATTATTTCTAGTCAAGATGGTTTGGCAACCATTTGAAAAAGAATTGATGTTTCACCTTCCCTGGTTATTCACATGTCCATCTTCACTAGATCCATGAATATTGGATCCCTTTCAATTCTCATATTGTTCAAAACTCCATGGTCTTTTATGCTCACAGCATCTGCCACCTTTTTTTCCTTCCCTGGGTGGTAGTGTATCGTGCAATCATAATCCTTGAGTAATTCAATCCATCTCCTTTGCCTCATGTTGAGTTCTTTTTGTGAGAAAATATACTTCAAACTCTTGTGATCAGTATAAATCTCACATTTTTCACCATAGAGGTAGTCCCTCCATATCTTCAAAGCAAAGATCATAGCTGCTAACTTGAGATCATGAGTAGGATAGTTTTGGTCATGAATTTTCAACTGTCATGATGCATAGGCAATAACCCTATCATTCTGCATAAGGACACAACCAATTCCTTTCTTTGACGCATCACTATAAATAATCAACCCATAATTCTCTGATGGTAGAGTCAATATTGGAGAATTGACTATTCTTATCTTCAGTTCTTTGAAACATTCTCCACACTCTTTTGTCCATAAAAATTTACCCCCTTTACATGTGAGCTTCGTTAATGGGTTTGCCAATCGGGCAAAATTCTGGATGAAACGTCGATAATAACATGCCAAACCAATAAAACTGCTTACCTCAGTTATACTTGTAGGTGATCGCCATTCTTGGATTGCCTTGGTCTTAGATGAATCAACAGAGATTCCATATTTAGAGACAATATGGCCAAGAAAAGAAATCTCGTGAAGCCAGAATTCACATTTTCTAAACTTCCCATATAATTCATGTCTTCTCAGAGTCTTTAGGATAATGCGCAAGTGACATTCATGATCTTCGTATCTTTTAGAGTATACCAAGATATCATCAATAAATACCACCACAAATTCATCGAGATATTCCTTGAAAACTATATTCATCAGATCCATTAATAAAGAGGGTTCATTAGTCAATCCAAAAGGCATTACAGTAAACTCGTAATGTCCGTACCTGGTTCCAAATGCTGTCTTCGGAATGTCTTCCTTCTTTACACACAACTGATGGTATCCATATCGAAGGTCAATCTTTGAAAAGTATTGAGGTCCATGTAGTTGGTCAAATAAATCATCAATGCAAGGTAGGGGATACTTGTTCTTTTTTTTATAGCATTGATCTCCCTATAGTCGATACATAACCTCATAGATTCATCTTTCTTCTTAAGAAAAAGAATAAGGGATCCCCATGGAGAAACACTAGGGTGAATAAATCCCTTATTACTCAATTCCTCTAGATGTTTCTTTAGTTCAACTAATTCTACAGTGGTCATTCTATAAGGGGTCTTCGATATAGGCCTTGATCCAGGAATTAAATCAATGGAAAACTCAACTTCTTGTTCTGGAGGATGTCCAGGTAAATCTTTTGGAAACACATCTACATATTCTTTCACAATAGGTACATCCTCTATTTGAACATTCCTTTCCTCACCCACAGTCATTTCATTCTCTTCCTCCCCAATAATTGAATTTAGTTGAGCTACTGGGGTGGTTCTAGATAAGAATTAGGTGGTGACGATTCTTCTCTAAAGATAAGGTGTTCCTTATCATCATCATCAAAAATTGTAACCTCCTTCTTCTTACAATAAATCTTCGCATCAAAATCCGAAATCCAATCCATACTAAGGATTATATCAAACTCAATCATATGTATGACAATGAGATCAGAGGATAAAGAACATTTATGTGCTCTAATGGGGACTGATTTACAAAACATTGTTGCAATGATACTTCCCTTAGGAGTTTTAACTGACAACTCCCTTATTAAATCAAATTGGAAATACTAATTATCTTAGTAAACTAGGAAGATATGAAACAATGCGATGATCCAGAATCAAATAATGCATTTGCTAAACTTGAGGAAACCATTAAATTACCTACCACCACGTCTTTTGGAACTTCTACCTCAGCAGTAGTGATAGCAAAATCTTGGCTTTGATCCCTTGTCCTTTTCTGAGGTAAGATCCCCTGACGATTAAGACATTAATTTGCATAATGTCCCATATACCTGCAATTGTAGCATTGAACAGTGGTAGCTTCCTTCTTCCCTTTGCATTCACGAGCTTGGTGGCCTTTTTCACCACACTTGTAACAGACACCCATTCCCTTCAAGAAAGTACCGGGGTGTTTCTTCCCACATTTACCACAGGATGGATATTCAACCCTTCCCTTCTTCCCCTTATTTCCATTCCCAGATTGATCAGAAGATCTCTTCTTCTCTTGGTTTGCTTTAATGTCATAAGACTTAGAGAATTCCTTTTCTGTCTTGATACCACATGAGACAATGTCTTCGTACGACGAGAAGGATTGTGAGACTAATGCTCGATGGAGAAATGGTTTTAACCCATCAAAGAAATGATCAATATTACTTCATGGGTTACGTATATAATCTCAAGCATACCTTGCTATCCTTGTAAAGTTAGACTCATACTTTGCGACTTTCTCATCCTCCTTTTGTCTCAGTCTCAGAAATTGCCTTTCCATATCTGATCGATGGTCACGAGGAAAGTATTTTTCTAAAAACAGATCTTTGAACTCCCTCCATTCCATATTTGATACATCATCATATTCCTTAGTGTTTTGAATCAATGACCACCATTGATCAGCATCTTTAGTGAGGAGGTAAACTGCCATGATAACTTTTTCCCTTTCACTATTCCCCAAAGCCTGAAATATTTTCTCTAGGAAATTTATCCATTTCTCAGCTACTAAGGGATTTGTACTCCCATTGAACGTTGGTGGTTGTTGCCTCATGAATTCATCTAACATTGATCCTCCACGATGCGGATCAGGGTGCTCCATACGGGTAAGGGTATTATTCATAACCTGAGTGAGTTGTCCCAGTATGGTGATTAGCTGATCGACACCAGTTGCATCACCAGCTACACTATAATTATCTTCAGCAGGAGGGAAATCCCTAAAAGGAGTGTGTGCATTGATACGGTTTCCATTTCTTCCACTAGGCGCCATTTCTAAACAATGGCATAAGTTAGATCAGTTTATGAATCAAAATACATAATTATATACTTATAAAACACTTAACATAAATTGAACTATTTATGGATTTAATCCATAATCATAAAAATGTTTTCTTTGAGGAATTATATACTCATAAACCTTTCATAATGATTTGTAATGAAAATGAGAGTTATCTTAACCATATCCCCCGGGAGTGTCATAACCAAGAGTGCAGCAAGACCCGTTGTCGTGTACCAGTTCCCATTCGATTCTAGCTCAAAGTGGTGTTTTCGGGTTTTACCCTTAGGTACATATGTTCCAGAGCCGCCTCTACCTGCTCGTATCCATACAGGTATGTATTTCTTGGAAAACTCACAAAATCTATACAATACCAAAATTCTAGGATTTTCTTCTATACTAATCCTCAAAGTCCATCTTAGGTCTTTGTGCTCTAATCAGAGTTTATCTAAATCAACATTCCAAGGTTTGTACTAATATTCCTCTGATACCAACTGTAACGCCCCGACCCCAGTTACCCAGAGTCGGTACATTATTACATAACATTGGCATGATCACAAGAAAGATCAAATCTCAAAAGACCGATTGGTTTAGTAGCCTTGAAACACTAGATATATTCACAAAGTTTTACATTACATCATAAAGTGAAAAACTACTACAACAAAATTTTGTCTCCATAGACCACACTATTATCCCCTCATAATATCCCTGCATGTCATTCATAATTTACTTCTTCACATCCTGGGAAAAATAAAACATAGAAAATGGGTGAGCTCAAATGCCCAGTAAGGATAACAATATAGGGGAAACTTTCATAAATAAGAATAAACATTTAAGGCAATGTATAACTAAAACAAACGCCTTTTAAACCTAAAATTCAACATAGTATGGAAAAAATAAAATGCAATAATGCCATTTATATATTCACATGGATATTCTACTAATCAAATAATCACATGCAATACCAATAACCACTTTCATAATGATGGAATGCATAGTGCCAAACTATCATAACCACGTAGCCAAGGCCTCGTGCCAAGACTAAAAATAAGATTTTTCCAAGGCCTTGTTCCAAGACACTAGTTTGTCTCATGAGATATACCGATGCATCGAGGAGCTATAGCGGGATCCACCCGTCACATATTAAGTCCAATGCATTCCCATATGAAAAGGTTAAAACATAACATAAACATTCGTATTAAAACTAGCATAAAAAATGGCAATACTTTAACCATAAACCATGAATGGTATAAAAATAGAACATCCAGATTCAAACATATCACAAAACCTTCAATACAATATATACCTTTTGTATCATAATAAATCAACTTCAAATAAGCGTAAAATCCATCAAAGGATGTTGACATAGATGAAATCAAAACTCTTTTTAGAGAAATATCTCTTTCTATTTTGAAATCATTTAAGAGTCATATATTTATTAAATAAAACATTTTCTTTGAAAATATTCTTATAAGATTGTAAGGGAAGATTTGAAGATTTTATAATGGCGGAAAATAGTTGCACCCGCTGTATAAGTTAAAAAACCATTCTTACCTTAATTCTGTCGAAAAGGTTAAAAAGCACCTTGTTTGGAAAACGACGGAAATATTCCTTTATAAAACTCTTATAAAAAGTCAAACAAGGGTATAAATGAATTTAACCCATATTCTTGTAAATATTAAAAATGTTTTTAAATACATTTTTAAGAAACATGGATGTGGATGACAAAGAGATCTCATTAGATTATTACGTATAAACAACCTCGGATAATGAAGAGATTGCGAAATAAACCCTTACCTTGTACTTTTCCTTGGTTGGGGTAGGTTAACCTCCTGTATAATGGTGAAATAATTGTTATTAAATTATACAAGAATCATATACATTAATATGATATCATATATGATCTTTTAACATTGATTTGTTAATAATATCTTAGTATTATCGTTGTTTCGGGTGATAACTTACTCATTTTATTTTATATGTTTTGTTACATGAGCTCTGTTTATCATGGATAGGTTGTATCGTAATCATATCCAGAATGATATCAAGTCCTTATATACTATTATTAATCATCAAATGAGAATTATACTTGAATGGATATGATGGAGAATGAATCTTATCACGTTCGTGGAGACGGTAGTCCGTACGTACGCACGAGCGACAATATCATTCTTTTGATATTAAAATAATATATAATTGGATGGTATATCATATATAAAGAATCATTATCATTTTAAATTTATTATTTCAATGAGTTACACAGCATTATTATACCCATCCAAATAATAATTTATTGAATAACAATTACACCACGACGTGGAGACGGTAAGCCGTACGTACGCACGTATGGTGACATGTTATTCAAAGGATGGATAGAATACTGAATATGGTTGTACCATATTTATAATAATATTACAGTATATAGGAGATACTGGATTCATTATTTTAGAATGGGAATAACAAATAAAAAAGAACTGTAAGAAGAAAGGAACTTGGAAAAGGGTGGTGAAATCATTACCTCTTCTTTGGGTTCTTCCTTTTGATTTGATCAAAAGGGCTCTTAGGTTGGCTTTCTGACTAAAGGACGGCCTCTATGATGAATTGAGGGAAGTTGAGAGAGTATTTGGGAAGAGTTTGGCCGAAACAAAAGGCTTTTAAGTTGTGAGTTAATGAGAAGGGGGAGTGCCCTTTTATAAGAGGGGTGAGGGGCACCTTTGGAAAAGCTCGAAATATTATTTTATAATAAATTCATATTCGGTTTCTAATGGCTCCAAAGTGGATTATTTAAAGGTTAAGGTGGGTATGGGTCTAGAAACACTCAACCAATATAATTTAGGCAGTTTTGGGTCATTATATTAACCTTCTCTTTTAGTTTTAACTCTTAGTTAATTAGTTTGACACTTACCATGTCACTTTATATTTTTATATTATATAGTGTATAAACATACTATATACCTCCAAGAGACTCCCAAGTGGTCCATTAATGATACACCTATCTAGATATAAGTCTCTTGACCGAACCTTAGATTTTTAGGAATTTAATATCAATTATTAATATAATATTTGTTTTAAAAACTCTTTTATGTCAATTTTGACACTATTTGGAAAATTGATTTTTGTGAAAATTATAACAGAATGATTAGTTCGAAAAAAGTAAATTAAATCAATCCTAATATGTCATATTATCCTAAAAAATTTGTGTAATTCATTAAAAGTCTCAAATTATATTTATTTGGGTATTTATAATTCAATTAATTTAATTGTTTACTATTATGGTAATTACTGCATCTTCATTGTGTCATAAATAAATTAAATTATTTAATGTCTAACAATTATAAATAAAATATAATTATGGAGGAAATCTTTCTATATTTCTAATTAATATTTACAATCGTATTTATCTTATGTATAACCCTATATTAAAAATGTTTTAGTAAATAAACTTTGATTTTAACTCTTTTAACTCTTCTTTGAATTAAATAATAATAAATTTCCTAATCTAATCCTAGTGGACCTAAATGATAATATTTTATTCCTAATGTTGTTTTTGGTCAAGATACACTTGTGCAATAGAATTAAGACATGTGTTAGGGTAATATTAATTTCATTTTTACCCTTAATTACCCTATTTACTTTTAACCGTGGTAAATAATAGTAAAAAAGTTACTATTCATCAAAAATTATTTTCATCTTATTGAACCACATTTTACTCCTTCATATTAGCCGTGTATCTCGGATTTTCGAAATTTCATTCACAGAAGTGGTAAAATTGAGTTTTATGAAAAATTCAGTTTTTTAACTACCACTTAGTGGTTTCACTATTCATTAAAAATTGAAGTTTTTCTGAATAATGCCAAAATTTTAACCTACTCTATAATTGATATTCTGAATTAAAAAATGATGTCTATTTTACAAAATTCCAGACATATAAGCTGCATTAATTAATTCTATAATTAATTCTCGTTGTTACAACAAATAGTGTGTTTTTATGAAACAATATATATCAAAAGATTGACAATTGTTTATGTCCAATTTCAAAGTGAAATTAATTCTAATGAACACCATTGGATAAAATGGTAAAAATATATTCTAATTATACATTAAAACCACTAAATAATATAATTTTTCACTAAAAATTATTTCGATTAAAAATTTTGTTTTTAAGTATTTTCACTATTCATAAAAATTGGAAGTTCTTAGAAAAATACTAAAAAATCAACTTAGGATAATTTTGATATTCTGAATCCAAAAATGAAGTCCATTTTGAAATATATAATATATATAATTTCAAAACGTAGGTATTACTATTTATAACGGCTAATTTGATTGGCTGTGGTGTGTTAGAACTCGATGTTGCGTACAACACACGCTATCACATTATTCCAAGAGAAGCGTACTATAGAAGTTTGGGGTGTTACAAAAATGGTCAACAATTCGGCCAGTGGATGATTAGGGTTTATATATACACTAATAATAAGTTTTGTGTAGATTTTTGGGCCTTTGATATGTATTACTATTTTAATAAAAACTATATTATGGATTTTTCACTAAATAAATAATTTTTGCATCAATAATGTATAAGATAATATGGTAATTAAATAACTCTTAAAAATTAAAAATAAATTACCATGACAAAGAAATACATTATATCTTTTAAATGAGTATTTATAACCGAATTTATATTCTGTATAAACTTATATTAAAAATACTTTAATTATTAAAGTTGAGTGAGACATATTTCACTTTCCCTTAAATAAAAAAAACTAAAGGTCTTAATCACCTCCGAGTTGGTTCTAATGGATTACATTTCAACCCGGATATGACTTAGAACAAATTATAATCATCCAATTGTATTAATACAAGTATTAGGATAATTTTATTATATTAAATTTACTCTTAATTACCCAATTTACCTTTTACTATGGTAAATTAAATTTACTGTTGTTACTATTCATAAAGCCCAAAAATAAAAAGTAGTATATTAATATAATTTGGACCCACTGATTCCAAATATGGAATCCATTTTTTCCAATTCAATACATAGAAGTTTCAGAAATTAAATTAAAATTAATCTTGTCGTCGAAAGAAAACGGGTTTTAGTTTAAAACATTGCAAAAGATTGAATTTATTTAACCTACGAATTCAATGTAAAATCAAGGATAATGGCATACATTATATTAAATTGTAAAAATATATTCTATTTATACTTTAAAACCATTCAATATTATAATTTAACTATATAAATTATTACGATGAAAAAAGTTGTTTTTAATTAAAATATAGCCTGTTTTTACTATTCATTAAAATATGAAAGCTATCAGAAAAATATCAAAACATTATCCAATGTAAATTTTTATATCATGATTCAAAATTATATTTTTATTTTGTAAAATTTAACTTATAAACATGTCAAAAACTAGATTTAAAGTTGGTGCGCCATCAAAAGGCGACAAAACTGCATTTTTTTAAAACTACTTATTTCACCCGAAAAAATTTATTTTCTTCTTATACCATGTTCTAGAAAACGAGTAAGATCAAATAATAATGTTATAACATTAAAAATTTAGTTAATACTATTCATAACGGCTAGTTCATAATAATATTATAATAATATATCGTTGTTAAGTAAAACCCGGTATTGCGTACAACACACGCTATCGATGAAGGTCGCGATTGCGTGTAATGCAAGCCAAGTCAGGGTTGCGTGTTGTGAAAGACTCCTTTGTTGTTGCGTTTAACAAAATCCAACCATATTTAATTTATAAATTAAATATATACATATATATACACTCAATGTTGCGTAGAATAACTACTATCAAACAAACTTGAAATTGTGTGTAACACGATCCAAGATTAGTTTTGCATATACTGCAAGCTAATACGGTGTTGCGTATAGCGCAAGATAATCTTGGTGTAGCATACAATAAATTAAAAAGAATATATCTTATAAAATCTCTGGGTGTTACAGTCCAGAGATGCAATTTGTGGACAACATGTACCCTAATGAGAAAAATAATGTTTTTTTGGTCATATTTTGAACTCTAATTGGTTTTATCATATGAAATTATATTTTTTTCACAATATATTAATTTTTTAAGATCAAAAAAACATATAAATGATGTGTAGCATGCCTTGGAAGATTATATGAACACTTTTATAGAAACAATTCCCACACAAAGATAGAAATAGTTTCATAAATAATAGGTTTGATTACATGAAAAACATGTATAATTATTGTCTCATATGATGTTTAAATAATGAGGAGTGACGATATGAACTGATATATTATCAACCATATACCAAAGAAAATATAATATCACAACAAATAAAAAAGTAAGTTAGAAAATAAGGACAGATTGTTGTTGGGGGGAAATTAGATAAAAAAGGTGTTAACCCAAAGAAAATATTTGGTTGAATTACTCCCAAGAAGTATAAGAAGAAATATATTTAGGATGTTAATTCAACCAATATAAGGTTCTTAAAATATAGAAAAATGGTCCACACCAAGTATTCTTGTATGTAGTCCATTTAAAAAAAATATAATGGAGTTAGTTAAAATGAAAATATAATTTAATAAAAGAAAGAAACAAGTAAATTTGATTGATCGAAGACATCCCAGAATCATATGTGAAGGTGTTTCTAAAGAAGGGTAACTCCAGTGATGAAAATAATCAATATGAATATTCAAATAAAGATAAATTATATTCAGAGTAATTTTTAGTCATATGGAGAGAAAATTTGGAATGACTGCAAAGATTGAAGGAATGAACCAGATAAATTCAATGAGTTTATCTCGTAAAGAGAAAATTATTTTCAAGATAAGTGGTTAATAAAATACAACTCAATGGATTCAAAATAACTATGTGAAATATTCACAAAGATTTAACAAGATTTTAAATTTTTCATCACCATGTTACCATTAAATAATTATATGTAATGAAGATATATATGGAATAATTATATGCATGGTTATTGATGTATTATAAAGAGAGAAACATACCACATAGAGAGGTAAAATATTTTGAGATTTCCATGATTCTAAAATATAAAAAAAGTTTGTAAAACTAATTTATATGAATGATGAAGTAATAATTATTATTAAGAAAATAATCTCAACCATGTAGTTCATATTTAGGTATAAATAATTGCACCTTATTACCTTATTATTTTTATTGTTTTTTTGGATAACTAAGAAATTAATTTAAGATGATGTTGGTTATCAGGAGGATAATGAGAAAATGTGAGTATATTTACATGAAATAATAGAATATGAAAAGGATCAATTTGGATTCACAATTTCAGATATGTTAACATCTTAAATTATATATTCTAGTTGAGCATCAACATGAATTTCATGATTTAGTTTTGAAAAAACAATCCAACATTATGAATAAGATTGGTATTTTATAAAAAAACAATAATTAAATAGGAATCCAAATATTATTTATATCATGATTGGTATTCTAAAATTAATCTATTGAGGAAGATTATTCTTGATTAATATGGGTAATAATTGAAGGATCTATTGAAAACTAATTAGTTTATACCATATTATATTTGGTTATAAAAATTCATATCCTATCATTAAGGTGTATAAATTAACTTAATCAATGACATGAAATTTATATTTTAAAAAAACATAAGGTTGATTTCTAGAGTTTGAAATCATTAATGTCGTGTTTGAATTTCTGAATCCTTGTGTTAAAGAAAGTAAAATATATCAGGTTGAAAATTCCATGATAATAGGTAAAAAAACTAGTATAAACCATTTTTTCTACTTGAAAAGTGTTTGAGTAGAATGTGAATTACATGTGGCCATCATCTATCATCTATGTGAATACTTTATCTCATAAGTACCAAAATACTAGAGGGTGATTATATTTGATAAATGAATGAGTTTAATCCTTAAGAATAAATTACTAATATTTAATTGGATATAAAATAAATTATAATTTGATATAACTAGAAATATAGAAAACACTTAGTGTATGTGGTTAATGAGTAATTCCTATCAAATTTTCAAACATTGCATTATTTAAATCAAAAGGGTCATAGAGGGGGTGCTGGAAGATGAGAAAAAAGAGTCAAAGGGGAGATATATATCCCATACTTGAGATTTATAACTTTTTTAGGTTCATACATGGTATATATTTATTTATAGAAATATATATGCATACCCATGTTAAAAGAGGTTTTTGGAAAACGTATCATATTTATGATCATTTAATGGACATATTTGAATACCTCGGAAACTGACCCTTTTTTATACACTAGTTTTCCCATCCAGACATAATGATCTATAACTAGACACCTGTATCTAATTTAACAAGTGGTTCTAAATACTATTTCAACTAATTTGATCTGAATAGAGACCTATCATTGGAAATATAATTTGGTTGATGACTATTTATTACCACTAAATTTGTTTTTTTTCATTGTGTGGGCTAAGGAATGGAGGAAAAAACACACATATTGGATTAAATGTTTTTAAGTTATTAACAACAACAAAAAGGGCTGGATTGAAGTGACAATGGTAATATTTGTATTTGTTATTAATAATTATTTCATGGTGATAATGGCTAAGCCCATAGATGAAGAGATTGGAGTTTTCTTGAATAATTCATCCATACTAAGAATAATGTGAGTTCCTAATCAAGTTATGAATATATAATATGTTTGTTTTGATGATTGACCTTTAGGAAATAATATGTTTATGGTGTTATACAGATTTATGAAAAACATTGGATAATTGGAAATAAATGGAGTCATGATAATGATAATATTATCTCAGTATACTGAAAAATATTAAGTATATCCATCATTGTCTAAAATTATAAAATATGTTATTTCCAAAACAATTATGAAGATTCCAAAAAATGTTTTGAAAAATGGGGCTTGGAGTTCTAATTACTATAGTTCGTGCTTATATTAATATGGATATTGAGTTAGAAAAAAATGGGAAAGAGAAATCCAACTCAACCACCTGAGAAGAATAGCTATCAAGAATAATATTATGACAATCATGAAAGAAGGATTTAGCTAAATCGACATGGTAGGAGAATAGTGCACATGGGTTGACATCCAAGAGAATAGTATTGTTGACCATCACAAATGTGAGTTAGAGCAGTCATCCAATAGAGGACACATGATCAATGTTTAATTCATCTAGCAGTGGATTAAGTGCATGGAGTTATAAAGATATTCTATTATATGGAAAAGATCAATGTGGGATGACCACTTCTATGCACTTATAGTTTTAAATACATGGTGAACCCTATTCCAAATGATTTTTTTGACACCAGTTGTGAGGGGTCATCTTTTTCAACCACCAACACATGTTAATTCACAATCTTCAGGTGCAGTCACAAATCAATGAGTGATTATATAAATCTTGGTTAAGGACTATGGTAATATCATTATTTATACTTCAATATAATTTCCTAATTTACTAGTAATAGTCATGTGTATCAAAATACATAAAACTAACTAAGCAAGGATAATGAATACCACCCACTACTGAGGTGAATTTAGAATTAGAATGGAGTTTATCATAAAGATAATGTAGATATAAAGAAGAAGATTTTTTATGATGTATTTTTCAATGCCATATGAATTTCATTGGACTATTTATGATGATTTTCAACAATTTTGAAGATAAATGAGTTTAGTAGATTTACAAATGAGAGCCTAATATGATTTATAGGATTTCATGACCACACAACTTGGATCATAAGTCCTTCATCATAAGTATTTTAAATATATGTATCTAAATATGGATCATATGTCATTATGTATAAAATAATTTGATAGTGGAATTATCATAAGAATTTATAATACTTAGATATTCACTTCAGATAATGCCAACATTCTAATATTCCTGAAAAATATCATAGTAAAGTGTTAATGTTTATTCACTCTGTGTAGAGGATGTCAAAGAAAATAAATCATAATTCTCATTGCATCATGGATCAATTTAAAAAGAATTAAAAATAATGATTTTGAGGATGTGATATTTTGAATGTCATTGGAAGATGAAAATTTTTAGGTATTCAGGAGGATTAAAGGAAACTTGTGTGATTTAAGAAGATCAATGATCTCAATATTTACAGTAGGAGATTATAGTAAATTGAATAAACAAATTATAGGTAATTTAAAATATAATAATTTTATAAACTATATTCACACATTACTAGTAATATTAATATTAGAAGAGGAATAAAGGAGTGTTTTTCAACTTAGTTATCATTTCGCACCATCTATATGTCCAAAATAGGTATTTCCATTAGTATATACAAGAACTATGAAACATAAACAAAATTAAAAGAATAGGAGTCTGATTTGCATGTTCTACCTTGCAAAAAACTAAAATAGTTAAGATGGATAAATAGATCAAATGATTAATTGCTATATAGAAAAGAGAAGAAATATTCGAGGAACCTTAAACTAGTATTTATTTTTGATAAAAATATAGATATTGAAGAATAAATTAAGAATAAAATGGTTCTAGTATGGGAAAAACAATGTTATTATTATTGAGGATCTTTTTATATAGACCTTTACGGTGGTTGAAGGACATTTATTTAATGAATGACTTCCCAAATGTATGATTATATCATCATGATGATCATGCAGAGAGGTCAATGTGGATGTTATAACTCAAAACAAAAAGATAGGTGGTAAATTTCATATTGAAGCATATCTTTTCATGATGATCATGTTGATTGTTTATTGTTATAGTTATACTTCAATATATATCAATGAATTACTCTAGAAAAATAATAGGTTCTTGTATGAATAATTCCATTGAATAACTGATTGATATGGAATAAATAATTGAATATTAGTATAGAGGATGAAACCAACCCAGCAATTGTGTGAAACTTATGGATTCACTTTTAAAAAGATTATATTAAAGTGATGATAAAATATATTCCCTCAAAAAATTTGAACATGGAATGAATTAATCTCTCACTTGATTACTGAACTATTAAATTTCTGTTGTTGTCAGTTTATCCTAAATTGTGTTCATGGTGTGGATGAGAGAACATTAAAAATATATTCCTCTTAATTGGAATATAGGTTCTAATAATATTTGTAGATAACTAAAATAAGAAACTTATAACTTATTAGAAAATTCACTTCACTAATTTAACCCCATATTGTGTCCAAAAAATCAATTGGGATCAAAAAATCATCTCCAAATTGTGCATGCTTCTAGGTCACCTTTGTCCATGTCCAGACCCGTCCTAGTGGATCCCAAGTTATGACCACCAAAGCTCACCACCAATAGGCTTGGGGCTGGTTACTAGCACTGAGTAGGTATATCACTAGCATGGGAGGCATTTCCTATGTACTTTTATTCACACACATGTATCCAATCCCACAAAATGATAAAATGTAAAAACAACAAAGAAACAAATTCATATATACCACAAGATAACTACCCAAGTACAACAAGAAAGTAAAGTGAAATAAAGTAAAATGGTTTAAAATAAAATCGCACTAAAAATAATGAGTATGAAAACCACATATTCCATCCTCTAAAAAAGGTACTGGGAATACTGTCTGTAGTCATAGGAAGTCACCCCATCCCATCTGAACTCACAAAGATCTGTCCAATCCTAATCCGCCTAGGACTCCTTAAAATGGTTTTTCATCTACCCAATACATGACATGTGTGGGAAAAGCCTATTGAGGGGTGAGTATAACAATACTCAGTGGGACACCATGAGGCCACAAAGAAATACACAAAGGAAAGTATAGTTATTTATACATGGTATATGTCCACAAAACATATAACAAGAATATCCAGATATACTCTAACCAAAACACATTGTCTATAGGTAAGTCCCAACCATTGTATTCCAACATTAAAGATTCAATTCATAGATTCCACGAAGCACACATCTGGTCAAACATGTGTCTGATTCCAATATCACCAATGATGTCCATCTAAGAAGTAATTTTCATTGGGGACCATCATGAGAGAGATATGCTAATTGATCTGAAGAGAATGATATGATACAATAGATGAGGATCACATATAGGTCCATGAGGTGATACCATCTACTCCATATGAATTAACCTACTAATTAGAGGATTGACTCCTGGTGAAGTTGGTCACATCAATATCAAGGACTCCACCTAGGGAAAGAAGAATGAATAGAGGATCCTGTTATGGGCCTCTCAGAGGGGATTCCAACAACTCTATTTAGGAAGTCCTGTTGAAGGCATCATACTTCCATGAGTAGAAAATGATACACATAAACCTTCAGGGAAATGATCAAGGGAAGAAACCTAATGAAACAAGTTTAAGATAGGGTTTACAAGAGATTAATGCCATGTATAATGGGGTACACAATGTGTATTAGTGTCACATACTATGTTCCTTGACCTCAGGTACCGCCCATGTACAACAGCCCATGTCATTAGAAAATTTCATGTAGAATATTTTCACACACCATGTAGAAGAGTCACATGTCATGTCCTTCCATATTAGGCCCACCTATGTACTCTAGTCATGTGTCAGTACATGTTTTATACCCATGTGTCTCTGCCTATGTACCAATACACAGGGTAGTCCATGTACTTAGTCCTGGCCCAACTGTGTGGTGGGGTACATGTCATGTACGTAACCCATGTACTCCACCTTGTGTCTATGTATAACCCTACATAAACATTGACTCTCTAGGAAGGACCCACACATCGTGTGATAGGGTCAAATGCAATGTGGAATCTAACTAATTCCCAAAACTATAGATGCCTCTCAGTGGGAGACATAGGTCGTGTAATGTCGGTTTTAATTCCATTATCATCAGGATTTTCCAGAATCCACTAGTCTTCCTCTATGAACCATGGTTGATCTCTGAGTCCCATTTCTGTTATCTGTTCACCTAAAAATTTATAATCTGGTTCCATATCATCAAGCTAACACGTTATTGAAGTGTTTTGGGACTTCAATCAGTTTGGAAAACAACTTTAAATCCATATGATGAAAAATGCCCGAAGAACAATATCTCCCAAATGACTTTGATTCACCAATTGTTGCCACATTAAAACATCCATTAGGTCATACCGGTGTTGGATATTCAATTTTAGATCATTTTCAATGAAAATAAATCACAATGATCATTCTTTCATAACCCATGAAGAATGAAGAATATGTAGAATATAACAGAGGATAAAATATTCACAGGGAAGGAACCCGACGAACGAACCTCGACTGTTTTTCTTTCCAACCTCGATCTATTCCTATGAGAACAATCAACAATAAAAAATCAATATAATAATCAACCCCATAAATCCCATAATTAAAACCCATCCCGCAAGAATACTTGAACCACAGATCAAACAGTTCGTTGGTTGGTCTGTGTCCATCATTGAATCTAAGAACGTGGAAACAGAAATCTAGAAAAATACACCCTACCTTTGATTTGGATCACTTTTTGATGAATATTGGTCACTGCATCTCTTTAGTTGGCAAGATCCATCCACAATGGTGATCATCGATTGTCTATATGTGATTCCATCATCATTGTATTGAGAGGATTCTTTAGGGTTCTCTCCAGTGCCTCTAGGGAATTTCAAGGGTTGATAGCCTAACCCGAGATCCCTGCCTAAATTCTTATTTAAAAATTACCATCTCCAAATCACTTCGTTGAAAAAAATTTTAAAACAAAATAAATATTAAATTTATCTTTTTCATTAAAATTTGTCGAAACTACTTCTCGTAGATGAATTTTTCTGGAGGATTTTAAGAATTTCCTAGGCTAAAGACTCTACTCTGAACACAACGGTGCCCTAAGATTTCTAATATAGGAAGCCTTTTATATGTTGTTCCTCTTTTTCAGAAAAAATTTTAGTGCATGAAATTTAATATTTTAATATTATTCAAACATTTATTTTGGGCACACCAGGCCTCCGAATCACATGACATCTCATCACCTAGCCTTAAAATTAATCCATATAATATTTAAAAATAATAAAAGGAAAAAATATGAAACATTACATTCTCCTCACATTGGGGATTTACATCCCCGAAAATAAAAAACAATAGCTACTAAAAGAGATGAGGGTACTGAGCACGGTTCTAAGCCTCCCACTCCCAAGTGATCTCCTAAATATTCATGTGCTGCCATCGGACATGAACTAAATGAGTCTCCTTCCAACAAAAGATCCTCTTCTTATGATCCTTGTTCTTTATTAGGTACTCCGTAAAAGTTTCTCCTTCCTCAACGTCTAGCTTGCCCCAGTCAATGACGTGCAATGGGTCATACACGTACATCCTCGGCTACAAAACGTGGAAGACATCATATACCCATTTTAACTATGGGGTAATGATATGTGGTACACCAAATTGAAAAATTTATATAGTATCTTATAAGTTCCGATAAATCGTAGAGAGTACTTACCACCTTGGACAAACAACTACAATCCCTATTGTGGTGAAACCTGGAGGAATACATGGTCTCCTTCCTCAAACTCAAAAGTACTTCCTCACCTATTAGAATAATACTTTTGATGGATTTGTGTAGTCTCTATCCACTTCCGGATTCTTTGCACCTTCTTTTTAGTACCTCACACCAATTTCTGGCCCATAAGTTCCAACTCTCCTCGGTCAGTCCAGGATTGTGGTGACCTAGAGGGTCACCTATACAAAGCCTCAAATAATTCCATACCAATGGTGGAATGGCATCTGTTGTTGTACAAGAAACTCCACCGGTGGTATCGGATCCTCATAACTACGTCTGAAGTCCAACATGAAAGTTTTCAACATTCCCTTTAGGACCAAAATGGTCCGCTATATCTAGTCATTTGTCTGGGTTTGAAATGTTTTTCTCAATCAAAACTGGGTTCCAAATGCCACAACAATCCCTTCCACAATAGAGATGTAAAACAATCATCACAGTCTGAAACAATCCTCAATGGAACTCCATTGAGTCACACTATCTCTCGAATAGATATGTGTCCTAATATCTCTACTAAACTCTCCTCTCAAATAGCTAGTATGTGGTCCGACTTGGTGAGTCAGTAAATGATCACACATATGGAATAATTTCCCCTAGAAATACATGGTAAACCCATTACAAAGTCCATCGATATCTCACCGCACTCCCATTTCATCACCAATAAGGGTTGAGATTAACCTACTAGAACATGGTTCTTGGTCTTCAGTTGCTGACAAGGCAATGAGAAATTAACTCTACCACGGATTTCACTATTCTAGGACACCAAAACTATCATTTGATATCCTGGTACACCTTCTCCACATCTGGATGAATTGAAAAAGGTTGTATATGAAACTATCTAAGAACCTCCTCCTACAATGTCACTGGTACTATGAGGTTTCCCTTAAAAAGGATGACATGCTCCCCAAAATTTTAATATCCATCAGATGCATTCCCAATGGACATCTTAGAATGTAGGATATCATAGTTAGTATTTCCAATTTATGCCTCCCTATCTCACTATAAGAGTGGAAGGGTAAAAACCAATGACTGGAGGTAAGAATCTCTATCTCCATCCACAAAGGATAATTATAATAAGGCCAACTGCTATGACTCCTCATTCATCAACTTCAAAAATGATATCCTATTGAGAAAATCTTTCACCACATTCCCCTTCCTACAAGTATAAACAGTCTCAAAGTCATAGTCATAGAGGAACTCTATCCAACACCTCCATCTCAATTTTAGATCCTTATAGGATAATATATACTCGAGACTCTTATAATCATAGTAGACAATAAACCACTCCCCCAATAGGTAGTGTCTCCACATCTTCAATGTGAATCCAACCGATGTTATCTCAAGATCGTGGGTCATATGTTTCCTCTCAAGTGGTCTCAACTAGAATTATCCATGGGCAATAACTGCTTGCCTATGCATCAGGACACAACCAGGCCCAATCCCTAATGCATCGTAGAAAACTACAAACATGACACCCACCTCCAGCAATCTCAATATCGAAGAACACGTCAAACTGTGCCTGAACTACTAAAAATCATTTTGGAAGTTCTTTTTCCACTCAAAAGGATACCACATTTGAGTCAAAGATGTAATCAATTCTTTTATCCTATAGAAATCAGGTATGAATCTATGATAAAAGTCGGCTAGACAGAGGAATCTCTGCACATCCATAATGTTATTTAGTGGATCCCATTACAACAATACATAAACCATGGTTCGGTCCACAACCACTCTATCCCCTGAGATAACATGTCCACAAAAGTGGATCGCATGAATCTAAAATTGGTACATTGAGAGTTTAACAGAAATCTAGTACTCTCAGAGTAAGTCTAGATCCATCATTATGTTTCTCACATGCTTTTCCCCAAAAAAAATATTACACAAGGATTTCTTTGATGAATACTACCATGAACTGGTCTAAATAGAGCTATAATATCTTCTTCATGAGTCCCATGAACACAGTCGGGGCGTTCTTCATGCCAAAGGGCATCACTAAGTACTCATAGTGGCCGTAATGATATCAAAATGTCATCTTGGGTATATCCTCATCTCCTAATCAGAGATGGTGATATCCTGATTGAAGGACAACCTTCGAAAACCATCTTGACCCTATTAACTGTTCAAATAGGCCATCGCTTATTAGTAGTGGATACTAATTCTTCACGGTCTCCTGGTTCAAGTGACGATAGTCTATACACAATGTCATTCTCCCATCTGTATTTTTGGAAAAAAAACTGGGGCCACTCTGGGTGAAATGCTAGGTCTCATAAAGCCCTTCTTCTACGATTCCTCCAATTGTACCCTCAACTCGTGACGCTTATGGGACTAATCTGATATGCTGGTGTAGATATTGGTGCCATACTAGGGTGTGAATATATACAGATGTCTATCTGCTTGTGGGAAGGTAATCCTAGAACATCATTATGGAAGACGACCTCATACTCCACCACCTTTATAGAAAACTGGTAACTCATAACATCCACTGCCCCAATAGTCAGGCTATCCAACTGATGAGTATTCCGCAACCCCTTCCTATGCATGAGTCCATCATGTGTTATATGGGTTTCCTTTTCACCAAAAAAAGAAAACCTATTTCCATTGATGCAGACACATCATAACCTTTACATAAAATAGTCAATCTGGGCATGGATTGTGGATAATCAATAAATACCAAGAATGAGATCGTAAGGATTTAATGCTTCCACCAAGAGGTTGCAACCAAAACTCTCACCACCAAGGGTCAAGTCACACCATTGGCATAGATGTGTGATCGCTATGTCTTCTACAGTGCGTGCCTCCAAGAAAAAGTGTCATGATAATGGTTTAAATTGAATATCTATGACTAAAATAAGATATGTGTTGAGAAATAAATGACTAGAACCTATGTATATTAGTACTTAAGCTATAGAAAAAAAGACACAGATCATACCTCTAATAATTCTTGAAACCCCTGGGTCTTATGCCTCAACTGCATGCAGTTGTCCTCACACCTATCCTCCAACTCCCTGAGCCTAGCGTGGACCACCTGGGAGTGGTGGTGGTAACATGTCGAAACATTGACCACCAATTGCTACTCTCCCAACTCATATGACAGATCCTCCACCCTATAGTTATACTTTTTCCTGTCACATTCTCTTCCTCGGTGGTCTATCCACTATCTCCCTGTCAGCAGCACGGTGAGTCTAAAAATCTTGAGCGAGATTTCACTATCATCAAATGAATAACACTGCCTCTCCCTAGTTTGACTAGACACACCCTGTGAGCCCTGAACATCAGATCTTCGATCTTGGGACCTCCTCCTGAAATGTCTCCCATGTACAGGTCTTGGGGCAGATGTCAGATCCCTGCTTTTGAGGTATCTGCTTCTATTCATCCACTACTCACTATTTCGGACTGTATCTTCTCATCCAAGAATCTTTTGAACACAAAATCTCACTCAAGCACGACGGTATAAGATAGAATGCATAGGGGGATAATTATGGCTCATATTTTTCTACACAAACCTCGATCAATGGTCTGATCCCTGAAGTACTTATATCTAACTATATCCATCTAGTACTGGGAAATTTTGGTGAATCTTGATGAATAATCAGCCACTATCATGCTACCCTGTTGGAGTTGAAGAAGCTCATGTATACGCATAGCTCTCCGCATAACTGGTGGGAAATCCTCTCAAAAGAGTTGCTCGAACTCTCACTACGGGGAAAAGGGCTTTTTGCGACATGCCTTTTGCGATGGTATTTTGTCTCCCGTCGCAAATAGTTTGGCATGGATAGCGAGCCAAACAGCGTGAAGGTTATTTCCGATGGTGGGATCCCACCATCGTAAATAATTAAGTATTTGCGATGGGTCCCGTCGCAAATAACCGGCAGCGGTTTGTAGCTTTTGGAGACGGGATGTCATCCCGTCGCAAAAGGTGTTCCGGCAGGGACTATTTGTGACGGGTCCCGTCGCAAAAGGTGTTCCGGCATGGACTATTTTCGATGGGACCCATCGCAAATACCTACGCCCACATTAATTACTGTCGGCGGTTAAAAACTATTTGCGACGGGGCCCATCGCAAATAACCGGCGTCGATTTATAGCCTTTTGCGATGAGATGTCTTCCCGTCGCAAACGATGTGTCGGCGAGGACTATTTGCGACGAGACCTGTCACAAATAAATTTTTAACCGCCGACCGTAATTAATGCGTGCATAGGTTTTTTTGATGGGTCTCGCCACAAAAGATTCTATTTGGGACGGGTTTCTCGTCGCAAATAATCCCATCACAAATAATCTAACCTATATATATCCTCATCTGTTTTCCTCTCATTCCTCACAAATTTTAGATCATGTTTGTCTCTAAACATGGATTTTAGAGATAGAATTTTTCAAAGTTTATTTTTTAGTTCACGAATTAGTTGTGAAGTCGTCTACATCAATAGAAAATCAGTTTTAAGGGTATTTTTTTTATTTAATATTTATTTCATATTTTTTGTTAATTATTTTTATTCTTGATTAGTTGTAAATAAATTAAATTTAAATTGTTTTGTCATTAGTATTTATTTGTTTTAATAAATTGAAATTTTTAGTTTTAATTTTTAATAATTAGTGGTAATTATTAACTTTTAACGATAAAAAGTAATCTATATAATTAATTTGTAGTAGTTAATAATAATTGGTAATAAATATCAATAAAAAGTAAGAATCGGAATAATTAGTAATAAATAGGAATAATTAGGAATAAATAGCAATAAATATTAAAAATTCGTAATAATTCATAATAATTAAGAGTAATTAGCAATAATTAGGACTAATTAGCAATAATTAGGACTAATTAGCAATAATTAGTAATAATTAGCAATAATTAGTAATAATTAGCAATAATTAGTAATAATTAGCAATAATTAGGACTAATTAGCAATAATTAGTAATAATTAGCAATAATTAGTAATAATTACCAATAATTAGTAATAAATTGTAATAATTAGTAATAAATACTAATAATTACTAATAATTACTAATTAAAACTAATAATTAGCAATAAATACTAATAATTATGAATAATTAGCAATAATTAGAAACAATTAGAAACAATTAGAAATAATTAGAAATAATTAGAAATAATTATCAATCATTAGCAACAATTAGCAATAATTAGGAATAATTAGCAATAATTAGGAATAATTAGAAATAATTTGGAAAAATTAGAAATAATTAGGAATAATTAGAAATAATTAGCAATAATTAGCAATAATTAGCAATAATTAGCAATAATTAGCAATAAATAGAAATAAATAGTAAAAATAGAAAAAATTAGTAAAAAATAGGAATAATTTGTAAAAATTTGGAAAATTTAATAATAATTTTGCATAATTAATAATAATTAGTAATTAGTTGTAATAGTTAGTAATAAATTGTAATAATTAGTGATAAATTGTAATAATTAATCATAAATACTAATAATTACTAATAATTACTAATAAATACTAATAATTAGCAATAAATACTAATAATTAGGAATAAATAGATATAATTAGAAATAAATAGAAATAAATTGCAATAATTAGCAATAATTATGAAAAATTAAAAATAATTAGCAATAATTAGCAATGAATAACTATAATTAGTAATAAATAGAAATAAATATTAATAAATAGGAATAATTAGTAATAATTAGGAATAATTAGTAATAATTAAGAATAATTACGTATAATTAGGAATACATACTAATAATTAGTAATAATAACAAATAATTAGTAATTATAAGAATAAATTAAGAATAATTAGCAATAATTAGGAATAATTAGCAATAATTAGCAATAATTAGCAAGATTTAGAAATAATTAACAATAATTAGCAATAATTAGAAATAATTAAAAATAATTAGTAACAATTAATAATAATTAGTAATAAATCGTAATAATTAGTAATAAATTGTAATAATTAGTAATAAATTGTAATAAGTAGTAGTAAATTGTAATAATTAGTAATAAATAGTAATAAATACTAATAAATACTAATAATTAGAAATAAATAGAAATATTTAGGAATAATTAAAAATAATTAGAAATAATTATGAATAGTTAGAAATAATTAGCAGTAGTTAGAAATAAATAGTAGAAGTTAACAATAATTAGCAATAATTAGCAATAATTAGCAATAATTAACAATAATTAGCAATAATTAGGTATAATTAGGTATATTTAGAAATAATTAGGAATAATTAGAAATAATTAGCAATAATTAGAAATTAATAGCAATAATTTGTAATAAAAACAATAAATATTAATAAATATGAATAATTAGTAATAATTTTTAAATAATTAGTAATAAATAAGAATAATTTGTAATGAATATGAATAATTAGTAATAATTAGGAATAAATAATAATAATTATTGTAAATACTAATAATTAGTAATATTTAGGAAAAATTAGTAATATTTAGCAATAATTAGTAATAATTAGCAACAATTGGGAATAATTAGCAATAATTAGGAATTATTAGCAATACTTAGTAATAATTAGCTATAATTAGAAATAATTACTAATAATTATGAATAATTACTAATAATTACTAATAAATACTAAAAATTAGGAATAATTAGGAATAATTTGCAATAATTAAAATAATTGGGAATAAATTGTAATAATTAGCAATAATTATGAATAATTTGGAATAATTAGAGCTAATTAGCATTAACTAGAAATAAATAGCAATAATTTGGCAAAATTAGCAATAATTAAGAATAATTAGTTGTAATTAGGAATAATTAGTAATAAACAGGAATAAATTGTAATAATATGAAATAAAATTTAATAATTAGTAATAATTAGTAATAATTATTAATAATTAGTAATAAAAAGTAATTATAATTATATCTAATTATTACTAATAAAAAAATTATTTTATCAATATTTATGAAAAATTAATATTAATATAATTAAAATAGTTAAAAATTTATAAAATATTAAAATTATCAATATTGGCAATAGGCTTTTCTCTATTCTTAACATGTTCAAATATCAAAGGGTCGCAAATTGTCAGGTCATGTGCAATAAAAAGTTTGTTTCCGCCATGTCCACTGTAAACTCTATAATTTTCCTTGCTTGGTTGATCACCTTGAAAGTAGCGTTGCAATAGGACAACCCAAGTCATTCCCCACTCATCTATAAGAATTATCTTACAAGACCCTTTACACAGACCATTCTTCCTTGAAAATTTAAGGGAAAGATACTGATGGCCCCTCAAATTTTTAAGGAAGAATGATCTATGTAACGGGAGAGAGATGATTCTTAGAGACGAGAACGACATTACTTTGGTCATCCTATTGCAACACTACTTGCGAGGTGATCAACCATGGAAGGAAAATTATAGAGTTTACATTGGACATGTTTGACACAAAAAAATTTTTATGCATGAACTGACAATTGGCGACCTTTTAAGTTTTGATCATGTTAAGATTAGAGCAAAGCATGTTTCGAATATTGATAATTTTATTATTTTATGAATATTTTATTATTTTAATAATATTAATATTGTTTTTTCATAAATATTGATAAAATAAGTTTTTTATTAGTTATAATTAGTAATTATTATAAACAATAAATGATAACTGCTTGGATAATGAAGGGAAGTTTGTAATCATCTCTACAACAATGATTACCAAATTTCCTTTCATTATTCAAACAATTTTCATTTTACTAAGTATTTCTAAGTATTTATAAATTCGTAATAATTTTCAATAAATAGTAATGAATAGTAATAATTAGATAGGAACAGTTAGAAAGAAATTTTAATAAATTTTAATAAATTCCAAGAACCTGGCATAATTTACAGTGGACTGATGGCACACCCTTTTCTCAATGACTTTTCTCCTTTCTACTCTCACTGACTCAAAACAATATGAAAAATTGGATGCTACATATGCATATTCAATCTCGTATACACGAGGTTGTATATGAATTCCTATGATCATATTTTTAATAATTCTATTAGGCGGTGAAAGTTGGAAGAAGACGATTCATTGACGAAAAGGGCGCTCCTTTGCCCGACACCTCATTTACTTGCATTTTTCTCAAACTCAAATCACAATGAAGAATATGACCAGAGATACATATATTCATTCTCGTGCATATGAGAATGAATATGCGTAACTCCGACCAGATTCATTAATTTGATTTCAGTGTGAGAAATATGCAAGTAAATGAGTTGTCGGACAGAAGAGTAGCCGTCAATCCAATGGAAATTGTGTCGCCTTTAATTAATGGTAATTATTAATAAGTAGTAGTAATTATTTATCTTCTTTTTTCAGATTGTATTTTTATAATTTCAACTTATTCAAAAGCAGTGATGACTTTATATTTTGTATAAAAATATGGAAGAAGGAAGTTGACATTAATCATTATTAGATGATCGCGCTTGGATAAATCAACATAGAAATAAAAATGGTTCTGGTTTTAATGCTTTATATATTGAGGGCGTTGAAGCTTTCTTATCATTTTCATCATCATAACAAGAATATGTTTCAGAAGTCACAATTAAGTGTCCTTGTAAAAAATGTGCTCTGAGAACTCTTGACACATTTGACAAGGTTAGGGGACACCTCTTGTGGTTTGGTCGTCAAAAAAATTATGTTTTTTGGTATTAACATGGTGAACACAATTCCAGAGAAGATATTAATAACTTGATTATGGATCCATTACAGTTCAAAAATTTAGTACATGATGTTGTAGGTCCATCTGTTCAACAAACTAAAACTCACGATGATATTGATTTAACTCTTGAGTTTGCACTATTATAATTTTATGATTTGTTGACGTCTGCTGAGATTTCATTATATCCTAGTTAAAAGATAAGTAAATTAGAAGTGGTTGCAAAATTTATGGCTATTAAATCAGATAATGAAATGTCAAACAACTGTTTTGATCAGATATTTTCTTTGTTGAAAACACTATTACCTAAATGGAATCTGTTGCCTGCAAATTACTATGAGAGAAAGTGTTTGGTTTGTAATATAGGCCTTAGTTATCAAAAGATTAATGCATGTGCAAATGATTGCATCTTATATTTTGGTGAAAATGAGTCGTTGGATATTTTTCCAACATATGGAAACTCGAGGTATAATGAAACTCAACCAGGGAAGACTGGATCAATTCCTATAAAACCATTGAGATATTTCCCCCTTACTGAAGCACCCCGGGACACCCTGCGAGGGGAGGGGTGAATCAGGGTGTCAACTTTTTCTTTTAAACTGGCATGTCATGTTCCCATGTTGGTAGAAACTAGTTTAACCTGTATGATGGATATGAGAATAAATAAAACATTAACATGCAAAGAGATGACACAACACTTTTTACTTGGTTCACCACTAAGGGCTACGTCCAAGGAGCATATGCCGATAGGTTGTTAGTCATACCAAATTCCACTAAACTTCCCTAGATGTGGATTAAAAATATTCAGGCATAGTCACTATATCCCAGGATCACTGCCTTTAAAAATGATTAGGGATAGCTTACAGTATCCCTTGGGTCACTCCCATTGACACCACTAGCTCACTGCCTTTGGTGAAGTCCCCCTCAGTTTATAGACATGAAGGTCTCCTAATCATCACTAATGAATACAACCTCTGTTGTATTTAGATGCTCTGTTGAAATCCAACTTCCACCCGTAGACTAATCTCAATTTCCACCAAAGGTATCATGAAAACATTCAGCTTTCACGTAGCCCCCAAAAGATTGGAGTACTTCAACCACAGCTGGCATGATTCTTCATGCCCGACACACAAGTTTCAATACGGTGCACATGTCTTGGCATGAAAGTCCAAACCAGCGTGCAAGTTCACATCAAACACCTGCATGACACTAACTTCTTCAACTTCAAACATGCACGACTCACATCCTTTTATGCCCAAACCGATTTTGGCGTGCAACTATGAACTATCGTGCTTCTTCAAATACCGGCATGCGAGTGTCCCTAGACCACCTGCGCGACACCTCTATCACCAACTCCAAACATGGGCGACTCAACCACTTTATCGCCAAAAACACCTTGGATGCGCGACAATCAACTGTCGCACAACTTCAACTTGCACGACCCACCACCACTTGCACGACCACAACACATGCGTGATGGGAACTCTGATTTTCTCTAATTCTAAACATCTTACCAAATGAGGAGGGGTTGACCTCTATTTATAGGCATTTTGATACCCTGCGTGATGGTGTGTAAGTATTCCCTCAGCGTGCATGTTTCTGCGTGCAAGTCTCTTGGTCGTGCTAGTCACTTGCGCGACCAAACCCAAAACTAGGGCGTCCCATCTTCCTTTTCATTATTTTGATGTTCTGATCTTGAAAAAAATATGGCGTGCATGTTTCCAAACCTCCATATAATCGGCACGCAAGTCCCTTTGCCAAAAATACTTTTCTCCATTTTTCAATTTTGAGGTCCCGAAATTTGGAAAACACTAGAAAATGGTTCCACCTTCAATACTGTTATCTGCTTGTACTGTAAGATCAATGTGCTGGCCCATATTTTGAACATCCACTGAGGATTGAAAACAAACACAAAACATACTCCAATTCCTGAAAATACAACCATGGTTCCAACAATCTCCCCTGTTGGGTTTTTTAGCAATCAGTAAATAAATTCAATAGAATACCATCCACATGAAAACTAGAAACGCAAGAATCAACTCAACCAACACTCTATGTCTACGTGAGTAATGCTCAGTGTAGAAAACAAGAGGGGAAGCGTGAATTGGGATCCTGTGTTTTGGAATTTTTTAATGACGCCCAAAAAATTCTCTTAAAGTTTCCCAGAATCATTACATGTCCAAATAATTTCTTCTTATCCTATCACTGAATTCTCATCGTGATACCAAACATGACCGGAATTTATTCCGTCTCCGCCATTAGTAGTAAACCCAATGATCAGTATTTTCTCATTGAACATCTCAAAACACCCCCTGGATAGTATCTCCCCCATTAACCTGCATCATATCCACAAAATGATTAAAAATAGTTAACATAACTGGGATATGGTTTTTTCGTAACCTCCTTATACACTGGGAGGTGGCTGAACATCAAGGTTCAATCGATGCTTCTCAAACACAGTCCTTGATAGTTGCTAGGTTAGGATATCAACCACTTGTTCATCAGTTACAACATGATCTATTCCAATCACACCTTGTTCAACATTCCCTTTGATAAGTGATACCTAATTTCGATATGTTTTGTATGAGAATGATGAACCAGATTCTTCGTAAGATCAACTGCGCTCTTGTTATCATAGTAAATCAACATTGGTTGCTTCACCTCATCACCTATATCTGTTAATTTTTGCTTCATCGATAGCAGTTGAGTGAATGCATTTGTGGCGGATATATACTCAGCTTCAGAAGTACTAAGAGAAGTACTTACTTGTTTCTTGCTCAACCAGCCAACACATTTATTCCCAATATGGATTTCTCCACCACTGGTGGAATTTTTTCACCTAAATCACTAGGCCAATAAGCATTAGCAAACGCTTATAATTAACTATTACTTCCTGCAGAAAAGTATAACCAAATGTTATGAGTACCTTGAATGTACCTCATGATTTTTTTTAATACCGCCATATGTTCCTCCTTTGGATTACTCTGAAAGTGGGCTACTAGACATGTTGCAAAGACAATATCTGGTTGTGTCGCTGTTAGGTACAATAGGCTCCCAATTATCCTTCAGTATATGGTGGGGTCTATAGATGTCCCATCATCATGCTTTACAAGGTTGGTTCCAACTACAATTGGAGTTGACATTGGTTTGGAGTCATGCATGTCAAACCTATTCAGAAGCTCGCTTGCATACTTTTCCTGAGAAATGAAAGTATAATCCTTCCTTTAAATCACCTGTTGCCCTAAGAAATATTTCAGCTCAACAATCATAGACATTTCAAATTATTACTTCATGTGATTAGAGAACTCATCCACTGATTTCTGCCCGCTGCCACCAAATATAATGTCATCAATGTAGACTATAACAATCAACTGATCTTTTGGGGAATTTTTCACGTATATATTGTGATATACTTCTCAACTTTTGAATTCCAGCTTCTTGAGGTAAGAATCCAGCCGGGAGTACCACGCCCGTTGTGCATGTCTCAATCCAAAAAGTGTTTTTTTAGTTTTCAAGCCTTTATTTCATCAGTACCAAGAAGAAAACACACTGGTTGTTCAATGTTGACTTCTTCTTTGAGTACACCATTCAAGAACGTTGCCTTGATATCCATTTGATATACATTATATACTCTTTAGAAATCCATGGAAAGAAAAATCCTGTTTGACTCCAGTCTAGCCACTGGATGAAAGGTTTCTTCAACATCAATACCTTCAATCTGGGAATTTTCTTTACATACCAGTCATGCCTTGTTTCTAACAACACTTCCATGCTCATAAAACTTGTTCTTGAAGATCCATTTTGTACCAATCACATTGTGACCTTCGGGTCTCTGGACAAGACACCATGTCTAATTTTTGTCAATCTGATCTAACTCTTCATTCATGGCTTTCACACAGGATTCATACTTTTCAGTTTCTTCAAATGAGGATGGCTCCACGGCTGACAGAAATACAGATTTTGTGTTATTCCTCATCCTCCTTGTTTGCGTGGGTGCACTCTTGTCCCCAATTATGTTATATGGATCAATTTTAGCTCCTCGATTTCTCTAGTGAGGTTCAGTCGCATCCTCCCCACCCAAGATTTCCTCTTCTGGTTCTTCTTCTGAGTCAACATCATGATGTGACCCCTATGTGTTTTATACACCTTCCTCAATTTCTATTTTTTTATTTACTCCATTTTCATTTTCTTCCTCACTTTCTATCACATCATCTTATGAGATCCGTGAATAATTGTGGTTTTCTCTTCAATGATCTTCTTTATCCCTGCCTTCCACGATCCTCCCTAATCGCTTGTTGAAACACATGTAAGATTTGTTGTTCATTGAATATCCAAGGAAAATTCATTCATTTGCATTGTCACCATACTTCCCTTGATTTCCTTCTTTATTATTGATGAAGCATTTACTTCAGAAAACACGAAAGTATTTCAAAGAGGGCTCCCTTCCATGCCATAATTCATATGGTGTCTTCGTCTCACCCATATAAAATCCTGTTCGATTTTGAATATACACTGAATCTTGAATAGCCTCTTTCCAGTAATGTCATGGAATATGACTCTCAATCCGCATAGTTCGTGCCATGTTGTTCACCTGCCGATTACTACATTCAATAACTCCATTTTGTTCTGGAGTTCTCACAGCAGGTACGTCATGTTGTGTCCCATGCTTCTCCAGGTAATTTTCAAATTCAATGTACATTTATTCCCCTCCATTGTCAGATCGAAACGCTTTGATTGTTAATCCAGTATCATTCTCGTAAATCCGCCGATATGTTTTCATGCAGTCAAGCACTTGTCGTTTCCTGTGAATGACCATTACACATTCCATTATACTATAATCATCTATGAAAAAAACAAAGTACCTTTATCCATGATTTCCAGCAACATTTTTCGGCCTGCATAAATATGTATGAATTAGATCAAGAAGATGAGATACCCATTTCTTCTTTGGATAATATGAACTTCAAACCAACTTCCCACAAATTCAAGTATCATAATACCTTTCACGCTCACACTTCAAGTTGGGAATGTCCATGAAAATCCTCAATTTTTGATATTTTCACCATGTCTTGTTGATTGATGTGTCCCAGTCTTCGATGCCACAAATTGTTTTCTTCTTCAACAGTCATGTAACAAACATTTTCTTTACTATTGACATGATACAAGTTGTCTTCTGTTCTGCATCCATTCATAAGTGAATTTCATGTCTTTCTTTTGATAGTGCAACCCTTATTTTTAAAAGTAAATATAAGTCTCGAGTCACATAGTTGACTCATGCTGAGAAGATTATGATGTAGGCCATCTAAGAAAAGGACTTCAGTCTTCTTTAGCACTCCATTAGCTAATTCAGTACTTCCACTGCCTTTGATTTTCATAGCTCCATAATTACCAAATCATATTGTATCATCAACCTTCATTTTGATATCCGTTAACAGGACAACATTACCTATTATGTGATATGAACAACTGCTATCCAGAATCCAGGTACTATTGCTTTTTGTTGCTTTGAGGGCCACCGTTGCAAGGTTGGATTTATCAATTTTCTTTCTTTCATTCCATGAGACCTTGGATTGAGTATAGAGCACTAATGCCCTTTCAATTATCTCATCCATGTACATGTTATTCAGAGTCAAATTTTTTCTCGATAGGAGAAAACCTGTTTGTAGGAGAAACACTATTTTGTTGAGATGATTTGACTTGTCTCAAACTCTGGTATGAGGTTTCCATGTACCTTCTCTGCCTGTAATTAACAGCCTTATGACCAATGTTAGAACAACGAAAACAATATCCATATAAATTGTTTCTTCTAAAAGAATTAGGATATGAATTTGTTCTCCTCCATTGGACTCCCATATCTTCTCTTTTCAGATAGCATCTTGCATCTTCACAATAAGACATGGTATGGCCCAAATATCCATAGAACTGACACTTCATGAGAGGAAATGTCTTCTCTCTTATGTGTATCCTCATTCATTCTTTAGTGGGATAATAGTTTGAGGGCCCCTTTTTCATGGAGGCTCGAGGATAATATTCTTTTCTTATTTCAGATTGAATTGGGGGTTTCTGTTTTAGCACTTCAGATGACATTTCCACATCACCCAATTTCATATTTCCTTTATTTTTGTTACCTTTATTTGCAGCATATGACAACTCTACCTCACAACCCATTCCACTATTTCCCATGCAGGCAGTTCTCTGATCATTTACAATTTTTTCAACTCCATTAGAGCCACATTTTTCTCTCTCCAATAGCTCAGCATTTGAGAACCTGCCAAACTTTATATTTTTCCTTGATTATTTTGAAATTGAATCTTTTTCAAGTTTGATCCTAATAGTAACAACTTCACCCATAAGAGGATCAAAAGTATTGGAATTTTTCCCTAGTCTAGAGGTGAGGTCATTGATGACCTTTTCCTGCTCTTCAATTATCAGCTTTAGATCCACTACATCATCATTGTATTCAAGTATTTTAGACTGTACATTCACCAATTGATCCAGTTGTTCAATTTTAGCTTCATGTTGATCATCATATTCAGTTTATTCTTCTACTATTGATTTCCAATTGTTGCAACTCATAAATTTAATCTTAATATTACTAACAACATCCTTATGTTGCAACTTGGGATCTGCACTAGTTTTCAGCTGATTTTCTCCACCAGTATCTTTTGACTTTTCAAAAGTGGACATCATGGAAACATGGTTCCCAGTTATAAATTTTGGTTCTTCTTCATCACAGAATTCATTATCATCTTCTTCCTCTTCACAGAAAAAACACTTCATTTGTACATTATTTCTTGATTTGAAGTCTCCCTTTTTGAAATACCTTTTATAAGGCTTCTCAATGTTTTCAAAATCACTATTCTCATCATTGATCTTTCTTGAACAATGAGAGGTAATCTGACAAACTTTTCCACAATGAAAGCAAGTGATAAGTAACTTCCATTTGAATTTCCTTTTTTTCCCTTCAGGAACTTCTTTTAAATGAGAGAATTCATTTATTTCTCGTAATCATTTTTACCACTACTATATTTTGAGATTTTCAGTTTCTCAATGGCCTCGAATGCCATTTCTTTGCTCACTCGAGTCGTAGCATATTCTGGTTAACCCTCATTTCATATGCCATCAGGCTGCTCAGTAGATCATCCATAGAAAGTCTGGAAAGATATCATTCCTCAAGGGTTAAATCCCTTGCATTGTAAATGGGTGGATATCTTCTTAATATTTTCTTCCCAATGTCTACATCTTTGATTTCTTCACCTAGACCCCAAATTGCTCCAAACACTTCAGTAATTCGATTGAATAAAGAATCTGCATTCTCATCAGAATGCATATTCAGATCATCAAACCTATTGTGCGGGACTTGTAGTTTTTCCTCCTTCACTTTGCTATCTCCTTCATATATATTTTCAAGTTTATCCCACATGGACTTTTCTTAGGTGAAACACATCAATTTTAGATAGATCTGATAAGAAAGTGTTGTGGTGAGAGAATTATGTGCTTTAGCATATGATAAAATAATTTTCTTATCTGCATCAGTCATAGCCAGCCTTGTTGGATCAGTAACATGTATACCTTGCATAGTGGAAAATAGAAAATCTTTTCTATAGGATATTAGATGAGATATCATTCTGTTCTTCCAAATCTGAAAATTACTTCCATCAAAGAGGGGAACTCCACTAACACTAGCTGAATTTTCCATGGTGGTATAAAATATATCAAACACTGGTAACCTCCCTATGATACCACTTGAAGGACCCAGGGAAACCCTGAGAGGGGAGGGGTGCATCAGGGTGTCAACTTTTCATTTTAAACTGACGGATCTGGTTCCCATGTTGGTAGAAACTAGTTTAACCTGTATGATGGATATTAGAATAAATAAAAAATTCACATTCAAAGAGATGGCACATCACTTTTTACATGGTTCACCACTAAGGGCTACATCCAATGAGCATATGCCGAAATGTTGTTCGCCGTACCAAATTCAACTAAACATCACTAGATGTTGATTACAAAGATTCATGCACAGCCACTTTGTCCCATGCTCACCGCCTTTACAAACGATCAGGGATAACTCATAGCGTCCCTCACGTCACTCCTATTGACTCCCCCTAGCTCAATGCCTTTGGTAAAGTCCCACTCAGTTTATAGACGTGAAGGTCTCTTCATCATCGCTAATGAATACATCCTCTGTTTTATGTAGATGCACTTTTGAAGTCCTACTTCCACCCATAGGCTATTCCCACTTTGCACCAAAGGTATAGGGAAAAATTTCCACTTTCACGTAGCCCCAGAAAGACTGGTGTACTTCAACCACACCTGGCGCACTTCTCCAAGCCTGGTGTGCAAGTTTCAAGACAACACACATGTCTCAGCGCACAAGTCCAAACCGGCGCACAAGTTCACCTCAACCACTTAAGCGACACTCACTTCTTCTACTTCAAACTTGATTGACTCACATCCTTTTACTCCCAAACTGATTTTGGCATGCAACTATAATCTATCACACTTATTCAAATCCTGGAGTGCAAGTTTCACCAAACCATCTGCACGAAACCTCCTTCACCAACCCCAAACTTGGGCAACTCAACCCCTTTCTTGCCCAAATCACCTTGGATGCGTGATAAACAACTGTCCTGCAACTTCAACTTGCGTGACCCACCACTACTTGCATGACCACAACACCTGCGTGACGGGAGATCTGATATTCTCTAAGTCTGAACTTCGTACTGAATGAGGAGGGGTCGAACTCTATTTATAGGAATTTGAATACCCTGCATGACGGTGCACAAGTCTTCCCTCGACACGCAAGTTTCGACGCACAAGTCTCTTGGTCGCACAAGTCACTAGCGTGACCAAACCCAAAATTTGGGCACCCATTCTTACTTTGCCTTATTTTGATGTTAAGATCATGAAAAACATATGGAGCTCAAGTTTCCAAGCCTCCAAGTAATTGACACCCAATCCCTTTTCCAAAAACACATTTTTCATCTGTCAATTTTGAGGACCAGAAATTTAGCAAACCCTGGAAAATGGTGCCACCAATAATACTGTTATCTACTTGAAGAGTAAGATCACTTTTCTGGCACATATTCTGAACATCCAATGAGGATTGAGAGCAAACACAAAACATACTCAAATTCATGCAAAGGAAACCATAGTTCCAACACTTACACCCAGGCTGCAACGTTTATTTATGTCTAATAACACAGTGTCAACGATGTCATGGCACAAAACCAATATTTCAACTAGTAAAAGTTTGAATCATCCATCTGATGGTGATTCATGGAATAATTTTGAAAGTCTACATCAATATTTTTCTTTAGAATCCCAAAAAGTGTGATTGGGACTTTCTAATGATGTTTTCTGTCGGTTTGGATCTTATGGTAGTCAGTATTCATGTTATCCTATCTTTATAACTCCATACATTCTACATCCATGGATGTTGATGAAGGAGACTTATATCTTTTTGGCCTTATTCATCCCAGGACATCCGAAAAAGAATATTGATGTTTATTTGAAACCATTGATTGATGAGTTAAATTCATTGTGGAGTAATGGTGTTAGTACATATGATGTTGCTGCGAAACAAAATTTCCCATTAAAAACTGCATTGATGTGGAGGATTAGTGACTTTCCGACATATGGCATGTTATCTTGCTGGAGTACACAAGGTCCAAAATCATGTCTTTACTGTATGAATTGAAAAAAAGCTTTTATGCTCGTCAATGAAAAAAACCTTTCTATTTTGACTGTCATCGCACATTACTTCCAACCGATCATCCTTTTCGAAGGAACAAATCTCATTTCAGAAAATGTAGAATTGAACTGGATGAACCTTAAAAAATGATCTCAGGTACAAAGTTAAAATTAGTTGTATTTTCATTACCTACCATCACATTTGGTCCAATAGTAAACCAATTGAAAATTCATGGCTTGGGGAAAGAACATAATTGGATAAAATGAATCATTATTTGGGATCTCCCATATTGGTCTGATTTGATGGTTTGCCACATGTTGGATGTCATTCACATTGAGAAGAACTATTTTGACAATTTTTTCCTATTGTTTTGGATACACTAGTTAAGACCAATGATATTGTAAAAGAACGACTAGATCTTTCCCAAATTTGCAGGCAACCAGAACTTGAACTATTTGAAAATTTCAGATCACATAGGTTAATGAAGCCAAAAGCATCTTATACACTGTCCAAAGAGATTTGTTTATTATTTTTTCAGTGGATTGAATATTTGAGACTTCAATATGGATATGCGTCCAATTTGGGAAGATGTGTTAAGAATGGTCATATTACAATATTAAAAAATCATGATTTTCATGTTATAATGGAAAGACTTATGCTGAATGGATTTAGAGGTTTGTTGAATTCAATGAGTTCGGATTCGATTATAAACATATCATATTTTTTTCAAGAAATTTTTGCAGTGAAAACTGACTATGATGCACTAAGAAAACAGGAAGAAGATGTTGCTATAATTATATGTAAACAAGAAAATGTATTTCCACCTGATTTCTTTGACTCAATGGAACATTTGATATTAAAATTTCCACATGAAGCTAAATGTGGAGGTCTAGTACAGTTTCGATGGATGTACCCATTCGGGAGATGTATGGAGAAACTGAAGAAAAAATTACATAACAAAGCATCTGTTGAAGGCTCAATTTCTAAATCTTATTTACAAGAGGAAATTTCTTTTTTCTGCTCGCACTATTTTGTATTTAAATAACCCTAAAAAACTACATGGAACAAAATGAGGGAAATGTTAATAACGAAATGGAAAATCATTTATCAGTTCGTAATCAGTAAAATCTTGGCTTCAGTGGAGTTCAAGAATGATGGATTTCAGAAAATGAACATCACAGAGCTCATAGATATTTTATGTTAACTGTGAAGAAATGATAGCATTTGTATTGTGAGTGATTCTATCACTTATTCTATAATTTATATTACAGTATGTAAACTTATTTTCTTTTTAGGTTATTTGGTAATCATATCCAGAAACAAGTTTCACAAATTACACCACCTTCTCTTGAAGAACGCAGACAAACAAAATTTCTCAATGGTTTCAAAAGATGGTAAAATAAATTATTGATGGTTTAATATCAATTCAATTTACTATTTTTATATTGATCATTGTTTTACAAATCTATAGGTTTCTCAACAAGTTGATAAAATTGATAAGCGACTATGTATATTGAGCAACCCACAATCCAAAATGGTTAAATCTAAACATGCATATGTGGTGAATGGTTTTCGATTGCATACACGTGCATATGGGGAATAAAAAAACAATGAAAAGTGGAGTTTGTTTGAGGGGATTTCATTATAGAGAAAATGAAGTTGACTTTTACGGTATTCTGGATGAAATTATTGAGCTATGTTATCATGGAAAAATTATACAACGATGTTTAAATGTCAGTGGTTGGATACTGAGAGAGGCTTGAGCGTTCATCCGACTCATGGAATTGTCGATATTAAATATAAAAGTCTTCTTGTAGAAAATTAACCATATTTACTGGATCAATAGGCACATCATGTTTATTACACAATGTATTGTTCTACTTCAAGAGACATTGGTGATTGGTGGAGCATAATAAAAATGAAATCTTGGGAAAATCAATTTACTCAAACTTTATGTGGTTCTACTGAAGTGGAAGAATTTGAAATTTTTCAAGAGACTAATGAGAATAAATATTTTTCACAATGAAACGTGATTAATGACGAGGACACCCCACAATTAAGGTTCCATGGTGACGAAGATGTTAATGATGTTACATATGAAATTGAAATGCCAAGGGATGAGGAAAGTAAAACTCATATGGATATTGATGATGTCAAGGAGGAATAGGAAGACATTGACATTGTCAGATATGAAGATGATGATGATGGTGAACATTGGGATAGTTAAATGGTAGTTATGATCATAACTAATATATATATATATATAATATTTATTTTAAACTATCTTCTAACAACAATCATTTTGTGTTTCAGATAGACTCTGATATATTGTGTGAGATATAGGAGGCTGAGCTATATTTGGATGATGGGGTTGTGTGATCATATGACCCTCAGCCAACTGGTGGTTCAGGAGGTACGCAGAGGGGTGCGTTCTTGCGCGACTGATTATTCCTGGCCCTATCCCCGAGCAACATCCACATCTTGGCTTCGATCCACGCACACAGAGGTATGGTAACCTATATATTTTAGTTAGATTTCATTAAATTGTTAATATATATTCTAATTGTAAGATTATAAATTCTTTTTCACAATTTTTGGCATGTAGTTGTTGGACAGGGGAGCGCTATCTTGCACAATTATTTTTTTCATCGATAGAGCACATGGGAATAGATTCCTATTGATGTGCATCTAGACATGTACAATCATTGGCTGGTACGTAAATAAATAATATTTATTTTGAAATATTTTTTATTAATAAATTGATATTATAAGTTGGTTGTTGGTATTAGGGTATCCCATCGAGGATAGCATGTGTGACGCTATCCATGCAGCTTGGGAGGGGGCTATGCATGAGTATTTGCATCATTTTTTGCACAATTTGAGAAATACATCCATTAAGAAAGCTGGAGCGACAGTATTTGATGAGTCGTGTAGATCCCACCGGCCAAAGTACATTTCATCTCAGGTTTCGGATGGATTATGTGCACACTGGTCGGGTGGTAGATTTCAGAGGAGGTTTTCATTAGGTCGGTAGAACCGAGAGAGACCGGAGGTGATGCATCGAGCAGGTATCCATACATTTAGTCCACATAGAGGGCATTTGGTAAGTATTTTTTTTAATGTTTTATATAGAATGAAATATAAAAAGTTTATTTTATATTCATACAGGCAGTTGAGCATCCCAATATTACAGTGTATGATGTTTATAATTGGATATATAGTGATCCAGCCAACAGAGAGATTAAAGGTGATCGTCAGCGTCAGATTGTGGTTCGTCTTATTTTTTTCAGTTTGACAATTAACTTTATATAATATTTTCACAATTTTAATTTAAAATTGGAATTAAAGGAGTCATATGAGGCTACGAATTCTCAGACACAGGCTGAGGTTCAGGACGAGGCTACTGATCAGACCAGGGCCCACCATTTCGATGAAGCAGCATTGATGTAGGCAACTCAATATGGCTTTGAGAAGGGCCGAGTAGTTGGTATCAGCTCTCATGTGACTCCTGGTACTTATTATGGTACTGCTGCGATGTCAGCGTACAGCTCGAGAGGAGCTTGTGGAGAGGCATCATCTTCTGGATCATAGTATTAGGAGCAGTTTTGAGCTCAGAATGACCTTATAGAGAGTTTGTAGAAGCAGTAAGAAGAGATGCATCAGCAGTAGTAGCAGCAACCACATGAGGATGAGATGCATCAATGGCAGTAGCAGCATCATGAGAAGATGGAGTACGTGCACCATCTGACTCATAGTTTAGGGATGGAGTTTCCTCCACCAGCTCCTTCAGCTCCTCCACCTCTTCCAAAAGACGACCCCCAGTGATTTGTTTTATGTCAAACACATTTGAATTTAAATTTTGATGTTATATGAACTATTTACAATTTATGGATTTTATATCGGTGTGATTATTACATAATTTAATTTTTTATAATTTATGATTTGTATTTTTGTATATTGATAATTTTAATAATTTTTATTTTTTTATTATTTTAATAATATTAATATTATTGTTTCATTAATCATAATTTTATTAAATATAATTTTTTAGTATTATATTTATTAATATTTGGTTATTTTTCTAATAATAATAATAATAATAATAACATTTTTTGATATTATTTATAGTATTTTTGTAAATATTGAGAATTTTAATATTTTTTATTTTAATAATATAAAAATTAATTTTCTAATAATTATAATATTATTTTATGATTTTTTAATATTTTTTTGTGAATATTGAGAATTTTAATATATTTTTTTTATTTTTTTAATAATATTTAAATTATTTTGTCAATAATCATAATTTTATTAAATTTATTTGTTAAAAAAAAATTTATTATTTGCAACGGGATCTGTTGCGACGGGATCCTGTTGCAAATAGTATAAATAATGTTTTCTTAAAAAATGTATTTGCGACAGGATTAAGGGCCTGTCGCAAACAGTCGGAATAAATATTTTCAAAAAGCATTTGAGATAGGATTACGGGCCAGTCGCAAAAGAGTATTTGCTATGGGCCTGTCACAAAAGAACTAATATATAAATAAGTATATAATCAGAGACTTATTTGTGATGTGCCCATCGCAAATAATATTTTTTGCGAAGGTGTTTTCTGCAACAAGCTATTTGCGACGGGGGCTCGTCGCTAAAGCTTATTTCTGACGGGATCCCGTCGCAAATAACCTGTCACAAATACCTTGAATTCTAGTAGTGTCTATCCATGAAAGAGACACCTCATCATGAATCAAGATGTCCAAACTCCACCATTGCCCTACTGAGCGATGTAGAAGGATCACCACCAGAACCACTATATGATCTTATTAGTGTCTAGACTTGGTGAAAAAATCATGTCACTACCTCAAGGTAGTCCTCAGCTGCCTGAGGGTCATGAAAACCTCAGAACCAAGCGGGCTCTGTATCTAAAACTCATGACGCATGCTCATCCTGTGCTCCTTAATTATAGGATTCATGTACTATTATTTTCTCTTTATCCAGTGTTCTCGTATACAAAGTTGAGAAGTGAGTTATCAGAGTCCTGGTGTATGGATACATCATACGACCACATCATCATTAGTGTCTATGTCCTAAAATCCAAAATCAAAACACTTAACACTATTACCCCATCACAATCTAATAGACATGTGGTCTTAAATTAGATCTAACCTGCCTCTAATACCACTCTATGACGACCCATCCCAATGAGGCTCATGCCGCAACTCACCAAGCATGACTCCAATAGGCTAGGGGCTGGTGACAAGAACCGAGTAGTAATATCACTAACATGGGAGGAATTTCCTATATACCTATACATACACACACATATCCAAGACCAAATAATGATGAAATGTAAAAACCACAGATAACCCAATGCATGCATGCCACTATTTCCAAACTAGAGTATGACGGGAATGTAAATTCCATTAATGTAAACCAAGTGAAAACTAAAGCGCAAAACAAAGAGTCTATAAATAATAAATTGAAACCTATAAAAAAGGTACTCAGACTGTTGTCTATTGTAATAAGAAAATACCTAGGCTCGTCTGAACTCAAAAGGCATATTCCAGTCCTGGTCTTCCAAGGAATCTATCAAAAGGTTTCTCCTCTTCACAAGACATGGCATGTGTATGAAATTTCCTTATAAGGGTGTGTGTACAAATACTCAGTATGACACCCCGCAAACCACAAATCAATACACAAAGGAAAGTACAGTCATCTCTACATTGTATATGTCTAAAACACATATAAAAAGAATATCCAAATATACCCAAACCATGACATGTAGTCTAGAGGTAAGCCATAACCATTGTATACCAGCATTAAAGATTTAGTCCGAAGATTCCATGAAGCAATCATCTAGTAGAACACACTCCTGAGTCTGATATCACTGATGTTGTCCATCTGAAAATAATTATTCATTGGGAACCTTCATGAGAGATATATAATGATATATCTAAAGAGAAATATATGATACAACATATGAGGATCACATCCAGGGTCATGGGGTGATGGAAACAACTCCATATGAATTAATCTTCTAAGTAGAGGATCAATTCCTGTTGAATTTTTCCACATTCATACCAAGGATTCTATGTAGGCAATGAAGAATGAATATAGGATCTTGCTCTGGGCCTCTCGGGGGGGGGGATACAAAAACTCTACCTGCTAAGTGTTGTTGAAGGGTTCATTCTCATGTGAGTAAGAAATGATACACATCAACCTTCAATGAAACGATCAAGGGAATGAACCCTAATGAATCATGTCTGAGGTATTGTGGAAAACATATTCAAGCCATGTATAAAAGGGTACATGGTGTGTAGTAGGGTTACACGCTATGTCTCTTGACCATGGGTACTACCCATGTACAGCAGCTCGTGTCTTTAGAAAATGCCATGTAGAAGATGGGTACATGGTGTATAGAAGGGTCACATGTTGTGTCCTTCCATCTAGGGTCCACCCTTATACTCTGGTCATGTGTCAGTACATGTTTTCAACCCATGTGTCTCTTCCCATGTAATAGTACATGGGGTAGTCTATGTACTTGGTCCAGACCAAGACGTGTTGTGGGGTACACAACGTGTAGGAAACCTGTGTACTCAACCCCATGTCTGTGTATCTCCCAACATGCATTCTGAGTCTCTAGGATGTACCTACATAATGTGTGATACTGCCACACACCATATGGCATATAATTAATTACTAAAACCCCAGCCATTGCTGAGTGGGGGACACACACCGGGTTATATGTCTTATTCATTATGATTTTCCAATATCAATTTTTCTTCCTCCACACACCTCATTTGATCTTCGAATCCCATTTATGTGATCGGTTCACCTCAAAACATTATATTGGGGGTCCTCTCATCACCATAACATTGGATCGAGGTGTTTCGGGACTTAAATCGGCTAAAAAAAACTTTAAATTCATCCAATAAAAATCTCCCTAAGAACTATATCTCTCGAATCACGTCGATATTTCTGTCTCTATCATCTTCAAACCTCTATTAGGTAGTCCAAGTGTTTGATCTTCAAATTTGGATCATTACACCACTAAAAGAAGGAATAATAATTGTAACACCCCGAGATTTTATAAGATATATTCTTTTTAATTTATTTCATATCTTCTATTGTACGCTACACCAAGATTTTCTTGTGCTATACGCAACACCGTATTAGCATGCAGTATACGCAAAACTAATCTTGGATCGTGTTACACACAATTTCAAATTTGTTTGATAGTAGTTATTCTATGCAACATTGATTGTATATATATATATATATTCAATGTATAAATTAAATTTGGTTGGATTTTATTAAATGCAACAACAACGGAGTCTTTCACAACACTCAACCCTGACTTGTCTTGAATTACACGCAATTGCGACTTTCCTCGATAGCGTGTGTTGTACGCAATATCAGGTTTCACAAAACAATGATATATGGTTATAATATTATTATGAACTAGCTTTTATGAATAGTATTAACAAAAATTTGAATGTTATAACATTATTATTTCATCTTACTAATTTTCTAGAACATGGTATGTGAACAAAATAATTTTTTTAGGTAAAATAAGTATTTTTTAAAAAATGCATTTTTGCCGCCTTTTAATGGAGAACCCACATTAAATCTAGTTTTGACATGTTTATAAGTTAAATTTTACAAAATAAACTTCTTATTTTGAATCAGGATATAAAAATTTACATAGGATAATGTTTTGATATTTTTTCTGATAACTTTCATATTTTAATGAATAGTAAAAACACGCTATATTTTAATTAAAAACAACTTTTCATCATAATAATTTATATGGTTAAATTATAATATTGAATGGTTTTAAAGTATAAAAAGAATATATTTTTACCATTTAATATAATTTATTTAATTAGAATTTTTTTCACTTTGAATTCGTAGGTTAAATCAATTCAGTCTTTTGCAATGTTTTAACCAAAAACCCGTTTTCTTTCGACAACTGGATTAATGTTAATTTAATTTCTGTAAATTTTGTGTATTGAATTTGGAAAAATGGATTTCATATTTGGAATCCGTGGGTCCAAATTATCTTAATAAGATACTTTTTATATTTGGGCATTATGAATAGTAACTACGGTAAATTTTATTTACCATTATTAAAGGTAAATAGGGTAATTAAGGGTAAATATAAGATTATTAAATTATCCTAAAACCTGCCAAAATCTTATTGGATGACTAAAGGTCGACCCATATCACCTAAAGGTCATATTAGATTCATTTAATGGACTTTTTCCAATGAAAATAATTTAATTATTATTAAAACCAAAGAAAGTGACAACATGTCATTTTCTTAAATCTTATAAGTATAATAATTTTAATTTAGTGATACACTTAATAAATCTTCAAACATGAAAAGTCTCCAGAAATATAATACAATTATCTACATCATATGAATTTATTTAGAAATTTTAGGGATTAAATAATTATCATTAAGTATGACACAATAGTGATGTTGAAATTAGTTTATTAAATAAAATATCAAATAAATGATTTTAAAAATATTAAAATAGATATTATATGAACTATTTAATGTTCTCCACTAATTTTATAGATACATATGAAATTTTATGAATCTATTAAAGATTCTAATTTGAACATATCTTCTGTATATATTTTATTTAAATTCAAATAAATGAATAGAGTCAAAATTGACACTATTGTTATTTTATAAAAATAAAATATTATAAAATTGTTTAAAAATAACAAAAATATTTAAAAAATTATAAATTAAAATTTATATGGTCTACAATTTAATAAAGTGTCAAATTATGGAAAATTGAAAACACATATGTAATTATTTATAATAATTTAAAATTTAGCATATTATTACCACAAATAAAATTAAATTGATAAATAAGGATAAATCAAGATGATAATGTTTAAAATAAATTCATAACATGTCTAAATTTTATTGGTTGATGATATTAAAACCCTATCTCATCTAATATTCATATATGAGTCATTTGGGATGTTTTTAAGTGGGGTTGGTATTTAATATAAACTAATATTTATTATATTTCCAAAGGTCCCCCTCTCCTCCCTTATAAAAGGGCACCTCCTCCCTCTCTTACTCACATCACATTGAGCCTTCAAGCTTGACCAATCCCTACAAAATTCCCTTCTCCACTTTCCTAGAAACATATTAGGGGTCCTGGTCTTCTTCAATGACCACTTTTAGTGCCCTAAGAGGAGGTCTCAAAGAGGCGCTTCAAAGAAGAGGTAATGTCTGTTACCGATTCTTTCAACTTTATTTCTTCTTCCACTTCTTCTTCTTTAGTTGTTTCATTATGAAGTAATAACATTAGTATCACTCATATACTGATATGTAATTATAAGTATTAAACAACCTTATTTCACCATCTATCCATCCTAGGGAAAACGAAATCACCACGTGTGCGTACGTATGGAATACCGTCTCCACGCTGTGGTGAAATCTGTTTTTCCACCAACACCTTACATGGATGGGTATAATGTTGTAAAGAATAACTATATATGGTTATTATAACATCATAACTATTCTGATATATTATACCATCCACTCCAATTATATTCAATAATAATGGGAATGATATCATCGCTCGTGCGTACGTACGGACTACCGTATCCACGACGCGATGAGATTCATTCTCCATGTTAACCATACATGAATGATCATAAAGTTTATATAATGAATAATAATGAAATATATGAAATACTAATGCTATGTTATTTATGTATATATATATATATATATTTTTCATCTATTTAGTTTCATTTAATTCAATAAGGAAACGAAAATAGCGTTCATGCGTACGTACGACCTACCGTCTCCATGAACGGTGTATTTCATTCCTTTTATCGATCTATAATATATATATGTATATGATGAATATATATTATATATAAATCATGTTTTACATTCTGGAATTATGTAAATCAGGATATAAGTAATAATATCAAGAACGACAAGTCGAAACACATACGATAAATGAAAAGATTTCACCCAAAACGCTGCTTTAACATGGAATATACAAAAGAACGGGTAATATAAAGTAATAATTAAAAAATATATGATATCATAACAATGAATATGATTCTGTAAAATGTAAATGAAATTATTTAAATAATTATACAGGATTTTCGGATATGTACGAAGCATATCGTACCTAAGGTAAGGGATAATTATTCTAATCTCCTTCTTATCCGAGATTGTTTATTATTAAGTATTTACTGGGGTTATTGTTATCATCCATGTTCATGTTTTCTAAAAATGTTTTCATAAATTTTTAAAGACATTTTTACCCATTTTTGACTTTTACTACATGGTATGTAAGGAATATTTCTTTTGTTTACATTACGAGGTACTTTTTTGACTTTTCTGATAAAAGTACGAGGAGAATGTTATTTTTAACTTATGCGGGTGAACAGATTTTTAAAGTTTCATAACACCTCTTTTTCATGAAGATTCCTCTACAAGGTTTCATGATTTTTTTCAACAAAAACCATTTTTTTAATATTGCATGGCATTTTGTGAAAATAAAATGATTTTGTAGAAGAAAGGATATTTTCCTCAAGAATTCATTTCAAGTGTTTTATCAAAACTATTTTCCATCTAAAATGACATTATTTAATATGTTTATGTTTCAAGAATAATGTCTCCATTATTTACATGGTTTTATTCTTCTTATGATGAAATGATATCCATTTTTTTATATTGATAAGTTATGATGGCACGATGTTTAAGAATCTCATTCTATTAGATGGGTTATGCTATGATGTATGATTTATGATTTTGTGGAACATGAAAGAATGATTTTATTATGAGATGGTTGGGACCAATATCTACCTCCAATGAATTGAGTAAAGATTTATATCTCATTAGATATACATGGCTGGAATGGTAAGTTAATCCGGTTCATTATTACAGGACTGGAATGAGGAGTGAACTCGATTCAGAAAGGGACTTTGTCCACTAAGATGGTCTTGGTAGCAATGCCTTGGATAATATGGAAATCATTACATGTTCCTAATGGATGCCACAATTACATGTTTTATTCCCATGCTATTTTATCATGATTTATGTTCCATTATGATCTATGCCTTATGTACTTCCATGTTTTATGTCGTTGCTCAAGATTTTGATGTTTAAACATTATGTTCATGTTTTTTAAGTTCAAATGTATGTGGTATGTTTTATTTTATCCATTCTTACCCTTACTGAGCATTTGATCTCACCCTTTTATGTATTATTTTCCCCCAGGATTAAAAGAAAGGTTTTAGGTAAGGAAACAAAAAGTGGAAGATCATTATGGGAGATGTTGAAGATCTTTCACCATGATTAGAAGATTACATTACAAGTTTCCAAAGACACTAAACTATTATGGTCCTTGTGTGCCTATTTTTGTTATGCATTAAGTATTCCTCAAAAGTAATGTAATTTCCATTTACATTAGGATTTGGGTCTCTATAGTTGGTATCAGAGGAAAGGTTTAGTCAACCTTTGGAAACAAGGATGCGAGAACTTTATTGAGATCCCTAGATATATTTCTAAGGTGTGTCTAGGGATGTCCCTAAGGTTAAGTATAAGTATAGGTTATAGTCCTAGAATTATGGTTACAATATTAGATTAACCTAAGATGTTAGATATTGAAGTTAATCCCCCTTTATTATGATTTTTTTTCTCACACTATTCTTTTTGGGTTTTAGAAAATGGCTGGAAACAAGATGATTCACGATAATGGAGGATATGACGGACAATGGAATGATATTATTCATGACAAACCAAATGAAATGGGATTTGGAAGTCTAAAAATCATTATTATTCCAAATCAGCAATCTCATAATATGATCAATAAACTCAAATTTGGTAAGTTTCCTGACTCGGCTAATAAGAGAAAGATGGAGTTTCATGATGATCATAGAGGAAAGAAAGTTCAATTTCCCCTATGTAAATCATGTTGGAGGAGGCATCAAGGAGAATGTTTCAAAGGAACTGGAAGATTCTTTGGGTGTGTAAAAGAAGGACATAAAGCCACTAAGTGCAATGGAAAAGGTTCAGTTAACACCATGGATAAGGATAATGGTATTGCTACGACATCAACAATGGTTAAATGTTTTAAATGTGGAATGTACAAGCATTATGAAAACCAATGCCCTAAGGGAAAGTCTCATGAATAGAATCAGTATGGTTGTATGGGTAGTATTTATGTTGATTATGATGAAGAGACTACAAATGATATGTGAGATGAAAGAATTGTTGAAGCTCGTTCAATGGTTTAAGAAGGTATTGGAATTATTACATGTTTATCAAGTGTAATGTTGTATAAGTAATCTCATGGTACTATGGAATAAAGAGACATCTAAGGATTGTTACACTGTTGTCTTTCTTTATGTTTTGAAAGGGTATGATGAATGGTACCAGTAACCATGAAAGGTTATTCAGATATTTTTGGAAAGTAGATGATATGCACATAATGAAGGGATAAAAATAAAATTAAATGTTTGATAGTATTCATGAGCTCATGACTGATATAAGGAGAAGGTTATATCATGGTTTGAGTATATAGAATTTTTGGATTTTGGTATGTGGAAAGAGTTAACTTTTGACAGCATTCATGTTTTCACTAAGGTTTAATGTGTATTCATTTTTCAAGAGAATACATGATTAAGGTATTCGCATGATTGGAATGTGACCAACAAGATATATGGGGGATAAATGATGGTTGGTTGATGACATTTCAAGTAGTCGTTTTCATTATACTATAAGCTTGGACTGAAGTATTTTAGATAAAGATTGGAATGGATTATATTGGACATAAGTTAGTATTGTTTAAGGATAGAACTTTTTTCGATATTATTGATGGGATGTTATAGTAATGTAGTTTTAGAAAAAGGACATCCTAAAGGATGGGCGAAAACCCATCGCATCGGACAAGGCTATGAGAATCGAACCCACAACCGAAGTGTGATTGGCCTTTATCGCCTACCACTGCCCTACAGGAAGTCCCTGTTTTCTAGAAACTAGTTTTATTATATTAAGTAGTATGATATATGAAGTATAAGTCCATTTTAGGAACCATATATGATTAATCTCACTATTGATGGAATTATGTATTTTTTATAACTTTTATAACCATTTGTTTGAGACAGATGGAATGACCCATCATTCTATCACATGATCTTCTAACACTTCATGAATGACAAATTCAACTTCATTTCTTTAAGAGATGAAGTTGAAATTTTCCAAAGAACGACCAACGGTGAGATTGTACCAAAATCACAAAAATATTTCTTCTAATTCCAATTTCATCAACTTTAGGGAAATGATCTTGAAAAAAAAATGTTGTTCTGGTGCCCTTATATCCGATAAATCAGATGGTACCTTAGATCATCACAAATTTATGGCTTTGTGATTGATGGGTTTTTCATAGCCATGTTCTCTACCACTCTCCATCAGAACTTGATGGTTAGATTTTTCTTCCATATCCATATTTTCACCTATGTTCTCCTATATGGAAACCCAATGATGATTTTCATTGGGTAATCATTAGATTTCATTCTTTATTTTTAAAAAGTATGTTTTTTGTATTCCCTTTTTACGATGTACGTTTCTACTAAAGAAACTTTCAAGTATTAAACCATTTATAACCCCGACGAATTTTGAGAGAGAAATTCATTTTAAGGGGGTATAATGTAACAACCCAAGATTTTATAAGATATATTCTTTTTAATTTATTTCATATATTCTGTTTTACACTACACCATGATTATCTTGCTTTATACGCAACACCGTATTAGCTTGTAGTATATGCAAAACTAATCTTGGATCGTGTTACACACAATTTCAAGTTTGTTTGATAGTAGTTATTCTACGCTACATTGAGTGTATATATATATATATATATTCAATGTATAAATGAAATATGGTTGGATTTTATTAAACTCAACAAAAAATGAGTCTTTTACAACATGCAACCCTGACTTGGCTTGAATTACACGCAATCACGACTTTCCTTGATAGCGTGTGTTGTACACAATATCATGTTTCACTAAACAATGATATATGGTTATAATATTATTATGAACTAGCCGTTATGAATAGTATTAACTATATTTTGAATTTTATAACATTATTATTTCATCTTACTCATTTTCTAGAACATGGTATGTGAAGAAAATAAATTTTTCAGGTAAAATAAGTATTTTTCAAAAAATGCAGTTTTGCTGCCTTTTAATGGAGCACCCACATTAAATCTAGTTTTTTACATATTTATAAGTTCAATTTTACAAAATAAACTTCTTATTTTGAATTAGGATATAAAAATTTACATTGGATAAGGTTTTGACATTTTTTCTGATAACTTTCATATTTTAAAGAATAGTAAAAACACGCTATATTTTAATTAAAAATAACTTTTTTCATCATAATAATTTATATGGTTGAATTATAATATTGAATGGTTTTAAAGTATAAATATAATATATTTTTACCATTTAATATAATGTATGTCATTATAATTTATTTTACCTTGAATTCGTAGGTCAAATCAATTCAATCTTTTGAAATGTTTTAACCAAATACCTGTTTTCTTTCGACAACAGGATTAATTTTAATTTAATTACTGCAAATTTTTTGTGTTGTATTTGGTCGAATGGATTCCATATTTGGAATCAGTGGGTCCAAATTATGTTAATAAGATACTTTTTATTTTTGGGCAGTATGAATAATAACTACGGTAAATTTTATTTACCATACTTAAAGGTAAATCGGGTAATTATGGGTAAATATAATATTATAAAATTACCCTAACACCTGCCAAAATCCTATTGTATGACTGAAAGTTTACCCATATCACCTAAGGGTCAGATTATATTCATTTAATCGACTTTTTCCCATGAAAATAATTTAATTATTATTAAAACCAAAGAAAGTGACAACATGTCACTTTCTTAAATCTTATAAGTATAATTATTTTAATTTAGTGATAAACTTAATGAAACATTGAACATGAATAGTTTCCAGAAATCTAATACAATTATCGACATCATATAAATTTATATAGAAATTTTAGGTATTAAATAATTATCATTAAGTATGACACAATATTGATGTTGAAATTATTTTATTAATTAAAATATCAAATAAATGATTTTAAAAATATTAAAATAAAACTTATATGAACTATTTAATGTGATCCACTAATTTTATAGATACATATGACATTTTATGAATCTATTAATGCTTTTATTTCGAACATATATTTTGTATATACTTTATTTAAATTCGAATAAATGAATAGTGTCAAAATTGACACTATTGTTATTTTATAAAAATAACATATTATAAAATTTATTAAAAATAACAAAAGTATTTAAATAATTATAAACTAAAATTTATATGGTCTAACATGTCATAAAGTGTCAAATTATGGAAAATTATCAACACATATGTAATTATTTATAATAATTTAAAATTTAGAATATTATTACCACAAATAAAATTAAATTGATAAATAAGGATAAATCAAGTTGATAATGTTTAAACTAAATTCCTAACGTGTCTAAATTTTATTGGTTGAAGCCATTACAACCCTATCTCATCTAATATTCAGATATTAGTCATTTTGGATGTTTTTATGTGGGGTTGGGATTTAAAATAAACTAATATTTCTTATATTTCCAAAGGTGCCCCTCTCCTCCCTTATAAAAGGGCACCTCCTCCCTCTCTTCCTCACACCACTTTGAACCTTAAAGCTCGGCCAAACCCCTACCTGATTCTCTTCTCCACTTCAATAGAAACATCCTAGAGGTCCTGGTATTCTTCAAAGACCAATTTTAGTGCCCTAAGAGGAGGTCTCAAAGAGGCGCTTCAAAGATGAGGGAATGTCCGTTACCGATTCTTTCAACTTTATTTCTTCTTCCACTTCTTCTCCTTTAGTTGTTTTATTATGAAGTAATAACATAAATATAACCCATATATCGATATGTAATTATAATTATGAAACAAACCTATTTCACCATCTATCCATCCTAGGGAAAATGAAATCACCACGTGTGCGTACGTACAGAATACCGTCTCCACGCCGTGGTGAAATCTATTTTTCCACCAACTCCTTTCATGGATGGGTATAATGTTTTAAATAATAACTATATATGGTTATTATAACATCATAGTTATTCTCATATATTATACCATCCACTCCAATTCTATTCAATAATTATGGGAACGATATCATCGCTCATGCGTACGTACGGACTACCGTCTCCACAACGCGATGTGATTCATTCTCCATGTTAACCATACATGAATGATCATAAAGTTTATATAATGAATAATAATGAAATATATTAAATAATAATGCAACTAGATATATATATATATATATATCTATGTCATCTATTTAGTTTCATTCAATTCAATAAGGAAACGAAAACGGTGTTCATGCGTACGTACGACCTACCGTGTCCATGAACGGTGTATTTCATTCCTTTTATCGATATATAATATATATATATATGTATATGATGAATATATATTATATATAAATCATGTTTTACATTCTGGAATTATGTAAATTAGGATATAACTAATATTATCAAGAACGACAAGTCGAAACACATACGATAAATGAAATGATTTTACCCAAAATGCTGCTTTAACATGGAATTTACAAAAGAACAGGTAATATAAAGTCATAAATGACACATATATGATATCATAACAATGAATATGATTCTGTAATAAGTCAATGACATTATTTAAATAATTATACAGGAGTTTCGGATATGTATGAAGCATATCGTACCTAAGGTAAGGGATAACTATTCCAATCTCATTCTAATTTGAGATTGTTTATTCGTATGTATTTACTGGGGTTATTGTTATCATCCATGTCCATGTTTTCTAAAAATGTTTTCATATATGTTTAAAGTCCTTTTTACCCATTTTTTACTTTTACTACATGGTATGTAAGGAATCTTTCTTTTGTTTACGTTACGAGGTACTTTTTTTACTTTTCCGAAAAAAAGTACGAGGAGAATGTTATTTTTAACTTATGCGGGTGAACAGATTTTTACGGTTTCATAATGAATAATTTTCATGAAGATTCCTCTACAATATTTCATGATTATTTTCAATAAAACCCATTTTTTTTAAAATTGCATGGCATTTTGTGAAAAGAAAATGATTTTGAAGAAGAAAGGATATTTTCCTCAAGAATTCATTTCAAGTGTCTTATCAAAACTAATTTCCATCTAAAATGACATTATTTAATATGTTTATGTTTCAAGCATAATTTCTCCATTATTTACATGGTTTTATTCTTCTTATTATGAAATGATATCCATTTTTTTATATGGATTATGTTATGATGGCATGATGTTTATGAATCTCTTTCTATTGGATGGGTTATTATAGGAGGTATGATTTATGATTTCGTGGCACACGAAAGAATGATTTCATTATGAGATGGGTGGGACCTATATCTCCCTCTAATGCATTGGGTAAAGATTTACATCTCATGAGATAGACATGGATGGAATGGTAAGTTAATCCGGTTTAGTATTACAGGACTGGAACGAGGAGTGAACTCGATTCAGAAAGGGACTTTGTCCACTAAGATGGTCTTGGAAACAATGTCTTGGCTACTATGGAAATCATTATATGTGCTTAATGGATGCTACAATTACATGTTTTATTCTCATGCTATTTTATCATGATTTATGTTCCATTGTGATCTATTCCTTATGTACTTCCATGTTTTATTTTTTTGCTCAAGATTTTGATGTTTAAACATCATGTTCATGTTTCTTAAGTTCAAATGTATATGGTATGTTTTATTTTATCCATGATTACCCTTACTGAGCATTTGAGATCACCCTTTTTATGTTTTATTTTCCCCCAGGATTAAAAGAAAGGTTTTTGGTAAGGAAACAAAAAGTGGAAGATCTTTATGGGAGATGTTGAAGATCTTTCACCATGATTAGAGTATTACGTTCCAAGTATCCAAAGACACTAAACTATTACGGTCTTTTTGTGTCTGTTTTTATTATGTATTAAGTCTTCCGCAAATGTAATGTAATGTCCATGTACATCAGGCTTTGGGTCTCTACAATAATCATTCGTTCATAACCCACTAATATTGAAGAACATGTATAATAAAATAGGGGAGATACGATTTATATGGAACAAACCTGCGGAATGAACCTTAATTGTTTTTTGTTTCAGCCTTGATATGTTCCCGTGAGAAATATCCACACTCAAAATCAATAAAATAATCACCCCCAAAAAACATTCAATTAAAACCCATCCTGCAAGAAAGATTTATCTAGGGATCAACATGTTCATTGGTTGGTCCATGTTCATCGTTTAATCTAATAACGGGGAAAGAGAAATCAAAACAAGAGGCCCTTACATTTTTTTGGTTTGCTCACTAAGGAATATCGGTCGTTGAATCTGCTTGATTGGAGAGATCCATCGAGAATAGAATTCATCAATTATTGATTTGTGATTCCATTATTGTTTTCTTGATATGATTCTTTAGGTTTATCTCTAGTGTCTCCAAGGAATTTTCAAGGTTGAGAACCTTTCCCTGGATCCCTGCATAAAGTATCATTAAAAAAAGTGTCACTACATCTCTGCATTGAAGAAATGGTTAAAAAACAAATATTCAATTTATTTTATTCATTAAAAGTTCCTGAATCTACTTTTTACATCTGACTCATGTCGTCCAATTTTAGGCCCTTCCAAGTGTAATAACACTACTCTGAACATAAACGTATCACCGTATTTCTGATCTGGGAACCCGTTTAGAGGTTATTCCTCTTTTTTTTGGAAAACAGTGCATGTGTTCTATTTTATATTTTAATATTATCCCTACTTTTATTCTGAGAACAATGGGTCTTGAGTTCACATGTCATCTCAGTGCCTAGTATCAAAATAAATCCATATAATATGTAAAAATAATACACAAAAAAATCTATGATATTACAGGCCTACTACAAAAAGTAACAGATCACTATATATTGCCTTTGTTAAAAACCATAATGTCTGCATATGTCCTAGAGGGTCCATGTAGGGTTTGAGTATGAACTCCAAATTCTACCACCAATTGTATCCCTAAATTATATATAGATATATAGGTGTATGAAAATTGACTAAAATAGAAACAAATAAAATAACACAACCTAATCCAGACTATGCTTGGCCAACCATGGAAGGTCTATTTTATCTAATTTGACTAGTGCTAGAGTGGAATTATTCACCAACGGTCTACAACATTGGATGTCCCCATGGCCTTCCAAAAAAAAATACATTCCACAAGGAAATACATGTTCACTTATAAAATAATTAGTTTTTCAGATAATTTATTAACAATTCTTTATGTTAACTTCTACATACCATACCTACAGTTAAATAGGCAAGAGGATATTATTGCAACCATTGTCTCAGTTGCCCGATCAAACCCAGGATCAGTGATCACCCACTTCCATATCGTGATCTCAATCACTAATCATATTCCATAGACCTTACCATAAGATTTATTTCCAATAAAATAATGATAATAATCTTAATCCTAAGACACTTATCTATATATGATACCACTATAAAACCAGTGGTCAACACCACCACTTGGGATCTATCTTATGTTCATAAAACCCCACTAGTATCCAAGCCATTTTAGAAACAAATCACAAATATCCTATATATAATATTCATACAGCAAACCATTTTCAGCACCCATTATGCTGGTCATCACCACCCATGTTTCACTAGTTATACCATTTCACCCAATGGCCTCACAGTCCATACCAATCACATTCACATGGAACCACATCATCTGACACACCATTAGAACAATCACTTTACAAATCACGGCATGTTTCCATGTAATCCCCAAATATAACCCAATCCATGAATAACACACATGTCGCATATCCCATTATTACCCACATGTGACATCCCCTAGACAGATCACAAGAATAAAAGAAACTATAACTGGTTTCATCCATGGTCACACACATGACCCTACATGCACTCAAAAGTCACATGATATATAAAAACAAGTAAAATAAAGTTAACATCTAGGTGCAACATACTAAGTACTTGAAATTTCATGTACATAGAATCCCATATCATGGTTTATCCCATGGCGGTAGAGATTTATAAACCAAATAAAAATCCCTAACGAAGATATTTCAATCAAAATTAATTACAATGGTGATAAAACAAAAAATTGATGATATGGAAAATAGAGCCTTACCCAAAGTGTCCCCCTACCTCAAACCGCTCAAAGAACCATCAGTGAAGAGATAAGATCTCCTATTGAAATAATGAAACATGAGAGGATAGATTAATGGGGTAGAATCCATATTATAGTAGACTCAAGATAATATTTCATTACTTTATAAAATTTTTAAAAAATATTTTACAAGTTGAAAAAACATAATTTATTCACTAGTTCCTCAATAAAATACCACTAAGTACCTATTCTATATCCCTTGGGTGGCATAGGGGTCTCATAGATGTGCCTAAACCACCACAACTAACAAAATTTGATATCCATTATTAGGACAGCAGGTAATCATTTCTACCACTCTTCAAAAGAAGAATCCCAACACCCATACTAGTTTCACTAATAAGACCTCTCAGCCTTCTTTAACCCCTATAATAACTCATTATTTACCAATTACACTTATATAAGCCACTATAATTAGTGAATTAATTTTCAAAAATTATTTGGTTATCACATGATCCCTAAGTCTCCTCATTCTATTTAGGCATAAAATTATAACGGTATAAGGACTATAGAATGATCCATAAGGTAATGGCATGAATCATTGAGTTTAAAAAGTGATTCTACTTAGCTTCTAAATATAACTATAATAATTTATCATGAGAAAATCAGTATGAAGATTAAAAAATACAATCTTTTATAATTTTTAATGCCACAGCCACCGTCTATGTGGTGTGGGGAATCTATGTTAGAAGAAAAATGTTTCTATATAAGAATAAAATGTACGTATTCCACAACAATTTCACGGAACAACCACCACAATTATGGAATGATGATATTATGTGATAGTAACTATCCTCTACCTTAACACTTTTATAGTGTATCCAATTCCACTATTCCAATAGAACGATTTATAATATCGGTATGTATTTTTTTACCTGCAACTTTATTTTTTAATTCTAATGAACTTAGTTCATATTTATTCAAAGGATTTCTCACCATTAGATATTTCATAATCAAATTCTGGGTTTTTGAAATGTACATACACATATGGAATTGTACCATGTTTTCCAATGCCTTCTCTAAGAGCTTTATCAATGTTATCATACATGGATGGTTATTTCTACAAAGGATTTCGATCTTATAACATAGTTACAGTAATTTTACCAAAAATATTTCTTATAAAAAATTTTAACAACTAAAACACATTTCAACAAGTGTTTATCCACGAAATATACCTTCACTGGCCCTCTCATAAAATTTTCCCACCCTTTTTCCTTTAATTATTATATAATATGGTATATTGAATACATTAAATATTTCTAAGCATATATTATAACTGAACCATAAAAAATATGATTTTTTAACAAAATCATGTCAAAGTAAGCACTGTTTGAGAATATTGATAGTCTCTTTTTTGGATTGTCTAAAAAATAATTGTTTAGTTCCATTATATGATAACATGGTTCTTTCCATTTACACAAAAATTCAGTTCTTCTAGTCTTGTAATAAATTTTGTTTAGTGGTGTATAGAGCACTATATTTGTAACATATTCCATATTTATAAAAATATGCTTCAAAATCAACATTACTATATTTGGATCTATGTCATATTGAAATATTTTGATATAACATCTCAATTGATTGTTAGTATCACTTGTATGAATTTTAAATATCCTGTGATTTTATTATTTACTCAATAAAATAGACAAATGTTATATGAGATAAATAATAAAAAAAAATCATGAAATACTTATTTCTATGGGCTAACATCATGCTCATTATTCTCAAAACAACTAAATATATTAACTCAAGTGTATATTTTTATTCATTTATAACTATTTTTAGTTCATTTTCACCATTACTCATTTATGAAAAGTTTTATAAGTGTTAATCCATCCATAACAAAACTTTGGAAGATTCCTTTCAATATCATGTTTGATTGGCTTAGCTATATTCTATTACTATGAATAACCAAGTCTCATATGTGAAGTCTATTTCCTTAATTCACTCTCAATAAACATGAAATTTGATTGTTGAATGTTTGAAATATATTTTTCATTATATAATAATTAATATTAAGTTATACTTCAACAACATTGTGAAAAATCTATCATTATGAAAGATCACTTCATTCCAATTTTAAAAAATTAAAGAAACTCTCAAGATATTATGTTTCATCCCATAACAAAGAAGAGAATAATTGGATTTTAACTTCTTATCACCAATTTTGGTGTATCTTACTCCTTTGGAATTCAGTCATCCATCATTTAGGAAATGGATATTCCCTTTATTATACCTTTGTAAATTTTTAATATATTCTTGTTATAGGTCATATGTGATGAGAAAACAAAATTGAGTATGCAAGGATACTCTAATTTTCTAAATTTATACACAACCTCAACCACTATTTCATATTATTGATTATTCCTCCACCATATATATTTAGAATTATCTTTTTACTTCTGCTGCTCTAATAGCACTGTGAGACACTAATTGTAATTTTTTCCATGTTGATCACACCACCCATATGTCTTATCAAGATACTTAAAAATAATATTTAATTTTATATTCTCTTTAAAATATTTTCTTATCATTCCAATTTGAAATTAATGTTAAATACCTTTCAATTCATGTATTTTATTCGATTGGGGAAGTGAGAGATTATACTAACATACAAACTATTAATTTACATACACTCCACAACACCACCATCTTCCATCAGTGAAAAATATCTTCAAATAATAGATTGTTTCCCAAGAACGTTTTTTGTAAAAAACCATAAGAGAAGTTAATTATGATACCAATTTATAGGAAATGGATGATTATTGTCCATGAAAATATAATTATATGAGACCCACTGATAGAATTAGGAGAGAGTGACCATCAGTGAGTGGGTGAGAATAAGTGGTGAAATGAAAATAAAAAAATCTCAAATAAATTTAACCATCATCAATTAGTTCACATGGATCTAAATGATTACAATGTGATAATGAAATGAAGTTTGATAAATATCACACATAGTACAAGGTCAAAATACAAGTTCCACTGAATATTTCTATCAAGTGGATAATCCTTGGTGTATAATAGTTTTGAAGATGCTACCTATATTACTATTTTATAATTAATAACAATAAGGAAAGTAGTGGGGATACAACCTTAAAATCCTTTTACAGTAAAAAATGACAACAATTGGATTTAAGATTATGTGTACACCCTCCTTCTTCTCTTAAAATCATAGACAATTTCTCCAAGTAAATGCACCTAGAATGAACTGCAGTCTAACCTAGGGTTTCATTATAATCTGAAACTTTTTTCAAGTAGTGACCCCATTTTGTTTATCAAGTTGTAATGAATTTCTACATGGACTAATTTTTAATAGAGTGATTAAAATATTGAAAATATAAAAAAAACTAAATCCTTAATAATCTAGAACTCCATTATGGCGCGACTAATATATCAACTCATATCAATATTCTCTCTATTAAATACTGCTTTTTCATATCCACCATTCTTATAGCATGAGAATTACTAACCCTCATTATATTAATACAAGAATATCTTAGATAATATGCACTCTAGAATGATTTATATGGTTGTGTAGTGAATCATTTAATTTATATCGTAAGATCACTTCAATCCCAAATGTAATGACACATATTTCTGGAAAATCATAATGGCACAATATAATTTTTGAAATCATTTAGTAACCCATCATGGTGTATCGACTATACCAGAAGTGTGGGAAACTATATAAGAATAAAAAAAATTATTCATAGTTATAGGATTCTTATATGCCTCAAATCATTAACAAAACATCCACCATTCTTTCATTATGATGATATTGCATAAGATTAGCTCTTATCTACCGAAACTCATTCAGAACATGTTCGATGAAACTATGATGCATGAAATATAAGAAAAAGTGATCTCATAAGGATTTCTATGTGTTGAATGATAATGGTTCAATTTAATATAGGAGAAATTAAATCATATTACCAAGATCCCAAATCATAAAAAATTGAAACCTTTTAAATATAATATAAAGAATATATACCTTACACTACAGATCCTATACTTTTGTCTTTGATCAGTTCTTAAGGAATATCACTGATTAGTTTCCAATAGAATACTTCCTCACCTGTGTATTCTTATATGAAACCAATCACCCTATATTTATCTGTGATTCCTCTCAAGCCCAGGGTATTCTATTAACTCTTTAGAGCAAGGTAATGATAATAAAAGAGTCGTGGGTAGAATTAGAATCACCAGGAGGTATGAGTGAGCTCAAATAACCATTACAGTGGTGTGTGATACCTTTTATATCCATCAAGGACACTCCTTGAGTGTGCATTCAACTAGTTGTATGTTACAAAATATAGGAGTCATGCATAAATTTACAAACCCATTAAAATAATAAATTATTATTATTATTTCTACTTTTTCATCATATAAATCAATATTTTAATGATAGACAATGAGAATGGGATCTAACCCTTAACAATTAGATGTATAGATTCCTCATTATTCATTGGGTGTTATATAAATCAAACATTATGATTCATGATTCATTAATATATAGATAAAGTATTTAATATTATTTCTAGGTAAAGACAAATTTATATCAACACATTATATGAAATGATATTCTCAAAGGTAAGAAACATTAATGTTCCAATATGTATTGTATACACTATGACATAGAAATATTGTACCATAATTTATATCATAAACACATCATATGAATTTTTCGATATATGGAATATGTCAATCAGTCTCCCACTACACTAAATCCTTATAGAACATATACCATTTAATCGTATATTGTATCTTATAAAATAACACTGTGAATCAATATCAATAATTCCTTTTATTTATTTTGAAAATAATTTTTGGAATACTATCTTAACATTCACTATATATACAATATCTTATGAATATACATCCAAAATTTGTTTTAGATAATCACTAAAAAAATTAATAAAGTAGTTTGATTATTATAAAACTAAATCCCCCTTAAATCAACTGCAATCTGTGATCCTCTAGGACATTATATAGTTGAAAAAATATGAATTATAGAATTCAAAAAGAGTGGCCTTTATAAAATCAATATTTTTACACCAGATCTAAGGATATATAGAGTGACATCAATCAAACACACATATATGTATACCTGTGACCCCTAGTTGTACCATATTCACTATTATATTATCTTATTATCCCTTTATCTAAGTCATTAATCAACCATGTGGAAGAAAATATATCAATATTGTATAAATTTGTATATGATCTTCATTCTTTAAATATAAATTTATCATGTTGATAAACAAATAACATTTCATTAACCCTTATGGATAATCATATTCCATTCTATTAATTTTATATATATGCACATAAAATATTTTATTTAGTTATAGTTGTATACAATGCATTCTATTACAATCAAGGGTTCATTTTTTATTCTTATTATATGATTGAAAACCCATATCTTGGTAAATTTCCAACTAACAAAATGATCTACAATATTCCCAAATTGAACCTAATTATCTCAAATTAAAGGATTTCATAAAAATTTTATCAAATTATGATGTTTCACATGCTAGGTATATCACCAACCACAAATATTGGGAGATCCCCAAATGAAACATCCAACCCTAGTAAACCATATAAACAGTGTATGAAGCACCATTTTTTATGCTTGGAGGGTCATTTATGGAAAAAATCCCATTTTATGCCTCATTAGAATATTTTATATCCTAATATAAGTCTCATAATCACACTATACATAGAATTTAATCAAACCAATAATGCTCCATGATGAGAACTAGTTAGGGAAAACTCAAAGAGTAACTTTGAGTGGTCAATGGTCATTTTTCTTCATGAAGTATATGCAGCCAATAAGAAAAAATATTAAAGTGGAGAATAACTTTTTTATAAAATGATACATTTTATTATTGAACACTTTTAAGAATATTAAAAAAACAATACATATGTTTGTGTTTATTCCTGTCACATATGATAAAAAACTAGACCAGTCATATGTTTACTTCACTTTTTGGATGTTGTTAAATTCATAGTATCTCTATGTAATTAATTCCTCATCTCTATCTAACCATATAATAAAATTATTCCCCTAAATTATTTTAGTGAGTAACATCTTTAAATAAATCTATTTTTAATAATGGAAAGATTTAGGAATATTATTCTTAATTTTCAACTCATTAAAGAAGTATTCAAACATTGTAACTTCAAAACATCAATTATTATAATGTTAAAAACTAGGATTTCCTAGTTGACCCCTTTATATGTTCATTATCATCATCATTATTTGAAAATTTTATTAAATATTTTTCCTTATGATCATTTATTTAGCTATTGTAACTCTATATATTATCTTTTTACTAGTACAAACTCAACTCCTTTAATATTTTAAGTGATTTAAACATTAATTTTCAATTTAATAATATTTTATTTTTTATAATTTATCATCATTATGTCCAAATATACACTCCACAACCTCTTGAAGACAATAGTACCTTAAAAATATCATATAAATATACAAAAAATACTTTATAATCTAGAAATAACACTTATTTCCTATTAGTGGTAATATTAAACAAATAGAATATTTACAACTATATCTGTATGGTATTCTCTGTGTTTGGAATAGTGATTTTGAAGATAAGGCTTTTATTCTATATAATAAACCATTAATGGGTGGTGGGACCACATTAACTACATTTTAAAAAACATATGTATAATCTATTTTATACATGATAAAAAAACTTTCATCATTTTCTTTTCTTCAAGTATACTATAAAATCAGATCAATCATAAACTATGTGTTACATATCATATTGTTCATAATAACACATTTTTTCCCAAACAACTTCTATTATAGTTTAAGATAAATAATATTATTATTCACATCTTTCACATAGCTCCATTTGTTTCTGATATATTCCCTTATATCCAACTCCTTGATTCATTAACTTTGTCTTTTATCGTTTGAATGTAAACTTGAAGATCCATCAATTCTTTCCTTGATTTTGAACTCATATGTACTTAAAACATTTTTAATGTGTATATTTGGTTTCTTATACACTTTAAAAATTATAAATTTATTTCTATAACATTGACACCTAACATTTAAATTCCTTAGAGTTTTAAAACTTCGTTAAAAATCCCCAAATATTCTATCCCATTGAAACAATTTCTATTATTATTGATACAACCATTAGGATGTAATGACATTAACATGAAATTTAACGAAACATTATTGGAATTTCTTACTAACTTTTCTTCTTCTTGTTTACACATTTACCCATTTGATTTGTCAATGCAGTAACAGAACTAGGACATCACATGCCTTATTTCCTTTATCATCAACACTTTGAGAAAATTAGGAAAGAATTTATAGAACTCATTCACATTGTTATAAAATTACCAATGATTATTCCATAAGAAATTAAATAGTCCTATCAATATATAAAGGAAACTTAGAGTCTCTCCAAGTCATAAATATTATCAATCGCATCAAGTATTTGAGTGGAGACTAAAGTTACTCCATTAATATTGAATTTAATTTATTTGGAAATTTAAGTGAGTTATTTTAAGCTTCTCAGAAGAATCTCGACTCATGTTTTTTACAATATAAATTGTTAGATGCTTAAGAATAGATTACTCTAGCACTTAAAAATTCCTTAAGAAAAATTCCAAGGATTATTTATCGGTTTAATATAATTATTTCATTAATAATATTCTTTATAATGATTTATCTAAATATTAATTTTGATGGTAACTATGTCATTTATTTATAATATAATATTTTATTTTATGAGTGTCATTTTTTATATTCATTTAGAAAGGACTTTTATTAAATGTTATCTTACTAGAATTATAACCCATCTTAAAACCATCATACAAATTTGTGGTCCATGATACATATTTATTTTGGATTCTATATTCCTTTAACCAAATCAATATGTTCAAACCATATTAATGTGTAACTCTCTAGAAAACTCAGGACTTCTATTACTAACCAAATTAAAATCCATGTATATTTATAAATATCCAAAACCCATCCCATGCATAAGTTATATGAAAAAATTTCATGTAATGATAGATTATCATATTAAATCAAAAATCCCCATTAGATTAAGGTTGGAGTGGCTAATTGGAAACCCCAACTTTTTTTGATAAGGCATAAGCCTATAGGATTGTGATAATTCCAACCCAAAGTACCACTGGCCAAGGATAATTAAATAAATAGAGACCTAAACTACATTACAATTGTTAAACATAATATATTATAACTAAAATTAAATTATTAATTAAATATCATGACTTACTATAAGTGATGTTTAAGGTATAGTAAAACCAAATCAACTATCATACTTAGAATCAAACTCCCTAGATGCATGTATGAAAATTTATAGAATCCATTTACTACTTTAAACTAAATCATGCATCAAATTTCATAATAAGAAAATTTAATTCATGACTAAAGTGTGGATTGAACTAAATAAATGCCTAGTTCATATATTTAAACATGAGATAAAAAATTGATAAAGAGTTCATAAATTAATTTAATTATGAACTCTTTAAAATTATTCTATTATTTATAGAAATTTCATAATTTAAAAATATGAAAATTTTATATTTATCTCCATTATGAAATCCCTAATATTCTCCATTATTTGGTTTTCTCCTTAGTATATTATGGATAAAATATTAACATTCTATATATGAAATATTTAAATAAATAATGTAAACAAAAACAACATTACAAATTTATTATTTAAACTTTAGTCATAGAAATTATCAAAACTAATTTTGATATGGTTTAAATAATGTTATTAAATTGGGTCTTTTAATTTGAATAGTTCAAATTATTAATTGTGAACAATTTATAATTTAATATAAACCCCATTATATATAGCCTTATTGTTTATAATTAAATGTTATTACTTGATTCAATTGATAGATTGTACAAGAAAAATATATCGTACTATATGATTGATAATACATGACATTAAATAGGTCATGAATGACTACATAATATTAACCCAAGGCGCTTGATAGTCGTAGCTTATGACATGTGGCATCTGAAACATTGATCGTGTGGTTCATAGAAATAATATTATATAATTTAAATTGATATAGCGTAATAATTATGATCCTATGTTTTATATATGTGTCTTGATGCTATAATAAATTTATACTATCTATATTATATGTTATGATGCATCAAAACTAAAGAATTTACACTATGATAGCTAACGATATACAATATCATAAAAAATGATTGTACCATAAACAATGATATCCTATATTGAAAGGCCAACCACAGTTCAATTTTAATATCTTATTTTATGATATACAATATGAAAATAATATTATATCTAAATTCAAAAAAAATTAAACATGGTTTTGTGAATCAAGAGTAAAAGTAAAACTCAGATTCCACTAAAAGGGTTTTAAGGATTAAAAAAGACTTGTTAAAGTCAGTGAAAGAAAAATGTAACAATATTCTGAAAATAACCATATTATAAAACACCAAAACCATTTAAATATACCATTAAAATGTGTACCTTACACTGATGAGCCTCTAGATTTATCTTTGATCAATTCTTGATGAATATCTCTGAGAGAAAACTAATGGAATCACCCCTCTATATTATATCAACGGACATTCCATTTAATCCAAAATTTAAGAGGGATTCCTCTCACATACATGATATTATAGTTTCGGTCAGATGTTAATAAATGAGAAGAAATGTTCTGTAGGGTTGAGGAGAAATTACAGGAGGCATGGGTGAACTCAATCAAAAAAAATGATTGTGTTAGCCTCCTTTTATTTCCACCAATGACATCATTTGAGTATGTATACATTTAATCATATAATAAAAAATGTATGAGAAATGTATTTGGTTAAAAACACATTATAAACCTTGAATATTATTATTACTTTGATTATTTGATTATATGAATCAAAATAGTAATGATAATCAATGTGATGTAGATAAAAATGTTAATCTATAAGATCACAGTCTTCATGGTGGTATGTCATTGTTTAATTTTATGTTTAAGTCCATTAATGTTGGATAATCAAAAGTTTATTAGGTGAATAGGGAATCTCTGGGGTGTTCATGGGGTTTGAGAGATGAAATAGATGGAAATTGGGACACCCTATTCATGTTGCACAGTTAGTGCACGGTTAGTGTAAACTGTGCAAGGGGGAAAGTCAAACCATGTAAGCTTGGAAAGAGGAATTTTTCATGGTAGGTTCATGTTTTGTCAAACCATATTAGATCGCTAGGTAATTATATGACATGGGTGTAATTCCCCGACCCCAGTTACCCAAAGTCGGTGCATTATTAGATAACATTGGCCTTATTATAAGGAATCAAGTCCTGAAGGACCATTTAGTTTAGCAGTATAGGAAAATAGATTACATACATGAATGTTACAATACATTATAAAATGAAAAACAACAACAACGTTCTCTCCATTGACCACGTTCATATCCCATAGACTATTCCTGTATTTCGGTCATAATATACTTCTTCATATCTTGGAAAAATAAAAACATAAAAAGGGGTGAGCTCAGATGCCCATTAAGGATAACAATATAGACAAAACTTTCATAAATAAGCATAAACATTTATGGAAATTTATAAGAATAAAATAGATGCCTTTTAAACATAAACTTCAGCATAATATGGAAAAGATAAATAGAAAAATTATATTTACATATTCACATGGATATTCTACTAGTCTAATAATCACATGAAATATCAATATTTAATTTCATAATGTTTTAATGCATAATTCCATACTTCATAACCACATATTCAAGGAATTGTTCCAAGACTTAAAATATGATTTTTTCATGTCCTTATGCCAAGACAATAGCTTGTCTCATGGGACCTATCGATGCATCACGGAGCTATAGCGGGCTCCACCCATCACTTACTAATTCCAATGAATTCCACTTATGAAAAGTTTTAAACATAACAAAAACATTTGTATTAAAACTAGCATAAAAAATGTCAATAATTTATCTATAAACCATGAATGGTATAAAAATCACACATCCATAGTCAAATATATCCCAAATCCTTCAATACAATATGGAATATTTTTATCAAAATAAATCAACTTCGATCAAGAATAATATCCAGTAAAGGATGTTGAAATATTTGAAAATGATTAGTAAAATTCTATGAGAGAAATATTCCATTTTCATGAAATCATTTTAAAAGTCACAAAGTTTATAAAGGAATTCATTTAAAATATATTTTTGAATAAAATTATCTCATACCACTTTGAGACTTTTCAATGGAATTTTCAGTTTAAATATTTCATGTCCATATAAATAAATCCTTAAAATCATTTTTCAAACATGGACATTAATGAGAAAGGTTTTGAAGAATAAATATTTAAAAAATTTAAAATCATTTTTAGTTAGAGTCTCCCTTAAAAATAATCCTTTTGAAAACTATTTTATGAATCATGGACATGGATAATAAATATGTCCCATTAAAAACATATATATAAATTATCTCATATAATAAAGAGATTGAGGAATTAACCCATACATTGTCCTTTCCTTTAGTCGAGGGTACATTTAACCTCCTGTATAAATATAGTAGTATGTTATTAAATTCTACCAGAACCATATTAATATTTATTATATCATACATGATTCATTTATGACTTTAAACTACCCATTTAATAATAATTTTCATGTTAAATTAACATTTCGGGTAACAATCTCTTTCTTTATAGTATGTGTTTTAACTTGTTACTCTTGATTGTATCACTTAGATAATGATTTAAAAACATACAGAATATAAAAAATGATTTATATATCAAATATATTTAGAATATAAATATGTATAACAGACATATATATGAAATGGAAAACACCATTTATGGAGACGGTAGGTCATACGTACGCATAAATGTTGTTTCCGTTTTCATATCTCATTGAACATAACTAAGTTATTAAGATATATTTAAGTAAATATATATATTTGAAATATCATTATTATGTCATATATTACATACTTATTAATGATGTATATATTTATAATCATCATTGAACGGTGAACATGAAAATGAATCTCATCGCGTCGTGGAGATGGTAATCCGTACATACGCACGAGAGACAATATAATTATATTGATGGTGAAATCATATGTAATTGGATGGTATATCATATATACCGAATAATTAAAATTTTATATTTATTATTTACATCAGTTACACTCACTATTATACCCATCCAAATAATTAATTGTTTGAATAAGAAACTACACCATGACGTGGAGACGGTAAGCCGTACGTACGCAAGTATGGTGACTTTGTTATTTATAGGTTAGATAGAATAAAGAATATGGTTGTACCATATTTAAAATAACATCACCATATATATAAGATACTGGAGTTATTATTTTAAAATGGAAACAACAAGAAAAGAGAAAGTGGGACAAGAAAAGAACTTGAATGCGGTGATGAAATATTTACCTCCTCTTCGTGTTTTTCATTTTGATTTGATAATAAGGTCTCCTTAAGTTGGATTTATGACCAAAGTAATGCTTCTATAATGAAGGTAGGGATGTTTGGAGGATATTAAGGAAGGGGTTGACTGAGAAAAATGGCATTGGAGGTGTGAAATTAATTGAAGGGGAAGTCCCCTTTTATAAGAGAGTTGAGGGTCACTTTAGGAAAAGCTTGAAATATTATTTTATAATAAAGTTATTTTCGCTTTATAATGTCTCAAAAAATATTTATATTTATTCTAAGGTGGGTATGGGTAGAAACCCTCTCAACCAATAGGTTTTAGACTTGTTTAGGTTACAATATTATACTTATCTTTAAGATTTTACTCTTAGTTAAATGGTTTGAAATTTACAATGTCTCTTTGTATTTGTATATTACATGGTTAATAAACATACCATAACAAGCCAAGAGAACCCCAAGTGGTTCATTATTAATTTATATAACCTTATATAAGCCCTTTTTACAAACATTATATTTTTATGAATACTATATCAATTAATAATATATTATTTGTTTTTAAAAGTCTTTCATGACAATTTTGACACTATTTGGTATTTTGTTTTTGATAAAGTCATAAAAGCATGATTACTTCGAAAAAAATTCCTTTAATCAACCTCAAAATTTCCTATTAACATAAAAAATTAGTTTATTCATCAAAAGTCTAAAATTGATTTATTTGGATATTTATAATATCGATTATTTTAATCTTTCATTAATAATGAAATTACAGCATCATCATTCTGTAATAAATAAATTTAATTATATAATGTATAAAAATTATAACTAAAATACCATTATATATGAAATTTAGTTATATTTATAATTAATATTTATAGTAGAATTTATCTTATCTATAACCCAATACTAAAAATGGTTTAGTTATTAAACATTGAATTTAACTCTTTTAACTCTTCTTTAAATAAAATAATAATAAATGTCCTAATCTAGTCCAAGTGGAAAAAAGGGGGTCATATTTTATTCCTATGGTTTTTTGGTCGAATTATATTTATCCAATAGAATTAGGACATGTGTTAGGGTAATCATAAAATCATTTTTACCCATAATCACCCTATTTACTTTTAATCGTGGTAAATAAAAGTCAAAAGTTATTATTCACCAAATATTTTCTTAATCATATTGAACCAAATTTTACTTACTGATGTCAACCATGTCTCTTGGTTTTTTAAAATTCAACTCATCGATGCGGTAAATATATGTTTTATGCAAATTTTTAAATTCTCCAAGAAGGTGGGTAAAAGAGAGTAAAATATTCGATCGAATTTTATATATCTAAACTTATTATAAAATGACTCCAATGAATTATGATGAAAATATATTGTTATTATGTATCTATTTTTACCAAAAATAAATTAAAATAAAATAACTATTTATTTAAATAAAAAGTCGGTTTTAAATAAAAATGTAGTGTTTTTCGTTGTTCATCAAAAATTTAAAGTTTATAAAAATATACCGAAAATTTACCCTAAGATAATTTTGATATTAAGAATTCAAAATGAGGTCTATTTTACCAAATTCAAAACATAGAAGTTGAATTTATTAATTTAAAATTAATTCTCATTGTAAAAACCATATAGCGTGTTTTTAAAAAGTAAAAACTATCAAAAGGGTAACATGTGTTTATGTCAAATTTAAATGTAAAATTACATATAATGACATAAATTATATTACATGATAAACATATAATATAATTATACTTCCAAACAATTAAAATTAATAATTTATCAGTATAAATTATTTTGATTAAAAAAGTTGTTTTCAATTAGTACATAGTATTTTTCACTATTTATCAAAATATGAAAGTTATCAGAAAAGTACCCTAAATTTATCCAAACTAAATTTTTATGTCCCAATTATAAAGAAAAATTTAATTTCATTAAACTGAATATATAAAAGTGTCAAATATTGGTTTTACAAACAATCCACCATTAAAAGGAGGTAGAATTGCATGTTTTAAAATCTACGAATTTTATCCGAAAAAATGAATTTTTTCATATATTATGTCTAAGAAACAAATAATATGGATTTTGAAATTATATAGTGTATATAAGAATAAAAATTAAGTTAATTATATTCATAACCACTTTTTTGAACGGTTAGTTTAGTAAATTGTGGTGCACACAAACACGGTGTTGCCTGTAACACAAGCTATTGAATTACTTTAATGAGATAACGTACTATGAAATATTGGGTTGTTACATTATCCCCTCCTCAAATAAATTTCTACCTCTAAATTTGAAATTTTTATTTGTAAATAAATGGTTAAAAATATAAAATTACCATTGTGTAAAACCCACATCGAAAATTAGGTTAATAAAATTTATTCTTAATAAGAGGGAAAGGTAAATGAAAAGGTCACCACGAAATTATGATCTCGATTCGGAGAAAATTGGTGGAAATTAGAGACACATAATTGCATGAAAAAAATAAATAAATATAGGGAGTGATTGAGGTCATCAATCACAAACATGTATAAAATTGAGGGCCTCAAAGCCATCAATCTAAGAAGATGTAAGATATCAATGGTTAAAAAACATAAGGTATTAGGATAACAATTTTTGGTTTAAATATCCCTTCCCTAAAGATTAAGAATTAATTTATTCATAGAATAAGATGAAATGTATATATATATATAATTGACAAGTATAGTTTCATCCTTCAACTAATTCCTACCACAACCCCATCACTCACTCCAAAAGATAATAGAATTAAAAAATATTCTATTTATCCTAATCATATAGGGTTCCACAAATAATGAATTTATAATTCATTTGTCATACTATTTATAAAAACTAAATTATACAAACTTGGACATAACATAGGCCAGTGGTAGGTGATACACACTTGTCGCTCTTCAGTTACGGGTTCAAGTCTCACAACCTTTCCAGATGCGAATGGTTATCACCCAACCTCTGGGTTGTTGTTTTTATGACAATCCAAAAAAAATCTCAAGAAATGATTTAACCTTAATAGTAGTATCCAATGTAAAGATTAATTTATTCCAACTTTTAGACTTGTCCAAAATACTTCTATCCAAACTCACAGTATAAAATTTATAAGGAAGGTGAACACAATGAGGATCCTTTTCTCCATATAATAACATGTGAATATCATCATCATGTATTCATTTAAAACATGTTAACACCCTATATTACCATAAAACCTTATTGATTACATTCAGGCTCCCTTATTCCTTATATAATACTGGATATACTCCTTATATCCAAAAATGTTGTAAAGTCCAACATCGATGCAATATATAATGCATTAATCAATTCCAAGGTAGTCAAGAACATCCAATATAATTTATACTAATCAACCATATATTATTCCAAAATCACTACCTCAGTATCAAGACGATATTAAGGTTTATCTTTCCTTCAACCATATATTTTCTAAAAAAAATTAAATTTGTATTAAGTAACTTTTCTTGGAACCACACAATCTCAAATCCTTAATGAAATAGTACTACAATACAATCCTTATATACTCTAAAGTTCTTATAAAATTTACATCATTAGTACAATACTCAAATGAAACAATACATTAATAACAACATAATAACTCTAATCATTCCTCTTCATCTTAGGTAGTATAATAACTTGATTATTATCCAATAGCTTCATTTGGGGTATACTCTGATGATTTGGACATTGATTTGTGTAGTGTCCCAACTCCTTGAAAATAAAACATTTTACATTTGAAACCTTTTTCTTACCCTTGCAATCACGTACTTGGTGTCTTTTTTCTCCACACTTATAACAAACTCGCATTCCCTTCAAGCATTTTCCATGGTGATGGTTTCCATAATTATCACATATGGGAAAATACTTCTTTCCCCTCTACACTTTATCTATCTTTCTCTCTACATTCCTTTTTTTTCTTTGGCTTCCCTTTAAATCCATAGGACTCAAAGAATTATTTACATTACTTATTAACATATTATACTATTTCTTCATATGATGATAATAAATAGGAGACTATTTCCTTTCTAAATTTTGGTTTAATACCATGAAATATATGATCCTTCTTACACATTGGATCACGTGTATTGTTGGAGTTCTCATTCCATCTACTAGGTGCCATTTCTAAACAATGGAATACACTAGGTTAGTTTATAAATCACAATGCATAATTAGAAACTTATAAAATACCTAACATACATTAAAAATATTATGCATATGATCTATAATCATGAAATATTTTCATTGAGGATGTATTTACTCATAAATCCTCCATAATGGATTGTAATGAAAATGTGAATTATCCTATGAATATCCCCCAGGAGTATCCTAACCAAGAGTGAAGCAAGGACCATTGTCGTGCACCTGTTCTCATTTGAGTCAATATCAAAGTGGTGTTTTCAGGTTTCACCCCTACGTAAATATGTTCCAGAGCTGTCTCTACCTACTCATTTCCAAACAGGGATGTATTTCTTGGAAAGCTCGCAAAATCTCAACATTACCAAAATTTTATGAAGTTTTTTATACTAATCCTCAAAATTTATCTTAGGGTAATGTTATCTAATCAAAGATTATCAAAATCTATTTCCATGGTTGTTTCTAAACTTCCTCTGATAGAAAATAGTATGTCCCAACCCTATTTACCCAGAGTCGGTACATTATAACATAACATTGGTATGATTACAATGAATCAAGTCCCGAAGGACCGATCAATTTAGTAGTCTTGGAAAATATATTACATATATGAACGTTGAATTACAATATAAAATGAAAAACAAAAACTACATTGTCTCCATTTACCACATTCATATACCTTAGACTATCCCTACAGTTTAGTCATAATATACTTCTCCGCATCCTGGGAAAAATTAAAACATAGAAACGGGTGAGCTCAGATGCCCAGTAAGGATAAATATATAGATGAATCTTTCATAAACAATCATAAATATTTAATGCAATGTATATGACTAAAACAAAATCCTTTTAAACATAAACTTCAACATAATATGACAAAGATAAATAAAAAAATGTCATTTACATGTTCACATGGATATTCTACTAGTGGAATAATCACATGTAATATCAATATCAAATTTCATAATGATGGAATGCATAATCCCAGACATCATAACTACATAGTCAAGGCCTTATGCCAATACTACAAATAAGATATTGTCAAGGCCTTGTTCCAAGACAGTATTTTTTCTCATGAGACCTACCAATTCATCGACGAGCTATAGCAGGCTCCACCTGTCACTTACTAAGTCCAATGCATTCCTCATATGAAAAGGTTTAAACATATCATAAAAATTTATATTAAAACTAGAATACAAAATGTCAATACTTTTTCCACAAACCAGGAATGGTATCAAAATAACAGATCCACAATAAAACATATCAAAAAACCTTAAATACAATATGAAAGATTTTTTCCTAATAAATCTACTTCGATCAAGAATAATATCCTGTAGAGGATGCTCACATAGTTGAAAATGATCAGTAAAACTCTTTGAGTGAAATATCCCATTTTCGTGAAATCATTTTAAAAGTCCCAAAATTTATAAATTAAGTCATTTAAAATGTATTTTTGAATCAAAGTGTCCTATACCACATTGAAACTTTTGAAACAAATTATCATTTTAAAACATTCATGTCCATATAAATAAATCCATAAAATCAATTTTAAACATGGACGTTAATGAGAAAGGATTAGAAGAATAAATATTTAAAACATTTAAAATGATGATTTAGTTAAAGAGTCCCTTAAAATAATCCTTTTGATAACTCTTTTATGAAACATGGACATGGATAATAAATATGTCCCAGTGAAAACTTACACATAAACAATCTCAGATAATAATGGGATTGAGGAATTAGCCCTTACCTTGTACTTTACTTTTGTTGAGGGTATGGTTAACTTCCTATATAAAGACATTAGTATGTTATTAAATTATACCATAACCATATTAATATTTATTATATCATACATTATTCATTTATGACATTAAACTACCCATTTAATAATAATTTCCATCATAAATTGACATTTCAAGTAATAATATATTCCTTTATCATACATGTTTTAACTTTTTACTCTTGATTGTAACACTTAGATTATGATTTAAATACATACAGAATATAAAACATGATTTTTATATCATATATACTTAGAATATAAATAGGTATAATAGACATAGATATGAAATGGAAAACATTGTTTATGGAGACGGTAGGTCGTACATATGCATAAATGTTGTTTTCATTTTCAATTATTATTTAATGGAACGAATTTAATGATATATATATATATATATATATATTTATAATCATATTTGAATGGTGAACATGTAAATGAATCTCATCGAATTGTGGAGACGGCAATCCATACGTATGCACATGCGACAATATCATTATATTGATGGTGAAATCATATGTAATTTGTTGGTATATCATATATAAAGAATAATTAACATATTATATTAATTATTTACATTATTTACACTAATTATTATACACATCCAAATAATTAAGGGTTTGAAATAAAAACTACACCACGACGTGGAGACGGTAAGCTGTACATACATACCTATGGTGACTTTGTCATTTATAGAATGGATAGACTAACGAATATGGTTGTACAATATTTATAATAATAGCATATTATATAGAAGATATTGGAGTTGTTATTTTATAATGGAAACAACAAGTAATGTGGAAGTGTAAGAAGAAAAGAACATGAAAGAGGTGATGAAATATTTACCTCTACTTCGGGTTCTTCTTTTTTATTTGATCAAAAGGGCTTCATAGGTTGTCTTCCTTACCAAATGAAGGCCTCTAGGATTAAGGGAGTAAAGTTTGGAGGTTGTTTGGGTAGGGGTGAGCCGAGCCAAATGGCTTTGGAGATGAGAAATTAAGAGAAGGGGATGTACCCTTCTATAAGAGAGGTGAGGGTCACTTTAGGAAAAGCTTGGAATATTATTTTATAATAAAATCATTTTCTGTTTCTAATTGCTCCAAAAAAAATTTATTTAGAGGATAAGGTGGGGATGGGTCGAAAACTCTAAACCAAAAGGTTTTATACAGGTTTATGTCACCCTATTAACCTTATCATTTAGATTTAACTCTTAGTTAAATATTTTGACATTTACCGTGTCACTTTGTATTTTTATATTATATGGTTAATAAACATACTATAAAAAGCCAAGAAAATCCCAAGTGGTTAATTATTAAAATATATAAAATTATCTATGTCATTTTTCTCAACCATATATTTTTATAATATTATTTCAATTAATAAAATAATATTTGTTTTTAATACTATTTTATGTCAATTTTGTCACTATTTGGTATTTTGTTTTTTAAGTCATAACAGCTTGATTACATAGAAAAAAATTCATTTAATCAATCTTAACAAGTCTTATTAACCTAGAAAATTAATCTAATTAATCAAAAGTCTAAAATTAGATTTATTTGGATATTTATAATATCAATAATTTTAATGTTTCATTATTAAGGTAATTAATGCATAATCATGGTGTCATAAATAAATTTAATTATTTAATGTCTAAAAGTAATAAATAAAATACCATTATGTAGGAAATTGTGTTATATTTCTAATTAATATTTATAGTCTAATTTATCTTATATATTACCCTATATTTAAAATGGTTAGTTATTAATCTTTAAATTTAACTCTTCTATCTATTCTTTAAATAAAATAATAATAAATGTCCTAATCTTAATAAAGTGGACCAAAGGGTTATTATTTTATTCCTAAGGTTTTTTTCGGTCTAATTACACATATCCAATAGAATTTGGACAATTTTTAGGGTAACTAGAATATCATATTTACCCTTAATCACCATATTTACTTTTAACCGTGGAAAATAAAAGTCAAAAGTTACTATTCACAAAAAAATTATTTTCATCTTATTGAACCACATTTTACTTACTGATGTCAACCATGTATCTTGGATTTTTTAAATTCAACTTACAGAAGCGGTAAAATAATGTTTTATGAAAATTTGTAAATGCTCTTTGAAGTTGGGTAAAACACGGTAAAATGTTCGATAAAATTTTATATATCTAAATTTATTATAAAATGACTCCAATGATTTACGTTGAAAATATATAGGTAATATTTATCTATTTTGACCTGAAATAAATTAAATTAAAATAAATAAATATTTAAATAAAAATTCTGTTTTAAATAATAATGTAGTGTTTTTCACTCTTCATCAAAAATTGAATGTTTTCAGAAAAATACAAAAAATTTACCCAAAGCTTATTTTGATATTCAGAATTAAAAAATGATGTATATTCTACCAAATTTAAAACATAGTAGTTGAATTTATTAATTTAAAATTAATTCCAATTGTCAAAACTAAAGAGGAGGTTTTTAAAAAGTAAAAACTATCAAAAGATTGACATGTGTTTATGTCAAATTTAAATGTGAAATTACTTATAATAACATAAATTATATTAAATGATAAAAATAAAATATTTATACTTCCAAAACATTAAAATTCATAATTTATCACTATAAATTATTTAGATTAAAAATTTTGTTTTCAATTAAAACATAGTATTTTTCACTATTCATCAAAATATTAAAGCTTTCCGAAAAGTACCAAATATTTATCCAAACAAAATTTTTTATGTCCCTCTTCAAAAGAAGATTTTAATTTCCTTAAATTGAATATATAAAAGTGTCAAATATTTGTTTTAAAAGTGTTCTCCATTAAAAGGCAGTAAAATTGGATTTTTTGAAAAATACTTATTTTATCTGAAAAAATTTAATTTGTTCTTATATTATGTCTAAGAAACAAATAATATGTATGTTAAAATTATAGAGAGTATATAAGATTCAAAATTCAGTTAATACTATTCATAACCGCTTTTTTAATGGTTAGTTTAGTATGTTGTGGTGTGCGAGAACTTGGTGTTGTGTGTAACACAAGTTATTTAATTACTTTTATGAGATAACATACTATGAAATCATGGGGTGTTACATTGGGTCCCTCTTATGTAGAGGCAAACACATAGTTGGTTTATGGTTCGGAAAACCATGCGGCCAAACCATGTGCCCCATTAAATGTGATATTTTCCCTATTTTACCCTCTAGATTTTAAGGTTTCTCACCCGATTTCTTACCCCATTTCTCCACTAGAATCCCTAGTGAAAAATAATTTTGAACAAAGCTTACCAAGGATCAATATCTTTTAATTTTTGTCTATTTTAGTGTCTTTCTTTGTGGATCAAATATTCGGGTAAATCTAATGCTTCTCATTCTTCTCTTTTCCGGAATAGGGATTTTAATTTCATTCTTTTTCTTATAAAGACCTAAAACCCTCTATTTCTAGAGTATCATTGGTTTGGTATTCAAAGGGTCCTTAAATAAAAATCTATGTCTTGGATTAATTGAGTTTTAATCCACTGATTCAAGTTAGGTGGTCTACAAGTTATGTCCCATACTTTTATTTTCCCTTTGTGCATGTGTGGGTTTGATATTCCTTACATCTTGTTGTGAATTTGATTAATTTAGTAATATTTGGTAAACTGGTGGGATAAATGACGATTTAAACCCTTCAAGATCATTTTGGGATGGATGGAGACTCATTATACCATATTGGTAAATCCATGGGGTGTTCCAATATTATTAAAAAAGGAAAGTTATGATGTGAAGACTAAAGTTCACTTATTTTGAAATGGGGACCATGATATTTGTGTTGACATGTTGGATCAAATTACAAATATAAACTATTGAGATTTTTACCTATTTATTGACAATGTAATTATATATTGTTTTGAAACATATCTAAATGTGTAAAATGGAATTAATTCAATTGTAAAATGACTTATATGTATTATAATGGAATTGTTCAAATGGGATAATTCATATAAAATGATGAACCTTGTGAAATGGGTTAATGTATGGAAATTTTTTAATGTGATAAATGGCTTAAGGTATAAAAAGTAAAATGGGTAAAATGGGTTATTCTAAGTTAATGGTTAACATGATAATCAGTTAGGGATTGATGATGATTCATGTAATGAATTAAATGTGAATTTGAAATGTTATATGTATTGTTTGATCATGGGTTGTGTTGTGGTATATGTGGTTAATAAATAAATAAAAATGTGCACATGTGTTTTACGTTGTGGGGTTTTGAACTTGAGGATCTACTTCCACAAGTTAGGCTAGACTAAGGCTCTAAACCCCACCCCTATAATGCATAGGTTAGGGAAGGGGATCGATTCTCTATACCTTTAACGACTGTATTTTATGAATGTATTTGTAATAAGGCTCTAAGGTAAGTGTGATGTATTTGTCTCTTATTCATAATATTTGACTAGCTTACTTTGTTGTATAAATAATATATATGCCGAACCCATGGACCAAGTAATGAATATAGATTAAGTTATTAAAATGGTTAAAAGTGAGTATTTTTTTTAAAAAATATCTTGATTTTTATCTTGTTTACCTTTTCATTTCTTTATAATTTTCATGCACTATCTATTTAGAATGTATATATTGGGTAAACCGTTTTTGTTGGCCTATTAAGTTATACTCACACCCTGCACGAGATGTCATTGGGTACCAGAGTAGATTTCAAGGATGAAGGTCAGGACAAAAGAAAATTCCCTATGCTAGGGGGATGAGTTAAGCGTGGGTTTTTCATGAATGAGGAATTAGACATGGAGTTAGGACCCATTTTTTGTTTTTTTTGTTTGTCCTTATTTTGGTTTTTTCATCACTTTTGGAAAAATTGGTATGAAATAACATATTTATCTTTTTGTTATGTTTTGTACCCCATTTGAAAAATGTTTGGTAATTCATGATTCTAGTTTATTGATTATTTATTCCATTATTCCATAATATTATTTATTTTGTATTACTATGATAAAGAGAGTATAGTCTCCCCATATATTACATTTGACCCTCTCCCCCAATCAGTAGTCTGTGGAATACATGAAGGGACACCTGAGGTCATGTAACAACCTGGATCGGTGAACCAGTTTAGTGGATCCAAGGTTGGGAACATTAAAAAGTGGCATTAAAGTGACTCTTTTCAATGAATTACTATTTGGGAATGGCATACAGTAGATTATGAGTTGTCGATCCTTGAAAATGATCTCATTCTTGATATCAGTTGACCCATGTACGATGGAAAACCTATGTACCAAGGGTGGGAATTGTTGTTCTTGATGTTTGTTGTTACGGTTGGATGATATTTCACCATTTGGTGATGTATTTGTTGTGTTATGTGACTATTTTATGATATTTTACTCATGGTCGAAATGCCATATGGTTTTTCAGTTATGCATCATTATTTTCACCGAGGTATATAGGTGGAATTCATCATGATGGGAACAAACAGGATGGGTGTGTGATACATTTAGAGAAGAATGCTTTTTAAAATCATGAAAAATTTGAAGAAAATGGTGTCTAATAAAAATGATGAAAATGTCAAAAAAAATGTATAATATTAAAGAAATTTTAATGAATGGTGTTTAATTAAGGGTTTTAAATGAGATAAGAGTTAGTTAAACAAGTTATCAAATGAGAAATCTATCTAAGGAGAATGATTTTCATTATCAGTGTGGAAATGGTTTTATAAATTTGTCTAATGAAATACTTGTGACTTTGTAAGTTGGTCTCCCCTTGGGATATCCATGAACTATGGTAGGGGTGGTATATGGTATTATTCTAGATGTGATGATGTCTATGAGGATAGTGTGTTATAAATGGGTTGTTTTTTGATAGTGAGGATCCTTATTTTATGTAAATTTTGAATTGTTATGTTACGTATTATAAAACATGTGTTGGGAAGTATAGAGAAAGGACACATTAAAACATGTGATGGCTTGGTGATAAGATGACATCACCGAGAATTCTCAACCATTGGTAGTGGATGAAAATACATTGGTCAAAGATAACTTCCGAGATGAGCAGTTCCTTGAGAAATGTTCGAGTTTTATCCAGATGATTGAATGGGACCCTGGGAGGGTCATTCTACGTATGTTTTATTTGACTATAGAGTTTTATTTGCAGCACCCTCTAACATTTTCCATATAGGGTGGACCCGAGGCTACATAGTTCTAGATAGAATGAATCCAGATGATTTTGGATCACTTATAGTCACCTGAAGATAATATAGTCGAGTTTGTGTCATATATGTTGCAGGTTTGGAAAAACGTTGTGTGGATATCCATGTTCAGACTCATTAAGCAGAGGGTATGTTATATAAATACATCCTGAAAACGTTTTTGGAGCATATTTATCCAGAGACCTTGGGTCAAGAGTAGGTTGTGGAGTTTATGAGGTTGACCAAGGGTACTATATTAGTGATGTATTCTACAAACCATTTCAAAAACATGAAACGCTTTGTTACAACATGGGAATGGGGTGAGGCTGCTATTTTAAGATGATTTCAGGATAGACATAGACATGATATCAAGTCCCAAGTGAATTTATTACATTTAAACAGTTTTTAAAGGTGGTGAATGAGGACCTTTTTTCAGAAGGTAACATAAAAGGACGCTTTAGGTAGTGTGTTTTTATCCAATTGGATGGTACAATGGCACAACTTCCAAGGGTAATAATAATTATTTCTGAAATATTCATCTGGGTGGAAGTATGTAGGGTAGTTATAATAGATGATTAGCATCTTAGGGAGGTGAGCATGTGTTTTTCTATCAGTGTGTTAGGTCTATACACATGCATGGGATATGTCCCCAAATTCTAGTTGAGTGTCAAGCATTCATTAGAATGGGGAATGTGAAGAAGTTCTATAGGAACCCTTGACAGCTAGGCATAGATAGTGGACCATGACTATTGTGATGTACATGTATTGGATTTGTTACCCCATATCAGGTAGGTCAATAGAGCTTGATGAGTCATACCGGTCGAAGTGGTGGGCGTAGTACTCTAGGAAGATAATGTTAATATCATGAGGTTAGTACAACACAAGGAACTCAGACCAGATCCCAGGATAGAGGAATATGATAGATTCATGTAGTTCATTCTACCCCCGGGTGTGGTAAGGCTGTAACATCGACTATTTGAGGTACGATTCGTATATCTTCCACACATGCAAGTTCTTTTTTTACATAGGTGATTCAAATTCTTATGTAACTGATATTTTTTTGGATATGTTTGGCCTATATGTGGAACATGTGTGTGGGTTTATATTTATTGATACAATACTAATGGTGCGAGAGGAAAATATCTGGTAATGTAAGGGGTATTCTCTTGGGTTTGTTGGGTAACATTTTCTGTGGGTCTTGTTTGTGCTTGAGATGCCAATTTTTTATCTAATTATGGGTATGCACTAGATAGTATTTTACCAAGACAATATTTATTATTACAATTATAGGGTAATGAAAGAGGTGTTGTCGTAGGCGCCTTCAAATGATGTCTTGTTTTTGGTTACTTAGGTGCAGCAGATTGGCTGACCAAGGTCGTCTCTCAAAGAAGGAAGTAAATTCAAACACCTTATTAATAGTATTCTAAAAATAAAATAAAAGAGAATAAAAATACTATTTGAAAGGATGGGGGGTTTATCTTTTATGAAACTATAAGATGTTTGCTGGAAGAAGATTGCATTTTTTTGTTTTTAATTTTGAAATGAAGTTCGATTAAAATGACACAACAATAGATGTTTTTTACACAATATTTAAAAGGTGTAATCAAAAAGAATATGACTCTTCATTAACTTATTAATCATTATCATTTAAATTAATAATCACTAAATTATGATCCCTTATTTTGTTAAATCCCGAACCCTATGAGAATTAACTTTACCACAAAGATGAAGTGAATTTTAACCTTAAGCTAACTTCGGAACATGCAATCACAACACCCTACTTTGATTTATGTTCTAAGGTTAGATTATGTTCAGTGGTAAATTATGGCACATATCCTCTCTATAAATTATAATTAATTTAGTTTAGGGATTATATTTGAATACTACAAATTGATCTCGTTTGGTTTTGAATTATCAGTTAAGTTCGCGCTCTCACAATTCACCCAATTCTCGACCTCGTGTGATTTGCGTTTATTGATCAATTGCTTGATTAGTTTCTTTTAAAATTAAAACTCAATTAATATATCACATTAAGTGAATTGCAGTAGCTCATTGATTCAAAATAAATTAATGAATAAGGTAAGAGATATATCGATTACTAAAAGACTACTCTTCCATGGGTGGCGTAATCATCGTAGAAACGTTTTGCATGTGCAAAGGTTTAGAAAGGGTAGAACACAATCATGTTTCTACTCAAGAATTATAGCCCAAAGAAGAACATTAAGAGAAGAAGAAATTTAAATAAAACATTATAAAAGAGAAGAAATAAAAGAAGAACAATGAAGTTTAAAACACAAATGAAAATATTACAACTTAAAGAAGAGAAGGAGGTTTCGATGAGGGGATCCTTGCTTCAGGAGCTAACCCTATTACAATGGTTGGAGAATTTGGGTGAAACCAATTCTCCTCTGCCTCCAATCTCCTAATTCACGTCCCAACCCCACCAAATGAGAAAAACACCAATTTATTGAGTGGTGAGGAGGCTAGGTTCAAAGTGGTTTCAAGTGTGTATGGGGAATCTCAGTCAAATATTTTATGCCAACATTCACCACCCATTTGACCTCCACAACTCGTGAATTGGCCGGCCTTATAGAAGGATTATTTGTTAAAAATCATGTCCCTGAGATTTACTTAATATTTGGGCTCAATCCAAGTCCGGATAGAGAAGATATGGCCCAAATACAGAACCCAAGTCCATTCTGCCGAGTCTAGCCCAACGTTGAATTCATGGACTATTTGTAACCACCAAATGCACTCTTTAGCTCTAGTGTACTGAATTAAAGATGTATAAAATTACGTTAGGAACATTGTTACAAAATTTAAAATTCAAATAATAAATTTAAAAAGATTTATCAGGGAAATACTACAGTGCACTATAAATGGTAAAACTGGAATTTTCACCAAATTTTTAAATGAATGATCAAATCCCAAATATCTTATAAATAAAAATATTTAACACAATATGTGGAAATTATATCATTTATTATCAATAACATATTCAACAAAATAGTGTTTTATCAACTCCCCCACACTCACCCTTTTTCACTCCTAGGCAAAACCTCATGTCAAGTAAACATCAATATCAAATCAAAACCAATTCTAAAACACATATTCTTGAGATCAAACAATTACACACCAAGAAACAAAAGGTATAATTCCTCATAAAAAACCATTATTTCAAGTTATTCATTTATATCATTCAATATATTTACACTTATTTTATCCTCCCATGCACAAAACACTTAACTCTCTTGAAAGTGATTTCAAATATAATGACAGTGAGATGTGCCATGGGATTCAAAATTCATTGTACTTTTCATGAAATTAAATAATATTTGAACTTGAAAAAAAGTTATTTCAGCATTCATTTAAACTTAGTTTCAAGGGGTAAATTGTTTCACTTATTGATATGGATTTAAAAATGGTTATTAGAATCATTTCAGCTCAAAAGTTTCAAAAACACAAAGAAAATTGTAAAATAAACACACAAAATTTGAAAAACACACATCTTTTTTGTTTTTGTTTTTTTTTAAACAGGAAAACAATTGAAATTACTAAACTAAAAGGTTCCCTCCCCCACACTTAAAATATTTAATTGTTCTCAATGTGAACCCATGAGATGATATATGCACATGAAAGGCATAATTTTTAAATAGGACAAATAATAAAAAAGTGAAAGTGTTAGGAACAGCCTGATGTGCTCAAGTGATGATGGGGTTATGCAGTGTGATAAAATCCACTACATTAGTAGGAAGTACATCAATTTATCTCTTCAAATGTTTCCCATTGACTATAAAGCTCCTTCCAGTGTCCTCTTGTGTGATCTCAACTGCACCATAAGGAATAACATTAGATACAATATAATGACCTAACCATCTGGAATACAACTTACGAGGCATCAGCTTTAGTCATGAACTATAGAGAAGGACTTTCTCTCCAACATGAAACTCCCTTTTTTGGACCATTTTGTAATGATCTGCTTTTGAACTTTCCATGTAGAGCCTTGAGTTCTCATATGATGACAGTCGAATCTCCTCAAGCTCCTAAATTTGCAACTTCCTTTCAATTATAGCTTGGGCCAAATCCATGTTGAATTTCTTTATAGCCCAATATGCCTGATGCTCAACTTCCACTAGGAGATGACATGCTTTCCCAAAAAAACAATCTGAAATGGGGACATACCAATGGGTGTCTTGTATGTTGTCCTATAAGCCCACAATGCATCATCCAAGCGCCTACTCCACTATTTTCTATTTGGCTGCACAGTTTTCTCTAAAATTTGTTTAAATTCCCTATTTGAAACCTCAGCCTAGCCATTTGTTTGGGGGTGGTATGGTGTTGATGTTTTGTGAGTCACCCAATACTTTATAAGGAGGGAAGCAAAATTCTTATTGCAAAAGTGTGTCCCTTGGTCACTGATGATGGCCTTTGGTACTCCAAACCTGCAGAAAATTTGAGCCATGACAAGATCCCCTACAACATGAGAATCGTCAGTCCTGGTGGCCTTGACCTCCACCCATTTACTCACATAATCAATAGAAACCAAAGTATAAAAAATCCAAATGAACTTGGAAAAGGACCCATAAAATCAATTCCCCATACATCAAAAATATCACAGAATAATATGGGTTGTTGGGGCATCTCATGTCTCTTGGAAATGTTCCTAGTGTGTTGGCAATGAGAGTGTGACTTACAAAACACATGGGCATCATGGAATAATCTAGGACAATAAAATCCAGAGTCAAAAACCATCCTAGCTGTCCGTTGGGGTCCAAAGTGTCCACCACAAGCAAGTGTATAACAAAAATGCAAAACAGACTCAAACTCATGATCAGGAACACACCTCCTAATGACTTGATCACTACACAAGCGCCCGAGGTAAATATCATCCCACACATATAACCTAGAATCACTTTTTAATTTTTGGACTTGATTCATCTTCAAATTATCTGGGATTTTAGAGGAAAAAATGTAATTAACTAAATCAGTATACTAAGGATGTGTACCTGAGATGGTATAGAGATGATCATCGGGGAAAGTTTCCTGAAGTGGTACCTGGTCCAAGGTGTCACCCTCTGGTGTGTGAGTAAGCCTACTCATGTGTTATGCCACCAAATTCTCTGACCCCTTCTTGTCCTTTATCTCGATGTCAAACTATTGAGGAAGGAGCATCCAACGGATAAGTCATGGCATTGCATCTGGCTTCTTTAGGAGGTACCTCAAAGATGCATGGTCAGAAAAAACAACTACTTTAGATCCCAATAAATATGAATGAAATTTATCTAAATAAAATATAACAGCAAGAAACTCCTTTTCTATCATGGAGTAGTTTGATTGGGTAGAATCCAACGTCCTCGATGCATATGAAGTCACATGTGAACGTCCATCCTCCATCTGAGATAAGACAGCTCCAACCGCGAAGTTGGAGGCATTACACGTAAGCTCAAATGAAAGGTCCCACTGTGGGGGCTGTATGATCGGTGGAGTGGTCAGACACTTATTTATCTCATCAAATTATACCCTGCATGAATCATCAAAATATAAGTCAATATCATTTTGAAGCAATCAATATAAGGGTAGAGTGATCTTACTAAAATCTTTGATGAAGCGTCGATAAAATCCAGCATGTCCAAGGAATGATCAAACATCATGCACACATTTAGGATATGGTAGGGATCATATAATTTCTACCTTAGTTTTATCAACTTCAATGCCACTTTGTGAGAATATATGACCTAAGAAAATTCCCATTTTGACCATGAAATGACATTTTTCAAAATTTAATACAAGATTCTTCTCAAAACAACGATGCAACACATCACCCAAATTAGAGAGACATTCATCAAATGAGGAACCATAAACTGTAAAATCATCCATAAATACCTCCATGCAGGTCTCAATGAAATCTGAGAAAATACTCACCATGCATCTCTGGAAGGTACCTGGGGCATTGAAAAGTCCAAATGGCATCCTTCGGTAAGCAAAGGTACCGAATGGGCAGGTGAATGTCATCTTCTCCTGGTCCTCTGCTGCAATGGGAACCTGAAAATAGACAAAGAAACCATCCAAGAAGCAATAATGTGTCCTACCTGCAAGTCTCTCAAGAATATAGTCAATGAATGTAAGTGGGAAATGGTCCTTACGAGTGTATTGATTTAGTTTCCTATAATCTATACACACTCGCCAACTATTTTGTACTGTCACCGGAACTAACTCATCATTTTCATTTTTTATAACAGTGAAACCAGTTTTCTTTGGTAAAACCTGGATAGTGCTAACCCAAAGTGAGTCAGAAATAGGGTAAATGATACCTGCCTAAAATAATTTTTCAACTTCATTATTATAAACATTCAAAATTGTTGGATTAAGTCTCCTGTGTGGCTACCTAATCGGTTTATCCCCATCCTCCATGAGAATCCTATGCATGAAAATGGAGGGTCTAATACCTGATATGTCTTCCAATGTCCAACCAATTTCCCTAATGTTATCTCTCAATAGATTCAAAATTTTTTCTTCATGTTTAAAAGAGAGATTGTTAGCAATGATAACAAGTAATATATTACCACTCAGTAAGTATGCATATTTAAGATTTGGGGGCATGGCTTGAGTTCCAATGTAGGGGGTGATGTATGGATGGAGAAATTGATGCAACAGACATATCTTCACAATGAACATTAGTATCCGACTAAAAATCATCAAAATTAGAAAATAATGCATCAAATACATCAGCATACTCAACATCCATGTCATAATCAGAGTTTATATGATCAAAATTTGAATCCACATCAAAATCATATCCAAGAGAGGTTTGTCCATCAAAAACAGGTGTGGAAATACTCTTAGACATCAAACTAGAACCAATACTCATAATCTCTCTAAACATAGGACAATCAAAATCCATGGAATTTTTACTTGGTGGTTCAAAATGGGAGATAACAAAAGAAGAATGGTCCTCAGAGGGGTACTTTATGGATTCCATAACATTAAATATCACAACTTCATTCCCTAATTCCATGGGAAGTGTACCCTCATTGACATTTATGATAGTTTTTTCAGTTTTAAGGAAGGTTATACCTAAGATAATGGGAGCACAAGAACTTACCTGATCATCCTCCATGTTAAGAACGTAGAAATCTGCTGGAAAGATCTTGTATCTTACCCAGAAAAGTACATCCTCAAGGACTCCCACTAGATATGTTGTAGCTCTATTCGCTAATTGCACCACTACTCTCATCGGCTTCAACTCACCAACCTGTAAAGAAGAGAATACAGAGTGAGGCATCACATTTATTGAAGCACCTAAATCACAAAGAGCATCAGCAAAGTGAAACTACCCTATGGTACATGGGATGGTGAATGTCTCGGGAGCCTTGCACTTTTCTGGAATTGCTAGAGTTGGTGTAATGGGTGCGGATACATTCCTTCCATTTTGATCATCTCATTTACCTTGAGCCCTCTTCGATTAGTACAAAGTTATTTTAAGAATTTCCCATACCTTGGAATTTTCTTAATGGCTTCAAGTAGAGGAATGTTGATCTCCACATGCTTGAATGTGTCCAAAAACTCTTTTTTGCATCACCTCTTTAGCTATATTCTTGGTTTGAAAAACCCTATTTGGAAAAGGAAGGGGTTTAGGAGGAACATCATAAATCTTTTTCTTACCTTTATCTTTCACCTTGGATTTCTCATCAGTTGGTATGGAAGGGGGCTTATATGGAGTTGAGGTGAATCCTAGTAGAATGGTAGGTACATATGTATCATTCATTTGTTTCCCACTTCTCAATGTGATGGCACTAACATTACCCTTTGGATCTGGAGTGGGTTGGGAAGGTAGATTTCCGGAATTCTTACTTACAAGTTCATGGTGGGCGGTGGCAATCTGGCACAATTGAGTCTTCAACTCGCTCAGCTCCAACCCTTGACATTTCAAATCATTCTGTTGATTAAGAACAATTTTCTTCAAAAGTTCATCATTATTAGAATCTACTTGGGGTGGGGGGTTCTATTATTGTAGGATTGTTAATGTTTGAGATTCAAATCTCCTTTGTGGTTGTTGGAAACCCTTCTGGTAAGGTGGAGGCTTGTGGAAGTTTTGTGGAAAAGAGGGCCTTTGTTGTTGTCCAGAGCCATACCTCATGTCCGATTGATCCTTCCACCCTTAGTTTTATGTTGGATCAAACTTCTTTTGGGGATATGGTTGTTGTTGTTGTTGCTGATATGGTCTCCCAGGGAACACTGCTGCACAATATTCTGTTTCATGGAGTTGTGGGCAATAGTCAGTAGGGTGGCTTGTCTTAGTGCAAATACCACAAGGCCTTGAAGGAGGGGGTTGGACTGTCTTTTGAGTCAAAGCAATCTGCCTCACCATAGTGGTCAATTCTTCCAACTTGGTATCAATCAAATGACTTTCAAGAGAAGAAGGTCTTACCTGATGTACTCCCCTGACATGCCGTGTACCTCGATCGCCAAATTGTTGGGATTTTTGGGCCATCTTGTCGATCAATGCAAGTGCATCTACTGGTGTCTTGTCCACCACTGCTCCTCCAGCTGCATCATCCACCATGATTCTCTACATAGGTTTGAGTCCTTCATAGAAGTACTGGATGAGTAATTTCTCACTGATTTGGTGATGTGGGCAGCTTGCACACAATATCTTGAATCGCTCCTAATACTCATACATTGACTCCCCTTGTTCTTTCTTGATCCCCAAGAACTCGTAATGAGTGGAAGTGGTCCTTGATGCTGGAAAAAATATATGCAAGAAAAGTCGTTTCAAATCGTTCCAACAAGTTACATATTCGGGTTGTAAATAATACATCCAGTCTTTCGCAGCTCCATCAAGTGAGAATGGGAATTCTGTTAGTTTGACATGATCTTCAGAGACATTTCTAGGTTTTAGTGTTGAGAAAACCACATTAAATTATTTCAAATTTTTATTGGGATCCTCACCAGAGAGGCCATGAAACTTTGTATGTAAGTGAATTAACCTAGATTTCAGTTCAAAGTCTGATTAGAGATTTGGATATGCAATACAATTTGGTTGATAGTTATTATCTGGTGTAGCCAATTCTCAAATTGTTATATTTAGTTCATTTCCATTATTTTCAGCCATTGGTTCTTGTTTTATGGTTGAATTTTAATTTCTTCCAATTTCAATGTTCTGATATTGGAGTAATTCTCCAACTCGTTGAATGTTGAAACTTCCCGTAGACTGAGAATGTTTGATTCATGCCCTAAGGCTACGTTCAATATCAGGGTCAAGATCTAAGAGATCATCAGGATTAGTTCATGTCATAAATCAATGAATGATGAAAAGGAAATAAAGAAAATTGGACCATAATAAAATGAAAAGAAGTTTGAGTTGGTCCGATAAAAATAAAAGAAGAGAGTAAGATAAAAAAAACATGAGAAAGGGGAAAGAAGAAAGGAAGAGGAGAAGAAAAGAATAAAATGAAAATAAAATAAATACCTATAATGGGTTGAATAAATTACTTGCCTCCCTTGAAACTGCACCAATTTGAAAGACGCGCTGTCGTGGGCACCTTTAAATGATGTTTGGTTTCGGGATACATAGGTGCAGCAGAGTGGCTGACCAAGGTCGTCTCTCAAAGGAGGAAGTAAATTTAAACAAATTATTAAAGGTATTCTAAAAATAAAATAAAAGAGAATAAAAATACTATTTTAAAGAATGGGGGGTTTATCACTTATGAAACTAGAAGAAGTTTGCTGGAATAAGATTGCATTTTTTTGTTTTTAATTTTGAAATGAAGTTCGATTAAAATGACACAACAAAAAGATATTTTTTAGACAATATTTAAAAGTAGTAATCGATATAAATCTACCTCTTCATTCAATTATTAATAATTATCATTTAAATTAATATCCACTTAATTATGATTCCTTATTTTGTTAAATCCTGAACCCTACGAGAATTAACTTTACCACAAAGATGATGTGTATTTTAACCTTAGGCTAACTTTGGAACATGCACTCGAAGCACCGTGCTTTGATTTATGTTCTAATGTTAGATTATGGTCAGTGGTAAATTAAGGCACATATCTTCTCTGGAAATTAGAATTAATTGAGTTTAGGGATTATATATGAACACCACAAATTGATACCGTGTGGTTTTCAATTATCAGTTAAGTTCGCGCTCTCACAATTCACACAATTCTCGACCTCGCGTGATTTATGTTTATTGATCAATTGTTTGATTAGTTTCATTTAAAATGAAAACTCAATCAATAGATCATATTATGTTTATTACAGTAGCTCATTTATTCAAAATCAATGAATTAAGAAGGTAAGAGATAGATCGATTACTAAAAGAATAATCCACCATGGGTGGTGTAATCTTCGTTGAAACATTTTTCATTTGAAAAGGATTCGAAAGGGTAGAACCCAATCATGTTTCTACACAATAATTCAATCCAAAAGAGGAAGATTAATAGAATAATAAATTTAAATAAAACATAAGAAAAGATAAGAAATAAAAGAAGAATAAAGATGTTTAAAACACAAATGAAACTATTACAACATGAAGAAGAAAGGAGGCTTCGATGAGGGGATCCTTGCTTCAAGAGATACCCCTCTTCCAATGGTTGGAGAATTTGGGTGAAACAAATTCTTATCTACCTCAAATCTCTGAATTCAGATCCCAACCGTACCAAATGATAAAAACACCAATTTATAGAGTGGTGGAGAAACTATATTCAAAGTGGTTTCATGTGTGAATGGGGAATCTCGGCCAAATATTTTATACTAAATTGGACCGCCCATTTGACCTCCAAAACGCGTGAATTGGCCGGGAATCTAAAGGAATATTTGTACCAAATCATCTCCCCAGTCTTTCCTCAATATATGGGCTCAATCTCAGCCCAGATGGAGAAGATATGGCCCAAATACAGAACTCATGTCCATTCTGCTGAGTCCAGCCCAACTTTGACTTCATGGCCCATTTTCAACAACCAAATGCACTTTTTAGCTCTAGTGTCCTGAATAAAAGTTGTAGAATATTAATTTAGGAACACTGTTTCAAAATTGAAAATTTAAATAATAAATATAAAAATATTTATCTTCGAAATACTACAGTGCACTATAAAGGGTAAAAGTGGAATGTTCACCAAATTTTCAAATGAATGATCAAATCCCAAATATTTTATAAATAAACATATTTAACACAATGTGAGGAAATTATATAATTTATTATCAATAATATATTCAAAAAAATAGTGTTTTATCAGGTAACATTAACATCTCAAAAGGGAGACACATATGTCCATTGCGGTGAATGGGATGTTCGGGAAGGCCATGCAGGGCCAATGCATCGGTAGTTGGGTGGACTCACATCCCAAGTGGATTATATCATACTTCTTGATTATGGAGTGTAGTATAATTTTTCCCCCAATTTTGTATCATTTTTTGGATGTGTTTTATAAGGACTTGTCAGGGCTGCTACCCAAGTGGGATGTTGAGTTCACAATGGAGTTGTTTTTTCGAGTAAAACCTATTTGTATTCCACCTTATAGAATGACATTGGTATAATTCCATGAACATAAAACAAAACTGGAGAAATTAGAGACTAAAGGGATTATTGTCCAAATTATGTCAACTTGGGGATCTCTAGTGTTTTCCTATAATTCTGATGGATCATTGCGGTTTTTCATCAATTATAGGAGGCCAAATCAGATGATAGTTAAAAATACATGCCTTCTTACATGAATTGATGTCCTCTATGACTATTTGAGAGGTGACTTAGTATTCTCCTAGATTTATTTGAGACCTGGGTATTACCTTCTAAGGGAGATACCGTTTAAGGTATCTGAGACTACATTTAAGAGAAGGTATGGGTTTTACATGATTTTTTTCATTCTACTTGGGTTGACTAATGTAGTGGTAGTGTTTATGTACCTAATGAACTTAATCATTCAACCTTACCTTGATAAATGTTCTATTTTATTTTTTGATGACATCTTGGTTTAATATAAGACTCATGAAGACCATTCCAAAAATCATAACATTTTTCTATCTACACTAAGATAGCACAGGTGATAATCCAAGCTATCCAAAAGCCATTTATGTATCTATAGGGTGCATTTAGTAGGTCACATAATCTCAGAGGAAGGTGTGTTAGTGGACATAGATAAATTTTAGGGAGTCGTGTCGTGGAATAATCCCAAGAATGTTTCTGATGTTTGATGTTATTAGGGGTTGGAAGGCTACTATCAAAGGATCATTAATGACTTTTCGAATTTACCCGCACCACTTTGAGGATTTTCCATGAATGGTATAAATTTTGAATGGTCTAAAACATGTGATAATTTCTTCCAATAGTTAAATAAGCGGTTGATTACCACACTAGTTATGATCTTACGCTATCCTAGTCAAGAGTATAAAATTTTTTGTGATGTGTTTGGTGTTGGTATTAGGGTAGTTTCGATGCAGGTTGAGTTGGTTGTCACATATAGGTCACCACATTTCAGGACTCATGAAATAAATTACCATACGCATGATATAGTTCTAGCCGACTTGGTTTACGATTTAAAGTGTTGGTAGCATTATTAGTTGGTAGAATGTTTCAAGGTGTGTATTGAACATAAAAGACTTAAGTACAACTTTTATTAGCCTAATTTGAATCCTCATCAGTGAAGATGGGTCACGTATAAGATGTATTTCAACATTGAGTTTGTTAAAACACTATAAAAGGGAAATTGTGTTGCAGTTTATTTGGGTTGGAAGAATCAAAATCATGTGGTTCAGGAATCCAACTCATAGTGGATAATTATGGGTTTATTTACTAAGATGCATCTGGGGTGCAGAATGGTGAGGGGAAGATGATAATTGCATCCATTGTAGTTGAGTCCATGCTTCTAAGTTGGACTAAGGATAGGCAATGTGAGGTTCAAAAATATTTTTATTTAAGGGAAAGTCTTAAAGTTTTGGAGTCACCTTCAAGTTGTAAAATTGGTGTTTATAGAATCATTTATGTTTTTGGATGTGTGGTTATTCCAAAGTGTATGCGATGCGATTTTATGCATGAGTTTCATGCATCAAAGGGGGAAGTACATCCAAGTTTTACCAAAATGTATCCAGATATTTATACACAATGTTAGTGGGTAGGGATGAAGAAGGAGGTTGTAGGTTTTCGGTCATGATGCCTTACCTACCTGTAGTTTAAGGATAAGAATCAATGGATGGGTAGTTTGTTTTAGCCATTTCCCATTCCAAAATGGAAGTGAGAGGATGTGAAGATGGATATTGTGGTGGGTGTCCCATATACACCTTAGAAGAATGATGTTATTTGGGTAATTGTGTATCAGTTGACTAAGGTGGCTCATTTCAATCCAATTCTATATACTTTAGCCATGGATCAGTTAGGTGAGTTGTATGTTTGATAGATAGTGTAGTTGCATGGGGTACCTCAGACTATAGTTTCGAACATGGCCTACATTTCAGTTTGCACTCCTTGAAGAGATTATAAAGGGAAATTGGTACCCATGTTTTTTTTTGAGTATCGATTTCCACCAATAGACTAACAGGTAGTCAGAGCATACTATTTAGGTGTTAGATGACATTTTTAGGCAATGCATTATATATTTTGGTGGATCATGGGAAAAGAACTTATCACTTGTTAAATTTTCCTACAGTAATATTTACTATGATACGATTAAGATGGAACCATTTCAAGTGCCTATGTTAAAATATTTTGTTCTCTTTTGTGTTGGATGGAGACTAGGTATGAGATTAATTGGGATTGATTCTCTTGCAGAATATTTTAGAAAATATTTCGTTTATTTGGAAATGTAAGGATATGGATCAAAGTATGAAGAAGTATTATGCAGATAGATGTAATCAACCGATTGAGTTTATAGTGGGTGATCACTGGTTTCCCTAGGTGTCTGCAAGGTTGGTTCACCATCAGATTATGAAATAGGGTAAGTTGGCACCCAGGTTTGTAGGAATATTTGAAATTTTGGAGATGATTGGACTGATGGTATACCAATTGTCTCCTCCATAATTTATAAGTGGTGTGTGTTATGTCATTAATGTGTCACAGTTTTGGTAGTGTCACCCTGACACATCCCACATGATTTATGTAAAGGAGGTTGAGTTTGAAGTTGATGCATCCTTGAAGGATCATTTGGCTCGTATTGTGGATCATAATGAGAAAGTATTATAGGTAAAGATGGTTCCATTTGTTTGAGTTTTATAGAATCGTGTTAATGTTCAAGAAGAAACTTGGGAAAAAGGGGTAAAATATATAGGCCCGTTGACCTGATCTCTTTTCTATATAACCTCAATTATGATTGAAGTGCGACAATAGGATGAGTCGTTATAAGGTGGGGAGGTTGTAAGATTCTAGACGTAATGGAGGTATTTACTTGTTTAATTTTTGGTTTAAATCCTTTAAAGATATCTAATTAAAAGTTTACTTTGTGCATGTGGTATCTTAGGGGTGTTTTGGGTGATAGAGACACAAAAGAGGGGGAAATAGGGAAATTATGTGCATGAGACATGGTTGGCGCATGGTTATTGTTAACTATGCAAGGGAGAATTCCAAACTGTGTGAAACTAGGAAGAGGCATTATACATGGTTGGTTCATGGTTTTTAAATAATCTGGTATCCCTATGTATCCATGTGACTCCTCCCACCCCCCTTTTATATAGGTAGGCACATGGTTGAGGAACGGTTTGGAAAACTGTGCGACTGAACCATGTGCCCCATTAAAATTGGTATTTTTCAAAATTTCCCCATCAGGATTTTAAGGTTTCTCACCCAAATGTGTCCCAAATTTCTCCAACATTAACCCTAGGGATTAACCATTTATAAAAATACTTACCAAGGTTTCATCTCCTTTGATTATAGGTCATTTTGAGTGTTATCGGTTGTTGATTAAAGCTTCGGGTTAGTATAATTCTTCTCTTGATTATTTTTTTGGATTAGGGCTTCTGGTTTCATTCATCTTCTTATGAATCCCTAAGACCATATTTATATAGAAAATAAAATGTTGGGGGTTCAAATAGTTCTTTAATTTGGATCTACATCTGGGTTTTATTGAGAGTTCATCTATGGATTTGAGGTAGGTTGTCAATAAGTTATATCCCATTGTTTTATTATCAATTTGTTCATGTGTGGGATCAACATTACTTCCCTCTAAATGTGAATTTGATTAATTTAGTTATATTTAACAAAATGGTTGGATAATTTATGATTTATACCCCTCATTATTCCCATGGGATTCATTGAGATTTATTAGACTATTTAGGGTCACCCATGGTGTGAGCCAATATTCATGAACATGGAAAATTGTAATTTTAAGCATAAAGTTAACTTGTACTGAAATAGGTCCCTTGATTAATGTGTTGACATAATGAATCAAATTATATATAGGAACTAATGGTTTTTTTTCTTGTTTTTTAGAATGTTGTAAGTTATTATTTGGAACAACGTGAAAAGGGTTTCAATAGAATAAAGTGAATGTGTCAAATGACTTATGAGTTTGTAATGGAATTGTGTAAATGGGATAATGTATATGAATTGATGAACCATTTGAAATGGGTTAGTGTATTTAAATTATTGAATATGATTAGTGGGTTAATGTATAAAATGTAAAATGGGTTAAGTGGGCTATTCTAAGTAAATGTAAATGTGTTAATGGGTTAGGGCTTGATGAAGATTCATGTGTTGAATTAAATGGGGATTGTAAGTGTGATGTGTATTGTTTGAGAATGGTTTCTTATATGTTATATTTGTTAAATGGATAAATAAACATGTGCACATGGCTTGGTTGTTATGGGGTATTGGACTTCAAAAACTACGCCCATGGGTCAAGTTAGACTGAGGCTCTAAACCCCACTCCAATTATGCACTGTTTTGGGAAGGGGAATGAGGCTCTATAACTCTAACGTTTTTATTTAATGAGACTTCCTAGACTAAGGATCCAATGTAAGTGTGATTTATTGGTTTTGTTAAATGTTTATCCTTAGTGAGAAAGAGAACATGACATATTCCCTTATGGATAGTATCCAACTAGCTTACGAAAACTGTGTAAATGATGTATATTCCAAACCCACCGAACAATTAAAGAATATGGACTAAATAATTAAAATGTTTATGGTGAATATTGTTAAATAATGGAACCCAAGTTGTATCTTTTTTATCATTTAATTTATTTTTTATTTTCATGCACAATATTTTTAGACTTGATATTTTGTAGACACTGTTGGTGGCTTCCTACTAAGTTATACTCACATCCTTCTAGGGCTGCTATTGGGTACTTGAGTAGATTTTATGGTTTTACTTCAAGAAAATGGAAAAGGCCATATCCTATATGGTTGAGTTAATCTTGGGTTATGCATGGATTAGGATTTGAACATTGAGTGAGAACCCAATTTGGGGATTCATCTATTTATCTATATTTTTTTTCTTTTCTTCACTTTTGTAACAGTTTGTATGACATGACATATTTTTCATTAATTCGTGTTTTCTGCCCATATATGAAGTGGTTGGTAAAGCATGTTTATGTTTTGTTACTAGTTTCTTCCTTTATTCATTATTTTTATCTATTGTGGCTTACTATGATAAATATGGTATATTCTCCCCATCAATTACACTAGAATCTCATCATTATTTGGTTGGTTATGGAATAGAGGGAGTCTCACCTAAGGTCATGTAAAGACCATTCTTGGGGCACCGGTTTAGTGTATCCTGAGTTTGTGATGTTACATAATCATTTATTATTATGAAACCCCACTAATCATAGGATGTTATTTTAACCATATATTATGATTCAAAATTTTTTATGATATATCTATGTAAAACATTATGATTGATAAATAGTGAAAATGATATAAACACATTTTAATAAATTATATACAAAAAGGCATTAAACAGTCCATTTGCAATATTTATATCACAAAATTTGATATATCCGACTCATACCATATGTGAAAATATTTACAAAACATATTTATTTATTAATTTGGGTAATTGTTTTCATCAAATGATTCCCCTCCAACATCCCCATCAATAATTTAAATGCACTAGGGTGTAGTGGAGGTGGTGGAGCTTATTCCCAATAATGTTTTTCATCTATTTCCATGGAGAAACAAAAATATCTTGAAAAGTACAACGTTGAATCCTTCAAAAGGGGCTATTTTCACATATAATTTTTGATAAATTTAATAAAATATTTAAATTATCCTAAAAACTCCATCATTTTTTGTTAATCAATTTATTTACATCTCTCATCATATCATTGTTACAATGAAGAATACAAACTACGATTACCCTAGAAATATCCAGGCATTATCTATACATCTTGAAAAAATTTCATTTGTAACATGGCTACTAATATAGAGAAACCAAATGCCTTTGATCATTATTCATTTATTGCAACTAGAGATCTCCCAAGTTGAGAGAATTTATCTTTTGTTCTATAGGTCTTGAGAGGGAAGAAGAAAAATTCCTCTCATTCTTACGAGTGTTCAAGAGAGGTTATCTTAGTCAAGAAAAGATTATATTGAGTGGAAACGTGACACAGAATAATTCACCCAACCCTAAAAATGATATAAAATAAAATATATAGATAATATTGAATATTTGATAATTTCACAAAGTCCCTTCATTAAATATTCTCTTTAGTATATTCACCATGTAAAATAATATCATTTTTATTTTTATATTCCATATCATGTGCTAGCTCATAAATATTTGAATATAGTTTATTAAATAAATATATTAATATTATTTAAATTATATTAAGTAAAATATATCATTTCTATTGGGTTCAAAATTATGCACTTCAATCCACCTAAATATTTATTAAAACTTGAATATTAAATACTTATTTAAATAAATAAATATCATTATATTATTAATTTACAAAATATTTTATGCACTAAACTTATGAATATATATTTATTTTAATATTTATATTACTAAATAAATATTTATATTAAATAAATATTTATATTAAATATTTATTTGTTAATTTTGAGTAATAAAACAGATATAAATAGATAAATATTGTATTCAATAAGTTACAAATGATATTTATTTAGTATTCAAATCAAAAATATTCTAAACATGAATAACTAGATACTAAATTTATTTGAATAATTTAACATGAAAAATTATTAAAACACTAGTCATGAATAATATTCATTCTAAGTATTGAATTCAAAAAAAAATTAACTGAGATAATGGATAAAATTAGTGTGTACACTTCTAGGCCTATTTCTCAGTGGAATTAAGAAAACATAACTAAAATCAAATTCAAATATGTAAACATGCCAAGGAATCCATATATAATAAAGTTAATATCAAAAAATAAGAACCTCGTACAAAAATTTACTATGTAATATAATAACTCTGTCTAAATATCTCATCAACTTTATTGCAAACTTGTGTCATTAACCTATATAAATCAATTGTATTTCTTTAACACTCTGAATTGGACTCATTTACAAACTACCATAGCCACAGAATAAATCCAATAGTTCCATTTCAATTAAATCTCATAAGATATCTTCTTCCAATAATATAGAAGTGGAAAATTCTTTATTTACGTATTCAATCAGCATTATGTCACTAATGAAACATTTAATGTAGACTATATTTCCCTAGAAATATGTCATCATGGTTTTCATAAATACATTTAAGTATATGATTCCTGATATATATTAATAATAATATTAATTCTAATGACCAATACACAATTAAAATGATAGGAATATCCAATGGAATATATAACATGTGGAATTTATATTGGTGGTTCTATCCTCATAACCTCCCTTAATCGAGATACCAAGTACAAACATCATTAGAATAATCCTCATCCTATTATAGGAATTAAGCAAACAATTTTCAAAAAATCCTATGTGTATTATCAAATATATGTCATATAAAACATTGTACATATGTTTAAGAATAATTTCATACCACATGATGGTTCTAATATAATGGTAAACTATTATAACCTTTTGATGCGAAAAAATCAATAAAGAGATTATCATATTATGTTACATAGATGAACACTCATCCTGTGATAAGATATTTAATATTATTATAGTGGTGTAATGTAAACTTTTATTTGGTTTTAGGGACCCAACTCCAACAGAATCCACCTTTAACTAGATACAATTGTTAATAATATTTATCCCACTATCTCTCACATGATATCCACGATTCTATTGAGATAATTCTTTAGTCATTGGGTCTATCTAGTTTTCTTCCATGGAAACCCTACTTACTGTCGACTGAACTCTTAGTAAAAAATACATTAAGAGATTTTACTTTTAGGGTATATGATTCTACAATTTATATGACCATGGATCTTTAGATAGTACAACTATTTTAATATAATCCTAATAATGTATGATAGCATCGTTACTCCTCAACACCACATAAAGATCATCGATGAAGTTGTATATGAAAATATCTTTGATATCGATATTATAAGACAAAATATAATAAGAATATATTTTACAATCGACAAACACTGAATATGTATAACTCTTCTAGCTCACGGCTACACCCATTAATGTAAAACACTTATCGAGAATATGATTTAAAATTATCATAGTCTGTATAGAAACTAGAATATGTGTATCCCCTAATAACTAATTCCCCCTCTACACCATAAACCAATAATGTAAGCTTTATATACCACATAAACATCATGATTGTATTTACATCCACCCAATGGGGTGCACCAAGGTCTTCTTGATATCATTTTATCATTAAAAATGGGTAGTTAACATCAATCCAATAACATAGAATAACATAATTTATAAAAATTATCGAATATGCATATGGGATTATACTCATTATATATTTCTCCTATTATATCTTATGATACATTTTATTTGAGAGAAGTATACCATGTAACATCAAAAACAATCATATCATGGATTATTCCATACCAAATCTATTTAATATCTTATTAATTTATGTATCTTGACTTATCCTAAGAAGCCTATTAGATCAATCATAATGGATATTTATCACTAGAATATGGGTTTTTTACCTAATTCATTCATGGAGAATCATTTTTTAACTCTGTGTTAAATAACTATAAGGCTTGTATATCATTTCCCATCAATAATATATTGTTAACATATGATACTATGAAAACAAATAAAATCCTACTAATCTTCTTGTATACATAGGGTTCAAATTAAATACATATGAAAAAAAGTATCTTACGGATTTATAAAAATTAATGTTCCAAGACCTTGATGCTTACTTCAACCCATAAATGGATCTCTTCAACTTTACCACTATATTTGAATTATTTGCAATCAAAATTCCTTATGGTTATTCCATATAGATATATTTCACAACGTTTCCAATAATGATCTCTATTTGGATAATCTTTTTTCAAATCATATAATAATGGTAAGCTACTATGGATTGTATAGTTCTAAATGATTTCAATATAGACACTAGATAAAAGGATTCATCGTAGTCAATGCCTTAACATTTTTTAAAACCATTATAAACCAGTTATTCTTTATTGGTTCAGAATTTACCATTTATTTCTAGCATCCTCTTGAATACCTATTTTCATAAAATTGTATTTTAATCAATTATGGGATATACCAAAATCCATAATTCGTTCTTGAACATGGAATCCATTTAATAATGTATTCTATCCACATTAAAACTTCTAAACATGTTACTTCTTCCTTGTAGGAGAGATATTCATTATCTTTAACTAGTAATGTGACACCTTCCTTGGTGACTAGAAAATAATCTCTCTAGTTCTATAACCTATTTGGTTCTCTTACATAGTACTTGTGTCTCTAGAATAACTTATTAAACTAGGATTTGTGGAATGTATTCTTATTCTAAATCTTTCCATCGTAATCTTTAAATTCCATGATATATACCTTGCTCAAACTACCATTATCAAAGATATTTTCCCTTTAAATAAATGTGGAAAATATATCAACCAAATCCTTTTTATCTACGGAAATGTCTAGATAATATACTTTAATATATTTAGGATGTATTATAATTTTTCACTCCATACCCCCTGATATTGGTTTATTTTCAAAGATAGCCTTAATAGTAATCTTACATCCCCACACATGAACAGGGGACACAATAAATTTTCTCCAAATCCATACAGTAATAGTATTCCCTTTATGAATTTAGTTGTATCTAACTGTATTATATGTGATTGATTTTGTAATTTGTATACCCAAAAGGAAAATATAAGACTATCATGACTCATCATTGATCTCACTGATGAAGATCAAATTTTCATATATTTTATACTTTAATTCATTGTTTATAATCCCACCATAGTGCTATTTTATGGGTAATTGTCACATGTTTAGATTTTAGTGTTATTTAGATCGTAAATGCAAAAATGGCCAAATTCTGTAATTTTAACAGATTGTTTTCACATGGGTATTTTGGTCATTTACGATTAAATATATGTACCAATTTTATGATTAAAATTATGGTAGAATCCTTATTTAATTTACTTCATTTTTTTCTTATGGATTAGGGGATGAATTGATAATCTCGTGGATTTAAAAATTAAATGAAGTTGAAGAGTTTTCTAGGAGGACAGAATGAGCCCCACCAACGTAACGAATGGATAACTCAGCGCAAACACCTTCAAATGCATTGATTCATACTGAAAAGAAAATAGGATTTTTTAAGGCATGTCCATGATGAAGTTCAAGTCAAAATACTCTCATTAATGCATTATGGGAATGCTCACAACATGTAGAAGATGAAACATCTGACCAGGAAGAAAAGGTTCAATTGAGTAATAAATTCATAGCATCAATAAACGTCATCCACAAAGGCTCATTTATTGTGGAGTGATGCGACATTACATGTGGAACAACTTTTGTTAAGGAAGCAACGTGTAAATCGATGGATTGGAGGGCAATAATGTCACATGAATTTGAAGAATTGAAAATTCGGTGAGTCAAATGGGAAGATTAAATGTCTCAACTTTAATCGATCATAACTCCTACATACGATGGCCAATAAGACAAATATTTGTATGGTGAATGCAGGAGACATTATGGAACATCTTTTATGAATAAACCTATTACAAATTCGTCCATTCAATGGGACATCAACTCGGCATCATTTGAAAGATTATTTTGGAGAGAATTCATTCACCTCATCTCCCTATAAATATTCATCCTCACCCCTTCTCAAAGCATTGGAACTTTTGTGTGGCCATTTTGTATTGTTTTGTAGTATCCTTTCTTATATATTATATTTATAATGTTTTAATTTATATTACTCTTCTTCTTCATATCTCATTCTTCCATTTTTACTTTTATTTGTTTCTCCCACTGTATACTCTTCTAACTCCATGAGAATGGGGAACTATATCGATATTTGTTTGAGGGGGAGACTGGTTGATGATTGAGTTTCATTATACTTAAATTTTAATCAGTTTATTTTATTTTTAGGATTTAGGTGGTTGTAAAATTTATTATGGTGTGTGATTTCCCCTTTTTCTCTACCTCTGAGTTCTTCTTCTCATTCAACATTTATCCTTTCCTTCACTATCTAAGTCATGCATACGATGGAGTATGGCTTGGGTAGTAATGCTCAAAAAAGAGATCTCCTAGCCGACTTTAGGAAGAGTATTTCTCCACATGCATAGATATCATTGTTGGGTAAATAACATTTCGAATAAGATGGTGTAGTGTGATAGATCTTGATCACTACATTGAATTGATATTGAAAATATTTTAATAAACAATAATATCCACCATTATGATCCCCCAAGAACAAATGTCTTGTTTCTTCTTTTTAACATCATACTGTTTTCATTACATATATATGAATATATATATTCATATATTATGCATATTTCAAACTCATCATTATATTAAATATTAGTTAAAAAATAAATATTGACAATAGAATTTTGTGTTTGTGTAAGTTGCCTCCTTGAGACTGACCCTAGGAGTGAACTATATTGAATTATTAGGTAAAAAATATTTTGATCTGGGATCTGCGACAAATTCCCATGCATCAAATTGGCACCGTTTCCCAGGAGGAGCAACACCTGCACCCACCATTTTTCATAAAAAACAAAAAAAATTATAAATTTCAAAAACTAAAAAAAACATTTTGTTTAAGATGTATTTCAATGGTGATTATTCTGCATGGACTGCCCAATATTAGGTTCCAGGAGAAGATTACAATGATATTGAAGCTAAGTTTAAAAGGATTAGTGCAGTCGTGGAAAAATTGGAGAGTCAAATAGAGTTGATTACTGAATACGTACATGCATGTCAAGAGAAACCTGAACCTAATCCTGAGCTGGAACCTGAACAAAAACGAGTGGTGGAAGAGATTTCACCACTCATTTTTTATGTTAAAGAACCTGAGGCGGGTGAGAAGGAGCTACTAAAGGAGCTAACAATATCATCTCATACTCATCCATTGCTTGAGAAGGTCCCTAATGTACACATTCCATCTGATGTACTTATGGGAGATCTATATTTTTTGAAAGAATCATGGAATCACTTTGTTGAAGATAACCTCAAACCTGATATTTCGATGCTTGATATTTAACTATCAGTACCTTTTGACCTCACTCTTGCATTGGAAGATGAAGAAGAATATGCACCTGCTGAGATGGAGTTTCCAATGGTCATGTCAGAAGAAATCAATTTCCAAGATGACTTACTCGAAAAGGGTGATTTCTTTATTGATTCGTCATGTTTTATTTTTATTCAAACTGAAATGTTTTCTAACGTCTCCTTTCTTGAAATTTATGATATAGGTTAAATGGATCAGGCCTTGGATGTTGATTATGAGACCACAAAAGTGGTGGTAATAGAGGGAGAAGAGCCAGTGAAGCTGGTGGGGGTACGATTACCTCCTCTACATCAATTTTCAAATCATATAGAGGAGGAAACCATAGAAGTTCACAGGTAGCACCATTATTTTCTATTCCCTCCCACTCTGGATCTCAAATTCTATTTGTATTCTTTCTTGGGGGTTGGGAACATTATTATATTGTTTGGGGTTCTCCAATATCAGTGTCTACTGATGGACACTGGTAAAAGTCTCCTGTGGTGGTTTATCTCAAAGAAACCATATCCACCTTCTGATTGGGGATAATCCACTACAACTGCCTGACTATGGGCAGTAAAAACCTAGCATCCTCTTAGGGGTCAAACCAATAATTATCCTTCTTCAATCCCCTTATTCTTTCTTTTTATTTATTTTTCTTATGTTATTTCATTTCTTTCTTTTAGTTTTAATGTAGTAGCAGCTAGGAGCTTAACTCAAGGCTGCCACTGAAAAATAAATCTGGTTGTGTCTTTCTTTTTCTTTATTTTGTTTGCTGCCCAATATAAATTCTATGTGAAAGTTTTCTTGACCTGATTTGAGCTTAAATGTTGTAGTAAATGTATTAAGTGTGGGGGAGGTATTTCAACTTGTTTTTAGGATTTTTTTGTGTGCTTTAATTTTATATTTCAATTTTTTTTGAAATTTTCTTGTTTACCATTTTCATTTCTTTGGTTTGTTTTTAGGAATCTTGAACTGAACCAAATACATGAGAAAATTCAAACCATCTTGGTATTTTTTTCACATTGTTTGATTTTAATATTTTAGGATTTAAATGATTTCTGAATGGATTTGGTTTCTAATTTTTGATATTTTCATTTGATGAAGTTTGATTGACTGTGAAACTCATATGCACTAGTGCTATCCAAATTGAATATCATGCCAGACCCAAGAGGTTTCTAAACCTATTTTACATACTCTTACATTTCAATTTTTCTTGAGAGCCTTGAGACAAGTTGTTTGATCCATAACTTGCTATTTTTTCTTTTTCAAAGCTGTTAGAGTTCATGAAATGTGTCAAGTATGATTGAGGCATCACTTTGAAAGCCCCTTTTGCATTAAACTCTTACTTTGGACTACATTTACATATAACCATCATTAATCCCCTAGTAGAAATGAAATACATTGTTATGAAGATACATTACAATCCCTTTATCCCTTTACAACCTTCTCTATATGTTAAATGCATTATTATTGTTGAACTCAAGTGTGGGGGAGGGAGAAGATGGGCTGTATTTTTCTTTCCTGGAGAATATTTTTGAGCTGAATTGAAAGTGTTTCCATATTTATTAATGCTTGGGTGGACGAAATGTCATGATGGAAATATGGATGGGTACCCAAAAATATAATTACACATATGGGCTAGGTGTTCACCAATATTTGAAGATCCAAAGCTACCTCTCTTTTCCTCAAAAACATGATTCTGAAGAGAAATCCAGATCTGAATTCAAGCTGAAACAATGATACAAATGGGGAAATGAGGGATGAAAATCATTGATACTAAAATTTTAAGTGTGAAATTTCTGAAAGAAGAGGTGATTGGAAGTGATTCATTTGTGACATGATTAAGGAACACACCATTCTTGGGAAAAACTGTTTTCATGCAGTTACTTCACTTTAGAGCTTAACCCTCCTCATTCTACCTCAGAAGTTTTTACATTTTAAACCTGCTAACCCTCAACCTCAGAATAACCCATGAAAAATACCTCATGATTGAAACATTTTTGACTATGTGAAGTAGAGATATTAGGTGGATAGCAAGCCTATGGATATCACACATGTTCTTGGGAATGAGAAAAAGTCCACATTAAAATATCTTTGAGTGAAGAGAGAAATATTTTTCCAGGGAGGTAAGTATGACCTGCATGTGAGGATTAACATGATATTGAATGGATTTATATATTTTTTGAGGAGTTCTGAAATTCAGAACCATGTAGCAGGCATGATATTTTTTCTGATATGATAATTGAGCTGTGTTGTCATTTATGCTTTGAGAAAATTATTTTTGACCATGGTATAGGATGATTGCCCAGGAGTGCAATGTTTAAGTGTGGGGGAGTGATGAAGCTAAAATTTTAATATATTTTATACTTTAATTCATTTTTTATAATCTAAACATAGTGTTATTGTATGGGTAATTGTCACATGTTTATGTTTTAGTGTTATTTTGAGCGTAAATGCAAAAATGGACAAATTTTGCAATTTTAAAAGATTTTTTTCACAGGGGTATTTTGGTCATTTACCTTTAAATATATGTCCAAATTTTATGATTAAAATTTTTGTAGAATATATATTTAATTTCCTGCATTTTTGTCTTCTGGACTAGGGGCTGAATCGATTATCTAGTGGCTATAAAAATTCAATGAAGTCGAAGAGTTTTCCGGGCGGACAGAATGATCCCCACCGATGTAACAGATGGATAACTCAGCACACACACCTTCAATTGCATTGGTTCATACTGGAATGAAAATAGGAATTATTAAGGCGATCCCATGACGAATTACAAGTCAAAATACTCTCATTAAGGCATTATGGGAACGCTCACAATATGTGGAAGATGAAACATCTCATCAGGCAGAAACGGTTCAATTGGGTAATAAATTCATTTCATCAAGAAACGTCATCCAAAATGTCTCATATGTTGTTGAGGGACGAGAAATTACATGTGGAACAACCATTGTTAAGGATTTAATGTGTAAATCGATGGATTCGAGTGCACTAATGTCACAAAAAGTTGAAGAATTGAAAATTCGGTGAGTCAAATGGGAAGATTAAATGTCTCAGATTTAATCGATCATAACGCCTACATAAGACGCCCAATAAATCTCATATTTGGAGGGTAAATGTAGGATACATTATGTAACATCTTCTATGAAGAAACCTATTACAAATTCGTCCATTCAATGGGACATCCATGTGGCATCATTTTGAGGATTATTTTGGAGAGAGTTCTTTCCCCTCATCTCCCTATAAATATGTATCCTCACCCCTTCGCAATGAATTGGCACTTCTGTGTGGCCATTCTTTATTGTTTTGTAGTTTTTTTACTTCTGAAATATATATATATAATGTTTAAATTTATATGAATGTTCTTCTTCATACCTCATTCTTCCATTTTTACATTTATTTGTTTCTCCCACCGTATTCTCTTCTAACTCTATGAGAATGGGGTACTAACCTCGATGTTTGTTTGAGGGGGAGAATGGTGGATGATTGAGTTTCGTTATACCTAAATTTTAATCTCTTTATTTAATTTTGAAGATTTAGGTGGTGGTTAAATTTATTATGGTGTGTGATTGCCTCATTTTCTCTACCACCGAGTTCTTCTTCTCATTCCACATTTATCCTTCCCTTCAATATCTAAGTCATGCATACGATGGAGTATGGCTTGGGTAGTGATGGTCAACAAAGAGAACTCCTAGCCGACTTTAGGAATAGTATTTACCCACATGAAGAGATCTCGGTGTTGGGGAAATAAAATTTCGAATAAGAGGGTGTAGTGTGATAGATCTTGATCACTACATTGAATTGATATAGAAAATATTTTAATAAACAATGATATCAACCATTATGATCCCCAAGAACAAATGTCTTCTTTCATATTTTTAACATCATATTGTTTGTATTATATATTTATATATATATATATATATATTCATATTTTATGCATATTTCAAACTCATCTTTATATTATATATTAGTTAAAAAATAAATAGTGACAGTAGAATTTTGGTGTTGTGGAAGTTTCCTCTTTGAGACCGACCCTCGGATTGCACTATATTGCATTCATATGTAAATAATATTTTCATCAGGGATCTGCGACAAATTCCCACGCATCACTCACCAAATCCAATAAGTTGCAGTTCCACCATTCAATAACATTATTACACCATGGTGTATAAAGTGAGATGTGATAGTATCCATAATTAACTTAGGTAAGAGATTAAATCTTGTATAAGATGTTCCTCTCTATGGTTGGATAAATGTAACTATATATTTTTAAAAATATGGTTTTCTAATTTATTCATGTTTCCCCTAAATTTATATAAGGAATTAAACTTATAACTAATTAAGTATAAATATATATATTTACTAAATTATTCTGTAAAAGTAATGAATTATGATTATCCACCATTATAATCTACTATAAATGGTCCACACTTGTTTGCATGAACTAATTATAAAACGTCTGTAGTGCTTTCACCGTTTTTACTAAATGAAGATTTAGTTATTTTACCTTGAAAACAAGAATAAAATATATAAAATGGTTTTTCTTAAAAAAACCATATATCCTTATTGATATAGAATTTTCGATTTATTCTTGATTATATTACCAAATTGTTGATCTAATAACTAGGTGTGACATGAGTCATGTGAAATTAATTTGTTATCAATTTCCAATGCTTAATTATCATATTCAATTATTTAATGATTATTTTTCAAACGTTTCATACCATAACATATTATATCTATATAAAACTATAAACACTTATTTCCAAACATGAAAATAATGTTATCCATTTCTAAACTAGATATGGATATTATGTTTTTTGGTACATTGGGGACATGATAAAAAATGTTTAATACATGAATCAGTATTGCTAAAAATTTGAGATAGTAGCCTCTAATAGCTAGTGTATCTAGAATTACTCTCTTGTAAAAATAAATAACCACCTCGACTCTATTATGCTTATAGAATCTATATTTCTTTTTTATTGGATAAAACATTTTTTTAAAAACTATATCTAAAAAACTATTTTTTGAAATTGAGTGATTATATTTGATAATGAATGCACCTAATTTTTCCCTTTTCTTCATCAAAAAGGTGCAGTTGTTTTTCCAATGGCCTTTCATTCTAGTTTATAAATGCATTTAATGTTTAAATTTAGATTAACCATTTATATTTATTAACATTATAGAGTATTGTAAAGAGAACCTAGACCTAGATTTAGTCTTAGGTCTTTTCACCTTTTATTTCCTCTTGTTAATCATAGGGATAAATGGTTTTCCATGCTTCATGTCCTCATCCTCCTATAGATTTATAGTAAAGATATATAAGAGTATATTATTTATAATGTTAATATTAATATTTATAAAAAAACATGAGAAAATTTGAATAACTAAGGAAATAATGAATTTTGTGCGTAATTATTTGGGTAACATGAAGCCTAGAATTTTTAAATTATTAATGTAGACAATCATTTTTATATTACATGAGTCCTGGTTGCCACACCTTATCAATGTTTCATATAAGGGGTCCCTTAGAGAACATTTACCTCTCTTTTCATGATTTATTTTAATAATGATCATATATATGAGAAAATATGGAATATGTATCCATGTATCGATGAAGCTTATAGAGACCACTTGTAATGGATAATATCATGAGAAATTAGATATCCAATAAAATAAATTCAGGTTTCCAAAATAAATGATTCTCCTTCTCAGTTGCCTCTAATAATTATCAATTGGAACATTAGACTCCATGACATAAAACTTCCACTCTTAGCAAAGGATGAAATAGAAGCACTTCTATTACCCAAGGAAGTTAGTGTTGGTGAAGATATTTTATTTCTTCAATATTGATCATAGGGATTGTTTCTGATGCATTCGTCAGGGTGCGCACATCCATCTCGTTCGGGGACTAGAGACGCGACTCTTTTTGTATCCCCGCATTCCCTCTTTCCAAAGGCAGGCAGCATCTGCTCCTTATTCAGGGATGTCTAGTCCTTTATCGAAACGGGATGATGGGATATCTGTTCTTTCTTCTGTGGATTCCTCCTCAGAACTCGTCACCTTTTCCGGGTCTCCCTCATTGACTTAAGACGTTGTTCGTGAAACTCTTCTGGGCACCATATCTTTATGGGCACCAGTTAATTACGCTTCTTCTGTCAGGACATTCCAAGGGATCCAGTTAGGGAAGAAACCTTCGGTTATAGGACTAGTCATGTTTGGCATCACTGGTATGTCTAGATGCTGGGGATTTTTGTGTCTGTCTTCATTCCCTTATTATAGGGCTTGTCGAGGGCGCAGAAGCCCGAGGCATCCCACATCGAACATGGGCAATTGTATGACATGGGCATTTATCTGAGGTTTTCCTCGGCTTCCTATGATTAACACAGGCTATGCCACAATTTTATCATCTAGCAGAGATGGATCAAGCTAATTAGAACACTGACTAGAGTGAATCAGATGGACAAACCCCCTTGAGGGAACACCGATATTGGGGAAAATGAGTGGGTGGCCGCTCGAATGATGTCAAACTGAACGGAGAATGGAATGCCATGATTCCACTGGGATGTGGCATCCCAGGTAGGAATTAGGATGGATGATGGAAGGTTTTGTGAAAGGTATGGTGAATGGGATGGAAAATTCAAGAGGATGATGATGGTTTTCGGCTTGAGCCTCGAAGAGACTTCCTACGTATCCCTGTGGCTGGGAATCAAAGTCCAAATAGTTCGTAGGATGATGGCATGGGGCTTACACTATGGCCTACCCAGGGTGTTGGTGGACCGATGTGAAGGGGTGTCCGGACAACCAGGTGGTGGGCTTAAACCTCATGAAGGCTTCCTACGTACCCTTCCTTGGCAATGATCAAAGTCAGCGTAGTTCAGAATGGTGTGGGTTTACACTCTAGGATGCCCATGATGATAGGGTCTTGGTGCACCGATGAAAAGATGGCCAGGACCAATGGAGGTCAATGGTCTTGAACCTCAGGTAGGTTTCCTACGTATCGTGCAATGACAAGGATCAAAGACAACATTGTTCATGATGAAAAGGGGTTATAGAACTGACGTAAAGTGTTGTCGGGACAACTGGGTGTTGGGATCGAACCACGTGGATACTTCCTACGTACCTCTCCTTGGAAAGTATCAAAGAATTCATAGTTAAGGTGGCGAATATAGTTTAACGTTATGCGGGATGGGGGTGAACCGACATGCAGGGGGTCAGAACGGCCAGGTGGTGGTGGACTTGAACCTCAGGGAGGCCTCCTACGTACCTCGCCTTGAAAAGGATCAAAGACCTCCTAGTTCAAGATATGGGGTGTGGGGATTACACTCCAGGCTGCCCAAGGTGTCGGTGAACTGACGTGGAAGAGGACCTGGGGTCCAATGGTTGGTGGGCTTGAACCTCGGGGAGGCTTTCTACGTACCACGCCATGACATGGATCAAAGACCACGTAGTTCAGATTTGGGCATGGGGCTTACACTCTAGGTTGCCCAAGGTGTTGGTGAACCGATGTGAATGGGGTTGAAATGAATGGATGGAGGTTGGATTGAACCTTAGGGAGTCTTACTACATACCATGCCTTGACATGGATCAAAGTCCTCATAGTTCGGGATGGGGCGTGTCGACGAAACGACGTGAAGATGGACCTGGGTTCTGATGGGTGTTGGGCTTGAAACTCATGGAGGCTTCCTACATACCGTGCCTTGGAAAAGATCCAAGAACATGTAGTTTAGGTGGTGGCATGGGGCTTATACTCTAGGCTGCCCAATGTGAGGATGTCAGGGTCGGTGATTATTCTAAGCCCACATGAGTCGTGCTCAGTGTGAGAAACACGAGGCAATAGAGACCTGTCGATCACGTCGTCAAAGGTGCATTCATGGGATGTGGAGTAGAGAATACACATGAAGTGGCCTAGGGAGAGAAATATTGGGACTTACACCAGGATGGAGGCCCAAGGCGACAAAGCATAGTGGGAGAGAGATTTGGTACTTACGAAAGGAGATGCATTGTTTCCCACCATGCCCATCCCTAGACCTGGGGACGATGATGAAAGGAGGAGAAGGGATGCAGCCTGCAGCATGAAAAGCTAGGGGCTTACGCCAAGGTTTCTTCCCTTTCCCTGTGGAAAAACACCACTCCTATAAGGAGGATATCATCCCCTGTGAGGAGTGATCTCATCCCTGTGGAGATGAGTGGGTGTGGAGAATGTACAAGGTGGGGGTACCCCGCGTGTGAAGCACCGGGCGGGGTCACAGTTTAATGTCATTTGCTGTGGAAGATGGTGCTTGGCAGTTTAATGTCTTGCAGCATGGATGAGGCGGGTTCACACCACACCCCTAGGACTTACATAACTGGTACCCTCTACTCTTTGGTGCATAGATGGGACATGCAATGCCATGGTGCAGGGGTGTCATGGAGTGAACCACTGAGGGGCCCACGTTAGAGTGGCTATGCAGAGAAGAAGTAGCGATTAGCCTGCCTATGCGAAGAAGCATGAGGTGAAGAAACAAAACTGGTGGTGTCCTCCAGAGGAATCTAAAATCACATCGTGAAAACCTGGAGGGTCGCACGGGAAAATGGATTTCCAAGCAGAGGACTTCATAGGCAGGGGCCTTATGAAGCTTTGTTGCTCCACGTGGTAGGGGGCACTTGCGAAGGGGAGTTCTTCGAGAAGAGGGGTGCCTTAGCCTAAGCATAGGGAAGAGGTGAATATGGGAGGTGCCTCGTGAAGTGGAAAGGCAACCGTGGAGCACTGCCTCACGGAGCAAAGGAGCCTCATGAAGCAAGGTGCTGGGAAGAAATGTGATTCACGAATTATAGTGACCCTACCTTATCATGGGGATCATGTGTGCATGAAGGGTGTTTCGTGTAGAATAAACACTCTACATCGACCTGGGTCCCCTTGTGGATTCCCTTTCTTCACAAAGGGCCGTATGATACATGAAAGGAATCCCTATCAGAAGTGGGTATCAAAATGAGACAAGTGGGAGGCACTTCATGGAGCAGAAGTACCTCGCACAGCTCATGGTTCACATAGCAGAAGGATGCTTCATGACTTGGGAGCTGGGAAGTCGAAAGGTCTGATTTTCTGTCCTTTGGGCATAGGGGGAGCCTAGTATTTAAAGGCAACAGGAACCGTGAAGCAGAGCATACACAGCGTAAAGAGGGACTAGGTTGCATCGTGGCGGGTCACGAATGTGAAATGGGGTCGCGGAGCGTCCCACCTCTATGCTTCGTGGTGGCCTCATGAAAGTCAATTGCATTCGCGATGTGGCCCGCCACTATGCTTCGTAGCGGGCTCGTGAACATCAAATGCTTTCATGGAGTGACCCGCCTCCTTGCTTCATGGCGGCCATGGTGCTGGGGGGCCTCCACGAAGTGGCTTCATGAGGCAGTCAATGGGGCCTTCATTGGGCTTCTTCTCTATCCCAAATTTTGGCGCCAATAAATACCCCCCACAAAAATGGAGCTGTGGAGAGATCAAGGGTCGAAGTCTAAGGGTAACCACAAAATTCTTTGGCTATTCGTGATGCTATCTCCCAATGTGGGATCACGAGGTGGATAGGTGATGCACGGGCTAAACTTTCCGCGAAGCTCAGCGCGGAAAGGACCCGCCTCGAAGCTCCAAAGATTGTTTCCAATAAATAGGGGGAATTTGTCTCTTTTTGTCCTTTCCCTTCTCTGAGAATTTTTCCTTTTTCAACCTCGATTCATGAAGCTCCATGAACTCCGTGAGTGTTCTCTATGAATCGAGTCTTCATGGCACATAGCAAGTCCTCGACTCCGCATTCACGCTCCGCGATCCGGTGCTTGTATGACATGGTAGCACTCTGCGAATAGTCATTATGAAGACTCTTCGCGATCGTGCTCTGTGGATGAGCTTCACGAAACAGCTAGTAAATCTTCCAAGTTCTAGACCTAAGTAGCCCACCAAGAAGCTGCCCAGGGGGAGCTTGCGGATGCCACCGGTAGGGATAAGATGGCGAACGTTCTAGTGCTAGGAGAGTTGGTCCATAGACACTCAGACCATAGTTCATTGGTGGAGTTGCTATCGGAGAGCCATAATAAAAACCCATTGTGAACGAGGTTTCCCTTAGATAGCCTCAAGCTGAGGGATGTCGTCTTTATCCCTGTAGCAAGTTGGGACAAACCAGATTACTAGTTTAGAAGCACGTTGTGCCAGTGCTGATGGTTCATGGTGGCCGACGGTCATGCCCGGGACGACTTTACGCTCGTCATTGCTGACTACTTATACAACCATTTGAATAACGTGGATGGGAAGGCATTATAGTTGGAGACGTCTCATCCTCTGTACTGAACTATCCTCAAGGAAGTGCTGGGGAACCCAAAGAAGGGGTGGTCTGAGGAATGGGACTTGCTCCAGGGTGGCAACTTCGCGGATGATTGGGCCTGAGCCTACTGGGTAGGCACCTCTTGCGAGGATTTCGAAGCGGATATGAGAAGGGTGAGCTTGTATGAGGCATCTTGTGCTTCCCAGTTCCACATCTACTAGCCAAAGCAGCTAATGCCGGAGCTGTTGAGCCGGTGGTCACTGGGGACCAATACCTTCCACCTACATCATGGGGAGGTCAGCATTATCTTATGGGACGTGAATTAGATCTTGGGGGTCCTGATACTGGGGGTGATGTACGATGAATTCCTCCCTACTATGGGTGCATGGGAGGATCTGGAGCAAATGTAACGTCTGGAAATGGCATTGATGGAGCTCATTCCAGGGGAGGATAAGGAGGCAGTGAGGGACGTCAACTTCAAGAATTGGTTCAAAAAGTTTCTGAAGTTCCCGGTAGACCGTCAGTTCCCGCTGAGACCTCGAACTTTCCCAAAGGGGGCCCAGAGTAAGGAACACTCGTACTAGAGGTTGTTTGAGATTAGCCAGTGGAAGACCTGGGGGTTTAGTGTCAATACTGAGCAAAAGCCAATTCTCAGGATGGTGGCCTTCATCGCATGTCTCATATGTGGTTGGATCCTTCTGGTGATGGATTCCAACACGGGAGTGCGAAAAAGTTCTCTCATCTTGTCATCCACACTGGCGACATGAGGGTGGGTCATCCTAGGGATCCCGATGCTCGCCAAGTTTTATAAGATGTTATGGAACATCAGCTAGGGGAAGAGGCCATAGAGGGTATGCGAGACGTTCCATATCTTATAGGGGTGGATAGCGGTGCACATTAGGGGGATCTTTGAGTATCAGAACCCCATCTCGCCTCCAGGGTGGAACTTCTGCCCATAGATCCTGAATGTTTCGAGGAGTTTTCCAACCAATCTGGTCAAACCATCAGTTCTGAACCGGGTGTGGAAGGTGCATGAATTCAATTTCCACCTGTTTCTGTTGTTGACGGGGGTATTTACTGATGAAGGTCGGGGGATGGAAGAGCATTGAGCCTACCTCCTAGCTTTTCGAGGTGGAGTCTTGGTGGCCAGGGTGGACCGCGAGTGCCTCTGTGAGCCATACACCCCACACTAGTTTTCGAGGAAATTTCGGTGCCTACAGTGACTGACCCCATAGGTCTACCTGGCAGTGCGTTATGAGAACCACCAGTGTGTGATGAGGCAGATGTCTCTCGTGTTCACATGAGAAGATGAGAAGATGCAGAATAAACAACCTCCGCTAACCACCGTCCACGGGCTGATAAAGGAATATGCCCAGCGTTTGGAGGCGACCGACCTGGGGGAGACAATAAAGCATCTAACCACTCTAGTCAGTGATGGTGAGCCTCCCTGAACTCAAGGCCAAGGCCAGAAGGTGGAAAGGGCATCCCACATGGGGGGGGGGGGCTATTGTAGTAGTGATGCCTGCACTAGTTGAGGGGGACACAGTGGTGGAAGATCCGGTAGCGGCAACAGACCTGGTGGTTCTAGGAGAACAGAGTCATCCGGAGGGGCGACCACCGAGAGGATTCTGTAGGATTTCTACTCAGGTCCCGGGGAAACGGTTGTACAATATTTACATGCTGGAGAACACAGTCTTCCCGTAGGCCTGGGACATCTGGGAAGTCAACCAGCAATTCCTCAGCTAAACTGAGTTATGGAAGCACCTTAACCGCCATTGGATGGACTTTCCGTGGATTATCCATATTAGAACTGGTTTTTCAGTATCCCAAGTGGAGGCAGAGCAATACCTGACCGAACTAGAAGACTTTTCCACTCCCAGTATGCCTTGTACCTGATGAAAGACCTGGTCATGGTGTTTTTTGATCACACTATCCCACTACAACTGTCGGTTGCTGACATGAGGGAGTGCTTCCCTCTACCAGAAGAATTGGACGAGTCCTACTGGGTAGACGAGGCCGGTAGAGGTAGTCCATTAGAGGATGGTGATGTTGGCGATCATTCCTAGGATCTCGAAGCTTTCACGGAGGCCCTCAAGGTAAAATCCCACATTCCTTCCTCATGGTATGCTGTTAGGTTACTCTAGATTCCTTATCAGTATTTTCACTATGCAGGAGGACCTTGTACATATACCTCGTTCTGGCCCCTCAGTGGGAGCCGATGTGAGACATTTGGGATCCACGCTCATGGCTGTATCAACTTCCATGTCTGGAGGGGCCAGGACACTCGAGGCGGCTCCCCCAGAGCCTCCAGACCTACCAAACATATACGGGGGACCACATCTCGGGGTTTCGACAACATCATCCCAAGAGCGAGACCAGGGATTTGACCTCTATAAGTCTACTCTACCGCATTTACGACTTCCATCCCCTAACCATGTTAACTGACATTCCCATCCCTTTTTATGGTGTGTAAATTCCTTCAAATGTTCTGGGATGATGTGGCGAAGTTGGTTGAGACTTATGGTAGCACCCTTCCCAGGGGCATGCCAATGGTTGTGGAGGTGGACATCCAGCCTAACAGAACTGCAGTGCTCCCGATCACAGGAGGGGACGCTAGTGGGACTGTGCCTGAGGTTATCGAGGTGGGATCTGATGATGAGGATCAACCAGACAGTTCAGCCCCACCATGCCAGATCCAATGCCAAACGTGGACCCGGCTGAGGAGTTCCTATGGGCATTCCCTGCGTAAGATCCTACCAATCGCACCGACTAGGATGAGACGACCTTTGATGAGGAGGAAAGAAAAATAGTCTATCACTGATCATGGAAGCTGATCATTCTCTTCATCAATGACACCCCCCAAGCACTATGGTTGGATGAGATAGACAAACTTTACTCATGACTATGAAAACTGTGAGCCGGGAGAGTGGATTCCCATCACCCTCACATGATCATCTAAGATCTAATGGTGGAAAAGATTTGAGAGTATGATTGTGGCCTTAGTATAGGATGGCAGCGGAGGAAGGCGGTGAACATCAAGAGGCTTTGGGAGACCGAAAACGAGTTTAAACAGCTGCATGCCCCGGAAAATGATCAATCCACTTCTCTAAATGCGCAATCAATGCTTGTCTCATGGCTAAAATCCCAACTAGAATTGACCAAAGAGGGCATGAAGCAAGACTCTAAAGAGATGGCCATTATCCAAACCGGTGTGGAGCAGGCTCGGGTCGTGACCGGCGAACTGCACCCTATCGCTGTCGAGGAAAAGCTGGAGGTAAACAGGAGGTAGCAACTCCTGGATGCCACCTGCCAGAGGGTGGCGGAGCTTCAATATTCCTTTGAGGAGGTCAATCCGTCCATGGGAGGAGTTGACCCCCAGGTACGGTAATGATTACAAACCCATAAACATACATCGATGCAATGATTGTTTGATGTCGTAGCATGCATGAGTTCTGTTGTTTATATTGGTTTATTTCATCCTTGTGATGTTTGCGGAGAGTCCATCGATAATTCCCTAAGCTCACCTGGGTCAGGCCTAATGTGAGAAACAAGGGATGACCACCTTATCACCCCATACAAACATAGGAGTGCAAGACATGCTTTGGGCATCCGGGGTTTGAACAACCTATCCAGATTTCTGGGAGGAAATGGGAGAGACCTGATTGGATAATGAAGCTCTCAGAATAGCCAAATTACCGTTTTATTAGTGTTCTCTTGTGCGCAAATGGGGTAATTCCTAGGGCACTGAAATCAATCTAAACAGATTGGAATGGGAGGTTTGAATCATGATACATAGGATTCAGAATATTGTGGGGGTGGCGTGACAATAAAGAATTATTTTTTACCGCATTTGAAACACAATATTCTTATTGAATTATCCTCGATTGGGGATAGAAAAAAAGGTCCAAACACTGATCCTATTTGAAACACAGGTCCTGACTCAAAATGTCATTCGTTATTCTTACAGAATGATAGCCCAAGACAATAGGTGGGCCATAGGTCGATCATCCATACTGTAAGGGGGTTCCCTTAGACATGAATGAGGATGAGGGTCCAAATAAGTGGCATGAAATGCGTGGAATGTGGAGTGATGTTTTGTTCGAACAGAATCCAACACTCTTAAAATTACGCCACCATGGTGGAAGCACATTAGATGGACACATCGGTCTGATCATGGATCATTCATTCTTTCAGATAGGACCTCCTTTAAGAGGGGGTTTATTGCTTCCCAATGTCATTGTGGAGCATCCTGAATGTGTTCAGGTCAAAATTGTAGTTACATGGTTCCCCGCGAGGGGTCAGTCTAGGGGGCCAGAAATGGGGAGGAACATGACTTATGATTCCTGGGGTTGGACCCTAGGAGAAATACCAGGATGTCTCTACGTATCCCATCAATATGGGAATCAAGCCTTACGTAGTTCTGGAAGCATAGTATAACATCATGCGGGATGATGAGAAGCATGGGTGTGCCGATGCACATCCTACCAAAACTACTAATCCTCGGTGAGTCATGCTCGATGTGGGAAACAAGAAGTAGTGGTGGGACTTTCCCGACACAGTAAGGAACATGTTAGGGAGAAGGTACACTCGGTGAATGTCGGCCCAATGATGGTAACCAATCCATATAGCGCACCTAGATGCGCGAAGTAGTATGGACATGTATGTCAGAATTTCACTTGCACAGGAGGAAGTGTAAATGTGTGAATCATGATGCTCGAAATCTAGATCACAATGATGGTGTCGTGATGATGAGGGATGACTGTTGACCATGTTTGAAACACATCATCCACATAACGTTAGGCTGTAATGGGGACAGAATAATGAGGGTCCACCGTTGACCATGTTCGAAACATAGGACCTGTCACAAACGACATCCGAGATCTTTAGGGACATTGGCCCAGGATGGTAGGTGAGCCTATGCGGCATGGGACCCGGCCGTTAGGGGTCCCTTCAGATGTGGAAGTGGATTATGATCCAGATAGAGAGCTCATGATTCTTGGACATGGAACGAGGGTAATGTCCCCATGAAAATTCCACATTTCGGGCTCTTTGTCAAAATTCATCTGAATACGACAACGAGACGTATTAGAGAGATGGAGTCGAGTCCCTTCAAATAGGGAGATCTTAGTTTAGGGTCACAGAACTTGGACCATGGATGGTAGAAAACCCAGGAAAGACATGGTGGGGTAATTACAAAAACCCGACATGAATGGGAACCGGGGGTTCCGACCAACATGTGTTCCTTGGAGAGGTTTAAGGTCAAGGGACAGAAAACAAGAGTTAAACTGGTCCCGATGCAAAGTGCATAGGTGTTCCTACAAACCCCATGAGGATGGGGATCAAGATGCATGTAGTTTTAAGAGGTGGCACAGTAAGGTACCAGCGCCAGGGATAAAAGGGGAGTGTGGGCATTGCCTTTCCACCAAAATAAGAAGTATTTGATAAATCTTGTTTGTCCTTTAAGGTGAGTGGTTTCTTTTGTGAAGCGACAAGCCTAGGGTAGAAGGCTCTGGAATCGCCACAAGATTCCAGTCATAGCATGCGTTGACAAATGGTTTGGCATGTGACTAATACCAAACATGGTGTCCCCTTGAGTGAGGATATCACGATGCAGTGCCACTTTCATCGTGTGGCCAGGACGATAATGTCACAGTTTAGGGTCATGTTATAGAACCAGTCGGCATAGTTTAAAGTCATATGGGTTGGACATGAAGGAATTTTCATGACGTGATACAGCATACCTGATGTGAATGAGGACAAAATCCCATACCATAGCGTACACAATTTCGAGAAAGGAGCCTCCGGCCAGGGGGCCTAAATATAGGTAAGAGGGTAAGGGGCAGGAGAAACTAGCTCCAAATAGAACTGGACCCGAAAATGAGATGTTCTAGTGATCCTACGTATCCCATAAAGATGGGAATCAAGCTGTACGTAGTTCTAAACAATATCTTAGTTTATGGTATTAGAGCTCAGACCATGGATGAGTAAAAACCCTCCAAGTAATTCCAAACATCAACTAGATCCCTTAGCCCACGTGAGTCAAACTTAGTGTGGGAAACAAGGAAGGATGATGTTTATTTCAATACCGAGAGTGCACGCCAAAGGGAAATCAGTGTGGAGTGGTGCCCTTATCATGGATTTTGTCCTCCTAACATGTGAATGCGCACTGAGAAATAGTACCAAGAGTTTCTAAGTTCTACTTGGACATGATGAGGTGGAGAATGATGTGAATCTTGTAACTGACATTTTCGGCTTAATGGGGTTGGCGTGGTGATGGAGGATAACTTTATTACAGTGTTCGAAACACGGTATACATATCATGTTACCCTGAAATGGGAAAAACAAACGAGCATCGATGGTTGACCATATTAGAATAGTGAGATTTGTATCAGTTTGTTATCTGCGACCCTTGAGGATGTTGGCCTCTAAGGGTATGATAGACCTTAGGCCTAGCATCCATGCCACTTGGGGTCCCTTTGGGTGTGAAAGGTGATGGAAGACCTGATGAAGGGGAAAACAAAGCCTAAAAATGGGTGGAATCATGTTCGAGCATTGTCTGACATTCCAGGTACTAAACCAGAGTACTCTTAGGCACATTAATGAACCACCGAAGAGGGTTGATGAGGGTGCTCAACTTGAGAGTAATCGATTCAAAGGGATGAGAATAGAGTAAGGGGACAGATAATTCCTATGAGGTATAGGTACATGGCATGGTCATACAAGCCCAACGTGGATGAGGACATAATTCTATGCCACGCCATATACTCCCCTCCCCGGGGAAGGGTAGGCCAAGGGGCCAAGGTGAAAGGGATAAATCTGGGAGATGGGGCTGGACCCGAATTCTAGACATTCGAGCAGTCCTACATATCCCTTGGGGATGGGAATCAAGCCACATTTGTCTCTTGAAGGCACATAGGGGTAAGATACCCTAATGAGGGGGGGTGTATGACATGGTGAGTAACCCGGTGTGAATGATGAAATAATCCAACACCACACCGTACACTTCAGGTAAGAACATGGGTCGTGGCCCAAGAAGGCCAAGGTGCCTAAGGATGGGCATCAGTCAGGAAGGCCCGACTAGTTTGCAGTTTAACATCTTGTAGTGAGGATGAAGATAGGAGACAGATACCCCAAACAAGGGTGGTGTACGGCACGGCGAATAACTCGATGTGAATGAGGACATAATCCCACACCACATTGTACACTCTCATAAGAGAGAACATGGGTAGGGGCCTTAAATGTCCAAGGGGCCCGAGGTTTGGCCTCGGATGGAATATCATACGTCCTCTTGTATGGTTACCATCTCATCATAGCTCCTAAGCCCACATGAGCAGTGCTCGGTGTGGGAAACAACGATCCAGTCTCGGCTCTACCCATCATAGGGGGGACTATAACCTGTATTTTCCCAAAGGGAGTTCATCGCTTGGAGATACAACAGGGAAGAATAAACTGCTACACTCAATGTTTGGTACATCTTGGGGTGGTCCCAATGTCGCAGGAAATCCATTGACAGTATTCGAAGCACAGTTTCCCAATAGTGACCTGAAATGGGAGCAACAAATGAGAATCGACTGCTGACCATATTCGAAATATGGGAATTTTATCAACTTGTTGCTCAACATCCTTGGGGGCATTGGCCTGAAGTTGTAAGAGCGACCATAGGCCTATCATCCATACCATTCGGGGGACCTTCTGGATGGGGAAGACGATGGAGTCCCAATCAAAGGATTAGGTGAAGCATAGATGGACTCATCTCTGAAAGAGGTGAATGTCTCCAGAGAGAGGGATGTACATCCAAATCGAGGTTAACTCGATGTGAATTGGGGAAAAACTTTTCACCCCTGCCATACGTCTTGACCTAAGGGAAATCTTCTGGAATTTGTCCTAGGCCAACAGAAAAAATTTCTCGGCATTCCTACATATCTCATAAGGATGGAAATCAATCCATACATAGTTCTTAAAGGCAATGCAGTTTAACATCATGCGGTGAGGACATGGGAGGATAGAAGAACAGGGAGTGGGCACATCGTCCGACCATTACAATCCTAGTATGAGTGGGGCTGAGGAATCCTACACCATATCTTGCAAGGATCCTCTGAGAGAACTATACCCATGGGTGGATAGTCAAGTAGAAGAGTTTGGGGGCTGGGATCAAGATGAGGTTTCTGATCATTCCTACGTATCCCATAAGGATGGGAATCAATCCATATGTAGTTTTCAAGTTTCAGTTTAATGTCATGAAGGATGATGCATAGTTTAAAGTCGTGTAGGACCAAATAGTTTAAGGTCATGCAGGACCGGCATGCAGATTAGGGTAATGTGGGACCAAACATTCTAAGGTCATGCAGGACACGTAGGCTTAGGCAAAGTATTTCTTGAGGAACTTAGCATTGGTGGGAGGAGTTATAAGCTCACCATCCATGGTAACCAGGTAGTATGTGCCATTGGGGTAAACCTTGTGGACTTTGTAAGGTTCATCCCATTTGGGCTCCAACTTGGGTGGTTTCCTGCTGGGGATCATTGGCCCCCTAAGGGCCAATACCAAGTCACCTTGCTGAAAAGAGCAAAGGCAAAACTTCTTGTTGAAGGCTCTATCCATATTATTCTGATTCCTTTCCAGATCGTGCAGGGCACGAAGGCTATTCTCATCAAGCACCTCTAGTTTAGCCAGACGAATTTCATCTACCTTATCTGGGGCCTACTGGTCATAGAACGCTATGCGTAACGAGGGTACCTAGATCTCAATGGGTAGGATAGCCTCAGCTTCGTAAACCAAGGAATATGGGGTCACCTGGGTAGAATTACGAGTTGTTTTCCGATATTCCTAGAGGGTGTTGCAGAGCTTGTCCGGCCAACTCTTCTTGTTCTGACGAACCATTTTCTGTACAATATTTGAGAGGGTTTTGTGGAATTCCTCGATCTTGCCTTTTACATGGACGTGATAGTGGGAGGTATGCTTCAAATGGATGTTGTACTTGGCATACAATTTCTATAGATTGGATGCTAGGAAGTTGGTGTTGTTATCGTTGAGGACAACGTGAGGGTCTCCAAACCGGTGGATGATGTTGGAGCTCTTGACGTCAACGATGTAATGGGCCTTGACCTCCTTGAGTGGAACTACTTCTTCCCACTTAGAAATGATATCTGGGGTGGTCAGGATGAACTTACACTGGCGAGCTGTTTCCAGTGGGTATGGTCCCATGACATCGAGTCCCCACACGGCAAACAGCCAAGAGTACTTGCTGGACTGGAGAAGTTCTGGCGGCCGATGTAATAATTTAGCATGAACTTGGCACGCATGACAAATATTGGCGAACAAGATGCAATCATCGATCATAGAGTTCCAGAAGTACCCCAATATCTGGATTTGAGGGTACAGCTTTGGCCTAGCCTGGTGAGCCCCACAGGAACCTGCGTGAACCTCATGCATGAACAGAGAAATCTCTACTCCTTGGATGCAACGGAGGAGAACACCATAAAAGCCATGCTTGTAGAGGATCTACTCAAGACTGTGACCACTCTGGAGGGTCAACTGAAGCGTGTGGTGTCATATTTTCTCGTGCTCGGCCCGTTCATCTAAGAGGCAACCATTTTGGAGGTACTAGACAAAAGGGCCCCTCCAGTTGGGAGTCACTTCATCCACTTCATCCGGAGAACCTGGGCGTCCTGACGTGGAGGACCCTGAGGTAAGATGGCTTACTCGCATGTCTTTGTAATCCTTTGGGGTGACAAGGAAATGACTCTCCAGTGTTCCACATGCATAATCAGATCATCCTGCTCGCGTTCTACATGTGATGTATCCAAGCTGGCCAGGGTATCAGCTCGACCATTCTGAGATTGAGGGACATTAGTAACTTCTGACCAGGATGGAAAGTAGGCCATTAGATGGAGGGTGCACTTCAACAATGGAATGAGCTATGGATTTATGACAATATAGCCACTGTTGACTTGATTGATGACTAGTTCAGAATCCCCTTTCACATGAAAATGGGGTACATCAATCTCAAGAGCCTGCTCAATGCCAGTGATAAGAGCCAGATACTCTGCCTCGTTGTTGGTGAAGCCTTCTGAATACAGGAATGAGTATGGCAGAATGGCTTGCATCGGGGTAATAAAGACAATACCTAGTCCCACTCTATTGATCCTAAGATCATTGAGTCTCCTGCTGGTGGGGCTCCGGGTGGCGCCATCCAAGTGCATCTGCCAACATGGGATGATAGGGTCTACCGAGAGGATTTCCTCATCGGGAAAATCCATGTCCAGGGACTGGTCCGCAGAGATTGGATGGGCAGCTAGAAAGTCTTCCAATGGTTGTCCCTTGATAGCTTTCTGAGGGATGAACCCGATGTCGAACTACTAGAGGATTACCGACCACCACGCTAGACGGCTGGTCAACATAGGGCTGTTCAGAATGCACTTCAGTGGATATACTTGAGACACCAACTGTACCTCATGGTACTATAGGTAGTGTCACAGTTTCTATACTTCGAATACCAGTGCAAGACGTATCTTCATGACACGGGAGTATCTGGTCTCTATATCGATGAGTATACGACTGAGATAGTGGAGACTATTTTCTATCCCCTCATTGTTCTTCTGGGTGAGTTGGGCACCAAGATATCATTCCAGGGCAGTCACGTACAATATCAATGGATTTCCGGGGATGGGTGGCATCATGTCTGGAGGCTAGAGCAGATACTGCTTAATTTCTTCAAATGCGTTCTAGCACTCTTCGTCCCATTCGTAGGCAGAGCCTTTCATCATGAGCCGAGAAAAAGGATATAACTTGTCATCCAGATTCTCAATGAATCGGCATATGTAGGATATGTGGCCTTGGAAACCTCGAAGCTCTCGAATATTTCTCAGAAGTGGCATCTAGCTGATGGCCTTGATCTTATTTTAGTCGATCTTGATGCCTCAGTACCTAACAAAAAAGGCAAGAAACCTCCTAGAGGTGACCCCGAAATCACATTTTAGTGGGTTCATCATCAGATAATGAGAATGGAGGAATCCGTACACTTTCTAAAGGTCCTTGACATGGTCCTGGTGATGGCGAGATTTGACCACCAGATCATCCACATAGAATTCCACCAATGTTCCGATGATTGGATTGAATATGCAGTGCATGGACCGCTGATAAGTGGTGTAACGCCCCAACCCCAGTTACCCAGAGTCGGTGCATTATTACATAACATTGGCATGATAACAAAAGATCACTTCTCAAAAGACCGATTAGTTTAGTAGCCTTGGAAACACTAGATACAATCATAAATGTTACAATAATTCATAAAGTGAAAAAATACAATTAAATAGTCTCCATAGTCCACACCCATATCCCCTTCAGACTATCCATGCAGGTCAGTCATAAAATATTTCGTCACATCCTGGGAAAAATAAAACATAGAAAGGGGTGAACTGAGATGCTCAATAAGGATAACAATAAAGCGGAAACTTTCATAAATAAACATAAACATTTAAGGAAATGTATAACTAAAACAAAAGGCTTTTAAACTTGAACTTCAACATAATATAGATAAAGTAAAATGAAATAATTCCATTTACTTACTCACATGGATATTCTACTAGTCGAATAATCACATGCAATATCAATAACCAGTTTCATAATGATGGAATGCATAATGCCAGACTATCATAACCACATAGCCTAGGCCTCGTGCCAAGATTTCAAATAAGATTTTGTCAAGGCCTAGTGCCAAGACACGGGTTTGTCTAATGAGACCTACTGATGCATCGAGGAGCTATAGCAGGCTCCACACTTCACTTATTATATCCAATGCATTCCTCTCATGAAAATGTTTAAACATATCATAAACCATAACATAATCGTATCACATAAAACATGCATAGAGGAAAAATAACATTTTCACATTTCAATCACAAGATATCAATACAACACATTGATATAATTAAAACACTATCAAAACCATTTTCAATAGAAAAACAAAACAAAATTAATACTTTGGTATTTATTTATCATTTAAAAGCAGTTATGGCTTGTATAGGAAGTCGAAACTCAAATAATGGTCATGGCGGCGGAGAAGTCGTTGTTTCCACATACGTAAGACAAAGAAATTCCTTTTGTCATTTAGTAAAACGCTTCATAAAAAAATATTCCTTTTGAATAAAAGTAAGATTCAAAGGTGTTTATACACCGTATAAAATAAATTTGTGTATAAAACTAAATATTCCTCAATGAAAGGATATTGAGACGAAGTCCCTTACCCTGTGTCCGACTTGACTCGATCGTTCATTAACATACTGAATAATAAACTAGAGTTAATTTCTACTTGCTTAATAAACTTTTACAAGTTCATTATTCCATTTATATAACTTATTACCATGTTATTAACATTATGTAATTATTTAAGTTAGTAACGGTCATTTTGTCGATCGTTGGTACTTGAGTCAAAAATAATCTTCTTATAATTACAAGTTGTTCATGTGGTAAAATATCCATTATAAAAAGAATTATATTCATGATTTAGATATCATATATATCATATATATCAAATATATATATGAATTTATAATATTAAATAACATTTAGAGGTAAGAAATGAAATGCACCATTCATGTAGACGGTAAGTCCTACGTACACATGAACGCTACTTTCATTTCTATTTCATATTTAATGGAATGAAATCATAATGATATAAAGGTATATTATAATTCCAGTATAATATCATATATAATATCATTTCCTCCATCCTTTATACAACCCACATATGGCATTAATGATTCAAATCACTTTGAGGGGGCGGTAGTCTGCACTTCCTAAAATGAAGATATTGCGTTTACCCATAATGGAAACCATAAATATATGATATAAATGAAAAATACAGAACAATAATGAAAACATAAACATAATATATATCATATAATAAATATTTTGTCATCTTAATGGCCACTATGAGAGGTGTTAAAAGAATATTGAACAATCATCGTTTCGTGAGGCAGTAATTCGCCACCCACAGAAACAATGTGGTGTTTAACCATTAGACGAAGATACGTGTAAGTGTAAATAAAATACTTCTCATAAAAACATACTAGTATATTTTAGATACTTGTTTTGTTACAAAATAAAGGATCAAAAAGAGTTTAAGGGGTTGGAGAGGCAAAATAAAACAAAAGAACATAAGAGAAGAAACTACCTTAAAATCAGGTAACTCTTTATGATTTTAGCCTAAAGCTTCCTTGGGAAGTCTTCTGCCCAATGTGAGACTTCTAGGAGTAAGAGAGGTAAGTTGAGAGACTATTTGGGCAGATTTTTTCCGAGCAAAATTTCTTTGAAGGTGTGAATAAGGTTGTAGAGTTGGGGGCCTTTTATAAGAGGAGAGGAGGGGCACTCTCGGAAAGTCCCGAAATGTTACATTATTATGAAGTGCCTTTCAAATTTCAAAGGTCCCAAAATTATATATTTCGAGGATAAGGTGATAAGGGTTATAAATCCTCCCATCCAATTGATTTTTGACATGTGTACGTCTTATATTTTACCTTATCGTTTCATTTTATTTAAATTGTTAATAAATGAGGTAATCGCTGTATCGTCATGGTGTCATAAAAAAATTAATTTATCTACGATCTAAAAATTATAAAGAAAATAGAATGATGTAGAAAATATTTTTATCTTTCTAATTAATATTTATAGTAGAAATGTTAACTTATATAACCTCATGAAATAATTGTTTTAGTAAAACAACACATGTTTGTGACAATTTTATTTTTACATTAAATAAAAAGTTATTAATGTCATTTTCATACCCAAGTGGCTCCATGGGGTCCCAAATTTGACCCATGGATTTTCTTGGTCGTCCATGACTCATAAAATAAGGGTATAACAAGTTTCAATATATATTCATATTTTTATAATATCATTTTTACCTTAAATTTCACTAATTACCTTAAATCGCGATTAATAAAACAGAAAAGTTACTATTCACCAAAAATTATTTTCATATCATTGAACTACATTTTTCTTCCTAATGACAACCATGTATGTCGGATTTTTTAAATTTAATAAACTAAAGTGGTAATGATTCATTTACATGAAAAATTAGTTTTTAAACTACCACTTAGTCGTTTCACTATTCATCCAAAATTGAAGTTTTTCAAAAAAATACCAAAAATTCACCCTCAGCTATAATTGATATTATGAATTCAAAAATGATGTATATTTTAAAAAATTCCAAACATATAATTTGAATTAATTAATTTTATAATTAATTCCTGTTGTCAAGACAAATAGCGTGTTTTTAGGAAACAATATCAATCAAAAGATTGACAATTGTTTATGTCCAATTTCAAAGTAAAATTAATTCTAATGACCACCAATGGATAAAATGGTAAAATTATATTATAATTATACTTTAAAACCAATAAATGGTATATTTTATCACTATTAATTATTTTGATTAAAAAAGTTGTTTTTAATTAAAATTTAGTAATTTTCATTATTCATCAAAATATAAAAGTTATCCGAAAAGTTCCAAAATTTCACCCTAGGCTAAATTAGATATTCCTAATCCAAAAATGAATTCCATTTTGAAAGATAAAATTTATAAAATTTCAAAAAGTAGGTATTACTATTAATAACAGTTAGTTTGATTAGTTGTGGTGTGTGTTAGAACTTGAAGTTGCGTACAACACACGCTATTATATTATTCAAAGAGAAGCGTATCATGGAAGCTTGGGGTGTCACATTCTCCCCTCCTTTAATAATTTTGGTCCTAGAAATTTGAAAATGTTCTTCAAAAATAAAATGTTGAAAATATAAAATACCTTTTTGGAAAACCCACATCAGAATTAAGGTTAATAAAATTTAGCCTTAAAAGAGAGAAAGGGAAATGAAAAAGTTACCACCAAATTATGATCTCGATTAGGAGAACATTGGTGGAAATTATTGATATATAATTAGAGGAAAAATGTAAATATTTGTAGGGATTTATTGTGGTCATTAATCACAAACAAGTGTAAAATTGAGGGCCTCGATGCAATCTGTCTATGATGAAAATATCATCAGTTCAACAAAACATAAGGTATTAGGATAACACAATTTTTAAATATCCCTTTCATAAAGTTTATGAAATAATTTATTCAAAGAATAAGAAAGAGGTATATATATATATATAATTGACAACTAGAGTTTCAACCTTCAACTAATTTCTACCACAAACTCATCTTTCACTCAAAAAGATAATAGAACTCAAAAATATTATATTTATCCTAATCATACAAGGTTCCAAATATTAACACAAAACATTTAGATTAGGAAAAATATTTTTTAATAACCAGGGACTTCTTGTAGGCTAGTTGTAGGTAATAAAGGTCTGTCACACTATGGTTGTGAGTTTGATTCCTGTAGCTTTGTCCGACGCGGCGGGTTATCCCCCAACCTGCAGGTTATCCTTTTCCTAAAACTATAGTATTATAATATTCCAAAAATAATCATTAGAAATGTTTTAACCTTAAACAATACAATCCAATGTTCAACATAATCCATTAAAACCTTTATAGTTATCCAAAATACCTCTATCCATACTTTATCTAAAAGGTCTCTAAATTCCAAAATCAATTCATCAGATTCTTCAAACAAAGTAACGTTTCTCTTATTATCATAAACTAAAAATATGATTACCTACATCATATTAAATCCTTATTTAAAACAACAAGTACTGCAGTACAATCCTTATATATATCACATTATACTTATAACTAGAATATAATCCTTTAGTCCAAAAGCACCAATACATTAATTATTCCACTTCAACTATAGTAACAACATAAGATTGGCCTTAATCCATTGGCCATTTATGAGGAATGTTTTCCTGATGCTTAGGACATTCATTTGCATAATGCCCTATTTCCCTACAATTGTAGCATTCAACTTTGATAGCTGTTTTTCCCTTGCAATCACAATCCTGGTGACCTTTTTCTCCACATTTATAAAAAACTCCCCTTCCTTTTAGGCAAGTACCAGGGGGATTCTTCCCACAATTATCGCATAATGGAAAATTATTCTTTCCCTTTTCCCTTTATCTGTCTCTTGTTCCACCGTTCTCTTCTTCTCTTACTTTACTTTATTGTCATAATATTTAGAGAATTCTTTTTCTATCTTGATATCACATGAGACGATATCTTCATACGTTGAGAAAGATTGTGATACTAAAGCTCAATGGAGAAATGGTTTTAACACATCAATGAAATGATCAATATTACTTCTTGGGTTACGTATAGAATCTGCAGCATACCTCACTAACCTTGTAAAATTGGCCTCATACTTTGCGACATTCACATCCTCCTTTTGTCTCAGACTTAGAAATTACCTTTCTATATCTCCTCAATGGTCAAGTGGAAAGTATTTTTCTAAGAAAATTTCCTTAAACTCCCTCCATTCAATACTTGATACTTCTTCATCATCCATTGTGTTTTTGAATTAGCAACCACCATTGATCGGCATCTCTAGGGAGGCAGTAAACTTCCATGACAACACTCTCCCTTTCGCTACTCCCCAATGCATGGAATATTTTCTCTAAGAAGTTTATCCATTGCTCAGATACTAATGGATTTTTACCCCAATTAAATGTAGGTGGGTTTTCCCTAATGAAACGATATAACATTGATTCTCCTCGTTGCGGATCAGGGTGCTCCATACGAGTAAGGTTATTATTCATAACCTGAATGAGTTGTCCCGGTATGGTGATAAGGTGATAAGCACTAGTTATATCACCAACTCCACTATAATTTTCTTGAGGAGGAGGGAAATCCCTACATGGAGTGCGTGCATTAATATGGTTTCCATTCCTTCCACTATGAGCCATTTCTAAACAGTGTAATAAACTAGATTAGTTTATGAATCAAAATACATAATAACAAATATGAAAAAAAAATCACATAAATTGAACTATTTATGGATATAATCCATAATCATAAAAATGTTTTCTTTGAGGAATTATATACCTATAAACCTTTCATAATGGTTTGTAAAGAAAATGAGATTTATCCTAAGCATATCCCCCATGAGTGTCGTAACCAAGAGTGCAGCAAGGCCCGTTGTCGTGCACCAGTTCCCATTCGAGTCTAGCTCAAAGTGGTGTTTTCGGGTTTTACCCCTAGGTACATCTGTGCTAGAGCCGCCTCTACCTACTCGTACCCAGACATGGATCTATTTCTCAAAAAACGTAGAAAAATATCTATAATACCAAAATTTTAGGAAGTTCTTGTATACTAATCCTCAAAGTCTATCTTAGGGCTATGTGTTATAATAAGAGTTTATCTAAATCTAGCTTCCAAGGTTAGTTCTAAACTGCCTCTGATACCAACTGCAACGCCCTGACCCCAGTTACCCAGAGTCTGTGCATTATTACGTAACATTTCCATGAACACAAAAGATCAAGTCTCGAAAGACCGATTAGTTTAGTAGCCTTGGAAACACTAGATACATTCATAAATGTTACATTACATCATAAAGTGAAAATCTATAATAAAATAGTCTCCATAGTCCACACCCATGTCCCCTTCAGACTATCCCTGCAGGTCAGCCATAAAATATTTCTTCACATCCTGGGAAACATAAAACATAGAAAGGGGTGAGCTCAGATTCTCAGTGAGGATAATAATATAGCGGAAACTTTCATAAATAAACATAAACATTTAAGGCAATTTATAACTAAAAAAAGCCTTTAAAACATAAAATTTAGCAAAATATGGAAAAAGTAAAATGAAATAATTCCATTTACTTACTCACATGGATATTCTACTAGTCGAATAATCACATGCAATATCAATAACCATGTTCATAATGATGTAATGTATAATTCTAGAATATCATAACCATGTAGCCAGGGCCTCGTGCCTAGACTAGAAATAATATTTTGTCAAGGCCTCATGCAAAGACACTAGTTTGTCTCATGAGACCTGCCGATGCATCAATGAGCTATAGCGGGCTCCACCCATCACTTGTTAAGTCCAATGCATTCCTCATATGAATAGGTTTAAACATATCATAAACAATAACATAATCATATCACATAAAACATGCATAAAGGAAACATAACATTTCCACATTTCAATCACAAGATATCAATACAAAACATTGATATAATAAAAACACTGTCAAAACCATTTTCAATACCAAAATAAATTAAAATTAAAACATTGGTATTTATTTTTCATTTAAAAAAAGTTATGGCTTGTAGAGGATGCCGAAACTCAAATAATGGTCACGGCGGCGGAGAAGTCGTGGTTGCCACATACGTAAGAAAAAAAAAATTCCTTTTGTCGTTTAGTAAAAAACTTCGTACGAAAATATTCCTTTTGAATAAAAGTAATAGTGAATGGTTTTTATACACCGTATAAAATAAATTTGGGTATAAAACAAAATATGCCTCAATGAAAGGAGATTGAGACGAAGTCACTTACCTTGTGTCCAACATGATTTGATCGTTATTTAACCTCCTGAATAATAAACAAGAGTTAATTTATACTTTCATAGTAACCTTTTTCAACTTTATTATTCCTTTTATATCACTTATTACCATGTTATGATCATTATGTAATTATTTAAATTAATAACGGTCGTTTTGTCGATCTTTGGTACTTGAGTCAAAAATAAACTTCTTATAATTACAAGTTGTTCATGTGTTAAAATATCCATTATATCTAGAATTATATTCAAGATTTAGATATCAAATATATCACATATATACATTATATGTATGCATTTATAATATTACATAACATTTAGAGGTAATAAATGAAATGCACCGTTCATGGAGACGGTAAGCCATACGTACGCATGGATGCTACTTTCATTTCTATTTCGTATTTAATGGAATAAAATCTTAATTATATAAAGGTATATTATAATTCCAGAATAATATCATATATAATATCATTTACTGCGTCCTTTATATGTTCAACATATGGCATTAATGATTCAAATCACTTTTAAGGGGTGGTAGTCCGCACTTCCTAAAATGAAGATATCGTGTTACCCATAATTGAAACCATAAAGGTATGACATAAATGAAAAATTCAGAACAGTAATAAAACCATAAACATAATATATATCATATAAAAAATATAGTGACATATTAATGGCCACCATGAGAGGTGTTAAAAGAATATTTAACAATCATCATTTCGTGAGGCAGTAATTCTCCACCCACAGAAATAATAAGTTCTTTAACCATTAGACGAAGGTATGTGTAAGTTTAAATAAAATATTTCTCATAAAAACATCCTATTATATTGAAGATACTGGTTTTGTTACAAAATAAAGGAATAAAAAGATTTTAAGGCGTTGGAGAAGCAAAATTAAATAAAAGAACATAAGAGAATACATTACCTTAAAATCAGGTAACTATTTTTGATTTGAGCCAAAGGCTTCCTTGGGAAGACTTCTACCCAAAGTGAGGCTTCTAGGAGTAAGAGATGGAATTTTAGAGAGTATTTGGGCAGATTTTGGCCTAGAAAAATGGCTTTGATGGTGTGAATAAGGTGGTAGTGGTGGGGGCCTGTTATAAGAGGAGAGGAGGGGCACTCTTGGAAAGTCATGAAATGTTACATTATTATGAAGTGATTTTCGGATTTCAAAGGTCCCACAATTATATATTTCGAGGCTAAGGTGGTAAGGCTTCTAAATCCACCCATCCAATATGTTTTGGACAAGTTTACGTCTTAGATTTTACCTTATCTTTTCATTTTATTTAAATCGGTAATTAATGAGGTAATCGCTGCACCACCATGATGTCAAAAAACTTTAATATATTTAATATCTAAAAAAGATAAAAAAATATCATGATGTAGAAAAATATTTTTATCTTTCCAATGAATATTTATAGTAGAAACGTTGACTTATATAACCCCATGTAATAATTGTTTTAGTAAAACAACTCATGTTTGTGACAATTTTATTTTTACATTAAATAAAAAGTTATTAATGTCATTTTCTTACCCATGTGGCTCCATGGGGTCCCCAAGTTGACCCATGGATTTTCTTGGTCGGCCAGGACTCATCCAATAAGGTTAGGAAAAGTTTCAAGATATTTTCATATTTTTATAATATCATTTTACCTTAAATTTCACAAATTACCTTTAATCGCGATTAATAAAACTTAAAAGTTACTATTCACCAAAAATTATTTTCATCCCATTGAACCACATTTTTCTTCTTAATGACAACAATGTATGTTGGATTTTTTAAATTCAATACACTGAAGTGGTAATGATTCATTTACACGAAAAAGTAGTTTTTAAACTACCACTTAGTGGTTTTACTATTCATCAAAAAATGATGATCTTCAGAAAAACACCAAAAAATAAACCTAAGCTATAATTGATATTCTGAATTATAAAATGATGTCTATTTTAAAAAATTCCAAAAATATAAGTTGAATTAATTAATTTTATAATTAATTCCCGTTGTCAAGACAAACAGCGTGTTTTTAAGAAACAATATCAATTAAAAGAGTGACAATTGTTTATGACTAATTTCAAAGTGAAATTAATTCTAATGACCACCAATGGATAAAATGGTAAAATTATATCCTAATTATAGTTTAAAACCACTCAATGGTATAATTTATCAATATTAATTATTTTGATTAATAAAGTTGTTTTTAATTAAAATTTAGTAATTTTTACTATTCATCAAAATAAAAAAGTTATCCGCAAAGATCCAAAATTTCACCATAGGCTAAATTTGATATTCCGAATCCAAAAATGAAGTCCATTTTGAAATATTAAATTTAAAAAATTTAAAAAATTAGGTATTACTATTCATAACGGCTAGTTTGATTGGTTGTGGTGTGTGTTGGAACTCAAAGTTGCATACAACACACACTACTGTATTATTAAAAGAGAAGTGTACCATGGAATCTTGGGGTGTTACAGGTGGCACCTGCATTCTTCAGGATGAAGGGCATAACCTGGTAACATAAATTAACTTGGGGCGCCTATAAAGTTGTATACTCCTCTTCCATAGGGTCCTTTCAGATCTGGTTATATCTGGAGTAACCATCCATGAAAGAGAGGGCTTGGAACCCAGATATAGTGTCTATCAAAAATTCTGTCACTAGAAGGGGAAAATCATCCTTCAGACAATGACGGTTCAGATTTGAGAAGTTGATGCAAACTCTGATCTGTCCGTTCTTCTTCCAGACTGGCATGATGTGGGATAGCCACTTGGGGTACTGGACCACATTGACGAAGTTGGCTCTGATGAGTTTGTCAACTTCAGCCTTGACCATAGCACTGTGAGAAGGATGCATCTTTCTGGGTGGTTTTTTGAACCCATGATGACTTATCGAGAGACCAAGGCGGTGGATGGATACCTAAGGATCTAGTCCTAGAATCTCGTCGTAACTCCAGTAAAACACATCACCTTTCTATTTGATGAATTCTACGTACCACTGTTGCTCCTCAGGGGGCATGGCAGCACTAATCAATATAGGTCTCGGATCTGCCTTGCTACCAAGGTTCACTTATACCATTTCATCGACCGTGGAGGAATCACCTTCATTAAAGGTGGGGGAGAATCTTCCAAATCCTATTCATTTCTTTCGGAGGAGGGATTCCCTACATGAGGAGCTTCCTCTGGGTCGGCAGATCCTGACAGGAGGCTGGTACGAGCCTGGATAGCAGTGGATAGCATATCAGGGGATTCACGCGCTACTGAGACCATAACGGTGAAGGCAGTCGATCTGATCTCATCTGTTCTTTGGCCCAAGGGGCCACATTTGATGATATCAAAGTAATAATGGTGCATCGGCTTAAGCTGGTTAATTCAAGCCAGGTGAAATAGACACGCATGATGTACTGTCGTGGCCATGGGGCGGACATCCCGATATTGTACGGGGGTAGGAGGTTCCGGGATCACTAGAGCCTAGTTCGTGTAGGAGTACGAGATGATTTTTTGTCATTACTTGGACATGTGAATATTCCTTCCTCTTGTACCAGATACAAAAAACCATTTACCCATGTTGGGGGTCGTGGCCTCCAATCGATGGATCGGGAACACGTAGGCATCATACAGACCTACCCATGGGTTAGTTGTGATCGTGGCTGGCTCAATCTCACTTGACAGAATCTCTTTATCCTTTCTCTTGTAATAGTTAGCGTCCAGATAACTAGCTTCACAAGTGGTGAAAGGAGATGCATCACCTTGGAGTATGCCTACTCGACCATTTAGGGAGTACTTTAGGCACTGGCGATATGATGAGGGGACCACCACGTGCAGATAGAGTCGTGGTATGCCCATCAATTCATTGTATGTGGTGTCTTGGGAGACGACCATAAATTCACTACTAGAAAAAAGGCCACTGAATTGGGTCTTCGGACGGATCTTGCAGGCTGGGGTCTGGTCTATCCTGTAATATCCCTGGATCCTTAAATCGGAGGGAGTCAGGTCATCCTTAGATAACACCCACTTCCACAATGTTTGTGTCGGGTTAATGTTGATCCTGGAGCCAGTGTCATTGAGACAACGGAGAACCTACATTCCGTTAAATTGGCTGGTGATTTATAGCAGGAAGATGTTCCCCTATATGGGAGAGCCACCATCCTCTCTAGAGAATGAAATAATGGACTGACATTCAGCATTCTTGACCGCTTCAGCATGAAAGGCTTCTGCAGGTGCTACCTCCATCTCAAACTGGAGGGGAATTCATAAATACTTAAGGAGGGCCTTGCACATATCTAACAACAATCTAAGGGATTCAAGGATAGAAAGCATCACTACTATTTATGATATGTTCTTGAGAACATCATACTTTTGTGCCAGACGTGAAATTCTGCTTACAGGAGGTCGCTCTGCGATTGGAGACATGGCGGACCCTATCGGCTGGACTAATGATTGGCTGGTGCTGGGCACGTTCAGCTATTCAATAGTCCAATCCACGAAGAGTCGCTGTCAGATGAGGACCAGACGACTAAGATCATCTTGACGTTGGGCGAGGCTGGCCGCAGCCTGGATGAGGTATCTCTTCCGGATCCAGTAACACAAACGGTGGTGGATGCGGTCCTAACGACACCGTATGATGTGGCTACAAGTGTTGAGCTTTGCACTGGGCTTGTTGTCTGGTCTCAGTGGCATGCACGGATTGACTAGAGGTCCCAACTTATGTGCCTCAAAGACCCATATTGTTGTGGCTCTGACAACGTTTGTTTTGGCTGGAGACATTGGGAGGTTTCCCTGGAGCTCCCCCTCGTCGGGGGACATATAAGGGTTTACCAACTCAACAGTATTGACTGAAGTGTACCCTTGACTGTCACTTGAAGAGTCATCCACAACTAGGCGGATTCAGGGAGGGATCCCATTCTCACGGGGGGCATGAAGTAGACGAGAGTGTGGGATGATGACGGCATTACCGGGGTGCGTTTCTTTTTCTTGCATTGTCGATGCTTGCTCTTCTGAGAAGAGGCCGGCTGAGATGATGATGCAGAAATGGTGGCCACATCTTCTGAAGGATCCAGCTGATTTAGGTGTGCCCGAATGATGTCATGGGCATGAGCAACCATCTTGCGAGCCATACAGTGGTCGTACTTCTAGGACCCGTTGTTGGAAACCTACGGCCACTCACCTTCGCTGTCATTACTGCTGTCTGACCTTACAGAGATACTCGCCACTTGTGCTAAGGCCGGGCACAACCTGACTATGTTGTTAGCGACTTGGTCTTCGAGATGGGTTTTAAACACATAGCACTACTTGAGGGTGTGCCCTAGAATCTGATGATAGGTGCAGTAGTTGGGGAGATCAGTAAGATTCGCCTCTTCCAGCATTCTGTACCCAGGAAAGAGTACAATCCCATGTTCTAGGGTGCTACGGAAGAAACCGGGGACCAGTTCTCGCTGAACAAGTAAGTACAATTTCTCCTATCTGGAATGGGGGATCATGGAGCCTGGCCCGAATGAGGGGCCGGAGGGGCCTGTCAAGGAGGTGGACCCTGATTGTACCTCATGGCTGGTGGTGACACATTACACAGGGGTTCTTTCCAATTCTAAGGATGCTGCTGAGACAGAGGTTGTACCTAAGGAGGGGGACCTCTACGAGGCTGCAGGGCTGGTGCCACTGGTACTAACTGTAGTTGTCTGGGGGCTTCTATTTGGGTCACCGAGGCGGGCTCAGCTCTGACAGCTCTCTTTTCTAGAATCACAGGGGAAACGGATGTGCCTATATAGAATATTGTAGGGCTTCCTCAAGGCACTGGGCCTTGACGGAGAAGTCTCGGAATCCTACAGGGTATTTTTGGGAGATCTAAGAAGGAAACAGTTCCATCTTGACGTTCCCTACGCACATCGTCAGTAATTTCTCCTGAGTAAGTGGCATGTCAAAGGATCATGTAATCCCCTTCACTGGGCGATAAAGTTGGTGACTCGCTCATCAGGCCTTTTCTTGCACTTGAAGAGGTATGTGATGCTTGTTTTCCAGGTGTTAGAGTTGAACTGGTATAGGAACTTCCAGCAAAGGTCCTTTCATCTGGTCACAGATCTGACAGGGAGCTGGCTATACCCGACGAATGTCGGCCCCTCTAGTGTCTGAAAAAAATAGTGGAGCTTGGCAGCCTCATGTTGCACTATAGTGCCTATCATGGACCCACACCTTGATTTGAAGAGGTCCAGGTGTTGTGGCGGGTCCCCCGTCCCATTAAAGGTTGAGAAGGTGGGATTCCCAAATCCCAGAGGCACCGGGATATCATCCACGTATACCGGGTATGGCTTTCCATCTGGTGGTATTGCCACCTGCCATGTTTCTAATGCCTCAAGGGGAACTATGAGTGCTGCCATAGGATCATCTTGGCAGGGGTCCCTATCTTGAAGGGGATCCCTAACCATGAGCACGTTACCGGGCTCATCAACAAGGTATACAGGCTCAAAGGCTCTTGAAGCGGCCCGTGGGGCTGTCGGGGGAGCCCTAGTGGGGTTCCATGGATTCTCACGCCGTTCATGAGGGTATGGAAAAACATACCACGCCCTCTTACCATGATCTCAGAGTTCAGCTGAGTCCATAGGAACGGTATGATCAGGGTTTTCTGGGGGCATCTCACCGAGGGGTAGTTATTCCAGCCCCTACTGCCCCAGCCTAGGATCACCATCATCGGTTCGTCGCTCTGCAATGTGTTCACACAAGAGTCTGTTGACCAACTTATTCTTTTTAGAAATTTTTTGCTGCAACATGGCCTTCTTTGAGTCTTCCTCCATCGTATGCACTGAGGGGGTGGGGTCGGAGTGATTGAAAGTTCTGACGTGATCTTTTCCCTTACTAGCATTCCTACCAAGTACTAATGCCTCATTGGGCATAGGAGAACTAGGAGGTTCCCCTGCTCACGAGTAATCCTCCTCGATGGGTCCAACAGTGGTGGAACACCCTCGGGGGTAAGTCTCTATCGAGAAACTCTATCTCTTCCTCCTTGTCCACCATGTCGGCCACATTGACCTTTACCCTTCCTGGGGGAATGTCCTCAATATTGCATAGCATGTCAGGCTACCGCTAGATAGGGCTGAAGAGGAGGGCCTGATACTACCCCTAGCCATGGATTTGCACGTTGGGGGTAGACTCCCTGATGATTTTGTGAAGTACCTTGATACTCTGAACGCATTGCTACTGGAGGGCCTCACGACGACCTGGTGACATGAGGTACTATGCCATAGGGAGTGAGGCCAGATCAACTAGAGAGCACTGCTCGCTGATGTATTCAAAATGTGCTTGGATCCTTGGATAAACCATGAGCTGATGACGGAGACTGCAATGTGTCACCTAGAGGTTGTAATGGAAACACCCAACTTCCTCTGTGGTGAGGGACTTGGGTATGTGGAGATCCAGCACTGCCAGGGGCCAGAACTTCTCAGGGAAGTGGTCCTTTGAAAGGATGCTCCAGAAGCTCCTAGGCTCAAATTTATGGTCTGGCCCATGATTTCCCCACTCACCAATTGAGGGTGACTGAGGAACTGGCAGCGGTACTGAGGCAGATCGATGGGATGGCAGGTTGGCCGGTGGAGAATACGGTGAACGAGCTGACTAGCCTCCAATTATCTGGTTGTCCTCCAAAGAGTGTAGTGACCTAGACACTATGTCGCGATAAGAGGGGATTAAGGCCGTAGTTCCTAGCTCAGGTTCCAGGGATACAGGTGGTGGGTCGTGCTACTTCTCGCCCTCCATTGGTCCCCAGAATATCTCTATGTGATCTCTTATGGAGGTAAAGAGAGCTTCCGGTGACGATGGTGGTGATTTCACGACTGTAACCTGTGGGGTCTCCAGATTTTCATCCTCCTGGATAAACCTACAGAGGGAGGCAATAATCCTGTGGACCTCGCATTCTAAGCGCACTAGGATGATGCGCCTTGTTCCTACCTCATCCCTTGACTCGGATGAGAGATGGGAGGGTTCCTGGGCAGAGTCGTACTCCACTTCAGAGTTTGAGAAGTGGGCTGGTTTGATCTCCGTCTGGGCCTTCCCATGATTCTTCTTATGGTGGTGACGTCCCACCTTCCTGCCCTTGGGTGGCTACTCAGGAGAGGGCTGATTCCTAACATGGGGTCCTTCAGCTGCACTAGAGCTGTGGTGGAGAGGGTTTCCACCCTAGAAAACCAGGGTGCGAGGAGCACTGGGAAAAATGTCAAAGGGGACATGGGGAGGACCTCCATGAATAATGCTAGAGTGGGAAAACCCTCCGCTAGGACTGTCAAGAGCATGAGGAGGACCTCCATGCTTGGTGCGGGTGGAGTGAGGTTGGACATCGCCCCTCCGGTTGTCGGGGCAAGGAGGACCTTCACCAATTGTGGAGAGAGTGTAGGGAGGATCCCAATGTTGAAAACAGATCAGATGTGCAATGTCCCTGCACCGGGGTTCTAGAGAAGGAGGAACGACTCCATATCCAGTGTAATGGGCACGAGAGAGGCTTCCGTGCTGAGCATCACTATCGCAGGGCAGAAGTTCATTAAGATTGGGGGTGGCATGAGGAGGAACTCCATGCTGAGTCTTGAAGTGGGGCATGCCCATGCTCTATGTGTTAGTGGTACGACGAGGACCTCTTTATGGGGTGGCATCATTGTGGGTTGGTTCACGACACATGTTGCTTGTGCCAGCACCAAGGAGAGTTGACCCAGCCTGCCCATGGGGTAGGTGGGGCCTCGATCCCAGTTGGGTATATAAGCGCCCATGCTCAGTGTGTGTAGGGACCTGATGATATGCATCGGCAGTGGCTCGGGCCATAGTATCCATTGACGTTGACGCCCCTTGGCGGGAAACCTCCTCAACTCGTGTCCAACGCAGGCATCGAGTCAGATGAGCCGGGGCTGCTGGCGCAGGTGCATAGCATACCTGCTCCTCCTTCGACAAGACCGGATGGCAGCGCTAACATGGCTGAGTGGGAGCCTTTTCTGGGATCCCCTGGATTGGGACTCTGATAGGGCTGGGATGGACGTCACCTACCACATCAGCTTAAGGCTGTGAGTCATCAAAGTGCTCTGTGTACAGGATCCCAAAGCGGTTGTATGTCGGGGTGGTGAGCAATGGCTCCCTGTGCGGCCCTCGGGGGTAGCGTTGAAGGCGAGATGCGGATGCCTCCAAATCTAGGCAGGCCATATTCTGCATTACGATGATTCCATCATCTTCGTAACGATTTATGAGGTTGTTAATTACCCTTCGTTGGATAAATTCTGATGGGGAGATGGGGCATGGGTGCCCCCACGGTCGTGGACGCAGAGGCCGTCGCGGAAGCAGTGAAGCCACACGGAGTGGATGTGCTGGCGTTGCCCCTGCCCCTACGTAGACGGGCGGGCGGTGATCACGTTCCTGCATCAACAACCTAATTTCTGAGAAACAAAGAGATGAACTCGTTAATGCTGAAATAAAAAATAATCGACGTCCAATGCTTCAGCGCCATCCAATCTTCTGTGACAGGTAAAAGGGATCCATACTGACAACGTTGCAGAACGTAATGTCCAACGTTCTACTTTCCCAACTTCTAGTGAGTTTCACACGAGGCCCGCTGTTTTCTTATCGGGACCCGACACTAGATAGATAGATCCGATGAAACATCAATCCATTGATGCCCTGAGCACTACTAATCTCCATATTGAGGAGATGAATTTTACGTTAGATTCACCATTTCTATTTCTGACGCTATCACTGGGGCGCGTGTGTCCGTCTCATTCGGGGACGAGAGATGTGGATTTTTTGGGTTCCCTATAATCCCTCTTTCCAAAGGCGGGTGGAATCCAATCCTTATTCAGGGACGTCTACTACTTAATCGAAACAGGATGATGGGATGCTGGTTCTTCCTTCTATGGATTCCTTCTTGGAACTCGCCGCCTAGTTTGGATCTCCCTCATAGACATAAGACGTTGTTCGTGGTACACATCCCGACCCCATATCTTCATGGGCACCAGTTAATTATGCTTCTTCTATATGGACAATCCAGGGGCCTGGCCAGGGAAAAAACCTTCAATTAAGGGAGTAGACACACTAGGCATCACTAGAGTGTTTAGATGATGGGGATTTGTGTGTCTGTATTATGTCCCTTATTATAGGGATTCTTGAGGGTGCGGAAGCCCGAGGCATCCCAAATCGAACATGGGGAATCGTATAACATGGGTATGTATCTAAGGTTTTCCTCAGCTTCCTATGATTAACACAGGGTATTCCAAAAGTTTAACATCTAGCAGAGATTGATCGGGCTAATCAGAACACTGACTAGAGTGGATCAGATGGAGGAACCCCATGGTGGGAACACCAATATTGGGTCCAAAGAATGGGCGGCCTCCCGAATGCTGTGAAACAGAATAAGGAATAGAATGGCATGATTCCATGGGGATGTGGAAGCCTGGGAATAATCATAATGGCTGATGGAAGGTTTTGGGAAAAGGATGTTGAATGGGATGGAACCGTCACGAGGATGAAGAAGGATTTGGGCTTGAGCCCCGAATAGGCTTCGTACGTATCCCCGTGGCAGGGAATCAAAGTTCACATACTTCGTATGATGATGCATGGGGATTACACTCTGGGCTACCAAGGGTGTCGGTGAACTGACGTGAAGGGGTGTCAGGATGACCGGGAGGTGGGATTGAACCTCGTGGAGGCTTCCTACGTACCCTGCCTTGGCAGGGATCAAATTCCATGTAGTTCAGAATGGTGTGGGGATTACACTCTAACCGGACCATGATGATAGAGGCTTGGTGCACTGACACGAGGATGGTCGGGACCAATGGATGGCGTTTGGATTGAACCTCAGGGAGGTTTCCAACATACCTTACCATTACAAGGATCAAATACCACATAGTTAAGGATGAAAAGGGGTTATTGAACCGATGTGTAGTTGTGTCGGGACAACTGGGTGTTGGGATTGAACCTTGTGGAGGCTTCCTATGTACCTCGCCTTGGCAAGGATCAATGACCACATAGTTCAGGTGGTGAATATAGTTTTACGTCATGTGGGATGGGGAAAAACCGATGTGAAGGGGCACCGGAATGATAAGGTGGTGGTGGACTTGAACCTTAGGGAGGCCTCCTACATACCTTGACTTGGCAAGGATCAATGACCTCGTAGTTCGGGATATGGGGTGTGGGGCATACACTCTAGGATTCCCATGGTGTCATTGAACCGAAGTGGAGGAGGACCTGGGGTCCAACGGATGGTGGCCTTGAACCTCAGGGAGGCTACCTACGTACCATGCCTTGATATATATCAAAGACCATGTAGTTTAGATATGAGTGTGGGGCTTACACTCTAGGATGCCCAAGGTTTCGGTGAACCGATGTGAATGGGGTCGTAACGAATGGATGGTGGTGGGCGTGAACATTAGGGAGGCTTCCTACGTACCATGCCTTGACATGGATCAATGTCCTCATAGTTCGGGATGGGGTGTGTTGGCGAACCGATGTGAAGATGGACTCAGGGTCTGATGGGTGTTGGGCTTGAACCTCATGGAGGCTTCCAACATACCTGGCCCTGGAAATGATCAAAGACCACGTAGTTGAGGTGGTGGCATGGGGCTTACATTCTAGGCTTCCCAAGGTGAGGATGTTAGGGTTGGTGCTTATTCTAATCCCATGTGATTCGTGCTCGATGTGAGAAAAAAGAGGCAGTAGAGACCTAAAGATCACATCACGAAAGGTGCGTCCGTGGGATGTGGAGTGTGGCTTACACATGGAGTTGCCCAAGGAGAGAAAGATTGGGACTTACTCTAGGATGGTGGCCCATGGCAACAAAGCGTAGTGGAAGATGGATTTGGTACTAAAGAAAGGAGAAGCACCATTTCCCACCATGACCTTCGCTGGCCCTAGGGAGCGAAGATGAAAGGAGGAGAAGGGATGATGCCTCTGGCAAGAAAAGATAGGGGCTTACTCCATGGTGGCTTCCCTTTCCCCATGGACAAACACCACTTCGATAAGGATGATATCATACCCTATGAGGGGTGATCCCATCCCCTTGGAGACGAGTGGTTGTGGAGAATGTCCAAGGTGGGAGAACCCCACGTCTAAAGCACGAGGTAGTGTCACAGTTTAACATCATGTGATGAGGACGGTGTTGTTTGGTAGTTTAACGTCCTGCAGCTCATATGAGGTGGGTTCACTCCACACCCCTAGGACTTTCGTAACCACTACCCTCTGCTCCTTGGTGCATAGAGGGGATAGGCAAAGCCATGGTGAGAGGGTGTCATGGAGAGAAACATCTAATGGCCCACCTTAGAATGGCTATGCAAAGAAGCTATAGCCATTAGAGTGCCTATGTGATGAAGCATGAGGTGAAGCAACGCAACAGGAGGTGTCGTCCAGGGGACTATGAAATCACATCGTGCAAACCTGGAGGGTCACACAGGAAAAGGGATTTTCATGCAGAGGAGTTCATAAGCAGGGGCCTTGTGAAGCTCTGTTGCTCTGCATGGCAGAGGGCACTTGCAAAGTGGTGTGCTTCGCGAATTGGGATTTTTTAGCCTAATCATAGGGTAGAGCTGCATATAGGAGGTGCCTCGCAAAGTTTAAAGTCATTATCAGTGCACTTCCTTGTGGAGAAAAGGTTCTCACGAAGTAAGGTTCTAGGAATCAGTGTGCTTCGCGAAGTACATTGACCCTACAATAGCATGGGGATCATGTGTACATGAATGGTGTTTCACGAATTATAAACGCTCCGTGTCGACCCGGGTCCCATTGGGGATTCCCTTATTTTTCTAAGGACCTTAGGCTTCATGAAAGGCATCCCTATCCGAAGAGGGTATCAAACAAAGACAAGGGGAGGCACTTTGCAGAGCAGAAGTCCCTCCCACAGCTCATGGTTTGTAGATCAGAAGGATGCTTCGCGATTCAGGAGTTGGGAAGTAGAAATGTCCGATTTTTTGTCATTTGGGCTTAGGGGGAGCCTAGTGTTTATAGGGAGGATGCACCGTGAAGTGGAGCTTACACGACACGAAGAGGGATTGGGTTGCTTCGGGGTGGGTCGCGAACGACAAATGCATTCGCGGAGAGTCCCGCCTTCGCACTTCGCGGCGGCCTTGCGAACGTCAAATACGTTCGCAAAGCCACCCACCTCTGTGCTTCGCAGCGGGCTCGTGAAGGTCAAATGCGTTTGCGGAGCGGCCTACCTCCTTACTTCACAGCAGTCGCGGTGCTGGGGGGCCTCCGCGAAGTGGCTTCGAGAGGCAGTCAATGGGGCCTTCATTGGGATTCTTCTCTATCCCGAATTTTGGCGCCTACAAGGATAATGTTATGGTCCAATAAAATTCCAATTTTCTTTAACAAAAATCAAAAAAAATATTAGAAATTTATCTTGCTTTCAATGTTTGAAATAATAAATTTTTTTTTCTTTTCCTTTCACTATTTTATCCAATCCTAATAGCCCTCACTATTGGATTCAAAATATCCCACTACATGAATACTATAGTGGAAGGAATTTATATCCCCATTCTCATAACCTAGGATTTTTTCTAGAAAATTACTCGAAATTATTTAGGTATCTAATTTTTATAACCTCATAAATTCACAATTCCTTAATATATTGGGTGGACTCCCCAATCCAGAAATACTATACTTAAATTTTCACAATAATTTCCTACTAATTTTATTTAGTAGACTTTATAAATTACCCTTATTTCCAATTTTGTTAAGTAAACCAATACATTACTTAATACTCACAAATAATTGAAATTTTTTTCCTAAATTTTCTTAAATGACACTTTAATTGTGGGTTCATCTTAACATTGAATATTAAAGGCATTTTCCGACTTCATATTTTCCTTTATGGTATTTTATATCTTTATGAATATTTATTATTTATTTTATATTTTACATGATTGTTAATATTATTTGGATTTTATAAAATTAATTAAACATGTGAAATATGATATTTTATATTTAATAACATTATTTTATTTAATCTTATCATGCCTTTAAATTTATATACATTATGTGATCATGTTTAAACATCAAATAAATCATGAATCCAATAAATAAATAAATATCATAGACTAGAAAAAATTAAATCATTTGATATTATCATAACATTTAAACTACTATTAATTTTGGAATAAAAAGACAAACCCACCCTTAACCCTTAGGGAATAACTCTTCAATCCAATACATGGATCAAGTTTCTGTATTTGGCCTTTAACCAGGGTATCTCCTCGGATTATATCACCTCATATCAATATTTAATTTTTTCCTCTTATATGAATATCCTTCCATTATATATTCATAATCACTCAAATTTTAGGTAAACTAGGGGTTTTGGGTTTCATAAAATAAATAATAGATGCGTAATCACATACACAATAAGTAGGAAACGAGGATACACATATAACATTATTTAATTTTACAAAAAACGTATCAAAAACCATATAGTAAATAATAAATTCAATTAAAACATAACATATACAAAAACCATTAAAGATATTGATCATATAAAACATGAAATGAAAACAAATTTAATCTTTATTTTATTCATTTCAATTAAATATTTTTTAAGAAACATTAATCGAATTAATTAATTAATCAACTTATTTGTTAATTAGTTCTTTATCTTAATTATCATTCCAAATAATCCCCGAGACTCTAATCCTATGTAATTTTAAATAAATTTAATTTATTTGATTATATTTATATTTAATGAAGTAGATTGTGTGTACTAGAGGTGGAATGATGTGTACACTTATGGGCATGCTTAATTTTTTTAGTTTAACTATTACATATCCTATATTTTCACCCAACATGACATGTGACTAACATTGTTATAGTCCTTTTCATGTACAATATAATTACACAACTTGTTTTCCTACATGGTGTTCCATTATATTACATGAAATGTTTCTCCATGGGTCTAGTCATCTAGTCAGCACATCATGAACGGCCACACTGCATGCCATGAATATAAAAAGCATGTACCATAGGAGATTCATGTGAAGTACATGAAATTTAAGATGACCATACACATCAGGAATTTTAAGAATTAAGTGGAAAATAATTATTAAAGAATTTAACTCAACATTACTAGCTGAAATCACTCTATGAGTAATTTGTGGTAAAACAAAATCAAAAGGTTTGTACATTAGCTATAATCTATATTAATTTTTTTAATTTTTCAGTGTGTTTTACCCATCCAACATTCCTATCATAACGTTATCCTTCTATGAGGTTCCCAGAGTTACATGACCTGTGAAACTAGTCAAGCATCATGTAATTCGTTATTATCCACCTATTCTAAAAGCCTTGGGATTTTTTGTGTATCTTACATGGGCTGTCACTTTTTACAAGACCTATATATCTTGATATTCCATGTATCTCACATGATGTCATGTACCTCAACTATAAATAAATAGATAGTGTGTACTAATTAAATTTAATATACTTTGAACACCTGAGTTTTTTGTTATACATGGGGAAACCTATATGGGATTACATGGAATACACAGTAGTTACATTTTATATAACCCTGTATTTTCATATGAAAAATTAATTAAACACAACGCATACCAACACTCACATATAATCTCATGATTATCATGACTTGAACATATAGGGTTGTCCAAGGTAACATAATGTGTAATTTTTATTATGCATTGTGTAACAATGTCCAATAACTAGCATTATGAACACCTATAGATGGGATATTCAATCATTACTCATTTATTCTGGGTCATATAAACTAAAAAACAAATTTCATTATTTTAACATTTGTATTAAAGAATAAAAACCTACAAATAAATTCATACTAACACCATAAATCGATTAACCAAATAATAAAAAATTATAAATTTTTATGTGACCTCTATGACACCACTTGATGGTTTTTGGACACAAAAGAAGTGGTCTACTCCATGAATTTTTTTTATCAATTTCAATGGATAAATATAATGAAATTGAAAATTGAAACATATAATTCTTCATAGAGAGGATCCTTTCACATATAATTTATAATTATTTTAAATAAGAAATTCCTCATCCTGATAATTACTTCTTTTTTTATTGATCAATACAGTTCATCCTCACTTCATATCCTTTTTGTGATATAGAATCCAAACTAAAACTCTTCTAATGTTATCCAAACATGATCTACAAATCATGGAAGGTAGTTATTGGTATTTCAGGATCTAGCTCAAATAAGAGAAAGCACTTGTGGTGTTAACCATTGATCACAATAATAAATATCTCTAGATTTAGATAATTTCTCTCATGTTCTCTTGGTTTTAAGAGGGATTATGGTTTTTTATAATTCATGAGAGGTTCTGTCCATCTTCAGAAAATGTTTGAGGGAGGAAATATTAGTCACAACAATTCATATGACCCTAAAAATGATACAAAATTAAATATATTTCAAGGGTTTAATATTGGATATTTTTATTGAGGAACATCATAAAATATCCACTATAATACATTCTCCATGTCAAATAAAAACATTATTAGTATTATATTCCACGGCATGTGCAAGATTGTGAATATTTGAATATCAATTTTCTAAATAAATAAATAAAAATCTCCATCATACCATAAACTCAACCCAACAATCCTTCTCATCATTTATCAAATATTGTATAATAATATTTATTTAAATGAATAAATATCAATAAAATATTCCTTAAATAAATAAATAAATAAATATTATATTTACAATAATTGTGAATAAATATTTATTTTAACAGTTACCTGACTAAATAAATAAATATATTAATTATTTATTTATTAACATTAAATTAATAAATAATAAAAAAATATTATATTCATAATGTTGGAATAATATTTATTTAATATTGCACAGACATATATTCTAAACACGAATAATTGGTAATTTAATTCTTATGATCATATTATCTTGAATAATATTTAATCTACAAATCGTGAGTAATATTTTTATCTTACTATTATACTCAAATATAATTTAACTATGATTCTGGATACACATGGTGTGTTACTATATAAGCCTTTTCTCTGTGGCATTAGGTTATTTTTCTAAATTCTGATATTAATATATAGAAACATATTAATGTACCCATAAAGAAAGAAGGTAATGTCATAGCTAAAACAACATCACATGAATGCCTATAGTGTGATATAATTTATTTGTCATGATATTTCATCAAGTAAATTAAATACATGTTTCATTAACATATATTCTTGAACTATCTTTCTTTGAATAGTTAATATGATAACATTGATAAATTTAAATTTTCATAGACATAATCAAATAGTTCAATTTCTATCAAAGGGCTTCAGATATCTTCTTTCATTAACATAGAAGGGATAAATCATTTCATAAATTATTCAATCAATGTTAAATCACTAATGAAACACCCAAGGTTTCCTACCTCTCTATGAGTATATTTTATCATATCTATTATCAATACATAAAATAATGTGATTCATGATATAAAATAAAAATAATATAATGTCTGAGGACCAATACACACATCCATATAATGGAATGTCCAATGATACATATAACATATTGAATTCAAAAGGTAGGGCCTATCTTCACAACCAACCACCTTAGATATTATCAAGTGTGATCATTATGAGACAAATACTTATATTATTATGAGTATCATGCACTCTATAGTCAACAATAATAGGTGTGTCTTGTCAAACATAATTCATCTAGACCATGGGATTTAATTTTAAGAAAATTATCATTGCACTTTGAAGGTCCCTAAATAGTACGTAAATATTATAACATTTTTAGGGAACACATACACAAAGTATATAGTCGCATTAATGTTATATAGAAGAATACATATCATGTGATAACATAGTTATTAATATTCTAGTAATCAAATGTATAATTTTATATGGTTTTAGGGACCCAACTCTAAAATATATAAAACTTATCCTTCTTTCCGAGTGGTGTTGTAACTTAGAAAAAATAAATTATATTATATTTTCACTCAACTCCAATTAGAATATAACTTATCCATGAGTGTGTTGACAAAAAATAAAACTTGGAATCGGTTTTAAAACATGTGAATGGATGATCTCAAAAAATTAATCATATTATGCTTCCAATGTGAAGACTATCTACACACCACACCATAGAATAAAATGATGTTTATAAGATTACTCAAACTATAGGTGTAAAAATAATTTCATATTAAACAAAACCATATTGAGAATAACTCATAGAACACATTTTTAAATTCCCTTAATGACTTTCTTTTCAATACCAATCAAAAACCCAAAATAATCAGTGAAAATTATAAAGGCCCTTTAGGATCTATACATATAAGGTGTGTTATTCATTTATTATTATTCAATTCAAACAAAATTTATAGATATTGTGTGGAAATAGGTTTTTTTAATTTGTCCATGTTATACAAATAAAATGGTTATACCTTCAAATATCCTACATAAATATTTATAAAATCATGTCAATCATATTACATATGATTATTATAGATTTTAGTGGAAAAATCTTCACCCAATTCCATCATATAGATTATCTAAACTTAATTCCTATGTTATTCTAATGGTTATGGTATTCATGATAAGTATAACCCAAATATAGCAATAGATATTTATATTATACTTGTATTACAAAAAATAATCCCTATGGATATAACTGTTAAGTTCACCCTTACCGAACAATTGAGGTCATAAATTTTTTTTTCAGGGGACGAAATATAACTCTTATTATTTTATGGGGTTATTTAATATATTACCATACAATTAAATGTATTCCCATTATTTATGAATGATTCTATCAAAACATTTTATGCAATACCTTCAATAACATTATTATATATCATAAATATTAATTTATAACACATTATAAAACTAAGGATTTGTGTTGCATATCCAAAAAAAAATCTAATTATATATTAACATATGAAAGCGCATCAAATAAATATGGTATAAGAAACCCATTAATATAAAGGTTTTTAATCATATGAAATACAATTTTCAACAATATAATGTATAATGAAGTAGGTATCCAACCACCACTTTTTTAGAAGGAGCATAATCTCTAATATCAGTGAGAAGTATCTACCAAAGTCCTAATATATAAATATTAGTATATAAGATAAACCTTTATTTCCATTAAATACAATCACCTAATATGTATAAATCATATTCAACCTTTACTATTACAATCACAACCTAAAAAATTAACTTTGTTGATTGCAACTAAATATTATGTCATAACTAGAATGTGTGAGATTTCCCAGGCTAAACATGCATAAATATTTCATAATTTTCATTATTTAAACATTAAATCTCAAAAATGACATCAAAATAGCATAACCTTAAGGTTTAGTGTCTTTGGAGATAGGCTTCATAAGAATATAATTCCACATTGTTACTTCAACATATCCTACAAACATCTCAACTTAAGACTTCATTCTACACATAATCTTGCATATGATTCCTTGGTAAATGGAAAATAATAGAAGGGTAGCGAAAAAATACCGAGTAAGGGAAGAATTATTAGTGATTCATAATGACTTGGATTATAATCATGTGAGATAAGAAAAATGAGGTATTAATATTTGATTAAAAGGACCATAGAATTATAAGGGATGATCATAATAAATGATAAAACATCATAGATCATGGAATGACATAATATAATCATAAAAGGGCCATCATAAAAGCCTAAAATGTATACCATGGAATGAAAACATGTGATAATAATATTAAATCAATGAGAAATGAAATTATAATATGTCATATCCTGTAAAAGTGGAACAAGAATAATCACTAAAAATCATAACATATTACATGGCTAACTTTCAAGATCCTTACAATCCATTTGATTATGAATCACTACTTATGTCCCAAATCATAGTGGAATAAGCATCACTGCATGTTTCCCATAGTAGATTGATTATCACAACTAACACCCCATAATTTTCTCCTTAGATATTATAATTTAACTAATGCATTGGAGGGCTATATATGATCTAACCCATTACACTATAATTTAAATACATATTTATGCCACATAAAATCAATCATTTATTATATCTTGAAAACTTTAATTCATAATATATGAGACATTTATTAATAGAGTGGAAAATGGAATAAAATCCCAAAAATATTTTTGAAAAACATTCTACCATTTTCATAAAAAGTAAAAGTTAAATATAACTTTCAATAAATTATTTTTGATAATGTGAGATGAATAGTAAAAAAACAAATTGAATGAATATATAATAATGTAACATTGAAAATAAGTAATTTTTAAATAAATTAATTCATATTCGAAGATAACAATTTAGCAACCTGAATGTAAATTTCTTTTCTATGATTTATAATCAATTTTATGGAAAACCGCACATCAGATAAAGAGTTAGAAACGTTCAATTTTTCAATATATATATATATATATATATATATATGAATGTTATATAAAATTATATATTTTTTATTTTATTTAAAAAATAAAACATTTTTAGTTAGAAGAAAATAGATATAGATGAGAAAGATCCATTAGTAATGATGGGAATTATTCTTAACAAATGTCAGAAATATGGATCCATCAAAGAAGAATATTTTGATGTGAGAATGTAACTTACCAATTAATAAAGAGAAAATATATACATATATATATTAATGAAATGTAATAATAAAATATTCATGGAATTACATTGAAAATAAAGATAGTTTATGATCTATTAAAAAAGATATTAATTCTATGTATCCCTTAGAATGGATTACTACTTGGTCATACAAGATCTATCATCTTGTATAATAATTTTATAGTAATTATTGAATTTATTACATTATTCATATTTATTACCAATATTAATCCTTTATATTCATTTATTACATAGTTATTACTTATATTTAGTTCATATTGATCATTAGTTTTAGTAGTTTTAAATAATCCTTTTTTCTGTGTAACAGTTTTTGTTATAATTCCATGATCTTGGTTTTATAATATTCATAATTTTAGGTTTGTTGAAATAGAATTTTAATATTATGTGATAAATTTTAAGATGCATTCAATGGATGTTCTGGGTGTGATTCTTCGAGATGAATTTCTTAACATGTTGATTCCTATAGTTTTTAATGAATAAAATGTAATATATTATTAATGAAAATAATATTAATATAAAAATTATTGAATAAAAAATAATTATTTACATATTAATATCATATAATAATATTAATTAACATTGCATAACCATCTATTACCAAAAAATCTAGCTTCATTCATGTAACTAGAAAATTGATCCAACCAATAACATGAAAAAATCAATGGATGCGAAACATTATGAAGTGATTTTAATATTATAAGATCATAACATAATTATAATTATATTATTTATATGATATTAATGATAAAAATAATAACTTAGAAGAGTTGTATGATGAGGATAAATTAAAATGAGTTGGAAGAAGTTATTACTTACAGAGAATGAATTGAATCTCCACTTAGAATCCTTCTTGGTTTTTAGGGAATTTAGGTAATATTTATGGAAAAGAAGGCTAAAAAGTTGGAGATGATCATTAGGAAAAGAAATATGTAATTTTATGGTACAAGAATTTAATATTTTGTATGGATCTGAATTGTCGGTGGAAGGATCCTCTTGTAAGTGATAGGAGTGGCACCATTATAATAATTATTACTTAATATAAAAAGGAATGCCATTTTCTAGTAACATTGATCAAAATATGAAACAAAAATAATTGGTAATTTTAAGTGGATAAATAATTAATTAACTCATTTAATTATCAGGTTTTATGACGTTTTAGGTCTTTTCCCTTGATTCAAATCATTTTCCATATTTTATCCTTTAACATGATACTATTTTTTTGCCTTTGGGAATTTATTTTCTGATTAGAAATAAAATTTAACTTAATAAATATTTTGGAAATAGTGATTAAAAGTATGAAACAAATTTTAATATATTAAATTTTTTAATGTTATTTTAATTAATTATAAAATTATAATTGTATATTACATCAAAATGGTTTTTTATAAAAAGTATATTTTTAAGAATAAAATGAATTTTGAGAGAAATTAGAAATGGTTTTGATTATAATTACATTTATTGGTTTATGATTAAATAGAGGAGGGTTATTGTTTTTCAAACCCATCCAAAATTTAATGAAATCTTGTAAATGCATATGTCAAGGAAAAGGATTAAAAATAATTTTTTATTGGTATAAAATATAACATTGGTTCCAAAATTTCAAACATAAGATTTTTAATTCAACATAATATTTTAAATGATTTATTTAAATTAATAAATATATATTTTTTAATGAATAAATTTTCATGTATTTTTATATTATTCTTATATCATAATGAGGTCTTAAAAATCATGTTATTTATAAAAAATTTATTTTTACTAATCACCTAAAAATTGACATTTTTATAAATAATACAAACTAATTATCCTAAGATAATTTTGTAATGATCCATAAAAAATGATGTTAATTTTTTTATAATTAAAATTCAATATATTTGGATGTTTTCAGTTAATTGAAAATGTAAAATAAAATTAATAATAGGTTCTATATTTATTTAAAATGACTTTTGAAACCTATGTGTTCTTGATATTAATTATTTTGAATTAATAATTAATTTAGTATTAATATATTTTCTTATAAATTGAATTTTTTATTTAGAATCATCCTTTAAATGTCGTAAATTTATTTAATTAAAATAAATATTATACTTTTAAAAATTAAAATTTTTTAAAAATAGGACTTGTTAACATTAAATGACTTTATTCATATTTGATTATTAATTTTCCTAGAATTAATTGAATATCATAAATAAATGTTAATTAAATAAACCCATTATTATTTAATTCAATTCATTTCTTAAAATTAGAAATTATAAAAATTATTATTGTATAGAAATACATGTAAAATTTATTACATTAATAGTTATATTTTTATATCTTCCTAAATTCTGCTTACAGTACACCCTAATAACTCATAATAATATTTATAGGTAAGATATATAGAAGTGGAATTCATGGGTGGTGATTCAGCTAGAATGGATCTTATAGTGATTCCAATGATATTGAACTTCCCTCATTGATGATTTCAATCAAGTAATAATTATTGAAGCTTAGATTATTCTTGGTCTAGGTAAAAACAATAGTGGTTGTACCTAAATTAAAGTATTTCAAAAATGGTCTTTATAAATAATAATTATACAAATTTATTCCTCTATTTCCTTATTCTATATACATTTCATAATATTGTTATTTTTATATATACCTGATAAATCAACAGTTATGTTATAGTAGAAATCAATTTAAATAGAAATTATCTAACCCTAGAGATATAATATAATTAAATTGAAAAAACAATATTAAAATAGTCTAAAATAATGGATTTTATAACAACTTTTTTAAGAGAGGGGTATTAGTACATCAGGTAGCACATTTGACAAATTGATGTCATTATTGCTCAACAATTTCTTTTCAAGACCATCTATAAGATAATGTTCCTCCTAAAAAACACAAGTAATGAAGTAGTTTTTCTTTTAAACCATTTCCAAACATTTGATACTTTGGGATGTGAGATTCTAGGACAGTGATAATTACCAAATATAATAGATTACACAATCAGGGTGGAGTCACACTCAGACCATAAGTTATCCCATCTTCATTGTCATTCCATATCCACCGCCTTGATTAAACCCATCATTACCAGCTCCAATGATGATTCAATTTCATACGGTCTATAAAGGCTAGTCAGAATAGTACCATTATGATCCCTAAATAAATCACCGAATCTCACAGGACCTATATTTCATCTTGAGAAACCATCATATTTTCTTTTGATCCATCCAATAAGAGTTGAGTTCAAAATGATATACAGTGTATCTATAGGAGGATAACAATTACCAGAATTTTCAAAACGTTTTAAAATTATAAAATAGAGGATTGAATTTTCACAATTCCCATTTTTAATATGATTTTTCTTTCTCACTACCACTATTATTTTAACAATGGATGAATGTATTGTTATATGATCCTAATCGTGTCGTATTATATTTCAGAAAAACCACATGATATGAATTAATTCATCACATTCTATGATCATTATATTTATCATTTCCCATGAAAGATCAAGGTTATATCATACTTTGAAGATTTCTAGAATTGAATCAACACATGGAAAGGGAGTTTTACATATATCTAATATTTATTTCCATAAAGCTAAATATATATTCCAACTTAAGAAATTTTTTTGGATATCCTCCTTATTTTGATTTGATAAATTTAATTTGAAATACAAAGTAATTTCTATTTATTATTGGAAGAAATCAACAAGAAATTTCATGTGTACCAAACTCTAGATCAGAATGAATATTTATGTCCTAATCCATATCTTACTCATGTTACCAATCCATCCCTGAACCTATACATGGGTATCATTTTTCTAGAATAATGTGGAATTAATCATTTTATTTTTAAAAGGTTCCTATATCATTATATGACCATGGTTAATAAATTAAATGGTCACAATATCACTTCTTATAGTCTTAGGATGATTGTCTAGATTGTCTATTTTCTCCTCGATATCTACAATAATTTCAAAAAAATTTGGTAGTATATGTTAAAATACAAACAAGCAGTATAATTTTTTAATTATCAAGAAAAAATTCAAAGAATATTTCATTTTAGAAGGCAATGAGAATTTATAGAAATGTTGGGATAATCTTTTTGAAGGCTAGCAAGATAGAAGATTCAACATAGATCATATTACCAAATTTCATATTTCTTAGAAATCATAATCTAATAAATCCAAGAGACATATAATTTTCATTTATAATTTTCTCGATAGATTGGGATTGAAGGGATGGATTGAAGTTTTATAGATTCTTTATTCTAAGACCTCCACGAGCATAAGGCTTACAATATCGTTTTCAAGACCCCTTGATTATTTTCCTTTCAAGAATGTAGCCATGGGAAAAAAATTTCTAATAATAGTATTAACATTTTTTATCAAATAAATAGTCCATTCAAACACCATAAAATAATAAAGTATTCTATAATAAATGAAGAGTTTCAGAAGAAAAAATCGCAACGCCATTAATAGGGTCTTACATTTCCAATATGACATAGATCATCTTAATTGACCCAAGATATAATTGAAATAACTCACATTTGGGATTACCTATAATGAAGGGACTCCAAGATAAGTGAAAGGTAAGGTTCCCCCTTTGATTCCCAAATCATTTATAATGCTCATTTTTTTGGTTGTTGAAATGTTTTTACCAAAGTTGAAAAATGATTTATTCCTTCTAATCTATTACCCTGAAACAATTTCATACTGTATAAGGGAATTTTTACGGATCCTAATGTTCATTTTTCCCCTTTGGTAAAGGGAATGAAATCTTCATCATAAAAAAATTTAAGGAGTGGATAAACATCTAGCAACACCAATGTTTTTTAGGTTACCATTTGACACTGTGTTTAAAAAATTATGCTAAAATGGTGCTCTACAATAGAAAAATAATGGAAGAGATAGGGACTACATTGATATCTCTTATAGCCTATTTGAATTATCCTACAGGATGTCCCTTAATGAGAACAAATATTTGAGATGAGCTTAAAATAATTTTTACCTAGTGCCTAAAGGTTCTATCAAGGAAAAAATTTGGGATCACTTTATATATAGAGCGCCAATACATCGTGTCAGGGGAATTCTTGACATCAAGATTCAAATAAATTTTTCCACCTTTTCTATAATTATTGATAATATTTACACATTCTGAGGGAGTGATAAGACAGTCTTCTATTTTTCTTTCTTTTACAAAACCAAACTAATTCCAATAAATTAGTTTATTGGATGTCATAGTGAGACCATTGAAAATATTTCTTCCTATAATATTTTTAATTGTGTTTACATGAGAAATCAGCTAGAAAACAACAATACCATTTTGATTTTACACTTGAGAAATGAGAAAAATCAATTCAGCATTGAAAGAAATCGTAAGGGATCCACCTATAAAAGAATAATAACAAATTTAAAATCGTCATGTTAGATAATTTATCAGAAGTATTATATGAAAAAATTATTGAAGCCCTCTAGTATATGACAACCCCTAGAATTAAGACCAAAGACTGCCTTTTAATATAAAATTCCTGAGGAATTGATGTGGTCAAGGTATTATCATTATCATTTACCAATATAGAAAAAATTACTTCTCTTATATTAGTGTCCCTTACATGCCCATTGGAAAGAGATATGAAGAAGGAAACCACATAATCATGAAAATACCTCTTGTCATCCAGAATTTTATCACCATCATTTAGGAGAGATAAAGGCCCAATTAATTTTTTATCTATTTAAATATAATTGAGCATTTCCATACTTCTTTCACCATTCAGTTTTAAAAATCTCTTTTTAAATATTATCCTTGATATTAAGAAAATTATTAAAAAAATTGAGACCCCAACTTCAATTTTCAGGTATCCAAATATATCCCTATTTTTTTAGTTTGGTGTTTTATGTGAATAAGATATTAAAAATAATATATATTAAGTGTAAAATTTCCATTAATACCATTGGTTGTTACATTATACCCCTTATAAATATTTAATATTTCAAAGTCTATTACACAAATGAAAATAGTTGATGGTACATTTTCCCTATCAAATCTTAAGGTACCCATATAGATTCCTCAAATATATGATTTCTCTATATAACATTATCCAAGTTGGTGTTCATGTTTCACAAAAAAATTATCTATTCAACCCAATATCTTCAATAGTCATTCCTTAAAAGATAGATCATGTTCTAATATAACTATTTACAATTTAAGTAATTGGGATGGATGTAGTATGTAATTAATCCAAAGTATTATGTCGAATGCATCTTGTACCAGAGATGGGTTTGATGGTAGAAACTGGAGCTTATTCCATAAACCCAAATAATGTGTACTTTATATTACATTTAATAAATGTCTTTTCAGATATTTACCATTCTTCTAAATGACTATAATGTGATTATATCCTTAGAATAATTTTGTGTGAAAAAGTATATAGTAGTCCCAAACTATGTTGAAAATCCTAAAGTGCCATGAAAATATTATAGAACTAATGTCCTATGATCATATGATGTCATATAAAAGGATAATGATGATGCAGTCTATTAGGTCTGAGTACTCATAATCATATGAGACATTATCTCATGAGGTTTACACTTGGTAATCTCTAATATTGTTGATTATGAGTACAGACCTGCTAGTAGTAATTCCATGTCTTTACATTTCATTTGATATTAATCTTTGTGAGTGTGTGTAATGATAATTAGACTATAAAATTGTTATTAATATATATCAATCCTTTCACATGTATATGTATTTTTAAAAACCATGATAACATGTGATTATGAAAATATTTGGTAAATTGAGTGTATCATGAAAAATGTGTTATTATTAAATAAATTAAGGAATTATTTGGCCCTTCCAACTTTATGGATGTTGATATCTTTTCCCATTTATTGGATGGAAACTAGAAAACTAAAATCCAATGTAATGGTGTATTTTTGGGTCCATTTCAGATAGTTAATGAAATATGTATCAATAAAATAGGTTGATGATACATGTTTGTAACATGCTTGATGAGATATCAGAAAAAACGATTATAACAAGGAAGGCTCAGGCCTGGACAAAGTTCCTAGTCCTCTAAAGATTTATTAAAGAAAAATAAAGTACAGAGTACAAAGAATAGAAAACAAAACCAAAGTATAACAAAAACACAAATTATAAAGTGTCAAATCCCTCAGCACCACCATATTCTAAGAAATATTTCGGATCCTCCGATACCCATTCGGATTGAGGAGTATAACTATTGAAAAAAGTGAAGTATATATTTCTCAGACGTAAATCATCCAAGGTCACAGACTTACTTGATGATGGCTTTCTCCATCCTTTATATTGGTTTATATCTTTCCATTTTTCATTCTTGGAAGAGGACCTAGTAGAAATGGTCTTCGACATATTGGAATAATCGTTCCTAGGATTCCTCTTAGGTGGAGCGGTGGAAGCTCCCCCCTTTTCATTCCCATTTCTCCCATGAAAACAGAGATCCTCATTGTCAGTGGTTCTTTTCTTTTTCCCTCAAACAACATCACTGTTTGAAACACTAGAGCCTTGACTATAATTTTTCTTTCCTCCATTGGAGGCCTCACCCCACTTTCCATCGCCATCCATAGGTCATGTGTCATGAATTTTTCCTCTCTTATCCATTTTCACCTCCTGCAATGTATTCAAATTTATATCAATAGGGGTCAAACACTGTATGTGGATATTACCACCTTGCAAGGGAAATTACTCATTCCTTTCTTCCTTCACAGACAATGAGTGGCCAGCTAGATCATCATTCATCTAGCAAGGATACTTTTTCACAGTATTCTCAACATGTTTTCCCAAAGAGGCATTGAAATTTTGCGGTTCCATATTTAAGGCATTACCCCCACTGTCCATTTCTTCCACCATCATGACCGACATAATTTCCATATCTATGGAATTACCCTCAATGTCCATTTATTTTCCCCTATATCTGCTTCAACATCTTCTGCCACCTCCAGTACCACAAAATGATTCAAAGAGCACGGATCAACATCATCAGGCTTAACCATTTTAGCATTGACATGAAGGATCTGTTCAGAACCCTCTGCATCTACTGATGAGTTAAGACCTCGACCCATGAACTACTTCCCAGTTGAAATATTGCTGACACTCCCACCATCCTCTTGATGCTGTAACGAGGATGCAGCAGTCCCCTTTTCCATTGTATTACTCAATTCATGGACTCTCAGGTCATCCTTAATCCTATCAAAGACATTGGACACATAAATATTTCCAATATGCTTCCCTGCAGGTATGGTCTTCTCTACATAACTCATCTCATTATCCTTTTTCTCATCCACATCTCCTTCCCTTACCTTCACTGCACCTTTCCTCAGGTGATCACCTTGTTGGAAGAGCGCCTCTGAATGACCTATTCCTCTACAGTTAGATCAAAACTCCACCCAATGATCGAATATCACTAGATGCTTACACCTGACCTCCTCAGTATCCTCGATCCACACTGTCTCAACCGGTGCCTTCAAAACATCAACCTCCACACACATGCATGGGTTGATTGGGTGACTCACAGAGTTATTGCATGCATCAACACAAAGAAAGCGCCCCACCATGTTACCTAACAAGTACATAATCATAGGTATTTGAAAGGAAAGAGGAAGAAGAGGCAGACTAACCCAAACCGGAATGATCGGAGAGTCACTATTCAGATGTAAATCATAACTCCATTTGAACAAATAAATGTCTCTACCACCACACATCCCAGGAGTAGTTGACAATGCACAAACCAGATCCTCCGAAGAGGAACATCAAAATATTAGATGTTGTTTTTCCAATAACCTAACGATCGCTCGATCCTGAAGCGCCCAAGATTTATATATGAACTTTTTGAAATCATCCACTGAAGGTCGATATTTTCTGAATTGAGCAACCAAAGAAAGATTTAGGATGTTCTCTGTCTCTATAATCTCAAACACCGAAGGTGGAATCACGGGCTCTCCATTATGAGAACCATGGACCTTTGCGCCAAGAATAATGTCAGCGAAATGCGGAATGAAATCTGGATCCCAGATGTAGGCCCTGACCATCTATTTTGGACTAATGATATTTTTTGTGATTACATGGTAAGATCTGGTTACAGACTGGCTCTTGGAATCCACTCTGTTGATCGTGAAGGGCGACCATGGAAATAGCTTTGGAAACTCAACATCCCCCAAAAAATACGCCAATTTTGGTGGTAGGTGTGCACGAGAACCCTCCCTACCATGATCCTTCTCGTTTACCTACATATGGCCAGTGCTGAGTCCATCCCTTTTTCTCAAATATTATAGAAACTCCTTTGCACACAAGCATTCACAACTCGGGAGCTAAGGAAATTTGGAATAAATGGGGCCCAACTTTAGATGCTTCTCTGGACATTGCCTCTGACCTCCCTGATCATCTGATGCGTTGTTATTCCTCTCTTTTATCAATTATTGCAGGTTCACTTTTCACCCTGACGTGGATCATTTGGGTCAGGTGTAATGATGTTGTTTTTCACCACATTCATAAACCTCCCGAATTCTGGGTTGAACGGGCCATTTCATGGATTGAGGTATGGAAGGACCAAAAAGGATACATTATTCCAGGTGTAACCCCCCTCCTGTCCCCCTCGTTGGAACCCCCCAATAGAAGGGATTTTTATGCTTAACTTGGACGCATCTCTTCCAACCCCAAATTATTTTATTCCTCATAATAAATCTCTTAAATTGATAAGTTGGTGATGTAGTAAGACTATATAGGAACACCCATCATTTATATGATATTACTAGAGTATATTGGATAAGGGATAATTTTTTATAGAAATGGAAGCACCCATTACAGATGAGCTAACTGCAAGATGAGGTAGTTTTGCTAAGGCAAGTGAAGAGGGGTTTACAGTATAAACCTAGTCAAAAATATTCCATTCATTATGGCCATCATTTCATGACATTGGGGTAGTAGTTCCTTCCCTATGTAAATCGGATATAGAAACTACATAATATTGGTCCTCAACTTAGGATCCTCTTGATGTATTGACCATACTATCACTGACCTTATAACCCTCCTGATGAGATACAACCTCAACTAGATTGGAAGTAACTGATTTATCTGGGGTAATGAGTGGGAGAAACATAATGACTAACATAAAAATGTAATTTCCATTTAAAATAGATGTTATATATAAATAATAAAATCAATAGTGAACCATATGATTGTAGTAGGTACAGAAATAAATTTGGTACTCGTTGTTAGATGATCTATTTTATCATAAATAACCTTCAATATCCATACATATCAAAATCATATAAGCTTTAGATATTTTGAATTCAACACATATGTGAGGGGAGTTGGGGTGGACGAGTTATCTGGTTTGAATTTCTGATCATATGTATCCACCCATTAAATTTACCAAAATATTAAGGATCAATTAACTTTGAATCAAAAGGGGTAATCTAGGAAAGGACATTGAGATCATAATGGTCATTAGATCTCACTTCATGTATAAATAGTAAGACCATTAGAATAATGATAATTATAAATCATCAAAGTTATGAGGAGATATAGACCAGGTTGTGAATATATTTTCTTAAAACATGAATGAAATTATAAAATATTATGTGTCAAGAAAACCAACAATTATTCAATCATTAAAAACACAAGAGCTAACTATGAACCTAACTTTGGAGTTTGTTAGTGGATGACAGTGACAAAAATTAGTTACTACTGAGAGATTTAGTATGTTCAATTCATAGGTTAACTCAATTAGATTGAATGGGAGTGTATAGATTACTATATCCAAAGATATTACCATATGGGAGAGGTAAATCTAATGAACTTTTGAATGAAATTATGGTTGGTGAAGGGAGACATGGTCATCTGGTGATCCACCGATGAAGCTAGGATGCATCCCTCCCCCTTAGAATGGGGAGGGAATAGAATAGTGTTAATTGTTGACTAAAACATGCCGATGAAGTGGGAATATAGAAAAAAATTACCTTCCTATGTTCATAGTACATGATAAGGACAATGTCAGGTAGTTAGAATTAGTGAATGTCATGTTACATACATATACACATTCTCTAAATAATTAATTATTAATGTATCAGTTTAAAATTGTTTAGATGAGAATATCCAGGATTGTTTATATAGATATTATGATAAATGAATTAATTAATTGTTGTGCGTTTTCAATTAATTAAGAATGATTCAAATAAATTCGAACTCATTATAATAAATGTCTATTTAATTAATGTATGTAACTAATCATGTTATTGATAGAACAATGTATTAATTGGAATTTTTTATTTTAATTTCTTAGGATTTATTATTAATATTAAATTAAAATCATGCCTTATGATTCATCTATCCTCCCTCTCTTATATAAGACTTGTGTTTCCATGGTATATTTTATATAAACTCCTTAATCATTCCAAAAGTATGACTAACTTGTGTGTGAGTGTAAAAAAATGAAAAGGATATAGCTATAAAGAGAGGGTGTGGTTTGTAATCCAAGACAAGGTGAAATCAATCTAGAAGATACAAATAAGGGATTTTACTCCCCCAATGTCATTTCGTGATTTATTTTCCATTCATAATTCATCCATTAAAAAAACTAATATGAAATTAATTTTATTAATTTATTCATCTTAGAGAATTTCTAATTTTATGTATTTTATATCCTGATCCCATAATTTTATTAATTAACATTCATGATAGATTGAATTAAAAATAATTAGATTCTTCATAATTTGATTTTATCAAATTATGTTTAATTAATTTTGTAAAAACCCCATAATATTAATAGGTTATGTTTATGACCAATAAAAAAAATTCAATAAAAGATTATGTCAAACAAATTCTTCTATTTTTTAAGTTTATATAAAATAATAGGTAAAGTGTTGATGAAAAACATATTGAAGAAAACATATAATTACTAGGGAGACTAAATAAAGATGATGGGTCAACATAACCAATATTTCATTGAATTTAATGGCCACATTAATTTCGATAAAAATATATAGGAAATAGTTGAGAGAATACGTATCAAAATTTTGGGACTAGGGACTCCACTCAATGGATCAAGGAGATATAAACTAGCAGTTTGAATGACAACCTACATAAATGTCTTCTATTGATTTTTATATCCATAGTATAGATTACGTTAAAGGAAATATGGATCTATACCACTAGAATGTATATGTGATCAAATATTATAAATCAAATGGAGAGAGTAATTGGAAATTTATAAAATAAGAGACTAATAGGAAAATTAAATTATTCCATATCACTCATTCAAGAAATAAATATGAAGTATTTATTTCTTCATATATATATTTATTGTAAAATGGAATACTCATCAACCACATTATCCTTATGACCAATTCTAGAGAGAGATATCATCCTCTTGATCAGTATCTTCTAGGAATGTTATATTCTATTGTGCATTTTATTATTCCAGAATGGAATATTTATGTACTGGAATCCTCTATTATTGATCCACCTACAATGGATATGATTGATTAATATCTCACAATATATGAGAAACACTTTTATGACACATTATATGTTTAGTTCTTGTTGATTCCATCCATATATCACAAACTAATGAAATATTATGGGATAGTGGATACTTATTGAATGCTCAATCATCTCCATGATTTTTATCATGATAGACCTTTAAATGAGTGTTTTTATATATCCAAGGCAATATTCATGATATAAAATATAGTTGGTGTGCAACATAGAACTCACATAGTCAAAATGATTGGCTATATTCTGAATCTATAGACTCGAGGTTTCCACTACATACTGAATTGTGCACCAATATCATTCGTTCCATACTCTATCATAAATTATCTAGATTTGTAGTGAATTTAAATATAGATAAAATTAATAAGCCTCTCCCCGATATCCTAAATCAATTACACCAATTTTGAATGGACATGGAGAAAAAATTCATTTTATCATTATGGTAAACAAGTGGAATGGAAAATTGAATGATCTTTATACAAACTCTATGGAATCAATGAAATTAATAACCAAGAGAATGAGGATAAAGGGAAAATAAAAGTAATATTATTTTATTTAATTATCATGTGATTAGAAAGAACAATAGAATAAAAAAACAATGAATTAAAGAAAGATTAATTAGTTGCACTTATTTTAGGTATATTCATTATTATAAAAAATTATTACTGATTACACCTTTTGTATTAGAAATAATGTGTTTACTTATGTGTATTAAAATATAGGAATCAATAACTATGGAGATATTAGTAGATGTTTGGGATATTGTTAAAGAATATTAATAATGATGATTTTTATATCTGTATAAAGAAGTTCAAAACTACTTAATTTCCAAATGTATTCAAGTTAAACAATTATTTTATGTTTATTATTTCAAACAAATCTCAGAGCCTAATTAGACACAAAATTTATGTTGTTTCATATTTGGAATAGATATTGTTATGATGTTTTCATACAAAACTAATAGTTCGCTAATTAATTATTTATGGATATCTAAGATAACAAGTTAATGATAAAGATAAATATAATACATAGAATACCTCATTATGTCAATATACTACTTTATCGACTAAAACTGATCATAGTTAACATGTTTATGTTCCTAAGTGTGTTATAGTCTCCTTTAAATCCATGACTCTAGGTATTCTAACTAATTTACTCTCAATTTTCAGAAAAATAAAACTTTGCGATTAATTGTTTTCCACAATGCTACAAGAGTTAGCTCATAAAAACATGAACTATTAAAAAGTTATATCTAATAGGTAAGTTAATTTATTTCATGTGGTTATTTTAAGAGATTTTCGGAATGCTCATTGATGAAATGGATACACAAGGTAAAAGATAAAAGATAATATGGGCTTTATTTTCAGAATATATCATAAACAAGTATTCATAAAACATTAATATGTGGATTAATGATAATCCCAAACTCAAATTACCTTAAACTTGGAAAACCGATATTAGTGAAAGGGGGTCGATGATTTTTTTTGAAAATCATCAATATTTCCTTTCAATATATGTTTCAAAAATATAAATATAATAATTTTATATGAGAAAACTACATCGACTAAGGAATATCATATTAACTGAAATAAAATAATGAGTCCATTAGGTATAGTTTTTATCTTTTCATGATAACCAAATTAATATCAATGAAACCCTTAGTGTATCTATGTTAATCTATATCATCTCAAGATATTAATGAAACAAAAATATATTATATTACTCATGGTCAAATACGGTTCTATAAAAAGGGAAAAAATTATCTCTTGAGATAATGAGAGTGTTCAAAAATTTAATGAAGTTAGGATCCGTTTAAACATGAATTTAGATAAGAATTGTGAGACACGAGAATATATATTAGAAGTAAAACACCATATCTTGTACTATTATTAAATGTTCCCTTTAAAGAGCCTTAATTCATGAATTTATTTAATATATTAATTTAATAATTTTAAATTGACCAAAAATACATTATTTTTAAATTCATTATATTGAAAATTTCTAAGTATTAATTTTTGATATATTTCTACAAAGTTTATTTTTTAGTCAAAGAATAATGTTTTAATGAAGTTTATACTTTTTATGACTTTACCATTATATAAGAATGAGTAAAAAGTTTATAAAACATTTTAAGTGATAAAATATAAATTTAATAAATATAAAAATGTATTTTAAAGTAATAATTAAATTTATAAGAAATATTCCCAATGTTTTTAGAATAAATAAAAATGTTACTTTAATAAAAATATTATTTCTTATATTTTTTTAAATCATGTATATTCAAGGGATACTCAATTATTTCTTCAATTTAAAGCCTCCAACCTTCTATTTGTTTTATAATAAATTAATGTATTTCAATAAATTCAGTATCAATGATATTTTTATCTTATATATAAATTTAAAGAATAAACAATGTTTACCTAAAAACTATTTTTAAGTGATTAAGTTTATTTAATTTAAAATTAAATTTTCAAACCTATATAAATTTTATTTAATTAAGTGATATTTAAATTTTAAATTATAGGTATCAATTTTTATTATCTGATAAATATTAATCTTTATCATTAAAATTAATTTCAAAGGATAAAAGTTAATTATCATGGTAAATGTAAAATCGGTAAATTGAATTTAAACTCTTATAAAAGTCCTAAAACATTTTTAAAATAAAATTAATTTAATGGTTGATATTTTATCAACCAATATATTATTTCCATACACATGTTTTCATTTTCTAACCTTTTTTAATTGAATAGTAACCCTTTATTATTGAAAATGTATGTGTTACTCACAAAACTAAAATTCCCTTATCTTATAAAAGGGTAACATATTCATCACTTCAATACTCTCCTAAAAATAAAATTTCATATAGAAAAAATTAAATTTTACTCTCCCTATAAACCTATCCCATTAAAATAAACCCTTGGTAACTCATTTTAATCCTTATCCCTTCAAATTAAGGGAGCGATCTAAGGAAAATTCAAGTCCCTGATGAGAGTATTATCAACTAGTTAGTTTTATTATTAATTTTTTTCATTAAAATTAATTATATAAACACAATTGTAGTGAAATTGATATAATTTATATATTTTAATGTTACTATATTCATGGTATTATGATTTCTTATTCATATGACCCATCCATTAAGGAATAAAAATCAACATTTCTGTGTAGCGTGGAATACTGCGAATATGAGGTATCATGTTTCATTTTCCTTCACCACATTAAAATGTTTGATATAAGGATTTAATTAAAGGATATATATTATTTTTATGAAATAATTATGGTTTTTATATAAAATTATTTAACCTATTACATATATGATCAAAAAACAATCATCATTAATTTAATCATTTAATATAAGCATGCCCAAATGAAAATATGTTATTCAAATGTTGTAATATTTACATATCAATTACATGGTCTTAAAATTCATTAGACATATAATATTTGAAACTAATAAATTCTAATTAATTTAATTATGATTTTGGTATAATTATATTACAACAAAACCACTTCATAATCATTCATTCAATCAAGGCATGTTCATTCTTGGGTCTGTTAAACCAGAGACAAGAACAATATTGTTCATTTATATCATGGAGGAATATAAAAATATATTAACTAGTATAATATGATATAAATGTCTAAATATATTTTTTGGTTTTATAGATATTATATCAAAATTTAATTCATCAATTAATTACACACCATATGTTTGTTAAAAATTACCAAAACATTTTTATTATAAAGGTCATCTTCAAAGATATGGTTTAAAACACTCATGAGATGAATTTGAAACATCATAAGTTATTATATATCATCCATAATTGTAAACATAACAATATTTTAATAATTTATTTTTTAATAAGAATGAATACACACACTATTATTTTGAAATGAGTATAAGTGATCAAAAATGTTATCACATATATGGAAAATAAAAATAATTCATGCATATAAAAACTATTTATGAAGTTTATGATTTAAAATATACATGATTATGTTTCTAAATTAAGTGATTAATATAGATATATTTATTATACATGGTGTTAAAGTATGTTCATGTAATTTAGGAAAAGAGTTATGTGTTTTTCATCTCAAATTAATCTTTTTAATAGATATTATGTATCATGAAACTAATCTATATTATGAGGTGTACATACTCCCAATTTTAGAAGTTATACCATGAAATTAATTTATTTATGGTAATTAAAGATCAAATTTAATCCATCTCTTTGTTAAGGTTTTTATTGAATTTCTACCCAATCCATAAGTTGGGTTTCTCCATCACAATTATCATTATTTGGGATTCATGTTATAATCACCACCTATTTTTTTATGGTTAATTCATTTCCATGAATTTTTTTATTATGTTATACATGAAATTTAAGGGATTTAAATGCGTATATTTTTATCCCTCAATAATATTATTTTCACTCAAGAGTTACTTTTTCTAATGTGGAAAAACTATCCTATGTTTTGGTAATGTAATAGTGTCTGTCATTTAATAGAAAATACATCCCTTTATGGATATCGGAAACTCGATACAGTAGTAGAGAAGATTATCCTTAGGTTAATAAACCTTAATATTCTCAGTTTATAATTGTCTCAATCATAAAACAGATGCATGATGAGTTGTCCTAATACTACACAATGGGCGAGACACTCGTACTAAATATGCTATGATATATTCACATGCTCTTAAAAAACCATGATGAAGTATTTTTACTACCATTTTATTAGTCTCCAACCAAGGAAAACTATTGAACCAAATTATAATCTTCTCTATATAACCCAACAAATTGAATGCACCCTTCCCCTATATATTCTTAATATGGGTACTACCTTATTTTTTGAGGATACCTCGTAGATTCCAAGTCCATTAAAGGTTGTTTACCTAGACAGTAGCATTATTCTATTTAATGAGGAAGTATTTTATGTTCATATTTCTCAATATTTGCAAATATATGTTTTATTTAGTAATTGGTTATTCAAGGAATGTTATGAAAGTTCTAGATAAATGGTTTTTTGAATGCATTGGACTTAATCAGGTGATGGGTAGAGCATGGAATTATATAGCCCCACGATGCATCGATAAGTTTTATGAGAGAGAAAAAATATGTCTTTGGTTTATGCCTCTTCTAATGATAGGAATGTATATTGGAACAAGGCCTTGAATTCAATTTCTTAATGTTAAATATTATGCATTCCATCGGTATGATATCAATGATTATTGGTATCCATGTTTTCATTTATTGACATGGATATAAAATTCCCTCAGTTTAGTTGATTATGGAATAATATTTTTCACATTTTCTCATCATATCACTTATACCATGTTTATTTTATGTATCATTTATTTGTGTTTTCCTCCTTACTAAGCATCTAAGATCACAAAATTGTTTTTCATTTCCCCAAGAAATATAGTGAGGACTATGTGTAATTTTCAAGGACATCATGGAAGGGATATTCATTTTGACAATGTTTATGTTGTATATTATGTTTTGAAACATATTATGTTTATGTATTTGGTCTTAAAAGATAAATAAAATATTCAATCATTTGGGAACTCATATACTATATACCAATATTTTAATAAAACCACCAACTTTGGGTTTCTTGATTTTAGGATGTTATAGTTAGTATCAAAGGACACTATATATCCACCGTGGGGATTAGACTTAGGTGAACCAAGTTAGATATATTATGTTCAATAAAAACCCCTCAATATTTCTAGGTAACACTTTATAAATAGTAATAGAAATTTTATTTCAGAATAATTTGTTATGAGCTAATTATATTTAGGCCATTATAGAAATATGGAGACTAATGGGAGGAGTGGGAACAATATCCACACTTGTATTCAATGTGGGTATATTCTCCCAGAATATTTTAATGAATCTAGGGTTGAGGCTAGTCGATTAATAACCATATTAGAGATGTTAAACCAAGTTGTGACAAATACACTCTCCCACATAGAGTGTCCTTATCATCCACAACATGGAATAACTATGTTTGATCACTTGATATAATAACACCCAATATAATTCTCCAGAACTATTGATCCATTGGTAGATAAACAATGTATCCATTCCCTAGAAAATATATTTATCACTTTAGGATGTATTTAAAGAGAAAATTAATCATTATGTTCTATCATATGAATAGATATGTGGACGGATGGTGATTTCTAATGTAAAAAATAGAGAATAAGATGATATCATTTTCATATAATGATGTTATTTTAAGTAATTATTCAACAAAAAAACATTTCCCCTAAAAAGAGTACAAATGGAAAGTTAATTCCTCACTGACAAACAAAATAAAGAGAAAAACATTGTTTAATATGAATTCATCATTATAAGGTTATCAAGATACAATATGGACTATATGAATAGACTGGAAGGAAATATTTATTGTTTTTTATGGGTTAAAACCAACACTAGAAAGGAATTAGTTTATTATGCTTTTTTATCTTATAAGGATATAGTCTCAAGCACCATTATGACAAAAATGACTTCTATTAGATGCATGTATTCATGATAAATCTATAGAGGAACAGTTAAACTGAGAATAATGGTAATAAAAATGTACCTAAGGGAAATAAATGATGAATGAGATTTCCTACATGTGATAACTATAGGAAGAAATTCCCTAGATTATATAGGAATTACAATTGTAGAGAAAATGTCCATAATGCTCACCAATGTATCAGAAAGGAAAAAATTGTTAATGTTCAATGAATAATTTTTAGGGAAGAGAAAATTATACAAAAAAATTCCACAAACATCAAATAAAAGTTTCATTACAAAATGTTATGGGAGGAAGACCAACCTTATAGGATTACTACAGTTGAAGTAAAATTTTCTAATGACGTATTCAATGGTACTTTTCCCATTTACTAAAAGTTATATAATCTTTTATTTGATTCAGGATCTTCACATTCTTTTATATCTTCAATATTTTTGAAACAAAAATGATACTTCCCTATCACCCTAGTAATTTGGTTATTAATTAAGACATTGGGTTGGAGTCTTGTTTCAATAATGATAAGCTGGGAAATTCTAATTATGATGCATGTGATAACCCAATTATAAAATTTGGTTATCATACCAATGGTTTAATTTGACATGATCTATGGTATGGATTAGTTTTCAAATTATAATGAAATTTGTTTCTATAATAGAATGAGATTGTGATTCTTGAAGATGAAGCAGAATCTCTTGTCTTTAGTGGTAAATATTTATAATCTAAATCATATTTGGACCCTCCACTATTAGATATGGTTAATAGAATTCTTGGTAGATAGGAATATCATGTGAGATATATAGATAATGAATATATTATAAGAATAAAGGATGTACTTGTGTTATAAAATTTCAATGATTTATTTGTAGAATAATTATCAAGTCATCCACCAGAGTGTGAAGTTGAGTTATTTATTTAACTCATTCCAAATATAAGGATAATATCTAAAACACCTTACATAATATAACCAGTGGAGTTGGTGGAGTTGAAAAAATAGTTTCATGAGCAGGGTGATGATAGATTTATACACCCTAGTGTTTTGCCTTGCGACACCCTTATTTTATTCAGGAAAAAGGATCAGATCATGATATTTTTCATCTTTTATAGGGATATCAATGGAAATACCATAACTAATAATTATACTCTATTACTCATCTATGAATTAATTTACCAACTTCAAGGATCCCAATAATTTTCAAAAATTTCTCTTTACTCTGGTTATCATTAACAAAGGGTAAAGAAGGATGGTATTCCAAATATGTCATTTAGAGGAATTCATGAACATTATGATTTTAGGACAATTCATTTTTTATTGAATTTTTCATAGATATAATGAATAAATTACTCAAGGTGTATCATGACAAATTTCTGGTGGAAATAATTGATGATATCTTAATATACTCTAAGAGATATGAATAGTATGAGAGTCATATTTATATAATTTTAGAGTCCCTCTAAAAAAAGTAATTATAATAGAAGTATTGTAAGTATACATTTTCCTCAATGAAATTTCTCTTCTTTTCTATATTATCTCTATGTATGAAATATCTGTTGAACCTTTAAATAAAAATGTAGTCAATGAATGACCTACACTGATAAACATAACCAATATCTGTTATTTCCTTGGTTTAGCAGGTTACTATTAAAAGTTTGTTCTTTATTTTTCAGGATTCACCAACTCATTAACTAAGTTAACACATAAAGGGGTTAAATTCACATTGTAAAAATAATTTATGGAATTTTTCTAAAAGATGAAAAGGATACTGATTGAATAGAGAGTGTAACGCCTAAAACTCTTCTATAATAGGTAAACATCGTATCATGAATTATCATGTGATGGACCATTTAAAGATTCTTTGCCCATGAATTTATTTAATTGATCAATTTAATAATATTTATTTGACAAAAATAACTTTATTTTTTATTTCATAACATCTAAATTATAATAGTTATAATTTTCTATTTGTTTCTGAAAAGGTCAATTTTTAGTCAAAGAATATTGTTTTCATGAAACTTGTAATTTTTATTAATTTACCGTTATATAAGAAAGACCTATAATCTTGGAAAACATTTTATTTAAACAAATATTATTTTAACTAATAATAATATTCATTTTAAAATATTTTTATAATTTATAAATCCTATTCTCAATGTCTTTTGAACTATTTCAAATGATACATTAATAAAAAACTAATTTTTCTATTTTTTATAAAACCATGTATTTACAAGGTATATTTGATTATGAATTTCCATTAAACAATCACACATTATGTTTTTTTATAACAAATCAATTTATTTAAATAAAAAAAATTTCCCAGATAATTATATCCTATACATAAATTTATATCTTTAAAAAGTTATTTTCTATAAATACTATTTTTACATTATTATGTGTATTTATATTAAAAATTAACTTTTCATTCCTTTAGAAATATTATTTTACATAATTATATTTAAATTATAAATTATATGTATCAATTAGGCTAAAAAGATTATTTTTAAACTTTGTCATTAAATTAAATTATAGAGGTTAAAAATTAATTATCATTGAAAAGGTAAAAGGGATAAATTGAGTTTTACTTACTGTAAAAATCATTAAACATTTTAAAAACAATTCTTTAATTTCATTATTCATATTTTTATAGGCCAATACATGTGTTACATGCACTTTTTTCCATTTTCACCATTTAAACTAGACAACTAACCCTGTATTTTTTAAAATGTATGGGTTACTCCCAAAACTAATTTTCCCATTACTTATAAAAGGGTAAAATCTACAACACTTCAAGAAACAATGTAGACTCCAAAAAAATCTCAAGTCCTAAAGAGGGTTATTTTTTGGTAAAGAGAAGGTATATTTCGACTTGGTGATTTATTCTGGGAGGAACGGAAAGGCCATGTGAAATAAACTCAAAGGTGCGTGAAAAACTTCTCTCAGGAACAGAAAAACCCGGAAGCTGAGGGTGTTTTCTATGCCCGTGCGGAAACATGCGTTCGGGCACAAGATATTTCGCACCACCAACCCGGGCATGCAATCTTCCGCATGGCCGATAGTGGGCGCACAATCATTCGTGCAACCGACCGTGGGTGTTGCATCTTTCAAGTCACTGACCAGGGCATGCTATCTTTTGTGCAGGACGACTTCCGCAACCCGTGCGCGAAATGCACCTCTAAAACTTGCAAAAAAATGGCTTTCAGGTATGGGGTTTTTCACGACTGGTCTCCCAGAGGTCTACCTTCGCACAGGACCACTTAGGATTAACCCTCGCCCAAACCCCTTTAAGTAACGACCCTTGCATGCAATATATTTAACTTGCTCATAATCCATTTCCCTTTGTGCTCAAACTTCGACTGGTTCTGGCATGAAACTACTCTAACTTGTGTGCCCAAACTTGCGGCAATCCTGATGATTTGTTTGCAAAACCTCAGCTCTCTTTCTCTTGAAAATCCCCACCGATGGCGCACACACCCAGTCTCTTTCGCGCAACTATTCCAATTGTGCATTAATTGTGTGAAACTCTCTCCAATTGCACGCAGACTTCGGGGACTCACCCGGCCATTTCCATGCAATTGTTCCACCTGCACGTGATCCTCCCTCCTTGTGTGTACCATTATTTTTTGCATTTATTTGATGTCCCTCTTCTGGAAATCATCTTCGGGCACCTCTTTCCCCCCAAATATCAACATCACACTCCCTTTTCCCATGTGACCTTCTAGGTTTTCACAAAGCAATTTCAAATTCCCTTGGATGATACTTCTCATTACATTGCTTTACCTCATTCTTCTTCTCATATGCATGCTAACGACAATTGCTTCTTCGCATAACCACACTATCATGGACCCCCCCCCCCAATAGATCACTCCGTAACACTGGTTCACCATGGTATTGTTGATGACATCCATTCCCCAAGGGGTGGGAGGTATCAGTTACGCAAGTCCTAGGGTTACGGAGTGCACCCACCTCATTTGAGCTGCAGGACATTAAACTGCCAAGCACCGTCGTCCTCAGCACATGACGTTGAACTGTGTCCTCGCCCCATGCATTATACGCTGGGTTCCCCATCTTGAACATTCTGTACACCCACTGGCCTCTACAGAGGTGAAATCATTCCTCACATAGAATGAGATCCTCTTTATGGGAGTGGCGTTTCCCCGCGGGGACAGAGAAACCACCTTGGTGTAAGCCTCCTAGCCTTCCTTGTAGGAGGTAGCATCTCTACTCGTCCTCCCTTCCTCGATGCCAAGGACTAGAGAGGGATGGATGGGCACTGTAACCCTCCTCTATTTTATTCCAAATCCCTCTCTCGTTGGGATTTTTCACCACCTAGGCCTCCACTATGGAGTAAGTACCAATCTCCATCACCTTGGGAAAATAACTACACATAAGCCCCTATTTCCTCTTTGGGATACTAACCACGTGTATCCCCCACTCCACATCCCGTGGACACACTTTTTTTCATGTGATTGTTAGGTCTTTGCTGCCTCTTGTTTCTCACACTGATCATGACTCACATGGGCATAGAGTAAGCATCAACCATGAAATCCTCCATGAGAATCCTAGAGTGTATTCCCCAAACCATCCTAAACTATGAGGACTTTGATCCATGCCAAGGAATGGTACTTAGAAATCCTCCCCAAGGTTCAAGCCCAACATCCATTGGTCCTGACCATCTTCATGTTCGTACACCAATGCCCCTACTCCAGAACTACATGGACTTTGATCCTTGCCAAGGCAAGGTACATAGGAAGCCTCCTTGAGGTTCAATACCACTATCCATTGGTCCCAACCATCTTCACATTGGTCCACCACACTCTCGAACAACATGTACATTGATCCTTGACAAGGCAAGGTATGTAGGAAGCCTCCCCGATGTTTAATCCCACCATCCATTGGTCCCTACCATCTTCACGTTGGTCCACCACACCCTCCAAAACTATGAGGACTTTGATCCTTGCCAAGGTAAGGTATGTTGGAACCCTCTGCATGGTTCAAGACCAATTACTCCAGAACTATGTGGGTTTGATCTCTATCTCTTAGACAGGGTATGTAGGAAGCCAACATGAGGGTCAACCCCATCCAGCAGTTAGCCATTGCAACCCCAACCAATGATTAGTCATTGGGACCCCTATCTAGCGACAAGCCATTGTAACCCATCCAGTGGTAAGCCGTTGTGACCCCATTCAGCGGTAAGCCATTGTCACCCTTAACCATCAGTAAGACATTGTAACCATCCTAAAAAATGTAGACTTTGATTCCCTATCACAATGATATGTAGAAAGTCTCTTCAAGATTTAAGCCCAACATCACTATCATCCTCAAGTAGACTCCGTCTCATTCTCTGTCCACTTCATTTAACCATCCATCATCCATTCGAATTCTTATCCGATAAACAACATCCTGGTGAGATCATGCAAATTCACCTCCTAGCATCAGTGTTTCCTCCAGGGGTCACATCCATTTGATCCACTCTAGTCTGTGATCCGATCTGCCCGATCTGTCTCCTCTAGACGTTAAACCTGTGGCATACCCTACGTTAAACATGGGAGGCTATGGAAAACCTCAAATACATTCCTATGGAATATAATTCCCTACATTAGATGTGGGATGCCTTGAACTTCTACGCCCTTGAGAAGGCCTATAATAAGGGACAGAAGATAGATGAGCTAGTTTTCTAATGTCCAAACATGCCAGTGATGCCCAATGTGCCTACTCCCCATACTAAAGGTTGATGCCCGGACTTGACCCCTTAGAATGTCCTAACAGGAGCCACATAATTAAGTAGTGTCCATGAATATATGGCTCTCGGGTGATGAGTTCTGAGGAGGAATCCACAGAAATAAGAACTGACATCCCATCATCTTATTTCCATCAAGAAGTAAATGTCCATGAATAAGAGATGGATGTCGCCTGCCTTTGGAAAGTGGGAATGTAGGGCAACAAATAGCGACATTCGTCCTCATGCAGATGGACATGCATGCACCGGTGAAAGTATCGAAAATTGAAATGGTGAACCCGATGTGAAGATCTATTCTCCTCAATGTGGAGATTAGTTGCGTTTGGGGAATCAGTAGATCAGCGTGTCACCAGATCCAACCATCCAGCGCTCGGTCCCGCCAAGAACATAATGGTCCTGGCATGAAACTCACAAGATGTTGGGGTAGTTAAAACGTTGGACATCCCGTCCAGTTATGTTGTAAGCATGGATCCCTCTTTCCGGTCCTGGAAAATGAAATGGAAATGGAGCAGTGGTCATTGATTCATTTTCCTTTCAGCACTAATGGGTTAACCTCCCTACTTTTTAGGAACCAAGCTATTGTCATAAAAATATGATTGCTTCCCATCCACCAATGCAGGGGTAGTGGAAACCAGAATGTGGAAATCCTGCATGGCCCCACCACTTCTGCAATGGTCTCCACAACCATAATCTTTGGGTGCTCACGCCACATCTCCCTGTTTGAAGTTATTCAACGGAGGGTGATGAATGACCTCGTAAGATGGTACGAGGAGGAGGGTATTATCCCGACATGGGGTATGGTCTACCAGGATTTAGGATTACATGGGCCTTGTCTCCACTACCACCACAAGGGACACACAATGAGCTGCTGCTCCCCACACCCATGTATAATCGCTTTGAGAGCATGTCCTTGGATTGCATCGACGACTCCCTCCCCTACGCCAATGAGTTAGGGGATGTCCGGGTCAGCCCAGCTAGGATCCCGTTCTAGGGGCTCAGTGGGAGGGATCCCACCAGGCCACATCCACGCTGCCACCTAGTCTTATTGGCTGAGGAATAGGTAAGACATGTACCTACCCCACCGACTATAGTCCTTCTGACCCGACGCCAGTGTCGGGTGCAAGCGAAAGAGGACGCCTGCCAAGGGGCGTCAACGTCATCAGCTATTCTGTATCAAGCCACCGCAGATGCATATCACTAGCTCCATGTGTATGCTGAACAGGGGAATTCATATGACCAACTTTGGTCGAGGCCCTAACCACCCCACAGGCAGGCTGGGTCCACATTCTCGGTCACTGGCACAGGCAGTGGCCATCATGGACTAACCCACAACAACGCCTCCTAATATGGAGGTCCTCACCATACCGCTACCATGGAGAACATGGGTCTTTCCCGTGTCCAGGCTCAGCATGGAGGTCTACCACTTATCACCTTCAAACCAAATGATGGTCCTCCATGAGGTGATGACGCTCAGTATATGAGTCTTTCTCATGCTCACTACACTGGGTATGGAGTCATTCCTCCTTCCACAGACTGCCACTGTGGGGATGTTGCACATCTAGTCACTCTCCATCATGGAAGGCCTCCCCATGTCCTCACAGCAACCAGCGAAAGTCCTCCTAACCCAGGAAATCAGAGGTGTGGAGGTCAACTTCACTTCACCAGCGCCTATCCCAGAGGTCCTACCCATGTTCGGCTCGACCAATACGAGGACGCTCCCCATACTGATGTCACCAGTGTAAATAAGCATGGAGGTCCTCCCCATTATCCTACCAGCTCCAGTGGAGGTATTACCCACTCTAGCACTTCCCAATACAGTCCTCCATGTGTCCCCTTTGATATTTGTCCTGGTGCTCCTCACACCCCGACATACTCAAGCGGAAATCCTCTCCACCCTAACACTAGTACGGCCAAAGGACTTCTTCATGTCAGAAATATACCCTTCCCCGAAGATCTATCCAGGGGAAAGAAGGTGGGTCATCGCCGCCATAAGTATAATTCTGGGATGGTCCGGATAGAGATCAAACCAGTCTGCATCTTATATTATGAAGCAGAGTATGACTCAGTGCTGGAGCCCTATCCTCGGTCCTCCGAGTCAAGGGCTAGGGCAGGAACGAGGCGCATCAGCCTCATACTCCAAGAATGTTAGGTCCATATGATCCCCACCTCCCTCTATAGGTACATCCAAGAGGAAACAATTCTAGCGTTTCCCCAGGACCGACCACTCAATGACCACCGTCATCACAAGAAGCACCCTCTACCTCGACTAGAGATCATAGAGAGCTGTTTAGGGGATCAATGGGGGAAGATACATGGCATATCCCATCACCAGTGGATGATGATGCCGTTTCAGAGGCCCTGGTCGTCATCCTGTCTTATCACGACATAGTGACCAGGTCACTACACTCTTCAGAGGACAGCTCGAGATTTGGCGTCCTGTAAACCTGTTCGCCATATTCTCCACCAGACAGCCTGTCATCCCAGCTGTCTGCCTCAGTAGTGTTGCCAGTTCCTCAGCCCCACTGGTTGATGAATGAGGCAATCAAGGGTCAGACAATGAATTTTATCCAAGAGCATATGGGATATCCTCACAGTAAACCACTTCCCCAGGATGTTTTGGCCTGTTGCAACACCAGATTTTAGTGTGCTAGAATCCCTCACCCAAGAGGAGTGTGAGTGTTTTTTTCAAACCATCTGGGCGACACACTTTTTCCTTCATCATCAGCAAGTGGATTATCCAAGGATAAAAGCACATTTAGGGGACATATGCAAGAACTGTCATTTGGTTTATTTGGCCTCACTCCCTGTGGTCCAGCGCACTGAGTCACCAGGTCACCATAGGACCCTCCAAAAGCAATGCATTCAGTGTTTCAAGGTACTGTGCAAGATTATAAAGTAGGATTTCCTCCACGGGAATATTTGTGGCTATGGGAAGTATGTTACACTCCTCTTTATTCCTATTTAACAGCAGCCCGACTCGCTAGGTGAAAATGAGGAAATTCCCCTAGGTACAGTCGCGGTCAATATGGCCACCCTATCGGAAGAGGAAAATGAGCTGGAGATCCTTGATGGGAACCTACCCCCAAAAATAATTACACAACTACTAGATCTGTTGGGAAGGGATACTCATCAATAGAGGATCATGTTGGGTCTCCCTATACCCACTGAGGCATTAGTCCTTAGCTGAAATCTTGGTAAGGGTAAAGAGAATCTCCGAGCGGTCAAACCCTCCGACCTATCCGGCTCAGTGTAGAAGAAGGAGGAAGACCCCGAAAAGATAATGATGTGTCATCAGATCGTGAAGCGAAATAATCTAGTCAGTGACCTCCTGGCAGAATGTGTTGTAGAGTGACAGCCAGAGTACTACAATCCTTGGACAGGGCAGCAGGGGTAGGAACAAGTTCACCTCACCGAGCTACCTCTAGGTGACCCTGACTCTCCTGCCCCCACAAACAGGGTTAAATCCAGAACTTATGGCAAGAGGGTGCAATATGTCTTGCCAAATCCTCCTGAACGGTGCGACAATACAAAGGACCCAGCTCGGGTACCCCTAGATGCCCTAAGGGTCGTACCACCAGCTGCTCCATGAGTCACTGAGCCTGCTTACAGTGTTGATGAACTCACCAACCCACTCATGGTTATGGATCCCCATCAAGATAGGGACCCCCGCCCAGATGATCTAATGGCGGTACTAATCACCCACATCGAGGTATTGGAAACATGACAGGTGGTGCTCCCACTTGATGGGAATCCATATCCAGCGTGGGTGGATGATATGCCAGCAACCTTGAGTTTCATAAATCCCACCTCCCCCCCCCCCCCCCTTAATGGGACGGGTGAACCCACACAACATCTGGCCCACTTTACATCATGGTGTGGACCCATGTGGGGAACTTTGGCATAGCAAGAGGCCACTAAACAATGGTGTTTTATATAGAAATTGGAAGGGCCTGCATTCATCTAGTATATCCAACTACCCATAGGGTCAATAGTGGGATGGGAAGATCTCCAAAGACAATTTATGTACTAGTTCAGCTCCACCATGTGGAAGACAAGTCTCATAGACCTCTTCAAGAAAAAATAGAGACCTGATGAGCATGTCGCAGACTTTATCGCCTGGTGGAAAGGGCTTACATACTCTCTTGGTGTGCCACTGAATCAGAAACAAATACTGAAGATGTGTGTGGGGAATGTCAAGATGGAACTAGTCTTCTCTCTCATTACCCAGAACTACCCTAGAGGATTTTATGACTTCTCTGATATGACCCATCACCTAGAAGAATCCATGCAGCAGGCCAGCCAAGCACGTCTGTTGCATCTTATAATTCTTGTAAGGAGAGCCGTCAGAGCCGAGCCCGCTACAGGGGCCTAGATAGAGGCCCCCAGACAGCATGATTTATTACCAGTGGAGTTGCCTCCATAGCCTCATAGAGGCTCTCCACCATAGGTGCAACCTCCATCCCAGCAACGTCTGCCTCAAAATCAGAAGGTGCCCCCATGCAATGTGCTGCCACCGCCTAGGAAGGATAATCAGGCTCCTCCTCCTAGATAGGACCTTCCAAACCCTCATTAGAATCGGGCTTCTAGGGCCCCATTCGTAAACAAAAGAAACCAAACGTACTCATTCAATGAGAATCAGGTTCCCGGCTATTTTTGAAGTGCCGTGGAATAGTGGATGGTACGTTTTCTTGAGTGTAGAAGGCTAGAAGAGGCAAACCTCACTGATCACCCCAAATACTTCCCTTATAAGCATATCCTGGGGAACACCCTCAAATAGTGCTATGTGTTCATAGACTGGCTCCAAGACTAGGTTGAAAACAACATAGTCAGGTTGGGCCCAGCCCCGGTTTAGGTGGCATGCGTCTTCGTGAGGCCAGATAGCAGCAGAGACAGTGAAGGTGAGTGGCAGCAAGTTTCTGACCGCGGTTCCCAAAAATACGATGACTGAATAGATCGAAAAATGGTTTCCTATTCCCATGGTATTATCCATGCATTCCTAAATCAACCAGTGCATTTACAAGCCTCTACCACTTCTGCATCGTCGTCTCAAATTTCCTCCTCCCAAAAGAGCAAGCGGCAACGATTCAATGGAAAACAAAGTACCCTGCCGATTCCATTGTCATCCCATACCCATGGTGACTTCATTCCCTAAGGGATGATGATTCCTCCCTGAATTCGTCCAATAGTGGAGGGTTCTTCAAGTGAAGGTCAAGGGAATGCCTTGGTTAATACCATAGAGCTGGTAAACCCCTATATAATTCTTGACGATGAGGAGTGCTAAGTGAATCCCCCCAACATCCCCAGCCATCATTAGCGTCGGTGGAACTGTGACAATATCGGTCATCGGAGTGCTTCAATCAACACTTCCTGCCAGGCCGTGTATCCCATTGAAACTAGACAGCAGGCCCAGCATAGAGCCCAGTCTCCATATCTGGTGTCATCAATTCTGCCTCCACAGATGTTTGTGTTATTAGGGTGACCAGAGTCACCTCGACCACATCGTTACTAGCCATGCTCCACCACAGACCGGTATTAGTAAGCTAGCCTCCATCGGGTAGTGGCTCCACATGCTTCGACTAGTGAGCATCAGAACATTCCCTGCACCAGTCAGCTGTTGGTCCAGACAGTAGGGCTCGTCATAACTCATGTCATAGAGTGACCTCTTGTAAGTACAAGTTCATGCCTGGAATAGAAGTATGATGTTCTCAAACCTCTCGAAAACATCCAAGTTAGGTTATCCATCCTTAATCCCTTATCCTGTTGTCAGATATGTGTGAGGCCCTTGCGGAGGATTTAAGAAGTACTCTCCAATTGGAGATGGAAGTAGCAGCTACAGAAGCCTTTCATGCTGAGGCAGTCGAGAATGTTGAATGTCAGGGCATTATCACATTCTCTTGAGAAGATGAAGGATCTCCCATACAGGGTCACATTCTCCCACTGTACATTACTAGAAAGTTCAATGGAATGGAGGTTCGTCACTGTCTTGTCGACACTGGATCTAGAATTAACCTAATCCCAACTCAGAAACTGTAAAAACTAGGATTGTCTACAGATAATATAAGTCCTTATGACCAAAGAATCCAGGGTTATGACAGGACAAATTAGACATCGGTCGGCAAGATCTTCTTAAAGACCCTGTTTGGTGTCCTGGTTGTCGGAAAAAAATTTATGGTAGTCTCCCAGGACACTGCCTATAATGCATTGATGGGAAGGCCATGGCTCCAACTGCATGCGGCAGTTCCCTCATCATATTGCCAATGCCTCAAGTACTCCCTTAATCATTGGGTGGGCATGCTTCAAGGTGATGTGACTCCCTTTGACTCTTTTGAAACCTGCTATTTTGATGTAGACTACTATAAGAACAAAGACAACAAGATTCATGCTAACAAGGTTGTACATGCCACAACTGTGACTGACCCATGGACAGATCTAGATGACACCTAAATCTTTCCAATCCACTGATTAGAGGCTCTAACCCCAAACATGGGACAATACCTTTTTTATGGAACGAGGGGGGAACACATTCCTAGGCCTATGTGACACCGTAAGATCACCTCATACTCCTATAACAATTAGTCTCCGGTGATTCCAGAGCCTCCTACTTCAATAAGTTATCGGGATGTCCACCTCATGGAAACGACAGTACATCAAACATGCTTGTTTCGTCGAGCTAGAATCAGCAGACTCAAGCTGATGCACCACTATTTCTTTGATATCATCAACAGTTGTCCCTTGGGCCAAAGACTAGATGTGATCAGATTGACAGCCTTCATTGCCATGATTTTGGCAGCACAGGAATCTCCCGATGTGATTTACACTACCGATCAGGATAGTACGACCCTATCATCAAGGATTGTCAACTCGGAAGAAGCTCCTCCCACTGGGGATCCCTCTACAAGTAAAGAAGTGGATCTGGAGAATCTCCCCCCACCTTTGAAGAGGGAATATATGCCATGGTTGACGAGTTGGTACAAGTGAACCTTAGTAGAGAGGAAGATCTGAGACCCACATTGATCAATGCCACCATGCCCCCATGGAGCCACGACAGTATGTGGACTTCCTTAAGTAGCATTGTGTTTTTTTCACATGGATTTAAGATGAGATGATGGGACTAGAACCTCGGGTAGTAGTCCACCGCCTTGGTCTCCCGAAAAATCATTACGGGTTCAAGCAGTCTCCCAAAAAGAGGCACCCTTCTCATGGTGCCATGGTCGTGGCCAAAGTTGATAAGCTCGTCAGATCAAATTTCTTTAAAGAGGTCCAGTACCCCAAATGGATGGCCAACATTATACCAGTTGGGAAGAAGGACAGACAGATCAGGGTTTTCATCAACTTCCCGGATCACAACCATCAGTGCCCGAAGGATTATTTCCCCCTTCCTGTGATGGAATTGATGATCGATGCTATAGCTGAGTTCCAAGACCTGTCCTTCATGGATGGGTATTCCAGTTACAACCAGATCCAAATAGCCCCCAAGGATGAGGATTCTACATCCTTCAGGGCACCATAGGATACTTTTTGTTACCATGTCATGCCCTTCAGTTTAAAAAATGCAGGTGCCAACTATCAGTGGTCCATGCATCACATATTTAATCCAATCCTCAGGAGATGTTTAGAATGTTTTGTGAATGATCTGGTGGTCAAATCTCTCCAGTGCCAAGACCATCTGAAAGACCTTATGAAAGTGTCTAGCCTCCTCTGCTCTCTCCATCTGAAGATGAATACATTGAAGTACGCCTTCGATGTCACCTCAAAAATGTTTCTTGGATTCATTGTCTGATACATAGGCATTGAGATCGACCGAGAGAAGATCAAGGCCATCAGCGAAATGTCACCTACGAGCAACATTCGTGAGCTTTGAGGTTTCCAAGGACACTTAGCCTACATGCACCAATTCATTGAGAATCTAGTCAGGAAGTGTAAGTCCTTTTCATGGATCATGAGGAATGGAACTTTTTACTAATGGGATGAATAATTTCATATTGTGTATGTGGAAATCAAGCAGTATCTACTCCAGCCCCCTGTCTGAATGCCACCCATATCCGGAAGGCCGCTGGTCCATTATGTGACCAAATTAGAATGATCTCTCAGCGCCCTTCTCAACTAGAAGAACAACGAGGGAACTGAGAACAGCCTCTAATACCTCAGTCGCATGCTCCTCGATACTGAGACCAGATACTCCCCTATCGAAAAAAGATTCCTTATGCTAATATTCATAGTACATAAGTTGCAACATTACCTGCAGCACCATGAGGTAAAACTGGTGTCTTGGGTGGATCCACTAAAGTACATCCTAAGCCTCCCCATGATGAAAAGTCATCTTGCTTGTTGGGAGATAATCCTCCAGCAATTTGACATCAGTTTTTCTCCTCAAAAGGCTATTAAGGGGCATGAACGGGCCTATTTTATTACCACCCATCCATCTCCTACGGACTAGTCTCTAAACCTAGATTTTCCTGATGAGTCAATCCTTTCGGTAGATTAGGTCATCCCGTGTTAGCAAATGCATTTAGATGGTTCTTTCTAGAGCCCAACCGGCAGAAGGCTCAATGATCCTAGACTCAACAGAGTAGCTCTGCGTATCGTCTTTATTACCCTGACGCAAGCCATTATTCAATATTTATACCTATTATCAGAAGGCTTCACCAAAAATGAGGTAGAGTATCAGGCTCTCATTACTGGCCTCGAGCTGGCCCTCAAGATTGACGTTCCCTATTTATATATGAAATGGGACTCTGAAATAGTCATCAAGCAAATCAACTATGACTATATCTTTAGAAATCTAGAGATCATACCATTATTAGAACACACACTCCAGCTAATGACCTAGTTCCCTTCTCAGCCAGAGTTCACCCATATCCCTCAGTCACAGGATGGTAGAGAAGACGCCTTGGCCGGCCTAACTGCGTTACTTGAAGAGCCCGAGAAGGATGATCTGATTATCCACATGGGAGACGGGAGAGTTATATCTCCTGTCACTTCAGATGACAATGGCAACCCTCATGTAAGCCACATTGCCGTCGGCGCTTCCACGTCAAGACCCCCAAGTCCCCTGAATGCAGTGATGTAAGTGACTCCCAATTGGAGGAAACCCTTGGTTGAATACCTCCAATACAGTAATCTCCTAACAGACCGAGCCGAGCACGGGAAAATTTGACGTTGTGTGTTACATTTTACCATCCAAAGTGGTCGCACCCTTGAGAAAAAACTATACAAGAGTTGGATTGATGGTTTTATCCTCTTTTTCATCCAAGGAGCTGAGATTTCATAGGTACTGCGAAAGGTTCATGCTAGTTCCTGCAGCACCTATCAGACCGGTCCAAAGTTGTCCCATCAGATCCGAAGACTGGGGAATTTTTATCCCTCCATGATCCATGACTACATCGAGTTTTCTACGAGTTTCCATGATTTTAAAATTCATTCCAACATCATGCATCAACCCCTGGAGCCTCTCCACACTACCAAGTACTCTTGGCCCTTTGCAGTCTGGGCACTTGATGTCATGGGACCCTATCCACCGGCAACAGCTTGTCAGTGCAGGTTTATCCAGCCCACTATGGATTTATTTTCCTAGTGGCAAGAAGTGGTTCCACTAAAGGATTTCAAGGCCCATTCTATCATTGACTTTGTGAGCTCCAACATCAACTACCGATTTAGAGTCCCTCATGTCATCCTCACCGTTAATGGCATGAACATGCGAGCGGATCAGCTGAATAAATTGTATGCCAAGTACAACATCTATTCTAAACATACCTACAGCTACCATGCACAAGCGAATGGGAATATTGAGGCGTTCAACAAGACCCTCTCTAACATTCTACAGAAAATGGTTGGCTAGAATAAAAAGAGTTGGCCGGACATGCTCCCCAACTACCTCTTGTCTTATTGGACGATGACTCTTAATTCCACCCAGGTGACCCCATTTTCCCTGGTGTACGGAACCAAGTCCATTGTTCCCATAGATATTTAGTTACCTTCATTACACATAGTGGTCTATGACTAGCAGGCTCCAGATAATGTAACTGAAATTTTCCTGGACAAATTTGAATCCCTTGACAAGAATAGGCTTCATGCCCGACGTAATTTAGAAACACACCAAAATAATATATCTAGAGCCTTCAACAAGAAGGTTCACCTCTGCTCCTTCCTGCAAGGTGATTTGGTATTGGCCCTCAGGACACCAATGATACCTGGCAGGAAACAACCAAAGTTGGAGCCCAAATGGGAAGGACCTTTTGTTGTTCACATGGTTTACCCCAATAGTGTGTACTCAATGGTGACCATGGATGGTGAGGATATAACGCCTCCCACCAATGACAATTTCCTCATGAAATAATTTTCCTAAGTCAAACTGATGGCCCTACATGACCTTAAAATTATTTTCCTTCATGACCTTAAACTGCTGGATTTTCATGACCTTAAATTGATGCTCCTACAAGACCTTAAATTTCCATGCCATGAATGACATTAAACTGTACATCATCCCTCAAGATGCTAAACTGCACCCTTATAAATACGTATGGCATGATTCCCATCCTGATGAGATACGTAGGAATGCTCAGACATCACATTCTGAGTCCAACACCATTCTCTTTTCGTTTGGCTACCCCTCCTAAGTGTAGTTCCCATGGATGATCTCATGTGATGCAGTCTATGTTTCTTTGGCCCCATTCGCGGAATGATTATGAAGGATGCCCCGTGTTCCCCCTCCTTGTTTTTCTAATCCTCCTGTATCCTTACCGCAAGACATTAAACAACATGGTCTTCAAGAACTAAGTATGGCTTGATTACCTTCCTCAATGGATACATAAGAACATCCGGACATTTTTTATGTTGGCCCATTCCAAACTCCAGGATCTCCCCTCTGGTCAAAACACATGGGGTGGTGTGGACTCATGTCCTTTTTCATTTCAGGATATTTTACCATGCCCCACACATCCCCATGAGACATTCCTCCCTCAATTTATCATCCCTTCCATGAACATAGGCCCCTCCATATTTCTCGAGTCCCATTATTTGGGTTTCCATTATCTTTCACATCCGAAGAGACCCCCAAATGTCGTGGACGCTCGGCCCAAGGTCCCTCCAACCATAATCAGCCAATGTCCTCAAGGGTTTTAGACAAAAAATTGATACAATTCCTACGTTGCGAATATGGTCAGCGGTCGACACTCATTTCTTGTCCCGATTTCAGGCTAACATGATACAGATGCTGTGTTTCAAACACGATCAACAGTTATCCTCCGTCATCATGCCAACTCCTTTAAGCCTTAAATGGGAGTTACATGATTCACATCATTTTCCACCCCATCATGTCCAAGTGGAATCTTGACACTTCTAGTGCTATCTCTCAGTGCACATTTGCACATTAGGAGGAAAAAGCCGCGATACGACGTTCTTCGTGACTCCGCATTGACTTTCTCTTTAAGATCCTTCCATATACTACGAAGTTATCTTCTACCCGTGTTTCCTACAATGAGTTCAACTCACATAGGCTTAGGGATTAGAATAAGGTCTGCGTTTATTTAGAAGAGTTACTATTTTCCATGGTCCGAGCTCTAAGACTTTAAACTAAGATCCCTTTATGGTTTCTCTCTTTTGTTCTGCCTTTTGGGATCTGACCCTTATAAGACCATGTGGTGTGGCACCTGTGGGATTATGCCCTCATTCATGTCGGTTTTGCAATATCCGCACCACGTGCATCCCTTTCCAGGAGTTAGTCCCTCCTACTTCCTATCCCATATGACATTAAAATTTATTTTGTCCAATATGATGTTAAATGGTACCTTCAAGAACTAGGTATGGCTTGATTCCCATCCTCATGGGATACGTAGGAACACACGAACTTCTAGTCTTCGGGTCCTGGTCAATTGAGAGCTATCCTCTCCTATAACACATCCTCTAATATTTTCTTACCCCTCATCCTGAGGTTTCTTCTTCAGAATCGTGCATGGAATGATGTGGACCTCGTCCTCATTCACGTCGGGTATGATTTATCACGCTGGGAACACTCACTTATAACCTCATTTTGCTTGTATATTTCTGATCCATATGACTCTAGAATATGTTTCCTAGTCCTACATGACTTTAAACTATTATGTATATACTACACAACGGTAAGATTCATGCTTGGTCTCATCACATGACCTTAGACAGTGACGTTACCGTCCTTGCAACACGATAAAAAACGGCACTGCATCGTGGAATCCTCATTCAAGGGGACATCATGTTTTGTATTAGTCACAAACCATAAGATTTTTCAATTCTTGCACATGGCTTGATTCTTGTGGTGATGCCTAGTCTTTCTATCCGAGGCCCATCACTTCACAAAAAAAAACAGCACTCATTCATCCAAAAGTAAAAACAAGATCTATCAACTGTCGCTTCTTTTGGAGTAAGGGCTAGACCCGCACAACCTTATTATTCCTCACACTGGAATCTTACTGTTCCATCTTCTAGAACTATGTGTGGATTGATTCCCATCTTTATGGGATATGTAGCAACACATGTGCACCTTATCCCAGGCCCAACCTAACTTTCATTTTTGGCCCCTCGACCTGAAAACTCCCCCAAGAAGCGCACGGTGATCTGGACTCCTGGTCCTCATTCACATGAGGATGTACAATTACATCATCGTGTGTCCCCCGCATTTCCTTCCATCTGTGATCCAAGCTCTATGACCATAAACTAATACCATTCCATGTCTTTAAAAAAAGACGATAAACTATACAACATCTTCTAGAACTATATATGGCTTGATTCCCATCCTCATGTGGTACATAGGGATGCCTGACCGCTTTGCTTCGGGCCCAACCTAATCTTCAATATTGGTCCCTTGACCTAAAGAACTTCCTCCCAAGATATTTGGTGTGGTGAATACATCTTATGTCCTCATTTATGTCAAGATTACAACCACCTCACTGTATACTCCCTTCTTGGGATCTTCCCTCTCTTCCAACATCATTACCGTTTGACATTAAACTACGTGTCTATCACTTTCATAATTATATCTAACCCCTAATTGGACAGATATTCCAACCTAATGTGTTTCCACCACAGTGGCATAATTTCAAGAGTGTTGGATTCCATTCGAACAACCCACCACTCCATATTCCACTCTTTGCCTGCCCCCCCCCCCCTATTCGGACCCTTGTCCCCTTCCATATCTCAAAGGACCCCTTAATAGTATGGATGCTCAGTCTATGGTTTGACTACTATCCTGGGATAATGTTCAGGAAGATTAATTAATGACATTTTGAGTTAGGCCCCATGCTTCAAACATGGTTAGTGTTCAGCCCTCATTTATATCCCCATTTCAGGAAAACATAATAAGAATATTCTGTTTCATACATGGTCAATGGTTATCCTTAATTTCCTCACCATCCCTAAAGTGTTCCATGTTTCTGGTATCATGATTCATATGTTCCACTCCCCTATGTTCAGATTAATTCCAACAACCCCAGAATTACCCTTCTCTTCCACTATATCACATTGGTAGGACGACACATCGATTGTTCTGAAGTCCTCGTCCTCTAATTGGGCCTCTCACATTTCTTCCCAGAAATCTGAGTTGGTTGTTCAAAACTCAGATTCCCAAATCTTGGTTGTCACTCATGTATTCAAATAACATAATAGTGTGAGCATCCCTTGTTTCTCACATTGGGCACGACCCATGTGAGCGTAGGAATGGATTTCTATTTATTTCAGGACTATGGTTGGAATGCATTAAACCAAACAAAAAAGTAAATAAATCTATTCATACATGTGGTTTAGAACAAGTGGCATTAAAGAGAAAGGATTTTATTAGTTTGACCAATCCGGGGCCCTTAAGGATCAACATCTTGGATAGATCTCTCTAGCACTGCAACCTTTTGGCTTGTGGCCTCCAGGATTGCCTCCTTCTCCCTGAGAACCCTCTCTTCATCAGTGGAAATAGAGCACAGTTCACTGACCCTAGTCTGTACTTGAACCTGTTCTGTTTGAAGTGCAGTCATTTGGAGACCCACTTCCATTTGTTTCTCTTGGGAGTTCGCCAGGTGGGCCCTCAATTTCTCAACAAGATCTGAACAGTACAAAATGAATACCTCCCTTTCTTTCATCTACTCTTAAAGGTGTCAGACCTCCTACTCCACCTTCATGAATTTTTTGGTATTACATGATTCTTTCTGACACCAGGAAACATCATAGAATTGACATCTCACATGTATCTTCTCAACCATGTATTCACAGACTACCGAATGAAGATAGTGAGCATCCACCCCTCCAGCACAGAGAAAGTGCATCCAGGAGCGGAGAGATCCCATCCGTTCTAGCCATTCTATCTAAGGCTGACTGAGAAAGAATGTGATACACTTCCACCCCTTGCACCATGTCATACGACTCTCATCAGCTACCTCCGAATCAGAATCCTCAATCTCTTTAGGATCTACAGGCTGATAGTTGGGGAAAGCAGCCAAGATATCAGTGGCAGGGTCTTTTTCATATATTCCTCCCAAGGGGTTGGTCTCTTCGACTTATGGGAGATCTTCCTCTCTCGCCTCAGTATCAGTATCTACTTCACCAACATCAGGCCCCGCCTCGGTGTTAATACCACTAATATCTCCAGCTCTTTGCTCACCAAGTGCCCGGTCAGCTCAGTTTGAGAAGTGTGCCCTAAATAGGCCGACACATTTGTAATCAAATCAGTCGAAGATGGCCTGGATTCGATGGCTTGTTGTGCCTCCGATGCCATGATTACTGCACAAAAAATGAACACCCTGATCATCTGGGTTCTCTAATAGTCAATACAAGCATCAAAGTGATAAAGAACTTACAAGAACTCAGTGCATCGGCCTCTGGTATTCACATCGCGACATGATTTTCCACGGTGGGGGATCTCTCAGTACTCGTTAGCTCAATAATGGGCATCAGATCCCCACCTTATTCTATTGCCTCCTCCTTCCCCCTTCAAATAGAGCTTCTTGGTCGGTGCCAATACTTACCTAAGAAAGATAAAAAAATCTGATTGAAATTAATAAAAAGAGGAGAAAAGGGTAGGAGAGAATGGATGAGGAATGAGACATACCTCAAGTAGCTCAGTTATGTCCACAATAGTGCCCATAATCTCAGCACTCTCCTGAAGGATCCCTTGGTGGGACTTCCCTTAAGACCCCCACCTCCAAGCTCTTCTCTAGATTCCTCCACTCCTTCACCCTCTTTTTATTCCTCCTCCGCTTCTGGCTCATTTCCCTTTAGCTCCTCGTCGTTGTAGTCTTCCTCAGATGACATCTTTCCTAGATCATGATTCTGGATAAGCATTACCTTCACCAATAAAGGTGGTTCCTCATGCCGACCTCATTGGTGTGCATACACATCCATGTCTATCTGATACACATGTTTTCTATGGATGTTCACCCTGTCAAAAATCCAAATGAGTGCGACCTCTGGCAGCTGGATTTCAACTCGTACTATCTTTTTCAAGAGGGATTCTGTGCCCATCGACTATCTTAGGCTCAACCAGGCCAACCACAACCCTGGGAAGATTTAATCATCAGAAGGTTAGAGCAAGTACCTTATCTACTTCCCAGGATGCTCCCTGACAACTCTGTGAGCCCCTCTCCTATTAGGCGATGAGGGCAAGGCCACGCTGTGCGACATTACCACTACTGTAGTCCCGACTTATATGGGCCCAGTTGCCCGACTTGCTTCCGAACATTCCTACCCAATAGTTCCATGTCTACTCTCATGCTTACCCTGTTCTACACTGGAAACCTTGAGCTGCCAAACTCATATCTGCAAAATACCCTTAGGGTTTGCTACAGTCCAATGTTCTACATATTTTGTCAAGAGGCCAGCATCAACTCTAGTGGGGGGAAGGGTAATGATGTCGTTAGACCCATGAATTGTGAAAATCATCCACATTTGGAAAGGAATATAATGGTGCCTATCCTCCCAAAAAACTTTATACACTTTCTTCAGCATCCACTGGAGGCATCCAAACTGTCCGGAAAATATCGACGGCACGCAGGGCTAACAATTGATCTTCACATCACCCCGGGCCACAAAAACCCCACCTCTGATGCTCTGGAAGTATTCCCATTGCTCCAGTGAGTCATGCCCATTGTCTATCATTTGGCCAGTCAGAGTTGGGAATAGACTAAAAGTAAAAATGGCATGGTTTCTGATTCTGATCCTTATCCCCTATTCATTGAGCATCAACCACATGACCTTGGAAATATTTATCAAGGATGGTCACATTCCATTACCTTGAGGACGAATAGAATTTGGAACAGTATTTTTTCTATAGTGAACCAAGATCTATCCATGAAGGATCTGGAAGGGGTCACAGATCCTCCTCGGTGAATCCCCTCTCGAAAAGCATCCCAAAATGGCGTAAAAGTGGGCCAATATAGGGACTCCCAAATTGAACCTCTAATTAGCGGACATGATGTCTTCCATCACCAATGTCATTGGACGAACTCCCATACTTGTGTCAATCATTGGTAGGAGCCACCAACCTAGGATGGTTGCATGAAATCCAGCATACCAGACATTCGGGTCCAGAATCTCATTTATATTGAAGCCAAAAGATTGATATTCCCCCACCTCCAGGATCCTCCAGTATGATTTTCTTTTTCTCCTCTGTGTCGCGGTCGGACACTGTCTTCCTCGCCCCCACATCTTGACTATCAGATCTCTTTGTAGAAACAAGATAAAACATTTTTTGTAGGCAATGTCCTTCAGAAATTCCTTGATTTCCATCCTCTTTTTAGAAACAAGATAATCCATTTTTTGTAGGCAATGTCTTTAGAAATTCCTTGACTGCCATCCTCTTTTTAACCAGCTCCAACAAATGACATGTTATTATGGGAGTTCATGATCGTTCTCCCCAGATGTTCCTCATCAGAAGGAATTCATCGTACTAATTCCCATCCAAAGGGATAACTATGTTGTAATGAACGTCACAAAGGCTAATACCAACCTCCCCATTGTGAAGATGGAAGGTATTGGTATCAGGAGACCATCGGGTAAACAGCTCTGGCCCAAGTTCAAGCTGACGATAGAAATGGAACGACGACTTCCATACCGCCTCGAACAACCTGATATGCCGCATTTGGCCCCAAGATAGTCACATTTCAAGCATACCCAATACAACCAAGACCATTAACTTGTGAAATTTCCTCCATACCTCAAATCCCAATCCTGCATCCAGCCTTTAGTTTTGTCAGTGACACTCTGTCGAAAGTACTTCTGTAATGGGCTGAAGAATCCTCTACGTTCGGGTCACTTCCTGAAATGGTTCTGGTCCTGGATTTAGGACGTAAAAATCCATATGTATGGTTTCTCTAACAGGATGGTTGTTTTCAGTCATATTATACTGATGGAGGATATCCTCGCGGGTCACCCATGACCACGTTGTGTCGACTTCAAATCCTGGCACGGGTGCCTCCTCCAAAATACCAAAGTCCAATATTGGTAAGATGTCAGACATCACATACTTTATTTGGGATGGGGTCAACATGTTATAGAATATATGGTTCTTGGTTATGATCATTCAGGCATGATAAACCTTAGGGTTGGCCACCATCTCAACCCTTCAAGCAGTTAACACAGCTTCTCTCTCAGCGTCAGTAGCATCCATCTTCTTCTGGAAAGGTCCAAAGGTTTCAGCACGACAATATGCTACAGCACACAAAACAAATAGGGAGTGTCATGAAAAAAATCAGGGGGCATGGAAAATTGAGGCATTGGCACAAAAAACCCATATTGTACGCGTAAAACAAAAGGGTGGACTCGGGGAATTACATGACACGGAGTGGTTTTCGCACAAGGAATGAATAGATTTTCACGTGTGAGAGCTTCAGAATTATCGCGTGAGAAAAATCCATATGAATTGAGGGACCCATGAGGGTTTTTATAAGCACATAGTGGAGTTTTAGGATGTGCAATAATGGTTTTCGAGCCATTTTGATCTTTTTTGTGCTAAGTATATCTTTGGCATGCACCGAACCTATGAGGATGTGCATATTGGCATTTCCCTCGGAATCCGACCTTTGTGAACCCTCACCAATCTGATACAGAGGGGGGACATTTGTAAACACCAAAAAATGATCAAGTCCTAAAAATGGGTATTTTTGGGTAAATGGAAGGTATATTTTGACTTGAAGATTTATTCTTGGAGAACCTGAAGTTCCACGTGAAAAAAACCCCTAAGGTGTGAGAAACACTTCTCCCACACATGGAAATCCTCAGGATTTGAAGGAGTTTTCTATGCCAGTGCAGAAACATGCATGTGGGTGCTGGATATTTCTTGTTGCTAACCCCGGTCATGCAATCTTCCGTGTGGCCGACTGCGGGTGCGCACTCTTTCGTGCAGCGACCCCTGGCACCGCATATTTCACGCCACCGACTATGGCGCACTATCTTTCATGCAGGCCAACTTCCGTGCGGACCCAAGGATCTAAACCGCCTATAAAAAGAATGGAGCTCCTTCAACTTTCAGACATATGAAGAATCCGAACCGCCTCCCATGTGAAAAATACACCTCTTCGGCGGGTAAGAAAATGTCTTTCCAGAACGGGGGTTTTCACGACTGGTCGCCTCGGGGTCTGCCTTCACGCAAGACCGCTCGGGCTTAACCCTCTCCCAAACCCCTTTAAGTCACGACCCATGTTGACAATCCATTTCCCTACACACAATCCATTTCCCTTTACACGCAAACTTCAACTTGTTTTGGCGTGGAACTACTCTGACTTGTTTTCCCAACCTTATGCACAATCCATTTGATTTGTGTGCAAAACCTCAGCTCCCCTTCGCATGAAATCCCCCCCCCCAATTTCATGCACACCTGGTCTCTTTCACGCAAATGTTCTAATTGCGGACCAATTGCATGCAACTCTCTCTAATTGTGCACAAACCTCAGGGACTCAACAGGCCATTTCCGCGCAATTGTTCCACCTGAACACGAGCCTCCATCTTTGCGCGTACAATTATTTTTTCATGTATTTGATGTCCTTCTTCGAGACATCATCTTTGGGAACCTCTTGCACCCAAAATATCTACATCACTCACCCTTTTCCCGTGCAACCTTCTAGGTTTTCATGAAGCAATTTTAATGTCCCTTGGATGATACTTCCTATTGCGTTGCTTCGCCTCAAGCTTCTTCTAATAGGCACGCTAAGGGATATTACTTATTCGCATAGCCATGCTAATGTGGACCACCCAATAGATCACTCCATAACACCCCTTCACCATGGAATTATTTACTCCTTCCCTTTCCCAACAGGCATGAGGTATAGGTTATGTATGTCCTATGGGTGTGGAGTGAACTAACCTCATCCGAGCTGCAAGACGTTAAACTTCCAAGAATCGTCACCCTCAACACATGATGTTAAACTGTGACCTCACCCCATGCATCATATGCAGGGTGCCCCATCTCAGACATTCTCTACACCCACAGGCCTCTACGAGAATGAAATCATTCCTCGCATAGAATGAGATCCTATTTATGGGAGTAGAGTTTATCTACAGGGACATGGAAACTACCTTGGTGTAAGTCCCCTAGCCTTGCTTGCAGGAGGTAGCATCCCTACTCTTCCTCCCTTCCTCAGTGAAAAGGACTAGAGAGGGAGGGATGGGCACCAGAACCTTCCTCTCTTTTGTGCCAAATCCCTCTCTCGATGGGATTTGTCTCCACCTGGGACTCCCACTCTAGAGTAAGTCCCAATCTCCATCACCATGGGCCGCTAACCACGCATAATCCCATGTTTCCTCTTTGGGATCCACACAACATATAAGCCCCCACTCCACTTTCCATGGACACACCCTTCGCGACATGATCATCAGGTCTTTGCTGCCTATTATTTCTCACACCGAGAATGACTCATGTGGGATTAGATTAAGAATCGACCATGACATCCTCTCTCTGCAGCCTAGAGTGTAAGCCTCACACCATCCCGAACTATGAGGACTTTTATCCATCCCAACTCATGGTACGTTGGAAGCCTCCCTGAGGTTCAAGCCCAACATTCATTGGTTCGGAATATCTTCAGGTCGGGACACCAAGGCCCCTACTCCAGAACTATGTGGACATTGATCCTTGCCAAGGAAAGGTACGTAGGATGCCTCCCCAAGGTTTAATCCCACCATCCATTGGTCCCAACCATCTTCGTGTCAGTCCACCACACTCTTAAACTATGTGGACTTTGATCCTTGACAAGGAAAGGTAAGTAGGAAGCCTCCCCGAGGTTCAAGACTACCATCCATTAGTCCTGAACATCTTCACATCGGTCTACCACACCATCCTAAACTACGATGACTTTGATCCATGCCAATTCAAGGTACATAGGAAGAATCCCCAAGGTTCTAGACAAACAACTCCCGAACTACTTGGGTTTGATCTCTGTCTCCTAGAATGGGTACGTAGGAAGCCTCCATGAGGGTCAACACCATCCAGCAGTAAGTCGTTGCAACCCTATCCAATGGTAATCCATTGTGACCCCAACCAGTAGTAATTCATGTAACTCATCCAATGGTAATTCATTGTTACTCCCATTTAGTTGTAATTCGTTTTCACCCTTAACCAGCTGTAATCCATTGCTACCATCCTGAACTACATAGACTCTGATTCCCTACCACGGGGATACGTTGGAAGTATCTTTGAGATTCAAGCCCAACATCACTATCATCCTCAAGTCGAATCCATCTCATTCTCCATCCACATCATTTAACCATCCACCATCAATCCTGATTCTTATTTGGGCATCCAAATCCCGTTGAGATCATGAAAATTCACCTCCTTGAATTATTGCTTCCCCCAAGGGTCACACTCATCTGATCCACTCTAGTCAGTGTTCCGATCAGTCTGATCCCCCTCTGCTAGACGTTAAACCTGTGGCATACCCTATGTTAAACATGGGAAGCTGAGAAAAACCTCATATATATGCCTATGGAATATAATTCCCGGCATTCAACGTGGGCTTCCTCGAGCTTCTATGCCCTCGAGAAGCCCTATACTAAGGAACAGAAGACATATGAGCTAGTGTTCCAGCATCCAGGAAGGCCAGTGATGCCCATAGTGACTACTCCCATGACTGAAGGTTGATGCCTTGACTTGACCCCTTGGAATGACCTAACCGGTGTGGCATAATTAACTGGGGTCCTAAATGATTTTGCAATGTGAAGAGTTTCTTCAACAACGTCTTAAATTTATAAGGGAGATCTGGGCTAGTTGATGAGTTCTGAGGATGAATCCATAAAAAGAAGAACTGACATCGCATCATCCCATTTTGATCTAGAAGAAAATTTCCCGGAATAAGTGACGAATGTCGCCCACCTTTGGAAAGTGGGAATGCGAGGCAACAAACAGTGTTGTTCTTCCTCATGCAGACGGACATGTGTGCCCCGATGAAAGCGTCAGAAATACACACCTCTCATCATAATTTAACCTTGAAAAAATAAAATTTGAATCTATATGTAATTATATCCCATAAAAAGTATCCCATAGTCAATAATAGTTAGCATAAGCCCTCCAAAATCAAAGAGACTTGCAAGGAAAATTTAAGTCCCTAATGTGAGTATTATTAACTTCTTATATTTCTTCTTAATTGTATTCTTTATGAATTATTATATCCACACTAATATAATACTATTATTATCATTTATATAATTTAATATTACTATATTAAAGTTATTGAAATATTTATTCATATACCCCATCCATTAAGAAAAAAATAATGTTCATATATAGAGCTAACTACAGCCTCCACAACCTAACATGTATCGTTTCCCTTCATGTATTTCCAACGTTTCATATGAATATGTAACCAAATAATAAATATAATTTTTATGAAATTTTTATGGTTTTTTATAGTAAATTATTAAACCTATTATTGATGTGATCAAAAAACGATTATCGTTAATTCGATCATTTAAAATAAGCATGCTACGATGATGATATTTTATTCAAACCATCTAAGATTTTCATATCTATTTATTAGTTTTATTATCCCTTAAAATTTTAATATATCATAATAATAAATTTTAAATAAGTTTATTATTCTTTTGATTAATGATATTGCATAAAAAAACACCTTACAATCATTTATTAAATCAAGGTATATTCAAATTTGGGTCGGTTTAACCACCTGCTTGAAAAATATAATGCATTTATACCATGGATGACTATGAAAATTTATTTATTGGTAATATATGATATACATATTTAAATAATGTTTTTTTGGTTCTATAGATATTATATCAATACCAAATTCATCAATTAAGGAACACCCTTTGTTCATCAAAAGTCACTAAAATAAGCTTATTATCGATTTGATATTAAAGGATAAGTCATAAAACCCCCATTAACGGAATTTATAATGTCATAAATTATTATAAATAATATATTAAATTAAATTTGAGGACCTATTAATAATTAACTTTGGAATAATAATCTATATGAACACTTCTATTATGAAACTAGTACAAATGAACAAAACAGTAAACACATATGTGAAAAATTGAAATAATTCATATAGAGAATGAAAATTTATGAAGTATATGAATTAAAATAGATATGATTAAGGTTATGAATTAAGTGATTAATATATCTATATTTATGATAAAGGTGGTTAAAGTATTTTCATATAATTCAGGACAATATGTATGGTTTTTTCATCTCATTTTCGTCTCCTTAAAATATATTATGTATCATTCAACTAATTTACATCATGTTGTGTATATTGTTCTTATTTGAGATATTATACCATCAAATTGAATTATAAATGTTATTTTAATATCAATTTTAATCCATGCTTTTAAAATAGTTATGATTTAATTCCAACCCATGCCATAAGTGTGGTTTTCCATCTCAAAATTCATTATTTGGGACTCATTTTATAATCAAATCCTATTTTCTTTGGTATAGTGAATAAATTTACATGGAACGATTTTTACCAAGTGACCCATGAAATATAAGTGATTTAAAATATGGTATTTCTATCCCCCCATATTCTTTTAATTTATGATTGACCTTTTACATGGTGGAAAATCCATATAATGTTTTAGTAAAGTACAGTTGTGTATAATTTCTTAGAAAATTCATCCCTATCATGAAACAAGAATGTGGATGTGGCTATGAAAAAGATTCACTATGTGATAATTACCATGAAAATGATTTTTTTATAATGGTATCAATCATCACTTGGATGTATGATGAGTGGGACTAAGACTGCACACCAAGTGATATACTCTTAGGGGAAATTCATTAGAATGTTCACAAGCTCTTAATGAAACATATTTATGTATTTATCCTAAAAATTCCTTGATATCCTTCCAATTAAATATATTTAACCCAATTACTACCTTCCATGGATAACCTAACACATTGAAATCATTCTCTCCTCCATATTTCATTGACGATGGTACTATATACACTACTGGAAAAACGCATTCAGGGGGTTTTGAACCCACACCGCACGGTATGCTTCGCGGCTGCCTCTCACCAACAGACCAACCCAACTATTATTTTTATATTTTTTATATACAAATATATTTATATATATATATATTAATATGGAATATTTAAATTCAAAAAAATGCTCTCAGGGGGATTTGAAACCGCGCCGCGCGCTGTGCCTCGCGGCCGCGCAACCCCAACGGACCCACCCAGCTGGGATTTTCAGTTGACATATATACATATATTTGCGTATATATATTAATATATGGAATTAAAATTCAATAAAATGTGACCAGGGGGTTTTGAATCCAGGTTGCGCGCTTAGACTCGCTACCGCGCCACACAAACAGACGAACTCAGCTATGCAACTTTTATTTGTTTATATTTATATGTATATAAATATATTAATCAAAACCATGAAAAAATGTATCCCTGCCAAATTTTTCCCGTGTCCCGCCTAATTTTATTTGTCTGTCATAATGCGGGAAAGCTATACCCATGGTTCTAGAGAATAGTGGGTATAAGTCTTCAAAAAAAATCGCAATACCTACGGTTATGAAGAACCGTCAGTAAAATATACCCACGGTTTTTGGCACAACCGTGGGTATAGGTGGCATGTACCCATGGTTTTCGAAAATCATGGTTATAGGTTCACATACTATCCCTATACCCACGGTTTTGGAAAACCATGGGTATAGGGGTAACCTATACCCACGGTTTTTTGCAAAACCCTGGGTATAGACCTATTTTCCAATAGTGATATTAATTCAATGATACACATGGATTCGACTTTTATTAATCAATGTCATCCAATACATCCAAATTATTTCATTTAAGGGGGAAGTATTTATTGTTTGTATTTCTCAATATATGGATATCCATGTTTTATTTAGCTTGAGGTTCCTCAGGGAATGGTATGAAAGGTCTATATTACTCTTTTGGTGAATACATTAGACATAATCTGGTGATGGTTGGGGCCTACAATAATATATCCCCTAGATTCATTAGTAAGTCTCATGAGACAAAAAGGTTGGTTTTTTGTACATTTATCTTCCCATTATGGGAAATTATCATAGAACAAGGCATTGATAGAATGTCTTTGATGTAAATCATTATTCATTCCATAATTATGAGATCAAGGATTATTTGTATTTATGTTTTCATTTGTTATCATAGAAGTATAATTCCCTCAGTTTCAATTGATTATGGATTTAGGTTTTTCATTTATTTTTTCCATATAAATTATTCCATGTTAATATTATATAATCTTCTTTTGTATTTTACTCTTTACTAAGAATCTAGGCTCACGCTATTTTTTTCTTTCTCAAAGAAACCTAGAGGAGGGATATGTTTAATATTTGGTAAATTATCGAATGTATATTCATATTTCCACAACATCTACATTTTTTATATTGTGTTTCGAAATGTATTTTATATATTTATCTTATTTTATAAGGAAATTATATTACTTTATCCTTCAATATATCTTGTAATTTACAAAAATAAGGTAATATAACTACTATCTTTAGGTCTGTGTACATTAGAATATTTCATTTGGTGTCAAAGGAAGTTATGTTTGAACTTTGGGAATTATACTTATAGGAACAATGTGAGATATAACAAATTCTATGAAGACCCCTCAAGAATTATATGGATTACCCCAGAAAAAATAATAGGGATTTTATTTTACAATTCTAATTTATATTCTAATTATTTGTGTTTCATTGAAGTAATATGGTAACTTAAGGGAAGAATGGGAACCTTATCAACACTCATAGTCAATATAGGTATATTTCCCCTGAACAAGTTATTGAAGTTAATTTTGATGCTAATCATTTCATGACTATATTAGATCACTTTCCCAAGGATATGATAAATAATATCTCTTATATAGAGAAACATTTTTATCAATAACTTAGAGAAACAATTTTAGATATCATCATGTAAAAACAATCTCTAGAATCTTGTGGAATTAGTAATCCATTGGTAGATAAAAAATTTATCAAGTTCGTATATAATATCTTTCTTACTTTGGGATGTATTGAAATGTAAAAATTAATCTTGGAAATCTACTATCTGAAGGGATATGTAGACCAATGGTTCTCTCTAATTCAAAAAAAAAAGAAATTGAAAATTATGATAATGTTTATATAATGGGTTACTTTCAAGGATGTATTATATAAAAATAAATTTCCTCATGATAAAATAGAAGAAATTTAATGCTAGTTCCTCAATGTCAAAAAAGGAGGAAAATACTGTTGAATAAGAGGATAACTAAACACGGTTAGCTGGGAATGTTTTAGACTATGTGCATAGACTATAAATAAAGATTTATCATTTATTTTATGGGTTAAATCTAATACCTGAATGGTCATTGGTCTCATAGACCGTCTCATCATATGAGGGTATTATCACAATATCCATTAATATGGACAACTTTTTCTAAAGGATGTATGTATTCAATGGAAATCGGGATAAGAAGATTTATATTTAAAATCATGGAAAAAACAGTGCAATTAAGGGAAAAAAAGAAATATCATATTTCTCATATGTGATAATTGTGGGAAGAAACTCCCTAGGACTTGTAGGAAGGGATCTGAAGTTTTTCACAAGTGTGTAGAAAAATGCCATCATGGTCACCCATGTAAGGGAATGCTATAATCTATTGATATTTAATTATTAAAATTTTGGTAAAAATAGAAATAATAAAAACAAATGCATCAAATATCAGGGAAATTTAAATGAAATAAGAAAAATAGAGAATGGTCTAGATCATTTGATTACCACATCTCAAGTCAAAGTTCTTAATTATTTAGTGGTAGGTTAATTGATCATTTCTTAAAAGTTAGCTAATGTTTCATTTGATTCTGGATCTAAACACTCATTTATATAGTTCACGTCTTATGAAAACATTATACACTTCCCTGTAACTATTTTAATGGAGTTTTCAATTTATAATCCAAGTGGGATTATTAAAAAATATGTTAGGTAATCCCAATTATAATGCATGGATAAAAGTAATTTAGAAATTTGGTTAGCATACCTCTGGTTTACTTTGATAAGAATCTTCTCATGGATTGGTTCTCAATATATAATGCAAAAAACATTCAATAAAAAATTATTATTATTCATGATAGAGTAGTGGAATGTGATATCATTAGAGGGGAAATGCATCATCTAAATCATGTATGGACCCTCCCCCAGCAATTCTACTTAATTAAAGTTTGAGTAGAGAGAAAGATCAAGTGTAATATTTGCATGAGGAAGATATATTTGAAATATAAGATGTATCTATGGTATAAAAATGCATTGATATTTATTTTAGAATAACTACATGGGAATCCACCATAGTATGAAGTTGAGTTCTCGATTGAACTAATTACTGATGCAAGACCTATATTCAAAACACCTTATTTAATAGAACTAGTGGTGTTGAAGATATTGTTATATGAGTTGGGTGATAATCAATTTATAAGCCCTAGTGTTTCACTTTTGGGATCCTCTATTTTATTTCAAAAAAATAAGGATTGATCCATGAGTTTTTCCATTGATTATAGGGAGATCAATGCCATTTTCATAAAGAATAAGTTACATTTTCCATAAATTGATGATATATTTGATCAAATTTATGTATCCTAATACTTTTAAAAGATCAATATTCATCATGTTTATCATAAACTAATTGTGATGAAGGATGATATATTCAAGATAGTATTTTGAACAAGGTATGTATATTATAAATTTTTAGTAATTCCATTTGAATTGTCTTTTTCACGTTATTGAGACCATGTTGACTAAATTATATTCTAGAGATGATGGAAGTTATGATGAGGATGTTCTTTATAATAATTCTTTTGGAAGAATTTTATTTTGTTTTCCTTGCAAAAAACACCTCACTTTTTTAATGTTTTAAAAAATTATGATTAGGCATTGTCATAATTAGGATGAGAGGATTAGAAAATGTCTTTTATCCAAGTTTACTATATGTACAAATTTTTTTGTACATACAAAAATATCATATGATGTTTTTGTTACAAATTATATCTGTTTATGTTTGTGTGATAGAAGTTTTTCCATAAAGGGTTATAATGTTTTATCAGACAAACAATGTGCATACAAACATTATTTGAAAAAACAAAACATGGTGATGCTTTTATATTCTGGAAGTGTTCAAAATTATGAATGACAAAATCTCATGATCCAATAACTCTTAAAAAATAGGGATAAATTCATTTTTTTGGGTGTATAATATTCTTCTATAATGTTCAAAATAATTCACCAGACATAAAAATGTAAAAATTTTGGTCTAATGAAGGTTTGTTTCAAACTTTACAAAGTATTCAGAAGTTTAATAAGTTTTATTATAATGAATATGTTTTGTTCTCAAGAGGACAGAGGAAAGTTGTTAATGTTCAAAATCATTTTAAATAAAGGGATCATATAAATTCATTTGAAAAATGTCTATTGAAAATGTTCATCGGAAAAATATATGGTACAATTTCTATAGGAAAAAAACTACAATGTTATAAATTTTATACTCCTTAAATATTATCGGATTAAAAATTGGTATAATGTTTCAATTAAATAAAGTTGGTTTTTGTTGATTATATGAATGTTTTGTTTTATTTTCATCAAATAAATGTTGATGAAGGAAGACTGCAAATAGAGAGATCAAATTTATGTCAACAGATTAATGAATTTTTGAAATTATATAAATTACTATAAAGTTTGTTAAGGATTGATTGGATATATAGTTTCTAGAAAGATCATTTCTTATATATTTCTAACCTGATGAAAAAAATTCTATGGAGTATTCTAGAAAAAAATTGGATGAATTCTTGTGAATTGATGTTCTTTGTGAAGATTTTGTAATGAAATTAAATTTAATGGTGTTGAGTTTATCATTCATCTTTCATAAAAATCATTAAGGAAGTTTTTAATTATTTTAATGAGAATAAAGTTTCTTAAAATTACATAACATTTAATTTAAGGAAATTTAGTTAAAAATATGGTTTCAATAGATATTTTGAAGCTTTAATAATTGTCTAGAATCATTAATAAGACATTGGTAAAATAACATCAATGAGATATTTGAATTTAAATTTTTCATTGAGTGAGGAACTAGATTGGTTTTCCTATTGTTCCACCTTTAAGAGTTAATATATAAATGGATTCAAGTAAAAATTTTGTGTGTACTTTTCAAATGTGAAAAATATAAAGCACTATTGAAATGGTTCAAGAAAATATAATAAGTCACCTTTATTAGACATAATAATGTTATCCAATTATTTTGATCAAGTTTTTTACTAACAAAAATTCTCTTGGTTATGCTTGAATAAGCAAAGTAGTGGGAAGGATAGAGAGTTTCATATCAGAAGGGAAAAAATTGGCCTTTTCAGATAGACATTTCTAGAGGGGCCTTTCTAAATAGACCATTATAGATGTATTTTTTCATATAAACCTTTCAATACTAAGAAATCCCATAAATATTTATATCTGGCGAAATATGTATTTTGTTGGAGATAATTCTAGAAATACCAAATCTAGCTTGATTATTAGAAGTTATCGAACAAACTTTTTTGGACTAGAAAATTAGACTGAGGAAATTTGATAGAGAAATTATATGGGGTGTCTTGAGAGAATTTTTATATAGAAATACTTATAATATTTTGTAAACTTATTTTGGGTATGAATGATAAGAAAAGGTTTTTCAAGAAGATAAAAAGGTGATGTTTTGTATAAGAAGTATAGTGAAAATGTTCTTCACCTATTTGTGATGTTTTTTAAAATTACTATGAAATAATTTTTTTATCTTTTTCTCTATAGAAATAACATTCAATATAGTTTTTGTGATAGGGTAACGAATGTGTAAGGATATTACTTTCTTATTGATACTACGTAAAAAATGATTTTATTCTATAAGACTATGTGGTATTATATTACATCCACACCCTTCTAGAGACAAGCTACTATTGTTCTATACTATAACTTGTAAAACATTTGTTCTTTTGGTTGTGTTTCGATGAATGTTCTTTTAGAAACGTTGTAACTCTTTAATGGGAGGAGAATGTTATTTCATAAGAAATAATAAAAGGAAAAATGAAAAATATCATTGATTCACTCATACCCCTCTCAAATGTCACATCATTCATTTTAATTGGTAAGAGAGGGAAGGTTCAATTTGTTTTCACTTTTATAAAGTTGGAAGAAACGAAACATTTATATGGATTTTCAGAATTTTATGAATAGTAGAAGGATTTTTTTTTCTTCAATGGAATGAAATATAGTATCTAGAAATATATAATTTTTTATATCTTATCTCTCTTAGTTATGATGTTCATGAAGAAATTACTGATGGAATACCTCCTTGTGCTGAGAATTATCATTTAATAGACACATATAATAAATATTTGGAAAATGATGTGAGAGTTAGAAATTTTATTCTATCCTCACTCTTTGAAACATATTTTTTTATAGATAAGAAACCTGGATCTTCTAATGTAATTTAGGATATGTTGAAAAAAATCAATGAATGCAGTTGAAAATTTAAAAAAACAGTATTACAAATATGGTGGCTAGAATACAAATATCACAAAATGTGTGATTTTGAATATGTTTGTGACTTATTTACATGGATAAATGAAATTTTAAGCCCCATAATATTTCTTAGTGAGAAGTTGGGAGATTCTATCATTTCTGAAAATATCTTATGAATTCTTCATAATAATGTTGTTAAAAAAGTTTCATCCTTAAAATATATAGAACATGAATCTATATCTATGGATGATCTATATATAACTCTCATAACATTGGAAATCAAAATAAAGAAAGTTATAAAGAGTAAATAAATGAATTATTGGTGAATTTAATTCAAAGATTCCAAGAAAGGAATATCTAGTAAATTTCTTAATGATGAAGATATTGGAGACTTTGACACAGATAGAGAGGGTAGTAAAACATTTAATGATTTTATGTCATTATTTTTTAAAAACAAATATTAAAAGCGACACATAAAAGTATAAAGTGTAGTTACCTCTGAATTGGTTCGGATATAGTTCTATTGGGAACCTTGCTGAAAATTAGACTCTGAATAAGTAACATGAGGCAAATTATGGATATGATAGAAAATAAAAAAGATATTTTAAAATAAAGCATACAAAATCTATTTCAAGTGAATTGAAAAAAAAAATCGGAATCCAAAAGGATATTTTTGTCTAAAAATGACAAATATAACAATAGTGAAGATAAATATGAAACATTTAGTGATAAATATGCGGAAAATAGTTTTATACTAATAAAAAATGATAAAAAGTACACCAGTGACGAAAGGAGTGGTTCTGTAGAAGAAGAGACTCAGTTTAAGTTTTTTTATAAAAAGAGTGCGGAAATATTCTCTATGAAATATTGTAACATATGAAAGAGAGAATAGAAAGTTGAAAAAGGAAAATCCTACATCAAAAAAATCAATAATATATTCTTGAGTAAAACCGCATGTTTCTTAAATAGATTTATGTTCTAAATAAGTCTCTTGATGAATATAAAAATATTTATAATGATCATGAATAAAATTTAAAGGAAAATGAGGATGATATTTAACATAATCAACAAAAACATGCTAAATTTTGGTATGGAATGTCACATTTACAAAACTCAGTTTCACAAGTCGAAGAAATTTTTGAAATTTAAAAACCAAGGAAGAATAAAAAAAGTTTATCCTCAAATATTGATAATAAGACTGAATATGTTCATAAGAATTAGAGTTTTGAGAAAATTATTTATGTATCCAAATTCCAAAAATTTAATAAATATGAATATTATAACATTTGGTTGTCCAAACCCAAAAATTTATACTACTGGTGATTGTATTGAGGTTGAAAATAAGTCCATGTTAATGAATAAAATTGCAAAATAAAATAGAAATTTTGACTTACAAAACAATTTCCAAAGTGGGAAGAAATAATGTTAATGAAACGAAATTTTACAACATCATGTAGTATGGATGTTATGGGGTAAAATATTTCTACTATGAATTCTACTAGTATTATGATGGTTTTTTCCATAAACTGAATATGTGCTTATTTAATCAAATATTATATTTGGTGTGCTATAACAAACTACATGAAATTTTAGTACATGGATAGTTAGTGTATTTAAATATTAAACATATTAATATATATTTTTCATTTTCCTGCATGACTATAATTTAATAATTTCCTAGAGTATTTGTTGTATTGATAATGTTGTGGAAGTTCCCCACTATGATGAGAACCTTGAAATGATATTAAAATATTCTTAAATATAGTTATGTGGTTGGATTAAATACTATGATGGGACACATAGTATACAGATCATGAGGTGAGAGTACTTGTAAGAAGCTGAGACTTCTTCTTATAAAGTTCTTATGTGGTAATTTACAAGATGGGAGATTATGAAAACAGACCCTCCAGTAGGAATTCTATATGTTTTGGTGTCTTCAGGTACTACTATTTGTGATCATGTGTAATAGTCCTTAGACATTAATATTATCATTAATATGTGTCATGAATCGTGCACTTTGATTTATTGACGAAAACTCTCACACCATATTTTAGCGGGAAGTAGGGTACGTTGGGTGTATCATGAGTGGCATGATATTAATGGATAAGTCGAGGAAGGATTTTTCCATTATATTTATGGAAGTTGATATCTCATCCCTTTTATTGAAATATTACTGTCGTGCAAAATTCCATGGTTATGGTATAACAACAAGTTTTTTTCAGGTAGTCAAAGAATGACGTATCAAGCACAATGGTTGATGACACAATCATGAAACTTGTTTGATTAGATATTGAGATAAAGGGATTATATTACACAGTGAGTGTTTATATGTTAATGCCTTCGTTACAACTTTAATTACTTTCTCTTGGGTGTCGTGACCCATTTCTAGATAGTACTCTCGGAAATTAGGCAAGACTACTAATTCCAATGAGAATGAATCATAGATGGTCACACACTATGTGTTTCTACTAGTCTCTGTTAAATTCTATTTGAATTTAATTAGTGTAATAAATATTATTCTCAATATAGTGGAATAATTTTATTCATGTGAAAATTATTTCAAAAATTAAATAAATATTTATTCACTAGATTGTAAGTAAAATAACTTTATTTATTTTATTGAACATTTAATAAATATTTATTTACTAGTTTGTAAGTAAAATATTTATTTAAGAGAATAAATTATTTATTTACTTATTCAGGTGTTCAATAAAAGGAAGTGGAGTTTGAGTGGACCAAGGAATTTCTGGTTGTAAAATAATTATTTTCAAGATGGTAAATAATTTTTAAACAAGTTGGTACATTCTTAAATAGTAATAATGCTGGTATTATTTTTGGATGCGGAATTTTATTTATAATTCCGTTTCACGCATGTTGGTGCACCATAAATAATGATGCAGTATTATTATTATAAGAATGGGGTTTCTATAAGAATTTTAATGTATTTAATTAATGTTATGTAATTACTTGTTGTTCTTGAATCCCCATGTTGATATGTGGACAGGTATGTCTATTTTTTTATGTACCGAACTGCACCCCCAATGAATTCAGAATTGTTGAGATAAATGATTTGTCTCTTAAATCCTCTTCCTTCCCCTCTCAAAAACGAGATATATTCTTCAATACCAAAGAACACGCGATCAAGAACTACCAAAAAAAGACACTCACATCGCCGCACTAGAACCTATAAAATGATTAGTGACGATCAGAGGCCATCATAGCACGTTCGGATTACCGCTAGGGGGAATCTGGTTTGGATCCTTAGAAGTAGAACGAGACAATCTGGAAGGGTCATTCTAGATGATCAACATCATCAATTAAGAATGTACCAAAGATCCAGGTATTATTTTCTTTTTGAAATTAATTAAATTAATTATAAACATGGTGTGCAAGATCCCCTCTAAAGGTTTTGAGCATCTTCCTTCTTTATCTATCTCTTTGATTCTATTCCATGGAGGCAAAAATTCATTGTTTTATTGGTCCCTAAATAACCATTGATCGTGGTAAAAATTAAATTTGGGTGTCATTCCAAACATGCTTTCACTGCTCCTAGTTCTTCCAAGTGGTATCAGAGTGGTTACATCATAGTTTATAATTATTTAAATAATTTTTTGATGATTTACAATTTAATAATTTAGTTTTTCAGTTCAAAGTTAATTGTTCTTGTAATATTGATTTCAAGATATGTTCTCCCACTTTTCATTTCTCACATATTTGAAAGAAATAAATTATTTTTAAATTAAAATAAAAACGAAGAACCAATCAGGAGGTGCTGATGATTATACCCAAGTGACACAAAAGTTCATGCATTGTGTTCAGACTTTCATGTCGTGTTCTCTTCTATAAACAATGTTTAATTCATACTACATGTCATGTAGTGGTGAATAGTGCATCAGGAGTATTTTAGAAATTAATCAATCCATGTGAATTTATTACATGCGGTGCAGTTAGTTTTCCACCTCATGTTGACAAGGACAGATAGGCACATAGATATCAGATTACATGCCATGTGGCCCACTGGACATAGTGTGTATTCACTTCGGGTCCGAGGCCAAACTGTACATCCCATACATAACTAAGCCAACTGATAACCGTGTAACACGGAGACAACATGACATATAGTCCATTGTACCCGTCATGTACTGGGAAATTTCTAATGTACACCTCACACACTGAGTCCCTAGACATGTACGGTGAAGGTAGTACACTCCATGTAGTCAGAACTACACGCCGTGTACATTACAAATTTGCACAAAGTTAAAAATTTATTGTTTGAGTAATGTTTAGAACTATTTATCATGCATAAATTGTACTTTAGGTTGTTACTCTATGCATTTAAGCATCATGTATTCCATATGTTAGAAGAGTAAAACGATATAAAAATATAATACATGTTGGGTAGATTCGAACGGGTATTCACCAGCTTACCTCCAAGGTGAATTTACGTACAACGATGATAATCTCAAGGAAATTCATAAAAGGATTAGACAAAATGATTGATTAATTAAAAATAAAAATTAATCGATTAAAGCTCGATTTATCTAAATAAGAATGATTAAATAATTTAATACTAGTTTTATTAAATATGTAACTCATTTCATGATTGTGGGTGATCAAGAGCTAGAACAAGACCTTTATATGTGATTGGTTTCCTTTTAATTTATTTATTAAATTAATTGCTGGCCAATAATCCATCTCTCCTCCTTACTTTGTAGGGAATATGTTCCCATGGTTTCTTTTATGTAAACCCCCCCTTTTACCCCTCACCTGTCTGTGAGTTAAAAAAGAATATTTAATAGATGGAACTCCCAATCTAGTGGAGACGGTTCAAGATGGATCCAAGATGAAAGCAATCCATGGAGATGCAGAGGTGGAAAGGTGGAAAACTGTACATACGGACCCAAAAAGTTCAAAGGGTTTCTCCCCTAGGTCAGGGTTAGATTATCAACCTCTAAATAAACTAACCATTAGAATATCTCAGGATCAATCCCTTTTATTTATTTTATTTCTATCAGTTTCATGGTTTATCATCATGGATGTGTTGTCACGATAACATAATTAATGAATTCAACAAGCATGTAAGATGGAACTAAAATAAACCAGGATTAATCATAAATATTATAAATACATGGTTAATCAATTAAGTAACATCCACTTAATATTAACAAGCATGTTATAATAATAAAAAAAAATTCATGAATAAGATATAAAAAACCATAAAATAAAATATTAAGTCATACCAAGCCTTCCGTAACTTGATTAAGGGAAAAAATGATCAAGACAATGTGTTTGACCAACCCTTATTAGGACACTTACTTAAACACATGAAGCCCTTATGAATGGTTTTGGTTTGACTTAACCATATTACATCAAGAGGATTTTACCTTACTAGACATGGTGTAATATTGGAGGTAAGAGTTCAGGAAATCCAAAGTCTGGATTTCAGGATTGGGGAGTCTACTCAACAGATCAAGGAGCTGCAAGACCACAGTTGGCAGAGACCTGCGTACCTAAATGCCTTCAAATAGCTTGACCAACCCTTGTTGGGGTTATTCGAAGAAAAATATGGATCCATGCCACTATAATGTCATGGAAATTGGACAATCTGAGTTCAATGGTGAGGCCCATTTAAAATTGATAAAATTGTGGGAGACTTAATAAAATTAATATATTATTTCTCAAAAATATTATCAAAAAGTACTAATGATCTACTCTATTAATTGTACAATAAAATGAAAAACCATTAAACCACACATTATTTGTAATCAATTCTGGATAAAGACAACATCCTCCCCAGCAATAACTTCCACAAATGGTTTATATGCCTTCGGGTTATTCTACACCATGAATAGAAGTCTTACATGCTTTATTCAGCATTACCTAATCCACCTTCCCTAGAGGCAAGCAATGAAGAGTTCTTGGACTATGAGAAACTTATGAATGACATGGTCAACGTTCAAGGTTTGATGTTATCATAAATGTCTATTTATCTCATGTAGTCTCATGAAAACATGTATGTTTACATCATGCTTGAGAACCTTTATGGTCTTTACTGGGAAAGAGGAAGACAAGAACAGTTTGAGATCTTCAATTCAATCTCTCAAAGTAGGCTTGGGGAGGGTTCTCTAGTAAGGGATCACATAGTAAATCTTATTGGATACATTGAGTGCTTGGGGGTTCTAGGGAATAATATCCCCAAAGAACTGGGTACCAATCTCATTCTTGCATAACTCCCTCATATGTTCTATAGCTTTGTGGTTAATTTCAATATGAACAACATTGAGTAGTCACTATCTGATATTCTTATCCTCATTCACTAAGTGGAAAAAGATATTAATCATGAAAATCCTTTTATGTTTATAGTGAATAAGAGGAAATGGAAAGTGAAGAGCTCTAAGAACAAAACATCTTCACTCCCATCCATGAAAGGAAAGATCAAATGGGAGGCAAGGGAATATGAAGTTGTTTGTTTCGCATTTGGTTAGAAGGTCCATTGGAAGAAGAAATGCACCCAGCCTAAGAAGAAAGGGGAATATTTTGGTGCATTTATTATCGAATGTAATATATCTATTTCTACAAATTGGGTATTTGATATAGCTTGTGGTGCACACATTTGTATCCAAATATAGGAACCAAGTAGATTCTGGAAGATTTACTAAGGGGAGGTAGATATACAAGAAGCCAATGGATCCAAACATGTTATTGTATCTGTCAGGGACTACCAACTCAATTTTACAATTAGGATTATATTGGTATTAATGGGTTGTTATTTTGTGCCTTATATTACTAAAATTATTGTTTCTATAACCATATTAAATACAGATGGGTTTTTTCATGTTTGGAAATGAATGTGGCTTCTTTTACGAAGATAGAATTTTTTTGGTAGGGAACGTTTATACGATGGTCTTATACGATGGTCTTTACAGAGAATTTTTTATACATATGGGTTTTTTCATGTTATTTTGTGCCTTATACGATGGTTTTTTCAGACGCGTTAGCCTCATTCTCCTGGAATATGAGGTCCACCAGATTCCCATCTCTCTCCGCAGGTACATCCAAGAGGAAGAAATCATGGGAATTCCACAGGTCTCGACCGCGCAATCACCGCCATCGTCACCAGAAGAACCCTCTACCTCTACCAGAGATCACGGAGAGCTATTTTGGGGGCCAACGGCGGTAGAATGATGACACGAACTGTCACCGGTAGCCGCGACTCCTATGCCGGAAGCTGTGGCTATCTTCCCATCGTATCGTGACATCGTGGCATGGTCACCTTACTCTTCAGAGGATGCCCCGGAATTCGGCGGCTAGTCAGCTCGTTCGCCGTATTCTCCACCGCCGAGTTTACTATCCCAGAGGTCCACCTCGGTACCGCTACCGGTCCCTCAGCCGCCCCTGGTTGACGAGTGGGGAAATACAGGACCAGACCCCGAGTCCGAGCCAAGGAGCTTCTGGAGTATTCTTGCAGCGGATTACTTCCCGGAGAAGTTCTAGCCGACGGCAGCGCTGAATTTTCGCGCACCAGGGTCTCTTACCCATAAAGAAGTGGGGTGCTTTTGTCGAACCCTATGGGCGACACACTTCCGCCTCTGTTACGAATGGGTGGTGTACCCCATAAGTCGAGAGCACTTCGAATAAATCAGCGAGCAATGCTGCCTGATCGATTCGGCCGCACTCCTTGTGGCCCAGTACCCCGAGTCGCCAGACCGTCAGAGCGCCCTTCAACGGATATGTGTTTAGAGTTTCAAAGTACTCCGCAGAATCGTCAAGTAAGCTACCCCCCATGTGCAAATCCGTGGTTGGGGACACTGTGCGGCTCTCCTATTCGACCCTATCCGACGGCAGCCTGATTCATTATGTGACATCGAGGAAATTCCCTCGAAAGGAGTCGCGGTCCACATGGATGACGTCATGGACAAGGAAGACGAGATTGAATTCCTTGATGGAGACTTACCCCCCGAGGGCGTACCTCCACAGCTGGACCCATCAGGGAGGGTTACACGTCAGCAGAGGAACCTGCTAGGCCTCCTCGTACCCACCGAGTCGCTGGTACTCGGTCGAAATACCAGTAAGGGTAAGGATCACATCGGAATTGTCAATCACTCCGACCCGTCTGCCTCTGTGCAGAAAACGGACGAAGACCCTGAGAAGGCCACGTTACGCCAGCAGCTTGCTGAGCAGAAGAGGCTGGTTGACGAACTCTTGGCTGAGCGCGCTGTAGAGCGGCGACCCGACTATGGTAATCCCAGGTCGGGGCATCATGGGAAAGAACAATTTCCCCCAGTGAGATGCCTCCAGGAAATCCTGATCATGCTACTTCGGCAGACAGGGCAGAATCCGGAACTTACGTAAAGATGGCGTGATACGTCTCGCCAAACCCTCCTGAGTGACGAGGAAATCTGAAGAATCCAGTCCGAGTTCCCCCAGTCGCCCGCAGGTTGTTCCTCCAGTTGATCCATGAGCTGCCGATGCCATCTACCGTGTTGAGGAACCTGGAAACGCACTTGTGGTTAGGGATCCCCGTTAAGATAGGGACCCCCACCCGGATGATCTTATAGCGGCACTCACAGCCCGCCTCGAAGTGTTGGAAACGCGGCAGGTGGCGGTCCCACCGGATGGCAAGCCGTATCCCGCGTGGGTGGATGATATGCCCGCACCTCCGGGTTTTTAGAACCCCACTTTCTCACCCTTCAACGGGACAGGGGACCCGCCGCAGCACTTGGCTCATTTTTCTTCCAGGTGTGGCCCCATGCTGGGGACCCCGGCTCAGCAAGAAGCCACCAAGCTCCGATGTTTCGTACAGACTTTGGAAGGTCCGACATTCATCTGGTACATCCATCTCCCTATCGGATCGGTGACCGGTTGGGAGGATCTCTGACGGCAGTTCTTATATGAGTTCAGCTCCACCACGCGGAAGACCAGCATTGCAGACCTCTTCAAGTGCAAGCAAAGGCCTGATGAGTGAGTCGCAGATTTCATCGCCCGGTGGAAGGGACTTACGTATTCCCTCGATATGCCACTGACTCAGGAGAAATTACTGAAGATGTGTGTGGGGAACGTCAAGAAAGTGCTGGTACCCTCCCTTATTACCCAGAACTACCCTGGAGGGTTTAGAGATTTCTCAGATAAGGCTCAGCGCCTTGAGGAAGCCCTGCAACAGGCTAGTCAGGCAAGTTCGTTGCCCCCTATGATCTCGTCCAGGAGGACCGCCAGGGATGAACCCGCCGCGGTGGCCCAAATAGAAGCCCCTAGGCAGTTGGAATTTCTGCCAGCGGCACCATACCTGCAACCCCACAGAGTTCCTCCACCTCAAGTACAGGCTCCTGCCCAGCAGCAACCGCCTCAGAACCGACAGGTTCCCCCGCGCAATGCGCCACCGCCACCTAGGCAAGACAATCAGGCACCGACTCCTCGGCAGGCCCCTCCGGGCCCTCGTCAGGGCCAGGCCCCCAGGCCCCCCTATCTGGAAAGAAGGCACCAGACTTATTCGTTCAACGAAAATCAGGTCCCTGGCTACCTCCGAAATGCTCTAGAGCAAGGGATTGTGCGTCTGCCCGAGTGCAGAAGGCCGGCAGAGGCGAATCTCACCGATCACCCCAACTAATGCCCTTATCATCAGTTTCTGGGGAACACCCTCAAGCAATGCTATGTGTTTAAAGACTGGCTTCAAGACCAGGTCAACAACAATATAGTCAAGATGGGCCCAGCACCAGCGCAAGTGGTGGGTGTCTTTGCAGGGGCAGAGATTGGTAGCCACAGCGAAGGCAAGTGGCAGTAGGTTCTCAACCACGGATCCTGAAAATATGATGACTGGATGGCTCGAAAAACCATCGTCCATGCCCATGGTATCATCCGGGTGCTCCTGAAGCAGCCGGAACCTTCAGAAGAAGTAGCTGGTACCTTCGCATCGTCTTCACAGTCGACCTCTTCCCAAAAGGGCAAGCAACGGCGACACAAGAAGAAGCAACGCGCACCACCGTTGCCACCATCATCCCGCATTCTAGGCGACTTTATGCCCCCTGAAATGGGGATTCCTCCCAGAATCCGCCCAGTACTGGATGACTCCTCGAGCGATATCCAGGGGTGCGCTTCGGTTAACACCGTGGAGCTGGTAAATCCCTATATGACTCCCGACGAGGGGCAGCGCCAGGCGAACCTCCCCAACGTTTCCATACGACGTCAACGTCGGCGGAATCACAACCACGCCGGTCATCGAGGTACGTCAGCAGGCACTTTCAGCCAAGCCATGCATGCTACTGAGACTAGACAGCAGGCTCAGCGCAGAGCTCAGAACGCGCAACCCTGTCTAATGCCCACAGCTCTACCTCCACCGCCGTTTGTGCTACTAGATCAGGGAGAGCTGCCCCGTTTGTATCACAGTCAGTCCTGCCCGGCTACAGGCCAGCCTCCGCTGTCCGATCTTAGTTCGGAGACTACTCTCCAAGCTTCTACTAGTAGGCAGCAAGATGTACCCAGTACTAGCCGATCGCCGGTTCAACCAGTAGGACATGCTATGCCTCTAAATGCCGAACGACCGCCTGTAGGCAGAGGTTCACATTTGGCATGAAAGTATGATGTCCTGAAGCACCTGTCCGGCATTACGGCAAGGATTTCTATCCTTGAGGCCCTTCCCCTATCATCTGAAATGCGTGAGGCACTTGCCGAGGCACTAAGGAGCCCCCTCCAGTTTGAGACGGAGGTAGAAGCTGCAGAAGCCTTCCATACCGAGACGATTAAAAATGCCGAATGTCGGGCGATTATCTCGTTCTCCGGTGAAGATGAGGACCCTCCTCTACATGGGCACATTCGCCCGATGTACATCACTGGCCGCTTCAATGCTGTGGAAGTCCGCCGCTGCCTCGTTGACACAGGTTCTGGAATCAATCTAATTCCGACTCAGACGTTGTGAAAGCTGGGTCTGTCTGAAGGTGATTTAACTCCCTATGACCTCAGAATCCAGGGGTACGACAGGACCGAGCAAACCCCAGTCGGCAATATCCACCTAAAGACTCAGTTCGGTGGCTTAATTTCCAGCACCGAGTTCATGGTTGTCTCTCAGGACACCGCCTACAACGCATTGATGGGTAGGCCATGGCTCCATCTGCATGAAGCGGTCCCTTCGTCGTATCACCAGTGCCTCAAATACTCACTCAACGATCATGTAGGCGTGCTCTAAGGAGATGTGTCCCCTTTCGCTTCTTGTGAGGCCCGCTATCTGGATGCGGGTTATTACAAAAGTAAGGATAAGCAAATCCTAGTAAGTGAGGATGAACCCGCCCCGGTCACAAGTGATCCCTGGGAAAGCATGGATGATGCATACGTCCTCCCAATCCACCGATTGGAGGCCACGACCCCCGACATGGGGCAATGTATTGTTGTTTCGGGTACACAAGGAAGGCATGTTCTCGTGTCCAAGCGACGACAAAAAATCACCTCGTACTCCTACATCAACCAGGATCAGGTGATCCCGGAACCTCCTACCCCTATACGGTATCAGGACGTCAAGCTTATGACAACGATGGTGCGCCAAACGTGTCTCTTCCGCCGGGCTGGAATTAACCGACTCAGGCCGACACGTCACCACTGCTTTGATATCATCAAACGTGACCCCTTAGGCTAAAGGCCAGATGGGATAGGGTCGACAGAATTCATTGCTATGGTCTCAATGGAAAGTGATTCTACTGATATGATGACCACTGCTTCCCGAGCCGGCACCAGCTTCCCCTCAAGCTTTGATAGCCCAGAAGTACCTCCCGTCGTGGGAAATCCCCCCAAGGGAGGAGAGGAAGACCTGGAGAATGCTCCCCCCCTGCCTTTGAAGAAGGTGTCTCTACCACAGTTGATGAACTGGTATAGGTGAACCTTGGTAGCGAGGCAGATCCGAATCCTACACTGATCAGTGCAGCCATGTTCCCCGAGGAGCAGTAGGAGTACGTAGACTTCCTCAAACAACACCGTGATGTGTTTGCTTGGAGTTATGACGAGATGCCAGGACTAGATCCCCAGGTAGTCGTTCACCGTCTGGGCCTCCCGGCAAAACATCATGGGTTTAAGCAGCCTCCCAGGAAGATGCACCCCTCTCATGGTGCTATGGTTGAGGTCGAAGTTGACAAGCTTATCAAAGCCAACTTCGTTAAGTAAGTCCAGTACCCCAAGTGGCTTGCCAACATTGTGCCATTCAGGAAGAAGAATGGGAAGATCAGAGTCTTCATCGACTTCCGCGATCTTAATCGCCACTTCCCAAATGATGACTTCCCACTCCCAGTGACAGAGTTATTGATTGACGCCACGGCCGGGTTCTAGGCTCTCTCTTTCATGGACTGGTATTCCGGGTACAACCAGATCCGGATGGCCCCCGAAGACGAGGAGTCCACTGCCTTCAGGGCTCCCCAAGGCACCTTTTTCTACCAGGTTATGCCCTTCGGTTTGAAAAATGCAGGTGCCACTTATCATAGGGCCATTCATCGCATATTCAAGCCAATTCTCGGGACATTGGTGGAATGCTACGTGGATGACCTCGTAGTCAAATCATGTCAGCGCCAGGACCATCTCAAAGACCTTGAGAAAGTGTTCGGTTTCCTCCGTTCCCATCACCTAAAGATGAACCCGTTGAAGTGTGCCTTCGGGGTCACCTCTGGGAAGATTCTGGGATTTGTTGTCAGATACCGAGGTATCAAAATCGACCCAGAGAAGATCAAGGCCATCAGCCAAATGCCTCCTCCAAGCAACATTTGGGAGCTTCGAGGCCTCCAAGGCCACTTAGCCTATACACGCCGATTCATCGCGAATCTGGCCGGCAAGTGTAAGCCCTTTTCCCGGATCATGACGAAGGGCGTCGCCTACGAATGGGATGAGGAGTGTCAGACCGCCTTCGAGGAAATCAAGCATTATCTGCTCCAACCTCTGGTTCTGATGCCACCCGTCTCCGGAAAGCCGCTGGTCCTTCATGTGACCACCCTGGAAAGATCCCTTCGTGCACTACTCGCCCAGAAGAATAATGAGGGTACTGAGAACAGTCTCTACTATCTCAGTCACATGCTTCTCGATACGGAGGTCAGATACTCCCCTATCGAAAAGAGCTGCCTTGTGCTTGTATTCGCCGTGCAGAAGTTGCGACATTACCTGCAGCACCATGAGGTGCAATTGGTCTCCCGGGTAGACCCACTGAAGTACATCCTGAACTGCCCCATGCTGACTGGCTGACTATCACGTTGGGAAATGATTCTCCAGCAGTTTGATATTAGGTTCGTACCTCAGAAGGCCATTAAGGGATAGGCGTTGGCAGAATTTTTATCTGCCCATCCAACCTCCGCAGATCAATCCCTTGACCTGGATTTTCCTGATGAGACGATCCTCTCAGTCGATCATGTCGTCCCGTGTTGGAAAATGCATTTCGACAGCACCTCCCGGAGCCCCACCGGTAGGTGGCTCAACGATCCCAAGCTCAACAGAGTGGGCCTGGGTATTGTCTTCATTACCCCGGCGCAAGCCATCCTGCCATACTCATTCCTGTTGTTAGAAGGCTATACGAACAACGAGGTAGAGTACCAGGCTCTCATCACCGGCTTGGAGTTGGCCCTTGAGATCCATGTGCCCCATCTACATGTGAAAGGATATTCTGAGCTAGTAATCAAGCAGGTTAATGGTGACTACGTCTTCAGGAAGCTGGAGATTGTACCATTTCTAGAGTACACCCTCTGCCTAATGGCCCAGTTCTCTTCTCGACCAGAGGCTACCCATGTCCCATGGTCACAGAACGGTCAAGAATACGCCTTGGCTGGCTTAGTCGCGTCGCTCGCAGAACACGAGCAAGATGATTTGATTATACATGTGGCACACCAGAGAGTCTTTTCCCCCATCACCCAAGAGGACAATGATGGTCTGCGGGTAAGTCATCTCACCGCCGGACCCTCCACGTCAGGGGTCCCGGGTTCGTCGGACGCAGTGGTTGAAGCCACTCCCGACTAGAGGGAACCTTTTGTCGAGTATCTCCAAAATGGTCGCCTCCCAGACGACTGGGCCGAGCACGAGCAAATTCGACGCCGCGCGCTACGATTTACCCTCCAGAGCGGCCCCATTCTTGAACAGATCCTTTATAAGCAGAGTTTTGATGGTATCCTCCTCAGTTGCATCCAAGGAGTAGAGATACCTCATGTTATGCAAGATGTTCATGCTGATTCCTGTGGTGCCCATCAAGCTGGGCCGAAGCTGTCCCATCAAATCTTGAGGTTGGGGTACTTCTGACCCTCTATGATCCATGATTATATTGGGTATGCCAAGAGATACCACGCGTGCCAAGTTCACGCCAACTTCCTGCATCAGCAGCCGGATCCCCTCCACCCCACCAAGTACTCTTGGCCATTTGCAGTATGGGGACTTGATTTAGTGGGACCGTATCCACCGGCAACAGCCCTCCAGTATAGGTTCATCCTGACTGCTATAGATTTATTCTCCAAGTGGGAAGAAGCAGTTCCACTCAAAGAATTCAAGGCACGTTCCATCGTTGACTTTGTGAGATCCAATATTATCCACCGGTTTGGGGTCCCTCGCGCCATCCTCACCAATAACGGCACCAACTTCTGAGCGGCTGAATTGAAGAAATTGTACGCCAAGTACGACATCCGTTCAAACCATACCTCCCGCTACCACACGCAGGTAAACGGATAGATGGAGGCGTTCAACAAAACCCTCTCTAACATTCTACAGAATATGGTTGGTCAGAACAAGAAAATATTTCCGGACAAGCTCCCCAATGCCCTCTGGGCTTATCGGACGACGACTCACAACTCTACCCTGGTGACCCCATATTCCCTGGTGTATGAAGCTGAGGTCATCCTACCCATTGACATCCAGCTGCCATCATTATGCACTTCAGTTTATGATCACCGTACATCAGATGAGGTAGCTAAAATCCATCTCGCTGAATTAGAAGCACTGGACGAGAACCGGCTTCGTGCCCTGCACAATCTGGAAAGGCATCCGGATAAGATAGCGGGGGCCTTCAACAAGAAGGTTTGTCTCTGCTCTTTTCTACAGGGCGACCTAGTACTGGCCCTTCGAGTGCCAATGATTCCCGGTAGGAAACCGCCCAAATTAGAACCCAAATGGGAAGGGCCTTATATCATCCATAAGGTTTACCCCAATGGAGAATACTCCTTGGTGACCACTGATGGAGAGCGTATAACCCCTCCCACCAATTCCAAATTCCTCAAGCGATACTTTGCCTAGGGAAAAAGGGTCATGCATGACCCTAAACTGCGAAATGGTCCCGCATGACTTTAAACTGCATGTTATGGTCCTGCACGACCTTAAACTGCATCTTCGTCCTGCCAGATGATAAACTGCAAAATGGTCCTGCATGACCTTAAACTGCGCGTTATGGTCCAACACGACCTTAAACTGTAAGGTCCTACATGACCTTAAACTGCATCTTCGTCCTGCAAGACGATAAACTACAAAATGGTTCGAGCTCTATGACTTTAAACTAAGATCTCCTCGTCCTTACTGCAAGACGTTAAATTGCAAGCTAGTCAGGCCTTTCTGACCGTACCGAGGCTCAGCCTCAGGCCCCTTGGCCTCCTTGGGCCCCTGGCCCCCCGTCTTCACTGTGAGACGTTAAACCGCAAGCTGGTCAGGTCTCCCTGACCGCGGTCCAGCCTCAGGCCCCTTGGTTTTCCCCGACTTACCCTCTTGCGGGATTGTACGGTATGTTGTGGGACTACATCCTCATTCTCGTCAGATTACTTTCCGTACCCTACATATCCCCAAATGAGATGCCTCCTCGTCCCGCATGACGTTAAACTGCATCTCGAGAACTACGTATGGCTTGATTCCCATCTCAATGGGATACGTAGGAATGCTCGGATGCCTCGTCTTGAGCCCAGCCCCAATATTTTCTCTTCCACTATCCCCCCTGGGAATAGTTTCCTTGGAGGAACTTTGTGTAACAGGAAGTAGGCTTTCTTAGCCCCGCTCATACAACCCCGCTCGCACAAGGATTGTAAGGGTCGCACCATGTGCCCACTCCCGTTCTTCTATCCTCCCACGTCCTCACCGCATGACGCTAAATGCATGGCCTTCAAGAACTATGTATGGCTTGATTCCCATCTTAATGGGATACGTAGGAATGCCCAGTCATTTCGTCCGTTGACCGAGCCCAAAAGCCAAAATCTTCCCCTTGGGTCAAGACATGGAAGGATGCACACTTTTTCCCCAACTCACATCAAGCAAGCCTTGACCCAGCTGCACTTCCCCCTAGAGATGTTTGCCTCTTTTGTGGATGGATACAACTATGCTTCACCCACTCCTTGACTGGGATTCCATCATTTTTCACACCCGGAGGGACCCCAAGAATGGCCTGCATACTACGCCCAAGGGCTCTCCTACCGATACGGGCCAACGCCCCCAGGGTTTTCAAGCAACAAGCCGATAAAAGTCCCACGTTGCGAATTTGGTCAGCGGTCGACGCTCATTTGTTTCTCCCATATCAGGTCACCATGGGGACGCTATGTTTCGAACATGGTCAACATCGTCCGGGATCTTCAGGTCCACCCCGAGATATCCCTGACATCGAGTGCAGTGATTCATTCTACCCCATCCCAAAGTGACAAACTTCTTCCCAGGTGGTGCTAGCGATCGGGCCCACAACCCCGATTCCCCATAGGGGTGTACGATGTGGTGTGGGACTACATCCTCATTCACTTCGGGATAATGTACAACACCGTACGCCTCCCCTTACGTGGCCCAGCCTCAGGCCCCTTGGCCTCCTCGGGTCCCCGGCCCCCGTCCTCATGTAAGACGTTAAACTGCATATCAGTCAGGCCTTCCTGACTGATGCCTGACCTTAGGCCCCTTGGCCTCCTTGGGTCCCTGACCCTCATCCTCACTGCAAGACAATAAACTGCAAGCAGGTCAGGCCTTCCTGACCAATGCCTAACCATCAGGCCCCTTGGCCTTTCCGGGCCCCGGCCTAGGTCCTCTCTTATAGGAGTGTGTGGTGTGGCGTGAGGTCATTTTCTCTTTCACGTCAGTCTCGTAATGACTGCACCATGTATCTCTCCTTCCGGAGTTGTTTCGTCGACACCTCTTCGACGGTTCACCAATGTGCCTAAGAGTACTCTGGTTTATTACCTGGAATGCCAAGCTTTACTCGGACACGTCCACACCCGCTTTCCATGTAACTCCCCAACCCAAGCTACCCAAAGTCGGTGCATTACTTCGTAATATTGGCATGATCAAAAAAGATCAAGTCTCGAAATACTGATTAGTTTAGTAGCCTTGGAAACACTAGATACATTCATAAATGTCACATTACAACATAAGGTGAAAAACTACAATAACAAAGTCTTCATAGTCCACACTCATATCCTCTTCTGACTATCCCTGCAGTTCATTCCTAAAATACTTCTTTACATCCTGGAAAATATTACAACATTGAAAGGGGTGAGCTCAGATGCTCAGTAAGGATAACAATATTGCGGAAGCTTTCATAAATAAACATAAACATTAAAGGCAATGTATAACTAAAACAAAAGCCTTTTAAACTTGAACATCAACATAATATGGCAAAAGTAAAATGAGAAAATGTCATTTACTTCTTCACATGGATATTCTATTGGTCGAATAATCACATGCAATATCAATAACCACTTTCATAATGATGGAATGCATAATGCCAGACTATCATAACCACGTAGCAAAGGCCTCGTGCCAAGACCACAAATAAGATTTTGTCAAGGCCTCGTTCCAAGACACTAGTTTGTCTCATGAGACCAACCGATGCAATTTTTTTTAGAATATAATTACGTTTAATATTGCTCAAATATACTCCAGTGTTTTTCTGAAAACATTATGCAAGCTTCTGAAAACAAAATAACTAATTCTGAGACTGCTCGACTAATTACAGGCCATGATGGGTCCACGCCCAATCCCTTCCTGTCTACCACACTCGCGAGTCAGTTTTTCTGAAAACATTTTTAAGCTTGCGTTAAATACGTATACATTTTCACTGGATTTTCATAAATTTGAGAGAAATATCTCTCTCTTTTTTGAAATCATTTAAAAAAATTATGGCTTATAGGGGAAGATGAAACTCAAATAATAGTCATGGTGGCGGAGAAGTCCTTGTCTCCTCATATGTAAGAAAAAACATTACTTTTTTCGTTTAGTAAAAACGCTTCGTATAAAAAGATTCCTTTTGAATAAAAGTCAAAGGGTTTTATACACCGTATAAAAGAAATTTGTGTATAACACAAAATATGCCTCAATGAATGGAGATTGAGATGAAGTCCCTTAAAAAGATCATTTTTAAATAAATTATATCTATTATATGTATTCACTATATGTACACATAAATAAAGTACAAATACAAGATAGGGCATAATAATATCATGACATAATTTGAAAGTAGGAGATTAACCAAAAGAATATAAATTGGGTTAAGAAGTTCCCTTAAAAAGATCATTTTGTAAACAAAATAGATCGCTCATGTGTATTCACTATAATCTCTCATAAATAAAGTATAAATACATGATAATACATAATCATATCATGACATAATTTGAAAGTAGGAGATTAACCCAAAGAATAGAAATTGGGTTAAGAAGTTCCCTTACCTCGTGTCCGACTTGACTCAACCATTCTTTAACCTCCTGAATAATAAACTAGAGTCAATATCTACCTTATTAAGAACCATTTTCAATTTAATTATCCTTTTTATATCACTTATTACAATGTTATGAACATTATGTAATTATTTAAGTTAATAACGGTCGTTTTGTCGATATTTGGTACTTGAGTCAACAATAAACTTCTTATAATTACAAGTTGTTCATGTGGTGAAATATCCATTATATCCATAATTATATTCAGTATGTAGATATCATATATATCATATATATCCAGTATATACATTCATTCATAATATTACGTAACATTTAGAGGTAAGAAATGAAATGCACCGTTCATGGAGACGGTAAGCCGTACATACGCATGAACGCTAATTTCATTTCTATTTCGTATTTAATGGAATGAAATCATAATGATATAAATTTATAATATAATTCTAGTATAATATAGTGTATAATACCATTTACTCCATCCTTTATACATCCCACATATGACATTAACGATTCAAATCACTTTGAGCGGGCGGTAGTCCGCACTTCCTAAAATGAAATTATCGCGTTTACCCATAATGGAAATCATAAATTATGCCATAAATGAGAAATACAGAAGCATAAGTAAAACATAAACATATTATATATCATATATAAATATATTTACATCTTAATGGCCACCTTTTAAGGTGTTATATGAGTGTTGAACAATCATCGTTTCGTGAGGCAGAAATTCTCCATCCACAGAAACTGTATGTTCTTTAACCATTAGATGTAGGTGTGTGTAATTTTAGATCGAATCCTTCTTATAACAACATACTAGTATATTTAGGATACTGGTGTTATTACAAAAGAAATGAATAAAAAGAGTTTAGGGGGTTGGAGAAGAAAAATAAAACAAAACAACATTAGAGAAGACATTACCTAAAAATCGGGTAACTCTTTTTGATTTGAGCCAAAGGCTTCCTTGGGAAGAGTTATGCCCAATTTGAGGCTTCTAGGAGTAATAGGGGGAAGTTTTAAGAGTATTTGGGCAGAGTTTGGCGGAGCCAAATGGCTTGAAAGTGTGAATGAGGTGGTAGAGGTGGGGGCCTTTTATAAGAGGAGAGGAGGGGCACTCTTGGAAAGTAAGGAAATTTTATATTATTATACAATGATTTTCGGATTCTAAAGGTCCCACACTTATATAATTCGTGGATAAGGTGATAGGGTTCTAAATATACCCATCCAATAGTCTTTGGACAAGTGTAAGCCTTGGATTGTACATTATCTTTTCATTTTATTAAAATCGTTAAATAATGAGGTCATCGTTGCATCATAATGATGTCATAAATAATTAAATTTATTTAATGTCTAAAAATTATAAAAAACTACTATGATGTAGGAAATCTTTTTAGCTTTCCAATGACGATTTATAGTCAAAAATATGACTTGTATAACCCCATGTAAAAATTTTTTAGTAAAACATTTCATGTTTGTGTCATTTTTTACTTTAACATTAAATAAAAGGTATTTATGTCATTTTCTAACTAAAGTGGCTCCATGGGGTCCCCAAGTTGACCCATGGATTTTCTTGGTCGGCCATGGCACATACAATGAGGGTAGGACATGTGTCAAGCTCATTTCATATTATTAAAACATTATTTTTACCTTAGACTACACTAATTACCTCTAATCGCGATTAAGAACTTAAAAGTTACTATTCACCAAAAATTATTTTAATCTCATTGAACCACATTTTACTTCTTAATTACAACCATGTATGTCGGATTTTTTAAAATCAAATCACAAAAGTGGTAATATTTCATTTAAACGAAAAATCAGATATTTAACTGCCACTTAGTAGTTTCACTATTCATCAAAAATTGAAGTTTTTCAGAACAATGCCAAAATTTCACCCTAAGCTATAATTGATATTCTGAATTCAAAAATGATGTCTATTTTACCAAATTCTAAACATATAAGTTGCATTAATTAATTTTATAATTAATTCCTGTTGTCACAACAAATAGCGTGTTTTTAAGAAACAATTTATATCAAAAGATTGGCAATTGTTTATGTCCAATTTCAATGTTAAATTAATTCTAATGACCACCATTGGATAAAATGGTAAAAATATATTCTAATTATACTTTAAAAACACTAAATAGTATAATTTATCACTATAAATTATTTTGATTAAAAAAGTTGTTTTTAAGTATTTTTCACTATTCATAAAAAATTAGAAGTTCTCAGAAAAATACCAAAAATTCAACATAGGCTAATTTCGATATTCCAAATCTAAAAATGAAGTCCATTTTGAAATATAAAATTTCTATAATTTTAAAAAGTGGTTATTACTATTCATAACGGCTACTTTGATTAGTCGCGGTGTTTTAGAACTCGAAGTTGTGTACAATGCAAGCTATTGCATTATTGAATGAGAAGCATATTGTGGAAGCTCGGGGTGTTACATTCTCCCCTCCTTCAATAAATTGCATCCTCGCAATTTGAAATTTTTCTTGGAAAATAAAAGGTTGAAAATAGAAAATACCTTTGTGGAAAACACACATCGGAAATAAGATTAATAAAATTTAGCCTTAATAAGAGGGAAAGGGAAATGAAAAAGTCACCACCCAATTATGATCTCGATTAGGAGAACATTGGTGGCAATTAGAGACATATAATTGGAGGAAAAATGTAAATATTTGTAGGGAGTGATTGAGGTCATCAATCACAATCAACTGTCAAATTGAGGGCCTCAAAGCCTTCAATCTATGTTGATTTAAAATATCATCAGTTCAAAAAGACATAAGGTATTAGGATAACACATTTTTTTGTTTTAATATCCCTTTAATAAAGTTTAAGAATTAATTTATTCATTGAATAAGAGATAGGTATATATATATTTATACTTGACAATTCGAGTTTCAACCTTCAACTCATCTTTCACTCAAAAAGATAATAGAACTCAAAAATATTATACTTATCCTAATTGTATAAGGTTCAAAATGTTAACACATACCATTTAGATTAGTAAAATTATTTTGTAATAACCAGGGACTTCCTGTAGGCTAGTGGTAAGAAATAAAGGCCTGTCGCACTATGATTGTGGGTTCGATTCCTACAGCTTTGTCCGACGTGACGGGTTATGCCCCACCCTGCAGGTTGTCCTTTTCCTAAAACTATAGTATTATAATATTCCAAAAATAATCTTCATAAATTTTTTAACCTTAAACAATACTATCCAAATATCAACTTAATCCACTCCAACCTTTATAGTTATCCAAAATACCTCTGTCCAGTCTTTCCCTAAAAGGTCTCTTAATTCCAAAATCAATTTATCAGATTCCCCAAACAAATTAAAGTTTCTCTTTTTGTCACATACTAAAAATATGATTACCTTAATCATATTAAAACCTTACTGAAATCAACAAGTACTATAGTACAATCCTTATATATATATATCACATTATTCTAATAACCAGAATATAGTCCATGAGTCCAAAAGCACCAATACATTAATTATTCTGCTTCAACTGTAGTAACAGCATAAGATTTTCCTTGATCCCTTGGCCTTTTCTGAGGTAAGTTTCTCTGACGCTTAGGACATTCATTTGCATAATGCCTCATTTCCCTACAATTGTAGCATTCAACATTGATAGCCTCTTTCTTTCCCTTGCAATCACGCACCTGGTGACCTTTTCCTCCACATTTATAAAAACTCTCATTCCTTTTAGGCAAGTACCAGGGTGATTCTTCCCACAATTATCACATAATGGAAAATACTTCTTTCCCTTTTTCCCTTTATCTGTCTCTTGTTCCACCGTTCTATTCTTCTCTTACTTTACTTTGTTGTCATAAGACTTAGAGAATTTCTTTTCTGTCTTGATATCACATGAGACAATATCTTCGTATGTTGAGAACCATTGTGATTCTAAAGCTCGACGGAGAAATGGTTTTAACCCATCAAAGAAACGATCAATCTTACCTCTTGGGTTACGTATATAATCTACAACATACCTCGCTAACCTTGTAAAGTTGGCCTCATACTTTGCGACATTCTCATCCTCCTTTTGTCTCAGACTCAAAAATTGTCTTTCCATATCTGCTCGATGGTCACGAGGATAGTATTTTTCTAGGAAAAGCTCTTTGAACTCCCTCTATTCCATATTCGATACGTCATCATCTTCCTTTCTGTTTTGAATCAATGACCACCATTGACCAGCATCTCCAGTGAGGCGGTAAACTGCCATGATAACCTTCTCCCTTTCGCTACTCCCCAAGGAGTGGAATATTTTCTCTAAGGTGTTTATCCATTGCTCAGCTACTAATGGATTTTTACCCCCATTAAATTTTGGCGGTTGTTGCCTCATGAAGAGGTCTAACATTGATCCCCCACATTGTGGATCAAGGTGATCCATACGAGTAAGGTTATTATTCATAACTTGAGTGAGTTGTCCCAGTATGGTAATAAGTTGATCATCACCAGTTGTATCTCCAGATCCACAATAATTATCTTGAGCAGGAGGGCAATCCCTACACGGAGTTCGTGTATTGATACGGTTTCCATTCATTCCACTAGGCACCATTTCTATACAATGGCATAAACTAGATTAGTTTATGAATCAAAATACATAATTCCATACTTATAATATACTTAACATAAATTGAACTATTTATGGATATAATCCATAATCATAAAAAGGTTTTATTTGAGGAATTATATACTCATAACCATTCATAGTGGTCTGTAAAGAAAATGAGAATTATCCTAAGCATATCCCCCGGGAGTGTCGTAACCAAGAGTGCAGCAAGGCCCGTTGTCGTGAACCAGTTCCCGTTCGAGTCTAGCTCAAAGAGGTGTTTTCGGTTTTTACCCCTAGGTACATCTGTGCCAGAGCCGCCTCTACCTGCTCGTATCCAGACAGGGTTGTATTTCTCGGAAAACTCACAAAATCTCTATAATACCAAAATTCTAGGAAGTTCTTCTATATTAATCCTTAAAGTCTATCTTCGGGCTATGTTCTCTAATCAGAGTTTATCTAAATCTATCTTCCAAGGTTAGTACTAAACTGCCTCTGATACCAACTGTAACGCCCCAACCCCAGCTACCCAGAGTCGGTGCATTACTTCGTAACATTGGCATGATCACAAAAGATCAAGTCTCGAAAGACCGATTAGTTTAGTAGCCTTGGAAACACTAGATACATTCATAAATGTTACATTACAACATAAGGTGAAAACTACAAAAACAAAGTCTTCATAGTCCACACTCATATCCTCTTCTGACTATCCCTACAGGTCATTCCTAAAATACTTCTTCACATCCTGTAAAATATTAAAACATTGAAAGGGGTGAGCTCAGATGCTCAGTAAGGATAACAATATTGCGGAAGCTTTCATAAATAAACATAAACATTTAAGGCAATGTATAACTAAAACAAAAGCCTTTTAAACTTGAACATCAACATAATATGGCAAAAGTAAAATGAGATAATGCCATTTACTTCTTCACATGGATATTCTAATGGTCGAATAATCACATGCAATATCAATAACCACTTTTATAATGATGGAATGCATAATGCCAGACTATCATAATCACGTAGCCAAGGCCTCGTGCCAAGACCACAAATAAGATTTTGTCAAGGCCTCATGCCAAGACACTAGTTTGTCTCATGAGACCTGCCGATGAAATTTTTTTTAGAATATAATTACGTTTAAAATTGCTCAAATATACTCTAGTGTTTTTCTGAAAACATTATGCAAGATTCTGAAAACAAAATAACTAATTCTGAGACTGATCGACTAATTACAGGCCATGATGGGCCACGCCCAATCCCTTCATGTCTACCACACTCAAGAGTCGGTTTTTCTGAAAACATTTTTAAGCTTGTGTTAAATACGTATACATTTTCACTGGATTTTCATAAATTTGAGAGAAATATCTCTCTCTTTTTTGAAATCATTTAAAAAAATTATGGATTATAGGGGAAGCTGAAACTCAAATAATAGTCACGGCGGTGGAGAATTCGTTGTCTCCACATACGTAATAAAAAACATTCCTTTTTTCATTTAGTTAAAACGCTTCGTATAAAAAGATTCCTTTTGAATAAAAGTCAAAGGGGTTTATACACCGTATAAAAGAAATTTGTGTATAAAAAAAATATGCCTCAATGAATGGAGATTGAGACGAAGTCCCTTAAAAATATCATTTTTAAATAAATTATATCTATTATGTGTATTCACTATATTTACACATAAATAAAGTACAAATACAAGATAGGACATAAATATCATGACAAAATTTGAAAGTAAAAGATTAACCCAAAGAATATAAATTGGGTTAAGAAGTTCCCTTACAAAGATCATTTTGTAAACAAAATAGATCGCTCATGTGTATTCACTATAATCTCACATAAATAAAGTATAAATACATGATAAGACATAATCATATCATGACATAATTTGAAAGTATGAGATTAACCCAAAGAATAGAAATTGGGTTAAGAAGTTCCCTTACCTCGTGTCCAACTTGACTCAACCATTCTTTAACCTCGTGAATAATAAACTAGAGTTAATATCTACCTTATTAAGAACAATTTTCAATTTAATTATCCTTTTTATATCACTTATTACAACGTTATGAACATTATGTAATTATTTAAGTTAATAACGGTCGTTTTGTCGATATTTGGTACTTGAGTCAACAATAAACTTCTTATAATTACAAGTTGTTCATGTGGTGAAATATCCATTATATACATAATTATATTCATTATGTAGATATCATATATATAATATATATTCAGTATATACATTCATTCATAATATTACGTAACATTTAGAGGTAAGAAATGAAATTCACCGTTCATGGAGACGGTAAGCCGTACGTACGCATGAACGCTAATTTCATTTCTATTTCGTATTTAATGGAATGAAATCATAATGATATAAATTTATAATATAATTCCAGTATAATATAGTGTATAATACCATTTACCCCATCCTTTATACATCCCACATATGGCATTAACGATTCAAATCACTTTGAGAGGGCGGTAGTCCGCACTTCCTAAAAGAAATTATCGCGTTTACCAATAATGGAAATCATAAATTATGCCATAAATGAGAAATACAGAATCATAAGTAAAACATAAACATATTATATATCATATATAAATATAGTGACATCTTAATGGACACCTTTGAAGGTGTTATATGAGTGTTGAACAATCATCATTTCGTGAGGCAGAAATTCGCCATCCACAGAAACTGTATGTTCTTTAACCATTAGATGTAGGTGTGTGTAATTGTAGCTCGAATCCTTCTTATAACAACATAATAGTATATTTAGGATACTGGTTTTGTTACAAAATAAATGAATAAAAATATTTTAGGGGGTTGGAGAAGAAAAATAAAACAAAACAACATTAGAGAAGACATTACCTCAAAATCGTGTAACTCTTTTTGATTTGAGCCAAAGGATTCCTTGAGAAGATTTCTGGCCAAAGTGAGGCTTCTAGGAGTAAGAGGGGGACGTTGGGAGAGTATTTGGGCAGAGTTTTGCCGAGCCAAATGGCTTGAAAGTTTGAATGAGGTGGTAGAGGTGGGGGCCTTTTATAAGAGGAGAGGAGGGGCACTCTTGGAAAGTAAGGAAATTTACATTATTATACAATGCTTTTCGGATTCTAAAGGTCCCACACTTATATAATTCGTGGCTAAGGTGATAAGGGTTCTAAATATACCCATACAGTAGTCTTTTGACAAGTTTAAGCCTTGTATTGTACATTATATTTTCATTTTATTAAAATCGTTAAATAATGAGGTCATCGCTGCATCATAATGATGTCATAAATAATTTAATTTATTTAATTTCTAAAAATTATAAAAAAAATACAATGATGTAGGAAATCTTTTTAGATTTCCAATAACGATTTATAGTCAAAAATATGACTTGTATAACACCATGTAAAAATTGTTTTAGTAAAACATTACATGTTTGTGTCATTTTTTACTTTAACATTAAATAAAAGGTATTTATGTCATTTTCTAACTAAAGTGGCTCGATGGGGTCCCCAAGTTGACCCATGGATTTTCCTGGTCGGCCATGGCACATCCAATGAGGGTATGACATGTTTCAAGCTCATTTCATATTATTAAAACATTATTTTTACCTTAAACTACACTAATTACCTCTAATAGCGATTAAGAACTTAAAAATTACTATTCACCAAAAATTATTTTAATCTCATTGAACCACATTTTACTTCTTAATGATAGCCATGTATGTCAGATTTTTGAAAATCAAATCACAAAAGTGGTAATATTTCATTTAAATGAAAAATCAGTTATTTAACTACCACTTAGTGGTTTCACTATTCATCAAAAATTGAAGTTTTTCAGAACAATGCCAAAATTTCACCCTAAGATATAATTGATATTCCGAATTCAAAAATGATGTCTATTTTAAAAAATTACAAACATATAAGTTTCATTAATTAATTTTATAATTAATTCCCGCTGTCACAACAAATAGCGTGTTTTTAAGAAACAATTTATATCAAAAGATTGGCAATTGTTTATGTCCAATTTCAATGTTAAATTAATTCTAATGACCACCATTGGATAAAATGGTAAAAATATATTCTAATTATAATTTAAAACCACTAAATAGTATAATTTATCAATATAAATTATTTTGATTAAAAAAGTTGTTTTTAAGTATTTTTCACTATTCATAAAAAATTAGTTCTTAGAAAAATACCAAAAATTCAACATAGGCTAATTTTGATATTCTGAATCCAAAAATGAAGTCCATTTTGAAATATAAAAATTCTATAATTTTAAAAAGTGGTTATTACTATTCATAACGGCTACTTTGATTAGTTGCGGTGTTTTAGAATTCGAAGTTGCGTACAATGCAAGCTATTTCATTATTGAATGAGAAGCGTATTGTGGAAGCTAGGGGTGTTACATTCCAGGCTTTGTGTATCCCTACGTCAGGGCTTCCATCATCTTTCACACCCAGAGGAACCCCCATGAATGGCCTGTATACTACGCCCAAGGGCTCTCCCACCATTACGGGCCAACGACCCCGAGGGTTTCGGACAACAAATCGATAAAATCCTGCATTTCGAATATGGTCAGCGGTCGATGCTCGTTTTTTGTTACCACCTCAGGCTAACGTGATATGGACGCTACGTTTCCACCATGGTTAACAGTTTTCCTCTATCACCACGCCAACCCATTAAGCCCAAAATGCCGGGTACACAATTCACACCCTTTATCACTTCATCATGTCCAAGTAGAGTCTCAGAACTCTTGGTACTTTTCCTTCGTGCACGTCCGTGTGTTGGGGGAACAAGCCGCGTCAAAGGTGTCCTACGGGGATCTCTGCCGACTCCCTTTTTATGGACACCCCAAGTATTGCGATAAGGAATTCCCCCCTTGTTTCCCACACAGAGTTTAACTCACGTGGGCTTAGGGATCGGGTTGACATCTGTGCTTACTTGGGAAGTTGTCACCATCCACAGTCCGAGCTCTAAGACCATAAACTAAGATTCTCATCTGGAACTACGTTCAGCTTAATTCCCATCTTAATGGGATACATAGGAATTCCCAGACCCCTTGTCTTTGGGTCCAGCTTGAGTTCAGCAAATTTACCTCTCTGGTCCTGCCTTCAGGACCCCGACTACGGGACTGTGTGGCATAGTGCGGGATTATGTCCTCATTCACGTCGGGTTTGAAATAGCTGCACCACGCACACCCCCGTTCTGAGAGTTAGCCCTCCTATTCCTTGTCCAGCATGACATTAAAAGGCACCCTTAAGAACTACGTGTGGCTTGATTCCCATATCAAGGGGATGCGTAGGACCGCCCGGACGCCCTGTCTTTGGGTACAACCCATTTAGGGAGCCAGTCTCTCCCCCTGTTTCACCTCTTACCTCTATATAGGCCCCTCGGCCTAAGGTCTCCCTCTCTGAATGGCGTACAATGTGATGTGGGATCATGTCTCCATCAATTGTGTTTTAAAATACTACGCACATTCCCCGCCTAGCATCATCTCTGCTACGTCTGCACTGCATGACGATAAAATGCATGCTTGGTCCTATCATACGACCCTAAACTGTGACATTATCGTCCTGGCCGCACGATGAAAAATGGCACTGCATTGTGGTGACCTTGTTGTAGAGGACATCACATTGGGTATTGGTCATGTTCCATGCCATTTGTCAATGCCCATCACGGCTTGATCCTTGTGGCGACATCACGGCCTACTATTCTAGGCCTGTCGCTTCACAAAAAAAACCATTCACCTTAAAGAACAAACAAGATTTATCAACTTTCACTTCTTTTAGTGCAAGGGCCACGGCCGCACTCCCCTTTTCCCCTGGCACTGGTACCTTACCGTGCCGCCTTTCAGAATTACGTATGGCTTGATTCTCATCCTTATGAGATACGTAGGAGCGCCCGGGAACTTCCCCACGGGCCCAGCCTAACCTTTGTGTTTGGTCCCTCGACTCGAGCATTTCCCCAGAGAACGCATGGTATGTAGAGCTTAGGACCTCCTTTACATCGGGTTTTGTTGCCATGCGTCCCCTGCTCCCTTTACCCATTTCTGGTCTAAGGTCCATCAAGAAGTACGTGAGGCTTGATTCTCATCCTTATGAGATACGTAGAAGCGCCCGGGCACTTCTTCCCGGGCCCAGCCTAACTTTCTCTTTCGGTCCCTTGACCGAAAACCTCTCCTAAGGGGGTTGAGCGGCGTGATATGGGATTACGTCCTCATTCACGTCAGGTAGTTCATCGCACCGTACACACCCCCTCTTCCCATTCACGCCAGGTGTTTGAGTTACTCCACCATATGCCTCTTATGTCTCCTCCCATCCATGGTCCGAATTCTACGACCCTAAACTAAGATTTCCCTATGGGAAATGAATCTTCACCCTCTCTCTAATACATCTCGTTGTCGTATTCAGATGTGTTTTGACAAAGAGCCCGAAGTGTGGGACTTTCATACATACATTCCCTTCGTCCCACGACCAAGCTTCGTGAGCTCTCTATTTGGATCCTCATCCTCTTCAACATCCAAAATGACCCTCGGACGACATGGACACTAGGCTCAAGGGATATCCATGAATGCTGGACCTAAGGGCCCTCCAATCGTTTCAGGACAACGTCCCTACGTATATTTGACAAAATTTGTGACATGGTCCTGTGTTTCGAACATGGTCAACGGTCAACCCTCATTTGTTTGCCCCCATTCTAGGCTAACAAGATATGGATGTTGAATTTCTGCCATGGGAAACAGTTACCCTCCATCGTCACGCCGCCATCATCGTGATCTGAATCTCGAGTGCCATGATTCACACATTTCCACATCCTCATGTTCATGTGGAATTCCATCATACTCGGCTCTTTCTCTTCGCGCATCTAAGTGGGATAAATGATCGTGTTAGTGTCATTGGGCCGGTATTCACCGAGCGTCCCTTTGCCCTAACCTGCCCCTTTTTGTGTCGGGAAATTCCCACCACTACTGCTTGTTTCCCACATCGAGCACGACTCACGTGGGCTTAGTAGTTTTGGCAGGATGTGTACCAACACAGTCGGGCTACTCCTCACCCCGCATGACGTTAAACTGCGCTTCCAGAACTACATATGGCTTGATTCCCATCCACATGGGGTACGTAGGAACGCCCGTCCACTCTGCTTCGGGCCCAGCCTAATCCTCACTCTTGGTCCCTCGACCTGAAGAGTTTCCTCTGGGGATACATGGTGTGATTTGGACTCCAAGTCCTCATTCATGTCGGTTTCATGTCTACCGCACCACACGCTCCCCGGGATCTTCCCTTTTATTCCGCATCCTATCGTAAGACGTTAAACTACCGGAGTCCATGTGTCTTCAACGCATGACACTAAACTGCGGTTCTACCCTAAATAATTTAAGGATGCCCCGTGTTAATCATGGGATGCACCAGAACCTCTACCAGAGAGGATTTCACCTGTCAGTGTTGGTCTATGACTGCACTGCGATTCCAGAACTACGTATGGCTGGATTCCCATCCTCATAGGATACGTAGGGACACCCTGGTATATTGCCTAGGGTCCAGCCCATAGAAATCATTAATCCAATCCTTCCCCTTTCCGGCCCCCTGGTCGGACCCCTCGCCAGAGAGGCCTGGTCCCAAAGAAGGAAGGATCCATGGCCAAGCCAATGCGCCCATCTGGCGTACTCCCACCACGGTGGTGTAACTACCTAAGTGCTAGATTCTGTTCGGACAAACCATCCCTCCATATTCCACGCTTTGCGTGCCCCTTATTCGGACCCTCGTCCCCTTTCATGTCTGAATGGACCCCCTAACGGCCTGGTCTCATGCCGCATCGGCTCACCTACGGTCCTGGGCCAACGTTCCGGAAGACTGGTCATGTTAGGAAGGACCCCCTAACAGTATAGATGTTTGACCTATGGTCCTCCAACTGTCATGGGCCAACGTCCCGAAGGATAGATCGACAACATTTGTGACATGGTCCTGTGTTTCGAACATAGTCAACGGTCGACCCTAAATTGTTGTCCCCATTACAGGCTAACACAGTAAGGATACCGCTTCACCTCCATGGTTAAAGGTTGTCCATTATTGTCACGCCATCCCCACAGTGTCCCGAATCTTGGGTATCGGGATTCGCACTTCCCATTTTCATCAATCTGGACCGATTTCAGTGCCCCTGGCATTGCCTCATTCGTGCATAAGAGCACGCTGAAGAAACGGGAATTCAGCTATCCTGAAAGTTCCTTCTCCGATCAAGCCTCTCCCACCTTTCAGAAATCCGGACTGGTAATCGGAATCCCGGATGCCCAGAGCATGGTCCCCACTCCTATGTTAGGTGGGACGAGAAGGAAACTATCTCCTGTTTCTCACATCGGGCTCGACCCACGTGTGCTTGGGGAATTGTCACCAAACGTCCCGCAAACATTGTAGGGATGTAACAAGGCGATTCAAACAGAGGAAATCGTTCGCGCTACGACATTCAAAACAAAGAAAGAAAAATTGAAGCATGAAAGTACCAATAAAAGGGTTTTGGTTTGTTATAATACCCGGGGGTCGACTTCCCCTGAATCCGGATCGCGAAGGTCGGTCGCAAGACCAAGCCGCGAAGTCTGGCCCAGGCCGACAAGTAGAAGTTCGCTTGGCGCGAACGCGGAGTCGGAGACCCGCGGTTCGCCGCGAATCTCGATTTGTGGAGGGATGTCGCGGAGTATGCGGAGCTTCGTGATGTCGAGAGCACAAAACGACAAGGAAGTCACGTGAATACAAAATAGGTCGACCCCCCTATTTATAGGCGGCGACCCCAGAGCATCGCGGCGTGTCCGAATCCGTGGCCCCGGTCAGCACCGCAGGCCCCTTTCACGAAGCCGCATCGCGAACCGCCGACAATTTTGGAGATTTTCCCTCAGACATCGACCCTTCACCCTCCGCGGCTCCAAGTCTGAGGGGGGGCATTTGTTGGCACCAAAATATTTCACAAAAGGAAGGGACGAAAAAGAAGGATGGCACGCTGCCTCACGAAGCACCGTCGCGAAGCACCATCGCGAAGCACCCCGAGCATCGCAATCTCACGAAGCTCTAGAGGCGGTAACTCTCTGCGAAGGCATTTTATGTTCGCGAGCCCGCAGTAAAGCTCCAGAGGCGGTAACTCTCCGCGAACACCGTTGACGTTCGCGATCGCGCCGCGAAGCACCCGAGGCGGCACTCGAGTTCTGCTTCGCGGCACCCCTGGCCTATAAATACTGGACTCCCCCTGAGTCCTGGGGATGAACAATCCGACCTTTCAGCTTCTCCTCTCCTGAATCGCGAATCCCCTTTGCCCCCGTGAATCATGAGCTCTGTGAGGTACTTCTACTTTATGAGACGCCTTTTCTTGGTATCGTTTTGACCCCCTCTTCCGAGAGGGATGCCCTTCGCGAAGCTCAAGGGCATTCACGAAGGAAGGGGATTCTCAAGGGAACCTGGGCAGATGCAGAGTGTTCATTCTTCGTGAAACACCCAACCCATACTAGTGATCCCTATGCTGAGGCAGGATCTCTACACATCGCGAATCACACTGCTTCGCAGCACCCTGCTTTGCGAGGCACCCCTTCTTCGCGAGACAGTGCTCCGCGAATACTGTTCCACTTCGCGAAGCACCCTCCAATCACACCTATTCCCCATGCTAAGGCCAAGGCACTCTGCTTCACGAAGCACACTCCTTTGCTTGGAAATTCCTCTTCCTGTGCGACCCTCCAGGTTTGCACGATGTGATTTCAATGTCCCATGGACAATACCACTCGTAGCGTTACTTCGCCTAATGCTTCTTCGCATAGGCACACTAATGGCTATTACTTATTCGCATAGCCACGCTAACGTGGACCCCTCGATGGTTCGCTCCACACCCCCCCTTGACCACGGCCTTACTGGTACCTTCCCTTCCCCATGGACCAGAGGGTACCAGTTATGTAAGTCCTAGGGGTGCGGAGTGAACCCACTTCATCCGAGCTGCAGGACGTTAAACTTCCAAGCATCACGTCCTCAACACATGACGTTAAACTGTGACCCAACCTCGTGCTTCGCACACAAGGTCCCCCCAGCTCAAAATTTTTTTACACCACTCGTCTCCACAAGAGTGGAATCACCCATCCACAAGGGATGATATCCTCCTTATTGGAGTGGCGTATGTTCATAGGAGAAGGGTGACCATAGTTCCCCAACGGATGGTCGAACCCCTGCATCTCCGTACTTCCCCACTACCAAGGTCAGTGGAGGGTGTGATAGGGAACGAGGCACCTCCCATCATTGGTCCTGAGTCCCTCTTTTGCTGCGCTTTGCCGCGCCTCGGGCCTCCATCCTGGAGTAAGTCCCAGAACCATGGGCCGCTTAAAGCGTAAGCCCCTCTTCGCTTCTCACGGATGCATCCTCCACGGCGTGATCGTCAGGTCCATGTAACCACTTGTTTCTCACACCGAGCATGACTCATGTGGGCTTAGAGTGAGCACCGACCCTGACCCCCACCCCCAGCGAACTACGAGGACTTTGATCCATGTCAAGGCATGGTACGTAGGAAGCCTCCATGAGGTTCAAGCCACATTACTCGGTTGTTCATTCACGTCGAGTTTCTCCCCCCGTCCAGCATGACGATAAACTGCACGCCCTCGTCCAGCATGACGTTAAACTGCACCCCCTCGTCCAGCATGACGTTAAACTGTATGCCCCTTGTCCCACATGACATTAAACTGCACACCCATTTGAACTACGAGGTCTTTGATCTATGTCAAGGCATGGTACGTAGGTAGCCTCCAAGAGGTTCAAGCCCACCCATCATCCAATTCACGTTGAGTTCTACCTTCGTCCAACATGCCGTTAAACTGCATTCCAGTCCGACGGTAAGCCGTTGTGACCGACCTGAACTACGAGGACTTTGATTCCCTGCCACGGGGATACGTAGGAAGCCCCTTTAAGGCTCAAGCCCAACTTCATCATTGCCCTTGCGATGGTTCCTTACCATTCCACCCTCCACTTCATTCAACCATCCACCATCCACCCCGACCCTCGCCCGGACCGTCATATTCCGGTGAGACCATGTCGGTACGCTCCTCTTCACAGCCGCCCATGGGTTGGCCCCAGTATCGGCATCCCTTCAAGGGATATCCCTCAATCCGATCTATTCTAGCTAATGCTCTGATCGGGCTGATTCGTCTCCGCTGGACATTAAACTCGCGGCGTACCCTGTTTTAAACATGGGAAGCTGAGGAAAACCTCAGATATGTGTCTATGGCATATAATTCCCCGCGCTCGATGTGGGATGCCTCGGGCTTCCACGCCCTCGAGAATCCATGTGACCAGGGATAATAAACAGACATGCCAGGTTCCCCAACATCCAGACACGCTACTGATGCCTCAACGTGACTACTCCCCCGACTGAAGGTTACTGCCCTGACCGGACCCTTTGGAATGTCCCGAAAAAAGCAATGTAATTAACCGGCGTCCATGGAAACATGGCACTGGGAAGAGTTTCACGAACTATGTATTAAATCTATGAGGGAGACCCGGAGTAGGTGATGAGTTCTGAGGAGGAATCCACAGAAGGAAGAACCGACATCCCATCATCCCGTTTCGATCAAGGAGCAGACATCCCTGAATAAGTAGCGAATGATGCCCGCCTATGGAAAGCGGGAATGCGGGGCAAAAAGCGCAGTGTGTCCTCCTCCGCGGACAGACGGATGCGTGCGCCCCGGCAAAAGCATCGGAAACAGTGGGGAATCGATGCGTTTGTTAAGGACTATTTAGGTAACAAAATTTCACCCTAGGGAGAAAAGTGTACCTTATTAGGATACCCTAATGAAACAAGGGGATATAGCCTTTACAGCCCCTAAAAAAGATTATATTGGCAAGACACTCTATATTACTAGAGATGGAGAACATATCCAAAAGTGATAGCGGGAGCATGATAGACATCGATGATGTCAAGGCTCAAGGTAAAAATGAGTTGGTTTAGGAACAGACTCTACAAAGCCCCATAGAATAATGAACTATTCCAGAGATATAAGAATTATGTAGGAGTACAAGAGAGGTCAAAGAACCAAAACAATACTATTTTCTAATTACTGAGGGAACTGACTAATTATTAGCTGATAATAATGATCATCTGACCTACAAGGATGAAGTTAGTGATGCTGATTTTTCCTAATGGAAAGAATCCATGAATTAAGAAATGAATTCCATGTCCCAAAACTATGTCTGGATTTTGGTAGATCTCCCAGTTGATGTAAAGATTGTCGGTTGAAAATGGGTATTTAAGAAGAAACTGGACATGGAAGGACAAGTCAGTACCTATAAGGCATGACTGGTTGGAAAAGGGTCCGAGTTGTGTCACGGAATTGACTACGATGAATCCTTTTGACCAGTTGCAATGTTGAAATATATTAGAATTCTATTGGTCATTGTTGATTAACATAACTATGATATTTAGAAAATGGATTTCAAAACAGCCCTCCTTAATGGTAACTTTCATTAAGATATCTATATGACACAACCTGAAGGTTTTATTACTCCAAAGGATACCAATAAGGTATGTAAGTTTCAGAAATAAATTTATGGTTTAAACCAAGCATCCGGGTCATGGAACATTCATTTTGATGAAGCCATAATGAAATTTGGTTTTATAAAGAATGAATGTGAGCCTTGTGTCTAAAAATGGTTTAGTGGGAGTGCAGTTGTTTTTCTAATAGTACATGTTCATGACATATTACTTATTGGAAATGAGATACAAGTCTAATAGTCTATTAAGGAATGGTTTAATCAATGCTCTCCATAGAGGACTTGGGCGAGGCAGCATATATTCTTGGAATCAAGATCAATCGTGATAGATCCAAGAGACTATAGGGCCGAAGAAATAGTACATACATTGACAAGATACTGAAGTGATTCAATATGGAACAATCCAAGAGGGGATTGTTGTCAGTGTCACATGGCATTAAACTTTACAAGAAAATGTGTCCTTAGATACATGAGTAAAACAGATAATGGCAAGGAATCTATACGCATCAGCTATTGGGTCAGTCATGTATGACCTGCTATGTACTAGGTTGGATGTCACCATCGCATTGACTGTGGTAGGAAGATATCAAGCTAACCTAGGTGAATGCCATTTAATGGCAGTTATGACTATCCTAAATTATTAAAGGCATATTAAGGATATGTTCATGGTTTATGGATGAGATGAGGAACTAGTCATTAGAGGGTATACAAAGGCGACATTCTATACGGATCAAGATGACATGAAGTCAAAAATGGGATACATCTACACTTTGAATGGAGATGCAGTGAGCTGGAAGAGCTCAAAGAAGAGGTTGGTCATAGTTTCTACAAAACATTCCCTCTATATTGCATCTTTTGAGGTAGATAAAGAATCTGTTTGGATGTGGATATTCATTCCAAAGTTGGATGTGATACCTAGAAGTAATGATCTCAATACATTGTACTGTGATAATACAACAATGTTGTCTCTCAAAAAATAGTCAAGGTAACATTAGTGGATGGAGCACTACTTCAAAAGTATCATCACTTGAGGGATTTTTGTCAAAGAGGTGAAGTTACAGTGAGATGTATTTCCATGGAAGACAATGTGGTGGATCCCGTGACTAATTCCTTGACTCAAAAGAGACATGATCATCATGTGAGGTCTAGTGGAATGAATGTAATAGGTAGTTAGCTCTAGTCTATGTGGGAGTTTGTTAGAGTTGGTGTCCTGAAACCAACTATTTGTACTTTGATTACATGGATATTTAATGAATTTAAATATTAAACATCTTATTATATATTTTTCATTATTCTACATAAATGTGATGTTATAATGACCTATATTATTTTTTCAATGATAAGGTCATGGAATTTTTCTTCTATGATGAGATCCTTGAAATTCTATAACAATATTTTTTAATATTGTTCTACGGTTAGATGAAATACTATGATGGGCCACATAGTATATAGAATGTCAGGTGTGAGTACTCATAAGCAGATAAGACATCCTCTCATGAAGTTTGTACTTGGTAATCACTAAGATGGAAGATTATGAGAATAGACCCACCATTAAAAATTCTTAATGTTTTGGTATTCTCGGATATTCCTATCCGCGATCGTGTATAATAGCCCTTAGACATTGATATTATCATTAATATGTGTCACAAATCATGCACTATGATCTACCGATGCAAATTGTCACACCATAAATTGGTGGGAAGTAGGGTACGTTGGGTGTGTCACAAGTGGCATATTATTAATGGATAATTCAAGAGTGGATTTTTTCCTTCCATTTATGGAAGTTGATATCTAATCCATTTGATTTAAATAGAACCATCTCATGAAATTCCACGACAATGGTGTAACGATGAGTTTATTTCAGGTAGCCAAAGAATGATGTATCAAGAATATAGGTTGATGACACTATCATGAAACCATATTGATGAGATATTGAGACAAAGGGATTGTATTACATAGTGAGCATTTTTATGTTGATTTTGTCATTTCAACCTTAAGTTCTTTCTCTTTGGTGTTTTGACCCATTTCTATATAGTACTCTTGGACTTTAGAAAATCCCTCTAAATTCCAAAGAGAAATAATCCAAGAGGGTCACACACTAAGTTTTTATGGTGGTATTGGTTAAATTCTATTTGAATTTAATTAGTGGAATAAATATTATTATCAAGAAAGTGGAATAATTTTATTCAAGTTAAAATGATTTTATAAATTAAATAAATTTTCATTTACTGTAATGCGGGTAAAATATATTTATTTATTTTATTTAATATTTAAAAAATACTTATTTACTATTCTTAATAAAATTTATATTTTAGAGAATAAATTATATGTTTATTTATTCAAGTGTTCAATAAATGGAAGTGGAGTTTGAGCGGACTAAGTCTGGTGCGGTAGTATAATATTATTTGAACGATGGTAAACAATTATTTAACTAGTTAGAAAAAGTTAAAATAATAAGTATGCTACGATTATTTTGTGACATGAAATTTTATTTATAATTCTGTTTTGTGAAAGTTGGCGCACTATAAATTATGACGTGGTATTAATATTAAAATTGTGTGTTTTCTCTAAGGTTATGAATGTATTTATTTTTTATTATGAAATTAAATATTTTAACTGAATCCCAATTTCGATAAATATACATGTACATATTTTGTTCCATGAACCAAACTCCACACCTAGTGAATTGAGAAATATAGAGCTAAATGATTTCTCTCTCGAATCCTCTTCCTGCCCCTCTCAAGAATGAGAGACGTTCATTGGGACTGAAGAACAAGAGATCAAGAATGGCTAACCCAATACACTTTTTTCCCCATGCTAGCACTAGGACAACAAGTGGTGTCAATAATATGTCATCGGAGAATGTTTGGATCACCACTAGAGGGATTCTGGTTTGGATCCTCACAAACTCAATGCGACAATCTAGAAGGGACATTCCAGATGATCATCATCATCAACAAAGAATGTACAAATATTCATGTATTCTTGTATTTATGAAATTAATTAAATTAATTATAAATATGATGTGCAAGATCCTCTCTAAATGGTTTGTACCTCGTACTTATTTATCTAAATCATTGATTTTATTCCATGGTGCCTGGTGTTCATCGTCAAATTAGTCCCAAAATAATCATTGATCATGACAAAAATTAAATTTGGGTATCGTTTTAACCATGATTCTACTGCACTCAGTTCCTTCATCAACAACATTACAATAATCCCAAGAGAAACATGAAACATAGTTTATGGGGGTCCCAACCTACTCAAATAATGAAACCTAAAAAAGTTTTCATCAAAATTGAAAATAAATTCCAACCATTTATGATATCTATTGAAAATTAGAAGAGTATATATATTTTGTAAAATTATTTATTGCGATGGCTAAATAATAAAAAACATTCATAGAATATATTAAATTCCAGATTTGATGTTAGAAAAGGCATGGAAAAAATATTGTTTTATTGGAACTGTTCTCAAATAAAAAACAGGAGCATGAACATAGATTTTGGATAATGGGTGTTCCTCACATATGAAAAACGATTTAAAGTTATCAAATAATGTGAAAGATTTTAAATAAGACATAATTTCTTTTAGAAATTATGAATCAATCAGAATTAAAGTCATTTAATCTTCCATCATTGGGAAGGAAAATTTAAATTCTAAAATGGATTTTCTTTTTAATGGGTTAAACGATAATTTTTTTAAGTGTTTCAGAACATCCTGATGAAGTTAATAAAGTTATTTTAAGTAATAATGGTCTTATTATGATAATAATATATGATGGGAAAGTTATTACCAAATAATAATGAAATAAGGGAAATTATTTCCCTGTTGGTTGTGTATAATGTTCATGTTATCTTAGCATAATAGAAAAAATCATCTTTGGCATAAAGGGATAGGGAACATGGGACCAATCAATACGAAACAAATAACAAATAGAGATAGTATTCATGGTATTCCTAATATGTAAAGAATAAGAGATTGGGGTTTATCTTTTTTTAAGGGAATATTATAAACACATTTCATAATAAATATCATATTTCTTTAATTAAGAACCTAGAGCTGATAAGTTCCAACATTTTGGTCTGAAGATTAAATAATAAAAACATAAATATCATTTATTTATTTATTTCAATGATTAATTTATTAAAATTAGAGTCATTATATATTTTAAACTTAAATCAGAGGCTCTCATAATGTTTAATAACTTCAGGAGAAGTGAAAATAAAATGTGGATATTCTGTGAAAATTTACAAACTAATAATGGTGGTTAATTAAAAACCATGAGTTAATATATTATCTTGAAAAAATGTAATTTTTTGTGAGTTATTTCCATCATGTATTATAAAAAATAGTGTTTATGAAAGAAATAACATAATTCTGGATGAAATAGCGACAATAATATTGATTGAGTCTTATACCTCTCATTTTTTGAGGCATTCTATCTATCTAACAATTTATAATTATAATCGATGCTTCTATATAAATAACTCTAATATGACTCCTTAAAATAATTATAATATGAAAATACATGTTTTAATCACTTAATGGTATTTGTAAATCCCTCCGTTATCGAAATAAATGGTGGAAAACATGAAATTTAGGATTATAGAGGTTTTTAAGTAATATTTCTCGGATATATTCCTTATTTTAAAAGATAAATATGTTTTAATAAATAATTATGAAATATAATTGATTCTGTATATGTAAAAGTTCTTGAAAAATGTAATAATAATGTATCAAAAATAGAAGAATATGTGAAAGGTATGGAAGATGTGGATATTTCAGTTGAGTAAAGTGGAAAATATCCTCAAAATGAAGATTCTAACTAAGCTATTTCTAATGATGAAAAACAACTTCTTACATATAATCCAAGGATAAGAAAGAATATGGAAGTTCAAAACATTTTTTGATTCACTAACAATAGGTTAAAACAAGAATAATATAAAGGATAGATTCACGTACTTCCTTTTAGTGAAATGTTGATAAAAAATATGTTAGTTAATCATTTTATAATAAATAGTGGATTGATGCTATGAATTAATAAGTGGTTCAAATAAATATCAATGATACTTGGGAACTTATTCCCAAACAAATTGAAAAAAAATTATAGGTGCAAAGTGGGTGTTCTAGAACACCTTCAATGAATTTACTGAAGTCATAAGAAACAAAGAATAAAAAGTATGTAAAGTTTAATAAAAAATTTAAGGTATTGATTTTTATAATAATATTGTTCTAGTGGAAATATTAGAAACTATTAGAATATTTCTTTTTATCACTACAAAATGAGATTATAAATTTTTTTATATGGATATAAATTCATCTTTTATTAATGGAGAAACAGTTGAAGAATTATACGTTGAACGACCATGTTACATTAGGATTATTAAATATGAAATTTATATATGTAAGTTGAAGAATGATTTATATGGATTTATGAATGCTCTGAGAGCATGAAATTCCAAATTATATACTTTTATAAAGAATTTGAACTTCACGAAAGGAATAGCTGATAAGAATATCTAAATCAATTAAAATTGATACTTTTCCCTCATTATTATTTTATATGATGATGATATTATCTTTTCTAGTAAGGGTGAATAAACATTTGAAAACAATATTTTGGATCCGAAAAAATTATTTAAAATTTCCATATTAGATAAATGAAATATTTTCTTAGGTTACAAATTTAACAAAATAAGGAATATATTTTCTTATATCAATAAAAGTAGGCTAATAAGATTATAAGAAAGAATTTCATGGAATATTGAAAACTATTTTCCACACAAATTTTAGTTGGAATAAAATTTTTGAAAGTTGAAGATGCTACGGAAGTTTATTATAAGGTATTTAGGATGTTGGTTGGAATTTTTCTCTATCTGATTATATCAATTCAAGATACTTTATATATTGTTACTTTTTGTGAAGTTTTTCAATGTGATCTAAAATAATATTATCTCTTTATATGAAAAATTATCTTTATATATATCAGTGGAACAATTTATTTTGGTATAAAATATGATATCTCGAGAAATATTTATTTTATTGGTTATACAGGTACTAACTGGGTAGGAGGTGTTTATAATAGAAGATCCACATCTGATGGAGTTTAATTTTCAAGGGAAATTTGGGTGATTTTGAAAATAAAGAAGTAAAATTATGTAACTCTTAGTATGTTTGAATATGAGTACAATTTATCTAATGAAACTGTAAAACATTTGATGTGATAGAAAACTATATTTGAATATTTTTTAGTTGAAGTAATGTTACCCCAACTCTTGTGTTGTGATAATCAAAGTGTTATAAATATCACAAAACAAATTGTGAAAAATTATAACTCAATGCATATTGATATAAAATATCACTTCAACACGAATAATTTTATGAAGAATGAATTAAATATAGAGTGTTTTCATAAAATATAACAAGTAGTTGATATATACATAAAACTATTTATGAAGGAATAATTTAATAAAATGAGGTTGAACGTGGACATATACCCTCCCTCTATTCAAGGATATGGTATGTGATTTCATCCACTATCTCATATTATCTTTAGAGAATTTTTTGAAGGAGGAGATAAGGTTACATAAATATATCAATTGGTATGTTCATAACATTTTAAAGAAGTAATATATTTACGGGGAATTGTAAATGTGGTATGATAAAATTTAATTATGTGAAAACTATTTTAATAGTCAGTTAAAGTTGGTATAGGGAACCATTTTTTTTTGTCAAAATTTTTTGTATAAGATAGAGTTATAAGGAAAATTGTGATAATTAAGTGTGGGAGAAGAACTTTCTTTACACACTTCTTCTGGAAATCATTGTTTTTCTATTCAAGGATTCATATTTACAACATTGAGTTTACCAATTTTTTCTTAGATTTGTTGGATAAGTATTCTTGGATTATAAAAAAATTCCGGGGGAGATATCGTTGGGATCATGTTGGAAAAAGGAGAATCAATAGTTGATGGAAGTTTTCATGAATATTCTGGTCATAAGAATATTGTTTGAAAATTTTTATTTTCTTTTATTTAAAATAAAACCTCATTTTGAAAAATTTGAAAAAACTGATGATTGAACATAATTGGAATCTGATTAAGAGGATTGTACAATGTTTTCTTAACCAAGTTGATTGAATTTACAGAAGTGTTTAGATATAAAAAAATATTAAATGAAGTTTTTTTTACAATTTCCATCACTCAAAGTTAGTGTCATTGTATTTTTTTCAACGAAAGGTTAAAATGTTTTATTAGAGAAACAATGTTCAAACATATATTGTTTGTAAAAAATCTTGTGATTATTTTCTATCCACAAAATTTCAAAATCATGTCTCACAAAATCTCAGGATACAAGCACTTTTAAGAAAGGGGAATAAATTCACATGTTTGGGAGTATAAATTTATGTCACGATGATTTGGTAAATTCATTAGATAAAAACAATTGGATAGAGTTCTGTATGGGGAATGTTGTTTGGAATTTTTACAAATTATGTAAAGTTTATAATTTCCAGAAGATGAGGTATGTAGAATTTTGTTTTTTCTAGTGGATAGAGGAAATTTAATAAGGCTAAAAATAATTCTAAGGAGACTAATTGGAAAATTTTCCACTAATAACAGTCTTTGGAAGAAGTTTATTAGAAAAACATGAAGTATAATTCCCATCGAAAAAACATCTAAAAATTATAAATTTTACTTTTCTTCTAGATTACTTGATTGACTTGTGGTATAATGTTTGATGAAAACGTAGAATTTGTTTCATAACGATCAAATGAATGTTTTTTAAAGTTCATCATACATAAGTTGATGAAGGAATACAGTGGAAAGAGATGTCTGATGCAAGTCATTGGACAAAGAACGTTTGGGAAGTATTATATTTCCTATGAATTTTATTATGTAATAATCAGATAGATATATTCCAGATAGAAAATTTATTACATATTTAATACCTTAAGAATAAAATCTATGGGGTATTTAAAAAATATATTCTAGAAAAATTATTATGATGTGATGTTCTTTATGAAGGTTTCATAAATATGTCAAATGTGATGATGCGAATTTGAATTTTTAGTGTTCAAAAAAATTACGAAGGAAGTTTTTGATGATTTCAATGTGAAGGAAGTTTTCATAAATTCCTTAAAATTGATGTTTAGGAAAATCAAAGATGAAGGTGGATGCGGGAGATTTCATGATTCTTCAATAATTTTTAATAATCATTAAAATGATTTTGGAAAATTGGTTTGAGAGGGAGATTTGAATTAAAATTTTTCATTATGCAGGTAAACAAATTGGATTTCTGATATTCCCTCCCTAAAAAGCTACTGTATAATAGAATAAAAGTAAAAATTATGTTTTTACTATTCATTCGTTAAAAATATGAAGCGTGGAAAGAATAGGATATGAAAATCTATCTGGAAACACTTACAAGATGAAATTATTTTAGGCATAGTTTTTTATCAATTTTTTCTAACCACTGAAAATCATTTATGAGGTTCAAGAATCATAAGAGTGGAACAGATATATAGAAATTTGTCAAAAGGAAATAAATAAACGTTTCCAAAAATAAATTTTATGACGGACCTTTCGGAATGGACCTTTTTATGTTTACTTTTCCTGATGAACCATATTGTACATAAAAACCACATAGAGGGTTATAAAAACTGAAATAAAACGTTTTTATGCATTGAATTTCTCATGTGAAAAATCTTTTTTTATTATCAAAATCAACTTGATGGACTTTTCTAGACAGGAATATTGGACAGAGGAAATCAAAAAAAGTGAAGAGATAGAGTTTTTACTCAGAATTCCTATGAAAATGTTCTTACCTACTGCTGGGTAATAAATTGATGAAAATCATTTTCAAAAAGAGAAAAATGATGTTTTTAGAATTAGTATAATGATATATTTATAAGACTATTAGTGAAGTTTTCTTTTGTATTTAGGAAATATTTTTATAAATTTCATCTATATTTAAATTACAGTCACTTTAGTTTTGATAATAGTTAAATGAAAGATTAAATATATTTAATTCATGATGTCACGAAAGAAAAATAATTTTTTACTCGTGGATTTTTATGTTTTTTATTATCACCAAAACAAGCCAAGGAATAGATATTCTTGTTGATTATTGAACCAAATAAATACTTGTGTTCATTTGTTTGTGTTTGGATTCTTTTTTTAGAGAAGTTTTGAATATTTAAAAGGGCTGGAGTTATATTCATAAGAAATAAGAAATGGTAACAATAAAAAGATCATGGATTCACCCATCCCCCTCCCAATGATCACATTGTTCATTTTATACATTTTAACTATATAGATCTAATAAATATATTATTTAAGAGTATATTGATAGATTTTGGTTGGTATTCATTGATGATATATTTATATAATATAAGATCAATGAAGAGAATAGTGTTATCTAAAAATCATTCTAGAGACCCTAAAAAAATGAATTAAATGGGAAATATAGTAAGTGTGAATTTTTTATCAATGAAGATTCTATTATTTGACATATTGTCTCCACGGAGTGAATATGTGTTGACCCCTTAAAGAAAAAGTTAGTCAAATAATTTTATACATCGGCAAACAAAATCGAGATCCTCTGTTTTTTGAGTTTAACAAGTTACTATTTATGGTTCAATCATGATTTCACTTATTTCACCGACCAATTTACCATGTTAATACATAATGGGATAAATTCACATGGTTAAGGGAATGTTTATAAATTTTGGAAGATCTAAATAGGAGACTGATTAATGCATTGGTATTTTCATTACCCTTAGGTAAGGAAATATTTTTAATTTATAGTGATTCATCGAAGAAAGGTCATGGGTGTGTCCTTGTGCATAATTATAGAGTGATTTCATAACAATGAATTGAGTTGAACGTACTTTCATAAAACTATTGAACTATTGACCTTAATATATAAGCCATAATATTTTCATTAAATATATGAAGGCACTTCCTATATAGTTGAGGATGCTATAAATATATGGGAAACAAGTTTTGGAAAAATATTCTCTCATAATGAACTCAACATATGGAAGAGAAGATGGTAAGAACTAGTCAAGGATAATGATTGCATGATACACTACCACCTTGGAAATGAAATCAAGGTAGTTTATGCATTGAAAAGGATATACCATGTAGTATTAACCCTATTAAGTATTAATAAGATCCCATATACATAGATCTATTAAATATGAATATGGTGATTTCTAGAAAATTGGATCCGTCGTTCTTTTTTGAATCCATCACTAAACCATCCTAACTAAAAAATATAGAGAAATACCAATCGGGTGATGATAACATAAAAATGAAGATTAATGTAGTGAATGATAATAAATTTATAGGATTTATCTAAAAATATGTAGTGTTGAAATTTGGGAATAGGTTATATGTTCCATCCATACCGGAGTTGAAATGGAATTTATATATATAAAATATTGATTGAATTTCACTATATATCCTAGTAGAAAAAATTGTATAGGGATTTTAAATAACACTTGTAGAAGGATGGTATGGAGTATGTAATTGCAGACTATATGTCCATATTCTTAGTATTCCAGTAGGTAAATTCTAGAATACAACATCTTAAGGGATTCATGAAACCTGTACCTATAAAAATATGTAAGTGGGACAATGTTTGCAATGTAATTTTTGACTAGAATATAAAAGTATCTATGTAAAAACAATGTTATATGGGTTGTAGTTGATTGTATTACCATGTTTTATTTTTTATTAGCGATGATATAAACTCTACCCCTTGAGTGCCTTTCCTAGATCTATATCATGATATCATAAGGCATTATGGGGAACATTTATCAATTGTCTCTGATTGTGATCCTAGGTCCACATAAAAATTATTTAATAATTTTTAAAATTTCCCTCAACAATAAGATACATTTAAGCATCATCTATCATCCCCATACTGATGGGGAGTCTAAAAGGACTATATAAACATAGTAAGACAAGATAAGATCCTAATCTATTGATATCCATGATATTTCAGGTCAATATCAAACTTTTTTGGAATTATATACAATAATTGATTCCATTTAACAATATATATGGAATAATAAGAAGAAGTTTATTGGAAGAGGTGTTTTAATCCATCATATTGATAATAATTTGAATAAAGAATGTTATTCGTATATATTTTTATAATGGATGAAATTTTTAGAGTCTATACTCTTCAGGGACACATTAAAGTGAAAAAAAAATTATTGTGTATTATATAAGGAAATACATAGAATTTAAATTTAGGGATCATGTTTTCATTAAGGATTCAATATAAAATTGAGCTTTATGGTTTGGTAAAATGGGGAAGTTAAACCCTTGGTATATTGTGCCTTTTGAAATACTAGAAAGAATTGGGGTTTTAGTTTATTGACGACAATGCCTCCCAACCAACATAAATAAAACAACACTCTCCATGTTTCATTATCGAGGAAATAAATATCGAATCCAATGCATGTACTCTCATCTAGGGGAATATAGTTACAGACGAACTTGGCTAATAATGATGAGATTTTTTAAATTCATGACTTGAGAGAGTAAGTGTTGTAGAATTGCAAAAAAAACATTTTGTGAAAGTCCATTGTAGAAATCACAAACTATTAGGGGCTACTAGGTAGATTGAAGAAACTATAAGGAAGGAGTATCTACATTATTTCTGTATATGATATATACCACGATTTTGAGGAAGAAATTTTTTAAGTGGGGATAATGCAACACCAGAGACTCTACAATTACAGATAAAACCCATATCCTAAATTATCATGCAATATTCCCTTTATAGAGCCTTTATTCATGAAATTTTTAATAGATTAATATTATAATTTAAAATTAAACAAGATCAAATCATTCTTTAATTCATCATATCAAAATTATCTTATTATGATTTTATTTCTTTTTTTTAAAGGTAAATTTTTAGTCATAGAATAATATTTTAATGAAACTTGTGATATGTATGATTTTACTATTATATCGAAATGTCCTATAAGTTTAGAAAATATTTTAAATAATTAATTATGAATTCAATGTAAAAATTTATTTATTTTAAAATATTGTTTGATTTTATAAATCATATTTCCAATGTTTTTGGAACAAATAAAATAGTCTATTTAACAAAAAAACTAATATTTATAATTTCGTTAATTTATGTATTTTCAAGGGATATTTAGTTTGGATTCCCTCAAAAGACTCTTATCTTATTATTTTTTATAATTAATCAATTTAATTCATTACAATTAATAACTAAGGTAATTTTATCTTATATGTAAATTTAAATCCTATAAAATTTATTTCTCAAAAAATTGATCCAATGTAATAAATTTTATTTTTTATAAAATTACCTTTTCATGACATAAGAAATTTTATTTTATAAAATGATATTAAAATTTTAAATTATAATTAAAAATATTTAAAAGTATCAATCTTAATATTTTTAATAAAAACTAATTTATAGGGCCACAAATTAGTTATCATGGAAAAAAGTAAAAGTGGTGAATTGAATTTAACCTAATTTAAAACTAATAAAACATTTTAAATACATGTATTAAATTGAATGATTGATATTTTTTCTTGACCAAATCTTGTTTCCCCTGTACGTTTTTCGATTTTTTATCTATTAAAACTATATTAGTAACCTTAATTTAATGAAAATATATGGGATACTCCCAAAACTACTCTTCCCTTCACTTATAAAGGGGTAACATCTTCACCACTTCAAGAATCTCCTCACATTAAAATTTCTCATTTAAAAATTATATCATTTTAATCTCATTATAACCCTATAATACTAACATAATCCCCTTTTCACTCATATTTAACCAATTCCCTTTAAATTCAAGGAGACATCTAAGTAAAATTCAAGTCCCCAGTGTGAGTACTATTAACAACGTAGTTTCCTTCTTAATTATATTCTTTCAAATTTAATATATACACCTTGGTATAAGGATATTATTATTATTCATATACTATAATGTTATTATATTATGGTTATCATCATTATTCATTCATATTCCCAATCCATCATGAAAAAAAAATCATTATTGAGGTGTTGTGTAGACTACCGCCTCTACAACATAATGTGTTTCCTTTTACTTCACCAATTTACAAAGTTGGATATATTGATGATATTAATGGTTAAATATTATTCTTATGATATCACTAAGGTCTTTTATGTCAGATTAGATGACCTATTAGTGTTATGAACAACAAACTGTCATCATTAATTTATTTATTTTAAACAATCATGCTAAAAAGATGATCCTTTATTCTCATCATGTAATATTTTCATATCCATTAATTGTTATTATAATTAATTCAAATTTAAATATATCAGTGTAATAAATAATATTTTTTACTTATTTTATAATTTTATTACAACAAAACTACCTCATAATCATTTATTAAATTGGGGGTGTGTTCATGATTGTGTCAGTTTAACCACCTACTTGAACCACACAATACAGTTATAACATGGATGAGTATGAAAAATTATTTACTATTATAATATGATCTAAATTTTAAAATAATGTTTTTTTATTGAGATATTATGTCGATATCTAATTCATCAATTTATGAAACATCCTGCGTTTGTTAAAAAACACAAAAACATGCTTATTATCCATATCATCTTCAAGGATAAGGTCTGAAAAACACATGAATGGAATTTAAAAAATCCTAAATTATTATTAATCTTACCTAACATCAAATTTAATTATATTTCAATAATTCATTTTGTAATAATAATGAATACCTACATTACAATTATGATACAATTACAAATGATCAAAACTAAAAACAACGACGTGGAAAATCAAAATAATTCATGTAGAGAATGACTATTTATGTGTTGTATGAATTAAAATGGATATGATTAATGATATTAATTATGTTATTATGATATGTATTTTAATTATATAATTGTTTTAATTATTTTTGTCTAATTCATGATAACATGTATGTTCTTTCCGTCTCAAATTCCACCCATTGAGACATATTATGTATCATTCACTTGATTTCATTTTTGTGGTGTATATAACCCCCATTAGAGATTTTATATAATAAAATTAGGTTATTCAATGTACTTTAAGATCAATTTTAAGACTTCTATTTCGGTTTATTTTGATTGAATTTCTACCTAATCCATATGTGGGGTTTTTACATTTCAATTTTTATTCTTTAGGTATCTCACCACCTATTTTTGTTTTGTGTCAAACATAAATTTTCATTAAATAAAATTCTCCATGTTACTCATGTAAATTAAGGTATTTAAAAGAATATATTTTTATCCCTATCTCATATTCTTTTGATTCAATGGTTACCTTTTCAGGGAGGAAACCCCATCCTATATCCTAGAAAATAAAACCCTATCTGGATACTATAAAGTGGAATTGGTTATCATAGATTTACCTAGGTGTAATCAAATTGAAACGCATTGGTTAAGTATTTACTAAATAATCACTCTGATGTAAGATGTGTGGTCTTAATACTATACACATGTAAAGACACTATAATGGGGTATTATTTGTAAAGTTCACATGCTCTTAATGTACCATGATGAAGTATTTGTCCTACCATTGTCTTGGTTTCATACCAATTAAATAAACTGAACCCAATTATTATCTTATATATAACACCCTACAAATTGAAGTTTCCTTCAACCCTATATTTCATTGATATGGGTATTACCTATTACTCTGATGATACCCCATGGATTCCAAGTTGATTAAGGGATATTCTCCTAGAACTCCACATTATTATATTGAATAGGGAAATATTTACTGTCATTAAATATTTTATTAATAAGAGGGAGAAAAAAAACAAGGATCAAATTCAAGGTGGATATAAAAGTGGAGGCTGAGATAATCACCTATGAAAATGCTAAAAGCCTTTGGGGGAAGTGAACCAGTATAGGAGAACTCAAGTAAGGGGAACTCTAGGGAAGCCTTGGAGCCCAGGAAATCTGCCACCTGGTTGCCTTTATTCCATGTATGAAGCACCACAATCACATCGGTGATGAGGGGATTTCATTTGAGGATTTTTAGGTGATATGCCATTGTTTGGAAGAAAGGGATTTGATATAGCTCCATATAGTCATAGAATCCATCTTGACAGCACCTAAGGATATTTTCTTTGAGTGACATAAGGAATGGCCCTAGTAAATTGCATTAACTTCCACTCTGAGTGAATCACTAATCCCATAAAATCTGTTGAAGGATAAGATCACTGAACCTTCCAGATTATGCACTACCCCACCCACCTTCATACGTCCCAAACTACATGATCTATCAACATTAAGCTTTAGACCAATGAGGGTAGGGTTATATATCACCCAATTCCCCTGCACAATGGATCATGGATGAATATATATTTATTTGGGCATGAATCCCCTAATTGAGGGAGCCATGTCCAAATTCTTTAGAATGATAATAAGATCAATGATTATACAGTTGGCCCCCACCACCAGTCCAATACTAGATGAGGGGGCCATTATGAAGAACCTTATTTCTATCATCCCATAAGTACCAATCACCTTCCACCCATTGGATCGTTTGGGGAAACACCACTTTCTTATTACTACAAACCACACTGAAATAATTTTTCCTAATGGAGTGAAAATCATCAAAGGGACCTGCAAGCATCACACCATCAATGAAAATGCCAGTCTCCATCCATATATTGAAATCCCAATCACTAGGATAGAAGAGGTGAATAATAGTTTCTTCCCTATGCATTGTGCAGCAAGAGAACCTGGAAGCCAGACTAACCCCCTTCCATTTGACCACTGCATTAGTGGGGATTACCCGATTCCAGATCCTCCAGATCAAAAAACTCATCTTCTTTGGGAACTCTTTTCCCCAATGGATACTCCAACAGTCATCAATGTTATTGAATGAACAATATTAGTTCTTGTAGGATTTATCTAACAATATTCTAGATGGGGATCCCATATACATGAATTCATCTACAGCGCTCTCCCAACAAATTTCACCAAACACCTTTTTCTAGGAAGGGTTCGGGATCGCGTGAATAAAGGATGGGTAGAGGTTGGCATGGAAGAATGAAATCCTCAGCATATGACAACCAAGGAAACCCAACACCTCATATTCCCAATTTCATTCCCAAAAAATAATCACCCCATGCCCCAAAATCCACCTTCACTGACTTTGAAGCACCATTAAATGGAGAAGGATGGGGTGGCATAAGAGAGTAGAGTGGCCCCTTGAGTTACTCATATTATTACCATACTTACTAGTGATGAATCTACTCTAAAGAGGGATACCTTAAATGGCTTCCTACACCAATTTTCCTTTCAAAAAATGCATAGACTCACCAACATTCCTGACATTGATACCACCAATTTCCACTGGTATGGTTAATCATTCCCAAGAGGCCCAATGATATCTTTTCTCCCCCTAAGCATCCTAAATGAAAAAACACAATAAATTATAAATCTCCTTTAGAATGGATTTGGGGGCCTTAATCACTAAGAGGATGTGCATAAGTATCAAGGATAGAATGCTAATGATTAGAATGATTCTCCCCCTAAAGGAATGGAAGCGGGTTTTCCTGTTTAAAATGTGGTTTGTGATTTTGTTAGTCATACCCTCAAAATATCTAATACGAACCCTACCTTGGGCTAGTTGTTCTACCAAATAATCCATAGTAAAATTATTCTTATGAATGTCATGAATAGACTCTACTCTTTGTCGTCACCTATCTGAACATGAAGGGGAAAAACACACAGCCTTTATCTTTGTTGATGATTTAACCACTCCATTTTATATAGGTCTCCATGGTTTTACTAAAACCTATAACTGAGGAATGTTATCCAATAATAAATAAGACTATATCATTAGTAAAGAGAAGGTGGGAAACCCCACTGAAGATAGCACGACAGTGGTAGGGCTGAATTAATCCCTATTTCACCTTATAAGAAATTAGCTTACTAAGAGCATCCTTATCTGTTATGAAGATGGTAGGTGACATGGGTTCACATTTCTATATCCTCCTCATGGATTTGAAAAATCCACATTGCTTACCCATGAAAAAAATAGAGAACTCGGGTGAGCTATAGTGAAAAAGAGATTGTCAATAATCCCCTTTGAGAACCCCATGTGCCTCATCGCCCAAATAATAAAATTCCACTTGAGGCAATCATACACCTTATCCATATCCACTTTAATAATAATATTGGACCCCACCACCTTCTTTCCAATATCTCTGATCATCTCTTAGGAAATACCCATTTCTCCTTGAATGGATTTGCCTTTGATAACCGCATGTTTCTCATCTAAGACCCAATTCTAGACATGAAGATACATCCTTCAATTGATGATGGAAGCTAATATTTTATACAGGTATTTTCTCATACTAATGGGTTTAAACTGAATGATAGATTAGGGATGTTTCACTTTTGGAATTAAAACCATAGTGGTAGAACTAATGACTTGAGGCAAAGGCCTGTCATGGAAGATGTATTGAATGGATTCTACCCAATATTTCATTATAACATTCTAGGAGTTGACATAAAAGAGACCCCTAAAATCCATCAAGAATGGACGAAATATATTAGTTAATGTATTTAATGGTCTCCCAAACCTCCCCTTATATGGTAAGCCCACAATGACATCACTTATATGAGAATCCACCACTTGTGGAATAGACCTTAATATATCAACATCACCACTCGAGTATCCATCCCACATGAGAAGATTAGGATTACATGAAAAGTATTTGAAATGATATACAGTCACACCACCAATTATATATGGATCACTAGATAGAGATATGTCATCTGAGAAGATATTGGGAACACTGGTTTGTTATTTTTCATTTAAGAAGGAATGGAGATATGCATTGATGTGGTCACCTTCCTTGAGCTATAAGGCTAAAGATCACTCATGAAGGCTCCTTTCATATTCAAGAAGCATCTTATTATACTAAATCTTCTTGGATAATAGAGAATCACAGGTATCCTCACTCCATGTATCCTCCAAAATAACCCCCAAATGACCAATATCAACCTTTTTTGCCTCCAGGTTGGGGTGAGGCAAGGGTAAGGGATTGGACTAGACCAAGAGGTCTTTTTTAGCCACTAAAGTTTATTGTAAAAACCAGTCCAGAAACTACAATGTTATTCCCTTCCCCATGACTCCTACACTATTGAATGGTAAGAGTTATGAAGGGGGAACCAACTGGAAAAGAAGAACCTTTTCCCCCCATTGTTCTTACATTTCAGTTTGATAAGGAGGGGTGAGTGTTCTGTCACTGCACGAACTAGATAAATGACCTTAGTTTCGAGGAAGGTAGAGATGGAATGAAAGTTAGCAAAGAGGAAATCCATCCTATACAATGTGTGGAGATTCCATCTTAGGTTGTTTCACCAGCTATACATTCCCCTAAAAACCCAAGTCCACCAATCCCTTCTGAGAAGAAAATTGAATAAAAAGACACTCTATCCCTCCACGGGTAGAGCCCCCGCACCTTTTTTCTCTGATAAATCAACTATAGTATTAAAATCACCCACCACTAACAAGGAGGAGTCACCCTGATTGAAGGAGTTTAGGTCTCACCAAATATGTTCCCTTATCCTAGCATCACATTTGGCATAAATTAATGAGAAGAAACAAGAAGTCTTATCAAAGACAATGTTAGTAGTAACCTTCTGATTAGAAATATCAACCCTCTCAACAGAGATACATGACATCCAGAAGATCCATATATAGTGATTAATAGGTTCAACATGCAAGAAATGCCACATGCCAATCCTTTTAGAAAACATTCTTGTTTTTGAGGAACACTATTTTGGTTCAAGAAATACAACTAAATGCACACCATTCTTGGACACCTCATTGGAGTGAAAATACATCTTCACCATGGATCCCAAGCAATGGGAATTCTATATTATCACGTAAATCATTGGAAAAGGATGCGCCTAGAACTGTCCCTAGGTGAGGGAAGCCTATTATATTGAGGGTATGATAAAGTCTATATATTAATGCCCCAACCCTGGTTACCCAGAGTTGGTGGATTATTAGAGAACATTTTCCTGATCACAAAAGATCAAGTCTCGAAAGACAGATTAGTTTAGTATCCTTGGAAATACTATATACAATCATAAGTTTTACTTTACATTATAAAATGAAAAACTACAACATCATAGTCTTCATAGGCCAAATTCATATCCCTTATACTATCCCTGCATGTCAGTCATAATATACTTATTTGTATCCAAGGAAAAATAAAACATAAAAAGGGGTGAGCTCAGATTCTTATTAAGGATAACAATATAGCAGTAACTTTCATAAATAAGCATAAACATTTAAGGCAATGTAAGACTAAAACAAAAGTCTTCTAAATTGGAACTTCAGCATAATGTGGAAAAGTTAAAATCCAATAATTCAATTTACTTATTCACATGGATATTCTACTAGTCGAATAATCACATGAAATATCAATAGCCACTTTTAAAATGATGGAATGCATAATGCCAGACATCATAACCACATAGTCAAGGCCTTGTTCCAAGACTAAAAATAAGATTTTGTCAAGGCCTTGTGCCAAGACACTTGTTTGTCTCATCAGACCTACCGATTCATCGTGTAAATATAGAGGGCTCCACCCATCACTTACTATGTCCAATGCATTCCTTATGTGAAAAGGTTAAAACATGACATAAACATTCATATTAAACATAGAATACAAAATGTCAATACTTTATCCATAAATCATGAATGGTATAAAAATATCAAATCCACGATCAAACATTTCACAAAACATTCAATACAATATTGATGTTTTTTATAATAATAATTCAACTTCAAATAAGCTTACAATCCATCAAAGGATGTTGATATAGATGAAATCAAAAACTTTTTTAGAAAAATATCTCTTTATATTTTGAAATCATTTAAAAGTCTTAAAATCATAAAAAAACATTTATTTTGAAAATATTATTATAATCTTGTAAGGTAAACTTAGACGATGTTATAATGGTGGAAAATAGTCGCACCTGCCGTATAAGTTAATAAACATTCTTACCATAATTTTGTCGAAAAGTTCATAAGGTTCCTTGTTTGAAAAATGACGGAAAGATTCATTTAAAACAATTATATAAAAATTAAAACAAGGATATAAAATAATTTAACCCATAGTCTAGTAAATAGTAAAAATGTTTTGGAATAAATTCTTAAGAAACATGGATTTTGGTGATAAATAGGTCTCAGTAGATACTTACATAAAAATAATCTCTAATAATAAAGCGATTGTGAAATTATCCCTTACCTTATAATTTTCCTTGGTTGAGGGTAGGTTAACCTCCTATATAATGGTTAAATAATTGTTATTAAATTATTCAATAACCATATACATTAATATGATATCGTATATGATCTTCTAATATTGATTTGTTAATGATATTTCATTAGTATCATCGTTTTGGGTGTTAACTGATTCGTTTTATTTTATATGATTGGTTACGTAAGAAATGTATATTATGGATTGAATGTATTTTATTCGTATACATAATGATATTATGTTTATAAACATTATTTTTAATCCTAAAATGAAAATTATTCTTGAATGATTACGATGGGGAGTGAATCTCATCGTGTTCATCGAGACGGTAATACAGACGTACGCACGAGAAACAATATCATTCTTTTGATATTAAAATAATATATAATTTGATGTTATATCATATATACAGAATCATTTCCATGTTATATTTATTATTTACATCATTTATAAGCATAAGTATAACCATCCAAATGATGATGTGTTTGAATAACAAACTACACCACGGCGTGGAGACAGTAATTCGTACATACGGACGTATGCTGACTGTCATTTATAGGATGGATAGAATAATAAATATGGTTGTACCATTTTTATAATAAAATCACAGTGTATAGAAGATACTTGAGTTATTATTTTATAATGGAAACAACAAATAAAGAGTAATTGGATGAAGAAAAGAACATGAAAGAGGTGATGAAATATTTACCCCTTCTTTGGGTTCTTCCTTCTGATTTGATCCAAAGGTCTCCATAGGATGGATTTGTGACTAAAAGAAGGCAGCTGGGATGAAGGGAGTATAGTTGGGAGGATATTTGGGAATGTTTTGTCCGATCCAAATGGCCTTGATGGTGTGAATTTGAGAGAAGGGGAGGTGCCCTTTTATAAGAGAGGTGAGGGTCACTTTAGGAAAAGTTTGAAATATTATTTTATAATAAAATTATTTTCAGTTTCTAATGACTCAAAAAGGTAGGGATGGGTCTAAAACCTCTCAACCAATAGGTTTTAGATAGGTTTAGGTCATCATATTAACCTTATCTTTTAGATGTAACTCTTATTTAAATAGTCTGAAATTTTCCATGTCTCTTTGTATTTTTTATTATATGGTTAATAAAATTACTATACACTTCCAAGAGAACCTCAAGTGGTTCATTAATGAAATATATAATATTTTTTAATCCATTTGGTCGAACATTAGATTTTTAGGAATATAATACCAATTAATAATATAATATATGTTTTAAAAACTCTTTTATGTCAATTTTGATACTATTTGGTATTTTGTTTTTGTAAAATTCATAAAAGAATTATTACTTCGAAAAAAATTCATTTAATCAACCCAAACATGTCATATTAACATATAAAATTATTATAATTCATTAAAAGTCTCAAAATAGATTTATTCGGATATTTATAATATCAATTATTTTAATCATTCATTAATAAGGTAATTATTGTATCATTATTGTATCATAAATAAATTTAATTATATAATGTATAAAAATAATAAACTTAATACCATTATATAGGAAATATTTTTAGATTTATAATTAATATTTAATGTACAATTTATCTTATGTATATCCCTATATTAAAAATGGATTAGTTTTTAAACTTTGAATTTAACTCTTTAAACTTTTCTTTAAATAAAATTATAATAAATGTCCTAATCTAATCCAAGTGGAACTAAAGGATCATATTTAATTCTTAAGGTTGTTTTTGGTCAAATTAAATATATCTAATAGAATTAGGATATGTGTTTGGGTAATAATAATATCATTTTTACCCTTAATTACCCTATTTACTTTTAACAGTGGTAAATAAAAGTAAATAGTTACTATTAACCAAAAATTATTTTCATCTTATTGAACCACATTTTTCTTACTAATATCAACCATGTCTCTTAGATTTTTGAAATTTTTCTCACAGAAGTGGTAAAATTAAGCTTTAGGCGAATTTGAAAATGCTCCTAGTATGTGGGTAAAAGATAGTAAAAAGTTTAATAAAATTTATATATGACTAAAATTATTATAAAATGACTCTAATGAATTACATTGAACTTATATAGCTATTATTTATCTATTTTGACCAAAAATATAATTAAATAAAATAAAAAATTATTTAATTAAAAAATTCGGTTTTAACTAATAACAGAGTGTTTTTCACTATTCATCATAAATTGAATGTTTTCAGAAAAATACTAAAAATTCACCCTAATCTAATTTTGATATTCCGAATCTAAAAATTAATTCCATTTTCAAAGATAAAATTTATTAATTTTCAAAAATTGGGTATTACTATTCATAACGGCTTGTTTGATTGGTCATGAGGTATTAGAATCTCGAAGTTGTGTACAATGAAAGCTATTGAATTATTCAAAGGGAAACGTACTGTGGATGCTTGGGGTATTACAATATTCCCTCCTTCAAATAATTTCATCCTATAAATTTCTATAATATTACCACATAAAAATATTCAATTTGTTCTTCATCACAAGTTCCTCTGGTTCCTACATTTCCTCCTCTATTTTATGGTTTCCCATAGAACATTCACCAGACAAGTCGTATGTTTTCTCAACACTTGTTCTCTGGTATCAAGATTCTTGACATGCTCTTCACAATAAGACAGATTAGGTTCATGGTCTATTTCATCATAGGTGAGTACATGAATTGGGTCAAGCATGTATTTTTTAAACTATGATACATGGAACACATTGTGAACATTGGAGAGACTTGGCGGCATTTCCAAATGGGAAGCTACATACCCAATTCATTCTAGAATTTCGAAAGGTCTGATGTACCTGGAACTTAATTTATCCTTCTTACCGAATCGTATAACTCCCATCCATGGAGATACCTTCAAGAAAACATGGTCTCCTACTTCAAATTCCAAATCCTTACTTCCGTTATCGGTATAGATATTTTTCCTACTTTGGGCTGTTTTGATGTGGGTTTGGATAACCTTCACATTTTTTCAATGTTTCCTTATCAAGTTCTAGGCCTACGAGTTTTCTTTCACCAACATCATCACAACAAGTTGGTGTGCAACATCTCTTTCCTTATAACGCATCATTTGGTGTCATCATATTACATGAATGGAAGCTATTGTTATAGGAAAATTCTACCATAGGTAAATAATGATCCCACATACCTTGAAAGTCAAGTGAGCAAGATCTCATCATGTCTTCTAAGGTTTCAATATTCTGTTCTGATTGTGCATCAGTTTGAGGGTGGTAGGAAGTTCTCAAACGAAGTTTAGTATCCAGGGCTTTCTGAAGACTTTTCCAAAATCTTATAGTAAAATGGGGATCACAATTAGAAAAAATCGATAAGGGTACTCCATTAAGTCTTAAAACTTCATTAATATATAGTATTTCTAGAGGTTCAAGTGGTAAATCTTCTCTTATAGTATGAAAATTTGCTCACTTGGTAATACGATCAACAATGACGCATATTTCATAATTACTTCTAGGAGTCTTTTGTAGATCCATGAAAAATTTCATCGTAATATTATCCCATATCTACTCAGGTATGGGAAGAGGTTGCATGACTCCTCCAAGCTGATTCCTTCCAGTATTCACTTGTTAAAGAAACATTCATCATGACACAAAATCACCAATCTCCCTCTTGATGTTGTCCCACCAATTTTTTTTCATATCTCTATACATCATAGTGCTACGAGGGTATATAGAGAAATTGGAGCTATGAGCATCATCCAACAATTCCCTTTTTAGATCAGGTAAATTGGGAACACAAATCCTCTTCCCAAATTTCAAAATCCCATCTTCATATATTAATTCACTCAATCTCCCATCATTCACAACTTTATTCTTCTTTTGAAACTCCTCATCATCAGCTTGAGAACTCTTTATCCTTTCTAGTAATGATTGTTTAGAAACCATTTTAAAAAGTATTGATGTTTCACCTTCCATGGTTATTCCCATTTCCATATTTACTAGATCCAGGTATATCGGATCCTTTTCAACTCTCATCTTGTTCAAAACTCCATGATCTTTTCTGATCAAAGCATATTCCACCTTATTTTCCTTCCCCATGTGGTAGTGTATTGTGCCATCATAATCCTTAAGTAGTTCAAACCATCGCATTTTCCTCATGTTGAGTTCTATTTTGTGAGAAAATATACTTCAAACTCTTGTGATCAGTATAAATATCACATTTTTTACAATAGTGATAGTGTCTCCATGTTTTTAGAGCAAATATTACAGCAGTTAACTCAATATCATCAGTAGGATAGTTTTTCTCATGACTTTTTAGCTATCGTGATGCATAGGAAATAACTCTATCATTCTATATAAGGACACAACCACGTCCATTCTCTAAAGAATCACTATAAATAACAAACCCATCGTTCCCTAATGGTAGAGTCAAGATAGAAGCATTGAATGATCTTCACTTCAGTTCTTCAAAACATTTTCACACACTTATTTCTAAACAAATTTAACCCCTTTACGTGTGTACTTGGTTAAGGGGTTAGCCAATTGGGCAAAAGTCTGGACAAAACTCCAATAATAACCTTCTAAACCAATAAAATTGTGTACCTCAGTTATACTGTTCGGTGCTGGCCATTCTTGGATTGCCTTGGTCTTTTAAGGATCAACTAATATTCCATCCTTAGAGACGATATATCCAAGAAAAGAAATATCTTTAAGATATAATTCACACATGCTAAACTTCCCATATAATTCATTTAATCTAAGAGTCTTTAGAACAATGCACAAGTGATTTTCGGGATCTTCGTAGCTTTTCGAGTATACCAGGATATCATCAATAAATATGACTACAAAGTCATCAAGATATTCCTTGAAAACACTGTTCATTTGATCCATGAAAACAGATGGTGCATTCTTCATCTCAAAAGGAATTATTGTAAATTATTAATTCTTGTACCTAGTTTGAAATGCTGTTTTTGGAATGTCTTCCTTCTTCACACACAACTGATGATATCAAGATCGAATGTCAATATTTGAAAAATATTGAGCTCCATGAAGTTGGTCGAATAAATCATCAACACGAGGTAGAGGATACTTTTTCTTTATTGTTAAAGCATTGATATCCATATAGTCAATGCACATCCTCTATAATATCTTCTATATTATTTTATAGCTTTATATTATCTTTCTAGGCCTCCATTATCTACACATAGATGGATTGTTAAGGAAAAATTTAAATTTTTTTGAATTTAATCCCTCTATTTATGATATCTATATACATACATTGAATCTATACTAATCAAGACCCTTTTATTCATCATAACGGATAGGGTAGCCTTATGATTTTTATGTAGAGAAATTTTCAACTTGGTTGCCTTCTGCAGATGGTAGTGTATTGAGAAATATGAATCTTGGATTAAATCTTACTATGTCCTTTGGCACATAATCAACTCCTATATAAATATATAATTTATTCTATAGTGACAATTATGTATTTCACTCCTTTCACTTATGATATAATTCCTCCAAATATTTAATGCACACATTACTATATCTATATCTAAAATATTAGTATGGTAATTTTCTAATTGGTCATTAATTGATGTGATGCATAAGTAATTACCTTTTCATTTTTCATTAGAATGGATCCCAAGATCTTATTCAAATCAACAATATATATATATAAAAACCCTTCTCCATAATAGGGTAATGTGAGTACAGATGATGTGACCAATATCTTCTTAAGATCCATAAAACATTCTTCAAAATCTTATATCTAGAGTAAATTCTCTCTCTTTTACATTAATTTGTGTAAATATTTTTTAAAGTATTGATACATTTTTCAAAAAACATTGATAATATCTGATTAGAACAAGAATAATATGGATCTCTACACAATGTTTGCTCAAAGCCATTCATCAATCACTGATGTCCTTAAAGGGTCCCCAAATATTCCCTCTCTTATTATTACATGACCAAATAATGAACAAAAATTAGATAAAACTCACATTTTATGATCTTTAGTTACAATTTATTTTTTCACAATGTATTTGGCATAATCCTAAAAAAATTCAAGTTCCACCTTAATCATAAAATATATAAGAATGTTATCAATAAACACTGCCAAGAATTTCTCAATGTAATATCAAAATACTCTATTCATCATATCCATGAATAATAAAGTGGAATTTGTAAGTCATAGTGGCATCCCATTGAATTCTTAATGTCCATATGTTGTGAAGAAACCATTCTTGGGTATATATTCTCTTTCTACCCATAATTTATACTATCATGTTTAAATATTCACCTTATAGAAGTATCGATTCCCAATAATATGATCAAATAGATCACCAATAAAGAGTAGATAATACTTGATCGAGATCATTATCTAGTTAAGTTCATGATATCTTGTCCAAAGATCCACCTTATAGAAGTATCGAACCCCTATAATTTGATCAAATAGAGCATCAATAAATAATAGATAATACTTGATCTAGATCATTATCTTGTGGTTCGTCTTTCAATGATTTGGGGCTTTACTAATTTTAAATGTGTTTCACTGGGGAAGGGTTTCTTCCATGTATAGTTTCCTTCCCCTGAATTGAAAATTCATTCTTGGGGATTTGGGTCAGTAAACCTCAAACCCGGAACAATTAGGATCTACAAATAGAACCCTAAAATTAGTTGTTATGACTTTAATGACACATTTTCACAAGTTTGGATCATATATATGGTTTAATTTGGGTTTTATGGCATTCTGAAGTCCTATTTGACATTACCTCTGCAATAGGCATCCTGATCCGTATGGATCAAGCCATAAAGAAATCTATGTTTGTCCATTTTGCCAAAATTTTAGTTGTGGTTGATTTAAGATCTACCTTGATTGATAAAGTTGTTCTTTACACCCCTAAGGATGTAATTAGTGTGAGAATTGTGTATGAAATATTACCTATATATTGTGAAATCTGTTTCATGAAAGGACACTCCAAATCCAGCTGTCGATCAGGTACTAAATGTACCGAATGCATGATTAGAGGACATGATGACTCTCAATGAAAAATTAAGGAGGATATCAAGCCCTATCAAGAGAGTTCTGCTCCAATTAATCAACACCTAGGTGCACCTCCAATTCCTAGTGGTCAAATCTCTACCTCTGAAAATGTCCAGACTAGGCAGCCTTTTCCCCCTCATCTGGAAGGAGGAAAGAAAGCCATTTGGTATGATATAGCAGAAGGAACTAGAAAATATGAAGGAAGTCTCTCATTTAAAGATTCTTTGGTCAAGGGTATGGAAGACGAAGAAAATAATTAGGACTCAGAAGATAGTCAAATAGAGAAGCAACTCTTGGCTCAAGCAATGGATGATGACAGAGTAAGGCAAGAGATGCATGCTCTTAAATGGAGAAAGGGTATGATTTTTCTAGATGTTGCAACCTCATAGAAGGCTAAACTTAATCATCAAAGGATACAAATAAGGACCACTAATGATATTGAAGTTGGAATGTTATCTTACCACTCCAATTCTCAAAATACAGCTAAAGACCATGTTTTTCCGGCATATGGATAAGACTTAGTTTGTTATGATTTGAAAAATCTTACTGGAGCCACTTCATTACTATGGGCTTCAGATGTACACACTGACTTTAGACCTGAAACCTTGCACTGTTATGAAATCTCCTCTCCCATTCAGTTTGATACCATACATCCCACCCCCTATAGGGTTACTAGATAGAGATTTTATGGAGTCTGATAAGGCCACCAACCATGAATCAGAAACTAGGAAAGACTCCATCAACAAGGAAATGGTGGCACAATTCACTACCATGCAGAAGTCGGATAAGCCTGTTGACTTCAAACAAAATAATGACTAATGCCAATATAGAACATTATATCCCCATGTGAGAATTTACTTTATAATGTTAAAATTTCTTACTCTTTTGATATGCTCACAAAAAATTGTGAAAAAGTTTGATTAATGAGTAATGATCCCTCTACGCCTAGTCACATTAATACGGAGGATGATGAAGGCGGTGCGTGGATGAAAGAACGTACTGGGAAGAGAGGCAGGTATCCTCGTGGAAAGGGTGGGTGATTTCCTTATCACAGCATGAGTACCCTCTCTCGAACCGGGTGAACTCTTTTTCTATTTTCTAATGTTCCTTTATAGTTCTATTTTGTAGCATCTACATTTGACTTTTCTTTTTTTTCTGTTTGAATAAAGAGGCTAGCTCTTCAACCATTAAAAAAACATCACATAGTGAAACACTTGCACAATTAAAACTCCCTTCTAGATTCTATTGAAGTTACTTCTTCAATTATACGAATTAAATGAGGACTATTTTGTGAGGACTCTTTTATATTGTCATAGAACCAAGAATGGGTTCAATTAAAAACTAAACATTTTTTCTAGGGTAAGACTAGATATCTCTATAACAAATACATAAATATAATCACTTGTAATTGGCGTATCTTCAATGTTGAGTTCCTCCCCAACCATTTGTGAAAAGGGCCCCTAATTATTAGGTTTCAAGAACCATAATATTTAATTTTCTTCCAAAGGGAGTTCATATTCATCCTTGTATTGATATACCATAATGGGATTAATTGGGATATGAAATTATATTTTCTTATCTCATTAATTGATATGATCTCTTTGTAGGGAGATTAAATCCATGCATAATATCACATAAAATTCTACCAAGGGATAAAGTATTTTATTTAAAGTAATTATCCCTATAACCCATGATCAAAGTATATTTCTATACCATTGATGCAATCATCGCGCCACTGGGTGTTTTCACCAATAATTCAATATACAACTTTTTAGATGGTGAATTAATATTCTTATAAAACTAGGATGATATGGAATAATGTGAATATCTATAATCAAATAAAATATTCATAAATCATAAGTGTATAATAAGTGTTCTTATAACCACTTCATTATTAGGGTCCACTTTGACTGTAGTGATTTAATAGTCTTTTATATATTCCCTTGGTCTATGAGTATTTTGATACAAATTTTGCTCATTATACATTGGACCAGGGCCATGATTTTTATAATTCCATTACTCTATTAAAGTTGAAAAATGAAGTGTGGGTGTTTAATTAGTTGGTTCATTCTTCTCATATATTGTGTTAATTTTCCTATTCATATTTCTCTATCACTTTTGTGCATGATGGCGTATACTACCATGGGTAAAACATCTTCCTAATTATGTGAACCAATATCCCTAGCGCTTCTTCCCACACTTTTTCCATATAGATGTCTGAAATTTATTTTATCCATTTGATTTATCATTTATTTCCTATTTAAGTTAATTTTTATTTGTATTATTGACAAATCAATCAGATTAATGAGAGTTCCCATCTTCCATTTCCACATTAATTACACGTCAAATAATTTCATTGTAGCTACTAAATCTCATATATAATTTTTTTTTGCAAGATTTAGTTTTAGGACACTAAATAAATGATTATTCATGTTTCTAGTGTAAATAATAATACTGGAGCCGTACCGTGAAATTATCATGAGGTTTTATTCATAATTATCAATGTTTTCATCCTCCTTTTATTTCATATTAAGGAATTATCACTCTATTTTCACGTATATATTTCAGAGAAAATATTTATTGGAGATTAATTTATTAAACTCATCACATTTCATAAAGTCAACTTTTTTCTTTTATGTCATATTCTCAATGTGAGTCCACCATTTTTGAGACACTTCCTATAGATAATTTATTTCTAAAACAAACTTCTCATCATTTGAGAAATGGATAACATAAAATTTATTCTCTATAGAATTAATCAATTTTTATGAAATTAGTGGATTAGAAGAACCAATAATAGATGGTTGAAGTTTTCAAATGAATGACTCAACAAAATTTTTGAAAAACCCTAGACATTTTTGGAGATTTATTGGTATTGTTTATAGGTATAATGTTTTCTTTTGTTGAGAACTTTTCACTTGGGTTTATTACTTTGGGTTCTTTTTGGGTGAACATTTTGTGAAAAATGAAAGAAAGAGGGAAGTGCATTGTATGCACACAGTTTTCCCTAACCATGATCCCTATCCCAGCAAACTATGAAACTCTGAACATAGAGATTTTATATACATGGTTCACTATTTGTCAAACAATGCACCATTAAAGGAGAAATTTTTCTCCCCCCTTATAAGAGGCGCATGGTTTTGTCACATAGTAAGGGGAAATCATGCACCTCATCCCATCAAATTGTGAAGGGATTTTTATTCAAATGAAATTTTATTTTAAAATTTTCTGAGCCACCATTTTAATACTAATTTGACCCATATTCGACCATAATGTTTACTTCAAAACTTTAGATCCCTTTGAACTATTTCCAATCCATTATGACCTATTTTATTCCCATATTCAAGCCTAGATTAAAGATATTTACCCATTACTATAAGTGGATCTCATCACATGTAGTTTCCCTTCTCATTCCCATTCTTATGCCATACTTTAAAGGTTGTTATTCACTATTTTTTGTTGGCTCAAGATGTATTATTAGATATAGGTATAATTATCATGTATCAAGATATAAAATTAATGGATCCTGATTTTTTCAACTATGGATTTATGTTTTATATCAAGATCTTATGCTACATCACTATTCCATTCAAATTAAGGATTTATATTGAACAATCGTTTATCAACAAACTAAGGTGGTTGGTTTATAATTAAAATCCTAAAGTCTTGATTTAAATTACATGTATTTAATTGTACAATTTCTATTAGATTTTAATCAATTTATTTATTTATTGAATTAATTAACTTGGTTAATTAATTAATTGAGGAGATGTGAAATTGGGAATTTTAGCATTATAGATTTAGAAAATTAATTATTGAATTAATTATGAGATTTTGAGATTGTTGATTTGAATAATTAATTGTTTAATTTATTAAGGGATATTGATATTTATTATTTGAATAAATAATTTTAGAATTAGTTGTGAGATATTGAGATTTTTTATTTGAATAATTAATTGTAGAATTTGTTCTGAGATAATCAGATAGTTGATTTGAATAATTAATTATATAATTAATTATGAGAAACTAAGTTTTTTTATTTGAATAATTAATTATTGAATAAATTATGAGATATTTATATATGATAATTTAGATAATTAATTGTAGAATTACTTTGTGGACATTGAATTGGAGGATATTGATTAATTAATAGGTGAATTAATTAATGGTATTCATGTGTCTAATTCATTGAGGAATTAATTAACAGGAAATAGATTATTAACTAATTTTTTATTAGTAATCAAATTTATGTGGATAATTATTTATTGAATTAATTATGTATTGCTGAATGGTAAAAAGAATATTCAGTCATCTATTATAAATTAGGAATTGTAACATGGTCATTAAATTATGAAATTATGAATGGTAAAATGGTCATTAAATTTTGAAATTATGAATGCTAACATGGTCATTCAATTCTGAAATTATGAATGGTTGCATATTCATTCAATTAAAAAATTGTGAATAGTAAAAAAGTTCATTCAATTGTAAAATTATGTATTCTAACATGGGAATTCAAGTCTAAAATATGAATGGTAACATGTGAACTCAAGTATGAATTAAAGAATTTTAACAATAGTGCTTTGAGTTTTGATATACTTTATGAATAGTTTACACTCTAGCATGAGCCGAAGTAGGTATTGAGAAACGGGTGTCCATGGGAAGCAGGGGGCTGTATGTGGTTAAATAAATATTAGATGATAATGTCATAAATGCTTACTTAAGAATTTTAATTATTTATTTATAAGACATATTACATTATTATTGACTAGATATTATTTTAGACATCATTGGTGGTGGCCTACTAAGTTATAATCACTCCCTACGTAGGCTGCTTAATCATTACCTGAAAATATTTCATAGTTTTAGAATTGGATTATAGAAAAGGGATTTATGTTAGATGGCTATGTTGGAATATCATATGGATGAGGTAACCAGATGTAGTTCAGGACCCTCTTGGGGGGATTTCATGCCTTTACTTTTAAGTTCCATTTTGACATTTGGCATGTACCTCAGTATGGAATATCTAGTGTTAGTTTTAATATTGTATTTCCAGTTTCGGTCATCTTGTGATACTGGTATTTTCTTGGTTATGAATATATTTCATTTTGTTATTTTTATTTATTTCCACTGGTGTTTTAATCTAATAGAGAGGGTATAGTCTTCCCATGACTAGTATTAGACCCTCGTTACTGTAGACATCCTATAACATAAGTGGAGGTACAATTGAGGTCATGTGGTGGATGGACCCAGGGCACCAACATGTGGAACCTAGGTTGGGATGTTACAAAGTGGTATGAGAGGAGTTGAATTTTCTTTTTATTTTGTCTTGCTATTTGGGAATGGTAGATGTGAGTCTAGGAAGAGTCAGGCCTTGGTTATGATCTCATTCATGGGAGTTACTAACCGATATATGGGGAAGAACCCTAGTACCCATGGTGGGATTGTTGTTATTACTATTCCCTATTAAAATTGATTATTGTTTCACCTTTGGTGATGCGCTTATGGTGTGATGTGATTATTATTTCATATATTTGTTGATATTCGACTCATGAAACAATATTTTATGATATTTGAGTTTTCAGAAAACATTATATGAACATGGGATTATTTTGGGACATGCATCATTTTAGGCATGCATGGAAAAAGGATTTATGGGTAAGTTGTTGAAATTGAACTATTTTACCATTATTATAGAATGGAACTGAAAATAGTTCCTCACATGAAATTTATAAAGATTGTAAAATGATAAATGATGATAATAAATGGGTGTCTAAATGATAAATTTGAATAATGAGAATGTGTTTACCCTTTTATAAATCATGTGCTGGGTATAGGATGGTTAAGGGTAGTATTCACACCCAGGTTTTGACCATATGGTGGGGATTTGGGAAAATAATTATTGTGCCTTATTTTGTTTCCTATAAATCTGCTAACCTATGTCATGTGTCCAAAATCATGCATAGTGAGTTTTATAGATATTCCACCATAATAACGCTTGTTGAGAGGCTTCCAGGAGGATATAGATGGAGATAATCTACCAGTAATGGAATATAAGGCACCAGTAGTTCCGGGTGAGGATGTAGGGGAGAAGTATTGAGTGAACTTTGATAACTTCATTAAATTCATGGAATGATACCCATAGTTCTTTGTGAGGATATTGGTTTTCTTGACATGTGAGTTCTAGTTGGAGAACCCTAAGAATTGTACTAGAGATGGTGGAACTGAGGAAGCTGAGTTCTGGATTTATTCCATTGAGAATATACTTGACTATTTGGAGACTCCTAATAAGAGGGAATTCATGTTAGATACTTATATGTAATGAGGATCATGGAATTACTGGTTAGAAATTTAGTCATGGACTATACAGGATATTAGTATGTTATAGAAGGACTTCTTGGAGAAGTTCTTGGATAACTTATACCCAGAGAAGTTGAGGTAGGAGATAGTGGTTGATTTCCTGACATTGACTTAGGAGAGTATATCTGGGATGGACTATGTTGGATGGTTTACATACTTGAAATTATTTTCTACTGCATTGGCAAGGGATTCAATAGATATGGTGACAAAATTTTAGGATTAACATAAATGTGTGATTAATTTATAATGTTAACAATTTTTAGTTAAATAATTTTTTCTGAGGTGGTGGATTAGGCTCTCATAGTTGGGGGGAACCTAAGGGATGATTTTAGGGTAAGATAAGTAGTTACTACTAGATGATCTATAGGTACATCTACTAAGATAAAGAAGCATCATTATGAGGGTGTTGTTTAGGGGAATGGCAGGAAGAGTGACTAGGGCAAAGCATCAACCACTTTGGACCATACCTGGATTAAAATCCACTAGTGCAGTAGGAAGTTCCACTATCATAGATATTGTCCTCAACCACAAATAGAGTGTCGGTATTATAGCAATATAGGACATCTAAAGAAGTTCTACAATACACAATGATATATGGTTGGTGATGATTCATATTCGAAGAATCAGAGTGTATGAGGGGGACTTCCACACCATATCAGGCTGGAAGCTAGAGTTCTACTGGACATGGTGTTAGAGGTAGTGTACATGGATCTTCTGGGAAACATCACCTATACCAGTAGTGTGGTTCGACATAGGGGAGTTAGATTACATCACAGGGAAGAGGTACAAGACAGTTGCATGTAGTACAACCTACCGTTTTGGATAGTGAGGTTGGACGAATAATAGTAAGAGGTACTATTCTAGTATCTTATATATTAGATAGTTACTTACATGATATCAATACCTCCAATTCATCTATTTTTGCACAACTTGTTAATGGTTTGAGACTTGTGGGGGAGTTTATGAGAGAGGTGTTGACAATAGACACACCTCTAGGGATACGGTCGAGAGACATATTTTTGTGCAAGTAATTTTCTCTAGAGTTTGAATATTATTGCTTAATGTGGGATCATTACATTATTGAAATTTTAGGAGTTAACCAAATTATGTGTATGGACTGGGTAGTAGCATACTGATCCCGTGTAGATTGTTACTATAGGAGAGTGTCCTTTATATAATAATAGGGTTATAGTTATATTCACCATGTAGATTGGGATATCTTGGTAGGTCGAGCAAGGCCAATTACTCAATAACTAAGAGATATCACAACCCAAGTTTCTACTCTATTGATAGATGATGGAGGTATAAAACAGGATGTTTTTTCACCTCTAGTGGACCTGTTTTTTAATGTGTTTTATGAATATTTCTTAGGGTTCCACATAAGTGGGGTCTTGAATTTACTATTGATCTCATGATGGGGGATGATACAGTTTCTGTTCGACCATATATAATGGCACCAACATAAATTCAAGGATCTCAAGACTCATCTAGTGGATTTAGAGGGTAATGTATTTATCTATCTGAGTACATCTCCTTGGGGTTCACCAAAAAATTTCTCTATGTAGGCCGATGAGACTCTAGGTTTATATGTTGATTACAAAAAGTTACATTCGATGATAGTGAGTTATTGAGATCATATTTCACGTATTGATGATATTTATAACCAGTTGGGAGGATCTTGTGTCTTTTCCAAGATAGACATGTGAACGTCGTATCATCAATTGAGAATTTCGACTTCTGATATTCCTTGGATTGTTTTCAGGTGAAGTTATGTCCTCTTTGAGTTCATAATAATGTCTTTTGGCTTGACAAATGCACTAGTAGTGTTTATGGACTTCATGAACTTGACCAGTTATCCATACCCCTATCATTTTGTGGTAGTGTTTGTGGATGAAATACTGGTGTACTCCAAGACTCATGATGATCTTGACCAACATCTTGATATCATCCTGAGTATAATGAGAGAGCATTGACTATATTCCATGAAATCTAAATCTTAATTTTGGATTGATCATGTAAACTTGTTGGGAAACATCATAATAGAGGAAGGTGTTTTGGTAGACCTAGGGAAGGTTCGGTAGTGGCTTATTTGGAAAATATCAAGAATATATTCAAAGTTTTTAGCTCTCTAGGGTTGGTAGTTTATTATCAGAAATTTATATATGACTTCTCATGTTTGGAATCACTACTTTCAGGATTTACCAAAAGGGGGACAAAGTTTGAATTGTCTGGAGCATGTGAGAATTATTTTAAGGAGATAAAGAAGCACATGACATCGGTATCGACCATGATCCTACCATATCCAGGTTAGGATTATACGGTGTATTGTGAAACTTTTGGAATATCCCTTAGTGATTTTTGTACAGGTAGAGTGAGTTGTGGCGTAAGAGTATCAATAGTTAAGACCACGTGAGTGAAACTAAAATATGCCTGATCGCATGTTGGCAGTAGGTTATTATGCTTTGAAGTGTTAGTGGAGCTATTTTTTGGGTGAGAAGTTTACAATGTTTACGAATTATAAGAGCTTAAAGCATATCTTTTCCCTGTGTTATTAGACACTTTGGTAGTGGATATGGGTTGAGTATATGAAGTCATTTTATTTTGAGCTAGCATATATACCCAGAAAAGGAAACCATGTGACTGAATCTTTTAGAAGGAAAGCTCAAAATTAGGCGGTTCAAGATTCTAGTGTTGAGCGGAAGATAATGACTTTGTTGGATGAGATGCATGTGGTGGTTCATTGGCATCAATATCATATGAATCGTATATCAATTTCAGTAGATTCTACACTTTTGAGATGGATCAGGGATAGATAGTATGAGGATCTTGAGTTTTTGACCTTGAGGAAATCCTTGAATGTAGGGATTCACCTTCCCATTGGACAACTGATGAGGATGAGATCATCTATGTCAGGAATCAGGTTGTTTTGACAATAGGTACATTAGAGGACATAATGTGTGGGTTTAATGCCTCAAATTATATAGTGCATCCAGGTGTTACCAAGATGTACTATGACCTATATAGATAGTTTTGGTCGATGAGCATGAAAATAGAGATAGTCGGGTTTGGGACACAATGATACATCGGTCAACAGGTTAAGGATGAGCATAAACGACCTAGTGGTTTATTGAAAATATTGACCATTCCAGAATAGAAGTGGGATGATGTTTCCATAGACTTTTTTGTTCATTTGACGATTCCTTGGAAGAATGGTGCTATCTGGGTGATTGTTGATAGTCTTACAAAGGTTGCGTGTAATGACCCAATGTTTTTCAATGTAAATTTACTTCTTATGATTATTCCATATAATCAAATTTAATCACAAAATATTTAACTAATAAGTACTATGTTACCTTTAAACATATGATTGTCACTTCTATGATTTGAAATTTGAAAATCTGTCATTCACTTTTGGGATTAGTAAGATGTTTGGGGTCTAATAAGGAAAACTTATTTATTTTGTTAATAGTATCATACCCTTATGAATAGTACTTTCCCCTTATTAATAGTTACATTCCCTAATTAATAGTAACCTTACCTATGATAGTATATAAATAAGATTCAAGTTGAAGTACAATATACCTATATCTCGAAATAATAAAATAAATGTTTTAAAAAATGTGTTTTTCAAGTAAATTGTGATTTCAATTAAAAATTAAATTAATCATATTTAGATAATTATTTTTGAAAAATGTATTTCATTTTTCGATTCTACACGCTGAATAATGTTTGGGGTTAATTTTTGGAATGTTTCTAAAATACATGAATTTTTAGTGAATAGTAAAATACATTAATTTACCGTATAAATACATTATATTATAAATCCACTATTCTTGGCATCATAAATGATGTAAGAACCAAAATCTAGAACTAACATGAATTTATTAATATTCTTCATAATGGAATAATCACTATTGGTTTTCATATGGAAAAATAATAAACACATGATTATAATATTATGAAAATTCTCCTCTCCTAAACTATAAATACCACCCCTCCTAACCTATTCTCTTAACTCCTCTCAAGGGTTTTTCCACAACTATATTATATGAAAATATCTACTCAATATATCCCCCTCTAGAAAAATAACCCCTAGTCACTTTAAAATACCAAATCCTCTCCCCTTAAGAAGGCTCTCAAGGAAGATTGATTCCAATGGTAAATTCCTTTTTTCTTTTCTTTCTTTTCTTTTCAACTTCATTTGTTTTCTTTTATATCCTTACCTATCCTCATCTAAATGTTATAAATCCTCCAGTACCATACATGTACTATATTGTTTTTTATGATAACGTAATATTTTATTATCATCTCTCCTTTAATATGTTTTTTATTTTTGTAGTAAAGACACCATCCGATATGTTTTAACTTACCACATTCACGGATGATGGGTTTTCAATTTCAATTATCATCTTCAATTATAGTAAATAAACCATTTTAATGGTTTAACAAGACTATAATATATATATTATTCCTCATCTATAGTTCTGTAATCTTTTTTTACACATGGTTTTGGTTTATAAATCAAAACATGTTCATTGTTGCCAAAAGCTGCCAATTAACCCGAAAGGGTGTCACTAACATTTTACATAATGATTCAACATCACTCCAAGTAAAAAAATTAAATTTTAAACCAAGTAACTTTATATATGTTAAAATATAAAATATTAATTCAATTCTGGATGAACACCTTCATTATACATGTTTATCCGAACAAGAACTGGTCATTAAAACCAAGGAAACAAACAGACTCGAACAATGAAATTGAACCTTATAACCAATCAGAAAGTTCTTGAATGGAATTAAAAAGGTTGCACTAAATCAATTAAAAATAGAATATGTTATTTAATTATTTATTAATAAATCTAATTTGTTTATTCATGTCATTAATATCAAGTGTATAACACCATCGAACTTAAGGTAAGGGATCCTCTCCATTTCACTTTTATTCCAAAATGTCCTCTATGTTATGCCATTTTATCTGTAATCCCTAATTGATGGGTATTATTTATCACCTCCCCAATAATTCCATCATGATTTATAAATTATGATAATCCTTTTTCTCTCCCAATAAGCCCTCTTAATTACACCTGATATCATGCCGATAATTCGTAAGGAATTTTACGCGGACCGCCTTTATTCCTTCGGGTTGATCTATCATTCTTTTTATCCAAATAATGTTGTATTTTATTTTTTTTTGTAAAAAATATAAATGATGTTTATATTCTCCAAACTCATGTTTCAAGATCCATAATACATTATATTTTGGGGATATACATTCTTTTATGTGATTCCCTCCTTGATACTTCCCAATAAGAAAACTCTTTTTAAGGGAACATTCCAATTTTTTACTCAATTTCAAGTTCACTATATCCAATATTTTTTTCCACAATTATCATTAGAAAATCAGTATTTTTATTAATAAAAAATTCTTGGTACACTTATGGTTTTATATAAAATATTTTTCCCTTTTTGATTTAAAAAGTTCTATAGAAATTTTCTTAAAACCATACAAAAATGTTTTAATACTAAAATTTATCAAATACATTTCCTACATGTTGTACCTTGTATTTGACATCAATTACAAGGATATAATCCTATTTTACCTTATTAAAGTCCATTTATTTTCTAGTTCATTTATTTTAAGAACACTTCCAGGATAAGCCCATTGTTTATGCTTTTTGTCATTATTGTGGTACCCAATTCATTCCATGGGTAAACCATATGTTTATGTTTGATTGGTTATTTATGATTATTCACATGGAAAACATATTCATGAAATTTAAAATGGGTTTTTAGAAATATATATTCAATTCATTGGGTAAATTTGAGTCTCATGAGATGTTATTTGTGATGGCCTTAGTGGTTATCCTTGGCTTGTGATACTATGTACAATAGTCTTGGAGGTTAGCCATGGATTATGATACTATGGGAAACGATGTTGGCTGTTATCTTTGACTCGTACTAAATTCTTGTTTTATGTTTTTCCCACATTTATATGATTACATGTTGAAATGATCCCATGTTTATATTTTATGAATCAATATGTTACATGCCTTTTTATATCATCATGTTATGCCTCCTAACCCATGTACTAAAGCTCTATTCTTATGTTTATTCCCTTACTGGGTTTTTTAGATCATCTCGTTATTCATGTGATCCACAGGGTACCCTATGAAGATGTAAGGGCTCAAAGGAAGTTAGGATCTCTTTATAAAGACTAAATAAATATATTTTTTATTTAGTTCCATGTTTTTTCTTTTATGTACTTATTCTTTAAAGACACTAGAATTCTCAATCCTTAGCTTGTACTCTGATGTATAATTATGATTTAAATCATGTAATATTATATGTAAAAGTCTATTGTCCCTATAGTTGGTATTAGAGGATGGTCTAGTTATTTTTGGAAATTAGGAATAGAGAGCCTTAGAGAGAACCTTAAGGATGAGACGAAGTATAAAAAAACACACCTAAGTTTTCTTAAGTATATATTTTGTATTTTATCATGAAAATACATCCTAGTTTGGATACAAACAGATAGAGGCGGCACTGGAACATATGTAATTATTAGTGAAAACTCTGAAAAGGAGTTTCATTCTTGACCTAGGGTATCTTGGTACACGAAAATGGGCCTTTCTAGACTCTTGGTTTGACACTCCTGGGAGATATGCTTTGGTAAATTCATGAGCTTAGAACAAACCATTATTAAGGGAATAAAAGATCCCATAATAATATAAGTTATGAAATAGATCGAGGATATCATAGATTTAAACCTAAGGAATCACAACTTAGGATATACTTCTCCTTTACATGTTTATCCATTTCTATTCAATGTATACTTTTTTATGCTAAATAGAAAAGTATTAAAGCCCTATAATTGTATGATATTATTCTATGTTAAATGAGGGAAATGGAAGAACACATTCCAACAACCAATATGATAGGCAATGTGAATAGTTCCCTAATGATATTTATGATATGACGGGAACGGGTTCCCAAAACTTCATGACAGAACTTGCTCAACTGGCTCATGTTATGAATAATAAATTGAATCATGTAAAATGGACTCATCCTCGAAGGAAAGAGAAAGATTCCATTGAATCCATCATTCAAAAAAGTTCTCTCATGTTTAGCGGATTTTTTGATCCCCTCCTTGAGGAATAGTGAATTAACTCCATTAAAAATATATTCTTCGTCCTTCAGTGCTCAGAAAAATAAAGTTTTACTAGATGTCTATCATTTTGATAGGGAATCTGATCAGTGGTAGCTACTGATCATGAATAAAACGCCTCAAGAAGAAATTCAATCCGTGGATTGGTAGGAATTCAAGAGGATGTTTTTCAAAAAATATTTTCCTCGAACCCACCATCTCAAGATGGAAAGAGAGCTCCTCAGTATCCAGTAGAAGGATGGTGGGTCCATCAGGGTGTATGAAGAAAACATTATAATTCCTTGAAGGTATGCCTCTCCCTTTGTGATGTACACTAAAAGTAGAGTGCATCACTTCTTTAGTGGACTAATGATGAATCTACGAAAATAATTAGACATTCGAGACTTTGATAGTTATGAAGACATTGTTTGTTGTGATCTCAAGGTTAAAATAAAGAATGGAGATTCTCAGTGGTCTCATGGTCCTGTTGACAAGAATCGAAAAATGGAGAACAATATGGGTTTTTCAATAAACAGACTCCATGATGTAAAGAAGCTTAAATATCCCACTTGTAAAAGTTGTGGGAAGAAGTATAATGGGAACTGTCTAAAAGGAACCAGGAATTTCTTTAAATGGGGAAAGCTGGTAAATCTGGCCAAGAACTGCTGAAGGGATAGAAAAAATACCGCTAATTCGGAAGAATAAATGAAGGTTAAGATGAAATATCATCCAGTGGTGGAGTGTTAAAACTACAAGGAGCATGGGAATTATGCAAAAAATTTCCCTAAGCTCTCGTTTGTCAGAGGAAATCAACAACAACCTCCAAGGAAATAAGGAAGGTATTATGCTATCACCACTATTGAGGTGGATTCGAATAATAGTGTGGTGATAGGTATGCTAGTTATTCATTCAAGAATAGAGAACATAATATTTGATTATGGATCTACAAATTCATTCATATCTTGTAAGTTTAGTAAAACTATTCAAATTCCACTTAAGGACATGTTATCTCTGAGAACAGTGAATGGGTAAATTATTGCATCCATTGTTTATAACACACCACCAATTAATGTTTGTGGACTGAACCTCCCATAAAATCACTTCATACCTCCTTTAGTAGGGTTAGATGCTATATTGTACATGGATTGGATATATTTATACAAAGCCAACATCAACTATCGGGAAAGGGAGACCACTCTTCACATCCTGAAGCATATTCTAATTCATTAAAAGTATAAGGAGGAAGATTAATCTCTTTTAAAATCATTTTCTCAAGTTTGGATATTAATTTATTGTGAGAAATCATTTATTGCTAAAATTATTGAGGCAAAGAAGATAATCATACTTAAATACATGCCCATCGTGGGGTATTACACTAATGTATTCCAGAAAGAGTTTCACGGTCTTCCTCCAAACTGAGAGGTTGAGTTCTTAAATGAACTTATTCCTGGATCTCCGCCTATATCAAAGAAACCTTATAAAATGGACACTGTAGTATTGGAAGAGCTGAAGAAGTAGTTATAGGATTATCTAGAGAAGGGTTTTATACGCACGAGTTCTTCACCATGGGATGCACTAGTCCTCTTCATCATGAATAAGGATGGATAAATGTGCCTCTGTATTGATTATAATGAGCTCAATAAAATCACGATAAAGAAAAAGTATCCCCTTCCATGGATAGATGAATAGTTCTATCAGCTTTGGGGGCCAATTATTTCTCTAAGGTGGACCTTCGGTTGAGATATCACCAATTAAAGGTGAGGAAGGAATATATTCCCAATACTTACTTTTGAATGAGGTATGAACACTATGAGATCATAGTGATTCCCTTTATACTCACTAATTCTCTAGTAATTTTCATGGATTTAATGAATAGAGTCTTGAGAGATTACCTCAACAAATTTGTGGTAATTTTATTGACGATATTCTAATATAATCCAAAAGCAAGGAGAAACATGAGGAGTATTTGAATACTGTTATAAAGACATTAAGAAGGGAGATGATGTATGAAATGTATAGTAAATGTGAGTTATGGATAGAAGAAGTATCATTCTTGGGGAATGTTATCACCAGTGAAAGGATATCTGTGGACCCTTCCAAAATAAAGGTAATTGAAGAGTGGCTGAGGCCAACATTTGTAATGGAGATCCGTAGCATTCTGGGTCTAGCTAGGTATTATCAACAACTTTTGAAGAACTTTTCACTATTATCAATCCCAATGAAAAAGCTGACATGGAAGGGAGTATAGTTTTTCTAGAATCAAGAATGTGAAAACTATTTTAAAGAGTTGAAAAAGAGGCCAATTATTGCACCAGTACTCACACTCCCAGTAAGTGGAGAACTCTTTGTGGTGTATAGTGATGGTTCAAAGAATAGTTTAGGTAGTGTTATAATCCAAAATGATAAAGTGATAGTCTACACCTCAATGAAGCTGAAAATAAATGAGAAAAAGTATTCAATGAATGATCTGGAGTTGGCAGATATGATCTTTGTGTTGAAAATCTGGCAGCATTTTCTCTATGGGGAGAAGTGTGAGATATGTACTGACCACAAGAGTTTAAAATATATATTTACACAAAAAGAGATTAATATACTCCAATGAAGATGAATAGATCTCATCAGGGATTATGAATGCTCAATATACTACCATCATGGTAAGGAAAATAAAGTGGTGGATGGTCTAAGTAGAAAGGATCATGCATCCTTAACAATGATGACAATTAAAAGGGATCTGATCTTCATTGATTTATAGAGTATGGGCATGGGAATAACTAAGGGAGGAACATCATCAATCCTTTCTAAAATTATTTCCCAACTTACACTCATGGAGAAAATAAAGGATTATAAAAAAAATATGTCAAAAATCTGAAAAGGATGGAAGCTATCAGAAATGGGAAATCCTCGGAGTTCATGATTAATGTGGAAGGAGTTGTAAGATTTGGGTCACGATTATGTGTACCATATGATCCAGATATATAGAAGGATCTTTTGAATGACGCATATAGCTTGACCTTCTATATTCACCCACATAGAATAAATATGTATCAAGATCTCCTAGAAAACTTTTGGTGGGACAGTATGAAAAGGGATATTGATGAATATAAATCAAAGTGTATAGTATGCCAAAATGTGAAGGATGAGAGGAAAAAGTATAAAGGGATGATGCAACCACTACCCACACCAACATGGGAGTGGGAGAACATCACCATGAACTTTGTCACTAGACATATAATAACATCCAGAGGAAACAATGCTATAGGGGTTATTATGGATCGTCTCAAAAAGATAGCTCACTTCATCTCAATTCGAGAAGAATTATCATTGGGTAAACTTTTATGGATTTACATCAAAGAAGTGGTAAGGATGCATGGAGTAACACTATATATTATATCTGAACATGATCAGAGATTCGCCTTCATCTTATGGAAAAGTCTCCAACATTCTCTAAGCACTGAACTGAACATTAGTATGGCCTATAATCCTCAAACTGATGGCCAATATGAGTGAGCTATTCAGACACTGGAAGATATGTTGAGATCATGTTATATGGACTTCAAAGGAGGATAGGACCAAAATATTCTATTAGTTGAATTCTCCTACAACAACAATTTCCACTCGAGCATCCAAATGGAACCATATGAAGCCCTTTATGGGAAAAGGTGTATAACATCGGTGTGTTGGGATGAAGTTAGTGAGTGTAAGCTTCTAGGACCTAAAATAGTCAAAGAAACAGTAGAGATGGTGAAGACTATTCGGCATCACATCACGGTATCCAAAAGTAGATAGGAGAGATATACAGACAATCATTGACGAGACCTTGAGTTCAAAGTTGGAGACATTGTATTTATATACGTATCTATGTAGGATAAGGATATTAGGTTTGGGAAGAAATGGAAGTTAAGTCCTAGGTACATCGGCCCCTTCGAAATCCTTGATCGAGTCGGAGTCATGGCCTATCGACTAGCACTTCCACCTGCCATGTCCAAAGTACATGATGTATTTCTTGTATCCCTCTTAATGAAGTACATACTGGACCCTTCTCATGTACTCTCTTGAGAGGGGGTACAGTTGGCAGATGATCTTTCTTATAAGAAGAATCCAGTGAAGATCTTTGATCATATAGATAAATTTCTACATAAAATGACTACTCATATGGTCATAGTACTACGGTGGAATAATATGTTCAAAAAGGCATCATGGGAACTAGATGAGGCAATAAGGGAAAAGTACCTGCACCTGTTTATGGATGAGAATGTAAAATGAAATTTCGAGGGTGAAATTTCATAAGTGGGGAAGAATGTAATGACCCAATGTTTTTCAATGGAAATTTTATTATTATAATTATTCCATATAATCACAGGAAATCACATCATAATGAAATACTAAGTTCTATATGACCATTAAACATAATTTTGTCACTTTTGTGATTTGAATTTCGAAAATATGTCATTCACGGTTGCGATTAGTAAGACGTTTGGAGTCTAATAAAATTAACTTAATTTTTGGTTAATAGTAACATACCCTTATGAATAATAATATTACACTTATGAATAGTTACATATGATAATGAATAGTAACCTTACATATGATAGTATGTAAATAATAATCAAGTGGAAGTATGATATTCCTATACCTGAGAATAGGAAAATAAATGTTTTAAAATCTGTATGTTTCAAGTAAATTATCATTTTAATTATATAATAAATTAATCATATTTAGGAAATTATTTTTAAAAAATGGATTTCATTTTTTTATTTTATGAGTCAAAAAATGGTCAGTGTAAATTTTTGGGATTTTTCGAAAATATTTGAATTTTTAGTGAATAGTAAAATTCTTTAATTTTCCATATAAATACATTATAATTTAAATACATTATTCCAAAAATAAAAATCGGTGTAAGAACCCAAATATTGAACTCAAATTATTTTATTACTATTATTGTTCATGTAATCATCACTATTGGTTGTCTTATGGAAAATTAATAAACTAATGATTATGATATTATGAAAACTCTCTTCCCCTCCACTATAAATATCACCCCTCCTTAACTCTTCTCTTCACGACTCTCAAGCCTTGTTCCTTGAATATTTTCTAAACAAATCTCTCCTCAAGATCCTTAACCACTTCCAACTACCCCTAGTCTCTTCAAAATACCAAATCCTATACCCTTAAGAAGGCTCTCACGGAAGATTTATTCATGAGGTAAATTCCTCTTTTCTATTCTTTCTTTTCTTTTCATGTTCATTTGTTTTATTTTCTATAATTACCTTTCCTCATAAAAATGTTATGAAAACTTCAGTACCTTACATGTACTGTAATTTTTTTATGCTAATGGAATATGTTATTATCATCACTCATTCACTCTTCTTTATTTTAGTAGTAAAGTCACCTTCCGAGAGGTGTTAATTTACCACATTCAAGGATGATGAGTTTTAAATTTCTGTTACCATCTTAAATTATGGTCATGAAACCATTTTCATGGTTGAACTGGACCATAATAGATGTATTATGAATCATCTATAGTTCTAGAATCCTTTTTTACACATGGTTGTGGTTTATAAAACAAAACATGATCATTATGGCCAAAAACCGCCAATTAATCCAAAAGCTTGTCCCTAAAGTTTTTCATAATGATTCAACATCACTCCAAGTAATCAAATTAATTTTTCAAACATGTAACCTTATATATGTTCAATAATCAAATATAACTTCAATTCTGGATGAACACCTTCAACATACATATTTATCTGATCAAGAACCGATCCTTTAAAACAGGGAAGCAAACGGACCCGAACTATGAAATTAAACCTTATAACAAATCAGAAAGGTCTTGAATGAACATAAAAAAGGTTATACTGAATAAAATAAATATATAATAGGTTCATTAATTATTAAATAAGAAACATAAGTTTTATATTTAGTTCATTAATATCAAGTGCAGAGCACCATCAGACTTAAGGTAAGGGATCCTCTCCATTTCACTTTTATTCAAGAATATACTCTATGTTATTCCATTTTATGTGTAATCCCTAATAATGGGGTATTATTTCACACATCCCCATACTTCCCTCAGGATTAATAAATTATGAGGAACACATTTCTCTATCAATAATCCCTCTTAAGTACACTTGGTACCGTGCCGATAATCCGTATGGAATTCTACCTAAACCGCCTTTATTCCTTTAGGTTTCTATATAATTCTTTTTATCCGCATGAAGTTGTATTTTATTTTTACATAAAACATATACATGCTGTTTATAAGTTCTAAACTCGTGTTTCAATATCTATCCCTCATTATCTTTTAGGGATATACATGCTTTTATATGATTCCCTCCTCATTACTTCCTAATAAGAAAACTCGATTTATGGGAACTATCCAATTTTTTTTACTCAATTTATAGTGAACCATATCTGATATTTTAAGCCAACATTGTATTTATAAAATCAGGATTTAAATTATTAAAACCTTTATGGTTCACTTATGGTTTTATATAAAATATTTTTTCTTTTTCTATTTTAAAAGCTCTATAGTATTTTCCTTAAAACCGCACAAAAAACAGTTATTGCTATAATTTCTCAAATACATTTCTTACATGTCGTCAATTATGCTTTAAATCACTTACCATGATATATTCCTATTTTAACTTATAAAAATCCATGTATTTTCTAGTTCCCTTCCTTCATGGAAACTTTCATGATACGCCCATTGGTTATGCTTTATGTCAGGATTATGGTACCCAATTATTTCCATGGGTAACCCCTGTGTGTATGTAAGATTGATTATGTATGATTCTGTATGTGGAAAACATATTAATGAAATGTAATATGGGTGAAACTATATATCGGTCCAATGAATTAGTTAAATTTAAGTCTCATGAGATATTATGTGCGACAATATTGGCGGTTAGCCTTGGCTTGTGTTACTATGTGAGACGATCTTGCTAGCTATCCTTGGCTTGTGCTAATATGGGAATTAATTTTGGAGGTTAGCCTTGAATCATACTAAAATCATGTTTTATGTTTGTTCCACATTTATATTATTCAATTTTTAAATGATCCCATGTTTATATGTTATGATTCTTTATGTTACATGCCTTTTTAATATCATAATGTTTTTCCTTCTAACCCATGTACTAAAATTTTAATCTTATGTTTATTCCCTTGTTGGACTTTTTAGCTCAACGCTTTGTTCAAGTGATCCTCAGGGTACCCTATGTAGATATAAGGGCTCAAATGAAGTTATGAGGTCTTTATGAATTCTAAATAAAGAGATGTTATATTTAGTTCCATGTTTTTAGGTTTATGTACCTAGTCTTCAAAGACACTAGACTTCTTCATCCTTAAATTGTACACTGTTGTATAATTATGCTTGAAATCATGTAATTTTATTTGTAAAAGGCTATGGTTGTTATATAGAACATTTAAATCCTATAACATTCTTATTAAATTATTTGGGATTAATTTATATTTGAGATATAGTCCATCTTCCGAGGATTCTATGAACTATTGTTTTAGAGAAAAACCCACATTTTACTTCGCCCTTCTGGTAGGGTATACAGAAGGCTCTTGGTATAATGGTTTTCTTTAGTATGACTTTCCACCCACACACAGTTGGATAGTTGGAGTATACTATGTAGGTTCTTGAGGATATGATGCAATCATGTGTTCTATATATCTGTGGATCATGGGATATGAAACAAGATTTAGTTTATTTTTCCTATAAAAATAGTAATTAGAAAACTATTTACATGGAACCATATGAGGATATTTGAGGTTAGCCATGCATATCACCTCTATATTGGATGGAAGTGGGTGAGTTAGAGTTTTTTTGACCGATTCTCATGTAGGGGATGTTTGATATGGTTTAACTAATTCATAAGTGAATAGATAAATATCAAATTAGGCAGAAATTGTACGATAATAGACATTGATAACCCCTAGAGTTCATAGAGGGTGATTGTGTATTCCTTCTGGTGTCTCCTAGATTGGGTCCCCATAGGATAGAATGACTGAACAAGTTGGTATGGTTCACTGGACTCTTTGAGGTTGTGGATAGAATCGGGCTGGTAGCATACTGATTGTCTCTTCCATAGAGATACATTTCTATGCATGATTTTTTTCATGTGTCCCAGCTTTGGTGGCATCACCCCATTACATATAATTTGATAAATGTGGATGATGTTGATCTTGATCTAGATGCATCCTTTTAGGATCATCTAATACATGTGTTGGATTGTAGAAAGAAAGTGTTACAAGGAAATAATGAGACGGTATTTCATGTATTATGAAAACATTACTATGGTCTGGAGTAAAATGGGAGAGAGAAGCAGATGTGAGGGCTTAGTAACCTAATATTTTTTACTCAGAATCTTATAGATGCATGGGAGTACAAATCTAGGATGAGATGTTATAAGGTGGGGAGATTGTGAAACCCTGGTCGTTTCTACATATGTCTCTTACTCATTTAAAGGCACTCTTTTAGATTTTTTTGAGTAATATTTTCATGGTATTTACATTGGGGTGTGTTTGGGTACAAAATTTGAGAAAAATTAAAGAAATATAGTAGTTCATTATTGGGACATGGTTTTACCTAACTGTGCACCCAGGCCTAGAAAACTGTTCAACCCTGAACATAGGGTTTTTTCATGGTTAGTGCATGGTTTTTCAAATAATACACCATAAAAGGAGAAACTATGAACCCCCTTATAAAAGATGCATAGTTATGGTGAACAGTTATGGGAAACCATGCATGCATTTTTAATTCACCCAAAATTTTGTTTTAAATTTATTGAGACCCAATTTTAATACCAATTCAACACCCAATCGACCCTAACATTTCATTCACAATTTTAAATCCTCTTGACATATTACAATCCATTCTGAAATCTATTATTCATGATTTCAATACCTTATTTATGATCTTCACCCCTCCCGATAAGAGGATCTCATCCTGTGTACTTTCCCTTCTCTTTCCCATTCTTCTTCCATCATTTAATTGTTGTTCTTTCCTCTTTGTGGTTCAATCTAGATCTATTTTTTATCTAGATATACAGATCATGGATCTAGATCTAGAAGTAAGGGATATTTATTTTTTCAATCATGGATTTTGGTTTTAGATCCGGATCTTGTGCTACATCATTATTCAGTTGAAATTGGGGGGTTTTGTTGGGTGATCATTCATCAATGAATTGAGGTAGACAGTCTATAATCCAAATCCAAAAGTCTAGATTTAAATTATGTGAATGTAATTGTAGAATTTTCATTAGATGTTTATAAATTTAGATCTATATTTAATTAATAAACTTGGTGAATTATTTTTTTTCAGAGATGTGAAATTGGGGATTTGGGGATTAGAGATTTTCATAATTAATTGTTAAATTAATTATGAGATAATGAGATTATTGATTTGAATAATTACTTATAGAAATAATTATGGGGTATTGAAGTTGTTGATTTGAATAATTAATTGAAGAATAAATTGTGAGATATTGACATTATTAATTTGAATAATTGATTGTATAATTAATTATGAGATATTGAGATTATTTATTTCAATAATTATTTGTGGAATTGATTATAAGATATTGAGATTTGAGAATTAAATAATTAATTGTGGAATTAATTATGGGATTTTGAATTGGTGGATATTTATTATTTACTTGATGAATTAATCAATGAGATTGATATTCTTAATTAATTGGTAAATAAATTTACGGGAACTATAATATTAAATAATTGTTGAATTAGTGATGAAATTTATATGGATAATTATGTTTTGAATTATTTTTGTGTTGGTGACATGGAAATTTAGTAATGTATTATTAATTATTAATGGTAATATGATCATTCAATTGTGAAATTATGAAAGGTAACATGGTCAATAAATTTTGATATTATGAATGGTAACATGATCTTTCATTGTGAAATTATGAATGCTAACATAGTCATTCAATTATGAGATTATTAATGATATCATGGTAATTAAATATTGAAATTACGAATGGTAACTGGGTAATTCAATTGTGAAATTATGAATGGTAACATGGGAATTAAAGTCTAAAATATGAATGGTAATATTGGAATTCATGTATGAATTAATGAATGGTAATAATGGATCTCTTAGTTATGATATCCCTTGGGAATTGTTCAGACTCTGACACAGGCCGAAGCTGGTATTGAGATGTGGGTGTCCATGGGAACCCATAGCCTTATGTTTTTAAATAAATATTAATTAATAATATGATAACTATTTAATAATTCATTGTAATTATTTCTTTATATACATGTGTATACACTATTAATGACTCGGTATTGTTTTAGACCTCATTGGTGGTGGCCAAGTGAGGTATACTCACACCCTACTTGGGCTTCATGATCAGTTCCTGAAAAGATTTAATGGTTATAGTATAGGATTAGTGAAAACACCATATGTTAGATGGAAGAGTTGGGATGGGGCATGGATGAGGGAACGAGACGTGGTTCAAGACCCTCATGGGGATTTATTAGTGTATTTACTTTTGAGTTTCATTTTGACACTTGGCATGTACTTCATCATGGAGTATCTACATTGATTTTTGATATTATATTTCTAGTTTTGGTCATCTTGTGATATTTTTATTTTCTTGGTTATGAATATATGTCAGTTTTTTATTGTTTATTTATTTATGTAGGTATTTTACTATCATAAAGATGGTATAGTCTCTCCATTATTAATATTAGATCCTGACTTCTAGTCAGAAGCCCTTGGAATGTGACGAGGTGTTCTTGAGGTCATTTGATCGACTGGCTTAGGACCCCAGTGCATGGCACCTAGGTTAGGATGTTAAAAAAATTTATTTCCATGGTGTGTTTATGATCTCAACAAGGTTCACATTATTATTCATCGCATGAGATATTTGGACGAGAATTGAAATGAAATTTTATTCTCTATATCATATCTCGTTTGGTTATTTATTGGGGAAAATTATCACATTATCCATCTCTCTAACTGTTAACTTAATTTATCCTATATCTAACTAATACTAAAACCAAAAGGGTTAATAAGAGTCATACCCAAAAAAACATAAGATAATCTGTGTAAATAACCATATGAAAATTAAACCATGTGATGCATTACTATATAACAAATTCATGTTATCATGTGATTCATTTGGTTAAACTAATGTTTTATTTAGTTGGGTTACCTTATATTTCAAATCCCCAAAAATAACTAAACCTTTCATTCATACCAACTATAATGACCCAACATTAAATATTACATAATCTTGTAAATTCTTTTATAATTCACATTATTAAATTCTCAAAGATCTTTTCATTTTAGTATTTTATATAACCATGACATAATTCATACATATCAACCCATAATCATACGAAGTGGGTACTAATAATATGGTATCCATTTGTTCGATAATATAATAGTTTTTAATAAGACATGAATTATTTTCATGAAATATCTTCATAACATTCATCTTGGATTCTTCATTTCTATTACCATTACCTAAGGCCTATGAAAACATTTTAAAACATGGGATGGGAACAAAAAGCTCAATAAGCAACATGGAAAAATAAAGGAACCATTAGTCCATGAATACTTATGAACATATGAAATAATTTCACAAAGAAATACTTCTCACCCAAAAAGTATCATATACATACTTTGTAAAAACATGATATTTACATACAACATAAAAACATAAATTAAACCATATAGGTAACATGGTAAAGTACTTAATTTAGATTGCAACACTCATGGCTACCATATAATTTGTAACCCTCACAACTAAATTAGAATGTAACCCTCACAGCTGGCATATTGTTTAACCATCATAGATACACTTTGAGTAACCATACAGTTGACCAAAAAAATAAACATACCCAATTAATTTGATGTAGATATAGCTTTCACCCTTCATCGTAAACAATTCCCAAGAAAAAGTTAATAATCATAAAATATGAATACATATAATCATAGAAATCATTCTTTAAAAAGATCACTTATTAAAGGAATATTGCGCACATAAAAAGGAAATCAATTACATAAAAATGACCATGTAATATTGTAAATAAAACATGAAAATATTAAGGAATTAAGAAATTATAAAATTCCTCTCATTCCATATATATTAAAAAAATACTCATTTTAAATTTTGTAGAGATAGAAATTAAAAGATGACTTTTTAAGAAAAGTCCCTTACTCTGGGATCTACTTCCTAAAAACATGTTCAAGCATCCTGTGAAATGGTTTTAAGAGTGTAATTGATTTACTATATAACTATATTCATGTTTATAATACATCATATGATCATTTTATAACATATATCCACCAATTTATTAATAATATTTTGTTATTCCCATTGTTTTTAGTGCGTTCTTTACATGGTTCTGTTGGAACCATGACCTTTCTCTGTAGGAAATGGTTCTTACGTGAAAATCATTTTGTGAAAAATTGGAGTTTTTCATGATACGGTGGGTTTTGCCCATGGGGTTCATCAAATCTTATAAATAAGAGGTGACCTACATTATTCGGTATAGGTTAATACTGAGAGAATATCCAAGTTCTGATGCGTGTAAAAGTTGCATGAAAAGGGAGTTGTGCAGAAAAGTTAATGTTGCAAGGAAAATTCAAATTTGCATGGAAAATTCAAAGTTCCACATATAATATATAGTTGCATGAAAAAGTCAAAGGCGTGCATAAAGGGTGTAGTTGCGTGAAATATCTTCAGCAGAAAAAGAAAATCTTACACGCAAAAGCAAGATCTTGCGCACAAAGTGTAGGTGTTGCTCACAATTGTCAGTGTAAGGTGATGGCATGTTCTGAATATCCAATTCATTGGCTCTGTGCTTTAAAGTGCATCAATCCAGGAATTTGATGTAAGCAGTGTATCGCACTGAATAGAGACAAAGAATTCAATGAAAATATATTGAAGCGACTTTCAAGTTGATAATCAGAGTTTGACATCTCTCAAGGTAGTGAGCTTGGGGGAGTAGAGGGAAGTGATCCAAGGGATGTAGTGAGCTATCCAAGAACCTTTGTAAAGGTAGTGTTCCTTTCACATAGTGACTATGACCGAGCCTTATAATCCACAAACTATTTAAAATTAGTGTATTTTGGTATGACTGACACACTGTCGGTGTAAGCTCCTTGCACGTATCCCTAAGTGGTGAACCAAGTAAAAGTGTTTTGTGGTCTCTATGCATGTGATTGTTTGATTTGTATTCTGATCATTCTATTTGGTTTAATGAGTTCCTTCCCATGCGGAAACAAGATCCTTGTTTTAAAAGAAAAAGTTGACACCCTAATTCACCCCTCCCCTCTCAAGGTGTCCCAGGGTCCTACTGGTTCCCATGGAAAGTTTATCATTGGCATCCATTTCAAATATAAATAATAATCATGAAGTGATAAAATAAAAATATTTAGTTCATTTTAAACAATTAGACGTGAATTTAAAAATTTCATGATTACAGTAAATTGAATGAAAACTCATCATTCAAGAACATGGTGAATCGACAAACCATGGATGATGATTTCGCATTTAAGAATTAAAGAACAAAATAAGATATTTGATAATGAATTCACCATTAACAGAATAAAAACCCATTATATATATGATACTAGAGTTATCATGAATCATTGGATATGGGTTTGATGAAGATAAAAGTGATAAAATATTTAAAATAGAAGAAGGAATTTTGCCTCATGAACATTTCTCCTTGAGAACCTCCTCAAGGCCCTTGGAAGTGGTATTTTTGTGTAAATAAAAGCCATAGAATGTATAAAGGGGTGAGGATAAAGGAATTTGGAAGAGTATAGTCAATAAATAAGTCTCATGGATATAAATATTTTTGATGGAATGCTCCACCATTTATAATTGGGGTGCTCAGAAAATAGGAATTGCTTAAAATATTAAAATATATTAATTACAATACAGGTTTAAATAAATTAAAAAGGGATAGAAGTAACATTTGAACACAATTTTGATTGAATACTTTCATGTATTTTATTGTAAAATAATTTTGGAACATAAAATTAATTTAATAAAATATTTTATTCCAAAAAAATAATTCATGTCCAATTAAACACTATTAATAAATATGACTTTAAACACAAAAAAAAGTTTTAAATTCTAAAACATTTTTTTATTATATTATATAAATATCATATTAATCTATTTAATTTATTAATTATCTTAAAATATCATATTATATTTTTTTATCATTTTTAATATCATTTTTTTTATTTTTTCGTCAAATAAATAATTACTACATCATAATTATTCGAGCCAATTAGGTAATTATTTATACACTGAAAATTTAAAAAAAATCATGAAGAATTTTAATTTATTAGCCTAAAATAAACTAGATGCATTCTAGAAACTCTACTACAAAACAACACATTAAAATATTATACTACATAGAAACTATAATTTGAGGTTGGTACCCAGTTTATGGCTCCCTTCTCTCACGGGGTCCTCCTGTGCCTGATTCTCCGCCTAGGGTTTCATCGCTTCCCGGCGTGCTCTCTATCCGGTCCATGGTGGCTTGAGGTGGTGCCGCATCGATCCTCCTCTCCAGGTCTCTACAGATCCGGGCTTCAACGGGTTGCTGCTTTGTGTGACGGCGTGCTTGTGCGGTTTTGTGGGGTTTCCGGTTGCGGCTTGGTGGTGATGAGGTGCGGTGTAAAGGTTTGGCGGCTTTGGTTTGATTTGGAAAGGTGGCCTTCGAAGCGGGATCCAGATATGTTTTCTATGGATTTTTGGGTTGCTGCTTCGTGTGACGGCGGAGATTTTTCGCGCGGACGGGTGGAGTTTCTGGTTGCGGCTTGGTGGTGATGAGGTGTAGTGTGATGTTTTGCCGGCTTTGGTGAGAAATGGAGAGGTGGTTGTCATTGCGAGATCCAGATCTGATTTCTACAGGTTTTGAGGAAGTGATGACTTTCTGCAAAATCTTAGTTCAGTTTTCGGCTAGGGATGACCATGAGGTGCAGCATACTGGCAAGGTCTCTTAGATCTGTGCTTGGGTTTGCACGGATGATATAGGTTTGTCTCGTTTTGGTTCTCCTGATTCTCTTTTTCATGATGCTATTGCAAGTCTTCGGAAGTTGTGCTATGTTGCGGCTCTGCTGGTTTTTGGTCTTACGTATTTTTGTTGCCTCGATGGTTGTTGGTGGGTTGGTAATGAGTTGGTGCTGCTATTGGTTGATGGAACTGATGTGAGGATACCCTCTGGTCGTTTGGCCGCTGGGATCCCATGCAAGTCCTGGTGGCTGCAGATGCTGTTTGGTGATGTTTGTTTGAAGCCGTTTCGGACTTGGTTTTGGATGGTTGTGTTGATTGCTGGTGATTGCGGATGTGGGTGGCTGGTACATATGTGGTGGGATTGTCTTGATGTAAGAGGGGATTTGCTGGAGTTTCCCATTGGTGTTGGCTGGACTGGTGCCGATTTTCGGGTGATGGTTGAAGGTGATGTATTGGATTATGGATGTTGGTGGTCTGGTTTTGCTAGCGGTGCTACTGGAGCGGGGCTTTGGTTGACCCCTTCATTGAAGGTGAAATTTCTGCTGGATGGAGAATGGCTTGAAGGTCCCCTGGTGATGTTCCAAATACAGCTGAAGTTCTACAGGCTGGATGTGGACTTGCTGAATGCTGGTATTGGTTCCGAGGTGATGATGTTGCGGTGGTGATGGTCATGCTTGGCTTTTCTGTTTTTGCTTTTGTTTCTTTGTTTTCTTTTTTGAAGTTCGTCTGGGGTTTTTGGGCGCCGGTTGATTGACCCCGTCCCTCCCCTTGTCCGTTTGCTACATCTGCTGCATCTTTTTTCTCTTAATAAACATTGAGGAGTGTCAGGAATAACATGGAAGTCGAACCTCTTCTGCTATAATTTGATAACCTGACTTCCTTTTGAAATAAAATATTATAAGGAACTCAATGTGATTCATGTGGGTCCAAAATGTCACAAAATAGAGTAAAAAATATATATTTGATTAAACATACACATACAAGTAAAGTATTAAATTTTATGTTTCAATTAATTATTCTTATAAATTTAATTAAAACATTTTATTTATTTTATTCTTGTTCTTGCATAAAAATTGCATCAGCATTGCATAATCATTAATGATAATTATTTCATTTTGAAAAATAAAAAATAAATTGATATTATAAAAATTATTTAATTATTTTTAAAATAATCATTTATATTTATTCATTATGAATATTTACTCATATCTAAGATAATAATACTTCTTAAATTTGTTAATTTTTCTTTTTGTTCCTTGGGAAAGCATTGCGCAAGAATTTAGATAAATCACAAGTTATATAATTATAAAATTATAATTCAACAGATTAATAACCATCCATATATAATAATTAATAAAAAATTAATCAATATAATGTTTATCACACCATTATTATCTATATGTTACCAGTTTTACTTTTTCGGTGATGCGCTGTGGCTACATTGGAACTAACAATGATTTGTATACATATCTTGAAAAAATATTTAATTCCCATGTTCTAATAAGTTTATGTACATTATTTATATTATAATATCATTTTATGATTATTTCCTAAATTTAATAAATTATATATCATACTTATGTCTTGATGTTGACATAAACAAATAATGTTTTTTTATTAAAAACTGTATCTTTTACTATTCACTATTTTTTTTTCAAAAAAAAATCTAAAAAAATCATACTAAGATAACTTTGAAATTATGAATTCAAAAATGAAATTATTTTTTGTCAAATTAAAATTATATTATTTTAAAATTAATCTTTTAAATATGACCATATAAGAATTTATTTACTTTAAGAATTACGTAACATAATGAATTTGACTATTTAATTAAAGAATAGTAATAGATATAAGAACAATAATCTATAAATAACTCGGTTGTTACATTCTCCCCCAACCCCCTTTTTAAAACTGAATCCTCATAATTTTATTCACTAATTTAACAAATATGGATACTTTTCCCTCATATCATTTTCAGATTCCAATGTTGTTTCTTCAACCATGTGGTTTCTCCACAATACATTAACATGGTGAATTTCCTTGTTCAACAATACTTCCTCTCTATGATTAATAATCTAAATATGTTTCTATTTATAGGAGAGGTTCTCATCAAGCTTAACTGCATGTAGCCTCAAAACATGAGATAAATATGGCACATACTTTCTCAACATCAAAACATGAAAAACATTGTGTACCTGAGATTAAGTAGGAGTCAAATATGCTCAGTAGGAAACCAGTACAACTTTCTCCAGTATTTTATGGTGTTCAATAAACCATGGAATTAGCTTTCATTTCTTATCAAAATGCATAACACTTTTCCAAGGAGATATTTTAAGAAAACCATGATCACCTACCTCGAAAGAAAAGTCTATACTCATGTCATATGCAAACCATTTCTCCTTTATCTAAGCTATCCTCGTGTGTTTAAAGATCATACTCACTCTCTCAGCTACTTCCTCTACTAATTCTGGTCTCATCCACTTCATTTCCCTAAATTCATACCAAAATTCTAGAGTTTGACACTGCTTTCCATATAATGTCTCAAAAGGTTCCATTTGTATATTGGAATGAAAAATGATATTATAAGAAAACTAAACAAAAGAAAGATGTTGATGACCACTTCCCTGGTAATCCATTGAACATGCTCGAAGATTTTATTCCAAGGCTTGGGTTGTTTTCTCATTTTGTCCCTTAGATTGAGGATGAAAAGTTGTACTGAAACTGAATTTTTTCCAATAAATTCTATATGCCTTTCCAAAAGTTATAAGTAAACCTGGGATCATGTTCAAATACAATGTAAATAGGAACTCTATGTAACCTGATAATATCATTGAGGTAGAATCGGGAAAGCTGATCGAAATACATAGTATCTTCAATAGGAATGAAATGTGAAAATTTAGTCAGTCGGTCAAAAATAACCCAAAATTGCATTGTTTCCATAAGAATCCTTTGATAATCCCATCAAGGAGTCCATGGATATATTTCCTCATTTTCACTGTTGAACTAGTAAAGGCTGAATCATCCCCTTTTTTAGTTGTTTATCTTCTTTATCATGTTGAAATTTCAAATATTTCATGGTAAAATCTGTAATATCTCTTTTCATTTCATCCATGTAGTAATACTACTGAAGGTGTCTATATATCACAGTACTTCCTAGATGAACTGGAAATGGAGAACTATGATCTTCACATAATAATTCTTTCTTCAGTTGGGAATCAGAAGGCACACATAATCTCTTTCCAAATATCAAAATACACTCTTTATCAATGATAAATTATGGAAACTTACCCCTTTTAACCAATTTTTTCTTTTCTATAATGCTTGGTATTCATTCTGAGCTTTCTTAATTATGTCTGATTGAAATGGCTTCACTAACACCTGATGCAAAAGAGAGGAATTTCTTGTACCAACAACTTCCAATCCAAAATTCATCAAATTATTAATCCGGTTGCCATATTCCAAACATAGCATGGTTAATGTAGCAAGATGTTTTCAGCTTATGGCATCCCCAACTTTATTTGTTTTTCTTGTATAGTAATTGATCATGAAATCACAATCCTTTATTAGTTCAATCCATCTTTTATACCACATGTTCAATAAATTCTGGGTAAATATATACTTCAAACTTTTATGATCAGTATATATTTTACATTTGGCTCCGTATAAATAATTCCTCCAAAATTTCAAAGAGAAAACCAAAAATTTTATTTCCAAATAATGTGTAGGATAATTTAATTCATGAGGTCTTAGTTTCCTTGATGTATAAGATATGACATGATCATTATTCATGAGAACACAACCAAACCCCTTCAATAAAGAATCCTTTTAGATGAAAACGTCTCCATTTCTGGAAAGTATGTCCAAAAATGGAGCATTCACCAATCTATACTTCAGTTCCTAAAATAAAAAAACATAATCATATATCCAAATAACATTACCCCCAACTCATGTTAACTTATTTGTAGGGCTATAAAACTGTGTAAATTATTTTAAAAACTCTCAGTAAAAGGCTGCCAATCCAAGAAAACTATGAATCTCAATAAGATGTTTAGGTATTGTCCATTCATCAACAACTTTTGTCCTGGGGGGATCAAACTTTAGTCCATCCTTATTTACAATGCATATAAGAGAATAATTTTTTTTTCATCCAAAAATCACATTTTGAAAAAAAATTGTATAACTTATTTTTTTAGAGTTTTCAGGATAATCCTTAAATGTTTTTCATTATCCTCATAAAATTTTGAAAATTCCAAAGTATCATCAATACAAACAAAACAAAAATTATAAAAATAATCACGTAATATTATATTCATAAGATCCATGGGTAATGAAGAGGAATTTTTCATACTAAATGGCATGACAAAAAACTCATAATGCTCATATCTAGTATAAAAAGATACATTCAGGATATCATCCTTCTTTACCTTCAGGTAATAGACCCCATATCACAAGTCGGTCATGGAAAAATACTAATCTCCCAAAAGTTGATCAAACAAGACAAAAATGTGAGGAAATGGATACTTTTTTCTTAATAGTAATGATATTCAAATCTCTATAATCAATGAAAAGTCTCATGGAAGCATCATTCTTTTTAACGAAAAATAGGAGAACTCGTTGATGATGTTCTAGGATGAATGAAAACATTACCAAGAAACTCCTTCAACTGATTTTTCAATTCTATAAGTCCACTTAAGCTATTCGACAAGGGGGTTTTGAAATTTTCTTATAATAAAGTACAAAGTCATTAGTGAATTCAACTTCCTACTCAGGTATGACACTATGCAACTCATCGAGAAAAACATCATGGTATTCACTTACCCCTGGAGCATTATTTATCTAATGAATTCCCTTGTTTTCAACAATGTGTGAATGATTACTTTCATTTATATATTTTAGCATTTTCACATATTCCTAGTTTTTTATCAATGGTATGGATTTAATCTTGTATAAAAACTAAAAATCATTATTAAAAAAACTTCTCTAGCTCTAAAATCTATCTTATCATTAAAAATAGAAATTCAATCCATACCCAAAATAACAACAAACTCTACTAAGGGAAAAACAATAAGGTTTTCTTGTAATGTATTTCCATGGACAACAAGAGAAATATTCTTATAATGCATTTTCTATAATATTTCCCCATTGTTTTTTAACCATAAGATCCTATCTAATTTTGTGATTTGAAATTTCCAATTTACTAGAATACTTTTTAAAAATAATGGATTTTTTATACCTTGTATCATACCATAAATTAGAAAAAACTAAGTAAAAAAACAAAGTATCAGATACCACTTCATGGGATGGCCAAACATCTACTGACGTAGTTACAGAGGATCTCACTACACCTTTATGCTAACAATCTGGTTGGTTTCCATCATTCATATATTTCTTTCAGATGGTATTTGCATAATACCAAATATAACCACATTTAGATCACTTTACAGTCTTCTTATTATAATTAAACATACCATCACTAAGATTATTTTCATTGTAATATCGAGACATATTCCCAAACATACCACATTAGAAATTCTTTCTGGATTTTTTAAGCCATTCACCAGGGTTCTTTTTATCATATATCCCACAAACTAGAAATTGAATTTTCTTACATTAATATTTCTTTGATTGATTGTTTCCCATCACTTTCTATATAGACCTCTTCTTCTGTTTGTTTTTAAAGTAAACATGATCATTGGAAAACATCATTTCTACCCTCTCAACATATCGAACAAGTATCTCATAAATTTTTAAATAATGGGATGTAAAACCCCTTTAGTATCTTCACTTCAATCCTAAGTAAAAATAATTAATTTTACTAACAAGATCTCAAATTAAATTTTTGGAATACCTTTCCAATCGGGTGAATTTTTCTTCATAAATGACTACTGAGTATTACTCCTTTTTATTCAATTCATGGAATTGATTTTCCATCCTAAGTCAAAACACATTAATATAATATTTTTCTAGAATTTTTTTTAAATTCATCCCATTTCAAGTCATTAATATCTCTGTTATCTCTGATATTCTTGTCCATTGACCACCAATCATCAGCTTCACCTTCGAAATAGAAAAAGGATAGACTAACATTTTGATTAGGTGAACACATCACGAAATCAAATATCTTTTAATTGGTTTTAATCAATCCTTCAACTACCATAGGATCTGAATATCCACTAAAAGTAGGTGGGTGCTGCCTCATAACATGTTCCATTATTTTCATGTTCCATTTTGTAGTTTTGGATGTTCTCTTGCATGGATACCACCACCATTTATATCCTATTTCAACTGATTCATTACTATCACAAACATCTCATTTCCAATCCCCACCATTCTAGATTTTATATATGGAAAGATATCATCTACTCAGTGTCTTCCTACTTCAGTTTCCCTATTCCTTCTACAGAAAAAAATTATGAACAGACATATCTTAGATGAAGAAACATGGTAATCTTCAAATTCTATATCATTTAAAATTAACCATAAGGTAAAAATCAATTATGGTATTATATTAACCTCATACTAACCCCTAAAATTAAGAAACCAACCATAAACATTACATAATCTAGAATTTTTTTTAGAATTCACATTCTTACATTCTCTAATATATTTTATGTTTATACTTTTAGATAATTAGGACATAATTCATACATATCAACCCATAAGAATATAAAGTGGGTACTACTAAAATAATATCCATTTCTTCTATAATAAAAACGTTTTTAATAAGACATGAATTATTTTCTTGAAAATTATTCACAACATTTAGCTGGGATTCATATTTTATCTTACCCATCCTTAAAACCTATGAAAAACATTTTAAGACGTAGGATGAACACAAAAATACCATTAATGGACAGAGAAAAAATGCAACTATTAGCCCACGAATACTAATAAACATATGAAATCATTATCACAAAGACATACTTCCCATCCATACAGTATTGTATACTTTATAAAAACATGATATTTCCAGAAAACATATAAAATATAAATAAAATCATAAAGGTAACTTGGGTAATTATGTTCTTAATATTGTAAACCTTGTGACTAAAATATGATTTTTAACTCTCATGGCTACCTTACAATATAACCCTAAAAATTACCTTATGGTTTAACCATGATAGTTAAACATGGATTAACCATAAAATATAACTACAATATAAAAATACCCAATTCAATGTAGGGAGATATAGGTCTCAACCTTATTCATAAACAATTCCCAAGAACTAGACAATAATCATAAAAAATGAATACTTACAATCATAAAAATCATTCCATGAGAAAGTCACTTATTAAGGGAATATTGCGCACATGAAAATGAAAACATTTACACAAAAAATGACCATGTACTCTTACAAATAAAACATCATAATAATAATGCATCATGAAAGTGGAAAATTCCACTCATTCTGTATAATTTAAACACACTCCATTTGAATTTTGTACAAAAAGAAATTAAAATGTGTCTTTTGAAGAAATATCACTTACCTCGGGTTCAACATCCTCCAAACATGTTCAAACCATTGGTATAATAGTTCTAAGAGTGTTATTGATTTATTATATAACTATATTTATGTTTATAATACATTATATTACCATTTTATAACATACTTCTTCTCATTTATTAATAATATTTTGGTATTCCCATTGTTTCAGGTGCATTCTTTACAAGGTTTCTATGGTTGATTTATTATGGAATTTCTTTTCAAATATATATAATACTACATAAGTGATAAAAAGTATATTTATTAAATATGGAAAAAATTATATATGAATTTAAACCTTTCATTAATGCAGTAAAGGGAAATGAAAAATCATCGTTCATGAATGTGGTGAATCGACAAACCATGGATAATGATTTTGTTTTTTAGAATAATAGAAGAAAATAATATATTTGATGATGAATTTAACAATAAAATAATAAAAACATAGTATATATATGATACTATAGTTTTCATGAAACATTGTTTATGGGGGAGATAATGGATGAAGTGAGAAAAAAAATCAAAAGTGAAGAAGGAATTTTACCTCATGAATATTTTTCTTTGAGATTCTCTTTAAGATTCTTAGAAGTAATCGGTTTGTAAGACATGTTGCACTAGAATGTGAAAATTGATGAGGATAATGTAATTTTTTAGAGGATATATTAAAAATAAGGATCAAGGTTATGAATATTTTTCATGTAATAAGCCTCCTTTTATAATTGGGGTGAGGGGAAAATTAGGAATTACATAAAATATTTAAATATATTAAGTGTAATATAGGGTTAAAGACGTTAAAAGGGGTTATAAATAATAGGGGATCACAATTTAGACTAAATATTAACATTTTTTCCTTGTTCAATATTTTTTAAATTTATGAATTAATTAAGAAAATATTTTATGCATGAGAAATAATTTGTATCAAATTAAACACCATTCATAAATATGACTTTAAATACGCAAAAAAGTATCAAATTTGAATAATTTTTTTATTATATCATATAAATATCATATTAATCTATTGAATTAATGAATTATCTAAAAAGACCATGTTATATTAATTTTATTATTTATAATATCATTAATTTGATTAATTAATTAATTAATTAATTATGGCACCATAATTTTTTAAGCCAATTAGGAAAATATTTATTCTCTAAAAATTACAAATAAACATTCATGAATAAGATAAGTTTATTATTTTTCAATAAACTATTTATCTTTGTAGAAATATATAGGAAAGCCATATATTAAAAAAATCTACTAATTAAAAACTATAATGTAACAACTTGACTTCCTTCTGAAATAAAATATTATAAAGGCCTTAAAGTGATTCATGTGGGTCCAAAACATCCCAAAATCATATAAAAAGAGATATTGGGTGAAAATTACACATAAAAATAAAATTATATTGTTTATGGATCAATTAAGTATTCTTATAAAGTTAAATAAAACATTTTATTCATTTATTTCTTCTTCTTGTATAGGCATTTCATAAGAACTGCAGAGGTGTTAAAGATAATTATTTCATTTATAAAAGATAAAAATAAATTACTATTATGAAAATAAACTAATTAGGTTCAAAATAATAATTTATATTCATACATTATTAATATTAATTCGTGTCTATGAAAATAAAACTATATAAATTTGTTAATTTTTCTTTTCTTGCCTTGCACAAACATTGCACATGCATTTCGATAAGTATCATGTTATATAACTCTAAAATTAGAATTTAATATATATATATATATATAATCAATCATATGTAATAATTAATAAAAAATTTATCAAAATCATTATTAGCACACTATTAATATCTATATATTACCAGTTTTGACTTTTTCAGTGCTGTGTAGGCGTTGCATTAGTAGTGACAATGATTTTTATACTTATCTTGAAAAAACTAATTTTCATGTCCTAATAATTTTCTATACAATATTTATATGAAAATATTATTATTTAATTATTCCATAACTTTAATAAATTTTATATCAGAAGTATGCCTTGATGCTATCACCAAAAAATAAGGTATTTTATAAAAAACTCAATTTTTTTACTATTCACTAAATATTTCTATTTGTCAGAAATTTCTTAATAAAAAATACTAAGATTATTTTGATAAGATGAATTTAAAATTTTAATTAGTATTTTCAAATTAAAATTATGTTATTTGAAAATAATTCTTTTAAATATAACTGTATAATAAATTATTTTTTTAAGAATTACTTAACATAATGAATTTAACTATTTAATTCTCGAATACTAATAAATATGAACAAAATCATTATATAAATATTTGGTTTGTTACACCAACTTGGTTCTATCAACCCAAACATGCATATATTTTACAACATTATTATAAATTAAACATTATATGTCACAAATATTCTCACAATACTATAACACAAAGGATTATTGTATTTGTGTATAGGCAACCTACAAATCTAAATAAAAATTGTTACTACATAATCTCACATAGACATTTCTATATAAGACTTACTTATATACATAGTCCTTTATATAATTCACTAGGAATTGGAAACAATAAGGTGTTAGCTTAAAATCATTAAAGTAAAATGTATCAATGTGTTGTAATGATTTAGATCATAAAATGTGAGATCAAATGAACAAGTGAAAAATGTATAATTAAAAGGATCATGGCGTCATAACAGATAATCATAAGCCATGATAGAAAACCATAGAACATGGAATGAGATCAGATGATCATAAAATGACTATCATTGAAGTCTAAAACCTATACCATCATGTGCTAGTAATCATAATCCATGGAAAAAGCATTGGAATATGGATTCACATTGAAATGTGAGATTAGTATTTCATGGAGTTAGTGTCCTAGCACCAAATTATTTAGTAAATGATTACTTGTAACTATAAATTGAGATTATTTATCATATTTGTGTTATTTCTCTATATAAAATTTGTATGTGATAATTTCATAAGATGTAATGGTTCAAACCCTCTTGGTCCATTACATTGCTAACTTTTTGGTGATTGGGGAAACCTAGGGACCATTGGTGACTCATTAATAAGTTTTCTAAAATTCGGGTCAAATGAATGGTAGCACTGCTGGGAGTCGGTGGCACCAATGGGCATTGGTGGCACCGAAGGGCATCGGTGACACTAATGGGTGTCAATTGCACTGATGGGTGTCGGTGGAACTGATCAGTATCTGTGACGTTGACGTGTCTCAATGGAACCAATGGGTTGTCTGTATCACCAATCACCATCGATGCCAGGGTGACGGTGCCAGGGAGATGGTTCCATGGCCACGATGGTAGGGCGATGGTTTCAGGGCGACGGTGCTAGGGAGATAGTGTCAGGGCGACACTGCTTGGGCAATGGTGTCAGGCCGACGGTGCCAGGATAATGTTTCCAGGGTGATGGTTCTAGGGTGATGGTGCCAGGGTGACGTTGATTCCCCTAATAGTTAGTCATTCCCAATATTTCAAGGACCTTCCATTTTTTCCACTGTAACGTATATTTTGACGTAAAATTGTTTTATTACCCATTTCAAAGCCATTTAAATTCAGTAAATGTTGTTTTAAACCCCCAATAATTGAGAAAACCTAGATTTACCAAAACATATAGCCTTTTTCCTCAGTGTCACACATTTTTAGTGTTTTAAAGTTTTCCCCTTTTACGTGCTATTCTCCATTTAAAGGGAATATATTAACTCACATCTATTATATCCACCATCTCTAAAGAGAATAATTAAATCTCAATTAATACCAACGTGTGAAACCACCCAAACATGTATTTGAGCCACAATTCGACTTTTAAGTACTTTGAAATCGTCTCCCTGATTTTAGGATCCGGCCTTCTCTTAAGGTGATGTCCTCTCTTTCTTTTCCTTTCGGTCTCTCATAGTGTTCCTGGAGACTTCCTTATAAGATTAATTGTGCACCCATGATGGAGCCCTTCCTACTTAGAATTGGAGTCCTTGATATTTTTCCTCTGCAAGTCACACATCCCCAGTTCTTGGAATAAGGTGTAAACTTCAATCCTTGATCATCCACGTAGGGTGTATTCCTTCATCTCCCTTTACTGTGCATCATGTAGGGTGGGTGTGATAATATTTTCCCTCAGGATGTAGAAGAAACCAAAACTTAACGAATATAATAAGTGGACTTTTAAAGAATGAAGGGGTGTGAATGATCATGATTTTTTTGTATTCTTTTATATTTGTTTATATGTTTTGATTTGTATGGACTTATGAACACTGAAAATTGCAGTCGTTGGTGGTCCTTTCTTGCGTACTAATGAACCTCTGTTTTCTGGATAATACTGTGATTGAATGGTTGTAACATGGAAATTGGATAATCATGTAAACTCGGTTGATAAAATGGATTCCCAATTAATTAGAGTCCTTAGTTTATCACACATGTTAACTAAACGGAAGGAAGGAACTTAATTAATGGTGTGGTTAAATTTGAAAAAATCCTTTCTCTATTTTGATGATCTGTGTGGTGGCTTTATTTGATGCCTTGTGGGGTGACTTATAGGGGGATGGAATGTCATAGTTGAGAAATTTTTGGGGCTTGGTTTGGTTCCATTACTTCGAGGGATCTCACGAATCCCTTTTCTTGTTGTGACACTAAAAGAGAACCAGGTGTAAATTCTTAAATTTTTTTTTGGCCATTTTCTTCTTCGGTTCAGTGTTGTTTTGGATTGTGGTTGTGCATTTTAGTCACCCATTAGTGGTGAATTATTTTCAATGGAATCACTTGAACATTATAAGATGAATGGTTTTGATGGGGAAACTATTTTCCAGGAGTGTGTTGTGTTCTGGTTATGGTTGTGGTGAATTTGTTCATGTAGGGATAACAACAAGAGTGGTTGTGTACGGTCTGGTTATCTACCTCACAACCCTTAGGTTGGGATGAGTGATTGATTATCTATATTTATAATGTTTAGTTATTTTGTTTATTAAACACACCCCACCCATGTTGAGACTTACTGTCGAACACCCCCATTTCATGGGGGAGGGTGTTTTTCCCAACATTTTTCTGAATGGCTTGTTACTAGCACATTTTTTCTCCCACTCCTAGGTATCCCAAGATTCTTCAGACAAGATGTGACAACCTAAGGATTAGAATGGCCCAAGACTCTTTGGACAGGGTGTGTTGTGGTGGTTGGCCTAGGTGTGTGCAAGCAGGTTGTTTCCCAAGTGTCTTCGAGATGAGGACGAGGTATCTTTAGTCATGCCAGTGGTTGTTGTGGCCCAGTTTTTTGTGGGTGAGGTTATGTGTGGTTGTTGTGGCCCAGGTTTTTTTGGGCATGATTATTTGTGGTATTGTCTTAGGTGTCTGCGGGCGGGGTGCATGTTGGTGGCCCACAAGGATGTTGTTGGGGTGGTAGTGGGATTACAATGGAACCTGTGGGAGAGGTCTGACACATAGGATGTACTAAATAATCAGGGGAAAAGTAGTGTGGATACCCAAATATCGATGTGTTATTACTATTACTCTACCAAACTTGCGTTATTTGGGGACTGTTTTTAAGTTAGGATAGGTGGATAGTTTCCTTGCTAGGCATTTGGGTTACCTCAACTTTCTCATGGGGAATTAGAGTGTCCCCTCAATTGTGCATGACAGCTTTTGTTTTTCCCTTATGAGTAAAATTTTATACTCACCTTGCCTATATAAAACTACTTTCAGGTTTCTGGGAGAACCATGTGGACAGTTTCTGACCTTACTAGCATAAGAATTGGGAGTTTTTGTTCCTGATTTTCACTTCCTTAGGTAATTTTCTTTGGATTTCCTTGTAATTTGTATCACTATATTTTTGACATGCATGTGGGAATGGATTATTGGGTTTTACTTTTACTTTCATATTTTATAGTTGTTTTGGACTTACCGTCTTATCTTCCAATCTTGTTCTACAAAAAGGGTAATGCCTTCCATTTCATGTGAGATTATATACCCTTGGTTCTAGTAACCACTCTAGGGCCAATTGAATGTGGGACTCAGGGGTCATTATCTCTCCTTAAACTTGAAGAAGGAATGTTCTGGAAGTTTATTGTCCCTTCTCTCATCCTGGTGAAGGTGTTTTGTGACATAAGAATATATGTTTCAATGAAATTTTATAGTAGTTTCCTTCTATGATGAGAACATGTAGGTTCTAAAACATTATTGTAGAGACCCGAAGCTTGACGTACATGGAAATTACATTACTTTTGCAGAATACTTAGTACATAACAAAAACACACACACAAGGATCGTAATAGTTTTGTGTCTTTGGAAACTCGGAATATAATCTTCTAATCGTGGTGAAATATCTTCAACATCTCCCATAAAGATCTTCCCTTTTTTTTACCTAAAACCTTTCTTTATATCCTGGGGAAAAGAAAACATAAAAGGGTGAGCTCAAATGATCAGTAAGGGCAAACAAAAGAAATATCAATCACATCATATTCATAAGAACATAACATTTTGGAAATCTTAACCTGCAAAAGAGAGAATAATTTCATAACATGGGATAAATCATGGCAGTGAAATGTAATCACAATAATCATAACTTAAAACATGAAACTTTGTGGCATTCACACATAATCATAGAGAATCATTTCTTGTTAGACAAGACTCATTTCCAAGACTATCTTATTGGACAAAGTCCCTTTCTAAACCGAGTCACCCTCGTTTCAGTCCTGTTTCACTGAACCGGTATAACCTACCGTTCCAGCCATGTCTATCTCATGAGATATAAAATCTTTACCCAATGCATTGGAGTGAGATATAGGTCCCACCCATCTCATAATGATACCATTCTTATGTGTGCCACAAAATCATAAACCATACATCATAGCATAACCCATGTAATAAAAATGAGATTCTTAAACAACATGACATCATAAAACAATTAATATAAGATAAAGGAATTCATAAAAATAATTCCATCACAACATAATCAAATCAATGTAATAATAGGGATAAAAACACAACCCTTTATTATCTTATATGGAAAATAATTTTGATAAAACACTTGAACTCCATTCTTGAGGAAAATATCCTTTCTACTTCAAAAACACTTTTCATTTCTTAACATGTCATAAAATTATAACTAAAAGAAGTTTATTAAAAATAAACATGAAAACTTTTAAAGGAATATTCTTGGAAATAATGTTTTAAAAATCCATTCATGCTGTATAAGTTAAAAAAACATTCTTCGTACTTTTGTCAGAAAAGTCAAAAAGTACCTCGTATGAAAAACGACAAAAGATTCCTTTCATATCTTTTACTAAAAACTCACCGAAGGGTAAAATTGGATATAAAATATTGTATAAGGGTATAAATATTACATATTGAGTAAACATGGATGTGGATGATAAAATACACCCCAGTAAATACCAAAGTATAAACAATCTCGGATAAAAATGAGATTGTGATATTTTCCCTTACCTTAGGTCCGACTTACTTTGTAAGTGTCCAAACCTCCTGTATAATAATTTAAATAATGTTATTTACTTATTACAGAATCATACTTATTTTTATGATATCATATATGGTCATATTCTTAGCTTCTTAGTAGTAATATTTCATTGCTACTTGTTATTCGGGTGTTTATAACTTTTTGTTCTTATGCATGTTTTGTCGAATAAATTCTTATTATTTTCTTTAGGTTATAGATACCACATTTCCATAATGGTATTATTGTAATATATATCATATTAATTCAATTCAATTCATTTATATAATCATTATGAAATGAAGATCATGTAGAACGAGTCGCATCACATCGTGGAGACGATATTCCGTACGTACGCACGAGTGATGATATCGTTCCTATGATCGTGGAATTGTATTGGAGTATATGTATACTATTTCAGAATAAATATAACTTTATAATAGTCATATATAGTCATTATTTACACCATTATACCCATCCAAGTAAGGTGGTGGTGGAAAACAGATTACACCACGGTGTGGAGACGGTATTCCGTACGTACGCACGCGCGGTGATTTCTTTTTCCGTAGGATGGATAGATGGTGAAATAGGGTTGTTTCATACTTATAATAACATATCAGTATATGAGTGATACTGAGGTTATTACTTCATAATGAAACAACTAAAGAAGAAGAAGTGGAAGAAGAAATAAAGATGAAAGAATCGGTAACGGACATTACCTCTTCTTTGAAGTGCTTCTTTGAGACCTTCTTTTAGGGCAATAAAATTGGTCTTTGAGGAAGACCAGAACCTCTAGGATGTTTCTAGGGAAGTGGAGAGGAGAATTTGGCAGGGGTTGGCCGAGCTTGAAGGCTCAAAGTTGTGTGAGGAAGAGAGGGAGGAGGTTCCCTTTTATAAGGGAGGAGAGGGGCACCTTTGGAATAACTAAATATATTATTTTATTATAAAGTCAAGTTCGGTTTTAGATAGCTCCAAATTGATTTATTTCGTGGATAAGGTGTGGATGGGTCGAAAACCTCTCATCCAATAGAATTTAGACAAATTTATGTTCCTATTTTAACCTTATCATTTAGATTTAACATTAAGTTAAATAATTTTACTTTTACCATGTCTTCTTGTGTTCTTACACTATAAGGTTAATAAACTTACTATAAGAAGCCAAACGAACCCCAAGTTGTTTATTATTAATATATATAACCGTATCTAAGTCATTTGGCCAAACCTTAGATTTTTAGGAATAAAATAACAATTAATAATATAATATTTGTTTTAAAAACTATTTTATGTCAATTTTGACACTATTTAGTAATTGATTTTTGTGAAAATCATAACAGAATGATAAGTTAGAACAAAGTTAATTAAATCAATACTAACATGTCATATTAACCTATAAAATTAGTGGAATTCATAAAAAGTCTCAAATTATATTTATTTGGGTATTTATAACATCAATTATGTCAATATTTCATTAATAAGATAATTACTTCATCATTGTTGTGTCATAAATAAATTAAATTATTTAATGTCTAAAAATTAAAAATAAAATACAATTATGTAGGAAATTTTTTTAGCTTTCTAATGAATATTTATAGTCGAATTTATCTTATCTATAACCCCATATTAAAAATGTTTTAGTAAATAAACTTTGATTTTAACTCTTTTAACCCTTCTTTAAATAAATAAATGTCCTAATCTAATCCAAGTGGGCCTAAATGGTCATATTTTATTCCTAAGTTTGTTTTTGGTCGAATTACACTTGTCCAATAGAATTAGGATATGTGTTAGGGTAATAATAATATCATTTCTACCCTTAATTACCCTATTTACTTTTAATCGTGGTAAAAAAAAGTAAAAAGTTACTATTCACCAAAAAATTATTTTCATCTCATTGAACCACATTTTACTTACGAACATCAACCGTGTCTCTCGGATTTTTGAAATTCCACTGATAGAAGCGGTAAAATTAAGTTTTATGAACAATTCAGTTTTTTTTAACTACCACTTAGTGGTTTCACTATTCATCAAAAATTGAAAGTTTTCAGAAAAATACCAAAAATTAGCCCTAAGATATATTTGATATTATGAACTCAAAAATGATTTCTATTTTACCAAATTCAAAACATATCTGTTGCATTAATTAATTTAAAAATTAATTCCCGTCTTCAAAACAAATAGCGTGTTCTTAAAAGATAATAACTATCAAAAGATTGACACTTGTTTATGTCTGGTTTAAATGTGAAATTACATCCAATGACCAAAATTATATTAAATTGTAAAAATATATTCTAAATATACTTTAAAACCACTCAAATTAATAATTTATCACTATTAATTATTTCGATTGAAAAAGTTGTTTTTAATTAAAATTTAGTAATTTTCACTATTCATCAAAATATGAAAGTTATCCGTAAATCACCAAAATTTCACCCTAAGCTAATTTCGATATTACGAATCCAAAAATGAATTCCATTTTGAAAAATAAAATTTACAAAATTTTAAAAAGTGGTTATTACTATTCATAACAGCTAGTTTTAATAATATTTTAATAGCATATTGTTGTTTAGTGAAACTCGTTATTGCGTACTACACACGTTATCGAGGAAGGTCGCGATTGCGTGTAATGCAAGGAAAGTCAAGGATGCATGTTGTGCAAGCTCCTATTGGTGTAGCGTACAACACAAGACATTAGTGAAATTAAAAAGAATATTTTTCATAAAATCTTGGGCTGTTACATTCTACCCCCCTTAAAATGAATTTCACCCTCGAAATTTGTCGGGGATATAAATGGTTTACTATTCGAAAGTTTCTTTAATAGAAACCCACATCGTAAAAAGGAATACCAAAACCAATCTTTAAAAACGAAAGTATGAAACGTAACAGTTACCCAAACAAACTAATCACTGGGTTTCCACATAGGTGAAAATATGGATATGGAAGAAAAATCTAACCATCATGTTCTGATGGAGAGTGGTAGAGAAAATGGCTATGAAAAAGCCAACAATCACAAATCCATAAATTTGTGACGATCTAAGGTACCATCTGATTAATTAGATATAAGAGCACTAGGAAAACATTTTTGGTTTTCAAGATCGTTTCCCTAAAGTTGAAGAATTTGAATTATAATAAATACTTACTTTATTTTGGTACAATCTCACTGTTGTTCGTGCCTTGAACAATTTCCACTTCATATCCCAAATAAATGAAGTTGAATTTTTTATTCGTGAAGTGTTAGCAGATCATGTGATAGAATGACGGGTCATTCCATCTGTCTCAAACAAAAGGTTAGCAAAAGTTATTAAATATACATAAGTCATTCTATAGTGAGATTAATCATATATGGTTCCTAAAATGGACTTATACTTCATATATCATACTACTTAAAATAATAAAACTAGTTTCTACTAAACAGGGACTTCATGTAGGTCAGTGGTAGGCGATAAAGGCCAGTCACACTTCGGTTGTGGGTTCGATTCCCACAGCCTTGTCCGACGCTATGGGCTGTCGCCCGTCCTGCAGGTTGTCCTTTTTCTAAAACTATAACATCCCATCAATAATATCGAAAAAAACTTCTATCCTTAAACAATACTAACTTATGTCCAACATAATCCATTCCAATCTTTAGGCTTATCCATAATATTGCAGTCCACTCTCATAACATAGTGAAAACTATTACCAGAGATTTAATACCATCGTTGATCCCCATATATCATAAGATATGTTTTGTTGGTCACATTCCAAACATTCAAAGTCATTAATCATGTATTCTCTTGAATACCCATTAAGCCTTAGTGAAAAATGAATGTAGTTAAAAGTTAACACTTTCCACATATCAAAATCCTCAAAATTCTATGTACTCAAACCATGATATCACTTAGTCCTTATATCAATCATGAGCTCATGAATACTGTCAAATATTTCATTTTTTCATTTCTCTTCATTATGTGCATATCATTCTTTTTCCAAAAATATCTCAATCACTTTCCACGGTTACTGGTACCATAAAATTATTGAAAACCACAATAGACCAAAACATAAATATTCCAATATTCCACGATACTATATACAACATTATTTTGGTATAAACACTAAATCATTCCACCACATCGTTGTTATATTCAACATCGCCAATAGTGATCGCATGTGACTTCCCTTTGTCCTTTGCCTTAATTGGTTGCTCATGTTGATCATCACTAACCCTTGGATTAGGGAATTTATTAGCATAATGCCCCGTTTCCTTGCACTTGAAGCATTGAAGTGTTGGTGGTGCATTCTCTACAGTGTTTGCTTTGTTCACATCATTAGAAACCCTTTTTCCATTACTTCGACACTCAGCTGCTCGATGACCTTCTTTTCCACACTTAAAACATTTTCTAGTCCCTTTAAGACAATCTCCACCATGCTTCTTTCCACACTTTGAGCATAAGGAAACATTCATTTTCTTTTCACCATTATTCTGAGATTTCTCCTTGAACTCCATCTTTTGTTTCTTGTCAAAACCATGAGATGGATATGTAACACCAACTTCCATTTCTACCTTGATAGCACAACGCACAATTTCTTCATAGCTACTGAAGTCTCTTATAGCTAATGACCTTCAAAGAATTGGTTTTAAGCCACTGAAAAATCTATCAACTTTACTTTCAGGTTGGATGATAATGCCAGATGCATACCTTGCAAGTCTTGTAAAATTCGCTTCGTATATACCAACAGATTCATCATCCTTTTTCTTTATTTCAAGAAACTCCTTCTCCATCTTTGTTTGAAGAATACGAGGTAAGTACTTATTGAAAAATAAGTTCTTGAACTTGTCCCATTCCATGGACTCAATTTCATCCCTTTGCCTCGTATTCTTAATAAGATTCCACCATTGATCAGCATCACCTTCCAAACGATACACTGCGAAGATGACTTTATCATGTTCAGAACATTGAAGAACTGAAAATATATTTTCAGTAGTACTGATCCATTTTTCAGCAATAAGTGGATTAGAAGACCCACTGAAAGAAGGTGGACGCTGCCTCATGAAGGACTCAATAGAATATTGTTCCTTTCTCTGCTCATTTGGAAGTCCAGAATGATTCATAGCTTGTGTAAGTATAGCAATAAGATTTTGCACTCCATATCCCATAATATTTGTTTGTTCAGGAGGACAATCATTGCATTGTCCATTGCATTGATCAACACGGTTCCTTTGGGTTCCAGCCATCGTCTAAAACCCAAAAAGAATAGTGTGAGAGGAAAAAAAATCATGCTAGGGAAAACAACATAATAAAGGGGGAGTACCTTCAATATCTAACATCTTAGTTTTAATTCTATGATCGTTAGCGTAATTCTAGTACTATAACCTATACGTATACTTAACCTTAGGGACATACCTAGACATACGTTAGAAATATCTCAAGGGATATCACTAACGTTTTCGCATCCTAGTTTCCAAAGGTTGACTAAACCTTTCCTCTGATACCAACTGTAGAGACCCGAAGCTTGACGTACATGGACATTACATTACTTTTGCGAAATACTTAGTACATAACAAAAACACACACACAAGGATCGTAATAGTCTAGTGTCATTGGAAACTCGGAATATAATCTTCTAATCGTGGTGAAAGATCTTCAACATCTCCCATAAAGATCTTCCCTTTTTTACCTAAAACCTTTCTTTATATCCTGGGGAAAAGAAAACATAAAAGGGTGAGCTCAAATGCTCAGTAAGGGTAAACAAAAGAAATATCAATCACATCATATTCATAAGAACATAACATTTTGGAAATCTTAACCTGCAAAAGAGAGAATAATTTCATAACATGGGATAAATCATGGCAGTGAAATGTAATCACAATAATCATAACGTAAAACATGAAACTTTGTGGCATTCACACATAATCATAGAGAATCATTTCTTGTTAGTCAAGACTCATTTCCAAGACTATCTTAGTGGACAAAGTCCCTTTCTGAACCGAGTCACCCTCGTTTCAGTCCTGTTTCACTAAACCGGTATAACCTACCGTTCTAGCCATGTCTATCTCATGAGATATAAAATCTTTACCCAATGCATTGGAGGGAGATATAGGTACCACCTATCTCATAATGATACCATTCTTATGTGTTCCACAAAATCATAAACCATACATCATAGCATAACCCATGTAATAAAAATGAGATTCTTAAACAACATGACATCATAAAACAATTCATATAAGATAAAGGAATTCATAAAAATAATTCCATCACAACATAATCAAATCAATGTAATAATAGGGATAAAAACAGAACCCTTTATTATCTTAGATGGAAAATAATTTTGATAAAACACTTGAACTCCATTCTTGAGGAAAATATCCTTTCTACTTCAAAAACACTTTTCATTTCTTAACATGTCATAAAATTATAACTAAAAGAAGTTGATTAAAAATAAACATGAAAACTTTTAAAGGAATATTCTTGGAAATAATGTTTTAAAAATCCATTCATGCTATATAAGTTAAAAAAACATTCTTCGTACTTTTGTTGGAAAAGTCAAAAAGTACCTCGTACGAAAAACGACAAAAGATTCCTTTCATATCTTTTATTAAAAACTCACCGAAGGGTAAAATTGGATATATACTATTGTATAAGGGTATAAATATTACATATTGAGGAAACATGGATGTGGATGATAAAATACACCCCAGTAAATACCAAAGTATAAACAATCTCGGATAAAAATGAGATTGTGATATTTTCCCTTACCTTAGGTCCGACTTGCTTTGTAAGTGTCCGAACCTCCTGTATAATGATTTAAATAATGTTATTGACTTATTACAGAAGCATACTTATTTTTATGATATCATATATGGTCATATTCTTAGCTTCTTAGTAGTAATATTTCATTGCTACTTGTTATTCGGGTGTTTATAACTTTTTGTTCTTATGCATGTTTTGTCGAATAAATTCTTATTCTTTTCATTAGGTTATAGATACCTCATTTATAGAATGGTATTAGTGTAATATATATCATATTAATTCAATTCAATTCATTTATATAATAATTATGAAATGGAGATCATGTAGAAAGAGTCGCATCACATCGTGGAGACGGTATTCCGTACGTACGCACGAGTGATGATATCGTTACTATGATCATGGAATTGTATTGGAGTATATGTATACTATTTCAGAATAAATATAACTTTATAATAGTCATATATAGTCATTATTTACACCATTATACCCATCCAAGTAAGGTGGTGGTGGAAAACAGATTACACCGCGGTGTGGAGACGATATTCCGTACATACGCACGCGCGGTGATTTCTTTTTCCGTAGGATGGATAGATGGTGAAATAGGGTTGTTTAATACTTATAATAACATATCAGTATATGAGTGATACTGATGTTATTACTTCATAATGAAACAACTAAAGAAGAAGAAGTGGAAGAAGAAATAAAGATGAAAGAATCGGTAACAGACATTACCTCTTCTTTGAAGTGCTTCTTTGAGACCTTCTTTTAGGGCACCAAAATTGGTCTTTGAGGAAGAACAAAACCTCTAGGATGTTACTAGGTAAGTGGAGAGGATAATTTGGCAGGGGTTGGCCGAGCTTGAAGGCTCAATGTTGTGTGAGGAAGAGAGGGAGGAGGTTCCCTTTTATAAGGGAGGAGAGGGGCACCTTTGGAATAACTAAATATATTATTTTATTATAAAGTCAGGTTCGGTTTTAAATAGCTCCAAATTGATTTATTTCGTGGCTAAGGTAGGGATGGGTTGAAACCATCTCATACAACAGAATTTAGACAAGTTTAGGTTCCTATTTTAATCTTATCATTTAGATTGAACATTAAGTTAAATAATTTTACTTTTACCATGTCTTCTTGTGTTCTTACACTATAAGGTTAATAAACTTACTATAAGAAGCCAAAAGAACCCCAAGTTGTTTATTATTAATATATATAACCTTATATAAGTCATTTGGCCGAACCTTAGATTTTTACGAATAAAATAAAAATTAATAATATAATATTTGTTTTAAAAACTATTTTATGTCAATTTTGACACTATTTAGTAATTGATTTTTGTGAAAATCATAACAGAATGATAAGTTCGAAAAATGTTAATTAAATCAATACTAACATGTCTTATTAACCTTTAAAATTAGTGGAATTCATAAAAAGTCTCAAATTATATTTATTTGGGTATTTATAACATCAATTATGTCAATATTTCATTAATAAGATAATTACTGCATCATCGTTGTGTCATAAATAAATTTACTTATTTAATGTCTAAAAATTACAAATAAAATACAATTATGTAGGAAATATGTTTAGATTTCTAATGAATATTTATAGTCGAATTTATCTTATGTATAACCCCATATTAAAAATGTTTTAGTAAATAAACATTGATTTTAACTCTTTTAACCCTTCTTTAAATAAATAAATGTCATAATCTAATCCAAGTGGGCCTAAATGTTCATATTTTATTCTTAATTTTGTTTTTGGTCGAATTACACCTATCCAATAGAATTAGGATATGTGTTAGGGTAATAATAATATCATTTCTACCCTTAATTATCCTATTTACTTTTAACCGTGGTGAAAAAAAGTAAAAAGTTACTATTCGCCAAAAAATTATTTTCATCTCATTGAACCACATTTTATTTACTGAAATCAACCATGTCTCTCGGATTTTTGAAATTCCACTCATAGAAGCGGTAAAATTAAGTTTTATGAACAATTCAGTTTTTTTAACTACCACTTAGTGGTTTCACTATTAATCAAAAATTGAAAGTTTTCAGAAAAATACCAAAAATTAGGCCTAAGCTATATTTGATATTATGAACTCAAAAATGATTTCTATTTTACCAAATTCAAAACATATCAGTTTCATTAATTAATTTAAAAATTAATTCCCGTCGTCAAAACAAATAGAGTGTTCTTAAGAGATAATAACTATCAAAAGATTGACACTTGTTTATGTCTGTTTTAAATGTGAAATTACATCCAATGACCAACATTGTATTAAATTGTAAAAATATATTCTAAATATACTTTAAAACCACTCAAATTAATAATTTATCACTATTAATTTTTTCGATTGAAAAAGTTGTTTTTAATTAAAATTTAGTAATTTTCACTATTCATCAAAATATGAAAGTTATCCGTAAATCACCAAAATTTCACCCTAAGCTAATTTCGATATTATGAATCCAAAAATGAATTCCATTTTGAAAAATAAAATTTACAAAATTTTAAAAAGTGGTTATTACTATTCATAACAGCTAGTTTTAATAATATTTTAATAGCATATTATTGTTTAGTGAAACTCGTTATTGCGTACTACACACGCTATCGAGGAAGGTCGTGATTGCGTGTAATGCAAGGCAAGTCAAGGATGCGTGTTGTGCAAGATCATTTTGGTGTAGCGTACAACACAAGACATTAGTGAAATTAAAAAGAATATTTTTCATAAAATCTTGGGCTATTACATTCTACCCCCCTTAAAATGAATTTCGCCCTCGAAATTTGTCGGGGTTATAAATGGTTTACTATTCAAAAGTTTCTTTAATAGAAACCCACATCGTAAAAAGGAATACCAAAACCAATCTTTAAAAACAAAAGTATGAAACGTAACGGTTACCCATATAAACTAATCACTGGGTTTCCACATAGGTGAAAATATAGATATGGAAGAAAAATCTAACCATCATGTTCTGATGGAGAGTGGTAGAGAACATGGATATGGAAAAGCCAACAATCACAAATCCATAAATTTGTGACGATCTAAGGTACCATCTGATTAATCAGATATAAGAGCACTAGGACAACATTTTTGGTTTTCAAGATCGTTTCCCTAAAGTTGAAGAATTTGAATTAGAATAAATACTTACTTTATTTTGGTACAATCTCACTGTTTTTCGTGCCTTGAACAATTTCCACTTCATCTCCTAAATAAATGAAGTTGAATTTGTTATTCGTGAAGTGTTAGCAGATCATGTGATAGAATGATGGGTCATTCCATCTGTCTCAAACAAAAGGTTAGAAAAAGTTATTAAATATACATAAGTCATTCTATAGTGAGAATAATCATATATGGTTCCTAAAATGGACTTACACTTCATATATCATACTGCTTAATATAATAAAACTAGTTTCTACTAAACAAGGACTTCATGTAGGTCAGTGGTAAGCGATAAAGGCCAGTCGCACTTCGGTTGTGGGTTCGATTCCCACAGCCTTGTCCGACGCGATGGGCTGTCGCCCATCCTGCAGGTTGTCCTTTTTCTAAAACTATAACATCCCATCAATAATATCGAAAAAAACTTCTATCCTTAAACAATACTAACTTATGTCCAACATAATTCATTCCAATCTTTAGGCTTATCCATAATACTGCAGTCCACTCTCATAACATAGTGAAAATGATTACCAGAGATTTAATACCATCATTGATCCCCATATATCATAAGATATGTTTTGTTGGTCACATTCTAAACATTCAAAGTCATTAATCATGTATTCTCTTGAATACCCATTTAGCCTTAGTGAAAACATGAATGTAGTTAAAAGTTAACACTTTCCACATACCAAAATCCTCAAAATTCTATGTACTCAAACCATGATATCACTTAGTCCTTATATCAATCATGAGCTCATGAATACTGTCAAATATTTCATTTTCTCGTTTCCCTTCATTATACATATATCATTCTTTTTCCAAAAATATCTCAATCACTTTCCATGGTTACTGGTACCATAAAATTATTGAAAACCACAATAGACCAAAACATAAATATTCCAATATTCCACGATACTATATACAACATTATTTTGGTATAAACACTTAATCATTCCACCACATCGTTGTCATATTCAACATCACCAATAGTGATCGCATGTGACTTCCCTTTGTCCTTTGCCTTAAGTGGTTTCTCATGTTGATCATCGCTAACCCTTGTATTAGGGAATTTATTAGTATAATGCCCCGTTTCCTTGCACTTGAAGCATTTAAGTGTTGGTGGTGCGTTCTCTACAGTGTTTGCTTTGTTCACATCATTAGAAACCCTTTTTCCATTACTTCGACACTCAGCTGCTCGATGACCTTCTTTTCCACACTTAAAACATTTTCTAGTCCCTTTAAGACAATCTCGACCATGCTTCTTTCCACACATTGAGCATAAGGAAACATTCATTTTCTTTTCACCATTATTCTGAGATTTCTCCTTGAACTCCATCTTTCATTTCTTGTCAAAACCATGAGATGGATATATAACACCAACTTCAATTTCTACCTTGATAGCACAACGCACAATTTCTTCATAGCTACTGAAGTCTCTTATAGCTAATTCCCTTCGAAGACTTGGTTTTAAGCCACTGAAAAATCGATCAACTTTACTTTCAGGTTGGATGATAATGCTAGATGCATACCTTGCAAGTCTTGTAAAATTCGCTTCGTATATACCAACAGATTCATCATCCATTTTCTTTAGTTCACGAAACTCCTTCTCCATCTTTGTTCGAAGAATACGAGGGAAGTACTTATTGAAAAATAAGTTCTTGAACTTGTCCCATTCCATGGACTCAATTTCATCCCTTTGCCTCGTATTCTTAATAAGATTCCACCATTGATCAGCATCACCTTCCAAACGATACACTGCTAAGATGAATTTATCATGTTCAGAACAATGAAGAACTGAAAATATATTTTTAGTAGTACTGATCCATTGTTCAGCAAAAGTGGATTAGAAGACCCACTGAAAGAAGGTGGACGCTGCCTCATGAAGGACTCAATAGAATATTGTTCCTTTCTCTGCTCATTTGGAAGTCCAGAATGATTCATAGCATGTGTAAGTATAGCAATAAGATTTTGAACTCCATCTCAAATAACATTTGTTTGTTCAGGAGGACAATCATTGCATTGTCCATTGCATTGATCAACACGGTTCGTTCGGGTTCCAGCCGTCGTCTAAAACCCAAAAAGAATAGTGTGAGAGGAAAAAAATTATGCTAGGGAAAACAACATAATAAAGGGGGAGTACCTTCAATATCTAACATCTTAGGTTTAATTCTATGATCGTTAGCGTAATTCTAGTACTATAACCTATACGTATACTTAACCTTAGGGACATCCCTAGACATACCTTAGAAATATCTCTAGGGATCTCACTAATGTTTTCGCATCCTAGTTTCCAAAGGTTGACTAAACCTTTCCCCTGATACCAACTGTAGAGACCCGAAGCTTGACGTACATGGACATTACATTGCTTTTTCAGAATACTTAGTACATAACAAAAACACACACACAATGATCGTAATAGTTTAATGTCTTTGGAAACTCGGAATATAATCTTCTAATTGTGTTGAAAGATCTTCAACATCTCCCATAAAGATATTCCCTTTTTTTACCTAAAACCTTTCTTTATATCCTGGGGAAAATAAAAAATAAAAGGGTGAGCTCAAATGCTCAGTAAGGGTAAACAAAAGAAATATCAATCACATCATATTCATAAGAACATAACATTTTGGAAATCTTAACCTGCAAAAGAGAGAATAATTTCATAACATGGGATAAATCAAGGCAGTGAAATGTAATCACAATAATCATAATTTAAAACATGAAACTTTGTGGAATTCAAACATAATCATAGAGAATCATTTCTTGTTAGTCAAGACTCATTGCCAAGACTATCTTAGTGGACAAAGTCCCTTTCTGAACCGAGTCACCCTCGTTTCATTCCTGTTTCACTGAACCAGTATAACCTACCGTTCCAGCCATGTCTATCTCATGAGATATAAAATCTTTACCCAATGCATTGGAGGGAGATATAGGTCCCACCCATCTCATAATGATACCATTCTTATGTGTGCCACAAAATCATAAACCATACATCATTGCATAACCCATGTAATAAAAATGGGATTCTTAAACAACATGACATCATAAAAAAAATCATATAAGATAAAGAAATTCATAAAAATAATTCCATCACAACATAATAAAATCAATTTAATAATAGGGATAAAAATAGAACCCTTTATTATCTTAGATGGAAAATAATTTTGATAAAACACTTGAACTCCATTCTTGAGGAAAATATCCTTTCTACTTCAAAAACACTTTTCATTTCTTAACATGTCATAAAATTATAACTAAAAGAAGTTGATTAAAAATAAACATGAAAACTTTTAAAGTAATATTCTTGGAAATAATGTTTTAAAAATCCATTCATGCTGTATAAGTTAAAAAAACATTCTTCGTACTTTTGTCGGAAAAGTCAAAAAGTACCTCGTACGAAAAACGACAAAAGATTCCTTTCATATCTTTTACGAAAAACTCACCGAAGGGTAAAATTGGATATAAACTATTGTATAAGGGTATAAATATTACATATTGAGGAAACATGGATGTGGATGATAAAATACACCCCAGTAAATACCAAAGTATAAAAAATCTCGGATAAAAATGAGATTGTGATATTTTCCCTTACCTTAGGTCCGACTTGCTTTGTAAGTGTCCGAACCTCCTGTATAATGATTTAAATAATGTTATTGACTTATTCCAGAATCATACTTATTTTTATGATATCATATATGGTCATATTCTTAGCTTCTTAGTAGTAATATTTCATTGCTACTTCTTATTCGGGTGTTTATAACTTTTTGTTCTTATGCGTGTTTTGTCGAATAAATTCTTATTCTTTTCTTTAGGTTATAGATACCTCATTTCCAGAATGGTATTAGTGTAATATATATTATATTCATTAAATTCAATTCATTTATATAATCATTATGAAATTAAGATCATGTAGAACAAGTCGCATCACATCGTGGAGACGGTATTCTGTACGTACGCACGAGTGATGATATCGTTCCTATGATCGTGGAATTGTATTGGAGTATATGTATACTATTTCAGAATAAATATCACTTTATAATAGTCATATATAGTCATTATTTACACCATTATACCCATCCAAGTAAGGTGGTGGTGGAAAACAGATTACACCACGGTGTGGAGACGGTATTCCGTATGTACGCACGCGCAGTGATTTTTTTTTCCGTAGGATGGATAGATGGTGAAATAGGGTTGTTTCATGCTTATAATAACATATCCGTATATGAGTGATACTGATTTTATTACTTCATAATGAAACAACTAAAGAATAAGAAGTGGAAGAAGAAATAAAGATGAAAGAATCGGTAACGGACATTACCTCTTCTTTGAAGTGCTTCTTTGAGACCTTCTTTTAGGGCACTAAAATTGGTCTTTGAGGAAGACCAGAACCTCTAGGATTTTTCTAGGGAAGTGGAGAGGAGAATTTGGCAGGGGTTGGCCGAGCTTGAAGGTTCAATGTTGTGTGAGGAAGAGAGGGAGGAGGTGCCCTTTTATAAGGGAGGAGAGGGGCACCTTTGGAATAACTAAATATATTATTTTATTATAAAGTCAAGTTCGGTTTTAAATAGCTCCAAATTGATTTATTTCATGGATAAGGTGGGGATGGGTAGAACCCCTCTCATCCAACAGAATTTATACAAGTTTAGGTTCCTATTTTAATCTTATCATTTAGATTTAACATTAAGTTAAATAATTTTACTTTTACCATGTCTTCTTGTGTTCTTACACTATAAGGTTAATAAACTTACTATGAGAAGCCAAACGAACCCCAAGTTGTTTATTATTAATATATATAACCTTATCTAAGTAATTTGGCCGATCCTTATATTTTTAGGAATAAAATAACAATTAATAATATAATATTTGTTTTAAAAACTATTTTATGTCAATTTTGACACTATTTAGTAATTGATTTTTGTGAAAATAATAACAGAATTATAAGTTCGAAGAAAGTTAATTAAATCAATACTAACATGTCATATTAACCTAGAAAATTAGTGGAATTCATAAAAAGTCTGAAATTATATTTATTTGGGTCTTTATAACATCAATTATGTCAATATTTCATTAATAAGATAATTACTGCATCATCGTTGTGTCATAAATAAAATAAATTATTTAATTTCTAAAAATTAAAAATAAAATAAATTTATGTATGAAATCTTTTTAGCTTTCTAATGAATATTTATAGTCGAATTTATCTTATTTATAACCCCATATTAAAAATTTTTAGTAAATAAACTTTGATTTTAACTCTTTTAACCCTTCTTTAAATAAATAAATGTCCTAATCTAATCCATGTGGGCCTAAATGGTCATATTTTATTCTTAAGATTGTTTTTGGTAGAATTACACTTGTCCAATATAATTAGGACATGTGTTAGGATAATAATAATATCATTTCTACCCTTAATTACCCTATTTACTTTTAACCGTGGTAAAAAAAAGTAAAAAGTTACTATTCACCAAAAAATTATTTTCATCTCATTGAACCACATTTTACTTACTGAAATCAACCGTGTCTCTCGGAGTTTTGAAATTCCACTCATAGAAGCGGTAAAATTATGTTTTATGAACAATTCATTTTTTTAACTACCACTTAGTGGTTTCACTATTCATCAAAAATTGAATGTTTTCAGAAAAATACCAAAAATTAGGCCTAAGCTATATTTGATATTATGAACTCAAAAATTATTTCTATTTTACCAAATTCAAAACATATCAGTTGCATTAATTAATTTATTAATTAATTCCCGTCGTCAAAACAAATAGCGTGTTCTTAAGAGATAATAACTATCAAAAGATTGACACTTGTTTATGTCTGGTTTAAATGTGAAATTACATCCAATGACCAACATTGTATTAAATATTAAAAATATATTCTAAATATACTTTAAAACCACTCAAATTAATAATTTATCACTATTAATTATTTCGATTGAAAAAGTTGTTTTTAATTAAAATTTAGTAATTTTCACTATTCATCAAAATATGAAAGTTATCCGTAAATCACCAAAATTTCACCCTAAGCTAATTTCGATATTACGAATCCAAAAATGAATTCCATTTTGAAAAATAAAATTTACAAAATCTTAAAAAGTGGTTATTACTATTTATAACAGCTAGTTTTAATAATATTTTAATAGCATATTGTTGTTTAGTGAAACTCGTTATTGCGTACTACACACGCTATCGAGGAAGGTCGCGATTGCATGTAATGAAAGGCAAGTCAAGGATGCGTGTTGTGCAAGCTCCTTTTGGTTTAGCGTACAACACAAGACATTAGTGAAATTAAAAAGAATATTTTTCATAAAATCTTGGGCTGTTACAATTATTCTTCAACCTTGTTTTATGGCTAGATGATATTGTCTGATGGGACAAAAATGATACAGGATATTATGGGTAGGAGGCTCAAAAGACATTATGATGACTTCTCATGGTGTTCACCCATGATAATATCAATGATATAAGGTTATCAGAAAAAACTGGTCAATAGTAAATCTATATTTCCAAGTATCATTGGATGTTCCATCATACAAACATTGGTATTGATACTTAAACATTAAGATTATCATTAATGGAGGTAATGACTCTAATTATTTAATGTGTTGATGAAAAATATTATGACATATTCTCATATTAATTTAGACTATACTGGGTGGATCGTGAGTGATATTTCATTAATATATAATTTGGGAATGGATTTATCCCTTTTATCCCTTAATGTAATTTTATATTGTAGGCCCATTGATGGGAATCAAACTACCTACACAAATCCATGTCCATGGTGTTCAGTGGGAAAATTCATATCTAGAAAGTCATAGAAAGAGTCAACAAGCATATAGGTTGATACACTAGCTTATAACTTTCTTGATTCAAGACATCATAATAAATGAATTATATTAAATTATGATAATTCATAGGAGTTTTTATGTAGTTGAGAACATTAACTTCTTTCTCTATTTGTTCATTGGTGTGTTTTTAGATGTTAACCTTGGACATCAAGAAATTATGAATAATTCCTCTTAAAAAATACCTATAGGTTGACACACTTAGTGTATCCATAATCTTAGTAAATTTCATGTAATAAATTTATTAAGCTATAATAAATAAGATTTATTTGGTTTGGTTGATCACTCTAATTTAATCATAGCATGAGAATAAAAATGAACACTGATGGATCAAGTAAATTTTTTAATACGTGGTTGAGGTGTTGTTCATAATTCTTAAGGCTATATGGTATTGTATTTTTTAAAGAATTTTGGAAGTGGTGACTCCCTCCAAACAGAGGCCCATGATTTCTCACCAGTCTCCATATTTTTAGGAAGTAAAATATTCACCTCAATGCAGTTGAGACTCATTCTCTCATGAATCATAATTCCATGCTCAGAGTTAGCCACACCCCCTGGTCAATTGTGTATATTATCTATAGATACAAGATGAAGGTACTCAATGACACAGATAACCTCCATACATGGCAAGAATGGAATATAGTGGCTGACTTTCTAGCATCAAAGGTGAAATACAATGAGTGGATTAATTTCTTTTTAGGGATCAAATATTTTCTTGGCGGGGGGTGAATATTATCATTTGGTATGCCCTTAGTCTTTACTATTTTATACTTCCATGATATTTTGGTGTTTTATTTTGGGATTTCCAGCCTCCTATATCTTTTTTGATGCTTTCTATGATTTCTTGTTCTTATTCATGATTTTTTAAATAAAAAGTAATGATTATGACCATTATTTGAGGATCGATAAAAGTCATTGTGGGAAATTGAACCACAATTAATGTTCATATTTGAAATGGTGTAAATGATAGTTATTTAAATTCATAATTCATTTAACATGTCAAGTGATTAATAATAATATTGTTCTTATTAATAGATTTGGGGTCAACTTCGAATATTAAATAAGCTAATGGGTTTGGGTGAAATATTCCAACCCTAAACCTGCGATAATAAATATCTAATTATACCACATTCCATAACTCACTTTTGGTGTACACAATGGATAGAGAGAGGCTTAATCAAGCCATATATTGAATTATATCTTCCTCCTCACTCAAAACTTCAAGATAACACTATGATTTCTTCATCCTTAAGAATAATAATACTCCAATCAACTGTGAACAATGAAATTAATTAGGTTTGGTCATTCTATCACCTATTTATTCTAAATAAACATTTAAAGAGTTTAGTGCATGAGTGGACCACCTCTAAAGCGATTTTACAGCTAGATATCATAGCACAAAAAAATAATTAAATGATTTAGTTAACTCGATCATCAAAAAAAGTGGAATCAAAAGTTGATGTGATTCAATATCTTCTCATAAATTATTTATAAATGACATGTAACGATTTACCTCTTCTGGTTCTGACATTATAATCTAGTCTAGTAATATATGGCTTTCATGGGTCATGAAGTTTTGATCATTTATAGAAATGATTACATGTAAATTATGACAAAAATTTAAGTTGGTCATACCATCATGTGATGCTTCTCTTATGCCTAGAACCATAAAGTTGTATCAGAGTGGTCACATGTTTAATTTATAATTATATGTTATTCATTGATTGTTTGTATGAATTTTAATTTTATTTTTCTAATATAAATTTTTTTATTATCTAAATATAATCATGTCTTAGTTTATTCATTATTATTAACATAAAAAAAAATCGATAATGTTTTGAAAATAAAGAAGAATTCAAATAATTCCATTTTGAGGTGTAAATGGATCTCCCTAAACAACAACAGAACACAAGAAATATATTTACCACACCATTTACTTTTTTGATTTCATGTCTATATCATAAGATAATGTAAAATACATTTGAGGTAATCAGATCTAAGATTTAAAAAAATAATATTGACTTTAATATCTATAAAGAATGGAACACAACATGAATATCTACAAATCATGTAACAACTGTACATGATGGATTGTCCCTATTATCTTGTGGGCCAAAAACATGGGGTGTCCCAACAAGCTGGGTATTGGATAAACAATACGATGACTGACAATCCATGTAAATATTAGGCCATAATTTGTGTATTCCTAGTGCACACCATGTACCTTTAGACATCTCATAGATAAGAAAAAAGACCAAATCCCAAGGAAACTGTTGTGGAAACAACCATTGGAAAGTGCACACCATGTAATTTACTAAAATCCATGTACTATTCTATAAACAGTGTGTCAATTTTTTCATGGAGAATAATTAGATATATTATCAAACCTATTCTCATGTGGTATCTATGTCATTTATTTGACATAGAAAATATCACCTCATACTATTGACCATTATATATTAAATTTATTCTATGATAAAATTTTGAATAAACACAAAAAGTTACCTCAAAGTACACTTGTGTTCTTTATTAATTTTAAATGAAATTAATTTTCTTTAAAATTATAAATGGTAGTAGGTTAAGGTTTCTTGGAAGAAATTAAGATATATTGAATTAATTAGATTAATTTATGGAACATTATCTTGATTAAATAATTAATCAATGTAATTGATAACAATATTGAAAATGAATGTTCATTGCTTGATATGTAGATTATAATTAAATTATAATATCACTTTTAATGTGTTTAGTTTATTTTAATGTATTTTTATTAAAGTATCATTGAAGGCCAACCTGTCATCCCCTCCCCTTATCATATAAGGGCATGCATGCATGTAGTTTCTTTTTTATAATCCCCCTTTATCAATCTACTGGATCCCCTTGTATTAATATGAGTAAAAGAATAAGTAAGTATGAATCTCACAAGAGAGTTTATGTGGTAGGAAAGAAGGATCGGAGGAAAAACCCATCGAGGGGAAACATGAGAGATGTGGTGAAATAAGGAAACATGAACCGAGCAACAATTCATGGATTTTTCCACTATAGTCGAGGTTTTTTTATCATCCAATAGATAATCAAACCATTATAGAATCTCCTAATAGTTCCACTTATATTTTATTTATATCATTTACATGGTTAAATTATTTATGTTTGTAAATATTGTGTGATCACCTAATAAATGAATTAACATGCATGCAATATGGAATAAAATATGACCAGATTATATGTCAATGTTTTACTAGACATGTTGAATAACTTAAGTAAAATTCACTTAATTTTTACAAGGCATGTGAAAAGGTAAAATATTATTTACGTATAAGTATAAAAATCCATCAAATAAATTATTATGTTGGCATAACTTTCAAATTCTTATGTTAAAGAAAATATCATAGTTCAAGTGAATAACCTACCCAAGTTGGGGTGCATCCAATTAACATATAATTATTAGCATGGTGTTTTGGGTTTATGTAACTTAGTTTATAACAAGGGTTGAATACCCAAGTAAGAAAAATTTTATCTAAGAGAAAATTGTTGATAAAATATTTAAAATTGAATTTACGGATTGGGGAGTCCACTCAATGGATCAAGGAACTATTATTTAAAGCAGCTGGAAAGTGATGTCTACCTAAAACCCTTCAATTAGTTTTTCAAGCCCAAGACTTGCTTATGATAAGGTGAATATTGATACATTCCATTAGAATATATAAGTGATAGGATATTCCAAAATTGATAGGGAGGGATATTTGGATTCTAATAATAGTGGATGATTAATAAGGATTTATTTTAAATTTATTAATGTTTTTTTGTAATCAAAATTAAAACTAATTATCTGCTCTTAATTTATATATATGGAAAATCAAATGAGTTCAAAAATATTAGTATGATCCATACTGTAGAAGTATAAACCTATCTCTGGTGTGAATTTATAAAAATGGTATATGAATTTATGCATTATACTATTCCATGAATAGAAATTGTACATGATGGAATCCCCACATCCTGACTTCCATTCCAAATAGGCTGATGAGGATGAATATCTGTCTATGTAAAAAAATTGTGAGATGAAATGGATGTCCAATGTTTGATGTCATAATAAGTTTACAATGGGGTTTTAATAGAATATGAGGATATGGATGCATATATCATCAGTTATCACCTTTGGGACTCTATTAAGAGAATGAGATATTAGTGAGATAAGAGATATTTGATGCACTATTCACGTGCAATATTGGAGAGTCGGTGCCTATTGGGGCACATGTAGTAAAGATGATTGGATACATTGAGTGTTAGGATATAGTGACCCAAACCCCAGTAGGTCGGAACAAGTTACATCTACAATGACATTGGCATAAGGAATCACAAATAAATGGGTTTTTCATTAATGAGTAAAAATACCATAAAATATCATTAAAAATGTTCTCGAGGAAAATATTATTTTCATTTTGAAAATATTTTTGAAAATATTTTTATTTGAAACTCAATTTTAAAAAACATCTTTAAAAATAACTTCATAAATGTGAAAATGATTCTTCAAATAAATGATGGTCATGATGTTATATGATTTTAAACATGCCATAAAAGGTAAAACGAAAAATCATTTTTTATTGTAAAAATTTTAAAAAAGTGCCTTGTTCAGAAAACAATAAGAATATTACATTAAATACATTTTGTAAAAGTAAAAATGGGTAAAACAATATTTAATAATTAAATTTTAAAATTTTAAAAAAACTTTTGAAATAATTTTTAAAAAACATGATTTTAAAAGAAAACAGTTTTCTGACTAAAAAGATAAATGAAGTGGTATTTTCTTTAAAACATTTTCTAGAAAATTTTATGTACAAAAATATAAAAATAGAACTATTAGATGAAAGAGTTATTGATTACAAAAGGTGAATAAAATGGAAGGGTTTAACAAAAAAAGGTCATGTAATATCCTTTAACTAATATTCAAGAATAAATAATCTCAATTAGAATGATATTGTGAAATAAACTGTTAAAATGATCATAAAATTGAAGTGAAAATTAATCAATGTATTGATTTTGTGTATCAAATTTAAAACCACATAAAACATGTGTAAATAAAACATAATATAATAAAAATTCATTACATATATAATCTTATCATGACATAATTAACAAAATATAATTTTACCCAATGAGTGGAAATCGAGTTAAGAAATCCCTTACATTAGGAATAATGTTGGTTAAACGCTCTTTAACATTATGTATAATGGTTTTAAGAATTTTATTAACTTATTAAAGAACCATACTCTTATTATCATATCATATATGATCCAAGTATAACTTTTTATCACACATTTTTTAATAACCCTTCATTACTTTCATTGTTTGTAGTGTTAATTTACTTATTTTATCATGTGTGTTTCTTCATAAAAATCCCGATTCATGTATATATTACATTGTTTCATCATATTCAGAATAATAATCTTGAAATAATTATCATATTACTTTTTAAATTATACCTATATTTAATCCAATTGTTTTTATAATCCAAATAGTGTCACATAGATTCCTGAAGGTGGTATTCAATACATACACGAACGATGTTAACACATTTACGTGGAAGAAAATTAAAGAATTAAAATGATATATATATATACTATATTTAAATAATGAGAAATATGTCATTAATATCATAATAATATCATTTATATCACATATAATCATTAAATTTACCTTTACAAGCTTCCATGTGAAGCGTTAGTGAAAGACGAATCACAACCCTTCGTGAGGTGGTAGTCTGTCGTACACACGAGCGAAGTTTTTATATCTCATATGGAATAGAATTTAATTATATATATATGGTATAATGAATATATAGGTGTTATTATGTTATTAAAAATAATATTATCATATATAAATTATAAATCCATCATTATTCCCAACCATGAATGGAGGTTAGGGAAAAATGAATGACATCGGTTTGTGGAGCGGCTGTTCTTCATACACACGAATAAAGATTTCATAACCCATTTGATGGAAGTGTATTAATTCATATTAAATAACCTTAAAATGAAAAAATATCAATATACATATTATATATGGGGTTTTATATCAGCATGGTTTGAAAATAATTATAGGTGGTGGAGATGGAAATAAAATCAAGATGCTTCTTGAAGAACATTACCTCTCCTTCAGGTATCCTCTTTAGGTTAGCACAATATTCTTCAATGGCTGAATTAATTACAAAACTAAGGATTATATTATGATGTTATGGATTTTGGGAAGTTATTTGGTCAGGTATTGATCAAACCAATGTGGATTGAGAGTGTGAATAATGGGGGAGAGTGAGTGCCCTTTTATTGTTGAGGAGTGGCATTCTTGAAAATACTAAAATTTATTCCCAATTGGGAGGTATCCAATACCTCATGTGGCTCCAAAATTAAATAATAATAGATGTGACAGTTTATTATTTTGAAAACAACCTTCACCCAAAAAAATTACTTCATATTTATAATTTTGTTAATTAATCTTTATGCTTACTCAATTTTACCCTATTAGTTTTTTACCATGGTAACTTATTTTTTTATTTACCTGGTAAATTTATCCTTTAGAAATATAATTAAAATGTGATTTATTAGTAATTTTATATCACAATTATAAATATTAAATCCAATTTCTTAAATAAAATCCTTTGTGTTTTTAAATTTAATTTTATCACAAACGCTTGTAATGCACAATACCGTATTTTAACTTTAATCGTGGTAATTAATTTTAAATTTTTTTACTAATCATTATAGTCAAAAATTAAGTGTAACTTATTATATAATATAAATTTTTTTTATTCTAAATATTTAATCAATTTTTCCATATTAAACACAATTAAGTGTACAATATTTTTATATCAAAATTCAATATTAAAATGATTATAATTAACTAAACTGTATTTATAGATGTATAATTGAACTATTTTTTCATTAAACCCAATTTAAAATATAATATAACATTATAAATTATTTATAAAGATCCCGTTTTTGATTAAAATTCATTATTTTTCACTATACATCAAAAAAATTATTCTCTTCAAAAAAATACCAAAAATAAACTCTGATATACTTTTGATACTACTATTTCAAAAATAAAGATTATTTTTTTAAAATAAATTTTCTAAAAGTGTTATAATTGTATTTTAAATTATCTATACCAAACACGATTAAACCATCTTATAGGAAAATGCAGTTTTCCTAAAAAATATTTTCTTTTAAATGATTCGTATTATTATTTATAATCAATAGCTAAAAAATAATTTTTTGTAAACTATATATTTTCATAATTTTTTATAATCCTATTTATTCCCTTTCATTCCAATGACTAGGTGATCATTATCATATTAAATAATAATATTAATTCTATATTTTTGTTCGGTAATACGTGGTCTTACGTGTAACTCATGCTTTAAAAGGAACTCATTGTTACATGTAACGTAATATAAAATCAATTTTTCATGTAATTAAATATAAAATTGTATTTTTTTATAACATAATCTATAGAATAAAATTTTATTCCTTTATAAATTTTGGGGTGTTACATTCTCCCCATAATAAATAAATTGCATAAAAAAATTTTAAACTTGATCTTGGAAATAAAGGGTCTCATATTTGTAAATTCCCTTGATGAAAGACCCAGATCATAAAAAAGTTAATAAAATATACTCTTAATAAGAGATGAAAGGAATTAAAAAGGTAATTTAGAATAACACATAACTATATTTCTAAGTAGGATAAAAAATTAGAAAGTGAATATATGGACATGGAGGAGAAGCCTAAATATTTATAGAGTGATAGTAGTCATTGATCACAATAAAGAGAATGAAAAATGGAAATTTTAGGGGATCAAATCCATAAATCTAATAGGTATGAAATTTTAAATGATATCATCATAAATTAGGGTAAGAGGATAGAATTTTATTTCATGATCTTTTTTATAATGATTAAGAACTCTTTTACTATCTTGGAATATAAGTAAATATAATTACTTGATACATTTCAATTTCATAACAAAGATTTCATCCTTTGGTGGTGCTTCAATAAGTTTTTAAATCATCTTTATTTAATTAAATAAATATCCCAAAAATATTTTTGTATTATTTAAGAACTAAAATTTACTTTTATTTATCTTAAGGTTCAAAAAAGAGTGAAAAGTATTTCTGTATGTCTCTAACAATTTACCAAGTCCAATATGGCTAACACAAGTTATCTAATATAATAAATTCATATATAAACCAAAACAATAACACCGCTAGTTCATCATTGACATTTATTTTCCAAATAATATACCTAAAACAAGTGACATTTTAACCAAAGCATTGATATGGTTAGTGGTATGCGTGAAACCCTTATCATCCTTCAATCACGGGTTCAAGAACCAGTACCTTTCTGGATGCGATGATTTTCCCCCCTTTATGTGAGTTTTAATTTTTATAAAATATATTAATATAATTTATAGAATGTTCCCAAAAATATTATAATGGAAATCTTTGATGTAAATTTAATCATTAAAGAACCTCTAACGTTTTTTTCAGTACAAATTTTTTAAAAACAATCAATTAATCATATTTAACTACTATTACAATGTCATTAATAGTAATATTAACCATAAATTTTATCAATACCTATAGATATATGTCTAAAAACTGTAAATTAATTATTCCTTAAATACATTTTCCACTAAAACATATTCTTAAAATAAATATCTCTCAAACATCCTTAATCTTTTGACATTTCTACCACATAAGACCAAAAAAGAGGTGTTTAGGAATTTGAACGTATGATCAATCTTAAACTCATAAAAATGATTGTCTTCATTACACATAATTTAATAAAGACATATATTCTTCTAAAATTAAACTCAATGCATAGAGGATTCATAATTATTATAACCAAATACCATTAGAAAAATACTTCTACATAAGTTATTCATCTATTTTATTTCAACATATATTCTTCCATAGCCAAGGTTTTAACCTAGGTCATTCATTATAAATATATATTCAAATACATAATAATGGTACATAATGAAAATTTGAATTATCCTAAGAATATCATCTATGAGTATCCAACGAGGTGTGCAGTAAGGCTCATTGTTGTGTACCAGGTAATGCTTTAGTGATGATCACAGTGCCCTCTTCGGAGTTGTTACCCCTAGGTACATCTATTCTAGAACCACATCCACATGTAGTATCCAAATAGGGATATATTTATAGTAAAAACCACATAATATATACCTCACAAAAACTTTAGGATGTTTCTATATACTTATCCTAAAAGTCTATCAAAGATAATGATCCTTAATCTATTTTTTTAATAGAGTTCCAAATGTTTCTACTTGACATCCTCTGATAGAAAATGTTGAGACTCTGGCCGCATAATCCTAGAGATAGTTCCTATTACCTTTACATTGGAAAAATATACATGGAATCGCATCCTGAAGGAATGATCAGTTTAGTAGTCTTGGTAATTCAGATGCATAAAATATTATTACATTACATTTGAATACACAAATTACAAGATAATTTCTTTATCGAGAATATCATTATTACATATAGAATATATCCACATCTAATTATTAGTAAACATTATGTAATCATAGTGAAAGGAAACAAAATAATGGTGAGATTAAATTCCCATTAAGGGTTAATTATAGAAAAATAATTGACGATTCAATACGCATAATAAATATTGAAAGGTAATAAATAAACACACAAGACATATAATCAGTTAACTAAGAAATAAGTGAATCCATAGAAAATATAAATGTTAAAATAACCTAGATAAAAATAAATATTTCAAGGTAAATAAATAAATAAACATTCCATTTAAATAACTTGACTTCATGGATAGATATGGAATAGTCAATACGGTAAGGTAAATAACAGAAAACACATTTCATTAAATCAATAATTGATAATTAAATGCATCTATTGAAAATTTAATAGTGGAAATATGTAGGATAGTAATAAATGAATATTTAATGAAGGAAATTCTTAATTATTGGATGTCATGTTTCCTGGGTACATGATATATTTACCCTAAATAAATTTCAGAAGATGGTTTAAAACATATTGGGTGAAAACCCAACTTGACTAAGGCGAACCAACTGATTCATCCCATGAGAATACGAATTCATATATGGGCTATCTATAACCAATACCAACCAATGTCATACTAGTCCAAAATATTCATTATATATCGAATAATCAATTTAATTCATAAACAATGTGTCATCTCAAAAATCTATATTGATAAAAGGATAAAATTTTGTCAATATTTTTCCATTTAATCAAATAAAATACAAAGTAATCATATTTAAAAAAAATGAAATATAGTGTAGAAATAATCACATCCATGAACAATAATTTTTATATTTATGGTAAATTTAATGTTCAATGATCATGAGAAAGTTAATAACTCAAGGGTAAGTTAATGACTACAAAAATGATTCAAGGAAGTGAATTTAATTACTATACTTGGTCAAAATAATCAGAGGAAATCCATATAAATAAAAACAATTGTATAAACTAAATTTATTCCCAATTGATTATGAATAAAAGGTTATTTTCATTGATGAATAGAAATACCATAATAAGTTCTTTAAAAATGTTCTTGAGGAAACAATCCTATTAATTTTTAAAAACATTTTGAAAATCATTTTCATTGAACTCACTTTTAAAAAATATCTATAGAATGAACATCAAAATATTTGAAAGGAATATTCGAAAAATTTATGTTCATGATGGTGGTTAATTCCATATGTGTTGTAAACAGTAAAAAGAACATTCATTTTTCATTATAAAAAGTTTAGAAATTTTCCATGTTTGGAAAATTGTAAGAAGATACATTTGAATACATATGGTAAAATTAAAAATGGGTAAAAAAAATTAAAAAACCACTATGAAATGTTAAAAACATTTTTAAAACATTTTTATAAAATCAGGGTTTTGGAATAAAACTCATTTACGACTGAAAAGACAAATAAAGATGGATTTCATGAAAAAAAAAATAAATTATTTTAGCTATAAAATAGGTTAAATGGTACTATTACATTAAAGAGTTCATTATTAACTAGAGGAGAATAAAATTAATGGATTTATTTAGAAATTTTCATTTAATTTTCTTCAACTGATATTCAAGAATAAATAATAATGATTAGAATAAGAATGTGAAAAAAACCCCTTAAAGTGATCATAACGTTGATGTGAAAATTAATAAATGGATTGATTATGTGTATTAAGTGTAAATCCATATAAAAGAGTGTAAATAAAACATAAAATAGTAAAAATTCATTAAACACATGATCTTATCATGATGTAATCAATGAAATGGAATTTTAACCCAATGTGTGGAAATTGAGTTAAGAAATATCTTACCTTACGCTTCCCTTAATTTGAATTCTCCATAACCTGGTGAATAATGGTTTTGATCTTGTTATTAACATATAAAAAATCATACACATATTCCAATATAATATATGATCGTATTATAACATCTTATCACTATTTTGTTAATAATATTTCATTATTTTCATTATTTCAGATGTTAATTTCCTTGTTTTTTCATGTGTGTTTCATTATAAAATTATTGGTCACTATATAAATTACATAGTTTCATCATATCTAGAATCATAAACATGAAATAAAGACCATATTTCTTATTTAATTATACTTTTATATCATCTATTTTTCATAGTGATGAAAATAGAGTGACATCGCTTTGTGAAGGCTGTAACTACCCGAACCTTTTTACTACAATTTGTTTCCTGAAAAAAACTTTATTTCCTATTAAATAATATTATAAACATAAAAAATAAATATAAAAACAAATTATCTCTTTAACAATGATCATTTAATTATTCAATAATGAGGCCAATTAAAATTCCGAACATTACAACTAGATGAAAAATATAAAATAAAATTACTAAAATAAGAATGTTTGGATCTCTCTAATCTAATAGAATCATCAAACCCATGTAAAATTATATATAAATAAAATAAAATATTATTAAAAAATTCAACATCTTATGAAAATGAAAATTTAACCTCAAAATAAATTTTAGTTAATTTTGAGTGAAAGAATGATGTGGTATTTATAAAGGGAAATGCGATCGTTAGGATTATAATGTTATATGACCATTGGTCAAATATGAGCAACGTTCAATATGATAATTGGAAACTATACTCTTGGTTGATAATTTTACTACTTTAATTATTGTTTATAATTTTTAATTACAAAGTATAATGGATACAGAAAAGAGAATTGATGGCCTCAACCAGTATAGTTGTGTCATTTGAAGCCCATTTTTCAGAACTTTGGAGGGAGGTATTATCTATGGGGTTCATCCTTTACTAAGACCAATATAATTTCTAAAAATTTAATACTTAATGAAATAACATATGGGATAAGTTCATGTTATTATATATTAACACTCAGTCGATGTTTGCCGAGGCACCCCACAAAACTACAACTGTCACACACCTTACCCTTAGGGTATATATGGGTGTAATAAGGGGTTACATGTCCATACCTAAGTTACATAAATTTAAATAACCTTTGTATAAATAAAATTATTATTCCATAAATTCATTTTAAGAATATTTCATCTTAATATAATTTTATTTGAGATGAATTTGATAATTCTATATTTTGGAAAAAAATAAAACATACATGTACTTTTCTAAAAAATATATACAATTTTATAATAAAGCATGGTATTTTTAGAAGTATTTTTTTATTGAAATTATATTTTTAAACACTTTTACTAAAATAATAAATGGTGAAATAATTTTATAATGACATAATAAATTTTTATAAGTGTCCAAAATTTGACTCTTCCATAAAAAACTTGTATTCTAAAATAAATATGGTTTTTTAAATTTAGAAGTTAAAATTTTACTATTTATAAAAGTTTTCTGATTAAATAAATAATATTTTAGAAAACAAAATTTTAAAATTATATTAGGGTGAATTTATGATAATTTTATAAAATACATTATTTTTCATGAATAATAATGAAATTCAATTTTAGGAATTTGGTATATTTTAGAACATCATACTTATATTATAATGATTAATAATTAATTAAAAAAAATCCATGACCTAAAATATGTTATTTAATAATATTAAATATTTAAATGTATTTTATTCAATTTTTAATACTATAAGTTACTTTCTAGAGTCATAAAAGCGAAATTTTACTTTTAAAACATTACATTGTGGAATATTTACTTTTCCATGACAAAAAAAGTATTTAGAAATGATGTTAGGTTCTATTTGATTAAAATAACATAAAATTTGTCACTAATTTCGAATACCATGATAGAAAACCATTGGGATGGAAATGGTTCTCCATTTTCTGCAACCTAGTTTTCCATGTCCTATATTTGGACATTATCAAACGATTCCTCCACTTATCCAATAAATATCCACCCATTTCTTCATTTACATTCACTCCCAATCCATTTTCCAAAAAATTATGGTGATTTTTCTTATCAAGGAGTCCACCAAACGTGTCAACAAGCCCTAAAGGTCCCATTCCTCCAGATCCATGAGTAGCTCTTCACGGTAAGGCAAATCTTCATTTCTATTTTCTATTCAAGTCCAAATTTTATATGGTATGTCTTCTAATTTCAAAAATAAGCTCATTTTTACAATTTATATTATATCATTATTTTAATAAGTGTATTTTATTAATTTGATAACCTTGTCCCCTACTATTTTTTACTTTTCTAAAAGTATGTTTCATACATGTCATGATGCCAAATTTTCTTCCCAAATTTTACTCTTACATAAGAAATTCTCTTTGTATTTTTCATTGAATACCCTATACAAATTTATTTTCAATGTGTATTTTACTATATTTAAAAATTAATTTTTTATTCTATTATTTACATATATGAAACTCACATTTGTTTTTCTATGTTTAAAATGATGTAATGATCTTGTCATTAAACTCTTTTGTATGCCATGAATTTTTAGAAGAAACTCATTCTATATTCTCCAAGGGTCCTTAATAAAATGTTTTATTATGATATATGTGGATCCCATAAAATTAATACATATGAAGGGTTTTCTTCGATATAACAACAATGCATTGGGTTAAGAATTTAATCTCTATAGATGACATGTTTTATGATACCATGGTGAATAAATTTGGTTACTTAAATTTATAACATCTTAGTGATAAATATTTTTGATATTATTATTAATGTATCATTAAAATGTTTTAGCCACATTTCCATGTTATGATTCATTTTATATTTATTATCATATTCATTTATATAATGCCTTATAATTGGGCCTTATGTTCTTATTGATATTTATCAAGATCACATGTAAAATGTCTCCCTTGTTTATTCCCTTAATTGGCTTCATTCTCACCCCTTTCCTTTGATGTATGTCCCTAGGTTATGAGATGTAGTAAATACAAATTTGTTTAAACCAATGAAGATGTATTTCAAGTGTATTTAGAAGAATGTTTTATATTTTCATGTATTATTTACAATTTAAAAAAAAACAAAACATGAAAAGATCATATGTTTTGTATTATGTAATGAAAAGATGAGTAATAAAAAGGCAGTATATCATAGTTTCTATCAATGTACAGTTTACATATTTGTGTAAATTAAGATTTTAAAACTATAGGAAGAACCCTAAGGATAAGTACAAAAAATAAAAAAACATAGAGGCATTTTGGTGAAGTATTAGTTAATTGGTTTTTGAACAAAGAAATCCCTATATGGATAGAAATAAGTTTATGTTGCTCTCACACGGATGTAGATTGGGTTAACACTTGAAAAAAGGCTTTGAGTGGGAATCTAATGAGAATTGGTTCATAACAACGGACCTTGTTGCACTCCAGGTTTCATGCTCCCAGGGGATATGTTTGGTTAACCACAATCCTTTGATGAACCCTTATTAAAGATATATATAAAATGAAATTTTTATTAAAGTAGATTAATTAAACATTTAAGTATTGTGTTTTAAGATATAAAATCCATTTATAATTATAATACTCATAAATGTAACACAAGCCTCACATTTTTTACTTATTTTATAAAAAAGGTGGTAATAGGAGGAACTATATAAATTGTGAGTGCAATGGATAATGAACAAATGACATTAATATTGAAGACAGAATTAAAAAATTCATGAGGATAATGAATCCACTAACTCAAGTTATGAACAATAAATCGAATCAAGTCTAGAGAACATATTCACCATTGAATGAAAAAGTTTCTATTGAGTCCTCCACACGTCAACGAATACCTTCTTTTAGTGGATCTACTAACCCCTTGATTATTAAGTAGTGGATAAACTCTAAAGAAAATATATTTTTTATACTTCATTTTATGGAGTATGTGAATCTAACCATAGAAGTATACCACCAATATGGAGAATTTTATCAATGGTCCAGGATGGGAGATCAATCCTAATAAGTGGGAAAAGTTTAGAGGAATATTTTCTATATATTTTCCATACTCATTATGAATGAAAAAGGATAAGTAATTCCAATATATGAAGTATAAGTAAAAGGAATCTATTAGAATCTATAAGATGAAATATACAAGACTTTATCATTACACCTATAGATTTGTTATGGATCCTAAGGGAAAGGTCAATATATTCTTTAGTGGACAGAGACCCTATCTTCAGAGGAATCTATAAAATATAGACTATGACATCTATGAAGAGATATTTCAATGTGCTATAAAGTTTGAACTAGACATATGAGAGACATAGTGGTCACATAGATTGAATTAAAAGAATATATCAATGGATCCAAAATCAGGGAGGGGATTTTATCAAAAATATGAAGAAATAAAGTGAAACATCCAATATGTAATAAATGTGGGAAAAATAATTCATGTAACAGCTTACATGGGAGCGGAAAGTGACAGAAATTTGGAGGAGACATGAATATAGCTTGCAAATGTTGAAGTGAGGTAAAGCCTTAAATAATCGTAACTAACAACAAAGGGGATATAGTGTAGGACATTGAGAAGTTAAATGATTCAATTTTGTAAATCTTGGGAAATTTACCAATAAATTTCAAAATAATAATATATAGGAGAGGAACCACCATCAACCTATGCTTAGGCCAAGAGGGAAAGGTCAGTATTTTTCTATCATGATGGTTGTAGTGGATTATCTGAATGATGTGGTGGTAGGTACACTCATTGTTCTCTCAAAGATAGTAAGTACTTAATTTAATTCCAGTTCTTTGAATTTCTTTAATTCATCCAAATTTTAAAAGAATTTATAATCAATTACTGAACTTCTATGAGTATATTTATCATTTAGGACTCCTAGAGGAACAATCCTAGCATCAAAAGTTTATAGAAACTCTAGTATTAACTTTGATGAGTACAATCTCATCGCTAATATAATAGAAATTCCCATGGAGTAATTCAATAATACATTACGGATAGACTGGATCTCAATGTATAATGCTAATATCAACTACATAAGCATGGAAATTTTAGTAGTGTTTAATGGAAAACCTAAATTAATTTTCAAAGGAGAGATATCTCAGCCTGAGAATTTTCTAGAAGAACCTACCATAGCCTTCTTTGTATACATGGTTAGTGAATTGGGAGAGGGAAATGGAGGTATAAATATAGATAATGTTCCTATCATTTAGGAAAATATTGATGCATTTACAAAAGTGCTGCCTAGATCTCCCCCAAAAAGATTGGTAGAGTTATCGATTGAACTAATACCCATATCCAAGCCGATATAAGAGACCCCATATAGAATGGTAACTATGGAGTTAGTGTAATTGAAGAAAAAACATCAAGATCTTTTAGAAATGGGTTTATTCGACCATGTGTGTCTCCTTGGGTTGAACCTATTCTTTTTGGGAAGAATTAAGATGTACAAATGAGGTTATGTATTGATTATAGATAACTTAATGGAATCCTAGTGAAGAAAATATACCCTCCCCCAATGATTTATGATCTATTTGACCAGCTTCATGGGGATCATTTATTCTCCATGACTGACCTCTAATATAGGTATCATCAATTAATTATGAATAAATAAGATATTCTCAATACTCCCTTCTGAACAAGATATAGTAATTATGAGTTTTTTTAAAGCCCTATGGGTTAGATAATGCTCTTAAAATATTTATGGATTTGATGACTAAAGTCTTTAAGGAATACCTTGATAAATTCATGGTAGTTTTTATTGATGATATTATGATATACTCTAAATGTCTTGTGGATCATGGGGATCATCTAAGGGTTATCTTGGGATCATTGAGGAAGGGTAATGTTTTTAGAAAATTTATCAAATGATAATTCTGGTTATAACAAGTTTCTTTCTTTTGGAAAATTATAATCAATAAAGGAAACTCAGTTGAACCTATGAATACAAAGGTTGTATAATAGTAGCCTCATCCTAAAATGGTAACTCATATTCATATTTTCCTTGGTTTAGTAGGATTTTATTGAAGGTTTGTGAAAAAAATTTCATGAATTTCCAATCCACTATCCAATTTAACTCAAAAGGGGATAAGTTCACCTGAAAAAGGAGTGTGAAGAAAGTTTTCAAGAGACTAAGATGATATTGGTTACTGCACCTGTGTTAAATCTACCCTCTTTCTGATAAGTAACTATTTTTTATAGTGATAAAAATCTAAAAGGTATTGGTTACATCCTCATGAAAAATTATACAGTGATTGCTTATGCATCTCAATAGTTAATTCCTCAAGAGAATAATTATTCTACGCATGTCCTGGAGCTAGCTTCATTTATTTTTGCTCTAAAAATATGGTGGCTCTACCATTTTGGTGATTAATGTGATATATACATAGACCAAATTTTTTTAATTATATATTCACAAAAAAATATTTTAACATGAGACAAAGGAGATGGTTAGTAATTCTTAAAGACTATTACTATTATATTCATTATCACTCCAAAAGTTAAAAAACGTTTTTGATGCATTAAGTTTGAAAAAGAATGTTGTGATAGCAATGATGAGGATTCAAGGAGTTAATTTTACCAAGGACCTAGTGAATTTCTATATGGGAATCAAAAGGGGAGGTACATCATCAACCATATCCCAAATTATTTCTAAACAATCATTATATATAAGACCAAGCTCAATTAGAAGATCCTTTATTACAAAGGAAGATTATTGCTTTGAATAATGGGAGGTTTCCTGAGTTCAATATTGATTAAGAAATTGTACTGACATTTTGTACAAATATATGTGTCCCATCCATCCTGGAGATAAAGAAGGAGATAATGGATAAATATCATAGATCTAAATTCACTATAAATCTAGGATGAACTAAAATTTATAGGGAAATATTTTGTCGTTATTATTAGGGTAACATAAAAAAGGGATATTGTTGACTATACTAAAAGGTTCATAGTGTGTCAGAAATTGAAGGAGAAGAGGAAACATCCTAAAGTTATTGCAACCATTTCCCATACCAACATGGAAGTAGGAAAATATCACTATGGTGTTTATAAAAGGTCTCCCAAGAATATCCAATTGAAATAATTCTATATTGGTTATTGTGGATTGACTCACCAAGAATTCCCATTTCATCTCTATTTAGGAATATCTTAATCTTGACCAAATTTATAAGATATACATAAAGAAAGTTATGAGGTTGTATTGGGTTTTACCTTATATAATTTACCTTCATGATCCAAGGTTCATATATAAATTTTGGAGAAGTCTTTAACATTATCTAAATACTGAATTGAATTTTATAATGTCATGTCGCCCTCAAACAAATGGAAAATCATAATGGACTATTCATATTCTCGAGGAAATGATGAAAACATGCTCAATGGAATTTAAAGGTGTATGGGACCAACACGTCCCATTAGTTGAGTTATCATAAAACAATATATTCCAATAAAGTATTCAAATTGAACTACATAAAGTTCAATATGGGAAGCGATATAACACTCCTACTTGTTGAGATGAAGTTGGTGAGAGGAAATTACTTGGGATTGATCTTGTGAATGAGATGATAGAAAAGGTTAATTCCATCCAAAAATATATAAAGGCTACTCAAAGTCGATATAATATAGATTCTGACATCCTTATAAGACACTTGGGGATTGATTTTGCTGATAATTTTTTCCCTCAGATATCACCTTGAAAGAGATACATGTGATTTAGAACGAAATGGAAGTTTATCCCTATATACATTTTCCCCGATGAAATCATTGATCGCATAGTATAAGTGGCCTACTGGCTAGCACTTCCACAGAATATATATCAAGTAAATGATGTATTCCATGTATCTTTCTTGAGAAAGTCCATACCTGATCCCTCATATATACTAAATCTATAGGTGGTACAACTGGAACATGACCCCTCTTATGAGGGGAATATATTGGAGACCTTGGAAAATAAAGATAAGGTTCTATGAAACAAGACTACCCACATCATCAAAGTGTTTATATAGAACCATAAATATGAATAATCAATGTGGTAACTAGAGGAGAAAATGAGAGAGAAGTGACCATAACTTTTCTCAAATGATAAAATCAGTTGAAATTTCAAGGATGAAATTTCGTAAGGGGAGAAGAATGTAACGACCCAGAATTTTTAAATGATATTTGTTTCCCGAATAAATGTTTGTTTCATATTATATAATATCATACGTGTACAAAATAAATAGAAACCAAATTTTTTTTATCTCATTTACAACGATCATTACGTTTGTTAGCTATGAAACCAACTAAAATGCCAACCAATACAACTTGAAAAAAAATGTTAAATAGAATACCTAGAATAGGAAATCTTGGAAATCCCTAATATACTAGAATAATCTCCCAAACATAAAATTATATAGAAATAAAAAAAATTAGTAAAACAATAAACATATTCTAAAAATGAAAATATAACCTTAAGCTAAAATTGATTGAATTTTGAGTGAAATAATGTAGTGGTATTTATGAAGAAATATGAAATAACTGAGATTAAACTATAATATAAATGTGGATAAAATATAACTCTTGGTCAATATGAAAATTGTAAAATATATCACTTGTTTATAATTTGACAATTTTAATTAGTGTTTATAAGTTGTAATGACAAAGTTTACCTGATACAGAAATGAGAATTGGACTCAACCAGTAGAAGTGTGCGATTTGAATCCCATTTGTCAGAACATTGGTGGGAGGTATCATATATTGGGTTCACCATTGAACAAGCCTCATAAAATATTAAAAAAAGGTAATCGTCAATGATATATACTATGGAGTAATTTCAAGTAAGTGTAGATTACCACTCGATCAATGTTATCTGAGGCACCCAATGAAACTACCACCATCATACACATTACCCTAAGGGTGTATACAAGTGTAATGTGGGGTTATATGTCTATAACATAGTTACATAATGTTTAATATCCTTTTTATAAATAAAATTATTTATTCAATCAATTCCATTTAATATTATTTATTCTTTAAATAAGTTAAATTGACACGAATTTCATAATTTAATATTTAGATGAAAATAAAACATATTTGTATTTTTCTATAATATATAAATGATTTTAATAATAAAACGAGGAATTATGAATAGTATTTTTTTAATTAAAATAAATTTTAAAATTATTTTATTTAAATAATAAGTGATAAAATAATTTTATAATGATCTTAAATTTTTTTATAAGTGTCAAAAATTTGGCTCTGCCTTAAAAAATGTTATTTTTAAATAAATATGAATTTTGTGTTTGAAAGTTAAAATTATCATATTTAGAAAATTTACATGACAAAATAAACATATTTTTTAAAATCATCTTGTACAAATTAGGTTAGGGAGAATTTATGAGAATTTTCTAAAAAACATTATTTTTGTGAATAGTAAAAAATATAGTTTTGGGTTCTTGTATATTTTATGACATCATACTTATATCATAACAATGTAATAATTAATTAACCAAAATAAATGACCTAAAATATATTATTTTATTTATATTTTGTATTTTAATATATTTTATTCAATTTTTAAAACTATAAGTTACTTTCCAGAATCTAAAAAAAAAAATTTATTTTAAAAACACGACATTTTCGAATATTTATTTTTCCAAGATAAAATAAGTATTTAAAAATGATATTAGGATCTACTAGATTTAAATAACTTAAAATTTGACCCAATTTTGCATTACCATGATCCAAAACCATGGGTATTCAAATGCTTTTTAATTTTTCATAACCTAGTTTTCCAAGACCTGTATTTTCAAATTATTAAACAATTTCTCCATTTATCCTATAAATACCATTACATTTCTCTAGTTCCTTTCTCTATAAATAAATTATAAATGAAGTTATAGTTACTTTTTCTACTCAAGGATTCAACCGCATATTTTCCTCAAGCCCCCAAGGTCTCATTTCTCATGATCTATGAGTAACTCTTCACAATATGGGAAATCATTACTTCCCTTTTCCATTCAAGTTCACTTTTCTTGAGTTATTTTTTATAATTTCCAAACTAAAATATTTTTTACCATTTTTTATAATCTCATATCTATAATAATAGTCTTCTATGAATGGTATACCCTTCCCCACTCCCATTTTTTACCTTTTCTAAAACCATGTTTTATACCCATCATGTTGCCCAATTTTCTTCTCAAATTTTCCACTTTTACAAGATAAGTTCTCAATTAATTTTTATTTGAATACCCAAACATATTTTATTTTCAATTTTTACTCAAATATATTTAAAAATTAATTTTTTATTTGGATATTTACATATATGAAACTTACATTACCTTTTATGGGTTAAAAATAACGTAATGATAATGTTTTTAAGCTCTTTTGTTTGCCATGATTTTCGATAAAAAACATGTTATTTATTCTATATGGATTATTAATTAAACGATTTATTATGATCCATGTGTCTCATATGAAATTAATAAAAATTAAGGGTGAATCTTGGTGGCAATCCAATGCATTGTGAGAATAATTTAATCTCTACAGATGACATGTTTTACTATACTGTGTTGAATAACCTTGGTAATTTTAATTTATAACACCATGTTGATAAACCATGGTGATATGATTATGAATGAATCATTTAAATAATGTATCCACGTCCCATGTTAGGATTAATTCCATTTTTATTATGATATTCTTTTTTATCATACCTTATCGTTATGCCTTATGTTGTTGTTGATGTGTATGATGATCACATGTTATATGTATCCCTCGTTCATTCCCTGAATAGGCTTCATGCTCACCCATTTTCGTTAATGTATTTCCTTAGGTTATGAGATGTAGTGAATATAACTTAGGTTCATCCCATGAAGAGTTATTTCATGTGGAATTAGAGCAATGTTTTATTTTTTCATTTATTATATAGCTTTTTTTTCAAGAAACTATACTTGAAAAGATCCTTTGTTTTGTACCATGTAATGAAAATTTATGTAATAAAATGGTGGGATTACACAAAGGTGGTATTCAACATATACAAGAATGATGTTATGACCTTAACATGAGTTAATATATATATATATATTATCTTTCTATAATGATAAATATGTCATTAATATCATAATTATTTCATGTATATCATATATAATCACTAAATTTATCTTTATCACCTTCCAAATGAATCATAAGTGAAAAATTAATCACATTGCTTCATGAGTTTGTAGCCCTTCGTAAACATGAGTGACATTATCATATCTCTTACGGAATGTAAGGTATCAATATATACATGATATAGTTATGAAAATGGTATTATCATGTTATAAATATCATATATATCATTTATAAACTATAAATCCATAATTTTATCTAACCCTAAAATGTAGTAACGGAAAAATGAACAACATCCGTTCGCAAAGTGGTAGAATTTTTTACAAAAGAATGATAATTTTGAAACCCATTTGATTGATGTGTTTGTAATTTCAGGTCATAATAATAACATAAAAACATCTAATCATATATAAGATACTTTATTTATTATATCATAAAGATTTAGAAATAATTTAAGGAGGTAGATATGGTAATAAAATGAATATGTTTACAGAATAACATTACATATCCTTTAGGTATCTTCCTTAGTTTTGTATTTAAACCTTCAATGCTTTGATTTTTGTACAAATTATATGATGATGGGAAGGATTTTGGGAATTTCATTGGGCTTTTTTTCCCAAGAAAAAGTGTATTGAGACTGTGAATAATGGGGGAGACTGGGTTCCCTTTTATAGATGAGGAGTGGCATTCTTGTAAATACTCAAAACACGTCACCACTAGGAGGTCATAAATACCTCATGTGGATCAAAAATCATATAATAATGGAGGTTATGGTTGATATGTTTTATAAACACCTCCACCAAATAAATATGAAAATGATTACAATAATCTAAATTGGAGTTATATATGTTTAATATAACAATTTTTACTTTAAAAACAATTAAAAATTTAATTTATCATTATAAATTATTTACAAGAAAATGTGGTTTTCAATTAAAATCTAGTATTTTTTTCTGTTTAATAAAAAATGAAACAACATAGAAAAATGAAATAAAATACCCTGAGAAATTCTTTATATTACTCATTCAAAAATTATTTTTATTTATTAAAATAAATTTTCTATATGTTTTAAAAAAATATTTTTAAATTATGTACAACAATCTCGATTAAACCGTCTTTTAAGAAAACAAAGTTTTTCTAGAAACATTTATTTTTCTTTTAAATGATAATTATTTCAATTTATAATCAATAAATAGAAAATAAATTTGTGTAAACTATAAATTTTAATAATTTATTTAATCCTATCAACTCTCTTCATTCCAATAGGTAGGTGATGACTATCATATTAAATAAAAAAATTAATTGTATATTCCTGTTCTGAAAAACTAGGTCTTGTGTGTAATGCGAGCTATTAAAGGAACTCATTATTTAGTGTAACATAATATAAACAAAGAATTTTAGGTCATATAATATAACATGGTATTTCATTTAACATATTCTATCGAACAAAATTTTAGTATTTTATAATTTTTGGGGTATTACACTTTATATCTTGAGTTTTAAGATCCCTGATGCGCCTTGCACAGATATCATTTTTTTCGAACTACCTAAAAACAACTCAAATTTTATTATTAATTTTCATATGAGAAATATAGAGAAGGAAGTATCAAAATTCATATAATTATTCTCCAAATTTATTAAGACATGGGGCATAAAAAATTATTTTCATTATGAATAAGAAGATGAATAATAAAGAAAAGGGGTTAAGGTATCATTCTAAGTATAAGGCTCAATAGAATTATCACTCTAAAAATAAGAAGTTCTAAATTCAAATAAAACAATGGGATTTAGTATGATTTTTATGTGAAAAGAAGGGCCACTGGGGGAAAATACACATGCCCAAAGAATAAATGAAAAGCTTCAGGTTTTTTATTTATTGAGTATAATATTTTCATATCTATAATTTGGGTATTAGATACTACCGATGGTGCTCAAATTTGTATCAAAATATAGTAAATAATTTATTCTAGATGATTTTCATAAATGAGTTGGATCTATGGGCTACAAATGGAGTGAGTTTAACTGCTCTATCCATTATAGACTATCATCTAACATTAATGATAGGATTGATTTCAGTTTTAATGAATTTTTATTATGTGCCTAGTGTTACCAAGAACATTATTTCCATTTATTTTTTAGATGTGGATGGATTTATTTTCATCTTAAAAATAATGGTTTCTCCATTTATAAATATAGAGTATGTTATTGTATGGAATAGTAGAATAACTATCTTTACCTATTTAATTCTAAAAACAAAATATTTTCAACTAATAATAAAAAAATATGGATGAATCAAATAACACCCAATTATGGAATCACCATCTTGGTCATGTAAACAAGAATTGTTTTACAAAGATCTATAAATATGGTTACTTATATTCTTTTAATATTAAACCACTTGAAAATGTCACACTTGTTTATAAGGTATGATGACCAAGCCACCATTAAATGTTCAATGTGAACGGTCCACATATCTTATATATTTAGAACACACTGATGTGTGAGTTCCTTTTCATGTAGAATCTAGATTTGGATTGTTATAATTTATTACTTTTATAGGGGAATTGTCTGGGTATATTTATATCTACTTGATGAGGTAAAAGTCTGAATATTTTAAGAAGTTTAAAGAGTAAATATTGAGTTTGAGAATCATCCTGGTAAGATGATAAAGAAACTTCAATCGGATCGAGGTGGTGAATATCTTAGCTAAAACATTATTGAATTTTTATGGGATTTTGGGTATTATCTCAACTCAATACACCTTATACACTATAGTGTAATAGTGTTAGTTAAAGGAGTAACTATATATTGTCAGAAATTTTATGGTTTATGATGAGCCACGTAAGCCTTTCATTTTCCTTTTGGGAATATTAATTACATGTAGGATCATATATACTAAACTAAGTACCAACTAAAGCGCCAAACAATATTATCATTAAGTTATGGATTGGAAAGAAACCTGTTTTGTTACATGCTCATCCTTTGTATTTCAATAAATTTATTAATACTAGATCAAGGGAAAAATTGAACCCCAAGGAATGAAGTGTTTCTTTATAAGGTATCATAAGGAAATAATGGGAAGATTTATATACAACCCTTCAGACAAGAAATTGAATTTCATATGATAGTATGTCCTTCTTAAGAGGGGGTAAATCCTCAATGAGGATAGTATGATAAATATTTACATCGATGAAGTTCAAGATCATTTTAAAAAAGTGCTGGCATAAGAACCAATTACATAGATTCATTCAGAATAAGTATTTCCTGAAACACAAGTGTTGTGTAGAAGAGATTTAGCAGTAATAGAACTAGAAGGATATTGTTTTCTACTCACTGATTATAGTGACTCATTATTGGTAGAAAATAATAATCCCTCTCCAAAAAGGAGAAAATAGTGAGCTTAAAATCTATAAGGTTGCAATAATCCATAAATTAGGAAATTTATTCAATATATCAAAACCATTTTTGGGTTCTGGTTGATCTTCAAGTTGATGTAAAGAATATTTTTGGTAAATGGGTATTGCAGATAAATATAGACATGGAAGGTAAAATAAATGCCTATAAATCTTGAAGAGTGTCTAAATGGATTAAAAAATGTCAAGGCAGGAATTAAATATGATGAAACCTTTTATCTAGTTTCCATGTTTAAATCCATCAGAATTTTGTGGGATATGGTACCTTACCATGGCTATGAGATTTGGAAAATGGATATCAAAACTAATTTCTTTTATGGTAAATTTTAAAAGGATGTGTCTATAACATAACTATAAGGGTTTGTGACTACATAAAATTCCAAAAAGTTATGAAAGTTGCAGAGATCCATCAATGGATTAAAAAATAATCTCATTCATTTAACATTTGATTTGATGAAATTATTAAGGAATTTGATTTCATTAAGAATGAATGTGAGACATGTATTTTCAATAGGACTAGTGGGATTATATTGTTTTCATAGAATCATATGTTAAAGATATATTAATAATTGGAAATGATATACCATCCTTATAAGAGGTTAAGGAATTGTTGAGAAAGTGTTTCTCTAGGAAGGACATAGGTGAAGCATCCAACATTATAGGGATCAAAATCATATATGACAGTTCTAAAAGGATACTTTGATTAAGTCAGGGTATATACATTAACCCAATACTAAAGTGGGTTGGTATGGAATAATCCAAGTGGGTATTGGTTCATGCATCACAAGGTATGTGTATTTTCAAGAAAATGTGACCTAAAAAACCAGAGGAAATAAATTGAATGAGTAACATCCCATAAACTTCTATGATAAGATCTATCATAAATGTGATGTATGTATGAGTCTTGATGGTGAATATTATTTAGTCAGGGTGGTATGTTTCCATGTAGATCCCGGTGAACATCATTGTACTGTTGTAAAGGTTATCCTTAAGTATCAGAGCTCAACTAAGGATATGTTTATATTGTATATAGAAGATGAAGAGATAGTCATAGAGGGTAATACATATATAAGATTTCATATAGATCTGCAGGATATGGATTCATTGTCTTGAAATATATTTTTTACTCAATAGAATATCAGTGATCCAGAAGATTTTAATTCTGATAGTTTTCAACAATTCTATAGAGAATTAAGGGAATATTGTGGATTCTAATGCATCCAATTAAGAAATTTGGATTCATAAAATTTTTCAATTTCTTTATGTGGTACCTAAAAGAAAATACCCTATAATAATTTACTATAATATAACTATAGTGGTGGATCTATCCACAAATATGAGGTCACAACAAAAGAAAAACAACATACTTCATAAGCTTAATCTATTGATGTATTTTTCTCAATAAGGTGAGGTTATAGTGAAAGGAGTATCCATGTATGAAAATATAGTGGACCACTTGAATGAGGCTTTATCTCTATAGAGGCATGAGTATCATGTGATGGATAGTGTATTGAAATATGTTGTTAGTTAGTAGTAGTGAAAGTGCGAGTTTTTCTGGAGTCTGGACCATAGAACCAACTTGTGTAGTGATTGATTTGATGTTTTCATTTTTAAGGATGTTTTTTATCCCATTATTATTATTACTCTATATGAAATTTTTATCTGATAATGTCCTAAGAATATATGTTTCACTGAAGGTTCATAGCATTTCACCTTTATGATGAGAACCAAGAGGTTCCATGATATTTTTCTTGAACAATATTCTATGATTGTATGATATTGTCTGATTTGACACATGATATAGGATATCAAGTGTACGAGTCTCAAAATACATCAAGACACCTTTTCTTGATGTTTTACCTTTGTAATATCTAATATATTAGGTTATGATAACATATCTATCAATAGAAAATCCAAATTTCTATTCATCATTAGATAATCATATATAAGGACATGTGTGTTGATATTTAGAGTTTAATATTTTTATTAATGGATATCATGACTCACAAGCTTTTATGTATTGAAAAAAACAATGTTGAAATATTCTTGTGGAAAGGTAATAAAAATTGGGTGTTCCATGAGGGATATTTAATTAATGTATAATGAGAGAAAGGATTTATCCCTTCCTTACATTGATGTAAGTTGAAACATAAGAACCATTTAAGGTAATTTAAATGCCTATATAAATCAATGGAAATGGTTTTCCATGGGAAAGTTTATTTTAAGAAATTCAATGAAATAGACATTGAGAATATAGATTGATGGAACTATCATAAAACCTTATTTATTTGATATATCATGATAAATGTAATATATTTCATGGTAATAATTCATAGTATTTTATATTTCTTTTCAAATTTAACTTATTTATGTATGGTTTCATTGGCATGTTGCTAGATATTAACCTTGGACAATATGCAGTTATGTCTAATTCTAATGCGAAAGAGGCCTAGAGGGGTGCACACTTAGTGTATCCACAATTTTAGTTAAATTCATTTAATGAATATAACAACTTATAGTAAATTATATTTATTTGTTTTATTTGATCATCATAATTTAATCATAGGTATTTATAAAGAATAAATGAGTTAAATAATAGTTATAAATATATTTTTTCAAGTTTAGAAAATATAACATTTATTAAATATATTGTAGAATAATGTTGTGACATTTAATTATTAAATAGCCCTTTGTAACATCCCAAATTGGGGTCCTCCTAACTCGTGCCCCGAGATGGTGGGTCACATGGCCTCAAGTGCGCCTCCCCATATGATGGAGGCTTCCAACTTGCAGTGAGGGTGTAAAGGTGATATAGTGGGGAGACTATACCCTATTATCAGAGTGACACATTGGATATAACCATAAACATACAATAAAAGAATCATATATAAATATATATAATAATAAAGTAATGGTAGAATAAATAACTACGCAACTGAATAATAATATCAATATCCAGTATGTAGTGTCATAAACATGGATTCATGGCGTGATGATATAAAAAAAGGAATAGGAGACAAGCATACACAATAATACTATATTAAAACTAACAAAATAATTAAAAGTTACTCCACTATTATCCAAATCGTATGATCGGTCATATTCTCCTATGTTCCATCCATAAGTACTTAATATCAATGATCTAAAGCATGGTACTTTCTCATATCCATACTTTTAATCATATAATTTTATCGAGTACCGAACACATCCATAGTATGGTGTGAGATAAAATCTCGGTAGAACACCACCAATAGTGTCTATTGTTAATCTATGTAGTGCTCATAGCTAATCAGTATGCATGCATAAAAAAATAATTAAATAGTACTAAACAAATAAATACCATCCTACTCAGGTTCCTAAAGGAAACCTGGTGGCTCTACCAACTTCTGCTCATGGTCAGAACATGTGTCTGACCAATCACTATATATATATAGTAATGATATATATAGTTTATTTATATATTGGATCCACCTATATAAACCAAGTACATGCAGACATAAGTGGCCATATACCTAGAATAATAGGTGTTGGCTATACTGGGGGTAACATAGACATCCATGACCAATCTAAAAAATAATATAAACTCAAACAATATGGTACATTCCCTATATACAATAAATAATGTTATACATCATTCTATCCACTTAGGATATTGATTTTTTAATCATATTAACACTCAAGACAAGGTACATGGTGTGTCATGCCCCCATCCTAATAGTGTCAGTGGTGTGAGATGTTGGGATCAACACCCAACGTATAAGAGCATGTAACCATCAATCCCAATAGAAAACCTACCATTTTTCAATAGCCATACCAAATTTATAATAATATTTATAATAATATTCAAGAGGAAAAACTTTTTATGCTTTATACTCATTAAGATCAAGTGTAAATGAGTCATTACTTCTTATTTTAAACATTTGATAAAACATGAAGTAAAATAAAATGGCCAAGAAACCCTTCATAGATCAATTAAATGTAATCATTTAATACATTGTAATGAAGGAAATCCATCATTAATAATATATTATATTTAATAAAATCCATTTAATTAACTATTGAAAGGTGATTACATTTATAAGTCTCAAAGGTAAACTTATAAGGTTATATTTCTAATTGGGAAATTACCTACATGTCTAACACCACTAATATGTTAGTACAAGTACTTAGGAGGGGCCTTGAGTTAAATAAAACAATAATATAATAGAGGAATGTTACATTTATAATCTAAGAAGAACTCTTATAAGGGATTTTAGGTAATTAAAAAATTTACTGTAAATGGAAATTCAAGTTGGAATTACTAAGGGCTATATATAACTGAGGAAAACATACTCTAAGATACTAAACAAAGATCAAAGGTCATATATCAAGGTGGATAGATCAATTTAATATGAAAAACTCAATTATATGGTGAAACATGGAGATGTTCTATGTGCGACACAATGTAAATGCTACAAAAACACTAACAAATTTAGGGGAAAAATAGATACTACCTACCTTAGGTTCATTGATGAATCCTCATCTGATGGCGGTCTTAGATTCAAAGTAGGTTGTTAGAAATCAAAGATACATTCTAATGCCATGAAAATAAGGAAAACAATATTGTACCAAAATAGTTAACTGTATCTGAAGATGAATTAAAATATGAAAGGGGAGGAATATAGATAATACCTCTAGATTTCCAATCCCTTCTACAAATCTTGATTCAGACTTCATATTGAGAAGTTATCTCAATTCCAAGGTTAAAGGGGAAGAAAAACTATAGGCATAGAAACAAGTGGCCATCCACTATAGAAAATAATGAACAATGAAGATATTGATTGTAAGGTTTAATAATTGTAAAAAATGTAATTTTACCCTAAAAATAAAAGGCACATGGTTTGGACACATGGTTTTTCCAAACAATACACAAACTTTGCTCAAGACACTGCTTAAGGAATGACCCCACATGGTTTCCATAATCATGTGTAAACTTTGAGACATCTCATTGTCAAATGGATGATGGTTTTCACACAGGAATGTTCCTAGAGTTTTACGTTTTCATAGAACCATGTCCCTCATAATTATCCTCTATTTTTTCCCAAACGGTTTATATAGACCATGCAGTCAAGGCTGTGTGGTTTCAACTAATCATGCGGTTAAGTTCATTATTTCCAATTTTTAGTGTTCTGGGCTATTATTAATCCCTCGACACCCTCCTGACCCCCATGAATCCATTAGGTAACATTATAAGGGTATTGTAAATGAATTTAAACAAAAAACAAATGAGTCATAAATTTGGTAAAAGATAGTTTGTTATAACCTCCCCTACTTAAAACAATATGTCCCCAAGTTTTCCTTTTGAGGGTAAATAGGTATTCTCAGCAAAGAGTTCTGAACAATGAACTAGTATATCAACTTCCCATTCCTATGCCTCGTCCTATACTTGTTCATTCTTCTATATCACTTGTACCAAAGGAACATACCTACCTCAGAGTCTCTAAATGCTCCGATCAGTGGTACAAATGGGAACTCCTCTAAAATAGCATCCATATCCAACTCAACCTTATCAGGTTGAAATACATTTAAAGGGTCTTGATAATATCATCGAAGAAAATATATGATAAATATATATGTATAGAGTCGTACTTATATGGAATTTCCATATGGAAATACACTGTTCTGATCCAATTCACAGCCTTTAAGGGTCCAATGAACCTACATTATAGCTTACCTTGTGTCCCTATACATCTATGACCCAACCTGGGTGAGACTCTCAAGAAAACATGGTCTCCAACAACAAACTCTAAATGACACTGGAATCTTTGGGCATATAGATTAAGTCTAGACTGAGATTTCATCATGTGATTTCTAATCAACTGGACCTACTCTGTAGTCTCCTACATAAGATGTGGTCTAAGAATAGCTGCCTACCCTGCCTATAGAAATCATAGAGGTGAATGAAAAGTCCTACCATATAAGGCCTCATAAGGATCCATCTTGATGGTATCCCAAAAGGTGTTACTATAAGTAAAATAAATTAGAGGAATGTGTTTCTCCCAGGAACTACCAAAGTCAATGAAATGTGAATAGAGCATGTCCTCTAGAACCTAAATCATATTCTCTATCTTTTCATCGGATTGTGTGTGACTGGATGTACTCAGAAGAACCTGTGTGCCCAAGCCTTTTGCAACCCCTTCCACAATAGTGATGTAAAGAGGTCATATTTTTCATAAATGTTTGAATGATTATCTCTATAACTATGCACAACCTCCCTGATGTACATCCTCCATATCCCATCTACCATGATGGTGTCTCGCATAGGTATGAAGGGTGTGATATTCATCAAATAATCAATGACAACCCACACTGTATTGTTTCCATAAGGTGAACTGGGTAAAACATTCATGGAATCCATTGAATCATTATCCCATTTCCCCTTGAGAATAGAAAAGGATGTAAAATACATATTGTACACTCATGTTCCCACTTCACCTACTACCAGTTGGAGCATCAAGTGATAAATCTGTCAATCTCCCATTTCATAAAAGGCCACCAATACTAGAATCGTAGATACTAATACATCTTGGTGACACTAGTGTGAACCACCAAAGATAAGGCATTAAATTCGCACATCATCCCCTCTATGATGACTGATGGGAACCACACATGCCCATGGAATAATAAGGTATCATCCCTATCCATGGTCCAACCTAAAGATTTATCATCATATGAGATGCTTGCCCTTAAGGAAAGGCCCTTGAGATCAGATACTTTCCTCATTATTACATGTTCTAAAAGAGTGGATGTCACTACCACGACTATGAGGATAGTCAGACCCTAATCCTCTTGAACCTCAATATACATCTCTGAAAATAAGTCCATGAGATTCCGTTCTCCATTCACCACCTAAAGTTCCTATTCTTGAGTCTTTTGGATAAAATATTCTTCTACGGTATTACCTTTACTATGGATGTAGTCATGCTCAAAATCAAATGACAGAAGGTACTTGACCCTCATGCATTTCCTGAGATAGATATCATGCTGCATAAATATGTATTTGAGGATTTTTTGGTCAATATATACCAAAAAATGGCCTCCAGGTATATAGTGTCTCTAACAGTAAGATAATGTACTACCAAAGTTATCTCAAGGTTGTGCATTGGATAATTCTTCTCAAGAGGGATCAATAGATGAGACCTGTACCCAACGACTCGATCATCCTACATCAAAATAACTCCCATACTAATAACTCATGCATTTTAGTGCTCAAAATAGCTCTTTCCTAACTCTGTAAAAATGAATATCTGCATGAATTCAAATGACCCTTCTACTCCTGAGAATATACTTCACAATATTTTGACCATATTAATTTCACACCCATCTTCTTCAAACTCGTAAGAAGTACTACAAGGCATGAGAAATCCTTAATGAATCTTTTATAATATCTTATTAGCCCTAAGAAACCCCTAATTTCAATGTTGTTCTTGGGATTCTCTTAGAAAATTACAACTCTAACTTTTTCTAGGTCTACTAAAATTCATGACTCTAAGATGATGTAACATAGTAAATGGAATTTATCGATCCAAAAGCAGCATTTTATGAGCTTAGATTAGATTTTATACTCTCTTAGTGTATTCAAAAATATCTCAATATGGTTAACATGGTTGTGTCTAGAGCATGAGTACACTAAGATGTGTTCAATAAAGACTACCATGAATGAATCTAGATATTGGTGGAAAACCCAATTCATAAGATCCATAAAAACTACAGGTGTGTTCGTGAGTCTAAACGGCATGACCAGTTACTTGTAAATATCATAACTACTTTTGAAGGATATATAAGGTATGTGTGAGCACATGACACACACCTGGTGATATCCCAACCTCAAATAAATCTTTTAAAACACTCTCTTACCTCAAATCAGATCAAATATGTCGTATATTCTAGGTAGTGTATAATTTTTCTTTACTGTGAGATATTTCAATCAATGGTAATCAATGAAAATACTGATGGTACCATCCACCTTATTGGAAAAAATGATCTGTGAACCCCAAGTATATGTAATGGTGTGTATAAACACTTTATTCTCTAGATCCTCCAACTGCTTTTTAAGCTCAAGAATCTCTATAGATTCTATCATATATAGAAGAACGGTCTATAATACTACTCTTAAAACAAGATCAATGGTGAATTATACCTCTCACACTGAAGGTAGAACAATTATGTCTTTAAGAAATATTTCCATTAACTGATCTAATACAGGAGGAAAAATAGAGGTTCATAACAACTGGTCATCCGGGTAAAGACTGTAGATCGAAGATGTTTCACTTCCCAGACTCTTTTGCTCGGGTCCATCTCGAGTCACATGAACATCTTATTCTCCCTTATGCATGTTCTTAACTCCATATGGTGATGTAAACATCACCCTATATTGATAGTAGTCTATATTTCCTCGACAGGGAACTTACCAATCCATACCGATGATTAAATTGAAACCCATAATCTCAAGGATGGAAAGATTCCATACAAATAGGTATCCGCATATCTCAAGGGGACAATCCTTACAATTACAAACACCCTCTAATTAGATACCTAATGGGCTATCCACTATCATAATTCCATATAATTGATTTATATCGAGGCCCAGACTCTCCATAACAGTCTCATGTATAAATGAGTGAGACACACCTATGTCAAAAAAAGCAAACACTAAAGTAGAGGCTACATGAATAGTACCTCATTCAAAAGAATTTCTGACACTTTACTTCTATGGAGCAGGATGGACTACATGTAATTGGTATATACCATGGACCTGAGTCACCGCTTGACTACCTTGATCCAGCCCGCTCATCTAATGTAAATAATCATGAGGGTGGCTACCACTTCCTTGACCTCCACCTTGGCTTGAGTACCCAATGGTATTCCAGATGCCTTCCTATCATGATATTACGGGCCCTTCTCCTAAACATGAAGTACGAGTATATCCTGCCTCACTAGGATCTAATGGAAAGGTTCCACAGAAGCACTAGATATTCCCTATCCTATTACATCCTATGCATTCCACTGAATTTCTTAAGCAATGAGGCATCATGTGTCTTGGATTCCCACACTAGTGATATATCAGAAAACTGATAGCATGTGGATCCAAAATTCTACTACCTTTATGAGCATCCACAAAGTTTCACTTTATCTAAGAATAATGGACACTAATTGATCTAGGTTTAGAACCTCCCTAACTCAAACCATTAGTCACCCTCAATTTTTTATCTGTAATATGGACAAGGTTGGTGCAGGGCCATGCTATTCCTGACCCCCCCCCCAAAAAAAAATTATTAATGGAAAATATAATAAGACAAGGGCAGGGTGGGGCCAAACAGCCCACACCCAAAAATCCCTGGACCCCCTATGACTTTGAAACCCCTAAAGACAAAAAAAGGTGGAAAGAAAACAATAGGAACTACAGATCAATGACCTCCCTAAAAGGGTCCCCATCAGCACCATAACCAGAAGAAGCATCTGATTCCACCAACTCCCATTCAGAATATTCATATTCCTTTATGAAGGTCGTGTAATACTCCCTGAGACGTTGTAGTTCCACATTCAGTTGTGGCTTGCTAGACTGACTTCCCCTACTAGAGTGAACCTCATTAGCATTGGAAGAGGCTCTCATGGACACTGTCTTCAGAAAAACTGAATTGTCCTTCCATGGTTTCCTCTTACAGGGAACTGAAGAGACCTCCACAAATTTTTTTCCTTCCCATAAGGAATAGACATCTCCAACAGGGCCCTCTCCTTGATGGCCATATTCATGTTCTGCTTCATCCTTCTACGATCCTCTTAGATAAAATCTTGATCCGAAATGAAGAAGACTTCTGGATTAAGGGAACATACAGAAAGAAACCCACATTGCAGCACGTCAAGAGCCACCGTAGGTTCCTAAGAAGCCAGACAAAGATGGGGCACCCCACCAACCTGGGCCTGGTGCAAGTTCCCCTCCCCCCCTATGCAGCTCGCTTTAATCCCCCTGGACAGAGTGCGTAGTCTCCAGCCCCTTCATTTCCCTTTTCCCCTACTCCCCAGCTCCATCCAAGGTCCCATGAGTATCCAAAAGCGACTCAAATTGACCAGTATTAAGGACCACACAGCCTCCACCATTCCTAGTAGCAACAACATGCTCCTCACTTGGAATCTATATAGCCAGCCTTACATTCCCGACATCAGCAACTAAAGACCCTTTCCCCTCCTTCCTAGGAGTATTGTTCACCTTCCCCTCATTCACCTCAAAATCCTCACAATTGTGACCAAGAGCCTGTAACTCCCTAATCTCCTACTCACCAACACCACTTGATTGCCCTGTGATATCTAACGGTAGCTCATCTTCACAAGCCTTCTGAGCCACATTCCCTCCATCCCCCTTAGAAACAATGGCCTGCACCCTGCTCTCCTATGCATCAAACATCTCACTCCCATCAGCTAGTGGAGACCCTTGCACCTCTCCCTCAAGCTCCATACCCTCAAAGTGATTAAATATTAGGATGAATTCCTTCCTTTTCCTTATAATTCTATCATAGGAGACCGACTTCCCATCAGCAGCAACCTCCCTTTTTGAGGAACTAGCTGTATCCAAGAGCTTCAAGTCACTCCTCAATCACTTGAAAATTCCAGTCACCTTGGGTTTTAGTTCACACTGAAAACCCACTTTCCCTCCATCAGCTGTAGATCCATGACCCCTCGACACTACCGGGGGGCCTCCTGCACAATTCATCACATCCAGGGATCCAAAACAAATCCCAGATGTAGGAGCCACCCCCACAGAAGCATTCCTTCCAATCCCGATTGAAGCAGTCGTTGCAAACTCCTCCATATTCATCCCCACCTGAGCTTTCCCCAATTCACCAGGCTCAACATTAGCATGAGGATCCTTGTGGACAAACTCCTGCACCTCTCCCTGATTCTACTTCTCCTCAACAGTCACCTCCTGATATTGTTTCAAAGCACAAGAATTCCTTCCACTACACCTGCATACCCGGACATTATTACCCAAAAACCAACAGGAGGAGCAGAAATCTGTCCACGACTCAAAGATCGCAAGATGATTCCAACGAAGCTCCTCACCAATAGCAATCCAAACAAAATCAACCGGTCCTTTAGAAGCATCAATCTCCTCAAAGACCCTTGGGGATACCAGGTGGAAAAGGTCCCTTGTTCTACTATCCATGCATAAGAACCTTCCCACCAAATTTCCCAACAATGAAATAATGGAGAAATTTTGAAGGGGGAGGGGGGGAAGTTCTAGAAATCAAACCAACATTGCCCCCATAGGTGATTCACGGTTCAAGCTCCACCTGGAAAAAGAAAAACAAGCACTATTGCATCTTCTTGGAGCCGCTGACCAGGCATGAACCAAATCCTCTTCCGAAACAAAGTGAATCCAAATGTGACAGCTATCAAGAAGACCTACTGTATCACGATCTTGGAGGTCCCATTGTTTGAAAACAAATCTGTTGAATACATCCACCGGGGTCCCCAGTTCAATAAATGAGCCACCAATGATATCCTATGCAGGGTGGAGGCCTCATTGACCTTCGTAATCGATAACCGAATCTTTGGAAATCCGTTATGTAAGTCAGGAACCTTAGGGAATATCCCAATCCGCAAAAAGGAGGATGAAAATCAGGATCTGAGAACAGGACAAAAGGGCGCCCATCATCAAGAATCAGTGGAGTCCCCTCCCCTGTGGAGGGTGGAGGGCGAGGTGAAAGTGTAGTCTTCATCTTCATGTTTGTCGTGGGAGAATAGAATCACCATCGTGAGAGAGTTGAGCCGCCATCTTCATTCTTTAGTGGTTTCTTCACTGTAATAAGGTACTGCTTAACTATCTATGAAATTATAGTCAACCAGAATACATCGACCTGTGACCAGATATCTTATACCAACCCATCCTAAAATCACATGGTGTCAATAAGTTCATCACTCCCTAGAGTATGAAATAATCACTACAACTCAGTGAAATAATAATAGTATTCTATAACAGACATACTTCCCTACTATAGGATCATAAATTCTTTATCTTTGTCAGCCCTTGGAGTCTAGGGAGATAAATAATAATGATAGACACTCTATAAATCTATTAAAATCATATCACATTTCTGATATTATTTTTTAATAATATCCCACCACTATTTATCATAATCGAGTCTCATATACACATTAAGTTTGACCCACTTTTCTGGAGGCATATCCAGATTCTTGAATATGGAAAGAATAGATTCATTCCATGACTCAACAATGTGTGATCCTCCATCCACCAAAAATGTGGGAGGATGCTTCTACTATAATTCTTGTGTAAACTCTACAATACTTAGAGAAGGTCGAAAAACACCTCTCATATTCAGAAACATAGATAAAAATACATCTCAAAATTGGGCATCAGTACCCATATGAAGAAAAGGAAGAGGATCCACATTTTTTTCTACTATAGGAATCACTTGTGGGTCAAGCCCTGCCTCCTTAGGTGCATAGTCATCACCACCTTCAATGCATGTGATTGGAGTATTTCATGGTGGTAGGATACTATAATTCCAAACAAACACCTCATAAGAGATCTCAACAATTGAAAATATCGAATATAGAAAGCTATGATAGGTGCATATCCTTCCAATAGGAACAATCAAGACTCTCTACCTTCTCTAAAAGCCTGTTCTATGTCATAAAAGACACTATAAGAGGCCATTGGAATTTAAAAGACACACCAACTACTAACTACTATGGTTGGGTTCAAGTCTAGGTCTCTATTTCACATGCATTAGATATTTATACTTACTTATGAATCCATATTCATTTTTAATTTTTGTTTGTTTAAATATTTAAATCTATTTAAATATTTGAATTAGATGGATTACCATTTTTGATCCATAAGAGCTAGTACTCATTATGAATTGGAATATGGAATCCACTTAACCCAAATGACAACACCTTCTAGCCCATGTGACCAATGGTCCACGGATCAATGATCCATAAATAACTTCTTAAAGTGTCTACATTAAACTCTATAAGAAAATACTATTTGGTTAAGAGAAGCACTTTATGTGTCAATTAGGTCTTCCAATCCCATTATGAATTTTAGGACATTTCAATACATAATCATGGATCTAAAAATATGCAATAGAATAATACATGCTGAAAATAAACATGGTACAGAAAAATTCTTGGCATATTAGTCCTATTTTGCGTAATATGATCCATGAAATGATAAACGCCCTCATTTCATCAATATTGGGTAAACGAACCCATCATCTCAATAATACCAATAATAATAACACCATAAAACAAAAGTATCACCATATGGTGGAGTCATATCAACTATAATAGTAGAAAACAATAACTACAATTTCCCATCCCAGGTAATTTGGGTTACCCTTGTACATGGGTTAGCTACATCTAGGAACAAGGTCATTTCTAAATTACATTAACTCCTAGTCTCTTTTATAATACCCAAATAGTAATAAATGGAAAAATAAATCCACTAATACCACTTTGTAACATCTGAGCCAAGGGTCCTATTAACCCGTACCCCGAGCTGATGGGTCACATGGCCTCATACATGCCTCCCTGTATGCCAGAGGCTTCCAACTAGTAGTGAGGATGTAAAGGTGATATAGTGGTGAGACTATACCCTCTTATCGTAGTTTCATAGTAGATATAACCATAAAAGTAAAATAGAATAATAATATATAAATAGGAAGAATAATAAATTAATGATAGAATAAATAATTGAGAAACTAAATAACAATATCAAAATCCAATAAGAAGTTTCATATACATGGATTCATGGCATGATGATTTACAAAAAGGGAACATGGGATAGGAATGTAAAATCATTCTATATAAAATCTACAAAAATAAATAAAAAATACTCCACTAGAATCCAAGTATATGCTCGTTCCTCTTCACTTATGCTTAATCTATAAGTAATACGTATCAATGATCTAATGTACGGTGATCATAATTATCCATTTATATAGTCATATAATCTTCTTGGGTACCAAAGGTCGCCTGAGTAGTGTGTGAGATTCTATCCTAGTATTCCACCAACAAAATTTTCTATAATTAATTCACAAAATTCTCATCTCTATGAAGTGACCAGGTATAAATAAATAAGTATACAATACTAAAACATAAATATCAACATGCTCGTGTTCTAAAGGACCCCTAGAAGCTCTGCCTATATCATCTCAAGGACGAAATAAGAATATGACCAGTCACTATTTATTTATATATAGTAATAATAAATAATGTTTAGTTATATATTTCATCCCCCTAAATGAACCATGTATGTCTAGAAATAAGTGTCAATACACCTATAATGTTAGGTTCTAGATAGTTCGGGTCGTAACTCAAACATCCATAACCCACCTAAATGATCCTATAATCTCAAGAAATATGGTACATGACCTACTACCTATAAATAGCAAGATATTTCAAGATTAAAACTTGTGATAGTGAGTGTTTCATCATGTAAACACTTGAGACAATGGATGTGGCACATCATTCCCATCATCCTAAAAGTTTCGAAGGTGTGATACGTCATTCTCAACACCTAATGTAATAGAGAGTGTAACTGTCATGACCAAAAAAACCCTTACCATCATTTGATATCCTATATCAAAGAAATAATAATATCTATAATAATAGGCATGATTCAATACTTTCATGATTTATACTCATCAAGATAAAGTGTAAACAAGGCATTATTATTCATTTAAAACATTTTATAAAATACAAAGTAATATGTGTGGCCAAGACACACTTCATAGATTATTTCAATATAATTATTTAATCCATTTTATGTAAATAAATCCATCATGAATAATAAATTCCATTTAATATAATCCATTTAATTAACCAGAGTATATAGATTACATTTATAATTCTCAATAGGGATCTTAGAAGTTGTCATTGCTAATTGGGGTATAACCTAGATGGGTAACCCCACTCATATGTTATGATAGGTACTTAGTATGTGCATGGGGATTAATCAAGAAATTATATAAAATAGTAATATTCCATTTATAATCTATGTTGAATGGTTATAAGGAATTTTTGGAAATTACACAATTAACTACAAAGGTAAATTAAAGTTGACACACTCAAGGGGTGTTTACAACTAATGGAAACACCCTCTAATATACTAAATATGGACCAAAGGGTATATATCAAGGTGTATAGATCAATTTAATATGAATCAATCAATTGAACGGTGACATGTATCATATGATGGACTGAAGAACAATAGAAAATTTATGAAAACATTAAAAAATATGGAGGAAACATCGAGACCACCTACCTTAAGAACGTTAAAAACACCTCTCCTAATGGAGGCATCATATTAAAATTAGGTTGAGATAAATCAAATAAAAACTCCAATTCACTAAATATAGGACAAATTATCATGTACTTATATTACATAGTGTATCTGAATATAAACTAAAATAGGAAGGGAGAGGAATATAGAGCTTACCTATAGCTACCCAGCACCTACGACAGATCTTGATCTGGTCATTGGATTGAGAATTTATATCAATTCCAAGGTTAAATCAGAAGAAAACCTACAATAGGATAAATAGGAGGCCAACCATATCTATAGATAAGAAAAAAAGATATATATATATATATAGTTTATAAGATTTAATTAGGGGAAAATGTAGTTTTACCCTCAAAATATGGGGTGTAGATTTTGGCAACATGGTTTGGCCAAACTGTGCGCAAACTGTGGTCAATATACAACTTAAGGAAAGAACCCAAACGGTTAAGGATCATGGTTTCCTTAACCATGCACAAGCCATATGGAATATCACTGTAAAATTTCTACATTTTCTTTTTAGGGGAATGTGCCTAGATTCACTCATTTTAAAATAAATATTATGGCTCATGCTAATCCTTTGTTTTTTGCATAGTTTTTAAAGACTGTATAAGCTGGGTGGCATGGTTTCTATTAACCATGTGGCCTAGTTCATTTTCCCAATTTCCGTGTTTCTGTCCTCTCAATAATCCCCTAAAACCGTCTTTTCCCCTTTGAATCCATTAGGAAACATTATAAGGGTATTTTAAATGAATTAAAACCAAATAAAAATGATTCATCCCTTCATTAAAAGGTATTACGTTACACCATTATTTGAGGATAGATAAATTTTAGTGAGGTAAAGTGGATCGAGCTTAATGGTCTAATTGAAAATAGTGGAAGTGATTTTTATCTTTATTCTGAATGTGTTTCACATGTAATGAAGTTAATAATAATAATAATATTATTAATGTAAATTGGGTCAACACAGAATATTAAATAACGAAAATGGATTGTATACAATTTTCCAACCCTAAACCTACCATAATAAATACCTAATTATATTCAATCCATAACTCAATTTTGCTCAGTACGATAGATAGAAAGATTTTATAAACACCTTGGATTAATTCCTTCTTCCTCCTCTCTCAATCCTTTGATAGAGTACTAAGAGTTATTTCTCCTTCAAGAAGAATATTTTTGTGATCAAACAAGAATAACACAAGTGATCAGGGTTGTCCAAACTAGAATTTGGTGATTCTACAATAGCATTCAGATATTGTTGTGCAAGTTTGGACCACTGCTAGTGGGATTATACACTTGGATCATATACTACAATGATCTTACAATGATATTTATTTAACATGATCATCAAATAAAGAGGAATTACAAGTTGATGTAATTCTATATATGCTCAGAAATTAATTATAAATTACATGTGATGATCATCCTCTTTTTCTTCCAGTGTTTTAATTTAGTGAATTAATCATTGGTCTCCATCGGAATGACTTTGTGATTTTTTATGTCAATTATTACATGTAAATTAATACTAAAGTCTGTGTTGGTTATATCATCAAGTAATTTTTATCTATACCTGAAACCTTCACTATAAGAATATGAAATCATAAAATTTTTCATGGTTAAAAACTAATGAAATTATAATCAAATTGATCAGGACTCACTACCTATATCACATTACATAGTGGACCGACCATCATTACCTACATCTAGTAGTGTATTTAGAATATTAAATCACACTTAATAAATACCACATGATATATAATACTTTAACCAATGAATTATAGGTCCATATATGACCACATTCATTACATAATAATATATCATTCATATTTATGCCACATGAAATCAATCATTCATAAAATCATTAATACCCCATGGAAATAAAATGGGATTCAAATGGAATCATGTAAAATTATATCAAGAGTATGCAGGTTCCGGGTGCAGTGGAAGTGCATTGGTGGGTGTACCCAACATTAATTTTAGCATTAACAACGATCAATCTGAGATCCACAACGATAATAAAACACCGGATCTTTGGAATAGAACGAAGAAAGAAAAAGAAAGAGGGTAGTCCCAGATCCATAAATAAGATCATCATATGTTGGTTATAATTAATTTAATTAATTGACAAGAATTACCTTGATGTAATTCGTTCTTAGTTGTTGTTTCTGGTCACAATCCGATGTGATATGTCATTGCATCGTAGAATCCAAGTATAGGATTCTTCTAGCGGTGATCCACATGTGGTCCACATATCTTTGGATGTCGTCAAAGAGATCTATAGGTGCTAGAGCGGAAGAGCCTTCACATGTGATGTCCACATTTGATCTCCTTGATCCAGTGGAGGTGGATCTCTCTCTCATAGATTGAGAGCATTCTTAGTGGAAACATAATTCTCTCTTGGCTTGAGAGCTTTTTCAAATCCATTGTACATACTGCACAAATTTCTAGGCTAATGAGAATTATATAATTGAGATTTTAATTACATTGAATAATAAAATGAATTAATTACCCGAAATCATTTATTCATTTCATTTAATTCTTAGTTATACCCCATGTCTAATAATAACAGTCGACGATTATTATTACTTGTCATGCACCAAGTGAGTTACATCTAATATTATTTAATTAAATAAATAATATTATTTATCATAAATTCCCATAAGAAAATACATGGCATGTATATTTAATATACTCGGCGTGTGTTTTTATTTTTCCATTATTCTTTATTTCGTCCACCACATTTATTAGGCCATAAATAATGGATATTTATTTCTAAAATAAATATCACTACATTACTCGATAATTAATATATTATTTTGCCCACAATATATTCTCTCGAATAACTACTGTTGAAATAAATATGATCAGACATCCTTAAATAATTATTAAAAAAAAATTGGGAATAATATTTATTTAAATTGTTAAATTAATATTTAACTGAGATAGTTGGTCACATTTAGTGTGTGACCCTCTAGGCCTCTTTCTTAGTGGAATTAGGCCGAGCCTGCCTAAATTCCAAGGTTAGCGTCTAGAAACACACTAGGGAACCCATAGAGAAAGAAGTTAATGCTGCAATGACGTGTCACCTCATAAGAATGATTATTGTTTAATATAATCCCTTTTTCTCAATATCTTGAATCCAGAGGCTTCTGTGCTAGTTCCATCAACCCATGTTCTCGATTATTCATTCTTTGACATCGTATAATTGATCTCGCCCATTCCTTACCATGGGAATTGATTTATTTAGGCTATATCAATTCCATCAATGGGCCTGAGATATCTATTTCCATTTTGGAACAGATGGGAAAAATCCTTTCTTTCATTATCTATTAATGCAATATCACTCGTGACGCACACAACATATCCTACCTCACTACTAATAGTGTGTCATCACATTTTTCGTCAATACATCTAAGTGCATGAGTTGTAAAACCCATTAATAAAAATCATAAAGTCTAAGGACCAATACACACGTCTACAGATAGAAACATCCAATGACACTATAAAATGTTGATTTCCTACTAGCATGTCTGGTTCTCATAATATCTCCCTGGATATTAACAAGGGCACACACCATCAGAAGGTGGCTCAATGTTTTATGAGTCCTCACCCCTAATTGCCTATATTATTTGTGTCCCTCAAATAACATCATCTGACCATAGAACATTTATTCATGAACAGTGTTATGGCACCTCCGTATTCTCACCATAGAAGGGATCTGCAATGAACCTTTAATGGAACAACTATCCTTAGGACATTATCATAATCATTTTCATGAAAAAGAACAATCAAGATGTGATAAGGTATTTATTAAATGAATAAGGGACAAAGTAGTTGGTTATAGGCCACCAACTCCAACAGACTGACACAAGGACAAGAGACAAGTGATAACAACCTTTAACCTTCTAGCTCTCACATGATATTCATTATTTTGCTGAGACAGGACTTTAGTCATGGGGTTCACCATGTTATCTTTCATGGACACTCTTCTCATAGCAACTTCACCCCTTTGATAGAAACCCCTCAATAGGTGATACTTCTGAAGTATGTGCTTTTTCCATTGATGTTACCTTGGTTCTTTTTCAAGATCCACTGGTATAGTATTATCACAATACAATGTGAAAGGATATTTACTGTTAGGCACCACATCAAGCTCCTAGACAAAGTTCTGAATCTAGACGAATTTTTTGGCTACATCATAAGCTTCTATATATTCGGACTCTACTGTAGAATCGGCGACAGCTGGCTCCTTTAAACTCTTCAAGCTCACTACTCCTCCACTGAGACAGAAAACATTTGAAGATTGCGACTTCAAATCATTCTGATCTTCCTAAAAACTAGCTTCAGGATATCCTCTAATGACAAGCTCCTCATCTCCTCCATAAACCAGGAACATATCCTTAGTTATTCTCAGATACTTAAGGATAGTCTTAACATCATTCTAATGTTTTTGTCATGGATCTGCTTTATATCTTCCTTCCATGTTCAGTGGATAGGCAAGATCAAGCTCGGTACATAACATGGCATACATGATGGATCCTATAGCTGAAGCGTATGGGATCTTACTCAATATATATTTTTGTTGTTGTGTCTGAGGACACATTTTCTTAGAAAGATGTAGGCCATGTGACAGTGGAACCAATCCCCTCTTGGATTGTTTTATACTAAATATCTTTAGTATCCTGTCAATGTATGTACCCTAACTTAGTCCAAGAAGCCTCTTGGATCTATCATGAATTATTTTTATCCCTAGAATATAGGTTGCGTCACCCAAGTCCTTCATGGAGAAACACTTGTTCAACCAGTTCTTAACTGACTGTAAGACCAGTACATCATTTCTAATAAGCAATATGTCATCCACATAAACTACTAGGATAACAATCCCATTCCCATTAAACTGCTTATAAACACATGGATCATATTCATTTTTAATGAAAACATGTTCCTCTATGGATTCATCAAATCAAATGTTCCAAGACCTAGATGCTTTCTTTAATCCATAAATGGATTTCCACAACTTGTAAACCCATTTGGCTTCACCCGGTGTCACAAACCCTTCTGATTGTGTCATATAGACATCTTCCTGAAGGTTCTCGTGAAGGAATGCTGTTTTGACATCCATTTTCCAAATCTCATAGTCATGGTAAGCTACTATGGCAAGTATGATTCTTATGGATTTAATCATGGAAACTGGAAAGAAGGATTCATCACATTCTATTCCTTGACGCTGTCTGAATCCTTTGGACACTAGCATTTCTTTATAGGTGCTAACTTGACTATCCATGTCTATTTTTTCTATTGAATACCCATTTTCATCCAATAGGCTTCACATCAACTAGCTCATCGAACAGAACCCAGACTTAGTTCTGATACATGGAATCCATCTCAAAATTCATAGCTTCAATCCATCTTCCAGCTTCTGAGCTTTCTACTACTTCCATGTGGGAGAGAGTTTCAACATTGTACAACGATAATGATTCACCATCCTCAGTGACTAGCAAACCAAATCTCTCTAGTTCTCTTACCTCTTTTGAGCTCATACATAGTACTTGTGTTTCTGGAACCTCTTCCACAAGGACCTTAGTAACGTGTTCCTGTACCAACTCCGGTGTTTCATGATCATCAACTTTGTCAAAGTAAATATTTCTCCCACTATCCTTTTTGAAGATGTGATCCCTCTCATGAAACACGTCTTGTCTGGAAACAATCACTTTCTTGTCTGAAGGGTTATATAATTAATATTCTTTCATTCTCTTGGGATATCCTATAAAGATACCCCTCGTGCCCCGAGGTGCCACTTTTTTGCCTATCAAGGCCTTAAAAAATGCTTCTCATCCCCATACATGGGTGTTCGACAAAATGGGTTTCTTTCCATTCCCAAACTCTATAGGTAATTCCATTTTCCACCATAGTTTGTACTCAATTTAATGTGTATGCTACAGTTTGTAATGCATATCCCCAAAAGGATAATGGAATATCTACATGACTAATCATCAAACTCACCATTTCCAACAAGGTGCAGTTCCTCCTTTCCCTAACACCATTCCACTATGGTGTATAAGGATGAGTGAGCTGAGATAGAATCACAGAATCCCATTGAAGATCGATGAAATATTGGTTAAGATATTTTCCACCTCAATCCAATAAATGATTCTTTATCTTCTTACTAAGTTGTTTCTCTATTTCATTCTTGAATTCCTTAAATTTCATTAAGGACTCTAACTTATACATCATTAAGTAGACATAGCCATATCAACTCAAAGCATTAGTAAAAGTAATGAAGAAAGAATATCCAGCTCTAGATTCTACTGGGAATGGTCCACACACATCCATGTGCACCAATCCTAGAAGCTCTTTGGCCCTTTCAGACTGTCCAACAAAAGACGTCTTGTTCTTTTTACCTTGTAAACAAGCACAACATCTATCAAGTAGTATTAGCTCAGTTGAGTTTAAATGGCCATCTTGGCAGACCTTTGGCAAGTGGTTCTTGTTTACCTGACTGAGATGGTGATTCCACAACTGGGTGATGTATGAGTCATGTGAGTTTGTTTCATTATCAATTGCTAACACTTGATTTTCATAATTTAATACATACAAACAATTATTTAAATGTGCCATACCGTAACATGTTTTGTTCTTATTAAAGAAGAAACCCATATTTACAAACAAGAACATAAATCCATCCATATCCAAACATGATATAGAAATTATGTTTTTGTTAACACTAGGAACATAATAACAGTTATGTAAAACCAAAATCATCCTAGTTAGCAATGAGATCTGGTAATCACCAATGGTTAACACAGCTAACCTCGCGCCATTAGCATCTTAAAGATCCACCAATCCTCTAGTAATCATTCTAAAACAACTTGGTTCCTACATTTTAATATAGATGTGATCACCACAAGCTATATCTAATACCCGATGTGTAGAAATAGAAATATTACACTCGATAAAGAAATCACATTTATCATCCCCATGCTTCTGGGTTCAATTCCTCTTCCAGTAGCCTTGTTTTCCACATAAAAAACATATTGCCTCATGTTCCTTTCTCTGCCTATGGATCTTCCGCTTCTGAGAGGGACGGTGCTCGGGGGCTTTATAATATTTATATGTCTTTGGCCCTTTTGTAATGTCCTTACTTTTCTAATTCATCATAAGGACTACGGTTTTTTCACGCTCCATATCCATATCTACCTGGATAATTAAGGTCATAAGTTCCGATAGACTCTTCTCATTGTTGCTCATGTTATAGTTCACAATAAAACTAGAGGAGGTATTAGGCAGTGATGATAGGATGATATCTGTACACAATTCATCTGGGAACTTAATCCCTAAGATGTCCAGGCGTTCAATGTAGCCAGTAAGATTGACTACAAGTGGGACTGTTGGCAGAGACTCTCCATGATTAGTTGAAAACAAATCATTGGAGATCTCATATATCTCATGTCTTGCCTTCTCTTGATAGAGATCCTTAAGGTGAGACATCATGCTATACGCATCCATGTTTTCATGTTGCTTTAAGATCTCATTAGACATGGCTGATAGCATGAAACATTTGACATCTTTTCCATCATCCATATATTTCATATAGAGAGGTAGTTCCTCATATCTGGCCTCTTTTCCAGGCACAGCTAGAATAGGCTCTTCTATCACATTCAATTTCCTCTCATGGAGAAGGATGACGTGTAAATTCCACTTCCACTCTTGGAAATTGGTGCCGGTTAGAAGGTTTTCCTTCACTAGTACGGTTCACAATGATATTATGTTGCCTGAATACTTTAGTGGTAAGGATCCATATTTCCCTTCACATTACCCCAACTAGGGTTGGTCAAGAATCGTGAAGGGTTTTAGGTAGGAATTCTAAATTCCAACTGCATTGAGTTGCAGCTCCATGATCCACTGAGTGGACAACCCAATCCAGAAACCCTTTTATATTGGATTTCCATATCCTTTACCTATTGGTCACACCATGCACTGCTGTGGGAGTTAACACTTGATGTGAACCAAGTCTAGTCAACCCAAAACCTTGAATTATAATTCCCCAATAATTGAAATCACCCCAACTGGGGTCGGTCAAGCACTTTGAACTATGGTTCGATTCTAACAAAGATTATGGAAGGCTATACCGCTGTGATATTTCTTTGAATGATTTTATCCATATACGTAAATTTCAAATTTATTATCTTTGATTACATGATTGATAATATTATGTGGGATACACTTAAGTGATTAACCATGTCTAAGATAATATTTATGCATAATCCGATCTTATTTTAGTTTCATCTTTCATTCTTGTTTAATTAATTAATTGTGTGATCATGACGACACACCCACAATAAATAAACCATTCAACTAACAGAAATAAAATAAATGGTATGATCATCAGCTTGTTCTATTGGTTAGTTTATCTAGCGGTTGATAACCTAACACAAGACCTAGGGGAGAAACACCTTGATCCCTTTGGGTTCATATTTACAGCTTTCCACCTATCCAACTTTGTATCTCTTTGGATTGGTTTCACCTTGGCTCCTTACTTGAGCAACCTCCACTATCTTGGGAGTTCCATCCATTACATCTGCATTTATCTCACACGTAGGTGAGGGGCAAAAAGTGGGTTTTACATAAAAGAAACCATGGGCATGCATGCCCTACATATTAATGAGGAGAAGGCTCACATGCCAACAAATTTAATTTAAATAAATAAATTAAAAGAAACCATTCACATACAAAGGTCTTGGTCTAAGTCATGATCATCCATACATGCAATGAAATTTATGCATAAACAAAACTTGCATTCAATTCTTTAATCATTCATTTTTAAGATATATCACACTAGATTCAAATAATTATCTTTAATTAGTCAATCCTTTTAAATTAAACCCATTTATGAATTTCCTTGAGATTATCATCCATCATAATTTTAAACAAATAAATTCATTTAAAATTATCTTTTTATGTAACTTGTTTTTGGGGGGCAACCTGATGATTTCTCGTTCATAACTACCCAATGAGTAGAAATGAACATTACCCAGATGTTAAATTAAACACACACATATATATATAACACCTATCACGTGGTGTGACTCAGCTTTACATCTGCAATATGGTACATGTATCAAGGGTTTGTATAACATAATAATAAATTTTAATAAATCTGTGTAATTTGGATGAGTACACGGTGTGTAGTTCTGACTACATAGAGTGTACTCTTGTTCACCGTCCATCCGAAGTACACACCTGGGGACATGGAGTGTAGATGTACTTTAGAAATTTTCAGAGTACATGACGTATTGAGTGGGACACACGCCATATAGTATATGTGTTATATGGTTTCCAGCCGATCAAGCCGTGTAAGGGGTTCAAGGTCCAACCCTAACTCGAAGGGACTACACGTCATGTTCCATGGTCCAGAAGGCATGTAATCCAGAAACTATGTGCCACATATTCCTAGTCAACACATAGACTCTTAATGACTTAGATAGGATCCATTTACATAGCCTGATTTGGCGGACCAGTCCAATGCATTTAACCTAGACTACAAAGCGTGTACTGCCGAATAAAAGCCATGTATTCTGGTTTTGTATGATGGGGAATGTTTGGAACCTCTGTTTGAGATCCTTTGTTTTATTTTAATCAAAAAATAAAAGAAAAGGTCACTTCTGTAAGGTGAACGGGAAAAGAGAGAGGAGGAAAAGATCTCATGATTCAGATTTTCAGAATGACTAATATTGAATTAAAACAACAAAAGTTTTAAATGTGTAAATCATCAATGAAAAAACTAAATAATTATAATCAACGGTATGATACCTCTGATACCACTTGTAGGTTCTGGTCGAAGTAGACATACATTGGTAGGTGTACCCAACTTTAATTTTAGCATTAATAATGATAAATCCGAGATCTGTCATGATAATAAAACACCAGATCTTTGGAATAGAATGAAGAATGAAAAAGAAAGAGGGGAGTCCCGAAACCATAAATTTGATCATCATATGTTGGTTATAATTAATTTAGTCAATTGAAAAGAATTACCTTGATGGAATTCTTTCTTCGTTGATGTTTCTGGTCATGATCCGATGTGATATGTCATTGCGTCATAGAATCCATGTGTAGGATTCTATTAGCGGTGATCCACATGTGCTCCACACATCTCTGGACATCGCCGAAGGGATCTCCGGGTACTAGCACAAAAGAGAATTCACTTTAAATGTCTTCTTTTGATCACCATGATCCAATGGTAATAGATATTGGGACATGATAAAATATTTGGAGACTTAATAAAATTTAAAATTAATTATGTCTCACATAAATTGTAATCAAGTGAAGTATTAATAATATGATCTTTTAACATTGTAGAATAATGGAATGTTTTTCATCTACATTATCCCCGTTGTTTGTACTAGAGAAATTCCATGTCCTTATAGGTTCTAACTTCCAAGATTTTTTTAGATGCTTATAGGGTTTTTTATTCCATGAAAAAAATATTATGTGCTAGATTCTACACTCCCCACTCTGCCTGCTTAGGAGGCGAGTGACGAGGGTTTCACTGTCTATGAAAAACACTTGAATGAGATAGTCAATGTTCCATTTTTAATTATTTCATCAATATATAATGTACTCATCAAGTCATGTGAAAACATAAATGATTATATAATGATCAAGAATATCTATAGTTTATATTAGGAGATAGAAAGATAAGAACTATTTGAGATTATCTAAGGGACAATGTCATAGAAAACATAGATAAGTTCCACCGGCTAGGCCTCAAATAGTCAAACTCATTCACTACATTGATAACCTAGAGTTTATAGGGTTTAACTTTCATAATAACTATGAACTAATCATATTATATCATGACTTCCTTAGAACTTCACATAATTTTCTATTAATTTAAATATGCAAAACATCAAGAAGAATGTTCCATATCTTCTCATGCATTTTTATCAAGTTTATAAGGAGATGAAGAATGAAAATAATTCCTTCCTTATAGTGAATACAATGAAATTTTGGGTGAAGATATATATTTCAAAATAATATTTTCAATTCCCTTCCAAGAAGATAAAGTTAAAGGTACAAGAAAGTTAATGATATGATGTTTATTTTTCATGTGGAAATAAGTTCCACTAGAAGAAAAATTGCACCCAGGTAAAGAATCTAGGGGAAGATTCAAGTGTTTTTATTATTGAATGAAATTTATCTATTTCTATAAATTTGGTATTAGATATATCATTTGGTTCTCATATATATTCAAATATAGGAACCAATTAAATTTAGGAATATTTATACATGTGAGGACGATCTACGAGTAAGTAATAGAGATATACTTGGTGTTGTGGATATCAAGGACTACTGCTTCATGATGTTAATGAGAACGATCTTGGTTTTAAGATATTGTTATTATGTTCCATCTATTAGAAGAAGAAAATATTTCTGTATCTAGACTTAATATCGATGGATTTATTTTCATGTTTAGGAATAAATGTTTCTTATCTTATAAAGATATAATTTTTATGGAAATGAACATTTAAATAATAGTCTTTTTTTTGTAGTATTACATGAACCAAGTAATGAAAATTGATAATGAGAATGATTCAGGTGAACCATACCACACCCAACTATGGATTCACTGGATAGTTCATATAATAAAATTAACTAAATTACACCATTTTAGATATTTAGATTCCTTTGAACTAAAACCAATTTATATATGTCATGTGTGTTTATAAGGTAAAATGACCAAATCCCCATTTAGTGGAAAAGATAAAAGGGTGGGGGATATTCTTTATTTAGTTTATTCATATGTATGTAAGTTATTTCCAGTTGAAGAATGGGGTGGGTACTCATACTTTATAACTTTTATTGATGATTATGGTTGATAAAGATGTGTCTAATTAATGATGTACAATAATATTATATTGATATATTCAAATAATATAATAATGAATTTGAAAACACACTTCATAATAAGATTAAGAAACTATGCTCAAATAATGGTGGAGAAAATCGTAATCAAGAAATTATTGATTATTTAATGGAGTTTTTGATTATATCCTAACTCACCCCTCCTTATACACAAAAATGAAATGGTATAATAGAAAAGAATAACAAAACCCTATTGTAAATGGTGAGATAAATGATAATTCATGTGAGTCTTCTATTATCATTTTTTGGATATGTGTTATAGAAACTAGCACAAATACTAAACTAGGTGCCAACTAAGGTGGAAGATGGTATTCCATACCAATCGTGGAGTGAAATGAAACTAATATTTTCATTATTTCATGTGTGGGGATGTAAAGAATTTGTTAAAGCCTAATCAGGCAACAAAATTACACCCTGAGTTACAAAGTGTAAATTTATTCGATACCCTAAGGTTGCAAGGGGATATTACCTATACGACCCCTAAAAAAGTTAATTGTGGATAAAAACTCTATATTACTTAAGAGGGAGCACATATATATATGATATAGTGGGAGTGATATGGACTTGATGATTTCTATGATTAACATACACAAGAGTTGGCACAAGAAGAAATTCCATAAATCTTCATGGAAGAAGAATTTTCGGAGACACAAGTACTTTATATAAGTACAAGAAAGGTTAGAGAACCTGAAATATTTTTTTCTATAGTAAATAGGGATGGATAATCATTATTAGTTGATTATAATGATCATGTAAACTACAAGGATGTACTAAGTGGTAGTGATGTTGAAAAGTGGCAATAAGCTATAAATTCTGAAATGGGTTCTATTTACCAAAATCAAGTCTAGAATTTGATAAATAATCTAGTGTATATAAATATCATTATTTTCAAATGGGCAGTCAAGAAGAAAATATACGTGGATGAAAAAGTCAGTAATTATAATAAATGAATGCTTTGAACAGGGTTTAAATAGTGATATGGCGTAGAATATGATGAACCTTTTCACCATCTTCTATGGTGAAATCCATCAAAATTATAATTTAAACTACAATTTACCATTACTAGGAGATTTATAAATTGAATTTTAAAACATCCTTTATTAAATGAAAATTTCAGTAAGATTTCAATATGACACAACCAGAAGGTTTTGTGACGCCATAGGGTTCCCACAAGTTATGAAAATATCAAATATCCCATTGTGGGTTAAATAAAAAATCCATGCCATGGGACATTCAGTTTAATGAGTCCATAATAGAATTTGATTTCATAAATATTTAATGATATGATTTTTTATATATGTGTTTTAGTAGGATTGTTTTCATTTTCTTAATAGTTTTTTTTGATGACATACTACTTATTGGAAAATTAATACCATTCTTATATTCCGTTAAAGACAGGTTGAACACATGCTTCTCCAGGAAGGACTTAGGATAATAAAAATATATTCTTTGAAGAAAGATCCATCATGATATATTAAAGAGGATTCTTAGTCTAGTATAAGTTACATATATTAACTATATACTAAAGTGATTCAGTATAGAACAGTATAACACGAGATTGTTGCCAATGTCATATAACATTCATCATCCCAAGAAAATGTGGCCTAAGAAACAAGAGGAAAGACAAAGGATGAAAAGTATACCATATGCATCTATGATTTGGTATGTCATTTATGTTATGTTATTTACTAGTCTAGATGTTTCATAGGCCTTAAGTGTGGTTGGAAGATATCAAGCTAACCCAACCGACCATCATTGGATGGTAGTAAAGACTAAATGTAAGTATCCGAGGTGTATTAAGGATATATTCTATGTCTATAGAGGAGATGAGGAAATATTCACCAGATTATATACATATTCTATTATGAAATATACGAACATGATCTGAAATCACATATGGGAGACATATTCACTCTTAATTTAGGTGATTTGTGCTGGAAGGGCTCCAAGAAAGTAGTAGTTATAGATTCTGTTGAAAAATTAGGGTATGTTGTGGCTTCAAAGCCTGCTAAAGAAGTAATTTGGATATGAAACATCATTGAATATATTGATGTGGTACCTATCGATAAGGATAATATCACACTCTATTGTAATAATACTATAGTGGTGGATATTTCTAAGGAGATAAGGTCACACCAGCTGACAAAGCACATAATTCAAAAGAATCACCTCTTGAGGAAATTTTCTCAAAGTGGTTAAGTTGAAATCGGTAGAATATCCATGGATGAAAACATAATGGAACCCTTGAATAAATCCATAACGTAGAAGAAACATGATCATCATCTGAGGTGTAGTGGACTAAAATTCATTATCACTTGGATCTGCTCTAAGTGATAGTCTATTGGAGTTGGTGTTCTAGAACCAACTATTTGTAATTTATATTACATGTATATTTTAAGATTAAAATATTAATAAATAAACTTATAATATGATGTTCATTATTTTTAATTACTTTAAGTTAATAATTTTCTAGAGTATATATTTCATTGATAAGGTTTTAGAAGATCTCTACTATAATGAGAACCTTGAAATTCCTTAATGATATTATGAAATATAGTTCTACAGTTGGATAACATTATATGATGCGGAACATAGTTTCATGACTATTATTTGAAAGTAATCACAAGAGGATGAGACTTATTCTAATGAAGTTATCGCATGGTAATCTATAAGATGGGAGATTATAAGAACATACCCACCAGTAGGAATTATACAAGTTTATGTTTTATTTGATGTTCCTATCTATAAGAGTTTTTAATGGTCCTTAGATAGTAATATTGTTGTTAATTAATCTCATAATTCATTCACATAGATTTACTGACCAAAAACATGATTCCATATGTTTGTGAGAAGTAGGGTACATTGGGTACATCATGAATGACATCTAATTAATTGATATATTGAGGAATAATTTGTCCCTTCAAATTTTATGGAAGTTGATATTTTTAGCCTTTGATTGAAATTGAACTGTCACATTTAATTCTATGTCCATGGTGTAATGACATGTTTATTTCAGATAGTAAAAGTAATATGTATCCGGCATATAGGATGACGACACATATGTGCAAGTTTATTGATGAAATATTGTAACATAGGGATTATATTACATAGAAAGCTCTCATTTGTGGTATTCAATATTGCAATATTAACTTCTTTATCTTAGGAACCTTGACACATTTCTAGAATATAATCTTGTACATTAGGTAAGTATAGCTATTTCCAATGATAAATAATCAAAGAGGGTTTCACACTAACTATTTTCATTTATCTTAATTAAATTCTATTTGAATTTAATTATTTGAATAAATATTTTTCTCAAGAGAGAGGAATAAATTTATTCAAGTTTTATTTATCATTAATATTCGCATGGTAATAAATAATTTTTTATTCATTAAAAATAATTTATTTATTTATTTTAATATTTAATAAAAATTTATTTTTCAGACTATGAATAGAATTTTTATATTTATTTGATATTTAATAAATATTTATTCACTAAATTTTGAATATAATATTTATTAATGAATAAATATTTATATGGTTATTCGATAAATTTTGAGTATGATGAGCAGACCAAGATTATATCTAGTTCTAAATATTTATTTTAAAGCTGATAAAATAATATTTATCATTATGCTAGATAGAGCACACAATATGATCAATCCACCACATTATACACAAAAAAATTCTCTCTTAATTCCGCATTCTCTCATCTTCTCCAGAATGAGAAGAATTCCTTCAAGCATGAAGGATTAGGAAGTGATCAAGAAAAACAACATAATATGATCAATCCACCACATTATCACCCTACAATATATCGGTGTTATTCAAAGATCGAAGGACTATGTGTTTATCACTAATAATGTTGATCAACTTTGGGTCCTCCCCATGCAATAATGGTAATCTGAAAAGGGTTTCAAATGATACACATTTTCACCAAATAAAGTCCTAATATGAGGAACTGTTTCTTCAAATCTTATTTATATTAATTATAAATTTAATATAAAAATTATCTACTCTGGGTTCTGGGATTTATTTTTCTATATTCAATGGAAAATCATATTGGTCATGACATTTAAATATTGAAATGTTGGAGAATGATCCATAGAATCTAATAAAAACCTTAATGATTATTCACTCAAAATAATCTTCTGTTTTGTTCCCTCAATAGGAAGATGCACTTTTCAATACATACTCTAGTGAAAAGCTACATATTAGCTCATCCCTCTACTGGGGTAGATATTCACCTCTTACCCTACTCCATACTATGAAAAATAATCACTATTCACCTAGATCATTCACCTAGGTGCCTCTATAGTGTAGAACTCCATTCACCTAGGTCTCACACATGGGTTCCCTTATTAGGTAGAGGCCCTATTATATTTATCACTTGGGAAAAGAACCCTGATTATATCCCTCTCTAAGGGTAAGCACCTTCACTATACCAAACTAAGGATAAGAACATCCATTATAACTTGTAGCATCTATTCACCCAAGTCTCGTATGTACACACCCATCCATACAAAAATACCTATAGTTGATATATTCCCCTTAGTTTACTTACAAACCTGGCATTTTAATAATCCTATTTGATACCATATAGACCTAGAGTCTATATACTCTACTTGGTTTCCATATATAATTTAATTCTCTATGTTATAAGTCCTCATCTATCCCTATATTCACAAAGGTCACTGAGTAGGATTATGTACTTATGGGTGAAACCTGCCTATAAGCCATAAACAATCACCTTGAATTGATGTAATCCTCCTTGATCTGTCATTACATCAGGCTGAAATTATCCTACTAGTTATCCTTTTTCACATTGAGTTAATATACTCCTCCTGGTTATCATTATTCAACGTGAGTCAATATACTCCTCCGGGTTTCTTTATTCACTTCATTTTAATATTATAATGACCCTGGTTTTTCTTATAATACTATTACATCATTCAAATGATAAAGAAAATAATAGTGTTACACAACCAGAATCCAAAGGTTTAGTGTCTTATGAAAATTATAACTATAAATAAATTTTACAAAATAAAAGATAAACATTTATTTAATTCATTATCTTACTTCATAGAGGCCTTTTCATTCTCTTTAGTGAAATTAATCACCTGGGGATATACATCAAAAATGGGTGAGCTAAAAGCACAGTAAGAGGATATAGAAATACATGAATCAACATAAAATGAGGTGAGAATAATAATAATCATCATCATAACATATCATGGTATCATCATGATAGTCACAATAGTAATAATTAGATAAAGGCATGGCATGTGTCAATGCATAAAAATCAAACATCATGTCTTAGTGGTCCAAAACACACATAGTTGTGAACAAAGCTAGAATTATGTTCACAAATATTTCACCTTTTCTCATGAGATTAATCACATTACCCAATGAATAAGAGTTCTATGTAATTCTTGGTGCACCCGTCACATCATAACATTTATATTGCACTATATAATTTTGAGCACAAGTATCAGATTATAAAATTTACATTATCATGCCGACCATAGAGAACGTATATCGATTTTGAATAGAAAATAAACCATGGAAAGAAATGTATTTAATTTCATAAATCATTCATTCATTAATAAACTATGGGGTTCCCAAAATGTATATTTAATAACATAATTTTTATAGGAATCATCAATTTTGACTGAATAAGAAACATTCTCAATAGAAGTAAATGGTGGGTTTTTTGAAATAAATGTTTTTAAGGAAAACATTGTGTTTTTCATAAACTCAAGTATAAAACATGTATATACCATAACATTATAGTTTAGAATAAATATATTATATTTAAGGATCATTAAATTAATATACATACTGAAATTGGTGTGAAAGAGGGAAAACTGAAGGAAATGGAGTTGCGTTCGAGAATTCCTCTTACATTATCTGTGAATTATTTCTTCACATTAATATCTTGTATAATCCCATTATATTAATTAATTATAAAAAAACCATTATACATTAATTTGAGTCACTATGGTTTTATTAAGTTCATTTATTGGATTCTTTATCAGTTATAGAGTTTAATTTCATCATTCGAGAATATTTGTTTTCTTTGTTTTCATGATCGGTTCACTTGTATACATGATTGAATGATCATATAAAATGCATAAAAATATCCAAAATGATATTATATGTTATTAATGATCTTAAATAAGTTTAAATTATCTTTTAAATAATTTCTTTAGATGTTATGAGTATGAATCATTATATAAAATTTAATGAAGATCGTTTTAAGTTAATATTGGTGGTTTTTTTATCACAACGAACTCATTTTCATTTATCAATTAGAATTATGTATAAATGTCAATTGTAGAACTTAAATAGGATTATAAGATAAATTTAAAAATCTATTTCACCCAGTACAATGGTTTTATTAACATCCTTGATGGTGTTAAAGAAAAATGAAAGTGCATCTCCCACAATGTTGGTAAATTGACATGTCACAGGCGATGATTTCATTTTTAGAATAAAAGAGAGAGGGTGGAATTTAATGATTGTTATTACATTAAATTGATATAATTAAATTTAATTTAAGTTAGTACAGTTATCATTCCATTTTTATGAGGGTAGGTGATGGGAGAATAAGAAAATAATAGAACATGAGAAGAAATTAAAACAAAAGAAAGAGGAATTTACCTACTGAATTTATCCTCCTTCAGAACTCCCTTATAGAAATGGTTTTTGTATTTTATGATACAATAGTCTCCTGTACATGGTGGAGGTTCTTGGGAATATATTTGAGTAGAATTTTGGAAAAGATCAAAGCTTAGGAGGTGTGAGGAGAATAGGTGGTTGGGGTGGTATTTATAGTGGAAGAGAGGGGTGTTTTCTCAATATTTTAAACATTATCTTGTTTTTTTTGGCCCAATAATATGAATAGTTCAAGAATTATGACTAAATATATTAACATAATAATGTATGGTTTGAGTTTTCTGGCTTAAATCATCCATACATCATCTATCACTCCATAATTCATGTATTTATCTTTTATCGTAAATTCTAGTATTTTACTATTTACCAAAAATTCAAATATTTTTGAAAAATACCAAATATTAACCCTAACCATTTTTTAATCTTTAGAATTCCAAAATTAAATCCAATTTATGAAAAAAACATTCTAAATATTACTATTTTATTTTTTATTTAGAATCATCATTTACTTGAAAAATACATATTTTAAAATGATAACAGATTTTATAACACTTTGAAATATTAATTAAGGTCTCATAAAATTATCTTATAATAACAATATAAAAAATATTAATTTATGAATACATTTTTTTAAAATAAGTTTTCTTTTAAATTTTTAAATTAATCATAAAATTATAGTTAAATATTTATGGCTTACAAATATACCAACACTTAATTAATAATTTATAAACCCTTGTATTTACTATGAAAATGATATAATAATATCATACTTTAATTTATAAGATGAATAAAGTTTATATATACTTTAATATATGAGATTAATATTTATTTGGATGATTTACTATACATAAAGGTTATATTACTATTCCTAAGGTAAAGTTGCTATTTCATCAGTATAAGTTCCTTAACATATATAAATACTCATTATTTCATTAATTATTTATTTATAAAGTTTTTAGTATAGTTTCTAGTTGATTTATACTTTTTGAATTTACACTAATAAGGGAAAAATTCCATTGAAAAAAGTTTGGTCATTACATTCTTCCCCCCTTTTGAAATTTCACCCTCAATTTTTTTTTACAAAAACAAGTGAGGGTACTTATCCTTCATCACCTATTCCAGTTCCCAGGTTGCTTCTTAATATTTATTGTTCTTCCACCAAACATTGAAAATGTGGGTTGTCTTATTTTGTAGAACCTCATCTCTGTGGTATAGAATCATTACTGGTTGCCCCTCATAAGAGAGATCATCTTCTAACTGTACTACCTTTGAGTTCAGTACATGAATGGGATATGGTATGTACTTCCTCATGAGTGATACATGGAACATATCAGGAACATGATCCATATTCAGTGTAAGTTAAAGCCAATTGGCCACAGATCTTATGCAATCAAGGATCTCAAAAGGTCCAATGTAACTTGGGTTGTGCTTCCCTTTCATTCCAAACATCATGACTCTCTTACATAGTGGTATTCAAAGGAAGACATATCTACATCATCGTACTCCAAGTCCCTTTGATAGTTGTTAGCATATTTTTTTTACTCTCATAATATTTGATATGTTGTTGGGTGGATTGAACCTTCTCTTTCATCTCTTTCACAAGATTTGGTCCAAGTTTCATTCTTTCAGCAACTTTATCCCAACAGGTTTATCACTTTCCATATGGAGACATCTAAATATTCTGGTGGAAGCTATTATTATATGAGAACTAAACCAATGGGATATGTTTATCACATCCACCTTTTAATTCTAATGAGTAGGATCTTATCATGTCTTTGAGTGTCTAAATAGTCCATTTATATTGGCCATCAGTTTGAGTGTGATAGGTCATAATGAAATTCAATTCAGTAATCAAAAAATGTAGAAGAATCCTGTAAAATTTAGATGTGAACTTGGGATCATGATTAGATAAAATCAAGAATGAAAACCCAGGTAGTCTCACCAATTCCATCACATATATATTTTCATGTTTTTCAAGGGAAAGATCTTCCTGGACAGTGATAAAGTGGGAAATCTTGGTGCATCGGTCCACCACAACCCATATTGCATTGTTTCCTTTAGATTTCATCAGGAGATGAGTGAAAATTTACATAGTGAAATTATCCCATTTCTACATGGGTATAGAAAATGGTTCCATCATCCCTTTGGACTTTTGTCTCTCTTCATTAACTTGCTATCATATCAAGAATCTTCAGATATATTCTACAATCTCCTTCTTTATGTTGTCTCTCCATAAGTGTCCTTGAAGATCATGTCACACCTTGGCAATACCAGGATGATTGGAGAAAGGTGAGCTATTTGCATTATAAAATAAATCCCTCTTTATTTTATTTTATTAAGGTGTACAAAGACTTATTCCAAACCGAATCACACTATCATTGTCAATTTGGAACTCTTTCAGATTCCCTTCCTTTACTACATTAACCTTCTTATATAACTATGGATTATCCCTTTTTCCCTCATTAATCTTATCTTGGATAAATTTTTAGTAAATCATTTGGGAAATTTTTGATTTATTCCCTAGAATTATGATTTCAAAATCTATCATTTCCATGTCGAAGAAGATATGGTGTTTCTAAATCCACAACATTGATACAGTAGCATGTTCTTTTCTTCTAAGAGCATCATCAACATTGTTTGACATTCATATATGATAGTTAATAAATAAATTATAGTGCTTAATTAGCTCTAACCATCTCCTTTGAAACATGTTGATATCCTTTTATGTGAATATGTACCTTAGTCTCTTATGATCAATATATATGTCACAATTCTAACCATAGAGGTATCGCCTTGAGATTTTCAATGTAAAAATCACAGCTGCTGCCTTCAGATCATGCGTCGGGTAGTTCTTCTCATAGATATTCAACTTGTGTGAGGATTAAGCTATCACATTATCACTATTAATGAGTAAAAAACCCAAGACATTCTTTGAAGCATCACTATATATCACAAAACAGTATCCTCTTCTTGGTAATATTAGTATACGTGGAGTGATCAACTGTCTCTTTACATTTTTGAAGCTTTCCTCACATTCTCCAATCTAGACATACTTTACCCCATTCCTTATTAACATATTTAGAAGGCTTGATAGTTATGATACATTTCTTAGAAAATGTCAGTATTACCCTGCTAATCCAAGAAAATGGGGGATTTATGTGGCACTATAGGGTCTTGTCCATTCCTCGATTGCCTTTGTTTTTGAAGGGTCCATATATATTTACTCACTTGTGATCGCATGTACCAATAATGTGACTTTATGCATCCAAAAGTCACACTTATCGTACAATTTCTCCTTCCTTAGTGTCTCAAACACAATCAATAGATGTTATTCATGTTCCTCCATCGTCTTGAGTATATGAGAATGCCATCAATAAAAACTACGACACATTTTTCAAGGTAATGTCTAAAGACTCTATTCATAAAATCCATGAAGATTGTAAGGGCATTACTAAGTAGGATGGAAATCACTATGAACTCATTGTTCCCATACCTTATATGGAAGGAAATATTCTAAATATATTCCTTATTCTCCTTTATCTAGTGATATCTTGAATGAATATACACCTTTTAAGTATTGAGATCTTAATAACTGATTGATTTTTTTTTTCAATAATTGGAAGAGGAAACATGTTCTTTATGGTGATCATTTTGAGCTCTGGGTAGTCGGTACACATCTGCATTGATCTATCCTCTTTCCTTACAAATAGAATGGGTACACCCCATGGCAATTCACTAGAGAGTTTGAATGATTTTTTCAAATTCTCTTGAAGCAACTTATTTAACTTATCTAGTTTGATAAGAGCCATCTTATAGGGATACTTTGAGATAGAATTAGCTCCAGGTATAAGTTCTATTGAGAACTCTACCTCACGATCAGGGGGAATTCTGGGTAACTCTTCAAGAAATACATAACTATATTCGACCACAATGGGTATTTCACCTAGTTTTATACCTTCATTTGACTCAACCATTTGATTGAGGTATTCTTCATCAACATGAATCAACACCCACACCATTGTAGGATTTTCCAAATTAGATTCATGACATTCCTTTTATTTTAATAGAATCTTGGGATGGTTCAGAATATGAAAATATATTTCATTTTCCTAACAGATGATATGTTCTTGAGACATGTGTCTGAATGTCACCTATCGACCATTCAAGGTTCCAATGCTCTGCTAATGTGTATAGTAGCACTCGGGTTGAATCCTCGGTGATGATACTTTTTAATAGTCGATTATTTATAGTTGATTGAATTTTGATTGGGGGGGGGATTGTAGAGATTAATTGAAATTATTAGTTGATTAATATTGATTTAAAATTTTGATAAGGATTGGGGTGAGTTCATCATTAGGTATTTAACGTTGTGATAACCTTGATCCTCGCTTTATATTTCATGAAATTGACACTCATGTCACAGGTTGACATTGATTGGAATTACCAAGTGTTAAAGCATTAATCCAACCCTTAACTTAACTTAGGGTTCTGATATTAATCATATATTGTTTATGGTAGTGTATTTATGGTTCCAATAATCCATGTTAACCACTCATTAAACAAAACAATTCATTAATCCATGACATGTTAAGTCAAACATAAAAAATGTTAATTCAAATAATATTCATTGAGAAAAAGTTCTGAATCACTTAACATACCAAATTATAACTCACCATAATGATATATTTACTCATCCATTGAAATTATTATTAATATGGTTTATTATTATTATGATTATTAATTAATAAGAGATGAAAAATAAAGGGATAAGAAAATAGTGGTGAACCGAACACACACACGAGCAACAGACAGAAATTACAAAAACACACTTTTGCTTGAATGAGAAAGTGAATGAAGATAATGATTTTAAAATTTATTTAGAATTTTTGAAGAAAATGAATATTTAACTACAAATGTTAGATTAAAATTAGAGATTATGAAGAAATAAACATGAATTAAAATAGAATCGCAAGTACAAACACAGACAAAATATCAATTGAAAATGAATGAAAAGAACATGAAATAAAAGAGAGGAAGAAGGGTATATAAAGTGAAAACATGAGTTTTTAATATCCTCCTAGAAGTTTTTTAGATCCTTGGTCGTTTCAATTTATCCCTCTCTATTCTGAATTTACAACCCTTTTGAAAGGTGATGAGGGGATGTATTTATAGCCCAAGGTGGTAGAATATTTGCATTCCAAAACATTCCCTCCACTTGGCTCGATGATTTGGACATCCAAAAATATGAATCTATATATATATCATTATTAAATGTTTTATATAATAATTATGTTTGTCTACTCTCAAAATTCGGTGGAATTTGGACTTAGTGAGAAAATGTTATGGCAGTTTTAGTAATCCATTATAATCTGTCCATTTCAATCCAGACAGTTTAGTAGGTATAAATGTGAATGGGTTATCAATAGTAAGATTCCTACAAATCCAGACACTTTCTTTAAAAACGCTGGCTGCCCATATATTGGATTTTGTACTGAAAAATCTTATATAGATTGGTGTCTAGATCCAGAGAAACGTCATGAATACTGTACCGATTTTAATTCCTATCCAGAATGGTGGGATGAGTTTAAATGAATTAGTTGACCACCTTATTTTTTGGGATTGGGCTTTGAAATTTTTATCCAGGATTCCTTTGTATAATAATGAACAAAATAAGGAGTATCATAAAATTTGGGCTTATGGATAGTGCCCAATAATTCTAATTATCATGGATGATCCAGTTTATTTATAGATTCTGTGGGCCTTCTTGTGTAGAACATATGGCCCTTCAAATGGAAGAATTGGCCCAATATCCCTCCTAATGAAATTTTTTATATTGAAAGAGGAATCCTAAAAAAGAATAACCATGAATGTTTTATAATTAAGCGGTGAGTTATAAATAAACTAGTAGACTAACATTGAATGGATTAATTCAAATAATGCTCAAAAATAATATTTAATATTTAAACATTAATATTTCACACAAATTATGCACATTTCATATAAATTCAGTAAAGGGGTTATATAAAATGTTTTGAAAATATTAATAGCATTAACTCCCTCACACATAGTCTTGTGCATGTCATCATGTGCAATAAATATAAAAACATGCCAAATCATTTTCACTCACCAATAAATACTAAAATTTTGTTTTCCCCAATACGGGGATTTTTAGACAATTTCACTCATCAATATTGAATTCCACCACAAGTTTTTATAGAAAATATTTTCCAAAAATAATTCAGTTTTTCATGCTCAAATTTATAAGTTGAAAATAGAAGCACAAAAAACTTACTCCTCTCAAGATGATAAAAAATTATTTATGGAGGTTCACTCATTCAGCAACAAAAAGTGAAAATATTAGAGTTTGTAAGAGCTCTCATCTTACACTTCATATTATAAAGTGCTTAAAAATAAAGTGGTCTTTTTAGGGGTTTTTTTGGCTATGGGATGGTAGGAAGATGATATCCAAAAGATAGGAAAAGGGGGGTAAAACACTAAAATGGAAAATGAAATGTAATTGTTTTTGGAAAAGAGACATGAAAGGACATGGAAACACCTATTTACAAGTAAATGATAATGTGAAATAAGACACAAAAGTGGAAGAATGTTTTAAGTGGATGATAATATGAAATATTTACAAACCACGAAACTTCTCCCAATAACATAAGTGTTCTTTTTTTTTTACATTTTTCAAAATATGAACTTGAAAATGATCTCACACTCATATCCCAACCCATGTTTGATATCCTCACGACACTAATTGTAATAGTTATAAAAAGGTTAAAGGTTGAGGAAGAATGATTTTTTGACCCACCCAAGCCATAACCGATTCTTATTTCCAATTTTGTTTTGGTTTTTTTATATTTTGTTTGAACACTTTTCAATATTATTTGTACAATGCAAACATTGGTACATTCCCAAACCCCTCTAAAGGACAAACGATCGCCCCATTCTTAAATTTATGCTTTCCCTCAAGCATATGATAATATGGTAAAAATCAAAAAAAGGGTACCCAAAAAGAAATCCATTCCCCCCACACTTAAATTTCAAAAAATTATGTAATGGAAATCCATGTTGATATTGGGTAGGATAAGGTATTGGACTTGTAATGTGGCTATAAAAGAAAAGGCGTCATAGGTTCGATTGTGATTTCAAAAGGAGAATTAATGTATGGTTAATGGGAGGTTATTTTACTATTATAATTCTCATGGGGCTCATGAAATTTCTCTATCATATTAATGCATACTAAAGTAGTAAATTCATCTTTAAGGTCCACAAACTCAAGACTCACAATCTCGGGTGAGAAACACACATTTTGAAAAGATGACCATTGGTGGCCTTGGTATAAAATAAAAGGTTATTCCTCACGGTTGGGGAAAATAATTTTCCAAATCAAAAACTAGGAATTCAAAATTTATTATTCAGGACACAATATTATTTATCTACAGTGATGATAAAAATACAAATTTTTTGGACGAAAACATGTCTTTTTTACTCCCAAAAATGGTTAGACAAAATATCAAAAGTTGAAGGTGAGTAATTATGACCCATTTTTTTGTGTTTTTTTCATTTTTTTATTTATGAATTTTTTTACATTTTTTTCAGTTTTTTTATTACACACTCACAAAAAAGAAAAATAGAAAAAAAGGTTTTGATAAAGAAATCGATAAAGAAATGAAAGAGGGAGGAAGAATAAGAAATAAGTAGAGAGAGGGAGTTAAAGGGAAATAGGTTCCCCCTAGTTTAGATTTAGTGGGTCATCATCCCCATCCAGTAGCTGGTCTACTGTAGAAGTTGCGGATCTGGTGGAATTCGATGTTGTTCCAGGATTGTGTGCCTCTCATAGTGATGCTTTAACTAATGTCCATTAACCAAAAATGTCATTTTTGAAGATAGTTCTTGGACATTCAGTTCTCCAAATAGGTAAACATTAGTAAAAACAAAAGGACCTTCCTAACAAGAATTAATCTTACCTGGGTGAAGTGAAAATCGAGAATTGAATAACATTACCTTTTCACCTTCATGAAATATCTTTCATAGGATTTTTTCATGGAGTGACTAGGATTTTTCTTTTCATAGATTATAATTCTCATAATAATCAAGTCAAAGCTCCTCCAGTTCATCCAATTGAAAAAATCTTTCTTACAAGATTTTTCAAAATCAAAATTACATGTTTTCATAGCCCAAAATTAATTATGTTAGATTTCAACAGGTAAGTGAAATTATTTACTTAATATTAGCCTAAATGGAGACATACCGATGGGTGTTTTATAGGAAGTTTGATAAGCCCAAAGTTTTTCACCAAGTCTCTCAGGAAAATCATTCTTTGTGGGCTTAACAATTCTCTCAAACACTATTTTGACTGCTCTATTTTAAAGTTTAGTAATTCCATTTGATTGGGGATGATATGAAGTTGATTTTTTTTACACAACACTATTATTTTTCAAAAAAGATTCCATGGTTCTATTAAAAAAATGGGTTCCTAATTCACTGATCAAGGCACGAGGTGTGCCAAATTGGTGGAAGATATATGTCTTTAAGAACTCACTAACAATATGTGAATCATCCTTTCTAGTGGGTTTGGCCTCGACCCACACAAAAACTTAATCAACTGCAATAATAATGTATGAGAATCCATTAGAAGGTTGAAATGGCCCCATGAAATAGATTCCCCAAACATTGAAGATCTCAAAGAATATTAAATTCTTTGGGGGAATTTAATTTCATTTGGAAATGGGGCCAAAATTTTGGCACGTGGGACATTACTGAAAGAACACATGTGAGTCCTTGAAGAGTGAAGGCTATAAGAATACAAAATCTAGGACCTTTCGAGAGGTCCTTTGTGGTCCAAAGTGTCCACCACCATGCATTGAGTGATAGAATTATAAGATGGAAGAATTTCTATTTTCATCAACACATCTCCAAATAACCATGTGAGCCCCAGTTTCCAATGTTTATTACCTTCCCAAAAATAGAATTTTGAATCACTTTTCAAAATTAATTTTTTTTATTTAAAAAAATTAAGAAAAATACCTGAAACCAATTAGTTTACAATTGGGGCATACAATGAAATTTTTGGAGTGAGAGATGAAAGGTGCTCATTGGGAAATTCAGGATGAATTATTTCATATTGAGAAGAATTAAAAATCCTACTCAGGTGATCTTCTATAGTGTTTTGTTTTCCAGGTCTATCTTTGATTTCAAGGTCAAACTCATGGAGTATTAGGATACATGTTATTAGCCTTAGTTTGGAATCACTTTTCATGAGTGAGAACGTTATAGAAGAATGGTCTGTGATGATGATGATTTTGGAACCTAAGAGAAGGGTCAAAATTTATCTAAGGAAAAAACCGCTTCTAAAAGTTCCATTTTAGTCATAGTGTAGTGAGATTTAGTTTCATCCAATATTTTTGAGGCCTATTAGATGACATGAGGAATATTTTCTAATCATTCACTAAGAACAGCCCCAATAGCTCTATCAGAAGCATCACACATCAACTCAATTGGTAAGGACCAATCTGAGGGTTGGATTATTGGGGCAGATGTAAGATCAAATTTGAGTTCAATGATTGCTCTCTTGTAAGAGTCATCGAAATGGAATGTTACATCATTTTGGAGAAACCAGGTGAGTAGGAGGGAAATCATACTGAATTTATGGATGAATCATCGATAGAAACCAGCATGACCAATGAATGATTGGATTTCTTGAACAAAAGTGGGTTCATGAAGCGATTGGATCACTTCAATTTTGGCAGGATTGAATTCAATACCCTATTTTGAAAATATTTTCCCTAGAACAATCCCATTTGAAACCATGAAGTGGAATTTTTCATAATTTAACAGAAGGTTACACTTGACACACTTTTGAAGGACTAGAGAGAGTGAACTCAAGCAAGATTCAAATTACTCACCATAAATGGTAAACTAATCCATTAATACTTTCATGTAGTGTTCAATGAATTCAGAAAATATACTCCTCATGAACCTCTATAATATTGCAGGAGCAATGCAAAGGCCAAAAGGAATTATCCTATATGCATATGTTCCAAAGGGGCAAGTGAAAGTAGTCTTTTCTTGGTCCTGAGGTGTGATTGGGATTTGAATGTATCCATTTTATCCATCAAGAAAGTAATAGTGTGACTTTCCAGCTAATCGTTATGGCATTTGATCAAGGAATTTAAAATAGTAGTGATATTTTCGTATTTCAACATTCAATTTCCTACAATCTATGCACACATGCCAATTTTTCCTTACTTGAGTTGTGACTACCTCCCCATGTTAATTTTGAAAACATTTATCCCACCCTACCTAGGTAAAACTTGAATTGTACTAACCCATTCACTATTGGAAATTCGATAGATAATACCAGCTTGATTAAGCTTGGTGATCTCTTCCCCAACAACCTCATATATGAGTGGATTGAGTCTTCTTTGTGGTTGTATAATTGGTTTTGGATGACTCCTCAACATGGATGCGATGCATGTAAAGGGCATGGTTGATTCCATGTATGTCATATAGGGTCCAACCTAAAGCCTTTTTTTCCTCTAACACCTGAACAAGTTTGAACTCCTCAGTTTCCGTAAGTGAAGTGGAGATAATGATAGGATAAGAGTGATCATGGAAGAGGAATGAATATTTCAGGAGTGAAGGAAGAGGTTTCAGAATAGTCTAATCATTCATTCATGTGTTAGGCAACTCAGGAATAGAGAAAGAGACTTCAGTTGCTTCATATTCATTTTCCTTAATACTATCCACGGTGGAGTAGTATAGATCATAGTTGATGTGGGATTCAATATAGTTTTCAAGTTCATCTAGATTGCTGGAGTCTATGAATGAAAGGTCCACATCAACTTCACCATTTATGACTAGGATAATCAGGGTGCGTATTTCACAAGATCCTCTCTTGTTAGAACATGATGAAAATGATGGAATGGGGTTAAATATACTCTCATAAGTGTCCTTTTAAGCATGTATTGAGAATAAAGAGTGATCCTTAGATGGGTATCGTATGGCTCGGAAAATGTTGATGTTGACCAATTGGTCACCAAAGTCCATGGATAAGATGCCTGAATGGAACTCAATTTTGGTTCTCGCTGCCATTAGGAATGGTATTCCTAGAATTAAGTAAGACCGAGAAGAGTTCATATCACCTTCCAAGTCAAGGAAATAGAAACCATCAGGGAAGATAAGATCTTTAACACGAACAAGGACGTCCACAATCATACCCTCAGGACTAGTAGTGCTTCGATTATCCAATTGAATAACAACACCTATTCCATGTAAGGGACCAAGACCAAGGTTGGAGAATTTGGATTTAGGAATGAATTTAATTGAGGATCCTATGTCTATGAGTGCATCATCGAAGTTGGAACTTCTAATTTGGAATTGAACCGTAAAGGTCACTGGATCATTTCACTTTAAGGGAATAGACTGTTGGGTGGAAAAAAATTTTAAGGTCCTAAGATGCCTCTTGTGGGTTCACAATTCCTTAAGAAACATGGAATACAGAGGGATTTGTTTTATGGAATCTAAGAGGGTAATGTTGACTTAAACACATATAAACATGTCGATCATTTTAGGATCGGGATCAAAGGACATATTTCACTTAGAAATAGCTTTAGGAAAAGGAAATGGATTTCTAAGTGGAATGGAAGGAGGTGAGGGAACATATTAAAAATCTTTTTCAATTTTCTTTTTCTTTTCATTTTCTAGGTAATCATTTAAATGGTAATGGGAGGTCTCATCATGAGGCATAGAAATTTCTTTCCTAATCTAAGTTCAATTGCACATACATTACCCTTAGGGTTAGGTAATGGTTGAGCTGGGAGTTTGGAAGAATTGGATGGTTTCTTCTGACTAAGGTGGGATACAGGTTGACCGATTTATGTTTCAATGTTTTTGTGGTTGGGATGGGTGAAGGAAGTAAGATCTTCCACTGCACATTCCCATAGTTTCATATAAGAAGAGGTGTATCCCAGATTTGGATTTCCTTGATTTTGGTTCTTGGGAAAGTAATTGTATAAGTTTGGGAATTGGGAAGGCTCACTCGGACATTGGAAGCCTAGAGGAGCATGAGGAGGATTTCTCCATTTTTGTTGAGGAACAAAAGGATAAGGTTGCTGGAAGTTACCAACACCTTGACCATAATGAATATGGTTTGTATTTTGGGGAGGTAATTGATGGGGATGAGAGATAGGATTACCATATCTCAGGATTTGGTTATACGAAGAAGAGAAGGGCTCAAATTGAGGTTGGATGAAGTTTCTGACAAACTGACCTGATAGTTGAGGGTTGGTGTTCTACTGACCATAGTTTGTATTGAGCTCCATTGGTCGATATGAATTAGATGGTTCATCTAGATGTTTTGGAAAGGTGTCTGTTGGATAAGATATTGATTTGTAGATTCCACAGTTTTTGACATGTCCAGGAAACAATGATTATGGAGAAGATGAGTTTGGGGATTTAGAAGACCGAACTAGTTTTTTCACAAGACCTGTAAGTTCATTTATCCACTCAGTCATCTAGTTCAGCACTATGGATTGATTATCTTGATCTTGATTGACTTGATCTTGTGCTCGAGTATGGAATTGGTGTGTATTTTCATCCATGTTTCTTATAAGATCTCTTGAAGCAGAATGAGTTTTATCAACAATAGCACCGCCACTAGCGGCATTAATGAGAGTTCTCTCCAAATCCAATAACCCATTATAGAAGTATTGGATCATGAGTTGGTCATGGATTTAGTGGTGTGGTCAGGTTGAAACAATCTTTTTTAACCTCTCCTAGTATTCATGGAGTGATTTATTTGTTAATTGATGGATACCACTTATTTCCATTCGGATGGAAGTAGTTTGAGAAGCAGGAAAGAATTTCTATAAGAAGAGTCACTTCATGTAATTTCACGTGGTTATACAACTAAGAGGGAGGTAGTAAATCCATGGTGTAGTAGTTTAAGCTAAGGAAAAGGTATATCTCAATGTTTTATTTGTTCCTTAGAATCCCCTTGAGGCTTCATGGTAGAGCACAACACGTGGAACTTTTTAAGGAGGAGATGTAGATCCTCACCGGCTAGCCCGTGGAAATGAGGGAGAAGATGACTGAAACCCTATTTGAGTTCAATGTAAGACTCTGTGTTTGGATATTTAATACCACGGGGTTGGTAATTCATATCAGGTGCATCATGTTCTTTATGTGTTTGTTCCCTAGGAATGGCTATTGCTAATTCAACGGGTTGGATGAGGACTGGTTCTGGAATAATTTGATTTTCCCTAATGTTCCTCCTAAGTTGGCAACGTCTTCACTAAATTTTACGGCCAATCAAATCTGAGGTATTTTTTGTGTGGATATGGGTAATTTAAAAAGATTTTGGAAGAAATAGGAAGACGGTTCTTTCTTTGTGTTTTTTTCTGTTTATGATTTTTATGACAATGCGGGTTTTTCTTTGTGTTTTTTCATTTTTTTTAAATTATGTTATTTTGTTTCTTTTTTCAATAACCAGAAGCTAATGATTTCTTAATTACACCATTCCAAAAAATGGCGCCATTTGATAGTGTGGATGATTATCGCCTATCAACCATTCACGGTTCTGATGCCTTTCTAATTTATATAGGAACACTCTTCTTGAATCCTCAGTGATGATATTTTTTAATAGTAAATTGTTTTTAGTTGATTGTATTTTGATTGGGGGGCTTAGAGAGCATAATTGAAATGACTGATTGATTAATATTGAAATAAAAATTTGATAAATATTTTTGGGATTGCATCATTATGTAGTTAATCTTGTGATATCCAGGAGCCTTGATTTTTATTACATTAAATTAACACTCATGTCACAAGTTGACGTTGATTGTAATTCCCAAGTTTTAAGGCTTTATCCAATGCCTTATCTTAACTTAGGGTTCTTATATTAATTATATTTTGTTTATTTTAGTGTATTTATGGTTTTAATAATCCATGGAAACCACTTGTTAAACAAAACAAGTAATTAATCCATGACATGTTAAGTCCAACATACACAATGTTAATTCAAAGAATATTCATCGAGCAAAAGTTCCAAATCACTTAACATACCAAAATTATAACTCCCCCAAATAAGATATTTACTCAGACATTTAAATAAATAGTAATCTAGTTTATTATCTTTATTATGATAAATTAATAAGATAATGGATGGAAATGGATAAGAAAAGAGTGGTGCATCGAACACACACACGAGAAATGGAGAAAATAACAAAAATACACCTTTTCTTGAATGAGAAAGTTAATGAAGAGAATTATTTTAAAATTTATTTAGAATATTTAAATATAATTAATATTAAACTACATAAGGTAGATGAGAATAAGATGTTATGAACAAATAAACATGCATTAAAATAGAATTGGAAATACAAACCCTTAAGAAATTACAATTGAAAATGAATGGAAAGAACATGAAATCAAAGAGAGGAGGAAGGGTATATCAAATGAAAAATTTAGTTTTTCATGTCCTCTCAGGCCTCCGTTAGATACTTGGTCATGCCAATTGATCCACATTTATTCTGAATTGCAAACCCTTTTGAAAGGAGATGAGGGGATGTGTTTATATCCCAAGGTGGCGGACTGTTTGTATTCCAAAAGTACCCCTACACTTGGCTGTATGATTTGTGCATCTAGATAACATAATATCGAGATATCTCCTTCTTCAACGTTGTATATAATAATGTTGGACGTCAACTCTCAAAATTTGGAGGCATTTGGACTTATGGAAAAAAATTTATGGTAGTTTTAGAAAACCATTATAATCTGTCAATTTCAATCCATACTTTTTAGAAGGCATAAATGTTAATGGGGTTATCAATAGGAAGATGCCTTCAAATCCGAACAGTTTCTTCAAAAAAAATGTTGTCCAAACATATATTGGATTTACTAGCAAAAAATATTAGACATATTGGATGTCATGATCAGGATAAATGTTGTTAATACTGTACTGATTTTAATTATATGCTAGAATGGTGGGATGAGTTTAAATGAATCACTTTGGGCCCTTGTTTTTGGGATTACACCTTGAAATTTAATCAAGGATTTCATTGGATAATCACAAACAAACTCTGGAGTATCATAAAATTTAATCTCATGGATGGATCCCAGTAATTCCATTATCATGGTTGATCTAGTTTCTTCACAGATTCTGTGGGCCTTCTTTTGTGGACTATATGGCCCTTCAAATGGATGAATTTCTCAAGATCCCTTATAATGGAATATTGTATATTGAAATAGGAATACTAATAAATAAGAACCTTGAAATTAGGATAATTAGAATGAGAGTTATAAATAAAATATTAAACTAGAAATTATTTGATTAATTCAAATAATGCTCAAAAATTACATTTAATATTTAATCATTAATATTTCACATAAATTATGCACATTTCATATAAAATTAGTAAAGGGAGTATATAAAAAGTTGTGAAAATATTAATAACATTAGTTCTCTATATAAAAAGTACCATTCCATTCCCATTATATTGTTTAATTCCAAAGTATTATTAGATTTATTGGAATAATCTTCCCACATACTCCAACAAGAGAAGATTCTTACACTTGGGTTGTAATGATTTCACCACTAGATCTTTTTATCGATATATCGACTTAAAGGTTTTGGGGCTATGATTAAATAGTTCTAGAAAACTTTCAATATATAAAAGAAGTGAATAACCATGATCAAATAATATTTTCTATCATTATTGAGTAAATTGTTATTGTACCTAGTATGTATTCATGTTATTGATGTACTTCAGCTGTAGTGATGACATAATCCTTCCCTTTCTTTTTTGGATTTTGTTGATGATGACATGGATTGACCTCGAGGATTCGAGGTTTAGAGCACTATATTTCGTAGTTTTCTTTCTCCCTATAGTTGAAGCATTGAACCATGGGTGGTTCTCTCCTTTCGTCCACCACACTATCCAACTTCCTCATGTATTTTCAATATTAATTATCTTGGTGGCCTTATCACACACACAAATAGCATTTACCCATCGCTTTAATGAAGTTACCATGATGTCTCTTCCCACATTTTTTACATTTGGGTGGTTGAGTTATCTTTCCACCTTTCTTATTAGATCCTCCGACATGAAATACCATCATTCATTTCTTATTGCCCTAGCCATGGGACCATTCTATAAAATCTCTCTCCACTTTGAAAGCACATCGAATAGCTTCTTCATAAATCCCAAAGTCTCTAATTTCAATATCCTTTCAAATTTTTTGTTTTAAACCACTAAAGAATCTATCAGTATTTCTATCAATGTTGATAAGAAACCCTGAAGCATACCTTGAATGCCTTGTGAAACTTTCTTCATAGTTAATGATATATTCTCTTTAATTTTTCTTCAACTCTATGAATTATCCATCCATCTTTGTATGAATATTTTTAGGGAAATACTTGTTAAGAAACATTATCTTAAATTCTTACCACTCTATATCTTCAATTTAATCCTCAGGCTTGGTGTTCTTAATCAAATCCCACTATTGATCAACATCTCTATCTAAATAGTAAATGGCTAGATTCACTGTCTACATCCCAGGATATTGAAGCATATAAAAGATACTCTCCCTTGAGTTGACCCAGTGTTTTTTGATTAGAGGATCATAAGATCCACTAAATGTTGGTAGTCATTTCCTCATAAAACAATCGATAGCCAGTTGCTCCATCTTAGGTGTAGGTGGAAGTTACACATTATTGAGGTTATTGTTCATAACACGAGACCACTGAGTAAGAATCCCTATGAAATTTTGAACTCCATATCCTAAGGAAATGGGGAAGTCAATCAGGAAATTGCTGCATTGTCCCTTGCATGGTTTATTGACATAGTTTCTCTTGGTTTACGCCATTTTCAAAAATTGAAAAGGTTAGAACAAAACATAAGTCAACAAGTCAGGAATAATTTATCCCTTTATGAAATTAACTCTCAAGGGATATCTTATGGGATCCATATGTTTACAAAATAATCTTGTTTTCTTACATATATATAGTCTCAAACTAAGGGTTTTTAATAACGTTCTTTAATCAAAATCCCCAAATTAATTAAACCATGCTCTGATGCCAACTATAATGATCTTGATTTTTCTTAAATTACTATTAAATAATTCTAATGATAAACAACATAATAGTGTTACACAACTAGGATCCAACGGTTTAGTGTATTGGGAAAATTATAACCATACATAACGTTTAAAAAATAAAATATAGACATTTATTTAATTCCTTATTCTCTATCAATTTATAGGCCTTCTCATTATCCTTAGTACGAGAAATAATCTGTAGGTATACATCAAAAAGATGTTAGATAAAATCATAGTAAGAGGATAGGGAAAGGAATGAATCAATATAACATGAGGTGAGCATAATCATCATCATAATAACATATCATGGGATCATCATAATAATCATGAGAGGTAGCATTAGATAAAGGCATGGAATGTGGAAATGCATAAAGAAGAGATATCATGTCTTAATGATCCAAACCACATATAGTTGTAAACAAGGATAGAATCATGTTCATGAATATTTCACCTTTTCTTATCAAATTCATCAGATTAACCAATTAATTTTAGTGATATATAATTCCAGGTACACCTATCACATCATAACATTTAAATTATCATACATGCTACACAGAATGTATATTAATCTTGAATATAAAATAACCCATGGTAATAAATGGGTTTAATTTAATAAATAAATCATTGATTATTAAAATTTTGGGGTTCCCAAAATAGGGAAATAATAACATAATTGGTATAGGAATTATAAATTTTGAGTGAAGAAGAAACGATCACAAGAGAAGTAAAAGGTGTGTTTTTTAAAAGAAGAGTTATTTGAGAAAACTTAATGTTTTTCATAAACACAATTAGAAAACATATATATCCCATAAAATCAAAGGTTATAATAAATAAATAAAATTTATGGATCATTAAATGAATATACGTGCTTAAATTGGTGTGAAAGAGGGAAACCCCATGTAAATGGAGTGAGGTTCGAGAATTCCCCTTACCTTATATCTGAATGATTTCATTACTTTAATATCCTATATAATCACATAAGATTCATTGATTAAAAAATACATAAACTTTATTCCTTAATTTGATTCTTTATGATTTTATTAATTTCATTTATGTGGGTTTTCATGAGTTATATAGTTTAATTTTATCGTTTAGGGGTGATCGTTTTCTTAGTTTTCAGGATTGGTTCACTTGTATACATGATTGGATGTTTCTGTAAAATGTGGAAAAATATCCAGAAATGTTATTATATATTATTAATGATATTTTATAAGTTTAAATGATCTTATAATGAATTTATATATATATTGCGACGATAAATCATTAGATAAAATTTAATGATGGTTATTTATATTAATTTTGGTTGTTTTTCAATCACAACAAACTCATATTGTTTTATCATTTAGCATTATTTATATAAGTTAGTTATGGAACATAAAAGTGTTATAAGATAAATTTTAAAATCAATTTCAACCATTATAATGGTTTTATTAAAATTCTATAAGGTGTTGAAGTAAAATGAAAGTGCATCACCCCTGATGTTAGCAAATTGATACATCAAGAGCGACGGTTTCATTTTTAGACTACAAAGAGAGAGGAGGGAGATTAATGATGGATCTTAAATTAATATGATATAATTTTAGTATATTTAAGGTACTAGAGTGATCATTACATTTTTATTAGGGGATTATAGGAATGAATAATAGAATAAAAGAACATGAAGAGAAATTAAATGAAAAGAAAGAGGAATTTACCTCTTGAATTTCCCCTCCTTGAGAACCTCCTAAGGAAAAAGGTTTTGGTTTTTTATGAGACCAAGTGCTCTTGAACATGGGGGAGGGGATTGGAAATATACTTGAGCATAATTTTTACAAGGCTCAAATCTTGGAAGGTGTGAGGAGAATACACGGTGGGGGTGGTATATGTAGTTGTGAAGAGGGGTGCTTTCTCATTATTTTAATCATTAGTTTATTATTTTGGATCAAGATTGTGAATAGTTTGATAATAATCACTAAATATATTAAAATAATGAAGGATGGTTTGATATTTTGTGGTGACATCATCCATACATCATCTCTGACTCTATAATTCATGTATTTAGATTTTATCCAAAATTATCATATTTTACTATTCACCAAAAATTAAATTATTATAGAAAAATCCCAAAAATTATCCATAACCATTTTTGGGCATGTAGAATTAATAAATGAACTCCATTTTATGAATTTTTTTTATAAATATTAGTAATTTTATTTCTGATTAAAATCATCATTTACTTGAGAACTACAAAATTTAAAATTATAACTGATTTTATAACACTTTGAAAAAATATTTAAGGTCTCATAAAATTATATAATAATAATAATTCAAAAAAAATATTAATTTATGAATAATTTTTTTGAAAATATGTTTTCTTTTAAAATATTAAATTAATCATAAAATTGTAGCTTAATATTTATGGCTTACAAAAATACCAATACTTAATTAATAATTTTTAAAATATTTATTTACCTAGGCTATGATATAATTATATCGTACTTTCATTTATAAGATGTCTAACTTTTATTTATACATTAATGGGTGAGTTTACTATTCAATAATCATGTTTACAATTCATAAGGGTCATATTACAATTCCTAATGTAAAGTTACTATTTCAGTAGTATAGGTTCCTTAACTTCTAGAAATACTATTTATTTCATTAATTATTTATTTTTAAAGTATTTATTATTGTCTGTAAGTGATTTATACTATATGAAATTAATATAATAAGGGATAAATTCCATTAATATAATTTTGGGTCGTTATATATATATTTATCCTTAGTGTCATTTATGGTCCTCCTTCTCGGTAAATTCCCCAACCATAACAATATCTTTTTCTCATCCTATTACCAAATAAAATAGTTGGGTAGGAAACTATATATGGGAATTCTATCACATGTAATTCCTCTTCTTTATTACCTTCACCTAATTTATTTATTAGGTCCAACGTCTTAGTGAAACTCATGTGCATGACTCACTTTGTCTCTTATTTTCACTGATTTTAGGACATATGAAACAATATATGGGTATACAATTAGGTGTAATCCCCAGTACTTATTTCCATTACTTGATTTAGTCATCAGGTCAGAAATCTTAGGGTAGCCCAGGTGTAATCCTTTCTTAGTCTCCTATTTTCACCCCTTTTACGGTACATTTACCTATATATGGACCTCCTATTATGTGTAATCCACATTCCTTATTTCCTTCACCTGATCCACTTACCATGTTAGACATCCCATGGTAGCTCATGCATAATCCCCACCTAGTCTCACGTTATCGTACCTTTAAAGGCATATGAATCCCACTATGAAAACATATACTACTACAAAACATGCATTTAACATAACTAATAATGGCATTTATTGGCACTATAAATGAGTTGACTAATGAATTGAGATTAAAATCCCTAGGCTTTTAAAAGCACTAAAAAACACTTATAAATAGGTCCTCTATTAGTGCTTTTAGAAGTGCTGATAAAGGACATCATTTATCGATGATTTTATTTAGCTTAGATAAAGGGGGAATTTAAAGGTTCTTATAGAATCATTGATAAAGGGTGTCTTTATCATCATTTATAAAATCATTAATAAAGGGGCATAATGTAGTGTATTCTAACAGCACACTATAGAACCAGTGTAATGTGCTATAATAGCACACTGTAGCACCAGAAACACAACCAGATATCAACAAAATCAAGTACCAATATAGAATTTAAATGAAATGAAAATTATAACATAAACAAAAGAAAAAAACACTATATTGTAACATTTAAAACATTGGTTTATACAGTAAAAATTATTACATACATTCAAAAATATCAATTTTCCTCCGTCTTTTGATCTTGACCCCGAATCATGTTATTGTTGAATAAACCAACCCTTCACGAGAAAAATAACACACCTGTATAAGAAAAAAATATTTTACTAATAATATAAATAAATAAATTCATATAATGTGTTAATTTTAAAATAAACTATGAGTCATACCTGGAACACAATGTATCATATTGAGTTGTGGTTGATTCTTTTATATCGCACCATTTCTTCTTCTTCTTCAAGAATCATCTCTATGAAAAATAATTAAATAACAAAAATACAAAAATGATAATGAAATTATTTAAGTAATATCTTATATAATGATGAGAAAACAATATATAACTATTTCCTCAGTTTTGGTGATGTGATTTATGTTTTAAACTAAAATAAAACTTATATATTGAAAATTAGCACATAGATTCAAACTGGTCACATCATGCATTAAATTTAGTTAAATATGATTCATACATGTCCCAAATGACTTGTTGATTTTTTTCCTAATGTATCTACAAATTCTAAATGTTTTTCCTCGGTTTTGAGTACATAACATGTTTTTTCACTAACATTCCATTTTAAACTAGAAATACAAATTTTTGACTCATACTAGTCACATTGTGTGTCAGTTTTACCTGAAACAAATTCCTACATGTCAAAAATGACTTATGAATAATTTTCTTAAATTATCAATACAGCTCAATAATTTTTTCTCATTTATTAGTGAGTGACACTTTTTGAACTAAAATGTTAACTTTAAACTGAAAACAGATACTTTGATACATATCAGGAACATCGTGTATAAGATTGAGGCGTAAATGATTCATATACATCAAAAATTATTTATGGACCATTTTCATAATGTATATAAATAATATGATTGTGTTTTCTCGTTTTTGAGTAGGTGAGTTGTCCTTTTTAATAAAATTAATGTCAATTTTAAAAAAGGACACCCTTGGAGTCATACTGATCACACCATGCATCGAATTATGGTTTGGATGATTGCTACAGATCTAAAATGTCTTATGGATGATTTTTTTAAAGTATCAATATAATGAAAATGTGTCTTCTTGGTTTTCAGTACATCAGTTGTCTTTTTTACCAAAATGAAATTTTAGACTAGAAACACACACTTTGAATCATACCGGTCACATCATCTATTAGTTTTTTGTAATTAAGATTCCTACACATCCAAAACTATTTATGAATTATTTTCCTAAATTATCAACACAATATGTTACTAGTTACTTTGTTTTCAGTGAGTTACACTTTTTGAACTCAAATGTCAATTTTAAACTGATAACGAACACTTTGTGTCATATCAAGAACATTGTGTATTAGATTGAGGTGAATATGATTCCAACATGTCAAAAATGATATTTGGATCATTTATCTATAGTATAAAAATAATCTGAATGCATTTTATGAGTTTTGAGTAGGTCAGTTGTATTTTTTACTAAAATTGATGTCAATTTAAATAAAAAGATGCACTTGGAGTCATGATGGTTACACCATGCAACAAATTGAGGTGTGGCTGATTACATTACATATCACAAGAATAATGGATCATTTTTATTAAAGTATAAAAAATAATCCAAATACATTTACTCAGTTTTGAGTGCGTCACTTGTCCTTTTTACTAAAATTGGTATTAATTTTAAATGAAAAAGATGTTCCTAGAGTCATATCGGTCACACAGTGAATCAGATTGAGGTTTTGCAACTTCATACACATATAAAATGACTTCTATATCATTTCACTAAAGTATAAAAAACAATCTAAATGAATTTGATATATTTTGAGCATGTCAATTTTCTTTCTTACTAAAATGTCATTTTAAATTGGAAACACACAATTTGACTCATAATAATCACATCAAGTATCAGTTTGATGTGACACCGACTCATAAATGTAAAATATTATTTATGAATCATTTACCTAAATTATCAATAAAATCAGATAATTTTTTTATTGGTTTTCAGTGAGTGAAGCTTTGTGAACTAAAATGTCAATTTTAAACTCATAATGGACACTTTGAGTCATACAAATCACATCATGTATTGAATTGAGATGAGGCTAATTCCTACACATGACAAATGACTTCTAGGTCATTTAAATAAATTATAAAAATAATCCAAATTCATTTTCTTGGTTTTTAGTAGGTCGGTTTTCCTTTTTACAAAAATTGATGTCAATTTTAAATAAAAGGATGCACATTGAGTCATAACAGTCACACCGAGTGTTGGATTTAGGGTATGATAGTTCTTACACATCTCAAATGAGTTATTTATTATTTTTCTAAAGTATCAAAATAGTATAAATTCATTTTCTTGGTTTTGAGTACATCACATATCTTTTTTACTAAAATGTCATTTTATACTAAAAACATGCACTTGGACACATAGTAGGAACATCATGTATCAGTTTCATGTGAGAAAGATTCATATATGTAACAAATAATTTATGAATATTGTTCTTAAGTTATCAAAAAAATCCAAGGTCATTTTCTTCATTTTCAATGAATGACACTTTTTGAACTAAAATATCAATTTTAAACTGATAATGAACACTTTCAGTCATACCAAGAACATCATGTATCATATTGAGGTGTGGATGATTCGTAAATGTCACAAATGAATTATGGATTATTTTTGATAAATTAATAAAACAATATGAATAGCTTTTCTTGGTTTAGAGTATGATGGTTTTATTTTTTACTAAAATTGAGGTCAGTTTTAAATAAAAAGACACAATTGGATTCATATCAATCAAATCATATATTGTATTGAAGATTGGATGATTCATACAAATATCAAATGACTTACGGAAAGTTTTCCTAAATTATAAAAAAATAAGTTTTCTTGGTTTTGAGTACATCACTAGTCTTTTTTAGTAAAATGTATGTCAATTTTAAATAAAAATATGCCCTTTGAGTCAGACTAGTCGCACTGTGTGTTAGATTGGAGTAAGGATAATTGCTACACATCTCAAATTACATATGTATCATTTTACTAAATTATTAAAACAATATGAATATGTTTTCTCAGTTTTGAGTAAGCCACTTTTTATTTTTACTAAAATTTCATTTGGAATTGGAAACACATACTTTGACTCATACAGATCACATCATTTATTTATTTTAAATAAAACCAATTTCTATATGTTGAGAATAATTTATTAAACATTTTTCTAAATTTTCATGAAAAGTAAGACCATGTTTTCTTTGTTTTCAATGAGTGAAACATTTTGAACTAAAATGATGATTTATAACTGATAACAGACACTTTGAGTAATACCAAGATCATAGTGTATCATATTATGGTGAGTTTGATTCCTATACATTAAAAATGAGTTATAGATAGTTTTATTAAATTTTCAAAACAATATGAATGAATTTTCACAATTTTGAGTATGTCAGTTGTCTTTTTTACAAAAATTGATTTCAGCTATAAATAAAATGACGTAGTAGGAGTCAAGTCATTCACACTATGCATTGTATTGAGGTGAAAATGATTCCAACACATATAAAGTTATCCATGTATAATTTTAATAAATTATCAAAATAATACTAATGTGTTTTCTTTGTTTTGATTATGTTAATTATCTTTTTTTTCTTCTAAAATGTAATTTTAAACTAGAAACATGAACTTTGACTAATACCAGCCAAATATTGTATCAGTTTAATGTTAGACAAATTCCTAAATATAAAATGATTTATGAATTATTTTACTAAACTATCACGACAATCTAAGTGTGTTTTCTTAGTTTTTAGTAAGTGAAACTTTTTGAAATAAAATGTCCATTTTAAAATGATAACAGATACTTTGAGTCATACCAGGCACATAGTGTGTTAGATTGAGTTTTGGATGATTACTACACATTAAAAATGACTTATAAATCATTTTCATAAAGTATAAAAACAATATTAATTTGTTATCCTCATTTCGAGTAGGTGAATTGTCTTTTTTACAAAAAAATTAACTCAATTTTAAATAAAAGACACAATTGTAGTCATATCTATCACATTGTGCGTCAGATTGAAGTTATTCTAATTCCTAAATGTCTCAATGGAAATATGGATTGTTTTTATAAAGTATTAAAACAATATGAATGTGTTTTCTTGGTTTTGAGTATGTTTCTTTCCTTTTTTTACTAAAGTGTCATTTTAAACCCGAAACACACACTATGACTCATATTGGTAATTTCAGGTATTAGTTTGATGTGAAAATAATTATTACACATAAAATAATATTTATAAATCATTGTCTAATAATATCAATATAATCTGGGTTTGTTTTCTTGTTTTTAGTGAGTAAAAATTTTTGAAATAAAATTTTGATTTTAAAATAATAACGGACACTTTGAGTCATATCAGCCACATCATATATCGGAATGAGGTGAGCCTAATTCCAATACATAAAAAAATAATTATGAATCATTTTTTATATTAAAAAATAATACAAATTGTTTTCTCTGTTTTGAGCAGATAATTTGACTTTTTTAATAAAAATGATTATAATTTTAAATAAAAAAATCACTTGGAGTTATATCGGTCACACCATACATCAGATTGAGGTGAGGATGATTATTATATGTATCAAATGACTTATAGATCATTTTAATAAATTATGAAAATAATCTAAATATTTTTTCTTAGTTTGGAGTACATCACTTGTATTTCTTACTAAAATTTCATTTAAAACTAGAAACACGCACTTTGACTTATACTTATAATATCGTGTATTGGGTTGACATGAGACAAATTCCTACATGTAAAAAGGGATTTATTAATTGTTTTCATAAATTCTAAATACAATCCAATTGTGTTTTTCTAGTCTTATGTGAGTGACACTTTTTGAACTAAAATGTCAATTTAAACTAATAATGAACACTTTGAGTAACATTGGGCACATCATGTATCAGATTGAGGTGCGATTGATTCCTAAACATCACACTTATTTATACGTAATGTTCATAAAGTATCAACATAATATGAATATGTCTTGACAGTTTTTAGTATGTTAGTTTTATTTGTCACTAAAATTAATGTTAATTTCAATAAAAAGAATCACATTGAGTCATACCAGTCACACCATGTGTCAGATTGAAGTGTGGATGATTCATACACATCCTAAAGTTTCAAAATAATCCTAACATCCGATGTTACCATGATTTCCATTGTATTTATTTTTCTAAATTCCTACACTACATATTGACTCAATATTCATAGCTGAAAACCCCTTTTTTAGCTAAGAACATTGAATCAATATGTAGTGTTACAATTCAACAAAGGAAATGTAAGAATGGTAACATTAGAAAAATGGAACATTTTATCTCTTTTATGGCTTGTTGTAGATATTTGAAATCAAATTATGAAATCCTAAAATATGTATGAAAAAATTATATAAGTATTATATATATATGATAATACAAATAACTTATAAATAGTAGATAAAATGATGATAAAATTAATTAAATAAGTAATAGGAATTCACATTTTCGTGATGTATATATTCATTCTTGACACATTTATTAATTGTAATTATCTTGGTTGTGGGATAAAATTACATTCTCTCGCAGGTATCTGAAGCTTCAAACAAACCAACTCAACTCAAACAAAAAAATCCACATGTATAAGAAAGAAATATCATATGAGCAAAAATAAACTATATTAATAAAAAATATAAATGAAGAAAAAAATAAATTAATTTAATGGAAAATAATTTTACTATAAAAACATAATGACTATAATTTTCACTAAGAAGTGAAGGTAACTAGAAGGAAATTGATAAATTTCAGCACTATAGAGGTGAAAGGTTTTGACGGAGAAAAAACTTGTGGAAGTTTTAGTACAAAAAGGTATACAATATGGATATAAATATTCTGAAACAAAAGAACTATGAAAATGACTTCACAAAATATCTCTGAAAAACTAAATAATTATTAGATAAAAATGATTAGGAAATTATCTTAAAAATAGTAGATAAAATGTGGAAATAGTTTGTTCAATAATTATTAGTAATTCTACTCTTCATGATGGTTGTATAAATTCTTGACCTATTTCTTTGTTATCATTATCTTATTAGTATCCTCGAAGTCCAAACTCTTTTGTGCATGAATAGCTTCAAAAAAAATACCTAAACTCAGAAAAAATAATCAACCTATATAAGAAAACAATTATTATGCGAATAATAATATAAATAAATAAATAAAACCTAAATATGAAACAATAAATTAATTATATGAACAATTATTTTACTATGAAAATATCAAGATTACCTCTTTGATTTAGCAGTGGAAGGATCCTTAACGAAAGTGATAAATTTCAACACATTATGGGTTAAATGGTTTTGATGGAGAAGAAGTTTGTGGAAGTTTTTGTGCAAACTTCCAAGAAATACGGACATTAATATTCTAAAATAATATAAATTTTAAAGAAATAATGAAAGTTAAATGAACATTTCATTATATATATTTTTAATAAAATAGAGAAAATATATCATAACATTACCTTTACATCTTCCCAAAGTGTTTCCTTTATTATAGTTTGTTATTCTAGGGGATTGGTAACATCATTATGTTCAGAAGACATTGTCTATATGATTAGTCAAATATTTAATTAATATTATATTAATACATTATAGAACATATAATATTATGATAAAAAAATATTATATTAAAAAACACATTTACCTTCTCATTGAACACTATTTATTTTTTCTAAATGTTTTGTGGATTTTGTTACACTATTGAGAATCCAGATCCCTTCATTGTAGTCCTCTATAACTTATAAAACATTCTTTATATTTTTACCAATATGAACTAATTGTGATCTCCCAGTGAAAGGGTCATCCTCGATTGAATTTTCATTTGACCCCACATTTTTTAGTCTCCTATAGGGCAATTCACCAATTATTTTTTCTCCATATAATACAAAAAATAATTTCACTATTTGTGATTTCATTATGAAGGGCTTTCCTTTTTCCCGTTCCACACCAAAATTCACTTTCATGAAGCTCATTTTATCAACTTTAATTACAATCATATTTTAAACCCATCTTCAATAGAAAATATCCACTTGAAATGTTGAATAATCCAACTCGTATATCTATTTGATAATTCCAAAATATGACATATTTTCATAAATTGTATTTCTATCCTTTGAACTAGATATGTGCATATCTTTCTTCACAAGTGTAAAAACATTGTTTTTCATAGTACTACAATCATTATGTTATTTTGTATAGAACATATAACTATTAATTAAAAAACAAGTGTAAGATATAACATTTTCATTCATTCCTTGAGCTAGCCATAAAAGTCATTCGATAATTGAGTATAGATTTTCTATTAACTCCTTATAAATTTCATCTCAAGACTATCCTTAAACTATTGATTATGTGTGTTTTAAATCCATCCTTCATCCCTTGATGGATTAAATTATCTAACAATTTATTTGTGAGATTCAATGTATGGATAAACATCTTCACTATTATAAAAAATGTTTAGGTGTTCTTGATACCTCTCTATCAATGTAATTATAACAGCTTCTCTTCAAGAAATATATTTGCCTCTAAGGTGTCCATAGTGACGAGACATTAATATATTGATGCTATCAACATATGATTGGTAATCAGTACATAATTCAATAGATTATTAAAAAATTTATCTTTCTGCAATACAACTATATGGCTATCATCGATTCTTGATATGCCCATTCAAAATCATCATATACCATTCAATGGGGTACAATGATCTATAATATATAGGACCATAGAGATAAACATCTATAACCAATTGAACCTTTAGGTAGACAATTATATCAAACAATGATGGTGGTAATAACACCTTTAATTCACATAATATGACTACAACATCCTTATTCGGGATTGTAAACTTCACTAGATCTATAAATTTAATGCATATGGCTTTGAAAAATGGGAAATTCTGGTTATTGTACGTCACACTTTTTATAGTCAGAATGCAATAGAAAGAAACATGCATCAAAACTTTCATCAAAACATGACATTCATGTGATTTTAGTCTCTATATCTTCAAATTATTCATTGACATGAAATTCTTGATATTCTGTTAATACCAATTTGAAACTTTTACAATATTAAAAAAGAAATAATGTAATTTATTCCTATCTGGATAGAGTGTATGATAGTGGAAGAAGAAAAGTATGACATTTACCCTTCTTTAGTGCTAAATATTCCTACGTCCCCATGTCAATAATGTCTAACCTAGCCTCGATGATTCCTTTTTTTTCAGGAACATTTAGTAATATTCCAATAACACTATCAAATAAATTTTTTATACATTCATGGGATCAAGAAATTGCCTGATATACAAACAATTCTAATATGGTAATTCAATGAAAATTGATCTCTTCTTACAAATTTATTTCATAAGGTTTTTGGAAAATGGTTTACCGAAAACAATGTTAATATCTTTTACTTTATCGAATAGTTGATCACCCATAACTGGAGATGGTGTTGTACCTTTTTTGATATTTCCATCGAATGTTGTCATCCATGATCAGAATTTATGTCATCGATCAAAGAATTTCCAACGTCCTAAAAACACAGTCTTCAAATAATGATTCAACTAAACTGAGTGTGTGTGTTTTACACAAAGGGGACACCCCAAAATATCTTCATGTTAAAGATTCATAAATTTATATAAGTAGGGAAGTCCTTTATCATCATGTACAATATTGCCCTAAATTTAAATTTTTCACTTCTATGAGCATTATACAATGTAACTCATGTATCCTTCATCAATTTCAAATCATTAAACAATGGATCCAAATAGACATCAATATCATTAAATTGTTGCTTTGGTCCAGATATAAGGAGATACACCATAATGTTTTTTCACTTCATGTATAACCATAGTGGCAAGTTATAATTTATAAGCATGATGGAATTGGTATTGTGAGTAATAATCTACACCAAAAGTATTTGTTCCATCTATAAATAATGCAAGATAGAAGTTTATCGGCTCATTTCCAAATTTCATATGCTCACAAAAAATTTTCTTCCATTGAGGATAATTAGTTGGATGATGTAGGTTCCCATATTTAATTCTTGTATTTTCCTTCCATGTCAAGTTTCTTGTAGTTTATGTATGTATATATAGTTTTATAAACCATGTAATGATAGGAACATACCATACAATTTTCAAAGGACTTGATTTATCTTTCTTGTATCGATGTGCACCACACTTATGGAATTTTATGAGTGATTTATGGTCCTTGTGAAAAAATATGAAATCATTTTGACAAGAATGAATTTTTAAATAGATCATTCCCATTGAAAAAATATTTTTTTTAGAATCATATATCATAAATGGTTGTTAATTTTATTCTAGTATCATGTCATTCAAGAGAACAAGTAGTTTTTTAAAGCTGGTGTCACTCTATCTGTTGTCAGTTTTCAAATTATTTAACTTCAATACAATTGAAAATGATATATATTTAGTAGAAATGATATAAAATAGTCTCTTCGTGAAAATATTTAATTTCTCAAACCACTTTTTACAATCATGAAATTCATCTTCAATTTCCATTTTCATTTATTCCTTATAATATCCATCATCATTTTCACTTGAATTCATATCAAATGATCCATAAACCATAGTATCATCCCAATCAGTGTGAACATAAAATTTTTCCCCATGTTTATTCAAAAATTTATAGCTCTGATCTAATATATGATAAATAAAATGTTCTTCTAACTCTTTAAGATTAATTTTTATTGAATAAAAACAATATAAACATAGACAAAGGGTTTCAGAAGGGTCGTATACATATTCTTTGGAAAAATTTATAAACTATTTAACTTCATCTTCATAATATTTTTTCAAATGATTAACATGCATCTATTTTCGAATCATATCCATCCTATTGGATTCATAAAATATTCATTTTTTACAGTAAATAAATAAATACATGTAAGATATTCATTATCAAAGGTGAAGGTTATATTTAATTTTAATAAGGGAAACCCAACATTTGAGTATTTCAAAGAAACTCAGTATGATTTGAAGAATATCATTAATTGAATTTAAGAAAAGAATTATTCATCTATAGAAGGTTTTATCCTCTAAATTCATCTAATGGTGATGGTTATATAAAACTTTTATCCTTATCAACTCATCTCCCAGACATTTATCATTGTATTATTGTCTTTGACACTCATCCTCCATCGTTTGTGGGCATGCACCCATATTGATTAAAATACTCTAATAAATAGTCACTCATAGGATGAATACTTATCAGAGTAGTACATTAATAATAAAAGTGATCAGTCATGAGTATCAAGAAAAAAATTGTAGTAATAACTATTTGGGAGATAAAGCTGATGAAGATAATATTTTTACTCCATTTTGTTATCTAAAATGGTTAATGCATGTAGACCAAACCTTATTAATACCTAAAAATATTTTCTAATAATTATTCTGACATTTATATAATTTAATAGCTCTATTCTATTTTTTTGAATAAGTGAGGAAACAACCTATGGAATTATTACATTTATTATTAATGGTATATCAAATATATGAAAACATACCAAAATTAAAATTTTAATTTCAATTAAAAATCGATAAGTAATGGAAAAATAATTTTAACAAAAGAATATACCTAATAACTATAAAGGTTTTAAACATCTCAAAGTTCTTAGTTGATAAATAAATTCAAGATTTATTTCTAGAATGGTTGAAAACAAGAATTATTTTCAAGAAGATGAAGAGCATGCTTTAGAAGAAAATTTAATTTTGTTGACCATTATGGTTTATAAGGTGACTTTGGGAAAATTGTATAAAAATTTAGTCATAATTATATAAATAATAGTAATTATGGAAGATATAAAGGTTTTAATTTAAATCAATGATGATCCACTATTATAAAAATATTTTTGAAGTGAGATGCATATTCATATATAAAATTGGATGATGAATTTTAACCATTGAATAAAATCTATTGAACAAGAAAAAAATTAAATGGTTGTATAATGGATTATCAAGATTTTCTAAAAACATAGATGAATGTGAAAAAATAATTAGAAATGTAATATTCGAAGAATAATGGAATGTAAGAGGAATCTATTATTGATTTCACACTAAAGGATTTACAAAAGAAACATACTTTCATATCTCAAATTCGTTGTTAATTAATTTCAATGAAATACCATATTTTATTGATTACACATTATTTTTAAATTATTCCATGCTTTTATGTCATTCTCACATGTTATAGGATTTTGGACTTGTATTTTGATCCACAACATAAATTGTATGCTTACTTAACAAATTTTTTATGGTATTATATTACTCTAACCAGGTTTATGAATATCATTACCACCTGCATATTTCTACATTGATATTTATACATAGAGGTATAGTTCCAGTCAATCAATCATCGAGTGATTACAACCCTCATGTCCATGTTTTGACAGGTTCAGTCATTTTTTTGGGATTATTCAGTGCAATGAATATTTGGAGGTATGGGATACCAAAATGTGTTTTCCAATTATAATTAAATATTAACTACATATATAATATATGTTACTAATATAAAATATGTAGTTTTTTTTAAAATTTATTAAGGTATGTTTACTATTTTAAAAAAAAATTTATTTCTTTATTTAATTTCATAATACTATTTATTAGTTTCAATGAAATTAAATTATTCTATTTAATAAATCAATAAAATTATTGTTATAATTATAAAAAAAAATAAATAAATCTGAAATTAATTATTTTATTTTTACAACAACATCTATTATTTTCTCGATGATCTTCAATTACAAATAAAAAATGATATTTCGAGTCATTCACATTGATAGCTAGTGATGTCTTGGTCATCACTGCAATGAATGTTATTAAAATAAAAATCCTTGAATCATTAAATGGTTTTTATGAGTTTTTTCATTACATGATTCTTGAATATATAGAATGATACATTTTTGTACATGGTCAGGAGAAATGGAATGTAGTAGGTGTTGGTAATTTTGAATTTCACTTACATGACACATGAAATAGAGATCTCCATCATATTCACAAATGAAACCAAAATCACAAAAATAATAAATATGAAAGAATTATATATTAGATTATGGAATTGTTATCAAAGGTGTGTACCTCAGTATGCCTTGGTGTTAGGATAGGCGAGGCACAGCTAGTGAGACTCACCACTAGTGAGGTTGTATGACCTCACTAAGACGCACCAAAGGCGCACACCTCACGCGCCAACTGGAGAGGTGTTATAGCATGAGGCACTGTAAAGGTGAACCATCGACTACGAAAATTGGGGGGACAATGTGGTGGAAATCATGGGTACATGGGGGTTTGAAATCAAGGTTGAATTGATGGAAATCGAGGGTGGTGGAAGAAATAATGATGATTAAAAACACCAAAAGATAACACTAAAAAATCATCCAATTAGTGAGGAGGGAAAAATAACATACCCTTTATTTAAGATTTGAATCATCCAAGAGAAAGAAAATATATCACCAAACCTAAAAAACATTCGGGCATGGGATTCGTTCAACCCTTGAATTGGTTAATCCTTGGATTCAAACTTTGGAATTATTTTTGCTTTGATTCAAGACATGATTCGAGCTTGGATTTGATGTTGAGTAGAGACAATGGTAGATGGATTCTATAAAATGCTTCAAATATCGAGAATAGTTCATGAAGGGATATGGTTTTTAAAATAGATCGGGACACTTTTATTAGTACTAATGAAAATGAATTTTATTATCTATAAAAATTGTTGATGAAGATTCCTTTTATCAGTGCTTACTACTTAAGTGTTGATAAAGGATTTATAATTATAATTACCAATAAAAAAATTGTATTATATTTATATAATTCTATATATATATTTAAGCTAGTGAGCCTATATCTGAGTGTTAGAGGCTCGAACATAGCATCTAGGAGGTAATGGGATCAAGCCCCATTGGGCACAAGTAATATTACAGTGCTATACAGGTGGTGGCACAGGCCTGATATAGGCATGTGGTGACACAAGCATGACTCAAGCTTAGTGATTCAAGCAAGATGGCACAGTAATGATGCTTTGCTAGGATTTTAGGCCATGTTATGGTCTTCATGCCCACTGGGCCTATAGGCCATGTAATAAATAAGACTTGACTGGTGGGATATCCCCTTAGGGGGGCTATGACCTACCTCTCGGCCTGTGTGTGTGGTTTGTGTGTATTTGAATGTAATTACCCCTAAAGAACCTAATATATATATAGTAAATATATTCATTATTTAAATATATTTATTATAATTTTATAATTATTTAAATATATAATGATTTAATTATAATTATATAAATGCTTTTTTAAAAAGTGATATTCATATATTTACATATTTATGTCATTATATATATTTGTATCATTATATATATATATTTATTAAATATAGTGAAAATATTCATTACTTAAATAAAATAATTATAATTTAATAATTATTTATATATATATAAATATTTATTTATAATTACATAAATAATTTTTAAAAAAATAATATTTCAGAATTTATAATTATAAATTTATAAATATAGTAAATATACAATTATCAATATATTTATTTACAAATATTTATTTACAAAAATATTTTAACATTATTAATGAATATTTAATTTTATGTGTGTCCATGTTAAAATTGAGTCAAAATGAATAATTAAAAATGCGTACAGTTTAAAAATATTGAAAAATGGTAAGGTTATATTATTTAAATAGAAATTATTTTAAAAATATGGAAATATATTGAAAAAAATTTCAATACATATTGAAAATAATTTAAATACATATTGAAAATAATTTCAATACATATTGAAAATATTAAAACATTGTAAATACATATATATATAATAAAAATTATGAAATTCCTAATACATTAAAAAATAATAAATATTAAAAATGAATTAATACCTATCTGTAATAAAATTAAAAATAAATAAATAAAATTTACTAATTAATAACATGATATAGTAAACGCAGCATGTTATAAAAAGTTTCTAAAATGAATTCTATAATATGAATAAATTGTATAAAGATTTCATTAATTGCGTAAATATTTTCATGTGTCTGTGCTTATATAAAAATGCGTTAATTGCATATATATGTGTGTGAAGTCAATATAACACACATTTGATATATGTTAAATTGAAAAAGATAACGAAATTCAATTTTATCTATTACTAGATGAAATTAGTCAGTACTTTATATTCATATTAATTTTTAATTATAAATCCTTCTTCACTAAATATATGACTATTTGATGTAAAGCATAAATATTTTTTATTTAATAAATCATAATTATATAAATTCATTTATATCTATATATTTAATATATATTATTTATTATTATTATCAATAAGTATTTAATTAATAAAATGTTTTATATTTTTCTTAATTTACTTATTTTTAGTTTTTATTTGTTTGATTTTAATTTTACATATATCTATATATTTAATGTATGTTATTTATCAGTATATACAATTTATATATATTTTAATCAATTTATTCATTTTTATCAATAATTAGTTAATAATAAAAAATATAATATTTATTTTAATAAACATGTTTTTATTTATTTAATTAATTAAATTTTTTCGAGACCTTCATCAATTCTACAATAGCACTAATAAAGGATCCCTTTATCAATTCTAGAAATAAAGAACTCATAAAGGGTGCTCTTTATCAACGCTAAAAATAAGTTTCTAGTAAAGGGTAATTTTATCAGTGCTAGTGTAAAACATTGATAAATGTTACCATTTATCAGTGGTAAAAACACGGATAATGATTGAATTTTATGAATGCTAAAAAATTTCTGATAAAAGGTACTCATTATCAGTGCTGATGATGGAAACCTTTATCAGTACTTTTTTCTAGTGCTTATAAATGTCAGCACTGTTAAAGCCCTATTTTGTAGTAGTGATATGTTCTTAAGACCTACTCCATCCCATGTTGTGCATTCTAATGTGATTTGAATGGTATTATATCTCTTATTTCACACACATAGAATGAATCAAGTGGGAATAAATTTTTATTTGACCATTCAATAATCCTAATTGAAATGCTTCATAAGAATCACTTTTTCATCCATGCTGTATAACCTTAAAGTGCCTAGCGCACATATTTACTACATGATGTTAAATGACATGGATCATTAGTCACATGAGACCTTAAACTATGTAACTCTGAATATGTGTTCTTTGATTACATTGAGTTTATATACTCATCTCAGTCTCCCCATACATATACCTCCTATTTGGTGTAATCCACAACCTGAGGTTAATACCATCTATATGATAAGCATAGGGCATCCTTATGCTGAAAAGTCTCAAGAGAATCTTCCTTCTCTGTTGATGACCCATGGATTCTATAGTGATAATCTAGATATGATCTATACATTACCCAATTTAGATACCCAAAAATATGATAAACTAGAAATCATTTCTCATACATAATCCCTACACTAACCATTTCTAGGAACTGTTAACCCAATAGACTTTACAGCAGGAAGTTTAACTACATTGATTGGTCCTTTTCACATTAACATAAAAGGTATGAAGTTTATTATTAAGTGGGACTAAACTATGTGGTTTCTAATTCCCTTTATAGGGATATGTAGGAATCCCTCTCGTGGTCCTTATCTTAACTTCACTACTCCTATTACTTCCCTAGATGGAAATAAACATTAGAGTTCCCAATAGGGGACTTAATCCATAGAATCAATAACTAATAATAAAAATATGGATAAGCTTAAATACTCATATATATTTACATCAAACATAAGGTTTCCATCATATCAGTTTAATAGGGGTAACTAGTCCAACACTGGGATTCTAGAAGGATTCACGAATATATCTAAAATCTATACAAGACTCCCGAGGTAGGAAATAATTCCCCCTTAAAATGTGCGATGAGCATAACCTACCATCCTCTCAACCAATACAGATTATAAATCAAAATTGGTAAATAACAGTAGGTACCACCTACCTTTGGAAAGCAGTCCCACAATAACATTCCCTTTGAACCAATGAGGATACGGGACCCGCCAGATTTTCCATAAAAAAAGATGTCCCATTAAATAAATAATTTTTGACCAGGTAAAATAAATAAATTTTTAAACAAGCCTTTAAAAATTTACCATAAATTGAACATTGAAAATAATTTATGTACATGTAAAACAAATGTGAACTAAAAGATAAAAATGTATTAATGTGAAAGCAAATGCATTTTTAATATTTTTAGATAGTTTTAAAGAAAACATTGCATCATAGAAAAGTTAAAAAATGAACCTCTTATAAAAAATAAATATATATAATAAAATTATATAAAACTATATATAAAAAGACTTCAAAATAACAAAATAAAACATTTATGGTCAAAACATATTTGACATGGAGGGGAATGATTCATTCTTAAGGATGGAAATTATTCTTAACAAATGTCAAAAAAGAGATCCATCAAAGAATATGGTGTTTTTTTTGAAAATCTAAATTCTCTAGAGAAAAGATAAAATACCATATAATATATATATATGGTAGGAAAAAGAAAATTTTAATATCATTGCCAAGGAAGATATTTTTTGACCCAATGAAAAGAAAAGTTATTCAATGGAACCCTTGCCTTGGATTCCCACTAGGTCGGACGCACTCTAACCAACTATATAATAATTATAGAATCCTTAAAAATCTATTTTATAACATTATTAATATATATTATGTTATATATGCATCCTTTATACTTATTATCACATATTTGTTTCTTATTGTTAGTTAATATTAATTATCAGTGTTAGTGGTTTAATCGTTTATTATTGGTTTTGTAATAAATTTTTTGGTAATCATTCAATTTTCATGGATTAATAAGTTTAAAAATATTCAAGTAACTATTTTAGAAGTTCAATAATGAGTTATGAATTTCTAGGTGGATTCCATGGGAGTTTCGAGTATAGTTCCCTATGATAACATTCATAACCCACTTATTTTGGAAATCTTTAACAATAAAAGGTGGTATATTAAAAATAGTTCAATATTAATATGACCATTACAAAACCAAAAATATTATTTACTTATAAATATCATATTATATTATTAACTATGTTTCCATAACTATCTAAAATAAAACAATATAGCATCTTTCATGTATGTGTTTCAACTGACCCAAACTTGAACTTGATGTATTCAATAGAAGTGTATGGTTATGATGTGATTTAATTATAATATCATCATAAAATATTTATAGTGATATTATTTAAAATTTATTTAATATATAAACCACAATTTGGAATATTTGTATTTTTAATATAAATGAAAAATAATGGTAAGAATTTATTACATACAATGAAGGAATCTTATAAGATCATGGAAGCCTTCTTGTTTTTAAAGGAATTTGGTAAATATTCAGGGACTATAAGGTAGACCACATGGGATAATATTATTAGGGATATATTTATGTTGTTTTATTAAGGTTAATTGTAATTTTTGGGGTGTTTTTAATGGGGTGGGGGAGGGAACCTTTTATAAGTGAAAGGAGTAACAATTTTGTAAAATTTATTACTTATTATAAAAAAGAAAAGATGTTTCCAATGAAATTTGATCCAAATTTAACAAAAAAAATAATATAAGATAAGGAACGGTCGATAAATACCTCATCCAATCATGTAATGATTTTTTTAACAATATTTTAGGTCATTGCCCCACAATTTAACACCTTTACCAAAAAAATTATTTTCCATGGTAACCATTTTTTTACCTTGGTAATTTATTCTTATGGATAATAATAAAATTATCCTTATTAGATAATTTTAAAATAATAATTACAAATATTAAAATCATTTTATTATATCCAGTTTCTAAAATCGATAACAATTAATTCTAATGTTATAAATGTTTATCATATAAAAATAATTTTTAGAACAAATATATTTTTAATCATATAAATGAATTAGAACCAATATTATATATAGTACTTTTATCCATTAATTTTATTGATATATGATTATAAATGTAGGGCAATCTTTTTTTCAAACCAATACAAATCCAAATGGAATATTGTGAATACTTAATTAAAGTAAGATAACCATGAATGATTTTTTATTAAAATAAAAAGTAACATAGGTTATGAAATGTAAAACATAGGTTTAAAAATTACACATAATATTTTTTAGGTATTTTTTCATCTTAAATACATTCTTTTTATACAATAATGTTTCATAAATTCTAAATTCATGATTATGTAATAATGATGTCATAAAATTTATAGTATTTGTATGAACTTAATTTTTACTATTAAAAAAACCAATCTTTTTAGAAAAATCCAAAAAATTCACCCTAATATAATTTTAACATGATGAATAAAAAAATTAATTTAATTTTACCAAATTCAAATTGTAATATTTTTTAACTTTCCTTTATAAGAAAACACAAAATTTAATAAGAAATGGTTTGTAATTTTAGAAAATGATTTTTTAAACTTAAGTGTTCTTAATATTATTTCTTCTAATATACTAATTAAATTTATGTTAATATATTTTTTTTTGTAAATTGAAAATTTTCATTATAATAAACCATTTATTTTGATGGATATAATTTGTTAAAATAAATACTGCACTTATAAAAGTGACTTTTAAAAAAATGTCCTTTTAAAATTAAATTGTTTTATTACCAATTGATTATTTATTTACAATAAATTAATTGAATTTTATAAAAAAAATTATTAAATAAAAACTTTCTTATTTAATTAAATTTATTAAAAAAATTTAGTTTTTATAACAAATCATAATTTGTTAGGTTTACAGTGAATATTGTATTTTGGGTCAATTTCCAATGATTTGGATGTTCGGTCACCAGTTGTAACACTTAGGAGGATACTAATGGAGGAAATGAACCAACACCATGGAATTAAGTGTTTAGTAAAGTGAAGTTACTTCATCATAAATTTAAGAGGTGTGTGGGTGATTTTATCAGATGTTTCAGTTTCAGTCAAATAGATGTCTAACGGGAGCCTCAGGATGCAAGGTCAATGGATATACATTTGATGGTGTGTGATTATCTGAAGTTTAGAAGTAATAGCATTATGGATGAGTTCAGTGTATGGAGAATTGTGGAGTCTGAGTACCAAAATACTAACAAAGAAAAAATCATTTAATCTAGGAGTCAGTCGTGGATTTGGAGGTTGTAGTGACGCAAATGGTAGGGGCATATACTGGTAGCAGAATGGATATCATAATGACTGGTGAATCAATTGATGAATTTCAGGGATTATGTGAAGTCTCTAACAGTGGGAAGTAGAATATTATCTCTTAAATGTGGAAAAGTAAATATTTTTCCAATATTCAGTGTGGATCAGAAGGTGGAATGCACTTTTCATTGGGATATAGTGATCGATGCATCCATTTCTATAGTAAATCAGAGCTTTCACAGTACGACATAGAGACATCAACATATATCTATGATTAGATGATCAACTAGTTCATTCTATAATAATTCCATTGGTCTACATATGCAGAAAGAATAATGATCAATGAATGAAATAATTTAAATGAGCCAGACAAGAAGGATGAGGTGGCACTTGAAGGAGCGCACCTCAGCACATCCTAGCCCTAAAGGTTGAAATTTTTAAAGAATGGGGACCAATAGGAGAAGAACTAAAAGAAGAAAATAACAATGTATTTGGTGATACTTCTTATAGTGATCTTAGAAGGGTTTTCAAACCTTATACACAATTTTTAACTCGGATATACTTCTAGTGGAATGTAAAAGGTGTTGTTGTTCTCCCAAGGATGTAGTATGAAAGTTCGAACCACGTAATACATTGTGTGAATTGTTTGTGTACGTTATAACTAAATGTGTGAGTGTGTGTTAATCATGTTCTTGGTCAGGATTTTGTTTTTCAGAATGATAATCAAGGAGTGATCAGTACCATAAGAAGTCAATATTAAGGATGACTCAACATGATAGTTGAGGTACATGGTCTTCCCAATTCTGGTATTTAAATTCATGGAGGAAATAAATTCATAAGATTCTATTATTTTAATGTTTTATGTTCTTTTATGTTCGTAAAGTATGGTCAAAACTACCAGTGATCGCTTTTTTAACCTTTATCCCCAATATGTGGCATCAAAGGGTATGTTTCTTTTAATGTATAATGCTAAAAAGTGGGATTATAGGGTGTGTTTCATCTGATGTATAATTTCGTCAAGTGATATCATATTTGGGATGTAGAGATTTTTTGGTGGGGCAACTTTTCTAGGACTCAGATGAAGATTTTCTAAAATACTATAGGATTCCTCATGATGAGGTGGCCTATTAGGTTATTATAAGGATGTAACCATAATATAGAGGTAGTGCTAGTATGTTTTATAGATATCAAAAATATTTTTTCCATATGATTCATGTGGTGTGTTCTATTCATTGGGTATAATTATGGAGCTTGGTGAAAGATCACTAATATTATGAAGGATGGTTTGATGATTTGATGGTGGAATCTGAGAATCATATAGAATGTTAGCGATTACACTTATTGAGGGATTGTAGTTATGTTGGATGGAGAGGTCATTCAGAATCATAATGATCTAGATGGCCATGAAGGTAATAATAGGGATTATTTCATAGATTATGATCAATGATAAATCATGTTCCTAGAAGGAGTTTTCAAATGTGAATTCATTCAGGTTGTGGAAAATTTGTAGATGATTTAAAGTTATATTTGTCATAATTTTTAATTTTTCAGGTTACACAATCTACTTTTAGACGGGGTGATTGAAAAGTTACAAATTATTCTCTTGATCCTATATCAATATGAAGATGTGGTGCAGAATGGTTGCCATGTTCAATGGAATATAATCATTTAAAAAGTCAGATAAATGTGGAAGAACATGGGTTAATTCACACTAGGGGATTCATGGATTTAGAAAGTGTGAATATTATTCGAAGATATGAGATGTGGTTATTATAATAAATGATGGCATGTCGATAATCAAATGAACAAAAGTTGAAATATGAGTTATGGTTATCCTGAGAACACTAGAGTAAGAGATCATGAGGAATTAGAATTCATATTCATGAAAATTATTTCTATAACTCAGTGATAGAGAGTTAAATCAATGATGTACATGATAGAAATTCATATTCTATTGGAATATCTTCAAAAAAGCCATTATACTTCAAAGTACCTTCAAAGAAAGTAGAAGAATCATGATGCAGATGGATTGGAAGATAGTATAAGGGATGTGAGGGAAGATCAAGAGTTTAAGTTCTGGGGGATGAAATTCTAAAATATTCCTCAAATGTTTTGTTGCATGATATTTGTTCTATTATCTTTAATTCATTTGAATATAATGACTTGGGTTGCACTAAATTTGGATAAAGGACCTACCCCAAGTCCTAGAATGCATTTCATTGTGTGTTTTTTTGACACAGTGGAAATGAAATTCCGAAGATCATCAGATCATTGTATGGACATCTAGAATGGAGGTGTGTCCTTGAAGGATCGAGACTCGGTGAATATATGGTATAAAAGATTCATGATGTCCTTAGTTTTATAGAGTATGAGTTTTAGTGGGATTTCATCTTGTTGATGACATCATAATTTATAGTAGTACCAGATAGAGGTCAGTACTAATGATGTCTCCAGATTTTAGTGTACTAAAAGCTATCATGTTGTTGGTACTTGGTCGGAATATAAAAATCATAAATCCACAAAATCAAGGATATAAACATGGCGCATAATACATCTTATTTTCCATATGATCAAAATAACTCTAGGATGACAACTCAGTTATTTTTTTCATTAGATTAAATCCATAGATGCATTCTAATTAGTTTTGTAGATTTGGTTGGACAACATATCATGGTTCCAAAGGACTAAAAAGAAAATTTAGTGAAAACCTAGATGATCCGATGGATCACGGAATTGAGAACCATGAAGTTATTCTAGAGGGAATGTGGACAAGATTTGTACATAGGTAATTTGGTGTGATCATTAGAATGGTATTTGAGTGGGAGATTTTTAGACTCAACCTATGTGTAGTTCCTCAGGCTGGATTGACCACTGAGATGGGGGTAAATCATTGGTTTACATTTTATAAATTCTTTCTTTTGAACTCCAACTCTTTAAATTTTTAAAGTTCTTGGTACACTATGCGATGTCTCACGATATCACTTCATATTGTAAAATAATAAGAGAGAGAGAATCACATGATATTAACAATGTTTGGTTGAAATACTTACTCTTTTCTATTTTGGTTATTCTCCCAGCACGATTTCTACACTATAATCTTATAATCAATTACAATGTTTGATACATATTCACAATGTATCTCTCCTAAATCCACATAGTATGTTCTTTACACATCATCCTATAGTGTTACCAAAATCCATGCTAGCCTACTCTAGAATTTGAACCAGAAACTTAAGCTTTTAAATCACACAATATACATTATATTCCAAGATCTAACTGAGAGCCTTCCCCCTTTAATCAAGGCTTCATCCACTATAGGTTGATCTATTTATCTTCCACCATAATATTTCTAGATCACACTTTCCAATGGAATCCTCAAGAACTGTTACACTCTGATGGTCTTCCTTAGATATCTTTGATCACCTATATCTAATTAGTTTCTATAGTGAAACTATGCTCGTAAAATTATTCCTTCTCTAAAATGAATTCTCAGCCTCAATTAATTGTTTTAATATATTCACAAAAAATTTTCAGAAATATTTTTTTCAATAATAATATGTTCAAATTGCACCTCATTATACTATAAACTTGGATATAATCTCTTCTAATATTCTTCCTAGATTCAGTCTCAAGGTAACTATACATTATTCATGAAGATAATATCACATCTTCATTTCCCAATAACAGTATAATCATTTTATAAACTCTTGAATATTACACTTCTACCTTTATAATTTTATGTTAAAACATAAATTGTATTTATTTTTTGTTTATTTACTCAATTGATTGTATACTTATGTATGCATGAATTAACATGTGCATGCATGCATTATTCTCCTTGCTACTTCTTAGGAATTAGGAATTCCCAACACTTCCCACTTCTTCAAACCCTCTATTTCCATTACATGATTATATAAATATCACATGACTTCTAAGGGTTATTTATGAATGGCCTTCGCATAAGCCATGTAGGGATTGAGTGTTCTCCTCTATCCTTCATTTTAATTGACCACGATATGCCCGGATCCACATTCATGTGGAAAGGAAATGATCATATTAACTTCTCCATATAAACACACTACCATTCAAATAAGTTCTTCACATTATGGGAGGTGTTTTTTGTGAGTTCTTACTAACATTATTCATGTATGAAAGAGGTGTTATGTTGTAACACCCCGAGCTTCCACGATACGCTTCTCATTCAATAATGCAATAGTTTGCATTGTACGCAACTTGGAGTTCTAAAAGACCGCGACTAATCAAAGTAGCCATTATGAATAGTAATAACCACTTTTTAAAATTATAGAAATTTTATATTTCAAAATGGACTTCATTTTTGGATTTGGAATATCGAAATTAGCCTATGTTGAATTTTTGGTATTTTTCTAAGAACTTCTAATTTTTTATGAATAGTGAAAAATACTTAAAACAACTTTTTAATCAAAATAATTTATTGTGATAAATTATACTATTTAGTGGTTTTAAGGTATAATTAGAATATATTTTTACTATTTTATCCAATGGTGGTCATTAGAATTAATTTAACATTGAAATTGGACATAAACAATTGCCAATCTTTTGATATAAATTGTTTCTTAAAAACACGCTATTTGTCGTAACAACGGGAATTAATTATAAAATTAATTAATGCAACTTATATGTTTGGAATTTTGTAAAATAGACATCATTTTTGAATTCAGAATATCAATTATAGCTTAGGGTGAAATTTTGGCCTTGTTCTGAAAAACTTCAATTTTTGATGAATAGTGAAACCACTAAGTGGTAGTTAAATAACTGATTTTTCGTTTAAATGAAATATTACCACTTATGTGATTTTATTTTCAAAAATCTGACATACATGGTTGTTATTAAGAAGTAAAATGTGGTTCAATGAGATTAAAATAATTTTTTGGTGAATAGTAACTTTTATGTTCTTAATCGCGATTAGAGGTAATTAGTGTAGTTTAAGGTACAAATAATGTTTTAATAATATGAGATGAGAATGAAACTTGTCCTAATCCTATTGGATGAGTCATGGCCGACCATGACAACCCATGGGTCAACTTGGGGACCCCATGGAGCCACTTTAGTTGGAAAATGACATTAATATATATTTATTTAATGTTAAAATTAAATTGACACAAACATGAGTTATTTTACTAAAACAGTTTTTAAGTGGGGTTACACAAGTCCTAATTTTTACTATAAATATTAATTAGAAATATAAAAATATTTCCTACATAATAGTATTTTTTTATAATTTTTATACATTAAATAAATTAAATTATTTATGACATCATTATGATGCAGCGATGACCTCATTATTTAACGATTTTAATAAAAAGAAAAGATAATGAAAAATCCAAGGCTTACACTTGTCAAAGGCTATTGGATGGGTATATTTCGAACCCTTATCACCTTAGACACGAATTATATAAGTGTGGGACCTTTAGAATCCGAAAAGCATTGTTTAATAATGTAACATTTCAATCTTTTCAAAAAAGCCCCTCCTCTCCACTTATAAAAGGCCCCCACCTCTCCCACCTTATTCACACCTTCAAGCCATTTGGCTTGGCCAACCTCTGCCCAAATACTCTCCCAACTTCCCCCTCTTACTCCTAGAAGCCTCACTTTGGACAGAACTCTTCTCAAGGAAGCCTTTGGCTCAAATCAAAAAGAGTTACCCGATTTTGAGGTAATGTCTTCTCTAATGTTGTTTTGTTTTATTTTTCTTCTAAAACCCCCTAAACTCTTTTTATTCATTACTTTTGTAACAACACCAGTATCATCAATATACTAGTATGTTTTTATAAGAAGGATTCGAGCTACACTTACACACACCTACATCTAATGGTTAAAGGACATACGGTTTCTGTGGATGGCGAATTTCTGCCTCACGAAACGATGATTGTTCAACACTCATATAACACCTTCAAAGGTGGACATTAAGATGTCACTATATTTATATATGATATATAATATGTTTATGTTTTACTTATGCTTCTGTATTTCTCATTTATTGCATACTTTGTGATTTCCATTATGGGTAAACGCGATAATTTCATTTTAGGAAGTGCGGACTACCGCCCCCTCAAAGTGATTTGAATCGTTAATGCCATATGTGGGATGTATAAAGGATGGAGTAAATGGTATTATACACTATATTATACTGGAATTATATTATACATTTATATCATTATGATTTTATTCCATTAAATATGAAATAGAAATGAAAGTAGCGTTCATGCGTACGTACGGCTTACCGTCTCCATGAACGGTGCATTTCATTTCTTACCTCTAAATGTTACATAATATTATAAATGAATGTATATACTGGATATATATGATATATATATGACATCTAAATCATGAATATAATTATGGAGATAATGGATATTCTACCACATAAACAACTTGTAATTATAAGAAGTTTATTGTTGACTCAAGTACCAAAGATCGACAAAACGACCGTTATTAACTTAAATAATTACATAATGTTCATAACATTGTAATAAGTGATATAAAAAGGATAATGAAATTAGAAATGGTTCTTAATAAGGTATATATTAACTCTAGTTTATTATTCTGGAGGTTAAAGAACGGTTGATTCAAGTCCGACACGAGGTAAGGGAACTTCTTAACCCAATTTCTATTCTTTGGGTTAATCTCCTACTTTCAAATTATGTCATGATATTATTATGTAATATCTTGTATTTTTACATTATTTATGTGTACTTATAGTGAATACACATAATAGATCTATTTTTTTTAAATGGTCTTCTTAAGGACATCGTCTCAATCCCCTTTCATTGAGGAATATTTGGTTTTATACACAAATTTCTTTTATATGGTGTATAAACCCCTTTGAATTTTACATTTATTCAAAAGGTTTACTTTTATAATTATGTGATTTTTAAATGGTTTCAAAAAAATGATATTTCTCTCTAATATATGAAAATCCAGTGCAAATGTATACGTACTTAACGCAAGGTTAAAAATGTTTTCAGAAAACCCGACTCTCGAGTGTGGTAGACAGGAAGGGATTGGGAGTGGACCCATCATGGCCTGTAATTAGTCGAGCAGTCTCAGAATTAGTTATTTTGTTTTCAGAAGCTTGCATAATGATTTTAGAAAAACACTGGAGTGTATTTGAGCAATTTTGAATGTAAGTATCTTCTAAAAAAATTGCATCGGTAGGTCTCAAGAGACAACTAGACGTGGAATTGCCCGAGGCCCTTTCCCAATTTGATTTATGGTTTTGGCCGAGGCCTTAATCATTTTAGACGTCTTGGCCAAGGCCTTGAAAAAATGTTTCAGAATGTATGGCATTATAAATTCCCTCATTATGAAAGTGGTTATTGATATTTCATGTTATTATTCGTCTAGTAGAATATCCATGTGAGTAAGTAATGGCATTATTTTATTTTACTTTTTCCATATTATGCTGAAGTTCAAGTTCAATAAGGCTTTTGTTTTAGTTATACATTGCCTTAAATGCTTATGTTTTCTTATAAAAGCTTCCGCAATATTGTTATCCTTACTGAGCATCTGAGCTCACCCCTTTCAATGTTTAAATATTTTCCAGTATGTGAAGAAGTGTATTATGACTGACTTGCAAGGATAGTCAGTGAAGATATGAGTGTGGACTATGAAGACCATGTTATTGTAGTTTGTTTAATTTTGATGTAATGAAAGACTTATGAATGTATCTAGTGTTTCCAAAGCTACTAAACTAATCGGTCTTTCGATACTTGATCTTTTGTGATCATGACAATGTTACGAAGTAATGCACCGACTCTGAATAGCTGGGGTCGGGGCGTTACATATGTTGGAAGTCCTTCATGTGAAAATGGTTATGTCTACTGGGTTACTTCTAAAATTATTTCAGGATATCAATGGACTAATAGGATACTAATTTGTGTTATTGGATCAAGCATGAATTTTTTCTTTCCCGCAAATAAACCACATTGTCTCCTCTATTATGAGAACTTCTCTCAATTTCTCAAAAACACAGCATCTCATTTCATCACTGATTCCTTGATTTATATAGAGGAGGATAAACCACTTATCATCCATTTTTCATTTTGTGTCGAAGTATTATTAAAATTCACGAGGATACTAGTATCTCATGAACGATGAGGCCTTTGGATTCTCCATTCATCATTAGAATGATCATGCGATCATGTGATTGCTTTGCATGATCACTTCATCGATTATTTGATTCCTCGATAGTGATCCTCCTAATAATCCTTAATAATTGATATGATAATACCTTCTAAATATGGAAGTTTCATGTGGTTTAATATATGTTTATCATCAACTGACAACATTTCACAATGTCTAGGTGATTTTCCACACGCCATCATGCTATATCGCATATTCTCATGATGGCTCATTGATTGGTACCACTCGGTCATGTGATCTTAATATCATCACCTGAATCCATTAGGATCTTCCATTGATGACTATAATTTTTTAATGTGATGTCACTAGATCTTATGATGGCTTCATGTGATTGATCCATTTATATCAAATATTCAATATGCATGCAAGACAAAGAAGCATGAATTGATTTGGTTCGATCAGCCTTATCTCAATCCATCAAAAGGATGAGTGGAGATGTTCGATTGTATTGAGATTATGTGGAAAATACATGGGTGGCTCAGATTTAAGATGATCTCCTTATTTAAATATGTATTGTGTGGGATCCATTAGATAACATAGATCACTCAAATCATGTGCCTTACATTATGTCTTCCATTTTAATAAAGGAGGAACTGTGTCTTCTTCTTGCACATCCCACATCAGACTTCCACTTCTCTGTGCCTTTAGTATAACATTCAATCTATTTTGCTACACTATTATATATGGTTATGGGGGATTATCACCCATAAAACCTTTCAAAAAGCACCAAAAGACACATCCCTCCATTATAGTAAGCCTACCTATACGGTCCTTCTACGCTATCCCATTCACGCATTCGGGTGCATGCTCGTGTAGGCCTTATATACAGATTTTACCACATCTCTTCTACTATGTGTGGCCTCCTTTAGTGGGATCTCACATTGGGGTTAAAAATCAGTTCCCTCCATGTGTGGTTATGCCATATCCATTGGGGGATTCTATGTTTGGCATTTTTTTTATTAAATACCCATTGTTATATAATTATTTTAATTTCTCTAAGTAAAACATATAATTTCATCCATTATACATTATGATCTCACATATCATATTACTCCTCAAATTCCTCATGAAAAATAAATATTGATTTTTATTTTTTTCATGGAGACCTTAAAATATTATTTATACAATATGTAAATACAATTTTCATGGCCTCCTTCAAATCCCATTCATGCAATTACATTTATTTTTCATGGAAATATTCTTCTTCATCTTATAGTAAAAAATGTCATCAATGACAAAATTCTTAGAAAATAAGATCACTTCAATAATAATTCGAGTTTTCAAGGATAATTTTCCATGTTTGAAATCCAATTCCATTAGATGAATCCAAAACAATTATCCAAGAATAACCACTTCATCCACAAACTCATATTGACTTACTGACAAAAATTGAAACCTGGGATCAACAATCTCCCCCATCATATTTTTTTTCAATATAAACACATATCATTCAAGTCAATATATGTTGAAAGTTTTCTCCTCATTATTTAAAATCGATATAAAAATGGGAAAGAGGTCTTCTAAACTTATATTTCTTCTCAAAAGCATCATCAAATCCTTTATATGAAAATTCTATGATCAGTTATAAGAGAGGAATGATATAAAATGGTTATATTAGTAAATCAACTTTAGTAATTAATACATGGTATAACCTGGTGTAGAAAATAAGATAGATACGTCCAAGGATTTCTATACTACCCATAAACTACCTTGTATGTAAAATCATTCTTGTAAGTTCTCAATTATAATTAAAGGGATTTTAAATAATCAGATTTATCCATGTAATGCTAAATCCTTCACACACTTCAACAAACAGATCATAAAGTTCAAGAAAAAAGGATAAATCTCTCCCCTTTTTCCCATATTTTCATAAACCAAGAAATCCTCCCTAATTTATATGATCAATACTATTAATAATGAGTGATGAAATTGTGATTGGCATACCTTATCTTCCAATTTTATAAATATGATTAGAATTTAAACATTCACTCTATAGTGAATACTTAACAGCTTCATCTCATCAATTATCCCCCTAAAGGGATGTGTCCATATCCATCAATTTCGTGCATGTTAGTACAAAATCATTCATATATAAGGGAATAAAGATGGACCTTATGGTTTTTTTAGGAGTAATATTCAAGATGAGATTTTACTCTCAACCTGGGATTTTATTTTTTCCCAATCTCAATATTTCCATTGTCTAAAGTCTCATTTTCCCTTATAGTCATTTGAGTACATGAGGACTTGGGTGGTTTCATATTAATTTTAAACAGATCCAAAAAATTAGGTAGAATCTCTAAATAGTTGTGTGGAGCATGTCCGGATTTAGAACACGGTACACAAAAGTCACCATATTTGTGTGTAATTGATTTTTCCACCTCAATATCCATAGAAACTTTCTTTCCTTTAGCATTATAAATTTTTTTATCTTTATCCAATTGTTTAGACAACATAAATTGATTTTTCCATGACAACTAGGCACTCCTTACTGAAATTCTATGTCCTCTCAGAATCATCACATGAATTACCATTTTATTATGTTATCGACTCTTCCCTTTCACAATATAGGGAATATCTCTTGAAAATATTATTATGAATTTCTCAACGTTGTGACCATTATGATTACAAATTACACCAACTTATTTTAAAACATTATATATGTATTTTCTTGGTAGCATGGATGAATTTATTATCACATAATTCTTTATTTGAAATTTTATTCCCATTTTTTCACAATGAATCCCTACTGATTTGTGCCTATTTTCAAGAAATGAATTGTTATACTAGAAATAGTAGGATTTTTTATAATATATTTCATAGCACCAGAAAAACCACTAAACCTATAATTTCTACCTTGATATGTATCCATTCTAGAAACCTATTATTGTGGTAGTTCTTCAAAACGAGCCTTCTTTTTCCTAGGGATATTGATTTTATTGACTTTTTTCTTTCTCTATTTGATATAATATAGGATATCACATTTTTATTCATAGTGATAGTTGGTTTCATTGCTTTCTTGTTTTGTTCACATCTCAAGACTGACTTTTCACCCTCATTTCATACCTACCATCCCCTTTTTATGGTATTCACTTAAAATCATCAGATTTTATTTGTGAATGAGAGGTACATACCAAAACTCATCATAATAGTTACCACTTATTTTATATTACTCAAAGAAATATTCAAATAGTTCAAATATGTTCTTTGTATAAAATTCATTTTTTGTGAGTTTTTCTTCTCTAGTGTAGGTCTTCAGTTTTATTTTTCTTTTCTCCCTCTAAATGAAAGATTTTGGTTATTTTCATCAATTTTCATGTTGTAAAAACATTATAAATATTCATTCCCAGAGTTTTAGCAACACTAACAATAGCATGTGAACCTTCTTCTCTTATTTTATAGTGTAATTTTTTTAGTTTTCATAGATTATGAACCTTACTACTTTTGAGTTGAAACAACACTCTTTAGGACACTTCTTGGGGAATAGTTCTTCATGATTATTTTCACATTCACCATTTATGTGGTGGATTTATCATATTTGTTTTACCATCCATACTTTCATAGAGTTTGGTTTAAAACCTATAAAATAACTTGAAATATCATTAATACATATAATAGTTTTGGTGTTATGGGATACCTTCTTTTTGGGGAATTATGCAATTTGATTAGATGAAGATATCATATTATTTATGGAATAATAATCCTAGATACAAACAAGAGTGTAAAAATCACTTATTTTAGTTATTAAGGATGTTCCAGCTTGTGATGATTCTTGGTTTTTCTATCTCACCTATAGCTTTAAACACTTTAAGTTGAGGGGTTCCTTCTAATCCTAAATAGATCTCATCTTAACTTACCAATCCTCCTATATATTATTTATTTATTACGTATGCATGTTTATTGATTCCTGCAAAGAATTGTTAATATCCTTTAACCTGTTATCTTTATCCTCTAGTTGAGAAATTTTTAAATGTATAGAAACATTGTGCAATTTCTCTAATTCATGGGATGATTATAAAAATACAATCTCAAATAATTATTTATTATAAAAACTTCCTTGTGATTCTTCAACAAATTTATCATATCTTTCATTGAAAATAGAAATTTTTTATTACTTTTTTTCTCACATGTTTTGTGAGAGTTTTGGATATGTTAAAACATGTATCCAATTCCTCTTCCATATCATTAACCTATTCTTCTAAATATAATTTTTCATCCTTAAGAACTTTTATGCCTACTATATTACATTTTTAACCTTATTTATGCATATTCACCATATGTTCTTAAAATACAGAATGATGAAAACTAAGTGATCAATCATCTTAACATCATGAGAAGGTTTTATTATATTAATAGTGATAAAAAGATTCACATTAACATACACCATTTTTATTACCTTCACTTAGTGGTATCTCAATCTGTACTACAAGATTCTTCTTTAGCTTTTTTCTTATCTCTTCTTTATATTATTCTTAATCATGGAAGAATTTTTAGATTAGTACACACATGGGTAACTTCATTTTTCTCCATATTATATTGGTCAATAATTTTTGGAAATCTATAATTCATAAAAACTCTATTAGATCTTTAGATTTGACCTTCCTCTAATACCACCTATAGTTCCCTAGGTCGGATTAACCACTAAGAAGAGATTGAATCAGTGGATTAATTTTTACAAATTATTTATTTTTAATTCAGACTTTTGAACATTTTAATGTTAAAAATACACTCATTTATATCTCATAACCTCGCTTTTTCTATATAAATAATAATATAGAGAACAAGACATGATATTCACAGGGTTCGGTACAAAGACTTTCTCCTCATCTATCTTGTTGGTTATTCTCCGAAATGTGGATTCTTCACTATGATCTTATAATAGATTACAATGACCGATAAAAATTCACACTATATCTCTAATTAATCCACATAGGAGGTTCTTTAAACTACATCCCATACTTTTACCATAGTCAACACCAGTTTACTTCATAATCTACACAAGATACTTATGCTCCTGAATAACATAAGAGACATCATGCTCCCATCTCCAACTGAGAGGTTTTACGTTTTCTTCAAGGCCTGATCCACTATAGGTTCATATATTGATCTATTTTCATGATTATTATGGATAACACTTTTCCATATACACTTCAAGAACCTTTACTTTCTAGTGGTCTTACTCAAATATTTCTAATCACCTATATCTGATTAGTTGCCTTAGTGAAACAATGCTTGGAAAATTCTTCCTTTCATCTAATAAACTAATGGTCTCAATTATATATGTCCAAGATATTCATGAAAACTATTCAAGAATATTTTATTCAATAATAATAATTGAACAATGTAGCTCACTATACTATCAACTCAGATATAAGCTCTTATGATACTCTTCCCGACTTCAGTCTTGAGTTAACTTTACACTGTTCATGTAAAGGATATCAACTTTTCATTTATCAATAATTATATAATAATTTTATAAACCCTTACACATAACTCTTCATTTTTTATTATTTTATTTTAAAACTCCACTTGTAATTATTGTTATGGGTTTTTTACTCAAGCGCATGTGTATTTATGTTTTTCTGCATTGACATGTGCTTGCATGCATTATTTTTAATTCTAATTCATTCAAGTAAGATATTACCAACACTACCCACTTATTCAAACCCTCATGTTCTTTAGAAATATTAGACATGGATTATGTTATTTTCAAGGGTTCTTCTCAAAAGGCCTTCACATAATCCGAGTAGGACTTGCAGGTTCTCATCCCTCCTTCATATGAAGTAATCACATGATGTCATTCTCCTCCTTCATGTGATAATCTCCCTTCAAGAAAACTACCTTTCACATAATTGATTCATGTGATTGGAGTTATTGTTTGTGGGTTCTTCTCAACATCCTTCATTTAAGAATGCGGTGTTACATGGGTGGTCCTTCATGTGAAACTGGTTGTGTCTTCATGTTCCTTCTCAAATTCCTTCATGAGATCAGATGACTTGCAGGATACTAATTCATGTTTTTGGATCATGCGGTATTATATTCCTTCATGTGAAAGAATAATTTGGTCTCTACTATATTGATAGATAGTCTCAATTTCTCAAACAAATGCAACAACTTCCTTCATCAATCATGCCTTAGTTTTTATAAAGGATGATACACTACCTCTCCATGTATTTTCATACCGTGTTGAGGAATAATTGAAACACTCAAGGATATTAGGATCTCATGAAATTTAGGGATTTTCTCTTCAATATTAACCACTAGAATGATCACATAATCAAATGATTGATTTACTTGATCACTTCATTGTTCATGTGATTCTTCGTTGTAGATCCTCTTGATAATACCAAATCATTGATGTGATAATACCTAAAAAATACAAATGTTTCATGCACTCGAAGATACATTTATATTCTAGTGATATCATAATGTGATGTCTAGGTGCTTTTCCATATTCCATCATGCAAGGATGCATATTCTCACGATGGATCATTGATTATCTCTGTTCGGTCATGTGATCTTGATATTGTCATGTGATGACATCTTTTGATTTCAATAATTACTATCATTAATTCATGTTATGAACTCATGTGATGTAACTAGATTTTTTGACAGCTTTATGTGACTGCTTAATGTCTATAAAATATTCAATATCCAAGAAAGTTGAATTTTCATGCCTTGATTTGATTCCATCATCCTTGTCTCGATCCTTTGATATGATGAGTGGATATTTTCGGTTTTATTAAGATTGCATGGACAATACTTTGGTATCTGAGTTTGAATATGATCATCTTATTCAAATACATGATGCATGGGACCCATTTGATAGTATTGATTTCTCAAATTGTGTAGCTCGCATTATGTATGACATTTTAATATTGGAGTAACATTGTCCATAAATAAAAAATCTCACATAAAACATTTGCTTCATCATGCCTTCGATATATCATTCAATACATGTCACTTCAATGTTCAAGTTTACTATATGGGATCAGCACCCATCACACCATTCACACACCACCATAGTCTTTAGACCTCTTGTATAGTTGGCCTACCACTATTAGCCTTATAAATGGGCCCACCCATACCTCAGATCATGCACTCTTGTTGGCCTTATACATGGGCCAACCCATACATCTACCTCTATGTGAAACCTCTTTTAGAAGGGTCTCCCATAGGGGTTAACCCCGGGGTGCCCCCATATGTGGTTGATGGATATCACTAAGAAGATTCTATGACTGGACTTATTTTATTATTAAAGAAACATTCATATATAATAATTGTAATTTCTAAAAGTAATATATATATATTTCCAACAATTAAAAAATATTATATCACCTATCATATTCCTCTTTAAATTATTTAAGAAAAATTAACATGGATTTCAATTTTGTAATCTACACATTTAAATATTATTTATAAAAATATTGAATACAATTTTCATGGACTCCTTTAAATACCATTCAAAAAATTACACTTATTTTTCATGGAAATTTTATTCTTCATATTTTTGTAAAAAAAATTCATTAATGACACAATTCGTTGGAACTTATGATCATTTCAACAATTGTTATATTTTTCATTGTAGAATTATCCAAGTGTGACATCCAATGACATTAAATGAATTCATAACAATTCTATAGGAATCTCCAATTCATCCACCAAAACAAATGGACTTATTAAAAAAATCAACCTATGCTAAATAATATGAAATAAATCCTCCAGTGGTATATTGTTAGTTTTAGTGTGAAACTTATATTCTCGCTCAAGTGTAAATTCTTTGAAAGTTTAGTCACTAGTTTTAACACTTGAGTAGATATAGACCCGAGAACCATGAAATTTTGAGTTTAGAAAACTAATGTAACTTCATCGAAAATTCAGAAGGTGGATGAGTCATTTAATCTAAAGTTGTAGCATCATTAAAATTAAAGTTTGATAGGATCATTTAAATGTCAGGTCAACAGATGCATGCTAAATGGTGTGTGATCATTGTAATTTTAGTTGTAGAAACTGGATAGATGATTTTAGGGTGTGGATCATAGTGTAAGCTGAGTGTTAAAAAGAAAAAATCATGTACTTGAGGATTCAATCATGGATCTTGAATTTGCAGTGAATTGAATGGTATGGGTATGTAGTCTTATCAAAATGTAAGTCTAATGAATGAAGAAAGTGTTGATGCTCCTGTATTATGTGAAGTCATTGGTAAGGGATGTGGAATCTTTCCTCATTAATGCATAAAATGAAATTTTCATCCAGGTATTTAGTGTGGAGAAAAACGTGGAATGAATTGATTACCATGATTCATTGGTCGACACATCCATTACTATAGGAAATTAGAGGTTTCATAGTGAAAAAATGGATGTCTGCATATATCAGATTGTAGTGATGACTAGATAACAGATGTGGGCCCTCTATAGGAATAACATTGGTCTAAATGTGTATAAATACAAATGAATAAAAACTGAAATAAGTGGGAAGGGGTAGATGTGAAGGCTAAGGTAACTCTGTAAGGATCACACCTGGTTGCATCCAGGTGTTAGAGGTAGAAATTCTAAAGGATGGGTACCAAGATGAGAATCATTGGAAGATGAAACTGTATATGGAATTTGGTGAGAATTTTTCTAGTGGTATAGGTAGGGTTTTTGGATTTTATATATCCATTATAACTCAGATTAACTTCTGATGGAATGAAATAGGTGATGTCATTCTCCCATGGATGTTGGATGAATGTCCTAACCACAAAATCCCTTTTTTTGCATTGTGTTTGTACATTGTGCTTGAATGTGTGTGTCTGTCATGTTCTTGATACAATATTCGTTTTTCAAAAGGATATGCATGGAGTGATGGGTACTAGTGGGATCCAAGATCAATAAAGACTCGATGTGGTTGTTGGGGTTATAGGTCTGGCCATATCTATTCTTTTAAATCGTACTTGGTGGATAATTAGAAGTTTCCCTCCTTTCTATGTTTAAAATTCTAGTGATCTAGAGAACTGGTAATATGAACTATTTGTGATTAGTTTTTGTGCCTTACTACTAAGTATAATAGATATATAATTACATGTACAATTTATTAAATTAGTAGCTACATGTTTATATCATCCCAAATTATAAATAAAAAAACCCTCAATTCCTTTACATAAGATCTAAGGGTATGATATTCAATAGTGGTAATAATGGGTGTTGAATTAGTTATCATGGATCTTGTAGTGATTTTTTTGATCTTGAATTTCCCACGTATAAGATATCTATCAAGAAGTAATTATTTAAGTTCAACATGGGCTTGGTCTAGGTCAAACCCTAGTGATGTTTCCTCCATTATGAGCTCAGAAAAATTCACCTCATAAGGAAGAATTATGCTACTTTATATCATTGTTTCTACTATTTATATAGATTTCATAATATATTTACTACTATATATACCCACTAATTAAATTTATTTGTTATAATCATCACATTAAAAATTTATAATTTTATCTCAGTTAAATGTTTTTTGGTTGGATTTAGTTCGGTGTGTCATTTGAAATAATCTATTTAACAAAATATTTATTTATAGGGAAAATACATAGTAAAATTATGCGTTGATATGGTTTAAATATTTATATGAATTTTTTGAAATTTATAAAAATTATCTTGAATAATTTGAAATAAATAATTCATCCCTTCATCATATAAACACTTTATAATCTTGATCCATGAAGTCCTAATATAGATACATTTTAACTTCATAGCTAAAAAATTCTATAGAAAAATATTTTAATCAAGAATAAAAAAACATAATTTTGGAGGTTACTTGGGATATCATATTCATAACACTCTTATAATCACCTTTACAATTTAATTACTTTATAAATTAATTCAAACATAATTTCTACAAATAATATATCATTACTCAATGCATTAGAGAGATACATCTCAGGAGAACCCATAATAATATATAGTTAACATGAAAAATATAATGAATACAAAACATAACATTATGCCTTTTTCCATTTCATGAATAAAAACACACCTTTTAACCCATAAACACAAGAACAAAATATAATTCATCAATCTTAATTGGAATATTGAAAATAAATGGCGTTCATGAAAATTTCATTAAAAAATTATCAAAATCCATCCATTGAAAGAAGTTGTATGGGTTTATTAGATCATATCCCCAATGAATCAAAAAAAAACGATTAATCCAACTTTACATAGACGTAAAATAATTTTAAAAATCATTATAAATATGATTTTAAGAACAATTATAAATTTCCTTTTATTTTTGTAACATTAGAAAAATGAAAAATCCTCGAATTGTGGAAGATGGTTTTTCTCTAAAAACCTATAGAAACATTTAAAATAAGATTGATAATGAATAATTTTCATTATGACATGAATATATAGTCGATTGTTAAATTTTAAAAACATTATTTTCTTGCCTTTGTAAAGAAATTCCAAAATGGATCATATAGAAAACCTTAAAATGATTCATTTTAAACATTTTTAATGAAATTAAAATATACTTGAAAATGTACTTAAATATTCTTGGAAATATAAATAATAAATTTCAGGAAAATTATAAATAATATCGATATAGAGGAAGAGTATTTGATTAAAAGTCATCAAATCTTTTAAAGAAAATATTTAAAATAAAACACCTTACAGATTATAAAATCAATACCCTATTGAAATAAATAAATTGATTAGGAAAAAAATTAAATATAAGTATAAATATATTCATGATATAATATTTCAAATAAGTAGTATATACACCATATAAATTAATAGAGGTTCATAATTCAAAACACATCTCAAAGAAGGAAATTTGAGATACAAAACCCATACTGATAGTGAAACATGTAATGAATGAATATATAAATGAGAAGATTATGTAAATGAAATGTGTTTCCACATAAAATAATTAGAAACAAATATATAAAAAAATCAGTGGTTATAGTTCACAAAATCATAAAGTAACTTTATCAATGAAAGAAGGAAAATCTCAATGAATGTAATTCAGTTAAGAATCCCCTTAGGGGTTTGGTAATGAATCAAATGAACATGGAAAGATAACATAAAATAGAATTTTAAATCACACAAAAAATATTTTTTATGATAAAATAAGTTAATGAAAAATAATTACATCTTTTAAAAACAACAATTTGTGAATATTTTAAATATTTTGTAAGAAATGGAAATTGAGACAAATAACCCTTACGGATTTTATAAGAATTGAATCAAAAGACATTGAAAGAAATAACATGATTTAGATATTTAAATACCATGAATTAAATGTAAAATAATATAATATATTCATGTCTTATTGAATCAAAATAACTCCATATAAATTTAAACATAGAGCACAAAATGGAACATGTCTCAAGGAATTTAAATTGAGAACAAGAACCCCTACCTTGGACTTTAGCTTAGTTGGATGTGATCTAACTACCCTATATAGTAAATTTATGTTTATTAATCATATATATAAGAACCTTACTCATTTTATTTTTATTTAAACCATCCATTTATGATTACTTGTTACCCATATATTAATTGTTTACTATTAAAATTAACTTCCGGGTGTTAACCGTTATGTTTCACTTACATTCTCTAGTTTAGGGACTCTTGTTATTGGGTCTTGTTTATAGATTCCACACCTGTGTAATTTTCATGATATTTTTATAAGTTTATTTTATATATTTATTTATTACCATGTCCATTTTATGTAACTTACATTGATGGTTCACATGGAATGCTTAAAATTTACATTTTCTGTTGATTGCTGAATTAACAAAAGAATTAAATTTTTAAGAAAATGTACTTTTAGATATTAAGAATACATAATTATGAAAACATATTAAATTAATAATTATTACTTATTTTTAACATTATTTAAGTTTTCTTTTCCATTCATGAGATAAAAATATTACCAACATTCTTGTAGGCGGTAAAACAAATCAATACAAGAACATGTTATAATGGATGGAGGAGTAAGAGAATGTTATTGTATTATGATAATACCAATTTATAGAATCTAAATGATTTAAAAAAAACTAATGTAATAAATAAAATTCAATATTAGATATATGAATAAGATAAATAAAAGGGTCTAGTAATATGTTATTCCTTATAATGTTGCATGGTATACTCAAATTAGGAAATTATATTTTACGATGACAATTTATTGTTAATATTATAAATATAGTGGACATATTATATTTCAAGATTTATAATAAATTTATAAATATCATATTTATTCATTAAATTCATTTTTAGGACCTTCCATTTATGTCGATGATGAAAAATAAAAAAAATTTCATTCATAGAGGTGGCAGTCCGCACATAACAACGGTGATGTTTTCATTTTCCAATGGATGGAAGGGTGGAAATAATGGTTTCTTCATCAATATAATAAAAATTAATGTTAGGTCCACTTGGTTAGATACCCTGAGGGGGGGGGGGGGGTTAATCAAGGTATGACTGATTAAAACAACTACCCCTATTGATCTTGTCTCGCTATTAAGCAAGACTCTCTTCTCTCTCTTTCCTATAGCAAAGTATAAGAAAAACTAAAGCATGCACTTGACACATCGATTTTTACTTGGTTCACCCTCACTGGTCTATGTCCAAGGAGCATACACTGGAGATGTTCCGATGTACCAAATCCAATAAAAGAACAAAATTGTTTACAATGTTCGGGATAGATCACATTTATTCCCAGGCTCACTGCCTTTACAATGTTTCAGGTTAGAACATTTCTTTCCCAAGGATCACTCCCTATTTCTCTCTCTCTAGCTCACTACTGGTGGAGAGGATCACCTTCTTCCTCTTCCTTTGCTCACTACTCTAGAAAGGATCCACTCACAGTTTATAGACCTGTAGGAATCTTCATTATCACTAATGAATACATCCTTTGTTGTATTTAGATGCTCTGTTGAATTCTAACTTTCACCCGTAGATGAATCTCACTTTGCACTGAAGGTATAAGGAAATCATCCATCTTTCTTATAGCCCTAAAAAGACTAGTGTGCTTCAACTTCACCCAGCGCACTTCTCTAAGCTGGAAATCAAGTTCCGGTGTGCAAGTTAAAACCGCCGAGAAAGTTCTGCTGTGCAATTTTACCTCAACCACTTACACGACACTCTCTTCTTCAACTGAAAACATGCGCGACTCACACACTTTTACGCCGAAAACAATTTTGTTGTGTAACTATCACCTGTCGCACTTCTTCTATGTATGGTATGAAAGTGTCCCCAAACCACCAACACGACACCCCCTTTTTCAACTCTAAACTTGGGCAACTCACACACTTTCTTGCCCAAGCCACTTTGGGTGTGAAACTATCAACTGGCACACAACTTCTGAATATCTTTATACTTGCACGACCACACCACCACTTGATTGACCACAACACCTGCGCGACGGGAGCTTTGAATTTCTCTAAGTGTTGGACTCAAACTGGATGTGGAGGGGTCAACCTCTATTTATAGGCATTTGGACACCCTGAGCACCGGCATGCAAGTCTCCTCTCGACGCACAAGTCCAGCCGCCCTAGTCTCTGCTGCACTAGTCACTTGTGTGACCAATCCCAAAACTTGGGAGCCCCTTTTTACTTTGCCATATTTTGATTCTCTGATCATTAAAAACAAATGGCACACAAGTCTCCAAGACTCCAAGACATCGGCATGCAAGTCCCTTTTCCAAAAACACTTTTCTCCATTTGTCGATTTTGAGGCCCAAAAATTTGGCAAACACTGGAAGATAGTGCCACCTTGTATCTGCTCTTTTTAAACTGCCTACAGATCAACCATTCCTTCATAGACATTTATGAATCAATCGTGAATCTTTATCAACATCCCTTGAACTCGAAATGACACCATGAAATCCCCTTCTTCAACAAATTTGTACGTCATGGTTTTATTTGTCAACAAACACAACCCAGAGGCCCTCTTTTTCAAAAAACACTGTCTCCCCAAAAATGATTCAATGATACCTTAGGGGATTTTATCCCAACAATCTCCCCATTTGGTTTTGTTGAAAAATCTTCCAAAAAAAGATACAACGTTAATTATTCATCCACCATTTTCATATTGTGATTCCGATAGCAATCAAGGATTTACTCAACACATACTCAATGCCCATATGAGCAATGATCGGCATGAGAAACAAGAGTAAATGAAAAGTTCATCAATGAATCACTTAAACTCTGATAGGACTGTTGATACCAAACTGATACAAATTTTATGAAAAATTATTACCGCATTCCAACGCCACTCTTCTACTTTTATCACGATCCTCAGCTGTCGTGATATCTATTCTTTGATCGATCACTTCTAGAATCATCAGATTTGATATTCTCCCTATCCTTTCACATCTTTAACTCTTTTCATCTACAGATCCTCTTTAGCACAATTTCATGTGTTTTCCAAGCTATGCACTAGCTAAGCACTTTGAACCAGCTTTAACTCCCCCTATATGGCTGCTCCACCTATCAGATTCTCCCCCAATATTTCATGATTTGTCAAATAGACACACTCTCTCCCCCTTGAACAATCACAATTTTCACCCCCTTTGTCAATGAACCCAAAGGTCACTCCTTTTCAGTCTGTAACAAAGTTGACAACACATATTTTCACATTAGGGAAAAACACAGCATACCTCGAGGACAGGGGGATGGGTCCCACATCCACACTTTTTCAAGTGCGGGGAGTCGACTGAACTCCCAGAGCCAGTCAATGCCTCTCAAAAGCTTCCATGGGTATGGCCTTTTCCAAAATGTCTGAACATGTAGCTCTGTATGCACATACTCCAATTTTATGATTCCCTGCTCAACTTTCACCATGATAAAATGACACTTTATCTCAATATGCTTTGTCCTTGAATGATAGATGGTATTTTTTATGATATTTATAGCACTTGAGTTATCATACTAGATTCTGATCAGATACTTCAATTCAACTCCCATATCATCATGATTTTTTTCATCCATAATAACTTTGTGGATACTTGAGTGGCCGAAATATACTAAGCCTATATGGTTCTCAGAGAAATGCAATCTTAATTCGTGCTTAGCCAAGAAATACACAATCCACCATGATAGAAAGCACCACCTGACGTTGATTTACTATCATCCACTGAACATGACCAGTCTGCATCATTATATCCCAATAACTCTATCTGAGACTTGTCTTTATATGTCATGTCGATGTCTTTTGTGCCCTTGATATACCGAAGTATTCTTTTCACTACAAGCATGTGGCTTTCCTTGGGATTACTTTGATATCTTACTGCTTGGTATATGGAGAATACAATGCCAGGCCTTGTTATGGTCAAGTACAACAAACTTCCAATAATTTTCCTGTATTATGTGATATTAACTGCCTTGCCATCCTCATATTTGGACAGTTTCGTCCAGGTAGCAGCTGGAGTCTGCATCTCCTTGTAATTTTCAATTCCAAACCTTCTCAAAACCTCCTTGGCATATTTTAATTGAGAAATAAATGATCTATTCCATCCTTCTATCACAAATACACCAAGGAAAAATGTTATCTCTCCAATCATTGAAATTTCATACTCACTTTTCATGAATTTGAAAAATGGTATACAGTGAGCTTCATCTAATAAGACAAATATTATGTCATCGACATAAACCAACACCATCATCCTTTTATAAATTTCGTTGCTGAAATTGAGATTGTAGTCAACTCTCCCACGCTGGAAACCAAGCTTCTTCATGTAATGATCAAGCCTGGAGTACCATGCTCTTGGTGCTTGATTCAGCCCATACAACACCTTCTTTAGTCTGTAAACTTTGTTCTCATCCTCATGAATGATAAAACCATATATCTACTCAATATACACATCCTCCTCTAGAACCCCATTCAAGAATGCATATTTGATATCCATATAGAACACTTTGAACTTCCATAGCACTGCAATGGCTAGGAATAACCTGATTGTCTATAGCCTTGCAACCAGTGAAAATGTCTCATCAGCATCGATTCCCTCTATCAGGGAGTATCCATTTCACACTATTTGTGATTTGTTTCAAACCATTGTGCCATCTTCATTCATCTGGTTGTGATAGACCCATTTTGTCCTGATGACATTCTTATCTGCTGGTCTCAAAAAATCTCTCAAGTCTAGTTCTTCTCAATCTGGTCAAGCTCTTCATTCATAGCATGAACCCAGTTTTCATCATTAGCAGCATAAGCAAAGCATTTCAGCTCTACATGAGATAGGAAATATGTCTGCTACACAGGCTTCATTCTTCTTGTCTAAACTGGAGCTATCAGATAACCAATGATATTTTTCCTATCAATTTCAGCTCGAATCTTTGACATGCTTGCAGACACAGTCTTGACACTTTCATGTTCATCATCAGTGTCTTCTTCTAAGTCAGCATCTGCCACTTCTGTTCCTCCTGTGTTACTTTCCTCTTCATCACTTTCATCAAGAAATTGTTCACTATGCTATTGAATATTCTCTTCTTTTTCCACAATAGTGACGTCATTTCTCTCAACTACCTTTACCAAACCCTTGTTAAAGCATTTGTATGATTTGATTTTTTTCTGAGTAGCCCAGAAATATTCCCTCATATCCACGTGATTCAAACTTCCTATTATTTTCTTCGTTAAGAATGGAGCACTTACTTCTAAATATTCGAATGTATTTCACTATTGGCTTCATTCCGTACCACATTTCATATGGAGTCTTTACTTACATAGGACACAACAGAGCCCTATTAGAAATTTAGAATGAAGTCAATACTGCTTCCTTCAAAAACATCTTTGGTAGGTATTTTTTTATAAGCATTGTTCTGGCCATGTTGTTGATGATCTTATTTCCCCTTTCAACCACTCCATTCTGTTGGGGAGTCCTTATTGAAGAAACTTGATTCTTAATCCCATGTTTCTCAAGATATTCATCCACCTGAATGTTTTTAAATTTCGTACCATTGTCTGTACGAAACATCAGAATTTTCTGTCCAAGCATCCTTTTAGATTCCCTTCGGTACTATTTTAGGCAACTGAACACATAGGACTTATGGGAAATAACAAATACCCATGCCATTATTTTATAGTCATCAATGAAAATAATGTAATATCTGTTCTCGTCAATGGCTCTTGGTGAAATAGGTCCACAGACATCAGCAAGCACCAATTCAAGCACTCATGCCTCCTTCTTTTCCTTTTCTTTGTACGTCTTTCTGATGATCTTCCCTTGTTAACAGGCATCGTAAGTATGTGTTTGATAAAGTGATAGCTTAGGGATATCTTTTGTTGGTTCAAACTTTACCAGATCTTCTAGATATGGTTGACATAGATGACCAAGTCATTTATGCCACAATTTGTTTTTTTCATCTCTAGATAAAACGAACATATCATCTTCTCTACTTACAAGGTATATATTTACCTTTGTTCTTTTTCCCTGTCGAACCACTGCCCCATCTCTTCCTTTGATGATACACATCTTATTAGTAAACCTTATATAATGTCTTTAGTCACATAGTTGAATTACGCTGAGCAGATTGTGACTGAGGCCTTCTACTACCAACACATCAGCACGTCTTATTTTTCCCCCCAAACCTGGCCTTTCTTGAGCCAATAATCTTCAGGATTTCATCATTTCTAAACTTGAAAACTCCTTATTTTTCATATTTTATCCATGTAACAAGATTATTATTACCTGTAATGTGAGAATTGAATCCGCTTTCAAGGATCCAAACTCCATTACGGTCTGATTCTTTATGGGAAATTCAGCAACCACTGCCATCTCTGCTCTCTTCTTCATGGTCCATATTTTTGTATTCACACTTGTCCAAGATTGTGACTTCTGATCTTTCTCAGAATATGATGGACTTGTGTCATCTTTCAAAGATTCAAATCGTTTTTTCATTTTCTACTCACCTGTTGGTTCATTGATCTGCTACTTGTGATCATTTTGGTTCGGCTTGGGCACATTCTTCTGTATGGTCAATGTGTAGTATCTGTCTATGTGACCAAATCCTCCGTACCAAAAATATTTTCCTTCAAAACATGTTCTAGATAACTATTCTCTCTTTGGATGCAACCTCTGTTTTTATGCCCTTTGATATCTCTTGGTTATGGAACACACATACTGTGAATGTCCCATCATTCCACAACAATAACACCAGATATAATGTGCATTTCTTCATGTAACTTTTACATGGCCAGTTTCCCCTTGTGATCTTTGAATATTCTGATTCTGTTTTCTTCCCAAATCAACCTTCAAACTCGAAATGGGTGTCTGTGGCCTGACAGAAATATTTACAGATTTTTTTTCGATCAAGCCCCAATTTATCCTTAGTTTTTGAGCTTGATTTCTACTTCTTTCCCGCTAAACAACTATCCACGTCTTTTATCTTTCCTGTCTTCTGAATGACCTTCTTTACTGATATCACATTGGGGGTCATGATTTTGTCTTGATCCTTCATTTTTCATCACAGACTAACCACTTTTTCTTCTTTTTCTTTGATACACTTGACATGACCTTTCACTTTTCTATTCAAACCATCAATCTTCCTTTTCTATTCTTCAATTTTGAGCTTATTCTCATTAACCTTTTCTGAGCTCTCTGGCCTAGAAGACTTAATGTTTTCGATTACTTTTAGTATCTTATACTTCTCTTCTTCTTGCTGTTTCATGTAGAGTTTGGTATCATGTACCACCTTGTTGGATTTCTATTTTTTTTTCTCTCCAAAAATATATCTCTTCAAGAGATGCTTCTAATTCATCTTCCATGTCAAATATCCCTTCTATTTCTTGTTATTCTTCTTCAGCATTAGTTTCTTCCTTTTCCTGAGCACTACCGACAATAGCCACCATTGTATTTTCTCCATGATCTTTACAATTTTCACTCTCCTTAAACTCTTCAACATCAGATTCATCTGAGCTGTCTATTTCTTGTGAAAGAAGATTCTTCTTCTTGATGAAATATCTCTTGAACAGCTTCTCCCCTTTCACATAGGATGAAGATTTCTTCTTGTTAATTTCAACGTCATCTTCATCATTTTCTTCTTGAAACTTTTTGGGGCACCATGCAGCAAGATGAAAAACTTTTACACATCTAAAGAAAGCAAGTGGAAGTTTCCCTTTAAACTTTCATTTTCCTCTTTTAAGATTTGAGTAAAGGAATGACATAACATCATCTGTCTCTTCTTCTTCCTAAGAATCTTCAATGGTGAGCTTCTCCATGGCCTTAAATTCCCCCTCTTTGGATTTCCCCTTTTCCACAGCCTTGTTATCATCGTTCATCATTTCATATGCAACCATGGTACTGTGAAAATTGTCCAGTGTCAGCTCTTTTGGATCTTTATCGTCTAGAAATGAAACATTCGGATTGAACTGAGGTGGATGTTTCCTCAAGATATTCTTTAAAATCATTATGTCTTCAATCACTTCTCTAATACCTAGAATATCTTCCACAACAATATTTACCCTATCAAATAATGCATCAACAGACTCATTCGGGTTCATTGTCAGATCTTCTTACTTATTCCATAGTACTTCTAGCCTTGCCTATTTGACCTTTGTATCTCCTTCATATATATTAAAAATCTGTTCCCACAGGGCATGTGATGTTTTACATGACATCACCTCCATATAAATATCATTGGATCGGGCTCCCCCTAAAGCATTTATGACCTTGGCATCAGAATCCAATTCTCTTCACTCGGCTTCTGATAATGCCCCACTGTTGATGTCAGCTGTTAAAAAATGAATTGCTGCTATGAATACATCCATTCCCAAAGATTGGAAGTTGTGTTGCATCCGATTCTTTCATAGCTGAAAATTGTTCCCGTCGAAGATCAGAATCCCTTTATGATTGGTGACCACCATTTGAGAGATAACCAATGATATAAATCTTTCCCTTCGATACCAATTGTTAGGTCCACATGGTTAGATACCCTAAGAGGGGGGTCAATCAGGGTATGATAGATTAAAACAATCGCCCCTATTGATTTTGTCTCACTGTTAAGCAAGACTCTCTTCTATCTCTTTCTTGTAGCAAAGTATAAACAAAAACTAAAGCATGCACATAACACGACAATTTTTACATGGATCACCCTCACTGGGCTACATCAAAGGAGCATACACTAGTGATGTGCCAGTGTACCAAATCCACTAAAATCACACTACTATTAACAATGTTCAGGATATATCACTTCTATTCATAGGATCACTCCCTTTATAATGTTTAGGGATAGCTCACTTCTTTCCCAAGGATCAATCCCTGTTTCTCTCTCTCTAGCTCACTACCAGTGGAGAGGATCACCATCTTCCTCTTCCTTTGATCACTGCTCTGGAAAGGATCCACTAAAAGTTTATAGACTTGTAGGTCTCTTCATTATAACTAATGAATACATCCTCTGTTGTATGTAGATGCTATGTTGAAATCCAACTTTCACCTGTAGATGAATCTCACTTTGCACTGAAGGTATCAGGAAATCTTCCAACTTTCTTGCAGCCCTAAAAAGACTAATGTGCTTCAACCACACCCGGCACACTTCTCCAAGCCGGCGAAAAAGTTCCAGCATGAAATCTCAATCTGTCACGCATGTTCTGGTGTGCAAGTTCAAACCGGTGCGCATGTTCACCTCAACCACATGCATGAAACTCACTTCATCAACTGCCAACTTGTGTGACTCACACCCTTTTACGCCGAAACCAATTTCAGCGTGCAACTATCACTTGTCACGCTTCTTCAAAGTATGGAGTGAAAGTTTCACTAAACCATCTGCACGACACGCCCTTATTCAACTCTAAACATGGGCGACTCACACCCTTTCTCGCCCAAACAACTTTTGGTGCGTAACTATCAACTGGCACACAACTTTAGAAAATATTTACACTTGCGTGACCACACCACCACTTGCGCTACCCCAACACCGGCACGACATGAGATCTGAATTTCCCTAAGTGTTGGACTCACGCCAGATGAGGAGGGGTCTACCTCTATTTATAGGCTTTTGGACACCCTAAGCACCGGCTAACAAGTCTCCTCTCGGCGCGCAAGTCCAGCCACCCTAGTCTCTGTCATGCTAGTCACTTGCGTGACCAAACCCAAAACATGGGCACCCCTTTTTTCCTTTTCCATATTTTTATTCTCTAATCTTGAAAAACATATGGCACGCAAGTTTCCAAGCCTCCAGATTGACCATTCCTTTGTCTAAGTTCTTGAACCAATCGTGGATCGTTATCAACATCCCATGAACTCGACCTTCCACCATGAACTCCCCTTTGTCAACAAATTTTTATGTCATGGTTTGCTTTGTCAACAAACACAACACAGAGGCCCTCTTTATCAACAAAAACTATCCCCTCAAATATGCTTCAATGATACCTTGAGGGATTTTTTCTCAACATTTTAGTATAATAATTATATTTATTTTTTAATATTAGTATGTTTGTAATATATTTGGAGGATATGAAAGAAGAAATAAACATGAAATAAATCGGTAAAGACAATTAATTCTTCCTTAGATATCCTGCTTTAGATCACACCTTAACCACCTTTAGTTTTTTATTTTTTGGAAACCAAAACATCTAGGAAAAGGGAAGTAATTTTTTAATGTTTTTTTTCTAATTTTTCTCAAATTATGAAGTGTTTATTGTTAGTTTAAATGTGGTGGTGAAGGGATCTTTTTATTAGTAAGTGGAGTGGAACTCTAGTTAATATGTTTTTTTCATAAACACTTAAAAATAATTTTTTGAAAAAAATGTATTTGTTACATCCAGAACATGTTTTTTCTTTCATTTTGTTATTTTCTTTTTTGGTTATTTTGGTTGAGGTTTGGGTCAAGTTTCTGGTGGGAGTTATGATTTTTGGAGATTTTGGGTTGTTTTCCATCCTTGTACATGGTCAGAGCACAGTTTAACTAAACTATTTGAGGCCAAGGTGAGACTACGTAGCTCCTTTTTGGTGTAAGGGAAAAGGAACATGACTTTTACATGGTTAGTAGAAACTATGTGGAAAGAGTTCATGAGGTTCTGTAATTTTACAGAACCAATTTTCACGGTCGGCTCATGGTTTCCCAAACAATGGGGCCAGAAAATGTGGGTGTCCCTTTCTTCTAATAGGGTGTGTGTGGTTAGTGAATGGTTTGGGAGACTATACATCCAAACCGTTTGGTCTACCCTAGGTTTTAAAAATAAGGTTTTAAGAATAATAGTAATAATAATAATATTATTACTATGATTATTATTGTTGTTATTACTTTTATTATTATTTTTATTATTGTTAGGTTTTAATAAAACCAAAAATTGGTATCCCTACCCCCCTCCCCCATTATCTACTCTCCCTCCTCCTCTTCCCCCTATATCATGTGACACCCACAGTTATGAGGGATCCAGGCATGTGACCACCTTCCCTACCAAGCCTCCATTATTGGCCGGTTTTCCTCCCAATATTGGTTGTGTTCTTCTCGAGTAAGCCTCTTCTTCCCCTCCTTCTCTTCTTTTTTTTCATATCTTCTGTGTGGTTCACACACCATGGGCAACCCCTAAATCGTTTTTGGGATTTTTTCTTGGTCAATTCATGATGATTAGGATTCGTTGATCCCGTTGAGGACATTTCCTTCTAAATTCAGTGATGGAAGTGATATACGGTTCGGTTTTATGTAAGTGATCTTTGGTTCCATAAATTTTTCCCAATTTCAATTGGGGATTTTGTAATTTTTTGGTTTCTTATATTTTCTATAGTTCTTTGGACCTCGTTACGGTGGTTTTGGGTTTCTATTGTCAAAGGAGACTTACATGTGTATGGATAGGTAGGCATAAGTATATATAAATTCCCCTTATATATATTCACTCATTTTAGTATGAATATATATATATATATTGGGGTTAGGTATGTTTATATATACATATGAAATGCATATTTGTGTAAGTGTAAAGGGGTATATGCAAGTGTAATAATATATGTAGGAACCCCTTGTACATATTTTCTCATGAAAATGTGTACATAGGGAATAAGTTCCCTTATATATATGTGAAGGTGCATATTCATCTGATTGGAAAAGTAAATATTCGTGTTTACATGTCCAAGTTCTTTGAGTTTGAGTTAGGTTTCCCTATGTATTGGCCTTTAAATTTAAATAATTACTTATTTTAAGCTTTTCACACATTTGATTCATACTAATTAGTGATGTATAGTTTTTAGAATAATTTTTTGACATAAAATTAAGTGGATTACCCCCTGTATTATGTTGTATAGAATGGTTTTACTATACCCCACACATCAGGTGTTTGTTAAAATTTCTGTTTATATTCTGTAAATGAATTTTGGATTCTAAAATAGGGTTTTGGATTAGTAAATGTGTTTTTGTTTCCAAATGGTGAATAAGGTTTCTTAAATGGATTCCAAAATAGTTTTAATGTTCATAAAAGGTGTGTTTAATCCTTTTTGGAAATGGTTCATTGATTAATGTTTTCTTGAGGCCCGTTACGCAACATTATAAATTGGTCCCCTTTGAAAACCTCCCTTGGGATTGATCTCTTAACTTGATATAGATTCCAATGGGAAGGGAAGGTCCTCATCATGGGAATTTCCTCATGTGTTTATGGTTTTATGTCAATGGGATCTTCCCTAGGGTGAATCGAGGGTGATTCTTGGTTGTGTGGATTATGCATGTGATTTTTATATGGTTGGTTTTTTTTGATCACCCCAACATTAGACATGACATGGAGACCTATCATAGCTATCAGATTATCTGAGAATGTGTTCTTCACTAGGTTAGGATTATTCCTTGGATGATGTTCCATAGTACAAACATTTCTCTACTTTGGTATTGTGCCCCTTGGTTAGGCAATGAAGGGTAGGACTAGGCATTTGGGCTAGTTAATGGTATCAGGTTTGGAATTCCTATGGGACAAATTATGATTCAATATGTTCTTAATTATCCCCTGATCTCCTAGGTACTTCCATGTTCCTCTGGAAATTATTTATCTATGCTGGATAATTTAGGTTCCTTATTTAGTTTGGTCTCTAGTGTATTGTTTTACCATTTCCCTTGTTATTTGATTGTTCTTGCTACTTCCTTGTATGGTGTACCTCTTTTGAAAAAGTGTTTCAATGAGTTCTTTAATATTTTATGGGAAATTTTTTAAGAATTTTTTACACCATATTTCCCTTTTTAAATAAATACATAACTTCCCCCTCCCACTTATTATTAAAATTCTAAAGCCTCATTCTCTTGGAAAAGAAGCGTGTTTTGAATAAAAAAACAATGAACCTTGATTTGTTTTAAAAATGGAATGTGAGTGAAAACTTACTATTATATATTGTATTTAAAATTTAAAATTGATGACTCTTTTGTTTAATGGAAATGCATTGGGAATATATTATCTTGGACACACCAGCTAAGTCTTAATAATCACTCCTATAGATTTATCTTTATTTTTAGCTTATGGTGATTCCTCCATATTAGATTCGGTCACCATGGTGTGATATTGGTTTAATGTTTAATGGTGACCTCTAGGGTCACATTGAGGTATATTCAGTTTTATTTTCTTTCGAGTTCTAGTGCTTATTTTTATTTTTTATTTTATATTTATTTAATTATATCTTGTTTTATTAGAGAAATAATTTCCAAGGATTTTATCTTGATACTTGGCATAATTTTCTAGCCTAGGAGGATAAGAAATTCCTATCATGCCTTGTCACGAGCTGACTTGAGTGACCAATTCATATTTTACCTGAGTTGGTTTGTGACAAAATTGTATTAGAGAAGCAATTTATTATTTGGGGCATCAGATATCTTAGAGATTATGACTATTGAGACTTGAGTAGTACGTGCGAGATGGAAATCATGAACCATATGTATCCAGAGTTTAAATTTCAAGATATTTGTTATGGTTGATGCTCACTTTAGGCATGTTCTATTAAGCTATTTTGTCAGGCTAGGCATAATCACTAGTTACATATTATTGGAGTTTTGGTGTGAGTTGTATTTTGCATTAGTATTGGTTGTCATGATTGGATTTCAAAAAAGAATTTTTTTAGTAAAGGAGTTTTCAAAAGGGATATTTTTTTTTGGGGACATGGTTTTGTTGAAAAGTGGGATTTTTAAAAAAAATTGTTTTGGAATTTGGATGGAAATGATGGTTTTTAAAGAGGATTTTGGTTTCGTTTAGTGATGTTTGTCCTTTGAGCATGATGTTTTGGCTTGGTATGTTCTTTTGGTTGAGTTTTTGTCGGTATATAATGGAGTTTTGGTTTGATGTTGGTTTGAATTATGTTTTTTCTTCTTTTTAGAGTATGTTTCCCAGAAAGGTTCCCAAGGTTTCCAGTGAGTTTTGTTCAGTCTTTGGCCTTTCTCAGACTCCTAGTGGTGTAGTGGAGTCAAATTATTCTCAGTTGATTTCTATTTTCCATAGTGATCGAGGTCCTTTAGTGGATATAGAGCGGCTTATGGATTTTTTAATGGTTTTTTGATCATTGGAAACTCTTGATATCATGTGAATGTGTGTCTCTCTAAGTTTGTATGAAGGTCCATGTTTGGATTGGAGGAAATTGATTTTACCACCATCCTTGAAAGTTATCATGTATTATAAAGATTTTAAGGACACTTTTATATGATGGTCCATACCTAAGGAGGTGAAGGCAATGAATGTTTCAGAGCTCAGGGGTGTTCATCAATTTCGATGAACGGTGAAGGCCTATGTTGACAACATCAAGGAGCTGTCCACTTTTTCTTTGGAGGTAGCATCAAAGGATCAGTTGAGAGATTATATTTTTTTGGTTATTTTTTTAGAGATTAAGGAGTTATTTCTCTTATCTAGGGAAGTTCTATTTGGGAAGCTATTGGTTGAGGTGTTTCTAGATGATTTGGTTCTTAGTGCATGGACTATAATAAGTTGAAAACCATTTTATATTCATGTTTGTGAATGAATCACATCTCGAAGTAGGTGTATGTCAAAGGAATCTATTCTTTAAGAGTATCCTTTGTTATTTATAGATTCTTTCTCAAAGGAACATTCACTTATATTTTTTTATTGTGGTCATTTTGAACATTTGAAGTCATCATTTTGTATTTATCTGAGGACTTGTCATTGATGTGTCCATTTAGGTCATCTGGAGAAGTTCTACAAGCTACACTTCCAAAATAGGAAGTCTCTGATGTAGGTTGTCATCTCTTGAATATGAGGAAACATATTATTCAAAACAAATGGGATTTATCTATATATGTAGGAGTTAATATCTTCATGTAGTTAAGAATCATTGGGTTTGGGGAACCTTGTTATAGATTTTGTCTCTAGTGCTATAGTGGGAATGGTTTAGGTTCCTATGTTGTAGTTTTCCTAGTTCTCAAAAGTTCCCCGTTTGTTATAAAAGGTTTGGTGGCCTTATAAACCTATGTAGTTGTGATTGTTCCTTATAGATGCGAATTCTTGAATGGTTATAATTCTTATGAGTCAATTTTGGATTAAAATTTTGTTTTTTTAGATATGTTTGTTTATCATTGAAATGATTAATAATGAATTGGTTCGCATCTTGGTTTGGAGTCTCTTTCGTTTGGGCCCCCATGTGGTAGGGGTTGGTCTGTGCCGGGAGTACCCCAGTTTGTTTGTGTTGGGGGTTCTTGTTCGGGTTCATGTTGGTAGTATCAGAGTTAGCTCATGTTGGGAGTTTCAGTGTTAGTCATGCTAGTTGGGTTCTTGTGGTTAGTAGAACCCTCCTTCTTTCCCTATGGTTCCTCGTATTTTTCATATATTTATAGGTATTAGAGTGTGACTTATGGAGTTAAAAGTTCTCATCAATATTTGTGATTTTGTTCAGTCTCATATTGTTTTAGTTTAAGGTTTCATTCCTCTTTTTGATAGGCGACATTCTAGGGGGAATTATTTTGTGGTATGGAAAATCATCACACCCAAACCATAATTTTTTATAAATTTAATTCTTTTTCTTTGCTTTAGTTCTTTTGGTTGAGGTTAGGGTTGAGTTTTTGGTAACTGTTTTGTGTTTTGGAGATTTTGGGTGGTTTTTTAACCATGTTGTGGAATCAGCATGGCATGTACAAACCAAGAGAGGAAAAAGAGAGATTTTGTGACTTCTTTGTGGTGTCATGTAAAAGGTGTAAGACTTTCTCATGATTAGTAAAAACCATGAATCCAGTGTAAAATTGGTTATTTCCTTTTTATAGAACCAATTTTCATGATCAGTGCATGGTTTCCCAAATCGTTCATCCAGCCTATGCGGGTGTCCCTTCATTCCAGTATGGTGCACACGGTTGGTGCATGGTCTGGAAGACCGTGAAGCCAAATTATGAAGTCTTCCTTGGGTTTAAAATAAATAAAAATATATAATTTTAATAATAATATTAATAATAATATTACTATGATTACTATTACTATTATTATTCTTATTAATATTATTTTTATTAAGATTATTATTAATATTATAATTATTATTAATTGTTTTTAATAAACCTAGAAAGTGGTGTCCCTACTCCCCTTTCCCCCATCGTCCGCACATCCCCTCCCCTTCCCCCTATCTCATGTGACACCCACAACCACGAGGGCTTCCAGAGCACGGACTCCTTCCCTTATGGACTCCAATCTAAGAAAAATTTCCTCCAAATATTGGGTTCATTATTCTCTGATAAACCCTTTATCCCCTCCATGTTCATTTCAATGTTTTCTTCTATTTCATGTGGTGTGCACACCATGGAAAAACCCTAATTCATTTTGGGGGTTTTTGTTTTGGTCGATTCTTTATTATTAGGGTTTGTCAGTCCTGTTGAGGTCGGTTCTTGCCGCAACTAATTATGGTGGTGAGGTTTTATTTGGTTTCGAGTAAGGGTTCTTTAGTTCTATCACTTGGGCCAAATTTCAATTATGGATTTTGTAATTTTTGGGTTTCTTGTACTTTTCTAGAGTGATTTGGACCTTGTTATAATGGTTTTAGGTTTCTGTTTTCAAAGGAAACATACTTTTTTGCAGTGGTAGGAATATACATATATACGTTCCCCTATATATAAATATATTCAATCATCGTGGTATGAATATATATATTTGGGATAGGTGTGATTATAAATACATATTAAAATTCATTTTTTGTAAGTATAAATGGGTATATACAAGGGTAAGAATATATTTCAGGAACCCCTTGTACATATATGGAAATAAAAATGTGTATATATGGGATATGTGTCCTTATATATATGTGAAGGAGCATATGCATGCAAGAGGAAAAGGGAAGATTTAGGTTTTTGTGACCAAGTTCTTTGAGATTGAGGTAGGTTTCCCTATGCATTGTCCTTTATATTTAAAATCTTATCGATTGCTTTCTTCTCACACCTAGTTTTCATAATAATTTTTTGATGTATAGTTTTTAGAATAATTCTTTAACTTTAAATGAAGTGGTTTCCCCCTTGTATTATGTTGTATGTAATAGTTTTACTAAACATCACATTATAAGTGTTTGTTAAAATTCATATTTGGATTTTATGAATGATTTGTGGTTTCTAAAAAATGGTTTTGGATTAATAATATGTTTTGGTTTCTTAATGGTGAATTTGGTTTCTTAAGTGGATTCATAAATGATTTTGGGTTCATAAATAGTGATTTAATCTTTTTTTGAATTTTTTTTGCTCAAAGGTTTCTTGAGGCCTATTTAGAACCTTCATAAATTGATACTTTTTAAAAACCTATCTTGGGATTGATCTCTTATCTTGATATGGATACTAATGGTAAGGGGAGGTACTATGTATGGGGCTTTCCTCATGTGTTGATGGTTTGAAGGAAAGGGGATTTTCCTTACACCGACTCAGTGGTGATGCTTGGTTTTCTGGATTATGTTTGTGATTTGTATGTGGTTGTCTTCTTTAGATCACCCTCGCATTATACATGACATGGGGACCTAGAATCCTCTAATGGTCCGAAGGCCTACATTTTTTTATTGATTTTGATAATCCGCTTTTCAAGGGGTGAGGTGTAAGCCTTACAAGGCTCGTAGCCATAAGTATTACATGACCTAAGGCCTTACATGGCCCATAGGCCTTTGGGATTGTGCCCCTCTATTAGGCCATGAAGGGTACGAACAAGAATCTGGACTGGTTGATAGCATCGGGTTAGGAATGCCTATGGGATGAATCATTATTCAATATGTTCAACATTATCCCATGAGCTCCTAGAGACTCCCATTTTCCTTTGGAAATTATTTATCTATGGTGGATAATTTAGGTGCCTTATCTGGTTTTGTCTCAATTATAGTGTTTTACCATTTCACTTTCTATGTGATTGTTGTCACTGCTTCCTTATATGGTGTACCGATTTTCCAAAAGTGGTTAAAAGAGATTTGAAATGTTTTAAGGGAAATGTTTAAATAAGGATTTACACCCACTTTTAATTTTTAAATAAATACAACACTTCTCTCTCTCCACCTTTATTATTAAAATTATAAAGCCTCATTCAATTGGAAAAAAAGTGTGTTTTGAATAAAAAGTTAAATTGACCTTGATTTTTTTAAAAGGGAATTTGTGTGAAAACTTACTTGTATATATTGTATTTCAAATTTGAAATTGATGAATCTTTTGTTTAAAGAAAATACATTAGGAATATATTATCTTAGGAACACCTATAGATTTTTAATACTCACACGTATAGTTTTATATTTATTTTTATATTTTGGCAATACTTCCAGCATAGATTTGGCACCATGGTGCAATGTTGGTTTAGTTATCGGTGGTGATTCGTTGGGACACATGGAGGTATGTGTGGTTATGTTTATTTCCACTGCAAGTTTTTATTTTTATTATTCAGTTTATATTCATTTATTTGTCTACTATTTATTTGATAAATAATTTACACTGATTTTATCACGGTGCGTAGAACTAGTTTCCATCCCATGAGGATTGGGAATGACTCTCGGGCCTTGTCATGGTCCAGCTTGGGTGACAGGTTCATGGTTGACCCGGGTTGGTTCGTGACCAAATATATTCCCATTATTTTCCTAGTAAAAGTTATCATATTAATGTTAATTTATTTTATTTAATATATTGATAATACATTTCATAAAAATAATTTATTATTAGTGATTAATGTATTTATTAAGATAAAAATATATTATACACATAAAAATTATTTACAAAAAATACCTCTTATTTACCATCAAATGATTTTATGTTCATTTTGAACCAATTTATAATCAATGTATAAATTATATTTAATTTTTCATATGTATAAAAATACATTTAAATAAACATAGTACACAAAATAAGATAAATTATATATTTTAAATACAAACATATAATATTAAATACAAACAATTTTTTGTAAATTAAAAAATACAAAGAGTTATTATATTAGTATTCCTTGTTAATATCTAATAATTGCATTGATATTATTAATTTATTTTAATGATAATTACTTAAATATTTATAAATTCAATTTATTAATGTCATTTATCTAATGTAAATACACAAAATAGTTTAAAAATATTTCTCTAGATCAATGGTATTTTATTAATTGAAATATAACCCTTTTATATTTTATTAAAATCATTTATTTTTATAATTGTGTTTTGTTTAGCTACCTTAAAATGTATTTCACTTATTATTATAATAAATCATTATTGAATCTAGTCTGGAATTGTATTTATCACAAGCTACCGAAAAACTATGTTTATTTAATGTAAAATGCATACAAAAATCATAGGATGTTACATTCTCTCTCCCCCCACCAGAAAAAAGAATTGGGTCCCTAAAATTATACTTTGTTCTCATTAAAATGAATTTATCTTGAAATGTGAATAATCGCATATGTATGTTTTATAATAATAATTAATTTATAAACTATTTCTTGGAATCCTAGTATTTATAAAATAAATATTTCCAATTCCATGTATGTACCATTATCAAAATGAAACATGTGAATGAATTTCTAAAAACATACCTTGATAGCTGATTAGTAAGACTCAATATATTTATCCTCCTTCTTTATAAAATAATAATTTTTACATTGAGATCAAGAATATAATAAAATACACTTACTTGATTTCTTTTAATTATACAATCAAAATTTCATTCTTTGGTTTCTTATTTCGATCAGTTTCCACCTCTATTTCATCTTGTATTCCAAATGATGAATAACCAAGATATATTTTTCTTGCTTAAAGATCCAAAATAAATCTTAATGGATCATGATATCCATGTATGAAAATTTATTCCACTAATTTATTTCCATTTATCAAAACCAAAATGGTTAGCACAAGTTAAAATATTTCACAATATGAATAATCATTAATATGATGAAATTATACATTAATCTACAAAACCATAATAACATTGAAATTTCAACATAGATCTTTCCACAAATTACTAACCCTAAAACTCCTAAAAATAAGTCTAGATATGCTCAAAACCCATAAATTAGAAATATTTGATCATATATTCTTTCAAAAACAACATGATATTTAATTAAAAACAAAATTAATCACTCATAAAGTTACATTCCAAAAATGTATATACCATAATCATATATACTCTAAAATTGATAAATCTGTTCCCTAAATAACTATAATAACCATAAAAAATTATATATGCTTCCAAACATTAAGTCAACATTTATTCCTCAAATACTATTAACCATTGTGACCTAAAATACCATTCTAGGGAAAAAATCATTCACCTTAATCTTATAATGTTTCCAAAATATGATAACTCTTTATCCCCATTAACCATAATTACATCAATATCAAAGATCGTATTAACCCTAAATTTTATCTATACATTTACAATAATGTCCTCAATAATATAATAAAATTCTTCCAAAATATCCTTCATAGTAAAACACATATTAAACTTAAGGGTTGTATATTCCCTATTCATCTATTAAAACCTAATAAAAATAAAAATAAAATATCATAAATCTCATTAAACTTATGATATTAATTAAACTTATTCACCCATGATGGTATCTAAAACTCTTAATATCTCATCATATTATAACATCCAAACATATAAATTTATCTAAACTCTACTATAGTATTACTATGATTCTCCATACCAGTACACCTAGATCTGATGCTAAAAACATACTCTTTACACACTGGCTTTATACCAACTGAAGTGACCCAAACATAACCAAACATAATTAAAATATTAATAACCAACATTGAATATATTATATATCCTAGACCTTTTATGTTTAATGTTTTATAGAATTATTAAAAACCTTTATGTAATAAAACCCATTTCATTTTCATCATAAGGGAATTTTCCACACTATACCAAGAATTTGTTATTTTACATTATGTATTCAAAATATCCCAAATAATTCTACACAAAAGATACACTTTTATACATATACTATATAATAATATTCTTTATAAATTAGGAAAATAAAAACACAAGAATGGTGATTTCAATTTCTCAATAAGGATAAACATAAGCGTTAATGATCAAAGATCATAAGTAATATTAATATGTTCATGTGGGTATGAGAACATAGTCAAGATACATGAACATTGTATAGGAAACTTATACCAAATGAAACATGGATAAAAAATCACGTGTCATTCCATGAATCATTTCACATGTCGTGAGTAAAAGGAGTGTAAAAGCATGAGTTAATATCATTTATTCAAGAAAATTTTACATTGATACATTTCAACATCATAACTCAATAATTTCAATTAACAATGTAATAATAAAGCATAAATGAAAAATAATATTTATTAAGATTATTTGGGAAATCATATTTATATCAATTTTAAAATTTCAACTACAATTTAATAACTTTATCAATTAATTCCAACATAATTTATCTGGAGAATAAATCATTACCCAATGCATTGGAGAATTATATCTCGAGGTTTAACATCATCATATATAATGTGAAATTATTATTGCATGAATAAAATGAAAAATGATTTAAATTAAAAATTTATTTTAAAAAATACCTTTTAACCTGTAAACTCAAGAACATTAAACCATTAATCATATCATAATTAACTCATGGAATGGAAGAAGGCTTTATGAAAATTTCCTTAAAACATCATCATAGTCCATCCAGAGAAAGAAGGTTAATGGTATAATTATATCATATCCTTGGTGATGAAAAATAATAATTAATGGATATTGACATAGATTAAAAATACTTTTATAAATGCATTAGAAACATTCTCTTAAAATATAAAGACATAATTTTTCTTTTAGTAACTTTAAAAAAATTTAAAAAATTTAAAATAATGGAAATAATATTTTCATAAAAAAACCATATAAATTTTTAAATAAAACATCATAATAATGAATGGTTATTATAGTGTTAAAATAAATTTATCGTTAAATATTAAAAAAAATTCCATTTTATTGTAAAGAAATTCAAAAAATGACTTGTATGGAAAATTTAAAAAAGATTTATTTTTAAAACATTGTAAAGCAAGTCATAGATTTTTAAAAATTACAGTAAATAATTTTTTTAAAGTAAATAGCATTATTTAAATAGTATAAGGAATATCGATATATAGTAATATGAGTTGAGTAAAAGGCATCAAAACCTTTAATGAAATGATTTAAAATAAAACCCCTTATGGATTCTAAAATCAAAACCCCCTTGAAATACAGAACATGATAAGAAACTAAAAATACAATGAGTATATATATATATATTTATAATATAATATGTAAAATAAGTAGTATATGCACTATATAAATAATATATGATCATAATTCAAAACATGTATCAAAATAGGAAATTTAATATCATAAACACTTACCAATAGTATAAAAAGTGAATTACGAATATATCAATGAAGGGATTATGTAAAAGAAATGTATATCCACATAAATAATTTGAATCCAAAACATAAAAAAATAAGCGTTTATAGTTTACATATTCATAAAGTAACATAATCAATGAAGGAAGGAAATAACTCAATGAATGTAAATTAAGTTAAGAATCTTTTTATGAATCTGGTAACGAATAAAGAGCACATGTAAATAGAACATGATATAGAATTATAAATCACATGAAAAATTGTGGATTTATGATTAAATAACTCAATGAATAGTATGTACATGACTTCAAATAAGAATAGGTACAAAATTTGAAATATTTATCAAGAAATGAAAATTGAGATAAAGAACCGTTATAGCTTTTATAAAAAATAAATACAAATAAATTAAAATAATAAACATTATTTGGATTTCAAAATCCCATTAATTATAATGAAAATAGAATACAAGACATTAATGGGGTATTGAATCAAATAAAACATTATAAATGTAAACATGGTGAACAAAATGAAACATGTTATGATAAATTTTATTTGAGACCAAGAACTCTTACCTTGGACTTCCTCTTAGTCTAACACACTCTACCATCCCTATATAATAAATTTAGGTTTATTATTCATATCAATAGGAAAATTTTTAATATTTATTTTACATTATACCATCCATTTATAATTACATATTACCCATATATTAATTTGTTATTATGAAAAATCATATTTGGGTGTTTATAATTTTGTTTCCCTTACATGTTCTAATTTGTAAATTATAGTCCTTGAGTATTTTCCATGAAGTCATCACCTATATAATTTTATTTCAAATAATAAATAATTTTTATATATTTTTGGAGTCCTATATCTATTTCATGGAATGTATATTGGCGGTTCACACTGAATGCTTAAATAATATCTTTTTCGATGATTGTTGAATTAAAAAGAGTTTAATTTATAGGTAAATATAGTTTTTAATATTAAAAATATATAATTATAAAAATATATAAAATTAATAATTATTATATCTTATTATCATTATTTATTTTTCCTTATTCATTCATGTGATAAACGTTATAACAGCTCATGTAGGTGATAAAACCGACCAAAATAAGGATACGTTATAATGGTTGAATGAGTAAGAACATATTATTATATAATGATAATAGTAATTTGACCTAATCTTAATGGTTTCAAAAACATATTTTAAAATTGATAAATAAAATTCTAGAAGATATAGAAAAATATTTTAAATAGAAGATAGTGTTAATAAGTTATTACTTATAAAGTGTCATGGTATGCTCGTTTTAGGTGATTAAATTTCACAATGACCATTTATTAATATTATTTTTAATAGAATTGAAAATTTATCTTTCTAAAATATTAATAATGTTATAAATATTATATTTATTCATTAAATAAATTTTTATAATTATCCATGTAAGGTGATTATGAACAATTAAATATGTCATTCATAGTGGCGGTAGTCAATTCATAACAGTAACAATGTTTTCATTTTACAATGGATGGAAGTGAGGTAGATAATGTTTTTTTCCATAAATACAAGATAATTTCATTAAAATAATGATACAGATCTCACTATATTAGTATGGTTATAATATATTTTGATGAGGTGAAATAAGAAATAAACTTGTAAGAACATAGTTAAGCCAATTATCTCCTCCTTGGATATCCTCCTTTAGATCAAACCATAAACCATTTTAGATTTGTATTTTTGGGAGACCATAACCTCTAGGACATGGGAAAGTTGTTTTGGGATATTTTTGTGGATATTGTCTCCAAGGTAGAAATATTTAGGTGTAAGGATAAGTGGGGTGGTGAAGGGATCCAATTATAAGTGAGATGAATGAACTCTTGTAAATATTTTTTTCTTAATATATAATAAATATCATACTCAAATCAAGGGTTTCAAACCATCCCAAATACTCTGGTACTCTGATACTAGATCTTGTCCTTATATAGAGAAAAGGGTGTCCCCTATCCCCATGAGTTAGTTACTATAACCTAACATCATACAAGAATAAATAGGAAACAATTTTTTCCCCAAAATAGAAGGAGTTAAATGATATAAGTCGATATTTCAATACTTCTCAGAGAGAAAGTAACAAAATCAAATAGGTAAAACAATCTCAAAACAAATCGTCATCAAAGAATGTAACATTAAACAAGAAAGGATCAAAACCCCAATGTAACTGGTGGATCACATTTGGTCACCTCCACCACTCCAGGTCCCACGAAATAAGATCACCTTCCACCTCCAAGTGGCGCTTTCCCTTTTCTTGTACCTAGAATAAGATTGTCTAAAAATTCTCAATGGACAAGTTATTGTGTGATCAAAGGATACCCTTACAATACCACCAATGATTCAATAAGCAATTCCGAAATAATAAACCGTTCATTTTTTCAATTTAAATAAAACAAGACATGGAATGGAATTTTCATATTTTAAAAAAGGCATGATTTCAAATTACAATGATGGAAAATGCATTAAAATATGTTTAAATAAAAAATTATATAAAAAATTTATATAAATAGTTGTTATGGATTAAATATTCATATAATTAATGGAATGTATAATCAAGTCAAGCAAAAAAATCATCATGCTCATAATCCCTTTGGTATGTTAGTTTCTATAAATAGGATCCTCACACTTATAAATCATTATCACGGTTGAAGATAGGTGTCCACACTCAAATTGAAATCTCAATCAGGGCCCCATTATGAGAAATTGATTTACATTCCACTAAGGGATCTATCATAGTAAATCATATTGAACTTGGTTTAGTTAGTTTTTTCATCATCAATCCATTTCTAGGGAGTCAGCTTCCTAACATGATTTTCCAAATCACCCACTAACTAACTAGGCTCATGTGTTCTTAAAAAAATTAATCAATCATTTCAAACATTTTCATCATTCAAAGTTCAATTACCCAAATTTAGTTTTCAACATTCATTTCCATTTTAAAACCAAATCATCAGTTTTCATCGAATACATGCCTTTTAAAAAATCATTCATTTAATTCCAATTTTCTATGAATCATCATCAAATAATTCCTTCAAATCCACTATCAATTAAAGCTATCATAGTTTTATAAAAATCAACCTAAGAAAATAAATTTCGATAAAATTGGTGGTTTTAACAATCCCATTCACTTTTTATGTAATATATAAAATAATCTCAAATCCATGTTTTTAAATCAGTTAAAAACTCATTTCAAATCAATCAATAAATTAGGGTTTCAATTTTTGGGTAAATCCTTATGGAACCACCTACCTTAATCATGAGAACATGTCAACACAACACCCACAATGAGGACCAATAATAAATAATTAAGGTATATGAGATATAAAATCAAACCAAGAATCAAGATCCCCAGAAAATAGAGATTATATCCATCAATAACATGATGATATATCAATCTCTTAAAAGGATAGAAGAGGAGATCAGAAGAAAGAAAATGATATGAGATCCACTTTCTGAAAAGGGATCAGATGATCCACCATCATTGTGATTCTCAAGAGAAGAGATATAGAGATCTAATGAATCATCCATAGAGCCTTAAGAAAGAAAATGAAACCGATTTGGGTTGAATGGGGAGTTAGGAATCATGAAAGGGGGCCTTGTTATTTTAAATTAAATTTTTAGGGGGGTTAAAAATACATGAGCTCAATATACTACATGGGACACATGGTTAGTTATAAATGATCACCCTAACCATGTGTCCCTCCTAAACTTATGGATGGGTTTTATGGTTTGGTAGCATGATTTGTTTAACCAAGTGTCAACCATGAAACCCACCACTATTCATGGGTGCACAGTTTGAAGGGGTGGCTACATGGTTTGTAAAACCATGTGCTAATCGTGTGCCGCCCTCTGGACTCTCTCAACAAGGATCACGATTTGATGGTCTAAACAACATGGTTTTTCTTAAATGTGTTCCAACCATGCATAGCCACTTGGGATTCTAAAAAATAACAAACATTAATCGAAACAACTTGTAACAAGACCCAAACAAAGTAAAATCAAAATAAGGGTCAGGAAGTACCTAATGTTACAACCTCCCCACCATGGACACTTTATGTCCCCACAAAGTCTGTTAAGAACATTCTAAATCAAAGAGGTGATACCGCTACTCTCTCATCAGTGGCGCATGCGCCCAAGTCTAATGTGAATCTAAATAATGATTCCATAGCACATGAACCAAAGGTATTATTTTACCATGAAGATCCTTTGTCTCATATATACTCCAAGGTTAGGATATAAGATGGTTCAGAAATATATTTCCTAAAATGTGATACAAGAAAAACATTGTGGATCAAATTCAACTATGGTGGAAGTTCCAAATGATATGCCATGTTCCCCACCTACTCAAAAATCCCAAAAGGACCCACAAACCATAGGAAAAAAGTTCCATATTCCCCAAGATGTTGATGGCCCAACCAAGGTGAAGCACTTAAGAACACCAGATCACCAACTAAAAACTCCAAAAATCGTGAATGATGATTAAAATAGGATTTATACCAAATCTGTGTTCTTATCAATCTCTATTGACTCAACCAAATCATTATCAACATCTCTTGGACCAAACTCGATCTAACCAAAGAATAGTCACTAATATCTGACCAGCATAATGGATCTTTACATGGAAATCCATACAAGTCCTCAAAAGGACCCATTTTGATTGTATAATGGTAATTATTACTGTAGGAAAACTCATCCAGTCCCAAATGGACATCCCAAGCTCCACCGAAGATAAGAACACATGCACATAGCATGTCCTAAAGGATTTTTATAGTTAATTATATCTATCCATATTTTTTTGGAAGATATTCCATGCTCAATATAACCTGGGATCTCAACAAAAAATTAGAGGCTTCCATAAAAATGAGAATTAAAATTCATATCCCTATGATAGACTATAGTCGAAGGAACTCCATGAAAATTAATAATCTCTTTCACATAGAGATTTTCCAAATCCTAAATTTGGTTTTATTTCTAATGGGTATAAAGTGAGTTGATTTGGTTAGTCTATCGATCACTACCCATATAGACTTCTTCCATTAAGGTCTAGGTGGAAACCCAACAAAGAAATCCATAGAAATATCATCCCACTTCCAAGTCAGAACAAAATGGGGTTAAAGAAAAGTCAAAGGTTTTTTATGCTCGTCCTTGACTTTTTAATATGCGTATAAATGATAAAAAAGTTCGAGATTTCTCGTCTCATACCTAGAAACTAGAATAATCATTGTATATCATAGAATAACTTCATGGTACCCGAGTGCACTACCCACTAGGAATTTTGACAATCCCCCATCATGGATTTTCTCAAAGGAAAAGGAACAATATATCGGTTTTGTAACCATAAGATACCATCTAAAGAGAACAGTCAATCATCGACAGTATCCCCACAATAAAGAGATCCCTTAATGGCATAGAATTATTCATCAAGCTATTACTCTTAATGAAGAATTTTAATAAGGGAGGATGTCAACTAAAAACATTCGAGCACAATCTCAATGTCATCTAACCAAAATCCCAAATGATACTATGTAATGAGATATATCATATTCAACTTTTATGACGATTCCTTCATACCTTTGGTTAGAATTTTTCTACTCAAATCATCATCAACAGTATTCCCCTTACCAGGGGTGTATGAAATAATGAAATAAAAAGACTGTAGGTACTCCACTAAACACCTCTATCAGATATTCATAATTTTTTTAGATAAGATGTAACTCAAAAAATTATAAAAAATAGTTAACCTTTTATGAAAATGTAATGTCACTAACTCTTAAGATCATGCATCATGGATATGATTTCAAGATCATGGGTGGATAGTTTTTCTCATCTAGCCTAAGATGTTTGGAATTATAGGCTTCCACATGATCACTATTCAAAATAATGAAACCCAAACCTAAACACGATTTATCATAAAAGAGAACATATCCTTTCCAAACCTCTGGAAGGGTCAACACTAGCACATAAGTCAAAATAAATTTTATCTCATTAAATGGACTCTAACATTTCACACCACACAAGAACTTCACTCCTTTATGAGTAAGAGAGGTCATTAGAGAAGATAACTTCATGGAATCTTTAACAAACCAATTGTAATACCCTTCCAAGACCAAGAGGCTTCATATCTCTAAAAAATGGGTAATTCTCAAAATTTCAATAACTAATCTCAAATAATTAACATGACCCTACTTATTTTTGGATTAAACTAATATAACCTCTATAAATAATACGATGAATGAGTCAAGGTACTCATGGAATATATTTTTCAGCAGTTCCATGAACATCGCAAGATCATTGGTCAGACTGAATGGCATATAATGATATTGATAATGGTCGTACCTACTCCTAAAGGTAGTCTTTTGGATGATAGATTATTTAATTCTAAACTAATGATAACTAGATCAATGATCAATCTTCAAAAACCACTTTAGTCCGTTCAATTGATCAAAAAATCATCAATCTATGGAAATAGATATCAGTTCATTACTGTGAAATGAATATGTTTTTGGTAATAAACACAATGGTGGAGTATTATATCATATTTCATTGAAATAATTATAGTCAACGCTCAAGGTTACACAGTCTGGTGTATAAATAATTTCTCTGTAATATCATTAAACTAAGTTTTCAACTCTTTCAATTATGTTATGTCCATGCGATAAGAGGGAATTGATATAGGCTAAGTACTAGGTACTAAATCAATGGATTAATATACTTATCCTAGTGGTGGAAAACTAGAGAAATCAAATAGAATCAAGTTGGTAAAATCAATGAAAATTAGAGGTATATAACCAATCAAATATTCACAATATAAGTCAATATTAATCATGGATATTACCCTACCCAACTACAATAAAGGAGGTACATCTCTACTCGACCTCAGGCCCCATTCAACCAAAACAACCAAGCACACCCCACCATGAATAGTAAAAGAGACCCCCCATATAATAGTCAATATAATGCTTATGATTAATCATTCGATCCATCCTAAAAATGATATAAATATGGTTAATATTGAGAACTAGAAAAATCTAGGTAAACCCAATATCTGAAAGAGAGAAAGTGAAAGAGGGACATAGAAGAGCCTTATAAAGACCCAACCTTAAAAATTAAAAAATATTGAATTAAAAGAATAATTCACATTGAGGATCTTTTCAGGTTTAGAGTTTTATAGAATTAGGACATAACTACTACATTACATCTCAAAAATAAAAACTATACACTTTTACTCAGTTTCAATTTTTTTCAAAAAATAAAAACTCTTTGAAAAAAAGTGTCATGTCTAGTTCCACGTTTTAGATAGCATGAATTTTCCGTGATCACATCCTTGACCCTATTCATATTTAAGTCCTGTGAAAAACATTTCAAAACATGGGATGAGTATAAAAACCTTGGTAAGGGTTATAAAATAAAGTAAGAAATCATTATTCCATCAATACATAGAAAAAATATACTCTTTTACATGCCACATGAAAACATAAGATTTATGAATAACACATATTAATCACAAATCATTAAGGTAACTTGTGGAATCCATAACATACTTATGTTACAAATTTCATAGCTATGTAGGGAGTCAAATTTGGAATACCCATCATAGTATATTCCCTAAATCTCAATAGAGAAAAATTCACGTTTACCTCTTTCATGTTACACAATGAATTAGAGAGCTATCTCGGGATCACCCACCCTAGTTTTATCACAAAAACCACCCGTATACATAAACAATTCCCAAGAACCATAACATATTCATAACATATGAAACAAACATAAAGGAAAGATAACATTTCCACATTTCAATCACAATATATCATTTAAAAATATTGACATATCAAATCCATTATCAAAACCATTTTCAATACCAAAATACATAAAAGAGTATATGCTATTTATTTTCCTTTTAAAAACATTACACCTTGTTATGAAAGCCAAAGATCAAATAATACTCACGGCGGTGGAAAGGTCGTTTCCACCGCTTACATTAAAAAGAAAAATTCTTTTTTGGCGTTAGTAAAATTCTCCATTGAAAAATATTCCCTTTTAAATTAAAAGTAAAAGGTTTTTATATAGTGTATAACAAAAAGTCGTGTATTAAAACAAAATATGCCTCTATGAAAGGAGTTTGAGATGGAGTCCCTTACCTCATGTCCGACTTGACCCGTTTGTCCTTTAGTCTCCTAAATAATAAACTAAAGTTAATTTCTACTTTATTAAGAACATTTTTCAAGTTTATTAATCCTTTTATATCACCTATTTCCATGTTATAAACATTTTTCAATCATTTATGTTAGTAATAGTCATTTTGTTGATATTTGGTACATGAGTCAAAAATAAACACCTTATATTTACAAGTTGTCCCGGTGGTCAATAGTCCATTATCTCTAGAATGATATTCATTATTTAGATATCATATATATCATATATATGCAATATATTTATTTATTTATAATAGTACATATCATTTGGTTAAAATAAATGAAATGCATCGTTCAGGGAGACGGTAAGCCGTACATGCGCATGAATGCTACTTTCATTTCTAGTTAGTATTTTAATGGAATGAAACAATAGTGATACACAGGTGTATTATAATTCCATTATAATATCATATATATAATATCATTAACTCCATCCTTTATAAGTCCTACATATGACATTAATGAGTCATATCAACTTGAGGGGGCGGTAGTCTGCACTTTCTCAAATGAAATTATCGTGTTTACCCATTATGTAAACCACAAAGGTAGGATAGAAATGTAAAAAACATAAGAATAAAGAAAACATAAACATAATATATATCAAATATAAATATAGTTCCATCTTAATGGCCTCCATGAGAGGCGGTAGGAGATAATCGAACAATCATCGTTTCATGAGGTGTTAGTTCTCCATCCACGAAAACAGTATGTTATTCACGCATTAGATGGAGGTGTGGTAAGTGTTGTTTGAATAATTTTCATAAAAACATCCTAGTATAGTTATGATACTGGTGTTGTTATAAAAGAAAGTAATAAAATGTGTTTAGGGGTTGGAGAAGTAAAATAAAAGAAAAGAAGTTAAGAGAAACTGTTACCATTAATTTGGGTAACTCTCTTTGGTTTGAACCAAAAGGACTTATTGAAGTGACTTATGTATAAGGTAAGGATTTTAGAAGGAAGATATATATCTTGAGAGATTATTTGGTCAGGATTTGGATGATCCATGGGGTGTGATAGGTGTGAGGAATGAGTTAGAAGTGAGGGATTTTTATAAGGGGGAGGGGCTCTTTAGGAAAGTGTGAAAATATTATTTTATCATATAATGATTTAGGTTTCTAAAAGTCCAAAACTAATTAAAGTCAAAGTTAAGATAACTAATGGTCGAAATAAAATCATCCAATAATAATTCGTTAGGTTTTGGATATTGTTTTAATATTTATAATCTAATTTATTTAAATCATTTATTAATGATTTAAATACTCCATCATTATGGTGTCATAAATAATTTAATTAATTTAATGTCTAAAAATTATAAAAAAACTACCATGACGTAGGAAATAGTTTTATCTTTCCAATTAATATTTATAGTCGAAATGAGGACTTAAATAACCCCATGTAAAAATTAATTTACAAAAATATACGTGTTTATGTCATTTTTTTCGTTTACTTTATGTTATTTAAAATAAAGTGTCATTATCACTCTTAAGTGGCTCCATGGGGTCCCAAAATCGACCCAAAGATGAAAATAGTTGTAAATGACTCAACCAATAAGGTTAGGAAAAGTGTTAAGGTAATTTTTTATTATTATAATATTCTTTTTACATTGAATTACCCTATTTACCTTTATCGGAGTAAATAAAAGTCAAAAGTAACTATTCGCCAAAAATTATTTTCATCTTATTGAACCGGATTTTACTTACTAATAACAACCATGTATATTGGATTTTCAAAATTCAATTCACATAAGTGGTAAAATTTCATTTAAATGAAAAGGTAGGTTTTTTAACTACTACTAAGTGGTTTTAGTATTCATCAAAAATTGATGTTTTTCCAAAAAATACCAAAAATTAAGCCTAAGCTATATTTGATATTCAGGATTCAAAAATGATGTCTATTTTACCAAATTCAAAACATAGAATTTTCATTATTTAATTTAAAATTAATTCTCATTGTCAAAACAAATAGTGTGTTTTTAAGAAACAATAACTATCAAAAAATTGACACTTCTTTATATCCAATTTCAAGGTAAAATTAATTCCAATGACCAACATTGGATTAATTGGTACAAATATAATATAATTACACTTTAAAACCAATTAAAATGATAATATAACCTTACAAATATATTATATCAAAATGAACTTTTGAATTAAAATACAAAAGTTTTTACTATTCATAAAAAATTAATTTTATCAAAAAAATACCAAAAATTAACCCATAGTAAACATTAATGTCCTGAATGTAAAAAAACATTATTTTGTCAAATGGAACATATAAAAGTGACCAAAACTATATTTAAAGAGGGTTCTCTATCAAAAGGCGGTAAATCGACCTTTTAAAGAATATTAGAGTATTTATGCTTAAAATTTGATTCTTTTAAATTTTAAGCCTCTAAATTTTATTAGATAAATGTAAAAACATTTAAAAAACATGTATAATCATATTGTAGTTAGTTCTATTAATTCATGTTAATAAAATGGATAGGTGTTAACTACCATTTAAAATAATAATATTATATTATTAGCGTGCAACGTAAGATTTCAATGAAAATAATTGTTGCGTATTGGGTACACCATCGAACATAGAAACCCCTTTAAAGTAAAATTATTATTTTTTACAAATATTAATAAAAATGAAATTGTGTTATTTCTTTATTTACTTGGGTTGTGACATCCTTCCCCCTTTTGGAAATTACATCCTCGCAATTTGTATTCACTTATCAAATAAATGGGGGTATTTATCCCTCATAGAATTTTCAGATTCCCACATTGCCTCTTCAACCATATGGTTTTTCCACAAAACATGTTCTTAGTGAATTACCTTATTCCGCAACACTTTCTTTCTATGGTCAAGAATTTGGACTGGTTGTTCCTCAAATGAGTGATTCTCTTTAAACTGAACTACCTTTGGGCTCAAAACATGAGATGGATCTGGATTATACTTTCTCAACATCGAAACATGAAAAACAGTACATGGGATAAACATGGAGGTAAATCCACTCTACATGCAACTGATCCAATTTTCTATAGGATTTAATAAGGTCTAATGAACCTTTGACTCAACTTTCCCTTATTACCAAAACACATCACACTTTTCCATGGAGAAACTTTGATAAAGACATGATCACCTACCTCAAAGAGATATCCTTCCTCCAGTTATCAGCATAACGTTTATGCCTACTTTGAGCTGTTCTCATGTTCTCATGAATCAACCGAACCTATTTGGCCATCTCTTATACCAAATATGGTCCCATCAGCTTCCTTCCACCTACTTCATCCCAAAAATCTATAGTTCAACCACGCTTTCCATATAATGCCTCAAATGGATCCATCTGTATACTAGAATGAAAACTATTATTATATGAAATTTCAACCAAATAAAGATGTTGGTCCCAAATTCCACGGTAATATAGCGAAAAAAAACGTAGCAAATCTTCCAAGGTCTAAATTGTTTTTTCTGACTGCACATCTGATTGAGGATGAAAAGTTGTACTAAAATTTAATCCAGTACTTAATGACTTCTTAAGACCTTTACAAAAGATAGAAGTAATCCGGGGACCATGATCAGATAAAATGTAGAGGGGAACTCCATGAATTCTAACTATCTCTTTAACATGAAACTGAGAAAGTTGATCTTGAAGAAATTTATCTCTAATAAGATAGAAATTAGTAGATTTAGTCAATCGATCAACAATAACCCAGATTTCATTATTACCTCGTGATGCATTTGGTAATCCCACAATGAAGTCCATGGATATATTTTTTCATTTTCACTCTGGCACTGGTAAAGACTGAAGCATCCCTTTCGGTAACTTCCTCTCTAATTTAACATGCTTACAAGTGAAACACTTCACAGTAAAATCAACAATATTTCATTTCATTCCTTCCCACCAGTAATACTACCGAAGATCTCTGTACATCTTAGTACTACCAGGGTGAACTGAAAATGGGGAACTATGAGCTTCACATAACAACTCATTCTTCAACCATGAATCACAAGGAACGCATAATATTTTCCCAAACCTCAAAATACAATCATTATCAATGTTAAAAATAGGAAACATACCCATTTGAACCAACTCTACCTTTTTCTGTAACTCACTGTCTTCCTTATGTGCTTGCTTAATTCTGTCTGATAGAGATGATTTCACTGACACCTGAAACAACACAAAAGAATTTCCTACACCAAAAAATTCTATTCCAAAGTTTATAATATCAAAAACCAATGGATATCATTCCAAACATAACATGAATAATGTAGCATTACTTTTCTGACTCAAAGCATCATACACTTTATCTTCTTTTTCTAGATGGTAAAGGATCGTGAAATCATAATCCTTGATTAATTCCAGCCATCTCCTCTGTATCATGTTCGATTATTTCTGATTGAATATATATACTTTAAACTTTTTTGGTCTATAAATATATCACATTTTACTCCATACAAATAATGGATCCAAATTTTTAAAGCAAAAAAAAAACGGTTGCTAATTCTAAATCATGTGTAGTGTAATTTAACTCATGAGGTTTCAACTAACATGAATCTTAAGAAATTACCTGATCATTCTGCCTAAGGAGACAGCCAATTCCTTTTAATGAAGCATCACTATAGATAAAAAACTCACCATTTCTAGAAGGAATTTCCAAAAATGGCGCATTCAACAATATGTTTTTCAATTCATGAAAACAATCATCACATTCTCTGGTCCAAATGAACTTAACACCTTTTCAAGTCAACTTAGATTATGGGAAAGATAACCATGCAATATTTTCAAAAGAAAACCAGTAATAACCTTCCAAACCAAGAAAACTACAGATCTTGGTTATATTTCTGGGTCTTTTCCATTCTTCAACAACATTTTTTTTAGCAATATCAATAGTTATAACTTTTTTTGAAACAATGTGACCTAGGAATGAAATTTTTTGTAACCAAAAATCACACTTGCTGAATTTACAATATGATTTCTTCTTTTAACATTTGAAATAAAACCCTTATAGAAAATTAATGATCCTCTTTACTTTTAGAATACACCAAAATATCATCAATGAACACAACCAAAAACTTATCAAAGAACTCACAAAAAATTCCACTCATAAGATCAATGAATACAGAAGATGCATTGGTTAACTAAAAAGGCGTAACTAAAAATTCATAATAGCCATATCTAGTAGGAAATGAGGTCTTCTGAATATCTGCTTCCTTTAAATTTAAATGATGGTACCCCAACCTCAAATAAATCTTTGAAAAATACTGAGCTCCCTAGAGCTGATCAATCAAATCATCGATATGAGGCAAAGGATATTTATTCTTAACTGTGATGTTATTGAATGCTCTATAATCAATGCATAGTCTCATTGAAACACCTTTCTTTTTAACAAATAAGACAAGAGAACCCCATGGTGATGTTCTAGGTCCAATGAAACCATTAACTAATTACTCCTGAAATTGCTTCATTAACTCTAACAGATCAATTTCATCCATTCGATTAGGGGGTTTTGAAATTGTCTTAGCATCAGGAACTGAGTAAACAGTAAATTCAACTTCCCTATCAGGTATAATACTAGGAAACTCATCAGGAAAAACTTAAATGTACTCATTTACCACTGGCACATCATTAATCTCAATAGATCCTTTATTTTCAACAATATGTTCTATGTTACATTCATTTCCATATTTTACTAGTTTCTCAGCTTCCTGATATGTTATCAAAAGAAAGGGTTCATTCTTTTACCCAAATTAAAAATATTTCTGAAAAGAAACCACTATAACTCTGTATTCAATCATAACATGATAAATAGAAAGCCAATCCATACCCAAAATAACATCAAACTCTACTAGAGGCAAAACAATAGTGTTTGTCGGTAGATTCTTCCTACACACAAGGACTAGAATGTTCTTATGTTTTCTTTTTGTCTCAACATTTCCTCCAGGTGTTTTTATGATAAGTTATGTATTCATATATTGAGATGAAATTCCCAATTTACTAGAAATGTTCTCAGAAATGAAAGAGTGCATAGACCTTGAATCAAACAACACATTGGCATAATCTAAAAAAATAATCAGTGTACCTAATACAACTTTATTTGATAGCCCCACATCTACTGAAGTACTTGCAAATGATTTCACCACCCCTTTATACTTCTAGTATGGATGCTTTCCCTCAGTTGAGTTCTTTATTAGACACTCATTTTCATAAAGACCCATTTAATTTCACTTAAAACATTTTACAGACTGTAAATCATATTTTCTCTTACCATTACCTTGATCTCCCTTGGTGCAATTATGAGCCTTATGTCCCATTTTAACATATCAGTAGCACTTACTAGAATTAAAAATACATTCCCTAGCATTATTCTTACCACAATTTTCACAAACTAAAAAATTAATTTTCTTACCATTATAATTTTTTGAAGAGTTCTTCCCTTTTTCCTACCACCGCGACCCCTTATTCTGTTGTTTTTCAAAGAACACATGATCACTGAAAAACTCCATTTCCACCTTCTCCGCATAACGAACAAGTTTTACATAACTTTTGAACTGGAGAGAAGTAAAATCCCTTAGATACTTTGGCTTTCATCCTGAGTAAAAATGGATGATTTTACTATCATGATCTTGTATGAAATTTTGAGCATACATTGCCAATCGAGTGAGTTTTGCTTCATAAGAATACAATGACTCATCCTATTACCTCAATTCTAGTAATTGATTTTCCATACTAAGACGAACCAACTTAGGAAAATATTTCTCATGAAAAATACCTTTGAATTCATCCAAATCAAGAACATCAATCTCCTCACTATCCCTGATATTTTTCACCATCGACCTCCACTGATCAGCTTCACCTTCAAAAAGATAAACAATAAGAATAACCTTTTGATGTTCTAGACACCCCATGACATCAAAACATTTCTCTAGTTCTTTAATTCACCCTTCTACTAGCAGAGGGTCAAATGATCCTCTAAATGGTGGAGGATGTTGCCTCATGAAATGCTCCACTACAAACATGTTCCTCTGTTGTTGATCTAACTCATCTTGTGTATGGATACCACCACCATTTATATCCTGAGTAAACTATTTCATCACTACAACAAAATATTCAGTTCCAATTCTGGACAACTTAGGTTGTTGATTTTGAAGGTTTTTTTCCTCTTAATTTCATCCCAACATAGCTACAATGTTTCCTCTGCGGAAAACCATTCAGAACACAGAAATATCTGAGGCAAAGCAACATGGTAATCTGTAAATTCTATATCATTTCATTCATAACATAAACTAAAGATAATTTATAGATATTAATATAACTATATTATAACTCCTAAATATGTCTAAACCAACCTATTATACCAACTACAAGGACTCGGCCTTAACCATTATATAATATTGAATTAAATAAATAATTCACATTGACGATCTTTTTAGGTTTAGAGTTTTAGATAATTAGGCCATAACTATTACATTACATCTCCAAAATACAAAGTATACACTTCTACTCAGTTTCATTTTTTCACAAAATAAAAACTCTTTGAAAAAAAAGTGTCATGTCTAATTCCATTTTTTAGACAGTATGACTTTTCCTTGATCACATACATGACCCTATTCATCTTTAAGTCATGTGAAAAAACATTTCAAAACTTCAGATGAGCATAAAAATCTTAGTAAGGGTTATAAAATAAAGAAAGAAATCATTAGTCCATCAATACCTATGAAACATAAACTCTTTTAAATACCTCATGAAATCATGACATTTACAAATAACACATAGTAATCAAAAATCATAAAGGTACCTTGTGGCATCCATAACATACTTACGTTGTATCTTTCATAGCTACGTAGGGAGTCACATTTGGAATACCCATCATAGTATATTCCCTAAAAGTATTAGGAGAAACATCCACATTTACCTTTGTCATGTTACCAAATGCATTGGATAGCTATCTCAAGCTCACCCACATTAGGTTTATCACAGAACCACCCGTATACGTAATCAATACCCAAGAACCATAACATATTCATTACATATCAAAAAAACATAAAGGAAAGATAAAATTTCCACATTTCAATGAAAATATATCATTTAAATATATTGATATAAAAAATCCATTATCAAAATCATTTTCAATGCCAAAATACGTAAAAGAGTGTATGGTATTTATTTTCCTTTTAAAAACATTATGGCTTGTTATGAAATCCAAAGATCAAATAATACTGGCGACGATAGAAAGGTCGTTGTCACCGCTTACGTTAAAAAGAAACATTATTTTTTTTGTTTAGTAAAATGCTTCATAGAAAAAGATTCCCTTTGAATGAAATGAAAATTAAAAGGTTTTTATACATCGTATATATAAAGTCGTGTATTAAAACAAAATATGCCTCTGTGAAAGGAGATTGAGATGAAGTCCCTTACCCCGTGTCTGACTTGACCCGTTTGTCCTTTAATATCTTGAATAATAAACTAAAGTTAATTTATACTTGATTAATAACATTTTTCAAGTTAATTATTCCTATTATATAACTTATTATCATGTTATAAACATTATGCAATCATTTAAGTTAATAAAGTTCATTTTTTTTGATATTTGGTACTTGAGACAAAAATGAACCCCTTATATTTAAAAGTTGTCCATGTTGTCGATAGTCCATTATCTACAGAATGATATTAATTATTTAGATATCATATATATCATATATATCCAATATATATTTATTTATAACAGTACATATTATTTGGAGATAAGAAATGAAATTCACCGTTAATGGAGTTGGTAAGCCGTACGTACGCATGAACGCTAATTTCATTTCTATTTCGTATTTTAATGGATTTAAAACATAATGATACATAGGTATATTATAATTATAGTATAATATAATATATAATATCATTAACTCCTTCATTTATACGTCCCACATATGGAATTAACGAGTCATATCACTTTGAGGGGGTGGTAGTCCACATTTCCTCAAATGAAATTATCATGTTTACCCATTATGGAAACCATAAAGGTAGCATGTAAATGTAAAAAAAAAATAATAATAATTAAAACATTAACATAATATATTTCATATATAAATATAGTCACTTCTTAATAGCCACCATGAGAGGTGGTAGAAGAGAATTGAACAATCATCGTTTCGCGAGGCATTAGTTTTCCATCTACAAAAATAGTATGTTTTTCACCAATTAGATGGATGTGTGTGTAAGTGTAGTCATAATAATTCTCATAAAAACTTACTAGTATATTTCGGATACTGTTGTTGTTATAAAATAATGTAATAAAAAGATTTTATGGGTTGGAGAAGTAAAATAAAATAAAATAAGTTAAGAGAATCTGTTACCTTTAATTTGGGTAACTCTCTTTGGTTGGAAGAAAAAGGACTTTTTGAAGGGACTTCTTCCTAAGGTAGGGCTTCTAGGTGGAATATAGGGATATTGAGAGATTATTTGGGTAGGGGTGGTAAGATACAAGGGGATGTATATGTTTGAGGAATGAGTTATAAGTGAGAGATTTTTATAAAGGGGAGGAGGGGCGCTTTAGGAAAGTGTGAAAATATTATTTTATTATATAATGATATTCGGTTTCTAAAGGTCCAAAACTAAATAAAGGTGACGATAATATTAATAATAGACGGAATAAAATCATCTAATAATAATTGGATAGTTTTTTTATATTGTTTTAATATTTATAATCTTATTTATTTAAATCATTTATTAATGAGGTAAATACTGCATCATTATTGAGTCATAATTAATTTAATTTATTTTATGTTTAAAAATTATAAAAAATACCATGATGTAGGAAATCCATTTGGATTTCCAATAAATATTTATAGCTGAAAAGACGAATTATATAACCCCATGTAAAAATAAATTTATAAAAAGATATTTGTTTAGGTCATTTTTTCCTTTACATTACATTATTTAAAATAAAGCATCATTATCACTCATAAGTGACTCTATGGGGTCCCAAAATTGACACAAAAGATTATAGTGGTCATAAATTACTCAACCAATAAGGTTAGGATAGGTATTAAGGTAATTTTGTATTATTATAATATTATTTTTACCTTGAATTATCCTATTTACCATTAATCACAGTAAATAAAAGTCAAAAGTTACTATTTACCAAAAATTTATTTTCATATTATTGAACAACATTTTTCTTACTAATAACAACCATTTATGTCGAATATTCAAAATTAAATTCCCAAAAGTGGTAAAATTTCATTTAAATGAAATAGTCGGTTTTTTAATTGCTACTAAGTGGGTTCACTATTCATCAAAAATTTATGTTTTTCAGAAAAATACCCAAAATTATGCCTAAGCTATATTTTATAATCTGGATTCAAAAATGATTTTTATTCTACCAAATTAAAAAAATTGAATTTTCATTATTTAATTTAAAATTAATTCTTGTTGTCAAAACAAATAGCATGTTTTTAAGAAACAATAACTATCAACAGATTGACACTTTTTTTGTCCAATTTCAAAGTGAAATTATTTCCAAAGACCTACATTGGATTAATTGGTAAAAATATAATCTAATTACACTTTAAAACCAATTAAAAAGATATTCTATCCATATAAATGAATTAGATTAAAAGGCTCTTTTGAATTAAAATACAGAATTTTCCAATATACATAAGAAATGAATTTTATTAGAAAAATATCAAAATTTTACCCAAAGTAAATTTTGATGTCCCGAAACTAAAATATAATTTTATTTTCACAAATAAAACATATAAAAGTGACGAAAACTATATTTAAGGATGGTTCTCCATCAAAAGGCGGAAAATTGACCTTTTTAAGAATATTAGAGTATTTAGGCTTAAAATTCAATTCATTCAAATTTTAAGCCTCTAAATTTTAATGGATAAATGTAAAAACATTTAAAAACATGTATAATCATATTTTAGTTAGTTATATTCATTCCCTCCAATATAAAAGCTTGGCATTAACTACAATTTAAAATAATAATATTATATTATTAGTGTGCAACGTCTGATTTCAAAGAAACCCATTGTTGCGTACCAAGTACGCCATCAAACATAGAAACCCATTTAAAGTAAAATAAATATTTAATTTACAAATATTAATAAAAATGAAAATGTATGATTTCTTTATTTACATGGGATGTTACAACCCTGCTCTCCCTTCTTTTTATGGGCATAGTACTATCCATCCCATAATAAAAATGATTCATAGGAATATTTAGAAGTTTAAAACTATTATTTGATATAAATGAGTGATAATCACCCATATCGAATAAATCAGCCACCAAAGATAAAGGTATAGTGGTGGTACCTCTCATAGTCACTAGACCCGCGTCAACTTCCTATAGATGTAACAAACCAATATTTTTATACATAAATATTGCTTCTAAATAAATGATTATTTAGTACATAACATAACAAAACAGAACCATAACCATATGGGTTTAGTTTCTTTGGAAAATTGTAACAAAAAACAACTAGTTCATAAAATAACTACATCATTTCCCGTTACATCCTTCAAAACTAGAACCCTTTTTGACATATCATACTTAATACCTTTCTTCATATCGTAAGGAAAAGTAATATAATAAAAGCCTAATCTAATATTCTCAGTAAGTGTAACCAAGAGAGATATCAAATTATAACATAAGCATATGTGCCTAAGAACATGAACATAAAATTTGAAAATTATCCCATGTATATCAAAGATAATAATAATGGGTAGTGGAATAAATCATAGAAGTTCAAAAGACAGAAATAATAAAATAACATTACCCATGATAGAATAACATTGGAACATAGTATCTATTTGTTTCATGCAAATAAGCATAGAAAACAATTCCATTAGTAGTCAAGGCTCATTTCCAAAACATATGAGGGAACTCCATGGTAGGATACACTGCATTAGTTTGACACACCACCATCCCTTGTGGAATTACATTCCTCATAATGAAATGGGTTCACTCACAAAACCATCATAGTAGTCAAGGTTTAATCCCAAGACCATCATGGAGGAAAACGTACCTTACTAAACTGAGTTCACTTCCCGTTACAGTCCTGTTTTACTGAACTGAGTTCACTTATTATTTCAATCATGTTTTACTAAACGAAGTTCACGTCCCATTTTAGTATTGTATATCTCATGATATATAAATCACTACTCACTTCATTTGAGGGATATATAGGTCCCACCTATCACATAATAAAAAACACAAATATATGTTCTAGAATAACTTAAATCAAATCATAACCCCTAAAAAGAAATTAGGTTTCATAAACAATTCCTCTTAGAATTACCCATGGAAAAGAAAAGGTTTCATAAATATCATGTCATAATTAAAATAAACCAACCATGAAATAAAAAAGGTTATTATACTTGAATAATTTCCCCAGTAATTCACAAGTAAAATGAAATAATTTTTTTCTTAAAAGAACAATAATTTTTAAAGATCACTTCAAATAATTCTTGAAAAAAATAACATTTCTATATTCAATTCAATTATTTTTAAATAGTTTCACAATTATAAAAAACAAAAATTATTTGAAAAGAAACATGTAATATTTGAAAATAAACATTAAATTATGAAGGCATCATGATGGTGGAAAAATCTACACATGACGTATATGTTAAAAAATAATTCATTCTTCATTTTTTTTTTCAGAAAAGTCACAAAGAGCCTTATTTAGAAAATGAAAAAAAGAATCCTTTCAATCCATTTTTTAAAAATTAAAACATGAGTAAAAATGAATTTAAAAAATCATAAGATAATTAATACATTTTTAGAAATAATTTCAAAAAATATCGGCATGTTATGAAAATAGAGTTTTAAGGGAAACATAAAAAGGATAATTTTTAAGAGAAAGTCCCTTATACATATCATATCACTGAAGTGGGTATTAATAAAATTATTTTATTATGTGTATCAACTATAAATAAAAATCGAAAAAGTGGAAATAAAATATAAGATAATAAAAAATCATTTCAGGCATAATCATAACATGGCATAATCAATGAAGTATAATTTTAACCCAATGAGTGGAAATTGAGTTATGAAATCCCTTATATCACACTTACCTTTAGTTTTTTGTAATTTAACCTCATGAATAATGGTTTAAATAATGTAATTAACTTATTATAGAAATATATTAATATTTATAATAGCTTATATGTTACTTTTAAAACATATTACAACCCTTTAATTAATAATATTTCAATATTTTCATTGTTTCAAGGGCATTAGTTTCATGGTTTCGCGATCGGTTCACTTGTGTATAATTATGGATGTTCTTTTCAAATGGAAATAAAACTCCAATATTGAAATAAAATTATATTAATTCAATTAAATAATTTTAAATGGTCTCATATATCATTTATCTTTTTGACATGAGGATGATTCATTTGATAAAATGTTAATGATAAATGTTCAGTTTATTTTTGTGGTTTTTACGAACATAATGAACTAGTTTTGTTTTATTTAATATTATGTTAATATCTTAGTTACATAACATGAATTATGTTATAATATACATATTAAAATATTATTTAACCATAATAATACTTTTATGACCATCCTTGAAGGTGGAAATGGAAAACGAATGAAATCATTATTCACGGAGATGGTTAGTCGTTGTAATTTGTACAATGGTTTTTGTTTCTTTGAATAAGAAGAGATAAGAAAATGGGTGGATATAATATATTACATTATCAATATAAAATTCATGTATATATATGATACAAGATATATTATTCTTTTATGGATGAAGGAAGTGAAGATAAGGTATAAAAAGAAAATAAACTAAGAGAGTTTGTTTGAGAAGGTTACCTCTTGAATATAACCTCCTTGATGGACCCCTTAAGGAACTTAGAATTTTATTTGAGTGAGACTAGAAACACAGGGACATGTGGAGAGTCGTTAGAAGAGTTTTTTTCATATATTTTAAAATAATAAATTCTTTTGAGGACAAAGGGGGTGGTGGGGTGGTATTAATACTTTAGTAGGGGTGGTATAAAGTTATTAAAAATGATAATTTAATATTTAAAGCTTACCACATTTTGGTGGTGTTAATTCCGACAAATATGTCTGATAATTAATGTTTTAATATTTTTTATGGTATATCAACACATCAACCACCCATTTAATATTGGTATTTTTTGTTATTTAATTATTTTAACTTTTAAATTTATCCCGCTACATTAACTTGAATGGAACTAAAATTCTCTTCTATCTTATCATCTTGATTAGGTCCCAATATCTTTCTTTCTACAACTTCATTCATGTATTTTGGATTTCTATTATTCCTTTTATAAATTGTTTCAAAGAGCCATCTAAATACTCTAATGAAAGATATTGTTTCAATAAGAACCAAATTGAGGAAGGTGTTGATCCCAACTACCTTTTAAATATAAATAAAAAGATCATAAAATATCATCCAAGGTTTTAATTATTCTATCAAACACACCATCTGTCTAAGTATGATACGCACTGATGAAACTCAACTCTACATCATTATCTTTCTGAATACTTTTCCAAAAATAATTGATATAAACTTCAGACTATGAAGAAATACAAATGAATGTGGAATTCCATGAAACCTTACCATTTCATTAATGTATATTATGGAATGTAGATCCAAAAATAAATCTTCTCTGACAGAAATAAATTGTGCTGACTCTATAAGTTGATTAACTATAACTCATAATTATCTCAATTTCAAAGATAAGATTAACCCTAAAGGTTAACAATACCATTAATCATATATCCACAAAGTTGAAAGACATTCCTTCTTCAAATATCTATATAAAACTAAAGGGTTTAATTTCCATAAATGTCTCCTAAAATATCCTTAATATTTATAAACTCCCATCACATAAAACATTGAAAGGGGTGTAAAATAGTTTGAACTTATAACTAACCTTAATCTAATGAATCCATTATGGTATCCAAAAATTTTAAGTTAAACGTACATAGAGACAAATATTCATACAAAATATATTTCACCATTTATTCCATAAATAATCTTTTATCTTATGAAAAAATATTTCCATTAGAAGCCTGAGTTAAACCTTTTATCAATGGAATATAAAATGTTAATTAATTGTTATAGAATTCATGTAGAGATATATAAAAACATAAAATTTCACTAAAGGATGAACAATAATATTTTCATGGGTATCACTCATATAAAATTAGACATGAACTTCCCAAATAAGTTGGGGAGGATAAATCTACCCTAATTAACATGATTTACTTTCCCCATTATGATTGTATAATATATCCCTTTATCCTTTGACATAAAATGTTTTTTTGAATTATCATCCATATTAGCCCTTGGATTTGGGCATAAATTCACATAACTCCCAAACTTATTATATTTTAAACACTGAAGTGCATGTGGTGCATTCTATATAGATTTCTGTCTATACATATCATTAGATAACTTATTCCCATAACATCATAAATAAATTTCCAAATGTACAATCCTTGAACACTTAAAGAATTTACTAGTTCACTTAGGATAATTTCCTCCTTGTTTCTTTGCACATATTGAGCATAAATGAAAGCTAATATCCTTATCTACATGGTTTATAGATTTTCCTTTTAATTCCATTTTTATATTATTTTCAATACCATGATATTGATGGATAAAACCAATTTCCATCTCTATATTGATAGTGCATCGAACAATTTCTTAATTGGTATGGAAGCCTCTTATAATTAATACCCTTCAGAGACTTGGTTTTAAGCCACCAAAGAATTGATGAATTTTACATTCAAGACTGATAATTAAACCAGATGCAAACCTTGAAAGACTTTTAAAATTTTCCTCATATGTACCGATGGATTCTTCATTATTTTTCTTTAGATCAAGACACTCTATCCCAATATTTGTACATAGAATACATGGAAAATAAATTATAAGGAATATCCCTTTAAAATAATCACATTACATTGATTCAATATCTTCTTTATTACATGTATTCTTGATAAGAATCTATATTTGATAAGATTCTCATTATAGATAATAAATAGCTAGGAAACAAATTTCATGACCCCAGCATTGAAGAATAGAAAATATTTTCTCAATGGTGTCGATCCATTGCTCAACCACCAGTGGTTCAGAAGACCCACTGAAAGAAAGTGGATGTTGCCTCGTGAAGGACTCAATAGAATTTTGTTCCCACCTTGTATCATTTGGAAGTATAATATGATTTAAATATTATGTTATAATAAGAATACGATTTTGAATTTTATCTCTTATAACATTTGGTTTCTTAGTATGTCACTCATTTCATTTCTTGTGACATTTAATATTAACACAATTCCTTTAGGTTCCAACCATTGACTAAAATAAAAAATAATTGTTTGAGAAACAATAATCGTACTGGGAAAACCTCATAATCAAGGGAAATGAAAAAAACAATTTCAATCTATGATGCATTAGGTTTAACTTAGTTTATTCACGAATGTTACCAAAACACTAGGATTGTACCATGGACTTCCCTTAGGTTTATTACTGCGGTTTTATCATCCTAGTTTCCAAAGGATAACTAAACCATCCTCTAATACCAAATCTAAAAACCCAATATTTGCATACATGTATATTAAATATGAATATATTATTAATCATTACATAACATAACAAAACCACACTAGAACCATATGGTTTTAGTGACATTGGAAACATATAAACAAAAAAAATTGGTTCATAAAACATCTACACCGTCTCACACCTATTCATTCATAACTAGAACCCTTTTTGACATATCATATTTATTACCATTATTTATATCCAGAGGAAAATAAACATAAGAAAGAGTGAGATTATCTGTGTAGAAAGGATAAACAAGGGAGATATCAAATATAGTATAATCATAAGGGCATAAGAATATGAATATAACATTGTAAAATTATTCTATGCATATCAAATAGTAAACTCCTGAGTCATGGAATAAATCACAAAACTTCATGAGAAATGAATCATAAAATAACGTGAGCCATGAGAGAAAAAATTGGTATAATACATGTAATTTTATCATATATATAAGAAAATAAAATCAATCCCTTAGTATTCAAGGCTCATTTACAAAACATATAAGGGAACTTTATGGGTGGTTATACCTCCTGGTAAGGACACACAACCATCCCCTGTGGAATATCATTCCTTATAGAGGAATGGTTTCAATCCCCAAAACATCATAGTAGTCAAGGGTCACTTAAAATATGATCATGGAGGAAAAATTACCTTATTAAATCGAGTTCCCTTCCTATTTCAGTCATGTCTTTCTAAACAGAGTTCACTTATTATTTGAGTCTTGTATTACTGAACCGAGTGCACTTACCATTTCAGTCATGTTTATCTCCTAAGATATTAATCATTACCCAATGTATTATATGGAGATATAGGTCCCACCCTTCACATAATTAAAACATTACATATGTGTTCCTAAAGTAAACAAACTATATTAGAACCCATGAATAGATATTGTGTTTCATAAACATTTCATCATAGAAAATCCCATACAAAATAAACAGGTTTCAAAAATATCATTCCATCATAAACATAAACCAAACATAAAAATAATAAGTATAGTATCCTTGAATAAAATCCCCATAAAATAAGCAGTGTCATCAAATAATGTTATCCAAGAAGAAAAGTGATTTTAAAAGATGACTTGAAATAATTCTTTAAAAAAATATATTTTAAATTATTTTTATTTTTAAATATATGTGGAATTATAGAGGACAATATTTTCATTGAGAATAAACTTGTTATATTGTAATGGAAAAAATCAAGTCATTATGGATTCATGATGGTAGGTAAATCCTCTCATGTCATATAAGTTGTGTATTTTTCTCGAAAAACTCACAAATAACCTCATTTCGAAAATGAAAAAAAGATTACTTTCAACCCATTTTGTAAAAAGTAAAACATGAGTAAAAATTAATTTAAATAATAATAATTTAATATTAAAAATATTTTTTGAAAAAAATTAGAAAACATTGACTTGGTAGAAAATGATTGTTTCAATGGAAACATTAAAAATATAATTTTTAAAAGAAAATCCCTTATAAATATCATATCATTGAAGTGATCATTATTCAAATTAATTGATTTTGTGTATCAGATATAAATCCAAATTTAAAAATTATAAATAAAAAATTATAATCAAAAGTCATCTCATACATAATATTAACATGAAATAGTCAATGATGTATAATTTTAACCCAATCAGTGTAAATTGAGTTAAGAAATCCATTACCTCACGATTCCCTTTAGTTTTATATATTTTAACCTCTTGTATAATGGATTAAATAATGTTATTAACTCATTATAGAACTATATTGATATTTATAATACTTTGTATATAGATTTTATAACATCTTACTTCTCTTTCATTAATAATATTTGATTATTTACAATGTTTTAGGAGCATTCATTTCAAGGTTTCATGGTCGGTTCACTTGTGTATAATTATCGATGTTCATGTAAAATGAAAATAAAACTGTAAAAGTGAGATGAAATGGTATTCATGAAATTATATATTTTTAAATGGTCCCATGTATCATTTTTTGTTCTGACATGAGGTTGATTCATTTGATAACACATTAATGATAAATGTTTAGTTTATTTTGGTGGTTTTTCCGAACATCACGAACTAATTTTGTATTATTTAATATTATGTGTATATATTAGTTACAAATTATGAAATCAGTTAAAATACACCTATAAACACATAATTTAAATATAATGATACTTTTATGACCATCCTTGAATGAATTAATGGAAAACAAACAAAATCACTATTCATAGAGACAGTTAATTGCCATAATTTGGACAATAGTTCCATTTCTTAGATAAGAGGGGATAATAAAAGGGTTGGGAATAAGATATTCTATTAGAAATAAAACATACTAGTATATAAATTATACTAGGGTTATTGTGCTTTGATTGATGAAGGAGGTAAATAGAATGTAGAAAAATAAAAGAGAGGTTGTTTGAGATGGTTACATATTGAATATCACCTCCTTGAAGGCCCCTTAAGGAACATTGAATTGGTATTTGGGTGAGACCAGCAACACTTTGATGTAGGGAGATTGTGGACAATAGGTTTTGGTAGATATTTGAAAATCTTAAAGGCTTTTGAGGATAAAGGTGATAGTGAGGAGTGTTGATGGGTGGAATTTATACTTGAGGAGGCATAGTTTTATATGAGTAAATAATGATTATTTAATATTTAAAGCCAACCACATTTGGGTGGAATTAATTCCAATTACTTTTGTTGACAATTAATGTTTTAAATGATGGTTAAGGTATAGAAATTCATCAACCACCCGTTTAATTTTTTAGTTTTTCACCATTTTATGTTTTTACCATTTAATTTTAACCCGTTGCATTATATTACCTATACTGTGGTAAATCATTGTTTTTACCACTATAACATTTTTATGTGTAAAAATTAAAATGAAATTATAAAATAATTTTTAAATCTTGATTCCAAATAAATAATTCATTTTTAAAAATTCAAATCTGAAAATTTTCAAAAATGCATTTAAAATTAATCCGTCAAAATGCAATGAAAAATAGTTTTTTGGAAAAATGTGTTTTTAAGCCCATAAAATATACTTATACCAAAATAAGGTACAAAGACTATTTAAATGTAATTAATTAGATTATATATAACTAATAACTACTTTAATTACTTTGATATCATTTTAAAATCAAAAAATGACTTAAATATAATGAAAATGTGAGTTTTTATAAAAAAACTATATTTATTATTATTCACGGAAAAAATATACTTTCCAGAAAACTCTCAAAAAATAATCCTAAAATAATTTCGACATTTTGAATCCAAAAATGATATTCATTTTCGAAAATATATTTTATAAAAGTTTCAAAAATTAATTATATTTATTTTTTCATAGAAAGCAATTACAATAACTTTTTGAAGAAAAAATTTATTTGAAGAGACAACTGACCTTACTAAAAATTATGTGTTCATTTTATAAGAATAAATAAATTTTTATTGAACATGATATTAATATATATTTTATAATAGTTAATATTATTCACACACTCCAATTTAACAACTAGTTTATTATGGCCATGTTTATATATTAATGTTGTGAATTTTGCTGAAGATCGGTATTCCGTTCGATGTAAAATTTTGAAGAGAATAAATTTATTTCAAAAGATACATATCGTAAAATATTGGGGAGTTATGCAGGATACTATTTCACTAAATGAAGAAGATTTTTTCTAGATACCTATGGCATGGACACCTTAGTTCATGAAGCATCTGATTTCACCATAATACTTTTAGGAGCTAATAAGCTCGTTTCATTGCACATAGCAGAAAAGATGATGAAAAACATATGTAAATGACCTAACAATCCACATGAACTACATATCATAAGTTCTTTAGTGAAACCCCATTTTGAATTCCCAACCTTTCCACACAAGAACCAAGTCATAGGGCCACTGTAAGGCACTACAAGAGCTCTGGATAACAACTACTGTTGAGATCCACCATGGGACTCATCACTATTACTCTTTCCATTAATGGAATTAATATAACTTACACTATCAGAAAAAGGAACTCTCATCAACCATAACTTACCATCTGGATCAAGCTCAACAATCAATTATATATCCAGTATATAAGCATAAGAAGTGAGCTTCAGCATAAAGACTTGAGATACAATATCTAATCGAAAACCCAAATCAAATGTTTAAGACTTTAGTTTATCATTCATCACTACGTCATTAGGAAACTGAACAATCTCAAAAAAAAAATAGTTCAAATACGGTGTCACGGTCTTATCATGATGCTGGAGGCTGAGAAACTTCAGGGATTTCACCAAGACCATATATTCTAGAAAAACACGATATCTAAAAATGGATTTGAAGTATTTATACTCCAAGAATTCATGTTTCTTCATTATCACCATTGAATCCCACCATCTCTTGTTAGGTCCCTCAAACTTGAAGGCAACACATTTCACTTTAATAGAATCAGAAATTTCAAATAACTCAAAAAACTGATCTATCTTTTTCAACCAATCATTAGCATCTTGAGGATAATTTTAACATTAGAATGTTGGTGGATTCTTGTGATGAAACTCTTGCACATGATCCCTCGATTCATCCCTTAGAGGTTCCAAAATCGGATCCAGAATGGGAATCGGTGGAGGTTTGTCCCAAAGCTTCTACACCACGTACCACTATCTCAACAAGATTATGGTCCACTATAGGATTCTCCTATTGTGGTTCACTAGTATATCCCTCCTATGGACTATTCCATCATCATTTCAGAGGCATGATGCAATACAACACAAACAGACAACATTGAAACATCAGCACAGATGCAGAAGTTACAAGGATATAAAATCACTCAGATCAACTAGAAAAGTATTAGAACAAGATCAAACATTCGTCAATGAAAATTTTCCCAAACACACATGATGACATAAACCTTTTCACGATGAGATCGATCCAGGTACTCAATCATAATTACCTTTTATGTCCCAATAATCCTGCATCTAATCTACCAGGACAACCCAACTGCATACCAACTTCAAGGAGAGATGCACAACCTGTACCATTGATGTCATTTGTCAGGAACTAGTCTAAATACCTTAATACTCGGATACCTATGTCGATCATGACATATCCTGAAGGGAGTCCCCAATCCCCACAGGTTGGCCGCTAGTATATGTCATCATACAAGAATAGAGGGGATGATGTTTCCACAAAACAACAGAAGATAAATGATACAAGGAAATATTTCAACACTCCTCAATGAGAAAGTACCCTAATCAAGCATGTAAAACACACCTAAAATATAAAATCATCAAAGGACCAAATATCTAATGAGGCTTAGAAAAATCCCATGTAACATGTGGATCACGTCTCTATTTGTCACCTCTACTACCCTATAACCCATGAATCAATTTCCCTACTACCTCCAAGTGGTGTTTTCTATTTACATGGTCCTATTATAAGATAATCTATAAATTCCTGAAGGAAATCATAAGGTGTGATAAAAAGATCCTGAAAGGATGCCACCAAAGATTCCATAAGCAATTCTATAATAATAAACCATTTTTTATTTCCATTTAACTAAAGTAGGAATTGCATGGTATTTGAATATATTCAACAAAACATGCTTTCAAATCAAAAAGTTTATAGATATATTAAATCATTATTAGTGAATAAAATAGTTCTATAATAAAAAGAATGTATAATTATGTCAAAAAAAAAACAAACAGAATGCTCTTAAGCCATGTGGTACGTTAGTTTTAGGCTATACAATCTTCTGACTTCTCAACCATCATCGTGTACCATGATAGGTGTGCACACTCAAATCCAAGACCCAATAGAGGACCTGTTATGCTAAATAAATCTACAACCCATTAGGGGACCCATCATGGTAAATCATGCCGAACATGGGTTAGTTAGTGTTTTCATCTTCGATACATTGATAAGGAGTCAGAGTCCAAGTGTGACTATGGTAATCACCCACTAACTACTCAGACTCACACGTGCTTCAAACAAACAATCAATTAGTTAATCATGGGAAAATCAATCATTTCACCAATCACAGTTCAATTTCCTAAAATCAATTTTCATCATGCCTTTCCATTTCAAAACCAAATCATAGGTTTTTATCAAATTCATGCCATTCAAGACATATTTCATTTTAAGACAATTTTCTCAAGAATAATCATCAAATCATTCCAACGACCCAATAATTTTTAATTCAATTGAAATTGGGGGTTTGTTATAATTCCATGCCCTTTTTAATTCAAACATAAAATCATCTCAAATCATGTTTTTCAATCAATTAAAAACTCATCTTAAATCAATCATGTTATTATGGTTTCAATTGGTGGGTAAAGCTTTATAGAACCTCCTACCTTTAATCACGACATCAAATCAACACAACATCCACAATGAGACTCGCTAACGAATAAGGAATGCATAGGATATAAAGAACTCAAACTAGAATCAAGATCAATCAAAATGGATATTAGATCCATCAATAATATAATGATCTATCACTCTCATAGAAGGAGAGAAGAGAAGATTGGGAGAAACTAAATGAGAAGAGATCCACTTACTAGAAAGGGATCTAATCTTCCACCAGCACTTCAATTCGTAATATAAGATATTTTGAGAGCTAAGGTATCCTTTAGCCTCAAAAAGCAATAGAAATCAATAAGGTTCTAATAGGGGTGTGGGTTATACATCTTAAACGGGGGTCCTAAGATTTTAAATTATTTTCTATGGGGGTTAAAAACCTACATTTGTTGCATGTGTCACATGGTTAGTAGTAATTGTGTGCCCTAATAGTGTTCCCCTACTGGACTTTTGTATAAGGAGCATGGTTTTTCCACACAGTTAGTTTAAGTATGTGTTAACCATGGAAACCCTCACTGTCTAGTTGTCTACAATATAGAGGGGTAGCAGCATAATTTGGACAAACCATGTGCCAACAGTGTGGGTTCCTCCAGAGCCTCTCAATGGGGAGAATGGTTTGTTGGACCAAACCGAATGATTTTTCCTAATCATGCACCAATCGTGCACAGCCACATGGGCTTCCAAATAAAATTCAAACTTCACCCGAAACGACTAGAGGAAAACCCCAAATAAAGTACAATCAAAACAAGCTTCACGTATGTAAAAGAAGGTAATGATATTTTACAACAAGTGACACCAAATTATCTCAATTTCCAATATAGGATAAGGGATTTTGAGAATCCACTCATCCAATTAAATTAAGACAAGTTGTTTTTGATATTTTTGTCTTTATCCCTTAGTTTAACCATATTTTAACCATTTTAAATTTTTTTTGGTGAAAAACTTTTACCATGATAAGTTATATTTGTGACAAAAAATTATAGAGACCTTATAACAAAATTTGAATATTCTTATTCAAATATGAAAAGAATTTTATTAGATTCAATTTCTAAAGATGGTAAGTATTAATTTTAATCTTAGTGCCCAAAGAACCTAAAAAATCATTTTTCGAAAAATGCATTTTTAGACATAAAAATGAATTTATTCTATTTTTTCCCATGTAACAGTCATTATATGAATGTTAATTTATTTTATTGATTATATATTCAATACATTTAATCAAAATCATTTATCAGTAGTTATTAAGATAATTTATTCTGATAAAAATATATATTTTCACATAAAAGTTGTTTTATGAAACATATCTCTTTTAACCGTCAAATGATTTATATCTTCATTTTTAACAAATTTATAATCAATTTTTCAATGATTATGAAATTGTTTATATGTATAAACAATGCATTTAAAGAAACTGAATTCTCCAAATAATAGAAATTTATCTTTTAAATTAAAACATATAATATTAAATAAAAACAATGTTCATAAAGAAAACATTTTTGTTTACCAAGAATTATTATATTAGTACTTCTTATAATCATCAAATAATTTTTTGGATGTTATGAATTAATTCTTATGGTTATTACTTAAATATTTATTGATACATGTTATTGATATCATTTCTCAAAAGTAAATATGCAAAACTGTTCAAAACAGTTTCTCAAGATTAATGGTATTTCTGAAATTGAAACCATTTTAATTTTATTATAATCATTTATTTTTCTATTAATGTTTTATTTAGCTATGTTTAATTTTATTTCACTTTGTATTATGATAAATCATTACTCAATTTAGTTCAGTGTTATGTGTATCACAACCTACCGAACACCCTAGATTTATTTAAAGGAAAACTCAGACTAAACTGTTGTGGTGTTACAACAATGACACCCCTTAAACTCTCAAAAGTGTATCAAAATTTTAGCTAGAATTGAAATGTTTTACAAACATTTCAAAACATGACAACTTTGTAGAACATGCCATTCAATCCACTAATAATTGTTTAATGTTTAAACAATCAATATGGATTTTTGAATTAGTTTGAAACTTCATCCAACGATTTTACAATCAATCATGATAGCTGCCAATGGTAAACTATTTACATGCATTACCATACATTGCACTCATTATCATACACAAAAACCACAACGTAGTGACCTACATTACAACATGATTTATGTCTCCACACACCATGATGTGGTCAACACCATAATGTCGTGCTTTTTAGGTAGTGCATATTTCTATCATAAAAAAACCTAAAATGATAAAAACAATTAAATAAATTCTGCCTATAATAAAACTTTAGACATGGCCCTTGGGACAATTATAGCATCTCGAAACGAACCAAGTGTGAATTTGATGATTGGTATGGTCATAATCCTAAAAAGGGAATTTTAATGTATAGAGTTAATGAAATATTGTTATTAATAATTTAACACTGTAGTTGAGGGTCAAATACCATCAAAACAACTATCATGGTATAATATACACATAAAAAATATTGAAATTAAAAAATTTAAAATAGAGTGTGAATGGTGGGTGTTAAAAAAATAGTCAATTTGAATTCTCCCTCGCACAAAGTTAACGTTGCTCCAACAAAAACCTTCCAATGAAGAAAATGATAGTTATTGCATCGGAAAAGAGTTTTTATGCCCATTAAACCTTCAAAATTTGGATGGACCGGCGGGCGGCGGTCCAAATTAACCATTTACTAAGTTAGTAGTCGAGCAGGGTGGATTTCAAAGTCTAAGGAGGTTCCAAATTGAAAATATAATAAAAATAAATAAAAGTATAATTTTCCATTCGAAATTGAACATTGACTAAGTTAGTGGCCTCAGATTCATCCACCTCAGAGGGTTTGGTCTCCGAGAAAAGTAAAAAGAATTGATGCATTGTTACACCAACTCAAATTTAATCAAATAATTTTCCATTTGAAATTGATAAAAAAAATTAATATTAAATATAAGTTTTTTTTATCCAAAACCTATAGTAAGATGCAGTTTTCCATGGTTATGTATGTCGAAAAAAAATAATAGATTTAGATATAAAAATTGCTAATTATTTCATGTATGGGGCATGTGATGGCGTCATACGAAAATCTTAGGATTCAAGGCATTAAAATTTAGTGGGTGAAAAATTAAGAAGAATATTGGTGGATCCCATGAGTTGGAGTAAACACAGGTGGTAAGTCAGTGAAAAAGAAATTAACAAGGTGGATAAGCATTTAATGTGTCGTTATAAGAAGTCATGGAGTATAGAATGTTTTATAAAAATTCAAAATTATCAAATCAAATTGGATGATATGTTGTAGAAGCAGGAAGCACTTTGGCATCTTCATTTGTGAGTGATTGAATTTTTTTTATTAAATTTCAAACAGGGAACAAGACCCCTCCTTGAAGATATCAGGGTGGTCTAAAGTGGTGCAGTCCAAGGGCATCCCCTTGAACAAAATTCATACATACTCGGGGTAGTGAACACACATTCAAGATCACCCTTCGAGGTTCTTTCGGACCGCTCTCTCTAGAGAGAGCATCCGCCACAAAGTTAGCTTCTCTTGGAATATGACGTATAGCACAATCATTAGGGATCATAGCAGTACATCAACAAACAATGTAAGTAAAGGCCCACGACACCTTCACTTTCCCATGCAAGGCCCAAATCAAGATATCATAATACGATTCCACTTCTGATCACACTGTGGATAAACGAGTACAATGATCCATGCCTTTGTGTAACACATAAACTTCCTCCCCTAATGATTCACCAAGTACATGGAAGCTGTTGAATACCATAATGACCAAACCATTCCCATAATGCACCAAACCTCCCCTGCGCATCAGCCCGTCCACGAATGAGCCATCAAAATTAATCTTGAATCCCATTACTGGAGGAACCCACCATACCCAGCAACCCTGCGGCCAGGAGCATACCGTCGGCCTGTTCATAAAATTACAAAGTGTTGTAGAATTCTACCCTCCATTCAGTAGAGATACTAATTCATGGACCATTCTTTTCATATTCACTAGCATTAAAGAAATTGACCACCAGTTTTCAACACGCCCCTTATTTCGCGCCTCCCAGAGTGTCCAGAAAACTACTATAAGCACAATGCAACAGAATTTAGACTCCATCTCATTTTGTTCCGTACCTGAGAACCAGCTTACGAGGAACTCCTGCATGGAGGATAATGTTTCATTGAATTGTCCCCTTAAATAAAAACTGGTCCAAAGATAAACGGCCCAGTCGCTCTTAATAAATAAGTGAAACACCGACTATGTCCATGGGTGAGAGCAATAAATACATATTGAAGCCAAATTGATTCCCTTCTTCTGAATGTTGTCATCCGTCTCCATAGCTTTTTCCTTGCCTTCAATACCAGAAAGGATATCTTTGTGGGAATTTCTATATATCATAGTCGTGATCCCCATTCATCAAGGATTCCCCCCTAACGGATCAGATTCTGGTAGTCCTGCTTGTTGTAGACCCCAGATCTAGCTTCCGTAAAACATAGTCCGTCGACTTCCTCCGAGAACATTACCTCTTTACAAACTTCCATATACTTTGGGGTAAGAATAACTTCAAGAAATCTAGGAATACTGCTAGCTTCTTTGACATAGAAATCCGGAACTGGGCAGTGAGGGAAGAAGAGCTTCTCCCCAGTCCAATTATATCGCCATAGGCTGATATCCCCACGACCCACAACCCATTGTGAAGACTCATGGAGGATTTCCAAATGCTTTCTAACCAATTTCCCAAGTCTGGATATCTTCTTGACCTCCCACTACTCCCAATTCAGACTATATTTAGTCTTCCGAGTTTTGGCCCACAACGAATGGCCCTCTAGAAAATCCCAAGCTAATCGAGCTTGCAAGGATTGCATTGAATCCAAAATGTCCCTAAGACCGACCCACCTTGCTCCACCGGTATTGATAAACGAGACCAGGAAGCCCAGTGGGTTTTTCATGAAAGGTTTCCATCCCAAATTTTTTTTCATCAGCTTCTCCATAGCATCAATAATTTCTTTAGGCGGGTTGATGAACGACAAGACATGCATCAAAATAGAGGATACCACACTATTGATCAAAGTAACCCTACCTCCAAAGTACAAGAACATGGTTTTCCAATTTATCACCCCGAACATTTTATTTAGAATGTCTTCAAAAAATAATTTTTTCACTATGCCGTTTGAAATAGGAGCCCATGATAGATCATAGGTAACTATTTCCTTTGAATACCGAAATTGTCTTGAATGCTCCAGGCCCTCCGTCTTGAAAACATGTTGGAGATTAACACACTGCTCTTACTAGCATTGATTTGTTGTCCCCTGAGGCCTCCATATATCAACATCAACGATATAAAATTAAAAAGGATTCCCTCTTGCCATTTATAAAAATAAGAATATCGTCAGCAAACATAATATGTGAGATGATACCATCTGAGGCCTGGGACCAATAAGTCCAGATATTCCGATCCCACAAGAATCTATGTAGGTTACTTGAAATAGCCTCCCGTGCAATAATAATTAGAGAAGGAGAAAGGGGGTCCCCTTGGCGTACCCAACGAACACTCTTGAAAAAACCATAGCCCTTCCCCAACAATGATATAGAAAGCCACAGAGAAGAGAAGCATCAGAAGCATAAGTCACAAAACCATTCATGGAAACCCATTCTTCTCATTACCCAGATTAAAAAACACCAATAAAGTCTGTCATAAGCCTTATCCATATCAACTTGGATAATCAAGTTGGAACCAACCACCTTCTTATTCAAATTAGCGTTCAGTTCTTGGGAAACTCCAACTGCCCCTTGGGTGCCTCTACCCTGGATAAAGCCATGCTGCTCTTGGGAAATTATTTTTGGGATCACCTTATTCAGTTTCCTAGCCAGAAGACTACCCAGGATCTTATATGAAACATTTCACAGAAAAATAGGCTTGTAATGGTTAATAGATGATGGATCTTTTATTTTTGGCACCAGCACCACCCTGGAGGCACACGAACCCCTGTTGATGGATCCCCAATAAAAAAGTTCTGAATAGCCTCGGTGACCTGTCACCTCACAAAATCACACGCTGCCACATAGAAGGATCCCAGAATCCCATCCGGACCAATTGCACTTTCCAACGACATTGAGCTAACTGTCTCCCAAATCTCGTCCCCTAATGGCAAAGACCTTAGGGAATCATTCTCAATTGAGTTAATACTTTGAGGTACCTTCCCATAAATAACTCTTGATCACACTGTAAGTTATCCCCTCCTGAGGACTCTGGGAGATCTCCCCCTAGTAGCTGCTCAAAGTTTTCCAAAGCCTACCTTCCAGCCACATTCATGTCAGAGGAAAAGGACCCATCCTCTAGCCATATGTTCACTTTTGAACTTTCTCTCTCCTTCAAGATGACATGGAAAAATCCGCAGTTTCTATCTCCTTCCGTAACCCACCTAACCCTCAATCTCTGTCTTAAGCTACTATCTAATTTTTGTAGCCTTTTTACCATCAAGGATCTCTTATCACATAGAATGATGAAGGAGTATTCATTCCACCTATGCTCAAGTATCTCTTCCATATTGTCGATCTCCATCTGCAGCGACTCCACCGAGTCCTTCACTATTTGATTACATGCAAACCACCTGCCGATATCAAACATGATATGTTTAAGGAATCTGGACAATGAGACCCAAGCTATTCCCTCGAACTCTTGAACCCAGGAACCCTTCATCATTTTCATGAATCCCTCTATGCAATTCCATTCCATTGAATACAAGAAGCCTTTACTCTCCTGAGCACCCTGCTTAAGGTTGATAATAATGGGTGTATGATCCGAGAGGGTGCATGAATGCGGAGTGACCGTGGCCCTGGGGAAGAATTCTTAGACTTCAAAGTTCGACAAGCATCTGTCCAACCTCCACTAGATGTGGTTTCTCCCACATATATTATTACAACAGGTGTATTTTCTCCCCAAGAAACCAAAATCCATGAGACCCTTACTTGAGATGAAGCTATTGAAATCCAGCACACCGTTATTGTAAATCGTGGAACCTCTCCTCTTTTCAGATATGTCAACAATGGTGTTAAAATCCTCACAAACCAACCAAGGTAATCCCACCAGATCAAAGGAATTAAGGGATCCCATAGGTTATTCCTAACCATAACATCTGTGCTGGAATAAATGAATGAATACAAAATCACCAAAACTCTGAAAACATACTTGAGAGAAATGAAATGATCCAGCACCTGCACCAAAAAAACCTGAATAAAACCCTTCTAGAAAATCCAAATATGTTTATTAACCAGATTACCATGCATATAGTTTCCAAACCCCAACTTCTTGCTAAAGAAGCTGATTCTCCCTGGGTTCTGTTTGAACTCTAAGATGAAACCCAGGGAAGCCTCATGTGTCCTACACTCAGATGCCAAGAAGGAACATTTTTCTTGCCCCCCCAAGACCTTGAGCATTCCAGATAATCATGGTTGACATTACAACAATGAGGGCTTGGTCTTTTGGCAAATGTTACATGATCTAGGGTAGCAAAGGTCTTTTAACCACTCCTCCTTAGCCATGGAACAAGTCACTGGTCTCAATGATCCTTCCACTGAACAAACCTTATTTTAAAGGAGCACCTTCTTCTTCAAAGGGTTGTCAGATGCCTCCAATAAGGACAACCTATTCCCCAACGTCGTAGAGGAATGTTTTATGGATGCCTCCTCCTGGATTAGGGATGCCATCATAAACCGAGGAGGAGTGTTTCAGACCGAAGATAATTCCTTCACCCGCCCTCCGGGAATCCATTCTGAGAATCCTATGGATAGGAATCAATAGCACATCCAACCAAGGCTAACACTGAAGGCGTCATAGCATCAGCAGACAACAATGAAGAAACCCGTACCTCTCTAACAGAAGGTGCCAACCCTTTTGGAATGCCTAAAAAAATCAAAGAGAGGGCCAAGGATTTCCCTTTATAAATTACCAAATGATTCAAATTATTGGGTGGCACGGAACGTGGTGGAGGAGATATGCCCTAAAGTCCTCATATTGTTGTATACAATATGTGCATGTCATATAGTATGACATGGATGATTATAAAACATATTGTATTGAATGGTTTGGGAATATCATTTGGTATGGTATGTAGATATCGTATTCATACTACCTTATCCAATCATATTGTATGATTGGCTATGTAGTAATGCAGTATTATGTGAAGGATAGTATTGTGCAATTCACATGATATGTTATGACTTATAAGAGGTTTGGGATAGTGTAATGGCGGAGCATATAGGTGAGATGAATGACAATCCTAATGAGAGGGAGGTGAACTCTAAAGTTGATACCTCAGGGAAGCAACCCGATTGTGGTTTGGCGGTTGATGGTGGAATTGGTCACAAGGATCTGTTCAGTTTAAGAGAAAATAAGACTTTAGGTGCCTCTCATGAAATTATGGATGTATGAAGATATTTGCGGAATCTGTCGAGAATATAGGAACAACCTCATTTCTTGATTGTGAGTCAGCATCCTCTGGAAGGATTATATGGAAGGGGCGCATCGCGCATGTCTCTGCGAATCAGAATGCAGATGAAGAGAGTATTAATCTATGCCGATTTTCAATCATTGCTCAGGTTGTGGTGCCCAAGGGGGTGATTCCATGGAAATTCAGTGATCTCACTACAAGGATTGCTAAAATTTCTGGATATACAGATTGGAAAATGACTGCAATGGTTCGTGGCTTTTACCATATCATTTTCTCATCGGATGAAATCAAGCGATGAGCATGGAACCTTGGCTCGGTCCCTCTACGGATTAGATTTCTCCGCATTCATGAATGGGATCGGAACTTCAATCCCAGGGCTATTGAAATCACTTTTTCACATGTCTAGGTACAGGAATGTAATCTGAATTGGTTTTATTGGCATCTGCAGACTTTTTGGGACATCACTTCATTTGTTGGAAATCCTATTAGGCATGAATGATAGAAAGATAATCCTACTTTTGGTTATTATGCTCAAATTCTTGTTGAAGTTGATATGGATGAAACCTTGGTAGAGGAGGTAGTACTAAATAATCAGGATGATACCACCACTCTATGTATTCTGTATGAATGGAAACCCAAATTTTTCCTCAACTGTCACTTCATTGGGCATGAGTATTCGGACTATAATAGGAATAAATCATGTAATTTTTGTAACATTTGAGGACATAATGAGGAAACCTATAGGCAAAAGAAGGTCAATTCCAAGGCTCCCACTTAATCTGGTCCTGCCAGCCTTAAGGAACCTCGGGATGACCCTCCTGCCTGTCTTGATCTGGTTGCAGATTCTGGTGATGCTGATGCAACACCTTATGTCCTAGATGATGGTCTTGAGGTGCATAATGACCTTCTGAAAGATAATTCACCCACTAATGATGTGAGCCTACTACACAATCAGATCAAAGCATTTCCATCTGATAATGGCACTATGACAGATTCTTCAACGTTGGAGCAGATTATGATCTATGATTCTCATATTCAGGACCCTCTGCATACTCCTTCCTCAGTCACTGCCCTTCCTAAAAATGCGGATAATGCTGGTGAAACTGATGATGCAACACTTTCTGACCCCCTTGGGGACTTCTTTCCGATTCAAATAGCAAAGACTGCCAAAAGGATTTTTCCTGCTAGTCTGTTTTCTATTCCTGATGATTCAATTATTAGATTCTCCCTTCTTGGTACTAAGGAATGTATTGATGATGATGATGCTCATACTTCTATTGATTAAGAACCAGGTAACTCTATTCGTCTTATTAATAATATCTCTGTTAAAGTCATGATTCAAAAAAATTATGGTCCTAGCACTAGGCTCGGATCACAAAAATGAAGATCCTCATTTGGAATTGTGAAGGGATTGGGAACACTCCCACGGTCAGATCCCTTAGACATATTATTATGACCAATAGACCAATGTTAATTGGAATTACAGAACCACGAATGAATTTTGAAAAATGGAACTCTTTTATGTGGGATTCAATGGGTTAATTCTTAGTTGAAAACAATCATTTTCAATTGAGTACTGATTCATTGTGGATTTTAAAGCATGACAATGTTAATATTAGATATGTTTTGGTTGATCTCCATTCAGTCACTATTACATGTAGTCTTGGTAATGATTCTATTTCTGTGAAATTTGTTTATAACTCCATCTTGTACATAAGAAGAATAAAATTATGGAGGAATTTAGTTTTTATGTTTGAGAATGTGCCCACTAGTTGGGTTATCCTTGGTGACTTTAATATTCTTTTGAGGCCTGAGGAAAAAACTGGAGAGAATTTTTGTCACATTACTGCCTCTGATCTTTTATCATGCATTGATAAATGTGGTCCTACTAAGGTACTAATTTCTTGAGTTAATTTCACGTGGAACAGATACACTATTCATGGGAGGCAACCAAGTAAACTGAATAGATACTTTGTGCAAGTGGATGAGAGGAATGGGGTGATTGATGTGTCTGGGAGAACTCTACCGAGATTACACTCTGATCATAATCATATACTCATGGATGTCTGTTTCAACAGATTAAGGGCAGTTCCTCTCCCTTTTAAGATTATCAATAAATAGTCTTATTATACCTGGTTGTAGAGAAATTTCGTTAAATGCATGGGAAACTGTTTTCTTGGGTAACCCCTCTCATGTATTAAGCTATAAGATAAAGGTAGTTAAGGCAAGACTAAATCAGTCGAGTAAGGAGTACTTTTACTCTATGGATAATGAAAATAGAGAGGCTGAAAATGTTTTATTAAATTATCAACTAGAAAATCTATGCCAGGATCTACCTCCTTAAGTGGAAATACATGCTGCTTCAAATTTGGAAAGATTTTTGACCCTCAAAGGAAACTTGGTTCAGAACCAATTTAGTCTTAGATTGTTGAAGGAAGGAGACATGAATTCAATGCTTTTTCATTACATGAATAGTGAATAAAGAGCCAAGAGAAGGCTAAATTCGATTACCATTGATGGAAACATATTCTGCTTTGAGAATGAAGTATCAAATGTTGTGACACATTATTTTGAGAAGTTGTACTCAGATACTGGAAATGATAACTCTGATAAAGTTATCAGGTGTTTTTAACCCTCTATCTGGGAGAATAAAAACAAGAGGCTTGCTGATATACCTAGTGAAATGGAAATACATGATACTTTATTCTCCCTGAATATTGATAGTTTGGCAGGTCCTGATGGATTTACGAAAAAGTTATTCACGATTTATTAGGATATCATTTTTCTTGATGTTTATAATGCCGTGAATGAATTTTTTAGGTCATTTTATATGCCCTTTAGAATGAATTCTAATTTTGTTTCTTTAATTCCTAAGAAGGAGAATGCTAATGATATAAAGGACTTCAGACCAGTTGCTATTGGGAATACCATTCCATAGCTAATTAGTAAAATCATGGCTAAAAGTATAGGTGAGATTTCCATGGACCACATCTCGTGCAATCAATTTGGGTTTGTTCTATGGAGGAATATACAAAACTATCTTTATACTTCCTCTGAATGTGTTAATGATATGAAGAGAATGGTAAAGGACGGAAATATGGCAGTGAAGATTGATATCTCCAAGGCCTTTGACACCATTAGATGGAATTTTCTATTTACTATTCTCAAAATGCATGGATTCTCCCATAAATTCATTGGGTTGATTGGTTTTATTTTAGAGAGTGTTGGGCTATCAATTATGGTTAATGGGTCCCCCATGGGTTTTTTCGAATGCTCCAATAGAGTAAGACAAGGTGATCCTCTTTCTTGTATGATATTGGCCATTACTGATGATTATTTGAGTTAGTGTATCACTGATCTAGCTAACTTTGAGCAGTATCAGAGGATGAGAGTGGGGAGGGATTTATGTGCCCCATCTCTATGATGATGACATCTTACTCTTTAGGAGATCAGATAAAGGCACCATCAATTGTATTAAGGGTATCTTCTCACACAATGAAGAAGTTGCAGGTCATGTTATGAGTAGGGAAAAATCGTCTGTCATCTTTGGTGGAGGAATTTTAATCTCAAGGAAAATTATAATTTCTCTTAAGCTTGGGGTGAGAAGAGGATATTTTCCTTTCACTTACCTTGGGGTACCACTTTTCTGGGCTAGGTTAAAGAGATGTTACCTAAATAGTATTTCTATGAGGATCACAAATCATCTTGCAATATGAAAGAGGTAAATTCTGTCCCATGTAGGGAGAATATGTCTGGTTAACTCAGTGATAACGTTAATGTCGGTGTATTATTTATATTTATATAGAGGCCTAGAGCTCTTATCTAGGATTTAAATTGTAAAATTAGAAACTTCATATGGACTGGGTCAATTCATGAAAGGAAGCTCGTTACTATATCCTGGAAGGACTACATAAAACCTGTTCATATGGGTGGGTTGGGAATCAAAGATATAAGGATTTTCAATGATACTCTAATTAAAAAATTCATATGGAAGCTCATCTCTAGTCCAGATCACTCTCTATATTTTCTTGTCATCAGGTTCATTGGGAAACATCATGCAGGATATGCTAATTATATCAGTTCAACTGTATCTCTAGCTCTAAAAAAGGCACGTGTTGACCTAATGGTCTATTCCAAATGGGTGGTCTGTAAAAAGTATCATTTGAACTTTTGGAATACATATTAAATTAATCGGCCCATTAGTGATGATACATGATAGAGCTAATATTTTTAATATTTTTTATATGAATTTAAATTGTTTTAATCATCCCAAATTATCAATTTGAGCTTATATGAATCAATTTTGGATTTATGATGTGTTTTGAGAAAAATGGTGAAAAATGCATAATTATTGATTTTAGAAATATTTTGACATCAAGGATAGTTTAGTCATTTAATTCAAATTATAAATTCAAATTGAGTGAATATTTTATTTTTGGAAACTTTATTTTATTTTCTTCAATTTTGATTTCTGGACCCGGAGCTGATTCTTCCATCTAAAGGGACTAAAAAATCAATTATGTTAAATAGTTTTCCGGGCGGACATCGTAGACCCCACCACTTTAACGGAACTATATCTCGGCCTACACACCTTTAATTGTGATGATTCCACATGGGAGGTTGAACAGACAACACATTTATAAAAAACATTTAAGAAGGGGACTATGTGTGTATCAGTCATTGATTGGTTCTACAACACATGAAATTTAAAGGGGAAAATTTGGCCTATAAAAATAGGGTCACTCCTTCCTCTCAAATCATCTCACTATCCATCAATTCTTTCAAGGCACCAAGGAGGAGATCTCCACCGAGGTAGGGCAGTATCAAATCTTCCCCCTTTATTTTAAATTTATTTATTTTCTTTATTTTTTTTAGTTTTTAGTTGTAATTTTGATTTCTAATAAATTCATGCATTGTTTTTATTTCTGTGTCCACTCATCCAACCTATTTTCTTATTCTCATATTACCATCGTGAACTATAATACTGATGATCTTGAGTAATTAATCTGAGGAATATCCTGAGGGAGTAATAAGGTTCATGAACCCGAGACCATGTTTTTAATATTATTTGAGTTAATTCTAAGGATAATTTATAGTGGGTGTACTAATCATTGTGGTTGTCTAAAGTTTATCTTCTTAATCTACAACCATATTCCCACAATTGATGAGGTCGAGTAAGGGTGTTCTTGGTGATCGTTAAGTGGAATTTTCATTCATAACTGTGGTAGACTAAGGTGTTCATCCGTACGATGGAGTGTGTTCACTATGAATATTTGAAGATGGTCAATGAAGTTGCTCCTTGAAAATTATCTCGGGAGAAATTCCTTTCTTCACTAATTCTATTATGTTTAGAATTTCATATTAATTTGAATTTAATTTTTTCATTTCATTTATTTTAATAAATTCCATTTTATTCATGAAATCTAAAAGAATAAAAAGTAGTTATTTAGGTGAATTAGATTAGTTGAATGAATAACTGATAAATCTCCTTAAGTGAGACTACCCTGGTCAGCCTCTATGCTGCACTAGGAAAACATAAAAATACGCTTTTTCCATGACCTATGACAAGAGTGCGTCAAAACTAGCATCATTTATGGGGAGACAATCAGTAGTTTACTTATATTTTTCTATTTTGAAATTGTAGTTAGATTTTAAATTTTTCTTAAAAACAAAAAAAAACAAAAAACATCCAAGAAAAGTAAAATTTCTAGGATGTATCCAAACTTCAATTACTATGCATGGAATGACTACTCATAGGTGAAACAAAAACAAGAGGAAGCTGCTTTAGACTACAATAGAGCTCAGGTGAATGAACATAAATAGGCCATGAAAGGACTAAAGATTCAAATATAAAGGCTAACAGAATATGTGCATACTACCCAAGATAAACCTGACCCTGAGCCGAGGCTAGAACCTAAGGTAGTGGTGGAAGAAATTTCACCACTCATCATTAAAATTAATGAACCATAGGAGGTAAATTTTGAGGTACCTAAATATTAATTCATCCTCACACAATAATATATTGGAGATATAGATGAAAAAGGATTACATTCTGAGATACATGGGAGAGATCAACATGAACTGGATTAATTTTGGAATGAATCTGAGGAACTAATTGATCTCACTAAGTCTTGAAAAGAAGAATAATTATTAACACTGAAGGAAGAACCACCAGAGTGGTGGAATTTGAAGTAATGATGGAGGATCCTGACTACCTACCTCCATCCATTGAAGATAGAATCCAAGAGGAACTTTCAATTGAAGAGGATATTAATTCCAAACCAAATCAGGGAGCTGATACATTCTTAAACTCGAATTAATTAAAAAAATTTTAAACTAATTTGAGTATCTCTCCTAATTATATTGAATTTTCAGATTCAGAAAACTCATAATACACCATGGAGGATGATATGGAAAATGATTCACCTATTGAGGAATGCCTGGAGATCCCTAAAGACATTGAATATCTAGTGGAGGAGCCCCATCATGAAGAGATCCATGTTGTTGAGCCTGAGGAAATTAGACAAGAGGCCGAATCCTCTATGAAGCCTGCACTTAAAGACAAGATGGTTGCACAAGTAGCAACAAAAGGAGAGAAGGATCCCAAATTCATCCTACCCCCTCCATGAAATCTGTACCAAATTACGAAGGGGCATATCTAGTATACTCTGTTCACAGAGTCCTACATAATAAGAACAATAAAATGCAAGCTGGGAAGAGCCACATGTGATAGTTCAAATCAAATAATCTGTATCCACTAAACGATTATGGATAAAAAATTGTACTTCCCTATGGAGCCAGTAAAAGATTCTAGAGCCCACTTGTGGGATCATACCATGATTTATCATTTACTTGATTTTTAGTACTTTTGTTTTAAATATTAGGAATTAAAATTTAAAATTTAGTATTAGGAATTAGTCCAGCATGTGAACTACTCCCTCTTATCTTTTTGATAATTAATGACATGATCTTTGTGCTTAATTGAGTTGTTTTCTTTTATAGGTTCATGATGGTAGAAGAAAACCCAAAGCATTGGAGTAAGAGGACCAATTATTTATTTCAAAAGGTACTTCACATTTTATGATTATCTCTTAAACTCCTTACATTTTTTGGTCCAAAAAATGAGTTGATATTTATAGATAATAATTGCATACCCACAATCAAATTAATGCTTAACCTGACATATCGAGGAGACATGAGTTTCATAGGAATCTAGTGATTCCATGCTTTATATTTCAATGTTAATGAGATTGAATGAGTAAAATGTAAAATTGAATATTTTATGTGAATCATGGATATTGAAATTATGACTCATGATTTAAGGGAATTAGTTGATTTATGTAAATGACATTTCCCTACAATTTTTCATACTTTGAATTTCTGAAATTCCTATGAATTAATTTGTTATTATTGATCATTCCTTAAGTGATTGTCTAAAATCCAATGTCTCATTCTTGAGAGGATTTCTAGACCAAGTACTTCCTATTTATTCTTGAGAAAATTTCTTGAGTGATCTTGGGACATGTCACCAACCATAACTTTCATTTTAACTTGTCAAAGCTATGAATGTGCAAAAAAATATTTAAAAAGATTGAGGCATCTTTTTGAAATCCATTATCCTTAAATACCAACTTTATATAAATCCTTATTTTAGCCCATAGAGACCATTAATGACCTTTATAGGGATGATCCATGTTTCCACCCATTTTTATCCATTCCTACCCTACTCTTTGTATTTGAATGATTGTTTAATGATGAAGTGTGTGGATGACGAGATTAATGGTTGAAGGGATGATTTACTTTGTAAGGAAAAGGTGTGGGGGTGTTATTGTGGGAGATTTAAAAGGTTGTGGAGTCATTCATTGTACATCATTGTTTTCCCCTCTTGAATTAAAAAAACAAAAAAATGCCAAAAAGAACAAAAAAGGGGTTGTGATTTGGGAGAACCAAAAATCACCATTTTCCAGACGGATGTTCTTTTAATCATATGTGGTTAGGTTATGGTTGTGGGGTTTGATCTAATCATATCTTTCAAAAGAAAATAATTTTTTTAAAAAATTTAAAAATATCAAGAGGATGCATTAAGCATTCATTATGCTTTACATTGAGCATGACCTTACTTTGTGTTTTGGGGGAAGTGAGTGTTGGCACATTAAAGGGGATAATTTCATTAATCTATTGATATTATGCATTATACTTAAGAGGTAAACCTCCTCCTTGAGCCTGAATTTTGAAAACATCAAATCCTACCAACCTTATTCCATAGAGTCATTTGGACCATTATTGAAAAGTCCTCATGATTTTATATACCTTTTTTTCTTTACAAAGTGGAGAAAGTAGTTCTTTTAAAAGATTAAGTATAAGGTGCATGTTATCATGATATGATCATAACTCTACTTGAATCTTATCATGAGATATGGGAGGAAAAATTCAAAGGTGAGGTAAATCATGATGTGGCATGCTTAATAATAATTAAATGAGATGCTTTAATGAAAGAATTAAGTTCCATTTTTTTCAAAGGGGAAAAGTAATATACATGAATTAATTGTTTATTTGAAAAATTGGAAATTAAATTTATATTTTGTGTGTATTTTTTAATGTTTTATGTGACATTGAAAATCATTAAATTATATTACTTTAGAATTTGTATATTCATAACATTGGTGTCCTCTGAAATCCATGTTGAGATTTTATGCTTGCGGACAAGCATGGTTTAAGTGTGGGGGAATTGATGGATCTAATATTTTCAATATTTTTTTTATTAATTTTATTTTTTTAGTCATCCAAATCATCAATTTGATCTTATATGAATCAATTTTAGATTTATTATGAATTTTGGGAAAAATAATGAAAAAAGCCTAATTATGTATTTTAAACAGATTTTTACATCAGGGTATTTTAGTCATTTAAGGATAAATATAAATAAAAATTGAGTGAGTATTTTATTTTCTAAATTCTTACTTTATTTTCATAAATTTTTTCATCTGGACCTGGGGCTGATTTAGCCATCTAAAGGGCCTAAAATATCAATTAAGTTAAATATTTTTTCTGACCGGACAACGTGGACACCACCATTTTAACAGAACTATATCACTGCCTAAACACCTTAAATTTAGATTCTTCCACCCAGGATAGCATGAGGACACATAAGGTCGGCTCTACATCAAATTTTTGAATGTTTTGAAGTCATTAAAGCTACCATTGGATGTTATATTTTTAAAGGAAGCTTCCTGGAACCTACATCCATAAAATAAACCTTCAAATAAAAATCATTACTAATTAATATGGTGTCAAAATGAGATTATATTTGGAGGGTGAATGTAAAACATATATATTAACAACTATGAATAAGGGGTCTATGTGTAAATTGGTCATTTATTGGTTCTACAATGCTTCAAATTTCAGGGGACAAATTCTTCCTATAAAAGGAGGGGAGATCCTTCCTCTCAAATCACCCCATTACGCATCCATTACATCAAGGAACCAAGGAGGAGATCTACACCAAGGGAGGCCAGACATAAATCTCCCCCCTTTAATTTGAAATTATTTATTTTCTTTATTGTTTTTAGTTTTACATATAATTTTAATTTCTAATAAATTCATGCATTGTTTTTATTTCTGTGTCCACTCATCCACCCACTTTTATTCGTCTCATCTTACCATCGTGAACTATAATACTGATGACCATGAGTAACTAATCCAAGGAATATCCTAAGGGAGTAATAAGTTTCTTGAACCCCAGACCATGTTTTTAATATTCATTGAGTCAATTATATGGATAATTAATAGTGGGTGTCATCCTCACTATGGTTGTCTAATGATTAACTTCTTAATCTACAACCACTTTCTATCGATTGAGGAGGTGGATGAAGGGTGTTCTTGGAGATCGCTAAGTGGAATTTTCATTCATAACAGGGTAGACTAAGGTGTTCACACATACGATGGTGTGTGTTCACTAAGAATATTTGAAGCTAGTCAGTGAAGGTTCTCCTTGAAAATTGTCTCTGGAGAACTTTCTTTCTTCACTAATTCCATTTTTTAGCATTTAATATTAATTTGAATTGATTTTTTGAATTTCACTTATTTTCATAAATTCTGTTTCATTCATAAAATATAAAACAACAAAAACAAGTAATTTAGGTGAATTCTATTAAGTGAGTGAAGAACTGAGAAATCTCCTCAAGTGAGATGACCCTGGTTAGCCTTTCTGTTGCACTAGGAAAATATAAAAATACACTTTTTTCCACGCCCTATGACAGTTATGCTTCAAAACTAATATTTCATCTGCATTGAAAAATATTACTTTTTTCTGAATTTCATGAGAATCTAGATCTCACTGGGATGCTGCCTAGTAGTATCCATCTGAAAATTTCAAGATACTACTTTAATGATTGTGATACTTTGGTCTGGATGCCCAATCTAATTAGAAATTTCACCCCAAGGGTGTGCTATAACAATCTTTGTAGTGTCTCACTGAACCCTAAATGTTGGGTCATTGAATTTTACAAGGCTTTCATTCCTCTTGATCACTGGATTTTAATATGGATAATTTGGATGTAGAGGCTCCCTCTCCATGTCCACTTGCAGTGCACTAGGCTCCATCTAGCTTCGGTCTTCCTGTTCTATTTAGAGGTGGATGGATCTCTTTGACATGTTTTTGTATCTTCAAAGTTTTCATGCAGTTTGTGGATGAATGTGTAGAAGCTATTCTACTGTTCTCTCAACAACTGACCAGTTGATGGGATTTTTCGGTACATATGCGGGAATGAATGCAATGAGCAGGTCTGGTCGCTTCTTCTTACAGCCTCTTCTAGTGTTATATATTTGACATGTAGGTCATGAAATGACTTGTTATTTAGTAATGCGGAGCCATAATTTCACACTAGGGTTATTTTATTACATATTTCAATTCAAAATGATTCTAAAGTTCCGACTAGGTCCATGAAAAATGATGTTTCTGATCGGGTTTTTTTAAGATCGCTTGGTGTCAATGGAAGGATGAAAAATCCAATGATGATGAAGTATGTCAGATGGATACCACTAATCTCTCAATGGATAATGGTCAATGTTTATGGAGGAGATTGTGGAGCACTGGGTCTCTCTGGATGTGGTGGTTTGTTTCATAATTTTCGAGGCTTTGTGAAAGGATGTGTTTTTCATTATATTGGCAATGGATATGCAATCGAAGTAGAGCTATGGGAAATAATAAAAAAATTCCGGTTCTCCATTCACTATGGTTGGCATGACCTATGGATTGAGTCAGACATATCTATTATAATCCAGATTCTCAAAGATCAATTATGGAATATGCCATGGAAGATGATATCGCCCTGGAGTTATTGCCTTCGGCTTATGGAATTGTTATCTCTTGAAGTCACACATGTCTACCAGGAGGCCAATCAAGTTGCAGATTTCCTTTTGAAGAGAGCAATTTTAGAGGTCAGTTCTAGTTGGTGTTTTGTATTACCTAAGTATTGAAATTGTTTTTATAAAGCATATTGTGATGGGGTGATATATACTCGTCCTTGAAGAGTTTCTCTGTAATGTCCTTTTGTGTAAATTAACATTTTTTTATATCTTAATGGGAGCAGGCTTTCCTGACTCCTGATCTTCTGAGTATGACTGATTATAAAAGATGAATGTTAAACATTAATATTCTGTTAATTTTCCACATAAGTTGTCATTACTGTATAAAGAATCAATGCACTTAAGCACTGATTGCATAATCAAAAGGTTAAAATTTTGGGGTGGAGATTGACATCGCAATAAAAGCAGTCACAAAACACTAGAAAATTCACCTCTTGGATTTTTCCACCCAAATATTGTTTTTCACATCACACGATAGAATTTTACAATGCACCCAAATTATCATTCTCTCAAAACCCAGTGGATTTTTTCATTCACCCAAAGGAATTTTTTCACACACATGGACATACCATTTTGTTGTACCACTAATCATCATAATCAGGACACACCGTTTGATCTCCACAACCAAGCAGACTTTCTATACTTGACTCCCCATCATGAATCTATTCGTACATTACTGTAAAAAATTCTCTTGTTATAGTAAAACACAATCATCTTCACCTCGATTGATATGCCTTTATCGATATTTGGGCAACCACAAAGGCAACACCCCATTCGTTCCCTCTCAAAGCAGCTACATATTGTCAGCCCCTCATCTTTAAAATTATTCCGATGTATCCTTTTTATAAGCATGACACATGGGTCTAACAAAATAGATTTTTTTTTCAAAAACTCTATCTTTTTTAAAAACTTTTCCTTCCCATGTATCACTCTTATTTTTCAAACACCATTATCCCTTTTTTTCTCTCTCCCATAATCAAATTTTAAAATAAAAACCCAAGAATATTCACCTTGATTTAAAAATTGAATACTCCACTATCATCTCCACCATCATCCCCATAGTGATCATCCATCTCAACCATTGTCGATTCCGCTATGATCTAATCCATCACATCAAATCCACCTTAGTCAGATCACTATATGCATCAGATCATCCATGTCGATACTAACATGATTTATCACAACCATTACTTGTGTCATCTTTATATATCTATGAAAAACTCCTCAACGTGACTTCATCGCTACAGCTCGATATTTTTAGGTTGAAACCGTGAACCTCTTCTAATATAAGTTGTTGTAGTGGATCTTAAAATCACATAATAAGTAGTCAAAAAACACCATAAAGTTCACTTGAATTATTTTTCCACCTAAAAATTTTATACATCTCCTAATGGAATTTTACAATGCACCCGAAAGATTTTTCTCTCAACACTTTAGGAATTTTTCTCACACCCGAATGCATTCTTTCACACACATTGACATACCATTTTGTTGTACTGCCAATCATCATAATCAGGACATACCACTTGATCTTCACAATCATGAGGACTTTCGATACATGGCTCTCCATCATGGATCTCTTCGAATGTGGTTGTTTAAAATTCACTCGCCATCGTCACACGGTATCGTCTTCACCTCGCTCTGTACACTTTTGTCGGAAGTTGAGAAACCAAAAAGGCATCACCCCCATCATTCCCTCTCAAAGAGGATACATCTTTCAAACCCCTTCTCCTTGAATGTAGCATAATACATCCTTTTTATAAGCATGACACGTGGGTCTAAAAAAATATCTCATATTTTTTTCTCAAAAATAGTATCTTTTTTCAAACTTTCTCATCCTATGTATCACTATAATTTTTCAAACACTCTTATCCCTTTCCCCCCCTCTCTCCCATATTTAATTTTTAAAATAAAAAAAACCAGCCTAAAACCCATTGTAACCACATGAAAAACTCAAACATTCCATAATGTATGCATTAATTCATGGATGAATCAAGACAGTCTTGAGAGGCTAAAAAAGGAGGTGATCACTATGCACTATTATAATATAGGAAATTAACTATACTAAAAATTGAATTTATCAGTGCTAGAGAAGATTTTACCACAGAAATGAGATTAAAATCCCTAGTCTTTTCTTTGCACTAAAAAATCGTTGATATATAGACATACTGTAGTATGCTACAACAGAAAACTGCAAAACCAGTGCAATGTGATGAAACAACACACCACAACACCAAAAGCACCATTAAATCAGTAAAATCAAGTACGAATACCGAACTTAAATTAAATAAAATTTACAACACAAATAGAAGAAAAAATGTAATTTATAGACATTTCAAACATTTGTTTATACAATTAAATACGTAAAAATTATAACATACATTCGAAAACAACAGTCTTTGTCTTTTAATCATAACCTCTGATAAAAAAACAAACATGTATAAGTAAAAAACTATTTTTTAGTAACAATATAACGAAATAAATTAAAAAAAGTGTTAATTTTAAAATAAACATTGATCTATACTAGGAACACCATGTATCAGATTGAGTTATAGTTGATTCTTGAATATTACACCATTTCTGGTTCATCATCAATTATTATCTCTGTGAAAATCATCTAAGTATAATATAAAATTGATAATAAAATTCATAATTAATTGTAGATAAAATGATGAGAAAAAATATAGTCTTGTTTTCTTGGTTTCGACCATGTGATGTGCTTTTTAAACTAAATTGACACTTAAATATTGAAAAGACGCACTTGGAGTCATACCGATCTCACTGTGCGCCGAATTGAGGTGCGACTAATTCCTAAATATCTCAAATGACTTATGGATCATTTTCCTAAAGTATAAAAACAATATGAGTGTGTTAGATTAGTTTTGAGTACGTCACTTGTCTTTTTTTTACTAAAATAACATTTTAAAATGGAAACATGCACTTTGACTCATAATGGTCACATAATGTATTGGGATAACATGATACAAATTCCTACATGCCAAAATTAAATTATGAACCATTTTCCTAAATTATCAAGACAATATGAGTGTGTTTTCTCAGTTTTCAGTGATTGACACTTTTTGAACTAAAATATCGATTTTAAACTCATAACAGACACATTGAGTCATACTGGGCACATCTTGTATCAGATTGAGGTGTGGTTGATTCCTACACATCAAAATGACTTACGAATTGTTTTCCTAAATTAACAAAACAATTCTAATGTGTTTTCATGGTTTTGAGTTGGCTAATTTTCCATTTTACTAAAATTTAGGTCAATTTTAAATAAAAAGATGCACTTTGAGTTATACTAGTCACACCATGAATTATATTGAGGTTTAGCTAATTCATAGACATCAAAAATGACTTATATAATATTTTTCTAAATTATCAAAACAATCTAAATGTGTTTTCTCAGTTTTGATTAGGTTAGTTGTCCCTTTCACTAAAATTGATGTCAATTTTAAATAAAAAGATGCACTTGGAGTCATGTAGATCACATCGTTCATCATATTGAGGTGAGACTAAATCCTACACATCCCAAATAGATTATGGATCATTTTCATAAATTATTAAAACAACATGAATGTGTTTACTTTGTTTTGAGTATATAAATTTTCTTTTTTTACTATAATGTAATTTTAAACTGGAAACACGCACTTTGAGTCCTACTCATCAAACCGTATATTAGTTTGACATGAGTCTAATTCCAATATGTCATAAATATATTATGAATAAATTTACTAAATTATTAATAATAAACAATCATGTTTTCTTGGTTTTCAACGAGGGAAAAATCTATCGATTTTAAAATGATAACAGACACATCGATTCACACTCGGCCCATCATGCATTGGATTTATGTGTACCTGATTACTGCATGTCAAAAATAAAATATGGATATTTTTCATAAATTATCTAAAAAATATGAATGTGTTTTCCCAGTTTAAAGTAGTACAATTGAGATTTTTACTAAAATTGATGTTAATTTAAAATTGGAGCCATAACGGTCACACCGTGCATCATATTTGAGGTGAAACTGATTCCTACACGGGTCAAGTGACTTATGAATCATTTTTCTGAAGTATCAAAACAATCCAAATGAGTTTCCTTAGTTTTGAGTATGTCGCCTTTTTTTTACTAAAATGACATTTTATTTTGAAAACACACACTTTGACTCATATCGATCACATCATGTATTGGTTTTATGTGAGACTGATTCCTATATGCCACAAATGACATATGAATCAATGTATTAGATTATCAAGAAAACCAGAGCACCTTTTCTCTTTTTTTAGTGAGTTACTTTTTTTGAACTAAACTATTGATTTTAAACTAATAACATACAAATTGAGTCATAGCGGTCACACCATGTGTTGAGTTGAGGTGCATCTGATTTCTATACGTCCCAAATGACTTATAGAGCATTTCCCTAAATTATCAAAATAACCAGAAATTGTTTTCCCAGTTTTGAGTATGTAAATTGTCTTTATTAGTAAAATTAATGTCAATTTTAAATAAAATGAAGCACTTAGAGTCATACCAGTCACACTATATGTCAGATTGAGGTGTGACTGATTTCTATACATCCTAAAGTCTCAAAAAATCAAAAATACCTATGTTTCTATGTTTCAATTATCTTTCTATGTAGAACTTCCGACATTGGATATATATTTACTCATCATTATTAGCCAAAAAACATTTATTTTTGTTGAACTATAGAAGAGAATATGAAGATCATGTGACCATTATATCATGAGAAGTCTCCATAATGGGCACATGATATTCCTCTACTCTTCTGGATTTCAACAATGAAAAATATTTTTTCTGCTAACAACATCGAATCAATATGCAGCGTTGGAAGTTCGACAAACAAAGATAATTAAAATTTAAAACATTATTAAATTAGAAGAAAGAAACATTTTATCTCTTTTGTGGATTGTTGAAAATGTTTGAAAGAAAAATATGATTTTCCAAAAGATATGTGAAAAAAATAAATAAGTATTAGATAAAAATGATAAGGATATTAACTTATAAAGAATAAATAAAATTATGAAAAATTAATTAATTATGTAGTAGGAATTCACCTTTTCCTGAAGGTTGTATGCATTCTTAACACATTTACATGTTGTCATTATATTAGTTGTTGGCTCGAAGTCCAATACCTTACGAGCATGAGTAGCTTCGAACAAACAACTCCAACTCGAAAAAAGGAATCTAAATATACAAGAAAACAATTATTATACGAGTTATACTAAAAATAAATTAATTAAAAATCAATATGAAATAATACATTAATTATACGGATAATGATTTTAATGTGAAAAAATTGTTGACCACAAAGATATGCCAATAAGAAAGCAGGAAGGATGATAAAAAAACGCAAATAGATCTCACCAAAAATTCAATCAATGAGTGAGGAGGATGAGGATAAAATAAGATACCTTGGATTGCAGTTTTTAATCATATGAGAGAAATTAGATATATCTTATTGGGTTTATAAAAAATTCATTTTGTATAATAAATACATAAATACACATAATATTTTCATTATCAAAGGTGAAAATTATAGACAATTATAATAAGGGAAACTAAACATTAAATTGTTTCAAATAATTTTAGTATGATTTAAAGAAAATGAGTAATTGAATTTAAGAAAGAATTACTTCACTATGGTAGGTGTTACCCTATGAATTCTTCCAAAGGTGAATTTTATAGATAATTATCATCTTGATTAGATCATCTTCCAAACATTAATCATTACATTTTGTTGTTTGGAACTCATCCACCTTCTCTTATAGACATGAAACTATGTTTCTTGAAATACTCAAAGTAGTAGTCATCTATATGGTGACTACAACACAATTTAGTAAGAGAAACATAAAAGATATGAGGGATGTGTCCCAAGAAAAAAATTGGAATAATAACTATTTGGGAGATGAAACTAATGATGATGACAATTGTACTCCATTAGGTTATCTAAAAGGGGTAATGTCTTTTATTTATGAGAATTAAATGGATGGTATTCAATGATTCCTAAGGTTGGAACCAAAAGGAAATGTTAACGAATGATTTGTTTTTAGATGGGTTAAAGTAAAACATACACAGTGTCTATTAGATGTTTGATGAAAAAACTTATGTGATTTTTAAGAAGTATTAATGAGGGGTTATCATTTCAAAGGTGGATATATTTTTACAAAGGTATAGGAAACTATCCTAACCATTTTTTGATTTGGGGTAAGTAAAAGTTTTTGGTAATTTTGTTTGAAAGAGGAAATTGATTTGTGGTAGTGACAAATAGATCACATTAGATAATGCGACAATTAATTATTGTATTAAAAAGGGTGGTTTAAGATGTTTTTATGATGAAAAGATAAAACTAATAGATATTGTTTTCTAATTATAATGGGGAGATTGTTAATAATTAAAATAATCATGAAGCATCTGAGGAAATTTATGTTGAATTTATTAGAATAGGGGGGTAGTACACGAGTCTAAGGTAGCATCAAAATAAGACATTTATGGTGAGTAAAATGAAGACGGATTATCAACTGCAAGAAATACAAGCAAGGATGAAATACATGAATGAAATTTCATTGGTGATCATACTGTTTTAGTGAAAAATTGATAGAGTAGGACTCTAAAAAAAGCTTATTTTTTCCTAAGTAGAGCCAAAATAATTTGGAGAGGCTGAAAAATATGATAATTGGATCAAAACTGTACAAGAGATCTTGATACGAATAAGGACAATGTTACATGGGAAATTGTTCCAAGGCTAGAAGACAAAATTGTTATTAGAACATAGTGGGTGTTCAGTAATAAACTCATTTACTATGGAAAATTGTATTAAAATAATGAATGGATAGTGTGAATGGGGAACTCCTAGATCAAAAGAATTTATATATATGATAAATTTACTCCCATATCCCAATTGTAATATATTTGAATTTTCTTGTCTATTTCAGTGAAAATGTGGTAAAACATATTCCAAATGGATGTCAAATCTATGTTCCTCAATGGATTTATTAAGGGAGGGTTAAAAATTGAGAAACCAGATGGTTTTATTATAGATGAAAATGATAGAAAGGGGTTCCAGTTAAATAATTTTTTGTATTAGATAATGAAATCACTGAGGAACAGATATTTAAGGTTGGATAAATACCCATGGAAGATTAATTTTTATTAAGGTAGATTTTATCATAGCCTCTATATCAAGAAGAAGAATGATCAAAGGATGTTGGTACTCATATATATGTTTAAGACATAATATTTTAGGATTGTAAAAAGTATAATGAATTTTTTGTGTGGATCGTATGAGGTATAATATCAATATTTCTATGATTGGTGAAACTTCTTCCTTGGTTTATATGCTAATCATGGAAATCTTAGCACATTAATTTCTCAATTAAAATATGAAAAAGAGGTTCCAAAGTGATTTTCCATAGAATATTCCAAACCAATGACAACACCAACTGCTATATGGATGAATTTTTCAAATTTTGATGATTGAAAAGTGGTAAATGTCATGGAATATAGGTATTATGAGCCTATTATACCTCACAACAACATTAACCAACATTGGGTTTGATATATTTTAAGTTGCACAGTACCAAGGAGAGCCACATTCTATCTTGGAAGATGATACTTCAATATATCTAAAAATTGAATTTTGGGGTTTTTAATTGTAGGATAGTGAAACTAGAGTTGTTAGGATATAGGTATGTTGGATGAGAAGGTTTAGTGGATAAATAAGGGAAACTAAAGTTATCAAAAAGCCTGGATATCATTCAAGAATTGGCTTTGTACAACCCTTAAATCATTCGACCCTTGAATCGTTTGAGCCTTGGGTACATGCCTTGGAATAGTTGGAGCCTCGATTCTAACCAAGATTTGATAGTGGATTCAATAAAAATGAATTCCAGTAGCCTGTGGATTCAATGGAAAGATTCAGATATCACAAATTGGTTTGCAATGGTTAGGGTACTTAAAATAGATTTGAGAAATAATCACTTCCAAAAAAATAATTAATGAAGATACCTTTTATTAATGATTCCAAAATAGAACTGATGAATACACCTTTTATGAGTGTTAAGTTAATAAGAGATGATAAAAAGAGTCTATATCAGTGCTAAAAAATATCTAGTAAATACTTATAATACATTAATAATAATAATTGTTTATTAAAATGTATAATTACTAGGAAAGTATAGTCATAAGCAGTAGCTTTCGACTATTTATTGACTGAAAATAGCCATTTTTATTAATTTTGGAGAAGAAAAGAACAATAGTGTCATGGGGGTATGAAAAAATGCAGGACAAGAGCATCATTAACCACATGATTGAGGCCCTCTTGAGGAAAGGACCCTAAACTAGTGAACAAAACCATACTATGATTCGGTGAATCCATGGACGCCAAGAAGTCTGCAACCTTGTTCCCCTCGATGGACAACATCCAACATAAGCAAAGTCACATTTAAAAATAAAAAAGATCATTCCCATACCTAGACTTATAATTAGTTTCCCAATATTTTTTAGAGTTACCTTTATTAAAGATCCGGAGAATATCAATATTGACCCACTTTGACACCTTCGATAAGGATCTGGTAGTCACGGACTTTGACATGTTGGAGTAGTCCTTCCTTAGCTTTCTCTTAAGGGGGAGGGGGGGGCTAAAACCCCACTATCAATCAGTTTCTTCTTACCATGTGTAATAATATACTTGATGGGGGATTTATCACAACCCAAAACTTTAATGTGACAACCATCACTTACCCTATCATCATTAGAAGAATTTTCTCATTTATTAGGTATTTTCAAGGCTTTGTACGGTTCCTAGATCTCCTCCTCTAGCTTTCTCTAGGACTGAGATCATAATCCCTTGGATTAATTTCTAGCATAGTTGTATCTATCATCTATATGAACCCTCACCCCATAAAATGGGGATGTGTGTTGGGGTCCTACAAAAATAGATCATCAGGCGCTCCCTCATCCATCACAACATTTTTAGAAAGAATAAATGGACCTTTTGGCATGTATATATTCACATCCTAATCAGACCCTTCGTATCTAATTCTAAAAAAATCAACCTGAGCCTCCCTCCAATCACGTTCACTAGCATCAACATCTTCTACTATTCCGTTATAGGCTGAAAGACCTTCACCTTTATATGGGTCAACAAGTCCTTCCATACCATCACCCAATGTAGCTGCAGTTCCCTAATCCACCACTGCACATAGTGAGTTAGTACCTTCAAGATCATGTCTCAACCTACCAAATACATCATTAATTTTCAGATCAAGAGGCATAGCCTTTGATTTTTTCGACATTCCGTGAACAAATTCACTAAAAAACACCTGACCAGCTCCCTAAGAAGTAGTTTGATCAGGAACCATCACGACCCTTATTTGGAATTATTCCATCCATATTCAAGGAATTTCCTCGTTCAACACACACTCCATTTGGTACATGATCTATCTAATTTTCACTCAAACCAGACCCCTTCTACATCGACATTTTAGGCCTAGAAATATTCAGTTGATTCCCCAATTTCTTACACAAGGGGTATAAATCACACTATGACTCAAATGTAAAAAAATTTCTTATAACAGACCATCTCACTAACAACAATCCAGAAAGACACAAGAAGAATCTTTGACACATCAACTTCTACACAGATTCTCAGTGAGATAGGATGGGACACCGATCTAGTCCAACTATTTGATCCTAGATAGTTCCCTACAAGAGTATGTATATGTGAAATCAATATAATACGCTCGATAAATGTTAAATTGAAAAATAAAATGAAATTAGATTATGCCCATTACTCGATGTAATTAGTCATTGTTTCTAATTCATTTTAATTTTTAATTATAAACCATTATTCAATAAATATATTACTATTTAATGTAAAGAATAAATATTTTTGTATTATATAAATCATATTTAAATACATTCACACACATATATATATATACATAATATTCTATTTATTAACATTATCAGTAATTATTTAATTAATAAAATGTTTAATATTTTTTCTCAATTTACATGATTTTATTTTTTATTTGTTTAATTTTTATATTTCATATCTAAATATTTAATATATACTAATTATTATTATTAATAATTTCTATAAAGTATAATAAATTTATTCATTTTTTGAAATAAATATTTAATTAATAATTTATTTAATATTTTTGATAAAATCATTTTTTATTTTTTATTTATATAATTATTTCATTTTATTTGGACTTTTATTAGCGTTAAAAAAGTTATGATAAAATATTCCTTTATGGGAACTAAAAATAAAGCGCCAATAAAGGGTTCCTTTATCACTGCTAGATAAAAGCACTGATAAAAATACCCTTTAACAGTGCTTTTTTTAGCATTAATAAAGGGAGCCTTTATCAACACTATTTTCTAGTGCGAATAAAGGCAATCACTGTTAAAAGACTATTTTGTAGCAGTGATGAGATAAGATCATTCGAACTAACCTAGGCCTTAGTCTATTATATCCCATTCCTACATCCCTTTTCCAATTTCTATCATTACTTCATGAGGCTCTAGCATTCCATGGGGGTGAGAGGGTCCCATGCATGTAATGAGTGATTCAACCCACCTATGGATACACCAGGAAGAAGGGATGCCTTTATGCTGCCTCTCAGTGATCTCCTTCAAGCTAATATGATCGAAGAAGATGTGGTATCTCATAGAAGTAAGGTACATATCACAACTTGGTTTTTCATTTTATATACATGGTTTTGAGTTTCATTCAAGGTGATCTTGGGTTTATTGGCATCTAATTCATTTCCACTGCATAGTTTAGGTGTTAAACTATTCTAAGAAACCAAACATGAGGCTATTCTAAAACATGATGTTGATTCTTACTATAAATTGTTTACTTAAAATGCATACCATGTGGATGCATGATAGATCAATTGTGTAGAAAAGTTTAAGTTAGATTAAATGAATACGATTTTAGATCAATCAATTTCAAATAGTGAATTTAAAAAATATATTGAAGAAATGCATCATACAAAAGTGTCTGGACCAGATGGTCTACACAAAAATATCTTTTAGTGGTATTATGACATTTCTAAATATAATATTTTTATGCATCTGAAACAGTGGTGGACTAGGGAATTTATTGTGGATTGTATTAATAATACTCTTATTGTTCATATTCTAAAGTTCCATCCTCCTTCAAGGCTATCAGAGTTTCATCCCATTAGATTTTCAAGGATTATGCATAAAATATATTTGAAGTATCATTCAAATAGGTTAAGATAAATCCTTCTATTTACCATCAATGAGAATTAAAATTTTTTTTATTCCACAAAGATTTATTTCACATATTTCAATTGGTGCTCATGAAATTTTTCAATCCATAAAAAATATTGTCCTCTTGGAAAGGGGTGGAATCTATGAAGACGGATATAATGAAATCTTAGGATATAATGATATGAGATTTTTTAAAGATAATTATGAAATGTTTGAGGTTTAGAGAGAAGTGGGTTTCGGTGATTATGATTTGTGTTGAATCAGTTTCAAATATAATGATTATAAATGGACAAATTTTACATTGTTTCAAACATTTAAAAAGGTTTAATACATGCTTATCCAATGTTAACATTTATTTTTTTATAATGACTACTAATTCCTTTCTCTACATATTTTCAAGGTATTTTCTACGTATTGTATCCATGGTACTATGGCGATTAAGATTTACCCTATGATTTCATAATTATTTTTTACCGGCGATTGCCATATTTTTACCCGAGAAACATATGAGGATGGAAAAGATATTTTTAATTTTTTTGAGTGGTATCGTAAATAATCTAAGGGAAAAAGTTAATTTTTATAGTTTTGAGGTTTCATTAATTAAATTGGATAATGGTGAGATATGTGTTAATTTTTTTAATCGAATTGGTTTGAAGTAAGTGTTGAAACATGATGGGTATTTGGGACTAACTACAACTCATGAAACAACAAAGAAATTTTTTTTATACTATTAATTATATGGTGTGGAGTAGGGGTTTATATATGGGGTTGTAAAATAATTTTATGAGAAGGAAAAGAGAGTTCAATTTAATAATTATCCTAGTCAATTCCCACTTATGTTATGAAACTCTTTAAGCTTCCTAGAACACTGTTTGATGATATTAACAGTTCATTAGCTAATTTCTAGTTGGGTAAGGTGGGTTAAAGTAATAAAATTGACTTTATTTCTTAGGATAAGCTTAAACCTAATAGGTTTGGTTGTTTGTAATTCAGAAATTTGGATTATTTTGACATGTCCCTTTTAACTAACCATGTTTTATGCTTATATAAATTTCTTATCTCCCTTTGCAAAAGAGTTATGACGGTCAAATATTTTTCATATGACAATGTTCATTATCCATTCTTAGGTCCCATATAGATGTTTATTAAGAGGAAACTATAGAGTTTGAAATATATTTTTAGATAGGCTTTATTGGAAAATTGGAAATGAATATCAGATGCTTGTTTGGTTAGATGTATATATTTTGGATAAATAATCTTGTGTTCGTATAATTCCATGTACTAATGGTTTAAAACATATGTGGATAAAATAGTTTATTGAAAAATATGACGATATTTAGGATTTTGTGATTTTCTTGATTTATTTAATTTGATAGTGGTGAACATTATTTTTTCAATTCCTCTAGGTTCAAGTTAAACTCCTGACACACATTTATGGAATTTTACTACAGATGAAGACTATCAAGCATGTTATTTTTGTCATCTTTCAAATTCAAATATAGATATTATTTTCATAATTATACTGGATTATTATTTGTAAATCAAATATTTATACAAGTGTGAAAGATCTTTGGTGCCGTAATTTTCTAAATTGTGTTTCTTTTTGAGCCGTACTTTGTTGGGGAAAAATTATTGATGCCGATATCTATTAAATACATCATGGAGGGGATGAATTAAATATTTAGAAAATTATATACTATGATAATTCCACTTTTATTTTCTAGAGTATTATTTATATTTCTTCATCTCTTTTATTTGGGTATAATTCTCCTCTTTATCTTCTGGTGGATTAGATGATGAACTTATTTTATGATGATTTCCACCTTGATTTTCTTTTCCACATGGGTTATTTGGAATAATGGAATGATCTAATAATAAATAATATGCATATTCCTGATTCATTAGGGATTCAATATGCATGAATAACTTTGGATGCATGATAGGAAAAAAATAATTATTTAAGAGGAAGGAGTATTATGGATTATCCTTTGAAATGAAAAAATCTAATAGGTCAATGGATTATGATTAATTTTGATACAACAATATTGACTGATTCTCAGGATGAAACTTGTTTGGTTTGTAGGGAATATAATTGTGTGGTTATTCTTACTATAATTATGGTTGTATAATCTATTTGGAGGATCTCATTTATAGAGGAAAAGGATATTCTTTATAAGATCATCACAATAAAGTATCTAGGTTATAACCATTATATTTTATTATCTTACTATCTCTAAGTGAATGTGGTAATTACCAATTACTCAGATTTTCAATGTTCTTTGGGGATCATGATTGAACACATTCTCCTTGAGAGTCAGATTATTTCATTTTATCACTTTACTTTTGTCAAAAGGGAGGGAAATATGGAGACAAATTTTATTTCTCACTATTATTTGAATGATTTGGTTTGGTTTAGAGTGGTTTTTTCTTCAGCCACTATATTTGTTCTTGTTGATATAATGTAATGAACTATTTATCGAATTTAAAAAAATATATTTAAAAATATAAGAAAATATAAATAATAATAATTTATTAAAATAAAGTAAAAAATATTTTAAATGTTGTTAATTATTTTTTAAAAATAAATTTTATAATATCAGCAATGATCTATAATGAAACTTATTACGTAATAATAAATATACTTTAGTTAGATTTTAATGTTAATCAGAACAATTATATGGGTGTTTATTGGGAAGGAATGAGACTGAGTGACAAAGTATGGCATAGAATTAGTATACAAATATTTTTTCCTTTTAGGCCCACATTTAATGTGGGTTCATAAAATGGAGTATGTTCTGATTTGTATTTTCAAAAGTTCGGTTTGTGAACAGATCCAAATTTGTTATTAGGATTAAAAATATTTTTTAATAAAATTTTACAACACTTAATATTAAGAATCATTAAATACTACAGAAATAATAAATACCAAATTCATAATTAATATTATATAATTTTGAAGTCAAATTTCTTGAACATAAGAGTATCATTACTTAGTCTCTTAAATCCCATTTCAAATTCAATTGTTTTATTAGTCTATCTCACTCTAAAAGTACAAGTTGGTGTGCTTCGCTCATGAGCTTGATATCCATCAAGAATTCCAAAACTAATTTTTTTATTTCAAATTTGATAGAATATAGAAAATATATTTTTATAAAAAAACAAAAAAATATATAATAAAACATGTTTTTATGCACATACATTACTTTTAAAAAATAAACAGAAACATAAAAATACAATATGGAATTAGAGTATATACAACTACACTATAGGAAAAAAATTATTTACCAATGATTATTGGTCATTTCATGAATATTTAAACTCCAACTAATACAAGAGTTCAAAAATAATTGGCAGTAGTTCAATTTACTTTGGGGTGGTTATTAAAAAACATTGATAAATATAAATTCAGCATTTTTAAAATTTTTTTAGTAATTTCTTTTGTGAAATGTTAAATTTTAAAGTTAAAAACCTCATTTAGTCATTAATAAATATTTTAAAATGTCATGAATTTACTGAAAATTTATGGAATATTCACTAAATATGAAATTCCTTGGAAAAATTTAAAGTATTATTAACAAATGATTACATTATATAGAAAAAAACAAAGAAAATATTTTCATAATTCTACAAATAACATATATGAAATAACGGGTGGAATATACAAGATATCAATCACAAAAACATGAAATTTATTAATTTATAAACTATAAAAATAACATATTACATTTACATATAGGATAACATATGAAAAATAAGTTTAGTAATTTGTTAAAAAATGTTGAATTTTAATTCTCCATATTTTTTCATGTATAAACTTGTGGGTGAACATATGAAAAATAAGCAATAAAAAAACAAAATAATATAATTCAAAATATGAAAATATGATAATAAAATATAAAAAAATCGTTTCTAAAATTAGCATAGAACCTATACAACAAAAAATATAACCACAAAAAATATATAGAAAAAATAAAATGAAAAATAAAAACTAATAATAGGAAATTAAACATGTGTAAAAAAATAAAACATATATATATAAAAACATAACATAAAATAAATATAAAAAACAATTTATGTAAAAAAATAATGGAAAATTTACTTACACAAAACATGTTTTGTAGTGAGGATCACACTTTATTAGCTCAAAAAACATAATTTAAATATAATTTATGAAAAAAAATATACAAAAATATTAAAAAACATGAAAAATACTATATTATAATAAAAAATATCAAAAAATATAAATATATTAACAGAAAAAATCACATAACATTAAATAAAATAAACAACACACATTATTCTTAACATCTCATGACATGTTATTTTTTTGACCAAGTAACATTATTTATTAAAAAAGTATTATTTAAATATGAATTATGAAAATGAAATGAAGGACAAATTAATATACATAAAAAAACCTATTAAACCAAAAAAGAATATTAAAAATGAATAGATTAAGGAAAAAATAGACCAAACATAAACCCTTTACCATAAAATACATTCTACTTAAAAAGTCCCAAAATATGTCATGTGTAAAACATGAATGTTTAAATGATTATAATTCAAAAACTATAAATATAATCTTAATGAAAATTAACACATATAGTAACTAAATGACATACAACAAAAAATAAAACAAATAGTTGAAAAAAACATATATTACAATAAAAACTTGAAAAAAACATTCCTCAAACACATTATTTGTTTTATATAACTTATGTTATGTTAATTTAACTTATTCAATACACAATCAAAATAAATGTTCAATACGGAATATTTATAATTAATTTCATGTGTTAAAAAATAGAACATTTTGGTGTAACATGAATTTTTTTAAAGAAATCATACAAAACATTTTTTTAAGAATATGTAGAACCCATGTTTACAGAATTTAAAATTTACACTAGTAGAACATTTTCAAGTAAGAAATAGGAAATATTTACATGGATATATATATATCACAGAAAATTTAAAATAAAATTATTAAAAAGAAAATATTTGATATATTGTAGGCCCATAGAAAGATGTCGACCAGGTCTAGTTCAGGGGGGGTGAATAGGGCTTCTTAAACATTTAATCTATAAATAAAATAGTGTTCAATGTCACTGTTAAAATATATTATGTAGATATTGATTTATGAAAATTAGTCGCACGAGCAAGAAAACATAAGTGTATGTGCAGTGGAAAAATAAAAACCTGAAAACTATATTTTTTAGTAAGTTCAGGTCAATGTGATCTTATATATTCTATTCACTTATCTCTTCTGATCTAGGGAAATAAATCCCACTAAAAAAATATTAATTTTAAAAGGATGATATAACAATTTAAATGACCTACCTTTTTCTCATCAAGAGGAATAACTTGAACAATCTATCCTACCTTTATACAAACCAAGGCGCAACAATAAACAACCTGAATTTTGTTGAGAGTCACAACTCAAAAAATATCCTTTGTTTTATAATTTATAAATAAAAACAAACATGCTTTTGATAGGAAAAATAATAAAATGATAGATAAATAATAATTGAAATAGATACAGTAATACATTTTAAAAAACCAAGGAAATAAAGAATGAAAAAGAATATTGATGTAGATCTGATCACTCCAGAAAAATGATTGAAAATTAAAACTCCGTGTTGATCACATTAGTACATAAATTCCACAGTAGAAAAATCTCAGTACTATCACATATCATTTTAAACTAATGTGTTATTCATTTTGTTCAGTGAGTTCCAAAGATCAAAAATTATAAAAAATTCTCTAACTATTAGTTGATCATCTCCACTATAAACTGCAAATGGGTTTCTAGATATTTTTGAAAAGTTTTTTGTATATTTAAAATGAGTTTCCAAAGACTATAGAAATATAGTGCATGAAAACTAAAAAAACATTGATTGAAAATAATAAAAATTAAAACTTATTAAAAAATAATTTGAAAGTATTCATATGATTAAATCCTCAAATAAAACATATATATCATCAGATAGAAATTCATAATTCATAAGAAAGAAGTCAATATTAAATAATATATAAATTCATAAGATACAATAATTATAATAGAGTATAAAAAACATATAGAGTTCATATTGAACTCCATAGGGTATAAGTGATCATCATAAGTTTAATTATCACAGGGTATATGTGATCTTTATAGGTTTCATTATCATAGGGTATATGTGATATTCTTAATGTTCAATATTTGGATGGCTTGTTTCTTTATAAGTTCTAAATTCATAGAGTTCATTTATTTAATAGGGTTTATTTACTCCGTAGGGTACACATCATAAGGTACATTTTTAAAGCATCATATGGTATAATAATTTTCAAAATTTTCATCTTCATAGGTTATATGCTTAGAATCATAAGTTTCATTCTGAAGAATTATTAAGGTATAATAGTTCACTAAAATTCTAACTTCATAATGTATAGAAGAAAAGATCATATGGTACAATACTTAAATAGAAATTCATAATAGAAACCAAAATTTTAGAAAAAATATATGATTTTTATAAAAACAAAATATGATACCCATGGTTTTAAGAATAATAACCAAAATTAAACTATACATATTATAAACACACAAAAAATTGATTGAAAAAGTTTGTGATAAATTATAATTATCTAATATTATAAATATAAAAATATGAGGTATTTATAATATTCAAAACATAAGACCAAAAATATCAACATTAATAATCCCCCAAAATTAAAACTCAATCCTAGTAGTAAAAATATCCCTAAACTTCAATCTAAATAATAACACTAACAATAACATCATTTTTGGAAATTAAAAAACTAAAAATTTGTTTTAAAAAACTATCCGCCTTTTGAAATTAATAAAAAAGTTATCAATAATCTAAAAAAAATTATAATTTTTTCAAAAATATTCTTTCATTAAAAATAACATGGCATACTAAAAATAAGTAAATAGTGTTTACAAAATATAAATATTTACCTTAAAAAATAAACAAGTAATGCTCATACTATAAAAAAAAATTATACTTTAGCATAAATGACTTAATATACAAAAAAATCATCATAATTACATAATAGTCAATCTAAATTAAATGAAATTAAATAAAATTATTCTAGTGGGTTTTGACATGTTCAAAATAGATTTTAATAAAATCTATACATAAAATAGAAATAAAAATTTATAAATAAACCCCATAAATAAATATATTTATCTCAAAAATAGAAGAACTAATATAATTATGACACTATATTATAAATTAAGTAGAAAATGAAACAATAAACTTCAAATTCTCTAATATGTTCTTGAAAATAGATTCAGTACAATAGATCAGTTTAAAATAGGAAGAATTTGTAGATAATTAAAATTTTTGTTACTCAAACTAACTTTCCATCATACCATGTTCAAATTTAATTATCTCAAACTTCACTACTTCCAAGATGTTAATAAATATAACAATAATTTGACCATCATATGAATCAAATTCGAAAATAATTCATTCTTTATTAACATTATCTATAATAAAATGAAATACAACATCTATATTATTAGTTATAGAATACTGTAAAGAATTCATTGAAACATAAATAACACAAGTATTATTGAAATATATCAGAACCTTATCAAAATAAACATCAAAATTAGATCAAGTTTGTTTTATTCATAAGATTTTTATTAAACTTTTACCATGACAATTAAAAATACTTTAGTTACTCTTTATATCAAGTCTAGAACCTCCAAAATAATATTCTTAATAAGAAATTAAATCAAAATAGATTTTTTTTGGAATAAAATAAACCTGAATTAATAGTTCTTTTAACATATCATACTATTTATTTAACAACCTTTAGATTTATTTACATAGGTTTAGATTGAACCCTACAACATATACAAACACTAACCATAAAATTAGGTCCATATTTTAGTTAAATATAAAAAAAATTCTTATCATTCCTATGAATACTTTAATATCTACAAGTTTTTCAGATTCATCCATATCCAATTTATAATTGGTAATCATTGGTGTTTTAAATGTTTTAATAGAATCAAAACCAAATATTTTTGCTAGATATTTAGTATATTTATATTGATTTAAATATTCCACCACTTCATTAATAAATTTCAAATCCTAATAATAATTTTAATCCACCAATTAAACAAATATAAAACTCACTAGTCACCAATTTAGAAGATTCATTATTTAAAAAATCACTAGATAAACCAAAAACAATATTATCAACATATATTTGTATAATTAAAATATCATTAGTAATCTTTTTTATAGACAAAGTTAAGAAACATTACCTTTATTATAATCATTATTCAATAGAATCAGAGATAATTTTTTTATACAATGATCTTGGATCTTTTTTAAGGCCATATAAATATTTCGATATTTTTATAACATGGTTAGGAAAATACCCATGTTCAAAAATATATGGTTAATTAACATATACTTATTTATAAATCAACCGATTTAAAAAATAATTCTAACATATATTATCAATAATTTAAAACCCATAAAATATGAAAAATCTAATAAAATCTTATGAGATTCAATCCTAGAAACTAGAAAAAACAATTCATCAGAATATAATTTTTATTTTTGAAAAAAAAATCATGATTAACATGTCTAGATTAATTCTTTAGATTTTTTCCAAATTCATTAAATTTTATTTCTAAAAATTAATATAGTTCCTATAATTTGTCTATATTTAGGGGTTTCTTGTAGAGTCCTGACATTATTTCTTTTAAATTGATTATGTTCATCTTTTATTGAAATACTCCAATTATAATCTTTCAAATATCAAAAAAAAAGGATGCTCCTTATTAGTTCTCTAGTTGATAAAAAGATTCAAACCGGATTTCATAGTTTTTATTCTTGATTCAACATTTCCTATTATATTTTATAATAGATTTTATTTATGAGTTCTCCAAATTTTATGATTAGTTTGAGAAGGAATAATTTCCCCTTAACCAAAACATTATTATTTTGAGGTTTATATTCACAAAAACTTTATTTCTCAAAATTATTCTTCATGATTATCCAAATATGAATTTCAATCTTCAAATCCATATTCATCAATCATAACATGCATTATTATCCCTCCAACATACTCTTTTATTATATACTGAATAATCCTAAAAAAAATTTCATTATCCTATATAAATTCATTCACTACTTTTAAAATTATACATATCTATGTTATCACTAGTAATTAAAATAAAACCCTTAGACCCAAAAACTATAATGTATCCATCCTTTGGTTTTATTCTATTATACAATTCATAAAGAGTTTTCTTTAATAAAGATTTTGTAAAAAATCAATTTAAAATATATGTTTTTGTATTTATAAATCCAATATAAAAACTATTATGGAATATTTTATTAATTATTATAGTTCATTCCATTTACAAAATAGTTCTATTATTTCTTTCTATATGACATTTTTTTGTGGTGTTCCAGGGGAAGAAAAATATTGAGAAAAAAAATTACCTTTATAATTTTTTTAAATTTCTAATTAAGTAACCCTTTTGATTTTTCACTAATTTATTAAAATAAGTAAATATATCTATGGTTTTATACTTTTGAGACATAAAATAAGTTCATGTAAACCTACTAGAATCATCAATAATTAAAAAAACATTCTTATTACTTCATAATCTTGGATTTTTGATAGGACTACATAAATAAAGGATTCATGGTTCAAGTGATCTATCTATTTTAACTTTATTAACAAATATTAATGTTTCCTTACTTTATTTTATTTCTGAACATTAATAAAAAACCTAAAACTTACTTTAATTTGGATCATATATTTCTAGAACCTTTGCATGATTTAATAATTTTTGTCATGACCCGACCAAATGAGGCTCGAGATGAAACTACCACAAACCCACATCTATTAGAAAAGGTATGGTGACAAGCACTAAAAGGAATAAATAACATGGAGTCCTTTTCTTAATGTACCTATATACACACCGACTGAAGATTAAAATTTTTATTTCAGAGATGCACTTTTGAGGAAAAAGTTGGAAACCTCACAAGGCCAAAACTCAAAGTCATATCACATAGAAATAAGTCACAAAATCATTAAATGTGATAATAACATTAGAAGAATCATACACCCTATATAGCCCCCATTTAAGTAATGATACCATTATTTCTGAAGCATTCTGAATAAGATTTTCCAAGTGATCAACCAACATATCCCTAGTCTGTATATATTTCTCCAGGTTGATCTTCCATTCATTGAGGCCTAGTGCTAGATTGTAATATTTTTTTTAATAATGACCCTTTGATCTAAATTTAGATTAAATTGAATCACTCTATCATAGATTTTGTTCACCTCCCCCTTTTTATCCCTGATTTTGACAATTCTTTCTAGCATTTCTTACTTATAATGGATTATGAGCTCCAAAATTTTTTATTTCTCTTCTTCCACCCTTTGTTCTATTCTCTCATCAATAATCCTTGATCCTGAGGTAGAAATTCCATTGTTTCACTAAACTGATCATGTCCCTTAGGACCTCAAAACTCTTCCATTGTATTTTCACATTGATGTTTAGTGTTATTATTAAACTGGTCATGCTCAGTGCCTTCATAATCATACACCTTTTTGGCCACCCTCTTTTTAGATGAACTTTTTTCCATATGTTTTGGTATGTATTAATATTCCTTACACCCTTTGGATTTATTTCCCTTAGTCGCAATGCATATCCATTAGTCTCAGGTTCCCTTCTATCCCTTCTTCCTCCTTGGGAAATTCAGGCCTCTACCTTGCGTCCTCTCAACACAATCCACCAAGAGTTGACTAAATATATCTTTACCTGAATCTACCACATAGAGTTCGTGCACCTCAAAATTTCCCTCCTCTAGGTCATGAACCAGTTCGTGGACATGTAGAATTTTGACATGGTTACCCATATTTGGAGTCAGAGAACTACTACCAAGACTTGACTGGCACGAAGCCTTCACCCAACCCATATTAGTAGCAGTGGAGTCCTAAATTATTTTAACATGTAGCCTATGGGTAGGAGTAGCTTCCTTCAGCAACATATCCTGATTTGAATTGAATCCAAAACAGAAGACCTCTGATTATTGTGTGGTATTTCAAATATCAAAAATTAGGTCTGAAGAACCCACTTCAAGAACAACCTCTTCCCCCACTGGCCCCTTATCACTGACAGTTGTTCGCACTATCTCAACTGGCTATTTCCCCTCATTATGGTTATCTTCATTTCCAATTGTCACAATCTCCTCATTATTTTCATCCATGGATGCAACATTATAGAGGTCCAATTGCCTTGATGTTCACATATCCTCAAGACCGTTGGAGCATGGGAGGACCTAAATAACCATATTGTACACTGCCAAATCTTGTTTTAGCCGAATGAAAATGTACACCACCTTTGGATCGGGATATAAAGAAAAAACCTCTTTCTAGTTGGTATTGTCACTATGAACTGACCCCTCCACATCCTTATGTTAAAATATGTTCAGCAGCCCACAATGATACAATAACAGCCAGTGACCTATCCACTTGCATGATGAACAGAAATCAACCCATGCCTCAAAGACCACACGCTGCTGGTAATATAATTCCTCCCCAACTGTAATCCATACAATCTCAACTAGCCATATTTAGACATCAACTTCCATGTAGATCTGTGTTGGAAAAGAGTGTAAAACAGGCCATGTTCTTCTATCAAAATAGAGAAATCGACCAAATAAATTCTCTAATATTACTACCTGAACAAGAAGAAGTGGGATCCATTGAAAACATGAAGGGCTCTAGACCAGACCAAGATCAAATCATCCACTCACATGAATAGAGTCATAATGTGTCTATTATCTAGGAGTCCAACTAGTTATCATTCCCATGAACCCCATGAGTTGAAAATGGACCCGTTGAATGAATCCACTGATGGTTAACCATTTTTAAAATGAGCTTCCAATGTTAGGATTAGAAGAGATGTGGCATAATAGAATTTTGAATCTCAGATCGAGAGGATTGGAAAGACTTCAAGCCAATCTTGAACTTTAGGACTAAGAGGGATATTTGGGAAAGGGGGAAGGGAATCAAGATTATAAAAGGGGGAGAAAGAGCGAGGTCAGACCCCTACAATGGATGATTGAGGTCCCTCCCCCTAAATAGGGGGAGATACTGACACTTAGGCCATTGCATCATAGGCCAGGGAGACCGGGAGGCGGCTAGAAAAAGGGGGGGGGGGGGAGAGAGAGTCTATACCTATATATATGCACACGACCATCTCAATGATGAATTTTAAGCGAATAAAATAAAATGATGAAACATCTAGAGAAATAACCTTGAATGAAAATCCTATAGGGAATACAAAGAGTACGATAATGTAAAATGAAATGTATGTGGGGGAAAAAATACACACCCAACTATAAAGTTGTCCCAAATTGAAAAAACTGGAAAAGTAATATTCTTAGAGATCCCAACTCCAGATATTCAAGCCCCAACCACAGTACATGGTTAAATGTATAAGGTATCCCTAGGATCCTCTGTAATCACCACTAGCCGTTTCCATCATTTACCTAATACACCACAAGTATGGGAAAATCCTTTATAGGGGTGAGTATATACATGCCCGGTATGAGGCCTGAAAGTTGAAGGGGGAGCAATAAGAGTCATGATAGGGAAAATAAACAGCTTAATCTATAGAAAGAGTGTAAAAAAACAAAACAACATGGATATAGATGTATATAGATACACATAGACACACAGATATATACAAATACATACATACATACATACATACATACATAAATGCATAAATACATACAAATTCAATAAAAGAATCCCAAATGAGAGAGAAAAGGGATCTCCATATCACATCTTAGCCTAGGAAATAGTGACATCACTTCCAATAAGTCCATCAATGATGCACATTATCTCACATGTCTATCCAGTAGAAACATCAAGTCAAGAGATACCACTCCACGATGCTGCACAGTCTAGGGTACACAATAATTTGGTAGAGGATCCACACACTAGGAAAAAAATGAGGGTGCCACTCTGGTGGTAGGGGACCCATTCTGTGACATCACAGAAGGGTACCACTATGATGGTAGATGGAGGAGCCATACCCTGCCCAATAACAGGGTGTCACTCTAGTGGTAGAGGAACCATGACATGATACGACAATAGGTTGACACTCAGATAGACGATAGAGGACCCATACCTTTCCAAATAGGAGGGTGACACTCTGATGGTAGAGGACCCATGCCCTGACTCTGTATGAGGTTTCCACTCGGTGGATAGGTAGAGGTCCCATGTTCTATCTTAGAAGAGAGCGCCACTCTAATGGTCGATCAATGACCCATTACATGCCTAAAAAGAGGGAACCACTCGAATTTAATATAGAAGACCCATGACCTAACCATCAGGAGGGTTCTACTCTAGTATTCAATTAAGGATCCATACCCCGCCCAGTAGGAGGATTCCACTCTGATCTCTCTGATGATCCTACCCGATCATTATCGTCATCAAGCATCACCTAAATAATATTAGCTCTCATAAAATTTAAAATAACATATAAAAATCTACTAATAAGGATACCATCACATTCTAAGTTGAAAGAAACTCATGATAGGCTAATCACGAGCCTAAATTTGTGCCCAAATGAAGGAGATATGAGAAATAGATGTTTTCCCAAAAAGGAAATATGGGTATATAGCATGTTAAGGGACCCACATGGAATGTGGTCCCACTATTATACTTGGATGTTTTCCCTATCAGTACATGGATCATTGACCATGTATCCCTACACAATGTGAATGGGTACTATAAGGCATCCCTTGGCCACCTCAAGTCCTACCCGTCGTCCTGGTTGTGCCTATGTACTCCGGTACATATTATGTCATCCCACATGGGGTCGCAATAAAGTGATCCACTGCAACACCCAAGACTTTAATGAGAAATATTTTGTTTTTATGTTATATAAATCATTAAAGAAATCATTCACTACACACACCACTAGCATGTCTTTCTTTACACGCAATCGCGACCTTCCTCGATAGCTTGCGTCGTACGCAATACCGAGTTTCACTAAACAACGATATGCTATTAAAATATTATTAAAACTAGCCATTATGAATAGTAATTACCACTTTTTGGAATTTTGTAAATATCATATTTCAAAATGGACATCATTTTTGGATTTGGAATATCGAAATTATCCTAGGGTGAAATTTTGGTATTTTTCTGAAAACTTTCATTTTTGGATGAATAGTGAAAACACTGGGTTACTATTTAAAACCCAACTTTTTATTTAAATAATTCTTTATTATATTTAAATTTATTTTAGGTAAAAATTGATACATAATACCTTTATAATTTCAAAGTAATTAATTGGAGTCATTTTATAATAATTTTACATATATAAAAATTTTATTGAACATTTCACCGTCTTTTACCCATCTCCTAGGAGAATTTGCAAATTTACATAAAACATCATTTTATCACTTCTTTGAGTGGAATTTCGAAAATCCGAGAGACACATTTAATGTCAAGGACTAAAATTTGGTTCAATGAGATGAAAATAATTTTTCGCAAATAGTAACTTTTTACTTTTTTTCCACGATTAAAATTAAATAGGGTAATTAAGAGTAAAAATGATATTATTATTACCATAACACATATCCTAATTAGATTGTATAAGTGTAATTAGACCAAAAACAACATTAGGAATACAATATTACCTTTTAGGACCACATGGATTAGATTAGGACATTTATTATAAATTTATTTAAAGGAGGGTTAAAATAGTTAAAATCAAAGTTTAATAATTAAATAATTTTTAATATAGGGTTATACATAAGATAAATTAGACTATATATATTAAATATAAATATAAGAATATTTCATAAATAATGGTATTTTATTTGTAATTTTTATACATTAAATAATTTAATTTATGTATGACACAATGATGATGTAGTAATTATCTTATTAATGAAATATTGACATAATTGATATTATAAATACCCAAATAAATGTAATTTTAGGCTTTTTATGAATTAAAAAAAAATTCTAGGTTAATATTACATATTATTACTAATTTAAGTAACTTTTTTCGAAATAATATTTCTATTATGGTTTTCACAAAAATCAATTACCAAATAGTGTCAAAATTGACATAAAATAGTTTTTAAAACAAATATTATATTAGTAATTGTTATTTTATTCCTAAAAATATAAGTTTCAGACACATGAATTAGATAAGGTTATATATATTAATAATAAACAACTTGGGGTTCGTTTGGCTTGTTATAGTAAGTTTATTAACCTTATAGTGTAAGAAAACAAGAAGACATGGTAAAAGTTAAATTATCAAACTTAAAGTTAAATCTAAATGATAAGGTTAAAATAGAAACCTAAACTTGTAAAAATTCTATTGGATGATATTATTTCGAACCATCCCCACCTTATATTTGAAATAAATCAATTTGGACCTATTAAAAACCGAACATGACTTTATAATAAAATAATATTTTTAGTTTTTCCTAAGGTGCCCCTTTCCTACCTTATAAAAGGGCACCTCCTCCCTCTCGTCATCACACCACTTGTAGCCTTCATGCTCGGAAACAACCTGCAAAATTATCTTCTACACTTCCCTAGAAAAATCCTATAGGTCCTGGTCTTCTTTAAAGACCAATTTTAGTTCCAAAAAAGGAGGTCTCAATGAGGCACTTCAAAGAAGAGGTAATGTCCGTTACCGATTCTTTCAACTTTATTTCTTCTTCCACTTATTATTATTTAGTTGTTTCATTATGAAGTAATAACATAATTATCACTCATATACTGATATGTTATTATATGTATGAAACAACCCTATTTCACCATCTATCAATCCAACGGAAAATGAAATCACCGCGCGTGCGTACGTACAGAATAACGTCTCCACACCGTGGTGTAATCTATTTTCCACCACCACCTTACTTGGATGGGTATAATGGTGTAAAGAAGAACTATATATAATTATTGTAATGTGATATTTATTATTAAATAGTATACATACACTCCAATACAATTCCATGATCATGGGAACGATATCATCGCTCGTGCGTACATACGGAATACCGTCTCCACGATGTGATGTGACTCGTTCTACATGATCTTCATTGAATAATGATTATATAAATGAAATGAATGAATTAATATGATATATATTACTCTAATATCATTATTTAAATGAGGTATCTATAACCTAAAAATAAGAATAAGAATTTATTTGACAAAACACGCATAAGAACAAAAAGTAATAAACACCTGAATAACAAGTATTAATGAAATATTACTAATAAGAAGCTCACAATATAACCACATATGATACCATAAAAATAAGTATGATTATGGAATAAGTCAATAACATTATTTAAATCATTATACCGGAGGTTCGGACACTTATGATGCAAATTGGACCTAAGGTAAGGGACAATCTCGCAATCTCAATTTTTTTTTCCGAGATTGTTTATATACTTCAGAATTTACTGGGAAATATTTATCATCCGCATCCATGTTTCCTCAATATGTAATATTATTTATATCCTCCTAAAATTTTTTAAATCCAATTTTACCCTTCGGTGAGTTTTTAGTAAACGATATGAAAGGAATCTTTTGTCGTTTTTCATACGAGGTACTTTTTGACTTTTCTGACAAAAGTACGAGAAGAATGTTTTTTAACATATACAACATGAATTCATTTTTAAAACATTATTTCCAAGAAGATTCCTTTACATGTTTTCAAGTTTATTTTTAATCAACTTCTTTTAGATTAAAATTGTATGACATGTTAATAAAGGAAAAATGTTTTTGAAGTAGAAAGGATATTTTCCTCAAGAATGGAGTTCAAGTGTTTTATCAAAATTATTTTCCATTTAAGATAATATAGGGTTCTGTTACTATCCCTATTATTATGTTGGTTTTCTTATGATGTGATGGAATTATTTTTAGGAATTCCTTTATCTTATATGAATTTTTTATGATGTCACGATGTTTAAAAATCCCATTTTTATTACTTGGGTTATGCAATGATGTATGATTTATGATTTTGTGGCACACATAAGAATTGTATCATTATGAGATGGGTGGGGCCTATATCTCCCTCTAATGCATTGGTTAAAGATTTATATCTCATGAGATATACATGGCTAGAATGGCAGGTAAATCTGGTTCTGTTAAACAGGACTGAAACGAGGAGTGAACTCGGTTCAGAAATGGACTTTGTCTGCTAAGATAGTCTTGGCAATGAGTCTTGACTACCAAGAAATGATTATCTATGATTATGTGTGTATGCCAAAAAGTTTCATGTTTTATGTTATGATTATTGGGATTACATTTCACTACTATGATTTATCCCATGTTATTATGATTACTTTTGCATGTTAAGATTTCCAAAATGTTATGTTCTTATGAATATTATGTGATTGGTTTTTCTATTGTTTACCCTTAATGAGCATTTGAGCTCACCCTTTTGTATGTTTTCTTTCCCCAGGCCTGGAAGAATGTTATTAAGTAGGATATTCCAAAAGATACTCTAGATATGATGAAATATATGGGAGACAATGTAGATGCATTATGAACCAGTTGTTTATGTTTCCCAGTTTCTAAAGACACTATACCTATTCAGTCCTTTCATTGTTTTGTTATATGTTGTAATAAGTGTACATCGATTTTGAAGTATTAACAATGTATGTAATGTATGGGTCATTTTAGTTGGTATCATAGGAAAGGTAGAGTCATCCTTTGGAAACTAGGATGTGAAAGCCTTAGTAAGAACCCTAAGGATAAGTCTAAGCCTAGAACACAATCTTAGTGTTTTAGAAATGGCCCTGAATGACCTATGATGAGATCTTAAGTGTAAAATTTTATTCTTGATTATGTGGTTTTACTATTATAAATAGTGTTGCTCACACTATTCTTCTTGGTTTTAGTCAATGGCTAGAACCCGAAGTAACCATGCTAATGTGGAATGCGATGTGCAATGCAATGATTGTCCCCCTGAGCAACCAAATGTTATGGGAGTTAGAATGAAAGATATTGTACCCATGATCACACAACTTTCTCAAGCTATAAATCAAGCAGGACTTCCAAACGAGTAAATAAAGGAGCAACATTCTGTTGAATCCTTCATGAGGTAGAGTCCAACTTCATTTAGCGAGTCTATTGATCCATTAGTTGGTGAAAAATGGTTCAGTACTACTGAAAAGATATATTCAGTTCTTCAATGTTCTGAACAAGATAAAGTCCTCTTAGCAGTGTATCATTTGAAAGGAGATGCTGATCAATGGTGGAATCTTATCAAGAATACAAGGCAATGAGATGAAATTGAGTCCATGGAATGGGACGAGTTCAAGAACTTATTTTACAATAAGTACATCCCTCTTATTCTTCGAACAAAGATGGAGAAGGAGTTTCTTGAACTAAAGCAACAGGATGATGAATCTGTTGGTACCTATGAAGAAAATTTTACAAGACTTTCAAGGTACGCTTCTGGTATTATTATCCAACCTGAGAGTAAGATCGATCGATTCTTTAGTGGCTTAAAACCAAGTCTTCAAAGGGCGTTAGCCATAAGAGAATTCAATAGATATGAGGAAATCGTTCGATGTGATCTCAATATTGAGATGGAGATTAGAGTAACCAATCAGTCATATGCATTTGATAAGAAGATGAAAATGGAATTAAAAGGAAAATCTAAAGAGCACAGTGAAAATAAGATGAGTTTTCCCTTATGCTCAAACTGTGGAAAGAAACATGGAGGGAGTTTTCTTAAAGGGACAAGTAAATGTTTCAAATGTGGAAAAGAAGGTCATCGGGCATTTGAATGCTGCAATGATGGGAAGAAGATGTCTAGTGATGCAAATAAGGAAATGGCTACACAGAGTGCACCTCCTACACTTCAATGATACTAGTGCAAGGAAATAATGCATTATGCCAATCAATTCCCTAATCCAAGGGTTTTTTATGATTATCGATGTCAACAAACTCTTAAGGATAAAGACAAAGGAAAGTCACATGCATTTTCTATCAGCGATATGGAGTACGATAACGAAGTGGTGAAAGGTACACTTACCATCCACTCTAAAGTAGAAAATGTTTTATTTGATTCTGGATCCACCCACTCTTTTATTTTTGAAGAAGTTTCTAAGGGTATCATCATATTACCTCAACAATTAGATGTTGAGTTAGCTGTGACAACTCATAATGGCACAACAGCCGCATCAAAAGTTTATAATTCTTCTCCGATTGAAGTTTGTGGGAAAGTGCATCCTACAAATCTTCTGATCCTTCCTATAGTGGAATTTGTTGTGATTCGTCGCTTGGATTGGCTTTCTTTATTTGGAGCTCATACCAATTTTTAAATAAGGGAAGTCACATTGTATATTCCAGATCAATTTATGATCATCTATCAATGCAAGGATAAACATAACCTTCCAGTGGAAATTTCATCCATCTTATGGGTCTTGATTCCACTAAATGAAGGTTATTTATCTCAAATGGTTGGAGAGAAACTCACGATTAAGAATATTCCCATTGTATGGGAGTTTTATGATGTCTTTCCAGAGGAATTACCGGGTCTTCCACCAAATCGTGAAGTTGAGTTCTCAATCGAACTCGTACCGGATGCTTTACCTATTTTAGAGACACCTTATTAAATGGCCCCAATTGAGTTGAAGGAATTGAAGAAGCAACTCCAAGAGAATCTTGATAAGGGATTCATACGCCCTAGTGCATCACCTTGGGGAGCAGCTATTCGGTTTGTTAAGAAGATAGATGGATCAATGAGACTCTGTATTGATTATCGAGAACTTAACAAGATCATTATCAAGAAAAAATATCCTCTCCCACGCATTAATGACTTATTTGACCAACTACGCAGAGCTCAATAATTTTCCAAGATTGATCTTTTTTCAGGGTATCATCAATTAAGGGTCAAAAGGGAGGAATACCAAAGACGTCTTTCCGTACAAGGTATGGACACTATGAATTTATAGTGATGCCATTTGGTCTTACTAATTCCCATGCTATCTTCATGGATCTAATGAATAGAGTCTTTAGAGACTATCATGATCAGTTTGTGGTAGTCTTTAGAGACGATATTCTTGGATATTCAAAGATCAAGGAAGAACATTAAGATCACTTGAGAATTATATTGAAGACCCTGAGAAAGGAGAAGCTTTATGCCAAATTTACCAAGTTTGAATTTTGGCTTCAAAAAGATGCATTTTTGGGTCACATAATCTCAAAAGTAGGGATATCTGTGGATCCAGAAAAAACAGAGGTTATCGAAAGATGGTTGAGACCAACAACAGTAACCAAGATCCGAAGTTTTCTTGGTTTGGCTGGTTATTATCAATGTTTTGTTAAAGATTTTTCATGATTATCTAATCCACACACCAGGTTGACTCGAAAAGGAGTGATATTTATAATGATCATAAAAGTTTAAAGTATATTTTCACACAAAAGGAGTTGAATATTCGCCAAAGAAGATGGTTTGAGTTGATTAAGGATTACGACTGCTCAATTCATTACCACCTTGGGAAAGCAAACAAGGTGGCAGATGCATTAAGTTGACAAGAACATGCTAATTTATCCATGATGAGGATCACAAAAGATCCAATATTTATGGATTTACAAAGGATAGATCTTGGAATTATAATGAAAGCTGAAAAATCGTATCTTTCTCAAAAGAATTTTCAACCATCTATACGTGTGAAGATTAAGGAGGCACAGAAAGAAAATGTAGAGTTACAAAATAAGGTGAGAAATGTTCTTGAATTCAACATTGATTGTGATGGGATATTAAAGCTCAAGAATTGGGTTTGTGTTCCTCCCATCCTAGAATTAAAGGAGCTGCTGGATGAGGCTCATAGTTCTTCATTCTCTATTTATCCTGGAAGCACGAAGATGTATAGGGACCTGAAAGAGTTCTTCTGGTGGGATGGAATTAAAAGAGTTGTTTCTAAATATGTCTCTCGATGCTTGGTTTGTCAGCAAGTTAATGCTGAGAGACAGAAGTCTAAGGGGATGCTAAAACCATTACCAATACCCGAATGGAAATGGGAAAACATCACTATGGACATTGTCACCGGACATCCTAAAACACCCAAAGGCAATAATGCTATCTGGGTCATGGTTGATCATCTTACAAATTCTGCACGCTTTATTGCTATTAGATAGGATTTCTCTCTAGATCAGCTTTCTAGGATATATGTAAAGGAAGTGGTAAGATTGCATGGAGTACCACTTTCCATTATATCTAATTGATATCCGAGATTTACCTCAATGTTCTGGCGAAGTCTTCAGCATACTCTGGATACATAGTTGAGTTTCAGCACTGGTTATCATCCTCAGACAGATGGTCAGTCTGAGAGAACAATTAAAACTCTATAAGTTATGTTGAGAGATTACTCTATGGATTTCAAAGGTGGTTGGGATCAACACCTACCTTTGGTAAAATTTTCTTATAATAATATATTTCACTCCAGCATTCAAATGGATCGTTATGAAGCTCTCTATGGAATGAAATGAAGGACTCCAACTTGATGGGATGAAGTTGGGGAAAGAAAGCTATTAGGACCTGATCTTGTTGATGAGATGGCAGAAAAGATCTGATCTATTCAACAACACATAAGAGCAGCTCAGAGTCCTCAAAAAAGTTATGCCGACAACCAAATAAAAGACCTAGAGTTCAAAGTGGGTTATAAAGTGTTCTTATGAATATCTACTTGGAAGAGAGTAATGAGATTTGGAAAGAAAGGAAAGCTGAGCCCTAGGTATGTCGGTCCTTTCGAAATACTGGATCGTGTTGGGAAGGTAGCTTACCGATTGGCGCCTCCACTGAATCTCTCTCAAGTTCACGATGTGTTCCATGTATCTCTCCTGAGAAAGTACATACCTGATCCTTCACATGTACTCAGCTCAGAAGTTGTACCGCTGGAGCAAGATCTTTCTTATGAAGAACAACCGATAGAGATTCTGGATCGTAGTGAAAAAGTCCTACGGTACAAGACCACTCGCTTTGTGAAAGTTTTATGGAGGAACCACCAATTAGAATAAGCTACATGGGAGCTTGAGGATATGATGAGGGAGAGGTATCCTCATCTGTTTTTTACAAAGTGACGAATTTCGAGGGTGAAATTCATTTTAAGGGGGGTAGAATCTAACACCCAAGACTTTAATGGGAAATATTTTGTTTTTATGTTATATAAATCATCAAAGGAGTCCTTCACTACACACAACACTAGCTTGGCTTGCTTTACACATAATCACAACCTTCCTCGATATCTTGCGTTGTACGCAATACCGAGTTTCACTAAACAACGATATGCTATTAAAATATTATTAAAACGACCAGTTATGAATAGTAATACCCACTTTTTGGAATTTTTTAAATTTTATCTTTCAAAATGTACTTCATTTTTGGATTCAGAATATCGAAATTAGCCTAGGGTGAAATTTTGGTATTTTTCTGAAAACTTTCCATTTTGGATGAATAGTGAAAACACTGAGTTACTATTTAAAAACCGACTTTTTATTTGAATAATTGATTTTTTATTTAAATTTATTTTATGTAAAAAATGATACATAATACCTTTATAAGTTCAAATTAATTCATTGGAGTCATTTTATAATAATTTTAGATATATAAAAATTTTATTGAACTTTTCACCGTCTTTTACCCACCTCTTAGGAGAATTTACAAATTTACATAAAACTTAATTTTACCACTTATGTGAGTGGAATTTAGAAAATCTGAGAGACACGGATAATATCAAAGATTAAAATGTGGTTTAATGAGATGAAAATAATTTTTGGTGAATGGTACCTTTTTACTTTGTTTACCACGGTTAAAAGTAAATAGGGTAATTAAGAGTAAAAATGATATTATTATTACCCTAACACATGTCCTAATTCTATTGTATAAGTATAATTAGACCAAAAACAACCTTAGAAATACAATATGACCTTTTAGTCCCACATGGATTATATTAGGACATTTATTATTAATTTATTTAAAGAAGGGTTAAAATAGTTAAAATGACCGTTTAATAACTAAATAATTTTTAATATAGGGTTATACATAAGATAAATTCGACTATAAATATTAATTATAAAGATAAAAATCTTTCCTACATAATGGTAATTTATTTGTAATTTTTATACATTAAATAATTTAATTTATTTATGACACAACAATGATGCAGTAATTATCTTATTAATGAAATATTGACATAATTGATGTTATAAATACCCAAATTAATTTAATTTGAGACTTTTTATGAATTAAAATAATTTTATAGGTTAATATTACATATTATTACTTATGTAATTAACTTTTTTCGAACTAATAATTCTATTAGGAGTTTCACAAAAATCAATTACCAAATAGTGTCAAAATTATCATAAAATAGTTTTTAAAACAAATATTATATTATTAATTGTTATTTTATTCCTAAAAATCTAAAGTTTGGCCACATGACTTAGATAATGTTATATATATTAATAATAAACAACTTGGGGTTCTTTTGTCTTGTTATTGTATGTTTATTAACCTTATAGTGTAAGAAAACAAGAAGACATGGTAAAATTTAAATTATCTAACTTACAGTTAAATCTAAATGATATGGTTAAAATAGAAACCTAAACTCGTCTAAATTATATTGGATGAGAGGGGTTAGACCCATACCCACCTTAGATTCGAAATAAATAAATTTGGAGCTATTAATAACCGAATATGACTTTATAATAAAATAATATATTTAGTTTTTCCTAAGGTGCCCCTCTCCTCATTTATAAAAGGGCACATCTTCCCTCTCTTACTCACACCACTTTGAGCCTTCAAGCTCTTCCAAAACCTGAAACATTATCTTCTCCACTTCCCTAGAAACATCCTAGAGGTCCTGGTCTTCTTCAAAGACCAATTTTAGTGCCCTAAAAGGAGGTCTCAAAGAGGCGCTTCAAAGAAGAGGTAATGTCTGTTACCGATTCTTTCAACATTATTTCTTCTTCCACTTCTTTTTCTTTAGTTGTTTTATTATGAAGTAATAACATAAGTATCAATAATATACTGATATGTTATTATAAGTATGAAAAAATCCTATTTCACCATCAATCCATCCTACGGAAAACAAAATCACCACGCGTGCGTACATACCGAATACCGTCTCCACATCGTGGTGTAATCTATTTTCCACCACCACATTACATGGATGGGTATAATGGTGTAAAGAATAAGTATATATGATTAATTTAAATTGATATTTATAATGAAATAGTATACATACACTCCAATACAATTCCATGATCATGGGAACGATATCATCGCTTGTGCGTACGTATAGAATACCGTCTCCACGATGTGATGCGAGTCGTTCTACATGATATTCATTGCCAAATGATTATATAAATGAATTGAATGAATGAATATGATATATATTACACTAATACCATTATGGAAATGAGGTATTAATAACCTAAAAAGAAGAATAAGAATTTATTCGACAAAACACGCATAAGAACAAAAAGTAATAAACACCCGAATAACAAGTAGTAAAGAAATATTACTAAAAAGAAGCTAAGAATATAACCATATATGTTATCATAAAAATAAGTATGATTTTGGAATAAGTCAATACCATTATTTAAATCATTATACAGGTTGTTCGGACACTTATGAAGCAAATCAGACCTAAGGTAAGGGACAATCTCGCAATCTCAATTTTTTATCCAAGATTGTTTATACTTCAGAATTTACTGGGGAATATTTTTCATCCACATCCATGTTTCCTCAATATTTAATATTATTTATATCCTCCTGCAATTTTTTAAATCCAATTTTACACTTTGGTGAGTTTTTAGTAAAAGATATGTAAAGAATCTTTTGTTGTTTTTTGTACGAGGTACTTTTTGACTTTTTCAACAAAAGTACGAGAAGAATGTTTTTTTATCTTATACGGCATGAATGGAATTTTAAAACATTATTTCCAAGAAGCGTCCTTTACAAGTTTTTAAGTTTATTTTTAATCAATTTCTTTTTGTTGAAAATTGTATGACATGTTAAGAAAGGAAAAATGTTTTTGAAGTATAAAAGATATTTTCCTCAAGAATGGAGTTCAAGTGTTTTATCAAAATTATTTTCCATCTAAGATAATATAGGGTTCTGTTTCTATCCCTATTATTACATTGATTTGATTATGTTGTGATTGAATTATTTTTATGAATTCCTTTATCTTAAATAATTGTTTTATGATGTCACGATGTTTAAGAATCCCATTTTTATTACATGTGTTATGCAATGATGTATGATTTATGATTTTCTGGAACACATAAGAATGGTATCATTATGAGATGGGTGGGACCTATATCTCCCTCCAATGAATTGGGTAATGATTTATATCTTATGAGATAGACATGGCTAGAACGACAGGTTAATCTGGTTCAGTTAAACAGGACTGAAACGAGGAGTGAACTCGGTTCAGAAATGGACATTGTACGCTAAGATAGTATTGTCAATGAGTCTTAACTACTATGAAATGATTCTATATGATTATGTGTGTATGAAACAACATTTCATGTTTTACGTTATGATTATTGGGATTACATATCACTACTATGATTTATCCCATGTTTTTATGATTTCTTTTGCAGGTTATGATTTCCAAAATGTTATGTTCTTATGAATATGATATGATTGGTTTTTCTTTTGTTTACCCTTACTGAGCATTTGAGCTCACCCTTTTGTATTTTTTCTTTCCCCAGGTCAGGAAGAAGGTTATTAAGTAGGATAAGCCAAAAGGTACTCTAGATACGATGAAATAAATGGGAGAGAATGTAGATGCTTTATGAACCAGTTTTTTATGTTTCCTAGTTTCTAAAGACACTATACCTATACGGTCATTTCGTGGTTTTGTTATATGTTGTAATAAGTGTACTTCAATTTTGAAGTATTAACAATGTATGTAAAGTATGGGTCGTTATATTCACCACATTTCATGTCTACTAAGGGATGATCACATGTCATTTGGCATAGCCACAAGATATGTGATCCTTAACTTTTTGCATATACCTAGTACTACAGTCATTGGGGTAATACACGGTGTTTGTTCATCCCAATATATGATGTGTAGTTGGTATTTTCACATAATATGAAATCTGTTCCCCACTCATTCTATATCCATAATCAATCCTTCAAATTTCACCCCTATGACACCCAAAAATGAAGGAAAGAGTCTATGTTTTTTGTTTTTGGTCATCTAGTGGTCGAAAAATTAATTTTTTATTCACCCATCTAACACCCATAAGCACTTATTACATCTACCATGCTGTGATATCTTTGTTTTTTATCCCAGATCCATGAATAAATCACCAATAACCCAAAAATACTCTAAATACATACCTTATTTATGAATACATTCATCTCATGTGAATCTACTATGAATACGGGGATTCGACCAGGCTTGATCCTACTCGATAATGTCAAACTGAGACCTTATAAGCCAATCTACAAAGAACATTAATAATAGAGTGACAAAATCACAAGAAAAATATGTGAAAAAATCATTGGATAATAAATATTTCCCAAAAAATACAAATTGGGATGTTTGGGGGTGTGAAAACTTAATAAACAATATAAATCGGTCCATAGGCTCATAAAAAGGGACAACATGAACAAAAATCAAAGAAAGAATATGATCATTCTTAATAGTTTAATCCATTGGGGAAGAATAAAAAAATAATTATTCCTACCTTGATATTGGGTCATTCATCAATGAATAATACACTCACCAATGAATGAGAGATGTCGTTACGTTCCCTGTTCCTCGAGTTTCCTAGATTCTGAAGTTCATTATCGCCTGATTTTGATTCACCAACTGAGGGTAGAAGAAAACTCCACTCAATGGTCCCAAGGTTATGTAGATAATCCTAGAGATACTTCATAAGAAGGATATTATAGAGGAAATATAATTAGGTCATTTAATAAATTAATTATATTAATCATTTAATTGATCCATGGAATGTACCGCCAATGGTTGCATTATATGAACGCCCCACACCTACCCGCATTAGGTTGTGCCTTTGATGAATATCGCATTTAGGTTTCAAACATGGTATTTGATTTTTGATCCGAGACTCTGTTTAAGAGTAGTTCCATTTTCATTAATAAATTATTTGTGGGTGATATAAAATATATATAATATTTTTATAAAATTAATTTTAGATACATAGGGCCTCAGAACTGCATGTCGTATCAATACCTAACATTGAAAACATTTCTAGATATATTCCAAAGTCTTATAAGGAATAATAGTGTCTCTACATTATTTCCTCATTCATGTGATTCTTCACTTAAAAGAAAAAACTAAACAAAAAACTTGGGATACTGAGCCCATATATGGATCTACCGCTCCTAAGAGATCTCCTATATAATCCCATGCTTCCAGAACATATGAACCAATGGAATGATCCATCTACGCAAGGTCCTCTCCTACTGATCTTCGATTACCACTGGCTGATCTGAAAAAGTGGCTCCATATTAAATGTCCATTTTTTCCCATTCAATAACATGCATGGGGTCATTCATGTATCTCCTCAACAGTGACGCATGGAAGACATTATGCACCCAACTCTACAGCGAGGGTTGGGAAAAGTGGTAAGAAGCCTTGTCAAACATATGTAAGATCTCAAATAACCAGACCATCCTAGGGGATAGCATGCCTCCTCGACTAACTCTCCATAATCCTAGTTATGGGTAGATTCTCAGGAAAATGTGGTCTCCCTTCTCAAATTTAAAGGGCATAGGATATCGAGATGTATAATATTTCTTCCTTCATTGAGCAATCATCATCTGCTTTCAGATGACCTGAACCTTCTCTGTCTTCACCGACACCATCTCTATCCCAACAATAGATTCCTTAACTACATTAGTCCAACATATGAGTGACCTATAGGGTCTCTCAAACAGGGACTCAAAATGTTCCATGCGGATAGTAGAGTGGTAGCTATTATTATATGAAAACTCTATTAAAGGTATGTGATCCTACCATATCTGACGAAAGACTTACATGAAATCCCCCGATATATCCTCCAACACCAGTATAGTGTGCTTGGTCATCCCATATGTTTGGGGATGGAAGGTTGTAATCATCCTCATCTAGGTATCGAATTCCTCCTATAGGTCTCTCCATAACCATGAGGGGAACTATACATCATGTTCAGAGAAAATAGTTTAGGTTACCCCATGAAAGAAAATAATTTCCTATATGTTCAACTTCCCCAAAATCTCCACCAAACTTTTCACCCTGAGAGCATATAAATGTGACAAATTCATGATTTGATCAACTATTACCCAGATGGAATCATGACCTCTTGCTATCCATGGAATCCCTATCACAAAGTCTATGGATATTATGTTCCATTTATACTCTGGGATCTCAGAGGCTACAACAAACCAACCAAAACATGGTTCTTAGCCTTTACCTATAGACAAGTGAGGCACCAAGAGACGAACACAGCCACAATCCATCTCATGCGAGCCCAAAAAAACTTCCAATGAAGTTATGTGTATATCTACCCACAATGGGATGTACAACTATAGGTGATGTGTTATATTCTATCATTATCTCAAAGTCATAGTCATATGAGAACTCCAACCAACACCTCTATCTCAAGTTCAAGTCTCTTTGTGTGAAGACATAACTAATACTCGGGTGGTATGAGTAAAAATAAATAACTCTCCCAAATGATAGTGTATCCACATCCTCATAGAAAAGACTACTGATTCCATATATAGGTCATGACTCACGTAGTTCTTCTCATGTGGTCTATTTTCAATTCTCGAAACATGTGTTCTAGTTAGGAATCACTACTTTCAGTTAGTTTCCATTGGATTTATTTGTAAAATCAGAAACACCAAATGATTCTTTATCCAAAGTGACCTACATTCCAAAGGAAAATGTTTGTTATGTTTGGACATATAATACTTAAGAACACGCATTGGTTGAGAGGATGGGAGGGCAGACTCATCACACCCTTTTGAGGAGAACTATTTCCTACTCCGAGACTCTTATAGATTTTAGATGTTTTCATGAATCCTTATTAATTCACCAAGTATAATGTAGGATTCCCTTGGTAATTGCAATCAATTATTAGTTTGTGTGAAATTTTGAATCATCCGTATGTATTTGCGGTTCTTCATTAATGGAGAAATCCTTATTTATTCGACGTTCTCTATAAATGGTTTCCTCTCATATACTATTTAAAGATTATTTTAACCATGGTCATGATAATATTGGTTTTTAATCCACATATTAGGGACTGTAGAATTTATTGTTGTCTAAGAATACAATGGTTTATTTTGATGTCAGGATCATACCCATGAATGGGCTACCTACGTATCCTTGTGATAGGAATTAGGACCCTCGTAGTTTAGGTCCACTTAATGGAACACATCAAACCTTTTATGGTTATTTGATAAGGACCTATACATATAGTTTAATGTCATTTGGTAAGGAAATATAAGTGAAAGGTTATTACACTACTGGAAGAGAAGGTTATACCAATGGTTATAAACCGTTCATATAGGCTGGAAAACCGATGGTATATCCTATACCAACGGTTTTCCAAACCGTTGGCTAGTAAGCCATGAGGAATGCCTTATACCAACGGTTTGATCTAAATAATTGGTATATTGGTTATATAAATTTCACCAAATTTATGCCAACAGTTATAAACCATTGGTACTGCATTTTAGGAAGTATTATACCAACAGTTTTAAACCGTTGGTAATGTGGTTTTCAGAAAAACTTATACCAACGGTTTAGAACCGTTGGTATTGTATTTTCCAGCAACACCTATACCAACGGTTTATAATCGTTGGTATTGGTTTTCCAGAAATCCAGACACCTATACCAACAGTTTTAAACCGTTGGTATAAGTTTTTACAGAAATCCACAACACCTATACCAACGGTTTAAAACCGTTGGTATAATGTTTTCCAGAATTCCAGCACCCTTATACCAACGATTTTGAACTGTTGGTATTGAGTTTTTCCAGAACTGCAGCCCAGTAGCCCCCTCCCTCCAGAAGCCCCTCCACTATACACCTTCATAAATAAAATCACAAAACCCACATACAGACATGAAACAGTATAAAAAACACCTAAAATAGAACAAAAAAACAGATAAAATCATCAAACTCTTCCAACCATGTCATGTACAACAATTCCTTATTTCAATCTTCATAAGACAAAAATCATCCAGTAGTAATTCACCTCACCCCTACACAACCCCCCAACCAGCATAGCCCCCACCTCCCCATCAAATTCTAATTTGTATAATAGTATTAGAAATACCAATTAGAGTTGAATTAGTGTTTGAAATTGGCTCATATCCCATTTTTTATGATCCTAGATTTGGGTATGTAATGATTAGTGATGAATTTTGCATTGAACTTGTATTGTTTATAACATATGGTGAAAAGGTAGTTTCTTATGAGTCTCGTCACTTATGAACCCATGAGTGAAACTACCCAACTCATGAAAAGGAGTTTGCAACAATCACTGATAAGGGTAAATTTCAGTTGTATTCACTTAAAATGATGTCCTTTTCAAACAAAAGAAAGACACTTTTAGTGGTACTGGGCACACCGGCCCTCAGATTGAGGCGGTGTTGACTTGTACACGTCAAAAATTACCCATGGATCCTTTTCCTAAAGTTTCAAAATAATCCGAATGCGTTTGGTATATTTTCCGTATGTCGGTAGTTGTTTTCACTTAAAATCATGCCCTTTTCAAATAAAAGTGAGACAGTTTGAGTGGTACCGGCCACACCGTGCCTCAGATTGAGGTAGAGTTGACTCGTACATGACACAAATGACCCATGGATACTTTTCCTAAAGTATCAACAGAATCCGAATGTGTTTGATCCGTTTCCCGTATGTCAGTTGTTGTTTTTACTTAAACTGTTGTCCATTTCAAAGAAAAGTGAGACACTTTGAGTGGTGCTGGACACACCGCACCTTGTATTGAAGTGGGGTTGACTCATACATGTCACAAATGACCCATGGATCGTTTTCCTAAAGTATCAACACAATCCTAATGCGTTTGGTCAGTTTTCCGTATGTCGTTTATTTTAATTAAAAGCGCATCCATTTTAAATAGAAGAAAGACACTTTTAGTGGTACCGGCCACACCGGCCCTCAGATTGTGGTAGGGTTTACTCTTACATGTCACAAATGACCCATGGATCATTTTCCTAAAGTTTCCGCAGAATCGAAATGCATTTGGCTGGTTTTCCATATGCCGATAGTTGTTTTCACTAAAAATCCTGTCCATTTCAAATAAAAGTGAGACAGTTTGAGTGGTACCGGCCACACCGTGCCTCAGATTTAGGCGGGGTTGACTCTTACATGGGAAAAATTACCCATGGATACTTTTCCAAATGTATCAACAGAATATGAATGCGTTTGGTCCATTTTCAGTATGTCAGTTGTTGTTTTTACTTAAACTATTGTCCATTTCAAAGAAAAGTGAGACACTTTGAGTGGTGCCGGCCACACCGCACCTCAGATTGGGGCAGGGTTGACTCATACACGTCACAAATGACCCATGGATCGTTTTCCCAATGTCTAATCACAATCCTAATGTGTTTGGTTGGTTTTTCATATGTTTTTTATTTTAATTAAAAGCGCATCCATTTTAAACAGAAGAAAGTCACTTTTAGTGGTACCGACCACACCGGCCCTTGTATTGAGGCGGGGATAACTCGTACACATCATAAATGGCCCATGGATCATTTTCCTAATGTTTCAACAGAATCTGAATGCGTTTGGTCTGTTTTCCGTATGCCGGTAGTTGTTTTCACTAAAAATCCTCTCCATTTCAAATAAAAGTGAGACAGTTTGAGTGGTACTGGCCACACTGTGCCTCATATTGAGGTGGAGTTGACTCATACATGACAAAAATGACCCATGGATACTTTTCCTAAACTATAAACAAAATCTGAATGTGTTTGGTCTATTTCCCGTTTGTCAGTTGTTGTTTTTACTTAAACTGTTGTCCATTTCCAAGAAAAGTGAGACACTTTGAGTGGTGCCTGCCACACCACGCCTCGGATTGAGAAGGGGTTGACTCTTACACGTCACAAATGACCCATGGATCGTTTTCCTAATGTATCAAAACAATAAGAATGTGTTTGGTCGGTTTTCCGTATGTCGTTTATTTTAATTAAAAGCGCATCCATTTTAAATAGAAGAATGACACGTTTAGTGGTACCGGCCACACCTACCCTCGGATTGAGGCAGGGTTGAGTCATACACATCAATAATAACCCCTGTATCGCTTTCCTAAAGTTTAAACCGAATCTGAATGCGTTTGGTTGGTTTTACGTATGTTGATAGTTGTTTCCACTTAAAATCTTGTCCATTTCAAATAAAAGTGAGACAGTTTGAGTGGTACCGGCCACACCATGCCTCATATTGAGGCGGGGTTGACTCGTAAATGACAAAAATGATCCATGGATACTTTTACTAAAGTATCAACATAATCCGAATTCATTTGGTCCGTTTCCCGTATGTTAGTTGTTCTTTTTACTTAAACTGTTGTCCATTTTAAAGAAAAGTGAGACACTTTGAGTGGTGCCGACCACATTGCGCCTCAGATTGAGGCGGGTTTGACTCGTACACGTCAAAAATGACCCATGGATCGTTTTCCTAAAGTATCAACACAATCCGAATGCGTTTGGTCTGTTTTATGTAGGTTGTTTATTTTAACTAAAAGTGCATCCATTTTAAACAGATGAAAGACACTTTTAGTGGTACCATCCACACCGGCCCTCATATAGAGGCGGGGTTGACTCATACACGTCAAAAATGACCCATGGATCATTTTCCTAAAGTTTCAACAGAATCCGAATGCATTTGGTTGGTTTTTCCGTATGCCGGTAGTTGTTTTCACTTAAAATCATGTCCATTTCAAATAAAAGTGAGACAATTTGAGTGGTACCGGCCACACCGTGCCTCAGATTGAGGATGGGTTGACTCGTACACGACACAAATGACCCATGATTACTTTTCCTAAAGTATCTATAGAATTCGAATGTGTTTGTTCTGTTTCCAGTATGTCAGTTGTTGTTTTTACTTAAACTGTTGTCCATTTTAAAGAAAAGTGAGACACTTTGAGTGGTGCAGAACACACCGCACCTCAGATTGAGGCAGGGTTGACTCGTACAAGTCACAAATGACCCATGGATCGTTTTCCTAAAGTATCAACACAATCCGAATGCGTTTGGTTGGTTTTCCATATGTCGTTTATTTTAATTAAAAGCGCATCCATTTTTAACACAAGAAAGACACTTTTAGTGGTATCATCCACAATGACCCTCAGATTGAGGCGGGGATGACTCATACACGTCACAAATTACCCATGGATCATTTTCCTAAATTTACAATAGAATCCAAATGTGTTTGGTCAGTTTTCCATATGTCGGTAGTTGTTTTCACTTAAAATCCTATCCATTTCAAATAAAAGTGAGACAGTTTGAGTGGTACTGGCCACACCATGCCTCAGATTAAGGTGAGGTTGACTCGTACACGACACGAAATATATAAAATAGTGAATAAAAATGTTAAAAATCAATTTTTTAACCAACGAAATTAACCAATATTTCATTATCATTAAAAACCATTTATCAAAATCAAAAAGTCACACACTTATTTATATTTTTTAACCAAGGGAATTCATCACCTAATAAATCATTTTCCACCTCAAAAACTATCATTATATTATTTTTAAAATGAACCCCCAAAATTACCCATGGATCTAAAACACATAATTTTTCATGTCATGTCCTTAGGCCCTAAATCTTACTTATGGATGACCATATGTCCTTAGGCCCAAGAACACCCATGACCCGACTCGACCCGACCCGACCCATGGACACCCCTAATTTCGAGTTATTGTTTTTTAATATTAAGATGACTGTATAAACTTATCAACCCATATATCATACAGGGAATCACAGAAAAAATGAATACGAATGTTTTATGTAGTAGACTAATCATACAATAAGAATCAAGTGAAAAAAAGAGATCTGATAACAACATCCCTATGAAGCAAAGGAAACACCCGGAGTGGAAAACCAGGTTCAAAAATAAAGAGTTATACAGAATTCAAAAATGAAATGGATCAATCTTCCCCTGATCACCATCACCATCACCACTATCATCATCAGCCTCATCCTCACCGCTATCTCTATCTTCATCGTCATCCTCACCATCGTCCCCATGCTCATCGTCGGCCTCATCCTTGTCCTCAGCCCTATCCTCACCCTCGTCCCCATCCTCACCCTCAGCCCCATCCTCACCCTCGTCCTCATCCTCATTCTCACCCTCGTCCTCTTCAGCATCCTCATCATCACCAGAAATGTCATGATCTCGATCGCCACTAGAACTGTCGCCTGGTGCATTGGATAATGCACCCATCGACGACATAAATGTCTGACAAGCCGCGCTAGCCTCTGGTGGAAGTGATGAAGATAAAGCTTTCATCAGTTTCATAAATTCTTTGTCCCTCGTTTGAACTTGTACTTCCAACTCTATGACCCTTTTATCCGATTGTCTTTCTTTCTCCTTGACCTGTTCCAACTCAGTTGTACTAGAATGGGTTCCTGGAGAGGACCAATACCTCGTCGGGACTATATTCTTACCAGGTCGGCAACGTACTTGACCAGAGTGCTCCTCTCCCAAAACCTGATATAAATGATCATGTGGCCCAAAATAATCTGGCTCCTGGGCATCAAGATCCTCTAAAGCAGCCTGTTAAAAATATTAATAGATTAATAAATTTCAATATAGGCATTAAACTTTGAAATAAACAAATTAAAACTTACAATCTTTTCTTGGGTTGATTCATTTACCGCAGTTCCATCTTTTTTTCTTCTACTCGAGCAAAACAATTTTTCTCGAGGGATACGTCCTTCAATATTCAATTTGTGCTTCTGTAATGACATTGAAACAATATAAAGTGCAAGTATAATCATATATTTAATATTCAATAAATCACATAATTTAAGTAGGAAATAATAAAAAGGGAAAGTCCAAAAGAAAAATTATAAACAACTATATCATACCAGCTGCCTCTCATGATCTGACATAGTTGTGCGCCCCAAAGTGTGGAGGTATTTCTTTGAATAAATGTTTTTTTGTTTTTTTAGAATATTACTAAATAATGTTTAATAATAAATATGATTATATTAATGCAAAATATGAAAACTCTGATTTAATTACCTCAAATGAGATTAATACATTAAATTTGGCAGTCACCCAATGGATAATCATTTGGCGATATTTCTCTATCTGACAGTCATCCACAATAGGTAATGTCTCTAAATCTGTTCCCACCCTATCACACCAGCCAACATACAGGTCATGCTTATAAGCTCTCCAAAGCTCTCCCAACTCTTTTAAATGCGCTGATCGGGCACCTTCGCCATCAGGGAAGTTAAACCGATGCTGAAACCCAATAGATTAGTTCATATAAATACAAAAAATACTACATTAAATCCAATAGATTTTTTACCCATATTTCTGCCCACGCGTTATCTTTGACTTCATGTGGCAGTTGTCTCCAAGAGAGAGGGCTGACCAAAATGATATCAGAGTATTTGGCTAGCGTCGCCAAAAACCCCCGACATTCCTACCCAGATTTCTCAATCATTTGTCCATCAACATTATATTCAACCATAAATTGTGTCTGGTGGTTCCATACTGCATGCAAGCAAGTACGCCCCTCCCCCACCTCCTATCTGTAGATGAATATGTTATTAAAGAAAAATAATATCAGTACAAGTTATAATAAAATAAAGTTTGGTATAAAAATTTGATAGAGTCAGATAAATATACATGTGGTAGTCGGATCAATGGGTGTCAACAGATGTGCAGAAGCTGAAGGAATATCACGTACAGGTGGAGTGTCCCTTAGTGTACACTCCTCAGCCGCATACTGTGTTGCATCAGGAGTCGAAGAAGGTAGAATATAATAGCTCGGAGATAATGAACCAGATGAAAAAGATGATGGCATAGACGTCTTGCCAACTGGTAGTGTAAACATCAGAGGTCTAAATATCCCGTGTGTCCCTGGAGACACACCAGGATCAAAATGGGGTGAAGAAGATACGTATGTGGCAGTGGATAATCTAACTCTCACCCCATGAGCCCTCGTAACACCGGCCTCAGTACCGGGCCCACTAGATGATCGTCCATCTCTGACACCACCCCCCTCTTACCACCAGCCACTCTACTGGGAGCAATATCAGGATCCTCGTCAGATATCTCTCATATAGGGGGTCGATCCTGAAAAAAAGTTTAACACATAAGTAAACACATGATATTATAAGTTATTGAAATATTTATATTTGAAATAAAATACTCACAATAGGGATGAGTGGAGGAACATCCATCTATATCATGCGACGATTATTATATGTCATCTTTGTAACACCCCGAGACTTTATGAAAAATATTATTTTAATTTCATTAATTTCTTGTGTTGTACTCTACACCATGATTACCTTGCGCTATACATAACACCGTATTAGCTTGCAGTATACGCAACACTATTCTTGGACCGTGTTACACACAATTTTGATAATAGTTATTGTATGCAACATTGAGTATATATATATATATATTCAATGTATAAATGAAATATGGTTGGATTATGTTATATGAAATAACAAAGGATTCTTTCACAATACGCAACCCTAATTTGGCTTGCATTATACGCAATCGTGACCTTCCTCAATAGCGTGTGTTGTACGCAATACCGGGTTTTAATAAACAATGATATATTATTATAATATTGTCATGAACTAGCCGTTATGAATAGTATTAACTAAATTTTTAATTTTATAACATTATTATTTATCTTACACATTTTCTAGAACATGGTATAAGAAAAAAATAAATTTTTTGGGTAAAATAAGTATTTTTCAAAAAATGCAGTTTTGCCGCCTTTTGATGGCGCACCCACTTTAAATATAGTTTTTGACATGTTTATAAGTTCAATTTGACAATATAAAATTTTTCTTTGGAATCAAGAAATAAAAATTTACTTTGGATAAAATTTTCATATTATTCTGGTAACTTTCACATTTTAATGAATAGTAAAATCACGCTATATTTTAATTAAAAACAAATTTTTTCATCGTAATATATTATGTGGATAAATTATAATATTGAATGGTTTTAAAGTATAAATAGAATATATTTTTACCATTTAATATAATTTATGTCATTCTCATTGATTTTACCTTGAATTAGTAGGTTAAATCAATTCAATCTTTTGCATTGTTTTAAACAAAAACCCGTTTTTATTCGACAGTGGGATTAATTTTAATTTAATTTCTGAAACTTTTTTGTATTGATTTTTAAAACATGGATTCCATATTTGGAATCAGTGGGTCCAAATTATGTTAATAGGCTACTTTTTATTTTTGGGAATTATGAATAGTAACTACGGTAAATTTTATTTACCATAGTTAAAGGTAAATAGGGTAATTAAGGGTAAATATAATATTATAAAATTACCCTAACACATGCCAAAATTCTATTTTATAGATAAAAGTAAACCCATATCAACTAAGGGTCGGATTAGATTCATTTTATGGACTTTTGACCATGAAAATAATTTAATTATTATTAAAACCAAAGAAAGTGACAACATGTCACTTTCTTAAATCTTATAAGTATAATAATTTTAACTTAGTGATAAACATCATAAAACATCGAACATGAATAGTCTCCAGAAATCTAATAAAATTATCTACATCATGATAATTTATCGAGAATTTTTTGGGATTAAATAATTATCATTAATTGTGACACAATAGTGATGCAGAAATTATTTATCTAGTGAAAAATTAAGAATATAGTTTTTATTAAACTAATAGTGACCATAAAAGGCACAAAACCCTGACCAAAACTTATTGGTCATGTACAGTTAAACTATAATCATCCAATGGTAGAATATTTTACCATTTGGAGTCTTATACAAGCAATTATGACACTTATATTATTTTATTTTAAATGATGCCAAAGTTGTCACCTTCATAATTTAATAAATATAACAATTTAAATATTGTGATTTTAAGATGATAAATTAGAGTAAAAGTATTATTGTGAAAGGTAATATATTTATCTTCATCATAGGATTTTATTTTAAAATTTTATGCAACAAATAAGTATATTAAATAATTATACAAAAATGATGTAGTAATTATTTTATTAAGAGATAAACCAAATAAATGGTTTTAAAAATAATAAACTAAATATTATATGAACTATTTAATGTGATCCACTAATTTTATAGAAACATATGTCCTTTTATTAATATATTAAAGCTTTTAGTTCGAACATATCTTCTGTATATATTTTATTTAAATTCAAATAAATGAATAGTGTCAAAATTGACACTATTGTTATTTTATAAAAATAACATATTATAAAATTTTTTAAAAATCACAAAAATATTTAAAAATTATAAATTTAAATTTATATGGTCTATAATGTTATAAATTAAACAATTATGGAAAATTCACAACAAATAAGTAATTATTTGTTCTAATTTAAAATTTATAATTTTATTACCACAAATAAACTTAAATAGATTAAATAAGGATAAATCAAAATGATAAGGTTTAAAATACGATCCAAACATGTATAAATTTGATTGGTTGATGAGATTACAACCCTATCTCATCTAATCTTCGAATATGATTCATTTTTGGAGGTTTTTAAGTGGGGTTAGATTTATTATAAATTAATATTTTTAAGAATTCCAATGGTGCCCCTCTCCTCCCTTATAAAAGGGCACCTCCTCCCTCTCCTCCTCACACCAATTTGAGCCTTCAAGCTTGGCCAACCCCTACCAAATTATCTTCTCAACATCCCTAGAAACATCCTAGAGGTTCTGGTCTTCTTTAAAGGCCAATCTTAGTGCCCTAAGAGGAGGTTTCAAAGAGGCGTATCGAAGAAGAGGTAATTTCTTCTCCCGATTCTTTCAAGCTTCTTTATTCTTCAACATATTCTTCTTTAGTTGTTTCATTATAAAGTAATAACATCAGTATCAATAATATACTGATTTGTTGTTATAAATATGAAACAAACCCATTTCACCTTCTATCCATCCTACGGAAAACAAAATCACTGCACGTGCGTACGTACGGAATACCGTCTCCACGCCGTGGTGTTATCTGTTTTTCCACCAACACCTTACATGGATGGGTATTATGGTGTAATGAATAAATATACATAGTTATTATAACATCATAATGATTCTGATATATTTTATCATCCACTCCAATTCAATTCAATAATCATGAAAATGATATCATCGCTCGTGCGTACGTACGGACTACCGTCTCCACGCCGCGATGAGATTAATTTTCCACTTTAACCATTCATGAATGATTATAAAGTACATATAATAAGTAATAATGAAATATATGACACAATAATGATACTGGATTTATGTGTATGTCATCTACTTAATTCCATTCAACTCAATAAGGAAACGAAAACAGCGTTCATGCGTAAGTACGACCTACCGTCTCCATGAACGGTGTATTTCTTTCCATTTAATGATTTATTATATATATGTATATTCTGAATATATATTATATATAAATCATGTTCTGGAATTAAGTAATCATGATCTACGTAATCATATGAATAATTACAAGTCAAAACACAGACGGCAAATGAAATGATTTTACCCAAAACGCTCTTTAACATGGAATTTACAAAAGAACGGGTAAAATAAAGTCATAACTGAACCATATATGATATCAAAAACAATTAGTATGATTCTGGAATAAGTAAATGACATTATTTAAATCATTATACAGGAGGTTCGGACACTTACGAAGCAAATCGGACCTAAGGTAAGGGAAATATCACAATCTCATTTTTATCCGAGATTGTTTATACTTTGGAATTTACTGGGGTGTATTTTATCATCCACATACATGTTTCTTCAATATGTAATATTTATGTCCTTATAAAATAATTTATATCCAATTTTACCCTTCGGTGAGTTTTTTTTGTAAAAGATATGAAAGGAATCTTTTGTCGTTTTTCGTACGAGGTACTTTTTGACATTTCTGATAAAAGTACGAGAAGAATGTTTTTTTTAACTTATACGGCATGAATGTATTTTTAAAACATTATTTCCAAGAAGCATCCTTTACAAGTTTTCAAGTTTATTTTTAATCAACTTCTTTTAGTTTAAAGTTGTATGACATGTTAAGAAAGGAAAACTGTTTTTGAAGAAGAAAGGATATTTTCTTCAAGAATGGAGTTCAAGTGTTTTATCAAAATTATTTTCCATATAAGATAATAAAGGGTTCTGTTTTTATCCCTATTATTAAATTGATTTGATTATGTTGTGATGGAATTATTTTTATGAATTCCTTTATCTTATATTAATTGTTTTATGATGTCATGATGTTTAAGATTCCCATTTGTATTACATGGGTTATGCAATGATATATGATTTATGATTTTGTGGCACACATAAGAATGGTATCATTATGAGATGGGTGGGACCTATATCTCCCTCCAATGCATTGGGTAAAAATTTTATATCTCATGAGATAGACATGGCTGGAATGGTAGGTTATACCGGTTTAGTGAAACAGGGCTGAAACAAGGGTGACTCAGTTTAGAAAGGGACTTTGTCCACTAAGATAGTCTTGGAAATGAGTCTTGACTAACAAGAAATGATTCTCTATGATTATGTGTGTATGCCACAAAGTTTAATGTTTTAAGTTATGATTATTGTGATTACATTTCACTGCCATGAGTTATCCCAGGTTATGAAATTATGATCTCTTTTACAGGTTAAGATTTCCAAAAGTTATGTGCTTATGTATATGATGTGATTGATATTTCTTTTGTTTACCCTTACTGAGCATTTGAGCTCACCCTTTTATGTTTTCTATTCCCCAGGATATAAAGAATGGTTTTAGGTATAAAAAAAAGTAAGATCTTTATGGGAGATGTTAAAGATCTTTCACCAGGATTAGAATATTATATTCCGAGTTTCCAAATACACTAAACTATTACAATCCTTGTGTGTGTGTTTTTGTTATGTACTAAGTATTCCGCAAATGTAATGTAATGTCCATGTACGTCAGGCTTCGGGTCTCTACAGTTGGTATCAAAGGAAATGTTTAGTCAACCTTTGGAAACTAGGATGCGAAAACGTTAGTGAGATCCCTAGAGATGTTTCTAAGGTATGTCTAGGGATGTCCCTAAGGATAAGTATACGTATAGGATATAGTCCTAGAACTATGGTAATGATATTATATTAAACCAAAGATGTTAGATATTGAAGTTACTCCCCCTTTATTATGGTTTTTGCCTCTCACACTATTCTTTTTGGGTTTTAGAAAATGGCTGGAAACAAGATGATTCACGATAATGGAGGATATGATAGACAATGGAATGATATTCTTCATGAGCAACCAAATGAAATGGGATTTGGAAGTCCAAACATCATTGTTATGCCAAATCAGCAATCTCAAAATATGATCAATAAAGTAAAATTTGGTAAGTTTCCTGACTCGGCTAATAAGAGAACGATGGTGTTTCATGATGATCATAGAGGAAAGAAAGTTCAATTTCCCCCATGTAAATAATGTGGGAAGAGGTATCAAGGATAATGTTTCAAAGGAACTGGAAGATGCTTTGGGTGTGGAAAAGAAGGACACAAAGCCAGTAAGTGCAATGGAAAAGGTTCTGTTAACACCAGGGATGAGGATAATGGTATTGCTACGACATCAACAATGGTTAAATGTTTTAAATGTGGAATGTACGGGCATTATGAAAACCAATGCCCTAAGGGAAAGTCTCATGAAGAGAATCAGTATGGTCGTATGGGTAGTATTTATGTGGATGATGATGAAGATACTACAAATGATATGTGAGATAAAACAATTTTTGAAGCTTGGTCAACGGTTTAAGAATGTAGTGGAATGATTACATGTTTATCATGGGTAATGTTGTATAAGTAATCTCATGCTACTATGGAATAAAGAGACATCTATGGATTGTTACACTGTTGTCTTTCCTTGAGTTTTGAAAGTGTATGATTAATGTTACCAGTATCCATGAAAGGTTATTCAGATATTTTTGGAATGTAGATGATATGCTCATAATGAAGGGATAAGGAGAAAATTAAATGTTTGATAGTATTCATGAGCTCATGACTAATATAAGGAGAAGTTTATATCATGGTTTGAGTATATATAATTTTTGGATTTTGGTATGTGGAAAGAGTTAACTTTTGACAGCATTCATGTTTTCACTAAGGTTCAATGGGTATTCATTCTTCAAGAGAATACATGACTAAGGTATTCACATGTTTGTAATTTTACCAACAAGATATATCTTATGATATATGGGAAATAAATGATGGCATTCACGTGATTGTTCTGTGACATTTCATGTAATCATTTTCTTTATACTATGAGCTTGGACCGAAGTATTTTAGATAATCCTAAAGATTAGAATGGATTATGTTGGACATAAGTTAGGATAAAACGTTTTTTCGATATTATTAATGGGATGTTATAGTAATATAGCTTTAGAAAAAGGACAACCTGCAGGACGGGCGACATACCATCGCGTCAGACAAGGCTGTGGGAATCGAACCCACAACCGAAGTGCGACTGGCCTTTATCGCCTACCACTGGACTACAGGAAGTCCCTGTTTAGTAGAAACTAGTTTTATTATATTAAGCAGTATGCTATATGAAGTATAAGTCCATTTTAGGAACCATATATGATTAATCTCACTATATAATGACTTATGTAACTTTAATAACTTTTTCTAACCTTTTGTTTGAGACAGATGGAATGACCCGTCATTCTCTCACATGATCTGCTAACACTTCACGAATAACAAATTCAACTTCATTTATTTAAGAGATGAATTAGATATTGTTCAAGGCACGAACAACAGTGAGATTGTAACAAAATAAAGTTAGTATTTATTCTAATTCAAATTCTTCAACTTTTGGGAAACGATCTTGAAAACCAAAAATGTTGTCCTAGTGCTCTTATATCTGATTAATGAGATGGTACCTTAGATCATCACAAATTTATGGATTTGTGATTGTTGACTTTTCCATATCCATGTTCTCTACCACTCTCCATCAGAACATGATGGTTAGATTTTTCTTCCATATCCATATTTTCACCTATGTGGAAACCCTGTGATTAGTTTATTTGGGTAACCGTTACGTTTCATACTTTTGTTTTTAAAGATTGGTTTTGGTATTCCTTTTTACGATGTGGGTTTCTATTAAACAAACTTTCGAGTAGTAAACCATTTATAACCCCGACGAATTTCGAGGGAGAAATTCATTTTAAGGGGGGTAGAATGTAACACCCCGAGAATTTATGAAAAATATTATTTTAATTTCATTAATGTCTTGTGTTGTATTCTACACCAAGATTACCTTGCACTATACGCAACACCGTATTAGCTTGCAGTATACGCAACACTATTCTTGGACCGTGTTACACACAATTTTGATAATAGTTATTCTACGCAACATTGAATATATATATATATATATATATTCAATGTATAAATGAAATATGGTTGGATTATGTTATACAAAACAATGAAGGATTCTTTCCCAACACGCAACCCTGACTTGGCTTGCATTACACGCAATCGCGACCTTCCTCGATAGCATGTGTTGTACGCAATACCGGGTTTTAATAAACAATGATATATTATTATAATATTGTCATGAACTAGCCGTTATGAATAGTATTAACTAAATTTTGAATTTTATAACATTATTATTCATCTTACACATTTTCTAGAACATGGTATAAGAAAAAAATAAATTTTTCGGGTAAAATAAGTATTTTTTAAAAAATGCAGTTTTGCAGCCTTTTGATGGCGCACCCACTTTAAATATAGTTTCTGACATGTTTATAAGTTTAATTTGACAAAATAAAATTCTTCTTTGGAATCAAAAAATAAAAATTTACTTTGGATAAATTTTTCATATTATTTTGGTAACTTTCACATTTTAATGAATAGTAAAAACACGCTATATTTTAATTAAAAACAACTTTTTTCATCGTAATATCTTATGTGGTTAAATTATAATATTGAATGGGTTTAAAATATAAATAGAATATATTTTTACCATTTAATATAATGTATGTCATTAGCATTGATTTTACCAGGAATTCGTAGGTTAAATCAATTCAATCTTTTGCAATGTTTTAAACCAAAACCCGTTTTTATTCGACAATGGGATTAATTTTAATTTAATTTCTGCAACTTCTGTGTATTGAATTTTAAAAAATGTATTCCATATTTGGAATCAGTGTGTCTAAATTATGTTAATAGGATAGTTTTTATTTTTGGGAATTATGAATAGTAACTACGGTAAATTTTATTTACCATAGTTAAAGGTAAATCGGGTAATTAAGGGTAAATATAATATTATAAAATTACCCTAACACAATGAAAAATTTATATTTGATGGCTAAAGGTAAACCCATATCAACTAAAGGTCGGATTAGATTCATTTTATGGACTTTTTACCATGAAAATAATTTAATTATTATTAAAACCAAAGAAAGTGACAACATGTCACTTTCTTAAATCATATAAGTATAATAATTTTAACTTATTGATAAACATCATAAAACATCGAACATGAATAGTCTCTAGAAAGCTAACAAAATTATCTACATCATGAGAATTTATCTAGAATTTTTTGGGATTAAATAAGTATCATTAATTGTGACACAATAGTGATGCAGAAATTATTTATCTAGTGAAAAATTAAGAATATAGTTTTTATTAAACTAATAGTGACAATAAAAGGCACAGAAACCTAACCAAAACTTATTGGTCATGTACATGTAAACTATAATCATCCAATGGTCGAATATTTGACCATTTGGAGTCTTATACAAGCAATTATGACACTTATATTATTTTATTTTAAATGATGCCAAAGTTGCCACCTTCATAATTTAATAAATATAACAATTTAAATATTGTGATTTTAAGATGATAAATTAGAGTAAAAGTATTATTGTGAAAGGTAATATATTTATCTTCATCATAGGATTTTATTTTAAATTTTTATGCAACAAATATGTATATTAAATAATTATACAAAAATGATGTAGTAATTATTTTATTAAGAGATAAACCAAATAAATGGTTTTAAAAATAATAAAATAAATATTATATGAACTATTTAATGTGATCCAATAATTTTATAAATTAAACAATTATGGAAAATTCACACAAAATAAGTAATTATTTGTTATAATTTAAAATTTATAATTTTATTTCCACCAATAAACTTAAATATATTAAATAAGGATAAATCAAAATGATAAGGTTTAAAATAAGATCCAAACATGTCTAAATTTGATTGGTTGATAATATTACAACCCTATCGCATCTAATATTTAAATATGAGTCATTTTTGGAGATTTTTAAGTGGGGTTTTATTTATTATAAATTAATATTTTTAAGAATTCCAAAGGTGCCCCTCTCCTCCCTTATAAAAGGGCACCTCCTCCCTCTCCTCCTAACACCAATTTGAGCCTTCAAGATCGGCCAAACCCTGCCAAATTATCTTCTCCACATCCCTAGAAACATCCTAGAGATTCTGGTCTTCTTTAAAGACCAATCTTAGTGCCCTAAGAGGAGGTTTCAAAGAGGCGTATTGAAGAAGAGGTAATTTCTTCTCCCGATTATTTCAAGCTTATTTCTTCTTCAACTTAGTCTTATTTAGTTGTTTCATTATAAAGTAATAACATCAGTATCACTAATATACTGATTTGTTATTATAAATATGAAAAAACCCCATTTCACCTTCTATCCGTCCTACGGAAAACAAAATCACTGCGCGTGCGTACGTACGGAATACCGTCTCCACGCCGTGCTGTAGTCTATTTTTCCACCAACACCTTACATGGATGGGTATTATGTTGTAAAGAATAACTATATATAGTTATTATAACATCATAATGATTCTGATATATTGTATCATCCACTCCTATCCAATTCAATAATCATGAAAATGATATCATCGCTCGTGCGTACGTACGGACTACCGTCTCCACAACGCGATGAGATTCATTCTCCACTTTAACCATTCATGAATGATTATAAAGTACATATAATAAGTAATCACGAAATATATGACATAATAATGATACTGTATTTATGTTTATGTCATCTACTTAATTCCATTCAACTCAATAAGGAAACGAAAACAGCGTTCATGCGTACGTACGACCTACCGTCTCCATGAACGGTGTATTTCTTTCCATTTAATGATTTATTATATATATGTATATTATGAATATATATTATATATAAATCGTGTTATTGAATCAAGTAATCATGATCTACGTAATCATATGAATAATTACAATTCAAAACACGGACGACAAATGAAACGATTTTACCCAAAACGCTCTTTAACATGGAATTTACAAAAGAACGGGTAAAATAAATCCATAAGTGAACCATATATGATATCATAACAATTAGTATGATTCTGGAATAAGTAAATGACATTATTTAAATCATTATACAGGAGGTTCAGACACTTATGAAGCAAATCGGACCTAAGGTAAGGGAAATATCACAATCTCATTTTTATCCGAGATTGTTTATACTTTGGAATTTACTGGGGTGTATTTTATCATACACATTCATGTTTCTTCAATATGTAATATTTATATCCTTATAAAATAGTTTATATCCAATTTTACCCTTCGGTGAGTTATTTTGTAAAATATATGAAAGGAATCTTTTGTCGTTTTTCGTACGAGGTACTTTTTGACTTTTCCGACAAAAGTACGAGAAGAATGTTTTTTTAACTTATACGACATGAATGGATTTTTAAAACATTATTTCCAAGAAGATTCCTTTACAAGTTTTCAAGTTTATTTTTAATCAACTTCTTTTAGTTTAATGTTGTATGACATGTTAAGAAAGGAAATATGTTTTTGAAGAAGAAAGGATATTTTCCTCAAGAATGGAGTTCAAGTGTTTTATCAAAATTATTTTCCATCTAAGATAATGAAGGGTTCTATTTTTATCCGTATTATTAAATTGATTTGATTATGTTGTGATGGAATTATTTTTATGAATTCCTTTATCTTATATGAATTGTTTTATGATGTCATGATGTTTAAGATTCCCATTTGTATTACATGGGTTATGCAATGATGTATGATTTATGATTTTGTGGCGCACATAAGAATGGTATCATTATGAGATGGGTGGGACCTATATCTCCCTCTAATGCATTGGGTAAAGATTTTATATATCATGAGATAGACATGGCTGGAATGGTAGGTTATACCAGTTCAGTGAAACAGGACTGAAATGAGGGTGACTCGGTTCAGAAAGGGACTTTGTCCACTAAGATAGTCTTGGCAATGAGTCTTGACTAACAAGAAATGATTCTCTATGATTATGTGTGTATTCCACAAAGTTTAATGTTTTAAGTTATGATTATTGTGATTACATTTCATTTCCATGAGTTAACCCAGGTTATGAAATTATGATCTCTTTTACAGGTTAAGATTTCCAAAAGTTATGTGCTTATGTATATGATGTGATTGATATTTCTTTTGTTTACCCTTACTGAGAATTTGAGCTCACCCTTTTATGTTTTCTTTTCCCCAGGATATAAAGAAAGGTTATAGGTATAAAAAAAGGAAGATCTTTATGGGAGATGTTGAAGATCATTCACCAAGATTAGAAGATTATATTCCAAGTTTCCAAAGACACTAAACTATTACGATCCTTGTGTGTGTGTTCTTGTTATGTACTAAGTATTCCGCAAATGTAATGTAATGTCCATGTACATCAGGCTTTGGGTCTCTACAATCTTTTTCTGTCGCCTCTCTTTAATGGGCGTCATTTACTGCAATGAAAACAAATATGGATGTAATTAAAAATAGATAACTAATTTGTATCCCAAAAAACTATATAGAAAAACCATTCTGATAAAAAAACATAAAGTAAAAGAAGATTTATGGTGGTTTGAATTTAAGTACTAGGATACACACTCTGAATGATGTAGGTGAAACATGTAGGTGAGAACACTAATGTATGATTCTATATATTTCCCACCACAACTTCAGGTTCACAATCAACACTGACAATTGTGCTATTAGCGTCATCATAATTAATAAACGGATTGCTTCCAATGGTAGTAGGGATAATGTCAACTTCATCATCACCATCATCAAAAACATGTCTGGGATTTAATTCAATAATTACACCGAATTTAAGATGACGATGATCTTTGACATAAAAAACTTGTTTCACCATTGGTTCCAATACATATGGCTCCTCGGTGGTAAGAGTGCAAGTCATGTCGATAACTCAAAATCCCCAATCATCAATAAAGGTGCCTTGCCTCAACATTTAATCAAACCATTGACATTTCATCATCATGACTCGACCATGTGAGTAATAATCCAAAATTATTATTTTGTCCATGACTCCATAATAAGCAACATTTTCATAATGAGGTCTAGTATCCGATGAACTGGCATAATAGTCTGTTGTGGTAGTTAGCATAACACCATTATACTGTGTTCTCATGTTTCTTGCTCGTTTAGTGATAATAAATTTGTATCCATTGATCACAAGTGATTTACAAGCACGGACCATGGTATTAGGACCAAAAGCCAAAGATCTTGCTTCCTCAGAAACATAGTCTGCAGGCAAACTCGATACCTGAAATATAAAAAAATAGTAAACTTAATTAAATATTATTTTTATTTAGTTATTACAGAAATATTTTTACCTTTAATTCCAACCAAGCAGAAAACCCTTTCTTATGCAAAGTCTCTTTCCTTCTCAAAGATAAAGAACGATGATTTCTATATATCAATTCATTATGTTCTTTGTATATAAAAATAATAATAGTTTAACAAATATTTAAAATTACAAGAGATAAGATAATATATACATGTACAATTTACTTACTTGATATACTCATCGAAAAAATCACAATTGAACAACACTGAGTGATGTGCCATCTCTCGCTCTTCAAGGCTTAATGTCGTAAATCTATTTGATCCCGGAATTCCTCCTGTCTGAGGAAGTGATGGAAAACTGGGTTCAATTTTCCCATACTGTTCTTCTTCATTTCTCATTGGTCTGTTTATTCTCGTTGTAAGATCAAACAAACACATTGCACAGAAATCCATACATTCTTAAGCCAAGTAACCGTTCACAATAGATCCTTCAGGATAATTCCTATTCTAAACATATGATTTCAATGTGCACATGTTTCTTTCAGTTGTATACATCCAACGGAAAGCAAAAAGTCCTCCAAGATGTATTTCTGTCGGAAGATGGACAGTCAGATGCAACATGCATGTAAAAAATGATGGAGGGAATATTTTCTCTAACTCGCACAAATAAATGGTGTCTCTGCCAACAGTTTTTGCAAGAAAGATTTGGATATCCTCTTAGAAAAAATATATCTAAACAAATAGCACAACCGAATAACTGAGACTCTAACATTATTGGACAAGAGATGACAGATTGCTATTGGAATCAACTCATGCAAAAGGACGTGATAATCACGAGTCGTCAAAGATTTCAGCTTCAACTCTTTTCTATTAACCCGTTTTGATATATTTCTTGAATAGACATATGGAACTTTAATAGTCTCTAGCACTTCCAGAAATTGATTTTTTCAGTAGGTGTCATCACATAAGAAGCACATGAAACTTTCCATTTATTTTCACTGATACAGACAGGATGAAATTCTGGTCTGATCCCCCAATCTACCAAGTAACGCCGAGATCGTAAATCATCTTTTGTCTTCCCCTTGACATTTAGAAGAATTGAAAGAAACATTTCACGTATATTCTTTTCAATGTGCATTAAGTCTAAGCAATGACGTAACAAGTTGGTTGACCAATACGGCAACTCAAAGAATATACTTTTCTTCTTCCAATTGTAACAAGTATCATTGGAAACATTTTTCCTATTTCTAGATTTCATTACACCCTTCCCAAATGAATAACTGAAATCTTTCAATTCATTAAGCACATCAGTTCCAGACATATGCTGAGGTGGAGCGTCATTCTCTATGGTATTGTCAAATCTTTGACGATTGTTTCTATATTGATGGTTCATTGGCAAGAATCGCGGATGTCCCATAAAACTAAAACTATGACGATATCTCAGTCTTCTCGATCGAGTATTCTTCATACAAACAGGACATGACAATTTTCCTTTAGTGCTCCATCCAGACATCATTGCATAAGTAGGAAAATCATTGATCATCCACATAAGTGCATCACGCATCTGAAATATGTTTTTCGAACATGCATCGTATGTGGGCACACCCACATACCAAAGAAGTTTCAACTATTTTATTAAAGGTTGGATGTATACATCTATATCATTGTCGGGATTAGAAGAGCCAGATATCAGTATACTTAAGAAAGTGTAAGGATTTTTCATACACAACCAAGGGGGAAGGTTATAAATGTGTATGAGAACCGGTCATGTGCTGTGCAAAGTAAGCATCTTCCCAAATGGATTAAAACCATCACATGAAAGACCTAGTCTCACATTATGCATGTCGGCTGAAAATTCAGGATATCGAGCATCAAATCTCTGCCATGCAAATCCATCTGCAGGGTGAACCAACTCTTCATTATTCTTTTTTCTCTCGGTGTCATGCCATCACATTATTACAGATATTTCATCAGACATGAAAAGGTTCTGTAATCTGGGTATCAATGGAAATTTCCACATTACTTTTTGTGGCACATGAGATGGTGATCCATCATCTTTTAGCTTCCATCGGGAGGTTCCACATTTGATAAAATCATTTATTTCAGCAATTTCCTCCCAAAATAAGCTGCAATCATTCGAGCAAGCATGGTTTTTTTTGAGAATCCATGTTCATCAACTAAATTCCATGCCATATAGTGGTTTGAGGGAATATCTGCATCATCTGGAAGTAATTCCTTTAAGAAGGTAAGAATGTAATCAATAGCAGTATTTGAAATCCCATACATAGTTTTCCCATGAAACAATTGGATTAAAAATTCCAACTTTTTCATTTTACCACATTGTCGATATACTGGAGTCGTCGCTTCATCATTCAATTTTTTCACCCTATCAACATCATCATTTTCATTGGACGCATCATGTGTGCTTGTATCGAAATCTTGTTGGCTGGACATCCTTTCCTTCTCATGATGCCAAATAAATGGAAACTGATCATATATCAAACTCTCCAATTCAGTCTTATCATTTTGATCATCAACATTTTGATATTCCATTTTCTCTCCATTGTGATACCACACATAATAGTTTGTTTGGAAACCATATTTGGTTATATGATAGCTAACTGCGTCACGACTCAACCAAGGTCTTACAACACAATTAAAACATGGGCAGTGTATGCAACCACTATTTGAAGCCTTGTCAAATGAAAAATCTAGAAATCTGTTCAAATTATTTTGAAAATCGGTTGAAATCTGATCAGTTTCGTACATCCATCATCTGTACATTCTATAAAAAATTCTATAATTCATTTCAAAGCAATTCAATAATATTGAAGTTTAATCAAAAAAATATTTATGTAAATGACAATTGTTTACTTTATATAAAAGCATAACTGACACATTACTCTATATGAGAATCATATTAAGAAATACAACAAAATACAGTGTATATAAGAAAATAATATACATAATTTCTAATGCCTATATTCAAGGATTTCCCTATAAGATATTGAAATTGGATCAAGGAATACATAATCCATAAGGATCTTTTTGGGAGTACATGATTTTTGTACTTTATCTTCTTCAGGGAGATTAGGATGGGGAGTAGGATAAGGATCAGGGGAGTGGCTGGACTGTCCAAGGGGGGTGCGGGGTGTCCAGGGGGTGCGGGGTGTCTAGGGGGGTGGGGCCGTCCGGGGGGTCGGAGGTGTCTAGGGGGTCGGGGGGTGTCTACGGGGGTCAGGTTGTCCAGGTGGGCGGGCTGTCCACGGGGGTGGTCAGGCTGTCCAATGGGGTAGGGGGAGTCCAGGGGTGTGGGCAGGCTATCCAAGGAGGTGAGAAGGGTGTCCAGGGGGTGGGTGTGGCTGTCTGGGGGGGTACAGGGTGTCTAGGGTGTGGGTTGTCCAAGGAGGTGAGTGGGCTGTCCGGGGGGGGGGGTGTCCAAGGTGGTGAGCGGGCTGTCCGGGGGGGGGGGGTACATGGTGTCCACGGGGGGTGCAGGCTGTCCAGTAGGGTGGGAGGGATGTCCAAGTAGTTGAGCGGGGTGTCCAGGGGGTGGGTGGGGCTGTCCGAGGGGTACAGGGTGTCCAGGGGTGGGCTGTCCAAGGAGGTGAGCGGGCTCTCTGGGGGTGGGCGGGCTGGCCAAGGAGGTGAGCGGGCTGTCCGGGGGCGGTACAGGGTGTCCAAGGGGGGGGGGGTGCATGGTGTCCATGGGGGTTCGGGGTGTCTAGGGGGTGGTGGGGCCGTCCGGGGGGTCGGAGGTGTCCAGGGGGTCAGGGTGTCCAGGTGGGCAGGCTATCCGCGGGGGTTTTCCACCCGAAAAAACAAGTACGGGAAAATCATGTGCAGAGTTGACTATAACAACACCTATTTGAAACCCGTCAGTGTTCATATCAGATCGATGTACGAAGATGAATAATTGGTAGATGAGGATGAAGAAAAAGAGAGTGATCACTGGTGTCATTCCATTACCCCCGTCAGTGTTCATATCAGAGCTCGTATAGAGCATTGTTGGTCTACTAATGATCCATCTCAATCAGCTACTCTCAGACAATCAGGGATTATATAAAGGGAGAATCATAAATGAGTTATGATTCTACGTCTTACATTTATTAAAAAAAACTACAAATAGAGTATATCAGGATTACTCATCCTATAAATTCCTTTAATGGGCCCACATTAAGAGGCCCTCAACATCATCCTACGCAACATCTACACAACATCTACACAGTATGGACATTACCATGATGCGACCTTATATTAGAGACAAGGTACATGGCGTGTAATTCCAAAGTAGACAACATATACTTCCAAAAATGTAATATTTTCCATTTTTCCTCAAAATCAGCCCAAACACAAATACACGCCTAAAAACAAACATTCGGGGAACATACAAACATTAAATATATCCACATGTTAGAACACATGGACAAATATTGTGTCCTAGGAAATGTTCTTAGTGCAACATAAATTATTTCCATGTGGTGGAAATATGGGTGAGCTTTGATAAGACTAGAACAAAAATCCATGAATCATTTCACTCAAAAAAACAAGGTACCAGTTAATAAGGTACCTTAAAAAAATCAAAACAAAAACATAAACATAAACACATAAAAATCAAAAACACAGAAACAACAACATATAGGATGCGTCTAAATCAAAAATATAGAGGTTAAATCAAAATAGAAACAAAAACATAAATACATCAAAATAAAATCTAAAAACTTAAATATTAGATAAATTTCAATAAAAATAAGGTGCCAGTAAATAAAATACCTAATTTAGGATGTCTCTTATAAGATTCCGAAGTAGATTCAACACCTTGGATGGGATAGAGGAAGAGGAAGCTGAAGGAGCTCGAAGATTGCCAAACTGGTCCGGCCGAAAGAGCTCCAAAATAGCCTGCTGCTCCCGTTTAGGGTTCTGTATCGCGTATGGGGGAGAGGACGGGCCGCTGGAAATTTGGGGAAAATTTGTGCCAATGGTTTTTAAAAACCATTGGTATATACCTTCAGGACACACCTATACCAACGGTTCTTTAGAACAGTTTGGAAAAACCTCCCCCAACCACACCTATATCAACGGTTCTTTTGAGCTGTTGGTAAAAACCTCCCCCAACCACACCTATACCAACGGTTCTTTAGTACCATTGGAAAAAACCTCCCCCAACCACAATTATACCAACGGTTCAATGAGAACCATTGGTAATACTCCCCTAAAGACATCAATACCAACTTTTCACTAGAACCGTTGGTAAAAGCTTCCCTAAACCATCCTTTACCAACAGTTTTATGAAACCACTAGTATATAAGTGTGGGAAAAAACACACATTCTAGTAGTGTTAGTGAATGTTTTGTGTGGGACTTACGCCTAAAAAGCCCAATGAACAGGGAAAATATTCGTGTTTCCATGTTTGATTATACCCTATTGGGAATATGTACCGAGAAGAATAGGGTTGATTTGAAGTGTCGGGATTGAACCTCAGATAGGCTTCCTATGTGTCCCAATTGTATGGGAATCAACGCCTACGTAGTTCGATGATTCTCATAGAAGAGTGTAGCCCTTGGAGAGAAATGATTTTAGGATTACTTCATAGAAAGGATGCCTTTTTTATGGATTAAATGACATGGATTTCAGGACTTAGGAAGTCTTCCTACATATCCCAATTATGATGGGAATTAGAGTTCTCATAGTTCATTTAATTTTACAGGGGGAGGTTTCCCCCGATGGAAGGAAATTGAAACGAACAACAATTTCTGACTCATTACTCCCTCATGACAAGAGCATAAACAATGAGTAACATGAAAAACAAAAAATTGTTTAAAAATAAGTCTAGTCACATGAGGGTTTATATCACTCAAGATACAACAAAGAAAACTCTGGGAAAGATTCCATAGAGACCTTCAAAGAAAAAGTTCCAAAAACAAACAACTATGCGAAAGGAAGATTCAACCGGCATCATATACGACATTGGAGACAAAAATGATGGTTTCGCGTTCCCCCACACCTAGAGACTGGTTGACTGCGTGAAAAGCTTCACTCAGAGACCTATGGATGGAGTCATAATGTGTTGAAGCATCTGCTTCACCATAGTCAAGAATTGATCACCTTCAACTAAGGCTCTATCCTATGGAAACATTGTTTATTGAACTTCTCCACAACCACTTCCTCAAAAGGCCCTCAAATGATTATGAAAAAATGGATTAGAGTGCCATCTCAACAATATTGGAAACAATGATCATATGGTCTTTATATTGAGAAATAGAGAGTGATGAGGGAGACAATTTAGGTATAGGTTCCTCCAGTCCACACTCCTCACCAGATGGGGAACCTCCCACGAGCACCTCAAGGATCTAAAACAACTTCTTACACCGTTTACCCATTTTGACTCAATAGGAAAAAAAGAAAGGAGAATGTATCCTTTGCCAACCCAAAAATGGTATTTTTAATAGAACCCACACTCTATCAAACTCATGACATCAATAATTCACAAATACGAGAAGACACCAAACATCCTTAAGTTACACCACAACCTCTATCAAATCTCAACCACCACAAACAAAACAAAAAACAATGAAAATAATGTAACCCACCAACCACTAGGGGTTTGGGTAAAACTGAAAACTAAAAATGACCCCTCAAGGTCCTTGGGACATTTTTGGGAGGCATACTTTAAACAAGAATCACAAAACCAACTTGAAACACATTGCAAAACTAGCCTCCAAATTTATCAATAAATCATTAATTCAAACTTAAAACATTATTTCAACCTTGAAACACTAGCTCAAAAACAATCATCAAGACCATAGACTAATATATCACAAAACCAAACCATAACTAAATCAAATATCAACCAAAATAATATCAAAAGGAAATCACCAACAAAGCCTATACCCCTATTTTACAAATGATCATTGTCAAAACCATTCCAATTTAAATCCATTCGAATGGTAATAAAACCCCTTTTTAAAAAACATCCTTTTTAAAAAAATTAAAATAAAAATCATCCCAACACATCACTAATCCAAACATGATTTTGGAATACAAAAAATCCCGGAAAACTGAGCACCCACAATTTGTTTTCCATGAAACCTCACATACATACATTCCCATGCCAACTCGGGAAACCATCCATGCATACTAACAACCATCCACATCCAATTACATTAATCCATATATGTGGGCATCTATAGGAATACCAAATAAAGACAAAATTCTCTCATTTATGAAACAAAACATTCAACCCAAATTTGGAAACTCCAAAAAAAAATTGATGTCATTCTTTACGATCCTAAAATGAAGAATCTCAAAATTAGCATTTCAATGAAACTACCATTTTACATTCCACAATAACTTCTAAAAATCCCCAAACACTTTCCAAAACATTTTTCAATTTCATATTACATAAATCATTTCATGATCTCATAAAATTCTATAAAACACATTATATCCCTAAAAAAACTCATTACATTTTCAAACAAACCATGATTTTCATTTTGGAAATCTAATTTCAAAAGATAAATCATCAATTTTGTGACCCGATAAAAAATACCAGACCAACTAAAAATCACACAAACAACATCCCAAAACAACCAATTCACTCAACAAATCAAGGTTACAAATACTAAAATAAACAACTGCTACACATAGTTTGGTCACACAGTTTGGATGACCTTAGATCAATCGAGTAAGCACATTAGAAGTCATCAGATGCAGTTGAATGGTCTGCACATGGCATTTTAGAACGTGCACAACAACCATGAACCACTCCAAAATGAATAACAAATTTCTAGAGAAACCAAAAACACCCAAATAGGACTAAGGACCTCGAAAACAACTAAGATCCAAACATGAATTTCTAGGTAGGACCACCCTGGACCGCCGTGGCTATTCACATGTTATTCGAAATAGGTGATGATCAAGCACTAACCCAAAATTGACAACTTGGATTCAAAAAATCCTAGCTCCAAACTATCAGACATCCCCAAAATACATGGTATAGACCTCCTTTGATACTATTTTGTCATGAACCAACCCATTTCAACCATGTACCGGTCACCCAAGATAGTCTGTAATATGGCACGGAGGGTGTTCCAGACCCCCACAGGCTAGAATCTAGTTCTGGGCATCAAAGGGAGACAATTGGGATCAATTATCCCTATACAAAATATTGAGAGCTGAATATAAACTGAAAAAAAAACAAAAACTGCACTAGTAGTCAAAGATAAAATAAAGATAACTAGCTAGACATACCTCCAAGTTTCGCCATGGTTCACTACCAAATATAAAACCATGCTTTCCCAAGAGTGATCCATGACTAAAACCTAAAACTGAAAAGTAAAGTAAGCATGAGCATTGAGATGATCAGTAGGAATGACTCAGAATAACTATTCACCATTCCATTACCTTTATAAAAAAATCCCAAAACATTATAGTTTTAAAATATGACCTATTAAAAATATTATTTTTTCATTCCTTTAGAAATCAAGCAACAAGTTTACATTTTTAAGTTGAAAATTTATCTCCCATTATATTTTCAAAATATAATCCAAGTATGCATTAGAATATCAAAATAAAAGGGGAAGCAATTTAAATTAAAATATGGTTTTCAAGAAAGGGGAACAAGCATGAATCCACTAAAATTAAAATCACATTACAAGAATCATGTTGCAAATGAGAACAATGGAAAATCCCTATAGGTAACTTGCACAAGTGGGGCCTTAGAGACCTCATACCTCGATGTAAATATAGAATAAGAACCACAACGATCTACATTCTCGTTCATGAGCCACAAGTATGGAATACACCCATATCCTAGTGGTCTCCATTCATCATTATTTTTAGTTAGTGTTGTAGCGTAAATCATTCTAGAAGAAACCAGGATGATCCACTTCCATATAATCTGGCATACTATTCATAGGCTGCCATCCTAGATACTCAAGTTTCCCATATTCTCTATTTAAAATGGTTATGAGTTTTATTGAAAAGTAAACCCACACACACACATCACATTATTTATCTAAAAATGTACTAATTTTCACCATTGACATCCGCCTTTAAGAGCCTCCTTTTTTTCAAAAGTACACATGATTGCACAAGCCTCTCCACTAGGCACATATAACAATTCATACATTTAACATATAAATCATTTTCTAAAGAAAGAGGGAAATCATTAAAAGGGGTTTACTTTTTCATAAATCATTCTTAAAGTGACAAACAAGCTTAATCACATGATAGGAACACTTTCCATTTTAGAAACATAATCTACCAAAAAGTTTAAGTCTCCAAAATAGTTTTCAAGCGTAACCAAACAACAAAGGTACGACATGTTTAATTCAATCCTAACACCAAACATTAAATGAAGAAACCATTTTAAGAAAATCAAACCACCCTTTCTCCTTGAATTTACACCAAAAACCATTTTGGAAATCACTTCGAAAATTATTTAGAAAAATAAAAATTCCACTACAGTTTTATAACAAAACTGGCTGAAAGACCACATGTCTTTGGAAATACCTATTTCACGTTCAAAATGTCTATGAAACCACTTTTCAAGAACCAAAACCATTTATTAATAAACATATATATATATATATATATATATATACTTTTCATATGTGTTTCATATAAATTCATAACACACACTTTTAAAAGAATACCATGCAGTAATGGAAATTCTAATTAATGTTTAGGGCATAGGTAACCAACCTAAGGGTGAAAAAATACATCCAATTTGGATCATAGTGATTTATAACTAAAATATACTACTCCCCCACTAAGAATATGTGACTTCGAATACATACATAGACACCTAGCCCTTATTTACACATTCACATAGCCCATGAACATGTGCTAGGGGATTCTTACAGGTTTGCTAGTATGCAAAAACCAATCTCCACTCACTCACGTATGCATTTTCATATATACACATATGCACACCCATACCTATACATTCAATGTCATGTATAAATATACATATTACATGGGAACCTACATGTATATATTTACTTACCTATACACATGTTGGAGAGTCACCCTTGGACCGACAAATCAAAACCGCACCAAAATGTACCATACACTACGAAAAACATTTACGAAAGTTAAGCCCGGAAAAGACAAAAATTTAGAGGCTAAGAAACAAAAAATTGGTATACAATTTTACCTCAAATCATCAATGGAAGACCTAAATGACAAGAATATGATTCACCTTAGGAAAAAAACGTTAAAACTCACACAAAGGGGTCTCAGGAAAGGCATTTCATACCATTGCACTAGACGAATCAACAAAGACAGGTAAAACCCTATCCTAGGGCGTTCAGCCAAATAAAAAGTCGAGTCAAGGAGACTAAAATCATCCACAAAAGGAGAAAAGAGATAAGGAGAAGTCTTACCTCACCAGATCAAAGAAGAAACATGAATAAATCTGAAGAGAAAACTGGTGGATCGGTGGGTGGAGAGGAGGCCATATGGGAGGTGTCGTGCACCTATGGGAGTTCAGCCAGGGGGTAGCACGCTTCAAGGAGGTCCAACCAAGGAAAGGATGTGCACCACATGGAGGTTGCATAGAGGGAGGCCGACTGGTGGAGTTCTTGCATCAGCCAAGGGAGCAGGATCCATGTGCATTAGGTGGGGAAGAGCAGCGCAATGCGAGAGATAGGGGAGGACAAGGAGAATAAAGAAAGAAAAAAACAGAATGAAAATAAGAGGAATGAAAGAAAAAAATAAAATAAAATAAAAACCTAAAAAAACCAAAATGAAATAATAATAATAATAATAATAATACTAAACTTAATAACTTAATAATTATATTAATATTTATATTAATAAAAAATACATAAAAATAATATGAATATTATTATTATTAAACATTATATTTTTTCATATTTTATTTTATTTCTCATTTAAATTTTATTTTATTTTAAAACATAGGTACACTGCATAGTTGCTTGGGAAAATCCACATAGTTCCCAAACCATGATCGGCCCATGTGTCAGATGCCACCAAGATTAAAACACCCATTTCCAAATAACAACCCAAAAGTCCAAACCGAGTCTCAAACCACTCAAGAAAAAAATAATATAAGACCAAGGATGAATAAAATAATTAAAATAAATGGGCAGTGTCAGGTCTAGGTGTGATTTGATTGGCTTTCAGTTTATCATGATAAGATATATTTAAGGGCTAAAAATTTATTTTCTAAAATTAGTTTTTGTTTGTTTGTCAGAATTAATTCTTACTTTTTATAACATATCAATAGCTGATAAAATGTTAAATTATGGAAATGAATGTTATATTATCCATATAAAAAAATATAAGAGAACTATTCCAATTAATAATGTTCTTGTAGTAAAAGAATATTTGGATATTTTTTCTAATTAGTTATTGGGTATCATACACTATTGCGAAGTTGAGTTTACCATTGACTTAGTACCTGATACTAAGTCAATTTCAAAAATATCTTATTGAATGGATCATGTATAACTTTTGGTATTGAAAACAATAGTTACAAGAATTACTTATTAAAGGTTCCATTCATCCTAGTAATACACTAGGGGGTGCTCCCATTTTATTTTTTAAAATGAAATATTGTTCCATGAGGAATTTCTTTGATTATAGAGAAAGGAGTAACATCACCATTAAGAATAAGTATATGTTTCCTCACAATGGTTACTTATTTTATTAGCTCTTTGGAGCATAATATTTTTTGAAGATTGATCTCAGGTTCAGGTACCATCTACTGATGGTGAATAATGATGATATTCCTAAGACAATATTTCATACTAGGTATGCGCCTTGTGAGTTTGTGGTAATGCCCTTTGGGATAATGGACGCTCCAACTGTATTCATGGATCTTATAAATAGAGTTTTCCATGAATATTTGGATAAGTTTCTAGTTGGGTTTATTGATGATTTTTTTGTTTAGTACAATATTTATAAGGATCAAAATGAACATATAAGGATTATTTTCTAAACACTAGATGAAAAATATTTATGGAATATTTTGAAAATTTTATATTTGGTTATAACATATTTCACTCTTTATACATATAATAAATAAAGAGGGCATAAATTTTGATCATACTAAAACTAATGTGGTTAAATAAAGGACAAGACCTAAAAATGGTATTGAGATTCATATATTTTTTGGATTAGTAGGATATTACTATTTGATTATTGAATTTTTTTCACATTTATCAGGACTGTTAACCTTGTTAATATGAAAAATAGTTAGGTCCATATTGAAAAATTAATATGGTGAATGTTTCTAGAAATTAAAAAAATGATTAGTGAATGCTACAATTTTGGTATTTAAATATATAAATGGTGAATTTATTATCTATAGTAATGATTATTTTAAAGGAATGGGTTTTGTTTTAATGAAAAATTATTGGGTAATTGCTTATGATTTATATCAATTAAAACCCCATGAGAAAACATATCCTAAACATGACCCTGAACTGGTGGCAATAGTGTTTTCCTTAAAAATTTCGAGATATCATTTATATAGAGTAAAGTGTGAAATATATACTGAGCATAAAATATTAAAGTATATATTTAATCAAAAAATGTTTGAACATGAGATAAAGAAGATAATTTGAATTAATAAAGGATTATGAATACAGAATTAATTAACAACCAATTGAATCAAACAGAGTAGCTGATGATTCGATTATGAAAGATAATGTTTCATTAACTATTCTAGATATAGAACATTTTACTTGTTCAATGATTAGATGAATTTTGGAATAGAAATTTTTCATGTAGAAACTCATTGTTTTTTGTTTTAGGTGTTAGTAAAATCGTCTTTATTAGAAAAATTAAGAAAGCTAAGAAGGAAGAATGTGACTTATATGAAAATCTACAATTGGTTAAGAATGGTATGTTTATGAAATTTAATATTGAAAAAGAAGGTGTTTTTGGATTCATAAAAAGGTCAAGTGTTTAATGTGGTCCCTAATTATAAAAATAATTTTTGATCAAGGCTCAAAGATCCTTAATTTTGATTCGTCATAGCATCAAAAAATGTATAGAGAACATGAAGATTTTTTTGGTGGGAAGTAATAAAGAAATATATTACTGAAATTACTACGAAATGTTATACTTATTAATATGTTAATGATGAATGAAAATTACCTAATGGGATATTTTATCCTTTTCCAAATTTAGAATGGAAATATCATACTATAGGCATGGATTTCATGTTGGGATTACCAAATTAATTTCATGTTAATAATTCGATTTGAGTAATTATTCATCGATTAACTAAATCTACTCATTTTCTCCCCACTAGATATAATTTGTATTTAGATAAAAGTTTTCAACATTATGTTAAAGAAATAATTATATTACTTTGATTCACTATTTCCATTATATCTGATCGTGATCCTAGATTCACCTTTAATTTCAATAAAGGACTTAAGAAGTCATCGAGTATTGAATTAAATTTTGGTACAAACTTTCATCCTCGTTAGTCTTGTGAACATACACAAAAATTTCATAAAAAATACCTTTTTATTTAAGAAAGGAATAATCGTTTTTAAAAGATCAATATATTACCTTTTAAAAATCAATCCATTTTCATGAAAAGTCACTTGAAATAATCCCAAAATTATATTGGTAACTTGGTACATAGCTTTACATATCATTAAAATGATTGACCAAAATGGATAACCTCCAACTCTGGAGTACCGAATGCATTGGAAGTTGTCAAGTAAACACATGTCCTTGTTTTATTATGGAACAACCTATTATTGGTTTATCACGTAATCACCCATCATTGTTTTATTATGTAACCATCCATAATTGGTTTATAATTCATTCTCTTATAATTATAAACAATTACCAATAACCTAAATATAAACATAGATCGTGAAATATTTATTTTTAAATACACTCTTCGTAGAAAATGAACTTTTCACTTTGAAATAACTCATTTTGAAAAATTACTCACATACAATGAAAAAAAAATATTATATTAAAGTAACCTCATAAAATTATAATTTATCATAAAAATATTATAGTGACATGAAATAGTAATCTTCTGTTCATGTCATATATATAATAAAAAAATTATTTTTCAAAATAGAGCTTTAAAAAAATATTTTTAAAATAATGTCCATTAAAAATATCTTATCTTTGAAGTGAGAATAAATTAAAATAATAGATTATGTATATTAAATAAACTGACATAAAAAAAATTAAATAAAAAATAATAAAATCAATATTTATTTCACACATAATCTTATGAAGACATTATCATAAAAGATGATGTTTAACCCAAATAATGGAAATTGGGTTAAGAATTCTCTTACCTCACGTTCAAAATCCTTAAAAAGTGTCAAAAACCCCTATATAATTGTTTAGAGAATGTTATTAACTAATTAAAGAACTATAATGATATTTACAAATCCTTATGTCATGATTTTATAATATATTATGACCCATTCATTAATAATATTTCATTATTTTTATTGTTTTGGGTGCGTTCATTTCATGGTCGGTTCATTTGTGTTTTGTAATGGATGTTCTTGTAAAATGGAATAAAAAACATAATTGGAATAGTATTGTATTAATTATCTTCCAGAATTATTAATTCCCCCATATATAATTTTTATTTGGTACTTGAGTATAATTCATTAGATAAAACAATAATGACAAATATTTAGTTTATTTTGGCATTTTTTCAGAACATCACGAACTAGTTTCATCTTATTTAATATTACATGTTTATATTAGGCCCAGAAAATTAAATAGATTATAATATACCAAAAAAAATATAATTTAACCATAATTAAACTTATAGTAACATCCATAATTGTAGTAATGGAGAAAATCATTATTTATAGAGATAGTAAACTGACATAATTTATCCAAAAGTTTCATTTCATTAAATAAGAGGAGATGAGAAATAAAATGGATATGATATAATTAATTATTAACATAGAATTATAGTATATACATGATAATATAGATACCATTCCTTGATTGATGAAGGTGGTTGGGATAAATATAAGAAGAAATGAAATTAAGAGAGGTACTTTGATAAAATTACCTCTTGAATATCACCTCCTTGAGAGACCCTTGAGGATCTTGAATTTGGTGTGTTGGTGAGACTAGAAACAATGGGACTTGGGTAGAGTGATCTGGAGAGTTTTGGGTATGTATTTGTGTATAATCAAGGATTTCAAGTTGAAATGGGATGGTATTTGTACTTTAGGAGTGGTGGGTTTTAGAAATTGAAATAATGATTATTTTATATTTAAAGCCAACAACATTGAGGTGGAATTAATTTCTAATTTTTCTGATGAAAATTAATATTTTATAGAAAATATATGTTATATAAATAACTAAACCAACCATTAAATGTTTCATTTTTTAGTTATTTTATGACTCTACTTTTTTAACTTTAACTTGTTTTATTTGTTTACCTATACAACGATAAATAATATTTTTTTACCATGCTAATTTTCTTATGTATAAAAAAATAAATTAAGGTTACAACATAATTTGGACCTCTTGATTATAAATATGGAATCCATATACCTAATTTAATTCACATAATTTAAAAAATTAGATTTAAAATTAATCCCATCAACACATTGAAAAAGCAGGGTTTTAAAGTGAAAATTTAAAAAAATTGAAATATTTTTATATCTAATTTCAAAGTGAAATTGATTACAATGAACTAAATTTGATTGATTATGGTATAATTAAACTAATTATACTTTAAAACCAATTTAAAATATAATATTACTATATTAATAAATTAAATGAAAAAGCAGCTTCCAAAAAAACATTATTTTTCACTATTAACCAAAAAATAGAACTTATCAAAAAAATAAAAAAAATCCACCCTAAGGTTATTTTGATATTTATATTTAAAAAATGAAGTTTATTTTTTCAAGTAAAATTTATAAAATTATCAAAATTTACATTTAAAACAAGTACACCATCAAAAGGCGACAACATTGCCTTTTAGAGAAAATATAACTTTTATGGTTAAAATAAGATGTTTTCTTATCTTAAGAATATTAAAATATTGTATGATTTTAAAACAAATTATTGAATATATATAATATAAATTTTATTACTATATTTTACTAATTAATTTTTAATTTAATTGATAAAGATAAAATATATTTGTGGGCATAAAATAGTTTTTTCATAAAAAACATCTGTTGTATTTAATTAGTTTTTATTTTAATTTATAATTAATTGGTAACCAATGAATCCATTTTATAGACATTTGTAAAATATATTTTTCATAATTTGGTTAATCTCATTCATTCCCTCTATTCGAATTAATAAGTGATAACAATCACATTAAAATAAAAATATTGGGTCATTTTTTAGAGCTTGATGTGGTGTAACTGGTATAATATTGAGCATAGTGTTTCCATTTAAAATATGGAGATGTTAAATAATTTCTTGTTTTATTTTTGTTCTTCACATTCATTAATTTTTGAGAAACTTTTTTGTAATATGAGAAATTCTTCCCTTCATTCCAATGGCTAGGTGATAATAGTCACATTTAAATAAAAACAGTTAGTCATTTTTAAGCTTGATGTGGTGTAACTTGTATGATATTGAGCATACTGTTTCCTTTTAAATTCATGGGATGTTATATAATGTATTTTTTGATTTGGTTTCTACATATTCTTTCATTTTTGAGATGTTTTCTTGTAAAATGAATAATTATTCCCTCTATTCCAATGGTTAGGTGATAATAGGTACATTTAAAAAAAATTCAACCATTTATTAAATGTTATGTAGTGTAACTTGTATGATATTGATAACAGTGTTTCCTTTTAAAATCATTGGATGCTAAATAATGTATTTTTTATTTGGGTTCTATACATTCTTTAATTTTTGAGAAATTTTCTAGTAAAATGAGAAGTTCATATTAAGAAATTAAGTTAATGATTTTGGTAAAGTACCTAGGGGTAGTATTAGGGAACATGAATATAAAAATATACTTCTATTATTATATAAAAAAATTTCTTCTGTAAAATCTTTTTATCTTGACCATTGTAGATTTTTATGTTATTATGAGTATGTATTGGATTTAATTTTTTCATGATAGGAAAAATTTAAGGGCCAATGAGGTTATTTTCTTAAATGACATTTTGTTTGTAAATAAGAATCAATTCATACATTTGATAACATATCAATAAGATGATAAACTGTTAAAATAAGAAAATGAAATTCATATTTTCCATATTATTTAATATAAGGGAACTGTTTTGATTAATAAAGTTCTGGTAGTAATATAATATATGGATTTTTTTCTTAATGAGATATTGGGTATCATACCTGAATGAGAAGTTGATTTTACTATTGAGTAAGTACCTAATGCAAAGTCAATTTCAACACTGCCTTATCAAATGGATCAAGTAGAATTTATGTAATTGAAAAACCAATTACAATAATTACTTAATAAGTATTCCATTTATCCTAGAACATCACCATGGGGTTCTCTTATTTTATTTATTAAAAATAACGTTTGTTACTTAAGGATTTTTATTGATTATAGAGAAATGAATAACCTCACTGTTAAGAATAAGTATATGTTTCTTCATAATTATGACTTGTTTTATTATCTCTATGGAGCACAATAATTTTTAAAGATTAATTTTAGTTCCGCATACCATCAGCTGAAAGTTATAGAGGATGAAATCCATAATATAACATTCCAAATTAGGTATGAGAATTATGAGTTTGTGGTTATTCTCATTGGGTTAATAAAATATCTAAATATATTCATGAATATTATAAATAGATTTTTCTATTAATATTTGGATAAGTGTGTGGTTGTGTTTATTGATGATATATTTGTTCATTAAAAATTTATGAGGATCATAAAAGACATCTAAGGATCTTTCTACAAATCAGAAAATAAAACAAGTTATATGGAAAATTTATAAATCATTATTTTTTATTATAATAGATTTACATCCGTGTATATATCATGAATAAAGATATCATAAATATTGATCTTGCTAAAACAAAAGTGTTTAATGAAATGACAAGACCTTAAAATGTTACTTAGATTCATTATTTTTTGAATTAGTTGGATATTAATGATATATTGATGAAAACATTTCACGGTTATCATTCCCAATAAACAAGTTAAGAATAAAAAATTTAGGTTCATATGGATAAAGGAATGCAATGAATGTTTATAGGAATAAAAAATAAGATTAGTGAATGCTCCAATTTTCTCCCTGGAATATAGAAATAATAAAATTTTTATCTATAGAGATCCTTTCGTGAATGTAATGAGTTGTGTTTTAATGAAAAATGATTAGGAAATTTATTATGATTTACATCAATTAAAGCCAAAAGAAAACAATTATCCTACACATGACCATGAACTATCGGTAGTAGTGTTTGATTTAAAATTTAGAGGCATCAATTATATGGAGTAAAGTGTGAAATATTAAATGAACATAAAAGCACAAAGTATATATTCACTAAAAAATGGTAGAATATGAGATATAAGAGATGAACGGAATTAATAAATGAGTATAACTTCACAATTCCTTACCATATAAGTGAAACAAACAGAGTAGTTGATACATTGAGTGAGACGGATAATGTTACATTAACTATTCTACATCTAGGACATGATCCATTGGCTAATGATTTGATTAATGATGTCTTATAAAATTTTCTTGTCGAAATTCCCTATATTTTTAGGCATTAGTACAATTATATTTATCAGAAAACATTAAGCATGCTCAGAAGGAAGACAATGTGTTATAAGAAAATGTAGAATTGTTTATGAAAGGTAATTTTACTAAATTTAATATTGACAAAGAATGTGTTTTGGGATTCATAAAAAGGTTTTCTGTTGAATGTGAACCCTAATCGTTAAAATAACTATTTATTTAGGAGCATATATATCTATTTTTCTTTCATCATAGAAGAAAAAATATGAATATAGGTCTTCAGGAAAATTTTAGGTGGGAATGAATGAAGAAAGATATTGATGAACTTACAATGAAATGTTTTACTTTTAAATAGGATAATAATGAATGAAAATTATTGAAGGTGATGATTTCAAATTTTCTAGTTCTATAATTGAAATAAGAGATTATATCCAAGTATTTCATGGTGGGATTACCAAACTCATATCATGGAAATTATACTATTTCAGTAATTATGGATCCATTAATTGAATATGCTAATTTTCTCCTCATTAGAGATAATATTTTTTTTAAAATAAAATTTAACAACCTTATTTTAAATAGATAATTAGATTACATAATGTACCTTTTTCTATTATATATGCTTTTTATCCTAGATTCACCTCTAATTTTTAGAATGGAATTAAAAAGTCATCGAGTGCTGAATTAAATTTTAGAAAAACCTTTCATCCTAAATATGATTGAATGTCAGAGAAAATGATTCAGAGTCTCTAGTACATTATTTGATATTATTAATTATTTTTAAGTAATTTGGTATCAACATATAACATTGTTGTAGTTTTCTTATAATAAAAGTTTTATTTTCAGTATAGATATGGATCTATTTATTGCATTATATGGAATGTGTTGTCAGACTCTAGCCATTTGGGATGAAGTATGTGGAAGAAATTTGTTGGGAATATAATTGGTATAAGAAATGGTTGAGTAGGTGAATATTATTTAGTAACATATCAGTAAAACTCAATGTAGGTATAATATTTATGCATATACTTGGAGAAAAGATATTTTTTCGAGGTAGACAATCATGTTTTCATCAAATTTTATCCATGGAAAAGTGTTATGAATTTTGTTTGAAAATGGAATGTGAGTCCATGGTTCATTAGAATATATGAAATAATAGATAAATTTGGATTAGTGTTCTATAGAGTGACCTTTCCACTGAGTTTATCCCATATACATGATGTATTTCAAGATTTGTTTTTAAGAAAATATGTGTGAGATTTATCTCATGTTTTGAACCCCAAAGTAGTTCAGTTGGAAGAAAACCTTTCATATGAGGAATAAACTATTCAGATTCTTGACCATATAGATAATTGTTTTCTAAATAAGTTAATTCATTATGTTAATGTTTTGTAAAAAAACCATATGATTGAAGAAGCAACATGAGAAACTTAAAATGTTATGAAAGAAAAATATCCCCACTTATTTAATAATGAATAAAATTGTGAGGATGTAATTATTTAAAGGGGGAAATATTGTAAGAACCTAGGTAATTTTATGATAAATAATTTTCATATAATAATTAATTATATTTTATATAGTCATATTCATTATAAAAATATTAGTTATTTTTTAGTCAAAAGGAAAAAATCATTATCTCTAACCAATTTTGGTTTTCATGTATTATATGGGTTTATTTAAAATATTTATTTCCAAATTATAGAATATAAATTTCCAAAAATTATATTCATTTTTCAATTCATCATGCAAAAATTATATTCGGATGATTTATGAGAATTTTTAGAAATGTTTGATTTTTTAATGAATAGTAAAAATATCGATTTTTATCGAAAAATGTATTTTATTTTTAAGAATTTTAAAAAATAAATTATATCTTTGATTAGTTTTAAAACAATTTCAGTTATTAGTTAATAAAAATAATCCAATTATAGTATTTCTAATGAATTTTATACTTTAATTTGTTATAAAAAACTTTTATACTTAGAATACATTTATTTGAAAACCATTTTGCTCGTGTTTAAGTTGTTTAATTTTAAATTTTAAATTTCATATTATTTGATAATAATCATGAAAATTTATTCCATATTTGGAATTCAGAGGTCCAAATTTTATAAATATTTCTATTTTATATATTTATTATAAATTGGAACCATAGTAAATTTTTATTACAACAATAAATGTAAAATGTGTTAATTAAGGTTTAAACTAATGTGACAGGGCATCAAATTCATTCAAAATCAAGAATTTATTTAATTTTATGTGTCTATTTTATCAATAATAATATAAAATTTGAAAATTTCTCCCTTTAGTTTCCTTTTAGTTTTTATTTTGACCATTATACTATTTTATTTATAGAAAAATAGAAAATATCACTCTCTTGCTTTTAAGTATGTCATATATGTTGATATAAGGATAAAAATAATTTATGAGCGAATGTTAAAGGTGATTTTTATTATAATTAAATTATTTTTGTGATGTTAATTTTTTTATAATTTTTAGTGATTATATAATTACCTGAAATTCTTACACAACGCTGACACAGTGCTTGTGGAAATAGTTGAAAATTCATTTAATTTTTTTTTTAAAACTCTAAAACTAATATTTTTTGTGATTTATAGTTTAAAAAGAAATTTATATATTTAAATTATAAATTAGTGATGTTTTAAAAGTTTATATATGTATTCCATTACAATATTGATGTTATTAAAGACAAATTAAATGAATAGTTTCAAAAATGACAATAATGATATTTTTGATACACAATATTTTATTAAATGACTTAAAACTCATAAAAATATTATATTTGGAAATATTAATGGATTATAGTTGATAATATAATATAATTTTAATTTATATTACACTTTTCATTCTATAGTAACTTTCTTGGCTCTGTTAGTGTAAAAAACATTGATGCCACGATAATCATCAAAAGGGTTAATAAGGGGTTAAAACAAAGAGATAAGGTTGAAATAATCAGCTAAACATATAAAAATTTTATTCTATCAGGTTATTTAGGCTCATAATAACCATATAGTGTAAATATATCATTTTAGTAAAATTTTTACATGGACATTAATTTATATTAATTTAATACTCTATGTAATTCTAAGAGTGCCCCTCCCCTCACTTATAAAAGGGAACCTGCTCTTCCCTCTTATTCACAAATTTTAATCCCTATATCTTAGAAAATACCTAAAAAATCCCATAATTATATATCTTCACATGTCTTGGAGTCTCTATTTTCATAAAAAACCTAATATAGGAAGGTTTTAGATGTAAACATGACGAAGTTTTCTGAAGAAGTGGTATAGTTTCTAATCGAGTGTTTTTGTTTTATTTATTCTTCTATATAAATCAAATATTATTAAAACATGATAAAATAATAAAAAAGTTACCTACATATACTTGTATTTTAATATTTTAATGTAATAAACTATATCCAACACCTCTTCAATCAAATTGGAAATGAAACCATTATTCATGTGTGCGACAGACTAACCTCTTGCGAACTAATTTAATTCATTCTCCATCACCGCCTCTTACAAATAGTTATAATGATGAATTTAATTTATATATATTATGTTAATGAAATATTTAAAACTATTCAAAGATATTATACTATCTAAATTCAAATATTTCCATCCATTAAAAACTGATAATGTCGTCTGTGCGTACATGTGGATTACCACCACCATGAAGTGATCTGATTCTTTTTTAATTACCAAATAAAATGGAGTCTATATATAAGGGTATATAAATAAATAATATTATATTTATTATATAATAATAGTAATAATTTTTTAAATATAAAAAGTATTTACCTTATATGAATCATGATTGTTGAAAAATGGAAATGTTATTCATGCATATGTACTACCTACCACTGTTGTGATTATAATGTAGTATATTCTCCCTAACCAAATTTCATGGTTAATTTTATAATTATAAATGGAATATAAAAAATAAAATAATTTCCTGATTATTATTCTAGATATTATGGAATAATGACCTCTTTGAACATATTCAAATTATCAAAGTTTTTTTTGACATATGGGTTAAATATCATCAAAACGTCCAACATGAATGTAATAGATTAATTAATTGATTATAACATCATAAAATGAATAATAAACATGAAAAAGTATCTTAAGGGAAAAAATAAACAACATAATTTTGTTTTTCCTGAAGATAAATAACATATATGATGATTTAGTATCAAGGTCAGGGACACTACTTTAAGAACCTCATTTTAAATGTTTTCAAGATTTATTTTATAAATGTCTTTCTTCAATGTATATATTATTAAAATTATTTAACGGATGTATTTATATGGACATAAAAAAATTATATAGAAAATTTATGTTAGTTTTTAATTACAATTAAAGGTTTATAAAAAGTAACATTTTTATATATTTTATACAGAATATTTTAATAAATGTCAAAAATAATTTTCTAGTTTAACTTATATGGATTCAATTGTTTTTCCCACCACTATAACTGTTATTTGATATTTGGATTCATCTTCACTATTTAATGTTTTTTAAAAGGAAAACATTTCACTCCCTTTTTTCTATGTATTTTCATAAATTTTTTTAAATGCAATGGATATTTCAATATTTGAAATGTTTTTAGGGGAGAAAAGAATATTTTATTGAGTATGAAGATAGAAATGAATGATTTTTGGTATTAGGATTATTTTATTGTTTTTTGGAAATTTTTTATTTGGTCTGTTATAAATTAAGGATGGTTAGTTACATTATAATCCAATGATGAGTGGTTCCATTATAAACTAATTATGGTTAAGCCCAATATTTCTCTCTAATTCATTTGTTAAAGGGAACGAATTATCTGGTTTGGTTTATCCAAATAGATTATTGGATTTTATCTGGTAGGTTATTCCATTTGTATGTGTGATATAAAAATTATGCCCCAAGTTACATACACGATTTATCTATTCATTATATGAGTTTTTTATATAAATGTCATGATTTCACAAGGAAATATAATGAGTTTATGTTTAAAAAATGTATATGATACTTCTCAATGGTAAAATTTATTACTTTGTGAAAATGTTTTCATGTGTTCTTAATGAATTCGAATAAACCTGTATGAGTTTTATTTCTCCTTTATGATTTATTTTGAAATAATTTATTCAAATATTTGTGTATTGAAGATGATTTCTTGAGTAGGAAAATGATTGTTTTGATCCCAAAGATCATTTTGAAAAATGATATTTTTTTAATGAGTATTCATGGAGTAATGAGTTTGAATATTTCTTTTCATACGTCCCATATTGATATTTTTGTTCACATCCCATGTTTAAAAATGTTTTTAGGGGTTTTAGGATGAATATGGAAAAGGATGATGTCAAGATGAAAATTGTGAAGATATGTCATAAAATACTTGTTATATCTTAAAAGTTTTTTTTGGGAAAATAGATGCTCAGTTGAAGTTTCTAGAATGTGATTTAATATTTATTTATGTAAGGTTGATAGCCTAATTCTATAAAAATTGAAACCATAAAGATCCTCAAAATTTAAGAGAGTGAATTCCTGACATAAAACTCAATATTTTGTAGTGTTTAAGGTCATGTCCTTTTATACTCATCTTTACAGATCATGTTATATCTATGTATAAATAATCCCCTAGAAATATTATATACCCTCAAAATTTATTTTGAAAATTTGATGTCTAGGTTATTTACCTAAGTGTAGTGGAATTCTGGATCATCACATTCTAATGCATTAGGGTTGGGATGTAATAAATTGTATCAGTTTGCTAAGGTATTTTTATTAGGATAGTAGGCATGAAGATAATATATATTATAATATTAAATTTATAGTATGAAAAGGCACCAATAACCTATTAATACTAAAATTAATGTTACTATGTTTTATTGAGTATAGTATTATTTTCAACACTGTAGAAATGTAATCTCCAAATCATTATGGGTTTAGTCGAAGAGGGTTGTGTATCATGCATTAGTAAAGAGACTTAAAACTAGGATTTTAGAATTCATATGATATTTGATCAGTTATGATTTGTTATCTAATGACATGAGAACTTTTTTGTATTTTAGTATTTTTTTCATAATGAAATATGGAATTTTTAAGAAATGTGAATTATAAATTGCTAAAAAATTAATTTTCTGTATATTGTGTGTTGATTTTTCTTAAACTGATTTTTGATCATGCTAAATTGGTTTCCATTGGTATCATTATGTTTTTAATAAAATTATATTACTTCTAAATAAAATGTTTAATGGAATTTATAACTATTTTTGAATTGAAACGTAAAAAAGTAATGACTCTTATTGAATATGGTTAATTAAATGATAGTTGAATCCTAGTTACACAAAGAACATGTAAAGAATTTGAAAGTAATTTTCTAAATTAATGATTAATTTTTTGTTTCCGTGTATCCTAATTATTTATTGGCAACCTATAAACATGATTATGAAAAATACTTATATTACATATTTTAATTTTTTTTCACTTTACATCCTCAATTTAAAGTACATGATTTGAATGTATAGTTTATATAGAACATGAATATAGAAAAAACAATATCAAACATGAATTTATTATTTTTTTAGTCAATATAAATATTTTTCTGAAAATACAGACACATTTTTGTTACTCAATAATATGCATATAGTTTGTTAAGCATGCACAATATAACGAGAAACATATCATTCCAAAATATTATATACTAAATGAGATATATTGTTATAATGTTTAATGTATTTTATAAGATTGTCAATGGTTACTTCACTGGTTATGAGAGTATACTGAAATCTAGGACATGTTAATCATAGTTGTTTAATTTAATTATGAATTGAGAAATCCTGATGGGTGATATTGTTTTTTAAAGTGATTTATCTTTAAAAATAATGGCTTGAAATATGGTAGTAGAGTTATTTTACAAAAACACTATTTTTTTGATTGAATCGAGAGAAATATAATCTATATTTTTGAAATATGATGTAACTATAATTTGTATTATGTTCTATTATTAATCATGATTTGATACTAAAATTGGAGATTTATGCAATAGTAGAGAATGTTGTGTGCATATATTTGAAATATTGATTAATATTTATTATATGATTTGTTTGATAAGGAAATAATTTTTTGATAAATTGGATTTTAAATTAAATAATGGAATTGGAAGGTTTTGTTTTAGAAAAGTTAGGTTAGTTTAAAAGTGAATTTAGAAAAATTAATTAATTAATTATTATATATAATTTTTATTCTGAAATTTTGGGTTGTCGAAAGATTTGAAGATTCCCTTTAAATATGTATTGGGGGAAAGAGATTCTTGAATAAAACTTTATCATTTTATTAAAATGGTGGGCATTAAATGGTTTTTGGGAAGTGGTGGGATGTTTTAAATTGATGGTTGAATATCGAAGAGTTGTATTTTGGGATTTATAGTAGTATGTTATCTCAAAAATATGTTAGTGAAGTATTTTCTTGTGAATTTTTTGTCCTTTTTTTGATTCTTGTCCTTTATCTTCTTATTGTGAATCTTGGGTTACTAGTTTGTACTACGTTGATTGTTATTATGTTTGGAATACATGATACATGAAATAAATAAGAAGGGTTTAATGTAGAGATGATGTTCCATGGGAATAGCAATCAGACACCTTGTTGGTAATGAGATTGTTTTTTGTATTTATTAGGTCACCAGGATCAATTATCATTTAATGGGTCTAATTTTGTTGAGAATTATTTTCCATAAAAATGGAAAGCATGGGTATAATCATGGAGATGAAGGAATTTCTACCATTCAATGTCACATTGATTTCTATTCATGGCGAGTCACTTATAATATCCCATGTCCAAACCTGTTGAAAATTATACAGGGAATTTAAACTTTAAACAATTGAGGGGTTATTTTTTAAATGAGATTTAATATAAAGTTAAAAGAGGTTGTAATCTCTGAAATTTATATCTTTGGATATGGAATGGGGTTCAATCGAAATCTGGAGTGATCAAAAGTATGATGGAGGAAGTATCGGTAGTTAGGAAAAAATAAAGTATAGCTACTTATAAGACGGTGACCAAAGTAGTGGGATTTTCCAAATGTTGGGAACAACGAATAGCTGGTGAGCCACTAGCATTTTAGTGATGGTCACTGGTTAGTTATAGGTGATTTTGAAATAGATTAATTACCACTTTTCCCCATGAGTTTAAGAGGGGAACAACCCATCTCCATCTCCCATTTTTTTCAACCAACCTATATGATGTCTCTCTTTGGATCCTTGGTTCACTTATAGTTTGGGGAATTTATTGATAGATATTTTAGTAATGAATAAAGGTATAGGATCTGTTTCCATCTTTAATTACTCCCTCCCTATCCCTCATAATGGCTAGACATTGTTTTAGTTTATAGATTTCATAAAAATTTCATCCGAGAATGATGTTATTACCCTTTCCTAAAGGGGATTTCATGCTGCTTAGGTAGAGGGAATCTCATAATGAAGTATTCCTCATACTGATCATCAATTTGGTAATGGTATTCCATTCCATAGTTTTATTTGAGGTTTTATTTAAATTGAATCAAATAAATTATGGAATCAGTTCTGATGGTAATGGATTTTTCCAAGGTTAGTGTAGAGAGTCCACTACCAATCATCCATAGGTTGTTAATCGTGGTTAATTAGTATGAGGTCGTCCAGTGAGTTTTCAATGAATATGAATAGTTTTAAAAAAATAAATTAACTATAAATATTAAATTTTTTTTTTTTGCCTTTTCATCTTGAGTTAGGGCCTCATGTGACTTGATGCAGACATGTTGATTATGTAGGGATTTGGAGAGCCTATATAGAGCTGTTGAGACATAAAATTGGAAGGGTATTAACTTCATATGAGGTTGGTGTTATTGCACACATTACCTATGGCATCCATGTAGTTTTTATAGAAGAGGTGGTATGCAGTCTTTCCACTCTGGCATTTTACTTGTATGGTTAAAATTATTACACTATTAAATTAATTGAAATGTTTAAATTAAAATAAATTACCTTATTATACTATAATACATTAGTTTTGGATGCACAAAGGGATAAGTCCCCAACTAAACTTTTTCACTGGCTTGATTTCTTCGAAAACAGATGGCTATGGACATATTTTATATCTCAAACCCTATGATGATGAAACCCTTTGGGGAATGTAGTGTAATTGCACAAAGGAATGAAACTTATGAGTTTATTATACATTAAAGGACCATAGTATAGGTACCCTTAGATCCTTCCTTGAAAATAAAGGTGATTTATTAGTTATGAATCACCTCATAGGCCTTGATATACCTTTCTATGGGAACCTTTATATAATGAACCTACATTTTCATACTTTACTATTATATCATTTTAATGATAAACAACATAACAGTGTTACAAAAACATGATCCAAAGGTTTAGTGTCTTGGAAAAACGTAATACCAAACATACAATTAATATAATAAATAATATTCTCAATATTATTAGTAGACCTCATGTACTTCTTAGTATAAGTTTTCACCTAAGGATATCCCTCAAAGAAAGGGGTGAGGTAAAATCCCTGTAAAAAGATAGATAAGAACATGAATCAATATAAAATGGTTGAGTATAATAATTATAAAAAATAATAACAATGTGATCAAAATTATAAGAGTGATTGGAAGCATTAGATTAAATAATGTAATGTGGAAGTGTATAAAAATGAACCATCATGTCTTAGTGGTCAACTTTCACACACAGTTGTGGACAACACTAGCATCATGTTCACTCATAACATATGTGCATCATTATAACATAAATATTACCAAAAAATCTTGATTAATGTTAACAAGTACTAAAAATTATCTAGTTATATACTTTAAATTACCTAATTCATTAGATAACTATATAATTCTGGGCGCACTCGTCATATCATAACATTTATGTAATCATGCATGCCACATAGAACTAATATAAATTTTAGACATAAAATAACCCATGGAAGGTAAATGGATTTCATGATAATTTAATAAAGAATCAATTCAATAATAAATCTTGTGGTTAATAAAAGAAAAACAGAGTAACATAATTGTTAGAAGAATCGTCAATATTATGTGAAGAAGAAAAAATCTCAAGAGAAGTAAATGATGAGTTTTTAAGAAGAATAGTTATTTTAGAAAAATATTGTAATTTGTTGTAAAATTAGATTGGAAACATGTATATCCTCAAAACAAAGAGTTAATAATAATGAAATGATACCTAAGTAACATTAAAGGTACATCCAATCTAAAACTATTATGAAAGAGGGAAAAACAAAAGAAATAATGTTGGGTTCGAGTATGTCTAAATGCTATATTTTGTATAATATCCTAGATAATAAAATTAGATTCATTAATAAATAAATAAATAACATAATTTATATTTATTTTATTCATTATAATTTAATTATATTTTTTATATCCATTATGATGAGTTATAGAGGTTAATTTTAGCATTCGAGATTGTTATTTTTCTTGATTTTCAATATCGGTTCACTTGTATACATGTATGGAAGATCATTTAAAGCAGGGATAACTATCCAGAATTGATATTATATGTTATTAATAAAATTATAGAAGTTTAATTGGTCTCATATATTATTTTTTCCCTGATTTTAGGATGATTCAGTAGATGTTAATGATAATTTTTATATTAATTTGGTGGTTTTTCGATCACAATGAACTCATTTTGTTTTATTATTCAATTGAATGTATATAAGATAGTTAAAAAACATAAAAAAGGTTATAAAATAAATTTTAAAATACATTTGAACCATTATAACGGTTTTATGACCAGAAATGAAGGTGGTAAAAGAAAATTAAAACTTGCCTTCCTTGAAAGCGATAAAACAACACCTTGTGAATGACGTTTCCATTTTCAGATTAAAAGGGAGAGAAGAAGAGGTTGATGAATAATTATTCCATTAAAATATTAAAATTGTAGTATATATAAGACAAAATATATATAATTCCTATTTTATAAGGGGTTATGAGTAGGGAATAATAAAAAAATGAAAAATGAAAAGAAATTAAAAGAAAAGAATGGGGATTTTACCTCTTGAAATATTCTCCTTGAGAACCCATTTAGGGAGATTGGTTTTGGCCTTTTTCTGGGACCAACGGATCCTAGATTTGAGGTAGTGTCTTAGTAAGAGTATTAGGAAAAAAAAAATTAAGCTTCCATTCTATGGAAATGTGAGAAGAATAGGTGGAGAGGGGTTGTATTTATAAGGAATGAGGGGGGTGTTTTTTGATTTTTTATTCATTGGTTTATTATTTTAGATTGAGAATATGAATAGTATGAATCATGTCCCTATATATATAATCATAATGAATTATATTTCAATATTATGGGCTCACATCAGCCATACATCATCTATGACATAATAATTCATATAAATGTTAAATACCGTAAATTATTGTATTTCACTATTCACCAAAAAATCAAATATTTTAGAAAAAGGGGGAAACAATAAAACTAACCATTTTTTGATTCATATAATTTTAAATTGAACTCCTTTTTATGAAAATAATTATCCAAAAATGAGAAATTACATTTTTAATTAAAATCATCATTTACTTGGAAAATAACGATTTTAACATTATATCTAATTTTATAGCACTTGGAAAAATTAATTAAGGTCTCATAAAATTATCTTATAATTATAATAAAAAAATATTAGTTTATAAATCTATTTTATGAAAATTAATTTTTTTTAAATGATTATATTAGTGATAAAATTTTAAATAAACATTTATGTTTTATAAAAATACCAACACTTAATTAATAATTTTTAAAATATTTATTTACTTATATTATTATATAATTATATCATATTATTATTTATATGGTGGATAAATATTATTTATACTTTCATAGTTGATGTTACTATTATATTGGTAGGATTACTATTTCTAATGGTCATGTTACTATTCCAAAGGTCAAGTTTCTACTCCATTGGAAAATGTATCTAAACTTTTAAAAAACCTATTATTCCATTAATTATTCATTTATAATGTTTGTATTGTATTATCTAATTGATTTTATGTGATTTATACTATATTTCATAATTATAAGAAGGTAATTTCCATTGATAAAATTTTGGGTTGCTAAATTATTCCCCCATATGAAACTTGACCCTCAAAATTTTATTTTCCATACTATTGTGGAAAAAAGTGTGGGTACTTCTTCTTAATCACTTCCTTAGGTTCACATGTTACCTCTTCATACTTATGGTTCTGCCACAGTACTTTGACCATCTGTGTTGTCTTTTTTCATAGAACATTATCTCTATAGTCCAGGATCCTCACTGACCACTCCTCATAAGAGAGATCATTTTCCAATTGTACCATCTTTAGATTTAGTACATGTGATGGATCTAGTATGTATTTCCTCAGGAAGAATACATGGAATACCACATGTAGTTGAGACATGTTTGGTGGAAGTGCTGGTTGATAGGCTACAACTTCCTCACAATCAAGAATCTCAAAGGGGACGATTTACCAAGGAGTTAGCTTTCCCTTATTCCCAAATCTCATTATCCTCTTCCATCGAGATATACAGAGGAATAAAATATTCCCAAACTCAATCTATAAGTCACATTGATGATTCTATGCATAGATCTTGTGTCAAATTGGGGCTACCTTGATGTGCTATGGAATGTTTTTCACCTTTTCCTCCATTTCTTTATCAATTTCAAGTACTAGAAGCTTAGGTTCCATGACTTTGTCCCAACATGTAAGGTTCTATATGTTTTCCCATAAATTAATTCATTTAGATCCATTTGGATGATATAGTGGAAAATTCTGTTTAATGAGAACTAGACCAGAGGTAGATGTTAGTCACATCCTCATTTGAAGTCCATAGAACATTATCTCAACATATTTTTAGTGTCTAAATAGTCCATTTAGATTGTCCATCTGTTTTAGGATGATAATCTATACTAAATTTTAGCTTAGTGTTTAGAGAATGTTGGAGTATTTTTTAGAACATTGAGTAAAATCATGGATCTCAACCGGATACACTTGATAGTTGTACTCCATGAAGCCTTAAAAATTATATAATATATATATATTTAAGTTCATCCAGTGAGATGTCCTCTCAAACTATGATAAAATGATTTGTCTTTAAAAGATAATCTAGAAAATCCCATATAGCATTGATTCTTATGGATGTCTTTAAAATATTGGTGAAAGAGTCTATGGTTATGTTGTCCCATTTTCATATTCGTATGGATAATGGTTTCATCATTCTGTTATAATTTTTTATTTCATCCTTTAGTTTCTAATATACCAGGCACTTTAATGTGTATTCAATGATCGCATTCTTCATATTTTTCTACCAATAGTGATCTTAGAGATGTCAATACAACTTAATATTCCCTTGATGAATAGAGAAGGTTGACCTATGCGTTTCACTTAGATGATCTTTCTTTATCTCTGTATTGTATGGTATATATAGTTATGACCCAAATCTTACTACTCATTCCTTATCAATTTTGAACTCTGGGGATTTCTCTTTTCTAATATATTCCAACGTCTTTTGAATTTCCATATAATTAATTTGATAATACTTTATTTTCTCCATGAGCTATGGTTGAGCAATAATTTTTTAAAAGATTGATGATGTTACTTCTTTAATTATTCCCATGTCCATCCTTTGAAAATCTAATAAGATCAAATCCTTCTCAATTATCATCATTGATAATGTTGAAGGATCCTTTCTACTTAGAGTATCCATAACTTTATTTTACTTACCAAGATAGTTGTGGATTGAGAAGTCATAATACAAGATGATATCAAACCATCTTCAATGTCACATATTAACCTCCTTCTACGTGAATATATATTTGAAGCTCTTATTATCAGTATATTCCTCAAACTTCTCCCCATAGAGATAATTCCACCGGATTTTTCAATGCAAATATCACAGTCACCAATTATAGATTATTCACAGTATCACGTTTATCATGAATTTTCAACTTACATAATGCATATGATATCACTTTATGATTTTCATAAGTACATAGACAAATACCTTCTTTGAAGCATCGTAGTGTACCACAAATAGTTCCTCACTTTTTAGTAGTGTGAGTACTAGTGTAGTGATAATCATTTTTCGTTAGTATCTATGGTATTCCTCACATTCACTAGTCTAGAAAAACTTTTCTCCCTTTTTTGTTGTCTTGTTCAGTGGGGTTGAAAATCATGATAAGTTCTACACAAATCACCCATAATACCTAGCTTGGGCAAGGAAATTATGGATATTTCTTACAGATGTTGGCATAGGGGACTACAAAATTTACTTTTTCTTGTAAGGGTCCACATATATTGCTTTTATAGTGATAAAATTCCCCAAGAATGATACAACATTCATCTATAGCTCACATTTTCTTTAATTTTAATAATGTTTCTCTATTCAAAAAGTCAGTAACTTTATATTCAAATGCTCCTCATATTCCTCATTTCTCTTAGAGTATATCAGAATATCATCAATAAATACTACCAAATATTTGTCAAGGTAATATCTAAATGCTATATTCATTAAGTCCATGAATATTTTAAGAGTATTAGTGAGTCTAAAGGGAATCACTATGAACTCTTAGTGATCGTACCTCATTCAAAATGTAGTATTAAGAATATCATCCATCAACACTTTTAATTGGTTATATCTAGACCAGAGGTCCACCTTATAGAAATAATTGGACCCATATAGTTCATTGAACAAGTATTCTATCCATGGAAGAGGATAATTTTTCTTTAGCGTGATTTTTTTGAGCTCATAATAATCAATGTAGTGGCACATTGATCCATCCATGTTCTTAACAAAGAGGTCTGGTGCACCCCATGGTGAAGCACTTGGGCATATAAAACCCTTTCCTAGATTATATTGTTACCGATTCTTTCGTTCTTCTAACTCAATGGTCACTCTATATAGTTTCTTTGATATAATCAACAGTCCCGTAATATTTTCATTTGAGAAATCAACTACTCAGTCAAAATAAAGACCAAACAATTCTTCAGGGAACACATCTGTATAGTCCCTCACAATGGGCATTTCTTCAATCATGATGCTCTCCATTTTATTAATCATATGAGCTAGATATTCTTTCTTATAATTCAATAATATTCACACTTGATACAATGAATCTGAAAAACATTCATCCTCATCCTTACACTTATAAATAATTGGAGAATGCCTCGGGTTATAAAGAGTGATCTCCCTTTACCAGTATTTGATGTTGGATTTGTATAAATATAGCCAATCCATGACCAATATAGAATCAAACTCCACCAAATTAAGTAATACAATACTTGTTGGGAGGTTTAGTCTACAAAAATTTACTGGGGAGGAGTTATATACATTGGATTCAATAATTTCCCCATTTTCTGTTCTCATAGATAAATCAAACTTTATATTTTGATGTGGTGTTTGTATTGTTCTGCTAATCTTGAAATATATATAAGAATGTGAAGAACCAAAATCAAATAGTACATTAACTATGATTGAATGATTCAATAGAATACCTATCACAACATCATTTTTGGGCTCCAACTTCATAGTAGTGATGGAATAATACTTCTCTTTCTCATTTGGAATTCATGGCTTCTAGTGATAATTTACCTTGATGATTAAAGGTTTATGGAACTGGCTTTAATAGTTCCCGTGTTCCCTATAATTAACCATTGAACCATATGAGGTTCTCTTATTTATTCCACCACATTTTCCAACTTCCTCATGTCTCTTCAACATTCATGATCTTGGTGGCCTTCTCTCCCACACTTGATGCATTTCCGCATCCCTTTGAGAAAATTCCCATGATGCTTCTTCCCACATTTTTACATGTGAGTGGTTGGGTTTTCTTTCAACCTTATTCATTAGATCCCCCAGCTTGAAACTCCATCATTCATTTCTTATCTCCATAGATGTGGGACCATTCTACAAACTCCATATACATGTTGGGAGAACATAAAATAAATTCTTCATAAGTCCCATTGTCTTGAATTGCTAGATGTTTTTAAAGATTTATTTTAAACCACTAAACAATCAATCTATTTTTCTACCATTATTGATAAAAAATCATGAAGCATACATTGCAATACTTGTGAAATTCTCTTGGTAAGTAATGATAGTATCAAACTGTTTTTTCTTCAACTCTATAAAATTTACCTCTATATTCTTAATAATATTTCGAGGCAAATAATTGTTAATAAATGTTTTCTTAAAGTATTCCCACTCCCTATATTTAATTTTACAATGTTCTCAGAGACACTCTGAAACTATCCAAAGCAGGTATGGTCGATTAAGGAAATGGTTTGAAGGATTAATGGTGAATATATTTCAAACCCATGGATCATGATAAGTTACTTTGGTTGTAATGATTTCACAACATGCTCAGAGACACCTTGGCACTATCCAAAGTAGATATAATTGGTCATAGGTGTCACTGTGGAAGTTGAGGGTTGAAAATGTTTTTTATTTTTATTATTTTGTTTATTATTTTATTTAACCTATTCATTTTATAAGTAAATATCAAAAAAATTAATAGTTATGTATAGGACCACATTGGTGGTTCCTTACTGAGCTATATTCTCATTCCCTGCTCGGGCATACACTACACTTAGGTACCCAAGTATCTCTCAATTGTTGTAGGTTTAGGTTTGGATATGTCATAAGGGTTTGATCATGCATGATAAATTAGATGTGTACATTGATATTAGGATAAATTATGTCTCATATATTTAATATATACTAATTTTATTTATTCTTTAATGTATTTTTATATATAATCGACCAAGGGGGATATCCATGTTGTATAATGGCATGACCATTTTAGTATATATGTATCGTTTTATTTATTATTATTGGATATTTTAACTACTTCTGTTTATTCTGATGATTGGAATGAATGATGTTAGCATATTTTATATATTTTTTTGTACTCTAGAATAAGGCTGTATAGTCTCCTCCCGACTCTACCTAATACCCATGTTTCTAGTCAGAAGCCTCTATTATATGAGGAGGCATGTATGAGTTCACATAGAACAAGTGGCCGGATTTTTGTTCATAGTGAGTTTGTAAAGGAGATTAAAGGGTGGTATTAGAGTTTTTTATTTGTTTTACTATTTGGGGTATGATAGATAGGTGATATAGGAATGTGTTAGAGCCTATAATGGATATTAGACTGGGTTTTCATAAACAAATTTCATGGTATGAAGTTCATGTGACAAGGAGATTGTGATTGATTTTTTCAATTTATGATGTTAAATTGACTAATTTTACATCATGTGATGCAAATTATGTTTTTATTTATGATTTATTTTGGATTTGGATCATGTAACATAGAGGAAATATTCATATCATTCATCTTGATTAAGAACATAGGATTCACATGATATTTATAGGTTATTCGGGGAATTTGACCCCATTGGATTGTTATATGTATAAATATTTCTTTCTGATGGAAGTTCATTTAGATATGGAGTGAGATTATCAAGGATAAGGATGATGATATAGTCCCATTTAATTGAAGTGAAATGATGCTAGTAGGTTAATGCAATCTTTTTATGACTTATTGATATACCTCTTGTGGGTTATTATTATTCTTGTTGGTTTAGTTAAAGTTCTAGTAACAACCTATATGTTGTTTTACCATATAGCTTGGAATAAAATTATATTTAACCTAACCATGTGAGTTTTGTTACATGACATGGATCATCAAGGATAATACTTCTATTTATATACATATACCATTATATTATACTTGATCCTCCATGGAGTATTCTGCTGGTGTAGATTCATGACGTGGGTGGGTTCCCTAGTAGTAGGTGGGGATTTCAGAACACATGATTCCATGCGATTATTTTGAGATGAGATTATATAGTATGTCTTTTGAGTTATGAAGCTTATATGAAATTTAACTTATGGGATATGGGAGAAATTAATAACCCTTGAGACATGACATATATTTTTTAGTGTGTTGGTTCCATGTGATTTATAATGGAAACCCATGATAGGGGTTAACATGGAAATTTGAACACAATTAGAGTGTTTTTAGGAAATGGAACATTGGATGACTTGGACATTGTTTCAAGTAAAACACTATGATTACTAGTGATTTGGTATCAAGGTGTAGTTCTGAGGGTATTAATAGTCTATTACCTAACACTACTAATTGTGGATATGATTCACAGACATGATTTGTGTGTGGATGGAATATTTCACTTTTTGGAATGATACCATGGTTTGTGGTTGATTTTGTGTTATGAAGTGACATGCGAGGGATGTTGGGATAGATAGAAATGAGCACTAGGATGCTTTGTTTTGATGATATTGATATGTCAGGGGAATGGAAAGTGGTTTAGGCATGTGAGCCTAGTCTTGAAACAATATAACATATGGGAGCATGAGTTGAGTTTTTCAACCCGGTAGTACAAGTTATCACACATAGTAATTTTGAACAAGATCGTATATTACATGCTAGATATGTATGTTTCCATTGAATTGGTAACTAAAGAGTTACTATGTGCAATCCAAGGACTGATGGAATCTAAAGTGAAACCAGCAAGAATGGTGGCCTGGTGTTTTGGATGAGTATTTGAAATGTCTATCCATGGTAGTGGAGATATCAAAAGTGGATTGGCTGTGAGGAAATGATCTTTCTAGGAGTTGATCTTGGTTAAGTATTGGTAGGATGAGATGATCATGGCTATGGAGGAGGGACACAGGTGTGATGTTGGGATACATCATCCATTGCAATTAAGGAATGTTATAGAGAAAACCATAAGAAAAGGATTCTACTATAGAATATTAGAGGGAATGAAACTCGCTTTATATTAATTTTTATAAGTATCGATAATTGAATTTTCATGAGTATGGAACATGAATCAAGAGATGGTTCATGTTGGTGCTCAATTATGACTAGGATTGGCCTTGACTAGTCACTATGTGCATTGATGGACATATTGTGGGCCATTATGTTTGAGTTTTAATCTAGTAAAATGATGACAAGGACACTCAAATCGTATGGGGTTTCCTATCAGTTAATGGTTATATGACCCCCATAGAGGTAGGGTAATGATTTCACGAGACCAGTCAATAGAAGGCCCTGAGGGAAATTAGATGGGAAAGAGCAGGAAAATTCCCATTGAAAATTCATTTTTTATGATATATGGAGTATAATTGTTAGCCTTAGAATTAGTATATAATATATCCATGTATGGATTAGGTAGGAATTTTATTAGTGCATATTATAGATGTTGATGATGGTTTCTAGTCAGTTGAGGATCAATTGTAAATTTTCACCGGGTATCCAGTGTATACTTTGGTGTTGTTAGTCAGAAAATCACTAGTTTCTTTTGGTAGTTATGGAATCATGAGTGGGTGATATAGTGGTGCATTGGTGAGGGTAGCTGGGTGTTTTTTTAGGAAAGTGGGATAAAAGAGGCTTGAATTTAACACTTGAGTGGATTTGGATTCGGTGGATTAGTTATGTAATTTGATATTTCATTTTGGACGTGAAAGGTATGTTTTGGGTGTTGGTTGGGACCTTTTGAGGAAATGAAAGTGTATCTTAGGTATTTTCATGGATAAAAGGTACACATCCATTTTGAATTGGAATTGTGAAATAATAACTAGTTACCCGTGTTTGACCAACATTATCATGTGTGTTTAAGTGCTATAAATTTGGAACCATTTCTAGCTTGTTGTTGAATAACTGATAGTGTGTTTTTTCTTGTAATATTGATTGTAGGACTGCACTATGATTTATAATTATTCTTTTGTGATAGAACATATTGTGGGGATCATTATGGATTAAAATATCAATCAAATGAAGTGAACATAGATTTTTTTTGGATATATGGATTCTAGTGAGAACTGTCTTCATGTTTTGGTAATGAATTTAAACCATTTAACATGATTTGAGTATTTGAGTGCCTTATTTTTCAAATGAACATTAAATGTGCTATTGGAATTTGATGATGGAATGAGGTGATTTTAAAATGAATAGATTAAAGAAATATGTCAGTATGTATGATTAGATGACCACTAATTCTTCTTGAGGATGAGAAGTTTTATGGTGTGCAGTTTGTAAGATATGGTGTTTGTAAGGGTTGAAAATTCCAAAGTGATATTTCTTTCTATCCATTTTGGGGTAATTTTGGCAATTATTCTTTGAACTCAGGTTTAGAAGATTGGAACCTCTCAATGGAATGTTTTTTGACATGGATTAGGGTTTAGTTGGAATTAGGAGTGTTTTGAAGGAAAATTGAGGAATGCTTTGTTATTGGGATGCTAAGTTGTAGAAGTTATCAGTTGCCAGTTATCCATGGACAAGATGGTGGCCTAGCTAGTGGCTTTGTGCCACTATGGGGATTTCCATCTCATCCATGATGGGAAATGGCTAGCCGGTGGGTGTTTTGAGGTAAATAAATAACTCTTATACCCATCATGTTTAAGAGGGTTTAAAAGCCTCTCCCCATTGTGGTTTTGGATAGGCTACTCAGAGGATCTCCACCTTGAATCTTTGTTTCTCCTCAATTTTGGGGTGCATTTGATGCTGATTTTAGTGATGAATCAAGGTACAACCTCTGTCTCCTTCTTTTGGTTCCCCTTCTATCATACTCACACTAATCTATAATTATTTTGTGTTAGATATTTGATATTAGTTTTTAAGATAATGTTAAAACCTCCCATTTGGATGGGGCTTTTATGCTGATTATGTAAGAATCATAATGTAATGATTTATTCCTACAACTACTCAATGATATTTTGAAGGAACATTGCACCATTGTTTTAATTGAGATTTTATTTAAGACTAAAACAATTTTTTTCGAAATGATTTTAAGGATTAGGGATTTTTTCCAAGTTAGAGAAATGAGTTTGTTGTGATGATTCGATAGGTTTTTGGATACAGTTATAACATGATGAGTCTTCTCAGTGAGTTTTTTCATGAATATGTATTGTTTAAATTAAAAGATGAAATTGATTATAAATGTTATAATTAAATTTTTGTTGTCTATTCAGCTTGATTTAGGGCCATAAGTGAGTTAAAAACAACCAGGTAATCATGGATAGACATAGTGATCCTTGACAGAGCTTACAGGTCATAGAATTGGAAGGGTATTCACTTTAAAAGAGGTAAGTGATCTTATGTATATTCTCTATGGTATCTATGTAGTTCTTATAGAACATGTTTTATGAGGTCTCTCCACTGAAGCATTTGACCTATAATGTTAAACAATTTTATTAATTAAATTAATTTAAATGATTAAATTTAACAGAATTGTGGTATTATACTATAATGCATTCAATTTGGATGCACAAATTTCTATACCCTTGTTAGACCTTTTGGTATAACTTTATTTCCTTAACTACTGATGGGTGAGGTTGTACATAAAATTTCAAACTCGTGGTTTATGAACCCCATTGGGGAATGTAATGTATGTGTTGAAAAGAACAACGACTATGATTTTGGTGGACCATAGGAAACCATGGTATGGGTACCTTAATATCCTTTATTGTAAATATAGGCAATTTATTGGTCATACAAGGCCTTATAGTCCTTGTTTGACTTTTATATGGGAACCTTTAAACCTTCCTAGTGATGGAAAAAGATTTATGAGTGTAGCTGGAAATTATGATCCTTTATAGAGTAGTGATATTCCTTATAACTATTGGGAAAACTAAAATGGCATAAGATGTGATATGGGAATTATGAGACGTATGAAACAAAGCTTATCAGGGTTTGAACATCAATGGTTTGAAAGGATGCATTGGTAGTAAAGTACTATAGAGGGAGGAATTAGGATCTAAAATACAAGTAGGGTACCTTTTTCTGGGATGTGAATGAGGGGACCCTAATTAGGGTTTTCATACTATGTAGTGACCTATGGAACCCCATGTTGGGTTCGCTTCATATGTTACCCATTTAGGGACCTTATGAGGTTCCACATGATGGACTGAATCTATGAGGGTGGGTGTTGTGATTATATAGATAGTTGTGGGTTTCATCTTAGATACCAAACTATGTTTATGGTCCATAGATCCTAATACTTCTATTATTGGGAATTATATATGTATTTTATAGGTTTTTCCAGACATCCTAGTGATATAATTTTATATGATATTTGGTAAATTTCCTTGGAGCAGTTTTGTAAATTCCCTCAGGGAGGTCCTAAATTGTTAGGGCATATGTATTTTGGGTATTCTTTATTATGAAATGGTATATGTTTTTTGGAGGTTATAAAAACAATCATGGAGCTTTTTTAATACTTTTCAATGCATTAGACATAACCCAAGTGTCTAGTTGATGAAATTTGTGGGGATGCCTTGGATTTGGAGTTGGGATATTATAGTGGTTTTGAGCATAGGATTTTCACATGAAATCCCAGTGATGGTATTACATTGGGGGATCATAGCCTTCTATTTTCTGATGGAATTATATTTTTCTATGGTGTGGTTAATCCTTATATTTTCTATATAGAGTACAATAGTTGTCACATGTTTTCCTAGGGGGGATCTTACGGTGGGGGATGGTGTCCATTCTTCTGGGGCCTACTTTCTACTGGGGAATGGATGATAATATATACTGATGTGAGTTTAGACCTACATAATTGTCATTTTATATAGAGGTGGATCAAGATTCCAAGTCATTATAGTGGTTGATATGATTTTACAATGTTCCTAATGAAACTATGACAATGGTATAAGTAGGTATGGTCAATCACAGATATGATATCAATGATTGATAGTGACTATAGATTATTACCATGGGGATGGTTAGTTACTATAGTTAGAATTATTTCATAATGGAGACGCCCTGTCACTATCCAAAGTAGATATAATTATCATTTGGAATCACTGTGGAACTTGAGGGACGACATTGTTATTTATTTATTTTATACAATTTATTAATTTATTTCAGCTAATAAGTCACAATAACATATCACTGAATTTACTATATTTTTATGGGACCATGTTGGTTGTTCCTTGATAAGTTATGTACTCAAACCCTGATTGAGTGACCCTTCCACTTGGGTACCTGAGTGGATCTCATTTGTTACACATTCAAGTTGGGTGGAGGCACATGGTTTTGATTGAGCAAGATATATCAAACTTGTTTTTGGATATTGGGATTAGGCATGGATCATATATGTCATAAAACATCATTGTATTTATTATTTTATTTATTTTCATATATGATCAAGCTAGTAGGACTCACTTATTATATAGAGGCATGACTATTTGGGTATTTATGTTACATTTTATTTATTATTTTTGGGATATTTTTACTTTTTTTCTAATGATTAGTGTAGATTATCTTTGTTTATTTTAATTATTATTGGGAACTATAGTACATGAGATATAGTCTCCTCATGATACTACCTAAGACCCCACTACTGTTCAGCATCCTCTGGCATATGAGAAGGTGAACCTGATTTCATGTAGAACCACTGATCTAATTGCTAATCATAATGATCATGGACAAGAAATATTTAAGGATTCCTATTAAATATGCATTGTGGTGAATAATTTAAGGTATACAACTAATCATTATTTTAAAATTGTAGAAAATAAATGGGTTGTAGAAATTAGTGAGATGTTGTGAATTGATCAATGGAAATAAAATAATGCTATGCTACAATTTTTTGTAGTAAGTTACTATAAAAATATGTGGTGAATTATTTTCTTGGGAACTTATTGTCCTTTTTATTATTATTTTCCTTGTTCTTATTGATGTTCCTATAAAGTAACTTATAATTATTTTGTCGATTGTTCTTTTTTGTGGTAGGAATGATACATGGAAATAATAATAAGGGTTTTATATAGAGATAATGTCTCATGGGTAGAGAATTCAGGAACCTTATAGGTAATGTGATATCTTGGGGATTTATGTTGGCCACCATAATAAATTAAAATTTACAAGGTTTATTTTCGGTTATAATTATTTTACCTAAAAATGGAAATATTTTTTATAACCTTGGTGATGAAGGGGTTTCTAGCATTCAATTTCATATTAATTGATATCCATTATGAGTAACTATCACATATTTATATGGGGTTATTTATATTTTCAGTAGTGATAATATTAAAATATGGTAGTAGAAGAGTCTTAATGGGTAGATTTGGGGAAAAAATGTTTTCATTCACCGCTAAACAATGTGAAATTTGGGTCTAGACAATGAAATTAGAAAATATTGTTCATTTTTATAAACATTCATATATTGAATTTATAAATTAGGTGTGATAAATTTGGAGTATTTTTAGGATGTGTAGAATCCTTTAAATTTTTTGGTGGTATAAGTAAATTCATGGTTATATAAAAATACTTAACAATGTGCATTGTAGTTTTCTTTCCACTGTTAAATGGTATTTGTTAATGCCAAAATCTGGAGAAGGATCGCATCGGGCAAATAAAAGAGTAATGAAGGAATCCTGGATGAAAAATAGGATATTCCAGGGCCCAGGGGGTAGGTGCATGCAAGATTGGGGAGACACATGCAAGAGGACGCCTGGATTGAAAACTCTTGTGCACCGACCTCCCCTTCCATGCCCAAAGTACCGTCCTCATTGACTGGCTGCTCCCTACCCAATTTCCATGCCGAAGGCGACATCAAATGGGCATTTGCGCACTCGACCCATTTCCATGACAACAGAGACATCGAACGTGGCTTTGCGTGACCGACCCCATTTCCACGCACAATGAGATGACAAATGGGTATTTTCATGCCTGGACCCCCTCTGCGCGCACAATCCAACGATTGAAGGGAGTTTGCATGCCAGGCTCTTACACACCACGTTGAGAATAAAGGCTATAAAAAGAACTGTATCATCACCCTTCAGGGATGGAAACCGAAGACAAAGCGACACTCTACTGCATGAAAACCCCATCTTCCACCACCACAAGAAAAACCCATGGCCTTCAGGCATTGGTTATTGTGCGATAGGTCCCCCAAGGGATCCTTCGAATGGGCCCTCTGATCCTCATAAATTTCATTTCTTCCTGAACGTTTTTTGCATGCAAGGGGTCCCATACTATGCTCAAGTTCCCTTTACGTCAAGTGATGTTGCGCGTAACCCATTTAACATGTGCGCAAATTGTCCTTCTTGTGCGCAACCCCCTCCATATTGTGCACCACCCGTACCACTTGCCTGCAACCTTTTAGTCTTGCATGAAAACCTTGAATCTTACGCGCGGACCTCCTATCTTTCCCTGAACCATTATATTATGCACGCTCCATCTGCTACCCTCACCTTGAGCCACCTTGTTCGAGATTCCCTTATGCGCGACACACCTGCATCAACTGATCTTTTCCTGTGTGGCCCCTAAGGTTTGCACGGAGAAATTTCCAATTACCTTGGGTGGTGAATCCCATTGCGTTGCTTTGCCTCATGCTCCTTCTCATAGGCATGCTGACGGCTATTAGTTCTTCGCATATCAACACTATTGTGGACCCCCCCCCCCACAATGGATCGCTCCATAACAACCCCACCACGACATTTCCGATGCTAAGCTTCTGCCCAAGGAGGGCGGGTATCAGTCATGTAAGTCCAAGGGGTGCGATGCACACCCACCCTGTCTGAGGTGCAGGACGTTAAAATGCCAAGAGCCATCATCCTCAATACATGACGTTAAACTATGGCCTAACCCCGTGACACATACACAGGGTTACCCATCTTAGACATTTTCTACTCCCACTAGTCTCTATGTAAGCGAGATTATTCCTCACATGGAATGAGATCCTCTTAATCCGAGCAGTTTCTATCCATGGGGAAAAATAAACCACCCTGGTGTAAGCCCCTTGCATTTTTTTTCAAGAGGAAGTACCCCTGCTCCTCCTCTCTTTTTGGGTTTTAAATCCCTCTCCCGCTGGGCTTTTTTCACCATCCGGGCATCCATTCTAGAGTAAGACCTTGTTTCCTCATTGGGTTTCTAATCACGAATAAGCCCCTATTTCCTATTTGGGATGCTAACCATGTGTAAGACCATGGTGCCACTTTGGGCTTCCAACTACCTATAGCCCTAGTCCATTTCCCATGGATTCACCTTTGGTGATGTGATCATCACGTCTTTGCTGCATCTTGTTTCTCACACCGAGCATGACTCATGTGGGTTTAGAGTAAGCATCGACCATGACATCCTCTCCGGGCATCCTAGAGTGTAAGACCCAAACCCTATCTAAACTATGTGGACATTGATCCTTGCCAAAGAAAGGTATGTAGGAAGCCTCCATGAGGTTCAATCCAAACAACCATTGGTCCCATCCATCATCACTTCCGCTCACCAAAACCCCATCCAAACTACGTTGACTTTGATACTTGCCAAGGAAAGGTATGTAGGAAGCCTTCCTGAGGTTCAAGCCCAACAAACATTGGTCCCGACCATCTACACATGGGATCCCCAAAACCCCACCTGAACTATGAGGTCTTTGATCCTTGCTAATGTGAGGTACGTAGGAAGCCTCCCTGACGTTCAAGACCATTACCCAGCCGCTCCGACCACCTTCATGTAGGTTCGCCCAAATCCATTCTGAATTACATGGACTTTGATCCCTGCTAAGGAATGGTACATAGGACACCTCCATGAGGTTCAATCCCACCATCCAACTAGACCTCAGGTCCTCATTCACACCAGTTCACTGACCCTGCCATTCTAATCTACGTGGACTTTGATCCCTTCCAAGGAAGGATATGTAGCAAGCCTCCCCGAGGTTCAAGCCCAACAACCTATTGAACCTGACCACCTCACGTCGGTCCACCCCTGCCTCACATGACATTAAACCATAAACCCAAGTCTATAGTAAGCCATTGTACCCTACACATTGGAAAGCTGTTGTGTCCCATGATTAGTGATAAGACATTGTGTCCCCTATTCAGTGGCAAGCCATTGTAATCCCCTTTGCTGGGACCCTCATATTTGGTCTGTCCTAGTGGATTCAGACCAACTTTGGTGGCTAACTGTGCGTGATCCCCATACACATCATCGGGTTTTTATCCTATGTGTATGCCCCAATCCAAGCCCATTGCCTGGTCTTCCCTTCGAGCCTATGAGTTTCGTGAAGGTCATGTGCCAACCTAGAGGTTTCACTTTCTCTAGGTCCAATACATGTGTCCATTCTCATGGGATACCTCCTTAGGTGTCCCATCGCCCTACCGAACTACACATACATTGATTCCCTTCCACGAGGATACATATGAAGTCTCCTTGAGATTTAAGTCCAACATTACTGTCGTCCTCACGATGGTTCCATCCCAATCACGATCCACTTAATTCAACACTCCATCACCCATATTGATTCTTACCTGGGCCGGCACATCCCGATGAGGTCATGAAATCTCTCCCCCTACATCAGTGTACCCTCCATGGGTTACACTGATCTGATCCACTCAAGTCAATGTTTTGATTAGTCTGATCCGTCTCCATTGGATGTTAAATTTGTGGCATAAACTGTGATAAACATAGGAAGATGAGGAAAACCTCAGAGACATGCCTAGGGAATACGATTCCTCACATTCGATGCGGGATTCCTTGGGATTTCACGCCCTCTTGAAGCCCTATAATAAGGGACAGAAACCCAGACATGCCAGTGTCTCAACATCCAGACATGCCAGTGATGTCCAACGTGACTACTCCCCTGACCGATGATTTCTGCCCTGACTGGACCATTTGGAATGTCCCGAAAAAAGTAGTGTAATTAACTGGTGTCCATGATGACATGGCACTAGGAAGAGTTTCACAAAAAAATGCCTTAAATCTATAAGGGACACTCGAACTAGGTAAAGAGTTCTGAGGAGGAATCCGAAGAAGGAAGAACCAATATCCCATCATCCTGTTTTGATCAAGGAGAAAATGTCCCTGAATAATGAATATATTCCACCCTCCTTTGGAATGAAATAATTCGGGGTGACAAATAGTGTTACGCGTCCTCAGAGACTGATGCACACTCCCCGACGAAAGCGTCAAAAATAGTATCATTTCTAAATTGGTTAACAAATAGTACCATTGATGGATAGTGGATTATTTCCTATGAATTATTCATGATTTATCATGTATGGTATCATTTAGGATTAAATAAAGTATATTTTACTCTTCATGATCAATTGGGTGGTGGGTGTCTTATTTCACATGTATATGGGTGACAAGTTAGTAATGTGTGGGATCAATGATGATTCATGGGTGAACATACTAGTATATACTTGTGTTGTCTAGTCAAGGACGGTGTTTTGGTTTTTTTGGGTGGATCTCAATACTGGATTTGGAGACCATGTAATAGGATTTTCATTAGAAGAATACTACTATCCTTACCATTAGGTTAAACATTAATTGTGTGGATTCATTGATGGGTGGGAATAGAATGAGAATTTTCCCTTTAATTTTGGGATGTAATTCTAGTTTTGGTTACGTCTTGTGCTATAATAATCGATCCAAACCTATATTGTAATGAAATTTATATCAATATATTTGGAATATATAAAGGTAATGAAGGTTAAACACTAATGAACATTTTACATGTTTTGACTATTAATTATACCTTTAGTGTAGTGGGAGGTAATTTCCCTAGGATTTGATATTTAATATCATATGATATTTTAGAGGCATGAAATCACTAGGATGGTAGTTGAATAACTCACTAAGTCAAAATATTCCATTATAATTACTAGGATAAGTTTTTAGATAATTTCATAAGAGTATGATTGAAAAGTCTTGATCTTTCTTGGTGTACTGGTTTCCATTGTATTTAGTTGGGACCTTATTTTTCTCTCTAGGTTACATGGTTGTTGAATTAACAATTCAGAACTATAATAACAATAAGTGTAGTATATATCCTTCTATTTTTATGGTAGTCTAAGTGATCATATATCTAATATGATTCACTTATATCTCGTGTGATTTAATTTAATAGTTCAAGGGAGGACAATTTGCATTTATTGGAGACTTCATTTGTATTATGTTTACATTAAATTATTTATATGAACCTTTTGGTACCATGATGCTATCCTACTTATCAAACCTTTCTATTTTAGTGGTGGTTTAGACAAGTGCTTATTTTAGAACAAATCTTGTGTGAGAAACTAATGAATATATTGACTAGTGTAAAGAATCATGGTTATGTATTTGAATGATTCAATATATTATTAGGATCATTATGGTATTCCATTATTGTTGTTTTTGAGGGATTATGTGAAATCCCATTACTCAATTTTAGTTAATTTTAACAAACTTGTTTTGTTTGCCTTTTTTTGGATCATGTTTAGATTTAGTTTTGGGGACTTTTTGAAAAATTTTAATGTTTTTGGGGATATGCATGGTAGGAACACAATTAGGGAAAATCATGTGGTTCAATACGGTAAAATATAAACCATTTGAGTTTTTGGAGTGGGATCATGGTTTGTTCTAAACATGTGGCCTCCCCCTTAAACCATTCATCCTAGGATAATGGTATTTTTCATAATAAGGGAATGGTTTCCCCAAACTGTGTTCTAAACCAAACACCATTTATCAGTAGCCCTGAAGGTAGCACATAGTTGGATTATTATTTTATAACCATGCTTCCTAAAAATTCATGTCCTCTATAAGAATTGTGAGAGTACACAATGAGGTACATGGTTTTTACAAACTGTGTAGCCTATCCCAGGAAACCATGTGAATGATTTCTTAATCCCATGAAAATTGTAATTAAAACCATGAATCTTGCACTATAAATTCTAAACACCTCATAATCGAACATAATCCAAAACTTTTTCATTTTAGAGTATCTATAGGGAGGATTTTAACTCTGTCAACCCCTTCCCTCTCGGATCAAAGAGCCAGTGGATGCAACTGATCCCTCTTCAGTATGTGTGATCTCTTTGATTTGGAATACTAATTTTTTCTCTTCTATCCTACTTTGATAATGAAAAATTTTCTTCTCATTTTTGGATCTAAATCTTAATTTAATGGAATTTATTTATGGGTATTACTCTTTTATTTTCCTCACATTCGACTATATGTTAGAACTTTTCATTTTGGTTGGTTTATTTATCATGGGATAAATGGTAAGAAGTTCTGTAAAGATTTTCCCTGAAATTGAAACATTGATATATTGATTGATTTGAAATTTATTTTTAGTTGATTTCTAATGTATGAGTTAATATTATTTTTATGATTTATTTCAAATGTATGTTTTTTGTGAAATAATACCTTGTTTCAAAGGTTTTGAGACACTGGGTAGATGTTTGACAAATGTTAGATTGAAATGGAAAGTGTTTTAATGAAATTTATTGAGGTTTATTGTTGATAAAATTCATTTATATAAAATATGATTTTGGAAGGCATGAACATGATAAAAACCTAGGAATTTTTTTGAAATTAATATGGAATGGGTGAACATTAAATTGGGAATTTGAACTATGAATGATTAATTGAATTGAAATAAATGACTAGCCCATGATTTATGATTTATTTATCAAAATAACATGTGATCATAATTATTCTGTTCATTATTAGGATATGTATGTTGGGAATATGAATCCCAAATAATGGATTAAAGATTAAAACTCTATCTAAACTATATCTGGCATAATTTGTCATGGTGGGGTGTTTTTTGATTCTATCCCAATGGAAAGATCATTAGGGACATATGAAAACACACCTACATTATGATTAATTGAATAAGTATAAATAGGATCATAGATCCAAGAACTAATGAACCTCATGGAATATGACCATGGATAATTGATTTGATTTTATTATTTCATGATAGTGTTTTTAGAAATGGTTTATTCATATCCTTTATGTTTTATAAAAACAATTCCTTCAAACATGCTTTTGATATATCTTACATCTAATTGATCTCAAAATGAAAATTTTAAAATGATTTACCATGTCATGTTTTTATTTAAATTTAAGTATAAATGGTTTATAAATATTGTAATTGCATATAGACAATTTTGTGAAATCCTATGAGGATTTATTTTATCACAAAACTCCATTTCCTTTTAGAATTTTTAGATTATATTATACCAAGTGTGGGAAAAGGGAAATAACCAACTGGATGTGGTAAGTGTACTTAACTTACAATACATCGAATGATGGTATAGATTGGTGGAGTTGTTCTCCACTAGTTTCATAGGGTTCTGAGACTTTGACTTCATTGAAATTCTATCATTTGAGGTGATACACCAATTTGTGTTTTTTATATATATTATCATGATACTTTTATATTTAAAGATTTTTTGGTATAACAACTATATACTATTTATTTTTCCAATATTTAGGTTGATTTTTTATTATTGAAAAATCATTCCATTCGACTCTTTCATGATGATAGTCACTTTTTTCCATCCCATGGGGATCAAGAATTCACTTCGGGCCATGTCAATGAAATCATGGATATTGGTGTACTACATTATTAGGGTTGGTTCATGAAAAATGGTATTAGTGGATATAGGTTTTATATCTATCTTGACATCAATATGTAGTTTGGGATGTCCTGATAGGCATGTGGTGGGATTATTAAGACTTAAGGGGTAGTTTACAAGAGATATCCTATATTGCTCTAATCATAGCGAGCCTTGAGTCACTATGGGTGTTTGGGGAATGTTTCCTTGAGGAATAAGTTGATATTATTCTATTAATTCTCCAAAATTGATTTGATTATTTAGAAATCCCAAATGTTTGATTTCTATATGATGAAATTGATACCCATAAATATATCTTGATTGAGTTGATGATATGAGTATCCTTGCTGATGTTTTCATGTTTCCTGTTGTTTTTGTGTAGTACCATGCCCCTAAGAATACATTTGAATAGACCTATAGAGGGATATTCCAATGAATCAGGATAATAGAACCCTAAATTTCATTATAAACATATTAATATAGTTTTGGGAGCTATTCAAGATCTGGGATAGGTTTGGAACACCTGTTCCCTTTCACCCTCTTATAGTGGAACCTCAGAGTGATGAAACTATAGATCATACAATAGATTTTCTATATTAGAAACCACCAAATTTTCAACTCTTGAATGATCCACATAATTTATATTATTGGTTTAAAATTGTTGATATTATTTTTGAGTTATTAGAAACACCAGGTTTGATAAAGGTAAAATGTGGTAGCTTTAATATTGAAGGGACTATAAAGAGGTGGGGGGATTATATAGTTATGAAAAAATGAATGTTTGGAGTAGAATGTATTTAAACCAATTTTCAAATATAATTTAAATCTAAAACGATAGTTTTTTCAAATTATATGGAGTTTCATAGCCTCCATCAAGGTGAAAGAACCATGAATGAGTATGTCAACCACATTGATGAGCATGTTTAGTTTTATCTAGATACAATATCTAATGATATGATAAAATAGAAAAGATTTAATATGGTTCTGTGATTGTATATTTTACCTCATGCTTTCATGCTAAAGCTCACCTCTTATTTGGATGTGTTGGATAGTGATTTCCGGGCTGAGCATTACCTGGATGGTAAGTCAGTTTTGATGGGAGTTCCACATACTCTTGGGGGTAGTCTTTTTAGTCTATCTAAAGGAAAGAGGAACCATGATTAGCCTCATAGTTTGATCATGATACAATTCATCATCCCAAACTTAGAGGGTGTCTTTAAGAGGTCCACCGAATTTCTTTCAATGTGGTTATATCAGTAATTCTACGAAGGCCTATACTAAGGTACCAAACATTATTGGTTTGTGTATTTTCTTAGGTAACTTGTAGATTCTTTTCATGTATTTTTTAACTATGAAATGTCATTATACCCTAAGGTACGATGATTGAGTCAAATGATTCAATAAATAAGTGTTTCCTTCCTTAGGAATCTGAAAAAACACATATTCGCATAGTAGAAGAGTCTATAGAGGAAGCTAATGCAGGTCCAATGATAGTGAGAGGTACCATCACTATAGCTTAATCTTAAGTGACCTATTTATTTGATACTGGTGTATCTCCTTCATTTTTAACTACTCTTATTAAATTTTTTCTAAATCTTTATATGGAACATATGTCATATGTGTTGGATATTTATATCTCCCTCAGAATGAGGATACAGAAGGGCATCAAATATCCTTATTATGAATTCTATTTTTTAGAGATCAATATCACATGGGATTTTTATATTCTCAACATTAAACCTCTTAATGAAATTCTTGGGATGGATTGGTTGAGTTCCTATAAAAAATGGATTGACTATTATCATCTGTGGGTCAACATTACTACCCCTGATGGGGTTTACCATGTTTTTTATCGAGAATGTGACATGGGGTTGAGTAGAGATAGAACACATTTTTTGATGTTGGGAAGATTGATATCGATTTTTACTTTTAATATGAAGTAAGTTTATTTGATTGCTGACCTCCATATAGTAGTCTTATGGTTTCCCTATGTCTTTATATATTACCTTTTTAGCATACCACTAGTATTGGATGTTGAGTTTTCAATTGAATTAATACCTAGTTTGAATAATATATATATTCCCTTAAGATGTATGAATAAACCTGAGTTGAAGGATTGGAAGAATCAGTTTGATGATTTATTGGATAAAGGATTCATTCACATGAGTATGTCACATTGGGAGGCACCTATTATTTCTTCAAAGAAAGATAATATAAGACTTCACCTCTATGTAGATTACTAAAAAAATAAATCTAGTTACAGTAAAGAAAAAAATTTATTACATTAGATTGATTTTCATTTTGAACATTATAAAGGGGTTAAGTGGTTCTTGAATATTGATATTTAGTCTAGTTATCACCATCTTAGAATCAAAGAGTTTAACATATAAGAGATTTCCTTTCAGGTATGGTATGACCATTACAAGTACCATGTTATTCCTTTTGGTAAAAGCAATGATCCTATAGTTTTTAAGGCATTGTTTAACACAATATTTCAGAAATACGTCAATTTTTTCATGGTGGTACTTTTTTATGATATCATGGTTCATTCTAAGATAAAAGAATATCATGTGAAACATATAATATTATTTATAAAAAAATTTGTTGGTCACCAACTCTATTCGAAGTTATTATTATATAATTTATAGATTCATGAAGTTATGTTATTGGGACCCATGCCCTTAGAACAAGGTTTTTAAATCAATCTAGAATAGGTCGTGGACATTATGTTATGGAAATAATTGCAATTTTTTTGATATTTGGAATTTCTTGGGATTAAAGAGGTATTACCATTAGATCATTAATTATTTCTCAAAGATAGATTCTTTGATGACCACTATAACTTGGAAAGGATTTGAGTTATCTTGGGATTCAAAATGTTAGAATTATTTTAATGTTTTTAAATTCTTGTGGACTTTTTCTAAAATGATCACTCTTCCAGAGGATGGTTATCTCTATGTGGTATTCTGTGATGTATTTAGTTCGGGTTTGGGTTGAGTTCTCATTTAGGGTGATCATGTGGTAGACTATGGTTCCCTGATTATTAGGTTATATGAGAAGAACTATCCAACACATGATCTCTAACTTGCATCCATGATACATTCTATTAGTAGTTAGAAACATTAATTTTTCATAGAAAGGTTTATCATATATTTTAATCACAAAATTTTGAGTTTTAACTTCTCATAACTATATATGAATATTCATTAGAGACTATGGGTGAAGTACATAAGAATATTTAATTTTTACATTTCCAACACCCATGGTATGGGTAATGTAATTATTTATTCCTTGAGTTGGGATCATTCAATCCGAGCCATGAAGGAATCAATAGAAGAGTAGAATTTGATGGATCCCTTTTCTCGTATTCATCTTAGACTTCATGAGGATGTGGAATTGATTGTTTTAGAAAGATTTTAGTTGATCTCCTCTCTTCTTGAGTTGATCCTTTTAGATAAGAAATATGATAATTAGTTATATTGAATTAGGTACACTTTTTATTATTCAGATACCATTTGTGAGTGGTCGTTCTCTTCTGATGGAATCATATGTTTCAGAATTGGTATGTTATACCTTTTCAAATATGAAAATTTGTGACGGTGGAATTCCATTTCACCTATGGAGTAGTACACCCATGTACCATGAAGATGTTATATGATATAATGTGATGATTTTAGAGACCAGGTATGATATGAGATATTGTAGAATTTTTTTCTCATTATTATACCTTTAAATAATTCAAAGATGTGAACCATAAAAGTGGGTGTTTTTTCAAATCCTTCTTATTTTGAATTAGATGTGGAATGATATTTTTATGTAATTTATGTGTGGGTTTCCACATTATCCTTGAGTGAATAATATGATATTGGTAGTGATGGATCACCAAATAAATCACCTCACTTTATACCCATTCGCGACACAACCAAATTTGAGTACTTGCGAAGCTAGTATGTACATGAGATCTTCAAGTTATAGGGATTTAAATATTTTCTAGTTTCTAGTAGGGATATTTATTTTACTTATCATTTCTAGAGTGTCCTCTAGAAGGTGATGGGATCTAGATTTATATAGAGCAATGCATATCAACTTTAGAAGGTTGCCTAGATGGAATAAACTATAAAAATTCCTGAAGAGATTATTAAAACATGTGTTCTCAATTTTGGTGGATCTTGGGATAACCAAATGGGAATTGTTTAGTTTTACTGTAACAATAATAACAAGTTTTCCATTAGGATGGAGCCCTTTGAGGTATTTTATATGTGTCTATGTAAATTTCTTCTATATTGGTCAGTTATTGGTAATGCTTCCCTAGTTGGACCACGTTTGGTCCAAGAGATGAAAACAAAGATTCAGTTGATTTGTCAAAGTATGGTGATGATATAGAATTTTTAAAAATATAATTATGATATTCTTATATTAACATTGGGGTTTCCATTTGGTGACTATGTTTTATTGATAGTTTCACCTTAGTTGGGTCACTAACTTCTTGGAAAATAGGGGATGATTGAATCGATATATGTGGGACCTTTTGAGGCTATTGAGTAGACAAGAAATGTGGATTACCATTTGGCTTTACCACCTTAGTTTACATTGATTCATAACATATTTCACAAGTTACAATTTAGTAAGTATCTGTCATACACATCTCATGTCTCGATCTAGGAAAACCTTTATGTGGAACCTGATTTATCTATAACTAAGTAGCTAATTCAGATTTTTGATTCTAAGATAATGGTTATTCATGGAATAGACATTCCCCTGGTTTGAGTTGATACCATCATGGTATTTATTCTCTTGTTAATTGAAATCATGAGGAACTTATGAGAGAGTAGAAACCTCACCCCTTTTAAATGGATCCTTCTTGGCATACTTTTTGGGGGCAAAAGTTTTTTTTGAGGAGAGTGTAAAATCAATTTAACTTGATTTTAGGCACTTTTAACACATTTTTTTGGATCATATTTTTTTGGATATTGTTTTGGGTTGATTTTGGGGAATTTTTAAATATTTTTCAAGTTTTTGAGTCTATGAAGATTTACATATGGTTTGGGGAAACCATATTGTTCAAACCAAGAAACAATGTACTATTTAGTGATGTTATAGAGAGGTGTACAATTATTTAAAACTATGCAGACTCCACATAAAACCATGCGGTAAGAGATGATGGGGATTTTCATTGTTGGTGCATTGTTTTCTAGAAAAAAATGGAAACCCTCTATTAGTATCCTAAGAGGTAGCGCATGGTTGGTGCATGATTTTTTTAACCCTATAGACCAACCATTCTACTCTTACAAAAGCATAGTGAGTGAACACAGAGAGGTGCATGGTTTGTTCTAACCATGTGTCCCGACCCATGCATACACGAAACTGAGGTCTTAATCCCATAAAAATTGTAATTAAAATTCCAAAAACCAAGTTATAAATCCTGATCAGAGCCTAATAAAACCTAATATGAGCCGTTAGATTTTGGAGGCTCTCTCAACAAGATTTGGTTCTTACAACCCATTTACTCTTTGATTAAAGTGTCGGTAGATGTGATTATTACCTCTCTCGAATGTGTGATCTCTTTGATTTGGAATAAACCTTTCATATATCATTTACTTATTTTATTTTGATTAATCCTTATGTTATTGGTGGTTCTAAATCTTGATTTAATGGACTTTAATTCTAGTGATTCCTCTTTGATCATCCTTGCCTTCAACTCTCAATTGATGGTTCCCATTTTAGGTGATTGATTTATCATGTGATAAATGGTTGGTGGTTCCATTAGGATTTTCACTATAATTTAAACCTTGATTTCTTGATTAATATGAAATTAATTTTAAATGAATTTATTTAATTTTTACTGATAATATTTTTTATTGATTTCAAAGAATTAGTTTTATGAAATAAAACCAATATTAAAAGGATTTTAGACATTGGGTGGAGTTTTGAGAAATTATAGCTTGAAATGAAAAGTAATATAATGAAATAATTTAATGGTTATTATTAATAAAAATGGATTAAATGAATTATTATAATGAAAGGCATGAACTTGATAAAAACCTATGATTTGGTTTTGAAATTGATATGGAATAGTTGGACTTGATATTGGGAATTTTAACTATGAATGATGAATTGAATTGAAATTAATGATTTCCCCATGATCATTGATTGATTGATTGATTGATATAACATTTGAGCCTGAGTAGTTAGTGGGTGATTAGAAAACTCACACTAGTAATTTGAATCCCGAAAAATATATTGATGATGAAAACTCTAAATAAACCATATTTGGACTGATTTCCTTTGATGGGGTTTAGACTGAATATTAGGGATGTGTACACACACACACATACACACTTGATCTGTGACAGATTGTATGATTAGTGAATTTATCATTGATTTATGAACTAACAAAATTACTGGAATATGACTATGCTTCATTTCATTGATTTTATTCATGGTTTTATTAACCAAATTACTCATATCCTTTTTTTGAAAACTGTTCATTTATGAGTGATTTTGATATATATATAATCTAATTTATTTTAAGGTTGGAATTGGAAAAATTATTTACCTTCAATTTATTAATTTAAATTAAATCATAAAGGGTTTTTATATATTGTAATTTCTTAAGGGACATTTGGTGAAATCCTATTGATATTTATTTTCTAAAACACAAATTTTTTCCTTTAGGAATTTTTAGATCATGTTAACCCATTTTTTGGAAAATGGAAAAAATCAATTAGTGACGGTAGGTATAATTCAATTGTTGGACCATGGGTGATGATGTATATTGGTGGAGATATGTTCCACTTATTTCATGGGGTTTTGAGACTTTTACATGATTGATATTATGTTGTTTTTTGGATGATGTAGCATTTTGGGTTTTCATTATCCATAAAATTTTGGTAATTTTCTCCTTGTGGGGTGTTTAATATATCAATTGTTTACCATTTACTCTTCTATTGATATATGTTTTTTTTTTGGAAACAACATTCCTATCAACTATTTTCTGATACCAAGAACTTGTTTCCAGCTCGTGGGGATTAGGAATTCCACTCTAGAAATGTCAATTATGGATCAAGTACTAATGTACTAGGGTATTCCGGTTGGTTTGTGACCTTTTATGTCTAATTTTTGTTATTTCCATGACTAATGATATGTCTTCCAGGTAATAAATGGAAGTTATCACCTTGGTGTGTTAGTAACATTGGGATTGTTGAGCACATTGGATAGGTTTCTTTTCTGAATGTATAGACCTATTGATTTTGAAATAAGTGTCTGTTTCAAATATCTCATATCTATTGGTAACATTGGTATAGTTAAGAAAATGTTATCTGAGACTAAAAAACACATTTTTATGCTTTTTGTAACAGCATGGTTGAGTTTTTGAGGAGTCTTAGGAACATGAAACCCTCATGTTGGCCCTTTCAACGAAGTTCTACCTAAACACCTATGATATCCAGATCTCTAAGGATAAAAATTATAATAGTATGGAGAATATGAAACCTCCATTTTTTGGTATTAATATATATAATTATGTATTTTTAAATCTTGTGGTTCCTTGGTTTTGGTGTCGGAAATTTTGGACGGATTCTTGGTTAAAAAAGGATGTTTTAACCTCTTTGGGATTCACTACACCATGGTAGTGACCATGGTATATGATATAGTCTTTTTTCTTTTTTTATGGGTTATATGAGAAAACTATTAGAAAAGAGGGAATTGTTTTTTGGAAATTCATGTTTGGGTGATTATTATTATCATACAGGGTGTCCACACCATGTATAAGGGCGTCTTAGTGAGTGTGGAACCTCTGTTGTGTCTCTATGGTGTTTTGCAGTGAACAATGATGTGAAACATTTAATGATAAAATTAATTTTTTTGGGTATGGGACATAATAATTCCACCTTTGGGAAATAAAGGTATCTCAATAGGAGTAGTGGGTGTTTTGGTGGTTTTTCAGAGTCAAGAAGTTGAGTTGTATATGTGAGGTGGAAATGAGTTGGAAAACTCATCCATTCCATGGAGGAACCCATGGTTTTAGGAAAATTAAAAAGGTTATTTTTATTTTACATAGTGAGATTCCATAGAGAGGAGGCATGGTCGAGGGAACCATGACTATAGTTGGAACTATTATGCCATGGCATCAATCATCTCAGTTTAAAAATGATTAAAATGAAAGATGAATTTTTGGAGAATGTTATGTGCCATCAAGGGAAACCACATGATATATTTTAGAGAGTAGAATACATATTTTTAGAACCAATTAATTACCTAAAACCCTTTTTATTTAGATCCTCATTTAGGTTATCTAAATAGAGGATTTCATATGTGCTTTTGAGTGACTCTCTTATTTATGAGGCTCTTTCTTTTGGATTCTGCTAGAAAAACATGTTAGAGGAATGTGGATTTTAATAATCTTTACATAGCTCAATAACTTGGAAGAATATATGTTTTTATATTAAACTATTTATTGAATCTAGGATAAATTATTTAAACAACCCTTGGGTGAAATTTTCATCATTCAAATATTCCTTGATGTGGAGTTAGTGCCAGTGTGTGCATTCACTCATTGTTTTGATAAAGAATTTATTTGTAACTTTATTTTAGAAAATATTGGTTGGATTAAATTCATGAAGCATATGGTTAGATCCTTATTGATTTGTAATTTGATTCTATATAGAAATTAAGACACACTGGAGTACATGAGTTGATGTACATTCAAGACATACCCGTACAAGGAATTATTAGTTCCAACTTGGATTACGATGTTGAATTTTGGGGAACATGAATATAAACCTCCATGTGATGACTTGGGTTAGGGAGAAAATGGTTTTTATTGAGAGTTTTATAAATTTAGGGAGACATTTTAATTTTTCAGGTTCTTAGAATTAAGGATAACTAATTTAGAAAAATGATATAAAATTATAATTTTAATATTTAGCAGTGGTTATATAAAACATCATAAAACTTTTCCACTAAATATGTATTTTAACATTACTTTTATAGGAATATTTTTTTTTCACATAAAAATATATGATGTAACATGACATAAATAAAATTATATAAAATGTAACCAATAATGCATGGAATAACCAAGTCTTGTAAGGACCTAGACTAGATAACTTGTTGAACCAAAATGGACCAAAACATGAACTAGAAATATATTAAATTATCTATTGGTTTTATAAATATTTGTTAAAGTATTAATTAGTAATTGAGGGATAATTTAACATCTTTATATAATTAAATTCATTTTCATATTTTACCCAAATTCTGGAGTGATGCAACTATAATTTTTATAACCCAACCTGTAAAATAAAGTAAAATGGGTCCTTAAAATCCCTATATTACAATAACAAATGACCTATATATATGAATTCATATAATGAATTGAATTATTCCTTTTATAGAATAAAAACAATAACAAGAATCCAAATTAATAAAATGAACTGACGTATCCATATGTCAAACGATTCTTTAAGAAAATGTTGGCCACCATCACTTCACCACTTGGGGGATTATTTTTATACCACTCTGATGATAATATTGTCCTAGTAACATCCAAATATATATTAAAACTCTCCAAATAATACCAATAATGTTGAAGGGTCCATGGTGTAATGAAATTTTTCCTGCACATTCGGAACAGTACTATTCATTGGTTTCACTAGATAAAATCCATTGAATTTGATGAAGTTACCCAATATTATTCATAAAGTGGATCTTTTCACGTATAATTTATAAATAATTTAAAAAATAATTACCAATTAATGATAATTCTTCTAGTTTTAACCAATTCAGTTGTCACTCTTACTGTATTGTCATTGGGGTAAAGAGTCAAAAGTAAAATTCTCCAAGTTATGTCTGCACATGCTCCATGATTCTTAGAAATTCATCATGGCATTACATGAAATAGTATTTAGGGACCAAGGGCCTAACATTATTTCATATTAATTTCAAAAAGAATTATCTCATTATATAAGAATTATTTATCTTATTTTATTAGTCTTAAGAGGGAGAAGGAAGATTTTCTATCATTATTGAGATCATTCTTGAGAGTTTCTATCAGTATTGAGAGATTTCATGTGAGATGAAATGTTGTGCATGAAAATTATCATTAACCTAGAAGAATATTATATGATGGAATTTATTATTATAGTTAAATATTTGAATATTGAACTGATCCCCTCCACCAAATATTTTTACTAATTTATTCTCAATATAAAATAATAATATTATTATGATATTAAATGACCTCTTCTAAATTTTGAATATTTTAAGACCATTTATTAAATTAAAATATTAAAATATATTTAAATAATATAAAATAAAATATATCATATCCATTGGGACATTAATTTTTCTCATCACTCTTTAGGGGATTTTATTGAACCTTGAATAATAATTATTTACTCTGATAAATAAATATCTTTATATTATTCATTTAATAAATTCATAAATGTAATATTCGATAAACTTCTGAAAAATATTTATTTTAATATTTTTATAACTAAATAAATATTTAATAAGTGAATAAATATTTATTCATTCATTACCATGTGAATAATAAAGAAAAGTTAAATAAATATCATACATTTTATAGCTCATAAATAATATTTATTTAATAATAAACACACATATATTCTAACGTCAAATATTTGGTGATTGAATTGAAATAATAAAATTTACTAGAATATTTTTATTCCATGAGAGGGAAATAATATTTATTCAATATGAAATTCAAATCAAATTTAATAGTGATTCTGGATACAATTAGATTGTGAACCTCCTGGCCACTCCCGTAGTATAATTATACAAAATTTCTTAAAGTATGACACATTGAGGAACCCTTATAGAAATAAGTTAACATCGCAATGAAAAAAAACTCATACAAATTATTACGGTTTATCATAATCCCTTTGTCTTGATATCTCATCAAGAAGGATTTATTCAATAACCATGATTTATCATTATTTGACTACATGAAATGAACTCTTCCATGATCTATCACAGATATGGATTTCATTAGATATCTCTATTACAATAAAATATCTAGATAATTCATCTTCCATAACTCAGAAGTGAAAAATATTTTCTTGAATTAGTCAATTAATGTAGTGTAACTTATGATGGAACCAATGTATCCTACCTCACCACACGTATGTGACATAAAATGTTTTTTCAATACATAAAATTACATTATTCATGATATACATTAATAATAATCTCTTTTCTAATGGCTAATACACACATCTAAATGTAGGAATACCTAATGACACGTATAATATATTGAATTCCTATTGTCGAGTCTATCCTCATAACCACCTTACTTGGATATTACCTAGTGAAAAATTTATAATTAGAAACCTTATTTCATTATGATCATATGACACATGATTTTAAAAACAACATATAGGTCTCATGAGATATATTTCATATAAACCATATAGAAAATGTTTTAGAATATTATAAAAACATTTCTAGGTACACATTATATTGATGAATTTAGATAACATTTTAATAAGACAAATACTCAAATAAAATTATTATATTAATGTTACAAAAATAAATAATCATCATGTGATAATATATTCGTTAATATTCTAGTATCTGAATATTCTGGAAATTAAAAGAATAAATTCTTGGGAACATACTCCAACCGACCCTCACTTTCACTAGAACTAATTACTAAATAAATTGTTAGATCTTACATGATAAACATTTTTTTACTGAGATATAGATATAGAAATTTTTCTTTCCATGTTCTCTTCTGACTATTTTAATTACCATATCCTCACCATTTTGATAAAATTTCCAAGGGGTTATATAACTGTGTATTTACCATTATTTCTCTTTCATTCATGAAATCTTGTACAATACCGTAGTTTGAAGTTTATCATTAAGATAATACCTTACTATCTTGGTAAAATTCTTAAATCTAGATTAAATCATTAATAAAACACTACATAATATGAATTAACCATAATCATTCTATATAGATATGTAAACCACGCGATAAAATTAGCTTCTCTTAGTTATTTTCTTAGTTTTACTATGATACACGATCAAATTGATCTTAAGGTATAATAGTTTGGTATCCACTTAACGAGTATTCCCATTTATCTAATTAATAGGAAAGTGTCTATTTTAATGTTCAAAAGTTCTATTGGTACGTTCTGATTGTAACTTTATACAGTTCTTCTAGTTCTATATGATTTTTTTCCAACTATGATTTATGAATTTTTAATATTAAATCTCATTAAATAATATAGAATACGTGATAAATTATAATAACTTAATCATATGGAGTTATATTCATCCTAATAATACCATCCCATTCTTTTATATAGAAAATTTTGGAGATTTAATGTCATTTGAAATTGAAAAAAAACGGTCTTGAATTGTTCTAACTTGTATTTTTCAATACCTTGTCAAAATATATACTATGACTTGATATAAGAAATCCCATAGATCAATGTATTTAGATCTCATTCCCTATAACATGGAATTATACTTTATGTTATTCTGGGAGAAATATATTTTCATTAGTCTTAAAAACTACAAGACTTATTATCTGGTTTCCATATTCCATAAACACATATTACTCGAAAAACTACAGTGATACCACTAACATATTGTATACAAATGGATCAATTTTATTCTTAATAGAAACCAAAATCCTAGGGATACATTAAACGAACATACTATGATCATAATACTTTCTTCAATGTATAAATGTATTTTTACATTGTGTTTTCCTTATTAGTTTTTGTTTAGTGTCACCGAACCTTATAGTTGCATCATATAGGAATCTTCCATATGTTTTCCATCAAGGAAGGTGATAGTGAAATCCCATTATCAAAATAATGATCACAGAATGTCTTTTCCAATTATTATTCAAATGAATCATATAATTAAAAATGGTAAAAGGTATTTTCATAATCGTCGTTGAGACATCACTTGAACCTCTAATAACAATTCAAAATTTATTATTACTAATTTTTACTATCCGTTTTTAGTTTCATTATGAATAACCACCAATATATCTATAAAATATTAGAGAAACTATGAAAATATAAAATTAATTTCAATATATGAAATCCATTGTATAATACAAATTAATATTACAATAATAGAATGTTTTCATTCACTACTTACATATAGGATACCTTATTCTTATAAAAAAATATATCTTTTGGTTTGGTGAATATAAAACCACCACTTTTATTTTAACATTCCTATGAAGTAGGTGTATTAGGTAAAACTCATCCCTCTAAATATAGTTGATTTTATTATTCCTATTAAAACTTGTTTTCATTCTAATCCATAACTTCATTGAAATATATCCCACTATCACTATCTTAAAAGATATTTTATTCTATATTATAGAACTATAGTTGGTCTTGAATTGTAACATTCCTCCTAAGGGATATTAATAATTTGAGTATCTATAGGATAATAAACTAAGATACACTTAGTGTTTTAATTGATGTATATTGGTTTAATAATATTAACTTTAACAAAATTTTCTGATTAAATAAATGAAGTTGTGACATAATGTATTACTATAAAATCATTACTTATATATAAAATCAATTAGTCAATTCAGTAGAAATAAAGTTAGCTATTGTGGTACTATTTATGAAACATGTTTGAAAAGGAAATCTAAAATATTTTGAATACATATAAGACTTATTATTGATCCTCAATATAACACCATCACTTATTTGATGCTTATAAGGTTCTATGAGTTTTTTATTATATTCAATATTTATTTAAATGATCAATGAAAACCTAGTTAAGATATTCCCTGACAAACCCTCATAAAATATATTATATATTTTAACATTTTTATTCATTAATTATATTTTAGATTCTTAAAATCTATTAAATAAATAATTATGAAATATATGAATTTACCTCTACATTTTCCTTAAAATATTTTATAAAAGTACTATAGACCTAATTATAGAATCCTTATGGATATACCTTTAACACGAAAGGTTCCTTTGGTGAAAACATTATTATGTAAAATTTTCAAATACTTAATAGTTTTTTCTCCAAAGAGACTATATACCATTCTGGTTATATAGTTGAGAATTAATTTGAGTTTTACTTGATAGATAAGTATCTTTCCATAAATCTATATAATTCATATATTTTTATATTTATCATTGATTTAAAATATTGTATATATATGGTCCTATTTTTAATATACCATTAAGTATGAAAAACTATAATAACAATCATTTAAAATATGAAATAATTTATTATCGTGTCAAGAACTAGAAAATGAGATAATTGTTTTGGTAACACTCAATCCAAAAAAATAGTTTTACTAGAATCCATCTAGTTAGAAATATGAAGTCATGTGATTGTCTTTACATACATAGAAATCAACCTCTTTTAATATCTTAGAGAATTATCTTTACTTATTTCAATATCTCTGAACTAACGTAGTTCATATTTTTCAAAAAAAATATTTGAATTATATATTGTATTTAATAACCAATTAGTAAAATAGAAATAATAAATTCATTAATTAATATCACTAAAGTATAAACTTTTTATTTCTTCTTCTTCAATTAATTATAGTTCCTCTTTGAGTGACCTTTCATTTCATATATGAAGAAGATATACTCCTGTTCATTACCCCCTGAATGTTTTATCTCTTTGAATAATTTTGTAAAGTATCAATTGAACATAAACTTTTTATTTTATATTAAACCTTATCATTCACCTCATTCATTATAATTAGTGAGTAAATATATTCCCACTAATCCTTATGTACATAGTGAAGCATATTCAAAATATTCCTAAGTGGATTTTCTATATTGTTCATCTAATAATTTTTGTTAAATAAGAAGAATATTATGGGTAAAGAGGATAATAAGAGATTAATAGATAATTTTATTTCCATATTTAAGAAAAAATTTTCTAAATGAAAAATATGCATTTTCATATTTAATGTAAAGTTGCTATCTAGGCACCCATCTTTTAGTTTACGCTTGTATTGTGTAGTGATAATATAATTTATCTCTATCCTATCTTTCTCTATTTCATATTCTTGGAAATAATTTATCATAGTTTAATAATGAATGTCCATGTGTTGGATATTTAACACTGTATACCAAGGTGATAATGGGATATAATTTAAATTTTGATCATCCTCTTTGTATCTCATGTATGCAACTTTCTCACCCTCACCCACTAACTATGATGGCTGATCAGGAATAGGGGATTCCGGTATATAGTATAATGTTTCCTATGATAGTTTAATGTAAAAACTATTATACCATTATTGGAAATTTGTGTTGGTAAAGACATGTTAATTTTCTATAAATTAACATAGTGTTCCCATAGTTTTTATTTCCATTTTTTTATGAATAAAAAATAATTTAGTACTTTATCATGATTACTATTTAAGAAAGAATAAATTTTGTTTTATTAGTCTCCCATTATTTTATCAAATTACAATATCTCTCACCATTGGATTTGAGATATCATTTTTCATAGATATTCTTGTGTAAGGGATCCATATTCCCCTTTAAATTACCTAGATAAGGGTTTGGTTAAATTACTTAAACGTATTTTGGAAGGCAGTCTTCCTCACTTTATTAACTCATAGTTCCTTGATCTATTGAGTAGACTCCCCAAAATAAAAAAAAATCTAAAATATTATTTCCTCAAAACATGGATTTAATTTTATAATGATCCCTCCCCACAAGGATACCACAATGAGGGGACACATATGGAGACTGCTCGAATCCTACCTCCAATAGGCCCCAGGTTGGTGATTAGCAACGTGGTTATGAAAAAAATTCATTATCGAGGAATTTTCCTCTAATAGAAACGTTCATAAGAGAGACATAATATAGACTCTAGAACCAAAAACTACTCAAACATATCTTTAAATAAATACCTAGTGAAATAATTGAAAGGGAAACTATAAGTACCAAAAATGTAAAGACGAAAATGACCACGAATACAACCAAATCCTACAAACCCATTGGCGAGTAATATTCAGCCCCATCTCCAACCTACTCTGGATAACCTAAGAAATAATTTATATATACGTAGGGTGATAAAAAATAGTTTACTCAATATGATCCTCTCTATAGCCTCTCATGAAAATGATAAAGAAATAATTCTAAAACATAGTGAAGAACAGTAAAACTAACTCTTCACCAAACCTGATATACTAATTTCCATGTGTCACCATGGATAACTCTCACCAAGTATCACATACAAGAGAGAATATAATATAATAACGAAACATCAAGGGTAACCTTCTCTCGATTCCCCACTATTCAGTCACTCTACCCCAATGACTCACATCCTGAGCCATCTTTCTCCAAAATTAAGCCAACCTGAAGACACCTGGACAAGGCATCATAACATGAACCTCATTTATCACATCACCAAATAATCAAATATCACATATCCACATATAGTATTTAATTAGTTTCTAGGATCCAGTACAACCAATATAATTCGTATCATACAATTGGTATTGTATCTTAACTAATTATAGCCCATAAACCAAGTAAGTAGCTCAAGACATTAAAACATATACATGTCATACCTATAATAATCCTTTGGATACTATATCTGTTAATACATGTGTATGAAATAACAATAATCCATCACATCCATTAATAAACATATAAGGGAAACTAACCATCATGTATACCAACACAAGTTACTTCCAAGAAAAGAGAGTAGGTCCAGAGTGGGTAGTCATCCATCCATCCCCACATTAGGCTATTGGGGAAAACACCCTCCCACAGTCCACTAAGTGTTAGTTTCGCTAACTGAAATGGATGGGGTGGAGTAATAAATCACATAATATAAATGATATAATATATCCCAGATCCACACAATCATCATAACATAGTATTACAATCAACTTCTGTTAATGTCGCTTGAAGTACTGGGTTCTATTACTAAGACTAGATACCCTATAAGAAAACAAGAATTTAAAATATCTAAAATAATTACATCCTTAATTTTTATCATTTCATCCCATTAAATGATTCATTATCCATTAATTAACCATTAAAATTTCCACAATATATTCCATTAACATAAATATCAAAATGAAATCCACTCCCTCTAGGCATGATTCAAACTAAATCAATAGTTTATCAAGATTAAAAGCATATAGGAATTTTCATTCCATCATCAAACAAGCTTGTTAGTTAAACAATTATTTATTAATTATTAGAATAATTATATAATCCAGGAACATTAGGAAAACCATCCGAATATACCACCTAGAGGAAACATGAAACAATGAACATCTATCTACCTATCGAATTGAGAAAAATAAATGCAGATAAATTAAATAACTCACCTGTTAGACATTAAATAGATTCATAAGGTAACATACCATATCTCAATATCACATCAACATGTAATCCCATATTGAAACCATTCCATAATATTTACTTATATTCTCAACATCTACATGCATATCCTGATGCATCTATTAATCATAGGTGTCATATTACACCACATCATCCATGCCTCATCGCCCTAACACATCAGCCTTCTCAGGCACAGCCATCCCAGGCTCATATCACATCTAATCCTCCCCACCCCATAACGTAATATCCATCCCAAGATCAGCCATACTAGACTAATTTTACAAGGCTCATATCCAAATCACATAATAAGGTAGTATGAAACAAAAAAGAAATCATAACCAATATGGAAATCTAGGTACTAAATAAAGGCATCCAACCTCCACACATAAACGAGATCTCATGACTCCAAAATCATGGCACTCAGCCTTCTCAAGAAGATGGGAAACTCAAGATATATAAATTAATTTTAATAAATAAGTCATGCATATTCCATATTGAATTAACTGAATCATTATTTATCAGTTCCAGTTATGGTAAACCAATGACATCAGGATTTAACAAGATACTAAATTAATTAAACAATTAATTTTAACCTACTTAAAAGCATCCACCCATTATAATTTATCAATCCTTTTTATTATTATAAACATGAATAAATATTCTTCACATTATTTTTCAATTCTATTAGTCACATGGAAGATAATTTTCAATTACACATGTGCATTGCATCAATTTTCTTATCATCAAATTACAACAACCCCTAGATTAAAAACATGCCTCTTATTTAAATTAATAATCCAATCAATTGGAAATTAATTCCAAATTTATGTACTTTATTAATTTGAACATGACAGTCAAAAAATAAGAACATGATATCAAAGCATACAACATAGATATCACACTATATTGAAAATCATGAGGCAAACTACTATAAAAGTACAACGAAACAACATCATAAACATGCGATCAGAACCGATTTATTTAATCAAGTTCTATATTATTAGGTTAATTTAATTTCCATAAGAAGGAATAAATCACGATCCATTTATGATAGCTCGTAAATAAAATAGAAGCAACATATCTACTTCATAAAAGGTATCAAAGTTCGTCGCATGAGAACAGAACAATGTTATAGATCATATTCACCCCTCCTACATGAAATTGAATATATCCAAGGACGTCATGGAAAAACCACACAAAAAAACCAATAAAAACCCATTATAAACAAATGATATTAATTACCACTGAATTGAAAAAATAATTAGATGAAAACAAGGTAAAATGAATAAAACTATAAGAAATAGAGATAGAACTCACCTTTGATCAACATAGATCCCCACAGATTGAAGACAGAAGTCCAAGGATTTATCCCCATAAAATTAATACCAAAATAAAGAAGGAATCACCATTAGTGTAATATAATTATATATAAGGGTTGTAGTCTTTGAGAAAATTTGAGGCCTTTTGGTATTTATAAGCCATGCTGCACTGAGAATTTACAGAATGTGTACAGCTTACATGTTCTGTAAATTTCTAGTTTCAAATCTTGAAAAAAATTCATCAACTAAAATCATTTAATCTCAAATTATTAAACATCATGAAGAACCTCGTTAACTATCCTAGACAATTTGTGTACATTGAATACAAGATGTGTAATTCCTCGACCCTAGAAGCCCTGATTCGAGGCATTATTTTAATACATTGGCATGATTACAAAGAATCATGTCTTGAAGGACTTATCAGTTTACCAGTCTTGGAAAATAGATTACATACATGAAAATTACATTAAATAAACACTTCATCAATAATACTTTGAGAAATCCATTATTACTATAAAATAACCCTTCATAACAATCATAATAAACTTCTTAGAATCAATGGGTAATAAAACATATGAAAGGGGTGAGCTCAGATTCCTAGTAAGGATAAACAATATAAAATAGGCTGTCATAAATAATCATAAAATTTTATGGAAGTGTATAAAATCGAAAAACAATCCCTCTATGCATAAACTTCAATATAATATGGAAAAGATGAATCAAATAATTCTATTTAATTATTCACAAGGATATTCTACTAGTCGAATAATCACATGTAACATTAATAACTAATCTCATAATGATGAAATGAAAAATTCCAGACATCATAACCACATAGTCAGGGCCTTTTTCCAAGACTAAAAATGTAAATTTTGTAAAGGACTTGTGTCAAGACACTAGTTTTTCTCATTATAACTACCGATGCATTGAGGTGATATACCAGGCCTCACCTTTCACTTACTTAGTCCAATGCATTTCCCATATGAAAATATTGAAAAATAACATAAACATTCATATTAAAAATAACATAATAAATGTCAATACTTTAACCATAAACCATGAATGGTATAAAAATAACATATCCATAATCATACATATAATAACTCATTCAATAAAATATAAAAGACTGTACTATAATAAATCAACCTCAATTAAAAAAAATTCACAAAAGGATGTTTATATAGTTAAAAATGATCAGTAAAACTCTTTTAGAGAAATATCTTTTTTTGTGAAATAATTTAAAAGTTACACATTTAAAAAGGAATTAATTGAAAATATATTTTTGAATAAAAGTATCCCATACCACATTGAAACTTTTTGAAATAATTTACATTTAAAAACAATTATATTTATATAAATAAATACTTAAAATCATTTGGAAAACATATACATTAATTAAAAAGATTTAGAAAAAAAATCATTAAAAAATTTAAATTGATGATATTGTAAAAGATAACATTACATAAAACCTTAAAATATCCCATTTTGAAAAAAAATTTATGAAATATGGACATGGATCGTAAATATGTCCCAATAAATACTTATACATAAACAATCATTGATAGTAATGAGATTGAGGAATTAACCTTTACCTTGTACTTTCCTTTAGTTGAGGGTACGTTTAAACTCTTTTATAATCACCATAGTATGTTATTAAATTATACCAGAACAATATTAATATTTATGATATCATATATTATTCATTTATTACTTTATACTACCCATTTAATAATAATTTCCATGTTAAAGTAACATTTCGTGTAATAATCACTTTCTTTATTGTACGTGTTTTAACTTGTTATTCTTGATCGTATCACTTAGATCATGATTCACATACTTCCAGAATATAAGGAATGATTTACATATCATGTATATTCATAATATAAATATGTATAATATATAGATATATGAAATGGAAAACACCGTTTATGGAGACGGTGGGCCGTATGTACGCATAAACGCTGTTTATATTTTCATATCGTATTAAACGAAAGTAAGTGAATAAGATATATATATATATATATATATATATTTCCAGTAGAATTATTATGTCATATATTACATAATTACTAAAAATATATATTTTTATAGTCATCCTTGAATGGTGAGTGTGGAAATGAATCTCATCTCATCACGTCGTGGAGACAGGGAGCTGTACGTATGCACGAGTGACGATATCATTCTATTAATGCTGAAATCATGTTTAATTGGATGGTATATTATATATATAAAAAAATTATCATGTTAGAGTTATTATTTAAATCAATTATACTCATTTTTATACCCATCCAAATAATGAATCATAGAATAACAAACTACACCCCGATGTGGAGACGGTAAGCCTTACGTACGCACATATGGTGACTTTTTCATTCAAAGAATGGATAGAACAATGAATATGTCTGTAGAATATTTATATTAAAATATTAGTATGTAAAACATACTAAATTTAATATTTTGGTATTGAAAAAATAAAGAAATAGGATGTGGAAGAAGAAAAAAACTTTAAAAGAGGCGATGAAATAATTACCTCTTCCTCGGGTACTTCCTTTTTGATTTGATAAAAAGGTATCCTTAGGTTGGATTTATGATCAATGTAAGACCTCTAGGTATAATTGAGGTTATTAGGGAGGGTATTTTATTAGGTTTTGTCCGATCCAAATGGATTTACGGGTTTGACTCTAGGAGAGGGGGAATTACTCTTTTATAAGAGAGGTCAGGGGAACTTTAGGAAGAGCTTGAAATATTATTTTATTATAAAATCATTTTTGGTTTCTAATTGATCCAAATAGATTTATTTCTAGGATAGGGTGGGGATGGGTCAATAAACACATAACCAATATGTTTTAGATAGGTTATGTCACCAAATTAACCTTATCTTACATATTTAACTTTTAGTTAAATATTTTGAGTCTTACCACATTTTCATGTATTTATATATTAAATGGGTAATAAACATACTATATAATGACAAGGGAATATAAAGTGATTAATTAATAACTTAAATATCATTATATAATTACTTTTTCCTAATATGATATTTTTAATAATACTATATCATTTAATAAAATAGTATTTGTTTTAAAAAACACATTTAGGTCAATTTTGACACTATTCAGTATTTGGTTTTTGTGAAAGTCATAAAAATATGATTAATTTGAAAAGAATTCATTGTATCAACCCTAACATGTCATATTAACCTATAAAATTCATTTATGTCATCAAAACTTTCATATTGCATTTATTTTAATATTTATAACATCTTTTATTTGATTCTTTCATTAACAAGAAAATTACTGCATCATTATTGTGTCATAAATAAATATATTTATCTTATGTATAAAAATTATAAATAAAATAATATTATTTAGGTAATAATTTTTAAATTTCTAATTAATATTTATAGTCTAAATGATCACTTATATAACCCCACATAAAAATTAGTTTAATAAAACATATATGTTTATGTTACATTTTCCTTAACTTTAAATTAGTTTTTATAAAGTGTCATTTTCCCTTACAAGTGGCTCCGTGGGGTCCCAAAATTGACCAAAGGATGACCATGGTCGGAAATGTATCATCAAATATGGTTATTGGATGTTTTAGGGTAATTTAATATTATTATAATATTATGTTTACCTTTATTTACTGGTTTTACCCTTTAAACATAGTAAATAAAATATTTACTGAAGCTATTATTCATAATGTCTAAAAATAAAAGTTAACTATTTACACAATTTGGAACTCATGATTCCAAATATAGAATCTATTTCTCCAAATTAAAAACACATAAGTTTTAGAAATTAATTTAAAATTAATTCACTTTGTCATAAACAAAAAACGGGTTTTTAAGAAGTTAAAACTATCAAAAGATTGACATGTGTTTATGTACAATTTAAATGTGAAATTACAAAAAATGACCTAAATTATATTAAATTATAAAAATATAATATAATTATACTTTAAAACCACTCAAATATTTAATTTACACTATAAATTATTTAGATTAAATTTCTTTTAATTAATATTTAGTATGTTTTACTATTCATCAAAATATGAAAGTTATCAGAAAAGTGCCAAAAATTAACCCAATGATAATTTTGATATTATGAAATAAAAAATGAATTATTTTTAAAGAAATTAAATTTTTAGGAATTTTTAAAATTAGTTTTATTATTATTCACAAAATAACATAAAAAGTAGTTCTTTAAGAAATAGTTTTTCGAAATATATAACTATTTTAAAAAACTTATAAATATAATTATAAATTTGTTTTGTTTATCTTAAATCATTAGAAATAATATTCAAAATTTAATTTTAGTATTCATCTTATAATATTTGATTGATAAATAAATATATCATTTAAATTATTATAATACTAATGGGTGGTTTCACATAAACTCAATCTTGCATATAACGCAAGCTCAGAGGTGTTTTGTGCAACATATGATATTAAATTAATTTAAATAGACAACGTACTATGATATAATGGGGGTGTTATATTTTTTAAAAACTTACATGATGTGTACTCTCCCATCTTTCATCTTTTTTATATCTGAACCCATCTAGACTCACTTCAAGCCACCTCTAAGCCCCAAAAGCCTAATAAAATTAAGAGGGTTGTAATACATAGATGGATATATTTAAATTAAATACCACTCAAAAAATTATCACCCATGAGAATCCAAAACCAAACCTAGAGAGAAAAAAAGAGGTCATTTGAATAGCCACCTACTAGATACTTCTCAATTGGTCTCTCCATTTCAGGAGCTCAAACACCTCACTCAAATGAAATGAGTGCAAAACCACAAAAAAATATCTCCTACAAAATATCTCTAGGGATATACCTATCAAAAAAGAGTAAATCCATAAGAAACAAGTGAAAAACTTCTCATAACCAGAAAGGCTAACATCTACCAAGTAAAAAATGATAAAATAGAAGAGGAAAAAAACAAATAGATCCGGGTAATGAGTGCACATATTCGACTCATGTTCCTAGGAACTCTTCTCAATGTCACTATGATGCCAAAAGACACGAACCAAGGGAATAAAATGTCAGCAAAACACCTTATCTTGAATTTCCTAAATCTCTATAGGATTCTATTAAAAGGTTTAATCATTGTCAACATCGATAACTCCCTAATAAATGAAATGAGAGTTGTCATGAAGATAACAGAGAAGAAATACAATATAAAAAAACTTCTTGTATTTGGCTCATCTATGGGGGTAGTTCTATATAATACACTATCAATCTAACACCTCGAAAGGCCCAGAAAATTAGGGAGAATGTTTACTCCCTTGAACAAACCTTTTCTTCCACTGAAGAGGATTCACCTTCAAAAACATGTGATCTCCAACATTGAACTCCATAGGTATCATCCTATGAGTGGAATGTTATTTTTGATGATCCCACATTGACTTTATCCTCTCATGAATTTGCAGAACCATCTCTATCATATTTCTATCAGTTTTGGTTCGATAATCCCTGCCTCTTTGGCCCAAGTCCAGTACAATGGAGAACCAAAATATCATCCATAAAAATATCCATACGAACCCATACCAATGGTGGAGTAGAAACTATTATTGTAATAAAATTTGACAAAGGGAAGGTGCCTCATCCATGATACTTCAAAATCCAAAACACCAGTGCGCAACATAGATTCAGTGTATGGATGTCCATCTATATCTAACCATCTATATATAGATGGAAGGTAATGATAAGTAACATATTTGAACCAAAATAATGCTAGAGACCACTTCACACCCCAGTGTAAAAATGAGGATTTTGATAAGAGATGATCATCCTAGGGACTCAATTGAGTCATACCACATCCTCTAGATACTGACTGGACAAAAATATCATTGAGATATACTCCTTGCTCACTATCAAGTGGGATGATTTCATCAAATTATTAATTATCACCTATATAGAATTATATGACCCCTGATATATATGTAAACCAGTAACAAAGTCTATAGAGATTTCACACCACTCCCACTGGGGAACATCTAATGGTTGGAGCGAACCACTAGGTACGTGGTGCTGAACCTTCACTATGTAGTAGACTAAACATCGAGAAACAAACTCTAAAACTCCATGATTAAATCCACACCACCAAAAATTACCATTCAAGGATTGAAAAATCTTTTTCATGCTAGGATTTACGACAAAATAAGAACTATGAATCTTACAAAGAACCATCCCACACATCACTGAAGGAATGAAAAAACATCCATGGAACAAACTATGGTGATATCCATCCTCAAGCCAACCATATGAGAATAAATAAATAGTGTCTCCAGACCTGCACCTCATGATTCCCCAATTGGGACTCCTCTATTAGTTTAAATAATATAAAGATACACAGTGGGGGTGAATTGAGACTTTTCAATAATCATAGACAGATTATGATTTTTATCATTCTTCTTGATTTATGCATACATATATTATTCTCTTCATTAAGTAGGTTGAATATCTGAAAAATAGATAAGAAGATTACAAAATTTTTTATAGTGGTTCTGGGAAAAAATATCCCCTTCTCCATTACTCCAACATTTTCTCTGTGTGATTGGTCATTTTCACTAGTCATGTATTCTTATAACAATACCTTAAAAAATTATTATAGGAAGTTTAATCCCCTATAATAATGATTTTAAATAGACATCTGGTTCTTTAATAAGGAGAAAAAAATACACAGCTTAATCTATGTAGGTGATACTCCACCAAAATTGAGTCCAAGTAACTGATGCTCTAATTAATCAATAAATATTTATTTGACTAAAAATATAAAGTATTGTTCATAGTTACAGTAAAAAACAACCTAAAAAAGATCATATCCTTCAATGATAAATGTGTTTAATAAATAATATCATTGAAGAGATCCAAGTTACAAATTATCTTCAACAAAAATAGAAACAAAACAAACATTAGTAACTATCAATCAATAGTTTATACAGTAGACGATTAAATTATGTATGTGTCCAGAGTGTAGATATTTTTAGAATAATAGAGTCATTTAATATTTCATATTTTGTAGAAGTTAGATATTCAAAAATATATAACAGGAACAAAACTTAAAAATGAAAATATTCTTGATGTTGAAAAGGTGAAACTTGTCTTGATTTTGGTTGAAAATATCAAAGAATATCTCCTAATAAATCAAAATCATTAGAATTTAAAATGTATATATAGAGAGTTTTAATATCCCATACAAATAAGAATGATTTAATCTATTGAATATGAACCTTTGAATTGATCATAAAATAAATTTAAAGAGATATTTATTCCTGGTGATACCTTTTAAAAAATGTATACAATATATTAATTTTAAAACTCTGTTGTTGACTAAGTCAAACCTAGGGTTCCTTCATGAAATGAAAAACATAGAAGGTATGATTGAAAATGTATGGTTGATTTCAAAATTAGGGTCGATGAACTATATTTTTTTTCTTCAAATCTAAGGATTCTTCCAAACATAGGATAGATAATCCATATTTTTATAGCAGTGCAAACTATATGATCTATTTATTTCATTCCAAATATTGGGTTCCCAAACAATACGTTATGTTCACAAATATAGGGTATGAACACTATTTTAAGATTAATTATAAACACATCCAAAACACTTAAAAAATATTTTTACCTTGTAATGAAGATGAATTTTAGAAGAAATATATTCCTAAAAAACACTTAAAGTAATTTCATTAGTTAAACAAACAAGGTTATTTTTGGGAATAAAAATTATTAAGATTCATTTAGTATTATTGTGACAATACATTCCCAAAAATCTCCCCCATTTTGATGGATCACAAAACCCATATAACATAACCTAGATAAAATATATGAAATGTAAACACCAATAATATAATGCCTTTAAATTGATATAATAGAAATTATATTTTGAATTTAAAGATATTTTTATAGAAAATTTACATGTATAGATTAATATATCGATTAATATTATAAATTTTAATAAGATTAATAATGTTGTGTTTAACTAATTTTCACCCTCTTTTCATGATATAAAAAAGAAATTAATAGAATATGGTCTAATATAAATTTCATGTTTCCCAGAACTATGAATAAATTTTTTGTTATTCTATGAAAAAAATGATATTTATTTTGGTAGTAGAATTGAATAAAAATAATTTTAAATGAACATACAAAAATATAATATATAAAATAATTTAATTAAATTTTTTTTTGTTTACAAAAAATATTTGGATGAGAAATTTCAAAAGGCTAGAATAGCTAAGAGGGAAGCTTCTTATTCAAATGAGGTGTGGAAATCCTGAAAATATTGAATAGTATGATAAAAATATTGCATATGTAGTAGAAGTTCTCAATAAGTTTCATTAAGTAGATCATCCAACTTTTTCATCAAAATCCTTGAGTATCTATCAACATTCATAATTTAAATCATATTTTATTTCAAAAATTCATTTACATGTTCATCAGACTGAAGAAACAATGAGAGAATGCCACCAATTTGATTAAGAAGATGTCTTATACCAGGATCCCCTGATTTTAACTTCTCAATAAAATATTCCAAATATTCAAACAAACCATTAGACACTGTCACATTGAAGATTCTGAATTTTATCATTCAAAGAAGACACAACTGTAGTAATCAAGTCAAACATTTTTATTAAGTTTGGGGAAGTCTGAGGGCTGTAAATAGAATATCTGGATTGGCTTGAGCTATTCCTTATTGACTCAAATTAATTTTACATTTACCTATTTAAATCACCAAAATCTATCTATAAGACTGACTCTGCTTTCAACTTTATAATATGATATTTCATTTCTCTTTGAAAATCATTAAAATATCATCTAGAAATTGAATTTTATCGGATATTTTTCATCTATACATGAACTAATTCCAATTATTACCTTGGAGAAGTTGATATTATCAAAAGTTTTAAAGAGTTATTAAACTCCAACTCACTTGGAAAAGTTTAATTCTCATTCTTATCCTTGATAAACCTTTCATCTAACTCTTCAACTTCATTATCAAGAGAACTATAAGAATATTCTCTTTGACATCATGATATTTTTCCTTTTTCAATAAAAACTAAAGCCTTATCTTTATTTTTATTACATGAAGAGGAATATATATTGTCAAGAACTTCTGTATTATCTCCTGATATAGAATCAAACTTTTCCAAAAATTATGAAATAGAATAGACTCTTCGAATATCAACAAATTCTTTAGTTTATTCTACAAATGGTTGAACTTTATCACTTCCTTGAGTAGTGTCCTAATTTTTTTCTTTTTTTGGGAGCTTCCTACACTTCCCTATTTTCATCTAGATTCTCAGTTGGCTGCTCCATAGGATTGGTTGAGACTCGTAAAAATGTTTTTGGTTAACTTCTTTAGTTGCAGTAACTACAACTTCTTCATCTTGATCGTCAAGTTATTCTCTTAGTCTAGATTGAGTAAAAAGGGACCCATTATGTTACTCCACTGAATTTTCATTAAGAGATGAATGAAAATCTATTGCAACTGCTAGATTAGATGCATCATACCAGAATCTTAGAATGATGTCTGAAAAACATACTCCATTCTATATTGTCCAACTTATTCTTCACAAATTCATAGTGAACTAATGGATTTCAAATTATCTTTCTCCTCCTGAGCAATATCACAAGATCATTGTTGGTCATTATCTTCAATATGAAACATATTTCCTATTTTTGTACTCTAAAAGAAACCTAAATTTTATATGGTTATGAAATTTATAATATTACTACAATGTAACCTAACTCTTACATCAATTTCTTGAATATTGTTTTTTTATAATAAAGTATAGAAACAATCCTTCTATATGGGTAAGAAGACATTACTACCTTTTTCTTTCAACAATTATGCATATATCAAAGAATGTATCTAGTGAAATTGAACTTGATATAACTCATCATCAAAATAATTATATACATATTAAGATAAAGAATTTTTTATAACTTAGGAATTCTTGAGATAATTGCTGATTGAATGAATTTTTCCAGAACCTTCAGGTTACCTTTAATATCTTTTATAAGAAATTTACAAATAACAGTTGATCCAAAAATTTAAAGCATAATATCTTCATCTTTATGTTCTTTGTATCCAATGGATTAAATAACAACGTGAAAAACCACTTCATTGGAGTAATAAAAAATCATTTCAATATCAACTAAAGAAATATAATATTCCATATCATTTACCTTTGAAATGATGACATCATCTATGTTGTAAAAACTTAACTGAACATTTTTATACGACTCATTTTCTTCTATAGAGAATACATACTCAATATTTTCTTCATATAAAATGAATTAAAATACATAAAAGACTATAGCTTCTTTTAATAGGATATTATTATGATATCGTGTTTTGAAATCTATAACTTTCCCTTGTATAATTTTTCTGAAGGATAAATGTTGACATTTCAATTCACTCAGTTTTCCTTCATTTTTCCTCTTTATCTTCAACATTTCTAAAAATCGGAAGGTTTGAGGTTCATATTCCATGGTTTTGAACATAGAAAAGGATATATAAAAGTCGAAAAGGTAAAAATAATGAGGATAAGAGTGATAGAGATATTTTTGATTGTTTTGGGTGATATCGGTTTTGGTTTCTTGAGATAAATACATAGAGTAATATTTAATTATATTTTTGAAAATACACTGTTTAAATAATAAATTATCATTTTATTGAATTACTAGTAAATAAATAAGAGTTAGAAAAATAAAAACAATAAAACAATATATAGAAAAATTAAATAAAAAATTAATAAAAAATTAATTAAAAATACAAATTCATAAGTCCCATATAATAAATACAAAACTACTAGTGGGATTTGGTTTAGTGAAAATATTAGTAATTTGATAATCAATATATAAAATTATAAAGATATATCCTTTTTAAGGACATGATGTCCTATAAGATGAATATTTTTATCAATATGATTAGTTCTAGAGTGAATTAAATGATTTATAAAAATATTAATTTCACTAGTATTTTCATATAAAATGAAAATATTATTAAAATTAAGTCCAATGAATAGAAAAGTGTGTTTCATCCACAACACTAGTGCATAGAAACTACTAATGGATATGTATTCTCCTCAACTATTGACAGAGAAACGGAATATTGTTTCTTACTTGATCATGAAACTAAGGACTTCCTTAAAAAGTTACTGGTTCCTACTGTATTTGTTTCTATATAATCTATAAGCTCCAAAATCAGCATCTGAATTTGAAATTAAATTAAAATCACCTGTTTTGGGTAGAGTATAGATTGAAAAATTGTTCCTCTAATTATATAAAAATTCATTTATGAGTATTAAGATGGGTTTCATTTGTATTTGATTAAAATATAGAACATATACAAACATAAAACATAATTTTTAGTTTATTATCTGTAATATATAATAATATACCAATCATAAATATATATAACTTGTTGTCAATTGGTATTCTATGTTCATCTGAATCGTGTTTTATATCAGTATAAATGGGAGTTGTATAAATATTACTATTTTCAAGTTCAAACTTTATTAATAAATCAATAATATATTTATTGTGATTTAAAACATTCCCACAATCCTTTTTATATATTTGAAATCCTAGAAATAAATTTAATTCTCCCACCATACTTATTTCGAATCCCTTTGGAATAAGATTCACAAAATCATTATGATGATTTTTATTTTTTGAACTAAAAATAATATCATATATTGAAATATATACTAAAAATATATTTGAACACAATATTTTCTTAAATGGAATAGGATCTTATAACTCAAAAAAAATACATTTTTAAAAAAAAACTTAATGGTTCATACCAAGCTCTAGGTGTTTATTTAAGGCCATAAAGAGATTTAGTAAGTTTGCGAATTGAATTTGGTAGATGATGATTTTAATAAAATGATGGTTGTTTAATATATAATTCCTTTTTTAAATATCCACTGAAAAAAGTTGATTTTACATTCATATGATATAATTTAAAATTCATATATTATGTATAAGATAGAATAATTATGATTGATTCTAATCTAGAAATTAGAGAAAATGTTTCTTCATAATCTATCCATTTTTCATGATTGTATCCTTTATCTATTAATCTGGATTTATTTTCAGTAATTACTACTTTATCATTGTTCTTATTTATAAAAACCCATTTGGTTCCTATTACTAGATAATTGGATGGTCTATCTTCCAATTCCCAAACATTGTTCCTACTAAATTGGTTATTTTCGTCTTGAATATCCATTATGAAACATTCATATTCTAACGATTCCTCTAAAGTATTAGGTTCTAATTTTGAAAGGAAGGTCAAAAATTGATCTTGGTTTCTTATACTCATTCTTGTTCTTACTTTAATATCCAGATGTCCTATTTTAGTTTCTAAAGTGTGATCCTTTAATGTTCAAGGTTGTTTAAATAAGGAAATTTCAGGTTCATTAGTTTCAAGTTCTTATAAATTGAACTGAATTTCATTTAATTAATTTTCAAAATAAATAATAAGTGATTCAATTCACATGATGTCTAATGAATCAGTAACCTTATCTGTTTTATTTTTACTAGGATAAAATGGTCACATTCATTAAATTTCACATGAAAGCTTTCTTCAAATATACGTGGATTTTTATTAAACACTTCATATGATTTAGAGGTAGAAAAATATGTTATAAATATTCCATCATCATACATTAGAACAAATTTTACATGGTTTTACTTAGTATTCAAGGTATACAACTTTAATCCAAATACATTTAAGTATCCGACTTTAGGCATTATGTTATTCTATAGTTCATAGGGTGTCTTTTTAATAGGGGGTATTATTAAAACTCTATTCATGATATGATAGGATATGTTTACAGATTATTCCCAAAGTTAGGTAGGAATAATATATTAATTTAACATAGTTCTATACATTTATTAAATAGTTATATTTTGTATTTATACAATTCCTTTTGGTTGAGGTGTTCTTAGTGTAGAGAAGGTGTTTTTAATACCTAAGTCTTTGAAAAATGAATTAAACTCTTGATTCTAAAATTCTCCACCATTATCAATTATTAATCATATTATTTTAACATCTTTTTTATTTTGAATAATTTTTAAAAATCTTTCAAAAACAAATAAAACATAACTTTTTTTTGAAAATAAACCCATGTAAATATTGAAAATTCATCAACAAAAACAAAATAATATGACCTAACAACAAATATTTATACTCTCAATGGTCCAAAAAATCAATGTGGATATGATCTTGTGGTTTGTATGTTTCATCATGGTTAATAGATTTGAAGGATGACTTGTGTTACTTTCTAATTTGGCATGCTGTACAGAATCTATCTTTATCAAATATTAGACTATGAAAATAAGAAACTAAGTGTTTATTATAAAATTTATATTAAGTAAATACATTAAAATATCTAAGTATAAAAATCTAAATCTATGATTTATTTATATCAATTTCTGACCAATACACACTTTTTCATGTTAGGAATTAGGATTCAAGGATTAAACATTTTATGTTCAGGGTGCTTTAAATTTAATAAATTTATCTTAAAAAACAAATCAAGAATTATTTGAGAATTATATATAAAATCCATCATCATAGAGTTAAGACATGCTTATCATATTGGGTTCCAACACTTCAACATATAAAACATTGTGGATTGAAATCAATTTTGGATCTCCAACTTTTCAAACTCTAAATATCTCCCATTTATCGTTGTCTTTGAAGGTAATTATCACTCTATCTAATTTCTATAATTTATCTAAATTTGAATATTCTCCACTCACATGATTGGAGAAGACACTATCCATATACCATATACCATTTTTTTCCTATGACCCTTTTGCTAAAAATTATTTAAACAGATGTTTGTTTTGGTACTCAATTATTCTTGAGTCATGCCATGTTAGCAAGCAAAGATCAGATTTACCCTATTTTTGTTATTTTCAAAATGCTAGCAGTGTATTCAATAGATCTATTTCTAGAAAAGAAAACCTTTTTAATTCCACTAATCAAAGGATTTCTTAAATAAAAATATTTAGAGTATTTTCCCTTAATTTCACAATGAAAACAAGAAATTCATTATATGTAGTTATTTTTAGAACTAGGAAAAAAGTAATTTCTATATTATTTTGATTTTCACTATTGATTCCCAATAAATATTTATCCTTTATGATAAAATTATTTCTAGAATCTAATTTAAATATTATTCTCCTATATTAATATAATTTAAGAAATTTTAAATGTTCCTACTTCATCTTGTAGTTATGTTATCAATTTTTCATGATCAGTACAATTTGAAGTGGATTTTTTAAATTTCTATTTTAATTTTTGGTGTTGTTTTAACATAAAATATTTCTCATTTAAAACAAAATTAAGATTATTTTCTAGTGATTTGTGATTTTTTTAAAAACATTCATATATTTATTAATGAATGGAGTATTAAGCAGCTAATTTTCTATTTAAGAAACCTTGATATCAAAATAATAAGAATAATAGGATTTTACATGATCTTTTTACATATTCATAAAGTACATATTTTTTTAGATTTTTTTACCATTTTTATGTGTTTGATTTTGAAGAGATAATGGAGGCTTCATACACACTCAAATTAGTATTCATAGCTTTCATTCCTTTATTCTCATAATCAGTTCTCATCAAATTTTTCTTTTCTTTCTTCTGTATCTTTCTCTTTTCTTATTTTTAATTGTGGAAACTTTTGTCTGATATGTCTCATAAGTTTATGTTCAATGAATCAAAATTCATTATATCATATTTATACTTTATTAAAGGTCTTCATGAAGCCTCTATTTTTCTTATAAAATTTACTGAATCTTCTATCTAGTTGAGCCAGCTCCATTTAAGAAAATGAACAATTCAAATCATTTGAGAATGTAGAATCATTTTTTTATTCTCATTCTTCATAGTAGTAATTTTAAGGGAGTTATTTTCTCTTTTTATTATCTTTTATTCTCTATCTTTATCTTTCATATATTCTTCAAACATCATTAAGGATCTACTTAATTCTTTTATTGTCAAATATTTAATTAGTGTTGACTGTCGTATAACAACATATATTACTTTCCATTTAGCGGTTAGAACTATAATTACTTTCACATATTAATCTGGCTGTGAAATTGAGTTTCCCAACTCAACAACACCATTGGATATCATTGTCAATATCCCATTCATTTTAGTGATGCTTTGACCATTATATATTTTGAAAGTATAAAATTTTAGCTTCATAATAGTGTATCTTATTTGTCTGACATTTTCAGTCCCTTTATAAGAAATAGAAATAGATTTCTATATTTTGTAGGTAGTAGAACATTGGGATACTTAGTTGAATTAATATAAACCATGTCCACATATTATAGTATTCATTTCTCTTGAAGTGATATCATACTCGGTTTCTTTGGTGGAATCCCATGTTTCTGGTTTTTTAGGGATTACATACAAAGTTAAAATTTTAATGTACACTTTGAATCCAATATTTTCATATAGATAATCATAAAAGCCTTATAGAATCCATAAATGTCTCTATTAAAGTAAATAGAAAATACCATATAGTTAACTTCTTTAGTTATGTCATTGGAATCTGTCTTTTTATAGACCTTATACTTTGAGCTTGATAGATATAATCTGATTTCTTCAAAAATAACTCCTATGATACTAATTGTTAGGTTGAAATAATACAAAGATACACAATATAGGGTTAAATTGTGTATTTTCAATAATCATAGATAAATTATAACATTTTTCATTTTTCATGATTTATGAAGAAATACAATATTATCTTTTTTATGTAAGTTGAGAAGTGTAAAATTAGTGAATAAGAATAGATATGTTTTTATAGTGGTTTAGGGCACAACGATCCCCTAGTTCACTCAACCAATGCACTCTCAGTGAGCTTGAATATTTTCACTAGATAGCTCATCTTTTCACAAGACCTTAACAACTGAGTACAGGAAGTTCACACCATTATAATATTGATTTTACTGGGCCTTTTGGTTCATTTAAAATGAATTGAAAACACACATCTTAGTTTGATATGTTGATACTCTGGAATGACATATTCTAAGAATATGATACACCATTAAAGCAATAGAGATTGTTTTGATTGAATAAATAGAGTCTTGTTTATTTTTTCAATAGAAACTAACTGAAAACAGATCTTCTCCTTTAATGATAAATGTTTTCAAGAAAGAATAGATTTGAAGATATCCTAGTTGCAAATGATATTATGTAAAAATTGAAATAAAAAAATATAAGTAGTAACGATTAATTAGTATTTTTCACAATACAATATTGAAATATTTATATCACTAGAGTATAGATCTTTTTATAATAATAAAGATGTTCTATATTTTATATTTTACAGCAGTTATATATTAAAAAATATATCATACACACACTATTTGAAAATTAAAATACTCTTACTATTTAACAAGTGAAGCTTTTCTTGCTTTTAGTTGAATATATCCAAGAATATCACACAATAAATCCTGATAATTTGAATTTGAAATATATAAAGAGAGTCATAATTTACCTTTGAAATATGAATTATTGAATCCATTGAATATGAGCCTTTTAATCAGTCTGAAAACAAATAAAAAAGATGTATTTATTCTGATAAATTACTTTCTAAAAAACAAAGAAAATATATTAAATTTAAAACATTTTCATTGATGAATTCATATTTAGGGTTCCTTTATGTAACAAAAAACATTGAATTTATGGTTGAAAATGTAATTTTGATTATAAATGTAGGGTTGATGAAAAATATGTTTGTTATTAAAAATTAGGGTTTTTTCCAATCGTAGGGTTGTTGATCCATACTTTTTTACTAACTTAACATATCTGATCCATCTATTTCATTAAAAATATAAGGTTCCTAATCATATGTTATATTTACAAACAAAAGGTATGAAAATGATTTCCAAATTACTTACAAACAAATCCATAACACTTAGTCAAATAGTTTTAACCCATAAACAAGTTAAATTTATAAATAAATGTATTCCTAAAAAATAATTAAAGTAACTAAATTATTAAAAAAAATAAACATATTTTTGAGCATCAAAATCAATAAGATTCACATATTATTGTTGAGACAATACATGCCCAACATCCTTTATCTTGTTCACCAAAGGGGAATGCACAATTATCTAGAAAATAAAACCACTTCCACCAATCTCTCCCATATATAGATGCATCACTGAGATTTATTCCATCACTCTATAATAATCCACAGATTGACACATGACGTCACTACATGACTTCATTCTTTTTTTATTTTCTAAAACATTTCCCTGTCCTAGCATATATGAAATCTCTATGCCATAATCCTGCAAGAATTCCATTCACTGAGGCTGATGCAAGTTTAAGTTAGGCTTGGAGAAGAAAGACCTCAATATATTATGATCGGTAAAGAACACAAAACACTCAATGATGAGGTAATGTTTACAAAAATTTATAAAAACACAACAGTTGCCAACTCAAGATAATGGGTGCTATAGATAGTATCATGGAGACATAACTAAAGAGACCTATAAGAAACAAAAAATCTCAATTGAATTAGAACACATGACAAGGACATATGTAATAAACCACATAAAACCTCACTCTAAACTCCTCCTGCTAGTAATCAATGGACAAAAGAAGTGAACAACTTCTCCTTTGGGTACTAAAAGCTGTCTGACATTGGTTTGTCCACAATAACTCATTATCCTTTATTTTGAATGCTATCAGTGGAATCAAAACCTGATATAAATTTACTACAAAGATCCTATAATAGCCTAAACGTTCAATGAAACTTCACAACTCTTCCACTATCATGGGGGCTTCCTAAGGCACAATTTCCTTGATCTTCAAATAATCCACAACTAATCCCTTATAAAACATGAAATAACCCAAGAAACAGACTTCATGTACTCAAACATCACACTTAGAGAACTTCATAAATAACATATCATTGGGAAAAACATCCAAAAAATCACGTAGATACTCTGTATTCTCATCCTCATATTTAGAGTACAATACGATTTTGTCAATGGAAACCTACATGATCTTGTCCAAGAAACATATAAACACTATTTTAATCAACCCCATAAACATATTTGGAGAATTATTCACACTAAACAACATCACAATGAACTCATAATTCCCATGACAACAACAAAAACTTGTCTTCTAAACATTCTCATCCTTCCCGTGTATCTAATGATATCCAGATCAAAAATAGTTCTTTGAAAACCAAATTGATCCTTTTAGATGATTTAAAAAAGAATCAATCCATGAAGTTGAAAAATTATCTTTACTATCACCCAGTTCAAGTGATGATAATCGATACAAACCTGAAAAATGCCAGCAGAATTCTTCACAAAAAACTCATACACCCCAAGGTGACACACTCGGCCAAACAAAAACACACTACAATATATCATCGAGCTATAATCACATCTCTCACAACTCTGAAGGTGCCATCCTATATAGATAAATTGAGATAGGAGACACTTCTGGTTTTAGCTCGATACTAAACTCAAACTCCCATCAATTGGTAATGCTACAACCTTATCCAGAAATACGTTTGGGTATTCTTTCACAACCCTATGAAATACCAACAACTGAAAATCCTACAAGCTTTTCATCAACTCAATGATCAAGGTTGACAGGGAAAAAACACACCTCTGACCCATTCAAGGGTCTAGCTCACCAAGAAACACCACTTTCTATCCATAAGCATCATGAAAAACAACCTTTCTTATGAATCAATCCATGAACGCCGACACCAAATACAACTAATACATGCTGAGGATGATATCATATGGATGTATATGAAAACATAGTAAGTCTCCCCAGGATTTTTTCTTCCCTAAAACTTGTTTAGAGCATCTACATATATCATAAAAATCAGTTCAAGCTCAAATTAGTGTAGTATTTTCTAAGGATACTAAAACCCTCTCTACCTCAATTACCAAATCATGGGTGAGGGTAGGTGATAGTAAATATTGTACCACTCATGAATCAAAAAAATCATGAAACCGAAGAGAAAATAGACAAAGGGAACCTTTAAAAATGTATGGATCACACAGAAGTAGCAACTCTATAGCATGAAGCTGACCAAGACCAGATCCACGACCTCTATGAACCTACTGATGGCCACCTTCATGACCATGCTCTACACTCTAAGGATGGGGAACATCTTGGGGATATCCTCTACCTACCCCATATCTCCAATACTAATCTCAAAATGAATCACCTTGCTACTAATGGATCAGATGAAATATCCTCAATAGGGGATCCTGAAGTGGAACGCCTACAGAATGATTACTTCTTAGAAGGGTCAATAACTCTCACTACTGATTACCTCAACCTACAAAAGAAAAAAAATTCATATGTTACATTAGTATAGGCATGAGGGCATCTGACCCTAGATAAATGAGATGATGAGGGATAAGACCTTCTTCAAGTTGATTGAAATATCTTATGCCTTTGGAATTGGGAACCCCAGACCACAACAATGCTTCATGAGGAATCATAACAACTCCCCTATTTTGACAATATGGTCATATACAGTGTCCTATCAAAAAAATTTCCTCTTGATATCACGTTCAGAAACATATTTAGTATAAACATGTTAACATAGAACTAGATATTTCAAAACAAATCCTCTTTGAAATTCTTTTCCTAATATCCCCATATGGAAACAGTTTTGAGACATATAGCAGAAGGGTCATGAAACTGATCTATAACTATTGAACAATAGATCTCCCATTCCAAAGGGTACGAAACTATGGGTTATTGGACACCTTCAGAATCTAATATAGAAACTCTTCTCTGAAATGGTCTCATAATGTTTCTAATGAGGAAACATGCAACCAACCATATCCAGATTCCTCAAGTAGTGGAAACAAATAATGTAGATAAAACAAACAACCAAATTATAACATCCTGGGTCTAGGTGCCACCCAAATGTGCCCCGTACCCGGTTGGTCACATGACCTTAAGCACATTTCCCTGAACTCCATAGGCTTCCGACGACCAGCGATGGCCTTAGGTGTGATAGTGGGGAAACTATGACCTCATTGGTAGAGTAATACTGTGGAAACAAACTTATTATAGTATCATAAGCAGTAATTCCTTATAAACAATGGAGGAATGAAAGAAAATAAACAGTTGCACCATATATATGTAAATAAAGATTCATGTAACAAGTATCTAGGAAAGTATCCAAACAAGTCAAAATATTGGAATAAAGTACTAAACCTATGTGTAAATAAAACAAGTAAAATTTAATAGCATCCCAATCCCCATCTTGGTCCCATGCTCCTCAGCTCCACAACAGTTATATACCTGAATTAGAATTGTGTTATCCCTTATCTATACTTGAAACAATATAATCTGTTTGGGAAAAAAAGCATAACCCAAATATGGTGTGAGATGGATTCCAATAGGAAACCACCCAAATATCCGTGCCTAACTGTCAGTGAATATATATAAGAGGCAATGATGAAAAATTAAGTAATAAATAAGGAAGTACTCAAAAGTAAATATTACTATAGTTTCATCTAAATTCATTTACATTTATTAATTATTCAACCAATAATTCACATGTAACCCTCTAGGAATGTTCTCGCAGCCTAACCCCTCTAATTCAACTTATCATTTAACAAGAAAGGCATAACAACCCCCAATGATAGCTCACACGGACAAACCCCTTTGGTCTCATGAAAACAATGGCCCTCTAAGTAAGCACTCACCGACAATTACCTTTATGGTCTTTTAACGATAAACTAAAGACTCTCAAAAAAAGAACTCAAGGTCAATCCCCTATATGGTCTGGTAATGATAACTATAGACACTCTGAGGGAGCACTCAATGTCAATACCCCCTATGGTCTCGTAGTGTGAAAAGTAAAACATACAGGTTTGGGAATCCCTCAACATTAATTCCCCCTATGGTATCACTACACCAGGTTCCCACAACCTTTTTAAAGAAATCCAAAAAAACAATTTTCAGTAGCGAATGCAAATCACAAATACTACTTGGATAAATGGATACATAGAATAACACAAGCGTGTTTGATAATATCACTCCATCCAAACAACACTAGGCATGGAAATCATAGCAGCCTAAGAGGAAATTCTAGACCCAACTACCACTATCAGATCAAACATGGGAAAACACATCCATTATAAGGTAAATAATGCTATTTAAAATAAAAAACACATACTCAAGAAAACAAGGCATGGATGGATTTAACATGGTTAAATTCTCTAAACACATAATACCCTAAACTAATGTATTGGGGACTTTTTGAACATTTACTTCAAATAAAAACAACATAAAGTTAAAAAACACCTACATTGATGTTGTACAATCAATATAGTTGAATATCAGCCTCTAAATCGACCTAGAACACAGTATATCTACAAATATGTTGAAAATATTTAACCAAGGATAACTCATGAAAGAGGAGAAATCAAGAGATGAGGATCTAGAAGAAGGAAGAACTCACCGTGGTAATTCTAATGCAATCGAAAATGTTTGATTCAGAGAACAGATGACCAAACAGGGGATTGGATCAGAATCAATGATATTTGCCGCTCCTAACTGAGATGAGTTTAGAAGAAGATAACTTGGTCGATTAGAGGCAACCCATGTCCGATATAACAAATAAAAATAAAAATACATGATGTGTTCCTTGAGGATACAAATCATGTATAAACCTTTACCAGGCCCACTTTAGGAGGTCTCTAGGTCAGCTAACATGACCATGTACGCAGCCGTTACACAGCCAGTACACTGCTCCCCGTAGAAACCGAGTACACGGTGTGTACTCTTATGTACATGGTGTGTACTTATGAAATTCCCAAATTCTCCCCTTTTATCAAAGACACCTGAAATCAACATCCATACATAGAATGATGATCTAGGTTCATAAAAACTTCCCCCCCTTAATGAAATTCATCCCCAAATATCTCTATAAAGGTGGAAAACAAGAATCCGAAAAATAGCACTAGCCACTGCAGTTTCACATCGACCTCCCGCTCCCATGTCTCGTCCTGTACTCGCTCGGGCGGTCATTACACCCATACCAGAGGAATAGACCATCCATTGAGAACCTTCGTGTTGTGATCAATACTATGGATAGGATGCGCCTCGAATGATGTGTCCACCTTCAAATCAACCTCCTCAGGATGAAAAATGTGAGACAGGTTTGAGAAGTAACGTCGTAGCTGGGCAATATGGAAGACATCGTGTATAGGTCGCTACCTGTGAGGTAACTGAAACTGATATGAAATCAGAGCAACTCTCTCCAAAACCTCAAATGGCCCGACGTATCTTGGTGAAAGATTACCCTGTCTCATAATCCTCTTGTGTCCCATCCTCGGTGTGATAAATAGAAAAACCTGATCTCCGACCTCAAACTCTAGAGGTCGTCTCCGTTAATCAACATAAGACTTCTGTCATGACTGTTTAGTATCCATCCTCTTCTGAATCAACTTTATCTACTATGTGGTCTCCAAGAAAAGATGAGGTCCAAGAATAGCTACCTCTCCGGCCTCCATCCAACATAGGGGTGATCGATATGGCCTACCATACAAAGCCTCATAAGGTGCCATCTGAATAGTTTCTTAAAATCTATTATTGTAGGAAAACTCTACTAGTGGTATGTGATTCTCCCAAGAACCTCCAAAATCATTGGCACATGCTCAATGAATTTCCACTAGCACCTGTATCGTACGCTCGGACTAGCCATCTATCTGGGGATGGTAAGATATACTCAGATGTACCTGTTTACACAAAGCGCTCTATAGTCCCTTCCAGACCCGAGAAGTAAAACTGGCATCCCTATATGAAACGATGGAGTGCGAAACCCAATGTAAACATACAATCTCCCAGATGTACAACCTTCCCAGCTCATCGACACTGAAGGTCTACTTGATCGGTAAGAAGTGCGCAAACTTCATGAGTCTATCAATGAACACCCAAACTCCATCATTCCTTCAAGGTGACATTGTTAAACCTATCATGATGTCCATAACGACTACATTCCACTTCCACTTAGGAATGGGTAATTACTGCAAAATCCATGTTGGTCTCTGATGCACTACCTTCACCTAATGACAGGTGGAACACCTCATAACAAAACCGACAATTTCTCTCTTTATCCCTGGCCACCAATACTGATGGTGTAGATCTATATACATATTGGTGACACCAGGATGAACTACCCAAATTGAATAATGTAAATCCTACATCAACTCCTCATGAATTTCTACTGAAACCCATATGCACCCATGAAAATGTAAGATCTCATCCTCACCTACAGTCCATCCAGGAATAGGGTCATCTCTATACATACTTTCTTGTAGTACTAGACCTTCATCATATGATATATACCTCATTAGAAATCCCTTAAGAAGTGTAGAGGTAACAAATACAGAAGAATTAAATTTCTACCCCTATCTGTCATGCACCTCTAAATGCATCTCAAAGAACAGAGCCATAAGCTACCACTCACTACTGACCTAATGAACTGCATGTAACTGAGTACTCATGTTCAACGAATTAGTCACTTCATTGCCTTTCTCAGGCATGTAGGTAAGCTCAAAGTCAAAGGACTGAAGCTACTCAACCCACCATCGATGTCTCAAATTCATATTGCATTGAGTGAAGATATACTTTTGACTTTTCTGGCTGGTGGAAACCACAAAATTCTCACCCAAATGATACTTTCTCCGACAACGTAAGGAATGAAAAATTGTAGAAAACTAAAGATCATGTGTTGGGTAATTCCTCTCATGTTTCCTCAACAACCGAGACCCATACGCAATGACTCCTTCCACCTACTTAATCACTGTTCACATCCTGATACACGATGCATCATATTCAACTATATAAATCTTTCCTAGCTCTGGAAATAATAGTATCGATGCTGAAGGAAACCCCTAATTAAGTTCCCAAAGGTCTGAAATGTAATAATATGTCCACAGGTACATCACACCCTTCGTAGTTAGGCCTGTTAGTGGCACTGATAAGCGTGAAAATTCTTGTATAAAACATTTGTAGTAACCAGCCTTCCCTAGAAAACTCTGTACCTCAGTGACGTTCTTTTTATTCTCCTTGGAAACTAATACTGTCACTTTCTCTTGGTCTACATATACTCTTGTCTCCGAGATAACATGACCTAATAAGTGAATCTGGTTCATCCAAAAGTGTCATTTTTAGATCCTAGCATATAACTGATGCTCTCCTATTGTACTCAAAATGATCTCAAGATGGGTAGCATGGTCACGTAGTGTATAAGATTACATCAAGATATCATCCATGAAAACTAACATGAAGGAATCCAAGTATGGATGGAACTCTCAATTCAACAGTTCCATAAAAATAGCAGGCATGTTCATGAGACTGAATGACATAACCACATAATCATATAGTCCATACCTACTCCGAAAGGTTGTATGAGGTATATCAGATGGTCTAATGTGAAACTAATAAAAACTAGATCTCAAATCAATCTTAGAGAACACTATGCCTCCTTAAAGTTGATCAAATAGGTCATCAATCCCAGGTAAGGGATATTGGTTCTTGACTATCAACCGCTTCAAATTGCAATAATCCACACAAAGTCAGTGGGTATCGTCCGCCTTCTTCGCAAAAAGGACAGGTGAACCCTAATGAGAATTACTATGTCGAATGAAACCCTTTTCCTGAAACTCCTCTAACTACTTCATGAGATAATGTAACTCTAGTTTAGACATCCAATATTGAGGAAGGGACACTGTTGCCACTCCGGGCACAAGATCAATATAAACTTCTACCTCTCACTCCGGAGGAAAACCAGAAAAGTCCTCTAGAAAGTCATCCCAGAAATGATCCACCACTAGAGAAAATTACATCGGTAAAGTTCCATGTTCATCTATATATAGAGTAGAAATATGGGTTGTAACTCCTCCCAACCCATAATGCTTGAGTCCCGCTCTTCTGGCCTGGACATCCCATTCACCCATACGTAGAAACAAACTACCCTCTAGTTATGTGAAACTCACCCTATGATGATAGCAGTCGACAACAGCCTGGTAGGAAACCAACCAGTCCATTTCGAGAATGTCATCTTTTATTGTCATCTCTACGACATAGAGGACCCATAATAAGTGACACCAACCAATATTAAGAGGGAACTCCTTGAACTTGCGTAAAAAAGCCATTCTAATCCCCAAAGGAGTGTCTGGCATCAAGATATCAGTAGAAGTTAAGGTATAGAGCCCAATGATCTCCACAATAACAATTGATATTAAAATATGGGAAGCCCCTGTATTGAAAAGTGAAGAAGCTAAAACTGAGGCAACTTGAATCGTACCTCTAACTATAGAGGGTCGAGGATCCTGCTCTTGCTGGGTCTGCTCCACTACTAATGTCTGACCTGTACTGCATCCCTGCAACCCTACCTGACCACCCGAAGCTGATTCACCCAGTTGTTGCTGAAAACCTAGAGACGGGATACCACGACCTCTACCTCTACCTCACCCTAAACGACTAGAAGAACTCTAGTTCCCCGAATAATGAGAATCGGGATTTCCTGCTCCTGAACAAGGAGTCATAGAAGAACCTATATCACCAACTGCTGGTGAGTAAAACTGATAGAAACGCTAAAGATGACACATCTTGCCACACAATCAGTACTGAACTAGGACTCTCAAGAAATTTCTCTTCATATGACTGCCCATCACAAACTGGTAGAAAACCACTTGGCTACATAACGGTGTATCCTGCCTACTCACATCTCCACGTACTGACTCCCTATGATGCTTCTGACTAAAATCCAGAGAAGCACCGACTCAAGATGCTGAACCACCCTAGCCCACATCTACAGAATCCCTCAGGTTGTGCTATGTGATCAGAAAATTGTTTACTATGGAATATAGGGTCATCAACCTAAATATGTTCAACTGAGATCAGATTCCATGCCTGAGACCAGCCTTAATCCTCCTTGCCAGAAATAACTCAATACCCCCCAGAATGGGTGTGAAGCGCTTAAGCTCTATGAAGTGAGAATAATAATCCATGACTGAGGGAGTACCCTACTCCAAACTCATGAACACTTGGGATCGATCAACCATAAAAGTATCTAGGTATAATTATTCATATATGTCATGCTAGAACTCATACCAAACCATAACCTGGTGGCGTTCTACTTGTGACATCACACCACACCATCTCTTGGCAGAATCCCAAAGCATGTAAGTTGCGAGATTCACCCTCAATTATGGTGAAATATCCAGATGTTTGAAGATAGATAGAATGGATTATGACCATGAATCTAAAACCTAAGATCCTCTATCCCTTGAAAATGTGGGAGGATGTTGCTGTTATAAAACCCACGACAACTCTCCCATAGACAGGGAAGGATGCAGTGCTCCCTGGATGGTATTCATAATCCTCATGAAGCCTTCTCTGAACTCTGCATCACCACCTATATCTAGAATGATAGTTGGTTCCATGACAGGAATGACAGGAGGATCTACTAGTAGTCCATATTCTACCATTTTCAGTGTTTGATCATTGCCCTGTATTTGGCGTAAAATCGGAGGATGTCTTAGTGCCTGACTCTGCAAGGTCAAACACACACCTCAGTTTAAGATTCTCAAGGACTAAAAATTATAAGAGAAATGAAGGAAACTGAGAAGTATGAAATTAATGATTTCTAACACATAGATAAATGACATGTATAATAACTACATGACATGTTACCTTAAGACTTTACATGGGTCTGTACATCTTCCAACCCTAGTTGTGTAACACCCTTACCCATGGCATGTTCTACTTCGGACACATCATGTACTTGAATCATTTCCCCCTACCAGAGTTCCACTAAATGGCTATAAACACGGATCCTACCAGGAAAACTCTACACAACATGTGTGCCCTAGACACAATGTGTATCCCTTAAGTCATAACCATCCATGTCGTTAGTCACATGATCGGCGACACAGATAACTCAACACAGAGTGTAATAACACAACACGATGTGTATAACCTATGATTCATCCATTAGTGTCACTAATCACATGACTAGACACATGGTCTCTACAACCTATCTTGTACGTTCGGTAGACAGAGTGTACATTTGGTACACGACATGTTCCACCAAAGAAAACTCAACCCCATGTATCTACCCACACATTCAGTCACACAGTTAAAGACTACACGACATGTACATATAGTGCACGATGTGTACTTTATAAAAACAGTTCCTTCCTAAACAGAAGGATACATGGCATGTATTCATCAATACACACCAGGTATTCTAGGGTTTTTCGAATAGTAAGCCTTAGAAACTACTCTATAACCACATAAAAACACAGAAACAAACATTAAAGTGCCAAATTCCAATCCATGTGGGGACATACTCCCCACTAATCAAACCTTAGCATCTTATTCATGTCATATAACAAGTATAATAGTGTAAGAAAAAACATGATCCACAAAATTCTAATCCATGAGGTCCCATAACACCTCTGGGACCAAAGTTTGGAGATCATTTATAAAGACCTGGAAATTACATGTAAATGTTTTTTAATTATATGGGAATTTTACAAGTCTGTGAAAATAGATGGTGCGTTATTCCGAGGCCCGGTGTGCCCATAACAAATTTCTGAACTTTTTTTAGGTACGTTCATTAAACGTACAAGCGGGTTTTTATAACTTTTGAACCTTTTCTCAGAATTGAAATTTCAAGGCTATATTAAACTCGCAATATTGATATTCACTTAAGAAGACCTTCACCTCGACCACCGTAGGTCGAGGGTGAATGTTAGTTTTTGTGATTTTTCATGGAAATAAAAATAAAATAAACTTTTATTTTATTTTTATAGTCTACTTTTTGAATGCTCGGTGGTGGGGACCACCTGAGCTATAAAAGCCACAACTTTAAATCTATGGTGGTGGGGACCACATGAACCCCTCTTATTGGAAGGGGGGAATCTCTCAACTAACCATTAATTGACTCCTCCCTTTTAATTAAGCCATATTAATTGATCCAATTAATTATGCCAACTCCATTTGTGCCAACAAATTAAATTGATAAAATTAATATTAGTGTTGGCTCCTCACTTGTTTCTATTGGGGGAAAACATTGGAGAATGGGAGCACTTTGGAGGATCATTATCTCCCAATTAAGAACACGCCATCTTCTCTAACAAAGAACACACCACCTCCAACATGGTATGTCTTCAACGATGATGAATCGATGTCAGTCCTTTCCTCCTCATCGACTTCAAAAAATCTGCAAGGTATGGGTTACTTTTTGATTTATCATCATTAAATTTCATCTCACATTGAATCACCTCAGTTAAGTTGATTGCTAATGATCTAACGTGGAGGGTACGGGCCAAACGAACATGGCCCGACCCCTCCGCAAATCTTTTGGTTCTTTTTGTGTTATCCGCGATGGAGGAGGAAAAAACCATCAGCCGTGGAGAAGCAGGGGTGGCAGCCAACTGCGCCCGGATACATGATGAGGCAGAAGTGTATGTCCATTCCCCCCGACAAGCTAGGGACATGACTAGTGTTGTGCTAATGAAGGGAGGGCAGCTGGCGTTCAGCCGACCATGGAGGGGCGGCACACGACGCGTCGTCGGGACGCAAAGAGACTGACCGTTATTTCCAGACAAGTTGAACCGAGCAGGACCCACAGGTCCCGCGTGATGCTAGTGACCAAATGGCTCTGGCCATTCAGTGAGTAAAGGTTGGGGGCATGTGACTCCACCCCTATTGCGTCCAAGCTGGGCCACCCAACTCTAGATGACCTCCCAATGCGGGCCAGGCTGCTCAGAAGGGGCTTGGCCACCCGACACAGGTCGAGAAACCAAGCACATTCCGAGCTGCCCCAGCGCAGGCTGGGCCATGCAGCGCTGGACGGGTCGACCCGAATCGGGTCACTCCGACCAGGTCGGACGAGACTCTGACCAACTTCGACCTATTTCTGCTCTTTTGGCCATATCTATGGCACCGAGCATTTGTTTGATGAACCGTCAGTGGCCCTAGAAACCTTGGAGTGATATGGTAATTTTGATATTCCCCACTTGAGATTTGGATAAAGTTGTGGTATGGTCGGGTTGGATCAAGCAGGAATCCAACCAGGCCCTCCGGACTAAAAGGCTAATAACATACAGACTGGGGGTCCGATTGATGCACCGTATGTTGCATTGAGACCCCTATTACATGTCGGTCCTTTGGGATACTTCTTCATGGTACATAGTGGTAGTTCTATTATTGACCAATAGAATTAGAAGCAGACCCTCAAGGAGATAAGAAAGAATAGTGCGAGAATACTATATCTAGTTGTAACATGGGAAAGGGATCCTTGTAGGGTCTGTATTTGAGGATCCCACATGGATCCATTATATGAATCTATATGGGTCTACTCTAGGATCTTGTGTGGGTCTGATGATGTACATGGATCCTGTGTGGGTCTAATGATGTACTAGGATTCTGTGTGGGTCAAATGACGTACTAGGATCCTGTGTGGGTCTGATACCGTACTAGGATCCTTTGTGGGCCCGACGACGTACTACGATCTTATATGGTTCTGATGATGATTTAAGATCCTATGTGGGTATGCCTCTTAATGGAGAATGATGATTCAATAGTTATATATTGTCATCTTTACTACTGTACGTAAGTTATACCTGGTATGAGTTGTGTCTTTACCTTCATGGTGTTACCTTGGTGGTATTCTTCTATTTGGAGTACCTATGTGGTACTTACCATTGTGGTATTCCTTCCATTGTGGAACATATGAGCTTTGGAATTTTGATTTGGACTGTGTGTTTCCTCATAATTCAGATGGGTATACTTTAAAACTTAGGTATAAGTATGGGAATATACCATAGTAGAGAATTCAGTTGATTACTTGTTGTGTGATTTATCCTTGGTAGATTTTGTGAGACCTTGAGGGTCTCAGGGTCCCTACTAAGTATCATTATATTCACCTCTACATTGGCTATTCCCGCACCTTATTGTGTTTGGTGCAGACGACAGAAAATGCTGGCTGAGGATGAGACTACCTAGACTGGAGGTAGCTCGAATGTGGATATTAGATGAGGCATACTGCAGAGACGACCATTCGAGAGCTGTACCTATCCTATAAGTAGGATCCATGGCGGGTGTTCTTAGGATCTGTTCTAGTTTACTTGTACTTTTTAGTTTCCTGTACTTTCTAGATGGGCTTGTATTCTGGCCCCTTTACTAACTGTACTCACAGTATTTACTATTCTACGTAACATGTTCTCATGTCCATATGTGTGTTTGGTTTTGTGTTTTTACAGTTTATAAAGTCAATTCCTTCCTGGATTTAGGGAAATACGCCTTCGGTGCTGGTCGTTGGCCCCTGGCCTATGGAAGGTGGGCTTGGGGTAGTCACGACACGGGCCCTGGGGGACGAGTCGGGAAAAATTGGTATCAGAGAAGTCAGTTCTATCATAGAACATTGGACTATGATCTTCTAATTGAAATAGTGTTAAGTGTAGTGAGTGTGGTTACCAATTTAGGGAATCCAGTGTTGCTGCGGCAGCTGACAAATCCATACACCAGAATCCTGAATTCTGATTTCGGTCTCAGTGCACAAAAACACTAATTGCGTGTGTGTTTTTGAGAGTTTTCTTTGTAATCTCATTGAGTCAACTCACCAGGTATAACTTAATGATCGTGGCGAACCTGTTTCCTTTTCAGGATGCCTCCACACAGACAGCTTGCTGGGGTTCTAGGTATAGTATGTGCTAATAGCCCATCGGGTGACGAGGCCTCAGTACAGGGCCCTCTTACAGTAGAAGCAAGAGCGGAGGCACCAGCAGTACCATTACCCATTCGGCCACCAATACCACCAGCCCCAGCAGAAGAGGGTGCACATCGCTTGAGCATGTTTCACAAGATCCAGTGCCAGAGGCCATCCAGGTTCAGGGTAAGATGGATCCACAGGCAGTTGATGATTGGATGGTGGCCCTGGTCAGAGTCTTCTGACTGGTAGGGACACCAGTTGATCTCATGGTGATCCTTTCCACCAGTCTTCTATAACTGGTAGTAGACAGATGTCTCAAAGGACTAAGAGGAACCGACCCATGGTTGGATGACCGTATGATTTACGTTCAGTTGTGCAGGGGCACATGAGACAAAGCCAGGCATGCGAGGAGTAGGCAGTGTTTCACATGCGGTGGGTAGGGTCACACAGATTGTGATGGTCCGACCCGTCATACGGATGATCAGCAGACAGTAGAATGAATTCCTAGGAATATATAGAGGTTCATTCGAGGAGGTCCTTAGTGAGAAGGAAGACATGGTAGAGGAGATGGCCATGCTGCTGGAGGTGGGCGACGATTCGAGGTGTAACCACCACCACCACCAGGTGGTCCACCCCAACCATAGGGAGCAGGTGGATAAGGGAGATCTCAACTCCATGTAGATGAGGCCTACTACCATGGAATTATGGAGATGATACGAGGTACAATATGTTTATACTCCACCTTAGCTGCACTACTTATAGTCATAGGTTCTGGTCATTCGTTTATTGAAACTACCCTCGTTCAGTGCTCAGACATTTCGGTGGAGTTGTTGGCTCAATCCTTATTCCTAGAGACTCCTACGAGAGAGGATTCCATGATTACACACTGGTTCCGACAGTATGAGCTTAATATAGGAGGTGAGATATTTAGTTGGGATCTCCTAGTAGCGGCATCGAGGCCTTATGACGTCATCTTGGGTATGGACTAGTTAACTACAGTCCATGATCAGATTGACTGTATTTGGCGCAAAGTGCGGTGTGTCCTCATGGATGGGACTAGGTTTACCTTCACGAATAGGAAGGGATCCTTTACAGCACAGGATGGACTTACCCGGAGAAAGGTGTAACTGGTTACATATTAGTTTGATAGCCTTACACTCAGAGCAGATGACGTGGAGAGTCTAAGCTATTCTGTAGTGGTGGACCAGTATGCGAATGTCTTTCCTGATGATGTTTCGGGTCTACTCCCTCATAGAGAGGTGCAATTTTACATTGAATTTTACCCCGAGATGACACTAAAATCTAAACCAGAGTATCAGATGGATCTTTTAGAGCTTTGTGAGATGTGGGTACTATAGGACGACTTACATGGGAAAGGATTCATACCGCCCAGTGTTTCTCCTTGGGTAGCCCTGATCTTATTTTCCAAGAAGGTAGATGGGATCTTGAGTCTTTGTGTTGACTATCGGCACCTAAACTAGGTGACCGTGAAGAACAAGTACCCACTTCCGAGGATTGAAAACCTATTTGATCACCTAAAGAGGGCATGGTGGTTCTCGAAGATAGATCTCAGGTCAGGCTATCACCAGCTGAGAGTACGAGACGAGGATGTATAGAAGATGGATTTCAGATGTCGGTATGACCATTACGAGTTCTCAGTTATTCCATTCAGTGAAAGAAATGCTATAGCAGTATTCATGGGACTCATTAATAGGATCTTTTAGCCATAACTTGATCACTTTGTAGTATTCTTCATCAATGAAATTCTTATCTACTCGGATACTGAGGAGGATAATGCCTATCATTTACAGATAGTTCTAGACACACATTGAGAGCACCAGCATTATGGTAAACTCTCAAAGCTTCAGTTCCGGATCTGAGAGGATCCCTTTCTAAGACATTTCCTCTCAGAGGTAGGAGTTGCAGTGGATCCAGTGAAGATTGAGTTGGTACATTCTTGGAATCCACCCATGAGTGTGACGGAGGTACGAAGTTTCCTGGATTTGTCCATATGCTACCAAATATTTGTGCCATATTTCTCTAGAGTTGCAGAACTTTTATCAGTGTTAATGAAGAAGGGAAAACCCTTTGATTGGTCGGAGAGATGCCAGCAGAGTTTTTGGGAGCTGAGGTAGAGGCTGACTAGTGCCCCCATCTTGAGGATACCAGAGGAGGGTGTAGGGTACATATTCTACTACGACGCATCAGGGACTGGGTTCGGATGTGTCCAAATGTAGGGGTGAGTAGTGATCGCATATGGTTCTCGATAACTGAGACAACATGAGAAGAACTATGCTACCCATGACCTAGAGTTAGAAGTAGTGGTCTTCTCCTTGAAGATGTGGCGACATTACTTGATGGGTGAGCATTTTACAGCCTACTCAGATCACAAGAGTATCAAGTATATCTTCTCTCAGAAGGAACTGAACCTGAGACAGTGACATTGGATTGAGTTCCTCCAGGACTATGACTTTGAGATAGTCTATAATTAAGGGAAGGGAAACGTATTAGCAGATGAAATCAGCATGAGATCTAGTATTCAACTGCTATGTGAGGTGACCGAGTAGCTGGCCACTTTGCAGACATCCTTTGTGGATCGAAATAGAGAAGCTTTTCTTCAGTTTCTTACAGTCACTCCCCCATTTCTTCATCAATTCATGGAGGCACAGTGTGGGGACACTGACTACGAGGCATGGCTTGCTATGATATCCATAAGAGAGGCACCTAATAGATTTTATGAAGGTGGGGTGCACACCAACCTTTTCGGAGGATGTACCATGGTACTATTGTCGCTTCAGTTTGATGTGTGGAGGGAGTTACATACATCCCCTCTAGCGGTACATTCAGAAGTAGCGAAGATGTACTAGGATCTCCAATGATAGTACTGGAGGCCAGGAATGAAAAAAGCTGTAGCATAATTTGTCTCTCGGTGCCTCACTTGTTAGCAAGTGAAGGCGGAGCATTAGGGACCCACAGGCTTAGTTCGGCCTTTAGAGGTCCAAGAGTGAATGAGGGATGGGATATCCATGGACTTCGTGATAGGAATTCCATTTAGTCTAAAGGACATGATTCTATCTAGGTGATCGTCGACTGACTCACCATGTCGGACCACTACCTACTAATCAGAGAGCAGGGTTCAATACAGAGCTTGTGATGCCTCTAGGTGAAAGAGACTATGAGGCTACATGGAGTACCCTCGATGATTGTCTCTGATCGTGATTCACATTTTACTTCCCGACTATTGACGGGGTTGTAGGAGGCTTTCAGGATGCAGCTTTGTTTGTGCACTAGCTTCCATCCTCAGACGGATGGCCAGACTGAGCAGACTATTCAAACCCTCAAGGACATGCTACGTGCTTGCGTCCTCGAATTCGGTCGCAGCTGAGAGCATCACTAGCCTTTTGTGGAGTTTTCATATTACAATAGATATCACTCCACCATTAGGATGGCACCTTTTGAGGCGTTGTACTAGTGACCTTGTAGATCACCATTGTGCTGGACTGACCCTGGTGAGTCAGCACTCGTAGGACCAGAGATGGTACGAGCTACCATAGAGAAAGTGAAGATAATCCAGGAGCAGATGAAGACTTCACAGAGTAGTAAGAAGTCTTATGCCGATAAGAGACAGAGACCTCTGGAGTTCGAGGATGGCGACCACATCTTTCTATGGGTCTCACCCTAATGGGGTTTGCGGGGATTTGGCTGGGGCGACAAGTAATCTTCGAGGTTCATTGGACCCTTCCAGGTCCTGAATAGAGTTGGCGAGGTGGCTACCCGCCTAGCACATCCCACTCAGTTGCCCCAAGTGCATGACATCTTCAATGTATATCAACTGAGGAGATACGTGCATGGCCCTTCCCATGTCATCGACCATGGTGAGCTGGAAATCGATGATGGGGAGACGTTTACGGAGGATCCAGTAGATATTGAGGATTGATAGGAGCAGGTACTTTGTGTGTGGTCGATACCTCTAGTTTTCATTTAGTGGCAGCATGGGAACCTCCAAGAGAGCACATGGGAGTGGGAGGCTCATATTCGTGCTCAGTACCCCCACTTGTTTTCCTAGTTTTTGTGATGTGAATTTCTGGGATGAAAAGCCCTAAGTTGGGGAGAATGTAAAGATTAGGAAATTCTATGTAATGTTTTAATTATATAGGAATTTTACGAGTTCGTGTAAATTTACAGCACATGATTCCAAGCCCCGATGTGCCCGGAATGAATTTCTGAACTTTTTTTTGGTACGTTCAGTAAACGTATCAGTGAGTTTTTTGTAACTTTTGAACCAGTGATCGGAATTGAAATCTGAGGGCACCATGGAACTCACATCACCTATGTTCTCTTAAAGAGACATTTACCTCGACCGTGGTAGGTTGGGGGTGAAACTTACTTTTTGTGCTTTTCGTGGAAATAAAAAAACTTTTATTTTATTTTTATAATCTCCTTTTTGAATGCTCGGTGGTAGGGACCACCCAAGCTAGAAAACTACCGAATTTAAATCTATGACTGTGGGGACCACCTGAACACCTCTTAATGGGGAAGGGGGAACCTCTCAACTCCCCCTTAATTGATTCTTCCCATTTAATTAATAAAAATTAGTTGAGCCAATTAATTATGCCAACTCCATTTGTGCCAAAAAATTAAATTGATAAGCTTAATATTTGTGTTGGATCCTCACTTTTTTTATTGGGTGAAATCATTTGCGATAGTGAGAACTTTGGAGGATCATTCTCTCCCAACAAAGAACGTGTCATCTTCTCTAATGAATAACGCACCACCTTCAATGTAGGACATATTCTATGAAAACGAACCGACATCTATCCTATCATCCTCATCAATGTCAAAAAAACCTTGAGGTAGGGGTGTGTTTTCGATTGATCATCATTAATTTTCCTCTCACGTTGAATCACATCCATTATGCCGCTTACTACAGCTCTAATGTAGAGGGTACGGGCCAAACGAACATGGAACGGGCCCTCTTCAAATCTTGTAGTTCTTTTTGTGTTCTTCGTGATGGAGGAGGACGACATCCATCGGCCATGATGGAGCAAGGGTGGTGGCTAGTGGAGGTCGGCCACACGACGGGGCAGCCGTGCTCATCTGTGTTGCCCGGTGAGCAAGGGCCGCAGCTTGTGCCGTGACGGCGAAGGGAGGGAGGCCAATGTTCGGCCGAACGTGGAGGGGTGGTGCACGACATGATTTTGGGAGGCAAAGGGGCCAGCTGTTATGGCCGACCAAGTTGAACCGCGCGGGACTCGCAGGTCCCGCGTACTGCTGGCAACCAAACGACTTCGGTTGTTCGGTGAGTAGAGGTGGGGAGTGAGCGACTCCCCCTGTATGTGGCTGGGTCAGGCCTCCCAGGTCAGGCCGCTCTATGCGGTTCGGACCACCCAGAATGGTCTCGGCCACCCAACGCATGCCAGAATGTCAAGCATGGTCCAGGCTGCCAAGTGCGGGCTGGGCCGCCCTGCGTGGGCTGGGTCGGGCCGACCTGGTCGATCGGGACCTGGACCAGCTTTGACACATTTCTGCTCTTTTGGCCATAACTTTTGCACCAGACTTCAATTTGAAGAATCCTTTACAGCATCGAAAACCATGGAGTGAGACAGTACTTTTGTTATACCCCACATTAGATTTGGATAAAGTTTGAGTACAGTTGGGTTGGATCTAGCACGAATCTTATAGGGACCTTATGACCAAAAGGCTAATAACTTATAGACTGAGATTCCGATTACTGCAATGTCTGATGCGTTGTGACCCCTATTACATGGCGTTCCTTTGGAATACTTCTTCGTGGGACTTCGTGTAAGTTAGTGTATAGAATAAACTGTTTGAGGAGTGGACCCTCCCAAAGACAAGCAACCTTAGTGCGGGAACCCTGTAGCTAGTTGTAACATAAGAAAGGAATCCTTCATGGGTCTGTATTTGAGGATCCCACATGGATACTCTCTAGGAATCCATGTGGGACTACTCTAAGATCCAATTTGGGTCTGATGATGTACTTGGATATTGTGTGGGTCTGAAGATGTATGAGGATCCTATGTGGGTCTGATAGTGTACGAGGATCGTGTGTGGGTTTGTTGCCATACTAGGATCCTATGTGGGTTTGACGATGTACTACGATCCTATGTGGGTCTGATGATAAATTAGGATCCTACGTGGGTCTGCCTCTTAATAGAGTAAGATGATTCAATAGTTACATCTTTTCATCTTTACTACCATACCTAAGTTATACCTGGTATGAGACGAGTTTTTACCTTCGTGGTGTTACCTTGGTGGTATTCTTCTATGTGGTGTACCTATGTGGTACTTATCTTCATGATATTCCTTCCTTTGTGGAACAATTGTGCATTGGGATTTTGTGTTGGACCCTGTGTTTCCACATGATTTAGATGGGTATACATGATAACTTATGAATATGTATGGGAATAAACCTAAGTAGTGTTGTCAAATGATTACATGTTGTGTGGTTTATCATTTTTGGATTTTGTGAGACCTTGAGGGTCTCGGGTCACTACTGAGTATCGTTATACTCACCCCTACACATGTTATGCTTGCACCATGTTTTTTTTGGTGAAGACGACAAACATCCCTGACTGAGGACAAGAGTACCAGGACTAGAGGTAGATTGATGGTGGACATTACATGAGGCATACCGCAGATACGACCATTCGAGAGCTGTACCTACCCTACAGGTAGGATCCTTGGTGGGTGTTCATAGGAGTTGTTCGAGTTTACTTGTAATTTTCAGTTTCTTGTACTTTTCAGTTGGGCTTTTATTCTAGCCTCTTTACTTACTATATTCACTCTATTTCTATTCAACATACCTTGTGTTCGTATCCATCCGTGTGCTTGGTTGTGTGAGTTTACAGGTTATAAAGGCAATGCCTTCCCTGTTTTAAGGAAATACGCCTTCGGTGCTGGTCGCCAGCCCCTAGCCTGTGGAAAGCGGGCTTGGGGGTTGTCACGACACGGGCCCCTGGGGAGGGGTTGTGAGATCATTCAAATGAAACCTTACACAATTACCAATATCCTATCATATTGTAGGTATTTTATCAAGGCATATATCAAAACAACATTTGTATCTAGGTCAACATCTATCAAGACAACATGCAATTGGTAATGCACCCTAAATGGCATGACAAGAATGCATGATATGTAATCTCTACAGAGTTCCTATATGATTCCTAAGATGGAATACCCACACTTCATTGGGTTTAAATAGTTATAAAACCTCAATAACACCATTTATAACAACACAAATCAAGTGAGCCTCACAATGGTGAAATCAAATCCACTCTAACAATTCCAAAAACAAACAAATTTCAATAATTGAGGCAAATTGTCTTTTCCTTGAACATGAGTTAGCTACTCCCAGATATAACGTATTACCAACTACATATTCATTATTATCCCTATCTATAGGGTCCAAAAAGTATGTCAAGAAGAAAAGAATTCCTCTAATACCAGTTTGTAAAGTCTCGGTTCTGGGTTCCGCCCAATGGTTCCCCGTACCTGGTTGGTCACATGTCCTTAAGTGCATTTCCACAAATAGAAGAGGATGCCGACTATCAGCAAGGGCCTTGCGTGTGATAGTGTGGAAACTATTCCCTCATTGGTAGAGTCACACAGTAGATAAAAACATATAAAAGTAGTGTAAATAGTAAATCCATACAATATAATAAAAAATTGAAGGCTGAAAGTAAATAAACAAATGCAGCATATTTATGTAAATAATTATGTATGTCACAAGTATCTAGGAAATCATCCAAACAAGTCACAATGTGGGAATATAGTACTAAAACCATGTAAAAAAGAAAACAAGTAAACTCCAACAACATTGCAAGCCTCATCTTTGTCCCATGCTCCTCAGCTCCACAATAGTCAAGTACCTGAAGTAGAATTGGGATTTACTTTATATATACATGGAGCTATAGAATTTGTTTGGGCCCAAAATCTTGATCCAAATAAAGTGTGAGAGGAATCATAGTAGGAAACCACCCAATGATCTATGCCCAACTATCAATGAGTATATATAACAGGAAAAGAGGAAAAATGATGAAATAAACATGAAAGTACTCAAAATTATACAGTCCTATAGTTTCAACTACATTAATTTACATTTATTAATTAGTCAACCCATCATTCACAAGTAATCATATGGGAATTTGCTCATAGCCTAATCCCTCTGGTTCAACTTATCATTTAACAATAAAGGTATAATGACCCTCTGGGATAACACACACTGTCTAGCCCCTTTGGTATCATGAAAACAAAGACTCTCTGAGGAAGCACTTACTGACAATTCCCCCTATAGTATTTTAATGATAAACTAAAGACTCTATAAGGAATCACACAATGTAAATTCCCCTTGTGTTCTTGTAACGATAACTATAGAAACTCTGAGGGTTCACTCAACGTCAATCCCCCTTATGGCCTCACAGCATGAAAAGTACAATAGACACTCTGGAAAATCCCTCAACGTCAATTCCCCCTATGGTCTCACTGCACCAGGTTCCCACAACCATGTGTAAATAAATCGTGCAGAAATGATATTCATCATACAATGTAAATCACAAATACTACTTGGATAAATGGCTGAATTGCATAACAAAAGAGTGTCAGATAATATCACTCCATACTAACAACACTAGGAATGGAATATAGAGTAGCCTAATAAGAAATTCAAGACCCAATGGACAATATTAGATCAAACATGGGAAGACCCATCCATATCAATGTAAATAAAAATATTTATAATAAAAAACCCATACATAAGAAAACAAGGCACGAGAGGCATTAACAGTGTTAAATTTCATAAATATGAAATATCTTAAACAAGGGTATTAGCACCTTTTGCGTATATAATTCCAATAAAAACTACTGAAAGGAACAAACCACATACCTCGATGTAGTACGATCTATATTGTTGAACCTCAACCACTGAATTGACCTAGAACACTATAGATATACAAAAATCTCAAAACTATTCAATCAAGAATATCTCACGAAAGAGGAGGAATCAAGAGATAAGGCTCTAAAAGAATGAATAACTCACCTTGGCAATTCCAACACAATTGACAGTGTTTGATTCAAATAATAGATGACCAAATGGGGGCTTGAAGAAGAATCGGTGATATCCATCACTCTTGGATGAGATGAGTTCAGAAGAATATACTTCTATTAATTAGATGAGACCTCGGTCTGATAAAATAAATAAAAATAAATATACATGGCATGTTCCCAAAGGATACAAGGTGTGTATAGGCCATTAATGGGCCCCACTTTAGGCGGTCTCCATGTCACCTCGCAAGACCATGTACTCGGCCGTCACAGGGAAAATATATGGGTACCAATGGAAACTATGTACATGGTGTGTACTCCTATGTACATGATGTGTACATATTGAATTTCCAAATTCCCTCCTTTTCTAAAAAACATGTGAAATCAAGATCCAAACATGGAATGAATATCTAGGTTTTTACACTAACCATTAATCATTAAACAGATTCATAAGATAGAACTGAAACAATTTGTATCACATCAACATGTAATCATGTATTCTACCCATTCCATAATCTCGAGTTCCACCCCCAATATCTACATTCATTTCCCGATGCATCTTACCATTATAGGCATCAACTATTACCAAATAATTTGGGCCTCCCCACCCCATCACATCATCCATTCTAGGATCATCTATCCCAGGCTCATATAAACCTCAGGTCTCCCTACCTCATAACATTTTATCTATCATAGGATCATCCATACCATACTCATGTCACAAGAATCATATCCAATGAAAATCATAAACGAGTAAGAATCAAACAAGAAATCATAAACAATATGAAAATATTGGCCCTAAAGAAAGGAATCTGGCCTTCACACAAAAATGAGATATCACAAATCCAAATTAAAAGCACTCGACCTTCTTCAAAATATGGTAAAATCAGGAACAAGAAATTTATTTGAATAAAAAACTGATTCTTATTCTGTCTTGAATTAACTGATTCATTATTCATAATTTCCAACTATGGGAAACCTAAGGCATAGACCTATAACATTTTACTAAATTAATTAAAAAATTAATTTAAACATGGTTCTAAGAATCCAACCATTCTCATCTATCATGAATTTTCATTATCATTAACAATCATAAAAAGGATTCAAATTATTTATCAATTGCATTAATCAAATGAATGATCAGTTTCAATTACACATGCACATTTAATCAATTTAATTATAGAAAATTTACATTAACCACTGGATTATATTTTTTTATCTTCTTTAAATTCTTAATCAAATTAATTATAAATTAATTATGTTATAACATTATTTATCAATTTAATCTTGCTACCCTTATAATAAGATCATTATAACAAATCATACTGCATTGATATCACACAATCTAGAAAATAATGAGGTAAACTCCTATCATAATGTAAAGTAAAAACATCATCTGCATGCGATCACAACCAATTTCTATAATCCAGTTCAATATCATTGGATTAATTTCATTACCATCCAAAAGGATAAACCATGATAAATTTATCATTTCAAATAAACAAAATTGTTGTTAAACATATCCTACCTGAAAGGCATCAACACTCATTGCATGAGAATAGACCAACATTACGAATCTTGATCACCTATCCTACAAGAAACAATAACCATCCAAGATTTATGTGACACAACTAAACCCAAAAAATTGAGAAAACCTGATTAAAAACATGTTATGTCAATCTCCATCACAAGAAAAGAATAATGTGGGGAAAAAGATCAAAAGAACAAGAAACTAAAATAAATGGAGATATAACTCACCACGGATAGACATGGAGAACCATAGATCGAAGAATAAAGTCCTAGTATTGATCCCTATCAAACGAATAAAAAACAATGGAAGGGAGTTCCACTGTTCACATATAATTCTAGAGGATTCCCATTGGTTTTTAGAAAACCTGATGCATCCTACTATTTATAATTTGTGTTGAACATGGCATTTATATGATGATTAATGTTTACACGTATTATAAATATTAGGTCTCCAATATCACAAAAAATGCTTCACCTCGTATCATTTAATCATAAATTTATACACGTCATGACGCACCTCATGCACTAGAATTCACAACCTACGAATTTAAACACATGACATGGAAAACATACTCAATGTGTAATCTTCCAGCTTTAATATTTTAGCAGCTAAACCACTATAGACTCATACCAAGCCTCTTTCATGCTCTACAAGCCTCTGAATCATGCAAATGGTTGGACTGTATATATTTGGGCCCTTACTAAATTACACTATGTCTTATAATGGAAAATATTTTTGAATCTAACTTGGTTAAGTTAAGACAAACCTTTTATTAAAAATCCCAATTAAATGAAATTATCTTGGAAAGGGATGTACCAATACTTTGATCTATGGTTTAATTATAATTTATGTAATTTAAGGTGATTCTTGAATTAATATATCTATTTTAGAAACTTTTTTGAAGGGGGCATGTGTCTGTATGTGGAGGATGAAAGGCACGGTTTTTTTTTCCTGCATTCCCACTTTCCAAAGGTGGGCGACATCCTCTCCTTGTTTAGGGACGTTCGCTCCTTGATCTGAACAAGATTATGCGATGTCTATTCTTCCTTCCTTGGATTCCTGCTCGAAACTCATCACATAGTCCGGGTCTCCCTAATAGATTTAATATGTTGTTCGTGAGACTCTCCCAAGTGCCATATCTTCATGGACGCTAGTTAATTACTCTGCATCTTTCAGGACATTCCAAGGGGTCCAGTTAGGGTAGCAACCTTTAGTCAAGGGATTAGTCACGTTGGGCATCAATGGCATGTCTGGATGATGAGGGATTGGCATGTCTAGGTTTTTTCCCCTTCTTATTGGGCTTCTCAAGGGTGCAGAAGCCTGAGATATCCCACATCGAATGTGGGGAATCATATGTCATGGGCATGTATCTGAGGTTTTCCTCAACTTACCATATTTAACACAGGGTATGCCACAAGTTTAACATTCAGTGGAGATGGATCAAACTGATCAGAACACTGACTAGAGTGGATCAGATGGGGAAAACCCCCGGGAGAGAACACCGATGCTGGGGTCAACGTGTAGTTGGATTCCCGACTTCGGTTAAATGGAATGGAGAATGGGGTGGCATGATCCCACAGGGATGTTGTGGCCCGGGTAAGAATCAGGATGGACGATGGAAGGTTCCATGAAGTGGAAGGTGAATGGTTTGGAACCATCCGGAAGATGACGATGGTTTTTGGCTTGAGCCTCGAAGAGGCTTCCTACGTATCCCCGTGGTAGGGAATCAAAGTCCATATAGTTAATATGATGTCAGATTATCATCGATTGTGGTTTCCAATGGCTTACCGCTGGATGAGGTCGTAACAGCTTACCGCTGAATAGGATCACAATGGATTACCGCTAAATTGGGTCATGACGGCTTACGACTGGATGGGGTCAAGACATATTAACTTCGGATATGGTCACAAAGGATTACCACTGATTAAGGTCCCAACAGCTTACCACCGGATGGGGTCACGATGGATTACCGCCGAATAGGGTCACAACGGCGTACCACTGATTGAGGCCGACAGTTTAACGTCATGAAGGACGGGGTAGAACCGACGTGAAAGGGGGTCAGAACTACTGGTTGTTGGGATTGAACCTCATAGAGGCTTCCTACGTACCATAACTTATCAAGGATCAAGTTCTACATAGTCAGGGTTATGGGGGCATTTTGGGCTTACGCTCTGAGGTAGCCCAAGGTGTTGGTGAACCGATGTGAAGGGGTCGGGACGACCGGGTGGATGGTGGGATTGAACCTCTGGGAGGCATTCTACATACCCTTCCTTGGCAAGGATCAAAGACCACGTACTTCATGGGGGTTGGTGAACCAACATGAAGGAGGACCTGAGGTCTAATGTTTATTGGGATTAAACCTCATGGAGGCTTCCTATGTACCTCTCCATGGAAAGGATCAATGTCCACATAGTTCGGGATGGAAATGGGCTCGGTACACCAACGTGGGGGTAGTTGGGACCAATGGATGTGGGGATTGAACCTTGTGGAGGCTTCCTACGTACCTTTCCTTGGCAAGGATCAAAGTCCTCGTAGTTCGGATGGTGGGAACCGACGTGAAGGTGGTCGGAACCAATGGGGTGTTGGGCTTGAACCACGTTGAGGCTTCCTACGTACCTCTCCTTGGAAAGGATCAATGTTAACGTTGTTCGGGTGGTGTGGGGATTATACACTAGGCTTCCCAAAGAAGGTTTTAGGGCCAATGCTTTCTCTAAGCTCACGTGAGTCATGCTCGGTGTGAGAAACAAGATACAACAATGACCTGACGATCACATCGTGAAAGGTGTGTTAATGGGAAGTGGAATGGGGCTTACACATGATCGTGGCGCAAAGTGGAAATAGGGGCTTATGCATGGTTAGAAGCCCAGAGGATTTGGGACTCTATCTAGGATGGGGGCCCAATGGTGACAAATTCCAGCGGGAGAGGGATTTGGCACTGATGAAAGGAGGGGTCCGGCATCCTTCCCCCCTGGTCCTTGGGACCGAAGAAGAATAGAGGACCAGGAATGCTTCCTCTTACAAGAAAACTATGTGATTACACCAGGGTGGTTGCCCTTTCCCGACGAACAGACACTACTCCGATAAAGAGGATCTCATTCCATACGAGGAATGATCTCACACCCGTGGAGACCAGTGGGCGTGCAGAATGTCCTTGGTGGGGGCACCCCACATGCGAGGCATGGGGGAAGGTCCCAATTAAATTTCATGTGCTGAGGATGATGGTTATTGGCAGTTTAACATCATGCAGCTCAGATGAGGTGGTTCACTCCACACCCCTAGGACTTATATAACTGGTACCCTCTGCACCTTGGTGAAGAGAAGGGACATGCAATGTTGTGGCTAGGGGGTGTCATGGAGAGAACCATTTGGGGTACACGTTAGTATGGCTATGCGAAGAAGAAATAACAGTTATCATGTCTATGAGAAGAATCATGAGGAGAAGTAACTCAACAGGTAGTATCGTTGAAGGGACGTTAAAGTTTCATTGTGAAAACCTGAAGAGCCGCACAAGAAAAGGGGTTTTAGAGAAAGAGAGGCCATAGGTAGAAGCCTTGTGAAGCTCTAGTACTCCATGAAATGGAGGGGCATCATGAAGCTTTGTGCTTTGGGAAGTGAAGTTTCCATGGCTAGGCATAGGGCATAAGTGCATATGGGAGGAGCTTCGCGAAGTGGAAAGCCATTCGCAATGAAATGCCTCACAAAGCAAGGGTGACTTAAAAAGCCTAGCATGGGGAAGCGATGTGCTTAGCGATGCACAGTGACCCAGCCTTGGAACTTGGGTTACATGCCCATGGGGGTGCTTCTCGAAGTTAAAAGACATTTGCAAAGCAATTCCCCATGATTTAGGGCCTTGGGAAGCCATTTACTTCCTAATGCATAGTCACCCAACCTTGGCACTTGGGTTTCATGCACATAGGGGGTGCTCCATGAAGCGTAAGTGCTCTGTAAAGACCTGAGTCCCCTTGAGGATCTCCTTCCTTTGTGAAGACCCGGGAGATTCATGAAAGGCGTCCCTATCAGAAGAGGGGCTCAATTAACACCAAGGTGAAGGTACTCCATGGAGTGTAATGTACCTTGAGAAGATCAGGGTTCACAGAGCATAGGCGCTTCACGATTCGAGAGCTAGGAAGACGAAAGGATAGAATGTCTATCCTGTGGGCTCAAGGGGAGCCCTGTATTTATAGGCATGAGGCGTCATGATGCAGCACTCTCTCAGCATGTAGAGAGCTCCTTCGCGGGTCGTCAATGTCACCTAGCATCACAGAGCGGTACCACCTCCTTGATTCGCGAAGGTTCACAAACGTTAGAGGGCGTCGTGAAGCAGTCCCACCTCCTCGATTTGTGATGGCATAAAAAATCAGAGGGCTTCGTGATGCGATCCCACCTCCACTCTTTGAGAGGTATCACGAACATCCGATGGCTTCATGGTGCTATCCCGCCTCCTCGCTTCGTGAGGGCTCACGAATGTCATAGGGCTTCGTGGGGTGGTCCCTCATCCTCGCATTGGGAGGGATCACATAGGGGCTCTTGTGCGCTAGCCGCAGGGCTCCGACAACATTGCAATCTATCTTCACAAGGTTGGATATAATGCTTTCAGGATATTTCTCTCGCCTCCAATTTTGGCATAAAAAAATTCCCCCCTCATACTGGGAGTCGAGGAGAAAGTTAGAATCCGAGGATGAGGGTCCGTTGCAAAAATATTTTGGGTACGGGTGAGGAAATCTCATGAAGAAAGATCATGAGGCGGCTTCTCAAAGGAGTCTCATGAGGTGGAGCACCAAGACACAGTTGGGGTGTGCCGTGAAGTCCGTCATGGCTAGATGAGCCACAAAGCACCCACGGTCGTGTCCTATAAATAGCTGGTCTGACCTCTCTTTTTTCCTTTTCTCTCCACGATTTCAACATTTTGGCACTCTCGATTTGTGAAGCTCGGAATACTCCATGATATCTCTCTATGAATCGGTCCTTTTATTCATGGAATACAACGAATATTCAACTTCGCATTAGTGCGCTTCACGGCTTGCATCTGAAGGTCTGTGCTAGGCTCTGTGATTCCACTGTCCAGATCGAGCTCCACGATTGGTATCCGTTATTGATCTCCATGATTGAGATTCGTGACCAAGTTTTGCAATCCAACCTAAAAATCATCCATATTTTAAGGATAAGATGGCTCACCAGGAGGTCGTTAGTGGGGTCCATGCAGATGCTGACCGAAGGGAAGAGATGGTGAACACATTGGGTCTGGGGGAGTTGGTACTGATTCATTCTGACCTTGATTCACTGGTGTAGATATTGTCAAAAAGACAAAGGGAATTACCATTTTGAAAGATGCTTCCCTAGTTTTGATTTGGACTGAGGGATGATTTCTTCATCCCTAGAGCAAGAAGGAATGAGCCGACCTACTGGTTCAGAAGCACGTCGTGCCATCGCCAGTGGTTTAGGGTGGACAACTGCCATGCTTGGGAGGACATTACGCCTGTTACCATGGATTGTTTATACAATTATATGAATGAAATTGACAGTAAAGAATTGATGCAGGAGACGTACCCTCCTCTGTACCAAACCATCCTAAAGGAGGCACTTAGGAACCTAAAGAAGGGAAGGTATGATGAGTGGGACCTATGCCAAGGTGGCAACTTCACATACGAATGGGTTTGGGCCTACTGGGTAAGCGAATCATGTGAAGCGTTCGGTGCATAGTTGAGGAGAGTAGGCCTGTATGAGGTAGTCTGGGCCTCCCAATTTCACATCTACTAGCTGAAGCAGCTGATGCCAGAGATTTTGAGCCAGTGGTCATCGGGGACCAATACCTCCCACCTGCATTACGGGGTGGTTGTCATCAGCTTATGGGACATGCATTGGATCTCGGGGTTCTCGATACTGAGAGTGATGTGTGACTAATTCCTCCCTTTTATGGGTTTTTGGGAGGATCTGGATAAGATTTCGCCATTGGAAATGTCATTGATGAGACTGGTTCCTGGAGAGGACAAGGAATTAGTGAGATATGTCCACTTCAAACGGTGGTTCAAGCAATTTCTGAACATCCCAAAAGATAAGAAGTTTCCAGTGAGGCCTTGAACATTACCAAAGGGGGCTCAATGGGGCAAGGAACACTCATACTGGCGGCTAATGGAGGGCAGTTAGTGGAAGACCTGGGGCTTCAACATCAACACCGAACAACAACCAATAGTCAGGCTGGTGACATTCATTGTGGCCCTTATCTGTGGCTGGATCATGCCAGTGAGGGATAAAAATATGGGCATACAAACAAGCACATTTATCATGGCCTCCATGCTATCGACCAGAGGGTTGGTGAATCTCGGAATTCTAATGATTTCCAAGATGTAAAAAATGCTCTCGCACATTAGCGAGGGGAAGAGGCCACAGAGGATATGTGGGCCATTCCACCCTCTTTACGAGTTAATAGTGGTGAGAATTAGGGGGTTTATGAATACCCAAACCCTATTTGTCATTTGGGATTGAACTTTCTCCAATCCATCCTAAATACCGCGAGTATATTTCCAGCCACTTTGACCATTCCATCGGTATTAAACCGAGTCTAGAATGTAGAAGAGTTCGACTTCCATCCATTCCCATTGCCAATGGGGGCCTTCACGAATGATGGACGAGGGAAAGAAGAGCACTGGTCTTATCTATTAGCCTTTTGAGGTGGTGTCCTGGTGGAAAGGGTGGATTGTGAGCTACTGTGCGAGCCATACACCCCACATCAATTTTCCTGGAAATTTCAGTTCATGCAGCGACTGACCCCCAGGTTTACCTAGGGGTGCTCCTTGAGGAGCATCCATGCGTGATGAGGCATATGTGGCTCATGTTCAATCGTGAGGATGGAACGATGGGGAATGAGATACCCCTATCTACTGCTGCCTTTGGGTTGGTTAAGGGTCATGATCAAAGCTAGGAGGTGGCCTACCCGGGGGAAATTCTAAAGCAGCGATTAGTTTGGGATGGTGACGGTGGACCTTCCCATCCTCAAGGTCGGGGTTAGAAGGTGGCAGGTATAACCTGTGGTAGCGAGGCTGCCACGACGAAGAGGCCCATATCGTTTGAGGGTGAAGCAGCAGTGGTAGATCCAGTAGTGGTACCAGACCTGACGGTTTCAGAAGAATAGGGTCATCCAGATGGGAGGCTGCCGAGAGGATTTCATAGGATATCCACTTAGGCTCTGGGTAAGTAGCTGCGTCACATAGACATGTTGGATGTTTCCTTCCTGGAGGCCTGGGATTTCTGGGAAGTCAACAAACATTTCCTTATCCCTCTCAAGATGTGGCAACACTTGAACTGTCTCATGATGGACTTGTCGATGATAGGCCATATCAGGTCCAACTTTGCGGTGTCCCGGGTGGAGATAGAGTAGTACCTGGCAGAGTTTGAGGACTTGTGCATTCCAAGGGTGCCCTACGTCCAATGACCGAACCTATCAAGGTTCTACTTGATCATACGGTCCCTCTATAATTATTGGTTTCTGAACTGAGAGAATGCTTCCCTCTATAGGATGAATCGAATGAGTCCTCCTGGGGGGGTGAGGCCGTTACAAGGAGCCCGTTGGAGGATGGAGAAGATGGCGATCAGGGTTCAGACCATGAAGAATTCACCAAAGCGCTAAAGGTAAAACCCTGAAACCCTTCTTCAGGGTCTACTCCCAGGTCAATCAGGACTCCTTACTAACATCTGAACAATGTAGAACGACCTCATATATAGGACTCATTCCCATCCCTCAATGATTGGTTATGCGGGACCTTCAGAATCTATACCTGTGGTTGCAACAACTGCCATGTCTAGCAGGGCCAGTACACCTTAGGTGACCCCTTCATAGCTTTCATACCTTCCAATAATATATGGGGGGCCACACCTCGAGGTCTCGACTACATCAGCACAAGAATGAGACCACGAATTCGATCCCTGTAAGTCCCCTCTACCAAATTTATGGCTGTCATCCCCTGACCATGTGTACTGACATCCATGTCACTTTTTGGCACTCATAGTTCTTCAAATAGCATGATCCACCTCGGCGAGGTTGGTCGGGACTTCTTTTGGCATCCTTCCCAGGGGAATGCCGGTGATCGTGGAGGCGGAGGCTCTAACCGACCAAGCGGGGGCACTCTCGATTATTGGTGGGACCGTCAACAGGGCTAAACCCGAGATCATTGAAGTAGGATCCTATGATGAGGATCGATCAGATAGTCCAGTCCCACCATGCATGATAAAATACCAGACGTGGACCCTACTGAAGAGTTCCTCAGGGTGTTTACCACATATGAGCTTGTCAATCATGCCAACTAGGACAAGATGGCCTATGACGAAGAGGATAGAAAGACAATATGTCGCCGAACGTGGAAACCAGTCAAGCACTTTATCGCTAACACCCCCCAAGAACTATGGTTGGATTATATGGATAGACTTCAATCATGATTTCGAGAACTATGTGATGGGGGAGTGAATACCCAGTGTCCCCACATGCTCGTCCGAGATCTTATGGCGGAAAAGATTCGAATGTATGACTGAGGCCTCAGTGTGGGCTGGAAGCGGAGGAAAGCAGAAAACATCAAGAGACTCCAGGAGGCTGATGACGAGGTCCACCAGCTGTAGAGTCGGGCGAACGAGCACTCAACCTCCATTAGCACCCAATCTGAGCTAATATTGCAATTAAAGGCGCAACTGGTAGAGGATGAAGAGGGCATGGAGCGATCCTATGATGAAATGTAAGTCATTCATACCAATAGGGAGCGAGCCTAGATTACGGCCAACGAATTGCGCCCCATCGCTGCCGAGGAGGAGCAATAGCTGAATAGGTGGCCGCAACTCCCAGACGCCACCAGCCAGAGGGTAGCAGAGCTACTACACTCTTTTGAAGAGGTTAACTCAGCCATGGGGGGAAACGACCGTCGAGTACTGTAATGATTACTAACCCTCAAACGTACTTTCATACTTTGATCATTTGATTCCATAGCCTACATGAGTTCCATTATTTGTATAGGTTTTACACGCATCTGTTATATTTGCGAAACACCCAGTGATCAATCCCTAAGCTCATGCGGGATGTGCCCAATGTGAGAAACAAAGGATGACCGCTATGTCATTTCACCTGAACATAAGAGTGATGACTATGTTTTGAGCATCTAGGGTTTGAACAACTGACCTAGATTCCTGGGAAGAGAAGGGAGATACCTGACTGGAGAGTGAAGAACTCAAAACAACGGAATTTCCATTTTCCTAGTGTGCTCTTGTACACAAACGGGGTAACACCAAGGGCGATGGAATCAATCCGAATAAATATAAATGGAAGGTGTGAATCGTGATTCCAAGGATTCAGAACACTATGAGGGTGGCGTGATAATAAAGAATAACTATTGACTGCATTCTAAACACAATATCCTTATTGTGCTAGCCAGGAATGAGGATAGAAAATGAGGTCCGACTGCTGACCACATTCGAAACACGGGGCCTGACTCAAAATGTTATCCATTAGTCTTCTAGAACGTTGGACCAGGACAATAGGCAAGCCATAGGCTGAGCATCCATACTATTAGGGGGTTCCCTTAGACATGAAATAGGATAAGGGTCTGAATAAGGGGCACACAAAGCATGGAATGTGGAGTGCTGGTTCGTTCGAACAGAATCTAACACTCTTGAAATTACACCACCATGGTAGAAGCACATTAGATGGGCGCATCAGTCTGATCACGGATCATTCATTCTTTTAGAAAGTACCTCTATAGTGAGGGATCTGTCGCATCCCAATGTCTCCACGAGGCATCCCAATCTTGTTCAGGGCACAACTGCAGTTACATGGTTCCCCACAAGGGGTTAGGCCAGGGGGCCGTAAAGGAGAAGGAATATGATTTACGATTCCTGGAGCTGGACTCAAGGTGAAATGCCTAGGTGTCTCTACATATCCCATGAGGATGGGAATCAAGACATATGTAGTTATAAGAGGGGTATTAGTTTAAGGTCTTAGAACTCAGACCAAGGGTTGGTAAGGGATGCAAGGGACACATGGCAAGGTTATTAGGAAACCCGATGTGAATGAGGACACAAGTCCAAATTACCATTTGTTTCTTGGGGAAGTGTTTAGGTCAAGGGACCGAACACGGATGATAGGTTGGGCCCATGGGGAAGTGCCAGGGCGTTCCAACATATCTCATGAGAATGAGAATCAAGACGTACGCAGTTCAGGGGTGGTATAGTAAGGTACCACTGTCAGGGGTAAAAGGGTGTGTGGGTCTGGCCCTCGCACTAAAAGAAGTGACATTTGATAAATATTGTTTTTTATTTATAGTGAATGGAGATTTTTTGTGTGAAGAAACAAGCCTAGGATAGAAAGTCCTGTAATCGCCACATGAATCAAGCCAAATGAAGGCATTGATAAATGGTATGGTGTTTTACCTTTACCAAACATGATGTCCCTTGAGCGATGACATCACAACGTAGTGCCATTTTTCATTGTGCGGCCAGAATTATATTGTCTCTGTTTATGGTCATGTGATGGGACTAACCATGCATTTTAACATCGTGCAGAAAAAACGTAGTAGAAATGTGGATAAAAAGGGGGAATGTGGACAGTGTAATAAAACACACCTGTCATGAATGCGGACATGATCCCATACCACATCATGTGAAATTCCAAGAAATAAACCACGGGTCAAGTGTCCAAAAAGAGGTAAGAGGGTAGTAAGTAGGAGAGGCTGGATATCAGTTAAGCTAGACCTGAATACAAGATGCCCAAGTGTTCCTACGTTTCCCATGAGGATGGGAATCATGAAACACATAGTTCTTGAAGGTTCATTTTAACATCATGTAGGAAAAAACACATTTTAATGTCATGGAGGAAAATAGGTAGGATGGAATAGCTCCTAGTAGGGGGCATATGTGCCGTGGATCTTGAAAACCCAACTTGAATGAGGACATAATCCCATACATGACACACCACGTGACCCAATAAGGGTGGGGTCCTAAAAATAAGAGTAGAAGATATAGATTAGCTGAACCGATATGGGCCCAAAGACGAGACGTCTGGGAATTCCTACACATCCCATAGAATGGGAATCAATATCTACGTAGTTCTATAAAGTGTTGATATGAAAAGATCTTAGTTTAAAGTCTTAGAACTTGGACCATAGAGAAGAATGACTGTCCCAAGTAAAGCTGGACCTTAACCCAATCCCTAAGCCTAAGTGAGTCCAACCCGTTGTAGGAAATAAACGCGGATAAGGAATTTTCAATACATGAAATACATGCAAAGGGGAAATTGGTGGAGCCCTGAATGATTTCCTTACTGCGGATTTTTCCTCCTAACGTGCAGATACGCACTGAGGAATATTACCAAGAGTTTTGAAATTTTACTTGGACGTTATGAGGTGGAGATGGGCGTGAGTCATGTAACTGATATTTTGGGATTAATGAGGTCGGCGTGATGATGGAGGATAATTTTTGACCATGTTCGAAACACAACATCCATATCGCATTAGCATGGAATGGAATCAACATATGAGCATCGATCGATGATCAAATTCGTAACGCGGGACTTGTATCAATTTGTTTCTCGAAACCCTTGAGGACGTTGGCCTGTAATGGTAGGAGGGCCCTTAGACCGAGCGTCCATGACATTTGAGGGTTCCTTTAGATGTGAAAGATGATGGAAGTCCAAATTAAGGAGAACATGAAGAATGAAAAATGGGTGAAATCATGTCCAAGATGGTTCCGACATTCCAGGTACTAAACCAGAGTACCCTTAGACACATTAGTGAATCGCTGAAGAGGACCGAGTGGCTCATCTTCAGAACGGCCGATCTGAAAAGGTGAGGATAGCACAAGGGGATTGAAAACTCTCAGGAGGAGGAGGTACATGGATTGGTTGTTATAACACCCGACGTGAGTGAGAACATAATCTCATACCGCACCATATGTTTCTCTATCTGGGGGAATCCAGGACAAGAGACCAAGATGAGAGGGAGGTTTCTAAAAGATGGGGATGGACTGAAAGTCTAGACACTCGGGCGGTCTTACATATCCCATGAGGATGGGTATCATGCCACATGCAGTTCATGAAGAGAGTAATGTGCAGTTTTTCATCACACAGTAGGGACGTAAATGGGAAAGGTAAACCCACGCAAAGGAGGTGTACAATGTAGTGAGTTAATCAATGTGAATGTGGACATAATACTATACTACACCATTCAACCAAATGTGAGAACCTAGGATGGGGGCTCGAAATGGCTGAGGGGCCTAAGGCTAGGCCTCAGATGGAATGGCCCGACCAGTTTGCAGTTTAACGTCTTACAGTGAGGACAATGAAAGGGGTAAGATTCCCCAAACAAGGCTGGTGCATGACATAATGAGTAACCTGATGTGAATGTGGAAATAATCCCATACCACACCGTAAAACCCTATAAGAGTTAAGACTTGGGCCGTGGGCCTGAAATTGAGCACACGAAGCACGGTGTGGCCTATGCTCACATTATGGACGATAAATGATGGGAGGGATGACTCAAGGGGATATGTGTGCATGGAGAAAGAGCGCATCATGAATGAGGACATAAGTCCACACCACACCACAAAACCCGAATTGAGGACTTGGGCCAGGGGCCAGAATGGGCTAGGGGCTGGAAAAGGCCAAGGGGCCTGAGGACAGGAGTCTTGACCAATGGTAGCCATACGACGTCTTGTGTGATTACCGCCTCATCACAGCTCCTAATCCCATGTGAGCAATGCTTAGTGTGGGAAACAAGGATCCAGATTCGGCTCACCCTGTCATATAGGGGTATAATAGATGGCTTCACCCAAAAGGAGTTTTTCTCTTGGAGATATAACAGGGTAGAATGAACCACTACACTAAATGTTATGGACATCTTTGGGTGGTTCTAAGGACATAGGATAACTGTTGACCATGTTCGAAACACAGCGTCCCTATAGTGGCCTGGAGTGCGAACAACAAATGAGCTTCGACCGCTGACCATATTAGCATCCATGCCATTAAGGGGCCCTTCTGGACGGGGAAGATGATGGAGTCCCAATAAATGGAGTGGGTGAAGCTTAATTGTATCCATCTATGAACGAAGCGAACACCTCTGGGGAGTGGGATGCATGGAGGGATCAAGATGATCTTGATGTGAATTGGGGAAAAAGTCTGCGCCACACCATATGTCTCAACCCGAAGAGAGATTCAGGCATTTGGGCTGGGCCAATAGATGACATGTCTGGGCATTCCTACGTATCCCATGAGGATGGGAATCAATCTATACATAGTTCTTGAAGGCCTTTCAGTTTAGCATCATACGGTGATGATGTGGGAGGATAGAAGAATGTGGAGTGGGCACATGGTGTGATTGCCCCATTCTTGACATGATTGGGGCTAAGGAAGCCTACCATATCATGCAATGACCCTATAAGATAACTATACCTAGGGGGATAGCCAAAGAGATGTGTTTTGGGGATGGACTCATGACGAAATGCTAGAGCATTTCTATATATCCCATGCAGATGGGAATCGGGCCACACGTAGTTCTAAGGGTGATGTTTAACATCTTGTCGGATGGAATATAGTTTAAAGTCATCCAAGATGTCCAAATTAAGGTCATGCATGACCAATAGGCTCAGGCTCCGTATTTCTTGAGGAACTTGGCATTAGTCGGAGGAGTTATAAGCTCACCATCCATGGTCACCAGGGAGTATGCACTATTGGGGTAAACCTTCTGAATTATGTATGGACCTTCTCATTTGTGTTCCAACATGGATGGTTTCCTTCCAAGGATCATTGGTGTCTGGAGGGCCAATACCAAGTCACCTTGCAAGAAGGACCAGAGATGAACTCTCTTGTTGAATGCCCTAGCTATCGTGTTTTGGTGTCTTTCCAAATTATGCAGGGCATGAAGCCTGTTTTCATCAAGTGCTTCCAATTCAACCAGACGAATTTCAGCTACTTTATCTGGCACCTTCTGGTTATAGACTACTATTTGTAACGAAGGTAGATAGATCTCTATGGGCAGGATGACCTCAGCTCCGTACACTAGAGGATATGGGGTCACCTGAGTGGAATTACGAGTCGTCGTTTGATAATCCCAGAGGGCATTGGGGATATTGTCTGGCTAACTCTTCTCCTTTTGACCAACCATTTTCTAAAAAATGTTAGAGAGGGTTTTTTTAACACCTTGATCTATCCATTTTCTTGTGTGTGGTAGCAGGAGGTATAGTTAGAACGAATCTTGTAATTTGCGTATAATTTCTTCAAATCAGCTACTCAGAAGTTGGTACATATATCGGTGAGGATGACGTGAGGGACTCCAAACTGGTAGACGATATTAGATATCATGAAGTCAATGATAGAATGGGATTTAACCTCTTTGGTAATGACTGCCTCTTCCTACATGGAAAAGAAATTTGTGGCGTTCATGATGAACTTGCACTGTAGAGTTGTTGCCGGTGGATTCGGTCCCATGACATCGAGTCCCCACACTGCAAATGACCAAGAGTACTTGGTGGAGTGGAGAGGTTCTGGAAGTTGATGCATGAAATTAGCATGAATTTGGCATGCGTGACATCTATTGGCGAACTCGATGCAATAATGGTTCATGGAGGGCCAAAAGTACCCCAGTATCCAGATCTGATGGGATAGCTTTGGCCCAGTCTGGTGAGCCCCATAGGAACTGGCGTGAACCTCCTGCATGACCGAAGAAGCCCCAACTCCTTGGATGCAATGGAGGAGAACACCATTAAACCCACTCTTGTAGAGGATCTTCTCAAGACTGGGACCAATCTTAATGGTATGCTGTAGCGTGAAATGTCAGATTCGCTCTCGCTCGGCTCGATCAGCCGGGAGGTAACAATTTTGGAGATACTCGACAAAGGGGGTTCTCCCATCGAAGGTTATTTCAAACACTACATATGAAGGACCTGGGGGTCCTAACATGGAGGCTCTGGTAGTAATATGGATTACCCACACACTGTCATCATCATCTGGGGTGATAGGAGAAATGACTCTCTGATGTGCCACATGTGTAATCAGGTTATCCTGACTGTGTTCTGCAAGTGATGCATCCATCCTTTCCAGGGCATCAGCTCGGCTGTTCTGAGACCAAGGGACATGAGTAAATTCTGACCAATGTGGGAACTATACCATTATCTAGAGAGTGCATTCCAATAATGGTAAGAGATTTGGCTTTCTAATGACACAATCACTGTTGATTTTCTTGTCGACTAGTTCAGAATCCCCTTTCACATGAAAACGAGGCACATCCATCTCGTGGACCAGCTCAAGGCCATTAATAAGAGACTGATACTCTGCCTCATTGTTGGTGCATCCTTCTAACAATAGGAATGAATATTGCAGAATGGCATGAGCTGGGGTAGTAAAGATAATACCCAGGACTACTCTGTTGAGCATGGGATCATTGAGCCTCCTGCCGGTGGGACTTGGGAGGCACCATCAAAGTGAATATGCCAACATGGGATGGCAAGACCTACTAAGAGGATTGCCTCAACGGGAAAATCTAGGTCCAGGGACTAGTCCGTGGGGGTTGGATGGACTGCTAGAAAATATTTCAATGCTTATCTCTTGATAGCCTTCTAGGGCAAGAACCAGATTTCAAACTACTAGAGGATTACTGCCCACCGTGTTAGATGGATGGTCATCATGGTTTAGTTCATAATGTACTTCAGTGGGTCTACATGAGACACCATATGTACCATGTGGTGTTGCAAGTACTGTCGCTGTTTCAGTATGGAAAATACGAGTGTGAGGAAGCTTTTCTTGAGAGAGGAGTATCTGGTCTCCGTATCGATGAGCATACGACTGAGGTAGTAGAGACTGTTCTCCATCCCCTCATTGTTCATCTAGGCGAGAAGGGCACCGAGAGATCATTCCAGGGTGGTCACATAAAAGAACAACAAATTTCTAGAGATAGGTGGCATCAGGACCCGTGGCTGAAGCAGATACTACATTATTTCCTCGAATGCAGTATGACACTCTTCGTCTCATTCATAGGCAATTCCTTTCTTCATGTGTCGGGAAAAGGGCTTATACTTGTCTACCAAATTCACAATGAATTGGCATATGTAGGCTAAGTGGCCTTGGAAACGTTGAAGCTCCTGAATATTGCTTGGGGAAGGCATCATCCTGAGGGCCTTGTTCTTCTATGGCTCAATCTCGATACCCTGATACCTGATAAAAAATCCATGGAACTTCCCAGAGGTGACCTCGAAGGCACACATCAACGGGTTTATCTTTAAGTGGCGGGAATGGAGGATGCCAAACAATTTCTCAAGGTCCTTGAGATGGTCCCGGCGTTGGCAAGATTTGACCACCAGATCATCCACAAATCATTCCTCCAATGTCCTAAGGATTGGCTTGAATATGTGCTGCATGGCTTGCTAATAGGTGGCACCTTCACTCTTTATGCCGAAGGGTATAACCTGGTAACAGAAAGTACCCTGGGGCACCCTAAAATCTATGGACTCCTCATCCTCAGGGGCATTTGGATCTGGTTGTATCACGAATAACCATCCATGAAGGAGAGGGCTTGGAACCCAACTGTATAATCGATCAATAATTCCATCATAGGAAAGGTAAAATCATTATTCAGACAGTGAGAGTTGAGATCGTGGAAGTCAATGCAGACTCTGATATGTCAGTTCTTCTTCCTGACTGGCATAATGTTGGACCACCATTTGTGGTACTGGACATATTTAATGAATTTGGCCTTGATGATAATTTCAAATTCGACCTCAAACATGGCACCATGAGAAGGGTGCATCTTCCTGGGAGGATGCTTGAACCCGCAATGATTTTTCGGGAGACTGAGGCAGTAGACAGCTAACTGGGGATCTAGTCCTTGCATCTCATCGTAACTCTAGGAAAACATCTCATGATGTTGTTTCAGGAAGTCTATGTACTGTTGTTTCTCCTCAGGGGGGCATGGAAACACTTATCAATGTGGGCCTTAGATCTACCTTGCTACCAAGGTTCGCCAATACCATTTCGTCAACCGTGGAAGAGATGCCCTATTCAAAGGTGGGGGGAGCATCCTCTAGATCTGATTTTTAAATTACAGAGGGATCCCAAGATAGAGGACCTTACTTTGGGTTAGAGGATCCCGACGGAAGGCTGGTACCAGTCCGAGAAGCAGTAGTCGCCACATGAGGAGATTCCGGTACTACCGAAACCATAGCAATGAAGGATGTTGACCTTATCCCATCTGGTTTTTGGCCCAATGGGCCATACATGATGATATCAAAGAAATAGTGGTGCATTGTCTTGAGTTTGTTGATTCTGGCCTTGCAAAATAGACACATATGACGTACTTCTATGGCCATGAGGAGAACATCCTGATACCTTACGGGTAGGAGGCTCTAGGATCACTTGAGCCATATTAGTGTAGGAGTATGAGGTGATTTTCTACCATTGCTTGGATTTGGGAATATACTTCTCCTTTTTACTAGAGACAACAAAATATTGCCCCATGTTGGGGTTTGTAACCTCCAATTGATTGATCAGGAAGACGTAGGCATCATCGAGACCTGCCCAGGTGTCAGTTGCAACCGCAACGGGGCCGACCTCACTGGCCGGAATCTACTTGTCATTACTCTTGAAATAGTCGGCGTCTAGGTAGAGGGCTTCACAAGAGGAAAAAGGAGATGAATCACCTTGTAGTATGCTGACTCAACCGTGAAGGGAGTACTTTAGGCACTAGTGATATGACGAGGGAACCATCGCGTGCAGGTGGATCCATGGTCTGCCCATCAATGTATTGTACGTGGTGTCCTGGGAGACAACCATAAACTCGGTGCTCGCATCTAGGCTACTGAATTGGGACTTCAAATGAATCTTACCAACTGGAGTATGATCTTTCATATCGTATCCATGGATTCTTAAGTCAGAGGGTGTTAATTCATCGTCAGATAACCTCATATTCCATAGTGTCTGCATCAGGATAAGGTTAATCATGAAGATGGTGTCAAAAAGACAACAAAATACCTACATGCTGTTAAATTGGTCGATGAAGTGCAGTGGGTGGATGTGCCCATATATGGGAGAGCCTTTGGCTACTCCAGAGAACGAAATGATTTCCTAACATTCAGTGTTCTCGACTGCTTCAATATGAATTGATTCTGAAGCTATTACGTCCGTCTCAAACTGGAGAGGGTTTCTTAAAGCCTCAGCAAGGGCCTTACGCATATATGATGATAGGATAAGGGCCTCGAGGATGGAAAGTCTTGCTGGGATACTGTCTAAGTGATTGAGGACATCATTTTTCCGCGCCAGGCATGAAATTATGCTTGTAGCTGGCCAATCTGTGATTGGAGTCATGGAAAGCCCTGCCGGCTGGACCGACAGCTTGCTGGTGCTGGGCATGTCCGGCTGTTCACAAGTCAAAGCTTGAACAGTAGCTACCGGATGGGGACCAGATGACTGAGATTGGCCTATAGCATGGTGAGGTTGGTCACATCATGGTCTAGGTGGCTCTGCCTGATCTAGTAGCACAAATAGTGGTGGAGGCGGGCCAAATGACATAGGGTGAAAAGGCTACGCATACTAGGATCTGCGCTGGGCCTGCCGTCTGGTCTTATTGGCATTCACGACTTGGCTGGAGGTGCCAACTGATGTTCCTCGATGACCCCTATATTCGCAGCTCCACCGACTCTAGCATCGGTTGGGGACGTTGGGGAGGTTCGCCTGGCGCTCCCCATTGACGGGAGCCATGCAGGGGTTTACCATCTCCACGATATTAACCAAAGAGTACCCTTGACTATCGCTTGAAGATTCATCCATCACTAGGTGGATTCTGGGAGAAATACCCATTGCCGGAGGCATGAAGTAACCGAGAGTACAGGATGATGATGGAATTGGCAGGGCGTGTTGCTTTCCCTTGAACCGCTGATGCTTGCTCTTCTAGGAAGAGGTCGGCTGAGATGATGATACAGAAGTAGTGGCTACAAATTCTAAAATCTCTGTCTGATTTAGGCATGCACGAATGATACAATGGGAATGAGTAACCATTTTTCAAGCCATCCAGTCCTAATAATTTTGGAACTCATGGTTAGAAACCTATTCCCACTCACCTTCGCTGTCGTTGCTGCTGTTTGTCCTTACGATGATGCATACCACTTGTGCAGGGGCCGGGCCCAAACCGACTATATTGTTGTCGACCTAGTCTTGATGCCAGTATTTGAACACATAAAACATCTTGAGGATGTTCCCTAGGATCTAGTGATATGGGTTGTAGTTGGGGTGATTAGTGCGGTTTTCCTTTTTCTGTCCTTCTACACTGAGGAAAACACACAATCCCGTGTTCCAAGGCACTTAAGAAGTAGCCGGGGACCTGATTCTTGTTGAACGAGTAGGTCTGGTTTCCTATATTTGGAAATGGGGCCTTGGATCCTAGACCTGAAGAGGAGCTAGAAGAGATTTCTGAGGAGGCGGGGCCCAGTTGTCCTGCCTAGGTGGTGGTGGTGCATTTCGCGGTGGTGCCTGCTGATTCTGAGCCAAACGCTACGGAGCAAGATGTTGTTCCTCTGGTGGGGGAATCTACAAGGATTGGAGGCGGTTCTACTGGTAATAACTCTAGCTGTCTGGGGGCCTCTCTTTGGGCCACCGCGATGTGCTCGCCTTTGACAGATCTCCTTGGGGGAATTATAACAGGCAATGGGAATTCATGGCTAGCCTGTTGCAGGGCTTCTTCTAGGTGTTGGGCCTTATCGAAGAAGTCTCAGAATCCTCCGGGGTAGTTCTGGGTTATTATAGAGGGAACTAGCTCCATCTTGACATTTCCTACACACATCATCAGTAATTTCACCTAAGTCAGTGGCATGTCAAGGGAATATGTAATCCCATTCCATCGAGCGATCAAGTTCGCGACATGCACATCAGCCCTTTTTTTCATGTAAAGAGGTCTATGATGCTCGTTTTTCATGTGGTGGAGCTAAACTGGTAGAGGAATTACCTATGAAGGTCCTCCTAGCAGGTTACGGATCCGATGGGGAGCTGGTTGTACCAGAATAATGCCAGCCCTTCCAATGTCAGGACAAAACAGTTGAGCTTGGAAGCCTCTTGCTGCGCTGGAGTCCCTAACATGGGCCCACACCTTTAGCTGAAGTGGGCCAAGTGCTACGGTAGGTCCCCCATCCCATTAAATTGGATAAGGTTGGATTTCAAAAACCCGGAGGTGCCAACATATCATCCACCCATTCCGGATATGGCTTTCCATCAGGTGGGATTGCCACCTTTCTCATTTCTAATGTCTCAAGGCGTGCAATGAGTGCTCCCATTGGATCATCTGGACGGGGGTCCCTGCCTTGATGGGGATCCCTAACCACAAGTGTGTTGGCGGGTTCATCAACACTGTAAGATGGATCAATGACTCGTGGGGCAGCTGGTGGCACGACCCTTGGGGCGGCTGGGGGAACCTAAGCTGAGTTCCTTAGATGTTGTGCCATTCTGGAGGGTTTGGCGAGACATACCGAACCCTCATTCCGTGACTTCTAGCCTCAACCCTGTCTGTGGGGGTAGCATGATCACGGTTTCCTAGGGGTAGCTCACTGAGGGGAAGGTGTTCCGGCCCCTGCTCTACTGGCCTAGGAAGGCTGTAGCCGGGACGTCACTCTACGGCACGTACAGCTATGAGTTCATCGACTAACTTCTTCTGCTCAGCATGTTGTTGTCACAATGTGTACATCTCATAGTATTCCTTCATCTTCTACACTAAGGTAGACGAGTCGAAGTGCTTGGAAGCTCCGACGTGCTCTTTACCCTTACCATAATTTCTGCTGAGTACCAATGCCTCAATGGGAACATGGAGACCTAGTAGGTTCCTCTGCTGATGAGTAATCCTTCCCAATGGGTCCAATAGCAGTTTCATGCTCTCGGGGGGTAATTCTCCATCGATAATCTCCTGATCATCCTCCTCGTTGACTATATGGGCCATGTTTACCATGACCCTTCCTGGGGGAATGTCCTCGATATCACCTAGTGAGTCGGGTTGTTTCCCAATAGGACTGAAGAGGAGGGTAGTATACTTCCCCCAACCACATATTTTCATGTGGGGGGGGGGTCCTCCTTGATAATTTTGTGGTGTACCTTGATAATCTGAATGCATTGCTGCTGAAGGGCCACATGATGACCTGGTGACTCGGGGCGCTGGGCCATAGGGAGTGCGACCAAATCGACTAGACGACATTGTTCACTAATTACTTTGAAATGAATTTGGATCCTAGGATAAACCACACGTTGATGAAGAAGACTAAAATTCATCTCCCAGAGGGTGTGGCAGAAACACTCAATTTCCTTCGGGGCAAGGGATTCTAGAATGCTGAAATTCAGTGCTGCCATAGGCCCAAACATCATGGAGAAGTGGTGCACTGTGAGGATGTTCAATAAGCTCCTCAGCTCAAATTTAGGTTCTGGCCCTTGATTTCCCCATTAATCAGTTTTTGGTGGCTAAGGAACTGGATATGGTACTGAGGCAGACTACTAGGAGGACAGGCTGGTCGGTGGAGAGTATGGTTAACGGGCTAATTGGCCGCCAACTCTCGGGTTGTCTTTCGAAAAGTGTAGCGACCTGGCTGCCATGTCATGATAAGATGAGTTGACGGCTGCAGTTCCTATATCTGGGGCTAGGGCTACTGGTGATAGGTCGCGATGCAGGTCTCCTACCATTGTTTCCTAGAATATCTCTCTGTGATCTCTTGTTGAGGTAGAGAGAACTTCTGGTGATGACGGTGGTGATTGCATGATCGTAACCTGTAGGGTTAACAAATATTCATCCTCCTGAATAAACCTATGTAGGGATGCAAGAATTATTAGACCTCACATTCCGGGAGTACAAGGCTGATGCGCCTCGTCCCTGCCCCGACCCTTGACTCAGATGAGTGAGAGGAGGGTTCCCATGCTAAGTCACACTCTGCCTCAGATTCTGAAATGAGGACTGGTATGATATCTGTCTGGACCTTCCCAGATTCCTTCGTATGGTGACGACAACCCACATTACTACCTCTAGATGGATCTTTGGGATAGGGTAGATTTCTGACATGAGTTCCTTCAGCAGCACTGATGCTGGGGTGGAGAGGGTTTCCACCTGAGAATGCCGGGGTGCGAGGATCACCATGACCAATGTCAAAGGGGACATGGTGAGGACCTCCATGGGTAGCACTGGAGCGGGCATGACCTCTGCTGGAACTGGAAGAAGAATGGGGAGGACCTCCACACTTGTTTTCCCTGGTGACCTCAGTATGAGGAGGGTCCTTGTACCGGTCAAGATGAACAAGGGTATGACCTCTGTGCTAGGTGTGGGTGGAGCGAGGATGGCCTTCACTCCTCTAGTTGATGAGGTTAGGTATACTTTTTCTGGATGCTAAGAGGACAGGAGGAGAATCACCATGTTGAGGAGATACCATACATGCAATGTCCCTACAGTAGTGGTTGGGGGAGGAGAAATGAATCCATACCTAGAGTAATGGGCACAGGAGAGGCTTTCAAACCGAGTATCACCATCACGGGGAAGAACCTCATTTGGATTGAGGGAGGTATGAGGAAGACCTCCATGCTGAGCCTTTGAAGTGGAGAAGGCCCTCATTCTCCTTGGTAGTGGTACAGGGAGGACCTCCGTACTAGGTGACATCGTTGTGGGTTAGCTTGCGACGACCACTGCTTGTGTCGGTGACCAAGAGAGTTGACCTAGCCTACCCACAGGGTGGTTGGGGCCTCGATCTTGGTCGGGCATATAAGTGACCATGATCAATGTATGAAGGTAACTGATGATATGCGTCAGTAGTGGCTCGAGCCATAATAGACATCGACGCTGATGCCCCTTGGTGGGTGTCCTCTTTATCTTGCGCCCAACGCTGGCATCGGATCGGACGAACCGGGGCAGGTGGTGCAGGCATGTAGCTTACCTTCACTTCATCCTACAAGACCGGGCATCGGCATTGACGCGGTCGGGTGGGTGCCTTCGCTGGGAGCCCCTGGAATGTGGCTTTGACTAGGCTAGATCAGATTTCACCTACATCGCTAACATAAGGTAGGGAGTCGTGAAAGCGCTCTGGGGAAAGGCTCCCAAAATAGTTGTATATTGGGGTGGGGAGCAATGGATCCCTACTCCACACTTGGGGACAATATTAGAAGTGAGGCGCAGATGCCTCTAGATCCAAGTGGGCCATATCCCGGGAAAGGATTATGCCCTCCTCCTCATAACAGTGCATGAGGTCATTGATTACCCTCCATTGAATGACCTCATATGGGGAGAGGGGGCATGTTGGACCATGGTCGTAGATTTAAAGGCCATCGTGGGAGAGGTAAATCCATGTGGAACAGCCATGTGGGCACTGCCCCTGCCCCTGCGTCGATGGGTAAGCGGTGATCACATCCCTGTAGCAGCAACTTGATTCCTGAAAGAAGATATATTTTCTCGTCAGTGCTGAAAGAAAAAGAATCGATGAGAAATTCCCCAATGCCATCTCATCTTCCATGGCTGGTAAGAGGGATCCATGGTGACAATGTTGCAGAACGGGATGTCTAACGTTCTGCTGCCCCAAATTCTTGTGAGTTTCATGGCAGGCCCACTATTTTCTTAGCGGGACCCGGCACCAGATAACTGGATCTGGTGACATGCTAATCCATTGATGACCCGGGCACTACCAATCTCTATATTGAGGAGAATAAATTCACATCGGGTTCACCATTTCTATTTACGATGATTTCTTTGGGGCACGCGCATCTGTATGTGGAGGATGAAAGGTGCGGTTTTGTTGACCCAAATTTTCTCTTTCCAATGGTAGGTGACATTTGATCCTTGCTAAGGGATGTTTTCTCCATGATCAAAAACGGATGATGGGATGTTGGTTCTTCTTTCAGGGGATTCCTTCTCAAAACTCATCACCTAGTCTAGGTCTTTCTCATAGATTTAAGACGTTGTTCGTGAAACTCTTCGTATTTCCATATCTTCATGGACACATGTTAATTACACTGCTTTTTTCATGACATTCTAAGAGGTCCAGTCAGGGCAGCATCCTTCAGTCAGGGGAGCAGTCATGTTGGGCATCACCAGCATCTCTTGACGTTGAGGGATTGGCGTGTCTGAGTTTCTTCCCCTAATTATAGGGGTTATACAGGGTTCGTAAGCCCGAGTAATCTCACATCTAACGTGTGGAATCATATTCCATGGGCATGTATCTGAAGTTTTCCTCAGCTTCCTGTGTTTAATACATGGAATGCCACAAGTTTAACGTCTAGCAGAGATGGATCAGACTGATCAGAACACTGACTAGAGTGGATCGGATGGGGAATCCCCCTGGAGGGAACACCGATGCTGGGGTCAACATGTGTTTGGCATCCTGGTTGTAGTTAAATGGAATGGGGAATGGGGTGGCATGATCCCACCGATATGTGTCGGCCCATGTAAGAATCATGGTGGATGATGGAATGTTCCATTAAGTGGATGGTGAATGGGATGGAACCATCACAAATATGATGATATTTTTGGGCTTGAGCCTTGTAGAGGCTTCGTACATATCCATGTGGAAGGGAATCAAAGTCCACATAGTTCATCTGATGACGACATACCACCGATTAGAGTTTCCAATAGCTTACCGCTGGATGAGGTCACAACGACATACCGCTAAATAGGATCACATCGTCTTACCACTGAATGGTGTCATGATGGCTTACCACCAGATGGGGTCACGATGGAGTATAGCCAGATATGGTCACAACGGCTTTCCACTGATTAAGGTCATAATGGATTACCGCCGGATGGGGTCACGATGGCTTACTGCCGGATAGGTTCATAATGGCTTACCACTAATTAAGGCCCACAGTTTAACATCATGCAGGATGGGGGAGAAATGACATGAATGGGGGTTAGAACAATTGGGTGTTGGGCTTGAACCACATGGAGGCTTCATATGTACCTTAACATAGCAAGTATAAAGGACAACATAGTTCGGGATTTGTAGGAATTTGGGGCTTACGCTCTGAGGCAGACCAAGGTGTTGGTGAACCGATATGAAGGGGTTGGGATGACAAGGTGGATGGTGGGATTAAACCTCAGGGAGGCTTCCTACATACCCAGCCTTGGTAAGGATCAAAGACCACATAGTTCATGGGGGTTGGTGAACCAACATGAATGAGGACATAGGGTCCAATGGTTGTTGGGCTTGAACCTCATAGAGGCTTCCTACGTACCTCGCCTTATCAAGGATCAACGTCCACATAGTTCAGGATGGAAAGGGGCATGGTACACCGACTTGGGGTAGTCAGAACCAATTTTTTGGGACATGAACATCATGGAGGCTTCCTACGTACCTTGCCTTGGAAAGGATCAAAGTAGTAATTGTTTGGACGGTTGGAACCGACGTGAAGGTGTTCAGAACCAATGGGGTGTCTGGATAGAACCTCATGGAGGCTTCCTATGTACCTCGCCTTGGAAAATATCAAAGTACACGTAGTTATGGTGGTGTGGGGGTTATACTCTAGGCTACCCAAAGAAGGTTTCAGGGTCGGTGCTTTCTCTGAGCCCACATCAGTCATTCTCGGTGTGAGAAACAAGAGACAGCAAAGACATAATGATCACGTCGTGAAAGGTGTGTCTGTGGGAAGTGGAGTGGGGATTTCACATGATCGTAGAGCAAAGAGAAAATAGGGTCTTACACATGTTTAGAAACCCATAGGAGTTGGGACATGCTCCAGGACGAAGGACCGATGGTGACAAAGCCCAGCGGGAGAGGGATTTGGAACTGAAGAAAGGAGGGGTCTGACATCCACCACTTGGTCCTCAGGACCAAAGAAGAAAGGAGGAGTATGGATGTTGCCTCCTACTAGAAAGATAGGGGCTTACACCAAGGTGGTTTCCCTTTCCCCACGGATATATTCCACTCTGATAAATAGGTTCCCATTCAATTTGAGGAATGATCTCACTCCCATGGAGACCAGTGGGCATGCAGAATGTCCAAGGTAGGGGAACCCCGCGTGCGAGGCACGGGGCAAGGTCACAGTTTAACGTTATGTGCTGAGGAAGATGGTGCTTGGTAGTTTAACGTCCTACATCTCATACAAGGTGGTTCACTCCACACCCTAAGGACTTACATAATTGGTACCCACTGCACCTTAGTGAAGAGAAGATATAGGCAACGTCGCGGCTAGGTGCTTTCATGGAGTGAACCATTGGGGGGTCCATGTTTTCATGGCAATGTGAAGAAGAAATATCCGTTAGAGTGCCTATGTGAAGAAGCATGAGGAAAAACAACACAACGGGTAGTATCATCCAATGGACTTTGAAGTTGTTTCATGCAAACCTAAAGGGTAACACAGGAAAAGGATTTGCAGTGCAAGAGAGGCCATATGTAGAAGCCTTGTGAAGATCTGGTGCTCCATGCAATGGAGGGGCTTCGTAATGGGTTGTTCATTGCAAAGTGAAGTTTCCTAGGCTAGGAATAGGTCATAGTTTCATATGGGAGGAGCTTCACGAATTAGAAAGGAATTCACGAAGCAATGCCTCATGAAGAAAGGGTTCCTTACAAAGCATAGCATGGGGAAACGATGTGCTTCACGATGCACAGTGAACCAACCTTGGAACTTGGGTTACATGCGCAAAGTGGGTGCTTTTCGATGTGAATAGACATTATCAAAGAAATTCCCTATGAAGTAGGGCCTTGGGAAGCCATGTACTTCGCGATGCATAGTGACCCGACTTTGGAACTTGGATTACATACACATAGGGCGTGCTCCGCAAAGCGTAAGTGCTCCATGAAGACTCGAGTCCCATTGATGTTCTCCTTCCTTCATGAAGACCCAGTGGGCTTCACGAAAGGCATCCTTCTCGGAAGAGGGGCTCAATAAACACCAAGGGGAAGGTACTCTGCTGAGCGAGAAGTTCCTTGAGAAGCTCATGGTTTGCAAAGCACTTGAGCTTTGCTATTCGGGATCTAGGAAGAGGAAAGGTCGGAAAGTCTGTCTTGTACGCTCGAGGGGAGCCTTGTATTTATAGGCATGAGGCGTCATGAAGCAGTGCTAGCTCGATGCGTAGCGAGCTCCACGGTGGGTTGTAAACGTCACTTACTGTCGTGGAGAGGTACTGCCTCCTCGCATCGTGATGGCTCGCAAACGTTAGAGGGCATCGCGGAGCGGTGCCGCCTCCTCACTTTGTGAGGGCTCGTGAACATCAAAGGGATTTGTGGTGCGATCCCGCCTCCTTGCTTCGTGAGGGCTCATGAATGTCAGAGGGATTTGCAATGTTGTCCTTCCTCTTCACTTCACGAGGTGTCGTGAACGTCAGGGGGCTTTGTGGAGCGGTCCCACCTCCTCACTTTGTGAGGTCTCATGTAGGAGATCTTGTGCACATGCCACAGGGCTCCCACAGCTTCACGATCTACCTTTGCGAGGTTGGCTTTAATGCTTTTAGGATATTTTTCTCGTCTCCAATTTTGGCGTCAACAATATGCTTGAGGTATTTTGTTTTACTTATGTTCAAATATTATTTATTTTTTCCAATATAAAATTCTTAATATTACATGTATTTACATAATTAATTAACATGGATAATTAAATAATTTATACATTATAATTTTATTTCCTTAAATTTGGTATTCCTGTTAATCCCTAAACCCTTTTTGATTGAATTTAATCATCATTTAATCATTTAATTACATAAATAAATAAATAAAAATTCCCTTTAAAAAAATATAAACAAGTGAGATGATTTTGAGATTTTAAAAAATTGTTCATTTTTGTAGAATAAGATAAACTATCTTTGAATCTTAGGAATAAAATCCATGATATAATAGATGGCTCATATTGTAGCTCCCTCTATATACAAGGGTTTATCATTGGGTGGTTTTAACTCAACCGATGTACTGAACCATCACATTATAATATTTGAAGAAGGGATGCTACATATATAATCATATTTAATTTGATATTAAATTTATCAAAAAAACATGTAATAAATAATTAAATTAAATATAATCCTAAGACATAAAGATGTTGTTTAAGGTTCCGATCATTTACAACATGAAATTACTATGCATTAAATTTTCAATAATTTATTAAAATTTATTATTTATTATTATAAATTTATTGAATTAAATATAATCAATTTATTCTGTTAATTTTCTTTCCAAAATTAACCTTTATATTCATGTGATTTATAAATTTAAATAAATTAAATAAGTCATTTTAAAATTAAAATTAATTAATTAATCAACATGAATTGTATGCGAAATGATGTTTATCCTTATAATTATTAATAAACATGTTTACAGTTTTTAACACTTTTATGACATGTACCGTAACACAACATGACATGTGACTAACATCGTGTATGATCCATGCAATATTATGTGTACTTATAGAACATGTACACCTTTATGGTGTGTCATAATATCACACAAGGTTATGTTCTATGGGTCAATACATGTAGTATAGATGGTATACATATCCACAAAAGGTGTCTTTAATATACATGGTGTGTATTAGTAGAAATTATTATGGAGTAAAATCTATATATAAAAACTTTAGACATCATGTATTTTTTTAGAATAAGATATATATTAATAAAAATTATTTTATTTACACATAAAATTACAAAAATTACTCATCATGCACTCTAGTGTGGAATCACCAGTTACACAATGTGTACGACAAACTATACACTATGTACATGGTATTTCTTTTAATAATATCCATGTTTGACCCAAACAAAAAATCTATCTTAGTGTGTAACTTTCATGATATGGCTCAAATTATATGGAGTTTATATCCAACTAATGCCATGTAATTCTTTTCCATCCATCCACACTACATGCCTAGGTGCTATGTTTTGATTTGGCATTGAATGTCACATGTTACATGACATGTACCACTAGATACTTGCTGTGTAATTCACATGATGGCATGTTAATAGGTTGGAAGTAAAACATGACATATATTAATTACATTCCACATATCCATCGTTGATGTTCTTTATATAAGGAAGAGTGTCATCCCTATAGAACGTTTTAGGTTCCATCTCATGACACCCATATGTTACAACCCCTTATTTCATTCGTTGAGCTTATTCAATAAATTTGAAAGATATGAATTAACTAACCATTAAGTTTATAACTAATGAATCCATGTGAGAGTGAAGTGTCATTTCTATTCTCTAAGACTACACTATTTTGGGTGAATCATAGTCTTAGGATGGATCACATACACCCTAGATTGTGTTGTAACTAATATAAGCTGAGGTACCTATATAAGAAACATCTATTCCAAACAGATCCTTAATTCATATTTATCATATGTATACCATTTTAGTGTACATATAACACTTTGAACACATATATTTCTCAATTTACATTGTGATAAATAGTTTGGGGTTATACGACATGTACCATAACTACATGTTCTGTAATCCGTACGAAATGAAGTAAAAAATGGTGTTTAATATACATTTTGTAATTAAAGACTATATACGAACCCCAAACAGTCTTCCTTGATTTATATAGGATCGGCTTGTGTGGTTTAATAAAGTTACACAATCTATAACTTTTCAGTTATCCATCGTGTAATTATCAATTTCATCTCTATTTCTCAACACCTCCAGATGAGTTATTTTAGTGTTCATGTATTCATGGAAAATTCATGGTCATAAAATTAAATAAACACATTAACATGGAATTTGTAATAAATAATAAAAATTAGAAATTATTTCATTGATAAAAAACTAGAAATTGATCAACCAAATAATAAATAAATATATATTATTATGTGACAGATTTGATACCACTTGAAGGATATAGGGCACAACGGAAGCATTTAGGACCGTGAACATTAATGTATTTTTTAATTTTCAATGGATAAAATTCATTTAACATGAAAAATCAAAAAAAAATATTATTCATATAGGAAATATTTGTACATATAATTCATAATTAATTTAAAACAATAATGACTTATTCATGATAATTTTTATTATTGTTAATCAATTTGGTTTCCACTCTTGAAATATTGTCATTGTAGTGAAAAATCCAAAGTATAATTAATCTAGTAGTATCAAAAAAATACTCCATGCATATTATAATGCCTCCATTGGTATTATGGGTGCCAGAGTACAAAAACTAATAACCTTTATTCATTTAACATTGAACACAACCAGAATTATATCAGGCTTGAATATTTCTTTCCGTTATTCTGTCATTCGTATGATAAGAACTCTCTTATTAGTTCATTCATTGAAATTATTCAATGAATACAATAAAAATGAATGAATCATACATTAGGATTAAAATTGATGAAATCGTATTTGAGTGAAGTGGGAGTTACATACACTAAGTCTACACTACATTGGACACATCATAATCTTAGGTTTTATCACATGCACTCTAGATTACATTAGAACCAACATCAGCTCAGGAAACTAAATAAGAATATTTTAGATCCAACATATCCTTATTTTATATCCATCATATTAATACCATTTTAAAGGAAAAACAATAATCTCATACTTTCACAAAATTATATAATTACTATATTAAATACTTCACAACTCCCTGTAAATCACTCTAAACTTGTTTGGATACAATTTATCATACACACTCTATTTTGTGAAAAAAAAAACATTGTCCAAAACATAATATTTATCCAAAGTCCTAACTTTGTGACCTTCAAATCCTTAATAGCATTGAAAAAAATATACTAAATACCCATTTCGTAGATGTAATTGAAGAGTAGTCTCTAGAAAAGAATCAGAACTACTAAAGCCACTAAGGAGTCTGATGTGATCTAAAATAAATCATACCCACATCTCATAAAATCATTTAAATAGAAATATACATTATATATATTATATTTATACTGATATAATCTCTTTTTCTATAACATCTAGTGACCAATTGAAATGAAACAATTTTAATCTAATATAATCCATTCCAACTTGTCTGGATTCTCTACGAAAAATGACCTAGTTGATGAATAAATAAAATTTAATTGACCCAACAGATTATTATATCACATGTACCTCATCCAAATAGATGAAAAAATCATATGTGAATTAACTAATAATGTCGAAAAATTTCCACAGTTTAAGGGATATATGTTTTTACTCATTATACAGGTGAAAACATCCCATCTTGGTTTCACTCCAACCGATGAAATGATAAAAAACATACCCAACCAACCCTTGAAGGTTCTCATGCTAGGCATATATATAACCATGGATAAGAGTAATTTATCATTAGCATACACACCTAAGTATATCGATGTATGTATGAGTTTATTCAAGATACATTTTCGTAGGTTAACCCAAATAACAAGCCTCTAATTATTACCTCATCAATATAATTTGTATCTCATATACAACCCTTATAAATGTGTACATGATCCTATTCATTATAATATTAAAATATCATCGCAACCCATAATACTAAGTGATGATAATCGATTAGGTAATAATCAAAGGTACATTTTAAGGGGATATTATCCTTTGAATGTTCACGTAAAGTAAATTATAACACACATGATTGAATGGTAAATATATATTTAATTAGTTAATAAAAATATGATACATTTACAACCATTATATTAATATCCTATGTACCATATACTTAGATATTTAACATTAAACTCACATCAGTAGGGTAGTAATGGTTTCATCAATGGATCTTTCACATTATATTGTACCCACCCTATAGATCTTTACATTGAACCTCAAGTAATTATTATATATCCAATGGTATTTTTTATGTAGTGTTTGGTCCTTTTGGGAGACCAGGGCTCCTTATATTGAGTAATAGATCCATTATTAACATATTAAATCTTGATTTCTCCCAAAATTCTAGAAATACCTCTAGTTCAGAGATGAATTTACTAATATAAACATCACCCTTTTTAGCATCTAATATAGTTATGTCCTTGGACTACACTTTAGAGTTTGTTATAGAAACTTGTTTTGGGAATCTTATGACTGATAACACAACCATTTTGAAAAAATATAAAACTAGATTTATATTTCATATCTTATCTATCAGATTAGAAACTAAGATTTTTGCAAATCTTTAAATTGAGAACTTCCTCTCATCAAAATATAAAGATCATATCCTTGGTACATCACAAGTAATTATGAATTAACTTTATAGATATCCAATTACTCTCTACATGATTGAATTGGAATACTGAAGTAATTCTTGGAGTATAGGTGATACCGGGTTCAGTACAAAATATTTCATACATGAAAGATCATAAGGTGAATGCATAAGGAATTATATCCATCATTTCTAACTAATTAGAAGTATCTTGAGTCATTTTCAGATTAATTCCATGAAATAATGGTAAAAATTACTTCTTAGAGTTCTCTATAATAAAATACTTCAACCCTTTACCAATGTATGTGTCTTGATTAAGTCCGAGAAACCTTTTAGATCAACCTCTATAGATATATATACCTAATTTATTGCATACTTAACCCATGTCATTCATCAGAAGGAACTAACAATACTATATCTTCATAGGGTAAAGATTTAGGATGTTATTTATGATAAAACGTATGTCATGTATATATAATATCAAAAATGCTACAACACACCCACAAATCCACTTATATAAATAAAAATTAGTAATGTTCTTGATGAAAAAATAACACATTGATTGTATCATTGAATAAGATATTCTAGTGTTGAGATAATTACTTCAATCCATATGTAGACCATTGCCACATGGATACCTTATTAGTCCCATTTCTCAGATCAAAAACTTCTGGATGTAACATATACACATCCTCAACTAAATTCTTATTCATGAAATTAGTCTTGACATCTATTTGATATATCTTATAATCAAATTAATAATCTATGGAGAGTAATATTTGAATAGACTTTATCATCAAAAAGGTAAAAATATTTCTTTATAGTAAATACGATGATTTTTCTTATAACATTTTTCAACCAACAATTTTTTATCACAGTACTACAAAACCCATGTTTAACAACATCGGTATTTACTATAGCTATAAAAAATGTCGATAAATGACACATTTATCAGCATGAAGGAAAGAATTGATAAATTTAACCATTAATCAGTGATTTATTTTTATATCTGATAAAGGGTATCCTTTATCAACATGTTATTTTCTTCTCTCATAAAGGGTATCCTTTTTCACGGCATTCATTTTTTAGCATTGATATATATTTCATTAAATGGCGCATTTTTTGCATTGATAAAGGTACGAATAACTAAATTGAAATAGTTAAATAAAATAAAAATAAAAAACATGTTTACTAAAAAATGTTATATATTTTATTAATTAAATAATTATTAATAAAAATGAATAAATTGATTATACATTACTAAATATTAAACATTTTATTAATTAGAGAATTATAATAATTAATTTTATTAAATTTTATATATTAAATATAAATATTTATATTAATGTATATAAATATTATTTATATATTAAAAATTATTTATGTGGTTTATATTGAATAATCAAATATTTATTGAATAATGGTTTATAATTAAAAATTAATTTGAATTAGAAATATTGACTAATTTCATAGTACTTGACATATAATTGAAAGTCGATTGTTTTTTAAATTTAACATAGAACAAATTTGTGTTATATTAATTTAAAATATATAATTAATTAATCTTTTAAAACAATGCACACACAAAAAACTTATCCTTTTTTTCATATTTTTAAATCATAATTATTTATAATTTATTCAATTTCACTCAGTTTTAACATCAATGCATGCACTTAAAATTATATTTTCATTAATAATGTTAAAACTATATTTGTAAAAATTATTTATAAATCAAAATATTTACAAATATTCATTTACTATATTTATTCAATTATATAATTATGATTATTAATTAATAAGTATTTTTTAAAAGTTTATATATAATTATAAAAAACTAATTATATATATTTAAATAAATATTAAATTTATATCAAATTTACTTAAATAATGAATAGATTTACTATATTTATATATATATAATAAATATCTATATGTATAATTATTTACATATATATAATAGTATAAATATTACTTTTTAAACATATTTATATAATTATAAAAAAATAATTATAAAATTATAATAGAAATAATTATAAAGAAATACATTTTCTATATATATATATATATATTTATCAAGTATATAAATAAATATTTACTATTTTTTATTTATAATTATAATTATAAATCCTGTATTGGCACTAAAGTAATAAGCACTGATAAAAGCATCATTATTAGTTTTTCTGTGTTGATAAAGATATAGCTTTATCAGCGCTTAAAAAACAATGATAAAATTATCATTTATCAGCTCTATAATTTTAGTGCGGATAAATATTGTTTTTTTCAGTGTTTTTAGAAATGATAATGAAGTACCTTTATCTTCGCTTAAGTAAAAAGCACTCATAAAAAAACTCTTTATTAGCACTTATTTGTAAGCATAGATAAAAGTGTCCCGATATAATTAATAAACCCTAACCATTTACAAACCCACCGTGATATCAGAATATTTCTAAAGAATCCACCCACTACTAGCGCTCCTTCTCGAGGAATCGAACCTCGAATCCCACCATTCCAATGCCTCTGGAACATCTCGTCCGACATCTGGTGTTCAGTTGAAGTTAGGGTTTTGGAAGAGGGTTTTAGATTTTATTCAACCTAGTAAGGAAGGCCTTCCAATTTTCTTTGTGTATTTTCATTCTGTTTTTGATTTCTTCTTTGAAGATGTCATTATTTTTCATCTGGTGACTGTATACTAGTGAGGTAGGCCTTCTTATTTTCTTAGTTTCCAATTTTTATTCAACTATTGATCACTCAGGGAGAGATTATTATTTCTGGACTCGATGGTGAGACATGGAGTCACATGGATTTTAGTGGGTTATTTTATTTTATTTACATTTCCCAAATTGAATGCTCAAATCTATAATACATGTTTTTCATTATTTATTTTAACAATTGTATTTCATAAATGTGAAATTTTAGAAATTTAATATGGGTATTTTGTTTGTAAGGGAGTTGACGGTTGTTTATAGGATTTATTTTATATTATAATCCTTCATATCTTCTTTTTTAACTTATATGAGTTTGAGTGGGAATGAAATGTATGGATTCATCATGATATTTTTTATTAAAATTTGATTTCTAATAGTTTTATTATTTTTTAGGCCAAATCATTCCCACTATTTTGTTTTTCATGCCCTGATGTTTTTTTCCAACTCGAGGGGGGTTGAGAATGTCCCTTGGACACTATCACGGGCCATATCAGGTGTTTGATATATGGTTGTATTGGATAGGTTTTGGAAACTATATCTGTAGTTAATTGTGTTGTAAATTTTCTTAATAATCTAACTTTATATGTCTCTACAATTTTAAAAAAAATCGCTTTTATTTTTCTACCCCTTTAGATTAATTGAACATTATTTATAAATTGTTTTAATAATAATATATGAAATTTTATACAGTGATGATATATAAAATTTTTCAACAACGTTATAATTTTTCATCATCATCATACTCCCCATTTTTCAATAAACAAAATAAATATCCTTTTGATATTACCCATTTTTAGTTATCCCACTTTTTTGAGACCTATATACCACTATAAGACATTATAATTTCCTGCTCCAAAATGTAGATTTCAATAAATTTCACCCCCTTTTGAGTATTTATTTAACTAATAATAAGTGTATTTCTATGTAATCACTTTGATACCTGTCTATATAACATGTAGAAAAGTATTATGTCAAATCTTTTTACAATAAAAATGTTGGTATATAATTAATCTTCCATACTCTATGATATATATATAGACATTCCCTCCACATCATTTGATATTTTTATTCAATATTCATTGGGTGTCAACATGGGGTTTCAATATTCCTTTTGAAATCCACAAAACACTTCCCTCACATACATATATTTGGATATAAATATCCCATGGATTCCATGAGTCACCTATAAACACCGGAAAATGTAAACTCATTAATCATCAATATTTAAACATTTTTTATAGTTAATATATAAAATTATTGTCATTTTTTATCTCTTGGAACCCTAAATATTATGTCATCCACTTTGATAAACACTTTAAATCTATCCATAAAATTATTTTTTAGGTAATGATTATGATTATTTCCTCATTTGTTAAATTAATGTTTCATTAAAAATTCATCTAAACTACAGAACCATGATCTTAGTTCTTATATCAATTCATACATCACATTTTTAAAATTTAAAACACTATTATCACATTAAATAATGAGATAACTATATGTTTTATTGTTGTAAAATTCATATTCGTGCAATCCATTAGTAAACACTAATTTTACATCCAGCTAGAGCACCTTGAATTTCCTAGGGATCGGTCGGTGTGGTGATATGACATCCCAAGAGTCTTGAGATTTTTTAAAGTATTGATATACCATTAATGTTAAATGTAATTATTCCTTAGGTTATTACATCACTTGTTCAAGTAAATTTTTATATCTTATAGTTGATTTAATGAGAGTTTATTATTATTGATTATCATATTTGAGTTTCTTATTACAAATTAATTAAATATATTATATTTTAATTTGTTTAGGGTATTTGAGAAGGATTTGATTTGGATCAATTCTTTTCTTAAATTCAATTACCCATTTTCATCAACATACTGAAATTTTTTAAAATAATAAAATATTGAGTTACCTTTTTTTAATTGTCTATAAAATTCACTTTTGATAATAAATATTTTATGTGTATTTATTTATATATTTTATAAGATCAACATTTTATGAAACCAATATGATGGATATGGAATAAAAATGGATGAATTATAATCGTCATCAAACAAATATGAAGATGGGGTTAAAGAGTTTATCAAGTTTACAATAGTGCTTTCATGAGTCCCTTCTAAAATCCCTTGTCTGTGATTATGTTATTATTATTCAAGAAACATTAGTCCATAAGAGTTGGAAGAAAATTTTATTTGTCAAGGAATATATCAAAGCTATAAATTTTATACTAAAAAGTAAGAAAAATGAATGTTTACATTGATTCAGATGATACTACTATTTATGAATCTTTTGATATGAATACCTTTGTAAAATATGATAGAGTTCACATGGAAGAAATGAAAATGTGAATTAAATATGAACATTGCAATTGTCCAAAGTTGTTTGAGGAGTTAAATATGCATTACAAGAAACCATTGTATATCGGTTGTACTGAATACAAAAAATTATAAGCTGTATTGAAGTTATATAATTTCAGATATGGTAGTGTATTGAGTGAGACCAGCATCACATAACTACATGGTCTTCGAAAAGATATGATACTAGAAGAAAAGAACTACCATGACGAACATATAACACTAACTGAATGTTACGTTCAATGGTAATGATCTCTAAAATAATACATGCTTGTACAAATGATTTAATATTGTTTCACAAGGACTATGAATAATCCATAAAATTCCTTAAATGTGGAAAAAATTGATATGAGAAAAATTAATAATGTCCTTTGAAACATGTGTGGTAATTTCCTATCATTCAATGTTTTATAAGACTATATGAACATCAGGAAACCATGCGACAATTAACATGGTATGCAGATAAAACAACTAAAGATGGGAACCTAAATCATCTAAAATATTCTCCTCAGTTGGAGAAAATTGATTAAATGATTCCTGAATTTAGAGATAAGATAATAAACGTTCGTCTTGTGTTATCTACATATGGAATAAATCCTTTTGGTGTACATATTTGTACCCACAATACATGAACCTTCATACCGGTCAGTTATAACATGCTTGCATGGATATGCATGAAGTAAAAATACATTATTCTATCTATGCTTATATATCGACCAAAGAAACCCAGTAATGATATTGATGTCTATTGGGATACATTAATCTAATATTTGAAATTGATATGGGAAACACGTATTACAATGTATGATTCTCATAGAAGGGAAGAATTAAAATTGATGGCCATATTGTATGGAATTATAAATTAATTCCACACTAATGGAAATTTATTAGGATATGGCATTAATGGAATGTTGGGATGTCCCATTTTGGAAAGACACACATACTCTGTTTGGTTGGAACATTACTCAAATAATGAATTTTTAGGAAATCAAATTATTTTACCTTGATTGCATAAATACCAATCCTAGATGATAGAATTCGATTGGAATATTGAACAAGGTACAACAACATCTCCCACAAATGGTGCCAAAGTTTACAAAAAATTAAATAAGATTGACATTATTTTTAGAAAACCATTTCTGAAAAACCTAACAAAATTCGGTTGGAAGAACAGATCAATGTTTTTTGAATTACCGTATTGGAGTGGTTTGTATAACATAAATTTTATTTATGTCATGCATATATAAAAAATTTATTTGATAGTTTTGTTAAAACAATAATGAATGTTCCTAGAAACAAGAAATTTGGAATCAAGGCTAGGTTGGACTTGATGGAGATGGGGATAAGTGATGTTTTAAAACCGGTGATGGGTAAAAGGAGTAATGTTTTTCCTCTAGCAGCATACACTCTATCTAGATAGGAAACATTCAATTTTTATTTTTCCTTAGCAGTGTAAAAGTTACATAGGGATATTCATAAAATATCAAGAATATCGTTTCAATGACTAATTTAAAGTTATAAAGACTAAAATCACATAAATTTCATGTTTTGATGCAGGATTTAATACCATTTATTTTTTGTTTCATTTTTCCTCAAAATGTATGAAATAAATTATCTAGGCTCTTATTATTTTTCAAATACATATGCAGTAATGTTGTATACACAGTGAAGTTTCCCATCATGAATAAGGAGATTACAGTCATATTTTATGAATTAGAGATGTTCCTCCCACCAACATTATTTGATATAGTTGTCCACCTATTGGTTCAATTTGTGATAGAGGTTTAACAATATGGTCCTATATATTATAGATAGTTGTACCCCAATGAATGATATATAATGATTTTTAAAGGGTATGTTAAGAATTAAAGTTGACTAGAAGGTTGTGTTGTAGAATGATATATTATTGAAGAAGCTATTAAATTCTATACTGATTACCTATCATATTTTGAAATCATGAGTCTCCCAAAGTCTCATCACAACATACGCCTTTTGGGAAAAGGGATTTCTGGAAGATATGTTGTTACAATTACCTTGAAAAAGTGGTAGAAAGAACATCTTTACATATTACATAATAGTAAAGATGTTGATCCATACATTCAATCCCACAAAAAAATTCTTAGATATTTGAATCCCTCAAGGGCTGAAGGATGGATATCAAATAAACATAATCTAATATTTATAATATGGTTCGTAGGAAAAATTTATAAGAATTTATATGAAAATACAAATTCAATTGCTGATCCTATTTAATGGCTAACCATAGGACCGGAATGAAATGTTATATCTTACACTTGTTTTCTAATAAATGGTTATATGTTCTATACAAAATAACATGATGAATTCAGTATGATGAAAAACCATGGTGTTACACTTATGGTTGAAGTGATTCAAATCTGTTTTGAATGATAAAAATCCAATTTATGAAAATATGTCATATTTTGGCATTATCAAACAGATATAAGTATTGGATTACACAATATTTCAAGAACTTTTCAATTTTAAATGGGCTGAAAATATCAACTAAGTGAAAGTTGATGAAATGGGATTAGAGAAGGTTAATTTAAATGTAGAAGGGGAAAAAGATGAGCTATTCATACTGTCATCACAAGCAGTGCATGTTTTTTATGTATTTGATCCAACAAATAAGAATTGGTCGATTGTGCAGCTGACTACTAAAATAAATATCGAGTGAGATAAAAATTCAACTGAGGTTGAACCTTTCATTGGGACATCACAATGTGTTCATTTTGGTCCCAATGTAGATAATTTCTTGTATGTTATAGGGGACCAAGAAGAGGGGATTTGGATTCTTGATAGAGAAACCAAATCCTTGAAACCTTTTAAAAAATAATGAGGGTTCAATGAGAAGGTAAAATTTTTTTTAATATATTTTGTTTTTACTCATAATATAATATATTCTCTACTGTATTAACATAATCTAAATTAAATTTTTGACCACTCATGATAAAAATTTAATTTTCACATAATGGAAAAACATACTATAATGAAGGAAACCCTTTTGAAAGAAGTAAAGGAATGTTTATGATATAATTTCTCTATTTTAACGAAACATTACATAATGAATCATTGAATTTATTTTAATTATTCCTTGAAGTGTTTATTTATTTTAGAATATTTATATACATGTTTTTATGGAAGAGAAATGATGTAGTATCTACTCAATCACAGAGGTAATATTGATGTTTTCACAGTAAAATCATCTTCCATATAATTAATGTATTGTTTCATATTTATGTTTAATTAATTTATTTTTAGTATTACTAAAAAATTAAATATTTTCTTATACATGGGGATTATTTCATTCCAGTTGGGTTCATCTATCCAAAATTCATGATTCTTCCCCCTTAGAACCTTCTCACCCCTATTGTGGTGCATTAATCAATTTCTTTATAGTTTCCTCCACTACTATTGTTGGAATAGAAATGAAGCATCCTATATTCAATTATATGGTAATCTGGACGCATAGAATTAATGTATTGTTTCATATTTATGTTTAATTTATTTTTTTAGTATCAGTCACATAATAATTGTTTTCATATATAGGTGGATTCTATTCTTTTAGTTAGGGTTCTCTCTCCAACATCCATACTTCTTCTCCCTTAAAACCTTTTATCCCCTACAGTGTTTCACTTATCACCTTATTTCAAGTTACCTCCACTAATGTTGTAGGAATAGAAATGATGCTTCCACTTCTCAATTACAGAGGTAATATTTATTTTTTAATAGTAAAATCTTTTTACATAGAATAAATGTATTGTTTCATATTTATGTTTCATTTATTTTTTAGTATTACACATATAATAAATATTTTCTTATATAGGATGATTCTTTTGTTCAAGTTTGGGTTCTTTTTAAAACATTCTTGCTTCTTCTCCTTCAAAAACTTTTCACTCCTATTGTGTTTCATTAATCACTTTCTTTCATGTTCTCTCCACGCCTTTATAGGAAGAGCAACAATCTTTCCTCTGCACAATTATAGAGGTAATATTGACGTTTTCAAGGTAAAATCATTTTACTTATAATTAATGTATTATTTCATGTTTATATTTAATTTATTTATTTTTAGTATTACTCAAATTATAATTATTTTTTTATATAGTTGGACTCTTTTTTGAGTTGGGGGTGCTCTATCCATATTTCACCCATTTCTACACTAAATATTCCACATACTTCATCTCCCTCAAAACACTTCACCCCTAAAATGTTGACATTATTCACTTTCCATCAAGTTCCCTCCACAACTCAATAATAGAGACAATCTAGATATTTAAAAAGTAAAATCATAGTCCATAAAATTAATTCATTATTTCATATTTATGTTTAATTTATTTTTTTTAGTATTAATCATAATAATTATTTTATTTTATATGTGGATTCTTTTTTTCATATTGATATGGTTTGTTTGAAGCTACTCTTCAGTGTTGACAGTTCGATAAACAAAGTCAATGGAAATCATGGTAACAATGATAGTTAGGATTTTTTGAGACTCTGAGACATGTAGGAATCAACCTCACCTCAATACAACACACAATGTTAATGGTATTTATCAAATTACCTATTTCTATTTTAAATTGACATTAATTTTAGTAAAAATTAAAATTGACTCAATATGTCTGTTATCCAATTAAAATTGAAATTTGGATTTAAAAAGTTTCACTCATTGAAAACAGAGAAAATGTGCTCAGATTTTCTTGATAATTTTGGAAATAGATTCATAAATCATTTGTGACATTTTAGAATTGTTATCACATCAAACTGACACACGATGTAATTCATTTGAGTCAAAGTGCATGTTTCAATTTTAAATGGACATTGTAGTAAAAAAGGAAAATTGGCATACTCAAAATCAATAAGACACATTCATATTGTTTTGATACTTTAGTAAAAAAATCCATATGTTATTTCAAATGTGTATGAATCAACCATACCTCAATCTGATGCACTGTGTGATTGATATGGCTCTAAATGAATCTTTATTTAAAATTGACATTATTTTTAGTAAAAAACAAACTGGCCTACTCAAAACTGAATAAACACTTTCATTTTATTTTTATATTTTAGGAAAATGATCCATAAGTGATTTGAGACTTGAATAAATCAGTCTAACCTCAATCTGGCACACAATGTGACCGATATAAATCCAAATACATATTTTAATTTAAAATTAACAACAATTTTAGTAAAAAGGACAATTAACCTACTCAAAACTGAGAAAACCCATTCCATTTGTTTAAATAATTTTGGAAAATGATCCATAAGTCATTTTTGATTTGTAGGAATTAGACACACATCAATCCTATGCATGGTGTGACCTGTAAGTATGTCTTTTTATTTAAAGTTAACATCAATTTTAGTAAAAATATCACTTTTGGTTAATTTATTTCTTAATATTATTACTAACATTAGAATTTTTTCTTATACAGGTTCATTATTTTTCTCAAGTTGGGGTGGTTTGTTCAGCAATAAAACGAGTTGGTTTAGGATTAAATGATAAAGGAACATTTATGTTTTTTAATGTACGTAATAATTTTAATTTATGTAATTGTATGAACCAGTTTTTGAAATGTATATAATATAGTGTTTTATTCTTCTGTTTATGTTGTAAATATCATTTCATTTAAATATTGCATTGGGAACTGTTTTTATTGATATCAGTTGTGTTTTTGGTACTGTGGTGTGATATTACAACACACAACGGAATGACCCTTTATATGTGATTTTAAATTCAATGATAAAGGCCGCATTTATCAGTTCTTTTAAGAGTACTAACAAAGGTCTACTTTATTGAATCTTAGATAAGTTCTGATAAAGTTCTATTTTATAAGAGCTCATAAAAGTGCTGATAAAAGGTCCTTTATTAGTTCTTCTATAAGTGCTGATAAAATAACACTTTATCAGTGATTTTCTAAGCATTGATAAATGGTTACTTTATCGGTGCTAAATTAAGTCACCGATAAAGGTCTTATTTATCATCATTTTTTATAACAAGTAGAGAACCCCTTTATTGATTCATTTTCAGCGCTGATAAAAGACCATGAATTATAACCTCGCTCATGTGGTCAACGCTGATAAAGGACACTTATAGCTCTATTAAAGGGTGGTTTTGTATTATTGTTGGTAGAAAATCTACCATCCATGTCATTTTTCATATATATAAAAAACATTCACCCTATGGGTCACCCCCCTTCAGGTGTATCCAAAAAGTTCCAATCTTGGTTAATGTACACAGAGTCTATTTCAGATTCCATGGATTTTAACCATCAATTGGAATCAAAATTCTTTATAGATTCACATTATGTGGTAGGTTAATATCTTATGAAAATTACCACACAATAATTAACCATGATAAATATATATATCTTATAATCCCTTGGTGAACCCTACGAGAACATATAAGTTCTTATGTAACTTCAAAATGTTTTTCTTCACACAACTCTTTGTTGGACTGTATTAACCTCTTCCATAGGAACACTTACTATTTTTTTAGTAACGAACTTCTCCAAGTTCAACTTTTCTCCCACTAACTCCTCATAATATGTGTTATTTATTAAAAAAACCACATTGGGCCACCAAAAAGATTTGTTATGTATGATAAAAGAAATAATGTCCCATGATTTCTATGGGATAACCAACAAAAAATATTTTGTTGGATTTGAATTCCTCTGATAAGAATCTAATCATCATATGAACACTTTACAACACAAAATCTTTATAAAATAAATTATTATACATTTCATAATACATATGTCATATGGTGTCTTTATAACTACTTTCTATGGAACATTATATAGTAAAAATAAAGTAGCTTCCAGATCATAACCACAAAATGAATTTAGAAGGTCACATTGAAAAATCATTGATCAAGCCAATTAAACAAGGATAAATTACCCCTTTCAAGCACACTATTCTATTGTGGTGTTCTAATATGAGTAAATTGTGAAAAAATTATAAACTATTCATAAGATCAATGAATTCTTAATCCATTTCTCACTACCCTGATCTGATTGGAGGATCTTAGTAAATTTACCATATGTTTCTCTACATCATTCTAAAATTCATTAATATTTTAAAAATATTCATACATGTGTTTAATTAGAAACAAATATCCTTACCAATTAAATCCATAAGTAAAACAAGAAAAAGTACCTAAAACCAAAACTTTTTTTTGTTCTCATTAGTCCACATACATCACCATGTATAAGATCCAATAATCCACTATCCATTTTACCATTTCTAATAAAATTATCCCTTTTCATCAAAATTATTAAAAAGGATTATAATTCTAAAATGATTTATAATAGAATGAGTTAATAATCCATCTTTAAAGGGAAATTGAATGAATTTTTCAATTTATATAAACAGGATACAATGCTAAATCTATGTGGAATTAGAATCAACCCTGAGCTTCTTATTGTAAATTTTATAAGTAGGATTACTCTTATCTTGAATGTATAAACCATTTATCATATCCACAATTCCACTAAACATTTTATTTAGATATATAGAACAATTATTGTTCTTGATAGTGAAATATAATCCTTTATTGTCAAAGAAAGATACATAAATCAAATTTATATTTATTGAGGGAATATAATAATAGTTCTCCAATTATAGTATTAATCTAATTGGTAAAATAAGATCAAAAGTTTCAACCTCTAATGTATAAACTCTTTCTTCATTACTGACATGAATATATACTTCATCATTTTTTATTTCATACACATCTTCAAGTATTTTTTTTGTTCCCTAATGTGTGACACACACCTAATATTCAATACCATTGAGTCTTAGTTGGTGTAATTGACATTTATAAAATTCAGATTTAGGTAATCTAAATATTTCTCGTCTTTTAGAAATATTCCAAGAATATATGTGAAAATTGAATGGTTTTATATTACCATACCTATAAAAAATATCAATATTATTATCATGAAGTAGGTAATAATATATAACATAGACATATCTATGGGTGAGTATCAAATAATATATACTTCATCATATAATTTTAATGAATTAATTCCCAAAACAATGATAACCCCATACATCATATCAATTTATTGTGTAAAAATACTAATTTCATTAGTACTTGTAGTGATTTAAGAACCAAAATAAGACAACATCATATTTGGTAGACAAAAACATCTCAATCATATCATATATGAGTCATGGATAATTTTAGTGGATAAATCATTATTAAAATCAATCAAATAGATTCACTCAATTCTATTATATTGGTATCCAAATTATCAGAGTTTAATATCAAATGTTACCCAATGAAAATAGAAAAAACAAGGCACCTAACTATTAGATCCTCCTTAATACATGCTTACCTTACACAAGATAATTCATGGTCACATATCCATTAGGATCACCCATAATGAATGATCAAGTCCTTGAAAAGTGGTAGTTTGGAAGGAATATAATAACTATTATTTTAAAGGGGTTTTTTAGAAACTCACCAATGTAATACACATCTGTTATATATTAAACACATTGGATCTCATGAAATCGTTATTATCTCAAGTTTTATCCATTTTTTATTAATTATTTGAATGATTTAGTTTTATAATATTATTACATCCACCAAAATAATTTATTTACAATAAATATATCTATATCTATTTAAAAAACCCATAAGTTTGTGTTACTGAGATATAAAATAGAATCTGAGCATATTTATTCTAATTAATCTTATGCATAAGCTGCATGAAATTTTTATATTAAGGAATAAAGTAATATTAGACTGGAAATCTCCATATGAGTAATCCCGTAGTTATAGATATCTTACCACTCATGTTTCTAGAACTAGGTATAATCTTCCAGGGTAGTGTGTAGTGTGTCTCCAAATCCCTCTCCCCTTAAAGACTATACTTAAGGTAGAGTTCAATTCATTACATCTCTAAACATATATATAATAAAATATATTCAACAACAATCTCAAGCATATTAATCTAAAAAAATCGAGGTCAAGGTGGATGCATGATAAATCTTATGATATCACACCTAATATTTAATTAATTGTAATATACCTTATATTAAATTTATCATATAAATTAAATAATACAAATTATTCATATTTTATAAAAAAATTAATTAACTTGAATAATATAAAGTGATTTAACAAAAACAAATGAAAACTTTATTCATCTTCCAAAACAAAATATATCAATATAAATTTTACACATTTTGTTTAATCTTTAAAAAATAATTTTATAATGTATAACACTAATAATTTTTATATATTTTATAAACCATAATAAATATTTTCAAATATAATTTCTGTAATATTTTTTCAACTAAAATTAATTCCTCCATGTCGTGGTCTAAGCATTGTGAATGCATTTACAGGAACACATAGAGTCACAAATTATGGAACAAGACATGGTGAATAGAGAAAATCCAATCCTAAAAAATTTGTGATCCAAATATAGTAGCATTTTAGATGATCATAATGAGTAGTGGCACACTCTGGTGATGGTACAATTTCTTTAAGAACTGGTAGAGACACCCATTGAAACCTTGAAGAAAACTTATCTCATTCCACTGATGGGTTTTAGGGGATCGTATTATAATCATTTTGATAAGAATTAATTTTCATAGATCCCTATCACCAAATACTTAATTTCCAAGGAATATAGAAAAGTGTGGACCCTAGGGTCAATCTATTAGGGAGGCCTCTCACACAAAATATTCCCATATTATTACGTGGTATTACTAAAATATAAAAAACTAAAAACTAAAATAAGGGGTATAATAAATTAAAAAGATAAAAATATTTAAATATGATATAAAAAAACAAAAATAAGAAGAAAAGACAAAAATAAGTTGGTGAGGGAAAAAAATTATTTTCCTTAGGAGTTCCCAATGAAGATATCATTGTTTTTAAATAAAAATATAATTAATCTATTCAATGTATAAATCAACCATATCACTCCAAACTCAATCATTTGAAATGTTATTATCCTCTAATGAACCTCTGTATAGCATCTCATCCTTTTCAAACATATATATCACATCTTAGTAGATTAATATTCATTACATAATATAGCAATCCATGCAAAAATCATATAATTCTATTGCCTTTGAAAAAATGGACACATAAATAACTGATTCATAAAAGATATACATCATATAAAACCATGTTATTAAAAACTACGACCCTTATAAGATATATCATACTTATTAAATTATTCATAAGTAGGGTAATGGAAACGTAACAAATAGTGAGATCAAATTCTCGGAAAGGGTAAATAAGGTAGATATCAATGATCACATATGAATTACATTTACAAACGGGTTTGATAATATGAGAATAAAATTTTAAAATCATTCCCCACAAATCAATGATTATAATTTTGATTCATGGAATAAATATTGGCAGTTCATAATAGATGAATCATAAAGGACTCAAAGAAAATAAGGAATGGATGAATAATATTAGCATAATACATGGAGTTTTGGTATACATATAAGTACCTAAAATGTTTTATATAGTTTTAAAGGATATTTTTCAAGACCATCATACTAGATTAGGTTCACTCCCCAAATAATCACAGTAGTCAAGGTTCACTCCCAAGATTATCATAGTGGGTATAACTCCTTACTGAACTTGGTTAAATCCCTATTCCAGTTATATTTATCTCATGAAATATCAATCTTTACCTAATTAATTGTATGGAGATATAAGCCCCACCCATTACATAATGAACATAATACATATATGTTTCACAAGATATTAAAACATTCATCAAATCAAACCCCATGAAAAGAAATGGATTTAATAAAAACTTTATCACAACATCATATGTGGAAAAGAAACAATTTTCATAAATAATTCATTAATTCATCATGGTATAACCCATGGAAAAGGAACAGGTTTCAAGAAAATAATACAATTCTTATCTTAAAACATCTATAGAAAGGATACTGATGGTATTTTTGGATTATATCCTCATTAAAATATATGTAAATTTAGGGTCTATTTTTTTGATGAATAGAAATACCATTAAAATATATTTAAAACCTTGTTGAGGAAAATACCCATTTCACTTTAAAAATGAAATTTTAAAATATAAAAAACATCACCCAAATTAAATACACCATTTTATTTTAAATAAACCTTTGAAAATTATAAATTAATATTAAATTAATATATTTTTAATGACGGTAGAAAATTCATCTTATTCCATATAAATTAAAAAACACTTGTTTCACATTATTATAAAAACTGATCAAAAAGTTCCCCATTTAGAAACTGGAATGAAGATAAAATTTAATATTTTTTTAAAAAATATTCCAAATAAGGTTAAAAATGAATTTAAACAACCCTTGGAGATTTTAAAAAAATTATTTTATTTTTCTCAGAAAACATGGACATGTATGATACACAGGTTTTTGATCGAAGAGAGAGATAAACTCGATTTTCATTAAAATGTTTTTTTGAACTCTCAAGTACATTAAGATAGTAAAATTAAAGAGAAACATGTATTAAATATAAATAAATAGGGTGTAATAAAATTCATGAAGGTTTTTAGACATAAGTCATGATATTTTAACTATATAAACTTAATCATTAAAAAACTAGATATATAATGAGATTGTGAATGGACCCTTACCCCGAGTTCCCCTTATTTTGAAATAAATCTAAACTCCAGAATAATAAATATAATTTTTTATAATTATATAAATAATTATAATATAATATATTATCCCTTTATATCATTTCGACACACTATTTTATCAATAATTCATTAAAATTGTCTTTTCTGGGTGTTAACTATTTCGTTTATGATTAGTATTTCAATTCAATAGTACCAGTACATGAACTCTGATTATAGTTTCATAATATTCAATATGTTAATAATTATTTAAATTCCATATAAATTCATTATATACATATTTAGATTCATCCATAAAAGTTAGAGATAAAAAAATTATTTACACTGTTCTTTGAGATAGTTGGAAAAACGTATGTATGAATGATGTTTTTACTTTTTGACAGATGTAACGAAAGAAAGTTAAATTATAACCAACCTTTAAAGAAAAATTATTATATCATATGTATCATATATATCATATATATTAATTAAATTTATCCTTATTAAAATCTAATTAAAATATAATTTATTAACGAATCACATCGCTTCGTGGAGGTGGTAGTCTATAGGTACGAATGATCGTCATTGTCATTTTTCAATAGCGAGTATGGTAAGAATTTGGACATAATATTACCCAAAAATAAGTATAATTATTTCATAATTATCATATATAAAAATTAAACCCAATATAATACCCATCCATGAAAAATATTGACGATAAATGAATTCTATTGCTACATGGAGACGATAAGGCGTACATACAAATAAACGAAATTTCCACATCCTATTTTCTAGAAAAAGGGTGAATGAAGGTGGTTTAATATTAATAAAAAAACATCAGTATATTAATTATACTGAATCTATTATTTTATTAATAATATATTATATTTATATGAGGTAAAATAATAATTAAAAATGCAGTGATCTATTCATGTGATTACCTCTTATTTGATATAACCTATTTTGATCACCTCTTAAAGGCTCTAGGGTTGGTATTTTGGGAATAAAAAAACCTATTGAATGTTTATAATATAGTTTATAATAGAAATTTTAATATTTTAGAGGAGATAAATGTATCAATGTGGTGTGAAGAAGAGAAAGTAGGGATTCCCTTTTATAATTGAGGGGAGAGACACCCTTAAAATTTCTTAAAAAGTGAAAATATATTAAAATAATTATCAAGATAAGTGGAACTATTTGTAACATAAATTTTAAATTTATTTAAATTTGGACCATATAATATCTCACTTTACCTTTTTCATATTTTTATGTAATTTTAAAAAATATTATTTTCATAAAATATCATTATTTCCAATTTAGACACTATTCATTTAATTTTAATTAAGAGAAATAATGTTAAAGTTATAATTAGAATATAATAATTTTACATAATAGTAATATGTCATATTTATCTAAAAAATTCATGAAATGATCTAACTTACTCAATATATATCACATTTAATATTTTTAGTATCATGTATTTTATTTTTTCATTAATTGAACAAATATTGTTTTGACATTTTGTAAGCATTTAAAGAAATTTTATAATATAAAAAAACTATAAATAAATTTATTTCATGTATAAAATTCCATTTTTTTAAAAAAATACTATTTATACTCCTTCGTAACTATTTTTCCCCTACGTTAACAAATAATAGATATTCAAAATAAGAGATTGAATTTTTGTAAATTTCATTGATTTAAAAATCATGCAAGTCATTTTCATAGAATTATGAACATTAAATAACTAAATTTCTATCCAATGGTGATAATTATAAAATTATTTCCATCTAATAATAATTTCGATGAAAATTTTATAGCATTTTTTGTAGTTTTATCCTAGATTAACCTGATTTACCCTTTATCGATGTGATAAATTTTACTACAGTTACATTCTACATTGATAAAATATAAAAGGGTACTATATAAAAAATTTCCACATAATAATTCAAAATATATAATCAATTTTATTAAAAAAATTTATATATTATTGTAATAAATTAATTTCATAATAAGCGCACAAAATGCAATGAAAACCGCTTTTTTGACAAATACAATTTAAGCATAAAACATGTTTTAATATTATCCCGTTCATATAAAAATATTAAATGAATGTTTAAAAATTTTATTCTATATATAATATATAAATTAAAATAAACAATTCACCAAAATTAATTAATATGATATATTAATATAACAATACACATGCGCGCACAAGAATAGTTTCTCAGAAAAATATTTTTTTTCTTTTAAATGTTTTTTTTATTTTCATTCAAAATCAACTGATAACCAATGAATTAATTTCATTCATGTAAAACAATAAATGATTCATAATTTAGTTATTCATATCAATACCCATAAAACCAATGGTGTGGCGATAATTATCACTTTAAATAATAATATTTTAAAGTATGTTATGGTTTATTTAAACTCAGTCTAGCATGTAACAAAATCTGTCGAAGAAATTAAATTTATTTGAAATGAAAATTTCTTAAAATATCAGGATTTTACATTACACCACCTTAAAATTAATTTCACCATAGCTAACTATAATATAAAAAAGAGGACATATTTGTTTTATTACATCATCAGGTTCCCTTACAACATTTTCAAATTATTGATTTTTAAAGGTAACTTTCACCAAGTGATTAGTCTTGTTCTATAGAAATTTATCTTTAAAATATAATTATTGAACTATTTATTCCTAATAATAAAGTACATTTTACATTTTTATTACCTATAAGTTTAGTATATGTCATATATTAGTTATGTAATTACTTAATAGAGATACATGGAACAATTCATGAACATGAGAGTGGTTTGGTGGAAGCACAAATTGATAAGATACCATACCTAATCGATATTGAATATAAAAAGGGACAATATAAATAGATCTTAGTCTTAAAATATTTTTTAATCTCATAAAATACATACTTGTAAAAATTAATATAAAAAAATTCTCAAAAAGATCAAACTCTAGGTCATAGTAACTATTTTTATCATAATGTTTCAATCAACTCAAATCTGTTTCGATGTGAAGTTGAATGGATCTCACATACTATGTAATTTCAAAATCTATCTCATTTAATAATATAATTATTTCTCTAATTTTGTCCTATAATATTTTAGTTATACACTTATTTCTATAGAGTCCTTCATAAGGAGCCATATGAATGATTGAGTGAATGAATTGCTGTAAGAAAACACAACTAAAGGAAGTTTGTTGATCCCAAAACATTTTAAATTCAAAGTACATGATGTGAACATATCTTCTAGGTTTTTAATTTTTTATCTTAGAATCAAAATATATCTAAGGATGATAAGACACACTGATACTCAACTCTATATCCAAATCCTACTGAAGACTTTTATATAACATTAAGGTCAACCGCAAATCCCATCAGATATAATAGAATGTAGTACTCCATACAACCTTACCACTTCCTTAATATATATTATTTAAATATTATTTATATAAAAATATTCTATAATGGAAATTTATTGTTCTAACTATATAAGGCGATAGAATATAACCCATATAACATTGTGTCCTTTCAATGTTTTGGTGGGTCTAATAAAAAAATACAGGGTGATGTTTTCCCCTTTCCATTCTAGAATGCGCAATTGGTAAAAAAATCCCCTTATAATATTTTCTATAATCCTAAATTTAATGAAATAAAAATCACCAAGATATATAATTTACAATATCTCCATTCAAACTATCCCACTGGAAATAATCTTTCAGATCTCTATACATCATTGTACTTCCATTATGAAGAGATAATAAAAAACTATGAGCTTCATCCAAACGATACTTCACATATAGTTTGGATGAAAAAAATAAAATGTTCTTGAACCCTACCATACCATCATAATGAAAGTTAAACATAATAATATTTCACACCATCTTTTGTAGTTCCATATCTTCCATCCATGCTTCTTTAATCTTCACTTGGATTAGTTATTGGACACTTATTTGAGAAAGGTAATATATAATCCCTTCTTTTATGATTTTAAGATTCATTATTTGAAAATAAAAACAGAATATTGGACCATTTGTGATCCACATTGTAGATAATCTATCATTATCCTTTCATCTTAGATAATTTTCCATGTTATTTTCCTTCCCAAAGTGGTAATGTATTGAGAAGTTATAATCTTTAATCATCCTCAACTATCTTCTCTCGTTTATATTGAACTCATTTATTGTGAAAGTATACATTAAAATTTTATGATTAGTACATATATCACACCTTTCTCTTTAAAGATAATGCATCTATATATTTAATTCAAAAATTTCTATAGGTAACTCCAAAACACGAGTTCAGTAATTTTTATCAAGAACCTTCAATTGGTGTGAGGCATAAGTTATCACTGTATCATTCTACATGAGAAAATATATTAATCCTTTCATTGATGTATCAATATATATTACACATAATTATCCACTACAGGGTAATGTAATCATAGGTGAATTGAGTAATCTTCTCTTTAGTTACATGAAATTTTCTTTACAGTCATCTGTAAAAAAGAACGTATCTTACTTTTATGTTAACTTAGTGAGTGGATTAGTCATTAATGAGAATTTTTAAAAAAGGTGATAATAATATCTAGCCAAACTAAGGAAAATAGGTATATAAATCACAGTGTTTAGTCTGGGATAATGTTAAAGAAATTCGATCTCTGAAGGATCTACTAATATACCCTCATTTTAGATTATATGACCCAAGGATGAATCATTATGAATCCATATTACACACATGGTATGTTTTTCATCAATCATATCATTCATCAGGGTCTTTAGTAAAATTCTTGAATGATCTTGATGATGTTACATTTTCTTTTAATATATAATAATATCATCATAAAATACTTCCAAAAATGGATAATGTAAATATCTAAACACTCTAGTCATTGAATATATTAATATAGTAGGGAATTAGTAATACCAAATAGAATAACTATAACTCATAGTGTCTATACCATGTACAAAATACATTCTTTGGAATATCCTCCTTTATAACCCTCAATTGATGATATCTAGAATGAAGGTCAATATTAGAAAATTATTGAGCTCAGTTGAGATGTTAAAACAAGTCATCAAAATAGCGTATATGAATTTTTTTTAATAGTGATTCTCTTATGTTATCAATAATCAATGAAAAATATCATTGATCCATATTTATTCATAAAAAAAGATCTGGTTCACCCCATTGTGTGAAACATGGATGAATAAATCTATTCTCAAGATTTCTGTGGATTTTCTTCTTTAGTTCCAACAGCTCTATTAGGGACCTTATATATGGAGTCTTTGATTTCTTTGTAAAACCCGACATAAGTTCCATCGAGAACTCTACTTCATAATTCTATGGAAGACCTTTCAATTCATCTTGAAAGAGATCAACAAACACACAAACAATAGGAATATCTTTTATGTTGAGTTTCTCTCTAACCCTATGAGATTAAACACCCTTTTTAATATGAATTAATACCCATAAAATGTATGTTATTTCCATTATAAGTTCAGAATTATCAACAAACTGATATATGATCATTTTTTGGACCATATTATCGAATGTAATTTCCCTTCCTTGGAAATTGATGTGTGATTTATATAAATAAATTCAGTCCATGCCTTGGATAACATCAAACTCAACCAAAGGGGGAATAATAAGATTTATAGGAATCACATTCACACAAACTTAAACTGAAGAAGAATCATAGACTAGAGATGCAATCATATCACTATTATAGGTTTAACTTCTAACACAAAATATAATAAATGAGGTGGTGTATTGATACCCTTATCAAATTAATTGCATATAAAATAGTGGGGGGATCTAGAATCAAATAAGACATTAATAGTTATAGGGTGGATGATAAGTTTAGATTTCACCCTGTCTTTATCATAACCCACATAAAAAATAAAGACCACATGAGATTTACAATTTTCTATTGGATTAAGAGGAGGTTTTTGATGTCAATCATAATTATTAACCTTCATATTTGGGAACTAGTTGGAAAAATTCACATACCTCTTTCATTTAAAACATTTGAGTGTGGGTTGTGAATTCTATGGTGATTTATCATTATATGCATAATTAGATAAATTATTCCAATCACTTTAGTATTCAATTTCCCAATGACCTTCCTTTTTACACTTGATGAAATTTATCAATTTCATTAAGAATGTTATCTCCATGATTCCTTCTATAGATTGAGGATAAATGAAATATCATTTTATTCTCTATATAGTTTTTTAAATTTACTTTGAATAAGTCTTTATTTCTTATCAAAACCATTAAATTGATGGGTAAATCCAATCTATATATCCTCCTTGATGTCACATTGAATCATTTATTTAGAGCTACAGAAGATAATTATGTCTAATACCTTTTAGACACATGCTTTTACACCATTAAATAATCCTTCAACCTTATTTGTTGGTTGTATGATAATGATATAAGTGAAACTCAAAAGTCATGTAAACGTTTCCTCATAGGTACCAATGGATTCATCATCTATATATCTAAGATCAATGAATTCCATTTCAATTTTCTTTGGAACAATATCAGCAATGTACTTATGGAAAATGAAGATTGTAAACTCATCCACTACATGGAGTCAATTTCTTCCTATTGACTCGTGTTCATGATAAGGGTTCACCATTGATATGCTTAACCGTCTAAATGATAAAAAATCATATTGACATTATCATGTTACGAACACTGGATTCTGGAAGATATATTTTCTAGGGTATTGATCCATTGATTAGAAACTGGTGGATCAATAATCCCACTAGAAGAAGGTGGATGTTGTCTTATAAAATATTAATAAACCAATGTTCCCTACTTTTCTCATTTGTAAGAAAAGAATAATTAGCATGAGAAATGTTTGTGATAATAACAACAATATTTGGTATTCCTTCTCAAATAAAATTTGTTTTTTTAGGACAATCACTTCATTATCCATTGCATTCAGAAATAATATTATTACATCAGGTTCTGACCATCAACTAAAACCAAAAATCATAGTGTGACCAACAATTTTTAGTGGAAAACTATATAATCATGAAAAATAATTAACATGACATCTAAATCATCACACCTTATTCTATTAAACCACATGTTTAACTTAGGTCATTAATGATAGTTACCCAAACATTAGTATTTTATCCTTTACATAGACTTATCCCCATGGTTATCATTAAAATTTTCCTTTCTCAGTTTGAAAATATTAAAAAAACATTTAAATGATAACAACTATAGAGACCCATAATTTTAATAAATAGATATAACATCATAAGATATTAATATTCAATAAAAAACATAATTTTCCACACTAGAATCTAATAGGTAGAATTCCATTGGAAACCTGAGCACATAAATAGCTAGTTCATAAAAGAAATACGTCATCTCCCACTAATTTTATCATAACTAGAACTATTCATAGACATATCATACATAGTGCCTTTATTCATAATCAAGTGAATGGAAACATAAGAAAGGGTGAGCTATGATTCTCAGTAAGGGAAAAAAGGTAGATGTCAATGATCACATAAGCATAACAAAACTATTAGGGTGTGAGAACATGAGAATAAAATTTCAAAATCATACCCTATATAACATAGATTATAACTTTAATTCATGGAATTAATATTGGTATTTGAATTAACATAAATCATAAAGGATAAAAATAACATAAGCCATGGATGCATAACATTGGAATATGAAATAGAATTATGGAATTCACATAAGTATATAAAATCATTAATTTAATAGTCAAGGATTATTTTTAAGAATATCATAGTGTGTTATTTTCACTTCCCAAACCATCACAATATTCATGGTTTACTCTCAAGATTATTACAGTGGATAAATTCCCTTATTAAATTGGTTTCACTCCATATTCCAGTAAAATTTATCTCAGGAGATATCAATATGTACCAAATGAATTGGTGAGAGATATAGATCCCACCTATAATATAATGAAAATAAAAAATATTTTTGACACAATATTATAAAACATTCATCATATCATAACCCATGGAAATAAATGGGCTTCACAAAATTTTCATCATTTCATAACCTATGGATAATGAATTGGTTTCATAAATATTTCATCAATTCATAATTGCATAACCTATGGAATGTGAATGATTTTCATAAATATATTACAATAATTATCATCAACCATGTAGATCAAGAATAAGGTAGGTATCATTAGATCATATCTCAGATAAATCATATGTAAGATTATGGTCTATTTTCCTTGATGAATAGAAATACTATTAAAATATATTTAAACCCCTTATAATAAAAAATAACCTTTACACTATAAAATTCACTTTTAAAATAAAAAAAACATTAAAAATTAAATAAAAAATTTTATTTGAAAAGATACATTTAACTTTATAATGGAATATAAAAATAATTTATTATCCATGATGGAAGAAAATTTTATTAATTCTTTATATGTTAAAAAACATTCATTGCACACTTTTTATAAAAGTTTTAAACTACTTCATTATGGAAGAGAAAAGAAGATTTCTTTTAAAATATTATGAAAAAAATTCAACCATGGGAAAATTTTATTTTAAAAAATAATTGTATATTGGAAAACACATTCTTGAAAACATTTTTAGAAAACATGGGCATGGAAGAGAAAGGGGTTTCTGACCATAGGGAGTGAGAAAATTAATTTTCCTTAAATGTTTTTGGTCTATTCAGTACTTTTAAAAAGGAAAATCAATTGAAAACATGTATTAAAAATAAATAACCATATTAAAATAAAATTAACGAGATTATTGAGAAATGTATCATAATATTTCATCGTTACAAACTTTGTCCCATACAGTCCCGATAAAAAATGAGATTGTAACTTAAAATCATTACCACAAGTTCCCCTTATTTTAGAAGCATTATGACATAAATTAAATAAATTTAACATTATTATAATACTAAAAATAATTCATAAAAATACTTATAATATCATATATGATCCAATTATAACATTTTAAAACAATGTTTTATCACAAATTACTAAAAATATTTATTTCATAGTGCCAACTATTTCATTTATCATGTGTATTTCAGTTATATAGTTGTGATCCATGTAAATTGATCCCAGTTACATCATCTTTAAGAAGATAAAATTTATATAAATAACATATATTTTCATTATATACATATTTATAGTCTTCTATAAATGTTAGAGAGAGAAGGATAAATTATACCATTCATGGAGGTGGTAGGTTGTACGTACATGTCAATATTGTTTTCACTTTTCATTATATTGAATGAAAGAAAGTTAAATAAATTACCTTTATAGAATCATTATTATAACATATTTATAATATAAATTCATTAAATATATCCTTATTACGGTCCAAATAAAACAAAAAAAAAATGAATTACAACACATTGTATAGGTGGTTGTCCACACGTATTCATGATCTGCATTTTTTCCAATGGATTAAAAGGTAAAAGTTAGATAATAGAATATAGATACATAATTATATTTATTTTAAAATTATCATATATATACATTAAACCCATTATAATACCCATCCATAAATGATGGTGATGAGAAATGAATTGTATCTATACGTTGCAATAGAATGCCAAAAGTACACACAAACGATAATTTAACTTCCCATTTGATGGAAATAAGGTGAATAAAGGTGGTTTCATAATCATTATAACATTTCTATATATTTATTATACTTAATTTTTTATTTTATGAAGAATATAATATAATTATAATAGGTAAAATAATAATTAAAAAAAGTGTTCAATTAAGTTCATTACCATTTCATTGAAATAACTCTTTTAGAAAACCTCTTAAGGGCTATATGGTTGGTATTTGGCGAAGAAAAACCCCTATATAATGAATACATGATAGTAGATAAATCAACTTATTAGAGGTTTGTTGATATAAAATTCTCCCTATTTTTTGAATAAGTGAAATGAGGGGTTCCCTTTTATAATTGATGGGAAAGAAACTAATGGAAATTATTAATAGATTAAAATAAATTAAAGTCATTCTCTTTCCAAATTGTTTGAAATGGCCTATAAATGGACATGGGATGAAAGTTTAGATAATATACTATCCCTTTTTTACAATTTTTTCTATTTTAATTATTTTTAAATAATGTAATAATATATTATTTTCAGAAAATATTTTTGTTTCCAATTTAGAAACTATTTATTTAATTTTCAATAAAAAACAATAAAAACAAGTCTTAATTCGAATATAATTCGTTAAAATAACAATAATATGTTATATTCATCTAAAAAATCATGTAATGCTATAATTCACTCAAAATATATCATTTTTATTATTTTTAGTATCATTTTCTTAATTTTTACATTAATTAAATAAATACTGTTTTAGTGTTTTGTAAGAATTTAAAGTAATTATATAATACATAATGATTATAAATAGCTTTATATCATGAATATAATTTCATTATGAAAAAACATTATTATAAATATTTGTTAATAACTTATTTTTGTACCTATGTGAACATATAATGGATATTTAAAACAACGACAGAGACAATTTCTTAACATTATTTTATTTAAATAATATATAATTCATTTTCATGTATAAGTTTAAAACTGTCGGTTTTAGGTAAATTACAATTTATTCATATATTTTAATTATATAAAATGATTCCGTTATGTTTTAGGAGTTTTTCATGAGTTTTGGTATGTTTTTGTGGCTTTTATTGAGGTGAATGGTTTGAGAACGGTTCATAGAAACCAGGAAATACATCCAAGAAACCACGAAAGGGAAAACAAAGGGCACTATGAAGGATCATGGTCAGTGCCTGGTTTATCCAAACCATGCAGATTACTAGGGGAAACTATGTAATTTTACTATCATTAGGACAATATCTTGTGCATGTTTGGTGCATGGTTTTTCTAATAGTGTGATCCAGCTGTTCATTTTGTTTATAGGAGGCAGTAGCAACCACGCAGTTACCCAAACCATGGGGCTAAACATACAGTGTGTAGTTTCATATCGGAAATTTTTGGAAATAACTCAGTTTAATCCTCAATACCACTTTTAACTTCCTAATATTTCATAATATAGAATTAATTTCCCTCGCAAGGCTTTATTGTGGATTCCCATCGATCTCAGAGTAATCTTTTGATGTTTCAATTCCATTAAAGATCTGTATTGTCTGATAAATTTTCATTCTTGGTCATCTTATTAGTTCCTCTCTTGGAATCATTGATCTAATCTATTCGGGGTAGATCTATGTTTTTTATGTCATTAATGATGATATATGATTATTTTTATTGAATATAATATGATCTAATATCATATTTATAAGATGTTATATGCTTTTTTATATTTGTTTTGTCATTATTCATTTTCAAAATATATTGAAGGGTATGTGTCTTCTTAATAGATTCAAATTGTTAATAACCTAATGTATTGATTTTAAAAGTGATCAAATTTATTGAAATATTTATTAAAATAATGTTGTTTTTTATCAAAATTTTCATTTGAATTATGGTTTTGGGAATCATAGGAATGGGGTTAATTTTTAGAAAAACCCATTGTTTCTAATTTTAAAATGGCGATTTTAAAATTATGGTTAGTTTGATACTAGTAAAGTATTATTTGAAATTATTTTAAATGGAATAAATGACTTAATTGAAATGGATTTACATGATTTGGGAATAATATTAGGCATGAGTTAAATGGGATGTATAATTGATGTGAAGTACCAATATAAAAAGGATGCAACATAGATGTGATGTTCCACCATAAATGGTAAAAAAAAGACTTTGTATGTGTGTGTGGATATGGAAAATAATATTATAAATAATTAACTGAAAAATGTTTTGATGTATTTGTTGTGGTATTTCGTGATAAATAATTTTGAATAATTATTGATTCTTACTTTGGAAAAACTTATTTATGGCTTTGTTATAAACTATTTTCATTGCTTAAACTATTTTATAAAATTTTCAATCAAGTTTTATCCTGGTGTACAATGTTAGGAAGTCAATTGGTTAATCCTACTAATTTTAGACTCATCAATTATCAGGAGTTGTTGTGAGTTTTCTAATTTCATCTACTGAGACCCAGGTAAAGGTAAGGTGTCTCAGTTATATAGTGACGATTCTTGATACATTGGTTATGGATTATCATATTAGTGATTAAAGCATGTTGGGAGTTTCTATTTGGATTCCTTTTCATCATTTGTGTTTTTTCATTAGTTTTCTTTAGATTATTTCACTTGGTTTTCCCTCTGTAACATGATATGGTTGTTGTTTTTATTTGGTTATACCATGAGTTGTATTTTCATTGTACCGCAGATCCAATAAATATTTTTTTTGGTTTTTTTGTTGTTTGGATATTTTGTATTCAAATATAGAATAAAACACCAATTTTTTATAAATCAATTGATATTTATTTCTAGCCTTTGGTGTGTTGGGGATGTCAACTATGTCTAGTAACACACACCTGCCTATTCTAAACACAATGGGTGTGGGGCGGGATGTTATAAATGGAATTAGTTTGTTCGGTATTGGATTTGGAAAATCGATGTTGTTTAGTCCTTGAGATGAGTTGGTAGAAAAGAGTAGGACCATAAAAACCAAAAATATATAGCATGAAAAGTCATAGATAAATTTTTTATGCTGAAATTCATGTTACCATGGTGTTAAGGTACATGAGTGTTTTGAGGCACTTCTAAGAGTTGTCACCTAATTATCATGGGTTTATCCAATAAGAATAGCTAACATTCACTGATAGTAATGACTTCACACTATGGTTATAGAATTTATTTAATGTAATGTTATATGATTTGGTGAAAAATTATTTATTTTTAGAAATAGTTAAAAATGGCTTGATTTTCAAAAATCATGGTGGAATTTTAAAAAAAACGTTTTGAAAGATGAAATTTATAAATTGTGGAGATCCTTGTTGCGATTTTTCTGATGTGGAAAATTTGAAAGTTTTATGCTTTCATTTTCTAGACAGTGAAACTAAATGGACTTTTACTTTGGTTATAGAATATAGAACCTGGTTTGTTCCATAGAAACAAACTAGAAGTGTCTACCAAGAATGTGGTTGCACATGATCCATATGCAATCCAATAGTTGGTCAAGAGTATTATTCAGTAATTTCAATCAGTGTTCATAGGGAATAGAAATGATCAACCCAGGAATGTGTATCATCCATTTATTTTCCATATGCAGAATTCAAAAATCTTTTAGGGTTATTTTGAATTAGAAAAAGAAGAAGTGTGGCTAAATAAGATGAATTGAATCCTTGATTTCCTTGGGACACCAGATGAGATAATGGTGATGTTATAAACATACATGATAGAATGTCTTGCATACAAATGATGGGATTTATAAATTTATGTTAAATTGGAATAATGAATAAAATATTAGGATTTTGAGTAATTATTTAATAAAAAAATCCATCCTCACCCCTTCCATATTTCTAAAATGATGAAATTCTTTAGTTTGATGAAATAGAACATCAAAATTACAGATTACACAACTAAATTTATGAGTTTAGTTCTCTTGACAATTTTTTTTTGAAATTTCATCTTTGATGGCATGTATTATTAAATCACGGATGAGTCTGTAGATTCTATAAAATATTACCATGATTTGTATATCATATTATATATAGACAGTCAATAGATAAAATGTGGAAGAAAGGGATATCTCAAGAAAAATTAGTGTAGGAAGAATGTTGATATCAAAGGGAATAGGTGGGAAATATAATGTTGGGAATAAGTAGAATAGAGACACCAATATCCAAAGTAGTGGAATGACTCAAAATTAGATGGTGTAATTAGATAAAATTTTTATCATAAAACAAAGAGTAAGACCAAGTGTTTTCAATGTATTTCTAAAGAGCATACAAAACAATATTAAACAACACCACCTAGAGAATGTCACCATTACAATGATATGGGACATCATTAGTTCTATTATCCGAGTTCTCCAAGGTCAAATACTAGTGACACATCCCATGGTTCATTGTAATCATAATCTTTGATGGGATGAGTGAAAAAAAATATCTCTCATCAGAAGAATTGAAGAATACATTGTGATTCTAGGAATACAATGACTCCTCAACCAGTAAAATATAAATAGCTAAACAATGAGTAGAGTATAGAGAGTAAGAAAATGTATGGAGTTTAGAAAGTGATCATGGATGATCAATTATGACCTTATATGGTGAGAGGTATGATTATTTTTAATTATACACATATTCATGCTTTATTTGATACTGAAACATCCCGTTCATTTATTTCTTTTCATATCATTGATCTGATGGGTTAATAGGTTGATATTATGACTTTAGTTTTGAAACTATAATCTCCTCTTCACAAAAATGAATATCAAGACTTAACATGAAAAGCATGTTCTATAAATACTGATAGTGTTGAATATATTTGGTATTTATTTGTGCTTGATATGGATGTCTATGACTTATTCCTATGTATGGATTGTTTGAAATTGTTCAAATCTCACATCAAATGTTATTCATAAAGGGTTAGTTTTATAACTATAGATGGTGTTGAGCATATCATTAGAGGAGATCAAAATGTGATAGTAGGTGGAGTGAGATTTTTGGAACTGGTAGTTCGAAATATATTATACCAGTTAATAGATTTAACATTGTCATATATGGATGAGATCAAAATTTCTTATTTTGAAACTATTGTTGTTCACTTTTCTGATGTTTTTTATGGATAATTTCTCAAGGATTCTATCCATAAAATAATTGGTGTCTATGATTCATATTTTAATAAGGCCCAATCTTATCTCACTTCAATATTATCAGATGGTACCAATAGAATTAAGGGAATTGAATGTCCAATTAGAAGAGATGGAAAACAACAGTTTCACTCGACCAAGTATATCTCTATGGGAAGCACCAATTTTGTTCTTGAAAAAGGTGGATGGAACTCTTAGGCTTTTTTAGATTATCATAAGAATAATCAAGTTTCAATAAAGAATTGTTATCATATTTCACACATTTGTGACATGTTTTATAAATTTAGAGGATCCCATTTGATCTAAAAATATGACTTTCATTCAGGATATCACCAAATGTGGGTTCATATGGTGGATATTCTAAATAAAACTTTCTGAAATAGATATGACCATTAAAAGTATGTGGTTATCAGTTTTGGTCTTATAAATGAACCAACTATATTTATGTCACTGATGAATAAGATATTTCAATGTTATTTGGATTATTTTGTGGTATTGTTTTTGGATGACATACTGGTGTATTCTTGGAAAAAGTATGAGCATGAGCAACACTTGGTGATAGTGATTATTATCTTGTAAGATCATTATATGTATAGAAAACCTTCAAAGTGTTATTTTTGGATACAATAGATATGTTTCCTTGTCCATGTTATCTCTATAAAATGTGTTTATGTGGATTCTAAAAGGATAGAGGATGTGATCTCTTGGACATCACAAAAAAATGTCTTTGATATACATAGTTTCATTAGCCTAGATGGTTATAAATGGTGTATTATTTTTGACCTTTCAAAACTATCTTCACCAATGAGATCATTAACAAGGAAAAGTTTTATTTTCTAACAGAGTAATGAATTTAATTAGTTTTTTCAAGATCTTAATGTTCAATTTACATCAACATCAATATTCATATTCCTAGAATTAGGACAAGGCTATGTGGTGTATTACGATGATTATGATATGGGTTGGGTTGTTTTCTCATGTATATAGATCATGTTTTTTTATTATGGAAAATAGATATTATGGTTTCATGAGAATAAATATCCAATAAATGATTTATAATTAGCTAATGTATTCTATTAATTGAAGACAAGTAATCACTATCTTTTTTTGTAAGAAATTCATGGTGTTTACTGATCATAAAATTTTTATGAAAATATTCTCACAATGAGATTTGAATGTAAAGAAAATAGGATGGATAAAGTTTATTAAAATTTTTGAATTTGACTTGATGTATATAATAGGTACAGGGAAATCTATACAAGATGAATTAAGAATGATGTTTTATAATCAGTAGGTGAAAGAGAATTCAGATCAATGGAATCTAATGTTTGTGATAATCGACATTCACTTGGATTGTGAAGACAGAGTTAGTATTGACGATTTCTTCCCCATTTTTTTTGTTCATAATTTTTTTAAGAAGGTTAAATATGAACAAAAATATGATTCTAAATGTGTTTATATGTGGTAGAAACTCAATGTTGGAGATTCCTTTAAAGGATGGAAACTTCACAGAAGATGTGTGTTGTAGTTTCGAGATGGGACAATTGTACCTTTGGATTGTCAAGAACAACTCATTCATGATCACCACCATTCAAGATGGCCAGTTCAGCCAAAAATAAAAAACATGTTTAATAAACTGATGGCATAATTTTAGTGGGATTTCATGAAAATAAAATTGGCTGTGTTTTTTTGGATTCCACACCTTTCATTTGATTAAGGCAGTGCACCATCAGCCAACATGTATGTTGTAGTCTTTACCCATACCCATGTAGAAATGATAGAAAATAGATATGGATTTTTTAGAAGTTCTACCAAGGATAGTTTGAAAACATGATTCCACATGGGTGATAATGGATTTTCTCAAATAGTTTTCTATTTTAATCCCTATTTATGAGTCTCATATGTTGAAGGAATTGTAGGAAATCTATATGTGAGAAGTGGTAAAATGGAATGATGTGTCGCTTTGAATAGTACCCTATAGAGATCTATGTTTTACGTCACATTTCTGTAAATCCCTACAACATGTCCTTGTTACCCAGTTGACTATGAGCATGTCACATCATCCATGAAAAAATATAAAATTCGAGAGGATAATCAAAATATTGGAGGACATGCATAGGGATTGTGTAATATATTTTTGTGGATCATGGGAGGAGAACATATTGTTAGTGTTGTTCTTGTACAATAATTTTTATCAATCCCTGATACATAGGAATCCATTTGAAGTATTGTATGGGGGTAATTTCCATTATATACTTTTTTTATTGGAAACATGAGAGTCTTTAATCATTGGACTAGTCCTTGTGAAAGAGATAATAGAAAATATTATGTTGACTAAGAAGGGAATGGAGAAATCTCAAATTCATCTTAAATATTATGAGAATCATCATTTTTGGCCATTTTCATTTTATATGAGTAATCATGTGTTCTGAATAATCTATTCAAGGTTTGGGAATAATCATTTTCAAAAGTGGTGAAAGTTCTATCCTTGACACATATGTCCATTTGAGAAACTTGAATGGATTGGAGAGGTAGAATATCATTTGGATTGTCAACTAATATTTATTTTAGTGAATAATTTATTTAATCTATCTAAATTGAAGAAGTATCAATATAATCCTGACCCTGTGATAGGATGAGATCATGTTGACCTATAGTTGGATGCTATGTTCATTCATTTGCCGATACATATTGTGGATAAAAAATTGAAACTCTTTAATGGTAAAAGAATCAGTCTAGTGTGGGTTTTATGGAAACATGATCAGATTTAAGTGGAAACATGAGATTGTGAAAAAGAAATGTTAAAGAAGCAATGAGAACTCTTCCACGAAAACATTGGTTTTCTACTTTCCGGGGAAGTAAAGACCAGTTGTAAAAAGAACGTAAGACCCTCATTTTTAGGTACTTGGACCTTTATTTATGTATTTTAAGTATATAAAATGATATGGTTATATTTTAGGAGGGTTTTAAGAGTTTTGGAATGATTTTTAGGATTTTATAGAGGCACGCATTTTTAGAACTGTTTAATCATGGTTATTAGAAAAGGTGAAGAACCACCTGGAAACCGTGAAAGAAAAAACAAGTCACTTGGCTGGTGGATGGTTACCGAATGGTTTGGCCATGCTATGAAGATTCCCAAGGAAAACCATATGAGCCTAATATAATTGAGATAGTATATTTTGAAATATTGGTGCACAATTTACCTATTAGTGTCATCCAAGAATGTGTGGTGTTGTCTTGAGGAAGTAGAAACTGCATGATTGGAACAAAAATAGCCAAAATGTGTGGCCTAACCACCCGAAGTGCAGTTTTAGATTCTAAATTTATTGATATTACATATTTTAGGGATCAAGAGCCCTTTTAATTGAGTAATATTTCATAACCCCAATTCCTTTTCCTCATAAGTATTTAAACATGACTCGTTTTGATTTGGGAGAAATATTTAGTCATTTAAAATCCGTTCGAGATCTTGATTCATTTGTAAGTGGAAGTTCTTGGTCATTTTCATGGGTATCTTATTCTTCCATATATTAGAATCATAGATATAACATTTTGGGCATAAATATAATTTATTTTATTCAATAATGATGATAAATGGTTGATTTTATTGAAGGGAACTAGATCTGAAGACAAATTTAGAAGATATGTGATGGGTTTTTAAAGTTGATTCGTCGTTCATAATTTTCACCAAATTTGTGGAAATCACTGTGTGAATTGATGGTTATTTTCATTTAGATTACGGGGTTTGGGAATCATGTTGATTTAATGAATTTTTGAAAAACCACATTTTTTATAATTTTAAATATGTGATTTGAATATTATACCAGGAAAGCTCAATCAGAGGAAGACCTCTGACGATTTATTAAAATAATGTAAAAGAGTAGCAAAAGATTTCAACACACCTAGAAGACAACAAAATATCAGAAAACATCATACCCATCACCATATTGATGAAAAGCTACTTCATCTGCAGAGGCCGACTCCCACTCTGATCCTTCATAATGCTTCAGAATCTTGGAATATTTCTTTCTTAAATTAAACTTTTCCAGTGAAATAAACTCCTTAGAGGATAACTTTCCCTTTTTCAATCCAGAGGAATCCCTGGAACAATTCTCCCTCTTGGAGGATGATCTGGTAGTCATCGGCTTCGGTAGGTAAGAAAAATATTTCCTCGGTCTTCTTCTTTGTGGAGCATTCATACAGCCATCACTTGTAGACACCTTATTCTCACCGCCTCTCACAATATCATTGTAGGACTGTTTGGGGACAACATTAAAGATTTCATTGTCACTCTTCTCCCCCCTAGAGCAATTCCACTGTGTGAGGACATGATCATGTCACCATTATTTTCCTTACCACTATCAGAAACATCCCCCCATTTTCCAGAAACCTACATCACTTGGTACTGCACTAATCACTCCTACTGACCATTTGTGTCAATCATGGCAAGGAAATTCGGGTGATCTACAATTTCTTGATCTGCATATACCCCATCTTTTATTATTATTCCCACTACAACATCCTCTAGAGACTTAGCATCCAGCATTGGAGGGGACTCTTCCACATCTGCACGCCCCATCACATGAAAATGATTCTATGCGGGCACTGTGACTACCAGACCACCATCACCAGTGGCCTGCCCACTTTACCGATCAGCAGCCACCTCTAAAGCACCCACAAACATACTGACATCACATGCATCAGACTCCAACTCCATCACCGCATCAGATCACCTATTTTCCTCAGAAGCATCCATAGTAGACCCCAGTCCTCCCTTATTCACATTGCCATTGCTACTCCCTGTCCTTTGCATAGCCAAAACATCATCATCCTCTATGATTCCCACATGAGTAAGTTCCTGTTGAGTAGTGGCATGAGCAGTGACCTGAGCCTCTTGCTCATTACCCCCTTAAATCACTGAAGGACATGCCGCATCGCCACAACCAGCACCCATGGAGACCTTTTCCTCTACACCATTCCCCCAGTTCAAGTCCTGTCTCAACCGAGCCAGCACATCAGACACCAGTGGATTAAAAGAAGTTGTTGCATGTTTTTCCACAGCCAGTGCAACCTGAGATCCCCGACAGCAATCATGTCTCATGTTTTATCCTAGTGGTATGAGTTTGAAATTCATTTGTAAATCTAACTATGTTTAGACTCACCCAATACTGGGAAACTGTTATTATTTTATAGAAGTTACCTATCTAGACATAGGTAAAAGAAAATTATCTTATTTCTTTAGTGACGAATCATGATACCTTGTTCATGGCTTTCTGTATTGGATCTTGGGGCATGATGGGAGTTTCGGGTTAGATTTCATTATTTTTATCGGGTTATACTATCATTGGACTTCCCTATATGTTTTCACCTAGTTTCCTCTTCATACACTTATATGTTTATAGTATTGGATTGGTTAAACCTCGAGATGTGTTTTCCTTTTACTAATGCATCATATAGAGGGTTATTAGGTTTTTATTATGGTTTTTTATTAAATATTCAAAGGGAAAATCATCCATCAATTGTTTTTGAATTTCATGGTATTTATTTCTAGCCATTACTATCTTGGGGATGTCACCTAATGGTAGTAACACCCACCCACCTCTTCCTAAGAAAATTGAGAAGGGGTGGGGTGTTACAAAATGTTTCCATTAAATAACTCATTTTCTATACAAAGGTATCAAGGGTCTAATTAAATTCATCCAATAAAAATTAGGATGAAAAAATCATGTACTTATCATTTAGTTATAAACTATATTAACTTGATTTACCCTTTACTGAGGGGATATATTTTAGCACAGTTACAATTCATATTGGTCAATAATATAATTGGCCTCATTACCAAATTTGAACATCCTGATTAAATATATGTAATCCATTTTATCAAATTAAATATATATAAGTTGGAGAAATTGAATTTAAAATAAGTTTGAAATTTTTTATGACAAATTTCTTTTATAAAAATAAAATTTTAATCTAAAACAGAGTTTTATTATCCCATTATTAGAAAAATATTAAATTAATTTTACAATATTTGATAAAATAAGTAGTATATAAATTTCATTAAAATCATTCAATTAAAGTGATTGATTTATATTATTAAGATAAAAGTACATTGTCCTCCCAAAAAATATTTTTTCATAAAAAATATTTCTTTTTTTTCTGTCAAATGATTTTATTTAATTTATAATAAATTGATAACTAATGATTTCATTTTATAAATGTGTAAAAATATATATTTATTAAATATTATAATTCCTATTCATACCCACCATTGTAATGTCTATGAGATGACTATCACTTTAAATAATAATTTTATAATTTAATATTTCGGTTTCTTTAAACTCGATGTTTCATATAATACAAGTTGTCGAAGAATTTAAATTTATTTAGAAAAACATCTTTAATAATATATAAGGGTGTTAAAATATGCATGCTTGATAATATCTATTACATCATAATACCAATACCAATCCACCATATGTGGCCTTATGATGATTAATGAGTGGGATAAAGATGAACATGAAGAGGAATCCATTAGTAGTGAAATTGGAGAAAACAATCACCCTAATCAATTTTACCACAACCAACATACTAGAATAAAATTATGAGTACACATTGATGATCATGAAACTATAATAACATTTTCCCCCTTAAAAAAGTGTGGGTTAGTTCTCCACAACCATGGAGATCAGAGATTTATGGTGACAGGAACATAAATAACGAATAAGAAGAGTGGATGAAGAAATAATAAATATTAACCATATTAAAATATATTTTAACAGAAAAAAGACATTCTTAGCATATGAAATGGATAAATATTTTGGAAGGAAGTGGATGTACATATTTATAGGGGGAAATAATGTATGGTTTTGGTGGTAAATCATTTATTTGAATGTTCATGCATGCTCAGAATATTAATGGACTTATCCATAAAATTTATCTTCAATATGGGTTTTAATTTCTGTATCATGCATTATTACTTAAAATTGCTACTATGTTCGGACACAATTATAAAATGTTGTAATAAAATTACTAATGGAATGTTTTCAATATGTGTAGTCTCTATAAATTCCTCTTTGGTTTACAATGACTTTACGACGTTGAAATGTCATGAATCTCAATAATGCATTGGTAATAAAATTATTCCTCAGTGTATTTTCTATGTTATCTTGAAATTTAAACTTCATGGGGAATATAATTTATGACATATGGGACCATATTAAAAATTCAATAAGTTTATGTACATATTTCATGGACCTAATTATATGATTTGTTTGGAGCATTTATTATTGGATCCAACATTTAGAATTGTTGAATTAACTATATCATATATTTTATTTTATCTTACGAAATGAATTTTTGTATTATGAATTTTTTAGAAGATATTATTTTTGAAATAAAAAAACTAAAAACACTTAAAATTATAAAATATATCCATTTTCAAAATGAAAATAAATTTATTTTTAAAACATAATAACATGATGTTACCCTAAAAATAATAAATTGGAGGGATTAAGAAATTTAATTAGAGAATAAAATAAGTCAAAATATGAGTTTCATCAATCCCACGCACTTAACAATTGCACTATAAGTTAATCATCTATGCTATGGTAAAAAACATCATGAGATATAATTCACAAAACCACTTAATTGAAATGCCTAAAGATAATATCATGCCTCTTATATAGATACAAACTCATTAATTCTTAGAAATGACATTTAACCTCAAGTCAGTCACCATGTTCATATCATACCTAGATCCCCAGAATTATATTTCCCTCTCACTCATTTATTTTAATATATAACTTTTCATATTTCTAAGAACATGTGTGATCTCTATAGTCTTGTGAAAATTCTCATCTCTCCTAATCATGTGTCATAATTGTATTTTAAGCATGTGGACTTATTGATGATGATTTGGTGACTATGGGTTAGTGGGAATAATCATTTAATAATTAAAGATTAAATGTTTAAGTTGAACTTTTTTATATAATTCATGAATACTCAAGTGAAAAAACATGAAATATAACTCACTCAAATAAAAATAGATATTTGAAACACCACAAACTCAATTTTAATGACATGGTCCATGAGTAAAGAAATGAATTCAATGAATGGATTCATCCTCATCCTCATTTATTTGTATTTAATATTTTATTTTTTATTTTATTCATGGAAGATGAGATATTGATTGAATACAATGAATTAATTACAATCTATGACCAATATTTTTGGGTGATAAAAGTGTCCAAAAAATAAGGGCAATAAATAATTAAACATTATCTATAATTTTTTCTTTCTTTTTCTTTCTTTCAACTTTTTTTATTTTTCTCAAGATAACATGATGAGATTAACAATGTCTAAATGAATATTGACTCATGAATTTTTTTCAAATTCTTCAAATATTGATACACACCTCACACACCCAATATTGAGTTTCTTCCCAAACAATGAACATGAAACGTCCTCCTCCAATACTGAACCATGATATACCATAGAAAAAATATTAAGGGTTTGTATAGGTATGGACAAACTAGATTGTAATATAGCTTACACCTATAAATATGTTTATTGAACCCAATTGGAAAACAAGGGTATATGTAAAGGGTTGGTCTCTTGTTAAAATACAACCAACCAAATAAGATCCTAAATGATATAAAATACATTTTATGAACTCAAATTCATTGATAGAGAATTAATCAAAAGTTCTGAATCACAAAACATGACTCAAGACTCTCAATAAAAATGGAAATTGTGATTAGATGTCAAAAAGGTTTAGAAAACTCTTTGGTTGGGAATGATATTCAATTTGTATAGTAATATTGCACATAATATTCATAATCAAAAAAAAATTATTTAAATGAAAAGATATAAAATTAGGAAAAAACTCCATTTATAAATCCATAAAATTTTAAAATGATGAAATTAAAAAATTTACAAAAATTAGAAATATTGTTTGGATTTTTCAATGTGCTCTATTTATATTAAGAATACTAAAAACACTATAATTTTTTAAAAATAAATTAAAAAATATATAAAATTATAGATATATAATGGAAAAAAACATAAAAGAATTCCTAAAAGAATATTGAAATTAACCCCACATATAGGATCTAACAATGCATCCATTTAAGAATAAAGGAAGTTATTAAGATAAGGGATGACAAACCAAAGGGTAATAAGGGTATAGACTTAGTTTATTTTTCAGTGGAAACCTTGAGATAATTTCTTGTCACGACCTGTCCTCGGGGCCCATGCCATGACTACCCCATGCCCGCCTTCCATAGGCCAGGGGCTGGCGACTAGCACCAAAGGTGTAAATCCTGATAAAAGGGAAGGCATTGCCTTTATATAAGAAACCAAACACCACAGAGTACGCAAGATGAAGTAAACTTTAAGTAAACTGAGTACAAAAGTATGTGTTGGTAAGTAAATGTGTCAGTATACAAACCCAATTGAAAGTACAGTACAACAGTAAAGATAGAACATCTGTAGTAAATTAATCCAGCAACCAATGAGTCGTCCTCCGGATATCCCACCTGAAGGGTGGGTACAAATGATCTCCTCAGCTCCTCGGGTCCGGTCGTCCGCTCCGTGTACATCCTGCCTAGTGGTCCACCTCCAGGTACCCTCTCGCTCCACTAGACTCCACCTCGATCAGCACTGTCCGTCGTATGCACCCAAAACAATGTACTGTGGGCATAGCCCATGCAGGGGTGAGTATACGATAATCATTAGGGACCCCGAGACCCCTGAAGGCCTCCCGGAATCCACGAAGGATAATCCACAAAGGAAATATACAGTCATGAAGTATGAAACAACTCTACTTAGGTATATTCCCATAAATATACCTAAGTCATCAATTCCAATTTGGCTCCAACTTCGGATCCGAAGTTCAACCCAGTCCACACAGGAAAGTACAACCCAATCCACATAGGAAAGCACAACCCAATCCACATAGGAAAGCAAGTCAGTCATATCGAAGAAAATTATTGAAAGTCAAGACTCCGCACACACAGGTATACTACTCACTAAGATGGGTGGAGATGATAGATGTAGCCTCGTAATGATCTCCCATTCCAAACCCACATAAGATCCTGGTACAGAAGATGTTACTGCCGAACCCACGTAGGATCCTAGTATAGTAACCATCATTGCCAAACCCACGTAGGATCCTAGTATAGTCATCATCACTGCCAAACCCATATAGGATCCAAGTACAGACGTCCTCGATGCAGAACCCACGTAGGATCGAAGTACAGTCGTCATCGTCATCACAGTCACATTCAGCTCTAGGGTTCCTGCACATAGCACGCTCGATTCCAGAAGGGTCCGCTCCTCGAGTCAAGGATCGATACATCAACTGTCACGAAGACCAGAGTTGATGTATCCATAGTTCCGTCCAACATCATAGGCGAAAAACGAAACAAAACATGCCCAAGTCATGGAGTACAAGATGATCATGCCATTTCTAAAACGCACACGGCGTGTAGGTAAAGGATACATGTCGTGTCTTTAGACACCAGGTACTACCTATGTGAAACATCCCTTGTCGTAGGGAAGGTCATCTAAATAAGTAAATACATGTCATGTAGTCTGGTTACACGCCATGTCCAAACCTCTAGGGTTGGTTTAACGTGCGCTTCCCATGCCTGGCTGTGTGGTGGAGTACATGCTCGTGTACTCCACCCAGTGTCCATGTATTTTGGGAATACACATTGTGCCTCTTGGATGTGAGGTTCTGCCTGTGTCTATGTACATTCCATGAATACATGCCATGTCCATCAAAGTGTCCTCTTTCAAATTGTGTGGATAGTACACACTGTGTGACCGGTGTCACACGCAGTGTGATACTTCTTCTGATGTCTGTTACTTCTGCCGATGAACGCTTGTACTACACGGTGTGTGCTTTGGAAGTACACTCCGTGTATTCTGGAATTTTCCAGAAACGATGCCTATGGATAGCATGCCTCCTTAGGCATCTGTTCTTCGTTCTGATGAACTTTTTGCTACAAAACCTCCACTCCAAGGTCATCCTGATGTTTCGTGGCCATTTTCGATGTTTTCGGACCTCTGATGGGCTCCAAAAAGTTTCCTTTATTTGCCGCTCAAGACCGGTAGGAGAACACCATACGAATCGGACCATGTTATTCTGGTCTGGTTCCTTCCGCTTTAGTTCGATAGAAAAAGGATTAGAGAGAACCAATAATGCGAAAGGAAAAACAACGTTTCTCAATCATAAACACACCCCTACCTCGAAGGAAGTTCGTAGTTGTCAAGCACCACAGACGATGGCATCGATTCCGTCGTTGTCGATGTCTCCTCCTTTGTCCCAGAGGAAGAAGAGGATAATGAAATCGGGCCGACGGGTCTACGTTCTTCATCAGGGAGTTGGCATTCTTTGTTTGAAGATGAAGTTCTTCAAAATAGAAAAGAGCTCCCTCCCAAATTCCCTCACACAACCAAGCTAACCAAATAATAAAAGGTGTCTCCTTATTTTATTTTTTGGAATGCATTTCAAAATTAAAAAATTCAAGTCCTCTTAATTAATTAAATGTTGAGTTGTTTAATTTTATTAAGAGGTAGGTTGGAAAAATAAATTGGAAGTGTAAGAGTTACACAATTAAATGATACCAAAAATTAATGGGGATTCACCATGTATTTATCATGGGAGATCAAGGGGTTAAGAGTTATGGAATGTGAAAAGACGGGGGATCATGTGGGCCCCACCTCCCTAATAACCACACATGGGATGTTGGGTGGTTGTGTGACCCACTAACAACTTCCCATGAGTGTTTTTAACTTCCAAGGATAATAAAAAAATTGTACACAATTTTATTTACTTCTCAATTAAACCCCAAAATTTAACTTCTTCTCCCGAGAAAACACAGCAATGATAAAAGTAATCTTAAGAAAATACCGGCACTGTGAGTTCATCGGTGTCCTCAGATTTCAATTCCGAGAATCGTTTTAAAAGATAGAAAAACCTGCTCATTCGTTCACTGAATGTAACTGAGCTAAATTTTTAAAATTCATTCCGGGCACACCGGGCCTCGGAATCAGGTGCCGTTAGAAACAGCATACTCCTAAAATCCCAAAGAATTTAAGAAAATATTTTCCTTGACATTTATGGGACTTTACATTACTCCCAACTCAGGGATTGACGTCCCTGTAAAGATACATCATAAACTAGGGGAACAAATGATGGTATTGAACACGCATTTGAGCCTCCCGCTCCCATGTGCTCTCATGGAGGTTCCTGTGCTGCCACCTGATGTTCACTAGAGGAATCGACCATCCACATAGGACCCGCTCCTGTCGATCCTCGATCTCCACCGGGACCTCCGCAAATGTTGCCCCGTCATCGATATCCAGCTCCCCATGATCAATGAAATGCATCGGGTTGTGCACATATCTCCTCAGCTGAGATACGTGGAAGGCGTCGTGCACCCGGTGCAACTAATGTGGAAGAGACAGGTGATAAGCCGCCTCACCTATCCTACTAAGAACCTAGAATGATCCCATGAAAGCATAAATAACTTTCCACCCGACCAAATATCTGTAATCCATTTCGAGGTGAGACCCGTAAGAAAACGTGGTCGCCATCCTTGAAATCTAGTGATCTCTACCTCCTGTCAGCATAGGACTTCTGTCGGCTCTGAGCAGTCATCATCTGCTCGTGGATGATCTGTACCTTCTCCGTCATGGCCTGGACCATCTCTGGTCCTACAAGTGCTGACTCCCTAGGGTCTGTCCAGTACAAATGTGATCTGTAATGTCGGTCGTAAAATGCCTCGTATTGTGCCATCCCGATGGTGGAGTGGTAGTTGTTGTTGTACGCAAACTCCACCAAGGGTAGGTGATACTCCCAACTATGACCAAAGTCAAGGACACATGCACAAAGCATGTCCTCGAGAGTCTGAATGGTTCTATCCGTCTGAAAATCCGTCTGAGGGTGAAAGGCAGTGCTTAGGCGTAGTTGCGTCCGAAATGCCTCCTGCAACCCCTTCCAAAGCCGGGAAGTAAAGCGATCATCTCGATCGGAGACGATAGATGATGTCACACAATAAAGCCGTACAATCTCCTAAACTTATAGGCATCTCAAGATCTCCACTGATCCCTGCTCTCTAATAGGTATGAAGTGGGCAAACTTGGTGACTCGATCTACGATCACCTAGATGGAGTCGTGTCCTCTGGAAGTACGTGGAAGTCCAGTCACGAAATCCATAGATATCCCACCCCATTTCCACTCTGGGACCCCTAAGGGTTGTACCAAGCTTACTGGTACCTGGTTCTCCACCTTCACCTAATGGCAGGTGAGGCATCGTGAAATGAACTCTACCACAACCTTCTTCATACCTGGCCGACAGTGCTGTTGTCTGAGATCCGGGTAAATCTTCACTACTCCTGGATATACCGCCAAAGTGAAAGTGTGGAACTCTCTCAGCTCCTCCTACTATAATTCAAATGGTACAATGGTACGTCCTTTGAAAAGGATTAAGTGATCTCCTCCTATAGAAAGCCCATCAGGTGCTTGTCTTGTGGATATCTGTGCACGTCGCGTCTCACAGTCAATGTCCTCACACTCTGCTTCTCTGACCTGCTGAAGTAGTGGAGGAGTGACTGTGAGAGACTCTATAAAGTCTTCCCCATCTCTATCCATGAAGGATATCTGCAATGCGGATAGTTGCTATGTCGCCTCTCCATGTAGCTGAATGCCCATTCTCCTACTGAGAGCATCAGCTACTACGTTCCCCTTCCCAGGAGTATAGACTATATCAAATTCATAGTTCTGGAAGAACTCGAGCCATCGCCGCTATCTTTTGTTTAGTTACATCTGTGAGAAGAAGTATCTAAGACTCTAGTGGTCAGTGCAGACTACAAAGCGCTCACCCATCAGACAGTGCCACCACATCTTCAAGGCGAAGACCAATGCTGCTAAATCCAGGTCATGGGTAGCGTAGTTCTGCTAATGCTGCCTCAACTATCGTGAACCATAGGCGATCACTACCTGCTCCTACATCAGGACACACCCGAGTCCTGTACCTGATGCATCGCAGTAAACTACGTACCCCACGCCCTCCTCTGTTAACCTCAATATGGGTGCACTGGTTAATCTTCGTCTCAGCTCCCGGAATCTCTGCTGACATCTATCTGACCACACGAAGGGTTTCCCCTTCTTCGTCAAAGATGAAAGTGGTGCTATAACTCTGGAGAATTCTTGCACAAATCTCCGATAGTACCCGGCCATACCTAGGAAATTCCGCACCTCTGTCACACTCTTGGGTGGCTCCCAAGCTAGCACTGCCTCGATCTTCGCAGGATCCACCGCAACTCCCACCTCAAAGATGACGTGCCCCCAAGATGTGGACCTCTCAAATCCAAAACTGATACTTCGAGATCTTACCTTAAATCTTGTTCTCTCATAGTGTATCCAGTACAACCCACAATTGGTAGGCATGCTCCTCCTCAGTAGTCGAGTAAATCAATATGTCATCGGTAAAGACTAAGACATATCGATCGAGGTAAGTGTGGAAGATCCTATTCATGAGACTCATGAACACTACTGGATCATTGGTTATGCCGAAAGGAATAACCAAGAATTCACATTGGACATACCAACACCGGAAGGCTGTCTTCTGCACATCCTCGTCTCGAACTCTAAGCTAATGATAGACTGACCAGAGGTCTATCTTCGAAAACCATCGTGCTCCCTTGAGCTGATCGAAGAGGTCGTCAATCCTTGGAAGTGGTTACTTGTTCTTCACAGTTACCTAATTCAGGCGACGGTAGTCGACACAGAGTCACAAGCTCCCATCCTCCTTCTTGGCGAACAAAATTGGGGAAGCCTAGGGTGAAACACTGGGTCGGATGAATCCCTTGCCCTGTAAGTCCTCCATCTGTAGCCGTAGCTCTCGAAGCTCAGCGGGAGCCATCCGATATGCTGGAGTAGATATCAGGGTTGTCCATAGGTAAAGGTCAATATAAGAGTCTACCTCCCTGTGAGGAGGTAGTCCTAGAATTTCTTCAGGAAAAACATCAACATACTTATCCACCACAAAAGGAAAACTCAGACTCCTCACATCAACTACTCCCAGGATGAGACTAGCCAACTAATGAGTAATCGGTTGTCCTATACTTTGTGTGAGTCCATCCTGCACTGCAGAGGCTCCGTTCTCACTGGTAAAGGTGAACCTACTCCCATCGGTGCGGACACACCGCACCTTGCGCCTAATACAGTCGATCTGAGCATGGACCGTAGATAACCAATCCATGCCCAAGATGATGTCATAATGCCTCGACTCCGCTACAAGAAGATCCCTGCTGAAGCTCTCGCCTCCTAGAGTAATCTCACACTGCCGGCACCAGTGTGTAATCATCGACTCTGCTCCCGTAAGAGTCTCTAGCCGTAAGGATCGAGCCAACGGCTCCGTCAGAATCTCTGAGCTCCGAACAAGGGCAGTGGGAATGAAATAATAACACGCTCCTATGTCTATAAGAACTATAAAAATGGTGGAGTAAACATAGATAGTACCTCAAATCATCTCTAGTACGCTGTGGTTGTACACCGCCACTCCCTAAAGCTGAGCCTGCCTCTGCCCACCAGCTCCCTATGGATGTGGTGGCCCTCCTGGTGGTGGTGGTGGTAGAGCCCCGAAGCGTCGTCCACCACCTGTTGCTCGGCCGTCACCTCTACCTCGTCCACCTGCTCCCTGCGGACCACTATGGATGAACCTCTACCTCTGCCTGGGTGGTACCTCAACCATTTGTTGCTCCTCTGCATGGCGGGTTAGGTAGTCATGAGCCATGTGGCCCTGGCCGCCACATGCATAGCGTTGTCTGCCTGTCGTATGACTGGCTCTGCTACGTGTGCCCCGCACATCTGAACCAGTATCCTGAGGTCTCCCACCTGATGGTCTGGTCTGCTTGGACCCCTGTGACATCTGTCGACTGCCTTCTGTAGAAGACTCCATTATGTGCTGCCATGCGGTAGGTCTCTCTTCTGGTGCAGGCTCAGTAAGAAAGCACTCTACTAGATGGGCTTGCTCCACTACTCCTGCTTGTGTCGAAATGCATAGGGAGATCATCGAAGCCCTGATCTCATGCCTCTGTCCCTGCTCGAAGGTCCGGGCCCAGAATAATGGGTCTCATACCATGTCCATTGAGTAGCGCGAGAGATCAGTAAATCTCACCGAGTACTGGGTTACTGACATACTTCCCTGCGCATCTGTAGTAACTCTTAGATGTGCACCGCACAGAGGGTGATGGAACGAACTCCGAGTGAAAGAGGCTCTCGAAGTCCGTCCAAAGTAGAGATCTCTCTTCATGCACCTGGAGCATCAGGCTCCACCATCTACCTGCTACCACATGCAGGAGACTCGCCGCAAGGATCACCATAAGATCTGATGGTGTCCCTACCAATCTGAAGACTCAGACAACAGCCTCCATCCAATCCTTGGCTGCCTGAGGGTCTGTCTTGATGTAGAACCTGGGCATCCTCTAACACCGAAACTCGTAAAATGCACTCATGTGACGTGCACTCTCAGCTGCTGGGGCTGGTGGCATCAGTGGCTCGGTGGGTAGAGGTACAGTCGGTGCCTCCACTGTATTGGGGCCCTGCACCGAGGCCTCGTCGCTCGGTGGGCTGCCATCTCGCACGTAACTGGGAATCCTAGCTGGCTACAATCGTGGGGCCATCCTTAAAAGAAACAGGTGTACCACAGTTAATATTGTATACTTGGTGAGATGACACAAAGTAATCACAATGAAAACTTTTGAAACACACATGCAATCAATGTTTTCGTGCACTGAGTCGTAAATCAGAAGATAGGGTCATGGTGTTTGGATACGTCAGCCACCACACCAACACTGGACTCCCTGGACTGATAACCACACTCATTACCCTTAACACTATTGCTTCACATAGATGAAATTATCAGATTCCTGAGTTCTGCAGTAGAACTGACTCCTATAATACCAATTTGTCACGACCCGTCCTCGGGGCCCATGTCGTGACTACCCCAAGCCCGCCTTCCATAGGCCAGGGGATGGTGACTAGCACCAAAGGCGTAAATCCTGATAAAAGGGAAGGAATTGCCTTTATATAATAAAAAAACCCCACAGAGTATGCAAGCTAAATTAAACATTATGTAAACTGAGTAAAAAAAGTAAGTGCTGGTAAGTAAATGGCTAAGTATAAAAACCCAACTAAAATTACAGTACAACAGTAAAGATAGACCAGGTACAGTAAAGTAATACAGAAACAACTGAGTTATCCTCTGGATATCCCACCTGAAGGGTGGGTAAAGATTATCTCCTCATCTCCCCGGGTCTGGCCGTCCGGTCCGTGTACGTCCTGCCAAGTGGTCCACCTCCCGGTACAGTCTCACTCCACTAGACTCCACCTCGATCAGCATTGTCTGTCATCTGCAACCAACACAACGTAGTGCGAGCATAGCCCAAGCAGGGGTGAGTATATGATACTCCATAGGGACCCTGACACCCCCAAAGGCCTACTAGAATCCACTAAGGATAATCCAAAAAGGAAAGATACAATCACAAAGTATCAAACAACTCTACTTATGTATATGCCCATACATATACTGAAGTCATCAATTCCAGTTCGGCTCTAACTTCTGAGCCCATGTTCAACCCAGTCCACACAGGAAAGTACAACCCAATCTACACAAGAAAGCACAACCCAATCCACATAGGAAAGCAATTCAATCATATCAAAGATAATGATTGAAAGTCAAGACTCAGCTAACACAGTTATACTACTCATGAAGAGGGGCAGAGATGATAGATGTAGCCTCTGAATCATCTACCCTTCCAAACCCACGTAGGATCCAAGTATAGAATTCGTCGCTGCCGAAGCCATGTAGGATCCTAGTATAGTCTTCCTCACCGCCGAACCCATGTAGGGTCAAAGTACAGTCATCCTCACTGCCGAACCCATGTAGGATCCAAGTACAGTCATCAGCTTTGTCGCAGTCGCTTCTAGCTCTAGGGTTCCCACACATAGCATGCTCGATTCCAGGAGGGTCCGCTCCTCAAGTCAAAGATCGATACATCAACTGTCATGAAGACCAGAGTTGATTTACCGATAGTTCCATCCCACGTCATAGGATAAAAACCAAGAAAAACATGCCCAAGTCATAGAGAACAAGACGATCAATCCATTTCTCAAAAGTACACGGCGTGTAGGTAACGGATACACACTGTGTCTTCAGACATCGAGTACTGCCCATGTGAAACGGCCCGTGTCTTTGGACTGGTCTTGTAAATAAGTAAATACACAGCGGGTAGTATGGTTACACGTCGGGTCCAAACCTCTAGGGTCGGTTCCATGTGTGCTGGCCATGACTAGCCGTGTGGTGGAGTACATGCCCGTGTACTCCACCCCGTGTTTGTGTATTTCTGGAATACACACCGTGCCTCTTGGCCGTGTGGTTCTGACCATGTCCATGTACTTTCCTTGAATACACGCCATGTCCATCGAAGTCTCCACTGTCAAACTGTGTGGACAGTACATGACGTGTGACCAGTGTCTCATGTCGCGTGTCACTTCTTCTAATCTCTGTTACTTCTGCTGCTGAACGCTTGTACTACATAGTGTTTTCTTTGGAAGGACACGCCGTGTATTCTCGAATTTTCTAGAAATGACACTTCTGGCTAGCATGCCTCCCAAGGTGTCCGTTCTTCATTCCGATGATCTGTTTTCTATAAAACCTCTACTCCCAGGTCATCCCGATTTTCCGAGGCGGTTTCTGATGTTTTTGGGCCTACGATCGGCTCTGAAATCATCCTTGATTCACCACTCAAGAACGTTAGGAGAACAACATACTACAAGAATGGCAGAGGAATTGGACCATGTTATTTTGTTTCGGTTCCTTCGGCTTTAGTTCGATAGAAAAGTTTTTAGAGAGAACCAATAACACAAAAGGAAAAACAACATTGCTCAATCATAAACACACCCCTACCTCGAAGGAAGTTTGCAGTTGTCAAGTGCCACGGACGATGGCATCGATTCTGTTGTCATTGGTGTCTCCTCCCTTATCGCGGAGGAAGAGGATGACAAAGAAATTGGGCCGGCTGGTCGACGTTCTTTGTCGGGGAGTTGGCGTTCTTCATATAAAGATGAAGTTCTTCAATAGAGAAAAGATCTCTCTCCCAAATTCCCTCACATAACCAAACTAACCAAATAAAATAAGTAAACTCCTTATTTTATTATTTTGAAATGCATTTCAAATTTACAAAATTCAAATCCTCTTAATTAATTAAATGTTGAGTTGTTTAATTTAATTAAGAGGTAGGATGGAGAAATAAATTGTACGTAGAAGAGTTACAAAATTAAATGATACCAAAAATTAATGGGGGGTTGCCATGAATTTATCATGGGAGTTCAAGGGGTTAAGCGTTATGGATTTTGAAAAGATGGGGGCTCGTGTGGGCCCCACGTCCCTCATAAACACACATGGGAAGTTGGGTGGTTGTGGGCCCCACCAACAACTTCCCATGAGGGAGATTAACTTCAAAGGATAATAAAATAAAATTGTACAAAATTTTATTTACTTCCCACTTAAACCCCAAAATTTAACTTCTTCTCCCGAGTAAACACATCAATGGTAAAAGTCATCTTAAGAAAATACCAGCGTTGCGAGTTCATCGGTGTACTCGGATTTCAATTCCGAGCACCATTTCAAATGATAGAAAACCCCTCTCATTCATTCACTGAACGTACCAGAGCTAAATTTTGGAAATTGATTCTAGGCACACCGGGCCTTGGAATCAGGTGCCGTCAGAAACTGCGTACTCGTAAAATCCCAAAGAATTTAGGAAAACAATTTCCTTCAAATTTACAGGTATTTAAATTTCTTATCTAAATCCTCTATATAAATATTAAAATATAAAATTATTAGAAGAAAAATAATGAAAAATAAATAAAAATATAAAATAAGTCTTTTTTTGAACCCCCTAAGAGGGTAATGGGTTTTGACTCCCTCGAGTTGGAAGTTTGAGGTTTCACCAAAAATATAATCATGTTTGTTGTTTATATGACATGATCTAACTAATCTTCCTTTCAATATATATATCTTCAAATTTTTTAAATAGGAATACATGGACTAATTATAATAGATCCATCCACATTGAAATTAGGTACATATATCATGGTTTGAGAAATAATATGGATGGGTCGTCCTTATTGAATTCCCCTCTTTGTGAGTCCTCTTGACAATCCATGATTTTCTCCATATGTTTTATGTCAGAAATTTCATTAAAGGAAATTTAAAAAAATAATTCAACCCAAATAAGATTAAAACATGAAGAATAATTAAATAAATATTCCCTTTTAGTTGGTTATATTGAAACATTACTCCTTCTAACAATTCCAAAAGATACTAAATCTTTTTGGGTGATTATTCTTCTTCTATATCCTCCATGAACACCCATTTTATTTGAATATATAGAAATTAATTATAATGATATGTAAAATTAAATTAATTTTAAATAAAATAAATAAAAAATGTGTTTACTTTAATATTATTTCCTTGATTTGTCTTAGATTTCAAACACTATTCTATTTTTAGTGCTTGATGGGGATGGGTTGTCATAAATGGAGGCAGGTAGTCAATGGAATACATCTTTTATTAATATTAAATTAAATCATTGGTGCTTACTTATAGCATAATATAAAGGTAGATATAAACCTATTTTTCATTGTTAAATATGGGATAATAACCAACATATTATTTTCTACAAAATTATCACAATATTCATCCAATTAATCTCGACCTCCCACATGCACATCAAATAAAAAGTATTATTCTTTTACATCCTATAGAAATTTTATGGATAAGATCAAATCTATTTTTATCATAATTTAATCTTCACAAGGTTATTATATCAAATTGGTTAGTGGAATAAACTTATTTTCTTCATTTTATCGAGCCTCCTTCTGAGCATCCAATTTATTAAAGGAAGATAAAATAACATCCCTTGGATTCTACAATTTTTTAATTTTAAGAAATTATTTTAAAACTAATTACCCTATGATTGTTCCATGATAGACACATAAAAATATTTATCAGGAAAATCATATGAAAAATTACTATGAAATTATATATTTGACTATATAAATGAAATATATAAAATGAATTTCCATTTTTTTTTATATTTCCCATAATATATGATTTTGTGGTTTTTTATGAGAAAAAGTGCGTGAAAGTTAATAAACTCCTAAAAATGGTTACAAATTTATAAGGGATATTTATTATATATAATCATTAATAAATTATCATTTTTATAATAATTCAACATAATGTGCACCCAGGGTGTGATCTCATGAGGTGGTTTCTCAAAAATAATATTCTTATTTTATCACTGGATATAGCTAAAATATGAAATAAATGAAAACTCAAAAATAATTAATTTTAAATGAATATGGTAGAAATATATAAATATTATATTAAAAAATCATATATATGATGAAAAGAAAGAGATAAGTTAGTGAGAAAGAAATATTCTATTGTTCCTAGGAGTTCACATTGATGTTATCATTCTTTTTAAGAAATATTCTCATTAATCTATTAAATGCAGATATAAACCTTATCACTCCACACCCACTAATTTGAAATTTGACTATCCTGATCCAACCTTCTATATGTAGGATATTCTTCGTCACACAATAACAACAATTTCACTCCACCGTATTCATTATTATATTGACAAATGAGATGAATAACGATGATCTATAAGACAAAGTTACTTATAGGAAAAAGGGGAAAAAACTCATCTTAATCAATTTACACACCACTTTAATCCTATAATAACTTTATTAAAAAAGATTTTATGTACAAAAAAATAAAACATCATAGATTCCACCTCAATTAATAGATAGGGTTAGTTATCCACAACCATGGATACAATAGGAGAATGATGTAAGAAAAAAATGAATCATAAGTGGATATACATATTTTTTTGGTAAAATGGGTGGTTGATTTTGGATCTATATTATTCCTTCAATTTTTTTTGATTTTTTTCAATTAAATCGTTTAACAAATGAATTTTTTTTAACAATAATGGTTTTATGAGATGTCTTTTAAATTATATATCAAAATTTCATATCTTTTGGACATGTGTAGAAACGTTTATGACCAATTTATTAATGAAACGTTTCCAAGCATGAAAATCCAATGAAATATCCCATATCTTGTTTTCCAAACATTTATTACCTCAAAATAACTTTACTATTAGGAATCCAAATTAATAAAAATCTTATTTGGTATCTTTTATGTCATTATTTATTATTTTAGCTTATTTGGGCTTGTAATTTTTGATATGTGGCCCCATATATGTTTTTTTTTCAAATTTTTAAATAGATTTGGAGGACCCACTTATTAGATTTATTGGTCTATCTATGGATGGATTAAATATTTGGAACATTTTAATTAAATTTGAAATATAATGTATTTTATCTTGAAAAAGGGATTTTTTCAATTTTTATTAGATTTCAAAAATTTATGGAGGGAATATAAAATTATGTAAAAACACTTATAATTAAAAAATTATAACATTTCAACAATTAAGATCAAATTATTCATAAAACCTAAAAATTTGTCAATTAAAATTAAAATAAAAAAAAATTGGTTTAATACATTTAATTATAGAAGAAAATATGTGAAAATCTGAGCTTCATCATGTTGGTTGGGAAGAACCTAAGAATAAAGCCCAATTTATCTTCAAGAATTAGTGGTCAGGGTATTAATGGAGAAATCATTATAACTATAAAGATATTTTAGTGTACTATAACTTCTTCTCAGATAATGTTTGGTTTAACAGTTAACTAGAGATTAATAAGAACAGGCTTCCTACCTTAATAGGTTATCCAATAGCCCTTGGATCCTGGTTTGTAGCATGAAAATTCCCATACACGGAGAAGGGTACTAAATCCTTAACTGTTTGTGGTTAATGGTGCTATATAATAGAAGATATATTCACCAAGATGGAATGAAAAGCTTCCAACAAAATAGGAGGTATCACATCCCTTTATATATCCACCCCCAATTCTCTTTGAAAAATAAATTTCATCAACCATAACGAATGTATTAGGTTACTTGTCATGGAACACATATGTTACATATTTTTTGTTCATTCATTGAACTTACTTAATGAATAAAAATTCCATGAATGAACCAAACCTTACATTAATAATTGATGAAATCATATTGGGGTATATTTGTAGTTCCACGAACTAAACTTACCCTATGTTTTGTGCAAAAAAATATTCAATTAGAACACATGAACTCCGAACTATATTGCATATAAAATAAGATTGATCCCTTACATAAAGATATGTTTTATCTAATATATACTGAAGTTATAAACATTATATGAATATAATTTTAGTGAATATCTAACTCTTTTACCCCATAGATTCTTTTATTTATGTGGGAAAACTTTTTCTAGGGTTACATGACATGCACATCAGATATATTTCATGTAATCCATACCAAACTATTTTATAACTATTGGATAATGCATAGTGCATAATTAAATTCCCTATACAAACACCACACAGTGTGCCATGATTGTCGTGTCATACACTTTTTTAGTTGACCAAGGTTATTTGATGTGTATTTTTTAGTTTCATTTCATGTAAATGTTTAATTTAGATTGTTTTATTTGTACCTATAGTGGTGTTCCTTGAGTGTTCATCATCCTTTCATGGAATATTCTTGGTCATGAACTTAAAAAAAATACAATATATTGACTTTTGGGTTAAGGAATTAAAAAATTGAAATAATTTATTTATAAAAAAACTAAAAATTGATCAACCAATTAGCAAATAATTATATATTATTATGCGAGATCATTGATACCACTAAAAAGATATGGGAACAACAGAAGCAGTTGACTCCACAACCAATTTTTTTATTAATTATGAAGGATACAATCCTTTACAATTAATGAAGAAAATTTATATTCTTTATAGATGGTATCCTTAGAAAAATAATTTATAATAAAATTTAATAATAATTATCACTTCTTGGTGGTCCTTCTAAATTTTGATCAATTTTATTTTCGTGCTTATCATATTTTTATTCTAGTTAAGAATCCAAAGTAGAATTACTGTAGCATTATCCTCAAGTTAACCACAAATATAAGAATATTTCTATTGGTATATTTGAGTGTTATCATGAGGGATACAAGTGCCTTTATTTAATAACTATTGATCAAAATAAGAATAATCTTGGCCTGAAATAATTCTTTCCCTGGTTATATTGGTTTTCAAGTAGAGGAGGTTTATTTTATCTTAGTTTTTAGACGTTTCATGAGAGGTAATCTATATATAGGGATAATTCTATTTAAAGGTAATGGAATGAAAAACAATTAATATTACCCTTTTAAATGATATATAATGTAATCTATACTCAAAACATCAACTATTTCATTTTAGAAAAATTTCATCTAGACCTTAGTATGTAGGTTTTAAAAATATTAATTACATTTACAGGTTCTCATTATAGCCGAGAAACTTTTATAACCATTTGATGTAAAAAATTCTATAAGTTCACTATCAAATTAATGATATATAAAAAAATAATCATTTTCTAATATATTTATTAATACTTATGTCTTCACATATTTTGATTATCTAATGTGACATTTAGTTTGTTCTGGGGAACAAATTTCAATCAATGTCATAGTGAAGAATGTATATTTTCTCAGTTCCACATGTAGGGTGCAACTATAATGATGTCATCTAGAATATTCTCATGGAAATTATTACTTAAAACCATTGGTCAAATGAGATATTAATTTCATATTACTAGATATAGACCAAATATATAATTGGGATGGTTCATATTTTTTCTCAAGTCAAGTCTCATATGATTCAATAGCTCTCCTGGATAACCACTGTGGGTAATTTTTATGTTTAAATGTATACAATAAGTTTTAAAGATAACCTCTCATCACAATCATTACTTATATTATGCGTATAAGTTAGGGATAAAATCTATACCATATTTAGTAGGAGGATTATTAACCTAAATAGTATGTTTGAATTAACAAAACAAAAAATAATTGCAATGGATGAACATATTTTTTTAATAAAATAATATAGGATATAAAATTTTCACTAACCCATTATTCAATTATTGATTATTTGGGTAAATAATTGTAAAATATCATGTTTCTAAGGGATTTTAAATTTATAATACAATTTATTTTTTGAGTCTTGTGGATGTATTATGTTGAGAACTTATATTATGATCAATAATCCAAGGGTTAGAGCATCCCAATATGGTGTTTTGGATATAATTTTAGGCTCAAGAGGGGCCTTGGGTGATCAGGTTAGTTTTGGGTGCTCTGGGTTATGTTTAGGTAATTCTTATAGGAATATTCCTAGGTCACATAGTATGGTGTGCATAATTTATGAGAAACTATATGTCACCATGTTTGTGAGGAGGGTTAAAATAAATTTTCTAAAGGGAACTGTTGTTAAGAATGGTTTCTGTATTAATTTAAGGATATTGTGGGGATTCTAGGGTGAACTATGTGGCTTGGCTTGGACTTGGAGCTTGGTGCACGATTTTAAAATGGTTTAAGATAAACCTTACAAATAGTTGTAAAACGATACAATGATAACTTGAAAAGTTCGTGCGTGGATGGGAAAACCGTGTGGACCAACCACATAACGTGGGTATACTTGGATAGTGCATAATACATGGTTGGTTCATGGTTTGGAAAGCCATGTGGCCAAACTGTTTATCTCATTAAAATTATAAAATTCACATTTTACTGCTATTAGTTTTAGAGGGTAGTTCCACTATTTTCTTCTCACCTTATTATGTATGACCCATGTAGCCCTACATTCCTTCCACATTTTCCCTTTTGATTGGGGGGGGGGGTTAAAACTATTACTTTGATTTTTGAGGAGAGTTACTACCTTCATTTACCTCCATTATACCTCTTCTTAGCTTTTATTTAATTTTAAATCGTCTTAACTGGGTTTTATTGTTATTTCACTGAATCATGGTGAAATAAATTGTCATTAATGGGGATTTTATGTAGCCTAGAGAGAAATAATCTTGAGATGATTTCTAGACATTGTCACACATCATTTTGATGAGTTATACTATTGTATTGATTTTTTAAAGTTTTTTTGTGTTGAATAAAATTTATTTGGAGACAGAATCATTATTTTAAATAGGTTATTTTTATTGGTATTGGATTAGGGGTGTGTTAAGGACCCTCTAGTTGTGGTTACTTGGGAGATTAGTGTGAAGATAAATCTTTATAAGTTTTTTTGTATAATAACTATTTTCTTTAGATAGATTAATTGATTATACATTGATATAATCATTATAGTAATTAATTATAAATTATTAGGAATAATTATAGATTTTTTGGTTACATTTAGGGCCTCGTGATGATGATAAATGGATGATTGACCTTAGAGGGTCTTGATAAAAGTTGTTTATCCATTTTTAAAGATAGTTTTACATCACCTAAGGTAGGTGGTTTTGTGATCATGTCATTTTGGGGTTACACTTTATTTTTATGATTCATGTGATGTGTTGTCTCACCAATAATGGTGATTACACCATTAATTAAATGAAATATGTAGTTATATTTTTAGATTAATAATTTAAATAATTTAAATTTTTTAACTAATATTTTAAATCTTATAAGGGATATGGAAAATGTTCCCTAAGACCACATTGATATTATTTTCATATTCTTGTTTCCTCGACTATGGATATGGGAGGCATTGATTATAAAGTGTGCATGATAATGAAAAACCATAAAGGGTGAGATCTAAAATAAAATGGGTTCATTAGAAGAATCCCAATGTAATTTCCCCTAGTTATGTCTAGATTCAGGTATAAGATGAGTTGAGAATGAGTATGCCAAGTAAGACATCTGTGAAACTTGTAATTACTTAAATCTTTGGGATAATGAGATTTATCATGGGGTGAGTTCTCCTCCACCACTGAGATGTGATATATAACCCACATGGGGTGTCCAACCCTAAATAGGATTAGGTACCATATTAGTTTCCCAATGGTAGATATTAACCCCTAATAGGGTATGTGTAGTGATAGTATGAATGTCTCTTGGTGACTCCTTATGATAGAAATATTAGAGTTGGTTCCCTAGAAAGAACATCTATATACATTATTATTAACATTATTCATTTGTTTTAATATCAATAAAATTCTTAAAATATCAAGATTTGTCTTTTGTATGACATAATATCTTATGATGTACTAAGAGTAACTATTTCAATGAATGTTCATAACAGTTTTCAACTAAAATGAGAACCAAAAAATTATATGAATGTAGTCATATATATATGCTTTATAACTCAATTATATATTTTGATGAAACTCAATTGATATAGGCTTTTAGGAGTAGAAAATCATAGCACCTTTTGGCAGGTTCTCATGGTATACACCCTTGGAAATTTCCAGTCAATAAGATTTTGAGAACATGCCCTTCTAGTAGAAAATTTATATTTATTTATATCATTGAATATTTCTTTTCATAAACATGTGTAATGATCCTTATAAATTAATATAATTATTAATTTATATTATTAGTTCTGTATATTAATGTATCACTAAAAACTACATTAACATATATTCAATGCCAAGTAGGATATATTGGGTTTGTGACAAGTAATAAATCGTTAATTAATAGTTTGAGAAAGGATTTTTCCTTACATTCCATAATGAAAGTTGATATCTTAGGACACTTTATGGGAATAAATCAACTTAAATAATTCTATGTGTATAATGTTCTATGGGAAGGTTCATTTCTCAAAAATCAAAAAAAAAATCAAGCACATAGGTTTATGAAATTAGCATTACACCTACTTAGTTAGAGATATCATGATGAAGAGATTATATTACACAATAAGAATTAATATGAGGTTGTATTTAATAGTTAAATTAACTTATTTCACTATGTGTAACTTTGACTATTTATTAGGAACTAACCTTGGACTTTGGGTGGCTCGGCTTAATGACACATAAAAAGAGGCCTTGTGGGACAAACACTAAGTGTGTCTAAAACCACATTTAAATATTAAATATCGTTTTTTAATTAACATGATGAATAAATATTATTCACCTACATGGCTTCACAATTTTTGTTTTTTTCCTAATCCCATATATTTGGTCACTAGTTTTTTGAGAGAAGATTTGTGAGCCTAATACTTAATAAATATTTATTTTCTATTTAGTGAATGTAAAATTTATTAATTTTTTTATTGGTGAATAATGAAGTGATATTAATTAATTAAATATATAGTCATTATCATTGTCCTCTTAAATGTTGTGAAGGAATTATGAACTGAATTTAATATTTTGGTGAGAAATAGTATATATTGATTATTATTTGAATATATTTTAAACATTTTAATCATGAAATAATATTTAATTGAATTTTCAGGTTGTCACATGTTAAAAAATAATTATATTGTGATTATATTCATGGGGTTCTCTGAGGATTAATTAAATAATAATTTATCATGATAAATTATTATTTTCTAATCCAAGAACTCTTTAAAACCAATTACATAATTTCTAACCCTTAACAAAACCAATTATTTGTTATATAAAATGACTCCAAATAATCCTCTAAATCCCTAGAAAGATCCTCTGTAATAACTCTATAAATAATGGAGTGTGATCCTCCTCCTCCATCCCTCTTTATTCTATAGAGATAATGGAGGATATTTCTTTTAAATGAATCTTGAAGTAACCATAGAAGAAGGACACAACTGTCAGAATGTTTTATGTTGACACTCAAATATTTATATGGAATCATTCATAGGTTCATAGTGTGGATGTGGATCACTACAAGAGATAATATAGACATGATTAATAAGACAGAAAAATGGTACGATGTAGATATTTTCTCAAATTCATTAATAAATAAATAATTCTATCAAAGCTAATTCTTTAACTACTTAAATTAATTATAAAATAATTTGTGGTATTCCTATGTTTGGTTTTGACATTATCATTTCAATTATTCATTGATTCAAATTAGTTGTTCACACCATTATTCATCATGTGCATCTCATATTACTTATTGATTATCAGAAATATAGAACTTGGGTATACCACTACTGGTGCATCCGCTATGAACAGAACCTTCTAGTTGTATCAGATCATTCAAATAATAAATTACCACTATTTAAATTTTATAAATTTATTTACACATTTATCATTTTTTTGATTTTTTGTTTATTCATTATTTAAATTCATATGGTGATATATCATATTCATCCTCTTTATTTGAAAAATATAACAATAAATGTATTAATTGTGAATAAATAAAATTTAAATAACTAATTTGAAGGATCCATGGACTTTGGAAGGATAACAAAACGATGCATATATTGTTACCCATAAGTAAATTCCATGCACTAGTGTTTAATGGACTAATATGCCTCATGAATTAATTCAGTGCATCATGAATTTATTTTACATGGTGTGTAATTAATACACACTACATGTTTTCCACTCCAACTAGGTTCATATTTAGCCAGACTATACTATGTGTAACTTGGACACACGATGAGTATTCTATTAGTCATAGATGATCAACGTGTTTATTACATGAGATGTGTGACATGTAAGCATGTAACTCAAAGACTATATGATGTGTGCCCCATTAACACACCATGTACTCCAATAATTTATATTGAAGGATGAGACACAAAATACCTAGGTGTGTTCTATATATAGATGATGGAGACCAATAAATAACAAGTAATATGAAAGGACATTATGTGTATATTACTTGATTGCAAAGAATTTGGAACTAATTTATTATACTGCATAAACATTATCAATATGTGTTTGATGTGTTATTTATTTAACTCATATAGGACTTGTGATGGTTTATATATTTATATAATATCTAATTATTTTTTACACGAAATTATGAACTATATTTTGTGTATATGTCATAGTACAATGATTGCTCTATGAACCTTAAAACATAACACACTACCTCAATAACTTCTTCTACTATGTCATTTATTTGATAGTACATTCTATAAAAGAATATTATAGGAAATTAATTCTTCATAATGTATGAGTAAGTAGTATATTAATATCAAACATCTTAGGTAGTTTGGAATAGAAATTTCCGTGTTTCCTCCAAGGTACGAATTATGTACTTAATCCATTTTAAATAAATTATTTAATTTATTTAAAATAATTATTGTAGATAATAGTAAGAAATTTTGGAAAAGTGTTAATATAAAATAATTTATTAAATAAATAAAGTAATAATTGATTCAAGAGTGGATTATATTAAATATGAACAATTGGGAATGAATGAAAGTGTATTAAATGCTTAATTTTTTGAATGTTTGTGGATGATTATATGCATAGACCAAACATTTTTATATGACTGGATTAATTTTAATTTTTTATTAAATTAAATTAATGGACTTCACATAATCACTCCCCTCATTATGTAAGGTCATTAATTACCATGATTTCCTTTTATATCAACCTCTAAACCCCTCCTTTGGTTTCCCTCTACTGAATGTGTGTATAAGCATATGTAATGGATAATGCTCCCTGGAAGGTGGTGGTTGTTCAGGTTTTTAGTTGAGGTAAAACCAATCCTTCTTTTACATTTTAGGACATGTGGAAAGTTTCAACACAAACCAATTCATAGTTATATGTGTTTTCTCCAAGGTTTATGGTAGGTTATCATTCACTAGAAAAAAAACCATTAAGAAAATCGACTGATTATACTACTATTATTATTTTATATCATTAAAGTTGCATGATTAATTTCATTATATAAGTTTTTTAATGATCAAATGAGTTATTTAATTAAATATCATGCAATATAGATCTACAAAAAATTGGATTATGCACAAAAATTATCAAAGACATTATTAATCACTTAAGTAAATCACCTTAATATTATAAATCATATAATAATAGAAAAATGGTAAATTTATGTATAAAGATATAAATCTATCAATTATATATATATATATATATTCTGTCAGTATAGACTTCAACCATTTAAGTTAAAATTGAACTGTATTTCAAAGTGCATGATCAGACAAAGTCACGGTCTTTCAATTATAAGGGAATTCTTACTTGAGTTTTGGGTTTAATCTACATAGTTCACCTCATACATTGACTGCCAAAGATGGAATTTATGAAAATGAGAGGAAATGTTTGAGGAAATCCAAATAATGTATTTCAGGATTAAATAATTCACTAAATGTTTCACGGACCTAAGAGTGAATGTAGTGGGATAAATTATTCATACCTAAAACCCTTCTAGTAAATTATTAGGTCAAAGTCTGGGGGATGAGATGGGAAATTTTAGTCCTTTCCACTAGAATATCCATGAAATAGAATATTAAAAAACAAATGGAGAGGTATGTTGGGTTTTTGATAAAATAGTTATAGATTAATAAATTTAATATTTATTATCTAATTTTATAAATCAAATAACGTATTAAAACATTTCTCTTCATAATTGTAGAAATTAAAAAAAACACGAATTCAATAATGTCACTCTGATCTATAATTGTGGAGGATAAAATTTTAAGTTATAATAATTACGAAGAATGGTATTGGAACTTTCATGTTATTATACACATTGAATGGAAATTATATGCTCTCAAAACCCCTATTCATGTAGAACATGACCAAGTGCCTAGTAAGGAAGAATTATCTCTACACAATTTTTTTATTCCTCAAATGTATAATGTTTCACTACTATTTCCTATTTCAAAAAAATATTCTAATGTTAAAAGAAGATATGGATGTGTATATCCTTATGTATAACTGAAAGGCATTGTCTTGGGCACCATCAAATGATTAGTGTGATTTTGGGGTACTTAGGTGCAGCAGAGTGGCTAACCAAGGTTGTCTCTCATAGGAGGAAGTAAATTGAAACAAATTCTTAAAGGTATTATAAAAATAAAATTGAATAGAATAAAAACACTACTTGAATGGATGTGGGATTTTTTTAGTTTATAAATCTAGAAGAATTTTTCTGGAAGAAGATTGTATATTATTTTTTTTAAATGAATTTCGATTAAAATGACACAACAAGAAGATGCTTTTTAGAAAATATTTAAAAGAGGTAATAGATATAACTATACCTATTCAATCAATTATTTATCCTTATCATTCAAATTAAAATCCACTTAATTATGATTCCTTAACTTTTTAACCCCTGAACCCTACAAGAATTAACCTTACCAAAAAGACGAAGTGAATTAAACCCTAGGTTATCTTCGGAACATGTAATCACAGCACCCTACTTTGATTGATGTTGTAAGGATAGATTATCGTTGGTGGTAAATTAAGGCACATGTCCATTCTGGAAATGAGGACTAATTGAGTTTAGGGATTATGTTTGTACTCTAAAAATTAATCCCATGCGGTTTTGAATTACCGGTTAAGGTTGCGCTCTCACAGTTCACACAATTCTCGACCTCGCGTGTTTTGTGTTAACTTTTAAATTGATTTCTTAGTTTCATTTAAATTAAACAATAAATTAATAGATCATAATATGTTAATTACAGTATCTTATTGATTAAAAATAAATGAATGAAGAAGCATAGAGGTCGATCAATTGCTAAAAATAACTACTCTTCCATGGACACTATAGTCATCGTAGAAACGGTTTGCATGTGAAAAAGTATAGAAAGGTTATAACCTAATCACATTTCTACTCTTGATTCCAGGCCAATTAGGAAGATTAAGAGATGAAGAAATTTAAATAACACAGTAGAAAATCGTATGAATAAAAGAATAACAAATAAGCTTATTATGAAAACACAAACATTAAAACATGAGGAAGAAGAATAGGGCTTCGACGAAGGGATCCTTGCTTCAAGAGATACCCTTATTGGATTGCTTGGAGAATTGGAGTGGAGCATCTTTTCCTCTTCCCTAAACTTCCTAATGCATGTCCCAACACTTAAAATGATAAAAACTCTTAGTTTTAGAGGGGAGGGGAGAAGAGGTTACAGGTGGTTACAAGTGTGAATGTGGAAATTCGGCCAAATATGTTAATCCACCTTGCACTGCACTTTTGACCACCGACACGCGGGAAGAAGCTATTCTTCCAAAAGGATCGTATATGCATATATGGGTCCAATATCTCCTCTCAAATTTTGTGCTAAATTCAATCCCATATGAAAGAGTTATGTCCCAAATACAGAAGCTTCTCCATTCTGGTATGTCCAAACCACCTTTGACTTTATGGCACAATTACTCCATCCAAATGCATTCTATTGATCTAGTGTCCTGAATAAAAGTTGTAGACCATGAACTAATGAAAATAGTTACAAAATATTAGGTTCCATTAATTCAAAAAAAAATTTAAGATTGAAATACTACAGTGATTTTGAAAGGGTAAAACAACATTTTCATCAAATATTAAAATGAATGATCTAATCCCAAATACTTTCTAATTGAACATATTTAATACAATTTGAGGAAATTATATCATTTATTATCAATAAAATATTGAATAAAATAGTGTTTTATCAACTCCTCCACACTTACCCTTTTGAACTCATGGGAAAAACCTTATATCAAGTAAACCTCAATATCAAATCAAAACCAATTTTAACAAACATATCCTTGAGATCAAACAATTACACACCAAGAAACAAAAGATATCATGACTCATAAAAAATTATTTTTTCAAGTTCTTCATTTATATCATTAAATATATTTCCACTTTATTTATCCTCCCATGCACAAAACACTTACCTCACTTGATGTTTCTCTTATCACACAAATGTCAATTTATTTTGTAATGTATTTCTCATCCAAACTCATACAAGGGTCACCATAGGCTTGATAAATTCATAAATTGATACCCGATGTGAGTCAAGGACATATGTTTATCATGAGGACTTTTCAGGGCTGTTCTGTGGCTTTCGGTTTGTAGGATTTAGATGTGAAAAATTCTGAGGCTAAATGAGGAGGGCTTGACTCTATTTGAATCAAAATTACATTATTCTAATTTTCACTTAAATATGGTTTTCTCCTCAATCCCCATAGTATCAATTTAGCTCCATCATCATGAAAGGTCATGGAAAGTTTACACCATTCATCATTTCATCATAAAAAATTTCAATCTTCTCAAACATGATTTTCTTGAAAGCTTCATATAGGAACAACTTTCTACCTCTATTAGAAGCTCTAGAAGAGGCACAACTTCTTTTATCATGAATGCTCCAAAAAGGCAAAAATTTCAATATTATGTTTTTATATAGAAGCAAACACATCTCTTCAAAATTTAATTGTTCACTCAAAGTATCACAAAATGGGGTAGCACAACACAAGACAACATCCCCCACACTTATGCTCAACTAGAATATGCAATATCACTTCAAGAGTTGGTTGGATAGGGAAAATAGGATTGTAATGTGGCTAACCTAATAGGTTGTGCATAGACTATTAGGTATATAAGGATTAAATGTTCAATGTAGTCCATTATAAAAGAAGCATTCTTTTAAATATGAGCTTTAAAATTAAACAAATGCCTCAATCATTTAAACATAAGTACATCAAACGCTCAAGTTTTGACAGGAATAAATCAAATTCTGGTAAAATCAAGTATGAATTAGTTCTCTCAAGAAATGAGGTGAATGTAATGAATATGAAAATAATGGTTAATAATCCTCATAGAAAAGTGATTTCAAATATATAGACAGTGAAATGTGGCATGGGATTCAAAATTCAGTGTGCTTTTCATGAAATTACTAAATATTTGAACATGAAACAAAGTCATTTCATCATTCATTTATGCTACGTTTCATGGAATAAATTGGTTTACTCATTATAACAAGTTTCAAAAATGGAAATGATAATCATTTCAGCTCAATTTTTTTTAAAAAAACACACAAAGAATGATAAATAAAACCTCAAAATTTTTGAAAACACACAATTGTTTTTAAACAAACAACAAATGAAAATCCTAAACTATAAAGGATCCCTCCCCCACACTTAAAATATTGCATTTTCCTCAGTTTAAACCTATGAGATGATATGTTCACATGAAATGCATAATTTTATTTAGGACAAGTAATATAAAATTGAAAGGGTTAGGAACAACCTGATATTCTCAGGTGATGATGGGGTCATGCAGTTTGATGAAATCAACAACATCGGTAGGAAGTCCCTCGATGAATTTCATCAAATGTTTCCAATTGATTTTAAAGCTCATTCTAGTGGCCTTTTTTGTGATCTGCACTACACCATAAGGAAAAACATTAGACATAATATAAGGACCTAACCATCTGGAATGCAACTTACATGGCATCAACATCAGTATTGAACTATAGAGTAGGACTTTCTCTCCAACATGAAACTCTTTTTGTTAGATAATTCTATCATGAGTTGCTTTTGATTTTTCCTTATATAGCCTTTAGTTATCATATGAAGACAATAGAATCTCCTCAATATCTTGAATTTGCAGTTTCCTTTGGATTCCAGCTTGGTCCAAATCCATGTTGCATTTCTTTATAGCCCAATAAGCATGATTCTCAACTTCCATAGGTAGATGACATGCTTTCCCAAAAACAATATGAAATGGGGACATACCAATGGTTGTTTATATACTGTTTTTTAAGCCCACAAAGAATCATCCAAGCGCTTGATCCAAACCTTCTTATTTGGCATCACAGTTTTCTCTAAAATCTGTTTCAACTCACGATTTGAAACCTCAGCCTAGCCATTTTCTTGGGGGTGGTATGGTGTCAATGTTTTGTGTGTCACCCCATACTTTCTAAGGAGGGAGGAAAAATTCCGATTGCAAAAGTGTGTTCCTTGGTCACTGATGACGGCATTCAGTACTCCAAACCTGAAATAAATTGCACTTTGACAATGTCCACAACAATATGAGAATCATCAATCCTGGTGGCCTTATACTCCACCCATTTACTCACATAATCATCAGTAACCAAAATGTAAAAAAACCAAAGGAACTAGGAAAGGGAACCATAAAACCGATTCCCCATACATCAAAAATCACACAGAATAGTAGGGGTTGTTGGGGCATCTCATGTTACCAAGAAATGTTCCCAATGTGTTGGCAATGAGGGAATGTCGTAAAAAACACATGGGCATCATGGAAAAATCTTGGCCAATATAATCCAGAGACCAAAACTTTCATTGCTGCCCATTGGGGTCCAAAGTGGACACCACAAGCAAGAGTATGACACAAATGTAAAACATACTCCAACTCATGATCAGGAACCCACCTCCTAATAACTTGATAACTATACATGCACCAGAGTTATGGATCATCCCAAATATAATACCTAGACTCACTTTTTAATTTTTGGACTTGATGCTTCTTCAAATTTACTTGGATTTTAGAGGAAACATTGTAATTAACTAAATCAGCATACCAAGGATGTGTACCTGGGATGGTATAGAGATGCTCATCAGGGAAAGTGTCCCGAAGTGGTACCTGGTCCAAGGTGTCACCCTCTAGTGTGTGAGTAAGCCTACTCATGTGGTCTGCCACCAAGTTTTCATACCCATTTTGGACCTTTATCTCAATATAAAATTCCTAAAGATGGTGCATACATCGGATTAGCCTGGGCTTCGCATCTAGATTCTTCAAGAGGTACCTCATAGCTACAAGGTCAAAAAAAACTGCTTTAGAGCTCAATAAATATGAACAGAATTTATCTAAAGAAAATATGACAACAAGAAACACCTTTTCTGTGGTTGTGTAATTTTATTGGGCTGAATCCAATGTCTGCGATGCGTAGGTGATATCATGTGAACGTCCTTCCACCCTCTGAGATAAGACAGCTCCAACCGCATTGTTGGAGGCGTCACACATAATCTCAAAAGGAATCTCCCACCGTGGGGGCTGTATAATCGGTGGAGTGGCCAGACACTTATTCATCTCATCAAAGGAAGTCATACAAGATTCATCAAACACAAAATCATAATCCTTTTGGATTAATCAGGACATAAGAAGAGAAATCTTACTAAAATCTTTGATGAAGCGCCGATAAAATCATGCATGCCCGTGGAAAGATATAACATCACGCACACATGAAGGACAGGGTTAGGATGAAATAATGTCTACCTTAGATCTATCAACCTCTATCCCATGTTTTGACACTACATGTCCTAATACAATGCCATGCTATACCATGAAATGACACTTTTCAAAGTTCAGGACCAAATTATTCTCAATACAAGGATTCAACACCTTTCCCAAACTATATAGATATTCATCAAATGAAGACCCATACACTATAAAATATTCCATAAATACCTCTATGCTGGTCTCAATAATATATGAAAAAATACTCACCATACATCTCAAGAAGGTACCTGGGGCATTATAAAGTCCAAATGGCATCCTTCGGTAGGAAAACATACCAAACGGACAAGTGAATGATGTCTTCTACTGATCCTCTGGAGCAATAGGAACCTATACATATCTATAAAATCCATCCAAGAAACAATAAAGTGTTTTTCCAACAAGTTTCTCAAGCATCTAATCAATAAATGGGAGGGGTAAATGGTCCTTGCAAGTAGATTGATTTAGTTTCCTATAATCAACACACACACACCAACTGTTTTTCACCCTCATTTGAACTAACTCATCTTTCTCATTTTTAACAACAATTACACCAATTTTCTTAGGAACAACCTAAATAGGACTTACCCACTGAGAATCTGAAATGGGATAGATTATACCTACCTCGAGCAAATTTTCAACCTCTTTTTTAACAACCTCCAGAAGGGTTGGATTGAGTCTCCTTTGTGGTTGCCTCACTAGAATAGCCCCATCCACCAAAAGAATCCTATGCATGAAAATGGTTGGGCTAATACCTGATATGTCAGACAAGGTCCACCTGACTTCACTAATGTTCTCCCTCAACAGATTCAAAAGTTTATCTTCATGTTCAAAAGGGGAGATTGTTAGCAATGATAACAGGTAATTTGTCACCATTTAACAAGTATGAGTATTTGAGATTTGGTGGAAATGGCTTGAGTTATAGTGTAGGGGGTGGTGTATGGATGGATACATAGAAGGAACTGAAATATGTGTACAAAGATAATCAGTATTAGAATATAAATCATCACAATCAGAGAATAAAACATTAAATCCATCAGCATACTCAACAGCCATTTCATAATTAGAGTTCACATGATCAAAATCAGAATATGATTCTATTTCAAAATCAAATCATAGAGAGTATTGTTCCTTAGAAAGGGTTGTGGAAGTTCTCTTAGACATTAAATTAGAACCAATACTCATAATCTCCCTACAAATATGACAATTAAATTCCATGGGGTTTTTACTTGGTTGTTAAAAATGGGAGATAACAAATATAGAATGATCCTCTGAGGGGTACTTCATGGAATCCATAACATTAAATATCCCAACTTCACCCCCAAATTCAATGGAACGTATACCCTCATTGAAATTTATGACAGTTTTTGCAGTTTTGTGGAAGGTTCTACCTAAGATAATGGGGGAATGAGAACTTACCTAATCATCCTCCATGTTAAGCACGTAAAAATACGCTGGAAGGATCATGTCTTTTACCTGGACAAGTACATCCTCAAGGACTCCTGCTGGATATGACATAGATCTATTCACCAATTTCACCACTACTCTTGTTGTATTCAACTCACCAACCTGTAAAGAAGAGAATACAGAGTGAGGTATCATATTTATTGAAGCTCGTAAATCAAAAAAAGAATCAAGGAAGTGAAACCCCCCTATGGTACATGGTATGGTGAATGTCCCAGGATCCTTGCACTTTGTTGGCATTGCTAGAGTTGGTGTAATGAGTACTGAGACATTCCTTCCAAGGTTGATCCTCTCATTTCCCATGATCCCTCTTCGATTGGTGCATACTTCTTTTAAGAATTTGGCATACCTTGGGATTTGTTTTATGGCTTCATGTATAGGGATGTTGATCTCAACACGCATGAATGTGTCCAAAACCTTTTTTTTCATTTCCTCTACAGCCATATTCTTGGTTTAAACAACCCTATTTGGAAAGGTAAGAGGTTTAGTAGTAACGTCATCAATCTTTTTCTTAACATTATCTTTCTCCTTGGGTTTCTCATCAGTTGGTATGGAATGGGGCTTCTCTGAAGTTGAGGTGAATCCTGGTGGAATGATAGGTGGAGAAGCATCACTTTTTTGCTTCCCGCTTCTCATTGTAATGGAACTGACATTCCTCTTTGGATTGTGAGTATGTTGGGAAGGAAGATTTCCAGAATTCTTACTTTCCAGTTCATGGAGGTTAGTGGCAATATGGCTCATTTGAGTCTTCAACTCCCTCAACTTTGAACCTTGAATCTTCAAATCATTCTGTTGATTAAGAAAAATTTGTTTCAAAAGATCATCAGTGTTAGAGTCCACCTTGTGTTGTAGATTCTCATGTTTCTGAATACTGATGCTTGAGCTTCGAATCTCCTTTGGGGTTGTTGGAAACCCTGTTGGTAAGGTGGAGATTGTTAGAAGTTTGGTTGAAAAGTGGGCCTTTGTTATTTCCCAGGTCCATACCTCTTGTCTGATTAATCATTCTACCCTTGGTAGAATGTTGATGCAAATGATTCATACTTCTTCGAGGGGTGTGGTTATTGTTGAAGCTGATATGGTCTCCCAGGTAATACTGCTGCACAATCTTCTGTTTCTTGTAGTTGGGGGAAACAGTCAGTTGGGTGGCTTGTCTATGTGAAAATGGCACAAGGACTTGAAGGAGTGGGTTGGGATGTCTTTTGAGCAAAATCAATCTACCACAACATAGTGTTCAATTCGTCCAACTTGGTATCAATCAAATTACTTTCAAGAGAAGAAGGACTTAGCTTATGTACTCCCCTGACATGTGGTGTACCTCTATCCCCGAATTGTTGGGAGTTTTCGGCCATCTTGTCGATCAATGCACGTGCGGCTACCGGTGTCTTTTCCACCAATGCCCCTCCTACTTCATCATCCACCATGCTCCTCTCCATAGTTGTGATTCCTTCATAGAAGTACTGAATGAGAAGTTTCTCACTGATTTGGTGATGTAGACACCTTGCACACAACTTCTTGAATCATTCCAGTACTCATACATTGACTCCCCTTCTGATTGCTTGATCCATGAGATCTCCTTACGAATGGAAGTGGTCCTAGATGCTGGAAAATATCTCTACAAGAAAAGATGTTTCAAATTGTTCCAGCATGTTACATCTTCAGGTTGTAAATAGAACAACCAATCCATTGCAGCTCTATCAAATAAAAATGGGAATGATCTCAATTTAATTTGATCTTTAGAGACATTTCTAGGTTTTAGGTTTGAGAAAACCACATTAAATTTCTTCAAATGATTTTTGGGATCCTCACCAGAGAGGCCATGAAACATTGGAAGTATGTGAATTAACCCATATTTTAGTTCAAAGTCCGATTCAAGATTTGGGTATGAAATAAACTTTTGATGATAATTAATATCAGGTGCAGCTAATTATCGAATGGTTCTATTCAGCTCATTATTATTATTTATAGCCGTTTTTTCTTCTTTTATGTTTGAATTTTATTTTTTTTTCAATTTCAATGTTTCCAGAAGAGAGGAATTCACCAACTGGTTGAATATTGAAAATCCCCATAGACTAAGACTGTCTGATTCGAACTCAAAGGCAACGTTCAATATCAGGGTCAATATCTAAGAGATCATCAGGATTAGTTTATGTAATAAACCAAAAAAATGAAAATAGCAAGAGTGGACCATAAGAATTATAAGAAGTTTGAGTTGATGGTCCAAAAAGAAAAGAAGAGGATAAAAAACAAAATGAAAATTTGCGAAAGAGGAAAGATGAAAGAGAGAGGTGAAGAAAATAATAAAATGAAAAAATAAATACCTCTAAATGGTTGAGAAATTACTTGCCTCCCCAGCAATGTCACCAATTTGAAAGGCATTGTCGTGGGCTCCCTTAAATGGTTAGCATTATTTTGGGGGTACTTAGGTGTAGTAGAGTGGCTGACCAAGGTCGTCTCTCATAAGAGGAAGTAAATTAAAACAACTTCTTAAAGGTATTCTATAAATAAAATTGAAGAGTATAAAAACACTACTTGAAATGATGGGGGTTGGTTATAGTTTATAAATCTAGAAGAAGTTTTCTAGAAGAATATTTTTTTGTTTTTAGTTTTCAAATGAATTTCGATTAAAATGACACAACAAGATGAAGTTTTTTAGAAAATATTTAAGAGACGTAATCGATCTAACTATACCTCTTCAATCAATTATTTATAATTATTATTAAAATTAAAATCCACTTAATTGTGATCCCTTAACTTGTTAACCCCCAAACCTTATGAGAATTAACCATACCACAAAGATGAAGTGAATGAAACCCTAGGTTATCTTTGGAAGATGTAATCGCAGCACACTGATTTGATTGATGTTATAAGGATAGATTATGGTTAGGGGAAAATTAAGGCATATATCCATTCTGTAAATGAATACTAATTGAGTTTTGGGATTATGTTTGAACTCTAAAAATTAATCCCATGTGGTTTTGAACTACCAGTTAAGGTTGTGCACTCACATTTCACAAAATTCCCGACCTCTCGTGTTTTGTGTTAACTATTAAATTGCTTGCTTAGTTTCATTTACATTAAAAAATCAATTAACAGGTAATATTATATGAATTATATTAGATCATTGATTTAAAATAAATTAATTAATAAGGATATAGGTCAATATATTACTAAAAAGAACTGTTCTTCCATGGGCTATGTAGTCATCGTAGAAACGTTTTTCATGTGCAAAGGATTAGAAAGGGTAGAACACAATCATGTTTATACTATTGATTTTAGACCAATTAGGAAGACTAAGAGAAGAATAAATTTAAACAAAATAGAATAAAAGTGAATAAATAAAAGAGGAACAAATAATCTTATTATGAAAACACAAACATTACAACATGAGGAAGAAGAATAGGGCTTCGACAAAGGGATCGTTTCATCAAGAGCTACCCTTATTGGATTGCTTGGAGAATTGGAGAGGAACTTATTCTCCTCATCCCTAAACTTCTTAATGCACGTACCAACACTTAAAATGATAAAAACTATAATTTATATAGTAGAGGTGAGGATAGGTTATAAGTGGTTTCAAGTGTGAATGTTGAAATTCGGGAAAATATTTTAATCCAACTTGCACCGCCTATTTGACCACCGTAACACGTGAATCATCTCTTCTCCCAGAATGAGAATATGTGCAGATATGTGTACTCTATCACCTCTAAAATGTTGGCTCCATCCAAGCTCCAATGAAGGAGTTATGGCACAAAAAATAGAAGCTTCTCCATTTAGGCGTGTCTAGCCCACCTTTGACCATATGGCCCAATTCCTCCATCCAAATGAATACTTTCGATCTAGTGTCCTGAATAAAGGTTGTTTACCATGAAAAAAGGAAAACATTTAAAAAATATTAAGTTAAAATAATTAAAATAAAAATATTTATGATTGAAATACTACAACAATTTTGAAAGGGTAAAACTGGAATTTTCATCAAATATCCAAATGAATGATCTAATCTCATATACTTTCTAATTGAACATATTTAACACAATGTGAGGAAATTATATCATTTATTATCAAAAACGTATTCAATAAAATAGTGTTTTATCAATTACCTTCATAATATTTATCAATGGAATTCGATACAAGATAGAAATGAGATCTCCAATGCACTTTTCACTTGTAATTTTGGAGATGCAATGTCTGACAGGCCTCATGTAGTCAAGATGATTAGCTATAAAGAGCTCTTAGACTTCTTGGACATTAAATATCCTGATGAGATATGAAAATATATCATCCTTTCCTCACTTCCGAAATAATGTTATAGATTTATTGTTTATTATAACATGAATAACAGTGAAAACAATCTTTCAAAATGTCTTACTCTCATTCACTAAGTTGGGAAGGACATGGGGTATATAAAAACCACTTTCTATTTGATAAACAAGAGAATAAAACAAGTAAAAGGTGACCAATAATTATATTAAGTCTAAATATCCTAAGAACCATCCTTCGAAGAAGCAGAAGATCCGAATTTAGGTGAAGGAAAAGATGCAATATATTCTCATGTTCCAAGCTAGTCCATTTGAAGAAGAAATTCACCTCTATGCCAGAAGAATCTAACATGACTTCATTATTGAGTTTCATCATTCTATATCTAAAAATTTAGTGTTAGATATGATTTCTAGTTCTCACATATGTATCTAAATACATTAACCAGGTATATTTCATAATATTACTAGATTATAAGATGATCTTAGAGTAGAAAATATAACATGGCTTGTTGGTTTGGATATATGGAACTACAACCTTCCATTAGAAATTGGAATGATTTTAGTTTAAAATAACTATTAATGTTATACATGTGTTACTAAGAACATCATATCTATTTCTTTACTTATCATGGATGGTTTTATTTTTTATTTTTTTAATAAACAATGCATCTATTAAAAAGACAACATTTTTAAGGGATAAAACAAATGAATAATGGTCTTTATGTACTAAATTATGAAAATCAAGTATTAGAAATAGATAATGAATCATGTTCAGATGACTCATAAAAAACCCAATAGTGTAATCACCATATTATTCACAAAATGAGAAACATACAACAAAGAGATATAAAGATGGTTATTTAGACTCTTTTTATCTAAGGAAACTTGAAATATGTCATGTTTGTTTACATGGAAAAATGAAAAAAATCACCATTATGTTTATAGGGAAATGTACCCAGAGCTTTTAGGATTGGTATACACTAATGTTTATGGAACTTTTACAGTATAAGAAAAAAAATTTATTCTTACTATATAAATTTTACAGATGAGTTGTGTAGATATGAATATGTATACATGATGAGGTATATGTATAAGACCATTGTGAAATTCAAACAGTTAAAGAATGAAGTAGAAAGTCAACCTGGTAAGAAGATGAATATGCTTTTATATGATTGAGATGGTGAATATACTAACCAATAATTTATTAAATTTCTATATATGTTTGGTGGTCGGCCCACACTATGTTATTAATTCCACATAGGTGACAAAATTAGATATTTATGTTGTTCCTGAATCACACTAACTATAAAGGAATGGCATAATTGTAGTATGAGGTCGATCCCATAGAGATAAAGGAATACAGTGACAAATCTTGACCAAATTTTATGTCACCCCAATTGTAATTTAATTATTAAATAAATTATAGAATTGAAATGAAAAATAAAACTATGAAGAATGATCGAATAGAGGGTAACTAGTTTCATGGGGTTGTTTTACTAGATAAATTAATCCAAATTCACTTGGAAAATAACCGGATTAAATGGTTAAAAAACCATTCAATTTTATATATATGAGAAATGGATAATCACAATCAATCTAACCTATATTATTAATTAATCATGTTCTAAAAACATAAAAAAATTAATGTAAATTATGATCATATTACCAATTGAAGAATAATAATATTATCAGATGTTCATGAATTATTTATCTCAATAATAATGTTATTTGTTCACAATTGAAAACATATGTTCAATGAATCAATGATTATTAAAATATACTCATTCACACAACATGATACTATTGAATAAAATAATCTTATAAGTGAAGGATAGTTATATTTGTTTTTATGCACACCCATTATCCAATTATACTCTCCCTAAAGGTGTTCAACCAATCATTATCAAGTGATCACAAAAAATAAATAAAACAAAACCTAGAGAGGAGAGATTAGAGATTAACCAATGAACAAGGAGATAAAGAAAATAGATAAGAATTAAGTTATAAATCATCCAATATTTATATTCAAATAGAAAATATAAGATAAGAAAGAAAAAATTAACTATAATGAATGATCTGCAGGTCATAATCCTAGAAGTAGCTCTCCACTGGTGGCTGAATGATCACCTCCCTCCATGGTTGGATCCTCCATATATAGTATTAAAAATAAAACAATGTAATACTATCAGGAAAACATTCTAATCTCCTAAAATTCCAAAATATCAGATCATTATATTTTATATTGAATTCATATTTACGATGAGAATACATTATTTAAAATGTAAATAGTATGGATATTTTCTTGAAATCTACCACCCTGAAGAAATTATATCATCAATGAAATTTATGATGTAAATGGTAGGGACTCTAATGAAGTTATGAAATAAATAAATTTTAAGGAATAAATTATTGTGTATTTCACACAAATTATTTCCTATAATAACAAAATGATAATATAGATGGATTTTATGTCATGAGTTTCATTTACCACATCCTCATTCCAGGAAATAATCCTCCTTTTAATCACTAAATGAGCAACAAAAGATATGAAAACATCCTTTCGAAGGTTCTAAAATGTTTCTCCTCTTGTATAAAAATTCAAACTTCAATAATCTATCCTGACATCATCATCATTTTATTGGTGTGTAGGATATGAAACATCAGGATGTGGAGAAAAGTGTCCACATATTTCCATAATTTCAATTTTTTATTCATTAATTTGTTAATTTCATCGTAATAAATAAACATCCATAAAAAACCAATTAAATCAGAAAACCATATCATATAAAAACAACTAATATTAAATGAAAACATATAAAAACACATCAAAATAAATATGTAAAATAGATATAGAAATTACCCACACAGTCAAAAAAGTTCTCTTCCTCGACCAAAATCTAAACAACTTAACACAAAGGGACCATAAATCAAAAAGGGATTTTTTTAAATTATTTTAACTCATAAATACATTTTATAACTACATATTATAAAAAAACAAGCATACTAAATAAAAAAATCATAAATCGGGATTACTTTATAATGTTCAAGTCAATAACATTTCCTTTTTACTTATATATTTCAAACTCTCCCCAATATCCATGCCACATATGATTTAACTAACCCTAAATATTTATTATCATAAATCAAGGAAACAATTTAATAGAGTTATGATCCTAATTCAATTACATACTACAAATCACAATCTTTCTTTGAGTATACTTTTACTACGCCATAAATAAAAACATCACAATTAATAATGAGTACTTTGAAATTAGGATAAAAAACCTTTTTGGTCGAGGGTATGTAGATAGTGATGTTAAGAATTAATTAAGAATCCAATGGTTGGAACGAATATAAATTATAATACATGGTATACAAAATATAATCTCAATGAAATTATACTTTATGAAATATAATTTATTCAAACACACCGCCAAATAGAAAAGTAATGGATTGTGAACTATGTAATTATAAGAAATACAAACCCTCTCTTGTTGTGTGTTTATAATTTTATTTATTTTTTATTTTTTTTCCTTGATGTTTTTTTAAAAAATTCCTCGAGCTCCCATTCACCGAATAACCACATATGATATTGAAGATCATCGGTTTGATAATGGTGTTTTTTATCTCCGTGAGAAAAAACACATTTTCCCTTTATTTTTCATATAATTTTTTATTTTTATCAATAGGGAAGATAAAAAATGGCATATAGTGAATAAAATCATGAACTCTCCCAAAATCCCATGGAAACACCCACATTCTCATCTCAAGGTAAAATATTCAATCACTACCATGAACAAACCCTCTTATTCACTCATTTAATTTAATATCATCAAAAAATAGAGAGTTGGATTTGAAAGGACAAAATATGAATAAAGCGGCACTTCACTGTCATGGTTATCAATGAATTCTATGGGGCCATACAGGTAAATGTAAAATTGTGTGTCAATGATAAAAGTGATCTTCAATAAAATTCCTTGATCAATTCGAAAATGATATTTAGTCATATATTTGATATGATATCATGGAATTTTCAAGTAGGTATTTATGCCCGCAGTATCACACGAGAAATATGCGTAAAAAAGGAAATATTTGGTCTAGAATAATCTTGAGAATATAAAAATAAAAATGGTCAATCTACTTATGGAATGAATATCAATAATTAGTTTAATCATTGTATATTTTTAAGAATCAACATCATGAAAATCAATCAAATCAACAATCATTTTCAAGAAATTATATATTGAATTAATAAAGTGACTCTTAAAACTTCTATTTAAATGTTTTTTCATTTATGGACGTGATAAAAAAAATATTCAAAATTTCAACAAATTTACCCAAAATTATAATGAGTCATAGGTTAGAAAGTACGATGAAAAACTATTTTTTATGTATGAGAGAGTCTTATTCATTTTAGTTCATATAAAACTTTAGTTCATTCATTTTGTTCTTATAAAATAATGTGTTGGAAAAAACTGGGGACGTAAAAATATAAAAAAAAGTTAAAATAACACTATCCTTCCATAAAGTTTGTCCATTTTACTTAATGTTTACCTTCTAATTCTTCTTCTTCCTCTTTTTATTTAGATTTAACTTCATTAGTTGATCTTGATATACAAAACACAAGAAGGTAAATGATAAAAACTTTTAATCAAAAAAAGATAAAGGAATCGATCATGGGGAAAGTTATTAAAATAATATAATATAATAAATCTATATCCATGAAAGAAAATTTTAAATCCTATTTTCCTTTCAGTATTGTTTCTTTAAGGCCTGTAGCTATAACTTTTTGCTTCATTCGATAATTGGAGCATGATATATAGCTACAAATCATCAACCAAACGAATTATTACTATGTTGTGCATTGGGGGTATTTCTTCGCTTTCTCCCCTATTGGTTCTTCTTAACTGGTTCTTGTGATGGGATTCGTATTGAGGAGAAACATAATGAGAATACTAGGAAATACAAATTTAACCAGATTTTTTAGTTCTTATGTTCCACCATATTTTTTTATTATAAGTAGTTTTAAATTCTTCAATGAATTAATGAATTAGATCCTGATTTTTATCCTCTTCTTATTATAGGAGCGAGTCTAGTTCTACAAAGGTTTTGAGAAATCCAGGGAGCTCTTTTCATATTTTCTCATTATCCTAATCCTTTAATTTTAATTCTTCCTTCTAAAAAACAACACCTCAACCAGCTTTGACCTCCTACACTTCAATGTCCAAGACTATGCAATCAATAATTTCAGTAATTTTTTTTATTATTATTACAATCACAAAAGGTATTCTTATTAATCTTCAAAGGATTTTTGTAAGCATACACTATGGGAAAAATCAATATTTTTGATGGGTTTTCGGCTCCCGTCGCTAATAGTTTTGCGCGACTGGTGCGCCAAACCACGCGAATATTATTTGCGACTGGGAGATGTCTTCCGTCGTAAATAGTTTGGCGTGACTTGCACGCCAAACCACATGACATATGCACCAAACCACATAAGTGTATTTGTGACGGTACCCGTCGCAAATACCCGGCGGCGGTTAATAGCTTTTTGCGACTGGATGTCATCCCGTCGCAAAAAGAGTGCCGGCAGGAACTATTTGCGATGGGACCCGTTGCAAATACCCTTTTAACCAAAGATTGTAACTAATGTGCGTGAGGGTATTTGCGACGGGATGTCGTCCCGTCGCAAAAAGAGTGTCGGCAGGAAATATTTGCGACGGGCCCCGTCGGAAATACCCTTTTAACTGCCGAGTGTAATTAATGTGCGCGAGGGAATTTGCGATGGGAAAGCCATCGCAAATAACCGAGTCGCAACTAATCTAACATATATATACTGTCATCCGTTTTTTCCAAAATCAATCAGATCTTCCTCTCTCTCTCTCTCTCTCTCTATCTATCTCTCTCTCTCTCTATCTATCTATCTATCTCTCTCTCTCTCTTCATTTTTCAGTTTCAAGGAGAAATTTCTTTTCGTTAAAATTTTTTATACGAGAGCAATTGGAGGGCGCTATTATCTTCAGAATATCAAAGTTTGACGTATTTATATAATATTTTTTTATATTTATTTTATTTTTTATGTTAATTTTAATTGTTGTTTATTAGTTTTAATTAAATTAGATTTCCACTGTTTTTTATTTATATTCATTTTTAGTAAGAAATTGATATTGTTAGTGATAACTATAAATAATCTGTGTTAATTTGCAATAATTAGATATAATTTGATATAATTTGATATAATTAGATATAATTAGTAATAATTAGTAATAATTAGTACTAATTAGTAATAATTAGATATAATTAGTAATAATTAGATATAATTAGTAATAATTAGATATAATTCGTAATAAATAGATATAATTAGTAATAAATAGATATAATTAGTAATAATTAGATATAATTAGTAATAATTAGATATAATCAGTAATAATTAGATATAATTAGAAATAATTAGATATAATTACTAATAATTATATATAATTAGTAATAATTACTAATAAAAAATTATTTTATCATTAATTAGTAATAATTAGTAATAATAAGATATAATTAGTAATATTATCAATAATTAGTAATATTATCAATAATTAGTAATAATTTGATATAATTTGTAATAATTACTAATAATTAGATATAATTAGTAATAATTAGTAATAATTATTAATAATTAATAATAATTATTAATAATTAGTAATAATTAGTAATAATTAGTAATAATTTGTAATAATTTGTAATAATTAGTAATAATTAGTAATAATTATTAATAATTAGTAATAATTCGTAATAATTAGTAATAATTAGTAATAATTAGTAATAATTAGTAATAATTAGTAATAATCTGTAATAATTTGTAATAATTAGTAATAATTTTTAATAATTAGTAATGATTAGTAATAATTAGTAATGATTGGTAATAATTAGTAATAATTAGTAATAATTAGTAATAATTAGTAATAATTAGTAATAATTACTAATAATTAGTAATAATTACAAATAATTAGTAATAATTAGTAATAATTAGTTATAATTATATATAATTAGTAATAATTAGTAATATTTAGATATAATTAGTAATAATTAGATATAATTAGTAATATTTAGTAATAATTAGTAATACATAGTTATAATTACTAATAAAAAATTATATTATCATTAATTATTAATAATTAGTATTAATTAGTAATAATTATTAAAAATTAGTAATAATTAGTAATAATTAGTAATAATTAGTAATAATTAGTAATAATTAGTAATAATTATATATAATTGGATATAATTAGATATAATTAGATATAATTAGATATAATAAGATATAATTAGATCCAATTATATATAATTAGACATAATTAGATATAATTAGTAATAATTAGATATAATTAGTAACAATTAGTCATAATTAGTAATAATTCGATATAATTAGTAATAATTAGTAATAATTAGTAATAATTAGTAATAATTAGTAATAATTATTAATAATAAGTAATACGTAGTAATAATTAGTAATACTTAGTAATAATTAGTAATAGTTAGTAATAATTAGTAATAGTTAGTAATAATTGGTAATAGTTAGTAATAATTAGCAGTAGTTAGTAATAGATAGTAATAGCTAGTAATAATTAGTAATACTTAGTAAGAATTAGTAATAATTAGTAATAATTAGTAAAACTTATTAATAATTAGTAATACTTTGTAATACAAAGTAATAATTAGTAATAATTAGTAATAGTTAGTAATAATTAGTAATACTTAGTAATACTTAGTAATAATTAGTAATACTTAGTAACACTTAGTAATACTTATTATTACTTAGTAATAATTAGTAATAATTAGTAATAATTTGTAATAATTAGTAATAATTAGTAATAATTAGTAATAATTAGTAATAATTGGATATAATTAGTAATAAATAGATATAATTAGTAATAAATAGATATAATTAGTAATAAATAGATATAATTAGTAATTAATAGATATAATTTTTAATAATTTTCAATAAAAAATTTATATTATCAATATTTTTGGAAAAACAATATTAATATTATTAAAATAATAAAAAATTTATAAAATATTAAATTTAACAATATTTCTAACAGGCATTACTCTATTTTTAACATGTTCCAATCTCAAACGGTCTTTAATTGTCAAGTCATGCGCAATAAAAAGTTTGTATCAGTCATGTCCAATGTAAAAACTATAATTTTCCTTGCATGGTTGATCACCTCGCAAGTAGTATAAGGCCCCAACCATAAACCTTACTTAATAATTAGTTATTACAAGATTACACATTGAGGATCTTTTCAGGTTTAGAGTTTTATAGAATTAGATCATAAAACTTGCATTACATTCCTCATTTAAACAAAGTGGTTACATAAAAGATAGTATTCATTTTTTTCCATCAACAGAAACATATTTAAAAAGAAATCATGGATTCTTTCTTGACACATCCTTGACACTGTCATCGCATCATGTACCTTTACCTTGACCTGTGAAAAACATTTCAAAAACTTGGGATGAGCATAAAAAACTCAGTTAGAGTTATAAAAATATGGAAAGGAAACATGAGTTCATATATACATTAGAATGAAATCATACTTTACCCATAAAACATAGGCATATCAAATCATGAATAAATCATAGAAATTATTACACATAAAAGGTATCTGGAGGCATTCATAACATTCTTACGTAGGGAGTAACCCTCTTGGTTACGTTTGGAATATCCATCACAGTATATTCCCTAAATCTCTTCGAAGAAACCTTAAAATTTCACTCCTTTACGTTACCCAATGCATTGGAGAGCTATATCGGGCTCACCCGCCCTTAGTTTATCACGGAACCACCCGTTTTCATAACAATGCCCAAGAACCATAACATAAACGTATCACATAAAACATGCATTAAGTAAACATAACATTTCCACATTTCAATCAAAATATAACATTTTAGGGTATTAAAATAATGAATCCATTCAAAAATAAACCATTTCCAAAACCATTTAAAACATTTAATAAAGTGATTTTTGAATCAAAGTGTCCCATACCACCTTGAAGCTTTTAAAATTTTAAACCATTAATATCCATATAAATAAATCCTTAAAACCACTTTGAAAACATGGATATTAATAAGAACAAATAATTAAAACATTTAAAGCGATATTTTGGTTAAAGGGGTTCTACCAAAATTAGAGACACTTGAATACAATAACTGAGGAATAACATTTAGTCAAAACTTTATAATATCATGAGAATAAATGGATTCATGATATAATATTCCAAAGGACAGTATATACACCATATAAGAGTGAATTGGTGCATAACAACAATGAAGTCTCAGTAGAAATGTCAAATGTGATGAATTCCTTTATAAAGAAGGTATCTTTAAATTAAGGATAATTCAATCTCAAAATTATGTGTAACAAATATAAATACACCCAATATAAGTGGATATTAAGTGTAAAACAATAAAAGGTCATTCACACATATTCAAAAGATGACATATTCAATAACTACATGTTGAACCCAAAGAAATCGAAATTGGGTTAAAAAGTTCCCTTGGTAAAATTTGACAGCCTAACGGCATCACTTCAAAATTCATAAAATGAGTTAATGAGAGATAAAAGGGCATCTCATCACATGGAAATAAAATTTACATCAATAAGGATATAAAAGAAAATATCCCAACATAATAGTATGTGAATTAAAAGACATAACAAAAAAAGTCTTTTGAAAAGAGGAGGGTGAAAGGTCCCCTTACCTAGTTGGGTAACTTTCAAAACGTACACCCCATGGAAGAAGGGTCATACAATGAAGATGTGAATACCCATAAATGAAATTATACTACACGAAGTGTATAATAATGGGCAGTACATACACCACTCAAAGGAAATTATGGAAAATGTAGCATAAATCTCACGAGAATAAAAGTGAGATGAAAAATCCCTTACGAAAACTCGGCAGCCTAACGGCGCCACTTAAAACTTGCAAAATGGATTGATGAGAGGAAATAGTGTATCTCATCACATTACCATAAAATTTACAGTTAGAGGAATATAAAATAACATCCCCCATCATAACAAATAGGAGATTAAAATAAGTGACATAAAGGAGAGTACTTAAAAAGAAATAGAGAGGTTATATCTCTTACGAAAATTCGGCAGACTAATGGCGCCACTCAAAACTTCCAAAATGGATTGATGAGAGAGAATAGGGTCTCTCATCATTTGAACATAAAAATTACAGTAATATTAATATAAAATAACATCCCAATAACTAGAAAGATGAGCTTTAAAAGGAATGACATAAAAGATTGTACTTAAAAAGAAAGAGAGGAGTAGGATCCCTTACCTCGGGTCCAACTTGACTCGATCGTTCTTTAATATCCTGAATAATAAACTTGAGTTAATTTATAATTCCTTAAGAACATTTTTCAAGTTCATTATTCCTTTTATATCACTTATTACCATGTCATAAACATTATGTAATCATTTAAGTTAATAATATTTGTTTTGTCGATATTTGGTTCTTAAATCGAAAGTGGACTTCTTACAATTACATGTTGTTCGTGTGGCCAAATGTTCATTATATCCAGAATTGTATTCAAGATGTAGATATCATATATATCATATATATCCAGTATATTCATGCATTTATAATATTACATAACATTTAGAGTTAAGAAATGAAATGCACCATTCATGAAGACGGTAAGCCGTACGTACGCATGAACGCTACTTCCATTTCTATTTCATATTTAATGGAATTAAAACATAATTATACATAATAGTATTTTAATTCCAGTATGATATCATATATAATATCATTAAATATATCTTTTATATGTACCACATATGGTATTAACAAATCAAATCACTTTGAGGGGGCGGTAGTCCGCACTTCCTTAAATGAAGATATCGCGTTTACCCATAATGGAAACCATAAAGGTATGCCATAAATGAAATATACAGAAGCTTAAGTAAAACATAAACATATTAGATATCATATATAAATATAGTGTCATCTTAATGGTCAACCTTTAAGGTGTTAGAAGAATGTTGAACAATCATCGTTTCGGGAGGCAGAAATTCGCCATCCACAGAAATAGTATGTTCTTTAACCATTAGATGTAGGTGTGTGTAAGTGTAGCTCGAATACTTCTTATAACAACATCCTAGTATATTAAAGATACTGTAATTGTTACAAAAGAAATTAATAAAAGAAGTTTAGGGGGTTGGAGAAGTAAAATAAAACAAATGGACTCAAGTGAAGACATTACCTTAAAATCAGGTAACTTCCTTTGATTTGAGCTCAAAGGCTTCCTTGGAAAGGATTATGCCCAAAGTGAGGCTTCAAGGAGTTATAGAGGGGTGTGGAGAGACAAAATGGGCAGGTTTTGGCCAAGCCAAAGGCTTTTGAAGTGTGGGTAAGGAGGTAGAGGTGGGGGCCTTTTATAAGAGGAGAGGAGGGGCACTCTTGGAAAGGTATAAAATGTAACTTTATTTTCAAATGAGTTTCAGATTTTAATGGTCCCACATTGATGTGTTTCAAGGATAAAGTGACAAGAGTTCTAAATACACCCATCCAATAGGTTTTGTACATGTTTAGGTCTTATATTTTACATTATCTTTCCATTTTATTTAAATCGTTAAATAATGAGGTCATCGCTGCATCATCATGATGTCATAAATAATTAAATTTATATAATGTCTAAAAATTATAAAAAAAACTACTATGATGTTTGAAATATTTTTATCTTTCCAATGAATATTTATAGTCCAAAATATCATTTATGTAGACAAAATTAAAAATATTTTACATAGGTGATACATTCTTTGTCACATTTAACATTTTTTTAAAATAAATAGATAAAAGTCACTTTCTCACAAAAGTGATTCCATGGGGCCCCCAAGTTAGGCACAAGGCATCCCATTGTCGGCCATGAGACACCCAGTAGCCTTAGGACACATTTTGTGGTCATTTTTTATTATTATGATATTATCTTATTATCATTAACTACTCGATTACTCATTAATCAAAATAATTAATGGTAATTACCGTCGTTACTATTCATAATGTCCAAAAACAAAAGAGTATTAATTACATAATTTGGAACTTCTGATTCCAAATTTTTAATTCATTTTACCAAATTACAAACACATAAATTGCAATAATTAATTTAAAAAACTTCCCGTGGTCAAAACAAATAGCGGGTTTTTTAGAAACAATATTTATGAAAGGTTTGGCACTTGTTTATGCCTAATTCCAAAGTGAAATTAATCCCAATGACCATAATTGAATTAAATGGTAAAAATATATTTTAATTACACTTTAAAACAAATTAAAAATATAATATAACCATATAATTAAATTATATGAAAAGGCAGTTTTGATGTAAAATGCAGTATTTTTCAATATTCATTGAAAAATGAACATTGTCAGAAAAATGCCAAAAATTAACCCAAGGTAAATTTCAATTCCCCAATCATAAATAATATGTTTATTTGGAAAAATATAGCTTATAAAATTGTCAAATGTTTGATTAAAAAAATGGTTTGTCATCAAAAAGTAGTAAAACAATCTTTTAAAAATACTAGTGTATTCAATGCTTAAGATGGGATTCAGTTGTATTTTAAGCCTCTAAAATTTATTGGATAAAAGTAAAAACATTTAACAAACATATATAATCATATTTTAGTTATTTCTATTTATTCTTGTCAATACAACAACTAGGCATTAACTACCATTTAAAATAATATTATTTTATTATTAGAGTGCAACGTAAGATTTCAAAGGAACTCGTTGTTGCGTATTGGGTAAGCCATCGAGCATAGAATTCCATTTAAATTAATATTGACATTTTATTCACAAATAGGGATAAATATAAAGATGTCATATTCTTTATTTACCTGGGGTGTTACATCCTTCCCCCCTTTTGGGAATTGCGTCCTCGCAATTTTAAAATTGGGCTTGGAATCATCCTTGAAAGTCCCACATCAGAACAAGAGTCGGTAAAACAATCACTTTAAAATAAAGAAAGATAAGTACAAAGGTCACCCGAGTTAACCCATACTGGGATTCCATGTATGAAAATATGGACATGGAGGAAAAAACAAAGGGTCATGTTCTGATGGAGAGTGATAGAAAACATGTTTAGGAGAAAGTTAACCACAAGAAAATCACAAACTTGTGATGGGTTAAACGGTATTCGATTCCCCAGTAGGAAAAGTTAATAGACAAAATTTTTGTTTTAAGTTACTTCTTATTGAGGAATTTATTCATACGGAAACATAATCACTTATCATGTTGACTTTTAACTTTTATTAGATTCCTTACACAAACTCATATTTTCTCCAAAAGACGAGTATTTAGGAAGACTTGTTCACATTAAGAGTACTATAATCAATTTCTAGAGAATCACCTAATCCACAATAGAGAACTATATACTTCCCATGTATTTAGACTCTATCCAAAACCAAAACCAAAAAGGTTATTACAAGATCAGATAATCTAGAAAAAGATAACCCTTTATAAAAAGAAAATCTATTCTTAATCTCCAAAATTTGTCCCACAAAACCCAAAGTTCAACGAGGACCATTCGATAAACAATTTTTCCATAAAAATTCTTCAAACTAAACCAAACTAGGATTGAAACCCAAATATTTGAAGGATTTAGTCACATAGTCTTCCAAGTTAAATCGTAACATTTATCTCTAAACAACATCAGTTGCTCTTAATGTCTCGTATTGAAAAGTAATTAATTTAATCACATATCCTCAATGATAGGTTAATAAATTACCATAGATAACCCAAAATCAACTTACTCTTAATTCATAAAATCATCTCACTAAAAAGAATCAGTCAAACTAACCAGGGACTTCACGTAGTCCCGTGGTAGGCGATAAATACCAGTCGCACTTTGGTTGTGGGTTCGATTCCCGCAGCTTTGTCCGACGCGACGGGTTGTCACACAGTCTGCATGTTGTCCTTTTTCCAAAACTATATAATTCTCAAATCATTCCCAAAAAGATATAAAATCATCAAAAATAACCATAACATAATGAAACCAAAATTTAATCTCATTCCTTTCACTTCTATCATAACATATAGTAACCCATAATTACCTCAAAAGTAAGGATCATATAAACCCTAATGGTTACCATTATAATTATTACCTGAACTTCCACATCTATTGGTCATCTCATACATGATGCATTATAGAACATACCAAGGTTAAAGTGGTTGATCATGACTCCTTGATAGTTGGTTTAGAACAACCACGAGTTTCCTCATTGAATACCCCATTTCATCTAGTCTCTTAATCAGAGAACCACCATAGTTTCCTTCAAACCTATTGTCACTTTGGTTCCTGCTAGATCCATCCATTCACTAAAAACAGAAATGTCAGTGTGATTATATCAACAAAACCATCATGTACTAATGAGGGAGATAACCACTAAGATATACTTACTCATTCACTTTATCTAAAACTAGGACTCTTTCTGAAATCCTAACCATTATGGGAATGTCACTTATGCTTAGAGGATACCCTAACCTCTAAAGTTATCTAAACCGACCTCTGATACCAACTATAAGGCCCCAGCCTTAAACCTTACTTAATCTTTAGTTATTACAAGATTACACATTGAGGATATTTTCAGGTTTAGAGTTTTAGAGAATTAGATCATAAAACTTTCATTACATTCCTCATTTAAACAAAGTGGTTACATAAAAGATTGTATTCATTTTTTTCCATCAACAGAAACATATTTAAAAAGAAATCATGGATTCTTTCTTGACACATCCTTGACACTATCATCACATCATGTACCTTTCCCTTGACCTGTGAAAAACATTTCAAAAACTTGGGATGAGCATAAAAATCTCAGTAAGAGTTATAAAAATATGGAAAGGAAACATGAGTTCATATATACATTAGAATGAAATCATACTTTACCCATAAAACATAGGCATATCAAATCATGAATAAATCATAGAAATCATAAGACATAAAAGGTATCTTGAGGAATTCATAACATTCTTATGTAGGGAGTAACCCTCTTGGTTACGTTTGGAATACCCACCACAGTATATTCCCTAAATCTCTTCGGATAAACCTTAACGTTTCACTCTTTCGCGTTACCCAATGCATTGGAGAGCTATATCGGGCTCACCCGCCCTTAGTTTATCACGGAACCCCCCATTTTCATAACAATACCCAAGAACCATAACATAAACGTATCACATAAAACATGCATTAAGTAAACATAACATTTCCACATTTCAATCACAAAATAACATTTTAGGATATTGAAATAATGAATCCATTCAAAAAGAAACCATTTCCAAAACCATTTAAAACATTTAATAAAGAGATTTTTGAATCAAAGTGTCCCATACCACCTTGAAGCTTTTAAAATTTTAAACCATTAATATCCATATAAATAAATCCTTAAAACCACTTTGAAAACATGGATATTAATAAGAACAAATAATTAAAACATTTAAAGCGATATTTTGGTTAAAGGGGTTCTACCAAAATTAGAGACTCTTGAATACAATAATTGAGGAATAACATTTAGTCAGAAATTTATAATATCATGAAAATACAAGGATTCATGATATAATATTCCAAAGGACAGTATATACACCATATAAGAGTGAATTGGTGCATAACAACAATGAAGTCTCAGTAGAAATGTCAAATGTGATGAATTCCCTTATAAAGAAGGTATCCTTAAATTAAGGATAATTCAATCTCAAAATTATGTGTGACAAATATAAATTCACCCAATATAAGTGGATATTAAGTGTAAAACAATAAAATTTCATTCACACATATTAAAAATATGACATATTCAATAACTACATGTTGAACCCAAAGAAATCGAAATTGGGTTAAAAAGTTCCCTTGGTAAAATTCGACAGCCTAACGGCATCACTTCAAAATTCAGAAAATGAGTTGATGAGAGATTAAAAGGGCATCTCATCACTTGGAAATAAAATTTACATCAATAAGGATATAAAAAAACATATCCCAACATAATATTATGTGAATTAAAAGACATAAAAAAAAGTCTTTTAAAAAGAGGAGGGTGAAAGGTCCCCTTACCAAGTTGGGTAACTTTCAAAACGTACACCCCATGGAAGAAAGGTCATACAATGAAGATGTGAATACCCATAAATGAAATTATACTACACAAAGTGTATAATAATGGGCAGTACATACACCACTCAATGGAAATTGTGGAAAATGTAGCATAAATCTCACGGGAATAAAAGTGAGATGAAATATCCCTCACGAAAACTCGACAGCCTAACGGCGCCACTTATAACTTCCAAAATGGATTGATGAGAGGAAATAGGGTATCTCATCACATTACCATAAAATTTACAGTGGTAGTAATATAAAATAACATCCCCCATCATAACAAAGAGTAGCTTAAAAGAAGTGACATAAAGGAGAGTACTTAAAAAGAAAGAGAGAGGTTATATCTCTTACGAAAATTCGGCAGCCTAACGGCGCCACTCAAAACTTACAAAATGGATTGATGAGATAGAATAGGGTATCTCATAATTTGAACATAAAAATTAAAGTAATAGTAATATAAAATAACATCCCAATAACAAGAAAGATGAGCTTTAAAAGGAATGACATAAAAGATAGTACTTAAAAAGAAAGAGAGGAGTAGGATCCCTTACCTCGGGTCCGACTTGACTCGATCGTTCTTTAATCTCCTGAATAATAAACTTGAGTTAATTTATACTTCCTTAAGAACCTTTTTCAAGTTCATTATTCCTTTTATATCACTTATTACCATGTCATAAACATTATGTATTAAGTTAATAATATTTGTTTTGTCGATATTTGGTTCTTATGTCGAAAGTGGACTTCTTACAATTACATGTTGTTTGTGTGGCCAAATGTTCATTGTATCCAGAATTGTATTCATGATGTAGATATCATATATAACATATATATCCAGTATATTCATGCATTTATAATATTACATAACATTTAGAGTTAAGAAATGAAATGCACCATTCATGGATACGGTAAGCTGTACGTACGCATGAACGCTACTTCCATTTATATTTCATATTTAATGGAATTAAAACATAATTATACATAATAGTTTTTTAATTCCAATATGGTATCATATATAATATCATTAAATATATCCTTTATACGTACCACATATGGTATTAACGAATCAAATCACTTTGAGGGGGCGGTAGTCCGCACTTCCGTAAATGAAGATATTGCGTTTACCCATAATGGAAACCATAAAGGTATGCCATAAATGAAAAATACAGAAGCTTAAGTAAATCATAAACATATTAGATATCATATATAAATACAGTTTCATCTTAATGGCCACCTTTTATGAATGTAGAACAATCATCGTTTCGGGAGACAGAAATTCGTCATCCACGGAAACAGTATGTTCTTTAACCATTAGATGTAGGTGTGTGTAAGTGTAGCTTAAATCCTTCTTATAACAACATCCTAGTATATTGAAGATACTGAAGTTGTTACAAAAGAAATTAGTAAAAATATTTTAGGGGGTTGGAGAAGTAAAATAAAACAAAAGGACTCAAGTGAAGACATTACCTTACAATCGGGTAACTTCCTTTGATTTGGGCTCAAAGGATTCCTTGGAAAGGATTATGCCCAATGTGAGGCTTCAAGGAGTTAGAGAGGGGTTTGGAGAGACAAAATGGGCAGGGGTTGGCCGAGCCAAAGGCTTTGGAATTGTGGGTAAGGAGGTAGAGGTGGGGGCCTTTTATAAGAGGAGAGGAGGGGCACTCTTGGAAAGGTATAAAATGTAACTTTATTTTCAAATGAGTTTTGGATTTTAATGGTCCCAAATTGATGTGTTTCGAGGATAAGGTGATAAGGGTTTGAAATCCACCCATCCAATAGGTTTTGGACATGTTTAGGTCTTATATTGTACATTATCTTTCCATTTTATTTAAATCGTTAAATAATGAGGTCATCGCTGCATCATCATGATGTCATAAATAATTTAATTTATATAATGTCTAAAAATTATAAAACAAATACTATGATGTAGGAAATCGTTTTATCTTTCCAATTAATAATTATAGTCCAAATGATCATTTATTTAGACAAAAGTAAAAATATTTTACATAGGTGATACATTCTTTGTCACATTTAACATTTTTTAAAAATAAATAGATAAAAGTCACTTTCTCACAAAAGTGATTCCATGGGGCCCCCAAGTTTGGCACAAGGTATCCCATGGTCGGCCATGAGACAACCAGTAGCCTTAGGACACATTTTGTGGTCATTTTTTATTATTATGATATTATCTTATTATCTTTAACTACTCGATTACTCATTAATCAAAATAATTAAAGATAATTACTGTCGTTACTATTCATAATGTCAAAAAACAAAAGAGTCTTAACTACATAATTTGGACCTTCTGATTCCAAATATTTAATTCATTTTACCAAATTAAAAACACATAAATTTCAATAATTAATTTAAAAAAACATCCCATTGTCAAACCAAATAGCGGGTTTTTTAGAAACAATATTTATGAAAAGTTTGGCACTTGTTTATGCCTAATTCCAAAGTGAAATTAATCCCAATGACCATCATTGAATTAAATGGTAAAAATATATTCTAATTAAACTTTAAAACAAATTAAAAATATAATATAACCATATAATTAAATTATATTAAAAGGCAGTTTTGATGTAAAATGCAGTATTTTTCAGTATTCATTGAAAAATAAACATTGTCAGAAAAATGCCAAACATTAACCCAAGGTAAATTTCAATGTCCCAATCATAAATAATATGTTTATTTTGAAAAATAGAGCTTATAAAATTGTCAAAAGTTTGATTTAAAAAAATGGTTTTCCATCAAATGGTAGTAAAACAATCTTTTAAAAATACTAGTGTATTCAATGCTTAAGATGGGATTCATTTGTATTTTAAGCCTCTAAAATTTATTGGATAAAATTAAAAACATTTAACAAACATATATAATCATATTTTAGTTATTTATATTCATTCCTGTCAATAAAACAGCTAGGCATCAACTACCATTTAAAATAGTATTATTTTATTATTAGAGTGCAACGTAAGATTTCAAAGGAACTCATTGTTGCGTATTGGGTAAGCCATCGAGCATAGCATTCCATTTAAATTAATATTTAAATTTTATTCAAAAATAGGGATAAATATAAAGACTTCATATTCTTTATTTACCTGGGGTGTTACAAGTAGTGTTGCAATAGGACAACCCAAGTCATGCCCTTCTCATCTATAAGAATTATCACATATGACACTTTACATAGACCATTATTACTTGAAAATTTAATGGAAAAATACTGATATCCCCTCAAATATTTAAGGAAGAATGATCTATGTAAAGAGAAAGAGGTGATTCTTAAAGATGAGAATGACATTACTTTGGTCGTCCTATTGCAACACTACTTGCGAGGTGATCAACCAAAAAAGTAAAATTATAGAGTTTACGTTGGACATGATTGACACAAACTTTTGATTGCAAATGTCCTGAAAATTGTGACCCTTTGAGATTTGAACATGTTAAGAATAAAGAAAACTCTGTTGAGAATATTGATAATTTTAATATTTTAGAAAAATCTTATTATATTATTAACATTAATACTGTTTTTTTATAAATATTGATAATATAATTTTTTTATTAGTTATAATTAGTAAACGAAAACTACTTTGATAATGAAGGGAAAATTTGTAATCATCTCCACAACGATGATTACCAAATTTCCTTTCATTATTCATGCAGTTTTAATTTTTCTATGTATTTCTAAGTATTGCTAAATTAGTAATAAATTGTAATAAATTGTAATAATTATTAATAATTCATAATAAATGTTAATAATTATTAATAAATTGTGATAATTAGTAATAATTAGTAATAATTAGTAATAATTAGTAATTATTTGTAATTATTTGTAATAATTAGAAATAATTAGAGGTATAAAGTAGCTCAACCAGGGAAGACTAGATCGATTCGAGTAAAACAGTTGAGATATTTCCCCTTTACACCTAGGTTGCAGCATTTATTTATGTCTCAGAACACAGTGTCAATGATGTCGTGGCACAAAACCAAGATTTCAACTGATAAAAGCTTGAATCATCCATCTGATGGTGATTCATGGAAACATTTGGACTGTCTACATCCGTCTTTTTCTAAAGAAGCCCGAAATATGTGATTCGGTCTTTCTACTAACGGTTTTGTCTGTTTAGTTCTTACGGTAGTCAGTATTCATGTTGTCCTATCTTTATAACTCCATACAATTTGCCTCCATGGATGTTGATGAAGGAGCCTTATATATTTTTGACAATATTAATCCCAGGACATCCGAAAGAGAATATTGATGTTTATTTGAAAGCATTGATTGATGAGTTAAATTCATTGTGGAGTGATGGTGTTAATACATATGATGTTGCTATGAAACAAAATTCATATTAAAAGATGCATTGATGTGGACAATTAGTGACTTTCAGGCATATGACATGTTATCTGGTTGGAGTACACATGGTCTGAAATCATGTCCTTACTGTATGAAAGCAAAATAAGCCTTTATGCTAATCAATGGAATAAAACCTTTCTATTTTGATTGTCACCGTAGATTTCTTCTAACAGATCATCATTTTCAGAGGAAAAATATCATTTCAGAAAATGTACACTTGATAGGGATGAACCACCAAGAATGATCTTAGGTACAGAGTTAAAATCAGTTGTATTTTCATTACCCCCAATCACATTTGGACCAACAGTAAACCAATAGAAAATTCATGGCTTTGGGAAATAACATAATTGGATAAAACAGAGAATTTTTTGGGATCTTCCATATTGGTCTGATTTGTTGGTCCACCACATGTTGGATGTTATGAATATTGAGAAGAAATATTTCGATAATTTATTTCATACAGTTTGAGATACACTAGGTAAGACCAAAGATACTGTAAAGGCACAATTATATCTTGCCCAAATTTGCACGTGACCAGAACTTGAACTATTTGAAAATGTTAGATCATAGAGGTAAATGAATCCAAAAGCAGCATATACACTGTCCAAATAGAGCCACTTATTATTTTGTTAGTGTATTGCAGATTTGAGACTTCTAGACGGTTATGCTTCCAATTTGGGTAGATGTGTTAAGAATTGTTATATTACTGGATTAAAAAGTCACGATTGTCATGTTATAATGGAAAGACTTATGCCTATTGGATTAAGAGGATTGTGGAATTCTATGATTTGGGATTTGATAATAGACATATCATATTTTTCTCGAGACATTTGTGCAGCGACAATAGACTACGATGTGCTAAGAAAACCGGAAGAAGATGTTGCTGTAATTATATGTAAACTTAAAAAAATCTTTCCGCCGACTTTCTTTAACTCAATAGAACATATGATATTACAATTTCCACACAAATCTAAATGTGGAGGTCCAGTATAGTTTCGATGGATGTACCCAATCCAGAGATTCATACAGAAATTGATGAAAAAAGTATGTAACACAGCATCAGTTGAAGGCTCAATTGCTGATGCTTATTTGCAAGAGGAAATTTCTTTTTTCTGCTCTCATTATTTTGAATCTCAATATCCCTAAAAACACAATCTTATGGGATGATGCGAGGGTAATGTTAATGAAGAAATGGAAAATCAATTAAAATTTTTTAATCATCCAAATCATGGTTTATGTGGAGTTCATGAATGATGGATTTCAGATGATGAACATCAGAGAGCTCATACCTACGTTCTACTCAACTGTGAAGAAATGACATCATTTTTCATGTGAGTGCTTATATAAATAATTCTATAATTTATGTTAGAGTATTTAAACTTATTTTATTTTTAGGTTATATGATAATCATATCAAGAAACAACTTCCACAAATTACAGCAGCTTCTCTTGAAGAACGCAAAAAAAAATTTCTCAATGGTTTCAAAAACAAGTAACATAATTTATTGATGCTTTAATATCAATTTATTTTTTTATATAATATATTGATAATTATTTTAAAAAATTTCTGGTTTCTCAATATACTGATAAAATTGATAAGAGACTATGTATATTGAGTAACCCACCATCAAAAATGGTTAAATCTTATAACGCATATGTGGTGAATGGTTTTCGATTTCATACACATGAATATGGGGAATTAAAAAAACAATTAACAGTGTAGTTTTCTTGAGAGAATCACATCATTGAGAAAATGAATTTGACTTTTATTGAATTGTGGATGAAATTATTAAGTTGTGCTATCTAGGATATAATTACATAATAATGTTTAAATGTCGGTGGTTGGATACTGAGAGAGGCTTGCATTTTCATCTGACTCATGGAATCGTCAATATTAAATATCAAAGTCTTCTTGTAGTAAATGAAAAAAATTTAATAGCTCAACAGGAACATCATATTTATTATTCAAAGTACTATGCTACTTCAAGAAACTTGAGTGATTGATGGAGCATAATAAAAATGAAATCTCGGGAAAATCTGTTTACTCAAACTGAATGTTGTTCCACAGAAGTGGAAGGAATTGAATTTTTTCAAGAGACTGCTCAAAATCCATTTGATTCACAAAGAGACGTGAATATGGATGATGACACCCCACAATTAAGGATCAATGATGATGAATATGTTAATGATGTTACAAATGAATTTGAAATGAAAAGAGATTGTAAAACTGAAACTCATATGGATATTGATGATGATGAGGAGGAAGATGAATACATTGACATTGACAGCTACAGAAAAGAGGATGAAGATGAAAATTGACACAGTTAAATGATGGTTGTAATCATAACTAACATATATCTATATATAATAGTTATTTTCAACTATTTTCTAACAAGAATCATTTTGTGTTTCAGATGGACTATGATCTATTTCATGCGTTAGAGGAGGATGAGCTACCATTGGATGATGGGGATGTGGGATCATCTGACCCTAAACCTACTGGTGGTTCAGGAGGTACACAGAGGGGGTGCGGTCTTGCACGACTGATGATTCCTCACCTTATCCCCAAGCGACATTCACATCTTGGTTTCGATCCACACACATGAAGGTATGGTAACCTGTATATTTTAGTTAGATTTCATGAATTTATTTATATATATACTAATTGTTTGATTATTTATTCCTTTTTCTCATTTTTGAACATGTAGCTATTGGACAGGGGAGTGATATATAGCGCAATTGTTTTTCTCAGTCATGGATCACATGGGAACAGATTCCCGTTAATGTGCGATGTGACATGTTCCATCATTGGGTGGTATGTAAATAAATAATCTTTATTTTGAAATTTATTTTATTAATAACTTGATATTATAAATTATTTATAGGGTTTATGGTATCCTATCTATGATAGCATGCACGACACTATACATGGAGCATGGCAGGTTTCAATACGTGACCGTTTCCGTCAGTTTTTGCACAATTTGAGAAGGACATCCATTAAGAAAGTAGGAATGAAATATTTTGATGAGTCGTGTAGAGCCCACTAACCAGAGTACATTTCATTTCACATTTGGGATAGATTATGTTTAAACTGGTTTGGTGGTGGATTTCAGAGGAGATCTTCAGTGGGACGACCGAATCGGGGGAGAGAGGAGGTGACACATCGAGCTAGTAGCCATACATTAAGTTCGCATAGAGATCATCTAGTAAATATATTTTTTCAATATTTTATATAACTTAAAATATAAACGGTTTATTTTATATTTTTTGTAGGCAGTCGATAATTCTGATATTACAGATTTCGATATTTATCGAATGATGTACGGTGATCCCATCACTGGATAAATTAGAGGTGATAGCCAGCGTCAGATTGTGGTTAGTATTATTTTTTCCGTTTGACAATTAACTGCATATAATATTTACTGAATTTTAATTTTAAATTGGAATTGAAGGAGTCATATGAGGCTGCGACCACTACGACACATACTGAGGGTCTAGACGAGATGACTGAGGAGACCAGTGAACACCATTTCGATGAGGCATCATGGTTAAAGGCGACTTAGTATGGATTTGAGAAGGGAAGAGTAGTTGGAATTGGCTCTCATTTGACTCTAGGTACTTATTATGGTACTGCGGTGATGTGGGCGTCCAGATCGAGAGGAGCTTGTGGAGAGGAATCATCTTTTGGCTCACAGTATCAGGAGCAGTTACGGGCTCAGGATAAGCTTATAGAGACTTTGCGGAAGTAGCATGAAGAGATGTGTCGGCAGCAGCAGCGTCATGTGGAGCAGATGCATCAATGACAGCAGCAGCAGTAGCATGAGGAGGAGATGCATAGATGGCAACAACAACATCTTGAGTAGATGGATTACATGCACCATCTGACTCGTAGTTTAGGGATGGAGTTTTCTCCACAAGCTCCTTCAGCTCCTCCACCTCCTCTAGAAGATGACACCCAGTGATTTTTTTATGCTACAAACATTTGAATTTAACATTGTAATATGAATTATTTACATTTACATTCTTTTATATCAATGAAAATATTACATAATTTAATTTTTAATATTTTTTTTTTTTTCTGTTTTTTGTGAATATTGAGAATTTAAATATTTTTTATTTTTTTTATTTTAATAATAATATTTATATTTAATTAAATATATTTTTTAATGTTTTTTTATTTACTAATAATAATAATAATATTTTATGATTTTATTATGAATATTAATAATTTTAAAAAAAATTATTTCATTAGTAATAGTAATATTATTTTCTCATTAATCGTAATTTTATTAAATTTATTTTTTTAAAATTAATTTATTATTTGTGATGAGACCTTTTGCAACAGGACCCCGTCGCAAATAGTCTAACAAAATATTTATTAAAACATATTTGTGATGGGACTACTTACCCATCGCAAATACATTATTGCGATGGGCCCATCGCAGAATGTTATATATATATATATATATATATATATATATTTGCGACGGGACGGTGGGCCCGTCACAAAAACTATTTGTGATGGGACCATCACGAAAAAGTTTATGTATATATAATACATATAATCAGAGACTTATTTTCAATGGTGATGTTTCTTATCGCAAATTCCATTATTTGTGACGGGCCCATCACAAATAATGGTATTTGTGACAGTGTTTTCTACAACGGGCTATTTGCAACAGGGCCCCGTCACTAAAGCTTATTTGTGACGGGATCCCATCGAAAATAAGCCATCGCAAATACAATAAATTCCAGTAATGATAGAAGGGATTAAAACGTTTCTTCTTCTTATTCTTCTTCAAAACATTTTTCATTATTTCCTAAGGAATTTTCTTTGATATCCACATCCATATTTTATTTCTCTATAGTTTCAGAAGTTTTTACTTCTTCCAATTCATAATCTTCTTCTTCTAATTATTTTTTCCAAAATATACATGCATTTTAAATTATTTGTATGACACTAATATGATAATTTAAATACAAAATAATTTGAGACAGGTGAGTGGTCAGTTCTCCATGTTCACAAATATAGGACTCATTATCGTTCATTCTGTTTTCTATAACTTCAATTTACTTCATGAGTAATAAAGTTAGTATGTCTTATGAATGTTGTTCTTGTGTCTATTGGATGCTTGGGTCTTCATGATTATACATCTTAGCCCCGGATCGACCTTGGTAGTCTTCTAAATTGGTGTCCCCTCCATAGAGATGATAATAGGTCTCACTCTATTATTATTGTTGTAATTCATAAGATTCAAATAAATTTGAATTATTATAGATCATTTATTAACATGAACACCCTTACGAATTCAATACTTCCCATTTGGTCAAACACTCCTAATATTCGATGTATTCTGAGGGTTTCTTTTTTATAAGACTGATATGACTTGTACTCCATCGTGCACAACACCAACAACTACCAGGAACTTAAAATAAATATATTAAAGTTAAATAAAAATCCTAAAATAAAATTAGTAAAAAATGGGATAAGAAAATTATTTGACCTATGTAATTGGTATTGAGTCATCTAAAATGCTCCAGTACTCCCTGGAAATGGTGCCAAAATCTTAGCAGCCCACACAATGTGTTCATTTCTAATCATGTGACAAAATTAGATATTTTTATTATTCTCAAACCAAACTGACTAAAACGTTGAAAAATAATGGTATTATGGGGATGATTCCATATAATGAGAGGTAAAAAGAGACAAATCTTGATTAGAAGTTGGATTTCCCAAATTGTAATTGAATTATTAAACTAGTGATAGAATTGAAATGTGTAAGAAAAATGAGAATACTGATAGAATATATGGGAACAATTTCTTTCGGTGGTTTTACTATGAAAACAAATTCATCATCACCTGAAAAAAAATGATTAAATAACAACATAATCATCCAATTTTATATATATGGGAAATTTTAAATCCCTATAAATTTACCCTACAATCTCAATTTATCAGGGTATTAAAATTTTGAACAACAAAAGTGTATTAGGATATGATTTCCAAAATTAGAAGAATAGTCCAATTTAGTGATCATGAATTAATTATTTCAACCATAATGGTATTCATTCATAATTAAATGTATATATTCAATTAATATATGAGAATAAAACAAAATCACTAAAATAATATGATAATATTGAATAAAATCATCTTATGAGTGAAGAAAATTGTTAATTAGTTGATACACACTGTCTTTAACATATTCTCCTCTCCATTATGGGGTTTATCCAATCGTTTTTTGGTGATTTACAATGAAGAATAAACCAAAACTTATAGAAAATAGATTATACAAAAATTCATGAAAATGAAAATAAATAAAAGAGGTAGGAATTTATTATTTAATTATCAAAATTTTACAAAAAAATATAAATGGAATAGATGAAGGAAAAACATAACTATGAAAAATGATCATTAAGTCATTAGAAACTCCCCACCTGTTTTTGAATGATAACCACCCTCTATGGCCAGACCCTTTATAGATAGAACTCCAAATCACACATGAAGTACTCTAGTCAAGTTATCATTCCAATCCCCCATAATTTTTGAAATATTAGATCATTATTTTTTTCTATTGACTCTGTATTTATAATGTTAATACATGACTTAATATGAAAACTTTGCTGATCCACTCATAAAATCCACTAACATGAAGAACTTACATCATAATTGTAATTCAAAACATACATTCTATGGCCTCCAATTAAAATACAAGATAAATGAATTTTATGATGTATATCGTCCTATACCTTGTATCAAATATTTATTATCCCAAAAAAATTATGATGTAAATGGATTTTACATTGTGAGTTTCTTCTATAACAACCTTGTACAAAGTGTAAATCCTTTTTTTAAGCTGTGAACTGCCTATTAATGATTTGAAAACATATCTTCCAAGACTATATAATGATTTTCCTCATGAATATATCTTTTATATTCAATCCTCTATCCGAGATGCATCGTTGTTTTCTTGGTTCTAGGCCACGACACTTCGTGATGTGACATACATTGTCCACATCTTCATATAAATACATGTTTTCCTTCATTAATTATTTTATTTCATCGTAATGATAATTTCTATAAAATCACAAAAACCAGTTATTTCATGAAACAATGTCATATAAAATAAACTAATGTTAAATGAAATTATATATAAAAACCATGAAAAATATATATGTAAAATAGAGATATAAAATACACCCACACTCAAACCTATTCTCATCATTGAGAAAAATATAAATATCTTTACACAAAGGGATGATACATAAAATCAGAGAATTTTAAAATTATGATTCTTATAAAAAGATGTTATGACCAATGATTCTAAAACAAAAATAATAATCAGTAAACAATTCAAAAATTTTGATCTATTTATAATTATTAACTCAAAACATTACACCTTTTTAGTTACATATTTTGATCTCTCATCTATATCCATGCCACTTATGATTTTTCTCACCATGAATGTTGCCTCTCATCAATCACGGTAACAATTTAATGGTGTTATTATTATACATCAAGTAAATGCTTCCAATCATAGGCTTGAATTAAATCTAGTTTTTTCAACCATATAAAGAAAATTATAACTATTAATCATGATGAATTTTCAATTACCATCAAATTATTATGATGCTAAGGGTTAGTATGTAGTGATTTTATGAACCAAATAAGGATAAAAATGTGGATAAACTCTAAAGTACAATAAATGATATTAAAAAGAAAATTTCAATGAAAATACCCTTACAAAAATATAACATAATCTATCACACCCATAAATCACAATATAATGGATCACGAACCCTGTAATTATAATCAATAAATATCGTTTATTATTGTGTGCTTTTATTTCACATTTTATTTAATTATTTTATTTTTTTAGAAGTCATTCCTATTGCTAAATATCATATCTACAACCTAACCCTATATAATTAGGAATATCATTAGTTTGACTATGGTAACTTTTAACCTCCATGAGAAATAACCCACTTTTATCATTTTTTATCATTGTTTTACAACAAGAGTGGTGAAAAATTAAATATAATGAATGAAATCATAAAAATTCCTAAAATCCCATGGAAATGGCTGATATTCTCCTCCCAAGATAAAATATCTCATTACCACCATGAAAAACCCATCACCTACACCGATACAATTAAATATCATGAAAATTATAAATAGTTGTGAATGAAAAGATAAAATATGCTTATAACATGGATATTCCATAACAAGGTTATCAATAGAATAAATGGTCTTAGAAAAATAAATGCAAAATTGGGTCTCAAGTATAAAATGGATCCCCAAAAAAATGAATCAATCATTTTAAAAGTTAATTTTCTTATTCATATCTTTGAAAATATATACCTGAAAGTTTTAGTTGGTTTACATTCCCAAGTTTCATAGAAGAGATAATAAATAATAATTGGGAAATATTTGTCATGGAATCCTATTAAGAATGGGAATTCAAAAATGGCCAATTAGGTCTTGGCATGAACATCTACAATTGGTTTACTCAATTTAAATTTAAAATATTCAACATCAAGAAAAAAAATCATATCATCAACAATTTTCAATATAATCAAAATTGATGTAAATAAGTGGCTATTAAAATTTTTATTTATATCTTTTCATTTAGGATAAAAGAATAATATTTTTCAACATTTCAAAAAACTTCTCTTATGTGCTAATGGCTCCTATATTAGATATTAGGAGACATATTTTTTAGTATTTATGATTAAATATAATTATTTTTAGTTCATTAAATAGATTAGTTCATTCATTTTTTCTTTTAACAAATATGTGACAAAAAATAAGGATGTAAAAATATAAACAAGTTAAAATATTACCTAACTACCATAAATTTTGTCTATTTCCTTTTATTTTTCACTTGTTTTTCTTCTTGTTTTTCTCTTCAGAATCAATTTCTCACTTTGACCATGAAAACCCAAAGACAAGAAAATACCGGATCAAAAAGTTTATTCTAAAAAACGATAATGTAATATAACATGGGGAGAGTTATTAATATTTTATATTAAAATATATTAATGTTCGAGAAAGAAATTTTAAAATCTGGCTTTCCTCCCAGTAGAACTGCTTTATGTTCTATAGTTAGACCTTTAACCTTGATTAGTTAATTGGATCATGATATTGAGATAACCATCATGGATTTACCTTAATTTTACTATGTTATGAATATAGGGTATTAATTAAATTTCTCATCAATTGGTTCTTCTTTATTGGTTCCTATGGTGGGTTTCATTTTTAGGTCAGACTTATATCATAATACAAGGAAAACAAAATATGACTAGATTTTTTATTCTTATATTCCTCCACTTCTTCTTTTTATATTCCCTTAAGGTCAAAATTATTGAATGAATTATTTAATTGGATTAAAAATTTTATCCTCTTATTATTTTAGGAGGTATTCATATTGTTATTTGTTTCCTATAATTTCATTGAGATCATTGAATATTTTCTCATTATCCCCTTCCTTTACTTTTTCTTATACCTTTTCAAATTCAACTACTTGGACCACTTTTACCTCCTCCACCTATTTCACCTAGACTATAAAATATATAATTTATATTTTTTTATTCTACTTAATGATGCCATAAAAGGTAATATTGTTTATATTCCTTATACTTTTATAAGTATATAAGGGATTCCTGGAGTTCTGCATGTTTTTTAAAAATTTGTACATTATTTTCCTAGAAAGTTTCCTTCATATCAGCATCCATATTTTCTTAATTTTTAGTATTAAAAGTATTGACTTCCTCCACTTATTGAAATTATTATTCTTCAAATTATTCTATTCCTTAATTAGAAATTACTGGTATATTACTAACAATATAAATAAAATTCAAAATATATTTAGATAGGCGAGTTGTTATTTCACTCAGTTCCCTAAGCTTGTCCTAATTATCATCAATTATCTTGTCCACCACTTCAACATACATTGTGAGTAATATTATTAGTCTATATTCTTAATGATTATATTTATGTTTCTATAAGTATAAGTTTTCATGATTGTACATATCATCCCCATATCTATCTCGGTAGTCTTTCAAATTGGGGTCTCCTTCGTAGGGAAAATAAAAGGTGTTTCACCCCTACTGATGTTAGAATCAATCCTATTTATAAAAATAAAAATCATTCCCTATATTTTATGGTTGTGACCACCCTTCTGAATTTAGATTTTCCCATGTGGTTGGATAGTCATCATATATGATGTATTATAATCGTGGCACAAAATAAGACTGATATAATATGTACTCCATTATGGAAAACTCAAAACAACTACTAGACATGTACCATAGAGAAATAAAAACTCAATAAAAAGCCTAAATTTAAAGATGTAATCAGAAATGTGATAAATAATTTCTTTGACCTAAGTAATTGGTCTCGCTTTTTTTACAATGCTCCATTTCTCCCTATAAATAGTTCCAAAATTTGACTAGCTAGAATAATATTGTTAATTCCATATTTGAAATTAAATAATATATTTATATTTTTTCTAAACTATACTAACTACGAAGGCATAACATAGTGGTATTACAAGATTTATCCCACTAAGTGTGGGGAATGTGGTGACAAATGATGATTTTTTTGGTCTCCCCAATTATAATTGAACTATTAAACTAATGAAATAATTAAAATTCATAATAAAAATCATAAGAATGATAAAAGAGAAGAGAACAAGTTTTTTCAAGGATGTTTTATTGGATAAATTAATTTAATTTCACTTGAAATGAAATCAGATAAAATAAATATGAAACTATCAAATATTGTAGATATGAGAAATTATCAACAACTATCAATCTACCCTAGCATCTAAATCCATAATTTTTTAACAACATAAAATAAATAAAGTACACTATGATTATATTTCTTAAATCATAATAATAATACAATTCAATAGACATGAATTAATTATCTCAATAAAATTAGTATTCATTCTGAATTGAAATAATATTTTCAATAAATCAATGATGAATAAGATAAAAACACTAATAAAACATGATACTATTGAATAAAATAATCTTACAAGTGAAGTAAAATCATACTTTGTTTGTATTAAACCCTTTTAACTGATTCCACTCCCCCTTATGGGGTTCAACCAATTATTTTCGGGTGATCAATAGGGATAAATAAACCATAACCCCAAATAGATATATTAGAAAAAAAGTAATGAGAAAGGTAATGGATAATATATATTTAAATCAAACTATATATCATATAATATTCAAATAAAAAAGAATAAAATAAAGGAGAAGAAAAATCCTAAATATGACGAATGATCCCTAGCTGAAACACTAGTAGAATCTCTCCACTGGTAGCTGATCGATCACCTTCCCCCATGGAATGATCCTCCGTATATAGGCATATAAATAACACATGGATTAATCTCTTAAATCTTGTGTTACAATCCTATGAAAGTGTGAAATATAATATTTTTAGTTTTTTTGTGGAATTTATACTTACAATGTTAATACAAGAATTACAATGTAAATATTGTGACTCCACTCTTTATATTTCTATGTTGATAAAATTACATCATAATTGATATTAAAAATGTAAATTTTGTGTATTCTATCGAATTTACAACATAATTGAAATTTAAGGCATGAAGTAACATGGTATTATCATTAAATATTTCATATATAGACAAACAATCAATTTAAATAGAATTTAGGTCACAAGTTTCTTCTTCAGTATCTTCATATAATGTCTAAATCCTCCTTTTATGATGTAAAAGGGAAATGTGTGTTGTGAAAATGACTCTTATAATGTTATTTAACTCCACTAATCGTGAATCAAGATTTAAAATTATATCCTCTATACTAATTTTATCATTATCTTCCTAGTGTAGAGACACAAAACATTCCGATGCAGCATGAAGTGTCCACATCTTTCCATAATTCCGTGTTTTTATTTGTTAATTTCCAAATTTTACCGTAATGATGGTTATGGTATAAAAAAACTAAATAATTAAACCATATAATATAATATCCATTAATATTAAATTAAATCATATAAAAAACCCATCAAAATATAAATACAAAATAGAGACATCATTAGGGATTCTATATCAACTAACTCTGACTTATAAACTATTGTGAAATGGTGCTAGTGAAAGGAAGTACTATACCTTAATAGACATGGTATGGTTGATGGAAGGTCATACATATCTTCCATTATATTTTTGAGGATATTAACTCCCTCAAGGTAAGAAGTGTATATTTATGGGATATCCCATGAATATCATGATATATTTTCTAAATAAATCCCCTAACAATAAATTCATTATCACAATAAAAACCATCATTCTGGAGAGGTTGTAAATCCTAATTAAGGACAATTATTTCATGATGGACTTCAATGAATTTGATGATCATGATACAAAAAAATTTCTAAGGAGCACAAGTACTATGTTGGAGTATGAGAGAGGTAATAGAACAAGAAACAGATAGTTTTCTAGGAACAGAAGATGGTGACACATTATTGATTTACAATAGAGAAACACTCTCAAAAAAATAGGTAGTAGTGAGATTAGGATATTAAATATAGTAAGAATCCATGAAAATGTTTATGGATTCCACGTACTAGAACCAATTTTGAGTTCTATTAGATACCCCAATTAATGAAAAACCAATTGGGTGTATATGGGTATTTATGAAAAAACTACACATGAAATTTAAAGTAAAAACATTCAAAGAATAACTTGTGGCTAATGGTTTAAAAAATTTCATGGTATTGAGTATGACATAAAATTTTCTTCAGTTTCAATGATTTAATCACTCATAATTCTAATTTCTATAAAAACATACTATGATAATTAAATTTGAAATATGGATATAAAAACAACCTTCTTAAATGGGAACCTTCTGGAATATTTCTATATGACACAACTAGAAGGGTTTGTGACTTACTGTAATACCAAAAATGTTTTCAAGTTTCAAAGTTATACTTATAGATTCAAATAAGTATATAAGTCACGAAACATCTGGTTTAATGAATAAATAAAATATTTTGGTTTATTTAAGAATGAATCAGAGTCTTGTGTTTATTATTAGTCAAGTAAGAGTACATTTATTATCCTATTTATATGTATTAATGATATATTACTTATTAGAAGAAACACACTACTATTAATGTCATTTAAGGAATTGTTACAAAAATTATTCTCCATGAAGTTCTTTGGTGAAGTAGCCTATATTTCAATGATGAATCCAAGATATTTAGTAGGGAACAATATAAGCGATTATTGGTTATAATGTTATATGGTATACATCTTTCTAGGAAAATATTTCCTCATACACAAGAAGTTAAATATATAATGAGTAATATACCATACACTTTTATGATACGATCAATCATGAATGTGATATCATATACTAGGATTTATGTTTCCTATGCCTTGAGAATGGTAGGTAGATATCAATAAAATCCATGATAACAACATTAGTCTTTTCCTAAGGACATCCTTACGTATTGGATAAGAACTAAAGATACATTACTAGTGTTTGTAGGGGAGTAAGATCATATCTTTGAGCATTATACTAATTATAGATTTGAAAAAAATAATGATCTAAAGTAACAATAAGGATATTCCTTAAATCTTAATGGAGGAGTTTTTGAGATGAAAGAGTTCAAAGTAGTAGTATTTCAACAATTCTACATTATAGTTTGAGTATATATATTCTTCTATTATAGATAAAGAATCTATTTCGATATTAAATGTTTTCAAAGATCATGATCTGTGACCTATTATTAAATATTTTGTCACATTATATTGTGATAATAATTTAGTGGTAACTCTCACAAAACAGCTAAGGCTATATCAACAGACATATTAATACTCTAAAAGTATCAATTCTTGAGGTATTTTTCTCAGAGGGGTGATGTTGTGGTAATAAGATTTTCCATGTAAAAAAACAAGGTGGACTCCTTGAATAAATCCCCATCTTAGTAGTTTCAATAGTACCATGTGAGAACTAGAGGAATAATGGTTGTTAACAGTTGGCTCTAGTGAAAGTTGGAGTATGTTAGAGTTTATCCCCTAGAACCAAATTTCATGTGATTTTTCTTTAACAATATTCAATTTTTTTGAATATAAATAAAATTCATATTACATAATAAATGTTATTTTGGATGACATAGTATGAGACAATCTTCAATGTGTAACTATCACATTGAAAGTTCATAGTGGTTTAAGAATTATTCATGTTTTCTTGATTAGATATATTCATTCACAAGCTATTACAGATAATATTTATGATTGGAATATTTAATACATATTTATGTTTTATTAAGTGAATATAATATTTACATATCGGTGAATAATAAAGTAATATTTATTTATTAAATAAATAGTTATTATTATATCCCTGATAAATATTGTTGAGGAATGGAATAATAAGTTTATTTTTCTACTATGATATAACATATATTAAACATTATTTGAACATGTTTAATAAATTTATTCAATAAATCATATTCAACTAATTTTTTGACTTTTCGCATGTAAAGAATTATTATTATTATTATAGACATGGGGCTCCGAGGAGATTAATGATTTAATAATGGAACATGTGAAATTATTTTTTTCTAACCCTAGAAAAATTAAACTAAGTTGTTTTATTTCTAACTGTAATGCTATGAATATTTTCAATTTGTGAATAATGACTCAAGAGAATCCTCTCAATCCCTAGAGATCCCTTATCCAAGAAAGTTATAAATAATAGAGTGATCACACTCTTCACCCCTATATATTCTAGAGATAGTAATGATATTAATATTTTGAAATTATTCTCATGAATATCATAGAAGAATGATGGAAGCATTAGGATATTCCATCTAAAGACCCTAATATTTATGTATATGGAAATTACTTCACTTTTTTCGTAATACTTAATATATTACACAAATTCACACCCAAAGACCGTATTATTTTATGACCTTTTTAATATTGGAACACATTATCTTAACATGGTGAAAGATATTCATCAAATATAATAAATATCCTCCCCTTTCCTACCTAAAACCTTTATTTATATCCTAGGAAAAATAAAACATAAAAATGGTGGGCTTAGATGCTCAGTAAGTTTGAACAAGGGAAATAAAAAATTAAACATGATCATAAGAATGTAAAAAAATGAACATAACTTTTGAAAACCAAACCAAATATATCAAAATATTGAGTTATGAAATAAATCTTGACTGTTTGTAAGTCATAAATCATAATGAAATCATGCTCATGAGAAAATATCATTGGTATAAAACATGTAATTTTGGAAAACACATAAGCATAGAAAAGCATTTCCATATTTACAAAGGCTCATTACCAAGACCATTACAGTGGATAAAGTCCATTACAAACTGGGATTACTTACCATTGTATCCCTAACCTCACCAGTAGATTAGTGGAGATTTGGGGATTCAATTACTAGAAGATGATGGCCATGGGGCGTGGGTTCTATCATGTGGTGTTCCACTCTGATTAATGTAAAAGGCGTGCATGGAGTTTGGGATCCATTCCTCTACATCCTGGCTTCTTTCGGATTCACGAATGGGATTGGAATTTTGATCCCAGCTTGGTCAAGAACACCTTTTACCAGGTATGTATACGTATTCATAAATTTAGTTGGATTTATTGGCACCCACACATATTGTGGGATATTTCATCCTCTATTGGGAATCTGATAAGTCTAGATAAGCAAACAGAAAACCCAAGATTCAGTCGTTATGATATAATTCTAGTGCAAGTATACATGTCATCTTCTTTAGTGGAAGAAGTGGTTTTCAAAACTAGGGATGATAGCCTTAACCGTGAAATAGGATATGAAAGGAAGCCAAAATTCTATTGCAATTTCCATTTCTTTGGGAATGTACTTTCTAAATGTAATAATAATAAGATTTTCTCCTCTTATAATATTTGAGGGAATGAAGCTGGTATTTGTCGAAGGATGACAACTAATCATGGCCCCTCTAAACTTGCTATAAATGTCAACAATGGACAGGCGGTGACTGCCAATCTGGATTCTTAGAATGCATCCTTGAAACCTAATGGTGATATTTTCCTTCAGGTTGAGGATGGGAATTTTAGCTTACTGAACCCATCACATGTTCCACCAGAGGATGTTGTGCCTAATGGCCAGGACCAAACAATTCACGATGTTGTTTCTATCAACCCCAGTGAGGGGAGCCCATAAAGGCATGCGAATATGTCCATGACTAAGGGTGCTGGTGCTAGTATAATAAATGATTCAGTTATACAATAATCCCCCTTGGAAGGATGTATGTTGGTACAACACATTGAGGACCCAGCAGGGGAATTATAATAAATACCTTCATCTAATGTTGCAAGAAGAAAGTTACCTGCCACCTTAGAAATGCCTATTGATTTGTCAAATATGTTTATCTCTCTTTCTGATGATGAAGTGGAACCTCTCAAGGATAAAGGTGTACCCAATGAAGTGCTGGATGAGAATAAGTCATATCCTGATGAATGCTTAGCTCTAAGCTATGTTGGACCCTACACTAGACAGAGGCCCTCTAAAAAATGAAGATAATATTTGGAGCTACCAGGGTCTCAGGAATTCTCCCACGGTCAGAACCCTGAAGCATATTATCATGACCAATAAACCCATGATATTGGGTATTTCTGGTCCAAGAATGAAATTTCAAATATGGATGGCCTTTATTTGGAATGCCTTGGGATACTCCCTTATTGAAACCAATCAACAGGTGAATGATAATGAATCTCTATGGGTGCTAAAACACAATAGTGTTATCATTGATTCTTTTCAAAATGATCAGCAGTCAGTAACTATCTTTTGCTGCTTCTGGTCTAATCATCTCTGTGTGAATTTTGTGCATGCATTTAATTAGTACATCAGAATAAGGTCATTATGGAACACCCTTCTCACCATTTATGACAATATTTCTACTAGATGGATTTTTAATACTATTTTGAGGTAAGAGGAGAAATCTGGGAGTAATTTTTGCAGAGCTTCAGCCAAAGACGTGTCTTCATGTATTATTCATTGTTTGTTGACTGAAGTCCCCATATCATGTGCAGATTTCACTTGGAGTACGTACACTGTAAATGGGAGGTATGCAAGTAAATTGGATAGGTGCCTTGTGCATATGGATGGTAGAAGTGATATGATGGATGTTTCTGGCATGGCCTTTCCTAGACTTCATTCGGATGATAACCCCATACTGGTTGATCTCTATTTTGGTAGCCTGAGGACAGCACCTTTACCCTTTATGTTCAATAATGTTTGGTTGGTTGTGCTTGGGTGCAGGGATATAATCTTGGAGGCTTAGAAAATGGAAGTCACTGGTATCTCTTTGCACATTTTGACTTCCAAGCTGAAAATTGTGTAAGCTAGAATAAAAAAGTGGAGTAAAAAAAATCATTCTCCATCATTGAGAATGATATTAAAGAGTCTGAATCACATTTTTTAAGTTTTCAGCAGGGGATTATGTAGCAGGATACCCCATCTCAAGAAGAGATACAAGCATCCTCAAAGTGTGATAATCTCTTGACTCTTTAAGAGAATCTGGGTAGGAATCAGTTAAATGTCAAGTGGCTTAATGATGGGGATAAGAATTCAAAAAAATTTCACTGTATGCATAGCGAGAAAAAGGTTAAGAGAACTCTCAGGGAATTAAAGATTGATGACATCATGATCACATCTAAAAATGACATTGCTAATGGTGTGACATGTTATTTTGAAAATTTATATTCTGATTCTGGGGAGAATAGCTCAAACAAGATTATCAGATGTGTTGAATCCAATGTGGATGATAATCAGAACAAAAATCTCACTAAGACTCCTACTAAAAATGAAATACATAATGCACTGTTCTCCTTAAATATGGATAGTTTTTCTAGTCCTGATGGCTTTACAAACAAGTTCTTTATGTTCTACTGGGATATCATCCAAAATGATGTGATTTATGCTATAAAAGAAATATTCCATCATTCCTTTATTCCATTTGGGATGAATTATAATTTTATTTCTCTGATTCCTAAGAAGTATAATGCCTTGTACATCATGGATTTTAGGCATGTTTCCATTGGTAATTCCAACCCTAAGGTAATTAGTAAAATCATGGAAACCCAGTTAGAAGAAGTTTTCAAAAACATGTCTGTGATAATCAGTTTGGCTTTGTACCTGGGAGAAATATTCATAATTTCCTATTTACTGCTTCAGAATGTATTAATATTATGAGAAGTAAAGTTCATCATGGTAACATAGCCCTGAAGGTAGACATATCAAAGGCCTTTGACACAATATGGTGGGATTTTATCTTCACAATTATTAAGATGCATAGCTTCTCAGAGAAATTAATTGGTTTGGTCTCTTCCATATTGAAAATTGCAAGTTTATCCATTCTTGTCAATGGACCCCCTAGGGGTTTCTTTAAATGAACTAGAGGGGTCAGGAAAGGTGATCCTCTATCTGGGCTTCTGTTCTCTATGGATGACAATTATCTGAGTGTGTGTCTTCCTGATCTTCTCAACATTGATATATATCATAGAATGAGGGTAGGTTGGAATTATTTTACTCCTTCACATTTATTCTATGCTGATTACATACTTCTGTTCTGTAAGGATAATAGGAAAACAATTTCTTGCATGAAGAATATCTTCTCACGTTATGAATAGGTAGAAGGACAAGTAATTAGCTAGAAGAAATCCATTGTTGTCTTTCGAGAAGGAATTAGAATATCTAAGAAAAACATGGTTTCTCATAGGCTTGGTGTCAAAAGATGTACGCTTCCCTTTAAATATCTTCCACATATAAGGTATTGCTCTGAAGATTACCAATCAGTTAGAAAGATAGAAACGGAAGACCATATCCCAGGATGGTAGAGTTTGCCTTGTCAACTCTGTAATCACTTCTTTGTTTTTTTACTAATTTTCTATTTAAAGATGGCCAATAGCTCTTCTTATGTTATTGAGTGGAATGGTACAAAATTTCATTTGGACTGGCTCCACTCAGTAGAGGAAACTTGTTATCATTTCCTGGAAATAATGTATAAATCCAATTAATATGGGAGGATTGGTAATTAATGCTATCATAATTTTTAATGATGCGCTCCTTCAAAACATCACTTGGAGGAATCTCTCCAAGCATGATTCTTCTCTTGATTTTCTGGGTGGCAGATTTATCGAGAGGCATCAAAACAGTAACTTTAGTTACATGAAATCCTCTGTCTGGACTTCAATAAGAAATTCTTATTCAAATATCATATCTCATTCTATATGGTTGGTTTTTCCTAGTTCTCATCTAAATTGTTGGAACACCCCATGGATGTCTTCCCCAATAAAGGATTCCATTAATATTCCATCTTCTCTGGAAAATATGTCTATCTTGGTTTTGCAGGTTAACATTGATTCTCATGAAATCATTCCTAGTAATCTTCAGATGGAGTTTATCAATTATATTTATGTTGATACTGACATTTTAATCTGGAAACCTACTGTTAATGGATCCTTCTCTAATTGTGAGTGTTATATTATGGAGTGTGGAGTTCCATATGGAATCCATGCATGGCTGGGAGGTTTGCGGTAGCCCTACATCACCCCTAATGATGCTATTTTGATTTAGGGACTTTGGAAAAATAGATTACCCATTCATAGTATGTTATAGCATACTGCACTCAGTATGGCTTCAGTATGTCACTTTTTCTTTAACAGTGATGAATCTCTTTCACACTTGTTTATCCAGTGTTATTTCTCTACTCATTTATGGAATTATGAGCAATCAACTTTTCCAAGTTGCCTTGATTTCTGTTCTATTGAACCACTTCTTTGTTTGGACATCAAGATTGAATTCAGTGATAAAGTGAAATCCTTGTTTATTGCTACAATTGTCTCGGTTCTTTCCTATATTTGGAAATTATGGAACAATTCTGTTTTTAACAACGTCAATCCTTCATTCCGGGATGGTTTTCTGGTGATACATCGATCTATTAAACTTTCTTCAATGAATCAAAATGGGTCCATAAACAATGATGCATCTGACCTTGTACTTCTGAGAGCTCTTGGTGCTAGTGGTAGGAAAAGGAAGCCCAAAATGGTCAAGTACATTTGGTTGATTCCACCAATATTAGAATGGTTTAAAGTGAATGTGGATGGGGTGGCCTCCGGTGCACCGGGTCTTGGTGGGTGTGGTGGAGTCTTCAGAACTCATCGGGGCTTCGTTAAAGGTTGTTTCTTCCATTATATTGGGTATGCTCATACGGTTGAAGTAGTACTGCGAGATATGATCAAGGATATCTGGTATGTAGTGCATTATGGTTGGTGTAGAGTTTGGTTAGAGTAGGACTTGTCTGTTGCTATGCAGATTTTGAAAAATCGATCTCTAAATGTTACCGGGAGGATGACGGCTACTTGGATTTCCTGCCTTAGTCTCACTGAGTGTTTATGCCTTGATGATTCCCATGTATTTCAAGAAGCTAACCAGGTTGCTGATGATCTCTCCAAAAGGGCCATTATGGAGGTAGGATCCAGTTGGTCATTTGTTCTACCCTCCTCTTGTGATAGTTTAGTTAGCAATGATAGGGATTGTTTTTTGTATACACGTCTTTGTAAGGCCCCCTGCTTCTAAGTTGTACTGTACTGTTTACCATTTTTTAAAATAGTTTGTTGGGAGCAGGTATCTTCCAGTCTCTAGAACCTTTTGGCTATATATTGATAGATAACCATGAAAAAGGAATGGAAGATCTGGAGGAGTTACAATAGAACAGATACAAGGTGGTTCCGTTTTCTAGTGAATGCAAAAAATTTGGGGTCCAATTTTTTTGATTTTCTAAGCATCACAAAAATTGTTTTTCCTTATGGATTTCATAAAAATATTGAAAGGGAATAAGTTTCCCAAAGTTGAGAATCATGAATTGTATTTCAAAATGAAATGATGATTTTTTATGGTGATTTCTGTGATTATGAGAAGCTTCACAAACAGAAGAGGTAAAGAGCATTGCAAGGGAGCATTGCGACGATGGTGTAAAGGAATTAATGGAATGATTTGAAATTACGACAAGCTCTGCCATCCAAAAAAATTTTGTGGTGCTTCATGATAAAAATAAAATTTGGTTTTAAATCTCATAAATTACGATTTAAACTGACGTAGTACTGAATTTGCGTGGAATATTCTCGAGTTGGTGGAGTTTCCTATAAATAGACGTCGACGGCCTCGAGAAATGTAGAGAGATCAAACGAAAAACCTTAATCTCTAGAATTTTGAAGGATATTCGTGGAACAAGGAGCATCATGAAATAAAAGGGAATTAATAGAGGCAGTTGAGAACTGAAAAAGGAAGATGCAACATAAAGGCCAGTTTGGGTTTGCATAGGATGTGCCCTTCTCGATGGCTTGTTTAGATTTGAGAAACTGCAATGACCAGTGTGCACTCTCCGAAGTAGTGAGATCTGTAATATAGATAGCTCTACAATATAGTGATATTTGAAAAACTATGATCTCTAAAAACCTATAATCTTCACAAAGAGGTTGGATAGTTGAAAAAGCTTGTTTGAGTTTTGCAAAATTTGGAGCTTCGTGAAGGCAGTGTTCTTAGCAAAAGAGTTTCAAAAGGGACTGCCTAGTGTTAAGAGGAAAAGTGTTATTCATCAGTGGATGAAGGTGGAACGTCAAAAAATCATATATATAAAACTAAGGATGTATTCATTAGTGAAAATAAAGGGACCTATAGGTCTATAAACTGTAAGTGGATCTTTTGAAGAAGCAGTGAGCTCACTTCAATTGAGAGAGGAGTGAGTTCTCAAACTGTGAATGGTTGTAAACTAGGAGGGATAATGAGTCATCTTTGAACTTGTAAACAGTATTTTGATTTTAGTGGATTTGGTACATTGGAACAGTGCCTATGTATTCTCCTTGTATGTATCCTAGTGAAGGTTAACTATGTAAAATTTTTGTGTCATGTGAATTCATTAAGAATTATTCACACCCTGTAACGGGAATGAGAGAGAAGATAGTTTTGTAAAACAATGAAACAAGATCCAAGGGGAAATTTTTTTAATATATCATACCATGATTCACCCCCTTAGAGGGTATCTATCCTAGTGGACCCAACAAAAACTATTCAATAATATAATTTAACCATATAAATTATTGTCATGGAAAAAAGTTTTTTTTCAATTAAAATTTAGTGTATTTTTACTATTCAACAAAACATGAAAGTTATCAAAAATATATAAAAAATTAATCTAAAGAAAATTATTATATCGTGATTCCAAATAAAATTTTTATATTGCTAAATATAATTTATAAAATTTTAAAAAACTAGATTTAATTTGTGTTCTTCATTAAAATGTGCTAAAATTCATTTTTTGAAAAATAATTGTTTTATCTGAAAAATTGAATTTGTTCTTATATCATTTATAGAAAAATATAAGATGAATTTAGAACATTATATTTAATATATTACATATATATTACATTAATTAAATCCATCATTAGTGATTTTATTATTTTATAAACTCACTTATTTGAATTTAAATAGTTTTTCAAAGGGAAGTTAATTTTATTCTTACATGCCATTATAATGACTAGTTTATAAGGTAACATAGTAATATTTAATTGTTCACATATAATTATCCTTTAATGAAATAAATTATATAAAATGAAATTTAAATTTTTTATAACACAATCCATGATTACTTTCTTATATACTGTATGATAATACAGTGTTGCACGTAGAAAAACCAAATCTTGGTGTAGTGTACAACACAAGACCGAAAAGAAATTATAAAGAATCAAACATATAAAAATATCGAGGTGTTATATTCTGTGATACCACTTAGATATTTCTATGATGTTTCTCATAGTTTCATGGTGCTTTTGTGTATCATTGTAGTGATGAAACCCACATTTGATTCCATTGACATGACGATTTTATGATGCAAAGTTGTTAGATTCATCAATAGAGACAAAATACATTAAATGGTAATTATTTAGCTACTTAAATTAATTATAAATCATCATTTTATCTTCTAGTTTTTGGTTATTATGTCCTCATGTTAATTAATATTTGATTCAATTTATCTGGTCACAATGTTTTTCATTGTGTACATCTAGGAATTCTTCTCTGATTTGTGAATCCCTATACCAATGCTTCTACTGTGGCCTGATCTTTCATCATATTGGCTACATAGGCCTAGTATTTTTATATAAATGAGGTTCAGTCAAGCCAATGGGAGGCTGATCATGTTGATGTATGATGGGTCTGATCATTCAATGGGGCCGAATTGTATTTTAATTTTCTCTGTTGGTGTGTGATAGTTCCAATTAGAGGATGAGACCCTCCAGGTTTATGGATATGTTTCAATGACAGTGGATTTCCATAGGTTTACATAGGATTTAAAGGTAGTGGATGTGATACTATAAACATGTTGGGATTATATGGGCATGCTATATGGATATGTGAGTATGTGATACAACCATCCCCACACAAATTCGGATACTATGGATTATCTTGACTTGGTGGATTATCTGTTGATCATTCTTATCAGTGTGAGTTAGATCCTCAGTGTTTATCTTCTATTAGGTTCCATATTATTATCTTTTATATACCAGGGTGAGTTAGACACTAGGATTTTATCATATATATACCAGGGTGAGTTAGACCCTAGTTATTTATCTTCTGTGTACTGGGGTGTTTTAGAACCAATATGTTTGTCTTATATATAGATGGACAAGTTTGAAACTGGATGTTTATCTTATGAATACTGGGGTGATTTTAACCATGGTATTTTTTATTCTATATACTAGTGTAACACCCCGAGCTTCCACGATACGCTTCTGATTCAATAATGCAATAGCTTGCATTGTACGCAACTTCGAGTTCTAACGCACCGCGACTAATCAAAGTAGCCGTTATGAATAGTAATAACCACTTTTTAAAATTATTGAAATCTTATATTTCAATATGTCCTTCATTTTTGTATTCGTAATATCAAAATTATCCTAAGTTGAATTTTTTGTAATTTTCTGAGAACTTACAATTTTTTATGAATTGTGAAAAATACTTAAAACAAATTTTTTAATAAAAATAATTTATAGTGATAAGTAATAATATTGAGTGGTTTTAAAGTATAATTAGAATATATTTTTACCATTTTATCCAATGGTGGTCATTATAATTAATTTAACATTGAAATTGGCCATAAACAATTGTCAATCTTTTGATATAAATTGTTTCTTAAAAACACGCTATTTGTTGTGACAGCGGGAATTAATTATAAAATAAATTAATGCAAGTTATATTTTTGGAATTTTTTAAAATAGACATCATTTTTGAAATAGTAATATCAATTATAGCTTAGGGTGAAATTTTGGCATTGTTCTGAAAAACTTCAATTTTTGATGAATAGTGAAACCACTAAGTGGTAGTTAAATAACTGATTTTTCGTTTAAATGAAATATTACCACTTCTGTGATTTGATTTTCAAAAATCTGACATACATGGTTGTCATTAAGAAGTAAAATGTGGTTCAATGAGATTAAAATAATTTTTTGGTGAATAGTAACTTTTAAGTTCTTAATCGCGATTAGAGGTAATTAGTGTAGTTTAAGGTAAAAATAATGTTTTAATAATATGAGATGAGCTTGAAACTTGTCCTACTCCTATTGGATGAGTCATGGCCGACCAAGACAACCCATGGGTCAACTTGGGGACCCCATGGAGCAACTTTGGTTGGAAAATGACATTAATATATATTTATTTAATGTTAAAATTAAATTGACACAAACATGAGTTGTTTTACTAAACCAGTTTTCAAGTGGGGTTACACAAGTCCATATTTTGATTATAAATATTCATTAGAAATAGAAAAATATTTCCTACATCATAGTCGTTTTTTTATAATTTTTAGACATTAAATAAATTCAATTATTTATGACATCATTATGATGCAGCGATGACCTCATTATTTAACGATTTAAATAAAATGAAAAGATAATGAAAAATCCAAGGCTTACACTTGTCCAAAGCCTATTGGATGAGGAGGTTTCGAACCCTTATCACCTTATCCACGAATTATATATGTGTGGGACCTTTATAATCCGAAAAGCATTGTATAATAATGTAACATTTCAATCATTCCAAAAGAGCCCCTCCTCTCCTCTTATAAAAGGCCCCTACCTCTACCACCTTATTCACACTTTCAAGCCATTTGGTTCGGCCAACCTTTTCCAAAATACTCTCCCAACTTCTCTCCCTTCATCCTAGAAGATTTACTTTTGTCAGAAAGCCATCCTATGATGTCCTTTTGATCAAATCAAAAGGAAGAACCCGAAGAAGAGGTAACATTTTCATCACCCTCTTTCATGTTTCTTTCTTATTCCACTCCCTCTTTGTTTATTATTTCAATTCTAAAATTATAACTCCAGTATCTTATATATACTGTGATGTTATTATAAATATGGAACAACCATATTCAGTATTCTACCCATCATTTGAATGACATGTCACCATACGTGCGTACGTACGGCTTACCGTCTCCACGTCGTGGTGTAATTGTTATTCAATATATTATTATTTAGGTGGTATAATAATGATATGTAATTCATGTAAATAATAAATATAACATGATAATTATTCTGTATATATGATATACTATCCAATTATATATTATTTTAATATCAAAATAATGATATTGTCGCTCGTGCGTACGTACGGACTACCGTCTCCACGAACGCGATGAGATTCATTCTCCGTCGTATCCATTCAAGTATAATTATCATTTGATGATTTAAAAATAATGTTTAAGGACATGATATCATTCTGGATATGAATAATATACAACCTATCCATGAAAAACACGACTTACGTAACAAAACATATAAAAGAAAACGAGTAAGTTAACACCCGAAACAACGATAAATCTAAGATATTGTTAACAAAGAAATGTAAAAAGATCATATATGATATCATATGAATGTATATGATTCTTGTATAATTTAATAACAATTATTTCACCATTATACAGGAGGTTAACCTACCCCAACCAAGGAAAAGTACAAGGTAAGGGTTATTTCACAATCTCTTCATTATCCGAGGTTGTTTATACGTAATAATCTACTGGGATCTCTTTATCATCCACATCCATGTTTCTTAAAAATGTATTTCAAAACATTTTTATTATTTACAAGAATATGGGTTAAAGTCATTTATACCCTTTTTTGACTTTTTATAAGAGGAATCTTTCAGTCGTTTTCAAAACAAGGTCCTTTTTAACCTTTTCGACAGAATTAAGGTAAGAATGTTTTTTTTAACTTATACGGAGGGTGCTGTTATTTTCCGCCATTATAAAATCTTCAACGCTTTCCTTACAATCTTATAAGAATATTTTCAAGAAAATGTTTTATTTTATATGGATCTTAAATGATTTCAAAAATAGAAAGAGATATTTCTCTAAAAAAGTGTTTTGATTTCATCTATGTCAACATCCTTTGATGGATTTTACGCTTATTTGATGTTGATTTATTATGATACAAAACTTCTATATTGTATTGAAGGTTTTGTGATATGTTTGACTGTTGATGTGCTATTTTTATACCGTTCATAGTTTATGGTGAAATTATTGACATTTCGTATGCTAGTTTTAATACGAATGTTTATGTTATGTTTAAACCTTTCATATGGGAATGCATTGGACTTAATATGTGACGGGTGGAGCCTGCTATAGCTCCTCGATGCATCGGTAGGTCTCATGATACAAACTAGTGTCTTGGCACAAGGCCGTGACAAAATCTTATTTGTAGTCTTGGAACGAGGCCTTGGCTATGTGGTTATGATAGTCTGGCATTATGCATTCCAACATTATGAAAGTGGTTAGTGATTTTGCATGTGATTATTCGATTAGTAGAATATCCATGTGAATGAGTATATGGCATTATTTCATTTTATTTATGCCATACAATGTTGAAAGTTAAAGTTTGAAAGGCTTTTGTTTTAGTTATACATTGCCTCAAATGTTTATTCTTATTTATGAAAGTTTCCGCTATATTGTTATCCTTACTGGGCATTTGAGCTCGCCCCTTTTCTATGTTTTATTTTTCCCAGGAAGTGAAGAAGTAAATTATGAATGACCTGTAGGGATATTATGAGGGGATAATAGTGTGGACTGTGGAGACATTATGTTGTTGTTGTAGTTTTTCATTTTATGATGTAATGTAAAAATTATGAATATATCTAGTGTTTCCAAGGCTACTAAACCAATCGGTCTTTCGAGATTTGATCTTTCTTGTGATCATGCCAATGTTATGTAATAATGCACCGACTCTGGGTAACTAGGGTCGGGGCGTTACAGTTGGTATCAGAGGATGTTTAGTACAAACATTGGAAGCTAGATTTAGATAAACTCTGATTAGAGCAAATAGCCCAAAGATAGACTTTGAGGATTATTAAAGAAGAACTTCCTAGAATTTTGTTATTGTAGAGATTTTGTGAGTTTTCCGAGAAATACATCCCTTTCTGGATACGAGTAGGTAGAGGCGGCTCTGGCACAGAAGTACCTAGGTGTAAAACCTGAAAACACCGCTTTGAGCTAGACTCGAACGGGAACTGGTGCACGACAACGGGCCTTGCTGCACTCTTGGTTACGACACTCCCGGGGGATATGCTTAGGATAATTCTCATTTTCTTTACAAACCACTATGAACGGTTATGAGTATATACTTCCTCAAATAAAACCTTTTTATGATTATGGATTATATTCATAAATAGTTCAATTTATGTTAAGTATTTTACAAGTATGGAATTATGTATTTTGATTCATAAAATAATCTAGTTTATGCCATTGTTTAGAAATGGCGCCTAGTGGAAGGAATGGAAACCGTATCAATGCACGCACTCCGTGTAGGGATTTCCCTCCTGCTCAAGATAATTATTGTCGATCTGGAGATACAACTAGTGCTGATCAACTTATTACCATACTGGGACAACTCACTCAAGTTATTAATAATAAACTTACTCGTATGGATCACCCTGATCCACAACGTGGAGGATCAATGTTAGACCGCTTCATGAGGCAACAACCACCAACATTTAATGGGGGTACAAATCCGTTAGTAGCTGAGCAATGGATAAACTTCTTAGAGAAAATATTACATGCCTTGGGGAGTAGTGAAAGGGAGAAGGTTGTCATGGCAGTTTACCGCCTCACTGGAGATGTCGATCAGTGGTGGTCGCTGATTCAAAACACAAAGGAAGATGATGACATATCGAATATGGAATGGAGGGAGTTCAAAGAGCTTTTCTTAGAAAAATACTTTCCTCGTGACCATCGAGCAGATATGGAAAGACAATTTCTGAGTCTGAGGCAGAAGGAGGATGAGAATGTCGCAAAGTATGAGGCTAACTTTACAAGGTTAGTGAGGCATGCTGCCGATTATATACGTAACCCAAGGAGTAAGATTGATCATTTCTTTGATGGGTTAAAACCATTTCTCCGTCGAGCTTTAGTATCACAATCCTTCTCATCATACGAAGATATTGTCTCGTGTGCTATCAATACAGAAAAGGAATTCTCTAAGTCTTATGACAACTAAGTAAAGCAAGAGAAGAAGAGAACGGTGGAACAAGAGACAGATAAAGGGAAAAAGGGAAAGAAGGATTTTCCATTATGTGATAATTGTGGGAAGAATCACCCTGGTACTTGCCTAAAAGGAACGGGAGTTTGTTATAAATGTGGAGAAAAGGGTCACCAGGCTCGTGATTGCAAGGGAAAGAAAGAGGCTATAAAAGTTGAATGCTACAATTGTAGAGAAATGGGTCATTATGAAAATGAATATCCTAAGCTTCAGGGAAACTTACCTCAGAAAAGGACAAGGGATCAAGGACAATCTTATGTTGTTACTACAGTTGATGCAGAATAATTAATGTATTGGTGCTTTTGGACTCATGGATTATATTCTGGTTATTATAATAATGTGATATATATATAAGGATTGTACTGCAGTACTTGTTGTTTCAGTAAGGTTTTAATATGATGAAGGTAATTATATTTTTAGTATGTGACAATAAGAGAAACATTACTTTGTTTGGGGAATCTGATAAATTGATTTTGGAATTAAGAGACCTTTTAGAGAAAATCTGGACAGAGGTATTTTGGATAACTATAAAGGTTGGAGTGGATTAAGTTGATCTTTGGATAGTATTGTTTAAGGTTAAAAATTTATGAAGATTATTTTTGAATATTATAATACTATAGTTTTAGGAAAAGGACAACCTGCAGGGTCGGGCAGAACCCGTCGCGTCGGACAAAGCTGCAGGAATCGAACCCTCAATCATAGTGCGACAGGCCTTTATTTCCTACCACTAGCCTACAGGAAGTCCCTGGTTATTAAAAAATAATTTTACTAATCTAAATGGTATGTGTTAACATTTGGAACCTTATACAATTAGGATAAATAGAATATTTTTGAGTTCCGTTACCATTTGGAGTAAAAGTTGGGTTTGTGGTAAAAATTTACTAACGAATGAAAGTATACATAACAAGTATGTATATTCCCTTACGTTCTTAGTAAATCTCCTAAATAAATTCCTCAACATTATAAAAGGTAACTTAAAACAAAAATGTTGTCGGTTATCTTTTCCAACTGGGGATTCAATGACCGTTTAACCAATCACAAGTTTGTGATTTTCTTGTGGTTAAACTTTCTCCTAATCTTGTTTTCTATAACTCTCCATCAGACCCTGATGGTTTGTTTCTCCTCCATATCCATATTTTCATAGAATCCTAGAATGGGCTATATCGGGTGACCTTTGTACTTATCTTGCTTTCTTTTAATGTTATATATTTATTAACCTTATTTCCGATGTGGGTTTTCCTCAAAGGTATTTTCTCTTTTCAACCTTTTATTTTCAAAGAAAAATTTCAAATTGCGAGGACGCAATTTATTGAAGGAGGGGAGAATGTAACACCCCGAGCTTCCACGATACGCTTCTCATTCAATAATGCAATAGCTTGCATTGTACGCAACTTCGAGTTCTAACGCACCGCGACTAATCAAAGTAGCCATTATGAATAGTAATAACCACTTTTTAAAATTATTGAAATCTTATATTTCAATATGGATTTCATTTTTGTATTCGTAATATCAAAATTATCCTAAGTTGAATTTTTTGTAATTTTCTGAGAACTTACAATTTTTTATGAATTGTGAAAAATACTTAAAACAACTTTTTTAATAAAAATAATTTATAGTGATAAGTTATACTATTGAGTGGTTTTAAAGTATAATTAAAATATATTTTTACCATTTTATCCAATGGTGGTCATTAGAATTAATTTAACATTGAAATTGGACATAAAAAATTGCCAATCTTTTGATATAAATTGTTCCTTAAAACACGCTATTTGTTGTGACAGTGGGAATTAATTATAAAATAAATTGATGCAACTTATATTTTTGGAATTTTTTAAAATAGACATCATTTTTGAAATAGGAATATCAATTATAGCTTAGGGTGAAATTTTGGCATTGTTCTGAAAAACTTCAATTTTTGATGAATAGTGAAACCACTAAGTGGTAGTTAAATAACTGATTTTTCGTTTAAATGAAATATTACCACTTATGTGATTTGATTTTCAAAAATCCGACATACATGGTTGTCATTAAGAAGTAAAATGTGGTTCAATGAGATTAAAATAATTTTTTGGTGAATAGTAACTTTTAAGTTCTTAATCGCGATTAGAGGTAATTAGTGTAGTTTAAGGTAAAAATAATGTTTTAATAATATGAGATGAGCTTGAAACTTGTCCTACTACTATTGGATGAGTAAAGGCCGACCAAGACAACCCATGGGTCAACTTGGGGACCCCATGGAGCCACATTGGTTGGAAAATGACATTAATATATATTTATTTAATGTTAAAATTAAATTGACACAAACATGAGTTATTTTACTAAAACAGTTTTTAAGTGGGGTTACACAAGTCCAAATTTTGATTATAAATATTCATTAGAAATCTAAAACGATTTCCTACATCATAGTATTTGTTTTATAATTTTTATACATTAAATAAATTAAATTATTTATGGCATCATTATGGTACAGCGATGACCTCATTATTTAACGATTTAAATAAAATGAAAAGATAATGCAAAATCCAAGGCTTACACTTGTCCAAAGCCTATTGGATGAGGATCTTTCGAACCCTTATCACCTTATCCACGAAGTATATAAGTGTGGGACCTTTATGATCCGAAAATCATTGTATAATAATGTAACATTTCAATCTTTCCAAAAGAGCCCCTCCTCTCCTCTTATAAAAGGCCCCAACCTCTACCACCTTATTCACACTTTCAAGCCTTTTGGTTCGGCCAAACTCTGCCCAAATACTCTCCCAACTTCTCTCCCTTCATCCTAGAAGATTTATGTTTGTCAGAAAGCCATCCTAAGGAGTCCTTTTGATCAAATCAAAAGGAAGAACCTGAAGAAGAGGTAACATTTTCATCACCCTCTTTCATGTTTCTTTCTTCTTCCACTCCCTCTTTGTTTAATATTTCAATTATAAAATTATAACTCCAGTATCTTATATATACTGTGATTTTATTATAAATATGGAACAACCATATTCAGTATTCTACCCATCATTTGAATGACATGTCACCATACGTGCGTACGTACGGCTTACCGTCTCCACGTCGTGGTGTAATTGTTATTCAATATATTATTATTTAGGTGGGTATAATAATGATATGTAATTCATTTAAATAATAAATATAACATGATAATGATTCTGTATATATGATATACTATCCAATTATATATTATTTTAATATCAAAATAATGATATTGTCGCTCGTGCGTACGTACGGACTACCATCTCCACGAACGCGATGAGATTCATTCTCCGTCATATCCATTCAATTATAATTATCATTTGATGATTTAAAAATAATTTTTGAGGACATTTTATCATTCTGGATATGAATAAGATACAACCTATCCATGAAAAACACGACTTACGTAACAAAACATATAAAAGAAAACGAGTAAGTTAACACCCGAAACAACGATAAATCTAAGATATTGTTAACAAAGCAATGTTAAAAGATCATATATGATATTATATGAATGCATATGATTCTTGTATAATTTAATAACAATTATTTCACCATTATACAGGAGTTTAACCTACCCCAACCAAGGAAAAGTACAAGGTAAGGGTTATTTCACAATCTCTTCATTATCTGAGGTTGTTTATACGTAATAATCTACTGGGATCTCTTTATCATCAACATCCATGTTTCTTCAAAATGTATTTCAAAACATTTTTATTATTTACAAGAATATGGGTTAAAGTCATTTATACCCTTTTTTGACTTTTTATAAGAGGAATCTTTCCGTCGTTTTCAAAACAAGGTCCTTTTTAACCTTTTCGACAGAATTAAGGTAAGAATGTTTTTTTTAACTTATACGGCGGGTGCGGTTATTTTACGCCGTTATAAAATCTTCAAAGCTTTCCTTACAAGATTATAAGAATATTTTCAAGAAAATCTTTTATTTTATATGGCTCTTAAATGATTTCAAAAATAGAAAGAGATATTTCTCTAAAAAGTGTTTTGATTTCATCTATGTCAACATCCTTTGATGGATTTTATGCTTATTTGAAGTTGATTTATTATGTTACAAAACTTCTATATTGTATTGAAGGTTTTGTGATATGTTTGACTGTGGATGTGCTATTTTTATACCATTCATAGTTTATGGTGAAATTATTGACATTTCGTATGCTAGTTTTAATACGAATGTTTATGTTATGTTTAAACCTTTTCATATGGGAATGCATTGGACTTAATATGTGACAGGTGGAGCCCGCTATAGCTCCTCGATGCATCGGTAGGTCTCATGAGACAAACTAGTGTCTTGGCACAAGGCCTTGACAAAATCTTATTTGTAGTCTTGGCACAAGGCCTTGGCTATGTGGTTATGATAGTCTGGCATTATGCATTCCAACACTATGAAAGTGGTTAGTGATTTTTCATGTGATTATTCGATTAGTAGAATATCCATGTGAATGAGTATATGGAATTATTTCATTTTATTTATGCCATACAATGTTGAAAGTTAATGTTTGAAAGGCTTTTGTTTTAGTTATACATTGCCTTAAATGTTTATTCTTATTTATGAAAGTTTCCGCTATATTGTTATCCTTACTGGGCATTTGAGCTCGCCCCTTTTCTATGTTTTATTTTTCCCAGGAAGTGAAGAAGTAAATTATGAATGACCTGTAGGGATATTATGAGGGGATAATAGTGTGGACTGTGGAGACATTATGTTGTTGTAGTAGTTTTTCATTTTATTATTTAATGTAAAACTTATGAATATATCTAGTGTTTCCAAGGCCACTAAACCAATCGGTCTTTCGAGATTTGATCATTCTTGTGATCATGCCAATGTTATGTAATAATGCACCGACTCTGGGTAACTAGGGTCGGGGCGTTACAACTAGGGTGATTCAAACCCTAGGGGACAAAATTGTTTCAAATGATTATGTGATATTCCTAGAGATACATTGCCGCTCATTGAAGAAGGAATTAAGAACCTCTAGTATCCCCACTGAACCTTTGAAATGTCAGTGATTTATTTAGTTATGTTCAATAATATTTTCTATCTAATATTATCACATAAACAATCACTACATTTATTAATTATTTAAATGACCGCATTGGTGGTTCCCTAATTTTTTGTATCCATTCCCCTCTTAGGGGTTCATGAAATCTGGGAGCCTGAGTAGACCCCTCACTTAGTTAGACATTTTGGTTGGACATCTATGGTCCAATTTTTCTTGATTGAGAAAGTTAATATCGAGTGAGATACATAGACTATGATTGAGGTGAGGCTTGAGGATTTTCATTGAGCCTCCATTATTTTTTTAATCTTTTCCATGTATATGTGATCTGACTGGTGGAAAATCATTGTATGTTTGACTACATATTTACAAATTTTCAAAATTATTATTGATTCAGGTTTATTTTATCTAAATACTCTATTGTTTTATCATATAAATTATGTTTGGTTTATTTCCTTTTTATTTTACATTCAGATATTGTAGAACATACTCCCCAATGTATTAACTGAGTCCTTTCCAACTAGTTAGAAGCCTCTAAAATATGGGGAGGCACGTGTGAGGTCCAATTACCATATATCTAATTTCTGGTTTGAGGGATCTAGGTCGGGAATTGAAAATGTAGAATCAGAGAATTTATGGGACCATTATTTCAAATGTATAACTTTTTCTATTTTATTTCACAATTTTAAGAGATGCTAGACTGGAGATATAGGTATGTGTTGTATCCTGGGATTGAACCAGGATCATTTTTACATGCACACCTTTTCTAATATAAGTCCCTATTACCAAGGGCATGTGATTACTATTATTGGTTACAAATTTTCTAGTTTTATGATATTTTACATTGGGTGTCACACATGAAGATATAGGTATGTGTTGTAAAGACCAAAAATTCTCATACATAAATATTATATATTTTTAGATCAATATTCATTAAATAACATAATGATCCACACCGAAATCATTTAGGTATAGTACCATTAGAAACATAGACTCAAAACAACTTGTCCATAAGTGAGCTACATCATCTCCCACTATGTTCTTAATAACTAGAACCCTTATTAGACATATCATACATAATAAATTTCATTGTAACCAGGGGAAAGGAAGCATAAGAAATAACGAGCTTAGAATATTTGTAAAGGGAAACAAGGGAGATATCAACATATGATGAGAATAATTGTTTGAAAACAAAAGAATATAATTGAAAATCCTACGATGCATATGATAGATTATAAACATGAGTCATGGAATAAATCTTAGTAGTTCATAAGACATGAATAATAATGGAATAAAAGAACATGAATTATGATAACATTACATTTCCAAAAGGAATATATTTTTGGAAAACACAGAATAATATAAAATTATTTACTTAGTAGTTTGAGGATCATTTCAAAGACAATAATTCTGCAAGTGGTTCACTCCATAAACCATTATAGTAGTCGAGGTTCACTCCAAAAACAATCATAGTGGACCCAGTCCCTTACTGAACTGGGTTAGCTCCCCATTAGAATCTTATTTATCTCATGATATTTCAATCATTACCCAATTAATTGGAGGGAGATATAGGTACCAATCATATTTGGTATAACATAACCACCATCCATGGTTATAATGTAACCACCATCACATAATGGAAATAGTAAATATGTGTTCCATAAGATCATCAAATATTTATCATATCATAACCCTTAAAAATAATGGAGTTTCATGAAAATTTAACTATATAACAACTTATAAAAGAGAAATAGTTTTTATATGAATTTCATCATATAATAACCTATAGGAGAATAAGTTGGTTATATAAGCATTTTACAATGGTATAACACCTGGAAGAGAAATAGGTTTCATAAAATCCAGTAACTATAAAAATTAACCATTTATAGAAATAATAAGAAAGGAAACCTTGGATAATATCCCCAGTAAATCATAAGTAACATCTATGTATTACATCGTAGATGATAATTGATTTTAAAAGACCAGATGGACCATTTCATTAGGAAAATAAATTTTCATTGATAATAAAATTTTAAAACTGAAAATTCATAAAATATATTGTAAATAAATTTCATTTAATATAAAATATAAATATTATGAATAAATATTTAAAACCTTCTATGGTCATTATGGTAAGAAATTCCATACAATTTGTACACATTAAAAAATATTCATTTCTCATTTGCATTAAATTCCAATCAGTACTTGTTTTGAAAACAACATGAATATTACTTTAAAATATTTTTTAAAAAGGTAAAAATGAGTTAATTTTTTAATGAATAATTTTGATAATTTTAAAAACACTTTTTAAATAAAATTTAGAAAACCTTGTTTTAGAATATAATGCCTTTTTGACTAAAGAGATAATTAAATACGTTTTATTTATTAAAAATATTATTTTGAACAGTTGAGTACATAAAGAAAGTAAAATGATGGAAAGAAGTATTATTCATAAATAACAATATTATAATAAAATAATGATCTTATTTAGAGGTAGATCATATGATTTTATAATTGGAAGAATAATCATGAAGAATAAAGATATATGATGAGATTTCATCATAAAACCCATAGAACTTTCAGAACATTCAATCATAATCCCCATAAAATAATAAATTTAAATTAAAAACATATAATATCATGATAATAAATTAATTAATGATATTACATTTAAAAGAGGTTGTATATACACCTCATAAAATAATATATGTGCATAACATAACATATCCCTCAAATATGGAATATTGAGACAAAAATCCCCTACATTATGTCTCAAATTCCTTCATACACATTTAAACACACTATTTAATAAATATAAATTTTTTATACATATATGAAAAAACGTATTTGTATATATCATAACATATATTATTTATTTATGACCTTTTATTACCCATTTATTAACAATTCAATGTTAATATAATGTTTCGAGCAATTACTGCTTTGTTTTTTGTGAATGTTATGATTTGTTATTTTTTTGTTCTACTTAATTTGATCATAGTTCCATAAGCAAAATAATGTTAAAAATGATATAAATATTATATATATTTATTTGGAGTAATCCATTACATTTATATATTGAAAATGAAATACACCGTTCATAGAGATGGTAAGTCATACGTATGCATTAACGTGGTTTCCATTTTCATTATAGATTGAAAGTACAAAAGATAAATAATATATTAAAATTATATAATAAATTTTATATTATATAAATCAAAAAAAAATTTAAACCCATCCTTATATTCATCTATGAGAGGTGGTGATGAAACACGAATAACATCAGTTCACGAGGATGTAGTCCATCGTATACGTGAATGATGATTTTGTATCCCATTCTATGAAAGAGAAGATGGATAAAGGTTATAAGATTTAAAAAATAAAATCTATTTATATTTTGAATATTTGTGTTATTATATCATCATAATTTAATAATATTTTATAGAGTTATAATAATAAGTAAAAAAACATATATAAAAACGTTATCTTTTTTTCGGACAACATCTGTATGCTGAACCAAAATTCTTACTATATTAGAATTAAGATTAAAAAAGGAATATAGAATTTGAAGAGGGATTTAATAAAGATATTTATTTTGGTCTTGCCCAATCTAAATGGTTTTCTTATTGTGAAGAGGAGAAAATATGGGTGTCCTTTTATAAGTAAAGTGAGGGGTACAATTGTAATATTTGAAAAGAAAAAGGTGGAAGCACATTTTTTATATTTCATAACGCTCAAATATTAGACCATCTGTGAACCTTAGATAATATAAGTTATATATATGTTGATGCCGAAAAAAAGCCCTTAACTCCTGGAGGAAGTTTAGGAATGACGAAGCGAAGTCATATTTGGAATTAGAGGCCCGATCCGAAGGCCCGGGATATGGTGCGCGAAATAAAGGAGGCTCCGTGCGAAAAATTGATCTGTGCACGTAGAATCACCTGGTTTCGCGGAATTGAGCTGTTGAGGCGTGCAATATTTGCACGCCCCGGTTCCTCGCAGCGAGCTTTTGCGCGCCGGCTGCGCTCGGTGCAAAGAATTTCGCGCGCCACCTGGATTCCGCGCCGGAGGTCGCCTATAAATAGAAGGTGACCCAGAACGGTTTGGGGGTTGAGGAATCCGAAGAGACTCTCATGCGCGCAATTCGGCTCCCCCCGCACGAAAGATGACATCCAGGTAAAACCATCATTTCGCATAACCTTTCCACAGAGTTCGCCTTTGCGCGCAACTCCACCGACTTCAGTGAATTTGCCTCCTCCACAGTATTCCAACCTTGCGCGCAATCCGTGCCTCGTGCACGCAATACCCTGTCGTGCGCGCAAAACCCTGTGCATATTTCCCTCTCCACGCACAATTCCTTTGCTCCAATTGTGCGTCGTCCCGGTATTTTGCGCGCAAACGTTCCCTTTTGCGCGAAAAACCCAGGACTCCTCACCTTGACGCCCCTTGGCTACCCCCTGCACCGGCACCTGATGTCTCCCCTGACGGGCATGCGCGCCATGCGTTTTTTTCCCGTACGGCCTCCCAGGCTCATGTGAAGTAACCTTAACATCCCTTGGGCCGTGATTCCCGTTGCGTTGCTTTTCCTTATGCTTCTCCGCATAGGCACGCTAACGGCTATTGCTTCTTCGCATAGCCACGCTAACGTGGACCCCCTGGTGGTTCTCCCTGCGCCCCCCCCCCCCCCCCCCTTCATATGGCTTTGCTGATGCCTTCCCTTCCACAAGGGGTAGAGGGCGTTGGTCATGTAAGCCCTAGGGGTGTGGAGCGAACCCACCTCGTCCAAGCTGCAAGACGTTAAACTGCTAAGCACCTTGTCCTTAACACAAGACGTTAAACTATGGTCCGACCTCGTGCTTCGCACGCAGGGCCCCCTAGCTCGGAAATTTTTTACGCCCACTCGTCTCCATGGGAATGGACTCTTCCTCACATAGAATGAGATCCTCCTTGTCGAGCGGCATTTGTCCTCGGGGGAAGGGCTGCCTCAGAGCGTAAGCCCCTAGCCTTTCTTGCGGATGATTGCACCTGTGCATCTCCATACTTCCCCCCTGCCAAGGCTAGTGGAGTCCTTTTCCCACTGCACTTTGTCGCACCACGGGCCTCCACCCTAGAGTAAGCCCCGACACCAAGGGCCTTTAACCACGCGTAAGCCCCTATTTCCTCTTTGGGCCGCTCAACGCGTAAGCCCCATTCCGCTTCTCACGGACGCACCCTTCGCGACGTGATTGTCTAGTCCCTGCTGCCTCGTGTTTCCCACACCGAGCATGACTCACGTGGGCTTAGAGTGCGTGTTGACCATGAAATCTTCTTTTGGGCCTCCCCAGAGCGTAATCCCCATCCCAGCGAACTACGTGGACTTTGATCCGTGCTAACGCATGGTACGTAGGAAGCCTCCACGAGGTTCAATCCCACCACCCGGTCGTCCCGACCTCTCTCTGTCGGTTCCCCGACCACCATGGGCTGCCTCAGAGCGTAATCCCAAAATATTCTGTCCCGCATGACGTTAAACTGTATCGCGTCCTGCATGACGTTAAACTGTATTACATCCTGCATGACGTTAAACTGCATCGTGTCCCACATGACGTTAAACTGTATTCCGTCCCGCATGACGTTAAACTGTATCGCGTCCCGCATGACGTTAAACTGTATCCCCCCTATTGGCCCATCTTAGAACATAAGCCCCATGTCTCACTCCACCATCCATCCCGATCCTTACCCAGGCCGCCACATCCCGGTGAGATCATACCACCCTTTCCCACTCCATGATATATGGGAAGCCGCCCACGTGCTGGCCCCTACATCGATGTTCCCCCTAGGGATCCTTCAACCAGATCTGTCTCCGCAAGACGTTAAACTCGCGACATACCCTGTGTTAAACATGGGAAGCTGAGGAAAACCTCATTTGGTACACATTCCCCGCGTTTGATGTGGGATGCCTCGGGCTTCCGCGCCCTCGAGAAGCCCTGTGATGAGGGACCAAAGACAAACATGCCGACGATGCGCCAACGTGACCATTATCCACACCGCAGGTTGCTGTCCCGACAAGACCCCTTGGAGCATCTTGAAAGAAGAAGCGTAATTAACTGGCGTCCATGTAGATATGGCACCAGGAATGAGCTTCACGAACCCGTATTAAATCTTTGAGGGAGATCCGGACTAGGTAATGAGCTCCGAGGAGGAATCCATGGAGGGAAGAACCGACATCCCATCATCCCGGTTTCGATCAAGGAGAATAATTTCCTGAACAAGGAATGGATGACGCCCGCCTTTGGAAAGTGGGAATGCGGGGCAACAAGCAGCGCACCCTCCCTGGCGGACGGACGCGCGCGCCCCGGCGAAAGCATCAGAAACAAAAAATGGTGAACCAGACGTCAAGCTCTTCTCCTCAACACAGGTAATGGTAGCTGTTGGAGCATCAGAATAATAGCATGTCCCCAGGTCTGGGTAACCCTCACCGGGACGTGAACCCGCCAGGGGTCGAGGCCGTCAGGACGTTGACTACTCCGTTCTGTGAGGTCGTCAGCGTGGATCCCTCTCGCCGACCATGGAAGACGGAATGATGACGGGCCTTGGTTATTTATATCCTTTCTTGTTGATACTAATGGGTTCATCTCCCTGTTTCCAGGAATCAGATCACTGCATTTGGAGCTTGATCGCCACCTGCCCACCGGCACAGGGGCAGGGGCAGTGCCGACGCGACTACCCCGCACGGTCCCACATATCCCACAGTCGCTCCGACTTCGATCGCCGTAGCAGCCAGGCGCTTGCGCCCCCTCTCCCCATCAGAAATCATCCAACGGAGGGTGATCAATAACCTGGTTCGTAGGTATGACGAGGAAGGGTTCATCCCCACCAGGGGCATATCCCGCTTGGATCTAGAGGCGGTCGCGCCTCACCACCATCGCCGCCCTCGAGGGCCGCGCTGGGAGCCGCCGCTCCCCACGCTGACGTTCAACCGCTTCAGGAGTCTATCCTCGGAGCGCTTTAACACATCCCTCCCCTACGCCAATGAGGTAGGGGATGTCCGGGTCCACTTGATCGGCGATCCGTCCTAGGGGTTAATGGCAACAACCCCCACCAGGCTGCATCGACGCTGCCGCTCGACTCCCAGAGCCGAGGGGCAGGCAATATTCATGCCCGCACCGCCGGTTCCGGCCCATCTGACTCGACGCCAGCGTCGGGCGCGAGTGGGGGAGAATACCTGTCCTGGGGAACCAGCATCAGCAACCATTGTGGCCCCTGCTAGTGCTGACTCCTGTTCCCAGATCCTTGCGCATGTTGAGCAGGGGAAGCCGCGCACCCGACTGGGATCGAAACCCCGACAGCCCTACAGGCAGGTTGGGTCGAATCTCCTGATCGCGGACACTGGCAATGGCCACTATAGACCAATCTGCGGTAGTGTCGCTCACTATGAAGGCTCATTTCGTGCCGCCGATCTGGGAAGCTGAAAGAATCTTCGCGACGGCTATGCTCCGAGTATGACTCCTTCCAGCACCCACTGCATGGGGTATGAGGTCACTCCCCCTACCGCCGGTCGTGATCATGGAGTCATTGTGTATCCAGTCGCTCACTCACATGGAGGTCCTCCCCATGTCCGTTTCGACATCTGTCCCAGTGCTTCTCACACCCCGGCCTTCGGTCCCCTCTACCCTAGCTCTATTGTGGTCGGGGGACTCCATGAAGGAAGTTTTCTTTACCCGGAGAAGCTACCCAGGGGCAGGAAGGCTGGGCGTCATCGCCGTAGGAGGAATGTCAGGGGAGTCCGGATGGGAATCAGACCAGTCAGTTTCTCGGATTCTGAGGTAGAGTACGAATTGACGATAGAACCCCCCCCCCCCCAACCTTTCGAGTTGAGGGAAGGGATGGGGACATGGCACGTCAGTCTCGTACTCCCTGAATGTGAGATCCATATGATTCTGTCCTCCCTTCGAAGGTATATCCAGGAGGACGAGGGCTTGGCGTACCGCCAGGGATCAAGCCCGCAGTTGCCGCTGATCTCCCCGGAAGCACCTCCTGCCCCTATTATAGAGGGTGAGGAACTTATCTGGGGACTGACGGAAGGATTGCGAGGTGACACACCCTCGGCGAGCACCGGCGTTGTGACAGGAGGCCCATCCACCGGCCCATCCTATCGCGACATGGTGGCCTGGGCACTACAACCCCGGGAGGATGACCCAGGGATCGGAGGCCAATCGGCCTATTCGCCGTATTCCCCACCGGCCATCCCACCGCCCCGATGGCCTACCTCGGCGCCATTTCCAGTTCCCCGACTTTCCTCGGTGGAAGAGCAGGGGCGGAAAGTTCCGGACCTCGAGCTGGAGCCATGGAGCTTCTGGACCGTTCTTGCAGCGGGCCACTTCCCTGAGAAGTTTTGGCCAGTCGCAGAATCAGGTTTTGATGTGCCAGAGTCACTCACCCGGGGAGAGTTTGAATGCTTCCGCCAGATTCTTCGGGTGACTCACTCCCGCCTCTGTCATTAGCTAGCACCTTACCCTGGTATCCAAGCGCATATTGAGGAGATTGGTGAGCAGTGCCGCCGGGTTGACCTAGTAGCACTCCCCGCGGTCCGGCACCCCGAGTCGTTGGGCCTCCACGAGGCCCTTCAGCAACAATGCGTCCAGAGTTTTCAATGTCTCCTCATTGTTATTTAGGAGGCCACCCCCCACGCGCACATCCATGGGTGGGGGAAGTACGCTGCTCTACTATTCGGTGCGATCTGCCGGCAGCCCGATCCACTGGGCGACCCTAATGGAACGTCTCCAAGGGCAGTAGCATTCAACATGGTTGAACCTTCAGATGAGGGAAACATTGCGGAGCCCCTCGATGGGGACTCACCCCCCCCCCCCAAAAGGACAGGCTGCTACTGGACCCATCTGGGAGGATTACTCGCCAACAGAGGAGCTTCCTAGGCCTTCCTGTACCCACGGAGGCACTGGCGCTGAGCCGAAACATCGGCAAGGGTAAAGAGCCCGTCGGGTCTGTCAAACTCGCCGACCCAACTGCCTCAGTGCAGAAAGCAGTGGAAGATCCTGATAAGGCCATGTTGTGCCAACAGCTAGCCAAGCAAAAGAGGCTGATTGATGAGCTCCTAGCCGAACGCATTGCAGAGCGGAGGCCTGTCTACGGCAACCCTAGACCAGGACAGCAGGGGCAGGAGCATCTACCCCTTGCTGAGATCCTCCCGGGAAACCGTGACTGTGTTGTGTTCACCGACAGGGGAGACACTGGAGCCCATGGAAAGAGGGCGCGATATGTTTCCCCGAACCCTCCCGAGCAGCGAGACAACCTGGGAGACCCTGCTCGGTTTCCTCCCGCTGCTCCGAGAGTCGCTACGCCAGTTGCCCCCCGAGCCGCTGAGCGCGACTATCGTATCAAAGAGCCTGAAAATGCGCTTGTGGTTAGAGATCCCTGTCAGGACAGGAATCTACATTCGTATGATCTGATTGAAGTACTCATCGCTCGCTTGGAGGCCCTAGAAACTCGGCAGGTGGCGATCCCACCGGATGGCAAGTCATACCCCGCATGGGTGGATGACATGCCGGCCCCGCCGAGATTTGGGAACCCCACTTTTCCCCCTTTAACGGGACCGGAGACCCGCCACAACACTTGGCCCACTTCAACTCGAGGTTCGGGCCTATGTTAGAGACTCTGGCGCAGCAGGAGGCTGCCAAGCTCCGGTGCTTCGTTTAGACACTGGAAGGACCAGCGTTCGTTTGGTACAGCCAGCTCCCTGTTGGATCAGTGACTAGCTGGGAGGACCATCGCCGACAATTACTCTACCAGTTCAGTTCCACAACCCGGAAGACGAACATTGTAGACCTCTTCAGGTGCAAGAAAAGGCCAGACGAGCGAGTCGTGGACTTCATCGCCCGGTGGAAGGGGCTCACGTACTCCATTGACATGCCACAGACTCAAGAGCAATTACTGACGATGTGTGTGGGGAACGTCAAGGCGGATTTGGTTCCTTCCCTGATCACACAGAATTACCCTGGAGGGTTCCAGGACTTCTCAGACAAGGATCAGCGCCTCGAAGAAGCCCTGCAACAGGCTAGATAGGCACGCCTACTGCCTCCTGTGATCACTGCAAAAAGAGCCGCCAGAGCCTAGCTCACTGTTGTGGCGTAGGTAGAGGCCCCCAGATAGCTAGAGTTGCTTCCGGTGAGTCCATATCAGTAGGCTCATAGGGGTCCACCCCCACAGCCTCCGGCCTAGTAGTGACCGCCTCTAAATCGGCAGGCGCCTCCGCGTAACGCACCGCCACCACCTAGGTGAGGTAATCCGGCTTCGCCTCCTCGGCCTGCTCCTCCGGCCGCTGGCCATGGTAAACCCCCAAGAGTCCCCTTTCCAGAAAAAAGGAATCGGGCTAACTCTTTTTTGTGAGGCCCAGGTCCCCGGCTATTTCCGTAGCGTGTTGGAGCAGAGGGTCGTGCGACTGCCTGAGTGTCGGAAGCCAGAAGAGGCATGTCTCATGGATCGCCCTAACTACTTCCCTTATCACCAGTTCCTGGGACACACCATTTAGAAATGCTATGTGTTCAAGGACTGGCTCCAAGACTAGATTGACAATAACATAGTCAGGTTGGGCCCAGCCCCGGCACAGGTGGCAGGTGTCTTTGTGGGATCAGATGGTAGTAGTGACGACGGGGATGGGTGGGAATAGGTTTCCGACCGTGGGTCCCGGATGTATAACGACTGGGTGGCCCACGGGATGGTCGCCCGTGCCCATGGCATCATCCGTGCCCGCCTGGACCATCCAGAGCCCTCAGAATCTGCGAGCACCGCTTCGGCATTGTCATCCCAGCCTAATTCTTCCCAGAAGAGCAGGCGGCGACGAAAGAAGAAAGAACGTGCCTTGCCATTGCCATCGTCTTCTCACACGCTTTGCGATTTTATGCCCCCAGAAATGGGGATCCCTCTGAGACCCCATTTGGTAATGGATGACTCCTCGAGCGAGAGCTCGGGGTATGCTTCGGTTAACACCATAGAGTTGGTAAATCCCTTTGTGGCTCCCGATGACGAGGAGCGCCAGGTGAACCTCCCCGAGAGCCCGGGGTACGCTTCGGTTAACACCGTAGAGTTGATAAATCGTTTTGTGGCTCCCGAAGATGAGGATCCCCAGGTGAACCTCCCAGAGAGCCTGGGGTACACTTCGGTTAACACCGTAGAGTTGGTAAATCCCTTTGTGGCTCCCGGCGACGAGGAGCGCTAGGTGAACCTCCCTGAGAGCCCGGGGTACGCTTCGGTTAACACTGTAGAGTTGGTAAATCCCTTTGTGTCTCCCGGTGATGAGGACCGCCAGGTGAACCTTCTCAAGGGCCCAGGGTACGCTTCAGTTAACACCGTAGAGTTGGTAAATCCCTTTGTGGATCCCGATGATGAGGAGCGCTAGGTGGACCTCCCTGAGAGCCCGAGGTACGCTTCGGTTAACACCGTAGAGTTGGTAAATCCCTTTGTGGCTCCCGACGACGAGGAGCGCCAAGTGAACCTCCCCGAGAGCCCGGGGTACACTTCGGTTAACACCGTAGATTTGGTAAATCCCTTTGTGGCTCCCGACGATGAGGAGCGCCAGGTGAACCTCCCCGAGAGCCCGGGGTACGCTTCGGTTAACACCGTAGAGTTGGTAAATCCCTTTGTGGCTCCTGACGATGAGGAGCGCCAAGTGAACCTCCCCAAGAGCCCGGGGTACGATTCGGTTAACACCGTAGAGTTGGTAAATCCCTTTGTGGCTCCTGATGATGAGGAGCACCAGGTGAACCTCCCCGAGTGCCCGGGGTACGCTTCGGTTAACACCGTAGAGTTGGTAAATACCTTTGTGGCTCCCGACGACGAGGAGTGCAAGGTGAACCTCCCCAATGTCCCCTATTGTCGCCAACGTCGACGGAGCCGTGGCTATGTGAATTGCTGGGGCATGACGGTCGTCACCTCCAGTCAGGCCGTGCACGCCACCGAGACCAGGCAGTAGGCCCGGTATAGAGAGTAGCTCTCGTGTCTCCCTCACCCGGTGACAACAGGTTCACCTCCACCATCGTTTGTGTTGCTCGATCGGGAGAAATCGCCTTGCCCGCGTCACAACCAGCCCAGCCCTGCCACTAGCCGACTACGGCCTTCCGGTCCTAGAATAGTAGCCACCTCCCGGGCTTCAGCTGGTGAACAGTGGGACGTGCCTAGTACCAGTCAGTCACCGGTCCCGCTAGCAAGGCCCTTCATGCCCCCAATCGCAGAGCGACCTCCTGTTAGCAGAAGCTCGCGTTTGGCGCAAAAGTATGATGTCCTGAAGCACATGGCCGGCATTCTGGTGAGGATTTCCATCCTTGAGGCCCTCCGCCTGTCGTCTGAAATGCGTGAGGTGCTCGTCGAGGATCTGAGGATCCCCCACTAGTTTGAAACGGAGGTAGGGGCCGCAGAAGCCTTCCACACTGAGGTGATTGAGGACGCCTAATGTCAGGCGGTTATCTCATTCTCCGGTGAAGATGAAGACCCTCCCATAAAAGGGGCACATCCGCCCACTGTAAATCACCGGCCAGTTCAATGGTGTGGAGGTCCGTCGCTGTCTTATCGACACAGGTTCTGGGATTAACTTAATCCCAACTCGGACACTACGAAAACTGGGGTTGTCTGAGTATGATTTTACTCCCTCCGACCTCAGAATCCATGGGTATGAAAGGACCGAGAAAACTCCACTCGGCAAGATTCGTTTGAAGACCCTGTTCGGAAGCTTAATTGTCAATACTGAATTCATGGTTGTCTCCCAGGACACTGCTTATAATGCGTTGATGGGCAAGCTGTGGCTCCATCTTCACGTAGCGGTTCCCTCATCATACCATCAGTGCCTCAAATACTCCCTTAAGGGTCGAGTGGGTGTGCTCCAAGGAGTTGCGTCCCCGTTTTCCTCTTGTGAAGCTCGTTACCTAGACGCTGACTATTATAAGAGAAAGGACAAGCAGATCCTGGAAGGTGAGGTTGAGCCTGCCGCTGTCGCGAGTGATCCCTGGATAGGTTTGGATGACGCATATGTCTTCCCAATCCATTGTTTAGAAGCCATGACTCCCGATATGGGAGAGTGCTTTGTTGTCTCGGGTACCAGAGGAAGCCATATTTTCGGGTCTAAGTGACGGCGGGAAATCACCTCGTACTCTTACACCAACCAGGCCCGAGTGATCCCCGAGCCTCCTACCCCCATACGATATCGGGATGTTGGGCTTATGGCAACGGTAGTACGTCATATGTGCATGTTTCGCCGATCCGGGATCGACCGGCTCAAGCCAACGCGACACCACTGCTTCGATGTCATAAAGCGTGGCCCCTTGGGCCGCAGGCCGGATGGGATTGGATCAACCGCCTTTGTCGTTATGGTCTCTGGGGTGCATGATTCTCCCGTCGTGACGACCTCTACCGCCCAAGCCGGTGCTAGCTCCCCATCAGGGTCGAGCAGCCCCGAAATGGCTCCCCCCGTGGACGATCCTTCCACAAGCGGAGAAGAAGACATGGAAGATGCTCCTCCTGCCTTTGAGGAGGGCGTCTCCGCCATAGTCGACGAGCTCGTACAGGTGATCCTCAGTAGTGAGGCGGACCCGAGACCCACATTGGTCAGCACCGCTATGCCTCCCGAGGAATGGAAACAGTACATAGACTTCCTAATACAGCATCGTGATGTGTTTTCCTGGAGTTATGACGAGATTTCGGGACTAGATCCCCAGGTATCCGTCCACCGCCTAGGCCTCCCAGCAAACCATCGCGGGTTCAAGAAGCCTCCCAGAAAAATTCACCCCTTTCACGGTGCCATGGTTGATGCCGAAGTTGATAATCTCATTAAGGCCAACTTCGTCAGGGAAGTCCAGTACCCCATGTGGCTAGCCAACATTGTGCCCATCAGGAAGAAGAACGGGCAGATCAAGGTCTACATCGACTTCCGTGATCTTAATCGCCACTGTCCGAAGGATTACTTTCCCCTTCCCGTGACAGAGCTGTTGATCGACGCTACGCCCGGGTTCCAAGCCCTCTCCTTCATGGATAGTTACTCCGGGTATAACCATATCTGGATGGCCACCGAGGATGAAGATTTCACTGCCTTCAGGGCCCCCAGGGCACTTTCTGCTATCGGGTTATGCCCTTCGGCCTGAAGAACGTGGGTGCCACCTATCAACGGGCTATGCACTGCATATTCAAGCCGATCCTCGAGACGCTAGTGGAGTGCTATGTAGATGACCTGGTGGTTAAATCTCATCAGCGTCAGGACCATCTCAAAGACCTAGAGAAAGTGTTCGGTTTGCTCTGTTCTCGTCACTTGAAGATGAACCCGTTGAAGTGTGCCTTCGGGGTCACCTCCAGAAAGTTTCTTGGCGTCATCATCAAGTATCGAGGTATTGAGATCGACCCCAAGAAGATCAAGTTCATCAGTCAGATGCCTCCCCTGAGTGATATTCGGGATCTTTGAGGCCTCCAACGCCACTTAGCCTATATACGCTGATTCATTGCGAATTTGGCCGGCAAGTGTACGCCCTTTTATCGGCTCATGAAGAAAGCCGCCGCCTATGGGTGGGATGAAGGGTGCCAGACCACTTTTGAGGAAATCAAGTAGTATCTGCTTCAAACTCTGGTCCTGATGCCACCCATTCCTAGAAATCCAATGGTCCTTTACGTGACCGCCCTGGTGCGATCCCTCGGCGCCCTTCTCGCCCATAAGAACAACGAGGGAACGAAGAATAGCCTCTACTAACTCAGCCTCATGCTCCTAGACGCTAAAGTTAGATACTCTCCCATCGAGAAGAGCTGCCCGGCGCTTGTATTCGCTGTACAGAAATTGCGGCACTACTTACTGCACAACGAGGTACAGCTGGACACTCGGGTAGACCCGTTGAAATACATCCTGAGTCGGCATCTGTTGACCGGCCAATTGGCACGCTGGGTGGTGATCCTCCAGCAGTTTGAAATTAGGTTCATACCTCAGAAGGCCTTCAAAGGACAGGCATTGGCAGACTTCTTAGTTGCTCATCCAACCTCTATGGATCAGCTGCTGGATTTGGGCTTTCTTGATCAGGAAATCCTCTCAGTCGATCACACCACCCCATGCTGGCAGATGCACTTTGATGGCACATCCCTAAGCCCTACCGGTAGAAGGCTCAATGATCCTATGCTTAACAGAGTGGGCCTGGGTATCGTCTTCATCACCCCGGAGCAAGCCGTTCTTCCATATTCTTTCTTGTTGTCAGAGGGCTGCACCAACAATGAGGCAGAATATCATGCCCTCATCACCGGCCTCGAGTTGGCTCTGGAGGTTGACGTACCCCACCTGTATGTAAAAGGGGACTATGAGCTAGTCATCAATCAGGTTAATGGTGACTACACTGTCAGGAAGCCAGAACTCGTTCCATTGCTGGAGTGTACCCTCCATCTAATGGCAAAGTTCCCATCCTGACCAGATGTCGTTCACGTTCCACGGTTGCAGAACAGTCGAGCAGATGCTTTGGCCAGCCTGGCCTCATCACTCGCAGAGCCCGAACAGGATGACCTAATCATCCACATGGCGCATCGAAGAGTCATTGCTCCTATTATCTCGGAGGGCGGTCGTGGCCCGCGAGCGAACCATCTCACCGCTGGTGCCCCCGCGTCAGGACCCCCCGGGGCTTCATGCATTGTGATCGAGACAGTTCCTGACTGGAGGACACCCTTGGTTGAGTATCTCTGGCACGACAATCTTCTGATGGACCGAGTAGAGTGGGAACAAATCTGGCGCCTTGCGCCGTAGTTCACCCTTCAAAGCGGTCCTAGCCGTGAGCAGATCTTTTACAGGCGCAGTTTTGACGGTGTTCTCCTCCGTTGTCTTCAAGGAGTTGAGATCCCGCAGGTCATGCAGGAAGTGCACACTGGCTCCGGTGGCGCCCACCAGGCCGGGTCGAATTTGTCCCACCAGATTCGGAGACTGGGACACTTCTGGCCCTCCATGACCCATGACTGCATCGAGTACGCCAAGAGGTGTCATGCGTGCCATGTTCATGCTAACTTTGTGCATAGGCCACTAGAGACACTCCATACTACTAATTATTATTGGACCTTTGCAGTCTGGGGGTTGGATGTCGTAGGGCCTTACCCGTCGGTGACGGCCCGCCAGTGCCGGTTCATCTTAATCGCCACAGATTTCTTCTCAAAGTGGGAAGAGGCAGCCCCGCTTAGGGAAGCCAAGGCTTGTTCTATCGCTGACTTCATGAGTTCCAATATCATTCACCGGTTTGGAATACCTCACGCTATCCTCATGGATAACAGAGCCAACTTCCGAGCGGCCGAGATGAAGAGATTGTACGCCAAGTAAAACATTCGTTCTAACCACACCTCCCACTATCATGCGCAGGAAAATGGATAGATTGAGGTATTTAATAACCGTTTGTAATATTCTGCAATAAATGGTTGGTCAGAACAAGGAAAGTTGGCCGGACAAGCTCCCCAACGCCCTCTGGGCTTATAGGACGACGACTCGCAATTCCACCCAGGTGACCCCATATTCCCTGGTATACGGAGCTGAGTCTGTCCTTCCCATCGAGGTCCAACTTCCCTCATTGTGCACGGCGGTCTACGACCAGCAAGAGTCGGACAGAGTTGCCGAGATCCATCTAGCCGAATTGGAAGCGCTGGATGAAATTAGGCTTCACGCTTTACATAACTTGGAAAGGCATCAGAGCAGGATGGCTCGAGCTTTTGATAAGAAGGTTCACCTCCGCTCCTTCCTGCAAGGTGAAAAGGTGTTGGCTCTCAGAGCGCCAATGATTCACGGCAGGAAACCACCCAAGTTGGAACACAAGTGGGAGGGACCTTTTATTTTCCATAAGGTCTATCCCAATAGTGCGTATTCCCTGGTGACTATGGATGATGAGCGTATCACTCCTCCCACCAACGCCAGGTTCCTCAAGAAGTACTTTGCTTAAACTGTATGGTCCTGCATGACCTTAAACTGTATGGTCCAGCACGACCTTAAACTACACTCTTCCCTACATCTAGGCTCCAGGGTCCGACCTCTAAGACATAAAACTATGATCCTATTTTGGTTCTGCCCTTTTCACGGTCCGAGCTCTATGACCTAAAACTAAGACCTATATTTCGTCCAACATGACGTTGAACTGTATTGCAATAACTACGTTTAGCTTGATTCCCATCGTAATGGGATACGTAGGAATGCCTAGACCTTTCGTCTTTGGGACCATCTTGAGGTCCTCTGTTACGTCTGTTTCGCCTTTGGGACTTTGACGACAGGGTCGCGTGGCGTGGTGTGAGATTATGTCCCCATTCACGTCGGGTATGCGATAGCTGCACCCTGCGCACCCTGTCCTCAGGGTTTATCCCTCCTCTGTGCAATGGCATTTAAAGACGCATATCAAGAACTACGTGTGGCTTGAATCCCATCCTTATGGGATACGTAGGACCGCCTGAACACCTAGATGTCAGTTCCAGCCCCATCTCTTATGAGATCCCACGATCTCCCGGTGCCCAGGGTGTTTGGCATTACGCCCCCTCTTTTTTGCCCAGGGATCCGCTATCTCTTGGCCGCTCTCGGACTGAGCCCTCTGACCCTTTCTAGTGGTCTGCTGATGTGCTCAAGGCACTCTGGTCTAGAACTTAGAGTGCCAGATTCGACTTAGACATGTTCCATACACTTCCCAAGCTTCGTGTTCCCTTTCATTTGGGCCCTCGCCATCCTTCATACCTGGAGGGACCCCCAAGAACGGCCTGGATACAATGCCCAAGGGCTCTCCTACCGTTATGGGCTAACGCCCCCGAGGGTTTCAGACAACAAATTGATACAAATCCCGCAATGCGAACATGGTCAGCGGTTGATGCTCATTTGTTTGTCCCCATGGCTAACACGAAACGATGCTGTGTTGTGAACATTGTCAACAGTAATCCTCAGTCATCACACAGGTTCCCCCTGGCCCTTAATGTTGGTGTCATGGTTCATTTCATGTTCCGCCCCGCCGCGTCAAGGTGGAATCTCGACACTCCTTGTACTAACCCTCAGTACACCCCCGCACATCAGACAGACCGAGCTGCATAACGGTGTCTCTCGGGGCTCCCGCAATCTGAGCGCTAGAGTATGTGCTTGGGTCTCTTCTATACGGGTTGCGTGCAGCTTGACCTTCATCCCCTTAGGGGAGTGTGGAGTTTCCCATACATTGCGTTTCGGGCCCAGCATAGTTGGGAGCTAGCATCTGCAGCCCCTCCCTGATTATTGAACCCTCGTAGGCCCCTTTGCCCGAGGGTCCTCTCTCTGTTGGTCCAAACCATATGACCTTAAACAATGTTGTTGGTCCAAACCATATGACCTTAAACTGTGCTGTTGGTCCAAGCCATATGACCTTAAACTGTGCTGTTGGTCGAAACCATATGACCTTAAACTGTGCTGTTGGTCCAAACCATATGACCTTAAACTGTGCTGTTGGTCCAAACCATATGACCTTAAACTGTGCTGTCGGTCCAAACCATATGACCTTAAACTCTGCTGTTGTTCCAAACCATATGACCTTTAAACTGTGCTGTTGGTCCAAACCATATGACCTTAAACTGTGATGTTGGTCCAAACCATATGACCTTAAACTGTGCTGTAGGTGCAAACCATATAACCTTAAACTGTGCTGTTGGTCCAAACCATATGACCTTAAACTGTGCTATTGGTCCAAACCATATGACCTTAAACTGTGTTGTTGGTCCCATCACACGACCCTAAACCGTGACATTATCATCCTGGTCGCACGACGAAAAACAAAACTGCATTGTGGTGACCTCGTTGTAGAGGACATCACGTTCGGTATTGGTTTTATGTCATGACATTTGTCAACACCTATCATGGCTTGACGCTTGTGGCGACACCATGTCCTGCTACTCTGGGCCAGTCGCTTCACAACAAAAAAACCACTCACCTTAAAGGACAAACCAGATTTATCAAACGCCGCTTCTTTTAGTGCAAGGGACACACCCGCACTCCCCTTTTCCCTTGGCACTGGTATCTTACCATGTCTCGTTCAGAACTACGTATGGCTTGATTCTCATCCTTATGAGATATGTAGGAATGCCTGGGGCACTTCCCCATGGGTCCAGCCTACCTCCGTGTTCGGTCCCTCGACTCGACCGTTTCCCCGGAGAGCACATGTTATGTAGGGCTTAGGTCCTCCTTCACGTCGGGTTTTGTAACCGCCTGGCCATGTGTCCGTTTCTCCCCTTTCCTTATGGTCCGAGCTCTAAGACCTAAAACTAAGATCCTTATGGTCCGAGCTCTAAGACCTAAAACTAATATCCTTATGGTACGAGCTCTAAGACCTAAAACTAAGAACCTTACGGTCCGAGTTCTAAGGCCTAAAACTAAGATCCTTACGGTCCGATCTCTACGACCTAAAACTAAGATCCGTATTTCGTCATGCATGACATTAAACTGTATTTCGTCCCGCATGGCGTTAAACTGTATTTTCAGAACTACGTGGTGATTGATTCTCGTCCTTATGAGATACAAAGGACCGCCCAGACGTTTGGTCTTGGGTCCAGCCCCAGGGATTAGTAAACCCCGTCCTTCCTTATTGTCGGCCGCTCGGCCCGACTTCATGGGAAGTGGTGTAGTTGGGATATCTACCCTGAGCATGTTCGGGATGCCCCATGGTAATAATAGGAAGCCGCAGTTCTCTCACCAAAGAGGTCCTTCTTGGAAATTGGGACGACCCATGATCAGGTTGGTACGTCCGCCTAATGCGCCTTCGCCATGGTGGCGCAATTTCGGGAGTGTTGGACTCTGTTCGAACAAACCACCACTCCACCTTCAATGCCTTGCATCCCCCCTTGTTTGGACCCTCATTTCCATTAGTGTTTGACGGGACCCCCTAACAGTATGGATGCTCGACCTATGGTCCGCCTACTATCCTGGGCCAACATTCCGGAGAACTGGTCATGTTTGACGGGACCCCCTAACATTATGGATGCTCGACTTATGGTCCGCCTACTATCCTGGTCCAACGTTCTGGAAAACTGACAAACGATATTTGAGTTTGGACCCATGTTGTGAACATAGTCAGCGGTCAGCCCTCATTTATTGTCCTCCCATTCTGGGCCAACGTGATATGGATTCTGTGTTTCTACCACGGTTGACAGTTATCCTCCATGGTTGCGCCCCATTGGGTTCCGAATTTGGGAAGCGTGATTCACCCTTTCTCTCCATTCCCCTGTGTTCGGATGGATTTCAATGCCCCCGGCATTTCCCCACTTGTGTGTAAGAGCACATTGAGAAGTCAACACATCAATTGGCTTAGGGGTCTCCTCAGAAGTCCAGGCCCAATTTTGGATTCCTGAAGCTTGGTCAATGCCCCACAGTTGAACGAAATGATGGTACGAGCATCTTCTGCTCCTTGCGTTGGTCACGACCCACATGAGCCTAGGGATGAGTTGTTATTCGTTTCGAAACTATGGTTGAGCGCATTAAACCAAGGGTACAAATGAATGGATGTGGCCATATATTGGATTGAGACGATGAGCAGTACAAGCAGAAAGTTCATGAGATGACAAAAACAAAGCCCTCAGGGTTTAGAATGCTGAAGCGATCTTTCCAGTGCTACTACCCTCTGGCTAGTAGCCTCCAGGATGGCTTCTCGCTCTTTGAAGACTCTCTCCTCATCGGCCACCATAGAGCGCAGCTCGCCAGCCCTAGCTTGTGCCTGCGCCCGCTCGGTTTGAAGTACGGTCATCTGGTGACTCACCTCCACCAATTGTTCCTACGCATCCGCCAGCTGGGCCGTCAGTTGATCCATGAGCTCAGAGCATGTTGCGATGAAGGCCTCTTTATCTGCCGCCTTCCCTTCAAGGTGCCGGACTTCCTGCTCCGCCCTCAGCAGCGCTCTCCGATCCTTCCCGGCATTGGGAAATGTCGGTGCGCCGGCTGATCTCGCGTATCTTCTCGGCCATGTAATCACGGACTTCCAGATGAAGGCGTAGAGCGTCAGCCCCTCCGGCGCACAGGAAGCGCAGCCAGGTCTGAAGTGATCCCATCCGCCTCAGCTAATCTGACTGGGGATGCCTGAGAAAGCACTGGATACACTTCCACCCTTTGCGTCATGTCATCCGGATCTCCTCGGCGGCCTCTAAGTCTGAGTCATAAATATCCTCAGGGTCAGCGGGTCGATATAGGGGGAAGGCCGCCAACAGATCGGTAGCAGGATCCACCCCAGGGATGTCTTCGTGAGGAATAAAATCCTCAACGTCCGGGCGAACTTCTCTCGCCCCAGCAGCAATGATGCCTCTACCAGCTTCCGACCGCATTTCAAGAACAGCGCCGCTGATGTCCGCCGCCCCCTGTTCATCTATTGTCGGGGCCAGCTCAGTGCAGAGAGCATGTTCCGAGCAAGGTGGTATGTCCGCCGCTGGTCCACTCGCGGATGGCCCGGGCTCCATAGACTGACGTGCCTCCAGGGTTGAGATCACTGCGCAGGGCATACGCTGGTCAAACAGGATCTTTTGACACCAAGCACCAGTAGTGAAGCGTGAGACTTACAGGAATCCAGAGCATCGTTCCCCAGTGTTCCGGCCGCTGCAGGAGCAGCCATAAGGGGAGACCCCTCTGCGCTAGTTAATTCAATGATGGGTGTTGGATCCCCATCATGTCCCACTGGTTCCTCTCCGCCCTCCTCTGGTGGGGACGCCTGTCCACTGTTCAGCTACTCCTGAGTAGGATGGGGAAGTGAGTTAGAATTTGGAAAGTAGAATAGATGAATGAGGGAAATGAATGAAGACAGAGACAAACCTAGAGAATCTCGGTTATGTCGAGATCAGAGTCGGCAATTTCGCCGCTCTCTCGAAGACTCCCTTGGTAGGTCGCCCCTTTCGACCCCTCACCTTCAGGATCCTCTTCTTCATCTTCTCCCTCGCCTTCGTCCTCTCCGGTCTCCTCCTCCCCCTCCGGCTCCTCATCACTGTCGCCTTCTCCCGGCGACATCGCTTCCGGATCATTCTCCTGGCAGAGCATCACTTTCACTAGAAAAGTTGGCTCTGCAAGCCGCCCCCTTTGGCATGCGTATGCATCGATGGCCGTCAGATAAGAATGTCGCCGATGGAACTTCACTCGGTCGGTAATTCGAACGAGCCCAACCTCCGGCAGTTGGATCCCATTCTTCATTATATTCTACTAGAGGGCTTCGACTCTCAGCGATTTCCGCAGGGTCATCCAAGCCGACCACAGTGCCGGGAGAATTGCGTCTTGGGAAGGTTCGAGCAGATATCTTATCTGCTTCCCGGGCAGTTCCCTGGCCACCTCATGTGACCCCCCTGCGGGTAATGAGGACATGGCAGCACCGTGTGATGTTCCCGCTGCCGAAGTCCCGGCCTGCGCATGCCTCGCTGCCTGACGCTCCCTTGGTTCCCCCCTTCCGATGACACCGTGCCTTCTTTCCCATCACCGGTTTCCATGCGAGTAACCTCGAGTTGCCGGACACACTTTCTTAATAGCCCCTCAGGGTACTCAATGGTCCAGTTTTCGGCATATTCGGTTGCTAGGCCGGCATCGACCCCGGTGGGAGGAAGAGTAACGACGTCGCCAGAGCCGAAAGTGGTAAACATCAACCACATCTAGCGTAGGACGCATGGATTCTTCTCCTACCAGATAGCCGTGAATACTTTCTTCTGCATTCTCTAAAGGCACCTCAACTGCCTGGAGAATCGGGACGGCACGTAGGGCTCGCAGATCACCTTCCCGTCGATCCGAGCCACGAGCACCCCGCCCCGAATTCTCTGGAAGTATTCCTGCTGTTCCAGAGAGCCTCGCCCATTGTCCACCATCTGGCCAATCGGGGTGGGGAACGGGCTGAAGTTGAAGTTGGCATGTTGCCAATGCGAATCCTCACGCCCTCCTCATTGAGCGTCAATTGCGCCACCCCTGCAATGTTTAGAAAGTACGGTCGCAAGCCATTGCCCGGAGGACGAACGGCGTTTGGGAAAGTATACCCGCCAAGATGAGCCGCCACCCAGCCATGGAAGATCTGGAAGGGACCACAGACTCTCCGAGGCGACCCCCCTCGTGAGATGCGCCCTAGGATCGTATACAGCTTGGCCAGCATGGGGATGCCCAAGTTGAACCATTTGTTGGCGGCCATGGAGCCTGCCATCACCAAAGTCGCTGGACGGACGCCCATCCTCGCGTCCCACACCGGCAGGAGCCACCCGCTCAGAAAGGCGGTGAGGAACCTGGCATACTGGATGTTCGGGTCTCGGGCCTCAATGACGCGGTTTCCCCATGATTGGTATTGCCCTGCCTCCAGGGTCTTCCTGTATGACCCGTCCTTGCTCCTCTGAGTCGCGGTTGGGCACCGTTTTCCCCGTCCCGGCATCTTGACGGCGGGATCCCTCTCAAGGAACAGGCTGAACCAGCCCTTGTAGGCGATGTCCTTCAGGAAGTCCTTGAACCCCAGCCTCTCCTTGGCCAGCTGTAGTAGGTGCCACGTCTGCATAGGTGTCTGCGACCTATCTCCCCAGGTGTTCTTTGGAGGAACGAACTCGTCGTATTGGTAACCCTATAGTGGGATACCTCCGATGCAGTGGACGTCCCAGAGACTGATGCCGACTTCCCCATGATGAAGGTGGAACGTGTTGGTGTAAGGATACCAGCAGGTGAATATCTCCGGTCCACGTTCAGGCTGGCGGTGGAAATGGAACTGAGATGTCCATACCGTCTCGAACAGGCCGATATACCGCAGTTCGTCCCCGAACTGGTCACAGGTATGACGAACCCAGAACGCCCAGGCCCATTCGCTGGTGAAGTTACCCCCGGACCGCAGGTCGCAATCCTTCAGCCAGCCCTTCGTGTCATCTGTGATGCTTTGACGGAACGTGCTCGCGTAGAGGGACAGAGAATCCTCCTCCACAGGTTTGTCCCCAGTAATGGTCCTAGTCCTCGGGTTCAGGACATAAACATCCATATGTCTAGTTTCCCTGGTAGGATGGCCATTGTTGGTGATGTTTTAGCGAGGAAGTTCGTCCTCCCGAGTAACCCAAGACCGCAACGTGTCCACTTCGAAACCCAGCAAGGGAACCTCCTCCAGGATGCCAAAATTCCAGAGCTGGAGGTTGTCCGACAAGGGATATGCCTTTTGGGCTGGAGTCAGTAGGTTGAACAAGGTCGGATTGTTTGAGACAATCACCTTGGCGCCATAAACCTCCTCGTTTTCCACCATTTCTGTCCTACGGGCAGCGGCTTCCCCCTCATCAACTCGGTTTTCCGCCATCTCGAATTTTTCGGGAGTTGGGCAAAATTAGGATGCAGTGCGCAGAATCAGAGAGTTCGACGCGAAATCTGGAAGAGTTGCGTGGAATCTTGGAGATGAGCGCGCAATCGGCACACAGAGCGCGGAAAATCCCGAACATGCGCGAGATTACGGCCGAATTTCGGATGGAATTCCGTGCTGCTAGAGCATTATTACGCACAACAGTGGAAGCAATTTCACGCACGAGAGCGATAAGCTTATCACGCGGAAAAAGCAGAAGTACGGATCTGGGACCCAGCACCCCTTTTTATAGGTGAGGCCAGGGATCTGCGCCGTACGGAAAGAGTATTTCGCGCGCGTCCGTAGGTTTTGTGCACCCCATCGGAATTTGGCGCGTAACTTGACCAGGAGGCTCCGCACTTTGGCGTTTCGGCGTTTCCCTTGGAATCCGATCGTTGCGACCTCTCGCCGATCCAATTCCAAGGGGGGGCATTTGTTGACGCCAAAAAAAAGCTCTTAACTCCTGGAGGAAGTTTCAGAATGACGAAGCTAAGTCATATTCGGAATCAGAGGCCCGATCCGGAGGCCCGGTATGTGGTGCGCAAAATAAAGGAGGCTCCGCACGAAAAATTGTTCTGTGCGCGTAGAATCAGCTGATTTCACGGAATTGAGCTATTGAGGCACGCAATCTTTGCGCGCCCCAGTTCCGCGCGGTGAGCATTTGCGTGCCGGCTGCGCTCGGCGCGAATAATTTCGCGTGCCACCTGGATTCCGCGCCGGAGGTCACCTATAAATAGAAGGTGACTCTGAACGGATTGGGGGTTGAGGAATCCGAAGCGACTCTCGTGCGCGCAATTCAGCTCCCCCCGCGCAAATGATGACATCCAGGTAAAACCCTCATTTCACGCAACCTTGCCCCGGAGTTCGCCTTTGCGCGCAACTCCACCGGCTTCAGTGAATTTTCCCCCTCCGCTGTATTCCATCCTTGCGCGCAATCCGTGCCTCATGCGCGCAATACCCTGCCGTGCGTGCAAAACCCAGCGTGTAGTTCCCTCTCCGTGCACAATTCCTTTTCTCCAATTGTGCACCGTCCTGGTCTTTTGTGTACAAACCATCCCTTTTGCGCGCAAAACCCAGGACTCCTCACCTTGACGCCCCTTGGCTACCCCCTGCACTGGCACCTGATGTCTCCCCTGCCAGGCATGCGCGCCATGCGTTTTTGTCCCGTACGGCCTCCCAGGCTTGTGCGAATTAACCTCAAAGTCCCTCGGGCCGTGTTTCCCGTTGCGTTGCTTTGCCTTATGCTTCTCCGCATAGGCACGCTAACGGCTATTGCTTCTTCGCATAGTCACGCTAACGTGGACCCCCCAGTGGTTCGCCCTGCGGCCCCCCCTTCATATGGCCTTGCCGATGCCTTCCCTTCTACAAGGGGTAGAGGGCATTGGGCATGTAAGCCCTAGGGGTGTGGAGATAACCTACCTCATCCAAGCTGTAGGATGTTAAACTGCTAAGCACCTCATCCTTAACACAAGACGTTAAACTGTGGTCCGACCCCGTGCTTCGCACGCAGGGTCCCCCCAGCTCGAACATTTTTTACGCCCACTCGTCTCCACAGGAATGGACTCTTCCTCACATGGAATGAGATCCTCCTTGTCAGAGCGGCGTTTTTCCACGGGGGAAGGGCTGCCTCAGAGCGTAAGCCCCTAGCCTTTCTTGCGGATGATTGCACCCGTGCATCTCCGTACTTCCCCCCTGCCAAGGCCAGTGGAGTCATTTTCCCACTACGCTTTGTGGTACCATGGGCCTCCACCCTGGAGTAAGCCCCAACACCAAAGGCCTCTAACCACGCGTAAGCCCCTATTTCCTCTTTGGACCGCTCAACGCGTAAGCCCCATTCCGCTTCTCACGGACGCACCCTTCACGACGTGATCATTTGGTCCCTGCTGCCTCTTGTTTCCCACACCGAGCATGACTCACGTGGGATTAGAGTGCGCGTTGACCACGACATCCTCTTATGGTCCACCCCAAAGCGTAATCCCCATCCCAGCGAACTACGTGGACTCTGATCCATGCTAACGTATGGTACGAAGGAAGCCTCCACGAGGTTCAACCCCACCACTCAGTCGTCCCGTCCTCTCCATGTCGGTTACCCGACCACATTGGGCTGCCTCAGAGCGTAAGCCCCAAATATTCCATCCCACATGACATTAAACTGTATTGCGTCCCGCATGACGTTAAACTGTATTCTGTCCCGCATGATGTTAAACTGTATCGCGTCCCACATAAAGTTAAACTGTATTCCGTCCCACATGACATTAAACTGTATCGCGTCCCACATGACGTTAAACTGTATCCCCCATCTTGGGCCGGCTCAGAATCTAAGCCCCATGTCTCACTCCACCATCCATCCTGATCCTTACCCGGGCTGCCACATCCCGGTGAGATCATGCCACCCTTTCCCACTCCATGATATATGGGAAGCCGCCCACGTGCTGGCCCCAACATCGGTGTTCCCACTAGGGATCCTTCAACCCGATCCGTCTCTGAAAGACATTAAACTCGCAACATAATCCGTGTTAAACATGGGAAGCTGAGGAAAACCTCAGATGGTACACATTCCCCGTGTTCGATGTGGGATGCCTCGGGCTTCTGCGCCCTCGAGAAGCCCTGTGATGAGGGACCAAAGACAGACATGCCGACGATGCCCCAACGTGACCATTCTCCTCACCGCAGGTTGCTGTCTCAACAAGACCCCTTGGAGCATCTTGACGGAAGCAGCGTAATTAACTGGTGTCCATGTAGATATGGCACCGGGAATGAGCTTCAAGAACCCGTCTTAAATCTTTGAGGGAGACCCGGACTAGGTAATGAGCTCCAAGGAGGAATCCACGGAGGGAAGAACCAACATCCCATCATCTCGGTTTCGATCAAAGAGCAGACATCCCTGAACAAGGAATGGATGTCCCCCGCCTTTGGAAAGCGGGAATGCGGGGCAACAAGCAGCGCGCCCTCCCTGGTGGAAGGACGCGCGCGCCCCAGCGAAATCGTCAGAAACAATATATTTCCATAAAAGTTGTGTTTTTATGGTTTTTGGTCATTTATAACCCATATAATTTAATTTTAACCCATGGTAAATGCATTTTACCTTACCTGTGGTAGATAATATTTACTCTTTTTACTATTAATTGTGGTAAGAAATTAAATTTACCTTATTTTATAATTCATATTAATATTATTCCAAATATTTAATCAAATTTTCCCAATTCAATTCACTTAGTTGGAATCATATATTTTAAAAGTAAACCCACAGTCGCGATGAGAAAGCAATTTTCCAAAGAAAAAACGTTAACATGTTTAAAACGTTTTTATATCAAAAATAACTATGAAAATGAATCCAATCACCTAAATTAGGTTAATAGATATATATTTGAAATAATTTTACACTTAAACGGATTTTAAAACACAATGTCACCTTATAAATTCTTTAAATGAAATGGTAGTTTTTAATAAAATATAGTATTCTTCACTATTCATCAAAAAATAATGTTTTATGAAAGAGCAAAAAAATCAGCCCTAAGATAATTTTTACATTATAATTTAAAAAATAAATTTTATTTCATATAATTAATTTTATAGAATTGTAAAAAATGAATTTTATTATTTTTCACTAAATAAATAATTTTTCTCAAGAAAATAGTGTTTTCAAACCATATGAACATTTTACAAAAAATTAAGTTCTTTTTTATAAATATGTTTAATTTATATAAAACAAATATAATTAAAATTTAGAATTTTTTTATTCATATTACTTCCACCTTTTTTCAGGACCATATAATAATGGTCATGTTTAAATGATAATATTAATAGTTTTTTGTGGTTTATTAAAACATGCTGTTTTCTGTAAAATTAGCTATCAAGGAAATTTAATTTTTATTGAAAAAAGTAATTTATAAAATATCTGGATGATAAACTTGTGAGATTTATATCAATAATGATATGTTTTTTTTAAATTTCAGCAATGAATTATATGGTATTTTCTTATAACATAAAATGTCATTCTACTCTGCTGAACCAAAAATATATTTTTATTATGTTGATAGGTCACATGGAACAATGGAAGGATATATGACGATGAGGGAAATGTAATACCCCTATTTAAGGGATGTGTATATCGAACCTAGTAGGTTGGTACATGAAATTTATACACTGATGATTACCCTTGACATGAGAGAGTGTTCAATTAATTTTAGTATTAACAAGAGTCAATATAGTGTTTTTTCATATAGGCTTATTAAGGAATTCTGGTTGACCATACCAGTATGGATATGGGTATTATATATGGTTAGACCTAGGGTGATGCATTTATATATACATATCTATGTTTTGTGTTTGTATATCTTGAATAATCTTTTAGGGGGTAGTCTAATATGTAGATTCTCATAGAGGATAGATTCATTAAGAATGAGTAGTTGATTTTAGCATGTGAGGAAAAATATGTATATGTGAGACCCATGATGGTATGTTGTCATGTGAGTTACTATTTGATTTTTTATAGGGGAACCTATAGCAATTCATAGCAATTTAACACTTATATGAGATGAGTGTCTTAGAATTGGAAAACATGGGTAGATAATTTTGGATCGGATATTGGTACATATGTGGCGCTATCCAGTATAGTGAATAGAAATTGTGATTCCCTGAATAATATTTTACATTATGGAATTTGTGTTGTTTTGGTATGAATGTGTAAATTTAAAGGCCGAATCAGTAAGATTCATAACCCTATGTGTTCTGGATTTTTTTAAAGTGGCACAATAGTAGAGTGAGGATAAATGCTCTAGTTTTGGAATGATGTAGGCCAAAAATATATTCTAAAACATTTTGTCAGCATATGAGGGATGTTGGGTGGTGTGTCTAGGTTGAATGAGGACATATTCCATTATATTTTGACAAGATTTAGGTTTCACACATTGTATACATGAGGTAATATTGAATTTTTAATTAGTGATATGTCAGGTGTGATTTGAGGACCGATGGGTATTTTTGAATACTGGTGGGCATAGATTCCCATAACATTGATGATAATGAAAAACTCCCATCCACCATTGAGAAGACATCCACAGTGAGTCCAATATGATGGAATGATAGATCTGGGTTATGATATCGTAATAGTTTTTCATGGGATAGGTTATCATGGCTTGGGAGGAGAGACACACAATTGATGAAAGACCCTATTGAGGCAGTGCTCGAGGAGTGGTATAAGGTAATCTATATGGTGGGGAGTGAAACATTGGTGGGATGAGGGCTTGAACCTCATCATGTTTGGAGTTTAAATATTGTTGAGGGATATTTTCTCACGATCTAGGAGTGGGTTCTAGGTGATGTTTAAATATGTCACATAGGTATGAGTGGGGTACTCTCATATAGTAATTACATGTAGTAATGGATAGAGAATGGGTTGTGGAGGAACTAACCATGAGTTAAAAGATTCATTCCCAAGGAGAGACGAGTCATTGGATAGTCGAAGTAGAGTCTGGATACTAATAGACCATGTATATGAATTATTTTTTCACATGATATATACCATATTTGGGTTTCATATGTGATATAGTGTGGATCACAAGCATTGGAACAAGGCTCGAGATGGTTTTAGGATGTGTTTTATCTGAGATGAACTGGTGCTCGAGATAGATAACAATGAAATTTTTTGTTGATCAAGGATCCAACAATAGTATAACAACATGATTTCAGATTGACTGTTGATTCATGAGAGTTAAATGGTCTAATGATTCTTATAATTATTTAGGGAATCATGATTGGGGAATGAGGTTTGGTGTTGACATCAGTTATGGTCAAGAATTTTTGGTAATGGTCATATATAGTATTTTTGGATAGTATTATGAATGATATTTGAAGCGGTGATCTGGAAACCCCATTATGAAATTAGTATTGGGTAAGGAAGCTGTGTTTATGGAATCCATTTGATATTTTCATGGATAAGAAAGATTTGTTTGGTATTTAGATATAAGAGGCTCATCTGGTTCAATTTGGAATTGAAGGCGAGGATCTTGTGTGATTAATTGATTGGTAAAACCATGGTTTCTTAGGGTAGATGGGTGAAATGGAGAATAATATAGCTATTTAAGTGGTGGTTATGAGTGTTGTCTTAGGTTTTAATGAACGATGCACATTGTGATGAGATTTTCATAGTGGGAGATCATTCAATATCCAGAGATGGAACATGATAAGTTGGTTGTTAATTGATGACCGATGAAAGTTGTGATGGATGGTCTAGAGGTACGTAAGAATTATCGTGTATGAGAAGTTTTATGGTGGGGAGGTTTTAAAACACGATGTCCGTATGAGTTTGTAAATTCATAAGGGAGTTTAAATTTTGAGTTTAGTGGATTTTTTATTTTGAGAATCAGTATTCAGATTGATAATATCAGGGTTTTAGAACACCAATATAATGTTTTTTTGATACGGTTTGAGGCTTGATAGTTTCCTAGCCTGCCCGAGTGAGCATCATAAGAATTAGGTTATGTTTCTTGAATTTTTGTAGGACTCAATAAATACCACACTATTAGGTTTTCATAGATCAAGAGAAACTATTAAACACTTAATGCATGTGGAGGGTTCTAGATCTTATTTTAAAGGGATTTGTTTTCATGGTTAGATATAGTTATTAGGAAACCATTTGGAGTATAGGGTGAATAATGAAGCTTGTACTGGACTTGGGTATTAGTCCATAGTTTACATATAATTTCTAAAAAATTGTTTGAATTATTACAGATCGAAATAGTGAAGATTTTTATGCTTTTTTATAGCTTGGAAAACCGTGCAGCCAAAAATTTCAACTCATTTAAATTTTTGGATTACCAATTTTTTCTACAACTTTAAGAGGGAACCCCCTATTTTCTTCTGTAACTTCTCATGTTCCACCTAGGTGGCCTCCCCATTCCTTCCTCTTAATACCATTTGATTTCGGGTAGGTTTCAACATGTTTCTTAGTGATGTTAGGTAATTATTACCCTCTATTGATGTATATAATCCTCCTTCCTCCTCCATTAATTTTTATTCCCAAAATTAGGGCTTTGATCTAGAAATCAATTGATAATAGTGAAATCACTTGAGTTTTATGGGGATATTATATAGCATAGAGATATTATTCCCCATGAAGACATCCACATGTCGTCATCCATTTTTTTATGAGGTATGTTACCATAGGTATTTATAAAATATATTTGGGTTAAATTAAATTTATTTGGTGACTGATTCATTCTTTTGGGTGGTGAATATTTCCTTGGATAAGGTCGATGGTGTGTCGTGGACCCTCTAGGTATGGTTTCATGGGAGTTTTGATAGAGTTGTGTGATTTTATAGGCATTATCTCTATTTTATTTAACTATATTATTTAATTAAAAAAATTTGTAATCATTGGAGTAATTAATTATAAATGTTTATAATTTTTTAACGATTTTTTTATTCATGTTAGGGACTCATGATAGAGGGTGATCGAAGATTGACCGTGGAAGAGCTTATAAATAGTTACCATATATTACTTAAATACTATTTCACTTTTATAAAGTTTGGTAGTCTTGTGAGCATAAAAATTAGGATTTATGCTTTTAATTTTAGGATTCATATGTTCTGTAGCCTCTCCAATGAAGGATATTTAACCATATATTAAATTATATATTTATTAAAAATAATTATTCAACACATTTAAATGATAATTTTTTTGTATGGTTATGAGATAAATGGATAAAATTCCTAGGTTCCATTTTAGGACTATTTTCATTGGACTTTTGCCTCTACCTTTTATTAATGTGGTCTTTCTTAGAAATGAGTGATTTATAATAATTGGACACGAGGGGTGAGTTCTGAAATAAAATATGTTTATGATATGGATCCTACTATAGTACCCTTGGAGACCTCCAGGTAGAGGTTCACGATGAGTTTCGAATGAGATTCCCAAGAAGGATATGTGTGATCATTGTAATATTTTATAGCCATCAAATTAAAAATATCATGTGTAGGGTGAGTGATCCTTCCCCAATGAGATGTGATATGGAACCCACATGGGGTGTCCAAACCTAAAGAGTCATGGGGACCCAAGTTGGTTCATATTAATTGATATTGACCCTTGAGAGGGTGTGATAAATGATACTATAAATGACAGAAAGTGACATCTTAGAACACTCCTCATCTTTGTAAGCATACAATAATTATAGTAATTGGTATATATCCTGCCTATGTGAGTCCAACCGTGTTTACATATTATGGTTATGGGAATTTCACCAGGCTTAATTATTTTTTTGGACCATATCTTTTGACACGTGATGGTTCTAGGTAGGGCATGTGACCCCCTAGGGGGTGGATATGTTTTGGAGATATCGGATTACCCTAGATTTACCTTTTATTTATGAGTATAATTTGTGACCTCATGTATAGTTTGGAAGCTTTGTACACGATCTTTAGATATGTGAGTAGGGGATGCAAGCCCCAAAAATATTTAGATATTATTTAATACCCTAATTAGTGGTTTTACCATTAAGACTATATAATTGGGTGAGTTAGACCTCAGATGTTTATCTTCATTATGTTAGGGTGAGTTAAAACCTGTGTATTGATCTTTGGTACACCTGGGTGAGTTTGACTCTTGGTGTTAGTATTTTGTATACCAAGGCGAGTTAGACCGCGTGTGTCTATATTCTATATACTAGGGTGAGTTAAACACTTGTTTTTTATAACTTTAATTATAGGGTGAGTTATATCCCAAGTTTTTATCTTCTATATTACTTAGTGAGTTACACCCCATGGGTTTATATTTTTTATACATGGGTTTGTTAAACCATGGTTGTTTATCTTCTCTATAATGGGGTGTGTGAGAACCAACATTTTTATCTTCTATATTCCAGGGAGTGTAAAATTATGAGCGATTACGTTTGTAGGCGTGATTTACTGATGTGATCATAGACACTATGACACTGGTCAAAGTAGGTATTACTAGGCAAGGGTATGACTACAAATCCTATGGGAAAACACAAATTATTAATTTATTTTCAGCAGTTTATTTATTATTCAAATCTTATTACCTGATCAAAGAGCAAATCTACCAATTTTGTATGAGATCACATTGTCAGTTCCAAACTTAGTTATACTCACACCCTGCTCGAGCGTTAATGACACCTTGGTACCTGAGCATACCCCTCACTTTTATTTTGCTTTTGATAGGGTATCTAAGGCATAATTTATCATTATTGAGCAGGTATAGATCGATTTGTATGTGAAGACTCTAATTGAGGTGTGGCTCAAGGACTTTAGTAGAGCCTCCTAGATTTTTAGTATGTCTTTTCGTTTAATATGTTATTAGCCTGGTGAGAAATCATTGTCTCTATGATTGTACGTTTTCAAATTTCATTTATTGTTATTAATTCATGTTTATTTATTCCACATAATATAATGGTTTTTATTATGCATAAATTTTGATTTATTGTCTAATTATTTTCTAATACAATATGGGGGGTATAATATCCTCACAATAACACTTTAGTCCCTGCTTCTAGTTGGAAACATTTTTTATACAGGGAGGTGCACCTAAGGTACAATCACCCTCGATCTAGTTACAGTTCTATGGGATCCAAGTTGGGACGTAACAAAATTGTGTTAGTGAATTTAGGTGGATTATGTATAAAATATATCAGAGTTTTTTGATTCAATATTTTTAGATATTTTAGAATGAAGATATAAATATGTGTCATATTTTTCAATGGAAACTTGTATTTCTCATCGTGAAAACCTTTTATGGTGGAAGTCTAGGTAACTAGGGGCATGACATTTCTATTAATGGATTATAATTTTAAAGTTTCATGAGATTTCACCCCGAGTGAAACACATGCCTATTTGGATTTATGTTTTATTATCGATTTAACTCTTTGAATATAGAAGCAAGAGGCATCTCATGCATCATATTTTATATATTTTATTCCAATTGAATACATGTTCTTATGAGATTTATATTACAAATGATAGGGATTAGTTACTAATTGTTTTTGTAACAACTCATATGGTGTGTTCATTTATAAAATAGAATGATATTATACAAATTTTAAGCAAAATATATTATTATTATAGTGAAATGACATGTAGAACTATGACAGGATGCATGATGATGATGACATTGTAATAACATGATGTATGGAATGATTATTTTTTCCTATTAGGTCATCAAATGTATTTAATAACATGAGGATGAATCTAGATATGAAAAATGGTTTAGTTATTTATAGTTTCACCAACACTCTCTATGGTGTTTTTTTATATAGGTTTTTGGTAGATTTTTACTTTACTAGACTGATATCGATTCAGGTATTCAACACTGATTGTCAAAGGGAAATGAACATATATATATATATATGAATATTATTGGATCCACTAGAGAGTAGACTAATGTTTAGATATCATATAGGGTGGGTGACCTTGGAGTGAGTAGTTGAATTTAGCATGTCTTTCCTAATATAATTGTATGGGACCTGAGATGGTTAAGTTGGAACTTGAGTTTTCATGTGATTTTTAGATGGTAATATAGGGGTGTTTCTTTTGAGATGTAACTTTTATGAGTTTAGTTTCTTAGAGGCATTCAGACTCTGGTATAGGTTCACATCAAGTGAAATTATCTATGGGTATAGGCATAGTGATGCCTTAGATAGTTTAAGACATGAAGTAATGGCGGTGACTTTGGTATTGAAGAGGAAATTTAATGTTGGGTTCATTAGGATTGATAGACCTATGTATTTTGGATATGTTTCTAGGTGGAATTCTTGTAGAGCATGAATGGATTATTTTGTTTTTGAATGACATTGGTTAGAAGAATATTATGTAATTTTTCCTCTATATTTGATGGATGTTGGGTGGTGTGTCCTTTTTTTATGGGAGTGTATGATGTTTCAATCACTTGATATTGAGTTAGTGCACACAGGATATTGAGGAAAATGTTTAATTTTGTATTGGTTAGTAGTTTTGTGAAATCCAAGGACCAATGGGTGTTTCTTGATACTGGTGGTCATAATTTTCTAAAAAAATGATGATAATGGGATATTTACATCTGTGGTGTAGTATACATCATTAATGGATCACGTGTCTTAACATGGTTGATTTGGGAGTTTATCCCAAATATAGTTATCTAGGTATATGTAAGCATGGATCAAGAAGATAAACATGCATTTAATGATGGAACCTATTGATATGGAGCTCGACGAGCAGTATAAACTATTCCATATGTTGGGGAGTGAACCATTGGATGGATGGGGTAGTGAACCTAATAATGGATATATTTTTTTGGTGTGAAAGAAGAGGATGTTACTATGAGATAGTAAAAAGTGTTAGGTGATGTTTTTTATGGCTCTAAAGTATGACTAGTATTGTCTATTCCTTTTATTACGAGTAGAAATGGATGGATCATGGGATTTGGAGGCATGAACCTCATATAGAAAGGGAAGTTCCCATAGGAATACCGATCATTAGATGGTTGATATGGAATCTAGAAATAAATAGGAATTGAATCTGAATTATTTGGTCCCATGAAAATAATAGATTTGGGATTCAATCATTATAATGGATTGAGTCTGGGAATTAGAATCAGGCTTGGGATGGTGTTGACGTTATTTGAGGTTGTGTCAGATCAAAGAGGCACGTGTGATTGGGAAAGAGAATGATCATGATTTTGGTTAGTTGATGATACAAACCTATTATAACAATGAGATATGGGATCAAAATTTAGTTTTGTTCAATTAAGTGGTCTCATAATTCCTATGAATATTTAAGGAATTGTGATTGGATGATGATGAAACACCACGATAGGTTTGGTCTAGCATTTTTTTGGGAATGATCTACCAAGGAAGGTTTGAATGGGGTTTTGTGTGGTACTACATGTGGTTACCTAGGATATGTGTTAGGTATATCATATTTGGAATAGATGATATGTTTTAGGAATTAGTTTGGGCCTTTGGAGGAGAATCAAGTGTATTTGGGCCTTCTCATTTGATTAAGGTGGCTCATTTGATTCATTATGGAATTAGAGATAAGGAGCCTCTGTGATGTGTTGATTGGTGACACTATGGTTTCTCAAGATATATGGGTATTTTGGATAAACATTAAGTATTTTGTGGTTTTTATGACTTTTCTAATGGGTTTTAATGAATGATGTGCCTTGTGGTTGGATTTTTATAGTGGGAGATCAATCGACATTCCGAGACGAAACATGATGTGTTGGTTGTGATTTTTTGATTGATATAGGTTGTAATTAATGGATGAGAGGGTTTTAATTCTTTTAAAGGAAATGAATATTTATGGCGAGGAGTTTTTAAAACCATGATTTGATATGGGTTTTGAAAATTAAGGGGGTATTTAAATTTTTAGTATGGCAGGTGGTTCATTTATAGAATCGAGATCCATATAGATAATACTAGGGCATTTAGAATCCCAAGATGATGTTTCTGGATATATTTTTAGACTTAAGATGCTCCTAATCTACTATGTAATGTTGATGGATATTTGGATATCATTTCAAGAATTTTTTGGAGAAATCCACCCTGAATGCACAGTTTGGTATGAATGGTTTAGGAGAAACAATGAAACACCCTGGGTGTGAGGAGGGTTCCTGTTATTTTTTTAATAAGAATGGTTATAGAATAGTTTTTAGGAAAACATATAGATTAAAGGGTGTAACATGATACTTGATTTTGAATTGGGGATTGCAATATTGTTTGTTCTTAATTGATGACAAATTTTGTGAAATTTTATCGTCCGAGACAATGAGGATTTGCATGGTTTGTAAAACCATGAGACAAAATATTTCATCTTATTAGAAGGATTCAATTACCATTTTACCCTATTATTTTAAGATGGAGACCCTATATTTTCTTTTCTTTCTTACCATAAATGACCTATGCATCCTCCCCCTTTCTTATCTCTTGGTACCCTTTTATTTGGGGTCATATTTCATGTCATTCCTTGGTGATTTGAGGTTATTCTCATCCTCCATTGACCAAAATTCTCCACAATCACCCATATTCATTAACTTTGGTTCTTCATATTAGGTTTATAATTTTGGTTTCACTAGTTCATAGTGAAATTACCTGAGTTTGATGGGAATTTCATGTAGTCTAGAGAGATAACATCACAAGAGGATGTCCGCATGCCATGTGTTTTTTGATAAGTTATGTTGTTATAGTTTTTTTAATATTTTGGTTTTAAATTATTTTTAGTTGGTGTCTGAATCATGATTTAGAGTTGGGTAATTTTCCATGATTTGGACGATTGTGTGTTGTGGACCCTCTGGGTGTGGTTTCTCAGGTGTTTAGTGGTCAAATGATTATTAGATAGTTTAGAGTAATTATTCCAATTTTATTTAAATATATTTTTTTGTTATAAATAATTTTAATCATTGGAGTAATTAATTATAATATTTTATTATTAATTATGGATTATTCAGTTGATGTTATGAAAACTTGATGAAGGGTGATGTCTAGTAAACCTTTGTGAAGCTTGGAAAAAATTGTTGGGCCTTGTTTAAAGACTATTTTATTTTGATAATGGTAATTTATTCGTTGATCTTACCCTTTTTGTTTTATTGTTCAGTTTTAGGATACATGTGATGTGTGGTATCCCCAAATAACTCTATTTCCCCTTAAATTAATTGAAATTTTTAATTAAATTTTCATTTTACTTATTTAAATAATGTAAATTGTTTAACTAAATGTTTAATGTTTATGAGAGGAATGAAAATGGTTCACAGGGACCACATTGGGGCCATGTGCACTAGATTTTTACCTAAAATGATAAAGGATGAGGGCTTTATTAAAAATGTGTTCCTAATAATTATATGCAATAAGGGGTGGGATCTGAAATAAAAAATTTACATGTGAAGGCCCCTTGTGTAGGTTACCCTAGTGACCTCCTTATAGAGGTGTGTGATGTGTCAAGAACGAGTGTCCTATATAGGCCATGTGCGAACCTTGTAATGACATAGAGTCATTAGGAGAGTGAGATCAAGAAGGGGGATACTTATATTCCATCACTTAGATATGATATGGAACCCACATGGGATGTATATGATCTCATGTACATATAGGTTGAAAATTATAGACGGAAATTTAATTTTCTAATATTTTTTTTAGTTGTTTTGATTATCGATATTCAGTATTTATATATTTGGTATTTAATTCCTCAAAAGTGGTGTTTTATAGATTTTTGGAGGATCAAAATATATAATGGGGGATTACAGTATCCTTTGGAGAGGTAGGGTGGAAACAACAACCAAAGCTGCAGCAGAGGCCCTATCTTTCTGATGACAACTTGTAATTGCAACAACTAGTGCCAGTGGACACCATCCAACTAGTGGACATTTTAAAGGGTGGAAATCACCTTTAACCTTCAATTTTTTATATAGGGTAACCCAATTCCATATATATTGCTGATGCGTGAATCTAAGAGGGTCATATCCCCTTCCTCGCATTTTCAAGCCCCTCCAATGGGGTGTTTTTCTTGGTTATTCATAAATATATGTGGTAAGGTCCTCCCTCTAGTGATCTCCTCATATTTCTCCCTCAATAATATATATTTTTGAGATCTTTTACATAGTTTTTATTTGGATATTACACCTTATCATGGTGGAATCACCTTTTTTAGATGGACATTCCATGAAAATTAGAAGAAGGACATTCTGAGGTGCCATCAGCACCCAGTTGCTCGATGACTCATAATTTGTGTCAATGTTTGGGATTTATATAGGGGTTTTCCTAGTTTTAAAATTAATTTTCCAATTTATTGTACTTTTTTCGGGTTTTAGTTGAAATATGTATGGGTATGTGAGACGAACCCTTATGGTTTCTTATAATATGTTTCTAGTGTGACACAATAATGTGGTGAGTTTCCTGGCATTATGCCAAGTGGATATTTAATTAGTTAATTAATTAATATTTTTTTAATTAATTACTTACTCATTATTGTCTTGAGGTTGGATCTAAGGTCACCATGATTAGTTATATTGATATTTAAAGTTGTTGTATGGGCCTAGGCAGCTACTGGTAGCCTATGGGAATATTTGGGAAAGCTTCTAAAATGAGGTAGGTGGTCTTGGGTATACACCCCCATTCATTATGAATTTGATTATATGAATTATAATATATAGAAACAATACGTTAGGGTGATCATATTTATAATAATATATGTTTTTAGATGAATCAATTAATTTCTAATTTGATAATTATTTAAATTATTAAGTTTAATTAAATTTAATAACTGAATATGGACTAAAAAAGGTTCCTAGGATCACTGTTTCCCTTTGGAAACTAGTTGAAAAACGTTTACCAAAGGATTGAATGGTTAATATATGACTCCAAATGATTTTTAGACCCATAAAAAGCATGAATGGGATAAGTCCGACCTAGTGACCCTGAATATAACATTAGCCAAAATGAATGGAACCTATGTTATGGATGTCAAGTTGGGAGAGTGGATTTACATTATGAGAAATAAAGGACCAATAAAGTCCATGATTTATCATTTGAGTGTTTCTAAAGTCACATAACCTATGTATCCAGTGACGGAATTTTATCTCGATGATGATTCCATGAAACGTTGTGTTCCACGAGCATCAGGTTTCCACCTAATACAAGGATCTTGTCTGAGGACCTCTATAAGGGTGACTCTATTATACTATGACCTAGGAGACCCTAGTGGGATCCCCATTGAGTATCTAAACTAAATCCAGTGTTTATGGATTGGGTAGTGATTTTAATGTGTTTCACCTTAAAACCCACACCAATCATATACGACTACTATGTTGTGGAATGTGGCGAAGGGTTTGGGCACTTGACTAAACATTATATTGTATTTATTCAATCACATGATTACATGTAATGCAGGCAGGGATTCATAAACATGCATCAAAATACTTATAATATTGTCTGATTCTGTTGATAAAATGCAATGGATACCTAGAGGTTCTTTCTAGGATATGAATATGGGCCTCATGTCATAACAAGTGATTAAATTTAGATGTTTTGAAGTCAATGTGGATACCTAGTTTGAATAAAATGATCTCGCTGTTGAGCTATGTGAATAATTCATGGGATCCTAAGATTCAATGTTGAATTTATATGGGATTACTACGTGACCAGGTGTACCTAGGATTCCTACCATGTCAAGGATAAAGTTGTTTTGGATTGAGGGATTAATTTTATTATTATCATGATTAGTATGATATGTTTAGGTTTTACCAAGGATTCAACTAGTTTATTTTTATGATATTACATATTATAGATTTTGATGCCCCAGATTCCTATGATTCATATATTGGTCACAGAATCTTGGGGATCATTTTTTAGGGATTTTATGAAATGGCCAATAATTTTCTTTGAGGAATTATTTATAACGAGGGTTTGGAGATATTTCAAGGATTTATGGGATCTATTTGTTAATACATACCTAATGAAAAGTTATTCATTTGTTTATGAGAATAAGGGATTCCCGATTTACACCATATGATTTTATATTCATATGGTTGGAACGATATCATGAAATTCTTAGAGACACCCTGACATTGTCCAATGAAGGAATGGATGATCAGGGTCCCAGACCTAATGATCAATAATGGTATGGTTTGGTGTATTTATTGATACAATCCACATGATACAATTAGAGACCTCCTGTCATTGAGCCAAAGAAATGATGATAGTTTTTTATTTAGTAATTTATTTATTTATTTTGAGAATTTTACATTTACATATCACTATGTATACTGATTAGAATATGATTTATTTTATGGTCCCTTACTGAGTTCTATATTCAAAACCTACTTATTCAAGCATTTTACATGGGTACCTAAGAAGCTCAAACATGGTTATTATAGGCATATGATTGTGGTGAGGCCCATGATAACATGATCGGTTGGGATGAATCAGTTGATATAAAATATTGGGTTGAGGTGAGGTTTGATTTATTTTTGATCTAGCATCTTTTATTTCTTTTATATTGGTTTGTATATGTGAATGACCTAATGGGAGATCGACTGTGGTTTGACATGAATGTTTGGGAATTTACTGTATTTTATTTAAAATTTAACTTATTTATATTAATCTTCTTACAATTCAAGTTTATTTGTGATGTATGATATGTAGTTATTTTATATTTAGTTATTAACAAATGCATGTGGGTATAGACTCCCCATGATACCTAATTAGATCCTAGTAACTAGTCATCAGCCTTTTTCATTTAGGGAGGTGTGGTTGAGGTTACGTAGAGAACCCATATAGTTACTATTCATATAGCAAGTCAAGGCATGACATTAAAAAGAGGAATTATATATTATTTTATAATTATCATAAAAATTTTACATTTGAATGATTAGAGATATAGGAATGTGTCAGGTCTTGTGATGAACCTTGGACTGGTGTGTTGTGAACACCTTTCTCGGTGGAATTTCAAATTACATTGGGAATGATTTTGATGTTATTGGTTATGTTGTTATAATTATTTTTATTTTTTCATAGCATGACATGAAAGATGTAGGAGATTTATTAATTATGGTTTATGAGCTATATATATATCGTCCAATTTTCAAGAGGCTGATTATTGAACTCTTGACTCTTGGACTATCAAGGAATGAGGCATCCAATGCACCGTTCTAGGAATATAGGATCCATATAATGTAGTCACTCTTATTGTGTTTATTATTAATGAAGATTGATGTTATTTTTTTTAATTGATAGTAACAAGCCATCCATTGTTTCCCCATATAATTAATTGGTGGGAATTTAATCAGCTGGGAAAACATGTATATATGGTTTATATTGATGGAAGGTCTTGTGGATTCCATAGTGAGATGAATATATACAATGAGGTTTTAGTAAAGAGGTTCAATATTTTTGGTATGAACCCTTTGGGGGTGATATAGTTGTTGGTTCAATCATTTAATGTTCTATAACAATCTATAGGGTGGTTTCCCTTATAGTTTAGGATGATATTCTATATAACTAAATAAAATGGATATAGTTTATTGATAAATGTTTCTATATGAGATGTTGTGGTATGTAGACCTATTGACTGATAAGATGGTGATTCTATAGGAGGGAATTCCGTGTGTGGATTCTTCATGAGAATCAGTGGCCTGGTGGGTTGATGACTTGGAATGAGGTGCATAAATTTTCATATACAAGACGCTAGAGATCGGTGTCATAGAATGTTATTGTTGTGGGTTATGATGTGAGCATGAAATATGTCTCGTGAGATACATTGTTTATGTGTATGACCTGTGTTACAGGTTATTTACCCTAGATACATTGACTTCTATATGAATAATAATACTAGGTGGGGTGACCTAGTGGACCTTAGTTTTGACTTAGACCTTAGTGGATTATTAGTTACTGATGTTTGGGGGAAACCCATTTGAGGGGTTATCCTTGAATTTTGGTTCCCTTGTTGGTGGTGAACATGGATACAAGATCATATTGATATCAATTCCCAAAGGTTCCATCGGTAATGTTGCATTGGAAGGATGATTCTTTTATTTCATGAAGAAGTATGTTAATATTCCGTAGTATCGAGGCTAGATTCAATTGGTAAGATTATTAATATACCTAAACAAAATATTCTTGGATCCAATTTCGAGTATAGTATGGGTTTGGGTAAATTATTAAGAATTTTTAATGGCGTTGGATGATTTTTAAGAATTTGGGTGAGGTTGAAATTATTTAGGGCATGGTTGTATGCATGTAGTTTAGGAATTACACTCGTTTTGTCGATGATCATGAGATAGACCATGACATAGGTAAGGTTCCAAATTTTGGATAGGAGTTACAAGGGAGGAAAAACTATAATGAAAACGAAATTCCTTAGAGTGTGATCAATGGTTTAGGATTTGGTCCTTGGTTCGATGATGTTGAACTCAATGATTCATGAGTTGGGTTTTATGATGAGTCACAAAAAGAGTGAAAACCCACTGGGTTTCGATATATTGAGGAAATGACATGCACTATTTACCCATAATGACATTAAATCATGAATCAATGATATATATTATTATCCATGAGTGTCCAAAGATTGATGGAAATTTGAAAATGTTCTTACCGGTGTGGGGACCCAGAGCATCAAATGAAAAAATGGAAGTTCCCTAGTGGTGAGGGAACATTTGTAATAATATTGGGTGTAGTGGCATAATCGATCGGGAAGTGATACCTTGGGTGGAATGATGATGGATTAGATGGATAAACATGTGTTTTCATTAAAACATGTTAGGATTTATTTAATGTATTGGTATAAGGTAATCTATATGGTGGGGAGTGAACCATTGTCTGTTTGAGTTTGTGACCCTTGTTATGGTCATAAATTTGGCAGGTTCTAAGGTTGAACTTCCAATGAATCGAGAATAAGATGTAAATAATTGTATCATTTATTATCAGTTATGATAGAGGATACCCACATCTAATCAGTGTTAATGGTGACTATAATAATATGAGATATGATGATCTAGAAATTAATTCGGTTGAGTGATGAAATGGGAAATCATATAGAGAGGAGCATCCTATGGGTTGAGAGTGGAATGATATCATACAGGTAGGGTCATGATTTTGGGAGGTTTGTTAGTAAATGGTTTTAATGGAATCTAGATTATAATAACCGAGAGTTTGCCTACTAAAAATTGAATACAATATCTGGTAGATTATGAGTATACCGATTAGGCTTGGGGTGGTTGAAGATGATCCAAAAATGAATAGGCATGTAATCTCATTGTTCTCGCAGCAAGAACAACGTAGGTTCAACAAATCAATGAGACAACTAGTAAAATCACACCTAGTGTCAGGTATAAATGTTATTGTGTGTATTTGGATGATCATGGGATACCATTGGTCATATATGCAACATAATAAGGAAGTTTGGAAATGTGTTGGAAAGTGGAGATGATCATTTTTGTTAAGGATCAGGAAAATGATATCTAGTTAGTGTTTTTTCATGATATGGAATGTGTTGAGATGAATATTTTATTTCATATGTAAATTTTTTTAAAACTTATGTGTTTTGATAAATGGACAATGATTATGTTGGAAAATTAGGCATGGTTGTGATACACATGGATTATGTAAGATCGTATTCATTTTTCAATTTGGTAAGTAAGAGATTCAATAGAATTAGAATAGTAATCTCATGTATATTGGAGAATGATAGAATGGTAAATGATCGAAACACATTGATGTAATGTAGGATTGGATTTACAATGAAGAATTACACTAGCTGATATATCAAAGGATTATAATAGGATTTTATGAGACAAATATATAGTAGGGAGCACCATGGGTGAGATATTGAATTGGAAGATGTAATGGTCATTTTATGGGATGGAAAGACTTAGAAAAATGTTATCCCTATATTTCAATAATTTTTTTGAGTGTTAGCTAGTGGTTTTAAGATATAAGTTCCTCAATTCTGAGGTTTCGCATTGGAATTATTTATGGTGGATGAAATTGGGACCTAACCCTTTGATGGAAATGGATGGATAGAATATGTCTAAGGGTATGGATGGTTGACCTTAATACTTATTGGGGATGAATAGTGTTATGTTGGGGATATTGTATGATCATATGATAACATGGGTTACAAAATTCTATAAATAATTTAAATTTTTTAATTTTCTGGTTGGGATGTATTGAGAAACATGATTCAAAATGAATAATTGTGAGTTTTAAAACCATAAAAGTATTGTTTTAGTCATTATTATAGGATTCAAATACATATCTACGGTTGAGAGGATCCTCAGGAGAGGATGGGAGGCTGCTGCATCTTCAGTTATTGTAGATCCATTAGATGAATGATGATGTCTGGGTGTAATAGTAGTTATTTCTAGTATCCACAAACTATACAATAACCCATTTAATAAAAGGAAAATACAATTTTACCCCTTTTAGTTTTTAGAGGGGGTAGTTCCCTTCTTCTTCTTCTATTAATGCACATGGCTGGGAGGGTTCCTCCCCCTTCCTCCCTATTTTAAGAATATTTAAGGGGTGTTTTTATTATAACATCATGATGATTTGAGGTAATATCCTATCTATTATTATCTATTAATGTATCCTCCATTCATCATTTCTAATTTTGAGATCATTGACTTAGGTTTTCATTAGAGATTCCACCAGATCTTGGTGGAATTTGATGGTTATGAAGGGTCTTTCGTACAACCTCATAAGAGGATCTCTAGAGATTCTATCTCCAGCCATTTTATTGGAGATTTACTAAGGTATTCCCCTACAATGGATTTTCTTATGTTTTTCTTCTTAATTTAAATTAAATTAACAGTTTACTATAATTTTATATAGGAAAATTTACACAGTATGGGGATGAGGTTGTGAAATAGACCCACAAGGTTCCTTTTTATGTGGTTCCATTAAAGTGCGGTAAAATGTTCAGTTATAAACAATTATTCAAATTTGGAATTAAATTTATAAATCAATTATCAATGTAGTGAATAATTAATTAATTAATTATTATCTTGAGTAAGGAGATTGGGTCACTGTGAAAAGATATGTTGATATTAGATGATGTTGGACGACCCTAGGTAGCTGCTTCCAGCCTATGGAAATATTTGAGAAATATTATATAATGGGGTAATGGGTATGGAATACACACCCCTTGTTTGACTTATTTAATTATATAAATTTTGGCATGAGGACTTTAAACCTTAGGGTGATAAGAAATTGAATTAAATAAGTTGTTAGATGAATAAATTAATTTCTAATTTGATAATTATTTAAATTAGTAAATTTAATTAAATGTAATAACCATAGATGGACTGAAAATTGTTACCAAGACCACAATAGGCCCTTAGACACTAGCTGGTTTCCTCAACTACATATGGTACAAATTTTTAATGGTTAACTTATAATCCATGGATATATTTAGACCAATTGAGAGATGGGGTTAGTTTTATTATGGCCTAGTGAATATGGATATGAGATCTACCTAGGTGGATGAACCCTTAATTATGGATGATGGGTTAGGTGAAAAAACTAGACATATAAGTCCTTGGGGACTAAGATGGGACATATTCCATATATTCTGTGTTTCTAGTGTGGAAAACCCCATGTAGCTGATGAGGCTATACTATCTTATTGGTCATTCCATGGGACATATTATTCCTCGAACATAGGGTGTTGAAACAAGACTTGGATCATGATCGATGATTCCTGTGATAGTGCATATCTTATACTAAGAAATAAGGAACCCCAGTGGGTTACCCAAGGATTGAAAAACTCTATGCAGGTTCATATGTCAGGGGTAGTGATTATAGTAGCTATCAAATTACAACAAGCACTAATTACATAATACCATAGTGTTGTATAATATGGTGATATGATTTGGTGTTCAACCAAATATTTATTATATTTATGATTTCACATGTTTACTTTTGATGTAGTATTGGATTCTGAATCATGCTCCATGAGACCCTGCCTATAGGCTTGATGTGATGATTCTATGGTGTGGATTCCCAAACATTCTTCCTATGGTCCAATTTTTTCCCTCATGTGGTGCCGAGTGATACAAATTTGATGATTTTATTTCTCCATGGATGACTGATGTGTATGGAAGGATGTGAATGTTAAAACATTTGAATAATCTCTAGGAGACTAGGATTTGAACATAGGTCTATATGGGATAACCTAGATGTCACTTTTCGTTTGAATTCCTATCATATCTAGTATCCAACCATGTAGTCTTAGGGGATTTATTTTATTATTATGATGACTATTATGAGATCCCAAGGTCATCCCTAGTATCCCACCAGTTAATTATGATGGAATGACTTATTCTTGATCAAAATTATAAGTATTCCCGGGATCTTTCCATTGGGAAAGATGACTTGGGGGATTATTTGATTTTTTGAGGGTCCCGGATTCCTAGGAATCATCCACGAGCCAATATTTTTATTTGGAGATCTGAGATATTCCTATGATTTCTAGGAACTATATGTAGAGTTTTTTATAATGATTAGTTGTATATTCCTCTTAAAAATAAGGTATTCCTGGGTTATACCTCGGGATCTAGTATTTATATGGTTGACATGATATCGTGACATGCTCAGGAACACCCTAACCTTGGATGAAGCAAGCATAGTTGATCAGGCTCACATATCTACAGATAGACAATGATATGGTTTGGTATATGGGTTGGGATGATCCAAATGATTCTCTCACAGACATTCCAACATTAATGAAAAGAATGTACAATTTAATTTTTTATTATCCAATAGTATAATTATTTATATTGAGCATGGAATATGCTCATATCACTATGTATACTAGTTGGTACGGGGTCAGGTTGGTGGTGGACTATTTAGTTTTGTATTCACTCCCATCTTGGGCCGCAATTTAGCATGGTATCACGAGTAGATCTAACATAGTTATTGAAGGAACTCCAAAAACTCTGGGTGGGAGGAAGTGAGCAGCTCCGTGGGCTCATGATTAGAGGAGGTGGTGTGTTCCATATCAGTTTTTTTCCAATAATTTTTAATATCAAGGGAGGTGAGATAGTGATCAATAACCTATTGATAGAGACACACATATTTAGTGAATTTATCCCATCATAGTAGTGATTCCTAAAAATGTGGGTCTTGAGTTGGTAGGTCCCCATTACTTTTAGTAGCTTCTTGAAGAGGATTATCCTCTTTTTTAACATTTGAATCATTTTAACCGTCACCTTTAGACTCATCATCATCATAATATTCATTATCTTACTTATCCTCATACTAATATACATCCTAATAATTATCAAGGGTATAATCCTCAATAATAGTTTAAGGTATATCAATTTTTGGGACCTTTAGATCAGTTTGAGAAGAGTAATTTTTTATGATCCCTAAATGATTATAAATATATTCTTGAGTCCATACATGACAGTGAATGAACATATGATGAGACATGATATGGTTTGTAAAGGTGTATTGGGATGGAATCTCAAATAGAATGTCATTGATTCTTACGCTAATAGAAGATAATATATATGTGAGGAAATGACCAAAATGCAATGCCTTATACCATCAATGGTGCAGGAAAATGTAGTATATGGATCAAAAAACAAATATTATGTGATTAAATTAACATACTTGATAATAAAACAAATGACAAAAATATCAACAAATGTCGTGGTGTCATGGTGTCATGGTCACTAAGATGAGGGGAAATTTATTTTTGAATAATTATCTTATTAATTATATTTTAGAGAGAGAGGTATATAATTTAGGCCAAAGAGTATGAATCTTAGACCAAGAAAAACTGAAGTTTGGATTTTTTATCAAACTTTCTGGAAATTCTCTTTATGTAATGAAATAACCACCTAAGTGTAAAATTCCTCAGAAATAATAAATTTCCAGAGAGGTTGTTGAAAAAGATGTTCAATTAACATTGGATGTTAATGAAACTTAATCATCATCATGGTAAAAAATAAAGTTGACATAAAATCCATTGACTAAGGATCGGTAAAAAACACGTCTAGATGGATAGTAGATTAATTTACTTCACCTATGAAATTCAATAATACATTTTAAATAAATATGGGAAATTTTATCCCAATTAGGGCTTATAATCCTACATGATATAATGATTTATCATGAGAAATTTGAAAGAGTTTCTCAACTAGAGTAGGTGATGATGGTTTTATGCCCCTTCCATACCATTTTAGGGAATTAAAATGTTAATAATGGAAATTCATGGTTAGAATGAAGAGAAATATGAATCAATTTATTAAAGGGTTTTTTAGGGAATAAAATCCCCAAATAAAGATATAAAATAAATATAAAGTGGTGAAATAAAAGATTTAATAAATGGAAATGACCAAATATTGAGGAAAATATAAAGAAATTAAGGAATAGAATTTATGGGGAGTGAGAAAATAGATTTAGAATAATGTTTCAGCAGAGGTGTGGGTGATTAAAAGACAAAATACCCATCCCTGGAATGGGTAAAAGGTGGTTGGCCTGAATACACTAGCTAGTTGGTGAGGGACATTGGCTAGCTGGTCGGAGAAATTAGGTACATCATTTTTATGAATCTGCCCAGCTTTCTAGTGATCATCTAGGTATCCTAGATATAATAAATAGATATGAATCATTGAAAATATTTTTGGAAAGAAAAAATGGAACTTTGAAAGAAAGTTAAAATGAAAAATAAAATTAGTAATCTGGTACTGAAAGATCTATCTATAAAACATTTAGAAAAATAATTCACAATTTACATTAACATCTAATTTACAGAACAAAATAAACAATTCATAATTAAATAAATGATAGAAAAGAATTTATATATCATTTTAAAAATAAATAATTGGATAAACTTCAAGCTGACATGACTCAAAAGTAAGTGTTAAAAGTTATACAAACCTTACTCCCTTGTAATAAAATCAGAACCTTCTAAAGATAGGTGTTTTATGAAAGTATCGACCAATTGATGATATGTGATAATAAATAATACCATGGTATCTAATATATTAAAGTAATCTCTCAAAAGGATGTGCCAATGGTCTATGTGTATAGTGTGTGAGTGTTGAATTGGAATCATAGAAATACTATTCTCAATAATGATATCACACATAACAAGAACATGATTGAATTTAAGACCTTAATCTAAGATAGAGTTTTTCTTCTGATGAATTTGGGTAAAAAAAATCCCCAAATATATATATTCAAATACATAAATATAAGGAACAAATGTTTTTTTCTTCTTCATATGAAAAAAGAATATGAATTTTCAATTTAGGTGACATACCCCACTTGTACTTTTCCCATATAATTGGAATCCCATAAAATCAATTCTGGAAACAATGTTAGTTCAAATGATGTTTCTTTTGGATAAAATAAACCAAGGTTTTCAGAACATTTTAAATATTTAAATTAATTTTAATATCATTTAAATTATATTCTTATGTACGTGCATGAAATTAACTATACATAGAAATAGTAAACATAATTTCTGGCCGTGTTACGATAAGGTATCAAAGACTCCCAATTATAAATTTATAATGGTTGATGTCAATTTATTTATTTTTTTCATCCAGTGTAATAATAAAGGAAGTTATCATTGGATTACTTATTTCTTTTACTTTATCCATTCTAAAATGTTTTAATAGGTCATTTGTGTAGGTTCCTTTTATTTTAACAATAAAATTCTTATTTCTAAAATATTAGAAAATGAAAGAATTATTTTAATTATCCCATAAATCTCATTTCAATTTTTTTTCTCATTAAATCTAAAATTAATTAATAGGTATTGTTTAGTACAATTAAAAGTAACCTCATCAATATTTATTTAGTCAATTATTAAATCCTTTAAAAAATATTTTTAAAAAATAGAACCATATTTTCTAATTTTTAAATTTCTTAATAAGTAAAATATATCTAACAAAACATTCCAAGACCAAGGGGAATTTTTGAAACCTTAACGATGATTGTTTAACTAAAAATCATGATTTTGATATTTTAATCTTTTGTACCATGATGTTGAAAAGACACTTATTAAAAAACCAATCTAAAATAACTTTAAACATTTGTTTTTGAAGATTAAATTAATATTGGGTTCGGCATCCAATATAATTCAAATTGACTCAATCCATGGGATGTGAAAAAATTTCTAACTAAAATCAATTCCTTACTCTTTATAAATCATGTATCTACAATTCATTATTTTTTATGTGTGGTGTTTTGTTTTCTCATCGAACTAGATCCTAAAAACCCATTAGGTACCACTAATGATATGGTCATCATGTATTTCAAAAAGAGTTCAAATGTTGTTACTTTTATGGTGATTTAAATCTTATTTCATCCCAAGAACCCATTTTTGACCATTAAAAGCATCATCAATATTTAGGGGTTTTTTGTGTGAAATAAAATCATGATGTTATATGTCATTTAAAACTAACATTCAAGTATATGTAATGACTTCCAAATAACCTATAAAACATTCTAGGGGATCGTTTTTAAGATTCAACCATTACTTTGGTAGAGGGATACATATTGGTTCTTCGTCATCTTTAATTTATTTCGAAGGAAGACATTCATTCAAGGTTAATATTTACATTTAAAACTCAACATTATTAATTTGGGGATGTGGTTTAGGAAAATTCACATATATTTGAAGTGTATTGACCATTATTTTGTCTTCGTATTTTTATTTAAGATCCAATATAGATTAATTGAGTTAGATTACCCAAACAATACCTTCATCATATTTGGGGTAAAATTTTTATATGATTACTTTAGTGTTATGAATAAATCATTTACACTCAAATTACATAAAATAGATAAACGTTGTTTTTTTCGTTTAAAGATTATAAGGGATATTCTTAAGGACTGGACTTATGTGAACATGATTTAAGGTATAGAAAAAATATTGACCTCTTCATCTAAAAAATAATATGGGGGATTAAATTCATTCATGGGAGTTATTATAATTTGTTATAGAGTTTGATTCTGTGTGTCACCAATGTCAATTTTTTAGGTAGTCCTATTGGTAAAAAAATAATGATTATAATGTTGTGGATTATAATGTTCCTCAAAATAATTATTGTTGAACTCTTCCCCATGATCAATCTAAATGAATATGATGTTATAACTATTTTTATTTTACCCACACTTGTTATAAATTATAAATAATTTACAAGAATAATTTTAATTATCCAATAAATAAATAAAAATAAATCATCTATAATAATTGAAAATTATCGAAGTGTAATATTTAACTCCTATACATGAAACATGGGTTTTTCCAAATAAATAATTATATATAAGATCAATGAATTTCAATATGGATATATACTTCTTTAGATTAAAGAAATATTTATTTCTTACCATGTTGTAAAGGTTCACTCACAATGTCATTTTTGAAATGAAATTTTATAAAATATTATTATAGACACCATGAAAGGTGATCGATGAACATTTCTTGAAAAATTGTGTCCTGGCTCGAAACATTCACAGTGTGACTCAAAGCAGTGCCTTAGTCAGACCGAAAGAGTGGAGGTGCACAGCCTACTTGCGTGCCCCATAATGTCAGCTGCCTACTTGCGCTCCCAAATTTCTTTTGCCTGAGGTCCTATTTTTTCAAAGTTGGTTCTTGGCCAAAGACCAAGACACAATTTATTACCAAACAGAGAAACCACTACAAATGTCTAAAAGAGGGAATCTTATTACAATCTTTTTTCATAGAGGGGGATTAACTGATCTGGTAATTCCTCTTGCCAGGAGAGGCCCTGGTTGATACCCTTATTAGCATGACCATCCACAACTGAGTTCACTTCATGAATGTCATGTGTGGCTATGTAATTGATCTCACGGAGCAAATCGAGGTAGCTCATCCATCAGGTGGTAAACGGACAAGCAAGGAGCAATGTACCATTCCAAATATCCCATGGTCCTATTTTTTCCTATAGATAGACTATTGAGGGCTTCATTTGTAGGGCGAATTTTCTGGAATCCCAATTGCTGCTCTGGTCTCCCTAGTACTTCTCCCTAGTCTTATGAAACATTCAAGGTAGTTCTTAAACACCAAGGGTGAAGTATTTAAGGGAGGATCATTGGACTTAATTCATTTTAGTGTTTGAAAAAAATAAAACTTGAGCGCCTAAAGTGACCAGCCTCCCCAAGTTATAAATAATTGTGTGCTACCTATTCCTTTCATAGAGCTTGAGCGACCTACTTCTGGGATCACCTATGAATACTCTAGAAGGATTGAGCTAAGTCTTGACCAAGTATTACTATACAAGTTGTTCGTCTCTTAAGAGAACATTAGGTCTCCCAAGCCAACTTACGCACCCATACATGCATTACCTTACCAACATGGGTGCCCCTCTTTGATTAACTTACACTCTTCAGTCTGCAAGCCATAAATCCTTCATCAAATACATTCTTGGTAAGGATTTTTCTTCTTTGTATCCCTTATATGAAAGGGATTCTGTTGATACCTCAACCAAAACCTCATGACTTATCAATCCTTTGGGTAAGGCACATCAGTGTGTCTCTTATTTGGGTTTTTATTTCCATAGTTAGAGGTTGAAACATTTTTTAATAATGGGGTTAGGATTCATGGAATGTCGGGGGGTTTTTATATCCACAATCACATGGAACTTTCTCTCAAAAATAGTGTTGGGAAGTTAACGGTTTTGAGGAGGGTTGGGTCCTGGCCTGTCCCATCTCGATGAGATGGCCCGAAACCTCCAGTATCTAGTAGGGGAAGGTACAGTTCATTCATAATTTTCCTTTTAAAAATAAACGAGATATCTACCTTCCCTACTATGATCATGTTTATGGAAACCATCCTAGAATAAGCCATGAGCTTTTCTTACAGGGGGTATCATCACCGCTCCTCCATTCTTTGGTGCCATATACCAGAGGGGAGATGGGTACATGGACTCTTGTTACCCTTTTCCTCTGTCGTTGGGATTTTTTCACCTTGGTAAGCCATTTGGGTGTAAGCCCCTAACATTCATCCCTTAGTCCCTCCATTGGAACCTTGTTCAATGTGAATATAATAGAGGGAAGGCTTGTGGCCTCTCCCTCTTCCCAGGACGCCTTTCAATCATCCACCATCACCATCGTAGGTTCTCCCTCTTCCACCAGTGTAGGATAAAAAATTTAAAGTGCAAGTTTCATTGCTGAATCCTTCACATACTCTTGTTTCTCGCACCGAGCATGACTCACGTGGTCATAAAGATCCTTGATAATTACAACATGTACAGAAACACTCATGACTTAATGAATTATGAGAACTCTGATTCCTATTCAAACCAGGATACGTAGGAAGCCCTTTCAGGGCTTAAGATCATTGGATATACTCTTTATGAATCCAACCTTAATTACCTTAATTTGGGCATCTGCCTTAGGAATAAGCCCCATAATAAACCCCCAAAGTCACTAAGGCATCCTTTTCAGGAAGTAAGCCCAAACCCATTTCTCTCAAAGTACTATACACTCCAATGAGACTAATCGAACTACATGGTCTTTGATTCCCATCTATATGGGATACGTAGAAAGCATCCTTGAGGATAAAACACAATACCGTAAATCAACCATGCTATCCTTGATCCATATTCCCAACATGGTCTAATCCTACTTGGAATCCCATATCCATTCCATGTTCCTTGGGATGCTTCTGCATAAGTCCCATACTAATCTTTGACTAAGAACCATTTTCATAGGGGTACATATCACATGACCTTAAAAGGTATGATATGTCTCATTAAGAAACACCAAATAATGAGGGTTTTCCTTCTACAAGGATACATAGGTAACCCATTTTTTATGGGCATGATCTCATGATAAAAACAATCCTTCTTCTCCCTGGATGACAATAAACTCCAGAGTGCCCTGCTGCGGGGCTTAAAAACCAGTAACATCATACTGACGATTAAAATAATCTTGAAATAGTATATTTGAGGATACCATTGATTGATAACCTCTAATACATACAGATATCTCCATTCATGAAAAACCTTGAATACATACTAATGATTCTAAATTTTACACATGTTAATAAGTGATTTCAAAATTCCAAGGGAAACTATTTCCATACATGGTGAATTAATAAGGATTCATGAAAATATCTTAAATTTATAAAGACAGTTCTGGAGTAGAAAATAACTCCCCCCAAAAGGGTGTGATGAGTCTGACATCCCATCCTCTCAGCCAATGCACATTCTCAAGTATCATAAAGTTCAAACTTAATGAATATCGTTCTTTGGAAAGTAGGTCCCATTTTAGATGATGAACTATTGGATGTTTCTAGTTCAATGAATAAATCTAATGGAATCTTCCAGGAAGTAGTGATTCATAAAACTAGAAAACACTTTTCAAGGAAATACAAAACATTAATACTGGTTGATTTGATTGATTTTGTCTGGTGTGTGTAATTTATTGACCAAGGTGTGTATTCCAAATACATGAACCACTATATTTTGTACTTAGTAGTTTAATATGTTGTCTAAAAATATATTTTAAATCAATAACATCATTATTTTAAAATTTACAGGATAATTATAAAGGATCTCCTTTAGATTCAAAAACATTTCAATCCTAATATTAAAAATAATATTTAAAACCACCACCACACAATTAGATAATACTAAGATAATTATATTTTATTCCCATAATATATAAAAAATATTTAATAATGATAGAATTTAAAAAATCTAGTACATATTACAATGAATTTACAGCTTTAATTATCAAAAAGGTGACGTGGCCTCCATCATTCTTTTCATGATATTTGAACTCAGAGTTTTCACCACACATGTGTCTCAAGTACCCATTGTCCATGTACCACGTGGATCCTTGTGATTTTCTCTTAAGAAATTTCTCTAAAAACAATCAATATATAATAGCCTTTGCTACCAAAATAAATATGGGTCTACTAATGTAATCTAAAATAGATTTTGTAATCCATATTTGTTTTGAAAAAAAATAAATGAAATATTGGATGACAAATTTACCCTTCTAAGTCCCCCATTTTGAGTATTTTTAAAATAAAATTCATAAATAAGATACTTAAATTTACAAAACTAATTGAAATTTTTAGTTTTAGATAATCCCCTAACAAAATTTATATTTTTAAGAGGTGATAACTTTATATGAAAAGACAAACCCAAAATTATTTTTCACATGATGTGGGGAACCCAAAATATAATTTAATTTTTTGTCACCTTGGGTGAAATTGACAAGTGAAATTTTAAGATCATTAACAGAGGATTATAATTTATCTATAGTTGGTTGAAAATTTAATTTCAATGATAATAAATCTTTTTTTAATATAATTTTAGGTAGACTGGATTAAAAACAACCAAACACACACACTGAGGCCCCTTAATGGTCAAGACTCATCCCTTTACAAAAGGAATAATAAGAACACATTGGAGGTATTTTATTACCACACTTTTCTTGAAGGCCCAATGGAATGATGGGATATACATTTCATTGAGTCCCTGAGCGAGTAGTCTACATCATTCCATTTCAACGGTCTTACATCATGAAATCCTCTATTTATAGTCATCCCACCATAAACCCAGTATTAATGTTGCACCACCCCTACCATGAAAGATTGAATCATTGTAGACAGAATCACCATAGTTAGTCACCCCTCTATCCATAGTGTGAGATAAATCCAAATGATTTTTTTGAAAACACCCAAATCTCTTTCAAGTCTCCCACTCGATGATCCCAACATGGAACCTGATCAGATCACCTACCCATTTCTCTGCATCCTTTAACCAATACTAAGTGCAGATAGTCATGTGGATCCCACTTAAATCACCACACATACATGGACCATTAACTTTATTAAATAGAAAACAATTAAACAATAATAATTTACATAATTTATAAATATTTATATATATACCATATATATTAATTAATATAAAGTGGTATTTATGGAATTATGATATAATTATAGATACATATGTATGGATTTAAATATAAAATTGGAACAATATTTGAAATATATATATGAATATAATAAATACATAAATATATATAAATATAAAATAGAATAAAACATTAATAAATATATATATGATTTAAAGATTCTATCGTTGGAAAACTTAATTAAAAATAATTTAAATCGTTACATTGTTATTATAATTTATATATATAATTTATAATTTTAATATAACTAAAACAATGATTGATATGATCCCATCATCTATGTGTATATTCTACCAAGTTCTTATTTTTAATGAAATCATGCACGAGTATGAGATAGGGATTGCGTCAACCCCATGTCACATTTATTTAATATATATCACATATAAAATAATTTAGTATACATTTAATTATATTTTATGTAGTAGACATGGCCATTCAATTTCTCAGTATAACACCAATGAGGATCATGATGTCAAATGTACCCCCACATGTGGACAATTATCAATATGATCTTAAGCGATTTCCAATATAGGACAAGTAACATACCCAAAAACCATATGATTAGGGATAATTATAAAATTAAATAGGATAGAATATTAAGTATGAAAATTATATGAAAATCACACCTTAAAATCACTTTTTAAAGGAGATGTGAATTAAATCCCACCAGAAATACACAAAATATGAAAGTGGAAAAATTCCTGTGGTGATTATCAAGTTGAGTCAGCTTCAATTTAGTAGGTATCACATGTATACTATGTGACAAATTATTATATACAAATGTATATAAAACCATTTATCTGATCCTCAAACCATAATAATTACTTCCTTGTGAAGATCCCATTGGAATTATTAAACAAGTTATTTTTATTTTCAACTATTTAAGAAGAGAAATGATTCGTAAAAGATATATTTATGAGGTGTTTGAATGATTTTTATTTTAGAAAAAATTATTTTTAAATGTATTTTCGAAGGTTGTAATTGGTTTTTGGAAATTTAGGTGTATTGAAATATATTTACATATAGATTTCATTAGATACTTGTGTTATTCTTATAATATATTTTAGTTTCATATGATATATTAGTTTTATAAGATATACTGGCAACCTAAAATGTATAACATTTTCATTGTAATCTCATATTTATTTTATAAGATATCTTATTTTTATAATAAGTTGTTCCTATTTTGTAAGAAACTAGGTTTTCATAAAATACCGTAAACATTTTTTAAGATACTATCTTTTTGTAAAGCTTGAGTTATATTAATGATATACTTGATTCATAAGATTTTATAATTTATGAAAATATGAGATATATGCAATTTTAAAGGTTTATTTAAAAATAAATTCTAGGATTATGGTTTTATGAAAATAATTTCACAAAACTTACAATAAATTACACACTTTTTTTCTCTAACTGAATTTGAATAAAAACCTTCAAATAGATTATTATCTGTGAGATTTTATTTGTGGAATTAATATAATAGTAAACTAAAATGATTTTAATTCAATTTTATAACATAAATAATAAATTCATGGTTGGTTATAGAATATCTAATAACGTTTGGCCGTGAAGGTAGGGTCTATGCTATAAATCTATTGTATGTGAAACTACATTCTATCATTGATGAACATTAACTTTTTTATGAATTCCATGGAATTTTTAAAATAAATAAGTATCATGAGTCTTCTATGGATTTAAATGATGATTTTATGAGAATATATATTATTTAAAATTTTTAATTATATTAAATTATTTAAAAATAACGAATTATTTCATCGCTAGTATCTATTAATGATTTCCATCTCAAAAATATCCATAACATTATTCATAAAATTCTCCACGGTTATAAAAAAATAAAATTAATAAGGTAATGTTGTTTTAGAATTGGGTTGTAAGTTGATACATTGATTCATTGAAGAAAAATCTTTATCCAAGAGATAGAAGATAAGGAACATCAACCTATGCTATATTTTTTATTTTTTACCAGGTCAACATAAGAAGGTCTAGTTTCTGATCATCTATATTCTTGCTGGTGAGGAGGAAGTATATCATCACATGGATGAATTATCGCATGCACTTGGATTTTATTATAATGAAATATGGAGGAAGTATGTACTAATATATTATACTTGGATATCTATCTGGGATTAATGGACTATTGAAAAAAATGTCCTATATTTGTTATTAAATCACCATGGTGGATATTAACAATCTTTTTCATAATAATTAGGGGGTAGAGTCTTGAATAACTAGCTCTTCGATTATAAATATTTCCATTCATCATGCGTAGGAAGTGGATGATACTTTCCCTAAATTAATGATACATGATTGGAACATTTTATTTGAATATAACATCTTTTATATTCCCTATAATATAATAGTAATAAAAAAAATATGTTTCTCAAAAAGTGTTGAACATGACAAGGAGTATGATCTTATACCGAGACAAAACCTTGTAAATATTTATTTTTTGTGTATTTTCTCTAATTATTACTTCATATGACTTTTTAAGATATTAAGATAGAGTGGATTACCACTCTAATTGATCAAAAATGTTTGTATGAGAAGAAATCATAAAATGTGTAACACTTATTCATCTATATATTATTGATACTCAACTAACTTGGGGTACATATGTGATATAAGAGACAATCTTGGTTCCCTCAAAGATCCATATTTAAATATTTCTAGAATGGAGAATCAGAGTACAATGAAAAATATAGGGATCCCCATTTTTAATGGAATGACCATTAAATGGTGGAAGAATAGAATGTTACTCTATTTAAAATGACTAGTTATGGTTGAAAGTGATGTTGTGAATATATTTTTACCACATCATTAGAGAGATTCACAAATGACCACTACACATAAGAGAAATTTAGAGGTACATAGAAAGGGAATAAATAAAACATTCCTTCCATGAATGATAAGATTTTTTGAAATGTGTTTTTCTCACTTTTTCTAAAAAAATGTTGGAAAAACTCGAAGACATGTTTGAGGGTAGTGTCATGATCATGGAAGGGAACAAATAGATTTAGATTTATGAATTTTAAGATTTCATGATGGATGAAGATAAGATTGTTGATAGTAATTTCACTAGGGTGAATAAAATAGAAATTCATATCAGAGTATTTGGATTTAGATAGTAGACTATATGGTTGATAAAAAATTAATGAGAAACTTTTAAAAATATTAAATCCAAAGGATTCAGTTATTGAAGATAGTTACAGATTTCACCTTCATGAGGTACACAACACTCTGAGAAATTGTAAGGTAAGAAAGGATCCATTTTTAGGAAAAAAGGATTTAAAGGAGATGAAATTGAAATCCCTGAATTAATTAAATATCAAGGAAGAGAAAGGCGAGTATAATAGTGGTAGAGAGAAAGATTATAAGAGAGATGAAAAAAAGTGTTATGAACAATAACTTTAAAAATAATAAAATGGGTAAAGGTAAATTCATAAGATATCTTATAAGGATAAATCAAATGGAGTCTAAGACAGTTCAATAAAAAAGCATAATTTTACAGTAATACTAGAAATTTTATTAAATTAATTTGGTTTAAAGGATATTATTAGAGTTAAGGTATTTTTAGGGATAACTAATATGTTTTATTATATAATATGTATCTTCCATTTAACTAGATACATGAATAATTATTGGGGATTTATCTAGTTAACAACAATAAAAAACCTATATAGAAGAAAATTAAAATTGGAAGAATAACCATGTTATATATCAAAAATAGTTTAGATTATCTTGAGGTGATTTATGAATGATTTGACTATAATGTTCACTATTTAAAAGATCTCATGACCGTACATCCTTGTAAAATACAGTTTGTTACCAAATAAAATAAGTCCATGAAATCATTAATTATAGATGTCAATTCTAAATCTAATAATATAACCATTTAATATATTTTTCATAGTAGATACTCATCACATATGACATGTGATAAAAATATTTGAAATATATTAAAGGGCATGATGATTGTCATGTAACCTTTTTAATGATAGATTTTTGAAAATTAACGTATTTACTCATCCAAAATCAAGTCTCATGGGTTTAATTCATTGAAATTATTAATAATTGATGGGTAAAAAAATAATATTTTGAGTGTGATTCAATAATATGATAAAAGTAATAAGTTTATTTTAAATGGAAACAGTAATATTTTCAAAATAGTCAAATATCAAAGAAACATTATAAAAGGGGAAATAACCAATGGAAACATATTTCAAATTAGGGATCCAAGAAATTCTTGTTGTCTTAGTGCTAATCTCTAGCATAAGATATATAGAAATCATGGTTAAAATAATTTTAGAAAAATATCAATAAACTTTTGTATAAGATAGCTCCCCATATTAATAAGATGATAATTTCTGGTTTATAGAACTTTTAAAAATCAGACTATGACATAGGTAAATCATAAGTGAGTGGAGATACATTCAATTAGATCAATTAGTTTGGTTTAATTATATTTATGTGGGCCTATGATACATCAATAAAATATAGGGTTTTTTTTATTATGCTAATTTATTCATATAAAATAATTATTTAAGTCATGTTTATAAAACATAGGTCACAAGCATTGGATATGTTTAATTATTTTAAGGAAAGATTAAAGAGAACATTGAGGTCTCATAATGAAGTTGAGGACTAAAAATAGAAATGAGTTTACTGGGAGTTTATTTTAATACTCTCCATCCGAACATAGTATCAACGACCAATATAGCTCTCTATAGAATTTTAAATATAATTATGTTGGTGAGATAATTAATATAATCATTCTTGAAATAGATAAGACAATTCTTTCTATGTTTCAAATATCAATTTTTTAGTGATAATACATGTTCCTAAATGTGAATATACCTAACCGATATTTACTACAACCTTAAATTCAACCTCTTATTAGATTTTGTTTAATAAAAAAATATAGTGAGTTTTCATTTATTCTTGTTAAGCTATTATATCATGAAAACTAAAGACTCAAATTTGGGTAAATTTTATGGGAATGATGAGGAAGGAAGATTTCATAGATACCTCTCAAGAAGAAAATTTTATAGGTATTAGGGTATGATACTTCATAGAGTTGTAAATTTTTTTTGATATGAGGATCTATGATAATCATTAAAACAATAATTTATGTTAATATGTTTTATATGTTATAGATAAAAACAATAAGGAAAATGTAGATAAATTCAGTGCAAAACTTATTGGAGTTGAACTGTAAGTTGATAAAGATGACTATGAATATACTAGTAGCAAAGAGAATACAACTAATAATAAAATTAATAATGTACTATAGGTTAAACAAAAATAATATTTGATAACCAAAAATATTTAATCTCTTAGATTAATCCAAATTTAGTATCTAAATCCATCAAGAATGAAGAATGGATTAGAGCTATGAATGCAGAACTGCACGAAATAGAGATGAATTAAAACTGAGATATTGTTCAAAGACCAAATGAATTTCTTTATTTGAATTAAGTGGGTGTTCAGAAAAAAAAAATTATATAATAAGAGAGAATTCATAAAGAACAAATCCAAACTTCTTTTCACATGTTATCCTCATGTTAAATAGGTGTATTTTGAATAGACATTTCCACCTATGGGAATAATATAGTATATAAGAATGTTTCTAGTAGTTACAACACATATCCAATATAAAATATATCAAATGGATTTCAAATTTTCTTTCTTGGATGGTGAGTTAGAATTAGAATAATACATTGAAAAACTTGTGGGATTAATAATTGAAAATGATGTTATTATAATATGAGAAAAGAATATAAATCTATATTGTCTAAAGTAGTCATGAGATCCTAGTATTCCATGTTATTAATCGATTTTAAGGACCTAAAATTATAAAAACCCACTGTTGAGAAATACAAATACATAAAATAACTGAAGTAAGGTTCTCTCATAGTGATTTCATTTGTGGACTTCATTATTTTTTCTACTAATTAAGAGTGTTCCTATAATGAATTTTTGAGTCTAGTGAAGATGTTTATTGAGATATCATTTTTAGGAGAAATGAGATACCTTTTGGGATTATAATAGATGTAATAAGACAATTATAGTTTTCTATCTCAAGAGATGTCTCACAAATAGTTTTTGATATTTTTTGGTATGGAGTTCTCCGAACTAGTTTCTACACCTATATAATTTAGAATAAAATTTTCTTATGCTATTTAAGGAGAAATTATAGACCAGAGAGAGTGTAGAAAGTTGATTCATAGTTTTATATACCTTATATCCTCATAGCCTAACATTTCATCTTAAATGAGTTAATGTGATAAATATCATAGTGATCTAAATAAATTATATCTATTTTCTTTCAAGAAAGTAATTAAATATATAAAAAATCTTTTAAAAATTGGATTGTTGTGTAATAAATAGGAACTAATAAATTTATTCGAATTCACTAATTTATATTGTGATAGATATTTTAATGATAGAAAGTCCATTTCTAGAGGATTATCACTTTTATGAATAATCATTGTGAGTTGGAGGAAAAATAAATGGAACTTAGTCACATTGAGTACAACAGAACAAAATATATGTTTGTTACCTGTTTATGTACTTAGATGATTTAGATGAAGGAGAATCTTAAATATTTGAGGGTGAATACTGAAAAACCTCCAACGATTTTATGTGAAAATCAATATTCAATTAGTCTTTGAAAACATCATATATAAAATTTATGATCTAATAAAATTTATACTAGGTTTCACTTTATCAAAGATATAGTCTCTAATGGAGACATAAAGTCATAATTTATTATTATATGAGATTAATTCGATGGAATTTTTACTATGGAAATTACCAATGATTGGTTTGATACATTGAGGATAAACAAGAATTTTCAACCCTTCCCTCTCTATTGAGGTACATTAGAAGAAAAAAATCTCATATATTTGGATTATCTTTTCAAAGGGTGAGAAATGGTGGCCAAATATTATTATAGAATGTTATGATTATCTTTATTCAATTGAATTATATTTTTTTTATAATAAGGGGGACAAAATTAAAAGGTTATTTGTTGAGTTAAGGATAAGAATAGTTAAATTACTTGGCACAAATATTCTTTTTTACCATGGGATAGAATTATATCAATAATATTACTTTAAAATTATCTTGAAGAAGGCCATGATTTGATGTTTTTTCATGTTTTTTGAGTTGAGTTCTTTAGGTTGACAGTAAATGCAATGTGTAAGATTAAATAATCCAATGGAATTATTAAATAACTTTAACTTATTTTCATAAATATTAAAATAAGAATTGGATATTGAAGATCTATTTCTAGGGTGTCTAATTTTTATTGTTTTTGAATAATTTATTTTTAGAAGGATTGAGGAGGAAAGTGCTTTATTATGAAATTTTAGGTCTCATGAAATCAACATAAGAACTGATTTCTTAAGAAAATTTGGTTTCTCCCGTTGTTTCGATCCATTTCCCCTTTGAGGTGATGGAGGACCAATGCGCCCGACCATCGATCTCACGGATGGCTGAGCCCCACTCAACTGCTAAAATCGGGTACATCGGTCTTCGTTTCGAAACACCCAATGGTTCCATATCCAACGATACGTGGACATGCTTTCCAAAGGCAGGTGTCCGCTAGGTGGTTTGGCCAGCGATACTTAAGAACTCACATTGGTCGAAAGGATGGGAATTCGGGCTCATCACACCCTTTTGGGGGAAAATTATTGCATGTTCTGAGACTCTCTTATAGATTTAAGACGCATTCATATGTTCACGAATCTTTGGTTTATATCCAAGCATAGTATCCATGGATTTCTCTAGGTTGGAAATGGTCAATAGAACACAGGGGTTCAGAATCATTTATGCCCAATGTTTATCATCCCCCATTGGGTTAATGACCTCGAGGAGTTTGGAATCATTGAGACGACACTAGGGTTGGTTCGGTGAAACGACGTGAAGATAGTAGGATCGACCGGTTGTTGGGGTTGAACCTCTTGGAGGCTTCCTACGTACCCAGCCTTGGAGACAGGGATCAATGTCCACGTAGTTCGCATAGGAGTTTGGAAGAACCAACGTGAATGTGGACCCAGGGGTCCAATGGTGATCGGCCTTTAACCTCTTGGAGGCTTCCTACGTACCCTAATTAGGAGAAAGGGATCAATGTCCATGTAGTTCGCATAGTATTGGGGCTTCTTCTCTGAGGCAACCTAGAGTAATGGATTGGGGCTTACACTCCGAGAAGGCCCATAGGAGTATTTCATGGTTGATGCTTACTGTAAGCCCACATGAGTCATGCTTAGTGTGAGAAACAAGAGATATCAAGGACCAGACTGTCACGTCGCAAAAGGAGAGTCTGTGAGAAGTGTTGTGGGGCTTATGAATATAGCGGCCCATAAGGTCCGGGATTACTCCGAGATGGACTCCCATGGAGACAAAGCGCAGCAGGAGAGGGAAAGAGGTGCTACAGTTCCCGTCACCTCTCTTGTTCCCGGGGGAAGTACGGAGGTGCCCGGGGATAGATTCCTTCAGATATCTATACCGCCCCCTCTATGGGGAGGGGAGAAGTGCCCAACAGCCGAAGCATGCGGCCCCTCATCCTACCGAGTAGAGGCAGAAAGGGGGGCTCCCGGGCTCCGACCCCGAATTACCGTGGCAATGTAAACCCAGGCATGCTTTGGCAATCCTCTCAAGGGTCGGGGTATCCCCTTTTCCCTGGCTTACCGTGGGTATGTGAACTCAAAATGGCATGCTGATGCACCTGATCATTACACCCCACGGATCTGGTGGCTCTGGTGGAGGCCTCGGCTCGCGGCCGATGAATAGGCCAATGAGGGAGCCACGGGGGATCAGGCAGTATTGGAAGGATTTTATCTGGCTCATGGAATGGGAACTCCGAAGGATTCTACGGGCCACACCAGGGTATGGGTAGTGGCACCGTTCATGTAGGGTAGTGCGAAGCGGATGGAGATGCCTTCTGCGAACTAGGGTGGTCCGTAGACTGAGTGTCCATCAGCGAACTAGGGTTGTCCGCGGACCAATTGGCATCCCACGAACAAGGAGGGTTCGCGGATTTGGGTTCAGCCCACGTACAAGGTTGGTACGCAGAGGGTTCCATGCGAGCAGCGGAGGCCAAGGGCGGTGCTGGTCGGGGGTTCTTCTGTTGAGACTTTTCCAGCGTAGGAGGGTGCTAAGCGGTGCGGCGGATCGGAAGAGAGGCATAAGAACCCTGGTCCACGGGGAGTGCAACCGTGGAGGGGGATATGGTTCACGGTCTTCTCTTCTTTATTATTTAAACTTCACGATTCACCAAATTATTATGTGTTTTCGGTTCCTTATTAATCTGATCTTAGGTTCATACATGCTCTGGTTCGCAAACTTTATCTTCACTTTTTGTGAGATCCTAAGCCTTCCACTGAAATCCTTCCACCCCAATCTGATTGATCCACTCTGAATCCTCAGAATAGTCCACATCTTTCCCTTCCCCCCTCATTCTCCTTTTATAGAGTGATTAAAGAGATGTATCTGTGATCACACAACACCTTTTGCGGAGGCCCATGACCGAAAACCCAGTTTACGACTAACTTGGTCAATCCGCTACTCACAGTGGGCACTGAGCGCTTCTCCCCCCGCGAACCGAACGAGGGGAGTGCTTCATGGCTGCGGAGGGTTCTGCCTCCATTTCGCAAATGACAACAGAGGTGGTTCGGGCTGGCTGATGCGGCTCATGGCTGGGGTGGTTCATGATGGTCAACCGGATTGGTTCCCTCCCTGCTTCGCACCCACGGAGGATCTCCACCTCCATTTCAAGAACAACGACGGTCCGCAGAGGAGGGACGGTTCTTGGGACCAGCTGTGTGTTGTTAACATTAGACCGGTTTGCGGACCAGTTCATCCTTCTCCATACTTGAGTATTCTCCACATTTTCCCCAATCCTTTGAGGGGTAATTGGGTAGAATCTCCCTTGAGTTAAAGGGGATCATCATTCTCTTTTGTGGATTTTTTCAGGACCCTACAAATGCCCCCCCATTGGAATGGGGTCCGATCGGAATGAAGAGGAGACTATTCCGATGCAGAGTTCTCCTGAATCTCAGATGGGTTGTGGCAGGGATGTTGACCCGGTAGGGGTCCACACCTATAAATACGGAGGGCCCATTGATTTTTCTTCTACCGGATTCTTCATGAGTACCAGCTCTCCTTCTCTTTTCTGCCTCTGCATTCTTGTTCCTTCGTGAAGCGTTGCGTTCGCGAACTGACTTCAACTTCTGCGAACCATTTCTCATTCACGCCATTCTTCATCCATGGACCAACATCCCAGGCATGAACTAACATTTTTAATTAATCAAAAAGTATGTCATGATGGGCCATGGAGGAACTTTCTCCACGGTTTTGATGGTTCGTGAACTAAAATATTCATAACATTAAAAATTTCTAAGTGTTCCGAACATAACCACTTGAATTCAAGATTGATATTCTGCGGAGACACATGGTTTTCAATTTTCTGGCCAACGCTCCACAGGCCAGAGTGATGTGAACTACTATCATGAAGGGCTAGTCCGTGTGATATAGTCATCAAAAACCATCATTTGAGGCCTCGTCGTGGACTTTTATATGAAGGCTCCTCAACTGATCCTTAGCCATATATTTGGGATTTTTGTCTGAAATGTTTTTTTATTCCGGACTAACCACTTGTAGGCCTTCATTGTGCAGGGAGTAAATATGGTTCCCCCTCATTCTTCACCTAGACCTATTGTTGAGCCTCTTCCAATTGGTTTAGGGAGACGTCCAACTATGTCTCGTAGAGCGGAGAGCATCAAGGAGGACCCCAGTTGATCCATTACACCAAATGATGGTGTTTTGAAAGACTTATTCCCTCCTGAGCTACAGGATTATCCGTTATCAAATCGCCTTCCGCTTTATCGATTTGGTCTTCAAGACGACGTCCATATTCCCCCTACCTTGTCAGGTCTTCCATCTCCTTTCTTGGAGGTGTCCTCAATGTGCATTCAGGCAAACCTGACCCCATTCGGGGAGATAACCTCTAATTTTGATCCGAAAGACACTTTCATTTTGAGAGGCTCTTTTTGGACCCAAAGTGATCAGTGCACTCAAGCCCTTTCTCAAGAAGCTGTCTCCCAGAATTACCCCTCCATTATCAACCTTGGTCGAGAAGATCCTTATGCGGGGTGGATTCATAGATGGGATCTTTGATCCGGTGGTCTCTTCTCAAATGACTAGGCCTGGGCCATATGGGTCCATCATCATTGTCGGGAGTCTCCTGAGTCACTGGAAGCAGTCAACTTGTACTCTATAGTGTGGGCTTCCCAATTTTCTATTTACCCACCATCCTTGATCATGCCTGACCTGCTCAGTCGCTCGTGTTCAAGCACTAATACCTTCCACTGTGTCCACGGTGAAGTTGGTATTAGTTTGTGGGACATCCACCAATTAGGGGGGCTTCCAATCATTAGTGCGATGTATGAAAAGTTTCTACCCGTCTCTGAAGTGTGGGATGACTTCGAACAAGTGCCTTAATTAGAAATGGATCTGTTGGTTATGACAGAGCAATCACTGGGTTGGCCATTTTGTGCCCTCTCTTTTATTCCTTATAGCACCTTGATAGGGTTATTTCTGGACACCACCGGTCATGTGCCGAAGATGAAGATCCCTAGGACTCATCCTTCTCAATAGTCACGAACCATCCCAAGTTCCTAATGGGTGGTTCTGGAGGCGGATGACTACCTTTCATGGGGTTATGAGGTGCGCCCCGGCGTGCCTCCCCTGCTGCGGCTGGTAGGCATGTTTGCAATGTTTTTGAGCGGGTGGCTATTCCCTTCTCGGGACATCATTCCTGGTGTCAGGGCTTGCACCCTAATGATGGCAGTTGAGCTGGCAGAGGGCCGCCCTGTGAATTTGGCCATTCCCACATTGGCTCGTGTTTATGAACTGCTGGGTCACATGTAGAAGGGAGGGTCACCTTCCATCTGAGTGGGCCATTTCAATTTTTCTACGGCTAGGTAGCAGATCATTGTCGCTGTTATGAGTATCGTCACAACATGGCCATCCCGCTTCCTACCTTTCGACCTACCCTTTTGGATATAGCTTGAGTTCATTTGATGTCCCTCTATTCTGGCAAAGTCCTCAAGATTTTTAGTGAATTTTCCCAGTGTTCATTCATTCCCTACCCCAACCCTTCTGTCGTCGTAGTTGAAAACCGCCGATGGATCCTGGAGGAGAGTTATTTCATGATCTCTCTGCGGGACAGATTTATATCTGCGCGGATCGACGGGGTTCCTTTGTGTGAACTGTATGTCCCAGATCATTTTTCACACCAGTTCGGGTGCATGCAAGTCCATGTTTCCCTTCCCTCTCCTCAGGCTCAAGGACTGCACCCAGCCATTCTTCGTCAATGGTGGCTGATGCTGATGCGGGAGGGATCTGACACAGGGATTCCCCTGCCTTTCATGGGGACGACTGTCAGCCTTTCCTTGGAGTATGCAAAAATGTGGGTAAAACACTATCCCGATGGGATCCTAGGGAAGGTTGTTCAAAAGGTTCCCAAATCAAGAGTTACTACGGCTGTTGCGTCCACTGAACCATCCTCATCAGCTCTAAGGGAGGATCGACTGATGGCTTGTCGATCAAAGAATCTCAGGGGATTTTCCTCTCCCATCCCTACGGTGGACAATTTTCAGATGGGTTCATCCTTCTTGGACATGGATGAGGATTACCCTGTGGTTTTGGGTCCCAATGAGACAATCTAGGAAGTTTTTCCAGCCGATACTGGGCTTAGCAACTTGATTCCCAAGCCTGAACATGGGTTAGAGGCTCCAGACTTCCCATATTCAGAACCAAATTCTAGCGAGCACATGTCTGCACTGGTCGCAATGCCAAAATTCATTTCTGTGCTCTCGTTCGAGGACACCAATGATCCTCTTACATTGGGATACCACCAAGTATTGAAGAGGTGGGCCTGGACTCAGATTTGCGAGATTGTTGCCAAAACACCTCTTGCTGAGATGGAAACTAAATCTGAATCCCTCATACAACTCTTCCTAAGTTTGGGGTCATGTGGCTTTGAATATCGGCAGTTTCATCTTCTCGCTTGTCTGGTTGTTATGGACCGTGAGGAAGCTGCCTCTAGGGAATACAAACTTTCTCATGTCGCTGCTTCTCATTGCGGGGCCTGAGCCCTGGAGGAGACCATGACGAAGCTTCATCAGCTAGTAACACAGGAGGTGAGCTCTTGATATCAGGTGGCCACCCAATCCGCTGAGCTGTATGAATGCGAGACTCGAGCAGCAAAGCTGAAGAATTGGTTGTTGACTCTGACTGGTAACATTGAAGCCACCAGAAAAGGAATCAATGGTCTCCAAATGTTAGTGAAGCATATTCACTCTGTGGCTAAAGTTGAGGCCAAGGAGAAAGATGTGATGGAGCAGACTTGTGATAACCTTCGCCGCTCGGTTGCTGATCTGATGGAGAGAGCCATCCAGGATCCTTTGTAACTGTAAGAGTCATTCCTAGACACTTTGTTATATCTCTTCTTTTTTTATGAGGGAGATGCCACAGCTCGTGGATTCCCTTTCAACCAACTCTTTTATGGAATAAAAAAAATTCTCTTTAGGGTTCTTGTCATCTTCTCCTGTGATAGAAATTATTTTTCATTATTTCTACATATGTTAATTCCCTGAACATAGAATAATCAGAGTTCAGGACCATTGATAAATATAAAACGAGCTATAACTTTTTCCTAGAACATGGGATCCAGCGAGCAAAGTTTGACTTTTGATAGGGTTTTGTAGAGAAGCCCCACAAACGTTTTTCCTTTTCTCGTTAATGCCCTGATTTTGCCTGGGCCCATATGGTGTGGACCCAGCGGGTATAGCCCGACTTTTTCATAGGTTGTCCTTTCTGGGTTTTAGGCCTAACATGCTTTGTGACTCTTTTGTGAGCAGTTTAAAGTCCCACTGACAAGACTATAATTAATGATTTTTTAGGTCAAACATCTTTGACCAGACATGGTGGGGAGAGGGCCCCAATGAGGTTTGGTTGATTAAAAGATGTCTCAATACCCTTCAGACACACATGGGGGGAAACATGTTTAAATTTGAATGACATGCATGGCATGTCTCAAGGAATGGGAGCCGCGTCAGTGTACAGGGGTAGGAAGAGCACTGACTAAAGAGATCATGCCTTTGGTAGACATTCCAGGGCCGATCAATATGCAGAGCCGCTGAGGGCATAGTATTCATAGTCATACAAAATTCTCCTTAAGTCAATGACAGTCCATTTCTGATGGCTCGGGGACTTCATTGAAGTCCGGCTCATGGAAACCACCATGGGTGTCTTGGAAAATTATGAAAACCACCAGGGGTGGCTCGGAAAGGGAACATGACATCTGAAAGGGTTTCGGGAACATATGTACTAATCAGGAGTGTGGTCGAGGGATCACTTTCCTACGCATTTAGTTAGTGAATGGGATGGTTGAAGCTTGGAGCAGTTTAAAGTCATGCAGCTGGTACATCATTTAAAATTGAATGACTTCTCCTAGTTCTTGGTAATCTCATCAGAGATGTTCCGCAATATTCATGCAGGGTTGTGAAAGAGACTAGTAAACTGTTGCTCAGAGAGTTTCCGAATCCCATGATAGACATGGACGCTCAGAGGCGAAGAGGTGTATGGAGAGAAGAATCATCTAAGAAATCTTGCCTTTGGTAGATGGGCCAAGGGCTATCAATATGCAGAGCCACTGAGGGCAAGGTATGAAAAGTCATGCAAAGGCGTCCTTAGGTCCATGTTTGTATTCTCCCGATAGCCTAACAACTTCAGTGAAGTTGAGATTTGGGACCACCAGGGGTGGCTTATGAGAGTTCGGCATTTTCTGAGTATATAGTATGGTTTATTATGAGAGGGTGCCTGGATACAGGAGAAACAGCTAGGATAAAATCACGAGAATGGGTGAAGCAATCCCTTCTCACACGGGTGTGAGACGGTGGCTTGTGCGGGTCTGAACCGTGAACGGAATGACAGAGAAAAGCCTATGTTCCTTATTGAACCCATGATAGGTTTGACTCTGAAGTTTAACATCATGTGGTAAGGATGAGGAGCATTATTAATGGATGTTGTGCAGTTTAACTTCATGCAGCTAGAACATGAGGAATTTTTCTTTCCTTTTCCAATGTTGTGTAGTTTAATGTCACGCCGTAAGGACGAGGAGAATTATTAAACTAGTGAAAATCCTTGTTCTTGGAGGCATTCTCCTGAATGTTTAATGCTTGGTCTTTACAGCCTTATGCCAAGCGGCCAAGATGTGCTCCGTGCTGTTTGACGACATGCGGCATGGACGTAGTGGCAAAGGTCGCTCTTCATCAGAATGTAACTGGGCTCGAACATCTCGGCATGTCCAGACATGGGGATGGTTTTATTGGTGTAAATAGTAGTTATGGGGCTTCTTGGATCAGGAGAAATGATATGGGGGATCAGAGGTAGTTAAGAGTATGGGGATAGGAAGAGTAACTCCTGAGGAAATATTGCCTTTGGTAGACGGGCCAAGGTATATCAATATGCAGAGCTGCTGAGGGCATGTTATGCATAGTCATAAAAAGGTGTCCACAGGTTGATAACTTTCCACTTTTGATGGCCGTGAATATTTATGAGGATACGTAATTATCTGGGCTAAAAATTCTATCATTTGGGAAGGAAATGTCTGATCATGTCGGGCATACTCGGCCCTGGTTGCTGTTAATGCATAGAGAGCTCCCTGCTCTGATTTATCTTACTCGCAGGGGTGTACCTTCACTCCATGAAGTTTAACATCATGCGGTAAAAATGAAGTACTCCTAGTTTAATGGTCATAGAGCTTGGTCCAATGGGTGTCTATTACCGAAGTCACTCGAAGGATAACCGAGTCAACATGATCTGATATACATGGAACAAGGTGGGGGATGAAGGACATAAACTGCCACATTGAGTTTTCCCAAATCAGGAAGTATGGAATGTGGGATCTTAGGCCAGAAGGCGTACGGAGCTAGGAAGAGTATTGCCTGAGGAAATATTTCCATTGGTAGACGAGCACGGGGCTATCAATATGCAGAGCCACTAAGGGCATGATATGCATAGTTATGCGAAGTAGTCCCTGAGTCGATGACTTTCTGCTTCTGATGGCCATGAATGATTATGAAAATCCGAGATTACTCATAGTAAAAAGTTTGGCATGTGGGGATGATGGTGTCCAAGCATATAAGAAACATATTCACTGTAATTGTCCATTGATCCAAAGTAGCCTAGCCCTGGCTTGATATTTGTGGATGCAGGTCGCTATGTGAACCACCGGCGGATACATAGGCTAACCGGGTAGGGATACCCTGACAGCACTTGGATGTGAAGAGGGGACGAACTTGTAAACCACTGCTCCATCAACATTAGATCAGGAGACATGATATGGGGGCCCTAAGGCCAGTAAGCGTACGGAGCTAGGAAAAGTATCGACTAAGGAAATATTGCCTTTGGTAGACGAGCCAGAGGCTATCAATATGCAGAGCCACTGAGAGAATGGTATGCATAGTCATGCAAAGTTGTCCCCAGGTCGATGACTTTCAACTTCTGATGGACACGAATTGTTACGAAGATCCATAATTGTCCAGGTTTTAGAGTCTGATGTATGGATAGGATGCATCCAAATGTGCAAGGAGTATCTCCATCTCGTTTCGCCACGTGTCTTTGGTGGGTCACGATGATGTCCGTGCAGTTTAACGTCATGTGGTGAGGACGAAGTCCGTGCAGTATAATGTCATGTGGTGAGGAAGAAGTCCGTTCAGTTTAATGTCATGTAGTGAGGATGAGGTATACACCACGCACAAGTCTGGTCCGTACATAGGGGGAAAGAGAATTTTTGTTTTTCTTATCCGTGCAGTTTAACGTCATGCGATAAGGATGAGGAATACACCCCGTGCAGGTCTGGTCCATACACGGGAGTATGGGGTATTTTTTTTGAGGTGGCTGGGCCAGGGTGTGGAATTCTTGCATCACTACATATCTTGAAAGGGTAGGAATCAAGCCACATGTAGTTCTCTGAATGATGATACACCCCGTGCAGTCCTGGTCCGTACATGGGGGAAAATGGCATTTTTTTTAGATGTGGCTGGTCCAGGATCAGAATCCTGGTGTCGCTACGTATCCTATAATGGTAGGAATCAAGCCTTATGTAGTTCTTCATATGAAGTACATCCCATGCAAGTATGGTCCGCACATGGGGGAAAGGGAATTTTTAACATTGTTTTCATTTCGGTGTGTTTGGGCCAGGATAAGCGATCTCGGCGACGCTACGTATCCTCCAAGTATAGGAATCAAGCCAGATTTAGTTCTCTACAAGAGTGATACACCCTGTGGAGGGCTGGTCCATACACGGGGGGGGGGGGGAGGGTGTATTTTTAACTTTCATTATCCATGCAGTTTATCATTGTGTGGTGAGGACGCCAAAAAGATACTCCACATGCAGGTGTAGCCCATGCACAGGGGAAAGGGGCATTTTTTTATCTTTTTGAAGTGGCTGGGCCAAGATCAGAATCCCGACATTGCTATGTATCTTACGAGGGTAGGAATCAAGGTGCACACAGTTCTCTGAAAGATGATACACCCCATGCAGTTCTGGTCCGTACACAAGGGAAGAGGGTATTTTTAAAACATCTTGTCCATGCAGTTGAACGTCGTGCAGTGAGGAAGCCAAAAAGATACACCTCGTGTAGGTGTAGCCCATGCACGGGGGAAAGGGGTATTGTTTTATCTTTTAGTAGTGGTTGGGCCAGGATCGGAATCCTGGTGTCGCTACGTATCCTGCGAGGGCAGGAATCAAGCCTCACGTAGTTCTCTGAAAGATGATACACCTCGTGTAGGTCTGGTCCGTACACAGGGGAAGAGGGAATTTTTTAAAACACCTTGTCCGTGCAGTTTAACTTCATGTGGTGAGGACGAAATACTCTTAGTTTACGGTCATAGAGCTTGGACCGTTGGGTGCTTGGCAGTTAAACGTCATGTTGCTTGGACGATTTTTCTTCTTGCCCGTGCAGTTTATCAACGTGCGGGTAGGACAAAATACTCTTAGTTTAAGGTCATAGAGCTTGGACCATTAGGTTCTTGGAAGTTTAACGTCATGCAGCTCAGAAGATTTTTTTTCTTACCCATGCTATTTCTCAACGTGCGGGTAGGACGAAATACTCTTAGTTTAAGGTCATAGATCTTGGACCGTTGGGTGTTTGGCAGTTTAATGTCATGTATCTTGGAGGATTTTTTTTTCCAACCCGTGCAGTTTATCATCATGCTGGTAGGAATAAATACTCTTAGTTTAAGGTCATAGAGGTTGGACCATTGGGTGGTTGGAAGTTTAACATCATGCATCTGGGATGATTTTTTTTTCTTACCTGTGTAGTTTATCATCGTGCGGGTAGGAAGAAATACTCTTTTTGGATTCTATGTGAAATATTTTTTTTCAGGAATCTCGCATTTGTAGGAGCAGTTGTAAATTGTCCGTCCATGTAGATTAGGGCATACGCTCCCTTGGAGTAGACCTTGTGTATAACATACTGTCCTTCCCATGTGGGCTCCATCTTTGAAGGCCTCTTTCTAGGTATCATTGGGGTCCAGAGGACCAACACTAATTCTTCTTCCAAGAAAGACCGGTGGTGAACTCTTTTTTTGAAGGCTCATGCAATCCGGTTCTGGTACAATTCCGGATGGTGGAATGTGTACAACCGCTTCTCGTCTAGATGTTCCAATTCACCTAGTTTCTTTGCCGATGTCTCATCATTGGATAATTGATTACAAATGGAAACACGGAGCGAGGGTAATTGGAGCTCAATGGGAAGGACCGCTTATTTACTATATACTAATGAGTACGTAGTAGCTCGAGTAGTAGTGCAGATTGTGGTTCGATAAGCCCACAATGCATGAAGGAGTTTATCTGGCCATGACTTCTTGTCTTTGTCCACCATTTTCTAGAGAATGTTGCACAGGGTATTGTTGAAAGCCTCTATCTGTCCGTTGGCCGCTCCATGGTAGCGGGATAAGTGGTTATCCTTGATACCATACTCATGGTATAGTTTCTCCAATTATGTAGAGTAGAAGTTGGTGTCATTGTCCATCAGTATGGTATGAGGGACACCAAATCTGGTGATGATATTGGTCTTCACGAAGCTGACAATGCTTCTTGCCCCGACTTCCTTAAGGGGTACAGCTTCAGCCCATTTGGAAAAGAAGTCAGTTGTTTCGAGTATATACCTCATCTATTTGGCTATGGACAGAGGATATGGTCCCATGACGTCCATCCCCCAGATGGAAAATGGAGAGGAGTATTTGGGTTGATGAAGTAACTCTGTGGGTTGGTGTATAAAGTTGGCATGAATCCGACATGAGTGGAATTTTGTGGTAAAACGCTCTCAGTCTCGTGCCACTGTGGGCCAGTAGTACCCAAGCCTTCGAACCTGATGGGAAAGCTTGGTCCCTGGTTGATGTGCTCTACATACTCCGGCATGCACTATAGTCATGACGGCAACAGTTTCATCTCCATCAATGCATCTGAGGAGGATTCCATCGAGGCCTCATTTGTATAGGACCTCTTGTTGACATGTGCGTCCATATAGGACAATGTTGATTTCCATTCTCCATATTTGCTCTCGTTCAGCCTTGTCTGATGGAAGTTCTCCCTGTTGAATGTAGTTTGCAATTGGGGTCATCCAACCAGTGGCAGGAGAATGTGGCTCAGGGACAAGACTGACTTCATGGATTTCCTTTGTCTTTGTCTAAACTTATGGCAAAACCATTTGACGATGATCAATACTGATGACTGTTTCATCCCGGCCTAGGTCATCCAGGTTCGTGGCCGAATTGGATAATGCATTGTCATGGGCATTCTGGGACGGGGGAATATATGTCAATGTTGGTTTAGTAGAGAATTCCGCCATTAACCCTCGGGCATGGTCAAACAGGGGAATCAACCCCTCTTTTTTGATATCATAGTCGCCATTTACTTGTTTGATGACTATTTCTGAGTCACTTTTTACCTTAAGGTGTTGCACTTGTACCTGGAGTGCGAGCTCTAGGACTGCAATGAGGGCTTGATACTCCGCCTCATTGTTCGTACTTCCTTATGACAGGAGAAAGGAATATGAAAAAACTGTCTTCTCTGGGGTCATGAGCATTATCCCCAAACCCACCTTGTTGAATTTGGGGTCTTCCATCCTTTTCCTGTTTGGGCTTCGGGATGTGCCGTCGAAGTACATTTCCCATGCTGGGAACTCCTCTTGAACCGAGAAGATGTCTTCATCACGTAGCTCAGCGTCCAGTGCAGTGGTCCCTATTGAAGGGTGCTCTGCCAGAAATTCTGCTAATGCCTAGACCTTGATTTATTTCTGAGGAACAAACTGAATTTCAAACTATTTCAGGATGACCGCCCATCCGGATAGGTGTCCAGTTAGCATCGGGTGACTAAGGATGTACTTGGGTGGGTTACTCAGCGAGATAAAATGGACCTCATGATGCTGTAGATAATGTCACAACTTTTGAACTGCGAAGATCAAGGATAAACAACTCTTCTTGATATTTGAGTATCGATTCTCAGCATCAATCATGGTTCAACTGAGGTAATAGAGACTGTTTTCATTGTCAATGTCATTCTTTTTTGCGAGGAAGGTTCACAGTAACCGTTCTAGGGATGTCCCATATAGGATGAGAGGTCTTCCTTCAACCGAGGGCATGAGCACTGATGGGCATAAGAGGTACCTCTTCAATTTGTCGAACGCCTCTTGGCAGTCATCCGTCTATTGGTACGTGACTCTCTTCTTCATTAACCTGGTGAAGGGAAAACACTTTCCTGCCATGTTGGCTATGAACCGCTTAATATTGGCCATGTGCCCATGGAATCCTCTCAACTCGGTGAGATTTCGGGGAGGTGGTAATCCAAGGATAGCCTTTATCTTCTCAAGGTCGAATTTGATGCCATGATGGCATACAACGATGCCAAGGAACTTCCTTGAGGTAACCCCGAAGGCGCATTTCGAGGGGTTCATCTTCAAGCCATGCTGTCGGAGTTCATTGAAGACGGTCTCAAGGTCAGACAGGTGATCTGAGCACTGTCTAGACTTGACCACCAGGTCATCCACGTAACATTCAATGAATTTCCTCAGGAATGGTTTAAAGATCCCATACATGGCATGATGATATGTGGCGCCAACATTCTTGAGACCAAAGGGAATGACCCTGTAAATAAAATACCCCTTGAGGGGACCTGAAGGTAGTGTCTTCTTCGTCTTCTCAGGCCATCCTAATTTTGTTATAGCCGGAATTTCCATCCACGAAGGACAGAGCCTCATACCCGGCCGTTGCATCGATTAACAACTCGGTGATTGGGACCCGAAAGTCATCTTTCAGACAATGCTGATTGAGATCTCAGAAATCTATACAGACATGGATTTTCCTATTCTTTTTCTTGACAGGGACAATATTGGCCAACCAGATGGGGTACTGGACCTCCTGAATGACGCTTTCTTTAATGAGATTATCGACTTCAGCCTCTATATTGGTAGTGTGAGAGGGGTGTGTCCTTCTGGCGGCCTGTTTATTGCCTCGGTGGGCTTCTGGAAGACCTAGGTGATGTGTTGCCACTTCGGGATCGAGTCCCAGCATTTCTATGTAATTCCAGGAAAAAACATTCCTGGTGTTGCTTCAGGAAAAAGGTATACACTTCATTCTCCTCGGGAGACATGGATGCACTAATGAGAGTGGGCCTCGGGTCTTCCTCGGTACCCAAGTTTGTTTCCTTGAGCTCGTCCATAGTGGTGGATATACCTTCCTCAAATATAGGAGGTGCATCCCTGAGATCTTCCACCTCTTTTTCACCCAAGTCCTCATCTTCTTGGTCTGACGAGGAGAGAGTTCCTGACACGAGCTCTTGGGAGTCTGGAGGCGAGGTGTCATGTGCATCCTTACTCGAGGTTTCATTCCCAAATTGAAGTTTAGTGGACATTCCCACATTGTCACACTCGGCCATTATGGCTGAAGTCATGAGTAAATCTGAGTGCGTGTCCAGACTTGAACTCCTACTCTCAACGTGGTTGATGGGGAGGACATAATCTCCGCCAAGCAGCCTGAGGGGGTCATCAGGAACTATTTCCATGCCATTTGGAGCAGGGATCTAGTAAACACTATCGACCAAAGGATTCTTTTTCTTTTTCTCATAGAATCTGGTGTCAATGTAATATGATTCGGAGAGCTCGAAAGGGGCCTTGTCGGCGTGCAATGTTCCACTTTTTCGGCTGACGCAGTACTTGATAAATTAGTGGTAGGATGAAGGAACGGCCATGTGCTTATGGAGCCACGACCTTCCCAGCAGGGCATTGAATGTTGTGCCCTGTCAGACCCCCATGAATTCTGTGTCGTCTACCAAGCCACCAAAATGGGTGCTTAGCTTAATTTGTCCCATTGGATTCTGCTCACTCTTATCGTAACCCAACATAGTTGTGGCTGAGGGAATTAGATCATCCTCACTGTAGCCTAACTTATGGAGTGTTTGTAGGGGAAGGAGATTGACTCCTGAGCCATTGTCTATAAAGAATTTCTGAACCTCAATACCATTCAGTGTGCCAGACACATATAGTGGTCTGATGTGTCCATGCATGATGGCGTCTTCATCCTGATCGGTGAAGGAAATCACCGCATTGCATTCAGCTAGGACAGTCTCCATTCAGTAAATATTGGCGGCAACTACCTCATCTTGAAACTCCTGGGGGCTGATTAAAGCTTTTATAAGCACCTCCCTGGGGTCTGCTGACAGACTTAGTGCATTGAGGATTGACGGGTTGGCTGGTACCGATGCGAGATGCTTAAGGATATCGTATTTTTTTCTCCAGCGGTCGACGCTTCTCCGTTGGTTGGAGAGTCTTAGCGGGTTATTTGGGGGCTGGAGAATTTGACGAGGTGGGACCAGCCGCGGCGTCGGATGTCGATGGTGTTCCCGCGTTTTGAGGACATGGCCCGACCAGTCTCTTTGTGCACACTAAGTGGCAAGACACTTTCTCATCCTCTGGTGGGTATCACAGAACAATAGGGCCGAGGTGGCTGCTTGTGGAAGTGGAGGGGTATTCTTTCTCCTATTGAGTCTGTTGAGGGGCTCTCCCATGGGTTTCCGCGATATTAACGGTTTGGGATGGGGTCCAACCGTGGGGTTGGTTTCGGTCGCGACTGCAACTCACCTGGTATCTGGTACCTCTACGATTCCCCCTCCCAGTTCCTCGTGCAGGGAACTCGGGTTTGTAACCATATCCTTCGTCAGGGAATGATTCCATAAGATGGATGACGTTCATAGAACCAAACATCGGCTCTTCATCCTCTGATAGGTCAACCTGGTCAGTTGTCCCTGATGGTGCAGTTTGGTGGGTCGGTGCCCGTGGTTCCCAATTCGAGGGCATATAATCTGCCAGGATCCAGACTAACTTTGGTCTCGTTGAGGACTTCACCTCTTGCAATTGTTTCATCATTCTTTTATTACGCCCGGATGATCGACTCGTGGAGGATTGTGAGGCCAATGCTGTCGGTTGTGCGGCGCCAGGGGCTGTTGGTTGCAACACTGGCTACCATAGCTGAGCTCGGAGTATGCCTTGGGATCAGTTGATAGTCTTCCAAGTCATACAGTCATTTAATTTCTTCCCCTGCTTGCTGGTGACTTTTTTCCACCCCTCCTCTTTATCGAAGTCGGTGGTAGAGATACATGCAACATGTGATGGGGGTGGTCCCAGCTCGAGCTGTCCAGATTCTACCATCCTCTGCAAGAGGTCATTGAAGATGAAGCATTCTCGAATATTATGACCCAAAAATCTATGGTAGGGTATGTAATCTGTCCTGTCATCGTCGCCGAATTCTTCACATTTCCTTGGCTCTGGGAGGTGAAGAAAGTTGCAATTCATGGCGACAATGAAGTAGTCGGGGACTTGATCATCTTGGAACAAGTAAAATTTTTGTCTTTGTTCCTCATTCTAGTTCCACTTCGGTCCTCTCTGATCATCCTATTTAGGCGGAGGCGGCCGCTGCTATACAGGAGGCCCTCGACGATTTGGTGGAGGCATGAGCGGTGGAGCAGACACATGGGCCGGATTGAGTGTAACAGCGGATGCTTCATCTCTAGAGGCTCTTTTCGCAGGAGCCAGCGAGCCTATTCGGGACTTCTAATTAGTCTGCTGCAGGGAGTCCTCAAATCTCTAGGCAATGTCTGAGAGATGGCGGAAACCGGTGGTGGAATCCATTCGTATGAGCGGTGTTCGCAAATCATCTCAAATATTATCAATGCATATGGCTAGAATCTCATCCAGAGGAATTAGCATGTTCAGGGAATAGGTCAGGCATTTCCATCTGGTGATGAAATCTGAGACCCTCTCATTCTTCCTCTACATGCAGTTCATGAGGTCATTGCCAGTTGTTTTAGGCAACATCGAGCTGAAGTGGAATAGGAACTGTTGGCGATGGTCTTCCCAGCTTTTTATTGACTGGGCTGGTAGACTCGTATACTAGAAGAAGGTGGAACATTGCAAGGTCTACACGAAGCATCTGAGTTTCACTGATTCTTGTTGATCTAGAGTTCCCATCATAGGGCTGCAATAGGATTCTTAGTGCATCAAATTCTGTTCTGGATCGCCTAATCCATTGAAGATATGGAATACAGGGCTCCCAAAATTGGGTGGAGGTGGTGTGTTGGTCACCCATTCTTGGTGGGGTTTCCGCTCTGGCTGTATCGGAGGGTGTCGACCTTCCATCGCTTCCAATCGATCTTTTAGTGCCTCGATGGTGTTGGTGAGACCATAGTTTACATCCTATTGGGCCCGGTCATGGGCAGGTGTAGCCCGAGGCATTTCTAGAGAATCCAGGTTGGCCAGCACCAAGGGTGCATATTCTGTTCAGGGCCCCCACGGAGGGTTTGAGTGTACTTGCTATGGTTTCCTCTTATGTGGAGGGAAATCATGGTATTCATCATCCACATTTAGGTAGTTGGATGGACCAGGCACCTCATTGGGCAGGAGCCCTGACTGTGCTTCATTTTTCGGGGCAAGCTTTTGCCTTTGAGGTGCACTTGATGGGAGTGCATGATGTGGCTCTTCCTGGGACACACTTTCAATAAGGACGTTCCCCTAGAGTAGCTTGGTGTTAATCCACCTTAATTATTTAACCTCCACTTCCTATCGAGCAAATCTCTCTTCGTGTGTGAGTGGATCATTTTTGTCGAGAGAAGGAGGCAGGTTAAGGGTAACCAGTACTTTATTCTTATCCTTGTCGGAATCTTGTAGGTCAAGTGGAGGAGGGATAGCCTAAAGGAAGGCCATAATTAGGGCGGCCCTCTGATTCCGGGTGTGCACCCCTGGGGGTTCGTTGTGAGTCACAGCCTGACTGGAACCATCGTCTCCCGATCCATCCATATTTGCATCTTCCTCAGTGTCACCCGTGGGGTTAGCCTCTATGGAATTGACGAATTAATATCATGAGGTGGAGGGGATGTCATCTTCTAAATAGGAAGAGGATATCCTGCATCTTTTACTGGCCTTCCTTTTCATGTCCTAGGATGGCCTTTGGACTCCTTGATGAAGGGTGACGCGGGGAGTTCTTTGCTGCGACCTTACGGCGTTACATCCTCTTAGATGGGATGATGCTTCAAATGATGGTCTAGGATGGGAACCTCCTCTTCTGACTGTCCTCCCTAAATGAGAGAATAATGACTCTCGTGGGGGAGGTTGTTGTTGAGGGGGTAATAATTCCCTAAACCCTGAGGACTGGTGTTGGCTCTGTTCCTTGGACGTTGAGTCTCCTCCCATTTTTATTGGTCTTACGGGGGAATTTATTGTTAAAAATTCCCCCAGCCCTATTGGCTGGGGTTAACCCTGGATTGCGGTAATGGCTACTACTATCACGATTTGATTGATCTCATGTGCCCCCATTCAGGGGTGAACTAGATTTGGTGCTGAATTCACCTGTGAATCAATCTCTTCTGGGTATGCAGGCGATGGCCATTGATTGGAATCTTTAGGTGAGAGGCATGTTGTATGCACTAGGTGGCCTGATTCAGGAGTTCTTAAATGGATTGTTCCCGTCGGGCCTGATTATTCTGAGACATACTCAAGCCCTGACTCTGTTGGGTGTGTTGCCTTTTTTGAATAGGGAGACCACTTGATTTTCGTCTTGACGTGATGGCGTTTCAAGACCCCATGTCGAACGGGTTTTTCTGGGCGGAGAGTGGAGTGAAATGCAGAGCTTCGTGTTCCCCCCATCCTCTGATATGGACTCCCGTTGGAGCATCCCAGATGAGGTGGCCCAGCTTGTGCAGTGCACGGAGGAAGGCTATCTCCATGTTTCCTTTACGTCTCTCGGTGCAGTGTCGTCGTGCCAAAGGGAGGGCCTCCAGGTCGATGTGACACGGGAGGTCTCCTATCTTCATGACATGGTCCACATACCCATAGTAGGGCCAAAAAAATGATTTCAGTCGGTGGAGGGTTGTCCATGTATTATGGTCGATGTCATGCACGCATTCATCTGACAACTCTCTGGGTATGTCGAACTGAGAGGTGTCCGTGGGCCAAAACATGACTATTATATCATTTCTGGCCAGTCGTTTCCTCATGTGCAACATGTTGGTATACTCCTCCGCCAATAATTCCTCTACCTGGTTAGCCCAACTGAGGCGCTCACTGATAGTGTTGTAAGATGCAGTGGGTCCAGTAGGTATTGAATTGTCCTGTGGGCGATTCCGAGGTGGTTCAGAAGATGAACGTGGCCCTATAACATCTCATAATCTATGAAGGGCATCGTTAGTGACTAGCTAGGAATCTGACATGCTCGATCATGTCCTTCTATGTGCCTCAGCATATGAGGGCTTTTTTGTGCTTGATTTGGTAGGAGGAGGACCATCCTACCGATATGATATGTCATCGCGAGGAGGACCTCCGCAATGGCGGTCGTAATGGTGAGGACTACCATTACTACTCGATGCTTCACTGCATAGAGGACTTTTGCAGTGTACACCCTAGGGAGGACCTCTAAGGCCTGTCACAGCAAGGGGAGGACCTTCTGGCTGCGTAGCGTCGTTACGAGGAGGGCCTTCGCAACAACTGTCATCATGGTGAGGATGACCATCATGACTTGACATTCAATGTGCATCCTGGGGAGGACCTTCTAGACACACTGTGACAAGGGGAGGACTTCCTTGTTTCTTGGGGCCAATGCGGGGAGGACCTTCACAATGGTGGTCGTGGTGGCGAGGACTACCATAATAGTTACGCAATGGCGAGGACTACCATTACCGTAGCTGTAGGGAAAATATATGTGGGATACACCCTAGGTAGGGCCTCCAGAATGTACCGCAACGAAGGGAGGGCCTTCTCATTTCTTAACGTCTCTATGGGGAGGACCTATATTATCATGGTGGTGAGGAGTACCACCGTTATCTGATGTCTGGATGCGTGGAGTATCGTTGCAACGTAACCCCTAGGGAGGACCTTTAGGGAAGGCCACAACAAGGGGAGGGCCTTCTTGCTGTGATGAGGTGTCAATATGGGGAGGGCCACCATATTTGAGACTATAATGAGAGGACTAATATCAAAATATGTGGTCCCACTGCATGAAGAGTGATTGTAGTGTATCCTCCGGGGAGGACCTTCATGGTGAACCATAGCAAGTGGAGGGCCTTCTTGTTGCTTGATCTTCTGGCCACGTGGAGGGTTTCTGTGACTTGCATTAAAAGAGGATCTCTCATGATCGATCATTATATGCCCATGGGGGAAGCCCCCACAGGTGCTCTTTGTAGGACCTTCAAAGCTGCTGGTAGCGACATTGCGGGGAGGACCTTCGCAACTTCTACAGCCGATCCCATAATATGGTAATGGGAGGGTGGGTTTCTGAGCCTTAGTCATGTGTTTAGTGGCATTGGGAACCCCAACATCCATTAGAGCGGAGTCATGAACCCACCCATTATTTTTCTGCTGCCTTCGGCGCGTTCGGGGCGCTTTCTTGTTGTTAGTCAGGACCATATTTTATTGATAATAGCCTTCACCTTTGGTTCCTTGTCTAATTGGGTCCCGTGATGCTTCCGGGATATGCCGACGAACATCAACACTTTTAGCAGCGATATATGCCTACTCTGGAGCATCCACCGGGATGGACGGGTGTCCCCTAGTTGGAACGAGTGTAGCTTCTCGATCCGGTTGCCCTTACGTCACGAAATATGGCCGGCTACCCTCCTGGGCAGAAGCAGGGATGCAGATCTGCTCCGAGGCGGCTATATCGTCTCTTATATGAGTTACCTCAATTGGGGAGATGGGATCACCGGCCCGTGTCCTTGTTGTTGCCGCTGATGCAATTACATTCTGGCAAGTCTGAGTGATATGATTTGGGATCGATACCAGCTCCTCCATTATTTCTAAGATATGTAGAGAGACATCTTTGGCTGGAATGGGTATGAAGTTCCATTCTGGCATCGGGGTAGGAATATCCTGCTCCAGTCCTCCGGTGGTCAGCGGGTACTGAAAATTATCCAATGTCGGGGCAGGTGAACGAATCTTCCCCTATACTGGGATAATCCGGTTTATCTCTCCATTCTCTGCCACATAGGGGAGGTGGACTTTACTTGCATCCGTAGGGAGTTGGGCCAGCATATATTGGTTTCCCACCGTATCGAGTCAGTGGCCATTGTTGGCGAGGAGACGTGCCCGCCTATTAATTTCCACCACATCTCGGTGGTGGGCTTTGCTGATCGCCCCCATGTTAGGATGGTGGGCGTCAGAAGCATCTTCTAGGAGTTGGTCCTGTAGGCGCTGGTTCGCCACCACTTAAAGCTGGTGGGCTTCACGACACTAGGTAGGGAGAGGTGCCTACCGAGTAAGTTCCATCCCGCGTGAGCGACAAGCTTGATGGAGCTCGGTGGGGATTCATTTTGGCTCGTATGATGCTGCCATGTCTGGATGGCGGGCTTGGGAGGAGCGAACAGGTGTAGGTGCCTGTTTGTGGTACGTCTCCATGGATGGGCAATGGAGCTCCTCTTCAGGGACCAGGTTGATGACCGGTCCCTGATTCTACGTCTTCCGCCCTCGTCGGGCGGTCCGAGGGGCCGAAGCTATGGGAGCATGGGCCTAAATCATTAGGGAGACATCCTCCTCGGTGCAAGGATGTTGAGTTGTGGTGTGACCGTGATGATGCCTTCCAGCAGGGGCCTTGGAGCGGAACCCCCGTTAGGCAGGGATGAAGTCCCCAACGTCGACCTCATCTGCCTCCCTAAGATAAGGGAGGTACGCATTGTCCCGTTCTCTGGATAGACTCCCAAAAAGGTTAGAGACAACAACAGGGGATATCTGGATCTACCTTTGTGGTCGCTTCTAAGAAGGAGACTGGCGAATATTGACGGATTGGGGGGTGTGCAGGGCCGCCTCCACTGTTGGGAGAGTACCGTTCACGTGATACTCTCGGATTAGTGAGTCCGAGACCCATTGTTAAAGATTCTGGATGGGTGACGGGGTCCTCCGTAGGTGAGGATGTCCAGTACTTACGTTTTTGGAAGCACGCCCTTGTGAATTCCTTTGTGATGCCATCAGATCAAAGGGAGTTCTGAAGGTACCTATAAAACATTTTAACAAATACAAACAGTAAACTCATCAAAGAAGCATCTCATGATCCCATGCGAAGCTAATGACCTTGCTTGATCCTCCTTGAGAGTATAAGGGGGCACAGGGTGGGATTAGGTTAAATTTTTCATTCTTGGTTAAAGATTCACATCGGGTTCACCATTTTTGGTTTCGATCCATTTCCCCTTCGAGGAGATGGAGGACCAATGCGCCCGACCGTCGATCTCATGGATGGCTGGGCCCCGCTCAATTGCTAAAGTCGGGTACACCGGTCTTCGTTTGGAAATTCCCAATGGTTCCATATCCAAAGATACATGGACCTTCTTTCCAAAGGCAAGCGTCCACTAGGTGGTTTGGCCAGTGATGCTTAAGAACTCATAGTGGTTGAGAGGATGAGAAGTTGGGCTCATCACACTCTTTTGTGGGGAAATTATTGCATGTTCCAAGACTCTATTATAGATTTAAGACACATTCATATGTTCAAAAATCTTTGGTTTATATCCAAGCATAGCATCCACAGACTTCTCCGGGTTAGAAATGGTCAACTGAACATAGGGGTTCGCAATCATTTATGCCCGGGGTTTACCATCTCTCGTTGGGTAAATGACCCCGAGGAGTCTGGACACATTGAGGCGGCACAAGGGTTGGTGCGGTGAAATGACGTAAAGATAGTCGGAATGACTAGTTTTTAAGCTTGAACCTCTTGGAGGATTCCTATGTACCCAGCCTAGGAGACATGGATGAATGTCCATGTTGTTCGTATAGGAGTGTGTGATAACTGACGTGAATGTGGACCCAGGGGTCCAATGGTGATCGGGCTTGAACCTCGTGGAGGTTTCCTACGTACCCTGCCTAGGAGGCAGGGATCAAAGTCCACGTAGTTCACATATGTTAGGGGCTTACGCTCTGAGGCAGCCTAGAGTAATGGATTGGGGCTTACAATCTGAGAAGGCCCATGTGAGGATGTCATGGTCGATGCTTACTCTAAGCCCACGTGAGTCATGCTCGGTGTGAGATATAAGAGACAGCAGGGACCATACGGTCACGTCGCGAAAGGTGCATCCGTGAGAAGTGGTGTGAGGCTTACACATAGAGCGGACCATAAGGTCGGGGCTTACTCAGAGATGGATTCCCATGGAGACAAAGTGCAGTGGGAGAGGGAAAGAGGTGCTCTTGTGCCCATCACCTCTCTTGTTTTTGGGGGAAGTATGGAGGTGAATGGGGATGGATTATTTCAGACGGGTATGCCGCCCCATCTCTGGGGAGGGGAGAAGTGCCCGACCGCCGCAGCATGCGGTCCCTCATCCTAGTGAGTAGAGGCAGAAATGGGGGCTCCCGGGCTCAGACCCCGCATTACCATGGGAATTAGAACCCAAGAATGCTTTGGGAATCCGCTTAATGGTCGGGGCGACCCCTTCACCCTCGCTTACCATGGGTATGTGAACTCAAAATGTTTCGCTGATGTGTCTGAGGGTTACACCACATGGATCTGGTGGCTCTGGTGGAGGCCTCAGCTCGGTGCCGATGAATAGGCCAATGAGGGAGCCACGGGGGATCAGGCCGGGTCGGAAGAATTTTATCTGTCTCATGGAATGGGAACTCTGAAGGATTCTATGGCCCACACCAGGTTATGGGTAGTGGAACCCTTCATGTAGGGTAGTGCTATGTGGATGGAGAAACCATCTCCGAACCAGGGTGATCAGTGGACTGAGAGGCCGTCCGCAAACTAGGGTGGTCTGCGGAAGAATTGGCATCCCACGAACCATGAGGGTTCATGGCTTCGGGTTTAGACCGCGTACAAGGTTGGAACGTGGTGGGTTCCACGCGAGCAACGACAGCCAAGGGAGAGCCGGTTAGGGGTTCGTCAGTTGAGGCTTCGCCTGTGTTGGAGGGTGCTACACGGTGCGGTGGATCAGAAGAGAGGCATAACCACCCTGGTTCGCGGGGAGTGCATCCGCGGAGGGGGATATGGTTCACAGTTTTTAGTCATTGTTATTTTAAGTTCGCAATTCACCAAATTATTATGCATTTTCGGTCCATTATTAATACATTCTCAGGTTCATACCTGCTCTGGTTCGCGAACTGTAACTTCTCTGTTTGTGAGATCCCAATACTTCCTCTGAAATCCTTCCACTAGAATCTGACAGATCTACTCCGAATCCTCCGAATGGTCCACCTATTTCCCTCCCCCTCAGTCTCCTTTTATAGAGTGGGTAAAGAGATGTATCTATGGTCTTGCATCAACCTTTACGGTGGCCCATGACTGAAAACCCAGTTTATTGCTGACTTGGTCAATCCGTGAGTAGCGGTGGGCACTGAGCGCTTCTCCCCCTGCAAACCGAACGAGGGGAGTTCTTTGCAAACGCGGAGGGCTCCGCCTCAATTTCACGAATGAAAGCGGAGGTGGTTCTAGTCGGCTGACGCGGCTCGCGGCTGGGGGAGTTCAAGATGGTGAACCGGATTGGCGCACGCCCTGCTTCACACCCGCAGAGGATCTCCGCCTCCATTTCGTGAACAACAATGGTCCGCAGTGGAGGGACGCTTCGCAGAACCATCCATGTGTTGTTAACATTAGACCCGTCCACGGACTGGTTCGTCCTTCGCCATCCTTTTGTATTCTCTACATTTTCCCCAATCCTTTGAGGGGGAATTGGGTAGAATCTCCCTTGAGTTAAATGGAATCATCATTCTCTTTTATGGATTTTTCAGGACCCTACACCCATTAAATGTTTTAATCTTATAACATATCTTGATTTTATAATATATTTTATATAGATGGAATGATATATCATTTATATAATATTACCTAGCTGATTTCAAAATATATCACATTTTTTATAAATTGTGCCAATTCCACAAGGCATTGAAGTTTTAAGATATTGTATCCATTTCATAAGATACTTGGACTTTGTAAGACATTGAGATCTCATAATATATACAAACTTATTAAGATATTACATTTTGAGAAAACATGATAATTGTGAACTTTTGAAGAATTATTAAAATGTTAATACTAGTGTGATACTATGATGATCATCATTACATAAACATCACAATAAATTAGTTGGTTTGTTAATATAACTAAATATACATAACCAAACATTAAATTAGAAATTTCATTTTAATATATTACTTGTAGAATTAATATCATAGTTAATGAATATGATTTTGATTCAAGTTGAGAATATAGAGAATAATGTCAAGGGTGTTTTCATGAGAAAAAATGTAGTTGTTCTGTAATAGCAGGGACCATGCCGCAATTATCATGTGGACCTACTAGATAAAATGATTTTACTATTAAACTATTATATATTTCTTGGAGGTTTTAAAAGATGAAAATATCTAATGTATTCAATAAAGATAAATGAAATTTTTTACAAATATTATATAATATTAAAAATCAAAAGAAATATAGAATTCACTATAAATATTTACAATATTTCCATATTCAAAATATAGAGAATATCATTAATAGAATTATCTATGAATATGAATGTAGGAAATAAAAAAATTGAATGTTTCTCTAGAATTGATTTGATACTATGCTGGATTAAATAAAATCTATATTAAAGGTAGATAAGTCAAGGAACATCAACTTGTGTTGTATATATGATTAATTATCGAGTTAAGGAATGAAGATAAAAATGATGATCATTTGATAAATTTCTTGTAAGGATAAAGAAGATCATGATGTGAATAAATGCTCTCATGCACCTTTTGATTATTATGATGATCTAAGGTGTAAATCCAACCCACATGATGCTATTATAACATCTCAATAGCTATCAAAGACCTTTAAAAATAAAATATTTTTTGATTAAAAAGTTTCTCGGAGGATAATAAAGATATTTTTGACTATAAATATTGAGGAGATTCTTAATGAATTGGTTATCACTATTAAAATAGATTCATTCATCACATGTGTGATGCTGATGATACATTCCCTTGATAAGTGGATACTAACTACTTGAAGAACAATATATTAATAAAATTTCATTCTTATTCACTACAATAAAATATTTAGAATAAAATATGTATCTTAATAGGAGTTGAACACTGTATGGATTAGGAACTCGTACTGTGGATGAACCTTTTATAAATTTCTTATGATACATATCCTTACATTTTACTACACACAAATGTGGAATATTGAAATAAAGAGTGGATCATGCCTTTTAATGATAATAGTTATTATTTTCATAAGAAATTGAAAAATTTGAACCACTAATTCACCCCACGACTTAGCAGCACTAAGCCGACATGGGCTCTACAACATGACGATTCTTGGTTTTGTATAAAACATAACTCTTAAGAACCAAGAGGATTATTATCATAATTAATGTGTTTAAATTTGTAAAATAAAAACTAATTATAATTATATAATTCATTTTTTATTCAATAAATTAATATATGATAGAAACACTATCCCAAAATATCATCCCTAGATTAATCCTTGGAAAATAATTTTAAACATATCCCACATACACTATATCCAATATATATTATATCTAATACCCAAAGATTGTATATTCCCCTTATAAGTTTCTTTTGATAGTGGTTTAGTCATAATGGCTACTATAATATCATCAGTAGAAATTGTGAAAGTGTATACATCCCAATATTTTATGATCTCATAAATGAGATGATATTCTCAAAGTATATTATTGTATATTTTCTATAATTTAGGATTATTTTATTGTGATATTTCCCAATATTCATTACAAAATTTGTCAATGATATAAAAAATTCACAGAATAACCTCTCATTGAAATAATAAATTCTTAATCTAGGAAATGATTTTTTGTATATGATGGATTGATGTACTTACCTTGGGTTATAGAATAAACAAATGATACTTTTTATATGTTTTCTGACTATTATAACCTTTATTTAGGGAAAACAAAATTGGAATAGTGATTTAAAATAATAATTGTCTATTTGCAGGATTCTGTCGATGTACCCCCATATAAAAAATTTCTCTTCAACTCTATATATGAAAATTGTATCCCCATTTATTTGAATGTACCATAAGATATTTCTAAAAGTGATATGATTCCCATTACAAAACTTATATTAGTATCTTCTCATCATTTTCAATGCTTATGACACATATAATTGAGCATATATCACAGAATATATGATTGAAACTATTACTTATTCTTAAGTTAAAAATATGTGCCTTTATTTTCTTCCTTATAATGCCATTTATCCTTTGAATAGATCTTTCCACACATCATTGGTATATATGATTTATTAGAACCATTTTTTAATTTTTTTAAAAATACTACCAATCTATCTACCCTATTATAGTGTGATAATATTCTTTGATATATAATGATAGATCTTCATACAAAAAATTTCTGATGCTTCTCTTAAATCTTCATTAATAAATGTTTTCTGTTCTATTAATTTACGGATTATAGATTAGGAATGCACTCTCAAATGAGTAATATTTTGTCAAAAATTCCACAATAAATATAATTGAACTCCCAGTAATTCCTTTACATACAAATATTTTTCTTCATTCTTAATGAATCTAATATCTTCTATTACTTTATTAAAATAAAGATTATATCTTTGAGAATATTTCTTTAGTCCATTAATGTATCTATATAGTTTACATACCTTTATAGAATTTAATTTGTAGAAAATTTTCTCAGGTTGTGCCATATACATAGCCTCAATTAAATTTCCATTAATGAATACTTCTTTTACATCCATATAAAGTATTTCAAAATATTAAAATTGATGGAATGACCATTATTGATTTAGGAATCATAACAAATATGAATTCTTCTTCATAATCGAAGCCAAAAATTATCTTAAAACAATTTTCAACTAACCATGACTTCAATATAGATACTCTACCATCTATATAAGTTCTCTTCTTGAAGAAACACTTTAAAAATATTAGTATATACCCATTAAGTAATTTTTTTTAAAAACATGGTTTTTGTATATTGATTCCACCTCATCCATCATGGATACAATCCATTCTCATTTTTTAAACTTTTTATTATGCTACTCATAGGTTTTTTATTCATCATAAAGAACTATAATATCATCATACTTTAATATGAACATGATTTAAAAATATTTTTCTTTCTATGTTTTGTTATTATTTACTTGGTTTTACTTCTACTAAGTCATTTGGAACCAACTCATCTATGCTAGGTAATGAATTATCAGGATTGAAAAAAAATTTCTGAATCTTGAATTCCATCCCACTCTTTTCTTTATAATGAAACACATTTTCCAAGATAATAGATTATCAACCCAAAAATTTCCAATTATTATAGGTAATACCCCTTATTTAGTTGGGATAACCAATAATTATACCCTTATCAAATTAGGGTCCTAACATAGAGGAATTAATAAACATAAAATATGCATTACAGCTCTAAATATTTAGAAAATAGATTTTTGAACTGAACCCATTAAATATCTCATATGGTGTATTTTTTACTATATTAAATTGAACATGATTCAGTGTAATGAGAACATTTTTTAGAGAATAAAGAAAAAATGATAGAGGTTGGTCAACCTGACACATCATGGTTTAAACCATATCCATAAGGTGTGATATCTGCTTTTAAACACACCATTATATTATAGTTTTCATTTTCACTATAATTTAATTTTTATAAAACGAAATGATAAAAAAAAACCCAAGAAGGAATAATGAGGGTCTAATGTAATGGTGGATAATGGTGTTCTAGATAAAATATTTCTACACTCATAAAGAAGAGATCCTATGCAAGAAAACATTTAGAGCGAATGATTTGGACTACCCTTAGAAGCCTGGAGGACAATGAAAATATTTTCTTTAAGCCATGTGTGATAAATTTACAAATTATGACCATTATGTATCTTAAATTCCATAATTAAATAAATAACATAATTGTGTGTAACACCCCATGATTTCGTAGTACGTTATCTCATTAAAGTAATTCAATAGCTTGCACTACATGAAACACCAAGTTTGAGTGCACCACAACTTACCAAACTAGCCGTTCAAAAAGCAGTTTTGAATAGTATTAACTGCATTTTTAATATTATATACTCTATATAATTTTAACATCTATATTTTGTGTTTCTTAGAAATAATATAAGAACAAATTCATTTTTTCAGATAAAAGAAGTATTTTTCAAAAAATGCAATTTAAACACTTTTTAATGGTGAACCAATTTTAAAACCAATATTTGAAAATTTTATATATTAAATTTAATGAAATTAAATTCTTCCTTAGAAGTGGTACATAAAAATTTATTTAGGATAAAGTTTTGGAAATATTCTGATAACATTCATATTTTGATGAATAATTAAAAATACTAAATATTAATTGAAAAAAACTTTTTTAATTGAAATAATTAATAGTGTTAAATTATGAATTTGAATGGTTTGAAGTTATAATTAGATTATATTTTTAACATTTAATTCAATTTAGGTCATTATAAGTAATATTTCTTTTAAAATTGACATAAACATAGGTCAATCTTTTGATATTTTTTACTTTTTAAAATCCCACTTTTTGGTTTTTACAATGGGAATTTATTTTAAATTAATAAATTCAACTTCTATGTTTTGAATTTGGTAAAATAGAATTCATTTTTGAATTTGGAATATCAAAATTATCTTAGGGTAAATTCTTTTTATTTTTCTGGGAAAATTCAATTTTTAATGAATAGTGAAAACAATACGTTATTATTTAAAGCGACTTTTTATTTAAATAAATATTTATTATATTTAAATTTATTTCAAATAAAAATAGATATATAATACCTATATAAGTTCAATTTAATTCATTGGAGTAATTTTATATTAAAATTAGGTGTATAAAATTTTACGGAACATTATAACATTTTTACCCACCTTCTAGGAGCATTTTAAAATTTGCATAAAAATTAATTTTACAGCTTCTATGAGTTGAATGTAAAAACATTGAGAGACTGGGTTGACATCATTAAGTAAAATTCGGTTCAATAAGATGAAAATATTTTTTGGTGAATAATAACGTCAGACTTTTATTTACCACGGTTAAATGTAAATTGGGTAATTAAGGGTAAAAATTAAATTATAACACCCTAACACATGTAATAATTCTATTGGATAAGTGTAATTCAACCCAAAATAACATTAGGGATAAAATATTATCCTTTTGGTCCACTTGGATTAGATCAGGACATTTATTAATTTTTTATTTAACGAAGTGTTAAAAGTGTTAAATTCAAAGTTTAATAACTAAACCCTTTTTAATATAAGGATATACATAAGATAAATTTGACTATAAATTTTCATTAGAATATATAAAACGATTTGATACATCATGGTATTATATTTATAATTTTTAGACATTAAATAAATAAATTTATTTTTGACCCAATGATGTTGCAGTAATTACATTATTAATGATCGAGTCAAATAAATTGTATTATAAATATTAAAAAAATAATAATTTCAAAGTTTTTATGACATCCAAAAATTTTATAGGTGAATATGACATGTTATAGGTGATTCAATGTATCATGTTAGAAGTAATCATGTTGGGATTACTTTCACAAAAACCAAATACTAAATAGTGTCAAAATTGACATAAATGGGATTTTAAAACAAATATTATATTATTAAATTATATAATATTCATAAAAATCTAAGGCTCAGACAAAGGTCTTAAATAATATTATATATTTCATTAAATAACCACTTTATGTTCTATTGGAAGTTTATATTATGTTTATTAACCATATAGTGTAAGAATTTCAGAAGACACTATAAAAGTTAAACTATTTAACTAAGAGTTAAATCTAAAAGATAAGGTTAATATGGTGACCTAGACCTGTCTAAAACCTATTTGTTGAGAGTTTTTATAACCATCCCCACCTTACCCTCTGAGTAAATCATTTTTATCATTTATAAATATAAAATATGTTTATTATTAAATAATATTTCATGATTTTACAAAAGTGACCCTCACCTCTCTTATAAAAGGGTACTTACCCTTCTCTCAAAATAACACATCCAAAGCAATTTTGATTGTCCAAACCCGGCCCAAATATCCTCCCAACATCCCTAAAATAAATTTATAGTCCTTAATTTGATCATAAATCCATCCTAAGGGCCCTTTTGATCAACTCAAAAGGAAACACCTGAAGAAGATGTAATAATTTCACCACCCTCTTTAATGTTCTTTTCTTCTTCCACTTCCTCTTCCATTGTTGTTTCCATAACAAAATAATAAATCCAGTACCTCTTAAATACTATGATTTAAATATAAATGTATTACAACCATATTCGTTATTCTATCAATCCTATAAATGATGAAGTCACCGTACGTGCATACGTACGGATTACCGTCTCCACATCGTGGTGTAGTTTGTTATTCAAACACTTAATTATTTGTATGGTTAAAATAATGACTATAACTGATGTAAATAATAAATATAACATATTAATTATTCTGTATATATGATATAACATCCAATTATATATGATTTCACCATAAATATAATTATATTGTAGCTCATGCATACGTACAGATTACAGTCTCAACGATGCGATGAAATTCATTTCCATATTCAGCATTAAATGATGATTTTAAAAATATATATTATTAATAAGTATGTAATATATTACATAATATTTCTACTTAATATATATATTTATGTACTTACATATATCATATTCAATTACTTCCATTCAATACAATATGAAAATGGAAACAACATTTCTGAGTACGTACGACCTACTTTCTCCATAAATGGTGTTCTCCATTTCATATATCTATCCATTATACATATTTATATTCTAAATATATATGATATATAAATCATGTGTAATATTTTAGAAGAATGTAAAACATGATCTAAATTATATAATCAAGAATAACAATTTAAAACACGTACGATAAAAAAAGCGATTATTACCCAAAATGTTAGTTTAACATGGAAGTCATTATTAAATGGGTGGTATAAAGACATAAATGAATCATGTAGGATATGATAAATATTAATATGGTTATTTTATAATTTTTATAACTTACAATGGTCATTAAACAGGAGGTTAAACATACCCACTACCAAAGGAAAGTACAAGGTAAGGGTTAATTTACCAATCTCATTATTATCTGAGATTATTTATGTGTAAGTTTTTAATGGGATATATTTATTATCCATGTCCATGTTTAATAAAATCTCTTTTGAAACAATTCTATTTAAGGTAATATTTAACTAAAACATCATTTTAAATGTTTTAAATATTTATTCTTATAAATCCTTCTCATTAATGACCATATTTTCAAAATGGTTTTAAGGATTTTTTTTAAAAGGATGTGAATGTTTTAAAATGTTAATTCCTCAAAAAAGATAATACTTTGTATGGAAAAATTGATTCAAAAAATATATTCCCAATTTATTCCTTTAAAAATAGTTTTACTTTCAAATTATTTCAAAATAGAACGAGATATTCCAATCAAATAATTTTGATTTCATCTATGTCAACATCCTTTAATGAATTTTATACTTTTTTGAAGTTGATTTATTATGATACCAATCATCCATATTGTATTGAAGGGTTTGTGATATGTTTTACTGTGGATGTGTTATTTTTAAACCATTCATGGTTTATGGTTAATGTATTAACTTTTCTTATGCTAGTTTTAATATGAATGTTTATGTTATGCTTCAACCTTTTAATATTAGAAATGAATTTAACATAGTAATTGATGGGTGGAGGCCTCTATAGATCCTCAATGCTTCGGTAGGTCTCATGAGAAAATATAGTGTCTTGGCACTAGGCCTTGACAAAAAGATTATTTGTAGTCTTGGCATGAGGCCTTGACTATGTGGTAATTATGTCCGACATTAGGCATTCCCTCATTATAAAATTAGTTATTACATGTGATTATTAGACTAGTAGAATATCCATGTGAATGTTTATATGGTGATGTTTGATTTATTTTTTCCATATTATGTTCAAGATTTTGTTTAAAAAGGATGTTATTTTTATTACACATCTTGCCTTAAAAGTTTTTAGCTTCCGCTAATTTTTTTACACTTACAGAGCATTTGATCTCGCCCCCTTATTATGTTTTATTTTAAAAGGATTGCAAGAGGTGTATTATTATTTATATGTAGTTTTAAGATAAAGGTAATGATGGTGTTATCAAAGAACTAGCTATGCTATATTTTAGGTTTGGAATTTTAAGGTAATGTTAATGTATGTTATATATTTCCTAAGACTGCTAAACTGATCAGTCCTTCGGGACATGATTCCTAGTAATCATTCCAATGTATTAAAATAATGAATTAGATCTAGGTAACTGGGGTATGGGTGTTATAGTTGGTATCAGAGAATTTTTAGAACCAACCATGAAAATAGATTTTGAAAAACTCTTATTAGAAAATAGTACCCTATGATAGACTTTGAGAATTAGTATAGAAGAACATCCTAGAATTTTTGTAATCCAGATTTTGTTTGTATTTTCCAAGAAATACATCCATGTCTGGATATAAGAAAATAGATATGGCTCAGGCATAGATGTACCTTGGCGTAAAAACTTCGACAAGGAGTTTCGGGCATTACTAGGGGTATCATGGTACATGACAATAGACCTTGATTCACTCTTGGTTACGACACTCCTAGGGGATATTCTTAGGATAATTCAAATTTTTTATTACTTTCCATTAGAAGGATTTAAGAGTAAACAATTCCTCAAAGAAATAAATTTATGATTATAGATTATATGCATAATCATTTCAATTTACATTAGGCACTTTACATGTTTGGAATTATGAATTGTGATTCATAAACTAACCTAGTGTATGCCATTGTTTAGTAATGGTGCCAAATATATGGAATGGGAACTCCAGTAATACGCATGATTAAAAGAGTTAAAAGGATAATATTTTTCATCGTGTTAAGAAAACATTTAGAAAGGAAATAGTCTCCCATGTATTATCATCATATGAAGAAATAATATCATGTGTTAATAATATAAGTAAACAATTATTTGAGTCATGTGGCATTGAAGGGAAGCAAGATAAGAAAAGTATGGAAGAGAGAAATATGGATAAAGGGAAGAGGTGGAAAGAGGGATTTTCCCATATGTGATAACTGTGGAAAGAATAACCAAGGTAAATTCTTGGAGGGAATGGGTGTTAGATATAAGTGTGGAGAAAAAGAACATCGATTATGTGATTTCAAGGGTAATAAAAAGGCTTCAAATGTATAATTCATCATCTGCAAGGAGTTGGGACACTATGTGAATCAATGTCCAAATCATCAAAGTATACCCCAAATGCTACTATTTAATAATAATCATGTCACGGAAGATAAAGAGGAATTATTAGAGCACTTCTGGTGTTATTAAATTATTGTGTCATTTGAGTATTGTAATAATGATGTACATGTTATATGAATTATAGAGTATATAAGAATTGTATTGCAGTACTATTTCATCAAGGACTTGAGATAGTGTGGAACCAAGAAAAGTGACTCAATATCAGGTTAATGTATTTGGAAAATATATGGTTGAGAGAAAGATAATCCTTAATATGGTTCTGATACTGAGGTAGTGATTTTGTAATAATATATTATTCATTTGGATAAATTATATTTGATATTCTTTTCTACCTTAAAACAAATTTATGATTTGTATATTCCATCATTGTTGGAGTTTACAAAATTTTTGGATATAAGGAGTATATTCAGTATTCTATAAGGAATAAGGGAGAAATAATGTAATCAATAAGGTTTAATGGTAATTCATGGTGTTACCGAGTTTTAAAAGAATACATGATGAATTTATACATATGTTATTACGTCGAAAAAAAGATCTTCATTGTGCTTAGCTTCCTTCTAAATTTGGGACTTTGAGTTTGGGCAGAAGTATTTTGGATAAGTCTAATGGTAGGAATGGATTAAGTTAAACATTGGACTCCATTGTTTAATGTAAAAAAAAACATTTTAATATTATTTTTTGGATTGTTATAAAAAGTACAACCCAGAGGTCGGGTGACAACCCGTCGCGTCTGATATGGCTACGGGACTTGAACCTGCAACCGAAGGGAGACATGGGTGCATCACTTATCACTGTCCTATGTGATGTCTTGGTTTGTATAATGTAGTTTTTTTAAAAAATTCTGGCAAATGAATTATAAATTAATTATTTTTGGAACCCTATACAATTAGGATAAATAGAATATTTTTGAATTATATTATTGTTTGGAGTGGAAGATGAGTTTTTGGAAGAAATTAGTGGAAGGATGAAGCTCTACTTGTCATATATATACATATATATATATATATAGATATCCCTCTTATTCTATGAATAAATCAATTATTATACTTTGGGTAAGGGATCTTAAAACCAATAATGTGTTATCCTAATACCATATATTTTTTTGAACTGATGATATTTTATATAATCTAAGATTGATGGATTTGAGGCCCTCAATTTTACACTTGTTTGTGATTGATGACCTTAATAAATTTCTATAAATATTTATGTATTTCCTCAAATTATTTGTCTCTAATTTCCACCAATGTTCTCATAATCGAGATCATAATTTTGTGGTGACTTTTTCATTTCCCTTTGCCTCTTATTAAGTCTAAATTTTATTAACCCAATTTATGATGTGGGTTTTCCACAAAGGTATTATTCTAATTTAAACCTTTTATTTTCGAATAAATATTTAAAATTGGGGGGACACAATTTATTGATGGTGGGGAGAATGTAACACCCCAAGATTTCATAGTACGATATCTCATTAATGTAATTAAATAGCTTGCACTACACACAACACCGAGTTCGAGCACACCATAACTTACCAAACTAGCCATTCAAAAAGAAATGATGAATAATATTAACTAAATTTTGAATCTTATATACTCTATATAATTTTAACATTAATATTTTGTGTTTCTTATACATAATATAAAAACAAATTCATTTTTTCAGATAAAAGAAGTATTTTTCTAGAAATTCAATTTCACCGCCTTTTAATGGAGAAACCTTTTGAAAACCCAATATTTGAGACTTTTATATATTCAATTTAATGAAATTAAATTCTTCTTTAGAAGTGTTACATAAAAATTTAGTTTGGAAAAATTTTTCATACTTTTCTGATAACTTTCGTATTTTGATAAATAGTTAAAAATACTAAATTTTAATTGATTTTTTTTAATAAAAATATTTAATAGTGTTAAATTATGAATATGGATGATTTGGAAGTATAATTATATTATATTATTATCATTTAATACATTTAGTGTCATTATATTTAATTTCTCATTTAAATTTGACATAAACATGTCAATCTTCTGATTGTTTTATATTTCCAAAACCAACTTTTTGGTTTTGACAATGGGAATTGATTTTAATTTAATAAATTAAACATATATGTTTCCAATTTGGTAGAATAGACCTAATTTTTGAATTCAGAATAACAAAATTAGCTTAGGGTAAATTTTTTTCCATTTTTCTGAAAACATTAAATTTTTGATGAAAAATGAAAACACCCTGTTATTATTTAAAAACTATTTTTTATTTAAATAATTATTTATTTTATTTAAATTTATTTTAAGTCAAGATCGATATATATTACCAATTTAAGTTCAATTTAATTCATTGGAGTCATTTTATAATAAAATAAGATGTATAAAGTTTTATAGAACTTTTTAACGTTTTTAGCCACATTCTAGTAACATTTTCATATTTGCATAAAACATAATTTTACCACTTATATGAGTTGAATTTCAAGAATCTGAGTGACACTATTGAAATTATTATGTAAAATGTGGTTAAATAATATGAAAATAATTTTTGGTGAATAATAACTTTTGACTTTTATTTATCACATTTAAAAGTAAATTGTGTAATTAAGGGTAAAGATGATATTATAATTACACTGAAACATATCCTAATTCCATTGGATTAGTATAATTAGACCTTAAATAACCTTAAAAAAAATTTGATCCTTTTGGTCCACTTGGATTATACTAGGTCATTCATTATTATTTTATTTAAAAAAGAGTTAATAGTGTTAAATCAAAGTTTAATAATTAAAACTTTTTTAATATTGGGTAATAAATAAGATAAATTTGACTATAAATATTAATTAGAATTCTAAAACTATTTCATACATCATGGTATTTTGTATATAATTTTTATACAATAAATAAATAAATTTAGTTATGACACAATGATGATGCAGTAATTACCTTATTAATGAAAGAAACAAATAAATGGTATTATAAATATTAAAATAAATATAATTTCAAATATTTTAGGACATCCATGAATTTTATAGATGCATATAACATTTTAGGGGATATTAAATGTATCTTTATTGAAGTAATCACGTTGTGATGACTTCGACAAAAACCAAATACTAAATAGTGTCAAACTTGACATAAATGGGTTTTAAAACAAATATTATATTATTAAATTATATAATATTCCAAAAACTATAAAGTTCATCCAAAGGGCGTAAAAATATTATATATGTCATTAATGAACCACTTGAGGTTCTATTGTATGTTTAGAGTAAGTTTAATAACCATATAGTGTAAGAATACTAGAAGACACAGTAAAAGCTAAACTATTTAACTAAGTGTTAAATCTAAAAGATATGGTTAATATGGTGACCTAAACCAGTCTAAAACTTATTGGTTGAGATGTTTTCAACCCATACACACCTTAGCCTCTAAATAAATCAATTTTCATCATTTATGAACCAATAATTAATTTATTATAAAATAATATTTCAATATTTTTTAAAAGTGACCCTCACCTCTCTTATAAAAGGGTACTTCCCTTTCTCCCAAAATCACACCTCCAATGAAATTTGGCTCAACCAAAACCTTCCAAAATATCCTCCCAACAATCATAATATCATCCTAGTGTCATTACATTGATCCAAAATCCATCCTATGGAGCCCTTTTGATTAACTCAAAAAGAAACACCCAAAGAAGAGGTAATAATTTCACCAACCTCTTTCAAGTTCTTTTCTTCTTCCACTTCCTCTTTCTTTGTTTTTTCCATACCAAAATAAAAAATACAATACCTCATAATTAATGTGATTTTATTATAAATATGGTACATCCATATACATTATTCTTTCTATCCTATAAATGATGAAGTCAGCATACGTGCGTACGTATAGCTTATTATCTCCACGTCGTGGTGTGGTTTGTTATTCAAACACTTCATTATTTGGATGAGTATAATAATGAGTATAACTGATTTAAATAATAAGTATAACATGTTAATGATTCATTATATATAATATAAAATCCAATTACACATTATTTCACCATAAATATAATTATATTGTTACTTGTGAGTACGTACTGATTAACTTTTCCACGACGCGATAAGATTAATTTCCATATTCACAATTCAATGATGATTATAAAAATATATATTATTAATTAGTATGTAATATATGAAATAATAATTATACTTAATATATATATATATATGTTTTTGTGTGTGTTTGTGTACTTACATATATCTTATTCACTTACTTCCATTCAATACGATATGCAAACAGAAACATCGTTTATGCGTATGTACGACCTACCATCTCTATAAATGATGTTTTCCATTTCAAATATCTACCTATTATACACATTTATATTATAAATATATGTGATATATAAATCATATGTTATATTCTGGAAGTATGTAAATCAGGATCTAATTTATATGATCAAGAATAACAAGTTAAACCACATACGATATAGAAAGTGATTATTACCTGAAATGATAATTTAACATGGAAGTCATTATTAAATGGGTATTATAAAGTCATAAATGAATCATGTATGATATAATAAATATGGAAGTGGTTCTGGTATAATTTCATAACATTCTATTGTCATTATACAGGAGGTTAAACTTACCCTCGACCAAAGGAAAGATCAAGTTAAGGGTAAATTCCTCAATCTCATTATTATCCGGGATTGCTTATGTGAATGTTTTTACTAGGATATATTTATTATCCAGGTCCATGTTTCATAAAAGTGATTTGAAAAGTATTGTTTTTAAGGTAATATTTAACTAAAACATAATTTTAAATGTTTTAAATAATTATTCTTATAAATATTTCTCATTAGTGTCCATGTTTTCAAAATGTTTTTGAGGATTTATTTTTATGGACATGAATGTTTTAAAATGTTAATTGCTTTAAAAAGTTTCAAATTCGTATGGGATACTTTGATTCAAAAATATCTTTCAAATGTATTCCTTGAAAAATTGAGTGACATTTAAATGATTCCAAAATATAAAGAGATATTTATCTCAAATAATTTTGATTTCATTTATGTCAACATCCTTTAATGGATTTTATTCTTATTTAAAGTTGATTTATTATGATATAAATATTTCATATTGTATTGATGGTTTTGTGATATGTTTGACTATGGATGAGTTATTTTTATACCATTCATAGTTTATGGTTAATGTATTACCATTTTGTATACAAGTTTCAATAAGAATGTTTATGTTATTTTTCAACCTTTTCATATGCTGAATGCATTGGACTTAGTAAGTGAGAGGTGGATCCCGCTATAGTTTCTCGATGCATCAGTAGGTCTCATGAGACAAACAAGTTTCTTGGTATAAGGCCTTGAAAAAAAATTATTTTTAGTCTTGGAATGAGGCCTTGACTATGTAGTAATGATGCCCGACGTTAGGCATACACTCATTATGAAATTAGTCATTACATGTGATTATTTTATTAGTAGAATATCTATGGGCATGTTTATATGGTGATGTTTTATTTATTTTTTCCATATTATGTTCAAGATTATGTTTAAAAAGTCCTTTTTATTACACATCATTAATTAAAATTTTATAGCTTCTATTAAATTATTTACCCTTACGGAGCCTCTAAGATGACACCTTTCTTATGTTTTATTTTCATAGGATTTCAAGAAGTGTATTATGATTTATATACAGGGTTAAGATAAAGGGAATAATGGAGTTCTCAAAGAACTATCTATACTATATTTTATCATTGAAATTGTAATGTAAATTTAATGTATGTAATCGATTTTCCATGAATGCTAAATTGATCGGTCCTTTAGGACTTGATTCCTTGTAATCATTCCAATGTATTAAAATAATGCACTGACTCTGGGTAACTAGGGTTGGGGTGTTACATAGTAGATAGAAAAATAGTCCCATAAGAAGGTGAAAAGTACTATCATGTCAAATTCAATAATAGAGTGCCTTATATTGTAATGTCAGTATAAAATAATTTCTCTCAACATTATGTAGGATTCTTCAAGAAGTTTGTTTCATGTACCATAAAAGGTATTGAATTCCAAAATCATTGCTCCTTGAGAGTCATGAATAATACCTCCTCCATGTATTATTTGTTTAGCACATGCACCATTGGTTTTGATCTTATGGCCATTTATTAGTGCCTACCAAAACATTAAATACCCCATATATAATCTTCTTAATCTTAAGGTCTTAAAAAAATAGGTCTTAAAAAAATATACCTAAACCAACCAAGTTAAAATAATTCCTAGATCCATGATAAATAGATGGATTTTTTAATTTAGGTGACCCATTTTCACATGAAATACCATGTGTTTGGCGACCTTACTCACCCCACAAATAATTCAACAACCATTCAAAAAGTCCATACTGCAAGAAAAATTTTTATCCAAGAATGCTCAAAAATTATTAAACCATATTTATATATGTTTTTCAATGTAGCACAGGGATATTCCAATATTGATACTAATCAAGAGTAATTTCTAAATCAAACTTTCCCACTTTCCTCCTAGGAATAGATGGTTGAATATATTCCTTTTAGAGCTAGTGAAATAACAGATTCTATAGGGTATATGTATTCCATTTGCTCAGATCAATCAATAAATGTAAAGGGAACAATGTTTGATCATCTACACTAATATGATATGTTTATTAGATAATCCTTTATTCTAGATAGATTTCCCAAATGTGTTTGAACCTTTTAGAGTATGAATAAGTCTTCAAAATCAGTAGTTTTGAATAGTCTTTAGCTATAGGGGATTTAATCCTATTGATATATCTCATTAACAAAACTAATAATGGAGAAAAAACTCTCATTATCTTCATAAATATCTGAAATGATAAATGTTTTGTGAAACATATTTTCAACTAACATAATACTAGGATGAATTCACATTGAGAAGGAGAGCAAGTGACTAGACCAGTTTTCATCTTACAAAAAAATTCCTAGGCAGTGAAAGATCCATATAGACTACATTATTCGTTTCTAAATTGTTTCCTCAAGGATTAAATTATTAGTATAATTCATAGAAACTTCTATTAATACGGAATATAGAAGACTCCAATTCATTCTACTCACATTTCACCTATATAGATTGACCATCCAATACATCCCAATCCATTTAAGCCTTCATGAATTTTATATAGTCCTCAGGATTGTGAACATTTATAATAGATTCCTCAAAGGGTTTCTCCAAAATATACCAAATAATGTTGTGATATTAACCTCTATATTGAGATTCCCTCAATAAAACGTTGAGGGTATTTTCAATTTTCTCAGTGAACACTTTAGGAACCCAGGTAATCAATATCATGTGTATCTCCATCGAAGAGTGAAAATTATTAATAAGAGTGATCGTATCCCTAAAATGGAGTTATAAATGTTTATTATTTAGTGATACAAGCTGAAATAATCTCCACTAGAGTATTAAAATGATGAATTCAAATTCTCACAAAGATAATGAATCCCCATACAGATCATTGGAAGGGTTCCATTGGAAAATATAATATAGTTTTCAGTTTTGAAATAATATATATTTGTTATTTTATGGGAAATATAAAAAACATTCATGGAATTAAACTTCATCCTACTACACATACCAGAGGTCTTGATTAAATCATAGAATCTATTGAAGGACAAAATATCACCAATATAGACGAATAGAAAATAATCCCTAATTAAGAGGTGTGATGTTGTACTAAATCCGATCTTACCAATAAAAATAATCTTTTCCCTTTTATGAGATATATTAGTTTAGGTTTCTACTAAAAAGGATCTAAGGGAAAATGAAAATTCCTGGAGATATTGGAATTCTTTTTTATAGACCACATGATGATTTGAAGAAAAAAACATTATTAACCCTGGGGGAAGTCGAGAACCATGGTGAGGACAAATTCTTGAAAAACAATTCTCATCCCCAATTAGTGAAACCAATCTACTTTGTCACCTATAAAATATAGTTTAATTATGTTATATTGTAAGCCTTTTTTATATCTATTTTATGAATAATAATAGATTCATTCACTTTTTGGTCGAGATGTACTAATATTTCTAGTGCATACCTGACAAATCCTTATATGTTCATACATTTAGAAAACCCATGAAAATCATCCAAGATTAACCTAGGAAGGATTCATGAGAGTTTGTCATTCAAAAGTTTATTGAGAATTTTTTATTAATAATTTTACAAGATAATTGGAAATTACTATTCAGAGGATTTTGTATGAAGCACTTTGGGAATTATTAGTATTCTTAGAATGTGGGGGGATGTTGCGGGAGTTCTCCTTTTAATTAAATATTGAATATCAATAATGAAATAATTTTTAATTAAATCCCATGAAGAAATAAAAAATATAATATGTAACCCATCGAGGATGGGGGGAACGTTATAGGTTTAGATTTTAGAGGAATCTTTTGATTTCATCCATTACCGAAAAATTTCCAAGATCCTGTTCAAATGATCTATAATATACTATGGAATATTACTAAATAACAATTAATCATCATATTAATTTGGATAACAACAATATGAACCTAATATGAAACCTATAATTATGGAAAATGAGAACCAAATAGCTAACAATCTAGTCATCTTTAAATCACCGGTGAATGTTTCTTATACCTATTTCATGTTACATATTGCCATGAATTTTAATTACTTTGTACATGTATGTAAAAAATATATTATATTATCTCCCACTTTAAATCAAAGTAATACTTATATTTATCGAAATTGACATTCTTTCTTCAGTATCCAATATGATAATAATATTTGTTTATTAGCGAGTCTCTTAATGATATCATCTTCATAACTTTTCTATAATACATTTTATAGATAGTTAATATGATTTTAAATGACTTTTATATTTTAATGAGGGTTTATACTCCTAGAAACCTACTCATTAATGTCATATTTTATCGTCCTGAGTTTACTTTTAAGCATTATATATGATTGAACATCCATGAATCCATTAAAAAAGAAGACTGTTCCATTTATATAAAGCCCCCATGCATATAAAAAATATTAGATATGGTAAAATATAAAATTCCAATCGTATAGTTATTAATATATATTAGTAATAATGAATTATTTGAGAGGGCCCACGCCAGATGAGAAATATAAAATTAAAGAAAACAAGAGACAACTTGAATATTGGCTAGGAATTTTTGCATCTAGATCCACATTCCCATGTTTCCACAATATTTTTTTTGAAAATATTAATTATCACATAATAATATAAGTTATAATAGGTTATTCCATCAAAAATTTGTTAATTTCCTTAACCGTAGTCTTAGAGTTGTCACTCAAAATTTTTTCTTTGATTGATAAGAGATTATGTTGAAACCACCAATAGCAATCCATGACCGAGAGATTAATTGAAAAGTTGATAGATTGTGATAAAATTTATTCCATTCTAGTATATAAAATTTTTCATACATGGTGGATATGTACACCAAGTGAGTGTATCATCCCACTTAATCCATTATGTGATTGGAGGAGGAGTTCACTATCTCCACCTATATATAGTTTTTATTGAATATATATATATATATATTGTTATTCTTTTATATATCATGAAATCAATTCCTCGCACATTGTGGTGCTTCTAGTGGAGTGAGGCATGATGTAATACAAAAATACATGATATATTCATGTAAATATTTACTAATGTTTCTACATCCTTGATGTAATAAATGTTGTTTAATACTGTTGTTAAGTTGATGCCTCAAATAAGTTTTTTACATTTTAAATTTACCATAGGGTTTGATTTTTTGTCTCGTAAGTACTAACTACCCATATAGACTATAATCATCCATAAAGGTAATAAATTATTTATAACTTATATATTCTTCTAAATTTAGAGGCCCATATGCATAATAATGAACTAGGTCCAACAAATACATTTGTCTTCCACATTTCTTGAAAAAATGAGTATTTTCTATTTTATCCTTTAAAAAAGAATTTCATCTATAATATGATTCCTATAAAATAATTCAAATAGATCAAATGTATATATTATTTGAATGTTTTTATCCATGTGACTGAGGTTACAATGTAAAAGGAATAAAGGTTTTGAATCATTCCATTTGACCCAATTGACATCCATTAAAAATATTCAATTTTTAGGTTATAATAAATATATACCAATAATCATATTGGAACCACTATGAAAAAACCAAATTGGATTGTGGTAAATATATTATTTTTTTAATATTTTTTATTAATATATCAAATAATAAATTAAATTCAATATATTAAGGTGTTGGGTGATGATGAAGAGCCCAAGAAAGATAAATGAGACGTTTCTCATGTATATGTGAAATGAAACTATGTTCTTTTCATTATGAATTAACTTAAAAGAAGACTAATTTGATGAATATTATTGAAGTATTTTTTAAAAATAGATTCAAGGTAGTGACATTTACAAGTTAGTATAATTGATATGAATTGTAATGGATTAATGACCAGTGAAATTGGATAGAAGAATAATTGTTTACAATAGATTAATAGAGCTCGATAAGAAAACGGATAATGTTTTTGATAGTTTGATGAAGATATGAATGATATATATTTATATAGAAAAATATGGATATAATATTATGGATGTATCCATGTATTATTTATTATTAAAAAAAATTCATTTAATTATAAATATCAATTAGATGATTGACTATGTTGAAATAGAATAAATGTGCAATTAAAATGATGGTGAAGTTAAGTAGAAATGCACAAAGTTGTGTATTTATATACTTAAACACATTGGAATTGAATCTGTATAGTTTTTTTGAATTTTTCTAATGTTTTTATTATAAATTTAAATTGTTTTGAGTTGTTTTGGATTGATTTGAAAGGCCCTAAATAGGTTTGAATAAGTTATGAGTTAATTTGAATAAGTCTTCAAAATTACAGATCTGTGGAACATGGATATGAGTAGAATGAGAATAAGTAACCCTAAATATGGACTTTGAAATCATGAAAACTCAAAAACATGTAACATTAATTATGATAATATAATAATAATTATCGAATAAAATTATATTTGATGTGTATGAATGTGTCTACAATTCTGGATTCACTGTATATATATGAGTTAGTTTCTTTGCACATACGAGTCATTCTATGAGTGGAGTAGAAAACTATAAAGGTCCTAAGGAAACACATGATTCATTTTAATAATATATAAATGTAACATGGTAAGGATAGTAAAATAATATATATATCCTTGATTAATAATGTGATATAGAAGATTGAATACATCTTAGGTAAGAGTCATCAAGATATTTAGATAGAAACAATATAAGAGTTTTGAATGAATAAAATTATTTTTCTTATAATATAATTGATTTTTTGTTTGATTCATAGTGATATGTTATATTAATAATTCCACAGAAATAATCAATAATTTATGAAAAATAAAAAATCTCTATATCTTATTATGAGTGTTTCAAAATTTTATTGAATGTTTTAGAAGATACATTTGATGATTCCAATATCATTCATTAGTTAATTTAATTTAAAAATGGCTCAATGTGGATTTTAATTAATTCTAAAATTGATAGAGTGAGTATCTACTCATTTAAGAAGTCATAAATGTCATGATGATGCGTTAAGAGAGAAATAGGTCACAACTGGTTCAATGAAATGTGATGATTCGATTATATGATGAGAATTCCTTCCCATTGTGGGTGATGAATAAAATATCATAGGGAAATATTTACTCTATAATATGATGTTCCGTTCTATAATATAATCACTACATGTTATCATTTTGTAATGTAGAAGAAGTGGTATTCGATTTTGTAAAAAAATGATTCATGATAAGTCATATTGTCATGTAGATTTTAAAGATAATGTTTTATAGATTTGTTAAATTAGATTTTAATGTGAATCAAAATCAAGAGATTCTATTGACCAATTATTAAATAAGAATATAATGATTAAAAATTTCATATAGATTTCTGTTTCTTATTATAGAAAATATATTTACTTGATTTTGTTCCAGCTTATAAATATATATAAAAGATGAAGGAGAAGGTATTTTTCTATTATTGAGAACTGGATACAAAATAAAAAATAAAAGATCTAGTGAATCAAATAAATAATATGATGACATCTCGAAAGGGAGAAAATTATGAATTAGAGTAGATACATTATAAGAACTTGTCCGTTGATATCTCTATATCATAGAATATGAATAAGAAATTCTCATACAGTTGTTTTTCATGGCATCCATGTGTCAATGAAATTGAATCATATTGATTAAGATGAAAAATTGCTACTTTTGTTACACATTTATCATTCTATATTTGGGGAATACTTTAAATAATGATTCTATGAAATATATATACACTATATTACTTGAAGAATAATGCTAACCAACATGAAGTACTAAAATTTATAATTGTCTGTAAAATATGTGCTCATTGAGGATGATGATCTATTATTGTTGATGTAGTGACATTTATAGATGAAATGAAGATATTATTTAGGAGTTCTTGAAGAGGAATATAGAAGGATATAATTACAGTGACCTAATATATTCATAGATAAATCATATATCAATTTAGATAAATATTTAATACATTTTATAGATACATTCTTGAGGACCATAAATGTTTAGTGTTTTAGAGACTAGATACATAGACTTCTTATTTCATAAAATTTCATTAAAATATAGTATAAAGATCCTTCTTTTTATAACACTTCATAGACATACCATACATAAACCATTATTTATAACCTATGAAATGGAAACAAAAAATGTTAGAATTTTATAATTAGTAAGGGAAAATATGGGAGATATTAATCAATGATCATAAGTTGGAAAAAGATAAGAATAAGAGTATGAGATCATAAACATGACATACAAGTTTCATATCCAATCTGTAAAACATCATAAAAAGTTTCATGGAATAAAACTTTTTCAATTAAAATATATGCATTGTATGAGTGATAAATCATTAAAATAAATCATGAACCATATCTTCATTCCATATAAGTGTGGAACCAAAAAAGTATAAAAACATTTTATATTTAAAGTTTAAATACAGAGTCCATTAAATCATATGAGAATAGGTTTTCCTATATATTTCCCATAACATTATAGGCCAGACATCATCACCAATTTCCAGTAGTGAATCAATCACATGAACTTATTTCCCATCATAGATCTAGCACATCACCTTGGTTTCTATATCTAATAAAAAATATCAGTATGTTCCTATAATTATCTCATGAGATATAAATATTTACCCAATGAATTGGAGGTAGATATAGGTCCCCCCTTCCACATAATGAATACTTTTTCATTCCATAAAATTAATAAATATTCTTCATATAATTGTATTATAAATCAGGAAATTATGTTGGGTTTCATAAAGATTTCATCAATCCATCATAGAATTACTCATGGAAACATTAATGGGTTTCGAAATCATAAAAAAATCATAATCATAAGCATAAACCATACAATGAAAGAAAAATGATTCTACCATTGGATTATATCCCCAGTAAAACATAATAAACACCAATGGTTGTTGACATTGAAGAATATAAATTCAATAGGAATATTATAAAAACATTATTGAGAAAATATAATTTTTCATTATGAAATTAGTTATTTAAAACATGAAAATATGTCATATATTATAGAAAATTTTATATTTTTAAATAATCTTGAAATATTTTAAATGGATATTTAAATAATCTAGTTTTCAAAATGATAGAAAATTTCGTTCATTCCATATATTCTAAATCAAATGTTCATTTCACATTTTTTTTGTAAAAAGTCAAAACTACCTCACACAGATAATGAAAATAAGATTAATTATAAAATATTTGTAAAAATTTAATCGTGGGTCAAAAAGTGTATAAAAAATAATTGTAGGATAAAAATAACATCCTTTAATTTGTATTAAACCTGGATATGGAAGAAAAATTATTTTTGACTGAATGGAGAAGTAAATTCATATTTTTCTTAAACATATTCATTTAGTATTTTTTGTTATAAAATAGAAGAAAATTAATTTTCAACACGTATTATAATTAAATAAAAAGTGGATAAGAAATGAAATTATTTTATTGATTGTTATAACATAATATTTCATCAGCATAAACTTAATCAAAAATTATCCCAATAAATAATGATATTGTAACATACATTTTCCCCTACATTGGTAAATTTTGAATTTTAAGTCCCATGAAATAAACAAAATTATATCGATATTTAAATCCACATAAATTTCATAATAGGAATCATAAATTAAATTAATGGGTTGTATATACACCACATAAAAGTAACAATTGGAGAATATGACATGAGTCTCATTGAAATAAAAGCGAGTTAAAAATACCTTACATGGATCAGAATCTTTAAAATCAAAATATCCATGAATGAATAAATTTAAATAAAAATTTAAATATATTTAGAACAAGGAACGACATTAAATATATTATAAAAGGGGATGTATATACACCTCATTAAATAATATAGGTGCATAATATAACATATGTCCCAATGAAGAAAAATTGAGACAAAATATCTTACTTAAATTATCGACTTTCTGTATACACAATCTGACCAACCATATAACATATATAGGATTATTTTAAATAAAGTTAAAACCAAAATCATATACAAAATTACATATATGATTTTATTATGACATTTTATTACACATTTATTAACTATTACATGTTAAAGATAAGTTTTGGGTACTAAATGATCTGTTTTTGTATAAGTTTTAATTTTATATTTTTATTTATATAATATTAAGAAAGGTATAATAATATATATAATGTTAAAAATGATATAAAAATAATATATATTCATTATATATGTATTTATATTAATTCCTTAAATTTATTGATAGAAAATAAAATAGATCTTTCAAGGAGACGGTAGGCTGTATATACACATGAGCACTACTTTCATTTTCTCAACGGTCAGAAGAAAAGAGAGGTAAATACTAATTAAACTTCATTGAATAATTTTTATAAAATATATATCATATATACTCAAAACATTTACCTCATTACTATCCATTTAAAAATAAAATGAAAAACAAATCACATCTCATTGGGGAGGTAGTAGTCAACAGCCACACATGAGCGATGTTATTGTTTTCCAAAGGAATGGAAGATAAGAGGTTATACATCATACTATAATTGAATAAGTAAAATTATTTCCTAAATTATTTATACATTAGTTTAATTCATCATTATATCTATCTATGATATGAGGTTATGGGAAACAAATTACATCATTTCGTGAGGTGGTAGTCCGATATACACACGATTGACAATTTCATTTCCCATTTTATAGAAGAGGAGATAGATATTGGTTATTAAATTAAGATAATAATATCACATTATATGTTATATAATTATGTTTTTTTATAATCACTTTTTGATAATATCTTAGGCATGTGAAGAATAAATAAAACAAAATGCTCTGTTAGGAATGGTACATCTTCTTCCGATAACCTCCACAGTTTTGCAACAAAATCATTCACAGGAGGTCATAATAATATAAATATGGCCTCTTGGATGTGGAAAAATATGTAATGATGTTTTTTTTGTATGAAATATGTGAACCAAAAATGATTGTGATGTGTGAATTGTACAGGATAGGGTGTTCTATTTTATAAGCGGGGGAGAGGACACTAATGAAATTTTTTAGAAGAAAAACATAGATCCACATCTTACACATGCCAATGGATCCAAAATGGATAATTACAAAACAATATACGAGATTAGTTCAAAATATATCAATTAAATAGGATATGGACATGTTTTTAGGTCATTTTAACCCTTATTTGTATTGTTTACCTTCATGAAGACCATTTTTAACCTTAACCATGATAATTAATTTTTATTATTTTCTCCGTAAATTTTGAAAAAAATTTAACTTATTATATAATAATAATTATTTTGATTGAAAATATTAAATTCATTTTTCAAATTAAATTCATATAAGTGTTATAATTTTATTTAAAATTAATCTCGCAAACGCGATAAAAAAGAAGTTTTTCAAAGAAAAGGTTTTCAAAAGTGTAGAATGTTTTATTATAAAAATTCAATATGAAATTTATATTAATTACATAAATTTTATTAATAAATATATAATTTTACTAATTTTACTTTTAAATCCATCATAAAATACAATATAACTAGTATATTCTTTAAACAAAAAGTATTTATTTAAATAAAAATATGTATTTTTTACTATTCATCAAAAAATTAATCCTTTATGAAAATTTTAAACTACTCACACAAAGATAATTTTGAAATTTAGACTTAAAAAATAAATTATTTTTTTCAAATAAATTTTCTAAAATATGATAAAATTACTTTTAGAACTTTTTTGCATAAATAAATAAAGACTTTTTATGAGGGAAAGGTATTTTCAGAGCATATAATGACTTTACTAAAAACTAAAATCTTTTTTATAAATATTTTTTATTAATATTAAACCATTATAAATAATTTTAAAAATAGTTTATTCCAATTCATATAAAAAATTTAATGTCTAGGTTTTAATGGTCATTTTAAATAATTATATTAATAGTATATCACATTTCTTTAAAAATGAGTGTTTCTTGTAACACAACCAATCATAGAAATTAAATTTATTTTTAAAAATTATTTCATATGAAAATGGGGTGATACATTCAACCCCTTTAAAATTAATTACACCATTTATAGTTTTCAATCAGGTTAAAAAAAAGGATACAAACTCCCTATCATATCCTTAGGTTCCCATGTAGATTCTACAAGTTGGTGGTTTTTCATGGAAAATGTGGCCTGGTGAGTGGTCTTGTTTCATATAAATTTATCTCTATGACACAAAATATAAAAATGTTTCTATATATGGGAAATTTAATTATCAAGTTGTATGACCTTGGTGTTCATTATATATTAAGGATCATGAATTTACTTCCTTAAGACAGATACATGAAAATCATCATGGAATTGAGAGCGGTTCAGTGGAAGCACCAAGTGATAAAAATATATACCTACTTGTTCAAGAATCTAAAAAGGGACAATATACCTAGGGATAAAATTTTATTTATTTTGAAATATCATAACTTTATTCCATGGTGAAGTTATAAGAAACACCTTCTCACAATCATCAAATGCTATATCACAATAGAAATTATAAACATATCTTTTCTGTCAACATTGTGATTGCCTTATATATTACTGGATGGTTATGACATTCTATTCAATTTCTTCATCCATAAATTGTCCAAATAAATCTATATATCCTTATTAATACCAACACATTGAATTTATAAACATCATTCCATATAGGGATTCATAAGGAGCAATCTGAATTCTTGACTGAAAGGTATTTTTGTTAGAAAGCATGACTACTGGAGTGTGTTGATTCCAATCACCATCAAAATATATATAAAAATATATAAAAATATCATCAAGTGTTTGAATTTTCATGTCCGACTGAGTATTTGTTTGAGGATAATACCCCTCAACCTCCACCATTGTAGACCCCTTTAGATTTCCTTCTTCCATGTTTCCTTTGTAGGATTCTCTATATTGTCTCCTTTCTAATAAAAAAATTAGATTTGATGATTTTTGGGGATGATACACCATACTTAAACTCAACTCAGTATCACATGTTATCTAAAGAATTTCCAAAAACATCGAGTTGAACCTCATATCCAAATAAGATATAATGGAATATGGTACTTCATGTTACTTTACCACTTAGTGAATATCCATTGAATTTTATCAAGATATAAATATTCTCTATTATTAATGATGTGTGTAGACTTTATAAGGTGATAAACTAAAATCAATATAGGATTGTTCCCTTTATATTTTTTGGAGTCTAATTAAAAACTCCATGGTGATGTTTTCACATTTCCATTATTGTATGGGTAATGGTTGTAACATCCCCTTATAAATTTTTCACTTAGTAATAAATTTCTTACATACCAATAACTAAAATACAAGCTCTTCAATATCTCTCTTAATACCATCCCACTATAAATTGTATTTCAAATTACATTACATCATCATACTTCCTGGATGAATAGATAATGAAGAAATTTTAAAATCATCTCACAACTCCTTTACACCGTGTATAGATGGAACACATACAAGGCCCTAGACCATATCACTCCATCATTATCAAGGGAAAATTTAGGAACATTTCGAACTATTTTATTTAGCTTCACATTATATATTTTCACATTTTTAATATTCAATAGGATATATGGTTGAACACTAATTTGTGAAGAATAAGATTTCAACCCTTAAATAATGATTTCATGATATACCCATTGAAAATCTATAAATATTTGATCTTTTTTTATCCATATCATAGATAGTCTAGAAAAATCATTTTTACTCAAAGCATCATATACCTTGTTCACCATAATAGGGTGGAAATTTATTGAGTAGTTATAATATTTATCAGCTCTATCAATATTCTCTAGTGAATATTTTACTCCTTCTATTTGAATACTATAAACTTTTACGGTTAGTATATATATCACACCTCTCTAATTTAAGATAATGAATCCATATCTTTAATGGAAAAATCACAATAGCTAACTCCAAATCATGAATTGGGTGATTTCTTGAGTGAGGTTCAATTATCATGAGACATAAGCTATCACCATGTCATTTAGCATGATAATTTATCACAATACCATATTTTATACATCACTATATTTTACTATCCATTATCCATTATAGGGTAATGCAAGCATAGGTGTACTGACTAACATTTTCTTTAGTTATATTAAATTTTCTACACATTCATATATAAAGAAAAACATGGATATCTTCTGACTTAACTTGGTAAGTGGATTGGAGAGATGTGATAAATTTTCAACAGAGTCTATAATATCCATAAAAAACAACTATTAATCTTAGTTACCACTGTTGTTCTAAAATAAAATTAAATATCCTCAGTCTCTGATATATCCACTGATATACCCTCTCTTGAGAATATGTTACCAAAAAATGAATCTTTTAAGATAAATTCAAAATTTTTAATTTGTTTCATACTGTTTTTTCTTCCTTTGGATATTCAGTATAATTTTAATGTGATCTTCATGCTCTTACTCTCTCTTTGAATTGATAATAACATAATATATAAATACGACCTCAAATTGATCAAGGTATTCTCTGAGGAATAAATTAATCAAATCCATGAAAATAGAAGATGAATAACTCAAATCAAATAAAATATATATATATATATATATTAATAATGTCTATACCTTGTAAAAAATTTAATATTATGTATATATTTCGTATTTAACATCAATCAATGATATAAATTACGAAAGCTAATCATGGAAAATTATTGATTTTTTTAATTGATCAAACAAGTCATCAATTCCGAGAAGAGGATACTTGTTCTTTATTGTGATATTATTACACTCTTAATAATAAATATAGATTCTTATCAATCCATATTTATTCCTAAAAAAATAACAGGTTCACCACATGGTGACACACATGGCCAAATTAATCCCTTTTTAGGATTATCCTACACTTTCTTACTCAATTCCTACAACTCAACTAGGGCAAGTTTATAGGGAGTCATTGAAATCTGAGTAACAACATGTATGGGTTCTTTTGAGTACTCATCTTATCGATTTAGTGAAATACTAAGAAATTATTTCGTAAATACATTTATGGGCACTATTACAATAAGAATATCACCAATGTTGTATTTATCCATAACCATATAAGATAAAAAAATCCTTTTAAAAATGGAATAAAGACCCATAGAATGGGTGAAATAATTATTGGATGTTCATATTTATCGGCATGCTAATTGATAGTCATATGTTGGTTTGGAATATAAAATGTTACTTCCCATACCCAAAAAATGATGTTGTATTAATACAAAAAAATACAAACCATTCCTATGATAACACCAAATTCAACAGGATATAGGAAATCAATATATGTTGGAAGCACATTCCCAAAGACTTCAACTGGGGTAGAATAATATACTTTATATCTGGTTATCACACAATTATGTATTTTTAATTTTTATTGGACATCTAATCATTGAATATATAAATTATAAATTGATATTATTTTTTACGGTCAACTAAGGTACATAAATATTTGATCAGACATTTTACCACCTCATATTTGTTACTCCATATTAAATCCCTTTGTAAAACTAAAATGGCTATCATGAAATTATCCATATTGGATATGAGTGATCAATCCTGAAAAACCATTCATATGATGTATAAATCATGAAACCATATTTTTTAATTAATGAAAAATTGTGGGTAAGGAATTGAAATCCAAACAATGCCTAAGATAAAATCAAAATCAGCTATAGTGTGGATAACAAGATTTTTAGGAATCACATTCCCAAAAACATCAACTAGTGAGTAATCATAGACTTGAGATCCGATCATCAAAAAATAGGGATTTTTACTGATAATTAGGCAATTAATTATTTAATATAAAAATTATAATTTGATAATACTTTTCTAAATCTAAAATAGGGAACTTAAAAATTTTATCATAGCTATTACCAACTCAAATTATTCCCTCATTATTCAATAAATGTTTTTTAAAAATGGTTCACGTAAAGATAATATATATTTAGTCTAATTGAAAAATCATAAAAACTATTCATAGAATGTATAAATGATGAAAAATCATTTTTAATCCCTTTAAAAAATTTCTTGCATTTCCATAATCCATATTTTATTTGAGGGAACTATCTTGAAAAATCAATCAAAGAATGTCTAAATCTTGACCCCTTCTTCTGAATCTACATAAAATTATGTTTAAACTAGATAAATAATGATAATAATAATTAAAATTATTTATGAAAGTTCATAAATAGAAATTTAATTACCAAAAAATATCCCATAAGAATGTCAAACCAGGTGTGCAACTGACCCGTGGTCAAGCACCGAGTGAAAATTGTGAAAAAGACTACTGTTCCATTTTAGGGGTTATTACTAATAGGTAAAACTATTCTAGATACACATACACTTTTTTTATATCCGGATAGGGATTTAATTTCATTGAAACCACTGACTATATAATAAAACAATTACAAGACTGTTTTCTCTAATTTGACTTATTATTATACTTATCCATTGAGATATCACTAATGTTTTCTCATCATATTTTTCATGTTTTAACTAAACCTTCATGATGACACAAAATATAGTGACCCGATTACTTTTTACTTAATTATTGGATCATTTTTAATTAAAATCAATACTTTTCAAAAATCTATTCCTAATGATTTTAAAGGTTATTATCTTTGAGGACTTGATACAAAATCTTATTACTTATTGAATGATCATAATCATATTCAATAAAGTTATTATAATGTAGAACAATTCATATACATAACATTATTAAACATTTCACTATAATATAGGGATGGTATAGATAATAAATGGTTAGATTTTATGATCAGTTAGTCTTAATATGATAGATATCAATCGATGAACATAATAAGTCATAAGAATAGAATAAGGGTATGAGATCATGAACATAACATAAATAGTTCATACCAAATCATTCAAATATGATAAATATGGTTTATTGAATAAAAAAATTATCATTTCAAATAAATACAACATAATAGTGAGGAATCACCATAAATCAATCAAAAACTATATCTTAATGTCATATTTGATTGGAATCATAATATGTATAGAAACCATTTCGTATGTTAATATATACTACCTCAACTATAAAATCACAGTGGATCAGGAATCACTACTAGTTTCCTACAACAGAATGAATCAAGAATCATAACCTGTATTCCATAGTTGATCAAGAACACTAACTTATTTTCCATAGTGGATCAAGCACATCATCCTATTTCCCATATTGGACTAATCACCTCATCTTGTTTACCTTAATTATATCATAAGTCATAAATAATTACCCAGTAAATTAGTGGGACATATAGGTCCAAAAAATCACACAATCCATATTATTTTATATCCTGATATCAAAAATAAATCATCATATCATCATATCCTAACCCAATCTATTAAATCTAGTTTCCTAAACACTTCATCAATCCATCACAACATAACCCATGGAGAAATAAATGGGTTTCATAATCATCTAATCATAAAAAAATAAAATTAAAACATCTAGATAAATATTAAGGATTGTACCATTGTATAATATATCTAGTAAAACACAATTAACCCCAAATTATATTTTCATTGATGCAAGAAAATTCCATAAATATAAAATGAAATTATTTTTTGGAAATGAAACTTTTCATTTTGAAATAAATTTTTTAAAATAAAAAGATTTAATAAATATAAAAAGTAATTTTCATTGAAATGAAAATTGAAAAAATATAATGTAAGATTAAAATAATGAAGTGAAAATGATGGCTGAAAATTTTGTTCATGCTATAAACAGTAAAAAATATTCCTTTCACATAATTGTTAAAAACTAAATCCTACCTCGTTCCGAAAATGAAAAAAGGGTCATTTCAAACCATTAGGTAAAAATTAAATACTGGATAAAAATTTATTTGAAATATAATTTTAGAATATTAAAATCTTCATTTAATACATTTTCAGAAATCATGGACATAAAAAAATTATTTTTGACCTAATAGAGAACAAAATACCCTTTTTATTAAAAATAATATTTTGTTTTCATTATTTATTAAATAGAGAAATATGAAATGAAAACATGTATTTTCAAAAAATAACCAAAGGAGAAGAGAATATATGATTTTCTTGAGATTATGAGTATAATATATCATCACCCAAAACATAATTATAAACAATCTCAATAAACAATGTGATTGTAAAATAAAAATTTTACTACTTCAGTAACTTTTAAATTTTATGTCCCATGAATGAAAGAAGTAAAAAATTAATATGTAAATCTACATAATTCTCATAAGAATCATCATAAAATTAAATCATTTGTGGTATATACATCACATAAAATAAATTAGTTGTGAATATGGTATATGTCTCATAGAAATTGAATTGAGAAAAAATAAATTATGGATATAAAATTTAAAAGGTCATACATATAAACGTCATAATATAATATAGGTTCATAACATAACATATGTCTTAAAGAATACAATTTGAGACAAAAATCACTTACCCCAAGTATCAACTTTATTCATACACATTTGAAACACTTGCATAATAAATGTGGGAATATTATAAATATATAAATTATATATAATAATATATATCATAAAAAATATTACTTATGAAATTTTATTACTCATTTATTAAAAACTCTTTGGTAAAATCACATTTTGTGAAATAACTATTTAATTTTTCATGTATGTTTTTGTTTGGTATTTTTAATCATTTACTTTTTCATGGATTAATAATTTCTATAATTTTAACCATGAAATAAATATAATATATTCATTATATATTTATTAATTTTAATTTCTAAATTTTTGAGATGGAAAATAAAATGCACCCTTCATGAAGACAGTAGGTCATATGTGAGTATGAGCACTGTTTCCATTTTCTTAAAAGATACAATGAAATAAAGTTAAATATTAATTCTATATTAAAAAATTATTATTATACCACGTATATCATATGTATTCATTAAATATATACTTATTAAAATCCATGTCAAAATTGAATGAAAAACGTATCACATCACTTCTTGGATGTGGCAGTCCACACAAATACATGAGCGATGATACCATATTCCTACCGAATATAATGTAAGATGGTAGATGTGATATTATAATTATAGAAATATAATTATGTCATAAATGTAATATAAATATGTTAATTCATTCAGTATATCCAAATTTTATAGGCATTGACGAAAAATGAATTACATCGGTTCGCGATGCGATAGTCCACCGTACACACGATCGACCGTTTCATTTCCCATTTGATGGAGGAAAATATTGTTATGGGTAACTAAATTAACATAATGAAATATTAGAACATTTAATATAATTTTTTATTATATTATCATATTTCAAGAATATTTTAAAGATGTGGAATAAGAAATGAAACAAAAATTCTTCACTAAGAAATATAACACCTCTTTAGACAACCTCCTTTGGTTTAAACCAATATCCTACTTAAGATGGATACATAATCAAAATAATACATCTAAGACATAGTGATGGAATCAATTAATAATTTTTTTTAGTTCCTTTTGGAACTAAACGTCTTATAAAGTGTGATGGATAGATGATATGGGGTGACCTTTTATAAATGGGGTAGAGGATACACGTGGAATTTTGGAAAATTAATAGGCATGTCCAAGTTTTAAAAATGGAAAAAGGAATAAAAAAGAATCATTATAAAAAATTTGATTGTTTAATGTATAAATATTTCTTAAAAATGGGAATTTTATAAGATTCTATTTCTTTTTAATTCTTATCATTTTATTTTAACCTCCTAGTAAACCTGTTTTAACCTAAAACCATAGTAATTAATTTTTATTATTTTTACTATTAATTATAAAAAAAATCAGGTGAAGTTTTAATAAAATATTGATAATTTTGATTAGAAATGGGGAAAAACATTACCGATTTCATTTTATGGAATTTTTGGAATTTAATTTAAAATTAATCTAACATATACAATGAAAAACTATTTTACAAAGAAATGGTTTTCATATGTGTAAAATGTTTTAAAATTGAAATTCGCTATGAAATTTATTTAAATGATCTAAATTGGATTAAAAAATATATAATTGAACTAAATTTACTTTTAAAACTATATTAAAATAAAAAAAAATCTTTTAAATTCTTTAAATCATAAATCATTTTTTAATTAAATTCGGTTTTTTAAAAATTCATCAAAAAATTAATCTTTTCAAAAAAATATGAAAAATTAATTCAAAGGTAAATTTCAAATTTATATTTAAAAAATGATGTTTATTTTTTCAAATTTATATTTTTAAGGTTTCAAAAATTACTTCTATTTTTTTTCAAAAAGAAAGATTTTTTATGTGTAAAAGGTATTTCATAGCATATGAAGACTTTACTAAATATTAAGAATATTTTGTAAAAATGAATTAATAATATAAAATAATTATACTTAATTATATTTTCTTATTCATATAAAGAACCCCAATTTAATTAGATATTTTATAACATTTATGTTGAAATAATAATAGTAATAGTATATTAGGGTTCATTAAAACTCTATGGTTCATCTAATACATGATTTCAATGAAACTAAATTTATATGAAAATAATGCTTTATAAAAACTCATGGTGTTAAAAGGGTGATATATTATAGTAAAATCACCATAATTTTAAGTGTTGACGACCTTTTGGGTGATAGTTATCATTTCACTAAAAATGAATTATTCATATCTTATAATTTCCTACATAACTTTTTCTTGGATTCATGGATGAACATTTCACTCATACTATTATATTAATTTTCAAAATATAGTGTATATAAATATCATAGAGTATTCCAAAACATAACAAAGACTAGGTACCCATGTTAGGGATGAACCTTATAGCAAAAAAGTATGATTTCTCTCTATTTAGTTTATATGATGTATGTGTTGTGAATATGGTGAAATGAATCATTTTATGATCCTTATATTATAGTAACAGATAATATAAGACTGAATGAATTTTATGGGATAATTTAGAAAATGTAAAAGGGATTAAATGAAATATTCCACCTTTATTCAACCCCACTCATAGGAGGCTATACAAATCACTAAGAACATTAATTAGTATTAGTGATAATAAGGTTTCCTCTAATTAGAACAATTTTCATTCATAGTTATTTTTATCAGATATACATGATGTGAAAATTTTAAGGTATTTCAAGAAATAATTTTATATAAAATTATGTTTCTATTATTATTGATAAAAACAAGGTTGTTTCATCCAAATCCTTAGTAACCAATAAAGATGGAAGATAAGAAGTGGAGAATTAGTTTAATAGAGAAATAAAATTTACCACTAATTGAAGGTAATAAGAGTAGTAATTATATTTATAAATCTATTAGAAATTATAATCATGAATAATCATACTTTTGTTTGATGTGGACTAATATGATATAACTATTCTTTGAATTCCTCTTTATTGAGGGTAATAATCACATGAATACATTTACCACTAAATTCATCATTTATTTATTTGATTTTATCCATTATTTACATGATGAGAAATCATATCTATTAATGGACACAACAAATATTAATGAATAATTGAGAAACAATTTTCATAGTGTAACTCTCTCGTCAAATAAGTTAAAAAAATAGATTAATCCTTAATGAAAGGTAGAGAAAAATTATCTACGATTGAATGCACATTAAATTTTTCATTTATTAGAAATTTATGATTAAAAAAATTAGAATATATGATCCATGATTTTTTTGTTAGTCACAAAGTAACAATTTTTGTAAAGTATTTCAAATTGTATGTTTAAGTTAAAAGAATAAAAAAACATGATAATTCTTTTAAAAAAGAAATAATAATATTGAGGATCATATTTTTATGATAAATGAAGTGTGTTAAGAGAGAATTAATGTATTATAATATGATAAATATATAGTTAACATGAATTTACATGATGTTAGTCACAAAAATAATAATTTTTGCAGAAAAATATCTTGATTTCTTTCAATGATTAATCCACTACATCTGCATTGCAAAATTTAATCCTTTACCTAGAAAATGTTTTCTGAAATACTACTCTTTTACTTGTTGATAAAAGAAAACAAAATATGCTAAAAATAAGAGAACAATAATATTGAGAAACCCACCACTACATTGAGTTTGTATCTTTCAATTTTAATTAAATCATCTCCCTAAGTCTATCCAAATAGAATGGGGCTTCTTCCAAAATGTATCAAGCTATAAAAGCTGTGAAAATTGAAACCAATTGGAATAAAAGAATAAATATTATCTATTTTTGGTACTATTAATTATTTGGATAGGAGTCCATCAAATTTGTATTATTTTAATTATTAAATATTCTATATGGATTTGATTAAGGGTGATAATATATGAAACCAAGGATAAATGTCCTAGAATGATGTAATTCACATAGATATATCCAAATATGATAACTAAAAATAGATTGTAAAGTATTTAAATCATTTTTGTTATTTTCAATAGAATATATGTGTGTGATTCCATATTTTCCTTTATCAATTAGAAATGACAAAAAAGATAGTGAAAGGATAAAAAAATGCATATTACATGTATTATAATTCTACATGAAGAAGTGAAATTCCCTAAGAATATGTAAAAACATGATAAATGAATAGTTATTTAGAGGGTGTCTGGAAGGTGAAAAGTGACTGGTCACAATACTGACATTTTCCTGAAATGGTTTCTTAAATATAAGGAGGTGATGGAATATAAACCTGAATAATCATTGACTATATGTGTATTACTAGCCTCTGTGAAAAGGAAGTTTTCTTCATAGAGATATATAAAAGGAAAAATATGGTTATTTGTTACAATGAGTTTGTAATCTTTAAAACGAAAAGAGGTGTAAGAATGGAAAGTTCTCTTAAACCTGAATCTAAATGGAATATATATTATAGGGTTAGAGAAAAATCATATCCTTTTTATCACACTTAAGAGCAATGGAGTTTCACTTTATCCCCATATCTAATTTTTATTTTTATATATTTCAAAATAATGGTAAATAATTAAAGTAATAAATTTTTTTAATGATATTATAACTAAGAATCATGAATATTTATCCATTCTATAGTTATTAATTCCTCCATGAAACATTATAATATGTGTCTAAATATAATTGGATTTCATTTTTGAATAAAATTAATAATGATAATGAATTATTAAATGTATCCCATAAGTTGGAGATAAAAATACGAAATATATTATAATACTATCAATCCATCAATATAGAATACAACATAGTCTATATAAAATGCTAATGTTTGAGGCATTATGAATACTTTCCCTTTATTGTTTTAAAATTATGATTATTAAGAAAGATCTCATTTTAACCATTAATAGGGAAATCCATTATTTAACTTGAATTACTATAATGTGTATCATGAATTTAAATGCAAGTGATTATTTTTAAAGCTTCTTATATAGACCATAAGAAGAGATATTTGTGATTGGTTTCACATATTGAATATTTTTATGCCCACATTAATTTTTATATTAATCACTATTGTTTTCTACCCTGATCAGAGTTTATATTGGCTTTTATTTGGTTGATTTAAGGATCATTACTAGGTGAGTTATGCATCAAGCCCGAAAGGCCTTATTTTTATTTACTTTGAGTAATCGCAATTTTAAGGGTTGATGGGAACACTTACATGAAACATATACCCAAGGAACAAGGACCACGCATAACTTAATACAAGACCTTAAAGCCCTATGACCAGAAAAACATGAAACAACCCCTCCCAAGAATGTACATCTTGATGGATCCTAACTCCCATCCATAAAAGGCTGACCAGATACAATTTCCCCATATAGAGCTATATGGTGCCTGGTCCAGATGGAAGTTGCCACACCCTCGCATTCTTCCAATTATGTTAGCTCTACTCAGGTGGTATCTTATTTTTTACTACTGTGAATCCTCATCTGGGCCTACTCCCTTGTGGTAATCCCATGCTTATTTTTCTTTTCTTTGGCCCACAAGACCTATGACCTGAAGGCCATTGGTGGACCAATGGCCATACAACCTACAGAATAAGTTGATGATACCGCTTTAATTTTTCTATACAAACATATTCAAGTTATCCTAATTTTTATGTGTGAACTTTTTAGATTGATTTTAATAATTTAATGACATATAATTTTATATTAAATAAAAACTTTTGACAAAATATTCATAGAGATTTAATAGTAGTCAGCTATAATATTAGATAGATTAAAGAATATGTGAATGAGATCTAATAAAGTATAAAAGGTGTAATTTAAAATATAGGAACCATCTAGGGATTATTTATCATGAATATTGATACATTTAATGATGATTATCACTTAGATTGTTGATAAAGTTGAATGATACAAAAGTTTAAAAATTAAATAGTGAAGCTACTTAGAAATATTAGATGTTGAATATTTATATGTTACATGAAATTTCAATCGAGTATGATTAGTTTTTAAATGACTCTGGTATTTTCCAAATCCAATCATATTTTTTAGATGTGTTTTGGAATTTATGGAGAGTCCTTAAGTAGGTTAAAATATATTTCAAGTGAATTTTAATATTTTCTATAAATTGTAAATATGTGAAATTGGATTTGTTTGGAATTCATTATATCAACTATAGACTATTACATGATGATTTTAACACCTCTATAATATATAATAGTATGTTTGGGTAGAAATTGAGAAATGTGAAAGTAACTTGGTATAAAATAAAAATATTGTGGACAAGTTTTGGAATGAATTGTATAAGTAAGGATTAGTTTCATTATAAGTAAGAATCATGTCTAGAGTTTAGTGGAGAAAATGTAAATGCAAGGAGATACATATGTGTCATTTTCTCAAAATATAAAATTAAATATATAAGAAAACTATAAGTGTTGGAAGTGTCCCAAGGTATAATAAAATATGTATTGTTGGAAATTTATTTTGTAAGAGTCATATAGAAACCCATGTAGAAAAAATAACCACGGTTGGAATGCATAACACTATTTTTATCCAAATATAAAGGAATGTTTTAAAAATTATATAGATACATTATAGTAATAATCACATATATAAAAGTCAATAGTTTGATAAAATTTTAAACACTCCATTTATAGAATAGGACTTAACTAAATCAGAATGTTAATGTTATAGATGTTAATAAGAAGTTTTAGATGTTACGTTAGATGATTCCAATAATGTAGTTCAATAGAATAAATCTCAAAATAATATAAATATGATTATTCTTGAAGATGAAATTAGTAAAGTGTGTTTCTAGGTAGAGAATAATAAGTACAATTAGTGTATCTATCTGTGAAGGGAAAATAGTCATAACAGGTTATGAGAAATTAGATGATTCCATGATGTAATGAGAATGTCATTCCATGGTGAGTGATGAAGTAAATATCATTATGGTACTTTCATAGTCTTATACGAGTTTCCAAACTAGTTGTGTTTCACTGCATGTTATTATGTAGTCATGGGGAATAATTACGTGTATATTTATATTGGAAAATAAGAACAATGATAATTCTGATTATCCTATGGAGTTTAAATAGCAAGTTTTAAGGATACATTTTGATGAAATTTAAATGAAAATAAATAGATATTGATTCTGTTGAATAATTTTTAATGGAGAAGATCATTCTATCAAAATTGTAGAAAATTATATATTCTAGTATGGAAAATATATTGAAGGTATTTTTTTAATGATTAAAAATATATATAGCGGAATAAGGATAAGATATACTTTTATTATTGAGAACCATATACTGAATTATAAAGAGAAGATATAGTGTCTCCAAGAGGGAAGTTGATTCCATTCTGGAAGCCAAGATATTTTGTGTCAATGAATAAGATGTAGATTAATCTGTTTCATGATATCCATATATTATAGAATATAGTTTAGAATTGATGAAAATTTTGTTTTTTTCATGATATCAATTTGTCTAAGTACTTGAAAAATATTTATTAATAAGGAAACTTTATGTTATTTGTATACATCGATCATTTTTTATGTTTAAGAAGACTAAATATTTTATTTTAATTAAAGATATAAATACTTGTTTATTTAAAGAATAATTCCCATATGAATAATGGTTGATAAATATTAAATGTCACTAAGGGACCTATTCTTCGAAAATAATTATCTCTTATAGATGATATAGTGACATCCATAGAATAAAATAATATCATTATTAAAGAGTACTGGAGGAGAAATTTAGAAGATTAGTGTGATATAGTATAATAACCTCTCTAATAGTCAGAATGTTGATTAGACATTGAGTGATAATTTTTTTTAATTGTAATGACTCAAGTAAATACACTACCCATATCCCTTAATTTATTAGAAATATTTCAAGGATTATAGGATGAATATTTCTCTCATTTTATTTTTTTCACTTGTATAATATTATTGATATTTATATCTCATATGGACACAAACCTTATCTTGTGATTTATTTGTATATAGGAAATGTGAATTCCATTAGGGAGATCATTAGATGATATATAAATTGTATTAAATAAAAATATAGGTTTGAATAATTTTGAGGGAATAATTTAAAAGGATCAAATGAATTTAGTAAAAAATGTCTCACTTATTCAACCCCTCTCTGGTGAATTGACACATCAATTGGAACGTAAAACAAATATATTTTCCGACTAAATAAATAGAAAAATGTTTATACAAAATTAAAATTAAAACCCTATATATTCAAGATAATATTTATACATTCTGTTTCCCTTTATTTCTGGTAAAAAATATAAAATATATAAATAATAAACTAATCCAGTATAAATATTTATCTCTAAAATCCTCACATACAAGGATATAAATTTCACCATATTCCAAACATGGAGATCCAATTCTACGTTCACTAATTATGACATACTTACCAACATTTTTATATTCATAAAAATATGAGAATCAAAACTAATATCCAATAACATCGAAGTATTGTTATAATTATTGAATTCTATAATGAAAACATTGCTTAAAAGTATCACTTCCATTAATATTTATAGGATATTACTAAAATATGTTGAAATCCATTATTATATTCCACTTTATTCCATAATGAATTTTGTATTACACTATATATTTTTTCATGAATTGTTAGTGAGTGAGAAGATTTACTTATATGATATTATATTTCTTCTTCTTTGAATTTTTTTATTTCACATCATATTCTCTAACATAATATAAATTGTATGTTTCAACCTTCATGGATTTTATTTAGTTTCTATTAATAAGTTGTGGATATCAATAAGTGGCCTGTTTATCAAACGCCTTTTTAAATTAACAATTAAGAGATTAAACAATCTTGGTGAATATTATAGGGTTGAATCCATCACTGATTTCTTTTAATGTTGAAAAGCAATCATAAATAAATATTCAGTGTTCCTAATTTTCATCCACAAAAGACTAGACTTTTTTATACCATCACAAATTCTATACTAAAATAGTGCCATATTTATATTATAGTGCTTCTATCTAGCTACGTTTTGATAAATATACTTTAACCATTTAGTTATATTGAAAACAAATATCGATTAATTCTATTTTTATGGATTTTGAAACATGGTTTTGAGAATAATATATGAGATATCATTTAAATAATATTTGTGATTATTATAAGAATTATTCACCCATTTTTTTATGAGGTCTATTTATTTATGGGTTTCTTATAATATAACCTATTGTTACTTCTTGTGTTAGAAAGATATCCTTTTATTTTAATTATAGTTAATTAATTTGTTTCTAGTCAGAATGCCCACTTTTAAGTCACTCCTCAGAAGAGGATTTGGTTTTATTATTAGATTCACTTTATCTATACCTGATATAATATAAATATAGTAATATCATGTATTTAAAAATATTTATTAATGACAATTATTAAACAATTTTCATTGAAAAATCCTTACTATATATGGGGAACCAATATATAAAAAGCATTATAATTTTGATTTCACTGTTGTTTCTCCAAAATCAAGATCATATTGGTTGGAATTACTTTTCCAATAGAAATCCATGCCACTCTTGGATATTTTATAGGGCATCTCATGCCATATAAATTCATCCCATGAATTTTCCCAAAACATTTATCTAGATTCACATACTCATTATGAACCCGATAAAGTGAGGTACACCAGATCATATGAGATATTTTAATATCTCATTTACATAAAAAAATATATATCATAGATATTCATATTTTGTACACTAATATCATACACCCACTCATCCTTTAACCAGAACCTGTAGAGTGAAAAAACTACATTTGTTTGGGTCATTGAAATGGATAATTAAAATTTTAGTTATTTTGTGTCTTGTCTTGGTTAAAAGTTGACATGATTCATACCAAAACAATTAAAAAATTTTATAGTCATGATACTCTTTATATATAAAAATTATCTTCATGTTTGGATTAAATATAAAATTTAAATACTTATTAAAGATCATTAATAAATGCATTTTATGAATTACATCAATTTCATAATGTATATATCAAAATTTGATATGATTTGACTATTATGAAATCAAATTAATACTCAAAATGAATTTCAATATAATGTTTCTTACCAATATATATACCCATGACTTGTTGGATAATATTTCATGATCTATCCTGATAGTTTTTTGTATAAAAATTTATAATTCCTATCCAATATTTTTTATGTAGAATATTTTCTTGGGAAAGGAATGTACAAACTATTTTCACGAATTTAATTTCCAATGAGTAATATGTTATAAACATTTAATAGTAAAAATATAATTATAATCTTAAAAATACATTTATATACACATGTTTCATCTGAATCGTGATGAATCCAGTATTTTTATTACTTTAATAAAATAAATATTTCAACTCTAATAAGACCAATTTCATATATAAAGAGATATTTAAATATCATATTCCTTTTTTGAAATCACTGGAACAAAAAACCCTTTATTTTTTATCATATAAGTTTCCTCAAGAAAATTATCATTATGAAATTCTATTTTGAAATTCATATGATATATTTCATAAACATGTAATGCTAAAATGGGAAATATGATAATGATGATTTTAAGTATGAAATGAGGTGAGAAGTTATCTTTATTACCAATTCAATAAATTTTATTATATTCGCTTACAATAAATATTTCCTTAAATGAAGATAATATTCCATATATATTAGTATTATACTTGAAGAACCATTTTCATCCAATAGTTATAGAATTATTAGGTAGACCAACCATATTTAAAACTTTTTCTTGTAAATATATATCAACTCGTCTTTTAGGGATCCAATCCATTTATCAAATTAAAAACAATGAATGAATTTATAAAAGATTATTATCTCAATATCAATGACAATGACCTCTTCATCATTTTCTATGGGATATTAGTACCTATTAGGTATATAATGAATCCTAATGAAGTTATTAATTCATGTTTAAATCATTTTTCCGTCTTCCACTCACTCTTGTGGTACCAACGCTCCTATCTCAATCAATAAATTTTTGACAAGAAAATTGAATTAGAGCCACATGAATTTTGATATCAGAGTTACTATAAATATAATACCAATTATTTCATTAGGTTAATAAAAAAAGATACATTTTCTTATATGGGTTATAATACAAAATAAATTAAATTATTTACAAATGATTCAATTATAAAAATCATTATTGATGATATTTTGGGTCTAAACCCATTTCATATATGATATTTTATAATTTTTACTATATTATATGGAACTTTGTTTAGTGTAAAGAGTGATATTTCTAGAGAATAAACCTAACGAATGGAGGTAGGTCAATGTGACTTATTATAGATCAAAATATGTCTAATAAGGTTCAATTTCACTCTTTGGACACACTATTATCTTATGGTGTTCTCGATAAAGTGTGTTGTGATATAAGAACACATTCCATGAGATTTTCATGAAACTTTTAGATTAAGTGTTCATCTCATTAATTTGATCAATGATATTTAATACTCTTTCTAAGTTGATTATATTTTTCATTATTAAACTATTAAATTTTCTTAGAATATTAAAACATGTTTTTCATGAGAAAAATATAAATATATTGACTATAGTCATTGGTTAAGGTTAACAATTATTGATAGAATCTCCATTCTTATACATTTAAAGGCCCACACAGTAGAAGGATCGAGGCCCAAAAAATTCTTTTTTGTCTCTCATTTTTTACAAAAAGAGTATTAATCATATTACTCACAAAATGATTTTGTAATATGTCACATGATTCCTAATGAAATAACCATAATATTACATATTCATGGATTCTTAATAAAAAATTATCAATAATAAGAATATGGTTGGAATGTTAAAGTCATGTAATGTTAGAATCCTTATGTATAACCCATTACACATGCATGTTATATATTTTATTTTAGATAACCAATAAATATAAACCATTTACCATATGTAAATAAGTATAATACATTATATTTAAATAAATTATAAAATTTTATCATTAAATAAAAAGAATAACCCCTTGTTTCAATGATAAAATACATAAATTATTTTTTTACAGATGGAGGGAAAAAAGGTCTAACTAAAGAATTAATCTGATTGGAATAGTTACACTATAAATAACAATATAAAATAGTTAAACTATTACCCAATTCACAATTAGGAGATAAAATTATACTCTCATAAAATATTTTATACTTCATAACTATTTCATATTCACATGAATGTGTTGAGAGAAACTATAATCCAAAACTGATGAAGTAAGTTTAGAAAAAAAAATCTTTTAAAATAACTATTTTAGAATCATTTGTTACATTAACCCTACCTTTGTATTCTAATATTTGTTTACAAAATACCTTCAAATTCCATTTATTTTCATAATGAAAACAATTTTCAAATTTTGATATTTTTTATGAGGTTTTAGTGTAGCATTATAATAGTATGTATTGATTTGAATTTCTTCGTTATATATTTTTTCATTCAATTTTCTTTCCCTATCAAAATTATAGTGGTTGGGCCACTGCTATCATTACATCCTATGACCTCATAATAGTTTATAGTCTATAAATCATGGGACATAAAACCTAAAACTACTAGATAGTATTATAATTCATGTCCTAATTTTGAGCCCAGATAGACTTTGTGGAAAATATCAATAACTCTATAGTTATGAAAACCAAATTAATACAAAATGTCTTGATATCCTATGAGGAACCAAGTGAAACAATCATTATATAGAACTTTTAATTTTCATTTAATTAATTATAAATGTTAAAAATAGATAATGATAGTCATGAACCCATCAGAATGAGTTCTTTGTGATTCTATTGGCCTTGCAAGACACTCCCCAATCCCTAAGATAACACTTCTCATTGCTAGATAAATTAGATTTCATAAAAGATAGGTAACCTAAAAACATATTTAAATATATAATAATTACTAAAATAAGTGGTCAAATTGTAATAACTACTCTAGAACTCACATTAAAAATCACTATAAAAATCAATGGTAATTGTCATCCTCTAATGAATGAAAGTGAGATGAATCACACTTTGCCATCCCCAAAAATATGTGTGCGGAAAACCAAATAATATAGGGGTACGAAAATAAAAATTACATTTATAACCTGATATGTAACTCATAAAAATGCTAATTTTATTATAAATAATCTCCTTCCAGATAGAGAAACATTGATAGAAGAACACTACCCTATCATGCTAGCCATGAGAGTGTTGGAAGGAAAAAAACCTAAGGGATATAGAAACATCATCCCAAGGGATATGTAAGAACACATGAATTTATAAATTAAATCATATTCTAAATGAATAAAATCCTTATTGATTAATTAATTTATATAAAAAACATGCACAATATTTCATTTTTCATTTAGGATCATTATAAAGTCCCTCTATATTTTTCTTCCAAGCTTAATAATTGATAAATCATCATGAAAACTATTAATATATCCATTCTACAAAGAACATTAATACTGGTATATATTAATGGTTAAAAAATATAATTGTCACTAAGATAAGATGTGGTGTTATTAACCAATAGGATCATACCCTAAGAATCCTATCTATCAATGCTTTCAAGGGAGATGTAATCATTGGGATTTCCCCTTAACTGAAGATGATATTGAACAACTGAATCATTAGTGAAGTTGTAAATAGAGAAGTTCAACCTCATAAATATCATCACCCAAACCATGCTTTCTAAATCTCTAAAATAATGTACCACAATTGCAAATCTTACCCTCAGGGAATACACTTCTCTAATATGGGGTCGTGTATCTAGTGCATAGTTGTATAAATTTTCATATTTTATTTTTAGTAAAATAATGATTGTATGACTATGTTTCCATTATTACATGATATATTACATTTTTTTGATAAAAAATTGATTCTAATATGAATAAAATAAAAATATTTGTTTTAGGGAATATATTGATTCAATTAAAAAACTCTTTAAAAAACTCTAGATTTTGGTGTAGGTCCGACCCTCCCCGGGACCGTTCAACCCCTCCTGGTGCCGTCATCACTGGTGGGTGTCAGACCTGTGAGGGGAGACCGTTTCCGGATCAAAAACACTTCAAGCTCCACATTCATCTCGGATCCGAAACCATATCCCCGTTCGCTCTCTGTTTGGTGTTTCCTATGGCTTTAGCTCCTGCTTCGCGAAGATGGGGAAGGATTTGGGGTGGGGCTCAGATCAGCTTACAGCTTTCAGCTTTCATGATTTCACACTGGCGCAATGTTCTAACGATTTGAGGTTTTGACTCGCGCAGACCACTCCGTGAGGGTTCACCGCTCTGGACTGCTCGCGAAGAGGCAGTGTCGCGAAGCACCTGCAGCGTAGAGGATTGATTCGCGAAGAGGTGGTTCTGCGAAGCACCTTCCGTGAAGAGGTTTTCTCTACGAAGCTTCGGTCGCGAAGGCCTATGGTGCTGTGTGTGCGCGATTTGCTGGGAAGCGAGGTGAGTTAGCGATGGGGCCGACTCGCGAATCATCTGCAGTGAGGGTCGGAGGAGCTGCGTGACCGCAACATTGGTCATCTCGCGAAGTTCTTACTGCACGGATCTAGGGCGTGTGTGTGCTCGTGAAGGACTGAGGGGCTGAAGCAGCAAAGGCCTTTTGTGGAGAGTCGCCCCGCGAAGAGCCTGAGCCTTTGTGTGCCGGGAAGGCAACCGTGGTGTTTTGCCCCGTGAAGACAAGGGGGGGTGTAACGCGAGTTCTTGTGGCAGTGTGGACCACAAAGGGTGGGGAGCTTGGCTCAGGTGGGTGGACTGCATTAGGGGTCGAGAAGTGGTTTCCGGTCCAGAGACCTGCTTGTTGGAGCGGGTCTTGTTTGTTGTGAGGGTGGGTTGGGATTTTCAACGGTGACAGCCCTTAGGCCGAATGTGCTTTCAACCTTTGATTTGCCATATGGATGCTGACTTTGTTGACCAATGGAAGAGGCTATCCCAAATGGACAAAGAAAAAGTGGCAATCGAGCCACGGGGAAATGAAGACCCACTCTTTTAAAAATGCATGTCTGTGCTCGTGGTGGGAATTTGCGTTGAATACATTTCAGCTAATCAGGGGGCTCTCAAAAACACTCTTCATAACATCTAGAAACTTGATGTGGGAGTGACTATTTGGGAGGCGGGAACTAATCGCATCATCTTCGAGTTCTTTAACGAGAGAGACATGGAAAAAATCTTGCGTGGCAGACTGTGGTCCTTCAATAATCAGCTCCTCCTCCTGGAAGAATTCAAAGGGGGAGATGATATCCGGTGAGTGAATTTATCCCGCTCCCCCTTCTGGATACGAATTAGAGGAATCCCCTTCCTTGCAAGAACGGAACACGTAATGAGGGAAATTGAGGACTTCCTAGGCCACTTTCATGAATGGGATTGCTCCGACCCAATATAATTGGGCCCTAAGGTTCAGATCAAGGCGGTTATTGAGGTATCAGAGCCCCTAAGGAGGGGAATGTTCCTGAAAATCGAAGATGCCAACACCTGGATATCATTTGAATTTGAGAAACTCCCACTCTTCTGCTTTTTTTGTGGTCGACATGGTCACCTAGAAAGAACGTGCTCCACAAAACCTAAGAGTGGATCAGGTGACATCACCCTCAAATATGGCCCCTGGCTCTGTGCAAAAGTGAATAAATCTGATTTCATCCCTGAGATGGAAAAACAAAAGCACCGTGACTGTCTCATGTTGGCAAATATGAGTCAGGTGGAACCCACACACGGACAAGTCATTATGCTGGGACCTCCAGATTTTTCTAAAGCTGGCTATCCCACTCAGAGAGAAGCTGTCATTCATCCTAACCCCCAGAAGGACAAAAATCAATCATCCACAAGGTCGGCAACACAACAAAAAGAACCCCCAAGGCAAAGCTCAACACCAAATCCAATGCACTTCAAACCACCAGATCCGGATCCGGGCCCACAACCGTCCGAAACTAACACATCACCAATAGAGGCCCATGGAACGACGGGAACTCCAATGCTGGGCCCAATAACCCATCGCACATGGGAAAGGGTGCAACGTGGAGCAAGTAATGATCGTGTGGAAGACCCTAACCCCATGATCAGGAAAAGACAAACCGAAACATTCCAATCGGGGTGGAATCCCACCAACAGATGGAAAACGAAAAGTTGCAAAACAAGTCTAGAGGAACCAAAGGCAGCGGCTGGTGAGACCCAACCCCGCCTAGATAAATGATTGTGTTATGGTGGAACTGTCGTGGGCTTGGAAACCCATGTACGGTTCGCATGCTTCAGCGCAATTGCACTCAATGTCACCACGATATGGTTTTCCTGTCCGAAACCATACTGGAAAACAAGAACATCAATTGTATTGCTCTGAAGTGTGGCTTCCAAGGCTACTTACCGGTGCCCAGATAAGGCCATTCTGGGGGCGTCTGCCTCCTTTTAAATGACAATATTGATGTTAAAATTTTGTCTTTCTCCTTGCACCATGTGGCTGCAACTATTCAAACTACCTTCCACCTACCCTGGACCTTTGTGGAATTCTACGGCTGGCCATCCCATGATGATAAAGCCCAATCATAGGACCTTCTGGGCAAGATGCGACATGATTTACCTAGCCCTATTCGTTTTTGTGGAGATTTCAATGAGATCATGTTCCATAAAGAAATGTTAGGTGGAAATACTCAACATTCATCCTCAATGTCTAATTTCATGGACACGGTCACTAGGGCAAACCTGGTGGATCTGGGATACACAGGTAATCCTTTTACATGGTTCCACGATAACACCGAAGGCACCCGCATCGCTGAGCGTCTTGATAGATTGCTGGGTTCTACTGATTGGACTAATCTGTTCAACATGTTTCATGTTGGCCACTTGGCCCTTAACTGTTCAGATCACTACCCAATTTTCATTGATTGTTTGCAAGGAAAACGTAATCGACGACCCAGAAGACCCTTCAGATTTGAGAGCATCTGGTCAAAAGACCAGGAATGCGAAGTGGTGGTCCGATCAAGCTGGAAGGGATCCCACAAAGATGTTGGCTTCAATCTCCAATAGGTTGCATCCGGTCTGAGATCTTGGATTTACAAGAAATTCCACCAACCTGATAGGCATTGAGATTCCCCTGAAAAGAAGTTGCACAACATACTCAAGCAACCCCCATCCAATGGCAACATCTCCAGGATCGGTGCTACTCAAAGAGAGCTAGATGTGGCCCTTCGTGATAAGGAAAGCTTTTGGGCTATGAGGGCGCGTGACATCCACATTAAAGAGGTTGACGCTAATACAAGGTATTTCCATATGAAATCGTCAGCTAGGCATCGGAAAATCTCTATCATGAGCTTATCACGACCCGATGGAAGCAAAGTCTCTGACACCTACGGCATACACGATGTTTGGTAGACTATTTCCAGAACCTCTTCTCCACAGGTACTCCTTTCATGTCAGCTGAATTGGAAGAATGCATCAGACCCGTGATCACCGATGAGACTAGTCAGCAACTTACAAAAGATGTGACGAATGATGAGATTCACCTGGCTTTGAAACAAATCCACCCCACTAAGGCCCCGAGACCAGATGGTTTTCATGAACTATTTTTTAAACAATACTGGCACATTGTGGTCCTGACATTGGAAAAATGATAAAAAAACATCTGGGCGGGGAATACAAGCATTTCTACCATCAACAAATATGTCCTCATCCTCATCCCCAAAATCAAGAAACCACAGGCAATCCCGTATTTTATACCTATCACCCTCTGTAATGTCTCTTATAATATCTTCTAAAAAATCCTTTTTAATCAGTTGCATCCGTGGCTTCCTGATATTATCTCTGAAAACCAAAGCACCTTCATGGCCAAGTGGCTGATTACTAATAATGAAATTGTAGCCCATGAAGTGTTCTGCTCTATGAAAATGCGTTCCACTATGAAAAAAGGATCCATGGCCTGGAAACTGGATATGACCAAAGCCTATGATAAAGTGGAATGGAAATTCCTAAGAGATGTGATGCAATGAATGTGATTCTGCACTAAATGGAAAGATATCGTCATGCACTGCATCTCGACCGTCTCCTTCAGAATCAAGGTGAATGGGGAGCTCACCAGGGGATTCGCCCCAAACCGAGGCCTACGCCAGGGAGATCCTCTCTCCCCTTTTCTATTCATCTTGGTTGTTGACATCTTCTCTAACCATATTTCCAGGGCTGCATCCTCTTCATCAATTCATGGAGCAAAGGTCTTCCAAAAGAGCCCACAAGTTTCACATCTTCTCTTCGTCGATTACTACCTCTTTTTCACTAGAGCCACTATTAATGAGTGTCGGGTGATCAGCCATGCGATTCAGCAATATGAGTGGTCGTCTGGACAATCTATCAACCACGAAAAATCAGAAATCTCCTTCCACGTAGGGGCGCCTCATGCCAAGAGAGCTGAGCTTTGTGCATATATAGGTATCCATATGGTCGATAAACACCAAAAGTATCTCGGACTCCCTATGGTGATTGGCCTGTCCAAAATAGAAATATTTGCAGCCCTGGTGGACAGAATTGAGAAACAAATTCAAGGCCGGAGCCCAAAAAGAATCTCCAAAGTGGAAAAAGGAACCCTCATTAAAGTGGTCATTCAGTCTATCCCCATCTACTTTATGTCTGTTATTACGCTCCCAACGACCATCGTCAACCTGATCCATTCTCATACTGCCATCTTCAGGTGGGGGGAAAACGATGGAAGAAATAGACCCCATTGGGTGGCCTGGGAGAAACTCTACAAACCCAAGTCGGAGGGAGGGATGGGATTCCAGAACCTTCTTCTGTTCAATGATGCACTACTGGCCAAGAAAGGATGGCACCTTTTGAACCGTCCATCATATTTTGTGTGTGGGTACTCGGTGCCAAGTACTTTCCCCACAAGGACTTCCATGGATCGTTTCTGGGCCCCCGTCCTACCTTCCTCTGGAGAAGTATTTGGGGGCCCCGAAATCTCCTTGAGAAAGGGGTCGCCTGGAGGATTGGAAATGGCACATCTGTCAACATATGGAACGATCCCTGGCTTTTCGGCAAGGATGGAATGCAGGACACATCCCCCTCCCAACCTGTTCTTAAAGACGCCACTATCAACTACCTCTTTTTGGAACATGGCCCGGGGTGGTGTGTGGAAAAGATTCCGGACTGGTTTAATGAAAGAGACCAAGATATTTTCTTGAGCATCCCCTGTGTCCCTAATGTATGCCCCAACCATCTATTTTGGACCAATGATGTCTCTGGCGACTACACGGGGAGATCCGAATATAGACTGGCTCATGGCATTCACTCTCTCAACCGTGATGATGGACCATGGAAAGCGCTTTGGAAGCTCAACGTCCCTTCAAAAATATGCCAATTTTGGTGACAGGTGTGCACGGGCACCCTCCCTACCATGATCCTCCTTGTTTACCGTCACGTGGCCAATGCTGAATCCTGTCCTTTTTGCCCGAATATTACTGAAACTCCCTGGAATGTCATCACTCAATTCTCGGGAGCCATGTAAATCTGAAAAAATGGGGCTCGACTTTGGATGCTTCTCTGGATTTTGTCTATGATCTCCCAGATCTTCTGATCCGATGTTTCTCATCTATATCATCGATCGATGCCATCTCTAGTTGTACCCTGTCCTGAATCATTTGGGTTTGGCGTAATGACTCGGTTTTCCACGACGTTCATCACCCTCCTGAGTTCTAGATTGAGCAAGCAACTTCATGGATTGAGGTCTGGAAGGACCGCAATGGACACATTGGGCCAGATGCTCCCCCCTCCTACCCCCCTCATTGGACCCCCCCCCCCACACATTAGAAGGGATTATTAAGCGTAACGTGGATGCTTCTCTCCCCAAGGATGGGCCTGTTGCTCTTGGCATCCTGGCGCGAAATCATCTGGGGCAGATTGTGGTGGAAAAAGTTGAATCCCATTAGGCCTCCTGGGAACATGCAGTTGGTGAGGCCGCTGCCATCCTAGCAGGCATGATGCTCACTGTGGAACGTGGATGGGCTGATATTATCATTGAGTATGACTACCTCTCTGTTATCAATGCCATTAACCCCAATGATAACAGACTCCAATCATTTTGCTTCATCATCCGGAGAATCTGCTCGTTGCGCCAAGGCTTCTCTTATTGCACCTTCTCATTAACCAAAATGGAAGGAAACAATTCGGCCCATCAGTTGGCGGCGTCATTCCCCTTCAATATCAACCAGCTATTGCAAGAAAATTTCCCTTCATGGCTCTGATTATGTACGGCTGCTGATCTTCATCATTAATATTATCCTGCTTTCTTCTCAAAAAAATGATGGGAGTAGGATTTGAGAACTTCATGATAATACTTACTCAATTAACTTATAATTTGAATTGAAACATGAATAAAGAGGAACACCCACATACCTATAATAAAGAGAAAGTTTCAATTTAGACCTTTATGTGGTGAAGGCGTAGAGCTTCTTGTTGATCTTCCAATTACATAATTATTGAAAAATGGACCAACTACATTGAAAAGATCTTCTCTGTGATTCAATTATATGATCAAGATAAGATCATGGGTCTATTTTTGTCACATGGAGGGTGAATCTAATAAATGATGTACATTGATTTGGAACATGGATCCTCATGAAGAGGTTGTAGTGATGGAGTGGAAAGAATTAAGGAATATTTTTTATAAACATTTTTATTATGCTCTTTAACATAAAATATAGAGGGAGTTTCTCGGACTGAAAAAGGAGGATGAAACCATAGGGGCATATGTGGAAAAAATTACAATACATTGAATATAAACCTATTTATTTTTAATTAACCCTAAATGTATATTTGGACACTCCCATTGTGGTTTAGATCTGAATCAATGAAAATATTTGGATATTTTTGACTTTGATAGATTTGAATAACATTAATGGCGTGACCCAATAGTTAAAATGGAAGGGGATGAATCTCAAGGGTCTCACGTGACTAGTTATATGTAACAAAGAATGATTTTTATGTAAGTGGTAGTGATGAAAAAATGTCACAGTGTTAAGAAAATACAATATCCCACCTTTAAAAAGTATGGGAAGAGGAATCCAATATATTTCTTGAAGGGTATATGGAAATTCATTTGGTAAGGTAATGAGGGGAGTCTATCTAGTGGATTATGATTTCATAATCCCACTAATGTGATGAAAGAATTAAAATTTCTTGTCAAGCATTATAGTTTGTTTACTATTTATATACAATAAACGAGGACACAATTTAAACCAATTTACTATGAAAACTTTTATCATAAAAATTCAAAAATTACCACTATGTTTCGGAGAGAAAGGGTGAGAATATTCCATCCTAAAAGCTGAGGTATAACATGAAAATAATGCAATGTCATGTACAAGAGTTATTCATTCAAGGATAGTGAACATACTATTTTTTTCTTATTATACACATTCTATTGTATCATGAATGTTTAATATCCATTAAATGTCATTGTCAAAATATGTATGTTGAGTTATTGGTTAAAAAGGAAAATGGGGAAATCATCACATCCCATTTAAATAACTTATCCCCAATCAATATTTTCTAGATGATTTTTCCTAGTGAACCTTTTTACAATCCCATTAGAGTAATTTAACATTATCCATGGTATGAATTTTTGTTCCATTTATAACAAAAACATACATTTCTAGGATAATAAAGTCAACATATGTACCCAAAATTTTCCTACAGTTTAATATAACTGTAAGGAGGAGGATATATTTCCTTTAGAATTATCATCTCAAGAATAAATATAATTTCTTTATAATTAACTGTATTGTATTAAATTATTCAAACCGAGGAAAATATCATCTTTGATGAAAAAAACATTATAAGAAAATATAATGATGTTTTACTTAAATAATTACTTGTTATTACTCCAAAACTATAGATTGTATAATCAATCAAATATATATCGGGATCAAGTAACATTACAATTCTACTTTATCAGCACCAAAGGGATATCTGTGTATCCTTTGATGATGAAGGAAATTAAATTATGGACTAGATCAACATTTTTTATGAATATCCGTAGTTTCATTAGATTATCTAGGTACTATAGTTAAATTTTGAGAAAAGTAAAATTCTTGTAAAAACCAATACTCATGCTAAAATTAAAGGGAGTGATGTGTTTCTAGATAAATAAATTTTAGAATATAATTAAATATTAAAAAGAAGAAGATAATCACTGCACATGTGCTCACATTACCCACCACAGGGGAAGGATTTATTATCCAAAATGATCCATCCAAAAAGGGATTGAGTTTTGTACTGATTCAAAATTAAAAATTGATAGCCTATACCACTTAAAAAATAAAGATCCATGAGTAGAACTTCCAAAAACAAGATCTAGATTTGGCTATCGTGATATTTATATTGAATACATTATCACATTATCTCATATTGGAGAAATGTGACATATATAAAAATCATAAATGGCTCAAGTATATATCCCTAGATTAAGAGAAAAATATGTTATAGGGATAATTTTCATAACTAATCAATGATTAAGAATTTTCAATAAATTAACATCATTGGAGGTGAATAAAGTAACATATTCTTTTAGCAGAAAGGATCATATAACCCTACCTACTATGAGTATTGAAAAGGATCCAATTTTACTTAACATATAAATAATGGACATGAGAATTATACAAGAAACATCATCCTACCATGTTCAAATAAATTCTCAATCATCCAGTCTTGAGAGGATTGTAAAGAAGCAAAATTTTGATAAGAAGGTATAAAAAAGGATACAAATATTTTGTATTTCAATCTTTCTAAATATGGAGATATAAGGATTTGAATCTGAATATATGTACAACAAAAAAAAACTAAACTGAGGGGGGCAATTTTTTTGGCTCTCGATGTAGTGGAAGTTCCTCTTGGGCTTACAGAAAACTCATCATATGTAAAATTAGATATATTTTTCATATATTATACAATACATAAACAAAATGAATAAAGTATTTTTTCAAAATAATATCAAAAATGTTCTACAGAAACAAGATAAGATATTTTCTGGTTAAATTTATAATTATTTTAAATAGATTATAAGAAATAATACCTCATTATTGATATCATTGTTAAATGAATATGGTGATCATATGAAACCATTTTCAGTTAACTTTGGTTCTCCTATGGGATCCAGGTTCTGAATCCCACTATTGGTGATCCACACATTCTCATATGATCTCTGAACAATGATGATGGATAGTGAGGTGCTATTATGGTAGGTTTATCATCTTGTGTAATTCATCTTTATCTCTATGATGAATTATTTTGGCTCAAAGAATCATTGTGCACAACAATTCTCAATTTCAATCAATCTCTACACAATAGGTAAAATCATATATTTATAGAGATAAAATTATCATTAAAATATTATTTAATAGTACAAAAATATTGAATAATATATTAAAACTTATATGACCCCATTCAATGTAATTATAATTATTATATTATTTTATCATTGATTTCACTAACTGGTGTAATGATTATTGGAAATGGGAGTGCAGTGGAAGCCCCAAATATGTGGGTTTTTAAAATTTTCTACCGACATTCTACGTGAACATGTCGATGTCAGCGAAGGGCAGCCCGTTGAAAGTTGAGGACCACACATGACGGATTTTAAGCACAAAATAAACTCTAAAAAATACCTGGTTTAGATATGAAGCTACACACAATGTCTGCTCGTCGTTTTCGGTCACTTCTTGAAGAATCTGAAGTTTAATTCCTCTAGATCGTCCACATATGCTTCAAGGAATCTACGTGAGTGATGTTCTTCATAATCCGGGTGGTTCCATAGAAGTTCAATGATTCCTTCGATGCTCCAATGTTCATCGCATCTCTTTTCTATCAATTCATGAGAGAGTGCCCGATCCCAAGTCCTTAGATCCAGAGCTTCTCTATCTAGAAAATGGGAGAGAAATGAGGAGAGAGAATCACCATGAATATTCATTAGAAAACTCCTCTCCTATAATATTTATAGTGATTAATTAATTACTCGGAAATGCCATCCTGGCTCCCGAATACTTAACACACTATCAACAACATTTTATGAGTACTAAAATGAGTCATAAATATTATTATCACTTACTAGTAATATATTAAAATATATTAAATTAAAATAATTAAGTCATTAATTCGACTAGTCACTCCCATAAATGTTAATTAAACCTGAATAATTTAATATTTTTCAATTAATATTTTTCATGTATTTACATAAAAACTCTTAAATACATTTAATAAATAAATTCAATACTCATTTTTCTATACTCGAGTAATAGGAATTTATTTATTGAATTGGTGATCATTTAACTCTGGAGAAATCCCAGACCCTTATGGCAAGGCCCACTATGTCCAAAAATCCTATTCAGGTGAATAGAGAAAATTCTTGACTACTCTATTGTGTGTGACCCTCTAGGCCCTTATCTCGATAGTAGTGAATAGTATTCACAGACCATGAGTAAGATCTTGCCACCCATCAGGGCCCTTGAAGAATTAAGGATTTTCACAGTAATGACAACCAACATATGAACATGCACTGTGTAATATAATCTATTTTTCTATAATATCTCATAAAATAGGATGTACTCACGTGTCATCACCCATTTCATGATTTATAGTTTTTGTATTTAACTGTACGGATTTACCCTTGACTGTCATGGCCATGATCTTATAAAGGAAATGCCATCCATATCGACATGGCTTGAGATATATTACTTCCATAACTTGGAAGCGACAAATACTTTCTTGAATATTCAACAACTACCATGCCACCAACGACGCACCTGACAAAAACTACCTCACCACAACTTCATTTACATGGTTTTAATCTTGCATCAAAGTACACAATCAAATGACAAACATTGGTAATGATCTCATGTTAGGATACCATTACACATGATCATCGATAGAAACATCCAATGACACCTGAAGCATGTGGTGTTCTTATTGGCGGGTCAGTCCTCATGATCTCGCAACTCGATATCACCAGGTGATAACTTCTTGAGAATAAGTATCAATGCTTATGAGCCCCCAACACCTGATAGTCAAAAATATATAATGTCTAACTATTAAGATGTATCTAGACCATAGAACATATATTTACGATTAATTTAGTAGTATCTAGAGGTACTCATTATATTCTGGGAGCTTCTATAACCTTTTGATATGACAATTAACCATTGGAAAATACCATTTCAATAGTGGACGTAGAAAATTCTATAGTATTATGGTAAGATGACTTCATGGATAGCTAACTGTATATACAATATGTTAATAAAAAGTAATGAATAGTCTGGTCTAGGGCACCCACTATTTCACCAATTCCACTTACAATGGATCCAACTTGCTAACCAAATTTTTTAGCTACTCACAAGATAAACATGATGTTTTTGCGGTGTATTGGATTTAGATATTGGGTCCACCACGGTTCCGCCGCGTGGCTATTCTTCTACAACGACCTTATCTCCTTGTGTAAAATTTCTCAAGAGATGGTATCCCATGTATATTCCTTTTTTCCATAGTCATAACTTGACATCTTGGCTAGTAAGAATATCATAATTTACATTATGATTATTCTTTTCTCACCAGGTGTGATTCCAAGAACATGAACAAATCATTTCTTTAACTGCTTTATAAATATCTTAGAAGTTATAATGTACTGGGTTTTGTAGGTATGGCCACCACTGGATGATATGAGCTTGACTCGCTCATCTCATTTTGCCTAAATGTAATACTAGATCTCATTGATCTATGAAAGTCAAGTTTGTATCCCCAAAAACTAGTATCCTTTATTCTCCACTTACCAGGTACATATCTTTTGTACTTTTCTAAGTAAAATTAGATAGTTCTGACTACATCCCTTATAGTGCTCCAAGATATAACTCATATTTACCTACTGTAAAATATACCTTGGAAATATTGGTTCTTGTACAGATTATGCCATGCGTGATTGATCCATCGTTACGATGTATAGATTGTAACTCACCATGTTTATCTATTCCCATGTCACAGATAGATCAACATGAAGAGATTATGCCATATGACATAGGAAATGATTCATCTCTTCAATTTTTTCAACTTGTATTTTTTAATAAAATGTCACTATATATACGATTGACTGGGACCAAGCAACCTATAGATCTACCTTAGTAGATCTTGTTCCCTAGAACTTAGGTTGCTACTTTAAGACAATCATTAGAGAGTAAATTTTTTTTGGGTCTTAACTAAATGTCAGACCAATGCCTTTTTTCCACATGTTTCTGAACATATTTTTGTTTAGAGGAACATTGATTGTCCCACTAACCTCATTTTGACACATGGAAATTTTTTTTTCAAATTTATTTTCTAGGAACATGTTTCTTACTTTAATCTAAAATCAGATTTTAGTAACTTGAAACCTTTATTAATATTCTGTGATGTGACCATCCCTTTTTAGTGGTGTCTTATAGACACCGTCCACGATTGGTGCTGATAACATCCAATCCTAAATAAATTGATCATAGATATAACTATGATAAGTAAAATTCTAATGGATTTAGTCATAACGACTCGGTTAAATTAGTCAATACTTATAAGAACCAAGATCACACCATCCATGTATCAACTCACTTGAATACCCACCATCGTATTATAAATAATATCACATTTTCACATTGATACATGTAATCCAATAATTGAATTTTAGTGGATCTTATCAATTCTAGCTAATTTCCATCTACTACATAATTGTAGAAAATATTATTCACATTGAATATTAGATCACCAACCACGGTGAATATAAAAACCATCACCATGATTTTATCCTTCCTACATAGTATGTGTCTCTAGAACATACTTTGTTCCACATGCGCTTGTGGAACTAGTTCCTATGCCAACTATTTTGTGCATCTTGAACATTGACTAAACATAAGTCAACATAGGTCCCACTATCTCTGATAGAGATGTGCACCCTTATATAGATATGTATTCCTTTACATGACTACAAATTTTATACCTTGGAGATTTATGTAATATCCTAAGAAATCGTTAGGATAGGTACCTTAGATGCATAATGTGTTTATATAGATGCATGTTTGTTTTTATCCGAACAAACTATTTTCATCCTAACACATATCCTTATGACATAATGGATTTCAATCATACTATGACTCATATGAGATCCATTTTTCAATATAGTTGGCATATGGTTGTGGGATATCATTGTTATTTGCAAATAATTTCATGAAATATAATGGACGTTTCTACTAGTGGCAACATTTATATTACATAAATCAATTATTTGATGTATAAAATGTGCATTTAGGAATTACTCCATGCTATATTTTATTAATCAACGTTGATATGAATGACTACATCATCCAGCCTCCTAATTAACATCAAGGTTGTGATGTCGATAAGGTAATGTGAATTTAAGAATTTCTCCACGCTACATTATCATGATTAAAGATTGCTTGGTTGAGATATTCTTCGTTATCCCAACTCGAAACAACTCATAACTTTTGACCATGAATATAATTCACTTTGATATTCCTTAATTACTTAAAATAATCTTGTGATTTATATATACCTCGAGCTTATACATGGAATAGTTCATGCTTACTAGTTGAGATATTTCTAAATTCATTGTGACATACCTTTATTTCTAAAGTCTCATTCGTACAAACTAAAGACATTGATAATACCCAATGTATTTAGTTGTTCCAAGGCTAAATACCATATGTGGTATATTCATGACATCCATATTTAGTATTACTTAACAAAGAATTAACCTTCCACAACTGTGTATAAGTATTACATTTATATTCATCACTAATTGTCTATGATTCATGTCTTACTTAACTAGTGATTGAGTTTACCAAAAACAACATTCATTTCAGAAACTGAAAGAATGTCTCCATGCATCCAAGGACACATGAGATTAATGTTGGTTGTTATACTCAATCAATAGTTTAACACGAATCTTTCACTTGGCTATTAAAGAAGTTGTGTACTTCTCACCATTGGCCTAGCCATCACCCTTTCGCAGCCACTTTGAGAATAAAGCAGACTTCCAGTAAGGTTTATATACTAACATGGTTATTGTATTGAAACACACATATGTAAAAATAATATCGTATTAAATATCCAAGTAGTAAAAGGATACATTACATTGATGAATATTCCTGATGTAGAAGAAAAAAAATTTCTTCCTTAAATCAGTTTATAGCTTTTAAACATCCATAGTATAATTTTATAATATTCAATTAAAATAACCATTATTAATACCTCATTAATTCAAGGACATCGTGAATGTGTTATTGGAATTAAATGACTTTGACCTCTACAGATTGTCTATCAATTAATCCTCAGTAAGAATTAAATCTTATTTGTCTTTTATTCTTATTAATTTGGAAAATCTTACCAAAATTGGTAATGAATCGTTTACTCAATACATGTTCATTTTGTAACTTAAAAAGAGACTTAAGTAATGTGGTTAAAATGATATTTAAAGATCATGATCAATCTTTCAATTTACACATGTCAGTGTAAGTTTCACCTCATTCATATTATTGCTTTGCTTTCTCCTTGCAAACTTCTCAGAGATGAGACTTTATGTTATGTCACCCATGTTCTCGTGTCACGACCACAACTGACATCGGATGTTGATGAAAGCATAATGATATAAATATCATATGCATTGTACATTAGTCTCTTGTAATCAATTTTCCCCCTCGCTTCTTGAGGTAGTTTAATAGTTTTGGGGACACTGACACATTGAGTTTCCTATATCATAGTACTATATGCATTCACCTGTACTATTCATTAATACTCCTGTCAGTGTGGACATTTACTTTGTGCAATATTTACCGCAGTTTAATCTTGTGGTAGAACATGACATTTTTCTATAAAAAATGAATTTTAGCAGTTAACTTCCTTTTATCTGGATTATCGTTTAGACATTTTTTATTAATTACATAAATCATTCTATGTCTCCGACTATTTTATAGGATTATAGGTACCCTATGATCTAGAATCAAAGTACTATGTTGCTTGGTGGGTTCTAGGTAGACTTTTGGATGGCTGACCATTTTAACTTTTGTCTCCTCGATCTGTTGAGTGATGTCCCAGCTTCTTAAAATCAGAACTTGATTTACTCAACACATTCATATAAAATTAAAATAAACTAGATATGGCTATTTATTTTCTACAATTTTAGTTAAGTCATCCCATAATTATTTTTGGGACCTCCTGGTAGTAAGAAGCACCCTCACCTATGGCATGACCGACACCTCAAACAGTTGGTTTTGTCCAAACATGAATGACAGAAGGCGGTTATGACTTAATATATATTTGGAGGGTTTTATTATTTTTAATGCGACGAATGATATCATTTTCAATTTTTATATGAATGTTCTATGTGAATGCAGTCACAACTGACCGTGCAATAAATAAAAATTTCATCTTGTCCCATGTTCATTTTATCTTGCATGATTTGTTTATTTTTATACTATGTGATCGCGCAATAAGTTACATATGCACAAAAATAATAAACCATGAAGAAATAAAACAAACACCTGATCATGAGTCGGTTCTAATTGTTGATACATTGAGTGAATAATAGAAAAACTGCAAAGCTATGGGTAAGTACCTTTAGTAGCGTGGCTTGTAACTTGAACAACAACGTATGCTCATCCAATGCAACCAACTCCTGTCTGGTGTGTCGCTGTCACTTGGCACGAAGGATGTCATACATCATCTCGTCATTATACAACTGCATTCACACACATGCGAGGGGGTCTTGGGGTATAAAATTACAACTCTAAGATTGGGCGCACAGACCCTTAAAGATATAATGACACTCTAGATGACACACATATTGTATTTTATTTAATTAAGCTAATTATTACAAAACCATTGCAATAAATAAATAATTAAATAAAATAAATAATCACCAAACAAACATTGGTTGGTCCACGACTCAAAACCAGTATACGCTTTAACTCGTGTATATATAAAGTAAATATATAATAAAAGTAAACATGCATTAAATAAATTCTGAGGGCATTTAATCAAATTAAAAACATCACTCTTGTTTTTAATTCAATTTAGTGTCGTTCAGTCCCAATTTAATTAATTTTATTTTAAAACTAAAAGTAAATTTATTAATTATTTTAATTAAACACCAATTAAATTATTGATGCTGCATAAATTTTTAATAAACAAAATTATTTTTTTAATTAATACAATTATCAAATGTAATAAAATAAATTATTTTAATTAATTTTTTGATTATTTTAAAATTAGTGAGCCTATGAAACTTCATTCAGGGGCATTCTGGGCTGGGCCGGGCTGCCCAATCCCATTCCAAGATGGGCCGACCCGACCAAATTTATTACGGGGTAGAGCGAGTAACCTGCCAGTTGAGAGGACCAGGTGGCACCCAGAAAGGGATAGGTTCGTGGGGGTGCTTGCAGGATGAGAGTGGTGTGGCGTGTCACTCTAGTTGAGGGAGGAGGTCGTTCCATAGCACCAGTCCGAGGTGGTGGTCAGGTGGATGGAGACAACCTAGGGGGCTGTACACAACCTGTAGGGGCACCGCAGGGTGTCGGTGCAGTGGTCCGGGAGATGGTCGTCCAACCTATTGGATGGTGCGCACTGCATGGGGATAGCCTGGGGCGCCACACTTCTGCGGTTGCACTACGGGAGGCAGACTACTGGAAGAGGACACCACCTATGTGGGCTATCCGCATGCGGGATAGGGAGTGCATGCAGGGAGCACATGCAGTGAGGTCAGAAGGCTGTGTGGTCGAGGGGACGACCAGTGGAGGGGCATCCTAGGGTGTCAGTGTAGGGTTAGGTGTGACACTGGCCTGTGCACGGGGAGTTGGGTGTCGTGGATGAGTGGCCTAAGAGTGGACCATGGAGTGCGGTGCCCTAGTTCTATGCAATGCAACATCTCTCCAAAAGGGAGGGAGGCCAACTGGGTGTGCCTCCATGGGAGAAGACAGGCAGCGGGGCAGCGGGGTGCGGGACACGCCGGCTCAGCAGGTGAAGAGTAGCCCTGGGGCACTACTACCCGCACGGGTCGAGGTATGGGGTTCCTAGGGTGGTGACCGGGTGTGGGTTGTCGCCAGGTGTTCACAAGGCTGGCGGATGGGGTGTGCCACGGTGTTCTAGGGCACCAGGCGCAGGTGGCTCTAGCCTTTGTGTCGCGGCGCTGGTTTGGGAGGACCGACGACTTGGTCCAGTGGGAAGGGGGAGGCCAACAAGTGAGTGCTGGGGTAGCCCTCGGTGCCACAATGGAAGGAAGCAGACCAGAGTGAGGGGTGGACATTGTCGCTCGTGGCCTGTGCACCACAAAACGCGAGGTGAGAAAAAAACAGGGGCCACTCACCCCCACCCCCAATTTGTTTTTTAATTTCATGACTAGGTAATTGCCCCCACCCTTAATTTTTTTTTTGTTGACCTGATTTGTGGGTCAACCCCCTTTCGCCCTTTTTTTAAAATTTTCTAATGCCTACATTTAGTCTAGAAAATATTACACCATATAATAATAAAATATAATTATAATACAATATTATAATAATAATATTATTATTATAATTAAACTATTAATATTATATAAAATTATTATAATAATAAAATTAATAATCCTCACCAGAAAATACTATTCCAGTGTAAATGGATTAAGATAAAATTGGTTCATTAAATTAGAACCTCATTAAATGGCCTTTTTTAATCCGAATTTAGAACATCAGATGACCATAGAATAGTCATCCAATATCAGATTAAAATTCGGTCTGCAGCGTTGGGACCGTATCAAAATGATCTTCATAACATAATTAAAATTTAATTTTTCTTATCTTAAAAATGACATGCGTCCCTCTGATATCACTTGATGGAAGTAGGCGTGAATCTGAAACCCCAAATAGGTGGTTTTTGAAAATTTTCCACAGATGTTCAACGTGAACTTGTCGACTTCGGTGAAGAGCAGCCCAATCAAAGCTGGTGACCAAAAGTTAAGGATTTTAAGCACAAAATAAACTCTAAAGAATACTTGGTTTAGATATGAAGTCGTTCATGAGGTCTACTTGTCATTAGTGATCACTGCTCAAATAATACGAAGTCGAATTCCTCTCGATCGTCCACACATGCTTTAAGGAATCAGCAGGTGTGTCGTTCGTCATAATCTGGGTGCTAGCGCGGAATTGTGACGATGACTTCGACACTCCACTGATCACCACATCGCTTGGCTAGCGCTACCTGAGAGAGTGCTTGATAAGAATTCCTTGGATCCAGATACTCTCTCTAGAACATGGGAGAGAGGATAAAAGAGAAAAATACCATGAATAGTCATTTAAAATCTCATCTCATCTAATATTTATATTGGTTAATTAATTACTTGGAAATGCCAAACCAGCCACCAAATACCTAACTCACTATCAACAAAAATTTTATAACTACTAAACTAAGTCATAAAAATTATTATCACTATCTTGTAATATATTAAAATAAATTACATAATAATAATAATTAATTCATTAAGTCGACTCGTCGCTCCCATAAATAGTAATTCAACCTTGAATAATTTAATATTTTTCAATTAATATTTTTCATGTATTTACTTAAAAACTATTAAATACATTTAATAAATAAATTCAATACTCATTGTCCTAATATTGAATAATATGAATTTATTTATTGAATTGGTGATCGTTTAACTCATGAAAAATTCCAGACACCTATGGCAGGTCCCACTATGTCCAAAACTCTTATTCAGCTGAATATGACAGATTCTTGAATACACTATTGTGTGTGACCCTCTAGGCCCGTATCTCGACAGTAGTGAATATTATTCACAGACCAAGATTGGGATCAAACAACCCATCAAGGCCGCTGAAGAAATAAGGATTGTCACAACAGCGGGAACCAACCTATGAACACACATTGTGTAATATAATCTCTTTTTATATAATATCTCATGAAGCAGGATGCACTCACGCGTCATCTGCCTTTTATTGCTTTATAGTTTGTGGATTTAACATGAAGGTTTTACCCTTGACATCCATGGTCATGGTCTTATAAAGGTACTGCAATCCATATCAACATGGCCTAAGATATATTACTTCCATAACCCAGAAAAGACATATCCTTTCTTGAACATTAAACTAATGACTTTTCACCAACGACGCACCTGACACAAACTACCTTTCCATGACTTCATTGCAATGGTTTTTGTGTTCCATCAAAGTACGCAATCAAATGACATACATTGGTTTTGATTTCAAGTAAGGAGACCATTACACATGATCATAGATAAGAACATCCAATAACACCTGAAACATGTGGTGATCCTATTGGTAGGTCATCCCTCACGATCTTACTACTTGAGATCACCAAGTGCGATCTTCATGAGAAGAAATCTCAATGCTTATGAGCCCATAACAACTAATAGTCAAACATCTACAGTCTCCAATTAGTAAGATGTATCTAGACCATAGAACATATATTTAAGATTAATGTCATAGTATATAGAGGTTCTCATTATAGCCCAGGACCTGATATAACCTTTCGATATGACAATTAACCTTTGGACATTACCATTTCAACAATTAATGCGGAAAAGTCTGCACTATAATGGTAAGATGACATCATGCATAGTTAACTGTATACACGAAATGGTAATCAAAAGCACTGAATAGTTGGGTCTAGGGAACCCACTATTTCAAAAATTACAAATAATATTTTACTAGATTTCAAATGAATATTTATTTTCGAACAAAAACTTGGTTTACTAGTCCTCATTATAATTAATAAAATATCAACATGAAATTTTATTCATTCAATAAATAATTATTATATATACAAATATGCATAATAAAATAATAAAATGTGAGTTAATATTTATTTAGTTTTGTGATCAATATAAATGAATACAATTATATCTTGGTCTGGAGAATAATATTTATTCAACTAACTAATTCAAATATAATTTTATTAATATCAAAAGAAAAACATTCTGTCTGACCCTCAAAGCATCTTTATCATTTTCATTAGGCGAGCAGGCAAAAAGTACTTGATTACAATCTAGATGTGGGTTAAGTCACCCAAGAGAAAGAAGTTAATGTATCAACATCAACAACTACACATGATCACTCAATTCCAAATAAAATCGATTTTTCATGACACCTCATCAACAATGATTCATATTCGATTCATTATATTATTAAATCGATATTTATTTCATTGAATTCGTGAAATAAACCCTTAATTACACCCAAGCATTTACACCATGATCCTAGTTTTTAATTTATCTTGATATTTTCTTGATTTTAGATAATTTTTCTGAGGTATAGGTTGAGTTTTTGGTGAGAGTTTGGGTGATTATGGGATTTCAGATGGGTTTTCATCCTATGAATTATTTGGTGAGAAACCATACATTTGGCTAATTTGGAGGGATTTTTCTATTCATTTTGTTCTTATACTACATGATTTTCATTTCCTCCAAAAGGTTTGTTTTGAAATGTGAGAGGAAAAGGAGTATCAGTGAGGCTTTTTGGTGGTGTTAGAGAAAAGGTTCATGGCCTACACATGATTAAGAAAAACCATGTGACAATCATGAATGAGATTTTTTAAGTTTTAGAGAGGTGATTTCCATGGTAGGAACACAATTTATCAAACCATACTTCCATCTTGTGAATGTTTCCTCTTCTTGTAGTAGGGCATGCATAGTTGGAAAACTATTCTAAAAACATTGTGGACAAATTGATTGGTTCTTATAGGTTCTTAAAAAAAATTAATTATACTTTACCCCCTCTTTTAAACCCACTTAGAGATTATTTTCCCGTATTTATCCTAGGATCACTATGGGGCTCCCAAATCATCACACTCCTTGGATCGTCCTACTTGGTTGATACTCATTCATGATTGCAAGGTGAGTTCTTCTTAGTTTATGGTCTATTTTCCTTATTTTATCCTATTTGTCTTCTGGATCATAATTCTTCCTTGGCAGGGTTCTCTTTTGGATGAATCATAGTGTAGGCGAATGATGTTGTTCTGTGTTTTATTGATTCTAGTGTGCAAGGTTTGTTCATCAGGCTGGATTCCCCCTTCTCCTAAAGTTTTTTCTCATTCAAACACTATTGATGTAGGTTTTCATGTCTAATTTATTTATGAATCATTCAATTTGTTTCTTGATATTTGTTAATTAACTTATAAACGTGGTATTCATATTTATGATGTACCAGTTTGATATGTTTTGGTGTTTCTATGTTGGAAATTTTGTTTAAAATGGGGTTTTAATGTATTTATTTATTTATTCCTCTATTTATATGGATCCATGGTTTTGGATGAAATGCCAATAGGCCTTTTAAAATAAAAATTGGGTGTTTTTGGATTGGGTGTATCCTTATATAGATTTTGGTGTTTGGTTCACATGCGAATTAGGTTTGTTAGTGGATTTTTGTTTCTTTTTAGTTGGATTTTAACATGTGGATCCTAGTGAGAGGACTTTAGTGATACTTTTGTTCAATAATTACAATCATTGGTGATTTTTATGTTTATAATTAGTGTTCCATTAGATGTGGGCATATCTATATGTGAATTAGGATGCACATATAGATATGAATATAAATGATAATGTCTTTTTATCATTGTCATTCTCTTCCTGAGCTCTCCACCTATTAATTAGTTTTTTTTAAAAACAACCAATGTTTAATAGATGGTTTCTTGGTATCTAAGTAAATTAAAATGTAGCTTAAAAATTAATTTTCCAAATTATGGCCGATCTTGAACCTTGATATATAATTTGTTGTCTAAATGGAATAAAATGCACAATTGTATTATTCCTAGTAAAAATATTGTTTTTATCATGGTTTTAGAAATGGTTTTGTAATGGATGGTATTGAAATTGGTAATGTTTTTATAATTGTAAATGTCAATGCCCAATTGGTACCTTGTGATGTTTGTAAATTTTTATTTAAAATCCATATGTTGTAGGCCCTATAGGTACATTGTATGTTCAGATGTGTGATATATACCATTATGGTCATTCTTCCGATGGGAGGGCCTTCTTTGGTGTCAGGGTCTAGAAAAATGCAAGCATGGTGGCATTTGTGAGCTGAGTTAATGCCAAGCATGTGGTGATATTAGTTTAGAGTAGCCATGTTGGTTATTAACTATGAAGTTCCATAATATGTTAAAATTTAGGTCCAAATTGAGTACATCCTAGGATTTCATTTAGGGATGTTCTAGAAATTCCCATGATTACACGTCTTTATTCTCATGTTTTAATTTGTATCACCTTGATTTCTTGTTAATTTTCTACCTATTTTCTTACAACTAATCTGATCCTTTATTTGTTATTTTTTGGATATCCCATGTATCTTGTTTTTAGTTTAGATTTCTATTTCCCTTATACATTATGTTATTTGTTCTTATACTTCATTTTTCCTCTAAATTTTATTTCAAATGAGAAATCATTTAAAATGGGAAAAATGTTTTTTTTCAAAGGGGAATTTCTGGAAAGAGGTGTTTTTTGTTTTAATAAAAAAAATACATTATTAAATGTAATTCAAACTATAATATATATACTATTTTGGGGAAATGACATGTATGGATTATTTGGTTCTTACCTACTGAGTTATTTTATGGTCGCATCCTACTTGTTCCACTCGGTGTTAGTAGACCTGAGATATTTTTTAGGTTTAGTTATATTCAGGTTTATCTAAAGAGAGGTATGGTTCTATGAATGGTAGTGACCGATAAGCCACATAAGGGGCAATAAAATTATAGTTTTAACTCATTTTTTGTTTTCCTGTAGTATAGTATTTTTCTTTCACTGCTATTGTATTTGGATCTAGTTGTAGTTATGTAATTATTGATGTTCATTTATCGATACTTTCTGTTGCGTACTCCTATTTGGTTATATTAATTTTTTTGAAACTATATCTTTCCCACATGGTTTTTATTTGATTCATGGCACTAGTTTCCATCCCAGGAAGATCAAGAATACTCACAGGACTAGTTTTGGGATAAATCGGTTGACTCGTTCGACGTTGAAGTAGGTTGGTTTGTGAAAAAATGGTATCAGAGAAACCATTTTTTATTTGGTCTGTTAGGTACATTAGATATATAACTATTGGAAATTATAAGGTTGTTAATATAAGACCCTCGTGATATCTTTCTCATTCCAATCCTCGATTTAGCAGTGGTAGTCTGGGATTAGAGTCGTTTATTTTGGGGGTTAGGTTGATGTTGTTGGTACATTTTGGTTTGTGTTGTTTGGGGAATGATAATTGAAGTGAACTGGTGAGCCATAGTGAGATTTCTTGGTGTAGCAACCCCTGTGAAGACTAGGATCACATTTCAAGGAACTTCTAGTAGTTGGATCATTCATGGAGCTTCGTCTGATAAAACATTTGGACATGTTATGCATGTCCACCTTTTCCATATATCAGGAGTTTTAGTGTGAGTAATTTTTTGGTGTGGTTTTGTATTTCCTGGATAGATTATGAAATTAAAAAGGGATTACGATCAAGGGTTTTCAAAATAGAAAATTATTTTTGGGAAATGGTTTAATTAGTAAAAGTTGGTATGCATGTATAAATTGGGTTTAGAAGTGGGGTTAGGTAGTTGAATGTGGTCATGAAATGAAATTAATATGAGATTAGAATGAAAATCATGGCTTTTAAAATAGGTTTTTTTCTTCTATGTTTCTTGTTTATAAGCATGGTGTTTCAGTTTGTATTTTGATTTTTGGTTTCATTTTGAGACCTGTATTGATGCTGATTCAGTTTTTGGGCATTATAATATTTTTATTTTTCCTCGTTAAAGGAGCCCAAATATTTCTAGATAGTTTATTACATTATTTTACTCTACCCAGAATTGTTGTGGGGGTAGAAGAGTAAAGTTATTTTCCACTGCTTCAAATTTTCCATGCTGATCAAGGTCCATTAGAAGCTCTATAGTGGCTTGATAAAGTCAAAGGTGTTTTCAAATATTTTGGGAACTCCCAAATCCGTGAGGATGCGATTTTTTATTGATTAATTTGAAGGTCCATGTTTGGATAAATAAAAGGTGATCCTCCCACCATCTTAGTAAGTTGAGATGTCTAGGAATGTATTTAAGAGAACTTTTGTTTTATGGTTCTTGTCTTGGTATGTGAAGGTGATGAATGTGGTAAAGATATTGGGTGTCCAATAAAGTCAATGGATGGTGAAGGTCTATGTTGTCTATTTTAAGGGGAAAATTTATTTTTTACCACAGATAGCCTCAAAGGATCAACTAAAAGATTATCTTTTGGGGGTTTTTTATTTTATGTTAAAGATTGATTTTCCCCATATAGGGATGTTCTGTTTAAGAAGCTAGTTGATGAGGCATTTATTGTCAAGTTGAATCTCAGATCATAGCATGTAGTGGTTGTAATCATAGTATATCCTAGTGATAATGAAGGATTACCATCTGGTTAGAAGCATCTTCTTGAGAAACATGTCCTCAAGAATTTTTCTTTGGTGGTTATTTCTTCTCTTTCATCAAACCATTCGCTCGTGTGGTTCTAGTGTGGTCATTTTTTCCATTTGAAACCATCTCATTATGATTATATGAAGGATTTCTAATGATGTGCCTGTTTGGGTCATTTGGAGAAGATATTCATGTAGTGTTTCCAGAAGAATAAGTATTAGTAATATACAATTTAATCGTGATTATGAAGAAGAATATGAAATAAGGAACCTAGGTTCAATCCATAGGCCTCAGAGTAAATATTGTCACAAGTAAAAAAATTTAATTTTGGGGAACCTTTGGATGACTTTTATACCCAATGTTGGATTGTGGATGGTTTAAGTTATTCTTGTTGAAGTTTTATTTTTTATTGAATAATTATTTTTTAAGGAGTTTATTATATTTATATTTTATGAGTTTATATAATGGTACCTCATGAATGCGGATAATTTCAGGGTTCTCCATTTTGTAGATAGTTTTTGGTTTGGTATTTTCTTATTGTGGAGGTGTTTTTTTCTTTTGGAAATGAAAAATTATGTTTTGGTTCAAGGTATGGATTCAGTTTATTGTATTAGATTTCCCCTCCTATTGGTGATTCAAGTGCTGGTCTATATGGGTAGCATTTTAAATGGTTGGGTGACCCACCATGGATATGAGTTTCTCTTGTGATAGTTGGGTGTGACTAGGGTAGTTTAAAGGTCCCATCTGGGATTAGTGTTCTATTTGGCCTTATTCATTTATGATTTCTTTTTTATTCTTTTATTTCCTTGGTTTTTGAGTGAAAAAGTTTTTTGGTGTGGATAATTGGCGCACACGAACATTGATTTCATTTTTATTTTTCTCCTTTATTGATGTTGGATATTTTTATTGAGGATTAATATGAGTTTATAGGGAGAGTTTTTTTAGTTTTGGTAGTTTTAGATGGGTTTTGGCCATGTGCACATTTTGTGAGCATGGATTGGGGAGAAACAATACAGTTGGATATGGTAGATGGAATTTTCAGTTCATTTTATTATTGCATGATAATAATTTAATGGAACTTTTATGGTGTGGCTCAAATCGTATGTGGAAAGGGTTACTCGTTCGACTCTTAGGTTTTATATAGGGAAATTTGCACAACTTTCACTTGATTATGGGAAACCGTCTGAAATGCGTGTAGGGGATTCTATAATTTTGATAGGGGTAATTTTCATGGTTAGTGCATAGTTTCCCAAACCATATAGCCATCCCATGCAGGTGTCGTCTCCTTCCAAACGGGTTCAACTATTGGCATACAGTTCGAAAAACTATGTGGCTAAACCATGAAAGTTACCCAGGTTCTCTAAAAATTTAAAATCCTCTTTTTTCACTCAACATTTTTGACCCATTCTAGGGTTACTCTACCGCATTTACCCTAGGGGCATTGTGGGGCTCCCAAATTGTCCTCCTCCTTTGCTCATCTTCCTTAGATAATACTCTTCTAATTTTCTTTGGTGAGTTATTATGAATTTCGTTCTCTTTTCATTATATTATCTTCTCTATTTTATTGTGCTGTGTTCTTATTTAGTGGGGTCATATCTTGGATGAACCCTATGGTAGAGGGTTGAGGTAGTTTTGTGTTTATTTTTATTTTAGGGTGTCTGGTTTCTTCCATGGGCCTAGTTATTCTTTCTCCTGATGTTTTGCCTCATTCTCATGAAGTTGAGGAATATATTTACATCCATCTGTTTATTTAAGAACTCCATTCGATGATTGAGATTTATTAAATAATTGATAAATATATTATTTATTTTTGTGATCTGCTAAATTTATTTTTTGTGGTGTTCATATTTTTTCAATTTCGTTAAAATGGGTTTTCCAAATAAAGTCTACAATTATTCACCCATATATATGCACGAAATGTTTTTGATGAAATTCCACTTGGCCTTTTTAAAATGTAAAATGGGTATTTTTAGATTGGGTTTTAAATTATTTTGATTTTTTAGTTTGGTTCACATAGAAATTGGGATTATGAGTTGATTTTGGTACCTTATTGATTTATGTTTACATTTGGATTTTTGTGAGAGGTTATAAGTGTTAATTATTCTCTTTAATTATTATCATTGGTGATTTTATTGTTCTAAATAATATTTCCATTTGATGTGGGAATATTGATATGTTCACGAGGTGCATATATAAATAAAGAAAAAATTGTAATGTACTTCCCACATCATTTTTCTATCCCATGGGAATTCTCCATTAAATGGATTTTTCTAAAATCATTCCACATTCACTAAATGGTTTATCAGTTTAATGTGACATAAAAGGTGGTTTAAAAAGAGTTTTCAATGTTATAGATTATTCAGTAGATTGAGTTATAATTTTGTAACTAAATTACATGAAATCCGCATTTGGAATAATCCAATAATAAATGGTTCTTTTATCATGGTTTTGGAAATGGTTTTGAGAAGGATGATATTCATATTGGGAATAGTTTTATAATTATAAATGTCAAATTTCGTTTGGTAACATGAGATGTTTTGAAAATTGGTATTTGGAACTCATATGACATGTATGACCCATTAGAACTTTTTCATTTTTGATGTGTGATAGAAACCCCTATAGACATGCTTTCGATGAGACGACCTTCACATATTTGGTGTTAGGGTTTGGACAAGGCTTGCACAATAGAATATATGAGTTGATTTAATAACAAGTTTGTGACGAACTCCCCATTCTAATTCATACTAGTATCATGGTATTCCTAAATATAATCTAGAGGGCGGAGTGAAAGTTATATTCTAGTCCCAATTAGATTGATTGAATCCTCCTAAATAGAGAATATGTTAGGTGGTATTTTCCACTGGTGAGGATAGTTTATAGTATCCTAGTTGGTTATTGACTATTGGGTTTCACTATATGCTGGATGGTGGGTCTAATCTGAGTATGTCTATGGATTTACTCAAGGGATGTTTTGGAGATTCCCACGATTACATATCTTTATGATCCTATTTTATTTTCTTGGACACCAATTACTTTTTTATTTATTACCTTTCTAATTGCACATGTTATGCTCCTTTATTTATATTTTTTTGGATATCCCTTACTTCATGTTTCTAGTTTAGATTTTCATTTTTCTTATGCATTATTTGGGCATTGATTCTACATGGTTTTTGGCCTTTCAGATGGGTTTCAAATGATATTTTTTTGGAATGAAAAACCATGTTTTGTTTTCGAACTAGAATTTATAAAAACCTATCTTAGTTATTTTATGATTGAAACCTAAACTATTGATTTTTTTCTAACTAGTATTGATGGAATATTTCAGGCATATTGCATCTATGTATTCTATTATTATAACGTACTGATCTGTTTTGTGATAACACATTAGTTTTGACACTCAACATCGGTAGACTTCGGGTATTTTATCGTTTCAGTTCTATTCAGGTTTTCCTATTGAGAAGGATGGTTCTTTGGATGGTGGTGACCTAGAGGTAACATGGAGATTACATTGGTTCTAGTTTAGTCTAAGTTTTTGTCTTGTTTTAGTATTTTTTTTTGTTTTTCTACTTTCATAATTGGATATTTTTGTATTTATACATTTATTATAGTTAAGTTATTATTGGGTTCTGCTGCATACTCTATTTTGTTACATTAAAACTATTTTTTCATAAATCATACCCAATTGGTTTATATATAATTCCAGTAACTAGTTGCCACCCCAGCGGATTTGGAACTGCTCTCAAGACTTGTTGCGGGTAAGCTCAGGTGACCAGTTTGGGGTCAACTTGGGGTGGTTCATGACAATGGCCATGGTACATTAATGTGATTATTATATTTTAATCACAGTTCTAAGATATCAAAATCAATAAAAATGGATGGGACAAATCCTCCCTCAAATATTCCATTATTAGCATGTTATTCATGATTCACCCAACATACCCAAATTATTAATGAACTGGCATCGTTAAGGTTTACTAAAATTAATCTACGTTAATGGGTTATAGAATGAATTTGTAATAAAATTAAATTATAAGGAAATATATATATTGTCATATACAGGAATATCAAATGAAAAATAAACAAGTGAAATTCCTACTAATGTGTCTTTTCTCATAATATATCTTCTTAAAGACTACTGAGTGAAAACATCCCGAGATAAAGTCTCATATTTTTATGAGTATTTTCACGAGATAATAAACATACTATTTTCGCTATCATAGATTTTAATTCAACCATATAACCGGCTTTAGAAAGATCATAATACCATTTTATGGTTCTCATCATAGGAAGATAATATTATATTAAATTCTCATAGAACAATAAATGATATGTAATAAGATATTTTTTTTACAATTCACTACATTGAATTCACATGATATACCAAGTAAACATAGTTGGTTTTAGGAAAACAACTATAATAGAATCTCCCATGGAATGGATAAAACTACCATTGAATTATAGTCTTTTAGATCTCAAATTATGATCACATTTCCAATGAATAATGGTTTTAGGTAATGTGTTTGTCGCATTGTCTTCCATGGAGACTCCTCTCACTACGACTTCACATCTCTAAGAAAAATACATTAAGATACAATATTTACAATATATATGCTTTATTCACTGATGTGATATTGGATACTTTGTGATATCCACTACTTAAATATTATCAAAATAGAGTGTTTCATGATATTTACTACTATGATTAACATAAATCTCTTGGATAAAGTTCCATATAAAATTTTCTTCATTAGATACCATATGATCTATAATATAACAAAACTACAATATAGAGTATACACACATGGGCTTCTTTTTTCTCTTTTATGTCAGAACACATCTATTGAGAGTGAATATATACATAAACTATGATTTTAGATCATATTGATCTGTTTAGAAACTAGAAAATGCACATTATTTGATTCCTTTTTTCTCATATCCCCGATAGAATAGAAGCATTTATATAGTTTATCTAAAATAATTATTTATAGTCATGATTACCATCCAATGATTCTATGTTGGGTCATCTTGATTTCCACTTACCACTCTTTAGGTGTAGGTAATAACTGGCCTAATACACAACATAACATTCATGACAAAAAATTACTAATGTGTATGAAATTATTTCAATAATATATCCCTCATCATGAATCCAAGGATAAATTTTATTAGAAATATAAAATCTATATGACAATAGTAACAATCCACACTTTTTTTATTCCACACTACAAATGTTTATTATTTTTTCCATTCATGTAGTATGACTTACACTAAGTTGTATCTCGGACCATTAATGATTGGTCTTGGTCCCATGAATATATCTTTCTCCACCTAAGTCATTCATGGATAAGATTGTGTTTAACTAGGATTTAATAGAATATAATACATGTATTTAATTTGTAATTAGTAGTATGTCATTGACATAAACTATTATAAAATTGAAGACACTCCCACTAATATATTTATAAATAGAAGGTTAAAATTCATTCATTATAAAATCAATAATATTATGGATTCATCAAACTGAGGATTCCATGGTTTGGGTGCATTATTTAATTAATAAATGGATCTATACAAATTTCATAACTTATTGAAAAAATTTGTAGTCCCAAACCCTTTTTGTTGTGTCATATACACACATTCTAGAAGCTTATTATTATGAAAGGAACGTTTGAAATCATTATTCAAAATCACATAATCATGGTGAGATTCTATAGCTTGTATAATTATATTGTATTTCAAAATAGAAACTATAGGAAAGGTTTAATTATAGTCTACCCATTAATTCTTTTTTAAACCCTTTTCTAACTTATTGTGTCTTGCACATATCGAATTGTCCCTCTATGTATTGTTTCTTCTTGAATACCCATTTATTACCAAGGGGATTCACATCCAATTAAGGATACCCCAAAATAGAAAATTGGTTTTGATACATGGGATAAATTTTATAATTTATCAATTCTTTCCACTTGGAAATATTGGTGAAAATTAATTCTTCCTTATAGGTTATAGGAATTTTATTATCATATAAGTATTATTCACTATCCTCTATGAATAGAAAAAAATGAATTTCATGTTCTCTTACCTCTCTTGTACTCCAATGTAGTACTTGTGGATCTAGAAATTTCTCTTCTACATTGTATTGAAGAATCTATTCAAGTGACAACACTTCTGTGTCATGATATTTGATTTAATAAATGACTATCTAACTCCCATTATCTCTTTTAAATATATGATCCATATAAGGGAATGTGTGATATCTATAAAACACAATCTTTTTATCTGAATGGATGTATCGATAATATCCCCATGTTCCTTGGAATGTCTTATAAAGATTCAATTAGTTCCTCAAGGTGTATGCTTTTTGGCAGAAATATACTTAACAAATGATTCAAATCCCCATTCATGAACATGAGATAACATTGGTTTATTTAAATTCCAATGATTATATGAAATACCATTTTCCACATTGGTTTCCACTCAGTTTAAAATGTGTTATGTTGTATGCAATGTGTTTCTAAAAATGGATAATGAAATACCCACTTGACTCATCATTTATCTCATCAATTATAAAAGAGATTTGTTCCTAATTTTACATAAATATGTCCATTAGAGTGTATATGTTGGAGTGAGTTTGGATAGAATCCCAAACTCCCAAAAATTTTCACTGAATTTCGGATTATGGTTCCACCACGATATGGGTAAGGTTTCTTAATCTTCTTACAAATATTTTTCAAAAAGATATTATTATATCCCTGGGATCTGTCGAAGGATATGACTTATTCCTCATTAAGTAGACATATCCATATATACCTAATTAATTACTGAAATTTATGAAGTATGAGTACCCAATCCTTAGTTAAATAAGAAATGTTATACACACACAAGTTTGGGATTACTCAAAAATATCATTGTCCATGTAACCTTTTACACTAAATGGATATTTTTATATATTATTATAAACATGAATGACATACACTAAGTTGTTTTTGTTAAAAACAAATAAATATATATATTAGTGTAATATAGTCAAACAATTTTCATTTAAATGGAATATCAAGTGATTCAAAGTTTGGTTTGGTATGAATCATGTGGAATATTTTATTTATCTGATTACATGACTTGTTTTTTTGAAATCTAATATATACAGACCATTATTTGAATTTTCACTACCATTACAAAATATTAAATTATTAAATAATAAACCTTTATTTCCAAATTTGAGAAAAATATATATTTATAAGGTTTGGATAAAAAATAATCATTTTTCTGAATAAAGGCACATAATAAAAATCAGTTAAAACCAAGATAATTTCAGTTAAAAATAAACCGTGGTAGTTCGGAAAAGCCACAACAATATTTATGGAACCGTTAGATGTCCGTAGATCTAACACACCTCAGGAAATATTATATAATCTATGTGGTTCTTATATTTGAATACATGTATGAGTACTACATGATATATCTAATACCCAATTATTAGAATTGGATAAATTTAACTTGAAAAAAATAAAATAAAATATTTATATTAGTTATATTTCTGAGTGTATTATTTATTCATGTTCGAATTCTTACCAAATAAAAAACATAAAATGGCATATTACCCTGATTTTCCATTGATTATCATCTTCATCGAAGGGTGTCATGAAGAATATTTAGACTTTGATTTTATCTTAGAGATTTTCTCATGATCTATATTTTTGTCCAAAATAATGTTAAAAGTATTTTCATACTTCATATCCTTATCAACAAGAAAAATCAGTGTGATAAGATCTGATATATTCTTCTATATTATGTTAATTTGGAAATTTAAATAAACAATGGTGATGATTTGATGGAGTGATGAAGGAATGTGGTGAGTGTATAGTTATTTAGATTTTTTAATCCCAATGACCTATAGGTGCTCAATGTAGTCAATGAATGTTTCTACATGAGGCACAAATGGCATACTTTCTCCATGTTTTCTCATTTATAGAAACTTAGATGTATCAAATCCTTCCAATATTTCTCTATCTTCATAAATATTATAGAGATTATGGAGTATACTATATGATTCCTTATTTTTATGTGACTCTATGAGCATATTTATCATTGATGAAAGAATTAAACATAGAACCTAAATCACATCTCTCTTATAGTTATCATAGTTAGTGGAATCCTCATTACTCTCCTCTATTTAAAGTGGATAAAAGGTTTACTAATCTCTCACATAAGACATATTTTCATAGTTCAATACTCTACATAGGCATCTATACCATTCCAGGATGTTGCTTCTAATTAAGATATAATTATTCTCTAGAATTGATCATAGGTATAATGTGGTGGATGATATTTTCATTATTCTAATATAATAAAATATTAGAGTATTAATAATTTTTACATGATTATAAATTATGTGATACATAATAATTTTAATTTCATTTTGTATCCCACTATTTTATCATGTCTCAGAAATCTCCCACCATTTAACTCAGAATTACTCATTGTAGATACATTTTTTGTGGAAAGATCCCAATTTACACTATTATATTTCATACATATTACATGAAAACTATAAGAAAGTATGTAGGTATGTTGTGTTTTTAACTATAAATTTGTATCTCATCGAACCATTGATTAGAGTCCCCAAACTAGACATCTTGAATCATATTTTTTCAAAACATTCCTCCAAATTTGTATTTAATAAAAAAATGCCATCAAACCAAATACATATTCGACTATGTTAGCCCACATTCATTGTTATGATTTCTCAAAAATAAAAAGTTCTACCAATGGAGGATGATCCAAAACATTAGCTATGAGTTAATATTAATCGAAATAATGGAAGGATAAATAGATTAATATTAACTAGAGAGGTTTTTTTTATGTGTGAATATTTATGGTCTTATTTTTTTCATTTTTTTTATATTTTTTAAATTGTTGGGGATAAAATCTCATTTATTATTAAATCAAAGCAAAGAACTCTTTTAACTGGGTAGAGGGATACCCATTACAAATCTCGAAGGCCCAGTGGGCATTTAGCCCATTACATGGCCCGTAGACCCAAATTTTTGGCCCAAATCCCATTCTATATCAAGCTATAAAAGCTGTGAAAAATGAAACAAAATGGAATAAAATAATAAATATTATCTATTGTTGGTACTATTAATTATTTGGATAGGAGTCCATCAAATTTGTATTATTTTAATTATTAAATATTATATATGTATTTTATTAAGGGTGATAATATATGAAACCAAGGATAAATTTCCCAGAATGATGTAATTCACATAGATAAATCCAAATATGATAACTAAAAATAGATTATAAAGTATTTAAATCATTTTTTTTATTTTCAATCGAATTTATTACATGAATAATTTGTAATGGAATACATTTGGAAAGAATGTGATATAATATTTCAAATCAGTAAGGGCACAAAAAATTAATAAATAATATAAAAATGAATATGAGTTTGTCTTAGGACCTAAAAAATTGAAGATAATTGATAAAACTAATAATATTAAGATGAATGAAAAAAGGATTTCATAAAAAATAATATATACTTCCAATTTAAAATAATAGACAATATACGTGAGCATAAAACAATTTGACATTATTATCTTGGATGACGGTAGAAATATTGAATCCATGAAATAATAAATCTATGAAAAAAATTATAATATTGGTTTGGTAGAAGTCATCTAATATGAACAGTATAATAAGTTTCCTAAAAATATAAACACAATATATTTCAAGAATATTTGTGAAAATACAATAATTATGAGAATAATATATGTGTGTGATTCCATAATTTCCTTTATCAATTAGAAATGACAAAAAAGATAGTGAAAGGATAAAACAATGAATATTCCAAGTATTATAATTCTACACGAAGAAGTGAAATTCCCTAAGAATATGTAAAAACATGATAAATGAATAGTTATTTAGAGGGTGTCTGGAAGGTGAAAAGTGACTGGTCACAATACTGACATTTTCCTGAAATGGTTTCTTAAATATAAGGAGGTGATGGAATATAAAAATGAATAATCATTGACTATATGTGTATTAATAGCCTCTGTGAAAAGGAAGTTTTATTCATAGAGATAGATAAAAGAAAAAATATGGTTATTCGTTACAATGAGTTTGTAATCTTTAAAATCAAAAGAGGTGTAAGAATGGAAAGTTCTCTTAAACCTGAATCTAAATGGAATATATATTATAGGGTTAGAGAAAAATCTTATCCTTTTTATCACACATAAGAGCAATGGAGTTTCACTTTATCCCCATATCTAATTTTTATTTTTATATATTTCAAAATAATGGTGAATAATTAAAGTAATAATTTTTTTTAATGATATTATAACTAAGAATCATGAATATTTATCCATTCTATAGTTATTAATTCCTCCATGAAACATTATAATATGTGTCTAAATATAATTGGATTTCATTTTTGAATAAAATTAATAATGATAATGAAATATTAAATGTATCCCATAAGTTGGAGATAAAAATATGAAATATATTATAATAATATCAATCCATCAATATAGAATACAACATAGTCTATTTAAAATTCTAATGTTTGAGGCATTATAAATACTTTCCCTTTATTGTTTTAAAATTATGATTATTAAGAAAGATCTCATTTTAACCATTAATAGGGAAATCCATTATTTAACTTGAATGACTATAATGTGTCTCATGAATTTAAATGTAAGTGTTTATATGTAAAGCTTCTTATATAGACCATAAGAAGATATATTTGTGATTGGTGTCACATATTGAATATTTTTATGCCCAAATTAATTTTTATATTAATCACTATTGTTTTCTAGCCCTGATCAAAGTTTATAATGGCTTTTATTTGGTTGATTTAAGGATCATTACTATGTGAGTTATGCATCAAGCCCGAAAGGCCTTATTTTTATTTACTTTGAGTAATCCCAATTTTAAGGGTTGAAGGGAACACTTACATAAAACATATGCCCAAGGAACAAGGACCACGCATAACTTAATACAAGACCCTAAAGCCCTATGACCAGAAAAACATGAAACAACCCCTCCCAAGAATGTACATCTTGATGGATCCTAACTCCCAACCATACAAGGCTGACCAGATACAATTTCCCCATATAGAGCTATATGGTTCCTGGTCCAGATGGAAGTTGCCACACCCTCGCATTCTTCCAATTCTGTTAGCTCTACTCAGGTGGTATCTTATTTTTTACTACTATGAATCCTCATCTGGGCCTACTCCCTTGTGGGATTTCCATGCTTATTTTTCTTTTATTTGGCCCACAAGACCTATGACCTGAAGTCCATTGGTGGACCAATGGCTATACAACCTAAAGAATAAGTTGATGATACCGCTTTAATTTTTCTATACAAACATATTCAAGTTATCTTAATTTTTATGTGTGAACTTTTTATATTTATTTTAATAATTTAATGACATATAATTTTATATTAAATAAAAACTATTGACAAAATATTCATAGAGCTTTAATAGTAGTCATCTATAGTATTAGATAGTTTAAAGAATATGTGAATGAGATATAATAAAGTATAAAAGGTGTAATTTAAAATATATGAACCATCTAGGGTTTATTTATCATGAATATTGATACATTTAATGATGATTATCACTTAGATTGTCGATAAAGTTGATTGATACAAAAGTTTAAAAATTAAATAGTGAAGCTACTTAGAAATATTAGATGTTGAATATTTATATGTTACATGAAATTTCAATCGCGTATGATTAGTTTTTAAATGACTCTGGTATTTTCCAAATCCAATCATATTTTTTAGATGTGTTTTGGAATTTATGGAGAGTCCTTAAGTAGGTTAAAATATATTTCAAGTGAATTTTAATATTTTCTATAAATTTTAAATATGTGAAATCGGATATGTTTGGAATTCATTATATCAACTATAAACTATCACATGATGATTTTAACACCTCTATAATATATAATAGGATGCTTGGGTAGAAATTGAGAAATGTGAATGTAACTTGTTATAAAATAAAAATATTGTGGATAATTTTTGGAATGAATTGTATAAGTAAGGATTAGTTTCATTATAAGTAAGAATCATGGCTAGAGTTTAGTGGAGAAAATTTAAATGCAAGGAGATACATATGTGTCATTTTCTCAAAATATAAAATTAAATATATAAGAAAACTATAAGTGTTGGAAGTGTCCCAAGGTATAATGAAATATGTATTGTTGGAAATTTATTTTGTAAGAGTCATATAGAAACCCATGTAGAAAAAATAACCACGGTTGGAATGCATAACAGTATTTTTATCCAAATATAAAGGAATGTTTTAAAAATTATATAGATACATTATAGTAATAATCACATATATAAAAGTCAATAGTTTGATAAAATTTTAAACACTCCAGTTATAGAATAGGACTTAACTAAATCAGAATGTTAACGTTATAGATGTTAATAAGCAGTTTTAGATGTTACGTTAGATGATTCCAATGATGTAGTTCAGTAGAATAAATCTAAAAATAATATAAATATGATTATTCTTGAAGATGAAATTAGTAATGTGTGTTTTTAGGTAGAGAATAATAAGTACAATTAGTGTTTCTATCTGTGAAGGGAAAATAGTCATAACAGGTTATGAGAAATTAGATGATTCCATGATGTAATGAGAATGTCATTCCATGGTGAGTGATGAAGTAAATATCATTAGGGTACTTTCATAGTCTTATATGAGTTTCCAAACTAGTTGTGTTTCACTGCATGTTATTATGTAGTCATGGGGAATAATTACGTGTATATTTATTTTGGAAAATAAGAACAATGATAATTCTGATTATCCTATGGAGTTTAAATAGCAAGTTTTAAGGATACTTTTTGATGAAATTTAAATGATAATAAATAGCTATTGATTCTGTTGAATAATTTTTAATGGAGAAGATCATTCTATCAAAATTGTATAAAACTATATATTCTAGTATGGAAAATATATTGAAGGTATTTTTTGAATGATTAAAAATATATATAGCGGAAGAAGGATAAGATATACTTTTATTATTGAGAACCATATACTGAATTATAAAGAGAAGATATAGTGTCTCCAAGAGAGAAGCTGTTTCCATTTTGGAAGCCAAGATATTTTTTGTCAATGAATAAGATGTAGATGAATCTGTTTCATGATATCCATATATTATAGAATATAGTTTAGAATTGATGAAAATTTTGTTTTTTTCATGATATCAATTTGTCTAAGTACTTGAAAAATATTGATTAATAAGGAAACTTTATGTTATTTGTATACATCAATCATTTTTTATGTTTAAGAAGACTAAATATTCTATTTTAATTAAAGATATAAATACTTTTTTATTTAAAGAATAATTCCCATAAGAATAATCGTTTATAAATATTAAATGTCACTAGGGGACCTATTCTTCGAAAAGAATGATCTCTTATAGATGATATACTGACATCCATAGAATAAAATAAGATCATTATTAAAGAGTACTGGAGGAGAAATTTAGAAGATTAGTGTGATATAGTATAATAACCTCTCTAATAGTCAGAATGTTGATTAGACATTGAGTGATAATTTTGTTTAATTATAATGACTCAAGTAAATACACTACCCATATCCCTTAATTTATTAGAAATATTTCAATGATTATAGGATGAATATTTCTCTCATTTTATTTTTTTCACTCGTATAATATTATTGATATTTATATCTCATATGGACACAAACCTTATCTTGTGATTTATTGTTATATAGGAAATGTGAATCCCATTAGGGAGATCATTAGATGATATATAAATTTTATTAAATAACAATATAGGTTTGAATAATTTTGAGGGAATAATTTAAAAGGATCAAATGAATTTAGTAAAAAATGTCTCACTTATTCAAACCCTCTCTGGTGAATTGACACATCAATTGGCACGTAAAAAGATATTTTCAGACTAAATAAATAGAAAAATGTTTATACAAAATTAAAATTAAAACCCTATATATTCAAGATAATATTTATACATTCTGTTTCCCTTTATTGCTGGTAAAAAATATAAAATCTATAAATAATAAACTAATCCAGTATAAATATTTATCTCTAAAATCCCCACATACAAGGATATAAATTTCACCATGTTCCAAACATGGAGATCCAATTCTACATTCACTAATTAGGACATACTTACCCACATTTTTATATTCATAAAAATATGAGAATCAAAACTAATATCCAATAACAATGAAGTATTGTTATAATTATTGAATTCTATAATGAAAAAATTGCTTAAAATTGTCACTTCCATTAATATTTATAGGATATTACTAAAATATGTTGAAATCCATTATTATATTCCTCTTTATTCCATAATGAATTTTGTATTACACTATATGTTTTTTCATGAATTTTTAGTGAGTGAGAATAATTACTTATATGATATTATATGTCTTTTTCTTTGAATTTTTTTATTTCACATCATATTCTGTAACATAATATAAATTGTATGTTTCAACCTTCATGGATTTTATTTAGTTTCTATTAATAATTTGTGGATATCTATAAGTGGCTTGTTTATCAAACACCTTTTTAAATTAAAAATTAAGAGATTAAACAATCTTGGTGAATATTATAGGGTTGAATCCATCACTGATTTCATTTAATGTTGAAAAGCTATCATAAATAAATATTCAGTGTTCTTAATTTTCATCAAAAAAAGACTAGACATTTTTATACCATCACAAATTCTATACTAAAATAGTTCCATATTTATATTATAGTGCTTTTATCTAGCTAAGTTTTGATAAATATACTTTAACCATATAGTCATATTGAAAACATATATCGATTAATTCTATTTTTATGGATTTTGAAAGATGGTTTTGAGATTAATATATGAGATATCATTTAAATAATATTTTTTACTATTATAAGAATTATTCACCCATTTTTTTGTTATGAGGTCTATTTATTTATGGGTTTATTATAATATAACCTATTGTTTCTTCTCATGTTAGAAAGATATCCTTTTATTTTAATTCTAGTTAATGAATTTGTTTCTAGTCAGAATGCCCACTTTTTAGTCACTCCTCTGAAGAGGATTTGGTTTTATTATTAGATTCACTTCATCTATACCTGATATAATATAAATATAATAATATCATGTATTTAAAAATATTTATTAATGACTATTATTAAACAATTTTCATTGAAAAAACCTTACTATATTTGGGGAACCAATATATAAAAAGCATTATAATTTTGATTTCACTATTGTTTCTCCAAAATCAAGATCATATTGGTTGGAATTACTTTTCCAATATAAATCCTTGAGAGTCTTGGATATTTTATATGACATCTCATGCCATATAAATTCATCCCATGAATTTTCCCAAAACATTTATCTAGATTCACATACTCATTATGAACCCGATAAAGTGAGGTACACCAGATCATATGAGATATTTTAATATATCATTTACATAAAAAATATATATCATAGATATTCATATTTGGTACACTAATATCATACACCCATTCATCCCATAACCAGAACCTATATAGTGAAAACATTACATTTGTTTGGGTCATTGAAATGGATAATTAAAATTTTAGTTATTTTGTGTCTAATCTTGGTTAAAAGTTGACATTATTCATACCAAAACAATTAAAAAATTTTATAGTCATGATACTTTTTATATATAAAAATTATCTTCATGTTTGGATTAAATATAAAATTTAAATACTTATTAAAGATCATTAATAAATGCATTTTATGAATTACATCAGTTTCATAATGTATATATCAAAATTTGATATGATTTGACTATTATGAAATCAAATTAATACTCAAAATGAATTTCAATATAATGTTTCTTACCAATATATATATACCCATGACTCGTTTGATAATATTTCATGATCTATCTTGATAGTTTTTTGTGTAAAAATTTATAATTCCTCTCCAATATTTTTTATGAAGAATATTTTCTTGGGAAAGGAATGTACAAACTATTTTCATGAATTTAATTTCCAATGAGTAATATGTTATAAACATTTAATAGTAAAAATATAATTATAATCTTAAAAATACATTTATGTACACATGTTTCATCTTAACCGTGATGAATCCAATATTTTTATTACTTTAATAAAATAAATATTTCAACTCTAATAAGACCAATTTCATATATAAAGAGATATTTAAATATCATATTCCTTTTTTGAAATCACTGGAAAAAAACCCTTTATTTTTTATCATATAAGTTTCCTCAAGAAAATTATCATTATGAAATTATATTTTGAAATTCATATGATATATTTCATATACATGTAATGCTAAAATGGGAAATATGATAATGATGATTTTAAGTATGAAATGAGGTGAGAAGTTATCTTTATTACCTATTCAATAAATTTTATTATATTCACTTACAATAAATAATTCCTTAAATGAAGATAATATTCCATATATATTAGTATTCTACTTGAAGAACCATCTTCATCCAATAGTTATAGAATTATTAGGTAGACCAACTATATTTAAAACTTTTTCTTGTAAATATATATCAACTCATCTTTTAGGGATCCAATCCATTTATCAAATTCAAAACAAGGAATGAATTTATAAAAGATTATTATCTCAATATCAATGACCATGACCTCTTCATCAATTTCTATGGGATATTAATACCTATTAGGTATATAATGAATCCTAATGAAGTTATTAGTTCATTTTTAAATAATTTTTGCGTCTTCCACTCACTCTTGTGGTACCAACGCTCCTATCTCAAGCAATAAATTTTTGACAAGAAAATTGAATTTAGAGCCACATGAATTTTGATATCAGAGTTACTATAAATATAATACCAATTATTTCATTAGGTTACTAAAAAAAGATACATTTTCTTATATGGGTTCTAATAAAAAATAATATATATTATTTACAAATGATTCAATTATAAAAATCATTATTGATGATATTTTGGGTCTAAAACCATTTCATATATGATATTTTATAATTTTTACTATATTATATGGAACTTTGTTTAGTGTAAAGAGTGCTATTTCTAGAGAATAAACCTAACGAATGGAGGTAGGTAAATGTGACTTATTATAGATCAAAATATGTCTAATAAGGTTCAACTTCTCTCTTTGGACACACTATTATCTTATGGTGTTCTCGATAAAGTGTGTTGTGATATAAGAACACATTCCATGAGATTTTCATGAAACTCTTAGATTAAGTCTTCATCTCATTAATTTGATCAATGATATTTAATACTCTTTCTAGGTTGATTATATTTTTCATTATTAAACTATTTAATTTTCTTAGATTATTAAAACATGTTTTTCATGAGAAAAATATAAATATATTGACTATAGTCATTGGTTAAGGTTAACAATTATTGATAGAATCCCCCTTCCTATACATTTAAAGGCCCACATAGTAGAAGGATCGAGGCCTAATAAATTATTTTTTGTCTCTCATTTTTTACAAAAAGATTATTAATCATATTACTCAAAAAATGATTTTGTAATATGTCACATGATTCTAATGAAATAACTATAATATTACATATTCATGAATTCTTAATAAAAAAATTATCAATAATAATAATATGGTTGGAATGTTAAAGTCATGTAATGTTAGAATCCTTATGTATAACCCATTACACATGAATGTTATATATTTTATTTTAGATAACCAATAAATATAAACCATTTAACATATTTAAATAAGTATAATACATTATATTTAAATAAATTATAAAATTTTATCATTAAATAAAAAGAATAACCCCTTGTTTGAATGATAAAAGACATAAATTATTTTTTTACAGATGGAGGAAAAAAAGGTCTAACTCAAGAATTAATCTGATTGGAATTGTTATACTATAAATAACAATATAAAATAGTTAAAATATTACCCAATTCACAATTAGGAGATAAAATTATACTCTCATAAAATATTTTATAATTCATAACTATTTCATATTCACATGAATGTGTTGAGAGAAACTATAATCCAAAACTGATGAAGTAAGTTTAGAAAAAAAATTATTTTAAAATAACTATTTTAGAATCATTTGTTACATTATCCCTCCCTTTGTATTCTAATATTTGTTTACAAAATACCTTCAAATTCCATTTATTTTCATAATGAAAACAATTTTCAAATTTTGATATTTTTTATGAGGTTTTAGTGGCATTATAATTGTATGTATTGATTTGAATTTCTTCGTTATATATTTTTTCATTCAATTTTCTTTCCCTATCAAAATTATAGTGTTTGGGCCACTGCTATCATTACATCCTATGACCTCATAATAGTTTACAGTCTATAAATCATTGGACATAAAACCTAAAACTACTAGATAGTATTATAATTCATGTCCTAATTTTGAGCCCAGATAGACTTTGTGGAAAATATCTATAACTCTATAGTTATGAAAACCAAATTAAATACAAAACGACTTGATATCCTATGAGGAACCAAGTGAAAAAATCATTATATGGGACTTCTAATTTTCATTTAATTAATTATAAATGTTAAAAATAGATAATGATAGTCATGAACCCATCAGAATGAGTTCTTTGTGATTCTATTGGCCTTGCAAGACACTCCCCAATCCCTAAGATAACATTTCTCATTGCTAGATAAATTAGATTTCATAAAAGATAGGTAACCCAAAAACACATTTAAATATATAATAATTACTAAAATAAGTGGTCAAATTGTAATAACTACTCTAGAACTCACATTAAAAATCACTATAAAAATCAATGGTAATTGTCATTCTCTAATGAATGAAAGTGAGATGAATCACACTTTGCCATCCCCAAAATTATGGGGGTGGAAAACCAAATAATATAGGGGTATGAAAATAAAAATTAAATTTATAACCTGATATGTAACTCATAAAAATGCTAATTTTATTAAAATAATCTCTTTCCAGATAGAGAAGCGTTGATAGAAGAACACTACCCTATCATGCAATCTATGAGAGTGTTGGAAGGAAAAAAACCTAAGGGATATAGAAACATCATCCCAAGGGATATGTAAGAACACATGAATTTATAAATTAAATCATATTCTAAATGAATAAAATCCTTATTAATTAATTAATTTATATAAAAAACATGCACAATATTTCATTTTTCATTTAGGATCATTATAAAGTCCCTCCATATTTTTCTTCCAAGCTTAATAATTGATAAATCATCATGAACACTATTAATATATCCATTCTACAAAGAACATTAATATTGGTATATATTAATGGTTAAAAATTATAATTGTCACTAAGATAAGATGTGATGTTATTAACCAATAGGATCATACCCTAAGAATCCTATCTATCAATGCTTTCAAGGGAGATGGAATCATTGGGATTTCCCCTTAACTGAAGATGATATTGAACAACTGAAACATTAGTGAAGTTGTAAATAAGAGAAGTTCAACCTCATAAATATCATCACCCAAACCATGCTTTCTAAATCTCTAAAATAATGTACCATAATTGCAGATCTTACCCTCAGGGAATACACTTCTCTAATATGGGGTCGTGTATCTAGTGGATAGTTGTATAAATTTTCATATTTTATTTTTAGTAAAATAATGATTATATGACTTTATTACCATTATTACATGATATATTACATTTTTTTTGATAAAAAATTGATTCTAATATGAATAAAATAAAAATATTTTTTAGGGAATATATTGATTCAATTAAAAAAATCTTTTAAGAACTCTATATTTTTTGAATATATTTTAATTTTAATGAATTATTCTTTTTAAATAATATCGATTTATATATAATTAATTTAATAATAAATTAAAATAAATTTTTTATATGGGTCATAATTTTATTAATGCTACAAAAACTAGTATTTTCCATTAAATGAGGGTTTTTATTTAAAACTATAATTTATCAAATTTAGATAAAAATGTGAAAAAATAAATGTTAATTTTTAAATAATCATGTCCAAAATTAGCTAATGGAGATTATTTTTCATAATTTTCTTAAACAATCATGTTTTGAGGACAAAATTAAATAATGTATAAATATAAAATATATATTATGACATTACAATAGCTGAATATTATGAAATAAATACTATAAAATGGATCTGTATTATTCTTGAAGTTATTTTAATAATTTTTCAAACCATAAATGAATCCACCCCAAAATATATTATATTTTATGTTCTTATTGATAATTATTGATAAACATTACTCATCTATACATAATAAATGATATTATTTTAATGGTTTTTATTCTATATATAATAAAATATAAATAACTAATCGTATTTTATAGAAACGATGGATGAAGAGAATGGTAGGATATTTATTTTGATTTTTATATCACTCACATTCCAAAACCTATGTTTAGAATTTAATAAATATTTCCCCTCATTTTTAATAATGTCGACCCAACCTATAATTATACATTACTCATTTCCCACTGAACATGAATTTTATCTCTATATCCCTATCTAAATCCCTCTTAAGGTGTTCCCAATCTGTTAATAAACACCTCCCCATATTTTAAAAGTACCCCCCACAAGGTCACATATTTTTACCTCATCCTCTTTATTTGAGTAATCTTTTATATTTTTCATTTTGATTTCCAATTTTTTAGGTTGGAATATATGTTCAATCATCCTTGTATTTCCCTTATGATGAAAAAGTGATGAGATACAAACTTTTACTCTCATTAATATCTTATATGACAAATTATGTACACAAATTATACTGTTGAAATTATTAGTTCATTTTCTATAGAAACATTTTGTGTTGTGAATACTTGACTCTGTCAAATCATGGTTATTCACATAGATTTATGTATCCTTTATTGACTGGGGGCATTAATTTATGCATTAAAAAAATCCCTTATAGTGTGATTAAATGTGATTAATGATATTCTTATGTTGTATTATCTATATGGTAAGAAATTTCATATGCATATTATGAATGTGACACGTGGGAACTGAATTATATATCCATCCAATGTAGTGGTTAATGTTTTTTTTATCTCAAGAGATACTAGGTATAGTTCGTGGGAGTTTATCCTAAGAACACTATGTTATGATGTCTTAGATGTAATCCATGACATTTGCTTATGATTTCATGTTTTATGATTTTTCAACATTCCAATGATGCCTTGATATTATACCATGCTTTTATGGTCATGATTATGAAACTAGAATTTCAATGTCATCATGTTTCTCCTCTTGAATTACATGTACTACTTTACCTTATTATATTATTTTATTATTTCCTTTCTGGTCTTTAAGACTCACCACATTCTTATGTATTCCCTAGGATATCTAAAAATGTATTAGTTGATAAATAGAATTTAAATTCATGTTAGGAAGTTTTAAATAAGTCCTTATATCCCTATTTCAATTTTTTTTGTGATATGTATCTAATGTCACAAATATACTAGTCATTTCAATATTTTAGAGTTGTGGTATGTGTGTATTAATATAATAAATAATGAAATAATGTATATAAAATATATGATATGTCATTTTTGTAATCATATAAAGTTCCATTCATTTTCAAGGATTAGGATTAGAAGATTATATTGAAAAACTAGAGGGATAACATTAAATATAGGAAGAAATCTCTATGTAGTAGTAAATTATAGGGTTAGGGGTTTACAATAAACCAAATTACTATTAAGATAATATAAGTGGATGTAGATCTAACATAGATATACCTTGGGGTAATAATATTTAAAGGGTCTGTTTGGTATTAAATAAACTAACACATGGTGTGTGATGAAAATTATTTTCTACCCACATGGTTTTACAATTCCATGGGATATCCTTTGGTAAATTCAAAATCTCATTCAAACTAGTATGAAGTGTACAAAAATGGCTATGAAATTTTATATTATAAATAAGACCATGAACAACATATATTGATGCATAGAAATTTATATTTTAAGGAATACAAGTTATTTATGAGTTATTTCTTCAATGTTCAAAATTTATCTTTTATAGGTTGAATAGTCTTAACATTCCCAGCCCTAATTTTCTTTTATTTTATTTAGTGAAAGGAAAGAAGAGTAACCGATACAACTACCAATGTGATGGTAAATATAAAAATTTATGAAATGATATTACCAACATGATGGGAGTAGGATAAAAACATATAGTATCTCATCGACGCGGCTGAGAGTTCTCCTCCTAGGGTTCTCCTAGGTTCGGTGTCTCCTTCCTTCCTTGGAGATCTAGTCTAAAATGTCGGTTCAGCTTTCCTGGATCATCCACGGTTGCAGAGTTCTCCTTTTTCCTCTTCTACAAATGCGTCCCCTTCTTCTGTGCCACGTCGGTTTTCTCTACGGTGAAACATATATTTCCGGTTGACTCCTGGGAGTCTCCGCCTTCTCTCGGAACCCCTTTGTGTCTCCGGGGGAGTCGGCTGACTTTTCCTGCTCGTTTTGTCACCTTTTGGAGTAGGTCCGACCTTCCCCGGGACCGTTCAACCCCTCCAGGTGCCGTCATCACTGGTGGGTGTCAGAACTGTGAGGGGAGACCGTTTCTAGATCAAAAACACTTCAAGATCCACATTCATCTCGGATCCGAAACCATATCCCCGTTCGCTCTCTGTTTGGTGTTTCCTATGGCTTTATCTCATGATTCGCGAAGATGGGGAAGGATTAGGGGTGGGGCTCATCTCAGCTTTCAGCTTTCAGCTTTAATGATTTCACACTAGCGCAATGTTCTAACAATTTGAGGTTTTGACTCGCGCAGACCACTCTGTGAGGGTTCACCGCTCTGGACTGCTCGTGAAGAGGCAGTGTCGCGAAGCACCTGCAGCGTAGAGGATTGATTCGCGAAGAGGTGGTTCTGCGAAGAACCTTCCGTGAAGAGGTTTGCTCTACGAAGCTTCGGTCGCGAAGGCCTATGGTGTTGTGTGTGTGCGATTTTCTGGGAAGTGAGGTGAGTTCGCGATGGGGCCGACTCACGAATCATCTGCAGTGAGGGTCGAAGGAGCTGTGTGACCACAATAGTGGTCATCTCGTGAAGTTCTTACTGCACGGATCTGGGGTGTGTGTGTGCTCGTGAAGGACTGAGGGACTGAAGCATCAAAGGCCTTTTGTGGAGAGTCACCCCGCGAAGAGCCTGAGCCTTTGTGTGCCATGAAGGCCACCATGGTGTGTTGCCCCGTGAAGACAAGGGGGGGCGTAACATGAGTTCTTGAGGCAGTGTGGACCACAAAGGGTGGGGAGCTTGGCTCAGGTGGGTGGACTGCGTTAGGGGTCGAGAAGTGGTTTCCAGTCCATAGAACTGCTTGTTGGAGCGAGTCTTGTTTGTTGTGAGGGTGGGTTGGGATTTTCAACGGTGACAGCCCTTAGGCGGATTGTGCTTTCAACCTTTGATTTTCAATATGGATGGTGACTTTGTTGACCAATGGAAGAGGCTATCCCAAATGGACAAAGAAAAAGTGGCAATCGGGGCATGGGGAAATGAAGACCCACTCTTTTAAAAATGCATGTCTCTGCTCGTGGTGGGATTGTTCATTGAATACATTTCAGCTAATCAGGGTACTCTCAAAAACATGCTTCATAACATCTAAAAACTTGATGTGGGAGTGGCTATTAGGGAGGCGGGAACTAATCACATTATCTTCGAGTTATTTAATGAGAGAGACAGGGAAAAAATCATGCATGGCAGACTGTGGTCCTTCAATAATAAGCTCCTCCTCATGGAAGAATTCAAAGTGGGAGATGATATCCAGTGGGTGAATTTAACATGATCCCCCTTCTGGATACGAATTATAGGAATCCCCTTCCTTGCAAGAACGGAACACATAATGAGGGAAATTGGGGACTTCCTAGGCCACTTTCATGAATGGGATTGCTATGAACCAATATAATGGGTCCCAATGGTTCGGATCAAGGCGGTTATTGAGGTATCAGAGCCCCTAAGGATGGGAATGTTCCTGAAAATTGAAGATTCCAACACCTGGATATCATTTGAATTTGAGAAACTCCCGCTCTTCTGCTTTTTTTGTGGTCGACATGGTCACCTAGAAAGAACGTGCTCTACAATACCTAAGATTGGATCAGGTTACATCACCCTCCAATATGGCCCATGGCTCTATGAAAAAGTGAATAAATCTGATTTTATACTAGAGAAGGAAAAAAAAAGGACTGTGACTGTCTCACGTTGGCAAATATGAGTCAGGTGGAACCCACACACGGACAAGTCATTATGATGGGACCTCCAGATTTTTCTAAAGCTGACTATCCCACTCAGAGAGAAGCTGTCATTCATCCTAACCCCCAAAAGGAAAAAAATCAATCATCCACAAGGTCGGCAACGCAGCAAAAAGAACCCCCAAGGCAAAGCTCAACACCAAATCCAATGGACTTCGAACCCCCAGATCCAGATCCGGGCCCACAACCGTCTGAAACTATCACATCACCAATAGAGGCCCATGGAACGATGGGAACTCCAATGCTGGGCCCAATAACCCATCGCACATGGGAAATGGTGCAACGTGGAGCAAGAAATGATCGTGTGGAAGACCCTAACCCCAGGATCAGGAAAAGACAAACCGAAACATTCCAATCGGGGTGGAATCCCACCAACAGATGGAAAACAAAAAGTTGCAAAACAATTCTAGAGGAACCAAAGGCAGCGGCTGGTGAGACCCAGCCCCGCCTAGATAAATGATTGTTTTATGGTGGAACTGTTGTGGGCTTGGAAACCCACGTACGGTTCGCATGCTTCAGCACAATTGCACTCAATGTCACCATGATATGGTTTTCCTATCCGAAACCATACTGGAAAACAAGAACATCAATGGTATTGCTCTGATGTGTGGCTTCCAAGGCTACTTACCGGTGCCCAGATAAGGCCATTCTGGGGGCCTCTTCCTCCTTTTTAATGATGATATTGATGTTAAAATTTTTTCTTTCTCCTTGCACCATGTGGCTAAAACTATTCAAACTACCTTGCACCTACCCTGGACCTTTGTGGAATTCTACGGCTGGCCATCCCATGATGATAAATCCCAATCATAGGACCTTCTAGGCAAGATGCGACATGATTTACCTAGCCCTATTATTTCTGGTGGATATTTCAATGAGATCATGTTCCATAAGGAAAAGTTAGGTGTAAATACTCAACATTCATCCTCAATGTCTAATTTCATGGATGCGGTCACTAGGGCAAACCTGGTCGATTTGGGATACACAGGTAATCCTTTTACATGGTTCCACGACAAAACCGAATGCACCTGCATCGCTGAGCGTCTTGATAGATTATTGGGTTCTACTGATTGGACTAATCTGGTCAACATGTTTTATGTTGGCCACTTGGCCCGTAAGTGTTCAGATCACTACCCAATTTTCATTGATTGTTTGCAAGGAAAACGTAAGCGACGACCCAGCAGACCGTTTATATTTGAGAGCATCTAGTCCAAATACCAGGAATGCGAAGAGGTGGTCTGATCAAGATGGAAGGGATCCCACAAAGATGTTGGCTTCAATCTCCAATAGGTTGCATCTGGTCTGAGATCTTGGATTTACAAGAAATTCCACCAACCTGATAGGCATTGAGATTCCCTTAAAAAGAAGTTGCACAACATCCTCAGGCAACCCCCATCCAATGGAAACATCTCCAGGATCAGTGCTACTCAAAGAGAGCTAGATGTGGCCCTTCGTGATAAGGAAATATTTTGGGCTATGCGGGCGCATGACATCCACATTAAAGAGGTCGACACTAATACAAGGTATTTCCATATGAAATCGTCAGCTAGGCATCGGAAAAACTCTATCATGAGCTTATCACGACCCGATGGAAGCAAAGTCTCTGACACCTACAACATACACGATGTTTGGAAGACTATTTCCAGAACCTCTTCTCCACAGGTACTCCTTTCATGTCAGCTGAAGTGGAAGAATGCATCAGACCCGTGATCACCGATGAGACTAGTCAGCAACTTACAAAAGATGTGACGAATGATGAGATTCATTTGGCTTTGAAAAAAATCCACCCCACTAAGGCCCCGTGACCAGATGGTTTTCATTCCCTATTTTTTAAACAATACTGGCACATTGTCGGTCCTGACATTGGAAAAATGATAAAAAAACATTTGGGTGGGGAATACAAGCATTTCTACCATCAACGAATATGTCCTCATCCTCATCCCCAAAATCAAGAAACCACAGGAAATCCTGTATTTTATACCTATCACCCTCTATAATGTTTCTTATAAGATCTTCTAAAAAATCCTTTTTAATCGGTTGCGTCCATGGCTTCCCGATATTATCTCTGAAAACCAAAGCACCTTCATGGCCAAGTGGCTGATTACTAATAATGAAATTGTAGATCATGAAGTGTTCTGCTCTATGAAAATGCGTTCCACTACGAAAAAAGGATCCATGGCCTGGAAACTGGATATGACCAAAGCCTATGATAAAGTGGAATGGAAATTCCTAAGAGATGTGATGCAATGAATGGGCTTCTGTACTAAATGGAAAGATATCGTCATGCACTGCATCTCGACCGTCTCCTTCAGAATCAAGGTCAATGGGGAGCTCAACAGAGGATTCTCCCCAAACTGAGGCCTGCGCCAGGGAGATCCTATCTCCCCTTTTCTATTCATCTTGGTTGCTGACATCTTCTCTAACCATATTTCCAGGGCTGAATCCTCTTCATCTATTCATGGAGCAATGGAATTCCATAAGATCCCACAAGTGTCACATCTTCTCTTCGTCGATGACTACCTCTTTTTACCTAGATCCACTATTAATGAGTGTCGGATGATCAGCCACTCGATTCAGCAATATGAGTGGGCGTCTGGACAATCTATCAACCACGAAAAATCAGAAATCTCCTTCCGCGTAGGGGTGCCTCATGCCAAGAGAGCTGATCTTTGTGCATATACAGGCATCCATATGGTCAATAAACACAAAAAGTATCTCGGACTCCCTATGGTGATTGGCCTATCCAAAATAGAAATCTTTGCAGCCCTGGTGGATAGAATTGAGAAAAAAGTTCAAGGCCAGATCCCAAAAAGAATCTCCAAAGTGGAAAAAGGAACCCTCATTAAAGTGGTCATTCAGTCTATCCCCAGTTACTTTATGTCTATGATTAAGCTCCCAACGGCCATCGTCAAACTGATCCATTCTCATACTTCCATCTTCTGGTGGGGGGAAAATGATGGAAGAAATAAACCCCGTTGGGTGGCCTGGGAGAAACTCTACAAACCCAAGTCGGAGGGAGGGATGGGATTCCAGAACCTTCTTCTGTTCAATGATGCACTGCTGGCCAAGAAAGGATGGAACCTTTTGAACCGTCCATAATCTTTTTGTGTGCGGGTACTCGGTGCCATGTACTTTCCCCACAAGGACTTCCATGGATCGTTTCTAGGCCCCCATCCCAGCTTCCTCTGGAGAAGTATTTATGGGGCCCGAAATCTCCTTGAGAAAGGGGTCTCCTGGAGGATTGGAAATGGCATATCTATCAACATATGGATCGATCCCTAGCTTTTCTGCACGGATGGAATGCAGGACACATCCCCCTCCCAACCTGTTCTTGAAGACGCCACTGTCAACTAACTCTTTTTGGAACATGGCCCGGGGTGGTGTGTGGAAAAGATTCAGGACCGGTTTAATGAAAGAGACCAAAAAATTATTCTGAGCATCCCCTGTGTCCCTGATGCAGGCCCCAACCATCTTTTTTGGACCAATGATGTCTCAGGCGACTACACGGTGAGATCCGAATATAGAATGGCTCGTGGCATTCACTCTCTCGACTGTGATGATGGACCTTGGAAAGTGCTTTGGAAGATCAACGTCCCTTAAAAAATATGCCAATTTTGGTGGCAGGTGTGCATGATCACCCTCCCTACCATGAGCCTCCTTGTTTACCGTCACGTGGCCAATTCGGAATCCTATCCTTTTTTCCCGAATATTCCTGAAACTCCCTGGAATGTCATCACTCAATTCTCGGGAGCCAAGAAAATCTGAAAAAATGGGGCTCGGCTTTGGATGCTTCTCTGGATTTTGTCTCTGATCTCCCAGATCTTCTGATGCGATGTTGCTCATCTCTATCATCGATCGATGCCATCTCTAGTTTTACCCTGGCCTGAATCATTTAGGTTTGGCGTAATGACTCGGTTTTCCACCACATTCATCACCCTCTTGAGTTCTAGATTGAGCAAGCAACTTCATGGATTGAGGTCTGGAAGGACCGCAATGGACACATTGGGCCAGATGCTCCCCCCTCCTACCCCCCTCAATGGACCCCACCCCCATCAGAAGGGAGTCTTAAGTGTAACGTGGATGCTTCTCTCTCCAAGGATGGGCATGTAGCTCTTGGAATCCTGGCGCGAAATCATCTGGGGCAGATTGTGGTCGAAAAAGTTGAATCCCATTAGGCCTCCTGGGAACATGCAGTTGGTGAGGCCGCTGCCATCCTAGCAGGCATGATGCTCACTGTGGAACGTGGATGGGCTGATATTATCATTGAGTATGACTACCTCTCTGTTATCAATGCCATTAACCACAATGATAACAGACTCCAATAATTTTGCTTCATCATCCGGAGAATCTGCTCATTGCGCCAAGGCTTCTCTTATTGCACCTTCTCATTAACCAAAAGGGAAGGAAACAATTCAGGCCATCAGCTGGTGGCCTCAGGCCCCTTCGATATCAACCAACTATTGCTAGAAAATTTCCCTTCATGGCTCTGATTATGTACGGCTGCTGATCTTCGTCATTAATATTATCCTTCTTTCTTCTCAAAAAAATGATGGGAGTAGGATTTGAGAACTTCATGATAATACTTACTTAATTAACTTATAATTTGAATTGAAACATGAATAAAGAGGAACACCCACATACCTATTATAAAGAGAATGTTTCAATTTAGACCTTTATGTGGTGAAGGTGTAGATCTTCTTGTTGATCTTCCAATCACATAATTATTGAAAAATGGACCAACTACATTGAAAAGATCTTCTCTGTGATTCAATTATCTGATCAAGATAAGATCATGGGTCTATTTTTGTCACATGGAGGGTGAATCTAATAAATGATGTACATTGATTTGGAACATTGATCCTCATGAAGAGGTTGTAGTGATGGAGTGGAAAGAATTAAGGAATATTTTTTATAAACATTTTCATTACGATCTTTAACATAAAATATAGAGGGAGTTTCTCGGACTGAAAAAGGAGGATGAAACCATAGGGGCATATGTGGAAGAAATTACAATACATTGAATATAAACCTATTTATTTTTAATTAACCCTAAATGTAAATTTGGACACTTCCATTGTGGTTTAAATCTGAATCAATGAAAATATTTGGAGATTTTTGACTTTGATATATTTGAATAACATTAATGGCGTGACGCAATAGTTAAAATGGAAGGGGATGAATCTCAAGGGTCTCACGGGACTAGATATATGAAACAGAGAATGATTTTTATGTAAGTGGTAGTGATGAAAAAATGTCACAGTGTTCAGAAAATACAATATCCCACCTTTAAAAAGTATGGGAAGAGGAATCCAATATATTTCCTGAAGGGTATATGGAAATACATTTGGTATGGTAATGAGGGGAATCTATCTAGTGGATTATGATTTCATAATCCCACTAATGTGATGAAAGAATTAAAATTTCTTGTCAATCATTATCATTTGTTTACTATTTTATATACAATAAACGAGGACACTATTTAAACCAATTTACTATGAAAACTTTTATCAAAAAAATTCCAAAATTACCACTATTTTTCGGAGAGAAAGGGTGAGAATATTTCATCCTAAAAGCTGAGGTCTAACATGAAAATAAGGCAATGTCATGTACACGAGTTATTCATTCAAGGATAGTGAACATAATATTTTTTTTTCAGATTATACACATTCTATTGTATCATGAATGTTTAATATCCATTAAATGTCATTGTCAAAATATGTATACTGAGTTATTTGTGAAAAAGGAAAATGGGGAAATCATCACATCCCATTTAAATAACTTATCCCCTATCAATATTTTCTAGATGATTTTTCCTAGTGAACCTTTTTACAATCCCATTAGAGTAATTTAACATTATCCAGGGGATGAATTTTTGTTCCATTTATAACAAAAACATACATTTCTAGGATAATAAAGTCAACATATGTACCTAAAATTTGCCTTCAGTTTAATATAAGTGTAAGGAGGAGGATATATTTCCTTTAGAATTATCATCTCAAGAATAAATATAATTTCTTTATAAGTAAGTGTATCGTATTAAATTATTCAAACTGAGGAAAATATCATCTTTGATGAAAAAAACATTATAAGAAAATATAATGATGTTTTACTTAAATAATTACTTGTTATTACTCCAAAACTATAGATTGTGTTATCGATCGAATATATATATCGGGATCAAGTAACATTACCATTCTACTTTATCAGTACCAAAGGGATAACTATGTATCCTTTGATGATGAAGGAAATTAAATTATGGACCAGATCAGAATTTTTTATGAATATACATAGTTTCATTAGATTATCTAGGTACTATAGTTAAATTTTGAGAAAAGTAAAATGCTTGTAAAAACCAATACTAATGCTAAAATTAAAGGGAGTGATGTGTTTCTAGATAAATAAATTTTAGAATAGAATTAAAAATTAAAAAGAAGAAGATAATCACTGCACATGTGCTCACATTACCCACCACTGGGGAAGGATTTATTATCCAAAATGATGCATCCAAAAAGGGATTGAGTTTTGTACTGATTCAAAATTAAAAATTGATAGCCTATACCACCTAAAAAATAAAGATCCATGAGTAGAACTTCCAAACACATGATCTGGAATTGGCTATCGTGATATTGATATTGAATACATTGTCACATTATCTCATATTGGAGAAATGTGACATATATACAAATCATAAATGGCTCAAGTATATATCCCTAGATTAAGAGAAAAATATGTTATAGGGATAATTTTCATAACTAATCAATGATTAAGAATTTTCAATCAATTAACATAATTGGAGGCGAATAAAGTAACATATTCTTTTAGTATAAAGGATCATATAACCCTACCTACTATGAGTGTTGAAAAGGATCCAATTTTACTGAACATATAAATAATGGACATGAGAATCATACAAGAAACATCATCCTACCATGTTAAAATAAATTCTCAAACATCCATTCTTGAGAGGATTGTAAAGAACCAAAATTTTGATAAGAAGGTATAAAAAAGGATACAAATATTTTGTATTTCAATCTTTCTAAATATGGAGATATAAGGATTTGAATCTGAATATATGTACAATAAAAAAACTAAACTGAGGTGGGAAATTTTTTTGGCTCTGGATATAGTGGAAGTTCCTCTTGGGCTTACAGAAAACTCATCATATGTAAAATTAGATATATTTTTCATATATTATACAATAAATAAACAAAATGAATAAAGTAATTTTTCTAAATAATATCGAAAACGTTCTACAGAAACAAGATAAGATATTTTCGGGTTAAATTTATAATTATTTTAAATAGATTATAATAAATAATACCTCATTATTGATATCATTATAAAATGAATATGGTGATCATCTGAAACCATTTTCAGTTAACATTGGTTCTCTTATGGGATACAAGTTCAGAATCCCACTATTGGTGATCCACACATTCTCATATGATCTCCAAACAACGATGATGGATAGTGAGGTGCTATTATGGAAGGTTTCTCATCTTGTGGAATTCATCTTTATCTCTATGATGAATTATTTAGGCTCAAAGAATCATTGTGCACCACAATTCTCAATTTCAATAAATCTCTACACAATAGGTAAAATCATATATTTATAGAGATAAAGTTATCATTAAAATATTATTTAATAGTACAAAAAAAATTGAATAATATATTAAACCTTATATGACCCCATTCAATGTAATTATAATTATTATATTATTTTATCATTGATTTCAATAACTGGTGTAATGATTATTGGAAATGGGCGTGCAGTGGAAGCCCCAAATATGTGGTTTTTTACAATTTTCTACCGACATTCTATGTGAGCATGTCGCTGTCAGCGAAGGGAAGCCCGTTGAAAGTTTAGGACCACACGTGACGGATTTTAAGCACAAAATAAACTCTAAAAAATACCTGGTTTAGATATGAAGCTACACACGATGTCTTCTCATCGTTTTCGATCACTTCTTGAAGAATCTGAAGTTTAATTCCTATAGATCGTCCACATATGCTTCAAGGAATCTACGTGAGTGATGTTCTTCATAATCCGGGTGCTTGCGTAGAAGTTCAACGATGCCTTCGTCAATGTTCACCGCATCACTTTTCTAGAAATGCATGAGAGAGTGCCCGATCCTAAGTCCTTAGATCCAGAGCTTCTCTATCTGGAAAATGGGTGAGAAATGAGGAGAGAGAATCACCATGAATATTCATTAGAAATCTCCTCTCCTATAATATTTATAGTGATTAATTAATTTCTCGAAAATGCCATCCTGGCCCCCGAATACTTAACACACTATCAACAACATTTTTTGAGTACTAAAATGAGTCATAAATATATTTATCACTTACTAGTAATATATTAAAATATATTAAATTAAAATAATTAAGTCATTAATTCGACTAGTCACTCCCATAAATATTAATTAAACCTGAATAATTTAATATTTTTCAATTAATATTTTTCATATATTTACATAAAAGCTCGTAAATAAATTTAATAAATAAATTCAATACTCATTTTTCTATACTCGAGTAATAGGAATTTATTTATTGAATTGGTGATCATTTAACTCTGGACAAATCCCGGACCCCTGTGGCAAGGCCCACTATGTCCAAAAATCCTATTCAAGTGAATAGAGAAGATTCTTGGCTACTCTATTATGTGTGACCCTCTAGGACCTTATCTCGATAGTAGTGAATAGTATTCAAAGACCATGAGTAAGATCTTGCCACCCATCATGGCCCTTGAAGAAATAAGGATTTTCACAGTAATGAAAACCAACATATGAACATGCACTGTGTAATATAATCTATTTTTCTATAATATCTCATAAAATAGGATGTACTCACGTGTCATCACCCATTTCATGATTTATAGTTTGTTTATTTAACTGGACGGATTTACCCTTGACTGTCATGGCCATGATCTTATAAAGCTAATGCCATCCATATCGACATGGCTTGAGATATATTAATTCCATAACTTGGAAGAAAAAAATCCTTTCTTGAATATTCAACAACTACCATGCCACCAACGACGCACCAGACAAAAACTACCTCACCAAAACTTCATTTCCATGGTTTTAATCTTGCATCAAAGTACACAATCAAATGACAAACATTGGTAATGATCTCAAGTTAGGATACCATTACACATGATCATCGATAGGAACATCCAACGAAACTTGAAACATGTGGTGTTCTTATTGGCGGGCCAGTCCTCATGATCTTGCAACTCGATATCACCGGGTGAGAACTTCATGAGATTAAGTATCAATTCTTATGAGCCCCCAACACCTGATAGTCAAACATCTACAGTGTCTAACTAGTAAGATGTATCTAGACCATAGAACATATATTTGTGATTAATTTAGTAGTATCTAGAGGTACTCATTATATTCTGGGAGCTTCTATAACCTTTTGATATGACAATTAACTATTGAAAAATACCATTTCAATAGTGGACGTAGAAAAATCTATAGTATTATGGTAAGATGACTTCATGGATAGCTAACTGTATATACAATATGTTAATAAAAAGTGATGAATTTTCTGGTCTAGGGCACCCACTATTTCACCAATTCCACTTACACTAGATCCAACTTGCTAACCAAATTTTTTAGCTACTCACAAGATAAACATGATGTTTTTGCTGAGTATTGGATTTAGATATTGGGTCCACCATGGTTCTGTCGCGTGGCTATTCTACTACAGCGACCTTATCTCCTTGTGTAAATTTTTTCAAGAGATGGTATCCCATGTATATTCCTTTTTTCCATAGTCATAACTTGAAATCTTGGCTAGTAAGAATATCCTAATTTACCTTTTGATTATACTTTTCTCACCAGGTGCGATTCCAAGAACTGGAACAAATCATTGCTTTAACTGCTTTATAAATATCTTAGAAGTTATAATGTACTCGCATTTGTAGGTATGGCACCACTGGATGATATGAGCTTGACTCGATCATCTCTTTTTGCCTAAATGTAATACTAGATCTCATTGATCTATGAAAGTCAAGTTTGTATCCCCAAAAACTAGTATCCTTTATTCTCCACTTACCAGGTACATATCTTTTGTACCTTTCTAAGTAAAATTAGATAGTTCTGACTACATCCCTTGTAGAGCTCCTAGATATAACTCATATTTACCTACTGTAAAATTTACCTTGGAAATATTGGTTCTTGTACAGATTATGTCATGCGTGATTGATCCATCGTTACGATGTATGGATTGTAACTCACCAGGTTTATCTATTCCCATGTCACAGATAGATCAAAATGAAGAGATTATTCCATATAACATAGGCAATGATTCATCTCTTCAATTGTTCCAACTTGTATTTTTTAATATAATGTCACTATATGTATGATTGAATGGGACCAAGAAACCTATAGATCTACCTTAGTAGATCTTGTTCCCTAGAACTTAGGTTGCTACTTTAAGACAATCATTAGAGAGTCATTTTTTTTGGTCTTAACTAAATGTCAGACCAATGTCTTTTCTCCACATGTTTCTGAACATATTTTTGTTTAGAGGAACATTGATTGTCCCACTAACCTCATGTTGACACATGGAAAACATTTTTTTCAAATTTATTTTCAATGACCATGTTTCTTACTTTAATCTAAAATCGGATTTTAGTAACTTGAAACCTTTATTAACATTTTTTGACGTGACCATCCCTTTTTAGTGGTGTCGTATAGACACCGTCCATGATTGTTGGTGATGACATCCAATCCTAAATAAATTGATCATAGATATAACTATGATAAGTAAAATTCTAATGGAGTTAGTCATAATGACTCGGTTAAATTAGTCAATCCTTATAAGAAACAAGATCATACCTTCCATGTATCAACTCACTTGAATACCCACCATTGTATTATAAATAATATCACATTTTCTCATTGATACATGTAATCCAATAATTGAATTTTAGTGGATCTTATCAATTCTAGCTAATTTCCATCTACTACGTAATTGTAGAAAATATTATTCACATTGAATATTAGATCACCAACCATGGTGAATATAAAAACCATCACCATGATTTTATCCTTCCTACGTAGTATGTGGCTCTAGAACATACATTGTTCCACATGCGCTTGTGGAACTAGTTCCTATGCCAACTATTTTGTGCATCTTGAACATTGACTAAAAATAAGTCAACATAGGTCCCACTATCTCTGATAGAAATGTGCACCCTTATATAGATATGTATGCCTTTACTTGACTACAAATTTTCTACCTTAGAGATTTATTTAATATCCTAAGTAATCGTTAGGATAGGTACCTTAGATGCATAATGTGTTTATATAGATGCATGTTTGTTTTTATCCGAACAAACTATTTTCATCCTAACACATATCCTTATGACATAATGGATTTCAATCATACTATGACTCATATGAGATCCATTTTTCATTATAGTTGGCATATGGTTGTGGGATATCATTGTTATTTACAAATAATTTCATGAAATATAATGGACGTTTCTACTAGTGGCAATATTTATATTACATACATCAATTATTTGATGTATAAAATGTGCATTTAGGAATTACTCTATGCTATATTTTATTAATCAACGTTGATATGGAAGACTAAATCATCAATCCTCCTACTTAACATCAAGGTTGTGATGTCGATAAGGTAATGTGAATTTAAGAATTTCTCCATGCTACATTATCATGATTAATGAATGATTGGTTGAGCTATTCTTCATTATCCCAACTCGAAGCAACTCATAACTTTTGACCATGCATATACTTCACTTTGATATTCCTTAATTACTTAAAGGAATATTGTGATTTATATATAACTCGAGATTATACTTGGAATAGTTCATGCTTACTAGTTGAGCTATTTGCAAATTCTTTGTGACATACCTTTATTTCTAAAGTCTCATTCGTACAAACTAAAGACATCGATAATACCCAATGTATTTAGTTGTTCCAAGGCTAAATACCATATGTGGTATATTCATGACATCCCTATTTAGTATTACTTAACAACGAATTAACCTGCCACAACTATGTATAAGTATTACATTTATATTCATCACTAATTGTCTATGATTGATGTCTTACATAACTAGTGATTGAGTTTACCAAAAACAACATTCATTTCAGAAACTAAAAGAATGGATCCATGCATCCAAGGACACATGAGATTAATTTTGGTTGTTATACTCAATCAATAGTTTAACATGATTCTTTCACTTGGATATTAAAGAAGTCGTGTACTTCTCACCATTGGCCTAGCCATCACCCTTTCGCAGCCACTTTGAGAATAAAGCAGACTTCCAGTAAGGTTTATATACTAACATGGTTATTGTATTGAAACGCACATATGTAAAAATAATATCGTATTAAATATCCATGTAGTAAAAGGATACATTACATTGATGAATATTCCTGATGTAGAAGCAAAAAACTTGCTTCCTTAAATCAGTTTATAGCTTTTAAACTTCAATAGTATTATTTTATAATATTCAATTCAAATAACCATTGTTAATAACTCATTAATTGAAGGACATCATGAATGTGTTATTGGAATTAAATGCCTTTTACCTCTACATATCGTCTATCAATTAATCCACAGTAAGAATTAAATCTTATTTGTCTTTTATTCTTATTAATTTGGAAAATCTTACCAAAATTGGTAATGAATCTTTTACTCAATACTTGTTCATTTTGTAACTTAAAACGAGACTTAAGTAATGTGGTGAAAAATGATATTTAAAGATCATGATCAATCTTTCAATTTACACATGTCGGTGTAAGTTTCACCTCATTCATATTATTTCTTCGCTTTCTCCTTGCAAAATTCTCAGAGATGAGACTTTATGTTATATCACCCATGTTATCGTGTCACAACCACAACTGACATTAGATGTTGATGAAAGCATAATGATATAAATATCATATGCAATGTACATTAGTCTCTTGTAAGCAATTTTCCCCCTCGCTTCTTGAGGTAGTTTAATAGTTTTAGGGCTACTGAAACATTGAGTTTCCTATATCATAGTACTATATGCATTCACCTGTACTATTCATTGATACTCCTGTCAGTGTGGACATTTACTTTGTGAAATATTTACCGTAGTTTAATCTTGTGGTAGAACATGACATTTTTCTATAAAAAATGAATTTTAGTAGTTGACTGCCTTTTATCTGGATTATCGTTTAGACATTTTTGATTAATTACCTAAATAATTTTATGTATCCAACTATTTTATAGGATTCTAGGTATCCTCTGATCTAGAATCGAAGTACTATGTTGCTTGGTGGGTTCTAGGTAGACTTTTGGACGACTGACCATTTTAACTTTTGGCTCCTCGATCTGTTGAGTGATGTCCCAGCTTCTTAAAATCAGAACATGATTTACTCAACACTTTCATCTAAAATTAAAATAAACTAGATATGGCTATTTATTTTCTACAATTTTAGTTATGTCATCCCATAATTATTTTTGGGACCTCCTGGTAGTAAGAAGCACCCTCACCTATGGCATGACCGACACCTCAAACAGTTGGTTTTGTCCAAACATGAATGACAGAAGGCGGTTATGACTTAATATATATTTGGAGGGTTTTATTATTTTTAATGCGACGAATGATATCATTTTCAATTTTTATAAGAATGTTCTATGTGAATGCAGTCACAACTGACCGTGCAATAAATAGAAATTTCATCTTGTCCCATGTTCATTTTATCTTGCATGCTTTTTTTATTATTATACTTTGTGATCGCACAATAAATTACAGATTCACAAAAATAATAAACCATGAAGAAATAAAACATACACCTGATCATGAGTCGGTTCTAATTATTGATCCATTGAGTGAATATTAGACAAACTGCAAAGCTATGGGTAAGTACCTTTAGTAGCGTGGCTTGTAACTTGAACAAAAACATATGCTCATCCAATGCAACCAACTCCTGTCTGGTGTGTCACTATCACTTGGCACGAAGCATGTCATACATCATCTCGTCATTATACAACTGTATTCACACACATGCGAGGGGGTCTTGGGGTATAAAATTACAACTCTAAGATTGGGCGCACAGACCCTTATATATATAATGGAACTCTAGATGACACAATGATTGTATTTTATTTAATTAAGCTAATTATTAAAAAACCATTTCAATAAATAAAGAATTAAATAAAATAAATAATCACCAAACATACATTGGTTGGTCCACAACTCAAAACCAGTATACGCTTTAACTAGTGTATATATAAAGTAAATACATAATAAAAGTAAACAGGCATTAAATAAATTCTGAGGGAATTTAATCAAATTAAAAACATCACTCTTGTTTTTAATTCAATTTAGTGTCGTTCAGTCCCAATTTAATTAATTTTATTTTAAAACTAAAATTAAATTTATTAATTATTTTAATTAAACACCAATTAAATTATTGATGCTGCATAAATTTTTAATAAAAAAAATAATATTTTTAATTAATACAATTATGAAATGTAATAAAATAAATTATTTTAATTAATTTTTTGATTATTTTAAAATAACTGAGCCTATTGAACTTCATTCAGGGGCGTTCTGGGCCAGGCCGGGCCGCCCAATCCCATTCCAAGATGGGCCGACCCGACCAAATTTATTACGGGGTAGAGCGAGTAACCTGCCAGCTAAGAGGACCGGGTGGCACCCAGAAAGGGATAGGTCTGTGGGGGTGCATGCAGGATGAGAGAGGTGTGGCGTGTCACTCTAGTTGAGGGAGGAGGTCGTTCCATAGCACCAGTCAGAGGTGGTGGTCAGGTGGATGGAGACAACCTAGGGGGTTGTCCACAACCTGCAGGGGCACCGCAGGGTGTCGGTGTAGTGGTCTGGGAGATGGTCGGCCAACCTATTGGATGGTGCGCACTGCATGGGGCTAGCCTGGGGCACCACACTTCTGCGGGTGCACTACGGGAGGCGGACTGCTGGAAGAGGACACCACCGATGCGGGCTATCCGCATGCGGGCTAGGGAGTGCATGCAGGGAGCACATGCAGTGAGGTCAGAAGGCTGTGTGGTCAAGGGGAAGAGCAGAGGAGGGGCATCCTAGGGTGTTGGTATAGGGTTGGGTGTGACACTGGCCTGTGCACGGGGAGCTGGGTGTCACGGATGAGTGGCCTAAGAGTGGACCGTGGAGTGTGGTGCCCTAGTTCTATGCATGGAAGCATCTCTCCAAAAGGGAGGGAGGCCAACCGGGTGTGCCTCCATGGGAGAAGACAGGCGGCAAGGCAGCGGGGTGCGGGACACGCCGGCTCAGCAGGTGAAGAGTAGCCCTGGGCCACTACTACCCGCACGGGTCGAGGTATGGGGTTCCTAGGGTGGTGAACGGGTGTGGGTTGTCGCCAGGTGTTCACAAGGCTGGCGGATGGGGTGTGCCACGGTGTTCTAGGGCACCAGGTGCAGGTGGCTCCAGCCTTTGTGTCGCGGCGCTGGTTTGGGAGGACCAGCGACTTGGTCCAGGGGGAGGGGGGAGGCCAACAAGTGAGTGCTGGGGTGGCGCTCGGTGCCACAATGGAAGGAAGCAGACCAGAGGGAGGGGTGGACATTGTCGCTCGTGGCCTGTGTGCCACACGACGGGAGGTGAGAAAAAAAACAGGGGCCACTCACCCCCACCCCCAATTTGTTTTTTAATTTCATGACTAGGCCATCACCCCAACCCTTAATTTTTTTTCTTTTTGTTGACCTGCATTACGGGTCAAACCCCTTTCGGCCTTTTTTTTAAATTTTATAATGCCTACATTTAGTCTAGAAAATATTAAACCATAAAATAATAAAATATAATTATAATACAATATTATAATAATAAAATTATTATTATAATTAAACTATAAATATTATATAAAATTATTATGATAATAAAATTAATAATCCTCACCAGAAAATACTATTCCAGTGTAAATGGATTAAGATAAAATTGGTTCATCAAATTAGAACCTCATTAAATGACCTTTTTTAATCCGAATTTAGAACATTAGATGACCATAGAATAGTCATCCAATATCAGATTAAAATGCGGTCTGCAGCGTTGGGACCGTATAAAAAATATCTTCATAACATAATTAAAATTTAATTTTTCTTATCTTAAAAATGACATGCGTCCCTCTAATATCACTTGATGGAAGTAGGCGTGAATCCGAAACCCCAAATAGGTGGCTTTTTAAAATTTTCCACCGATGTTCAACGTGAACTTGTCGACTTCGGTGAAGAGAAGCCCAGTCAAAGCTGACGACCAAAAGATAAGGATTTTAAGCACAAAATAAACTCTAAAAAATACCTGGTTTAGATCTGAAGTCGTGCATGAGGTCTAGTCGTCATTGGCGATCACTACTCAAATAATCCGAAGTCGAATTCCTCTCGATCTTCCACACATGCTTCAAGGAATCAGCAGGTGTGTCGTTCTTCATAATCTGGGTGCTAGCACAGAATTGTGACGATGCCTTCGACACTCCAATGATCACCACATTGCTTGGCTAGCGCTACCTGAGAGAGTGCTCAATCAAAAGTCCTTGGATCCAGAGACTCTCTCTAGAACATGGGAGAGAGGAGAGGAGAGAAAAACACCATGAATAGTCATTTAAAATATCCTCTCATCTAATATTTATATTGGTTAATTAATTACTTAGAAATGCCAACCCAGCCACCAAATACCTAACTCACTATCAACAAAATTTTATAACTACTAAACTAAGTCATAAAAATTATTATCACTATATTGTAATATATTAAAATAACTTACATAAAAATAATAATTAATTCATTAAGTCGACTCGTCGCTCCCATAAATATTAATTCAACCTTGAATAATTTAATATTTTTCAATTAATATTTTTCATGTATTTACTTAAAAACTCTTAAATACATTTAATAAATAAATTCAATACTCATTGTCCTAATATTGAATAACATGAATTTATTTATTGAATTGGTGATCGTTTAACTCATGAAAAATTCCAGACACCTGTGGCAGGTCGCACTATGTCCAAAACTCTTATTCAGCTGAATATGACAGATTCTTGAATACACTATTGTGTGTGACCCTCTAGGCCCTAATATCGACAGTAGTGAATATTATTCACAGACCAAGATCAGGATCAAACAACCCATCAAGGCCCCTGAAGAAATAAAGATTGTCACAACAGCGAGAACCAACCTATGAACACACATTGTGTAATATAATCTCTTTGTATATAATATCTCATGAAGCAGGATGCACTGACACGTCATCTCCCTTTTATTGCTTTATAGTTTGTTGATTTAACATGAAGGTTTTACCCTTGACATCCATGGTCATGGTCTTATGAAGGTACTGCAATCCATATCAACATGGCCTAAGATATATTACTTCCATAACCCAGAAAAGACAAATCCTTTCTTGAACATTAAACTAGTGACTTTTCACCAACGACGCACCCGACACAAACTACCTTTCCATGACTACATTGCAATGGTTTTTCTGTTGCATCAAAGTATGCAATCAAATGACATAAATTGGTTTTGATTTCAAGTAAGGAGACCATTACACATGATCATAAATAAGAACATCCAATGACACCTGAAACATGTGGTGTTCCTATTGGTAGGTCATCCCTCATGATCTCACTACTTGAGATCACCAAGTGTGAACTTCATGAGAATAATTCTCAATGTTTATGATCCCACAACACCTAATAGTCAAACATCTACAATATCCAATTATTAAGATGTATCTAGACCATAGAACATATATTTAAGATTAATGTCATAGTATCTAGAGGTTCTCTTTATATCCCGAGACCTGATATAACCTTTCGATATGAAAATTAAACTTTGGACATTACTATTTCAACAATTAATGTAGAAAAGTCTGCACTATAATGGTAAGATGACATCATGCATAGTTAACTGTATACACGAAATGGTAATCAAAAGCACTGAATAGTTGGGTCTAGGGCCCCCACTATTTCAAAAATTACAAATAATATTTTACTAGATTTCAAATGAATATTTATTTCCGAACAAAACCTTGGTTCACTAGTCCTCATTATAATTAATAAAATATCAACATGAAATTTTATTCACTCAATAAATAATTATTATATATATTAATATGCATAATAAAATAATAAAATTTGATTTAATATTTATTTAGTTTTGTGATCAATAAAAATGAATACAATTACATCTTGGTCTGGAGAATAATATTTATTCAAATAAATAATTCAAATATAATTTAATTAATATCAAAAGACAAACATTCTGTCTGGCACTCAAAGCATCCTTATCATTTTCATTAGGCAGGAAGGCAAAAAGTACTTCACTACAATCTAGATCTGGGTTAAGTCAGCCAAGAGAAAGAAGTTAATGTATCAACGTCAACAACTACACATGATCACTCAATGCCAAATAAAATCAGTTTTTCATGACACCTCATCAACAATGATTCACATTCGATTCATTATATTATTAAATCGATATTTATTTCATTGAATTCATGAAATAAACTCTTAATTACACCCAGGAGTTCACACCATGATCCTAGTTTTTAATTTATCTTGATATTTGCTTGATGTTAGATAATATTTATGAGGTATATGTTGAGTTTTTGGTGAGAGTTTTGGTGATTATGGGATTTCAGGTGGGTTTTCATCCTATGAATTATTTGGTGAGAAACCATACATTTGGCTAATGTGGATGCATTTTTCTATTCATTTTGTTCTTATACTACATGATTTTCATTTCCTCCAAAAGGTTTGTTTTGAAATGTGAGAGGAAAAAGAGTATCAGTGAGGCTCTTTGGTTGTGTTAGGGAAAAGGTTCATGGCCTACACATGATTAAGAAAAACCATGTGACAATCATGAATGAGATTTTTTAAGTTTTAGAGAGGCGATTTCCATGGTAGGAACACAGTTTATCAAACCATACTTCCATCTTGTGAATGTTTCCTCTTCTTGTAGTAGGGCATGTATAATTGGAAAACTATTCTAAAAACATTACGGACAAATTGATTGGTAATTATAGGTTCTTAAAAAAATTAATTATACTTTACCCCCCTCTTTTAAACCCACTTAGAGATTATTTTCCCGTATTTATCCTAGGATCACTATGGGGCTCCCAAATCATCATACTCCTTGGATCGTCCTACTTGGTTGATACTCATTCATGATTACAAGGTGAGTTCTTCTTAGATTATGGTCTCTTTTCCTTATTTTATCCTATTTGTCTTCTGGTTCATAATTCTTCCTTGGCAGGGTTCTCTTTTGGATGAATCATAGTGTAGGAAAATGATGTTGTTCTGTGTTTTATTGATTCTAGTGTGCAAGGTTTGTTCATCAGGCTGGATTCCCCCTTCTCCTAAGGTTTTCTCTCATTCAAACACTATTGATGTAGGTTTTCATGTCTAATTTATTTATGAATCATTCAATTTGTTTCATGATATTTGATAATTAACTTATAAACATAGTATTCATATTTATGATGTACCAGTTTGATATGTTTTGGTGTTTCTATGTTGGAAATTTTGTTTAAAATGGGGTTTTAATGTATTTATTTATTTATTCTTCTATTTATATGGATCCATGGTTTTGGATGAAATGGCAATTGGCCTTTTAAAATAAAAATTGGGTATTTTTGGATTGGGTGTATCCTTATATAGATTTTGGTGTTTGGTTCACATGCGAATTAGGTTTGTTAGTGGAATTTTGTTTCTTTTTAGTTGGATTTTTACATGTGGATCCTAGTGAGAGGACTTCCGTGATACTTCTGTTCATTAATTACAATCATTGGTGATTTTTATGTTTATAACGAGTGTTCCATTAGATGTGGGCATATCTATATGTGAATTAGGATTCACATATAGATATTCATATAAATGAGAATGTCTTTTTATCATTGTCATTCTCTTCCGGAGCTCTCCACCTATTAATTAGTTTTTTTAAAAACATCCAATGTTTAATAGATGGTTTCTTGGTATCTAAGTAAATTAAAATGTATCTTAAAAATTAATTTTCCAAATTATGGACGATCTTGAACCTTGATATATAATTTGTTAACTAAATGGAATAAAATGTACAATTGTATTATTCCTAGTAAAAATATTGTTTTTATCATGGTTTTAGAAATGGTTTTGTAATGGATGGTATTTAAATTGGTAATAGTTTTATAATTGTAAATGTAAATGCCCAGTTGGTACCTTGTGATGTTTGTAAATTTTTATTTAAAATCCATATGTTGTAGGCCCTATAGGTACATTGTATGTTCAGATGTGTGATGTATACCATTATGTTCATTCTTCCGATGGGAGGGCCTTCGTTGGTGTCAGGGTCTGGAAAAATGCAAGCATAGTGGCATTTGTTAGCTGAGTTAATGCCAAGCATGTGGTGATATTAGTTTAGAGTATCCATGTTGGTTATTAACTATGAAGTTCCATAATATGCTAAAATTTAGGTCCAAATTGAGTACATCCTAGGATTTCATTTAGAGATGTTCTAGAAATTCCCATGATTACACGTCTTTATTCTTCTATTTTAATTTGTATCACCTTGATTTCTTGTTAATTTGCTACCTATTTTCTTACAACTATTCTGATCCTTTATTTGTTATTTTTTGGATATCCCATGTTTATTGTTTTTAGTTTAGATTTCTATTTCTCTTATAAATTATGTTTTTTGTTCTTATACTTCATTTTTCCTCTAAATTTTATTTCAAATGAGAAATCATTTTAGAATGGGCAAAATGTTTTTTTTCAAAGGGGAATTTCTTGAAAGTGGTGTTTTTTGTTTTAATAATAAAAAAATACATTATTAAATGTAATTCAAACTATAATTTATATACTATTTTGGGGAAATGACATGTATGGATTATTTGGTTCTTACCTACTGAGTTATTTTATGGTCGCATCCTACTTGTTCCACTCGGTGTTAGTAGACCTGAGATATTTTTTTGGTTTAGTTATATTTAGGTTTATCTAAAGAGAGGTATGGTTCTATGAATGGTAGTGACCGATAATCCACATAAGAGGCAATAAAATTATAGTTTTAACTCAATTTTTGTTTTCCTGTAGTATAATATTTTTCTTTCACTACTATTGTATTTGGATCTAGTTGTAGTTATGTAATTATTGATGTTCATTTATCATTACTTTATGTTGCGTAATCCTATTTGGTTATATTAATTTTATTGAACCTATATCTTTCCCACATGGTTTTTATTTGATTCATGGCACTAGTTTCTATCCCAGGAAGATTAAGAATGCTCTTAGGACTAGTTTTGGGATAAATCGGGTGACTCGTTCGAGGTTGAATTAGGTTGGTTTGTGAAAAAATGGTATTAGAGAAACCATTTTTTATTTAGTGTGTTAGGTACATTAGATATAGAACTATTGGAAATTAGAAGGTTGTCAATATAATACCACCATGATATCTTTCTCATTCCAATCCTCGATTTAGCAGTGGTAGTCTGGGATTAGAGTCGTTTATTTTGGGGGTTGGGTTGATGTTGTTGGTACATTTTGGTTTGTGTTGTTTGGGGAATGATAATTGAAGTGAACTGGTGAGCCATAGTGATATTTCCTGGTGTAGCAACCCCTGTGAAGACTAGGATCACATTTTAAGGAACTTCTAGTAGTTTGATCATTCATGGAGCTTCGTCTGATAAACCATTTGGACGTGTTATGCATGTCCACCTTTTCCATATATCAGGAGTTTTAGTGTGAGTAAATTTTTGGTGTGGTTTTGTATTTCCTGGATAGATTATGAAATTAAAAAGGGATTACGAACAAGGGTTCTCAAAATAGAAAATTATTTTTGGGAAATGGTTTAATTATTAAAAGTTGGTATGCATGTATAAATTGGGTTAAAAAGCGGGGTTAGGTAGTTGAATGTGGTCATGAAATGAAATTAATATGAGATTGGAATGAAAATCATGGATTTTAAAATAGGTTTTTTTTCTTATATGTTTCTTGTTTATAAGCATGGTGTTTTAGTTTGTATTGTGATTTTTGGTTGCATTTTGAGACCTGTATTGATGCTGATTCAGTTTTTGGGCATTATAATATTTTTATTTTTCCTCGTTAAAGGATCCAAAATATTTCTAGATAGTTTATTACATTATTTAACTCTACCCAAAATTGTTGTGGGGGTAGAAGAGTAAAGTTATTTTCCATTGTTTCAAATTGTCCATGGTGATTAAGGTCCATTAGAAGCTCTATAGTGGCTTGATAAAGTCAAAGGTGTTTTCAAATATTTTGGGAACTCCCAAATCCATGAGGATGCGATTTGTTCTTGATTAATTTGAAGGTCCATGTTTGGATAAATTAAAGGTGATCGTCCCACCATCTTAGCAAGTAGAGATGTATTGGAATGTATTTAAGAGAACTTTTATTTTATGGTTCATGTATTGGTATGTGAAGGTGATGAAAGTGGTAAAGATATTGGGTGTCCAATAAAGTCAATGAATGGTGAAGGTCTATGTTGGCTACTTTAAAGGGACAATTTATTTTTTACCAGGGATATCCTCAAAGGATCAACTAAAATATTATCTTTTTGGGGTTTTTTATTTGAAGTTAAAGATTGATTTTTCTCATATATGGATGTTCTATTTAAGAAGCTAGTGGATGATGCATTTATTATCGAGTTGAATCTCAGATCATAGCAGGTAGCAGTTGTACTCGTAGTATATCCTAGTGTTAATGAAGGATGACCACCTGGTTAGAAGCGTCTTCTTGAAAAACATGTCCTCAAGAATTTTTCTTTGGTGGTTCATTCTTCTCTTTCACCAAACCATTCGCTCGTGTGGTTATAGTGTGGTCATTTTTTCCATTTGAAACCATCTCGTTATGATTATATGAAGGATTTCTAATGATGTGCCTGTTTGGGTCATTTGGAGAAGATATTCATGTAGTGTTTCTAGAAGAATAAGTATTAGTAATATACAATTAAATCATGATTATGAAGAAGAATATGAAATAAGGAACCTAGGTTCAATCCATAGGCCTCAGAGTAAATATTTTCACAAGTAAAAAAATTTTAATTTTGGGGAACCTTTGGATGACTTTTATACCCAATGTTGGATTTAGGATGGTTTAAGTTATTCTTGTTGAAGTTTTATTTTTTATTGAATACTTATTTTTTAAGTAGTTTATTATATTTATATTTTATGAGTTTATATAATGGTAGCTCATGAATGTGCATAATTTCAGGGTTCTCCATTTTGTAGATAGTTTTTGGTTTGGTATTTTCTTATTGTGGAGGTGTTTTTTTCTTTTGGAAATGAAAAATTATGTTTTGGTTCGAGGTATGGATTCAGTTTATTGTATTAGATTTCCCCTCCTATTGGTGATTCAAGTGCTGGTCTATATGGGTAGAATTTTAAATGGTTGGGAGACCCACCATTGATATGAGTTTCTCTTGTGATAGTTGGGTGTGACTAGTGTAGTTTAAAGGTCCCATCAGGGATTAGTGTTCTATTTGGCCTTATTCAGTTATGATTTCTTTTTTATTCTTTTATTTTCATGGTTTTTGAGGGAAAACGTTTTTTGGTGTGGATAATTGGTGCACACGAACATTGATTTCATTTTTATTTTTCTCGTTTATTGATGTTGGATATTTTTATTGAGGGTTAATATGAGTTTATAGGGAGAGTTTTTTTAGTTTTGGTAGTTTTAGATGGGTTTTGGCCATGTGCACATTTTGTGAGCATGGATTGGGGAGAAACAATACAGTTGGATATGGTAGATGGAATTTTCAGTTCATTTTATTATTGCATGATAATAATTGAATGGAACATGTATGGTGTGGCTCAAATCGTATGTGGAAAGGTTTACTCGTTCGACTCTTAGGTTGTATATAGGGAAATTTGCACAACTTTCACTTGATTATGAGAAACCGTCTTGAATGCGTGTGGCGGATTCTATAATTTTGATAGGGGTAATTTTCATGGTTAGTGCATAGTTTCCCAAACCATACAGCCAGCCCATGCGGGTGTCGTCTCCTTCCAAACAGGTTCAATTATTTCCATATAGTTCGAAAAACTATGTGGCTAAACCATGAATGTTACCCAAGTTCTCTAAAAATTTAAACTCATCTTTTGTCACTCATTATTTTTGACCCATTCTAGGGTTACTCTACCGCATTTACCCTAGGGGAATTGTGGGGCTCCCAAATTGTCCTCCTCCTTTTCCCCTCTTCCTTAGATAATACTCTTCTAATTTTCATTGGTGAGTTATTCTAGATTTCGTTCTCTTTTCATTATATTATCTTCTCTATTTTATTGTGTTGTTTTCTTATTTAGTGGGGTCATATCTTGGATGAACCCTATGGTAGAGGGTTGAGGTAGTTTTGTGTTTCTTTTTATTTTAGGGTGTGTGGTTTTTTCCATGGGCCTAGTTATTATTTCTCCTGATGTTTTTCCTCATTATCATGAAGTTGGGGAAGATATTTACATCCATCTGTTTATTTAAGAACACCATTCGATGATTGATATTTATTAAATAATTGATAAATATATTATTTATTTTTGTGATGTGCTAAATTTATTTTTTGTGGTGTTAATATTTTGTCAATTTCGTTAAAATGGGTTTTCCAAAGAAAGTCTTCAATTATTCACCCACATATATGCACAAAATGTTTTTGATGAAATTTCACTTGGCCTTTTTAAAATGTAAAATGGGTATTTTTAGATTGGGTTTTAAATTATTTTGATTTTGTAGTTTGGTTCACATAGAAATTGGGAATATGAGTTTATTTTGGTACCTTTTTGTTTTATGTTTACATTTGGATTTTTGTGAGAGGATATAAGTGTTAATTATTCACTTTAATTATTATCATTGGTTCTTTTATAGATTTCAATAATTATTCCATTTTATGTGGGAATATTGATATGTTCACGAGGTGCATATATAAATAAAGAAAAAATTGTAATGTACTTCCCACATCATTTTTCTATCCCATGGAAATTCTCTATTAAATGGATTTTTATAAAAACATTCCACATTCACTAAATGGTTTATCAGTTTAATGTGACATAAAAGGTGGTTTAAAAAGAGTTTTAAATGTTATAGATTATTCTGTAGATTGAGTTATAATTTTGTAACTAAATTACATGAAATTCGCATTTGGAATAATCCAAGAATAAATGGTTCTTTTATCTTGGTTTTAGAAATGGTTTTGAGAAGTATGATATTCATATTGGGAATAGTTTTATAATTATAAATGTCAAATTTCGTTTGGTAACATGAGATGTTTTGAAAATTGGTATTTGGAACTCATATGACATGTATGACCCATTATAACTTTTTCATTTTTGATGTGTGATAGGAACCCCTATAGACATGCTTCCGATGAGACGAACATCACATATTTGGTGTTAGGGCTTGGGCAAGGCTTGCACGATAGAATATATGAGTTGATTTAATACCAAGTGTGTGACGAACTCCCCATTCTCATTCATACTAGTATCATGGTATTCCTAAAGATAATCTATAGGGCGGAGTGAATGTTATTTTCTAGTCCCAATTAGATTGATTGAATCCTACTAAATAGAGAATATGTTAGGTGGTATTTTCCACTGGTGAGGACAGTTTATAGTATCCTAGTTGGTTATTGACTATTGGGTTTCACTATATGCTGGTTGGTGGGTCTAATCTGAGTATGTCAATGGATTTACTCAAGGGATGTTTTGGAGATTCCCATGATTACATATCTTTATGATCATATTTTATTTTCTTGGACACCAATTACTTTTTTATTTAGTACCTTTCTAATTGCACATGTTATGCTCCTTTATTTATATTTTTTTGGATATCCCTAACTTCATGTTTCTGGTTTAGATTTTCATTTCCCTTATGCATTATTTGGGCATTGATTCTACATGGTTTTTGGCCTTTCAGATGGGTTGCAAATGATATTTTTTTGGAATGAAAAACCATGTTTTGTTTTCAAACTGGAATTTATGAAAACCTGTCTTAGTTATTTTATGATTGAAACCTAAACTGTTGATTTTTTTTCTAACTAGTATTGATGGAATATTTCAGGCATATTGCATCTATGTATTCTATTATTATAACGTACTGATCTGTTTTGTGATCACACATTAGTTTTGACACTCAACATCGGTAGACTTCGGGTATTTTATCGTTTTAGTTCTACTCAGGTTTTCCTATTGAGAAGGATGGTTCTTTGGATGGTGGTAACCTAGAGGTAACATTGAGATTACATTGGTTCTAGTTTAGTCTAAGTTTTTGTCTTGTTTTAGTATTTGTTTGGTTTTTCTACTTTCATAATTGGATATTTTTGTATTTATACATTTATTATAGTTAAGTTATTATTGGGTTTTGCTGCATACTCTATTTTGTTACAATAAAAATATTTGTTAATAAATCATACCCAATTGGTTTATATATAATTCCAGTAACTAGTTGCCACCCCAGTGGATTTGGAACTGCTCTCAAGACTTATTGCGGGTAAGCTCAGGTGACCAGTTTGGGGTCAACATGTGGTGGTTCATGTCAATGTCCATGGTACATTTATGTGATGATTATATTTTAATCACATTTCTAAGATATCAAAATCAATAAAAATGGATGGGATAAATCCTCCCTCAAATATTCCATTATTAGCATGTTATTTATGATTCACCCAACATACCCAAATTATTAATGAACTGGTATCGTTAAGGTTTACTAAAATTAATCTACGTTAATGGGTTATAGAATGAATTTGTAATAAAATTAAATTATAATGAAATATATATATTCTCATATACAGGAATATCAAATGAAAAATAAACAAGTTAAATTCCTACTAATGTGTCATTTCTCATAATATATCTTCTTAAAGACTACTGAGTGAAAACATCACGAGATAAAGTCTCATCTTTTTATGAGTATTTTCATGAGATAGTAAACATACTATTTTTTCTATCATAGATTTTAATTCAACCATATAACAGGCTTTAGAAAGATCATAATACCATTTTATGGTTCTCATCAGAGGAAGATAATATTATATTAAATTCTCATAGAACAATAAATGATATGTAATAAGAAATTTTTTTTAAAATTCACTACATTGAATTCACTTGATATACCAAGTAAACATAGTTGGTTTTAGAAAACCAACTATAATAGAATCTCCCATGGAATAGAGAAAACTACCATTGAATTATAGTCTTTTAGATCTCAAATTATGATCACATTTGCAATGAATAATGGTTTAGGTAATGTGTTTGTTGCATTGTCTTCCATGGAGACTCCTCTCACTACGACTTCACATCTCTAAGAAAAATACATTAAGATACAATATTTACAATATATATACTTTATTCACTGATGTGATATTGGATACTTTGTGAGATCCACTACTTAAATATTATCAGAATAGAGTGTTTTAGGATATTTACTACTATGGTTCACATAAATCTCTTGGATAAAGTTCCATATCAAATTTTCTTCATTATATACCATATGATCTATAATATAATAAAACTACAATATAGAGTATACACCCATGGGATTCTTTTTTTTCTTTTATGTCAGAACACATCTATTGAGAGTGAATATTTACATAAACTATGATTTTAGATCATATTGATCTGTTTAGAAACTATAAAATGCACATTATTTGATTCCTTTTTTCTCATATCCTCGATAGAATAGAAGAATTTATGTAGTTTATCTAAAATAATTATGGATAGTCATGATTACCATCCAATGATTCTCTGTTGGGTCATCTTGATTTCCACTTTCCACTCTTTAGGTGTAGGCAATAACTGGCCTAATACACAACATAACATTCATGACAAAAAATTACTAATGTGTATGAAATTATTTCAATAATATATCCCTCATCATGCATCCAAGGATAAATTTTATTAGAAATATAAAATCTATATGACAATAGTAACGATCCACACTTTTTTTATTCAACACTACAAATGTTTAGAATTTTTTCCATTCATGTACTTTGACTTACACTTAGTTGTATCTCGGACCATTCATGATTGGTCTTGGTCCCATGAATATATGTTTCTCCACCTAAGTCATTCATGGATAATATTGTGTTTAACTAGGATTTAATAGAATATAATACATGTATTTAATTTGTAATTAGTAGTATGTCATTGGCATAAACTATTAGAAAATTGAATACACTCCCACTAATATATTTATAAATAGAAGGTTAAAATTAATTCATTATAAAAACAATAATATTATGGATTCATCAAACTGAGGATTCCATGGTTTGGGTGCATTATTTAATTAATAAATGGATCTACAAAAATTTCATAACTTATTGACAAAATTTGGAGTCCCAAACCATTTTGATTGTGTCATATACACACATTCTAGAAGCTTCTTATTATGAAAGGAGAGTTTGACATCACTATTCAAAATCACATAATCATGGGGAGATTCTATAGCTTGTATAATTATATTGGATTTCAAAATAGAAACTATAGGAAAGGTTTAATTATAGTCTACCCATTTATTCTTTTTTAAACCCTTTTCTAACATATTGTGTCTTGCACATATCGAATTGTCCCTCTATGTATTGTTTCTTCTTGAATACCCATTTATTACCAAGGGGATTCACATCCACTTAAGGATACGCCAAAATAGAAAATTGGTTTTGATACATTGGATAAATTTTATAATTTATCAATTCTTTCCACTTGGAAAAATTGGTGAAAATTAATTCTTCCTTATAGGTTATATGAATTTTATTATCATCTAAGTATTATTCACCATCCTCTATGAATAGAAAAAATAAATTTCATATTCTCTTACCTCTCTTGTACTCTAATGTAGTACTTGTGGCTCTAGAAATTTCTATTCTACAATGTATTGAAGAATCTATTCAAGTGACAACACATCTGTGTCATGATATTTGATTTAATAAATGACTATCTAACTCCCATTATCTCTTTTAAATATATGATCCATATAAGGGAATGTGTGATATCTATAAAACACAATCTTTTTATCTTAATGGATGTATCGATAATATCCCCATGTTCCTTGGAATGTATTATTAAGATTCAATTAGTTCCTCAAGGTGTATGATTTTTGGGAGAAATATACTTAACAAATGATTCAAATACCCATTCATGAACATGAGATAACATAGGTTTATTTAAATTACAATGATTATATGAAATACCATTTTCCACATTGGTTTCCACTCAGTTTAAAATGTGTTATGTTGTATGTAATGTGTTTCCCTAAATGGATAATGAAAGACCCACTTGACTCATCATTGATCTCATCAATTATAAAAGAGAGTTGTTCCTAATTTTACATAAATATGTCCATTAGAGTGTATATGTTGGAGTGAGTTTGGATAGAATCCCAAACTCCCAAAAATTTTCACTGAATTTCGGATTATGGTTCCACCAAAATATGGGTAAGGTTTCTCAATCTTCTTACAAATATTTTTCAAAAATATATTATTATATCCCTGGGATCTGTCGAAGGATATGACTTATTCCTCATTAAGTAGACATATCCATATATACCTAATTCATTACTAAAATTTATGATGTTTGAGTACCCAATCCTTAGTTAAATAAGAAATGTTATACACACACAAGTTTGGGATTACTCAAAAATATCATTGTCCATGTAACCTTTTACACTAAATGGACATTTTTATATATCATTATAAACATGAATGACATACACTAAGTTGTTTTTGTTAAAAACAAATAAATATCTATATTAGTGTAATATAGTCAACCAATTTTTATTTAAATGGAATATCAAGTGATTCAAAGTTTGGTTTGGTATGAATCATGTGGAATATTTTCTTTATCTGATTACATGACTTGTTTTTTTGAAATCCAATATATACAGACCATTATTTGAATTTTCACTACCATTACAAAATATTAAATTATTAACGAATAAACATTTATTTCCAAATTTGAGAAAAATATATATTTATAAGGGTTGGATAAAAAATAATCATTTTTCTGAATAAAGGCACATAATAAAAATCAATTAAAACCAAGATAATTTCAGTTAAAAATAAACCGTGGTAGTCCGGAAAAGCCACAACAATATGTATGGAACCGTTAGATGTTCGTTGAACTAACACACCTCAGGAAATATAATATAATCTACGTGGTTCTCATATTTCAATACATGTATGAGTACTACATGATATATCTAATGCCCAATTATTAGAATTGGATAAATTTATCTTGAAAAAAATAAAATAAAATATTTATATTAGTTATATTTCTGAGTGTATTATTTATTCATGTTCGAATTCTTACCAAATAAAAAAACATACAATGGCATATTACCCTGATTTTCCCTTGATTATCATCTTCTTCGAAGGGTGTCATGGAGAATATTTAGACTTTGATTTTATCTCAGAGATTTTCTCCTGATCTCTATTTTTGTCCAAAATAATGTTAAAAGTATTTTCATACTTTATATCCTTATCCACATGAAAAATCAGTGTGATAAGATCTGATATATTCTCCTATGTTATGTTAATTTGGAAATTTAAATAAACAATGGTGTTGATTTGATGGAGTGATGAAATAATGTGGTGAGTGTATAGTTATTTATATTTTTTAAGCCCAATGACCTATAGGTGCTCAATGTAGTCAATGAATGTTTCTACATGAGGCACAAATGGCATACTTTCTCCATGTTTTCTCATTTATAGAAACTTAGATGTATCAAATCCTTCCAATATTTCTCTATCTTGGTAAATATTATAGAGATTATGGAGTATACTATATGATTCCTTATTTTTATGTGACTCTATGAGCATATTTATCATTGATGAAAGAATTAAACATAGAACCAAAATCAAATCTCTCTTATAGTTATCATAGTTAGTGAAATCCTCATTATTATCCTCTATTTAAAGTGGATAAAAGGTTTACTAATCTCTCACATAAGACATATTTTCATAGTTCAATTCACCACATAGGCATCTATACCATTCCAGGATGTTGCTTCTAATTAAGATATAATTATTCTCTAGAATTGATCATAGGTATAATGTGGGGGATGATATTTTCATTATTCTAATATAATAAAATATTAGAGTATTAATAATTTTTAAATGATTATAAATTATGTGATACATAATAATTTTAATTTCATTTTGTATCCCACTATTTTATCATGTCTCAGCAGTCTCCCACCATTTAACTCAGAATTACTCATTGTAGATACATTTTTGTGGAACGATCCCAAATTACACTCTTATATTCCATACATATTACATGAAAACTATAAGAAAGTATTTAGGTATGTTGTGTTTTTAATTATAAATTGGTATCTCATTGAACCATTGATTAGAGTCCCCAAACTAGACATGTTGAATCATATTTTTTCAAAACATTCCTCCAAATTTGTATTTAATAAAAAAATGCCATCAAACCAAATACATATTCGATTATGTCAGCCCACATTCATTGTTATGATTTCTCAAAAATTAAAAGTTCTACCAATGGAGGATGATCCAAAACATTAGCTATGAGTTAATATTAATCGAAATAATGGAAGGATAAATATATTAATATTAACTAGAGAATTTTTTTTATGTGTGAATATTTATGGTCTTATTTTTTTCATTTTTTTTATTTTTTTTAAAAGGTTGGGGCTAAAATCTCATTTATTATTAAATCAAAGCAATGTCCTCTTTTAACTGGGTATAGGGAGACCCATTACAAATCTCGAAGGCCCAGTGGGCATTTAGCCCATTACATGGCCCGTAGACCCAAATTTTTGGCCCAAATCCCATTCTGTGAATAGTAATACTATAGTACCCATGCTGATACAGCACCGCACTGTACCCGCAGCCGCTACTATACCCTTCCGCCACTATAGTGACATGCCTCCGCTACAGTGCCCACCGTTTCTACAATACCCACCGCTGCTACAGTACTCTACAGTCCTGCGCCCCATGGATTTTGAACCCCCATTTTTCATGTAGCATTACGGGGTGCTTACCCCTAAACCAAAAACCAAATACAAGTCTTATACTTTTCATGTCTTGATAAAATATTTTGTAATTTACATTATGGATTAACCGTGTTATGATTAAACATTTTAGCATAACCCATTTATTTTAATTCCATCATTGCTTATTTTTCCATATTTTTAAGTTATTAGAGTCTTGCATCTATAATATAAATCATAAATAACATAATAAAAAATGATTTGATAAAGAGATTATATATCAGTTGACCTATTGAGTGTAAAATGAGTCAACATTTTTCTTATAGGAAGACTCATTTTTCTGGTCTTAGTAGAAGTTGTTGCATTCCACCTTTCATTCTATTTATCTCCCAGGTAGATTTTGTCTTAGATTCATCTTTAATAACCCCCTTAGATCTCACCTTAATGGAATCCATGCAATTTTGAATAATCCTTTTATTACATAAATTTTACAACTCACAGATATTTGAGTGGAAGAAAAGGATTGAGTAAATGTAATTACATTAAATAACCTTGGACAGACAAGTCCTACATAATAAAGGAGGGAAGGTTGACACATAAACCATCACATTTAATTTAATAATAAATATTTCCAAATACATGAAAAAAATTAAATTAAATTAAAACAACAAATAAAAATGTTTGTTTAATGCTCATTATCATTTATACACAAGAAGAGACTATAAAATTAGAAAAAATACATTTAATTAATTTTAATTCATTCATTGATAACATAGAACAAAATGGAAATAATCCAGTTAATCACTATATTTTTCAATTAATAATTTTTATTGTATTCAAAAAAAATTTCCTTGAGATTCTCATTTGATGAAATTTTAAATAAAGTAAATAATTTTATTTTATTTAATATTTAATAAATTTAGTACAATTTTTTTTCTTATTCGATACTTGAGGAGTACCTATCTAAAAAATTCAGCAAGGTCATTATCATACACTGTTCACTCATAAGACATATTTTATACATTAAATGTATCTTAATGTCATGTAACTATCAAATAAATGACACATAAAATACATGTCCATTATGTTTCCTACTAAATATAAATCATTTAGGATTAAGTATGAAATAATGATGCCATATTTTTTGTAATAAATTTTCTGTGGAATTAATTAATAATGTAATATAATATAAATAAATAAAAAACAATGTTTACTTTTAAATTAATGACCCACTAAACACATGTTGACGATGTTTAATAGAGTAATTAATTAAAAATAATATTTTTTTAAAATAGTTTATGTACACGGAGTCTGAAAACTGGTCAAACAACATGTACTTGTCTCCATTGAATATTAATAATTCATACCGAAGGACTCGACACTCACTTTATCAGGATATTTATGTAGTAAAAGACATGTATAATAGATACATGGTGTGTAATTAATGTTTCACAACTGACAGTCTATTTTCAGAGATTATTACGTACATGCGGTACATTAATTACACAATATGTTTCTATCCTATAGTTTCTATAAAGAAAACATGTGTAATATTGGATGTGTTGGAAATATATAGAACATATATACCAAAAAATCTATGTTACACCATGTCCAGTCAAAACGTTGTGCATTAACTTCTTGCAATGTGTATTCATAGCAAGATGACCGTGAGTCCATGGGGGTGTTCTAGTGAAATGAAAAAGGATACATGATGTGTGACAAATGAGTACACATCGTTTAATCCTATGTTATCTATCTTGAGTTATTATCTATTTCATTTGTTTTTTAAGATATTATATTCTCTAATTATTAAGTAATACATATTATCAAACAGAGAAACAAAGAGGAGTAAGAATAGGTCACAAGGATCAAATAAAGAATACAATACATAATATAATATTTTAATTATAAATTTTGAATGATAAAAAAAAAGATAAATAATTATAAATTTGAGTGTGACCACACTGATGCCAATTTTCGAATCTAGGTGTTGTAGAAGAACCTATCGGGGAACCGACCAACTCGAATTATTCCTGATTCAATGGATCATTCATATATTTATTAGGGAATAAACATCATGACCAAGAATTGTTTTCTAAATAATATAGATAAACAATGACACTAGACCCTTGAAAAATTGCTTTCACATTAAATTTATAATCATTTTAAATAGATCAGATGAAATAATACCTCATTATTGAGATCATTGTTTGATAATGTTGTTGATAATATGGAACCCTTTTGGTCTACTATCATCTATCTTATATGATCCTATTAAAGAACCCCTACAGCGGTGATTCACATGTGATCCTATGATTTCAAAATAATGCCAATGTATTAATGAGTGTTACAATGGTTGGTCAATCCACTGGGACTATTATTATGGATTTATATGATGATTCCTTCATCTATGAAGAATATTTCATGTACTCTTGTTCTTTAAATTAAGAATTATAGAATGAGAGTCTCTAGAGTGTTCTTTGTTCTCGATAGAGTGCTTTAGATATCTTTATGGGATAAAATTCTCAATTTTGATGAAATCCTATATAATATAAATATTTTAATATTTATAATGATAGTTTCAGGGTTTTAATATCATTGAATTATACAATATTCCATAAATAATATATTAATCCATATACAACCACATTCCATATAATAATAATATTATTTTCATAGGTTGTATAATAACTAACAAAATGATAAATATTATTTTACCATCTTACAAACTAATATTTATCACCCTAAATAGACATAGTTTACTAGTCCCCCTTTGAGTTTTAAAAAACCAATACTACTAAAAAAAGGACATATACCCAGAGTTCAAAACCATGGGTATAGCCCCCAAAATTGTGGGTATGGGTTATACACAATGTTTTGGAAACCGTGGGAAACCGAGGTGTCGGGCGAGGTCCCCAAACTATACCCATAGTTTTCCAAACCTTGGGCATGGAATTGTTTCCACCCTATCAAAGACGCATACCCTATTTCCAAGTTGTCAAAACCATATACAAATAGTTTGAAAACCGTGGGAATATATTTTTTTGCATAACACACACAGCTGGTGTTGAACCCGTAGCTTGTGTTTCTAGTCTGGGGAGCCTCACCAATCAAGCTACGTCACTTATAGGTAAATGTATCTATATTTTGATAAATATATTAATGGACAAACCTAATTGAAATAGAACATCCCACGGGTTTGGATCCTGTGTATTTATCTTTATGTATCCAATGCTTAAACAACCAATCAAGCTCGTTTTAATTTAAATATATCTTCATTTATTGTTATATATTAATTTTTCTCACTGTATTAGAAAAAAATTATTTAGAGGTGTTCAAACCTAAGACTTCATCGAACAGTACAAAATGCCTCACTAACTCACATATGAAACTTATTTGTTTATATATTTGTATCCAACTATATATATTAATCGGAACTGTTGGTATGTGAGGGAAAACTAGGGGGAAAGGTTTTTCCACCCAATAGTTTTTGTGTCCCATAGAGTTTTACCCACCATAACGTGGGAAAGATCTACCCATGATTTTATAAAACCATGGGTATTGGTGTTAGAAAAAAATTCCAATACTGACAGTTTTTGAAAAACTATGGGTATGTGTCTTGAAAAAAATTCATATACCCACAGTTTTGACTAAAACCATGGGTATAACTATCTTTTTTCCCAGGTTTTTCCAAAACCGTGGGAATGTGTCTTCAAAAAAAATCTATATCCATGGTTTTGGAGAACCTTGGGCATAAGTTCCTATATTACCACTATAACCATGCTTTTTTCCCAAAACCATGGCTATAGGGATATTTTCCCGTAGTTTAGAATAATTATGTATTCATAAAATAAATATAATATTATATATCAAAATAAATAAATAATTACATTGTGAGAAAATATTTTTTTTAATTTATGCGATCAATAAAAATGAAAAAAATTATTCCTCGTTCTCGAAACTAATATTTTTTGAAAGAATTAAATTCAAATATAATTTAATTGAGATCAATGGAAACCAAAGTATGTGTTCCTATAGGATTCTTCCTTATTCTTATTTGAAGAACATATATAAAGTCCTTGAATACAATCTAGAAAGGGGAATGAAACCTAATACAAAATAGTTAATGTCTTAACATTGACAACTACACATGAGCGATTGATGAGTAATATAATCCATTTTGTCATGATATCTCATCATATAAGACTCAAACCCCTATCACCACCATATTTGATTGATAATTATTTCATTTTATATCTTGAATAATATCTTCATTGCATCAGGGCCATGGAATATTAGTGCGATGGTTAAATTTAAATCAATGAGATAAGATATCAACATAAATAAATATGGAAGGGAACAATTTTTCCTTGATTTATTAATAATTAAAACACCCTTTATATAATGAACTATACTTTTCATATATGGATAATAAATCTTATTAGATGAATATTCATTACATGAAATGTAATTCCATACTGTAATCATATATTCCTAGAATCATTAGAAACCGAGAAACATAAGAAACTTGTTAATAAGATATATATATACATCATATATTTCATTGTTCTCCATAACGTTTACCCTTATTATACAAATCCTACTTAAAATAATTCTTCATGACCTAGGTAAAGGAAACATAAGAAAGGGGGAGATCTGATGGTCTGTAAGGGTAAACAAGAGAGATATTAATGATCACTTAAACATAACATGAGAATTATAGTATAAAAACATGGGCATAAAATTTTAAAACAATAACTTACATATCATAGATCATAATCATGTATATTTATATAAATGTTGGTAGTTCATATGACCTGAATCATAAGTGAATCATACAATACGATCTACGAGAGCATAACCATGGAATAATACCCAGATTTGTGGCATAGACATAGAAATAGATAATCACTTCCTTAGTAGTCAATGGTCACTTCCAAGACAATCACAGTCGATTGGTTTTACTCTCCAAATCCTCATAATAGTCAAGGTTCACTTCTAAGACTATCATAGTTGACAATTTACATTAATAAAATGGGATCACCCCAATTCCAGTCCTATTTAACACATGAGATATGCATATTTACCCAATGAATTAGAGGGATATATAATTATAGGACCAACAATTACATAATGAAAACGATATTGATGTGTGATTTAAGATCATAAAACATTCATCATTTCAAAATCTATGAAAATTAAATAGGAATAAAAATAATTTATCATTGAATAAATTTTGGAAAAGAAATTTGTTCCATAAATATTTCGTCATCAAAATCATAAAAAATCTAGAGAAATAATAAGTATTGTATTACGAGATAATGTAATCAGTTACAATTAGGTATCAGCAAAGGATGAAATTTAATGTGAAATGTTCTTTAAAATATCACATGTAAATTTATATAAAAAATACCATTTTATATTTTAAAACACTTATTTAAAATCTATAAATTTCACAAATAGAAGGGAAAATAAGTTTTTAAAAAATTACATTGGAAACATGTAATGGAAGCTTCAAAGCATTTTGTGGTCATGAAAGTGGGATAATATATCCATGTAGTATATATTAAAAAACATTACATTCAAAATTTGGAAAAAAGTACCCCATTCAGAAAATGTCAAGAAGACTCTTTTTAGTTTTTTAAAAAAATTAATACATGGGTAAAAATTACCTTACAAAATCATTTTTGAATAATAAGAACATTATAAAAAACATTTTTAAAAAACAATAGACAAGAGAGAGAAATTATTTTCATCAAAAGTGATAATTAAATATTGTTTTCCATAAAAAATACTTTCTTTCATAATATTGACTTATTAGAGAGTGGAAAATAAAAGGAAAACAGGTAATTTACAAAAAAAAACTAATGATACCCAAATTAATGTTATTCATGAGATATATACCATAATATTTCATAAATATAACTTAATCATAAACAATCCCTAATAAATAATGATATTGCAACCTGAAACCAATACCTCAGGTCCAACTTCCATCCTACGTATTTGGTCTAATTGTGTAATAATTGTATACTTATTGTAACTATATTATTACTCCATTAAAATATATAATAGAAAATATTATTTACTAATAATATTTAATTAGTTATTAATTATCTATTATTTATTAAAATCACTATTCTTGGTGATAACTACTTCTTCTTTCTGGTATGATTTGGTTTTGTGGTTTTTTTAGTTATAATTATATCATGGTTTAATAATCTAATTTATTTATATAAATATCATATATATTAATTGTATACTTACTTATATTCCCCCATAATATTTATATATAGAAAAATTAATTACATCGGTGATGGATATGATAAATAATCTGTACATGTGAACCATACGTCCATTTTTCAATGGATGGAATGAAAGAAAGATAAATAATATCTCAAATTTATAGAATATTTATTATATCATATATATATATATATCATATATATTTATTAACTCTATCCTTATTACCATCCTTGTAAAATGGAAATAAAAAATTAATCATATCGTCTTGTAGAGGTCGTAGTCCACACATACACAAGAGCGACATTGTCATTTTTCAATGGATTTTAAGTCAAGGAGTAAAATATAAAATTATCATTATAGATTACTAAATATTTCATAAATATATTACATAAAAAATAAGACCTTCATAATACCCTTCAATTAATTATGATGATGAAAGACATAATTATATCTCTTTGTGTAGACGGTAAGTCTTAAGTATGCTCTAGCGATACTTTAACATCCCATTTGATGGAAAAGATGGTGTATAACGGTGGTTTCATAGAAATAAAAAATGTTATTTATATTTAGGACATTAAATTTAATATATTATAATAAATACCTCGTATTTAGTGGAGTTAAAAGAAGAAGTAAAAAATAAAGTGATCTGTTAAGGCGATTACCTATCCTTGGGAAGAATTCATTCGGATGTCTTCTTAATGTCCACAGGGTTGGTTTTTTAGAGAAATAAAAACCAATTAAATTTTTTAGGGATGTTTGGAAGAGTATTTTGTAGGGTTTGGTTGAGCGATAAGTCAAATAGTGTTGTAAATAAGATAAATGAGTGGTGTCCTTTTATTAGGGAGGGATTTTATTAGGGAGGGAGGGGACCCGGTTTTAAATTCATACAATATTAAAATACAATACAGAAATTACCAAGATAAATTATTCAAAATGGAAATTAAATAAAAATAAAATATTTTACAGAATAAATAACATAATAAAAGAAAAATTAGATTGGTTTTGGTGTCATTTAAACCAATATTTTCAATTAATAACTTCGTTAATAATTTTTGACCCCAACCGTGATGATATTTATTTCAACCATAAATGTTTATGAAAGTTATGATAAATGAAAAGATAACTCATATATAGATCATTATTAATCAACGATATTACATTTCCTTGGACGAGTATAATAGCTTTTATGAATTTTAAACTATTTAATTAAATATTATTTTTTATAAAGTATCATTAATGTAACTTTTTCTATTATTTATTTAATTTTACATTAAAGAAAACAATAAAAATATGTAATTACAATAAAATCTTTTAAAGAATCTCTAATACAACATATTAAAAAAAATATGTTATGAAAAATAATAGTTTACTCAAATAATATGATTTTTAATATATAAAATATCATTTAATTTGTTTTTTATTAACAGATGAAATACAGTATTTGCGAGACATAAGTATTTATGGTAATTATTAAATCACTAAAAATTAGAAATCAATTACAAAGATAAAAAATTATTAATTTTGGAAATAAACATTTATAACCAATTTATCCTCATTTTTTCCTTATATTAAATTTTTAGAGATATTAAGTATAATATAGGGACATTTTATATTTATTCATTTCATAAATTAATATAAGTCTCATATTAAAATAAATATGCAACCTAGTGGCCATATATTTGTTAACTGGATGTAAATAGAAAAAATAAAGTCATACAATAAAATTATGTTATGTTTTATATAAATATTAAACCCATATCCCACTATTTTAATCCTATTTTAAGTGTTTAACTTTTCAGGGGTCATAAATTATTTTTATTATAACTATTAATATTGACAAAAAATAAAAGAATTATATTTAAAAAATTTAACCCTAATTATTCCAATTATTTAATCTATTATTCAAGGTTATATTTCTATTTTTGGAAAATATTCATTTTAAAATAAGCATGTAAAATGTGAAGAAAACCATTTTTTAGAAAAATATATTTGTAAGCATTAAACGTGATTTATCTGTTTCCCATGCCATGAAAAAAGTATCAGATGAATGTTAAAAAATATTATTGAATATAATACACACACACACACACATATATATATATTTAATTAAAATAATTATCTAATAGTGATCAATATAATTTACATAAATAAAAACACATTGCGTGCATAAATATAGTTTTTCATGAAAATAAATATTTTATTTAGAAACAATTTATATATTAATTCCAAATCAACTAATAACTAAGTAATTTGTATTATAAGATTTCTCACCTTAAATTTTTCATAATTTAGTTAGTCCAATTCATAACCTACAATTTAATGGTTAGGTTATAATGGTATACTAAAATAAGGTTACTCTAGAATCGGTGTTGTGTGTATTGCAATTGATTAATGAAATTAAATTTATTTGAGAAGAAATATATCATAAAATGTCATCGTTTTATATTCTAACACCTTCAAATAAATTTTTCAATCAAAATTATATAACTCCAATATAAAAACATAGGATATATATGTTTTAGTATATCCTTAGGTTCCCAAATTACTTCTTCAAAAATTTCATTCTTCCAAAGAGCACTAACCTGGTGTGGAGTTTTATTATATAGAATATTATCTATAGGATCCAATATTTATACCAGTTTTGATGCATTATAATGCTCATTCTCAAGTGGTATTACCTCTGAGTTCAGTATATGTGAAGGATCGGGTTTGAGTTACCTGAAGAGATATTCATGGAATACATCAATAACATTAGAAAGTTTAATTTGATTCACCAAGGTATAAGATACCCTCCCAACTCGATTAATAATATCAAAGGGGGCAATTTAAATGGAGATTATCTTTACTTATCTTGAATCTCATAACCTTATTCCATGGAGAAATTTATAGAACAACCTTCACACCAACTTCAAACTCTAGATATCACAAATAATAGTCTGCATAAATTTTCTATAGACTCTAATCTTCCATTATTTGTTATTTAACTAATTTAACGTTTTTTCACATTACCTCAACTATCTCTGGTCCCAATAACTTTGTTTTTGTATCTTAATCGAGTTACATTGGAGTATACTCTTTATTCTATAGTGGGATTCACAAGGCTCCATCATAAATATGAAGTGAAAGATGTTTTTTATGAAAAATTGACTATAGTAAGGGTTTTCTACCAAACACCATTAAAATATGTTGAATAATTTCTCATCATATACTCTACGGTTTTAGTGGTTCACATAGACTGACCATCTATCTATCATTATTAAAATGTAATGAAACTCAACACTATATCTATATCCTTATCAATACTTCCCTCAAACATCCATGTAATATTTTTTCATGATTACATACAATATAATTTTCTATTACATGTAACCTTACAACCGCCTTAATGTACATTTTGTAAATATGATTAAGTGTTAAATCATCTCTGATTGAAATTATTTGTTTTAGTTTGGTAAGGTGACCGACTACAACCCAATTAAAATTATTTCCTTTAGATGTTCTTGGGAGTCGAATAATGAAATCCATGCTGATGTTTTCCCACTTCCATTCTTTAATGGTAAATGGTTATAACATCCCCTTAAACTTATATCTCTCAACAATTACATGATGACATAGCAAAAACTGAGATACAAACATTGTAATATCTCACTTTAGGATGTCTTTAAGATATCTATATATCTTAATTATTCTAATACTAATAGAGAATGATGATCTATTATAATATTCCAATATCTCCTTTATCAAATCTAGTATGTATATAACACATACATGGTTCCCAAAGCTGACTACTCCAGTAAAATCAATAGTTAAATCATGGACATTTTTAACCTTCATCTCTAGTTGCACATCATCTTTTTGTGCCTTTTTGATCCTCTAATGAATAAATGATTTTACACTCATTTGGGAATGATTAGATTTATCCCCTTCCTTAAATATTTCAAGATACATAATTTTGAAATCTTAAAATATTAGATATGCTTTGATACTAATTATAGATAATATATCATGATTAATTTGTCTCAGATCATCTTCCACATTTTTCTAATTCCCAATGGGGTAATGTATTAAGTAGTCATAATCCTTAATCAACTGCAACCCTATTATATGGAATATATTCAATTATTTCTGAGTGAATATATAATTTAAACTTCAATTTTGAGTATTTATATGACACCATTCTTCATAAATATATATCCAGTATATATTTAATTGAAAAAATTACAACAACTAACTCTATATCATGAGTTGGGTAATTTCTATCATGAACCTTCAATTGGAATGATTAATAATATATAACTATATCATTCTACATTAGAACACATCTTATTCCCTTCATTGATGCATTGTTATATATTACAAACCCCTATCCACTGTAGGGTAATGTCAGATCATGTTATCTGAGTATCCTTCACTTTAGTTCAATGAATAGTATCCTCGCATTCATCAATACAAAGTAATTGATCTCCATTTTATTTAACATCGTGTGTGGACCAATAAATCATTATAAATTCTCTATGACGAAATTTTAATATCCATCCAAACAACGGATACATCATATCTTAGTCGTAGTGGTTCGTTTGGGTCAACGTTCAGTAACTTCCATCATTGATGGATCAACCGATATAATATAACCTGAGATTATTGGAACAAGAAATGAAACTTTTTTAAATAAAAAATTCATGAATTTTAAATTCTATAAAAAAATCTTCCTTCCATAGGGACTTGAGTACAATACCATAGTGATGATCATTCTCTTCCCTTCTCTTTGATTACATAAGAACATATATATATATATAATACCAAAAACTGATCAGAGTAATCATTAAAGTCTTTATTCATTAAATATATAAAGATACCCGAGGAATTAGTAAGGTCAAACGGAATCACAATATATTCATATTTTCCACACCTCATACAAAATATTTTTTGTTTATCTTCCTTACAAACCCTCAATTGAAGGCTTATATAATTATTTTCTATGTATAAAATGTATTGAACTCAATGTATTTGATAAAATAATTAATCATTACAAGTAATAGTATACTTAATCTTGATTGGGATCTTATAATGTTCCTGATAATCAATTCAGTTTCATTGTGGTCAATATTTCTTCTTGACAAAAAGAATAGGTTCACCCCATGGTGATGCACTTTGATAAATAAATCCATTTTCAAGATTCTCTTATAGTTGATTCCTCAATTTTGATAACTAAATTAGGTCCATTCTATAAAGAGTCATTGAAATAGATGACACACCTGGTATTAGTTCTATAGAGAACTCAACCTCATGATTTAGTGGAAGACTTGGAAAATATTCTATAAATACATAAACAAACACTAGAAGAATTGGCATATCATCGATGTTGAGTTTACCCCAACCATATAAGATAAAAAATCATTTTTAACCAAAATATAATCACATTAAATGGATTTTATTTCTATCCAAATATCATATTTATCATCTCATAGATTTATGATCATATTCTAGTTTAAAATATCTTATGTGGCTTTTATTCATTGGATATTTATGTGGGATTTATATAGAGAAAGTCATCCCATGCCTAATATAACATCAACTTTCACTAGTGGGAGAATAAAAAGATTTGTAGTAATCACATTACCTTAAGATTCAATGAGATTACAATCATATACCTGGGATGTGATCATCATACCATTAGGGGTTTTCAGTTCTAATCCAAACATATGTTTGTTGTGGTGGAATTATGATAACCTTGGAAAAAAATTTAGATATAAAAAGATTCAGTATATCTATATTCAAATAAGAGATTTGTATTTATTTATTGGATTATAAGTAAACCATTCACCACATTATTATCATTCCCCTATATCAAAAATAGTGATCATATGATATTTCCCTTTATCTATCAATTTAAGAGGTTATTTTTATTGATCATAATCAATAACCATTATATTTGAGCACTGGTTATCATAATTCTAATACTCTTTTATTTGAAATACTAAAGTGAGGGTGGTGGATTCTATGGTGATTTATTTCTATTCACCAAATTATTCCCATCACCTCAACATTAGATGTCCTAATGAATATAATATACAAATATAAAGAATTAACCTGTCCCCTTTTGATAATTTACACTATATTTCCTTCAAAAAAATTATAATAAAGGAACTATCCTATTATTCTCTTCATAAATTTTAGAGTTTCCCTTGAATTCCATATATATTTTATAATATAAAACGTGATATTGCTGGGTAAATCCAATCAATATTTTGACATTTATAAAAAATTAATGATCTCTTCCAAGATAAAAAGATACATTTTTATAATTCCCTTTAGAGGCTTGGATTTAAGACACTGATGAAATGATCATCCTAACATTCAGGTTTGATAAAAATACCAAAATAACACGTCATAAGTATTGTTAAATTTTACTCTTAGGTACAAACCGATTTATAATCCTTCTTATTAATCTTAATTAATTCCTTCTCCATTTTTATAGAAATAAAACAAGGATATTAATTTTTAAAAATTAAGATCTTAAACTCATCCCACCCCATGGAGTTGATTTACTCATATTTCCTTGTATTCTTGATAAGAGTCCACTATTGATATAATTATCTTTCCAAATGATATATTTTAGAACAAAGGATGTTATTGTAACACCCCGAGCTTCCACGATACACTTCTCATTCAATAATGCAATAGCTTGCATTGTATGCAACTTCGAGTTCTAAAACACCACGACTAATCAAAGTAGCCGTTATGAATAGTAATAACCACTTTTTAAAATTATAGAAATTTTATATTTCAAAATGGACTTCATTTTTGGATTCGGAATATCGAAATTAGCCTATGTTGAATTTTTGGTATTTTTCTGAGAACTTCTAATTTTTTATGAATAGTGAAAAATACTTTAAAACAACTTTTTTAATCAAAATAATTTATTGTGATAAATTATACTATTTAGTGGTTTTAAGGTATAATTAGAATATATTTTTACCATTTTATCCAATGGTGGTCATTAAAATTAATTTAACATTGAAATTGGACATAAACAATTGCCAATCGTTTGATATAAATTGTTTCTTAAAAACACGCTATTTGTCGTAACAGCGGGAATTAATTATAAAATTAATTAATGCAACTTATATGTTTGGAATTTTGTAAAATAGACATCATTTTTGAATTCGGAATATCAATTATAGCTTAGGGTGAAATTTTGGCCTTGTTCTGAAAAACTTCAATTTTTGATGAATAGTGAAACCACTAAGTGGTAGTTAAATAACTGATTTTTCGTTTAAAAGAAATATTACCACTTCTGTGATTTGATTTTCAAAAATCCGACATACATGGTTGTCATTAAGAAGTAAAATGTGGTTCAATGAGATTAAAATAATTTTTTGGTGAATAGTAACTTTTAAGTTTTTAATCGCGATTAGAGGTAATTAGTGTAGTTTAAGGTACAAATAATGTTTTAATAATATGAGATGAGAATGACACTTGTCCTACTCCTATTGGATGAGTCCTGGCCGACCAAGACAACCCATGGGTCAACTTGGGGACCCCATGGAGCCACTTTAGTTGGAAAATGACATTAATATATATTTATTTAATGTTAAAATTAAATTGACACAAACATGAGTTATTTTACTAAAACAGTTTTTAAGTGGGGTTACACAAGTCCAAATTTTGACTATAAATATTCATTAGAAAGATAAAACGATTTCCTACATCATAGTATATTTTTTATAATTTTTAGACATTAAATAAATTAAATTATTTATGACATCATGATGATACAGCGATGACCTCATTATTTAACGATTTAAATAAAATGGAAAGATAATGTAAAATCCAAGGCGTACACTTGTCCAAAACCTATTGGATGAGTATATTTCTAACCCTTATCATCGTAACCTCGAATTATATAAGTGTGGGACCTCTAAAATCCGAAACTCATTTTATAATAAAGTGACTTTTCTTTACTTTCCAAGAGTGCCCCTCCTCTCCACTTATAAAAGGCCCCCACCTCTTCCACCTTATTCACACCTTCAAGCCATTTGGCTCGGCCAAACCCTGCACAAATACTCTCCCAACTTCCCCCTATTACTCCTAGAAGCCTCACTTTGGGCAGAACTCTTCTCAAGGAAGCCTTTGGCTCAAATCAAAAAGAGTTACCCGATTTTGAGGTAATGTCTTTTCTAATGTTGTTTTGTTTTATTTTTCTTCTCCAACCCCCTAAACTCTTTTTATTCATTTCTTTTGTAATAACACATGTATCCTAAATATTCTAGGATGTTTTTATAAGAAGTATTCGAGATACACTTACACACACCTACATCTAATGGTTAAAGAACATACGGTTTCTGTGGATGGCGAATTTCTGCCTCACGAAACGATGATTGTTCAACACTCATATAACACCTTCAAAGGTGGCCATTAAGATGTCACTATTTTTATATATGATATATAATATGTTTATGTTTTACTTATTCTTCTGTATTTCTCATTTATGGCATACTTTATGATTTCCATTATGGGTAAAACGCGATACTTTCATTTTAGGAAGTGCGGACTACCGCCCCCTCAAAGTGATTTGAATCGTTAATGCCATATGTGGGATGTATAAAGGATGAAGAAAATGGTATTATATACTATATTATACTAGAATTATATTATACATTTATATCATTATGATTTAGTTCCATTAAATATGAAATTGAAATGAAATTAGCGTTCATGCGTACGTACGGCTTACCGTCTCCATGAACGGTGCATTTCATTTCTTACCACTAAACGTTACGTAATATTATAAATTAATGTATATACTGGATATATAAGATATATATGACATCTAAATCATGAATATAATTCTGGATATAATGGATATTCTACCACATGAACAACTTGTAATTATAAGAAGTTTATTGTTGACTCAAGTTACCAAAGATCGACAAAACGACCGTTATTAACTTAAATAATTACATAATGTTCATAACATTGTAATAAGTGATATAAAAAGGATAATGAAATTGAAAATGGTTCTTAATAAGGTATATATTAACACTATTTTATTATTCAGGAGGTTAAAGAACGGTTGAGTCAAGTCAGACACGAGGTAAGGGAATTTCTTAACCCAATTTCCATTCTTTGGGTTAATCCCCTACTTTCAAATTATGTCATGATACTATTATGTAATATCTTTTATTTGTACTTTATTTATGTGTACTTATAGTGAATACACATAATAGATCTATTTTATTTTAAAAATGATCTTTGTAAGGACTTCGTCTCAATCACCTTTCATTGAGGCATATTTGGTTTATACACAACGTTCCTTTTATACGGTGTCTAAACCCCTTTGACTTTTATGTTTATTCAAAAGGTTTTATTTTATAATTATATGCTTTTTAATTGATTTAAAAAACAAGATATTTCTCTCAAATATATGAAAATCCAGTGCAAATGTATACGTATTTATTTCAAGCATAAAAATGTTTTCAGAAAACCCGACTCTCGAGTGTGGTAGACGGGAAGGGATTGGGCGTGGACCCATCATGGCCTGCAATTAGTCGAGCAGTCTTAGAATTAGTTATTTTGTTTTCAGAAGCTTGCATAATGTTTTTAGAAAAACATTGGAGTATATTCGATCAATTTTAAATGTAAGTATATTCTAAAGAAATTGCATCGGTAGGTCTCTTGAGACAACTAGACGTGGAATTGGCCGAGGCCCTTTCCCAATTTGATATATGGTTTTGGCCGAGGCCTTAATCATTTTAGACGTCTTGGATGAGGCCTTGACAAAATGTTTCAGAATGTCTGGCATTATACATTCCCTCATTATGAAAGTGGTTATTGATATTGAATGTGATTATTCGACCAGTAGAATATCCTTGTGAAGAAGTGAATGGCATTATCTCATTTTACTTTTGCCATATTATGTTGAAGTTCATGTTTAAAAGGCTTTTGTTTTAGTTATACATTTCCTTAAATGTTAATGTTTATTTATGAAAGCTTCCGCAATATTGTTATCCTTACTGAGCATCTGAGCTCACCCCTTTCAATGTTTTAATATTTTCCAGGATGTGAAGATGTATTTTATGAATGACCTGCAGGGATAGTCAGAAGAGGATATGAGTGTGGACTATGAAGATTTTATTATTAGTTTTTCACCTTATGATGTAATGTAACATTTATGAATGTATCTAGTGTTTCCAAGGCTACTAAACTAATCGGTCTTTCGAGACTTGATCTTTTGTGATCATGCCAATGTTACGAAGTAATGCACCGACTCTAGGTAGCTGGGGTCGGGGCGTTACAGTTGGTATCAGAGGCAGTTTAGTACTAACCTTGGAAGCTATATTTAGATAAACTCCGATTAGAGCACATAGCCCAAAGATAGACTTTGAAAATTAGTATATAAGAACTTCCTAGAATTTTGTTATTGAAGAGATTTTATGAGTTTTCCGAGCAATACATCCCTGTCTGGATACAAGCAGGTAGAGGCGGCTTTGGCAAAGATGTACCTAGGGGTAAAACCCGAAAACACCGCTTTGAGCTAGACTGGAACAGGAACTGGTGCACGACAACGGGCCTTGCTGCACTCTTGGTTACGAAACTCCAGGGGGATATGCTTAGGGTAACTCTCATTTTCTTTACAAATCATTATGAAGGGCTTATGAGTATATACTTCCTCAAAGAAAACATTTTTATGATTATGGATTATATCCATAAATAGTTCAATTTATGTTAAGTGTTTTATAAGTATGGGATTATGTATTTTGATTTATAAACTAATATAGTTTATGCCATTGTTTAGAAATGGCACCTAGTGGAAGGAATGGAAACCGTATCAATGCACGCACTCCGTGTAGGGATTGCCCGCCTGCTCAAGATAATTATGTTGGAGCTAGTGATACAACTGGTGCTGATCAGCTTCTCACCGTAATGGGACAACTCACGCAGGTTATGAATAATAACCTTACTCGTATGGAGCACCCTGATCCGCAACGTGGAGGATCAATGCAAGACCGTTTCATGAGGCAACAACCACCAACCATCAATGGGAGTACAAATCCTACATTAGCTGAGCAATGGATAAATTCCTTAGATAAAATATTCCATGCCTTGGGGAGTAGTGAAAGGGAGAAGGTTGTCATGGAAGTTTACCGCCTCACTGGAGATGCCGATCAGTGGTGGTCGCTGATTCAAAACACAAAGGAAGATGATGACGTATAGAATATGGAATGGAGGGAGTTCAAAGAGCTTTTCTTAGAAAAATATTTTCCTCGTGACCATCGAGCAGATATGGAAAGGCAATTTCTGAGTTTGAGGCAGAAGGAGGATGAGAATGTCGCAAAGTATGAGGCTAACTTTACAAGGTTAGCGAGACATGATGCTGATTATATATGTAACCCAAGGAGTAAGATTGATCATTTCTTTGATGGGTTAAAACCATTTATCCGTAGAGCTTTAGTATCACAATCCTTCTCATCATACGAAGATATTGTCTCATGTGCTATCAAGACGGAAAAGGAATTCTCTAAGTCTTATGACAACAAAGTAAAGCAAGAGAAGAAGAGAACGGTGGAACAAGAGACAGATAAAGGGAAGAAGGGAAAGAAGGATTTTCCATTATGTGATAATTGTGGGAAGAATCACCCTGGTACTTTCCTAAAAGGAATGGGAGTTTGTTATAAATGTGGAGAAAAGGGTCACCAGGCTCGTGATTGCAAGGGAAAGAAAGAGTCTATCAATGTTGAATGCTACAATTGTAGGGAAATGGGGCATTATGCAAATGAATGTCCTAAGTGTCAAGGAAACTTACCTCAGAAAAGGCCAAGGGATCAAGGACTATCTTATGCTGTTACTACAGTTGAAGCAGAATAACTAATGTAATGGTGCTTTTGGACTCATGGATTATATTCTGGTTATTAGAATAATGAGATATATATATATATAAGGATTGTACTATAGTACTTGTTTATTTCAGTAAGGTTTTTATATTTTTAGTATGTGACAATAATAGAAACTTTACTTTGTTTGGGGAATCTGATAAATTGATTTTGGAATTAAGAGACCTTTTAGAGAATGTCTAGACAGAGGTATTTTGGATAACTATAAAGGTTGGAGTGGATTAAGTTGATATTTGGATAGTATTGTTTAAGGTTAAAAAATTTATGAAGAGTATTTTTGGAATATTATGATACTATAGTTTTAGGAAAAGGACAACCTGCAGGGTGGGGCATAACCCGTCGCGTCGGACAAAGCTGCAGGAATCAAACCCACAATCATGGTGCGACAGGCCTTTATTTCCTACCACTAGCCTACAGGAAGTCCCTGGTTATTACAAAATAATTTTACTAATCTAAATGGTATGTGTTAACATTTGGAACCTTATACAATTAGGATAAGTATAATATTTTTGAGTTCTATTATCTTTTTCAGTGAAAGGTGAGTTGAAGGTTGAAACTCTAATTTTCAGGCATAAATATATATATACCTATCTGTTATTCAATGAATAAATTAATTCTTAAACTTTAGTAAAGGGATATTAAAAAAATGCATTATCCTAATACCTTATGACTTGTTGAACTGATGATATTTTAAATCAACATAGATTGAAGGCTTTGAGGCCCTCAATTTGACAGTTGATTGTGATTGATGACCTCAATCACTCCCTACGAATATTTACGATTTTCCTCCAATTATATGTCTCTAATTGCCACCAATATTCTCTTAATCAAGATCATAATCGGGTGGTGACTTTTTCATTTCCCTTTCCCTCTTATTAAGACTAAATTTTATTAACCTTATTTCCGATGTGGGTTTTCCACAAAGGTATTTTCTCTTTTCAACCTTTTATTTTCAAAGAAAAATTTCAAATTGCCAGGATGAAATTTATTGAAGGAGGGGAGAATGTAACACCCCGAGCTTCCACGATACACTTCTCATTCAATAATGCAATAGCTTGCATTGTACGCAACTTCGAGTTCTAAAACACCGCGACTAATCAAAGTAGCCGTTATGAATAGTAATAACCACTTTTTAATATTATAGAAATTTTATATTTCAAAATGGACTTCATTTTTGGATTCGGAATATCGAAATTAGCCTATGTTGAATTTTTGGTATTTTTCTGAGAACTTCTAATTTTTTATGAATAGTGAAAAATACTTTAAAACAACTTTTTTAATCAAAATAATTTATTGTGATAAATTATACTATTTAGTGGTTTTAAGGTATAATTAGAATATATTTTTACCATTTTATCCAATGGTGGTCATTAAAATTAATTTAACATTGATATTGGACATAAACAATTGCCAATCTTTTGATATAAATTGTTTCTTAAAAACACGCTATTTGTCGTAACAGCGGGAATTAATTATAAAATTAATTAATGCAACTTATATGTTTGGAATTTTGTAAAATAGACATCATTTTTGAATTCGGAATATCAATTATAGCTTAGGGTGAAATTTTGGCCTTCAATTTTTGATGAATAGTGAAACCACTAAGTGGTAGTTAAATAACTGATTTTTCGTTTAAAAGAAATATTACCACTTCTGTGATTTGATTTTCAAAAATCCAACATACATGGTTGTCATTAAGAAGTAAAATGTGGTTCAATGAGATTAAAATAATTTTTTGGTGAATAGTAACTTTTAAGTTTTTAATCGCGATTAGAGGTAATTAGTGTAGTTTAAGGTACAAATAACGTTTTAATAATATGAGATGAGAATGACACTTGTCCTACTCCTATTGGATGAGTCCTGGCCGACCAAGAAAACCCATGGGTCAACTTGGGGACCCCATGGAGCCACTTTAGTTGGAAAATGACATTAATATATATTTATTTAATGTTAAAATTAAATTGACACAAACATGAGTTATTTTACTAAAACAGTTTTTAAGTGGGGTTACACAAGTCCAAATTTTGACTATAAATATTCATTAGAAAGCTAAAACGATTTCCTACATCATAGTATTTGTTTTTATAATTTTTAGACATTAAATAAATTAAATTATTTATGACATCATGATGATACAGCGATGACCTCATTATTTAACGATTTAAATAAAATGGAAAGATAATGTAAAATCCAAAGCATACACTTGTCAAAAACCTATTGGATGAGTATATTTCTAACCCTTATCATCGTAACCTCGAATTATATAAGTGTGGGACCTCTAAAATCCGAAACTCATTTTATAATAAAGTGACTTTTCTTTACTTTCCAAGAGTGCCCCTCCTCTCCACTTATAAAAGGCCCCCACCTCTTCCACCTTATTCACACCTTCAAGCCATTTGGCTCGGCCAACCCCTGCCCAAATACTCTCCCAACTTCCCCCTATTACTCCTAGAAGCCTCAATTTGGGCAGAACTCTTCTCAAGGAAGCCTTTGGCTCAAATCAAAAAGAGTTACCCGATTTTGAGGTAATGTCTTTTCTAATGTTGTTTTGTTTTATTTTTCTTCTCCAACCCCCTAAACTCATTTTTTTCATTTCTTTTGTAACAAAACCTGTATCCTAAATATTCTAGGATGTTGTTATAAGAAGTATTCGAGCTACACTTACAGACACCTACATCTAATGGTTAAATAACATATGGTTTCTGTGGATGGCGAATTTCTGCCTCACGAAACGATGATTGTTCAACACTCATATAACACCTTCAAAGGTGGCCATTAAGATGTCACTATTTTTATATATGATATATAATATGTTTATGTTTTACTTATTCTTCTTTATTTCTCATTTATGTCATACTTTATGATTTCCATTATGGGTAAAACGCGATAATTTCATTTTAGGAAGTGCGGACTACCGCCCCCTCAAAGTGATTTGAATCGTTAATGCCATATGTGGGATGTATAAAGGATGAAGAAAATGGTATTATACACTATATTATACTGGAATTATATTATACATTTATATCATTATGATTTAGTTCCATTAAATATGAAATTGAAATGAAAGTAGATTTCATGCGTACGTACGGCTTACCGTCTCCATGAACGGTGCATTTCATTTCTTACCTCTAAACGTTACGTAATATTATAAATGAATGTATATACTGGATATATAAGATATATATGACATCTAAATCATGAATATAATTCTGGATATAATGGATATTCTACCACATGAACAACTTGTAATTATAAGAAGTTTATTGTTGACTCAAGTTAACAAAGATCGACAAAACGACCGTTATTAACTTAAATAATTACATAATGTTCATAACATTTTAATAAGTTATATAAAAAGGATAATGAAATTTAAAATGGTTCTTAATAAGGTATATATTAACACTATTTTATTATTCAGGAGGTTAAAGAACGGTTGAGTCAAGTCAGACACGAGGTAAGGGAATTTCTTAACCCAATTTCCATTCTTTGGGTTAATCCCCTACTTTCAAATTATGTCATGATAATATTATGTAATATCTTATATTTGTACTTTATTTATGTGTACTTATAGTGAATACACATAATAGATCTATTTTATTTTAAAAATGATCTTTGTAAGGACTTCGTCTCAATCACCTTTCATTGAGGCATATTTGGTTTATACACAACTTTCCTTTTATACGGTGTCTAAACCCCTTTGACTTTTATGTTTATTCAAAAGGTTTTATTTTATAATTATATGCTTTTTAATTGATTTAAAAAACAAGATATTTCTCTCAAATATATGAAAATCCAGTGAAAATGTATACGTATTTATTGCAAGCTTAAAAATGTTTTCAGAAAACCCAACTCTCGAGTGTGGTAGACGGGAAGGGATTGGGAGTGGACCCATCATGGCCTGCAATTAGTCGAGCAGTCTTAGAATTAGTTATTTTGTTTTCAGAAGCTTGCATAATGTTTTTAGAAAAACACTGGAGTATATTCGATCAATTTTAAATGAAAGTATATTCTAAAGAAATTGCATCGGTAGGTCTCTTGAGACAACGAGACGTGGAATTGGCCGAGGCCCTTTCCCAATTTGATTTATGGTTTTGGCCGAGGCCTTAATCATTTTAGACGTCTTGGCCGAGGCCTTGACAAAATGTTTCAGAATGTCTGGCATTATACATTCCCTCATTATTAAAGTGGTTATTGATATTGCATGTGATTATTCGACCAGCAGAATATCCATGTGAAGAAGTGAATGGAATTATCTCATTTTACTTTTGCCATATTATGTTGAAGTTCATGTTTAAAAGGCTTTTGTTTTAGTTATACATTGCCTTAAATGTTAATGTTTATTTATGAAAGCTTCCGCAATATTGTTATCCTTACTGAGCATCTGAGCTCACCCCTTTCAATGTTTTAATATTTTCCAGGATGTGAAGAAGTATTTTATGAATGACCTGCAGGGATAGTCAGAAGAGGATATGAGTGTGGACTATGAAGACTTTATTATTAGTTTTTCACCTTATGATGTAATGTAACATTTATGAATGTATCTAGTGTTTCCAAGGCTACTAAACTAATCGGTCTTTCGAGACTTGATCTTTTGTGATCATGCCAATGTTACGAAGTAATGCACTGACTCTAGGTAGCTGGGGTCGGGGTGTTATAGTTATTTTTATAAATGGATATTTATTTGTGTTCGTTGTTAATAATCACTTGGATGATCTAGAAATTTTCAAGGAATGTGATCTTACGCTAAAAGTAGACAATAATATTGAAGGAGGCGTCATTTCCTAGAGTTTTCCAAATTTGTTGGGCCAAAATCATGGAAGAAGAGGCTTGTATTGTGAAAGGTAGTTCTCTATGAATGAAACATCATAAAAATGTTTAAGGAATGTGGTTTGTGAAGGCTAGGATGATATTCACAAAAATGTGGAGTATCTTGAATGGTTACAGTAATATTCGTGATTAAGAGATGAGGAGAATCATAAGAGTGGGATGGTTTAATGACGATCTCTACCACAAAAACAAATCCAAAGAAGTTTCTCAAAATGAGGAGCTCTATAATATCATTTTTGAATGATATATAAAATTAACTTGAGATGGTGGATAATCATGATGGTATGAACCTAAAAGTATGAGGATACCCCCACTTCATTACACAAAAAAATAAGTGGAGAAAATTCAGAATCTCCCTAATTTAATAATGCTGTAAAACATTGAGAATATTGTTTTCCATGTGAACTTGAGCATCACAAAAATAATTGTTCAGTATTGAATGATTCCAATTTTTCTATGTAATGGGTTCTTCATGATGATGGGGTATTCCACAATGTCTCATTGAGCTTCACAAAGGCATTTTCTTCTATGATGGCAGTTTTATTCATGAAGGTTGGGATCTTCATGAAGGAGATTCATAAAATGAAGTTTTGAACATCTAGTTTTTAGTGAATAGTTCTTCCCAACTGCATCAACATAGGTCTATGGTGAAAGAAAAATATCAGGCTAGACAGGGACAAAGGCATAAATTCCAACCCACTAAAGTGACCTTCTAGTCAATAAACTGAGTAAGGCTTCACCCAAGGAAGTAATCTAGGGAGAGACAATGTAAGTATTATGAGGGAAGAAATGTGATATCACTAAAATCTTTTAAATCTAGTGTTCCTAGAATAGTGTGACTCTGTTAGAAGTAAGGTATTCTATAATTAGTTGAGATTAGTGGATTTATGTACAATTGAAAAACTGTCAGCATGTATTAGTTAGACTAGACATTTGTGGTGAACCAATTCAAATTGATGTATTTTCTACCAACATGTGATTGTTTGTTTTCTATGTGTTTCTATTAGATAGGTTTAACCAGTTCCATCCAACGTGGGAAAAAGATGAGTCACTTTATAAGAAAATGTTGACACCCTAATTCACCCCCCCAATCTAAGAGTGTTCTGGGGTCCTACAGGTGGTATCAAAGGGAAAATTTGCTGGAGATAAATATTTCCCCCTTTTAATAATGGAGAATTCAATAAATGTTAGGGGTTTTCTCTATTTCATGGAAGTAACTTCCAAATTTAAAAAAACAAAATTATATCTCTTCAACGATCTCTTGGAATGGAAGTTCTTTATCCACTACACATGAGATTCAAGTCACTGATGCAATATTACTATATTTGACTAAAACGAACAAAAAATGCTTGATAAAAATTACAAATAACTGAATTCCCTTACTATTTCTCTATATAATCAAATATATCTAAAGGTGATGAGTTTTACTTCATCGAATTCTATGTGGGAAAAATAGGAAAATATATATGACGGCGAAAATAATGTGAATGAGGAAAAATTCCATTTTTTTAATAATAGGTTTGATGATATTAAAAGGAATCCTAATGGAAATATAGATACATTTTTTAATTGAATTAGAAATTTATTTGGAGTAAAACAAAGACTTCATGAACAAATCAATGACATTGAAATTTGAAAGAAACTTTTGAGAAGGCTTTCACCTCTCAATAATCCAAAAGTGTCATCCTATGAGGAAAGGGATTTGTATTAAATTTATCTAGATGATCTTCTAAGTAGTCTAGTTGCTTATGAAAAGAGTCTCAAACAAGATGAAGAAAAAACAAGAGTCAGTAAGAAAATGTCATTCAAATCCATAAACAAATGTTATGTTTCTTGAGATAATATTGATAAGGACAATAAGGGAGAAAAATTTCATTGTATCTTTTCCAAAAAATTCTAGATAGGAAAGGGGATATTTGAAGTAAATATACCTATGGAATAGTTTCATTGTAATGGAGTTTGGAACATTTCCCCTTGACTCTGAAGGATGTTTTATAATGAAGAAAGTGAAGCTAGAAATATACTGAATCCTTATAAAATATTTTCTCAAAAGGGAGATTTCAAATATGGAATTAAATTACAGAGAAAGAGTTTTATCTACAATAAAGAGGATGATGATAATGAATTTTGTGAGTAAGAAGAACCAGAATTTATATATAGAACCCTAGCATATATGTTGGATAGAGTTGAAAAGCCCGAACTATTAAAAAATAAAGCTAGTGATAATAAGTTGTATAATGATGATGATATCATGTTGGGACTTTATGAGTCTCTTAGTAAGCTTGATAATTGAAGAAACAAAATAAAAGAGTATAGAGAAACTATGGAAGAGTCATCAGTATATTTTTATCAGCTTGAAGCTCATATTGACTGACTATAAGAAGTAGTAATATGACATTCAAAAAAGTAGGAAATATTAGAAAATGTAACAGAATTAATGCTTAGAAGATAAGAACATGAAATGGTCATCATTGTCTTCATATATATTCTAGAGGAGACATTCAAGAATGTTTAGGGTCATGAAGAAGAAGTTGTTACTCTAAGGGGTAAACTAGAAAGTGAATCAATGTCAATGGAAACAATGAAGAAAATACAATTACGAATATTCTCATATGCTGAGTAGTTAGAGAGAGAGCTAAGAATGGCTTTAAAGGATTAGTGAAGGAGTTGAATGATCAAAGACCCCAATTCATTGAAAAAGTGGAATTGGTTGTGATACTGAAACATCAATGGATGGAAAAAATATGAGCCATAATAATGGGAAACAATACAAAGGACATATCACAACGTCACCTGAAGCACCAATAAAGACACTCTCAACATGAACTAAAAGATGAACATAAATCTATCCAATAGTGTCCAAAAATGTTCACCATTCAAATTATTTTCCCAAATAAAGGGACATGATGAAGAATAAAAATGAGAATACATTTCCTTTTATGAGATGTCAATTTTCTGCCTATCTAGGCCCTAAAATTACATATTGTGAAGAGGAAAGGATCTATTTGAATGATAAATATCTAGGAAGTCAACAAAGAAGAGTCAAATCATACCGTTCATTCTATAGAAGAAATGGTATTTAGGGATATTTTTTTCATTACTCTAAGTATGGATATAAAGCTATTTATTTTAGGTAGAGGGAATCCTGAAATGTTTCCTACTGATCTTAGAGGAAAATCAATACCCTCTAAATAGATAGTGTCACTCTTGAAAACATGTTTTCTCCTTTGTGAGAATAATATGACTAGGATGAACCGATTCACATGGAAAAGAGATGATAAATTCAATCATTAGCCACAAATCAAGCAAATATTTCATGAAATTAAAATGAAAATTGTGAAATCCAACACTGTAATATAGCTCTCAATAACAAAAAGAATAGTAGAACCTTTATTATTTAAAGTGGGTACTCGTATTATATGAAATAAAATGATGAATCATTAGAGAATGCTATGAAAAGGGTTGATGAAACTATAAGGTTCAACAACGGTGAGGATATGAAGATTAATGGCAGTGGATTTATAAGACTAGAAAATGATGAGCTAAGGAAAATTGAAGTCCCTTATGTGGGAGGTTTGCATCAAAATTTCTTAAGTGTGAGTAAAATCTATGATTTAAGATAGATATTAACATTCAATCAAATTGGGTGAACTAAAAAGGGATAGATATGGAGTTATCTCATGAAAGGATAGAAAAAGGATAGAAATTTTTACCAGGTAGACTGTAAAGAAAACATTTGTTACTTAACTATTTAAGAAGAAAGTAACTTGTGGACACCGGAGGTTGAGTCACATTAATAAAAAAGACATAAAAAACATATTTAAACAAAATATATCCGTGGATATAACTAACATGAATCATAAATGGGGGAAGTCCTGTGATTCTTAAAGACGAGGAATGTTGTTCTATAGTTCATATTTAGCAAAGAAGAAAAGGGAAAAACATCTTATTTATCTCATCCACACAAACATACATGGTCTGATTAATGTTGCTGGGATGTGTAGAGAAAGGTACATCTTTATTTTCTTTTATGATTATAGTAGAATTCATTGTGTGGTGATAATACATAGGAAACAACACGTACTTCATCACATAAAAAGTTATTATTGAATTGATGATACTTTTATATCCTTAATATCAAAATTCTATGATATGAAAATGGAGGGGAATAAAAATCCATTAAATTTGAATATTTCTTAGAGAAACATGAAATAATGTATGAGGTGGTTTCTATAAGAACACCATAGAAAAATGGAATTTTTGAGTGTATAAATTGAATGGTGAAAATTATGTATAGAACCATGCAGATTGAGAGTAGTATCTCTCAATATGATAGGAAATAGATTGTTCAAACAAAAGTGTACACCCAAAACCAAACAAGGCTCTATTAGGAAGAAACCAAGGCACTATATGAGTTGATGAATGGGAAGAATCCCCCTTTTATGTATTTTATTATTCTTGAAAGTAATTTTTTCAACCCGAATAAATACAGAAATCAAGAAATATATGGTGATTCTATTGAATAAGTTATATTCCTATGATATTTATTGAAGAGAAAAGCTTACAAATATTTCAATACCTATCTTGGATGAATTATGGAAATCATTGATGTTAATATAATTGAAGATAAATCCAAAAATACCATGAGGAATTATAATACTGATATAGTAGAATATAATGAATAAAGTGGAAATGGAATAGATGCAAATACATAAGTAGGGAAAGGCATGAAAAACATTCAGTAATCACAAAACAATGATGATTTAGAAGAAGAATTAAAAAAGAAAACCATGAATGAAGAAACTTCATCATAACTTTAAATGATATATTAAAGAGAATAAATTGATCAATCCAACCTCATTAGGGATTAGATAGATCCCACACAAAAAGGAGAATGTGGAGTAAGTGACATTATTCCGTTCTAAAAATTTTATAACCATACTCATTTGAAGGAGTTGAAAATGATGAATCAAGGATTAAATCCATGAAAGAAGTGTTGGATTAGATTGACAATAACAAGACATGAGATCCTATTAAGATACCCAAAAATCACAATTTCATTAGAATTAAGTGGATTTTTAAAATTAAATTTGACGAGCATGGAAACCTGATTATAAATAAGGTGAGGTTGGTGTGTAAAGGAAATTCACATATTGAAGGAATTGATGTTGAAAAAACCTTTTCTCTAGTGGATAAGGTGTAGTTAATCTTTCTCTTTCATTCCATGGAGATACAAAGAAGGTATAAAGTGTATCCAATGGATGTAAAAAACATATTAAATTTTGTTTTGGAAGAAGAAGTATTCATTGAAGAACCAATGCATTTTTTTAAACGGGAATGATGAAATGAAGGTTTGCAGATTAGAGAATGTACTCTATAGTATGATACAAGAAGCATGAGTGTGGTATTGTTGACAAGATTCTTATCTAAAGAATCTCAAACGTAAAATATTAATATTGGACCACAATATATATGTGAAAAATTATTATACAGATAAATTCATGGTGATGGGGTATATAGATGATATTATATTTGGTGGAAGCATACTAGGATCAGTGGATGAATTTGCCTATCACATGAAATTCTAATTTGAAGTGTCTATAATCAGTTAACTCATATGCTTGTTGGGGGTGGTAGTGATTCAGTAGAAGTACTACACTTTTAACTCTTAGAAAACAATATGCAAAAGAGATTCTAAATAAATTAGACACGCATGACTCTAAACCAGTTTCAACTCTAATTTTTGTGGGCGATAAACAATGAAAGCATGAGGATGGGACATATGTGGATCCCACACAATATAGTGGAATCATTGGTATCTTGTTGTACTTGACTTCAAAATGGATAGATATTGTCTTTGAAACATGATTACCAACCTGTTTTCAAAGTAATATTATGGAATATAACTTTAAGTTAGTAAAATTAAATGTGAGGTATATTTAAGGCACTCACAATCAAGGATTATAATTTTTTATAAGAACAGATAATAAAATATCGACATTCTATAAAGCTGAATTTTCTGGGGATGTGGTGGATAGAAAGTGCACAAGTGGTGGAGCATTGTTTATAAGAAATAAATGTTTCAGAATGTTGAGTAAGAAATAATAATGAAGTTATATTAGTATGTTTGAATCATAGTATATTTCTACTACAAAGGCCTACACTTAGCTATTTTTGGATGAAGTAAAAACTGACTACAATTAGTGATGAGGTGAAACAACCGATGGTGATTCACATTGATAACAAGAGCATGATCAATATTATAACGAATATGATTCAGCACTCTGACTCTAAACATATTTAGATCATATATCAATACATTACATAAATTATTAAACATCACATGATTAAAATTGATCATTTTGGAACTGATGAAAAAGATTATGCCATTCTGAGCAATCCATTGGCATCACATGTGTTCTAAAAAAATAGGTTGAACCATAGTGTTCAGCTGCTTCCTAATTCAAGACGAGGTTATAGATCAACCCCTATCTTGAGTTGAATTAACTATTAAAATATATTTGTTGAAGTTACACAGTTTTATAGAGGAGATACGATCCATGTATTGTGTGTTTTGATCTCTACATGTAAAAAATCAGATTCTTTGGGTTTATTTAAAAAAGAGGAGAATGGAAACTTCAAGGTTCTCAAGTTTTAGGAGAATGGAGAATGGAAAAATTTCGGATAAATTTAGTCTTTGGAATTTCTAGGTTTTGGAAAAACAATGCAATGGTTATGTGACATGATCAGAACATAGCTTGTGTAGAGACCCGAAGCCTGACGTACATAGACGTTAAATTACTTTGCGGAATGCTTAGTACATAACAAAAACACACACACAAGGACCATAATAGTTTAGTGTCTTTGAAAACTCGAAATATAATCTTCTAAACGTGGTGAAAGGTCTTCAACATCTCCCATAAAGATCTTCCCCTTTTTTTTACCTAAAACCATTCTTTATATCCTCGGGAAAAGAAAACATAAAAGGGTGAGCTCAAATGCTCAGTAAGGGTAAACAAAAGAAATATCAATCACATCATATACATAAGCACATAACTTTTTGAAATCTTAACCTGTAAAAGAGATCATAATTTCATAACCTAGGATAACTCATGGTAGTGAAATGTAATCACAATAATCATAACTTAAAACAATAAACTTTGTGGCATACACACATAATCATAGAGAATCATTTCTTGTTAGTCAAGACTCATTGCCAAGACTATCTTAGTGGACAAAGTACCTTTCTGAACCGAGTCACCCTCATTTTAGTCCTGTTTCACTGAACTGGTATAACCTACCATTCCAGCCATGTCTATCTCATGAGATATAAAATCTTTACCCAATGCATTGGAGGGAGATATAGGTCCCACACATCTCATAATGATACCATTCTTATGTGTTCCACAAAATCATAAATCATACATCATTGCATAACCTATGTAATACAAATGGGAATCTTAAACATCATGACATCATAAAAAAATTCATAAAGGAATTCATAAAAATAATTCCATCACAACATAATCAAATCAATGTAATAATAGGGATAAAAGAGAGCCCTTTATTATCTTATATGGAAAATAATTTTGATAAAACACTTGAACTCCATTCTTGAGGAAAATATCCTTTCTTCTTTAAAAAAAACATTTTTTCTTTTCTTAACATGTCATACAACTTTAAACTAAAAGAAGTTGATTAAAAATAAACGTGAAAAATTGTAAAGGATGCTTCTTGGAAATAATGTTTTAGAAATCCATTCATGCCGTATAAGTTAAAAAAACATTCTTCTCATACTTTTGTTGGAAAAGTCAAAAAAAGTACCTCGTACGAAAAACGACAAAAGATTCCTTCCATATCTTTTACTAAAAACTCACCGAAGGGTAAAATTGGATTTAAAAAATTGCATATGGATGGAAATAATATTACATATTGAGGAAACATGGATGTGGATGATAAAATACACCCCAGTAAATACCAAAGTATAAAAAATCTCGGATGAAAATGAGATTGTGATATTTTCTTTACCTTAGGTCCGATTTGCTTCGTAAGTGTCCGAACCTCCTGTATAATGATTTAAATAATGTCATTGACTTATTACAGAATCATATTCATTGTTATTATATCATATATGGTTCACTTATGACTTAATATTACCCATTATTTTGTAAATTCATGTTAAAGTAGCGTTTGGGTAAAATCATCTCATTTGTCATTCGTGTTTTAACTTGTAATTATTCATATGATTACTTAGATAATGATTACTTAATTCCAGAATATAAAACATTATTTATATATAATATATATTCAGAATATATATATATATATATATAATAGATCAGTAAATGGAATGAAATACACCGTTCATGGAGACGGTAGACCGTTCGTACGCATGAATGCTGTTTTCTTTTTCTTATTGAGTTGAATGGAATTAAGTAGATGTAATACATATATATACACATATATTCAGTATCTTTATAATGTCATATATTTCATTATTATTGCTTATATATTGTAACGCCCCAACCCTAGTTACCCAGAGTCGGTGCATTATTACATAACATTGACATGATCACAAGAAAGATCAAATCTTGAAAGACCAATTGGTTTAGTAGCCTTGGAAACACTAGATATATTCATAATGTTTTACATTACATAACAAAGTGAAAAAAAAACTACAAAAACGTAGTCTCCATATTCCACACTCATATCCCCACATAAAATCCCTACAGGTCATTCATAACATACTTCTTCAGATCTTGGGAAAAAAATAAAACATAGAAAAGGGGTGATCTCAAATGCCCAGTAAGGATAACAATATAGCAGAACATTCAAAAATTAGCATAAACATTTAAGGCAATGCATTACTAAAACAAAATCCTTTTAAACGTGAACTTCAACATAGTATGGCAAAAGTAAAATGAAATACTGCCATTTACTTATTCACATTGATATTCTACTAATCGAATAATCACATACAATATCAATAACCAATTTCATAATGTCGGAATGCATAATGCTGAACTTTAATTTCTTTGTCAAGGGCTCGTCCCAAGACCTAGTGGCTAACTGTAGCCGGAACCCAACCCGGAGTGCCTCTAATAACCGGAAACCAACTCGGAGTGCCTCTAATTACCAGACACCAACCTAGAGTTCCTCTAATAACCGGAGACCAAACTGGAGTTCCACTAATAACCGGAGACCAAACCGGAGGGCTTACTTTTATCGGTCCCCAACCCGGAACATACTTGTCTAACACATTCATCTGAATGAAAGGTTAAAATATAACATAAACATTCGGATTACAAATAACTTATTAAATGTCAATACTCTAAACAAAAACCATGAGTGACATAAGAATAACCTATCCACAGTCAAAAATATCACAAAACCTTCAATAAAATATGGATGTTTTGTATCATAATAAATCAACTTCAAATAAGCTTAAAATCCATCAAAGGATGTTGACATAGATGAAATAAAGACTATTTTAGAAAAATATCTATTTCTATTTTGAAATAATTTAAGAGTCTTATATTTATAAAATAAAACATTTTTTTGAGAATATTCTTATTATCTTGTAAGGGAAGCTTCGACGATTTTATAACGGTGGAAAATAGCCACACCCGCCGTATAAGTTAAAAAAACATTCTTACCTTAATTTTGTCGAAAAGGTTAAAAAGCACCTTGTTTGGAAAACGACGGAAAGATTCCTTTATAAACCTCTTATAAAAAGTTAAACAAAGGTATAAATGACTTTAACCCATATTATAGTAAATAGTAAAAATGTTTTGAAATTCATTTTTAAGAAACATGGATATGAATGATAAAGAGATCCCAGTAGATTATTACGTATAAACAACCTCGGATAATGAAGAGATTGTGAAATAAACCTTACCAATTTGGTAACCTATGAAACATATAACCCATGAAAGAGGTATCATACGATGAATATGTAAATACACATAAATTAGAGTGTATTACACAAATAATATAATTATGGGCAGTACATACACCACACAAAAGGTGATGGTGGCAATATGGCATGAATCTCACGGGAATAAGGAGTGAGATGAAAACCCCTTACCTTGTACTTTTCCTTGGTTGGGGTAGGTTAACCTCCTGTATAATGGTGAACTAATTGTTATTAAATTATACAAGAATCATATAAATTAATATGATATCATATATGATCTTTTAATATTGATTTGATAATAATATCTTAGTGTTATTGTTGTTTCGGGTGTTAACTTACTTGTTTTATTTTATATGTTTTGTTACGTAAGACATGTTTGTAATGGATAGGTTGTATATTATTCATATCCAGAATTATATCAAGTCCTTAAACATCATTTTTAAATCATCAAATGATAATTATACTTGAATGGATACGATGAAGAATGAATCTCATCGCGTTCGTGGAGACGGTAGTCCGTACGTACGCATGAGCGACAATATCATTCTTTTGAAATAATATATAAATGGTTTTTATATCATATATACAGAATCATTAACATGTTATATTTATTATTTACATGAGTTAAATATCATTATTATACCAATCCAAATAATAATATATTGAATAACAATTACACCACGACGTGGAGACGGTAAGCCGTACGTACACACGTATGGTGACATGTTATTCAAAGGGTGGATAAAATACTGAATATGGTCATACCATATTTATAATAACATCACAATATATATATGATACTGGAGTTATTATTTTAGAATGTTAATAACAAAGAAAGAAGAAGTGGAAGAAGAAAGGAACTTGGAAAAGGGTGGTGAAATCATTACCTCTTCTTCGGGTTCTTCCTTTTGATTTGATCAAAAGGGATCCTTAGGTTGGCTTTATGATAAAACTAAGGCCTCCAGGTTGTATTGAGGGAAGTTGGGAGAGTATTTGGGAAGATTTTGGCCGAACCAAAATGCTTTGAAGGTGTGAGGAAATGAGAAGGAGGAGTGCCCTTTTATAAGAGGGGTGAGGGGCACCTTTGGAAAAGCTAGAATTATTAGTTTATAATAAATTAATATTCGGTTTCTAATGGCTCCAAAGTTTATTATTTAAATTTTAAGGTGGGTATGGGTCGAAACAAACTCAACCAATAGAATTTAGACAAGTTTGGGTACTTATATTAACATTATCTTTAAGTATTAACTCTAAGTTAATTAGTTTCACTTTTACAATGTCTCTTTGTATTTTTATATAATATGGTTAATAAAAATACTATATACATTAAAGAGACCCCCAAGTGGTCAATTAATGATGAAACTATCATGATATAAGTCTCTTTTCCGAACCTTAGATTTTTAGGAATTTAATATCAATTAATAATATAATATTTGTTTTAAGAACTCTTTTATGTCAATTTTGACACTATTCAGTAGTTGATTTTTGTGAAACTCATAAAAGATTGATTACTTCGAACAAAGTCAATTAATTAAATACTAATATATCATATTATCCTAGAAAATTAGTTTAATTCATTAAAAGGTTCATATTTTATTTATTTGGGTATTTATAATATCAATTATGTTGATTTTTCACTATTATAGTAATTACTGCATCATCATTGTGTCATAAATAAATTCAATTATTTAATGTCTAAAAATTATAAATAAAATATAATTATGTAGGAAATCTTTTTATCTTTCTAATTAATATTTATAATCTAAAATCCAACATACATAACCCTATGTAATTTGTTTTCTAAAAGATATATGCTTGTGTCATTTTTGTATTCATTTTAACTTAATTAAAATAAAGTGTCCCTATCACCTACAAGTGGCACCATGGGGTCCCAAAATCGACCCCAATATGCCTATGTCCGAACATGTATCAACCAATAAGGCTAGGACATGTTTTAGGGTAATTTAATATTATTATAATATTATATTTTAACTCTTATTTACCGGATTTACCCTTAACCATGGTAAATAAAATTTTTACCGCAGTAATTATTCAAAATGTCTAAAAATAAAAGTTAACTATTTACACAATTTGATCATCCTTATTCCAAATATGGAATCCATTTTTCTAAATTCAAAACACAGAACTGGCAGAAATTAATTTAAAATTAATTCCCGCTGTCAAAACAAAAAGCGTGTTTTTAAGAGATAATAACTATCAAAAGATTGACACTTGTTTATGTTCGGTTTAATTGTAAAATTATGTCCAATGACCAAAATTATATTAAATGGTAAAAATATATTATAAATATACTTTAAACCCACTCAAATTCATAATTTATCACTATTAATTATTTGATTAAAAAAGTTGTTTTTAATTAAAATTTAGTAATTTTCACTATTCATCAAAATATGAAAGTTATTCGAAAAGTACCAAAATTTCACCTTAGGCTAAATTCGATATTCAGAATCCAAAAATGAAGTCCATTTTGAAATATAAAATATATATAATTTCAAAAAGTAGGTATTTCTATTCATAACGGCTAGTTTGATTGGTTGTGGTGTGTGTTAAAACTCAAAGTTGCGTACAACACACGCTACTGTATTATTCAAAGAAAGTGTACCGTGGAAGCTTGGGATGTTTCATTTTAAATTTTTGATGTCTCCATTTAGTCAAAAAGTTTAAAATATTGTATTTAAAAAGGGTTCACTATTAAAAGTTGATAAAAGTGCAATACTGAAAATGAATTTGTTCTTGCATTATGTCTAAGATACTCATAATATGGATTCAAAAATTATAAGGATTATATAAAGTTTAAAATTTAGTTAATACTATTCATAACCTCTTTTGAATGGCTTTTTGGTAAGTTATGGTGCAATTGAACTCGGTGTTGCGTGTAGTGCAAGTTATTGAATTATTTTGAAGAAATAACACACTATGAATTCTTGGGGTGTTACATTCTCCCCTCCTTCAATAAATTGCGTCCTCGCAATTTGAAATTGTTCTTCGAAAATAAAAGGTTGAAAATAGAAAATATATTTGTGGGAAAACCCACATCGGAAATTAGTTTACTAAAATTTAGTCTTAATATGAGGAAAAGATAAATGAAAGGGTCACCACCAAATTATGATCTCTATTAGGAGAACATTGGTGGAAATTAGAGACATATAATTGGTGGAAAACGTAAATATTTATAGGTAGTGATTGAGGTCATCAATCACAGACAACTATAAAATTGAGGTCCTTAAAATCATCAATTTATGATGATTTGAAATACCATCGGTTCAACAAAACCTAGGGTATTGGGATAACACATTTTTGACGTTTCAAAGTATCTTAGTTGAAATCCCACATCGAAAAATTGAATTAATGAGGCTTCTATTTAAAATAAATAGTGAAAAGTATAAAGATTACCGAAAATAACACATACTAGGGTTCCATGTAAGAAAATATGGATATGGAAGAGAAATCTAACCATCAATTATCTGATGGAGAGTGGTAGAGAACATGGCTATGAAAAGGCCAACAATCCCAAAGCCATAAATTAGTGATGATTTAAGGTACCATCTAGGACAACATTTTTGTTCTAAGTTCTTTTTAATAATACTGATGAAATTATTTATGAGATTGGCTAAGATCATAAGGAGATATACTTAATTTATTATTAGAGTTTTATCCATTAATAAATTTCTACCACAAACTCATCTTTCACTCTAAAAGATAATAGAACATAAAAAAATTTCTGTTTATACGATTCGTATAGGGTTCCAAAATAAATGAATTTATAATTCATCTAACAGATATTTTAAAAAAACTACATTATTTAATCCAGGGCATCTCATGAGCCAGTGGTAGGTGATACACCCTTGTCACCCTTCAGTTGTGGGTTCAAGTCTCGCGGCCTTGCCGGACGCGACGGGTTGCCTCTCGACCTCCGGGATGTTCTTTTATGGCAATCCAAAATAATCCAAACTAGAACTATCAAAAATAATTCAGTCCAAAATTTATAAGGAAAGTAAACATAATAAAGATCCTTCTTCCACGTAATAACATGTGAACACCTTTATGATGTATTCTTTTAAAACACTGCAACATCCTGAATTACCATAAAACCTTATTGATTACATTCATGATCCCTTATTCCTTAAAGAATAATAGATATACTCCTTCAATCCAAAAATGTTTTAAACCCCAACAATGATGGAATATACAAATCATTAATCAGTTTCAAGGTAGTCAAGAATATCCAATATAATTTATCCAAATCAATCATGTATTATTCCAAAATCACTAACTTGGTATCAGAACTATATTATGGTTTATCATTCTTTCAACCATATATTTTCCAAAAAATTATCATGCTATTGAGTCACTTTTCATTGTTCCACACAATCTCAAGTCCTTAATGAAATAGTACTACAGTACAATCCTTATATACTCCATAATTATTATAACAAGTACATTGTTGATACAACACTCAATTGACATAATCAACATAAGAACGCTAATCATTCCTCTTCATCTGTGGTAGTATCATAACTTGATTATTATCCAATAGCATCATTTGCGGCATAGTCTGATGACTGGGACATAGGTTCGCGTAGTGTCCAAACTCCTTGCAAATGAAGCATTGTACAATTGAAACCATTTTCTTACCCTTGCAGTCACGTACTTTGTGCCCTTTTCCTCCACACTTATAACAAACTCCCATTCCTTTCAAGAAAGTTCCAGGGTGTTTCTTTCAACAGTTATCACATATAGGAAAATTCTTCTTTTCCCTCTTCCCTTTATCCATATTTCTCTCTTCCATCCTTTTCTTCTCTTTCTTCCCTTCAAATCCATAGGACTCAGTAAAATCTTTACTTATCTTATCAACACATTATATTATTTCTTCATATGATGATAATACATGCGAGACTATTTCTCTTGTAAATTCTGGCTTAAGCCCATAAAATATATGATCCTTCTTTATCTTTGTATCATCTGCATTGCTGGAGTTATCATTCCTTCTACTGGGCGCCATTTCTAAACAATGGCATACATTAGATTAGTTTATGAATAACAATACCTAATCCCAAACTTGTAAAACAAATAACATAAATTAAATAGTTTATCGATATAATCCATAATCATAAAAATGTCTCCTTTGAGGAAGTATATACTCATAAACCCTTCATAATGATTTGTAAAGAAAATGAGAGTTATCCTAAGAATATCCCCCGGGAGTGTCATAACCAAGAGTGCAGTAAGGCCCGTTGTCGTGCACCAGTTCCCGTTCGAGTCTAGCTCAAAGCAGTGTTTTCGGGTTTTACCCCTAGGTACATCTGTGCCAGAGCCGCCTCTACCTACTCGTATCCAGACATGGATGTATTTCTCGGAAAACTCACAAAATCTATACAATACCAAAATTCTATGAAGTTCTTCTATACTAATCCTCAAAATTCATCTTAAATCTATGTGCTCTAATCAGAGTTTATCTAAATCTAGTTTCCAATGTTTGTACTAAACTTCCTCTGATACCAACTGTAATGCCCTGACCCTAGTTACCCAGAGTCGGTGCATTATTACATAACATTGGCATGATCACAAGAATGATCAAATCTCGAAAGACCGATTGGTTTAGTAGCCTTGGAAACACTAGATATATTCATAAAGTTTTACATTACATCACAAAGTGAAAAACTACAACAAAAACATAGTCTCCATATTCCACACTCATATCCCCACATAAAATCCCCGCAGGTCATTCATAACATACTTCTTCACATCCTGGGAAAACAATAAAACATAGAAAAAGGGTGATCTCAAATGCCCAGTAAGGATAACAATATAGCGGAACATTCAAAAATAAGCATAAACATTTAAGGCAATGCATTACTAAAACAAAAGCCTTTTAAACTTGAACTTCAACATAGTATGGCAAAAGTAAAATGAAATAATGCCATTTACTTATTCACATGGATATTCTACTAATCGAATAATCACATGAAATATCAATAATCACTTTCATAATGTCGGAATGCATAATGCTGAACTTTAATTTCTTTGTCAAGGGCTCGTCCCAAGACCTAGGGGCTAACTGTAACCGGAACCCAACCCGGAGTGCCTCTAATAACCGGACACCAACCCAGAGTGCCTCTAATAACTGGACACCAACCCGGAGTTCCTCTAATAACCAGAGACCAAACCGGAGTTCCTCTAATAATCGGAGACCAAACCGGAGGGCTTACTTTTACCGGTCCCCAGCCCGGAACATACTTGTCTAACACATTCATCTGAATGAAAGGTTGAAATATAACATAAACATTCAGATTACAAATAACTTATGAAATTTCAATACTCTAAACAAAAACCATGAGTGACATAATAATAACTTATCCACAGTCAAAAATATCACAAAACCTTCAATAAAATATGGATGTTTTGTATCATAATAAATCAACTTCAAATAAGCTTAAAATCCATCAAAGGATGTTCACATAGATGAAATAAAGACTATTTTAGAAAAATATATCTTTCTATTTTGAAATCATTTAAGAGTCTTATATTTATGAAATAAAACATTTTTTTCTGAAAATACTCTTATTATCTTGTAAGGGAAGCTTCGACGATTTTATAACGGTGGAAAATAGCCACACCCGCCGTATAAGTTAAAAAAAACATTCTTACCTTAATTTTGTCGAAAAGGTTAAAAAGCACATTGTTTGGAAAACGACGGAAAGATTCCTTTATAAAACTCTTATAAAAAGTCAAACAAGGGTATAAATGACATTAAACCATATTCTAATAAATACTAAAAATGTTTTGAAATTCATTTTTAAGAAACATGGATGTGGATGATAAAGAGATCCCAGTAGATTATTACGTATAAACAACCTCGGATAATCAAAAGATTGTGAAATAACCCTTACCCATTTGGTAACCTATGAAACATACAACCCATGAAAGAGGTATCATACAATGAATATGTAAATACACATAAATAGAGTGTATTACGCAAATAATATAATTTTGGGCAGTACATACACCACATAAAAGGTGATGGTGGCAATATGACATGAATCTCACGGGAATAAGGAGTGAGATGAAAACCCCTTACCTTGTACTTTTCCTTGGTTTGGGTAGGTTAACCTCCTGTATAATGGTGAAATAATTGTTATTAAATTACACAATAATCATATACATTAATATGATATCATATATGATCTTTTAATATTGATTTGATAATAATATCTTAGTATTATCGTTGTTTCGGGTGTTAACTTGTTTTCTTTTATATGTTTTGTTACGTAAGCCATGTTTGTAATGGATAGGTTGTATATTATTCATATCCAGAATGATATCAATTCCTTAAACATCATTTTTAAATCATCAAATGATAATTATACTTGAATGGATACGATGGAGAATGAATCTCATCGCGTTCGTGGAGACGGTAGTCCGTACGTACGCACGAGCGACAATATCATTCTTTTGAAATAATATATAAATGGTTGTTATATCATATATACAGAATCATTAACATGTTATATTTATTATTTACATGAGTTACATATCATTATTATACCCATCCAAATAATAATATATTGAATAACAATTACACCACGGCGTGAAGACGGTAAGCCGTACGTACGCACGTATGGTGACATGTTATTCAAAGGGTGGATAGAATACTGAATATTGTTGTACCATATTTATAATAACATAAAAATATATATATGATACTGGATTTATTATTTTATAATGATAATAACAAAGGAATAAGAAGTGGAAGAAGAAAGGAACTTGGAAAAGGGTGGTGAAATCATTACCTCTTCTTCGGGTTCTTCCTTTTGATTTGATCAAAAGGGCTCCATAGGTTAGATTTATGATCAAAATAATGCCTCTATGTTGTAGTGAGGGAAGTTGGGAGAGTATTTGGGCAGAGTTTGGCTGAACCAAAAGGCTTTTAAGGTGTGAAGAAATGAGAAGGATTAGTTCCCTTTTATAAGAGGGGTGAGGGTCACCTTTGGAAAATCTAGAAATATTAGTTTATAATAAATTAATATTCGGTTTCTAATGGCTCCAAAGTTGATTATTTAAATTTTACGGTGGGGATGGGTCGAAAACAACTCAACCAAAATAATTTAGATAGGTTTGGGGACTTATATTAACATTATCTTTAAGTATTAACTCTAAGTTAATTAGTTTCACTTTTACAATGTCTCTTTGTATTTTTATATAATATGGTTAATAAACATACTATATACATCCAATAGAACCCCAAGTGGTCCATTAATGATGAACCTATCATGATATAAGTCTCTCGGCCGATCCTTAGATTTTTTAGGAATTTAATATCAATTAATAATATAATATTTGTTTTAAGAACTCTTTTATGTCAATTTTGACAATATTCAGTAGTTGATTTTTGTGAAACTCATAAAAGATTGATTACTTCGAGAAAAGTAAATTAAATCAATCCTAATATATAATATTATCCTATAAAAGTAGTTTAATTCATTAAAAGTTTCATATTATATTTATTTGGGTATTTATAATATCAATTATCTTGATTTTTCACTATTATAGTAATTACTGCATTATCATTGTGTCATAAATAAATTAAACTATTTAATGTCTAAAAATTATAAATAAAATATAATTATGTAGGAAATCGATTTATCTTTCTAATGAATATTTATAATCTAAAATCCAACATATATAACCCTATGTAAAAATTGGTTTTATAAAAGATATATGCTTGTGTCATTTTTGTATTCATTTTAACGGAATTAAAATAAAGTGTCCCTATCACCTACAAGTGGAACCATGGGGTCCCAAAATCCACCCAAATATGCCTATGTCCGAACATGTATCAACCAATAAGGCTAGGACACGTTTTAGGGTAATTTAGTATTATTATAATATTATTGTTTAACCCTTATTTAACGGATTTACCCATAACCATGGTAAATAAAACTTTTACCGCAGTAATTATTCAAAATGTCTAAAAATAAAAGTTACCTATTTACACAATTTGAACATCCTGATTCCAAATATGGAATCCATTTTTCTAAATTCAAAACATAGAAGTGTCAAAAATTAATTTAAAATTAATTCCCGCTGTCAAAACAAAAAGCGTGTTTTTAAGAGATAATAACTATCAAAAGATTGACACTTGTTTATGTTCGGTTTAATTGTAAAATTATGTCCAATGACCAAAATTATATTAAATGGTGAAAATATATTCTAAATATACTTTAAAACCACTAAAATTCATAATTTATCACTATTAATTATTTGATTAAAAAAGTTATTTTTAATTAAAATTTAGTAATTTTCACTATTCAACAAAATATGAAAGTTATTCGAAAAGTACCAAAATTTCACCTTAGGCTAAATTCGATATTCCGAATCAAAAAATGAAGTCCATTTTGAAATATAAAATATATATAATTTCAAAAATTAAGTATTACTATTCATAACTGCTAGTTTGATTGGTTGTGGTGTGTGTTAAAACTCATAGTTGCGTACAACACACGCTACTGTATTATTCAATGAAAGCGTATCGTGGAAGTTTGGGATGTTTCATTTTAAATTTTTGATGTCCCCATTTAGTCAAAAAGTTTAAAATATTGTATTTAAAAAGGGTTCACTAATAAAAGTTGATAAAAGTGCAATACTGAAAATGAATTTATTCTTGCATTATGTCTAAGATACTCATAATATGGATTCTAAAATTATAAGGATTATATAAAGTTTAAAATTTAGTTAATACTATTCATAACCTCTTTTTAATGGCTTTTTGGTAAGTCATGGTGCAATTTAACTCGGTGTTGCGTGTAGTGCAAGTTATTGAATTATTTTGAAGAAATAACACACTATGAATTCTTGGGGTGTTACATATATACTTTATAATCATTCTTAAATGGTTAACATGGAGAATGAATCTCATCGCATCGTGGAGACGGTAGTCTGTATGTACGCACGAGCGATGATATCATTTCCATAATTATTGAATTGAATTGGAGTGGATGATACAATATATCAGAATCATTATTATGTTATAATAACTCTATATAGTTATTTTTTACACCATAATACCCATCCATGTAAGGTGTTGGTGGAAAAGCAGATTACACCACGACGTGGAGACGGTATTCCGTACGTATGCACGCGCGGTGATTTTGTTTTCCGTAGGATGGATAGAAGGTGAAATGGGGTTATTTCATATTTATAATAACAAATCAGTATGTTAGTGATACTGATGTTATTACTTTATAATGAAACAACTAAAGAAGAATAAGTTGAAGAAGAAAGAAGCTTGAAAGAATCGGGAGAAGAAATTACCTCTTCTTCGATACGCTTCTTTGAAACCTCCTCTTATGGCACTACGATTGGTCTTCAAAGAATACCAGAACCTCTAAGATGTTTCTAGGGAAGTGGAGAAGATAATTTGGCAGGGGTTGGCCGAGCTTGAAGGCTCAAATTAGTGTGAGGAGGAGAGGGAGGAGGTGCCTTTTTATAAGGGAGGAGAGGGGCACCTTTGGAATAACTAAATATATTATTTTATTATAAAGTCAATTTCGGTTTTAAATATCTCCAAATTGATTTATTTAGTGGATAAGGTGGGGATGAGTAGAAACCCTCTCATCCAATAGAATTTTGACAAGTTTAGGTTCCTACTTTAACCTTATCATTTAGATTTAACATTAAGTTAAATAATTTTACTTTTACCATGTCTTCTTGTGTTCTTACACTATAAGGTTAATAAACATACTATAAGAAGCCAAACGAACCCCAAGTTGTTTATTTTTAATATATATAACATTATCTAAGTCATTTGGCCGAACCTTAGATTTTTAGGAATAAAATAACAATTAATAATATAATATTTGTTTTAAAAACTATTTTATGTCAATTTTGATACTATTTAGTAATTGATTTTTTTGAAAATCATAACAGAATGATAAGTTTGAACAAAGTTAATTAAATCAAAACTAACATGTCATATTAACCTATAAAATTAGTGGAATTCATAAAAAGTCTCAAATTATATTTTTTTGGGTATTTATAACATCAATTATGTCAATATTTCATTAATAAGATAATTACTGCACCATCGTTGTGTCATTAATAAATTAACTTATATAATGTCTAAAAATTACAAATTAAATACCATTATGTAGGAAATCTTTTTATCTTTCTAATGAATATTTATAGTCGAATATATCTTATGTATAACCCCATATTAAAAATGTTGTAGTAAATAAACATTGATTTTAACTCTTTTAACCCTTCTTTAAATAAATTAATAATAAATGTCCTAATCTAATCCAAGTGGGCCTAAATGGTCATATTTTATTCCTAAGTTTGTTTTTGGTCTAATTACACTTGTCCAATATAATTAGGACATGTGTTAGGGTAATAATAATATCATTTCTACCCATAATTACCCTATTTACTTTTAACCGTGGCAAAAAAAGTAAAAAGTTACTATTCACCAAAAAATTATTTTCATCTCATTGAACCAAATTTTACTTACTGACATCAACCGTGTCTCTCGGATTTTTGAAATTCCACTCACAGAAGTGGTAAAATTAAGTTTTATGAACAATTCAGTTTTTTTGACGACCACTTAGTGGTTTCACTATTCATCAAAAATTGAAAGTTTTCAGAAAAATAACAAAAATTAGGCCTAAGCTATATTTGATATTATGAACTCAAAAATGATTTCTATTTTACCAAATTCAAAACATATCAGATGCATTAATTAATTTAAAAATTAATTCCCGTCGTCAAAACAAATAGTGTGTTCTTAAGAGATAATAACTATCAAAAGATTGACACTTGTTTATGTCTGGTTTAAATGTGAAATTACATCCAATGACCATCATTGTATTAAATTGTAAAAATATATTCTAAATATACTTTAAAACCACTCAAATTTATAATTTATCACTATTATTTATTTCGATTGAAAAAGTTGTTTTTAATTAAAATTTAGTAATTTTCACTATTCATCGAAATATGAAAGTTATCCGAAAATCACCAAAATTTCACCCTAAGCTAATTTCGATATTCTGAATCCAAAAATGAAGTCCATTTTGAAAAATAAAAATTACAAAATTTCAAAAAGTGGTTATTACTATTCATAACGGCTAGTTTTAATAATATTTTAATAGCATATCGTTGTTTAGCGAAACTTGGTGTTGCGTACAACACACGCTATCATGGAAGGTCGCGATTGCGTGTAATTCAAGCCAGGTCAGAGATGTGTGTTGTGAAAGCGCCTTTTGGTTTAGAGTATAACACAAGACATTAATGAAATTAAAAAGAATATTTTTCCTAAAATCTCGGGGTGTTACAGCTTGAACATATTTAAGAATTTCAAAACATGAGATCCTAATTCATGCTTACCCTCTATATTAATACACTAGTATTTACTCATGTAGACATAGAGTGTTTGGTGAGGACTTTCTTGAACATCAAGTTTTTATGAAGGATGATGATTTGTTTAATTTATTTATAGATTGATAATAATCCCAAAGTGGGATATTCTTAGAACCAAGGTAGTTCTTTGCTATAAATGTGGTTTTGTTCATTTTTTGTCAATGATCACTTGAATGATAAATATGTTTTCAAGGAAAGCGATATGATAGTAAAATATGAAAATAGTATTTAAGGTGTCATAATTTTTTATTTTTTTCCAAATTTTTGGGGTAAAAAATCTAGAGGAAGAAAAAAATCACAAAATTCAGTTTTATGGGAATGAAACATTATAAAAATGGTAAAGGAATAGGTTTTGAGAAATATGGGAAGATATTTTTGAAAATGTGGTGTGTCACGTACAGTGACGGTAATCACCCCAAGTATAATAATTGGAGTATCATGAGTGTGCGATGGTTTGATAGTGATCTCTATGACTATGAAAAGTCAAAAGGATATTTGTGAATAGAATAGCTTCATGAATATTTTTTTTAAAAGATCAAAAATTGAATTGGAGGTGGATGAGCATCACAATGGGATTGAAATTTAAATGATACTACCCCCAGTTTATAAAACATGAAAATAATTAGAGAAAAGTTAGAATCACCCAAACTTCATGAAGGATAAAGAGCATTGTGAATCTAGATTTATGTGTGATCTAGAGAATCACAAAAAGTATAGTTTAGTCTTTACTATTTCCAATTCCACTAAGTAATGGGTTATTCATGTTGATGGAGAATTTTTGTGATGTCACAGTGATCTTCACAAAGGAATTTTGTTCCATGAAGGTAGTTTCCTTCATGAAGGTTGTTCTCTTTTTCAAATAGATTTCTGAAATATTGTTTTAAACATCTTGTTTTTATTGAAAACTGATTTAAATGTGAATCAACTAAAGTCTGCAATGAAATAAGAATCTTATTCTTGTTTGGGAAAAATAATTAAATTTCAATCCATTAGAGAAAACATCAAATCAATAAACTAAGTAAGTCTTCACTAATGATAGTGAGCTAGGAGTGGATGTAAGTGTTCAGAAGGATACAATGCGATATCCCAAAAATATTGTAATGGTGGTTTTTGTGGATAATAGTGACTGTGTATGAACATATTTATTCAACAACTAGTGAAGATTAATATATTTTGACATTACCAACATAATTTCGGCATATACTCTTTGTACTAGAACGGATTGGTGAACTGTGTAAACATTTTATGTTATCTCCCTACATCTGATTATTTGTTTTCTTCACATAACCATTAGATAGGTTGAATAGGTTCCTTCCAATATGGGAACAAGATCAGTCACATTAGATGAAAAAATTGACATCCTGATTCACCCTTCCCATCTCATGGTGTTAGGATGTCCTATTATGTATAACCAAAATTACTTTTTCATGTTATAAACATAGAAGAATGAAAAATATATTTTCAATTTTTCTAATCTATTTCTCAATAATTATAGGATCAATGGACCAATTAAAATAAAGTAGGGGTTTCTTCATGAAGCAGTCAAGTGAATGATTTTCTATAATTTGATCATCTTGAAATTGAGCATGATCCATTTATTTAGAATGATTCATAAGTATAAAATCATTAGTTTAATTCAATCCCCAATGATAATTGGTTTCTAAGGTGGAAAATAATTTCATTTTCCATCACATTTTTCATTAACATGGTTCTTTTGGATTCCGCCCATTGATTACAGCATCCCTGCCTTTTCTTAATTTACTATTACATAATTTTAAATATAAACAACATAATAGCATTACACATAGAGGATCCAAAGGTTTAGTGTCTTGGGAAAACTATGACCATGCATAAAAAATACAACATCAAGCATAAACATTCATTTAATTTTTTCTTATATGGCTTCTTATTGGCAGTTGTCCACTCTTTAATACATGTATCCACCTGAGGATATACATCAAAATGGGTGAGATAATAGCCCAGTAAGAGGATAGATAAGAACAATATATCATGGGGTGATCATAATCATAACATATGAAAATGATCATGAACACGAGAGGAGCATAAATAATAAACTTGAAATGTGGCAATGCATAAAAATCAAACATCATGTCTTGGTGGTTAAATACCACACATACTTGTGAACCAAGATATAATCTTGTTCACACATCATTTCACATTTACTCATGAGATTTATCATTTTACCCAATGCATTGGAGCGCTATATAATTTCGGGCGCACCCGTCACATTCAAACATTCATATTACGCTATATAATTCCGGGCGCACCCATCACTTCATAACATTATCATTTATCATGCATGAAACAATGAACATATAAAATAAATTAACACACTAAACCATGAAAATGAATGGGTTTCATCTCATAAGAACACAATCCTAAACTGTGGGTTCCCAAAAGAAAGAGGGAACATCATTCTTGATATAAGAACCATCAACCTTGAATGAGAGGTAAAAGTTGAGTTCTTAAGAGAAGAGTTCTTTAGGAAAACATTTGGATTGATATAAAATTAATTAGAAAACATGTATATCCCAGAAAAGGAAAGACAATGATGAACAAATGATCTTTAAGGAGTGACCATATCAAAAATGGAGTGAAAGAGGTAGAACCTGAAGGATGAAAGTTGGGTTTGAGAATTTCCAATTAACTTGTAACCGAATGCTTCCCTCTCTTTAATGTCCTTTATAATGACATAATATTCATTAATTAGAAATCAAAAAACATGTATACATTAATAGGGTTCATTCTGGTTTCATTATGTCATATTATGTTCCTTTGGATGACTTATAGAGTTTAAAAACATTGTTCGCGGATGTTCGTTTTTATGGTTTTTCTTGGGTGGTTCACTTGTATTCTTAAATTGAAGTTTGGGTAGAACATGAGAAAACATCCAGAATTGATATTACATGTTATTAATGAGATTACAGGAGTTTTAATGATCTAATAATGAATCTCATTATATCCATGTGGATGAATCATTAGATAAGAATCAAACATAGATTGTGTGGGTTAATTTGAGCGGTTTTTCGATCACAATGAACTTATTTGAATTTATCACTTAGTAATATGTTCATAAGTCATTTCAAGAACATTAAATAGGACATAATACATATAAAATATTATGTTTCAACTTTAAAAATGGTTTCATGACCAGATATGAAGGTAGAAATGGAAGAAGAGAGCGTGTCGTTTTTGAAGGTGATAAATTTAACACCTCATGAACAACGTTCTCTTTAATAAAATAAAAGGAAGAGGGAAAGGGGGTGGGTGATATAATACCCCAATATCATCATAAAATTCCAGTAGATGTATAATACTTTAGTTATAATACAATTTTGATGAATATAGGTGGGGAGAGATCATGAAAGGAACTTGAACTTGAAAGGGAATTAAAGGAGAAGGGTGAATTAAATTACCTCTTAAAGCTTCCTCTTGAGATCCTTTTTATGGAAGCTAGGATTGGTCTTTTGATGAGAATAATAGCTTTTAGACATGGGGGAGGGGCTTGGGAAGGTGTTTGGGCAGATTTAAGAGAAGTCTTGGAGCTTGAGAGGTATGAGGAAAAGAGGGAGTGAAGGGTGGTTTTTATAGTGGAGGGGAGAGGGGTTTCCTTAATATAAGTCATTAGTTTATTATTTCCCCACAAGACAAGGAATAGTGAGTCTTGAACGACCAAGAATAGTAATGTTATTATGTAATCCCAAACCATGTGGGCTTACATCAGCAGAACATCACTAATGACTCAATTAATACATTATTTAGCATTTATTGTGAATTATCAGATTCTACTATTAATAAAAAATTCATGTATCTCAGGAAAATCCCAAAAAATTACCCCAACCATTATTCAATGTTTAGAATCCAAAATTGAAGTCCATTTTTCAAAAATATTTTTCTAAATATTATTTATTTAATTAAAATCATAATTTACTTAAAAAACATTTTTAAGATTAAAACTGATTTTATAATTCTTTCAAAAATTACGTAGGGTCTTATAAAACTATCTAAAAAAAATAATAAATTTATTCAATAATTTATAAAAACACTTTAGGGAAATAAATATTATTTTAAATTAATTAATTAATTATAATTATTTATTTTTGACTTATAAAATTCAAAAAACGTTTACAAAGATCAAATTGTCACGTTCTAAGATGTCTAAATTTTATTTTATTATTCACAGGTAATGTCACTCTTATGTTGGATGATTTACTATTCATAAGGGTCATATTACTATTCATAAGGGTATGTTACTATTCCTAAGGGTATGTTACTATTCACCAAAAATTATTTTTGTTTCATTAGACTCCAAAAATCATCTTGAACAAAACCGTGTATGTCAGATTTTCAAAATTCCAAACATAGGAGTGGCAAACTTATGTTTAAAGGTCACTTATCACTTAGTAGTTCATTATTTTATGTTTTCATGTTATTTTATGACATAAATATAAGAAGGGAATTTTCGATTGAAAAACTTTGGGTCATTACATTCTTTCCCCCTTAAGAAATGTTTCCCTTGAAATTTCACTTTACATAAACAGGTGAGGGTACATCCCCTTCATTTCCTATTCTAGTTCCCAAGTTGCTTCCTCAAACCTATGGTTCCTCCACAACACTTTGACAAGATGGGTTGTCTTGTTGTGTAGAACCTTATCACTTCGGTCAAGAATATTTACCGGCTGCTCCTCATTGGAGAGATCATCTTCCAGCTGCACCACCTCTGAGTTGAGTACATGTGAAAGGTCTGGTATGTACTTGCTCAGTAGTGATACATGAAACACATCATGAACTTGAGTCATATTCGGTGGAAGTTCAAGATGATAGGCCAGGGCTCTTATGCGGTCAAGGATTTCAAAGGGGCCAAAAAACCATTTTCTTAGCTTCCCTTTCTTCCCGAATCGCATTACTCTCTTCCATGGAGATATTCGAAGGAAAACTTTATCTCCAATATCGAACTCCAAGTCCCTTCGGCAGTTGTCATCATAGCTCTTTTGTCGACGTTGAGTAGCTTTGATGTGTTTCTGGATTACTTGAACCTTCTCTATCATCTCTTGAACATGATTGGGTCCAGGTAGCTTTCTTTCTCCAACTTCATCCCAACAGGTCAGAGTTCTACATCCCTTCCCATAAAGTGATTTATACGGAGCCATATGAATACTCGAGTGGAAGCTATTGTTGGATGAGAACTCAAACAAAGGGAGATGCTGATCCCATCCACCTTTGAATTCTAGAGAGTAGGGTCTTAGCATATCTTCAACCATGTAAATAGTCATTTCAGATTGGCCATTAGTTTGGGGGTGATAGGTCATGCTGAATTTTAATTCAGTACTCAAAGTATGTTGAAGGCTCCTCTAGAATTTAGATGTGAACCTTTGATCAAGGTCAGAAACAATTGAGAGTGGAAAACCGTGCCGTCTCACCACTTCCTTCACATATATATTTTCAAGATGATCAAGCAAGAGGTCATCCCGAATAGAAATAAAATGGGAAATCTTGGTGAGTCGGTCAACCACAACCCATATTGCATTATTTCAGTTTAATGTCCTCGGGACACCCATGACAAAGTCCATAGTAACATTTTACCATTTCCACATGGGTATAGGCAATGGCTGCATCATACCTTTGGACTTTTTTTGCTCAGCTTTAACTTGTTGACATACCAAGCCCCTTGATATATATTCCGCAATCTCATTCTTCATGTTATCCCAACAGAAGTGTTCTCTAAGATCACGGTACATCTTGGTACTCCCAGGATAGATAGAGAAAGCTGAGCTACGTGCATTATCCAAAAGCTCCTTCTTAATCCCGGGTGATGAAGGCACACAAAGCTGTATTTCAAACCGAATCACACCATTATCATCGGTATGGAACTCTTGAACTTCCCTTCATTTACTGCACTCACCCTATTTTGTATCACTAAATCATCCCTTTGTGCTTCCTTAATCTTCTCTTGGATGGATGGTTGCACAATAATTTGGGCAAGGTATGATGTATCCCCTTCCCTTTTGATTTCCAAATCCATCCTTTGCATATCCAAGAAGATTGGGTCTTTCTCAATCCGCAACATGGATATAGTAGCAAGTTCTTTTCTGCTTAGAGCATCAGCTACCTTGTTCGCCTTTCTAGGATGATAGTGACTAGAGAAATCGTAATCCTTGATTAGCTCTAACCATCTCATTTGATGCATTTGAGATCCTTTTGTGTGAATATATACATCAGGCTCTTGTGGTCAGTGTATATGTCACACTTCTCTCCATAAAGGTAGTGCCACCAGTTTTTCAAGGCAAAAATCATGGCAGCCAGCTCAAGATCATGCGTTGGGTAGTTCTGCTCATGGATCTTCAACTATTGTGAGGTGTAGGATATCACATTATCATTTTGCATGAGTACAAAACCAAAGCCTTTCTTTGAAGAATCACTGTATATCACAACACTTTCTGCACTTTTTGGTAGTGTGAGTAAAGGTACAGTGATTAGCCTTCTCTTTAGCTCCTTGAAGCATCACTATAAATCACAAAACATTTTTGCTTAGAGCATCAACTACCTTGTTCGCCTTTCCATGATGATATTGAATAGAGCAATCATAATCCTTGATTAGATCTAACCATCTCCTTTGACGCATTTGAGCTCCTTTTGTGTGAATATATACTTCAGGATCTTGTGGTCAGTGTATATGTCACACTTCTCTCCATAAAGGTAGTGCCGCCAGATTTTCAAGGAAAAAATCATGGCCGCCCGCTCTAGATCATGCATTGGGTAGTTCTGCTCATGGATCTTCAACTGTTGTGAGGTGTAGGCTATCACATTATCATTTTCCATTAGTACACAACTGAAGCCTTTCTTTGAAGCATCACTGTATATCACAAAACTTTCTACACTTTTTGGTAGTGTCAGTAAAGGTGCAGTGATTAGCCTTCTCTTTAGCTCCTTGAAACTTCCCTCACATTCTTCCATCCAGAAATACTTTACCCCTTACCTTGTTAACTTAGTTAGCAGGCATGACAATCATGAGAAGTTTCTCACAAAACGTCGATAGTACCCAGCTAATCTAAGAAAATAAAGATTTCAGTGACACTAGAGTGCCTGGGCCATTCCTCAATCACCTTTGTTTTTTAAGGATCCATAGAAATTCCCTCACCCGTGATCACATGTCCCAAGAATGTGACTGTATTCATCCAAAAGTCAAACTTGCTTAACATAGCGTACAACTTCTCCTTTCTCAACGTCACCAATACAAGTCTGAGATGTTCTTCATGTTCCTCCTTTCTCTTGGAGTAGATGAGAATATAATCAATAAACACTACCACAAATTTGTTGAGTTAATGTCTAAAGACTCTATTCATTAAATCGATGAAGATTTTAGGGGAATTAGTAAGTATGAAGGGCATCACCAAAAACTCAAAGTGCCCATACCTTGTTCGGAAGGCAGTCTTATGAATATATTCCTTCATCACCTTTACCTGATGATATCTAGATCAAAGATCCACCTTTGATAAGTATTGATATCCTCTTAACTAATCTAACATGTCATCAATCCTTGGGAGAGGATACTTTTTCTTTATGGAGATCTTGTTGAGTTCCCGATAATCCATACACAACCGCATTGTTTCATCCTTCTTCTTCACAAAGAGAACAGGTGCACCCCAAGGTGATGCACTAGGGTATATGAACCCTTTGTCTAGATGCTCTTGTAGAAGCTACTTTAACTCCTCCAGTTCGATAGGATCCATCCTATAGGGGCACTTCGAGATGGGAGAAGCTCCGGGTATGAGTTCAATTAAGAACTCTACCTCACGATCCGGGGGAATTCCGGGTAACTCTTTGGGAAATACATCATCGTATTCCCTCACGATGGGCATTTCCTCAATGTTGGAACTTTCCTTCGACTCAACCATTTGGGCGAGGTATGATTATTTATAGAGAATCAACACCCACAACATAGATGATTTTTTCAAAGGCGATTCATGATCTTCCTTACATTTTTAGAGGAGAATGGGATGGTTCTGAATATAAAAAGATATTTCCTTTTCCTGACAGTTGATATGTGCTCTATATAATGAGAGCCAATCCATTCCCATTATAGCGTCAAATTACACCAAGGGAAGTATTATGATATTTACAGGAAGAATCTTCCCACATACGCCAACAGGAGAAGAGTCCAACACTTGGGTTGCAATGATTGCACCACTTGGTGTTTTTACAGATATCTCTACTTCAAGGTTTCGGGGCTTTGATTCTATAGTTCTAGCAAAATTTCTAGATATAAAGGAATGTGTAGAACCCGAATCAAATAATACTTTTTCCATTCTTGAGTGAATAGGAAGTGTACCCTATACGACTTCATTATCATGCTCCACCTCTGCATTAGTGATGGGATAAACCTTCCCTTGTACCTTTGGATTTGGTGGTTGCTGACACTGATTACCCTCGAGAGCTCGAGGTTTAGTGCACTAGTTTGCATAGTGCCCTAGCTCCCTACAATTGTAGCATTGAACCATGAGTGGTTCTCTTGTTTCATCGGCTACATTATCCTTCCTTTTCATGTATTTTAGACACTCTTGAGCATGGTGTCCTTCTTTCCCACACTTGAAGCATTTCCCCGTCCATTTGAGGCAGTTCCCATGGTGAAACTTCCCACATTTTTGGCATGTGGGTCGTTGATTTTTCTTCCCACCGTTGTCATTAGATACACCAGCTTGAAACTCCACATTGCTTTTCTTATCACCACATCCATGGGACCATTCCTCAAACACCATCTCCACTTTGAGAGCACACCGGACAACTTCTTCATAACTCCCAAAGTCTCGAATTGCGAGATCCTTTTGAAGGTGTGGTTTTAATCCACTAAAGAATGTATCAATTTTGCTATCATTGTTGATAAAAAACCCAAAGTGTACCTTGAAATCCATTGAAATTCGCTTCATAGGATGTGATAGATTCTCATTCTTTTTGCTTGAGCTCTATAAATTTCCTCTCCATCATTGTGCGAAGAGTTCGTGGGATGTACTTATTAAGAAACATTACCTTAAATTCTTCCCATTCCATCTGTTCAATTTCCTCCCTTGGCTTGGTGTTCTTAATCAAAGCCCACCATTGATCAACTTCTCCATCCAGATGATAGATGGCTCATGTCACCTTCTCCGTCTCATAACAGTGATGTATATAAAAGATCTTCTCCATTGAGTTGACCCACTGTTCAGCAACTAGTGGCTCGGAAGATCCACAAAACGTCTGTGGTCGTTGCCGCATAAAACATTTGATAGCTAATTTCTCCCGATATGGTGAAGGAGGACATTACCCATTATTATGCTTATTGTTCATAACCTGAGATTATTGGGTAAGAATCGCCATGAAGTCTTGAACTCCACCTCCCAAATCATTGGGGATGTCATTCGGGCAATCGTTGCATTGGCCCTCGCATGAGTTGATGGCCTGATTTCTCCCGGTTCAAACCATTTTCTAAAATAGAAAAGGTTAGAACAAAACATAAGTAAACAATTCATGAATAACTTATTCATTTCAACAATTATACCAAATACATAACATATGGGATCTTGAGGTTTATGTTCTTGTGTGCATATTTGTACTTAATCTCATACTATAAGTTTTCTCTAGGGTTCAATAATCCTAATTCCCAAATTAACTAAATCTCCCTCTAATACCAATGATAGAATCCCGACCTTTTCTTGCTTTACTATTACATCATTTTAAAGATAAAAAACATAATATCATTACACATAGATGATCCAAAGGGTTATTGTCTTGGGAAAACTAGGACCACGCATAACAAATACAACATCAAGCATAAACATTCATTTATTTTCTTCTTCTATAGCTTCTTATTGGCACTTGTCCACTCCTTAGTACATGTAGCCACATGAGGATATACATAAAATAGGGTGATCTAATAGCCCAGTAAGAGGATAGATATGAACAATATATCATGGGGTGAGCATAATCATAACATAGGCAAAAGATCATGAACATGAGAGGATCATAAATAATAGACTTGAAAAGTGGAAATGCATAAAAATGAAACATCATGTCTTAGTGGTTAACTACAACATATACCTGTGAACCAAGCTAGAATCTTTTTCACACATCATTTCACATTTACTCATGAGATTTATCACTTTACCCAATGTATTGGAGCGCTATATAATTCTAGGTGCACCCATCACATTCAAACATTCATATTGCGCTTTATAATTCTTGGTGCACCCGTCACATAATAACATTATCATTTATCATGCATGACACAATGAACATATAACATAAATGAACATACTAAACCATGAAAAGTAATGGGGTTCATCTCATAATAACACAATCATAAACATTGGGTTCCCAAAAGAAAGAGGGAAACACATTCTTGATATAAGAACCACCAACCTTGAATGAGAGGTAAAAGTTCAGTTCATAAGAGAAGAGTTCTTTCGGAAAACATTTGGATTGATATAAACAAAATTAGAAGACATGTATATCCCAAAAATAGACAGGCAATGATGAAAAAATTTTCTTTAAGAAGTGACCATATCAAAAATGGAGTGAAATAGGTAGAACCCGAAGGATGAATGTTGGGTTCGAAAATTTCCCCTTACCTTGTACCAGAATGCTTCCTTCTCTTTAATGTCCTGTATAATGACATTATATTCATTAATTAGAAATCCAGAAGCATGTATACATTAATAGTGTCCTTAATGGTTTCATTATGTCATATTATGTTCCTTAGGATGAATTATAGAGTTTAAAAACATTGTTCGGGGATGTTCATTTTTATGGTTTTTCTTGGGTGGTTCAATTGTATTCTTAAATTCAAGTTTGGGTAGAACATGAGTAAACATCCAGAACTGATATTACATGTTATTAATGAGATTATAAGAGTTTTAATGATCTTATAATGAATCAAATTATATCCATGTGGATAAATCATTAGATAAGAATCAAACGAAGAATGTGTGGGTTAATTTGAGCGGTTTTTCTATTAAAAAGAACTTGTTTTAAGTTATCCCTTAGTAATATTTTCATAAGTTAGTTATAGAAAATTAAATGGGACATAATAAATATAAAATATTTTGGTTCAAACATAAAAATGGTTTGATGACCAGATCTGATTGTAGAAATGGAAGAAGAGAGCATGTCATTTTTTGAAGGTGATAAATTTAACACCTCATGTACAACATTCTGTATAATAAAATAAAAGGAAGAGGGAAAGGGGGTGGAGTGATATAATATCCCATTAGAATCATAAAATTCCATTAGATTTATAATACTGGAGTTAAAATACAATTTGGATGAATATAGTTTGGGAGATATCATGAATGGAACTTGAACTTGAAAGGGAATTAAGGAGAAGGGGGAAGGAAATTACCTCTTAAATCTTCCTCTTGAGATCCTCTTTAAGGAAGATAGGATTGGTCTTTTGATGAGACCTGTATCTTTTGGACGTGGGGAGGGGCTAGGGAAGGTGTTTGGGCAGAGTATAGTGAAATCTTTCATCTTGAGAGGTATGAGGAAAAGAGGAAGTGAAGGGTGGCTTTTATAGTGGAGGGGAGAGGGGTTTCCTTAATATAAAATCCATTAGTTTATTATTTCCCCACAAGACAAGGAATAGTGATTATTGAATGACAAAGAATAGTAATTTTATTATTTAATCCTGAACCAAGTGGGCTTACATCAGCAGAACATCATTGATGACTCAATTAGTACATTATTTAGCATTTATTGTGAATTATCGGATTCTACTATTCATCAAAAATTCAAGTATCTTAGAAAAATCCCAAAAATTTACCCCAACAATTTTTTGACATGTAGAATCAAAAATTGAAGTCCATTTTTCAAAAATAATTTTCTAATTATTATTAATTTAATTAAAATCATAATATACTTAACAAAATAGTTTTTAAGATTAAAACTTATTTTATAATTCATTCAAAAATTACATAGGGTCATATAAAATAATCTAAAAACTCTTATACATTTATTAAATAAGTTATGAACACATTTCAAGGAAATAAAATTATTTTAAATTAATTAATTAATTATAATTATTTATTTATGACTTATAAAATACAAAAAACATTTACTAAGGTCAAATTGTCACTTTCTAAGATGTCTAAATCTTATTTTATTATTCATAGGTAATGTTACTCTTATGTTGGATGATTTAATATTCATAAGGGTAATATTACTATTCATAAGGGTATTTTACAATTCATAAGGGTAAGTTACTATTCATCAAAAATTATTTTTGTTTCATTAGACTCCAAAACTCATCTTGAACACAACCGTGTATGTTGGAGTTTCAAAATTCCAGACATATAAGTGACAAACTTATGTTTAAAGGTCAGTTGTCACTTAGTAGTTCATTATTTTGTGTATTTGTGTTATTCTATGACATAAATATAAGAAGGGAATTTTCCATTGAAAAACATTGGGTAATTACACTGATTAAAACCAAAAATTGTTTCATGAGGAACAATAACATTAATTTAAAACCATATATTCAAGAATGATCATTTATAGGATGAAGAAATAATAAAACCCTCTTTTAAATCAATGAAACCTTAGGTTATAACTAGCTAATTATGGATTAATATTTGTTAAAATATATTAGAATGGTTCATAAATAAAATTTTAATTAATCGAAGAATATCTCTCCAGAGTGTCAGACTAGAGTGTGTAGTTATGCCACACTCACATTGAACCAGTATAATGGATGAGATATACTCAACCAAAAAGAATTAGTGTTATTTCCCCTAGATTTATCTATTCCAAAACCATGTACAATTATTGTATCCATTTAATGATGTTTTTATCAAAATACCACACTAATTGTTTACCATAATAGAAGACATTATCATATACATTGGATTATTTTAAGGGTTTTTACAAAAACAATTCATCCTAGATTACCATTATCTGAGACCAACTATTATGAACATTAATATTTATATATTTATATTACATCTTATTAAATTAATGTTAATTACATAACACATTAATCTATGCTAGAATAGTATTAGACTTGTATCTTTAGAAACATAGACACCTAATTTTTTTTCATAAGATATATACATTATCTCCCACACAGTTTATAAAAAATAACGTTTTTTATAGACATATCACACAAAAAATGTTTCATCATTACATGGGTAAGGAAACATAAGAATGTGTGTGATCTGATACTTAATAAGGGTAAACAATAGATATATCAATGATCACTTAATCATAACATGAGTATAAGGATATAAAAACATGATAATAACATTTGAAAATCATAGAATATATATCATAGATCATACTATTTTATCATGGAATAATGAATGTATGTTTTGGAGACATGAATCAAAAATTAATCAAATAACATGTGCGACGAAATCATTACATTGACATAAGATATAAATTTATGGAATACATATATGATGAAAAAATAATGTCCTTAATTCTCCATGATTATTACCAAAATTATCATAATTTACTAGGTGAACTCACTAAACCATCATAGTAGTCAAGGATCACTCCAAGGTATTTCATAGTGGATAATGCCCCGTACTAAATTAGATTCAATCCCCACTACATTCATGTTTATCTCATGATAGATCCATATTTACCCAATTCATTGGATCAGTATATAAATATGGGACCACATATTAAAACCTAAGATTTTTTGAAATATTTTTTTTTTCAAATATATTTAATTTATTGATATTTTTCATTACACTCAACTCTGACTTTATATTGGGATATTTGAAACACTATAATTAAATGAAATGCAACATAATATGAAAATATTATATATAATAGTTAGTGACTATCTGTTCTAATGGTTGGTGTGAATATGATTAACTAAATCATGTAAATATATGTTTCTAACAAGTACATAAAAATTATTCTTTAGTGAATGATTAATTATAAATTAAAATGAAAACCATTTCAAAACAATGGAAATAATTTTTTCGAAAAACTATTTCTATTCACAGATAAATGTTTTCCACAAAATGTTAGAAAAACCAATTTTGGTGAGTGATATAAATAATATATAAAACTTATATATTAAATGAAATATTTAACATTATTAATATGTTTTTCTAGACAAAAGTAAAAAAATATATCCAATTTTATGCATCAAAACTGTATTTTTCTAATAAGTAGTTTTGACTCCTACTTTGTACTTATTTTTAAAGAAATGTTAGAATTTTTTTTAAATATTATTTGAAAAAATAAAGATATTTTTAAAAAAATAATAATGTTAAAATTATATTAGGGTAATGTCGTTATAATTTATGAAAATATTAATTTTTTTGATGAATAATGAAAAATACAGAATTTTAATTGATGACTTAATTTTCATTTTAATAATTTGTAATGTTAAATTATATTTTTAAATTGTTTTAAAATAAAATTAGTTAAATTCTATATTTATTAGCCCCATTGATTTATTTTAAATAATTTTCACTTTCATCTTTCATATAATTACTTTATAAAAGTTTGAACATTTTCTCATTAAAAACTCACATTATAATCATGTGTGCAGGATTAACTATATCCTAAAATTATCCATTTATATGAATTTGGAAAAATGGATTCATATTTAGAATCAGTATAATTTTTTTATATTATAATGTGAAATTAATTTTATTCTGAAGTGAATGTTGAGAATAATAGATATTTAATTCCAAGGTTAAAGAAAAAATGAGTTTAGTATGGGATTAAACTACAACGATAAGGGGTAAAATGAGATACAAACATTCCTAAAATATATATTCTAGAAATATGTGTTTCCTAAGATGTCTAAACATTTTTAATAATCTATTTTTGAGCCTTGGGGAATGAGAAAAGTGTGGTTATACATTTTTCATTTCAAAACAATTACAGGTGCACCACTGCCATCACTTATAAATGGCCACCCTCTCTCCTCTTTTATTGAAAACATTAAAACATTTTGGTTTAGAAAATAACAGACTGAATAACTTAAAAAATTCAATAATTACATCCTATAATAATTATTTTTTATTATAATGTTAACTATGGGAGGCTGTTTGTGAAAGCTCGTGGAGGTTACCCGAAGAAAAGGCAACATTCTTCACTAAGCATTTGTTATTTTATTACTTCCTCCACCTAGATAAATTTTTATTAAAAACTGAGTATACAATATAATCATTATATTACATATAATTAAAATTTTTATGGTATTTTGATGACCTAAAACCATATCCACTTTCATGAAATGGGTTTCAAAATCATCATTTGTGTATAGAACAGGCTAGCCCGTCGTGAACCGATCCTATTTTTTCTCAATTATCACCTCTCAAGGTTGGGTGTTATGATGGATATTAATAATATATATGTAATTTATAACATAATTGTACATATATTGTCTATATATACAATATAAAAATTTTACTTTGAATTCCCTATGGGATATGATAATGTCGCTGGTGGTACGGATGACTACCACCCTACTAAGAGATGTGATTTGTTTTCACTAACATTTTTCATGGAAGATAACAATGATAAATTTAATAAATATATATTATATAAATTAAATAATTATTATTATCAGAACATATTTATCATTATTAAAAAATAATATATCATTTTCATTCTTTCACCTTCACATATTGAAAGATGATAACATCGTTTGTGTACGTGTGGACTACCTCCTTCATGAAGCATTGAGACACATTATTTTCATCGACAACAAACATGGTTGATATATATATGTATATTTAGAGAAATAATTTGTTATATATTATATTATTATCATTTTTTGAAGATAAAATATTACTAAAATTATTTTCATAATGATTCTTTAAAAATGGAAATTTTACCCATTTGTATGTACGACATACCATCTCCATGATCATGATATACCTGATTTATTAAAACAATATTTCATGATTGGTTTTAAAAGTATAATTGAGATATAAATATTATAATTATTTCAATTTTTTTATTTTGGATTTAATGGAACCATGATCAAAGTAATATTATTGAAAATAACAAATGAAAGCATATATGAAAAACAAAGCATCTATTACCTGAAAGATGATTTTTACAAGGAATAGGTAAAATTTGTTAATGAATGGTCATAGTTAAATAATTTAGGGTATAATAAATATATATATGGTTCAATAATATATTTATAGTAAAATTATTTTTCTTATAAGGAGGTTATAATGTGTATGAAATATGTTGAGACTTAAAGTAATAGATTTATATTCTCTCATTTATTTTTGTGAGACAAATTAAAATTCACCACTCATTTATTTTATTGTGGTGAATATATGGACCATTTGACTTTTTATATCATCAAGTTTATCATTTTCATGATATCAAATGTTTCGTTCTATTTTTGACTTTTTTGGAGCTTACAATTCAAAATATTTCTAAACTGATATGGGATTTCCATCTCACTTTTTTACTTCTATGACATACAAGAGATATTTAGAATTTGATTCTTATATATGGTTTATATAATTTCAATGAATATATATGATATTTAATCTCATTAAAAAATGGGGATTTATATATCGATTTTATTGTCTATCTTACAGGGTTTTTATGATTAAAAAGATACCCAATCAGTAATAGATTCGTTGTCAACATTTTACTTATTTGAGACATGTGTTATGTTATAAACCAAACTTCTTTAAGAGGTGTATATACATTCCCTTTTTCATATGATGTCCTGAAATTATTTATTCTCGTGATATTCAATGTTTCATTTAAATTATTATTTCATAGTTATTATGATTCAATGTAACCAAAGAGTAATGGGTTTTTATGTTACAATCCAATCGTTTATAATGATTACTAATGATTATGATTACAATAATAAAATATAATTATATACCTCTAAATAAACTCATTTATTTTTATTAAAATATATTATTTTTTGATAATTATTTTTCCCCCACATGTTACACTATTTATGGACTCAAGAGTTAAAAATAAATTTGCTAATAAAAATCATATTTATTTCCCTATACATATTGAATTATTTTGTACAAACTGAGACTTGAATTGGTTATGCAATTCATTCACCAAATAAATTTATTAACATAAAAAGACAACAGTTAAAGAACTAGGTGTAACCAAATTACACCATCAATGAATTAATGGAAATAAAACTTGAGAGACAAAAAATAGATATAAAAGGAAACATTGAATCATACCCATTCGACACACCATACTGTCTTCCTAGAAGTCACTGAAACCAAAAAACATAACTTCTCCATTTGAGGGAAAATACCGTATAAGCATTAATATTCCACCACTTTGAGATAATGTTTCCAACACCCTATAAAAAGATTTCGATGTAATGAGAATCAAGAATAAGTTTATGGATAAAACTATTAAGAAAAGAATAGTCCCATTAGTAATTTTATTATAATATCCATCCATTAATCCATATTATTCTTATTGAAAATCTGAAGATCTACCAACATCCAAATAGAACATCAACACCATGAAAGAAACACGAATGTAAATATAAAAATGTTACATGAAAAGACACCAAAAAATGAATGCACCTCAAGAATAAGAAACAAAATAAGTGAAAAAAAGGAGTATCAACCTCATGTGATTTCTATAAGTTATATAACCTTATACCACACAAGGTACTTAATAACTCAAAAAAATTTAATATAAACTAATTAGTAAATAACATGTATTGAACTCAATTTCAAATTATTAAAATAAAGAATCAAATAAAGTGTCATATGAGAAAAAGTCAATATGATGTTTCATAAAAAATCCAAAAAATTATCCCTGGGAATAGAATTCCACATTCACCTAATAAATAGGAATTATGAAATAGATTCATTCTATGGAATTTTTTTACTTGAATTCTATATTTCGTTAAAATTATTCCTCTATTTTAGAGTGCATTCGTTCGATGATTTGAATGTATGTATCCATAGTAATTTCACCATATTTAAACTTTTGCAAAAAATATACATCTTATTATTTGAACCAAGATAATATTTCCTCCCCCATATCGACATTCATCATACATGTACCTTTTAAATCCGGATGAATACCCTCATAAAAAATTAATCGTTTTGGATCATCATCACCAGATGTTGTGGAAGAAAGTACCGAATTAATATGCAATAAATATGAGTCAATTTATGTGATGTTGGAGCATCCAAAACTCTAGTGATAAGTTTTCATTAAATTTTAGAATATTATTTCTGTTTTTGAGTCTTTATAGGAAGTTGGGTGATATAACCATCCAAGTCAATCATTATCTCTAACCTTTACTAGATATTGAATTAAAATAATCCTCCTCAATATAATAGGCTTTATCGTTGGAAACCATTGACAAATAATTATAGTCAGAGTGGAAACATTTATCTTCTGATTCATGAAATAATTAAAAAGATTGAATAGGTTCTACATGATCTATCACATGGATGGGGGAATCATGGGTGGCATCTAGAGAACTGTGAAGAATATCAACAAAAATTAAAATATCATCAAAATCACGTGTATTATCCAAGGAAACCATTCTAAATATTTCTATGAATGGTTTATCTTTCTTCTAAAATGATTTTTATCAAACTTGTTTCCCTATGATGGGTCATACCATGATATAAATCTTATGAAGATTTCTTCTTTTCATGAGTTTTGCTATAGTGAACTGATGAAAATACTATACAACATCTATATTTTTCACAGGTTATGATATGGACTAATGTTTATGAAACACATTTCATTTCACTTTTCATGATATGATTAATGATTTATAATCTTTTAGCACACATACGTGTAGTTTTCATTATGTTACTGGTGGGGGATAAATCTCCCTTCATTTCATTAGTTAATGATTTATATACCAGAAGATAGATAATACTATAATGAAGAGTGAAAATAGTTCATTAAGGGAATTTTTCAACTATGAAGGTCCTGAAAGTGATCCTTTACTACTATATTGGTTTTAAGATAGAACTCATTCCACAATTGTATCATTTTACTTATCCCAAACCTCTTTGGTCCATTCCTTTTTTGAAATCTGGTGACTGAGGTGTTCTGGGATGTCATGGTGAATTTTTCCCAAATGTTTTTCAAATTTCCAATTACGTGAACATTGTTCCCAACATCGGTAGGTGTATAATGTTTCCATAATCGGTAGGTCTAATGTGATTCTGGCATCGATAGGTGTACATAGTTTCTAGTATCGATAGGTGTACAATGTTTTCAGCATCGGTAGGTGTACAGTGTTTCCAGCATTTGTTGGTGTACATGTTTCCAGCATCAGTATGTTTACAGTGTCTCCTACATCGGTAGGTGTATAATGTTTCCAGCATCGGTAGGTGTACACTATTTCCAAAAATCAGTAGGTGTATTGTGTATCAAGCATCAGTAGTTGTACAATGTTTCCAACATTGGTAGGAGTATAGTGTTTCCAATATCGGTAGGTGTACAATTTTTCTACCCCATTAATGTTTTTATTGACATTAAATAAATTCATGACCTTGTTTTAAGGGATTTTAGTCTGATTTAAATCCCATTACTACTATATTAATTTTTTATAAGTCTTGGGATTCATGTACTTGGTAAACTGTGTGGTTTAATGTGATATGCTTTTAATTGAAAATACAGTGTATCTTAAACCGTGACTCTGTAAATCTTCTAATGGGACAAGATATATTTCTCCCTTGTTCGATCTTTTTCCCCAAGTGTTAGATATTCAAACCATTTCTTAGTCCAATAGAAGAAATGTAATCAAATCTTAATCCTTGGATTAGTTTCCCTTGATGTTTCTTACTATTGCATCTACTTCCCCTATTTTGGTTCAAGAAGCATGTGTGGATCCATCATCAATAGAAGGTATGATCTACCTACCTTATTGTGTCTTTCATTGATCCTTCTTCTCTCATTTCTCCTTTCCATGTTATGGAACAAGATCTTTATTCTTCAAATTTAGTTTTCTTAGGTTTGGGTATGTGCAGTAATGTTGTGACATCCTCGGGTTGATGCAGTTTTCACTATAAGAGGTGATCATGATCTGTTTTGTGAATAATTATCGTATAAAGAATGTCACAAACCTTTTGAGCTAGAGGATTGGTTTCTTCTATAATATTTTACCTGCAACTATAGAGTTATCATGTTTTATCCGTCTACCCCACAATGTAATTGACCTAATAATAATTTGAATCAGAAAAATAAATTGGAATCAAACATATTTTATTGCCTCTTGATTTTCAAGATAGTGTGATATCTATGCTTGCCTTGTTTAACATGTCACTCCTGATATAAATTCGTAAAAAACTTAAACTGGGATTATTTGTAATTTTATACAAAGATAAAGAGGCATGTAAATTAATCTCGTTGTTTTTTTGTTGTAATTTGATGTTAATCAAATTATTATAGTAAGCATATATAATTTTTTTCTGATAGCTATGATAGATTTCAGGATAGGTTTACAATAGTTGAAACCTACTGTTAATAAATCAGTAAATTCAAGATGGATTAAAGAACTAATTGTTTGATAAAAGAAAATTCATCTTAGGGGTCTGAGTTACCCTATTTCTTTTAAAGTATAAGAGCCTTATGCTTGAAGTTGTGAGACCTCATTGCGTGTGAAGGAATAATGCCATGTTTAAGTGCCATTATCCCTATTGATATGATGTTTGTTTCCTGATTCATGTGTCATGATGTGAACCTAGATGAATATTGTGATATATGGGGCTAGGTAGGCCCAATGGTTATGGCAACAGTTGACTCCTAGTGTGGTTAAATGCATCAGTTTATGCATTTTCGTGTTGGGTGGACACCAGAGATGATGAAATGATTTGGATGTGAATGATTGGATGTTTTCTGAATCTTGTTTCTTGTTTATCAACATTACATTCCCCAATTCTCAAGGAAGCTGGTATTGCATTCCCTTATTCCAAAAAAGGGTCAAAGATGCACTAGGTATCCAACTTGCTTTCCATGTTTAGATTCTCAAGGGAGGTTGGATCTATGCTCTTTCTATAAGTGGAAAAACATGGCAGGTAGTTCAACTTGCCAACATGTTGAGACCCCTTATGATTAGTAGATTAGAATATTTTCATGAATGCTTGGAAATATGAGGAACTAATAGTTATTTTCATAAATGTTTGAATAAATGATTTTAACCCATGGTGTTTGAGCTTACTGGGATGTAATGCTAAGGTAATATTTCATGGAATCTATTAATATGGTTTGGTTACACCTAGAGGGAATGAAACATTGGTGTGATTATAATGAAATATAATGTGGAATTTTTAATGGTTAGTTAATGTGTAAAGAATTAATTAATGTAAATTGAAACTTAGAAAAATTGAATAATTTAATATAGTAAATCTCTTTAAATTATTGTGTGTTTATAGGACAACTAGTCTTAGTAGTGGTAGCCCAGGGTTGGAGAGAAGTTATATGTAGTTGATTCTAAGACAAGGTTATGCCCATAGAGTGGTTTTGAGCTATATTATATTCTGTACTTTTTGTGGTTCTATATACTTCTCCACCACTTCAATTAAAGAAACAAACACCACAGATACTGTGAGCCCTAGGAGGTTTTTCCCCAACATTCTAGTGGCAGGATGGATGGCTGACTACCCCCAGTGGCCTCACACTCTTCTCTTGTTAGTTACTTGTGATGGTAGTAACATCAGTTAGTTTTCCACATATATGGGTGTAGAGGGATGTAATGGATTTTTTTTATTCACAGACATATATTCTAGATATTTTTTCTTATGAACTACTATATGTGTAACATGTATAGATTATGATGGCTTGAGGATCCTTACTCGGTGTATGGGCTATAATGGCTAACTATTTAATACCCGATGTATAATACACATTATGCGAGTGGCAGTGGCTCCTAGAAACTACTTGGTTACTTTGGTTAACTGGACGTGGTTTTTTTGGTGCATGAGATTCATGTTGTGGTGCAACGCCCATGTGTCTGTGAGGAAGCCTTTTTGGAGAGAGATTCTGAGGATGGGCAATGTTGGGGAAAAGGGGAAAACTAGTGGGGAATTAGTAGCGGGGAACCCTTGATATTATTTATTATATTATATACTCTTCTATTCAATACATGGTGAGATTATACATAGTGAGGCATGTAACTTAGTATACCTATTTAGGTGGCGAGTTAGTTCCACTTATTCTTCATCGTGATTTAGAATTATTTCTTAACTTTTTCACAAGAGGATCTTGGGAGGATCCTTCTGAATATACTATTATACTCAACCTACGTATATATAAACTATTTTTCAGGTCACATGGAGCAGGTTTGAGATCATTCTAGTTACATATTTCTTAAGGTTGCAGGAGATTTTTGGGCTTCATTGTTGCTGATGTTTTTACCTTATTTCGGCACTTGTAGTTTTCACTTTTAGTTGTAGTAGTTTTTTCATAAAATTACATATGTGTTGTTGGGATTTAATTTATATTACAGTCTGAGTTGGAGTTTGTTGGTTTCTGTCTTATCTCTCTCTTTCGCATGTGTTCTCTTAGAGGCTAATTCTTCATATTATTGCTTTTACTATAGCCTTAGTGCTAGTCGCTAACCCTAGGACCACTGGAGGCGGGAATCTAGGGTCACTATATCCCTTATCACATTGCTATCCCAGGAGGGGTACACCTTGTGGGGAGTTGGTCGTGACAGAGTTGTATCAAGGGTCTGGTTGTGATATAGTATAAAGTATGGTGTTAGGAACATTTTGGGTTTCATGGGAGGGAGGGGAATCATTGTCATTTATGTTTAGAAAGTGATTTAAACATCGGATTCCTGTGAAGACAGAGTCATTTAGGGACCCGTATGATATGATTCATGGACCATTATGTTTAGGGTAGTTTATAAATGAGGTGATACTAGTTGTAGGGTAGGGAACTAGGAAACGATCATGCATCATTCTTATTTGTGCATGTGTTTTAATGGGTAGAACATGGGATATGTTAACATAAAATGAATCAAAGAAAACAATTCATTAATTAATGTTGAATCTTCTATATTCATAGTTTAGGAGTGATAGCAGTTTATTATTTTGTAGTTATCGCTCTAGGTCGACGTCCTCATCATGTTCTCAGAAAAGATGTCTAGATGGATATTCTATTAGATCGTCACATGGTAGAGGATGAAGATGATGAAACATGGAGGAGGAAAATATGAGAGTTTCAGCACCATAGTCTATATATGTACGAGGGATCCATTTCAGATGCAGTCATGGTAGTCTGGTAGGAGGAGGTTGAGATATCATTTAGTTCATTCCATGCTCATAAGGAGTAATGGGTGTCGTTGGTTTTGATGATGCTACATGGAGTAGAAAGGTAGTCACAGTTAATATTCCTCAGGGATCACAAGGAGTTGGAAATCTCCTTGGAGGAGTTTCAAGACAAGTTTAGTGTCGTGTTTCTTTCATCGACCGCGAAGGCATCTAGTCACTAGAATTTTCTTACCATTTGACAGTGGAGCTCCAGTGTGTGTCAGTTTGGAATCATTTTCAAGAACCTTTTACATTCTTCTTCGGACCGAGTACCAGATGAGTAATCCAGGGCGAGGCATTTCGAGGAGGCTTTCAATCTAGAGATCCAGCGCGAGCTCAACCGTTTATGATGAAGACATATCTTGAGGTGGTGTCTGTTGGAGTTGGTGGTCTAGAACCAACTTCTTTGTACTTTATTCATTAATAAAAGCCTTATTACATCTCGATTGTTATTCTGCGTGACAATTCATGTGAAAATGTCCTAAGAATAGATGTTGCATTAAAGGGTTTTAGCAGATCCCTGCTATGATGAGAAACCAGAAGTGCCATAACACTATTCTTGAATATATGTTCTATGGCCGGATGATATTATTTGAGGTACACAAATTATACACGTCATTTGGGGTGAGGACTCATAAAACATTGAGGCACCTTCTCATGGTGCGCACCCTTGGTAATATCCAGGAGGATATTATGAGAACGAGACCCGCCAGTAGAAAATCGACATTTCATAGTGTCATTCGATGTTCCTATCTGTGGACGTGTGTATTGGTCCATAAACATTATGATTATTTTTAATGGGTATTTCAACTCACTCACTTAGATGTATTGACGGAAACTGTGATGACACGCTGTTCACAGCGAGGTAGGATATGTGGGGTGCGTCACGAGTAATAATTCATTAATAGATATTGAGAGAAAGGATTTTTCCCTTCTATTTCATAACAGAAGTAGATATATCGGGCCCTTTGATGGAATTGATATAGCCTAAATAAATCCATGGCCATGGTAAGGTATGGGCGAGTTCAATTCTGGGAAGTCAAAGAAAGAATAATCGATCACATGGGTTGATGGCACAAGCATTCAACCCGCTTGATTAGAGATATCGAGACAAAGAGATTATATTACACGATAAGCATTCGTAAGAGGTGACACATCATTTCAGCGTCAACTTCTTTCTCTATGGGTTCCTTAGCGTGTTGCTAGACGCCAACCTTGGACTTTAGGCAGGCTCCACCTAATGCCAATGAGAAAGAGGCCTAGAGGGTCACACACTAAGTGTGTCCATGTATCTCAGTTAAATATTAATTTAACAAGTTAAATAAATACTATTCCTGACTGTGGTTTAATAATTATTTAAGGTCGACTGATTGTATTTATTTCGACACTAGTTATTCTAGAGAATATATTGTGGGCGAAATATTACAATTATTATGGAGTAATGCAGTTTCATTTATTTAAGAAATTAATATCCATTACTCAAGGTATAATAAATATAGTGGAGAAAAAATGGAAAATAAAAGTACACGCTGTGTATATTAAATATACACGCTCTGTAGTTTTATGGAAATCAAGTACACGTCGTGTATTAATTCCTACACTCTGTGTAGTTTTCTAGTCAGGATTTTGAGGATATAATATTGTTTTATTAAATGATATAAATTATAATCAGTGTGGGAGCTTGTCAAGGAATTAATAATTCGACATGGGGTTTCAATAAGAGTTAATGCAATAAATAAAATGCATAATGACTTTTTTATTGTCATAACTCTATTAACCTCACACCCAATTATAAATATCCTCACAACCCCAACACTTTTCTAGAGCCATTATTGTGCACAACGGATTTGGAAATACTCTAAAGCCAAGAGAGAATTCCCTTTCCACCAAGAACACCCTCAATTTACGAGAGCGAGATCCTCCACCGGATCAAGGCGGTCGAAGACGGACATCGCAAGTGAAGGATCTTCCAAGATAACACCCAGAGATCCCTTCAGCGATGTCCAGAGATACGTGGAGCACGTATGGATCACCGCTAGAGTAATTCTATACTTGGAATCTATGACGCAACGATGGATCACATGGTCGTGACCGAAGACATCGAAGAAGAAATAATTCCACCGAGGTAATTCTTGTGAATTAACTAAATTAATTATAACCAACATATGATTATCCTATCTCAATGGTTCTGGGACTCTTCTTTTCTTTTTCTTTCTTCGTTCCATTCCGATGATCTAGCATTTTATATTGTGATGGATCTTGGATTGAACGTTGTTTAATGCTAAAATTAAAGTTGGTCAAACCCACCAACGTGCTTCTGCTACACCCAGAACCTACAAGTGTTATCAGAGGGGTCATATCATTGATTATAATTATTTAGTTTTTCATTGGTGATTTAGACATTTAATAATTCAGTTATTTCAATTCATGTTTAATCGTTATGAAAATCTGAATGTTGAGATCTTTTCCTCCTCCCTCATTTCTCGTTCACCTCACTGAAACAAATTCTACATTTCATTTTGATTAAAATAAAATAGAGGAAGTCATAAGGAGGATCCAAACGTTTCTTGCCATACAACACCAGAATACACGGCGTGTATTCGGAAGTACACGCCGTGTAGTCTAGTTTCAAGGCATTGATAGTTCCACCAAATCAGGCCGTATATTGGATTCTTTCTAAGAATTTAAGGCACAATGTATTGACCAGAAACAGGTGGCCCACTGTTTCTGGATTACGCGTCATGTGGTCCATTGAACAATGTGTGTGGTCCCTTCGGGTTAGGGTTGGGCCGTGTCCCCCGTACATGGCTTGCCTGGATGGGAGCCGTGTAACATGGAAAATACACGGCGTGTGTCCAAAAGAACATGCCATGTACTCTGAAAATTTCTGAAGTACATTTACACGCCATGTCCCTGGGTGTGTACTTCAGATAGACGGTGAATAAAAATACATGTCGTGTCGTCAGAACTACACGCCGTGTACTCATCGATGTTACGTAGATTTATTAAAATTTATTATTTATATTATACAAAACCTTGATACTTGTACCTTAGTTCAGGCATAAAGGTGAGGCACAACACATGATAGGTGTTTTATATATATGTGATTAATTTAACATCTGCATATTGAAGGGGAATTCACCGGGTTTCCTCCAAGGTATAAGTTACGTTCAAGGATAATTTTGAATGAATTTATTTGTTTAAAATTATGATGAGAATCTCATGGATGTTTAGAAAAGGGTTTAAGATAAAAGGATTGATTAATTAAAGATAATTAATTGATTTGAGCGTGATTTATCATAAACAAGAACGATTAATGAATTGAATGCCAGATTTATTTATGCGTAAATATAGTTGCATGTATGGATGATCATGAGCTTGACCAAGACATTTTTATGTGAATGGTTTCTTTTAATTTATTTATTTGAATTAAATTTGTTTGCCTGTGAGCCATCTCCTCATTAATATGTAGGTCCTGCATGCCCAAGGATTCTTTTATGTGAAAACCCCTTTTACCCCTCACCTACGTGAGATATTAATGAATATGTAATGGATGGAGATCCCATGCTAGTGGAGGTGGCTCAAGTCAGGAGCCAAGGTGAAACCAATCCAAGGATATACAAAGGTGGACAGTTAGAAGGCTATAAACACGAACCCGAAAGGTTCAAGGTGTTTTTCCCCTAGGTCTTGGGTTATTTTATCAACTGCTAGATAAACTAACCAATATAAAAAGTTCATGATCATACCATATATTTTATTTCTGTCAGTTTCATGGTTTATTTATTTTGGGTGTGTTGTCATGATCACACAATTAATGAATTAAATGAGCAAGCAAGATGGAACTAAAATAAAAACTGGCTTATACGTAAAAATTATCTTAGACATGGTTAATCAATTAAGTATATCCCACTTAATATTTCATGTAATATAAGATAATAAAATGGCAATTTACGTATAAGGATAAAATCCCTCAAAAGAAATATTAAGTAGGTATAGCCTTCCCTAATCTTGGTTAGAATCGAACCATATTTCAAAGTGCTTCAGCAACCCTAGTTGGGGTGCTTTCAATTATTGGGGAATTCTAATTCAAGGTTTTGGGATTACTTGACTTGGTTCGCATCAAGGGTTGACTGCCACAACTGGACTTGGTGTGACCAAGAGGCAAAGGTTGAGGAAATCCAAAATAAAAGGATTTCAGGATTGGGGAGTCCACTAAGCAGATTAAGGAGCTGCGAGTTAATGCAGTTGGTATTTGGAATGCCTACCTAAAACCCTTCAAGTTGATGGACTAACCCTAGTTGGGGTAATGTGAAGAGATATATGGATCTTTTCCACTAGAATATTCAGGCAACATAATATTCCGAAATCAATGGTGATGGCTATTGGATTTCGATAAAATAATGGGAGACTAATAAGTATTAAATTATTTATTTTTCTCAGTTTTGTAATAAAGTACTAAACCTTTTCTCTTCTTAATTTGTAGAAATGACAAGAAAATGACTTAAAACATATCATTTTGAACCATACTCAATAAGGAAACCCTTCTCATCGGCACCAAAATCCATGACTGGCAGAGGCATTTAGGTTTCATCATTCTCTACGAAAGGAAATTGTATGTGATGGAAGAGCCTATTCCAGTTGCGCCTGGGAAATACGCCAGTGATGAGGAATTATCTCTCTATATGAAAAACATAAATGATGCCACATATGTCCAGTGTTTCGTGCTATCGGCCATGTCCAATGAGCTCTTGAAGCAACATGAAAACATGGATGTGTATAGCATGATGTATCACCTTAAGGATCTCTTCCAATAGAAGACGAGACATGAGAGGTATAAGATCTCCAATGATTTGTTTACAACTATGCTTGGAGAGTCTATGCCAGCTGGGGCTCATGTAGTCGAGCTTATTGGCTATATTGAACGCCTGGACATCATATGGATTAAATTCCTGGATGAGTTGTGTATAGATCTCATCCTATCATCACTGCCCAAGACCTTCTGTAGACTCATTTTCAACTATAATATGAGAGGCAATGAGAATAGTCTATCAGAGCTTCTATCCTTAATTCGCAAGGTAGATGAGGACATGGTGCAAGAAAAACCCACGGTCGATATGGTGAACAATAAATGGAAGGACAAGGAAAAGGGGCCAATGAATTATAAATGTTCTGAATCCCCCAAGCACCATCCCTCGAAGAAGAGAAAGATCCAGAGGCAGGGAAAGGAATGAGAGGCAGTGTGTTTTTCATGTGGAAATCAGGGCCACAGGAAGAGGAACTATACCCAGATGTGTGGGGATGCTAAAGGTACGTTTGTTGTCGAGTGCAATCTCTCTATTTCTACACATTGGGTAATAGATACAGCTTGTGGGGATCACATCTATTTTCTTATATAGGAAAAAATAAGATTTAGGAAGATCACTAGAGGAGAGGTGGATCTTTGAGCTGCCAATGACACAAGGATAGCTGCGTTGGCTATTGGCCAATTTCACCTCTCATTGCCAACCGGCATGATTTTGGTTTTACAAAATTTTTATTTTGTGCCTAGTGTTACCAAGAACAAAATTTATGTATATTGATTGGATATGGATGGATTTGTTTTCAAGTTTGGAAATAAGGGTTTTCTCTTTTATAAGAACAATGTCTGTTATAGTATGGCACATTTGAATAATGGTTTGTAGGCATTACATTAAGAAAACCTAGTGTTGGAAATTGATAATGAAACAAACTCACATGACTCATACATCACCCAGTTGTGGCATCACTTCCTTTTTCATGTAAATGAGAAATGCTTGACAAAGCTCTGTTAAGATGTCTATTTAGTCTCTACTGATCTAAAACCACTTGATAGATGTCACACTTGTTTACAAGGTAAAATGACCAAGCTGCCTTTTGGTGGACAGGGTGAAAGTGCCACAAAGCTTATAGGATTGGTACACACTGATGTATGTGGACCATTTCTAGTAGAAGCTAGATGTGGATATTCTTACTTCATTACTTTTACTAATGATTTGAGTAGATACATATTTTTCTACTTAATGAGGTATAATTTAGAACCCTTAGAGAAATTTAAGGAATTCAAGAATGAAGTAGATAATAATCTTTGTAAGAAGATAAAGAAGCTTCTATTGGATCGAGGTGGAGAATATTTGAACCAAGAGTTCATCGATCTTCTATGGGAGTATGGGATTCTATCTCAGTTCACTCCTCCTTATACACCACAGTAGAATGGTGTTAGTGAAAGGAGGAACCACACCTTATTGGACATGGTGAGGTTGATAATGAGTCATACGGATCTTCCATTGTCTTTTTGGGGATATGCATTACAAACTGTAGCATACACATTAAACTGAGTACCAACTAAGGCAGCAAATGGAATTCCCTTTGAGTTATGGAGTGGAAAGAAACCCATTATTTCACATACACGTGTATGGGGATGTGAGGCATTTGTTAAGGCCTTATCAAGAAACAAACTAGCACCCCAAGGCATGATGTGTATCTTTATAGGATATCATAATGAAATGAAAGAATATTACCTATATAACCCTCAAGACAAGAAAGTGATTGTCGCGAGACAAACTGTCTTTCTTGAGAGGGAGCACATCCTCAAGAAGGATAGTGGGAGAAATATTGACTTCGATGAAGTTGAAACTCAAGATACACAAGAGTTAGTACAGGAAACAATTCCACAGGTCCCCGTAGAAGGGGATCCAGAAACACAAGTACTGCGTAAGAGCTCAAGAGAGGTAAGGGAACTAGAGAGATTTGGTTCCCTAGTCATCGAGGATGGTGAATCATTATTGTTGGACAACGATGAACCTCTCTCCTACAAGGAAGCAGTAGAAAGCTCAGAAGCTACAATATGGCTAGAAGTTATGAATTCTAAGATGGATTCCATGTATCATAACCAAGTCTGGGTTCTGTTCGATGAGCCAGTTGATGTAAAGCATGTTGGATGCAAATGGGTATTCAAGAGAAAACTGGACATGGAAGGTCAAGTAAGAACCTATAAATCAAGGCTAGTGGCTAAAGGATTCAGATAGCATCAAGTAATTGACTATGAAGAAACTTTCTCACCAATTTCAATGTTTAAATCCATAAGAATCATACTTTCCATAGCATCTTACCATGACTACAAGATTTGGAAAATGTTTGTCAAAATAGCATTCCTTAATGGGAACCTTCAGGAAGATGTCTATATGACACAACCAGAAGGGTTTGTGACAACAGGTGAAGACAAACGGTTTTGAAAGTTGCATAAATCCATTTATGGATTGAAGAAAGCATCCAGGCCATAGAACATTAGATTTGATGAATCCATAACAGAATTTGGTTTAATTAAGAATGAATGTGAGCCATGTGATTATAATTGGATTAATGGGAATGCGATCATTAACCTAGTAGTATATTTTGACAACATATTACCTATTGGGAACAATGTACTAGTCTTACAGTCAGTTAAGGACCGGTTGAACAAGTGTTTCTCCATGATGGACTTAGGAGAAGCAACCTACATTCTAGGGATCAATATCATTCGTGATTGATCCAAGAGGCTACTTGGACTAAGTCGGGGTATATACATTGACTAGATACTAAAGAGATTTAGTTTAGAACATTCCAAAATGGGGTTGGTTCCAGTGTCACATGGCCTACATCTTTCTAAGAAAATGTGTCCTCAGACACAAAAAGAGAAAGATAGAATGAGTTAGATCACATACGCTTCGGCTATAGGATCCATCATGTATGCCATGTTATGTACCAGTCTTGATGTTGCCTATGCACTGAGTATGGTAGGCAGATATCAAGAAGATCTTGGAGAATAGCATTGAACTACTGTTAAGAATATCTATAAGTATCTGAGAAGAACTAAGTATTTGTTCCTGGTGTATGGAGGAGACGAGGATCTTGTCATCAAAGGGTATGTTGATGCTGGTTTTCAGATAGATCAGAATGACTTGATGTCGCAATCTGGATAAGTTTTCTGTCTCAATGGAGGTGTTGTGAGATGGAAGAGTTCAAAGTAGCCAGTTGTCACCGATTCTACAGTAGAGTCTGAATATATAATGACTTATGATGCAGCCAAGGAAACCATCTAGATTCGGAACATTTTCCAGGAGCTTGATGTGGTGCCTAGAAGTAAATATCCCATTACATTGTATTGTGATAATACTGCAGTGGTGGATCTTGCAAAAGAACCCAGGTCACATCAACGGCAAAGGCAGATACTCCGGAAGTATCACCTCTTGATGGATTTATATCATAGGGGTGAAGTTACTATGAGTAGAGTGCTCACGGAAGAGAACATGGAAGACCCCATGACTAAAGGCCCATCTGAGTAGAAGAATGAATATCATGTGGGAGCTAGCAGGTTAAAGATTGTTAGTAGTTTGCTCTAGTCCAAGTGGGAGTCTGTTGGAGTTGGTGGTCTAGAACCAACTTCTTTGTACTTTATTCATTAATAAAAGCCGTATCACATCTTATTGTTCTTCTGTGTGAAAATGCATGTGATAATGTCCTAAGTACAACTATTGAATTAAAGGGTCATAGTGGATCCCTGGTGTGATAAGAACCCAGAAGTTCCATAACACTTCTCTTGAATATATGTTCTATGGACGGATGATATTATTTGAGGGACACAAATAATACAGGTCATTAGGGGTGAGGACTGATAAAACATTGAGGCACCTTCTCATGGTGTGTGCCCTTGGTAATATCTAAGAGGATATTATGAGAACGAGACCCGCCAGTAGGAAATCCACATTTAATAGTGTCATTGGATGTTCCTACCCGCAGACGTGTGTATTGGTCCTTAGACTTTAAGATTATTATTAATGGGTATTACAACTCGTGCACATAGATGTATTGACAAAAAATGTGAAAACACACTGTTTGCAGTGAGGTATGATATGTTTGGTGCGTCACGAGTAATACTGCATTAATATATAGTGCGAGAAAGGATTTATCCCTTCTGTTCCATAACGAAAGTACATATCTCAGGCCCGTTGATGGAATTGATATAGCCTAAATTAATCCATGGCCATGGTATGATATGGGCGAGTTCAATTCCGGGAAGTAAAAGAAAGAATAATCGAGCACATGTGTTGATGGCACTAGAATTCAACCCACTTAATTAGAGATATTGAGATAAAGGGATTATATTACACAGTAATCATTCGTAGGAGGTGACACATCATTATGGCGTTAACATCATTCACTATGGGTGCCTTGGCGTGTTTCTAGATGCCAACAATGGACTTTAGTCAGGCTCCGCCTAATGCCACTGAGAAAAAGGCCTAGAGGGTAACACCGTAAGTGTGTCCATGTATCTTAGTTAAATATTAATATAACAAGTTAAATAAATATTATTCCTAACTGTGGTTTAATAATTATATAAGAATGCCTGATCGCATTTATTTTGACACTAGTTATTCGAGAGAATATATTGTGGGAGAAATAATACATTTATTAGCGAGTAATGCAGTTACATTTATTTAAGAAATAAATAGCCATTACTCAAGGTCTAACAAATGTGGTCGAGAAAAAAATGAAAAATAAATGTACACGGCGTGTATATTAAATATACACATCGTGTTGTTTTATGGAAAACAAGTACACACAGTGTATTAATTATTACACACTGTGTAGTTTTTCAGTCAGGATTTTGAGGATATAATATTGTTTTATTAAATGATATTAATTATAATTAGCATGGGTGCATGTCATAGAATTAGTCATTCGACATGGGGTTTCAATAAGAGTTAATGAAATATATAAAACGTGTAACATTTTTATTTATTGTCATAACTATATTAACCTCAAACCCAATTATAAATGTCCACACAACCCCAACACTTTTCTAGAGCCATTGTTGTGCACAACAGATTTAAAAATACTCTCAAGCCAAGAGCGAATTCCCTTTCCACCAAGAACTCCCCCAAGTTACGAGAGTGAGATCCTCCACCGTATCAAGGCGGTCGAAGGCGGACATCACAAGTGAAGGTTCTTCTGCTATTTCACTCAGAGATCCCTTTGGCAATGTCCAGAGATACATGGAGCACATGTGGATCACTGCTAGAGGAATCATATACTTGTATTCTACGATGAAACAACGGGTCACCAGATCATGACCAGAGACATCGACGAAGAAATAATTCCACCGAGTTAATTCTTGTGAATTAATTAAATTAATTATAACTAACATATGATGATCCTGTATCAATTGTTCTGGGACTCTTATTTTCTTTTTCATTCTTCATTCCATTCCAAAGATCCGGTGTTTTATATCGTGACAGATTTCGGATTGAACGTTGTTTAACGCTAAAATTAAAGTTGGGAAACCCCACCAACGCACTTTAGCTGCGCCCGGAACCTACAGTGGTGAGTACCGAGGTCTTAGAGATGACACTAGATAGAACCATATCATCATTAGATGGTATTATTCATGATTCCTCACAAATTAGACCAGTGGCCTATGGTTCCCAGTTTTCCGGGATGAAGAGTTTCCATTTGGCGAGGGGTAGGTCCCGGCCCTCAACATCTCATTTCTCTAGGGGAAGAAGCTCTCAAGGCTGTTAAATGGGATCCAGAACATGTTTTTATTATGGAGGATGAGGTCAACAGCAATAATAGTGCATGTTCTTTCAGATTAGTCATCATCTATCATGTGTTCTGCTCCAGGTTACTTTTGAGTAAGTTACAACCGGGATATCACAAGAAGGTTGCACCCACTTTGGAGCAGGAGATAGCTGATAGGGCAGGTAGATGATATCCATGTGATTCTCCCCATCCATAGAGAGAAAATAGAGGTTGCGGTAGTGATCTTAATCATGGTGAAAGAGGCCACATAGGATGTAGTGGTAAACATTACACATCAGTGTTTCCAACTCCGGGTGAGCCAAATGTTGTTCGAGGTAACCATTTCTTATTTTATACATGTGTGTATGCCTTGTTGGATTCATGATCGACACACTCATTCATATCAAAAAAACCTTGTCCATGCTTTGGGACATGAGGTAGAGAGGTTTCTAGTGCCCTTAGCATTAACTACGCCAGTTGGTGGTTTAGCTGAATAGTTTGAAGTATATAGAGAAAATGAGCTAGTGCTGGGGAAACACCACTATTGGGGAGATTTAATATGTTTATGGATACAAACATATGATTTCATCCTTGACATAGATTGTTTGTATTTTTTGCAATATATCATGGGTTTCTTCAAGAAGCAGGTGGTGTTCTTCATTGCTGATGGAGGTCTGATGGTGTTTGTTGGTGAGCGAGATACTCAAAACGTCAGAGGTGTGTTCCATCCTTATCATCCTTGATGAAAGAGTTTATGCTGAGTTCATAGGAGGTTTAGTAGTTGGCATTTCCTAGGGTCATATAATAGTGCCTTGATGTCTTTCCAGAAGATGTTGCAGCATTACCCCCTCAACAAGAGGTCGATTTTGGGATCAATCTACCACCAAGATCATCTGTCTATATGTCTTATTATATGATCACACCTTATAAGTTATAGGTTCTACATATACAGATCTATGGTCTGTTACACTATGGTTTGTTTGGCCATGTGTGTCATCATGGGGTGCACCAATTATGTTTAGGAATAAGGCTGACATGATCTTGTTGTTGTGTATCGATTATCACTGCTTAAAAAATGTGACAGTGAAGAATCTCTATCCTCTTCCATGGATTGATGATTTATTCGATAAACTAAAGGGATCATATTGGTTCTCAAATATCTACTTGCAGTCTGGATATCCCTTGATGCATGTGATGGATGGGGATATCCTGATGAAAACATTCCGTTGTCTTCATAGGCATTACGAGTTTGTTGTAATTCCATTCGGTGTGATTCATTCTTCAGATGTGTTCATGGGATTGATGAATGTTATTCTCCCTGAGTTCCTAGATAATTTTGTGATGGTTTTAATTGATGAAATCCTTGTGTAATTTTCATCTAAATAGGAGCATTCATAGCATCTACATTCCATTTTGGGAGTTCTTAGTCAACAATATCTATTTGGGATGTTTTTTAATGTGTGTGTTTTGGGATAATGAAGTTTGTTTCTTAGGTCATGTGGTGTACCAACAAGGATTATCTATGGATCCATCGAAGATATGAAGTGGTTTCTTCTTCGGTATCCCCCAATATAGTGACAGAGGTGTGATGTTTCATTGGTCTTGTAGGAAACTACAAGAGGTTCATAGTCAATTTCTCTCAGTTTGTGACTGCTCTGACAGCATTGACCTAAAAGGATCAGGCATTTTTGTTGACTGATTAGTGTTAGGTAGCTTTCATGTATCTGAAGGAGAAGATTCTAAGTGATCTAGTCCTTTTTCTTCCAGAATAGGGAGTTTAGTTTGATGTTTTGTATGATGCTTCACATGTGCAATTAGACTGTGCTCTGATGTAGCAAAGACCAGTTCTTTCATATAGGTCTTGGCTATTTCATCCCCAAAAACATAACTATTCAACCCACGATCATGATTTTGTAGTAGAGGTGTTTTCTCAGAAGTTGTGGAGACAATACCTTATTGGCATGCACTTTTTTGGTTTTCACTGATCTTAAGAGACTGAGGAATGTTTTCTCCCAGCATGACATGAACTTGCAACAACATTGGTGGATGGAGTTCTTATAGGAATACAAATTCAAAATTTCGTATATACCTAGAAAGGGGAATGTTTTGGCTGTTGCGTAGAGCAAGAAGCCACATAGTGATGTAGTACATGAATCTGGTTATTCCTGGAGGGTGATGGAAGAACATTCTACATTACAACTCGATATGGGAGAAGTTGGGGGTAAATGTTTATTTTTTCAGATGATGGTGTATTCATTTCTGGTAAAGAAGGTGGAAGAGTCTTATTTTGGTGATATATAGGTGGAGGTATGGATATACCGATTTGTTTGTGGTGAGGCCCCTAATGATTGGGTTGAGGACATAAAGCATTGATTTTTGTAATAAGGAATGATTTTTGTTCCTTTGGGGATGCATGACATGGTTCTCAACGTGTATCATAGTTCACCATTAGTAGTACATCTTGGTATAAAAAAAGATGTTCCAATCCATGAGGAGTCAGTTTTGGTGGCCAGTGATGATGAGTGTATTTTCAGAGTTTAGGTCTCAATGTTTGGTCTGACAGAAGGTGAATGTCGAGCACTATGTCCCTGGTGGTTTTCTCTAGCCGTTAGATATTCCTCAGTGGAAGTGGAAAGACATCTCAATAAACATTGTTACTAGTTTACCACAATCTCTAAGAGGACATAAATCTATTTGGGTGGTATTGGATCGTTTAAAAAAATCATCCCACTATATAGTGATCAAAGAGTTGATCTGAGTGGAATTTTTGTCAAGGTAGTATCTGGAAGAGGTTGTGAGACTCAAAGGAGTCCCTAGGAACATCATTTCTGATCGAGATCCTTATTTTACCTCTAGGGTGTGGATATGTCTCCAGCATGATTTTGGTTCTCACGTATGCCTTAGCACTAATTTTCATCCACACATGGATAGCATGATAGAGTGAACCATTCAGACTCTTTAAGACATGTTTCACTCTTATTTCCTGGATTTTGGAGTTTCGTGGATGAGTCACTTACCCTTGATGGAGTTTGATTTCAGTAATAGATTTCAATCCACCATTTGTATAACATTGTTTGAAAAGTTGTATATTCAACATTTTCATTGTACTTTGTGTGGGGTTAGGGTTGGATAGTCCACAATTCTCAAACCAGAACTATTGCAGAATATGGAAATGATTGTTCAGGTGATTCGTGAGAGGACGAAGACAACACAGGATTGTTAGAAATCATTTTCCAATAAAATGCGAAGACCTTTAGAGTTTTTTTTAGGGATAAAATGTTTCTAAAGGTTACTACCCATCAGGGGTAGTTATGGTTTGGTCATGGGAGTATGCTTTCTCCCAATTTTGTTGTGCCTTCTGAGGTGTTGGCTCGTGTTGGAGCCTTAGAGTATTGAGTAGCACTTCCACCGTTGATGAGATAAATACACGATATTTTTCATGTGTCACAACTACATAATTATCTTCATGATGACTGTGAAATCATATATTTTGGAGATATTTATGTTGATGATTATGTGACATTCAATGAACAACATATGGAGATCCAAGACCGCAAAGAGAAGGTGTTTCGTGGACATTCAGTCTCCTTGGTTCATGTATTATGGCAACATGATGGCATGGAGGAGAGTACCTGGGAAAATGAGTCATAGATACTTGATTAGTACCCATAGTATTTTTATGATTAACTATTTTCATGTAACGATGTTCGATTTGTGGTTGTAGACCTTTTTGGTTTATGAGATGGATTTCATTTGTTTCTTCTTGCAGTGTTCTCACTTTTGAGGGGTATCTTGATGGGTGGTTGTTCAGACTGCTTTTATGTTTCCTTTTAGGTTGGTTTTGAATTCTCGAGGATGATAATGTTTTGAAAGGAATCTAATATAATGTACCAGACATCTCTAGTCCATTCCTTTGCTAAAATCTGGTGTCTAAGGTGTTCAGGGTGGTCAAGGTAGCTTATCCCCAACACTTTCCCAAATTTCCAGTTCTGTGAAATGTGTTTTTAGCATTAGTTTGTGTATGGTGTTTCCAACATTAGTAGGTGAACAACGTTTCCTACATTAGTATGTGTACACTGTTACCAGTAATGGTTTGTGTACAGTGTTTCCCACATCGGTAGGTTTACAGTGTTTCCAGCATCGGAAGGTGTACACCGTTTCCAGAATCAGTAGGTGTAAAGTGTTTCCAACATCAATAGGTGTACAAGGTTTCTATAATCGATAGGTGTACAATGGTTTCATCATTGGTAGGTGTACAATGTTTCCATCATCTGTAGGTGTACAGTGTTTCCAACATTGGTAGGTGTACAATGTTCCCAGCATCGGTCGGTGTACAATGTTTCCATATTTATAAAGTTCTCCCCTTTAATGTTTTCATCGACGTTAAACACATTCAAGGACTTTTTAAGGGATTTAATGACAATTGAAATCCCTTAACTCCTACATTAATTTTTTAAGGCTCAGGATGCCTTTACTTGGTCAAACCGTGTGGTTTAATGCGATAATGTTTTAATAGAAAATCCAATATATCTTAAACTGCTACACTATAAATATTTTAAATGGATGATATATCTTCCTCCCTTGTTCTACCTTCTTGTTCCAAGGTATGAGATGCTTGAACCTTTTTTCTTTTTCCCATAGGTGTGGTGTGATCGAACATTAATCCTTGGATCCTTTCCCCATGAATTTCATTCCGGTTGCATGTACACCCCTGTTTTGGTTCAAATAGTAAGTGTCAATCTGTCATCGATAGAAGGTATAATCTACCTATTTTCTAGTGTTTTTAATCAACAATTCTTCTCTTATTTCCCATTTCCATGTTATGGAATGTGATCTCCATGCTTCTAATGGATTTTTCTTGGGTTTTAGTTGGTGTGGTCATGCCACAACATCCTCAAGTGGATGCAATTGTCACAGGGGAGGTGATCATAATCTGTTGGGTCGATCATTCTCATATAAAGAATTTCAAGAGCCATTTTAGGTAGGATATTCATTGATTCTCTATTCTATTATATGAAACATTAGAGTTAACATGTTTTAGCCAACTGGATCACAATGGAATTGACATAATAAATATTTGAACCGGATAAATAAATTGGTATCAATCATATATCATTGACTCCTTTTTTTCTTGATATTATGATATCTTTGCTTGCCTGGTTTAGAATGTAGTTCTTGATAGAAATTGGTAATAAATGTAAAATGGTATTAATTGTTATTTTTTGTTAAATATAAATTTGCATGTAAATGAATCTAGTTGTTTTTGTTGTTATAATTTGATGTTAATAAAATTGGTTCTGGAAGAATGTATAATATATTATTGATAGTTATGATGGATTTCTATTTATGATTCCCATTGTTGGAAACCACTATTAGTGAATCGGTTAATTCAAGATGGATTAAAGAATTATTATTTTTTGATAAAAGATAATTCCTTATAGAGTTCTCAGTTATCCTCATTCTTGTGAAGTCCAAGAGGCTTATTCTTGGAGTTGTGATACCTCATTGCATGTGAATGAAGAATGAATTGTTTAAGAGACAATATCCTTGTCGATATGATATTTGTTTCCTACTTATTATGTTGTGATGTGAGCCTAGATGGCAGTTGTGATATGTGGGGGTAGGGAGGACCATTAGTTGTGGCAGTAGTTGATGCCTAGGGTGGCTAAATGCATTAGTTTGTGCATGTGTTTGTCATGGAAGACGCCAGAGATGATGAATCAGTTTGGATGTGAATGATTGGATGTTTTATAAATCTTGTTTCTTTTTTATCTACATTACTTTCCCCACATCTCAAGGTAGCAGTTTTTTCTTACCATACTTCCAAAAAAAGGTGAAGTTGTTCGGGGTATTCCATGTTCTTTCCATGTTTACCTTCTGAAGGAAGGATGACTCTATGCTCTTGCTATTCATGGAATATACTTGAAGGGTAGTTAAAATACCCACCATGTTGAGCCTCCTTGTCTTTAGTAGCTTAAATTTTTTTCTAAAATTCCTAAGAATATAGGAATGTAATAATGCTATTATTAAATGATTGAATAAATGATGTTAACCGATGGTGTTTTAGATTAGTGGGATGAAATACTGAGGTAATATCTTTGAGAAGATGTGGTCTTGGTTTTCTTATTCCTAAAGGGTATGAAACTATGGTGTGTTGATAATGAAATATAATGTGGAATTTTTAATGGTTAATTAATATTTAAATAATTTATTAACAGAACATATAGCTGATAAAAAAGAAAGTAAAAAATATAATAAATGTCTTTAAATGGTTCTGTTCTTATAGGATACCTAGTCTTAGTAGTGGTAGCATGGAAACAGAGATACATTATGTATAGTTGAGTCTAATGCTAGGTTATTCCCATAATGTGTTTGTGATCTACAGTATATTGTGTACTATTTTGTGTTTCTATATGCTACTCCACCCTCTTATTTAGGGAATCTGACACCCCGAGAATTCAAAGACCTATGGGGGTATGTTCCCAAACATTCTGGTGGGAGGATGGATTGCCGACTACCCCCTTTTCCCCCACTATCTTTTCTTAATAGTTACGTTTGCTAGTAGAAACATTAGATAGTTTTCCCTATACATTAGTGCAGAAGTCTATAATGTCTTATGGTTATTCACACAAATGTATTCTGGATATGGTATCCTATGGAATACTATTGGTGTAACGTGTACAGGTCGTGATGTCTTAGGGACCCTTACTCGGTGTATGAGAAATATAGGATTCAGGTTTAATACCTGAATTATGATACATATTATGAAAGATGTGGAGGATCCTAGAAACTAACTAGTTTCTTTGGATACGTGGATGTGGTGGTTATGTTGAATGAGGTACATGTTTTTTCACTATGACCATGTGTTTTTAGGGGACCCTTTTTTGAGAGTTATTCTTAAGTTGTACGACGTTGGGGAAAGGAGGAAAACTAGTGGGGAATTAGTAGCAAGTTACCCTTGATATTGATTATTATATTATATGCTATTGTTTGCAATACTTGGTGAGACAAACCGGGGTGAGGCTGGGAACATTGTAACACCCCAAGCTTCTACGGTACGTTTCCCTTCGAATAATGCGATAGCGTGTGTTGTACGCAACCTCGAGTTCTAACACACACCACAACTAATTAAACTAGCCGTTGTGAATAGTAATACCTACTTTTTGAAATCATATATATTTTATATTTCAAAATGGACTTCATTTTTGGATTCGGAATATCGAAATTAGTCTAGGGTGAAATTTTGGTACTTTTCGGATAACTTTCATATTTTGATGAATAGTGAAAATTACTAAATTTTAATTGAAAACAACTTTTTTAATCAAAATAATTAATAGTGATAAATTATGAATTTGAGTGGTTTTAAAGTATATTTAGAATATATTTTTACCATTTAATATAATGTTGGTCATTGGACATAATTTTACAATTAAACCAAACATAAACAAGTGTCAATCTTTTGATAGTTATTATCTCTTAAAAACACGCTTTTTGTTTTGACAGCGGGAATTAATTTTAAATTAATTTCTGCCACTTCTGTGTTTTGAATTTAGAAAAATGGATTCCATATTTGGAATCAGGATGTTCAAATTGTGTAAATAGGTAACTTTTATTTTTAGACATTTTAAATAATTACTGCGGTAAATATTTTATTTACCATGGTTAAAGGGTAAATCCGGTAAATAAGGGTTAAACAAATAATATTATAATAATACAAAATTACCCTAAAACGTGTCCTAACCTTATTGGTGGACACATACCCGACCACAGGCATCCTTGGGTCAATTTGGGGACCCCTTGGAGCCACTTGTATGTGGTAGGGACACATTATATTAATAAAGTTAAAATAAAAGTAAAAATGGCATAAGCTTACATCTTTTAGAAGAACAATTTTTACATAGGGTTATACATGTTGGATTTTCGATTATAAATATTCATTAGAAAGCTAAAAAGATTTCCTACATAATGATGTTTTATTTATAATTTTTAGACATTAAATAATTTATTTTATTTATGACACAATGATGATGCAGTAATTACTAAAATAGTAAAAAATTAACATAATTGATATTATAAATACCCAAATAAATATAATATGAAACTTTTAATGAATTAAACTAATTTTATAGGATAATATGATATATTAGGATTGATTTAATGGACTTTTTTCGAAGTAATCAATCTGTTATGAGTTTCACAAAAATCAACTATTGAATAGTGTCAAAATTGACATAAAAGAGTTCTTAAAACAAATATTATATTATTAATTGATATTAAATTCCTAAAAATCTAAGGTTCGGCCAAGAGACTTATATAATGATAGGTTAATCATTAATTGACCACTTGGGGGTCGCTTGGATGTATATAGTAAGTTTATTAACTATATTATATAAAAATACAAAGAGACATTGTAAAAGTGAAACTAATTAACTTAGAGTTAATACTTAAAGATAAGGTTAATATAAGTACCCACACCTGTCTAAATTCTATTGGATGAGTTGTTTTCGACCTATCCCCACCTCATCCTTTGAATAGTCAACTTTGGAGCCTTTGGAAACCGAATATGAATTTATTATAAATTAATATTTCTAGCTTTTCCAAAAGTGCCCCTCACCCCTCTTATAAAAGGGCACTCCTCCTTCTCATTTCTTCACACCTTCAAAGCCTTTTGGATCGGCCAAACTCTGCCCAAATACTCTCCCAACATCCCTAACTACAACCTAGAGGCCTTAGTTTGATCAGAAAGCCAACCTAAGGAGCCCTTTTGATCAAATCAAAAGGAAGAACCCGAAGAAGATGTAATGATTTCACCACCCTTTTCTAAGTTCATTTCTTCTTCCACTTCTTCTTCCTTTGTTCTTACCATTCTGAAATAATAACTCCAGTATATCACATATACTGTGATGTTATTATAAATATGGTACAATCATATTCAAAATTCTATCCACCCTTTGAATAACATGTCACCATACGTGCGTACGTACGGCTTACCGTCTCCACGTCGTGGTGTAATTGTTATTCAATATAATATTATTTGGATGGGTATAATAATGATGTGTAACTCATGTAAATAATAAATATAACATGTTAATGATTCTGTATATATGATATACCATCCATTTATATATTATTTTAATATCAAAAGAATGATATTGTCGCTCGTGCGTACGTACGGACTACCGTCTCCACGAACGCGATGAGATTCATTCTCCATCGTATCCATTCAAGTATAATTATCATTTGATGATTTAAAAATGATGTTTAAGGACTGTATATCATTCTGGATATGAATAAGATACAACAACCATGGCTTATGTAACAAAACATATAAAAGAAAATGAGTAAGTTAACTCCCGAAACGACGATAATTCTAAGATATTATTAACAAATCAATGTTAAAAGATCATATATGATATCATATTAATATATATGATTCTTGTATAATTTAATAACAACTATTTCACCATTATACAAGAGGTTAACCTACCCCAACCAAGGAAAAGTACAAGGTAAGGGTTATTTCACAATCTCTTCATTATCCGAGGTTGTTTATACGTAATAATCTACTGGGATATCTTTATCATCCACATCCATGTTTCTTAAAAATGTATTTCAAAACATTTTTTATGGGTTAAAGTCATTTATACCCTTGTTTGAATTTTTATAAGAGGTTTATAAAGGAATCTTTCCGTCGTTTTCAAAACAAGGTCCTTTTTAACCTTTTCGATAGAATTGAGGTAAGAATGTTTTTTAACTTATACGGAGGGTGCGGTTATTTTACGCCGTTATAAAATCTTCAAAGATTTCCTTACAAGCTTATAAGAATATTTTCAAAGAAAATGTTTTATTTTATATGGATCTTAAATGGTTTCAAAATGAAAGGAGATATTTCTTTAAAAAGAATTTTGATTTCATCTATGTCAACATCCTTTGATGGATTTTAAGATTATTTGAAGTTGATTTATTATGATACAAAACTTCTATATTGTATTGAAGGTTTTGTGATATGTTTGACTCTGGATGTGCTATTTTTATACCATTCATAGTTTATGGTGAAATTATTGACATTTCGTATGCTAGTTTTAATACGAATGTTTATGTTATGTTTAAACCTTTTCATATGGGAATGCATTGGACTTAATAAGTGACGGGTGGAGCCCGCTATAGCTCCTCGATGCATCGGTAGGTCTCATGAGACAAACTAGTGTCTTGGCACAAGGCCTTGACAAAATCTTATTTGTAGTCTTGGCACGAGGCCTTGGCTATGTGGTTATGATAGTCTGGAATTATGCATTCCAACATTATGAAAGTGGTTATTGATATTGCATGTGATTATTCGATTAGTAGAATATCCATGTGAATAAGTAAATGGAATTATTTCATTTTTATTTTTGCCATACTATGTTGAAGTTCAATTTTAAAAAGGCTTTTGTTTTAGTAATTCATTGCCTTAAATGTTTATGCTTATTATGAATGTTCCGCTATATTGTTATCCTTACTGGGCATTTGAGCTCACCCCTTTTCTATGTTTTATTTTTCCCAGGTAGTGAAGAAGTAAATTATGAATGACTTGCAGGGATATTATGAGGGGTTAATAGTGTGGATATGAAGACTTTGTTGTTGTAGTAGTTTTTCACTTTGAAATGTAATGTAAAACTTTATGATTATATCTAGTGTTTCCAAGGCTACTAAACCAATCGGTCTTTCGAGATTTGATCTTTCTTGTGATCATGCCAATGTTATGTAATTAATGCACCGACTCTGGGCAACTGGGGTCGGGGTGTTACAGTTGGTATCAGAGGAAGTTTAGTACAAACCTTGGAAACTAGATTTAGATAAACTCTGATTAGAGCACGTAGACCTAAGACGAACTTTGAGGATTAGTATAGAAGAACTTCCTAGAATTTTGGTATTGTAGAGATTTTGTGAGTTTTCCGAGCAATACATCCCTGTCTGGATACGAGCAGGTAGAGGCGGCTCTAGCACAGATGTACCTAGGGGTAATACCCGAAAACACCGCTTTGAGCTAGACTCGAACGGGAACTGGTGCACGACAACGGGTCTTGCTGCACTCTTGGTTACGACACTCCCGGGGGATATGCTTAGGATAACTCTCATTATCTTTACAAATCATTATGAAGGGTTTATGAGTATATACTTCCTCAAAGAAAACATTTTTATGATTATGGATTATATCCATAAATAGTTCAATTTATGTTAAGTGTTTTATAAGTATGGGATTATGTATTTTGATTCATAAACTGATCTAGTTTATGCCATTGTTTAGAAATGGCGCCTAGTGGAAGAAATGGAAACCGTATCAATGCACGCACTCCATGTAGGGATTGCCCTCCTGCTCAAGATAATTATAGTGGGGCTGGTGATGCAATTGGTGCTGATCAGCTAATCACCATACTGGGACAACATACTCAGGTTATGAATAATAACCTTACCCGTATGGAGCACCCTGATCCGCAGCGTGGAGGATCAATGTTAGATCGATTCATGAGACAACAACCACCAACGTTCAATGGGAGTACAAATCCCTTAGTAGCTGAGCAATGGATATTTTCCCTAGAGAAAATATTTCAGGCTTTGGGGAGCAGTGAAAGGGAAAAAGTTATCATGGCAGTTTACCGCCTCACTGGAGATGCTGATCAATGGTGGTCATTGATTCAAAACATGAAGGAAGATGATGAAGTATCAAACATGGAATGGAGGGAGTTCAAAGATCTGTTTTTAGAAAAATACTTTCCTCACGACCATCGAGCAGATATGGAAAGGCAATTTCTGAGTCTGAGACAAAAGGAGGATGATAATGTCACAAAGTATGAGGCTAACTTTACAAGGTTAGCGAGGTATGCTGGAGATTATATTCGCAACCCAAGAAGTAAGATTGATCGTTTCTTTGATGGGTTAAAACCATTTCTCCGTCGAGCATTAGTCTCACAATCCTTTTCATCGTACGAAGACATTGTCTCATGTGCTATAAAGACCGAAAAGGAATTCTCTAAGTCTTATGACTTTAAAGCAAAGCAAGAGAAGAAGAGACCTGCTGATCAATCTGGGAATGGAAATAAGGGGAAGAAGGGAAAGGTTGAATATCCATCTTGTGGCAAATGCGGGAAGAAACATCCTGGTACTTGCTTGAAGGGAATGGGAGTCTGTTACAAGTGTGGTGAAAAAGGCCACCAAGCTCATGATTGCAAGGGGAAGAAGGAAGCTACCAATGTTCAGTGCTACAATTGCAGGGAGATGGGGCATTATGCAAATGCATGTCCTAAGCGTCAGGAGAACTTACCTCAGAAAAGGCCAAGGGATCAAGGACATGCTTATGCTATCACTACTGCTGAGGTAGAAGCTCCGAAAGACGTGGTGGCAGGTAATTTAATGGTTTCCTCAAGTTTAGAAAATGCATTATTTGATTCTGTATCATTGCATTGTTTCATATCTTCCCAGTTTGCTAAGAAAATTAGATATTTCCAATTTGATTTAATAAGGGAGTTGTCAGTTAAAACTCCTAAGGGAAGTATCGTTGCAACAAAGTTTTGTGAATCAGTCCCCATTAGAGCACATAAATTTTCTTTATCGGCTGATCTCATCGTCATACCTATGATCGAGTTTGATATAATCCTCGGTATGGACTGGCTTTCGGACTATGATGCGAAGATTTATTGTAAGAAGAAAGAGGTTACGATTCTTGATGATAATGATAAGGAACACCTTATTTTTAGAGCAGAATCGTCACCACCTAATTCTTATTTAGATCCACCCTCAATAGCTCAACTAAATTCAATTATTGGGGAGGAAGAGAATGAAATAACTGCGGGTGAGGAAAGGAATGTTCAAATAGAGGATGTACCTGTTGTGAAAGAATTTGTAGATGTATTTCCAGAAGATTTACCTGGACATCCTCCAGAACGAGAAGTTGAGTTTTCTATTGATTTGATTCCTGGATCAAGGCCTATATCGAAGACCCCTTATAGAATGTCCACTGTAGAGTTAGTCGAACTAAAGAAACAACTAGAGGAATTGAGTAATAAGGGATTTATTCACCCTAGTGTTTCTCCATGGGGAGCCCCTGTTCTTTTTGTTAAAAAGAAAGATGGATCTATGAGGTTATGTATCGACTACAGGGAGATCAATGCTATAACGATAAAGAACAAGTATCCCCTACCTCGTATTGATGATTTATTTGACCAACTGCATGGAGCTCAATACTTTTCAAAGATTGACCTTCGATCTGGATACCATCAGTTGTGTGTGAAGAAGGAAGACATTCCGAAAACAGCATTTCGAACCAGGTACGGGCATTACGAGTTTACTGTAATGCCGTTTGGATTGACTAATGCACCCTCTTTATTCATGGATCTGATTAATAGAGTCTTCAAGGAGTATCTCGATGAATTTGTGGTGGTATTTATTGATGATATCTTGGTATACTCCAAAACCTACGGAGATCATGAAAATCACTTGCGCGTTATCTTGAAGACTCCGAGGAGGCATGAATTATATGGGAAGTTTAGCAAGTGTGAATTCTGGCTTCATGAGATTTCTTTTCTTGGCCATATTGTCTCTAAAGATGGAATCTCTGTTGATCCTTCTAAGACCAAGGCAATCCAAGAATGGCCAGCACCTACGAGTATAACTGAGGTACGTAGTTTTATTGGTTTGGAAGGTTATTATCGACGTTTCGTCCAGAATTTTGCCCGATTGGCTAACCCATTAACGAAGCTCACACGTAAAGGGGTTAAATTTGTTTGGACAAAAGAGTGTGAAGAAATGTTTCTAAGAACTGAAGAGAATATTAGTCAATGCTCCTATATTGACTCTACCATCGGGGAATGATGGGTTCGTTATTTATAGTGATGCATCGAAGAAAGGACTTGGCCGTGTCCTTATGCAGAATGATAGAGTTATTGCCTATGCATCACGACAGTTGAAAATTCATGAACAAAACTATCCTACTCATGATCTTGAGTTAGTAGTTGTGATCATTGCTCTGAAGATATGGAGGCACTACCTCTATGGTGAAAAATGTGAGATTTATACTAATCACAAGAGTTTGAAGTATATTTTCTCACAAAAAGAACTCAACATGAGGCAAAGGAGATGGCTTGAATTACTCAAGGATTATGATTGTACGATACACTACCACCCGGGGAAGGCAAACAAGGTGGCAAATGCTTTGAGTAGAAAAGACCATGGAGTTTTGAACAATATGAGAATTGAAAGGGATCCAATTTTCATGGATCTAGTGAAAATGGACATGGGAATAACCAGGGAAGGTGAAACATCAATGCTTTTTCAAATGGTTGCCAAACCATCTTTACTAGAAAGGATTAAGAGTTCTCAGACCGATGATGACGAATTCCAAAAGAAGATTAAAGCTTTGAATGATGGGAGATTGAGAGACTTTGTGTATGAAGATGGAATTTTGAAATTCGGGAAGAGACTTTGTGTTCCCAATATACCTGATCTAAAAAGGGAATTGCTGGATGATGCTCATAGTTCCAATTTTTCTATACACCCTGGGAGCACCAAAATGTATAGAGATTTGAAGGAACATTTTTGGTGGGACAACATGAAGAGGGAGATTGCTGATTTTGTGTCAAGATGTATGGTTTTTCAACAAGTGAAAGCTGGAAGGCAACAGCCTGGAGGAGTCATGCAACCTCTTCCCATACCGGAGTGGAAATGGGACAATGTTACGATGGACTTTGTCATGGGGCTACCGAAGACTCCTAGAAGGAACGATGCAATATGGGTTATTGTTGATCGTCTTACCAAGTCAGCACATTTTCTTGCTATAAGAGAAGATCTACCCCTGGAACGTCTAGCAAGACTATACATTAATGAAGTTGTGAGACTTCATGGAGTACCCCTATCAATTGTCTCTGATCGTGATCCCCGTTTTACTTCATGATTCTGGAAAAGTCTTCAGAAATCCCTGGATACAGAACTTCATTTGAGCACTGCTTACCACCCTCAGACAGACGGACAATCAGAACGGACTTTTCAAACCTTAGAAGAAATGTTGAGATCTTGCTCACTTGACTTTCAGGGTATGTGGGATCAATATTTACCACTGGTAGAATTTTCCTATAACAATAGCTTCCATTCGAGTATACAGATGGCACCATATGAAGAGTTATACGGAAAGAGATGTCGTACACCAACCTGTTGGGATGACGTTGGTGAAAGAAAACTTTTAGGCCCAGAGCTGGTGGAGGAAACAGTGGAAAAGGTGAAAGTAATCCAAAATCACATCAAAGCAGCTCAAAGTAGGCAGAAGAGCTATGCCGATAATCGAAGGAAGGATTTGGAATTTCAAGTCGGTGATCATGTTTTTCTGAAGGTATCTCCGTGGAAGGGAGTCATACGTTTTGGTAAGAAAGGTAAATTGAGTCCCAGGTACATCAGACCTTTCGAAATTCTAGAACGAATTGGGGTTGTAGCTTACCGATTGGCAATGCCGCCAAGTCTCTCCAAAGTTCACGATGTGTTCCACGTATCTCTATTGAGGAAATACATGCCTGATCCGACGCATGTACTCACCTATGAGGAATTAGAACTGGAACCCGATCTGTCTTATTGCAAAGAGCCCGTCAGGATTCTTGATACAAGAGAACAAGTACTGAGAAACCGGACGACGCGTCTGGTAAAAGTTTTGTGGAGAAATCATAAGATGGAAGAGGCAACGTGGGAACCCGAGGAACTTATGATGAAGAACCACCCGAGTCTTTTTATGCAGTAATACCCTAGAAATTGCGAGGACGCAATTATTTGAAGGAGGGGAGAATGTAACACCCCAAGCTTCTACGGTACGTTTCCCTTCGAATAATGCGATAGCGTGTGTTGTACACAACCTCGAGTTCTAACACACACCACAACTAATTAAACTAGCCGTTGTGAATAGTAATACCTACTTTTTGAAATCATATATATTTTATATTTCAAAATGGACTTCATTTTTGGATTCGGAATATCGAAATTAGTCTAGGGTGAAATTTTGGTACTTTTCGGATAACTTTCATATTTTGATGAATAGTGAAAATTACTAAATTTTAATTGAAAACAACTTTTTTAATCAAAATAATTAATAGTGATAAATTATGAATTTGAGTGGTTTTAAAGTATATTTAGAATATATTTTTACCATTTAATATAATGTTGGTCATTGGACATAATTTTACAATTAAACCAAACATAAACAAGTGTCAATCTTTTGATAGTTATTATCTCTTAAAAACACGCTTTTTGTTTTGACAGCGGGAATTAATTTTAAATTAATTTCTGCCACTTCTGTGTTTTGAATTTAGAAAAATGGATTCCATATTTGGAATCAGGATGTTCAAATTGTGTAAATAGGTAACTTTTATTTTTAGACATTTTGAATAATTACTGCGGTAAATATTTTATTTACCATGGTTAAAGGGTAAATCCGTTAAATAAGGGTTAAACAAATAATATTATAATAATACAAAATTGCCCTAAAACGTGTCCTAACCTTATTGGTGGACACATACCCGACCATGGGCATCCTTGGGTCAATTTGGGGACCCCTTGGAGCCACTTGTATGTGGTAGGGACACATTATATTAATAAAGTTAAAATAAAAATAAAAATGGCATAAGCTTACATCCTTTAGAAGAACAATTTTTACATAGGGTTATACATGTTGGATTTTCGATTATAAATATTCATTAGAAAGCTAAAAAGATTTCCTACATAATTCTGTTTTATTTATAATTTTTAGACACTAAATAATTTATTTTATTTATGACACAATGATGATGCAGTAATTACTAAAATAGTAAAAAATTAACATAATTGATATTATAAATACCCAAATAAATATAATATGAAACTTTTAATGAATTAAACTAATTTTCTAGGATAATATGATATATTAGGATTGAGTTAATGGACTTTGTTCGAAGTAATCAATCTGTTATGAGTTTCACAAAAATCAACTATTGAATAGTGTCAAAATTGACATAAAAGAGTTCTTAAAACAAATATTATATTATTAATTGATATTAAATTCCTAAAAATCTAAGGTTCGGCCAAGAGACTTATATTATGATAGGTTAATCATTAATGGACCACTTGGGGGTCGCTTGGATGTATATAGTAAGTTTATTAACCATATTATATAAAAATACAAAGAGACATTGTAAAAGTGAAACTAATTAACTTAGAGTTAATACTTAAAGATAAGGTTAATATAAGTACCCAAACCTGTCTAAATTCTATTGGATGAGTTGTTTTCGACTTATCCCCACCTCATCCTTTGAATAGTAAACTTTGGAGCCTTTGGAAACCGAATATGAATTTATTATAAATTAATATTTCTAGCTTTTCCAAAAGTGCCCCTCACCCCTCTTATAAAAGGGCACTCCTCCTTCTCATTTCTTCACACCTTAAAAGCCTTTTGGTTCGGCCAAACTCTGCCCAAATACTCTCCCAACATCCCTCACTACAACCTAGAGGCCTTAGTTTGATCCGAAAGCCAACCTAAGGAGCCCTTTTGATCAAATCAAAAGGAAGAACCCGAAGAAGAGGTAATGATTTCACCATCCTTTTCTAAGTTCATTTCTTCTTCCACTTCTTCTTCCTTTGTTCTTACCATTCTGAAATAATAACTCCAGTATCTCACATATACTGTGATGTTATTATAAATATGGTACAATCATATTCAGTATTCTATCCACCCTTTGAATAACATGTCACCATACGTGCGTACGTACGACTTACCGTCTCCACGTCGTGGTGTAATTGTTATTCAATATAATATTATTTGGATGGGTATAATAATGATGTGTAACTCATGTAAATAATAAATATAACATGTTAATGATTCTGTATATATGATATACCATCCATTTATATATTATTTTAATATCAAAAGAATGATATTGTCGCTCGTGCGTACGTACGGACTACCGTCTCCACGAACGCGATGAGATTCATTCTCCATCGTATCCATTCAAGTATAATTATCCTTTTATGATTTAAAAATGATGTTTAAGGACTGTATATCATTCTAGATATGAATAAGATACAACAACCATGGCTTATGTAACAAAACATATAAAAGAAAATGAGTAAGTTAACTCCCGAAACGACGATAATTCTAAGATATTATTAACAAATCAATGTTAAAAGATCATATATGATATCATATTAATATATATGATTCTTGTATAATTTAATAACAACTATTTCACCATTATACAGGAGGTTAACCTACCCCAACCAAGGAAAAGTACAAGGTAAGGGTTATTTCACAATCTCTTCATTATCCGAGGTTGTTTATACGTAATAATCTACTGGGATATCTTTATCATCCACATCCATGTTTCTTAAAAATGTATTTCAAAACATTTTATATGGGTTAAAGTCATTTATACCCTTGTTTGAATTTTTATAAGAGGTTTATAAAGGAATCTTTCCGTCGTTTTCAAAACAAGGTCCTTTTTAACCTTTTCGATAGAATTGAGGTAAGAATGTTTTTTTTAACTTATACGGCGGGTGCGGTTATTTTACGCCGTTATAAAATCTTCAAAGATTTCCTTACAAGATTATAAGAATATTTTCAAAGAAAATGTTTTATTTTATATGGATCTTAAATGGTTTCAAAATGAAAGGAGATATTTCTTTAAAAAGAATTTTGATTACATCTATGTCAACATCCTTTGATGGATTTTAAGATTATTTGAAGTTGATTTATTATGATACAAAACTTCTATATTGTATTGAAGGTTTTGTGATATGTTTGACTATGGATGTGCTATTTTTATACCATTCATAGTTTATGGTGAAATTATTGACATTTCGTATGCTAGTTTTAATACGAATGTTTATGTTATGTTTAAACCTTTTCATATGGGAATGCATTGGACTTAATAAGTGACGGGTGGAGCCCGCTATAGCTCCTCGATGCATCGGTAGGTCTCATGAGACAAACTAGTGTCTTGGCACAAGGCCTTGACAAAATATTATTTGTAGTCTTGGCACGAGGCCTTGGCTATGTGGTTATGATAGTCTGGAATTATGCATTCCAACATTATGAAAGTGGTTATTGATATTGCATGTGATTATTCGATTAGTAGAATATCCATGTGAATAAGTAAATGGCATTATTTCATTTTTATTTTTGCCATACTATGTTGAAGTTCAATTTTAAAAAGGCTTTTGTTTTAGTAATTCATTGCCTTAAATGTTTATGCTTATTATGAATGTTCCGCTATATTGTTATCCTTACTGGGCATTTGAGCTCACCCCTTTTCTATGTTTTATTTTTCCCAGGTAGTGAAGAAGTAAATTATGAATGACTTGCAGGGATATTATGAGGGGTTAATAGTGTGGATATGAAGACTTTGTTGTTGTAGTAGTTTTTCACTTTGAAATGTAATGTAAAACTTTATGATTATATCTAGTGTTTCCAAGGCTACTAAACCAATCGGTCTTTCGAGATTTGATCTTTCTTGTGATCATGCCAATGTTATGTAATTAATGCACCGACTCTGGGCAACTGGGGTCGGGGCGTTACAAACATAGTATACCCTTTTAGGTTATGAGTTAGTTTCAGTTGTTGTTCAATGTGGTTTATCATGGTTTTTTTACTTTTGCATGAGAGGCTCCAAGGAGGGTCTTACTGAGTATACTGTTATACTCATCCTACTTGAATATAAAGTGTTTTTTAGGTCACTTGGAGTAGGTTGGAGACCAAGCTGGTTACTACCAGCTTGAGGTTGTAGGAGCTCTTCGGGCTTCATGGTTGCTGTTGTTTTTAATTTCTTTTGGTACTTTTAGTTTTACCTTTCAGTTGTAGTAGTTGTTTCATGCCATTACATTTGTGTACCTCACACTTCTTTCATATTGTAGTCTGAATTGGAGTTGTTTGGTGTCTGACATATCTCTATATTTATAATTCTTTCTCTTAGAGGGTAATGCCTCCCATTTATATGTTCACTATACCCTCATTGTTAGTCTCCAACTCATGCCCTACTGGAGGCGGTACCCGGGGGTCATAATCTCCTTTCTCACATTGCTGACCCAAGAGGGGTAAACCTTGTGGGGAGGGAGTTGTGACGTCCTTGGTAGTGATCCATGACTACTATTGAAATGATTTTCTATTCTTATTCATTTTCCACAATTTATTGTATTATTCCAATTTGATGTTCTCATGGATCACGTTCTTTGATTTCCATAGGATTCATGTCTTATGAAATGATAATATTTATTCCTTAAGTCTATGTTATGATATTTTATATGGTGAGTATTGGTTTCATATGTTCTTATCACGTTATCATTCCCTTATGTTCATATTATGCTTACTAATTACCCATTTCTACCCTTACTAAGAATTTTAAGCTCACACTTTTTTATTTTTCCATTTTGAGGTTACAAAGAATGGTTTTAAATAGGTTATATTTGTGAAGACAACTAAATGAGAGTTTCATTATGGGATATGTTAAAGATATTCCACAAAATTATATGATTGTGTATATAGTATCAAAATTCAAAAAACTATTCCAACCCTCAGGCGTGTATTTGTGTAATGTACATAATTTTCATCTAAAAAATGTAATATCACTTTAGGAAAAAACATGGTCACTATACCACCCATTACAAAATGAAATTATTAAAAATATGTTCTATATGATCATAAAACATTTATCATATTACAACCCATGAAAATAAAATGGGATTACTATAAAGTTTTTCATGACATAACCCATAAAAGAGAAATAGATTTCATAATTATCTTCTCATCGTCATCAAAAATCGTCCATAAAAATAATAGGGATGGTATCATTGGTTAATATCAAACTAAACCATAATTAACATCAACATATGTAATCTTATATTTAAAATGTCTTTAAAATATCAATTAGAACATTTCTATGGAAAATACGCTTTTCTATTTGAAACCACTTTTTTAAAATATAATAATTTCACAAATATTTGGGAAAAACTTTTCTTTTAAATAACAATTAAATATTTCAAAATAATATTCAAATTTTTTTATTTTTCATGATTTTTGTACATTTTATTCAGGACAAATATTTAAAAATAAAAAAATTTCATTCTCAGTTTTGAAACAAATTAAAAAAGAACCTTGTTAGAATAATTTCAAAAAGATTCCTCTTAATGTATTTTATACAAACAAAAATATGGGTAAAAATGAATTTAAAAATACATTTCATAATAGATAAAAAATTATTGAAAACATTTTTAGAAAACATGGACATGTAAGTGAAAATGCATTCCACCTCAGAGAAAATAATGGTGGTTTCCATGAAAAACTTATTTTGGTCTCTTGTGTTTCTAAACAAAGGAAAATGAAATTAAAATATAAAATTAAAATAAAAATAACCAAAGGAGAAAAAATTCATTGTACTATTGATATATTGTCTATAATATATCATCAATGGAAATCAATCATAAATAATCTTGATTAAATAATGAGATCATAACCTAAAACCTTACCTCAAGTCATAATTCCTTCTTATGTGGTCGAACATACTTTATAATAATTATAGGATAATAATATATACATTAAATAACCATAATATTATATATATATATAATACCACAAATTTTTACTTATATCAATTTATTATCAATTCATTAACAATAAATTATTAAAATCGTTATTCTGGGTGATAACTGCTTCTATTTTCAAGACTGTTTTGGTTTTGTAGTTTTTCTCTATTTAGTTTTATTAGGGTTAAATAATATAAATAATTTTAGTAATTATATAAATATCATATATTTTCATTATATACAAATTAATATTAATATATAAAACTTATTGATATAAAAATAAATTAGATCGTTGATGGAGACAGTTGGCAATATATACACATGAGCGCTATTTTCATTTTTTTATATTTAGAACCAGAGATAGGTAAATAATAGTCCATAGTTATAGAATAATTATTATATAATATATATATATGTATATATATCGAATAAATTTATTAAATATTTCCTTTTTACCATAAATGTATAAAATATGTGAAAAAAGAATCACATCACTTCATGGAGGTGGCGGTCTACAAGAATGCATGAATGTCGTTTTCATTTTCTAATGGATAAAATGGTAAGAATTTAGATATGATATTTTCCATTAATATTCATAATTATTTCATAAATATTATAGATAAATATAAAACCAATTTTAATAACTATGCATAAAATAAGATGATGAAAAATGAATTGTATCGCTACGTGGATACAATAAGTTGTACATATGTACGAGTGATACATTTACTTCTCAGTTGATGGGATAGAGGGAGGATAACAATGTTTTCATAATCATAATATCCTATAAATATTTTTTGATACATAATATATTATTTTTGGATAAACACCACATATTTATAAGTGGTAGAAGAATAATTTAAAAAAAGTGACTGGTTAATGTGATTACATCTTATTTAATAGAACACATTTGGATCTATTATTAAGGAAACTAGGGATGATATTTGGGGGATATTGGAACCTCTATAATGTTTTTATATAAGCTTATAATATATTTTTATAGGACTTTTTTCTTTTTAAATGGATCTATGAGGTGTAAATAAGAGAAAGGTGGAGTGTGGTCTATAAAGGAGGGATATGACACAATTTTAAATTCTTAAAATATTTAAATATAATAAAGTAATTTTAAATCAAAATTATTATATATAGAAGTTTATTTGAATAAAAATAGAAGGGGGAAAAATAACACCATCCAATGCAATTTATATTGGTTTTGGTGTGATTTAAAACATTATATTTTATATTAACCCCTCATCAATCATTTCGACCTTTAACAATGGTAATTTTTATTTCATTCACAAATGGTTCTAAACATAACCATAAATGAAAAAATAACTCATTAATGTACCATTAATGATATATTCAAACATATTAAAATCACTTGGATATGGGAAATATTTTCATGAATTTTAAAACATTTAATAAAATATTATTTATTATAAAATATTGGTAATGTCAATTTTGTAACTATTAATTTAATTTGAATTTAAAGACACAAATATAAAGAGATAATTAGAATATAATCAGTTAAATAATATCTAATATATCATATGTATCTGAAATAATCGTTGAGAACAATATTTCACAAAATGTATATTAATTTTATTATTTTTAAATTTTTTTTTTTTTTTTTCAATTGATAAAATATTTTATTGGAGTTTCACAATCAATAAAGAAAATTTTTCAATCACTAAATATTAGAAATACAATAATATTATGATTTTTTAATTCCAATTAAAATTTTATTACCAAAATTATAGTCCCTTTATTACTATATAAATCTTTTAGGGATATTAAAATCAATAGAGTGAAATTTTGTTTTTGTTTCTTTTAAATTAATATATAAGTCATATTCAATGAAATATGGAACCGAGGGGAAATATATTATATACTTGAACGAAAATGGAATAGATAAACATATTATATATGACAATGTATAGTTATATATAAATTTTAAATAATTTTTTCAATGTTTTAGACTAATTTTACCCCTTTTACACTTATCAGGGTGAAAAATTTTAAAATAGTCACTATTCATATAAACAAAAAGGGATCTATTTAAAAAAATTTATCAAACTAATTCCAAAATTTTGAATCTATTTTTTTAATATTCAATAATTATATGTTAAATAAATTTGTTTTAGAAGAAGCAAAAAAATGCGATGAAAACATCTTTTTAGAAAAAACAAATTAAGAATAAAACTAGAGTTATACTTATCTCATGCGTAGAAAAAACATTAGATTAATATTAAATAATATTTTATAATATATATATATATATATTTCATTTTAATAATTTACCAATAATGAAAAATATAATTTCTTAAAATAATAACACATTGCATGTATAAAACATAATTCAGAAAAGCATCTCCTTTACTTAAAAATGATTTTTTTTCATTTATAATCATTTGATAAGTAATTAATTTCTTTTATGAAAGTGTAAAACATATATTATTAATGATTTTATTATTCATATTCATAATCTATAATTTAACAACTAAATTATAATAATATATAGAATTACATTTCATTTAGACTTTATTTTCCAATTATTGAAAGCTATCAAAGAAATTAATTTTTTTTGAAATGTAGTATATAATAAAATATAGAGGTATTAACATTTGTGATTCAACCAAGAAACCAAAAATTTAAATGAATATATGTCATCATGGTTTGATGATTATATATATTAGTGATCGATTCAGGGCATGAACTAATAATAATCATAATTTCTAAGGACCATTAGACCTGACCTTAGACGTGAATATCCAATAACACATAAGCGTGTAGAATTCCTACAAGCAGGTTTGTCCTCATAATATATTGTTATATAAATTATTAAGGTTATAAATCATGAGATATAGTCCAATATGTTTATGGTTACTCACAATTGATAGTCAAAAAAATATATTCACCTCATATAATGTTACATAACCATAGAACAAGGTTTAAGAATATATTCATAGAATTTTATTGTTCTCATCATAGAAGTGAATTTATATTCAAATTTTAATATGATAAATAATTCAAGAAATTATTATATTAAAATCATCTAAAACTATGAATGATAAGTAATAAGATATTATAATTAATATTCTTTTCATTGAATATACATTCAATCTAAGTGAACTCAATTGATTCTACTAAATCAACTCAAAAAACTTCTATATGATGAACATAACAAATCCTTCTCTATTCAATCATAATGCACTAATATGTATAAAATTTTAAGAAATACATTTATTTTAATAGAATGAAGATAGAGTTTGAAAATTTTATATCCCAATTATTGTTATTATAATAAGTAAATTTTAAACGGTAGAAGTATGAGGTGATGATACACCCATTTCCTATAATAGTATAGAAATGGGATTCATAACCTTGGATATCATTCTTGGGCTTCCAAAGACATATAAAGTAAATAATTACATTTTGGTAGAAGATGATCTCCTTTTAAAGTCCACACATTTCCAAGAAATGGAGGATGATTTATATCTTGACTAACTCACTATGATATATATAAGATAACTGTAAGACTACTTAGAGTACCATAATAAATTTTATATGATATATATCTAAGATTTATGTCAGGGTTATAGACATTCCTTAAAAAATAATTGGACCCAGAGATGAGTTTTAGTACAACTTTCAACCCTCAAATAGATGGATAGTGTGAGAGAATAATTCAAACTCTAGATAATACACTGGGATATTTATTCAATGAATTTTCAAGGGTTTTTAGTAAAAAACTTCCCCATGTGTGGTTATTATATAAGAATGGTTTCAATTATATTAGTTTAATGACACCATATGATACTCTTTATAGGAAGAGGTGTCAGACTTCAACATGCTGGGATGGTGTTGGAGAGTAAAAGTTGATGGGATCAAATGTCATCTAAGAGATGAAAAAAATGATCAATACATTTACTGTCATTATAAATTCATAAAATATCTATAGAAATTATTTATAGAAAATTATCAATGAGATGTAGAGTCTGAGGTTAAAAATAGGGTGTTCAGTTGTATATCATTTTGGAAGAATTACAGGATGTTTTGGAAGAAGGTAAAGCTTAGTCCTATATTTATCATCTCCTAAGAGAATATTTGAATCATTGTAGTTTTAGACTATCAACTAGAACTCCCAGCTAACTTATCTCAAGCACATGATGCATTACATGTTTCTCTTTTAATTAAGTATTTAACAGATCCCTCTCATTTATTAAATCCTTAGGAGGTACCGTTGGAAACTGATCTTTCATACAAGAAGTAATAGTTTGAGATAGTAAAAAATAGATACAAAGTGCTATATAATAATACAACTCACATGATAAATTTACTATTTTGGAACCACAAGTTTGAGGAGGAAATATGGGAACCAGCTGACGTTATGAAATAGAAGCAACATTATCTATTTTAGCATATGAAATGAAAAATAATGTATGAAATTTATGAATGAGGGAAGAATGTAATAAAATATAATTTAATAAATTAAATTCCCTTATGAATGAATCATTGAATTATTATGTAATGTAGTCATAGAAAAAATAGGTACTATATTTAATTTTATGTTTTGGACAAGTATAAAATATATCCATATTTTTCTTTTGGGCATAAAATACTATTTTGAATCATAACCTGGTTATTATAGAAATTATAAAATGACCATTAATATTTGTATGTATTTAGTGTTATAATAAAATATAATTTACACATATGGAAGTAGTGATGGCATTGACTTGTATGTTCATACCCTAATAATTCCATTTATTAGAAATTTGGAGGGAGATGAAATCATTATCCTTTTTCAATGATTAATCCCACATTTATATTCAACAATTGAAATATGAGTGTAACCATTTACTAGGTATTTAAAATCTAATAGTGATCTCCACCATCCCATATTTTTTGAACCACCTAAAGAAAGTATGATCATCACACACCTTAGCCTTATGTTGTTTTCTTGTGTAATAAGGGGTTACGTATCTAAACACTAGTAAAATAATTTTTTATATTAACTTTTTTATAAAATAATTATTATATTTTTTCCTTTTAATATTTAATTTTTATATTATAATGTGTTTTATAGAAATTAAATTTTTATATGAAAAAAATAAAAAAATCATTTAAAAAAATATATTTTATAATTTTGTTTTTGAAAAATTCAATAATTTTTTAAAAAATGTTATTTTTTGAAATATTTTAATATAAAAACAATTATTTACATATAAATTATAATATAATGAATTATAATATAGTTTTTTGTAAGGGCAAGAAATTTGTTGGTGTCATAAAAAGAAGTATTTTCTTATAAATAATTATGTTTTTTAAATCTATAAATTATCATATTTTAAAGTACTTCGGTAATATACATATTTTGTTTTGAAAATTGAACATAATAATTATCTATTGGTGATTTTTTCATATTATTTTGAGATTGTAGAATTTTTGGTTAAAAATAAAATCCTTATAAATATTCTTTATGTGTTTTGATATCATAATAGCTTATAAGTAATGTAATAAATACTATAAAGGTAATATTGGACCAATAATAGATTTCCAAATAAAATAATTTACTTTTGAAGTTATTTTATTAAAATATAAACCTTTAATGAATCCACCAAAAATAATATTATATTTTAAGTTTCAAAAGAAAATTCATTACAAACAAGAACTATCTACACATCAGAAGTTGTATTATTTTGATGATTTTGGATTTTACCGAAAAATATATTATTAAATTCCACTATTTGGTAGAAAAAACTCAAAAAATTGTGGTATGGGGTTCGGTATTTATTATTATATGACAAAAAATCCAAAACCATTGTTTATAAATTAGCAAATAATTCCCCAATAATTTGTTATAAACTCCCACCCATGATCCTATTATTCTTATCTAAAAAACCATTGAGAAAGAATTTACTCTCACCATTGATCTATAAATATATCCCACTACTTTCCCAATATATTACGAATATCCTCCCATTGTTTTAGAAGCACCCCCTCAGGATAAGTGATTATCTGCTTCTTTTCTTTATTTAAGTACATTATTTGTATTAATCATTTTTTATTTACAATTTTTTATATTGGATCCTTTTTTACACAAAAATTTATTGTTTTTATGATTCCTAAAAAAATATACACCACATTGCAATCTCATTAATCCATTATATGAAACATTATGTTTACCTGTTATGATGATTAAATTATTTTGTGATTTTATTTACCAAACATTTGTGTTGTGAATACCTGACCCCATTTATACTCAATGGTATTCACCAAGTTATACATATAATTTATGGATTTTATACTTCTATTTATGTAAAACAAAATATTTAATTATATTATTAAATTTATTTAAATAATTATTTTATGATCTATGTTTCTCACAAAGGCACTTACAAAATATGAATGTGATGGGTGGGACTAGAATTTTATATCCCTCTGATGTGATGGGTAGTTTCTTAGTCTCCTAAGATACTATGCATGGAGTGTTGTAAGTCATCCAAATTATACCATGTTATTATTTCTCAAGAGTTACCCTTGACGTTTTCCAATGATTTCATGTTTTATATAGTTTCCACTTTCTAATGATGCCTTGATGTTATATGATTCTTCGATGTTCATGACTATGAATATAGCCTTTAAATGTCATCATGTAATTACTATTGACTATAATTTAATACTTTTAATTATAATATTAATTTATTATTACCTTATATGGATTTATATGACATCCCATTCTTTTATACATTCCTTGGTAATCCCTACAATATTGGAATATGAATTGAATTCAATGACATGTTATAGTGTTTACAATAATGTTTTGGTATCTCTGATTAAAGTTATTATGATACGAATATAATTTCCCAAATACACTATACATATCAATATCCTTTATTGTTTTATATGTATCTTATTTTGATAAATCATAAAATATAATGTATAAATCATATTTCATGTCATCAGATAGTATCCAAAGAAGCCCTTGAAAATTGATGATATTCTTGTACAATTCATCCCTCCTATGTATAAAAAATTAATAACACTAATTTTACACTATTATATCCCCATATTCTCTATTTTTACATCACTTTGAATGAAAATATAATCCATGTATATTTAAACATAAAAATACACACATGGGTTTTCCTCGAACTCTTAAAATTATATCTTCGAGATCATCCTACATAAAGGGTGGATTGAATTATATATATATTTACTAAAACCCAGAGAGCCTAGAGTAGGTTTATAATAACATTACATTGAAATGATTACATGTAATCAAATCCTGAAGGATCAAAGAGTGTAGTAGTCTCAAAAAACCAGATATGTATATGAGACTTGTATTATAAATGAATACACCAATTATAACATATTTTTTTATTTCATGGATAATATCAAAGATAATGACATTATTCCATCTATAGTATCCTTGCATATCTTTCTTAGTAAAATTATTAGATTATTGGGGAAGGAAATATAATAAAGAGAGCTCAAACACTAAAAAAGGTTAATGTATAGCGAAAGGAGCAATGAATCAATGGGAGTAATAATTATGGCATGGTAAATAACTGAACATAGATTCCTTGTAGTCAATAAATGAGAAGAAAGTTTAAAAACAATATGGAAAGGTAATAATAGGAAATACATTACATTATGAAAACTAGATAAGAAAAAATAAAAATGATAAGGTTAGAAACTGAAACATATGCCATTTAATTAATTATCTGAGAATGATTTGAATACATATATATGTGGAAAAATAATTTCATGGATAAATAATAACTAAATAAAAATCAAGGATGTGCTTAATTATTGAATGTCATGTATATGGAACATGAACAATTATACCATCATGATATGTCCTCAGTACAATTTAGGTCTATGGGTAGTAAACTATCTATTCAAATTAAAGAGAGGCTCAGAGTTTTTACAACTAATTACAACTCATGAGACCACCGATGCATCAAGGGCATTTCATGAACCAGCCACCAACCTATAGGGATTACATTTAATGGTCCTCATCCCCATATTTTCCTATCACAATCATTCATCATATCGAATAAAAAGTATGACTTTTGAAATATATATATTAAATTAGGGATACAGATATATCAAAATTTCCATGAACAATAAAATAAATTTCAAAGTAAACACTATAAAAAATAGTATATGATTAAGGAAATAATATTTTCCATGAAAAATGATATATCTATTTACGATGAATTCAATATCAAATGTTCATAGGAAATTGAATATTTTAATGGGACTAAAAATGGAATCAAAGAAGTGAGTATAAATAGCGTCCTTATCCTAGACAATCATAATCCATATAGAATAATAATAATTCTAGTATCAATACAACATATCCCATAATGAGTAAAAATACAAGGTTGCTTTCAATGATGAATGAAAATACTATAAAAATATATTTTAAAAACATTCTTGAGACAAATATCCTTTTGTTTTGAATTTTTTTAGAATAACTATTGAAATATTTTTCTTTAAAAACCAATTTTTTTAATCATGAATTGGAAGCATAAAATAAATAATTAAGGGTATATTCATACATATTGTATGAGGTAAAAATAACATTCTATTTTAATAGTTAAATTATTATGAAAATTTCTGGTCCAGAAATTAATTTGAAGATTACCATCAGAAAATATTTAAAAGAAAAAAATGCATTAAATATATCTTTAAAAAATAATTATGTATATGTATATTTATTTTAATACCATTTTAGAAAAATGGGGTTTTAGAAGAATATAGGTTCTCCGAATAATGAGTGAAATGATGCGGGGTTTTCTTTAAACCATTTTATAAGAAACTTTGAGTACTAAAGAGTGAAAAAATGGTACTATTAATTGAAAAGGTCATGAATAATAAGAGGATATGAAAATGAAAAGGATTATTAGAAAATTTTAAAATAATTTCCTTTGATGGAAATTCATGTGTATAAAATCCTAAAAAAGTGATATTTTAATGTAAACCCATGAAAATATTATAACACTGAAGTGTTAATCAATCAATGAATAGATTTTGTGTATCAACTATAAATCCAAATATAGAAGTGGAAAAACATAATTTATATTAAAAGCCATTATACAAATAATCATATAATGTAAAATACAACATGGAAGTAATATAACCAAATGAAAAAAATTAGCGTATGAAATTATTTTCTATATGCTAGATTTTAACTCAAATACCCTTAGATGAAATAATTCAAATTGACACTGTAAATACCTTGAAGAATGGATGAATCATGATATTACAAGTGAGAGTGGAAGTATAAGAACCATATATAATTAATTAGGTGCACAAAAATAATGTGAATGTATCAATATAAATTTAAAAATTACAAAATTATGTGTGATTGAAAAAATAATCATTAAGAAGATCTCAAAGGGAATAATCTTTAAACATTCCAATGTTTCCCATACCACATAGAAATATTTGAATCATATTATAAATTAAGGAAGAAAATTTATTGAAACATATATTATCATCATAATAAAGATATTAATAATATAACACTTCAAATGGAAGTATATGAACCATATCAATGAAATTTAGTGCATGACAACCAATAAATCTGAATAGAATATAAATTGAGATGAAATCACTTATCTTGAATCTCATTTTGGGTTGAAAATCATTAAAATCTGATATAATGATTTTAAACCTATCAATAACTTATAAAAAATAATACGTATATTTAAAATATCACATATTAGCTTCTTATAATATATTATTACTTGTTTGTTAGTAAACATTCATTTTTTGACTATTTTGGGTTGTAATTGCCTAGTTTCTCAAGTATATTTTGATTTTTTAGTTTTTTTATTCTCATGTTAACAATAATTTAATAATATCCATGATTTAAAACAATATTTCATTATCATATTTATTATTTATATATGTATTTAGAAAAATATATAGTATTTTGAGATATGAAATTAAGTGCACCGTTCATGGAGACAATTGGTCGTGTGTATGCATATATGCTACTTTGATTTAGTTGTCTCATTAAATTAATTAGAAGAAAATGAAATATATGTAATGTAATATTTGAATTATTTTATCATATATATTTCATATATTATATATATTTTTATTAAAACCATTCTTTATACATTCCGTGTATAGCGTAAAGAAATCACATCGCTTTGAGGAGGTTGTAGTCCACACTTCCACAAACGATGTTATCGTATTTGCACAAAATGGAAAGCATAATGTTATGTTATATAAAATAATTAAATAATTATAATTAAATTATAAATATCATATAAATCAAATATAAAAATAGTTGCCCTTGGAATTCCCACCATGAGGGTGGTATTAGAATAATGAACAATCATCATTTCCCGAGGCATTAGTTATCCATTCAAATAAAATGTCACTTCGTTACCAATTAGATAGAATATGTATACATGTAGATGAAACACTAAACATATCAAAATTTCAGTATATTTATGATACTTGTTTTTTATATAACCATGTAAAAAGGAGAGTTGAAGCAGTGGATAATGGAAATAAAACTAAAGAGCTTGAGGAAAGATGTTACCTGTTAATTGGGATACTCTTTTTAGATTGAACAAAAGAGATTCCGGGGATGGATTACTAAAAAAGGTGAAAATTCTAGGTTTAGGGGTGGTATATTAACAAGCTATTAGGAAGGATCATGGTCGATAAAAAGTATATTGATAGGTGTTAATTAGTGGGAGGCTTGTGTGCCCTTTTATAGTGGAGGTGGAGTAGAAGTCTTGCAAATTTTAGAAAAAGGAATTACCCCCACATTTTAACCTTTAAAAATGTCTAAACTAATGGAATAAATTATATACAAGGGTGTATAGGTTCTAAATATTACCATCCAATTATTTTTGGACATGTTTATATGCCATTTTCCCCTTAAGATTAAGATGTATTCCCTTATTAAGAATAATTTCACCATAATCACTGTAATTTATTTTAATCACTATCACTAGTATTTGATTTTTTCAAAAACAATTTTGAAATTATAACACATTATAAATTATTCTAATTCAATATATGGAATAAATTTTTCTAAATTAAAATCACAAATGTTGTATAAATTAATTACAATTTAATCCCACTGAGGGGATGAAAATGCAAGCTTTTAAAGTAAAAACATTCAATGGTTTTCAATTATTATATGCAATTTTAATGTGAAATTGAATCTAATGACCAAAATTTGATTAATTAATAAAAAATTATTTTATTTAACTTTAAACTAATTTAAAATATTATTTAACCTTATAAATTAATTATAATAAAAATCATTTTGGAATTAAATTTCAATAATTTTCAATATTCATTTAGAAATTAAACATCCCCGGAAAATACCACAAATCAACCCTAAACTAATTTTTATCTTATGATTTAAAATATTTAGTTTATTCTTACATATACTATTTATAAAAGCTCAAAAAATTGTGTTTAAAATATGTTCTCCATTAAAAGGCAGTAAAAGTGCCTTAATAAAACTATAGGTTTTAATTTGTAATATTGAGTTTGTTCTTATCTCATTCCTATTAAATCTATTGTGTAAATATAAAAAATATTGTACTGAATATGTAACATATATATTTAATTAATATCATTAATTAATTATTTATTAATTTAATTTATTAGTACAAAACATCCATGTGGGCATCAGAATTGAAATATTCCCTTTATATTCAATTGATTCTTATATCCATTTATAATTAATTAAAAACCAATGATTTAGCTATGTAAACTATATATTTTTATAATTTAGATAATAAAATTCATAATAACTAGTTTATATTTTATTATTTTAAATAATATTTTTTTAATGTATTATTGTTTGGTAAATCTTGATCATACATGTGACACAAAACATTGATGAAACCCATTATTGTATGCGACATAGGATAACTCAGTGTCGTGTTCATTTAAAGGAATAAATTATAATGAATTTTTTAAATAGTAAATGTATTATCAATACTCAGGATATTATATCCCCTTATGATCTTGGGGTTGTGTGGCATACATGATATTGAATTCAAAGTTCATACTTTAGATTTTTGGGGTGTTACATTGTCCAAAACATAATTAAATAATTTACTCAAAATTTAAACTTGATCATGGTGATAAATTGTTTTTTAGTTTAAATACAAAATCATGAGATGGGTTCGTAATTAATCCTATAAAAAATATATAATGGGAAGTACAATGGGAACATGGAATAACATATAACCACCTCTTTAAGTATGAGAACATCAGTGGAATGTTGATATACATATTTGTAGGAAAACCATAAATACATTTATAGAGTACTTGTGGTAAAAAATACCCAAAAATTGAATGATAAATCGAATTTTTAGGGTATCAAATACATTAATCTATGTTAAATTAGAATTCTACCATTTGAAACAAAAATTTAGATATATGGATTACATTTTTTGTTTCTGGTCATTTACTAATGTTGAGTAATTCATTTACTACAAAATTAAAGATGGAAATAAAATTACTTTATATATTTATATAAATTTTTTTTCATCCTTTTATTTTTCTGATATCAATTCCCAATTAAACCATTACCCAAGAAATCGATATCCTAAAACCAACTCTTAGTCCTGATGTACTAAAATTACTATATAATAGATTATAAGGCCCATAAAAGAGTGAAATTTCTTTACATTTGTCTATAACTATTTTTAAAAACCAATATGGTTATTTCATTAATCTCTAACCCTTATAAGTAACCCAACTAGGTCATCATTAATATTTATTTGTCAATTATTTTTACTAAAAACAATGAAATATTAACTATGAAATTGTGTAGGTCAATAGTTGGCATGAAAACCTTATCATACTTCGACCATGAGTTCAAGTACCAAAGACATTTTAGATTTGATGGGTTTTCTCCCAGAATATAGTTTGTCTTTTTCTAAAAGAATATTGATAAATTTTACAAAATAAATACATTGGAAATCTTTGATAAATTATTAATCACTAAATAGCCTTTACCCAAGGGTTTTAATATAACCTCAATACACAAATGCTTCACAAATTTATTTCCAAAATGGTTCTTCCTTGGTTTTTTGTTTCTTCTATAGATAAGGGAATTTACTAAAACCAACAACCATAGTGTGAGCAACAATTATAATAATAGAGAAAAAAATATAATTATTTTTAGGATAACTAAATCTTAACACCTCATTTTCAATAAAAAACAATAGGTTGAACCTAGGTTATTTATTTTGATTATTTATTAAAATAATTTATAATGTTTTGTAATGAAAATGTAAATTATCATAAGAATATAACCTGAGATTTTAAAACTAGGTGTGTAGTAAGGCCTGTTGTTGTGTACCAGGTCACATTGAGTACGAAATGACAAACCTTGTTAGTATTTTTACTCCTTGGTACATCTTTTCTAGGACCACTTCTACTTATAGTATCTAGACATGGAAATATTGATAGGAATACCCACATAATATTTACCTTAACTAAATTATAGGATGTTCTTCTATATTTATCCTCAAATTATAACGTCAGGTTATGTTATATAATATTTTTTTTCTTAAATCAAGTTCCCATGGTTGTTACTAAACATCTTCGGATACCAGCCATAGCGATTCTACTCCACGAGCTAGGAGTTGGTGTCCACTACCATTACATTTGAATGATTATATATATTCAAATACTGATGGATCAAAGAGACTAGTAGTATTGTATAACTAAATACATACATGAGCGGTTAATTTCAAATGAATACAGTAATTATAGAATAAGTGTTTTTCTTCAAGGATAACATTGAGGATAATAAATTCACTGCATATATAATGTCCTTTAATATTTTTATTAGTACACGTATTGGATTATTGGGGAAGGAATCATAGGAAGGCTGAACTCAGATACTTAGTAATGGTAAAGTATAGGGAAAGAAATAATGAATCAATGAGAATAATAATTATGGCATGGTAAACAAATTAAAACACATATAATGTAATCTAAAATCTGAGAAGGATGTGAATAAACAATATAGAAAGGTAATAACTGAAAAAATATACCATTCAAATAACTAAAAATTGAAAAATCAATATAGATAGGTAAGACAGTGAACCAAATTACTTTTAATAAATAAACTAATAATGAAATGAATATATATATATATATTGATTCAAACTAACATGGATAAATTTTAACTGATTCAATATGATGGAAATTCTAAATTATGGGACGTCATGTATCAGGAACATGAACAATTATACATTCAAGATCTATCCTTATGATATTTTATGTCTATGGGTAGAAACCAATAAGTTTTTCTTGGAAAAACATTTGTAAGGGTTTTTTCACAGACTAATTTCATCTCATGAGACTACCAATGCATTAAGGTGATTTCATTAAAGAGTCTCCATCTCATAGGTCATACATTAAATGACCCCAACCCAGGTCTTTCATGTCCCAAGAATTTGACATATCAAATAAAAAATATTCCATAACAAATATCTTTATTGAATATAGGATATGTATATTTCAATATTTCCTCAAATAATCATATAATTTTCAAAGTATACACTATATTAATAATGTAATACTGTTTAGGAAATAATCATATCCACAAAAAATGACAAGGATGGTTAAGGGATATTCAATGTCAAATGTTCAAATGAATCTCAATATTTCATGGGGACTAAAAAAGGAATCATGAAATTGAATTTGAATATTATACTAGGAAAAATCAATCATAAACCATCCAAATCAATAATAATAATGGTATCAATAAAACATGTCCAAATTGGATTAATAATATAGGTATTTTTATTATGGATGAATAGAAATACTATAAAAATATATTTTAAAAACATTCATGAGAACAATATCATAATTATTTGAAAACCCTTATGAAAATACCTTTATTTAAAAATCACTTTTGATAAAATGTTTCATTAAAAATTAACCTTTACAAATGAAAAATAAGCTTCAATGAAATTATATTTGGTAAATCTATAAATTTCATAGAAGTTAATAAGAACATTCCTTTTTCATGGTAAGAAGGTTGGAAACATGCATTGTTAGGAAAGAAATAAAAAGATTGCTTGAAAAACATTTGTAAAATATAAAAATGAAAAAAATGCCTATACCAAAAAAATTTGGAATGGTTAGAACATTGTTTATATTTTTTTGAAAGATTTTTTTAGAAGAAAAGTGGTTCTCTGAAAAATGAGATCAATGCAGTCAGGATTTCATAAAATCATTTTCTAAAACAATTACTATCAAATAGTGGAAATGGTAATATTTCTTGAGAAATTTCATGAATTACAAGAGTTGATTAAAATGAAAGGTTTTATTATATAATGATCAAATAAGTTTCACCGTTGGAAACTGAAGTATAAGAAATACTGAACAAAATTAAATAGTACTTTAAACCCTTTAAAAGATTATAATGTTAGAGTGATAATAAATCAATGAGTAGATTATGAGTATCATATGTAAATACACATATAGAAGTGGAAAAAAATTAGTATATAGTAAAAGACAATATAAATGTAATCACAGAATATTAACAATAATGAAGATGTACTATAACCCAATGAAATAAAATTGGGTTATGGAATTCTTTCCACTTAGTAGGTTTTAACTCAAATCCACTTAGATGAATAAATTCATATTGAAAATCAAAATACCACAAATAATATATAAATCATAATATTACAAGTAAAATTGTAAGTATATACAACATATATAATAAAATATGTTTGAAAAATATAGTGGTTGTTTCAAATGAATGTTAACAATTAATAAATTAAGATATTTTTTCAAAGATAACCATTAAAAAATTCTCTAGGAGAATAATATTAAAAATTTACAAAGTGTCCCACAATACTATGAAAAATTTGAAACATAAATACATGAATTAAAATATAAATTAAACATAAAATATAATTAGAATAATATATTCAGGGTATAACATGTTAAATGGAAATATATACGCCATATCAAAGAAACATGGTGCATAAAATCAAATAAGTCTAAATGGAATGTAAAATGAGACAAAATCCTTTACCATGTGTTTAATTTTTTGGGGAACATCCTTTAGCATATAGAATAATGGTTTTAAACATGTAAGTAACTAATTACCAAACCGTACTTCTATTTATAATATCATATATTTATATATTGAAAAATCATACTACCCATTTGTTAGTAAACATTCATTATTTTCACTATTTATAGTGTTAATTTATTTGTTTTTCAAATAAGTTTTGACTTGTTACTTGTTGTTATTATTATATCAATCATGGTTTCATCATAACTACAATGTAATCCATGAATAAATAGATAAATATATTCATTATATAAGTATTTATAATAATCTATAATATTTGGAGATAAGAAATGAAATGCACCATCGATGGAGACGGTAGGTCGTTCATACACGTAAACAGTACATTCAATTTTGGGTCGTATTAAAATAATGTAATGAAAATGATATATATGTATATGTATATTATAGTTAATGTATCATATATATTTAATATTTGTTACACAGTTTTATTAATACAATCCCTTATACCTGGCATGTATTATGTGACTGAATCACATCACTTGGAGCAGGTAGTAGTCAACACTTCCACAAATGATGTTATCATAATTACAAAAAATGGAAAGTATAATGGTATGTGTTATAACAAAAATATATATAAGAATAAATAAATTATAAATATCATCAATAAATTATATAAATATATTTTCTATCATAATTTCGACCATTAGATGTGTTTTTGAAAGAACAAAGAATCATTGTTTTGTAAGGTGGTAGTTCACCGTATAAATAAAAGGTATGTTCATTACCCATTAGAAGAAGGTGTGGGTTTGTGTAGATATAAACCATAAGATAAAAACATCTCAGTATATTTAGAATATTTTTTTGTTATATAATCATGGAAAAATTTGAGTTTAGGGGGTGGATATTGGAAATAAAAATAAAGATCTTGAGGAATGATGTTACCTAATAATTGGGTTAGTCCATTGGGTTTAAACCGAAGGGATTCCTTAGATGGATTTGTAAACAAAGTGAGGATTATAGGTTTAAGGTAAGGATATTTTGGATCTATTTTGGTATATATTGGTCTATCCAATGTGTCTTTAGGGGTTTGACGAATTGGGCGGCTTGAGTGCCTTTTTTAGTGGAGGAGAGAAACTCTTTCAAATTTTGTAAAAACGAATTACAACCATGTTTTCCCATTTAATGTGCCTAACTAATTAGAAAAAATTATATCCAAGGGAGTATAGAGTCGAAATATAACAATAAAATGTATTTTTTACATGATTATAAGTCATTTTACCCTTATGTTTTAGGTATAGTCCCTTGTTATTCTTAATTTCACGTTAATCATTGTAGTAAATTATAATTACATTCACTAATATGTTTTTTCCAAAAACTAATTTTACATTATTAGACAATATATATTTTTATTATTAAAAATATGAAATTCATTTTTCCAAATTCCAATAACTTATGTGGAAGAAATTGTTATAAAATTAATCCCATAAATGTGATGAAAATGTTGTAGTAAAAGTAAAAACATCTAAAGTATTTCTATGTTTTTATGTCTAATTTCAATGTGAAATTGATTCCAATGGCCTAAATTGGATTAATTAATAACATATTCATATTATTAAAAATTGGAAACAATTTAAGATTTTATTTTACAATGTAAATAAATTAGTTGAAAAAGAATTTTATAATTAAAATTTAGTAGTTTTAACTATTAATTAAAAATGAAACATCACAGAAAGAAATATAAAACATTCACCCTATGAAAAAAAATTGTTCTTACTTCAATGATTAAGTTTATTTTTTATATATAAGGTTTATAAAAGTTCTAGAAATTATATTTAAAATATCTTCTTATTTAACAGTCATTAAAAGTTCCTTGATAAAAATATAGGGGTTCATGTGTCATATAGAGTTTGTTATTTCTCATTGGAATCATTTCTAAGATTCTATCATTGAATTATCACATAGCCATAGTGAAATTTTCATTTCTCCCTTGCTTTAGCATAGTTTTATTATATCATTTGATGGTTTTTGGTAGGTTTCCTTTAGGTTTTCATTTTCATATCTATACGTTTTGTGAAATTAGGCAAATAATAATGCCATTATCTCCCTTGGTAACTAGGGTATCAACTACTCTACACCCAAACCTTTTGGTTTATATTTTGTTCTGGTATAATACACATATTTCTAGGATCATTCTTCCTCCTTTCATGCTAATTTTTCTATTTTCATCTTGCTTGGACCTAACCTGGTCAAACTAGATGGTTCAACAGTATCTTGGGAATGTGATGGCGGAGTGATGGCTCAGGTGCTTTAGATACTCTGATTTTGGGGATTACATTTCCTCGATTCTACAATATTGAATTTTCTTCCTGTTTAAGGATTTCAATTTCCATTAGTTTGGATGTTCTTTTTAATGCTTTTCTTCTGATGGATATGCTGAAGAATGTGTTTGGAATGGTTTTCTCATTGTATTAGTGGATAGTGGTTTCGATGATGACCCTATGAATTTGTCTTCTGATGGTGATGACACATATGATGTTCATGATGGATAATTTTTTTGACTTATGAAGACAATTATAGTGTATTTACGATTTTCATGTTTTTTGTTTTTCTTTTTCCTGTCATCGCCTTCAATAATTATAGGATGACGATGATGAAGGTGGTGTTCCAAATAATATTATGGTAGGAAATGTGATTTTAGATGATGTGGGTTTGTTGGATCAGGGCCTCCTCAAGTACGGTGTTCCTTTATAACATTGTTTTTAAATTTTTAAATCAAGTATATTGTGTATTTTTAATCCTAAATGATGTTGTTTTTTATCGATCAACTACAAAGTGGCTTTTTGAAAAATAAAAAAAATAGAATTTTCAATAAAAAACTAATCTTGTGTGTAACACAATCCATTGATGAAACTCACTATTGTGTGTGAATTATGCTAACTCATTGTCATGTACATTGAAATGTATATATTATATTGATTTTTTTAAAATAGTAAACATATTATAAGAACTATGTATATTATATTCCCTTATGCGCTTGGTGTGGTGTGTCATACATGCTATTAGATATAATGTTTTTACTTTAGATTTTTTTGTAGTTATATTCTCCCAACCATAATTAAATTATGACCTCAAAATTTTAATGAGATATGTATGATAGATTTTTTGATATTTCAAATACAACAGAATTAGTAGGGCTCATAAGAAATCCCCTAGAAAACATAGAATGTGATGTACAATGTTCACCTACAAGAACGTATAACTAGGTATCTATGTATGAGAACATTAGTGGAAAGTAGAGATACATACTTGGAGAAAAAGCATAAATATATATAAATAGTAATTTTAGTCATCAATCAACAACAAGTGAATGATAATTAAAAATTTTAGGGCCTAAAATCTATAAATCTATGATGATTTAGAAGACCATCAGTTCAAAAAAAGAAATTATGATAACATTTTTTTTTATTTTTTTATCATTTTACTAATGCTGAGTAATTCTTTCACTTCATAAGTATAAAATTAAATATACCTGCTTGATATATATATATAAATTATTTTGTCCTTTTTTATGCATCAATCAATTCCCAATTCATCAATTACTTCACAAAATGGATATCAATAAATTAACATTGATTCATGAAGCACTAAATTAAACATTTAATGGATCGTAAGGCCCAAAAAAGTGTAAAAAAGTATTTAGATTTATCTATAACTATCTCCCAAAACCTACAATGTTTTTACATTAATCACTAAATCTAACAATAAATTTTATTAGTTCATTTTTAATATTCATTTTTCATTTTTTATAACTAAAAACTATAATATATTAACCAAGAAATTGCATAGGGACGTGGTTTGCATGAAACCCTTATCTTCCTTCGGTCCAGGGTTCAGGTCCCATGGCCGTATGAGATTTTCTGGGTTGTCACCTGACATACTAGTTTTTCTTTATCTAAAACAATATAAATATAATTTACAAATTAAATATGATAGACCTCATTGATAAACATTAAATCACTTCATATCCCTTTAATAAAGGTTTTAAATATAACCACGATACAAAAATACATCATCCCTTATTTCCTCATATTTTATTCCTTGGTTTAGATCTTATCCAAAAGAGGAGGGAATTTCCTAAAACAAAAAACTATATAATAATATTTAGGATATATTAATATTGACACATTATTTTCAATCTAAAACAACTTTGGTTTAACTTAGGTAATTTATTTTCAACATTTATTCAAATACTTATTTATGGTTTGAAAATAAAATGTAAATTGTCCTAATAATATCCTCCAATAGTTTCATAGAAAGTCTTAAGTAAGCCCCTCTATTGTGTACTGGGTTATGCTAAGTTAGGTCTAACACACTTTGTTGGATTTGTTTCTCTTAAGTACATCTGTGTAAGAACCACAACCATTTGTAGTATCCAAACAATGATGTATTGATTGGATGACCCACATAATATTAACCTTACCAAAATTCTAGGACTTTATTCTATAATTATCCTCAAATTATACCTTAGGTAAATGTTATATAATATAATTTTTTCTAAATTTACTTCCTAATCTTTATATTAAGCATTATTTGATAACAAATCTAGAGACCTGAATCCTGTAAGCCTAAATCCAATGGCTACAACTATTATACTTTCACGATTATGAGGAATAAAATCCTGAAGGATTAAAGAGTTTAGTAGTCTTAGTAAACCATATTCATACACGAGTCATGTATTACAAATGAATACATTAATTTTAACATGATTTTTTTCTTTTAAGGATATCATTGAAGTTAATAACATTATTATATCTAGTAAATCCTAACATATCTTTCTTAGTACACTTCTTGGATTCATGGGGAAGGGAACATAATAATTATGAGATCAAATTCTCAGTAAGGGTAAAGTATATCAGAAGCAATAATGAATCAATGTGAATTATAATTATGGAATAGTAAATAACTAAACACACATACCTTGTAATCGATAAATTGAAAAGGAAGTCTATAAAAAAAATGGAATTGTATGAATTTGATACACATTCCATTAAAATAACAAGATAATAAATAATAAATATGGAATGTTAAAAAAACTAAAATACATGAAATTTAATTAATAATCTAAGAATGAAATAATTCAATAGATATGTCAACCTAGAATCTCATGGATAAATATTAAATGAATAAAAATGAAGGAAATGATTAACTATAAGAAGTCATGTATCATGAATTTTAATAATTTTACCATCATGATCTCTCCTGATGATTGTCTAAGTCTACGGGTAGTAAACCATCTATTCTAGTTGAAAAAAACTTAAAGGAATATTCAACAACTAATATCATGTCTTGAGACATGAGATGCATTGAGGTATTCTATTAATCAGTCCCGAATCCATTGTTATTTCCTTAAATGCTCACCAAACTATGCCTTTCAAGTCCTAATCAATATTTATACCAAATAAACAACATTCCTTGTCAAATATTTGTATTCAATAATGTATATATATTTTTCAATACTTCCCCAAATATTCATGAAAATTTAAATGTAAAAACCATATAAAAAATGATATATGGTTTGGGAAGTAATAATATCCATGAAAATTAATATGGATATTTAGGAGAAATTCAATGTTAAATGATCATACGATATTGAATATTTTGATGGGACTAACACATGAACAATGAAATTAAATGTGAATACTACCCCTGGATAAATGAATAACAAACTATACAGAGGAATAATATAGATGGTATCAATACAACATATCCCACAAGGATAAAAATAAATGGTTATTATCATTAATTAATAATATTTCTAAAAAAATATATTTTAAAAAATTTATTGAGGAAAATATCATTTTATTTTGAAAAACCATTTCAAAAAAATTTCATTGAAAATAACCATTCATAAAATTTTCTTAAAAAACTATTCTTTTACACATGAAATGTTGTTCCAAAAAAATTATCTCTAGTAAATCAAGAAATGTTTAAAAATAAAAAAATAACATTCTTTTTCAAAGAAAAAATTTTAAAAATATTATTGGTTGGGAAAGAGTTAAAAACATTCCTTTAATAAAATTTCGAATGGACAAAAATTGTAAAAATTTCTATAAAAAATAATTTTGGAAAGGTTAAAAGAATTCATAAAAACCTTTATAAAAATTTATTTTCATAACAAAATAGGTTTTCTAACTAAAGACACAAGTGGAGTCAGGTTATCTTAAAACTATATTCTAAATATTTTCTATACCAATTATTAGAAAAATGTTACTATTACTTGAAAAGGACCATTAATAATGAGAGGATAAAAAAATAAAAGGTTTTTTTTATAAAATAATTAAAAAAAATTCAACTAATAGAAATTGATGTGCAGATAATACCAAATAAATGAGATTCAGAAGTAAACCCTTGAAAATATTATAATGTTGGTGTGATAGTGAATCAATTAGTAGATTATATATTTCAACTATAAATACACATATATGATTTTAAATACATAAATAGAGAGTCAAAGTCATTATACCCAAAATAATATAATATTTAGGACAATGAAGAAGTAATATAACCCAATGAATGTAAATTGGGTATTGAAATTCTTTTCTACTTGGAATATTTTAACTCTAATCCCTTTAGATGAAATGATTAAAATTAAAACTCAAAATACCATGAAGAATGGATGAAGTAGGATACTACATGCCAGGGCGGTGGTATGTATACCATATATATTAATTTAGGTGCACAAAAATAATGTTATGGTTTTAATATAAATATAAAACAAATCAAATGAAGTGATATTTTTAAGATAATCCTTAAAACCATTTCAAGGAGAATAATATTTAAATATTCCATGGTGTCCCATACCACTATAAACAATTTGAATCATGATATACATGATGGAATGAAAATAAATGAAACTTATAATGTAATTATAATAAATATATTCATGATATAACATGACAAAGGAATTTTTATATGCTATATCAAAGAAATATAGAGTATGAAAATAAATAATTCTCAATAGAAAGTAAATTGAGATGAAATCCCTTACCCTGTGTTATTTTAGGTGAACATACTTTTACATCATATATAATGGTTTTAAACAAGAAAATAACTAATACTAGAACCATTATTGTAGTTATTATATCATATATTAACATCTTATAATATATTTTTACCCATTTTATATTAAATTATCATTATTTTCATTACTGCCTGTGTTAACTGCCAAGTTTCTCAAGTATGTATTGAATTTTTACTTGTCATTATTCTTATATCGATCATAGTTTCATCAGATATAGAATTAAAAATGTTATTTCATTATCATATATAAATTAATCATATATGTATTTGGAATAGTCTATAATATTTGGAGATAAGAAATGAAATGCACCGTTCATAGAGACGGTAGGCCGTATGTACGCATGAATGATACTTTAATTTCATTGTCGTATTAAAATAATGAAAATAAAATGATATATATGTATATGTGTATTATGATTAAATTATAATATCTATGTCATATATGTTACATTGGTTTAATAGAACTATGCTTTATATATTCCATGTAAATTCTAAATGAATCACATCTCTTTGAGGTGGAAGTAGTCTACACTTCCACAAATGATGTTATTGTATTTATAAGAAATATAAATCATACAGGTATGTGTTATTAAATAATTAAATCAGTATTAATAAATTCATAATATCACACATAACATATATAAATATAGTTTAGATCATATTTATCAATCTGATATATGGTAAAGGATGAAAGAACTGTCTTCATTTCAGGAGATGATAGTTCACCTTACACATAAAAGGTATGTTTGTTACACATTAGATAAAACAGTTTGAATGTGTAGTCAGAAACCTAACATAAAAATATCTTAATATTTTCATATAATTTTCATATTATATAATCATGGAATAATGATTTTTTGGGAAGGAGAATGTAAATAAAGCAATAAATCTCTAGGAAAAGTTTTACCTCTTAATTGGGTAATCGTTTTAGTTAAACCAAATGGATTCCTTTGATTAATTCTTGAAAAAGATGAGGAATTTATTTTTTGGGGATAGATATTGACGGTCTATTTGGTAAGTGATTTTCTAAGACAATGTGTCCTAAGAGGTGTGAAGAGGTTGGAGGCTTGAGTGACATTTTATAGTGGAGGAGAATGGGTACCCTTGTAATGTTTTGAAAATTTAATTCTATACACATTTCTGACATTTCAAGTGGCTAAAATAATAGAAAAAATTAAATAAAGGAATTATAGGGTCAAAATATGATAATAAAATGGATTTTGAACATGTTTATAAGTAATTTTGTCTCATAATTTCATGGTTTAGTCCCTTGTTAAGATTAACTTCACCTTAATAATTGTGGTCAATTTTAATCAATTTCATTAATATTTTTTCCAAAAAAAGGTTTTCAAGTTATTAAAAAGCATAAATTTCTGTGATCCTAAATATTTAATAAATTATTTCAAATTCCAAACACATAATTGTATGAAATTAATTTAAAAATAATCCCATAGACGACACGACAATACGAGTTTTTAAAGTAAAAACACCCAAATGTTGTCTATGTTTTTATAATCAATTCAAAGTGAAATTAATTACAACAACATAAATTTGAGTAAATAATAAATAATTTTACATTATATAAATTTAAAAACAATTGAAAATTTTATTAACCTTTATAGATAAATTATAATTTAAAATTATTTAAATTTAAAATACAGCACTTTTCATTATTCATTTAAAAATGAATTTTCATAGAACAATACAAAAACATCACCGTAACCTAATTTTTATGTTAAAATTTCAAATATTAAGTTCATTTTTACATATATTGCTTTTAAAATTTCCAAAACGTATATTTGAAATAGGTTCTCCATTGAAAGGCGATAAAAGTTCTGTAATAAAAATACCACTTTTTATGTGAAATATTGAGTTTGTTCTTTTCTAATGCATATAAAATATATTACATTAATATAAAAAAACTTATTGAATATATAACATATATATATTTCATTAAAATCATTAACTAATTGTAATTAATTTAATTTATTACGATAAAATAACTTTGTGAGTACTAAAAAAGAAATATTCCCTTTATATTCAATTGGTTCTTATATTCATTTCTAATTAATAAGTAGAAAATGAGTTAGTTGTTTATCTAATTTGTTTAATTAGTTATTTAATAATATTCATAATGGCTAGTCTATATATTATCATATTAGATCCTAATATTTTATGAATATATTATTATTCGTTTAATTCAGTTTTGCGTGTACGCAAGCCTTCAGTGAAAATTGTTGGTGCATGCAATGTATGATTACTAATTGTTATGTGAATTGAAATAATTAAATTATATTAATTTTTTAAATAGTAAACATATTATAAATGATTATTATATTATATTCTCTTACCCACTTGGTGTTGTGTGTTATACACACTATCGAATACTATGTTCTCACTTCAGACTTAGGGGGAATTACAATATATCACTTTCAAATATGTGAACCAAGGCATAGTTTAGTCTGCCAAGATTTTTTTTATCATAAAAAGACTAGAACAAAAAAAACCTCACCAAGGTATATAAAAACCGCACACATACTAACAGTTATTAAAAACATCCATTTTTAAATATGGGAATGTCAATTAGTGTTTCCCTAGTTTCCATCTATCTTCACTAATACATCTCCAAAAATATTTACATGCTAAAAATACAACTGCTTTCCATTATTATTATACATGTGATTCATGACATTATAATCCATGATCATTTCAATTGGTTCTTCAAACATCGTCGACCACTCAAAAATATGGACACCATATAAAAACATCCATACATAAAGTGTTTTGGTGAAACTTCTTAATTTTTGTATTTATCATTAATGAACTCATATCATCATTCTTGATTATGCATGATACCATGTTATTGTCCATATAAAATAGTTTAGTGTTTCATCCAAATAATTTACTTGTCTGAGATGCCATGCTTTATTTTTCACTAACAATCGAATTAATTTTTTCACTGTTAATGCATTCCATTATTTGTTCAAAATCTATAAAAATGGTATAATGCTTGGATCATCATGGAAGTCGCTTGAGATAATTTATCTTATAGTGTCAAAACTACATCACTATAATCCCATATTTCTTTTTAGTGGCTCACCAAAGCTTGAAATTTACTCTAATGATTATTTCATCCATCTGACTAGTGTGGTGAGATTGAGGATAATCTTGAATGGGATGAAAATAGAATCTTTTTGTTGAATATATGTGGTTCCATGTCACAAAGTATTTATCTAAGGTGGTTGAGGTAAATACAAAACCAAATTGTGGAATATAGGAAAGTTGGTATGGGGATCCCTATTCTTTTATCCAAAATCATCATTTTTTTGATATAACAATTCTTAAAATATCAGATTGTATCATTGTTAGCTCATGATGTCTCTCAAGAACTTGCTCATATCGATGAGCATTCATCTAACCTTTCATTGGTTCCAAAAAGTGGAATCCTCTATCTTTTATATTCCCAGTATTGTACCCTTTTCATATTTTCTATTTTATTACCTTGAGAATTGTATTGGTCCATTATTTTTTACCTATAATAATAAGAAATTGTTTCATTTACAAAATTATTCATCAAAATCATTAATGTATATTACTTTTTAAAAAAAATTATTTATATTCTTAATGTTATAAATAATATAAATCAATGATAATTTTAGAAAAATATCTTAATTTTTATATTAAATTTATAAACATAAATAAAAAATATATGCATGAAATTCCAACATAATACCCCCCACACTTAAACTATTCTTCCCCTAAAGCATATAATATTCAATAAAATCACAAATAAGAATTTGCATATTAATATTGAACTCCCAAAGACAAAAAATTCCAATAATTATCAATGAGGAAATAAAATTTCATGCTTCACAAAAAAGAATCACTTCAACACTTCATTTTTCAAAAAAAAACTATTATGTATCATACTCTTAAACTTTTAAAATTATTTATTTTCTCTTAACTTCTTATACAAGTATACCAATTTATTATTTTCATTCACACAAATTTGTGATCATACTAGAATTTAAATATTTTTCTCTCACCATACATGTTATAAATTTAATTGAGTTATTATCACATCTCATATGGAGGATCTTAACTATTTGATTTAAATGTGTCTAAAATATCTAATATATAAATAATTTTATGAAACATAATAATTTTGAATTCTCGGTTAGGTTCAAATGAATTTTATCCATTGGGTGGTCATGTAATAATGGATACAAATTAAGGGTGAAAAATATGTTTAACTCAAAAGTAATATACATGATATAAAATCAGTGTCAATAAAAAATTTCACTTAAAATATGGTATCTATCATCACATACCATACATAAATCATGAATCAGAAATAAAAAAATTATATAAAGTTAATGATACCATATTATTCAGCATTATTTTTTAAATCATGAGTTTTTATTAATACATTTATATAATAATTTTTTTCTTATTCCAGGATTATTGTTTTTATTGATGGAAGTAATGAACAATAATGAAATAAATCCCATTAACTATTTAATAACATTTAATTAATCACTCTAAAAATTTATCTTCATTATGAAAAATCCATTTACACCAGATACAATCTCTCCACCACACTTGAACAGTTAGATATTTTGAAAAATTGCTAATATTGGAGATGAGAAAAATGTAACTCAATTGTAATATGTATCTTTCCTAAAACAATTCCTAGAATTTACAAGTATAAAATAAATATACAAGTGTAATGGTAGGTATCAAGGAAAAGGGGATCAAAAAAATTAATGACTCAATCATGTTTTATGTTACTATTTATAATAATAAATTTGAAAAGATGAATTGTTTGTTCTAGAAGGAAAACAAGAATCAAGTATCACTAACAAAATGGGTATTAGAAGGAATAGAAGATCATGGTATGCAATAGTCATAAAAATAATAATAATATAATACTGAGCAATCACTAATATCATACATACCAATAAAAAACATATTCATATGAATTTCAAAAAATCAAAACATGGATCCAGTGTATGGGGATTTCATCTGGATTGATATACTAGACTACCCAAATAATGATTCATCAAATTGAACACCACATTCTTACATATAATAATCAATTTAATTTTTTATCTCATTTATTGAATATATAGAAGTGGAATGAAATTTTCTCTCTATAACTCAGTGGTAGAAATTGAAAAATATTTTGTAGTAAAAAATTGAATCATTCAAACTATAATCTTCTTTAATCATGAATCTCTTCAATTTCTAATATTTCCTCTTATACCTGTTGTTAAAAATGGTCCTATAAAATAATGAAAAAGTGCGATTGGATAAGGTGAATTTCGTTAAAGCTAAAATGTATGATGGGAATTTAATCTATTATTATTAAAAATAATCATAAAACTATAATAGATATTCGGAAAAAATAAGTACTAATGTCCTATAAAGTATGAAAAATAATCAAGTTAACTTCTAAAAGTAATAACTAATTAAGGTATCTTTGCTTAACCCTAACTCTTTTTTATATAACACGAGTATTGTATATTGTTTCTCACAATAGATTCATCTATGATTGATATTGTACTTCACCCAGTCTAACTTTAATTTTTCTCCTTTAAAAGTTCTCAAAACATCATTATGCCACTCTGAACCCACACTCACTATTGTAGTGTTCACAAATACCTTCTTTACACTCTAGATTTGAAATAAACAGAAGTGTATCAATTTAAAATGGTAGTTTATTAACTATATAATAAAATAAGTAAACCATTATAAGTCCTCAGTATATTCCGAATAATTTTCCGCACATTGTACTCCTATATAAATATCATGTCTATGACTTTGTTTATATAACTAGGGGAATTGTAAACATAATAAGTGTGATCTCAATTTCCCAATAACTGATAATAATATGGGATCCAAACTGTGCATTATATGAGCATAAAAAATATGACAAGAATGAAAAAATAATTCCTTAATATAATGAAACTAAAATCATAATATATACATGGATAAAAGTGAAAAATGAAATGATCAAATAGATAACATTAACTAGTTTCCTAGTGATGAAATTTATAATTTTGGATAGTTAATTCCATGCCAAAAGCCAAAAAATCATAATAATTGACATTATGATCTCACTAATGGGGTTATCTTTCAAGGAAACGTTTTGGTATGGGATGGAATACACCAAAATACACAAATTATTTTTTCTCATGTAAATTATAAATAAATAAAGATGCTATATATAAAAGCCCCAAATAATTGATAATTATATACTATACATTTATCATATAAAATATTGAATAATCTATACAATACATAACCAACATGACTTAGTTATTAATAAAAACCCGTATTAAAATAAAAAGATTAGAGATTGTAAATATTTCCCCAATCAATAAATGGAATAGCTATCTATGTAAAAATCCATAAATCTATCACCATATATATTAATGGTATATTTTTATGTCAATAATTTACCCAATAAATCAATATATGGAATTAAGGTGATCACCCTTCAATCAAAGTAAGAATGTATAGAGTGTTTATCGAGGAAAGGCATTGGAATAAAAATTAACTCTACAATTAAAGATGATTTTGGAAAGAAAAAGGTAGTGATGTATTTACATGAGTTTAATCCTGGAAAATAAAATAGTATGATAGGTTTATAAGGTAACTAATGAAACATATTCACACCAAAAATTAAAAAATGGTGAATATGGAACATATCTCAATTAATAAAAATTTAGATGAGAAAATGTCATGATAGTTGTAATATAAAAACAAAAAAATATGAGGGGGATACCATAGATTTAAAATATAACTTAATGAGACATATTCATTACATTTTGAGGAAATATGGAAGAGAATAAATTGTATACAATAAAATATGGTGTGAAATATTAGACAAGTATCATGGAATTGAAAATAAATACAAATAAAAAAGGCAACTTTAGAAACCATGAAATGAAAACCCTATAACGGAGAGAATTATAAACAGAACATGATATAAATTGAAAAATCAATGGGCCATGATATAAAATATTAAATGGAAAATAGATACAATATTACTTGGAAAACATGCTCTATAATAAAAAATTTGTCTCAAACTATAAAAATTGAGATTTTAAATCCACATATGTGACATAATATTTCACGTAAGAATAAATTGATTACAATGTTATAAGTTAAAATAACAGGGCCTCGGAAAAAATGTGGAAATATTGTACAGAGTATTAATTTTTTAGATAAATCAATCTTCAAAAATAAGTGTTCAATAATAATGTTTGTAACTTAATGGAAGAAAATTGAGTATGCACAAAACCATACATTGGTCATTATTCTATCAGTGCATGCTCTTGAACTGATATAGAAAAAAAAAATAAAACCACCTATTTAATAATGTAATTAGATTTTATGACCACTTATAGACACAATTTATATTGTTTTTCTAAATTTAATTTAGTGATTTTTCGATTTTTGATATCTCATGTGAGTAATCATGATCATTTTGAACAGGTTTCATAATTATAGTTTTGTTCATCATTATTTACCAAAAGTTAAACATTAAAAGATAAAAAAGGTAATGAATCATATTTTTATAATTGTTTATATATATATATTTTTATATGGTATTTTTTATGAGACATAAAGATGAAATCAATGATGATCATGTTTCTAATATTTTTCATGAAGGAATGTTGGTATCAAAATTAGGAGGTTTTAATTTAGTTTTTCAATTCCAAAACTAAAATAAATTATTTATTTTCTTATTTATAAAATATATTATCAAAAATTATGTTATCATTTTCATCTATGTTATTATTTTTTATCAAGTTTCAAGTAGGTGGTTAAACTAACCCAAATAGGAATATACCATAATTAATAGATTGTTATGATTATGAGATTTGATTATTTTGTGAATAATATAGTAATTACAGATGAAACATTACATTATTTACATAATTTTAAGGTTTAAATCATACTTGAGAAGGTAATATTAAATTATAACGAATTAAAATGAAGAAAAGACATGTTACATTGCGGTGGGGGTAGTTTGCACAACCAAAAATTAACACTATCATTTCATGATTAATTATTGAAAAATAAATAGGATATACTTGTATCTTAATAATATTAATTATATTAAATACTTCAAATTAAATACTCTATTAAACCCTTATAATAAAAAAGTAGGTCGTGGTGAACAAACAGAAGACGTTGTTTTGTGGATGTGGTAGTCTATGAAAGATTTCATTAGAGATTTCATTTTTCGAAACAGAAAAGGGAAAATGTGGTTAATTGTTATTAAATTGTGGTAAAATAATTCATTTTATAGTCATTAATGATTTTATAAAATACTAATAATAAAATTTATTTGAAAAATTTAGAATGAAAAGGTAATACAATTGAACAAATTATTAACCTTTTAGATTTGGGCTTTCCCTTGAAAGACGCCTCGGAAATGGAGATCCTAAGATAAATTATTATTACTAGAAGCTAAGTTAAGAAAAAATATAATTATTGGGGTAGGATATGAGGAATATTATTAAGAGTAAATTTATTTTATAGGGTAGTATTGAAGGGGTAGTGAGAGGTTCCATTTATAAATGATGAGAATTACATTTTTGTAAATATTTCAACTCAACAAAAAAGGGGTCACCTTTTTTATATGTGAAGAAGAATCCAAAATGAACAATAATGGAGTGGGGAATGTGATAATCTAAACCCATAAACTATATATTTTAACACCAGTTTTAAATATTTTTTATGTTCTTTGTTCTTAAAATTTTTACATTTACTATTTTTGATATTACTGTTGTTACTATGTCTTACCAAAGTAAATTAAATTTTATACCAAAAAACTGAGGGTAAATTGTTACATAATTATTATTAAGTACTACAAATATAAAATACATTTTATTATTTAATATTTCTCTACATAAGTAAGATTAATTTTACATTTGTGCACGCAACAAGTAAAAAACTATTTTTTTGAAAAGGAATATCTTTAATGCTTAACATTTATGTGTAATGTAAACTTCATATGTCATTTATTTTAATGATATAAATTATATTAATATAGAAAAATTATTGTTTATTTTTATTCTAAATGAGTATCACTGAAATATTAATTTTTTAAAATAATATACTACAAAAAATATTTACAGGAAAATATTTTTTATTCCCCTAATATATCAACCATAGGGTTTCTAGAGATAGAGTAGTAATTTTAAAATATACATTATTTCATATTAAATATATATTTTACATGGTAAACGTTTTTTATACACTTATATTCTTTTTCTATATAATTATAATATTATATTTTTGGTAAAAATTGGGTTTTACAAATTCACCAAAAAATATCATGTTTTAGAAAAATATGAAAAATAACCATAATATAATTTTTTAATCTAAATGAAAAAGGAATATAATTTTTTAAAACCAAAATTCTAAAATTTTTGAATTTAGATTTTAAATAAAAAAAATACAAAATAGAATCGAAAGTATTTTCAAAATAAAATAACATTTAAAAAAATATTATCTATTATTACTATTATTTCTGATAAATTAATAATTAAATTAGTGTTAACATACAAGTAATATAAACATTATATTTTATCCATATAAAACATAAATGTTAAATTTTTATAAGGGAAACATTTTAATTCATTAATAATTATTAATTTTTATAAAGTAACACAAAATAAATTTATCAATTCCTTAGAATGGATAATGAAAATTATTTTTTTCTACATATATTTTATAATGTTGTTACATTAATTTTTCTAAAAAAATTAAAAAGAGGCATTTTAATGGTTATATACTATTCCATGCTTCATTTTTGTTTAGTGTTTCATGTATCACTTGCTATCAAATATATTATATCATTAAAAAATATATAATTGAAAATTTATGGGTGTTATATTGTTACCCCTTAAAATAGGACATCCTCACACTTTTAATTATTACTCATTATTGAATGTAGGATAGCGAATTCTTAATGTTTTTGTTATTCAGGATATTACCTCTACCACCCCCACCTCCAAAGGTACCCCTTCGGAGTCGGTAATGGGAAAAGGGATAAAATGATCAATCAGTCCAGTATTTAGTAGCCCCCAGGTTCGAAACATGAACTGACAGTATATACACATTCTCACACATGGATGGTAATAACCTCAACAGATAAGATAGGATGAAGATATAGTTCATCAACCACCACCACACAAATCCATACTATAATATGAATTAAAGGAGAGAAATACCAACAATAATGTATGTGTAATGTTAAAAGAATAATAAAATAAAATATAAATTATAATATAACTACCACCTCCATCAATGATTCCGGAAAAAAAAATCACCTCTTGATATCTAACTTGAACACATTAGAAACATGTATTGGGGGTAACACCTGGGAGTGCTCAATAGGATAACCCCTCTAAACATATCAAAATTTTTGTGAAATAAATATATAGTAAAAAGAAAAAGGTGAAACCGACCCAAGAGACTATCAAAACATAATCGCAAACATTAACCAATGAGGGTTTAAGAATGAAAAAAATTCCACAATATTAGAAATAAAAATTAAGAATCAATCAAACTATATCGACCATTATGTTCCATTCCTTTTCCACTTCTATAAAAAAACCCACCTTTTATAATCAAACCATACCACTAGTATATAATCACAAATATAACAATTCCTCATATATTCCAATAATAAAACCATCTCAGCTATAACCTATCATCCAGGGGTCTTCTACTCTAATTTGTAGTGATCTTGTAGGATCACCCTCTCCTCAAGTTCATGGAAATGAGTATGAATAAACACCAACAATATTCCATCAACCATCATTCCATACATCCATAACTTCATCACCACAATCCCACATATACAGATCCACAACCCTATTTCAAAATTCACTGTATTTCTATCACTTTTAAACTAATCATCAATTGGGTAATTTAAACATGAAGGAAATGAAATTCATTCCCTCCACATTCCAATAAAATTATACACAAAATACATTATATTCTAAATATTAAGGAATCATGAACAAGTAGATAATTAACATTCTTCCCTCCTCCCCACCATGCATGACCCTTATAATGAAACACCACATCCTCTCGTCAACATCACCACACACACACTACTGTCTTTAGGACATCATATACCATGTTTATATAGAAACTTCAATCCATTATATCCCATGAGAATATTTAAACACTATGATACATTATATAACAACAAAAAATAGAACATTAGAGGGGGGGGGGGTTCAGTGGGGGTTATGAACAACCTCCTCTAAATTGATTTTTTGTATTATTAGAGGGGGTTATGCACTACCCCCTTTAAATTAATTTTCTGTATAAATAATTGGGCATTATGTGTGAATATTTATAATTATTAAATTTAGAGGGCGTTATGAACCCCATCTAATTTTAGAAATGAAAAGGGTTTTGAAAACCATCTAATTTTTAAAAAATATTTAATATCTGATTTGATTTTGAAGGGGGTTTTGAACCCACTCTACTTCTAGATAATATATTGGGTTTATAAGCACTATTCATCAATGAGATTAGCTATGATTAACAACCCCCTATAATGTATTAAATTATAGGGGGTCAGGGTTCAATACCCCATGTACGATCTTAAATTAAAGGAGGTTCAAAACCCCCCTATAATATTTAAAATTAGAGGGGGTTAAAAACCCCATATAATGTCACAAATTAGTGGGGGTTCAAAACACCCTATAATCTCTTAAATTAGAGGAGTTTTAAAACACCATATAACGTCAATAAATTAGAGGGTGTTGTGAACCACCACTATTTAAAAAAACGAATTCCCTAATATATATATATATATATTATTAAAACACTACAAATAAATGTATTTAAATACATTATATGAACATGTTTTCTAAAATAATTATGTGATTGTAATTAATTTTATTAATATGTACACATAAATATAACTCTATAATATTATTTAAATTAATTTATATATTTTTTTAAATTGTATTTCATATAATATCAATTATATACAATATAAGACCACAAACATATTATATAAATTTAATATATTTAATAAATATATCATATAAAAAACATGCTTGTAGGTTTTATAATTTATATTATAATAACAAAAAATATATTCTTAAAAGATATTTTATGCCTTTATATTTTATATAAGTAATATTAAATGATATAAGATTTATAAAAATAAATATATATTATTGTATATAATATTATACAATTATATTTACTAAAATACATATATATTAATGTTCATAATAATAAATACATTTATTGAAATGCATTATATAAATATCAGTATAAATTTTATTTCATATATTCTTAATTATATATAATATATATATTAATTATTTAATATATATATTAATTATATATAATATAATTTTTTTTCATATAACTTTATATAAATATTTGCACAAATTGAATTTCATATATATCTATTTTGTATAATATTATACATTTTTACAAATAAATATTTATTAATATAAATAATAATAAACATATGTACTGAAATACATTATGGAAATAAAATTTTAAATCCATTATATAAATATATGAAATAAATAGTTATATATATATATATTATGTAAATAAACATGTATATAATATATAAATGTCTATATAAGTATATAAATAATGTAAATAAATATATTAATAAATATATAAATATATGTGTATATACATAACATAAATAGTATTATAAAATATATTTAATCAAATGTATGTAAATATAATGATAAAATATATAGTTTATATAAATTAATAAATTGAATATAATGTAAATGAAATATAATTTAATGGTAAAAATACATATATAGATGACATAAAATTTCATATATCAATTTATATAAAAGTACTTATAGGTTAAATATTTATATGTATTTAAATACTTATTCAAATATTATTTTCTTAAATAAACATCAATATTTATATAAATATTAAAAAGTGAGCTCAAATACCTAAAATCAAGATGGAAAAGTGGTGGTGGCGTGACAAATTTCAGATACTGGTCCTGGGTTCGAAACATTCCATATCATGAATTTTTAAAAGGGGTGGGTTTGTGAGTGAATTGGATGGTGAATAGGAGGCCACATTGTAGAACTAGAGGGGTGTTTTTTCCCCACAACATGGATACACATGAGGGAGGGAAGGGGAGGGTACTAGGTCACGTGCAATGGAGGGTACCGGAGGGGCCTTGACCCGTGAGGGTATACTAAGGTGAGGTACATGAGGGTGAGGTGCGACTACGTACAAGGTACTGGAGGGGAACTAGATGCACAATAGCGGGATTCGAGGTAGGAAATTGTGAATTTAATAAATACTCTATTTTAAAAATAATTACTACATGCGGTTTTTGAAAATCCCTCTAATATTGTTCTCACATAGAGAGGGTTAAAACCCCATCTAGTATGAGTCTCAATTAATGGAAGTTTCAAAAACCCCCTATAATATGATGCATCCAGATCAATTATAGATAGTTAAAAATTGACCATAAAATGTATTTCAGATTATGGGGGGTTAAACCCCCTCTATTATGACACTTCACGGTGAAATTAGAAGGGGTTAAAACCCCCTCTATTTTTATCGCAACTAGTTGTGAGCTAGTTTACCTGTGATTACCGAAAACCACTGCTAATACAATGTTGTGGGAATGTTAGTAGAAGTTATGGGTAACCACCGCTAATGTGTTTACAGGGGGTTATAACTAATTATAATATAAAAAACAACCCCTTCTTATAAGGGTATTTTTGTATAGTGTATCACAATGAATATTGGTAATCACCATGATCCATTACACACCCAGAACCAGTACACAACATATTTCATTCTTCCGAACAACTTCATGAATTTATATGAACAACACAATACTCAAAAATCAATAAAAACACTGTATAATAAGGAAATAGAATCAAAATCACAACTAATAATGATAATACATGTGTCAAATTCAAATATTCTCCTGAACCATTTCATTACCATTTCCCATTAATCGCCCATTTTCTTCCAAGTTTAGTTTATTAATTATTAAATTACATATACATGACTATTTATGACTCTGTATACTATTATTGATTCATGCATAAATTATTTATAACAATATTTAAATCCACAACCGCTCATTAATTTCACTAATCATTCATCCAAAAAAACTTCTGTTTTTTGTTTCTCATTCAAAATTTCATTCACATTTCTTAAAATAGTTTTATCCAAGATCAATTAATTTACAATAAATATATAAATCACTACACCGCCATTTTTCGAGTAACCATAAATGATGAAATTTCAAGGAACCAATAATCTCGACAACATTTTATATATTTCACAGTCTATAAATTCCTCATCATGGTTTCCTTCTTTTTTGTGATTATTTAATTTGGGGTTGCAATTTCTATTAGCTATAGGAACAAACACATAATTAAAATTCAATAAAATTATTCATTACAATTATAAAAAAATCATAGGTTTTAAACAATGGAAATAACATAGGACAAATTATTTACTCACAACACCTCTCATCCACCATTCAACTTATCTTCTAACCCAGTTTATTAGCATCATTAATTTCATAATTTCTTTATAGTATTTATTATAACACATTAATTTCCTATAAACCAAAATTACCAAAAGAATAGTAATAACATAATTAAGAGGGAAAATGGAATAATAATATGAAATAATATTAATTCCAAGGGATAGAAGATTAGTATCAAGATACCATACCAAGTATATTTTATTCCTTGTAAACTTTCTTTAGCCAATGGAATATAAGAGAGAGAGAGAGAGTGCTGATGAAGATTATATATCCCTGAGCAAAGGGGTTTGTATAAATTTTAGAATATTTTTGAACACGTTGGAAAATAACCTTGGTCTTTTTCTTGGGAGAAAACAGAACGATGATGTAAGGGGAAAGGATTCAATACGTAAATTTAGAATAGATCAATAAAACTTTGAAACATGAATTAAAATATCTATTTAATTAAATATTAAAGAAAAAACATGTTTTAAATGTGATTATATCTTCTGAAAATATTAGATGTTGGTTTAAAAGAGTAAAAGGATTTAATTCCACGATTTTTGGAATTTTAAATCATTGAAAAATTGTCATGGTTTACTTCTCATAGGGGGAGATAAAGTATATACAATAGGGTAAAAATAACACCCTAATGTTAAATATGAGGTTTTAATTTGGGTAACTTGGTTTACCCTTACACAACACTGTAAAAGAGCTCATTGAAAGATATAATGATCTTATCCTTACACATTATTTACATTCTATTGTGTGAACTGAGGAAGCCTCACTTACCGTTATGTGGTAGTGGTGATACCGTAAAAAACCTTTGAAAAATTGAACTTTCCAATATGAATCTATTTAATTTTGATTCTTACCTTTACATAAGCCTTATAAATAGCGGCTGACCCTTATACGAGTCGGTACCCTTATGTGAGTACCATTACACATAATTTAGTATTTTTGTGCTACCTTTACAGGACTAAGGAGGCACCATTAAAAATGCCTTTAAATACACACTTACTCATAAAAAACATGTTTTAAAAATAGGATATACTTAATAAACTATTAAATACCACTTTCCACCTTTATTTACACTCAAAATTTATACATTTTTTAACGGAAAATATATTTATCTTTATGCGAGTATATTTTCCAATGTAATGGTATTCTTTTTGAAAACATTATTTGTTTGGTTACAAAAAGTTATAAATAACTAATATAATTATTTATTATCATTTCCAAAATCCCAAACAAACTTCTAAAAAATTATAATCACTTTAATAATTACAAATTAATTTCCAAATAAACTTTTAACCCTTGAAATTACTTCTATAATTTGAAAAAAAAATTAACTAAATTATAATTTATGGAGAATTCTAAAATAACTTCTAAAAATTTTATGAACCCACTTTCAAAACACTAGACCACATAATGAAAAGGTATGGTTTTAGAAACATTACACACATTAAATAGATACTACTAAAAAAATTCTCATCCTAGTGAATTAATATTAATCCTTCATGAATAATGGAAAAATACAAACAATTATCACTCTTCATACCTCTCTGAAATTTTGGGAAAACCATAATGTGACCACCACAAAAACACACTCTCATATGATACCTCTAACAGATACCTAACCTATTACTAATAACCACAAAAAGATCTAGACTGTGATCCTCCCATGATAACGTCACATGGAAACCCTCATAAAAATGACAGATACATCTCAAATAGATAACGAAAGTGGAAATATCCTCCTCATATCCTAAGAAACTTATTCCAATAACTCCTAAAATACAATCTAATTTTCTATGATATATATTCATTTATATGAAATTCCATCTGCATTGTTTAAAACATTTCATTATATTTGGAAATAGTGTATTTTCGATGTTTTAAAAAAATCATATATACAGAAATTTTTTAAAACATTAAACACAACACTACAAAAAAAATTACAAAAATAAACCATAAGGTTTTAGTGAATAGAGTATAAATCAGCTAAGATATCTCTTATTTAATAATTCTCTATCGGATATTGGGAATGATGATGAATTTTCGGATAATCATACTATTGGATCCCGACAACATCACACTAAAATAGATCAACTTACAAGACATACGTCACCTCAAACCAATCAACCCCAAAGCTCATATCTGTGCCCAAGAGTTATAAAATCACATCACTAAATTACTATCTAAAAAATTAACCACACAAATTAGAATAATCAACTATATCTCCCAAACTACATTGGAGGTATCCTGTTCAAAACCTTCCTTTATAGAAACCCATTTCTTTATAATCTATGAAAAGTCTCTAATTTCTTTTCAAAATGGAAACTCTATAGGTGAAACATATCACAGAATATACAGTTTGATGGTAGATCGAAAAAGGTATAACTATTTTATATTCATAGGTTTAAATGGTCAGAAACCAAAAATTAGGTCTATAATATATAAATGAAATATATGTACACTCTTATCCCCATTTCGAATCTCCTGAATCACATCAAATGTTGATGTAGCTACATCGATGAGAGGAACATTTTCTTGAATATCTCAATAAATTCCCCCCAAGACATATATCCAAAGTCAATTCATTTCACATCCTACCTCATCTATAATTCTATCTAAAATAAGACAATTTCAATAGAAACATGAAATTTATCCAAGGTATTCCATAAATAAAATGATATCTCAACCTCCTCCAACCAATACTCTACATCAGCGCTAGAGGTTCCACCAATGAACATAATCACTTAATTTCTCTAAAATTTCTTCAATCCCAATCCCAAGACTTCTCTTCCTCTTTTGCACACCCCAATCTTTAATGGAATTCTGATAACATAGCTTTAAACTAGAAGATAAAAATGTTTTTTGAAACCACTCAATAATTAGAAACATAAAAATATAAATACATCATAATAGGTATATAAACATAAGGGAACACCATCTAAAAAATAACCAACATAACCACATCACAATCATCCATCAAGAACATCAATTCACCATTCCATGTCAACCATAAGCCACATCCTTTCCACACATCCCTAAACACCACCATTTGAATATCTACATAACACATTAAAAAAACAAAAAAACACTACAACACATATATAAATCCTAAATAAATATCCAAAAAATCTATAATATTGGCACAAAAATCAAGAGGAACTACTCAGCACATTAATATATTTTCCACTTTAGGTTACACTAACTAACCCTCATTATTTTAAAATGTGTGGTAAAGAACATGTCTTACTGGGGAAGGGGTTTCAATATCTTTTTTTAATTAATTCATAACATACATTACTAATATATGATCATTCACATCAATCCCAGCTAACATATACAGTAATTAATGTCCTCTTTATGAAAATTTTTGTGTAGCTAGAATAATCATGATATTAAAATAAATGATTTTCCAAACCCCAATTTTATTACTGGATTTTAGAGGTTAATTTTTACCAGAGGTGGGGGATGTCAAAAATATGAAAAAAAAATTATCAATATATGGAAACATGTTTACAATGGAAAGAATTTTTTTTTAAAATATTATATTGTTTTTGAGTTAAGAGATATTAAGGGTTCATGGATTAGGATTTATAATGTAACATATTTTTCTTAGATATAATTTCAAATATAATTTTATGACTTTTAAAGATGTTTTTTGAAAGCAATGTCTATGCTTCAATGAGTTGCATAAAAAAATAGAGCAATCATAATAACACTCAAAATTTTACATGTCATTTTGGGTGAATCATCATGAATTGAATTTAAAAAATTCAATCATGAATCTATCCTAATGACAAAAACTGCACATATTTTATAATAAAAATAAATCATTGAAATTTATGTTAAACATTAGACATCAAGGGGGACATGCATGAGGAAAACAAAAATATACCATACTAAATTTCATGCATAATGTTATTAATACTCAAATTAAAAATTTATGAAATATTATCTCATGCATGCAATATGATTTTAGATTTTGAAATAGAAAATTATTTCAAAATATATAAAATAAAAAATCTTATTATATCAAATGATTTAAAACTAAACATGTGGTGTCATTAGGTATTATGTTTGACATGATTAAACACAATATTCTTTAAATAGTTTATCACTTATAAATATTCTTATACTCATAATAAAAAAAACTTGATTCTACTTTTATTTTAAAACACATCATAAGAAATACCTATCATGATAACATATTCCAAATACAATATATTAAATAAGTAACATTCTTGAAAATTATATTAAAATTCCCATAGATGTTTTCAAACTATGGTATGCTTCCCATAGTATATTAAATGACATGATTCTCTATATTTCATCACCTGACCATGGCATGATTCTCATTACTCGACATGCATGTATAAATTATTTATCTGGAATAGATATATTAAATATATGAATAATGGTTCCAATTATGTAAAATATTTTCTAGCCTCAAAATGTTAATATAGAGTATTGCTATCATATTCAAATAAACAAAAACAAATAATTAAACCCATAAAATAATCCCCTAACACAGGTAAGCTACACATAATAAGTAATAGTAATTCATGGAATGAAAATTAATTTTTTTTCTAGATCATAAATAATCATGTATAATAAGGCTTTTAACTAGTCTTGGGAATACAAGATAAATTTATTAATTTTGAGAACCTTTATATTGTTAATGGTTTTCACTGAGCAAGGTTATCAATATTCCAATATTTGGAAACAAATACACCAAAATTTAAGCATTTATATGAATTTATATCACCAGTATAAAATTATAATCAAATTAATATTACAGAATTGATGTCATTCCACAAAATATGGGGAGATTCATCTATATCATGTTCTAAAATTCAAGAAAATTTCCAGTAAGCATCATATTAATTTCCTAGAAAGTCCAAAATTGATGTTTATGAAACAACATTTCACAATCAATATTCATCATATGTTCATAATACTTCACGATAAAAATTCATGGAATTTTGAATATTCCTAATAATTTTTTTAAAAGAAATTAATAGTATCTTTCATATATAAAATCTAATTTAGGTATCATATTTTACAAGGGTTCTAAAAATTCAAAAACCTTTCATAGAAAAATAAATTATGTATTATTAGAGAAACATTAAACATTGAAACAAATCAAATATGTTTTAAACATAAACAATTAAATTAATTTCATGGAATAACATATCAAAAAAATCATTGGGAACATATTCAATTTCCAGTATGGTGTTCAATTAAATATTATATTCTTATTAATTATCACTAAATTTTTTTCTCATAATGCTATGAAATGTTTTTAGTAGAAATGGAATGTTACTAATTATTATTTAACATAAGCATATTCATATGATAACATAAGTAATTAAATATTCAATGAAGCTAATGATCATGGTGCATTTCTGTCCTTATGATTTCAATCCTAAAATGGATTCATTTTCACCAAAATAATTCAAAATATTGTCAAAATCTTCTAATTAGATCAATGAGTCCCTGAAATAATTGTGTCTTAGATGGTCTCCATAGTCTTCATCACAAGTTAGTGATCGAGTTCCACTATTTACCTACCAAACCCATGCAGTCTCACATATGTGTAACTTCAATCTCAACTTTATTTCACAACCACCCTCTAATACCACTCTATTAAGACCCCCTCCCTCCAAAGTTACCCAAATTGTCAGATAGTTGAGAAAGGGTGATAATGTACCCCAATTTACACCATTAGTAGACCTCGGGTTAGAGGCTTTCGCGGAGAGCATATATATAATCTCATAGATGGAAAGAATTACCGTTAACATATAAGATTAGATCAAATTATAGTGAATCAACAACCAGGTATATCTATAGAATCATATAGAAGAATATAAATAAAACCCATCCCATAATTCATGTACAAATTTAATAAAATAAAAAAACTCTGAATTCCAATCCAACTTCCATCACCATCCAATATATCCCAAAAACATCTTCAACACTGATGATCTAACCTGAAAACACTAGAAAATTCCGTTGGGGTGTGATCATGGGAGTAATCATTAGGACTTTCACATTAAATAGATCACCATCCATCTGTAATAAATGTACAATAATTTATAGGATTGAAACCAACAAATAAAACTTTCAAAACATATTTATTTGTAGTAATGGAGGAGGATATATGAACAAACCATAGGCTACAATATTATAAATAAATAAGTAGAGTCAATATAACATAGCCACTATTCTTTTCCATTTTTCATCTTAATAATAAACCACCTTTTATAACCAAATAAAACCACTCTTACTTAATCATCAACAAAACACTTCCCTCTATAGGCTAAGAAAATATCTATCTCAGCTCTAACCGATCAAAAGTGGGTTCTCCTACTCAATTCAGAACTGAGATAGTTGTATAAACATATTTCCATTGGTATAAATTCTAGTATGAATCAAAAAAATGAATATTAAATTATCCATCATACTATACATACACAAATACATTATCCTGATCCTACCTATCCAGATCCACAAACATATTTCCACATTCACCATAATTCGATCACATTCCATCCAATCGCCAACATGGTATTGTAAATATGAAGGAGAGAAACCTCATGAAATCTTATTTCACAAAACATTCCCCACACAATCCATTCTATTATCAATATTGGGTTATTTTTATCATATAGGGAATTATCCGCGTTCCCCCTACCATGAACAACCCCCACTATGAACAACCACATCCTCTAGTCAACAACACCACAGACACACTTTTGACATCTAGAAATCGAATCACATGTGTTTATACGAACTACAAGACATTATATCCCATGATAAAATATAATAACTGCCATCCATTATAAATTATAAATGTGTTTTAATCCCCATGAGATATTATATCCCAGAAAACATTCCCCCACATTTTCCCTTCTTCCACACCCCTTCCAGAATTAATATTCAAAACCTAATTCCTAGAAATAAAACAAAATAAGGAAAAAAGGATATAATAACAACATCAATACCAATAATCATAAGATAAGTGGTCAAATAGGACATGTTTCCTCAACAATTTCATACCATTTTTTAATTAATCTCCCTTATATAGAAATATTCATTTTACGATTTATTCATTCAACCATACCCAACCATTAATCATTCCAAGAATCATTATTGAATCATACATTAATTATTCATCACATTTATTCAATCCCTAACAATTCATTAATATTAACAAACATTCATCCAATACCCAATTCCCTTTTTGGTTTATCATCAAAATTTCAATTTTCATTTCAAAAACTTTTTTTTCGAAAATTCAGTGATGTTATAACAAATGTAAACATCACAAATTCCCCTATTTCCTTAATAAACCATCACAAAATTACATTGTAAGGAACAAATAATTTTAGCAACATAATTAATATTTCACATTTAAAATGTATCCCATTCCGGTTTCCTTTTTTATGTTATTATTTATTTTGGCGATCAAATGTCCATTAAAAATAGTTGAAAACACATTATTAATCATCTAAAAAATTCATTTTTATAAGTAATTGAATTAATCATGAATCATAGTGGTTCAAAAATGAAACTAGAATTTGAAACCTAAGGCACACACAACACCTCTCTTCCCATATTCAACTTTTACTCTTATTTGGTTCATTCTTATTTTCAATTTCTTACATTCACATTGGTGTTCATTTCAATCCTTCCATTTCACATAAACCAAATAACAAAAATAATCAATAATGATTAATAATATGGAATGAAAAATGGAATATTTAATAATATTAATTTTACAAAATAGTATATAAGTATTGAGATCGGAAAACTAGTATATTTTGTTACTTATAAACATATGGTACCCAAGGAAAGAAAAGATATATATATATATATATATATATATATATATATTTGAAGGAAATTTGGAATTGTTAAGCAGAAGGGTTTATTCAAATCTTACAATATTGTTGAAATTTTGGTACCATAATATGTTTATTTCAGACCAGAGGAAATTGAAGAAAGATAGTGTAAGAATGGTTTATATATTTATATTTCTATTATACAGATTAATTATTCAACATTTAATTAAAATCATTATTTAATTTTATTTTAATGAAATAAATATTGTATCCATGATTAGATATTCTATTTAGAAATTAGTTTTGGTTTAAAAAGTTAAATGCATTTAATTAATTTATTTTAGAAAATTAATATCATCGAAAAGGTTTCAAGGGGTTATAGGATGAAGAAGGGAAGAAAACAAGAAAAAGGGTAAAGAAACTGTCTGTACATGGGATAGGGGTCTTTGTAAGGGTAACTTGTATTATCCTTACATAGCACAATGTTATAGCTCATTAAAGGGTATCTTGAGATTACACCTTAAAATGATTTAATTACCAATTTGTGATATTAAGAAGTTCTTCTTACCTTTATACAGTGGGTGATATTCTCTTACGAAACCTATGAAATCTTGTAAATACCTATATATTTTGTTTAGAATTTGTGGCATACATTTAAAAAATCATTAAAAATAGTGCACGAACCTTATGTGAGGTTGTGACCTTACAAGTGTTCCCTTACACAACTGTGGAAAATTTGTTTTCTCACATAGATGAAAAGGTGAAAAATGGAAAATACTATAGGGATAGGGGAAGAAGATAAATAAAGTAGTCCAAGGATCATATTTTCCTTCAAATTATATTCACCAAAGTACCCCAAAGAAGCACCGATGCTCAAGGTACCTACACAGTAGCCTTCACAACTGGTCTGAACAAGAGCTTGTGTGACATACCTTTGCGACAGACCTGAAAAAAGATCCGCTTCACCCAAGGTCACATATATTACTACAAACAATCCCTTGGGGTCTTAATTTGCATCGATGAAATTTTGTAGAGGCCTCCTAATTATTTACTAGTTCTAGTCCTTTTCCCAAGACCAATGAATCCTTATATGTATTCCTCAAAAACACGAATAGGAGGGTTATAAATTGTGTTAGTGAAATTAATATTCTCCCAGGGTTTAAAATACACAACTCATACGTAAGGAACTCTCCCCCAATAGTGGGAATCACTAGCATGAGTTCCCATTTCCAAGCAAGGGACCTACAAGACCCAATTTTTGGAACAACTATATACACCATTCAAGGATTGAGAAAAGCCTCCCCTAAGAGTTTTTTCCCATGTGGTCCATTACCTATGGTACTATCACCTCTCCTAGGTACACTTGAGTGAAGACCCCATACTCAATTCTCCCATTCTTCACCCTGAACTACCTATGAGGTCCTCACTTTTCTCTCTTAAGCCTCTATACCATGAGAGCCTCTGACCAGAACCTCTTCAAGGCCATTAATGGAAGGGCCTATCTTCTTTTGGATGACTTATATGAGAAGGGCCGAATTAAAACCTCGACCAAAATTTCTAGATATTCAAAACATTGCGAAAAGGAACAATAGTGTGACACACATTTTTAATTATATTCATATAGTCAGAGGTTTCCTACCCATTCCCTAATAGAATTTTAGGATCCTCAGGATGCATCTAGATTTTTATTCCCATAGTCACAAGGACCCCATCCTTGGGAAGAAATTCATGGAGTTCCCAGTATCATATATTAGTGTAAGGGCCTTATCCTACCCTCGTTGTCTCTAAGACACAGAGCCTCTAGCTCTAGGTAGGGAGGGTGAGTATTATGATTGATTTTCCACTATACACGTAATGATATCCTCCTATCCCACTATAGAATATATTTAAGGAATCCCTCATGGAGTAAACCCTTAGAATTTCTTGTAAGAGGATTAATTCCTACTCCTCCTTGCCCCTTGTCTACTAGGTTAGAGAGGGGATGTGAACTAGAGTCGTCTCCTTTATCACCCATACCCTCAACCTCTTCCACTATTAGAGAAGGATAAGTGTGTTTTTCTAGATCTTTTAATTTATTTTATCCATCACATTCAACCATGACCCATCCTATTACTTTTGGATATTGGGTATAGCCATGATCATGGTTTTCACATAGTTAGAAGCATGTTTTGGTAGAGATTTATCTTTTCAATATTCCTCTCTCTTTCCATCAATTTGATCACTTAGAATGAGTCCTCAATTCCATATATCCAAAATAAGGGAAAAAAGAAGTGTGTGTTTTCCCAGATCTTCTATTCCCCCTAGTTTCTCACACTGAGCATGACTCATGTGGGTTAGAGGTTGATGGTGGTCACCGTATCCACATATCCCAAACCAATCCATGTTCTTCATCCTTAGGAGTAATCCCCCACTATATTAGTCCTTGGTCCTTATTCCAAATGTAAGACCAAACCAATTATTGGAATCCACATCACAATTAAGCCAGAATCATGATACCCATTCCAAATAGTACTTTTCATAAAATATAAGCACAAAAAATCCTCCAAATCACACTTATCCAAAGAAACACTCATGCCCCCCCCCCTTTCACTGGGTGTAATTTTTATATGTATATCCAATCATAAACCTAATAATGGGCCACACTTCCCTACAATAGCAGCTGAACTATGTGGGATTTGATTCCCGTCCAAAAATGTTTCGTAAGATGCCTCCCTGATGTCCAAGCCCATTACCATATTTCATCCCAATTCTCATTGGGAGACATTCCCAGTAGGTGCTAATTCAACCTAGAAACTAGAACCACTATCCAGTTCTCTCAAAATCATTGACATAAGTCCCACTCCATACTCTAACTAGGCACCTTCCACCTAAATATCCCTTCCCAATGATGATAAACTACACTATTAGGTTCTTATCACATGAACATAAAAGGTATAATGCTCTCCATTAAGTGAAAATAAAATACATGGATTTCGATTACTTTCACAAAGATATAACGGAATCCCATTTATGGGTTTTATCTCAACATTAAAACAAATTTAATCACCCTGGATGATGACACACCCTAGAGCACCCCAATGCATTGATAGGAAACTATCATCATCATAATAATGACCCAATAATATGTAATTAGTACACATGGGGATATCATTGATAGATAAACATGAATATATAAAGATGTAACCATTGATGAAGAGCCTCAATGACATATAGAGGATTAAAAAGTCTACACATACTAACAATTGATTACATACTCTTGGATGACCCACATCATACATAGGAATTAATAAAGGATTCATGAATATTTCTTAAATATATAAGAGAGTCCTATAGTAGGAAATAGTTACACCTAAAAGGGTTTGATTGGCCCAAAATCCTATCTTCTCAACCTATTTGAGTTCTTAAGTATCATTGGACAAACTTCCCAATGAAGACATACCTTTGGAAAGAAGTTCCTTGAGTCATAACGTATATATAACTTTTAGATGTTTCTGGTTCCATGAACATATCCTATTGGAAACCATTTAGAAATAGTAAATACAATGTGAATGTTGCACATAACTCAACCTCGTACAATCAATCATCAGGCGACCAATGTTTCTCGGGGGAAAAAAAATGGGGAACCTGATGTGTATCATTAACCAAGATGATAATGTTACCTATCTATCAGACCCCTTTGTCTCTAAAAATGAAAGGGGGCCAAATAAAATAATCAATCATGCATGTATTCATTCAAATGAGATGATTCTATAATGGGGTTTTCTAGTTGGTGTTTGTTATATATCCAAGAGCATTGTTTCATAACTCCCCTCAATCCAATGGATTAATAATAACTCTAATAAATGCTTTCACATGAAATTATAAAGGATGGATCTTCATCCACATAGAGGAATCTATCACAGTCCCAAAATCTCTAATAGTGAGTCTCAAAATTGTTTTTCTGGGAGTAGCTTTAGAATTGTAAAATTCCAACCCTAGAGGATGCCCGATATGCCCTCTTTCTCGCCAATCCCTACTAGTCATCTGTTCAGTGACGACCGATGATCTAAATATAAATAAAACAAAATATCATCTTCAAATGTTTCGGGAGACTTTCCTCAATCCTAAACAACCAGTCACACCCTTAATTTAGTGAGGTGGATCAATAGGATGCATATGGCCTCATCTAGATGACATAAGAGTCCTTATCAAGGTTTCCATCCAACAGTATTTACTACCATCAACACATGGTAGTGAACCCTAAACATGATGAGGGTTCTGTCCTTGACAATCCGGCCTAGGTAATTTTGATATGGGCATGCAAGATAGACCAACGGGGTAGAAACCAGTCAATATGGAGAAATCTCACACACTTTACCCCACTAGAAAATCCCAACAACTCAATTTAGTGGTAAATTGTGAGTAGGTACATACACCATCGTTCTCTAATTTATGATTCTAGAAGATTTATATAGAGGTATCTCAGTAATGTCACCATTCAAATCTTATAACCAACAACATGGAAGAACATACACATACCCACACTAACCAAACATGTAAGTAGAATCATCTGAAAACGCTCAAATAATCCTATTATCCATTTTTTGAGGCAAACCAAAAGAAGGCACACACACCAACATATATTCATCAAGCTTTCTAGTTGTTTTCTCTTGAAGCCTCTGGAGATGTCAGTCAAAAATTCCTGACAAGAAATGGGGGAGAATCAAACTCTAAGAACACACGTGAGTACTACCAATATCCATTGGATAGAAAGGGAGGACATACCTCTACTTCAATTACAGAAAGGGAATATATCCTTGTTATATCTATTAAGGTCACCAAGAATATCTTGGAAATGTAGAATGGGAAGACAAAAATCCATGCCCACATCCTACATAATTTCCAGGACATCATAATGATAAATACAATAGTTCCCAATGTGTGGAAGCACAACTCTATCCGTAAATGTGAGTAGGCTGATTAGCATGTCAGCTCGGAGCATACAAACACATATTCTCCCTTCTAGGCGGGTCATGGGGAAGACACCCTCACACTATAAAAACAACTGGATCAGGAATATACACCATCTCCCAATGGAGATAATCACCCCATTCGAATGGCCACTCTAAAGGCAGGCACAAACACCTACCCATGAAGACCACATTTCAGATAAAGTGTCCCAAGTGGCTCTCAAAAAGGAATCTAAGAAGAATCCTCACCAAAGACAGCTAAAACAATTAGAGATAATCTATGATCTCGGTCTACTAAATGTTGATGTTTCTGATGCCCCAAGATGATTATCTATGGCATATCAAGATCCTACCCTCCCATTAAAAAATTACGAGAGTAGTAACAATAATTTCAAAGTTCATCTCCAGAAACATCACCATGAAGAATTTATTCATGAACACAATCCGATATATCTTAGGAGCACATCTCCCAACGAGATCCATAACAACCCTCTACATGGATGTAATATCAAGGAGTTAGAGAGTATTCCACCTGCTGTAATCTTCCCTGGTGGTCCGCCCAATGATGGAATTCACTATGAAATTTTTCTCCATAGTATTTTTTCATTTCATCAAGATAATTCACCAATTGAAAATTTTGTGATTAGAAAGCCCTGCTATCATGAGGAACATTCAAAAAACAAGAACAATCATGTCTGATGGATTTTCATTAGAAGTTGAAATCCATTCTCAATCATAAGATATCCAAAGGAGATTGTCATTTTCCAAACCACCCTTGGGTATCATACCTTTTATTATATTGGAGGAAGTCCCAAAAACTCATATTTCTTAAGTTAATGTGGTAGGAATGCGTCCACATTGGCCAAAAATGGTTGAGGAGTCTCTAAAAAAATACGAAAAAGAATAACTAAGCATGAGGAAGCATCTAGATATAGATGATGTATCAGTCATGTTATGACTTTAGAAATATCTCAATACATCATTATTGAGGCACTATTATATGATTATGTAAATGAATTCTGACTTAAAAAAATGGGAAAATACTCATCACTTGAATGAACATTTTTTACCTTCCAATGAGTATCAAAGTCAAGTCAAGGTAATAAATGTGTTGAAACACCAAAATGACTTGGAAGTTCTCCTGGATTCATGACATTTAATGATCGAGAAACAAAAAGGATCCTTTCAATGCCTATGCCTTATCACATAATGGTACTTCATAAAATAATCGATAATACCCCATATGTTGTTCATATTAGATGATTGGTTTCACATGTAGTGTTACATTTCATCATTATACCTAACCAGAAAATTATGTTGAAGGTTTTAATGTGGAATTTTGTAGCAGTATTCTTTCATAAACAAATGGAATCTATTCATGACTAAAGACATGCTGAAAAAAACTATTCCTCAAACAACTATCACAAATATCAGTCCAAAAGAGAGTTGTCTAGTGAGATTCTTTTTTATCAAGAATTTGTGAATATTAATCAATCCTCCAATTTAGGATAAATCCTTCACTAGATAACAAATATATCTAAAATATTGAATCTTTCTTGGGATGTGGTCAATTTATGTGTGTAATGAATGATGCACCCAACCCACATTCGAAAAACACTCTTTAGAATCAGAACAATATCCATGGCGATAGAATATATGACAGTTCCAGAGATACCCCATCACAAAGGGATGGTGGATTTTTTAATCCAACCATGAAGGATAGAAATAAAATCCTAATGGGTTGTAAAGGTTGAAAAGGAACAACCCCAGCCTTAGGGTTTTGGTCGTTTTCACTTCAAAATCCCCATCCTAAGTGCAAATCAGTTTTCTCCTGGTTAGGGAAAATTCCCTAGAATGGATCCTCCTAGTTCATCCCATTATATGAACTACTACCTTTACTAGGGACACACGTGACTAAACTATCTGAAAAATCCCTTTAGATAAAATTCCACCAAGCATCTCCCAGATAATTTGAGAAATAGAGTAAAAGTCATCATGGAGAGTATAGAAGATGATAGTTTCACAAATACACTGATAGAATTCTGTTAATTCATTTTATATTAGTTAATGTCATCAACACTTCCCTCACTTGTTCAACTGTAAAAGAGACCAATTTAGAGGATTTATATCAGGAGGATCCGGTTAATATTGTGGTCCATAATGAAATAACTAAAGGATGTGTGCTTACCCAAAACTAGAGGATTTCCCTAAATCAATTAATTACCTCAGGGTATCCATCATTACTCCCTAAAAAGAACCAAAAAGGGAAAATGGTATGGGTCAAATTATGTCTCACCTACCTTTATAAGAGGTCAATCCCCTTTCTTTGGTTTAAATATTTTCTTTGCAGAAGAAGGAGATAGAATAAATGGGGATACTCAATGCAGAATAAATACTTGGAATCCTTCATACTATATATGTTATACGTGAAGATTCCCAACTTCCACTTCTAGATGGTGCATATCAATAAATAGGGTTCTTCTCAAAGACTAAATCTCATCTGGAACTTCCACTCAACATGGGATACCAACCACCACTATATTTAGATCCTACATCAACAAATCAAGAATTCCCTCCATTGGGTGAGAAACTGGATAAGGATCAGGAAAACCCTTACTAGCCTATCCCAGTAGGCTACCCATAAAGGATACCGAAAATGTCACCAATAATGGCACTACAAGATATCCTACTTGCTAATTCTCCATCTGCCACACATGTTTAGGATCTGGCTCATCCAGAAATTCCAAGAATTATTATAAACCCTATCAGGTCACTAATGGTTTTATTAAAATCATTGCACAAATAACATGTTTCAATACAGCTGGAAAAGAATCATTACCCTAAATGGTTAGAATGGACTATTTCCTCAACAGTCTTTAGGCTCCCCAACTTTCCAATTTTCAAGTGTTCAAGAGATCCAGAGCTTCAATTGACACATTTTATATCTCATTGTGATCTCATGATGCAGAATCATGAAATAAAAGAGGTTGTGAAACTCTTGTTCTTTGTGAAATCACTACAAGGACCAGCTTTTGTATGGTACACTTTCTTTCACTCTCAATCAATCACTATATGGGAAGATCTACACCAGAATTTTCACTTACATTTCATCTCAGTTCCATAGAATACAAAAGTCTTTGATCTCTCAAACTGTATGAAATGAGATAATGGAAGAGTCCAATATTATATTGCTAGGTGAAAAGGGTTGACATAATCCTTCAACCTAACACTCCCTTAATAAAAGACATTACCCATCAATATAATGAATATTTTTAATGACTTGTGTACACCACTTATACTTATAAAATATAAATGAAGGTTTAATGAGATTCTTACTATAATTAAAAGAGTGGAATACTCCATCTCAGAGACCAAATATAGGTCCTGCGAAATTCCATCAGCTTAAGGAAGGAGTTCAAGGAGAGATAATTCCACTATAGTCACACTTAAGCAAGCCCCTGTCCTAACTCCCATTTCTGATCCCACAACATATCATGCATCTCCACCCCCGAGCATCAGTAATAATTCCTGACTCATCCGAATAATGAAGTATAACAGAGGTAAAAACAATTAGGGGATATAAAAAACAAGTTCTATTATTTTTAAAATGAGAAAGTCCATAGCTACATCATCTTGGAATTGGAAAACAACTTAGTCATGTTTCAAAAGACCAAGAAACCAAGAATATAATTTAACAATGATCTCACAAAATATTTACCCTCGCGTCAAATGTTGGGGTACCACGTCAAGGATTTGTTTTTTCTAAAACACCACATGTAAATGATGGTGGACTCTAGGAATGTGAAGTAGAAAAATTCACCTCCTCCATTTTTGTATGTTTCACCAACCAATCTGAATGAGGTAAATGAATGAATATTAGTTAATAGAAAGAGTACGTAGAATTATGGTTATTGGATGTTCAAAAAAAGGAACAACTAAACTAATGATATCATCTAATCATAGTAGAAAAAACAAACTATTCCCTCGACTGCTTCCACTACAAGACTACCATCTTTATTGACATCACAGTCCTCTAAAATCTAGTCTTCTAATTAGTGACATGTCCATATGTGAAAGAAGAAAGAATTGGAAAATGATAATTTACCAAATCCAATGTTTCCCTTTTGTTTAGTGGGCTTCATACCTTTAGTCCCAAAAGAATGGGTACCACACAACTAAATGGTACAATAAGAGTTGACATGTTCGATATAATCTCTATCAAAATAAGTGTTTATCATTAGTTCCAATAACACTATTCACTTAATGGATCCCATCACATATGGTTAGAATTTTCATGATCCTGATTTCCCTATACTAGATTGGGGAACTGGGGGATGAAGTTTCCAAAGTTGAGTGTACATGAGTGAATGATCATGAACCTGATTTCCCTATACTTGATTGGGGAAATAAGAGTCACTACATTAACCATTCTACTTCTAGAACCATCTAAAAGTCCTAAATGCATGGGAAATGTCTCCAATGGTCTTAGTATGAACGAGGGAGTTCTTCCCCCGCACATGAAAGGGTCTTTCCTAACATGATCCTCATGGAAGACTGATTAGAGGATACAACATTGCATATTAAAACTCAGAATATAGTAAGACCTAGCCGGCCTAATCCCCGAAGATACCTTCAGCTCCTATTTAAAGGGGTGACCCGTCTGTACTAGGAATATCCATTCCCAACGTACCTACAAAAGAACATCACCATATTGGGAATTATAGACCGTTGGATAGAAAATATGATGTTTTAAAGAAATAATCCTCATTGCTGGGTAATCCGTCAATCATGGATGCTCTTAGTCAATCAAAAGATCTCTGGGAGGCACAGATCAAGGTCTTATAAATCCCCCAAGAATTTTAAGTAAAGGTAGATGTTGCCATGGTATATTGTTGTTGATGCTCCTTTCGTCACAGTATCTAAAGATCAGAAAAGGGAAATTACATAGCACCAATTGATTCATCCTTTGAAGAAAATATCAAAAATCGACAAAGGGATGAATAAGGAGAAGATTGCCCATAAGTCGTGCAAGTTTCTTCATAGTCGCGCAAGTCCACTTTTGCGATGCATTATGGTCTCACATGTGACTTGCGTGACCTATGTGATAACCATCTGGGGGCTTCTCCTACCTATAAATAGACCCTTTGGGCCCCCCATTTGAATAGGAGTTTTTCCAGAAACTCATATTTGAGCTCCCGACGCCCTAGTCTCTTCTCAAAGCTTCTGAAACACTTCTAAGGTAATTTCTTACCTAGAACGGAAGATCTAAAGGGGGGAGGAAGGCCTAAGTGTTAAAACTCATCAAAACTTGCATTCCTGAGTGGCCAGACCTTAAGGGAGAAGGGCAACACTTGCGCGCCGCCATACTCCTTCAATAGATCTTGCGCGCCCCTCATTTGGAAGAACCTCAAGAGGATTCTAAAGGCTTTAATGAAGAGTCGCTAAAGTATTACCCTACTGTTTAATCGTCATGCAAGTACACCATGTGTTGCACAGAAATACCTGTGCGACCAGGACTTGCGCGCCCACGCAGTACCTACGCGCCTGCCAGGACTTGCACGCCCCTACCTTTTTGGGTGCCTTTCTTGCCCATTTCACCCCTCTTAAGCCATTACACCTTTTCTATTCAAGATTCAGTATTCAAGACAGTCTTCAAAGCCATTTATGGCATGATTTCTTGATTTGACACCCTTATCTGAAAGGAATTCTTTGGAATATCTCTCAAAACCTAGTGATTTACACATCTTTATGTCACTAAAGATTGAGATTTCATTCATTCAACCTCATCCTTTAAGATGAGAGAATCCTTAACCTGGGCCTCCTTTTCAGAATTAAGCCCCAGTCTCAAGTATGGGCATCCTCTTTAGGAGTAATCCCCAAGTCCTCTAATTTGGGCATCCTCCTTAGGAGTAAGCCCCAATTCATAGCGTTCCCAAATCTGGGCATCCTCCTTAGGAGTAAGCCCCAGTCCCCTAATTTGGGCATCCTCCTCAGGAGTAATCCCCAAACCTTAATTCCCTTAACCTGGGCTTCCTTTTCAGGAGTAAGCCCCAGTCTTAATTTCTCTTAACCAGTCCTAATTTACCTTTGATCTGGGATTCCTTTTCAGGAGTAAAACCCAATCATAAGTCATCTCCTAATATGGGCCTCCTTTTCAGAAGTAAGCCCCAAGTTAGAGTATTTAAAATCTCTATGAAGCACATATACCTTTATGGACCATGTTCCTAGATTTCTTCTCTAAAATAAATCCTAACCTTCATTTATCTGAGAATTCATACATACATAAGCCCCACATTATTTCTTATGATTGCATATTTCATGGCAAAATTGTCTAATTTTTTACCAATACCTCTTGTTTCTCACACCGAGCATGTCTCACGTGAGCTTATAGTGTAAAAGTAATTGTGACATTCTTTATTGATCCATCAATCATAAACATCATACTCCCTTACTCGAACTACGTAGGTTCTGATTCCTTTTCTAAAACAAAGGATACGTTGGTAGCCCATCTATGGGTTCGATCCCAACTCTAAAATAATCCATGTCCTTATGAATGATAATAAACTTCAAGTGCCCCACTGAGTGGCTTTACAACCAGCCTGGTCATCATAATGTCCAAGAGACTTCTTTATAAATGTGCTGAAGGGTACCATTGACCAATAATCTCTAATAAATACAGATGATTCTCTATCGATGAAGAACATCGAATACATAAAAAATATTCTCTAAATTTCCAACATATTTAATCATTGATTGTCAGATCTGAAGGAAAGATCATTTTTTACTTGTTAATGTAATAAGGATTAACGAACATAACTTAAATCTATAAAGAGAGTCCCGGAGTAGACAACAATTCCCCTCAAAAATGTGTGATGAGTCCGACTTCCCATCCTCTTGACCAATGAAAATTCCTAAGCCTCATCAGTCCACAAACTAATGAGAAACTTCCTTTGGAAAGTAGGTCTAAATGGATGTGAATCATTGGATGTTTCCGGTTCTACGAACAAACCCGTTAGAAACCGATCGGAATGTTTGAACCTCCCATCATGGTGGTCATCCCCGGATTCTGAGGGAAACAAAAACGGTAAAGCCGACGTGAATCCTTAACCAAGTTAAAATGTTGTTTTACCTATTTGTTAGTCCCCTATTTAAAACTCAATGAGAGGGCCAAAAAAACAATCTTTGACATATGTGTTCATCCAAAAGATGTAGTGGCTAAATTTATCTTGATTACATCTGTTATATCAAAAATTCACTCTTTTCCCAAGATCTTCTGCATTTCTAGAATGGCTTCTCTCAAGTTCACACCTATGAATAATGCTACTACAAATGCCACTAATGCTACTCCTGCTGGATCGTCGTCCACTCTTAGGACGATATCACCTACTCAGCATATTCAACGCTGGGTATCCAACGCACTGGTTAAGGAGTACTGTCAACACGGTACCATCCAAAATCTGGAGGTTGCCCGACAAGCCCACCAAGTAAATAACTCACATCGGTCATCTGGACAATGATGACCAGTGATCAAGAAGCAGGTGGTGCTGACTACCGTCTCTAACCGTTTCAGGTCGTTATCCCTGGAACGTAATCACCATTCGCTCCCTTATTCTGGGGAGGTGAATGAGCAGGTCCCTCAGGACCTTAATTCAAATAGACATGAGTCCTTCCTAAGGGCTCCCACCAACAATCACCGCCAGACTCATGCGGCAGTGCACCCCCAACATGATGACGATACTGACTCCAGGCATTCAGCTCAGGTTCATTGAACCCGAGCAAGAAAGACGAACCACCAGATGCGGAATCTGGTCAACAGTGAGCATGTTCTCATCTCTGCCATCTCCGGAGAAGTCCACCAACCTAACTTGGTGGCATGCAACGAGCAGGGACATACACCTGCCTGTTTTAAACCCGCTGTCCAGCAGACTCGTCTGGCAGCATCATGCCAATCCTACCTAGAAATTCCGGCGGAGTACTATAGGTAGGAACATACACCTGTTTATACATCATCAGCTAGTCAGGAGGCTCGTCTGACTACATATGATGGATCTCGTCAACCACATTTGGCGAAGTGCAATAAGTAGGCACATACACCTGCTAGTATTAATCAATCCTACCAATAGTCTCACTTGATAGCATTCAGAGAAGTTAGTCGGAAAGCCCCAACAAAAAATATGAGGCAGACTCAACTTTCCACCCCCACACTTGAGTACTGTCAGGATTCACTGACAAGAAAAGGAGGACACGAGCATGAACATACACCTCTTCCAAGCCCAGAATGGACGTATATTCCCATTCTGGCAGCTGAAGTCACCATGCATATTCTATCAATGGTGAAAGAGCAGAAGCAAATAACTGCTCAAATTCTGGATGCCTGCCAGGATATTATAACAACTTCAGCGGCATCTCAGTGAAAGACACATAAATCTATCGCTACCAGTGGAGTGATACATCAACAATTCACTCTGGAACAGACACACACATCTGTTCCAGTCCAAGAGGGTTATGGGGGCATACTCCCCCATATCATACGGACGACCAAGTCAGGCAGATACACCTGATTTGAGAGGAGATCGTCAGCCTAACCTGGCCATCTTTCTTGATCAGGCACATTCACCTACTCAGAGCAGCCACTTTCCTCAACAAGTGGTTCCAAGGTGAGTAAGAAGGCGTCTAAGAAAAAGACCCACCCAACACAGTCAGGATATCAAGAGGCAATCTGTAACAAATCCTTGTTCAATGCTGGAGTTCTTGAAGCCCTCAGACAATTAATTCCGAAGGTCTTCAATAGACACTTTCTAATGAAGGCTTCCTTTATGACAATTTGGCTGATCTCGAAGTTTCATCTTCAGATGAGATCCATAGGAACCCTCTATGTGGTCAGAAGACCAAGGATCAAGAGATCTCATCTTTTGCTGTAACCCATTATGGTGGTCCTCCCCATGATGATGAATTTTGCTACAAAAGTCCACTCCGCAGTAGTGATACACATTGCCCGGAAAATGCTCCAGTGGACAATGTAGCACCGAGAAAGCCCTCTTATCTTGAGGAACTTTAAAATGAAAAACCAGTCATGTCTGAAGCTTCATTGCTAGCAGGTGAAATACTTTCTCAATCAGAAGATAGCCCAGGGTGTAAGTCATTCTACGAACCACCCCTAAGTCATGCATCTTCTAGTTTGATCAATGATTTCCCTACCAATCATGTTGAATCCAATGAAGTAACAAGGAAACACCAACTATGGTCAAATCAGGTAGAATAATCTTCATCAAATGACAAAGAGGAAATGCAGAATATGAGAAAACAACTGGTGAAAGGTGAAGTGCCAGTCATGTTTTGGCCTCTGGCTGACTCTCAGTATAATATTCCAGAAATGTTGACAGAAGATGAAATTCATGATATTAATCTCAACATATAGAAAACACTTTGTCAGTTGAAAAAGAAAGTATTATATTATGATGAATATTAAAATAATCTTATGATAATAGAAGGGTTACAACGTCAGATTGATTTGGCGTCTCTATCAGTATCTCTATATCTAAAGGCTGAAAAGCAGTAGAGAGCCCTTCAACGTTCATGGTTTGGTGCACTAAGAAAATTGCATCAGTTAATTTCCAATTCCCCATCTGGGATTCGTGTCAGAGGATGGGGTGTTCACGAAGCACTGCATTTCACGGTGCTCTCCAATCAACAAAGCCTGCCGAAAATGGTCTCATGCAATGTTATTTCCCATTGCCGGCCACAGTCAATGGGCTTTGTTTGTAATAAAAAGCTTGCCCAAGAATAGGCTTCAACTAGTTCCTCTCAAAATCAAGAATACAGAGAACAAGTTGTTGGATTAGTCTTGCATCATGCAAACGAGAAAATTGAACATGCCTCTCGTTTGAAGCAAGTACGTCACCAAGTGATAGAAGTGTCAGAAATCATCCAACGGCCTTTTGAACCTGGTGATAAAAGAAGATACATATTAATGCATCTAGCTAATTTCCGTACTATGGTTCGCAAGATCAGGAAGAATTTCAAGAAAGTCTCAGACATAGCATGTCAAGAACCACCCCAGCTCGCCAGACTGGGGACTCTTTTAAAACAACCCTCAGAGTCAAAAAAAGGATGCGGGGAGTTGAGTGAGAATAGCAGGAACAACCCCAGTCCACTGGACTTGGGACTTTTTCAAATCATCAATCCCCTCCTCAGAGAAAGTCGGTCTTTTCTTGATTGGGGAATAAACCTCAAGAGGAACGAAGAGACAAATTATCAGGAGATTTCCTCCAAATTACGATTCATCAAGAAGTTCTTGAGGCATTGAATCAACAAAAGGAAATGTCTCATCAAATACATGGAAGAAGACAATATCATAGAAATGCTGATAGAAGGGATGTGATGAGTTATGCATCGATTAATGTCATCAATGTTGTTGTTGCTGATCCACCAGATGAGGCTCACTCAGGGGACTCAGATGAAGAGGTTCCTACTCAAGAAGATGTATGCACTGACAAAAATTAAGAAGGTGTGCGTACACGAAGTCAAAGGATTACTCAAAACATAAGTAATCCTTCGAGTAACTCACTTCCCCCTCTCTGAAAAGGATCCAACAAAGGGAAGGGAAAGAACCAGGTTACATATCATTCCTCTGGAAAAGGTCAATCACTCTCACTAGAGTAGAGGTTTTCACAACAGGAGTAAGAAATGAAGGAATTAAGAAGGTTGAATGCAGAACTACTTCAGAGTAGTCTTCTTCTTAAGCATGCTGGAGTCAATCAGCAAAAAGAATTTGTTGTAGCTACTGATATGGATCAAGAATATCCTCCTATATCAGTACACCCTCACAGGTCTAATCCTAAGGGTCAAGTGCAACAATAGTTGGTAGTGCTACCATCAGTTGTAGCACCAATCGCCACATCTTTCCAAGCTCCAGTCATTTCACCTACCCAAGTCCAAGTTCAACTGGATGTTTCTCAAAAGTTAATAACTACTATTGAGTCATTAACAGCTAAGTTAGTAACTGTGGAAGGGAAGCGTGCACAAGTTCAACCAGAAAAGAATGTTTACCCTGAATGGGTAGATTCAAATTCTCCTCCATCCAGTTTTGGGAACCCTGTATTCCCTATTTTAAAAGGTTCAGGCGATCCTGAACAACATTTCACGCATTACGTGTCTTGTTGAGATCCTATGATGGGAACTCCGGAGAAGAAAGAAGCAGTGAAACTCAGATGATTCGTGTGAACCTTGCAAGGCCCATATTTTTTTTGGTATACAAACTTGCAATCCCGGTCAATTACCGGATGGGAGGATCTTCGCCAAAAATTCCTCCTTCAATTCAGCTCAACTTTGCCAAAGACAACAGTTTTCAATCTTACAAACTGTAAGCAAAGGGAAAATGAAAGGGTCTCTGATTTCATTGCTCGATGGAAGGGATTAACATATTCCTTGAGTTTAGCACTCCCTCAAGAATAATTGTGGACAATCTATGTGGAAAATCTACGTGACGAATTACGCACACCGTTAATCCCTGTGAAATACACAGGAGGGTTTCAAGACCTTACTTTAATCGCTCAGTAGATTGAAGATTACCTTATACAAGCTAAGGCTAAATCTCGTGTAATTCCATCTTCTCCAGGAAGTAGAATGGGTAAAGCAAAAACTGCTACAATTATGCTTAAACAAGCACCTGTACCTATTTCTACCTCAAAAACTTCATCTTCTCGAAGGGATCCACCTTCTAAGAACCAAAAACAAAAGCCTTTTCATCCAGATTATCAAAAAGATCAAAGACGAAAACAATTTTAGGATCTGAAGGGAAAACATACTCTTTCTGAAATGAACATGTTCCTGGTTATTTCATTTCGGATCTGGAAAGCAATTTGGTTCAATTGCCAATACCCAAGAGGCCAAACAAGAAAAGAGATGAAGACTGTCCTAACTATTTCCCTTTTCATCAAATGTTGGGGAATCCCATCCAGGAGTGTTTTGTCTTTAAAGACCTCCTGCAAAATATGGTCGACTCAGGACATGTCACATTGAAAGGCTCCTCATCCCAGGTAGCATGTTTCACTGCTACAGTTCCATAAGAGGAAGATGAATGGTAGGATGTCAAAAGAAAAAATGCACAAAAGTATGATGATTGGATGGTTAGAAAGACAATCAATCAAAATCATGCTACTTTATGAACACAATTAAGGAAACCAAGTGTGTCTTCTGCCATGAATGTTGTGGCAAAACCCTCTTAGTCAGAGGAAAAGTCCTCAAAGAAATGGCATGATTCAACGAAAGAAAAATAATCAGAAGAAGATGAGTATGTGTAAAAGCCTATGTTGTCTTTGACTTTGGCGGACTTCATTCCATCTACATCAAAGCCATGGTCACCACCCCACCAAACGACACAGCCTAAACAGGATAATCAGGCAGAGTCTTCCTCAGATGAAGAGTTAATCTTTGGCTATGTTAATATGATTCAATTAACAAATCCATATGCCAGTCGCAGTTTCAATTTCAATGAGCCTCAATTCCCTGTATCAAATAGAGGAATCAGAGGAAGTTCTAGGGGATCAGGATACAGGGGAAGACGTGGATCATTCAGAAGGCACTATTCCAATTCTACCCCTGCTAGAACTGTGTACGCAGCAGAAACTCGTGGTAGAGCCCTTCAGCGAGCTCAGTAAGAACAAGCAAGTTCTTCTACCAATAGCAAATTCTGTCCTGGAACAATTATTTTGGAAGACCGGTTGAAGGTTCCATATTCTTCCTCTCATCATGTAAATGGATCTAATCGGTCCAATCTTCCAAAACTAGAAATATTGCCAACTCCTATCCCGATACAAGATGCATCAAATTCCAAAGCATATGCTTCCAAGGTACCTGCTAAACCACATATTACTATTGCGAAACGCAGACCTCTAGATCAAAAGTATGACATATTGAAACACTTGGCCCATGTACCAGCTAAGTTATCAATTCTGGATGCTTTGAATCTATCAAAAGATCTTTAGGAAGCACTCATCGAGGCTTTGTCAAGTCCTCAGGAGTTTGAAACTGAAATTGATGCAGCTGATGTCTATCACATAGAGAATAATCCTGTAGAATGCCATGAAATAATATCCTTTACTGATAAAGATGAATATGATGTTGTGCATGGACATATTAGACCATTGTACTTGTCTAGAAAGGTCAATGGCATGGATGTTCGATGATCTTTCATTGACAATGGTTCAGAAGTCAACCTCATGTCCATTTGTACACTTTGTCGATTGGGCCTCACAGAATCTAATTTATCTCCTTCCACCATAATGCTACATGGATATGATAAAAATGAACAAGAACCACTGGGTGAAGTTACACTCAGAACTCAGATCGGAGATCTTGAATCCTATTCAGATTTCATGGTTGTTAATCAAGACTCAGCCTTCAACATTTTGCTTGGAAGACCTTGGCTACATCAACATGTGGCTATCCCTTCATCAAATCATCAATGTCTCAAATATTGTTTCGATGGTCATATTGGGACATTATATGGTGATAAGGCCCCGTTCAAGACATATGAGTCTCAATACATTGAGGCGGAATTCTATCACATGAAGCAAAGGGAGAAATCCATAATAAAGGAGATTACTAAAGTTAATTCTCCATATGGTTTGGAAAAAATTCCAGTAAATCCATTTACAAATGTGATTACAGATTATGTGTTGCCTATCAGTCAAATTGAAAAGATAGACCCAAATCAAAATAATCTTATGGAAAGATCCATAATGTCAATTACGGAAATCGAGCCAGACAACATGGGAGAAATTGATAATCTACCAAGTAGTGATGAAAGCACAAATGGTGACGTCTTCTTTTCATCTGCTGAAATCCAACATGTCTATGCTTCACTAATTAGGCCAGAAGAAGTTATAGCAACATCGAAGGTGAATAATGATGTCGATTCTCAATCCATCATCTCCTCTTTATTACCCAAAGAAGACCCTTCATCATCTATCGGGTTGGAAATGGAAGCTTCTTCTTCAAAATATGCAAATTTTGACATCTCTTCAGATAATGAGAATTCTACTTTATCATCTACTATGCAAGTAGAAACGGAAGAAATAACACATGATGAAGAAGAAGAGGAAGATCTCAGAGATGCTCCTACAGTATTTGAAGAGGGTATCTCTACCACTGTGGATGAACTCAGAGAAATAAATCTGGGTACAAAAGGAGATCCACTCCCCACTTTAATCAGTGCGGCCATGACTCTTGAAGAGAAAGAGTTGTATATTTCTTTTCTAAAGAAAAATAAAGATATATTTGCCTGGAACTATACAGAAATTCCCGGGCTTGATCCTGATGTTGCTACTCATCATTTGGGTTTACCAGAAGAACATCGAGGATTTAAGCAAGCCGCGAGAAGAACACACCCAACTTATGCTTCCAAAATTAAATCGGAAGTGGATAAGCTTATCAAAGATAACTTCGTCAGAGAAGTTCAATATCCCAAATTGTTGGCAAATATTGTCCCTATAAAGAAAAAGAACGGACAAATTAGAGTTTGCATCGATTTTGGAGATCTAAATCAGCATTGTCCTAAGGATGATTTCCCAGTTCCGATTACAGAACTTCTAATTGATTCAACAGCTGGATATGAAGCACATTCCTTCCTGGATGGATATTCTGGATATAATCAGATCCGAATGGACCTAGAAGACGAGGAATCTACAGCCTTCAGAGCCCCTCAGAGTGTGTTTTTCTCCCGGGTAATGCCCTTTGGCTTAACAAATACAGGTGCAACTTATCAGCGTGCCATGCATCATATCTTCAAAACCTTCTTAGGGATGTTTGTTGAATGCTATGTAGACGATTTGGTAGTTAAATCCAAACAATGTTCTAATCACATGGCTGATTTGGAAGTCATATTCTGCAATCTTCGACAACATAATTTGAAGATGAACCCCTTAAAATGTGCTTTTGGGGTAACCTCCGGAAAATTTCTCGGCTTTGTTTTACGCCATCGTGGTATTGAAGTCGATCCTGAGAAGACCAAGTCAATCCTTGGTATGTAACCTCCTAAAAATTTTAAAGAATTAAGAGGACTTCAAGGACACTTAGCCAAATTCGGCGTTTCATCACCAATTTAGTAGGCAAAAGTTTACCCTTCACCAAATTAATGATGAAGGGAGTCACTTACCAGTGGAATGAAGAATGTCAAGAAGCATTCAATATTCTCAAGAAATACCTCTTGAGTCCACCGGTACTCATGCCACCTGTTGAAGGAAGACCACTTATCCTCTATGTGACAGCTCTAGAGCGATCATTGGGTGTCTTTCTTGTTCAGAAGAATGATGCTGGGAATGAAAACAGTCTCTACTATCTCAATCGAACCATGCTTGAAGCAAAAACCCGATATTCAAGTATTGGGAAGTGGTGCCTGACATTAATCTTTGTAGTTCAGAAGTTAAGACACTACCTGCAAGATCACGAGGTCCAATTGGTATCTCTCAATAACCCGCTCAAATTTATCCTAAGTCGTCCAATGCTTACAAGACGTCTAGAAAGGTGGGAAGTTATTTTGCAGAAATTCGACATTCAGTTTGTGTCTCAAAAGGCGATAAAGGACCAAGCTCTGGCTGATTTCCTAGCTGAACACCCTTCAGTGGAAGACACATCTTCAGATATTGAACTCCATGATGAGGAAATCTTCTCTATTCAAAAAAGTACTCAGGCATGGGAAATGTATTTTGATGGTGCTTCTAGAAGTCCAACAGGGAGGAAAATGGAAAATACTAAATTCAACAATGTTGGCTTAGGTATTGTGCTCATTTCTCCAGAAAAGGCAGTGTTACCTTATTCCTTCTTATTATTGGAAGGTGGTACCAATAATGAAGCAGAATACCAAGCTCTCATCATAGGTTTGTAATTAGCACTTCAAGCACAAGTGAATCACTTAAAGGTAAAAGGTGATTCAGACCTGGTAATCAAACAAGTCAATGGGGATTATGCCATCAGAAAAGAAGAACTAATCCCTTTGTATGATTAAATCAGAGAGTTAATTGCAGAATTCCCTTTGGAACCAACATTTTATTATGTCCCAAGATCACAAAATGCTCAAGCTGATGCATCAGCTAATATAACCACAGCTCTGGCAGATCCAAATTGGGACGAGACAACCACCAGTATTGCCCACTGTCGTGCAATTTCACATTATGTTCGAATTAGAACAGAAGAAATTAATGAAATTTGTCCTATTCCGGAACCGTATGGTCATACTATAGGATGGATGTCACCTATTAGAGAATGCCTTCAAAATGGAACACTTCCATCTGATAGAGCTGAGAGAGAACAAATTCGGCGATGTGTGGTTAATTTTACTCTTTATGATATCCCAGATCACCTAGAGAAAATTCTCTACAAATGTGGTTTTGATGGAGTTCTCTTTAGATGCATTGATGGTGAAGAGACAATGGCTGTCATGAAAGAAGTGCATGCCGGAGTCTGTGGTGCCCACCAGTTTGGACATAGACTATCTGATCAGATTTGAAGGCTTGGATACTTTTGGCCTTCAATGATACGAGATTGTGTCGATTTCACAAATAAGTGTCATTCATGCCAAGTACATGAAAACTTCATTCATTATCCTCCAGAGTTGCTTCATATAGCTAAATACTCATGGCCATTTTCCACATGGGGAATGGATGTGGTGGGACATTACCCTTCAGCTACGACTAAGCAGTTTAAGTATATTCTTACTGCTACTAACTTCTTTTCCAAATGGGTAGAAGCAATACCTCTCAAGGAAGTCAGTTCTAAATGCATTGTTAGCTTCATCAAGTCTAACATCATTACCAGATTTTGTGTCCCTCATACCATATTGACGGACAATGGCACCAATTTCTGTTCATCCGAGATGAAGAAGTTCTATCAAGAATACAACATCAAATCCAATCATTAATCTTGGTATCATGCAGCAGCCAACGGCCAGATAGAAGCCTTTAACAAGACTCTTTCAAATATACTGCAAAAAATGGTGGATAAAGATAATAGTTCATGGCCTGATAAACTCTTTCATGCTTTATGGGCTTATTGTACTACCACCCACACAACAACTCGGTCAACTCCATATTCATTGGTATATGGAACGGAATCTGTCTTGCCCATTGAAGTTCAACTACCCTCGCTCAGAGTTTCCATTTGTGATCAATCATCTACAGATGAACAATCTCAAAAGAGATTGAATTAATTGTAATGGTTAGATGAGAAAAGATTGTGCGCTTTGCACCACTTGGAAGTCTATCAGAATCGAATAAGATGAGATTTTAACAAAAACGTTCGTCTTCATTCATTCACTCAGAGAGAATTGGTATTAGTTCTCAGAACTCCAATGATACCAGGAAAGAAACCTCCCATGCTTGCGCCAAAATGGGAAGGACCTTATTCAATATATAGGGTCTACTCCAATGGAGCTTATTCATTAATCTCAATGGATGGAGAACTCATCACTACTCCAACCAATGCCAGATTTTTGATGAAGTATTTTGTATAAACAGAAAAAGTCCCTCTTTTTTCCTTGCTATATGACGTTAAACTATACAGCAATAGTCCATACATAAGACCTTAAACTATTTGTACTTTCGTCCCACACGACGTTAAACTGTGAAAAATTTCCCTAAATGGTCCAGTATGACCTTAAACTGCAACTAGGTCCTGTATGACCTTAAACTGCATCATCAACGGTCCATGCATATGACCCTAAACTATTTGTAAGTCCCATACGTCCAACAAGATGTTAAACTGTGCCGTCCTAACTACATGATGCTAAACTGTATAAAAGTCCCTTATGTGCGGAAAGACGTTAAAACTACATAATCATAAAAGGCCATGTATGACCTTAAACTACACTTTTGTCCAGTATGAAAATAAACTGCACCATCCACGGTCCATGCATATGACCTTAAACTATTCGCACTTTCATCCAACATGACGCAAAACTGTATCATCCCTTTTTCTTCCAACATGACGTTAAACTATGAAAAAGTCCCTAATGCATCCAACATGACGTTAAATGGTGTACTCATTTTTCCTCCCTGCATGACATTAAACCGCATAGTCCCCCTTTCGTCCAACATGCCGTTAAACTATATTGTCCCCATCGTCCTAACTACACGATGCTAAATTGTACAGAAAGTCCGTGATACGTCTTACATGATATAAAACTGTATTTTGTCCCTGCTACATGACACTAAACTGTGCAGCACCAATAGTCCTAACTGCAAGACTCTAAACTGCATATTCACTTTATATGTCCTACATGAAATTAAACTATGCATCGTTAAGGTTGTTGTTACCTCTTGTTTCTCACATCGAGCATGACTCACGTGAGCTTATAGTAAACCTCAACCATGACACTCTCTTTGGGCCACTAACCATGTGTAAGTCCCAACAACATTTTTATTATTATTTATGTCATTGTCCCCAAGAACAACTTGATGATTAATTCATTCTTTAATTGAACTACACAGACTTTGATCCTTGCCTTCTAAGATGGGGATGTAGGCAACCTCCCAAGGTTCAAGCCCAAAACCAATCTCTTCACATCGGTTCTCCTCCACCTCATACGATGTTGATTCGTGAAACCACCCCTAGAATCAATATCTTTACATTGGTTCACTTTCATCCTTGTTATACGACGTTAAACTATACGACACTTTTTTCCAGTATGACAATAAACTAGAAATTTCTTTGATACCCTCACCTGAGAGGGAACCATTATTTTCACTGATTTTTCAATCATGTTTCATTTCAAAGACTACGTGCATACATGGCAATGCCCGAACCTTTTATCTTGGGTTAAACCATCAATGCACTAAAGTCCCCTTTCACCCTTCACATGTATGAACCAAATTTTTACAGAGGGTATTTCTTGAACTACATGGGATTGATTCCCATCCTTATAGGATACGTAGGAATGTTTGAGTGTCCCCCGAATCCAGTCCCAAGTCTTTGAGCCTAACCCCAAATTCCATTTTTCAGTCCCTTGGTTGAAAAGTACCTATAAAAACACACACTGTGTATTTCTTACAATGGTCTAAGATCTATGACCCTAAACTAAGATCTCTAATCCTTTTGTCCCACATGACGTTAAACTGTAGTTTAAGAACTACACATGGCTTGATTCTCATCCTTATGGGATACGTAGTGAAGTCCAACATTTCAATTTAGGACCCAGTCACAACATGATTATGGTTAGCATTGATCACTGTATCTCTGTATAAATTGAAGAATACCCAGCTTTATGTGTCATGATCCTAGCCTTAAATATTTTCAAATCCTCATAACACTTTTCATGACTTCTAGTCACAAAAATTTCAAACTTTTGAGAGTTCCTTTATCTGACTATGCAGCACGTGCCCATAGGCGGCCTTGCATGAACAGTCTACATAACAGACTTGTTAGCCAAAAGATACTATTATTTTACTATGCAGCCAATGCCCTTAGGTGGCCCTGCATAGTTCAACCCCCTAACGGGTTTGTCGGATAGTGGTAACTTCATTCTTGGGAAGAATGCCTCTTTTGTCCTTATTTTTCTTAAATGACAGCATGTAGTGATCCACAAAAATAGAAATCCTTAACATATTTGTCCCATATCCTTTTTCAGGATCTGAAAGTATTCAAGTATATGGTTTATATTCTCCTTCCCTATGTTTGGGTCAGACCTTTGTAGGAGTAATATTCTTCAAGTTCTTTTATAATCTTGTTTGGAAATATCTTTTCCATATTCAAGTACCTCTTTCCATACAACAAACTCTATACTTTGGAAGATTTTAATCTCCATAAAATTTCACTGGCTTTTAGCACTAAGAAAGTAAATTTCTGAGAGTTCTTTTGCCTAACTATGCAGCACGTGCCCATAGGTGGCCTTGCATAAACAGTCTACATAACAAACTTGTTAGCCAAAAGATACTATTTTATTTAACTATGTAGCCAATGCCCTTAGGTGGACCTGCATAATTCAACCCCCTAACGGGTTTGTTAAATAATGGTAACTACATTCTTGGAAACTAATTCTTCTAATTCCTTTTAGCTCTTTTTCATATCATTCCTTAGATTAAAATACTCTTAAGTCATAACTTACATATTTCCCCTCATACTTGAGTATGGTAATATGTTTTCAGAAGAATTTTCAAGGAATTGAGTCAATTCTAATCCATTTCGGTTAGAGCTATTTCGACCTTAAACATTAGCCTTTTTATGTCCAACGTGCATGACATTAAACTGCCCACAAAAGACAGGGGAACTCTGAATAAAAGTCATGTTCCCAGCTCACTAAACATACATTTTGTATGATTTAGGTAACATTGAGAAAAGAAAAGGTTTGAAGTTTTAGGGTTATTTACATTAATCCTAGTAAAAATCAAACTATTCTTACTAGGCCCATTGGCTTAGGTAAAATCTAAATCATGTATAAAAAGAGAATTCAAGTACAAATGATTGAAGATGAAAGTGTTTTTCATTGATACAGAGGAGATAGAAGGACATCCACAGACTGGAGTCTCTTCCTTTTTTCTGGAATTACAAAAGGCTTTCAACATAACTCCTCATTTGATTTATGAAATCCCAAGCCTCATCAGTAACCACCTGGAATTCATTCCTTCAATTGGATACAATAAGAGATGCAGTGATTCCGTCTCTTCTTGGAAAAATTGTAAAAGGATGTTCATGAGTGCCATTTGAGAAAATTTTCTGCTGATCAAACAGTGACTCTGTTTCTTTCCAAGAAACTTTGAAGATGGATACATGGATTTGAGAATGGATAATTGGAAGTAAAGATCCATTTGGAGAGAGTACTCTTTTCAGATATTTCTCTAATACCATGTTTGTCTTCCCTCCACCAACCGGAAGTAGAAAACATTTCATCCCATGGGTTTTCAATTTTCATATCTACAAGGAAATGACATGGATGAAGAATTTGAAATTTCACACCATTGTTGTTTCTCTTAATGCACAGCATAACCGAAATAGAGGAGTAGCAATGCAGCTGCATTTCAGCTGTATATTTATTTTCATTTGGAACATTGACTCCTTGCAGATGACCATGACCATACAGAGACAGATATATTCTCTGTGGGAAATTAAGATGATATTTCTTCAAGTACTTAGCCAGATCTGGGAAAGTGCTGTCGCAGATATCATAGTCATCATGGCCAACAATATTCATCATGTCATAAATCCTCTTGCTATCCATTTCATCAACTATTCCGGGTCTAAGATCCATTGAATCTTCACAAAATTTGAATAAAATAACTCTTAAATGGGTTTATTTTTCATAAAATTTGTGAAAAAATTCAGAAAAATGTCAAAGGCATTAAGGCGCGCAAGTTTAACACTTGGCGCGCATGTATGGATGTGCCGCACAAATATTTGCCGCGCAAGTAGCACCGCGCAGGCCCAGATACCTTGACAGTAGCACGACATCAAGGAAAACTCCAGAAAACAGAGCAACTTGTGCAGCTAAAGTGACCTGCGCGGCGAGAGCTCGAAAGTATGAAGTCCGGAAATCCGGATGCTTGTACGGAAGTGAGGCCCTCTATTTCTAGACGCGGCCGGGACCCTGCGCGTCATACCCTGCGCGATCAAGGGCCGTATCCCTACACGTCAGGCCTTGCGTGCCCAAAGCTCATTTGCGCGCCCTACCGTGCGCACCCCAATTTCCTTGTGATTCTAGATTTCCTCAGAGTCAAATCCTCTATTCTCTCCGGATCCAACTCTGAGGGGGGACTTTTGTTGACGCTCCTTTCGTCACAGAATCTAAAGATCAGAAAAAGGAAATGACTTAGCACCAATTGATTCATCCTTTGGAGAAAATATAAAAAATCGACAAAGGGATGAACACGGAGAAGATTTCCCATTAGTCGCGCAAGTTTCCTCATAGTCGCGCATGTCCACTTGCGCGACGCATTATGGTCAGGCAAGTGACTTGCGCGACCTAAGTGATAACCACCCGGGGTCTTCTCCTGCCTATAAATAGATCCTGTGGGCCCCCCATTCGAAGAGGATTTTTTCCAGAAACTCATATTTGAGCTCCCGGCACCCTATTCTCTTCTCAAATCTTCCGAAACACTTCTAAGGTAATTTATTACCTAGAACGGTATATCTAAAGAGGGGGAGGAAGGCCTAAGTGTTGAAAATCATCAACACTTGCACGCCTGAGTGGCCAGCCCTTAAGGTAAAAGGCCCACACTTGCATGCCACCTTACTCCTTCAATAGATCTTGTGCACCCCTCTTCTGGAAGAACCTCAAGAGGATTCTAAAGGATTTAATGAAGAGTCGCTCAAGTATTACCCTTCTGGTCAATCGTCACGCAAGTACACCATGTGTCGTGCAGACATACCTACGCGACCAGGACTTGCACGCCCACGCAGTACCTGCGCGCCTGCCAGGACTTGCACGCCCCTGCCTTTTTGGGTGCCTTTCTTTCCCATTTCACCCCTCTTAAGCCATTACACCATTCCTATTCAAGATTCAGTCTTCAAGAAACTCTTAAATGCCATTTATGGAATGATTTCTTGATTTGAATTCCTTATCTAAAAAGAATTCTATGGAATATCTCTGAACACCTAGTGATTTACACATCTTTATGTCACTAAAGATTGAGATTTCATTCATTCAACCACATCCTTTAAGATGAGAGAATCTTTATCCTGGGCCTCCTTTTTAGAAGTAAGCCCCAATCTCAAGTATGGGCATCCTCTTTAAGAGTAAGCCCCAAGTCCTCTAATTTGGGAATCCTCATTAGCAGTAAGCCCCAATTCTAAATGTTACCAAATCTGGGCATCCTCCTTAGGAGTAATCCCCAGTCCCCTAATTTGGACATCCTCCTCGGGAGTAGGCCCCAAACCTTAATTCCCTTAACCAGGACATCCTTTTCAAGAGTAATCCCCAGTCTTAATTTCTCTTAATCAGTCATAATTTACCTTTGATCTGGGATTCCTTTTCAAGAGTAAAACCCAATCATAAGTCTTCTCCTAATTTGGGCCTCCAATAAAGATTAAACCCCAAGTTAGAGTATTCAAAATCTCCATGAAGCACATATACCATTATGGACCCTATTCCTGGATTTCTTCTCTAAAGTAAATCCTAACCTTCATTTATCTGGGCAGTCATACATACATAAGCCCCACATTATTTCTTATGATTGCATCTTTCATGGCACAATTGTCTACTTTTTTTACCAATACCTATTGTTTCTCACACTGAGCATGACTCACGTGAGCTTAGAGTGTAAAAGTAATTGTGAAATCCTTCTTTGAGCCATCAATCATAAACATCATACTCCCTTACTCGAACTACATGTGTTCTGATTCCTTTTCTAAAACGAAAGATACGTAGGTAGCCCGTCTATGGGTTCGATCCCAACTATAAAATAATCAATGTCCTTCTGAATGAAAATAAAATTCAAGTGCCCCACTGAGTGGCTCTAAACGAGCATGGTCATCATAATGACCAAGAGACGTCTGTATAAATGTGTCGAAGGGTACCATTGACCAAGAATATCTAATAAATATAGATGATTCTCTATTGATGAAGAACCTCGAATACATACAAAAGATTCTCTAAATTTCCGACATATATAATAATTGATTGTCAGATCTGAAGGAAAGCTCATTTTTTTACTTGGTAATGTAATAAGGATTCACGAACACAACTTAAATCTATAAAGAGAGTCCCGGAGTAGACAATAATTCCCCTCAAAAAGGTGTGATGAGTCCGACCTCCCATCCTCTCGACCAATGAAAATTCCAAAGCCTCATCAGTGCACAACCTAATTAGCACCTACCTTTGGAACGTAGGTCCGAATGGATGTGGAATCATTGGATGTTTCCGGTTCTACGGACAAACCCGTTAGAAACCGATCGGAATGTTTGAACCTCCCATCAAGGTGGTCATCCTTGGATTACGAGGGAAACAATTGTGTAGAGAATGAACATGTAGAATTCAATATGGTTATATCTTTCAAAGACTAGGACTAATAAGATATCAAAAAAGGACATATAGGACCCTTGTATGTATCCCATTGAATAATTGACATTGACATTCATCGAGCCTTCATTGATAATGGCTCATGAGTTAACCTTATTCTGGTCCAAACACTCTTGTAGTTGGGTTTAAATGAATCTCACTCTTCCTCATCCTTTATAATGTTACATGATTATAACAAGTATAAGAAAAATCCTATCTGTGAAATAAAACTCCAAAATGTGTTCAAGAATCTCTTATTTGAGTTAGAATTCATTGTTTTTAGATAGGAAAAGACCATTTAAATTCTATTATGATGACCTTGGATACATCAGCATGTGGGTATCCACTCATCATTCTACAAATGCCAAAAATATTGTATCGAAATTTTTTTTGGACATTTCTTGCTGATAAGGCCCCATTCAAATCATGTGAGTCATAATACAGTGACTCGGGGTTCAACTATAAAGGAGGGAAACAATCCATGGCTGTCAATTTCGCTCGGATCAATGCCCCAATGTGCCAGGAGATAATCATGACTAACCAATTCATTATGATCAATGTATAGTATGCTATCCCCATTAACCAATTCAAATAGGTGAGCTAAAATTCATGCAAAAACTCAGAAACATCAATGGAATCAATTACGATTGGTGAGCCTAATAGCATTGGAGAAGATGTAGTATCTCAAAGAAATATTGAATACATAGATGAAACTTTCTTCCTTCCATCCCCAAATATGAAAAAAATTCATGTTTCATTATTTAGTTTGGAATAATTTGTCACATAAATTGGAAAAAACATAGGTCCTCAATCTCAGTCCCATATCCCCACAGCAGATCTCCAATATGCCTCGCACCATTATTTGTGCCCGAAATTGTAGCATCATATTACAAATGAATGAATGATGACCTCTCCCCAAAATATAAGAATCTTGATTAATGACCTAAATTACAAGAAATTGTGGAAGAGTCAATGTGCGGGGAAGAGGAAATAGTGGATGATCTTAGAGATTTACCTCCATCATTTCAAGAGGGTGTCTCCACCAATGTCAATGAACTTAGAGATATAAATTTGGCTATATATGATGTCCCAAAACAGAATTTGACTAGTGTGGCCATGAAATCCAAAGAACATGAGTTTTAGGCTTCCTTCATGAAGTAACACCAGGATGTGTTTTCCTATAACTATAGAGAGATGATAGGAATTGACCCTGATGGTGCCACAGATCACTTGGGTATTCCAAAAGACAATCAAGGCTACAAATAGGCAGCGAGATGAACACAACCAACTCATGCATTAAAAATTGTGGATGAGGTGGATAAACACATCAAATAAAACATTATTGATAGGTAAATATTCAAAATAGTGATCTAAACTTTTTTCTATAAAGAAGAAAAATGGGAATATCATATTTTTCATTAACATCATAGGTCTCAACCACCATTTTCAGAAAGGTCAATTCCCATTTCAGATCAGTGAACTCCTGATTGATGCAAAGGATGGATATAAATACCTCTTATTCATGGATGGATATTGACGGTATAACCACATCATGATGGACATAGAATATTAAGAAGTTACATCATTTCGATCCCCCAAGAGATTACTATTCTATCCAATATTTCCATTTTTCTTAAAGAACACTCATGCCACATACCAACGAGCTATGCATCACATCCCAAACCATTCTTGGAGATGTTTGTTGAATCCAACCTTGAAGATCTAGTGGTTATGTCCCAACAACATTCTAACTGCCTGACTGACCTAGATACCATATTCAAAAATCTATGGGAACATATTCTATACATGAACCCCCAAAAAATGTTTTTTTAGGAAACCTCAGAGTATTTACTCATCTTTTTCATACACCATCGCAATACCAATGTTGATGCAAATTAATCTAAAGCTATCTTTGGGATGTAACCAACTAGAAACCATACTAATTTGAGAGGACATAAAGGACACTTTTCATATATTCATCACTTCATATCCATCTTTACAGGCATGTGTCAATGCATAAATTGATTTTTGAAGAAGGGGATCACATATCGGCAGAATAGAGACTTCCAAGAATCATTTGAAAAACTCAAGAGATACCTCTTTACCACACCAAAGTTAAATACCACCCATTGGGGGAGAAGCCACTCACTATGTATGTGATGGCCATGGAGTTTTCATTGGTCACCTTCATTTCACAAATGAATGATGATGGGAATACAAAAACCATTATTATCTCATTCAATCAATAGTCAACACTGAGAATCATTGTTTAGATATCAAGAAGATATGATTAACATTAATCATTGTTTTTTAGAAACTGAGGCACACAATATAACACCATGATGTGGAATTGGTCTCTTGTAATAACCAGCTCAAATTTATCCTCCATCGTCCAATATTTATTGGACATCTTACATTGTGGGTGGTTATTCTGTAGAAATTTGATATACAATTTGTTCCCTAGAAAGCAATGAAGAGCCAAGCCGTTGCATATTTCCATGAAGAAAACCCATATTTACAATCAACATCATTAAATACTAAATTTATTGATGAGGATATATTTTATATTCATGAAATCACCCAAATATGGGAAATATATTCTGATTGTGCGTCCAGGAACCCGATAGGGAAGAAAATAGATGGTCGTATGCTCAACAAAGTTGGTTAGGGATTGTGGTCATTTCCCTAACGAATATAGTTTTATATTACTCATTCCTATTTTCTTAATTTTATACCAAATATAAAATAGTATATTTCCATTATTTTCTGTTTAGTTATCATATTGCATTTTTCTTTTCTGTTAATTAATTTTATCATATAGCATATTTCTATTTTGTGAAATAGTGTTATAATAATATTTATAAATCAGATGGTATAGTTTTATCATGAAATATGGTGATTTACACAGAAATTACAAATAAATTACTCATCTAATGAATATACGATGGCATTTATCATGAAATGATAATAATATCCTCCATCATATATTTATAAAATGTTTACTTTATATGTATTTTATGTGTAATTTATGTTTAAATCCACATATTTCATGATAATTATATACCATTGAATTTATAAATATTATGATAACACTATTACACATAATGGAAATATACAATTGGTCTTTCCAAAATTTACCCAAGTTTTAAGGGTCAAGCGGTCGCTTGCAGTGCAGCTTGGGTTGTCGAATCCTCAGAGACTTTAGAAGAACCTTTAGACACTCAATAAGAAGAGATGGATTTTTGGCTATGAAGTTGCGAACATGGGTTGATTTTAGATGGTTTTTAAAGATCACTAAAAGATCAATGTGAATTCAAATTATGAGGAAATGAGTTGATCCCAGGTTATTGCTCGGGGTGGATTGAATGAATTCTTTTTTTACGATTTTAATTTCATTAACTGAAGAAGGATTCATGAAATGAATTCAAACTAACATAATCAATTACTGATTAAACACCTTCAAAACACATTATAATCATTTATACACTTTTAGGATCATTTTCATGAGAACTCCAAGGTAAAGGATATAATTAGCACATCAAAGTGGGGTAAATAAAATCAATAAGGAAGAGGAAGAATAAAAATCATTGAATGAAAGAAACTAAATTAAAAGAAATTAATAAAATTTAGAGAGTAAGAAATAATATTCAATCCAGCCCCTTGTTACTCCCTTGGATCGACCCATAAAAGAGCTATCCCTCCATTGATGAAAAGTTCTCAACGAAAGCAGAATTTATACTTATGAGGGTGGAATTGAAGAAGTAAAAACAACAAAAATAACGATCACTCCATCATTATGTGAACAAAATCACAAGGTTTGGTGTGAAAATTTTCACACCTTGAGGAAACGGTATCAAGGTGATATGAATAAGAACAGAATAAGTGAAGAAGAACTTTTATTGAAGACTAATGAAATTCGAACAACTTACATAAGAAGGAAGAACATTACAATGGCAAATTGGCATAATAACATTACAATGAAATGAAAGCACCAAGATCCCTCAATCCTCCATCCCTACTACCCTAAATAAGAATTTTGTAATCCTTTTTCCTAGATCCCATCATCCCATGTTCCTTTAATTAATTTTGTTGGCGAAAGGTGGGTGTACATTTAATGCATAAGAGACTTTTCAACTCTTGCCTCGAAGTGGGATCCATCTTCCTACACCGAAACTAAGAGCCAAAAGAACCATCTAGAAAGCCGAATTGGAGTGTGACCTAGAAGACGTAAATGAATCCCCAGATGTCCCCTAACATCCTGTCAAATATCAGCCCAAAATAAAAATCCTTTCTCAAGATATGGTATAAATAGTTGGATGTTTTTCTGGGCCCCAGAATCTGGCCCAGAATTGCATCTTCAATTTGGTACCCCTTAATCACCACCATGTAGGACGAATTAGCACTGGCTCCAGAAGACCTATTTGTTACCCTATATGTTTTCTATCGGTATGTAATGTTTGGGCTTCATTGGGACTATATTGTAGGGCCCATCGTCCGATCAGTGGGATGATATCCAATCTGCCTTCTCCAGAATTGTTTCCTTTCTTCGCCAAAAATCCTCATCATCCTTTATGAATCCTCCATTGATCCCAGAATGAAAAATGTTCATATTTATGTTTATATCCATTTCCAAAAATATCAAATTAAAATATGGAAAATTACATTCTTTGAAATCAGATGAAACATTGGGCCTAAATTGGTGCATATTAGGCATGAAGTGCACAAATGATGAGAATGGATGTTCAAAATTAAAATCCACTAACTCAGGCCCATAAGATCAAAAATGAACCTTTAATACCATTAAAATTTAATCAAAATATGTGTTATTATTGGCTAATCACACCCCCAACTTGAGTTTTTCTAGTCCCGAGCAAAATATATCTCAAAAAAATGAAATTCAAATGACATTTTCCAAAATCATTTTAATACACATTTCTCACCCAAAGATCTCATACCAAAAAATTATGAAACCCATCAAAATCATTTAAAAAAATCTATGTCCATAGGCATATCTCAAGCCCATGCTCATTCCTTTGTTCATATTCATCGCCATATTTCATCCAAATTCAATTAAGCAGGATGAAGTGTTGTGCGTCACAATAGACATGGGGGTTCATTTTCCTTTGAGGGGGAAAAGGTGGAAGCGCTAGGCGAAATCAAATTTTAATAATAAAATGAGTACTCATTTTTTTATTTTATTTGTTTTTGTTGTGTGGATTTCTTTGGATTGTTTTTTGCAATCTTGCCATGGTAATTGAAATTGAACTCAATCGAGGAAACCCATGTAGCAAGACTTTGCCGATGACTCTCGGCTCAAAGACCATAGGGTAAAAAGTGAAGCTCATATACTCGGGCATCATCTCGAGTTAACTCAATCAAAAACAAATTCAAATTACCAAAAATAGAGATAAAATTCCCAACTCTAGGCTAGAAAACTATGGAGTCACGATCCCCAAGTGCCGAAACCCACACATTAGATCAATTCATTGCTCTACGCGCAATTGATTTTTTTGGAATACCCATGTTAAAATTAAAATTATCTCCAATCCTATGATATTTATTATGGGTCCCCAAGAAATCAAACTAAAACCCCACAATCTAGAGGAAGTGCATTGTGTTTTTTTAATAATTGGATGAAAATATAAATGGTGAAAAATCACATTGGACAACCACACTTTCAAATATCTATGCACATGAACATAAACTTTCATTAAAATCAGAATCAAGGCATGGAAAATTATTTGATATCCAATTTTAGATTTTGGAATGTGTGTTATCTTGTTCAAGGATAATGACATTTTTCCTTCCACACATTTTCATCTCCCCTAAACTTAGAATAAAACTGTCCCTGGTGTTTAATGAATTGAAACATAGAAGGGGTAGGATAGGAGATCAACGAAGACATTGAAAATGAAAATTATGGACTGAAGTCACCTAGTGGTTGATGTTCGAAATACATTCCCATGTCTCCCTTCAGTTCTGGTTTGTTTCCCAATGGTTGGATGATTGTGCCCAGCTTTTCCCAATAACCTATGACATGCCTTTAAATTTTTTTAATATATATATATATATATTTTATTTTTTTACCTAAAAAAACATAAAAATAACATAAACTGATGATACATTGTCTTCTATATATTTTCTGGGTAAGGTACTACTCATGGATCACACCGCGTGACACAGATGAATACAGTGCTCCCCTTTCATACCCATCCTTACTCATAAAATAAGAACAAGTCAACAATCTGTTTTTTTTAAATAACTACAAAAAATTAAATAAAATAAATTAAACTGATGATACATTGTCTTCTTTATATTTTCTGGGTATGGTATTACTCAGGGATCACACCGCGTGACACGGATGAATACGGTGCTCCACATTCATGCCCATTATTACTCATTAAAGAAGAACGGGTCAATAGTCTATATTTTTTTAAAAAAAATAACAAAATGAAGAAGAAGGAAACAAAAGATGATTCAAAATGATTAGAAACATGAAAACCACAGGTTACCTCCTGTGCAGTGCTTTTGTTTAACATCATTAGCCCGGCATGGATCCTAAATCTATCAATTTTTTTCGGGTACATAGGTTGGCTCTGTTAACTCACCCTTATTTCCGGTTTATTGAATGATTCAATGAATTGTTTTAACGTATGACCATTGACCTTTAAAATGTTACCACTTGTGGGATCCTGAATCTCTACTACCTCATGGGGGTACACATGATGCACTATGAATGGACATGACCATCTAGACCTTAACTCTCCCAGGTGTAAATGATGTTTTGAACTATACAAGAGCACATGTTTTCCAAGTTCAAATTGTTTGATATTGACATTCTTGGATTGGTAGGCTTGAAATCTAGCTTTATTTATCCTTGAATTTTCATAAGACTTCATCCTAAGTTCCTCAAGTTCATTATGATCTCATTTCCTCTATTCTTAGGCTAAAGAAATGTCGAATTTCATTTTTTTGATTTCCCAAAATGCCTTATTCTCAATTTCAACAGGTTAATGGCATACGTTTCCATAAACCAACCTATATGGTGAAATTCCTAGGATGGTTTTTAATGCTGTACGATATAACCAAAGATCATCCAAGAGTTTTCAGCCCATTCTTTCCTATAGGGGTTGACAGTTTTTTCATGAATATTCTTAATCTCTCTATTTCTATCTCAGCATGACCATTGGTTTGAGGATGGTACATAGTGGAAACATTATGAGAAATTTCCTACTTATACATGAGTGAATAGAATGGGTGATTATAGAAATGGGTTCCTCAATCACTGACTATAGCCCTAGGAATTCCAAATTTAGAAAATATATGCTCTTTCAGAAATCGGAACACAACATGATGGTCATTGGACTTGGTGGGAATAGCTTCAACCCATTTGGAGACATATTCAACAGCTAAGAGGATGTATAGGTATCCCTTAGAGATTGTAATGGGTCCCATGAAATCAATTTCCCAACAATCAAAGATTTCAACAACCAAAATGGGAGTGAGGGGCATTTGATTCCTTTTGGAAATGGATCCTAATTGCTGACACTAAGGACAACTTTTACAGAATTGGAAGGAATCCTTATTGAGGTTCGGCCAGTAGATACCACTTTGGAGGACCTTTGAAGTGGTTTTATTTATAGAATAGTGGCCTCCACATGCCTCTCCATGATAAAATTTTAGAATGGTCTCTTGCTCAGACTTAGGAACACATCTCCTGATGATTTTATCAGGATAAAACTTGAAGAGGTAAGGATCATGAAACACATAGTGTTTGACATCAGAAAGTAATTTCCTCTTAGCTTGGGTCCCCAGGAATTTTGGAATGTCACAAGTCACCAAATGGTTTTCTATGTCAGCATAACAAGGGTAATCACTCACTGAATAGAGGTGCTCATCGGGAAATGAATCAGAAACAAAGAGGTGGTGTGAGTTCTCTTTGAATTCCATCCTAGAGCGGTGATCAACTACAACATTTTCAACACACTTTTTATCCTTAATGGTCAAATCGAACTCTTGAAGAAGAAGGACCCACCTAATCAATCTATCCTTGGCATCTTGTTTTTGGAAAAGGTATTTTAGAGCTGACTGGTCAGTGAAGACAATGATGGGTGATCCTAAGAGATAAGATCAGAATTTCTCTAAGGAAAAGACAACAGCAAGCAACTCTTTCTCAGTGGTGGTGTAGTTTATTTGTGTATCATTTAAATATTTTCTTGCATAAGCAATGACACATGGAGTTTTCTCACACTGTTGTACTAAGACTACTCCTAATGCGAAGTCACTTGCATCACACATGAGCTCGAAAGGAAGTTTCCAATTTGGAGATTGCATGATAGGTGGAGATATAAGAGTCGACTTGAGTGTAGATAATGATTCCTCACAACTTTATGTCCACAAAAACGGATCATCTTTTACCAAAAGAGCACAAAGTGGTTGATAAATAGAGCTGAAATTCCTAAATAACCTTCTATAAAAACCAGCATGTCTTAAGAAGGACCTCACTTCCTTAATAGTTTTAGGAGAGGGAAGGTGATTAATGATGTCAACCTTTGTTTTATCAACTTCAATCCCTCTACCAGATATTAGATGACCTAGAACATGTCCATCCCTTACCATGAAATGGCATTTTTCTCAATTTATTATGAGATTATTATCTTCACACCTTGACAAATCCTTTTTAACATTTATAAGGCATGCCTCGAAAGTATCCGCAAATATGGAGAAATCATCTGTGAAGACCTCTAAACAATCCCCCACCATGTCCGAGAAGATTCCCATCATGCACCGCTGGAAGGTACCATGGGAATTACATAATCCAAAGGGCATGCACTTGAAGGCAAAAGTGCCGAATGGACAAGTGAAGGTTGTTTTTACTTGATCCTCTAAGGATACTTCTATTTGATTATACCCTGAGAATCCATCTAGGAAGTAGTAGAATTGATGACCCGCTACTCGCTCGAGGACTTGATCAATAAAGGGTACGGGGAAATGGTATTTCATAGTACACGAGTTGAGTTTCTTATAGTCAATACATGCTCTCCATCCACTACTGACCCTTATTGGAAGCATCTCTCCATCCTTACTGGTTATTACTGTGATTCCAGTTTTATTTGGAACCACATGGATTGGGCTAACCCACTCAATCTCAGCTATAGGATAAATGATACTAGCTTTTAACAATTTCAAATGTTCTTTTATCACTACTTCAATGAGATTAGGATTGAGTCGCCACTGAGGTTGACGACATGGCTTTGAATCGGATTCTAGAACAATTCTATGAGTCCCGATAAGTGGGCTAATCCTAGGAATATCAGATAGGGTCCATCCAATGGCTTTCTTGTGTCTCCTAAGGACATCTAGATGCATCCTTTCATGATCAGCTTCAAGAGAGGAAGAAATGACAATAGGAAAGTATTGATTGTCCCCTAAGAACGCATACTTGAGTGATGAAGGTAAAACCTTAAATTCAAGATCAGAGTGGGTTTCAATTTCCAAAAAGGATGAGACTTTGTATTGAACTCAGTTTCTTTGTTCAGGTTTCTTGAAAAAATTGGTTCCTTGTGAAAAGAATTTTCATCCACTAAATTAGCTATAGTAGTTTCATGAATGGGTATTGACTCGGTGTTATTGATTTCACCCTTGGTATCATTGATTGGTGATTCTATAAAATCATCAATAGAGCTATCTGAAAGATATTCAAGCCAAGGAGACAAATTTCCCTCATGTGAACAAAAAAAATCAATCTCTTCTTGACTTAAACATCCTTCAGTAATTCATTGATGTTCCTTGAGTTCACTATCAACACTACCTATCCAATTAACCTCATGGATCTCTTCATCATCCCCAATTTGAGAGTTTTCATTGTATATGTTCATGTCTAGACTCATGATTCCAAATGTGATGGTCATGTTCCCATTTAGGACTCGGATAACAGAGTTGATTGTTGCAAGGAAGGTATGACCATGTATGATTGGGGTTTTCTCCCTAGGACCTAAGCTTGGGTGATTTTCAAGAACAATAAAGTCAGCTGGGTAAATGAAATTTTCAACTTTCACCAAAACATCCTTTATGATCCCCTTTGGAACCCTAATACTACGATCAGCAAGATAAAGTGTGACAGATGTGGGTTGGAGCTCTTCTAGGCCTAATTAGCAGTACACAGCATAGGGGATGATATTTACACTAGCACCTAGGTCACATAAGGCCTTGAAAACATTTCTCACTTCTAGTTCAACATTGATGTAAGGGAAACCCGGGTCTTTCAAATTACGAGGAATGGTCCCTTGAATGATGGTACTCACATTAGCAGCCAAAAGACATGGTTTTTATGTGAAAAGTTTCATTTAAAAGTGCACAAGTCCTTAAGGTAACATGAGTATGCAGGAATGGTTTGGATTCCATCGAGGAGTGGAATGTTCAACTTGACTTGTGAGAATATTTCCATCAATGTTTCACTCAATTCAGGCTTGGTTTTCCCCCTCATGCGTTGAGGAAATGGTGCAGGTTGTGTGGTTGTTTTTTGAAGGGTTGTTTCTTTGAAAATGTTATCATGTTTTTCAGTTTGATCATGTGGTTCATTTGAATTTTCATTAGTGTTTGAAGCTTTATATGGTATTTGAACTATTGGTTCATGTTTCTCAATTGATTTCCCACTTCTCAAAATTATCACAGCCTTTAGTTGTTCATAAGTTAATTGAGTGAAACTTGTCTCTCCCCTTGATGATTTTTGTGGAATGGCCTCTGTGGGAATGGGTTCCTTTCTAGTTTTGATGGTTTGAAGATCCTGTTTAAGGGAAGTGACTTTTGAGTTCATCCTTTCTATTTGTTTTCACATTTGTTCAAGGATTGGGAGAGGGACATATTGGGAAGGGGCTTGTGTTGGTTGGGTAATCCCAGGGGGATACATTGGTTGTTGGATGGGTTGTTGGTATTGGACTGGAGGATGTTGGTATTGGACCGTTTGTGGTTGGAATTGGTTATGGTTTTGAAACTTTTTTGTAGGGTAGGGGGTTGGTCCTTATGGTTGGCTAGGTTGTTGGTTATCATTCCATCAGAAGCCTGGGTGGTCATTATACCTTGGGTTGAATGTGTTTGGGTTTTGGGGATTTTTAAAGTTTAGGGAATTGACTTTAGTTGGTGTTCCTCCTAAGAGAACATCCCTGATGGATGGAATGGTTGGGAATTTGTCTGTTTTGTGGTCATGTTTGTCACAGATTGTGCAAACATGGTCTACAATTTGGATTTCATGGATTTTCCTATGGTCTATCTCTTCAACCTTCCTAGAGAGTGCTGCAAGTTTCACCCTAAGGATTTCCTCTTCTCTAAGTGTATGCATTCCAGCAGTTCTTTGAGGCTTTTCAGAATAAGGTGATGTTCCCCATGTTTGGTTTTTTTCAGCAAGGATTTCTAGGTACTCGTAAGCATCATTTGGGGATTTGTTTTTAAAGGTCCCGTTACACATCATGTCAATGAATTGTTTGTTCCCTGGGCCCAAACCTTCATAGAAAATTATTACTTGTTCCAGAATAGAAAAACCATGGTGTGGAACCATGTTTAGGGTGTCTTTGAACCTCTCCCATGTTTCATAGAATGACTCCCTCTTTTTCAAAAAAAAATGGATACTCTTTTTAAGTGCAGTTGTTTTATGGTGGGGATAGAATTTCTTTTAGAATTCTCTTTGCAGTTAGTTCCAAGTGTGGATTGATGAAGGTATCAGATTGTTTAACCATTTCTTTGCTTGATCCTTAAGTTAGAAAGGAAAGAGCCTCATCTTAGCTGATTCATGTTGATGTGGTGAGCACATGGTTTTAACAATGTCATTGAACTCCTTGAAATGAAGGTAAGGCATTTCTGACTCCATCCCATGGAAGGTTGGAAGGTGGTTTAGGAAATGATGTTTAAAGACATAGTGGGCATCTCCTAGGGCATCATGCCTAATGAAATAGGGTGCATTGGTCCAGGTAGGTGTAAGGTAGTAATTCATGGTTTGATCGATTGCATTCCCCAAATTTGGGGCTGCCTCATTTAGATTTCCATTTTGGTTCCGGCCCGGGTTTATGAGTTTGTTTATTTGAAGACCCTTGATTAAAATTGACTCAATCTTTAAATCTATATTATTAGGAAGATTAGGATCCAATGGTGTACTTTAATACCCTATCCTATGACTTTCCACCCTAACTAGTCTGTTTTAGTTATCACGGGTGAAGGCGAACATGCGCCAAAAGAAAAAAAAAGTGAGAAAGGGAAAAAATAAGAAATATTGGGTGAGAATAGAAGAATGGTGGTGAGGAAAGAAGATTTTTTGTCTAAGGAACTTACTTGGTCCCTGGAAACGGTGCCAAAATTTGGTCTCGCCCAAATTTACCCAAGTTTTAAGGGTCAATCGGTCGCTTGCAGTGCAACTTTGGTTGTCGAATCCTCAGAGACCTAAGAAGAACCTTTAGACACTCAATAAAAAGGGATGGATTTTTGGCTATGAAGTTTCCAACTTGGGTTGATTTTAGATGGTTTTGAAAGAGCACTAAAAGATCTATGTGAATTCGAATTATGAGGAAATGAGTTGATCCCAGGTTATTGCTCAGGGTGGATTGAATGAATTCATTTTTTTACGATTTTAATTTCATTAACTCAAGAAGGATTCATGCAATGAATTCAAACTAAACTAATAACTTACTGATTAAACACCTTCACAACACATGATAATCACCTATACACTTGTAGGATCATTTTCATGAGAACGTTAAGGTAAAGTATATAATTTTCACATCAATGTGGTGTGAATAAATTCAATAAGTAAGAGGAAGAATACAAATCATTGAATGAAAGAAACTCAGTTAAAAGAAATTAATAAAATTTATAGAGTAAGAAATAACATTCAATCCAGCCCACTTCTACTCCCTTGGATCAACCCATAAAAGAGCTATCCCTCCATTGATGAAAAGTTCTCAACGGAAGCAGAAATTAGACATACGAGGGTGGAATTGAAGAAGTAAAAACAACAAAAATAATGATCACTCCACCGTTGTGTGAACAAAATCAGAAGGTTTGGTGTGAAAAATTTCACACCGTGAGGAAATGGTATCAAGGTGATATGAATAAGAACAGAATAAGAGAAGAAGAACTTTTTTTGAAGACTAAGGTAATTAGAACAACTTACATGAGAAGGAAGAACATTACAAAGGAAAATTGGCATAATAACATTACAATGAAAAGAAAGAACCATTTTCCTCCAATCCTCCATCCTTATGGCCTTAAATAGGAATTTTTTAAGCCATTGGATGAGCTCCCATCATCCCATGTGCCTTTAATTAGTTTTGTAGGAGAAATGTGGGTGGACATTTAATGCATAAGAGACTTTTCAACTCTTGCCTCGAAGTGGGAGCCTGCTTTCTACACCGAACAGAAGCACTGAAAGCACCATCTAGAAGGCCGAATTGGAGTGGTACCTAGAATAATTACATGAAACCCCGGATGTCCACTAAAATATTCGAAAATTTAGTCCAGAATAATAATCCGTTCGCGAGATATGGTATAAATAGTTGGCTATTTTTCTGGGCCGCAGAAACTGGCCCAGAATTGCATCTTCAATTTGGTCCGCCTTAATCATCACCATCTAGAACGAATTAGCAATGGATATAGAATAATTATTTGTTCAACTATATGTCTTATATATTTCCATAAATATTGGGCTTCATTGGGCCTTTATTTTGGGCCCCACAGGCCAACCAATTGGATGATATCCAATCTGCCTTCTCCAGAATTGTTTCCTTTCTTCACCAAAAATCCTCATCATCATTTATGAATCCTCCATTAATCCCTGAATGAAAAATGTTCATATTTATGTTTATATCCATTTCCAAAAATATCAAATTAAAATATGGATAATTAAATTCTTTGAAATCAGATGATACATTGGGCCGAAATTGCTGCATCTTAGGCATGAAGTGCACAAATGATGAGAATGGATGTTCAAAATTAAAATCCACTAACTCAGGTCCATAAGATCAAAAATGAACATTTAATACCATTAAAATGTAATCAAAATACGTTTATTTATTGGGTAATCAACAATATGATAATAGTAATTAGCATAATGGAAATATGAAATATGACATCAATACATAATAAAATGAAAGCCCGCTTCTATGCATGAAGGAGTCAGAATATCAGGCCCTCATTTCAGCTTGGAAATAGCACTCCAAATATTGTTGGACCACTTGGAGGTTAGAATTTATTCATTGTTCTTAATCAAGTAGATCAACATGGATTATACCATCAGAAAAGAAGTTATAATCTCCCTATACGATGATTTATAATTCTTATTGTAGTAGTTCCCTCTTAAACAACATTGAATCATGTCCTGAAATTGAAGAACACTCGGGAAGATGTGTTGGAAAAAAACTAAAACTTTAACAGATCCAATCTTAGATGAATTAATCTTCAACATTTTCCATTATAAAGTAGTCCTTTGCATCATTAAAATTATAAAAGAATAAATTAATTAAATAAATCAAATCTTTATTCCATATAGACCTACCATTGGGTGGATGATTCCAATATTGGACTACCTTCAGGATGAAGTGATCCCAATGGATAGAGCTGCGAAAGAGAAAATTTGATGATGAGTAGTTAACATCACCATTTATGAGAACTTAAATCACTATATATTCCCCTATAAATGAAGATTTTGATGGAGTCCTTCACAGATGCATTATGGAGAAGAGATTGTGATTGTTAAGGAAGAAGTACATGTGGGAACCTATGATGACCACCATTATAGGTACTTTATTTTTTTATCAAATATGAAGGCTTCGATATATCTGGAGATCTATGAAAAAAGATTAAAAAAACTACACCAAGAAATGTCATTCCTTCCATGTACATTCCATATTAATTAATCTACCCCTATATTTTCTACACACATACAAATTATATTGTCCATTTTCATTATACGGAATGGATGTTGGGGGGCCATACCATCTAGATATGTCTAAGTAGTTCAGATACATATTAATTGCTGCTTATTTCTTCTTCAAATGGGTAGAGCATATACCCCTCAATGAATTCGGTGCCAAAAGAATTAAGATTTTCATTAAATCAAACATTATTATCATATTTGGTGTCCATATTACAATACTCTCAGACAATGACACAAATTTATTTTCTAATGTAGTAGAAAATCTATATTAGGAGTACAATATTATATGCAACCATTCATCCCACTATCATGCATTGGATAATGGATAATTAGATCCCTTTAACAATATCCTATTGATCATACATTAGAATATTTTGGAAAAATATAAAAAGTCTTTGCATTAAAATCTCGTTCATACCATATGGTCTTAACCTACTACTTCCTGTACTACCAAACCAGCATCCTCGTAATCATTGTTATTAGGAATAGATGCAGTCCTAACCATTGAGGTTAAATTTCCATTTCTCCATATTTCCATATGTGTCCAAATATCTACAGATAAGAAATCCAAAAAAATGACTCGATGAATTGGACTGGATTGATGTAAAAATATTACACACCTGGCATCATTTGGAAGTCATTAAAAATTGGATTGTGCAAGTCTTTAACAAGAAGGTATACCACCATTCATTCCACCTAGAATAATCGGTAATGGTCCTTAAGAATCTTATGAAACCGGTAAAGAAGAATCCAAAGCTTGAGCTAAAGAGGGGGGGGGGGGACCTTACACCATAAACAAGGTCAGATCTAAATGATATTGTTCCTTGATCTTAGTGGATGGTGAAATCATTTTGAATCCAACCAATATAAGGGTTTTGAAGAGGTATTTCATGTGATGACATGAAAAATAATTATAGTTATAAGATGATAAATATAATAGCACCATATATTTCTAAACTAGTTGATGTTAAATTGGATAGTTCGTCTTTTTCACATGACTTTAAAAGGAATGACATCATCTTCCTTATCAAAAAATAGTAAACTACATGAAAAATTGTCCTAAATGTATTACCTAAAGACACACGACATTATCCGTCCTCATCTAATTACATTAACCTGTATGGTTGTCATACGTCCCATTCAATGTTAAGAAACCACCAAATAACCATGATATGAGACACTCCTCATGGTCCCTTAAAAATGGGCCTCCCTCTCACGTGTAAGTGCCAATCACACCCCTCTAACCCCTCAGTGGGTTTAGATACCCTCTATGCTAGACATGAGGTAGAAAAGATGGTTGAATCCCATGAATAATCCCAAATCACATCCTTACCAATCAATAAAATAATTTGGTCCTCATTTATATGCATTAGACCAATAATTTTTATATCCTTACCAAAAGAGGATAAATTTACTGACCAATGTACTTGTCACATGATGGTATAGTCGATGATCAATCTATGAACTATGTGTTTCTTGATTCTCATTCCAAACAGATGTGTAGTGACACTGTGACTTCCATCCGAAGGCCTACAAACAATAAAAATAAATATATCCCATTCTACCCTTGTACGAGTTAGACCTGGATAGAGAACCTTTTAAAGAACAACGTGTTGCTTGATTCACTAACGAGAAAGACACACAGTGAAACCCAGTCCTATCCCTTGGTCTAACTTCAATATTTCATTCATTTATATTGGCCCCTATCCTTACTAAAATATGGAAAACTGAATATTCAACATCCTTACCTCATGATTTAAAATTTCATAGTTCTTTAGAAACTATGTGTGTCTTGATTCTCATTCCAATGAGATGAGTAGTGATACTCAGATCTCCAATCTCATGTTAAAGCATGAATAGAATAAAAAATCCCCCCATTTTACCTATGTATGGTCCCAATCTACATATGCAACTTTTCAAGGACATATGGATTTATTCTTTTTATAAAGAGATTCATAGTGACACATGGGCCTCATGTCGTAGGCCTAACCATCATTCTTGGAAATTTTGAAAACCCCCATTCCCACCAAAAATACGGATTGATATGGTAAAACATTTTTAATCAATATATATGACTTTATTCTGACTCTTATGAGATATGTAGTGATGCATGTGCCTCCAATCTCATGTCCAACCATAGTGAAGAAATCCTCCATTTCCCATGTATGAGTCAGACCTGCACAATAAACCTTTCATGAAATATATAAGTATTTATTCTTATCCCAATAAGATAAGTAGAAATTACATGGTCATATATCATGGGTCAAACAACACAGAATCTAAATTCACCTATCCTTTAAACGTGTTGTCTTTCTTCTGTGCAATTAACATTTTCAAACCCTTATTTCTAAAACCGAGCATAGCTCATGTGGGATTAAGATTTTTATTAAAATTATTCCCAAAATATGTAATTCATATCAATTTACATTGGGGTTACCATAGTATTAGATGAAATAACTTTAATGGGACACCATTTTTCCTCCTCACCAAACAATAAACTCCCCGATTTTACTAAATAATTATGTTCAGATTGATTCTCATTTCAATGAGATATGTAGTGACATTCAGATCTATAATCCTACACCCAACCACAAAAAAATATGGGAATTACCCCAATCTCCCATGAATGAGTTATATCTACAAGAGGGGATCCAAAACGAGTTCTCACACTATGCATAAAACCATATCCAAAAACCCCCTAGGTCTTCCACAAATGAATTCAATTCGTTTGGGGGACCCTTATTCTTAGAACTATGTATGAATTGATTCTTATCCAATCGAGATACATAGTGATTCCTAGGAATTATTTCATAGTCCCATTCATGATGTAAAGATAAATTCCACCTCTTCTACATATAAAACAAAATCTATTCAGATGATTTTCTTTTGGGGTCCCTCATCAATAGGTACACAAAGGGAATAGAGGTGTCCCTATTATACATATGATTCAATTATATTCAAGGGACTCCAAAATCATGGACAATATCAATATAATACATTCCTTTTTTTTCTTAGACATAATCCTTACCCACATCATTCCCCTAATATTGAACACTTTCAGATCATCACAATCTTTCTTTATCTTCTAGTGGCAGAATGTATGATACATGAGAGATATTTTTTCTAACAAGGTTGTAACATAACCCAATTGGATTAGCATAAAAATGACAAGAAAATGGGGTTTTCATGAAATGGATTCCACTATTTGAATATGTTCTGATATTCCCTAGTCAGCTCTGTACAAAAACACATTTTTTTCAAACAATTGTAACTTCCCCCTTGTGAGAAAACTCTTCTTACCTTGTTATATTTGATGACAATATGTTGGAACATGTGAATGTAATTAAGTATGTGGTCATCCATTTCATACTTGTACCATATCAATTCTTACAATCCTAAAACCCTCAAGGCTATGGTTTACAATTTCCTCCCATAGGTCCCAAGTTTAAAGGAATCACCCCGTCTGGTATGCCACATACCAACCATCATTTATATAATGCATTGGTCATATTCATATGACCACAAACTAAAGGATCCCTAGATTCCTCTGTGTGAAAACCTTTTCCCCCATTCTTGTGAAATTAATATTTAAAATTATCCTCCCACGTTAAGTAACATTTCCTTACAAAAACAAAACTCTTTACCCAAGGAAATCCAAATATCGAAAAACATCCATAGTCTTTTAGTGATATAATTTTTTAAATAATCATGACTTATTTTCCTTACTATACTATAAAATGGAAAATTTTTCATTTCATAAGTTAGTTCATGAAATGGGGTTTTCATCCAAGGGATTATCCTGTGGACTATACTATAATATTACCCATTCATATTTTCATAAAATTACCCACCAAATGGGATTTTCAATCAGTAGTAACTTATTCATCTATATGGATTTCATCTAACACTATATGCCCTTTCCATGTAGAACTACTTGTATCCATGGATCCCAAAATCACTGGTTACAAATTTTTCCTCTCACACCTGAATATGGTAGCAGATTTCCAGAAATATTACCAAGAATAATAGAATCACTAAACTTTTAGTAAATTATAATACCTTAATTTATAGACCCCCTCATGTCCTTATGTCATGACATTAAACTCCATAGAATAATGTTCTCACTACATTACTTTATACAGCATAAAAAAGTGTATTAGTCCCAAGAAGTTAGACTGCATAAAAACCTCCATACCGTAAGACAGTAAACTACATGATCAATGTTCAAGTCACATGAAATTAAATTGTAGGGTACTTTAAAACATATGATAAAGGCACCTTCTATCTATCATAAAAAATCTAACAACATGTACCCCCTTCCCATAAGCCAAATTCATGTAGGAATGGTTTCCCATTCCAAGATAATTCCAATACAAAATATCCCTTAATTTTTAGACAACTTCCCTTCAAAAAACCAAACGTCATGGTCTTGAGAACCTTGAATCTCCATAAAAATTTGTGTTACCATCGAAAGTAGAATGTAAAAATATCAATGAAATACTTTTCTGGACTATACTACAACATTCACTAGTTAGATTCATATAAAATCACTAACAAACCTGGATTGTCAGATGAAGGATTCGACTATATGACTATGCAATAACACACCCCTACTAGCCTTGCATAACATAGCCCATAAAATGGTTTTGTAAACTATCAACAACTTCATCTTAAAAAGAGATATCATATATTACTAAAAATTGTTTTTTAGATTCAAAATCCACAAAACTGTGGCTCAAAATTTACCTTTTCTATATCTGTAAAATGTGAGAACAGTCTTTCCCAATAAATGTTGTTTGGATTATCATTTCAAATTTTTTGGTAAAAGACATTTCAAATACAACACTAGAAACACTAGTATAGATTTCATGACATTAAACTCCACATAAAACAAGAGAAATATCACTCACTATATTGAAAACATGAAAAGGGAACTCTAGAAAATAATTCAAGTCTCGCCATTATAGACTCTCACTAAATATGGTTTTGGATACATTGATCAATGAGAAGATAAAAGGAGAAAAACATGTTAGGCTAAAAACATGAAGAGGGAAGTATAAGAAAAATCCAAGTCTCATCCACTAAGTATTATTTATACTAGACTTCAGATGAGGGATATGACCCAAAAGATATAAAATGTTTATATCTATCCACATAACCCTAATAAAAATCAAGATATGTTCGCTGGGAGCCCTGGATAATAAAAACATTGGATCATTTCTCCATCTCTTCATTTTGGCTATTACTAAATCATGGAAAATTGTATTGCTATTAAAATCACCATCAATTTCATTTTATAATTATTGGATGAAAATAGGGATGAATACATAAATTATTAGAAGGAATGTTATTTTTATTTATAAAGAAAAACAAAACTGGAGGAGCATAAACAAGATGGGGTCTCTCCTTTATAATTTACAAGAGAACTTCAATATTTGAAAGCCCTCCCTAGACCCATCAGCCTCCTATTGAAGCCCAGTCAACCAAATGACCTCAATCTCCTTATCCCATCAAATTGATTTCACTACAGTCCCAATAACAGATGATCCTTCTGTATGGGCTCACTTTAATGATCCGTGGAGTTATATAAGATCCCCTTAAGTGGAATCCAATTTCTGGTAAAGGTGTAAAACATTAATGGTTTATTCATTAATCCATTATTTACATTCCACTAGCTTATTGGTGTGGTTTCCCTCTTCCTGGGGTAATACATCCGGGAAAACATCAGTGTTGACAAGCAAATTCTGCTTTACAAGGTCCTGTTAAAGCTCATGATACCTCTCTCTCTCTCTCTATATATATATATATATATCATTTTCCAACTATTTCCTTTGAATCATCATGAATCATATGGTAATCAAATACACCATATCCCAGCATACAGACTAGGATTTAATGTTGAAGGATTCATGAATGAAGGAATTAGGGTGAAAATTATTTTTTTATTAAGAAAGACACTTTTGAGGTAAAAGTGAGAAACCATAAGTTTCAAAAAACACCAAACAACGCCAAACAGAAAACCAGAAACAACCTCTTTCAAGAAAAAGCAGCAACCGCTAACTCCACAGAAGGACCACTTAGTGATCCCATGATAGCCTGGTCCCTCCTGATGGCAAGACATCCCTCTGAATCAGCCACATCCCAAATGACCCACATAGGAAGAATCAGCGTGCTCTAGCCCATCTAAGCCGATCTGACCCTCCAACATTTCCACACACAGCAAGGCCGGAAACTCAACAAAGCATTAGTTAGGAAATGAGTAAACAGAGTCATTGAAAACCAGTTGAATTCTACCAGGTTCTGTGTTCCTAAATAGGTGTCTTAGAGATTATTTTCTAGATATACCACAAAACCATATGATTTGTGATGTGAATATCATTATGAAACTCTAAATCCTACTCAAATACACATTCAAAGGGAGAAATGTACATGGAGATTAGTGAACATATTAATGCACTGTTCTCCACTCCCTCCTGGTCAATAATGAATCTTTATAATAATGCTAACTACAATGGACTAGATGGTTTGCACTAAGCCACAACCAAAGATGTTTATAGTGCTGGACAGTGATGAAAAATCATAATTTGAATCAAAAGTATAAAATATAGAAGAAATATTGGATTATTAAATCCCTCAGTGAAAATCCGCCTTAACAAACCAGCATCTTAGGTTGATTTCTCCCTAGAATCCCCAATCCTGTTTGTTTGAACTAAAACCTCTTGATGACTGGAAGTCTCCAGGGTCTTCATGAGGTTCTCCAAATTTGGCTTAGGAAGGGTCCCTATTTCAAGTTCCACCTAAGATTCTTCCCTAATGAGTCAGACTGTAATGGACATTGACGTATTTTCATGAACTTCCTATGTGACAGTAGTCACATATGGATATGTACATTTAAAATAGTCATGATTAGAAAATTAGACACAAGAAAGATCAATTTCCTAATAAACAAAGGCTCGTGTCTGTTCAATTCCCATGTTTCCACAAAATTTTCTATATTATTAGTAATATTCATATTTTCGGATATTTCGTTAAAGGTAATTGCATGATTTATCATGGCATATATTGATGTCCTAAGACACACAATAATCTCACTCATAAGGATTTTTGGAATATTATTCATTGGACCTAGTACATAACTCTCTTCTGATAAATTGAGACACAAAACCAAATTCTTGATGATAGCTAAAGGGTCATCATTAGCTGTTGTAGGGTCCTCTGGCACATTAGATGAAGCTGAAATATAACAAGGATGATGGTCAGAAACCTATAAATGAAACCTTATGATTCACCTTGGACATTACTAGAACACTTATTCTTTTTTACAAATTTAGTAGTGGTTATAAGATTAGATAACAAACCTCAACCCTGCTCAACACATCATTTTTTCTAAAGTGGGATTCAAACCATTCCCATAGTACCTAGAATAGTCCTGATATTATGAAATGGGCCTTCCCCACATGGACATGAAGAAAACATCAATAAATATCCACCAAGATATGTATTTCCAACACCACATTCTTTTTCCCATTCATCTTGACCATCGTGATGAATGTCCCGGACATTATTCCATCATTGGAATCATAGGTAGGCAGTAGGTAAACACTTATCCAGGTAGGAAAAAAGAATGTGAGACATGACATCACAATAACTTTTTTACTTAGGTTTGTACCCCATTTTTACACCCACCCTTCTTCAAAGTCAGCCAAAATGCAATGAGAGTGTCATGCTTCACCATCTTGGGACACCAATTTATACATTTGTATGTGGAGCCTTCCCCCTCAGGCTTCAGGAAGGTTTTTTGTCCACAATTTGGAATTAATATCCCCCTTCTGGTAGGGGTCTTTCATTGTAATATCCAGAGATATTTTCAGCATCTCAAGTGCTAGAGGCGACGTCCTTTCATCATCATCACACGTCACCTTCAGCGGGTTGAACTCCCATACATATCTATAGTGATTGGTTCCCAAGAGACCTTGTGGATGTCCCATAAACTTGTACCATCATTCCCTTATATATTGTGGAAATAGTTTGTTTTCAGGAACCATAGACTTAATAGCTTAGGGATGAACTCGACATTCTTATATACATATGTTTTTCCCACAAATTCTAACTCATGGATTTGGAAATCATGCAGCTCCTTCTTGAACTGTGCTCAAATTTTGGCGCACCTTGTATTCACACATCCAGATATTCTTATCACCTGTTCCCTAGAAGAAGTCCAAGTCTTTACTCAAACCCATTGACTAATCTATCTAGGAATCATAGATGAATGGTGGATAACAATGAATCATCAATTCAGGTGAGCAAGGATTTTTATCCAAAGCACACTGGTTATAGTGCGTGGCACAGACTGTGTATGATATCTCGACATTGATATATGAACCCCTGCTTGAAACATTAGCTGTGTAAAAATTTATGTAATCTTGGAAAAAAGAGAGAGAATTATAATTTATCAAAGCCCATATAATTACCTCCATTATATTTCCAACATTTTAATGTGGTAGATAATTACTATCAGGAATGTCATATTGATATTTCACAAGATGTCCTTCTAGATTTAGTAGAGTTGTATCACAAGTTTCCCAATAGTCATGTCCAACTATTTTTTCCATTCGATGAGATTCGTATTTAGTTTATAAAAAACACTGTTATTTTTAGAATCTATTTGACATGAAAAATAATTTACAAGGTTTTTATTAGGAACCAGATAATTTCAAAAAAAAATCATGGACCAAACAAATCGGTAAAGGAATGAAATCATATATGGTACTCGCACAAGTACCTCAAGTAGACCCCTTACTAAATATCCATGAAAAATTCACTCACCCAGATGTAGTAAGCATACAAAAAATTAACTCATGATGTCTATGTGAAACAAGATTTTGAGAAGAGGAATAAAAAAATATCCTCATGGAGTAATTTCACAATGAGACAAAATATTATGAAGCATGGAAATATTTTTATAAATTAGTAACCCTATTTATAGTAGAAAACTCCCCTTCAACAACCCACGTCTGCACCCAAACAATGCGGAATGCCTTGGTGGAATACATAAGAATATGGATTGAGAAGATGTATTTCATGATCTGTACACACTTTTCATCCATTTACATTAGGATGAGACCCCCTTCTTTTTATTGGTTCCAATCCTTTGGGTGGGGGTGTATTTTGATGACACTACGTTGCTTCACATGGATAAAAAATGAGTTTAATTAAAGATACCATAGGAATAATAGAATAAGAAAAATAAATAAGGCCACAGATCAAAAATTCCTCCAAAGGTCATTCGCCTAGGTTCCCCAATGTAGTGTCGACATTGAGGGGACCTGCACATCTGCCTATGTGAATTGTATGAGTGATAGCATGCATGACAAACCTATGTGGAACCCCTAATAGAATGATCCCCTTAACCTGAGCTACAATATTTTCCTATAAATAGGACCATGTGGTTTATATTTTTAGGTTTGAAAACTTTAAGAGGCCTCCCAACATTCTCTTTTCCCGAGTTTTTAAACCAAGCCATCTAAAACCATTCAGTTAGTCCTATATAACTAGATGAAGTGGGAATTAAGGAGGGTAGTAAAATTAATGTTCTTCTAGGGATTATAAAACAAAACCCCTATGTGAGGATCTCTCTCAAACATTGTGGATGAAAACATGAATGATATCCCCTTTCATAACCAGGGATATGTGAAAGCTACTTTTGGTAACACTGGTAGAGATCATTTATGGAATAAAAAACCTACCACAAGTGTTATTTCCAAGGTGGCTTTTAGCCCAAGGTATTTTCACTTTTCCCAGGTACCCCTGGGAAAATATCCCACTATGTTAATATCCCTTTCTTTTCCCAGGACTACCTATATAGTCTACCCCAGGCTATCCTTGGCTTGAATCTTGCAAGATCCCCTAATCAAACCCTCTTTATGGTCGTTAATGTAAGGTCCTATAATCCTTTTTCTCCCTTTAATAAGAAGGAACAAATTATAACCTCCACAAAAACCTATATACTCTCAAAAATATGGTAAACAGTACACTAGTATGAATCCCATTTGGATTTGTATTCCTACAGGTAGAGGTTTCCTTCAATTTTCCTACCAAATAGTTAAGATCTTCATTGAGCGTGTGTATTTCTACTCCCATGGCCATGCAGATCCCAACACTAGGAATAGTTTCATTAGGACCATGTTCCACCCTTGTCGTATCTGTTACCCACAGCCTCCAGTTCAAGGTGGGATGGGTGAGGATTGTTCTTTCTTTTCCATTCAACACATATTGATATCCTCCTCTTCCACTATAGACCAAATATCATGGAATCCCTTCTAGAATAATCCCATATACTTTTCCTCAGGGAGATTGAATTTAGGATCCTTACTAGAGTCCACATTTCTCTCCCTCCCTCCCTCCCTCCCTCTCTCTCTCTCTCTCTCTCTGTCGTACTCTTGACCTCTTCCACTAGCGGAGGAAGATAAGTGTGGTTTTATATATCATTGTATTCCTACATCACATCGCATTCAAGCACGAATCATCCTATCTCAGGTGGAGATAGGGGATATCCATGATCGTGGAATCCACAATGTCATATACATGTTTCAGTAGATAATCATCCTTTGAATCATCCTATCACCTAACTTAAGAGTTCTCCCTTATTGTGAGTCCTCAAGGACATATTTCCATCCTATGGCTAATGAATATTATGTGGTTTTCTAGAAATCACATTCCACGTAGTTTCGAACACCGAGCATGACTCATGTGGGATTAGAGGTTGAAAGTGGTTATGAAATCAACACGATCCAAAACCAATACATGTGAATCATCTTTAGGAGAAATACCAACCTATATTAGGAATTGGACATCATTTTCATGTGGGGATCAATAGTATGATAGATATGATACTGATTATAGTATCAAACTATGATATAGATGCTCAAAATACAAGAGAGGGGTGAATTGTATATTTTAAAAAAGCCTTATGGAAATTTTGTATAAAAAGAATTCACAACACCTCTATGTTCTAAATGCTTGCTTGATTCCGAAAAGTGAATCCGGAAATGAAACTTAATATAAGTTTACAACAAATTTGATTCTATTTTAAAGCATATAGAATCTTATATAATCAGAGTACAAGTCTAAAGAAGTATAATACAATTATACGTTCCTCAATAAAAAAAATTACAATGGAAAATTAACATACAACACTACAAGATACAAGTATTAACTCATTTAACCCAAAGAGAATGGTATCCAACAACCCTGGATAAAAGGTCACTTGATTTATATTTCCATGAATTTATGTCCTACCAAAACCCAGGTAAGCCCTCAATCCGATGATCGGTATCAGTCTTTCTATCCTCGTTATCCCTAGACTTGTAAGGAAATCCACACCTCTGACTTCACAACCCAAAGTATCTCATTTCAAGGAAATCGCACCTCTCCACAATTAAAATATACAGGAAGAAAAGTTTGAACAAGCTGTTCAATCCTTTTTCAAGAATCCTGAGAGTTTATAAGAGCCGATCTCTCTAGAAATCACTTAAACAGCCTGTATGCAATGTTGTCAAAGTTGTAAAAGTTCTAAGCTCGTTAAAATGAGCTCCTAATTATAGGAAAAACTTTAACGGTCAGCTCCCTCCTCCAACAGTCATATTTTTCATTGAATTTTAGAGGGACCTATACATGTGTCACTCAAACAATGGTTAGTTGGTAACTGAAAGCATGATATCATTTTCAAACCAAAAACAAATGTAAGCAACAATATGGTTACATAACTAAAATCAATTATTTTAAGTGTATGGAAATAAATGTTCAGAGTCAAACCAAAAATCTATTCGGTCTCTATAATACAAGGATATTGGGATTTTGTTTTCTAAAGAATTCGGAACCTGAACTTTATAGAATTATGGAGTCTGAATTTTTAGGAAATTCGGAATCCAAATTGACAAGAATTCGGAACCCAAACATACAAAGTTCGGAGTTAGAGTTCATGAGAATTTGGAGTCAGAACTCATAATATTCGGAGTCTTAATTCATTGGAATTCAGAGTCATAACTCACAATGTTCAGAGTCAGAGTTCATGAGAATTCGGAGTCAGAACTAACTATGTTCAGAGAATGAATTCATTAGAATTAGGAGTCAGAACTCAGAGGAGTTCAGAGTCTGAATTCAAAGAACTCAGATTCAGAACTCAGAAGATTTTGGTGTCTGAATTTAGAGAACTTAGAGTGAGTACTCAGAAGAGTTCAGAGTCTGAATTCAGAGAACTCTGAGTCAGAACTCGATGTCAGAATTCCGATCTTGAAAACAGAATGCTCTATTATCTAAGTATTATATTATTTTGAGGTATTTAGATATGAATCCGAATTTTACATTTAGACAAGATAATGAATAATGAAAAACATGGTAAGGATAAATTTCATTATGGAAGGAATAATTTTCATAATAGAAGTAAAACATAGGGTAAAATTATATTTTCCATGAGATAAGGTGTTTGTGATTTTCAAAACAATAAAAAATGGTAAAGTCATAAGGAGACCTTATTGACATAACAATCTCCCTCAAAACATGAAGGAATGGAAAAGTCACAATGAAAACCTTATTGACTCAATAATATCCCCACTTTTGGAAAGCACAAAAATCCTTATGAAAAAGAATAGAAGGACTTAGTCAATATTTTTCTAGTCTTTGAATGTAAAACTTATCTCAATTTTCACATGGACAATGATGAATATGACTAACTCCCCCATAGGCTTTGGAACTCTATGGATTGTATTCTAGATTTCCAGAATTAGATTTTCATAATCTTGAACACATAAATCTCTATAATGAAAACTCCCCTTAGATAAACTCCCCCTTACTTTGGGATATTTCTTATTTTCATAGTTATTCTTTTCCCTATCTCTCCCTTTGTGATTTTAAAAAAGAGTTTGATGGAATGAAAAAGAAATTATAGTACCTAAAATATTATTACAAAACATGAAAAAACTAAACAACCACAATTTTCATTACGATTAGAAATAATTTATACAAGGAAATGAATACAACAAAAAATCAGATTGGGTCTATCATCATACCTTTTCCTTGGGCATTATCTTCTTTACTATAGTATTTAACTTCCATAGTTCCTTGTGATATTCCTCTTCTGGCTTTAGGATCTGACCCTGATCCCTGGCTTTCTTCTCTAAAGCTTTGATCTTTTCATCCTGAGCCTTTAGAGCCTCTTCCTGAGCCTTCAGCAACTCACATAGCTTAACTAGCTTCTCATCAATCTCGATCCTAAGATTGTTGTCCCTCTTCCAGCTTTGGGCAACATAATACAACTTCCCATTTAGATTCTTGACCTCTTGAATCCAAGTATTCTAATCAATAGTTACTTTTTCATCAATGCTATTAGTGAGATCCTTGATTTAACCGTCTTCAGTATCAAAATCTTCATTAACATCATCTTGAAACTTATCAAGATATCTCAAATCTTTAACTATATTCTTTGACCAACTGAACCCTTTCATAAATGTTTTTTGGGCATCGCAGTTAATGAAAAAATTCTTGTAATCAGCCTCCATCTTTACACACTTCGCCATTACCATGGACCCAGAATCCTATTTTTGATTCAAGTAGTGTTGGAGCATCTGACATCTGGAGTCAATGCTTGGAAATATCGCAATAGTGTTAACAAGCTTCTTTTGTGATTTAATGATGAAATCACATCCTAAAACTAATGATTCTGAATCTGAGACTTTTCTTGGTGATGGTTCTTCCTCTAGCTCAACCAGCTTCATCTTAGAAGATCCACAAGCTTGTATCTTTATTAAAACAACTTTAGTTGGTGTATCAACAACCACCAATTTTCCCTTATTGGTTCTTGGAACATCTTCTTCATCCGGAGATTCATTATTACTTCTAGATAGCTGAACAATTATATCATTAACTATCTTCTCCTTCTCACCTCTAGCCTCTGCATATTCAGGATGTATGAAATCATGGTTTGAACTTTCTTCCTTAGACAATTTTTTAACTTCTTCTTCACCCTTGTCATCTTCACCTTCTTCATTCTTCCTAGGAGTTGGGAGCTTTGAAGACTCTGCTTCAAAAGTTCTTATTGATAGCTTCTCAGAAAGGGTTTCCATTTCAGGATAATCTTCAATTTTCTTTATAAGATCTTTAGTGCCACCACTACTTCCTTATTTTTCCACAACTTTGACTACTTATTTTTCTTCAACAATCTATTCTTATACCTTTTCCGGAGTGAGAAATTTCTTACACGGAGTCTCAAGTAAAGCCTCAACCAAGAAAAATTTTGGTATAGGAAAATTCTCAGATGATATTTCAGTGGCCTTCAAAAGGGCTGGACAAATTCGGTCTTAGAAAATTTCTACTTAGGCTTCTTTTCATTGGCTTTCTTATCAAGCTCACCGGCTGCCATCTCTTTCAAATCTTTGACCTTTGCGGGATCCAAGCCAAACTATGGCTCTCCTTCCTTCTGATTTTTATTATATTCCCTCCACTTTGAAAAAACCTCATCCGAATAAGCTTTCTTCTTCTTGGGCTTTGGAGGTGTGATTTGAGCTTCCTTAGATTTGGGGGTTTTATCTTCTACTTCTACTGCCTCCAATTTACTCTTCTTTACAGCCATTTTTGATGGTTATGCTACTTCTTTCTTCTTTGGAACGGCTAATTCTTCCAACAATGGTAAGTCATAGAACACTCTAGAATCTTTATAGAAACCCATTTTAATTATCTTTAATGTATAATCGCTTACTAACATTACTTTGCAATTCCTCAACATGGAAATGCAAGGGATTTTGAAAGACTCAAGACATCGAACAATCAACTCAAAAAGGATAGTCAGAAACATTATAATCTGAGCTTTCAAATTTCCATTCATACTATTCTCAATCATAATGAGAATATGCTTCATCATGTTGATCTTCCTACGGTTTACTAAGAAATTCAAGATATACGTATCACTCTTCTTTAAGGTGTCCTTGTCACCCTTTCTCGGAATGATAAACCCTTGAACCTACATTTCAATGATATGATTATTTTTAGAGAGATGAGAAATGTTTATAGTATTGAAATCTATATTTCCAAGACACTTCATAGATTTTTCCTTGATAAAACATCCTTGAACATCAGGTAACTTATGGGAACAAAATTCAGCATCACCTTCAAATGGAATTCCAACCAAACTAGGTGCCTTTGTATAAGATAGAGCATAGGACTTTCCAGAGCTTAGTATGAAAACGTGTCTCTTCCATCTTCTTTAAAGAAACTAACTGAGTCATAAAACTCGATATGTAGATCTTGATACACCGAGTCTTGAGCTCCTGGATTTGATATGCAAATGCTTTCTTATCCATTCAACCTGATTTTCTTTGAAATAATAGAATCATACTTGTTGAATAAGTTCGCATGCACCAACCTCTCCCTATAAATCTTCCACTCCAAAATAGACTTAACAATTGACATTTCTTGAGAAGGAACTTCACCAGACATTTCGATTTGAGAAACTCCGAAAAGTTTGGAATGAACATTTGAAATAGGGGAAGAGCTTCAGCACTCAAAGGCTTGAAATTGATGTGGGACAACCCTTCGGGGGTCCTTTATATAGGCATTGATTTGACAGTTCACCTTCCCATTTAAATATAATGGTTGAGAAATCTTCTGATCAGATCTGACAGTTGAAAATATAGCCGCAATGAAAAATTAGGTAGGATCTAATCTTTTGAGGTTTTTAAAAGAAAACATTCAGATTTAAAGAAACTATAATCCAAAAATTTGAAAAGAAACAAAATGAACTACCACCAAGTAAAAGGTGATTATGAACACCTATGAAAGAATCATACCTTTCAGATTTCTAGGTAGATTATTCATAATAGGCAATATTATTCTTGAAAAATATTAGACTAAAAAAATGACTACAAAAACCTTCATTACCAAAAAACAATTTGACTACACAAAACGTCATTATGAAAATTTCAAGTACGAAAATCTTCATTAGGAAAAATTTGAAAAACATCAATACAAAAAATTTGAAAAATTTCATTATGAAAATTTTGAAAAACTTCATTATGAAAAATTTGAATAAAACATCATTACGAAAATTTGAAAAAATTCCTTAAGAAAATATGAAAAACTTCATTACAAAAATTTGAAAAACATCATTACAAAAAATTTGAAAAACTTCATTACAAAAAATTTGAACAATTAACAAGCAAATGTACTCCCCCTATGAAAAGGAGTTTATTACTATAAGGAGATTGGTTTCAACAAGAAGTTAATAAGGAGGATTACTTCATGGTTATCATTCCTAACTTTTGTTTCATGTATTCAAATCTATCAGAGGGTACAGATTTTGTGAAAATATCCGCAAGTTGATCTTGCATTCGGATAAATTGAAGAATGATATCTCGTTTTTGTGTTTGATCCCTAAGAAAGTGATGCCTAATTTATATGTGTTTTTACAAGAGTGATGTGTAGGATTTTTACTAAGGGCAATGGAACTTGTATTATCACACCATATTTGTGTTTTGGTAAAACTTATATCGTAGTCTTTGAGTGTGTGTTGCATCAACAACACTTGAGCGCAACAACATCCTAATGCTACATATTTAGCTTCAGCATTAGAAAGTGCTACTAAGTGTTGCTTCATGTAGGACCTAGAAACTAATGGATCTCCTATGAAATTACAAGTTGTGGATGTACTTTTTCTATCCATTCTACAACCACCAAAGTCAACATCCGAAAAACGTTTCAAGATAAAATCATTTCCAGAAGTACCAAAGAGTCTTAAATTAATGGTTCCATTTATGTAGTGAAAAATTCTTTTCACTACCTTTAGATGAGATTCCTTAGGATTGGATTGATATCTTGCACATAATCATACTGAAAACATTATGTCTATATGACTAGCTGTCAAGTAAATTAGGCTTCTTATCATACCTCTAAAGGATGTTTGATCTACTGGTTTCCCAGCATCAATAAGATCAAGTGTGTTTGAGGTAACAATAGGAGTACTAATACTATTTGTATTGTTAAATCCATACTTTTTATGAATATATTTAATATACTTTTGTTGGGATATATATATTCCTTGAGGTTTTTGAGAAATTTGAAAACCACGGAAAAATGTTAACTCACCCATCATTCTCATTCCAAACTCATATATAATTAGATCCGCGAAGGAATCGGTTAAAGATTGCTGAGTTTAACCAAATATAATGTTATCAACATAAATTTTAACAATCAAAACATTTTTTTATCTTTATTTATAAAAATGGTTGGATTTGTATTTCCATTAACGTAATTATTTTGAAGCAAAAATTCTGCAAGCCTGTCATACCAAGCTCGAGGGGCTTTCTTAAGTCCATACAAAGCTTTGGTATCATTATAAACATGTTTAGTATATTTTGTGTCTTCAAAATCAGGAGGTTGTTTAACAAAAACTTCCTCTTCTACAAAAAAAAATAAAATAAAGCACATTTTCCATCCATTTGAAAAAGTTTGAAGTCGAAGAATTCCGCAAAACCAAATAAAATAAAAATTGATTCAAGTCTAGCTACTAGATAATAGGTTTATTCATAGTGTATTCCTTCATGTTGATTATAACATTTAGCAACTAATCACACTTTATTTATTACTATGATTCAATTTTCATCACACTTATTTATAAAGACCAATTTTACCCCAATGACAGAAGTTTCCTTAGGTCTTTCAACCAAGGTCCAGACATTATTCCTTTTGAATTTCATTAGTTCATCTTGTATAGCCTTTATCCAGTCATCATCACCTAAAGCTTCATCAGTGCTTTTTTTCTAATTGAGAAAGGAAAGCTAGATGTTCTATTTCATTTCGTAAGTAACTTATAGTCCTTACAGGTTGATTTACATCACCAGTGACACTATCACTGGGATGATTTTCAAAAAATGACCGATTTGGGTTATGTAAATCATGTTCATCAACATAGGGTTGAAAATCGTCTGGGGTAAATGATTAAAAAGCATATTCTTGGACATTTTCTTTATTAGAAGGATATTCTAAAAAAGGATAATAATTAGTTTTTGAAAACACATCTGAAGATGTAGGTTGGGGTTGTTTAAAAACCAAAAGGACCAGTTTCATCAAATTTGACATGTACTATCTCTTCAACAATACTAGTGTTTTTATTGAAAACTCTATAAGCCTTAGAAACTATGGAGTAGCCTAAGAAAATTCGTTCATTAGTTTTTGGTGTGAATTTGTTAGATTACCTTTAGTATTCAGTATAAATACTTTGCAACCAAAAAACATGAAGTAGGAAATTCTTGGTTTTCTACCATTCCATAACTCATAATGAGTTTTATTAAGAAAAGGCCTAATCAAAACACAATTTATAGTATAACAAGAAGCACTTACTGCTTCAGCCCAAATGTGTCTTGGAATATAATATTCACTCAAAATGGTTCTTGTTATCTCTTGAGGAATTATATTTCTTCTTTCGACAACACCATTCTGTTTAGGAGTTCTTTATGCTGAGAAATTGTGAGTAATGAATTTTCTACTACAAAAAGATTCAAAATCAGAATTTTGAAATTCTCCTCCTTGATCACTATGAATAGTTATAAAAGGAAGGTTTTTCTCATTTTTAAAATGGGCTCTAAAAATTTTGAAATAAGAAAAAGTTTCAAATTTAGTTGCTAGAAAATAGACCCATGTAAATCTAGTGTAATCATCAACTAAGGCAAATACATAATATTTTCTTCCAATGCTTCCAGTTTCTATTGGACCAAAAAGATCCATATCACCATCTATAATGCATCAATGGTTGAGACTTCACCAACTAATTTAAAACTTGATTTATGTTCTTGCCATATTGATAAGGATCACAGACTTTTGAAGAATCAAATCTATGCTCTGGTAGATCCTTAACTAGTCTTTTCATAGAATGTTTACATAGGTTCCTAAGGTTACAGTGCCCTAGACTTCTATGCTATAACCAAGAATGATATTCCATTGAACTAAGGCAAGGTAGATCTTGGATCCTAAGGTCTTCTATGTTTAGTGTGTAAACCTTATCTTTCCTATTGGTAGAAAGAATAAAATCTTCTTTGGAATTTTGTACTAAGCACTTATCATTCCAGAAATTCACAAGGTAACCTTCATCACATAATTGAATTATTATAATGAGGTTGTGCTTAAGACCTTTAACAAGTGAAACATTTGAAATAAATGTTTTTCCAGGAAGAATGATGTCACCTATACCAATAATTTCTACCTTAGAATTATCTCTGAAAATTAATTTTCTTCATTTCGTCTTGATAATCTTCTCAAAGATGTTTTTTTTACTAGACATATTATGGGAACATCCACTATCCATGTACCATGTATTTCTATTGGTATCTTATTTATTTTCCTCAAAATCAAAAAGTTAGACTTCTGGAATCCAAACTTTATTGGATCTAGAATTGTTAGACAACAAAATTTTGGGTATCCACATATTTTAGAAAAATAAACTTTCTGAAAACCATGAGATTGAACATTATTCAAAGACCAATGTTTCTTCCAATGCCCACCACTTTGAAATTTATTACAATAAGGGGATCTAGAAGGGATAAAATAGTTATTTTTGAAATCAGGTTCTCTGTGAGTATAACCTACTCCAGATGTATTTCCTTGAGGTTTTATTTGAGAATAAATCTTGTCAAAAATTACTTTACCAGAGGTAAAGTTTTCAAGAAGTTTCTTAAGGGAAAATATTTTGGACTTTAATTTGATGACTAAATTCCTATCCTCAGGAATTATTTTCGTAGAGTTAGATTGTTCCTCAAAAACATTTATTTTTAAAATATCATTCTAAAGATATTTATAATGTTTTTCCATTTCATTATTTACTTCCTTAAGGTATTAAGAATGTTTTTATAAAAGCTCTTCCTTATCTATAAGATCTCTAGAGAGGTCTGAAATCTCTTTTGTAAGAATTTCTTCTCTAGTATTTTCCTTGTATAATTTCATAGAAATTTTACAATTTATTGTTTCTAAAAAAATGGAATTCTAGATACCTCTTCATATGAAGGTATATCTTCATTATATGAAGATGAAGTATCTTCATTAGATGTATTATCTTTAGAATAGTAATTCTTATCAAGAGATAAAGTTTTTAAATCCTCAGCAGAGCATACCTTGGCCATAATACATGTATTAGAGAATAAAGTAGTAGAAATGAATAACATATTTTTCTATGCTACTGATTGATATTCAGAAGACTCACTTCCTAAAGAATCTCCACATCTTGCACTCCAAGTATCATTTTCTTTAATACTTATCTTATGCTTCGAACGATAGAACTTATTCTTGTTTCATTCTGAATTCCTTTCTTTCTTTTCCGTCTTTTTCAACAAAGGACAATAAGGTCTGATATTACCTGTTATTCTATATTCTTAATAAGTAACTTCCCCCTCATTCTTATATGTGTAGTCTCTCTTCTTGTACTTATTCTGATAGTTATTTTAAGCTACTATCGTGTTCATTCTCTGTGAAATATTAGATAATTCATTCATAGAATTTTCTGTATCACTAGATTCTGACTGAATCGTCACTTTCTTTGACTTTGATATGGTTACTCTTTCTAGAGTCTTCGATTTCATATGTTTAGAAGTAGTTGTAAAAGAAAAATCTCCATTCCCATTCTTCTTTTTGACATTATCCACATATCTCTTCATTCTAGTATCATGCTGAAGAAGAGTTCCAAATAGCTCATCTAAGGAAATCTGGGTGACTTTCATGTTCTAATCATTTTCCGTCCTCTTGGATTCCCACTCATTTGGAATAATATCAATTATATTATCTAAAAGAGCCTCATCATCCAAAACATTTTCTCCCATAGACTGTAAGCTATTCATGATAGTCATAAACCTTTTTGTACTTTTCTTATAGGTTCTCCATAAGGAAAATTAAAGCTATGGTATTCTTCTCTTAAAATAGATATTATTGTCTCTATGACCTTAGAAGAACCAGAATGTGTGATTTCAAGTTTGTTCCAGATACTGTTTACAACATCACATGATGATATTTGATTATAGAGGTTTTTAGTCATGGAACATAGCAATGTATTTCTGACTCTAAAGTATGCTTGACATTCTGATTTCTCTTGAATAGTAAATGTTATCAACTCCTTATCAGGAAACTTATAGTCTCCCATCAGCATTAGATAGTTATAAATTCCAATATTAATAACGAAAGTCTTCAAACTATATCTCTAGTACTAATAATAATTTCCATCAAAAATAGGAGGTCTGGTAGGATTTAGATTGTCGATAGTACAAACATTTAAACCTTCCATCTTATGAAAAAACATAGAACACAAAATTGTTAGTAATATATGTTTGTAAACAAACAAAAATATCCTAAGAAAGGAAAACAAATAGAACTAGAGTATTGTTGACGCTCCATTCCATCACAGAGACCAATGAATGGCAATGGGGAATAACATAAGCCCTATGAGGGTCACACTTTGAAGAACATCAACAATAGACAAAGGGATGAACCAGGAACTCATTTGGAGGGCTTCGCGCCAGTATCCTTCACGCAGTGCAAGTCACATGCATGCCACATATGGGTCGCACAAGTCACATGCACGCCCTATTCCTTTTTTTCTCCCAAGGTTCCCAGTGGCCTATAAATAGCCCCTGTGGGCCCCCCATTTAAAGGACAAAATTTCCAAAACTCAGATTCAAACTCTGGTCACCCATGTCTTTGTCTGACTTCTTCTGAAATCTTATAAGGTAATTATTTACCTATAATGGAATCTCTAAAGAGGAATAATAAAGCCTAAGTGTTATAACTCATAAATACTTGTGTGCCTAAGTGTTCATCCCTTAAGGGAAATGGAAACACTTGCGCGCCGCCTTTTCCTCTCAAGGGAACTTGTGGACCAACCTTCTGGAAGCCTTTAGGGATGAAACTAAGGGCTTGAGTTCAAAGTCGCCCAAGTATGGACCTATTGATTCGTCATCGCCCAAGGTGACTCATTGCTGGAAATTCTACTTGCATGACAAGGACTTGCACGCTAGAACAATACTTGTTCACCTCCTTCCAAGTCACCTCCTTTCCTCAAATCCACCTCTTGTCTTCAAGACATGGCCTTCAGAACCCTCTTAAAAGCCATTTATGGCATGGTTGCTTTGTTGGATTCCTTATCTGCGTGGAATTCATTGGGCCTCCTACTCAGGAGTAAGACCCAATATTAATTTCCCTTAATTAGGAATCCTCCTCAGGAGTAAGCCCCAGTCTTAATTTCTTTTGATTTGGGCTTCCTTCTCAGGAATAAAACCCAATCATAAGTCCCTCTTAATTTGGGCTTCCGTTTTCAGGAGTAATGCTTGGGTTAAAATCCCAAATCTTCATAAATTACAAATACCTTTATAGAACCTACTCTAGGGAAATCATACATATGTAAGCCACACATCATTTATTATGACTGTATCTTTCATGGTTCACTTATCAGATTTATTGATACCTCTTGTTTATCACGTCGAGAATGACTCACGTGAGCTTAGAGTGTAAAAGTAATTACGACATCTCTCTTTGGGCCAATACTATTGCATAAAACTCATACTTCTTCACTCAAACTACATGTACTTTGATGTCTGCCTTAAAAGTAGAGTATGTAGGAAGCCATTCTAAGGTTCAAGCACATAAGTCATTAATTTGTTTCCATCTTTTTCTATCGAACTACATGTGTTTTGATTCCTTTTTTTAACGAGGATACGTAGGTAGACCATCTACGGGTACGATGAAAACTCTAAAATAATACATGTCTTTCTGAATGAAAATAATGTTCAAGTGACACACTGAGTGGCTTTAAAACCAGTATGGTAATCATAATGACCAAGAGATTTCTATATAATTTATTAAATGATACCACTGACTAAGAATATCTAATTTATATGGATGATTCTCTATTGATGAAGAACATAAAATACATATAAAAGATTCTGTAAATCCCATAAATATCAGTCATTGATTGAAAATATAATGGAAAAAAACTCATTTTCATGCTTGGTAAATTAAGAAGGATTCGTGAACATAACTTAAATCTATAAGAGAGTCCCAGAGTAGACAATAATTACCCCCTAAAAGGTGTGATGTGTCTGACCTCCCATCCTCTTGACCAATGAAAATTCTTAAGCCTCATCATTCCACAACTAATGAGCACTTAACTTTGGAAAGAATGTCAAAATGGATATAGAATCATTGGATGTTTTCGGGTCTATGAATAAACCCATTAGAAACCAATTGAAAAATTTGAACCTTAAACAAACAAGGTAATCCCCATTTCCAAAAGAAACAAAAAATGGTCAACCCGATGTGAATCATTGACCATGTTAAAATGATGTTTTACTCATTTGTTAGGCCCATATTAAATTCAATATGAGGGCTAATGAAGAAATCAAACACATATGTGTTCATTTAAAAGATTTAGTCTAGCCATGCGTATCTTCATTATGCCTGTTATATCAAATAGGCCCCCTTTTTCCAAGATCTATCGGCAATATAGAAATGGCTTCTTTAATCTTCACAATTGTGAATGCCTCGGCTACAACTCCCACTGGATCTTCGTCCTCTCTGAGGATGATATCACCTACTCAGCATATTCAACTCTGGGTCTCGAATGCATTGGTGACAGAATATTGTCAACACGGTACCATCCTGACTCTGGAGGCCACTCAAAAAATCCCTCTAAGTTAATAACTCATTCGGGTTGTCCGGATAGCGACGACTAGTGGTCAAACAGCAGGTGGATCCAACCATCGTTTCCAACCATTTTGGTTCGTTATCCCTAGAATGAAACAACCAGTCCCTCCCATATTATAGGGAGGTGAATGAAGAGTTCAATCAAGGCCTCAGTTCAAGAATACACGAGCCCTTCCTGAGGACTCCCACCAACAATCGCCACTAGACTCGTGTGGTAGTGGACCCTAAACATGATGAGGGTATCACCGTTAGGGGTTCAGCTCAAGTCCCTTAGACCCGAGAATGCAAGAAGAACCATTCGAGGCAAAAATCTATCAACAGGGAGTAGGTTCTTATTTCTACCCCCTCTAGAGAAGTTCATCAATCTAACTTGATGGAAAAAAATGAGTGGGAATATTCAACCATTCGTCTTGATTTCACTACCCAGCAGACTCATCTGGTAGTAACACATCAATCCAACTAAGCAATTCTAGCGGAGTACTATAGACAGGCACATACACCTGTTTATAAATCACCAGCCAGTCAGAAGACTCGTCTGACTATAACCAAAGAATCTCGCCAATTAAATGTGGTGACCGCCTGTAAACAGGCACATACACCTGCTTACACTCATCAATTCTACCAGAAGTCTCGTCTACCAGTATTGAAGAAAGTTCATCAATCATATTTGGTGGAGAAAAATCAGCATGTATATTTACCTGCAATTCATCAAGCTAACCTACCGTCTCATATGGTAGCTCCTGGATTTTTCAATTGGAAAGCTCCAATGACAAGCAAGAGGCAGACACAACTTTCTGCCCCCACCCATGTGTACTTTTAGAATTCACTAACAGGAAAAGGAGAATAAGAGCAGGAACACACACCTACTCCAAGCACGAAATTGATGTATATTCCCATTCCGACAGATGAAGTCACCAAGAACATTCTGACAATGGTGAAAGAGAAGAATCAAACCCCTGCCTATATTCTGGATACTTGTCAGAATATTATAACAACTTCAGTGACATCACAGTGAAAGAAACATAAATCTATCCCTTTCAGTGGACTGACTCATCAATATATCACCTCGGAGCAGATACACACCTCTGTTCCAGTCCAAGAGGGTCGTGGGGCATACTCTCCCATGTCATATAGACGATCTTGTTGGGTACATACACCCGATTTAAATGGAGATAATCAGCCTAACCTGACCATTTCTTCTGAGCAGGGACAAACACCGGCCCATTATAATAACTTTCATCAACAAGTGGTTTCCATATTGAGTAAGAAGGTGTCCATGAAAAAGACCCATCTAGAACAGTTAAAAGAACAAGATCCAATCTTCAATAAAGCTTTGTTCAATGCTAGAGTTATTGAAGCCCTCAGACAATTGTCTATTGCAACTCAAGATTCTACTACCTCATTTATAGATTCTGGAAGTGACAACAATAATTATGAAGGTCCTCATTAGACACTTCCTCATGAAGGATTTCTTCATGACAATTTGGTCAATATCAAAGTATTTTCTTCAGATAAAATCCATGATAACCCTCTGTATGGCTAGAAAAAAGGAGAAAGAGGTTTAATCATTTTCTATTACCCACCATGGTGGTCCTCCCCATTATGATGATGAATTTAGCTGCGAAAGTCCCCTTCATAGTAGTAATTCACATTGCCTGGAAAATTATTCAATGGATAATGCAGTAATGAGAATGCCCTCTTAACTTGAGGCACATGAAAATGTGAATCTAGTCATGTCTGATGCCTTACCGCAAGCAGGTGAAATAATTTCTCAATAAGAAGATATCTCAGGGTGTACGTCATTCTCTTAACAACCCCTGGTTCATTCATCTTCTAATTTGACAAATTAATTCTCTACCAATCTTGTTGAATCTGATGAAGTAACAAAGAAGCACCAGATTTGGTCCAATTAGGGAGAAGAATCTTCATCTAATGACAATGAGGAAGTACTGAATATGTCAAAAAAATTGGCAAAAGGTGAAATACCAGTCATGTTTTGGCCTTTAGATGACTCCTAGTATGATATTCCAGAAATGCTGACAGAAGATTTTATTCATGATATTTGTCTCAGCATATGGAAAACTCTTTGTCACTTAAAAGAGAAAATATTATCTTATGATGAATATCAAAATCATGTCAAGATAATAGAAGGGTTGAAATTCCAAATTGACTTAGCATCTCTCTCATTTTCCCGATATCCAAAGGTTGATAAGAAACAGAGAGCCCTTCAGCGTTAATGACTTGGCACGTTGAAAAGGTTGCGCCAGTTAATTACCAATTCCCTATCTGGTATTCATATTAGGGGATGGGGTGTTCATGGAGCATTGCATTTAACTGTGCACTCTAGTCAACAAAGCCCGCCAAAAGTGGTCTCATGCAATGTTATTGCTCTTGGTTTTCCACATCTAACTGGTTTTGTGCGTAATCAAAGGATTTCTCAAGAACATGCCTCTACAAGTTCTTCCCAAGGTTAGGCATGTAAAGAACAAGTTTTCGAATTACTCTTGCATCAAGAAAATGAGAATATCAAACATGTTTCTCGTTTAGAGAATGCACATCATCAGGTGACAAAGGTTTCCGAAATAATCCAGCAATCATCTAAGCCAGGTGATTTGAGTGGATGTAGGTTGATGTATCTAGCCAATATCAGGACTAAAATCTGCAAAATTAGGATGGATTATATGAATGTTTCAGATGTAACATCTTAAGAGCCACATAATCTTGCCAGGCTAGGGACTATTTTAATCCAACCCTCGGAATCAAAAGATAGTATCCAAGCAGTTGAGCAGGAAAAATATGAACATCCCCAATCCACTGAACTGGGGACTTTTTAAAATTCTCAATCTCTCCGTCAATGGAAGTCAGTCTTCACTCGATTATGGACAAATCCACAAGAGGAACGCAGAGCCAAATTAGCAGGAGATTCCCTCCAAATTACGGTTCATCTAGAAGTTCATAAGGGATCAACCAAACAAAAGGAAATATCTCATAAAGGACATGGAAGAAGACAGTATCGCAGAAGAACTGAGAGAAGGGATGTGATGTGTTATGCAACAATAAAGTCATCAGTGTTGTTATCACTAATCCCCCAGAAAATGAGGCTCACTCAAAGGGATCCAATGAAGAAGTTCTTGTTCATGAAGTTGTTCACACATAAACGAATGAAGGAGGTGCGTGTACCCGAAGACAGATGGTTACCCAGGGGCAAGACATTTTATTGGGTAATGCCCTTCCGTACTCCAAAAAGGAACATACCAAGGAAAATGGTAAAAGTTAGGTTACATTCCACCCTTCTTATGGAGAAGGTTAATCACTCTCATTAGAGGAAAGGTTCGCACAACAACAAGAAGAAATGATGGAATTAGGGAGGTTAAATGCAGAACTACTTCAAGGTAGTCTTCCTCCTAAGCATGCTGGAGTTAATCAATCAAGGAAATTTGTTACAGCTACTGGGATGGATCAAGAATATCCCACTTTACAAGTACACCCTCATAGGTTTGATCCTATGGGTCATACATGATAGCAACCGGCAATGCTACCATCAGTGGTAGTACTTGTCTCCACACCCATCCAAACTCTAGTTATTGCACCTGCTCAGGTCCAAGTTCAACCAGATGTTTCTCAAATATTAATGACTAAAATTGAGTCATTAACAGCTCGGTTAGAAGCAATGGAAGGAAATCGTGGACAAATTCAACCAGAAAAGAGAGCTTACCCAAAATGGGTAGATGCAATCCATCCACCATCAAATTTTGCGAATACCATATTCCCAATTTCTAATGGTTCGGGAGATCCAAAACAACACCTAACACATTTTTTTATCATAGGGATCCTATGATAGGAACTCCTCAACAATAAGAAGCAGTTATGCTCAGGTGTTTTGTGCATTCATTAAAAGGACCTTCTTTTTTCTGGTATACATGTTTGCAATCTAGGTCAATTACTGGGTTGGAAGATCTATGTCAAAGATTTATTCTTCAATTTATCTCAACGTTGCCAAACATGACAACTTTTTATCTTACCAATTGTTATCAATGAGAAAATGAAAGAGTTTCATATTTCATTGCTCGATGGAAGGGATTAACATATTCCTTAAATTTAACACTCCATCAAGAATAATTGTTTCCAATATATGTGGAAAATATGCGTGATGAATTACGCACACCGTTGATCCCTATGAAATACATAAGAGAGTTTTGAGACCTTACTTCAATCGCTCAACAGATCGATGACTATCTTAAAAAGTATAAGGCTCAAAGTTGTGTAATTCCATCTGTTCCAGGAAGGAGAATTAATCTTTGGTTCTGTTAATCAAGAAGAACCTTCATGAGATGAAGAATTAATATTTGGTTCTGTTATCATGATTCATTTAACAGATCCTTATTCCAATAACAGTTTTAATCATGATGAGTCTAAATTCCTTGTATCTAATTGAGGAGTTAGAGGAAGAGAAAGAGGTCTAGGATACATGGGGAAGACGTGGATATTCCAAAATCCACTATTTAAATCCTACCCCTACTAGAACTGTATATGCGGCAGGAACTTGTGGCAAAGCCCTTCAGTTGGATCAACAGGAACAAGAATGTTCTTCCACACATGGAAGATTTGGTCCTATCATAGTTATTTTGGAGGATCAGTTAGAGGATACACCTTCTTCCTCTCAAAAAATAAATAGACCTAGTCAGTCTAATATGTCGAAGCAAGGAATATTTCCAAATCCTACCCCGATACGATATGCATATACTTCCAAAGCATCAACTTATAAGGCGCCTGAAAAAACACATTTTCATGATGGGAAAAACAGACCTTTGGACCAAAATTATGCTATATTGAAATATTTGGCCCATGTACCAGCCATGTTATCAATTCTGGACTCCTTGAATCTATCAAAAGATATTCGGGAGGCTCTCATCGAGGCATTGTAAATTCTACAAGAATTTGAAACTGAAATTGCTGCGACTGAATTCTACCATATAGAAAATGATCCTACAGAATACCATGTAGTGATATCTTTTACAGATGAAGATGAATATGATGTTGCAGATGGACATATCATACCTTTGTATATATTAGGAAAGTCAATTATATAGACATCTGATGAGATTTCATTGATAATGGCTCAGGAATCAATCTCATTCCAATTTGAAACACTCCATCGATTGGGGCCCACCAAATCTGATTTATCTCCTTCTAATTCGATGTTGCAATAATAAGATAAGAATGAACAAGAACCTCTGGGTGAAATTACACTCAAAATTTGGTTTGAAGACGTTGTTTCTAATTCATATTTCATGGTTGTTCGTCAGGAAAGATTTTTCAACATTTTTTCTTGGAAGACCTTGGTTACATCAACATGTGGTCGTACCATCACCATATCATCAATGTCTCAAATATTGTTTCAATGGTCAAATTGGGACATTTTATGGTGACAAATCCCCATTCAAAACATGTGAATCTCAATACATTGAGGTATAGTTTTATCAAATTTAAGGAATGGAAAAATCCACATCGAAGAAGGTTACTAAAATTAATTCTCCATATGGTTTGGAAAAGATTCTAGTAAACCCATTAATACATGTGAGTATATATTATGTGTTTCCTATCAGTCAAATTGACGAGATAGACCCAAATCCAAAAACTCTTATGAAAAGTTCCAAAATGTCAATTACAAAAAACGATCCAGACAACATGGGAGAAGTTGTTGATTGACCAATAAATGATGAAAGATTAAATAGAGATATCTTCATTTCTTCCATTGAAATCTAGCAATTCTATACTTCATCAACCAGGCCAGAAGAATTTATTGCAATACCATAGGAAAATAATGATGTTGATTCTCAATCCATCGTATCCTCTCTATCAACCCAGAAAGACCCTTCATCATCAACTAGGTTAGAAATGGAAACCTCTTCTTCAAAATGATAAAATTTTAACTTCTCCCCTGATCATAGAAATTATGCTTCGTCATGTACTATGCAAGTAGAAGTAGAAGAAGTAACACATATTGGAGAAGAAGGGGATGATCTCAAGGATGCTCTTCTCGAACTTGAAGAGGGTATCTCTACCACTGTGGATGAACTCAGAGAAATAAATCTGGGTACAAAAAATGATTCACACCCAATTTAATTAGTGTGGCCATGACTCATGAAGAGAAAGAAATTCATACTTAATTTTTAAAGAAAAATCAAGATGTATGTGCTTGGAATTATATTTAAATTCCAGGTCTTGATCCCGATGTTGCCACTAATCATTTTGGATTGCCATAAGAAAATCGAGGATTCAAGCAGGCCATAAAAAGAAAACACCCAACTTATGCCTCCAAACTAAAGCTGATGTTGATAAGATTATCAAAGCTAACTTCATCAGAGAAGTTATGTATCCCAAATGGCTAGATAATATTGTCCCTATGAAAAAGTATAATGGACAAATTAGAGTTTTCACTGACTTCAGAGATCTTAATCGGCATTGTCACATGGATGATTTTCCAGTTCTGATCACATAACTCTTAATTGATGCAATAGCTAGCTACGAAGATCTTTCCTTCATGGATGGTTATTCTGGGTACAATAAAATATGAATGGCTCTAGAGGATGAGGAGTCTACAGCTTTCAAAGCTCCTCAAGGTGTGTTATTCTATTGGGTAATTCCATTTGGCCTGAAAAATGCAGGTGCAACATATCAACATTCCATGCACTCTATCTTAAAACCCTTTTTAAGGAAATTTGTTGAATTTTATGTGGATTATTTTTTTTCTTAAATCCAAACAACCTTCTGATCACTTGGCCGATATGGAAATCATATTCAGCAAACTTCAACAACACAATTTGAAGATGAACCCCTTGAAATTTTCTTTCGGGGTAACCTTCGGAAAAGTTCTTGGCTTTGTTGTGCGCCATCATGGTATGGATGTTGATCTTGAGAAGAAAAAATCAATCCTTAGTATGTCACCTCCTCAAAATTTGAAATAATTAAGAGAACTTCAAGCACACTTGCCCTATATTTGTTGTTTAATTTCCAATTTGGGAGGCAAGTGTTTACCCTTCACCAAATTAATGAACAATGGAGTCACCTACCAATTGACTAAAGAATGTCAAGAATAATCAGATATTCTCAAGATATATCTCTTGAGTCCACCGGTATTAATGCCACCCATTTAAGGATGACATATTATTCTCTATGTGATAGATTTAGAGAAATATTTTTTTGCCTTACTTGCCTAAAAGAATGATGCTAGGAATAAAAACAACCTTTATTATCTTATTCGGACTATCCTTGATGTAGAAACCTGATATTCAAGTATTGAAAAGTGCTGCCATGAATTAATATTTTCAGTTCAAAAAATGAGACACTACCTAAAACATCATGAGGTCCAATTGGTATCTTGTAATAACCTGCTAAAATTTATCCTTAGTCGTCCAATGCTTACAGGACGTCTGGCATGGTGGGTAGTTTTTTGCAACATTTTGATATCCAGTATGTATCTCAAAATGCAATAAAGGGCCAAGCTCTGGCCAATTTCCTTACTGAACACCCATCTGCAGAAGATACATCATTAAATATTTAACTTCCTGATTAGGAAGTCTTCTCTATTCAAGATAATCCACAAACATGGGAAATGTACTTTGACGGTGCCACCAGAAGTTCAATAGGGAAGAAAATGGAATATCCCAAATTTAACAATGTTGGATAAGGAATCATGCTTATTTCCCCAGAAAAGGAAGTGTTACCCTATTACTTCTTATTTTTGGAAGGCGGTAAAAATAATGAAGTAGAATATCAAGCTCTCATCGCAGGCTTGGAATTGGCGCTTCAGACATAGGTGAATCACTTGAGGCTAAAATGTGATTCAGATTGGTAATAAAAAAATCAATGGGTATTATGCCATTAGAAAAGAAGAGATAATCCCTCTGTGTGATTACATCAGAGAGTTAATGGTGGAATTTCCCTCGAAACCGGCATTTTCTTATGGAATGCGATCACAAAATGCCCAAGATGATGCACTGGATAATGTAGCCACATCCCAAGCAGATCCAAACTGGGACAAAACAATAATCAGTATTGCCCACCATCGTGTATTTTCACATATTTTTCAAATTAGAAAAGAGGAACTCAAGGAAATCAGTCCTATTTATGAACCATATTGTCATACTATAGGATGGATGACAACTATTAGGGAATACCTTCAAAATGTAACACTCCCACCAGATAGATCTGGGAAAGAACAAGTCCGGTGAAGTGTGGTCAATTGTATTCTTTATGATAGCCCATATCACCAATAAATTAAATACAAGTGAGGTTTTTATGGAATTATCTTCAGATGTATTCATTGTGAAGAGACAATGGCTATCATGAATGAAGTACATGTAGGAGTTTTTGGTGCTCACCAGTCTGGACATAGACATTCTGGTCGAATTCGAAGGCTTGGATACTTCTGGACTTCAATGATGCAAGATTGTGTTGATTTCACTATGAAGTGTCATTATTGCAAGTATGTTCCAACTTCATTCATCAACCCCCAGAGTTGCTTCATACTGCTAAATAATCATGGCCATTTACCAAATGGGGAATGGATGTAGTTGGAACTTATCCTCCAGCTACTTCCAGGAAGTTTAAGTGTATACTTACAAATACAAAATTCTTTTCCAAATGGGCATAGACAATACCTCTCAAATAAGTCAGTTCTAAAGGCATTGTTATCTTCGTAAAGTCTAACATCATTACCATATTTGGTGCCCCTCATACCTTATTAACAGACAATGGAACCAAATTCTGTTCATCCGAGATGAGAATGTTATATCATGAATACAACATCAAATCCTACCATTCATCTCAGTATAACGCATTAGACAGTGGAAAAATAGAATCCTTCAATAAGACTCTTTCAAACATACTACATAAGATGGTGGGTAAAGATAAAAAATCATGTCCTGATAAAAATTTTCATGCTTTATGGGATTATAGGACCACCACCCACACTACTATGTGGTCAACACCTTATTCAATGGTATGTGGAACAGAAGCAGTCTTGCCTATTGAAGTTCCATTACCTATGCTCAGAGTATCCATTTGTGATCAGTTATCTATAGTTGAAAAATATCCAAAGCTATTTGATGAATTGAAACGATTAGATAAAAAAAGATTGTGCACCCTGCACCACTTGGAAGTCTATCAGAATCGAATAGCACGAGCTTTCAATAAAAAAGTTCTTCTTCATTCATTCATTCAAGGAGAATTGTATTGGTCCTCAGAACTCCAATGATACCAGGAAAGAATCATCCAAAGCTTGAGCCGAAGTTGGAAGGGCCTTATTCAATACATAAGGTTTACTCCAACAGAGCATATTCTTTAATATCAATGGATGGAGAACTCATTAAAACTACAAAAATGTATGATTCTTGAAGAATTGTTTTGTGTAACACAAATAGACCCTCTAGTCCTTACTGCAAGACATTAAACTTCATGGTCCCTTTTGTCCTTGCTAAAGGAAATTAAATTACATATCCCCTATATCATCCAACATGACATTAAATTGTGTCCCCTTGGCTGTCCAACATGATGTTAAACTGTTCATCTAAGCTGCAAGACATTCACCTCCCATGCACCCCATGTCTGTGACATATGACATTTAAACTGTGAAACAGTCCCTTATACATCCTACAAGATGTTAAACTATTCACATGTCCTGCAAGACATTAAACTACTATACTTCCTAGCTACATGACGCTAATCTGTACTGAACCCTTTTGTCTTACATGACATTAGACTATGCATCGTTAGGGTTGTTGTTACCTCTTGTTTCTCTCACTGAGCATGACTCACATGAGCTTAGAGTAAGTTTCAACCATTAAACCCTCTCTGGGCCACTAACCACGCTTAATTCCCAACACCATATTCGGGTTTTCCTCAAGTATAACTACATCACCAATTAATTCTCATTCTAACTACACAAAATTTGATCATTGCCTTTTAGGCTTGGTACGTAGGCAACCACCCAAGGTTCAAGCCCAAAACCAATATCTTCACATCAGTTCACCTCCATATCATATGATTTTGATCTGTAAATCACCCTTGAAACCAATATATTCACATTGGTTCATCATCTTCCTTACTATATGATGTAAAACTATATAGTCCCCCATTGTCCTCGCTACAATACATTAAAATGCATAGCAATACATCCTAGATACATGTCACTAAACTATGCAGTACCTGTCCATGTATATGACCTTAAAATATTCACACTTTTTTCCTATAAAACAATAAACTACAATAGTCTCTGACACCCTAACCTAAGAGGAAATAATTATTGACATTGTTCTCCAATCATGTTATATTCTAAGGACTACATGCATACATGGCAATGCCCGAACCATTAATCCTGGATCCAACCATCATTGCACTAATGTCCCCTTTCACCCTTCACATGTACAAACCAAATCTGTATGAATAGTATTTCGATAACTATATATGGCATCATTCCCATACTTATGGGATACGTAGGAAGGTTCAAGAATCCCTCGAACCCATCCCCAAGTCTTTGGTCCTATCCCCAAACTCCATTGTCAGCCCCTTGGCTGAAAATTCCACCTATGACCACAAGAATGTGGTATGAAAACCCTGGTCTTTATTCACATCAGGTTTATAACAAACACACAATGTGTATCCCTCATTATGGTCTGAAATCTACCACCCTAAACTAAGATATCCTACACTCTCATCCCACATGACGTCAAACTGTATTTCAAGAACTACGTATGGCTTGATTCTCATCCTAATGTGATTTGTAGTGAAGTCCAACATCTCAATTCCGGACAGGACCACAACATGATTATGGTCATCATTGGTCTATGTATCGCCTTCATGCATTGGACAATACTCATTTTTAGTTTTCATACTCCTAACCTTAAATACTTCAAGATCTCCATAACCCTTTTCTTGACTTCTGGTCACAAAATGTCTGATACCCAAGAATTCTTTTTCCTGACCATGAAGCACGTGCCCTTATGCGGCCTTGCATAAGTAGTCTACATAACGGACCTGTCAGCCATAATATGCTATTATTTGACTATGTATCCAATTCCCTTTAGTGGCCCTGCATAATTTAACCCCCCTAAGGGGTTTGTCAAATAGTGGTAACTTCATTCTTTGGGGGAAAACCTACTTTGTCTTTATTGGTCTTAACTATGATATGTAGGGATCTGCAAAAATAACCATCCTTAACATATTTGTCCCACACTCTTTTTCATGATCTGAATTATTCAAGTTTATTGTTTATATTTGCCTTCCATACATTTGGGTCAGACCTTCACAGGAGTGACATTCATCCAATTAGTTGACAATATTGATTGGGAATATCCTCTCCATATTCAAGTTCCTCTCTCTATACAGTAGACACTGTGCTTTGGAAAATTTGAATCTCCATAAACATTCACTAGCATATAGTAATTGAAAAGTAAAATTCATGAGAGTTCTTTTTCTTGACTATGCAGCACATGCCCCTAAGTGGCCTTGTATAAGTAGTATACATAATGGACATGTCAGCCAAAAGATTCTATTATTTGACTATGCAGCCAATGCCCTTAAGTGGACCTGTATAATTCAACACCCTAAAGGGTTTTTCAAATAGTGGTAACTTCACTCTTAGGAATTACTTCCTTCCTCTAATGCCTTTTAGCCATTTTTTCATATAATCCCTCAAATTCAAAATTTCTTAAGTTATAGTTTACATTTTTCCCCCATACTTGAATGTGGAAATATTTTTTCAAACAAATTATCAAGGAATTGAGTCTTTTAATCTATTCGTTCAAAGATATTCAACCATAAACATTAGCCTTTTTATGTCTAAAATGCATGACTTTAAACTGCCAAAAAAAGACGGGGTACTCATTAAATTGGGAACTTGTAAAAGGGACTCTGAAAAAAAGTCGAGTCCCGTCTCACTAAACGTACATATTGTATGATTTTGGAAAATATTGAGCAACAAAGGATGCCATGTTTGTGTGGTTGTTTGTATAATCCTAGCGAAAATCAAACTATGCTTACTAGGCCTATTGACTTAGGTAAAAAATCATAACATATATAATTTGAAAGAGAATGCAGGTAAAAATGATTGAAGTTGAAATTTCATTTTTTCATTGATGAAAAATATTAGAAGAACATCTACAGATTAGAGTATTTTCTCTTTTTCAAGAATTATATGTGGCTTTCAACATATCTTTTCACTTGATTTACGTTATCCCGAGATTCATCAACAGCCACTTGAAGTTCATTCACTCCACTAACTCCTCTCTTTTCAACTTGATGGAGTGCCTTCCAGGCACTCCATGATGGATTTCATACCATTCGTTTAGACTCCTTCCAATGAATTGTTAAGCTCGTCATGTTTCCCAGTAACGACATCTAACTGAAGAAGCATCTACTGGAAAACTTTCTCCTTGATCTGATGCTTTATCTCCGTCATCTTTTCATCATGGTCAGCCTCATCTCGGGACACCACAACCTCGAATTCACCCATATTGGTCAACATCCTCGCTTTGGTCAGATCTTGATGTAACTTTTTCTCCTGCTCCCTCCTTAATATTAATTGACTCACCGCGGTATGGATCTCTTGATATACAAACCCACCAAGTCCCTAAATGACGAACAAGGATGATACTCACGGTATCATCGAAGACATATCTTCAAGAGGAACTTCAGATATGATATTTCATATATTATGCCATGCCTTGTGATGTGAGAATTGGAGTGCCTTTTGCACCTCTGGGTCTGATTCAACATCTCTATCATAGGGGGGAATATAGTCCAGGATTAATGCACCTAAATAAGTTCCTTTTTCTTCTCCTCCCCCCTGACCCTTGGTACTTCACATTCTACTCCCGTTGGGGCTGTGGCTAAGGATTCCCCTTCGGATCTACCCACTGAAATTAATGACCATGTATAGTAAATTGAAATCTTTGGTCAGTTCCAAAAGATAAAAAAGTTGATTCGGTTTATTGAAATTTAAATACAACCTCAAATATTATCATATTTTACTCAATGTTATATCAGCAGAATGAGAAGGATCCTCCCTATCTTTCCTAGCTTCAATAGGATTTTCAGGATGGATTTCAGGAAGCTCGGTCGGGTTTAGATCCACTTGAGCTAGCATCTCTACAATGATAGGGTTGTCTCTACCCCCTTCAGGAATCAGCAGATCAGCATATTTCTCAGACAGAACTGCACATTTCACCCAATCATGGTCAAAGATGTAATAAAAATTGTTAATAGGACGAAGGATAACACTCAGATCCAAAATCATCTAAACCACATGGTAATTTAACATGATCTAAAATCTCTTCAAACGATACGCCAAGTTTCATCATTTCATCTAGTGATATCCCAGATTCTTGGTTAGTCTCACCAGTGGGTGAATTTTACATGTATTTTTGGCGACGCTCATCCCGCAACCTCTGACACCAAACAGCTTCCTCAGAGAAAATTGCGGAGTCAGTTGCAGTGGTTGCCAAATTTTCTGGTGCAGGTGTTGAACCTAAAGCATTATGGAATGGAAGTCAGTTTATGTCTTCATTAAACATTCTATGATGTATTCTTAATATACCAGATACATGATCTTCCCTCCTTGTAGTAGAAATAAGAGCACTACTAGGAACAGAAGATGGCTCTTCCTCTCTCCTCATTTCATAAGGAGGAGCCAGGTCAGCATGAATTTGAGAATTCTCACCAGCACCCTCCATCATATTCTGAGGAAGGTAATTCCACTCCCTCAAAGGAGAAATCGAAGAATCCCCTACAATCCCAAAACATATGATCAATAGTTTCATGAGTTATGATTCATGATGATCCGAAGGACTTACCACTACTGATGAGGTGTTTATCTTTGGAATTCTCCCATTGATACCTTTGCATCTTTGACTTTTTGGGTGTGTTGACATCGTCACCTCTAAATACAAGAATTGGAAAGTGAAAAGACCTTTCTAACTCCTCGTCCATGGCTTACCGGTCTGGAGATACCTCGCACGGCTAGTGAGGAGATTTAGCGGCTCCAAGAGCGGTGCCACCAGGGCTGTACTGTGGTAAAGGGACCTCAATAGTTCATTTCTTAACAAGCCACAGGATGAAGAATGTAATTTCCTTGAGTAACAAATATTTGACTGAAATTAAGTTTCAAAGCAAATAAAGATATAAATTTACATTTTCAGGAGCCACGTAATCATGCCACTCCTCGTCCAGTAAAGCAACAATCCCCTCAGTGGTGCCACAATTCATCATTTCCTTCACCCTCTTGGTAATATGAATGGAATCATTAATGGCATATATGAGCATTTCTATCTCTCTAATGTAAGCCCGCACATCATCAGTGTTATCCTTGAAGCCGATATCAACTGATGCCCAGAGATTCCCCACACCAGGGATTTGTAGACCTTCTCATAAGTCCATCCATACAGTTTCAGCATCACAATAAAATCTCGGCCATGTCTGGACAACCTCTAGTCATAAATATACTGCATGCACCAGATGTTCGTGAGGAGGGTCCTACAATCTTGGACTTCAACTTCTTCCCAGCTCCTGCAATCACATATAAAGGATAAGAAAATAAAAAATTTTCCTCTATAAAATAATGGTGACTAAATTGACTCAATGATATTACTCACTAGAAGTCAATGGAGTAGGTCTCTGGACTATGGCAGGAGGATTATATCTGGCCCGAGGCCGCTTTGACGCATGTTGTGCCTCATCATCACCATCATGGGAATTCGGTAAATCAACCCTGGGTGTGGAACCCGGTGAATCAGCTCCGGGTGAGGAAGAATCACCTTCAAGATGATGGGTTTCTTTCCTAACAGTTCTCTTTTTCCCCAACCGAAGGACCAGATGATTCATTACCCCTTTAGGGTATGATGCTACCCAGTTCTCATCATACCATATAGTCAATTGATTCGCTGCTCCAGCAACTTGTAGATCAAACACTGCCCCAGTTTTCTCCATAACTGTCAGCAACCATAGTTGTCAGGAATCCATTGGATGCTTCTCTGACCTGACGTGCATGGGAGGGGATACAATAATCTACTACAGACACTTGAATTGGCATGCAAATCTATATGGATCATAGGCCTCACATATAATCTCTCTATCAATTCTAGTGTCCAATACACCATTTCTGCAAGCCAGTATATAAGACCTCAATTCTAGGATAACTATTCCATCATCAACAAACCAACCAGTTTGCGGGTTTCCATAAGGAATTAAATGAAATTCCTTGAACATTCTCAGCCTCACCTTTAGATCATAGGAGTTGAGGGACAACAGAGAAATTCCAGAAAATTCCTGCACCGATGGCCTAAAATAACTTCCAGGAACATGTACTCCACTCTGTACAACATATGTTCTAAAGTGAGTAGTGATCCATCCCCACAAAACATTGAATGGTCCCACTATTATCAAAAGATACTTACCCATATAGACATGGAGTAAGCTCCTATGAATCCTCGCCAAAGTTGGGGTGGACAACCCAACTATATTTCTCTCAGCCAACATGGAATCAACAACGAAGGTCCCTAGACTAACGCCTCCCTTTGAATCCATAACTAACAGAAGATAAACACTAATCCAAAAAGTTAAAAAAACCAGCCAGCTGGGTCTTCTCTGCGATTCTTTGATCCACTTCATACCCCCACTTTTCAAACTCTCCCACTTCCAGAGTTGGCCATAATGTGCCAAGAGAACCCCTCTTCTCTGTTCTAGGATAGCTGGTAGGAGGAGTACAGGTGGGCCCCTTCTTCTTCTTCTTGATTAGAAACATATCCATCCACTCATCTAGATGAATATCCCTTTTATAATGTGTTTTGGTGGAGTTTCAATTCTTGAGCTTGTGGAAATTTATCAATAACTGTCGAACCAATGCTGGAGTCTTCTTTGAATCATTCCAGGTCACCTTGGGAGGGATGAATTCATTATACATTTCTCCCAAAATTGGAGCCCCCGAGATCTTGTAGACAACCCACAAGACCATGCCTACTTCTCTATGACTCAAATGGAAAGAATTGGTTTCCGGGCTCCAGCGGGTGATTAGCTCTGGCACTAAATTATCATTACTATAGATATATGTCTACCCAGCCCAGACGACTTCATATATTTAAACTGCCTTCAAATCCTCAAAAAACTCTACACATGTTTGTCACACACAATATGCCCACATCTATGTCGGATTCACACCTCCTCTGTGGCAGAAATCGCAACTCTTTTTCCATCCCATGGATTGATCCATCTGAGAATTTCAGAGAATAGAGGGATAGCAATGTGGCTGCAGCTCCAGATTGTGAGGTTTTAGATCTAGAGCACATGGGATATGATGTATTATGTATGCCTTCTCCACTGTTCTAACATTGAAAAATGGTCCTGCAACTGAGACATTTGCTGAAGCGAAATTGGTGTAAGACTGAAACCAGGAATGAGGAATATAATTCTTTTCCTCTGGAACATTGATTCCTTGCAGATGACCATGTCCATATAAAGGAAAGTAAATTCTCTGGGGGAAATTTAGATGATATTTCTTAAAAAACATAGCCAAATCCGAGAGAGTACTGTCGCAGATATCATAATAGTCATGGACAACGATGTTCATCATATCATCTATTCTCTTGCTGGCCAACTCATCAACCGATCCAATTCTTTTGGGATCCATTGAATCTGAACAAAGATAAAATGGTTATCTTTTAAGTAAGTCTTTTTTTATGAAATAATTGGGAAGAAAACAAAAAAACTCCAAGGCATTAAGGATTGCACGTCCAGGCATACAAGTGATGTCACGCAGGTATTTCTGTGCAAGTATTGTCAGGCAAGTATTGTCACGCAAGTCAAAATCCTTACTGGAGAAGTGCAACACAAAGAAGACAAATTGACCGAGGAAATCAAGAGACATGCACGATGAGAGATCAAAAGCTTTGAAGTCAGGATGGTTTGCGTGAAGTGAAACCCAAATATATAGGCGATCCCTCAACCCTTCAAATCAGAACCTGCGTGCCAACATCTACCTGCCATTGAACCCTTGTTTTCCGTTTTCCTAAGAGTCAAATCCTATTTCATTTTTCAGATCCAACTCTTAGGGGGGGACTTTTTTGACACTCCATTCCACAACAGATTCCAACAAATGGAAAAGGGGAATACCTTTAGCTCAGTGAGGGTCACCCTTTGAATAACATCAAAAATTGACAAAGGGATGAACTGAGAACTCATTTGGAGGGCTTCGTGCAAGTATCTTGTGCGCCACATATCGGTTTCATAATTCATTTATGCACCCTATTCCTTTTTTTCACCCAAGGATCCCAGTGGCCTATAAATTGCCCATGTGGTCCCCTTATTTAATCGACGAATTTTCCAAAACTCTAGTTCAAGTTCTAGTCGCCCATGTCTTTGTCTGATATCTTCCAAACACTTCTATGGTAATTCATTACCTAGAATGGAATCTCTAAAGAGTATGAATAAGGACTATGTTTTAGAACACATCAATACTTGAGAACCTAAGTGTTCAGCCCTTAAGGGAAATGGAAACACTTGCGCGCCGCCTTGCCCTATAAAGGGAACTTCCACGCTAACCTTCTGGATGCCTATAGGGATGATACGAAGGGATTGAGTTGAAAGTCACCCAAGTATTACCCTATATATTCATTGTCTCCCAAGGTGACTCATGTTGCACAATTATACTTGCGCGACAAGGACATGTGCGCCAGATCAATACTTGTGCGCCTCCTTCCTAGTCACCTCCGTTCCTCAAATCCACCTATCATCTTCAAGACATGGACTTCAAAACCCTCTTTAAATCCATTTATGGAATGGTTATATTTTTGGATTCCTTATCTGATAGGAATTCATTAGGAAACCTTCTCAAGAGTATGCCCCAATCATAATTTCCCTTAATTGGTCATCCTCCTCAGGAGTAAGCCCCAATCTTATTTTCTTTTGATTTGGGCTTCCCTCTCTGGAAAAAAACCCTATTATAAGTTACTCTTAATTTGGGATTCCTTTTTATGAGTTAGTCCCGAGATAAAATCCCAAATCTCCATAAAGTACAAATAACTTTATGGACAATGATCTTGAAAATTCATACATACGTAAGCCCCACATCATTTCTTATCACTGCATCTTTCATGGCACAATCGTCAGATTTACAGATACCTCTTGTTTCTCACACCGAGCATGACTCAAGTGAGCTTAGAGTGTAAAAGTAATTACGACACCTCTCTTTGGTCCATTAATCATGCATAAACCTTATACTTCTTCACCCGAACTACATGGACTTTGATCTCTACCTTAAAAGTAGAGTAGGTAGGAAGCCTTTCTAAGGTTCAAGCCCATGTATCATTAATTATTTTCTGTATTTCTCTTTCGAACTACGTGGGTTATGATTCCTTTTTTTAACAAGGACACATAGGTAGCCATTCTATGGGTAAGATCCCAACTCTAAAATAATACTTGTCTTTCTTAATGACAATAAACTTCAAGTTCCCCACTGAGTGGATTTTAAACCTATATGGTCATCATAATGACCAAGAGATTTATATATAATGTATTAAAGGATAAATTGACTAAGAATATCTAATTCATATGGATGGTTCTCTATTGATGAAGAACCTCAAATACATATAATTGATTTTCTAAATCCCATACATATCAATCATTTATTGAAAAATCTGAAGGAAAAAAACTCATTTTCAAGCATGGTAAATTAATAAGGATTCACTAACATAACGTAAATCTATAAGAGAGTCCCGGAGTATGCAATAATTACCCCCAAAAATGTGTGATGAGTTTGACAACCAATCCACTCGACCAATAAAATTTTTTAAGCCTCATCAGTCCACAAATAATGAGCACCTACATTTGGAAAGTAGGTAAAAATGTATATAGAATCATTGGATGTTTCTGGTTCTACGAATAAACCCATTAGAAACTGATTGAAAATTAGAACCATAAACAAACAAGGTTATCAACATTTCCATAAGAAACAAGTATCTCTGTGAAAAAACGAATCCAAACATTATGAGTCTAAAAATATGGTTTCAAAAAAGTATGAATCCAGAAATTTGATTCTGAAAATAATAAGAAGAAGAATTCTCTTCTGAATCTAATCATGAGATTAATTCAGATGTAACCAAAACTACGGAGCCAATTGTCTTGAGAAAAGAAAAATTATATGTGAATATAACTATTTCAGAGACCTCCTATGATACCAATTGTGGGGATCAATAGTATGATAAATATGATACTGAGTAGAGTATCAAACTATGATATCGATGCTCAAAATACAAGAGGGGGGATAATTATATACTTTAAAAAAATCCTAAAGGAAATAATGTATAAACAAAATTCACAACACCTCTATGTTCTAAAAGCTTGCTTGATTCCAGAAAAGTGAATCCGGAAATGAAACATAATAAAATTTTACAACAACTAAGATTCTACATTAAAGCGTTTATAATCCTATATAATAAATGTACAAATCTAAGGATGTATAAGAAAATTGTACTTTCGTCAACAACCAAAATTACAGCGGAAAACAAACATACAACACTACAAGAAACAAGTAGTAACTCTTTTAACCCAATGAGAGGGTTATCCAACAACCCTAGATAAAATTTCCCCTGATTTATACTTTCAAGAAAGTTTGTCTTACCCAATCCCAGGTAATCCCTCAATAAAGATATCAGTATCTGTCTTACTATCCCTGCAGGTGCTCGATTTGTAAGGAAATCGACACATCTAGCTTCACAACCCGAAGTCTCTGATTTCATGGAAATCGCACCTCTGAACAAAGAAAATCATGCAAAAATAAAAGTTTCAACAAGCCATTCAAACATTCTACACGAAGACTCATAGTTTATAAAATCCTATTTCTCTAGAAATCACTTCAAAAACATGGAATAAATGTTTTAAAATTTGTAAAAGTTCCAAGATCCTTCAAATGAGATCTTATTTATAGGCACATATTCAGTGGTCGGTTACCTCCACCAATGGTCATATTTTTCCATGAATTTTGGAGGGACTAGTACATGTGTCACTCAAACAATGGTTAGTTAGTAACTCAAATCATGACATCGTTTTATAAAAAACATGTGTATGATAATGTATGGTTACCTAACCAAAATCAATTATTCGGAGTGTAAGAAAATAAATGTTCGGAGTCTAACCAATAATCTATTCAGTCTCTATAATACAAGGAAATTCAGATTCTGTTTTATAAAGAATTCAGTACCTGATCTCTGTAGAATTAAGGAGTCTAAATTTTGAGAAAATTGAGAATCCAGATTCACAAGAATTTGGAACTTGAACATACAATGTTCGGAGTCAGAGTTCATGAGAATTAGGAGTCAGAACATACAAAGGTCGGAGTCTGAATTCATTAAAATTCAGAGTCAGAACTCATAAGAGTTTGGAGTTGGAATTCAGAGAACTAAGAGTCATAACTCAAAAGTGTTCAAAGTCTGAATTCAGAGAACTCAGAGTCCGAACTCAGAGGAGTTCGGAGTCTGAATTTAGAGAACTCGGATTGAGAATTTAGATCCGGAAAACAAAATTCACTATTATCTACGTATTATATGATTCTGAGGTTTTTAGATATGAATCCAAATTTTACATTTAGACAAGATAATGAATGATGAAAAACATGGTAATGATAAATTTACATAGGGAAGGAAACATTTTCCTTATAGAAATAAAACAAAGGGTAAAATTAGATTTTCCATGAGATAAGGTGTTTGTGATTTTCAAAACAAGAAAAAATGGTAAAGTCATAAGGAGACCATACCGACCTAACAATCTCCTCCAAACATGAAGGAATGGAAATTTCATAAGGAAAACCTTATTGACTCAATATCGCTAGGACGCATCCGTATATGTTCCATTACAAACATGGACTTGGCAATTTAAGCCTAAACGACCTTAACACATGAAGATAAACTACATTGTGAAGTTCTTTATCACATTAACAAAAATATATGATGTTCCCCATTATTTGGATCTAAACTACATGTGTTATGATTATTTTCACAAGGATACATAGGAAAATCATTTATGGTTCCGATCTATACATTGAAACAAATCACATCTCCTTAGATGAAGACACACCCTAAAGCACCCCACTGTATGGCTAGAAAACTGGAATTGTTATAATAATGACCAATTAATCACTAGTTAGTAAATAATGGTATACCATTTATGGATAACCTTAGATAAATATTGATGTCTCCATTAGTTTTGAACATCTGATACACAGAGATGATTCGAAATTTTATAAATTAAAATGATTAATTATTATCCCTAGATTTACCCACATCATACGTGGGAATTAATAAAGGATTCATGTATATATCATCATTCTATAATAGTGTCTTGGAGTATGAAATAATTTCCCCAAAATGGTTTGAGGATCCCAACCTTCCATCCTCTCACCCAATGTCAGTACTTAAGTATCGTTGGCCAAACATCCCATTGAGGACCTACATTTCGAAATCATTTCCTTGAGTCATCAATTGTATAAAACCATTGGGTGCTTATTGTTCTATGAAAAGAACCTATTGGAAAAAATTTGGAAATAGTGAACCCCACATGAATGATTTCAAACAATTCATTCCCTACAATCAATCATTGGGTGACTGATTATACTTTGAGAAACAATAACTATAATGATTTCGAACTAACAATATGTAACTAATGAGGTACCTTTAAAAAAAATATTAAAAAACTTTCCTATAGTTATTACGTCTCTTTAAAATCTTGGCAACCCATACAAAACTTTTCAAAAACTCTTTCCACATTTATGAAGACTCAAAATCTAGCACTTGAATAAATATAAATATATTTACCTTTATTCAAGTATGGCTTCCTATATAAGGATATGTTTATTTGAAAATACTATAGTTTTAATTAAATAAACATAAAAATAATTAATTTAATTTTTTTTATCATTTAAAAAACCCAATCAAATTTCTTAAAAAATAATCACTTTAAAAATTTAATATCAATTTTAAAATAGTTGTTTAACACATGAAATTACTTTCAAAATTTGAATTTTTTTTGGAAAATAATTTTTGAAAAATAATATAATTTTAAATTATAAAACTTTTCTAAAACCACTATTGAACTATAATACACCCTGAATTATAAGGGAATAGAATGTGAAATTATAGACCCTTACAATAATGCCCACTATGTAATCTACCTTAATCTCTTTGGCTAGATGAAGTTAGTTATCATTCCTCAAATAGCATTAATATTTCAAACAATCTTATACATATTTTTGTATATACTATAATCATAAATTCTCCAAAATATATCCTTCCATAATAATATGAATCTATAGAAATTACACTATAGTTTTTTCATATATTATTCTGTAAATTGATATTTTCATTAACTCTAAAATGATATTAATCACTAGGTCATAAGATCACACACTAACTAGAATATTCCATAATCCTAAAAATGGGATTAACTTCACACAAAAATATATTGAATCAATAATAAAACATAAGGTTACCGATACTTTCTAACATAAGTTCTCAAAATCTATAAACCAAATATTATCTCAACATCAAGTTTGTGTTAAAACTAAGAGTTATCAATCCTTAAATCATATATTCTTAAATATTTATCACTAAAAAATATAATGTTGTCATAAATTCAATTTTCCAGTTTATTAATACCAATTGATATATATTTTTAAACACCTTAATATTTTTTTTGAAGATAAATACTTAAACGATTTAATTATTCAATTATTTCAGTATTATACAAGAATATCATTGAAAAATATCAATCCCCAAATTAAATAGCTGAGGGTATAAAGATTTAATTATAATGATATATTACCCTCACTACCTTAGATAATACTATGAAACTCATCCTTTATATCATAATATGTATATATTAATATTATCAACCATTTATTTATGGTACTATATTCGTGTATATTAAATAGAGGTTTTTGGACACCCACCACTATCATCTTTTTATTCATGATCCTATTTAAACCAAATACCGAAAAATAGTTATTATAATATCTAAATTTTTATTATGAAATCATAAATATGAATATGTATTCCCCTATTACACCTATGATTTTAATATGTGATAATTTCAGTTCAACATATGACTCTCTTTTCTCAATATTTTTTTTACCCATGTTCATTGTTCTGTTATGTTTTCTACCCAATTTGTTAATATCATACTCAAATACATTATAATGGTTTGTTAAGATAACATAATCATCCAATAAATAACCCCCAATAGTTTCAAACATGGTGTAAAATTAGTTTTTATTTTCATACACATGCTAATGGTCAATTTAAAACCAATTTTCCCTTTCTTGGTTTATTACCCCTTGGCACATCTATGTTAGTTCCTTCATCTACATGTAGTATCCAGATAGAGATATTGTTGTAGGGAGAACCACATAATAGCTACTTTACTAAATGTTTAGGATGTTATACTATTATAATAATTATCTAATATTTTTATGCAGGGGTTTTCACTAGATATTTCTCTTCCTAACCACTAAAATAATATATATCATCTCCAATAACGTAACGTGTCATATATACCATTGAATTTGTTCTCCAAATTAACATAATAGTACTCAAATTATAATTATATAACAAATTAAATTATTAATTTATCTAAAATATCATTTTATATGATCTGTGATGACCTAATCCAATACTCTCGAATCCATTTCTCATAAGTACATACTTTATATACTAACATTAAAATGGAAGAAAAGAAGAGCATGATTTAGTAACTTTTTAACAAATAGAAATTGGTATCTTAATTAATGGTATTTATGTTAATGATACAATTATAGAAAAATAGAAATTAATTAATTATTTATATGATATATTATCTGTCCTTACATTTTAATAGTCATCCATGGTATTATTTTAATGGATTGTTCAAGTGTCTACTTTGGCCAAACCAAATAAGAACATACCATAATTAATAGATGATTATGATTATGGAAGTGATATATTTTTTGGAATTATAATGATATTATTAAGATAATTTTATGCTGGTGAATCTTATTAAAATACAGGTTAATGAATTATAATGCAACTAAATGAATAATGATATAAGTTAATTCGTGGAGGGGGTAGTCTTTAGAAACCACATTTAATGATTTTAATTCTCAATGAAGGAGAGGGAAAGATAGTGGATTATGATTTTTATCATCATAATATTAAATATATTAAATATATTAATGTTATTATATAATTTCACTCTTATAATTAGGGGATATTATACATGGTCAAAAATGGAATTCATTACTTCTTAGACGTAGTTTTCAGCACAACATAGGAATGATGGTTTCATTTTTCTAAACAGAAATATGAAAAATTGGTTAATAGTTATTCCATTAGAAGTATAAATTTAATTATATAGAAAATACTAATATCATTATACATGAATTAGAATATTATATTTGGTAAAGTAAGATATAAAATAGATGATGTTAGGAAAATATTACTCACATTGAGGACATGGGGTTTCCTTTGGAGGGCTTCTTAGAACTGGATGTATCAGGAAAATATTGAATTAACTAAGACACAATAATAAGAAATATTACTTTATGGTGAGTAATAAGAGTGTTTTTTGAAGGGTGAACTACATTGTTAATTTTTTTTTCAAGGGGTGTTGAGAGGCTCCTTTTATAAATGGTGAGAAAGGAATTTCTGTAAATATTTCAATAAAAATAAATAGTTAACATGTTTCAAAGTACAATAAGATTAAAAAATGGAAAATAATTGGATGGGGGTTATGATAAGATTGATAATACCTTACCAATTAATTTTAGTTTGTGTATTATACATTCTTTATGTCATTTATTTTTAGAATTTTCACTATTACATTTTTTGGTTTTACTATGGTAACTAGTTTTTACCCATGTTAATAAATTTTAATGCTTAAAATTAAAATGGACCTTATTATATAATTTATATCTAAGGATTAAAATTTTTAAATATATTTTATCCATGAAAATTTCAATGTCTATGACAACTCCATTTTATCATTAGCGGATGTAACCAGAAAAAAAGGTATTTAGACAAAGTGTATTTTTTTGTTTTAAATTTATTCTTATGGTGAAATTAGAGATGAATTTTATTTTAAAAATATTAATTGTTTTAATATAAAATTAAATAAATTCTTATGTTTTCATAGACACCCAAATCAAAATTTTAACAAATAATTTTTTTTAATTAAATGAAAATGCCAAATATAGGTTTTTTTAAAAAATAATACTTAACTCTTTAAAACATTAATAAAATGTTTTCTATGTTAGAAATAGTATTTTCAAAATTTATATTTTTAATCCATAAAATAATATATTATTAATTAAATGGTTTTATGTACTTATATTTCTTTATTGTATAATGATAAAATAATAAATGATATAGTTTTAGTAAAACCTTAATTTTTTTATATTCACAGAAAAAACAATTTGAAAAACAATCAAAAAAATAAATCATTACATTAAATTAACATGTTGAATATACAATTTAGTTTTATTTTATAAAAATAAAATTTTTAATTTTGATAATTTATTTATTGAAAAAATAAAATTATAATGAATATATTTTTCATAGGAAAATAACTTTTTTAAAAAATATTAACTATTATTATCCTATTTTACTATTAATTACTAATAAATTCAGTGTTAATATTTTATTACCAAAAATTATATGTTTTTTAATTTATATATTTATTATCTTCAAATAATGTACACAATAACAATTTTTTAATAGATACAATTTAAAGTGTAAATCTGTCTTGTTATTAATATTTCAATACTAATTGAATTTTCACTGATTCCTTAGATGAATAATTACAATGATATCATAGTTATTTTACATATATTTTATCCCACCAATTATATAATTATTTTAATGATTATATAATATTCCACATTATTATGTAGTTCATTATTGGTTGTGTAGAAAGCGATCAAAAACATCAGGTTTTAATAGAGAATATATAAATTTTTATCTATGGGTGATACATTATCCCTTCTTAAATAAACCCCATCCTATATATTTAATTATCATTTACTAGTGAAAATAATTAAGTGTATCTAAAGATAAAACTAACTCAAATTATAAATCATAATTTATAAAAACAAATATATCTTAGAGAGGACTAAGTACCATATGTTCTCCCTTATAATCTATATATATTAATACTCTAAAATATAATGTAAATATAATTATGTAGATTACTCTTAGTAATTTCTTGAGAAATAACTTTCTGAGCTCAATTTTTAGGATCTTATTTCCAAAAATAATTTAAACCAAAACATATTATGATTATATCTAATAGAATCAGGGTAAATGGTCCTTTGAATATGAAATATCAATATAAATATGTCTTCTCCAATGAAACATTAATTTCAAATTATGAAACTTTTATTTTAAAAACACCATACCTGGTTCATCCATTAAATTTATTATATTATCCAAGGTTTCTTTAATTTATTCTATCTAATACATCATAACCTGATTCCTTAACATAATAAGTCCAAAATAATTTCTTGTAAAGATAATGTGATTAACTAAATCAATCTTCTTGAGAGTTTCTATATAACTATGCAGTCTTATGACCACTCGACATGAAAAATATTAAATATCAATTTGATAATAGACTAGACATTTTCAGGGTGATTTCCCCTAGGTGAATCAGTTCCATGACTCCATCCACATTTCTAGTATATTGTAAGTGTTTTGATTGCTATCGGAACCACGCAATATCTACTTTATCCAAATTCCATGATGTTATCCAATAATTTCACAAATATCTTTGAATTATCCCTATGGTTTTCAAAATATTTATGTTATCCCAATCCCTAAAATATTTAATATTACATCTACTATACTAATGGATTATCTATACCATCAAAATTATGATCAATATTAACGAAAAATCCTTTAAAAATTTCATGAAATTTTCATAGAATAATTCAAATATGGTGTTAATTATTCATCACTCATGATTAACTTGTTTTGTTTTTAAAAGTGACTAAATTATAAAATAATCAATATAATAGTGGATTCCATGGAAAAGATGTTGATTTTCATAATGAGAATACAAATTGGATAATAATCTTAGAGAAAAATTTTGTGATGATTCTAAATAAGATATAAAAAAAATATTTAACATAAAAAACTTAATTGAATTCTTAAATGCACCACATAAAATATGGATGAAATTTTATGGAAGTTAATGTGAAAAAATCACGAAGGAAAGAAGATTTGTTTTCAAACATGATAAAAATACTGGAAGAAACAAGTAGGGTACTATCTTAATTGAGTCGGAATATTTTTAATTTTAGGAAAAGGATGGAAAAAGAATGAATTTTAAAAGGAAATACGAAGTAAAAAATTATCACTTTAAGGAAAAAATTTATATTCCTAGTCATACCCAATATAGTAATGTAGAAACATAATTTTATATTACATATTAATTTTTGGATAACATTTCTATACACTTACATGATTTTAATACAAAGAGAAAATTAAAATTTTAAGGATATAATTCTTTTTGGGGGAGAATGTAACTTCCAAAAAATTTAAATTTTATTTTCCTTTAAAACAAAATGTGTTCAATAACATTCTTCACACACACCACCATAAAAAAACGAACCAAAAAATGTTATATAACCATTAAAATATTTCTATAGAATTAAAGAGTAAAAATATATTTATCCTAACTATTAAATATAAATCTAAATAAATAAAATTTTCATTATTAATTCTATGTAATCAGTGAATATTTAGTTAGTGTATCCACGTTACAAATAAAATAAAATTATAGAACAAAATGAAAAATTTCTAAAAATTTGATGTTTATGTAGTTTTTAAAAAATTAAATATATCATAGATAAATAATATTGTTTATTTGAAAAAAAAAATAAAACCAATTTTATAATAAATTGATATGAAATTAGAAAAATAATAGTTAATATATTTAAAAAGTTATTTTCCTATGAAAATAGATTTCATAATAATTTTTTGATTTTATTTTAATGTAAAATTATCAGCATTTAAAATTTTATTTGAATAAAATAAAATTAATTTTGATATTAATCATGCGAATATTACCTTAAGTGTAATTTTTTATATTTTTTTTGAAACAATTAATTTTAGTATAATTGTGAAAAACATACTTTTTTCAAACGATGTAAATTTTATGACTTTATAAGAAAGATCATGAATTTTATAAAAATATTTAGTTAGCCGAATATGTATTTAATAATTTATAATTTAATTTTTATGAAATAAATATATTGAATTTTGGAATAACATTATTAATAATTTATATACACAATTAATATTTTTCATTAAAAAATGTGTTCGACCTTTTCATTTGATTAAATAGTAATGTTTTAAAATTTAGTTTTGAATTAAATATAAATCCATAGATTTTTTTATTTATGTGAAACAATTTTATTTGATTAAATTTAATTTAATTTATAATTTATTATTACAAATAAATTATAGTCCTGAAATACACTTCTTCATAAAGAAGGGTTTTGACACTTTATACGAGATAATGTTAAATGCTATTTTTTGCATACATAAAAATTATTTCTCATAAAATGTATTTTACTGTTGTAATTATTAGTATGAAATTATAAGTTATGGTCTATCTTATTTTTAGACATTAAAATAATATTACATAGGTAAAAATTTGTTACCACAGTAAAACCAAAAATGGAAAAAGTGAAAATTATAAGAGTAATGGACTTAATAATATGATTAAAACGTGTAACGAAATGAATGGATAAGGGATGATATAAAATTACTCATTAAACACCCCATTATTTTCTATATTACAAATACATGACATTTGAAACATGTTCCATCTTTATATTATGTTGTAATATTGACAAACAATGCCATTCTCACAACTTATAAAAGGGGCCTCTTAACACCTCAACAATACCACTAACAAACTAGGTTTAATCTTACAAATATACCCATATTAAATTACCTATAATATTATTTCACCATATTAGTATAATGGTGATATGATATTAGCCTACTACCTCCCTTTCCATTTGTTTCTAATAAGGGAAAACCCAAGTCTTCAATGTGATTACTAATTAACCCGAATTAATTTAATTTTATATTTTAATTTTACTAATATGTATTTTATAATTCCTTTATAATTATAAAAGTATATATTATAATTTTTTAATTCTAGTAGAATAAATATGGGTAACATTTACCTTTTTCTATAAAGGAAGCTAAAAACAGCAATCGTGTGTGTTTAAGCTACCACCACCACAAAGAGCCATATTTTCTTTTCCATAACCAGCATAAAATACTCTTTATAATGTTAACATTAATAAATAAGTGTGATATATATATATATATATGTGATATTTTATATTTTTAAATGATAAATATTTTTATATATTTCTCTCATTCTATGGAAAATGAAATCAATAGTCATTCTATGGGTGGACTACCAACTCCAAGGAATGATTTAGTTCCTTTTTTCATTTCATCATAAAATTTCATGAATGGTTGTTAGAATGAGTTTAATAGTTAAATATAATTTTTATGATGCTATTGAGGTTCTGTAAAGAGAAATTGGAAAACCAGTAAACAATATTTTCAATAAATAACCATGATAAATTCATATATTTAGAAGTCAATTCTACGAGAAAAAATTGTATGTTCATACAAAATAATATATTAATATATCTAATGTTAAACATATATTTATTTAATATTTTGACATATAACACCAATAAGAAAAAATGAGTTCATTATTCTTCTTTTATAATGATATGACATCAAAATAAATTCATAATCAGCTATAAATTATGGTATGTTCTGGTTTGGGTCAGTTTAACAACTAACATGAATAATTATATAATTTTATATAATAGGTGAATATAGGAGTATAATTTCATGTAATATTTTATATAAATAGGTAAATAATGATTTTTTATTAGTTATTCATTTTTAAAATTATCATATAACTCATTAGTTATGATACAAATGTACTTTTATTAAAACTCCTTGAAACATGCTCATTATTAATTTTATCTTTAATGATCATAACAAAAACAATGGCTAAAATGAAAATTTTAAGTTATAAATAACTATGATGAATAAATTACTGTAACATGAATTATTTTTAAATGATGAAATTGGGGCGGATAATCAATAATAAAATCTAGGAAAGTAGTTAAAAATGATCAAGATTAATGACAGTAGATATCATAAATAATAACTAAATAATATACTTATAGATAATAATTATAAATGAACCAAAAAAAATGTTATAGGTATGAATATGTTTCTAATATAGTTTAATAAAATTGTTATTTTTTATATAAGTGGTTATAGCGCAATCCAAAAAGATTGATTAATGATAAGGTTTCTCTGTCTCAAATTTCAATTCATTGAGACATGATTATGTTATAGGCCATCTATCATATAATATAGTTTACTTACTATAGATTTTGTTTTTATACCATGATAAAATTATTTAATTTAATTTAATGTTACTTTTTAAATTCTACCTTTCTAGTTCTTTTGATTGAAATGTAACTTCAAGCCATCATAATTTCCAAAATTCCTTTAGTTTGGAATGTGAAGTGTATGTCTAATATTCCAAGAAAATAAATCCTAGTATAGATACTAAAAATTGGATACATATATGAAAAATATTATCATTGGTCTAATAATATTGAAAGCCTTGTTGATTATCAATTCAATCTTTATCTAGTGTAAGATTATTGGGCCTAAGAATACTCACCTGGCTAGACACTCTAGGGGGGACATGCATGGGATAATTCCCAAAATTCATACAAACCCTAAAAGAGGATTATATAACAATTCATTTGGTCTCCAAACATTTTAAACCACTTATCTCAATTAATATCTACTATTGACCACCCAATTATTTAAAAATCTCCCCTCTCCTACCTTATCATTATTTAATTGATAAGGGTACTACTTATTATTTTGAGAATACCTCAGAGTGATTATGTTGATTACATGAAACTATCCTAGATATCCACATTATTGTATTTATTAATTGGGTAAATTACATTTGTAAAAATATTACATTACTCCATATATTTATTGTTTATTATTTTTTACACACAATGATATAAAATTTATTGATTAGGGAAATTTTAACAATCAATATATTTTTTATTTGGATATATATATTTATTTGTTATTATGTTTTTTTGGTTATGTATTGTATAGTTTATTCCATACATCATATTATGAATGAATTGAGATTAATATATAATGTTTGGGGATTAGTGTAGATATCACCTCAATGGATTAGTATGTCTTATGAGATAAACTAGCTTTGGTACTTGCATATGAATCGCCTATTTACATATTATGTCTTGGTGCAAGGTTTTGATTACATGTTCATGATGTTCAACATTATCAATTATATTTACCCAATATCGATAATAATTATCCATTTTATTATTAATTATACTACAAATAGTATTACCCTTGTCTCATTTTGTAATATAATTATCTTTATTATTTATTTATTCCATACAATTTGTTCCATGCTTATGATATGCTAACTTATACTCTAATATATTCCTGTGCTGATAACACATGAATTACATACTAGATTTCACACCAAATATAGATTCTGGGACACAATTAACCCAAAATTACATGTTTAAAATATAATATTACATTTCATAAATTCCCATGATCATTGAGGTATAGATCATTATATATTTATGAGAAATCAAAAAATGATAAATCCCATTTCTTTCTCAACTAATAGAATACTTTCACTATATAAAAAACTTAATAAATTATAAATATTTAAAATATACCACATACTATACAAAAAATCCATTTCATTATACATATCATATGTAATATATTTCATCATTACCTAGGGAAACTGAAACATAAGATGGGTTGAGCTCAATCTCTTACTAAGGTGTAACAAAAATGATAAAAATAAAATATCATATGTGATAATAATTTGACAATCTGAACTGTTATAAATAAATTTTCCTTATGATTTAATGATTTATTAATTAATATGGTTATAGAATACATATGATGTTTTTTTTGTTTTATATCCAATGGGATTCAAAAGACTGTTAATAATCATTAATATTGATAATATAGCTGTTAATCAATGATAACATGATTAGTATAAATACAGGGATTTAAAAATCTAATTGACATATGAAAAGGAAGTGATGGCCTCATCTAATAGTATTTTACCTTTTAAGCCGATTTATTAGAGTTTCCATGGGAGATAACATCATTGGGTTTTTCTGATGAGTAAGTCCAAGTTGATATCCAACAACGGAAGCATGAGCGAAACTTTTTATGGGAGACGTCCAAGCCCATCGAGATCATGACCCAAACCATGTCTTCAAAATTCCACCTGAAATTCAACCATCGTGAACCTTACTCTTAGGGAATATGATGGTTTATTAATGGGATATTTATCAATACACTAGAAAAATGATTGTGTACATTATTTTTTTGTAAGGACCTAACCAGAGATGCCGGAGCTGGTGCCTTATTTGATTCCATTGGTATACAAACAAGGAATAAGAATCCCAAAGGACCAAGTAGTACAGTATTATTGGAAACAAGATACATAAATAAGTTCAACTTTACAACAAGAAAGGAAATACAACAGTAATTTATTCCATTAGAAACATCTGTGCTTCCTAGATTATGCTTCCAAGTCATTCATAATTTTATTCTTCATATCTTGGGAAAAATGAAACATAATAAATGGGTGAGATCAAATGCACAGTAATAGTAATAAATATAGCGGAAGATAGCATATAAATAAGACATGGGGCATAATTGAAAATGCAAGCCTTTAATAATAAACTTGAACAGATTATGGGATGAATATGAGGTGAGAAAATAATGACATAATAAAACATAATAATGGGTATTCAACAACTTGAATAACCACATGAAATTTCAATTAATATCTTAATATTGAGGTAAGTGCATAGTCCTGACATTCTTGAACATTTTTTCAAGGCCTCGGCCAAGACCTCTAATGATTAAAGCCTCGGCCAAAATCCATATCACATTGGGAAAGGCCTCTTCCTATTCCACATCTATTTGTCTCATGAGACATATAGATACATAGAGGGGCTATAGAGGGCCCCACCCATCACATAATAAGCCCAATTAATTCCTCATAATATGAGGGATAAACATAAACAACATGTACATTCAAATTGAAACTATCATATGAAATGTAACTAACTTTCCCTAATTATTGAACATAAACACAATCCATTCTGAATAATATGGTGAATTGTTTGAGGATAGACCATACACAATAAATTTAGTCATAAACAATTCAATAAAATATGGTATATGAAAACATAAATTCTTATCCCCAACAATAAATAATAATCAACATGAGTGCTGAATCAAATGAGAATAATCTTCTAAAATCATTAAGTAATTCTTGTGATAAATACTCTTTTATTTTGAAAAGAAGCATTATTTTGGGAAAATATTTCTATAAAACCAGAATTAAAGTAATATGGTATTTCATGATAAATGTAGTGATTTTATATGTATAATGGTTTCCAAAAATAGATTATAGATTTCCCTTGAAAATATATATGAATTTGAAAAATTCCCTTGTATAGGGATCATATTTTTGGAAACAGTTTTGGGAGCTTCTTTTAAAACATGTAACTATCTAGAAAATAGGGAAGGATTATGGTTGGTGTATATAGATAGAATACTCACATAGAATTTATGAGGTGTACATTACAATACATAATAATTTCATTGAGGAAAATTAGACAATAAAAGTAACTGGAATGAAAATGGGATTTCGGGTGGAAAACCCTTACCTTAACTCCAAACGTGTTCTTCTCTCAAACATAAGCTCCTGGAATATGAAAATATTCTTATTAATAACTTATATAAAACGATTTTAGAGATTTATTTATTTTATCATAGTTCTGGTTAGTTCATTTATGTTATTATTGAGATGTTATTGTATTGAATTTCGTCGCTTCAGAGTGTTCATTTTCTTTATTTTCATCTTCGGTTCACCTGTTTTTAAGTATGTGGAATGGATGTAAATCTCCAGAATTGGAATTATATATTATTTATGAACATAAATTGTTGTTATAGTTAATTTATATAACTTGGTTACATGGAATGAGGATGAATTATTATATAGAATTTTAATAATAATTGTTTCGGTTAATTCGTGGGTTTTGATTACAACGAACTCATTTTCCCTTATAACTTAATAACAATTGTGCAAAGAGATTACAGAATATTAAATAGATTATATTATATATATCATTCTAGTTCAAACATAACAATAATTGTTTCATGACCATAATTGAGAATGAAAATAGAAATCGAAAGCCCATCGTCCTTGAATGTGTGAAATTGACACATCTCAGATGGTAATCTTATTACTAGTATAAAAGAAGGTAAAATGGGAGAGACGGTGATAAGTTATTCCACTATAATGAAAAACAATTCAGTACATATAAGGTACTAGATTAATCATAAAATTTTCATAACTAGAGGTAATAAAAAAATAAACAAATGAACTTGAAAGGAAAGAGAAAGAATTGAAAATATGAATTTACCTCTTGAACCAAACATCCTTGAGATCCTCCTTATGAAAGAGGTTTTGGTATTTTTATGAGACCAAAGATTTCTGGAATGGGGAGAAAAGGTTGGGAGGGTATTTAGACAGAATTTGGAGAAAGCACAAGGCTTGAGAGGAATGAATGGAAGGGGGTGAGAGGGGGTTTTTATAGTGGAGGAGAGAGTGGATTTCTTAATATAAAAGTCCTTAATTTATTATTTCTCCTCAAGATAAGAAAAAGTGAGTATTCCATGACCATTAATAGTAATTATATCATGTGATCCCGAAGAAAGTGGGCTTACATCAGCAGAAAATAACACATGACTCTATATTTAGTGTATTTATCTTAATTTTGCAATTTATGGTATGTCACTATTCGTAAAAAATTCATGTATTTCAGAAAAATCCAAAACATTTAACCCAAATATTTTTCATCGTGTAGAATACAAAAATGAAGTCCATTTTTCAAAAAACATTCTATATATTATTTATTTAATATTTAATTAAATCATAATTTATTCTAAAAACAATAGTTTTAATAGATTTTTTATTTATTTTAAAGCATAGATATGTCGTACTTAAACTTTAATATTATTTATATACTATCATAAGTAAGTATACTATTCATTACGGTATATCACTATTCATAAGGGTATGTTTCTATTCACAAGGGTAGGTTACTATTCACCAATAGTTTTGTTTTTTATTAGACTCTAAATAACTTACTGATCGCAACTGGGTATGTCAGATTTTTGAAATTCACATCACAAAAGTGACAAACTTATGTTTTAAGGGTCACATAGCACTATATTGTAATTTTTTGTGATTATGAGATATTTATAAAATGGAATTTCCATTAAAAAATATTGGGTCGTTACATTCTCCACTCCTTAAAAAAAATTTGTCCTCGAAAGTCACAATATATTACCTAAAAAGATTTGGGCATGTTTTTAACATAAGCTCCTCAGGTTCCCATGTTTATTTCCCCATATTATGGTTCCTCCATAGAACCTTTACCAAGAAAGTCATCCATTTTCTCAATACTTGTTCTTTAGTGTCAAGAATTTTTATAGGCTCTTTAAAATAAGATAGATCGGGCTCAAGTTCTACTTCTTCATATGTGAGTATATGTGTTGGGTTTGTCATGTACGTTCATAACATTGACACGTGGAACACATTGTGAACCTCAGAGAGACTTGGCGGCATTTCCAAACAGTTTGTTACAGCTCCAATTCGGTCCAGAATTTCAAAAGCTCCGATGTACCTGGGGCTTAATTTTCTCTTCTTACCGAATTGTATAATAACCTTAAATGGATATACCTTTAAGAAAGAGTGATTGCCTTCATGAAATTCCAAATCCTTTCTTCGGTTATCAGCATAACTCTTTTTCCTACTTTGAACTTTTTGATATGGTTCGGGATAATCTTCACCTTTTCTATTGTTTCCTCAACAAGTTCTGGGACCACAAGATTTCTCTCACCAACATCATCCCAGCAAGTTGGTGTACAACATCTCCTCCCATACAATGCTTCATAGGGTTCCATATGAAAACATAAATGGAAGCTATTGTTGTAGGAAAATTCTACTAGAGGTAAATACTGATCCCACATGCCTTGAAAATCAAGTAAACAAGACCTCAACATGTCTTCCAATGCTTGAATAGTCAGTTCTGATTGTCCATCAGTTTGTGGGTGGTAGGCAGTGCTCAAATGAAGATCATTATCTATGGCCTTCTGAAGACTCATCCAAAATCATAATTTAAAATAGGGATCACGATCAGAAACATTTGATGAGGGTACACCATGATGTCTTAAAACATCATTAATATATATTACTGCTAAATGTTCAAGTGGTAAATTTTTTCTTATAGAAAGAAAATGTGCAGATTTTGTAAGGCGGTCAAAAATGAACCATATCATATCATTCTTTCTTGGAGTCATTGGTATCCCCATGAAAAAGTCCATCGTAATATCATCCCATTTCCACATAGGTATAGGAAGGGGTTACATGACTCCACCAGGATGTTCTCTTCCTGCCTTCACCTGTTGAAAAACTAAACATCTCGACACGTAATCAACAATATCTCTCTTTATGTTTTCCACCAAAAATGTTCCTTGAAGTCTCTATACATCTTGTTGCTACCTGGGTGTATAGAGAAACGTGAGCTATGAGCATCATCTAATAGTCCTATTTTTAGCTCAGGTACAGATGGAACGCATAACCTTTTCCCAAACTTCAGAACTCCTTCTTTATACACGAAGTTAGCCAGTCTCCCATCCTTAGCTGCATTAATTTTATTGTGCAGATTATCATCATCAGATTGAGAAAATTTTAACTTCTCTAGTAAAGAGGGTTTAGGAATCATCTGAAAGAGGAGTGATGTTTCCGCTTCCTTAACAATTTCCATATCCATATTTTGTAGATCTGTGAACATAGGATCTATTTCAATCCTCATTTGAGTCACAAGTCCATGATCTTTCCTACTTAATGCATATAACACCTTATTCATCTTTCCTAGGTGGTAGTGTATTGAACAAATGTAATCTCTGAGTAACTTGAGCCACCATATTTGCCTCATGTGGAGTTCTTTTTGTGTGAAAATATATTTCAAACTCTTGTGGTCTGTTTAAATCTCACATCTCTCTCTGTAGAGATAATGCCTCCATATTTTTAGAGAAAAGAATACAGCTGATAAGTTAAGATCATGAGTTGGATAATTTTTCTCATGAGTCTTCAATTGTCTTGATACATATGCAATAACTTTATCATTTTTTATAAGGATGAAACCCAGTCTGTTCTTTGATGCATCACTATATATTGAAAATCCATCACTTCCAGATGGAAGAGTCAAAATTGGAGCATTGACCAATCTTATTTTCAATTCATCAAAGAATTAAATACATTCTTTTAACCACAAAACCTAACTCCTTTACATGTGAGCTTGGTTAGCGGGTTAGTCAGTCGGGCAAAATTCAAAACAAAACACTGATAATAACCTGCTAATCCAATAAAACTATGTACCTCAGTTATTTTTGTTGGCATGGGAAAATATTGGAATGCCTTTGTCTTCACAAGATAAACTAGGATTCCATCCTTAGAGACAATATGGTCAAGAAAAGAAACTCACTAAAGCCAGAATTCACACTTTCTATACTTCCCATATAATTTATTTCTTCTAAGAGTTCTCAGAATATCTCGCAAGTGATTCTCATGGTCTTCATAGCATTTTGAGTATACAAGGATATCATAGATGAATACCACAACAAAGTTATCAAGATATTCCTTGAAAACTCTAATCATTAAATCCATGAAAACAAAGGGTGCATCTGTCAGTCCAAAAGGCATCACTATAAACTTGTAATGCCCATACCTGGTCTCAAATGTTGTCTTATGAATATCCTCCTTCCTCACACGCAAATGATGATATCTGAATCGAAGGTCAATCATCGAAAAGTATTTATCTCTATGAGTTTGGTCAAATAAATCATCAATACGGGGTAAAGGATACTTATCCTTTATTGTAATAGCATTGATTTCCATGTAATCAATGCAAAGCCTCATAGATCCATCTTTCTTCTTGACAAAGAGGAAAGGGTCTCCCCATGGAGAAACCCTAGGTCGAATAAATAATTTTTCACTCAAATCCACTAGTTGTTTCTTTAGCTCTACTAATTCCACTGTGTCCATTCTATAGGGAGTCTTCGATATAGGTCTTGCATCAGGAATTAAACCAATAGAGAAATTAACTTCCCGCTTTTGAGGATGTCCATGTAAATCGGCTGGAAATACATCAATGTACTCTTTCACTATGTAAACATCTTCAATTTGAAGATTTCTTTCCTCGCCCATAGATATTGGTTTATCTTTCTCTCCAAGTATGGAATTCAGTAGAGCTACTGGGGGTGGTTGTTGGTAAGAATCAGGTGGTGAAGTTTCCGCCATAAATACTAGGGATTCTACACCATTTTCAAAAATTGTAACTTCTTTATTCTTATAATAAATCATCTCATAATAATTTGACAGCCAATACATACAATGAATTATATCAAATTCAGTATTTAGTATGATGATAAGGTTAGTAACTAGAGAACATTTTGGTGTCTGGAGGGGGACTAATCGATATGCCTTTGTTTCAATGATACATCTACTAGAAGATTTGACTGATAACTCCTTTATTAATTTAAATTGAATATATTGAATTTTCTTGGAAAACTGGGTAGATATAAATGAATGCGATGACCCAAAATCAAATAATGCATTGGCTAAATTTGAGGAAATGATTAAAGTACCTGCCACCATATCATTATGAATTTCAAAATCTGTAGTGTGATTGTATAAGCTTGTCCCTGATCCCTTGGACTATTCTGATGCATATTTCCTTGACGCTTTGGACAATCACTAGCATAGTGTCCCATCTCCTGAAAATTAAATCATTGAACATCATTGGATTCCTTCTTCCTGTTGCAATCACCATCAAGAATGCATTTCTGACCACATTTATATCATACTCATTTCCTTTTAAGTATACACAAGGGTGTTTCTTCCACAATTGTCACATGGTGGATATTCAACTCTTCCCTTCTTCCTTGTTTCCTTATTTCTTTTCCTAGGGTTTTCAGCAGCCCTCTTCTTTTCTTTCATTCCCTCAAAGTTATAAGACTTAGATAATTGATTCTCTATCTTGATAGCACATGAAAATATATTCTCATATGATTAAATACTTTGGGAGACTAGTTCCCACTGAAGGAATCGATTTAGGCCCTCAAAGAAATGATCATTTTTGCCCCATGGATTTTGTATATAGTCTACAACATGTCTTGATAACCTTGTGAAGTTGGTTTCATAGTTGGAAACATTTTCATCCTCCTTCTACCTCAAATTCAAGAATAGTCTCTCCATATCTGCTCGCTGCTCAAGAGGCAAATATTTATCAAATAATATTTCGTTAAAATACCTCCATTCCATCTCTTCTATCTTTTCCTACAACTTTGTGTTTTGGATTAATGACCACCACTGATCCCCATCTCCCGACAGATGATATACATCCATGAAATCCTTCTGTATTTTATTACATCTTAAAGAATGAAATATCTTTTCAAGGAAACTTATCCACTTCTCAGCTACAAATGGGTTTGTAGTCCCATTGAATGACGGAGGTTGCTGTCACATAAAGCGATCTAACATAGCTTTTACACGTGGGGGATCTGGATGGTCAATACGGGTAAGGTTATTATTCATAACCTGAGTATGTTTTCCCAGTATAGTTATAAGTTTCTCAGAACCAATCACAACACCAGATACAACATCATTATCTTGCATCGGAGAGAAATCCCTACGCGTGTTCCTTTGATTTCCATTCCTTCCACTAGGCACAATTTCTAAATAATGGCATGAACTGGATTAGGGTATGTATCATAATTTATAATCTCAATATATAAAAATACTAAGCATAAATTGGTTTTCTATGCATAGATAATCTCTTAATCATAAAAATGGTATCTTTGAAGAAAATTTACATTTAAATACTTCATAATGGCTTGTAATGATAACATGAATTATCCTAAGCATATCCCCTAGGAGTGTCGCAACCAAAAGTGCAGCAATGCCCATTGTTGTATACCAAGATACCCCGGCTCAAGCCTGAAACTCCTTGTCAGAGCTTTCACTCCTTGGTATATCTGTGCCAGATCCACCTCTACCTGCTCGTATCCAGATAAAGATGTATTGTTTGAAATATCCACATAATCTATTAATTACCAAAATACCAAGACATTATTGTATGTATTTCCTCAAAGAATAACTTTGGGACTCTTTCCTAATTCATCATTTTCTAAATCTAGTTTCCAAATATTCTACAAACTTCCACCGATACCAACTATAATGACCTGACCCCAGTTGACCAGAGCTGATTCCTTATTTGATTTCATTTCCATACAAACAAGGAATAAGCATCGCGAAGGACCATGTAGTTTAGTATTATTTTAACCAAGATACATAAATAAGTTCAATAATACAACATGAAAGGAAATACAACACTACTTTATTCCATTAGAAATATTGGTGCCTCCTAGATTATGCTTGCAAGTCATTCATAATTTAATTCTTCATATCCTAGGAAAAATGAAACATAAGAAAGGGGTGATCTCAAAGGCTCAGTAAGAGATAGAAATACTGCAGAAGATATAATAGACATAAGACATGGTGCATAATTGAAAACACAAGCCTTTAATAATAAACTTGGACACATTATGGCATGAATATGAGCTGAGAAAATAATGTCATAATAAAACATAATAATAGGTATTATACTAGTAGAATAACTACATGAACATTAATTTACTAGCTTCATAATGGGGGAAGTGCATATTCCAGACATTATGGATCATTTTTTCAGGGCCTTGGCCAAGACATCCAATGATTAAGGCCTCAGCCAAAATCCATATCACATTGGGAAAGGACTCAGCCAATTCCACAATTATTTGTCTCATGAGACCTACCGATGCATCGAGGGGCTATAACAGGCCCCACCCATCACATAATAATTCCAATGCATTCCTCATATGAGCGGGGATAAAAATAAACAACAATTACATTCATATTGAAACTATCATATGACATCTAACTAACTTTCCCCAATTATGGAACATAAACACTAACCATTCGGAAAAATATCGTGTATGGTTTTTTGATAGATCATAAAAAATAAATTTAGTCATAAAACATTCAATAAAATATTTTATATGACAACATTAATTATTAACCCCAATAATACATAATAATCAACCTGAGTGTTGAATAAAACGAGAATAATCTTCTAAAATCATTAATCAATTCTTCTGATAAATACTCTTTTATTTTGAAAAGAAGAGTTCTTTTGGAAATATCATCGTACAAAACCAGAAGTAATGGAAGATGGTGTTTTATGATAAAATTATTGTTTTTATAAGGATAATGATTTCCAAAAATATAATACAGCTTGACGTTGAAAATAGATATGAATTTGAGAAATTCCCATGTATGGGGCTCATATTTTTGGAAACAGTTTTGAGAGCTTCTTTTAAAACATGTAACTATCCAAAAAATAGGGAAGGGTTCTAGTTAGTGTACATATATATAATAATCACACAGAATTTATGAGGAGTAAATCACAATAGAGAATAATTTCATCTAGGAAATTATACAATAAATGTAACCAGAATGAAAATGAGAGTTCGAGTGGAAAACCCATACCTTTACTCCAAACATGTTCCTCTCTCGAACTTATTCTCCTAGAATATGAAATTATACTTGTTTATAAATAATTTAAAAACTCATTAGAGATCTATTTAGTTTATCATAGTTCTGGATAGTTCATTTATGTTATTATAGATAAGATATTGTATTGAATTCTGTCGCTTCAGAGTGTTCATTTTCATTATTTTCAACTTCGGTTCACTTGTTTTTAAGTAAGTGGAATGGATGTAAATATACACAATTGGAATTATGAATTATTTATGAACATAAATTAGTGTTAGTGGTAAATTATATAACTTGGTTACATGGAAATTGGATGAATTAGTATATTGAACTTTAATGATAATAGTTTCGGTTAATTTGTGGGTTTTGATTACAATGAACTCATTTTCCTTTATAACATAATTACATTTGTAGAAAGGGATAACATAATCTTAAATCAATTATATTCAATATAAAAATATGGTTCAACCATAACAATAATGGTTTTATTACCAGAATTTTTAATTATAAAAGAAATCGAAAGTCCATCATCCTTGAATGTGTAAAATTGACACATCTCGGGTGGTGTTATTGCTAGTAGTATAAAAGAAGGTAAAAAGGGAGAGATGATGATATCTTATTCGACTATCATGATAAATTATAGTAAATATAACGTACTGGAGTCATCACAAAATTTGGATAAGGATAGGTAATAGAAAAAGAAAACAAATAAACTTGAAAGGAAAGACAATGAATTGAAAAGAAGAATTTACCTCTTGAGCCAAACTTCCTTGAGAGCCTCCATAAGGGAGAGTTTTTTGCCTTTTATGAGACCAAAGCTTAATGGAAGTGGGAGAGGAGGTTGGAAGGGTATTTTTAAATAATTTGGAGAAGGAACAAGTCTTGAGAGGAGTGAATGGAAGGGGTGAGAGGGGGTTTTTATAGTGGAGGAGAGAGGGGATTTCATAATATAAAACTCAATAATTTATTATTTCTCCTCAAGAAAAGGAATAGTGAGTATTACATGACCAAGAATAGTAATTTTATCATGTGATCCTGAATCGAGTGGTCATACATCATAAGAACATCACACATGACTCAATAATTAGTGTATTTATCTTAATTTCAAAATTTTTGGTATGTCGGTATTCATAAAAAATTCAAGTATTTAAAGAAATCCCACAAATATACCCCAACCATTTTTTTATGTGTATAATCCAAAAATGAAGTCCATTTTTTAAATATAATTTTCTAAATATGATTAATTTAATATTTAATTAAATCATAATTTATTCTAAAAAAAGAGTTTGAAAACATTTTATTTATTTATTTTAATGTATATATATATCATACTTACACTTGAATATTATTTATATACCAACATAAGTAAGGTAACTATTCATTAGGGTATATCACTATTCATAAGGGTATGTTACTATTCATAAGGGTAGGTTACTATTAACCAAAAATTATGTTTCTCTTATTGGACTCTAAATAACTTACTAATCGCAACTATGTATGTCAGATTTGTGAAATTCATATAAAAAAGTGACAAAATTGTGTTTTAAGGGTCACATAACACTATTTTGTGATTTCATGTGATTAGGAAACATTTATAGGAACGAAATTTTCTTTAAAAAATATTGGGTTGTTACATTTTTACAAAATAATGAATACATTATTATAATTTAAAACATGAATATTATTTTTGTGTATTACTCAATTCAATTATAGAAATAATTTTGAGGAATCATTATATTACTGAAAGAAATAATATTTTAATTAAATATTATTATTAAATTATATATATTAAATATAAATTACCATATACTTATTATGAAGTCAAATGTAATGTTTTATTAGTGTTCAAAAAACTATTATTTCCCAAACCAAGAATTTATAATAAATGTCTGTTATTATTTTCAAAAGTGAAAATGAACATATTTATATATTTTTTTGGATTAAATGAATATTTTTTGTAATGATAATGTCAAAATTATCCAATAGTCATTTTTTCAAAATTTTATGAGACATTTGATTTTTTTGGTAAATATTAAATACCGTATAAATAAAACTAATGTTTTAGGACATCAAAATGATCTGAACATGATTTAATTAATACTATAACGGTTATCATACTACAAATTTATGTTTTAACATTTCAATAATACGATTTTATGTTTATTTGATTATTTTTATTAAGCGAGTACGTATCCTCCAAAACCATTAATATATTTAAGAGTTTTAAATTCTTTTATATAAAAGTGTAACTCCTCCACCTAATAAAGGTAATTATTTAAATTACTAGGGACATGGAAATACTTTGTTAAGCGAGTACGTATCCTCCAAAACCATTAATATATTTAAGAGTTTTAAATTCTTTTATATAAAAGTGTAACTCCTCCACCGAATAAATAGATGTATTACTTTATAGAAGAATTCAGTTCAAAAATATATAATGAAAATACTTTGTTCATAGAGGGAATGCATTGGTAGAAAAATCATGCCTATATCAGAGGGTGATTTAGCAGGACATATGTAATGATGTTTTTATGAAATTATAATTACCTAAATAAAAATATTATTAAATTATTTATAATTTCATCCATATCTAATATATACACCACAAAATGAAATAAGTAGTTAATTTTAATCATTTCCCAATGAATCAAACCTAATATTTAAACACTGTTATGGTAACGGTGAGGTAATAATTAACAGTACATGAGAGGGATAAAATGAAATTAAAATATAAATAAATGAACTATATTAATTATTCATGAATTAAATTAGGTAAGAAATAAATATATAAATGAAAAGATAGTTCACAATATCAAACATGCATCATGGAATTGAAATTAAAGTAATACAACCCTTAAGATTTTATAAATATTTTAACCAAATCCTACTGAAGGATACAATTTGATATGGGATCTTAAATATCATGAATAATAATAGAATCAAGATATAAAGTATCAAATACACAGTAATTGCACCATAGAATAGAAAACATGGTGCATAACATAAACATGTCTCATGGAATTGAAATTCAATACAATGAACCCATTAAAAATAATATAGTCATTGAGGTATGAATCATTTTATAACGAGGATGCAAGGATGAATTTTAGAACACAATAAAATAAGAATGAAATAATATCTAAAGTATTTACTCATAAGAATAAAACAAAATTGGAATATTAGATTTCAATATGAATGCTTTTAAAAAAAATATAATGAAACAGAGTTATCTTAGAAGCCTATGTGCAAATTGTTAATTTTGAACTACTGAATGTTTTTTGAAAAGTAATTTTTTTTAAAAAACAATATTTAATCGTAAATCTAAAATGATAATTTATATTCCATAAATCAAAATAATTTATTACAAATAATTAGGTCATAAACTATTAATTTTGAAATAATATTTATCTATAAACATGAAATCAAAATATTAAAAACATTAAAACTGACCTGAAATAAACTTTGAACCATAGTATTTACATTATAATTAATCAAGTGAATTAAAATATAATAATATAATATAATAATCTAAAATAAAATAATTTATTTTCTTCCTGGAGAATATTTTAAGGTTAATTGTTTTTGGGAATGAGGAACTTGTAATAAAAATTTAAATTTATATGTATGCCATGAGTGTAATTAATAAAATAAATTAATTTCTTCTATGCCTCAACTCCTAATAATATTCATAATCAAGGCCTTACTCTAAGTAAACTTATACTAATCACTAAGCGTTGTGAATTTTGTTAAATATGGTGGGAGTATGAACTTTATTTGTATAGATTTTTAAAATTAACCTGTATTAAAATAATTAAAAACTCTTTTAATTTTTTTAATCAAAACCAAATACATTAAATTTAATAAAATATTTTTATGCCACGATATCAAATGATTCCATTAAAATATAATTTTTTTTAGAAAAAAATTGTGAACCTAAGTAACTAAAAATAATTATTGAGAGTGCAGTAAAAATAATTTAAGGCCTATTAAATTTGAAGACCTTTTATATTTTAAAATTCCAATAAATCCGTTTTTAAATATATTTTTTTGAATATATATTTCAAAATAATTCTTTATAAAATAAATGTATTCATATTCATTAAAGCATTTCATAAGATTATAAAGGAAAATCATGCTGAAACATGGAACATTAAATGTTACAAAGGGACTAACCATCATTTTGTGGATGAATCCCTACGAGGTTTGGGTTATTCCCTATTCTATATGTCTTTGAAATGTTTAAATTATATATTGAAAATATATTTTTATATTTCCCCATTTTTCACTATAATTTTATCACAACCTATTTTTGAATACATTTACAAGGTATATTTTATAATATAAATACACACGCATATATTTATATTTTATTAAATAATTAAAAGAAACTAAATCTCATGATAATAAATCATTATATTGAGATATTATTTTCAAAACATACATTGAACGCCAATAAGAATTAAATAGTTCATGAACATAATGTAATTCATACATAGGTGAATTATATGAAATAAAATTATTTTAAACAAATATTACTTTCCAAAATATAATAAGTAGTAGTTTGAATTTTTTAAAAAACTAGTTTAGATATAAAATTTTAATAAACATTTTAATTTCCCCCCTTATACATGAAATGAGAATGATTAAAAAAATTCTCAAAACCAACACAAAATATGATTTTTTTAATAATTAAATAAAAAAAATATTAATTTTAGAAACAAATTCACACTCACATGTAAAATATTAATTTAAACACCTTAAATAATTTTTTTTATTAAAATATATTTCCTATTTAATTATAATTTTGGAAGAGAAGTTACCTTTAAACAAGAAATGGTAGCTATAAAAACATTTCCAATAATATTAAAAAAAATTATCTTCTGTTGAAAGAAATTATTCTTTATATTTTGAATATATATTATATTAATTAAATCACCCTTATGAAGAATGTTTTGGAATTTTTGAAATAAATCATTAATTTAAAATAATTTCCCTACAAGAAAATACTTCATAGATCACAAAAATAAACTTTTAAAATTTAAAAAATATCTTTTCAAGGGGATTTTTATTTAAACTAAATTTATAAATAAAAACCAATATTATAATAATATTTCAAACCAGAATTGTTTTTTAAAATTTAATTCCCTAAACATTTAAATTTATTCTTTAAACAACAATGTTAGAAAAATTACTTATAAGAGTGTTTTTAAAATAAAATATTTTTAAAAAAAAAATCCCACATACGTTATAATCATTAAGTCACAAAGCATCCTCTTGAAAGTAAATCCTAAACTCATTATTATTTCTTACACTACCTTTGTGTGAAAAGGGAAAAAGGCAACCATTTTTTAGAACCTCCTTGAATATGCAGCAAAAAAGGTGAGCTATTTTTATGGCCAACTAATATGAGAATTTGATAAATTATTAAACAGCATATATAAAATTTGTAATTCAATGTGTGGAATTTTAAAAAGTATCAAATACCACCGTCTACTATTCATGAATCATTCCAAATAGGTGATAATTTTCCATAGTGACAAAAATGATTGAACATGACAACGAGTTGGGTCCCTTCCCTATTCCCATGTCCAAAAACCATTTATATAGATCACTAAGATATTACTTACTATATATTGAATCGTAAGAATATGAAAATTAAATGTTTCAAAACATTAATTTGTTTTTATCTCATGAATCCAATGATCCAGGGGAATCCTACTGGCACCACTGTCTAGGAACATCTAAATCCTCAACAACCTCCCTTGTTAAGATCATTAGCCATGAGAGACCAAAAAACCTGAACTCATCACAATTGATTCCTCTAAAAAAGATCTCTAAAACAAGGATCGTGATATCTGATGTCAACATCGCTGGCCTAGGTAATAGACCCTCAAAATCTTCTTCATACCTTGAAATTATTCACCATTCATAGTCATGATTTAATTGAATCTTTTGTGTTGAGACGCATTGGTGTTGGGTGTGAGTAGAGAAAGTTTATAATGACAACGAAACATTCATTTTTGTTTTTTATATCCTTACATTATAATATGTTTCAAATATATATATACATATATATATATATATATGAACTACATATACAAATATTATCAAATATTTATATATATATCTAAAATATTAAAAATACTTAGGTGTCATGAACCAACCCAGATCGACCCTTAAATGGTCATCAGAGTCGATACACAACAAGGGCCAAAGGGAATTCCAAGTCCCAATGGGCTAGTACAACTGACTGGGTATCAAATGTAATGATCGGTAATGATTTAACTAATTCAATATAAATATAAAAACCAACACATTATATAAGAAAAAACATAAAATACCCACCCAAAAAAGCCTTTAATAGTTTCCAAATTTTATGTACACAATTCAACTCAAAACCTAAAGAGGACTACAAAAAAATTTGAAACTAAAACTTTACCCTAAACCTCCATGCAACATAATAAGCAACATACTCAAGTTTCCACAACCATGTTCCACACAAAAATCATCTATAAGCATAATCTACCAACATTAGACATCCTACCAATACTTGGAATAATCACAGAACAAGGTATATAAACACCAAAAGGTGTACGTAGGGTGTGAGCCAAATCCAAGTAAGATTCCTCCCAGGAAAGATGTTCCACGCTATATCATTTAAATGATAATATAGCATGATAATTTAAATTCATGATTTAAAAAACACTTCAATGAAAAATGTTCATTAGGTAAATTTTTTAAAAGAAACACTTTCATGATAATCCATTTTAGAGACACGTGAATAAATTAGACTGAAATTTTATAAATATTACAAATTATCAAATTATCCTCCATATGCTGATGGATTTCACCACATCATATATAGTATATCACCATGGGTAAATCCACTAGGGTTGATCTTTCTTGAGTGGAACCCTAGAAACTCATACCTTGGTGAAAGGTTATATAGTAACTACAACAGTAACAGTCATCATGCATGAGCCACTAGAGGGGAGAAACATCCAAAGTTCCATTGTTGATCAATCAACATCATAATTTATTTAGTGTTGTAAGCTTCAATCCAAAAAAATTAAACCAGGACAAGCTACTTACGAATCACTAGCACACTAGTTCTAGTCCACCCACCTAAGTACCTAGGATTCCATTTATGCTCAATTTTATGTTCACACATCAGACCTACCATCACTAAAACAACTCAATTCCATGAATTTCAAGGAAACCACCATTTAAATAAAACTGACCATTTTCTCTTTTACTCACACAAAAACACCACATTAAATACATTTTCCATTACTCACACAATTCATAGATTTACCATTTTACAAACAAAAGAAAAAAACAAATACAACAAACCAATACCATGGGTCAAGCCCCTTTATTAATCCACAGATACATTAAAGCCCTTTTTATAAGAATATTTTCCATCATATAAATAATGTAAAATTGAAACTCAAAATTTCATTAATAGGCTCACATGAATAAAATTATGACCTTTTTCACTGATAATCTAATTAAAACACACACTAACCACAATTTCCTTTGAAAACACATTTCACACCTTCCAAACAACCCCTCATACCATATTTAAATACTTCACATCATAACACATAGAAAAACATAACCATTGCCATTGTAAAAATTCCTTTCTAAATTATAAACACACTAAACTCTTCAAAAACTCCATTTCAACCACATAATCATATAAAAGAACACATTTAAAAACTCAAACAAACATATTAAAATTATTTAATAATGTTTGGGCATGGAACTACCAACCTTGAAACAAGAAGTCTTTAAAAAGTGGTTTAAAACCACAACCGTGCATTGAGAAGACCCTAAAAATGAAATATTGAGCTAAAAGCATCATTATTGAACCGTTACAATCAAGATCCAACATTAAAATGAACCCCAAAACTATTGGAAAACCAAAACACACAAAAGAGGAGAAAAGAACCCCTAGATGAAGAAGAAAACATAGGAGAAGAGGACTTACACAATAGATCATAAATAATCTGAGAGAAAAACACCCAAAGGAGGGAGAAAGAAGTAGAGGAGAGGTTGGGGAGGCCCACCTATGACTGGGGGCCAAGAGGGTCAAACAAGGGGTTGGAATGAGGTAACATTGGGGAGATATAAAAAGAAACCCCAAATTTTAATCTAATGGCAGATCTGAACAGTTAGTCCACAAGGTTTGGTAAACAATGAGGAATCCATTAGAGAATTTTCTCCAAAGGAATACATCTTCAAGGATACATGGGCCAAGGTTTATAGTCGTTCGGGAGGTTCTGCCTCCTACCGCATGGTTTCCTAGGTGAGCGCATAATTACCACTAACCATGAGCTGACTCTGTGTAGGTTCCTGCCTACCCCAAAAACATATATTCTTCTCTTGAAACTCAAAGTAATCCAAAATGGATAGGATATACCAAATATAAAAGGAAATAACACATAAAAATTTAAACCAATCACACCTGGTTCCTTAGAGAAATGGCTAACAGACCGACCCGAACTATAATAATGGAAAATATAAAGACCTGGGTGTGATAATTATCCCCACCATAATGATTTTCGCTCCAAAATCCACCAAAAGTATATACCAAAACTCCATAATTAGAAAAGAGACTTAAAAATTGAATGACTTCCCACTATGTTTCACCCCAACCAAATGAGAAATCACCTCTAGTCGATCGATTAAATGAAAAGAAACTTTTTACAATGCACCAAACCACTTCTCAAATGAATCACCTCATACATCACTAGAAGGAACCCACACTACCTATCTTAAACAAACAAAAGAGATGAAATCACATCCAAGGAAAATCCCCACAACCTTATCTCTAGGAAATCATCCCATGACAAAATTTACACACCAAAAAATCATGGGGTCTGATTTCTCTAAATGTGACCACCTACCACCAAGAGAACACCAATAATGAAACTAAAGAACTAAAATAGGGATGTCCAAATGGACTCCCTACTATATGAAACAACCTAACACCCGATACGGGATCAGGACTCCAACATGTGGAGGCCTGAATAGAATAAACACAATAACAAATTGAAAATATCAATTTACTCCTAGAAACATTCAGCAAAACACACGGTGGATCTCACCACCATAAGAACTGACCTACTTGCTTACCCAACTAGCACAGAACGATAAAGGATACTAGAAATAGATTTTCTAAGGAGCTTCATACATGACCTAAAATCCAACTGCTAGGGACCCAAGTAATGAATCTCCAAACCTAATATAATACATCACCAGGTTCTCCACTCCCATAGGCATTAACATCCTCATATGCACCTCACTAAAATTGGTTTAAAAAAGACCTAAAAGTTTGTTTAAACAAGAATAACCATAAGAATATTTACACAAACATGGGTATAAGAACTAAGGTTCAATAAAATGAACCAACCATGCTTCATTCTGACCAAGGAGAAAATCTTACAATAAACAGATTACAACATGGTAGAACATAGTCCCTGTATCTCTTTCCACCAAAGAATACCATACTAGATGAAACAACTACGCGAGTGGCTTAACTACTTCACATCCAATTCAAAAGATAGAAAATAGACCATAATCCTTTACACACATGGGGGTCCATGACTACGTTCCAACTTTATTCCAGAACCTATGGATTAACCTTTATTAACTAAAGCATAACATGTCTCACTATCAGGAACCAGAAACCTCTGATAAAAATCTATTCCTCTTGGTCCCTCACACAACCACACTGCAATCAGACAACACAAAAAAAACACACATTCTAAGACTCTCTTGGATTCAACATGATACATAAAATTGATGAGAACATATTTGATCATCCCATTAATTCATAAAAAACAATGATATAAGGGCCACATTGAAATCATCTTCATTTAGAATGGAGGATTTTTTGAATACCTCGAAGAGTAACATGTTTCTGTTAAAATAGAAGCTCTCAAAAGGTTCCAAAACATCCACCTTTACATAAAAAATAGAACATAACTATACAAGTCACCACCAGAAATGACCCTTGAAAATTATAGAAACATTACAAGTATGGGGACCTTAAATAGAGTCCCAAATTGCACACAATTCCACCAAATGGATATAGTATTCTATTATGACCACAATTTCCACACTTGTGGCCTAGAATGAACCCTAGCTTATACAAAACCAATGAAAAATCCAAAGGACATTTAAAAAATGGACTACACCAAAAACATAGAATTATTTCCTCTTTCCTCACAATAATTCCCTTCACCGCTTCTAGGAAATAACTTTAGTCTTAAAGATTCCCTACATCAACTGTGGTGATTCTTGAAAATCCAAAAACCACAATTTGTTTTAGATCCTACAACATCCACTCTTCTAAGGCAAGAGGATCATCTTAATCTGAGAATAATAGAGATAAACTCATCCCTGAAAACAAAAAAGAGAGTCCATAATTTGATCAATTGTAGGACCTTCCAATGAAAAATCACCCATGTTTGGATTCTAAATATATTAATTCCTTATGCGGGCATGAAGTAGAGAACAAGGGATAGATAAGAACCAAAAATCACTAGACCAGTGGAAAACAAATACCACAACAAGATAGAAAACACACAAAAGGGATCCTACACAAAGGTTTCGAAAACATTTTTCCAATAAACATATGATCCATTATCTCAAACTAGTTCACGTGCAAAACTAACCTTCAAACATCTCCCAAACAAGATTTTTTTTGAAACCCGAAATTCCTTGAAAGTGAAAATTGGAAATCATAATGAAAAACAATACAAAACATTGAACTAACAAGAACTATATCTTTCTATTAAAAGTATTTTGAAAATAAAACAGGATAGTTGGGTTGCACATTCACCAATTGTACCTCATGAGGTCTCACACATTCTCTTATTCATGCCAAATTGGGTACCCATCCACCATCCACATATATTCCTTGGATGTGTTCACTCATGAGGGTACCAAAGGAGAAAAAAATCATTTTATATCCTTACAAAATAAAAATTCAACATATACTTCTATTTTATCAAATTCCAAACCGACTTACACAAAAGATTTCACAAATCTTAAAAAACATCCACCAACCACCAAATAAAAAACATTTCAAATGAAACCTTTTTTATACTCTACACCTCAATTCCAATACAAATAAACTCTATAAAAACACTTCATACTGAATAAAATTACCCATTTATTTAATAACCAATTAATTAAAAATTATATTTTATTATTAGATTTTTTTCCAAGTCCCATTCTAAAATAAATCCACCTCTTTTCGAATAACTAGTTTTTTTTTGCAAACTATATGTTTTGATTATAAAAATATCATCACTATTCATACAAAACACTTTATAAAAATCATACATTTAAATATTAACCCAATTATACTTTAAAATACAGTATCAAAATTTTTAAACAAGTGTTTTGAAATTATTTTTCCCAATCCCTAAGGGACACAAGAAAATACAAGAGGAAATTAGTTTAAGAGGGTAAATTTGATATATGGTTGGTGGATATATTCTAATCATTCCACTATCAAAGAGAGACTTCTAGGTAATGTCCCCGACATCACTAGGCTTTCCAGGAACTGAGATCTTATAGATACTACTGACTCAACTTCTTTTTCATTTCTCCCAACAAAGAATGTCCAAGAGGACTGAAGGAATCAGAAGAAACCCAACTTCCACCAGGTAACTCAAGTCCCACCATGGGGTGTGTGGGACATGAAACATACTCATAACCAAAACATCAAATTCCTGAAACCATAGCTCTAGTATACCCTGACTCTTCCCCCGGTAATATGACCTAAAATATACAACCTCACTCTAGTAACATATTGTCACAGACCAACCTAGATTGATCCTTAAATGGTCACCCAAGTTGATCCATGACAAGGCTTTAAGGGCCTTCCCAATCCACATGGGTTGGCACAAGTTCCCATGTATCTAAAGTTAAGAGGGGAAATGATTTTACCAATTTAATAAAAATAAATCAATAAGAAATTTAAATATGAAAAAACTAAAAATACAAACCCAACCAAGCCTTTAACATTTTCTAAATTTTATGTTCACAATTCCAATCAAAACCCAAAAAGGACTATAATGAAATGAAAACTAAAACTTCATCCCAATCCTCCATGGCATAAGAGGAGAATAATCCTCAAGCCACGACCATGAATATCCACACCGAGAACCAATAGAATCTCAATTTACCATCACTAAACGCCCTACCTTTACATGGGAAAAACACAGAACATGTTCTATATACACCCAACAGTGTATATAGGGTTTTATCCAAATCTCGATTGGATTCCACCTAAGATAAAGGTTCCATGACATTTCAATTAATAGAAATAATAACATTCTCATTTAAATTTAATATTTTAAAAAAAATTCTATGAAAAAAATTTATAAGGTAAAATGTGAAAAGGTAAAACATTAAAGGAAACCATTTCACACACACTAATTTAAATTAGGAAGGAATTTTATAAAAATCACTCATGATAAAATGGTCATCTATATTCTAATAAATGGAACCAAATAATATATAGTGGAGCAACATGGGTAAATCCCCTAGGGCTGAATTAGTTAAATTAGGTCCTTAGAACCTCATATCTCGGTGAATGGGGGAACAATAACCACAACCATTAGTGTACGCATGCACCCGCCACTATAGATGAGAAACATACAATGTTATAGTGGTGATTAATCATTATTATAGTTTATTTAGTGTTTTAAGAATCATTACAGTTAAGTGAAAATAGAACAAGCCACTTCTAAATCACTAGATCCCTTGTTCTAGTCCTCCCACCTAGATATTCGGGATTCCCTTTTTTCAAAATTTCATGTTCACATGTCATAAATTCTACCACCAAAACAACTCAATGACAAGAATTTCAAGGAAACCACCATTTTTCATAAAACCAACTATTTTCTATTTTACTCACACCAAACCCCTTATTAAATACCTTTTCCATCACTCACACAATTTACAGATTTACCATTTTACAAACACTAGAAAACACATAATTACAGCCAACCAATTCCACAATCCAATCCCCTTTATAAATCAACACATACATTAAAGTCCATTTTTTTAAAACAAGCTTTCCCGTTGTTTAAACAATGTATAATTCATACTCAAAAGTGTACGATAAGTATAACATTTCATAAATGATCCACTTTTTCATCAATAATACCATTAAAATACACACACACACACACACACTACATGTTTTATTGAAAAATAATTTTTTACCTTCTAAACAATCCCTCAAACCCTCTTTAGAAACATTACATCAAAACACGTACACAAAAATAGACATTACCTATTTGAAAATTCATTTCTAACCTATAAAAACACCAAACACTTCAGAAACAACATTATCACAACATAATCAAAACAAATTACATATTTATATACTCAAAAAAACATATTATATTCATCTAATAATGTTAGAGTACGAAACCGCCTTCCTTTAACCAAGAAGTCCACAGAAAAAGTCTTTAAAACCACAAATACACCATGAGAAAACCCTAAAAGGAATGATTGAAATAAATACATCATCATTGAACCCATACCAGCAAGATACAACCCTAAAATGAACAATATACCTAATTGAAAATTGAATCCCCCAAATGAGGAGAGAAGAAACCCTAAAAAAAGAAGAAAACAAGGGAGAATAGGACTTATGTGAGAGGTATTTTAGAATCTAAGCAAACAAATCCAAAATTAGGGATCCCAAAGGAGATGAGAGGATGGTGGATGCACACCAAGGGATGGGGAGGATATTAGGGTCGATAATGGGGGTGGAATGGGGTACAATAATGGTGTAGGAGGGGGGAGAAAAAGAAACCCTAAATTTTATTGTGATGGAAGATCTGCACTGTTAGTCCCCATGATTTGGTAAACCGTGGGGAAATAGTGTAGAGAATATTCTTCTAAGGAAGACATACAAATTTCAACTAGGACCAATGTTCATGGCTGTGTAGAGGTTGTGCTGTAGGATCTGTCTCCTACCACCAGATTACTAGGTGGGTGCACAGTTACTATTATCTGTGTGCCAACCATGCACATGTTCCTTCCCACAACCAAAACATATATTCTTATCCAAAAACTAAATGGAATCCCAAGGGGACAATCTACACCAAAGATAAAAGGAAATAACACATAAAACTTTAAAACCATCACACAAGGTTCCCGAGGGAAATGGCCGAGGACCTGACCCAAACCGGAACAAAGGAAAAATTAAAAAACTAGGTGTGGAATTTGGTCATATTATTCCCACATTGATATTTGTTTTCCACTATATTAATAGACTATATCATTTATTCTTTAATAATATATAATTTGTTCGTATCTTGGTTTTAAATTTTTTATATATTGAAAGGTAAAATTATTATCATTATATTATTTGACACCAAATTATTTTTGTTACTATTATATTGTAGAATTTTAACTAAATATATATATTCCAAACTAAAATAGTTTACCTATAATTTTTATTATATATATATATATATTGATCTCAAAATAATATTTTTATTCTTTTCCTTGAAAATTTAATCAAAACATTCTAATAATTGAAAAAAATTTCAGTAATAAACATATTTTAAATTATTTTAATAATACATTGTTTTTCAACAAAACGAAACTGATCTAATAGAAATGAAGCCCAAAATTATATATATATATATATATATATATGTATTAAAAATTTGTAAGATAGAATTTATAATAATTTTATAAATTAGAATCCTATTCAACAATTATAATTTTGAACATTAAAAATCTATTATCTATAAATATTTATTCTATTATAATTATAATACATAATATAATTATAATTTTATGAATACTAATTATGTATTTATAAATTATGAATCCATCAGAATTTTTTAAATTTTTTAAATTAAAACCCAAATATATACTTTAAATTCTATAAAATTATTTATAGTTAATATTTTTGGAAGTATAAGAATGAGAATTTACAATATATTTATTTGGGTCATCATTATTTTTCCAAAACAAAACCCAAATAATATTTTATAAACTATAATATTCATTGTATTAAAAGAATTTATATCTATCATTAAATGTATTCCATTATTATTAATATAATTATAGTATATCTATAATTACTATATTTTTATGAAAATTATCTTCCCACTAGATTCTATATAATATTTATAATATTAACATCAAATTTATTTTTACCCTATTGTGCTTCATAATTAAATAAATGATTATACATATTTCAAGTTAATATTTTGTAAATGATAATTAGTTTTATTTTAAATTATAAAATTAAAATATATATAATTAATTTTATCATACATATATTATTTTTATTAACAGCTCCAAATGATCCCAAAGTAAAAAAATTTGTGAAATGGTCTTATTAAATATTATTTTATGTTTATGAAATATTTTATTGAGATCCAAAGTCGTTATATTCAATTACATTGATTATAGTATCAAAAAATTCCATATAATGAAAATAAATAGTTATAAAACATTAAATTCAGTTACTTTTATAATTTATAAATTATGTACTTTGGGAGAATAATGATAAACAGCACTACTATTATGAAACATATTTAAAATGATCAATATATCTCACATTCAAAATCAAAACTAGAAAGTAACAAAATAGTATATATAGAGAATAATTATAAATTAAATTTATAAAAGGTTATAGATATGAATACATTTCTAAAATATAATACAAATATAACCATGTTAATTATACACGATGTTAGAGAACATTTCGACTAAGAAAGAATTAATGTAAGGGCTTGTGCTAACTCAATTTTCACCCATTATGTTACAATTTGGTTAGTGAACTCTAGTGTGAAACATTTGTTACATTCTACAAAATGGATAATTTTTATTTTATTAACTCTTTCTTTTATGGGTTTTGACAAGTATTAAACATAACCTCATTGTCAAATTAATCTCACCAAAACTTTTATGTTACTTGTAAGTGTTTTTATTTGACATTTTCACCACTTAAGACATATTTATTATTATACAATAATTTTTATGATTTATTTTATATATACTAGAAATTTTATATTTTTATCATCATACTCTAAATATTCATCATATTTAATTTTTCATTTGAAATTACATCCTTCAGGTTGTTTTAATTCAAAACATTCTAACATCAGAAGGGGTTCTTTGTCCAAAATTTATCCTCGTAAAAAATATTTCATATTATACCCCAATATATCATTGTTTTTCTATAATTACTAACTAAATGATTTATTTTAACATATCCCATAATGTCAAGGGGTTTTAGTATCCATATTTTGTTTATTTTTAAAATGGGTTTTTAAAGGACACCAACGTTATAAGGGTTACTTGTCTGAAATTTTCAAATCCAGGGTATATGTATGATATTTTACAAATAGATTTTTTATTCTTTTTATTACCTACCCAATTTAATTTAGGTATAATGAATTTATTTCAATTGATTATAATATAATTTCATTTTATCCCCATCATGTTCCATTTATTCTTATGTTAACAGTATCATAAGTGTTATTGCATCCCAATTTTTCTTCATTGATATATGATTAAAATTCACCAATTATATCTCTATTTTATTCTATATATAGGTCATATATTACATTTTAAATCATATCATACTATTTTATCCTAGGATATTATACTCCAAAAAATTCATCACTCACTTTTCTTTCCAAAATCATTTTCTGTTATAAGAACTTTCCTTTGGGAAGAGTCTATATTTTCTTCATTTGATGGAAGGGTTCCCACCTAGATGTAATAAAACGATTTATTGGAAATAATATTAAATTTACCATACACCCCTTAATTTTTAAAATGTTATTTTGAAGAATGATTACAAGAAAATTTATTCCATTTACTGATCGGGGAAATATTAAAAAATATGTATACATGTTATATCTATATAGATATTTATTGATTAATAAATAATTTCTGTCATGTGTTTCATAGTATGTACCTTTATTTATATAAGGAATGAATTAGTCTTAATTAATGATATGAGGGTCCCAATATAGATAACCAATATATACAATGATATGTCCCATGAGAAAAAGTATTTGGTATTTTGGAGTATGCCTATACCGAAAAAAAATATTTCCTGGATGTAGGGCCTTGATAGTAAAATCTTGATGTCTAATATTATGATGTATTGTCTTAGGGGTTAGAATAAAATATCTTAAATTATTCATTTCATTACTAAATAATTGGATATTTTTATATATGTGATGTTTCATTTCAATTGTAATCTATTGACATACTAGGCATTAATTTTCATTCTATTATTCTATTAGTTTTTATCCATTCTATCCATTCTTACCAGGATTTTTAAATCACCCTTATTATATTTCTATTTCTGATGTTATGAAGAAATGTGTTTCACAAGATATTAATAATATAATTTATTATGTTATAAAAGTATTGGAAATGTGGAAGACATAATATTTATTATGTAGTTTCAATTATAGTGGAAACAGTTTCCATGGTTTAAGAAATAAATAGGCTTCATTAGTTTATGAATTTTCTTAATTATCAAAATATATAATAATAACATGTTATTGGAACACATTTAATGAAAAATTAATTTTAAGTCATGTAATATTTTGATTATAATGTTTTGTAATCTATAGTTGGTATCAAATCCAGTATGTAATGTATGTGTTTATGAGAACCATATTCTATTTGTGTGGGTATGGGGAACTTAAATTATAATCGGAATAAGGTTTTGATATATTTAAATGTTATGATGTTAGTTAAGGATAATTTAATGGATAATAATATAGAGATTATCATAATATCAATGAAATATATAAAACTTTAGGATAGTTGAGGAAATATAAAATATTTTAGTGATTAGGATAAGATAACATTTATGAAAATCCCAGGGATATGTGTAAGAGATAAATCTAAGTGTATTATAGAATATATATGTTTTGGTAAAGTAGATATTGTGTTTTTCTCAATAAATTAAATCCTTATTTGGATACATGAATGTGGATGTGGTTGTTTCACATATGCATTAAGGGGTAATGTGTAACGTCTTGACCCGAATCACCATAAAAAGGTGGCAAGATCAGGGGGTCACAAGGCTTTAAACACACCTCCCTATGTGCCAGAGACTACCGACTAGAATTGAGGTTCCAATGGTGGTATGATGGGTATACTATAACCGTGAGATTATAGTGGAACATCAATATAATAATGAATAAATCAACCGAAAACAATGGAAGTTAAACGTAGTGACTGAAGAAAAATGGACAACACCAATATACTATTATGCATGAATTTACAATTAAAAAATTAGTTAAATCGTATGTTAAAAAAATAAGAAAAAAATTGTAATAAAATCATTAATTACCAACACCTATCGCCATGAGCATCCTAATTACTATCTCAGTCTTGTCCCCAACTCCATCCAATAAATCTAATAAAGAATTATAAGTTGGATAATTCCTTTTATCAATACCTATAGACATAAAGTACACATGCGTAACAAAGGTGATAAAATAGGGTTTGAGATAAAATATCAGTAGGTTGATACACACAATTTATTGACCATTCCATTTTGTGAAATAAAAATTAAGAGTGTTCCATAGTAAGTAAAATAAATATAGAAATAAGTAAGTAAAATAAATGTATTTCAGTGGGTTTCACTAGGGCACCCATCTAATTAACAACTTTGTCCTAAGCCAGTGAGTCTAAACCAGAAGGTCATTAAATGATAAATGGGGTAAGATGATATATAAGAAGGTGTAATATCCCTAAGATTGTGATTGGGCTAGGAGGGAACATCCGTACATTTATTTTAAATTAAGGACCATTTCTCATTTTGAAAATATTCATTACCCTTTTCTTTTAATAAATTTGAAACCACTTGCAATGAATTGAGAGAAACCCTGATCGCATCCATGAAAATATGGTAGGACTTTTCATGTATCGATCAAGGGATCTATATATGACGAAATCCATGGATTCTATCCGTGGTGACCCATGAATGAAGTCCCATGTCTCATTCCAAGCATGCTATGAAAATTCAAGTACTAACCTATGATTATACCCCTAGTATCACATGTAGGTGCCCAAGTCTCTCTCGAATCATAGTTCTACCAACATACCTTTGATGTAGTCCATGGGGTTACCCCTAGGGAACTAATGTCACTCATATGGAGGTAAAATGGATAATGCTCATAGAACTACTTTGTGAAATAGATGGTGTCTCTCCCAACATGTTTAATAAGAATTATTAATTCTAATATATAGGAATTAGAGTCCATCTAAGGGATCCATAACCCAGAAACTCTTTATCACCCTAATACTATGATAAATAGATTAGACAAGAAATTCATTCTAAATAATACATGAAAGAAGGACCAATTCACAAGGTCAATCATTTAAATCATGAAATTCATTTTAGCCAAGACATTTCAATTTAATGGACAATTCATGGAATGAGGCATATGTATCTGGGAAATGGACCATTAAATTAATTCAATAAATCTATCTATGGAATTAGTAGAGGGTTTAACAAAAGTCTCAAAACCCAATTCAAAACAATTAATCAATCATGTAATATTATTAGGAGGTAATACCCCTCAAGTCCATTTATGAAATCAAAATAGTAGGGGATTTTGGATTCTCTGGTTATGTAGAAATCATAAATAGTTAATGTATAAAGTGTGTGGCATGATATTCAAGGGCCAATATATTTTCTATCCATTTTTCTTAAAAAAAATAATAGATTCTGTCATTTGACAAAGGGGAAACTCACACATGGTGATTTAGCTATTAAGGTAATGGAAAACAACCATTAAAGGTGGAGAAACCTAATGGGGGTGTTTAGTGAACAAGTTAATGACCCATTGATGGGTTTCTCCATCACTAGAGATAACATAGTACATTGAAACCATTTATATTAATTTATTAACCAAGAACGATGTGTCACTAGAAGGGTTCGATGTGCGTGAAAGCAACACATCATTTATAATGTGATGGAAATATTGGTAAGAAACTAGGAAACCTACCGTGATGTAGTAGTGCTCCACACATCTTTTATGGAGGCTTTATTCGACCTAAAATAAAAGAAATTAAAGGATTTTTATAACACACAGAAAATTGGATAAAAATCGATCACAACAAAATAGTGCAGTAGATGGAAGAGGATCCTAGAAATAAAATAGTGGAAAGGTGAGATTACTGAGGTGTTTTCAATAATTTTGATTGTGAATGATTTAAACACTAGTGGAGGAAGATAGTACAAATGATATGATGTGGGGGGGGGGCTTCATGCATGAAGGGGGAGTAAGAAACACATTGGAGGTTAGTTAGAAAAGAAAACAAAGGATTAAAACACTAATGAAGGAAAAATAGGTATTTCACCATCAAAAATGAACCACAAAATTCGGAAGAACCATGTTCTAACCATGCGGCTCCCATTTCCTAAGGAACATACCTCCCATAGTCTTCCCATGCCGTTTTCCAAATTGTTCAAAACCATGCAATGAAGAGTGAGAGGGTAATTCCTATGTGGAACTAACTGTGTTAGCTAGGAACAATATTTGGAAAATCCATGTACATCATATGCACTTTATACATGGTAAACTTCTAGAATCACACAGTTTTCTGTTGGGTTCCCCACGGTTTCAGAAAAACCATGCGCCATGTTCATACAACCCAAACATGTGAATTTTCTAGATTGAATCCCAAGAAACTCCACGAGACACCCATGAAATTCCTTAAGCATTTACCCAAGTCTAAAAACAACACTTTGGAGTGTCCCAACCCATTAAATTAAAATTTGAAGCTTAGTTTACAAAACACACCATCCACCAAATGATAAAATTCAATTGTCCTTGAAATTCCATCCAGTCCAAAAACATGTAATGCTACAACCTCCCCACCATAGAACATATTGAGCCCAAGAATATTTGGTAAATAAAATAGAACATCAGTCAAAATATTTTGGTTATGAAGTATAATTCAAATGGTTTCATTTCATTTTTAAAAAACCCAATTCACCTTGAAGCTCCACCTTAACACACAGCACACACACATTGTATGATCAAGAAAACTCATATGCTTCAGAACAAAAAAAACCGAGACAATGATCACTAGAACCCATCATAAATGAGTCATGATTCGAAAATCATACCCTAAAACAAGGTTCTAGGACTAAAGGACCAAATTGTAAAGATGGTTTCTCTTGAATTGGGATTGTCTTTCAAGACGTGCCCATAGTGTTGTAATGATGTTTTAGAAATAATACATGATTCAAATGTAAGGTCAATTTAAAACCAAACCCATTTAAACCATTCATGTGGACCATTCCATGAAATTTTATATTCAACATCTACATTTCACTTATATTACCCATAAAGGTCAAGAAGAAGTTCATCATCAAATTCTCTTGGTATGAGAGAGGGATATCAAGTCACACCATCCCCGATCCATTAACCTCAAGGAACTCGATATATACATTCGGTGCATTTCAAAAGCAAGACCTGATAGATCTTCATAAAATAACCTCTATACCTCTTAGAGAATGATCTCCAAATCCTATAACCAGTTTTCTTTGAAATCTCAAGAAAAGTACCATTTGACCCATCATACTCACCACAAGCATAAGGATGTTCTTGATTCAATAAATTGGCATCATCATGGTAAAACCACCCATTACAGACCCAACTGAAAATTAAGGGTAACCACCAAGTCAATAATTATAAATTAAAGGACCTCATCCATGACAATCCACATTTAGATCTTACAAATGAGACATCATTCGAATCCAATCATTAACGGAATAAGATCATCTACTAACCCTAAAGCGACATCTGCCTGGAAAGAAAGTCAAAGGAAAAATCTTTTTTTGTGGAATCCATCCAAGGCATTCATACATGGGAATTTGAGTATCACTTTTTACAAACCACACCATAAGAAAAACCATGCTTAAAGAGAGAAACACAAAACAAACAAACCAATTAAAACAATGACTTTTAAATCATTAGTGCGACATACCACGAACAATCTCTCTTAGTGTTCCCAGATGATACCGATTTTGGGGGAATTGTCTTTGTTAAACCCATAGTACACTAAGATGATTTAAAAGATATCTAAGAAGAACCTGAGACACTTTCTAAATTTTTTTTGTAGCGATCCTTAATATTCCGAAACAAAGTTTCTAAAAGAAATGGGAAGGACTGCCAAACCATTTTAGGTTTCCTTCCTTAGAAGAGATCGAATACATCTACTAACTCTTTTACAAATGAACACAATACCCTCACCACTAAAGGCCTCTCATTGTCACTAAAACACAACCACCATATCCCATTCCTATTCAATAGTGTCTCTAATGGTTTTGTTCAACCTAGAACATTAGTGTTGTGCACTCAAGACAAAACTGTATGAAATTAAGAACTACTAGACACATGTAATTTTGAGTGAGTCCAAACATTTTGAAATGGTTTAGTAGGTTTTTCTTCTTCTAATTAGAAGGATAAATTTAACCATATTAGACTTGTTGTTCCCCAGATGAGGCCTATCCTTAAAATAAAATTAATAATTAAAGGGATCCCATTCCATGGAACATGCTCTATCAACCCCTTACTGCATGCCAGAGAGGTGGTTATCAAAAATTTACAAAAATTTGAAAGAATAAATAGAGATAACCATAGATTTAGTGAACTATATTAGATTTATTTCTAGAATTACATGTAACTACCATGATGACTTAAGTCTGCAGGTGCCATAGCATTAGGCATAAAATTCCGGATGACTAACCAGTGTGTACAACACTTGATCTGCATAGAACATTATCCTAGTCGTTGGGATGAGTTTGATTCCATTGGAATGTTAGGTTAGCCTATGAAATATTTTATCTACATTTAATGATTTACAAATATAGGTTAAGTGTTTAATACTAATCACAAACCATTTTATGTATGCTCTAATAAGACACTATGTACAATGTATATCGACGCATACTACCAAAAAATTACATGATAAAAATACAACTCCTTGATACTATCCATAGTTTTATCGACCATATACATTAAATTATCTAATGGTCTATCCTGAGGATTAATCTATGAGTCACATTACATGTACAAATATAAAACAATCTGAAATCCTCCCAAGCCATACAACCACTAAAAATAAAGAAGAGGAATGGTCACCTGACCTAATAAGTAGTTGATCATGCCCTTGGCATGTCTAACATGCTAGAACTGAGATTTACCAAAATCTCACACCTATAATGAGGGTAAACACATAGAGCGACCACCCATCATGACAAGGGTTTAATTTATTAAGATTAAAATTCATACCAAGGATGAAGACACCCAAATTAAACCAATCAATAGAAACTACTCATAAGTAATAAGAAAGGGTCCTAAATATTTGAGGGTGCTTCCTATAATGTACTATCCTTTAACCAAAGGAAAAAATAAATGACCTAAAATGTGGTCATGCATACAAAAGGTCATCAGGATTAAAGGCATGTCACTTAGGTTTGAGTTATAGCAGAAGAGACTTATAGAAAATCTCACATTTATGTTTCAAGGAATTACTCCAGAAAATGATTTAACCAGCCTTACATGAGGGTTGAAAGAAAAACACCATAGAAGGTTCCATTTAATTCATTAATCCAGAAAACATTTAACCGTTTAAAATTACTATGATTTTTTTAAATGAAAAACTAATTCAACGCAAAAGGAAAATAAGCAAGGTATTTTAAACTATGTTTACAAACATTATTATTTAGATAAATACCATTAAATTATTGAAATTTTATCACATACACCTATTAAAAAAACAATTCATTTATTTATAAGTCCTAAAACAAAAACAAATCAACAAAATCGAGGATATTTTATTTATAAAAGGGGGTATTCCCCAATATGAAAGAACTAAAAGTGGATAATTTAATTGGGAACCTATATATAGTATAACATACCCCCATTAGTTTGGAACTGGGAATATAAAATAAATTGTGACACACTAGGGTTCAGTTTATCCATATTGGGTTTAATTAAAAGTAACCCAATAATTTTAACCACAATGTTTTTAAAAAACCATTAGTGATTAATTTTGTTAACAACATTCCACAACTGACCTACTTTAGTGTAGTTGTGCATTTGATAAATTTAAGCACACGGTTCATTAAGCCCATGAAAGAGGGGTATGTTTATCAATGAATCATTTAAAACATTAATAGCAAAAATATTTTATATTACTCATCACCGAGAAGGAAAATTTCAAAACAGATGGTTTAGCTTTATGGGTTACCACCCCAAATATATAATGTGCCCATACACTTTGATGGTTCGGTAAGCTCCCATATAATCAAAACCATGATATCTAGGTTAATAAAATTAAACCTCGTAAAAATTTATATATAATCCTTCAAAAATATTTAAGGACCTTCTACAATGGTTGGATTATATGGGTACCCCCATTCCAATTTGTAATGCTCCCATACACTCTATCTTTTAGAAATTGGTTCCAATTTTTCTACATCCATCTTATTTTTGAAAAAGTGAATTCTAAAAACATTAACATTTATTCAATATATTCAGATTATATAAGCTGTAATTACAATTTTTTTAGTTTTTTGGGTATTCATTTTCTAATTGATAAGGCACCCATACACCTTAAAATCTAAAAGTTGAGTCCCATTTAATAACAATTAAAGGGTTTTAGCCTGTGCTAAAAAAACATGAAAGTGAATGAATTTAAAATAGGAACACTAATAAGTTACCTAAAAATGTAAAGTATGAACTAAAGGCCAAAAAGTTACCTATGTATGTGGAAACCTAACATATTATTTCAACTTTCTAACAGGGAATAATTTCTTCAAGAAAATAACAAAAAAGGGACATACATAATTTCAAATAACCTATCAATGTAATCTACATGGCCTAGAGCATGTATTTATACATACCTATCATGATTCATGTAATTCAATCTTCCTTTCCCGACCTAGACAAGGGAAAATGATAAATCTTATAAACTAGTAATCTACAAAACATACTCCAAACACTCAAGGTGAAATCAAATGAATGGTAATAACGAACAACATAGAGAAAAATACCATCCTTAGTAACTTGTAATTTTTTCCATACAAGGGTTTATCAATCCAAGGAATGACTATTTCCCAAGAAAAAAAATATTCCTACTCTACACTCTACCAAACCAAAATAGAAATTCAAAGTAAAAACTCCTCTCGTACCACTTTGTATCGTCCCATCCGGATTCACCACTAAAATAGTGACCGGAACAATGGGTCACATGGCCTCAAACATGGCTCCCCATATTCAATAGACTTCTAATGAGAAGTGAGGATCTAATGTTCATAGTTGCGATCTTATACCCTTAGGATCAATTTTTATCAATGATATAATAATGAAGAAATCAACATGTATTAGTATAAAATAAATAATGTGATTGGAGAAAAATGTACATATCTAATATATAATGATTCTTGTATATTATGTGATAAAATAAGTACCTGAAGAATGAAACCCAATAAGAAATTTAATGCAATAAAAGAATATATTCCCAAAAACGATCTCCACATGAATCTCTGGTACTACCTAACCCTCTCCCCAACTCCATCCTAGAAATTTAATCAACTGTTGGAAGTTGGGTGGTTCCCTTTATCATTAAATGTGTACATATGGTAACATGGTTACTAAAGGTGCCTGTGTAGGGTGTGAGATACCATCTCAGTAGGATGGAAACCATAATTTCTAGACCATTCAATTTCATATTATATGAATAAGTAGTGTTTCATAGTTTGAAAATCAAGATAGAAACAAATAAGAAAAATAAATACATTGGACTGGGCTCCACTTGGTCACCCATCCAATTACCTTATATGAGCTAAGACAGTGTGTCTGAACTAGATGTTCCAAAAATAATAAATTGGGTTTGATGATAGATAATAATGTGGACTATCCCCAAGCCTGTGATTAGGCTTAGTGGACATGTACCAGCATTTCTTTTGATCCAATGATAGTTTATAATTTTTAAAAACATCATTATCCTTTTTTAATTGAATTTGAAACCACATTTAAAGTATAGAGTTTCACCATGAGACCATATAAGAAAATTCTATAGGACATTCCTAGTATCACTCGAGGACTCCACTTATGACCAAATCCAAGGAGTTCATCCATGGTGACATAGGAATGAAGTATCATGTGTCACTCCTAGAATGGTTTTAAAATTCAATTAATAACATTTATGTGAATCCCTGGTATTTTATATAGAGGCCTACATCTCTCTAAAGGCATGGATGAACCAACATAACATCATGACTGTCTAAGGGTTCAACCTCAGGGAACAGATGTCACATGTTTATAGGTAAAATATATAACCCTCGGTGAACCCATCCTAGTCATAACTAGTGTCTCTCTAGGAATGTGTTTTATTTATTTAGAAATTGATCCATTGGGTTATGTAAAAATTTCAGATAATTCATGGGTAGAGGGTTTAACATGAGGCTTGACACCCAATTCAAAACAATTAATAACTGAAGACATATAATTAGGTAGAAATACCCCGTAATGGTATTTAAGAAATAAAAAAGATAGGGGATTTTGTATTTTAAGGTGAGGCACCATGTAAAATATATTAAAGTATAATGTGTGAGGCATGAAGTTTAATGGTCAATCTCATGGGAATCAAATTATCTAAATTAAATTTTATAGATTGAATCATTTAATAATGGGGAAACTCACACGTGGTGGTTTAACTATTAAGGAAATGGAAAACAACCTTTAATGGTGGTAACACCAAATATGGTGGATAATGACCAAGACTATGACCCACATATAGGTTTTTCTATAATTATAGTTCTAATATAATATAGAAAAATATTATAATTATTTTATTAATCCTGGACTATGTTTTTTCGGATGGTTTCAGCTCATGACATAATAACATTTAAATTATAATGTGATGAAAAGGCTGGATTGAGCCTATACCACCTACCACTACATATTAGTGCTCCACATATCCATTATCGAGGCTCGATTTGACCTAGAACCAAAGAAATCGGCAGATCTGTCCACCAATAGGATAATAGGGAAAAATAAATCACACAAAAATAGTGTAATGAATGGGAGAAGAACCTAGAAATATAAGTGAGTAGAAGAGAGAAATTACTGAGAGATTTAAATTTCATTTGACAGCAAAGAATTCAAACAATAATGGAGGATGTTAGAACATACCCTATGATGATGGAAGGAAGAGCTCAACACATGAACGGGGAGGAAGAAACTCACTAGAGGAGAGGAGGAAAAGAAAATAAATGCATAAAACACTCATTATGGAAAAAGTGGGAATTTCAGCATCAAAACTAAACCACATAGTTTTCTCGCATGGCTCAACCAAACTGTACACCATCTCTGTGGCTCCCGCTGCCTAGGGAACAACCCCTGCATGGTCATCCAAGCCATGAAAAAATCATGTGATGAATAGTGATATGGAATTTCCTATGTTTCACTAACCATGTGAGATAGGTTCACAATTTGGATAAACCATGTACAACCCATGTAGTTCTTACCTGGTCTCATATTACAGCCACACAATTTGCTGATGACAGACCCACAATTTCAGACAATACAGATACCCAATTCAGACCACGAAAATATGTTTTTTTTGCAACCCGACACTCATGAACTCCCTGATACATCCCATAAATTCCTTGACCCTATAAAAATTTCTAAAAAACACTTTGGAGTGTTCTAATCCCATAATTCTGAATTGAAGCTTGTAATTATAAAAACAGACCATCCACCATACGTAAAAATTCAATTTCACTTGAAATTTCATGAAGTCCAAAAACTAGAAACACTACAAACTCCCCATCATAGAACCTTCCTTCCCCCAAAAGCCTTAACAATGTGAATATAACTTCACTCTATCTACTCAAGTCATGAACACTCGTTTAAATGACCCTGTTGCATTTCCAAATTCGTGGTGATCCTTTAAGTGTCACCTTAACACACGACACACAAGCTGTGAACGATCAAGAAAACACTTTTCCTTCCAAAAAACAAATAAAACACTCATGTGATCCCATCATGCCCAAGGTACGATCACAACACCATCCCTTACCACAATATTCTATCTCTAAGGTCCAATTTTGATCCATGTTATCCCTACCATTGGAATTCACTTTCAAGATGTGACTGTAGTGTTTCAATAATGATCATGATATGAGACATGATTAAAATGAAGGGTCAATTTTGAATCAAACCATTTTAAACCAATAATTCCAAACATCCCATGAAAATATAAAGTCGATAACAATATGGTATCTCCATTACCTGACATGGTGAAGAAGTAGATCATCATCAGCTACTCTTGGAATGAGAAAGGGTTCTCAAGTGGCACCATCCTCGGTGGAATACCCTTTAGGAAGCCTATGTAGATGGCCAGTACATCTCAAAATCTAGACCTGATGCCTCTATAAAAATTAACTTGAATACCTCTTCAAATGTGATAACTAGATCTTGTAACTGATTTCTGGTGACATGTTTGGACAAATTCTAATTTAAACTGTCATTATTCAACAAAAGTATTTGAATGTTATCAATCTTAAATATTTGGATAGTTTTGGTAAAAATACCCCATACAAGACCAAATAAATATTCAGTGTGACCTTGTTGTTAGAAACTGCAAATTCAAGGAGCTCATATAAGATAATCTATATTCAGATCTTACAAGTGAGACATCATTACAAACCAATAAACAATAAAACAAGAACACCAACTGAACGTAATGTGCCCTCCACCAAGATATCATGGAAGAAGAAGAAGTCGATGTCTATGATTCTATTCATGGAATTCCAACAAGGGAACCAAGGTATCACTCAGGTGTAAACATGAATTAAAAACAACCACGCTCCTATAGTGCACCACTGAAAAAAACCTCCAAATAAACTAACGGCTTTTAAAACATTAGAATGGCATAATACCAACACTCTCCCTCATTGTACCCAGATGATAAAGGTATTGTTGGAATGGTAATGATTAATATTATACTATGCTTTGATGATTTAAGTGATATCTATAATGTTTCTAATACAATTTCACTAAAAATGGTGGAGTGATCTATACATTTTCAAACCAACCATGAAAAAATCAAAGGGATGGACTGTCAGAACATTATATGTCTACTTATTTTTAATTTCTCACCTACATCAGTTGACTCTTCAACAACATGACCATAATAACTTGACCAGTCAAATCATCCCATGGTCAACAAAAAACAACCATCATGGTATGTTCAAAAACTAAGTTGTCTCCACAGGTTGCACGTACAACCTAGAATTTCACTATCATGCTTTCAAGAAAGATCTATCTTAAGTAAATAAATACTAGACATAGTGATTTTTGAGAATCTCCAACCATTATGAAATGGTCTTCTAGGTTTTTCTCCTTCTTCTATGAATGAAATATTTAACCAAAGTCAATGTGATGTTACCCACCATAGGACTTTCATTAACATCCGATTAATAGATAAGGGGATCTCATTCCATGGTACATGTTCCATTGACCATTAACTATTCGTACTAGAGTAGTTCATCATTATTTGAAATATTTTTGATAGAATAAATTGAGAAAACCAGTAGTTCAGGATCACTAGATTAGATTCCATTTTATACTTACACATATCTCCCATCATGATTTACTTCTCTGTGGGCCATAGGATTTAGTGTAAAATCCAAAATAACAAGCCAACATTTTTAACACTTGATACTCTATGAATTCCAACAAATGAATTCAGATGTTTTTTATTTCAGCATACAGTCAGATCACTCTATTCAAAATCGAACCAGCATTCAAAGCATAAAAAATATAGGTTATGTAGTTACCACAAAAATAAAATGGTTTGATGTTCTATCTAACAAGATGAGTAGTACCACATATATCAATGCATACTACTATGAACTTACATAAGAAAAAGTAATTTTTTTATAATATCCATTTGATTATTGACCGTATACATCCATGTATCTGATGGTCTACCCCAAGGATTAATACAAGAGCCTCATTTCTCATATAATTGTAGAACAAGATAATGAATTTCCAAGACATCTAACCACTAAAAAAAGGATAAGTAGGGGAAAATGACCTACTATGTGGTCAATCATGACCTAGGCATGTCTAACAAGCTGGAAAAGAGCATTACACAAAGATCACAACTATAACAAGGGTCAAAACTCAGAGTTACCACCCATCTGGAAAGTGGTGTAATTTTTAATGGTTAAAATATCCATGGGGGATGACGACACCCAAACATCACCAAGAACGAGAAACTGCTTGTAATCAACAAGAAATGGTTATAAAAATCTAAGGGTGTTTCCTACAATGAAATATCCCCTAACTAAAGAAAACACCATTGACCCAAAATAAGGTCATGCCTAAAAATGCTTGTTAGGATTAATGGCATATCACTTTGTTTCGAGCTATATGGAAAGGGGCCTTCTAAAAATTAGTTGGTTTCAGTTTCAAGGAATCACTAAAAAACACTTTGCCCACACTTACACAAGGGTTGGAGCTAAAACATATCAGAATGTTCTATTTATGTCATCAAAAGGAAACTAATTTTACCCTTTAACATTTCTAAGTTTATTTTTAATGAAACAACCAGACTATCCATAAGTCAATCACGAAAGATTTTTTAATCTACATTTTTAAACATTTTTATTTAGTTAAATATCATTAAAATTTCCATTTTATAACAAAGACCCACTTTAAATACAATTCATTTATTTATTAGGCCTCACAACAGAACCGATCATGAAGATAAAAGTTCTTTTATTAATAAAGGGGAAATTTCCTAGTAAGAAGGCATGAAAAGTAGGCATTTAAAACTCATATGTATCACATCATTGTAAAATAGTATAATTTATTAATTTCAATTATTCCTTCACTTATTCTAAGAATCATAATAGGGTCCTTACTCTTATGAATCTTCTACTCACCACTAATCCCTATAAATTTTGTTAAACATGGTGTGAGCATGAAATTTCATAGCATATATTTTTAAAATAAACCTATTTTATAGTTATTGCACACAATTTAAAATAATTTAAAATCAAAACCAATTACATTATATTTAAAAAATAGTATAAAATCCAATGTTTGAGTTAAAATACAAAAGCGTTTTAAAATTGTTTTTATAATCTTTAGTAATTAAAAATCACTAGTAAGAGTGCTTTTAAAATAATGTAAAAAATCGTTAATTTGAAAAACTTTTATATTTTAAAAATTGTGGATGTTCTTTTTTAATTAAAAAAATTACTTTTGAATATAAATATCAAAATATTTCCTTACAGTATAAAAATAGTTATTTTCATTTATAAATTTCATAATATTAGAAAGAAAACTCATTCGTGAACTTGGAACATTGAAGGCTATGAAGGGCCAACCCATCACTATGTGGATGAAGCCCTTGGAGGTTTGGGTTTACTCCATATTCCAAATATATTTAATGAGTCTAAATTATAGATTGAAAAAATATTTTGTATCTATTTTTATTTTTTCACTATATTTTTATGAAAATTTATTTTTTGAATAAATTAACAAATGATTTATTTAAATATATATATACATGTGTGTATATTATTAAATAATTTTAAGCAACTATAAATTATGATAATTAACCTTTAAACTGATATAATACTTTCAAAATATTTAGTAAAAACTAATAATAATTAAATATTTAATGAACTTACAATAATTTAAACATAGATGAAATATATGAAATAAAATAATTTGACAAAAATAATTCTTACCAAAATACTGAATATATGTGTCTAAAATTATATAAAAACCATCTCTTACATGATATAATGATAATAATTTTAAAATTTCCTCCTCACACCTGAAATGATAATGTTTAATAAAAATCCAAAAAAGTGACTTGAAAAAGAAAATATTTTTTCCAAAAAATTGAAAAAGCATCCTAAATTTAAAACGTATAATTTTAGAAACTAATTCTCCCTTACATTTAAAATATTAATTTGGACTCATTAAATCCAATTTTTTTATTAGATTATTTTATCTAGACAATTATGATTTTGAAATAGGGGTTCCATTTAAATATTGAATGATAACTATAAAAATATTTAAAACGATATTGAAACTAAAATCACTTTTTTTAAAACATTATTCCTTAAATTTTTAAAATATTTTCAATGAAATATAATCACCCTTCCAAATATGGTTTTGAAAATTTTAAAATATAACATTAATATCAAATATTTTACATGAAAATAACATCATAGATAATAATATAATATTTTTAAAATTAAAAAAGACCATTGAAATGGAATTTACCATTAAAAATAAAATAATAATCTAAAACCAATCTTAAAAAAACATTTATACCAAGATTAATTTTTAAAATATAATTTCTTTTAAAAATGAAATTTAATTTAAAAAACGATTTTAAAATCAGTTTACCTTATAATGTAGTTTTAAAAAATCAAAAGGAATAAATTCCCACATAATCTATACTCTAATCAAAAAACATCATCTTGAAAGTAAATCATAAACCCATTATTCTTTCTCACCCTATTTTTGTATGAATAGGGGAAAAGAACACAATTTTATAGAACCACTATGAATTTGTTGTTAAGAAGATGAGCTATTTTTATAGCCAACCAATCTGATAATTTGATATATTATCTGAAGTATATATATATATATAATTTTAAATCTATATTTGGGACTGTTAAACAGTCTCAACACTAGCCTCCCGCTATTCATGAATTAATCCCATAGATAAATATCATTACTGTTGGAACCACTTTGTGTATATGTTTGTATTTGTTGTCAATAATTGTCAATGAAATATCAAAATGAAGGAGATCAAGAAGTACTCCAATAAAATGGAGGAATGGAAGCTCATAATGAGGGAGATCATGAAGTACTCCGATGAAGTAGATGAGTAGTGATTCAAACGATTGTTGTGCTGATCGTAAGTTCAAAGCACATGTGTCAAAGGTGATACATTGTTTATAACAATGAAGAATGTGAGGAGTAATCCATACAAGGATGATTAAAGCAGGATGGTGTTTTTGGATGAAGACCATGCAATTCCTCCTTATTGCATAAGAACCATGGGATTTGATGAAGACCATCCAATTCCTCATTATTGCATGAGAAAAATGGGTTTTGATGAAGACCATGAAATTACCCATGATTGTGTGAGAACCATGCAAGAGACTTCTTAACGGATTGAATCACATGGTTTGCATGAAGTCGATCATGACGGTTGATGAAGGAGGCAATGTGCCAATGAGTTGACTTATGAAATGGCCATTCACATCACATTGTCATAGAAGATTATGGTACTAAAGCTATTCCATCAATGAATACATATCACAATAGTGGAGTTTGTGATAAAAGAAAAAGAGTTGCCGAAGGATACAGATCACCAAGTAGAAGTGTTGTTGAGGTGATCGTGCTTGTCGACAAAGCAAACAAACGACATACAAATTTGTTGACAAAAGAGATTCAATGGTGACATGTCGAGTTCAAGAGTTGTGGTCAATGATCTATGTTTGATTCCAGAACTTCGACAGAGGAATGGATGATCTGGAGGCGGTACAAAAAGAGCAGATACAAGGTGGCGCCGTTTTCCAGTGTTTGCCAAATTTCAGGGCCTCAAAATCAACAAATGAAGAAGAGTGATTTTGGCAAAGGGACTTGCACGCCATACTCTTGGAGGATAGGAAACTTTCACGACATATGTTATTGAAGATCAGAGCATCAAAATATGACAAAGGGATAAGGGTCGTGCAAGTTTTGGTGAGGTCGCGCAGGTGAATTATGTGCCGGGAAGAGAGTTGCGCGCCGATGCCTTGAATGCATTATAACTTGCGCACCTATGGTTTTTCGAGATTAGAAGATCCAAATTTGGAAAAGGCAAGATGTTTGCGCAAGTTTGGATGTTGATCGCGCAAGTGCCTAGCAGGGGCCGAGAATTGCGCGCCGATGGATGACTTGCGCGCCGCCGCGCAGGGGGTCCAGTTTGCCTATAAATACTGGACCACCCCTCCTCATTTCTTACGGAGCTCAAGACTTTGAGATTGTTCGAGATCTCGTCGCGCAGTTTGTTGAACCGCGCAAGTGGTAGTTGGGTCGCGCAAGTAGAGGTTGCGTGCCAACTGATGGTTGAGCGCCCCAGGTGATTTGGGAAAGGAAGGAAGTGAGTCGCGCAGGTTTGAAGTTCAAGAAGGCAGAGTCGCGCAAGTGCTTTGGAGACACTTGCGCGCCAGGTTATACTTGCGCGCCTAAGACTTGCACCCCAGATTGAGACTTGCGCGCCGGGCTTAAAAAGGAGAGCCAAATATTGTTGAAGCACACCCGCCTTTCTGGAGTTGCACAAGAGCTGAAATATTGCCTGATACTTCTGGTGAAAAGTGATATTGAAGAAGAAATATAAATGATACATGCATGATCTCATCCATACATGGAGAACTGATTCTGACAACGCCGAGTAAGATGAGCTTCATTAAGTAAGCAATTACATCAGTGATTGTGATTCAGGCAAACAAAGACAAGGGGATCTAGTGCATTCATTGATTGCACTAAAGAAGAAGGATTGAACTAAAAGGAGCATCAAATCTGAACCCTGATGCAAGCAATGTCTCATGCTGAACAGGAGACGAAGAACTTCAATGCACACCTATTGAAGAGACCTTCACGTCTATAAACTGAGTGAGACTTTACCAACGGCAGTGAGCCAGGGGGAGTCAATGGGAGTGACCCGAGGGACGCAGTGAGCTATCCCTGAACAATTGTAAAGGCAGTGAGCCTGGGATAGAGTGTCTGTACCCGAACATTTGTATCCGCGGCTAGTGAAGCATTGTGGATTTAGGTACGACCGGCAACCTGTCGGCATATACTCCTTGGATGTAGCCCTTAGTGGTGAACCAAGTAAAAATAGTTGTGTCATCTGTCTCTGCATGTGAATGTTTAATTGCTGATCATATCCATCATACAGGTTTAAGTAGTTCCTACCAATGTGGGAACAAGATCCACAACTTAAAGAAGAAAAAGTTGCCACCCTGATTCACCCCTCCCCTCTCAGGGTGCCCTGGGGTCCTACAATTACATCATGAACAAAGTGTCTTATCATGAAAATTGGATGGGATCCTTCCCAATTCACATCTCCAAAATACATTAATGTATATCTATAAAATATTCCTCACTATGGAATAAATGATGAAAATATGAAAATGGAATGTTTCATGTCAACAATTTTTTTATCTCATGCCTAATATGATCAAGGGGAACCCCAATGGTACCTCTACCTTACAAGATATAACTCCTAAAAAACCTCCCTTATTAATAACAATTTCCACGATAGAAAAAAAACTTCAACTCATTAGAATCACTTCCTCCTCATAATATCTCTAATATCAAGGTTCAATATCTGTGAAATCGACACCACTATCCCATGTAACAGACCCTCACTCTTCATTTGACCTCAAAATTCTTCCACATTCACAATCAAGATTCAATGGAATCTTTAGAGTTGAGATGCATTGGTGTTGTGTGTGAGCACATAAAGATGATAATTACAATGCCATTTTCATTTTTTTACATCCCTACAGTATAATATTTTTCTTATATACAAATATATGTGACAAATAATAATATTCTTATATATATATATATTTCTAAAACATTTAAAATACATAATTCATATTATTCCCCTTTTATATTTATTTTCCACCTTATTAATTTTATACATCATTTATTCTTTAATAACACATTTTTTTTCATAATTATATTTTTTATATTAAAACATAAAATGGTTTTGATTCTATTTTTTGACATCACATTAATTCAACGACTATTAGAATCCATAATTACAACTAAATATATGTATTCTAAACTAAAATAGTGTACATAGTATTTTCATTATATATATATATATTGACCTGAAAATAACATATTTTTACAATAAAAATGTTACAAAACATTCAAATAGTTTATCAAATCTCAGTAATATATATCATTTAAAATATTTTAATTATAATTTTTTTTTTCTATAAAAAAAATATGCTAATCACTTTCAATACCAAAATTATATATATATATATATATTAAAATTTTTAAAAATATGTATCCATTAAAATTTTATAAATTATAGTCCAATTAACCTATTGTGATTTTCAGATATTAAAATTCTATTATTTATGAATTATTATTATATTATAATTATAATAACTAATATAATTATAATTTTACCAAATTATAGACATGTATTTAAAAATAATCAATCCATCGACTTTTTAAATATTTCAATATATAATTCAATTATATAATTTTCATCCAATATAATTATTTATAATTCAGATTTTCCAAATCATTATAATGATAATTTACAATATATTTATATTTTCATCAATATTTTACTAAACAAATTTATATTAATATTTCATACACTGTAATATTCATTATATTTCAAAAATTTATGTTTAATGTTAAATATATTCAATTATAATTAATATAATTATATTATATCAATAATTACAATATTTTTATGAACATTATTTTCCCACATAATGTTTTATAATATTTATATTATTAACATTAAATTTATTATTCTATTATTATGCTTCATAATTAAATTAATGATTTTTTATATTTCAAGTTAATATTTTGTAAACCATAATTATTTTATTATTAAATTATAAAATTAAAATATATTTAATTTATATTCTTTAATAATATTAATTTTATTAATATCTCATAATAAATAAAAAGTACAAATTTTGTAACATGTTCTTATTAAATATAATTTTATGTTTAAAAATTATTTTACAAAAATCTCAAGTCGTTATATTCAATCACTTCAATGATAGTAACAAAAAAATATATAGAATGAATATACATCATTGTATAATATTATAAAACATTTATTCTTGTTCCTATTATGATATAAAATTGAATAAACATGGGAGATGAATGATGAACACTACCAATATTATAAAAGAAGTTTAAAACGATCAATATTACAGATATTCAAAATAGAAAATAGATAAAAAATGAATAATATATATATATAATAATTATAAATGCCCATTATAAGAGGTTAGAAATATTAATAATGTTTTAAAATATAATTTTAATATAGCTATTTATATTGTACACTAGGTTAGATGACATTTTGACTATGGAGGATTTAAGGTAAGGGTCTGTGCTAACTCTATTTTCCTCCATTGAGTTGCAAAATATTTTATAGAATTATTATGTGGTAATTGTTTTTCATTATAACAAATGAATAAATTGTATTATATTACATAATTTGTTTTTCGGGTTCAAAAATTATTCCACAAAACCTCATTATCATATGATTCTAACAACAAAGATTCTGTTACTTGTAAGGGTTTCTTAACTCAAATTTTCACCTCTTAAGAAATATTTCATATTATATACAATTTTTTATTTTTTATTCTCTATATACTACCCCATTTTTATTTGTTTATAAAAATACTATAATTATTCATCATATTTATTGTTTCATTTGAAATTATATCCTTCAGGTGTTTTAATTTGAATGTTTGTGATATCCTAAGGGGTTCTTTCGGCAAATATAACATCTTGATACATATTTCATATTATCCACCAATATATACTCTATATCATGTGAAATCTACCTAATGTATTTATTTTACAACATTATTGAAATTCAGGGTGTTTGAATTGACATATTTTATTCATTATTTAAATGTGTTTGGCATTAAAGGATACCAAGGTTGTAAGTGTTTCTTGTCTCAAATTATCAAATCCACGAGACATGATGGATATTTTACATAATAATTTATTTATATTTTATGTTTTAAATACCCAATTTCCATCAATTACAATGATGATATTTCATTTCATTGTTTTTTTCCTAGTATTCCCTTCGTGTTATTTTGACTCTTATGTTAACATAATCCTAAGGGTTATTGAATCATAATTTTTATTCATTAATATATAATTTGAATTCAAAAATTGATTCCCTATTATGTTGTATATATAGTTTACATATTACATTTAAATTATTATCATAATATTTTCTCATTTGAAATTATACGCATGGAAATCCATCACTCACATTTCCTAGTCAAAATTATATTCTTTTATAGAAATACTTTTTTCTTCAATTTATTTTCCACTATGAACACTATATTTCCTTAATTTGATTGATGGGTGTTCACATAGATTTCATACACTGATTTATTGGGTATATTATTTACATAACCATACACCACTTACTCTATGGAATGTTAGTTTTCTAGATTCTTAAATAGAAATAAATTACATTTATTGATCGATGAAATATGGAAAATACATATACATGTTATTTCTATAAAGATAATTTTTTATTGTTTGGAATTTTTGGTCATGTGCTTTATAGTATATTCATGCATTCATATAATGAATGAATTAGTTTTAATTAGCGACGTGTGTAGACAAATATAGACATCTAATCAATACAACTATAGGATTAATGAGAAAACATCATTCATATTTTGGAGTATGCTTGTCCAAAACAAAATAAGTCCTAGAAATATGGCTTTTGACGATAATGTCATCATGTCTAATATTATGATGTCCTTGATTAGGGATTTTAATTAGTGTCTATAATTATTTATTTCACTACTAAATAATTAGATATTGTTATTTATGTGATCTTTATTTTTCATCAACATCCTAGATATATTATGATTTTACATTCATTAAATTATTGTATTATTTTTTATCCATTTATTACATATTCAATATTATATCCTTATGCATATCTTGGATCATTGATTTGTATCACTTACGTTTACCCTAACAAATCATTTTCAATCACCCTTCTTATATTTATATTTCCCCCTATTATGATGAAATATTTTACACAAGATATATCTCTTATAGTTTCTTGTTTGGATAAATTATTAAAAATTTTGAATAAATAATATTAACTATGTACAATGGAAAACATTTCCATGAGTTGAGAAATAAAAGGGTGTTTTTAATTTTTGGTTTTCTATAATTGTCTCACGATCTAAAACTAATATTTCATCGGAATGTATGTAATGAAATATTTATTATATTCATATAATAATGGGATTGCAATGTTCAAGAATCTATGGTTGGTATTAGAAGAAGGATTATATAAATTTAAAATTTTGGATGGTATTTGAGTATAATTTAAGGGTTGACCAGATACAGACAATTATAATTTTAATGGAATATATAACCCTTCAAGGAAGTTGCGTTTCTATTAAATATTTTAGAGATTATGATAATATAACTTTAATGAATATCCTAGTGTTATGTGTAAAAGATATACCTAAGAATAAGTTAGAATCTCAATGTTTTGGTAATGTATATATTGTGTGCTTTTATACACTATTACATCCTTATTTGGATTTCTTCAAGTTGATATGGTGGTGAAAAAGATTCAGCAATGGGATACCAGCCTTGAAAATACATGTTCTATATCAACTCAATATTCACTATAGTGTACGATGAGTTGTCTTATGACTGTACACCTAGATAGAAAGTCCCATGGTATATTTATAGGTTATTCACATTATCCTTATAAGACATTATAAAGGATTTATTATGTTGAGAAGTTTGGTTTATAAATATGAGAGAACAAAATATGATGTAAATTAGGCTGAAATGAGAGAGTTATATAAAGAACGATGTGTAGTGTGGTTAAAATGAAATTTTCATAACTAAAAAATATGGTTTCATTAGAAAATTAATCATAGGATTTAGCGTTAATATTTATATGATCATTAACATTTAATCTAAGTGATATAATAATAATCTGTTTAGTTTTAATAATTGGATGGAAATAGGATCTTGAAGACATACCTATGTAAATTATATCTCTATAAATTAGATATTCTTATAAATATAATTTTATTTTGAATTAAAGTTTTAATATTTTAATAAATGTGACTGAAACTTATGTTTTTATTATGAAATCACTTTAATAGAAAATGTGGGAAACTACAATAGTTATATAAAAACAATATAAAAATTAAAAAATCATTAATGAAAAAATTGAATCTATTAGAATCATTCAACCTCTATAATTTCTAATAAAGGTAATGAAGTCTTAAAAATCAGAATCCATGTTTCCCCATGTTTTTAGGAAGTACTCCACATTCGTCCTCCATGAATGGAATACTATTGTCAAAATAATATATTTCTTGTTGATAGACAGTTATTGCTCCTTATTGGTATCCAATAGAATAATTATTTCATTTATCATTTCATAATCCTCTTGATAAGTATTAATCCAAAAGGAATCCTCCATCATTTATTCCTTAATGTGAAAGACAAAGATCCCATTTCTTTGCATTTTACCCATCTTCCTCATCTACTTCCCACTATGGGAAAAACATAAGATCCAATGTTTGCATTATATTTAAAACCTACATTCCATCTTATGATTTATATAAAACATCATTGCTGGTGAAATATAGATTAGTAGTAGACTCTCTATTGAAATCATCCATTGTAATAGGTACTATACTTTTGAGACACATTTTCCATTATTCGAAAAACCTCTTAATTTTCATTAAACTCAACACTTTCTTCCAATTACCTTTAACTAATCAGGTTTGTAGCCTTATTCTATTATTATTCATTCTCTGTGGGTTTAGAATCCAATTCCTTGGACTTATCCTTTTTGGAAGATATTATCTCCATTGGTTTAGGCACATGAGAATAATCGTTTAACTACTTGGATTTCTTCATCTTGTTCACAATGAAACACCTTGAACCCTTGTTTCCTCTATTGAATTTCATTATCCTTGGAATGTGAAGTCATATACCATTACATCTATCAGAACTATCATCCAAGTGTTGAAAAAATCTCTCATCTTCTAATTCTTCCCCATAAAAAACATACATTCCATTAGAATTTTATGCCCAAATAGGTACACATTGATCTTGAATGAAACCTTTTAGTTCTAATAAATTATAATATTTTGGTATAATTAATAGTTATCGTAGTAATTATTGGGCTTGAACTACTCAAAATATCAACCAAAACACTTGTACATATGTGGAGACCTGCACTGAATTCTCAACTATGTAAAATTCTGCAATACCTACCTCACTTGTCTCTTGCATTGGAACTTCAAGGGATATGTTTTCTCCAAGTAGAACATCTTATGTTTATTATAAAGCCTTTGCATCATTGTTGGATTATTCTAAAACATTGGATGCACACATCCTCCCAGCCCCATGACCCTGACAGGTTCTACAATATCGACTTACGATCAATAAACTCACTTCTCAAATATTCAATAATGTCTTCCGCATTAGGATATGTACTCTGTTGTCTTACCTCATTAGGGTTGGAATCAAGGGATGTTGATTTATTCTTACTAAAATGATTCACACCAAATTCATCCAAATCCACTTTCCCTTACAGATTCCAATCTATCAGATCAAGATAAACATGAAAATCCCTTCTACTATGATGACATTAGGTGTAAATATGACCCAACCATTTGCAACAAATATAATAATATATCCATGACTATAACGACCCACACTTTACATACATTGTTAATACTTCAAAATTGAAGCACACTTATTACAACATATGACAAAACCACAAAGGACCGTATAGGTATAGTGTCTTTAGAAACTGGGGAAACATAAACAACTGGTTCATAAATCTTCTACAGTGTCTCCCATTTATTTCATCATATCTAGGGTCCCTTTTAGCATATTCTACTTAATATCCATCTTCCTGACCTGGGGAAAAGAAAACATAAAAGGGTGAGCTCAAATGCTCAGCAAGGGCAAATAAAGGAAATAAAAATCATATCATATCTTTATGAAAATCAAAACCTGCAAAAGAGATCATAATATCTTAACATGGAATAAATCATAGAAGTGAAAATGAGATCCCCATAATCATAACATAAAACTTGAATCTTTGTGGCATGCACACATAATCATGGAAATCATTTCTTGTTAGTCATGACTCATTGCCAAGACTATCTTAGTGGACAAAGTCCCTTTCTGAACCGAGTTCACTCCTCGTTTCAGTCCTGTATCACTGAACCGAAATAACCTTCCGTTCCAGCCATGTCTATCTCATGAGATATAAAATCTTTACCCAATGCATTGGAGGGAGATATAGGTCCCACCCATCTTATAATGAATCCTTTCTTATGTGTGCCACATAATCATAAAACATACATCATCGCATAACACATATAACAAAAATGGGATTCTTGAAACATCATGACATCATAAATCAATTCATATATGATAAAGGAATTCATAAACATAATTCCATCACAACATAGTCAAACCAATGTAAAAATATGGATAGAAACAGAACCCTTTATTATCTTAGATGGAAAATAATTTTGATAAAACACTTGAATTGAATTCTTGAGGAAAATATCCTTTCTTCTTCAAAAACATTTTTCCTTTCATAACATGTCATACAACTTTAAAATAAAAGAAGTTGATTAAAAATAAACTTGAAAACTTGTAAAGGAAGCTTCTTTGAAGTAATGTTTTAAAAATCCATTCATGCCGTATAAGTTAAAAAAAACATTCTTCGTACTTTTGTCGGAAAAGTCAAAAAGTACCTCGTACGGAAAAACGACAAAAGATTCCTTTCATATTCTTTACCAAAAACTCACCTAAGGGTAAAATTGGATTTAAACTATTTCAAGTGGATGGAAACAATATTACATATTGAGGGAACATGGATGTGGATGATAAAATACACCCCAGTAAATACTTACGAATAAACAATCTCGGATAAAAATGAGATTGTGATATTTCCCTTACCTTAGGTCCGATTTGCTTTGTTCGTGTCCGAAGATCCTGTATAATGGTTTAAATAATGTTATTTACTTATTCCAGAATCATACATATTGATATGATATCATATATGGTTATATTATTAGCTTCTTGTTAGTAATATTTCATTGTTACTTGTTACTCGGGTCTTTATAACTTTTTGTTCTTATGCGTGTTTTGTCGAATAAATTCTTATTCTTATCTTTAGGTTATAGATAATTCATTTCCAGAATGGTATTAGTGTAGTATATACCATATTCATTCATTCAATTCATTTATATAATCATTATGAAATGAAGATCATGTAGAACGAGTCGCATCACATCGTGGAGACGGTATTCCGTACGTACGCACGAGTGATGATATCGTTCCTATGATCGTGGAATTGTATTGGAGTATATATATATATTATTTCAGTATCAATATTACTTAATAATAATCATATATAGTTACTGATTACACCATTATACCCATCCTTGTAAGGTGATGGTGGAAAATAGATTACACCACGGCGTGGAGACGGTATTCCGTACGTACGCACGCGCGGTGATTTCATTTTTCCGTAGGATGGATAGAAGGTGAATTAGGGTTGTTTCATATTTATAATAACATATCAGTATGTAAGTAATACTGATGTTATTACTTTATCATGAAACAACTAAAGAAGAAGAAGTTGAAGAAGAAAGAAATTGAAAAGATCGGTAATGGATATTACCTCTTCTTTGGAACGCCTTTTTGAATCCTCCACTTAAGGAACTAAGATTGGTCTTTGGAGAAGACCAGGACCTCTAGGATTATTCTAGGGAAGTGGAGAAGGGAAAATGGCAGGGGTTGGCCGAGCTTGAGTGCTCAAATTGGTGTGAGGAGGAGGGGGAGGAGGTGCCCTTTTATAAGGGAGGAGAGGGGCACCTTAGGAATATCTCAAAATATTATTTTATATTAAAGTCAAAATCGGTTTATAATGGTTCCAAAGGGTCTTATTTCGAAGCCAAAGTGGGGATGGGTCGAAATCATATCAACCAATAGAATTTAGACAAGTTTAGGGTATTATTTTAACCTTATCAATTAGATTTAACTCTAAGTTAAATAATTTAACTTTTACCATGACTTTTTGTTTTCTTTCACTATATGGTTAATACACTTACTATAACATGCCAAACGAACCCCACATTGTTTATTATTAAAATATATATCCTTATCTAAGTCATTTGGCCGAACCTTAGATTTTTAGGAATAAAATAACAATTAATAATATAATATTTGATTTAAAAACTATTTTGTGTCAATTTTGACACTATTTGATATATGATTTTTGTGAAAGTCATAACAGAATTATATGTTCGAACCAAGTTGATTAAATCAACACTAATATATCATAGTAACCTAGAAAATTAGTGGAATTCATAAAAAGTCTCAAATTACATTTATTTTGGTATTTATATTATCAATTTTGTCAATATTTCATTAATAAGATAATTACTGCATCATCCTTGTGTCATAAATAAATTAAATTATTTGATGTCTAAAAATTACAAATAAAATACCATCATGTAGGAAAGCTTTTTAGCTTTCTAATGAATATTTACAATCGAATTTATCTTATGTATAACCCTATATTAAAAATGATTTACTTATTAAACTTTGATTTTAACTATTTTAACCCTTCTTTAAATAAATTAATAATAAATGTCCTAATCTAATCCAAGTGGGCCTAAATGGTCATATTTTATTCCTAAGATTGTTTTTGGTCGAATTACACTTGTCCAATAGAATTAGGACATGTGTTAGGGTAATATTAATATCATAATTACCCTTAGTTACCCTATTTACTATTAACCGCGGTAAAAATAGTAAAAAGTTACTATTCACCAAAAAATTATTTTCATCTCATTGAACCACATTTTAGTCCTTGATATTAACCGTGTCTCTCGGATTTTTGAAATTCCATTCATAGAAGCGGTAAAATTAAGTTTTATGCAAAATTCAGTTTTTAACCTACCACTTAGTGGTTTCACTATTCATCAAAAATTGAAAGTTTTCAGAAAAATACCAAAATTTCACCCTAGGCTAATTTCGATATTCTGAGTCCAAAAATGAAGTCCATTTTGAAAAATAAAATTTATAAAATTTCAAAAAGTGGTTATTACTATTCATAACGGCTAGTTTTAATAGAATATTGTTGTTTAGTGAAACTCGGTATTGCGTACGACGCAAGCTATCGAGGAAGGTCGCGATTGCGTGTAAAGCAAGCCAAGAAAGTGTTGTGTAGAAAAAGATTCCTTTGATGATTTATATAACATAAAAGTCTCGGGTGTTACATTCTACCCCCCTTAAAAAGAATTTCGCCCTCGAAATTCGTCACTTTGCAACAAACAAATGAGGATACTTCTCCCTTATCATATCCTCAAGCTCCCATGTAGCTTCTTCAAGTTGGTGGTTTCTCCATAAAACTTTCACCAAGCGAGTGGTCTTGTTTCGTAGGACTTTTTCGCTACGATCCAGAATCTCTATCGGCTGTTCTTCATAAGAAAGATCTTGCTCCAGTGGTACAACTTCTGAGCTGAGTACATGTGAAGGATCTGGTATGTACTTTCTCAGGAGAGATACATGGAACACATCGTGAACTTGAGAGAGATTCGGTGGAAGCGCCAATCGGTAAGCTACCTTCCCAACACGATCCAGTATTTCAAAAGGACCGATATATCTAGGGCTCAACTTCCCCTTCTTTCCAAATCTCATAACCCTCTTCCAGGGAGATATTCGTAAGAACACTTTATCACCCACTTCAAACTCTAGGTCTTTTCTTCGGTTGTCGGCATAACTTTTCTGTCGACTCTGAGCTGCTCTTATGTGTTGTTGAATAGATCTGACCTTTTCTGCCATTTCATCAACGAGATCAGGTCCTAATAGCTTTCTTTCCCCAACTTCATCCCAGCAAGTTGGAGTCCTGCATTTCTTTCCATAGAGAGCTTCATAAGGAGCCATCTGAATACTGGAGTGAAAGATATTATTATAAGAAAATTCCACCAAAGGTAGGTGTTGATCCCAACCTCCTTTGAAATCCATAGAGCAAGCTCTCAACATATCTTCTAGGGTTTGAATTGTTCTCTCAGACTGACCGTCTGTCTGGGGATGATAAGCAGTGCTGAAACTCAACTCTGTATCCAAAGTATGCTGAAGACTTCGCCATAACTTCGAGGTAAATCTCGGATCTCGATCAGATATAATAGAAAGTGGTACTCCATGCAATCTTACCACTTCCTTTACATATATCTTGGCAAGCTGATCTAGAGAGAAATCCTCTCTAATAGCAATGAAGTGTGCAGACTTTGTAAGACGATCAACTATGACCCAGATAGCATTATTGCCTTTGGATGTTTTAGGAAGTCCTGTGACAAAGTCCATAGTGATGTTTTCCCATTTCCATTCGGGTATGGGTAATGGTTGTAACATCCCCTTAGACTTCTGTCTCTCAGCTTTAACTTGTTGACAAACCAAGCATCGAGAGACATATTCAGCAACATCTCTTTTCATGCCATCCCACCAGAAGTACTCTTTCAGGTCCCTATACATCTTCGTGCTTCCAGGATGAATAGAGAATGAAGAACTATGAGCCTCATCCAGCAGCTCTTTCTTTAATTCGGGGATGGGAGGAACACAAACCCGATTCCTGAACTTTATTATCCCATCACAATCAAGGTTGAATTCAGGAACATTTCTCACCTTCTTTTGTAACTCGACATCTTCTTTCTGTGCCTCTTTAATCTTCACATGTATAGATGGTTGAACATTCATTTTAGAAAGATAAGATTTTTCCCCTTCCATTATAATTCCAAGATCCATCCTTTGTAAATCCATAAATATTGGATCTTTTGTGATCCTCATCATGGATAAACTAGCATGGTCTTGTCGACTTAATGCATCTGCCACCTTGTTTGCTTTCCCAGGGTGGTAATGGATTGAGCAGTCATAATCCTTAATCAGCTCCAACCATCTTCTTTGGCGCATATTCAGCTCCTTTTGTGTGAAAATATACTTTAAACTTTTATGATCAGTATAAATATCACACCTTTCACCATAAAGGTAATGCCTCCAAATCTTTAATGCAAAGATTACCGCAGCCAACTCCAAATCATGTGTTGGGTAATTTTGTTCATGGATTTTCAACTGTCGTGAGGCATAAGCTATCACCATATCATTTTGCATAAGAACACACCCCAATCCCTTCTTGGATGCATCACTGTAGATCACAAACCTTTCTCCACTACAAGGCAGTGTGAGCACAGGTGCACTGGATAAACTTCTTTTCAACTCCTTGAAATTCTCTTCACATTCCTCTGTCCAGACAAACTTAACTCCTTTCCGAGTCAACTTGGTGAGTGGATTAGATAATCGTGAAAAATCTTTTACAAAACGTCGATAATAACCAGCCAAACCAAGAAAACTTCGGATCTCAGTTACTGTTGTTGGTCTTGACCATCTTTCGATAACCTCTGTTTTTGCTGGATCCACAGATATCCCCTCTTTTGAGATTATATGACCCAAAAATGCAACTTTTTGAAGCCAAAATTCACACTTGGTAAATTTGGCATAAAGCTTCTCCTTTCTCAGGGTCTTCAATATAATTCTCAAGTGATCTTCATGCTCTTCCTTGCTCTTTGAATAGACAAGAATATCGTCTATAAAGACTACCACAAATTGATCAAGATAGTCTCTAAAGACTCTATTCATTAGATCCATGAAGATAGCAGGGGCATTAGTAAGACCAAATGGCATCACTATAAATTCATAGTGTCCATACCTTGTACGGAAAGCCGTCTTTGGTATATCCTCCCTTTTGACCCTTAATTGATGATACCCTGAACGAAGATCAATCTTGGAAAAGTATTGAGCTCCGCGTAGTTGGTCAAATAAGTCATCAATGCGTGGGAGAGGATATTTGTTCTTGATAGTGATCTTGTTAAGTTCTCGATAATCAATGCAGAGTCTCATTGATCCATCTTTCTTCTTAACAAATAGAACAGGTGCTCCCCAAGGTGACGCACTAGGGCATATGAATCCCTTATCAAGATTCTCTTGGAGTTGCTTCTTCAATTCCTGCAACTCAATTGGGGCCATTCTATAAGGTGTCTTTGAAATAGGCAAAGCACCCGGTACGAGTTCTATTGAAAACTCGACTTCACGATTTGGTGGAAGACCCGGTAATTCCTCCGGAAAGACATCATCAAACTCCCTTACAATGGGCATATTCTTAATCGTGAGTTTCTCACCAACCATTTGAGATAAATAACCTTCATTTAGTGGGATCAATACCCATAAGATGGAAGAAATTTCCACTGGAAGGTTATGTTCATCCTTGCATTGGTATACGATCGTAGATTGATCTGGAGTATGAAATGTGACTTCCCTTCTTTGGCAATTGATATGAGCTCCATGTAGAGAAAGCCAATCCATGCCAAGAATCACATCAAATTCCACTAAAGGAAGGATCACAATATTTGCAGGAAGCACTTTCCCACAAACTTCGATCGGAGAAGAATTATAAACTTTTGATGCGATTGATGTGCCATTAGGTGTTGTCACAGCTAACTCAACATCTAATTTTTTGAGGTAGTACGGTGATACCCTTAGAAAATTTTTCAGAAATAAAAGAGTGTGTGGATCCAGAATCAAATAAAACATTTGCTACTTTCGAGTGGACGGTAAGTGTACCTTTCACCACTTCATTATCGTACTCCACATCGCTGATAGAAATTGCATGTGACTTTCCTTTATCTTTAGCCTTAAGAGTTTGTTGACGTCGACCATCATCATCAACCCTTGGATTTGGGCATTGATTGGCATAATGCCCCATCTCCTTGCACTTGAAACATTGAAGTGTAGTAGGTTCATTCTGTGTATCCCTTCCTTTGTTTGCATCATTAGACATCTTCTTCCCATTATCACGGCATTCAAATGCCCGATGACCTTCTTTTCCACATTTAAAACATTTACTTGTCCCTTTAAGACAACTCCCTCCATGTTTCTTTCCACACTTTGAGCATAAGGGAAAGTTCATCTTCTTTTCCGTGTGCTCTTTAGATTTTTCTTTGAATTCCATCTTCCTCTTCTTATCAAACCCATGTGACTGATGGGTTACTCCAATCTCCATCTCGACTTTGAGAGCACATCGAACGATTTCCTCATAGCTATTGAAGTCCCTTATGGCTAACGCCCTTCGAAGACTTGGTTTTAATCCACTAAAGAATCGATCGATCTTACTCTCAGGTTGGATAATAATACCAGAAGCGTACCTTGCAAGTCTTGTAAAATTTGCTTCATAGGTACTAACAGATTCATCATCCCTTTGCTTCAGTTCAAGGAACTCTTTCTCCATCTTTGTTCGGAGAATACGAGGGAAGTACTTATTGAAAAACAAGTTCTTGAACTCGTCCCATTCCATGGACTCAATTTCATCCCTTTGCCTCGTATTCTTAACAAGATTCCACCATTGATCAGCATCTCCTTCCAAACGATACACTGCTAGGATGACTTTATCATGCTCAGAACATTGAAGAACTGAAAATATCTTTTCAGTAGTACTAATCCATTGTTCAGCAACTAATGGATCAGTAGACCCGCTGAAAGAAGGTGGACGCTGCCTCATGAAGGATTCAACAGAATGTTGCTCCCTCCTTTGCTCGTTTGGAAATCCTGCATGATTCATAGCTTGAGAAAGTTGTGTGAGCATGGCTACAAGATTTTGCATTCCAGCTCCCATATCGTTTGGTTGCTCAGGGGGACAATCATTGCATTGCCCATCGCATTCCACATTAACACGGTTCCTTCGGGTTCCAGCCATTGACTAAAACCAAGAAGAATAGTGTGAGCAACACTAATTATAATAGGAAACCACATAATTCAAGAATAAAATTTTCATGCTTATGGTCTTATCCTAGGTTATTCATGGCCATTTCTAAGATTGTGTTCTATGCTTAGACTTATCCTTAGGGTTCTTACTAAGGCTTTCACATCCTAGTTTCCGAAGGTTGACTATACCTTTCCTCTGATACCAACTATAACGGTCTGGAATTACTTCCAGTGGACTATAATTGATACCTATCAGGGCACTCCATGGGCGGCTACACCCCCTGGGCGGGACACACCACCATCCCCAGTGGCAGCCATTTCCTCATGAAGCCCTTGGGCGGAGAGCCATGCTTCGTCCAACGCTCACATGTGAGAGTTCCCAAGGATCGGATACATTCCTACCTCCTTTGCCTCTGATACCAACTATAACGACCCACACTTTACATACATTGTTAATACTTCAAAATTGAAGCACACTTATTACAACATATGACAAAACCACAAAGGACCGTATAGGTATAGTGTCTTTAGAAACTGGGGAAACATAAACAACTGGTTCATAAATCTTCTACAGTGTCTCCCATTTATTTCATCATATCTAGGGTCCCTTTTAGCATATTCTACTTAATATCCATCTTCCTGACCTGGGGAAAAGAAAACATAAAAGGGTGAGCTCAAATGCTCAGCAAGGGCAAATAAAGGAAATAAAAATCATATCATATCTTTATGAAAATCAAAACCTGCAAAAGAGATCATAATATCTTAACATGGAATAAATCATAGAAGTGAAAATGAGATCCCCATAATCATAACATAAAACTTGAATCTTTGTGGCATGCACACATAATCATGGAAATCATTTCTTGTTAGTCATGACTCATTGCCAAGACTATCTTAGTGGACAAAGTCCCTTTCTGAACCGAGTTCACTCCTCGTTTCAGTCCTGTATCACTGAACCGAAATAACCTTCCGTTCCAGCCATGTCTATCTAATGAGATATAAAATCTTTACCCAATGCATTGGAGGGAGATATAGGTCCCACCCATCTTATAATGAATCCTTTCTTATGTGTGCCACATAATCATAAAACATACATCATCGCATAACACATATAACAAAAATGGGATTCTTGAAACATCATGACATCATAAATCAATTCATATATGATAAAGGAATTCATAAACATAATTCCATCACAACATAGTCAAACCAATGTAAAAATATGGATAGAAATAGAACCCTTTATTATCTTAGATGGAAAATAATTTTGATAAAACACTTGAATTGAATTCTTGAGGAAAATATCCTTTCTTCTTCAAAAACATTTTTCCTTTCATAACATGTCATACAACTTTAAAATAAAAGAAGTTGATTAAAAATAAACATGAAAACTTGTAAAGGAAGCTTCTTTGAAGTAATTTTTTAAAAATCCATTCATGCCGTATAAGTTAAAAAAAACATTCTTCGTACTTTTGTCGGAAAAGTCAAAAGGTACCTCGTACGGAAAAACGACAAAAGATTCCTTTCATATTCTTTACCAAAAACTCACCTAAGGGTAAAATTGGATTTAAACTATTTCAAGTGGATGGAAACAATATTACATATTGAGGGAACATGGATGTGGATGATAAAATACACCCCAGTAAATACTTACGAATAAACAATCTCGGATAAAAATGAGATTGTGATATTTCCCTTACCTTAGGTCCGATTTGCTTTGTTCGTGTCCGAAGATCCTGTATAATGGTTTAAATAATGTTATTTACTTATTCCAGAATCATACATATTGATATGAGATCATATATGGTTATATTATTAGCTTCTTGTTAGTAATATTTCATTGTTACTTGTTACTCGGGTCTTTATAACTTTTTGTTCTTATGCGTGTTTTGTCGAATAAATTCTTATTCTTATCTTTAGGTTATAGATAATTCATTTCCAGAATGGTATTAGTGTAGTATATACCATATTCATTCATTCAATTCATTTATATAATCATTATGAAATGAAGATCATGTAGAACGAGTCGCATCACATCGTGGAGACGGTATTCCGTACGTACGCACGAGTGATGATATCGTTCCTATGATCGTGGAATTGTATTGGAGTATATATATATATTATTTCAGTATCAATATTACTTAATAATAATCATATATAGTTACTGATTACACCATTATACCCATCCTTGTAAGGTGATGGTGGAAAATAGATTACACCACGGCGTGGAGACGGTATTCCGTACGTACGCACGCGCGGTGATTTCATTTTTCCGTAGGATGGATAGAAGGTGAATTAGGGTTGTTTCATATTTATAATAACATATCAGTATGTAAGTAATACTGATGTTATTACTTTATCATGAAACAACTAAAGAAGAAGAAGTTGAAGAAGAAAGAAATTGAAAAGATCGGTAATGGATATTACCTCTTCTTTGGAACGCCTTTTTGAATCCTCCACTTAAGGAACTAAGATTGGTCTTTGGAGAAGACCAGGACCTCTAGGATTATTCTAGGGAAGTGGAGAAGGGAAAATGGCAGGGGTTGGCCGAGCTTGAGTGCTCAAATTGGTGTGAGGAGGAGGGGGAGGAGGTGCCCTTTTATAAGGGAGGAGAGGGGCACCTTAGGAATATCTCAAAATATTATTTTATATTAAAGTCAAAATCGGTTTATAATGGTTCCAAAGGGTCTTATTTCGAAGCCAAAGTGGGGATGGGTCGAAATCATATCAACCAATAGAATTTATACAAGTTTAGGGTATTATTTTAACCTTATCAATTAGATTTAACTCTAAGTTAAATAATTTAACTTTTACCATGACTTTTTGTTTTCTTTCACTATATGGTTAATACACTTACTATAACATGCCAAACGAACCCCAAATTGTTTATTATTAAAATATATATCCTTATCTAAGTCATTTGGCCGAACCTTAGATTTTTAGGAATAAAATAACAATTAATAATATAATATTTGATTTAAAAACTATTTTGTGTCAATTTTGACACTATTTGATATATGATTTTTGTGAAAGTCATAACAGAATTATATGTTCGAACCAAGTTGATTAAATCAACACTAATATATCATAGTAACCTAGAAAATTAGTGGAATTCATAAAAAGTCTCAAATTACATTTATTTTGGTATTTATATTATCAATTTTGTCAATATTTCATTAATAAGATAATTACTGCATCATCCTTGTGTCATAAATAAATTAAATTATTTGATGTCTAAAAATTACAAATAAAATACCATCATGTAGGAAATCTTTTTAGCTTTCTAATGAATATTTACAATCGAATTTATCTTATGTATAACCCTATATTAAAAATGATTTACTTATTAAACTTTGATTTTAACTATTTTAACCCTTCTTTAAATAAATTAATAATAAATGTCCTAATCTAATCCAAGTGGGCCTAAATGGTCATATTTTATTCCTAAGTTTGTTTTTGGTCGAATTACACTTGTCCAATAGAATTAGGACATGTGTTAGGGTAATATTAATATCATAATTACCCTTAGTTACCCTATTTACTATTAACCGCGGTAAAAATAGTAAAAAGTTACTATTCACCAAAAAATTATTTTCATCTCATTGAACCACATTTTAGTCCTTGATATTAACCGTGTCTCTCGGATTTTTGAAATTCCATTCACAGAAGCGGTAAAATTAAGTTTTATGCAAAATTCAGTTTTTAACCTACCACTTAGTGGTTTCACTATTCATCAAAAATTGAAAGTTTTCAGAAAAATACCAAAATTTCACCCTAGGCTAATTTCGATATTCTGAGTCCAAAAATGAAGTCCATTTTGAAAAATAAAATTTATAAAATTTCAAAAAGTGGTTATTACTATTCATAACGGCTAGTTTTAATAGCATATTGTTGTTTAGTGAAACTCGGTATTGCGTACGACGCAAGCTATCGAGGAAGGTCGCGATTGTGTGTAAAGCAAGCCAAGAAAGTGTTGTGTAGAAAAAGATTCCTTTGATGATTTATATAACATAAAAGTCTCGGGTGTTACAGTGACTCAAATAAAAAAACTTGTTTATAATGGGATTATTACCCAACTAAGATAGAAACCCAATACACTAGCTTATTTGTGACATCCACTTCAACATAGATATAGATGTACATTAGGTGACAAATGAAATTTTTCCTATTATCCGAAGAAAAAAATGATATGTTGGATTCCCAATAAAATGAATAATTGATGGGATTTAAAAAGGATGCGGGGTTTTCCGAAGCTTCAACCATAACACCATAATGGGTGCGTCTCATTTAATTTCAAATCATACATAAATTGAAATATAATGAAGGGACACCAATTACAGGATATAGTGTATTTTTACTAGGAATGAATCTAATCTTCCATCATAGAGAGGTGGATCATCATGTCTTATTTTTAAAGGAATCAAATAAATTATCCTCGCTATAAACAAAAATAAAAAAATTCAAACCAGTAAAAATAATCAACTGATGGTCTATGATTTTTGAATCAATACACCAAGGTGAGGTTTAGAAGACTTGTAAAATTCACGACCTCTGAATTTGATATCCCTAACTGAACTGATCCATTGAAAAGATCTCAAAACGTAAAGTTGATCAAGATAGCCATAGAAGACAAAAGACACTCCAGGTTGGAGAAAGGAGTAACGGGATACGAGTGAGGTTCTAAAAACAATGGATGACCATCTTAACCCCTTTCCAGTCTGGGGGGTAGTCGCGTCTATCCAAATGGAATAAAATTTTATAATGCTTTGTATCTATTAGGTTTTATATATTGATTCGTGATTATCTCTAATAATGATCAATTGTTATTATTAGTAGGTGATAATTAAAATTATGAGAGAAAAATGTATTTATGGTGGATACTTAACAAGCACATACTTATAAATATATATTCTTTTAAAACCTATTGTGTTTGACACATTTCTTCAAATGCAACATCGAACAAAAAAACTATGTAATATTATATAATCATCAAAATGAAATTCTTGAATTGGAAGGTAAAAATATATGAAACCCAGTTATAAAATATTTATAATTTTAAAAATAATTTTTATTATTAATACTAAGGCATTGATGAAAAATAAATTACTGTAGCTATGTATCAAATAATACTGATTTATACTTTAAAATACAACCCAATGAAAATTGGATTTTATGTAATATATTTTAAAATTTAAAATATATTATGGAAATATAATATATTGATATGAATAATATATTAACCCAAATGTTTTTATTAATTTATTGAAATATCAAAAAAATAGTTGATATTTTTTTAAAAGTAATTTTCCTATAAAAAATAGTGTTATTATATTTTTATATTTGTATTGAAATGTTAAATTAACAAATTATAGATTTTTAATTCTAAAATATTAAAATTATTTGTATATTCAGTACTTAAATATTTTCATAATGTAAATTTTTGTTAATTTTTTCAAAATAGTTGATTTTTAGTTAAATTTTAAAAATATTGTTTTCACAAAATATGTAACTATTAGGACATTATATATATATACATAAGAACTTTAATTTTATAAGGAAAATTAAATTTATAGTATATTAATTTGAGTATTAGTTCCATAAACTTTAAAAAAACTTAGTTTTTTTAGAAAACCTATTATTGTCATTTTATGGGCCCGATTAATATTTTTCCATGAAAACTTATTTTAGTGCTTTATTTTAATTAAATAATTTTTTATGTTAAATTTTTTCTTTATTTAATTTCATTACACATAAATTTTATTTATTTTATTATATTCAGATTTATATGATGAAAATCCAATACATGGTTGATTTTACAGTACAAATAAATTTTAAGATTAAAATTTTAATTTTTATAAAAAATATTTTATGTGTTAAATGATCCAATACATAAATTGTTTTTTATTACACATATTAATTTTATATGACTAAATTTATTTAATATTTAAAATAATAGAATTAAAATTATTTAATTTATGCCATTTTTTTAGATATAAAAATTATTAAATTACGTAAAAAATAGTTACCTTGGTTTGACCAAAAAACCAAAAATTGAAAATTATTAGAGTAAAGGTCACAAACAGTCATTAAAAATTAAATCTTGAGAAATGATTTACCTTTCCAAATACATGGTTTTGTTATTTACATTTTTTTTCTTGTTTAAATTTTAATAATATACTCTCTTTTAATTAAGTTGAAATTTTTACAAAAATGACAATCCAATGAATTATAAAAGGGGTTGTCACCACATATTCATGAACACACTAATATTTCTATTCCCACATAAACATATTCCCATTTTTACAAACACTAGATTATTATTTTTATTAATTTATCTTCTATTCAATAAAATGTATGAAAATGCTTCTAATTCCATGGAGTATTTCATAGGAAATCCCATATACTCAATCTGAGTACAACTTTCATAACTTACTTTTTTTCATAATTACTTTCCCATATCTAATTTTATAATTCTTATATATTGAAATAATTATAGTTTTTATAATTATTTTTATTATTTAAAGGGATAATATTTTTACTACATTACCATTTTTATATTAATAAATACAAATCTGACATTCTCGTGTTGTGTGGACTACCACATCCACAGTGCGACCTCTTCCATTTTACAACAACACTACTACTTTATTGGTATAAGGTAGATATTGAATAAAAAATGTGAAATATATAATGTAATTATTATTATTAAGGGGAATATTAAAATAAATCTTATTTCCCTCTCTTACGTTAGGAAATAAAAATGTTAATTATGCCTTGTATAGACTACCTTCCCTAGGAAGTAATGTATCACATTTTTCATCTAGTTTCATTAATATTTATTAAAATCATATTAAATAAGATTAACACAAATAAGTTTATATAAATAATATAATTTAGATTATATAAAAATGATATTATTAAAAAATAAATCAATTTATAATAATAATATTCCCGTAATTATTGTATGTTTGTTTTAATGTCATTCTAACCACCTACTTCGGAAATGATTTAAAATAATATCAAGGATGATTTTTTTAATATATTCTATTGTAACAAGTTAAATTCATTGAACCATATGAATAATATTTATAATACACCAACATTAATTTCCTTGGTTCCATAATTTTTTATTGTAACCTCATTATCAAATGATTCTTAACTCCTATATCATGTTATATGAAAGGGGTTTCTGGTCTTAAAGTTCTCCATAATGAGGAATATTTTTCATTTTACACCATGTTTTATTATTCTGGGCGTATATATTTACCTTTTAACATTTTTTTATCAGTATCCTAAATTTATTAATTTTATTTAATTATTTATTTGAAATTATATACTTTAAGGATTTATGATTCAATATTCTCTGAAGTGGAAGTGTTGTTTTTCTATATTTTCCATTCCTTTGGATATGTTTGATTTTGTTCACCATTTTATATATGTTATAATATCATTATAATTTTTTTATATTATGATATATATCACTAATAAAAATTAAAAAAGGTATTTATTATTTTTCTTATATTGAAGTTATAACTAAAACATTTCGTAATGATCCAATAATTTTGGTATGTCCATGTTTGGGTCATTTTAACCACTTCTTGAACAATGATATGTATTTAAATCATATTTGAATATGAAAATTTAATTTATTAAAATATATATATATATATATGTCAAATTTTTATTATTTTATTTTTATAAAGTTAACATTTTTTTAAACTAATTAGTTAAGATAAAAATATTAATTTTTTAGAAAACACTGATACAAGATCACTGCAAATTCCAAATTTACAGATCACAACAAAAACATACATATAATGAAATTTGTGAAATTATAAATAATTAAAATGTATAAATTATTTATCTTATAATATATTTTAACTATGATATTTTTGATAAAAATAAATTACAATAATATTATTAATAAACGTGTTTAAAATGATCATGATTAATCACACCCGATATTAAATATCAATCATAATTAACATACAGAAATCTAAAAAATAATTATAAATTTTGTTAATAAAATGTAATAAATATTTATAAGGTTCATAAAAATTTCATTTATATAATTATTTTTTTCGTACCATGGGTTAGTTGCATGGAAAGAGATACTGAAGACCAAGGTAAAGGGTTTGTGTTAACTCAATTTTCTTCCATTGATTAAAATAATTTCTTATTGAACTCTATTATATAGTGTTGAATTTATTATAACCAATTAAAAAATTATAATATATTAAATCATTATTTTCTAGGGTTCTATAATTATTCCTTATAACCAAATTATCAAATTACTATTACCTCAAAGATTATGTAACTTTGAGAGATTTTTATCGCCAATTTTATTCCCTTCACAAAAATTTCTTATTATATACCATTTTTATTTTGTATAATATATGTACTATTGATATATTACTTTATCATCATGGTCCTTTCAATATTTTTCATATTTAATGCCTCAATTTTATTTCTATCTATCAATAATTTTTTTTAATGGTTTCTTATAATTTATGGGCTTCATTGTCTCAAATTGTTCTTCTTGAAACATATTTCATATTTTGGACCATGTTATATATGACGTGGTGTGATTAAATACCAACAGAATTATTTTACAATATTCATGAAATTTATGGTGTTCTAGGATCCATGTCGTGTTCTTTCTTTCATAAGAATTTGTTTTAAAGGATACCATGTTTTTAAATATTTCTTATCTCAAAATTTCAAAAAAAATTATATATTTGATATTGTGTACAATAATTATTTTATATGGTGTATTAAATATCAAATTTCCATCAATTATAATTAATATATTTCGTTTCCTTTTATTTTAATATAATGGTATCCCTATCATGTTGATTTTATTCTTATTTTATAATTTTCCTAAGGGTTTTGGAAGCTTCATTTTTCATCATTGATATATATTTCATCTTCACCACTTGGTTAAGTTTTTTGGGATATATATTAGAAATGGATTACATTAAAACTTATCTCTTCTGAATTTCATCTCCATGATTATACATTTTCAAATCCATCAATACCTTTTTTTTATCCAAATAGTCCTCTATTATAAGAATAATTTCCCCATTCCTTCTTCTATGAAGAATATATATATCCTTCATTTGATTTATGTTTTGTAAATTTGATTCTGTACATCAATTGATTAAAGAAATTATAGACATAACTATATAGAATTACTTAATACAATATTTGTTTGAGGGATTCATACATAGAAATCTATTCCACTTATTTACTGGAAAAATATTGAAAATTTTCATAATCATTATTCCAATAAAAATGTTTATGGAATATTTTTTTATATTTTATAGCTAATTAACTCAATAATATGAAGAATGAATTGGACTAAAAATAATAAATGAAAATCTAAATTGGATGTATACCAAAAATTTAATTGTTAGTATAGTTTCATTCATTCTATCCTGACATTATAATAACCCCTACTCGTCTCTAATCCCTATGAAATGCATTTCTTAAAAATTTGGGTTGAGCACAAAATTTTCCATTTAGGGCTTTAAAAAACCATTTTCAAAAATATTTGAAAACTACTTTAAATAATATTTTTAATCAAAATTCAATAAATTATATTTATCCAAACATTTTTTTAACATTGAAATCAAATTTTATTTTAGAATATAAAAAATATTTTATGAAAGAAATTGTATACACATCATTAAGTCAAGTTAATTCTTCATGTGATTTTTAAAATATTATAAAACAACTTGGAATTGAAAACCATTAAAATTTTATTAATAAAAAAAATCCATTTTAAATAAAAAAATAACTTTTTTATAAAATATCAAAGGAATTCCTTTTAGAATAATTCTAATTATTTTTCAAAAAAACATTTAAAAAATGTACAAAACAAAACCATAAAGAAATCTATAAGATTTTGGGCTATATAGGACCAACCATTCACTTAGAAGAAAAAGTCCCCAATGGTTCTGGTACTCTCTCCATTCCTCATCTATTTTCAAATTCTAAATTTATTATTTTAAATAAACTATTTTTTAGATTACCAACAACTTTTCTTTGGTGGAAATTTTATCCAAAAATTATTTCATAAACAATAAAAAATGTAATATTTAAGTTCAAATATATATGATTAAATAATTAAATGCTAATAAAATAAATTATATTAAATATATAAAAAAAGGATTTTAAGTACATACATAAAATAGTAATAAGAATTTAATAGTGTATGACCATATAACCATTTAAACTTAGATATCATCCCTGAAATAAAATACATTCAAAAATAAATCATGCTTAAAAATACCAGAACATAAAGTTTCCAATTAAAAAACAATTTATAAAAAAAATTATGAATTGAGAATTAAACTTATAATATATTTTAAAAAATAATAATTAAAAGGATTTATAAAGACCAAAAAAATAAAATATATTTTTAAAACTGTTGTTAAAATAATTTCCTCACAAATAAATTGTCTAATTAAAACTACTTAATTTGTTTTGAAATTAAATTTTAATATCAAAAATTGTTTCTCTTAAAATCACAAAATAATAGAATTATATATTGATGTTACCCTCCTATAAGTTAGTCTCTTTAAATCTTTATCCTATCTCTAAATATCTATAATACTTTGAATCATACATAACAATAACCAACGAGATTATTCAGGAGTCCATGAATGAGAATCTATGACACAACTATCCCTTTAATATTTAATTTTTATGATGGGTTTGATATAATAAAAACTAATATGTATTTGGATTTCTAAAAGGATTGGACCATATATAAGAGTACTTAGTCCACATGCATTTAATGGATACCAAGGATAATAAATTGTTTACCCCTACCAATTAACAATTGTTTTATCAATTTACCAATTATATAGTATGGTTCATAAAATTTCAAAATATACAAACATAAAATTTTTTATACTTTTAAATATGTGGTGAAAAAAACACAATGTTGTCTCTGTGTTATTTATTCCACAAATTTTGTATACACTGATCATTCTATATACTGATATATATATATGTGTGTGTGTGTCTGTGTGTGTGTGTGTGTATCTGTGTGTGTAAATTAGATTTGAAAAAAAACTTCTATACTTGGGTATGGAGGAGGAAGAAGGAAGATAAAGTTATGTTATTGGCACATCGGTCTTCATAAGAAATTACAAATTCCATGTAAATCCAATGTTTGGTTCTTCCATGTGATGAAACATGCATATATATATATACATGTATATTTTTTGTGTCACGGTATCGTGTAGTGGGGAATAAGAAGACCTAATCTACTACCACATTCTTATGACCTTATTCTTGACATTACCCAATAGAATAATTTTTATCAATATGCACAAACACGTATATATGTGTTATATATATATATATATATTCATATACAAAAATATATGTTTTCCTAACCTACAACTCGTGATAAATACTATAAGTGAATTATAGGGAAAAAAGAGGAAGATAATGGCACACTTGTTATTGTGGAATGCATTCTAGTGGATGGCTGTAGAATCAATAGGGTTTTAATGAAATGAAATTTTTTTTGTTGTGTAGATAATTGAATACAGTTATTATGTGTTATTTGGTAGTAGAGGAGGATGGAAACACAAGGGATCAATTGTTTTTACTTTCAGATCATGCATTGTTTCAAAGATTTTGAAAACAAATATCCTTAATAGAAAACCACATCAGATTCAAAGTATACCTAACATTTACTTATATATTATAACGTATATTAGACATGATGAGGAAATCCACAGGGTGTCGACGATCACCCAGTTCAAGTGGCCTGACCCCTAGAAGAGCTAATAACCTCCTCCTCTATCTACTATAAACATACCCTTATGCTTCCTGCATGTTCACCCATATCTTCCAACATTAAAAATAATTGAATAAGTCATCCTCCATGGATAACCCAATTCTCATGTTTTTTATCCATGTATATTATATATTTTATATATACCTTACAAAAACAAAACAAATAACAATTGTATAACTCTATATTGTAAAATTGATATCAATTCTGAATATATTTTTATATCCCACTAAAATTATAATTCATAAATATTTCACTAATATTAGAGTTTAATAATTATCATTGAAAATATTCTTATAAATTAATCTAAATTAATTATATCTGGTATATATTTTATTTAAATTGATATTATTAATTTTTCGTAAATGTTATATTTAAAATTGGATGAATAAAATCATTCTATAAGAATCTCATATTGTTATCATGTTACCCCAAATCATTAAATAGATTAAACTATTTTCAAAATTTTATCATTTTCATAAATTATTTTCTGTGGTAATTTTTAAAATAAGGATTTTTCAATTTTTTAATATCCTTATCCTAAAAGTCATTGTAACTATTCTCCACCAACATCAAAATACTAGTTCTAATTTATGTTTTTTAAATACATAATTAATTATATCTCCTAATTTTATATCTGAAGGTGATGGTGATATTTTTACTCAACTTCCATCATTCTATAATTTCCATTAATGAAGTATTTTTCATTGATGATCATGCAATGAAATCTTTGTCTTTTCCATATTTATGTTTATTTAAATTTATTATCTCCTAGTTATCTTTGTTATATTATTCAATGTTCTTGATTCATAATATTATTTATTTATTATAGGTTAGGATGGATTTATTGTTTCATAGACTAATGCTAGACTTTTAAAATACAATGATTAATTTAATGTTAATATTAGTTTAATCATTATTGTTCATTTTGTTAAATTTATTTTGGAATTAATATAAAAAAAAATATTTCCTATCAACATTTAATAATGCATCTAATAGTTAGAATTTTTGATTCATGTATGGATATGGTTCATTTTATGTAGTAATAATATAGGTCATTTTCAAAATCCATTAAAACTTTTTTCTAAAGACATAATGCACAATTCATATAATATTTATCTAATATATGATGAACTTTTATAAATTTTTCATTTTTAACATATAATTTCCTATCATAAAAAATTAAATTAATTTTATATCATAACTTAACTAAGTATGTTTTGATAGGTTCTATCAAATAACCTTCCAATATATTAGGTATATCCTCAAAGAGTAATTTTATTAAACATCGGTACATGCCGGTGGTAGAAGATATTCCCTATTTTGAAGTTATTTTGAAATCATCACAGGCTTCAAAATGATATGATATAGTGAAACTTCCTATGATACTCTGATGATACCCCCTCATTCATATAAATTAATTACTTGGAATTTTAGGATTTGATTAATAATGGTCCATAGACAATGGTGATTTTGTCCCATAGAGGAGATATTTGATATATTATGTAGTGTCCTGCGCCGAGTTCCACAGAACTATGCCCCACGATGGTGGGCTGCATGACATCAAGCATATCTCCAAGAAAGGTAGAGGATTCCAACTATAAGTAAGGGACTAGGTTGTTTCTATGGGGAGACTACTACATCATATATCCTATTATCCATTGTAGTAAACGACAAATAATAAATGGAGGACGCTTAAGAACAGACAGATAGAAGATGAAGTAGTCAAATAAGACAAGGATAATAAATAACCAAGAAGAATCTGAATTGATAAATTGGTACAAATAATGAAATCCATGCCACAATGATTTAAAAATATTGGTGCCTAAAAAAATATGGGATTCAAATCATATAATGAATTCTATACTAAAACATAAAAAAGGCCAAAAGCTTCTACACATCCTGTTGAGCATAAGATCCATCCTCTGCCCCCAAATCTATCCTACAATGCAAGTAACTGAATCTTCAGAAGAAGAAAAAATCCCTCTAACTATACCATTGATAAAAAAGTCTACTCAGGGACCAAATGATTTCCAAGAAGGATGTAATATATATTCTTAGTAGGCTGACATCCACAGTTTCTAGACGGGTCCATTTCAGGCCATAAGTAAATGAAAAAGTGGCTAACAAAATTAATGCATATCGATAACCCAATAAAAATTATCCCCATCGATCTGGGATCCAAGGTAAAATAAAACCATACCATATACTTCTTCTTAATTCAAATTCCAAAATGATGTACCTAAATAAGGCATAATTTGTATACAATATCCAAGTTAACAAGGAAACTTGAAAAAGAAAACCCCAAAGCATTTTATTTATCTTGGGGGATAATTTTCCACATATAAAAATATGTTAACTCACAATAATGATAATTTCAAAATATTCATCACGAATGAAATAGTAAAATCCAAAAATCCGTCAATTCCTATTTTTTAGTTTGAGGTCATCCAAGGCGATCAGAATAAAATCCCATGTGTCACTAAAGAACATCAAATATAACCAATGCATTCATGTCCATCCAAGGAAACCTTACATAGTCTTCTATAATAATTATGAAATGGTGACTCTAAGTCCGTACCAAGTACCTACCATAAGGGACTAGGTATTAACCATGTCATGGGGTGGCCATCTTGCCAATTTATTTTTCCATGGTTTCTCCCGAAGGGAAACAAAATCACTCATGAGTAGAAGAAAAAATTTGCCATCAAGCCCGTGCCTGTAAATCTGAAGTATCAAACCTAGTGCATCAAGTGTATCCAACCAAGAACAGAGAGTCCATCCCTGGAATCTTTATCCCATTACCCATTTTACTTCTGAGAAGTATAAAATGAGCACTGAAAACAAATAATATATCTAAAGCCATTGAATATATGCAGTCACATGTCAATAATGGAATGTTATTAAATAAAATATACAATCATTCCCATTAATAAAATTCAATTCAAGCTAACCAACCATGGAATAATGAAATAAGAATAAAGAACCAAGCATCATGCTTAAGGATTAAATCACACATTATTGAATACATATAACACATGGAAAATAGACTATTGGGATTCATGCAAGGAATTAAGCACAACATTGAAGCAATGAACAAGTGAAATAATATAGAAAATAATCCATCATTGGATAGAGAGATCACACATGTATCAAAAGAATGATTAATGGGATATAAAGTTTCATAATGGGCCAACAATAAGTATCATGCATTGTTATTTCTAATAGGGTCTAACTCATGGTTCTTTATTCATCTAAATTCATTTCATAAATTTAATCATTTATAAAAGGTGGCACAGACACACTCCAAAGATGGTTCCATTAATAAAGCTTGTAAATATAGTCCATTTAGGATAATCACACCCAATGTGGTGTCCAAGGTCAACTAGAGCATCCACAAATGGATTTCTCTGTAATCTAGGGTTACTACTGACATACAGAAACCATTTAATTTATTTATTTATCAAAGATGAAGCGACACTAGAAGAATCCATCACATGACATAATGGCATTCCAAATAAAATGTGACAAAATAAAAAAAAGTTATAGACCTCCTATCTTTAGTTAGAAATAATCCACTCATCTGTTGTCGTGGCTCAAATTGACTGAGAATGGAAGAAATCAAATTCATTTTTCAATACCCCTGAAAATAGGGAAAAATTGGTTCCCCTAAAATAGAGCAATAGATAGAGGAGGAACCTAAAAATAGAAGGGTTTAGAAGGAATATCAGACTGAGGGATTTCTGCTACATTCGATAGTGAAGGTTATTGACCTAAAATGGAGGAGATAACTTAAAACCCTAGAAAAGAGTGAGGATAAAGCTCCATGCATGGAGAAGGGGGAAATTATTTGTGTATAGAGGAGGGATGAAATAAATTGGGTTAAAACACTTCATTAGTATATAAATAATATCTTCTCCCACAAATCCCACTATGCATTATTTGGAATCGTGGTTTGGCCAAACCATTTTCCAACCGTGCACCATTCACTGTTTCAATGGACACATTGCACAGTTAGGTGCACAGTTTGACTAAATGTTGAAAAACTATTCAAAAACACTATATTGAAATTTTTATGGAGTTTATACGATTATGTTCATGAGGTCATATAGTAATATAAAAACTAGGATGACTTCAGGTTACCACTACCATCTACTACAAATATTTAGGAAAACATGTTGGCAGAGTGTAATAGTTTTCTCTAACTATATGATCCAGTCTGTTTTTGACCATTTCGAAGCTCGGATATTCAAACGATCCCAGAATGAACCCAAGATCTCTATTAACCTATTTTAAATTTATAAATAGGATGTTGAATGTAAATTAAAACAAAAATTAATAGTTCATACCTTTGGATATATCCATGATGATACAACCACCCCACCTTAAAGAAACTCATCCAAAAGATGCCCTTTTGAGGGTGGTAGAATTTCGTTGGAGAATAAATGTGCATGTACATCAGTCACCCACTCCTAGGTCTCGTTCAGTATGAATCTGGGATTCCATAGCCCCCAGATCAAAGGAATTCACGTACCTAAATGAACCTTCATAATGCAATCAATGATTTGAATTGGGTTCTCCTCAAATAATGCATCTTCACCTAGCTCGATATCGTCTAGATAACATGAACATGTTAGGTCTATATGATACTATAAGAGATGAGAAACATGGAATATTCCATGCATGTTATGGTACCTCTTATGTAATAGTAACTTATAGGCTACCGACCTGACCCTCCTCACAATCATGAAACACCCAACATACTATGGTGATAACTTTCCCAGTATGTTGATTCATCTATGACCCAATATAGGAAATAGCCACAGAAAGACCCAATTTCCTATTTCAAACACTAGAGGACTACAAATACCATCAATATTAGATTCATTCAAGGAATTATATGTATAAATACACTTCTAAATCAGCTAGACTTTCTCTTAAGTATCCTAAAAATTATGGGGACTCATTAGAGCTCCAACACCTACTTCATGCCAACACAGAGTTGAGTTTCATGGTCAACTATTGAGGGCCTCATATGACATCATTTGAATTGTTTCCTAAAATATATTTTTGTTAGGAAACTCAATCAGAGGAATATTATTTTTAAAAAAACCTATATAATCAAGACTACATTCTCATAACATATCATTTAACTTCCATATGGTGCACTCAGACTACCTATCGGTTTGAGGGTGATATATAGTACTCAAGAGCACATGTGAACCAACTTCATTCAACAACCCTTTCCATAACCATGATGTGAAGAGGATATCTTATTACTAAATTATAACTGTGTTACCCCATGTAATTTCACTTTCCCCATAATTTATAACCTTATAAACTCATCAACAAAGAAGGTTTCTTCAATCTTTTGGAAGTGCATGACTTTGGTCATCCTGTCTAAGATCACCCATACTACATCACTTCATATAGGGGGTCATGGGAATCCTGTTATGAAATCTATGTTGATTCCATTTTATATCCACTAAAGAATGGATAGAGGTTGTAGAATAATTGCAGGTCAATGGTGCTATTTCTTTACCTACTGACAGGTGGGGCACTGAGAAATGAAGCCTACAATATGCCTCTTAATATCCATCCACCTGTACGGACAATGCATATCATTATATATCTTGGTTTCCCTAGGATGCATTTCCCACATAGAGGCATGTGATTTCCATAATAACTATTCTCATATACCTGAAGGCACCCTCACACACCCACGGCAGAGTATGGTCCCATTGCCATTAACCACCCAACAAGGATGAAGGTTCTCCCTTGTAATGCTCTCCCTCAGAATGAGGTCCCTATAATTTGAAAACATTTTTCTTCTAAACCAATAGATAATAAGAGTTTTCATGAAAAAATATGCTTATACTGGTTTCATGTTCTATTAATAAACCTCTAGATATATGTTAGAAAATATAGCCATCATTTGCCACTCAGTGATGGCCACCATTACGACTTGCATCTGCATTTTCTGGATCAAGGCATCAACCAGAGTGTTGAACATGTTGGATTTAGTTCCTTAGAACTATATTATTTTATTCTTTTTGATAACTTATATTCATGGTTTTGAATATTAATAAATTCCTTATCACATCATGATTTTTCTTTTTCCTAACATTGTCTGTTCAAAGTCCTAAGAGTAACTATAACACCAAACTTTTAGTGAAACTATAACTCCCTGACCCCAGAAGCCCAGAGTCAGTTCATTATTTTAATATATTGGAATGATTACATGGAATCTAGTCCCGAAAGACCGATCAGTTCTTGGAAAATAGAGTACAAACATGAACATTACATTACACATTAGAAAATAAAACACAACATTAATGATGATTTGTGAATTCCATTAATCCCCTAGCTTAACCCTACTTATCAATTATAATACACTTCTTGGAATCCTGGGAAAATAAAACAATAGATATGGGTGAGCTCAGATACTCAGTAAGGATAACTATATAGCGGAAACTTTCATAAATAAGAATAAACATTTAATTCAATGTATTAAACTAAAACAAAAGCCTTTTAAACATAAACATTAGCATACTATGGAAGAGATATATCAAATAATTCCATTTACTCATTCACATGGATATTCTACTAGTAGAATAATCACAAGAAATATCCATAGCCAATTTCATAATGGTGGAATGCATAATTCCACACTTCATAACCACATAGTCAAGGCCTTGTGCCAAGACTACAAATAAGATTTTTCAAGGCCCTGTGCTGAGATACTAGTTTGTCTCATGAGACCTATCGATGAATTGAGGAGATGTAGCAGGTTCCACCCCTCACTTACTATGTCCAATTCATTCCTCATGTGAAAAGGTTTAAACATAACATAAACATTCATATTATAACTAGAATAAGAAATGTCAATACGTTAACTATAAGCCATGAATGGAATAAAAATAGCACATCCATAGTAAAACATATCATAACTCAATCCAAACAATATGGAAGATTTTATTATAATAAATCAACCTCAATAAAGAATAAGATCCTATAAAGGATTTTGACATAGTTGAAAATGATCAATAAAAATCTTTGAAAGAAACATCCCATTTTTTATGAAATAATTTAAAAGTCACACAATTTTTAAAGGAATTCATCTAAAAGATAGTTTTGAATCAACCTATCCCGTACCACATTGAAACTTTTGAATGTAATCAACATTTTAAAACATTCATTTCTATATAAATAAATCCTTAAAACTATTTTGAAAACATGGACATTAATGAGAAAGGTTTTGAAGAATAAAGCGTTAAAAAATTTAAAATGATGTTTTAGAAAAACAGTTTGTTAAAAATAATCCAATTGAAAACACCTTTATGAATCATGAACATGGATAATAAATAGGTCCCAGTAGATACTTACGAAAAAACAACCTCGGATAATAAAGAGACTGTGAAATTAACCCCTACCTTTCACTTTCCTTTGGTCGAGGGTATGTTTAACCTCTTATATATTGACCATAGTATGTTATTAAATTATAACAGAACCATATTCATATTTATTGTATTATACATGATTCATTTATTACTTTATACTACCCATTTAATAATGATTTCCATGTTAAACTAACATTTATGGTAAAAATCGCTTTCTTTTTCATACGTGTTTTAACTTGAATCATTTAGATCATGAATTAAAAAATTACAGAATATAAAACTTTATTTATATATCATATATATTTATAATACAAATATTTATAACAGATAGATATATGAAATTTAATGCACCGTTTATAGAGACAGTAGGCCATACGTATGCATAAACGCGGTTTCCGCTCGCATATCGTATTGAACGGAAGTAATTGAATAAGATATATGTAAGTACACACACACACAAAATTATATATGTATATATCCAATATCATTATTATATAATATATTACATATTTATTAATAATATATATTTTTATAATCATCGTTCAATGGTGAACGTGAGAATTAATCTCGTCGTGCCGTGGAGACGGTAATCCGTACGTACGCACGAGGGACAATATCATTATATTAATGGTGAAATATTATGTAATTTGATCGTATATCATATCATTAACATGATATATTTATTATTTACATCAGTTATACTCATTATTATTCCCCTGCAAAGAATGAAGTGTTTGAATAACAAACAACACCACGATGTGGAGACGGTAAGTCGTACGTACAATCGTATGGTGACTTTGTCACTTATTGGATGGATTGAAAACAAATATTTTTGTACCATATTTATAATAACATAACATTATGTAGGATCTACATGAGTAATTATTTTTTTAGGGAAAAACAATGAAAGAGGGAGTGGAAGAAGAAAAGAGCATGAAAGAGGGTGGGGAAATTATTACCTATTCTTTGGGTTCTTCCTTTTGATTTCATCAAAAGGGCCCCATAGGTTGTCTTTATGACCAAATTAAGGCCATTAGGTTGATGTTAGGGAATTTGGACAGTTATTTGGGTAGGGTTTGGCTGAGCCAAATGGCTTTGGAGGTGTGATTTTGAGATAAGGTAAAGTGCCCTTTTATAAGAGTGCTGAGGGTCACTTTAAGAAAAGAGTAAAATATTATTTTAGTATACAATCACATTCAGTTTATAATGGCTCAAAATGAATTTATTTAGATAAGTAGGAGGATATTGGTCTAAAAACTCTCAACTAATAGTTCTTATACAATTTTAGGTTACCATTTTAACATTATCTTTTAGATTTAACTCATAGTTAAATAGTTTAACTTTTATCGTGTCTTCTTGTATTCTTACACTATATGGTAAATAAACATACTCTAAACATCCAGAAGAACCACAAGTGGATAATTAATGACATATAATATATAATTTAAGCCATTTGGACAAACTTTATATTTTTATGAATATTATATCGACCAATAATATACAATTTGTTTTAAAAAGTAATTTATGACAATTTTGACACTATTTGGTATTTTGTTATTGTGAAAGTCATTGAAACCTTATAACATCAAAATAAATTTATCTAATCATCAAAAAATGTAATATTAACCTATAAAATTCGTGGATGGAATCAAAATGTATAAATTATATTCATTTAAAAATTAATAATATAAATTATTTTATTATTTCATTAAGAAGGTAATTACTGTACCATTTTTTGTCCTAAATAAAATTACTTATTTAAAATCTACAAAATATAAATAAAATACCATTATGTTGGAAATATTTTTATATTTATAATGAATATTTATAGTCGATTTTATCTTATTTATAACCTGATATTAAAAATAGTTTAGTTAATAAACATTGAATTTAATACTTTTAACTCTTCATTAAATAAAATAATAATAAATGTCCTAATCTAATATAAGTTCACCTAAAGGAAAATATTTTATTCCTAAATATCATTTTGGTCGTATTACAATTATCCAATAGAAATAGGACATGTTTTATGGTTATTATAATACCATTTTTACCTTTAATTACCCTATTTACTTTTAACCGTGGTAAATAAAATTCAAAAGTTTCTATTCACCAAAAATTATTTTCATCTTATTGAATCAAATTTTACTTATTTATGTCAACCATGTCTCTATAATTTTTTAAATTAAAATCACAGAAGCAGTAAAATTAAGTTTTCTGCCAATTTTCTAATGTGCCTATAAGGTGGGTTAAAGAGGATAAAAAGTTCAATAAAATTTTATACATCTTATTTTATTATAAAATGACTCCAATTAATTACATTGGGAATATATAGGTATTATAAATATATATTGACTTAAAATAAATTTCAATAAAATAAATAATTTTTTAAATAAAAAGGTGGTTTTAAATAATAACACATTGTTTTTCACTATTCATCAAAATTTGAATGTTTTTAGAAAAATACCAAAAATTAACCCTAAATAAATTTGTACATTCCAAATTCAAAGATTAAGTATATTTAAAAAAATAAAAAAAATAAAATTTCAATTTATTAATTTTAAAATAATTCCCATTGATAAAACTAAAAAGGAGGTTTTAAAAAAAGTAAAAACTATCAAAAGATTGACATGTGTATATGTCAAATTTAAATGTGAAATTACTTAAAATGACCTAAATTGTATTAAATGATAAAATTATAATCTAATTATTCTTCAAAACCATAAAAATTCATAATTTAACCCAATCAATTATTTTGATTAAAATAGTTGTTTTCAATTAAAACGCAGTATTTTTTAGAAATCTTCAAAATATGAATGTTATCATAAAAGTACCAAAAATTTACCCAAAATAAATTTTTATGTCCCTCTTCTAAAGAAGAATTTAATTTTATTAAATTGAATATATAAAAGTCTAAAATATTGGTTTTAAAAAAGGTTCTCCATTAAAAGGTGGTGAAATTTCATTTTTTGTACAACACTACTATTATCTAAAAAATGTATTTGTTATTATATTATGTCTTGGAAACACATAATATGGATGTTAAAATTACATAGAGTATATAAGATTCAAAATTCAGTTAATAATATTCTTAACCGCTTTTTGAACGGCTAGTTTGGTAAGTTGTTGTGCGCACGAACTCGATGTTGCGTATTATACAATCTATTGAATTAGATTAATGAGATAACGAACTATGAAATCTTGGGGCGTTACATTCTCCCCTCCTATAATAAATTTATTCCTCAAAATTTGAAATTGTTCTTCTAAAATAAATGGATAAAAATAGAAAAATACTTTTGTGGAAAACCCACATCCGAAATTGGGTTAATAAAATTTAGTCTTAATTAGAGGGAAAGAGAAATGAAAAAGTCACCACAAAATTATGCTCTAGATTATGATAACATTGGTGGAAATTAGAGACCCATAATTGTAAAAAAAACATAAATATTTATAGGGAGTGATTGAGGTCCTCAATCACAATCAAGTGTAATATTGAAGGCCTCAAAGCCATCAATCTATGATGATTTAATATATCATTGGTTAAAAAACATAAGGTACTAGGAGAACACATTTTTGATTTTAAGATCCCTTCCATAATATTTATGAATTCATTTTATTCATATATTAAGAGGGAAAAATATACTTGACAAGTATTGTTTCATCCTTCAACTAATTCCCACCACAAACTCGTCTTTCACTCCAAAATATAATAGAATTCAAAGATATTCTATTTATACTAATCATATAGGCATCCAAAAATAATGAATTTATAATTCATTTTTCAGAATATTTAATAAAACTGCATCATAAAAACTAGTAAATCATGTATGCTAGTGGTAGGTGATCCACCCTTATCGCCCTTCTATTGCGGGTTCAAGTCTCGCAGCCTTGCCGGACGCGACGGGTTGTCACCCGACCTCCGGGTTGACCTTTTTTATGACAATACAAAGATAATCTGAAGAAATGATTTAACCTTACAAATAGTATCCAATGTCAAAAATAATAGATTCCAACCTTTAGAATTATCCAAAATACATCTATCCAAACTCACAGCCCAACCTTTATAAGGTAGGTGAACACAATGAAGATCATTCTTTCCATGTAATAACATGCGAATACCTTCATCATTTATTCTTTTAAAATACGGTAACACCCTGAATTAACTTAAAACCATATTGATTACATTCATTCTCCCTTATTTCATATAGAATACTAGATATACTCGTTATTTCCAAAAAAAATTAAAACTTCAACAATGAAGGAATAAACCAACCATTAATTAGTTCCAAGTATGTCTATAATATCCAATATAATTTATCCCAATCAATCATATATTATTCCAAAATCAATACCACAGCATCAGAACCATATTAAGGGTTATCTTTCCTTCAATCATGTATTTCTCAAAAAAAATTAACCTGCTATTGAGACACTTTTCTTGGTTCCACACAATGTCATGTACTTAATGAATTAGTACTGCAGTACAATCCTTATATACTTTATAATTCTTATAACATGTAAATCATTAATTCAATACTCAAACAACACCCTACATTAACAACATAAGAACTCTAATCATTCCTCTTCATCTTCAGTAGTATCATAACATGATTATTATCCAATTGTAGTATTTGGGGTATACTCTGATGATTTGGACATTGATTCACGTAGTGTCCCAACTCCTTGTAGATGAATCATTCTACATTTGAAACCTTTTTTATACCCTTTAAATCACAAACTTGGTCTCCTTTTTCTCTACACTTATAACAAACTCCCATTCCCTTCAATCATTTACCAAGGTGATTCATTCCATAGTGATTAAATTTGGGAAAATCCTTATTTCCCCTCTTCCCTTTAACCATATTTCTCTCTTCCAGCCTTTTCTTCTCTTGTTTCCCTTCAAATCCATAGGAATTAGATAATTCCTTAATTATCTTATTAACATGTGATACTATTTTGTAATATGATGAGAATACGTGGGAAACTATTTACCTTTTAAATGCTGGCCTAATACCATGAGAGATATGATACTTATTAGTCTTTTGATCATGCGTATTGTTGGAATTCACATTCATTATACTAGGTGGAATTTCTAAACAATGGCATACACTAGGTTAGTTTATGAATCGTAATGAATAATTCCAAAAATGTAAAATACCTAACATAAATTGAAAATATTATGAATATAATCTATATTCATAAAATATTTTATGATGTATTTACTCTTAAATCCTTCGTTATAGTGTGTAATGAAAATGTAATTTATCCTAAGCATAAACCCTATGAGAGTCATAACCAAGAGTGAAGAAATGCTTGTTTTTGTGTACTAGGATACCCATTGTCTAGCCCGAAACTCCTTTTTTGAGTTTTCACTCCTAGGTACATTTGTGCCAGAGCTACCTCTACATGCTCGTATCCATACATGGATGTTTTTCTTGGAAAATACCCAAAACCTCTACATTATCAAAATTCTAGGATGTTCTTCAACACTAATCTTTAAAGTCTTTCTTAGGGTAATGATCTTGAATTAGAGTTTATCTAAATCTATTTCCGATGTTGTCGCAAAACATCCTATGATACCAATTGTAATGCCCCGACCCTAGAAGCCCAAAGTTGGTTCATTATTTTAATACATTAGCATGATTAATAAGAATAAAGTCTTGACAGACCGATCAATATAGAAATATTGGAAAATATATTACATACATGAACGTTACATTATACATTAGAAAAAAACACAACATAAATGATCCTTTGAGAATACCATTAATCCACTAGCTTAACCCAGATTATCAAACATAATACACTTCTTGGAATCCTAGTAAAATAAAACATAAGAAAGGGGTGAGCTCAGTTACTCAATAAGGATAATAATATTGTAGAAACATTCATAAATAAGCATAAGCATGTGAGGAAATGTATAAAACTAAAATAAAATCCTTGTAAACATAAAATTTAGTATAATATGGAAAATATAAATCAAATAATTCCATTTACTAATTCACATGGATATTCTACTAGTCTAATAAACGCATGGAATATCCATATCCAATTTCATAATGACAGAATGCATAATGCCAGACTTCATAACCACATATTCATGGCCTTGGGCAAATACTTCAAATAATATTTTTTCAAGGCCTTGTGCCAAAACACTAGTTTGTCTCATGAGACATACTGATGCATCGAGAAGCTATAGTGGGCTCCATCAGAAACATACTAGGTCTAATTCATTCCTTAGATGGAATGTTTTAAACATTGCCTAGGCATTCGTATTATAACTAGAATACGAAACGTTAATACGTTAGCCATAAACCATGAATGGTATAAAAATAGCACATCCATAGTAAAACACATAATAACTCATTAAATAAAATATGAATGATTTTATTATAATAAATCAATTTCTATCAAGAATAATGTCCCCTTTTGGATGTTTACATAGTTGAAAATGATCAGAATAAATATTGGAGAGAAATATCATATTTTTCATGAAATCATTTAAAAGTCAGAAAATTTATAAAGGAATTCATTTAAAAGATAGTTTTGAAACAAAGTGTCCCATAACACTTTGAAATTTTTTAGAGGAATTAACATTTTAACACATTCTTTTCCATATTAATATATCCTTAAAACAATTTTTAAAACATGGACATTAATGAGAAAAGTTTAGAAGAATAAATCTTTAAAAACTTTTAATTGATGTTTTAGTAAAAAAGTACCTTAAATAGAATCCCAATGAAAATAATTTTATTAAACATGGACATGGATAATAAATTATTCCTAGTAGATACTTATGTAAAAACAACCTCGGATAATAAATAGATTGTGAAATTAACCCTTACCTTGCACTTTCCATTGGTTAAGGGTACTTTTATCCTCGTTTATAATGACCATAGTATGTTATTAAATTATAACATAACCAAATTCATATTACTTATATCATACATGACTCATTTATGACTTTATACTACATATTTAATAATTATTTCCATGAAAAATTAACATTTGGGGTAATAATCACATTCTTTATTGTACGTTTTTTAACTTGAATCATTTAGATCATGATTTAAATAATTCCAGAATATAAATATTGATTTATATACCATATATATTTAGAATATAAATACTTATAATATATATATATATATATATGAAATGGAAGGCACTATTTATGGAGACGTTAGGTCGTTTGTACGCATAACTGTTGTTTTCGTTTTCATATCGTATTAAACAGAAGTAAGTGAATAAAATATATGTAATTACACAAACACACATTGATATATATATATATATATCTAGTATAATTATTATATCATATATTACATACTTATTAATAATATATATTTTTATAATCATTGTTGAATGGTGAACGTGGGAATGAATCTCATCGCGTTGTGGAGATGGTAATCAGTACGTACACGCGTATGGTGATTTTTTCATTTACAGGATGTATAGAATAATGAATATGGTTGTAAAATATTTATAATAACATAAATTTATGTAGGAGGTACTGGAGTTATTATATTGGTATGGAACCATCAAATAATAAAGAAGTGGAAGATGATAAGAACTTGAAAGTGGGTTGTGAAATTATTACCTCTTCTTCGGGTTCTTCCTTTTGATTTGACCAAAAATGATCCATGGGATAGCTTTATGACCAAATAAAGGCATATAATATTATGTGAGGGATGTTTGGAGGATATTGGGTCAGGTTTTGGCCAATCTAATTGGCTTTGGAGGTGTGATATTGAGAGAAGGGGGATTTTCCTTTTATAAGAGTGGTGAGAATCACTTTAGGAAAAGATTAACATATTAATTTATTATACAATAATATTTGGGTTATAATGGATCCGAATAAATTTATTTCGATACATAGGTGCTTATGGGTCTAATTTCACTCAACCAATAGGTTTTATACCATTTTGGGTTTCCATTTAACCTAGTCTTTTAGATTTAACTCTTAGTTAAACAGCTTAACGTTTAATGTGTCTTCTTGTATTCTTACACTATATGGTTATTAAAATTACTCTAAACTTCTAAGAGAACCTCAAGTGGTTCATTAATGACATATATAATAATATTTATGCCCTTTTTCCAAACCTTATATTTTTAGGAATATTATATCAACAAAAAAAATATTGTATTTGTTTTAAAAAGTAATTTATGTAAATTTTGACACTATTTGGTATTTTGTTTTTGTGAAAGTCATAACAACCTTATCACTTAAAAAAAATTTACCTAATAAATCCAAAAATTTTATATTATCCTTAAAAATTCATGTGGGGCATCAAAACGTTTAAATTATATTAATTTTTATTATTATAATATAAACTATTTTAGTATTTCAATTAGAAGGTAATTGTAACATCATCATTTTTTCGTAAATAAATTTAATTATATAATCTCTAAAAATTATAAATAAAATACCATAATGTAGGAAATATGTTTATCTTTCTAATGAATATTTATATTCTATGTTTTCTTATGTATAACCCTATATTAAAAATGGATTAGTTAATAAACATTGAATTTATTACTTTTAACTCTTTTTTAAAAAACTAATAATAAATCTCCTAATCTAATCCTAGTGGACCTAAAGAATAATATTTTATTACTATGGTTATTTTTGGTTATATTAAACTTATCCAATAGAATTAGGACATGTTTTAGGGTAATTATAATATCGTTTTTACCTTTAATTACCCTATTTACTTTTAACCGTCGTAAATAAAATTCAAAAGTTACTATTCAAAAAAATTATATTCATCTTATTGAATCAAATTTTACTTATTGATTTCAACCATGTCTCTTGTATTTTTTAAATTCAACTCATAGAAGTAGTAAAAGTATGTTTTATCCAAATTTGCTAACGTTCCTAGAATGTGGGTAAAAGAGGTTAAAAAGTTCGATAAAATTTTATACATCTAATTTTATTATAAAATGACTCCAATGAATTACATTGAAATTATATATATATTATATATATACTGTGACTTAAAATAAATTTAAATAAAATTAATATTTATTTAAAGAAAAAGTCTGTTTTAAATAACAAAGTATTGCTTTTCACTATTCATCAAAAATTGAATGTTTTTCGAAAAAAACCTAAAATTAACCCTAAGATTATTTTGACATTCTAAATTTAAAAATGGAGTTTATTTTACGAAATTCAAAACATATAAGTTTAATTTATTAATTTAAAATTAATTGACGTTATCAAAACCAAAAAAGAGGGTTTTTTAAAAAGTAAAAACTATCAAAAGATTGACATGTGTTTATGTCAAATTTAAATGTGAAATTACATATAATGACCTAAATTTTATTAAATGATAAAAATATAATCTAATTATACTTAAAAACCTTTCAAATGCATAATTTAACACTATAAATTATTTCGACTAAAATAGTATTTTTCAATTAAAACATAGCGTTTTCATCTATTCGTCAAAATATGAAAGTTATAAGAAAACTACCAAAAATTTATCCAAACTAAATTTTTATGACCCTCTTATAAAGAAGAATTTAATTAAATTAAATTGAATATTTAAAAGGGTCAAATATTGGTTTTAAAAACTGTTCGCCTTTAAAAGGCGGTAAAATTGCATTTTTTGAAAAATACATCTTTTTTATAAAAAAATATATTTGTTATTATATTATGTATAAGAAACAAATAATATTGATTTTAAAATTATATATAGTATATAAGATTCAAAATGTAGTTAATACTATTCATAACCACTTTTTGAACGACTAGTTTGGTAAGTTGTGTGGCGCTCGAACTCGATGTTGTGTGTAGAAGAAGCTGTTGAATTACTTTAATGTGATGGCATACTATGAAATCTTGTGGTGTTATAGAATCAATAATATGATGAGAAACCAGAATTTCTATGAAACTATTCTAGAATATATTTCATATAGCCAAAACATTCATTTTAGGGACACAACTGATGCAAACTATTTGGGGTGGAGACTTATAAGACATTAAGTTAGCTTCTCATGGTGTATGAACATGGTGATATCGACTAGGATATTGTAACAATGTGACACGATAGTAGGAAATCCACATTTATAGGTGTCGTTGGATGTTCCTATCTACTTATGTGTGTTTTTGACTATATACATAAAGTTTATAATTTATGGATATTATTAGTCATTCACTTAGATGTATTGGACAAAATTGTGATGAAAGATGTTTGTAGCGAGGTATGATATTTTGGGTGTGTCATGAATAATATTTCATTAATGAATAATGCGAGAAAGGATTTATCCCTTCTTTTCTTTATTGGAAGATAATATCTCATTCCCTTTTATGGAAATGATACAACCTAAATAAATCCATTTCCATGGTGATCAAAAGGAATGTTCTATTTTTGGAAAGTTGAAAAAATAGATATCAATCATATAGGTTGATGGAACTAGCATGCAACTTTCTCAATTAGAGATATTTTGATAATGGGATTCTATTACATGGTATGTATTCGTGTGAGGTGACATGTCATTATGGAATTTACTTCATTCTCTATCAGTGCCTTAGCATGTTTCTAGATTCTAACCTTGGACTTTAGTTCGGACACCAAATGAGACATACAACGAGACCTAGAGGGTCATACACTATGTGTATCCGGTATCTCAGTTAAAAAATTTATTATTTAAAAAGTTAAATAAATATTAATACTACTCATTGTTTCAAAATTGTTCATGTATGTGTGATCGCATTTATTCCAAATCTAGTTATGCGAGATAATATATTTTGATCAGAACAATTAATAAATTTGGTGGATTGGAGGACATAGTTTACTAGTCTTTTGATAAATAACTATATTAAATATTGTTTAATAATAACTCACATGTTAAGCACATGTCTAGAAATAATAATACGTTTGTTAATATTTGACATGGGGGTTTCGCTCTGATTAATGAAATCATTGAAGGTACTTTTGAATATTATTTATTATTACCCAAGTAAAATAAATTCTCAGTTATATTATTATCTCATTAGAAAAGGGAAAGAGAAGAGATTCATATTGTGTTGTGGCAAAAAAATTGGAGGAAATATCTCAAGCATAAAAATTTATTTATTCATATAGAATTCCATCAATAATGACTGTTATCCACCTCCAACCAAATCATGGAGAATGCTTTGGAAGCTCTTATCATGGTGATCAAAGGAAAACATCGCTAGAGTAAGGATCTTCAATGATAACAGCAAGAGACTCCTTCAATGATGTTTTGGGATATGTGGAACATGTATGGAACACTGTTAGAGGATATCTAACCCTAATATCTACAAATCAGTGATGGTCCACATGAAGATCTATGGAAGAGCACATCAATTATGAAATAATAACCTTAAAGGCAATTCATTTAAATTAAATTAATTATAAATACTATATGATCAACCACTATCTTTTTTTCTGTTTCTTTCATTTGTCTTATTTCTTTAATAAAATTCCATGGATCATGATGTTCATCATCGGATAGATCTCATATTGTTCATTGAATATGTCAAAAATCAAAGTTGACCACCATCTCTCCCGCACTTCTACTGCACTCAGAACATACACGTGGTATCATAGAGGGCATATTATTGTTTATAATTGTTAAAAAAATTAGTGATTTGAGAATATATAATTTAGTTTATCAAATTAAAATATAATCATTAAATTTTATTCTAAATGACATGATATATTTCTTCATCTATCATTTCTCTTTGATCTAACACGAACTATTATTTTTATGATTAATATTATATCGTGGATCTCATCTGTATGTGCCATGTGTTCTTTCAAGGTAGAATGGAAGTACACACCTTGTAATCAAAATTACATGCCATGTTGCAGTGTAAAATGAATCAGTAGTAGTATAGAAATTACTCGACCTATGAGCATTAATGACACGATGTGTACTTAATTCATTCACTATATGTTCACCAGGATAGATTGGTGAACTATCATACATATTACACACAATGTGGAACATTGTACAAGGTGTGTAGACGATATTAGTTCAAGGTTGGGTGGTGTATTCCATACACATCCTACCCGATCGGGGACCCTATAACCCGAATTGAACATGACATGTGCCCCTGTGGACACAACGTGTAATACCAGATTTCTAATGTACTCCACAAACTCTGAGCCCCTAGGATTTAATTTGGACACACAATGAGGAATATACAAGCGGTGTAGATCAGATCTACACAGTGTGTACTTTTACCAGTCACGTAGATTTAAATCATATATACTTGCATGTGGGCATAAATCTGGGACACTCCAAGTGGTAGGATTATATATATATATATATATATATATATATAAATTTTCTATTAACATATGGATAATATTCAATATCTTCACATCATTTATGTGTTTTATTATAATTTTTATTTTATATTCATTCTTTCTATCACAATGAATAATGTGTATAAAAGTATAATACATGTTAGGTAGTTTTTGAAAGTTATTCACCAGGTTACCTCTAAGGTACAAGTTATGTACACAGTTAATTTTAAATTAATTAATTAATTTGTTTAAAATAATAATGGATCAGAATTTCAAGGAAATTTTAAAAAGGATTAAGATAAATGGATTGATTAATTAAAGGTAATAATTAATTTATTCGAGTGGATTATATCTTAAAAAAAATTATTAATGAATTATATACTAGTTTTATTAGATGCACAATATGTTTCATGCATGTGGATGATGTTAAGATAGACCAGACATTTTCATGTGAATATTTTCCTTTTAATTGACTGTTAAATAAATTTTTTGGTTAGCATTCCTTCTATCCTTACTAATTCTTAGAGCATGTGTGCCCATAGTTTCATATTTGTAAACCCCATTTACCCCTCACTTGTGTATGAGTAAAATAATATGTAATGGATGGATCTCCCAAGATATTGGAGGTAGTTCAAGTTAGGATCCAAGGTAAAACCAATCCAAGGAGATACAAAGGTTTATAGGTGGGAAAATGTAAACACAAACATAATTGGTTCAAGGTGTTTCTCCCCTAGGCCAGTGGTTAGCCTGTTAACATATTAGTAAGGTATCCATTAGAAAAAGATCATGATCATACAACTTATTTTAGTCCTATAAATTTAATGGTTATTTTATTATGGATGTTTTATCGTGGTCACATAATTAATGAATTAAAAATCATGTAAATATGAAACTAAAATAAACTAGATTATGTTTAAATATTATCTACATACCTAGTAAATCAGTCATGCAATCCCATTTAATATTAACAAGCATGTGAGAAGGTAACAATTGTAAATTTACAAATTAAAGATAAAATCCATCAACAAAATATTTTGTCGATATAGCCTTCCATTACTTCAGTTAGAATCGAACCATAGTTCAATGTGATTGACCAACCAAAGTTGGGATTTTTTTTTCAATTATCAGGGAATTCTAATTTAATGTTTTTGGTTGAATTAAATTGGTTAACATCAAGGGTTGGTTTCCAAAGATATACTTCGTGTAAATGAGAGGCAGAGGTTGAGGAAATATAAATTAATGATTTCTAAATTGGGGATTCCACTCAAAAGATCAAGGAACAATGAGTTAATGTAGTTGTTATTTGGAATGCCTACCTAACACCATATGAGTTTCTTGAGAAGCCAATGTTGGGGTAATTAGAATGTAATATGGATCCTTTCCACTAGAATATCTAAGAAACATGATATTTTGAATCCAATGGGGAGGGATATTGGATTTTGATAAAATAGTTGGAGAATAATAAATATAATATTAACATGTTTTTACAAATTCTATCAGATAATGTAATAAAATTATGATCATTTTATTTTTAGAAATAACATCAAAATGACATTAAACATATCATTGCGATTCATTATCGAGAGGGAAAACCTTCTCCCCAACACTAATTTCTAGGAGTTGAAAAGGCACCAATGGGACATCCATTTGCCTCAAAAGAAATTGTATGTGCAAGATGAAACATTACTAGTTTCACCTGGAAATGAGGCAAGTGATGAAGAGATTTATATGTAAGAAAAACATATGAATGATGCTATATATTCTCAGTGCATTATGCTATCATCCATGTACAATGATGTTTTGAAGCAACATGAGGAAATGGATGCATATAACTATTTTACCCAAGGCTATTCGTTAAAAATAATGAATTCTGGTTTGGGTTTGTTTTCAATATACACATGGATGACTATGAAGTTTTCATGGAATGAGGTCATACGTTTGAGGCTGAAAGTATTATGGTAGGTGATGAATTTTTCCAATGTTTTCCAAATTTTCAGGCCTCAAAATCAAGATTTTGGTGTTGGAAAACAATAATATTTCAGATCGTATTGAATGGTACATGAAAAGAAAATGAAAATTGAATAAAATATTGAACCACATACCTCAGAAAATGGACAATGTACCATGTTTTGGGAATGGTTTGAGACCGTATTCCAAGAAGCAGGAATAGTACATGGAGCTGTGCACATTGTGGTGCGTGAAACTAAAAATAGTTTGCAGAAATGGTACCTAATGAAGGTATGTGGTACCTGGAATGATAAAGGTTGAAACAAAAATAGCTCACTGCGATAGTGCATATTATAGGCATGCGTTATGTGGAGTGCAAAAGGTTGGAGGGACTACTAAAATTTGTTAAATTTGAGTAGTACACAGTGTAGTCTAGCCATTTGCAGTAGGAGTTCAGTATACAATGATGATTTTATCACATTGAAATTTTGGGTAAATCATATTAGAAAAATTTTCAGAGTTATGTGCCTATTTTAGGAACATCAATCTCCATTGTTATGTGATAGGATTTGTGTCTAAAATAATGGGAAGGCATCCGGTAATGTTTGAAGTGGTATTCAAAGGAGAAGGTGGTACGTGGAGAGAACTGTCTGCCTAAAGAAAAGAATCCATTGAAGAAAATGCAGTTCGTGGAGGAAGCTATCGTAGTACGAAACAGAGCAAGGAATCATACAGAGAAGGGTGATATGCGGTGAATATGAGTAGTACACAATGGAATGTAGCATGTGGGGTAGCTAAGTTCTCCAATGAGATAAATGGTACATGGAAATTGCAGTGGTACGTAGTGGAGGTGTTCTGTGTATCATACCCAGAAAACAGTTCACAGAACAACCACATAAGACTACAAATTAACCAAATCAGATTGAAAAATTATGATCCATAACATTTCAGTATAAAGAAAAATAAATTACATATGTGGGTGATTACCTGACTTCAATTGAGAATCCATTTACAGTGGAGGATTCTTGATTTAATGCCAAACCAATTAAGTTAATTTCACGTCGATAAACTAAGTGAAGATTCTTATAACACAGTGAGTAAGGGGGAGTCAGCGGAAGTGATCCGAGGGACGTAGTGTTCTGTCCCTAAAAACATATAAATACAGTGTTCCTGGAACATAGTGGTTGTGCTAAAAAATTATAATCCAAAACATGTGAAGATTAGTGGTTTTTGGTATGATCGACACACTGTAGGATTCTGCTCTTTGAATTAAGCCCTTAGTGGCGATCCTAGTTAAATTGTTGTGTTATTTCATTGTATGGGGATGTTTATATTCTACACGTATAATTTAGACAGGGTTTATAGGTTCGTACCAATTTGGGAACAATATCAATAAATTTAAAAGAAATAGTTGACACCATTATTTACCCATCCACTCTCAGGGTGTTTCGGGGTCCCTTAAGTGGTATCAGAGTTAGGTTGCTGGTGTTTCATCTGTCATATTTTTTCTGACATGGAGAATACAGTTAATGTCAAAGGATATGTTTTGTTTGATGAAATTAACATTCAAATAAGGAAGAACAGGATGATATCTCATCTAATATATCATGAAATTGATGTAGTATTTTGCCACTGCACAAGGAAAACATGCCACTGACCCAACCGGTCTATCTATGATAGATACAGACCAAACAATGATGGATGCATATTCTAAAGTACATAATTCCCTAACAAAAGATATTTATGATCAAATATATCTATAGGTGATTAACTTTACCTCATCATAGTCTATTTGGGAGAAACTAGATAATATTTATGAAGGTGACAACAGGGTGAAGGAGGCTATGATCATTGTTTTACACAATAGGGTTGATGATCAGAAGATTCACCCTAATGAAAATGCAGATTCATTCTTCAATCAAAGTAGTCCAGTTGTAGGAGCCATTAGTGGTTCGACGAAAAGATAATAGAAATTGATATTGTAAATAAAATCTTGTGGAGATTGACACCCATTTATAACACAAAGGTTTCAGTATAACAAACATGCTCTTTATAACACACTTAAACATAATTTATTACATAAACTATTCACTTGATACGACATGGATGATCAAGAGGTCTAGTGTCTTTGGGGATTAGGAACATTAAATAACAAAATAAAATATGAAACACATCATGTTTATTGAAAACATCCATTACATGGCCACTACATTCTCACATACTTAACATTGCATTAGATAACCTGAGGACATGCATAAGGAAAGGGTGATATATAAAGCCTAGTAAGGGAATGAACATAGAATAACATTGTAACGCCCCGACCCCAGCTACCCAGAGTCTGTGCATTACTTCGTAACATTGGCATGATCACAAGAAAGATCAAATCTCGAAAGATCGATTGGTTTAGTAGCCTTGGAAACACTAGATATATTCATAAGTCTTACATTACATAATAAAATGAAAAACTACTACAACAACATATTGTCTCCATAATCCACACTAATATCCCCACATAATATCCCTGCAGGTCATTCATAATTTACTTCTTTACTTCCTGGGAGAAATAAAACATAGAAAAGGGGTGAGCTCAAATGCCCAGTAAGGATAACAATATAGCGGAAACTTTCATAAATAAGAATAAACATTTAAGGAAATGTATAACTAAAACAAAAGCCTTTCAAGCATGAACTTTCAACATGGTATGGCGTAAATAAAATGAAATAATGCCATTTACTTATTCACATGGATATTCTACTAATCGAATAATCACATGCAAAAATCAATAACCACTTTCATAATGTTGGAATGCATAATGCCAGACTATCATAACCACATAGCCAAGGCCTCGTGCCAAGACTACAAATAAGATTTTGTCAAGGCCTTGTGCCAAGACACTAGTTTGTCTCATGAGACCTACCGATGCATCGAGGAGCTATAGCGGGCTCCACCCGTCACTTATTAAGTCCAATGCATTCCCATATGAAAAGGTCTAAACATAACATAAACATTCGTATTAAATCTAGCATACGAAATGTCAATAATTTCACCATAAATTATGAATGGTATAAAAATAGCACATCCATAGTCAAACATATCACAAAACCTTCAATACAATATATAAGTTTTGTATCATAATAAATCAACTTCAAATAATCTTAAAATCCATCAAAGGATGTTGACGTAGATGAAATCAAAATTCTTTTTAAAGAAATATCTCCTTTTATTTTGAAATCATTTAAGATCCATATAAAATAAAACATTTTCTTTGAAAATATTCTTATAAGCTTGTAAGGAAAGCTTTGAAGATTTTATAATGGCGTAAAATAACCGCACCCGCCGTATAAGTTAAAAAAACATTCTTACCTCAATTCTGTTGAAAAGGTTAAAAAGGACCTTGTTTGGAAAACGACGGAAAGATTCCTTTATAAACCTCTTATAAAAAGTCAAACAAGGGTATAAATGACTTTAACCCATATTCTTGTAAATAGTAAAAATGTTTTGAAATAAATTTTTAAGAAACATGGATGTGGATGATAAAGATATCTCAGTAGATTATTACGTATAAACAACCTCGGATAATGAAGAGATTGTGAAATAACACTTACCTTGTACTTTTCCTTGGTTGGGGTAGGTTAACCTCCTGTATAATGGTGAAATAATTGTTATTAAATTATACAATAATCATATACATTAATATGATATCATATATGATCTTTTAATATTGATTTGATAATAATATCTTAGTATTATCGTTGTTTCGTGTGTTAACTTACTTGTTTTCTTTTGTATGTTTTGTTACGTAAGACATGTATGTAAAGGATAGGTTGTATATTATTCATATCCAGAATGATATCAAGTCCTTAAACATCATTTTTTAAATCATCAAATGATAATTATACTTGAATGGATACGATGGAGAATGAATCTCATCGCGTTCGTGGAGATGGTAGTCCGTACGTACGCACGAGCGACAATATCATTTTTTTGATATTAAAATAATATATAAATGGATGTTATATCATATATACAGAATCATTAACATGTTATATTTATTATTTACATGAGTTACACATCATTATTATACCCATCCAAATAATATTATATTGAATAACAATTACACCACGACGTGGAGACGGTAAGCCGTACGTACGCACGTATGGTGACATGTTATTCAAAGGGTGGATAGAATACTGAATATGGTTGTACCATATTTATAATAACATCACATTATATTATTATACTGGAGTTATTATTTTATAATGGTAAGAACAAAGAAAGAGGAAGTGAAAGAAGAAAGGAACTTAGAAAAGGGTGGTGAAATCATTACCTCTTCTTCGGGTTCTTCCTTTTGATTTGATCAAAAGGGCTCCTTAGGTTGGCTTTCTGATCCAACTAAGGCCTCTAGGTTGTAGTGAGGGATGTTGGGAGAGTATTTGGGCAGAGTTTGGCCGAACCAAAAGGCTTTAGAGGTGTGAAGAAATGAGAAGGAGGAGTGCCCTTTTATAAGAGGGGTGAGGGGCACCTTTGGAAAAGCTAGAAATATTAATTTATAATAAATTCATATTCGGTTTCCAATGGATCAAAAGTTGACTATTCAAAGGATAAGGTGGGGATAGGTCGAAAACCACTCAACCAATAGAATTTAGACATGTTTGGGTACTTATATTAACCTTATCTTTAAGTATTAACTCTAAGTTAATTAGTTTCACTTTTACAATGTCTCTTTGTATTTTTATATAATATGGTTAATAAACTTACTATATACATCCAAGCGACCCACAAGTGGTCCATTAATGATGAAACTATCATGAAATAAGTCACTTGGCCGAACCGTAGATTTTTAGGAATTTAATATCAATTAATAATAGAATATTTGTTTTAAGAACTCTTTTATGTCAATTTTGACACTATTCAATAGTTGATTTTTGTGAAACTCATAACAGATTGATTACTTCGAAAAAAGTCAATTAAATCAATCCTAATATATCATATTATCCTAGAAAAGTAGTTTAATTCATTAAAAGTTTCATATTATATTTATTTGGGTATTTATAATATCAATTATTTTAATTGTTCACTATTATAGTAATTACTGCATCATCATTGTGTCATAAATAAAATAAATTATTTAATGTCTAAAAATTATAAATAAAATATCATTATGTAGGAAATCTTTTTATCTTTTTAATGAATATTTATAATCCAAAATCCAACTTATATAACCCTATGTAACAATTGTTTTGCTAAAAGATATATGCTTGTGTCATTTTTGTATTCATTTTGACTTAATTAAAATAAAGTGTCATTATCACTTACAAGTGGATCCATGGGGTCCCAAAATTGACACAAAGATGCCCAGGGTCGACCATGTATCAATCAATATGGTTAAGACACGTTTTAGGGTAATTTAGTATTATTATAATATTATTTGTTAACCCTTATTTACCGGATTTACCCTTAACCATGGTAAATAAAATATTTACCGCAGTAATTATTCAAAATGTCTAAAAATAAAAGTTACCTATTTACACAATTTGAACATCCTGATTCCAAATATGGAATCCATTTTTCTAAATTCAAAACACAGAAGTGGCAGAAATTAATTTAAAATTAATTCCCGCTGTCAAAACAAAAAGCGTGTTTTTAAGAGGTAATAACTATCAAAAGATTGACACTTGTTTATGTTCGGTTTAATTGTAAAATTATGTCCAATGACCAACATTATATTAAATGGTAAAAATATATTCTAAATATACTTTAAAAACACTCAAAATCACAATTTATCACTATTAATTATTTTGATTAAAAAAGTTGTTTTTAATTAAAATTTAGTAATTTTCACTATTCATCAAAATATGAAAGTTATCCGAAAAGTACCAAAATTTCACCTTAGGCTAAATTTGATATTCCGAATCCAAAAATGAAGTAAATTTTAAAATATAAAATATATATAACTTCAAAAAGTAGGTATTACTATTCATAACAGCTAGTTTGATTGGTTACGGTGTGTTAGAACTCGGTGTTGCGTACAACACACGCTAGCGTACCGTGGAAGCTTGGGATGTTTCATTTTAAATTTTTGATGTCCCCATTTAGTCAAAAAGTTTAAAATATAATATCTAAAAAGGGTTCACTATTAAAATTTGGTAAAAGTGCAATACTGAAAATGAATTTGTTCTTACATTATGTCTAAGAAACTCATAATATGAATTCTAAAATTATAAGGATTATATAAAGTTTAAAATTTAGTTAACACTATTCATAACCTCTTTTGAATGGATTTTTTTTAAGTCATGGTGTGATTGAACTCAGTGTTGCGTGTAGTGCAAGTTATTGAATTATTTTGAAGAAATAACACACTATGAAATCTTGGGGTGTTACATTCTCCCCTCCTTCAATAAATTGCGTCCTCACAATTTGAAATTGTTCTTCGAAAATAAAAGGTTGAAAATAAAAAATATCTTTATGGGAAAACCCACATCGGAAATTGGGTTACTAAAATTTATTCTTAATATGAGGAAAAGAGAAATGAAAGGGTCACCACTAAATTATAATCTTGATTAGGAGAACATTGGTGGCAATTAGAGACATATAATTGGAGGAAAAACGTAAATATTTATAGGTAGTGATTAAGGTCATCAATCACAAACAAGTATAAAATTGAGGTCCTTAAAATCATCAATCTATGATGATTTAAAGTACCATCGGTTCAACAAAATATAGGGTATTGGAATAACACATTTTTGACGTTTTAAAATATCTTAGTTGAAATCCCACATCGAAAAATGAATTAACGAGGCCTCTATAAAGAGTCGAAAGTATGAAGATTACCGAAAATAACACATACTAGGGTTCCATGTAGGAAAATATGGATATGGAAGAAAAATCTAACCATCAATTATCTGATGGAGAGTGGTAGAGAACATGGCTATGAAAAGGCCAACAATCCCAAAGCCATAAATTAGTGATGATTTAAGGTACCATCTAGGAAAACATTTTTGTTCTAAGTTGATTTTCTTAATATTGAGGAATTTATTTATGAGATTGGCTAAGATCATAAGGAGATATACTTACATTATAATTAGAGTTTTGTCCATTAATAAATTTCTACCACAAACTCATCTTTCACTCGTAAAAAAATTCTATTTATACTATTCGTACAGGGTTCCAAAATAAACGAATTTATAATTCATCTACAAGATCTTTTAATAAAAACTACATTATTTAATCCAGGACATCTCGTGGGCCATTGGTAGGTTATACACCCTTGTCGCCCTTCGGTTGCGGGTTTAAGTCTCGCGGCCTTTCCGGTCACGATGGGTTGCCGCCCGACCTCCGGGTTGTCCTTTTATGGCAATCCAAAATTAATCTCAAACTTAGAATTTATCCAAAATACTTCTGTCCAAACTCACAGTCCAACATTTATAAGGAAGGTAAACATAATGTAGATCCTTTTTACCCTGTAATAGAATATTAATACATTTATCATGTATTCTTTTAAAACACTGAAACATCCTGATTTACCATAATCCTTATTGATTACATTCATGCACCCTTATTCCATATAGAATGCTGGATATACTTAATCAACCCAAAAATGTTTTAAACCCCAACAATGATGGAATATACAAATCATTAATCAGCTTCAAGGTAGTCAAGAATATCCAATATGATTTATCCAAATCAATCATGTATTATCCTAAAATAACTACCTCGGTATCAGAACCATATTATGGTTTATCTTTCTCTCAACCATATATTTTCCAAAAATTTAACCTTCTATTGAGTCACTTTTCTTTGTTCCACACAATCTCAAGTCCTTAATGAAATAGTACTGCAGTACAATCCTTATATACTCCACAATTATTATAACAAGTACATTGTTTATACAACACTCAATTGACATAATCAACATAAGAACTCTAATCATTCCTCTTCATCTGTGGTAGTATCATAACTTGATTATTATCCAATAGCATCATTTGCGGCATAGTCTGATGACTGGGACATAGGTTCGCATAGTGTCCAAACTCCTTGCAAATGAAGCATTGTACATTTGAAACCATTTTCTTACCCTTACAGTCACGTACTTTGTGCCCTTTTCCTCCACACTTATAACAAACTCCCATTCCTTTCAGGCAAGTTCCAGGGTGTTTCTTTCCATAGTTACCACATATGGGAAAATTCTTCTTTTCCCTCTTACTTTTATCCATCTTTCTCTCTTCCATCCTTTTCTTCTCTTGCTTCCCTTCAAAGCCATAGGACTCAGTAAACTCTTTACTTATCTTATCAACACATGATATTATTTCTTCATATGATGATAATACATGGGAGACTATTTCTCTTATAAATTCTAGCTTAAGACCATGAAAGATATGATCCTTCCTTCTCTTTGAATCATGTGCATTTCTGGATTTCTCATTCCTTCTACTGGGCACCATTTCTAAACAATGGCATACACTAGATCAGTTTATGAATCAAAATACATAATCCCATACTTATAAAACACTTGACATAAATTGAACTATTTATGGATATAATCCATAATCATAAGAATGTTTTCTTTGAGGAAGTATATACTCATAATCCCTTCAAAATGATTTGTAAAGAAAATGAGAGTTATCCTAAGCATATCCCCCGGGAGTGTCGTAACCAAGAGTGCAGCAAGGCCCGTTGTCGTGCACCAGTTCCCGTTCGAGTCTAGCTCAAAGCGGTGTTTTCGTGTTTTACCCCTAGGTACATCTGTGCCAGAGCCGCCTCTACCTGCTCGTATCCAGACAGGGATGTATTGCTCGGAAAACTCACAAAATCTCTACAATACCAAAATTCTAGGAAGTTCTTCTATACTAATCCTCAAAGTTCATCTTAGGTCTACGTGCTCTAATCAGAGTTTATCTAAATCTAGTTTCCAAGGATTGTACTAAACTTCCTCTGATACCAACTGTAACACCCCGACCCCAGCTACCCAGAGTCGGTGCATTACTTCGTAACATTGGCATGATCATAAGAAAGATCAAATCTCGAAAGATCGATTGGTTTAGTAGCCTTGGAAACACTAGATATATTCATAAGTCTTACATTACATCATAAAATGTAAAACTACTACAACAACATATTGTCTCCATAATCCACACTAATATCCCCACATAATATCCCTGAAGGTCATTCATAATTTACTTCTTCACTTCCTGGGAGAAATAAAACATAGAAAAGGGGTGAGCTCAAATGCCCAGTAAGGATAACAATATAGCGGAAACTTTCATAAATAAGAATAAACATTTAAGGAAATGTATAACTAAAACAAAAGCATTTCAAGCATGAACTTTCAACATGGTATGGCATAAATAAAATGAAATAATGCCATTTACTTATTCACATGGATATTCTACTAATCGAATAATCACATGCAAAAATCAATAACCACTTTCATAATGTTGGAATGCATAATGCCAGACTATCATAACCACATAGCCAAGGCCTCGTGCCAAGAATACAAATAAGATTTTGTCAAGGCCTTATGGAAAGACACTAGTTTGTCTCATGAGACCTACCGATGCATCGAGGAGCTATAGCGGGCTCCACCCGTCACTTATTAAGTCCAATGCATTCCCATATGAAAAGGTTTAAACATAACATAAAAATTCGTATTAAATCTAGCATACGAAATGTCAATAATTTCACCATAAATTATGAATGGTTTAAAAATAGCAGATCCATAGTCAAACATATCACAAAACCTTCAATACAATATATAAGTTTGGTATCATAATAAATCAACTTCAAATAATCTTAAAATCCATCAAAGGATGTTGACGTAGATGAAATCAAAATTCTTTTTAAAGAAATATCTCCTTTTATTTTGAAATAATTTAAGATCCATATAAAATAAAACATTTTCTTTGAAAATATTCTTATAAGCTTGTAAGGAAAGCTTTGAAGATTTTATAACGGCGTAAAATAACCGCACCCGCCGTATAAGTTAAAAAAAACATTCTTACCTCAATTCTGTTGAAAAGGTTAAAAAGGACCTTGTTTGGAAAACAACGGAAAGATTCCTTTATAAACCTCTTATAAAAAGTCAAACAATGGTATAAATGACTTTAACCCATATTCTTGTAAATAGTAAAAATGATTTGAAATACATTTTTAAGAAACATGGATGTGGATGATAAAGATATCCCAGTAGATTATTACGTATAAACAACCTCGGATAATGAAGAGATTGTGAAATAACACTTACCTTGTACTTTTCCTTGGTTGGGGTAGGTTAACCTCCTGTATAATGGTGAAATAATTGTTATTAAATTATACAATAATCATATACATTAATATGATATCATATATGATCTTTTAATATTGATTTGATAATAATATCTTAGTATTATCGTTGTTTCGTGTGTTAACTTACTTGTTTTCTTTTGTATGTTTTGTTACGTAAGACATGTATGTAAAGGATAGGTTGTATATTATTCATATCCAGAATGATATCAAGTCCTTAAACATCATTTTTTAAATCATCAAATGATAATTATACTTGAATGGATACGATGGAGAATGAATCTCATCGCGTTCGTGGAGACGGTAGTCCGTACGTACGCACGAGCGACAATATCATTCTTTTGATATTAAAATAATATATAAATGGATGTTATATCATATATACAGAATCATTAACATGTTATATTTATTATTTACATGAGTTACACATCATTATTATACCCATCCAAATAATATTATATTGAATAACAATTACACCACGACGTGGAGACAGTAAGCCGTACGTACGCACGTATGGTGACATGTTATTCAAAGGGTGGATAGAATACTGAATATGGTTGTACCATATTTATAATAACATCACAGTATATTTAAGATACTGGAGTTATTATTTTATAATGGTAAGAACAAAGAAAGAGGAAGTGGAAGAAGAAAGGAACTTAGAAAAGGGTAGTGAAATCATTACCTCTTCTTCGGGTTCTTCCTTTTGATTTGATCAAAAGGGATCCTTAGGTTGTCTTTCTGATCAAACTAAGGCCTCTAGGTTGTAGTGAGGGATGTTGGGAGAGTATTTGGGCAGAGTGTGGCCGAACCAAAAGGCTTTAGAGGTGTGAAGAAATGAGAAGGAGGAGTGCCCTTTTATAAGAGGGGTGAGGGGCACCTTTGGAAAAGCTAGAAATATTAATTTATAATAAATTCATATTCGGTTTCCAATGGCTCCAAAGTTGACTATTCAAAGGCTAAGGTGGGGATAGGTCGCAAACCACTCAACCAATAGAATTTAGACAGGTTTGGGTACTTATATTAACCTTATCTTTAAGTATTAACTCTAAGTTAATTAGTTTCACTTTTACAATGTCTCTTTGTATTTTTATATAATATGGTTAATAAACATACTATATACATCCAAGCGACCCACAAGTGGTCCATTAATGATGAACCTATCATGAAATAAGTCTCTTGGCCGAACCTTAGATTTTTAGGAATTTAATATCAATTAATAATATAATATTTGTTTTAAGAACTCTTTTATGTCAATTTTGACACTATTCAATAGTTGATTTTTGTGAAACTCATAACAGATTGATTACATCGAAAAAAGTCCATTAAATCAATCCTAATATATCATATTATCCTAGAAAAGTAGTTTAATTCATTAAAAGGTTTATATTATATTTATTTGGGTATTTATAATATCAATTATTTTATTTGTTCACTATTATAGTAATTACTGCATCATCATTGTGTCATAAATAAAATAAATTATTTAATGTCTAAAAATTATAAATAAAATATCCTTATGTAGGAAATCTTTTTAGATTTCTAAGGAATATTTATAATCTAAAATCCAACTTATATAACCCTATGTAACAATTGTTTTTCTAAAAGATATATGCTTGTGTCATTTTTGTATTCATTTTGACTTAATTAAAATAAAGTGTCATTATCACTTACAAGTGGATCCATGGGGTCCCAAAATTGACACAAAGATTCCCATGGTCGACCATGTATCAACCAATAGGGTTAAGACACGTTTTAGGGTAATTTAGTATTATTATAATATTATTTTTTAACCCTTATTTACCGGATTTACCCTTAACCATGGTAAATAAAATATTTACCGCAGTAATTATTCAAAATGTCTAAAAATAAAAGTTACATATTTACACAATTTGAACATCCTGATTCCAAATATGGAATCCATTTTTCTAAATTCAAAACACAGAAGTGGCAGAAATTAATTTAAAATTAATTCCCGCTGTCAAAACAAAAAGCGTGTTTTTAAGAGGTAATAACTATCAAAAGATTGACACTTGTTTATGTTTGGTTTAATTGTAAAATTATGTCCAATGACCAACATTATATTAAATGGTAAAAATATATTCTAAATATACTTTAAAACCACTCAAAATCACAATTTATCACTATTAATTATTTTGATTAAAAAAGTTGTTTTTAATTAAAATTTAGTAATTTTCACTATTCATCAAAATATGAAAGTTATCCGAAAAGTACCAAAATTTCACCTTAGGCTAAATTTGATATTCCGAATCCAAAAATGAAGTACATTTTAAAATATAAAATATATATAACTTCAAAAAGTAGGTATTACTATTCATAACAGCTAGTTTGATTGGTTAAGGTGTGTTAGAACTCGGTGTTGCGTACAACACACGCTAGCGTACCGTGGAAGCTTGGGATGTTTCATTTTAAATTTTTGATGTCCCCATTTAGTCAAAAAGTTTAAAATATAATATCTAAAAAGGGTTCACTATTAAAATTTGGTAAAAGTGCAATACTGAAAATGAATTTGTTCTTACATTATGTCTAAGAAACTCATAATATGAATTCTAAAATTATAAGGATTATATAAAGTTTAAAATTTAGTTAACACTATTCATAACCTCTTTTGAATGGATTTTTTTTAAGTCATGGTGTGATTGAACTCGGTGTTGCGTGTAGTGCAAGTTATTGAATTATTTTTAAGAAATAACACACTATGAAATCTTGGGGTGTTACAAACATGAGGAAAACAATACATGTTATATAAGAGACATACTAATTGAGCACAATATAAACATGAAAATAAAGGCATGATAAAGAATGATAATCATAACCTGGAGATGTGGAAACAAAACATAACATGGAATGAGCATGAGCCAAGGCTCATGGCACATGGAGCATGAGTAAACCCTCATTTAAAATGAAGCATGAGTAAACCATCATTTCAATTTAATTATAATGAGTCAACACTCATTACACATGATGTATCATGATACTATACTTTACCCAATGCATTGTAGCTCTATCAGGATGCACCCTTCATAATCATTTCATTTCATGCATAAGTGTGCCACATAGATCATACAACATGGATTAATTGAAATCATAATTCCTTCCATGAAGACTATATAAGGAATACATAAATGTAATTACTCAGTAAACTAGTACATGTGAATAAAAATTAATAACCTTGATGGAGGTGTGGGTATGGTATTCACTACACAATGAATTTGGCATGGATATTCTGGTTTAATTTCAGCATCATAACAACGTCAAATAGAAATTAGTAAAATGGTTTGATGAGATTGAAAGGGCTAGCTCATAAGCTATTAATTAAATGGACAGTAATCAGATCATGGGACATAATATACCAACAAATGGAATGGAATATTATGCATAATATCAAATAATAGCTTGAATGTAAATGAGGAGAGAGAAATTCCATACAGAATTTCGGCATGGTAATGGGTGTACATGGGGTGAATTAATGAGAGAGAAAAGGGTATATCATTATAAAAAAATAAATAAGAAATTATAGGGAGGTTTGAAATCATAGCCCAATGTTTATAATTGAAAAAAAGGTATACAAATATTAGGAAACATGGTCATAAATAAGGAAAGTGAGAATCCCTAACTAAGAAGTGTGATCCCAATGGCTTGGGAGGGGCTTGAGAGAGGCTTCATGGGAGCTTGGGGAACCTTTGGAGGATTTTAGAGAGGTGAGTAAAGAGGTTGGATGAACTCCAAGGGCTTTTAATGAAGAGAAAGTGGGAGCATGGGTGGGTTTATGTTGGAAAGGAGAAGGAATTCTTTATTATTCAGGTTTGGGACACCACCCATTAAACTAATCAAAACCACAAACCAACACATGGTTTTTTCCATGGTTTCTTCCAAAGGGGAGTAAGAAAAAATATTTTATATGGACAATGATCAAACATCTTAAAATAATAGGGTTTCTTATCTAGAGGTAATCCACACTCTCAAGGAAAACAATTTAAAAGGACCAAATGTTTTATATGCCTTGAAGGGTCCACTAAAGCATTGTAAAATAAATCAAACAAACAAAAAATCACATTATTTTAATAGTAAAACATATATTGGCCAAAAATCATGTTTATAGTATTTTATTACATCACTAATGGGTCATTAGGATGTCATAAAACACATTATATATTTAAACTGTATTTAATTTTTACCAAAATAAATTTGACTGTCTCATAAAATTATGAAAAATTCTTCATTGGATAATTTCAAAATCCTAATTCCAAAAATAATATTTATTTTATCTAAATAATTTTCTAAATATGTGATTTTTTACTTTTAATATAAAAACCGATATTTATCAAAAAATCATGTATTTTGACAAAAACACCTTTGAAACCATAATAAAAATTAAAATTGAATTCATAAAATTATAAAATTAATTATATTTTTTAAAAATAAATTTACTAATATTTATAAAATTCTTATTAAAATATTCTTTAATTCAAAAATACGTTATTTCATTAAAATATATTTCTTAGTTGAATTTTAAATAAAAATACTATTTGCGCTTAAAAAACTATTTACAAAAAAAGAATAATAAAATTATTGTATATTAATTATTATATACAAAATTAATTCACATATTCATATTGATAAGGTCTTGTTACATAACCCCTAATAACACCTGCACAAGACCGAAGGTTAAAGTGCTTGATGGTGATAGACTCTTTGGGTGGATCGAATAACATCATTCGGCTGGTAATCTTTATTAACTTCTACTTCTCACATAGTCAGTTCTGCTCAAGATTAACGTGTTCAAGCTCAGATTGGTCTTGGTCAAGTTTGAATCCCAATGAAGCCAACTCCTTTTCATGTTCCGACAAATGGGATTCGTACGGGGATAACCTACTGGATGAGTCCATTATTTCCATTTTCTGAGTAATTGGATTTGTCAAAGCCCTATATTTATAATAAACACGTGATCACTATTCAACAACTATATTAGTAATGATCAAAATTATAAAGGTTAATTTAAAATTTAATAACATAAAACCAAATAAGTGCATACATTTTACATAACCATATGAATACATTTAAATCAACTAATATAAATTTTCTTTTATGACTTTTTGGGTCGTTACAATCACCCCCCTTAAGAAATTTTTCCCTAAAAATTTACTTTTCCCACACTAAAATAGATGTGGGTAGCTCTGCTTCATCAATTCGTATGATTCCCACATTGCTTCTTTAATCTTGTGGTTTTTCCACAACACCTTGATGAGGGGCACTATCTTATTTTGTAGAACATTTTCTCTATGATCTAAGATCTTCACAGTTAAATCCGTGTAAGAAAGATCATCCCCTAACTGTACTACCTTTGAAGTGAGTACATGTGAAGGGTCTAGTATGTACTTATTTAAGAGGATTAAATTAAATACATCATTTACTTTGTCAATGGTAGGTGGAAGTGCATGTCGATACGTCACAGCCCCAACATGATCAAAAATCTTGTATGCTCTGATGAACCTAGAACTTGACTTCCCTTTCTTTCCAAACCCGATGATCTTCTTCCATGGAGACATGCATAGAAATAACATGTATCCAACTTTATTATAAAGGTCCCATTGAAGGTTATCAGCAAAACTATTCTACCAACTCTAGGATTCTGTGATATACTACTGAACGAATTTCACCTTCTCCACCATTTCATAGACCATTTCTGGTCCTAGAAGCTTATGCTCACTGACATCATCCCAACATGATAGTATTTTGTACCTCTTCCCATACAAGTCTTCAGATGGTGTCATTCATATGATAGAGTGGAAACTGTTATTATAAGACAACTCAACTAGAAGAAGATGTTGATGCCATCCTCCTTTGAAGTCCATATAGCATGATCTCAACATGTCCTTATGTGTTGGGACAGTCCACTCAGATTGGCCATCATTTTGAGGATGATAAGCCATATTCAAGTTCAGTTTAGTATCCAGAGAATGTTGAAGACTCTTCTAAAACTTAGATGAGAATATTGGATCTCGATTGGATACAATTGATAATGGTACCCCCATGGAGAATTATCAAATCTATGATAAATATCCATTCCAGTTTATCAAATGAGAAATCCTCCACAATTTCAATGAAGTGTAAAGACTTTGTAAGACGATCCAAAACTACCCAAATTGCATTGTTGCCTTTGGATGTCTTCGGATGTCTGGTGACAAAGTACATGGTGATGTTCTCAAATTTCCATGTTGGTATGGGTAATGGTTGTATCATCCCCTTAGACTACTGTCTTTTCGCCTTCACTTGCAGACACACCACACACATTTATGTAAATTAAGCAATCTCCCTCTTCATATTATACCACCAATAACACTCTTGGATATCTCGATACATCTTTTTGTTTCCAGGGTGAATAGAGAAATTTGAACTATTTTCATCATCCAAAAGATCCTTCTCCAGCTCCAGACATGATGGAACACCTAGTGTTTCCCAAATCTCACAATTCCTTCTTTATTAACATTGAACTAAGAGGACTTCCATTTTCTGATAGCTTCCACTTTCTTCTAAGTTCCCACATCATCCTTTTGAGAATCCATTATCCTTTCCAAAAGAGACTGCTAAAAAATAATTTGTGAAAGGATAGATGATGTTCCCTTCATTATGATTTTCAATTACATCTTCCTCAACTATAAGAATATTTTATTCTTTTTAGTTCTCATTCATTATAGAATCGTTGTGTCCTTTATACTTAGATCATCTGCCACCTTGTTCGTTTTACCAGGGTGGTAATGACTGAATAGTCATAGTCTTTGATCAGCTCTAACCATATTCATTGGAACATGTTCAGCTCTTTTTATGTTAATATATAGTTGAGGATTTTGTGGTCCATATATATTTCACCCTTTTCCCCAAAGAGATACTGCTACTATATTTTTAAATATAAGATCACCACATCCAACTCCAGTTCAGGTGTTGGATAATTATACTCGTGAAATTTCAATTTCCTTGAATCATAGGCAATGAATTTGTCATTTTTCATCAACACACATCCCACATCCTTATTCGAAGCATCACTGAATACCACAAAAAATCCTCCACTTGTTGTTAATGTGAGAATGGGCACAACGATAAGCCTTCTTTTCAACTCATTAAAGATTTATTCACATTCATAACTTCAATAAAACAATACTACTTTCCGAGTTAGCTTGGTAAGAGGGTTGCAAAAATCATGAGAAATTTCTCACAAATCACCAATAATATCCAGCTAACCCCAAGAAGCTACAGATATCCATTACTGATGTTGGACTCGACCATCCATCTATTGCAACTATCTTGGAGGTATCCATAGATATCCAGCTGCTTGTGATGATATGGCCCATGAATGAGACTTCCTTCAACCAGAACTCACACTTGTTTTACTTTTCATAGAGCTTCACCTTTCTCAAGGTCTCTAGTACAGTTATTAGATGCTCCTCGTGATCCTCCTTGGTTTTGTAGTATGTTATAATATCATCTATAAGGACTACTAAAAATTTGTCAAGGTAATCTCTATTGACTCTATTCATCAAGTCCGTGAATATTTCTAGAACATTAGTGAGTCCAAAAGGCATTACTAAGAATTCATACTGCCCATATCTTGTACAAAAAGTGTTCTTGGGGATGTCTTCCTTCTTCACCATTACATGATAATATCCTGACTGAAAATCTACATTGGAGAATTATTGTGCTCCACATAGATGATTGAAAAAATCATCAATTCATGGGAGAGGATACTTTTACATTATTGTGATTTTGTTAATCTCGTGATAATCGATGCAAATGTGCATTGTACCATCCTTCTTCTTGACAAAGAGGATCGGTGCACCCCATGTTGATGCACTTGGTTGTATAAACCCTTAATCTAGATTCTCATGTAGTTGTTTTTTCAAATCCTCAAGCTTTACAAAAACCATTCTATATAGAGTCTTGGATATTGGAAATTCCCTAGGTATAAGATCAATTGAGAATTCAACATCTCTTCTAAGTGGAAGAAAAGAAAATTCCCCAGGAAATACTTCAGCAAATTCCCTTAGCATAGGCATGTCTTCATGGATGGTTTCCTCCATATACTCAATCATCTGAGACAGATACGCATGCTCAAAGGGAAGAAATATCCACAGTTGATATGATGATGCTAAATAAGATTTATCTTCCTCCTTTCACTTGTATAGAATCAGGGGTCATTTCTCCACATGTAGAGTGATTTCCCTCTCATGATAATTTATGTAGGCTCTATACAGGGAAAGACCATCTATGCTGTGAATTGCATCAAATTACACAAGAGGGAGTATGATGAGGTTCGCATAGAAGTTAAATCCACCTATTATGATATGGGAGGAGTTATATTCATGGGATGAAATGATTTACCCATTTGTTTTACTCACTGAAATCTTTATATTCATGACTTTTGGTGGTGTTGGGTTTGTTCTACTAAACATTTGGGATATAAAAGATTGTGTGGAACCTGAATCAAAAATTGCATTCACTATTCTTGAATGAATAACTAGAATACCTATCACCACTTCACCGTTGGGGTTCACTTCCGCGGTAGTGATGGAAAAAGCTTTCCCTTGCGACCGTGGAGGTTGTTGGTTTCCTCTAAGAACCCTTGGTTTTGGTCACTGATTTTCATGTTTCCCGGGTTCTTTGAAGTTGTAGAAATGAACAATGTGTTGAGGATCGAACATAGCATTCTTCTCCTCTATTGTAGCTGTAGGTTTATCTTGCCTATAGATAATGGCTAGGTTCCCTTCTCTTCGACACATAAATCATTTCCCCATCCCCTTTAGGAAATTTATGGGGTGCTTCTTTCCACACCATTGGAAAGTGGGGTGCGGGATTTTCATAGCACCGTTGGATTTATCCATCAGACCACCAGAATTGATGTGCACCTTACGATTATTATCCCCATGATATGCCAAAGACTCTCTGATTTCCATTTCGACCTTGAGGGAACATCAGACAATTTCCTCATATCTGTCAAAGTCATAGATCGCCAGTGCTTTCCGCAAGCTAGGTTTCAGCCCACAAAAGAAGCGATTAACCTTGAAATCAAGGGTAATGACATAGAGATAGGTGTATCATGCATGCCTTTTGTGGTATTCCTCGTACGTTCTGATATATTCTTCATTTTTCTACTTGAGGTAAAGGATGTAACTTTCCATCTTAAACCAGAGTGTTCAATGAAAATATGTTTCATAAAACCTCTTCATGAAATCCTTACATTCCAATGCCTCGATCACCTCCTCATGCTTCATATATTTTTAATAAATTCCCACAATTGATTAGCTTCACCCTCTATATGATAAGCTGATATGAGATATTTATATTATTTGGAACATTGAATGATGGAGAAGGTCATTCCAATGGAGTTAATCCATTGTTAATAGATTGGGGGATCAGATGATCCGTTAAAAGTAGGAGGTCTTAGTCTCATGAAGCTTTTGATATCAATTTTTCCATTCTTAGGGGGGTTTGAACATTCCTCTTGACCCACATTTCTATTCAAATAATTATTCAACTAAGATAGAATCAATAAAAAGATCGTGATTCCTTCTCCCATCAAATTTGGAATCTCATTAGAACAGTCATCACATTGGTCTTCGCATCGATTGTTACCCGAGTCCCCCTATTACCAGCCATTGGCTGGAATAAAAGGAATGTTAGTGGTATCACATAAAGGGTAATCCAAGGACAAAACTGACAACATATAAATAACTTTAATTTCCTTAACCTATGAATCCACATGCTTCAATCTATGCTATTCATGATCTACTTTGTAATATATATTCTCAGGGGAATTTTTTAATTCCATTAATAAGGGTTCATATAATGCTTGTGAATTTACCAAAGAATTTCACCGAGAGTGTCATAGACAAGAGTGAAACAAGGCCCCTTTTCATGTACCAGGATACCTCGAGTCAAGCCTAAAACACATTGTCGGGGTTTTCACCACTAGGTACATCTATGCTTGATCCGCCTCTATTTTCTCGTATCCAGGAAGGGATGTATTTTATTGATAGACCCCTTACTCAATAATCACAAAAACGTAGGTATATTCTTATTATACTTAGTCTTTTAACTACGGTTTCAAGTCGGTTTTCTAATCCTACTCCCAAAAATAACTAAACATATCCTTTGATACCAACTATGACAACCCTGCTATTTATTATACAAATAAACACGATTTATTACCTAAAAGTTTCACTTGATACAACACAGAAAATCAATAAATATAGTGTCTTCAGGGATTAAAAACATTACATAATAGCTTAAAACATGAAACACAATATCATTATTGAAAACTTCTTTTACATGACCACTACATTCCAACGTACTTAGCATTCCATTGGAAATCCTAAGGACATTCATAAGGAAATGGTGAGCTATAAAGTCCAGTAATAGAATAAACATGGAATAAAATGATGAAAAATACATGTTAGAAAATAGTAATATCAATATATCACAAGAGAAACATGAACATAAAGGCATGATAAAGCTTGGTATTCATAACATGGAGATTTGGCAACAACACTTAACATGGAATTAGCAAGAACCAAGGCTCATAGCACATAAAGTATGAGTAAAACCTCATTACACATGAAGCACAAGTAAAACCTTGTTGCACTTAAATTATCATGAGTCAACACTTATTGAACATGATGTATCATGATACTATACTTTACCCAATGCATTGGAGCGCTATCAGGACACACCCATTATAATCATTTTATTTCATTCAAAAGTGTAAAACATAGATCATACAACATGGATTCATTGACATCATAATTCATTCCATGAATAACAGATGTGGAATAAATAAATTTAACTCCTTAATAAACACATACATGTGCATAAAGGTGAATACCCTTGATAGAGGAGTGGGTATGGTATTCACTACACACTGATTTTTTCAAGGACATTATGGTGTAATTTCAGAAGCATAATGACGTCAAATAGAAATTCATAAAATGGGTTGATGAGAGGGAAAGGGTTATCTCATCATTTATATATTAAATGGAAATTATGGGGATCATGGGACATAATATATGAACAAATGGAATAGAATTTAGATGCATATTGTAAAATAATTTCTTGAATGTATTTGAGGAGTGAGAATTTCCTTATGGAATTTCGGCATGGTAACATGTGAAAATGGAGGCAATAATGAGATAGAAAGGGGTATCTCATCATGAAAAAATAAAGTTGACAGTATGAGGGAGGTGTGAAATTATACCCCAATATTTATAATTGATAATAAAAGGGCATAACAATATAAGGAATCATGGACATAAAAAAAAGTGAGAATCCTTTACATGGAAGTGTGATCTCAACAACTTGGGAGGGGCTTGAGAGGGGATTATTGGGAGCTTGAGGGGCCATGTGAGGATTATAGATACAATAGGGAAGAGGTTGGATGAAATCTATGGGCTATGAGGGAAGAGGAAGTGGGATCTTGGGTGGGTTTATATGGGAAAGGAGAAGGAACTCTCAATTATTTAGGGTTGGGACACCTCACATTAAACTAATAAAAACCACAATACAACCAATGGGTTTTTCCCATGGTTTTTTCCAAAGAGGTGAAAAAAACAATATTTTATAAATAAAATGGACAAACTTCTTAAAATAATAGGGTTGCTTATGTGGAGGTGAGTCACACTCTCCAGGAAAAAAATTTAAAAAGAAAAAATGATTTATAATCCTTGAAGGGTCCACTAAAGATTTGTATAATAAAAAAACAAAAAATCAAGTTATTTTAATGATAAAACATATATTATCCAAACATAATGTTTATATTATTTTATTACATCACTATTGGGTCATTATGATGTTATAAAACACATTATATATTTAAAGGGAATTTACTTTTTACCCAAAAAATCTTCTATCTCAGAAAGTTATGAAAAATTTACGGTTGGAAAAATTCAACATCCTGATTCCAAAATTAATATTAATTTTATTTAAATAATTTTATATAAATGAGAATTTTTACTTTTAAAATAAAAATGGACATTTATAGAAAATTCTTCATTTTTGACTAAAATAGCTTTCAATCATTAATAAAAATTACAATTGCATTCATAAAATTTTACGATCATTTATATTTAATAAAAAGTAATTTAATAATAATAATAGTAACTTATTAAAATATTCTTTAATTAAAAAATCTATTAATTCATTAAAATAGATTTTTTAGTTTAATATTAAATAAAAATACTATTTGTGCTTTAAAAACTATTTAAAAAGTAACAATAATAAAATGATGTATGACTCAATCTTGTCCTTAGGCATGGAAAAATAAATTGATATTCCTAGTGTAGCATAGTGGTTGACCAGGGTCGTCTCACATGATGATCTTTTTCACTGAAGGCATGATTAATAATAACAAATTAATTTACATGAATTTTAGAAATTCAATGCATGGAAAATGGTAAGGAAATTTTATTTACATGAATTAATTAATTAACTCAAATCATGAGTCCTTATTTCAATATCCATTATTCACTTTAATCACCCAATAATCCATTTTACTCATTCAATATTATAAACATTGAAATCTAATACCCAACATCACTCGATTCCTATAAAACTCACGACTCCTAGGTATGTAAAGTAAAACATAATTCACGTGTGGGAATTCAATTCCAGTTTAAATCTCAAAACAAAAATGTCAGAAGCTTCTTAGTTAAACATTTAAAGTGAACTCCATTTTAAAATTATTCTTTGTTTTTCTTCTAATTGGGGGTTCCGTTCTTCCATGATGAACCTACAAGAGAGAATTACTCAATTAAGTGAAAGGATAATGTCATTAAAATAAAAAATATAGGAGGGAGTGAGATGAATGATATGATACTTCAATGAAAATATATTCGAATAAATATTACTAGAATGAAAGTAAACATATGTCTTGATATGATCCCCCAAGTGGGTCCTAGATTCATTTACTCCATCTAGAGGTCAGTACTAGCTGTTATCCATAATCTAATGTTGGGTGGATCTTCTTGGACATGAACCACCACATGTTTTTCTTCCCAGATTATAATTCATTGTTCTTGTTGAAGATAATTCCATGTATAGATTACACTTGATCCTACCCATTCGCAATGTGGTACAACCTGTATGGCGGGGATAAGATGATGTAGGGAACCTCCTCTTATTCATTTGCTACGTCTGCAACGTCTTATTCAAAATCCAGTGGTTTCTCCATATGTGCTCCATGAAAAGAATAAAAAAGGGAGATTCAAAATTTAAATTTGAAATATTAATTTCAAAATATTCCCTTTTATGGTAGGTTACATGTATATTTTGTTCTTTTGGTGTGGCCACTTTTATCTATTAATGGGATTCCTCAAGAATCTGATAAATATCCTTAGGGAGCTACATGTGTTCCTCAAGAGGTGTAATTTCTTATTTATCAACATCCTCCAAGGTGATGTCTGGATTGACAAAATATGAAAATTCAAAATCCTAAAGAGTGATACTCAAATCCGATTAAATGAAATAAAAAAATATAGAGTTCATGAAAAGATCATTTCCCTCAAATGATTCTGGTTCAATCACATCTTCAGTGATAAGTGCCTCTTGGATTCAATCCTCACATGATGGAGGTAGGTATTCAGGCTCCTCTAGTCTTTCTTCAATTTCTAACACTTGGGTGGTTTCCCTATCTTCCTAGGCTAGAGAGAGGTATATTGGTTGTTTCCCTTCTACATTGTAAATAATATTAGATCATGTTTCATTTAAATTTCTTCCCATGCACTCAATTTTTTTTCCAAATTTACATGATCTCCCTCTTGTAAATTAGTCGAAAATGATATCTCATCTATCTCCCCCATGAATGGTTCAGAGAGGTAGAATTGATGTTCTGGAACATACTCTTTTACCCCCTCAGGTTATCAACATCAAAAACTAGTGGGGAATGTTTTTCCACAGCTTGCTCAGGCTCTTTCTCTGGTTATGGGTCAGGTTGCTCAATTTGAGCACGAACATAGTCAAATTCTATTTTCATTTTTCTCCTTGAGTCATCCATTGTATTGCTAATACTATCCACCTGTACATTTATATTTCTATAATCCACTTCTGGTTCTTGATATTACAACTATGAGTAATCATCCCATGCATAATAATTTTAATTTGAATTCATCATGGAAATGGTTTTTTTATATTTTTTTAAAAAACTATATAAAATTGAAAATAGAAAAATTAAAGCAAAAAACTGATAATCTCCCCAGCAACGATGCCTGTTCTAATGCAAGTCTTTTATAGGGCATGGAAAAAATCATTTTATATTCCTAGTGTTGCACAGTGGCTGACCAAGGTCATCTCACTTGAAGAGCTTTCCCAGTAGTTTACCCATTTAATCTAATTCACCTACACTACTTATTTTTGTTTTCTATTTAATCTTAGAATGCTATGGAATTAATATGAATTAAAAGGATAAAAAACATGCAATGGAAGAATGATATTATTAAAGAAAGAACATGGCCTTTGTGGGTTGGTTTGCGGGTTCCATTATTCTTCTTATTTGTGTTTAAATTATGCTTGATGATTCAATTATAAGTCCTCATTCATGAATTACTATTATTTTATTTATTGTTATGAAATATTTAATGCATATATCAATCTCAATTCAAACTTATCCTATAATCATGTTTTATAACACACTTCAACCGAGCGTTTGACATCTTCTAGGACCTGGCTTCATCGTATGCCATTTCATCTACTAAATGGATCAAATCCACTATATGATGATCATGTATCGAGTAGAAGGGAGGGAATAAAATTTAATAAAAAAATTAAAATAAGTTCGAGTTCAATGTCATGGTTGAAGACTGTCGCACCTGTGCACATCACTCTTTCTCATCACAAACAAAAAAAACTTAAGAACTTAAGCGTAGAATAAATGGAATTTCCACATACGTCCCCCGGGACAAGTCTCGGGTTTGCCACGCAATTTTTATGGTAATAGGTCATAGTGGATTGATTAATTATGAAAATATGATAATTAGATTAGGGTTGGAAGAGAAAGAGATATGGAAGATTATGGATACACTTAAATAAAAAATATGCAGAAGTGTTACAAGATTAGAAAAAACTAAACTAGAAGGAAATGAAAAGAAAATTCCTATGTTAGTAGCACATCCCTAGGCCTCCTCTCCAATTTTTGCGTCGAACTCCGCTCCAGCATGGGTGAACTCCTTCTTATCTAGGACAAGGGATGCCATCCACTGGTCTTCAAATTTTAGATCTCCAAAATCTTGGTTTAAGTGTTCCCGCAGATTCTGTCCACTGAATGATTGACCATGGTAGGCCAATTAAATAGATGAATATTTTCATAGTATCTTCCAAAATGATGTTCTAAAAAATATTCTTCAATTATCCACAAAATTTCATCTTTATGAGAACTTTTTAGTAAGAGATATGGCTAATTAAATTCTATATTTTGTTCTAGCTAAATGTTTCCTTTTTTATACCCCCAAAATATTTGCATCAATGGGTCACTTTAATGAATTAATATCTCCTTGATATTCAAAAACCAAACTCCCCTTAAATAGTATTTCCAATATAATTGGAATCACATAAATTGGATGTATGTATACCGATTTATGATTAATTCATTGAGGTGGGGTCCACCCGATCGTTCTGAATAATTGTCCAACTAGATTTAATTTTTCGAACCCATGGATGGTAGAATTAAATCAAGGTAAAAAAACCAAATATTAAGATAATAATTACAATAATCCAATAAAAAATTAATAACATAAATTGGATTTATATTTTAAAATATATTCATGAATTTCCAAATATTTCAAAATCTATATATATTCCCAAATTAAGCAGTTTTTATATTTACGCTCAAAACACCCTATAAATACAAAATTGATGTAAATAACACCAGTTGATAAATTTTTAGTGATTAAATCATCGAATTACATATTAAAATGATGATATTTTATCTATCAATGTATATTCTTTATTATAAAGAAAAATAATGCACATATTTATAGTGCTAAGGTCTTATTACATAACCCCTTATAACAACTGCATAAGACCAAAGGGTATGGTGTGTGATGGTGACAAACTATTCGGGCAGCTCGAATAACATCGCTCGGATGGTATTATCTATTAAATTCCACTTCTCCCATAGTCAGTTCCTCTCAATAATAATATGATCATGCTCTACTTGGGCTTGGTCAAGAGCAAAACATGATGACTCCACCATCTTTCTGAGTTCTGACAAATTGGCTTCGTACAGGGAAAGTATACTAGATAAGGCCATTGTTTCCTTTATCTGGGTAAATTTTATGTGTTAAATCCATATATTTTTAATAATCATGTGATAACTTTTCAATCACTATATTAGAAATAGTCACAATTCTTAACGGCATTTTAAAATCCAAAAACATAAAACCGAATAAGTGCATACGTTTTACATAACTATAATAAGACCTTTAAATAGACCAAGAGGAATATTCATTAATGCATTTTTGGGTTGATACATTTAGACCTTGATGAAATGTATCTTTCCAAACATTATATTGATCATCTGCGGAGCAGCATGGTGGAATATGAGATGAGACTCAACCAAGAAGATGAAATAACTCTTGTATTCAAGGAAATGGCACTCAAATCCATAGAAAACATGAAATTTCTGGATACTTTGTAAATAAATATAATGAGAAAAAATGTGTTCTTTCTCTCATTCCCATGAAACTCAAGAAGGGGAGATGGAAATAGGAAGGAAAGCTACATCTGGATTCTTTTTGTTGTCGAAGAGTTGGGAACATTGCTTCTCATTTCCCAAGAAAGTTCAGAGATGCAATAAGTGAAAAGTAATTGTGGAGGAACCATGCTTGCATGATGGCTACATTTAAGGAGTCATAACCATTGAGAACTGAAGCTATATATTATCATTTTAATACTAATATTGATCCCAAGTTAAAACTTAAGGATTATTTTTGTATGCTTTAGAATAAATTTAAGAGATATAATAAGTGAAAAGTAATAGTGGAGGAATATTAAGAATATATAGATCTTGTAGAAGCAGAAATTGAAATACTATAAGAACTAGTGAAAGTACAATCATCAGTCCCTAAAAGAACTGATGATGTTATGGAACTAAAAATTAGAATTGAAGAATAAGAAATAGTCCAAAATGGCCTATCCTTGATGCTGGAGGAGAAGTCCAATACATTTGAGGTACATGAAGAATAATTTGTTACACTAATAAGTCAACTCGAAAGAGAATCAATTTCAAAACAAGAAAAGAAGAAAATACAATATGGTAGGTTCTCAGATGCTGATCTACTAGAGAGAACTAAACATGGTTCTGATGGATTTGAAAAAATATTTAGTGATCAAAGACCAGCATGCATGGGAAATATTGAAATTGGTTGTGATGCTGAAACTTCAAATGATATAAATAAAGTGAACCAGAATAAAGGAAAGATGAAATTTGATCATGTTGAAAAGACTCTAGAAGTGTTGAAAAAGAAACCCTTGAATCAAACTGAAAGGATAACATAAGATTATCCTCGTATTTCAAGAAAATATATGCATTCAAACTGTTTTCCCGAGGAAGAACGAATGAGGAGAAATGGAATTGAGAAGACATTTCCTTTCATGAAGTGTTAGGTTTTTGGTTATCTAGGCCATACAATTTGATACTGTGAATTGATTGTTGACGCTCCTTTCGTCACAGAATCTAAAGATCAGAAAATGGAAATGACTTAGCACAAATTGATTCATCATTTGAAGAAAATATCTAAAATCGAAAAAGGTCTGAACAAGGAGAAGATTTCCCAAAAGTCATGCAAGTTTCCTCATAGTCGCGCAAGTCCACTTGCGTGACGCATTATGGTCGCACAAGTGACTTGCGCGACCTAAGTGATAACCGTCCGGGGTCTTATCCTGCCTATAAATAGGCCATGTGGGCCCCCCATTCGGGGAGGATTTTTTTCCAGAAACTTAGATTTGAGCTCCCGGAACCCTTGTCTCTTCTCATTGCTTCCGAAACACTTCTAAGGTAATTTCTTACCTAGAACAGAAGATCTAAAGAGGGGGAGGAAGGTCTAAGTGTTGAAACTCATCAACACTTGCACGCCTGAGTGGCCCGCCCTTAAGGGAAAAGGGCCACACTTGCGCACCGCCTTACTCCTTTAATAGATCTTGTGCGCCCCTCTTCCAGAAGAACCTTAAGAGGATTCTAAAGGCTTTAATGAAGAGTCACTCAAGTATTACCCTGCGGGTTAACTATCGCGCAAGTACACCATGTGTTGTGCAGGCATACATGTGCGACCAGTTCTTTCATGCCCACGCAATACCTACGCACCTTCCATGACTTGCACGCCCCTTCCTTTTTGGGTGCCTTTCTTGCCCATTTCAACCCTCTTAAGCCATTACACATTTCCTATTCAAGATTCAGTATTCAAGACACTCTTAGAAGCCATTTATTTCATGATTCATTGATTTTACTTACTTATCTGAAAGGAATTCTGTGGAATATCTCTCAAAACCTAGTGATTTACACATCTTTATATCACTAAAGATTGAGATTTCATTCATTCAACCTCATCCTATAAGATGAGAGAATCCTTAACATGGGCCTCCTTTTGAGGAGTAATCCCCAGTCTCAAATATGGGCATCCTCTTTAGGAGTAAGCCTCAAGACCTCTAATTTGGGCATCCGCCTTAGGAGTAAGCCCCAATTCTTAATGTTCCCAAAATTGGGCATCCTTTTTAGGAGTAATCCCCAGTCCCCTTAATTTGGGCATCCTTCTTAGGAGTAAGCCCCAAACCATAAATCCCTTAACCTGGGCCACCTTTTTAGGAGTAAGCCACAGTCTTAATTTCTCTTAACCAGTCCTAATTTACCTTTGATCTGGGATTCCTTTTCCGGAGTAAAACCCAATCGTAAGTCTTCTCCTAATTTTGGCCTCCTTTTTAGGAGTAAGCCCCAAGTTAGAGTATTCAAAATCTCCATGAAGCACATATACCTTTATGGACCATGTTCCTGGATTTCATCCCTAAAGTAAATCATAACCTTTATTTATCTGGGAAGTCATACATACATAAGCCCCACATTATTTCTTATGATTGCATCTTTCATGGAACAATTGTCTATTTTTTTACCAATACCTCTTGCTTCTCACACTGATCATGACTCATGTGAGCTTAGTGTGCAAAAGTAATTGTGACATCCTTCTTTGAGCCAACAATCATAAAAATCATACTCCCTTACTTGAACTACGTGGGATCTGATTCCTTTTCTAAAACAAAGGATACATAGGTAGCCCATCTACGGGTTCGATCCCAACTCTAAAATAATCCATGTCCTTCTGAATGAAAATACACTTCAAGTGCCCCATTGAGTGGCTTTAAAACCAGCATGGTCATCATAATGACCATGAGACTTCTGTATAAATGTTTCGAAGGGTACCATTGACCAAGAATCTCTAGTAAATATAGATGAATCTCTATCAATGAAGAACCTCGAATACATACAAAATATTCTCTAAATTTCCTACATATTTAATCATTGATTGTCAGATCTGAAGAAAAATCTCATTTTATACTTGGTAATGTAATAAGTATTCATGAACATAACTTAAATCTATAAAGAGAGTCCCGGAGTAGACAATAATTCCCCTCAAAAAGGTGTGATGAGTCCGACCTCCCATCCTCTCGACCAATACAAATTCCTAAGCCTCATCAGTCCACAAACTAATGAGCACCTACCTTTAGAAAGTAGGTCCGAATGGATGTGGAATCATTGGGTGTGTCTGGTTCTACGAAGAAACCCGTCAGAAACCGATCGGAATGTTTGAACCTCCCATCAAGGCGGGAATCCCCGGATTCTGAGGGAAACAAAAATGGTGAACCCAACGTGAATCCTTAACCAAGTTAAAATGATGTTTTACCTATTTGTTAGGCCCCTATTTAAAACTCAATGAGAGGGACAAAAAAACAATCATTGACATAAGTGCTCATCCAAAATATGTAGTGGCTAAATTTATCTTGATTACGACTGTTATATCAAACAGACACTATTTTCCCAAGATCTTCTGCATTTCTAGAATGGATGCTCTCAAGTTCACACATGTGAATACTGCTGCTGCAAATGCCACTGCTGCTACTCCTACTAGATCGTCGTCCGCTCTTAGGACAATATCACCTACTCAGCCTCTTCAACGCTGGGTATCAAACACACTAGTTTTTGGGTACCGTCAACATGGTACCATCCCTACTCTGGAGGCTGCCCGATAATCCCTCCAATTAAACAACTCACATCGGTCTTCCGGACAATGACGACGAGTGATCAAGAAGCAGGCGGTGCTGACTACAGTCTCTAACCGTTTCGGGTCGTTATCCCCGGAACGCAATCACCATTCGCTCCCATACTCTGGGGAGGTGAATGAGCAGGTCCCTAAGGACCTTAATTCAAACAGAAAAGAGCCCTTCATGAGGGATCCCACCAACAATTTCTGCCATACTTGTGCGGCAGTGCACCCTAACCATGATGAGGGTAACGACTCTAGGCGTTCGGCTAAGGTTCCTCGAACCTGAGCAAGCAAGATGAACCACCAGAGGCGGAATCCGGTCAACATTGAGAAGGTTCTCATCTCTTCCATCTCTGGAGAAGTCCACAAACCTAACTTGGTGTCAAGAAATGAGTAGGCACATACACTTGCCCGTTTTAAACCCACTGTCTAGCAGACTCGTCAGGCAGCATCACGCCAATCCCTCCTGGAAATTCTAGCGAAGTACTATAGGCAGGAACATACACCTGTTTATAGATCATTAACTAGTCAGTAGGCTCTTCTGACTACATATAATGGATCTCGTCAAACACATTTGGCGAAGTGCAATCAGCAGGCACATACACCTACTAGTATTAACCAAGCCTATCAACAGTCTTGTTTGGTATGATTCAGAGAAGTTAGTCGGAAAGCCCCGACAACAAATATGAGGCAGACTCAACTCTCTACCCCCACAATTGAGTACTGTCAGGATTCACTGACAGGAACAGGAGTACACGAGCAGGAACATACACTTGCTCCAAGCCCAGAATGGACGTATAATCCCGTTCTGGCAGCTGAAGTCACCAATCATATTCTATCAATGGTGAAATATCAGAAGCAAATCCCTTCTCATATTCTTGATACCTACTAGGATATTATAACAACTTCAGTGGCATCTCAGGGAAAGACACATAAATCTATCCCCACCAGTGGAGTGATACATCAACAATTCACTCCGGAACAGACACACACATCTATTCCAGTCCAAGAGGGTTATGGGGCATACTCCCCCATATCATATGGATGACCAAGTCATGCACATACACATGATTTGAGAGGAGATCATCAGCCTAACCTGTCCATCTTTCCTGATCAGGCACATACACCTGCTCAGAGCAGCCACGTTCGTCAACAAGTGGTTTCCAAGGCGAGTAAGAAGGCCTCTAAGAAAAAGACCCACCGACCATAGTCAGGATATCAAGAGCCAATCTGTAACAAAGACTTGCTCAATGCTGGAGTTCTTGAAGCCCTCAGACAATTATCTATTTGAATTCAAGATTCTACTCCCTCAGTTCCCATTAGTGGGAACATTAATTCTGAAGGTCTTCAAAAAACACTTCCTCATGAAGGCTTGCTTCAGGACAATTCGGTCGATCTCGAAGTTTCATCTTCAGATGAGAGCCACAGGAACCCTCTGTTTGGTCAGATAAACAATGAGCAAGAGATCTCATATTTTTCTGTAACCCATTATAGTGGTCCTCCCCATGATGATGAATTTCGCTGCAAAAGTCCTCTCCGCAGTAGCGGTACACATTGCCCGGAAATTTCTCCAGTGGACAATGTAGCGCCGAGAAATCCCTCTTATCTTGAGGAAATTTCAAATGCGAAACCAGTCATGTCTGAAGCTTCATCACTAGCAGGTGAAATACATTCTCAATCAGAAGATAGCCCAGGGTGTAGGTCATTCTCTGAACCACCCCTAAGTCATGCATCCTCTAGTTTGATCAATTATTTCTCTACCAATCCTGTTGAATCCAATGAAGCAACAAGGAAACACCAACTCTAGTCAAATAAGGTAGAGGAATCTTTATGAAATGATAAAGAGGAAATGCTGAATATGAGAATACAACTGGAAAAAGGTGATGTGCCAGTGATGTTTTGGCCTCTAGCTAACTCTCAGTATAATATTCTAGAAATGTTGACGGAAGATTAAATTCATGATATTCGTCTCAACATATGGAAAACTCTTTGTCTATTGAAAAATAAAGTATTATCTTATTATGAATATGAAAATCATCTTAAGATAATAGAAGGGTTACAACGTCAGATTGATTTGGCGTCTCTATCAGTCTCTCGATATATGAAGGCTGAAAAGCAGCAGAGAGCCCATTCAACGTTCATGCTTTGGAAAACTAAGAAGATTGCATCAGTTAGTTTATAATGCCCCATATCGTATTCGTGTCAGAGGATGGGGTGTTCATGGATCACAGCATTTCACGGTGCTCTCCAATCAGCAAAGCCCACCGAAAATGGTCTCATGCAATGTTATTTCCCATGGCCGGCCACAGTCAATGGACTTTGTTTGTAATCAAAATCTTGCCCAAGAACAGACTTCAACTAGTTCCTATCCAAATCAAGAATACAGAGAACAATTTTTTGAATTAATCTTGCATCATGAAAAGGATAATATTGAACAGGCCTCTTGTTTGAAGCAAGCACGTCACCAAGTGACAGATGTGTCAGAAATCATCCAACGGTCTTTTGAACCGTGTGATAAAAGAGGAAACAGATTAATGCATCCATCTAATTCCCGTACCAAGGATTGAAAGATCAGAAGGACTTTCAAGAATGTCTTAGACATAGCATGTCAAGAACCACCCCAGCTCCCCAGACTGGGGACTCTTTTAAACCAACCCTCAGAATCAGCAAAAAGTATTTGGGGAGTTGAGCAAGAACAGTAGGAACAACCCCAGTCCACTGGACTGGGGAATTTTTCAAATCATCAATCCCCTCCTCAGAGAAAGTAGGTCTTTTCTCGATTAGGGAAGAAACCTCAAGAGGAACAAAGAGCCAAATTATCAGGAGATTCCAACCAAATTACGATTCATCAAGAAGTTCCTGAGGTATTGAATCAACATAAGGCAATGTCTCATCAAAGACATGGAAGAAGACAATATCACAGAAATGATGATAGAAGGGATTAGATGAGTTATGCATCGATTAATGTCATCAATGTCATTGTTGCTGATCCACCAGATGATGTTCACTCAAGGGACTCAGATGAAGAGGTTCCTGCTCAAGAAGATGTACGCACCGACACAAATGAAGAAGGTGTGCATACACGAAGTCAAAGGATTACTCAGAACTTAAGTAATCCTTTGAGTAACCCACTTCCCCCTCTCCAGAAAGGATCTAACAAAGGGAAGGGAAAGAACCAGGTTACATATCCTTCCTCTGGAGAAGGTCAATCGCTCTCACTAGAGCAGAGGTTTTCACAAAAGGATGAAGAAATGAACGAATTAAGAAGGTTGAATGTAGAACTACTTCAGAGTAGTCTTCTTCTTAAGAATGCTGGAGTCAGTCAGCCAAAAGAATTTTTTGCAGCTACTGAGATGGATCAAGAATATCCTCCTCTATCAGTACACCCTCACAGGTCTAATATTATGGGTCAAGTGCAACAATAGTTTGCAGTGCTACCATCGGTTGCAGCGCAAATCACCACATCTTTCCAAGCTACAGTCATTGCACTTACCCAAGTCCATGTTCAACCGGATGTTTCTCAAAAAGATAATAACTACTATTGATTCATTAACAGCTCAGTTAGAAATTATGGATGGGAAGCGTGCGCATGTTCAACCAGAAAAGAAAGTTTACCCTGAACGGGTAGATTCAATTTCTCCTCCATCCAGTTTTGGGAACCCTGTATTCCCTATTTTCAATGGATCAGGCAATCCTGAACAACAGTTGACGCATTATATGTCTTGTTGCGATCCTATGATGGGAGCTCCGGAGCAACAAGAAGCAGTGAAACTCAAATGCTTCGTGCGAACCTTGCAAGGAACAACTTTTTTTTGGTATACAAGCTTGCAATCCTGGTCAATTACCGGATGGGAGGATCTTCACCAAAAATTCCTCCTTCAATTCAGCTCAACTTTGCCAAAGACAACAGTTTTCGATCTTACAAACTGTAAGAAAAGGGGGAATGAAAGGGTCTCTGATTTCATTGCTCGATGGAAGGGATTAACATATTCTTTGAGTTTATCACTCCCTCGAGAAGAAATGTTGCCAATCTGTGTGTAAAATATGCATGACGAATTACGCACGCCGTTGATCCCTAGGAAATACACAGGAGTGTTTCGAGACACTACTTCAATCGCTCAGTAGATTGAAGATTCCCTTATACAGGCTAAGGCTAAATCTCGTGTAATTCCATCAGCTCCAGGAAGGAGAATGGGTAAAGCATAAACTGCTACAGTTATGCTTAAACAAGAACCTGTACCTATTTCTACTTCAAAACCTTCATCTTCTCAAAGGGCTCCACCTTCTGAGCGCCAACAACAAAGGCCTTTTCGTGCAGATGATCAAAAAGATCAAAGACGAAAACAATTTGAGGATATAAAGGGAAAATCATACTCTTTCCGAAATGAACAAGTTCCTGGTTATTTAATTTCGGCTCTGGAAAACAATTTGGTTCAATTTCCAATACCCAAGAGGCCAAACAAGAAAGGAGATGAAGACCATCCTAATTATTTCCCTTTTCATCAAATGTTGGGGCATCCCTTTCAGGAGTGTTTTGTCATCAAATACCTCCTGCAAATGATGGTCAACTCTGTAAATGTCACATTGAAAGGCTCCTCATCCTAGGTAGCATGTGTCACTGCTACAGTTTCAGAAGAGGAAGATGAATGGCAGTAAGTCAAAATCAAAAATGCACAAAAGTATAATGATTGGATGGTCAGAAAGACAATCAATCGAACTCATGCTATTTTGCGAACACAATTAAGGAAACCAATTGTGTCTTCTACCATGAATGTTTCAGCAAAACCCTCTTCGTCAGAGGGAAAGTCTTCAAAGAAACGGCATGATTCAAAGAAAGAAAAAGAGTCAGAAGAATATGAGTATGTGTCAGAGCCTATGTCACCTTTGACTTTGGCAGACTTCATGCCATCTACTTCAAAGCCACGGGCACCGCCCCACTAAACGGAACAACCTAAATAGGCTAATCAGGCATAGTCTTCATCATATGAAGAGATAATCTTTGGCTATGTTAATATGATTCAATTAACAGATCCATATGCTAGTTACAGTTTCAATTTAAAAGAGCCTGAATTCCCTGTATCAAATAGAGGAATCAGAGGAAGTTACAGGGGCTTAGGATACAAGGGAAGACGTGGATCTTTCAGAAGCCACTATTCCAATTCTACACCTGCTAGAACTGTGTACGCAGCAGAAACTCATGGTAGAGCCCTTTAGCGAGCTCAGAAAGAATTAGAAAGTTCTTCTACCAATAGAAAATTCAGTCCTGGAACAATTATTTTGGAAGACCGGTTGAAGGTTCCATCTTCTTCTTCTCAGCATGTAAATGGATCTAATCGGTCTAATCTTCCAAAACCCGGAATATTGCCAACTCCTATCCCAATACAAGATGCATCAACTTCCAAAGAATCTACTTCCAAGGTACCTTCTAAACCACATATTCCTATTGGGAAACACCGACCTATGGATCAAAAGTATGATATATTGTAACACTTGGCCCAAGTACCAACTAAGTTAGCAATTCTGGATGTTTTGAATCTGTCAAAAGATCTTCGGGAAGCACTCATCGAGGCTTTGTCAAGTCCTCAAGAGTTTGAAACTGAAATTATTACAGCTGAAGTCTATCAAATAGAGAATAATCCTGCAGAATGCCATGCAATAATATCCTTTACTGATGAAGATGAATATGATATTGTTCATGGACATATTAGACCATTGTACTTGTCTGGAAAGGTCAATTGTGTGGATGTTCGAAGAGCTTTCATTGACAATAGTTCAGGAGTCTACCTCATGCCCATTCGTACACTTCGTCGATTGGGCCTCATAGAATCTGATTTATCTCCTTCCACCATAATGCTATAAGGATATGATAAAAATGAACAAGAACCACTGGGTGAATTTACACTCATAACTCATTTTGGTGATCTTGTATCCAATTCATATTTCATGGTTGTTGATCAACACTCAGCCTTCAACATTTTTCTTGGAAGACCCTGGCTACATCAACATGCGGATATCCCTTCATCATATCATCAATGTCTCAAATATTGTTTTGATGGTCAAGTTGGGACATTGTATGGTGATAAGGCCCCGTTCAAGACATGTGAGTCTCAATACATTTATGAGGAATTCTATCACATGAAGCAAAGGGAAAATCCATATCAAAGGAGATTACCAAAGTTAATACTCCATATGGTTTGGAAAAAATTCTAGTAAATCCATTTACACATGTGAGTACAGATTATGTGTTGCCTATCAGTCAAATTGACAAGATAGACCCAAATCAAAATACTCTTATGGGAAGATCCATAATGTCAATTATGGCAATCGAGCCAGAAAACATCGGAGAAATTGATAATCTACCAAGCAGTGATGAAAGCACAAATGGTGATGTCTTCATTTGATCTTCTAAAATCCAACAAGTCTATGCTTCAGCAATTAGGCCAGAAGAAGTTATAGAAACATCACAGGTGAAAAATGATGTCGATTCTCAATCCATCATCTCCTCTTTATTACCCAAAGAAGACCCTTCATCATCTATCAGGTTGGAAATGGAAGTTTCTTCTTCAAAATATGCAAATTTTGACATCTCTTCAGATCATGAGAATTCTACTTTATCATATAATATGTAAGTAGAAACGGAAGAAATAACACATGATGAAGAAGAAATGAAAGATCTCAAAGATGCCCCTCCAGCATTTGAAGAGGGTATCTCTAACACTGTGGATGAACTCAGAGAAATAAATCTGGGTACAAAAGGAGATCCACGCCCCACTTTAATCAGTGCGGCGATGACTCTTGAAGAGCAAGAGATGTATATTTCTTTTCTAAAGAAAAATAATGATATATTTTCTTGGAACTATACAGAAATGCCTGAGCTTGATCCTAATGTTGCCACTCATCATTTGGGTTTACTAGAAGATCATCGAGGATTTAAGCAAGCCGCGAGAAGAACACACCCAACTTATGCTTCCAAAATTGAAGCTGAAGTGGATAGGCTTATTAAATCTAACTTCGTCAGAGAAGATCAATATCCCAAATGGTTGGATAATATTGTCCCTGTAAAGAAAAAGAATGAACAAATTAGAGTTTGCATCGATTTCAGAGATCTTAATCGGCATTGTCCTAAGGATGATTTCCCCATTCCAATTACAGAACTTCTAATTGATGCAACAGTTGGATATGAAGCACTTTCCTTCATGGATGGATATTCTGGATATAATCAGATCTGAATGGCCCCAGAAGACGAGGAATCTACAGCCTTCAGAGCCCCTCAGGGTGTGTTTTTCTACTGAGTAATGCCCTTTGGCTTAAAGAATGCAGGTGCAACTTATCATTGTTCCATGCATCGTATCTTCAAACCCTTCTTAGGAAAGTTTGTTGAATGCTATGTAGACGATTTGTTAGTTAAATCCAAACAACATTCTAATCACTTGGATGATTTGGAAGTCATATTCTGCAAGCTTTGACAACATAATTTGAAGATGGACCCCTTAAAATGTGCTTTTGGGGTAACCTCGGGAAAATTTCTTGGCTTTTTTGTACACCATCATGGTATTGAAGTCGGTCCTGAGAATACCAAGTCAATCCTTGGTATATCACCTTCTCAAAATTTGGCAGAATTAAGAGGACTTCAAGGACACATGGCCTATATTCGGCATTTCATCGCCAATTTAGCAGGAAAAAGTTTACCCTTCACCAAATTGATGAATAAGGGAGTCACTTACCAGTGGACTGAAGAATGTCAAGAAGCATTCGATATTCTCAAGAAATACCTCTTGAGTCCACCGATAATCATGCGACCTGTTGAAGGAAGACCACTTATCCTCTATGTGATAGCTCTAGAGCAATCACTGGGTGCCTTTCTTGCTCAAAAGAATGATGCTGGGAATGAAAACAGTCTCTACTATCTCAGTCGAACCATGCTTGAAGCAGAAACCTGATATTCAAGTATTGAGAAGTGCTGCCTGGAATTAATCTTTGTAGTTCAGAAGTTGATGCACTACCTACAACATCACGAGGTCCAATTGGTATCTCGTAATAACCCGCTCAAATTTATCCTAAGTCGTCCAATGCTTACAGGACGTCTGGAAAGGTGGGAAGTTATTTTGCAGCAATTCGACATTCAGTATGTGTCTCAAAAGGCGATAAAGGGCCAAGCTCTAGATGATTTCCTAGTTGAACACCCTTTAGTGGAAGACACATCTTCAGATATTGAACTCCCTGATGAGGAAGTCTTCTCTATTCAATAAAGTCCTCATGCATGGGAAATGTATTTTGATGGTGCTTCCAGAAGTCAAATAGGGAGGAAAATGGAAAATCCTAAATTCAACAAAGTTGGCTTAGGAATTGTGCTCATTTCTCCTGAAAAGTAAGTGTTACCTTATTCCTTCTTATTGTTGGAAGGTGGTACCAATAATGAAGCAAAATACCAATCTCTCATCATAGGTTTGGAATTAGCACTTCAAGAACAAGTGAATCACTTAAAGGTAAAAGGTGATTCAGACCTGGTAATCAAACAAGTCAATGGGGATTATGCCATCAGAAAAGAAGAACTAATCCCTTTGTATGATTACTTCAGAGAGTTAATGGCAGAATTCCCTTTAGAACCGACATTTTCTTATGTCCCAAGATCAAAAAATGCTCAAGCTGATGCATTGGCTAATATAGCCACATCTCTGGTAGATCCAAATCGGGACGAGACAACCATCAATATTTCCCACCTTCATGCAATTTCACCTTATGTTCGAATCAGAATAGAAGAAATTAATGAAATTTTTCCCATTCTTGAACCTTATGGTCATACTAAAAGATGGATGTCACCTATTAGGGAATACCTTCAAAATGGAACACTTCCATCTGATAGAGATGAGAAAGAACAAATCTGGGAACATGTGGTTAATTTTACTCTTTATGATAGCCCAGATCACCTAGAGAAAATTCCTTACAAATGTGGTTTTTATGGAGTTCTATTCAGATGCATAGATGGTGAAGAGACAATGGATGTCATGAAAGAAGTGCATGCAGGAGTCTGTGGTGTCCACCAGTCTAGACATAGACTGTCTGATCAGATTCAAAGGCTTGGATACTTTTGGCCTTCAATGATACGAGATTGTGTCAATTTCACAAAGAAGTGTCATTCATTCCATGTACATGCCAACTTCATTAATCAGCCTCCAGATTTGCTTCATACAGCTAAATACTCATGGCCATTTTCCACATGTGGAATGGATGTGGTGGGACATTACCCTTCGGCTACGACCAAGCAGTTTAAGTATATTCTTACTACTACTGAATTCTTTTCCAAATGGGAAGAGGCAATACATCTCAAGGATGTGAGTTCTAATTGCATTATTAGCTTCCTCAAGCCTAACATCATTACCAGATTTGGTGTCCCTCATACCATATTGACAGATAATGGCACCAATTTCTATTCATCAGTGATGAAGAAGTTGTATCAAGAATACAACATCAAATCCAACCATTCATCTCAGTATCATGTAGAGGCCAAAAGCCAGATAGAAGCCTTTAACAAGACTCTTTCAAATATACTAAAAAAATGGTGGATAAAGATAAGAGGTCATGGCCTAATAAACTCTTTCATGCTTTATGGGCTTATCAGACTACCACCCGCAATGCAACTCGGTCAACTTCATATTTATTAGTATATGGAACGGAAGTCGTATTGCCCATTGAAGTTCATCTACCCTCGCTTAGATTTTCCATTTGTGATCAATCATCTATAGATCAACAATTTCAAAAGCGATTGAATGAATTTGAACGGTTAGATGAGAAAATATTGTGCGCTTTGCACCACTTGGAAGTCTATCAGAATCAAATAGCACAAGCTTCTAACAAAAAAGTTCATCTTCATTCATTCACTCAGGGAGAATTGGTATTAGTTCTCAGAACTCTAATGATACTAGGAAAGAAACCTCCCAAGCTTGAGACAAAATGGGAAGGACCTTATTCAATACATATGGTCTACTCCAATGGATCTTATTCATTAATCTCAATTGATGGAGAAATCATCACTACTCCAACAAATGCCAGATTTTTGAATAAGTATTTTGTATAAACTGAAAAAGTCCCCCCATCATCCTTTCTATATGATGTTAAACTATACAGCAATGGTCCATACATATGACCTTAAACTATTTGTACTTTCGTCCCACACGACTTTAAACTGTGGGAAAAAAAATTCCCTAATTTGTCCTCATTGCATGACATTAAACTGAAAAGTCCCTCCATTGTCCTTGTTATATGACATTAAACTATAAAGTAATGGTCAATACATATGACCTTAAACTATTTTTATTTTCATCACACACAACGTTAAATTGTGGGGAAAAAAATTCCCTAATTTGTCCTCACTACATGACATTAAACTGCAAAGTCCCTCCATCGTCCTTGCTATATGTCGTTAAACTATACAGAAATTGTCCATACATATGACCTTAAACTATTTGTACTTTCATCCCACACAACGTTAAACTGTGAAAAAGTTCCCTAAATGGTTCAGTATGACCTTAAACTGCAACTAGCTCCTATATGACCTTAAAATGCATCATCAACGGTCCATGCATATGACCCTAAACTATTTGCAAGTCCCTTACGTCTAGCAAGACGTTAAACTGTGACATCCTAACTACATGATGCTAAACTATATAAAAGTCCCTTACGTCCGGAAAGACATTAAACTATATAATCATCAAAGGTTATGTATGACCTTAAACTACACTTTTGTCCAGTATGACATTAAACTGCACCATCCACGGTCCATGCATATGACCTTAAACTATTCACACTTTCGTCCAACATGACGCTAAACTGTATCGTCCTTTTTTCGTCCAACATGACGTTAAACTGTGAAAAAGTCCCTAATGCGTCCAACATGACGTTAAATGGTGTACTCTTTTGTCCTCCTGGCATGACATTAAACTACATAGTCCCCCTTTCGTCCAACATGACGTTAAACTCTATTGTCCCAATCGTCCTAACTACATGACGCTAAACTGTACAGAAAGTCCGTGATATGTCTTACATGACATTAAACTGTATTTTTTCCCTACTACATGACACTAAACTGTGCAGCACCAATAGTCCTAACTGCATGACTTTAAACTGAATAGTCCCTTTAAATGTCCTACATGACATTAAACTATGCATCGTTAAGGTTTTTGTTACCTCTTGTTTCTCACACCGAGTATGACTCACGTGAGATTAGAGAAAACCTCAACCATAACACTCTCTCTGGTCCGCTAACCATGTGTAAGTCCAAACATCATTTTTAGGCCATTGTCCCCAAGAACAACTTTATCATTAATTCATTCTTTAATTGAACTACACGAACTTTGATCCCTGCCTTCTAGGCTGGGTATGTAGGCAACCTCCCAAGGTTCAAGCCCAAAACCAATCTCTTCACATCAGTTCACCTCCATCTCATACGATGTTGATTCGTGAAACCGCCCCTAGAATAAATATCTTTACATTGGTTCACTTTCGTCCTTGTTATATGATGTTAAAATATACAACACTTTTTTCCAGTATGACAATAAACTACAAATTTCCATGATACCCTCACCTGAGAGGGAACAATTATTTTTAATGATTTTTCAATCATGTTTCATTTAAAATACTACGTGTATACATGGAAATGCCCAAACCTTTTATCTTGGGTTAAACCATCATTGCACTAAAGTCCCCTTTCACCCTTCACATGTACAAACCAAATTTGTACAGAGGGTATTTCTAGAACTACGTGGGCTTGATTCCCATCCTTATGGGATACATAGGAACGTTCGAGTGTCCCTCAAATCCAGTCCCAAGTCTTTGGGCCTAACCCCAAATTCCATTTTTCAGTCCCTTGGTTGAAAATTCCCTATAAAAACACACACTGTGTATTACTTACAATGGTTCAAGCTCTATGACCCTAAACTAAGATCTCTAATACTTTTGTCCCACATGATGTTAAACTGTAGTTTAAGAACTACGTATGGCTTGATTCTCATCATTATGGGATATGTAGTGAAGTCCAACATTTCAATTCAGGACCCAGCCACAACATGATTATTGTTAGCATTGATCTATGTATTTCTGTATACATTGAACAATACCCATCAATATGTGTCATAATCCTAACCATAAATATTTTCAGATCCTCATAACCCTTTTCAGGACTTCTAGTCACAAAAATGTCAAACTTCTGAGAGTTCTTTTGTCTGACTATACAGCACGTGCCCATAGGCGGCCTTGCACAAATAGTCTACATAAGAGACTTGTTACCCAAAAGATACTATTATTTGACTATGCAGTCAATGCCCTTAGGAGGCCCTGCATAATTCAACCCCCTAACATGTTTTTCGGATAGTGGTAACTTCATTCTTGGGAAGAATGCCTCTTTTGTCCTTATTTGTCTTAAATGATAGTATGTAGGGATCTGAAAAAATAGCCATCCTTAACATATTTGTCCCATATCCTTTTTCATGATCTGAATGTATTCAAGTATATGGTGTATATTCTCCTACCCTATGTTTGGGTCAGTCCTTCGTAGGAGTAATATTCATCCAGTTCTTCTATATTCTTGTTTAGAAATATCTTTTCCATATTCAAGTACCTCTTTCCATACAGAAAACTCTATACATAGGAAGATTTGAATCTCCATAAACATTCACTAGCTTTTAGCACTAGGAAAGTAAATTTCTGAGAGTTCTTTTTCCTGACTATGCAGCATGTTCCCAAAGGTGTCGTTGCATAAATAGTCTACATAACAGACTTGTTACCCAAAAGATACTATTTTATTTAACTATGCAGCCAATGCCCTTAGGTGGCCCTACATAATTCAACCCCCTAACATGTTTGTTAAATAATGGTAACTTCATTCTTGGAAACTACTTCTTCTAATTCATTTGAGCTCTTTTTCATATCATTCCTCAGATTCAAATAATCTTAAGTCATAGATTACATATTTTCCCTCATACTTGAGTATGGTAATATATTTTCAGATGAATTTTCAAATAATTGAGTCAATTCTAATCCATTTTGGTCAAAGCTATTTCGACCTTAACCATTAGCCTTTTTATGACGGACGTGAATGACTTTAAACTGCCCATAAAAGACAGGGGAACTCTGAATAAAAGTCAAGTTCCCAGCTCACTAAACATACATTCTGAATGATTTAGGTAACATTGAGAAATTAAAAGGTTTGAAGTTTGTAGGGTTATTTACATTAATCCTAGTAAAAATCAAACTATTCTTACTAGGCCCATTGGCTTAGGTAAAATCTAAAGCATGTAGCAAAAGAGAATGCAGGTATAAATGAGTGAAGGTGAAAGTGTTTTTCATTGATGCACAAGAGTTAGAAGGAAATCCACAGACTGGAGTCTCTTCTCTTTTTCAAGAATTACAAGAGGCTTTCATCATAACTATTCATTTTATTTACGGCATCCCGAGCTTCATCGGCAACCACCTGGAATTCATTCCTTCAATTGGATACAATAAGAGATGCAGTGATACCAGCTCTTCTTGGAACAATTGTAAAAGGATGTTCTTGAGTGCTTTTTGAGAAAATTTTCTGCTGATCAAACAGTGACTCTGTTTCTGTCCAAGACACTTGGAAGATGGATATATGGATTTGAGAATGGAGAATTGGATGTAAAGCTCCATTTGGAGAGAGTACTCTTTTCAGATATTTCTCTAATACCATGTTTGTCTTCTCTCCACCAACTGACAGTGGAAAACATTTCAGCCCATGGGTTTGCCATTTTCATATCTTCCAGGAAATAGCATGGAAGGAAAATTTGAAATTTCATACCATTGTTGTTGCTCTTAATGCATATCATAACCAAAACAGAGGAGTAGCAGTGTAGCTGCATTTCAGGCGTATAGTTCTTTGCATCTGGAACATTGACTCCTTGCAGATGACCATGACCATATAGAAGCAAGTAGATGCTCTGTGGGAAATTAAGATGATATTTCTTCAAGTACTTAGCCAAATCTGGGAGAGTGCTATCGTAGATATCATAATAATCATGGCCAATGATGTTCATCATGTCATCAATCCGCTTTCTAGCCAGTTCATCAGCCGTTCCAATTCCCTTGGGTGCCATTGAATCTACACAAAAGATGAATAAACTAACTCTTAAATGGGTTTATTTTTTCATAAAATTTTTGAAAGAAGTCAAAAAAAATTGCTAAGGCATTAAGGCGCGCAAGTATAAACTTGACACACAAGTGTTCATGTGACGCGCTAGTTTTTGACGTGCAAGTATAAACCGTGCATGTACAAATACCTATACAAAAGCGCAACAGCAATGAAACATCCGAAAACAGAGAAACCTGCGCGGCTAAGGCGACCTGCGCGGTGAGAGCTTGAAGGTTTGAAATCTGTAAATCCATATGCTTGTACAGAAGTGAGGCCCTCTATTTATAGACGCAGCTGGGATCCTGCGTGTCGTACCATGCGGGGTCAAGGGCCGTATCCCTACGCGTCAGGCCTTGCGTACCCAAAGCTCATTTGTGCGCCCTACTGTGCGTGCTCCAATTTCCTTGTGATTCTCGATTTCCCCAGAGTCAAATCTTCTATTCTCTCCGGATCCAACTCTGAGGGGGGACTTTTGTTGACACTCCTTTCATCACAGAATCAAAAGATCGGAAAAGGGAAATGACTTAGCACAAATTGATTCATCCTTTGAAGAAAATATCAATAATCGACAAAGGGATGAACAAGGAGATGATTTCCCATAAGTCGTGCAAGTTTCCTCATAGTCACGCAAGTCCACATGCACGACACATTATGGTCGCGCAAGTGACTTGCGCGACCTACGTGATAACCACCCGGGGTCTTCTCCTGCCTATAAATAGACCCTTTGGGCGCCCCATTCGGGGAGGATTTTTTCCAGAAACTCAGATTTGAGCTCCCGGTTCCCTAGTCTCTTCTCAATGCTTCCGAAACACTTATAAGGTAATTTCTTACCTAGAACAGAAGATCTAAAGAGGGGGAGGAATTCCTAAGTGATGAAACTCATCAACACTTGCGCGCCTGAGTGGCCAGCCCTTAAGGGAAAAGGGCCACACTTGCACGCCACCTTACTCCTTCAATAAATCTTGCGCGCCCCTCTTCTGGAAGAACCTCAAGAGGATTATAAAGGCTTTAATGAAGAGTCACTCAAGTATTACCCTGCTGGTTATCAGTCACGCAAGTACACCATGTGTCGCGCAGGCATACCTGCGCGACCAGGACATGCGCGCCCACGCATTACCTGCGCGCCTTCCAGGACTTGCGTGCCCCTTCCTTTTTGGGTGCCTTTCCTACCCATTTCACCCCTCTTAAGCCATTACACCTTTCCTATTCAAGATTCAGTTTTCAAGACACTCTTAGAAGCCATTTATGGCATGATTTCTTGATTTGACTTCCTTATCTAAAAGTAATTCTGTAGAATATCTCTCATAACCTAGTGATTTACACATCTTTATGTCACTAAAGATTGATATTTCATTCATTCAACCTCATCCTTTAAGATGAGAGAATCCTTAACCTAGGCCTCCTTTTCAGGAGTAAGCCCCAGTCTCAAATATGGGCATCCTCTTTAGGAGTAAGCCCCAAGTCCTCTAATTTGGGCATCCTCCTTAGGAGTAAGCCCCAATTCTTAAAGTTCCCAAAATTGGGCATCCTTTTTAGGAGTAAGCCCCAGTCCCCTAATTTGGGCATCCTTCTTAGGAGTAAGCCCAAAACCTTAATTCCCTTAACCTAGGGCTCATCTTCAGGAGTAATCCCTAGTCTTAATTTCTCTTAACCAGTCCTAATTTACCTTTGATCTGGGATTCCTTTTCAGGAGTAAAACTCAATCATAACTCTTCTCCTAATTTGGGCCTCCTTTTCAGGAGTAAGCCCCAAGTTAGAGTATTCAAAATCTCCATGAAGAACATATACCTTTATGGACCCTGTTCTTGGATTTCTTCCCTAAAGTAAATCCTAACCTTCATTTATCTGGGCAGTCATACATAAATAATCCCTAGATTATATCTTATGATTTCATCTTTCATGGCACAATTGTCTTTTTTTTACCAATACCTCTTGTTTCTCACACCGAGCATGACTCATGTGAGCTTAAAGTGTAAAAGTAATTGTGATATCCTTCTTTGATCCATCAATCATAAACATCATACTCCCTTACTCGAACTACGTGGGTTCTAATTCCTTTTCTAAAACAAAAGATATGTAGGTATCCCATCTATGGGTTCGATACCAACTGTAAAATAATCCATGTCCTTTTGAATAACAATAAACTTCAAGTGCCCCACTGAGTGGCTTTAAAAATAGCATGGTCATCATAATGACCAAGAGACTTCTGTATAAATGTGTCGAAGGGTACCATTGACCAAGAATATCTAGTAAATACAAATGATTCTCTTTCGATGAAGAACCTTGAATACATACAAAAGATTCTCTAAATTTCCTACATATTTAATCATTGATTGTCAGATCTGAAGTAAAATCTCATTTTATACATGGTAATGTAATAAGGATTCATGAGCATACCTTAAATCTATAAAGAGAGTCCCGGAGTAGACAATAATTCCCCTAAAAAAGGTGTGATGAGTCCGACCTCCCATCCTCTCGACCAATGCAAATTCCTAAGCCTCATCAGTCAACAAACTAATGAGCACCTACCTTTGAAAAGTAGGTCCGAATGGATGTGGAATCATTGGATGTTTCCTGTTCTATGAAAAAACCTATTAGAAACTGATCGGAATGTTTGAACCTCCCATCAAGGCGGTTATCCCCAGATTCCAAGGGAAACAAAGACAACGAGTTATATGAATGGTGAAGAGTTCGGAGTTCATTAAAAGAAAAAATATTCATATCATAATTCTTATATAAAAAACAATTTATATGGATATTTGTTTCACTATTCTATCATTGGCCATTAGGGTGTGTATTGTAGGTGGAGGTATGATTGGAGAAATTCATTCAATTATTAGAGATGAATCAATACTCATCAACCAGATGGTGTTGCAATTTAAAACAAGTTTTAACCTATGGATGATGAATTTGAAAATGAAGAACATATCTATGTGGAAGAGATAATTGAAAGACCATTAGAGTCCTATTCTCAATCCAATAACGCATATAATGAAAAGTGGAAAATTTAAAAAAAATCCAATTTTGAAGAAGTATCCCTTAAACCTACAAAGAAAAAAATCACCTGCATTCTTTATAGAAGATGATCATAAAACATGACGGGTAATGCAGACCTATTAACGAATGTCAAGAAAACGTTTGATGGAATAGTGAGGTTCGGTAATGATGGTTCTATAAAAATAAAAGGCAGTGGAAGTACTGATCTAGCTAATGGAGAGCTGAAGAAAACGGAAGTCATTTATGTGGATGGTATGTATCATAATCTTCTTAGTGTGAGAAAACTCTGTGAATCAGTTATTATTATGACATTCAATCATAATGGTTGTACTATGAGAGGAATGTTCTAGAATTATCTCATGAAAGGGTGCAGAACAAATGAAAGATTTTTTCTGGTTGATAATAAAGAGACCATATGCTACTTAGCAGTTGAAGAGGAAAACAAGCTATGGCGTCGTAGATTGGGTCACATAAATAAAAAAGGCATGGAAAAAAATATCTAATCTGAATATATTCATGGATATCGTTAATCTAAATCATGAACCGGAAAAGACCTATGATTTTTTCTTGTGAGGGAAACATGTCTGCAGTTCGTACCAGCCAAAGAGGAAAGTAACATAAAATATCCTTTACCTCATCCATACAGATGTATGTGGCCCAATAAATATTGGTGGAACAGATGGGGAATTATACATTCTTCATTTAATAAGCAATTTTTGTAGAATTCCATGTCTGATCATTAATAATCGTGGCATGGAAGGAGTCCCTTATTGAAATATGTTCGTATTTATAGAAGAAAATGTTTTATCTGGAACAAAGAAGGAAATCAAGTGATGTATGGAGGCAATGAAGATGAAGGAATATTTTTTGGATACTCAATGAACATAAAATCCTACAAGTGTTTCAATAAGTGCTTGGAAAGAAATATGGAAATCATTGATTTAAAGATATATAAAGAGAAAACATGAAATATTTAATGAATCCTAATGATGATGTGATAGAAGATAAGGATGAATGAGAAAATGGAAAAATGATAATAAAGAGGTAGATGAAGGTGTAGAAAACACTCAGGAGTCACATAATGATGATAAATTATAAGAAGAATCATAAGATGGATCCATATCTACATAGAATTTGGTCGAACCCTAAAGGAGAAATTGAAATGTAGAGATTGATCATTCCAACATTATTGAGGATCGGGATGCACCTACGAATACATGGAGAATGGGGAATAATACACAATATACATTTCTATCTATTGAGGAACCATCCTCATTTGAAGAGTCTTTAAAGGATGAGTCATTGGTGAAAGTAATGAATGAAGAGTTAGATCAGATTATCAAAAATCAGACATGAGATCTTGTTAAAAGATATCAATATTATAATGTAATTTGTACGAAGTGGATTTTCAGAAAACAAATTTGATGAACATGGAAATATGATAAGAAATAAGTCGTACTTGTTCTGTAAAAGATATTCACTAATTGACGACATTGATTTTGGTGATACATTTTCTCTAGTAGCAAGATTGGAGTCAATCAGGATATTTATTTCCATGGCAATCAAAAAAGGTTATAAAGTGTATCAAATGGATGTCAAGACAAAATTATTTAAGGGAATATTGGAAGAAGAATTACTTATTTTACAACCCATGGGATTCATTCTTAGGAATTATGAACCAATGGTTTTAAAATTAAAGAAAGTTTTTTATGGTCTGAAATAGGCACCAAAGGTGTGGTACTCTCGATTGGACTCATATTTAAGAAAAAAAGAGTTTAGAAGAGGAGGAGTGGATCATAATATTTATGTGAAGGACTCTCAAAAGGATCAGTTAAAGGTATTAGTATATGTGTAAAATGTTATTTTTGGTGGAAGCAGACATGGATCAGAGGATAAATTTTCCAATCACATGAAATCTGAATTTGAAATGTCCATTACTGGTGAACTCATATAATTTTTTGGGTTTTAGGTACTTTAGAAGAAGGACTGTACTTTCATTTCTTAGGAAAGGTATGCAGGAGAGATACTGAAGAAATTCATTATATATGAGTCTAAATCAATGAGGACTCCAATTTTAATTTGATCAAATCTCTGATTGCATGTGAAGGGACGTCTATGAATACCCCCATGTACAGAAGAATCATTGGAATACAATTGTACCTGAAGGTGACACGATCATATAATGTCTTTGAAACTCACCTAGCTTCCGTCTATCAGAGTAATACATTGGAAGAAAATATGGATGCAATGAAAATAATCATGATATACATTCAAGGTAAACCTAATTATAGGTTATACATTCCTTTAGGAGGAGATAGTTTACTATCATAATTTTCTGATGCTGAATGGGTTGTAGATGTAGTGGATAGAAAGTCTAATAGGTCTGGACCATTATATATTGGGAAGAAATGTCTATGTCGGTTAATAAATAAATAAAAAAGTGCTTCACGTAGTACTGCTAAAGCTAAATATATATCTCGTACCAAGGCGTGCACTCAGTTACTTTGGATTAAGCAGCAAATGATTGACACAAATTATGAGGTAAAAAAACAAATGGTGATTTACTGTGATAATAAGAGTGAAATTGATCTTATGAAGAATCATGTTCAGCATTATCATAAGAAATATATTGAGATCAGATATCACTTCATCATGAAAAAATTCAAACAAGTCATGATCAAAATGGACCATGTGGGAACTTATGAGCAAGTGGATAACATTATGACCTAGCCACTATCAGTAGTTATGTTTGAGAAACATTAGTTGAACCTCGGTGTTCAGCCACCACCCAGTTATTAAGGAGGTTAAAAGATTCCCCTCTCCCTAATATGTAGAACACCCAAGGAAGACAAAAAATTGACTAAATTAGTTTGCGAAATTATGTTCCCCAACATATCTTTATACAAAAAAATATTAAATATGTGGGTGATTATAGGACTTCAACAGAGAATCCATTTACATTTGAGGATAGGTGATTCAATGATAAACTAATGGAGAGACCTTCAAGTCGATTAACTGAGTGAAGAATATTCCAATGCAGTGAGTAAGGGGGAGTCAGCAGAAGTTATCTGAGGGATGTAGTGTGCTCTCCCTTAATCCTTTTGAAGACAATTCTCCTAACATTGAGTGGATGTGATAAACAATTGTAATCCAAAACTTGTAAATATTAGTGGTTTTTGGAACGAGTGACACACAGATGGTGTATACTCCTTGGATGTATCCCATAGTGGTTAAATAAGTAAAATATTTGGGACATTTCTTTGTATGTGATTGTTTATTTTCTGCACTTCCTCTCTAGACACATTTAATAAGATCCTACCAACGTGGAAACAAGATCCATCAATTTAAAAGAAAAAGTTGACACCTTGATTCACCCCACCCCTATCATGGATTCCTAGGGTCCTTCAATATCATTATGTGTCACCTAAAAGACCGATTTTAAGAGAAGTCAAGAAAATAGATTTTTGAGATCTCAAATTGTTTGTTCATGGCAAATCTTAGAGACTCTGTGCCAGAAAGGCCTCATATAGTCAAGATTTTCAGAAACATTGAGGGACTAGACATCATAAGGATTAAACTACATGATTATTAGTGTATTGATTTCAAACATTCTTTATTTCTGAAGACATTATATAGTTTTATTATGAATTATAGTATGTGAAATAATGATAATAGTCAATCAGAACATCTGATCTGGATTTCCTTGTGTATAAGGACATGGGGATTGAAAAACCAACAATCCTTATAGTGAATTGGAAGGGGAAAGAAACTAAAAATGGCTTAATACTTACAAATAGTCTAAAGCCATTGAGCATCGTCCAACCAAGAATAATAAAATCTAAAAGTAAGTAAAGGAAAAGAATTCAATATGTTTTTCATTTGGAATGTCATGCCATTGGAAGAGGAACTACACCCGGAGGAAAGGGGAAGCCAAATGTGTGTTCTTTATCGACTTCAATATTTCCATTTCTACAAATATAGTATTAGATACAATAGGTGGATCTCATATATGTATTCAAATTAAGGAATGAATTAGCGTATTGAAATTTTCTATATGATAGGTGGATATAAGAGCTTCCAATAGTGTGAGTTTAGTTTCTATTTCTATTGGTGACTACCCCTTTCATTTCCAATGATAATGATTTTGGTTTTACATTATTGTTATTATATTCCTACTATTACCAAAAACATAATTTTTGTATCATGTTTAGATACAGTAGGGTATATTTTCTTGTTCTAAAATAAATTTTTTTTTCTGAAATAAAGAAAAAATATGTTATGATATGACAAATTTAAATTACGGTCTATGTGTATTAAATTAGCAAAACCAAGTGAAGTAAAATGATAAAAAATCACGTTGGAACGACTCATATAACACCTATTTGTTGAATCACAATCTTAGTCATGTAAACAAAAATAACATGACAAAGATCTACCAAGTTGTCTATTTATACTCTTCTGAGCTAAAACAACTTTATAATTGTCGCAATTTTTTACGAAGGAAAATCACCAAAACACCATTTGGTGGATAGGGATAATGGTACACATATTTTTAGGATTGTTACACACTAATGTGTGTGGTCCATTTCCAGTAGAGGCTAGATTTGGATATTTTTACTTCATAATATTTACTAATGAATTGAGTGGATATGGATATATTTACTTAATTTGGTATTATTTTGTGTCCTTAGAAAAATTAATGGAATTCCATAATGATGTTGAGAATCATCTTGGTAAGAGGATAAAGGATATTTGACCAGATCATGTGGATAATATCTAAACCAATGGTTCATTGACTTTTTATAGGAGTTTGAGATACAATCTCAACTCACTCCACATTATAAAAAATAATGGAATGGTGTTAGTGAAAGAAGGAATCATAACTTTTTAGACATAGTAAGTTTGATGATGAGTCATGCAGATCCTAAGTTATCCTTTTGGGGACATATATTACAACCTATGGAATACATATTAAACTGAGTACCAACTAAAAAAGAAAATTAAATCCACTTCGAGATATGGAGGGGATATAAATCCATTTTATTGGACACAAGTGTATGGGGATGTTAGGAATTTGTTAAGGATTTCCTAGGCCACACAATAGCCCCCCAATGAATGAAGTGCATCTTTATACTATATCCCAATGAATCAAAGGGATACTAGCTATAAAACCCACTAGACAAGAACGTAACGATTGCCAAGCAAGCCATCTTTCTTGATAGGGATCACATCCTCAAAAAGGATAGTGGGAGAAAGATTGAATTTGGTGAATTTGATGCTCAAGATATACATGAGTTAGTATAAGAAAATGTTCCATAGGTCCCAATGGAAGAATTAGTTCTTGAAGCACTAGTACATTGTAAGAGCGAATGAGAGGTAAGAGAACCAGAGATATATGGTTTTCTTTCCACTAAGGATGGTGACTCGTTATTCTTATACAATGATGAAACTCCCTATTTCAAGGAAGAAGTAGAGATCCAAGAAGCTGCAAGATGGATAGAATATATGAATTAAAAGAAGAATTACATGTATTAGATCCTTGTTTGTGTTCTGGTCGATGCACCAGTTGATGTAAATCCAATTGGGAGTAAATGGGAATTCGATAGGAAACTAGGAATAGAAGGTAAAGTAAGTAACTATTAAACATGTCTAGTGGAAAAAGGGTTTAGAATGTGTCAAGGAATCGAATGTAATGCATACAATTTTATTGTTATAATATTTTTGTCCATCCGAATCATATATTCTATAGTAGGATATCCTAACTATGAGATTTGGAGGATGGATGTCAAAACTGCATTCCTTAACGGGAACCTTAAGGATTATGACTTTATGCCATAACCAGAAGGGTTTGTGACACCAGGTGATGCCAACAAGATTTTCAAGTTGTTGATATCCATTTTTGGATTTTTTTCAAGCATCTAGGTCTTGGAACATTCAATTTGATGAATCCATAAAATAATTTTGTTTCATTAAAAATGAATGTCATTCAATCATTTTTCAAAAGGATTAGTGGGAAAATGTTAGTTATCTTACTAGTATTTTTTAATGACATATTAATTTTTATAAAACATATAACAATCTAAAAATCTATTAATTATTGGTAGAACAAGTTCTTCCCCATGATGGAATTAGACGAATCAGCCTACATTATAAAGATCAAGATCATTCGTTATTGATCCATGATACTGCTTGGACCAATAAAAACTACATATATTGACAAGATACTAAAGATATTTAGTATGGAACAATCCAATAGGGGATTGTTTTCAGTTTCACATGGTTTACATATTTATGAGAAAATGTGTCCCTATACACAAAAGGATAAAAATAGTATGAGTAAGATCTTATAAACGTTGGCTGTAGGTTCAGTCATGTATGAATTGATTTGTAATAGAGATGATGTTGCTTATTCATTGATCATGGTAGGAAGATATCAAGATGATCTAGGAGAATAAAATTGGAATGTTGTTAAGACTATCCATATGCATCTAAGAATAACTAAGGATATGTTTCTCATGTATGGAATAGATGAGGAGCTTGTCATCAGAGGGTATGTTGATACTAGTTTTTAGATATATTAGAATGATCTAAAGTCTCTATCCGGATATTTTTTCTATATCAATATAGGGGTTGTGAAATTGAAGAGTTCAAAGCATCCATTTGTAGCTAATTATATAGTGGAATCCATGTACATAGCATCTTATGATGTATCCAAGGAATCCACCTTGATTCGGAAGATTTTCCAGGAGCATGATGTGGTACCTAGAAGTATAGACCATATCACATTGTATTGTGATAATACTGCAGTGGTGGACCATGAAAAATATCCAAGGTCACATCAATAGAAAAATAATATTCTCCAAAACTATCACCTCTTGGGGGATTTTTATCAAAGTAGTGTTTATGTCAGAATATTATCCATGAAAGATAAAATGGGGGACCCCATTACTAAAGTTATATATCAGTAGAAGTATGAGTATCATTGGGAGATAGTGGACTGAAGATCGTTAGCATTTGACTCTTGTTTATGTGGGATATTGTTGGAGTTGGTGCCCTAGAACAGAATTATTTTTAAATTTATGACAACTTATATTCATGGATTTTAATATTAATAAATTCATTATCGCATCATGATTGTTATTTTGTGTAGCATTGTATGTTATAATGTCCTAAGAGTAACTATCGCACTAGAAGGTCATAGCAGATCCCTGCTATGATGAGAAACAAGAAGTGCTATGACACTATTCATGGATATATCTTATATAGCCCAATGCTATCATTTTAGAGACACAAATGATACATGCTATTAGGGGTGGAGACTCATTGGACATTGGGGAATCTTCGCATGGTGTACGTCCTTGTTGATATCCACTGGGATATTATGAGAACATGTCTTGAGATTAGAAAATCCACGAATATAAGTTTTTTTATATTTTCCAATCTGTGGACATTTTTATTGGTACATAGACTTTAATATTATAATTAATGGACATTATGAGGCAAGCCCTTAGATGTATTGATGAAAACCGCGACGATAGATGTTTGCAGCGAGGTAGGATATGTTGGGTGCATCACGACTAATATTTCATTAATGAATTATGAGAGGAAGGATTTATCCCTTCTAGTAGAAGATAATATCTCATTCCATTTTATGGAAATTATATATCCTAAATAAATCCAGGTCCACGGTGATCACTAGGAAAGATCTATTTCTGGAATTTCAACGAAAGAGATATCGAGCATTTAGGTTGAAGGCACTAGCATGAAATCTGTACAATTCGATATATTATGATACAGGTATTATATTACATGATAAGAATTCATATGAGGCAACATGTCATTACAACATTAAATTCATTCTCTATGGGTGCCTTGGTATATTGCTAGATGTTGACCATGGAATTTAAGAAGGTTCTCTTAATGCCACTCAGAAAGTAGTCTAGAGTATCACACACTAAGTGTATCCAGTATCTATATTAAATAATTTATTATTAAACAACATTGAATATATACTATTTCATGTTGTGGTTAAATAATTATTCATGTTTTCCTGATCAAATTTATTTTCTCACTAGTGATTCAAGAGAATATATTGTGATTGTAATAATTATTAAATATTAAGGAGGATTAGTGGACCGAGGTTAATAGTCTAGTGATAAATAATAATATTTATTAATATTTGATTAAAAAATATTTAATAATAACTCACATGTGAATCACATGTCAGGAAATAATAATTTTGAGGTGATTATTTGACATGTGGGTTTCACTAGGATTAATGAAGTAATTAAATTCACTTTTGAAAATTATTTACTATTTCCAAAGTGAAATTAATTCTTGGTTATATTAATAGCTCATTAGAAAAGGAAAATAAAAGTGACAATTATTGTGTTGTGCATAATGAATTGAATCAATAATCTCAATCCTAGAGATTTATTTACTCCAAAAATAATTCTCTCAAGAAAAAGAGTGATCCTCCTACACCAGATTAGGGAGAGCACTATGGAAGCACTTCTCAAGGTGATCAAAGGCAGAGATCACAGGTGCAATGATCTTATGCGCTAACATCCAAAGACTCCTTCGACTAAGTCTGAAGATACATGAAACATATGTGGATCACCACTAGAGGAGGTATACCATTTATCTCTACAACAAAATGATGGTACACCTGCTGATCTATGGACTAACACATCAATGAAGAAAGAATAACCTTTGAGTAAATTCTATTTATTTAAATTAGTCATAAACAATAAAAGATGACCCCTTATCTTGGTTCCAGGTTTCATTCCTTTGCATAATTTCACTGATGCAATTCTATGGATCATGGTGTTCATCATCATATAGTTCCCATATTATTCATTTAATATATAAAAAATCAATGTTGGGAAACATCCTCCTGTGCTTCCACTCCACCAATAACCTACAGACCATACAAGGGGTTTATTAATGTTCAATGTAAATTGACTGTGGGTATTCCACCACCATTTACTACTTCAGAGTAACATCTCAATGTAGAAATATATAACTGAGACTTTTCTGATCTATGTAAATAATGAATTTCTCCCCCATTAGATAGTTCATCCAACAACATAGATCATGAACCATAGATGATATCTTAATTTCATGCGTATAATAGCTCATTTAAAGAGGCCTCACCTAGAGATACCAAATCTCAATGAAACTATCACCTTGGATCAAAATTATATGAAATTAGATTAATGAAGCATAAAAATAAACCAAAAATATTCTTATCGACTTAGGAAAAATCAAAATGGTGGATGAGGAGAGTTATGCCTTTAACTCGTGAAAAGTCTTCTCACAAGCTTGAAATGATTGGAACTTTACACCCTTTATAGTCAAGGAATCCATGGGTGCTGTTAATAGGGATAATTCTTGGATGAATTTTCAATAATAGAAATATATCCCCTAGAATATGGGTATATTAAACACATTTTTATGATGATCATAGAAAACCATGATTCTATCATTCTATTTTTCAATAGACATACCTAACTAAGATATAATATTACACACTAAGTGAACTATAATTATCAAAAGGCGGTATTTATAATGAATTACAAATAGCTGGTGCTCTCTCAATGAACTCAACATGATCTCAAGATGATTAGAATGTCTATTTCTGTGGCATGAGTACACCAAGATGCCATCTATAAAAACTACGATAATGGAATCATGATATGGGTGGAATTTTTTTTATCAAATCCATAACGAATGTCAATGCATTATTCTAGCCTAACGGAATAACCATTTACTCGTGCAAGCCGTAACTACATTGTAATGTTTTATACAGTATATCTAATGGTCTCACACCAACTAGATGGTAGCGTAACCTCAGATCAATCATAATGAAAATAGTTTCTCCTTGGAGATGGTCAAATAGGTCATCTATACAAGGTAGTGGAAAAAGTATCTTCACCCTGATCCATTTCAACTATTTATAATCCATGAAAAATAAAAAATTATAATTCATATTTTTAGAAAAAAGGACCGGTGAACCCCTTGGTGATGTGCGGGGTCTAATAAGACCCTTAACCTCAAGGTCTTCAAGATACTTTTTGACCTCTTGAAGCTCTATAGGTGTCATATTATATAGAGAAATGGACACTGGTGTCACACATGGAACTATCTATATGGTGAACTCAACCTCTATATTTGGTGGTAAGCCAGAGAAATGGTTAGGGAAGAGGTCTTTGAATAAATCCACTACTAGAGGGAACTCTACCAACCTCATTCCCCAATCACTTATAAAGAGACTGCTAATTTATTTGTCACTCTACCTAGTCCATATTTCATTGGTCCATATCGAACATCCAGAATATTCCATTCCCCGTGTGAATATAAGTTTTTTCCTTAGGTTATATTAAGGACATACGCCAATGATAAAAACTACAAGGAAATGATAAGGCATGATCCATTTAATTCCGAGAATGACATTGAAGATTTTAATATTGAGGATAATGAAACTAAATAAGAATTGACACCTCCCCATATGTAGGGGTCAATCTTGAGTCGGCCATATATCCTATATTCCGACCCCTAATAGAGTTTCAAGGGACATAATGCCATAATATTTCTCATTTTCAAGACCAATAATTATTACAACTCATCCAAAATGAAGGGTTGGGAATCAATTTTATCAAAAAGGGAGGAAACTAGATTAAAGGATACCAAAATAGTAGTTATAACTATAGAAGTCCCTAAACTCTTCTCCTCTGTCATTTTCTATAGTACATACATATGGAATGAACCTTCACCCTTTGATAATTCCCGACAGGCCTGAGTAGATCCATTATACTAATATTGATTCTCTTGGGCCATACTACCTCGGGCACAACCATAACCTCCTTGACTGGTAAAATACAAACTCATATACTGACATTTCATCACCATTACTTTTCCCAATATAGAATATGGTATGGATCCCATTCCACTGAATGTTGTGGGAAAAGAACAACATAAGCACTGAAGATGACCCATCCTATCACAAATTTGGCATTTGGTCAGGTTCCTCATTCAATGGGTAATCATAAGGATTGACACTCCACATTAGTGATACACTATAGAACAATTAGTTTTAGTAACCTAGATGGAACTACCACCACATGCACACACAAAATGGTTCTTACAACTGCCAAAAGAACCATCACCCTGTCTCAGAACTGAGATTCCGTCACACACACTACCAACTTCTATGAGATTCTATTCCATAATTAGTCCATGGTTCATTATATCCATAATGACCATCAATACAAATTCACTCACCTAAAAGTGAATAACATTCCCAATCTTGTCCTCAAGACACCTTATTGTCGTCAACCCATCACTGCACAAATATGGAGTGAAATTTTAGAGATACGTGAAACATATAAAATACTCAAGCACCATAATAGTTCTCTATTAAAGATTCATAAACTCTTGGGCTCAATCTTCTCTGAGATTATTTAAAATTATGTGATCATAGATGGTTGTCTAGAAGTCTACCTAGTTCACACCTCATTAATTATTAAACAGAAAATTCACATCCCACCAACACTTAGCGGAGTAATGTAGCATATAGGTAGAGAGCATTACCCTCCACTATAGAGGCATGAAAATATGGATGAAGATAGATACCATAGATTTTAAACATGATTATACAGTATGAGGTTATTCATCCCCTGAGTAGGTGGGGGGATTCCTCTTTTGGATGTCTATTATCCACTATTCTATAGTAGGGGTAGACCATGGAGCATCGTAAACTAACTACATATATAGAAGGTATCTCTCACGGATTTGAGCATTGGTTCTCCAAATAGTATCCAAATGAGATTCCTATAGAGGATGTACATGAGTTATAAAAGGTTCCTTATGGCCCACCATAGACAGTTTGCGACCTTCGACACTTTCTAGGAATACTAATCAAGGTCTTCGTGGTGGAATAACTATATAAATTCTAGGTGCATACCTCAAATAGAAATTTTAATAGTGGGAAACATATAAGGAATGTATATAAAAGACATTCGTAATTACTTCCAAAATAAATTTCATAGGAATTATTATGCATCAAAATATAGGTCTACATAGAATGTTGAAGGTCACATAAGAGACTCAAGATACACAACCTACACCCCATTTCCAAGGTAGTGCTAGGGCCATGGTATCACATTTCTCATATAGGGTGACCATTACATTTTAAAGGGTGGCATTAATTTTAATCCATTAATTTATTAGAGACCCTTTTTAATAGGTATGAATTAGTCATATCACTATATCAATTCATAAGGACTATATACATCATTATTTGAAACTGATGTCCACTTAATAGAAACCATAAAATATTCTTAAATGATTCATTGGAAGACCTATATAATTATAAAACTATTAGCTCTTCAAATCTAAAAAATAATGGAATAAACATGAATAACCTTAAAATAGGTGATGGATGCTGATATGTAATTCGGGAATGACATAATGCCTGACATTAATGTCCTATTACGCCTCATGTAGTGCATTATTTTATTATACCTTCATTATAACTGGCTATATTTAAATAAATCAATATTATAATAATATCAATATGGTAACACCAAAAATTAAGTGTGTCACCCAATGTTGATGTTGGATAAATTATAAAATACATAATCAAAAACAAGAATACCCATTCCAGGTAATTCGGCTATCCCCTATACATGGGTTAGCTTCATCCATGCACATGGTCAGTTCCAAATTCCTATGTCCTAGTCTCTTGTCTAATCCTAAATAGGAAGTCAAATTTAAAATACCTCTAATACAACATTGTGGTGTCCCACCCTAAGTGCCCCTAAACTGTGCCCCGAGACGGTGGGACATATGACCTCAATTCATCTCCCTTAATTCCAGAGCCTTCCGACTAGCAACAAGGACCTAGGGTGTGCTTGTGGGGATAATATTCCCTCATAGACTAGATTATTCACAATAGTAACCAATAAATACTAAATATAAGAAGAATAATAACAATAATAAAATAGTGGACGTAAGGAAATAATATGAGGAAAATTAAAAATAAATTGGAAGATAAATATATAAATGAGTAAAAAAATTGTTTTCCATGTCATGATTCATTAGAAAAATTGCAGCACAATGGAACATGGGATACACAAAATATACTTCATGATATAAACACTGAAAAGTGAAAAAAACTACTACATAATATTTGGATTATAGGATCGGTCCCCTTTCCCCATCTCCATCCAAATAAGCATTTAAATCAATCATCAAAAGTAGTAAACTTCCCTTTATCCATACGTATGATCATAAAGCCTACCCACATAACCAATGGCGCCTGAGTAGGGTGTGAGATATAATTAAAGTAGCTTGACATTCACTATTTCTAGACTAGTCTGTTTCAGGAAATAAGTAAATGATAAAGTTCTAGACTAAATAGATGTAGAGAAATAACCAAACAAAAAGTAACCACCTCGGCCCATGTTCAAATGGACACCCAACCCATACCACTTACATATACCATAACTGAATGCTATAAAATAAATACATACACATGGAATAATATGTATACAAGGTCTAAGTAATCAAGGAAACCCAAGAAGAAAAATCCTTGAGCTTGTGATGTGCCTTGGGTCTCATTTTCCATGTCACCAAATAAGTGAAATCACAATAATGATAATTACAAAGGATTCATCACATATGAAATGATAATGCAATCTAAACACAATCCCAATGGTTATGAAGAATCATCCAATATAACTAAATGCATCATGTTTGTCCATGGAAACCCATATAATATCCCATTTATCACTCGTGACATGAATACCTTTACTCTATACTATGTATCTCGTGCGGGGGACTGAGTATCACCCATGCAATGGGGTAGCCATATTTCCTATGGATCCCGCATCATTTGATCCCATTGGGAACTACCATCACTCTTGATTATATGTAAAATATTCTTGGATAGCTCATACATGTAATTACAATGTATCAGTACCATCTCATCATGTGTATCTAACTATGAATAGTGAATTTATCCTTGTATTCTTTCACCGAGGACCCATGTTTGTTCCCATCATGTATAATGTAAGAAACAAATAGCCATATATCTCAATCTATAACATATATGTAGTAACATGTCATTGATGGTATTTTAAATACACCAACATATATGCTTTCCCATTCAAAGAATTCAATTCAATCTAATCAATAATGGAAGATGAAAATAATCACAAGGAACCAAGTATTATGATAAAGGAGTAAAAAACATGGAATAAAATATGTATAAAAAATGGGCAAGAGGATAAAATAAATCACCTAAGGCATTAAACACAACAATGAATCAAGGAACAAGGCACAAAACATAGAGTGAACAAAAGCATTGACAAGAGATAAAGCACATGTATCAAAAGCATGATTAAAGTCATATAGCATTTCACATGTGTCCAACAGAAATAATTAACCCTATGCATTTCCAATAGGATATAATTCAAGGTTATTTATTCATATTAATTGATTTTATAAATTTAAGGAATTTAAACTAGGTGTAACACACACACCAAAAACGGTTCCATTAATCAAGAATGGTTATATAGGTTGTTTAGGATATGTACACCCAAATCAGCGGTCAATGTCAAGGAGAACAAACATAAATGGGCTTCTTCATAAGATAGGGTCACTATAGACATGTGAAAACTTTTTAATTAATTTATTAAATATATATTAAGTGACACTGAATGAATTTGGCATGATCCACAACAACAACACTACAAAAAATGCGAAAAATCATAGAAAAGGTATAGATCCCATACATCGACATAGTAATGCTCCAATCATTTGTTGTACATGATTGAATGGAACTAGAAAGGAATGAATCGTAGGCCTTTTGAAACCCCCAAAAAATATGATATGTTGCACCCAAGTTGAGTAATTGATAAAGGAGGAACCTAGAAATAGATGAGTGTATAAGGAATTAATTACCTAGGGATTTATGTTGCTTGCAAAAGCGAAGGATTTGGACCACAAATGAAGGATATAACTCAAAAACCCATGGAAGAGGGGGGAAGAATCTCTATTCTTGTAGAAGTAGGAAAATACCACTAGAAATAGATGTTAAGAAAGAAATTGGCTTTAAAACATAATTAAAAGAAAAATACAATATTCACCTACCAAACTCACTATGCAAGGTTTTTCCGTGTAGTTTAGCCTAACTGTGCGCCAACTGTTCTCCATTCACTACTTCAAGGGGAACATTTCATAGTAATGAACATGGTTTTACTAGACATATGAAAACCATTATAAACCTCTTTATTTATAAATAGTAATACATTGAATGACCATTCACCCAAGGTCACATGATTACAAACGAACTGTGAGTCCTTCATGTGACCACATCTTGCTACCACATAGTTTAAGGAATATGTGTGGGCTAGTCTTAAGAGTATACTTTACTATGAGTCTCAATATAACTTTTTCCATTTCAGAGATCTAGGATAAGAATGATCCCCATATGCACTCGAGAACTCTTTTCACCCCTTAGACATCTTTAATATGTCTATTTAAATAAATTTAATTACCAAATGTCTATGAATTTGGATAAGGGAGGGATGCCATTTATTATGTAACTTCATAGAGGATATGTTTAGGTTGCAAATTATCTCTATTTCATAGAATCAAATTTTTATAATCATTATTTCAATTATATCATCCCAGAGAGTTAGAATAGTCATTCGAGATACTCTTCCTTACATCCTTGATCAAATCCTTACACTACCAACATTTGATATTTGAATTTATAATGACAAATGAAATCCCGAATTAAGTGTATAATAAATAATACTTTACATAATTACTATCTCATATATTTTAGTAAATAAGACCCCCCCATTTTTTTGATTTCATTCTATAAATAAACACTTTAATTATTCCTATTTATAATACATTGAAAACCTAAAATGTATAAGTAAATCTCATTAGATGAAAAGTTATTTCTAAGATCCACATACCCTTTCTTTTATGAATCATCTAAAATTTCTTATTATACACAATGTAATTTTATGAAATGGTTTTTGGTACCCATTTATTAATTTTTTTATGGATACTCTCATTATAAATGTAATTAAAATTTTCATTCAAAATAATATCCTTCATAGGGGTTCATCTTGACCGATTATATGTTTTTGAAGATTTATTTGTCTCATATTGAATACCAAAAGACCTTTTTTATATTCCAAAACATAATCTATATTATATTTTGTATTCAATATCATATTTACTTCATTTATGAAACCATCTTCTATTTTATATTATTTTTATACAGATTTTATGATCTCCATCTAATGATCATTTCTTCGTACGTTACCAATTACATGAAAACTTTATCATCAATATTATTTTAGAATAGATATTTCTTCTGAAAGGTAATCCATTTTTTAAATTTGAATATATTTTTATCTAAAATTTCTATCATTTTATTTTTATATGGAAATTATTTGTGTTTTACTTATCTTCCCTTTATTTCATTTCCCCCCTTGGATGATTATGGTCCTATCAAAAGGAAACCCACACTAACTTTTCTCTTCAACTGGGAACCTCCCTATTATATGTCCATATTAATTATATTCTCTTAAAAGTATCTTTATCTATACGTAAAATACTATTTTTGTCATTTTTTATTACATTAATTTTATAAAAAGCTTCAAATAAGTTTTTTAATGTTTTCTATTTAAGTCATTTTTCAAAGCATGAAAAGAATATATTTTAAATACATTCCTTAAGAAACAATATTTTTAAAAAATATAATAATTCCAACAAAAGTTTTAATTTATTTATTGATTTTTATTAAATTATATTTATTATGGTTTTATAAAATATATCTCTTAAATTCCTTTGAAAATATATTGTCAATTTTATATTTTTGTAGAGATTTTTCGAAAACAAATAAAATTTGTATTTAATCAAAATCATTTTACATTGTTTTATCTTATACATGATTGAGGAAATTGTTCCATAAATACCATCCATTTTATTTCATTAGATGGATTATGTAATGTTCTTTTATATTAAACAAACTATCCATCACTGAATTTTCTTTCAAATTATCCTCACTTATATACATGATTTACCTCCCATTAATTTCCACCAAGCGAACTATATATGCCCTTAATTTAACTGAATTTTGTTTTCATATATTTTATAAGTTGAATTACTAGTGAAATTATGTACTCAATCATATATCATTACAAAAAACGATGTTAGTTTTGGGGATTCTTACAATGAATGAAATTCTATTTATTTATTTGTGAAATTATTGACATAAATGTATTCCATTTCTATAGACACTGTTAGTTTGTGAGATAAATACATGTAGGGTCCTGAAAAATCTGCAAAGGAGATTCTACCAAAATTCTCCAAAAGAATTGGGGAAAGAATGGAGAAAAATCAAAGAAGGGACACAAACAGGACAGACCCACAAACCGGTCCCATGGAAGCATAACGTGGCCAGGCCCCGCGAGGAACCCCCTCTGTGAACCATTGTCATTCATGAAATGGAGGCAGAGATCCTCTACAGTTGCGAGGCAGGATGGATGCCAGTTCGGTTCACCGTTATAAACCACCCCAACCGCAGACCGCGTCGACCAGTTCAGACCGCACCCGCTATCGTTCGCGGAATAGAGGTGCAACCCTCTGCAGCTATGAAGCACTCCCTGAGTTCGATTTGCGGAGGATAAGGGGAAGCGTTTAATACCTATCGCGAATCATGGATTGACCAAGTCAGCTATAAACCAGGTATTTGGTTATGGGCCTCCGCAAAAGGTGTCACGTGGCCATAGATACATCCCTTTCCCCACTCTATAAAAGGAGACCAAGGGTGGAAGAAAAAGGGATGGGAGAACTGGAATCAGATTCAGAGGGATTCAAGATTCGGAAGGAGATCAGTTGAAGGAAGGCTTCAGATTTCGCAAACGGTGAAACTCCCATCCGCGAACCTCAGCAGGTATACAAATTAACAAGGATTTGGAAAATGCATAATAACTTGGTGAACCGTGAACCTAAAATAACAAAAACAAGGAGAACCGCGAACTATACCCCCTCCGTAGATGACTACCCCGCGGACCAGGGAGTTTATGCCTCTTTTCCCATCCGTCGCACTGCGTATCACCCTCCTACGTGGGTGATGCCCTGACCAACGAGCCTCTGACCGGTGCCGCCCTTGGCCGCCACTGCCCTCCTGGAACCCTCCACGAACCACACTGGTTCACGAATTGAACCTGAAGCCACGAACCATCCTGGTTCGTGGGATATCCCTCAGTCCGCGAACCACCCTGGTTCCTGGACAGCTTCTCCAGCCATCTGTCACTCCCCCACATGAAGGGCACCACCACCCATACCTCTCGGTGGCCCGCCAACCACTTCGGTGTTTTCATTTCCCGAGCCAGATAAAATCCCTCCAATTGAGCCAAGCCCTCTGCGACTCGTTCATTGGTCTATTCATCGGCCCCGAGCTGTGGCCTCCTCCAGAGCCACCAGATCTATGTGGTGTAACCTTCAGTCACATTAGTGCACCATTTTGAGTTCACATACCTATGGTATGTAGAGGCAAAGGGGTTTCCCCGACCCTTGAGTAGGTTCCCAAAGCATTCATGTGTTAACATTCCCACGGTAATGTGGAGTCTGAGCTTGCGAATCCCCTTTCTACCCCTCCACTTGTTCAGGGATCTTTGGAGATAGTAAAATAGCCATTATAAGGAAGACCACATGCACATCAAGAGAATAGATGGGCACAGGAGCACCCCCTTTCCCACTCCGGCTGGGCTTTGTCGCCACGAGCGTCCATCTCAGAGTAAGCCCCGACCTTCTAGGCCTCCTCATAGTGTAAGCCCCAATCCATCTCCACATTCATCCATCTCGGAGTAAGCCCCGACCTTCTCGGCCTCCTAATAGTGTAAGCCCCAATCCATCTCCATGGGCATCCATATATAAGTAAGCCCCGGCCACATGGGCCACCCTCATGTGTATGCCCCACTCCATTCCTCACGGACACACCTTTCGCGACGTGATCATCTGGTCCTTACGGACTCTTGTTTCTCACACTGAGCATAACTCACGTGGGATTAGAGTAAGTATAGACCATGACTTCCACCTATGGGCCTCCTCAGAGTGTAAGCCCCATTGAGAGAACTATGGGGACTTTGATCCATGTCAAAGCGTGGTACGGAGGAAGCGTCCACGAGGTTCAAGCCCACCACTCAGTCGTTTCTTCACGTCGAGTTCCACCCTCATCCAGCATGTCATTAAACTATCTATGTGAACTACGTAGACTTTGATCCCTGGCTCCTAGACAGGGTACGAAGTAAGCCTCCATGAGGTTCAAGCCCAACAGCTGGTCGATCCGACTATTCTCCACATCGGTTCACCGCGCTACTCCGAGTACTACCTTAAGCAAGTTCCAACTCTTCAGGGTCATTAACCCAATGAGGGATGGTAAACCTCGGGCATAAATGATTCCGAACCCCTGCGTCTATTTGACCATTTCCAATCAGGTTTGAATCCGTGGAAACTATGTTTGGGTATAAACCAATGATTCTCAAACATATGAATACGTCTTAACTCTATAAGAGAGTCTCGGAATAGGAAATAACCCCCCCAAAGGGTGCGATGAGACCGAATTCCCATACTCTCGACCAATGTGAGTTCTTAAGAGTCGCTGCTTAGACCATACGGTGAATGCCTGCCTTTGGAAAGCAGGTCCATCAATCATGGGATATGGAGCCATTGGGCGTTTCGAGGCCGAAAACCAAAACAAAACAAAAATGGTGAACCCGACGCGAATCATTAACCAAACATGAAGGATTTAACCTAATGTCACCATGTGCATCCTTATACTCTCATGGAGGGCTAAGCAAGGTCATTATTTACTCATGGGATCATGAGATGCTGCTTTGATGGGTTTTCTCTGTGTACTTGTTAAATTTTCATTTACAGGTACTACCTTCAGAACTCCCTTCGATCCAATGGAATCGCAATGGAACTCACAAGAACGTGCTTCCAAATATGCAATGACGAGAATTACTCAACAAAGGAGGACCCCGTCACTCACCCAACATCTTAAACGCTGGGTTTTAGACGCGCTGATCTGAGAGTACCACGCAAATGGTACTCTCCCAACGGTGGTGGCAGCCATGCACGCCCTCTAATCCGTCAAGATTCGCCAGTCGCCTGCCAAGAAGCGGCCACAAAGGCAGATCCCGACAGCCCCTGTCACTGTCTCCAACCGTTTCGGGAGTCTATCCCCAAAACAGGACAATTCCTACCACCCTTATCGTAGGGAGGTGTATGAGGTCGACGTTGAGGACTTCATCCATGTTGAACGGGGGTTCTGCTCCAAGGCCCCCGCTAGAAGGCGTCATCATGGTCACACCGCGACCCGACATCATCACACTGAGGATAATGTCTCCCTGAGGATTCAAGCCCATGCTCCCTAAGCTCTGGCCCCTCGGACCGCCCGTTGAGGGTGGCAGACATACAATCAGGGGTTGGACATCACCCTGGTCCCTAAGGAGGAGCTCTGCTGCCCAGCCACGGAGACGTACAACGAACATGCACCTACACCTATTTAATCCTCTCGAACCTTCCATCCAGACATGGCGACATCATACGAGCTGGCGTGCACCCCCGCCAAGCTCCATCAAGCCCGTCTCTCACACAAAACGACATCTACCTGGTAGGCACCTCTACCTGCCCAGGTTCGTGAAGCCCACTAGCTTGATGCGGTGGCGACCCAACACCTACAGGACCAGCTCCTAGCAGATGCTTCTGACACCCTCCATCTTAACATGGTAGTAATCAACAAATATCGCCACCAAGATGTTGTGGAAAACCATAGGCAGGCATGTCTCCCCGCTAACAAAGTCCACCGGCTCGATACGGTGGGAAACCGATATATACAGGGCCAGCTCGCTCTGGATGCAAGAAAATTCCACCACCCCGATGTGGCGGCAAGTGGTAAGATAAACCGGCGTATCCTGGTACAGGGGCAGATTCGTTCACCTGCCCCGACACAAGAGAATTGTCAGTACCCACTGACCACTCGAGGACCGGAGCAGGATATTCCTACTCTGATACCGGAATGGTCCTTTATACCCTTTCCAGCCAAAGATGTCTCTCTACATATCCTGGCAATGATGGAGGAGCAGGTATCGATCCCAGATCATTTCTTACAAACTTGCCTGCATGTAATAGCATCAGCAGAAACAACAAGGAATCGGGCCCTTAAGCCCGTCTCCCCAATTGAGGCGACTCATCTAAGAGACAAGATAGCCGCCTCAGAGAAGATCTGCATCCATGATTCTGCCCAGGAGGGTCGTCGTCCATATTCTGCGATGCAAGGGAAACCGGATCAAGCAGCTTCACTCGTTCCAATAGGGGGACACCCATCCATCACAGTGGATGCTCCAGAGCAGGAATATATCCCTGCTAAAAGCCAGGATGTTCGTCGGTGTTTCATGGCATCATCACAGGACGTAATTAGATAGGGACCCAAAGGAGGTGAAGGAAGTTGTCAATAGTGGACGGTCCCCGCTTCCCGAAAAAGAGCATCCTGAATGCTCCAAAGGAAGTCGGAAAATAAAGAGTGGGTTCATTATCCACTCTGCTGGAAGATGGGGTTCCATATCCCACTAAGCAGACGTCAAAGGCTCGAAACCTTGCCCACCCATTACCATACTATGGGAGTGGCAGTAGTAGTTGTGAAAATCATCCCCCCAATATTTCTACCAGCAGCTCTGAAGGTCCTCCCCAGAGCACCCGTGGGGGCCACCCCCACGGGCATATAAAGACCGATCACGAGAGATCCTCTTTTGATGCGAGTCACAAAAACCCTCCACGTGACCAGAAGATCTAGCAGCAAGATGGTCCTCCACTTGCTGCGATCAACCCTAAAGGTCATCCCCGGGGTATACACTACAATCACTCTCCATGTCGTGGGACCACAAATTGTGATGGTAGTCCTCACTATCATAGTCGCAACTACGGAGGCCCTCCATGTAGTGACTTCTCATCACGACAAGAAGGCCCTCCCCTTGTCGTGGCCTTCCTTGAAGGTCCTCCCCAGGGTTTACGCTACAAAAGAACTCCACACAGCCAGGCATCAGGTCATGGAGGTAGTCTTCACCTCCTTGATAATGAAGGTCCTCCCCGTAGAGACGTCAAGCAACGAGAAGGCCCTCCCCTCATTGCGGTACATTCTGGAGGCCCTCCCTGGGATGTATCCCACAGATATTCTCCCTGCGATAGCAGTAATGGTAGTCTTTGCCATTGCCGTAGCTATGATGGTATTCCTCGCCACCACGACCGCCATTGCGAAGGTCCTCCCCGCATTGTCCCCAACAAACAAGAAGGTCCTCCCCTTGTCACTGTGTGTCCTGAAGGTCCTCCCCAGGATGTACGTTAAATGTCAAGCCATGATGGTCATCCTCACCATGATGGCAGTCATTGCGAAGGTCCTCCCCGTAATGATTCTACACAGCCAGAAGGTCCTACCCTTGCTGCGACACGCCTTGGAGGTCCTCCCCATGGAGTGCACTGAAAATGTCCTTTATGAAGTGAAGCATCAAGCAGTAATGGTAGTGCTCGCCATTACGGCTGCCATTGCAGAGGTCCTCCCCATGATGAAATATTATTTCGACAAGAAGGCCCTCCCCCTACCAAATCAAGCACCAAAAGGCCCTTGTATTCCAAGGCACTGAGAAGGACACGATCGAGCATGTCAGATTCCCAGCTTCTCTCTAGCGACGCCCTTCTTCAATCATAAGTCATTCTAGGGCCACGTTCGTCTTCTGAACCACCTCGGAATCTCCCACAGGACAATTCAATACCTACCGGTCACACTGCCTCCAACCACAATGAGCGCCTTAGTTGGGAAGACAAAGTAGAGGAATCATTGGCAGAGGAGTATGCTGATATGCTGCACCTTATAAAACGCCTGGCCATGGATGATATACTATTCATGTTTTGGCCCACGGTCACCTCTCAATTCGACGTACCCAGGGATTTGTCGGAAAAATTCATGCATGACATCCGCCACAATATATGGATGACCCTCCACCAGCTAATATCAAGCTTCCTGCCCTATGACAGGTATGTAGACCACATCAAGACGATAGGGGACCTCCTGCAACATATCGACCTGAAGGCCCTTTCCTCGACATGACAACAACACCCCGAGAGGTGAAAAGGGAATATGGAGGCAACCTGCCTCCGTGCCTTGAACAAATTGCACCGCTTCATTGGTGACTCTCCAACGGGAGTCCATATCAGGGGATGGGGGAACACGGAGCTCTGCATTTCACTCCACTCCCCACCCAGAAGGACTCGTTCGGCATGGTGTTTTGCAATGTCGTCACATCGAGATGGAAATCCAGTGGTCCCCCTATTCAGGAAAGGCAATACACCCAATAGAGTCAGGCCTTGAGTAATTCCAAGAAGCATAAGGCCTGGTGGGAACAAGCCATTGAAAAACTCTTGAATCAGGCCAACGAGAGCATCCAGCATGCCTCTCACCTATGAGAGGCCAATCAGCGTTCTTTTCCTGCCTCCCTAGAAGGGACTGATCCACAGGTGAATTCATCACCAAACACGGTTCACCCCCATATGGGGTCACACGTGATCAGGCAGGTCGCGATAGCCGCAGCCACTACGGCCATTCAGGGTTAACCCCAGTCTGCAGGGCTGGGGGTATTTTTAACAGCAAATTCCCCCGTAAGACAAATAAAACCAGGAAGAGACTCAGCGTCTAGGGAATGGAGCCAACCCCATCCCTCAGGCTTGGGGGAATTTTTACCCCCTCAAAAACTACCTTCCCCATGAGAATCAGTGTTCTCTCTCCTAGGGAGGATGGTCAACAGAGGAGGTTCTCGTCCGATCCTGTCATTTGAATCATCCTCCCCTCTGAGAGGAAGATGAACTGTATGGTCGCATCAAAGAGCTCTCCATGTCACCCTTCATCAAGAAGTATGAAGGAAATCCCAGGACATGAAAGGGAGGGCCAACAGAAGATGCGGATGATCCTTTTCCTATTTAGAAGATGACATCCCCTCCACTCCGCTATATGCATTCATCAACTCCATAGAGGCTAACCCCAAAGGTGAAACTAGGGAAAATGCAAATCCGGACAGATCAGGAGACGACGGTTCCGTTAAGTCTATGACTCACAACGAACCCCCGGGCATGCACACCCGGAACCAGAGGGATGCTTTAAATATGGAAGCCCCTTCATCTAACATCCCTCCGCCTGCCCAATGATCCTCCAACAAGGATAAGAATAATGGAATGGTTACCCTTAACCTGTCACCTTCTGTCAATAAAAAGGAGCCACTCACGCTTGAAGAGAGGTTCGCTCAACATAAAGAAGAGATGAATTAATTGACGCGGATTAACGCCGAGCTGCTCCAGAGGAACAACCTTATTGAAAGTGTGTCCCAAGAATAGCTACACCATGAACTCCCAGAAAGTGAACCTCAAAGACTAAGGCTTGCTCCGAAAAATGAAGTACCACCAGAGATCCTACCCAATGAGGCGCCTGGCTCGTCCTGCTACCTAAACGTAGATTTGGATGAATACCAAGATTTCCCTCCACTTAGGAGGCAACCAAAGCAAGTACGCCCCACCCCTCCGAGGGTGCCCCGAACAGAATATGCACCCTTGGTGCCAGCCAATCCAGATCCTCAAGCCATACCTCAGGCCACGCCTGCCTTGGACCGTGCCCAATAGGATGTAAACCAGGGTCTCACCAACACCATCGAGGCACTAATAGCTCCATTGTAAGTTATGGAAGGTCGACGAGCTCCGATACAGCCAGAGCGGAATCCCTACCCAGATTGGGTGACAAACACAACACCTCCACCCAATTTTGGGAGCCCTGTATTCCCCATCTTCAATGGATCGGGAAATCCAGAGCAGCATTTGATGCACTACACATCCTATTGAGACCCTATGATGGGGACTCCCGAGCATCAAGAAGAAGTGAAACTCAGATGCTTCATACAGACTTTGCAAGGATCCGACTTCGTCTGGTACACGAGTCTGCCAGCCCAGTCAATAAAGAGCTCGAAAGACCTTTGGCAGCAGTTCCTGTTCCACTTCATCTCAACATTTCCTAAAACAATGGTCAGCAATCTCATAAACTGCAAGCAGTGGGAGAATGAGAGGGTCTCAGATTTCATCTCCAGATGGAAAGTTCAGACCTATTCTATGAACAAACCAATGCCACAAGATGAGATTCTAGCCATATGCATTTATAATCTTATAGATGATCTGTGAACACTGCTCATATTGGTGGAGTGAACCACTGGATTCCGCCATCTCTCGGCTATTTCCCAGAAAATTGAGGACTCCCAGCAGCCGACAAATTCAAACTCCCGAATAGCCTCGTAGGCTCCTGGGAAAAGATCCCCTAGAGCTGAAGCATCCCCTATCACACTCATGCCGGCCACTGTGCCCGCTCTGCCACTTAGGCCTCCACCAAATCGTCAAGGGCCCCTTGCATATCAGCAGCCACCCCCGCCTAAACGGGATGATCAGAGAGGACCAAAGCGGAACCAGTTTGAGGAACAATGAAAAAAAGTATACTCATTATGAGATGATCATGTCCATGGATACTTCATTTCCACCATGAAATGAAACTTGATCCACCTCCCGGATCCAAGGAAAGCTGAATAAGTCGGCCGTAATGACATGCCAGATTACTGCCCCTACCATCAGATGTTGGGGCACAGTATCCGAGAATGCTTCTTCTTCAAAGACCTCTTGCAGAGGATGGTAGATTCCGGACAGGTCGAGCTAGGACCACCCCTAGCACACATGGCATGTATCTCTACCACCGACTCCGACAAAGAGGAGGGGTGGCAGAAATTCACTAGTAAGCAGGGGCAGAAATTTGACAATAGGATGACTCGGAGGACTATCAACCGTGCCCATGGCATACTCCGAGCTCAACTATAGCAGCCGGTGTTTCCACCAACGACCTCTGAAGTCGTAAAGCCAACAATGTCGACAGTACAGCCCTCCACGAGCCAATCATCTGGGTGTAGTCAAAGGAGGAGGAAACAATCAAAAGAGGAGCAGTCCCCTATGGGGCCAAAGTTAATCCCGACCCCGAAAGATTATATTCCCTCGAATTTGGCATCACGGGCACCGACCCATCAAACAGCACCATCTGAGACAACTGACTAGGTTGACCTATCAGAGGATGAAGAGCCAATATTTGGTTCTATTAATGTCATCCATCTCATGTAATCATCCCCTAACGAAGGTCATGGTTACGAACCCGAGCTCCCTGCACAAGGAGCTGGGAGGAGGAATTGCAGAGGCAGAGCATACCAGGGGAGAAGCAGCCGCGGCCGAAACAAACCCTATGGTTGGACCCTGGCCCAAACCATTAATATCGCAGAAACCCATGGGAGAGCCCTTTAGCAGAATGAGCAAGAGAGGGAATGCCCCTCCACTTACACAAGCAGCCACTCTGGCCCTATTGTTCAACAATACCCACCAGTGGAGGAGCATGTGTCTTGTCGCCTAGTGCACACAAACAGACCGGATGGGCCAAGTCCTCAAAACGCGGGAACACCATCAACATACATCCCCACGGCCGGTCCCTCCTCGTCAAATTCCCCAACTCCCAAGCCACCTGATAGAACTCTCCCGCCAATGGAGAAGCGTCGACTGTTGGATCAAAAAAACGACATCCTTAAGCATCTTGCATCAGTACCAGCCAGGTTTTCAATCCTGGATGCCCTGGGTTTGTTAGCCGACCTTATGGAGTCTCTTATCAATGCTTTGATCATCCCCCAAGAGTTTCAAGCCGAGGTAGCTGCCACTGAGATTTACTGGACGGAGACTGGCCTGACTGAATGCAATACGGTGATTTCCTTCACCGATCAGGATGAAGACTCCATCATGCAAGGACATATCAGACCATTATATATGTCTGGCACACAAAATGGTATTGAGATCTGGAATGTCTTTATAGACAATGGATCTAGAGTTAACCTTCTTCCCCTACGAACACACCAAATATTGGGCTACAGTGAGGACGATCTAATTCCCTCATCCACAAATCTGTTGGGTTACTATAGGAATGGACAGAAACCAATGGGATAAATTAATCTAAGGACCAATTTTGGGGACCTGGTAGCCTACAAGGAATTCCTGGTGTTCCGAAAGAGTACAACATTCAATGCCATGCTGGGATGGCCGTGGCTCCATAAGCACATGGACATTCCTTCATCCTACCACCAGTGTATCAAGTACTGCATCAATGGAAAAAGTGGAACATTGAATGCCGACAAGGCCCCTTTCGAGCTCTCCAAGTCACATAACATTGACGTCTGGTTCTATGAGAAAAAGAAAAAGAAGCCTTTGGTCGATGGTGTCGACTCGATCCCCACTCTAAATAGCCTAGAAATGGTTCATGATGACCCCCTCAGGTAGCTTGGCAGAGATTATGTCATTCCCATCAAACACGTTGAGGGTAGGAGTTCAAGTTCGGACATGCACTCGAATGTCCTCATGACTTCAGCCATAACGGACGAGTGTGACAACGTGGGAACGTCTGCTGACCCTCAATCCAGGGATGAAAACTTGAATAAGGACTCCCACGACACCTTGCCTCCGGACTCCCAAGAGCTCATGTAAGGAGCTCTCTCCTCATCAGATCAAGAAGATGAGGACTTGGGAGAAGGATAAGGGGAAGATCTCCAGGATGCGCTGCCTGCATTTGAGGAAGGTATCTCCACCACTGTGGACGAACTCAGGAAAATAAACCCGGGTACCGAGGAAGACCCGAGGCCCACTCTCATTAGTGCAGTCATGTCTCATGAGGAGCACGAGGTATATACCAACTTCGTAAGGAAACACTGGGGCTTCTTCGCCTGGAATTACACGAAAATGCCAAGGCTCGATCCTGAGGTAGCGACGCATCACCTGGGTCTTCCAGAAGACCATCGGGGCTACAAACAGGCCGCCATAAGGACCCACACCTCACACGCTACCAAGATAGAGGCTGAAGTTGATAATATCATTAAAGTAGGCTTCATCAGGGAGGTCCAGTACCCTATTTGGTTGGCCAACATCATCCTTATGAAGAAAAATAACGGACAAATCTATGTCTACATTGAATTTAGAGACATTAATTGGCATTACCCGAAAGATGACTTTCTGGTTCCAATCACCGAGTTGTTAATTGATGCAACGGCCGGGTATGAGGCCATATCCTTCATGGACGCCTATTCTGGATATAGTCAAATCAAGATAGCCCAAGAAGACGAAGAAGCCACTGCCTTCGGGGCCCCTTGAGGGGTATTCTGTTACAGGGTTATGCCTTTTGGTCTCAAGAATGCTGGAACCACATATCAGCATGCCATACATCTGATCTTTAAAACGTTCTTGGGGAAATTCATTAAATGTTATGGGGATGACCTAGTGGTCAAGTCCAAAAACAACTCGGATCACCTGTCAGACCTTGAGACCGTATTCAAAAATCTCCGAAAACATATCTTGAAGATGAACCCCTTTAAATACGCCTTCGAGGTTACCTCAGGGAAATTCTTTGGCTTCGTCGTATGCTATCGTGGCATCGAAGTCGACCCTGAGAAGATGAAGGATATCCTTAGCCTACCACCACCTCGTAATCTCACTGAGTTGAGGGGATTCCAAGGACACAGAGCCCATATTAGGTGGTTCATAGCCAACATGGCAAGCAAATGTTTTCCTTTCACCTTGTTAATGAAGAAAGGGGTCACGTACGAATGGACGAATGATTTCCAAGAGGCGTTCGAAAACATGAAGAAGTACCTCTTAAGCCCACTGGTGCTCATGCCCCCCATTGAAGGTAGACCTCTCCTTATATATGTGACGGCCATAGATCGGTCACTAGGAGCCTTCCTCGCACAGTAGAACGATGCCGTCAGCGAAACTAGCCTCTATTACCTCAGTTGAACCATGATTTATGCTGAGACTCGATACCCAAATATTTAGAAGAGCTGTCTGGCCTTGGTATTCGCAGTTCAAAAGCTGCGACATTATCTGCAGCATCAAGAAATCCATTTGATCTCGCAGAGTAACCCGCTCAAGTACATCCTCAGTCGCTCGATGCTAACCGGATGCCTATCTCAATTGGTGGTCATCCTGCAACAGTTCGACATCCAGTTAGTGCCTCAAAAAGCCATCAAGGTCCAGGCATTAGAAGACTTTTTGGCAGAGCACCCTTCAATAAGGACCACTACACCAGATGTTGAACTACCTGTAGAAGATATCATCTCGGTTCATGAAGAGTTCCCAGCATGGACAATGTACTTTGACAGCGCGTCCGGAAGCCCAACTGGGAAGAGGATGGATGATCCCAGATTCAACCAAGTGGGCCTAGGGATAATACTCGTGTCCCCAGAAAAGTATGTTTTTCCATATTACTTCCTCATGTCAGAGGGATGTACAAACAATGAGGAAGAATATAAAGCTCTCATTGCTGGCCTAGAGCTCGCACTCTAGGAAAAAGTACAACACCTTAAGGTAAAAGGTGACTCGGAGCTGGTGATCAAGTAAGTCAATGGTGACTACGCTATTAAAAAGGAGGATATAATCCACCTACTTGACCATGTTCGAGGTCTAATGGCTGAGTTCTACATAGAACCTATAGTGACTTATATTCCCTGGTCCTAGAACGCTCAGGCTGATGTATTAGTCAACACGGCCACAACCCTAGCCGACCCAGCTCAGGATGAAATGGTCATCAGTATTGCTCACCGTCAAATGGTATTTCCATTTGTTCAAGCTAAGGTAGAAGAAATCCATGAAGTCAGTCCTTTCCCTAAGCCATATGCTCCTACCACCGGCTAGATGGTCCCCATCGTAAACTACCTTTAACGGGGATAACTTCCATCAGACATGGATGAACGAGAGAAAATATGGAAAAGGGCAATCAATTTTGTCCTATATGGCGGCGTGGTTCAGAAATAGGTCCTCTACAAACAAGGCCTCGATGAAGTGCTCCTCAAATGCATTGAATGAGAAGAAACTGCTGCCATCATGACTGAAGTACATGCATGAGCGTGTGGAGAACATCAACCAGGGACCAAGGTTTCCCATCAGGTTTGAAGGCTTGGGTACTACTGGCCCATAGTGGCACGAGAATGCAAGCATTTTACCGTGAAATGCCACTCATTCAAGATTCATGCCAACTTCATACACCAGCCCCTGGAGTTACTTCATCAATCTAAGTACTCCTGGCCATTCGTCATCTGGGGGATGGATGTCGTGGGACCATATCCTCCCACCACGGCCAAACAGATGAAGTATATCCTCACGGAAACTGACTTATTTTCCAAATGGGCAGAAGCCATACCCCTCAAGGAATTTGAGGTCAAAAATATTTCCAGCTTCGTGAAGACCAATATCATCACCAGATTTGGTGTCCCTCATTCTATAATGATGGACAACGACACTAATTTCTGCTCTGCGGAATTGGAAAAGCTATACCTCGAGTATGGTATCAAGGACAACCACTCATCCTACTACCATGCAGCGGCCAACGGACAGATAAAATATTTCAACAAGACCATGTCCAACATCCTCTAGAAAATGGTGGACAATGAGAAGAATTCAAGGTTGGACAAACTCCTCCATGCATTGTGGGATTATTGAACCACAATCTGCACCGCTACTCAGTCTACCCCGTACTCGTTGGTGTACCGAACAGAGGCGGTCCTGCCCATTGAAGTCCATCATCCCTCACTCCTTGTTTCCATCTATGATCAATTATTCGATGATGATCAGTCAAAAAAGCGGTTAGGTGAATTGGAACAGCTAGACGAGAAGCGGCTGCACACTCTACAACACTTGGAAGTGTACCAGAACTGGATCACACGATCCTTCAACAAAAAGGTCCGCCTCTGGTCTTTCTTGGAAGGAGAACTAGTGCTGGTCCTCTAGACCCCAATTATACCTGGCAAGAAGCCTCCCAAGCTAGAGCCCAAGTGGGAAGGACCATATGTTGTACACAAGGTGTACTCCAACAGAGCAAATACCCTGATCTCCATGGATGGACAATTTTCAACCGCTCCTACGAATGAGAGATTCCTAAAAAAGTATTTCTCATTGAAACTGTATGGAGCACGTCCTCACCACATGACATTAAACTGCATGGACTTTGTTCATACCGTACTATGTTAAACTGCACGGATAACAAGAGTTAAGAATGCCCCTCCCCCGTGTACGGACCAGACCTACATGGGGTGTACCCTTTGTCCGAGCTACATGACATTAAACTGCCAAGCACCCAACGGTCCAAACTATATGTCCTTAAAATAAGAGTATTTATTCCTTACCGCATGACGTTAAACTGCACGGACAAGATGATTTAAAAATCCCCTCTTCCCCTGTGTACGGACCAGACCTGCACGGGGTGTGCCGTCTTTCAGAGAACTACATGAGGCTTGATTCCTGCCCTTGCAGGATATGTAGTGATGCCATATTTCCACACCTTGGCCCAACCACTTCAAAAAAGAAAAACAAAAATTCCCATTCCCCTGTGTACGGACCAGACTTGCATGGGGTGTATTCACGTCCTTATCGCATGACGATAAATTGCACGGAATATAATATTACCCCCGTCCTAACCACATGATGTTAAACTGTATGGACTCCATCCTCACCGCATAACGTTAAACTGCACATCTTTCAGAGAACTACGTAAGGATTGATTCTTTCCCTCACAGGATACATAGCGATTCTAGGATCCCTAGTCCTGGCCCAACCCCCTGAATAACAAGAAAAAGAAAAATGCCTTCTTTCCCCCATGTATGGACCAGACCGGCACGGGGTGCACTTCTTTCAGAGAACTACGTGTAGATTGATTCTTGCCCTTGTAATATATGTAGTGACGCCAGGATCTCTAGTCCTGGCCCAGCCCCTGAAAAAAAATGCCCTTTCGCCCCATGTGCGAACCAGACCGGCACGGGGTGTACATCTCGTCCTTACCGCACGACGTAAAACTGTACGTATAACATGATTTACAAATTCCCCCTTCCCCCATGTACAGACTAGACTTGCACAGGGTGTATTCACGTCCTTACCTCATGATGATAAACTACACGAAATCTAATAAAACCCCCTATCCTAACTATATGATGTTAAACTGTATGGACTCTGTCCTCACCGCATGACGTTAAACTGCAATTCTTTCAAAGAACTATGTACGGCTTGATTCTAACCCTCGCAGGATACGTAGCAATGCTAAGATCCCTAGTCCTTGCCTAGCCCCCTAAATAATAAGAAAAAGAAAAATTCCTTCTTTCCCCCATGTATGGACCAGACTGTCACGGGGTGCACTTCTTTCAGAGAACTACGTATGGCTTGGTTCCTGCCCTCACAGGATACGTAGCGATGCCAGGATCCCCAGTCCGGGTCCAGCCCCCTGAATAAAAAAAAATAAATTTCCTCCCCCCCCCCCGTGTGAGAACCAAACTGGCGTGGGGTGTACTTCTCGTCCTTACCGCACGACGTAAAACTGCATGGATAACAAGATTTAAAAATTCCCCCTTCCCCCGTGTACAGACCAAACTTGCACGGGGTGTATTCTTTGTCCTTACCTCATGAAGTTAAACTGCAAGGATGTTGACCCCACCACAGGACGTTAAACTACATAGACCACCCTTTTTATTTTACGTCGGGTCACCTTCGTCCTTACCGCATGACGTTAAACTACATGGAGTTCGTCCTTACCGTATAAGGTCAAACTGCACGGACTTCGTCACGAACCACCCAAGACACATGGCGATATGAGATGGAGATACTCCTTGCACATTTGGATTCATCCTCTCCATACATCAGACTCCATGAACTAGATAAGTATGGATCTTCAGAACCACTCATGGCCATTGTAAGTGGAAAGTCATGGACCCATGGACACCATTGCATGACTATGCATACCATGCCCCAAGCGGCTCTGCATAATGATAGCCCCTGGGTCATCTACCAAAGGCAATATTTCCACAGGCGTCACTCTTCCTAGCTCCATACGCTTACCGAACTCAGAGCCCCCATAACATACCTCATGACCCATAAGTTTATGGGGAAGTGGTTTAAAAGTTCATTCCCCTTTTCAAATCCAGGTGTTTCCAAGGTATCCCTATCTGGATAGCCTATGTGTCTTTAAGTGGTTCACATAGCGACCTGCATCAACAAACATCAAGCTAGGATTAGGCTACATTGACTCAACGGACAATTGTAGTGAAGATGTTTCTTGTATACCCGGACACGAATATCCCCACATGTCGAACTCTGCACTGTGAGAAATCACGCATTTTCATAATCATTCATGTCCATCAGAAGTGGAAAGTTATTGACCCAAAGAAACCTTTTTACGACTATGCATACCATGCCCTCAGCGGCTCTACATAATGACATCCCCTGGCTCGTCCATCAAAGACAAGATTTCCTCAGGTGGTACTCTTCCTAGCTCTGTACTCCTACCGGCCTTAGAGCCCCCACACCACACCTCTTGATCTGGGAAAGCTCAAAGTTGTAGTTTACAACCTTCATCCCCCACCTTGTTCCAAGTATATCATAACATGTTAACTTAGTTATCCTTTGAGTGATTGTAGCAATAGTCGCCCAATGGTCCGAGATATATGACCGGTAAACTAGGGACACTTCGCCCTTACCGTATGATGTTAAACTACATGGAATGAAGGCACACCCCTGTGCAAAAAGAAAGTGAAAAGATCAGCGCAGGGGTCTCTTTGAAACTCAACAAGAAACCAAGGAAAGATATCCCCGACATGTCCAGACATTCTCCTGCAAAATGACAAACTTCGTAGCCCGGATAATTGCGGATTCTTATAACCATTCATGGCCATCATAAGAGGAAAGTCATCGAACGATGTACACCTTTTTACAACTATGAATACAATGCCCTCAACGGCTCTGCATAATGATATCCCCTGGCTTGTCCGCCCAAGGTAATATTTCCACAGGTGATTCTCTTCCTAGCTCCGTACTCTTACTGGCCTCAGATCCCCCATATCACCTCTCCTGATCCAAGAAGCCATGGAACTAGGATTTACACCAATAAACCCCCCCCCCCCCACGTCTGGGGAATGTTGAGGTATTCAAGCACAGTTACATTCTGATGAATAGTAGCCTTTGCAAAAATGTCCTCATCCTCACTACATGACGTTAAACTACTTAACAACCTTTAAAAATTTCCCCGTCCTCTCTACATGATGCTAAACTGCACAGGAACCTTCAAAAGCGCCTAATGTCCTTGCCGCATGATGCTAAACTGCACTGAATATGTCCCAACCACATGACGATATACTACACGGTCATACTCGTCATGGGTTCAATGTGAAACAGAGGCATTCCTCCATCCTGCAATGCACGGGTCAGACCTGCACAAACCACCGACTCACACCAGCGTGAAAAAGATTTACTTCACCCATTCTCAGGAAGTTTAGTCAAGATATTTCATTGTATTCAGGCACCCTCTCATCATAAACCATACCCAGTACTCAGAAAAAGCCGAAATCTCAGAAGCCACCCCTGGGGGTCCCAAATCTCAACTTCCCTGATGTTTCTCGGCTATCAGAAGTGGATAGTATTTGACCTATGGACGACTTTGTACGACTATGTGTACCATGCCTTCAGCGGCTCTTCATATTGATCGCCCCTGGCCTATCTACCAATGGAAATATTTCCTTAGGCAATGCTTCTCTCCGTACACCTCATGGCCTTTGAGCCCCCATGCCTATCCCGGGATTCAGAAACCCTCTGAGCTACAGTTTACCAACCTCTTACACAATCCTATTTGAATACGGAAGAACTTCTTTGACAAGATTATTGAGAACCAGGAGAGGTCATTCCATTTTAGATGATGTCCCAGCTTCATGACTTTAAACTGCGCCAAGCCCCAATCATCCTCTATCTTAGATAAATGCATAGGAAGAGAACCTTTCTTCAATACTTTTAATTGATACAGATGTTCTCAAGACCTTTCATACATCACATACCCTTTCCATTCCACCCCGATGGTTTTCATTTTTTTTCTTCCAAACCATTCATTGTGGTATCCATGAGTTGGGCTTCCATGAAGTCCCCTGGCCATCAGAAATGGATAAATCATTGACTTAAGGAAACCTTTGTATGAATATGCATACCATGCCCTCAGCGGCTCTGCATATTGATTTCCCCTGGCCCATCTACCAAAGGCATGTTTTCTTTAGGCAATGCCCTTCCTACCTTTGTACACTGACACGACTCCCATATCTTGAGACATGCCCTGCATGTCACTCAAATTTAAGTACATTTCCCCCCACTTGCAATTTAAGGGTATTGAGACATCATTTAGTCAATCAAACATCATTGGGGCCCTCACCCCACCATATCAAGTGAAAGCAGTTTGACCTAAAACAACAGTAGTGGTAGTCTTGACGGCGGGACATTAAACCGTTCACAAAAGAAAGAGGCACAAAATCTGTTTGGCCGAAAACCCAAAAAGTGAATCCTAAGAAAAATCAGGGTTACACCCGCTGGGTCCACACTAAATGGCCCCAGGAAAAATCAAGGCATTAAAAGAAAAAAAGACAAAAAGTTTGTTGGATTTTCCTATAAAACCCTAGCAATAGTCAGACTATGCTCGCTGGACCCCATGGTCTAGGAAAAACTTAGGGTTTGTTTTCCTGGGTTGTGATTAATTCTGATTCAGTGAATCTTTATTTTCACGACAATTGTTCTAAATAACAATCAAATTTCGTGGAAACAAGTAATTGACGGAGACTATATTACATTCAAAGGGAAAAAGGGGGAGGATGTCCACAATATGGGGTCTCTCCCTCTCAAAAATAAGAAGAGGGGGTAGGTAAAATAGGGGATACAAAAGTGGATCTGATAGTTATAAAGGATCATGAATCGCTCTCCCCACCAGGTCAGCGACCGTGCATAAAAGGGCATTGCTGGAATGTTCCAACACTGCCTTCTCGCGGGTTTCAACCTCCACCACCGGACGAGTATGCTCTACAATTGTTTGGAGGTCGTTGATCTCTTTTTTGGTAGTTTCAAGATGACCAGTCATAGCCGATAACTGATCCCTCAGCATCATGCCCCTTTCTTCGCATTCATGCAACTCGGAGGAGAGGAAGGCCGCCTGATCTCGAGAGATCTCCTCCCGTGCTATCAATTAATAGTTCATTGTTGTGGTTTCCTCTAAGGTTCGGGCCCCAAAATGAGTGGTATCGAAGTGAGCAAGCTTGCATTCACTAGTGACAGCTTCCTCATGGTCCATGACAACATGGAAAGCAAGATAATGGAACTGCCGATAGTCAATGCCACCAGACCCCAAACCCAGGAAGAGCTGATGAAGAGCTTCGGTTTTAGCGGCCATTTCAGCTAATGTGGTTTCAGTGATGACTACAAATATTTGGGGCCAAGCCCACCTACGCACTGCCTGATGGTCCACCATGGTACGAGGATCATTGGTGTCCTCGCTGGATGACACAGGAAAGAAGTCTGGCATGACATCCCGCGCAGACATGTGCTCACTAGAGGTTGACTCTGAAGCTAGAACGTCTGCAGAATCCAACCCCGGTTCAGGCTTGGGGACCAAGTTTCTAAGCCGGTATCGACTAGCAGAACCTCCGGGATGGTCTCCCTGGGACCCAAAACCACAGGGTCATCCTCATCAATACACAATAATGATGGATTTGTTTGAACTACGGCCACCGCAGGGTTGGGAGAGAAAAGTTCTCTGAGTCATTTTGATCAACAATCCATTAGTCGGTCCACCATGAAAACGGATGAGGAAGGTGTGGTGGATGCAGCAGCCACCATACCTCCTGATTTGGGAACCAGCCAGACAACCTTCCCTAGGATCCCATCAAGATATAATTTTACACATGTTTTTGCATACTCCATGGAAAGCTCGGTATCTGTCCCCGTATCGGGCAGGAGAATGCTCACGTCAGACCTCTCCCACGTCAGCATCATCCACCACTGACGAAGTATGGCTAGGTGTAGTCCTTGAGCCTGAGAAGGGGAAAGGGAAACTTGGAATTGCATACACCAGAACTGGCGAGAAAAGAGATACAGGACATACAACTCGCACAGAGAAACCCCATCGATCCGCGCTGACATAAATCTGTCCCACATAGAGATCATGTAAGAGCGCTCCTCCAGGATCCCCCAGAGATTTTCAACTATGATGCTAGAAGGGGTGGGGTAGGGAGTGAAGATGAACTATGAGAAGTCACTCAGAAGATCGAGGACTTCACTAAAGTTGAGGGACATCAAGATAACTCTAGCTATATCTTGTAGGGTAGGCCGAAAGGTAGGAAGCGGGATGGTCATATTGTGGCGATACTTATAACATCGATAATGATCTACCACCCAGCTGTACAAAAATCGAAATGGACCGCTCAGACGGTAGGGTGACCTACCCACCTGCATGTGGCTCAGTAGCTCATAGATACGGGCCAAAGTGGGCACGACTAAATTCACCAGGCGACCCTCTAATAACTCAACTGCCATCATCAAAGTGCTGGGCCAGACACCTGGGTTAACATCTTGGGAAGGAAATAGCCAGCCACTGAAAAATATAGCAAACAGACCGGCCAACCAGAGCATGGGCGACACACCAGGGCGCACCTTGTAACCCCATAAAATGTAGTTTCCTGCTTCTAGAACCGCCTAGTAAGAACCTTGAGCGGTTCACTACTATTGAGAAGGATGAGTACTGGGACACTTAATATTCGGCGTAGGAATAGTGGTGTTCAAAATAACCCAATCCAAGTGCTATAAGGAATAAGCGAGCGGGCATGCAACTCCGGACCCAATGACTGCTCTGCCATAACCAACAGCTCCTCCACCAATAAAAGCACATGTTCGATGTCGTCCCATAATTCGGGAGTCGAAAAAATTCGTCATACATCTCACCAGTAATCGGCAGTCCACCTATTTGGTAGACGTTCCACAGACTAATGCCGACTTCACCATAGGAAAGGTGGAAAGTATTAGTAATTGAACACCAACGGATGAACAGGTCAGGCAGGATCAGAGATGGTGGGTAAATAAAAAATTGGGAAGTCCACACTGTAGAGAATATATTGACTGCTTCCAGTGATTCGGAAGACTCTTGACAATGATGATGGACCCAAAAATCCCAGGCCCAATCATCTAAAAAGATCCCGCCAGACCGAAGATCCCACCTGGGAACCCACCCTGCGTCCGGATCCCTTCGGGAAAGGTTGATGATTAAAGGGTAGTCCTTAAGGACAACTTTCCAAGAAAATTCACGAGTGCACTGATCGCTATGGGTCCAGAAAAAACCCCTAAGAAAAAATGTGTTTTTAATACCAGAGAAAGAGATTATCAACCCGTCTTGGGTAAGGTTCTCCTGAATTCATGTTGACGACACTTCCAGGAAAGGATAAGGGAGACCTGGGAAAGTAGGGGGGATAGGGACGTCATCCTGATGACCGAAGCCATAGAGAGGGAGCCGATTGGATAATGGATAACTCAGAAGCTCCGGAGAGAGCATGTTCTTCAATACACCGTCGTCAGGAATGATGGACCGACTAGGTTCTTCTTTGATGCCCTCTCCTCTGATAATCATAGCTGAACGTTTCTCTGAGGTAATTGGAAGAGGCTCTACGGCAGGCCTCGGTACAGAATGAGGGGTAACCATATCTCCTCCCTCCATGACGAGAACGAGGAAAATGGTTAGTGTGTAATAAAACCCAGATGAAAACACAAGCTCCTGGAAGAGGCGTCAAGAAGCCTTCAAGCAGGCCTGGTCCGTGATGACATCATCCCATGAACCAGCCCTTCGTGAAATCAGTCTGTGAAACCCTGGCCCACGGAGCATTGGCCAGGAAACCGCGAACCAATTCGCTCTGCGGAATTTCAATCCTGAGTTTATGTGATTAAGTTCAGAAGAATCAGATTCTTTTAAAAGATAAGGCGATTTTAGACCACAGAGCATCAAAACTACGAAGTAAGTTCCTCCGCAGCCCGTCATCACTTACCTTTCAATTAGATAACAGTGTTGGTTCGTGGTTGGGAAGTTGGTTCGTGGGTGAAGGCGACCACGAAGAAGGAATGGTTCGCGGAGGTTGCTGCCGGTTCGCGGATGAGGCACTTCGTGAACGAGTAAGCACCTGGAGGCGATGGAGCTCTGGTTTCACGAGTAATTTGGTAAAGGACAAATTATAGGCTCCCCTTATTTATAGGCGTGGTCCCCTATCGGGTCCACCTCTCTACCGAAAACCATCTCAGTTTCAAGACCACTTTGCATTGGAACGGCCTCCTCTTCGTTCCGATTGGACCCCATTCCAATGGGGGGAATTTGTAGGGTCCTGAAAAATCCGCAAAGGTGATTCTACAAAAATTCCCCTAAAGAATTGGGGAAAATAATTGATAAAAATCAAATAATGGACACAAATAGGACCGGTATGCGAACTGGTCCCATGGAAGCATAACGTGGTTGGGCCCCGTGAGGCACCCCCTCCGCGAACCATTGTCATTCGCAAAATGGAGGAGGAGATCTTCCACGGTCGTGAGGCAGGATGGATGCCAGTCCGGTTCACTGTTATAAACCGCCCCAACCGCGGACCGCGTCAACCGGTTCAAACCGCACCTGCTGTTGTTCGCAGAATAGAGGAGGAACCCTCTACAGCCACGAAGCACTCCCTGAGTTCAATTCGCAGAGGAGAGGGGAAGCATTAAATACCCACCGCGAATCGCAGATTGACCAAGTCAGCTTTAAACTGGGTATTGGGTTATGGGCCTCTGCAAAAGGTGTTGTGTGGCCATAGATACATCCCTTTTTCAACTCTATAAAATGAGACCAAGGGGGAAAGAAAAAGGGATGGGAGAACTGGAATCAGATTTGGAGGGATTGGAGATTCAGAAGGAGATCATTTGAAGGAACACAAACGGAAAAACTCCCATCCGCGAACCTCAGCAGGTACACAAATTAATAAGGAATTGGAAAACACATAATAGCTTGGTGAACCACGAACCTAAAATATCAAAAACAAGATGAACCACGAACCATACCCCTTCTATGGATGACTTCCCCGTGGAGAAGGGATTTTATGCCTCTTTTCCCATCCATCGCACTGCGTAGCACCCTCCTATGCATGCGAAGCCCCGACCGACGAGACTTCGACCGGCGCCGCCCTTGGCTGCTGCTGCCTGCCTGGAACCCTCCACGAACCACCCTGGTTCACGGATTGAACCCAAAGCCATGAACCATCCTGGTTCGCGGGATGTCCCTCAGTCTGCGGACCACCCTGGTTCGCGGACGACTTCTCTAGGCACGTGGCACTCCCCCATGAGAAGGGCGCCACCATCCATACCTATCTGTGGCCCGCTAACCACTTCAGTGTTCTCATTTCCCAAGCCAAATAAAATCCCTCCGATCCAGCAAATTCCTCTGCGACTCCTCCATTGGTCTATTCATCGGCCCCGAGCCGAGGCCTCCACCAGAGCCACCAGATCCGCATGGTGTAACCTTAAGGTGCATCAGCATGCCATTTTGAGTTCACATACCCATGTTAAGTAGAGGCGAAGGGGTTTCCCTGACCCTTGAGTAGGTTCCCAAAGCATTCTTGGGTTCACATTCCCACGGTAATGTGCAGTCTGAGCTCATAAATCCCATTTCAACCCCTCCACTTGTTCAGGGATCCTCGAAGATGGTAAAATAGCCATCAGAAGGAAGCCCTCATGCATTGCAAGAGAGGAGATGGGCACAAGAGCACCCACTTTCCCTCTCCCGCTGGGCTTAGTCGCCACGGGCGTCCATCTCGGAGTAAGCCCCGACCTTCTGGGCCTCCTCAGAGTGTATGCCCCAATCCATCACCATGGGCGTCCATCTTAGAGTAAGACCTGGCCTTCTGTGCCTCCTCAGAGTGTAAACCCTAATCCATCGCCATGGACATCCATCTAGGAGTAAGCCCTGACCTCATGGGCCACCCTCATGCGTAAGCCCCACTCGATTCCCCACGGACACACCATTTGTGACGTGATCGTCTGGTCCTTGTGGACTCTTGTTTCTCTCACCGAGCATGACTCAAGTGGGCTTAGAGTAAGCGTCGACCATGACATCCTCCTATGGTCCTCCTCAGAGTTTAATCCCCAATGAGCGAACTACGGGGACTTTGATCCATGTCAAAGAATGGTACGTAGGAATCCTCCACGAGGTTCAAGCCCACCACTCAGTCGTTTCTTCACATCGAGTTCCACCCTCGTCCAACATGATGTTAAACTTTATATGCGAACTAAGTGGAATTTTATCCCTACCTCCTAGAAAGGGTACATATGAAGTTTCCATGAGGATCAATCCCAACAGCCGGACGATCCGACTATTCTTCACATCGGTTCACCGCGCCACTCCTAGTACTACCTTAAAAATGTTCCGACTCTTCAGGGTCATTAATCTAATGAGGGATGGTAAATCTCAGGCTTAAATGATTCCAAACCCCTGCATCCTGTTGACCAATGCCAATCAGGGTTGAATCTGTGGATACTATGTTTGGGTATAAACCAAAGATTCAAGAACATAAGAATACGTCTTAAATCTATTAGAGAGTCCCAGAAGAGGCAATAATTCCCCCCCCCCCAAAAGGGTGTGATGCACCTGACTTCCAATCCTCTCAACCAAGGTGAGTTCTTAAGAGTCACTGGATAGACCATCCACCGAACGCCTTCCTTTGGAATGTTGGTCCATCAATCATTGGATACGGAGCCGTTGGGCGTTTCAAGGCCAAAAACCAAAATGTAACAGTACACTAAAATATATTATATTTATTTATTATCTATGTTACTAACATAACTTTCTATTATTACTCCCCATAGTCTTAGTTTTATGGAATCTTATATTGAAAGCAATTTCATTTATTGATTGGGTAAATATTGAAAACACTAATAATTATAATTTCAATACATATTATTGTTGATTACTAAGGAATATTGGTTATCTTTCTTCATTTCATGATATGATTAATTAATTGGAATTAATTAGTGATGGGTTGCGCCACACACACACACACACACACACACACACACATATATATAGCCCATTGTTGTTTTGGTAAGTCAGATGAGACTAACTAGCTTGGGTATTTTGGTTTATTGAAACCCATAAGAAAATATTTTGTAGACAAAAGGACTCGATACTAATTCCATATTCCAAGCATGGAAATCATGATCTTAGTCATCATCATTTTTTCATCAATGCCCTACTTTTAGGAAATCTTTTTTTTGGGAATTCATACACCAAAATAACTATGATAATTAAATAATAAGACCTATCAGTTTATATAGGCGCTATTTGGGGAACTAATCATCACTAATTATGTAAAATTAATTAATCATATTAAATAATGAATAAGTGATATAATATATAACAAATTAACCATAACAATAAATAATCATTTTTATTGTAATAATAAGCATACTGATTTCACATGGACTAATGGTATATGATTAAGATAATAAATTTTAAAATCTATTGATGTATGATATCTTTGATTAAACCGTTCAATCAGTGGAAGGAAATGTAGAATATTCATATTGGATGAATTGTAAGGAACAATATGCCTATAACAAGGTACGATTTTCAAAGATACTGGTATTGATGCATTTTTGTGAGTTCAGTCCCTGAAAGGAAAATTTATTGTTATAAATTATAATTCATTCCCTGAATAATATATAAACAACTAATGTTTAGCATATGGTGAATATGAATCATATCTCAATGAAGAAAAACAGTGATATAAAAATCCTTTCATTAATCAGAAGATATGAATCAATGAAACTTGAGATGGATAACATGATATTATAATATAATGAAATTAAATACATTTATTATACATTATAGTAATTGGATATTGAATAAAATATGTAAAATAAATTATTTACTGCGATATCAAATATGTCCCATGGATTTGAATTTTATTGACAAAAAACTCTTAAAATGTTGATATATTTGGAAATTAAATAAATTTAATCGAGAAACCTGATATGAATATTCAGACCCCATGAATTAAATGAATATGGTAAAATTAATACATTAGGTAATAATCACACCAAATAAAATATACCAAGTTTCAAAATAAAAAAGATATGTTTCAAGAAGATAAATCTGTGACAATGATCCCCTAATGATATTAAAATCATTTAAATAAAAACTCATCGTAGGATATAATTTAGAATTAAAAATTAAATTTCATTGATAATTAGAGGTCTAATATACCAAATAATAAATTGCTAATAGGAACAACATACTATAGAAAAATAGAGTTTAATAAGAAATATATATCAAGGGTTGAAACTTTTAGCAAATAAATCATTATAAGTAACATAGTATTCGAGGTAAGATTCATTTGAAAAAGGGATTATATGGATGAATTATAGATCCATACTAGAGAACAAGTTAATAAAACACAATGTATTCATTATGTAGAATAAATCAATGTTTAAACAATATAGTTCAATAATAATTTTTGTGACATAATGAATGAAAATTGAGTTAACATAAACCCTAACATTAATTACTAAATTATACTACAATACCATAATTTTTTTCATAAATTAATATCATAATATCTTATTTTATTACCTTAATATTTTATAAAAAACATTTAAAAGTTATTTTTAATTATTATCTCCATTAATATTATTCAGGGATGATCAAATTTAAATATATAGTGTGAATAATGTTGATTGTATTGGATTGGTTTTATAATAGAAACGTTTTTATTTATTATTCTCAAAAGTAACATTATTCCCAGATCATAAAACGTTTTATAATTTAATTTTATAATTTTTTATCATGATATTATTTAATTATATGGAATTTTTGGTGAGGAACATTAAATACGAAATTGATGATGATCTTGTTTTACTGCCTTATAATGAACATACATTATCATCATAATTACTTATTTTAAATTTAAATTATTTATTTAATAATCATTGTGAAATATTTATTTTCTAATTTATTTAATATATTATTAGTAGTTCTGTTATCATATACATCCATGATATTACTTTATAGCATTGTTAATGTAGGTTGTTATAATGATCCAAACATAAATATACCATAATTATTTGATAATTTTGATCATGAGAGTGGTTTATTTGGGGAATGATATAATTATTACATATGAATAAAGGTATTATATTAATAATTCATAGGAATTTAATCATATATTATAGGTTTTAATAAAAAATAATGATACTAAATGAAAAGAATAATACATTACTTCATGGAGTTGGTAGTCTCAATAACATGTAGTTAACATTTTCATTTCATGAATAATGAGAGGGATAGAATGTGTATTGTAAATTTATCTTGATAGTCATTATTAAAATATGTATTTCAAATTTATTCTAATTTTCAACCATATAATCAGTGAATATACATGGTGCTGAATGAAAGGCATTTGTTTCATTGAGGTACTAGTCCAGACAACGTGTGAATAACCATTTCAATTTTTTAATTATAATAAGGAAAGGAAATTATTCTTTATTCCCTTATCATAATAATATTAAATATATAAAAATCAATAAATTATTGATATAATACTTAGAAAATCATATTTTCGAAATTAATAACGAAATGAAATGTCATCATGAAAATTCACTCTCATTGAGGACTTGGGATTTCTATTACAAGACTCCTCAAAATTTACTACCTTAACCTAATTTCTTTTGAAAATATGATAATTTAAGTGAAATATAACTATTGGGGAAAGAAGTAGAGAATATTGAGTACATTATATATAATTTTTTGGGTGTTCTACATGGGGTGGTGATAAGACCCTTTTATATGTTGTGAGAATGGAAATTTTTTAAATACTTCTTCTTAATATAATGATAGGTCGTGTATCACATGTCTAGAATACTAAAAAATTTATTATTGTTTAGTTGGGGATCATATAATATTTATTATACCACAAACATTCATTGGATGTTTTTTAAAAACTGGTTTAGTTCCTCTACTCTTCTAATATTCACTTTTAGCATTTTTGGTTTTACCTTAGTTATTAGATTTTACCAAAGTAAATAATTTCTTATAACTAACAATAAAATGTTAGTTATTGTAGTATTTTTACCTAAATATTCTAAACATTTAATCCCTTTTATCATAAAAAATTTCTATGTGTATGGAAATTCAATTTTAACATTAGTACATGAATTATGAAAAAAACCCGTTTTTAGAAAATGTGTATTTTTAATCTTAATATTTATGTGTTGGGTCGAATAATTGATGAATTTTATTTTAATGTTAAAAATTAAATTAAAATGATAAAATAAATTTTGATTTTATTTCAAAATAATTAAAAATAAAATTTTACTAAATAATTATTTAAGTAAAAGAAAATAAAAAATAGTATTTATTGGAAATACATACTTAAGTCCTTAGAAATATTAATCATAGGTTTTCAAAATTCAACATAGTATTATAAAAATGTATATCATTATATATTAAATAAATATTTTACTTGTTAAAATATGTTATACACTTATAGGTCTTTCTTATATAATTATATGTTTACAATATTGGTAAAAACGACATTTTCACTATTCAACTAAAAATGATCTATTTCTAAAAAATACCAAAAACATTAAAATAAGAATGCATTGTTATTATAAAAAAATATAAACTTAATTTTATCATTGTATAAATCCTAAACTTATCAATTTAATAATTTAATATATTCAAAAAAGTAGAATGAAAAAAGTATTTGTAGGAATGTTTCTTTGTAAACAATATTAACAATTCTTATTCTTATTTTCTATAAATAACTAATAAAATTGGTGTTAATATATTTTTCATATAAAATATATATTTGATCCATAATAAGGTTTCCAGAAAATCATTTTTTAGATTGGTTAGATGTTAAATAATCATTCATTCCTCTTAGTCATTTAGATGTACAAATTAAATTTATAAATACCTTAGGATGGATAATGATATATTTTTTACTTCAATGTTTTTCAGAATTTAGTTACATATATTTTTACCAACTAATTATATATCTACATTTTAATGGTTATATACTATTCCATTATTTTTTAAGGATCAATTTTTTGTTTCTGAAGTGATATTTAGCATATTAGGTCTTAATGGAATATATAATTCAAAATAACCAGGTGTTAAATTAATATGATGCCCTAGACCCACACTCCTAGATATAGAGCTCAAAAATACCATCATTACATACTGCCTTTGAAATGAACCGATGTGACCCAGTTTTATACATAAATAATTTTATCATCAAAAAAAATATTGAGTCGCATATATTGGAGTAATCTTTTCTGTTTAGATTTGTTACGAGTTATAAAAAACTTATAACTAGTAAATACCATGTATTTCACATAAAATGAATACTTTCCATTATATAAGTGACTAAAAAATCCATAATAAGTTTTCAATATCAAGCTTAAAATATTCAACAAATTATCCTCTTATAGAAATATAATGTGGAATACGTTTCGTCTTAATATAGGGAAATAAAAACATAATAAGGGTGGGCTCAACTACACAATAAAGATAAACATAAGAGATAAAAATCAAATATCACATCAAATCATAGATTAAGTATAATTCATTTTAATAAATAACAAAATATAACACCATAATAAAATTAAACCAAAAGAATAATATATCCATTGATAAAAATGGAAACGAAAATATAATATGGATAAAAATAATCGGTTCCTTATTGATGGAATGAAAAATGATGGACAAATAATTGCATTCCCTAATTGAACATATCATAGTATAAGATATCATGATCCTTCCTCCAAAACCATAAGTCTAAGGAATAATTTGTTCGGGGTAGAATTAGACATAAATAAGTTATCATAAGATCAAATAAGATATGGTAACATATCTTTTTCATCAAAATACAATTATATTAATATTTTCAAACATTTATTCGAAATATACCTCTATAAATGAGTCACAGTAATTTAGAGATACATATCTTCCAAATATCAATATTAATAATTTCATTTCCCTATAAAATATTAAATCAAAAAATATTATTATAATATGACGTATAATTAGAGTATATGATCATTTGGAAACAAAATCTCAATCATAAGATGTCTTCCCAAATGAAACCTACATTTACACCTTTGATACATTCATTTAAAAATTTCCATAGTTAGTTTATCCTATATCTATTTTTTCATCCAAGCCTACTATAACTTCTGTTCTTTTATAGTTTTCACGTAATTATTTAACATAACAAATCCTTCATAATGGTTTTTAAAGGTAATGTTATTTACCAATGAATATCCCCAGGAGTGTCTAGCAAGGTGTGTATCCTTGGTCCCACTCATCTTGAACCGTAGTGAATGCTGATTTAACATTCAACCAATTTTTATTGTAAATACCCTAAGTCTTATTAGTTCTACAATCACAACCACTTACTTGTATCCATATATGGTTTTAATTTGAATGAGAATTTTAAAAAACCGGATCTACTTTTCATGTATGAATCTTGTTTCCATGTTTCTATTATGGAAAAAGGGATAAGGGGAAATTTTAGGAGTACACGCTATGTACTTCCTTGTACACCACATGTACTGTGGCACCTTGTCTAGGCCGTGTTTGGCCATGTCACATCCACATACATGACCATGTGATGACATGGAATGGCTGCTTAAGGTGGGAATGGTAAAGGACCATACACGCCATGTATCCTCACGAAACACACCATTTATTTTTATTTTTAATTGATATATCGGACCGGGGTCATGTCTAATCGACAGAACTGTCTTTTTCTGAACCCGTCTCATCCAAGAGATATAGATATCACTGATTCTTCTCTGAGCCCCCCTTTTGGTTGTCCATTCTCCAAATCAAACACCATTGATTGTGATGGAGTCACCTTGGTGAGTTCTTCTTTATTCTAGAGCGTCATCTCTTGGTTTCTCCACTTATGTGAGTTATTCACAGATGAATGTTTTTTACATTTTTTTAGATCTACGACATTCTAGGTTTAATCAATGGTTGATTCTCAACAATAGAAATCATGCAATGTTGATTTATGTTGTTTTCACCTTTCCAAATATTTTCATTGAATTACATGTACATAATGTTCCTAATACCCTAGTTTTGGATATTGCATGTTTAAGGAATTTAACACTATTAATGATTGTTATGAATTGTTTACTTGAGTATGGGTTTTTGATTTTAAATAGGGTTATTTAAATTTCAATGGATCTATTTTCCCATGTTTGATCTGATATTGGTCATTGGGTCTATCATTTCCTGTTAAGATGCTCTGTTTTCCATGCCTAGTGCTGTTAGGATGGTGTGATATTATCTGATATGCTTGTGCCATACATTGTAGATGTTTAGCCAGGTATTGTTTGTGATTTAATTTGGAATCTGAATATCGTTTGTGCATGAATTATTTACACAGGGTTGTGGGAACCTGGTGCAGTGAGACCATATGGGGAATTGACATTAAGGGCTTCCCCAAAGTGTCGGTTATAATTTTCATGTTGCGAGACCATATGGGGGATTGACGTTGAGTACTCCATCAAAGTGTCTATAGTTATCGTTACAAGACCACATGGGTAATTTACATAAAGGGATTCCTCAGAGAATCTATAGTTTGTCTTTAAAAGACTATATAGGGAATTGAAGATGAGTTCTTCCTCCGAGAGTCTTTGTTTTCACGCAACCAAGAGAGTTAAAATGTGTGAGCTTACTCATAGGGTCGTTATAAATTTTTGTTAAGTTGAACCAGAGGGGTTAGTATATGTGAACTTTTCCTGAGGGCAGCTAGTATTTGTTTTTCTTAATAATTGACAATGTAAACGAAGGTATTTGAAAATGTTGGGCTATTTTCTTTTGAGTACCTCCATGTTTATTGGTACATTTTTCATTTTTTTCATATAATTTATATTCACTGATAGTATGTCACATATCTTTTGGTGGTATCCTACTAGGATTCGTATCACACCTTGTTTGGGTTATGCGTTTGGGACCAAACATATTATATTGGTTTAGGTATAAATAAGGGAAAGCGCCTATCTACTTTAGGAACATGATTTTTGTGGAGTTGGGGAGCATGGGACCAAGCATAGGCTTGCGATGCTGTTGGAGTTTACATGTTTTCTTTTTTCTAGTTTGTTATAGTACTGTATTCTATTATTGTGACTTGTTTGGATTCTTTCCTATATACTTGTGACATGCATCATTATTAGCATATGTAAGATTCATTTGTTTAATTTCCTTTATTCTTCTGTTGTTTACTTATTATATGTCATTACTATTTATTCTACTACTATATGTGTATGTCCATTGTGTTACTCTACTAATGAGGGAATAGATTCCCCACCGTCACACCCAACACCCTCTCTACTAGACAGTAGACTATGGCATTCGGTGAAATTCCCTTGAAGTAATATGACCAACCGGGTACGGGGAACCTTTGGGTGGAACCAAGAACCAGGGAATTACAAAGTGGTATCAAAGGAATTATTTTGTTCTGGACTTACTATTTGGAGCCTATAAAGAAGTATAGGAAGGAATAAGTAGTTGGTAAAAAGTTGTGTCTGAAAGTAGCTAACCCATGTACAGGGAAAATCTAATTTCCATCAATTATTGACATTTTCTAGTTTTTCAATTCTTATAGATCATTTGATTTCAAGGTAGGGTGATTCGCATGTTTTGTGTCATTATCATTTATGTTTTTGAGGTTCTATTTATATTGCAACCCGATGAGATGTGGGTATGCCATCTCATGAATCATATAGGAACATGATAGAGATCATATGTCATATATACATTCCATGCCATTTAGGGTGAATTACCGACTACATGTTGTTGTGATAGGTTATGTGCTAGATATGCATGCGGTTGTGATAGATGACTTGATATAATTATTGAATTTTTTATAGGGTATTTTAATATTTAAAGTATCAATTGAATAGACATCAAATATTGGTTCTTGAGGTGTTATGGTCCCTCATGGATTAGAAGTTGTTGGATCATGTGTTTGATTTCACTATTATACTATGATATACATTAATATGATGCCAAACAATGGTTTGTTGAGAGTATGGCCCCCATAGATCTATATTTGGAACTTAATTTTTGTTTTAGTGTTTTTATAGGTTCTGGAGTAGTTATTGAGGATTACTGTCCAGAATAACCTAGAATACATAGTGTGTATTGATGAAAACGCTGCATGTATCCTTCGATTCAGGAAGTATTTTTTTATTAAGTGCAGGAAATGTACTACATATATATGTTGTTCAGTCTTTAACTGTGTGACTAAGAATGTGGGTAGAGACACAGGGTTGAGTTTTGTTTGGTGGAACAAACCATGTACCATATATACACATTGTGTTTCATAGACCATGTGTACAGTTGTGTGACTAATGAAATAGATGGATGAAACTCATGTAGCACACTCCGTGTCTAGCTTCAAGAAGCTGGGTAGAGTCGACCATGTATCCAGCCGTGTGACCAAGGACCTAGGTCAGTAAAATTCTTTCTAGTATATGATTTGACTCACATTAACATGACTTATAGTTTTTTATGATAACAACGTGGTTTATTCATGTAGAGGAGATTAGGAAAGGGGGAATGATTGAATTGCATGTCATGTTATAGGATAACATGTCGTTTGGATGGGGGTTATGCGAACAGGGGTGGAATAAGTACACACCCATGTAAAGGCTTAAGTGAAGACATCGTGTGGGGGTTAATACATGCCATGTATCAATATTTTGAATAACATAAATAATTTCTTCCTCTCATTCCTTTCTTTCACTCATAAGATTCAGTCCTTGATAATATTGAACATATGCGTGAGCATGACCTTGCGGAGTCATGTCAACATGAAGTCCTATGGTTGAATGCCAAATATAAGAAAATAATCAGAAACTAGACATGGTAGAACAAGGACTACCAGCAGACCATCTCGTCATACTTGTCTTGGATCCTGCCATCATTTTAGATACAAGTGCTAAGGAATAGTTCTGAGAAGGATTTATGAGTTTTATGGAGACCTTTCAGGGAGTACCACATTTTCCCCGTCTATGGATGAGTTGACACAGGTTTTTCAAAAGTAGTATTCTCCCACTTTCTCATTGGATAGAGGACCTTATGCTATAAAGTCATGGTTAGAATCCATGTTATCTATCTTCAAACATTTGGAGACTCCTCCAAAAAGGAGGGTGAAACTCGCTACATATAGTCTTCAGGATTCCACCAAGAGATGGTGCGGTGTGACATCACTGGAGGGATGCCATTAGGTAATGGATTGGGATGAGTTACATCATACCTTATATGACTACTTCTACATAGAGACATTGAGGGTCGATCTAGCTTGAGAGTTCATGAGTTTGGATAAGGGTACTCTCTCGGTCATGGAGTATTCCTATTGCTTCACAGAGCTTCAGTGCTTCAAAACCATTCTTGGGGGTAATGAGTTATTAATAAAGAGGAAGTTTTAGGATGGTCTCACTTATGACATCTTATCTTTGGTGAAAACATTAAGGTTGATGACCATATCTTCCAAAGTCAACCAAGCGCTGAACACAAAGTGAAACCTGGGGGATTCTAATGCTTTGGTCTAGGGTAGTTTAGTATCCAGAGTTTGTGCTTCCTTGGATGATAGTAGGAAGCTTTATAGGGATTATACATGTGGATATCTAAGTAGTTGGGATGCACCTTCATGTAGACAGGTGGTATTCTACCAGTGTGGTAAGGGCGGGCATATGAGGCCACATTGCATGAGAGACCCTATTGAGTGCCAATATTGGGGTAATATGGGTCATCTTCTTGGTTTCTATCAGTTTTTCTCAAAATCAGTTGGTGAAAAAAGTTCTTTTATGACTCCAATATCAGAAGTAGGAAAATAAATTTCTCATTAGTTTGGTAACTAGAGTTCGTTCGGCTATTCCAGTAGATATGGAGGTCATGGACGTGGTATCCAGTCACTAGGCTTTCATCAACAATAGGGCGGATCAACTCAAGGTGGTCAGGCCGGGTCATAGGACCAAGCTACAAGTCAGATTTTTGTAGTGGATTAGACCCATCATGAGCAAGATCCCAGACCCTCTACAGTTAGAGGTAAAATTTTGGTTTCCTTAGTTTTGGATTCTACTCTTTTCGATAGAGGGTCTTCCCATAGTTTCATATCTATTGTTGTTTTGGAGGTCCATGTGATATGTATCATTAATTATGCTAATATAATGATGTTGGAAACTCCATTGGGGATTATAATTGCTAGTGTATGTTAGTTCAAGGAGTGACCTCTTGAGGTTGGTGGGCATCACTTCCTGTGGGACCTTTTTGTCTTAGACATAATGGTCTATGATGTCATTATCAGAATGGACTGGTTGGTTCCCTTCCATGAGGTTTTCGACTACTATCATCATAGAGAGAGTTTAACATCACCATACAGTTGTTTGTTTCTATATAAGGTTGAATGGGATGTCCAGGAAAGTAGAGCGGGACCCAAGCCTCATGGTTTGGGATGAGCTACAACATAAATTTCTAGGCTATACATGGATGTCTAGGGAACTTCACAGATGAACTTTCTTCTAGTGGTGGATCATTTCAGGGATGCCTTTTCAGAGGAATTTTCCAGTTTTCCTCTAGATTAACAGGTAGAATTTTCTATTAAGACAGTTCCAAAAGTGGAATCGGTGTCCATCCCTCTTTACTGGATGGTTACACAAGAGTTATAGGAGCACAAGAACTAGTTTATTGAGTTTAAGGTAAAGGGTTTCATCCGATTCAGTACTTCTCCTTGGGGTTTGCTTGTATTTTTTATGAAGAAGGTAGATGGTACCCTCAGACTTTGTGTGGATTATCAGAAGCTGAACCAATTGATGCTCAAGAAAAGATATCCCGTTCTGAGGGTTTATGACCTCTTTGATGAACTTTTAAGATCCTAGGTGTTCTTGAAAATTGACATGAGATCCGATTTTCAGCAGTTGTGCATTATACAATCTAATATACCTCTTACAACCTTTTGGAGTAGGTATGGTTGGTATGAGTATGTGGTTATGCCATTCGGTCTCATGAATGCGCCTTCAGTTTTTATAGAACTGATGAACTGAGTGTTCCGTCCATACATAGATTCGTTCGTTGTAGTTTTCAGGGACGATATCTTGGTGAACTCCCACAGTGGAAACGACTATCCTACCCATCCTGAGGTATTTTTTTGTACACTAATAGAGCATTAGTCACATGTTAAGCTCTCAAAATTCCACTTTTATATAGACCAGATTCACTTCATGAGTGTGGTTATCTCAGAGTTAGGAGAACCAATTGACCTACGGAAAGTGAGAGAAATAGTTTCATGGGAGTATCAGAAGAAATATTTTGAGGTAAAATGTTTTCTTGGGATAGATGGTTACTACATATGTTTTATACAAAACTTTTCATTCCTAGTAGCACTACTGACAGACCTAACTAAGAAGGGTGAAAAGTACTTGTGCACAGTTTTCTTCGATTCAACCTTTCATGAGATGAAAGGGAGGTTAACTTCAGCACAGATTCAAGTTTTTATAGTGATAATAAATAGTTATATTGTTTAATGTGTTTCATTATGTATTGGTATGGGGGTGGTGATTATGCTGGGGGAAGGAGCCGTTGCATATGGGTGCCAATAGTTGAGTCCACATGGGATGAATTAACTGATGCACAATCTTGAGTTAGCTACAATTGTTCATGCTTTATGTTGTTGGAGATTTTATCATTTGGCAGAGAATATTTTGGTTTTCCCTAACCACAAAAGTCTCAAGTATATATTAAATTAGCGCGATTTGATCTTGAGATAGTGAATGTTGGTATAATACCTCCTGTCTTTTGATTTTGAGCTTGCCTACACGCTTGGGAAAGGCAATGTAGTAGATTATTAATTGAGCAGGGGGACATATATACAGGGAGTACAGAAGGCCAACAATGAGTGGAAGCTTATGGCTATGTTCTCTGAGGTGCATTTGGAGGTGCATGAAAGATAGGGACAAATGTTTCTTTCTTCTAAAGTTGTTACCTCTACTCTACATGATTGAGTGCTAATGAGGAAGCTATCATATCCTGAAGTCCAGGTTCTACGGGTGAGTGTGTTAGGAGAGGTCCCTCTTTCTGGATGGACCATAGACGAGGAAGATATATTGGGTTTTCATAGGTGCATATGGGTGTCAGCAGACATATGTGAGGAGCTGATGCATGGTTTTAATTCCTCAGTTTAGGGTGTTCATCATGGTGTTTCCAAGAAATATCAAGATCTACATCGTTGGTATTGGTTCCTAGAAAGGAAGAGAGATGTTTTTGTTTTGTGATGAGCTGTTCCACCTATTGGCTGGTGAAGAAGGAGCATCGACGACCAACATGGCTTTTTTCTGCAGTTACCCATTCCCAAGTGGAAGTGGAATGATATTGTGATGGTCTTAGTGACAGGTTTTCCAAGGTCACCTTGGGGGAATGATGTAGTTTGTGTTTCATTGAAAGACTCACGAAGGATGATCAATTCTTACTGATCAAGAAGACCTCTACTGTTGATGATATGGGAAGGTTCTACATCCAAGAGATTATATGTTTACATTGGGTTATATACTCCATAATTTAATATAGGTATTCTAGTTTTAGTTCTTAAGAATTACAGGGAATACAGAGGGCTTTGGGTACAAAGGTAATTCTCATATTATCTTACCTTCCCTAGACAGATTTCCAATCTATGCGCACAATTCTGGTGCTGTAGGACATGATTCGAGCATGCATCCTAGATTTTGGAGTGTCTTGGGGGAATCACATACCTCTTGTGGATTTTTTGAACAATAATAGTTTTCATGCAAATAATCAGATGGCACATTATGAGGATTTGTATGGTAGGCCAGGCCGATCACCCCTATGTTGGCTGGATGCAAGAGCGATAGCTCTGTTGGGACCTCGTCTTGTCTGAGAGACCATGGAGCCGATATAGTTGATTTGAAAGAGGATGGACACTACATAGTCGCAACAGAAGTTTTATGCTGATTGACGGAGATGACCTCTAGAGTTCAAGGTCATAAATCAGGCTTTTTTTACGTTTCACACTATGTTGAAGACATAAGAGGATCAGGATATAGGTTTTTCTTTCACTAAGGTACCTCGGGCCATTTGAGGTTTTTGAGAGATTCGAGCTGGTTTCATATCGATGTTGTTACCTTAGAGATACCAGGATATGCACAATGTATTCCACATTTATTAGTTGTGGTGTAACATCCGAGACTTGTCTCATGTTTTTCAACCCGAGGAGGTTGATTTGGAGATGGACACATCATTTGAGGAGCATCCTATTCAGATTGTTGATCTAAACATGAAGGTTCTCTACGGATGGTCTATTCCTCACATATGGGTGGTATGACAACATGAGTGTTTACATGATGAGACATGGGAGAGGGAGGCCAATGTACGATCATAATGGCCAGAGCTATTCAAGGATTCTTCTTCGTCACCACCTTTTTAGGGAAATTCATGGATGAATTTAATAAAAGGTGGAAGTTTGTAAGAACTAAGATTTTCATTTTTTGTTATGGATATAAATTTCTTGTTGCATTTGAGGAAAAAGGGAAGAAGGAAAATTTTAGGAGAACACGCCGTGTACTTCCTTGTGCACACCGTGTACTCTTGCACCGAGTCCATACTATGTTTGGTCGTGTCACATCCACATAAATGACCATGTGATGACTTGGCAGGGACACCTAAGGCAGGCTCGGTAAAGGCCTATACACACTGTGTATCCTCAGGTAACACACAATGTATTTTTATTTTTAATGGTTATATCAGATTAGGGTCACATCTAATCGACAGAACTGTCTTCTTATGAACCCATCTATTCGAGGAGCAATGAATATCAATAATTTGTCTCTAAGCCCCCGTTTAGCTGTCGGTTCTCTGAATCAAACACGGTCGATTACATTGGAATCACCTGGGTGAGTAATTCCTTCTTTTAAAGCCTCATCTCCTGATTTCTCAACTTCTGTGAGTTATTCTTGTTTGAAATTTTTTGAAATTTTTAAATATATGATGTTATAGGTAAAATAATAGTCTGATATTCAACTATATCGATTGTATAATGTCAAGGTAGGTGGTTTTTTCCTTTCTGTAGATTTTCTTCGAATTATATGTACAAAACATTCCCAATACCCTAGTTTTGGGTATTAAATTTTTATCTAATTTAACGATGTTAATGCCTTTTATTCTTGGTTTACTTGAGTATGGGTTTTTAGAGTAAATAGGGTCATTTACCATCCTATGGATATGTTTCCCATGTATGATCTGATATTGCCCATTGGGTCTATAATTTATTATTAAGCTTATCTATTTTATATGCCTAGTGTTGTTAGGATGGAGTGATATTATCTTACATGCTTGTGTTATGCTTTTTAAAATTTTATACAAGTAGTATTTGTGATTTTCTTTGTCTACTGAATATCGTTTGTCCATGAATTCTTTACATAGGGTCGTGGAAACCTGGTGTAGTGAGACCATAAGGGGGATTGATGTTGGGGGCTTCCCCAGAGTGTATGTTGTACTTTTCATGTTGTGATACTATACATGTATTGATGTTGAGTTATCCCTTGTAGTGTCTATAACAATCATTATGAGACCACATAGAGAATTGACATTGAGTTCTTCCTAACAGATTTCTTATTTTACCGTTAAGAGACTATAGGGGGAATATATGGTGAGTGCTTCCTTAGAGAGTCTTTGTTTGCACGATACCAAATGGGTTAGACTGTGTGAGCCTAACTAGAGTGTCATTATATCTTTTTGTAAATTTGATGTAGTGGGGTTAGGATGTTTGAACATTTCCAGAGGGTTGGATGTATTTGTTTGATGAATAATTGATGATGTAAATGAATGTTGTTGAAACTTTAGGACTATTTACTTTGGAGTACCTCTTCATTTATTACATCATTTTTCATTTTTTCCTGTTATATATATTCATTGATAGTTAGGAACATATATTAGGGTGGTTTCCTACTGGGATTCATCTCACACACACTTTGGGTCCTAGTTTTGGGACCAAATAGATTATATTGTTGCAGGTATAGATAAGAGAAAGCGCCCTTCTACTTTAGGTATTTGATTGTTGCGGAGGAGGGGATCATGGGACCAAGCCGAGGCTTAGATTTATTTGGAGTTTACATGTTTTCTTTGTACATTGGTTTGGTACTGTATTCCAGCATTGTGACTTGTTTGGATTCATTCCTAGATACTTGTGACAAGCATCATTATTTACATATATAAGCTGTAGTTGTTTATTTACATGCAGTCCTACACTATATACTTATTCTATGGAATTACTATTTTTGTTACTGTTATATGTTTGTTTCAACTATGTTACTCTTCCAATGAGGTCATAGTTTCCATACTATCAATCCCAAGGCCCTCGCTGCTAGTCTACAACCTCTAACATTCAGGGCAATTCACTTGGGTCCATGTGACCGACAAATTACAAGGGACCATTGGGCGTCACCAGGAATGGGGAAGTTTCATGAATCACTCAATCAAATGGCTTCAAAAACATCAGTATATCATCCTAAAAACATCTATTAGACTCATCTCAAGAGTTTTTACTGTAGTGATATTATCCGAATCCAAAAAATATTTAATATTCTTATAGCTACACTAAATGTTTATCTATTCATTTTAAATTATAATCAACCATATCTTATAATACCATTGATTATACTAAACTGACATCCAAGGATCTAAATATAGCGAAACCCTAATCTATTTCTAACCCAATCACCCATGAATTTCTCTACTAGAATTGGGGGCTGATAAAATGATACTTTAAAAAATGTACTTGATACCAACTACAGATTCCCATACATAACTATGTTATAATTTCTTTACCTAAAACAAACATTTATTTAAATACATTCAATGGATCTTTATGTTTAGATCTTTTGATAATTAAAGTAAATCAAAAAATATTAAATAACTTGTCTTTCCCAACTAATCAACATTTTTACTCAATATATGATACTATGTAATATAATATAATATCTCCCAAAAATTTCGATATAATATATTACGATATACATATAATGTGTAAAACATATCTTCATAACATGGGGAAATGAAAACATAATTAGCGTGATCTCGAACACATAGTAATAATAAACATAGGTGAAGGAAATAAATAAGAATAAATAAGAATAATATGAGAAAAAATTATATTACATGAATAAATATCCATTAATAATTCTATAATAGAATAAATCTAAAATCTTAATATATAAATGAATAATAATGGAATTGAAAATATTACATTGATAAAAATAATTTCCCACCTTAATTATGAAATACACAACGTTGACCATGAAATTACATTCCTTGATCCAAGACCTCCAATTATTATATATCATTATCCTACCTTTATGGAATGATTTTTATGAAATATTATGTTCTAGGTTGTAATAAAAAAATATAATCAATCTATTTTTTCTCATGAGTTGTATTAACGTAGGGAGGGGCCATTTTACTCCCCACCCATCTATAATTAAGTCCAATTCATTCATCATATGATTGAATGAATAAGGTATAAAATACATTACCAATAATACATAATTATAAATTGAATTCAATATTATAATAACATGTATAAAGTTTATTAATATTTTCACAATCAATAAATGAAATATATTTCTATGTAAGTATCCCTAATAAAACTACATATTGAGTAATGATATATGACCAATTAAATAATTTCACCAATCAAATGATACATGAAATCTTAGTGAAGACACAATGCCTATAAATGAGGATGATTTGGAATGAAAAAGTATGTAAATAATTTCTTTCAGTTTAATCACACAAAATCAAATAGTATAACATGATTTACAAGTAAATCCAAGAAAAGTATAAAAAAAATTTAATGATGCTGTGAATACAAATGATATTCATGAACCAAAAAGAAGATACAAAACCACTTATGGAAATGGTAAAGTAAGAATAAAAATAACATTAGATGGATACAATTTTATTCAAATATAATGAAATGGAAAATAATCATTATACATGAATAAAATATTGCTTTACATACACCATATTCAAATTTAATATTCATAATATAGAAAATGTAACATGGGATTTTAATATGAGACATGAAACCCTTAGAATATTAGAGTGCATTAAAATGACATCCATTTAAGGAACATATATTATTTGTGTCTTCAAACCTCATGAATTATATGAATATGGAAAAATAAATCCATTTGGAGGTAATAAAATTTTATCAAATATGTCATGGAACACAATTTGAAATATTTCCCAAGATGTTAAATTTCTGATAAAGAAGCCCTTATGTTATTGAAAATATTAAATAAAAACCCCGTGAAGGATAAAAGATGAAATGAAAAATTAATCAACAGAAACAAAGAGATGATTTAAAATTTAATCCACGTCCAATATTTACACCAAAAAATGAGACATTTGGTGAATATAAAGCAGAATTCAATGATACAAAATTGAGATACAAAAACACATATGATAATAGTAATGTAAGAATAAAAATAACATGAGGGGGATACCATGAAATCAAAATATAATGAAATTAAATTTTTTCATTATAATTGGTGGTAATGAGGAAATTAATACATGATATAAAAGGGAATTTTCTACATAACATCAAATATCTTTAATGAAATGGAAAATATAGACAAATAACCATTTCGAATTTAGAACATTTCAAATTCAATACTATTGGAGGATAGAATTTAAAATTTACAATTAAATACCATTAATAATAATAAAACAATGATAAAATATTTTAAAAATAAAGTATGTACAACATAAAACAAAGATAATTGGGTATAACCTAAACATGCCTTAAGGAATGAGAATTTGAGACAAAGAACTCATTAAACGTTTCATAGTAATTACAAAATGAATCATTTGATAACGAGCATAAAAATATGGGTTTCTAAACACATTAAATAATGTGGAAATACAATAAAAATATTCAATTATTTATAATAAATAAAATATAGAACAGAATATTTAAATAAGAATGTCTGAAACTTAATAGAAAAATGTAATATTTGCACAATCCCTTAACTTGGTAATCAGTCATATGAATCATGTGCCTAAAATAACCTAAAAACACAAATTTTGTAATAATATACTTCTAGGAATTGTTAATATGAATAATAATCATTAAATGTTATTTATAATTATTTTATATTTGTTTATTATTTAGTTATTTTATATGTTCAATATCAGGTCTGAGTAATTGTGATAGTTTTAAAAGGCTTTCATAGCAGCAGTGTTATTATAATTCTTCTCCCAAATATAATGATTACCTGATCCTATAATGTTCTGGAACTGAATTTTATAATTATTTATATTAATATTATTTCTTTTTTTCCTTCTTCTGGTTACAATCCTTCAAGATGAAATAGATAATGAGCATTTTAAGTGACTTTTAAAATACATAATTTTTGTATCACAAAAAATAAGTTTAATATTAATTTTAAAATTATAAAGGCTAAAAAATATTTATTTAATTATTTATATCATATATTGAATGAAATAAAATTCTCATGGTCATCAATAATATTAATTTATTGAATTGTTCATGTAGGTGGTTAAACCAATCCAAATAAGAACATACTATAATCGATGGATGATTATGATGTGATTTAGTTTTAATATCATTTTTATAAAGGTATAGAGAACATATATTTTATTTATCAGTGTGATATATCATAATTACTAAAAAATGTATGTAGTTTTCATCCTAAGTAATGTTATTACATAGTGTTAAGAAATCATTTTTTTGAATTTTGAATGCACTTTTGGGTAGTTTAATTTACCCTGGATCTTTGTTTCTCATAATATGAGTAGATTATCTATTTTTTTCATGAAACTACAATAATCTCATAAAAATAAATATTTTCATTACAATATTTCTCAATACTATCCATGAATGTCAGTGATGAGAAGAAAACAAAAATTAAAATAAATCATTTTATGGAGATCTTAGTGTGGACATTTGAATGGTTGATAATATATTCCATAAAATTATAGAAATATATAGTATTTTTATCATTTAAAAATAAAAAATATGTTTTAAATAAATAATTTTTTTTATTAAATTCATCACTATGAACATATTTATAAGGTTGTTAAGTAAAAAAGATAAATTATGTTTCGTGCAAGTGGTTGTCGACACAGAAACATTAATGTTTCTTTTTTCCTTAATAGGGAAAAATAAATGTGGTTAATAATGATAACATTAGTATAATAAAATATACGATCAGAAGAATACTAATTTTTTTATATAGGAATATGAAAAAATATTTATAATATTAAACTAAAAAATAGGGTACATTGTTACTCATATTGAGGACTTGGGATATCCCAAAGAGGACTCCATGGAAATGTTGGGAATAAAAATATATCTTGTGAATAGATGAAGAAGGTAGTAAAATAGGATAAAAGTGTATGTATAAAGGGAAATGTTTCAAGTGGAAAAAAAGTTTTGAGTGGTGTTTAAGGGTTGGTGAGAGTCCCCTTTTAAGAGTGGGGAGAATGAGGTTTGTGAAAATATTTCAATTTAATATTTTGTGGGAGAATGTTTCACATTTCAAGTGTCTACAAAATGATAATTAATTTAGTATGGGATGTGATCAAGCTGATAATTCCATAACCATTATGTTTTACAAAATTCTTAAATATTTTTTTAGTCATTTAACTATAAATTTTTTCACTTTTACCATTTTGGTTTTACAATGGTAACTTATTTTTACCAAGGAAATTTATATAGAATATAAAAAATTAAATTGATACTTGTTTAATAATAAGGTCATTCTAATTCAAAATACCAAATCTATTTTATCATATACAATTTTTATTTGTAAGAAAACTGAATTTTAATATTAGTTAATGTAATGCGTAGAAACCGAGTTGTAAAAAATATTTTTAACATTAAAATTTATGGGAAGAATAAAATTACCAAAGCATTTAATTCTAATTATAGAAATTGGTTTGTTATCAAAACATATTTTTTTTGGATTAAAAAAAATAAATTTTAATTTAAAAAAAACATAAATTTAAAAAGTTCAAATAGATTCTTTTATTGGAAAATATTCATTATGCTCATAAAATGTTAAACATAGGTTTTAATAATTTTTAATTATATTAAAAAATATGTAGTTTTTCTACAAAAACAAATAGTTGACCAATTAGAATGTTTTATAAAATTATAAGTCTTTAATATTTTATAATAAATTCATAAAAGTTATATTTTTTTTCAAAATAATATTTTTCACAATTCACATAAAAATAAAAAATTCTAGAAAAAAATGGTTAAAATTTATCCTGAGATTATCGTGAAATTTGAAATAAATAATGAAGTTATTTTTGTAAAATTTAAAATATATATTTTATATATTTTAATGTGTGAGGGATATTTAAGAAGAACGTTATGTAATATTTTTTTGGTGTAGTTTTTACCTCCTATAGTTGTGCCTTATGTGTTACCTTCTGTGCACATTAAATAATTTCATTCTTTAAATTAGGTAAATAAAAGATACTAAAAATGATGGTATTATTTATTCATATATTATTTTATTTACCAATTTTCCTCCTCAGGTTTTGGATTTCTGTAAATTCATTTCACCCCCCCAGGTTTTACTATTCCACAACACGTACTCTCTAGTATCATGAATCTGGAAAAGGATCACTGAACAAAACTATTACCATTTGAAAAAAGGATTTTTTGTGCATTATTTTATGATAATAGGTATATTATAGATAAATTAAATTGTTTATATCAATAATATAATAATAAAAATTTGATTAGTTATTGATAGAAATTAGGAATAATTATTGTTAATATTGTTTAGAAAATTTATTTTCCAAATAAAATAGTTATTATTATAAATTTATGTAATTATTTAAATTATAAATTATAAATTTCAGAATGAGATTTTGAAAATTCGAAATAACTTTTTGATTATATTTGTTAATATTAACTTCATAATGTTTTTTTGGTTTTTTTGTTAGATTATTTTTATATGAATAGTGAAAATACAGTTTTTACAAATTCTTTAACTATTCTGACTATTTTATTAAATAAGTAAGAAAAATATTTTAAAAAATTAATTTTGATAATATTTATTTAAATATTTAAAACATATATTTTTAAAATAATCTTTCAAATTTCGGAATTCTATGATTTACATTTTACAGAATCAGGAAATATTTTCAACTAAATATTAATTTTGGTCTTTTATTGAGATTTAATATTAAAATAAAATACTTTTTCATTCATTGAGAGATTAAAAAAATTAATATATTTATAATAAAAAAATTTATATCATTAAAATAAAATACATTGATAATTTAACCATGCACATAAATTTTAATATTAAAATACACACGTTCTTAAAAGTGGTTTTTACGCATTACATGCGCTAATGTGAAAATTGAGTTGTAATAACAAAAAAAATTTATATCAATAAATGGGATTAATATTATTAATAATAAGTTACAAATTATTTAATTTTTTTTTCAGTTTATTCTTCTATTTGAAATTTGATTTACTTGGGTAAAAACATGTTACCACAAGGTAACCTAAAATGTCCAAAATAAATATTCTATGAGTAAGGGATTTAAAAACAGGTTTAAAATATATTTGAAGATGGATACTTTTTTTAATGAAATAATTGAATCCTTAAATAAATTATTATCCAATTTTTAGTTTTATTCACAAATAATACATGTGATATCTTAATTTTAAGATGAAATATTTGTGAAAATTCCATTATCACTCTGCATTAAAGGGTCCCGTCAACACCCCATAAAAACCACTATAAAATTTATTTTTAATGCTAAAAACATCAATTATTTATAATCATATAATTTCCATTATTATAATTGTTCAAATGGTCTCAATATATTGGCCTATGAGCTCCATTTCCAAGGAGTCTACCAAGGGAAATCATGAGTCCTCAATATGAGTAATTTTTCCAAGCATCTTTCAGTTTCTATCTTACTTTTCAAATATTAGTTTTAATTTATATATATTTTGATCCAGTTTTATATAGATATATTATATAATTATTATATGGTAGTAACTATTAAACACATTTACTTTTTTCAACTATGTAAAATGAACTCTCTATTTGTGCATTGTGCGGACTATCATTTGCAAAAAAGTGATGAATTCTATTTTTTCACTAGATCGTCTATTCCCCGATTAAAAGGGTGAAATAAAACAATTAGTTTCAAATACATAATAAAATTATAATTATGAAAATTAATTTCATAATCTACATTGTTTCCCTATCATTCTTCACGAAATTGAAATGTGAACACTACATTGTGGAGACATCCATAACTTTGTAGTAATGTATCTTATTTTTCAGCTAGTTTATAAATTATTTATTAAAATATATTAAAATAAATTTCAAAAAAAGTATATTATATAAATAATATCATTATACTTCTGTGTAAATTATTTTATTATGGATGTAATCCTCGATCATAATCATAATCATCCATTAATTATGGTATATTCATGTTTGGGTCTGTCTAGAAACCTACATGAACAATACCATAAAATAATATTATGGATAAATTTAAGAAGATAATTAATTAGAACATATTATTTGTTTAATTAAATAATTATTTTATTTTGGTTCTTTAAGGTTGTAATTTATATTAAACACATTAAATAATATAACAACATTCATTCATAAAAAAATCACTTAGGATTATTTATCCTCAATTTCATCTTTAAGGATAATAACTAAAATTTCTATATAAAAATTTATAAAATTATATTGTATTAAAATATATATATTAAAGTACCTTTTATGATAGTTTTATGATGAAATTTAGTAGAATATATAATATTAATTCCTTTATTATGAAACTATATCAAAAATATAATGTTTTCTCACACTCGATATTGAAAATAGTTAATAACTAACTTATTTATTCAAAATAAATGATCAAGAATTAATTATATAAAAGATAATTTATATGAATAAAATTTTGTATTATAATATTAATATATTTATGTTTTTTTCTCTGTATGTTTCAGAGCATTGAACAATTTCCAGAAATAGATAATGGTTCATACTTACCCTATTTTATTCTACCGAGTTACAGATGTAATTTGTTAGACTCTATTGTTATATTATTGATTTATTATAAAAAATAAATATATTTTATTTAATTTCTTATTTATTTTCTAGGTTTATAAATCAATTTGTATAATATAACAATAAAATTATTTTTATCTTAACGAGTATGTAACATTGAAGGGGTTACAAGGTCTCAATTCTTATTTATTGAAATGGGATTATTTTTTTTAACCAATTTACATATATATGGCCTATATACTACCTGTTTGTTTTATAATATCACGAACTGTCTTTCATGGTATTTATGTTTATCTTGACTGTCCTTATCATTCAATTGTTTTGATTTAGGTGACACTCCTTCCATAAGGGTTTCACATTCTAATTTTCACCCCATGGAAAATATTTCTTATTCTACCCAATGTATTCAATAATATTATATTTATGCTAACTAATTAATATATTTATTAATATACTATAATTATTTTTTGAATATAATTTTTCTTTTGATCCAAACATTGGGTTTTTATTCAATTTTTTCTCAAATCGTAAGGGGTTCTTTGTCTCGAATTTAACTTCTTCAGACATATTTAATATTGTGCTCCATGACATCTCTGATAAGGTGTAATTGCTACATAATTAATTTATTTGAACATATTCATATAATTCACGGGGTTTGATGATATATATTGTCATGTTTATTTAATGTATTTCTTTGGGGATACAATGTTTATAAGGGTTTCTTGTGTCAAATTTTAAAATCCAAAAGGCATATATGTTATTTCAAAAAATTATTTCATTGATATAGTTAATTTAAATACTTATTGATTTAATTATAATGAATATAATTTATTAAATTATATTTTAATATCATTTAATCTCACTCATGTTCTTTTGATTCTTATGTTACCATTACTGTATGTTATTTTTAAACTCAACTTTTATTCAATGAGAAATGATTTGTATTCTTTAATTAGGTAATTTTTATTTTTTAAAAATTAGTAATGGGTTACCTTATACATAATATACTTATAATTTTTTTAGGGTTTAATCACATGTAAAAATATCATTGAATTTTTTGTTTCAAATAATCCTTCATTATATGCATAATTTTCCTTGTAATTCCTTCCTTTATAAACACTATATATTTCATTACATTGATTGAAGTGTGTTCACTTAGATTCCAAGCATCAATTTATTGGGTAAATTAATAACATAACAATATACAATTAATACATATAGTGGTAGTTTGTGGGATGATTTTCTTAAAATTCAACATTTATTGATTTGTGAAAATGTGAAAATACATATACTCATTATTCTAACATGGAATTTTATTGATTATCAAAGAATATTGTTAATGTATTATATATCATAATTATTACTCTATAGTCTAAATTCATTGGACATTATTATTCATGGTTGGGTTCTATAATATACCATTGATCCATTCATTGGTGTTATAGGAAAAACTAGCTTGAGTAATTAGGTGTATACCTATCCAATTTTTTTTCATAAGAACATGGACCTAATAGTGATATGATGATTTCTAGGATAATGATTTCATTGATTAGTGTGTGTAGTAAGTTGAATTTAATATTATTTTTAATTTCCATGGAACCTGTTTTGGTTATCAATATTAACATTCCATTTCCATTTTTTCTATGGTTATAATATGATATTAGTTTCATTATATTATGGTATTATTTTTTGTTATTTATTAATACCATATTAACTATTATCATAATATTTTATGTGGTGATATTTTTTTTCTATCACTTACATTTTCCATTATTGAGAATTTGAGATAACCCTTCTTATATTTCCATTTACCGAGGTTATAAAGGAATTAATTTTAGATGATATGCCTAATATAATAAATATTATTTAGAATCCTTGGGAGATGTTAACAAATTATAATGTATTAAGTAGTTCCAAATATAGTGGAGATAATTTATATTAGTTTAGAATGATATTCTCTTTATTATTTTATTCTTTTTTACAATTATTTGTTGATCTAGACTTAAATGATAATAAGAATATATTTAATGAAATATATTCTTTTGAATCGTGAAATTATTGGAAAAGTATATCCAGGAATTTAAAGATTATAATGGAAACATGAGAATAGGTGAGAAAAAATTATTAGTTATGATTAACATAAGAGATAACAATCAAATATCACAAGTGAGAATAAAATTAGAATAAATATTAATGAAAAAGTAGATAAAAAAGAATAATTCCATAATAAAATGATTTTGAAAGAATAATTTATATAAGGAACAAATGTATATGAAAATATCAAATATATAACAATAATTGGTTCATTACTATTGAAATACATAATTTCAGATATCTAAGTCCATGTACTAATCCAATAAATCCTAATCCTAGCGATCATGATCATTCCATCCATTCCATATGCCTAATTGTTTTTTTGGGAAAAAATATACCAAAATTCAATATCCATTTTGTTGCATAAGAAAAATAATTGCATCAAGGGTCTATATATACCAAGCCGCACCAATTTATAATTATTTATAATGAATTTATAGAAATAATGAATGAATAAATCATAAAATATATTACCATCATTTATTAGTAATCAATATTCATTCATATTTGAATGATAAGTATACATATTTCCAATATTTCACAAATTAATAAATGAATCACCCTTCAATATAACCACATATCAATTTAAAACCATATACAATAATGGTACATATTTACGTAAATAATATCCCCAATAAATTGAGATATGTAATATAGGTGAACACCATTCAATCAAATGAATCAATTATATAGTGTTCAACAACAAACTAGTTTTTATTTTAAAATTAAAAAACATTAAGGTTTAGGGAGAATCGTACCAAGAAAAGAATCTACTACTGGGTAATTGTGGATCCCAATAAGATCCTCTGTTGTATCCACAATTCTCTTAGAGCATGGGACTACTGAACACAATAATAAAATAGCCATTGATTCATCCCATCCATCCACATGCTACACTATAACACCACATACCTCATCATACCATTGGACACAAAACATTGAATCATTGTAGAAACACTGTATGAAAAAATAATAGACACCAAAAAGGTATGAAAAACTACCTCGACTACCACTCAAATTTCATGAAAACTATGAATCATAATAAAAAAATACTGGAGAAACCTATACAATAGATCCAGAAAACAAAAAACCATAATGGTGAAGTGATTGAATCCATTGATTAGACCGTATCAGAACATAATGACCATCAATGGAGGATGACCAATTGTGAGGGAACCATCAACATTTATCCTAAAATATTTACCATGGGACTTATAAGACACCATAATCAACACCACCATGACAAAATATAATATGTTCACATTGAATGAAATTTGGATAAAAAATATTCCTATGTCAGATGATGATTTTGGAAATAAAAAGGTTTTGATAGACTTCTTTGAGTCCACAAAAAAAATTTATGTGATGATTTAGAATTTAATAAATTAGTAACACACACACAAATATATATATATACATATATCATAATTAAAATAAGAGGTTAATATGAATCATATCTCAGTGAAGAATAATTGAGATACAAAAACACTAATGATAGTGGTGAAAATATAATCAAAAGAACATGAGGGTTATACCATGACATTAAATAATAATTAAATGAAATATATTCATTTTATTTAGAGGAAATATTAAATTCATTGTACAATATGATAGAAAATATGGGGAAAGATGTCAAACATGTGTTATGGACATGAAAATAATGTGAAAAAACCCTTACGACTTTAGAAATATCCAAATGAACCCTCATTAAAGGACATAATTTGAAATGGATCCTAAGATACCAAAAATAATGGAGGATCATGATACAATATATTTAAACGGTAGGATATACATAATTTTAAGTAAATTGTGGTCCATAATATGACATATTTCTAATGAAGTAAACATTGAGATAATACATACCTACATGTAAAATAATCATTGAGGCCAGAAGCATTAGATATTTTGTTTATAGGGAAGAAATTTAGAAATATAGAAATAAAGGAAGAAATGTAGTTCTGATTGTTATTTATTTTTAATAAATTATTCTTTGACTAATAGAGTTCAATAAAATATTTTGTAACTCAATTGAATAAAATTTATTTATTATAAAATCTTCCACTGGTCATGATTCACTCTGAGCATGCCACTAACATCCAGAAAAAATAACTATATTAATCATTTATTTGAGAACATATTTTATATCTATAATTTTTTTTAAAAATCATGTATTATTATTTTCTATATTTATATAAGTTGTTATTAATTTTTGTGATCATATGTGAGAAATATTGACCATTATAAACTAGATTTATAACAGTGGTTTTGTAATTCATTTATCTCCAAAAGATCATCTCTCCTTGATCATAAAAGGTAATAAAATTAATGTTATTGAATTGGGTATCATTAATGTGGATATGAGTAATAAAGGATCAAGAAAAACCCCAAAATTCATTTTAAATTTTTTTTGTAGTTATCAGTGGGGTATGGCCTATTACACTAAAGGATTTGGAGGCCAGGGCTTTAATGAGCCATTAAGTCCACTTATCCTTCAAACCATATGGTCTGGTACCCACTGATAGTATGGTTGATAACATTGGGGTCGTCCTTTATGTTAAGGCCAATTTGATTTCACTTATTGAGGGTTCCCTCTTTCCCTTTTTCATATAAGTCTCCAAGGGAAATAATGCATAGCTTGCTGGTCTAGCTTCGGTTACCCATGTTCAGTAAAGATGTCCTCCCTTGTTTATGTTTTATATGAGAATCATTCAATAGTAGATTAGTTTTTTTGGATAATTATTACTAGGGATGAGACTAAGGCCACAATATATCCCCCTATCATATAAGTATTTATTTGTCTTTAAATTATGATAATATTTAGGGATTGATCATATGAAAATGATAAATTATTCAAATTGGTAAACAAGCCTAACCAATTTCCAAGAACTCTTGAATCCAATTCACGTACAAGAAAACATTAGGTGTTTAGATAACCAACAGCCCCAAAAGATACATGTATGAATGTGATGTGTTTTAAATTACTATCCTTTGTAGTAGAATTGCCAAGCAGCACAACTGGAGTGGGTGTGGTTTTGGTGAGTGAAGTCACGATAGAGTTTTTGAGTCCTATTTAATTTCAATAATTAATGACATAGAGAATTATGAACTTAGAGGATTTTATCTAGGGTATAAAATAATAAGAATAATTACCTTTGGAATCATTCACTCATATCCCCACCCTTGCAAATTACTTTAAATTATTGACCTATGGAGTTCATGGGTATCCTCCAAGATGTTTAAATAATATTCGAAACTATCGAGGTTAGGGGTTTATATTCACCTTTGGTTAATTAAATATTAGTCCATGGAATGATGGATGTTTCAACGAATAAACAGGGCTATCCCATTATTGAGGTAGTGGTGAGGCATGTATTGATTCAATTTTTTAAATGAACCATGTTTTACTAAAACTGTAATGACATCCTATTTGTTTTTATTGGAATGGATGGAAGACATGTAAGACTATACACTTCTATAACCCCCTAATATCCCCCCATTATGTACGACTGTTGAAACTAAGTTGAGAAATGATCGTGGGACTGATTATGAGGGATCCACATGCAAAATGTGACTAATGAGGGTGGTGAAAACCATTCATGGAGTGATTCGATCGACATCATGAACTTATGAATCCTTACTTTATTATCTTGTCATCAGAACCTTCTATAGATCCAACCGTAGAGGGAATAGGGAAAACTATGTTCTCCATATTATCAGATCCATCTCTCCCATAATCCTCAACAAAGTGAGGAATTTCACACATTCTTGGTTTTTGTACTATTCTAGTAATGCATCTTGATTTTTTATAAATTTCATGGTCACGACCAATACTGCTAGAGGATCATGTGTCTCCCTTTGAGGATATTAGTGTGTGTTTTATTTATTTTATATAACCTTCAATATTAAGGCTGACCAATTGAGTAGTAGATATGGATGATTTGTTAGCCTAATAAGGCCTATTTTCCCATAATGGATATTCCATAAATCATGGAATTTTATCTAAAATAGGAAAACATTAGTTTGGAATGGCCTGATCCAAGTGGCTATTATTATACAAAGTTAGCCTCAATGGAGGTGCGTTTCAAGGAATGAAAATAATTGATTAGAAACATGAAACGTTTTTTAAATTTGTGTCATGTATCCTAACATCTATTTTGTTCTAATAACCCTCATGGGTGGTGATACAAGAACCTATTATTAGATAGTACCATAGGTTCCACTATTCTTATCATCATAAAAGGGTGTTTCCTTATCCCAAGAAGATGGGGTTCGAGAGGGAGAGGTATCTAGTGATACAATAGAGAAATGTATGTTTCAATCATAGTTGATATGTATTGTTTACCTTGTAATATAATTTAATTTGTCATCTTATAGATACAACCTTATTCCCCTTGTTGTAGTGCCTCCACCCTAGAGCTCAGATTTTCAATTCCCTACTTCCACGGGGATTCCTCTGATTGAGTAAACTAACATTGATTTTGGATCCCTTATTCCATCATAAAAGGCCATGACCATGAATCCCTCACTTAGAGAATTATTCATAGAATGTGTTCCCATTCCTCATATGTTTTAAGGCCAAGTTTCATATCATACATCACTTTTGTAGTTGATGAGGCAGAATGTATATAGGGGGATATGTACATTAATTTCGGAGTCCCCTTAGGAAGCATTGCAGGACCAGTAGTGAAACCATTGATATAAGTTCACCTCACTCTATTATGAGAGTTTTTATTACAATTCTCTCCATTCTTTATTGAATGATATGATCTCACTGATGTGGAAAATGAAGACCCTTATATTAAGTGTAGTAGTAGATGAGGCATTCGCTTCACTAAATAAAAGACCAGATTAAGACTTAAATGTTGTTTCTAAAAGTGCGATGGAGGGAGAAACTAACAGGGATGTGGTCAGTTCTGGGAAGTTTGACATTTACCACCTCTAGAATGAAATTAAGGATGTTCAAGATAAGTTATACAAGTTTTACCATACACATTAGATATCAATGAAAACTATAATAGTGAAATATACGCAATTTCACATGGTGGATAAGGATAGGTTTGACGGTGTTACTATGGAAGAGGACTAGTAGTGGATTGTAGAGGTGGAAATTGATTATATCAATCAATTTTTCAAATGAATTACATCCATTGAGTTGAGTGTTTCTGAGATCAAGGGATCCACTGATCTCATTCATTGATGGGATTGTAATTTCCCATCATGCCTTCACTTGTATATTCATGTGAGAGAATCCGGTATTTGGAGACATCAACATTTTCCGTAAAATCAATGAATAAATTTTACGAACATTATATGTCATTTTCTAGTTTAATTTTATTCATGAGGTTCATGATATATTTTGACTTGAGGATGCATGAATCAAAAATGATACACATCCACTATATTATATCATGTAAAAATGAATACCTATATTTTAAGGATAAATCAATATATATTTCTACTAAGAAATGATCTTGAATTCCAACCAACATGATATTCCTCATTGATGCATCTATTCTGGAAATAACATGATTACCTAATTTAGAAAAGGAAAATTTTTGTAGAATACACAATCTGAAGGGATAATTATCTATCTTTTTATGAATTCATTAGAATCAAAGATCATAATATTATTATTTCAAGTGTCATATGGTAGGACCCACCATAATTATATTTATTTTGTTTTTTTATGTCCCTAATATTTTCTTATGATTATAATAGAGTAATTATTAGGAGGATTGGACTTGTAATTTTCTCAGACTACCATCTTATTGATTTTTTGGTCCTGATAGGTTTGGTGCCATTTTACAATCATACAATCTAAATCATTGTTGTTCTATAGATTAGGTTATTATAGATCAGGAGTTCTATTTCTATTCTTTATTGTCTTTTTCATACCTTATATTTCTTGTAATATGAATTTTACAAACCAGAATTCTCTATGATGTTTCATTTCATGTGACAATGACATCTACCAAAAAATTTATATCATCCAATAAGGACATCGATATGTTGTGAAATTTAATTTCATTCTACCATGACATCAAATACAATTCATTTTAATATCCTTATAGAAATACATGATTGGATAATAGATAATGTTGTGAAAACATGTCTGGGAAGACCCAATACACTCTAGGTTATTGAGTTCTACCGTGGTTTTTTCAGGGCTCATAAGGATTATATTTCATTTTATGTAAGAAGTTGATTCCTTTAGTTGGTAGATCAAACCAGTTATGCATAAACTGAATGGTAAAATAGATGTGTCTCTACTCTTTTCCAAGATCACTGCAATATTTATGGGGGGGGTCGATAATATTGGTGGGGGGAAAACTAATACTGATGATGGGTCAACCTGCATTATTAGAAAATTGGTGGTGTAATTCAAACCTAGTGTTTTGATTTGATGAATATAAAATGGGGGAAAACATCGGGATGATACGAAACACACTATGGTGCTGAGTTCTGTTGTGGTGTTATCAAGGCCCCTTAGTATCTGAGTTCCATTCATTCAAGTAGGATATTATATTATTTTCTAGGTAAAATAATTTATGCTTTATCCTATAGGGCTTATATGCAAGGCTAATAAATGATGATCTCTGATCCTATCCATGGACCATTAGAGATATTCAATGACTAAATCATATATGACATTCATTTTCATATGGATCAAAAGCTATATAGGAAGGGTATTGGAACCTTAGAGTAGTTTATTATTTTAATTTTGAATCTTGGATCCTATGCCTTATGATTTTGAGTAAAAAGGTGTGTGACATCAAATTGTTTGGGAATAGAGTGTGGAATTCCTTCATTGATAAATGGTAAAAATCACAGAGATATAATGATGGGGATAGAAAATCCACTTGAATAGTCTGGTTAAGAAGTTTGTAAATCATAATCTATTATTCTAAAGATATGGGTATGATTTATGAAAATCAGTCAGGGAATGGCCTATAACACTCTAAGGTGCTGAGTTATACCATAGTGATGTCTCTACATACAAGGATTAGTAATCCCTTTTTTCTGGGTATGACTCGTTTTTTTGATAATTTTAGGTGCATATGAAGGATCCATATGAAAACATGCATAGTCAATAAAATGTCTCTTTAAGATGTGTATCATTTTCCAAGGGCCATTGAAGATTTTCAAATATCTGAGGCTCCCAAATAATGAAGGGTGATTTTTGGAAAACATAATAATTAAGAAGGGTTCATACATGCTATATGTTTTTTCACTGAATATTGAACAAGTTATCTTGGGTAATAGATATAGAAAGTGATCACATTAACTTTTTCCTTGACTAGGTGGTCCAGCGAGAATAGAGTTACTTTAATAAGGGATACAAAGAAGGTATTATGGGATTTATGCCTCGTTTATTTATGTCCAAATTATTTTTGAGTAATCACCAATGATGATGAGTCTAATAAGTTATGACATGAATTTTTCTCAAGATTAACATTATATGATTTCAACCTAAATTTTTTTAATTATATATTACTTGATGTTTAGGGTCTAGAAATTTAGACCATCAATTGAAAGAATATGAGGTGGTATAGCTTTGACCTATGTGTGGAGAGTTTAAGGCTGTGACACATAAGGAAATATAGTGATGGGAATGTTACATGAGAGTCTAATTAGAATACAAATGGTCAAAATTAAACCAATATATTTTTGAACCGGAGATGAAAATGTTGTAAATATTTGATCGAGGTTCTTAGGTCTTAATTAATGATATTGTAATATCAAACTGGGAATGGCCCATAACAACCTATGTTCTTGAGTTCATCCATTGTGACATCAAGGTCATAAGGATCAAAAAACCCTTCCAATAAGGACATGATTCCTCTTATTTGTACTTATAATCACATACTCATCGATAACTTGGTCAAACCAAGAGATATTTTTTCCTTTCCATGGGCCATAAAAGGTTTTCATCAACCCATGTTGATCATGACATGAATTGTGATTTAAATGATGATTTTATAAAAAGATAATGAAATCAACCCATACTATGGTTTTTTAGGTGAATACTCTTTTGGTAATTTGAAAAATAATGATAATGGGTGACATAATTTATATTTTAATGTCATGTGGTGGGGACATATTTGTAATGTAGTTTTAATGTAATTTTACCTAGAAATTTTCCTTTTAGTTTACATCATGAGGTAAGGAAGTTCCATTTATTTTTAGTTTCATTTCATGTAGTAAGGTAGTTTAACACATTGGTCTAGCTTGTATGTAGTGAGTGGTTAATTGTTATCATTTATATATTGCATAATTTCTCAATATTATTGATCTGGGAATCACAATGTATCCCGTGATGTTAATAATCAAGCTACATGTAGGTCTTATGAAGCTATGATGTAAAAGAGCATGTGGTAATGACGTAGGCTCCCCATTTTGAAAATGAGAATTTTTTTGATAGTCCCAATAATGGATATCTGAGCATCTCTACATATCCTATGATAATAAGAATCAGGACACATATATTTCTTTATAATCCATCTAGTTTAATTTCATGCTGAAAGGACATGGGTTCCACGATATGAAAATAGAATATTTTGGTTGGACCTAAAACCTATGTTTTCTGTGTCATTATGTATACCGCAATATCTGGAATCAAGCCACCTGTTGTTCTTGAATGAGAAACTCCCTATGTAGGTCGAACCCATACATATACGGTGGAAATGATCATATTTTCTGTTGTTTATAGACCTAGTATTGGATATCAAGTCATAAATATGTATCCTATAATATCAAAAATCAAGCCACACATATTTCATTAATGGAAAATGTTTTATGATGTTCTAAACATTAAGTAGAATAGGGAATGTTTCTAATTAATTATTATATATGGACTTAGTATTAGAGAATTGGGCATCACTACATATCTTGTAATGACATTAATCAAGTCACAGATAGATCTTGAATGAGGACGGTGTGTGAGAAATCACCAATGATAGTGGTCCTCTCAAGTGAGGTCCACGTAAATTCAAATGTTTATGTCATGAAAGATAATTCAACTATGTTATTCAACATCAGCCAAAGAGGAAACACTGTGTTTCTTTTACGTTCATTCATTCAAGGCCATGCAAACCCTATTGTGGGCATGCGGGGAAGCCCTTACTGATATTCCTAATCCCATGAGATCAATGATCAATGTTAGAAACATAAGATGATAAAGGGTCATTTATCGATAAGGAGGAAATTATAGAAAGGAAAAGGGAATTTGTTTCATGAGATAACTGGAACAAGATATAGGATCTAGGTGTTCCTATGTATCTCATTGGAATGAGAATCATATTGTGTATAGTTTTGAAAAACCCATGTAGTTTTGTGTCATGTGGTGAGGAAATTATCCATGTTGTTTAATGTCTTGGGGTAAGGATTGGAGTCACCCGATGTAGAAGATGTAGAATATTACGGATGGGTCTAAGAATAGAGGTCTAGGGAGCACATTATATCAGGTGATGGAAAGAATAAAGACTCACATAGCTCTTAGATTGAGGTTCCCTATATATACCTACATCAAAAATAGGAATGTGGGAAAATTCATTTCTATTTTTATAGATATAGGTTGTGTGTGATGAATCATTAGTATTATGATTCTTACCATTCTGGTTCATAGAATGTAGTGTGAACTGACCCGTAATGGTTAATTCAGGATGTTATAATGAGCTCTTTATAGTTTAATACCAAATGGTCATGATGTGGTCCATACAGATTAAATTCATATGGTAAAGATGTCTCCCATACAGTTTAGCATCATGAAATAAGTACATGTTTCATATAGTTTAATGTCATGTTGTTAGGATGTGATAAAATGTATAGTTTAACATATTATGAAGAATATTTTTTCCATAGAATTTATCATCATGGGTCCAAGAATTCCCTCATGTAGTTTAATGTAGTGTGGTAAGGATGAGTTCCATACAGTGCAACGTTTTATGGTTTTGACGTGGCCCAAATAGTTTAACAAAATATTGTCAGGACATGGTCCATACAGATTAACATCATATGGTTAGGATATGTTCTATATAGTTTAATGTCATATGGTATGGATAATGGGGGCTTTAAAGTGGGATTTGAAATTAATTTTCTAAGTAATAATATATTGGTGGGGTTGTGACACACTCCCACTCCATTATGTCCAACAAGTAAGATTTATTTTGATAAACCTTATGTATGATATAAGTCCCTTAAAATTTGGGATCTATCATTATCATTTTATTTAATAGTTTCATTTTTGTTATGAGAAATAATTCTATTTCTACTTAAAGGAATGAATAGAGTAAAAACTTTTCATTGAAGGCTTGTGTGATCTTATTTATGTGAACATAAAGGTTGTGAAATTTAGTTAACGTTTTCTCATCAATCCAATCCAATTTATCCAAATAAATTTTTGATTTAACATCATCCAAGAGTTTCTGGTAGATAGATATTCCAATACAGGGAATTTGGACATCTATGAGTAACAGTAAATTGGTTATTTATAATAATTAATTGTGTATTTCATGTGTAATAGTATGCAAGATGGTATGGTAGGCCCCAAATTAATAGAGGAGATTTTATGACTAGTAAATATTTTCATTATTCAATATCTTCTTGAGGATATTTTATTGGGTCATATTAAAGGCATATATCTATCAATTTTACACTATGTGATAGTGGGATGAATGGTTGGACTTGATTTTGTACTTCTGGTACAGTTTATTCCACTATGTTCAACAAAATTTGGTACAATTGTCCATTAGAATTATGTCAGGAACCCCAAAATTAGTAATGAAATAACAACTCAAGAAGCTTATACAATTATTCATTTGGAATTATATGAGGGGTATTTACTCATCCCACTTGGAACATAAGTTACTATAAAAAACGATGTACTAAAATTTCTTAGTTTTTTATAGGGGATATGGTCCCACAATATCCATTCCAATTACAACAAACAGATAGGAATATTTTTCTATATATATTAATTTAGGGGGTCAATGAATGAAGTTTTCATGGATCTGGATTACATGAAATTTCATGGGGAATTCCATGTAGTCCTATATCACAGATTACCATTTGTTACCTAGCCTTCGGATCTAGTTGGGTTTCTTGGTCCCAAACATATGGTCACTACATAACCTCCCATTGACATTTTCGATTTTAGTGGGAATCTCTCATTTTACTATAAATTCGAGGAGGATTTAGTCAAATCCTTTGTTATTGATGGTTTTGTTTCTCAATTGGACCATCCCACTAGGTAAAGTATACTACTCAGTGATGAATTTTTTCCCTTATGTATCAGGTTTTTAGTAGAGTCATATTTTAGAGATAATCAATTGTGTGATCTACCCATCCAAGGTTGGATATCAATTCATCATGCTTTAGGGTGTTGTTAAACTGATTTATTTCTTCTGTATAATAGATGTTCATTGATGAGATCATCATTAAGTGTGTGATATGAAAGATTTATTCCTCCAAATTCATGTTGGACAAGATTGTGGTGTCATTAGACAAAGAATCAACACGAGAGTTCTATGATCGGGGGACATTATGCAACATGGTGTAAAATGGGACCTCTACCATTATTCCTCTAACACAACCAATGAGTGGGTCTAGTTATTAATTTTTTTTCAAATATTCATCATTTATCTTTTTTATCAGTATCTCTGAATCCCCTTTGATGTTTAGGTAGGCTATTGGCATCTATAGGGAGAGTTCCAAGCTAGTGATGATGGATTGGTATTCCGACTCATTATCTGGGCCACATTCAGATAGGGAGAAAAAGTTGGGAAGATTTTATTTTTCTGGAGTAACCAATACAATCCCTATGAAAAAATTATTGAGTTTTAGTTTTTCCAAATTGTTTTCAACAGGACTTCGGGAGGAACCATAAAAAATAAATCTCTCATGTTAAAGGAGTCTCACAGGAATAGAAAACATACACTTCATGATGCGCGGTTTCCAATAGTGTGTTGTTTTGGGAAGGGAAGTGCCATAATAAAATTAGTTTGGGACTTCACTTTCACTGATTTTTGTGACACAAAATCAATGTATTTTTGTTGCAGAATGACCATGCATCGGGCCAAACTCCATGTAAACATGGTATTACCAAGGATGTAGTTGAAAAAGTCTGTATGAAGGGGAGATGATGACTTCATGTGGATACAAATAATGAATCAACATTTATATTATGAAAATGAGTGTGAGGAAATTTTTTTTAATTTCAGAATATCGAGTCTTAATAGATGGCATGGTTTGGATGAGGTAGTTGAGACTTATCTATTTTTCTGAATAATTTTTCTTTTATAGGAGAGCACTAAGAGATCATTCCATGGTGGCCACATATAATATGAGTGGAATTCCTTCAACTGGAAGCATCAAGGAAGATGTTTTTAGTAGATACTATTTTATACTCTCAAAGACTTCATGGTACTGCATATCTTGTCGATAGGTGATTACATTCTTCATTAGCTTGGTGAAGGGGAAATACTTGCTGGCCATGATGGCGATTGAACTCTGAATGTTGGAATGATTTCCTTAGAAACCCTTCAGTTCATTGAGATTATATAGGGGTGACACTACAAATATTTCATTGTCCTTTTCATGGTAGACCTCAAACGCCACTGTGTTGTGACACAAATCCAATGAACATCAAAGTTGTTCCTCAGATATTTCATTTTAAAAGATTCATCTTGATACTACTGTCCCAAAACCTATCGAATAATATGGGAATATATATGAGTTAATCGTAAAGCTATCAATATTTGGCCACAAAGTCATTGACATAACATTAAAATATTTATTCTAATGAATGGATAAAACATATGATTCATGGTTAGTTGATATGTTGTCCCTACATTTTTTAATACAAAGGGCATGAAATGACAGGAAAATATCCCATGTGGTTCTCTAAAGGTTGTGTTTCCTCATATTTAAGGGCCATATTTTACCAATTACAACATGACTACCCATCAAAAAGGAAAAGGAATTAGATGCTAGATGTTGCATTGATATATAGTTATTTGATAAACAATGGGAAGTTTTACTTTCAATAATATAGATTTTGTTTATCTAAAATCATTTATGACCATAATATGCATGTTCTAATTATTGACAGGCACGATGTTGGAAATCCATCGTATGTATTTCAATTATATGACAATGTAGGATTTGATCAATATTTCAAACTCCACCTCTAAATTAGTAGAATGATTGGGGTGCATGCTCTTTTATCCCTACATCAAATATCGATGGTCATCTGGTTCACAGAGTTATTGTGTGGCCACATATGGATTTAGTTCAAGAATTTCTATATAATCCAAAAACATCACACACTGATGTTACTTCATAAATGATATATACATCCTTGGATCCTCATGAAGAATGGAGGAAGTAATTTGTGTATGTCATAGGAAATCTATTTTTCCAAAATTTAAATGCATGATCTCATCAATTGTGATGGAGATGCCTTCCTCAAATGTGGGAGGGGAATTCCTACGGTCATCCTCTTATTCTTCCACTTTTGAGTTTATGGAGATACATTCTGATAATTTAGGAAATCTAAGGGAATCCCTATCACATTTAGCATGATAGAGTCCATTGAAAGAGAAATTATCATCCCATTCTGCTAGATTCATTGAAAGGAGATTATAATGCAGTTTTTATTTTATACTTTCACTAGGGATAGAAGGGGATTGGATATATGGGATTAAGTATAATGGATCAAATAGATTTATGGGTATCACATATTTAATTACTTGAAAACTATAGGGATTCACGGTGGAGGTGTTCCCCAAGACATTGAGGTATGCAACCATTATATTTTCACAAACCATTGATTATTTTCCTTCCATTTTATAGAAACCCACAATAGCTTATGTGGCATTGTAAGTATCAAATGGGTAATTTTCACCATGTAGTTTTTCAATCATTAAATTAATATTGTATTTCAAGCAGTGGTGGAATATTGAAGCTACCAACCCATTGATATAGAGAAAGGGCCTTCTGAGAATGAAATTGTAAGTGATGTATTTCTCAATAACCATAAAATCTGTGTTAGATGTGATATCCTCAAACCGAGCTTTGATCTTGACCTTCTCGAGGTTTATTTTCTCACTCTTACAATACCCTTGAATGATTATCTTTCTGGGAAATTCATTCCCATCACTATATCTGAAATATTAGAGGGTCCAAATCAGTATGAGATTGATCCCAGAACCACATTAAATTTGATCTCTTTGGATGTTGACATTATTGATTATTCATGAAACATATAGGTGTATGATTTGTCTATAAATTCCATTTTCAGGATCCTGCTCTAAAAATGAGATGGAAACATGGAATAATGATTTAAATGTTTCAACATGAAAAAAATTATTTATACATTATTGGGTACTTGGCTAGGACCGTCATTAGAAGTTTTATAATGTCTTACTATTGTGTCGTAGGTTGGTGCTTCCAATAATAGGGTTACATATTATTATGGGTATCAGGTGATGATGAATTTTATGTGTATTGTCCTGGTTCTTATGAAACGGTTGAGGAAATATCTTATACCAATGGAATAATTCATGTTGTATATCCTCATTGTTTGAGATGATCAGAGAATTTGATTCCCACTATGTGTTCAATTACTATGATTTGGTTGGGGACTCTCCTGTAGGGATATGACACCCCTCCATAATTTTTGAGGTCACAACAGTACTCTCCCATGGTTATCATATTCATATATATCATATATGAGGATATAACAAAGGGTTTGTGTCCGATCGTTCTAGTAGTGTCCCCTATAACCTCAGTTACTATATAGGTAGTAGCCTATTTTATGGCTAGGTATGGGGAACTCAAATCTGAAGACATATTCATCATCAGAGAATGGGTATTTAAAAGTTTATTATACTAACTAAACTAGAGACGAGATCTTAATTATTAGGGGGTTTGGTTTAGTGTGGTGGTTCCCATGCATCATATGTTGTAGGGAAGAAAAAAGAAAGAGTTATATCTTGCGTTAGAGATGATTATAACTCTTCCACTTCCGTGTCTTCCTATTCCTTGGGGTTTCTTTCCCCTTATGGGGGAATATTTTATGTCACCTCCCTATGTGATGGAACCATTATGGTTATGTGAAGCAATGATATCTGGGTGGAATGAGATTGGTCAACTATCTTTAGATTTATCAGGTTATTAAATTTCTATCTATGTCTGGTTGAAACATTTTTCCTATCACCTTCATCATCTGACTTGGTAATGGTTATATAGGTTATCTATTCCAAAGAGTTATCAAACATCACCTATCTAGAATCAATCATTCTTTGAAATAAAATAACATAAGATGAATCAATCATGGATGTTGGGACCCCATATTATATAGAAAGGGAAATAAATGGAATGGTCAGTGAGGATGTCCATAATAAGATTCATGGGTTGTGGTATATTAGGTATTTTATTAACCATAGATAAGAAGAAATAACCTTGGAATCCTTATTTCATGAAGGAATAATCATTATTCATCCATTCCTTCGATTATAGGTGATCATGGTCTATTTTTTTTATTCTCGATGAGGGTGATTTTGTTGTTGTTGTTGATCAATAGGAGGAATTTGATTATTCTATACCTTTATAAGTGATTAAAGGATCACTGGGATTGGTATGATTGAAATAGTGGTATTTTTATTCTTGAAGGTCATTTTCAACTATGCTAATGGAATGAGTTGATATTTAGCTCAGGTCTGCAAAATAAATTCTTCCAAATGTTTTTCCATCTCTAAAAACTCATGGAATATACCATGGGGTGTGAGTTGTATGCAGATCATCCTAGTGGTTTTTATCACATCGATATAGAAAGGTCACTAATAAAAGAGGGATGCAAATTTATTTGTTTAAGCATTTTCATTTGACTATAAAGTTATACACACTCTCGTTTTAGTTTTTCTTGCAATTTCTTAAGTTGAGAAATTCCAGTTTCATCTATGTGGTGGTGAAATGATAAATGAACTATTGAAGATGTTCTTCCCATATTGAAACAGATTTTGATGGGAGTCTATTATACCAAAAAATGTGGGAACTATCAAAGTTTTTATAAAAACACCTTGTCATGGTCGCCTCTTATTGACCTCCTGGGCACAAAATTGGGCCTCACCAAGACACGAAGTGAGTGAGATACTGTTCTAGATCTCCCATGTTACTAGGTGTGGAGAAGGTAGTATTTTTAATATGGTCTATTCTTAGTATAAATTGGTTCACTTCACATTTCTGAGGATTCCATTTTTATATAATCAGAATAAATGGCATTGAAATACTCTAGAGGCACTGTTTCATATGCCACCTACCATCTATATAGAGTGGGTGAGTATTGATGTGGTGGACATTTATTCATCTCCCACCAATTATCCATCAATGGAAATATTGAATGATCACCCCGGAGAGTGATTGGCTATCTCTATAATGGAAGTAAGTCATGATAATCTTCAACATCCCCATTTTTCAAAATAATTTCTTAGATAGGAAGTTAGTATAACACTCAAATCATACTCCATTAGGAATATTGTATCCTTTATGAAATATGGTAGGGGTAATACTCATATGATCCTGAAGATGATACCCAGTTAGAATGGTTCCTATTAGTAGATCCTCATTGTTTTTTTGAGCTTTTGTACCTCATTCTAATATTTTTTCATTCATTATTTAGTGGATGGAATTTTAGATCCCATAGGAGGTGATTTTCATGTATCCACATCATTCCCTTTATATTTTATAATATTACACCATAGATGTGGGAGCCCGATACTTAGGGGTGCCACGATTTGGATTCTCCTCTAGTACTGGGTATACACAGCCTCAATTGTTAAATCTAGATCCTTTTTAAGGTATATTTTCTATATTATATCCTTCTAAATCTACTTATTGATCTATATTTTCTTTTTGTTGATGGTGAAAAAATTGACAATGGTGTATTGGGTAATATCCATTTTACTATTGCTATCAACATAATAAATTTTATATGCACCTCTTGCATTAGATCATTTCACCATCCCTTTTCCAATTTGATCATTTTATCTTGCGATCGCAATGGGGTTTTATTACCATCATCATATGTTCATCCGATATTGATCTTTGAACAGTGACCTTGAGGTAGTTTTTGATCATGCTTTCCAAACTGGTCGTCAATAACTTATGCTCTTCTTTCAGTGGGGGGAATAGATCAGATATTGATAATAAATATTTACTTACCACCATGGAAAAGAATAATACCCTATAAGGTGAAGATAATGATAAAAATTCCCCTAGATCTATGATATGGGGACTATTCTGGGTATCCATTGGAATTTTGGGAACCTGTTTTCAAGGAAATGATGATTCTAGTCTAGGATTTCATGAATCATGTGAAAAACATTGATATATAAATACCCAGTGGGTTGGGGTTAATTTGGAACTACTATTGATTTCCCCATGAAACTTATGGGGGGAAATCAACCTAGTGATGGATATTAAGAAATAAATTCCACCAATGTAGTGGATTGGGGTTCAATTGAAACTACTACCAATATGTCTTGAATCCTCATAGATATTGATGACATGAGGGGTGCATGTGGTTTTAGATATTCCAACACCCTATTGGGAGGGGTTCACTTCTAGACTACTGCTGTGGGAGCTGTTATTTCTACCAATTTGATAGGGTGTAGCTTTTCTCAAGTATGATCTTGGTGGAATGGATACCCTTTATGCGTGTGATTTTTAATGATTTTTTTGGGTTGACCACAAATTTTATTTCTATTTTTGAAATTAATTCTCATAGTTTTAAGGTTCCTTGTTCAAATATATTCTATTAGTCCTCTCACCACATTTGTAATGTGTTGTCACCATTGAAGTGAGTTAATTCTATTATAATGACCATATGGTTCATGTGTTTCATGTTCTCCATATTTAACTAGATTTTATGACATTACATGATTTTTTTAGGTTTCTATTGTTCTAGGGGTTCGATGAAGTGTAACACTCCACAATTTCCCCAAACATGAATATGAATACATGAATAGGCTTCAATGATCTGTTTCAAAAGAGTAGTGATGAAATGAAAGAAATCATTTTATTGATTGTAACTGTTCTTTTTTGGTTTTTCATCCCAGTCCATGGAGATAGAATCATGGTCTATTTGTAAATAAAGTATATTGATAGTTTGAATATGACCTTAGTATCCAAGATAATGGTGGTTTCTAGAATTCAATCATGTATGATTTTCCTATATTTTATTTTTCATAAACAGGGCCAGAGATCCTTCTATAACTCGGTCTAGATCACATTGTCAGAAGTGTAAAGGGGACAGAACATGGTAGGGAGGTTATTTCTGGCTAACTCTCTTAATATTTCAATGTAGGCTTCATATTCATCGGGCTAACAAGTCTTGACTTGATCATACTATAGAGGTCATCTCCCTAGATCGCATACTTACCGTTGAGAAGTGTTACATGAAGTTGATGGGGGGACTATATGTGATGGACCCCGATGTTTGGAGATAAATGCAATAAGAAGGTGTTTGATTTTTGAGAACCAATCTATATGGATGTGTTTGGGAAATGAGAGTTTTTCATATTCCTCAGGAGATATCATGAGGGTGATGTTGACCACATTACATGTTAGGAGTATAACATCTAGGATACGTCTACACACATATATAAGAATGAATATCATGGTATTGATCACATTATTATTTGGTTAATGATTTAATATACCTTTGGAGTGTTGAGAATATGCATTAAAAACTCAAAGGAGACTGGCATTGAGGAGAGTATGGATATAAACCTCTTCATTAATTATGGCCTGAGTATTTCAGCCTTCCTTTTGGGATTGTATAGGGATATGTTTCTACAATATGATGGATAAAATAATATCTTCCTAAATTTATATGGCTATGATAGTATGATAAAGCTACTTAGAAGAAGTGGGAATAAGCGGAAGGACTTTGAGCCTCTAGGTTGGTGGTTTCTAGAATATTCCAATCAACACTGGATGTAGTGGGGGTACGAACCTAGTATAAATATTCATTCCGTTTTGGAATATAACAACATACATTTGGAGTTGTATACAGGATTGGAGGCTCCTCCTATATAGCATCAGAAGGATACTGGTGCAATAATTCTTAGGTGGAAGTAGGGATATGATACTGGCCTTCAGGAGTAACAACGATATGAAAAATAGCATCATTGGAAAGAATATGAGCCTACCCCAATATGTGTGGATCTCTCACCAGGTGGGACTTGGTTAGAATGGGGATTTAATCATGATGCTTTCTATTTGGATTATGTCACTAGTCTTTTTCTATAAGAATATGATGCTATCCTGAGTCATGTTCCTCCCTAATATGTAGATCACCAGTCCAAGAGGGGATATGTTCTCGATCCTGATACTTTGGGGTATGTCACTGGTCTTCTTTGAAATTAATTTTCCCCTGCCTTGAAGCATATTCTACTCTCACATGGTGATCCTTGGTCTAAAATGAAAAAATGTGCCTAGATGGATGTGTCATCATTTACCAAAATATACTGATAATATTCCTGGATTAGGGAAATAATTTATGATTTCTTCAGGTAAAAAACATGTTCATGGTGATGAGAGTGTCGTGCTCCCTGGTTGTATGGTTTAGAGCATGATTATATCCTTGTATCTTCACCAGTGTTGGGATATAACGATATATTTCATCCAATTTTTTTAAAATGTAATGACATTTTAGAAAAGTTTTCAAAGTTATTTAGGCCTAAAAATCATTCTATTTCCACTATATACTAGTATATATAGTCAATTCAAGTGGGGGTATGAACCCACATATGTCTTCCTCATCCCAACAAAATACACTGATGGAATTTATATGAAGGGGTATGGATATTCACCTCACCTAGGATTTTAGTAGGAATATAACCTTAGAACATTTATTATTGTCTAGGGATATGATCAATCTCACTAGATACAAGTAGAATATAATTGAGGGATTCATAAAAGGAATTGGATTTATGAGGACACTCTCGATTATCTACATCATTTCTCCTTGATAAGTCTTCCTTATTTTCTGTGAATGTGTGTTATAGGTGGAGATGTGTTGAGTGGTGACCTCGGTAGGAGACTGAGGGGAACCAGTGGGATGGATTAATGAGGAATATTTGCAAGAGATACCCTAGACTTCTCCAGATTTATAATAGATACATAGTTGACACCTTGATCAACCTTAATCTAATATTGAAGGTTGTGATTGTTTCACATTGAGGATAATATTTAAAATTGGTTGGTGATGGAAATGAGTGCCACTAGATATACTTCTGATGTCTTTGGAAGATAAAGATTTCAATGTTATAAAACCCTCATCATTAGCATTAAGGTTTAGGATCATATATTGACATTGGTATTCATACCCCATTACATTCACTACCTAATGATTAAAGTATCTAGAAGGTGGGGTCTTCCTACATCACATGGGGGTTGTAGCTATATATGATTTCTATTATGATCACCAAATTAAGGAATGGTATTGAGTCAGGTGTTGTTTGTGAAATAAGTGTCTTCAGATATGAAGAAAATAATGAACTAGGTCACTAATCAGTAAATAATCGGATGCGTGATATATTCTCAATAAAATATGCATGGGCAACACAACATTACTTTCTTAATTGATCTGAACACTATGCTCAAGTGGACAGTTCATAGTAATTATTAAGTTATTTCATTATATCCTCTGGTACATAGGATCATATAATCATTTTTATCGTTTTAAATATTCATGTCTGGTCTATAATTTTCATTAATAAGATATGACGAAAAAATGGAATGACCTAAGGTAAAACTATCATTTTTCTATTTTATATCTTCATATCGGATTAACCATTTTTGTTTTTTATGAAAATATATATTGATGACCTATGCAATGAGAACAAAATGGTCCAAATATTTGATTTTGGGGTGGGGTGTTTATGTTTCTATAATAATTTCCATCACATTCACCATTTTTCTGTTTCCTAAGAAAATATGTTCTGATCACCCATGTTGTGAGAAATAAATGGTTCTAAAATTTGATTGTGGGAGTTTTATGTATCTACAATCATTCATGTTGGGTTCACCATTCATTATTATCATTGATAGAGAATCCCAATAGTTCCCATATCCATAACTAGGTATAGAAATTTCTCTAAAGGTATGCATTCGATTGGGATTTCTGAGAAAATGAAACCTAGGAACTCATATTGGTTGAGAGGATTAGACGATGGGATATGCACACTCTATAGGGTGAATTTTTTACTGATCCATGACTCTAATATAGATTCAATATATGTTCAAAAATTTATTCTTAATATTGATATGATATAGGTTTCCCTAAAAAACAACTGAGTATTAATACATTCCATGTGTAAAGAAGGTTCTATTAACAGTTCCATCTTTATATATCTAAGTTAATTCATTCATTTCCTCATAATTGTTAAATTATTATGTCATTAGGACATATAAAAATGAATTCAACAGTTTTTTATCAACTCAGAAGGATTCTAATATTCTATGGATGGGATTGGACCTTTAGGAGGTATCTGAAATATCCTGCTTAGGAAAGAATAAAACCACTCATAGTTTGTTAATCCCAAGCAGTTTAATTTCATTCATAAAAGAAATAAATGAGCGAAAATATTCACCAGGTATTGGGCATGATACTCAAGGAGGTTTCCAATATATCTTAATTATAGAATGAATCAAATTCATCTAATTTTAGTCTGATCTATTTTTATACTCTAGGGTTTGCCTAAGGTAGATGACCTTATATAGGGGTAGACATATCATGCAACAAATTGTGAACTATCCAATGAGGTTTTCCCATATGATGGTGACTCATAATGTAAATGATATGACCATTTAAAATCTATAATCCCATGTTATCTATCCTCGATGTGAGAAACAAGGGATATCTAGTAATCAATCTCACTACAAATGATAGAGGACATACATAACGGGAACCCCCAAAGGATGTTTGATATGGAGATCAGTCCACTACATTTCATCTTATGTATCCTAGTTCTAGAATCAATCGGAATTATTATAGTTATATTGGTTTCTTAATCTACTAGTGGACGATGTATAATGTTCACCCCATTTGGTTGATTGTGTCACGATGGTCATATTGATGTAAATAGGGAGAGTCTTGTAATGAAGTGGATTCTTAATAAAGATAAAGAATTAAAAATGAGTCCTATATATCTTGGTAATGAATGGAATTATAATTCCTTTAGTTTTGTTTCCTTCTCAATCCACTGGTGGATGAGGTAGAATGATCATCCCATGGGAGTGATTACTTCCTAATGGTTATAGTTTCAGAGACATGGGGGGAGTTACCCCGAGGAGGATTCCCATTATAGCTAGAGCCTTGGAAAGGATTCCTACACATCCTATTTAGTGAAGGAGTTAGAGTTCTCATATTTCAATTTTCTTCTCATTCTATTAGTGGATGAGGCATAATGATCATCCAATGGGGCCATTATACAGATTTAACATTGTAGAAATTTTTTGATCATATGATTAGTCTCTCTGAGAAGGCCCCTCAAATTCACCCTTGTGAGATCAATCATGGTTAATATTTTTCTTAGTATAATTATTTATTGGCCCTACCACCTCGTTTATACTCCACATTGGGTGGAAAATATCTTACATGTTTGGGATGGATTCAGTGGAGGGTTTTGGTGTCACTCTCATATCATGATCTTTCTGTAGGTAATTCATGGTTTCATTTGATGATAGTGATAGTGGGAATATTCATCCTTTTCTATTTTTATTATACTTTGGATGATAAAAGATATTTCACCTCACCATGAATGTATGTTAAGGATCTTTCACAAGGTGAGGTAGACAAGTCTAGGGCCAATTGTGTGATTATGATTCTTATGAAATAATTATCACATGATTGAAGAAATATTTTCTGGGGTCCTCTCTGAGAAAATGGAATATTATAAAGATGTTATTTTATAGGATCGTGAAGACATGTTAATGGGTCTTTCAAGATCTTGTTGGCATAACAAGGTAGACTCTATGAGATTTAGATGTCATATCTAAGAGCCTTTGTGAGACAATAATGACTTATCAAGAGGGAATCACATGATCAATGTTGATAGCCCAAGGCATACGATCCATTTCACATAATTATAAACATATCCTTTATCTATAATAAACATCGACATTTTACATATTTATTTCCCTCTTTAATCTATGAGAATGCAGGTCTCAGGTTGTTGTGTGAGTATTTTGGAAGTAAATCACTCTCCTTTATAGAAATGCATTATGTGAAAAATAATGTGTCCAATAGAGTCATGCAACTTAAATCATATACAACACTTATATATATCTATGGATCCATATACATATCATATAATTTAAATGATATGACTGATACCCTATGTTGGATGATGTTGACATGCTAGAGGGATCTTTTATGATAAGGTTAAAATGTATCCAAAGAATTCATGAGGTCTTATTGACTATATGAGTGCATCAAAAGAATACTAATGACCACATAAGGTGTCTATTTTCATATTTTCATATTTTATTTTACAAGGGTAGAGATATTTTTCAGTTTCATACTGGTTTAAAAGTCCCATGACATGCAAGAAATCATCTAGCAGCCTCCTTAAGAAAAAACGAGTTTCTTGTATGCCTTCACAAGATGGGGGAGGTTACAAGGGGCTCTATGTGATCTCAAGTTGGTCATTCTCTACATAAGACATGTTCCCAAGGCCCTCTAAAGGTCATGTGATCACATTCACTTTTAAAGGTTACGTGATCCATGTGTTTTGTACACATTACCTTCCTTTACATTAAATTGGAAATAATACATTTTCTTGGAGTATTTATCCCCTTGTAGATTTTGTGATTCTAATTTTGTGGGCTTCAACAAACTATTATGGAGATCACATCCTGAAACATTTATACCGAACCACAAAAAACAATTCACATCGCACACCTTACACTTATAAAATTAACTAGTGTAATATAGGTATATTAATCTAGACCTTAACTGTAAAAATTTTTATTTATTTATTTTTTTAAAAAATGACTACAATTAAAAAAAATTAATATTTCTTTTTTTAATGATCAAATAAAGTGGTTTAGAAAATTTTTATTTTGATGTGATGAAACAACAAATATATGGGTTTATATACCACTAGGGTTAGAAAATAATAATATCTTCATGGAAGGATTATCTTCAATCACTATTTACATAAGAGTGGTGGTGGAGGAGGATCACTCTCTGTTCTTTGGATAATTCGTTGAGAGAGATTTTCTATGTCTTTAAGAGGGTTCTCTTTAAATCACATTATGTATAAAAATAATAATTTTCTCTCTTAGGAAATTCATATAATTGGGTTTATATACCACTAGGGTTAGAAAATAATAATCACAATTGCAACCTTATTATTCTTTAATCCCTATAGAACCTCATGTATTAAATAATAAGAAAAACATTATTATTTCATAACATGAAAAAGAACTCAAGAATTAATATAAATATTATTTATTAAAAACAATATTCAATATATATTATTTATAATCGAACATTTAAACTTTTTCCACCAATCGTCCATAATATTTATCAGACGTTGAATAATGGCTATTTATTTTATAAATAAATATCATTGAAATATTCACCAATAACTAACTAAATGTTATATTGAATTAAAAAAATATAAATTTGTTAAAAATTATTCTCACATAATATTATCTCAAATCACTTGTGATAGAGGATCTGAAATATGGAAGACAAGAATACTTATTAAACCAGACATAGAAGAATATTTATTTAACTAGTGATATTTTAACTAATAATATATTAGTAAATTGAGGTTTTATATAAAATCAGTGAGTGACCCTCTCGTATAATTTATCAGTAGAATTAGGAAATGTATCCTAAATTCTAAATTTATCATTTATGAACATGTTAAGGAACACATATATAAATAATTAAATTTCATAATAACATAAAAAAATTATGGATTCTTGTTATGTAATATAATCCCTTCATCACTATATCTCTAATCATGTGGGATTCATGGTGGTTCCCTCAGCCTATGTGCCTGATTTCTCTTTATTTGAATTTATAAAAATCAGACTTTCTAATAGAACACCATGGACATGTATTTATTAAGGATATATCATTTCCATTTTAGAGACAATGACATCATTATTTAGTAAATAATAGAAGCGAAAAATAATTAATCCCTTTATTTTTTAAATAAATATTACTCATGATGCACTTAATGTATCCTAACTCACCACAAACATAATTCATCTTGGTTTTCATAAATACATCAGTATACAAAACTTATAATAATAATTAATAATAGTTTTAATTCCTAATGGTTAATAAAAACATACACAAATAATAAAATTCAATGACTCATATAAATGTGGATTTTTTATTAGAGGGTCTTATTCCCATAATGTCCTACACAAGATATTACCAATGGTGTTCCCCATGATAAGGTTCCTCAACGTACTATGTGTCCCCAACCCTAAGAGAATATGTCATTTATTTACCAAAAACTACTTAATATGTCTATTGAACTTATATTTTGGAAAACTATTGTGGAACTTCTAGGTTCTCATCCAAGAGGGAAATATATATGACCATTTAGTGGGACTTCTACTCTTAGGAAATTATCACATAATATGGTACGAAGAAGAAAAATCAATATTAGATAAAAAAGTTTATTATTATTACAAGTAATGAATAATAGTTATAATAATGTGCATATAAGTTGTTCTAGGTAACGAACTCTAACAAATTCAGACTTCCAAAGGGGCCAAATTCTATTAACCTTCACCCCGCTATCTCTCACATGATACTCATTATTCTTATAATATTGAAAAATTTTTAATGGATTTTTAAATTTTATTCTATGGTAACTATAATTAATAAAACTCCACCACATGGACAAAAATACCTCAATATGTTATACATTCAGAGTATGTGGTTTGTCTGTGGTTGTGACCTTGTCTCTTTTATAAGATCTGTTGCTACAGTATTATCACTACATAATGTGATAGGGTTTTATTTATAAGTAAGACACCAATATAATGAAGAAAGGTTCATATCCAAATTGATTCATTGAATTCAACGGAAGACACTATATATTCATACTCTATAGAATCTGTGTAAACTAGTCGATTTGAAATCTTGCATCTCACAGCTCCTCCATTGTGACAGAAAACATATCTTCATTATGACTTCTAATAATTCTAGATTATTTTAACAACTAGAATCAATGTAACACTTGATAAGTAGATACTAACCTCCTCCAACACTAGGAACACGTCTTTACTTCCTCTGAGATACTTAAGAATACCCTTAACACCATACCAATTTTGTTCTCCTAGATCAAATTGACATGTACCTACCATGATAAATGTATATGAAACATAAAAAATGGTACAAAACATGGAATACATGTTTGATACCACCATTTAAGGATATGGGATTTTAGTGATTCTCTCATTCACTAATTGTATCTGTGGACACATTTTTTAAGAAATATATATACCATGTGACACTATAAACATTCCCTTGTTGAATAGTACCATAAAAAATATATTCATTATTTGGTCAATGTATATTGTTTTACATTGTCCAAATGCCTCTTGTATCTATCATGAATGATATTTATACATAGAATATAATCTTCTTAACCCATGTCCTTCATAGAGAATAACTTGTTTAACATGTCCTTATGAAACTCTATGCTTAGTAGGTCATTTATAATATGTAATATTCCATAAATATATACTACCATAATAATTAATTTATTCCCAATAATCCTCTTATAAATTAATGCATCAGACTAATTCTTAATGAAACCAATTTATATTATTGCTTCATAAAATCCAATATTCTATGACTTGGATTCAGGATCCAATCAATAAATGGAACTCAACAACAAGAAAATATTTTTGAAATCACCTAGTGTTACCACATCCTCTAGTAATTTCAAATATGCCTCATAATAATGGTTCCCATTAATTAATGTGGTTTTGAAATTCATCTTTTATATTTTATAACAATGGTTAGATTCTATAGATTGTTTATTTTTTATGTATTTATCATGGAACATGCAGAAAATATTTCATCATAGCTAATTTCGTAACTATATTTAAACCAATAATACTTGAGACATTCTTTAATGGTATATACTTTACCTTTCATGTCAAATTTTCTCTTGAATACCCATTTTCACCTAATTGTATTTTCATCAACTATCACATAAAATATAATCCAATGGTGGTATTAATATATGAATTATATTACTGAATTATTGAACTATTTCCATCTTTTAGGCATTGAGATATCTACCACCTATTTTTATGACATAGGTTCGTCATTGTAGAAAAATAATATTTCACGATATTTGGAGACTTTAAAAAATATCTCACTCATTCTCAAATATCTCTAGTGATCCAATGAAATACATTTTGTTAATGAACTTCTGATTCCATGAGGTCATATGGAGTCTGTTCCTATACTAAGTCTTGTGTATCAGGAGAATCAAATTTAGAAAATTCAATATTTATTAAACTGTCTTTTTAGAGGATGTTCTCCAAATCAATAAATATGCCTTGTTTGGAAATAATCACTCTCTTATATGATGGGTCATGTTTGATGTATCCCTTCGTTTCCATAGGATACATTATAAAAACGCACATTGTGCCTAGGGTACTATTTTTTTGCATGATATGGCCTTAAAAAATGACTTGTATCCCCATACAAATGCATGCAATACGAAAAGTTTCATTATAATCCATAACTAAAAGGCAGTTCAATTTATCTATTTTTTGGTACTCATTTTAATGTATATTATATATTTTATAATTCATATACCCAAAATCGTATTGTATGATCTTCATGAACCATCAACAAATAGAACATGTTTGACAAGTTACAGTTACTACATTCAATCACACCATTGCACGATGGTTTGTAGGATGTATGGAGTTGAGATTTAATCCCTAATACCCATAGGAAATTAATAAATTATTAGTTAATGTACATACCTTGTTGATCTGATTGAAGCTTAATTATAATCATTATCAGTTGATTCTATACATAATTCTTGAATTCTTTGAATTTATCAAATGAATACAATTATATATCATTATGTAGAAATTTTCAAATCAACACATGTAAAAAATAAAAGTTATGATGTAAGAATTCCCAAATATAACTTCAACTGTAAATTGTAAAACCACACTAGTGTGTACCAATCCAAAAACATCTATATAAATTTTGACATATACATAATAGAGTGGTTTGGTCCCTTTTCCTTATTAAAAAGCATGAAATATTTCAAGTGGTCATAGATCAAAAGAGTCTAAATAACTATCTTAAGTTATCTTTTTAAAATTCTTCTCATTTTCTTGACTAATATGGTGATTCCAAAACTGACAGTTATAATGATCTTGTGAAAACAATTCTTTATATATTTCCAATATTTATATTTCATAATTAAAAAGATTAAAACCCATTAATTAAAGGTTATATACTATAACACATGTTGTCATTATAATTATTACATATTTTATATCGAAACATGAAAATAAAACCATTTTATATTAGCATGATATAAAAATTATATTCTTGGAGATAGTCGGTACATAATAAAAATCACTTAAAGCCAATAGCATTACTATAGGAAATGAAATGTTATAGTATTTAATGGTTATATCATCCAACCTCACTACATTGGTAGCTAAAAAATAATACTCTCCTCCTGAAATATTTCAGAATATACTTGGTTTATTAATTTGGATATAGATGTGATAACCAAAAGCAATATCTAATAACCAACTTATAGATAATAAATTATTACACTCGATAATGAATGCTACTTTTTCATCCCCTTTATTCTGGGTTCAGTTCATCTTCAAGTGGAATTACATTCCACATGAAAAACATACCTATTCTAATTAATTTCCCAATATCTTTATCTTTATCTTCATGTAAAGATATATCTTGGGGGATTTTGACTTTTTATAATTATTTGGACACTTTTCCTTGTCCATCATTTTCTTATTTACCATAAAGAATACTTGTTTATTGAACACCCGTGTCCGTGTAGACATGAAAAAATATAGTAATAATTTTTGAATGACACTCGTCATTATTTTTCATGTTATAATTAAAAGTAAAAATTTTTATGGACTTGTCTAGTGAGGAAAGTATGCGATCTATATATAAATCATCTTTGAAATAAATCCCTAATATGCATAAGTGTTCACTATAATGAATAATATTGACTACATGAAGACCATATGGTGTTCACTCATGTTTATTTAGAATATAAATTTTAATTGGTGAGAAACTGAATCCATAAACATTTGTATCATAGTTAAAATGTATCTAAAATAGAGATAAATCTTTTTTACTAGCATCCCTACTCGTAGCTTTAGGAGATGGATCTTCCATCACATACAATTTCATTTCATGTTGTATGATAATGAGTATCTACATGTTCCCCTCTTGGAAATTGTTTCTAGTTATAGGGTTATACTTATCATGTATAGATCATAGTTATGAGTTTTAATTCATGTTTACTTCCATTTCATAAAATAATATGAGCATAGTCGTAGTACTTTATTAGAAGCAATTTAGACAAAAAATATTATATTTATTAATGTACCACTATTTAATTCGAACTTAATAACCCTCACCATTACGTTTAGAATATTTTATTTCATGAAAATTATCATGAAGAAGATCCGTATTCCCAACTTAATCACCCTGAATTTTTATTGTAATTTTATACTAAGTGTTTTTGGTAGGAAATCCAAATTCGAACAACAAAAACTCATAGTTCCTTGATATTTTTAGTGGAATCCCCAATCCTAAAATAATAAATTTTATTTTATAAACATTCACCTATAATTTACACAAAGTACTTATTTTCAGTCAATAATTTATGTGAAGTATGTTAAATTAACCAAAACAGTCATGTTGGAATTCCTTTATAATTTAATGATCCCAAAATTTTGCTAGTTAAGCACTTTGAACTATAGTTCAATTTTAACATAAGTTGCGGAAGGCTATACCGTATTTATACATATAATTGATGGATTTTATATTTATTAATAAATTTCCAAATATTATATTTATTACATGATTGTTAACATTAAGTGGATTTAATTATGTTATTAAACATTTCTTATATAATGTTTACTTATTTCTATATATCATGCTTAATAATTTTTTAATTCATGTGATCCTAATGAAACCTCTATAATATTATAATCATGAAAGAAAATAGATAAAATAGGTACGATAATGATATTTTACTAATGGATAGTTTATTTAGAGGATGATGGCCAAATTGTCGACCTAGGGAAAAACACATTGAACCATTTTTTTGTTCATGTTAAAACATTCCACATGTCCGCCTATGTATCTCCCTTGGATTGGTTTTTCCAAAACACAAAATATGAACCACCTCCACTAGGTTGGGAGATCAATCTATTACATATGATATTACTCCCACGTAGGTGAGGGGAGACAAAGGATTTGTTATGGATTTTACATAAAAGAAACCATGGACATGAAATCACTTATATAATGAGTGGTTCGATGACATGTAGAGAAAAAAATATAGTTTTGTAATATATAAAAAGAAAACAATATCATGTAATGGAAGGTTCAATACTAATGATCATCAACATACATGCAATAAAATAGGGATTTAATAAAATTAGTTTTCAATTATAAAAATTCATATTTACGATGAGACATGATCAAATCAATTAATTATCCTCTTCAATTAAGAAATTGACTTATCTTAATTATCATCCAAATATTCTCGTGATTCTAATCCATCATAATTTTCAAAAAACTATATAAATATGTAAAAAAAGGTATATACACGAATGTACCTTAGAGGAAACTTGGTGAGTGACATCTGATATACCTAACTTGTTTTATATTCGTATACTATTTAACCGCACAACATCTAATATACTTTAATTATCACATAATGTCACGAAATGTGATATCAACTTAATGGACACACAAAACACATGGTATATTCATAGAATGCAATATTTTGTTGTGGATAGAGTAATAATTGTATTAAAACTTATACATGATTCATAGTTCCAAAAATTATATAGAATGTCAATTAGATATTAAAAAAATATAAAAAACCTCACATAGTGTCTACAATAAATTTAATGACCACACAGAACACAAGTTATTTTTATTTTTGTAGTATAGTAAATTAATTTATAATTTTACTTAGTTTAGTAAAATAATGTTGTGTACGTTCTAGTTACACATCTAGTATTATACTCACTATTTATCCATCAATCCCTCCAATATACTCGATGTGTTACAGTAACACATAAAATATTAGAGTATATGATTTTTACATGGACTAAACATTGTGTGATATTCTAGTTACATGGTAACTAGTCATGTAGGCTATGTAAGAAGACACATGGTCGGCCTGTGACTGAAGGAATACATGTCATTTATGAAGGTTTCACGACATGTACTTTATATTACCCAATAGCATTCTAGCTTTGTCAATACATGGTGTGTAACTAAAATTACACTGTGTATTAAAAAACATGACTTTATTTGATTCCTAATTAATTTAGGGATCATTACACAGGTAGATGGTGTGTACCTCTGAGTCATATAGTGAGTACTCTTGTGTTGTTCGGATAACATATCGACACCTCTAGACGAAAACTTTGAATACATTTCATTCATAAAATTAATTTATTTGATTACATTCTAGGGAAATTATTATTAGGAAATAAGTTCTTGAAATTTTTATAAATGAAAGATTAAAATTTAATTGAATAGTAATGAAAAATGTATAAATAAATAAATTATATTTAAATATTTATAAATTATTATATAAACCCTCTTATTTTACTTAATGATTCTAGGATTGCTGAAGTGGAAAATGGGGTATTCTGATATCATATGGTTGTTATGATTGTTGATTAATATGATATTTACATGATGATATAAATCATGATCAACATAATTGAATCATTGAATATAGAAAATTTAAAAATTCTAGATCCAAAGAATATGATCATAATATAATAACTATAATTAATTTATGAAATTAATAATTACTTTTTGAGAAATTCTATACTCATTGATGGATCTAAAAATTTTTCTATGGTGTACAATCATTACATTGTAGGAATCAAGAATAGATTCCCTCTAGAGATGATTGACAAGTGTTCAATTAAAATCCAAACATCGCCATAAGAACCTCTATGTGCTAGCATGACCGATCCTAGCACATGAATCATGCTGCTTTAAGAACCCTAAAATCACTTCAAGGAGGTGTTCTCTTTGATCTTTTTAGACATGTGTGTAGTGGTGGATGGGAGTTGCACTCTATTATCGAGGGATTACTTGAAGAGGGGTCATTTCAGGTCATCGAGAGGACTCTATCTATATCTCATTGTATACAAAAATGTCTCACATAAGAATATTATAAACATTGTTTTATATCTAACTAGAGTTAGAATATAATACTATCACATGTGCCCTTATTATATTCATAATCATGGAGAAACACCATGTTTATAATTATAGTAATAATATAACTATTATTTGTTAACATAAAAAAAGTTGAGAATGAATTTAAATATTATTTTTCAAATAATATTCTATATATAATATTTATCTCTAAATATTTATACCCAATTTACAATTCCTCCATAACATTTATGGATCTATAAATAATAAAAATTTATGTTACAAATTATTACTGCATTATTCACCAATAAATAAATAAATACAATAATTTCTAAATAGAAATAAATATTTTATTAATATTATGTTCACGTAATATTTTCTCGAATAATTAGTGAAAAAATATATGAAATCATGAAAATAGTAAAAATTATTAATCCACATGAAGAAATAATATTTATTAAACTTTTTAAATATTAAAAACTATTATATTATTTAATTGAGGTTTTAAATACACCGAGTGTGTGAACCTTTAGGCATCTTTATCAATGACATTAGGCAATGTATCCCAAAATAAATTGTCTACATCTAGAAACATAAAAAATTCACCCATAGAGAGAGAAGTTAATGTAACAATGACATAAACCATCATACAAATTCCTATTGTTTAACACAAACCCATCATCACTATATCTCTATTCAATATGGTTGCAAACTGGTTCCATCAACATATGTTTTCGATGTCTCTTTTATTATTATTTGGAAATCAAAATTTCCTATTAAAATTCTTGTAAATTTATTTATTTATGCTCTATCATTTATATCAAAGGGCCTAAGATTTTATTTTTCAGTAAATAATAGAAGGGAAAATCCTTTCTCATACTGTTCATTAATGAAATATTAGTCATGAGGCTCCAAATGTATCCTAATTCTGTATGATTATATGTTATCATGGTTTTCATGAATATATCAAAGTGAGTCATATAATTCCCATAAATAAAAATCACAATGTCCAACAATAGATACCAACAACCATAGATAGGATCATCCAATGACACATATAAATGAAGATTGTTTAATGGTGTTTATCATTCTCAAAATATCCTATACAAGATATTATCAAAGGAATACCCCATAAGAAGGTTTCTTAAAGTCCTATAAGACTCCATCACCAATATCCCATATCAATTGTGACCCTCATATGATGACATCTGAATATATATCATACAGTTAAAAATATCAGCTTGGCACTTATGAGTTCTCATCCTAGAGGGGAACTACTATGAAATTTTAGTTATACGACAACTCTTAGGACATTAACACGTAATATTTTACTCATAGTAACTATCATGATGTAGTAAAGAATCTATTAATATTCCAATAAATGAATATAGGTTATGATCAAGTTAATCGAATTATTTTTAGGGAACTAGCTGCAATGGAATCCAACATTAATTGGATACAACAACTAACTACCTTTCGTCTACTAGCTCTCAAATGATAATCATGATCTCTATAATATAATCCTTTAGCCAAAGAGTCTTACACATTTTCTTCTATGGGGACTTTTTTGACTATAACTTTACCCCTCTGAGAAATATACCTAAAGAGGTGATCCTTTGAGAGCATGTGTGTTTTCAATTGGTGGGACCTTGAATATTTTGTAAGATCCAACACTGTATTATTAAAATATTAAAATGGGATAGGGTCCTTGTTCTAGGTACCCAATCATTCTCCTAGAAAAACAATCATATAAAAATGACTTCCATAGAAACATAAAATGTTTCTATATATTCAATATTCATTGTAGAATTTACAACAACTAGATTATTTGATCTCCATCTCATAGATCCACTTTACAGATAAAAAAATTCATGACTTTGAATTCAAATAATTATCATCTGTTTGAACACTACAATCATTATAAAGCATTCTTACCACTTCATCATCTTATCCGGACAAGAGGAACATATCCTTAGTACTTATCACATACTTAAGGATTGTCATAAAATTATACCCAAGCTTTTATTCTACATCATCTTGATAGGTTTCTACAATTATCAATGTATAGTAAAAAACATGTCTAGTAGGTAACATATAATATATGATTTATCCTATCACCGGAGAGTTTAGGATATTAATCATTATCTATTTCTCATGTTGTGTCTGATGTCACATTTTCTTAGAAATACGTATACCATGTATAATTAAAACCCATACCATCTTGGATTATTTCATACTAAATCTATATAGTATTTGGTAAATGTAAGAACTTTTACTTAGTCAACCTATTTTCTTGGATGTATCATGAATTATATTGATCCATATAATGTGAGATACATCACCTAGGTCAATCCAGTTGAAACACTTTTTTATCCTGTCTATAAAAGACTATAAAATAGTATGTTGTTTCTAATAATTAGCATACCATCATCATATACTACTCGTATAATAGCCACATTGACCAAAAAAACCTCTTGTAAACCCATGGATATCATTCATTATTAATGGAACCAAATTAATTTATTGTTTAATGTAATTTATTGTTCCATGGCTTGGATGCTTGTTTTCAATCCATAATTGGATCTCTAAAACATGAAAATATTTTTGGCTTCACCTGGAATCTCCAAACCTTCTATTTTTATCAAATCTAAATCTTACTGATGTTTCATTTTAATGAAAGAAGTTTTGACATACACACTACAAATTTTATAGTAACTGTAATATATTATAGAAACTATAATTCTGATGGATTTAATCATTTAATATATGGAAAATGTTACATCATTGTCAATTCAATGACACTGTTTCAACCCTTTACACACTACCATGATCATTATAGGTATTTAATTTACCTTCCAGGTCCAATTTTTTATTGAATAACCATTTGTAACTAAAAGGATTTTCATCAAATGGATCATTAACCATAACCCAATTTTGGTTATGATACATGGAATCCATTGAAGAATTCATTTATTCTATCCATATTGTCAGACTGGGAGTTATCTTATACTAGTTTTTTTATTGAGGTTCGTCATCAGCAACCTATAATGTTTCACCATTATTGGTGACTAGAAAACCACATCTCTCCGGTTATCTTACCTTCCAAATTATCTTATGCAGTACATTTTTTTGAAACTAATTCTTATAGAAGGACTTATTGAATCTATTACACTACCAAATCTTGTGTATGATGTGCATCAGCTTCATCAAAGTCATTCTTTCTCCAAATATACATTTTAGGATTTCAACCCTTTCTAAAAATATGGATTTTGTTACCATAATTTGTATATTATCATGGGGCTCTTATTGATAGTATACCATTTGTTTCCATAGGATTAACCATCCATATACAATTCATTCGAAGAGGTTCATTATTTTGTTACATAACAATTACTTAAGAAATTCCTCACAACCACATACACATGTATATGATATGATCGGTCTCCTTCCACTCTGTAGCATGAGAAAAATTATATTATTAGATTTTGTTGGCACTCGGTTTAATTTATATAATGAATCTTGTAATGAATATCCATGAAAGGATCTTGGAATATCTAAATGAATAATCATCAATATTACCATGTCAAATATTATAAGGTTCCACCACTCACTAACACAATTTACATGTGGTGTGTAAGGTTGAGTTAGTTAATATAGAATCCAAAAATCGCATATAATGTCGATAAACTATTGGATAATATATTCAATACCTTTATCTGATCAAAGACAATTTATCTACATTCCATGTTAAATATCTAATTAATTCTCAAATTGTTTCTATTTATCAAAGAAATCATATGAATACCTCATCACATAGACATATCTGTATCTACTCCAATCATCAGTAATAGTTATGAATTAATAATACCCTCCTCTAAATTCTAAATGAAATGGTTTACAGACATCACTATTACCTAATCCTAAAATATCTATGGCCCTTTCACCACATCTGGTGAATGGTGGTTTGATCATTTTTTTCTTTTAAACTGGTGTGCAATAATTTAGCTGGGTTTATCTCAAAAGAGCCTATATAACATTATAAAATTTTCATTTTCAAATGATTCTCATTTACATGACCAATATAGTGATTCCATAGCTAGGTGTTATATGAGCCATGGGAACATGATTCCTTATTTATTTAAAATAATTTATATTCATAATTTAATGAATAATGTTAATTATTTATATGTTTCGTACCATAACATATGTTTTATTTATAAAATAAAAAACTAGGTTTAAAAAACTTGGAAAGAAATAAATATATATCTTGGAATAATACAAATTTTATATTTTTTTGGAATAGTTGGTACATAATTAAATCTATTAAAAATAATATCATTCTAGTTATAAATTAAAGGTGGTTGTCTTTAATGGCTAGAAAATCCTTCCTGACACTATTTGAAGTTCAAAATCCACATGTCTTCTCGAAATATTTGATAATATACTAGTTTATTACATTTGTAAATTGATTTGACCACAAAAAGTTTTACATAATACCCATTATATATATATATTTAATGATTAAACACAATAAAGAATGCACCTTTTGCTTCCCCTTGATTCAGGGTGCATCTCCAATTCTAGTGACCTTGCTTTCCACACACAAGATGTACATATAATTTTTCCTTACCTTGCCTCTTGGTCTTGATCTTATAGGAATAGAGATGCTTAAGATATTTAGACTTCTTATGAGTCTAATGGTACTTTTCCTTATTCTCCCTCATCTTATTCCTTATATGGATTGCGGGGTTTTCATGCCCTATTTCCATTTTCACGTGTAAAATCTTTGTAAGATGTTCTAAAATAATATTATAATAATTTTAAATATTATAAGTGACCACAAAAAAGGTGGCGTAATAAAGAATTGGGGAATGTATCATATCTGTATGCAACTAATTTGGCAATTCAATTCCTAATATGTATAAGTGTCCAATGTATCAAAAAAGCATGAATAATTAAGGCATAAACTAGATTAGACACTCCATGGTTGGTCATAAACAAAGAAGTATAGATCTTGTATCTCTATTGTTTTTGTAACACCCCGAGATTTTATGAAAAATATTATTTTAATTTCATTAATGTCTTATGTTGTATTCTACACCAAGATTACCTTGCGCTATATGCAACACCGTATTAGCTTGCAGTATACGCAACACTATTCTTGGACCGTGTTACACACAATTTTGATAATAGTTATTCTACGCAACATTGGGTATATATATATATATATATTAAATGTATAAATGAAATATGGTTGGATTCTGTTACACGAAACATTGAAGGATTCTTTCATAACACGCAACCCTGACTTGTCTTGCATTACACGCAATCGCGACCTTCCTCGATAGCGTGTGTTGTACGCAATACCGGGTTTTAATAAACAATGTTATATTATTATAATATTGTCATGAACTAGCCGTTATGAATAGTATTAACTAAATTTTGAATTTTATAACATTATTATTCATCTTACACATTTCTAGAACATGGTATAAGAACAAAATAAATTTTTGGTTAAAATAAGTATTTTTCAAAAAATGCAGTTTTGTCGCCTTTTGATGGCGCACCCACTATAAATCTGGTTTTTGACATGTTTATATGTTCAATTTGACAAAAGAAAATTCTTATTTTGAATCAAGATGTAAAAATTTACATTAGATAAAGTTTTGATAATTTTCCGATAACTTTCATATTTTAATGAATAGTAAAAACACACTATATTTTAATTAAAAACAACTTTTTTCATCGTAATATCTTATGTGGTTAAATTATAATATTGAATGGTTTTAAAGTATAAATAGAATATATTTTTACCATTTAATATAATTTATGTCATTAGCATTGATTTTACCTTGAATTCGTAGGTTAAATCAATTCAATCTTTTGCAATGTTTTAAACAAAAACCCGTTTTTATTCGACAACAGGATTAATTTTAATTTAATTTCTGCAACTTCTGTGTATTGAATTTTAAAAAATGGATTCCATATTTGGAATCAGTGGGTCCAAATTATGTTAATAAGCTACTTTTTATTTTTGGGAATTATGAATAGTAACTACGGTAAATTTTATTTACCATAGTTAAAGGTAAATCGGGTAATTAAGGGTAAATATAATATTTTAAAATTACCCTAACAAATGTAAAAATCCTATTGGATGACTAACAGGCGACCCATATCACCTAAGGGTCGGATTAGAATCATTTAATGGACATTTTTCCATGAAAATAACTTAACTATTATAAAAACCAAAGAAAGTGACAACATGTCACTCTCTTAAATCTTATAAGTATATTAATTTTAATTTAGTGATAAACTTCATGAAACATCGAACATGAATAGTCTCCAGAAAGATAATGAAATTATCTACATCATATAAATTTATTTATAATTTTTAGGGATTAAATAATTATCATTAATTATGACACAATAGTGATGCAGAAATTGTTTATCTAGTGAAAAATCAAGAATATTGTTATTATTAAACTCATAGTGACCATAAAATTCACCAATACCTAACCAAAACTTATTTTACATGTAAAGGTAAACCATAAGCATCCAATGGTCGAATATTTGACCATTTGGAGCCTTATAAAAGCGATTATGACACTTATATTATTTTATTTTAAATGATTCCAAAGTTGTCACCTTCATAATTTAATAAATATAACAATTTAAATATTGTGAATTTAAGATGATAAATTCAAGTAAAAGTATTATTGTGAAAGGTAATGTATATATCTTCATCATAGGATTTTATTTTAAATTTTTATACAACAAATAAGTATATTAAATAATTATACAAAAATGATATAGTAATTATTTGTTTAAGAGATAAACCAAATAAATGGTTTTAAATATAATAAACTAAATATTATATGAACTATTTAATGTGATACACTACTTTTATAGATACATATGACCTTTTATAATATATTAAAGCTTTTAGTTCGAACATATCTTCTGTATATATTTTATTTAAATTCAAATAAATGAATAGTGTTAAAATTGACACTATTGTTATTTTACAAAAATAACATATTATAAAATTGTTTAAAAATCACAAAAATATTTAAAAATTATAAATTTATATTTATATGGTCTATAATGTTATAAAGTAAACAATTATGGAAAATTCACAACAAATAAGTAATTATTTGTTATAATTTAAAATTTAGAATTTTATTACCACAAATAAAATTAAATAGATTAAATAAGGATAAATCAAAATGATAAGGTTTAAAATAAGATCCAAACATGTCTAAATTTGATTGGTTGATGAGATTACAACCCTATCTCATCTAATCTTCTAATATGAGTCATTTTTGGATGTTTTTAAGTGGGGTTAGATTTATTATAAATTAATATTTTTAAGAATTCCCAAGGTGCCCCTCTCCTCCCTTATAAAAGGGCACCTCCTCCCCCTCCTCCTCACACAACTTTGAGCCTTCAAGCTCGGCCAACCCCTGCATATTCTCTTATCCACTTAACTAGAAACATCCTAGAGGTTCTGGTCTTCCTAGAAGACCAATTGTAGTGCCCTAAAAGGAGATCTCAAAGAGGTGCTTCAAAGAAGAGGTAATTTCCATTACCGATTCTTTCAACTTTATTTCTTCTTCCACTTCTTCTTCTTAGGTTGTTTCATTATGATGTAATAACATCAGTATCACTAATATACTGATATGTTATTATAAGTATGAAACATCCCTATTTCACCATCTATCCATCCTACGGAAAACGAAATCATCGCGCGTGCGTACGTACGGAATACCGTCTCCACGTCGTGGTGTAATCTATTTTTCCACCAACACCTTACATGGATGGGTATTATGGTGTAAAGAATAACTATACATAGTTATTATAACATCATAATGATTCTGATATATTGTATCATCCACTCCAATTCAATTCAATAATTATGGAAATGATATCATCGCTCGTGCGTACGTACGGACTACCGTCTCCACGACGCGATGAGATTCATTCTCCATGTTAACCATTTAAGAATGATTATAAAGTATATATAAGAAATAATAATGAAATATATGACATTATTAAGCTACTGTATTTATGTTTATATACATGTATGTCATCTACTTAATTCCACTCAATTCAATAAGAAAACGAAAACAGCGTTCATGCGTACGTACGGCCTACCGTCTCCATGAACGGTGTATTTCTTTCCTTTTATCGATCCATTATATATATGTATATTCTGAATATATATTATATATAAATCATGTTTTATATTCTGGAATTAAGTAATCATGATCTAAGTAATCATATGAATAATTACAAGTTAAAAACACGAACGACAAATGAGACGATTTTACCCAAAACGCTACTTTAACATGAATTTACAAAAGAACGGGTAATATAAAGTCATAAGTGGACCATATATGATATAATAACAATGAATATGATTCTAGAATAAGTAAATAACATGATTTAAATCATTATACAGGAGGTTCGGACACTTACAAAGCAAGTCGGACCTAAGGTAAGGGAAATATCACAATCTCATTTTTATTCGAGATTGTTTATACTTTGAAATTTACTGGGGTGTATTTTATCATCCACATCCATGTTTCCTCAACATGTAATATTATTTTTATCCACCTACAATTGTTTAAAACCTATTTTACCCTTTGGTGAGTTTTTAGTAAAAGATATGAAAGGAATCTTTTATCGTTTTTCATACGAGGTACTTTTTGACTTTTCCGACAAAAGTACGAGAAGAATGTTTTTTTTATACGGCATGAATGGATTTTTAAAACATTATTTCCAAGAAGCTTACTTTACAAGTTTTAAATATTATTTTTAATCAACTTCTTTTATTTTAAAGTTGTATGACATGTTATGAAAAGAAAAGTGTTTTTAAAGAAGAAAGGATATTTTCCTCAAGAATGGAGTTCAAGTGTTTTATCAAAGTTATTTTCCGTCTAAGATAATAAAGGGTTATGTTTTTATCCCTATTATTACATGGATTTTATTATGTTGTGATGGAAATATGTTTATGAGTTCCTTTATCTTATATGAATTGTTTTATGATGTCATGTTGTTTAAGAATCCCATTTTTATTACATGGGTTATGCTATGATGTATGGTTTATGATTTTGTGGCACACATAAGAATGGTATCATTAAGAGATGGGTGGGACCTATATATCCCTCCAATGAATTGGGTAAAGATTTTATATCTCATGAGATAGACATGGCTGAAATGGTAGGTTATACCGGTTCAGTGAAACAGGACTGAAATGAGGGTTACTCGATTCAGAAAGGGACTTTGTCCACTAAGATAGTCTTGGCAATGAGTCTTGACTAACAAGAAATGATTCTCTATGATTATGTGTGAATGCCACAAAGTTTCATGATTTATGTTATGATTATTGTGATTACATTTCACTGCCATGATTTACCCCATGTTATGAAATTATGATCTCTTTTGCAGGTTAAGATTTCCAAAAGTTATGTGCTTATGTATATGATGTGATTGATATTTCTTTTGTTTACCCTTACTGAGCATTTGAGCTCACCCTTTTATGTTTTCTTTTCTCCAGGATATAAAGAAAGGTTTTAGGTAAAAAAAAGATCTTTATGGGAGATTTTGAAGATCTTTCACCACGATTAGAAGATTACGTTCCGAGTTTCCAAAGACACTAAACTATTACGATCTTTGTGTGTGTGTTTTTGTTATGTACCAAGTATTCCTCAAAATTAATGTAATGTCCATGTACGTCAAGCTTCGGGTGTCTACAGTTGGTATCAGAGGAAAGGTTTAGTCAACCTTTGGAAACTAGGATGCGAGAACTTTAGTGAGATCCCTAGAGATATTTCTAAGGTATGTCTAGGGATGTCCCTAAGGTTAAGTATAAGTATAGGTTATAGTACTAGAATTATGCTAACGATCATAGAATTAAACCTAAGATGTTAGATATTGAAGGTACTTACCCTTTATTATGTTTTTTCCCTAGCATGATTTTTTCCTCTCACACTATTCTTTTTGGGTTTTAGAAAATGGCTGGAAACAAGATGATTCACGATAATGGAGGATATGATGGACAATGGAATGATATTCTTCATAATGAAATGGGATTTGGAAGTCCAAACATCATTATTATGCCGAATCAGCAATCTCATAATATGATCAATAAAGTAAAATTTGGTAAGTTTCCTGACTCGGCTAATAAGAGAAAGATGGAGTTTCATGATGATCATAGAGGAAAGAAAGTTCAATTTCCCCTATGTAAATCATGTGGGAAGAGGCATCAAGGAGAATGTTTCAAAGGAACTGGAAGATGCTTTGGGTGTGGAAAAGAAGGACACAAAGCAAGTAAATGCAAAGGAAAAGGTTCAGTTAACAACATGGATGAGGATAATGGTATTGCTACGACATCAACAATGGTTAAATGTTTTAAATGTGGAATGTACGGGAATTATGCAAACCAATGCCCTAAGGGAAAGTCTCATGAAGATAATCAGTATGGTCGTATGGGAAGTTTTTATGTTGATGATGATGAAGAGACTACAAATGATATGTGAGATGAAAGAATTGTTGAATCATGGACAATGGTTTAAGAATGTAGTGGAATGATTACATGTTTATCATGTGTAATGTTGGAATAACGAGACATCTAAGGATTGTTACACTAATGTGTTTCCTTGAGTTTTGAAAGTGTATGATTAATGTTACCAGTATCCATGGAAGGTTATTCAGATATTTTTGGAATGTAGATGATATGCGCATAATGAAGGGATAAAGAGAAAATTAAATGTTTGATAGTATTCAGGAGCTCATGATTGATATAAGGAGAAGGATATATCATAGTTTGAGTATATAGAATTTTTGGATTTTGGTATGTGGAAAGAGTTAACTTTTGACAGTATTCATGTTTTCACTATGGTTCAATGGGTATTCAAGAGAATACATTATTAAGGCCTTTGAATGTTTGGAATGTGACCAAAAAGACATATCTTATGATATATGGGGATCAACGATGGTATTAAATCTCTGGTAATCATTTTCACTACATTATGAGAGTGGACTGAAGTATTATGGATAAGCCTAAAGATTGTAATGGATTATGTTGGACATAAGTTAGGATAAAACGTTTTTCGATATTATTGATGGGATGTTATAGTAATATAGCTTTAGAAAAAGGACAACCTGCAGGATGGGCGACAACCCATCGCTTCGGACAAGGCTGTGGGAATCGAACCCACAACTGAAGTGCGACTGGCCTTTATCGCCTACCACTGGCCTACAGGAAGTCCCTGTTTAGTAGAAACTAGTTTTATTATATTAAGCAGTATGATATATGAAGTATAAGTCCATTTTAGGAACCATATGTGATTAATCTCACTATAGATCGAATTATGTATAAAATTTTTGCTAACCTTTTGTTTGAGACAGATGGAATGACCCGTCATTCTGTCACATGATCTGCTAACACTTCACGAATATCAAATTCAACTTCATTTATTTAAGAGATGAAGTGGAAATTGTTAAAGGCACGAACAACAGTGAGATTGTACCAAAATAAAGTAAGTATTTATTCTAATTCAAATTTTCAACTTTAGGGAAATGATCATGAAAACCAAAAAATGTTGTCTTAGTGCCCTTATATCCGATGAATCAGATGGTACCCTAGATCATCACAAATTTATGGCTTTGTGATTGATAGCTTTTCCATAGACGTGTTCTCTACCACTCTCCATCAGAACATGATGGTTAGATTTCTCTTCCATATCCATATTTTCACCTATGTGGAAACTCAGTGATTAGTTTATTTGGGTAACCGTTACGTTTCATACTTTTGTTTTTTTAAAAGATAAGTTTGGGTATTCCTTTTTACGATGTGGGTTTCTATCAAAGAAACTTTCAAATAGTAAACCATTTATAACCCCGACGAATTTCGAGGGCGAAATTCATTTTAAGGGGGGTAGAATGTAACACCCCGAGATTTTATGAAAAATATTATTTTAATTTCATTAATGTATTATGTTGTATTCTACACCAAGATTACCTTGCGCTATATGAAACACCGTATTAGCTTGCAGTATACGCAACACTATTCTTGGACCGTGTTACACACAATTTTGATAATAGTTATTCTACGCAACATTGGGTATATATATATATATATATATTAAATGTATAAATGAAATATGGTTGGATTCTGTTACACGAAACATTGAAGGATTCTTTCATAACACGCAACCCTGACTTGGCTTGCATTACACGCAATCGCGACCTTCCTCGATAGCGTGTGTTGTACGCAATACCGGGTTTTAATAAACAATGTTATATTATTATAATATTGTCATGAACTAGCCGTTATGAATAGTATTAACTAAATTTTGAATTTTATAACATTATTATTCATCTTACACATTTCTAGAACATGGTATAAGAACAGAATAAATTTTTGGGTAAAATAAGTATTTTTCAAAAAATGCAGTTTTGTCGCCTTTTGATGGCACACCCACATTAAATCTGGTTTTTGACATGTTTATATGTTCAATTTGACAAAAGAGAATTCTTATTTTGAATCAATATGTAAAAATTTACTTTAGATAAAGTTTTGATAATTTTCCTGTAACTTTCCTATTTTAATGAATAGTAAAAACACGCTATATTTTAATTAAAAACAACTTTTTTCATCGTAATATCTTATGTGGTTAAATTATAATATTGAATGGTTTTAAAATATAAATAGAATATATTTTTACCATTTAATATAATGTATGTCATTAGCATTGATTTTACCTTGAATTCGTAGGTTAAATCAATTCAATCTTTTGCAATGTTTTAAACAAAAACCCGTTTTTATTCGACAACGGGATTAATTTTAATTTAATTTCTGCAACTTTTGTGTTTTGAATTTTAAAAAATGGATTCCATATTTTTAATCAGTGGGTCCAAATTATGTTAATAAGCTACTTTTTATTTTTGGGAATTATGAATAGTAACTACGGTAAATTTTATTTACCATAGTTAAAGGTAAATGGGGTAATTAAGGGTAAATATAATATTTTAAAATTACCCTAACAAATGTAAAAATCCTATTTGATGACTAAAAGTAGACCCATATCACCTAAGGGTCGGATTAGAATCATTTAATGGACATTTGTCCATGAAAATAACTTAATTATTATTAAAACCAAAGAAAGTGACAACATGTCACTCTCTTAAATCTTATAAGTATATTAATTTTAATTTAGTGATAAACTTCATGAAACATCGAACATGAATAGTCTCCAGAAAGCTAATGCAATTATCTACATCATATAAATTTATTTATAATTTTTAGGGATTAAATAATTATCATTAATTATGACACAATAGTGATGCAGAAATTGTTTATCTAGTGAAAAATCAAGAATATTGTTTTTATTAAACTCATAGTGACCATAAAATTCACAAATACCTAACCAAAACTTATTGGACATGTACATGTGAACCATAAGCATCCAATGGTCGAATATTTGACCATTTGGAGCCTTATAAAAGCGATTAGGACACTTATTTTATTTTATTTTAAATGATTCCAAAGTTGTCACCTTCATAATTTAATAAATATAACAATTTAAATATTGGGATTTTAAGATGATAAATTCAAGTAAAAGTATTATTGTGAAAGTTAATGTATTTATCTTCATCATAGGATTTTATTTTAAATTTTTATACAACAAATAAGTATATTAAATAATTATACAAAAATGATGTAGTAATTATTTTATTAAGAGATAAACCAAATAAATGGTTTTAAATATAATAAAATAAATAATATATGAACTATTTAATGTGATACACTAATTTTATAGATACATATGACCTTGTATTAGTATATTAAAGCTTTTAGTTAGAACATATCATCTGTATATATTTTATTTAAATTCAAATAAATGAATAGTGTCAAAATTGACACATTTTGTTATTTTACAAAAATAACATATTATAAAAGTGTTTAAAAATCACAAAAATATTTAAAAATTATAAATTTATATTTATATGGTCTATAATGTTATAAAGTAAACAATTATGGAAAATTCACAACAAATAAGTAATTATTTGTTATAATTTAAAATTTAGAATTTTATTACCACAAATAAAATTAAATAGATTAAATAAGGATAAATCAAAATGATAAGGTTTAAAATAAGATCCAAACATGTATAAATATGATTGGTTGATGCGATTACAACCCTATCTCATCTAATCTTCGAATATGAGTCATTTTTGGATGTTTTTAAGTGGGGTTAGACTTATTATAAATTAATATTTTTAAGAATTCCCAAGGTGCCCCTCTCCTCCCTTATAAAAGGGCACCTCCTCCCCCTCCTCCTCACACAACTTTGAGCCTTCAAGATCGGCCACCCCCTGCCATATTCTCTTCTACACATCCCTAGAAACATCCTAGAGGTTCTGGTCTTCCTAGAAGACCAATTTTAGTGCCCTAAAAGGAGATCTCAAAGAGGTGCTTCAAAGAAGAGGTAATTTCCATTACCGATTCTTTCAACTTTATTTCTTCTTCCACTTCTTCTTCATAGGTTGTTTCATTATGATGTAATAACATAAGTATCACTCATATACTGATATGTTATTATAAGTATGAAACATCCCTATTTCACCATCTATCCATCCTACGGAAAACGAAATCATCGCGCGTGCGTACGTACGGAATACCGTCTCCACGTCGTGGTGTAATCTGTTTTTCCACCAACACCTTACATGGATGGGTATTATGGTGTAACGAATTACTATACATAGTTATTATAACATCATAATGATTCTGATATATTGTATCATCCACTCCAATTCAATTCAATAATTATGGAAATGATATCATCGCTCGTGCGTACGTACGGACTACCGTCTCCACGACGCGATGAGATTCATTCTCCATGTTAACCATTTAAGAATGATTATAAAGTATATATAAGCAATAATAATGAAATATATGACATTATTAAGCTACTGGATTTATGTTGATATACATGTATGTCATCTACTTAATTCCACTCAATTCAATATGAAAACGAAAACAGCGTTCATGCGTACGTACGGCCTACCGTCTCCATGAAAGGTGTATTTCTTTCCTTTTATCGATCCATTATATATATGTATATTCTGAATATATATTATATATAAATGATGTTTTATATTCTGGAATTACGTAAGAATGATCTAAGTAATCATATGAATAATTACAAGTTAAAAACACGAACGACAAATGAGACGATTTTACCCAAAACGCTACTTTAACATGAATTTACAAAAGAACGGGTAATATAAAGTCATAAGTGGACCATATATGATATAATAACAATGAATATGATTCTGGAATAAGTCAATAACATGATTTAAATCATTATACAGGAGGTTCAGACACTTACAAAGCAAGTCGGACCGAAGGTAAGGGAAATATCATAATCTCATTTTTATTCGAGATTGTATATACTTTGAAATTTACTGGGGTGTATTTTATCATCCACATCCATGTTTCCTCAACATGTAATATTATTTTCATCCACCAACAATTTTTTAAAACCTATTTTACACTTTGGTGAGTTTTTAGTAAAAGATATGAAAGGAATCTTTTATCGTTTTTCATACGAGGTACTTTTTGACTTTTCCAACAAAAGTACGAGAAGAATGTTTTTTTATACGGCATGAATGGATTTTTAAAACATTATTTCCAAGAAGATTCCTTTACAAGTTTTCAATATTATTTTTAATCAACTTCTTTTATTTTAAAGTTTTATGGCATGTTATGAAAAGAAAAGTGTTTTTAAAGAAGAAATGATATTTTCCTCAAGAATGGAGTTCAAGTGTTTTATCAAAGTTATTTTCCATCTAAGATAATAAAGGGTTCTGTTTTTATCCCTATCATTACATGGATTTTATTATGTTGTGATGGAAATATGTTTATGAATTCCTTTATCTTATATGAATTGTTTTATGATGTCATGTTGTTTAAGAATCCCATTTTTATTACATGGGTTATGCTATGATGTATGGTTTATGATTTTGTGGCACACATAAGAATGGTATCAGTAAGAGATGGGTGGGACCTATATATCCCTCCAATGCATTGGGTAAAGATTTTATATCTCATGAGATAGACATGGATGAAATGGTAGGTTATACCGGTTCAGTGAAACAGGACTGAAATGAGGGTTACTCGATTCAGAAAGGGACTTTGTCCACTAAGATAGTCTTGGCAATGAGTCTTGACTAACAAGAAATGATTCTCTATGATTATGTGTGAATGCCACAAAGTTTAATGATTTATGTTACGATTATTGTGATTACATTTCACTGCCATGATTTACCCCATGTTATGAAATTATGATCTCTTTTGCAGGTTAAGATTTCCAAAAGTTATGTGCTTATGTATATGATGTGATTGATATTTCTTTTGTTTACCCTTACTGAGCATTTGAGCTCACCCTTTTATGTTTTCTTTTCTCCAGGATATAAAGGAAGGTTTTAGGTTAAAAAAAGATCTTTATGGGAGATTTTGAAGATCTTTCACCACGATTAGAAGATTACGTTCCGAGTTTCCAAAGACACTAAACTATTACGATCCTTGTGTGTGTGTTTTTGTTATGTACCAAGTATTCCGCAAAAGTAATGTAATGTCCATGTACGTCAATCTTCGGGTCTCTACAGTTTTTAATTCTCTTGATAGAGATCCCATAAGATAAGACATCATGCTATATAAATCCATTTACACATATTTCAATAGAGGTTCATTAGACATGGATTATAGAATGAAACATTGAATATCTATAACATCATCTAAATATTTCTCATATAGCAATAATTCTACCTCACAAACATCTTGACTAGGTTCATTAGGAATAGGATCCTTCAGCATACAAAATTTATTTTCATATTGTAGGATAACATGTAAGCGCCATTTTTACAATTTTAAATTCATACAGGTGAGAAGGATCTCTTTCTCATGTATAGATCACGGTGAAATTTCTAAAAAAATTATTATTTTCTATTCTAAATATAAGATAAGAAGAGTTTTATTACATTATCTGATAAAATGGTGATGGATAAATAAATATTTTATTTTTAAATTTCCTACTATTTTATCAAATCTCAATACCCATCACCATTAGGATTAGAATATATTATTACATATATATTCTAGTGGAATGGATCCATATTCACATTGAAATATCTTCAACATTTATAGAATATAAATTTTATGTGTTTTAGGTAGGAATTTCAAATGAAAAATGCATTAACTCATAGTTCCCTGATTTGTTGAGTGGAATCCATACTACAAGAATCCTTAAATTGGATTTCCCCACAAATTTACTATTATTGACACAATATCCTCATTTGGGAGTCAACAATTCATGTAAAATAATATAATTCAGTCCAACACTTCATGTTAGAATTCCAAAATAATTTATGTCATATAAACTTTTATTTGTCAATCACTTTGAATTATGTGTTTCTTTCATGCTAAATAGAGTAAGTTTACACCAAAATTGTATCCATAATTGAAGTGTTTTATGATTATGAAAATCATTAAAATTATAATCATTACTACATGAATTATACCATTATATTGATTTAATTTAGTTATCATCCATGTATTAGATAATGTTTACCCATAAGGAAGTTTATTTTAGTTCTATATTTCATGTTGTTATTTCATTAATTTATGTGATCATGAAAAAACCATCAATAATGAAATAACCATGAAACCTGGAAGAAATATAACAATTATGTGTTGTGGTCATGAGGTTATAATATTGGTTAGTTTATCTAGAAGATTATAAAATAACCACCGAACAAGGGGAAAACATCTTGAACCATTTTGTGGTTTTTGTTACAGCTTTACAACTATCCACTGATGTATATCTATTGGATTTGTTTCACATCATCTGTAATCTTGAACCACCCAAATAGCTTGGGATCTTAATCCATTATACATGATTTTACTCACATGTAGGTTAGGGGAACAAAAGGATTGGTTAAGGGGATTACATAAAAGAAACCATGTGCAATAATTCTATTATATAATGAGAGGAGGGAAGAAATGTAAGAAAAAAATTTAACTTAAAAACAAATTAAATGAATCTGATTACATAAAATGGGCCTTTATATGCTCATGATTGTCCACATACATGAAAAAATTATACATTTAATAAAATTAACATTCAATTCTAATTATTATTATTTAAGATATAGCAAGATCGAATCAATTATTCATAATATTTAATTAATAAATTATTTTATCATTATTTTCATTATAATTTTACTGAGATTATATTCAATTATATTTTTAAACAATTGAATATTTTTTTAATGTTAACTATATTCAAAAATTTACTTTGGATGAAACATAGCGAGTATCTGTCTGAACTACCCAATGTGTATTTTATTCATTTAATGTTTTCTCATGAGACATCTAATATAGATTTTTTATCATGTAATTTCATGGACCATATTGTCAAATTAATTACAACATGGAACACTTGATATTTATGCATAATGTACAATTTGAGGTATATAGAAAAATAAATCTTTTTAACTTATATACGATATGCAATTCAAAACATTACACAAACAATTTATTAGACATTTAATATATATATATATATAAATAATCACATGAAATGTCATATCAACATAATAACTGAAATCTCCATTTATATTAGGTTTATGTAGTATAATGAATTAATTTATAATTATTCATAATTTGATAAAAATACTAAGAAAATATATTATAGCTACATGTTGTGTTTTATTCCCACAATAAATCCTTGAAAAAATCTTAGAAACAAGTCATGTAACCATTACATGGATGATATTAGAGTATATGAAATGTAAATTGGTTAAATAGATTTTGATCTCCAAGTTACATGGTAACTAGTCATGTAGTCCATGTATGAACATACACAACCAATCTATGAGTAACATACTAAATGACATTTATAGAAGTTACATCACATGTACTCTGGATGATTGTGCACCAGGCTGGTCTGATCAAAAAATGACATTTTATTATACTATTGATATGTAATAAAAGAACTAAATTTAAATTTATAATGAATTAATTTATGATTAATTAGACACCGGTATACTATGTTCACATTCGAGTTACATAGTGTGTACTATTGTTTTTTCTAGAAAGAATCATCCATATCTTTATATTAGATATACAAATTTCTTTGATTCATAAAATTTTTCAATTTGATTATATTTATGTGAAAAAAGAGTAAGAAATGTATAACAACCCATACTTTACATACATTGTTATTACTTCAGAATTGAAGCATACATATGACAACATATAACAAAACCATGATATGACTGTATAGGTACAGTTTCTTTAGAAACTGGGAAACATAAACAACTGGTTCATAAAGCTTCTACGTTGTCTTCCATTTATTTCATCATATCTAGAGTCCCTTTTGGCCTATCCTACTTAATACCCTTCTTCCTGACCTGGGGAAAATAAAACATTCAAAAGGGTGAGCTCAAATTCTCATTAAGGGTAAACAAAGGAAATATCAATCATATCATATTCATAAGAACCAAAAATTTTGAAAATCTTAACCTGAAAAAGATATCGTAATATCAAAACATGGGATAAATCATAGTAGTGAAATGTAATCCCAATAATCATAACATAAAACATGAAACATTGTTTCATACACACATTATCATATAAAATCATTTCTTATTAGTCAAGACTCAGTGCCAAGACAATCATAGTGGACAAATTCCATTTCTGAACCGAGTTCACTCTTCGTTATAGTCCTGTATCACTAAACTGGTTTAACTTCAATTTCCAGCCATGTCTATCTCATGAGATATAAATCTTCACCCAACTCATTGGAGGAAGATATAGGTCCCACCCATCTCATAATTAAACCATTTTTATGTGTTCCACAAAATCATAAATCATATATCATAGCATAACCCATGTAACAAAAATGGGATTTTTAAACATCATGTCATCCTAACATAAACCATATAAGATAAACAAAATTCATTAAAAAATTCCATCATAACATAATAAAATGAATTTTAAAAAATATGGATAGAAATAGAACCCTATATTATATAATTTGGAAAATAATTTGGATAAAACCCTTGAACTCCATTCTTGAGGAATATATCATTTCTACTTCAAAAACATTTTTCCTTTCATGACATGACATACAACTTTAAACGAAAAGAATATAATTAAAAATAAAATAAAAAACCTATAAAGGTAGGTTCATGGAAATAATTTTCTATGAAATCATAAAAATCCATTCATGTTATATATGTTAAAAAAACATTCTTCTCGTATATTGGCCGGAAAAGTCAAAAAGTATCTTGTCCTGAAAATGGCAAAAGATTCCTTTCATATCATTTACTAAAAATTAACGAATTCGTAAAATTGGATTTAAAATTTTTATAAGGATAGAAATAACATTACATTTTGACAAAACATGGATATGGATGATAAATAAGCCCTAGTAAATTTTGAAGTATAAATAATCTCGGATAAAAATGAGATTTAGAGATTTTTCCTTCCCTTAGGTCTGATATGCTTCGTACGTATCCAAACCTCTTATATAATGATTTAAATAATTTCATTGAATTATTAAATAATCATATTCATTGTTATGATATCATATATGGTCATATTATTATCTTTTTATTAGTAATATTTCATTGCTACTTGTTATTCGGGTGTTAATTGCTTTATGTTATTATGAAAATTTTGTCGAATAAATTATTATTCCGCTTTTTAGGTTATAGATACCTCATTTAGAAAATGGTATTAGTGTAATATATATCATATTTATTCATTCAATGATTTTATATAATCACAGTTTAATGAAGATCATGTAGAACGAATCACATCGCATTGTGGAGATGGTAAACTATACGTATGCACAAGCGACGATATCATTCTCATAATAATTGAATGGTCTTAGAGTGGATGATATAATATATCAGAAATAGTATCATGTTATAATAATCATATATATTTATTCATTAAACCATTATAACCATCCATGCATGGTGGTGGTGGAAAACATATTACACCACGGTGTGGGGACGGTCTTCCCTACGTACGCACGCACGATGATTTCATTTTCGGTAGGATGGATAAAAGGTGAAATAGGGTTGTTTAATATTTATAATAAAATATCAGTATATGAGAGATACTGATGTTATTATTTTATGATGAAAAAAATAAATAATAAGAAGTATAAAAAGAAATGAATTGGAAAGGATCAGTAAAAGATATTACCTCTTCTTTGGCGTGCCTCTTCTAAACCTCCTCTTAGGGCACTAAAGTTGGTCTTTGAAGAAGACCAGGACCCCTAGTATGTTTATTGGGAAGTGTATAAGAGAAATTTTCAGGGGTTGGCCGAGCATAAATGCTAAAAGTGGTGTGAGAAGGAGAGAGAGGAGGTTCCTTTTATAAGGGAGGAGTGGGGCACCTTTAGAAACATAAGAAATATTAATTTAAAATAAATTTAAATCCCACATAAAATCCTCCAAAAATGACTCAATTCGAATATGAGATGAGATGACGTTGTAATCTCATCATACAATAAATTTAGACATGTTGGTAATTTATTATAAACCTTGTCAAATTGATTTATCCTTATTTAATTTATTTAATTTTATTTACGGTAATAATATTCTAAATTTTAAATTGTTATAAATAATTACTTATGTGTTGTGAATTGTCCATAATTGGATAATTTACGACATTTTATAGTATATAAATTTCAATTTAGCATTTTTTTTTATATTTTTGTGATTTTTAATCAAATTTAAAATATGTTATTTTTATGAAATGACAATAGTGTCGTTTTTGACAGTATTCATTTATTTGAATTTAAATAAAGTCCAAAGAGAAGATATGTTCAAACTGAATGCTTTAATAGATTTAAAACATGTATTATATATCTTTAAAATTCTTGGATCACATTAAATAGTTAATATAATATTTATTTTAATATTTTTAAAACCATTTATTTGATATTTCAATCCATAAAATAATTTCAACATCACTATTGTGTCATTATTAATGATAATTATTTAATCGATATAAATTATAAATAAATTCTAATGATGTAGATAATTTTATTATAATTCTGGATATGATTCATGATTTAAGTTTTATAAAGTTTATCACTAAATTAAAATTACTACACTTATAAGATATAAGAGAGTGACATGTTGTCGCTTTCATTGGTTTTAATTATAATTATATCATATTCATGGTCAATAGTCCATGAAATGAATCTATTCCGACCCTAAGGTGATATGGGTATACATTAATTCATCCAATAGAATTTTGACATGTGGTAGGGTAATTTTATAATCTTATATTTACTATTAATTACAAGATTTACCTTTAACTATAGTAAATAAAAATTACCGTAGTTACAATTCATAATATCAAAAAAAAAATATAAGTAACCTATTAACATGATTTGGACCCACTGAATCCAAATATGGAATCCATTTTTTAAAATTCAAAACACAGAAGTTGTAGTAATTAATTTAAAATTAATCTCGTTGTTAAGGAAATAGGTTTTAAAAGTTAAAACATTGTCAATGATTGAAAGGTATTTACCTATGAATTTAATGTAAAATTAATGGTAATGACATACATTATTTCAAATCGTAGAAATATATTCTATTTATACTTTAAAACCATCAAATTTTATCATTTAACTATAAAATTTATCTTGATGAAAAAAGTGGTTTTTAAGAAACATTTTGCGTATTTTTACGATTCATCAAAATATGAAAGTTATGAGAAAAGTATCAAAAATTTATCCAATGTAAATATTTATATCCTGATTCAAAATAATAAGTTTATTTTGTAAAATTGAACTTATAAAATTTTCAAAAAGTAAATTTAAAATTGGTTCACCATCAAAAGGCAGTAAAACTATATTTTTTGAAAAAATACTTCTTTTATCCGAAAAATTGATTTTTTTTCATATCTCATTCTAGAAAATGTGTAAGATGAATTATAATGTTATAAAATTTACAATTTGTTTAATACATTTCATAACGTCTAGTTCATAATATTATAATAATATATCATTATTTAGTGAAACTCGGTATTGGGTACAATGAAAGCTATCGAGGAAGGTTGTTCTTGCGTATAACGCAAGCCAAGCCAGTGTTGTGTGTAGTGAATGATTCCCTTGGTGTTGTGTATAACGTAAGACATAAAAAAACAATTTTTGTCATAAAATCTCAGGGTGTTACATTCTACCCCCCTTAAAAATAATTTCTCCCTCGAAATTCATCACTTCGTAAAAAACAGATGAGGATACCTCTCCCTCATAATATCCTCAAGTTCCCATGTATCCCCTTCTAATTGGAGGTTCCTCCATATAACTTTAACCAAGAAAGTGGTCTTGTTTCGTGGAACATTTTCACTACGATCCAGAATCTCTATTTGATGTTCCTCATAAAACTATCTTGCTCCAGCCGTACAACTTCTGAGCATAATACATGTGAAGGATCAGGTATGTACTTTCTCATGAGAGATACATGGAACACATCATCAACTTGAGAGATATTTGGTAGAAGATCCAATCGGTAAGCTACCATCACAACACGATCCAATATTTCAAAAGGACTAATGTACCTAGGGCTTAGAATTCCCTTTTTCCAAATCTCATTACTCTCTTACAAGGAGATATTTGCAAGAACACTTTATCACCCACTTCAAACTATGGGTCTTTTCTTCGATTGTCGACATAACTTTTTTGTTGAATCTGAGCTTCTCTTACGTGTTGTTGAATAGATCTTACCTTTTCTTCCATCTCATCAACAATATTAGGTCCTAATAGATTTCATTCCCCAACTTCATCCCGACAAGTTGGAGTTCTGAATTTTTTTCCATAGATAGCATCATAAGGAGCCATCTGAATACTAGAGTGAAAGCTATTATTATATGAAAATTTCACCAAAGGTGGGTGTTGATCCCAACCACCTTTGAAATCAATAGAGCAAGCTCCCAACATGTCTTCTTGTGTTTGAATTTTCCTCCCAGACTGACCATCTGTCTGAGTCTGATAAGCAGTGCTAGAACTCAACTATGTATGTAGAGTATGCTGAAGACTTCACCAAAACATCGTGGTAAACCTCAAATTCTGATCAGATATAATGGAAAATGGTACTCAATGAAATCATAACACTTCCTCCACATATATCCTAGCAAGAAGATCAAGAAAGAATTATTATCTAATAACAATTAAGTGTGTCGACTTTGTAAGACGATCAACTATAACCCAGATAGCATTATTGCATTTGGATGCTTTAGAAAGTCCAGTGACAAATTCCATAGTGATGTTTTCCCATTTCCATTCTAGTTTGGGTAATGGTTGTAACATCCCCTTATACATCTATCTCTCAGATTTAATTTTCCGACAAACCAACCATCGAGAGATATATTTAGCAACATCTGTTTTCATGCCATACTACTAGAAGTACTCCTTCAGGTCCTTGTACATCTTCATGCTTCCAGGGTGAATAGAGAATGAAGAACTATGTGCATAATCAAATATTTCCTTCTTTAATTCTGGGATGGGAGGAACACAAACTCGATTCCTAGACCTTATTATTTCATCGCAATCAAAGTGGAATTCATGAACATTTTTCACCTTCTTTTGTAACTCTGCATCTTCTTTCTATGCCTCTTTAATCTTCACATGTATAGATGGTTGAACATTTATTTGAAAAAGATAAGATTTCTCCCCTTCCATTATAATTCCAAAATACATCCTTCGTAAATCCATAAATATTGGATCATTTGTGATCCTTATCATGGATAAGATGGCATGGTCTTGTCGACTTAATGCGTCTTCCACCTTGTTTGCTTTCCCAGGGTAGTAATGAATTGACCAGTCGTAATCTTTAATCAGCTCCAACCATCTTCTTTGGCGCATATTCAGCTCATTTTGTGTGCAAATATACATTATACTTTTATGATCAGTATAAATATCACACCTTTCACAATAATGATAGTGCATCCAAATCTTTAATGGAAAGATTACCACAATTAATTCCCAATCATGAGTTGGGTAATTTTTCTAATGGATTTTCAACGGTCGTGAGGCTTAAGCTATCACTATATCGTTTTTCATGAGAACACAGCCCAATACCTTCTTGGATTCATCACTGTAGATCACAAACCATTCTCCACTACAAGGAAGTGTGAGCACAAGTGCACTGGATACCCTTCTTTTTAACTCCTTGCAATTCTCTTCACACACCCATGTCCAAACAAACATAACTCATTTTCGAGTCAACCTGGTCAGTGGATTAGATAATCAAGAAGAATAATTCAAAAAACGTCAATAATATTGAGCCAAATGAAGAAAACATAGGATCTTAGTTACTTTTGTTAGTCTCAACCATCTTTTGATAACCTTTGTTTTTGCTGGATCCACAGATTTGCCCCCTTTTGAGATTATGTGACCCAAAAATTAAAAATTTTGAATCCAAAAGTCACACTTGGTAAATTTGGCATAAAGCTTCTCCTTTATTAGGGTCTTTAAGAACATTCTCAAGTGATCTTCATGTTCTTCCTTGATCATTGAATAGACAAGAATATTGTCTACAATGACTACCACAAACTGATCAAGATAGTCTCTAAAGACTCTATTCATTAGATTCATTAAGATATCAGGGGAATGAGTAATACCAAATGGCATCACTATAAATTTATAGTGTCTATACCTTTTACGGAATGTCGTCTTTGGTATATCCTCCCTTTAGAACCTTAATTGATGATACCCTGAACGAAGATCAATCTTGGAAAAGTATTGACCACTGCATAGTTGGTCAAATTAGTCATTAATGCATGGGAGAGGATATTTGTTCTTGAGAGTGATCTTGTTATGTTCTCGATAATCAATGCAGAGTCTCAATGATCCATCTTTCTTCTTAAAAAACAGAACATGGGCTCCCCAAGGTGATGCACTAGGGCATATGAATCCCTTATCAAGATTCTCCTGGACTTGTTTCATTAATTCCTGCAAATCAATTGGTGCCAATTTATAAGGTATCTTTTAAATGGGCATAATACCCGGTATGAGTTCTATTGAAAACTCAACTTCACTATTTGGTGGAAGTCCTAGAAATTCCTCTGAAAACACATCATCAAACTCTAGTACAATGGGAATATTCTTAATTTTGAGTTTTTATCCAACCATTTAAGATAAATAACCTTCATTTATTTGAATCAAGAACCATAAGATGGAAGAAATTTCCACTGGAAGGTTATATTCATCCTTACATTGATAGATGATCATAGATTGACCGAGTATATGAAATGTTACTTTCCTTCTTTGGAAATCGATATGATCTCCATATAAGGAAAGCCAATCCATGCCAAAAGTCACATCAAATTCCACTAAAGGAAGGATCACAAGATTATCAGGAAGCACATTCCCACAAACGTCAATTGGAGAAGAATTATAAACTTTTGATGAAACTATTGTTCTATTAGGAGTTGTCACGGCTAACTCAGCAGCAATTTTTGAGGTAGTTCGACGATACTTTAGAAAATTCTACAGAAATAAAAGAGTTGGTGGATCCATAATCAAATAAAACATTTTCTACTTTAGAGTGGATGGTGAGTATACATTTCACCAGTTCGTTATCGTACTCCACAGCACTGATAGAAATTGCATGTGACATTCCATTGTCTTTGGACTTAAGATTTTGTTGACGATGATCATCATCAACAACCCTTGGATTAGGGCATCGATTTGCATAATTCCCCATTTCCTTGCTCTTGTAACATTGACATGTAGGAGGTGCATTCTGTGTATCCTTTTCTTTGTTCTCATCACTAGACATCTTTTTCCCATCATTGTGGCATTCAAATTCCCGATGACCTTCTTTTCTATATTTGAAACATTTACATGTAACTTTATGGAAATTCCCTTCATGTTTCTTTCCACACTTTGAGCATAAGTGAAAACTCATCCTCTCTTGAGTGTGGTTTCTATATTTCCCTTTGAATTCCATTTTCCTCTTCTTATTAAACACATGTGACTGACGGGTTACTCCAATCTCCATTTCAACCTTGAGAGCACATCGAACAATTTCCTCGTAGCTATTGAAGTCCCTTATGGAAAACGCCCTATGAAGACTTGGTTTTAAGCCACAAAAGAATAAATTGGTATTACTCTCAGGTTGGATAATAATTCTGGAAGCATACCTTGAAAGTCTTGTAAAAGTTTCTTCGTAGGTACCAATAGATTCATCATCCTTTTGCTTTAGATCAAGAAACTCCATCTCCATATTAGTTCGAAGAATATGAGGGAAGTACTTATTGAAAAATATGTTCTTGAACTCATCCCATTCCATTGACTCAATTTCGTCTCTTTGCCTCGTATTCTTGATACGATTACACCATTGATCAGATTCACCTTCCAAATGGTATACTACTAAGATGACAATACCATGTTCAAAACATTGAAGATCTGAAAATATATTTTCAATGGTACTGATCCATTGTTTAGCCACTAATGGATCGGTTAACCTGCTGAATGAGGGTGGAAACTGCCTCATGAAGGATTCAATAGAATTTTTCTAATTAATTTGATCATTTGGAAGTACTGCATGATTCATATCATGAGAATGTTTTGTGAGCATGGCTATAATATTTTTCATTCCTCCTCCCATAACGTTTGGTTGCTCAGGGGGACAATAATTGTTTTTCCCGTCACATTTCTCATTAACACGGTGCCTTCAGGTTCCAGACATTGACTAAAACAAAAAAGTATTATGTGAGAAACACAAATCATAACAGGAAAACCACATAGTCAAGAAAAAAATTTCACACTTTAGGTCTTATCATAAGATATTCATGGAAATTTCTAAAACATTAATATTGTGTTCTATGCTTAGACATATCCTTAGGGATCTTTAATAAGTCTTTCACATCCTAGATTAAAAAGGATGACTATACTATTCCACTGATTCCAACTATAACGACCCATACTTTACATACATTGTTATTACCTCAGAATTGAAGCATACTTATTACAACATATAACATACCATGATAGGAACATATAGGTATAGTGTCTTTAGAAACTGGGAAACATAAACAACTAGTTCATAAAGCATCTATATTTTCTCCTGTTTATTTCATCATATCTAGAGTCCCTTTTGGCATATCCTACTTCATACCCTTCTTCCTAACCTAGGGAAAAGAAAAAATACAAAAGGGAGAGCTCAAATTCTCATTAACGGTAAACAAAGGAAATATCAGTCATATCATATTCATAAGAACATAACATTTTGAAAATCGTAACCTGCAAAAAAGATAATAATATCATAACATGGGATAAATCATAGTAGTGAAATGTAATCCCAATAATCATAACATGAAACATGAAACTTTCTGGCATACACAAATAATCATAGAAAATCATTTTTTATTAGTCAATACTCTTTTCCAAGAATATCATAGTGGAAAAATTCCATTTTTGAACCGAGTTCACTCCTCGTTCGATTCATGTATCACTGAAGTGGATTAACTTGTCATTCCAGCCATGTCAACTCATAGATATAAATATTTACCCAATGCATTGGAGGGAGATATAGGTCCCACCCATCTTATAATGAAACCATTATTATGTGTTCCGCAAAATCATAAATCATATATCATATCATAACCCATGAAATAAAAATAGGATTATTAAACATCATGCCACCATAACATAAACCATATTAGATAAAAGTACTTCATAAAAACAATTCCATAATAACATAATAGAATCAATTTTAAAAAAAATTGGGATATAAATAGAACCTTATATTGTCTTAGATGGAAAATAATTTTGATAAAATACTTGATCCCCATTCTTGAAGAAAATATCCTTTATACTTCAAAAACATTTTTCCATTCTTAACATGTCATAAAATTTTAAACTAAAAGATGTTAATTAAAAATAATCTTGAAAACTTGTAAAGGAAGCGTCATGGAAATAATGTTCTATGAAATCATAAAAACCATTCTTTCCGTATATGTTAAAAAACATTATTCTCATACTATGGCTAGAAAAGTCAAAAAGTATCTCGTACTAAAAATGTCAAAATATTCCTTTCATATATTTTACTAAAAATTAACCAATATATCAAAATGTTTTTTAAAAATTTTATGAGGATATAAATAATATTACATACTGAGGAAACATGGATTTGGATGATAAATATGCCCCAGTAAATTCAGAAGTATAACCAATCTCGGATAAAAATGAGACTGCGAGATTTTTCCTTACCTTAGGTCAGATATGTTTCATATGTATCTAAACCTCTTGTATAATGATTTAGATAATGTCATTGACTTATTAAAGAATCATATTCATTGTTATGATATCATATATGGTCATATTCCTATCTTCTTATTAGTAATATTTCATTGCTACTTGTTATTCGGGTGTTCTTTGCTTTATGTTCTTAAGCATGTTTTGCCAAATAAATTCTTATTCCTCTTTTTAGGTTATAGGTACTTCATTTATAAAATGGTATAATTTAATATATATCACATTTATTCATTCAATTCTTTTATATAATCATGGTTTAATGAAGATCATGTAGAATGAATCACATCTCATCGGGGAGACGGTAAGCCATACATACACACGACTGACGATATCATTCCCATATTTATTGAATGGTCTTGGAGTGGATGATAGAATATATCAGAATTAGTATAATGATATAATAATAATATATAGTTTTTCTAAACACCATTATACCCATCCAAGTAAGTTGGTGGTGGAATGAATATTACACCACGGCGTGGAGATGGTATTCCGTACGTACTCATGCACGGTGATTTCATTTTCCTTAGGATGGATAGAAGGTGAAATAGGGTTGTTTCATATTTATAATAAAATATCAGTATATTATTGATACTGATGTTATTAATTTATGATGCAACAAATAAATAAAAATAAGTTGAAAAGGAAACAAATTGGAAAGGATTAGTAAAATATATTACCTCTTCTTTGACGTGCCTCTTCTAAACCTCCTCTTAGGGCACTAAAGATGGTCTTTGAAGAAGACCAGGACCTCTAGAATGTTTATAAGGAAGTGGATAAGATATATTGGCAGGGTTTTTCCGAGCATGAAGGCTCAGAGTGATGTGAGGAGGAGAGGGTGGAGGTACCCTTTTATAAGGGAGGAGAGGGGCACCTTTGGAAACATAAGAAATATTAATTTATAATAAATTCAAAACCCACTTAAAAACCTCCAAAAATGACTCAATTAGAATATCATATGAGATAAGGTTGTAATCTCATCATACAATAAATTTTAGACATGTTGGGAATTTATTCTAAACCTTATCGAATTGATTTATCCTTATTTAATCTATTTAATTTTATTTACGGTAATAATATTCTAAATTTAAAATTGTTATAAATAATTACTTATGTGTCGTGAATTGTCCATAATTGGATACTTTATGACATTTTAGAAAATATTATTTTCAATTTATAATTTGTTAAATATTTTTGTGTTTTTTAAACAAATTTATAATATGTTATTTTTATAAAATAACAATAGTGTCATTTTTTACACTATTCGTTTATTTGAATTTAAATAAATCCCAAAAAGAAGATATGTCAAACTAAAATATTTAATAGATTCATAACATGTCATATATATCTAAAAAATTAATGGAGCACATTAAATAGTTCATATAATATTTATGTTAATATTTTTAAAACCATTTATTTGATATTTCAATGAATAAAATAATTTCAACATCACTATTCTGTCATCATTAATGATAATTATTTAATCCATATAAATTATAAATAAATTATCATGATGTAGATTATTTTATTATAATTCTGGAGATGATTCATGTTCGATGTTTTATAAAGTTTATCACCAAATTAATGTTATTACACTTATAAGATATAAGAGATTGACATGTTGTCACTTTCTTTGGTTTTAATTATAATTATATCATTTTCAAGGTCAATAGTCAATGAAACGAATCTATTTATACCCTAAGGTGATATGGGTCTACTTCAATTCATCCAATAGAATTTTGGCATGTGGTAGGGTAATTTTATAATCTTATTTTTACCCTTAATTACCAAATTTACCTTTAATTGTAGTAAAAAAAATTACCGTAGTTACTATTCATAATGTCAAAAAAATAAAAGTAACCTATTAACATGATTTGGACCCACTGAATCCAAATATGGAATCCATTTTTTAAAATTCAAAATGTAGAAGTTGCAGTAATTAATTTAAAATTAATCTTGTTGGTAAGGAAATAGGTTGTAAAAGTTAAAACATTGTCAAAGATTGAAATGTTTTTACCTATGAATTCAATGTAAAATTAATGGTAATTACATATATTATTTCAAATGGTAAAAATATATTCTATTTGTACTTTAAAACCATCAAATTTTATCATTTAACTATAAAAATTATCTTGATGCAAAAAGTGGTTTTTACGAAACATTTTGCGTATTTTTACGATTCATCAAAATATGAAAGTTATGAGAAAAGTATCAAAAAAATTTCCAATGTAAATTTTTATATCCTGATTCAAAATAATAAGTTTATTTTGTAAACTAGAAATTATAAACTTGTCAAAAATTATATTTAAAATGGGTGCACCCTCAAAAGGTGATAAAATTGTATTTTTTTTAAAATACTTCTTTTATACGAAAAAATGATTTTGTTTTCATATCTCATTCTAGAAACTGTGTAAGATGAATTATAATGTTGTAAAATTAAAAATTTGGTTAATACATTTCATAACGGCTAGTTCATAATATTATAATAATATATCATTATTTAGTGAATCTCAGTATTGGGTACAACGCATGCTATCGAGGAAGGTTGCTCTTGCATGTAACACAAGCCAAGCCAGTGTTGTGTGTAGTGAAAGATTCCATTGGTGTTGTGTATAAAATAATAAATAAAAAACAATATTTCTCATAAAATCTCAGGGTGTTACATTCTACCCCCTTAAAAATAATTTCACCCTCGAAATTTGTCACTTTGTAACAAACAGATGAGGATACCTCTCCCTCATAATATCCTCAAGTTCCCATTTAGCTCCTTCTAATTGGAGGTTCCTCCATAAAAATTAAACCAAGACAGTGTTCTTGTTTCGTAGAACTTTTTCACAACCATCCAGAATCTCTATTTTTTGTTCTTCCTAAAAAGATATTGCTCCAGCGGTACAACTTCTGAGCATAGTACATGTGAAGGAACGGGTATATACTTTCTTGGGAGAGATACATGGAACACATCATGAACTTGAGAGAGATTCGGTGGAAGCGCCAATCAGTAAGATAACTTCACAAAATGATCCAGTATTTCAAAAGGACCAATATATCTAGGGCTCAACTTTCCCTTCTTTCCAAATCTCATTACTCTCCTCGAAAGAGATATTCGTAAGAACACTTTATCACCAACTTCAAACTATGGGTCTTTTCTTCGATTGTCGACATAACTTTTTTGTTGACTCTGAGCTTCTCTTATGTGTTGTTGAATAGATCTTACATTTTCTACCATCTCATCAACAAGATCAGGTCCTAATATATTTCATTCCACAACTTCATCCTAGCAATTTGGAGTTCTGCATTTCTTTCCATAGAGAGATTCATAAGGAGCCATCTGAATACTAGAGTGAAAGCTATTATTAAAAGAAAATTCCACCAAATGTGGGTGTTGATCCCAACCACCGTTGAAATACATAGAGAAAGATATCAACATGTCTTCTAGTGTTTGAATTGTCCTCTCAGACTGACCGTCTATCTGAGTATGTTTAGTAGTGCTAAAACTCAACTTTGTATCTAGAGTATGCTAAAGACTTCGCCAAAACATCATGGTAAACCTCAGATCCCAATCAGATATAATGGAAAATGGTACTCAATGAAATCATAACACTTCCTTCACATATATCATAGAAATATGATCAAGAAATAATTCTTCTCTAATAGTAATGAAGTGTGTCGACTTTGTAAGACGATAAACTATAACCCAAATATCATTATTGCCTTTAGGTGTTTTAGGATGTCTAGTGAGAAAGTCTATAGTGATGTTTTCACATTTTCATTCTAGTTTGGGTAATGGTTGTAACACCCCCTTAGACTTCTGTCTCTCAATTTTATCTTGCGGACCAACCAAGCATCAAGATATATATTCAGAAACATCTCTTTACATACCATCCCACCAGACTTACTCCTTCACGTCCATGTACATCTTCATGCTTCCAGGGTGAATAGAGAATGAAGAACTATGAGATTAATCCAATATTTCCTTCTTTAATTCTGGGATGGGAAGAACACAAACCCAATTCTTGGACATTTTTATTTCATCACAATCAAAGTGGAATTCAGGAACCTTTGTCATCTTATTTTGTAACTCTATATCTTCTTTCTATGCCTCTTTAATCTTCACATGTATTGATGGTTGAACATTCATTTGAGAAAGATAAGATTTTTTCCCTTCCATTGTAATTCCAAAATCCATCCTTCGTAAATCCATATATATTGGATCATTTGTGATCCTCATTATGGATAAGCTAGCATGGTCTTGTCGACTTGATGTGCCTGCCACCTTGTTTGCTTTCCCAGGGAGGTAATGAATTGAGTAGTCGTAATCCTTAATCGGCTCCAACCATCTTCTTTGGTGCATATTCAGATCATTTTGTCTGAAAATATACTTTAAAAATTTATTATCATTATAAATATCACACCTTTCACCATAAAGATAATTCATCCAAATATTTAATGCAAAGATTACCACAAATAATTCCCAATCATGAGTTGGGTAATTTTGCTAATGGATTTTCAATAGTCGTGAGGAATAATCTATCACCATATAGTTTTCCATGAGAACACACCCCAATCCCTTCTTGGATGCATCCCTATAGATCACAAACCTTTCTCCACTACAAGGCAATGTGACCACAGGTGCACTGGATAACCTTCTATTTAACCCCTTGAAATTATATTGACACTCCCTTGACCAAACAAACTTAACTCATTTTTGAGTCAGCCTGGTCAGTGGATTAGATAATCGTGAAAAATATTTCACAAAACATTGATAATATCTAGCCAAACGAAGATACTTTGGGTCTCAATTACTGTTGTTGGTCTTGACCATCTTTTGATAAAAATTGATTTTGTTGGATCCACAGATATCCCCCCTTTTGAGATTATGTGACTGAAAAAATGAAACTTTTTGACACCAAAATTCAGACATGGTAAATTTGGCATAAATCTTCTCCTTTATTAGGGTCTTTAATACTATTCTCAAGTGATTGTCTTGTTCTTCCTTTCTCTTTTAATAGACAAGAATACCGTCTACAAAGACTACCACGAACTGATCAAGATAGTCTCTGAAGACTCTATTCATTAGATCCATGAAGATAGTATGGGCATTAGTAAGACCAAATGGCATTACTATAAATTCATAGTGTCTATACCTTGTACGGAAAGCCATCTTTGGTATATCCTACCTTTTGACCATTAATTGATGATACCCTGAACGAAGATCAGTCTTGGAAAAGTATTGACCTCTTTATAGTTGGTCAAATAAGTCACCAATGTGTGGGAGAGGATATTTGTTCTTGATAGTGATCTTGTTAGGTTCTCGATAATCAATGCAGAGTCTCAATGATCCATCATTCTTCTTAACAAATAGAACATGGGCTCCCAAAGGTGATGCACTAGGGCATATGAATCCCTTATCATGATTTTATTGGAGTTGTTTCTTCAATTCCAACCACTCAATTGGGGCCATTCTATAAGGTATCTTTGAAATGGGCATAGCACCCGGTATGAGTTCTATTAAAAACTCAACTTCAGAATTTGTTGGATGACCTGGAAATTGCTCTAAAAAGACATCATCAAACTCCCGTACAATGGGCATATTCTTAATCATGAGTTTCTCTCCATCCATTTGAAATAAATAACCTTCATTTATTGGAGTCAAGACCCCTAAGAATGATGAAATTTCCACGGGAAGGTTACATTAATCCTTGCATCGATAGATGATCATAGATTGACCGGGAATATGAAATGTGACTTCCCTTATTTGGCAATCGATATGAGCTCCATATAAGGAAATCCAATCCATTCCATGAATCACATCAAATTCCACTATAGGAAGGATCACAAGATTATTAGGAAGCACTTTCCCACAAACGTCAATTGGATAAGAATTATAAACTTTTGATGAAACCGTTGTGCCATTCGGAGTTGTCACAACTAACTCAATAGAAAATTATTGAATTAGTACAGCGATACCCTTAGAAAATTCTTCAGAAATAAAAGAGTGAGTCGATCCATAATCAAATAAAACATTTTCCACTTTATATTGGATGGTAAGTATACATTTCACCACTTCACTATCATACTCCACAGCGCAGATAGAAATTGCATGGGACTTTCCTTTATCCTTGGACTTAGGAGTTTGTTGATGTCGATCATCATCAACAACCCTTGGATTAGGGCATATATTATCATAACTCCCCATTTCCTTGCACTTGTAACATTGAAGTGTAGGAGGTGCATTCTATGTATCCTTTTCTTGGTCGCATCACTAGACATCTTCTTCCCATCATTGTGGCATTCAAATGCCCGATGACCTTCTTTTCCACATATGAAAATTTTACTTGTATCTTTAAGACAATTCCCTCCATGTTTCTTTCCACACATTGAGCATAAGTGAAAACTCATCTTCTTTTCAGTGTGGTTTTTATATTTCCTTTGGAATTCCATTTTCCTCTTCTTATCAAACCCATGTGACTGATGGGTTACACTAATCTCCATCTCAACCTTGAGAGCACATCAAAAAATTTCCTCATTGCTATTCAAGTCCCTTATGGAAAACTCCCTTTGAAGACTTGGTTTTAAGACACAAAATAATCTATGGATCTTACTCTGAGGTTGGATAATAATTCCGGAAGCATACCATGAAAGTCTTGAAAATTTTGCTTCGTAGGTACCAACAGATTCATCATCCTTTTTCTTTAGTTCAAGAAACTCCATCTCCATCTTTTTTTGAAGAATATTTGGGAAGTACTTATTTAAAAATATATTCTTGAACTTGTCCCATTATATGGACTCAATTTCATATCCCTCTTATTCTTGATAAGATTCCACCATTGATAAACTTCACCTTCCAAACGATATACTACTAATATTATATTACCATGTTCAGAACATTGAAGATCTGAAAATATATTTTTTGTGGTACTGATCCATTGTTCAGCAACTAATGGATCAGTTTACCCGCTGAATGAGGGTGCACGCTGCCTCATGAATGATTCAACAGAATGTTACTAATTACATTGCTCGTTTGGAAGTATTGCAAGATACATATCATGAGAAAGTTTTGTGAGCATGCCTACCAGATTTTTCATTCTAGCTCCCATAACATTTGGTTGCTCAGGGGACAATCATTCCATTACCCCTCACATTTGTCATTAACACAGTTCCTTCGGGTTCCATACATTGACTAAAACCAAGAAGCATAGTTGACAAACAAAAATCATAACCGGAAAACCACATTGTGATGAAACAAATTTCCCACATTAGGTCTTATCATAGGTTATTCATGGACATTTCTAAAACACTAATATTCTGTTCAATGCTTATCCATATCCTTGGGGTTATTTACTAAGGCTTTCACATCCTAGTTTCCAATGGTTGACTAGACATTTCCTATGATGACAAATATGACGACCCATACTTTACATACATTGTTATTACTTCAGAATTGAAGCATTCTTATTACAACATATAACAAAACCATTATAGGAACGTATAGGTATAGTGTCTTTGGAAACTGGGAAACATAAACAACTAGTTCATAAAGAATCTACATTGTCTCCCTTTTATTTCATCATATCTTGAGTCCCTTTTGGCATATCCTACTTAATACCCTTCTTCATAACCTGGGGAAAAGAAAAAATACAAAATGTAGAGCTCTAATGCTCATTAAGGGTAAAAAAATAAAATATCAATCATATCATATTCATAAGAACATAACATTTTGAAAATCTTAACCTGCAAAAGAGATCATAATATAATTACATGGGATAAATCATAGTAGTGAAATGTAATCCCAATATTCATAATATAAAATATGAAACTTTCTGGAATACAAACATAATCATAGAAATCTTTTTTTATTAGTCAATACTCATTTACAAGACTATCATAGTGGAAAAAGTCCATTTCTGAACCGAGTTCACACCTCATTCAAGTCTTGTATCACTGAACTTGATTAACTTGTCGTTCCAGCCATGTCTATCTCATTAGATATAAATATTTACTCAATTCATTGGAGGGATATATAGGTCTCATCCATCCCATAATGAAACCATTCTTTTGTGTGCCACATAATCATAAATCATATATCATAGCATAACCCATGTAATAAAAATAGGATTATTAAACATCATACCACCATAACATAAACCATATATGATAAAAGGACTTTATAAAAACAATTCCATCATAACATAAAAAATCAATTTTAAAAAATCATTGGGAGAGAAACAGAACCCTATATTATCTTAGATGGAAAATACTTTTGATAAAACACCTAATCTCCATTCTTGAGGAAAATATCCTTTCTATTTCAATTTTTTTTTCCATTCATAACGTGTTATACAATTTTAAACTAAATTATGTTAATTAAAAATTAACTTGAAAAGGAAGAGTCATGGAAAAAATGTTCTATTAAATCATGAAAACCATTCTTTTCGTATATGATAAAAAACATTATTCTCGTACTTTGGCCGGAAAAGTCAAAAAGTATCATGTATTGAAAATGAAAAAATATTCCTTTCATATCTTTTAATAAAAATTCACCAAAAGGTAAAATTGAATTTAAAAAATTTTAGGAGGATTTAAATAATATTACATATTTAGGAAACATGGATTTGGATGATAAATATACCCTAGTAAATTCAGAAGTATAAACAATCTCGGATAAAAATGAGAGTGTGAGATTTTTCCTTACCATAGGTCTGATATGTTGTTTATGTATCCTAAAATACTGTATAATTATTTAAATAATTTCACTGACTTATTAAATAATCATATTCATTGTTATGATATTATATATGGTCATATTCATATCTTCTTATTAGTAATATTTCATTTCTACTTGTTATTCAGGTGTTCATAGCTTTATGTTCTTATGCATGTTTTGTCGAATAAATTCTTATTCCTCTTTTTAGGTTATAGATAATTCATTTATAGAATGGTATTATTGTAATATATATCATATTTATTCATTAAATTCATTTATATAATCATGGTTTAATGAAGATCATGTAGAACGAATCAAATCTCATTAGGGAGATGGTAAGCCATACATACGCACGACCGATGATATCATCCCCATATTTATTGAATGGTCTTGTAGTGGATGATAGAATATCTCAGAATTAGTATAATGATATAATAATAATATATATTTATTCTTTACACCATTATACCCATCCATGTAAGGTGGTGGTGGAAAAAATATTACACCACAGCGTGGAGATGGTATTCCGTACGTAAGCATGCACAGTGATTTCATTTTCCGTAGGATGAATAGAAGCTGAAATAGGGTTGTTTCCTATTTATAATAAAATATCAGTATATGAGTGATAATGATATTATTAATTTATTATGCAACAAATAAATAACAAGAAGTATAAAAAGAAATAAATTGGAAATGATCAGTAAAAGATATTACCTCTTCTTTGACATGCCTCTTCTAAACCTCCTCTTAGGGCACTAAAGATTGTCTCTGAAGAAGACAAAGACATATATTATGTATATAGGGAAGTGGATAAAAGAAATTGGCAGGGGTTGGCCGAGCATGAAGGCTCAAAGTGGTGTGAGGAGGAGAGGGAGGAGGTGCCCTTTTATAAGGGAGGATAGGGGCACCTTTGGAAACATAAGAAATTTTAATTTATAATAAATTCAAACCCCACAAAAAAACCTCAAAAAATTACTTAATTCGAATATGAGATGAGATAAGGTTGTAATATCATCATACAATAAAATTTAGACATGTTGGAAATTTATTATAAACCTTGTCTAATTGATTTATCCTTATTTAATCTATTTAATTTTATTTACGGTAATAATATTCTAAATTTTAAATTTTTATAAGTAATTACTTATGTGTTTTCAATTGTCCATAATTGTATTATTAATTACATTTTATACCATATAAATTTTAATTTATAAAATTTTAAATATTTTTTTTATTTTTAAACAAATTTATAATTTTCCATTTTATAAAATAACAATAGTGTCGTTTTTGACACTATTCGTTTATTGGAATTTAAATAAAATCCAAACAGAAGATATGTTCGAACTAAAAGATTTAATAGATTAATAACATGTCATATATATCTAGAAAATTCTTGGATCACATTAAATAGTTCATATAATATTTATTTTAATATTTTTAAAACCATTTATTTGATATTTCAATCAATAAAATAATATCAACATCACTATTGTGTCATCCTTAATGATAATTATTTAATCCATATAAATTAAAAATAAATTCTCATGATGTAGATAATTTTATTATAATTCTGGAGACGATTCATGGTAGAAGTTTTATAATGTTTATTACTAAATTAAAATTATTAAACTTATAAGATATAAGAGAGTGACATGTTGTCACTTTCTTTGGTTTTAATTATAATTATATCCTTTTCATGTTCAATAGTCCATGAAACGAATATATTCCGACCCTAAGGTGATATGGGTCTACCTTAATTCATCCAAAATAATTTCTTCATGTGGTAGGGTAATTTTATAATGTTATTTTTACCCTTAATTACCTAATTTACCATTAACTGTGGAAAATAAAAAGTACCGTAGTTACTATTTATAATGTCAATAAAATAAAAGTAACCTATTAACATGATTTGGACCCACTGAATCCAAATATGGAATCCATTTTTTAAAATTCAAAAGGCAGAAGTTTCTGTAATTAATTTAAAATTAATCCCATTGTTAAGGAAATAGGTTTTAAAAGTTAAAACATTGTCAAAGATTGAAATGTTTTTACCTATGAATTCAATGTAAAATTAATGTTAATGACATAAATTATTTTAGATGGTAAAAATATATTCTATTTATACTTCAAAACCATCAAATTTTATCATTTAACGATAAAAATTATCTTGATGAAAAAAGTGGGTTTTAAGAAACATTTTGCATATTTTTACAATTCATCAAAATATGAAACTTATGAGAAAAGTGTCAAAATTTTATCAACTGTAAATTTTTATATCCTGGTTCAAAATAATAAGTTTATTTTTTAAAATTGAACTAATAAACTTGTCAAAAATTATATCTAAAATGGGTGCGCCATCAAAAGGTGGTAAAACTGTGTTTTTTGAAAAAATACTTCTTTTATCTGAAAAATTGATTTTGTTTTCATATCTCATTCTATAAAATGTGGAAGATGATTTATAATGTTGTAAAATTCAATTTTTTTTAATACATTTCATAATTCCTAGTTCATAATATTATAATAATATATCATTATTCCGTGAAACTCGGTATTGGGTACAACACAAGCTATCGAGGAAGGTTGCTCTTGTGTGTAACGCAAGCCAAGCCAGTGTTGTGTGTAGTGAAATATTCCCTTGGTGTTGTGTATAACATAAGACATAAAAAACAATATTTCTCATAAAATCTCAGGGTTTTACATTCTACCCCCCTTAAAAATAATTTCTCCCTCGAAATTCGTCACTTCGTAACAAACAGATGAGGATACCTCTCCCTCATAATATCCTCAAGTTCCAACGTAGCTCCTTCTTATTTGAGGTTCTTCCATAAAACATTAACCAAGTCAGTGGTCTTATTTCGTAGAAATTTTTCACTACGATCCATAATCTCTATTTCCTATTCTTCATAAAAATATCTTGCTACAGCGGTACAACTTTTGAGCATAGTAAAAGTGAAGGATCGGGTATGTACATTCTCAGGAGAGATACATGGAACACATCATGAACTTGAGAGAGATTCGGTGGAAGCGCCAATCGGTAATCTACCTTCAAAGCACGATCTAGTATTTCAAAAAGACCAATATATCTAGAGCTCAGTTTTCCCTTCATTCCAAATATCATTTCTCTCTTCCAAGGAGATATTCGTAAGAACACATTATCACCCACTTCAAACTATGGGTCTTTTCTTCGATTGTCGACATTACTTTTTTGTTGACTCTGAGCTGCTATTATGTGTTGTTGAATAGATCTTACATTATCTTCCATCTCATCAACAAGATCAGGTCCTAACATATTTCATTCCCCAACTTCATCCCCGCAAGATGGAGTTCTGTATTTCATTCCATAGAGATCTTTATAAGGATCCATCTGAATACTGGAGTGAAAGCTATTATTATAAGAAAATTCCACCAAAGGTGGGTGTTGATCCCAACCACCTTTGAAATCCATAGAGAAAGCTCTCAACATGTCTTTTATAGTTTAAATTTTCCCCACATACTGCATGTCTGTCTGAGTATGATAATCAGTGCTAAAACACAACTCTGTATCTGGAGTATGCTCAAGACTTCACCAAAACTTGGAGGTAAACCTCAGATCCCGATCATATATAATGGTAAATGGTACTCAATGAAATCCTAACACTTCCTTCACATATATACTAGCAAGCTGATCAAGAACTAATTCTTCTCTAAAAGCAATGAAGTGTGCCGACATTGTAAGACGATCAACTATAACCCAGATAGCATTATTGCCTTTGGAGGTTTTAGAATGTCCAGTGAAAATCTCCATAGTGATGATTTCCCATTTCCATTGTAGTTTGAGTAATGGTTATAACACCCCATTAGACTTCTATCTCTTAGCTTTAACTTGCAGACAAACCAAGCATCGAGAGATATATTCAGCAATATCTCTTTTCATGCCATCCCACCAGAAGTACTGCTTCAGGTCCGTGTACAACTTCATGCTTCCAGGGTGAGTAGAGAATGAAGAACTAAGTGCTTAATCCAATATTTCATTCTTTAATTCTGGGATGGGAGGAACACAAAGCTGATTCCTGGACCTTATTATTTCATCACAATCAAATCGAAATTCGGGAACATTTGTCACCTTCTTTTGTAAATTTGCATCTTCTTTCTATGCCTCTTTAATCTTCACCTATATATATGGTTGAACATTCATTTGAGAAAGATAATATTTTTCCCCTTCCATTATAATTCCAAATTCCATCCCTCGTAAATCCATAAATATTGGATCTATTGTAATCCTCATCATGGATAAGCTAGCATGGTCTTGTCAACTTAATGCGTCTGCCACCTTTTTGCTTTCCCAGGGTGGTAATGAATTGAGCAGTCGTAATCGTTAATCAGCTCCAACCATCTTCTTTACCACATATTCAGCTCATTTTTTGTGAAAATATACTTTAAACTTTTATGACCAGTATAATTATCACACCTTTCACCATAAACATAATGCATACAAATATTTAATGCAAATATTTCCACAACTAATTTCCAATCATGATATGGGTAATTTTTCTAATGGATTTTCAATGGTCATGAGGGATAAGCTATCACCATATCATTTTTCATGAAAACACACCCCAATCCTTTCATGGATGCATCGATATAGATCACAAACCTTTCTCCACTACAAGGTAGTGTGAACATTGGTGCACTGGATAACCTTGTTTTTAACTCCTTGAAATTCTCTTCACACTCCCCTATCCAAACAAACTTAACTCATTTTCGAGTCAACCTGGTCAGTGGATTAGATAATCGTGAAAAAGCTTTCACAAAACGTCGGTAATATACAGCCAAATGAAGAACACTTCGGATATCAGTAACTGTTGTTGGTCTCGACCATCTTTTGATAAACTTTTTTTTTGTTGGATCCACATATATCCTCCATTTTGAGATTACGTGACCCAAAAATGAAACTTTTTGAAGCTGAAATTCACACTTGGTAAATTTGTAATAAAGCTTCTCTTTTATTAGTGTCTTTAATAAAATTCTCAAGTGATCTTCATGTTATTCCATGCTCTTTAAATAGACAAGAATATCGTCTACAAAGAATACCACAAACTGATTAAGATATTATTTGAAGACACTATTCATTAGATCCATGAAGATAGTAGGGGCATTAGTAAGACCAAATGGCATCACTATAAATTCATAGTGTCCATTCCTTGTACGGAAAGCCGTCTTTGGTATATCCTCCCTTTTGACACTTAATTGATGATACCCTGAACGAAGATCAATTTTGGGAAAGTATTGACCTCTACATAGTTGGTCAAATAAGTCATCAATACATGGGATAAGATATTTGTTATTGATATTGGTCTTATTAAGTTCTCGATAATCAATGTAAAGTCTCAATTATCCATCTTTCTTCGTAACAAACAGAACATGGGCTCCCCAAGGTGATGCACTAGGGCATATGAATCCTTTATCAAGATTCTCTTTGAGTTGTTTCTTCAATTCATGCAACTCAATTGGGGCCATTCTATAAGGTATCTTTGAAATGGAAATAGCCCCTGCTATGAGTTCTATTGAAAACTCAACTTCACGATTTGGTGGAAGACCGGGCAATTCCTCTGAAAATACATCATCAAACTCTCGTACAATGGGAATATTCTTAATCATGAGTTTCTCTCCAACCATTTGAGATAAATAACCTTCATTTATGGGAATGAAGACCCATAGATGGAATAAATTTCCACTGGGAGGTTACATTCACCCTTGCATCGTTAGATGATCATAGATTGATGAGGAATATGAAATGTGACTTCCCTTCTTTGGCAATCGATATGAGCTCCATATAAGGAAAGCCAATCCATGCCAAGAATAACATTAAATTCCACTATATGAAGGACCACAAGATTAGCAGGAAGCACTTTCCCACAAACTTCAATTGGAGAAGAATTATAAGCTTTTGATGAAACTGTTGTTCTATTAGGAGTTGTCACTGCTAACTCAACAGCTAATAATGAGTTAGTACAATGATACCCTTAGAAAATTATTCAGAAATAAAAGAGTGTATGGATCCATAATCATGTAAAACATTTGCTACTTTAGAGTGGATGGTAATTATACATTTCACCACTTCTTTATTATACTCCACAGTGCCTATAGAAATTGCAAGTGACTTTACTTTTTCTTTGGGCTTAAGAGTTTGTTGACATCGATCGTCATCAACAACCCTTGGATTAGGGCATAGATTAGCATAATTCCCCATTTCCTTTCACTTGTAACAATGAAGTGTAAGCGGTGCATTCTGTGTAGCCTTTTCTTTGTTCGCATCACTAGACATCTTTTCCCCATCATTGCGGAATTCAAATGCCTGATGACCATATTTTCCACATTTGAAACATTTACTTGTACCTTTAAGACAATTCCCTCCATGTTTCTTTCAAAACATTGAGCATAAGGGAAAATGAATCTTCCTTTCAGTGTGGTTTTTATATGTCCATATGAATTCCATTTTCTTCTTCTTATCAAACCCATGTGACTGATGGGATACTCTAATCTCCATCTCAACCTTGAGTGCACGCCGAATAATTTCCTCATAGCTATTGAATTCCCTTATGGAAAATTCTCTTCGAAGACTTGGTTTTAAGACACAAAAGAATCAATTGTTCTTACTCTTAGGTTGGATAATAATTCCAGAAGCATACCTTGAAAGTCATGTAAAAGTTTCTTCATAGGTACCAACAGATTCATCATCCTTTTTATTTAGTTCAAGAAACTCCATCTCCATCATTGATCGAAGAATACAAGGGATGTACTCATTGAAAAATATGATCTTGAACTTGTCCCATTCCATGGACTCAATTTCGTCTCTTTGCCTCGTATTCTTGATAATAATCCACAATTGATCAGCTTCACCTTCCAAATGATATACTACTAAGATGACATTACCATGTTTAGAAAATTGAAGATCTGAAAATATATTTTCAGTGGTACTGATCCATTGTTCAGCCACTAATGGATTAGTTGACCTACTGAATGAGGTTGGACGCTGCCTCATGAAGGATTCAAAAGAATGTTGCTATTTACTTTGCTCGTTTGGAAGTACTTCATGATTCATATCTTGAGAATTTTTTGTGAGCATGGCTACAAGATTTTGAATTCCTTTCCCCATAAAGTTTGGTTGCTCAGGGGGAAAATCATTGCATTGCCCGTTGCATTTCTCATTAACACGGTTCCTTCAGGTTCCAGACATTGACTAAAACCAAGAAGAATAGTGTGAGAAACACAAATCATAACAGGAAAACCACATAGTCATGAAAAAAATTTCACACTTAAGATCTTATCATATGTTATTCATGGCCATTTCTAAAACATTAATATTGTGTTCTATGCTTAGACATATCTATATGGTTCTTTACTATGGATTTCACATCCTAGTTTCCAAAGGTTGAATATACCTTTCCTATGATGCCAAATATAATGACCCATACATTACATACATTGTTATTACGTCATAATTGAAGAAAACTTATTACAACATATAACAGAAGCATGATAGGAACGTATAGGTATAGTGTCTTTAGAAACTGGGAAACATAAACAACTGGTTCATAAAGCATATACATTGTCTCCTGTTTATTTCATCATATATGGAGTCCCTTTTGGAATATCCTACTTGATACCCTTCTTCCTAACCTAGGGAAAAGAAAAAATACAAAAGGGAGATCTAAAATTCTCATTAAGGGTAAACAAAGGAAATATCAATCATATCAAATTCATAAGAACATAACATTTTGAAAATTTTAACTTGCAAAAGAGATCGTAATATCATAACATGGCATAAATCATAGCAGTGAAGTGTAATCCCAATAATCATAACATAAAACATGAGACTTTTTGGCATACACACATAATCATAGAAAATCATTTTTTATTATACAATACTCATTGCCAATACTATCATAGTCGAAAAATTCCATTTCTGAACTGTCACGACCCGCCCTCGGGGTCCGTGCCGTGACTACCCCAAGCCCGCCTTCCATAGGCCAGGGGCTGGCGACTAGCACCAAGGCGTAAATCCCGGTAAAAAGGGAAGGCATTGCCTTTGAAAAGTAAACACACACCACAGAGTAAACAAGCGGAAAGTAAATACTAAACAAAGCAGAGTATGACAGAAAGTGCGGAAAGGTAAATGGGCCAGAATACAAACCCAAACTGAAAGTAAGTACAACTCGAAAGGGAAAACAGCAACTGAAAAGTAAAAGCCGCTACACCGAGCTGTCCACTGGAAATCCCACCTGAAGGGTGGGTACAGATAGCTCCTCTGCTCCACGGGTCCCGCCGTCCGCTCCGTGCACGTCCCGCCCAGTGGTCCACCTCCGGGTACCGTCCCGCTCTGTAGGCCTCAGCTCAGGTCAACGCTGTCCGTCGTCTGCAACCAACACAACGTAGTGCAGGCAAAGCCCGTGCAGGGGTGAGTATAAGCTACTCAGTAGGGACCCCGAGACCCCTGAAGGTCTCTCAAATCCACAAAGGATAAACCACGAAGAAAAGTACAATCACGAAGTAACAACCGACACTGCTTAGGTATATGCCCATACATACACCTAAGTCATCAATTAAAATACGCTCCAATCTCCGAGCCCAAGTACAACTCAGTCCACGCAGGAAAGTATACGTATTCCACATAGGAAAGCAAAACATAATCCACACAGGATTGCACAACACAATCCACACAGGAAAGCAACAGGATTCAGCTCACACAGGTATACTTCTTCAAGGACGATAAAGATGATCACTGATCCATCTAAGTCGTCGGACCCACGAAGGATCGATAGGTAACTAACCCCCGCAAAGACCCACACAGGATCGGGCCCACACAGGACCTGTAGGCGCTGGCTCACACAGAACCGCTGAGCGCATGGACCCACACAGGATCGGGCCCACACAGGACCTGTAGCACTGATCCACGTAGGATCGCTGAGTGCTGTAGTCGTCGTCGTCGAATCCACACAGGATCCCTGTACTGTCGTCGTTGTAGTCACAGTAGCAGTCGTAGCAGTAGTAGCAGTCAAAGCCAGCACTAGGGTTCCCGCACATAGCAAGCTCGTTCGGAGGGTCCGCTCCACGAGCCGAGAGGCTGATACATCAACTGTCACAAAGACCAGAGTTGATGTATCCAAAACTTCTGTATCGTCAACAGGAACTCAACGCAACAGACGGCGCGTCGATCGGACGCCCGGTCTGAGAGTTATTGGCATTTTCGTCTCCGGGGCCCGGTTGGTTTTTAAGGCAAAACCAACCCGACCGTACTCCACCTGCGTCCAAACCTCGGGCGGAGTATGCCAAAAGATCCGTCTCACTAAGAGGAACACAACGCGACTGATGGCGCGTCAATCGGACGTTCGTAGTTCAAGATATGAGCGTTTCCGCTCCGAAGGCCCGGTTGGTTTCGTGAACGAACCAACCCGGCCGAACTCAAAGTTAACCGAAACCTTGAGTGCGATATATCGAAAGGACCGTCTCGATCCAAGGATCGTGTTGCCGCAGACGGTTCGTCATTCGGAGGTCCGAGGCTCAAGTTATGGGCCAAAAACGAAATCTGGTTCGAAACGGGGGGGTCCGGGTCCGGGCCGACCCGGCCCGACCCCCCCCCCCCCCCTGGGGCGGCGCGGCGGCGCGGCAGCGGGCTGCGGCGGCTGGCGCCTGGCGCCGCACGAGGGTGGCACGCGGGGGGCTAACCCCCCGCTTCTTCAAGGTGGCGCGACCTTTGTGCCGCGCCTAAGCAACAAAACGGCCCCCACGTGGGGGCCGGTTTTGTTGAATTAAACTGGGGGGCTGCTGCCCACCCTTTCATGGAACCGCCCCCCCTCTTAAGGAGGGGGGTTTTATTAGGACGGCCGGGGGATTAATTCCCCCGGTTTTAACGGCATCCGGCCGGCCAGCTGGCCGGCCGGTTTTCTCCAACGGGACCGGAAATTTCCGGTCCCCTCTTCGGCTTCCGACGCCGGCGGCCCGGCCGCCGGTCTTCTCTTCCGCCGCGGCCCGGAACCGGCCGCGGTCTGCTCGTCCCGCCGCGGCCCGGAACCGGCCGCGGTCTCCTCGTCCCGCCGCGGCCCGGAACCGGCCGCGGTGTTCGTCGTCCGGCGCGGTGCGACGGCACCGCGCCCCTTTCTCCGTGCCATGATTCCTTTCAACGCGGCGCGATGACGTCGCGTTCTTGAAGATTTTTCCTTGGCGTAGTGCGACGGCGCCGCGTAAAAATATTTGCACGATCATCCGCGTGGTGCGACGACACCACGCCACTTGCTTCCACCCGTAAGAATAAACAAGAACGATGGAGGGGGATTCGGCCGTGTTCGTGCGGTCCGGCCCCCCTCACGTTAAAATAATAACGCAACTTAAAATAAATCAAGCCTCACGTTAGTCTTGCTAAAATCACGATCAAGAATAAAATAAGGAAACCAAAAAGAATTCGACAACCCCTACCTCGGGTATAAGTTTCGAAGATTGTGAACGTTCCGCGGAAGACGACGTCGCGGAGGTCAGGCGTCGCGGTAGCCGTTCGTCAAATCCGTTGACGAAGGGATGCGTTCTAAGAGACACGTCGTTGGCGAAACTTGTACGCCGACGAAGGTTGTCCAAGGAAGAAGTGGCGTCCCCTTTCGTTGACACGGGAAACGAAGAATGGAGGTGCGGCGTTCTTCGTCGGAGTTTGAACGTTCTTCGAGTTCTTCGTCAGAGTTGAAGAAGAAGAAGAGCTCTCCACCTCTCAAGTAGACAAACAAAGAACCCAAAATAAAATAAGACAACATCTTATTTTATTATCACATAACACAAAAGAATTTCAAAAGTTTGAAATTCAAAAGGTTAAACTCCCATAATTAAAAAGGTAACTTAAGCCAATAAATTAGGGGTTAAGCAAGTTGAGAGAATTTGAAAGGATTAGGGGTTCGTGTGGGCCCCACCACACTTAATCCTCCCAAGGGAGGTTAAGTGGGTGTGGGTCCCACTTCCAACCTCCTTTGATAGGTTTTAACAAGTTAATATAAAATTTTTCTACACAATTTTATTTAACTCAAACTAAAAACCCCAAAAACTAACTTTCAACCCGCAACAAACGCAACCCCCGAAAAGGTCTCTTTAAGCGAATATCGGCGCTGCGAGTTCATCGGTGCCCTCGGATTTCAATTCCGAGCACCGGATCAAAAGTTAGGAATTCCCGCTCGTTCGTTCACTGAACGTACCCGAGCCAAACTTCGGAAATTAATTCCGGGCTCTCCGGGCCTCGGAATCAGGTGCCGTCTGAAACCGCGCTCTTGTAAAAATCTAAAGAAAATTAAGAAAAAAATTTCCCTTGAATTTTACGGGTCTTTACATTACTCCCACCTCAGGGCTTTACGTCCCCGTAAAGATACATCAAAAACTAGGGAAACAAATGAGGGTACTGAGCACGCATCTGAGCCTCCCACTCCCATGTGCTCTCCTGGAGATTCCCGTGCTGCCATATGATACGTATAAGAGGAATCGATCGCCCACGCAGGACCCGCTCCTGTCGATCCTCTATCTCCACCGGGACCTTCGTAAAAGTCGCCCCATCGTCAACGTCAAGCTCCCCATGATCAATGATGTGCGTCGGGTCGTGCACGTATCTCCTCAGCTGAGATACGTGGAAGACGTCGTGCACCCGGTGCAACTGAGGTGGTAGAGCCAGGCGATAAGCCACCTCGCCAATCCTGCTGAGAATCTGGAAGGGTCCGATGAAGCGCGGAGATAACTTGCCGCCTCGGCCAAATCTCCATATACCACGTCGAGGTGAGACCCGCAAGAAGACGTGGTCGCCATCCTCGAACTCCAGTGGCCTCCGCCTCCTGTCAGCATATGACTTCTGCCGGCTCTGAGCTGTCCTCATCCGCTCCTGGATGACCTGGACCTTCTCTGTCGTGGCCTGGACCATCTCCGGTCCCACCAGTGCTGACTCCCCAGGGTCTGTCCAGCACAAAGGAGATCTACATGGTCGGCCGTACAACGCCTCGTACGGTGCCATCCCGATGGTGGAGTGGTAGTTGTTGTTGTATGCGAACTCCACCAAGGGTAGGTGGTCCTCCCAGCTACGACCAAAGTCGAGGACACATGCGCGGAGCATGTCCTCGAGAGTCTGAATGGTCCTCTCCGTCTGACCATCCGTCTGAGGGTGAAAAGCTGTGCTAAGACGTAGCTGCGTCCCGAATGCCTCCTGTAACCCCTTCCAAAGCCGGGAAGTAAAGCGGGCATCTCGGTCAGAAACGATAGGTGATGGCACGCCGTGGAGCCACACAATCTCCTGAACGTATAGATGTCCCATGCTCTCCACTGAGCCCTGCTCTCTGATGGGTAAGAAGTGTGCCGACTTGGTGAGTCGGTCAACTATCACCCAGATGGAGTCGTGACCTCTGGAAGTGCGTGGAAGTCCAGTCACGAAGTCCATAGATATGCCGTCCCACTTCCACTCCAGAACCTCCAAGGGCTGTACCAAGCCTGCTGGTACCTGATGCTCTGCCTTCACCTGCTGACAGGTGAGGCATCGAGAAACGAACTCTGCTACAGCCTTCTTCATACCCGGCCACCAATGCTGTCGTCTGAGGTCCTGGTACATCTTCGCCACTCTAGGATGTACCGCTAAAGGAGAAGTGTGAAACTCCCTCAGCACTTCCTCTCGCAAAGTGTCTGGTACCATGGTACGTCCTTTGAAAAGGATGTCGTGCTCTGCTCCAAGGGAGAAACCATCAGGTGCCTGTCCCGAGGATATCTGTGCACGCCGTGTCTCACAGTCAGCGTCCCCATGTTGTGCCTCCCTGACTCGCTGCAGTAGTGGAGGAGTGACTGTGAGAGACTGAAGAAAGGCTGCTCCATCTCTATCCACGAAGGATATCTGCAAAGAGGCTAGCTGCTCCGTTGCCTCCTCAAGTAGCTGAATGCCCGTCCTCCTGCTGAGGGCATCGGCCACTACGTTTCCCTTCCCAGGAGTATAGACTATCTCAAAGTCATAGTCCTGGAGGAACTCGAGCCATCGTCGCTGTCTCAGGTTCAGGTCCTTCTGCGAGAAGATATACCTGAGACTCTGATGATCGGAAAAGACTGTAAAGCGCTCGCCCATCAGATAGTGTCGCCATGTCTTCAGAGCGAAGACCACTGCTGCTAACTCCAGGTCATGGGTAGCGTAGTTCTGCTCATGCGGCCTCAACTGACGTGATCCATAGGCGATCACTGCCCGCTCCTGCATCAGAACACATCCGAGTCCGGTCCCTGATGCATCGCAGTAGACTACGTACCCTACTCCCTCCTCAGGCAACCTCAAGATAGGTGCGCTAGTCAATCTCTGTCTCAGCTCCTGGAAGCTCTGCTGACATCTGTCTGACCACACGAAGGGTTTCCCCTTCTTCGTCAAAGCTGTGAGTGATGCCGCAACTCTGGAGAAGTTCGGCACAAATCTCCGATAGTATCCAGCTAGTCCCAAGAAACTCTGAACCTCAGTCACGCTCCTGGGTGGTTCCCATGCTAACACAGCCTCAATCTTCGCGGGATCTACTGCAACTCCCGCCTCAGAGATAACGTGTCCCAAAAAGTGGACCTCACGTATCAAGAACTGGCACTTCGAGAGCTTAACATAAAGCTGGTGCTCTCGGAGTGTGTCAAGAACAACTCGCAAGTGATAGGCGTGCTCCTCCTCTGTCGTAGAGTAAATCAGAATGTCGTCGATGAAGACTACGACAAACCGATCGAGGTATGGCTGAAAGATCCTGTTCATGAGAGCCATGAACACCACTGGGGCATTGGTTACACCGAAAGGCATAACCAAGAACTCATAGTGGCCATACCGACATCTGAAGGCTGTCTTCTGCACATCCTCGTTTCTGACTCTGAGCTGATGATAGCCTGACCTGAGGTCAATCTTCGAGAACCACCGTGCTCCCTTGAGCTGATCAAAGAGGTCATCAATCCTCGGTAGCGGATACTTGTTCCTCACTGTCACTTGGTTCAGGCGACGATAGTCAACACAAAGTCGCAAGCTCCCGTCCGCCTTCTTGGCGAACAATATCGGTGAAGCCCAGGGTGAAACACTGGGTCGGATGAACCCCTTGCCCTGCAAGTCCTCCAACTGTACCCGTAGCTCTCGAAGCTCGGAGGGGGCCATCCGATATGCTGGAGTGGATATTGGGGCTGTCCCGGGGTACAAGTCAATATAAAAGTCTACCTCTCTGCGAGGAGGTATCCCTGGAACGTCGTCGGGAAAAACGTCCGCAAACTGATCCACCACTACAGGAAAACCAGGACTCCGCACGTCAACTGCTCCAAGGATAAGGCAAGCCAACTGATGAGTGATGGGTTGTCCTCTCCTCCGCGGAAGTCCATCCTGTGCTGCTAAGGCTCCCTTATCGCCGGTGAAGTTGAACCTGCTCCCATCGGTGCGTACACATCGCACCTTGCGCCTAAAACAGTCAATCTGTGCATGGACCGTAGATAGCCAATCCATGCCCAAGATGACGTCGTAAGGCCTCGACGCTGCTACAAGAAGATCCCAGCCGAAGCTCTCGCCTCTTAGAGTAAGCTCACACTGCCGGCACCAGTGCGTAATCGTCGAGTCTGCTCCCGTAGGAGTCTCTAGCCGTAAGGATCGAGCCAACGGCTCTGTCGGAATCTCCGAGCTCCGAACAAGGGCAGCGGCTATGAAAGAATGACTCGCTCCTGTGTCTAAAATAACTGCAGCAAGGGTGGAATAGACACAGATAGTACCTCGAATCATCTCGGGTGCGCCGTGGTTGTAGGCCTCTGCTGCCTGAAGCTGTGCCTGTCGCTGCCCGCCAGCTCCCTGTGGTCGGGGTGGACCTCCTGGTGGTGGTGGTGGTAGAGCCTCAAAGCGTCGGCCACCACCAGCTGCTCGTCCAGCTCCTCTGCCTCGTCCGCCTCCTCCCTGCGGACCGCCACGGTCGACCCTCTGCCTCTGCCTCGGTGGTCCCTCAACCGTCTGCTGCTCCTCGGCACGGCGGGTCGGGAAGTCACGAGCCATGTGGCCCTGCCCGCCGCACGAGTAGCACTGTCTGCCTCTCGTAAGACTGGCTCCGCGCTGTGTGCCCCGCACTGCTGAGCCAGTGCCCTGAGATCGTCTGCCCGAAGGTCTGGTCTGTCCGGACCCCTGAGTCATCCGTCGACTGCCTGCTGCAGATGACTCTGCCACGTGCCGCCCTGCGGTGGGTCGCTGTGCTGGTGTAGACTCAGCAAGGAAGCTCTCGATCAGAAGGGCCCTCTCCAGTACTCCTGTCTGAGTCGGTATGGTGAGGGAGATCAGCGATGCCCTGATCTCGTGTCTCAAACCCTGCTCGAAGGTCCGGGCCCGGAAGAATGGGTCCCGTACCATGTCGGTCGAGTAGCGCGAGAGATCGGTAAATCTCGCCGAGTACTGAGCGACCGTCATGCTGCCCTGCCGCAGCTGTAGAAGCTCCTGGATACGCACCGCACGAAGGGTGGCTGGGAAAAACTCCGAGCGGAAGAGGCTATCAAAGTCCGTCCAAAGTAGAGATGCCTCATCGTGCACCTGGAGCATCATGCTCCACCATCGTCCTGCTGCTGCGTGTAGTAGGCTCGCAGCGAGGATCACCATGAGGTCTGCTGGTGTCCTCACTAGCCTAAACACTCGAACTACTGCCTCCAGCCAGTCCTCTGCTGCCTGGGGATCCGTCTCCCCACGAAACCTGGGCGGACGCTGGCGCTGAAACTCATGCAGTGCGCTGAGGCGACGTGCATCGTCAGCGGCTGCTGCTGGAAGCATCGGGGGCTCGGCGGGTAATGCTACCGCCGGTGCCACTACTGAAAAAGGGCCCTGCACCGAGCCCTCGTCGCTCGGTGGGCTGTCGTCTCGCTCGACTCTCGGAACCCTAGCTGGCTGCCGTCGTGGGGCCATCCTGAAAAGGAAACAGGTGCGCCACGGTTAGAACAGTATACCTGGTGAGCTGATATAAGTAATCACAAAGAAAACTTTGAAACACACACGCAATCAATGTTTTCGTGCATTAAGTCGGAAATCAGAAGTCAGGGTCCTGGTGTACGGATACGTCGGCCGCCGCACCAACACTGGAATCCCTGGACTGATAACAACACTCAATACGCTAAACATTATTGCTTCACATAGAAAAGATCAGAGTTCGCGGTAGAACCGAACTCCTTTGATACCAATTTGTCACGACCCGCCCTCGGGGTCCGTGCCGTGACTACCCCAAGCCCGCCTTCCATAGGCCAGGGGCTGGCGACTAGCACCAAGGCGTAAATCCCGGTAAAAAGGGAAGGCATTGCCTTTGAAAAGTAAACACACACCACAGAGTAAACAAGCGGAAAGTAAATACTAAACAAAGCAGAGTACGACTGAAAGTGCGGAAAGGTAAATGGGCCAGAATACAAACCCAAACTGAAAGTAAAGTACAACTCGAAAGGGAAAACAACAACTGAAAAGTAAAAGCCGCTACACCGAGCTGTCCACTGGAAATCCCACCTGAAGGGTGGGTACAGATAGCTCCTCTGCTCCACGGGTCCCGCCGTCCGCTCCGTGCACGTCCCGCCCAGTGGTCCACCTCCGGGTACCGTCCCGCTCTGTAGGCCTCAGCTCAGGTCAACGATGTCCGTCGTCTGCAACCAACACAACGTAGTGCGGGCAAAGCCCATGCAGGGGTGAGTATAAGCTACTCAGTAGGGACCCCGAGACCCCTGAAGGTCTCTCAAATCCACAAAGGATAAACCACGAAGAAAAGTACAATCACGAAGTAACAACCGACACTGCTTAGGTATATGCCCATACATACACCTAAGTCATCAATTAAAATACGCTCCAATCTCCGAACCCAAGTACAACTCAGTCCACGCAGGAAAGTATACGTATTCCACATAGGAAAGCAAAACATAATCCACACAGGATTGCACAACACAATCCACACAGGAAAGCAACAGGATTCAGCTCACACAGGTATACTTCTTCAAGGACGATAAAGATGATCACCGATCCATCTAAGTCGTCGGACCCACGAAGGATCGATAGGTAACTAACCCCCGCAAAGACCCACACAGGATCGGGCCCACACAGGACCTGTAGGCGCCGGCTCACACAGAACCGCTGAGCGCAAGGACCCACACAGGATCGGGCCCACACAGGACCTGTAGCACTGATCCACGTAGGATCGCTGAGTGTTGTATTCGTCGTCGTCGAATCCACACAGGATCTCTGTACTGTCGTCGTCGCAGTCACAGTAGCAGTCGTAGCAGTAGTAGCAGTCGCAGCCAGCACTAGGGTTCCCACACATAGCAAGCTCGTTCGGAGGGTCCGCTCCACGAGCCGAGAGGCTGATACATCAACTGTCACAAAGACCAGAGTTGATGTATCCAAAACTTCCGTATCGTCAACAGGAACTCAACGCAACAGACGGCGCGTCGATCGGACGCCCGGTCTGAGAGTTATTGGCATTTTCGTCTCCGGGGCCCGGTTGGTTTTTAAGGCAAAACCAACCCGACCGTACTCCACATGCGTCCAAACCTCGGGCGTAGTATTCCAAAAGATCCGTCTCACTAAGAGGAACACAACGCGACTGACAGCGCGTCAATCGGACGTTCGTAGCTCAAGATATGAGCGTTTCCGCTCCGAAGGCCCGGTTGGTTTCGTGAACGAACCAACCCGGCCGAACTCAAAGTTAACCGAAACCTTGAGTGCGATATATCAAAACGACCGTCTCGATCCAAGGATCGCGTTGCCGCAGACGGTTCGTCATTCGGAGGTCCGAGGCTCATGTTATGGGCCAAAAACCAAATCTGGTTCGAAACGGGGGGGGTCCGGGTCCGGGCCGACCCGGCCCGACCCCCCCCCCCCCCCCCTGGGGCGGCGCGGCGGCGGCGGCGCGGCGGCACGGCGGCGGGCTGCGGCGGCTGGCGCCTGGCGCCGCACGAGGGTGGCACGCGGGGGGCTAAGCCCCCGCTTCTTCAAGGTGGCGCGGCCTTTGTGCCACGCCTAAGCAACAAAACGGCCCCCACGTGGGGGCCGGTTTTGTTGAATTAAACCGGGGGGCTGCTGCCCCCCCTTTCATGGAACCTCCCCCCTCTTAAAGAGGGGGGTTTTATTAGGACGGCCGGGGGATTAATTCCCCCGGTTTTAACGGCATCCGGCCGGCCAGCTGGCCGGCCGGTTTTCTCCAACGGGACCGGAAATTTCCGGTCCCCTCTTCGGCTTCCGACGCCGGCGGCCCGGCCGCCGGTCTTCTCTTCCGCCGCGGCCCGGAACCGGCCGCGGTCTTCTCGTCCCGCCACGGCCCGGAACCGGCCGCGGTCTCCTCATCCCGCCGCGGCCCGGAACCGGCCGCGGTGTTCGTCGTCCGGCGCGGTGCGACAGCACCGCGCCCCTTTCGCCGTGCCATGATTCCTTTCAACGCGGCGCGACGGCGCCGCGTTCTTGAAGATTTTTCCTTGGTGTAGTGCGACGGCGCCGCGTAAAAATATTTGCACGATCATCCACGTGGTGCGACGGCACCACGCCACTTGCTTCCACCCGCAAGAATAAACAAGAACGATGGAGGGGGATTCGGCCGTGTTCGTGCGGTCCGGCCCCCCTCACGTTAAAATAATAACGCAACTTAAAATAAATCAAGCCTCACGTTAGTCTTGCTAAAATCACGATCAAGAATAAAATAAGGAAACCAAAAAGAAATCGACAACCCCTACCTCGGGTATAAGGTTCGAAGATTGTGAACGTTCCGCGGAAGACGACGTCGCGGAGGTCGGGCGTCGCGGTAGCCGTTCGTCAAATCCGTTGACGAAGGGATGCGTTCGAAGAGACACGTCGTTGGCGAAACTTGTACGCCGACGAAGGTTGTCTGAGGAAGAAGTGGCGTCCCCTTTCGTTGACACGGGAAACGAAGAATGGAGGTGCGGCGTTCTTCGTCGGAGTTTGAACGTTCTTCGAGTTCTTCGTCAGAGTTGAAGAAGAAGAAGATCTCTCCACCTCTCAAGTAGACAAACAAAGAACCCAAAATAAAATAAGACAACATCTTATTTTATTATCACATAACACAAAAGAATTTCAAAAGTTTGAAATTCAAAAGGTTAAACTCCCATAATTAAAAAGGTAACTTAAGCCAATAAATTAGGGGTTAAGCAAGTTGAGAGAATTTGAAAGTATTAGGGATTCGTGTGGGCCCCACCACACTTAATCCTCCCAAGGGAGGTTAAGTGGGTGTGGGTCCCAATTCCAACCTCCTTTGATAGGTTTTAACAAGTTAATATAAAATTGTTCTACACAATTTTATTTAACTCAAACTAAAAACCCCAAAAACTAACTTTCAACCCGCAACAAACGCAACCCCCGAAAAGGTCTCTTTAAGCGAATATCGGCGCTGCGAGTTCATCGGTGCCCTCTGATTTCAATTCCGAGCACCGGATCAAAAGTTAGGAATTCCCGCTCGTTCGTTCACTGAACGTACCCGAGCCAAACTTCGGAAATTAATTCCGGGCACTCCGGGCCTCGGAATCAGGTGCCGTCTTAAACCGCGCTCTTGTAAAAATCTAAAGAAAATTAAGAAAAAAATTTCCCTTGAATTTTACGGGTCTTTACATGAACCGAGTTCACTCCTCGTTCGAGTCTTGTTTCACTGAACCGTATTAACTTATCATTCCAGCCATGTCTATCTCAAGAGATATAAATCATTACCCAATGAATTGGAGAGAGATATAGGTCCCATCCATATAATAATGAAACCATTCTTATATGTGCCACAAAATAATAAAACATTTATCATAGCATAACCCATGTAATAAAATTCGGATTATTCAACATAATGCCACCATAACATAAACAATATAAGATAAAAGGAATTCATAAAAATAATTCCATCATAAAATAATAAAATCAATTTTTAAAAAATTTGGATAGAAACAGAACCCTATATTATCTTAGATGGAATATAATTTTGATAAAACACTTGATCTCTATTCTTGAGAAAAATATCCCTTCTACTTCAAAAACATTTTTCCTTTCATAAAAAGTCATACAATTTTATACTAAAATATGTTAATTAAAAATAAACATGAAAAATTTTAAAAGAATATTCATGGAAATAATGTTCTATGAAATCATAAAAACAATTCTTTCCATATATGTTAAAGAATATTCTTTCCGTACTTTGGCCGGAAAAGTCAAAAAGCATCGTGCACTAAAAATGACAAAATATTCCTTTCATATCTTTTACTAAAAATTCCCCAATAGGTAAAATTGTATATAACCAATTGTATGAGGATAGATATAATATTACATATTGAGGAAACATGGATTTGGATGATAAATATGACCTAGTAAATTCAGAAGTATAAACAATCTCGGATAAAAATGAGATTGTGATATTTTTCTTTACCTTAGGTATGATATGTTTTGTATGTATCTGAACCTCCTGTATAATGATTTAAATAAATTCATTGACTTATTAAAGAATCATATTCATTGTTATGATATCATATATGGTCATATTCATATCTTCTTATTAGTAATATTTCATCGATACTTGTTATTCGGGTGTTCATTGCATTACGTTCTTATAGAGACCTCATTTATAGAATGGTATTACTGTAATATATATCAGATTTATTCACTCAATTCTTTTATATAATCATGGTTTAATGATGATCATGTATAACGAATCACATCTCATTGGGGAGACGGTAAGCCATACATATGCACGACCAACGATATCGTTCCCATATTTATTGAATGGTCTTGGAGTGGATGATAAAATATCTCAGAATTAGTATCATGTTATAATAATAATATTTAGTTATTATTTACACCAATATACCCATCCAAGTGAGGTGGTGGTGGAAAAACTATTACACCACATCGTGGAGACGGTATTTCGTACGTACGCATGCATGGTGATTTCATTTTCCGTAGGATGGATAGAAGGTGAAATGGGGTTGTTTCATATTTATAATAAAATATCAGTATATTATTGATACTGATGTTATTAATTTATGATGAAACATATAAATAATAATAAGTAGAAAAATAAATAAATTGGAAAGGATCTGTAAAGGTTATTACCTCTACTTTGACGTGCCTCTTTTAAACCTCCCTTAGGGCACTAAAGTTGGTCTTTGAAGAAGACTAGGACCTCTAGTATGTTTTTTGGGAAGTGGAGAAGTTAAATTGGTAGGGTTAGGCTGAGATTAAAGGCTCAAAGTGCTGTGATGTGGATAGAGTGGAGGTTCCCTTTTATAAGGGAAGAGAGTGGCACCTTTGGAAACATAAGAAATATTAATTTATAAAAAATCCAAACCCCACATAAAAACCTCAAAAAATAACTCAATTCGAACACGAGATGAGATAAGGTTGTAATCTCAGCATCCAATAAAATTTAGACATGTTGGGAATTTATTTTAAACCTTATCAATTTGATTTATCCTTGTTTAATCTATTTTTTTTATTTACTATAATAATATTCTAATTTTCAAATTGTTATAAATAATTACGTATGTGTTGTAAATTGTCCATAATTGGATACATTATGACATTCTAGACTATATAAATTTCAATTTATAATATTTTAAATATTTATTTTATTTATAAACAATTTTATAATAAGTTATTTTTATAAAATAATATTAGGGTCGATTTTGACACTATTCATTTATTTGCATTTAAATAAAATCCAAAATAAAAGCTTTATTAAAAATAAAAGATTTAATAGATTCATAGCATTTCATATATTTCTATAAAATTAGTGGATCACATAAAATAGTTTATATAATATTTATTTTAATATTTTCAAAACCATTCATTTGATTTTTCAATCCATAAAATAATTTCAACATCACTATTGAGTCATTATTAATGAAAATTATTTAATCCATGAAAATTATAAATAAATTCTGATGATGTATATAATTTTATTAGATGTATGGATACTATTCATGTTCAATGTTTTATGAATTTTATCACTATATTAAAATTATTACACTTTTAAGATATAAGAGAGTGACATGTTGTCACTTCCTTTGGTATTAATTATCATTATATCTTTTTCATGGTCAAAAGTTAATGAAACTAATCTATTATGACCCATAAGTTATATTTGTCGACTTTTATTAATGAAATAGAATTTTATCATGTGGTAGTGTAATTTTATAATCTTATTTTTACCCTTAATTACCTGATTTACCTTTAACTATATTAAATAAAAATTACTGTAGTTACTATTCATAATGTCAAAAAATTAAAAGTAAAATATTAAAATATTTTGGACCCACTGAATCCAAATATGGAATCCATTTTTTAAAATTAAAAACAAATGAGTTGCAGTAATTAATTTAAATTTAGTCTTGTTGTTAAGGAAACAAGTTTTAAAAGTTAACACATTCTCAATGACTGAAATGTTTTTACCTACGAATTCAATGTAAAATTAATGGAAATGAAATAAATTACTTTAAATAGTAAAAAATATATTCTATTTTTACTTTAAAACCATTAAATTGTATCATTTAACTATATAAATTATCTGTATGGAAAAAGCTTTCTTATGAAATATTTAGCGAATTTTTACTATTCATCAAAAATATGAAAGTTATCAGAAAAGTATCAAAAATTTATCCAATGTAAATTTTTATATCCTAATTCAAAATATAAAATTTATTTTGTAAAATTGAACTTATAAAATTGTAAAAAATTATATTTAAAATGGGTGCACCATCAAAAGGCCGTAAAACTGCATTTTTTTAAAAAATACTTATTTTATCCGAAAAATTGATTTTATTTTCCTATCTCATTCTAGAAAATGTGTAATATGAATTATAATGTAGTAAAATTCGAATTTTGGTTAATAATATTAATAATGGCTAGTTTATAATATTGTCATAATATATCATTATTTAGTGAAACTCGGTACTGCGTATAATGCAAGCTATCGAGGAAGGTTTCTCTTGCATGTAATGAAAGCCAAGCCAGTGTTGTGTGTAGTGAAAGATTCCCTTGGTGTTTAGTATAACATAAGACATAAAAAACAATATTTCTCATAAATCTCAGGGTGTTACAAAAGGATATATCATAATTTTTATTAATTGATGACAAAACGGGAATTCAAAACTAATATCAAGTGAATAAATCAGTCAATAATATTTATGTAATTATAAATAATAATGTGTCCACTATGATATAACATGAAGGTTCCAGGAATAGAGGAAGCAGTGAACAAGGCATTCCCAACATATATATTTTCATGTTTAATGGTTAATATATTTTTTATATGAAGATAAATGACGTGATCAATGTAATTGAATTGAAGAACATTAAAAATATAAAAATGATAGAACTGAAGTGTAGGATCATTACATATTTGATATTATTTACATAAGAAATTAAATAAATTCCCCAGAAAAAATTATTTCTTCTTTGTTGGAACTAAAAATGTCTCTACATAGTATTATCGATGTAGTTTATGAATCAGTAATATATTCCCTCTGGTGGAGATCCACACATGTTCCACAATCATCCGAATGTCACCATATAAATCATTGGGTGTCAAAATGATATATTCTTTTGCTTTCATCATTATTATTTGATCAAACTGAGAATCACTTAAAGGAAGCGTTATCTTTAATCTCTATAGACTTGAGAGTGGAAGTGAAGCAGGATCTCTCTCAGTTCTTGACAGTAGTTTAGAGAGGGTACTCTTTAGGTATTGAATATTTGTCTCTAAAGATTTCATTGAGAAAAAAATTTATTTATTAATAAAATAATATAATTGGGTTTATATAACTGTAGGGTTAGAAAATAATAATTGCACATATAACCTTATTGTCGCTGTAATCCATGCGAACAACCTATAATAATAATAATAATTTTTATTTTCAAGTACTAACTCATGAATTAAATTAAATATTATTTATTCAAATATTATTCGATATATATTATTCCACATCGTTACCTTAAAATAGGGTTTCCATTCATTTAAAATATTTATTGGTCCTTGAATAAAGACTATTTATGTAATAAATAAATAACAATAATTTATTCACCAATTAATAAATAAATATAATATCTACAAGGCCAAAAATTAATATTTATTAAATATTTTTCTCTCATAATTTTCTATTGCACAACAGTTGAAAAAATATATGTGATCAAAAAACGTGAATACATTATAGACCATGAAAGGAAATGATATTTATTCAACTTCTTAAATATTAAATAATAATTTATTATTTAACTAATGTTCTAGATACACTATGTGGGTGTCCTTCTAGGTCTATTTATCCTTGGCATTAGGTGAAGAATCACAATGATCAATTTTAGCATCTGGAAACATGAAAATTCATCCATATAGAAGTTTTTAAATTACATAATGACATATAACCACATACATATTCATAGAATGTAATATAATTACTTCATCATGGTATCTCTAATCAAGTTGGTTGAATATTTGTTCCATCAACCTATGTGCTCAATGCCTCATTATTTGACTTTTAGAAAATTGAACATACCTATAGAAAACTATGTCTATGGATTTATTTAGTTGATATCATTTCAATAAATGGTCCTAACATATCAATTTTTGTTAAATATTAGAGGGGTCAAGTCCTTTGTCACATGATTCAATAATAAAATATTACTCAAGAAGTTCCCAGCATATCCTACCTCACCATGAAACTAGGTCATCATTTTCTCATCAATACTTAAGTGTATGAGAAGTACAATAAAAATTAATAATAATATTACATTCTAAGGATTTATAAATGTGTGTGAAAATAAAAACATCCAATGACACATAAATATTTGTATTATCTACTTGCATGTCATGTTATTTTAATATTCTAAACTGAATATTACCAAGGGCATATACCACGAGAAGATTCCTCAAATTCTCATTAGTCTCCACCACTAATAGCCTTTATAATTTGTTTCCCACAAATGATTTCATCCAGCTATAGATCAAATATTAAACAATACTCTCAGGGCACTCCTTCATTCTCATCATAGATAAAAAATTCTATGATCTTTTAGTGCAATAACAAATATTAAGAAATTATCACATACTATGTTACAAAATATAATAATCTTGATGTGATAGAGTTTATTAATTTTCAAATATAAATAAATATTAGTTATCATGGAGTTAACAAAAGTATGTTCTAAGGAACCGGCTCTAATAGACCCCCACATTCTTTAGAGTCAACTACGAACAAATTTCTCTCTACTTGTTATCACATGATACTAATGCTTTTGTTAAGATATGCCCTTAATCAAGGGGTACACCATGTTTTCTTCTATAATAACGTTTCTTACTATAACTTCCCACCTCTATGAAAAATCAATCAACAGGTGATACTTCAAGAGTATTTTCTTTTTCCATTCATGTGAACATTGAACTCTTTTGGAGCCACCACTATATTATTATCATAATACAATGTGATAGCGTATTTATTTATGGGTACCACATAATGATCCTAGAAAATTGATCACATATATTCACATTCCATGGATACATTTTAATCCTCTATATATTCAAACTTTGCTATATTATCGGTGAAAATTATCTTCTATGAACTATTTTTTATCACACAAAAGCTCCACTAAGATAGATAAATATACTTATCGCAACTTTAGTTCATTCTAATAACTTTGAAACTATAATAAGTAAAACCCATAATGTCCAACCCTTGATCCCCTCCATACACCCCAAACATATCCTTAGTTTTTTTGAGATACTTGAGTATATCTTTAATAAAAGACTGATGTTATTCTCTTGGATGAGCTTGATATCTATTTACATTGCCCAACATATTCAAAACATCAGTTTTGGTATATAACACAATAGACATGATTGATCCTATCATTGATTAATATGAGTTATAACTCATTATCTCTTTCTCATGTTGTTTTTAAGACACATTTTCTTAGAAACATGTATACCGTGTGACACAAGAACAAATACCAACTTGGATTTTACTATACTAAATATATTTGGTATTTGTTAAATGTATGAGATTTGACTTAGTCCATGTATAATCATTGACATACCATGTATAATCTTGATCCATAGAGTTTCTACTTCTTCATCTAATTCCATCATGGATAAACACATGATTTTCTATCCCTTAATTGACTATTGGACAAGTTTTTCATTTCTAACAAGTAATATTCAATTGACATATACTTATAAGATAATTACCACCTTAACACTAAACCTATTATAAATACATAGATCACATTAATTTTTAGTGAAAATAAATAAATTTATAAGTTTGTATAGTAAAACGTTCCATGACCTTGATTGTTGTTTCAATTTATAAATGGCTCTCTACAACTTGAAAATAATTATGGCATCAACTAAAGTCACAAAACCTTCTCATGGTGACATAAAAATATCTTCTGCAAGGTTCCCATAATGGAAAGAAATTCTGACACACATCTAAAAAATTTCATAATCTTCAAAAAATGCTACAGAAGGTATAATTATGATGGATTTAGACATGGAAATTGGTAAAAATGTTTTATTATAATAAATTATTTTATTAGTCGTAGACCCCTTTTCCACTATATTTACTTTATAAAAATTTAACTTACCTTCCATGTCCATTTACCATTTAATACCCATTTTTACACAATAGGATTTTCATCAACTAGCGCATCAACTAGAAAACCAACTAGGTTATGATACATGGAATCCTTTTCCAAATCCATGTATTCATGCAATCTTGTAGATTCTCATCTTTCCAATTCCTATTTATCGGAGAGAGGTTTTTCATTTTCTTCTAATAATGAGTCACAATATTTAGAGACTAGAAAACCATATCTCTCTAGAAACCATACCACACCAATGGTCTGAAATAGTACATGTATTTCAGGAACTACTTCTCCCATGGGGTCCTTTAGAATATAGTCTTGTAAAAAATCTAGTATATCTTGATCATATACATCACCAAATTCTATCATTCTCCCACTATATTTTTTTGAGTATGTTAACCCTCTTATGAAATATTATTTTCTTGGATATAGTCTATTTCATTTATGAGGGGTTGTATTGGAAATAACCTTTTCCTTCCTTAAGAGACCCTAGGAATATAAATGTTATTCCCGAGGGCACTAGATTTTTTCTCTAAAAGAGACTTAACAAACACACCAAAACCACATACATATGTATTCAATTAGGGAAGTTTATTTCTACTTCATAACTCCAAGGGAATTCTATTTTTCACTTTAGTTAGACCTCAGTTTAATTTATATAGTACATTTTGTAATGAACATCACCAAAATGATAATTTAATATATTCATGGCTCATCATTGACCTTACCATGTATAACAATGTATATTTCATCCTTTAAATAATTCTATTCCAATGTAAATTGTATGGTGGAGTGAGTTATGAAATAATCTCAAACTCCCATAGAATGATGATAAACTCTTAACTAATGTATTCAACACCATTATACCATCAATTTTTATTGGTAATCTTTTAAATTTAATTCATCACTTCATTCATGAATTTTTTTAATTTACTAAACACCCCATACATATACCTCATAAATTATAAATAACCATATCTAATAAATTCATCAGTAAATTTACTGAACTAATAATACCTACCTATAGCTTTTACTAAAAATGTCCCACTCAAGTCATTGTGTACCAACCCTAAAAGCTTTATGACCCATTCACCCTATCCTATGAATATTGTTTTGGTAAATATTTCTTGAAAATAATCATTAAATATTTTATGCGACTTTTACATAAAATATTCTAAATAACTATCCTGCTAAAGTTTTTTAAACACATCAAATTTATATGACCATTATAGTGAGTTTATACCTATGTGTTATATGATTTACGTAAACATGATTTGTTATCTATTTCTCATATATTGTTTTTTAAATTTAATACATAAAGACCATTATTTAAATGGCTCATACTATAAAATATATTTTTTTTATAAATTGAAAAACGTATTTTCACATTTGAAAAAAATCCATTTCCATATCGGAATTATACAAAAAATATATTATTGGTATCATTTGGTACCAAAAAAACTATTAAAATTTATATCTTTCATATTGTTAATTTATGTTGGTAGTCTCTAATTTCTAGAGCATCCAATTTCACAACATTAGAATTTTATAAATCCACATCTCCTATGAAAATATTCCAGAATCTATTTAGATCTGGTATTTAGATACGTATATGATCACCACAACCTATATCTAATAATAAATGGGTATATACTAATAGATTTCACTTCATAATTAATTCACCTTTATCTTCCCCTTACTTCTATGTGTAGCTCATCTTCTAGTGGCCATGCTTTCCACATGAAAAAGATACTACTTCATTTTTCATTCCCAACTTGTGGAACTTCCACTGCATGGATGGTCAGTTCTTAGAAAGTTTATAATTTTTTGGATTATTGTGTCACATTTACATTTTCTTCATTTTCTAATTCGCTATAAATATTTTTTATTTTCCATTACCTATGTCCTTATCGACTTTGAGAATCCGAGTAAAATGTTCGGAAAGGCTCTTCTCATTATTTATCATGTAATAATTAACATTATAACAAGAGATAAAATTTGGTAATATGGAAAGTATGAGATATTTTTGAAACTCATCTAGGAATTTAATACCTAATATTTCTTCATGTTTTATTTTTCTAGTAAGATAAACTACATGAGGATGAACTGGCTCTTACTCTCCAAAATGAGTTGCAAACATAGCATTGAGGATCTCATATCTCCCTTTTCATGCCATCTATTGATAGAGTTATTAGTTGTGAGATAAAATTCTACACAAACCCATTTATAAGTGTTTATTTATAATTTAATTGGTCATGATTGATATCATGAAAAACAAAACATCTCTACCATTTTTCAAATTTTTATCAGAGAGATATAACTCTTCCTCACTAGACTTTTTTCGAGGAATATATAGAATATGATCTTCCAGAACATATAATTTAATTTCATGATATAGGATAATGTTTATGTGAATTTACCAATGTTGTAAATATTTGTAGGAGAGAAGTTTATTCTAATCATGTATGGATTACTCTGACATGTTTGAAGTAATGTTTATTTCAATTTTAAAAAATACAACGATAAGAGTTTTAATACTTTATCGGAAAACATTTCAATAAAAAATAAATATTAAATTTATTAATATCCCACATTTTTATCAAAACCCAACATATATCTCTATTGGATACAAAATATAATGTGAACTAATTTACGTCAACCCAAAAAAATCAAGTTATAATTCCCTTATATCTGAAAGCACCCAAATTTTGGAAGTTCAAGTCTTTGAACTATGATTTGATTTTAAATCAAGTAGGATAAGGATGTACATGTTTAATATATATAATTGAGGGACTTCATGTTTATGTTTAAATTTATAATCAAAATCATCATTAAATTATTGTTAACATTAAGTTGAATTACTTATGCTAATAACCTTTCCATAGAGAATTTTCATGCATAGGTTAGTTTATTTTAATTATATCATTCATTCATATTAATTCATTAATTAATGTGATCCTAAAAAAATAATGATATAACCATGAGAATTGTAATAAATAACATAATAATGTTCTAATATCATGAGATATTACTAATGGAGAGTTAATCAACTGGATTATAAACTAATATTTTACCAAGAGAAAAAACCATGAATTTTTTTCATTGTTTAGGTTGTAGATTTATACCTTTATATCTATGTATCTCTCTTAGATTGGGATCTACTCTGCTTAAAAATCGAACTACCTATACTATCTTGGGATCTCCATCAATTATATATTCTATTACTCACACATAAGTGATTGGAACTTAAGTATTTGTAAAGGGGATTACATAAAAAACGATGGGCACAAATACCCTTATATAAGGAGAGGAGGGATGACAGACAATCCAAAAAATTAATTTAATAACTAATTAAACAAAATCATTCACATACAAATTTTCAGTCTATTCCCAAGACCATCCACATACATGAAATGAACTATACATTCAACAAAGTTATCATTAAATTTCAATCGTTCTAATATAAGATAAAACACAGTCAAAATAATTAACTATACCCTTCATCTAATAAATTATTTTACCTTAATTAAAATCTAAATTTTCTTGAGATTCTCATACATCGTAATTTTAAACAAAATAATTTTTTTAATATTAGATGTGTCCCAAAATTTACCGTAGAGGAGACATGTTGGGTACCAATATGAAATAGCTAATGTGTATTATATTCATATATATTTTACTCATGAGGAATCTAACATACCTGAATTATCACATAATGTTATAGTGTGTACTATTTACTTAATGAACACACATAATAAATGGTATTTACATTGATTTTAGTATTTTTATGGTGAATGACTAATAAGTTTTTTACAAATTATACAAGATATTATATAATGGAAACAACACAAAACATTAATTAGACTATTAATATATATAAAATAAATTACATGAAATGTGCAATAAAATTAATGAACACATGGAATACATGTTTATTAGGCTTAAGTAGTATAAAAATTTAATTTTTATTTCTATTTTATTTGGTAATAACACATGTGGTGTACATTCTACCTAAACATTGTGTATTATTCTCACAGACTATCATTGACACACGCATAGGGACTTATTTTATAACCATATAAAAAATATCGCAGTACATATAGTGTACATGGGATACAAGGTGAATGATCTCTGAGTTACCTAGTCACCAATCATGTAGGTCATATAAATAAATATGTGGCTTGACTATGACTAAAGTACTACATTTCCTATACAAAAGTTACCCGACATGTACACCAGCTGCTTGTGCACCAGGATGGCATGTTCATCACATTTCATGTAATTAAATTCATCACATGAAATAAATTCACACATCTTGAATTAGTCTCAAATTAATTTATGGTGAATTAATCTATTTTACATGATGTATACATCTAGGGCACACAGACTGTACTCTTTTTTTGTTCATAAAAAATCCTTGACACCTCTAGAAAATATCTCAAAATTTATTTCATTCATAAAATCAATTTATTTGATTATATTTATAAGAAACGAAGTGGAAGAAAGAATATATCAAAATTTAAATTAAGAATGGCTGTAATGGAATTCAAAACTAATTAAAAATGCATAATTTAGTCAATGATATCTGGTTGTAGTGGATGTTAGAGATGGGGCATACCCAACACAATGTATGGCCATCATTGATGATTAATCCAAGATTTACATCATAATGAACTTCGTGATCAATGGAATTGAATCAAGGAATATAAATAAAATAGTAACATCATGATAAAATAACATGATAATAAATAAAATTTCCTTATTAATTTATGAAAACAATGAATTACCATGGGAGGTATTATTTCTACACTGATGAATCTGAAAATGGTTCTACATCTGAACATGATTTCATTATAGGAATCAAGAATATATTCCTTCCAATGATGATCCACATGAGTTCCAATATCCTCTTAACATATTCCTTGTAATTTTCGGGAGCTACAACAACAGATCCTTACTCTTAAATTATTCACGTTAGATCTCCCTAAGAATCATTTAAAGAAAGGGTTCTCTTAAATCTCTCTAGACATGAGAATTGTGGTGGGGAAGCATATATATCCATCACTGAGAGCATTATTAGTTATGTTTATGTCTTTTTTCTTTGATCAAATTCTCAACAGATCTCATTAGGCAGAAAACAAAAACTAGGACTCTTAAGAAAATAATTTAATTGGGTATACATATCAGTTGGGAAATAATATAATAATTTTACATGAACCCTTATTTTTTTCATAATCCCTACATGACCCCTTATCTATATTATTATTATTGTTACTATTTATTATTATGTGATAAACTCATGAATTAAATTATACATTATTTATTCAAATAATATTCAATATATATAATTTTTCACCAGATCTTTAAAATTGGTCTACTATTGCTCATCAAAATTTATAAAAACGTAAATAATGTCGATTTATTCAATAAATAAATATAAATTTATTATTCACCATTTAATAAATTAATACTATATTCAATAAATTAAACATAAAAGTTATAAAAAATTCTTCAAACAAAATATTCTTTGAATAACTAGTGAAATAATATATGTTTTCATGTAAACCAGGATAATTATTAATCCATGTGTGGGGAAAGTTTTATGGAAATTTTTATTAAATAAATAAAAATATATTAATTAACATAGGTTATAGATTCACTTAGTGCATGACCCTATAGGCCTCTTCCTCGGTAGCATTAAGAAAAACGAACCAAAGTAAAAGGATAACATCTAGAAACATGATAAGGTACCCATAGATAAATAAGTTAATGTCTCAATATAATAAAACTACTTACTGAATCATAATATATAATATAATCCCCTTTTCTTGAAATCCCTAATCAAGCATTTTGAATAATAATTCCATTAGCCTATGTGCTCGGTGTCTCTTTCCTTGAATTTATAGAAATCGAACATCCTATTGAACACTATACCGATGATATTATTTGAACTATATAATTTCCATAAAATTCCTTGAGATATAAAATTTGATTAAAAGAATAGAGCATAAAAAACCTTTCTACAAATATTCATTAATGAAATATTTCTCATGAGACACCAAACATATCTTACATCACCCCTAATATATGTTTTCAAAAATTTTCTGAACACATAAACGTACATGATTTAGAAAACTCATTAATAATAATAATACTATCTAAAGATCAATAGAAATATACATGGATGGGAACATAAAATGACCTATATTAATGTGGATTTTCCATTAGTAGTTCTCATTTTCAAAATATCATGTAGTAGATATAATATAGGGAGTCTATAATGGGAATGTGCTACAAAGTCATATATGTATCTACCCTAGAAATATTATATCATTCATATCGCTTAAATGATTTCATCCAACTATTGTACATATGTTATAGAATACTGTCATGGAACTCTTGGTTTTTCATCATAGTGGGGACCTTCTTTGACCTTCTAATGGAAAAGATACTCAGAAGACATTATCATATACTATTTCAAACATAAGAACAATCATGACGTGATAAAAAGTTTATTAATATTCAAAAAACAATATTTATTATCATAAAGTATATAGAAGTATGTTATATGGAACCAAACCCAAAAAACACTATAATAGGATAATATTATTCAATTCAGAATCTCTTTTGAACAGTTTTGAGGAGAATAATAATTCGATCAAATTTGAATTTTAAAAATAGAACTGGGATAATAAGGATAAAAACTAAATAATACCTAGGTTAATATATATATATATATGTCATGTATGTGTTATCCATTTACTTTTCATGGTTTCACTTTATTTCCTTTAATAGTTTAAATGAATATAAATATTCATAATTTAGCAGATATTTTTTGTTAATGTATCATAATAGGTGGAACTGATTCAAAATATAATGTGAAGAATAATTTAATGACTAAAAAAATGATTTTCCCAACCCAATGGGAGTAGAAATCTTTAATTTCATAATTTTTTTTTCAATTTTCTCTTGTTTTTAATGAAAACACAAATTGGGGGGAACACTAAAATATATATATAAGAAAGTGCATGTTTTAATTGACATTATTTAATGAAAAAGGCCTCGGATTTTCAAGGGGTCTTTTAACACCTTAATCATTAAGAAATTGATAATCTCTATTAAAACATTCTTCTCCATCATTAAATTTTATAAGAAGGATAGATTCATATTGTCTATTTTTCATACGATGTATAAAATATTCAACGGTGGATTTTTGCCAAAAATATGCTGCTTTAGGTGGATATTGAAGTGACGAAGTATTAGGAAATATGGAAAATTTGTTTCAAAGTATTTTCCCTCACACTCTCCAACTAAAAATATAGACCTAATTCATTTTCCTAATTTAAATATATGATGATTACATTATAATGTATAAGGAAAACATCACAAATAATTCAGGATACACCACCGTATTTTTTATTTTCCCTAAATATAATGTCAAACACTTCTTTTGTGGGACAAATATGAATATATGAAATGTATTGGCTATTCGAGTGTTTAAAATTTGGGAGGAAAATGTCTGATGTTCCCTCAACATAGAAATGGATATTAGAAAATCTGAAGTGTCTCTTTGGACTAGAGATAAGAAGCAGAGAATGGAATATAATTATAGTAGTGTGAGGAAAAATCTCCTGGGTTAATAATGTCCATCATATCCCTTTTCAAAATGGTAGGGAGAATGATATCTGAATTTTATTAAAAGGGATATGGTTTTCTTTGGGTGTGAGATGGAAGGGATCCAAGATAGTGATTTTCGATGGGAGAAACCCTCTAATGTGATGGAATAAAGGAACGCTCTAGTAGACCCTCATACCAATGCCCAATGTTTCGACAAAAAGGGATAATGAAAAAAAAAATCATCACCTAAGACAAGGGTTGTCCCTGCAGACTAAAAATAACAACCTCCAAGGCCAAGAGACAAATTGTGATATTTTTCAATCATAACTAGTGATATTTTTCCCCACAATGAATTGGTGATAGGTGAACTAGTTATTCATTTATGAACAATAAAAAAAATTGGTTCTATTTATGAAAATTGTTTTATATAATTAAATTTAAGTTGAAAATTACCACACCACCTCAAAACATGGAATTCACATTATCAATGAAGATGAAGAATAGGTCAATTATTTCATCCCAAGAATATAACTCATTGACTATTATTATTTGAGGGGTGAATTTCCCTGAAATCCTTTTGATAATCCCTTTATATTAATTGAATTCTATTATGAGAATGGATTGGATTTAATTGTATTAATTGAACATAAATTATTGAGGGAATGAAATCACGCTCCATATTGAAATTCTCCCTCTAATTCTATACAAATGATAGGTGGAGGATGTATTTTCCTGGGTACCATCATCTAAAGAATTGATATTATTTCCTCAAGAGTAAGGATAACATTCTCAAATTATTGAGACTAAATAAAACATCAACCATGATGCAATCTTATTATTAGGGATTTCACTGTAGGGTTTGCGGAATAATTTCTTGGTCTTGCTCTTAAATTAGATGTTGAGTTCACAATAGAGATCTACCAATTTATTTTAAAATAACCAAGACCCCATATAGAATGTAATTTTTAAATTTTATGGGACTGAATAAGTAAAAATAGAATAATATGGTTATAGGGTTTATTTGACTTTGTGCTTCACTATAGAGTGCATGACTAATCTTCATCAATAAGAAGGATGGGTCAATTTTCCTCTACATTGATTATCGTGAGCTCAATAACATCACGATAAAGAATAATTGAAACTGATTAAAGGCTTTTCTGATTGATTATCTATGGGTATCCCAGTACCTCTCTAATGGGGATATTCAATCATGATATTATCATGTTAAAGTCAAGATAGAGGATAGCCTAGAGTCCATTGTTTTATATAAGGTATGAGGACTATGAGTTCATATTGATTCCATTTGTACTCACTAATTATCTAAAAATCATCATGGAGTTAATGAACAGATTAAATAGGGATTAACTCAATAAATTCATGATATACTTTATAGATTAAAATATTATAGGCTAAAAAATTATAGAGGTACATGAGGAGTATTTTAATTTAGTACTGAAGACATTGTGAAAGGAAATTTTATTCACAATGTATAGTAAATGTGACTTTTGTTGTAGCATGTTACATTATCAGGGGATGTTATCAACAAAAAATGATATATATGGATCCATAAGAAAATAGTGTAAAATAATTGATTGAATAAAATAAAATCTATGATGTAAATACAATGTTTCCTTGGATTAGCTGGATATTATCAATGATTTTGGATAATATTCTCATGATTGTAAAGACCAATAACTAAGATTAATCATAAGGGAGTCAATTTTTCTAGAATTACGAATTTGGAGAATGATTGATTTTTTTAATGAGAGTAAAATAACTTATAATATTCTCTTATTACCCACAAGTGGGTAAGGATTTATGATCTACAATGATTCATCAAAAAAGTTATTATTGTACGTGCTATTACAGTATGATGATGTGATTTTTTGTACCACCATCCAATTAATGATCCTTGAGATCAATAAGCTATATCATGATCTAAAATTAGCTATAGCGATCTTCACAATAATTATTTGGTGAAATTACATCAAAATAGAAAAGTGTAACATATATAGGAATCTTAAAATACTTAAGAACATATTCACAGAAAAGGAGATACATATGTGATAAGTAAGGTGTTTAGAGATGATAAAGGATTTTTATTGTTCAATCCATTACAATTATGGGAAGGAGATAAATTTTTTTATTATTTGAGTAGAAATGAAAGAAAAAAACCTATTCCTAGTGAAGATTTCAAGGGATCCAATTTTATAATATATCTAGAGAATGGAGGGATAAAAATAGTTATATCTTTATCTTAACTTTATCAAATAAATGGGAAACAATCTATTCTTGAAATGATCCAAGTGGCCTACAAAGATGATGAGTTTCTATATAAGAAGGTAGTAAATATTCTAGAGTTATTATTTAATAAATATAGAGTCATAAGGCTTTAAACCTTAATGTGTGTGCCATATAAACATTAAATAATGTGGGAACTTCTAGATGATGTTCATATATCTTCCATATATATTCATCCAGGATGCACTATGATGTATAGATGCGTGAAGAAAAACATATGGAGGAATTACATGAATTGAGAGACTGTGTAATGTTTATCTCAATTCTGGGTATGAAAAAAAGTCAACATTGAATGGAACTAGTCTAAGGGTACGATGCATCCATTTCCAAAAATAGTATTCAAATGTGAAAACATTACTATGGATTTTCCATATGATTCCCGGAGACACCAAAAGGTAATAATGCCATATAATTTGTAGCTGATCAGTGCAAAAAGTTATCTCATTTCACAATAATCATGTAATATTTCTCAATTTAAAATCACATTAAGATATTCACAAATAAAATGGTAATACTACATACAATTCCAATATGTGTTGTATCTGATCTAGATTTCAGGTTAACCTCATGGTTTTTTAGATGAATTAAATAATCATTGGATTCAAAACAATGATTCCATAATTATTATCTCCCACAAATGTATATTCAATAATAAAATACCATTCAAACTCTAGGGGATACTTTGAGATCTTATTCGGTGGATTTACATGGATGTTGGGATCCACGCCTTCCACTAAGATTGTTCTCTTATTACTAGTCCTTACATTCTAAAATTTGTTTTTTACATTATAAGATAATTTATGGGAATTTCAATCACACTCAAACATACTTGGATGATGTTGGAGAGTGGGAACTTATGGGACCATATATTATCGAAGAGATGACCGATAAGGGATAATATATTTAGAATCATTTTAAATCCACAAAAAGATTATAGAAATGATATAAATTCAAAAATAAATGGGACCTAGAGTTTGAGTCTATAGATAAAGTTTTCCATTATATATCACTATAGAATAATTTCATACAGTTCATTAGAAGGGAAATATTAGTCTAAGATACATCGGTGCCTTTGATATCCTTTATCGCGTCAGTGTGGTGGCCTATAGATTAGCACTCCAACATTAACTATCTCAAGTACATGTTGTGTTATATGCATCCCCATTGAAGAATTACATAATAGAAACTTCACATTTACTATGACCAATGTTGGTAACATTTTATTATTAGCTTTCATATGAGGATAAATCAGGGAAGAGAATAGATCATTGATAAAGGATTTTATAATGAAACAAACTCACCTGGTCAAAATGTTATGGTGGAACTACAATGATTAGGAAAAAAATTGGTACTGTAAGAGGTGATGAAAAAGATGTACACTCATATTATTTAGTGTATGAAAATTTAAGGTTATAAATTTTTTAAATGGATAATAATGAAATGGCCAAAAAATTTATAAGTGAAATTCAATTTTCAAATGAATAAATTCTTTATCATGTAATATTGTTATAGAAATAAAATTCACTACTTTAGTTATGTGGGATAGTTTTATTATATTATATTTAATAGATAATTAGTCATCATATCCATTGATAATAGAGAAATATTTTAATGACCATTGATATTATTATATTAAATCTTATGATAAATTCAAATTGATAAAGATGGAAGAAGTGACGACATCGACTACTAGGATTATACACAATAAATCCCATTTATAATAACTATTGAAAGGGATAACATTATGGGGATTTTACCTTCACCGATTCCAAGCCAGGATTCCAAAACAAAATAATGAATTAAATATTTTACTGTATACTTTCAATATCATCAATATCATAACCCAAACCTTGTATCCCTAACCACCCCATGAAAATTTCACCGCCATAGACCATACCCATAGGGAATTTAAAAAGTGTAATAAAGAGATATGTATATATACCTATCCATTTTTTATATTAATTTTTAAATTATAAAAAATTGACTTTGTTTAAAATTAGATTTGGATACAATGAAACACAAATAATATTTTCGGGAAATATTTAGTTTCAATCATGACAAACATTTTACTCAATTCATGAATTTTCAAACATGTAATATATTAATAAAATATTATTATTATATAACATCTGTTAAATATAAATTTTTATATAATTTTATAAAGTAAAAAATAATTTTTATAAGGGTTCGGAAATTGTTACTATAAAAAACTAGTATTTCCACTAAATTTGGATATTTTTTATTAAAAGTATAAACATTATTATTTATATAATTATTTCTATAAAATAAATATTAACTATTAATATTAAAACATCATAATTAAAAAGTGGTGATTTTTCACATTTTTCTGATATAATAGAAGTTTCAACTAATAATTGAACACAATATAATCATACAGTTTTTATAATGACATTATAATGACCAAAAAATGATGGAATGTATTCCATAAAAGGAATCCAGGATCAAATATATATTTCATATTTATAATAATGTGTTTTATTATTATTTGATTAATTTTATAGGACTTTAATGAATCCTCCAAAACATGTAAAATATTTTAAATTTTAAATTTAAATTCATTATAAAAATAACTCCCTTCCACATCACGAATAATATTATTTTAATGATATTGGTTATTAAAATTATTAAATAATTAAAAACACAAATTTTTTTAAAAAAATAATAGAAGAGGACATGTGAAGTTTTCTATTTTTATTAAATTTTTATAGAGACTCCAAATCTTATTCTTGGAAATTGATAAAGAATTCTTCTATCCTTATCCATATTATAAAAGAAACTTTTTAAAATTATTTATGTTGGTATATTTATTCAAACATTGACATGACCCATCCCCCAAGGCCGGTGTCAAGACTACAACAAGCCCACCTTCAACAGGCCAGGGGCTAGTGACTTGCACTAGAAAGGCATATCCCAATATTGGAATGCATTGTATTTTAAATTATACACACATAGACAGTACATACCACATAAAGAAAGCAAAAAAGGTAAGAAAGTAGTACAGCAACCACAAAGTATCACTACCAAGAGTAAAGTTGGTAAACTAAAGGTAAAGGGGGCCATAATACAATCCTAATTGAAAGGAAAAGTAAATCAATATTAGAAAAAGATCTAGAGGTTGTCCGCCAAGTATCCAACCTAAAGGGCAGGTATAACTCTCTATCGGTCGTCACTGTAGCACACCACGTCTATTGATCCACGTGAGAGCACCATCTAGTCCTGGCTCCACAAAGTCCCAGTCAAAAATTTCTGTCATTTGTACAAGACACCACAAGTGCGGGCGAAGACCATGTACTAGTGGGTATAATAATACTCATTAAGGACCCCGAGACCCCCAAAGTTCTCTCAGTAATCCTTGATGGAAAGCTCCAAAATTAAAATACCATAGAGGTAATACCACCAATAAAGATCTCAAAAACATATCATAATGTAAAATATGCATCTCAAAGTATGTATAAATTAATAACATAAGTAAATATGAATATTCTAAAATCTAGATCATCTTATCTTGTTGAGAGGCTTTCCTGGTGATCCACACAGTGTCTCTTGGTGCTGACCCAAATAGGGTTTCTAGGTGCTGTCCCACATCAGTTTGCTATATTCAGACCCACTCATGATCTCTAGGTGCTGACACACACATAAAATCTGTAGGTGTTAACCCACACATGATCACTCTATGCTTAACCACACATGATCACCATTCATTCTTCACATCACAACTAGCCACTAGATTCCTTGACATAACACACTTGATTCTGGGATGATCCATTCCTCAATCCATCATTCATACCTAAACCTCCAAAAATCCCTAAATAGAGTTACCCTATGGACCATCTCATTATAAGAGTCCCAATGCAACATATGGCACTTCGAATGGATGCCCGATCAGTAAGATATGGGTATTTCAATAAAAAGGGTTGTTTGGATTTGAGTCTGATCCAACCCAGCCATATGACAACTTCCAAAAAAACTCACACAGTGTATCATAGAAGGCAGCCTCATCGCAAGGGTTTCACCTCCACTAACAACATGTCAACCAGACACTCAATTTGAGAAATACATGTGTTTTAGTTAAATGGGGGTCGATGGAGGCTGTGTATGGGTCGACCCGATTTGACGAAACTAACATGACCTGGTCCGACCTGTCCCGATATGGTGTTTATCTACTGGTATCACAGGTCTGGCCCAGTAGCACGGGTCCGGCTCTGTAGCGTTGGTCCATCCTCGCAGAATGGGTTCGGCCTAGTGGCACAAGTTTGGCTCAATGGTTTTCCTAGTCCACTAGAGGTGGGCCAAACATTCGCCTAGTTCGGATGCGGCTCCCAGCAACGTCTGGAACCCCTGCTTCCCCCGTGGACGTGGGACCTCCTCTTTGCTACGGTCGAGTGACCGTAGCCCTCTGTTCTGCACATGGTAATTGATGTGGACGAGTGACATCATCCTCCACATCACCTACGGACTGGGACTATGGGTTGACTAGGTCCACACAACTCCAGTGTGGCACCATAGATCTCCTACACTGTGGTCGAGAGACTTCTGCCTCATCCATTTTCTCGGGAGGTCCTAACATGCGCTGCCATCATCACGCCACTACGACCCGTAGTCCATGGACCTCTGCTACCATGGTGCACCGATAGGCATGCCACCTCATTCTTCCCACTTCTGCCAGCTTGTTCCACCTCCGCCAGCACTGGTGTGCCGACGGTTTTCTTCTACGGTCCTTTGAAGTTCCTCTATTGGTCGGTTTATCGATCCTTTTACATCTACAGAATCTTTAGGCCTTCACCTTCACTATGACAGCCTCAAACTCACTTTTCCTCCATTTAGAGAAATCATCCACGAAGAATACACATGTGGAGGGGCACGATCCCTGTTAGTGTCTACCCACACCCTATGAATTAGTAGTTTGAAAATATGGTTAGGATTAGGGATTTGAATCTTAGAAAAACAAGTAGTAATATAATCCCGGATATAGAAATCCAAAAATGAATTCACCCTCTCACAAGAAGGAATGATCTATGGATTAACCTATCTGTTGGTTAATCTTTATTCGTCGTTTAGAATAAAAATGGGGAACATAAAATTTTTCAAACCCCTAGGTCTTCGACATTCATTTCCACAATAGAATGTCATCGAGGTTTCAAGATGTTGAAGTCATTCATCGCTTCTGACTCTTTTCTTTGAGGTGAGTTGAAGATGATTTCCATTCATCCGCATTTGTCGTTCTTTGTTAGAGAATAATTTCATCAGAGGTTCATCATAGAATCCCCATAGATTAATCCCTCCTTCCACCAACATGTTCGTTTAATAAAAAGAAAACACATTATAGCATTTCTATAATTCTACGACATGGCATCTTTACAATGTTTCATTTATGAAATTGCATAGCTGTTATATATTCATTGTGATCCATTAAGGAGATTCCATAATTGTTCCGTAGAATCGCCTCGTTTCCGCACTGTAGCATCATTGTCGGCCTCTCAATTGTGTGAAATAAAAATAAAATAACTTTTTAAAGTTAATTTATTGTTTTTATGAAAACTACTAAAAATTAACTTTTCCGTCCAACCCTTACTGGTCAAAGTTAAGACCTTTCTAGTTGAATCTAGGCATTATATGTTTGATGGTATCCTTGTATATTTTATCTAAGAACCAGTCCAAAAGTGACAAAATCCCACTCATATGTTTACTAAATGTACATTAAAAATGTTAAAAATTACTTTCTGGGAACTCCAAGCCTCGAGAATCAAGTTCTGTCAAATCGTCCAGTTTCAAAATAATTACATATAATTAAAAAAATTATACAAAAACTCTAATATACTAAATTATCTCCAGATTCAGGATTTACATCCCCAAAAGGAAAAAAATGGTTAATAAAACAATTGGGGGTACAGAGTGTGTATCTGAGCCTCCCACTCCCATGTGCTCTCCTGGAGGTTCACGTGCAACCACTAAACAAACACCGGAGGAATCGACTGTCTAAAAAGAACACTCTCTTGTTGATCCTTAATCTCAACCAAGAAATCAATAAACGTTTCCCCATATTAAATGTCTAGCTCACCCTAGTCGATAACGTACAATGTATCGTTCAAGTACCTCCTCACCCGTGACATGTGAAATATTTCATGCACCCGGTGTATCTAGGGGGGAAGAGCTAGGTGGTACGCTACCTCACTAACCCTACTCTGAATCTATAAAGGCCTGAATAACCTTGGAGATATCAGGAAACCCCAGCCAAATCTCTGTATTCCCCTTTTTGGAGAGACCTGAAAAAAAACATGGTCTCCCACCTCGAACTCCAAGGGCCTCCGTCTCCTGTCGGCATATGACTTCTACCTACTCTTTGTAATCCTCATCTGCTCTTGTATGATCTTCACCATCTCAGTGTCAGTCCATACCATATCTAGAACCATGAGTGCTGACTCACATGGTTCAGTACAACATTGAGGTGATATACAAGGCCGCCTGTACAAGCCTCAAATAGTTCCTGCCAATGCTGGAGTGATAGTTGTTGTTATATGAAAACTCCACTAGTGGTAGGTGGTCCTCCTAACTGAGACCCAAATCTCAGACACAAGCATGAAGTGTAACACCCCGATCTTCCACGATACGCTTCTCATTCAATAATGCAATGGCTTGCATTGTACGCAACTTCAAGTTCTAAATCACCGCGACTAATCAAAGTAGCCGATATGAATAGTAATAACCACTTTTTCAAAATTATAGAAATTTAATATTTCAAAATGGACTTCATTTTTGGATTCGGAATATAGAAATTAGCCTATGTTGAATTTTTGGTATTTTTCTGAGAACTTCTAATTTTTTATGAATAGTGAAAAATACTTAAAAACAACTTTTTTAATCAAAATAATTTATAGTGATAAATTATACTATTTAGTGGTTTTAAAGTATAATTAGAATATATTTTTACCATTTTATGCAATGGTGGTCATTAGAATTAATTTAACATTGAAATTGGACATAAACAATTGCCAATCTTTTGATATAAATTGTTTCTTAAAAACAAGTTATTTGTTGTGACAGCGGGAATTAATTATAAAATTAATTAATGAAACTTATATTTTTGTAATTTTGTAAAATAGACATCATTTTTGAATTCGGAATATCAATTATTGCTTAGGGTGAAATTTTGGCATTGTTCTGAAAAACTTCAATTTTTGATGAATAGTGAAACCACTAAGTGGTAGTTAAATAACTGATTTTTCGTTTAAATGAAATATTACCACTTCTGTGTTTTGATTTTCAAAAATCCGACATAAATGGTTGTCATTAAGAAGTAAAATGTGTTTCAATGAGATTAAAATAATTTTTTGTGAATAGTAACTTTTAAGTTCTTAATCGTGATTAGAGGTAATTAGTGTAGTTTAAGGTAAAAATAATGTTTTAATAAAATGAGATGAGCTTCACACATGTCCTACCCTCATTGGATGTGCCATGGTCGGCCAAGACAATCCATGGGTCAACTTGGGGACCCCATGGAGCCACTTTAGTTGGAAAATGACATAAATACCTTTTATTTAATGTTAAAGTAAAAAAAATGACACAAACATGAAATGTTTTACTAAAACAATTTTTACATGGGGTTATACAAGTCATATTTTTGTCTATAAATAGAAATTTGAAAGCTAAAAATATTTACTACATCATAGTACTTTTTTTATAAATTTTAGACATTAAATTAATTAAATTATTTATGACATCATTTTGATGCAGTGATGACCTCATTATTTAAGGATTTTAATAAAATGAAATGATAATGTACAATCCAAGGCTTACACTTGTCCAAAGACTATTGGATGGGTAGATTTAGAACCCTTATCACCTTAGACACTAATTATATAAGTGTGGGACCTTTAGAATCCGAAAAGAATTTTATAATAATGTAAAATTTCTTTACTTTCCAAGAGTGCCCCTCCTCTCCTCTTATAAAAGGCCCCCAGATCTACCACCTCATTCACACTATCAAGACATTTGGCTCGGCCAAACTCTGACCAAATACTCTCCCAACATCCCCCTCTTACTCCTAGAAGCCTCACTTTGGGCAGAACTCTTCCCAAGGAAGCCTTTGGCTCAAATCAAAAAGAGTTACCCGATTTTGAGGTAATGTCTTCTCTAATGTTGTTTTGTTTTATTTTTCTTCTCCAACCCCCTAAAATATTTTTATTCATTTCTTTTGTAACAACACCAGTATCCTAAATATACTAGGATGTTTTTATAATAAGTATTCAAGCTATAATTAGACACACCTACATCTAATGGTTAAAGAACATACGGTTTCTGTGGATGGAGAATTTCTACCTCACGAAACGATGATTGTTCAACACACATATAACACCTTCAAAGGTGGCCATTAAGATGTCACTATATTTATATATGATATATAATATTTTTATGTTTTACTTATGCTTATGTAATTCTCATTTATGGCATACTTTATGATTTCCATTATGGGTAAACGCGATAATTTCATTTTAGGAAGTGCGGACTACCGCCCCCTCAAAGTGATGTGAATCTTTAATGCCACATGTGGGATGTATAAAGGATGGAGTAAATGATATTATATATGATATTATACTGGAAATATATTATACATTTATATAATTATGATTTCATTCTATTAAATATGAAATAGAAATGAAATTAGCATTCATGTGTACGTACGGCTTACCGTCTCCATGAACGGTGCATTTCTTTTCTTACCTATAAATGTTACGTAATATTATAAATGAATGTATATACTGTATATATATTATATATATGATATCTACATCATTAATATAATTCTGGATATAATGGATATTTCACCACATGAACAACTTGAAATTATAAGAAGTTTATTTTTGACTCAAGTACCAAAGATCGACAAAATGACAGTTATTAACTCAAGTAATTACATAATGTTCATAACATGGTAATAAGTGATATAAAAGGAATAATGAAAAAGAAAAAGGTTCTTATGTAAATATAAATTAACTCTCGTTTATTATTCAGGAGGTTAAAGAACGGTCGAGTCAGGACAGGACGCAGGGTAAGGGAACTTCTTAACCCAATTTCCATTCTTTGGGTTAATCTCCTACTTTAAAATTATGTCATGATATTATTATGTCCTATTTTGTATTTTTACTTCCTTTATGTGTACCTATAGTGAATACAAATAATAAATCTATTTTATTTTAAAAATGATGTTTTTAAGGACTTCGTCTCAATCTCCTTTCATTGAGGCATATTTGGTTTTATACACAACTTTCTTTTATACGGTGTATAAACCCCTTTGACTTTTACGTTTATTCAAAAAGGAATCTTTTTTTACAAAGCGTTTTACTAAACGAAAAAAGGAATGTCTTTGTCGTACGTATGTGGTGACAACGACTTCTCCGCCACTGTGACCATTATTTGAGTTTCGGCTTCCTCTACAAGCCATACGTTTTTTAAAAGAAAAATAAATACCATGTTTTACTTTTATTTTATTTTGGTATTGAAAATGGTTTTGAAAGTGTTTTTATTATATCAATGTGTTTTATTGATATCTTGTGATTGAAATGTGGAAATGTTATGTTTCCTTTATCCATGTTTTATGTGATACGACTATGTTATGGTTTATGATATGTTTAAACCTATTCATATGAGGAATGCATTGGACTTAATAAGTGATGAGTGGAGCCCGCTATAGCTCCTAGATGCATCGGTAGGTCTTATGAGACAAACTAGTGTCTTGGAACAAGGCCTTGACAAAATCTTATTTGTGGTCTTGGCACGAGGCCTTGACTACGTGGTTATGATAGTCTGGCATTATGCATTCCATCATTATGAAAGCGGTTATTGATATTGCATGTGATTATTCTACCAGAAGAATATCCATGTGAATAAGTGAATGGAATTATCTCATTTTACTTTTGCCATATTATGTTGAAGTTCATGTTTAAAAGGCTTTTGTTTTAGTTATACATTTCCTTAAATGTTTATGTTTATTGATGAAAGCTTCTACTATATTGTTATCCTTACTGAGCATCTGAGCTCACCCCTTTCAATGTTTTAATATTTTCCAGGATGTGAAGAAGTATTTTATGAATGACCTGCAAGGATAGTCAGAAGAGGAAATGAGTGTGGACTATGGGGACTTTGTTATTGTAGTTTTTCACTTTATGTTGTAATGTAACGTTTATGAATGTATATAGTGTTTCCAATGCTACTAAACTAATCGGTCTTTCGAGACTTGATCTTTTGTGATCATGTCAATGTTACGAAGTAATGCACCGACTCTGGGTAGCTAGGGTGGGGGCGTTACAGTTTGTATGAGAGGCAGTTTAGTACTATCCTTGGAAGCTAGATTTAGATAAACTCTGATTAGAAAACATAGCTCGAAGATATACTTTAAGGATTAGTATATAAGAACTTCCTAGAATTTTGGTATTATAGAGATTTTGTGTGTTTTTCGAGCAATACATCCCTGTATGGATACGAGCTGGTAGAGGCTGCTCTAGTACAGATGTACCTAGGGGTAAAACCCGAAAACACCGCTTTGAGCTAGACTCGAACGGGAACTGGTGCACGACAACGGGCCTTGCTGCACTCTTGGTTACGACACTCCCAGGGGATATGCTTAGGATAATTGTCATTTTCTTTACAAACCACTATGAAGGGTTATGATTATATAATTCCTCAAAGAAAACATTCCTTTTTATGATTATGGATTATATCCATAAATAGTTCAATTTATGTAAAGTGTTTTACAAATATGGAATTATGTATTTTAATTCCTAAACTAATCTAGTTTATGCCATTGTTTAGAAATGGCGCCTAGTGGAAGGAATGGAAACCATATCAATGCACGCACTCCGTGTAGGGATTTCCCTCCTGCTCAAGATAATTATTGTGGATCTGGATATACAACTGGTGCTGATCAACTTATTACCATACTGGGACAACTCACTCAGGTTATGAATAATAACCTTACGCGTATGGAGCACCCTGATCCGCAACGTGGAGGATCAATGTTAGACCGCTTCATGAGGCAACAACCACCAACATTTAATGGGGGTACAAATCCGTTAGTAGCTGAGCAATGGATAAAATCCTTAGAGAAAATATTCCACGCCTTGGGGAGTAGCGTAAGGGAGAAGGTTATCATGGCTGTTTACCGCCTCACTAGAGATGTCGATCAATGGTGGTCATTGATTCAAAATACAAAGGAAGATGATGACGTATCAAATATGGAATGGAGGGAGTTCAAAGATATTTTCTTAGAAAAATACTTTCCTCATGACCATCGAGAAGATATGGAAAGGCAATTTCTGAGTCTGAGACAAAAGGAGGATGAGAATGTCGCAAAGTATGAGGCCAACTTTACAAGGATGGCGAGGTATGCTGTAGATTATATATGTAACCCCAGAGGTAAGATTGATCATTTCTTTGATGGGTTAAAACCATTTCTCCGTAGAGCTTTAGTATCACAATCTTTCTCAACATACGAAGATATTGTCTCATGTGCTATCAAGACAGAAAATGAATTCTCTATGTCTATGAAAACAAAGTAAAGAAAGAGAATAAGAGAATTGTGGAACAAGAGACAGATAAAAGGAAAAAGGGAAGGAAGGATTTTCAATTATGTGATAATTGTGGGAAGAATCACCCTGGTACTTGCCTAAAAGGAATGGGAGTTTGTTATAAATGTGGAGAAAAAGGTCACCAGGCGCGTGATTGCAAGGGAAAGAAAGAGGCTATCAATGTTGAATGCTACAATTGTAGGGAAATGAGGAATTATGCAAATGAATGTCCTAAGTGTCAGGAAAACTTACCTCAGAAAAGGCCAAGGGATCAAGGATAATCTTATGCTGTTACTACAGTTGAAGCGGAATAATTAATGTATTACTGCTTTTGGACTCATGGATTATATTCTGGTTACTAGAATAATGTGATATATATATAAGGATTGTACTGCAGTACTTGTTGATTTCAGTAAGGTTTTAATATGATGAAGGTAATCATATTTTTAGTATGTGACAATAAGAGAAACTTTACTTTGTTTGGGGAATTTGATAAATTGATTTTGGAATTAAGAGACCTTTTAGAGAATGTCTGGACAGAGGTATTTTGGATAACTATAACTGTTGGAGTGGATTAAGTCGATCTTTGGATAGTATTGTTTAAGGTTAAAAAATTTATGAAGATTATTTTTGGAATATTATAATACTATAGTTTTAGGAAAAGGACAACCTGCAGGGTGGGGCATAACCCGTCGCGTCGGACAAAGCTACAGGAATCGAACCCACAACCATAGTGCAACATGCCTTTATTTCCTACCACTAGCCTACAGGAAGTCCCTGGTTATTACAAAATAATTTTACTAATCTAAATGGTATGTGTTAATATTTGGAACCTTATACAATTAGGATAAGTATAATATTTTTGAGTTCTATTATTTTTTTGACTGAAAGATGAGTTGAAGGTTGAAACTCTAATTGTCAAGCATAAATATATACATACCTATCTCTTATTCAATGAATAAATTAATTCATAAAATGTTTTAAAGGGATATTAAAACAAAAAAATGTGTTATCCTAATACCTTATGTCTTATTGAACTGATGATATTTTAAATCTACATAGATTGAAGGCTTTGAGGCCCTCAATTTGACAGTTGATTGTGATTGATGACCTCAATCACTCCCTACAAATATTTACGTTTTTCCTCCAATTATATGTCTCTAATTTCCACCAATGTTCTCCTTATCGAGATCATAATTTGGTGGTGACTTTCTTATTTCCATTTCCCTCTTATTAAGGCTAAATTTTAATAATCTTATTTCCGATGTATGTTTTCCACAAAGGTATTTTCTCTTTTAAACCTTTTATTTTAAATGAAAAAATTTCAAATTGTGAGGACACAATTTATTGAAGGAGGGGAGAATGTAACACCCCGAGCTTCCATGATACGCTTCTCATTCAATAATGCAATGGCTTGCATTGTACGCAACTTCGAGTTCTAAAACACGGTGACTAATCAAAGTAGTCGTTATGAATAGTAATAACCACTTTTTAAAATTATAGAAATTTTATATTTCAAAATGGACTTCATTTTTGGATTCGGAATATCGAAATTAGCCTATGTTGAATTTTTGGTATTTTTCTGAGAACTTCTAATTTTTAATGAATAGTGAAAAATACTTAAAAACAACTTTTTTAATCAAAATAATTTATAGTGATAAATTATACTATTTAGTGGTTTTAAAGTATAATTAGAAGATATTTTTACCATTTTATCCAATGGTTGTCATTAGAATTAATTTAACATTGAAATTGGACATAAACAATTGCCAATCTCTTGATATAAATTGTTTCTTAAAAACACGCTATTTGTTGTGACAGCAGGAATTAATAATAAAATTAATTAATGAAACTTATATTTTTGGAATTTTGTAAAATAGACATCATTTTTGAATTCGGAATATCAATTATAGCTTAGGGTGAAATTTTGGCATTGTTCTGAAAAACTTCAATTTTTGATGAATAGTGAAACCACTAAGTAGTAGTTAAATAACTGATTTTTCATTTAAATGAAATATTACCACTTCTGTGTTTTGATTTTCAAAAATCCGACATACATGGTTGTCATTAAGAAGTAAAATGTGGTTCAATGAGATTAAAATATTTTTTGGTGAATAGTAACTTTTAAGATCTTAATCGTGATTAGAGGTAATTAGTTTAGTTTAAGGTAAAAATAATGTTTTAATAATATGAGATGAGCTTCACACATGTCCTACACTCATTTGATGTGCCATGTACGACCAAGAAAATCCATGTGTCAACTTGGGGACCCCATGGAGCCACTTTAGTTGGAAAATGACATAAATACCTTTTATTTAATGTTAAAGTAAAAAAATGAGACAAACATGAAATTCTTTACTAAAACAATTTTTACCTGGGAATATACAAGTCATATTTTTGACTATAAATAGTCATTTGAAAGATAAAAAGATTTCCTACATCATAGTATTTTTTTTATAATTTTTAGACATTAAATAAATTACATTATTTATGACATCATTATGATGCAGCGATGACATCATTATTTAACGATTTTAATAAAATGAAATGATAATGTACAATCCAAGGAATACACTTGTCCAAAGACTATTGTATGGGTATATTTAGAACCCTTATCACCTTAGACACGAATTATATATGTGTGGGACTTTTAGAATCCGAAAATCATTGTATAATAATGTAAAAGTTCTTTACTTTCCAAGAGTGCCCCTCCTCTCCTCTTATAAAAGGCCCCCAAATCTACCACCTCATTCACACCTTCAAGCCATTTGTCTCGGAAAAACTCTGCCCAAATACTCTCCCAACTTCCCCCTCTTACTCCTATAAGCCTCACTTTGGACAGAACGCTTCCCAAGGAAGCCTTTGGCTCAAATCAAAAAGAGTTACCCGATTTAGAGGTAATGTCTTCTCTAATGTTGTTTTGTTTTATTTTTCTTCTCCAACCCCCTAAACTCTTTTTATTCATTTATTTTGTAACAACACCAGTATCCTAAATATACTATTATGTTTTTATAAGAAGGATTATAGCTACAATTACACACACCTACATCTAATGGTTAAAGAACATACGGTTTCTGTGGATGGAGAATTTCTGCCTCACGAAACGATGATTGTTCAAAACTCATATAACACCTTAAAAGGTGGCCATTAAGATGTAACTATATTTATATATGATATATAATATGTTTATGTTTTACTTATGCTTCTGTATTTCTCATTTATGTCCTACTTTATGATTTCCATTATGGGTAAACGCGATAATTTCATTTTAGGAAGTGCGGACTACCGCCCCCTCAAAGTGATGTGAATTGTTAATTCCACATGTGGGATGTATAGAGGATGGAGTAAATGATATTATATATGATATTATACTGGAATTATATTATACATTTATATAATTATGATTTCATTCCATTAAATACGAAATAGAAATGAAATTAGCGTTCATGCATACGTACGGCTTACCGTCTCCATGAACAGTGCATTTCTTTTCTTACCTCTAAATGTTACGTAATATTATAAATGAATGTATATACTGTATATATATATATATGATATATATGATATCTACATCATTAATATAATTCTGGATATAATGGATATTTCACCACATGAACAACTTGTAATTATAAAAGTTTATTTTTGACTCAAGTACCAAAGATAGAAAAAACGACCGTTATTAACTTAAATAATTACATAATGTTCATAACATGGTAATAAGTGATATAAAAGGAATAATGAACATGAAAAAGGTTCTTAAGTAAATAGAAATTAACTCTAGTTTATTATTCAGGAGGTTAAAGAATGGTCGAGTCAGGACAGGACGCAAGGTAAGGGAACTTCTTAACCCAATTTCCATTCTTTGGGTTAATATCCTACTTTCAAATTATGTCATGATATTATTATGTCCTATTTTGTATTTTTACTTCCTTTATGTGTACCTATAGTGAATACACATAATAAATCTATTTTATTTTAAAAATGATCTTTTTAAGGACTTCGTCTCAATCTCCTTTCATTGAGGCATATTTGGTTTTATACAGAACATTCTTTTATACGGTGTATAAACCCCTTTGACTTTTACGTTTATTCAAAAAGGAATATTTTTTTACAAATCATTTTACTAAATGACAAAAGGAATGTCTTTGTCGTATGTATGCGGTGACAACAACTTCTCCGCCACCGTGACCATTATTTGAGTTTTGACTTCCTCTACAAGCCATACTTTTTTTAAAAGAAAAATAAATACCATGTTTTACTTTTCTTTTATTTTGGTATTGAAAATGGTTTTGAAAGTGTTTTTATTATATCAATGTGTTTTATTGATATCTTGTGATTGAAATGTGGAAATGTTATGTTTCCTTTATGCATGTTTTATGTGATGCGATTATGTTATGGTTTATGATATGTTTAAACCTATTCATATGATGAATGCATTGGACTTAATAAGTGACGGGTGGAGCCTGCTATAGCTCCTCGATGCATCGGTAGGTGTCATGAGACAAACTAGTGTCTTGGCACGAGGCCTTGAAAAAATCTTATTTGTGGTCTTGGCATGAGGCCTTGGCTACGTGGTTGTGATAGTCTCGCATTATGCATTCCATCATTATGAAAGCGGTTATTGATATTGCATGTGATTATTCTACTAGTAGAATATCCATGTGATGAAGTGAATGGCATTATCTCATTTTACTTTTTCCATATTATGTCTAAGTTCATGTTTAAAAGGCTTTTGTTTTAGTTATACATTTCCTTAAATGTTTATGTTTATTTATGAAAGCTTCTGCTATATTGTTATCCTTACTGAGCATCTGAGCTCACCCCTTTCAATGTTTTAATATTTTCCAGGATGTGAAGAAGTATTTTATGAATGACCTACAGGGATAGTTAGAAGAGGATATGAGTGTGGAATATGGAGACTTTGTTATTGTAGTTTTTCACTTTATGTTGTAATGTAAAGTTTATGAATGTATCTAGTGTTTCCAAGGCTACTAAACTAATCGGTCATTCGAGACTTGATCTTTTGTGATCATGCCAATGTTACGAAGTAATGCACCGACTCTGGGTAGCTAGGGTTAGGGCGTTACATGAAGCATGTCCTACATGGTCTGTAAAGTATGCTCAATCAGACCATCCATCTAGTGGTGAAAAGCTATTCTCAAGAACAATAGAGTCCCGAACGCATCCAACAACCCCTTCCACAACCGAGATGTAAAGTGTGTATCACAGTCTGAGATTATTGTCAAAGGTGCCCTGTGAAGCCACACTATCTCCTGGACGTATAGGCATCCCAATCCCTCTACTGATCAATTATCCTATATGGGTAGGAAGTGAGTCGACTTGGTGAGTCGATCGACGATCACACAGATTGAATCGTGGCCACTGGAAGTGCATGGAAAAACCATCTCGAAGTCCATGGAGATACCATCCCACATCCACTCTAGTACCACAAGAGGATGTGTCAAGCATGCCAAGACCTGATTCTCAGCCTTTACTTACTGAAACGTGAGGAATCAAAAATGAACTCTTCAATTGCTTTATTCATACCTACACACCAATACTGATGTCGTAGGTCCTGGTAAATCATTTCCACATCAGGATGTACCACCAAAGGGGAATTAGGGAACTCTCTAAACAACTCATCCAAAAACATCACAAGTACTATGATGCGTCCTATGAAAAGTATGGTGTTCTCCAAACCTATAAAAAGTCCATCAGAATCATGCCCTTATGATATCTAAGCACGTTGGTCCTCATAGTCAACATCCACATGTTGTGCCTCCCTAACTCACTGTTAGAGTGGGGGGGGGGGGTGATAGTCATAAATTGGAGGCAAGCTTCTCCATCACTATACACGAAGGGTATCTACATCATAGTTGGTTCTCCATTGCTTCACTCAATAGATAAAAACCAGACCTCCTACTGAGGGTGTCTGGCACAATGTTCCCCTTCCTAGGTGTACAGACTATCATAAATTCATAGACAAGGAGGAACTCTATCCATCGTCATTGTCTCAAGATTAGGTCCTTCGGTGATAAGATATACCTGATACTCTTGTGGACAAAGTTGATAGTAATCCATTCACCCATAAATTAGTGCTACCACATCTTCAACACAAATACCATAACTGCTAACTCTAGTCCATGGGATATGTAGTTGTTGTCATGCTTCCTCAACTACCATGAACCGTAGTTGATCAATTCTCTCTCCTAGATCAGGAAACAACCTATATTTTTCCATGACGCCTCATAGTATACCACATAGTCAATTCCCTCCTATGGAAAACTCAAGATGGGAGCATTTTTCAATCTCTACCTGAGCTATTGTAAGCTCTGATAGAACTCCCCTATCCACATGAAAGGTCTTACCTTCCTCATCAATGCTGTAATAGCTACTGCTACTTTTTATAAGTCTAGTAAGAACCTTTGATAGTACCCAGCCAACCCTAGGAAACTCATCCCCTCGGTCACTCCCCTAGGAGGATCCCAAGTAAACACTACCTTTATCATCAATGGATCCACCAAAACTCCATCCTTTTAGATAATGTTTCAATGAAAGTGAAATTCTCGAATCTAGAACTGGATTTTCGACAGTGTACCATAAAGATGGTTCTTTAGAGTGCATACAGTGCAATCCACATCTATGTATCATGCTCCTCCTCTGAAGCCGAGTATATCAAGATGTCATCAATAAAGCCTACCATGAAACGATAAAGGTAAGTATATAAGATCCTTTTCATGAGTCCCATGAACACTACAGGGGAATTGTTCACATCTAAAGTCATCACCAAAAAATCATAGTGGTTTTACTTTCATGTAAATGTTTTCTTTGATATGCTTCATTCCATGCATGAAGCAGATGATAGCCTGATATGGGGTCGATCTTCGATAACCACCTCTCTCCATTTAGTTGATCAAAGAGGTCATAAATCCTTGGTAGTGGAAACTTTCTCTTCATGGCCACCTGGTCCAGGCACTGGAAGTCAATTTCATGTCCTCAATCTCTAGTATTCCATCAAGTAAAATGACATCAGGGATTCCCATTGAGAAACACTGGGCCTTACAAAATCCTTCGTTTGCAAGTCCTCCAGCTATAATCTCAACTCAAAAAGCTCTGCAGGAGACATCTGATATGTATGAGTAGATTTTAGTGATGTCATTGGATACAAGTAAATATAGAAGTCCACCTTTCTATGAGGAGGTAGTCTTGGTACATCATCTGTAAAGACATCCACATACTCATCCACCACTACATGAATGATCAGATTCCCCTCGTCCACCATACTGAGAGTGAGGCTATCCAACTGGTGAGTGATCGGCTACACCCTCCTCTTAGAAAGTTTATCTTATGCTAGAAAGTCTGACTTCTCACTAGAGAAGGAAAACCTGGTCCCATCCTCACAGTCACACCACACATTTCACCTAAAACCGTCAATATGAACATGGACTATAGATAACTAGTCCATGCCCAAGATGAAGTCATAATGCCTCGACACTGCTACTTAGAGATCCCATATGAAGCTCTCGTATCCTTGAGTAATCTCACAAAGCCGGTACTAGTGTGTAATCATTGAATCCCATACCATAGAACTCTCTAATCATATTGATCGGGGCAACGGACCCACCAAAATCTATGAGCCTATAACAAGTTATTTGGAAAGAAATGATTGACTGACACCTATGTCTACAAGAACTTCACCTGATGTTGAGTAAGAACAGATCATAACTCTAATAATCTCTGGAGCTCGGTGGTCTTAGGCCTCTATATCCTGAACCGGCCCTTCCCCTGTCCACCTACTCTTGGATCTTGTGGTGGACCTCCTGTTGGTGATGGTGGTAGTACCTCAAATATTCATCTGCCACCTACCTCTCAGCATACTCCCCTGAGACATTTTTTGCCCTGCTAACCTCTTCGCTCAAACTTCTATCACTATCTCGATGGTCCCTCAACCACATGTTGGACATTTTTGCGGGGAGTCGGACTATCACAAGCTATGTGCCCCTATCCACCACAATGGTAATAAACATGAGTCCCCAAAAAATCTCCTCTACTTTGTGAGATCGTCACATCCGACCATTCGTCTTGGGGTGATCCTCCATAAGTGCTAGCCCTTTGGGGCATCAGTGTCATCTGCCTATTGTCTGCTGTAGATCACTCAGCCACCTATCATCTATTGGTGGCTCTCACTGTCTATGCCTGCTCGACATGGAAGCCCTCCACTAGTTGGGATCTCTCTAGCACTCCAGTCTGCATCGGGATGCTAAGAGAAATCCTCAATGCCCTAATCTCCCATCGAAGTCCCTTCTCAAATGTCCAGGTCATGTTTAAAGGGTCATATACCATGATGGGGGAGTAGAGGGAGAGGTCAGTAAACTTGGGTTAGTACTGGGACATAGTCGGTCTGCCCTACTTTAGGTGTAGTAACTTTTGAATATCCACTGAGCATAGTGTCCCTAGTTCAAACTATTCCCTAAAGAGGATCTCAAAGTCCGACTAGACAAGGGTCACCTCCTCATGTGTCTAGAGGGTCAAGATTTACCTCCTCCTTATCGTGCCCATAAAAAGGCTAGTGGCTAGAACTACCATCTGGTCTGTAGGTGTATCTACTAGGTGAAAAATATGAGTAACTACCTCTAGAAAATCCTCACCTTCCTGAGGATCTATCTCGCATAGAAACCTCAAATTCCTATGTCTCTAGAATTCGTGTAATGCACTCAGTCGCCATGCACAGTTCACTGGTAGGGCTGGTTGCAACTTCTGCTCTCTAGGAAGTGGTTCTACTGCTACACCACCATAACAAGATGTCACTGTAAGTGGTCCTGCACCAATGACTCAACTCTCGATGGGCCATCGTCAAGATATCTCACTGGAATCCAACATGCCTCTTCTTGGAGGCATCCTGTAGGGAAATAGATGTGCCATGGTCAATAAGTTATACCTTGTGATATGACTCAAAAGAGACCAAGAGAGAAACATTTACAAAACACATAAAAGTAGTGCTTTTGTGTAGCAAGTTGGAAAATAGAATTTTTGGTGATAGTGTATGGATATGTCAGCCGCCACACCAATAATGGACTCCCATGAATGAAATCTGAACTCATGGCACTTTACAGTATTTCCTCCATTGAAAATTACAGACTCTTAGTTCTTATGGTTGAAATGGCCACCCTTTGATACCACTTTGTCATGACCTGTCCCCCATTGACCATTCTATGACTACCCCAAACCCGCCTTTCATAGGCTAGGGCCTAGTGACTAGGACCAAAAAGTATTATCCCAAAATGGAAGGCATTGCTTTTAATCATATACACACACAGACATGGAATACAACACAAAGAAAACAAAAAAGTAAATAAATTAGTACAACCACCCAAAATTATCACTACATAGAGTAAAGTGTGTAAACAGAAAGTAAAGGGGGCCATAATACAAGCCCAACTGAAAGGAAACTACAATTAAATAAGTAAATGCTCCACAAGTCATCCTCCAAGGATCCTAACTGAAGGGTATGTACACCTCTCCATCAAAGGACACTACAGCACACCACATATATCGATCCACCTATGAGACTCGTCTAATCCCCGCTCCCTAAAGTCCTATACAAAGCTTTCTATCATCTACACAAGAAACCATAGGTAAGGGTGAATCTTGTGCAATGGTGAGTATAACATTACTCAGTAGGGACCGCAAGACCCCCGATGGTCTCTCAGTAATCCATGATAGAAAAAACCAAAATAGAAATACCACAGAGGTAATAATACTAAGAAAAATCCCAATAACATAGAACAAAGTAAAAGATATAGCTCATCTCAGGTGTAACATAAATATAGATGTAATTATGATTAGACGTAAATCTTGATTATCTTATTCTGTGGAGAGGCTCTACTAGTGATCCAAATAGGGTTGGTAGGTACTGACCCACACAGGGTCTCTAGGTTCTAACCCATAGAGGATCGCTAGGTGTTATCCCACACATTATCACTAGGTGCAGACATGCACATGATCATAAGGTGCTGACACACACATGATCTTTATGTGCCAACACCCCAAGATCTTTAATCATTCTTCACGTCACAACCAGCCACTCGATTCACATACTTAGCACCCTTGATTATGAGAGGATCTATTCTTCAGGCTATTAGTCATACCTCAACTACCATAATGACCCACATAGAGTAACTATTATGGTTGGTGTCCTAAGAACAAACTGTTTTGTACATTGATTACATGAATGTGCACTTATTATCTATTTTTCATTGTTTTGCATGACTATAACATAATAATGTCTTGTAATATTTCTTAAATTGATAAGGTCATGGCAGATCCTCGCTATGATGAGAACCTTGAAATGATATAACAATATTTTTAAATAATGTTCTACGATGGGATGACATATTATGATAGGACACAAAGTATGCACACCATCATGTGCGAGTACTCATATGAATACGAGACTCTCTCTCATGGAGTTCACACTTGGTAATATCTAAGATGGGAGATTATGATAACAGACCTGCCAGTAGCAATTCGGCATGTTTTGGTGTCATCGTACTTTTTTATCTACGAGCGTGTGTAATGGTCCTTAAACTGGACGATTATCATTAACTCATGTCATGACTCACGCACTTAGATTTCCTGACGAATACCACCACAAAGACAGTTGGTGGGAATTAGGGTACATTGGGTGTGTCATGAATAACATGTTATTAATGGATAAGTCAAGAAAGGATCTTTCCCTTCCATATTTATGGATGAAAATATCTTGGTCCCTTTTATTGAAATAGAATAGTTGAATAAATTATATGGCCATGGTGTCATGAAAAGTATATTTATGGAAGTCAAAGGATGGTAGATAAAGAATATAGGTTTATGACATTACCATGAAACCTACTTTATGAGATATTGAGACAAAGGGAATAAATTACATAGTAAGCATTCGTATGAGGTGACACGTTAATGTGGTGTCAACTTCTTTCTCTTGGGTGCCTTGACCCATTGCTAGACAGTAATCTTGGACTTTAGGCAAGCCCACCTAATGCCAACGAGAAAGAGGCCTAGAGGGTCACACACTATGTGTATCAAAGTATCTCAAGTAGAATAATGATTATTCTGATACATGGTTTAATAATACTTCAAGAATCCTAATTCATTTTAATGTTAGAGGAAGAATAAAATAAAAACAAGTACACATCATGTATTAATGATTACACACCATGTAGTTTTTATTTTGAAAACAAGTACACATCGTGTATTATGGAATGTACATGCCATGTAGTTTTTATTTTGGAAAGGAGATGAATAAATGAAAACAAGATATACATGCCATGTACATTGATTTTACACGCCGTGTAGTTTTCAATGAAAAACAAGTACACGTTGTGTATTTTTGATTACACGTCGTGTAGTTTTTCCAGTAGGGATTTTGAGGAAATAATATTATTTTATTAAATAATATTTATTATAATCTGTGTGGGAACATGTCATGGAATTAATGAATCGACATGGGGGTTTCAAAAGAGTTAATGAAATAAATAAAACACATGACTAATTTATTTATTCTCATAACTCTACAACCTCAATCCTCATTATAAATATCTTCACTACCCTAACTATTTTCCTATGAGAATCATTTTGCACAATAATTCTTGAGTATTCTCTCAAGACCGAACGAACTTTGTCCTCCAAGAACACTCTCAAGACCAAGAGAGATCCACCTCCATAGGATCAAGGCGATCTAAGGCATAAAACACAAGCAAAGTTTTCTCAACACAAGCTCCCGGAGATTCCTTTGGTGATGTCCAGAGATACGTGGTGCACATGTGGATCACTACTAGAGGAAGTCTATACATTGATTCTATGACACAATGACGAATCAGCTCAGAACATGATTAGAAATATCAACAAAGAAAGAATGCCATAAAATGTACTTCTTGTCAGTTAATTAAATTAATTATAAATAACCTGTCATGATATTTCCTTTATGGTTATGGGACCCTTTTCTTTGTCTATTTCTATGATTCGATCAGTGGAGACTTGCGTTTATCGTCATATTGATCCTGGATTTATCATCGCAATTGAAAAAAATCCATGTGGGCACATCCACCCATGTGCTTCCGTTGCGCCTAGGACCTTAAACTGGTATCAGAGAGTGTCACAATGTTGATAATAGTTATTTACTTTTCGTTGATAATTTGCGCATTCATATTTTATTAAATTCAAGATCAATCATTCTATAAAACTGAATGAGTGAGATCTTTTCTTCCTCCTTTGTTTATCGATTCACATAACAAATATGGCATTTTAATTTTAATATTGATTAAATTAAAAATGAGGAATGTATCCGGAGGAGCCTCTCTTTCTATCTTTATAACACAAGAATACACGGCGTATAGTAGAAACTACACACCGTGTACTTAGGTTCAATGAACCGGTACTGGTCTGCCAAACAACACCATGTTAATTGAGTATACCTAAGTGTTTATTACCCCATGTTGACCAAAAATGAATGACACATGGGAACGGGAATACATGATGTGTATTTTGAATCAACACACTGAGTAGTCCGATTTGGCCTAGGTGAGACCATGTATAAGGAGAATCTGTGTTCCGCATACACAGGATTTCCATGCCAGTAACTGCGTAACAAGGATGTACATGCCATGTTAGATTAATCTAAATGTCGTGTACTGCAAAAATTCCAATGTATAGAAAACACGCCAAGGCCTCCGGTGTGTACTTTTGTTAATGGGTGAAAAATACATGGCATGTTGTCTATATTACACACTGTGTACTTTCCAGAAATGGAATTTCACTAGGTTTCCTACAAAAGTAAAAATACATCTACAAAGAATATGGATGAGAAGAATCTCTCAGAAATTTAGAAAGGAATTTAAGATAAATAATTGATTAATTATAAGTTCATAATTAATTGAATTCAAACATGACTTATCTAAAATAAAAGAATAATTAAAAGAATGTGAATTCTAAATATGCGTAAATTTCATTGCATGCTATAGATGATCATGATCTAGACCAAAGATCCTTTGTATGTGTGTATGGTTTCAATTAATTTTTTTAATTTAAATTGGTTGGTATGTGATCCTTCTTCCAATAAAAGGTTCTGCCTGTGTGCCCATGGTTTCTTTAATGCAAACTCCATGTAATGGTGGGTCTCCCAAGCTAGTGGAGACAATTTAAAAATCTGAAGTTAAGCCGAAAACAACCCAAGAAGATGCAAAGGTGGACCGGTGGGAGCTACAAAACACGAACCATCGGTTCAATGTGTTTTTCCCTAGGTCAGGGTTAGCTTGTCAAACCTCTAGATATTATAACCAGTAGAACCTCATGATCATGCTATCATAATTTATTTTTATCTGATTGAATTCTTTTTCTCTTGTATATGTGTTTTCACATTCACATAATTAATGAAATAAACAATCATGAAAGTATGGAATAAAATAACAACCAAACTATGCATAAACATTATCAGAACATGTTTGATCACTTAAGAAATAATCACTTAATATTAATAGGCAGGTGATAATGAAAAACTATGCATAAATAATAAAATCCCTCAAATACCATTTTATGTAAGGTCAAACCTTCAGTTACTTGATTTAGGGAAAGGCTCAATAAAACTATGTGTATGACCAACCATTGTTGGGAAATTTACTTTTATAAAGGAAGCTCTTATGAAAGTTTCGGGATGAATTTAACATTTTACATCAAGAGGAGTATCCCTTGCTAGACATGTTTTAAAATGGAGGAAATTGTTGAGGAAATCCAAGTCTGGATTTTAGGAATGGGGAGTCTATGCAACAGATCAAGGAACTGTAAACTCATAGTTGGCAAAGACCTACCAACCTAAATACCGTCAAATATCTTGACTAAACCTTTTTGGGGATGTGCGAAGGTGATTAAGACTTCTTTCCACTAGAATTTCAAAGAAACTAGATATTCCAAGTTCAATGTTGAGGGCCATTGGGACATGTTAAAATAGTTGGGAAATTAATAAATTCATTTTTTATTTTTCATAAAATGTAATAAAAAGGTACTGATATATCTGATCTTTTAAATTGTGGAATCAATATGACAAGATTGTCAACCACATTTTCTATGCGATCAATTCTGGAAAAAGACAATATCCTCACCGACTGTAAGTTTTAGTAATGGTTTAGGTGCCTTCGTGTTATCCTACACCATGAAAGAAAGTTTTACATGCTGGAGTCCTAACTTCCTGATTCTCCTACCCAAGGGGCGAGTGATCAAGATTTCATAATCTATGATAAAAATTTGAATGATTCACTTGATGTTCAATTTTTGATGTTATCATCAATTTCAAGTGAGCTCATGAAGTCTCATGAAGACATGGATGCCTACAACATGCTCGAGTACCTCCGCGGTCTATACCAGGAGAGAGAATGATCTGAGAGGATTGATATCTCCATGGCTCTATTTCAGAGCAATCTTGGAGAGGGTTCCCCAGTTGAGCCTCATGTAGTCATGCTCATTGGCTACATTGAGCGCATGGAGGTTTTCGTGTTTAAACTCCCCAAAGAACTCGGTACTGATCTCATTCATGCATTACACCGCTTGAGATTCTCTATATTTGTTGTAAATTTCAATGTGATAATCATTGAGAAGTCTCTATCTGATCTTCGTATCCTCATTCACCAAGTGAACAATGATATGAATCGTGAAAAACCTTTTGTCCATATGGTGAATAAAAGGAAAGGGAAGGTTAAGAGATTTAAGACCAAAGATTCTTTAAGGCATTCCAAGAAAAGGAATATAAAAATGGAGGAAAGGGAATAGGAGGTTTGTTTGTTTCACATGTGGCAGGAAGGGCCGTTGGAAGAAAAACTGCACCCTTCCAAGGAATCAAGGGGAAAAATCAGGTGTGTTTGTTATCGAATTCAATCAATCTATTTCTACCAATTGGGTATTAGATACTACTTGTGGTTCTCACATATGTATCCAAATACAGGAAGCATGTAGATTTTGAAAGATTGACCGAGGTGTGGAGGATCTGCGAGCAGCCAACGGATCCAGACTCACTTCTGTAGCTGTCAGAGACTACCATCTCACATTGCCTACTCAGATAGTCTTTGTATTAAAAGGATATTATTATGTTCCCTCTGTAACCAAATACATTATTTCAGTATCCATATTAGATACTGATGGATTCATCTTCATGTTTGGAAATGAATGTTGCTGCTATAATGAAGATATCATTTGTTTCGGTATGGCACATTTATATAACGGCATTTATTTGTTAGACTACACAAAACATGTAATGGAAATTGATGACAAAGTTAATTCACATGACTCATACCACACCCAACATTGGAATCACCTACTAGGTCATGTCATTGAGAAACATTTAAAAAAATTACATCAAGATAGGTATTTGGATTCTTTCGAACTAAAACCACATGGTGTACGTCATGTCGTTTCAACATTGAAAAATAACCAAATCTCCATTTAGTGGGAAAGGTGAAAGGGCTAAAGAGTTTCTATAATTAGGTCACACATATGTGTGGGGACCATTTCTAGTTGAAGCAAGGGGTGGGTTCGTGTAGTTCTTAACTTTTACTTATGATTTTAGTAGATATGGAAATATTTACATAATGAGGTATAAGTCATATTCTTTTGATCTATTCAATGAATACAAGAATGAAGTTGAGAACCATCTTGGTAAAAAGATTAAGAAACTCCACTCAGATAGTGGAGGAGAATATCTTAATCAGGACTTCATTTATTTCTTATAGGATTTTTGGATTCTATATCAACTAAATCCTCTTTACACGCCTTAGTGGAATGGTGTATGTGAAAGGAGGGACTGCACCCTATTGGACATGATCAATGATGAGTCATGTGAGTCCTCCATTATCCTTTTGGGGATATGCATTACAAACAGTAGCACACATACTAAACCAAGTACCAACTAAATCGATAAATGGTATTCCATACAAGTTATAGAGTGGTCGCAAAGCCATGATATCAAATTTACATGTGTGGGGTAGCGAATCATTTGTTAAGGCCTCTTCAGGTAACAAACTTTCACCCCAAGGTACCAAGTGTATCATTATAGGATATCCCAAGGAAACAAGGTGATATTATCTATACAACCCCTTAGATAAAATGGTTACAGTGGCAAGACACCATATATTCCTTGATAGGGAGAACATTTTCCAAATGAGATAGTGGGAGAGAGATAGACTTCGATGAATTCGAGGCTCCAGATACACAAGAGTTGGTACAAGAACATATTCCACAAAGCCCTGTGGACGAACAATATGTTATAGAGACACAAGAACTGTGTCAGAGCACATGATATGTGGGAGAACCATAATGGTATGTTTTTATTGTCACTAAGGTGACTCGTTATTGGTTGACAATGATGATCCTCTTACCTACAAGGAAGCAGTTGAAGGCATAGATGTGGCCAAGTGTCAAGAAGCCATGAATTCTGAAATGGATTCCGTATACCAAAACCATGTCTGGATTTTGGTAGATCCTCTATTTGATGTAAATCCTGTTGGTAATAAATGAGTATTCAAGAAAAAACTGGACATGGAGGGACAATTCAGAACCTATGTGGCAAAAGGTTTTAGATAGCATTAAGGAATTGACTATGATGAATCATTTTCACTGGTTTCAATGCTAAAATCCATCTGAATTTTACTGTCCATTACCTCTTACCATGACTGTGAAATTTGGAAAATGGATATCAAATCAGCATTACTCAATGGGAACCTCCAGGAAGATTTCTACATGAAACAACCTGAAGGGTTTGTGACTCCAAAGGACGCCAACAAGGTATAAAAGTTGCAAAAATCCATTTATTGATTAAAGCAAGAATCATGGTCATGGAATAATCATTTCAATGAAGCCGTAATGGAATTTGGCTTTGTTAAGAACGAATGTGAGCCTTATGTATACAAAATGTTTAGTGGAAGTGCAGTCATTTTCATAAGAGTATATGATGATGACATTTTACTAATCGAAAATGATGTACCTATGTTACAGTTAGTTAAATCATGGTTAGATAAAAGATTCTCTATGAAAGACTTGGGAGAGACAACATATATATTCTTGGGATCAAGATCCACCGTGATAGATCCAACAAAATGCTGGGCCTATGTCAAAGTATATACATTTACAAGATACTGAAGAGATTTAGAATGGAACAATCCAAGAGAAGATTGTTTCCATTGTCACATGGTTTTCATCTTTCCAAGAAGATGTGTTCTCATACACATGAAGAAAGAATGAAATTGTAAAGGATCCCTTATGCATCTGCGTTTGGTTAAGTCATGTATACAATGTTATGTACAAGGATAAATGTTTCTTACGCATTAAGTGAGGTTGGATAATATCAAGAAGATCCAGGAGACTGCCATTGGATGATAGTCAAGAAAATCATTAAGTATCAGAGGCGTACTAAGGATATGTTCCAAGTTAATGGAGGAGATGAGAAACTAGTAATTTATGGACATGAAGATTCTAGTTTCCAAACTGATCAAGATGACATGAAGTCACAGACTGAATACATCTTCAGTTCGAATGGAGGTGAAGTGAGCTAGAAGAGCTCAAAGCAAGGTGTGGTCACATAGTCTATAGTAGAGTCCGAGTATATCGTAGCTTCTACGGTAGCTAAAGAAGAAGTGTGGATGCGAAGCTTCATCCAGGAGTTGGATATAGTACCTATAAGTAAAGATCCTATCACACTCTATTGTGATAATACTACAGCGGAGGCACTTGGAAAGGAGCCAAGGTCACATCAGCGGAAAAAGAACATTCTTCAGAAGTATCATCTCTTGAGGGATTTTTGTCAGAGAGGTGATGTTGCAGTGAGCAGTATTTCCACGGAAGACAATGTGGAAAACCCCTTGACTAAATCCTTGACTCATCAGAAAACATGATCATCATGTGAGGTCTAGCGGAAGAAAAGTCTTAGGAAGTTGGCTCTAGTCCAAGTGGGAGTTTGTTAGGGTTGGTGTCCTTATAACCAACTGTTTTATACTTTGATGACATGAATGTGCACTTATTATATATTTTTCATTATTTTTCATGACTATAAAATAATAATGTCCTGGAATATATGTTTCATTGATAAGGACATGGAAGATCCCCGATATGATGGGAACCTTGAAATTTTATAACAATATTCTTAAATAAAGTTATTTGGTGGGATGAAACACTATGATAGGACACATAGAATACAGACTGTCATGTGATATTACTCATAAGAAGATGAGACTCTCTCACGGAGTTCGCACATGGTAATATCCACAGTGGGTGATTATGGGAATGGACCCGCCAGAAGAAATTCATCATGTTTTGGTGTCATTGAGCATTGATATCTATGGGCATTTGTAATGGTCCTTAGACTGTAATATTATCATTAACTCATGTCATGACTCACGCATATAGATTTTCTGATGAAAACTGCCACGAAGACAGTTGGCGGGAAGTAAGTTACGTAGGGCGTGTCACAAATGAAATGTTGTTAATGGATAAGTCTAGGAATTATTTGTCCCTTCCGTATTTATGGAAGAAAATATCTCAGTCCCATTGATTGAAATAGAACTATGGAATAAATTACTTGGACATGGTTGCATGACGATTTTATTTCTGGAAGTCAAAGAATGATAGATCAAGCATATAGGTATATGACACGGCCATGAAACTTGCTTGATGAGACAGCGAGACAAAGGGATTAAATTACAAAGTAATATTTCATATGAGATGACACGTCAATGCAGCATCAACTTCTTTCTCTTAGGTGCCTTGACCCGTTTCTAGATAGTAATCATTGACTTTTGGAAAGCCCACCTAATTCCAATGAGAAAGAGGCCTAGAGGGTCACACACTAAGTGTATCCCAGTATCTCAATTTGAATAAAGATTACTCTCATTCGTGTTTTAATAATTATTCAAGGAAGCCTAAATCGTTTTAATGTTGGAAGAATAATAAAATAAAAACAAGTACATGATGTGTATTAATGATTACACATCATGTAGTTTTTATTTTTGAAAACAAGTACACGCCATGTATTATTGAATGTACACGCCGTGCAGTTTTCATTTTGGAAAGTAGATGAATAAATGAAAAAAAGATATACACGCCATGTACATTGAATGTACATGTTGTGTAGTTTTCAATGAAAAAAAGTACACACTGTGTATTATGATTACACATCGTATAGTTTTTCCAGTTAGGATTTTGGGGAAATAATATCATTTTATTAAATGATATTTATTATAATAAGTGTTGGCACATGTTAAGGAATTAATGACTCGACATGGGGTTTTCAAAAGAGTTAATGAAATAAATAAAACGTGTAACACAATTATTTATTTTCATAACTCTACAACCTCAAACCCAATTATAAATACCCTCACTACCCCAACTCTTTTCCTAAGAGAATCGTTGTGCACAACAATTCTAATAATTTTCTCAAGACCGATAGAACTCTGTCCTCCATGAATTCTCCCAAGATCGTGATAGATACCCCTCCATCAGATCAAGGCGATCTAAGTCGGACAACGCAAGCAAAGGATTCTCCACACTAGCACCCTAAGATTCCTTTGGAAATGTCCAGAGATACGTGGTGCACGTGTGGATCACCGCTAGAGCAATTCTATATTTGGCTTCTGCGACGCGATGATGAATCACCTCAGAACATGATCAGAAATATCAATGATGAAAGAAATCCAAAAAAGTTACTTCTTCCCAATTAATTAAAATAATTATAATCAATATGTGATTATCTTTCCTTTATGGTTCTTGGACCCTTTTCTTTGTCTATTTCTGTGATTAGATCCCTGGAGACTGACATTTATCATCCTATTGATCCCGGATAGATCATTGAAAATGACAAAACGAAAAGTGGGAACATCGACCCATGTGCTTTCGCTGCACCTGGAACCTTTAGTACCCCCAAAGGTCCATCTCATTGTAAGGGTCCCAACTCAACAGATGGTGCGTCGAATGGACACTCGGTCAGTAACATATGGGTATTTTATTTAAAATGGTCTTGTTGGATTCGCACATGATCCAAACTAGCCATACAGCAACATTGGAAAAAAATCACTTAGAGTATCTCAAAATAACCACATCTTCTCAAGGGTCTCACCGCCACTAAAAGCATGTCAATCAGATGCCTTTTTGAGAGATACTTATGTTTTAATGAAGTAGGGGTTGAGGGTGGTCTTGGTTGAGTCCGACCGAGTTGGACCTACCCTACCGACTTAGTCCAGTATGGTAGCGCAGGTCTAGACCAGTAGCGTGGGTCCATCCCATTAGCATTGGTCCGGCCCGGTAGCGTGGGTCCGACCTGGTAGCGTGGGTCCAGCCTAGTAACACGGGTCAAGCTCAGCAGCACGGGTCTGGCCCGGTAGCGCAGGTCAGACCATGTAGTGTAGGTTCGGGCCGATAGAATGGGTCTGCCTGTGGGTTCAGCAAGTCCTCTTAAGGCAAACTGGCCTTCGGCCTAGCCGAGACACAACTCCTAGCCATGTCCTACCCCCATGCTGCCCCGCGGACGTATGGTCTCCGAACGACCGCGACGCACCGCCTACCGAACCAAACCCGGCCTCCAAGGCGGCCAAGTAGTCGAGTCATCTACGTCACTCATGGAACAAGTCCATAAGTTTATGCAGTCAACACGGCACCAATGTGGCACCATGGTCAAGTGACCGCGTCCTCCACCATTCACCCGGGCCGCCCAAACGTGGGTCATCTTCCTCATGTCATCACGTCCCTCTACTGCCGAGGCACACCGATGGGTGCTCCGACTACCTCTTCCGACGAGCTCTATCGCGGGCCACCACTGGCACCAGGGCATTCATAGTTTTCTTATGTGGGACACCAGAGTTGCTCCAGTGGTCCGTTTGTTGATCTATCTTCATCTACAGAATTGTTAGTCTGTCACCTTCACAGCGACGTCCTCAAACTCACTTTGTAACTTTTTTAAGAAAACATCCATGACGAACTCACAAGAAGAGGGGCTTGGTCCTTGATTGTGTCGGCCTACACCCTCCGCATTAGTAGTATAAAAACATGTGTAGGTTCTGGGATTTTAATTCAACCAAAACATTTGATAATATAATCCTGGAAAGGGAAATCCCAAAAAGAATAACCCCTCCCTCAAGAACACACTGTCCACAGATTTACATGTTCATGGGTTAATCTGCATTCATAATTTGGAATAAGAACATGAATAATTAAATGGTTCAAACCTAGGACTTTTTGACATTCGTTTCCATAGAATTATGTCCTAGAGGTTTCAAGACATCAACATTGTTCGTCACTTCCGAAATTCATTCTTCGAGGTGCATCGAGGATGTTTGACATTCATCGGAGTTTTTTGTTCATCATTGGAGAGGATTTTCATCATAGGTTTCTCAAAGAATCCTCACAATTTAATTCCTCCTTCCACCAAAGTGTTAGTTTAATAAAAAATAAACACAACACAACATTTCCATTACAATGCAATGTTACGTCGTTACACTTGCACAATGAGCCATTAAGGGTCTTCCTTAATTGTGCCTCATCGTCACCTAATCATTGCACTACTGCATCTCCGTCTATTACTCAACAATGTGAAATAAAAATAAAACTACTTTTTAAATGTATTTTACTATTTCCCAAAAAATCCCAAAAATTGACTTTTCCCTCCGACACTTGACAGTCGAAGGTAAGTCCTTTCAAAGAAATTCCATGTGTTCTGAGTTCAACAGTGCCCTCATTTTTTCTATCCAAGAACTGGTATAGATGTTATAAAATCCTTCTCACATGTTTTTTGAGAGAACCTCAAAAATGTTCAATATTACATTCCAGGCTCTCTGGGTTTGGAATCATGTACCATCAAAGCATGTTGTCTCGAAATAATTCCATATTATTAAATAAAATTACACTAAAATTCTGGGACATTACAAACATCTCAACTATTATATTTAAAATTTCAAAGTTATTAGAGAACCCTTCCACTCTCATTTAAACCATCCATGATCCTTTATTTTCCCCCATTATTCCCCAAAAATCATCATTACATTTTCAATGCCAAACATTTTTGTATTGAATAACCATTCTCATTTCCACTTAATATAATTCCCCAGTATGTACCAATGATTGATTTATTTGGGACTAGAATTTATCTATATCACTCTCTTTAATCTTGGGATTTTTGGTAACAAAATACATCCTTAAAATGTATGATCTATATGACACACTTATCGAAATACATGATATTAATGGGATGGGTGGGATCTGAAATATATAAACCTTCAATGCATTGGAAAAAATTTAATTTCATGAGATCCCATTTATGGTGTATGGGTGGTAATACTAAGAACATTATGATATGGTTTCTTTTTTGTTATCCATGAATTCTTTATCATTCCATGTTTTAAAAAGTTTCCATAATCCCATGTTACATTTATGATATTATATTATATCCTCATAATTCATGATTACGATTTTATCCCCTCATATACAACCTTGATATGAATCTTGGATCAAATTTACTAAATTATCTTAGGCTATGATTTTTTATTACCTTAATATTATTTATATATTTCCCCTTTCTTCTGAAAATCGCTAGGTTATCAAATGTAGTTTTTGAAAAACGATAGGACTTTTAGAGAATGTTAAATATTATTTTAATAATGTCAATGTATTCATTTGGGAAGTTAATTTTTGGTATAAATAATTCCCTAAAGATACTAAACATATCAATATTTTCATAATTTCTTATTTTTACAATTATATAATAAATCATGAATTAGTGTGTATTGAAATATAGGATTTCATTGTATCAATCAAGAGAAGAAGCATAAAACTATGGAATAAACATAATAAGATAAACCATATGTCAAGGATAACTAGTAAGACATTCATCACAAAAAAGGCTTGGTATTACTACAAAATTACCATCATGGCGGTGGGATAATCCTCTTGTTCATCCTTAGTCTTTGGATAAATCCTCCTCTATACCCCTTCAGTTTGGGATACATCCCCCCATGTACCCTTTGTCTTGAGATAAATTCCACCATTCACACTTTGGAGATCATTCGAAATAAACCTAAATGAATTAATTAGAGGTAGATATAGGACCCCACCCATCATCATTCATATATTTTTGGTAAAGAAAAATAATTCATTATCATACAATAAAGTGACCAGGAAAAATTGGGATTCATATCTTTTTCAAGTGGAATTACATAAGTAAAATATTAAAAATTAAATTAATAAAAGCAACATGTATAGGTATCTCTGAGAACACACAATAATAAAAGGAATAAAAAGTTTTTTCAAATAAGAATTGTATTGGGAAAAAAAATTATGGTTATAAACTGATATTGAGTAAAAAATAGAAATACCAAGATATAATATATATTTTTTATTTAAAATAAAATTGCAAAAGTATTTTAGAGAAGGAGGATATGTGGGAACATTTTGAGAATATCCTCGATCAAGCATATGGTTTGTAATGGAAAATAACATAAACTAATATAAATTTTTATCCATTTAAAAAAAATCACTATTAGAATTATAAAAATCATTGGTATTTAAAAATCATTTAAAAAGAAATATTTTGCAAGGATAGGATAAAATAAATTTATTATTGACACCATAAAATGTATATCAGATGCTTCATATAGAGTTAAGAAGGTGAAAAAAATGTGTTGAATGAAATACCTAAAAATTAATATTACAAGATATTGATTAAAAAGTGAGATGGCATGTCGTATAAAAAAGTAATTGTCAAAAAGTTACAATTAAAACTTTGGGAAAACATTAATTTTGAAAAATAAAGATGAAAAATATATCCTTGGAAAGGCATAATGTTTATTAAAATAAATATGATGTGGAATAAAAACATGATACATGAAAAAAATTTAATAATGATATAATGTTTTAGAATACATTTATTGAAAAAAACATTGAAAATGATGTTGCAGAGTCAGGATCCTTGTATCACTGAGAGGGGGAGGGGGTGAATTAGTGACATGATTTTATTTTTTCTTTCCTTATTTTGGAAGAAACCTTTGACTTCTATTAAATAATTTTTTCCTAAATGGACATAATCAAAACACACATCTATAGGAAGACAAGATTTAAAAGGTTCACTACTCAACAAGAGTAGCTAGATCCTTGGTACGGTACAGAAACAATCATGTACCACACATTCTACTAGGAAATAATCCTTTGATGTTGATTAAAACGAGTAGGATATAGCCTTAAACTCATGTAGAACTTGGAAAACAATCCTCAAGTGTGTGTCCCCCTCTTAGAAAAATAGTTAAATAAAAATTTTAGTTCATCTTAATCAGATTTTATTGTTTATATTCCAAAAAAATCATCTATTTCAAACCCAAAATATGATATGTAATTCCCTATACAAAAGGTACTCCTTGTTCTGAACTGAAATATTTAATTCAACCTTTTAGGTGTATAGTGTTCATATTTTCAGCCTCGCACCCAAGATTTAACTTTTTTCACGAATGAAATCTTGCACACCACATAAATATTGTGCACAACACGCTTCTTTCACGAAAATTTCCCTTCATACAGGAAACTCTATTTATTTCACGCAAATCCCATTATATAAAATTCTTCTATGATTACGGGCATGGTTTTTGAATAAGTGTCAATCCTATCAAATGATAGGGTTTCACCTCTTTTTTATAGGCATCGCAGACCCCTACAAGCAAAAATCATGATGTGTTATGCCTGGTCCTATCCTGTCGCGCAAACCCCATTTGAGGTTGTATTGGGCATCTAAGTCTCTTTCATTCCAACATAATATTTCACACACTTCTTGAATCTTTTTTTCAATTAATTCCTTAAATATTTCCAATTTTCTGACCTTGAATCATGCCATCAGTGCAATATTCCAAACACCCTTCAATATTTCACTCAAAAACCAATCCTTAGTGTAAGTCTTTCCTTTTCCTTATTTTGATGTTAGAATATCAGAACTACAATTGTGAAAAAAAATACCAGTCCATATTTGAAATTTCAAGAAAAATTATTTTCCAAAATCACATTTTTCACTCTTTTGATTTACTACCCCAAAAATTTGGCAAACACAAGAAAACATCTCCACCTTAGAAACTGTTTCTGCAAGAACACAAATGATTATTCACTATCATATAACTTATTAAAAAACAACTAATTTCATAATGAACCATATCTACAATGATATATATAATTTGAACAACCATTATTAGGATTATCAAAATTTCAACTAATAATACTAAAACATTTCTATCTTCCACCAACACCATTCATTCCAAACAAAACTAAATATGACTATAATGAACTTTTCTCCAGCTTCCCTCTATAATGCTTTAATCACATTTTCTCCAAAGATATGATATTAGGGAAATAATAATTATAAAAACATTGTCTATTTTTTCATTCATTTTAATAAGTGAGTTTATTTATCCTCTTTGACAAAAAAGTCAACACACTTCCAAAGAAAACTCTTCTTACACCCTTCTCCATTAAACATGCTCCCAACAGTAAAAAAGAGATACAAAAATTCTTTAATAAAATTAGAGAAGGAAAATGTTGAGTTCACATGAGATAACTAATATTTATGTTCTATATTATATCAAATAACATTGGAAGAAAATTAAAATATGGATGATAGGAAAAAATCATTAAAGATGATGGAAAAAATTCTCAAAAATAAACTACATTTTGGGAGAAAATTTTATTATTGTAAAATATAAGAATGTAAGGGTAATTTTATATCATATAGGAAGATAAAGTAAATTTAAATAAACTACTAAGGTGTTATAAAACTATCTTAGATGAAATATGTTCAAGAATAATCCTTATAACTCAATAAATTGAGTTGAGTTAACAAAAACCCATTCAAATGTTGTACCTTTTGAAAGAACAAACACTTAACATGGTATGAATCTTAAAAACATACGAATAAAATGAATATGTTAAAAGGATCTCATTAGGAATAGTTCAAAATAAAACATTATTTATAATAGGGAATATGTCTCAAGGGGTCAAAATTTGATACAAAACCCATACCTTGCTCCATATTCAATCTATGCATGAACATAACATCCCAAATAATTCAATTGATGTTATTAAAAACATTCTTAATAACATTATTGATAAATATTTCATATTAAAAGGTTTATCCATTAACATATGTTACTTATTTTTTATATTGTCATTTATTATGTTAGTTATATATGTTTGTTCAGAAAATGTTTCCATAAGTATTTTTATAAATTTAAAATTGTCAATGGTGTTGAAAAAGTAATTAATAATGAAAAAAATTAATTTTTTTGTTTCCTTTTTTATTTAGATTTTAATTTTTAAGATATCACATTAGGCTTCTTAAAATTAATCCATGTCTCAATCGTAACCTAAAATGTTACTTTTTGGTGGTAAAATTTATTTGGATAATTTATTGTCAATATCACATAGAAAATGCATAATATTATATTTTTAGAAATTCTGAAAATAATTTTTTATATATTATTATACACTATCACAATTAATTATGTTTCCATAGACATTTATGTTATATATTTAAGGCATGTTTATTTTGGTTGTTAAAAAGATATAAGAAACAAGAAATAATTAATGGTTCAGCATGATTATGGGGTGATTTAATTATAATATTTTTATTAAAAAATTATAATGAAAATATTTTGATGTTATTACTATAATGAATCATATTTTAAAATATCTAGACAAATAAGAAAATACAAGATGAAAAACATAAAAATATCACTTTCACGGAGGTGGTAAATAGATTGAAAGTTAAAAATAATTATTTCTTTTGTAATTAGAAGTATATTATATATACCTTATTTATTCATCAGTTATATAAAAATAATTATCCATGAGATGTGGTTATGAAAAATGGAATACATTGATTCATGGAGCCAATAGTCTCGACATGTGAATGATCGACGTTCATTTAATTTTCATAGTGGATTTAAATTATTAAATAAGGGTTATTCAATTAATATAATAATATATAGATATAAAAATTATACAAATTCCATTATATTATGTTGGTGATAAAAGGTTAGGGAATGGAATATTGAGAAAAAAATTATTAAGAAGGAGACAATAATTTTGTGAAGAGTTTTAGTTTTCTCTTAGAATTATCCTTAGAAATGGACGCATTAATGTAACAGATGGTGAATCAAAGATAATTTACGTTGTCATAGATTCTTGGAGGAATGATATGGAAGATTTTTAGAATGAAATTAAATGGTAATTTGTATCTTGATGTAGTATAGAGACCCCCCTCCATAAGTGAAGTCGATGGATATTTTGAAAGATGTATTTAAATTTTTCTTAAAGTTAATATTTAGGGGTAAAAGATCAGAAAGGAAATACAAATGACGGGGGGGTGATTTTTTTGATCCAGACAACAAACATCTGTTTATAAACATTTTTTTTAAATTTTTTGTGTTATTTCCTCTACGTAAATATTTAGTAACCATTTTTTCTTTTACATAGATTATTAATATTTGTACTTATAAATTAATATTAATGACTGGAAATAAAATATACATTCTATGTAATTCGACGTTTGTGACTTAAAATTTTAAAATCACTTTATAAAAGAAAATTTAAATTTTTTTGAAATTCTATTTATAAAATAAACATGAATAACCCACAAAAATAAATTTTAGGGAATTCTTCTTTTTATACATAAAATTTATGTGTAGGATATAATTGTCCTTATTTTATGTTTTCAGGAAAAAAATTGGATTATTATAAAAAAATTATCTATTGTAATATCTATTTTACAAATATAAGTTTTAATTATATAAATTTACAAAATAGTTTTCAGTAGAAATATAAATTGAACTTGTTCTATAATGTTAAACATAGGGTTTATAAATTTTTAATGATATCTTTTAAAAGCATAAATTTATTCCAATGATCAATTAAAATGTTTTATAAAATTCAATACCTTTCTTATACAATAATAAAAAATTAATAATCATATTTTTGGAATAACGACATTTTTCACTATTAATGAAAAAATTACTTATCTTAGGAAAATATTTAATATTTATAACATGTGATTTTAGATATGAAAAATTCAAAATTGATGATTATTTTTTCAAATTAATATAATAAAATAATAAAAATTATTTTTTTCAATATAATAAAAAATAAACAGAATGACACAATTAGTTAAAAACCCTCCTTTTACAAATGTGGTGTCCTTAGTATTATTCCTCACAAATATTCATTTTGTATAATGATACGGTATTTGTTCATACATTAAAATATTATGTATTTTTCTTTAAAACTGGTTGATTTTGTATATTTGAATAAAATATGTAATCATTTGATAATTTATTTGATAAAGAACATTCAAATCTAAATTATTTTTTATCCTCTGAATGTATGAACTTTGTCTGAGTAATATCTTGTCATTTACTATATGATTTATTGTTCCTACAGTTTTCTTAATAGTACCTATCTAATAGGCCTAGAATAAATTTTGTTTGGTGGTGTACATAAATTGTTTTCCTAAAAAATTTTTATTTAACATTAAAAATATATTTTGAATTCTTGGGTTATTAACTTCCCCCCAAAAAAATGTGTCATCTTAATTTTAAATTTTTTCTTACTGATGAGATAAAGTTACATATATTAAATCTTTTTTACTCTCTTATTCTATTTAAAGTTACTTATCTTTTCTCAAAAAAGATTAATGCTTCATACATTGATATACATAAGTATTAAAAACCCTAATCATATATTATAAAAAATTAAAAATTTCCAAAAAAACATTTGAATATACAATAAATTAAGCTGCTTTGATATTTTATATTCCTAAAAAAGATATCTATATTTAACCATAAAATTTAATAACCATTTTACATAAATAAAAGAATAAACTATATAAATCAAAATTATAAAAATGTGATAAACTTCCCCAAAAATATCATATATTAATTTTTAATTTAATCAATATTATATTTAGAGGCTATCGATAATATCTAATTCACTTTTCTGAAATTCAATAAAACCTTTATTTTGTCAACATATATTTATATTAAACAGTAGAGTTATCTAAACATCAATATTGTGTTCTTCAATTGTTATCCCCAAAAATATACCCAAGTCATATAAAAATTTCAATGTTATTTTTTACAATTTAATACATGTTTCTAAACATTTAATTAAAAAATATTGATGAACATTCCTTATTTGTTCCACAAAATCATCATAACGTTTATAATATCCTTGAATATCAACAATAATTATCACTCACTTATAGAAATAGATAAGTGAGTGAAGATATAATCTATATCATGATTTCAACCTCAATAACATAGTTAAGACTGACAAACTCACATTTTCCATCATAATAGGCACATAATGAAACTCTCAACCATTTAAATATTATCCCAAATTTGGCTATAATACATAAATGTTTCTTGATACATAAATTTATCATATTAATTTTTTTTACCATGTTTTAACATAATTCTAAAACAAAAAATTCTGTAGAAATATATAAAAAATGAATATAAAAATAGAAACCCAGAGTTTTCTTACACTATGATGCATTCATTTTAACATATGATAATTTAAGCTCAATCAATAACGTTATTTGTTCAATACATGGTTATCCATGGTTGTTTTGTATTTGTTTTTCTATCCTTATTAGTTATCATAACACTAAAATTCATCATCATAATTTATTGAAGATAATGTGATTTATCCATAACATATCACCTTGGAGTATGAAATAGGGTGTGATATTAATACCCATTATCACGCTCCAATTGATGATCGATTTAATACCCAGTTCGGATTTTGGGGTTATTACCCTAGGCTAATGATGTTCTAGTGGATAAATCCACATGAAGTATCCATATTGGGATATAATGTTTATGAGAACCACAAAATCTCTTCTTTACTATAAATTTTTGAATGTTACCCTACGATTAGACAAATACTTGTGGTTTTCATTGATGTTATATAATCTTAATCCCTAATAAATGTAAAATACTCAATATAACTAACTTAAAGGTTCATATATACCCTTGAAACTATGATAAACTACAACACATATATCCTTAATGAACATTATAACACTTCATCTATCCTCACCTGATAAAATCAAAATCAATGACGTTTTTTAATACCTCCATTGATTTTAACTAAGGTAGACCCGGACCAACACTCCTAGACGTGTTGCTAAAAACCATACAATTGCACATTGACTTAAAATTTTGAGCATAATTACATGATAATGAAACATTTATAACCAAAGAATATTTTTCTCTTTAATCTCTTATAGAATTAGAAGAAATATTTGAACTAGTATCACAAATTTTATTTTTAATGAAAGGGGATTTTTTCACTATACAAGAAACTAAATAATCCATAATAGGTCTAAAACATCTCCAAAAAATCCACCACATAAAATACTCTTCTACAAATATCATACATATTAATATTCTTTATAACCTCAGAAAGTAGAAAAATAAAACATGTGTGAGCTCAAATTCTCAGTAAGGGTAAACACAAATAATAAGATTTGGTTATAGTGACAGACCATAAGATTATAAAAGGAGTATAGTCAAATTACATAAGAAAAACATAAAAAAACTAAATAGATCATAAAAATCATGAAAAAAGGATTTGAATGGCCTGATACATTAGTCAAATGTGTGTAAAAACATGGTTCAATAAACGTGATCCTAGAGAGAATAACATAGTCAACAGAATAATAAAGAAACTATGACATAAAAATAAGAATAGAAACCAAATTTTCATAATACCCACCAAGACCTTCATTGCATAGTAGACTTGGGATAACCCTGCATGTTATGTATTGGCATTCAAATAAACCCCTTATGAACCCTTGGTCAATGGTTAAATCCTCCTTTATACCATTTGGATTAGAATATACGTTCCAATGAATAATTTATCTTATGATAAATCTTACCATGTACCCTTTTGAGTTCATGATAAAAAAATATAAATCGATGCATTAGAGGGCGATTTAGGACCCCACCTTTTCTAATCCATACATATTTGTTCGACATGAAATAAGTCGTTATATCATAAAGAAAACAAGGAAAGAAAATTTGTTTCATATCCTTTTAAAATGATATATCAAGAGTAAAACATTCATAAATACATCAATAATTTGAACATGACATACCTATGGATAATAAATGGGTTTCCCCAAATTTTCAAAATGTCTTTTGGTAAATTTCATTCTATCAAGATAATAGAGAGTAATATATTTAAACAATATTAAAAATGTATATAGTTAAGAATATAATTTAATAAAATCAATAGATGTATACGTACCAAGGTTAAAACCACTCAATTAGAGGAATCAAAATAGGGTATTATAAGAGGAAACTCAATATAATGAAAAAATAATGTTATTTAAAAATAATTATTACAAATGAAAATAGTAGTGATGGTCTATATAATTGATAGGAAAAAAATGTTTCATAATCAATATAAATAATGAATATGTATCAAAAAATGAAGACAACATTTTTATCAAAGAATTTTTTTACAGGACTATTACAAAATTCTTAATTTAAAAAACATAAATTTAATATATTAGATGATTGAAATGTTTAGAATCATTGGAAAAGTATGCTCATACATAAAATGGACATTGTAAAACCTAATCATTATATAATCCAAATTATTTATTCTGCTAAAACCCCTCATCTTATACTTAGTACATACTATATACTGTGGATATATATCATGGAAAGGGTTGATATTAAATATTATTGATGGGATTAATATCATGTGAAATAATATGTGACATGAATCAATAGTACAGGGGTAAGCCTAATCAAGGTCATAATATCATAATAATTTTATCATTAATACCATAATGAGGAAACAATTTGACCAAGGCTAGTAATGTGTAATATGAATAATAATGAAACATCAAAAAATAATGCTCACATACCACGCATACTTGTGAAAAAATATATTATCATATTCAGGAAAAACATATGTGTAAATATCGTAAAATAATACTTATAAAAAATTTGGAATTGTTTTGAAACACAATACACATAATCCCAAGAGATATATCCCATTTTCAAATACATAGGATGGATATATAATTGATGTCCCACTTGTTAAATCGTAAAATGTTAATAATCATTAATTCCACTTAGAAGGATATCTGATAAAAATTGTAGTCATGAAATAAACCCTTATAAATGAACGGTTCCCATAATGTATTTCACTTATCATACATTATGAAATATTATTTTCGGTTCCCTAATAAGTATAAGAGATTATAATTTGGCATAAAATGTTACTGCCATTGATGAATAAAAAAATGAATAGGAGTCGATGTTTTGTTTTAGGGAAATACAATATTTCTATAAAATCATTTTATTTAGATTAGACATGATTTTGGAATGGTAAAAAATTATATATCCCATGAAATTGAAGGAAATGAATATTTAACGGAAATTATAATTCTATTATAGGAATTTCCATATTGAAAATTATGTGAAAGGGTACACAACTAGAAAGAGGGGGAGATGCTTTCGAGAATCCCCTTACCCTAAATCCAAATTTTTTCATTTCATTTTGACCTATAATATAAGAAAATTAGTTTTATCATAAGAATTAACTATTTGTAATTTTTTTAATGTCTTTTAGTACATATTAGTTATAATTATTGGATTTTATTTCGTAATTTCCATTGTTAATGGTGAGTTATTTTGATGTCATATTTTCCATAAAATAAAAAATCAAACTTCAGTTAAATGATCTTAATTTATTACTATTTTCACATGATTAAGTTTAAATGAATAGGATTAAATATATATATAAATATATATATTCATGAATTTGTATATTATAAAGAATTAATTATAACAATATATAGTGGTGGTGATTAGAAAATAATGGGACATGTTCTTGTTGGTTGTTAACCAACCATAAATATGACATATTCAAAAGAAAATGAAAGTAAAGAAAGTAATATAAATACATTGTAAATATAATCATTATGATACGTTAATATAATTAATAAAATTTTAAAATAATTCAAAAATAACATAAGAATATTTTAGTTTTAAAGGAATAATGATAGAGATTATTAAAAAAAGGAAAATGAGAACATAAGTATATGAAAACATACCATCATCTCATTGTTTCTTCATGTCTATGAGGCTAACATCCTTGATTCCATTTGTTTAGTGAAACTTAAAAATACCTAACGATTTTAATAGAATAAGTAAAAGACAATTTTGTAGATCCTTGAATTTGGAGAGTGGTAGGTAAGTTGTTTTCCAAAGAAAGGGTGAGGGGTTATTTTTACATGATGGGAGTAGCATATATAGAAATAAAATATTATATCGATGGTAAACATTTGAATAGTAATTTATTTGAAATTATATATAATGTTTGAATAAAATAACATTTTTTTTGAGAATTTGAATCCCATTATTATTCTGAATTTTAATTTTAACCAAAATTAAAAAAGGATAATTGTTTCCCTCAGAATTTGGGAATGACCTCCTTGATTGAAGGTTCAAACATTCCAATCAGTTTCTAATGGGTTTGTTCATAGAACCAGAAACATCCAATGATTCCATATCCATTTGAACCTACTTTCCAAAGGTAGGTGCTCATTAGTTGTGGACTGATGAGGCTTAGGAATTTGCATTGGTTGAGAGGATGGGAGGTCGGACTCATCCCACCTTTTTGAGGGGAATTACTATCTACTCTGGGACTCTCTTTATAGATTTAAGTTATGTTCGTGAATCCTTATTACATAACCATGTATAAAATGAGCTTTCCTTTAGATCTGACAATCAATGATTGATATGTAGGAAATTTAGAGAATCTTTTATATGTATTCGAGATTCTTCATCGATAGAGAATCATCTTTATTTGTTAGATATTCTTGGTCAATGGTATCATTTGACACATTTATATAGAAATGTCATGGTCATTATGATGACCATGATAGTTTTAAAGCCACTCAGTGGGGCACTTGAAGTTTGTTGTCATTCCGAAGGACATGGATTATTTATGAGTTCAGATCAAACCCGCATATGGGATACCTACGTATATATTGTTTAGAAAAGGAATCAGAACACACATAGTTCGATTAAGGGAGTATGATGTTTATGATTGATGGCTCAAAGAAGGATGTTCTAATTACTTTTACACTCTAAGCTCATGTGGGTCATTCTCGGTTTAAGAAACAAGTGGTATTGGTAAAAATCAGACAATTGTGCCATGAAAGATGCAATCATAAGAAATAATGTGGGTATTATGTATGTATGACTGCCCAAATAAATGAATATTAGGATTTACTTCAGGGAAGAAATCCAGGAACAGGGTTCATAATGGTATATGTGCTTCACAGAGATTTGAATACTCTAACTTGGGGCTTACTCGTGAAAAGGAGGTCCAAGTTAGGAGAGGACTTATAATTGGGTTTTACTCCTGATACGGAATCCCAGATCAAAGGTAAATTAGGACTGGTTAAGAGAAATTAAGACTGGGGCTTACTCCTGAGAAGGAGGCCCAGGTTAAGAGACATGAAAAATCAAGGGACTTCGGGCTTACTCCTGAAGAGGATGTCCATATTTGAGATTGGGGATTACTCCTGAAAAGGAGGCCCAGGTTAAGAGAATTATAGTTGGGCCTTACTATTGAGGAGGATGCCCAAATTAATGTGGACTTGGGGCTTACTCCTAAGGAAGATGCCCAAATTAGGGGACTGGGGCTTACTCCTGAAAAGGATGCCCATATTTGGAAATTATGACTGGGGATTACCCCTGAAAATGATGTCCATATTTGGAAATTATGACTAGGGATTACTCCTAAAAAGGATTCTCGTATTTGGAAATTATTACTGGGGCTTACTCTTGAAAAGGATTCCCATATTTTGAAATTATGACTGGAGATTACTCCTGAAAAGGATGCCCATATTTGGAAATTATGACTCGGGCTTACTCCTAAAAAGGATGCCCATATTTGGAAATTATGACTGGGGCTTACTTTTGAAAAGGATGCACAAGTTAATGAGTTCTCTCATCTTAAAGGATGAGGTTGAATGAATGAAATCTCAATCTTTAGTGACATAAAGATGTGTAAATCACTAGGTTTTGAGAGATATTCCACATAATTCCTTTTAGATAAGAAAGTAAAATCAATAAATCATGCCATAAATGGCTTTGAAGAGTGTCTTGAAGACCGAATCTTGAATAGGAGAGGTGGAATGGCTTAAGACGGGTGAAATGGGCAAGAAGGACACCCAAAAAGGCAAGGGCACGCAAGTCCTGGCAGGCGCGCAAGTACTGCGTGGGTGCGCAAGTCCTGGTCATGCATGTATACCTTCGTGACACATGGGTACTTGCGCAATGATTAACCAGCAGGGAAATACTTGGGCGACTCTTGGTTAAAGCCTTTAGAATCATCTTGTGGTTCTTCTAGAAGAGTGGCACACATGTTCTATTGAAGGAGTTAGGCAGCGCGCAAGTGTGGCCATTTCCCTTAAGGGCTGACCACTCAGGCGCACAAGTGTTGATGAGTTTCAACACTTAGGCCTTTCTCCCCCTGTTTATATCTTCCGTTCTAGGTATGAAATTTCCTTGGAAGTGTTTCGGAAGCTTTGAAATTGGACTAGGGCGTCGGGACCTCAAATCTGAGTTTCTGGAAAAATTCCTTCATAAAATGGGGGGCCCATAGGGTCTATTTATAGGCTGGAGAAGACCCCGGGCGGTTATCACTTAGGGCGCACAAGTAACTTGTGCGACCATTAGGCGTCACGCATGTTGACTTGCGTGACAGTGATGGATCTTGCGCGACCTATGGCCAATGATCTCCTTGTTCATCCCTTTGTCGATTTTTGATGTTTCTTCAAAGGATGAATTACTTTGGACTTAAGGTATTTCCCTTTCCATTCATTTAGACAATGTGATGAAAAGGAGCGTCAACAATAGCCCCCCCCAGAGATGGATCCAAAAAAATGAGGATTTGACTCTAAGGAAATAGAGAATCAAAAGGAAATTGGGGCATGCAAGGTAGGGCGCGCAAATGAGCATTAATTAAGCCAATGGGCCTAGTAAGCATAGTTTGATTTTTACTAGGATTAATTTAAATAGCCCTACAAACTTTGAACCTTTTAATTGCTCAATATTACCTAAATCATACAAAATGTATGTTTAGTGAGCTGGAACTTTACTCTTATTCAGATTTCTGTTGTCTTTTGTGGGCATTTTAAAGTCATGCATGTTGGACATAAAGAGGCCAATGTTTAAGGTAGAAATAGCTTTGACCAAAATGGATTAGAATTGACTCAATTCCTTGACAATTTATCTGAAAACATATTACTATACTCATGTATGATGGAAAATCTGTAAACTATGACTTAAGAAAATTTGAATCTAAGAAATGATATGAAAAAGATCTACATGTCATTAGAACAAGTAGTTCCCAAAAATGAAGTTACCATTATTTAGAAAACCCGTTAGGGGGTTGAATTATGCAGGGGCACCTAAGGGAATTAGATGCATAGTCAAATAAATAGTATCTTTTGGCTAACAAGTCTGTTATGTATACTGTTTATGCAAGGCCGCCTATGGGAACGTGCTACATAGTTAGGCAAAAGAATTCTCAGAAATTTAATTTCCTTGTGCTAAAAGCTATTGAAAGAATATGGAGATTCAAATTTTCCAAAGTATAGAGTTTGCTGTATGGAAAGAGGTACTTGAATATGGAGAAGATATTTCCAAACAAGATTATCGACGAACTGGATGGATATCACTCCTATGAAGGTATGTCCCAAATGTAGGGAAGGATAATATAAACCATATATATGAATACTTTTAGATCATGAAAAAAGATATGGGAAAAATATGTTAAGGATAGCTATTTTTTTTGCAGATCCTTACATACTGTCATTTAAGACCAATAAGGAAAAAAGAGGCTTTCTTCCCAAGAATGAAGTTACCAGTATTTAACAAACACGTTAGGTGGTTGAATTATGCAGGGCCACCTAAGGGCATTGGCTGCATAGTCAAATAATAGTATCTTTTGGTTGACAAGTATATTATGTAGACTGTTTATGCAAGGCCGCCTAAGGGAAAGTGCTACATAGTCAGGAAAAAGAACTCTCAGAATTTTGACATTTTTGGGACTAGAAGTCAGGAAAATGGTTATGAAGATATGAAAATATTTATGGTTAGGATTATGACACATAAAAATGGTTATTGTCCAATGTATACAAAGATACCCAGATCAATGATAACCATAATCATGTTGTGGTTGGGTCCTGAATTGAAATATTGGACTTCACTAAGTATCCCATAAGGATGGGAATAAAGCCATACGTAGTTCTTAAACTACAGTTTAAAGTCATGTGGGAAAAAAGTATTCGAGATATTAGTTTAAGGTCATATATCTCGGACCATTATAAGAAATACACAGTGTGTGTTTTCATGGGGACTTTTTAGCCAGGGGACTGAAAGTGGAATTTTGGGTTATGCCCAAAGATTTGGGGATAGATTCGAGGGACACTCGAATGTTCCTACGTATCCCATAAGGATGTGAATCATGCCCACGTAGTTCTAGAAATACCCTCTGTACAGATTTGGTTCATACATTTGAAGGGTGAATGGGGACTTTAGTACAATTATGGTTTAACCCAAGATAAAACGTTTGGTCATTTCCATGTATGCACATAGTCTTCAAAATAAAACATGCTTGAAAAATCAATGTAAATAATGGTTCCCTCTCAGGTGAGGGTATCAAAGAATATTGTAGTTTATTGTTATACTAGACAAAAGTGTTGTATATTTTAACGTCGTATAACAAGGACAAAAGTGAACCAATGTAAAGATATTGATTGTAGGGGCGGTTTCACGAATAAACATATTATGAGATGGAGGTGAACTGATGTGATGAGTTGGGTTTTGGGATTGAACCTTGGGAGGTTTCCTACGTACCCAGCCTGGAAGGTAAGGATCAGAGTCCATGTTGTTTAATTAAAGAATTAATTAATGATCAAGTTGTTCTTTGGGACAATGACCTAAAATGGGGTGTTTGGTCTTACACATGGTTAATAGCCCAGAGAGAGTGTTATGGTTGAGGTTTGCTCTAAGATCACGTGAGTCATACTCGGTGTGAGAAACAAGAGGTAACAACAACCTTAATGATGCACAGTTTAAGGTCATATAGGACATATAAAGGGACTATGCAGTTTAAAGTCTTGTAGATAGGACTACAGGTGCTGCACATTTTAGTTTCATGTAGCAGGGACAAAGTACAATTTAATTTCATGTAGGATGTATCAAGGACTTTCTGTACAGTTTAGCATCATGTATTTAGGACGATGGAGACAATATAGTTTAACGTCATGTTGGACGAAAGGGGGACTGTGCAGTTTAATGTCATGAAGTATGGACAAAATAGTACACCATTTAACGTCATGTTGGACGTATTAGGGACTTTTTTTCATAGTTTAACGTCATATAGAAAGGACGATGAAGGGGGACGATACAGTTTAGCATCTTGTTGGAAGTAAGTGCGAATAGTTTATGGTCGTATTCATGGGCCATTGGTTATGTAGTTTAACATCTTGCTGGATGTAAGGGACTTTTTTTTAACGACATATAGCAAGGACGATGAAGGGGGACGCAGTTTAACGTCATGCGGGACATAAGTCAAAATAGTTTAGGGTCATATGCATGGACAGTTGATGATTCAGTTTAACATCTTGCTAGACAGTGGGGCAGTTTAAGGTCATACCAGACCACCAATGATGCAGTTTAATGTCTTTCTTGATGTATGTGAATTCTGTACAGTTTAGCATCATGTAGTTAGGAAATCATAGTTTAACGTCATGTGGGACGAATTAGGGAACTTTTTTCATAGTTTAACATCATGTTCGACGTATGTGAAAATAGTTTAGGGTCATATGGATGGACCGTTGGTTATGCAATTTAACGTCTTGCTGGACGGTGATGTATTTTAAGGTCATACAGGACCTAAAATGATGCATTTTGTGTTTATAAAAAATACTTCTTCAAAAATATAGCTTTGGTTGGAGTAGTGATTAGTTCTCCATCCATCGAGATTAGTGAATAAGCTCTATTGGAGTAGACCCTATGTATTGAGTAAGGTCCTTCCCATTTTGGATCAAGCTTGGGAGGTTTCTTTCCTGGTATCATTCGAGTTCTGAGAACTAATACCAATTCTCCCTGAGTGAACGAAAGAAGGAGAACTTTTTTGTTAAAAGCTTGAGCTATTCGATTCTGATAGACTTCCAAGTGGTGCAAAGTGCACAATCTTTTCTCATCTAACCGTTCCAATTCATTCAATCACTTTTGAGATTGTTCATCTGTAGATGATTGATCGGAAATGGAAACTCTGAGCGAGGGTAGTTGAACTTCAATTGGCAAGAATGCTTCCGTTCCATATACCAATGAATATGGAGTTCACCGCGTTGCAGTGCGGGTGGTAGTCCAATAATCCCATAAAGCATGAAAGAGTTTATCAGGCCATGATTTCTGATCTTTATCCACTATCTTTTGCAGTATATTTGAATGAGTCTTGTTGAAGCCCATTGGCCGCTGCATGATACCGAGATGAATGGTTGGATTTGATATTGTATTATTGATACAACATCTTTACCTCGGATAAACAGAAGTTGGTTCAATTGTCCGTCAATATGGTATGAGGGTCACCAAATCTAGTAATGATGTTAGAATTGATGAAGCTAACAAAAAATTTAGAACTGACTTCCTTGAGAGATATTGCCTCTGCCCATTTGGAAAAGAAGTCAGCAGCAGTAAGAGTTTACTTAAACGGCTTGTTCGTAGCCGAAGGGTAAGGTCCCACCACATCCATTCCCCATGTGGCAAATGGCCATGAGTATTTAGTTGTATGAAGAAACTCTGGAGGTTGATGAATGAATTTCGCATAGACATGGCATGAACGAGACTTCTTTGGGAAATCAACAAAATCTTGTATCATTGAAGGCCAAAAGTATCCAAGCCTTCGAAACTGATCAGATAGTCTATGTCCAGAATGGTGGGCACCAAGGACATCTGCATGCACTTCTTTCATGACATCCATTGTCTCTTCACCATTAATGCATCTAAAGAGAACTCCATCAAAACCACGTTTGTAGAGAAATTTCTCTAGGTGATCTGGGCTGTCATGAAGAGTAAAATTGACCCCACGTCGCCGAATTTGTTTTTTCTCGGCTCTATCAGGTGGAATTGTTCCATTTTGATGGTATTCCCTGATAGGTGACATCCATACTATAGTATGACCATATGGTTCAGGAATGGGACTAATTTCATTAATTTCCTCTGTTCTGATTCGAACATATGGTGAAATTGCATGACGGTGGGTAATACTGATGGTTGTCTCGTCCCGATTTGGATCTGCCTAAGCTGTGGCTATATTAGCCAGTGCATTAGCTTGATAATTTTGTGATCGTGGGATATAATAAAATGTCGGTTCCGAAGGGAATTCTGCCACTAACTCTATGACATAATCATACAAAGATATTAGTTCTTCTTTTCTGATGGCATAATCCCCATTGACTTGTTTGATTACCAGGTCTGAATCACCTTTCACCATTAAGTGATTCACTTGTGCTTGAAGCGCTAATTCCAAGCCTGCGATGAGAGCTTGGTATTCTTCTTCATTATTAGTACCACCTTCCCAAAATAATAATAAATAAGGTAACACTACCTTTTCTGGAGAAATGAGCACAATTCCAAAGCCAACATTGTTTATTTTAGGATTTTTCATTTTCCTCCCTGTTGGACTTCTACAAGCACCATCAAAATAAATTTCCCATGCTTGAGGACTTTCTTGAATAGAGAAGACTTCCTCATCAAGGAGTTCAATATCTGAAGATGTGTCTTCCACTGAAGGGTGTTCATCCAGGAAATCAGCCCGAGCTTGGCCCTTTATCGCCTTTTGAGACATATACTGAATGTCGAATTACTGCAAAACAACTGCCCACCTTGCCAGATGTCCTGTAAGCATTGGATGACTAAGGATGAATTTGAGCGGGTTATTGCGAGATACTAATTGGATCTCATGATGTTGCAGGTAGTGTCTCAACTTCTGAACTACAAAGATTAATGCCATGCATCACTTCTCAATACTTGAATACCGGGTTTCTGCTTCCACCATAGTTCGACTGAGATAGTAGAGGCTGTTTTCATTCCCAACATCATTCTTTTGAGCAAGAAAGGCACCCAATGATCGCTCTAGAGCTATCACATAGAGGATATGTGGTCTTCCTTCAATAGGTGGCATGAGTACCGGTGGAATTAAGAGGTATTTTTTGAGAATATCAAATGCTTCTTGACATTCTTTAGTCCACTGGTAAGTGACTCCCTTCTTCATCAATTTGGTGAAGGGTAAACTTTTTCTTTCCAAATTGGCAATGAAACGCCGAATATAGGCTAAGTGTCCTTGAAGTCCTCTTAATTCTTTAAAATTTTGAGGAGGTGACATACCAAGGATTGACTTGGTATTCTCAGGATCGACTTCAATACCACGATGGCATACAATAAAGCCAAGAAATTTTCCTGAGGTTACCCCAAAATCAAATTTTAAGGGATTCATCTTCAAATTATGTTGTCGAAGCTTGTATAATATGACTTCTAAATCAGCCAAGTGATTAGAATGTTGTTTGGATTTATCCACCAAATCATCTACATAGAATTCAACAAACTTCCCTAAGAAGGGTTTGAACATACGATGCATGGCACGCTGATATGTTGCACCTTCATTCTTTAATCCAAAGGGCATTACACGGTAGCAAAACACTCCCTGAGGGGCTATGAAGGATGTGGATTCCTCGTCTTTTGGGGTCATTCGGATCTGATTATATCCAGAATATCAATCCACCAAGGAAAGTGCTTCTTATCCAGTTTTTGCATCAATTAAAAGTTATGTAATCGGAACTGGGAAATCATCCTTATGACAATGCCGATTAAGATCTCTGAAATCGATGAAAACACTAATTTGTATGTTCTAATTCTATACATGGACAATATTAGCCAACCACATGGGATACTAAACTTCTCTGACGAAGTTAGATTTGATTAGCTTATCCACTTCAGCTTCAATTTTTGAATCATAAGTTGGGTGTGTTCTTCTCGCGGCTTCCATAAATCCTTAATGATCTTCTGGTAAACCCAAATGATGAGTAGAAACATCAGGATCACGCCCAGACATTTCTTTATAGTTCCAAGCAAATATATCTCTATTTTTCTTTAGAATGGAAATATTCATCTCTTTCTCTTCAAGAGTCATGGCCGCACTGATTAATGTGGGGCGTGTATCTTCTTTTGTACCCAGATTTATTTCTCTGAGTTCATCCACAGCGGTAGAGATACCCTCTTCAAATGCTGGAGGAGAATATCTGAGATCTTCCTCCTCTTATTCTTCATGTGTTATTTCTTCCATTTCTACTTTCATAGTAGATGATAAAGAAAAATTTTCATGATCAGAAGATATGTCAAAATTTGTATATCTTGAAGAAGAAGCTTCCATTTCCGACCCGATTCATGATGAAGGGTCTTCTTTGGGTAATAAAGAGGAGATGATGGATTGAAAATTGAAATCATTTTTCACCTCCGATGTTGCTATAAATTTTTCTGGCCTAATTGGAGAAGTATAGACTTGTTGGATTTTAGCAGATGAAATGAAGACGTCACTATCTGTGCTTTCATCACTGCTTGGTGGGTTACCAATTTCTCCCATGTTGTTTGGATCAATTGTCGTAATTCACATTATGGATCTTTCCATAAGAGTATTTTTATTTGGGTCTATCTTGTCAATTTGACTGATAGTCAACACATAATATGTACTCACATGTGTAAATGGATTTACTGGAATTTTCTCCAAACCATATGGAGCATTAACTTTGGTAATCTCTTTTGTTGTGGATTTCTCCTTCCCTTTATGTGATAGAATTCCGCCTCAATGTATTGAGACTCACCTGTATTGAACGGGGCCTTATCACCATTCAATGTCCCAACATGAAAATCAAAACAATATTTGAGACATTGATGGTACGATGAAGGGATAGCCGCATGTTGATGTAGCCAGGGTCTTACAACCAAGATGTTGAAAGCTGAGTCTTGATCAACAACCATGAAATCCGAATTGGATACAATATCTTCAAACTGAGTTCTAAGTGTTACTTCGCCCAGTGGGTCTTTTTAATTTTTATCATATCCTTGTAAAATCATGATAGAAGGAGATAAATCATATTCTATGAGGCCCAATCGACAAAGTGTATGAATGGGAATGAGGTTGACTCTTGAACCATTGTCAATGAAAGCTCTTCAGACGTCTACGCCATTGACCTTTCCAGATGAGTACAAAGCTCTAATATACCCATGCACAATATCATATTCATCAATAAAATATATTATTTCATGGAATTCTGCAGGATAATTCTCTATGTGATATACTTCAGCTGCAGCAATTTCAGTTTCAAACTCTTGACGACTTGACAAAGTCTCGATGAGTGCTTCCCGAAGATCTTTTGACAAATTCAGAGCATCCAGAATTGATAACTGGGCTGGTACATGGGCCAAGTGTTTCAATACATCACACTTTTGATTCAGAGGTATGTGTTTCCTAACAAGAATATGTGGTTTAGCAGGTACCTTGGAAGTAGATCCTTTGGAAGTTGATGCATCATGTATTGGGATTGGAGTTGGAAATATTCCTGGTTTTGGAAGATTAGACCAATTATATCCATTTACTAGCTGAGGGGAAGAAGATATAACCTTCAACCGGTCTTCCAAAATAACTGTTCCAGGACTGAATTTTCTATTTGTGGAAGAACTTTCTTGTTCTTGTTGAGCTCACAGAAGGGCTCTACCACGAGTTTCTACTGCGTACACAGTTCTTGCAGGGGTAGAATTGGAGTAGTGGATTCTGAAAGACCCACGTCTTCCCCTGTATCCTGAGCCTCGGGAAATTCCTCTAATTCCACTATTTGATACAGGCAATTCGGGCTCATCGAAATCGAAACTGCGACTAGAATATGGATCCGTTAATTGAATCATATTAACAGAACCGAAGATTAATTCTTCTTCTGATGAATACTTTGCCTGAATAGCTTATTTAGGCTGTTCCGTTTGGTGGGGTGGTGCCCGTGGATTTGAGGTAGATGGCATGAAGTCTTCCAGTGTCAAAGAAAACGTAGTCTTTGACACATACTCATCTTCTTCTAATTCTTTTTCTTTCTTTGAATCATTCCGTTTCTTTGAGTAATTTCCCTCTGATGAAAAGGATTTTGCCGCAACATTCATGGCAGAAGACACAATCGATTTCATTAATTGTGTTCGCAAAATAGCATGAGTTCGGTTTATTGTCTTTATGACAATCCAATCATCATACATCTGTGCATTGTTGCTTTTGACTTCTTTCCATTACCCTTCCTCCTCTGGAACTGTAGCAGTAACACATGCTACCTGAGCTAAATAACCTTTCAGTTTGACTTGTCCCATGTCGACCATCTTTTGCAGGAGGTCTTTGAAGACCAAACACTCCTGGATGGGATGCCCCAAAATTTGATGAAAAGGGTAATAATTGGGATAGTCTTCATCTCCTTCCTTGTATGGCCTCTTGGGAATTGGAAATTGAACCAAATTATTTTCCAGAGCTGAAATGAAGTATCCAGGAACTTGTTCATTTTCGAAAGAGTATGTTTTTCCCTTCATATCCTCAAATTGTTTTCATCGTTGATCTCTTTGATCATCTGGACGAAACGACCTTTGTTGTTGGCACTCAGGAGGTCGAGCCCTTCTAGAAGATGAAGGTTTTGAAGTAGAAACAGGTACAAGTTCTTGTTTAAGCATAACTGTAGCAGTTTCGGCTTTACCCATCCTCCTCCCTTGAGATGGTGGAATTACACGACATATAGCCTTATCATGTATAAGGGAATCTTCAATCTGTTGAGCGATTGAAGTAAGGTGTCGAAACCCTCCAATGTATTTCACATGGATCAACGACGTGCGTAACTCGCCACGCATATTTTCCACACATATTGGAAACAATTCTTCTTGAGAGAGTGCTAATCTTAGGGAATATGTAAATACCTTACAGCGAGCAATGAAATCTGAGACCCTTTCATTCTCTATTTTCTTACAGTTTGTAAGATAAAAAACTGTTGTCTTTGGAAAAGTTGAGCTGAACTAAAAAATGAATTATTGTCGGAGATCTTCCCATCCAGTAATTGACCGGGATTTCAAGTTTGTATACCCAACAAAGGTTGGTCCTTGCAAGGTCCTTATGAAGCATATGAGTTTTACTGCTTCTCGCTGCTCTGGAGTTCCCATCATAGGATCACAAAACACACACGTAATGTGTCAAATGCGGTTTAGGGTCGCCTGATCCAATGAAAATAGGGAATACAGGGTTTCCAAAACATGATGGAGGAGAGATTAATTCTACCAATTTAGGGTAATTTTTCTTCTTCGGTTGAACCTGTGAACGTTTCCCTTCCATATTTTCTAACCGAGCTGTTAATGAATCAAGGGTAGTTATTAACTTTTGAGAAACATCTAGTTGAACTTGGAATTGGTAGGTGCAATGACTGGAGCCTGGACAAATGTGGTGGTTAGTGCTGCAACTAATGGTATCACTGCCAACTATTGTTGCACTTGACATGTTGGATTAGACCTGTGAGGGTGTACTGATAGAGGAGGATATTCTTGATCCATCTCAGTAGATGCAACAAATTCCCTTGGCTGACTGACTCCAGTATGCTTAAGAAGAAAACTACCCTGAAGTAGTTATGCATTCAACCTCCTTAATTCCTTCATTTATTCCTCCTTTTGTGCATACCATTGCTATAGTGAGAGCGATTGTCCTTCTCCATAGGAAAGATATGTAACCTGATTCTTTCCCCTCCCGTTTTGGATCCTTTTTAGAGAGGGGGAAGTGGGTTATTTGAAGGATTACCTAGGTTCTAAGTAACCCTTTGATTTCGTGTACGCACACCTTCTTCATTTGTGTCAGTGAGTACATCTTCTTGAGCAGGAACCTCTTCATCTGAGTCACCTGAGTGAGCCTCATCTGGTGGATCAGCAACAATGGCATTGATGACATTGATTGATGCATAACGCATCACATCACTTCTATCAGCATTCCAGTGATATTTTCCTCTTCCATGTCTTTGATGATACATTGCCTTTTTTTGATTCTATACCTCGGGAACTTCTTGACAAACCCTAATTTGGAGGGAATCTCCTGATAATTTGGCTCTTCGTTCCTCTTGACGCTTCTTCCGCAATCGAGAAAAGACCCACTTTTTTTGATGAGGGGTTTGATGATTTGAAAAAGTCCCCAGTCCGGTGGATTGGGGATGTTCCTGTTGTTCCCGTTCAACTCCTTGAATATTATTTGTTGATTCCGAGGGTTGGTTTAAAAGATTCCCCAGTCTAGCAAGCTAGGGTGGCTCTTGACATGATATGTCTGAGACATTCATAAAAGCTTTCCTGATCTTGCGGACCTTGGTCAAACAATTAGCTGGATGAATCAATCGACATCCACTTTTATCACCCGATTCAAAATACCGTTGGATGATTTATGAAACTTCTGTCACATGGTGATGTGCTTGCTCCAAACGAGATGCATGTTCAATATTCTCATTTGCTTGATGCAGGAGTAATTCAACAACTTGTTCTCTGTATTCTTGATTTTGAGAGGAACTAGTTGAAGCCTGTTCTTAGGAAAGCTTTTGATTACAAACAAATCCTGGTATTTGTGGCCGGCCATGGACAATAACATTGTATGAGACCATTTTCGGTGAGCATTGCTGACTGGAGAGTACCGGGAAATGCAGTGCTCCATGAACACCCCATCCTCTAACGTTAATACTAGATGGGGTATTGGAAATTAACTGGCGCAACATTCTTAGTGCGCCAAGGCATGAACGCTGAAGGGCTATCTGCTGCTTTTCATCCTTCGGATATCGAGAGACTAATAGAGATGCCAAATCAATCTGACATTGTAACCCTTCTATTATCTTAAGATGATTTTCATATTCATCATAAGATAATACTTTCTTTTTCAACTAACAAAGTGTTTTCCATATGTTGAGATGAATATCATGAATTCCATCTTCCGTCGACATTTCTAGAATGCCATACTGAAAGTCATCCAGAGGCCAAAACATGACTGGAACTTCACCATTCTCCAGTGGTTTTCTCATGTTCAGCATTTCATCTTTATCATTTGATGAAGATTCTTTTACCTATTTTGACCAGAGTTGGTGCTTCCTTGTTTCTTCATTGGATTTAATAGGATTAGTAGAGAAATTATTGATCAAACTAGAAGATGCATGACTTAGGGGTGGTTCGGAAAATGAACTACACCATGGGCTATCTTCTGATTGAGAAAGTATTTCACCTACCCGCATTGAAACATCAGACATGACTAGTTTCTCATTTCCAAGTGCCTCACGATAATATGGATTTCTGGGCACTACATTGTCCAATGGAGCATTTTCTGGGAAATGTGTATCACTACTGCGGAGAAGACTTTCGTAGTGAAATTCATCATCATGGGGAGGACCACCATAATGGGTTACAGAAAATTATGATATCTCTTGCTCCTTGGTCATTTGGCCACACAAAAGGGTTATTGTAGGTCTAATCTGAAGATGAAACTTCAAGATCGACCGAATTGTCATGAAGCAAGCCTTCATGAGGAAGTGTCTGTTGAAGACCTTCGGAATTAATGTTCCCACTATTGAGAAATGAAGGAGTAGAATCTTTAATTCCAACAGATAACTGTCTGAGGGCTTTAAGAACTCCAGCATTGATCAAAGCCTTGTTACAGATTTTCTCTTGATCTCCTGACTGTGTTGGGCGAGTCTTTTTCGTAGACGTCTTCTTACTCGCTTTGGAAACCACTTGTTGACAAAAGTGGCTTCTCTGAGCAGGTGTATGTGCCTAATCAGGAATGATGGCCTGGTTAGGCAGACGATCTCCACTCAAATCAAGTGTATGTGCCTGACTTGGTTATCCATATGATTTGGGGGAGTATGCCCCACAACCCTCTTGGACTGGAACAGATGTGTGTCTGTGTTCCAGGGTGAACTGTTGATATGTCACTCCACTGGTAGGGATAGATTTTTGTGTCTTTCCCTGAGATGCTGCTGAAGCTGTTATAATATCCTGGAAGGCATCCAGTATATGAGCAGGAATTTGCTTCTGCTCTTTCACCATTAATAGAATATACTTAGTGACTTCAGCTGCCGGAATGGGGATATACGTTCATTCCGTGCTTGGACTAGGTGTGTGTTCTTGCTCATGTCCTCCTTTTCCTATCAGTGAATCCTGATAGTACTCAAGTGTAGGGGAACATAGTTGAGTCTACCTCCTGTTTGTCGTCAGAGCTTTCTGACTGAATTCTCCTAATGCTACCAAGCGAGACTATTGGTAGGCTTGATCAATACTAGCATTTTTATGTCCCTGCTGATTTCACTTCTCCGAATATGGTTGACGAGATCCATCATATGTAGTCAGACGTGTTTGCTGACTAACTGATGACGTATAAACAGGTGTATGTTTTGGTCTATAATACTCCGCTGGAATTTCCTGACGGGATTGGCATGCTGCTGCCAGACGAGTCTTCTAGACAATGGAATTAAAATAGGTAGGTGTGTGTGCACGCTCGGGTTCGAGGAACCTGAGCCGAACACCTGGATTCGGTACCATCATCATGATGAAGGCACACTGCCGCACAAGTCTGGCGGCGATTGTTGGTGGGAGCCCTCGGGAAGGACTCTTGTCTACATGAATTAAGGCCCTAAGGGACCTGCTCATTCAAATCCTCAGAATAAGGGAGCAAATGGTGATTACGTTCCTTGGATAACGACCCGAAACTATTGGAGACAGTAGTCAGCACCGCCTGCTTCTTGATCACTAGTCGTCATTGTCCAGACAACCGGTTTGAGTTGTTTAAATGGAGGGATTTTCGGTAAGCCTCTAGAGTTGGGATGGTACCATGTTGATGGTACTCCTTAACCAACGCATTTGATACTCTGCGTTGAAGACACTGAGTAGGTGATATCATCCTCAGAGCGGACAACGATCCAGAAGGAGTAGCAACAGTGGCATTCGCAGCAGCGGTATTCACAAGTGTGAACTTGAGAGCAGCCATTTCTTATAATGCATAAAATCTTGGAAAAAGAGTGCATGTTTGATATAACAGACATAATTAAGATAAATTCAGCCACTACATCTTTTGGATGAGCACATATGTCAATGATTGTTTTTGTTGGCCATCTCATTGAGTTTTAAATAGGGGCCTAACAAATAGGTAAAACATCATTTTAACTTGGTTAATAATTCACGTCGGGTTCACCATTTTTTGTTTCCCTCAGAATTTTGGGATGACCTCCTTGATTGAATGTTCAAACATTCCAATCAGTCTCTAATGGGCTTGTTCGTAGAATCGGAAACATCCAATGATTCCATATCCATTTGAACATACATTCCAAAGGTAGGCGCTCATTAGTTGTGGACTGATGAGGCATAGGAATTTGCATTGGTCGAGAGGATGGGAAGTCAGACTCATCACACCTTTTTGAGGGGAATTATTGTCTACTTTGGGACTCTCTTTATAGATTTAAGTTACATTCGTGATTCCTTATTACAATACCAAGTATAAAATGATCTTTCCTTTAGATCTGAAAATCAATGATTGATATGTAGTAAATTTATAGAATCTTTCATATGTATTCGAGGTTCTTCATCGATAGAGAATCATCTGTATTTGTTAGAGATTCTTGGTCAATGGTATCCTTCAACACATTTATATAGAAATCTCTTGGTCATTATGATGACCATGCTGGTTTTAATGCCACTCAGTGGGGCACTTGAAGTTTATTTTCATTCAGAAGGACATGGATTATTTCAGAGATGGGATCGAACCCTCAGATGGGCTACCTATGTATCATTTGTTTAGAAAAGGAAACAGAACCCACGTTGTTCGAGTAAGGGAGTATGATTTTTATGATTGATGGCTCAAAGAAGGATGTCATAATTACTTTTACACTCTAAGATCACGTGAGTCATGATCAGGGTGAGAAACAAGAGGTATTGGTAAAAAATAGACAAATGTGCCCTGAAAGATGCAATCATAAGAAATAACGTGGGACTTATGTATGTTTGACTGCCCAAATAAATGAAGATTAGGATTTACTTCAGTGAAGAAATCCATGAACAGGGTCCATAATGGTATATTGCTTCATGGAGATTTGAATACTCTAACTTGGGGCTTACTCATGAAAAGGAGGCCCAAATTAGAAGAGGACTTATGATTGGGTTTTACTCCTGAGAAGGAATCCCAGATCAAAGGTAAATTAAGACAGGTTAAGAGAAATTAAGATTAGGGCTTACTTCTGAGAAGGAGGCCCAGGTTAAGAGACTTGAAAAATTAAGGGACTTGGGGCTTACTCCTATAGAGGATGCCCATATTTGAGACTGGGACTTACTTCTAAAAAGGAGGCCCAGGTTAAGAGAATTATGGATGGGGCTTTCTCTTGAGGAGGATTCCCAAATTAATGAGGACATGGGGCTTACTCCTAAGGAGGATTCCCAAATTAGTGGACTGGGGATTAGTCTTGAAAAGGATGCCCATATTTGGAAATTATGACTGGGCTTACTCCTAAAAAGGATGACCATATTTTGAAATTATGAATGGGGCTTAATCCTGAAAAGGATGCCCATATTTGGAAATTATGACTGGGGATTACTCCTGAAAAGGATGCCCATATTTGGAGATTATACCTGGGGATTAATCCTGAAAAGGATGCCCATATTTGGAAATTATGATTGGGGCTTACTCCTAAAAGGGATGCCTAGGTTAATGAGTTTTCTCATATTAAAGGATGAGGCTGAATAAATGAAATCTCAATATTTAGTGACATAAAGATGTGTAAATTACTAGGTTTTGAGAGATATTCCACAAAATTGCTCTCAGATAAGAAATTAAAATCAAGAAATCATGCCATAAATGGCTTTGAAGAGTGTCTTGAAGACTGAATGTTGAATAGGAGAGGTGGAATGGCTTAGGAGGGGTGAAATGGGCAAGAAGGGCACCCAAAAAAGGCAGGGGCGTGCAAGTCCTAGTAGGCGCGCAAGTACTGTGTGGGCGCGCAAGTCCTGGTCTCGCAATTATACCTGCGCGACACATGGGTACTTGCGCGACGATTAGCCAGCAGGGAAATACATGAGAGACTCTTGGTTAAAGCCTTTAGAATCATCTTTAGGTTCTCCCAAAAGAGTGGCGCGCAGGTGTGGCCATTTCCCTTAAGGGCTGGACACTCAGGCACTCAAGTGCTGATGAGTTTCAACACTTAGTCCTTCCTCCCCCACTTTAGATATTCCATTCTAGGTAATAAATTACCTTACAAGTGTTTTGGAAGATTTGAAAAGGGAATAGGGTGCCGGGAGCTCAAATCTGAGTTTCTGGAAAAATTCCTTCCTGAAATGGGGGGCCCACAGGGTCTATTTATAGGCTGGAGAAGACCCCGGGCGGTTATCACTTCGGGTGCGCAAGTAACTTGCACGACCATTAGCGTCACACAAGTTGACTTACACGACAGTGATGGAACTTGTGCGACCTATGGGCAATCTTCTCCTTGTTCATCCCTTTGTCGATTTTTGATGTTTCTTCTAAGTATGAATTACTTTAGACTTAAGGTATTTCCCTTTCCATTATTTTAGAAAATGTGATGAAAAGAAGCGTCCAAAATAATTAAATTTTTTAAGGGTATAATAAAAACCATTTGGATTTGGAAATCACATTCATGGTTTGGAAATTATTATTATTTTGTTTCTAAATGACGAATATATAATATAATTTTTTTCTGATGAAATAGAAAATTTAATATTCATTAGTTCATCATTACATCATAATTATGTCATAAAACATTTGATATTTAAAAAATAATATTTTTACTATTCATGTATAAAATTGAGGTTTCCTAGAAAATTATAAAAAATTTGGCATTAGGAAATTTCAACATGTTGACTCTAGAAAGTAATTTTTTTTATAAATGTTATTTTTTTCATATATAATTAACATAAAAATTATTTTTTATGAAAGACATAAAAATACAATTTAATAAAAATTGTGTACAGTTTCATAGAGTTTTTTAATCATGTAATCTATATTATTGTTTTGTAATATATATATTTTCTTTTTTATAGGGGGAATGATAGTGGTTGTGCATTTATGGGACTTGTGGGAGGACTTAGGGATCAGTCATCCCGAGTACATGTAGGTGTGGAAGCATTCGTTGTTTTTTTATCCCCTCCACAAACTATTTTAATATTTATATTTACTTAAACTAATCATTATAGATATTATTTATATTTTTTTTATTTTGATGTAAAATTAGAAATCCAGTGGTCATGTTAATAATCCTAGTGGTACATTACTATTCATAATGATTAGGTTAATATTCCAATGGTGCCATTACTATTTCAATAGTCACGTTACCTCTTATAAGTACCAATAATTTCCATTGTATATTATTTATTACAATTATTCCAATGATTATATATATTTTTTTCAGATATTCAATTAGTGTACTCATATTCTATTTCATTTGTATATTGATGTTCATCGGAGTGATAATTATAGCACATGGGAATGATCCATGTATTCATATTATATTTTTTTCTAGTTAATGTTTCACTTAATAATAGTAATAATTTTCATGGATTTATTTACAGAATAATATAACGATCTCGATTAATGAAATAAATTAATGTTTGTATATATATTTGTCTTATCGGTATTATTCTATATAATAAAGCACAAATTTATTCACGATATAAATATCATTTATAATGTTTGTGTCATTACATTATTTACCCTATAGAAGTTTCATCCACAAAATATGAACTCAGATATATGGGTGATAATAGATGAGGGTACATTTGTTTAATTTCACCCAGATCTCACATCATCTATTTATATTTATTGTTCATCCACAACCCATCTAAAAAAATGTTTAATTACATGAAAATCCCAAATTAATATTTATTAAAAACAACAAATTTGTTTTGTTTTATGAGTCTAAACATTTGTTTTATAAATTTAAAATAATATATTTAACATGAGTAAAATTATTCATTCTTTCAATTAATGGGTTTTTAAAATTATAGTTCTTCCTTATATGTTAATAAAGTTATAGAAGAAATTTTTTGAGAAATTTTTTTCTGTATTTATCTAAATATAAATATTCTAAAAATGATACCAAAAATTAATAAGTAATATATTTTTATTTGAATAATAAAAAAATGAGGTTTATTTTAACTAATGAAAATGATAAGAATTAGAAAAGAGTTTTTAAAATATAAAAAAATATAATTAATTCCTCTTTCATTGAAAAATTGGCCTTTTATAAATTTTATTGTCCTTTATATTAGTTTATACAAATTACCATTTTGGAGAATTCTAATATATTAGTTCATATGTTTAAATATTTAATTTTATCATTTCAAATTTAGCTGATTTTTTTATAGTATAAAGTATATAAATTTTTTAAAAAAAATTGATGAAGAATAATTAAATCACATATATTATTTATCCTCTAAATGTAAAAATTTTTAGTTTAATAATATCTTATTATTTACAAGGGGATTTATTATTTTTATAGTTATATTAATTTTATTTATCTATTATATAATGGATATTTTTATTTAGTGGTGGAAAATAAATATGAAAAATATATCTTTTTAAAGATAAAATTATATAGTGAAATGTTTGATTCTCTGTCATGACCCGTCCCTCGGGGCCCATATCATGACTACCCCAAGCCCGCCTTCCATAGGCCTGGGGCCGACGACTAGAACCAAAGGAGTAAATCCCTAAACTGGGAAGGCATTGCCCTTATAAACTCAAACACACACTACAGAGTACATGTTTGAAGTAAAACACTAAACAAAGCTGTATACAAAAGAGTGCAGAAAAGTAAAGGGGTTGGGAATACAAGCCCAATAGGAAATTAAAATACAAATGAAATGAAAGTACAACTAAAGGAAAGTAAGAAGCTACTGGGTCATCCTATAGGATTCCAACCAGAAAGGTAGGTGCAGATGTCCTCCTCAACACTCCACGTCCATCTGTCTGCTCCGAGCACTGTCATGCTGAGTGGTCTATCACCGGGTACCGTCCAGTCCTCCTACTCTTAGCCTCAGTCAGTGCTGTCCATCGTCTGCAACAAACAGAATGAGGTGCGGGCATATCCCTTGCAGGGGTGAGTATAACGATACTCAATAGGGACCCCGAGACCCTCAAGGTCTCATAAAATCTGACAAAGACAAACCACAAAGTATGAAATCAACAGATAACCATTACATAGATATATACCCATACATATATCGAGGCCATTTAGTAACCCATCTCAATCATGATGAAAACACAAAATTTATTGACTCTTCTCAAACAAGATTTTATTATAGGGGGTAGTATCAAGTAATAACCCCAGTCGTGCTATCAGAACCTCAGTTGATGGTGTACTCCTCCTCTATCGAGTACAGTGGCCCTACCACGTCACACAGAAGCACATCTCACTATCCTGGGACTACTAAGGTACTACTCCTGTTGAGTATCGTGGGTCTGCTGCATCACACATAGGCTGTAACACCCCAAGATTCTACGGTACGTATCTCTTTGAATAATGCAATAGCATGTGTTGTATGCAACATCAACTTCTAACACACTACAATCAATCAAACTAGCTGTAATGAATAGTGATACCCACTTTTTGAAATTTATAAATTTTATTTTTCAAAATGGACTTCATATTTTGGTTCGGAATATCAAAATTATCCTAGGGTGAATTTTTGGTATTTTTCTGAAAAACATCATTTTTTGATGAATAGTGAAACCACTAAGTGGTAGTTAAAAAAACTGAATTTTTCATAAAACCTAATTTTAACACTTCTGTGAGTAGAATTTCTAAAATCTGAGAGACACAGTTAATATCAAGGAGTAAAATGTGGTTCAATGAGATGAAATTAATTTTTTGTGGATAGTAACTTTTTACTTTTATTTACCACGGTTAAAAGTAAATATTGTAATTAATGGTAAAAATGATATTAATATTACCCCAACACATGTCCTAATTTTATTGTACAAGTTTATATCGACCAAAATCAACATTAGGAATAAAATATTATCATTTAGGTCCACTTGGATTATATTAGGACATTTATTATTATTTAATTCAATGAAGAGTTAAAAGAGTTAAAATTATGGTTTATTTACCAAAACATTTTTAATATATGGATACACATAAGATAAATTCGATTATAAATATTCATTATAAAGATAAAACGATTTCATACATAATGAAATTTCATTTATAATTTTCAGACATTAAATAATTTAATTTATTTATGACAGAATGATGATGTAGTAATTACCATAATAGTGAAAAATTAAAATAATTGATATTATAAAAACCCAAATAAATATAATTTGAGTCTTTTTATGAATTAAATTAATTTTATAGGTTAATATGACATGTTATTAATTATTAAATATAATTTTGTCGAAGTAATCATTCTGTTATGATTTTCACAAAAATCAATTTTCCAAATAGTGTCAAAATTGACATAAAAGCCTTTTAAAAAAATATTATATTATTAATTGATATTCAATTCCTAAAAATCTAAGGATCGGACAAGAGACTTATATCATGATAGGTGTATCATTAATGGACCACTTGGGGGTCTCTTGGAGGTATATAGTATGTTTATTAACTATATATTATAAAAATAAAAAGTGACATGGTAAGTGTCAAACTAATTAACTAAGAGTTAAAACTAAAAGATAAGGTTAATATAATAATCCAAACCTGTAAAATTATATTGGTTGAGTGGTGTTCGACCCATCCCCACCTTAACCTTTAAATAATCTACTTTTGAGCCATTAGAAACCGAATATGAATTTATTATAAAATAATATTTCTAATGTTTCCAAAGGTACCTCTCACCCCTCTTATAAAAGGGCACTCCCCCTTCTCGCTAATTCACACATTAAAAGCCTTTTGGGTCGGCCTAACCCTACCCATATACACTCTAAGATTCCCTCAATTCAACCTAGAATCCTTAGTTTGATCAGAAATCCAACCTAAGGAGCCCTTTTGATCAAATCAAAAGGAAGAACCCGAAGAAGAAGTAATGTTTTCACCACCCTCTTTCAAGTTCCTTTCTTCTTCAAATTCTTCTTTATTTTTTTATTACCATTTTAAAATAATGAATCCATTATCTATTATATACTGTAATATTATTATAAATATGGTACTACAATATTTAGTATTCTATCCATCTTTTGAATGACATGTCAGCATACATGCGTACATAAGGCTTACCATTTAAACGTCGTGGTGTAATTGTTATTCAATATATTATTATTTGGATGGGTATAATAATTATTTATAATTCATGTAAATAATAAATATAAAATTATAATGATTATGTATATATGATATACCATCCAATTATATATTATTTCAATATCAAAAGAATGATATTGTCGCTCGGGCGTACGTACGGACTACCGTCTCCACAAACGCGATGAGATTCATTCTCCATCGTATCCATTCAAGTATATTTATCATTTTATGATTTAAAAATAATTTTTAAGGACTTCATATCATTATGGATATGGATAAGATACATCCTATCCATAAAAAACACGGCTTATGTAACAAAACATATAAAAGAAAACGAGTAAGTTTACACCCAAAATGACGATAATTCTAAGATATTATAAACAAAGCAATGTTAAAAGATCATATATGATATCGTATTAATGTATATGATTCTTGTATAATTTAATAACAATTATTTCACCATTATACAGGATTTTAACCTACCCTCAACCAAAGAAATGTACAAGGTAAGGGTTTATTTCACAATCTCTTCATTATCCGAGGTTGTTTATACGTAATTATCTACTGGGACTTATTTATCATCCACATACATATTTCTTAAAAATGTATTTCAAATCATTATTAATATTTTAAAAACTATGGGTTGAAGTCATTTATACCCTTGTTGAATTTCTATACGATGTTTATAAAAGGAATATTTCTGTCATTTTCCAAACAAAGTCGTTTTTAACCTTTTCGACAGAATTAAGGTAAGAATGTTTTTTAAACTTATACGGTGGGTGCCGCTATTTTCCGCTGTTATAAAATAATCGAAGCTTACCTTACAATCTTATAAAAATATTTTAAATGTAAATGTTTTATTTTATAATTATGTGACTTTTAAATGATTTAAAAAATAAGATATTTATCTAAAATAGATTTGATTTTATCTATGTCAACATCCTTTGATGGATTTTAAGCTTATTTGAATTTTATTTATTATGAAACAAAACATCCATATATTTTTGAAGGTTTTTTGATATGTTTGACTGTGGATGTGTTATTTTTATACCATTCATGGTTTATGAAGGAAGTGTTGACATTTCTTATGCTAGTTTTAATACGAATGTTTATGTTATGTTTAAACCTGTTCATATGAGGAATGCGTTGGACATAATAAGTGACGGGTGGAGCCCTCTATAGCTCCTCGATGCATCAGTAGGTCTCATGAGACAGACTAGTGTCTTGTCACAAGGCCTTGAAAAAATCATATTTGTATTCTTGGCATGAGGCCTTGGCTGTGTGGTTATGATAGTCTGGCATTATGCATTACATCATTATGAAAGTGGTTATTGATATTGCATGTGATTATTTGATTAGTAGAATATCCATGTGAATAAGTAAATGGCATTATATCATTTTATTTTTTCCATACTATGTTGAAGTTCAAGTTTAAAAGGCTTTTCTTTTAGTTATACATTTCTTTAAATGTTTATTCTTATTTATGAAAGTTTTCGCTATATTGTTATCCTTACTGGGCATTTGAGCTCACCCCTTTTCTATGTTTTATTTTTCCCAGGATGTGAAAATTAATTTATGAATGACCTGCATGGATAGTATGAGGGGATAATATTGTTCACTATGGAGACTATATTGTTTTATTTTTAATTTTATGATGTAATGTAAACTTTATGAATGTATCTAATTATTCCAAGGCTACTAAACTTATCAATCTTTCGAGATTTGATCTTTCTTGTGATCATGACAATGTTATGTAATAATGCACCGACTCTAGGTAACTGGGGTCGGGGCATTACAGTTCATATCAGAGAAATTTTAGTAAAAATCTTGGAAGCTAGATTTAGATAAACTCTGATTAGAGCACGTAGACATAAGATGAACATTGAGGATTAGTATAGAAGAACTTCCTAGAATTTTGGTATTGTAGATATTTTGTGAGTTTTCCGAGCAATACATCCATGTCTTGATACGAGCAGGTATAGGTGGCTCTGGCACAGATGTACCTAGGGGTAGAACCTGAAAACCCCACTTTGAGCTGGACTCGAACGGGAACTGGTGCAAGACAACAGGCCTTGCTGCACTCTTGGTTACGACACTCTTGGGGGATATTCTTAGGATTACTCTCATTTTCATTAAAAATCATTATGAATGGTTTATGAGTATATACTTACTCAAAGAAAACATTTTTATGATTATGGATTATATCCATAAATATTTTAATTTATGTTAAGTGTTTTGTAATTATGAAATTATGTATTTTGATTCATAAACAGATCTAGTTTATACCATTATTTAGAAATGGCACCTAGTGGAAGAAATGGAAACCGTATCAATGCACGCACTCCATGTAGGAATTTCCCTCCTGCTCAAGATAATTATAGTGGAGCTGGTGATGCTACTAGTGTCGATCAGCTAATCACCATACTGAGACAACTCACTCAGGTTATGAATAATAACCTTACCTGTAGAGAGCACCCTAATCCACAGCGTGGAGGATCAATGTTAGATCTCTTCATGAGGTAGAAACCACCAAAATTCAATGGGATTACAAATCCATTAGTAGCTAAGAAATGGATAAATTCCCTAGAGAAAATATTTCAGTCTTTGGGGAGTAGTGAAAGGGATAAATTTATCATGGTAGTTTACCGCCTCACTGGAGATGCTGATCAATGGGGGTCATTGATTCAAAACATGAAAGAAGATGATGAAGTATCAAATATGGAATGGACGGAGTTCAAATATATGTTTTTAGATAAATACATTCCTCGTGACCATTGAGCAGATATGGAAAGACAATTTCTGAGTCTGAGACAAAAGGAGGATGAGAATGTCGCAAAGTATGAGGCTAACTTTTCAAGGTTAGCATTGTATGATGGAGATTATATACATATCCCAAGAATTAAGTTTGATCATATCTTTGATGGGTTAAAACCGTTTCTCCATCGAGCATTAGTCTCACAATCCTTCTCGTCGTACGAAGACATTGTCTCATGTACTATCAAGAAAGAGAAACAATTCTCTAAGCCATATGACATTAAAGAAAATAAATAGAAGAAGAGATATTCTAATCAATCTGGGAATGGAAATAAGGGGATGAAGGAAAAGGATGAATATCCATCCTGTGGTAAATGTGGGAAGAAACACCCAGGTACTTGCTTGAAGGGAATGGATGTCTGTTACAAGTGTGGTGAAAAAGGCCACCAAGCTCGTGATTGCAAAGGGAAGAAGGAAGATACCGATGTTCAGTGCTACAATCACAGGGAGATGGGATATTATGCAAATGAATGTCCAAAGAGTTAGGGGAACTTACCTCAGAAATGGCCAAGGGATCAAGGCCAGGCTTAAGCTATCTCTACTGCTGAGGTAGATGATCCAAAAGATGTGGTGGCAGGTAATTTAATGGTTTCCTCAAGTTTAGCAAATGCATTATTTGAGTCTAGATCATCGCATTGTTTCATATCTTCCCAGTTTTCTAAGAAAATTACATATTTTTAATTTGATTTAACAAGGGAGTTTCCAGTTAAAATTCCTAAGGGAAGTATCATTGTAAAAACGTTTTGTGAATCAGTCCCCATTAGTGCACATAGATGTTCTTTATCTGCTGATATCATCGTCATAACTATGATTGAGTTTGATATAATCCTCGGTATGGATTGGATTTCAGACCATGATGCGAATATTTATTGTAAGAAGAAGGAGGTTTCGATTTTTGATGATGATGATAAGGAACACCTTATCTTTAGAGCAGAGTCATCACCGCCTAATTTTTATCTAGATCCACCCCCAGTAGCTCAACTAAATTCAATTATTGGGGAAGAAGAGGATGAAATTAAAGTGGGTGAGGAAACAAATTTTCAAATAGAGGATGTACCTATTGTGAAAGTATATGTAGATGTGTTTCTGGAATATTTACCTGGACATCCTCCTGAACGAGAAGTTGAGTTTTCCATTGATTTAATTCCTGGAAGAAGGCATATATTGAAGACCCCTTATAGAATTTCAACTGTAGAATTACTTGAACTAAAGAAAAAACTAGAGGAATTGAGTAATAAGGGATTTATTACCCCCAGTGTTTCTCCATGGGGAGCCCTTGTTCCTTTTGTTAAAAAGAAAGATGGATCTATGAAGTTATGTATCGACTACAGGGAGATCAATGCTATAACAATACATAACAAGTATCCCCTACCTCACATTGATGATTTATTAGACCAACTGCATGGAGCTCAATACTTTTGAAAGATTGACCTTCGATCTGGATACCATCAATTGTGTGTGATGAAGGAAGACATTCCGAAGACAGCATTTCGAACCAGGTATGGGCATTACGAGTTTACAGTAATGACTTTTGGATTGACTAATGCACCATCTATATTCATGGATCTGATGAATAGAGTTTTCATGGAATATCTCGATGAATTTGTGGTGGTATTTATTGATGATATCTTGGTATACTCAAAAAGCTATGAAGATCATGAAAATCACTTGCGCATTATCCTGAAGACTCGGAGAAGACATGAATTGTATGGGAAGTTTAGCAAGTGTGAATTCTGGATTCAGGAGATTTATTTTCTTGGCCATATTGTCTCTAAAGATGGAATCTCTCTTGATCCTTCTAAGACCAAGGCAATCCAAAAATGGCATGTACTGACGAGTATGAATGAGGTACATAGTTTTATTGGTTTAGCAGGTTATTATCGATGTTTCGTCCAGAATATTTCCCGGTTGGCTAACCCATTAACAAAGCTCACACGTAAAGCGGTTAAATTTGTTTGGACAAAAGAGTGTGAAGAATGTTTGGAAGAACTGAAGAGAAGATTATTCAAAGCTCCTATATTGACTCTACCATCGGGTAATGATGGGTTTGTTATTTATAGTAATGCATCGAAGAAAGGACTTGGTTGTGTCCTTATGCAGAATGATAGGGTTATTGTCTATGCATCACGATAGTTGAAAATTCATGAAAAAAACTATCCTACTCATGATCTCGAGTTAGAAACTGTGATCTCTGATTTGAAAATATGGAGGCACTACCTCTATGGTGAAAATTTTGAGATTTATACTGATCACAAGAGTTTGATGTATATTTTCTCACAAAAATAACTCAACATGGGGAAAAGGAGATGGCTTGAATAACTCAAGGATTATGATTGCACGATACACTACCACCCAGGGAAGGCAAACAAGGTGGCAAATGCTTTGAGTAGAAAAGATCATGGAGTTTTGAACAATATGTGAATTTAAAGGGATCCAATTTTCATGGATCTAGTGAAGATGGACATGGGAATAACCAGGGAAGGTGAAACATCAATGCATTTTCAAATGGTTGTCAAACCATATTTACTAGAAAGGATTACGTGTTCTCAGACCAATGATGATGAATTTCAAAAGAAGATTAAAGCTGTGAATGATGGAAGATTGGGAGACTTTGTGTGTGAAGATGGAATTTTGAAATTTGGGAAGAGACTTTGTGTTCCCGATATACCTGGTCTAAAAAGGGAATTTCTGGATGATTCTCATAGTTCCAATTTCTCTATACACCCTGGGAGAACCAAAATGTATAGAGATTTGAAGGAAGATTTTGGTGGGACAACATGAAGAGAGAGATTGCTGATTTTGTGTCCAGATGTATGGTTTGTCAACAAGTGAAAGCTGGAAGGCAACAACCTGGTGGAGTATTGCAACCTCTTCCCATACTTGAGTGGAAATGGGACAATATTACGATGGACTTTATCATGGGGCTACCAAATACTCCTAGAAGGAATGACGAAATATGGGTCATTGTTGATTGTCTTACCAAGTCAGCACATTTTCTTGCTATAAGGGAAGATTTACCACTTGAACGACTATCAAGAATATATATTAATGAAGTTTTGAGACTTCATGGAGTACCCCTATCGATTTTTTCTGATCGTGATCCCCGTTTTACTTCAAGATTCTGGAAAAGCCTTCAGAAATCCTTTGATACTGAACTTCATATGAGCACTACCTACCACCCTCAAATAGATGGACAATCAGAATGAACTATTCAAACCTTAGAAGATATGATGAGATCCTTCTCACTTGACTTTCAGGGTATGTGGGATCAATATTTACCTATAGTAGGATTTTCCTATATCAATAACTTCCATTCGAGTATTCATATGGCACCATATGAAGCATTATACGGAAAGAGATGTCGCACACCAACCTGTTGGGATGACGTTGGTGAAAGAAAACTTTTAGGCCCATAACTGGTGGAGGAAATGATGGAAAAGGTGAATGTAATCCAAAAAAACATCAAAGCTACTCAAAGTAGGAAGAAGAGCTATGCCGATAATCGAAGGAAGGATTTGGAATTTCACGTCGGTGATCATGTTTTCCTGAAGTTATCTCCATGGATGGGAGTCAGATGTTTTGGTAAAAAAGGTAAATTGAGTCCCAGGTACATCGGACCTTTCGAAATTCTAGAACGAATTGGGGCTGTAGCTTACTATTTGGCAATGCCGCCAAATCTCTCCAAAGTTCACGATGTGTTCCATGTATCACTATTGAGGAAATATATGTCTGACCCAATGCATGTACTCATCTATGAGGAATTAGAACTGGAACCCGATCTATCCTATTTTGAAGAGCCCGTCAGGATTTTTGATATGAGAGAACAGGTACTGAGAAACCGGACGACTCGTCTGGTAAAAATATTATGGAGAAACCATAAGATAGAAGAGGCAACGTGGGAACCCGAGGAACATTTGATGAAGAACCACCTGAGTCTTTGCATGCGGTAGTATTCTAATAATTTTGAGGGCGAAATTATTTGAAGGAGGGAAGAATGTAACACCCCAAGATTTTAAGGTATGCTTCTCTTTGAATAATGCAATAGCGTGTGTTGTACGCAACATCGAGTTCTAACACACCACAACCAATCAAACTAGCCGTTATGAATAGTAATACCCACTTTTTGAAATTTATAAATTTTATTGTTCAAAATGGATTTCATTTTTGGATTCGGAATTTCGAAATTAGCCTAGGGTGGATTTTTGGTATTTTTCTGAAAAATTTCAGTTTTTGATGAATAGTAAAACCACTAAATGGTAGTTAAAAAAATAAATTTTTCATAAAACTTAATTTTACCACTTGTGTGAGTGGAATTTTGAAAATCCGACAGACACAGTTAATATCAAGGAGTCAAATGTGGTTCAATGAGATGAAAATAATTTTTTGGTGAATAGTAACTTTTTACTTTTATTTACTAGTGTTAAAAGTAAATAGGGAAATTAAGGGTAAAAATGATATTAATATTACCCTAACACATGTCCTAATTCTATTGGACAAGTTTATCTCAACCAAAAACAACCTTATGAATAAAATATTATCCTTTAGGTCCACTTGGATTAGATTAGGACATTTATTATTTTTTAATTCAAAGAAGAGTTAAAAGAGTTAAATTCAATGTTTATTTTCTAAAACATTTTTAATATAGGTTTACACATAAGAAAAATTCGTTTATAAATATTCATTATAAAGCTAAAAAAATTCCTACATAATTATATTTCATTTATAATTTTTAGACATTAAATAATTTAATATATTTATGACACAATGATGATGCAGTAATTACCATAATAATGAAAAATTAAATTAATTGATATTATAAATACCCAAATAAATATAATTTGAGACATTATATGAATTACACTAATTTTATAGGTTAATATGACATGTTTGGAATGATTTAATTATCTTTTTTCGAAGTAAACATTCTGTTATGAGTTTCAAAAAAAATCAATTTTCCAAATAGTGTCAAAACTAACATAAAAGGGTTTTTAAAACAAATATTATATTATTAATTGATATTCAATTCCTAAAAATCTAAGGTTCGGCCAGGAGACATATATCATGATAGGTGTATCATTAATGGACCACTTGGGTGTTTCTTGGAGGTATATAGTATGTTTATTAACTATATAATATAAAAATACAAAGTGACATGATAAGTGTCAAACTAATAAACTAAGAGTTAAAACTAAAAGATAAGGTAATATAATGCCCCAAACCTATCTAAATTCTATTTGTTGAGTGGTTTTCGACCCATACCCACCTTAACCACTAAATAATCCACTTTTGAGCCATTAGAAAATGAATATGAATTTATTATAAAATAATATTTCTAGATTTTCCAAAGGTGCCCCTCACCCCTCTTATAAAAGGGAACTCCCCCTTCTCACTAATTCACATAATCAAAACATTTTGGCTTGGACAACCCCAGCCCAAATACTCTCTCAACTTCAATCACTTCCACCTAAAGGCCTTAGTTTGATCAGAAAGCCATCCAAAGATCCCTTATGATCAAATCAAAAGGAAGAACCCGAAGAAGAGGTAAGGTTTTCACCACCCTCTTTCAAGTTCCTTTCTCATTCAACTACTTCTTTCATTGTTATTCCCATTCTAAAATAACGAATCCAGTATATCCTATATATTGTAATATTATTATAAATATGGTACAACCATATTAATTATTCTATCCATCCTTTTAATGACATGTCACCATACGTGTGTACGTACAGCTTACTGTCTCCACGTCATGGTGTAATTGTTATTCAATATATTATTAGTTCGATGGGTATAATAATGATTTCTAATCCATGTAAATAATAAATATAAAATGATAATGATTCTGTATATATGATATACCATCCAATTATAAATTAATTTAATATCAAAAGAATGATATTTTCGCTCGTGCGTACGTACGGACTACCGTCTCCAGGAACGCGATGAGATTCATTCTCCATCGTATCCATTCAAGTATAATTATCATTTTATGATTTAAAAATAATGTTTAAGGACTTGATATCATTCTGGATATGAATAATATACAACCTATCCATAACAAACACGTCTTATGTAACAAAATATATAAAAGAAAATGAGTAAGATAACACCTGAAATGACGATAATTCTAAGATATTATTAACAAAGCAATGTTAAAAGATCATATATGATAACATATTAATGTATATGATTATTGTATAATTTAATAACAATTATTTCACCATTATACATGAGGTTAACCTACCCTCAACCAAAGAAAAGTACAAGGTAATGGTTTATTTCACAATCTCTTCATTATCCGAGGTTGTTGATACGTAATTATCTACTGGGACCTCTTTATCATCCACATCCATGTTTCATAAAAATGTATTTCAAATCATCATTTCTATTTTAAAAACTATGGGTTAAATTCATTTATACCCTTTTTTACTTTTTATATGATGTTTATAAAGGAATCATTCTGTCGTTTTCCAAACAAAGTTCATTTTATCCTTTTCGAAATAATTAATGTAAGAATGTTTTTTTAACTTATACGGTGGGCGCGGATATTTTCCGCCATTATAAAATCATTGAAGCTTCCCTTACAATATTATAAGAATATTTTCAAATTAAATGTTTTATTTTATAATAATGTTACTTTTAAATGACTTAAAAAAAGAGATATTTCTCTCAAATAGTTCTGATTTCATCTATGTCAACGTCCTATGATGGATTTTAAGCTTATTTGAAGTTTATTTATTATGATACAAAACTTCTATATATTCTTGATTGTTTTGGGATATGTCTGACTGTGGATGTGTTATTTTTATTCCATTCATGGTTTATAAAGGAAGTATTGACATTCCGTATGCTAGTTTTAGTACTAATGTTTATGTTATGTATAAACATGTTCATATGAGGAATGCATTGGACTTAATAAGTGATGGGTGGAGCCCGCTATAGCTCCTCGATGCATCGGTAGGTCTCATGATACAAACTAGTGTCTTGGCACAAGGCCTTGACAAAATATTATTTGTAGTCTTGGTAGGAGGCCTTGGATTTGTGGTTATGATAATCTGGAATTATGCATTCCATCATTATGAGAGTGGTTATTGATATTTCATGTGATTATTCGATTAGTAGAATATCCATGTGAATAATTAAATTGCATTATTTCATTTTATTTTTTCCATACTATGTTGAAGTTCGAGTTTAAAAGGCTTTTGTTCTAGTTATACATTTCCTTAAATGTTTATTCTTATTTATGAAAGATTCCGCTATATTGTTATCCATATTGGGAATTTGAGCTCACCCCTTTTCAATATTTTATTTTTCCCAGGCTATGAAGAAGTAATTTATGAATGACCTGCAGGGATAGTATGAGGGGATAAGAGTGTGGACTATGGAGACAATATTGTTTTAGTTTTTATTTTATGATGTAATGTAAACTATATGAATGTATCTAGTTATTCCAAGTCTACTAAACTCATCAGTATTTCGATATTTGATCTTTCTAGTGATCATGCCAATGTTATGTAATAATGCACCGACTCTGGGTAACTGGGGTCGGGGCGTTACAGAGGCACTCCGCACCACTGGTCTACCACGCTCACATAGAGGCGCTCTCCCTCATAACCTACTGAGGTACTCTTCCTTTCGAGTACCATGGTTCTGTTGTGCTCACACAGAGGCTCTTCCCACTGTGGGTCTACCATGTCACACAAAGGCGCTCCCCACTAGGCCAGTCGAGTCACTCCGAGTCGAATCTGTCAAGCAGTAGTTGGGTCTCAGCTAGCTACTAGGTCTCTGTACCCTGTCCACTCGCCAATGAAAGGATCCTCTCCACGAGCAAATGGTCGATATTCCAATTGTCACGAAGTCTATTTAGAAGTATTACAAAGGTCTACCTCGTTATAGGGGTCTAAATGCAATAGACAGTGCATCAATCAGGCAACCGGTCTGTGAGTTATTGGCATTTCCATCCTAGGGGCCCGGTTGGATTTTAGGTTCAAAACAACCTGAACGTGCCCCAACAATGTCCAAACCTCATGTGGGGTATGCCAATAGAACCTTATATCTCTAAGATTTCTGTCGCCATAAAATGTTCATCGATAGGACACTTGTAGCCCATGTTATGGGCGAAAAGGTGTAATTGGGTCAAATGGGGTCAGACTAGGGTCCGACCTGGTCCACGGGTCGGACCTGGGCCGCGGGTCCGACCCGGCCCGAGGGGGAGGCCCAGCCTGCGCTATGTCCAGCCCGCGCTGGGTGCCCCGGTGGCCCGCGTGGCCCAGCTGGCCAGCAGGTGGTGGTACCCTACGGGGCCCTCCCTAGCCGCGTCAAGAGGGAGGCACGTGGCCCCTGGTTTCGCGAACAACAGAGCCATTCGGGTGGGGTCACAAACCAGTGCCAAGAGGCACCGGTCCGGATCACGTGCCACCCAGCGGGGTCCCACTCCTCCCGGCAGGCCGAGTAGCCAGCCGCTTCGCACCACTGGCGGCCTGCCCGTAGCCGCCTGCCTCCTCTCCTCCACCGCGACCCCCTGGCCACGGTTGGGCTCCCCCACGCGGCGCGACAGCACACTGACGAAGACTTTATGTGGCCTTCTTTTCCTCTATGCGGTGTGACAGCGCCGCACCCTTCCGGTAGCCTACTGGCCTTGTACCGCATGTTTTCTTCGTGGCCGGGCTGTCGCCGGCCGTCGTTGCTCCGCCGCGGTCCAATCTTCCGGTGGAGTCGTTGCACTGCCTCCGTCATCAACAAATGAGGTGAAACGAAGGAGGAGGGTTGGTACGTGTTCATACGGACCAAGCCTTCCATGTTATGGTGATGTCATTTGGCTAAAATCTAACCAAGATTCGTGCGTTGAAGGATATAAACAATTTCAAACATAACATCCCCTACCTCGTATAGTTGTTCGTTGATGATGTGGTGAAAAGGAAGATGTTGTTCCGTTGATATCAGAATGAATATAAAGAATTCAAGGACGACGTCGTCGATATACTTCTAGGATGGTGCTTCCCTTTCATGCCTCAGTTGAAGATTGTTCTTTGTTGGTGGAAGATGTGTTCTTCATTGGCAGAATTAGTTCCTCCAATCTCTTCTTACCCCTCTCCCAAAATCGTTACCAAATGAATATTCCATCCAAAATAATGGGTTAGGCTATCCCATTATTTAATTGTTGGCCAAAATATTCAAAAGATTCTAGAATAATTAATTAATGATCCATTAATTATTTTGAGTGGATTGGAGCATTTATGAGGGAAGTTCAAATGTTTTTCCCCACTTATGGATAGTTCACCGGGGGTAAAAGCGTGTGCGGTCACCACCTCTTTAATTGATAAGATCTATTTAGACCTCAGATGGTCCCCACCACCATAACCTTACAAAGGAGCTTATGGTGTGGTGGCCCCCACCTCTAACCTCCTCTTGGATGTTTAACCACCAAATAAATATAAGCTAAAAAAATATTTTTATTTAAATTTTATTCTTAAAATCTATAAAAACTAAATTTTTATTCTCGATAAACCAACATCGAGGTAAAAGTCTTCTTAAGTGTATACCAGTGCTGCGAGTTCATCAGTTCCCTCATATTTCTATTCCGAGCACTTGGTCAAAAGTTATAAAATCATTCTCACATGTTTACTAAACGTACCCGAAAGAAATATCAGAAATTGATTCGAGGGAAACCGGGCCTCAAAATCAAGAACCGTAATTTTTCACGGACTCATAAAACTTCCATGTATTAAAATAACATTTTCCATGGAATTTTCTGGTCATTAAATTCTTCCCACCATAGGGTTTTACATCCTCATAAGCTACGAATCGAATTAAGGGAACAAATGGGGATACTGAACATGCATCTCAGCCCCCTGCTCCAATGTTCTCTCCTGAATGTTCCCATGCTTCTGGGATAACGTGTACCAGAGGTATCGATCATCCATGTAGGACCCGCTACTATCACACCTCAATATCCACTGGATCCTCCATGAACGTCACCCCATCGTTGACATCTAGCTCTCTATTGTCGATGATGTGGGAGGGGTCGTGCACGTATCTCATCAGCTAAGATACGTTGATGACATCATGAACCGAGTGCAACTGAGGTGGAAGAGATAAGTGGTATGACACCTCGCCTACTCTATTCAGGACTTGTAAAGGTCTGAGGAATCTCAGAGATAACATTCCGCCTCAGCCAAATCTCCATAGACCTCATCGAGGTGAGACCCATAGAAAGACGCGGTTGCCATCCTCGAACTCTAGAGGTATCTTTCTCTTGTCAATATAAGACTTCTATCTACTCTGTGCAGTTTTCATCCACTCTTGGATGATCTGCACCTTCTCTATGGTAGTGCGCACCATATCTGGTCCCACTAGTGCTGACTCCACTGGGGCTGTCCAGCACAGTGGAAATCTTGAAGGTCGACCATACAAGGCCTCAAAAGGTTCCATACCAATGGTGGATTGGTAGTTGTTGTTGTAGTCATACTCGAACAATGGTAAGTGATCCACCCAGCTATGACCGAAGTCAAGGACACATGCACGTAGCATGCCCTCAGGGGTCTGGATAGTCCTCTCGGTCTGACCATCTTTCTGAGGATGGAAGGCAGTACTCAAGAGAAACTGTGTCCCGAAAGCCTCCTGCAACCCCTTCCATAGCTAGGAAGTAAATCGTGTGTCCCGATCGGAGACAATAGAAGAAGGTACTCCATGTAAACGCAAAATCTCCTACACATAGAGGCGTCCCAGGATCTATACTGAGCCATGATCTCTGATCGGTATGAAGTGGTCCGACTTGGTGAGTCGGCCAACGATAACCCAAATCGCGTCGTGACCCCTAGATTTATGTGGAAGACCGGTCACGAAGTCCACGGAAATCCCATCCCACTTCCACTCTGGGACCTCTAAGTGATGAACCAATCCTGTTGGTACCTGGTGCTCTGCCTTCACTTGCTGAAAAGTGAGGCACCGGGAGACAAACTCTCCTACCGCCTTCTTCATACCTTTCCTATAGTGTTGTTGTCTGAGTTCCTAGTACATCTTCGACACTCCTGGATGTACCACTAAAGGGGATGTGTGGAACTCCCTCAAAACTTCCTCCTAATGTGCAATTGGTACCAAGGTACGTTCTCTGAAGAGGATAACATGCTCCCCACTTTCTGAAAATCCATCAGGTGCCTACCATGTGGATATCTAAGCATGTTGTGTCTCACAGTCAGCGTCTCCAAGCTGTGCCTCCCTGAATCGCAGAAGAAGTGGAGGAGTGACTATAAGAGACTGAAGGAAAGATGATCAATCTCGTTCCACATAAGAAATATTTAAAGCAGCCAGCTGCTCTATTGCCTCTCCTAGCAGCTGTATACTAGATCTTCTATTGATCGCATCCACAATAATGTTCCCCTTCCCAGAAGTATAGACAATCTTGAAGTCATAGTCCTGGAGGAACTCAAGCCAACAATGTTGTCTCCGGTTCAGTTCCTTCAGAGAGAAGATATACCTTAGAATATTGTGATAAAAGTATACTGTGAAACACTTTCCCATTAGATAGTGCCTCCACATCTTCAAGGAAAAGTCCACTGCTGCTAACTTCAGGTCATGGATAGTGTAGTTCTTCTCATATTTTCTCAACTTCCGAGAACCATATGTGATCACAACTTCCTCGTGCAACAGGACACACCAGAGTCTTGTCCCTGATGCATCGCAATAGACTATGTACCCTATGACTTCCTCTAGAAGCCTCAAGATGGGGAACTATTCAACATCTTCCTCATCTCCTAAAATCACTGTAGGCATCTCTCTGACCACACGATGGGTTTTCCATTTTTGGTCAAGGCTGGTAGTGGTGATGCAACTCTAAAGAAGTCTATAATGAATCTTCGGTAGTATACAGCCAAGCCTAGGAAACTTCGTACCTCTGTCACACTCCTTGGTGGCTCCCAAGAAAGTACCACCTCAATCTTTTCTGGATCTACTGCAACTCCAACCTCAAAGATGACATGTCCCATGAAATGAACCTCTCGAATCCATAACTGGCACATCAAGAGCTTACCATAAACCTGGTGCTCTCGGAATGTGTCCAGTACTACCTGCAAATGGTAGGCATGCTCATCCTCAGTAGTCGAGTAGATCTGAATGTCGTCGATGAAGACTACAAAAAACGCGATTGAGGTAAGGCTGGAAGATCCTATTTATCAGACTCATGAACACTTATGGAGTGTTGGTTATGCCGAAGGTCATAACCATGAACTCATAGTGGTCGTACCGACACCTGACGGTCGCCTTCTTCACATCCTCGTCTCGAACTCTGAGTAGGTGATAGCCTGATCTAAGGTATATCTTCGAGAACCACCATGCTCTCTTGAGCTGATAAAAGAGTTCATCAATCTGCTGGAGTGGGTAATTGTTCTTCACGGTCACCTAGTTCAGGTGACTCTAGTTGACAAAAAGCCTCAAGCTCCCATCTTCCATCTTGACGAACAGAATCGGGGCTGCACAGGGAGAAACACAGTGCTGGATGAATCCCTTCCCCTACAAGTCCTCCAGCTATACCCGCAGCTCACGAAGCTGAGTGGGAGATATCCAAAATTCTTGAGTAGATATCAGTGTTTTCCTAGGGTACAGGTCAATGTATAAGTCCACCTCTCTATGAGGAGGTAGTCTTCGAACATATTTAGTGGAAAAATCTGCATTCCGATCCAACACTATAGAATAAGTCGGACTCTCCACATCAAATGCTCTGAGGGTAAGGAAAGACAACTACTGAGGGCTTGACTACACCCTCCTCCGAGTAAGTCTATCCTGTGCTGCAATGGTTCCCTTCACATTGGTGAAGGTAATCCTGGTCCCATCCGGGCAGATGCACCACACTTTTTGCCTAATACAGTCAATTGGAGCATGGATTGTAGATAACCAGTGCATACCCAAGATGACATCGTAAGTCCTCGACACCGCTACGAGGAGATCCCAGCTGAAGCCCTCACCTCCTAGAGTATTCTCGCACTATTGGAACCAGTGCGTAATGGTCTAGTCTGCTCCCATAGGGGTCTCTTTCCATAAGGATCGAGCCAACAGCTCCATAGGAATCTCCGAACTCTGTACAATGGCAGTGGCAATGAAATAATGAATGGAAATTATGTCTTTTAGAACTGAATCGAACATGTAGTAGACACATATTGTACCTCGAATCATCTCCAGAGAACCATGGTCTTATGCCTCAACTGTCTGAAGCTGAGCTCTCCCCTGTCCACCTTCTCCCTACGGTCGGGGTGGTCCACCTGGTGGTAATGGAGGTAGAACCTCAGCTGCTCGACCAGCTCCTATGCCACATCTGCATGTGCCCTGCGGACTACCTTAATCGAACCTAAGCCTTAGCCTGGGAGGTCCCTAAAATATATTTTGATCAATTTAATGGCGGGTCGGATAGTCACGAGCCATGTGACCCTAGCCGCCGCATGAGTAACACTACCTACTATTGGCTGGAAAGTCACTGCCCTGAGTAACCCGCACAACAGATCCAAAGTCCGGAGGTTGCCCACCCAAGGGTCTGGTCCTCTTGGACCCATGAGTCATCTGTCTACTACTAGCTATAGAAGAATATGCGACATGTCGACTAGGAGTGGGTCTCGCTGCTCGTGACTGCTCAGTAAGGAAACTCTCCACAAGGAGTTCTCTCTCTAACACCCCCGCCTGCGTTGGAATGCGGAGGGAGATCTTCGATGCCCTGATCTCTAGCCTGAGCCCCTGCTCGAAGGTTCGGGCCCTAAATAATGGGTCTCACACTATTTCTATGGAGTAGGGTGAGAGGTCAGTAAACCTTGCTGTGTACTGCACCACTATAAGGCTACCCAGCTATAGATGCAGTATCTCCTGTAACAGTACCTCTCGTAGGGACACTAGAATAAACTCTACCTGAAACATTCTCTCTCTGTCTGCCCAGAGAAGTGTCGCCTCATTATGGACATGGAACATCAGGCTCCACCATCTACCTACTACTTCCTGAAGGAGAATCGAGACAAGGATCACCTTGTAGTTTGCTGGTGTCCCTACCAGACTGAATACTCTCACCACAGCCTCCATCCAATCATCATCCTCTTGTGGGTCCATCTCTCCCCAAAACATGGGTGGCCTCTAACGCTGGAACTTATGTAATGCGCTCACGCGGCGTGCATCATGTGTTACTGGGGATGGTGGCATCGGTGGCCCAATGGAAAGTGGTACTGCTGGTGTCTCTGCTGGTAAAGGGCCCTGCATCGAGGCCTCATCGCTTGGTGGGCTGTCAGAGTGTATGACTCTCAGGGCTCTAACTGGTCAACCACAGGGAGGCATCCTAAATGAAACAGATGTGACATGGTCAACCGATTTATACCTGGTGAGCTGACTTAGTTGAGCTGACTTAAAGAAAAACTTTTTAAAACACACACACAATCAGTGTTTTCATGCAATGAGTAGGAAATCAGAAGTTAGGGTCTTGGTGTATGGATGCGTCAGCAGCCCACACCAACACTAGAATCCCTGAACTGAAACCACAATTAGTACCCATAACACTATTGCTTCATAGAAAAGAAATATTAGAGTCCTAAGTTCTTGCAGTAGAACAGAGTCCTCTAATAACAATTTCACATGACCCATCCCCTAGGGCCCATATCGTGATGACCCCAAACCCGCCATCCATAGTCCAGGGGCTGGCGACTAGCAACAAATGAATAAATCCCTAAACATGGAAGGAATTTCCCTTATAAATGGAAACACACACAACAGAGTACGTGCTGAAATTAAGTCACTAAACAAATATATATACAAAAGAGTGATGAAAAGTAAAGGTGCTAGAAATACAATCCCAATAGTAAAGTACAATACAACTGAAATTCAAGTACAACTGATGAAAATTAAGCAGCTATTGGGTCGTCCTCTGGGGTTCCTACCTAAAGGGTAGGTGCAGATGACCTCCTCAGCACTCCACGTCTGTCTGTCCGCTCTGAGCACCGCCACGCCGAGTGGTCCACCTCTGGGTACCATCCAGTCCTGCTACTCTTAGCCTCAGTTAGAGTTGTCCATCGTCTTCAACCAACACAATGAGGTATGGGCATAGCCCATGTAGGGGTGAGAATAATGATACTCAGTAGGGACCCCGAGACCCTCAAGGTCTCACAAATTCCGACAAGGATAAACCACAAAGTATGAAAATCCATAGATAACCATTACATAGGTATATGACCATACATATACCTAGGTAATCTAGTAACTAATCTCAATCATGAGTAAAACAAAAAAGTCATTGACTCAACTCAACCAGGATTTTATTCTATGGGGTAGTATCAAGTAACAACACCAGTCACGCTGTCGGAACCTCGGCTGATGTTGTACTCCTCCTCTATCGAGTACAGTGGGCCTGCCTTGTCACATAGAGGTGCTTCCCACTATCCTTAGACTTATGAGGTACTCCTCCTGTCGAGTACTGTGGATCTGCTTTGTTACACAGAGGCGGTCCACACCACGGGTCTGCCGCGCTCACACAGGGTTGCTCCCCCTCGTGGCTAGCTGATGTACTCCTCCTGTCGAGTACCACAGGTCTTTTGTGCTCACATAGAGGTGAATCCCACTGTGGGTCTTCCACGTGACACAGAGGTGCTCCCCTCTAGGCTAGTTGAGTCACCCCGAGTTGATTCGGTCAAGCAGTCGTCAGGTCTCAGCCAGCTACTGGGTCTCCGTACTCTATCTGCTCGCCTCTGGAAGGATCTGCTCCAAAAGCTACTGGTCAATAATCCAACTATCACGAATTCCATGTAGAAGTATCTCAATGGTCCACCTTTTCATATGAGTCTCAACGCAATATATGACACGTCAATCAGACGCCCGGTCTGTGAGTTATTGTCATTTCTGTCTCGGGGGCCTGGTTGGATTTTAGGTTCAACCCAAACAGATCGTACCCCAACTATGTCCAAACCTCAAGTGGGGGTATTCCAAAAGAATCTTCTTTCTCTAGAATTTCCATTGCCATAGACGGTTCGTCGATCAGACACCTGTAGCCCATGTTATGGGTGAAAAGATATATTTGGGTCCAACTGGTTAGGACTAGGGTCTGACCCGGTCCGTGGGTCTGACTCGGTGTGCGGGTCTGACCCGGTCTGCGGGTCTGACCCGGGCAGTGGGTCCGACTCGGCCTGAGGGGGTGGCCTGGCCCGAACTAGGTCTCACTCATGCAGGTGGCCCGACCAGTGCTGTGGGGCCCGGCCCGCGCTGGAAGCCCGACCCACGCCATGTCCGGCCCGGCGGCCTGTGTGGCATGTCTGGCCAGCGGCTAGAGGTGCCCTGCGGGGCCCACCTGAACCGTGTCCGGGGGGAAGCCGTGTGCCCCCTAGTTTCCTGAACGACATAGTAGTTCATGTGGGGACCTAAACCGGTGCCAGGTGCCACTGGTCCATATTATGCGGGACCTAGCGGGATCCCGCTCTTCCTGGCTGGTCGAGCGGCCAGCCGCTCTGCACCGCGGCGGCCGACCCGTCGTCAGCCACCTCCTCTCCTCCGCTGCGGCCCGACCTGGCCGCCACCCTCTACTCCTCTTCACAACACGATGGTATCGTGCCCTTCCAGTGGACCGGCGGCCTTGTGCCTCCAGTCATGTTTGCGGTCGGGCCGTCATCAGCCGCCGTTACTCCGCTGTGGTCCAATCTTCCAGCAGTGTCATTGCGCAGCCGCTGGTGTCAACACATTAGGAGAATCAAAGGGGGAGGGTTAGAATGTGTTCATGTAGCACGAACCTTCCACGTTATGGTGATATCATTTGGAAAAACACAAACCAAGATTTGTGCATTGAAGGACAGAAACAATTTCAAACATAAAATCCCCTACCTCGTATAGTTGTGTGTTGACGACCGAACAATGAAGAAGAATTCAAGGACGACGTCGTCGGTATTATTCAAGGATAGTGCTTCCATTTATTTCCCCAGTTGAAGATCTTTCTTTGTTGGCAGAAGATGCGTTCTTCGTTGGTGGAATTCATTCCTCTAACTTCTTCCAACCCCTCTCCCAAAAGCATTACCAAATGAAAATGCCAACAAAAAATAATGGGTTAAGAAAACCCATTATTTAATTGTTGGCCAAAATATTCAAAAGATTTCAAAATAATTTATTAATGTTCAATTAATTAATATGAGTGGATTGGCACAATTATGAGGGATGTTCAAGAGTTTTCCCCCACTTATGGATAGTTTAAGGGGATTTAAAGCCCTTGTGGTCCCCACATCATTAATTGATAAGGGGTGTTTAGACCACAGGTGGGAACCACCACCATAAGCACTCATGGGAGGTTATGGTGTAGGGGCACCCACCTCTAACCTCCTCTTGGAGGTTTGACCACCAAATATAAATAAGGTACACACTTATTTTTATTTAAATTTTATTCTTAAAATATCTAAAAACTAAATTTTTATTCTCGATCAACCGATGTCGAGGTGAAAGTATTTTAAAGTGAATACCAGCACTGCGAGTTCATCAGTGCCCTCAAATTTCAGTTCTGAGCACCAGCTTAAAATATATAAAATCCTGATTGCACGTTTACTAAAAAAACCCGAACAAAACATCAGAAATTGATTCTGGGCACACCGTGCCTCGGAATCAAGTGCCGTAAATTTTCACAGACTCGTAAAACTCCCTTGAATTAATAAAATCCACATAATTTATTGTTCTTTACATTCTCCCCACATCAGGGATTTACATCCCTGTAAGCTAAAACTTCAACTAAGGGAACAAATGTAGATACCGAGCACGCATCTGAGCCTTCCGCACCCATTTGCTCTCTGGGAGGTTCCCATGCGGCCAGCAAATGCGTACCAAAGGTGTCGACCATCCACGCAGGACCCACTCATGTTGATCCTTAATCTCCACTAGATCCTCCATGAAAGTCACCCCATTGTCAACCTCTAGTTCTCCATGATCGATGATGTGGGATGGGTCTTGTACGTATCTCCCAAGCTGAGATACGTGGAAGACGACGTCCACCTGGTGCAAATAAGGTGGAAGAGAAAAGAGGTAAGCCACCACAGCTACTCTGCTGAGGACCTGGAATGGTCTGATGAATCACACAGATAACTTGCCGCCTCGGCCAAATCATTGTAGACCACATTGTGGTGAGATCCATAGAAAGACGTGGTTGCCATCCTCGAACTCCCGTGGTCTCTATCTCTTGTCAGCATATGACGTATGTATGCTCTGTGCATTCTTCATCCACTCCTGGATGATCTGAACCATCTCTGTGGTAGCGTGTACCATCTCTGGTCCCACTAGTGTTGACGCCCCTGGGTCTGTTAAGCACAGTGGCGATCTAGAAGGTCAAACATACAAGGCCTCAAAAGGTTCCATATCGACGTTGGAGTGATAGATGTTGTTGTAGGAAAACTCTACCAATGTTAAGTGATCCTCCTAGCTATGAACGAAGTCGAGGACATATGCACGTAGCATGTCTTCAAGGGTCTGGATGTTTCTCTCAATCTGACCATCTGTCTGATGATGGAAGGTGGTGGTCAAGCAAACCTGTGTCCCAAAAGCCTCCTACAACCCATTCCATAGCCAAGAAGTAAACCGTGTGTCACGGTCGGAGAGAATAGAAGAAGGTACGCCATGTAAATACACAATCACCTACACATAGAGGCATCCCAAGCTCTATACTAAGCCATGCTCTCTAGTCGGTAGGAAGTGGGATGACTTGATGAGTCAGTCAACGATCACCCAAATTGAGTCGTGACCCCTAGATATACGTGGAAGACCCGTCACGATGTCTATGGATATCCCATCCCACTTCCACACTGGGGCCTCTAAGGGCTGAACCAATCATGCTAGTACCTAGTCCTCCGCCTTTACTTGCCGACAAGTGAGGCACCGAGAGACAGTATCCACTACCGATCTCTTCATACCTGGCCGCCAGTACTGTGGTCTGAGGTCTTGGTACATCTTCACCACTCCCGGATGTACCACAAAAGTGGATTTGTGGAACTCCATCAACACTTCCTCCTGAAGTGAAACTGGTACCAAGTTACGTCCTCTGAAGAGGATAATGTGTTTCCCACCTTCTGAAAATCCATCAGTTTCCTGCCCTGTGGATATCTGAGCACGTCGTGTCTCACAGTCAACACCTCCACGCTGTACCTCCCTGACTCGCAAGAGAAGTGGAGGAGTGTCCGTAAGAGATTGAAGGAAAGCTGCTTTATCTTAGACCACATAAGAATTCCGTAAAGCATCCATCTACTCTATCGCCTCTCCTAGTAGCTATATACCAGATCTCCTACTGATCGCATCCGCAACAATGTTCCCCTTCCCAGGAGTATAGAATATATCGAAGTCACAGTCCTAGATGAACTCTATCCAATAACGATGTCTCAGGTTCAGGTCCTTTTGGGAGAAGATATACCAAAGACTCTTGTGATCAGAGTAGACTGTGAAACACTTTCCCATTAGATAGTGCCTCCACATCTTCAAGGAGAAGACCACTGCTGCTAACTCCTGATCATGGGTAGCATAGTTCTGCTCGTGTTGTCTCAACTGTAGATAACCATATGTGATCATAGCACGCTCCTACATCTGGACACACTTGATTCCGGTCCCTAATGCATCGCAGTATACTGCGTACACTACGCCTTCCTCTGGAAGCCCCTAGATGGGGGCACTAGTCAGCCTCTGCCTCAGATCCAGGAAGCTCTGCTGGTATCTCTCCGACCACACAAAGCATTTCCCCTTCTTCTTTAAAGATGATAGTGGTGCTGCAACTCTAGAGAAGTCAGGAACAAATCTATGGTTGTATCCAGCCAAGCCCAAAAAACACCGTACCTCCGTCACACTCCTGGGTGGCTCCCAATCATGTACCGCCTCAATCATCGCAGGATCTACGGCCACTCCAGCCTCCAAGATGTCATGTTCTAAGAAGTGAAACTGTCGAATCCAAAACTAGCACATCATGAGATTACAATAAATCTTGTGCTCTCGGAGTGTGTCCAGTTCGACCTAAAAATGGTAGGCATGCTCCTCCTCAGTAGTAGAGTAGACAAGAATGTCGTCGAAGAATACCATGACAAAGCTATCAAAGTAATGCTGGAAGATCCCATTCATTAAACTCATGAACACTGCTGGATGGTTACACCGAAGGGCATAGCCAAGAACTCGTAGTGGCGATTCCGACACCTTAAGGTCGTCTTCTGCACATCCTAGTCTTGAACTCTGAGCTGGTGATAGCATGATCTGAGGTCTATCTTCAATAACCATTATGCTCCATTGAGCTGATCAAAAAGGTCATCAATCCTCGGGAGTGGGCACTTGTTCTTCATAGTCACCTGATTCAGGTAACGGTAGTCAGCACAAAGAATCAAGCTCCCATCTGCCTTCTTGGAGAATAGAATTGGGGATACCTAGGGAGAAACACTGGGCCAGATGAATCGCTTCCTCTATAAGTCCTCCAGCTGGACCCGTATCTCATGAAGCTCAACGGTAGCCATATGATATACTGGAGTAGATATCAGTGTCGTCCTGAGTTACATGTCAATGTAGAAGTCCACCTATCAGTGAGGAGGTCATATGGGAACATCTTCAGGGAAAACATCTGCATACTGGTCCCCCACTACATGATAAGTTGGACTCTCCACATCAACTGCTCCAAGGGTAAGGAAATCCAACTAGTGAGTGATCGGTTGTACCCTCCTCCGAGTAAGTCCATATTGTGCTGCAAAGGTTTCTTTCTTACCGGTGAAGGTAAACCTGGTCCCATCTATACAGACACACCTCACGTTTCTCTTAATACATTCAATCTGATCATGGGCTGTAGGTAACCAGTCCATAATTTAGATGATGTTGTAAGGCCTCAACGCCTCTACTAGGAGATCCCAGTTAAAGCTCTCGCCTCCTAGATTAAGATCGAACTACTGGAACCAGTGTGTAATGGTCGATTCTACTACCATAGGGATATTTATCCATAAGGATAGATCCAACAACTCTGTCAGAATCTCTGAGATCCGAACGAGGGTAGTGACAATGAAATAATGACTTGAATCTATGTCTATATGAACTGCAGCTAAGGTGGAGTTGATATAGAATGTACCTCTAATCATCTTCAGAACACCATGGTCTTATGCCTCAGCTGCCGAAAGCTGAGCTCTCCCCTATCCGCCATCTCCCTGCGGTTGGCGTGGTCCTCCTGATGGTGGTGGCGGTAGCATATCGTAACATCGTCTACCGCCAGATGCTCAACCTGCTCCTCTACCACATCTGAATGCGCCATGTAGACTTCTTCGATCAAAACTCTGCCTTTTCCTAGGAGGTCCCTCAACTTTCTACTGACCATCTGAACAGCGGGGCAGACAGTCACGAGCCATGTGACCCTACTCACCACATGAGTAATACTGCCTGATCTTGGATGGTAAGTCACTGCCCCGGGTGCCCCGCAGAATAGATCACGAGTCCTATGTTCACCCACCCATGGGTTTGGTACTCTTGGACCTCTGCATCATCTGTCTACTGCCAACTGCAGAATACTCCACTACATGTCGACTAATATTGGGTCTCGCTGCTGGTGACTGCTCAGCAAGGAATCTCTCCACTAAGAGGGCTCTCTCTAACACACCACCTAAATCGGAATGTTGAAGGAGATCATTGATGCCCTAATCTCTCGCCTGAGCCCCTGCTTGAAGGTCTGGGCCCTGAAGAATGGGTCCTGCACCATATCTATGGTGTATCTCGAGAGTTCGGTAAACCTCACTGAGTACTGCACCATTGTCATGCTACCCTGCTGTAGATGCAGTAGCTCCTATATCTGTACCACTTATAGGGCCACTGGAAAAAGATATCCCCGAAACAGGCTCTCGAAGTCGGCCTAGAGAAGTGTCACCTCTTCGAGGATCTGGAGTTTCAGGCTCCACCATCTGCCTATTGCTGCCTGAAGGAGACTCATGACAAGGATCACCATGTAGTCTGCTGGTGTCCCTACTAGCCTAAAGACTCTTACCACAGCCTCCATCCAATCCTCAGCTTCATGTTGGTCCATATATCCACTTATCCTGGGTGGCCTCTAGCGCTAGAACTTAGGCAATGCGCTCAAGCAACGCGCATTATCTTATGTTGGGGATGGTTGCATCAGTGGGCCAACAGAAAGTGGTACCACTGGTGCCTTCGATGGTAAAGGTCCCTAAACCGAGGCCTAATCGCTTGGTGGGATGTAAGAGCATATGACTCTGGAGACTCTAACTGGTCATCCACGGGGAGGCATCCTAAAAGAAACAGATGCAACACGGTCAAAATATTTATACCTGGTGAGCTGATCTGTTTGAGTTGACTTAAAAATAATTTTGAAAACACACACGCAATTAGTGTTTTCATGCACTGAGTCAGAAATCAGAAGTCAGGGTCCTGGTGTATGGATACGTCTTCCGCCTGCCCCAACACCTAACTCCCTGAACTGAAAACCACACATAGTACCCTTAACACTATTTCTTCACATAAAATAAATATTAGAGTCCTATGTTCAATAGTAGAACCGAGTCCTTTGATACCAATTTGTCACGACCCGTCCCCCGGGGCCCATATCATGACTACCCCAATCCCACCTTCTGTAAAGACCCGTAAATTTCAAGGAAATGTTTTTCTTAATTTTCTTTGGAATTTTACAAGAGCGCAGTTTCTGACGGCACCGGATTCCGAGGCCCGGTGTGCCCGGAATCATTTTCCGAAGTTTGGCTCGGGTACGTTCAGTGAACGGACGAGCGGGTTTTTCTAACTTTTCAGCCGGTGCCCGGAATCGAATTCTGAGGGCACCGATGAAATAGCAGCGCCGGTATTCGCTTAGAAACGCCTCTTCCGGAGTTGCGTTTGCTCGGGTGTGGTTTTTAATTTTCGGGCTTAAAGTTAAGAAATAAAATAATTTTGCGACAACTTTATTTTATTTCACTTAAGCCACTTGGAAGCCACTTGAAGCCACTTAAAGGCGGCTTGAACTGAGTTGAACTGGATAGGATGCTATCCAGAAATATCCTACCCCCTTGGTAGGATATTTGTGAGGTGGGGCCCGCACGAGCCCCGCCGTTTCTTTCTGCTAAGAAACGCACCCGTGAAAACCCGTCTTAATGAAAGTCAACCGACGCGTTTTCTAAATTCTTAATAGACCATTTAAATGGGCTATTTCTTTCGTGAATTAAATGGCCTGATTATTTCGTTGAATTAATTTAACGAATTAATTCAATCGTTTCTTAACCGGTTTTCGTGTGTTGGCATATTAATAAAATAAGACCAACCTAAAATCTTTGGAGAAGGTTTGAGAGGATTCTTGTTTCTTCTACTCCCTCGCGAAGAACACGAAGAACGCGAAGAACACGAAGAACGCCGAACCCAGAAATCGACGACGCTTCCGTCCGTGACGTTCTTCCACGCTCCGATCTCCGATCACCGACCGTTTGAGGTGAGTGATCTCGGTTTTCCTCTCAAGTTCTTTTCTTTTGGTTTTAAACAAAACACAGATTTAAATATTAATAATTTAAATCTGTTGTTCTTGGTTCGTTGAGCTTGCCGACTCAACGCCGGATTCCGCGACGACGCGACGCCTCCCCGCGACGACGCGACGATCCCTCTCTTCCGCGACGATCTTTTCCGCGAAGAACGCCCGCGTGCGACGATCGACGAGGTAGGTATTTTTATATTATGGGAATTACCCCCCTTTTTAATTTATTCCCGTCAATATTTATTTAAAGAAATTAATGAACCGTTTTTGTGAACAATTTTTAATCGTATTAAAAATTGTTGTTTCCTGTGTGGAATAATTTCTCCCGGTTGTTTATCTCTAACGCGGAGGGTGCGGGCCAAACGAACACGGCCCGACGACCCTCCGACGTTCTTCGTTTTGTGCGGTTTTGACGGACGACGACGGAACGTGCCGCAGCGGACGTTTGACGATCCCGCAGTAAAGAACGGATCCTGGGAGGAGCAACGGCACAGACGGGAAGGAAAATGGGCCACCGGAGCGACGCCGGCGGCCCGCAGAAGCTGCCGGCGGCGCGGGCAGCTGGAGGCGGCGGCGGCCAACCGCGTCACCGGACAAGGCCGCCGCGGCGGCGGCGGCCAACCGCGTCGCCAGACAAGGCCGCCGCGGCGGCGGCGGCCAACGGACCCGCGGCCGCGCGGGTCCGGTTCGCCCAGGCGGGACGCGGCAGAGCCGCGTCCGCGGTTCACCAGCTCGGCCCGCACACGGGCCGCGATTTTCCTCAGGCCGCGGGTCAACGCCCGCGGCGCCTGCCGCTCGGGCAAGCCAAGCCGGACCGGCCCCGGCCAGGCCGGGCCGGGCTAACCGGGTCTGACCCGGGTCGGGTCGACCCGGTTCGGGCCGACCCGGGGGGGGGGGGGGGGGTCGGCCCGGGCCCGTACCCCCCTTCTTCGGACGTTTTCGTTCAAACACACGTAACTTGAGCTTCGTGCCTCCAAAAGACTCTCCGTCAGCGGCAACGCGATCCTTGGATCGAGACGGTCGTTTCGGTGTATCTCACTCAAGGTTTCGGAATTCTTTGAGTTCGTCCGGGTTGGTTCGTACACGAGACCAACCGGGCCCTCGGAGCGGAAACACTCATATCTTGGGCTACGGACGTCCGATTGACGTGCCGTCAGCTTTGTTGAATTCCTCTAAGTGAGACGGATCTTTTGGAATACTTCGCCCGAGGTTCGGACATAGGTGGAGTGCGGTCGGGTTGGTTTTGCCTTAAAAACCAACCGGGCCCCTAGGACGAAAATGCTAATATCTCTCAGACCGGGCGTCCGATTGACGCGTCGTCTGCGACGTTGAGTTCCTGTTGACGATACGGAACTTTTGGATACATCAACTTTGGACTTCGTGACAGTTGATGTATCAGCCACTCGGCTCGTGGAGCGGACCCTCCCGAACGAGCTCGCTGTGTGCGGGAACCCTAGTGCTGGCTGCGACTGCTACTTCGACAGCGACGACTGTGCAGAGATCCTCAGTGGACTGCGGCGACGACTGTGTAGAGATCCTCCGTGGACTCCGACGACGACCGTGCAGAGATCCTCCGGGGACTGCGGCGACGACTGTGCAGAGATCCTCAGCGGACTGCGACGACTACTGCACTCAGTGATCCTACGTGGATCAGTGCTACAGGTCCTGCGTGGGCCCGGTCCTGTGTGGGCCCGATCCTATGTGGGTTCGATCCTGCGTGGGTCAGCGCTCAGCGGTTCTGTGTGAGCCAGCGCCTACAGGTCCTGCGTGGTCCTGGTCCTGTGTGGGCCCGATCCTGTGTGGGTCCGATCATGTGTGGGTCACTGCGGGGTTAGTACCTATCGATCCTTCGTGGGTCCGACGATTTAGATGATTCAGTGATCATCTTTATCGTCATCCGAAGAAGTATACCTGTGTGAGATGAATCTTGTGTTTCTCTCCTTTGTGGATTGTGTTGTTCTATCCTACGTGGGTATGCGTTTTGCTTTCCTGTGTGGACTGGGTTGTGCTAGGGCTCGGACGTTGGAGTCGATCGGGGAATTGATGACTTAGGTATATGTATGGGCATATACCTAAACCGTGTCAGATGTTACTTCGTGATTGTATCTCTCCTTCGTGGATTATCCTTTTTGGATTTCGGGAGACCTTCGGGGGTCTCGGGGTCCCTACTGAGTAGCTTATACTCACCCCTGCACGGGCTATGCCCGCACTTCGTGGTGTTGGTTGCAGACGACGGACAACGCTGATCGTGGAGGAGGCGTGCGGAGCAGGATAGTACCAGGAGGTGGACCACTGGGCGGGACGTACTCGGAGCAGTTAGGTGGACCCGAGGAGCAGTGGAGGCTATCTGTACCCACCCTTCAGGTGGGACTTCCAGAGGACGGCTCGACGCTACAGTTTTTCCTTTCAGTTGCTGTTTTTCTCTTTCAGTTGTACTTTACAGTTGGGCTTGTATTTCCGGCCCCTTTTACTTTCAGCATAGCTTGTACAGTTTTTACTTAGTGTTTACGTTTCCGCTTGCTTACTCTGTGGTGCTTGTTTACTTTTCAAAGGAAATGCCTTCCCTTTTGTTGGGATTTATGCCTTGGTGCTAGTCGCCAGCCCCTGGCCTATGGAAGGCGGGCTTGGGGTAGTCACGGCACGGGCCCCGAGGACGTGTCGTGACAAATTGGTATCAGAGGGGTCGGTTCTACCGCAGACTCTGATCTTTCTTCTATGTTAAGCAATAGTGTTTAGCGTATTGAGTGTGGTTATCAGTCCAGGGAGTCCAGTGTTGGTGCGGCGGCCGACGTATCCATACACCAGGACCCTGACTTCTGATTTCCGACTTAATGCACGAAAACATTGATTGCTTGTGTGTTTCAAGTTTTCATTGTGATTACTTGTGTCAGCTCACCAGGTATACTGTTCTGACCGTGGCATACTTGTTTCCTTTTTAGGATGGAACGATGACAGCAGCCAGCTAGGGTTCCTAGGGTAGTGCGCGACGACAGCCCGCCGAGCGATGAGGCCTCGGTACAGGGCCCGTTGACAGCAGAGGCACCGGCGGTACCTTTACCCGCCGAGACCCCGATGCTTCCAGCACTGGCAGCTGACGACGCACGACGCCTCGGAGCTCTGCACGAGTTCCAGCGCTAGCAACCACCCAGGTTCCGTGGGGAGTCGGACCCCCAGGCAGCCGAGGACTGGCTGGAGGCGGTCGTCCGAGTTTTCAGGCTAGTGAGGACACCAGCAGACCTCATGGTGATCCTCGCGGCGAGCCTACTGCACGCAGCAGCCGGACGCTGGTGGAGCCTGATGCTCTAGGTACACGATGAGGCCACCCTCATCTGGACGGACTTCGAGAGCCTCTTCCGCTCAGAGTTCGTCCCGGCCACCCTCCGTGCGGTGCGCATCCAGGAGCTTCTTCAGTTGCGGCATGGGAGCTTGACGGTCGCTCAGTACGCGGCGAGGTTCACCGACCTATCCCGCTACTCGACAGACATGGTACGGGACCCCTTCTTCCGGGCCCGGACCTTCGATCAGGGATTGAGACACGAGATCAGGGCATCGCTGATCTCCCTCACCATCCCGACCCAGGCAGGAGTACTGGAACGAGCCCTCCTGATCGAGAGCTTCCTGGCTGAGTCCACAGCGAGACCTACCGCCGGGCGGCAGATAGCGGAGTCTTCGGCAGCTGATAGCCGGCGGATGACTCAGGGTTCCAGGCGGACCAGACCTTCCGGCAGGCGACCTCGGGACACTGGCTCAGCAGTGCAGGGCACCCAGCCCGGACCCAGCCTTCCGAGAGGCAGGCAGTGCTACGAGTGCGGCGGGCAGGGCCACATGGCTCGTGACTGCCCGACCCGTCGTACCGAGGGTCAGCAGACGGTGGAGGGACCACCCAGGCAGAGGCAGAGGGTCGACCGTGGCGGTCTGCGGGGAGGAGGCGGACGAGGCAGAGGAGCTGGCCGAGCAGCAGGTGGTGGGCGACGCTTTGAGGCTCTGCCACCACCACCACCAGGAGGCCCGCCCCGACCACAGGGAGCTGGCAGGCAGAGACAGGCTCAGCTCCAGGCAGCGGAGGCCTACGACCACGGCGCACCAGAGATGATTCGAGGTACGATCTGTGTCTATTCCACTCTTGCTGCAGTTCTGATAGACACAGGAGCGAGTCACTCTTTCATAGCCACTGCCCTTGTTCGGAGCTTGGAGATTCCGACAGAGCTGTTGGCTCGATCCTTATGGCTAGATACTCCTACGGGAGCAGACTCGATGATTACGCACTGGTGCCGGCAGTTTGAGCTTACTCTCGGAGGCGAGAGCTTCGGCTGGGATCTTCTTATAGCGGCGTCGAGGCCTTACGACGTCATCTTGGGCATGGATTGGTTATCTACGGTCCATGCTCAGATTGACTGCATTAGGCGCAAGGTGCGATGTGTGTGCACCGACGGGAGCAGGTTCACCTTCACCGGCGAGAAGGGAGCCTTAGCAGCACAGGATGGACTCACGCAAAGGAGAGTTCAGCCCATCACTCATCAGTTGGCTAGCCTCATCCTGGGAGCAGTTGACGTGCGGAGTCCCAGTTTTCCTGCAGTGGTGGATCAGTACGCGGACGTCTTTCCCGACGACGTTCCAGGACTACCTCCTCACAGAGAGGTAGACTTTTATATTGACCTGTACCCTGGGACAGCTCCGATATCCACTCCAGCATATCGGATGGCCCCCGCTGAGCTTCGAGAGCTGCTGGTACAGTTGGAGGACTTGCATGGCAAGGGGTTCATCTGACCCAGTGTTTCGCCATGGGCTTCCCCGATTTTGTTCGCCAAGAAGGCGGACGGGAGCTTGCGACTGTGTGTCGATTATCGTTGCCTGAATCTTGTGACAGTGAGGAACAAGTATCTGCTACCCAGGATTGATGACCTCTTCGACCAGCTCAAGGGAGAACGGTGGTTCTCGAAGATAGACCTCAGGTCAGGCTATCATCAGCTTAGAGTTCGAGACGAGGATGTGCAGAAGACGGCCTTCAGGTGTCGGTATGGCCACTATGAGTTCTTGGTTATGACTTTCGGCGTGACCAACGCTCCAGCAGTGTTCATGAGCCTCATGAACAGGATCTTCCAGCCATACCTCGATCGATTTGTCGTGTTCTTCATCGACGACATTTTGGTGTACTCGACAACGGAGGAGGAACACGCCTACCACCTGCGTGTTGTACTAGAGACACTCCGAGAGCACCAGCTTTATGGCAAGCTCTCGAAGTGTCAGTTCTGGTTACGTGATGTCCACTTCTTGGGGCACGTCATTTCTGAGGCGGGAGTTGCAGTGGATCCCGCGAAGATCGAGGCAGTGCTAGCTTGGGAGCCACCCAAGAGTGTGACAGAGGTGAGGAGTTTCTTGGGCCTAGCAGGATACTATCGGAGATTTGTGCCGGACTTCTCCAGAGTTGTGGCCCCACTCTCAGCGTTGACGAAGAAGGGGAAACCCTTCGTGTGGTCAGACAGATGTCAGCAGAGCTTCCAGGAGATGAGGCAGAGGTTGACTAGCGCACCCATCTTGAGGTTGCCTGAGTAGGGAGGTGGATACGTAGTCTACTGTGATGCATCAGGGACCAGACTCGGGTGTGTCCTGATGCAGGAGCGGGCCGTGATTGCCTACGGATCACGTCAGTTGAGGCCGCATGAGCAGAACTACGCTACCCATGACTTGGAGTTGGCAGCAGTGGTCTTTTCCCTGAAGACATGGCGACACTATCTGATGGGAGAGCACTTCACAGTCTTTTCTGACAACCAGAGTCTCAGGTACATCTTCTCTCAGAAGGACCTGAACCTGAGACAGCGGCGATGGCTTGAGTTCCTCCAGGACTATGACTTTGAGATAGTCTATACTCCTGGGAAGGGGAACGTGGTGGCTGATGCTCTCAGCAGGAGGACGGGCATCCATCTACTTGAGGAGGCGACAGAGCAGCTAGCCGCTTTGCAGTTATCCTTCGTGGATAGGGACGGAGCAACCTTCCTTCAGTCTCTCATAGTCTCTCCTCCACTTCTTCAGCGGGTCATAGAGGCACAGCGTGGGGACGCTGACTGTGAGACACGGTGTGCACAGATATCCTCGGGACAGGAACCTGATGGTTTCTCCCTTGGAGCAGAGCACGATGTCATTTTCAGAGGATGTACCTTGGTACCAGTCGCTTTACGAGAGGAGGTGCTGAGAGAGTTTCACACTTCTCCTTTGGCGGTACATCCTGGAGTGGCGTAGATGTACCAGGATCTCAGACGACAACACTGGTGGCCAGGCATGAATAAGGTTGTGGCAGAGTTCGTTTCACGGTGCCTTACCTGCCAGCAGGTGAAGGCAGAGCATCAGGTACCAGCAGGTTTGGTACAGCCCTTGGAGGTCCCGGAGTGGAAGTGGGACGGGATATCTATGGACTTCGTGACTGGACTTCCACGCACTTCCAGAGGTCATGATTCCATTTGGGTGATTGTTGACTGACTCACCAAGTCGGCACACTTCTTGCCCATCTGAGAGCAGGGCTCAGTGGAGAGCTTGGGGCGTCTCTACGTTCACGAGATTGTATGACTTCACGGTGTGCCATCGACTATCGTCTCCGATCGGGACGCTCTTTTTACTTCCCGGCTTTGGAAGGGGTTGTAGGAGGCGTTCGGGACGCGGCTACGTCTGAGCACCGCCTTTCACCCTCAAACGGATGGTCAGACGGAGAGGACCATTCAGACTCTTGAGGACATGCTCCACGCATGTGTCCTCGACTTTGGTCGCAGCTGGGAGGACCACCTACCCTTGGTGGAGTTCGCGTACAACAATAGCTACCACTCCACCATCAGGATGGCACCCTATGAGGCGTTGTACGGTAGGCCTTGCAGATCTCCTTTGTGCTGGACAGACCCTGGAGAGTCAGCACTTGTGGGACCAGAGATGGTCCGAGCCACGACAGAGAAGGTCCAGGTCATCCAGGAGCGGATGAGGACAGCACATAGCCGACAGAAGTCATATGCTGACAGGAGGCGGAGGCCACTAGAGTTCGAGGATGGCGACCACGTCTTCTTGCGTGTCTCACCTCGACGTGGTTTGCGGAGATTTGGCCGAGGCGGAAAGTTGTCTCCACGCTTCATCGGGCCTTTCCAGGTCCTCAGCAGGATTGGCGAGGTGGCTTATCGCCTGGCTCTGCCACCTCAGTTGCACCGGGTGCACGACATCTTCCACGTATCCCAGCTGAGGAGATACGTGCACGACCCGACGCATATCATTGACTATGGGGAGCTAGACGTGGATGATGGGGCGACTTTTGTGGAGGTCCCAGTGGAGATAGAGGATCGACAGGAGCGGGTCCTATGTGGGTGATCGATTCCTCTTGTGCGCATCAGATGGCAGCACGGGAACCTCCAGGAGAGCACTTGGGAGCGGGAGGCTCAGATGCGTACTCAGTACCCACATTTGTTTCCCTAGTTTTTGATGTATCTTTACGAGGACGTGAAGTCATGAGGTGGGAGTAATGTAAAGACTCGTAAATTTCAGGGAAATATTTTTTCTTAATTTTCTTTGGAATTTTACAAGAGCGCAGTTTCTGACGGCACCTGATTCCGAGGCCCGGTGTACCCGGAATCATTTTCCGAAGTTTGGCTCGGGTACGTTCAATGAACGGACGAGCGGGTTTTTCTAACTTTTGAACCGGTGCCCGGAATCAAATTCTGAGGGCACCGATGAAATCGCAGCGCCGGTATTCGCTTAGAAACGCCTCTTCCGGAGTTGCGTTTGCTCGGGTGTGGTTTTTAATTTTCGGGCTTAAAGTTAAGAAATAAAATAATTTTGCGACAACTTTATTTTATTTCACTTAAGCCACTTGGAAGCCACTTAAAGCCACTTAAAGGCAGCTTGAACTGAGTTGAACTGGATAAGATGCTATCCAGAAATATCCTACCCCCTTGGTAGGATATTTGTGAGGTGGGGCCCGCACGAGCCCCACCGTTTCTTTCCGCTAAGAAACGCACCCGTGAAAACCCATCTTAATGAAAGTCAACCGACGCGTTTTCTAAATTCATAACAGACCATTTAAATGGGCTGTTTCTTTCGTGAATTAAATGGCCTGTTTCTTTCGTTGAATTAATTCAACGAATTAATTCAATCGTTTCTTAACCGGTTTTCGTGTGTTGGCATATTAATAAAATAAGACCAACCTAAAATCTTTGGAGAATGTTTGAGAGGATTCTTGTTTCTTATACTCCCTTGCGAAGAACACGAAGAACGCGAAGAACGTGAAGAACGCCGAACCCGGAAATCGACGACGCTTCCGTCCGTGACATTCTTCCACGCTCCGATCTCCGATCACCGAACGTTTGAGGTGAGTGATCTCGGTTTTCCGCTCAAGTTCTTTTCTTTTGGTTTTAAACGAAACACATATTTAAATATTAATAATTTAAATCTGTTGTTCTTGGTTCGTTGAGCTCGCCGACTCAACGCCGGATTCCGCGACGACACGACGCCTCCCCGCGACGACGCGACGATCCCTCTCTTCCGCGACGATCTTTTCCGCGAAGAACGCCCGCGCGCGACGATCGACGAGGTAGGTATTTTTATATTATGGGAATTACCCCCCTTTTTAATTTATTCCCGTCAATATTTCTTTAAAGAAATTAAAGAACCGTTTTTGTGAACAATTTTTAATCTTATTAAAAATTGTTGTTTCCTGTGTGGAATAATTTCTCCCGGTTGTTTATCTCTAACACGGAGGGTGCGGGCCAAATGAACACGGACCGACGACCCTCCGCCGTTCTTCATTTTGTGCGGTTTGGATGCACGACGACGGAACGTGCCACAGGGGACGTTTGACGATCCCGCAGTAAAGAACGGATCCCGGGAGGAGCAACGGCGCAGACGGGAAAAAAAATGGTCCACCGGAGCGACGCCGGCGGCCCGCGGAAGCTGCCGGCGGCGCCCCGGCGCGCCACCGGACAAGGCCGCCGCGGCTGAAGCCGCGGCGGTGGCGGCCAAAGGACCCGCGGCCGCGTGGGTCCGGTTCGCCCAGGCGGGACGCGGCAGAGCCGCATCCGCGGTTCACCAGCGCGGCCCGCACGCGGGCCGCGGTTTTCCTCAGGCCGCGGGTCAACGCCCGCGGCGCCTGCCGCTCGGCCAAGCCAAGCCGGCCGAGCCGAGCCGGCCGAGCCGGACCGGCCCCGGCCGGGCCGGGCCCGGGCAACCGGGTCCGACCCGGTTCGGGCCGACCCAGGGGGGTCGGGCCGGGTCGGCCCGGGCCCGTACCCCCCTTCTTCGGACGTTTTCGTTCAAACGCCCGTAACTTGAGCTTCGTGCCTCCAAACGACTCGCCGTCAGCGGAAACTCGATCCTTGGATCGAGACGGTCGTTTCGGTGTATCGCACTTAAGGTTTCGGAATACATTGAGTTCGGCCGAGTTGGTTCGTACACGAGACCAACCGGGCCCTCGGAGCGGAAACGCTCATATCTTGGGCTACGGACGTCCGATTGACGTGCCGTCAGCTTTGTTGAATTCTCTAAGTGAGACGGATCTTTTGGCATACTCCGCCCGAGGTTCGGACGCAGGTGGAGTGCGGTCGGGTTGGTTTTGCCTTAAAAACCAACCGGGCCCCTGGGACGAAAATGCCAATATCTCTCAGGCCGGGCGTCCGATTGACGCGCCGTCTGCGACGTTGAGTTCCTGTTGACGATACGGAACTTTTGGATACATCAACTTCGGACTTAGTGACAGATGATGTATCATCCTCTCGGCTCGTGGAGCGGACCCTCCCGAACGAGCTCGCTGTGTGCGGGAACCCTAGTGCTGGCTGCGACTGCTACTTCGACAGCGACGACCGTGCAGAGATCCTCAGTGGACTGCGGCGACGACTGTGCAGAGATCCTCCGTGGACTCCAACGAAGACCGTGCAGAGATCCACAGGGGACTGCGGTGACGACAGTGCAGAGATCCTCAGCGGACTGCGACGACTACTGCACTCAGCGATCCTACGTGGATCAGTGCTACAGGTCCTGCGTGGGCCCGGTCCTATGTGGGCCCGATCCTGTGTGGGTCCGATCATGCGTGGGTCAGCGCTCAGCGGTTCTGTGTGAGCCAGTGCCTACAGGTCCTGTGTGGGCCCGATCCTGTGTGGGTCCGATCCTGTGTGGGTCACTGCGGGGTTAGTACCTATCGATCCTTCGTGGGTCCGACGATTTAGATGATTCAGTGATCATCTTTATCGTCATCCGAAGAAGTATACCTGTGTGAGCTGAATCTTGTGTTTCTCTCCTTTGTGGATTGTGTTGTTCTATCCTGCGTGGGTATGCGTTTTGCTTTCCTGTGTGGACTGGGTTGTGCTAGGGCTCGGACGTTGGAGCCGATCGGGGAATTGATGACTTATGTATATGTATGGGCATATACCTAAGCCGTGTCATATGTTGCTTCGTGATTGTATCTCTCCTTCGTGGCTTATCCTTTGTGGATTTCAGGAGACCTTCGGGGGTCTCGGGGTCCCTACTGAGTAGCTTATACTCACCCCTGCACGGGCTATGCCCGCACTTCGTGGTGTGGGTTGCAGACGACAGACAGCGCTGATCATGGAGGAGGTGTGCGGAGCAGGACAGTACCAGGAGGTCGACCACTGGGTGGGACGTACTCGGAGCGGTTAGGTGGACCCGAGGAGCAGTGGAGGCTATCTGTACCCACCCTTCAGGTGGGACTTCCAGAGGATGGCTTGACACTGTAGTTTTTCCTTTCAGTTGCTGTTTTTCCCATTCAGTTGTACTTTACAGTTGGGCTTGTATTTCTGGCCCCTTTTACTTTCAGCACAGCTTAAACAGTTTTTACTTAGTGTTTACTTTTCCGCTTTCTTACTATGTGGTGCTTTTTTACTTTTCAAAGGCAATGCCTTCCCTTTTGTTGGGATTTACGCCTTGGTGCTAGTCGCCAGCCCCTGGCCTATGGAAGGCGAGCTTGGGGTAGTCACGGCACGGGCCCCGAGGACGGGTCATGACACCTTCCACAGGCCAGGGGCTAGAGACTAGAACCAAAGGCGTAAATCCCGAAACTGGGAAGGCATTTCCCTTATAAACTGAAACGCATACAACAGTGTACGTGCTAGAAGTAAATCAATAAAAATACTGTATACAAAACAGTGCTGAAAAGTAAAGAGGCAAAAAATACAAGCCCAACAGGAAAGTACAATACAACTGAAATAGAAGTACAACTGAAGAAAAGTAATCATCTACTGGGTCATCCTCCGGGGTTCCTATCTCAGGCATAGGTGAAGATGGCATCCTTAGCACTCCACTTCTGTCTGTCCACTCCGAGCACTGTCACACCGAGTGGTACACCTCGATGTACCATCCAGTCTTGCTACTCTCAAAGTAAGTCGGCTCTCTCTGTTGTCTGCAACCAACACAATGATGTTCGTACATATCCCGTGCAGGGGTGAATATAACGATACACAGTATGGACACTAAGACCCTCATGGTCTCACAAAATTTGACAAGGATAAACCAAAAAGGATGAAATCAATGGAAAACCATTACGTAGGTATATGCCCATACATATACCTGGGTCAACTTGTAACCCATCTCAATCAAAATAAAAACACAAAAGTCATTGACTCATCTTAACCAAGATTTTATTCTAGGGGGTAGTATCAATTAAAAACCCCAATCACATTGTCTGAACCTCGGTGGATGGTGTAATCCTCCTCTATCAAGTACAGTGGGCCTACCGCATCACACAGAGGTGCTTCCCACTATACTTGGAATGTTGAGGTACTCCTCCTATCGAGTATCATGGGTTTGCTTCGTCACACAGAGGCACTATCCACTACAATTCTGATGCACTCACACAGAGGCGCTCCCCCTCGTAGCCTGCTGAGGTACTCCTCCTGTCGAGTATCATGAGTCTGATGCACTCACATAGAGGTTCTACCCACTTTGGTACTGTCGCGTCACACATAGGCACTCCCTACTAGTCCAGTTGAGTCACTCTGAGTTAAATCGGTCAAGTAGTTGTCAAATCTCAGCCAACTACTAGGTCTTCAAACTCTATCTTCTTGCCTCTAGAAGGATCCTCTCCACGAGCTACTGGTAGATAATCCAACTGTCACCAAGTCCATGTAGATGTATCTCAATGGTACTCCTCATCATAGGGGTCTCAACACAATAGACGATGTGTCAATTGGATGCCCGGTCTATGAGTTATTGGCATTTCCGTCCCGGGGCCCAGTCGGATTTTATGTTCAAACCAAGTAGACTATACCGCAACAGTGTCCAAACCTCATGTGGGGTATTCTGAAATAACTGTCTCTCTCTAATCTTTCTGTCACCACAGTCGGTTCTTCAATTGGAAACATGTAGCTCATGTTATAGGTGAAATGGTGTATTTGGGTCAAACAGGTTCGGACTGGGTTCCGACCCGGCCGCGGGTCCGACCCGGCCCGAAGGGGAGGCTCCGCCCGTGCTAGATGAACCAGCTCGCACTGGGTCTGGCCCGAAGGCCTGCATGGCCCAGATGGCCCTTGGCTGGTGGCACACTGTGGGGCCCACCCTAGCCGAGTCTCGAGGGGAGGCGCGGGCCCACTAGTTTTTCCAAACGGCAGAGCTGTTCGGGTGGGGACCCAAACTGGTTCCAGGTGGTGCCAGTCTAGATAACGCAATATCTATTGGGGTACTGCTCCTCCTGGGTGGCCTGGAGGCCAGCCGCTCCGCACCGTCGCTGGCCGGCCCTTCGCCGGCCACCACCTCTCCTCCACCGTGTCTCGCCCAGGCCACGGTTCTTCTCCTCCGCGTGGCATGATGGTGTCGCGCCCCTCCATTGTGGCCCAGGCTGACCGCATCCCTCTTCTTCTCTCCACGGCACGATGGCGCCACGCCCTTCAAGCGGGAAGGGGGCCCTACGCTGGTAGTTTTCTTTATGGTCGACCCGTCGTTGGCTGCCATTGCTCCGCTGCGAACCAATCTTCCGGCGGCACCGTTGCACCGCCACAGCCGTCAACAAACGAGGAGAAACGAAGGGGGAGGGTCGGGCTGTGTTCGTGTGGCCCGATCCTTCCACATTATGGTGATATCATTTGGAAAAACACATACCAAGATTTGTGAGTTGATGGACGGAAACAATTTCAAACGTAAAATACCCTACCTCGTATAGTTTTTTGTTGATGATGCTGCGGAAAGGCGGACGTCGTTCCGTTGATGTTCGAAAGAAGATGAAGAAGGCTGGGATGACATCTTCAGTATTTTCAAGGAAGATGATTCCATTTAATTCTTCAGTTGAAGATCGTTCATCGTTTGCGGAAGAGGCGTTCTTCATTGGGGGAATTAGTTCCTCAAAGTTCTTCCAACCCCTCTCCCAAAAGCTCAACCAAATGAATATTCCATCCAAAAATAATTTTTTAAGCTAATCCATTATTTTATTGTTGGACAAAATATTGAAATGATTTAAAAATAATTACTTAATGTTCCATTAATTAAAGTGAGTGTATTGACACATTTATGAGGGATGTTCAAGAGTTTTCTGCCACTTATGGAGAGTTCAAGGGGGTTTGAAGACTGTATGGTCCCCACCTCTTTAATTGATAAAAGGTGTTTAGAACTCGGGTGGACCACACCCCCATAACCTCTCATGGGAGGTTATGGTGTGGTGAACCCTCAACTCTAACCTCCTCTTGTAGGTTTAAACTCCAAATAAATATAAGCTACACACTTATTTTAATTTTAATTTTATTCTTAAAATCTCTAAAAACTATCTTTCATTCTCGATCAACCGACATCGAGGTAAAAGTATTCTTAAGAAAATACCGGTGTCGTGAGTTCATCAGTGCCCTCATATTTTAGTTCCATGCCTGGGGACAATTGTCATAAAATCTCGCTCGCACGTTTACTGATCGTACCCTAACAAAATTTCAGAAATTGATTCCAGGAACATCGGGCCTCAAAATCAAGTACCGTAAATTTTCATGAACTCGTAAAAATCCCTTGTATTAAAAAACATTTCCACAGAATTTCAGGGTCTTTACATTCTCATATAAAGGTAAATCAGATTACACAATAAGCAGGTATCCCAAAACCATATTCAGACATAGAATAAGAACTATCCCAATGGTCATGTGGATATATCACTCTAGAACTATCTTTTAAAAGGTCATTATCATTGAAAGGAAATGTCCATGCTCATATAAATAAAATAGAGTCGAATCAAACTTCATAATACATTAAAACTATGGTATTGTAGTAGTGATTTAATAATGTATAAAAAACTGTATAATGAACATGGAAACCCATTATGAAAATCAAAAAAAATAATATTTTAATTAAAAAAATTACCTTATATATGAAAAAAAACCAAACACAATAACACTACCCTCTAATGATAGCCAAGATATTTTTTATTCAAAAAACTAAAAAAAATCAAAAATTCATAATAACTTACTCTCAATAAATATAAGTAGAAGATGTCCTCATATTTCAATGATTGATGAGTGCAGCACAACCCTTGTACTTTTATGTAAATTTCAAACATCATATATCTAGTTATATCTTCATATATTCTTTATACCATCATCACATTGAATTAAACTGCAGTCCTGGTAGATATTTTCATTTAATATTAACATGAGTTTTCATGGAATTCCAAAAATTACATCTTCAATACAATCTATGAGAAAGGGTGGATTTTATTATATATCTGATGTAGATATGCACACCACATCCTTGTTTATTCCTCCATGAGAATTTTAGATTCATCCTCATATGACCAAGAAAAATATACATCTAACCACAACATAGGAAAACCTGAGAGATCTTATCAATTATCAAAATAGAATAGATGACTCAATATGGTTGTTTCATTGAAAATTTCTATGCACATCATCCTTATTCTCTTATACAAAATGATAACTATTTCCTTGTGGAAAATATAACCATTTAATATTAAGATTATAAAAATAGTACATGGAATCATATTCCATGAGAATTGGATATCGTGTTTCAAACATCATCAAAGACTCTCAACCTTGTACACCATTAAATAACATTATTACATTAATAATTTTAGACCCTATTTTCTATTTAAGTATCGATCCATTTTGAACTCATTTAAACATTCTTTCTTAGCTATGAAACCACATTATTAACCATGTTGAATATCTCCACATTTGATTCCGATAAGTTCATCGTGTAACACTAAATTCATGGTGTTTAAATCATCATGGTAGTGACCAATTATCTATTTATAAAGGTGAATATCTATTTTAACATTACAAAATACTGCTTGGAAATTTTATAGAAATAATATTTTCTAGAGATACCTACTTTTTTGTATCAGAACTACATCATCACTATCGTATCTTGCTTCATAGTGGATATATGATGTTCTTGTTTTACTCTGAATTTCATTTTATCATTATTATTGGAATGGAAGTGGTGATACTAAGATTCAATGTGGTGTCAACTATGGGTTTATGATGGAAGAACAAGGTGTGAGGTGGTGGAACTTTTATCTTACATGGGTGATAGGAGGTGTGTCATAATACAGTGGAATTTCGGTTAGTTGGAACAGTTCCACATGCCACATGGTCCATCATAAATGTTTCCATTTATATATTTACATAGCATATATACTCATTGTATGATTAATGTTTTATGTCTCTTAGGAACCAAATCATACCTGAGAGCATCCACTTGACTACTTGATGGAACTGCCTTGTACCAAATTTTATCTCCTCCATGCCTAGTGCCTTTCCCCTACCAGTTTATCAATTTTTATGTCCTTGGATAGTGTTTTAGGATAATATTTTTCATCTATAAAGGATGGGGGTTTTGAAGGGTCTTACCCAATAAGATTTTTATCCCCTAATAAATATAGTAAATCATCACCAAAGGTTGTCTCCCAAGGTAGTTGTATACGATGTTTTCAATTATCAGTTTTGGTTAATTTTTTTTGTCATATTTTATTTATATTTGGCATTTTATTGGTTTTAAAGGTGATAAAATAATATATAAATAAATTAATGAAATAAATGAGAGTTATAATTATTGAAATATTGATCTGAAAAATGGGTATGAAATTTAAGAAGAAAAACTGTATATTTTTTCAACCTTTCAGACACCCTCTTCTTCTATGTATTGATAATTCTTTGATAAAACTATTAAATTAGTTCCTCAAGTAGAGTACCTTATATTCCCTTGAAACTATGTCAATATTTAAATATAATTTTTATTCCTCCTAAGAATGTGATTTAACTACAAAAAGACTATAGAGTATCAAAACAAGGATTAAACCCCTATCCTCAATGAAAATAAATTCCCAATGAAATTTATACAACATAGTACATCCACTTTACTATCATATGTTCAAATTTACATGAAGTACACATCACAAGAACACAAAATCAAAAGATAAAATTAACTTCATCACTATTTAAAATAATAACCAAAATAATTAGAAATGATTGTAATAAATTTTAAAAGAATCTAATTATAGTTCCCTTAGGTCACCATTTTCTATAGTCATTAGGGACATTTTGTTTTAATGGCTAGATAAAATTATAGGAATTTATATCTATCACCTGCATTTACAAAACTATAGTAATTATATTTGTGTATATGTGTTTACTGGTATATCCCTCTAATATATTTCCAAAACAAGTATTCACCTTCATTTTAAAGATTCCATCCTTTTTATTTTCCCAAAAAATCAAGATCATCATTGTATTCATATTTGAATATTTCCTTAATATTCAAATTTATAAATTATTTTGGAAATAAATGGGTTCAAATTAATTTTTTGAGTTTCCTTATTTTGGATAATGGGTTCTCCATGTTATAAGATCATTTAATTTGATGTGTTCTGTGAAAAAAAATCAAATTTGATGCATATTTGATGATTTTGAAACCCAACTAATTCACATTAAGAACAAGGTATTATTTATTAATGAATATTGTGGTAGATATCAATCCCCTACAAGGATCACTAGCATATCCAAAATTTTCTATTCTTGAAATTCCCATTTCCCATCACAAAAGTATCCAAATATTATAAATTTGACACTTTATGTATATAGAAGGATTCTTATAGTCAAATTCCCATATATTAGTGAATTTTGGTTATGTTTGTGATATATAACATTTAACAAACATGTGTGGTTACATATTTGTTTCTTGTGTATAACATTTCCCTTACGTAGATGGATCACTATGTACCTGAACTTCGATAGATGGGGGTCATGTTTTACCTAAAATATGTAATATGGTGAATTTTTATACATAAATATATATAATCTTGGAATATTATTCACTTCATTACTAAAATTCCATAATTCCATTGAATATTCTTTAGATATCATAAAAATATACCCTGATATTCAAAATTAATTTTAGGTTTTATTCTAATAATTTTAAAATCCATAAGAACATATAATGATCATGATTCACAAAAAATTAAATCTTAGTCAAAAATATATTCTAGATTGATAAGTGATGAAATTGATTTTAAAATATTAAAATGGGTTCGATTTATTAACAAAAATTTAGGACAAATTATATAAAATTAATACACTATAAATTGGACCACACATAAGAAATTGGATCCCAGATTAGTAAAAATTAATATCAAAACCAAATTACTTTCTAGACACATGCCCATGTGATCCCCTATTTAATAAAAAAACCAAAATGACCATTCATCCTTCATAACAGTTTGTATCAAATTCTCCATTTAGGTCATTCAATACATTACCTCTTTATTCATCATCTATTTCACACAAATCAATTACCACCCATTAATTTTCCCCCATCACAGAGATTTTGATTTTGATATAGGAAATTTATTATTACACAATAAAATTCACGGGTCCCCATACTATTGATATATCCTTAAACACCCATTCAATGTAATTCATGGAATTTTTTTAATCATGAAGAATTTTTAGGGTTGTTGCATGTGTGATAGTTGGTATGATTAAAGTATAAAAATGGTTATAGCTTAATAATGGATCTTTAGAAAAATACAAATAAAAGAATAATGAATCAAATTCAAACACAAGAATGGTCCTCCTTATTTCTACACTAAATTATAATATAACACTAATGAATTGAAAAACTTGTGGATAGAATACACCATTCATAATTAACACATAATAAATTATTCTACTGAACAAACATTATATATTTATTTTCCTCCATATCTATTTTTTAAACCTTATCCATATTTTATGTTTGAAGGTGGTGATTTATATTTAGAGTTTAAAATGGTAGAAGTGATTCCATACCTTCTTTATAAGTACAATACAACTTTTTATCATTATAAACTATAATTTTTCTGGAATTGATAGCTGCTACGAACCTACAGATTAATTTCCAAAATTCTAGAATTATTTTTTAGAAAAGATTTATTAATCCATGACTTCTAAAATAAAATCAATGACATTAGCCCTTGATTTTTATACTATATATTTTAAAATATATGCATTATAACATGATAGCTTCCCCCATACATAATTTAAACAATATCATTAATTTCATTGCATAGATTAGGGTAGGTAAGGAAAGGTGGTTTGTAATGTGGCTATAAAAAAATATATTTCATGGTTTCCTGGGGAATAAAATGATTAAATGTAAAATTATTCTAGATTAAAAAGATTCTTTGGAAATGGGATTTTTAAATCAATGAATTAACTCGACAATTTATACCACATTTTTCTCACAATCCTTATGTTCTTATAGAATATGGCCATTTTTTATTAAAATCATGTGTGGTTTGGTTCACTTAATAAATAAGTTAAAAATAATTAATTTCTTATAAAAGGTTTCATAATCTTCATAGTAAGGTGATTAAAAATTGGATAGTGTTTCATAGGATGAGATTCTAAAATTAGAGGCCTTTTTCATGAATTTATCTATAAAATTGAATCTAAACAAATTTTATTTCAATATTATTTTAAATTAAATATCATGGGTAAAACTAGATCACTTTTGGTTATATGTTTTAGTGATAAAAAGTGTATTATTGTTTTGTGATAATCTATATAAAATACACCAATTTTAAAAACAAAATAACACAAAAAAATGAAAGAAAAGTAAAGAAAAAGAAACAATAGTGTAAAAAACCAAATCATAACCTAAAAAATATATTCATTTTAAAATATTTATTTTATTTAAATTAACACATTTTGAAACATGTTTTAGGAAAATTTAATCAAAAAAATAATGCGCTTAACAAATACAAAGATAAAGTTGGTACCCAACACTCTGTTTAGTTGTACTTGGATTAGTGAAAGTGAACCAACCAGCCTAAAATATCTTGAAATTTCTCTCCCAATATCTTCAATATATTTTTATTTTCTATAACTACTGCTCCCTTTTCTATTTCCAAGATATGTATATCACCAAAGGGAAAAACATGAGTAACAAAGAATGGGCTAGTCTATTTGGAATAAAATTTACCTCTAATTAAATTTAATCTGAAATCAAAGAGTGTGATTTTTTCAAATTTTTTAAACTCTTTATTGATGATTATTAAATAATTAAAATCCTTATTTTTCTAAATATATAAACATTAATTTTAATATTTATTTTATATTTTCTGTTATATATTCTACAAATATTATTTTTTTCATTTTTAGTAGAATTTATTTTCATGTTATACATTTTAGTACACTTAAAGAATTATATTTTAAATCATCCTAAATGTGAAAATATTTAATATAAAAACAATAAATACTAAAATTTCAGTTTTAAACTCACCTACTCTCAAACTACAATCATTCTTAATTAGGTGTAGTCTTTTTTTCCGAAGTCAATTTTATTTTTCTTTTTGAAACTTCATCCATTCCATTCGTTTTAGGGTGATAGGGTATAGAAACCCTATATATAACTCCATGTTTATTCAAAAGATATTATATTTTTCTATTACATAATTCATTTATTGATTAATGATTACATGTTTGGAAAATATAAATCTATATAAAAAATTATTATTCAAATTTTTTTCAATGACTTCCACATTATCAAATCTTTTGGGAATAACTTTTACCCCTTTGGAAAGATAATAAATTACAGGAATGTAGATATTTAATGGTATTTCAAAATATTCCATTGAAATATATACCCAATAAATTAAAAACATCCCTAAAAATGGATTGTTTATCTAGGTCATTCCTTCTAGAAATATATCCATAGAGTTTTTATTTTTTGTATGATATAAAAAAAATTCAAAATCACCTCTAAAAATATTTGGAAAAAATAAACTATTTTTAATTACATATGTTTATAAATTTTTAGGACCAAAATGGGTTACATTGATCCATGTGTGCAAGAATTTTGATTTTTATTAAACATAAAAATTTGAAATGAATCCACTAATTATTTGATCACTATCAATGTGAAATAAGTAGGGATCCTCCAAAATATATCTCCTCAAATCAGAAAATTAATATAAAATTTTCATTTTTTAAACCAATTAGATACTTTATTAGTAACCATGAGATGTATTAGATATTAAATACATAGAATAATTCACTTTATAGTACTTAATTCCTTATGTTTTTTATTGTATTGAAGAAACAAACTACATCATAAAAAATTGGGAAATTAGGTCAATTATTCAAACACTAGATTTTAACCTCCTTTCATATCAATTATCTGAAAACTAATTTATTTAGACAATAAGATCAATATCAATGTCCTTGTATTTGTATATTTTTTATTCAATAATAATGTCATTATAGAATGGAAAGTAAAAACAATCCCTTTGGAGAATAATAATTATCATCTCAATGTTTCCAAGAAAAAGAAAATACCCATCATGTTTATCCCAATGTTTGATCAATTATATTAGAAATGATTTAACGACTAGAGTAATTATCTGAGAATTTTTTTTTCTTATAAAATAGTGACATAAAGGTCCTCCTTTTGAATACATAGAGGAATATATCATCAACAAAAAAAGGATGTCCCATTTTTGTTGATGTATAATGGGGTGGGATGTGATATTTTATTTACCCCATTTAAGGATTTTCTATAAATCTCATTAAAGACAAATTAGGTATATTTTGGAAGTAATAAATTTGCAGAAAAAATTTATTTCTAAATTTATTATTGAATATACTATATAACCTAGAATGACCGTGAAATGATTTTATATCTCTCACAAATTTTGGGTATGGATGTGGTAAAATGATTTCTACAGTATATTTTTTAACACAAATTCAATATTTTGACACTAAATTTCTATGAAAAAATATTTCATCCACCATTTAGTGAAATTTCTCATAAATGAGAATATTATTTTTGTTAAAATAAGTTTCAAGTTAAAATGACAATATTTTCAGATAGCTTTCAATTGATGATCCCTAAATAGTGAAATCATCAAAAAAAAAATTTGAAAAACATTCTAATAATTTTATGAAAACAGTCATCATAAATTATTAAAAATATCATGGGTAAATACATAGACCAAAAGGTATCATATAAAAAGAAAAAGTTCCAAAATTACATTTGAAAGTGGTTTAGTGTTGATCTTCATTTGGAATATGAATTTTAATGTCACACAAGAATCAATTTTAAAAATAATAGTTATTATTTATTAAATGTAATTAAATCCCTTTATATTGAAATGTAAGGTGGTAAATGATATTTCTTAGTTATGAAATTGAGTATTCAGCCATCAAAACACATACACCACTTAATTTTTAGTCTATCCAAATCATGATATCTAAATTAATTATATATAATTTTGAATAATAATTTTTAGTTGAAACATGGATAAGACTCTATTATTGCCTATCAGTGGTGGGAAAATATATTCTAGTCAATGAAATGTGGTTTTATCTATTCTTATAACATATAACATGATTTGATTCAATTTACATTAAATTCTTTTCTTAGGATTTACATTTTACACTAAAAAATCTATTTAATAAAACGAAATAGTTTTATTCAAGTAATGTTTCTTAGATTCAATCCTAAAATTATTTTTTAGGTTCTATGGAATCCAATTAGTTGGGTTTGGAGGAATGTTTTCATAATTTGATGATTGAGTAAATAGAATATGTCATTCTCACCTAATAAATATTCATTGAGATTTTTATGAATTGGTTTCAATTATAAAATAAATTCTAGATTTTCATTAAATGATATATAATTATGTGACACAAATTTATCAATGTTTTTTCTGATTCACTCACAAAACATATATATTTGAGATTAATGTTGGGAATAGTATGATGTGTGTCAGTAGGTTTAAAAATATGTTTCTAAATAGATATTCTAGACTTAATAGGGTTTATAGTATACGAGTTTTTAGATTCAATTTCTACTGTCCAAATTATTTTAGGATTAATTTAAATGGATTATTATCATTTTTTTCATAAAATTTAAAAAACATTGAGTAATTTATAGTACCATAGATAATTTCATGAAAGAAGGATATTTTTTTAAATTATATTGGTTAAAAAAATTCAATATTTATTTGATTCCACTTAATGAAAATTATATTATACGTTATTTGTCTGACACTCAATTGTAACTAATTAATTATATTCAAAAAATATATAGGAAATTTCAACATAAGTGATGTTAAAAAAATAGAGGAAAAATAGTATAAAATGATCAAATTAGGGTATGAATGGTATTAAATGGTATGTTACATTAATTGAAGCATCATAATGTGACAATATAATCATCCAAATTCAAGGGAACGAGTACTTTTATGGAAATAATAGATTTATTTTATATATTTGAGAAATTGTTTCCTATAAACAAGAGTTTTTTATTTACTGAATCTAATATTATGAATTTCTGAGAAAAAAATAGCATGGAAGATCATATCTTTGATTATTACCAAAAACATCTTTATTAACTCCAATAAGTTCATTTTTTATTTAGTTGGAAATTGGGATAAAATTTATAGTTTGTTTGGGATTCATAACATGTTTGGTTGAGTAAACAAAAAAAAAAAAAAATTTATGAAGTTTCATATGTCTAAAATGACATACTTGAATTTAAATTCTATTATAGTTCACGGAATAGCATAGGTTCTTAGATAATTTATTTTTATAGGTAAGGCATATTGGATTATGGATGAAATATTCCATCCTAAGTTAACGATTACACTACCTTTGTATTCTAATTTGTGGGAACACATTTGTTTTTCTGAATTTTTCATACCTTGCACTTTTCTTCATAGTATCGTATAATGGATTGTTGAATTGGAAATTTTTAATGGTATCTAAAATTTCATTGTAAAATTCTACATCGATATGATTATTTATTTGGGGTCCACCCGATGAGAGGGAAGAATGGATTTATATTCATCATCAATATTTTGATAATAGGTTTTGGGATAATTAGTTCAAATAATTATCCTCAATTATTTTGTGATACTTTCATGAAAATCCTTCTATTGCGACGTTGGGCTTCTCTCAAATAAGGTTTAGAGATTCTAAAAGAAATAACATCAATCTGATTTAATTTGTGATGTCCTTAAATTAGTAGAAATGGTTTTGATCTCCCATAACAAATATGTGATCAAGTGTGGTGTTATAATTTCCATATATGGAGTATTCAGTTCAATAACAATCCTATTCAATATGGTAATAAAATATTCCATCCCTTTATTGTTGGGATTCATTCAAGGTTGTAAATGTAATCCACCACTAAAATGATTCCTTATACTACCAAAATATGTGGGTAATTGTCTTATTTTGAAAATTTTAGAACATAGAATGATCATTTATTTTCCTCATGGGGGTTTGAAGTTATTTTTTGGTTTGTGAGTGGTTCGGCATGATTTAAATTTCTTTCAGATTGTGTATTAGATTTGACATTGTTGTATCATTTTTATAAATTCTATACTATTCCTTGGAAAAATCTTTTAGGTTATTTATAAAATCTAAATATATATTGAGGTTGGTTGTGTTGAAAATATATTTATTGGTTTGATAGAAAGGTTATTCCTTGAAAAACAACATTGAAATTTTCTATTGGTTTTTTCATTTGTGGTTACAGGTAACTGAAAATTTCATTAAAATAAAAACTCCTCGAGTGGATTTATGAAGTAATGATGTTTTTAGATTTCATTTGGGGTTGATAGGTGTTATAAAGAATTATGGATCTCACTCTGGTGTTTAAATAATGGATTTGAATCACAATAATGGTATTATAATAAGTATAAGAGGTTATTTATTGGCAAAATTTATCATTTAGAGACCTCTTTTTCCAAATTGTTGGGCATCGTGGACCTTGATTTATAAAAAAGTCCAATCAATGACAATTGTTTTATCAACTAAGGGTCCTCCTACATCATTATCAATTGTGATTCTATTTTTTATGGACTCTACTTTATAAAATAATTTAATTTAGGTACATTCATTTTTTTAATATGGGTGAAACTAAAAATCATGTTTTATTAAATATCTCAAAATTTAGGCAGGGTTATTCCAGAAGAATGCATAGCCCCACAAATTTCCATACATATTTAATGGGTTTTAAATGAATAGAATAATTAATCATTATATTTGTAAAATTCATTATATTAAATAAATATTATTGAGTTTCAATAGAATAACCACTCTATAGCCACTCCATCTAAGGAAAAAGGTATTGCCCTATTTTTAACTAGTTATGAAATTACTCAAGTGGGTTTCATATTGAAACATATATAATTCAATTTTTGAATTTTTTTGGTTTGGATATTCTCCTATATTTCCCTTGGTTTATTGAATTTGGTGTATGAATCCATACAATATTTCGAATTTTGAAAATATGTTAGGGAATTTATAATCATTTTTTTGGTCTTCAATATATAAAATTGATACATTAAGGGTTATATTATTATCCATTTTATCTCATTTTTAGATTGGGTTTTTTCAAAATGTGTTTAAGTTTGAAATATTTTATCTTATGGAATATTCACTAAAAATATTGATATAAATGGATTCAACTAGTTTGTTAGTCATAATTATAGTTTGATATGTGTGCTAATGTTTTAGGATCTCGAGGTACTTAGGTGTTAGAACATGTCTCCATGTAAGAGAACATTAATTAAACTTATAAAAACTCATTGATAATGATACCAAGATTAAAAATGATAATTTTCATGGATCTAAGATAGTAAAATTATAATTTCATATTTAATGTAGTATATAAACATCTAGGTTTGATACCTATATTATTGAATTATTATTAATTTTATTCATATCTTTATTAACTATGAACTGATTAAATGAAACATTGCTATATTGTGGGAACAATTCTTTAACATATTATTTTTTGAGTGGAAAAACATGGAACTCGAAATATGTTTTTCATACCCAATCTTCTTAATTATATTAGTTGCTATGTGTATAATATTACACACTCTACACTAAAATAATTCCTTATATATGTCATAGTTCCATTTTAATCATAATTTTTATAATGTTACTTTTTATGTCTAATTTTATTTAATTTATCCATTGATTCATAATTTTCTTGTAGATTTTAATTCATGGTCTCTAGTATGTGACTTTAGATATATTACGTATCCACCATATTTTTATTTTAAGAGTCATGATCTCCATACTTGGTGCTGATAAAAAGTAGTTTAGAGATTTATTACCATGAATCTCATAACATCTTAACATTTTTTAGGACTATCATGTAGATTCGATTCTAATTGATGAATTTTTTCCTCTCCATTTTTCCATTTCAATGAAATACCTTTGAGTGAATTATGAGTTTATGTTTTCAATTGTAATTTATCTACACACAATTTTATAAAACTCCTTAATATCATATATTTAATAATAAATAATGTTTAATTTCATTGAACATATTTCATTAAAAGAACCCTCAATATTTGTGGTGTAATTAAATCCAAAAAATCAACAAAATTTCAATTAGCTATGGAATTTTTCACAGATCATTGTTATTTTTTTAATAATGGATCTTTTAATAAAAAAACACTATTATACTGGTTGGCTTTTTGGTTCATCCCATTCTTTAAAAATTAATCCAATGAATTTATTCAATACCTTAACTAATTTTCTTGATAATCATCATGATCAATGTCACGTGGGTCCAACATGCCACTCTGAGATATGTTACCCTTTCCTAAACATACAAAATAATGTTCATAGGTGTTCAACTTTTACAAGATCTACAATGTCTAATAAATTTATGTTTGAATAGTGTTATATTGGAAGGATAAAATATGAATTTTTTTATATATGATATCACATTTTCAATAGATTAATATTGGGAATTTTATAAATTTTATTTATGTAAATTTATTTATAAAATTGAAAACCATAAAAAACATAATATGCATCCCATGAATGTTTATATTCATAATTTATTTACTTATTTAGGAAATTTATATTTTACTAAAATATCATTATCCTAAACTGAATAATCCACTAATAAGTTCTAGTAGAGTGAATATAGGGCATTCAATCATTAAAGTGTTTGAGAAAAAACCCAGTAAACAAGTTCTATTTCTCTAGTATGAGATATCACTAGGGATACAAAAATAATTATTACCGATTTACAGACAATAGGATTTTCATATTTAAAAAAATCTGTTAATATAAAATTCCAACATTCCATATGATCTAATGATAATTAATCAATTCATTTTTATTATAATTTGTTTACATAATTAAAATCGTGTAACAAGTTTGGGATTAACTATATGTGAGCCATGTAACTCTTTATGATTTCAATTTTTTTAAAATAAACAAATTTGAAAGGAAATATATATATATATATATATATATATATATTAAATTTCAATAATGAATACAAAAAAAAAAGAAAATTTGGAAAATGGATTTAATATATTTCCTTTATGATGGAGCTCACGAGTTCTACCCCATAAAGACCATATTTTGGACTATTTTGTTAAAACTATAAAAATTTTATTAATAAAATTGTTTTATATTAATCATGATTACTCTTGACTAGGAGTCTATTTCGTAAATAACAACTTAAGCTCATTTTAATATTATTTTTTCGGTCCTGATGTGGGAATGAAAAAATGGTCATGGGGGAGGGGGGAATTTTCCCTATTTATTATTTTAAATTAACCACTGTCAATGATAATAAAAATTTAAACATAAATAAAAATATAAATTAAAACATTATTTTGAATAGAAGTTTTGATATATGTGATCCTAATATACTATTTTCCCCTCTCAAATGTAGAGACATTTGACTCCCAAAAATTATGGAATCTTAACACTTGAAGGGAGATCAAAACACATTATAATCAATTTTTAATCCCTATAAGAACAAACAAAAACATGATTTGTTTCCCACATAGGGGCTTAACTAGATCAACGTGATTTTTTTTAGAAATATGCACAACCCAGAAACATCCTTTTAAAGTGGTGGTAAATACCAAAACCATTCCATTATCCAGACCAAGGCACAATGGATTCTTTTTACTTTTACCTGTAATGGAAGAAATCATATATTTTATATAGGGACATATAACTGGATTACTGCCTTTAATAGGATGTATAATCCACATTTATTTATGATTATAAAAAAATCAAACAAAAAATAGTAAAACCAAATGAACAAGGATCCAATTGTAATGTAATCCATGTTATCTCTAACAATAATTAATGAAAGTACAAAAGATCTATTGATTGCAATAATTGAATAAAAAGATATTCAATATTAACCTTAACTATAATATATCAGTATTTTATTTGAAGTTAATATATATTATTCTTTCATTCCCAACATATTCAAATGAAAATAATGTCACACTTCATCCTTCTCAATTCAGCCTTTGATTTCAATGTTGAATGTTCATGTAAACTTTTATGATGTGGTTTACATTGATTATATATAAAATTAATATTTTTTAGTGTAACATGTTATAATATCTAATTCTCAACAAATAAAAAAACTAAATTTCTTAATAATATTTCTATAAATGAAATGAGAAACACTTTTTAAATTCCAAACAATGTAAATTTATATATTATTTATTTTAGAAAAAATAACATGAGACTTCAACCATATTTAAGGCAATTTAATACTATTAAAATTACTCCAAATTAAATTTTTTGTAGTGGAAATATTTAGAAAACAATTAAAAATTTTTAAATTGATATAAATATTTTATGAAGTCTTATAGTAAATCTAATATATAAGAAATTTGGGAGAAATACCATCATATAAATTCCTCATTTTATGACATTATTAGATTCTTATTATCATAGGTCAATCCTCATGGAAATTCATACATTCTTATAGGAAAGAATTTGTTCGTGTGGTAGATCAGAAATTACCTTAGGATCAATATGAATTTCTTTTTCTGATTGACCAAATGTCAACATTCTGTTGATTATATTTTCAATATATGGTCAATCAATTTTTAAATGTATTGTTGATCATCACAAAATGTGTGGTTGATCTAATAGTTATAGAAATAGAAGGCATCATTACTATGGACAGTTCATTTTCTTATTTTTGATGGAGTTTAATCATATAGTATTTTCAATAGTAATAAAAACCACGAATACCTATCTTGTGGTTTCTTGACTTTTATTCACATGCTTAATGAATTTTTTCAATCTGTCGATGTATATACTCATGCAGTTTCTCATACAACATGCCTCATGGTTCCTTAAAGAATTATTAATATTGTAAAAAATATATAAATATAAAACTTATTATATTAGCCCATATATATATGAATCAGTTCATTAAATACATAATAAAAATGTATATTAAAATATTAAACCATATTATGAATCCATCCTACTTATGTTGGGGGGAATATGGGATCCAAATTAAATTTGTGAGAAATATTTATGGGGAAAAAAGAATTTTTTGAATTATCCAATCATAAAAAAGTATCATCATTATGATCCATATGAATATCATTAAATATTCATATTTCATTTAATTATTACTTGGATCTAATATTCTGTTTAATATTTAACATTTTTCGATACATGGATTCTTTCTGAGATAGCAGATACCGAAAATTTTTATATCATTTGATATGATTTTATTTGGTGGTATATTCTAAGGGTTTGATTATTTAACAACATAATAAGGAAGGTTATCAACAAAATAAAATGGGTTATCCCACTCAAAATCTTCTAAAACCTCTCAAAAACTCATCTTATGAATAATGGAATGTTATATTTTCTCCATTTTTTATATATAAAAATTCATTATAGAAATTCATATGTCCAAAAATAAATGTCCTTCAAATACCAAAACAATCATTCTATCTAAATCATATGTTACCACAATCCCCTAACCTTACATAACCAATCCTAATTTATAAGTTATCTTAAAGGAACACACACTCTTATAAGTCAATTATATCACTATAACAATTATTTATCTTTATATTTCAACCATATCACCCCTCTAAAATATTTACAAAAGAAATTATTCTATTTAATACTCATAATGAATTGAAAACAAATCATACACTACAAAAAATCTACAATGAAGCATTTTTCAATAAAGGAGGCCCAATAATACATCTAATTGGATTACTATTGAAATAAAACTACCATCTAAATAAAAAAAATAAAAATGAAAAAAATGGATTAACATCATAATTAATGAAGGGATAAACAATGAAGATGAAAATAGATGATTATTATAATAAACAATAACAAAAGCAGTTCCTTCTATTTTAATTCCACATTAAATAAGTATGATAAAATTTTAATCAAATTATTATTACCCATAATATGAAATCACTTCCTTTGTATCATGTAGTTATTCCACAGAAGGTTAATCTTGAACACTAACTTATTTGTATTATATTTTTTATGTTACCCATGATCAAATGAAATTGGTTTAACTTTTCTACAATTAAAATTTAATTATATATTTATCTAAAATAAATTATATAATAACCATGAAACTAAAATATCCATTTTAAATTATTAAAGACTAATCCATTACATCACTATTGATGAATCCTCTTAATAGAAGTTGAACGGTCATTCCTTGAGTTATAATTTACTTAGGTATTAAATTGATGGTGATTGTTTAATATTTAAATTATAAGTAAAAATGTTGAAAATATATTTCAAAATATGAAATATATGTAGAAATATATTACCTTAGGAACCAATAATAAATTTTATCATTAGTCTAGGAATAAATCATCTTTTTCTATATAAGCAACCTATATATAACCATGAACTATAAAACCTCAATTTATGATTATTCAATAGTTTTTTAAATATTTAATTTAATAATAAACATGAATAATAAATGATTGATTAATGATAAATGATCATATTCTATACGATCCATGGTATGGTATATTTGAATATTAAATGAACTGATTCTCTACGTAATAAAATTGTGCCTCATTTTATTCCATAAGTTGTAAATTAACAATGTGGGTCCTTCAGTTACATTGGGATACTATACACTCTATATCAAAAAAATATGAATCAAGTAAAAATTAAAAATATAATATTAACCACAATAATGGAATAATAAATAATTATAGGGATAATAAAACATAACAACACAGATTAGATACTATAACAAAAGGGGTAACTTTTATGTCATGTAGGTATTCATATATAAAAAGGACCCCTGATGTTTTTTCCGTAAATAATAAATAACACAAATTACAACTAATAATGGTGATAATGAAGGAAATTTCAATCATTGGTTTCCCCTATCCCATATCTCATGTCCATTTGACCACTATCTCACTATCATATATTGGTATCCTGTAGTTATCTACCATTATGATTATAAAGTTTATATTCCCCCAAAAGTTCTCATCTAGTGTGTGAGTACAAAAAATAGCTCACCACCACTAATGGTTTCCCTAAATGAAACCCACTATATATATATAAGAAACATATGCCATGGAATCCAATAATATTAAAGATAAATTACTATCACCACCTTGGTAGATCAAAATGCCACTAGGGAATGACCACACCGACATTATTTGATGGAAGTGTTGTGCAATATATATCACAAAAGTTAAAAAGGTCCATTAAATTTATTTCCCATAATACATAACTATGAAGTAAGGTAAATTAGATTGGATTATCTCGAGACAAATACTATAGTAGAAATAATTATAATTACACCCATCCATATAACTTAACGATTATAATTGGTAAAAAACATTTTTAAAAAATAAAACTAGGATATGAAATATACCCAACTCACAATACCATCACACGTATAGTGAGAATCAAACCCAATAGAAAACTTTTATATAAATTATTATTTTACATACAACTAACAAAAAATACAATCAAAATTAAATATTAATTTTAACTAACTCATAAAATAAACATGGAAGATGATTATCATCAAGACTGACTAAAATAATAGGTAAAAATTATAGTATCATGTCCAACCAAAAATCGACATCGATTTACTCAAATGAGGAAAATACTAATCCTTACCCCCAACCCATGTGCATTACCTAACTATTGGGGAAGCCATTAGGTTATGTTTCAAGGTCTCATAGCCCATTTTGTGTCCTTACAAAAATTCCTTGGATTTGTCCTTGAAAATGAAACCAAAGAAGAGTGTTTCACTTAATGTTGGTCACACCCCACTCTCTTCCATAGCCTTCCATGTAGCGGTCTTGGGTTAAAACATTCATGGGGAATGTATTCTATCCAAATAAACCACCAAGTTTTAGGATTTATCAACCAAACACTCCATATGTGTTATCAATATGACATATATATATATATCCAAAAAACATATCATCAAATTCCAACATGACAGACATGATATGTCACTCACTTTAATAAAATAACACCCCAATATATAATTATAATTAATAATTAAATAAAAAATCTCGATTAAGGGAAATTAAAAATCTCCCAAACATTAATCACCCATGAAATGATAAAAACTTGAAAATTGAAAGTCATGTAGGGGTTAATGAATCAAATAATAACTAAACCATAATCGTTGGATAAAAATATAGGAAACAAAATAATGGTGGCACAACTGTATAAATTAAGTATCCCAACATTCATACCCTACCACATCTCATGTTATCAGACATCACAAAAATTTATCTTCTAGAATACATTTAGATGAATAGTTTATTGATGAAAAATATCACATTTCAAAGTAGATGTTTTATCCAAATAAAAATTGGTATAACATATAAGCTACTTGATAGTCCCTCAAATCACGTATCACCAAAAAATTATCAAACCTCCAATTTTTTCAATGTAAATTGTATTTCCATAGGTGGGTCTTTAGAAGAAACCATTTTTACACAATTTCATTCATCCTAACATCACCTCTATAGGGCCATCCAATATCCTACCTAGTATGTTGTCGGCCATCATTCAATGGTCATGAACTCACAAGGAATAGAACAAGTTTTTCGGATTCATATCCCAACCAAAAAAATAGAAAATATAGGTGACCAAATAATAATAATAATGCCTCAAGATCCAAACATCAGTCTTGAATTATAGTATAGGAACCACCTCCCTTTCTTAACAATACATAATCAACATTCCTATAAATTAATTTACACCACCTCTTGAGCTAAATTCTCATACACTCTATCTCATAGATTTAATAAAAACATTAGTTAGAATGTAAAATCTTCATTACTATCTTAGTAACAACAATTTGGAATCTAACATATTTTATCTCAACCCTAGATCCTTACCAGGAATTTATATATGTGTAGGAACACTATAATTAATATCTATCCATAAATAAAAGAATGATATGACTAACTCACATATTAATAATTGATCCCAATAGGGAGTATCTCTTAAATAGAAAATGGAAGGCATTACATCATAATAAATATTCTTAACTACCTGAAGGATAATATTTTTCAACTCACCCATCAATGGGCCATCATTTTGGCCAATTCATAAGAAATAAGTATATCAAATTCCCTTTATACCTACACCAAGGTGAACCCAACCCATAACTCAACTAATCATACAAACCAATAATCAAAGGGAATGTTTCTCCTCTAGTTATTTATTTAAAATAATAATCATTAAATAATAGATAAGATACTAGGAAACAGTAGTTATGAATAACAAATAAAACCTTAAGGAATTTTAAAAATAGAGAGTATATGTTAAAATTTCAAATAAACCACAAAATTTACCAAAAATATATCTAAAGGATATATATAAAAATACATTTAAAGATACTCTTTTAAATATATTTTAAAAAAATCCACAAGATGACGTTACTGATTCAAGGCCTTAGGAAAACGACCAATGAATAATCCCCAAGAATAAATAATCACTTGTTTTGAAATAATAATTCCAAAACATTTCCCTAAATAAATATTTTCCCCTAAAATTCCACTCATCAAATATTATTTTCAAATTTCATTTAAAAAGGAAAACCTAATTACTTTTAAAATTCCATATTGTTCTAATAAAAATATAAATTATAGAGGACATTGATATTCATTTTACTAAGGTTACACCAATTGACTATTTAGAAGTCTATACAATCATTTTAAATAGATAGACTAATGAAACAATATACCATTTCATAGAGGAGAGAACATGGTATATTACAAAAATACTACTAGCTACAATGGAAATTGAATAAATATAACAACAAAAAATTATCAAGTGACTTATAAACATATAGGATACCCACATCAGTGGGTGAGTCATAAATCAATCCCATTCTAATAAGGACATCCTACTAGCACACAAGAACGTATAACATCCCTAAAACTGATTAATCAATCAAAAAACCATTTAATAAAAAAACATTGAGTGGAATATTCTATATAAACATTACTATGTGAATTTATGATGTTGAAATGGATTTAATGAGTAGTTTTCCACTCATTATGGAAATCTAGTCCTAAGGAAAGAAAAATTCAATATTACATAACATAAACCAATGATAAAGTTCATAAAAAATACAAAATACCTAATTAAAATAATTTAGATACATTGTTCAATATTAAAAATTATAAATATTTATAATACAAGATTATGTTTACTCTTTTATTTTTTACATTTAGAAGTCCAACTACTATAATGTGATTCTTGTATAACTTATCATAATGTCACCACCAATACCAAAATCATTTAATCCAAATTAATGAAAAGGAAGATGGAGTGGTTATTGAATAATGTAAAACCAACGTACATTATTCATCAAGAATAAATCCATTGATTCATGGTTTGATCAAGGGGAGAGTAAAGTGGATTTATGGAGGTAAAACAAGTGGGAGAGGATTGTGAATTGAATCCCCCATCATCAAGTTTTGATATAAAATGTTGTTTGACCATTATATTACATTTCTTATCACATTAATAAATGGAAAAAACCCTATTATATACCATGTTTTCTCCAACATTGTACTTTTTAAGGCTAAAATCAACACATTATCCCATATAGAGGGATAAACCTAATGGATTACCAGCATCGTGCCATGTGGATGAATACTTCCAGCTCCCGTCCAGTTAGATCACTGAGCATCTAAGATATCCCAACAAGAATTCTCTAAAAAAACTAATACCATTTAAATTTCTTAAAATCTATCCAAAACATGATCCAAATATCCTCCATTCCATCTACATCCAAAAATTGATATTCTTCACTCGAATAAATGTATAAGAGTCTTCTCATTCTTCCAATTCACTAGCACTTAAATCCACTAGTTGTTATAAACTCCCCTCGATAGAAGTTCTCATTCTCTAGAAATTTTAGTGGTTCTTAAAACAAGAACATTGTCCAATATTTTTCATTATTTACTAATTATCATATAGTTTCCTATATCCAATTTCCAACAATTTTGATCTTATAATAAATGAACACTAAAATGAACAATTAATCAAGTGCATCATTACTTTATCACTAATAATTATAGTAAATTTTCATTAATCCCCATCACCTCACTAGTATCATTGTACACTATGATATCCATAAGAAACCTCAAAACCCAATAATAATACAGTCATAACAATTCACTTTATAATCACTAAAACAAAAAGAAGGTGCATGAAAATAACATTAAATCAAAAAACAAGAATCTTAAACAACCAATCGAATCATGGGCCTTTGGTTTTACCCTCCACAATAACTATCTACCAGAAAACAATTATATCAAATTGATTTTCTCACAATAGGAATCTCTTACCAAAAACACACCCCAAAGTATCTAAACAGTAAAAATAAATTTAAAATACGAGAATACCATAGCCCTAAACTACTAGAATCGTTTCCCATAACCATGGTTTATAGTGATGGGTATATCCCATAAAACCATCGGTAAAGGCTATACCCAAAGTTTTAGTAACTATGGGTCCTTAAGTTGTATGCCTATGGATATAACAATTGGTTCTATAGAAACAGTGGGTATAGACTATGAGGTATTTATAATACCATATATTTAAAAGGAATGGTGGAAATATATGTACACCAATGGTTTGGTGAACCATGGGTATATCTTTTCCCCCTGACAAAATATACCAATGATTCATTAAACCATTCGTATAGCTACATGTCCACAATAGGCTACTTCAATAGACCATCTAGCCCATCCAAAACCGTTAAACAAAACTCAAACCACATAATAGCCACATTACACATTCAATTAAATACATATATATTTTATATTTAGCATTCCACCAACTACTTTTAGTAGTTTTACAACCATTTATAATATTATAATATACATATTTATCCACACAATAAAACAATCCAACTAATTAAATAGAATCCACATGTATATTTACTTCTAAATAAAAAATAATGGGGATCAATATCACCCCCATCACTAACTTCCTCTTCCTCATCACCATCTCTAACAATTTAATCACCACAAGCATTAACATCATTATCTAGAGAACCAGTATCATCATCATCATCACCACCACCACCAGCAATAGAATAATCACCTCTATCTCCACTAAGAACCTCATTGATATCACTTGTTACATAATTCATTGAGTGAATTGTTTCCATATAGGAATGAAAAACATAAGAAGAATCTGATTGAAGGGATGGAAAAATAACTCGCATAGCTTTTAGGAACTATTAAGTGAATAGATAACCTCTTTCATTATTCTATATTGATAATTTGTTGGCCTTAGCTACTTATAGATTATAATATTTCATCTCAGTGGTGTGAGTGGTTTGTTAGTCAGCCGAATTGGGCCAATACTTAATAGTGATGTTGTTTTTCTCAGGTTGACATCAGTCTCTCCCATCATGCTCCTCACATATTAACCTTCTCAAATGACTATTGGGATTTTTGTTTTCATCTTAATTATCATTTATGGTCACTAGGGAATTTTTTTGAAAATATAAAATTTTTATTTAATTAGGAATTACTTATAAAAATTTATATTATAAATAAAATTACATAGGATATTTTCTTGTGCCTGAGAATTTATACAACTTCTATCATTTTTCTTCCGACTCAAGAAACTTAATTTTTATCAAGTCACACAACCTTCAAAGCCCAATTAGTTTTGTAAAAAATGACATTGATTAGTATAATTGTATAATATTGAATAATATGAAATTTATATACATATCGGGAAATAAAATTGTAGCTGTTGAAGAAATCCTTAAAACTAAAAAGAAAATAAATATAAATTTAATTAGAAATTCAATATTATTTCCATAAGATAACAAATATATATTAATTTTAATTTTAAATATGTGTATGATAAGTATTTATCTTATTTGTTTATTTCATTCCAATTCTATTTGTGTCATGTTATTTGGCTATTCAGTCACTTGGTAATTTTGATCATTTTTTTGTTAATATTTCGGAAAGGTTGTTTGATAATTTGGTCATTCAATTATTTGTAAAATTAGTTATAGTATTTTATAAATTATATGGGCTACTTATTTGATTCATTTTTAGGTGGGTGTTTCTTTCATAAATAAGTAATTCCATTTGGTTCGTTTTTTTGATATTTTGGCATGTTTTCCCATTTTTTTAGTTTTCTAGATCATTTAGTTCATTTTAATTTGGGTCATTTGGGTTGATTTAGGTTAGTTAATATGATTTTGTTTTGTTTTATTTTGTTTTAGAGTAATATAATTTCATTTATTTTGGGAAATGTTAATTTTTCACATTTGTAAGGTCATTTTGGGTTAAATAATTTAGTCGTTCTTTAGGTTATGTCATATTTGAGTTAGTTCAGTTGTTTTATTTTTTGTAACAACATTTGGTTAATTTTGGGTTATGTAATTTTTTGTTTGGTCATTTATATATTTGTTCATTTTTATGTTAGAACTATTTGTTTATTTGGGTTTAGGATAATTGGTTTATATTGGGATATGCCATTTTTTTAATTTTTAGATAAGTATTTTTTGGTTAGGAAATTAGGTTCATGTTTGGGTTATATTTTAATATGTAAGGTTACATGGTTTATTTTTGGTTAGTTCATTTGGTTTATTTTTTTTGTTCTTGTATGTTTTGGATTATTTCATTTTGTTCATTTTTTTTGCTTGGTTATTTGTTTGTTTTTAATTATGTCATTTGATCAATTTTTCATTTTTTTTGTTAGGTCAATTAGTTCATTTTTGGTTAGGATATTTTTGGAACTTCATTTCATTTTATGGAAGATTATTGGAACTTCCTGGTTTTAATGCACACAAATCATGATTGTTATGTCTCTAATTTGTTATATATTTTATGATAGTATATTATTATACAAAGAATAATTTGAATAAATATGGATAAGTGTTGAAAATAGTCACTATTAGACTTGTACACCACCAGAAAAGAGTCTCTTCCATACTTTATTAACTACAAAAAATGAACACCGTCATACTTGAATCACCAAAAGAAAAGAGTCACCACATGTATTGAATTGCTGATAGAAACAATTCACCACTAGACTTGAATAACTGGTAGAAAAGAGTCTCTATGAAACTTGAATCACGTCTAGAAATGTGTCAACATAAGAACTGATTTACTACTGAATATGATTCAATATCATATGACCTACTACAAGATGAACTAGAATAACACAAGTCACCACCAGATGACCTACTATCAGATGAACTATAAGAATCCCAATCTACCATCATCATGAATCAATGCTAAGCTACCTCACCACCAGACACGAGTCACAGTCATCATGTGCCACCATCTCTATTCATTGGGATTTTAAGTAAATGATTCCAATGACTATATTATCAATAATTCTGAGACAAATTTGATGTTTCTGGAAATCTTTATGATTATCCTTCGATGACTATTCATACCTTTATATATATTTTGTTTTCAAGGGGATATCTCTCAAGTGCTCTGGTTATGATACTCTCATGAGACATATGAATGTGATATACATTATGAAAAATTGTTGAATGTATAAGAGACATTGAGATACTATGAAATCATCTAAGTGTCATGAACCATGAAAGAGTGGACCATTATGAACATCAATTCGACAATCTATTTTACTACTAAATTCATAGAAAAATAATAAAATCCTTACAAAGTCACATCCAAGGAGACCCAATTACCAGGATTAGTTCAAGAAAATAAATACTACCTTTTATATATTTTATTTTTCGATTTCTATTTGATTTTCTTATGTTTGAACAATATGTTTTATCAATTTTTTTATCAAAACACAATGAATCATGAACAATAACTTGAAAATACTAGATATTTTCTTCACTCAATTTTCATATTTATACAAAAGGTATTTGGTGAAGGGACCATGTCTGGTGTGTGATTATTTTTAATCATGAGAATATTGTGGAAGATATAGAAACCTATCCTTTTACATATAACAATATATGATTTTAAGTATAAATATACATCAGAGTACAAACCAATGATTGTGAATTCTAGTGTATTTGAAAACTAGCACTACTAGAAATTAGGGCTATATCCACGGTTTTAAACCGTGGATATAGGTCCTAAAATCGTGGATATAGGTAATAGCCACGGTTTGAGGAACCGTGGCTATGTTTGGCGTGGCTATAGGCCTAGACCAATAGCCACGGCTCGTAACCGTGGCTCTAGGTCTATAGCCATGGTTCAAACCGTGGCTATAGGTATACAACCACGGTTCAAACCGTGGCATTATCACTATAGCCACGGTTTAAAACCGTGGCTATACAACAGGACAAGAAAACTTTATTTCTGCGGTTTAAAACTATGGAATTAGAACTATAGCCACTATTAAAAACCGTGGAAATTCACCAATAGCCACAGTTTAAAACTGTGTCCATAGGGTCTGAAAATCCATAAAAAATACCCCCAACCCCACTGCACAGCCCCTCCACCCCCACTCCCCTTACAAAACCCCACCCCCTGTAAAGCCCCCCTGCCCCTCCGCCCCACCCAATCCCCTTGTAGTAGACAACCCCCTCTGTAGCCCCATCCCCTTACAAAGCCCCCCTGGACAACCCCCTCCCCCTATAAATCCCTTCCTGGACAGGACCCCCACTCCACCAAACAAATAGCCCCCACCCTCTCCCCTGCAACCCCCCTCCCCCTACAGCCCCTCCCCCTGCAAAGCCCCCTGCAAAGCCCCCTAGCCCATGTAAAGCCCTTCTTGGAAAACCCCCCCTCCCCCCCAAAAAACATATCCCCCACCCTCTCCCATGCACACCCCCAACCTCCTGGACACCTCTCCCCCTGGACGCCCCCTTCCTAGACATCACCCCCTCCCTTCCCATCTGGACACCTCTCCCCCCTGCCTGAACAGCACCCCCCTCCTGGACACCTCTCCCCCTGACTGGAAACCTCTCACCCCTGGACACCCCCACTTACTGGACAACACCCCCCTCTCCCCCTGCTTGGACATCACCCCCCCCCCCCCTGCTAGACACCCCTACCCCTGCCTGGACAACACCCCCTGCTGGACCCCCCCCCCCCCCCCCCCCCCGTCCTGGACAACACCCCCCTGGATAGCACCCCCTCCCTCCATGATGGACACCTCTCCCCCTTCCTGGACAACACCCCCTGCTAGACACCCCTCCCCCTGCCTGGAAAACACCCCCCATCCCTCCTGGACACCTCTCCCCTTCCTGGATATCACCCCCTCTCTTCCCTACTGGACACCTCTCCCCCCTGCCTGGATAGAACCCCCTGCTGGACCCCCCTACCTAGACAACACCCCCTCTCTCCTGGGCACCTCTCCACCTTCCTAGACAGCACCACCCTTCCTGGACATCACCCCCTCCCTCCCTACTGGACACCCCCCCCTGTCAGGACATCACCCGCCCCCTGCTGGACACCCCTCCCCCTGCCTGGATAGCACCCCCTACTGGTCACCCCTCCCCCATGCCTGGACAACACCCCCTCCCTCCTGGACACCTCTCCCCCTTCCTGGACAACACCTCCTCTCTTCCCTGCTGGACACCTCACCCCCTGCCTGGACAACACCCCCTACTAGACACCCCCCCTGCCTGGACAACACTCCCTCCCTCCTGGACACCTCTCCCCCTGCCTGGACAACACCCCCTGCTAGAAACCCCCCCTGCCTGGAAAGCACCCCCTCCGTTTTGGACACCTCTCCCCCTGCCTGGACACCCCCCCCCCCTTCATGGACAACACCCCCTCCATCCATGCTGGACACCCCTCCCCCCTGCTTGGACTACACCCCCTTGCTGGACACCCCTCCCCCTGCCTGGACAGCACCCCCTCCCTCCCTCCTGGACACCTCTTGTAGGTGTGTTGATATGCCTCCTCGGGTTTCCCCTTCCCTTTTAGAACGAAGAATTCTTAATGGCTATTGAGAACTCTCTCAGGGGCTATCTTTCTTCCAATGACAACACTAGGAGTGGATCGTCTACCTCGGCGGCTCACCTTTTCATGGAATTGGATTTATCTCCCCATGTGCCAGAAAAGCTGGAACTCAATGTGGAAGACTTGCTTTGTTGGATCCAGGATATCCTTTACCCAGTCTTTCCCAGATACTTCCAGCATTAGCTCCTTCAGGGGAACTTAGTGCAGGTCTATTGTCGAGGGAACCAGGGTGGGAGGCATGAGCCTCTAGTGGAGAAAGCTAGTAGGGCTCTTTGACTACCCCCTTGTCTCGACCGTTTGATTTTGTCTTATAGGTGGATTAACCCAACAATGATATCCCAGTGGCTCCTCTGATGTTGTCATAGATTATGGTCTTCTTAAGCCCTCCTCAAGGGGAAGTTTCTGAATATCTTTAGATCCTTGCACTGTGTGTTGAAAGACACATTTCACCTTTAAAGGTATTTTCCATATATAATTTAGCTGTTCACAACCTTCAGTTCATTGTAGGGGGACATCAGAATTCAGTAAATCATTGCCTGCAGTTCCTTGCAAGACACTTTGCACCTTTATAGATTTACACCTAAGTATGTTGACCACCAACAAGAATTCAATTTCAATCCATAACTTATTCCATCCATAATTCTTACATATTTAACTGCATGAATTACCGCCCAAAGTTCAACTTCAAGAGTAATAAAGTTCTTAAACGATTGTTAGAATCGTCCCTTGATGAAGCCTCTACTTGTTTTGAAAATTCCACCACAACTTGAGGGACTAGGTTCTCTTATCTTGCCTATCCTAATGATTGGAAAATTTCAATCAATATCAGACCAACCCACTTCCCATGATCGAAGGAAATGAATTGAATCCAAGTGTCATGTGTGTGCAATTCTGAGAATGAGAGAAGAAGCGATTAAAACAGAAAGAAAGTAGAAACCTCCTAATGATTATGATATTAAAAACAACTATAGAATTAAGCAAGAGGGTTAAGCATTAACGGGTATAATTAAACAAGGAGTGTGGGTGGATTATATTTAGTGTGACCAAAAATGTCTTAATGTGTCATAATCAGAGTATTACAGCAGAATGAAATAAAATATGGTAGAGAAAATCAGCAAATCCATGATTGATCAAGTCGTGGAAGCGCCCCCACCTCTATTGAACAGTTGTCCCACTTATAGAAATACTAAAGGTTTTTTAATCCTCCATTATCTGCCATAATATTATCATGAACTTTAACTTCAATGAACCTAAAAATTCTGAATTATTCCTCAAATTCCAAGCCTAGCTTCATTTATTCAAATTGACACCTCATGCACAGCTTGATGGTCGATATTTCTTCATGAGAGAGCATCATTTGAAATGTCCTTGTTAAATCATTACCCTCCCACGATCAAGCTATGTAACATTTCATGATGTATTAGAGGGTCAAATGCTTTGGTGCATAGTGGCTATAGTGGAACTCGTACTCTGATCAGCGTGCTCGCGTGATGAGGAGCCTTACGGATTCACGTGCTGGTGGTATTTGGACCTGGTTCTGGACAACTTGGGCTTATTGGTCCTCAGAAGTTGGTCCATGGGCTTCAATATTGGGTATGGAAATACATATAGTATTCATCAAGCTATCTTATTCACACTTGTGAAGAGCTTGACACGGTCACCTTCATTTTCAACCGAACACTTAATTTGTGGAAGCTCTTCAACCTGGTCCAGGCTTCAATTGAAGGTGTGGCTCAACAGGCTGGAAATTCATTTGATAATTTTTTTCGTGCACCTGGCATGGGTTGGCGTTTCTCCTAATTTTTTAATATTGAAGCAACTAGTGTTTCAAGCAGTGAAGTCAACTATGCTCACTGAGGCAATTTTTCAAACTCCTTCTATTCATTCTCTTTAGAAAAATGTCATTTCTTCAGTGCCATCGCATTCAATGGGAACTTCGTTGGAGCATTAATGTAAGCACCTTCCGTGAAGGGTCCTTCCAAACTGAAACCACAATAGTAATGAGGGAAGAGGTCCCCACCGTATTTGTTACTGATTTCAGAAAAAATCAACTAACAACGTGTCTTCAACGAGTAATCTTGATCATGTTCACACATTTCAGTTCATCTGAGATACAGACTCAATCAGTAGATTTTGGAATTTCCTCAACTAGCGCAATGAATTCTCAGCTCTCTTCAACTATGGTCATGGGATCAGCACGCCTAACCCAATCATCTTCATCGATTCAAACTTATGACACACTGGTCTGAAGCTCAACCAAAGCTTGATTGAAGATCTTTTGTTGCCTCGTTTGTCTGAATTAAAACATCAATTTAGTTTCATATGCGCCACTCTAAAAACCAAAAAGTCAGTGATGCTTCAATTGAACAAACATCATGATGTGCACAACGGTCTTCAATCCTGTACAGCTGGTTCGTCATCATCCTCCTAATCCAACTTACTTCGGTGGAATTCGGCTGAAGTCGCAGACTCACGCGGTGTACAACTCGATGACTCAGCTTCATCGATCTCTAAGCTCGATATTTCCAATCTACAAATTCCATATTCACCTCGAAATCTGTCCAACTAGTCGTTAGGTCTTCTACACCATGGGTCGAATTTTTCCTTCAAACATGGAAAACGCTGGGACTCGGTTTCGTTGACATTTTTTTGTACTCCCCCTTAGGTTAGAGTTTCAATTTAGTTTCATCTCAGGTGGAATTTCTTAGCGACATTTCAAGGCATGAATCTAAAGAAAGACTCAGGGAATACTATCACTGCGAACTGCCACGGGGTGTCGTCCTAAAGTAGGGCCAAATCATGGCGTGACCGCGGTGTGACCACAACGTGACCGTGGCGTGACCACGGCTTGAACGCGACATGTTGGCCCTGTCCAGTGACATCCGTGGGGAAAAATCTTCTGGTCAGAAGCGAGGGGAGCAGGAGGAGGCGGGGAAACATTCCAGTCGTCACCCCACCGGCAGAAATTGTGATTAGTCAGTCTCAACATTGATCACAAGACTAATGGAATATTATCATTGCGAACTACTACGGGCTGTCATCCTGGAGGAGATCCAAATCACGGTGTGACCACGTCCTGACCGCGGCGTGACCGCGGCGTTACCACAGTCGGCCCGATCCAGTGACATCTGGGGGCAACATCTTCCACTTAATTTCAAATAGGATGATATGGATGGCATGAGAGGATGTTTTCTCAGAATATTTAAAGAAATGAATGCTAATCTGTGATTACTGGAGGATTGTATGACCCCTGATATACCTAATTTTGTGAGGGCTCGTATGCTGGTGGAAGGGGGCTAGTTACAGGTGCTGGGGGGATGGTGTGGGCTCATTCGAAGGTGGCAGGGGGGCTATGGGTGGGGGGGGGGGGGGGGTTCAGAACACATGTTCTATTATCTTTAAATAAGTTCTTCAATAATACAAAATCAGTAATGGAGTGCACCAAAAAATGAGATATTTACCTACAGTCTCTCAAAGTTCCCTTGCAGACGTGAGTAAATAAAATCTTGGATAACAGTGACATTAAAACTGCACATTTAATGACTTTTAGAGATACCTTCACATTAAATTAAATCAGAAATGCCTTGCATACACTATAAAGAGGTAGGTTGAAACCATGAAATACATGGAAAAAAAATAAGAAAACAAACCTAGTTGTCTATTTCTGCTTCCAATAAATAAATGATTTGATCTTCAATAGGTGCGTGAGTCGATGTCCAGCTCTTTTCCTGACCAGAAAACAGAAAACAAATGTTACTAAATAGTAAAATAACACCTTATGCATGTCAGTAATACTCTAGGTGATCACATCGGTCAAGGAATTGTCTTCACTCAAACATTAAGTGTTAAAAATGATTCAATTTGACAGACTATGGCATTAGATATACTCCACTCAATAGTAAACATCACAGTTTCAGTTCACTACCGATTCATACTAATAAAAACTGTAGGAAGTTAAGGTATAAAACAAGATATTGAAATTACAAATACTGTTGACTAAAATGTTGAATGTTTATTGGGACATCCATGAGAAATTAGTGAACATAACATACTCACTAGGAATGCATCAACTACAGGTTTACTGGATCTTGGAAAATAGTTCAAACTACCTACAAACCTGTTTTGAAGACAACACATGCAGACCCTGGATGCATCTTATGAACAAAAATGTCCCTCGAAGAGAATATATATCCAGAAAATAAAGTATAGATGATGTTGTTTAAAGAAGATTGATATCATACCTTGGATAGAGAATCCTGAAAAAAAGATGTCATTGGAGGCTCCCAGAGGTTTGCTCCATAGGATGTCTGGCTGGAGGTGCTATTTTAGTTTCACATTCTACATACTTAAAAACACAATCCATAAGTTAGTCCGAAAGTGGTTGAATTGTAATGAATAGATGACAAATGAAATAAAAATTACAAGAGTATCATCTACTTGACATGAAAATAATCAAACTAAAAAGTGATTGTCTTGAATTTGAAAATTAAATTCAGGAAAATTCATGCACAAATTACCTACAAGCATATGACGGTTGAAACAGAGGTTAACATCCCAATATTACGACACAATACATGAATTCACTACCAATTCATGTTGTTGTATTCAAAACTACTGGTAAAATAGTTAGATAACAGTGAAAAAACACAATAAACATTTTATGATGAGTAGAAGGGAAAGAAATGTGGATTAAGAGAAAATTCTAGGATTGTTAAAAGGGAAACAAAATCTAACATGAATACACTACCCATTCATAAATGTACAAATAAGAAGCAATAAAAGGAAATACCCCAACTCTAGTTCTTAACCAAGAAAAATTTCATTGTTCACGAAATGGACCTCACTTCATGTACAATCAAATAAATCCTTTTCAAGTGTTGGGTCCCATTGGAAGGGACATCCCCTGTTTTAAGGCCTCTTAATGTGGTGTCACAAAAACAATAGAACAACTACGTGGAAAAATGGTTTCTTAGCATGTTTTTTTTGGTTTTTTAAAAGAAAATTCAGATTATTATAAAAGACCATAAGGTGGAAATTTAAGAGATTTGAGGAGAAAAAATCAAATAATAAAAACAACATACATCAACAGATAAGATAACTGGTTTAGCCCTGAATCCAAGGTCCAGGGCATCCACTCCATGATAATTTCTGCTAATTTAAAATAAATAAAATAGGTGTGATCAACTTGATTGAATAAAAAACCCACCCCACAAAAAGAAAGGATAAACTGTATCACATATTAGTCCTTGAAACAAAACATCCTCTGAAAAAAAAGCAGACACTGATTTTTCTTAAATTGTAGTTGATGAGATAATGAGGTGATGTTTGGGTCGATAATGTTGGATCTAGATTTATGATTATAAGTTAAAAAAGGATACACATGAAATTTTTGGTTTCTGGAAAAATTTCACATAGATTGATCATACAAAAAAATTACCTTTTTCAGTAGTCCCAATAAGTAATATTTATAAGGGATCGTTGAAAGCCTCATCCACCATAATTACACTAATAGGATATTGTCGAAATAAAATAATGTAGGGACACATTATATGATGGATTACAATAATATCTCAGATAATAAACAAGTATTCATAGAAAAGGATTATATAACGCAAACATCTCAAAATCTATAGCACTACTTAATTATAACCTGTATTCATTGTAGGTAAATAAAAAATACAGAACACTAATTTCATTTAAAAAATATCATATTTTAGTCACTGTGTTGATGTCTAGTATGCTTCAAACCAAAAAAGTTAATGAAATTTGGTTCACTATCAATGCATTGTGGTTGATTGCATTGTGTGGTGATACTGAATTTTTTCAAATATTCAGAAAGTATGAGACCATGCATTTTCTAATATGAAACGCAATATTTTAAATGACTCATTTGATCTTCGTGTTTTTCAATACATATAGATACTAAATCCTTGTATGTTCTAGTGTGTTTTAATTCCAATAGAAGAACCGTGTGATTCAAATTTCCATCATCTTTTAAAATGTTGTTTTGTTTCAATTTCTAGCACAAACATTTTATTCTTACACAATGCTTATATTATTACTACTTTCCTCTATTCATCGAAGATTAATCTATGAACACTAACATTATTTTACATACTAATAGTAGTTTTGAATCTTGCGATTGATAATAAAAAAATCAAGATTCATTATTGCATTTTTATTTTCAACTGCATATTATAATACACTTCTTACGGTAAACAACTAATCAGAAAAGAAATTTGAAAATTTTAAAAACAAACCTAAAGTAGTATTACCCGGATATTAAACCACAAAAAGTCAGTAATATTTTTTAGTCATCTTGTTTAAATACTCATTTGTTCGACTGTGAAGTATTTTCATGAGTAATTGTATTCACGGTGTCTTGAGACAATTGAAATGCATTATATAATTTTTCTAATCGAAAGAATGAATACACTATTGTGAGGATCAACTAACCTATAACCAAGTACTTCCTAAAGATCATGTTGGGGATCAAACTTTATGACAACCCTTCTTATATTACAAACTTAAACATGATTTATTACATAAAACTTCAATTGATAAAACAAAGAAGATCAAAAGGTTTAGTGTATTTGGGGATTAGTACCATTACATAAAAACTTAAAACATGAAATAGAACATCTTTATTGAAAAGTCCTTTACATGACCACTAAATTCCCTCGTACTTAGCATTGCATGGGATAACCTGAGGACATACATAAGAAAAGGGTGAGCTATAAAGCCCAGTAAAGGAGTACACATGGAATAACATGAGGAGTAAAATACATGTAAGACAATAGGCATATAAATAGAGAATATAATAAAAATGAACATAAAGGCATGATAAAGCATGATAATCATAACACGGAAATGTGGCAACAACACTTAACATGGAATTAGCATGAGCCAAGGCTCATTGCACATGGAGCATGAGTAAATCCTCATTGCACATAAAGCACGATTAAACCCTCATTGCACTTGAATTAGAATGAGTCAACACTCATTTCACATGACGTATCATGATACTATACTTTACCCAATGCATTGGATCACTATAAGGGAGAACCATTCTTAAACATTTCATTTCATGCATAAGTGTGCCACATGGATCATAAAACATGGATTCATAAAACATAATAATTTATTCCATGATAAAGGAATGTGGAATTCATAAATAAACTTTATAATCAATAAGTAAATGTGCATAAATGTGAAGACCCTTGATGGAGAAATGGGCATGGTATTCCCTACACAATGATATTGTCTTAGAAAATCGATGTGATTTCGGTTGCGTAACGGCGTGACATAAGAATTCATTAAAATGGTTGATGAGATAGAAAGGGGTTCCTAATCATATTTACATGCAATGGACAGTAAGGAGGCCATATAGATACATTTCCCAACAATTGTAATGGAATTTAGATTCATGATACAAAATTATTTCTTGAATGTAAAAGAAGAGAGAGAAGCTCATTTGGGAATTTCGGTATAGTAATGGGTGTATATGGGAGGCATTTAATGAGAGATAAAGGGGTATCCCATCATTAAGAAAATAAAAGGGTAGTATGGGGGTGGTTTGAAACCAATCCCCAACATTCATAATTGAAATTAAATGGGCAATACAAATTAAAGAAAATTCACAATAATGAGAATGGAAGAAAAAACCCCTACATGGAAGTGTGCTTCCAAAGGCTAGAGAGAGGCTTGTGAGAGGCTTCTTGGGAGCTTGAGGAACCTTGGGAGGATTCTAGAGAGAATAGGGCAGAGGTTGGAAGAACTCCAATGGCTTTGAGTGAGGAATAAGTGGGAGCTTGGGTGGGTTTATATAGGAAGGTCGAGGGAATTCTTTATTATTTAGGTTTGGGACCCCTTATATTAAATTAATCCAAACCACAAACCATCCCATGGTTTTTGCCCATGGTTATTGGAAAAGGGAAGAGGGAAAAAATATTTTATAAGGCCAAAGTCCTAACTTCATAAAATATTATGGTTTCTTATGTGGAGGTGAGTCACACTCCCATCGAAATTAATTTAAAAAGGAAAGGTGTTGAATAAGTTTTTGAGGGGTCCATTAATGCTTTGAAAAGAATGATAAACAAACCCAAAATCAAATTATTTTAATTTTAAAAAATATATTGGCCGAAAATAAAGATTATAATATTTTATTACATCACTATTGGGTCATTATTATGTCATAAAACACATTATAAATTTAAATGGTATTTAATTTTTACTAAAAAATTTGACTGTCTCAGAAAATTATGAAAAATTCACCGTTGGATAATTTCAATGTCCTGATTCTAAAAATAACATTTATTTCATATAAATAATTTTCTAAATATGTTAATTTTCATTTTTAAAATAGAAACTGACATTTATCTAAAATTCACAGGTTTGGACGGAAATGGCTTTCAAACCTTAATAAAAATTATAATTCCATTCCTAAAATTATAAGATCATTTATATTTAATAAAAATTAATTTAATAATAATAATAATATTTTATTAAACTATTATTTAATTCAAAAATCCATTAATTTAATAAAATATAATTATTAGTTAAATAATAACTAAAAACACAATTTTTACATAAAAAACTATTTACAATGTATCAAAAATGACTCGAAATTATATTCATTATTATGTACAAAACAATAACGTACATGAACATAGTACTACTAATTTGTTACATAACCCCTTAAAACAGCTGCATAAGACCTCAGTGTAAGGTGTGCGATTGTGACAGACTCTTGGGGTGGCTCGGATAGCATCGCTCGAGTGGTAATTTCAATCAACTTCCACTTTTCCCGTAGATGGTCATGTTAGAGCTTGACAAGATAAAGCTCAGCTTGGGCTTGGTCAAGGGCGAAGCCCAAAGACACCACCTCTTTTCCGACCTCCGACAAATGGGCTTTGTACAGAGCAATTCTACTGGACGAGGCCATCGCTTCTTTTTCTAAGTAAAATTGGATGTGTTAAAGCCCTATATTTATACTAATCATGTGATCACTGTTCAACGGCTATATTAGAAACGGTCAAAATTTTTAACATAAAACCAATGAAGTTGACATTTTATATAAACATAAAGAGACACTTAATTAGATCAAGAGGGATTTCCATTAATGAAACTTTGGGTCGTTACAATATTCCCCCCTTATGAATTTTTTCCCTCGGAATTTTCCTTTTCCCACACTAAATATAATGTGGGTAACGCAGATTCATCATATCCTCTGATTCCCAAGTCGCTTCTTCAAACTTGTGGTTTCTCCACAACACCTTTACTAGGGGCATTGTCTTATTTCATAGAACTTTTTCTCTACGATCTAAGATCTTCACAGGTTGCTCCTCATAAGAATGATCATCTTCCAATTGTACCACCTTAGAAGAGAGTACATGTGAGGGGTCCGGTATGTACTTCCTTAAGAGGGATACATGAAAGACATCATGTAATTTGGCCATAGTAGGTGGAAGTGCTAGTCGATAGGACACAACCCCGACACGATCAAGAATCTCGAAGGGGCCGATGTACCTTGGACTTAACTTTCCTTTCATTCCAAACCTTATGACCTTCTTATATGGAGATATTTGTAGAAAAACCATGTCTCCAACTTTAATCTCAAGGTCTCATCGACAGTTATCTGCATAACTCTTCTGTCAACTCTAAGCTGCCTTGATATGATGTTGAATGGTTTTCACCTTCTCCACCATGTCCTCAACCATTTCTGGTCCAAGTAGCTTACGTTCACCGACCCCATCCCAACATGCTGGTGTTCTACACCTTTTCCCATACAGGGCTTCATATGGTTACATTTGGATGCTCGAGTGGAAACTGTTATTATAAGAGAACTCAAAAAAGGAAAGATGTTGATCTCATCCTCCTTTAAAGTCCATTGAAAAGGATCTCAACATATGCTCATGTGTTTGGATAGTCCACTCGGATTGGCCATCAGTTTGAGGATGATAGGCCGTATTGATGTTCAGTTAAGTATTCAGAGCATGTTGAAGACTCTTCCAAAACATAGAGGTGAATATTGGATCTCGGTCAGACACAATAGATAGTGGTACTCCATGCAACCTTACCACTTCCATGATATATATCCGTGCCATTTTATCCAATAATTAATCCTACCAAATAGCAATGAAGTGTGCAGTATTTGTAAGACGATCCACAACACCCCAGATTGCATTTTTGCCTTTGGATGTCCTTGGATGTCTGGTGAAAACGTCCATGGTTATGGTCTCACATTTCCATTCTGGTATGGGCAATGGTTCTATCATTCCCTTAGACTTCTGCCTCTCAGCCTTCACTTTCTGACACACCAAACACTTTGATGTATATTCAGCGATCTCCTTCTTTATATTATCCCACCAAATGTTTTCTCAGAGATCTCGATACATCTTTGTGCTCCCTAGGTGAATAGAGAAATCTGCCTCTCAGCCATCACTTGCTGACACACCAGACACTTTGATGTATATTCAGTGATCTCCTTCTTCATATTATCCCACCAAATGTTTTCTCGGAGATCTTGATAAAACTTTGTGCTCCCTGGGTGAATAGAGAAATTTGAACTATGTGCATCATCCAAAAGTTCCTTCATTTTCTCTAGACATTATGGAACACATAGTCTTTTCCCAAACCGCAAAATTCCTTCTTCATTAACATTACACTATGATGATTTCCCCTTTTTGATAGCTTCCACTCTTTCCTGAATTCCCATATCATCCTTTTTAGCATCCTTTAACCTTTCCAAAAGATATTTTTGAGCAATCATTTGTTAAAGGATTGATGATGTTCCCTTCTCTATGATTACCATGTCCATCTTCATCAAGTATAAGAAGATTTGATCCTTCTCAATTCTCATCATTAATAGAATCGCTGGATCCTTTCTACTTAGGGCATCTTCCACCTTGTTCGCTTTCCCAGGGTGGTAATATATTGAACAGTCATAATCCTTGATGAGCTCTATCCATCTTATCTGGCGCATATTAAGCTCTTTCTGCATGAATATATATTTAATACTCGTGTGGTCAGTATATATCTCACATTTCTCTCTATAGAGATAATGCTGCCAGATTTTCAAGACAAATATCATAGCCGACAACTATAGATCATGTGTTGGATAGTTTTGCTCATGGATTTTCAACTGCCTTGAGGCATAGGATATCACTTTATCATTCTACATCAGCACACAACCTAAGCCCTTCTATGAAGCATCACTGAATACCACAAAAAGTTCCCCACTTGTGGGTAAAGTGAGCACGGGAGTAGTGATAAGCCTCCTTTTCAAATCCTTAAAGCATTCTACGCATTCATCATTCCAAGAAAACTTTACTCCCTTCCGAGTTATCATGGTAAGAGGGTAGGACAATCATGAGAAATTTCTCACAAATCATCGATAATATCCAGCTAACCCCAAGAAGATATAGATATCTCTTACTGATGATGGCCTCAGCCATCCCTCAATTGCATCTGTTTTGGAGGGATCCAAAGATATCCCATTCCTTGTGATGATATGGCCCAAGAATGAGACTTCCTTCAACCAGAACTCACACTAGATGTACATTGTATAGAGCTTCTCCTTGCGCAAAGTCTCCAGTACAGTTCTAAAATGCTCCTCATGATCCTCCTTGGTTTTGGAGTATATTAGAATATCATCTATAAAGACTACCACAAATTTGTCTAGGTAATCACTAAAGTCTCTATTCATTAAGTCCATGAAGATTTCTGGAGCATTAGTGAGTCCGAATGGCATTACTATGAATTCATAGTGCCTGTATCTTGTATGAAAATCAGTCTTGGGGACGTCTTCCTTCTTCACCCTTACTTGATAATATCTCGACCGCAAGTCCACCTTGGAGAAGTATTATGCTCCACGTAGTTGATCAAACAAGTCATTGATTCTTGGGAGAGGATACTTGTTTTTTATCATGATTTTGTTATGTTCACGATAATCGATGTAAATAAGCATTGACCCATCCTTCTTATTGACGAAGAGGAATGGTGCACCCCATGGTGAAGCACATGGGCGTATAAACCATTTACCCATATTCTCTTGTAGTTGTTTCTTCTGCTCTTCAAGCTCTACAATAGCCATTCTATATGGAGTCTTGGATATTGGTAGCGCCCCAGGTATAAGTTCAATTGAGAACTCAACATCTCTTCTAGTAGGAAGACCAGGCAGTTCCTCGGGAAACACTTCAGTGAATTCCCTCACAATAGGCATTTTTTTCAAGGATGGTTTCTTCCTTGGACTCAATCATCTGAGCCAGATACGCATTCTCATGAGGAAGTAATATCCATGCTCGAGATGATGGAGCTAAAATAGATTCATCTTCCTCCTGAAACTTGTAAAGAATTGGGGGTCGATTCTAAATAAGGAGTGTGATTTCCTTCTCCCGATAATTTATATTGGCTATATATAAGGAAATTCAATCCATGCCAAGAATTGCATCAACTTCCACTAGAGGGAGTATGATGAGGTTCGCTAGGAAATTCAATCCACAGATTATAATAGGGGAGGACTTATATTAATGGGATGCAATGATTTCCCCATTTTCCATACTCACCGACATCTTTACTTCCATGATTTGTGGTGGTGTTGGGAATGTTCTACTAAACATTCGAGATATAAAAGAATGCATAGAACTTGAATCAAAAAGTATGTTCACTATTATTTAATGAATAACTAGAGTACCTGTCACCACTTCGTTGTCAGGGTTCACTTCGGCAGAAGTAATGGAAAAAGATCTTCCTTGCTGCATTGGAGGTTGTTGGTCGCCTCCGAAAACCCTTGGATTAGGGCACTAATTTGAAAAATGACCTTGTTATTTGAATTTGTAGCATTGAACAATGCGATGAGGTTCTAATGGAGCGTTCCTCTCCTCTGTCGCAACCATGGGTCTATCTTGCCGACAGTTAACATCTAGGTGCCCTTCTCTTCCACACTTGAAGCATTTTCTTGTCCCCTTAAGGCAATTTCCAGGGTGCTTCTTTCCGCACTTTTGGAATGTTGGGTGCAGGATCTTCTTAGCACTGTTGGATTTATCCATCGGACCACCAGCATTGAATTCCACTTTATGCTTCTTGTCCCCATGATACCCCTGTGATTCCCCGATCTCCATTTCGACCTTGAGGGCACATCAGACAATTTCCTCATAGCTGTCTATGTCATGGATCACTAATGCTTTCTGTAAGCTAGGCTTCAACCCACCAAAGAAGCGGTCAACCTTGCATTCGGGGGTAAAGACAAAGCCAGAAGTGTATCGTTCAAGCTTTGTGAAGTTTGCCTCGTAGACTCCCACATATTCTTCATATTTTGTCTTGAGGTAAAGGAAGTCCCCTACCATCTTCAGCCGGAGAGTGCACAGAAAATATTTATTGAAAAACATCTTCAGGAAATCCTTCCATTCCAACGCCACGATATCCTCCTCAGGCTTAGTATTTTTGATCAACGTCCACCATTGATCAGCTTCACCCTCCATACAATAGGCATCCAGGATAACCTTCTCTTGTTCAGAACATTGAAGGATGGAGAATATCTTTTCAATGGATTTGATCCATTGTTCAGTGATCATGGGATCAGATGATCCACTAAAAGTAGGAGGCATTTTTCTCATGAAGCTCTCGATATCGACTTGTTATTTCTTAGGGGGGTTGAATGTTCCTCTTGACTCGTGTTTCTATTCAATTCTTGAGTTAGCTGAGAGATAAGCGTGACAATGTTTGCGATTCCCGCTCCCATTAGATTGGGCATCTCATTAGTACAGTCATCACACTGATCTTCACATCGATTATTAACCCGAGTCCTCCTATTACCAGCCATTGGCTGGAATAAAAATAATGTTAGGGGTAACACATAAAGAGTAATCCAAAGAAAAAAGTTGATAACTTATAAATGAACATTCATTTCCTTAACTCATAAGTCTATAGGCTTCAATCTAGGCTTTTCATGATCTACTTTTTAACATATATTCTTAGGGTCATTTTTTCCCTTAATAAGGGTTCATACTAAGATTGTGAATTTATCAAAACATATCCCCCAGGAGTGTCATAACCATGAGTGCAATAAGGCCCACTGTAATGTACCAGTTCCCATTCGAGTCTAGCTCAAAGCGGTGTTTTCAGATTTTACCCCTAGGATACATCTGTGCCAAAGCCGCCTCTACCTGCTCGTATCGAGACAAGGATGTATTTGTATGATAAACCACTTATTTAGTACTTACCAAAACTTAGGGATGTTTTCATTATACTTAGTCTTGTCTTTAAGGCTTTACAAGGGTTTCCTAATCCCAAAAATAACTAAACCTATCCTCCGTTACCAACTATGACAACCCTGCTTTTATTAGAAACTTAAACATGATATATTACATAAAACTTCACTTGATACAACAAAGAAGATCAAGTGGTTTAGTGTCTTTGGGGCTTAAGACCATTACATAAAATCTTAAAACATGAAATACAACATCATTATTTAAAACTTCCTTTACATGACCACTTTATTCCCTCGTACATAGCATTGCATGGGATAACCTGAGGACATGCATAAGAAAAGGGTGAGCTATAAAGCCTAGTTAGGGAGTACACATGGAATAACATGAGGAGTACAATAAATGTTAGAAAATAGGAATATCAATAGATAATATGAGAAACATGAACATAAAGGCATGATAAAGCATGCTAATCATAACATGGAAATGTGGCAACAAAAATTAACATGGAATTAGCATGAGCCAATGCTCATTGCACATGGAGCATGAGTAAATCCTCATTACACATAATGCACGAGTAAATCCTCGTTGCACTTGAATTAGCATGATTAAACACTCATTGCACATCACGTATCATGATTCTATACTTTACCCAATGCATTGAAGCGCTATAAGGGCACACCCCTCTTAAACATTTCATTTCATGCATAAGTGTGCCACATGGATCATAAAAAATGGATTCATAAAACATAATCATTTATTCCATGATAAAGGAATGTGGAATTCATACATGAAACATTATAATAAATAAGCAAATGTGAATAAAGGTGAATACCCTTGATGGAGAATGGGCATGGTATTCACTACACAATGACATTGGCTTAGAAAATCGGTGCGATTTCGGCAGCGTAACGACGTGACATAAGAATTCTTAAAAATGGATGATGAGAGAGAAAGGGGTTCCTCATCATATTTACATGTAATGGATAGTAAGGAGGTCATATAGATACATTTCCCAACAATTGTAATGGAATTTAGATTCATGATACAAAATTATTGCTTGAATGTAAAAGAAGAGAGAGAAGTTCCTTTCGGAATTTCAGCATAGTAACGGGTGTATATGGGAGGAATTTAATGAGAGATAAAGGGGTCTCCAATCATTAAAACAATAAGAGGAAAGTATGGGGGAGGTGTGAAACCATACCCCAACATTCATAATTGAAATTAAAATGGAAATGCAACTTAAAGAAAATTGACAAAAATGAGAAAGGAAGAAAAAACCCTTACTTGGAAGTGTGCTTCCAAAGGCTAGAGAGAGGCTTGTGAGAGGCTTCTTGGGAGCATGGGGCACCTTGGGAGGATTATTGAGAGAGTAGGTCAGAGGTTGGACGAACTCCAAAGGCTTTGAGTGAGGAGGAAGTGGGAGCTTGGGTGGGTTTATATAGGAAAGGTGAGGGAGTTCTTTATTATTCAGGTTTGGGACCCCTTAATCCAAACCACAAACCATCCCATGGTTTTTGCCCATGGTTTTTGGAAAAGGGAAGAGGAAAAAAATATTTTATAAGGCCAAAGTTCGAACTTCTTAAAATATTAGGGTTGCATATGTGGAGGTGAGTCACACTCCCATGGAAATTAATTTAAAAAGGCATGGTGTTGAATAAATCTTGAGGGGTCCATTAATTCTTTTAAGAGTAAGTTAAACAAACCAAAAATCACATTATTTTAATGTGAAAACATATATTGGCTGAACATAAAGATTATAGTATTTTATTTCAACACTACTGGGTCATTACGATGTCATAAAACACATTATATATTTAAACGGTATTTAATTTTTACTCAAATGTTTGACTGTCTCAGAAAATTACGAAAAATTCACCATTGGATAATTTAGACGTCTTGATTCCAAAAATAACATTTATTTCATATGAATAATTTTCTAAATATGTTAATTTTCACTTTTAAAATAAAAACTGACATTTATAAAAAATTCACAAGTTTGGACAGAAATGGCTTTCAAACCTTAATAAAAATTATAATTACATTCATAAAATTATAAGATCATTTACATTTAATAAAAATAATTTAATAATAATAATAATATTTTATTAAAATATTATTTAATTCAAAAATACCTTAATTTAATAGAATAGAATTCTTAGTTAAATAACAACTAAAAACACTATTTGTACTTTAAAAACTATTTACAATGTATCAAAAATGAATAGAAATTATATTCATTATTATATACAAAAAAAATAATGTACATGAACATAGTACTACTTATTTGTTACATAACCCCTTAAAATATCTGCATAAGACCTAAGGGTAAGGTGTGCTATGGTGACAGACTCTTGGGGTGGCTCAGATAGCATCGTCGAGTGGTAATTTCAATCAACGTCCACTTTTCCCATATATGGTCACGTTCGAGCTTGAAAAGATGAAGCTCAGCTTGGGCTTGGTCAAGGGCGAAGCCCAAAGACTCCATCTCTTTTCTGAGATCCAAAAAATGGGCTTCGTACGGAGCAATTCTACTGGACGAGGCCATCGCTTATTTTGTCTAAGTAAAATTGGATGTGTTAAAGGCCTATATTTATACTAATCATGTGATCACTGTTCAACAGCTATATTAGCAACGGTCAAAATTCTTAACATAAAACCAATGAAGTTGAAATTTTATATAAACATAAAGAGACATTTAATTAGAATAAGAGGGATTTCCATTAATGAATCTTTGTGTCATTACAAACTTCCCTTGCGCATTCTTTTCAGAAAACATAAACTAAACATATAGTGCAAAATCAATTTTTAAAAGGAAGAAAATACATAGAAGTGTGGTTTTACAAAGTCCTCCAATTTATTGATGGGGATGATGTTTTGCAGAATTCTATTCAATTAAGAAAACAAATATTAAAGCTCTTCTATTCTGAAAATAATGTTATGGGACCAGTACATAATTTTGTACAGTAAAAAGAAGTAAAGAATACAATTCAAGACCTGAAAAAATTACAAATACAGGGCTACTAATTACAATATAAATAGAGTCCATACCCTTTATGATGAAAGTGAAGAACAACTGTAGTGGAATTCACCCTTCAGAAACAAAAATATTTAATGAATTTATAGTATATGGATGAGGGAAGCTGATGAGAGATATTTAGTAAACATAATGCCTGAAGATAGAGTATTAAAGAAACCTAAAATTTAATCCAAATATAAAATAATATAAACAAATAATGGATTATATATGTTATAAAATTGAATAGTAAATACTATGAAAAAATATACAAATAAATAGAAAGAATTACTAAAATTGAAAAGAAAAATGAAGATATTGGAGTATATAATACCCATAGAATTTAAAAATAACAGTTGTTATTCTATATTTGGATTATTCATACTCCCAAAGAAAAATTGTGGAATCAGAATAGAAGATTTATTGTAAGAACATAAAAAAAATCATAAGAGAACCTGAATACTGAATATTGTATAGTAGAGAGAAATTCCTATCAGTGGAATACTATAACACACATTATGCAGCATAGTGGAAATTTAGGGTTGGTCAAGGCACATCAAGGTAAAAAAATACACGACCATGGAATGAATTATATTCCCTTAATGCTGATCAAAACTGAATAAATTTAATCCCTAATTCCAGATTCAAGAATGCATTTATTTTAATACAGTACATAAATTTTGTATTAATATACTGATATAAAAGATTGAAGTGCTAAGATTAATGTTGCAGAGATGTTTGGAAGAGAAAATTTCCCTATGCGGGAGATGGATGGGTCTTTGGTTGATCTTGGGTGCCTCAATATGTAAGAAATCCTGGCTTTTAAGGAGAACCCCCAAAAATCAGACCATATGAGTACCTTGGGGTTCAGCCGAACTCACACCACAACGTCGGAACTACACCAGCAGGGAGGTGGGGAGGCTGCATTGGAGACACGTCAGTGGGGAGGTGGGATAGATACAGTGAAGCATTGAAAGAGGAAGAGGAACACCGATGGGGAGGAGGGTCGCAGCGAGGAGGAGGGTCACAGCGAGGAGGCGTCGGGGAGGAGGGTTACGGCGATGAGGAGGGCATGGTGAGGAGGCGTCGGGAAGGAGGTTCGCGGTGATGAGGAGGGAGCGGCGAGGAGGATTCAGGGAGGAGGAGGGTGTGGTGAGGATTAGGTTGTGGTGAGGAGGAGGGCGCGGCGAGAAGGAGATCGCAGGGGAGGAGGAATCGCGATGGCAGAAGTGTTGCTGATCGGGAGAACGGAGGAGGAGCCCGATGGATTTTGGGGGAAAAAGGGGACAAAAAATTTTAGGCATGGTTGTTTAATTAAACCGTGGCTATAAGTTAGCTATAGTCACGGACCTGCAAAACCGTGGATATAGTTTCATGGCTATAGCCTTATTTTGTAGTAGTGTAGGTACATAAAACATAAAAAATTAAACATGGTGATAAAAAAACATCTTTATTTAATCTTCATAATGAGATGCTAACTTCCATTATGCACATACATTGGCATAGGATATCCTTGGGAAACACATGAATAAAGGGATGAGCTAAAAAGATCATTAAAGGAATGAAAAGAAGAGTAATACTTAAGAACATTAGTTGGGAAGAATGACAAAATGATATGGAAAGCATGGAACATATGGAATCATAACATATAAACATGGGATCATATAAACATGGAATCATATAAATGTTGCAGAAACATGAAACATGACTTTAGTATGAGTCAAGACTAACTGCCAAGAACACTTCACATAGAAGCACAAGCCAAGGCTAACCACCACGACCGTAGGAAAAAACATCTCAAGAGACTTAACTTTACCCAATACATTGGAGTGCTATCTGAGCACACCCATCTTAACAATTTCATGAATATTCTATCCACATAAAAAATCATACATAATCAACCACACATAAACCTAAGGGTGCCCATGAAAAGAAGTGGGTCTCTCAATCATGTCAAAATAAATAATAAATTGGCGTATCCTAAACTATTCATGAAATAAAGGAACTAAAATATATGTGTAAATTCATAAGGTAATGTAGACATGTATCATGGTGAGTGATGTCATGTAAAAGTGACAACATTTAATAAATGAATTTATGAAACTTTAGCATTAAAACATTTTGAACAATTTTAAAGGAAAACCCATTTGATCCTTTAAAATAGAAAAGGGAATAATAATTTATTAAAAAATAGAAGTGAAACATGAATATTTTCACAATAAATGGAATGATTTCATAAATACAATGGTTGATTAAAATAGAAAATATTGTGCACTTGATATTGGGTGAGAATTAAGGATGTTCCCTTAATATTGGTTTGCTTATCGGGAATAAATAAAGAAGGAATCACTTAGAAACATGTATATCCTTGAAATATAATGATGGATGGATCTTGAAAAACATGTTTGGAGAATATAAATATAATTTATATGTTTTTCATAAAAATAAAAGGAAAATTATTTTGGGTAAAAATAAAGATAGAACAACCTGAAGAAATAAAGGTTGTTCGGGTAGAATCCCTTACGTTATGTCTGGTGGTTTTCTCTACCTAATATTTATGAGTTGAATAATAAGGATATGTTCATTAATTAATAATTATAGAACATATTCTATATGAAAATAATTTATTAAAACCTTTTTGTGTTCATTCATAATCATTTGATTGGTTATGGGGTTCAATTTCCTTTTTTTTGGGTCAGTTGGTTTCCTTGGTTCTAATGATTGGTTCACATATATTTTGGTTTGAATTTTCTTTTAAAATGGGGATTGTTGTACAGAATTGGAGTTATATGTTATTAGTGAAAATATATAAGGTTACATGATTGTAAATTCCATATGGTTACATGGCGTGAAGATTAATCATTATATATATTATTAAATGATAACTGTTTGGGTTAAATGGCGGGTTTTGACCACAAGGAACATGTTTTGTTTTATAAATAACAACCATGTTGAAAATATTATTACATAACTAAATATGAGACATAATACATATATTATTTTCGGTATTAGCCTTGAAAATTGATTCATGACTATAATTGAAGATGGTAACAGAAATTGAAAACGCATCATCCTTTATATGGTAAATTAGCACATCTTGGATGGTATTTTCATTTTTAGAATAAAAGAAAGGGAATGGAGGGAAAATGTAGAAATATTACTTTATCATGACAAAATTATAGTACATTTATGTTACTGGAGTAATAAAAAAATTTGGATGAAAGGAGACGAGGAACGAAAAATAAAATAGGCGAACTTGAAAATAAAAGAAATGTTGAGAGATACCTTATGAAAATTCGGTAACCTATCAGTGTCACTTAAAATTCCATAAAATGTTTTTAAGAGAGAAAAAAGGGTATCTCATCCTATAAAAATAAAAATGACAGAAATATGGATACATAAAATCAAACCCCATTTTATGAAAATGGAAATTTCAAGAGATAACATAAAAGAAGTGTTGACGGAAAGAGGAGGTTGAAGGGTTCCTTTACCATATGGAGTTACTACTAAAACAAAATGGTTGGGATCTTGGGGGATTGAGGACGCCTTGTGAGGACTCTGAGGGAGGTAAAACCACTAGAGATTCTAGGGGGTGAGATTTTTAATGAATGAAAATGAAGGTAAGAGTGGGTATTTATAGTAAAAGTGAGAGAGTTTTTTATTAATTTTAAAGGACACCTCATTAGTGATTACTTGCAAAACTATGGGCTTTACCATGGTATTTTCCCATGGTATTAGCAACATGGGACACACATTATCTTATTGTATTGTACACTTGTCAACCAAATTTTTTTATTAGTTGTTACAACATTATGATGTCATCAAACATAACAAAAACTCAAAACTATATTTTCACTATTCATGGAAGATTCATGTATTTTAGAAAAATCCCAAAATTTTATCCTACCTAGTTTTCAACATGTAAAATTAAAAAATGAAATATTTTTCTTGAAAATAATTATATATATATTTTTAATTTATTTTTTAAATATAATCATAATTTATCCAAAAAAATCAACATTAAAACTATAACTCGTTTTATAAGACCTTGAAAAATTAATAAAGGTCCCATTAATTTATCTTATAAGCATAAAAATATAATCTAATAATTTATAATCAAATTTTATGAAAATAAATTTTTATTTCAAATTATTAAATTAATCATAAAATATAAACAAAATATTTCTAACAAACAAAAATACCAATCCTTATACTTTGATTGTTTTTTCAATTTTACGATGTAAAAATTGTATTTGTACATTCATGGGAAAAGATTCCTTTTTAGGAAGATTTTCTATTCATTACCATTCATTACTAATCATAATGGTATTCTAAAAAAATAACGGTATGTTACTATTCATCAAGAATAATGTTTGTCTTATCAGGCTCCAAATAACTTACTGATCAAAATTTTAGAAGACATTTTTTTGAAATTAAAATAACACAAGTGGAAAAATTATATTTAAATGTCACGTAGTACTTAATAGATCATTGTTTTGGGACTCTATGTTATTATATGACATAATTATAATAAATGATTCCATTTAAAACTATGGGTCATTATATTCTTACCCCCATAAGAAATTTCTCCCTCAAAATTTTAGTTTACATTCTAGGACAAAAACAGGTGCAGGTACATTTCCTTCATTGAATCCTCCAGTTCTCATGTTTCCTATTCCTACTTATGGTTCTACCATAGTACCTTGGCTAGGTGATTATTCTTATGACATAGAAATTTATCTCTATGGACCAATATCTTCACTGGCTTCTCCTCATAAGAAAGATCATCCTCCAACTTTACCACATCTTAAGAGGGTACATCAGAAGAGTCTCATATTTACTTCCATAAGAGGGATACTTGAAAGACATCATATACTTTGGACATGGTAGGTGGAAGTACTAGTCGATATGTCGTAGCTCTAAATCGATCAAAAGTCTCGATGGGGCTGATATACATGGGACGTAGCTTCCCTTTCTTTCCAAACCTCATGACCTTATTCCACGAATATATGCATAGAAATTCCATGTCTCCCATATTGAACTCAAGGTCTCATCGACAATTGTCAACATAACGATTCTGTCAACCTTGGGATACCTTGATTTGATTCTGAATTGTTTTTACATTCTCCACCATTTCTTCAACCATTTTAGTTCCATGCATCTTACACTAACCGAATTCTTCCCAACACACTGGTGTTATGCACCTTTTCCCAAACAGGGCTTTGTATGGTGCCATTTGGATGCTCGAGTGGAAACTGTTGCTGTATGGTAATTCAAACAGTGGAAGATGTTGGGCCCATCCTCTTTTGAAGGACATAGAACATGATCTTAGAATATCTTCATAGGTCTTAATAGTTTACTCATATTGTCCATCAGTTTGAGGATGATAGGCTGTACTAAAGTTCAGTTTAATGATTAGAGCATGTTGAAGACTTTTCCAAAACATCAAGGTGATTCTCGAATCACAATCAGATACAATAGATAGTGGTGCTCCATGAAACCTTACCACTTCTTTGATATATATCTTGCCATGCTGATCTAATGAAAAATTCTATCGAATTGTGTAAAATTTAGTTGTCTTCATAAGACAGTCCATAGTAACCCTTTTTGAATTGTTTCTTCTGTATGTCCTTGGAAGTACAGTGACAAAGTCCATGATGATGTTCTACCATGTCCATGTTAGTATGGGAAGTGTTTTCATCATCCCCTTAGACTTCTGTCTTTCATCCTTCACTTGTTGACATACCAGACACATTGATGTATATTAAGAAATATCCAATTTTATATTGTCCAACCCAAATTTTTCTTGAAGATCTCAATACATATTCATGTTCCCTGGGTGGATAGAGAAGGTTGAGATGTGTACGTCATTTAGAAGCTCCTTATTTATCTGTGGATCAGATGCTACACATAATCATGACCCAAATCTTACAAATAATTCATCATAAATTGTGAAATCATGGGATTTACCATTTCATATAGATTCTACCATTTTCTAAATTACCACATCATTACTTTGAGAATCATTTATTTTCTCCATGAGAGATGGTTGACAAATCATTTGAGAAAGGATTGATGATGTTACTCCCTTAATGAATTTGATATATATCCTCTACAAATCTAAAAAGATCAGATCCTTTTGAATTCACATCATTGATAAAGATGCATGATCCTTTCTACTTAGAGCATCCTCCAATTTATTTTCCATATCGGTATGGTAGTGAAATAAGTAGTTATAATCCTTGATGATCTCTATCTATATTCTCAGGTGCATATTAAGTTATTTTTTTGTGAATATATATTTTAGACTCTTGTTGTCAGTATATATCTCACAATTTTCACCATAGAGATAATGTCGCAATATTTTCAGTGAAAAGATCACAATTGCCAAATTCAGATCATCAATGGGATAGTTTTTCACATAGATATTCAGATTCCTTGATTTTTAGGTATCACTTTATCATTTTTCATCAGAACACATCTAAAGACTTTCTAAGAAGCCTAACAATACACCACAAAAAGTTCTCCACTTATTGGGAGTGTGAGTAATGTCGTAGATGTAAGCCTCTTTTTCAAATCCTTGATATAATATTCACATTAATGATTCTAGACAAACATTACTCCCTTCCATGTCATCTTGGTCATTGGGTTTGGACATCGTGAAAAGTTATTCACAAATTGTCAATAATAACCAGCTGGACCTAAAAAGCTATGGATCTCTGTTAGAGAAGTTGGTCTATGACACTCTTCAATTTCTTTTGTCTTAGAAGGGTCCACTGATATCCATTTACTAGTGATAACGTTCCCCAAGAAAGATACTTCCCCCATTTAGAATTTACATTTACTATAATTTTCAATCAAATTATCACTTTTCAAATTCATTAACATAGTATTCAAATTCTATTCATGTTCCTCCTTTCTCTTGGATTATATTAAAATATTGTCAATAAATACAACCACAAATTTTTTGAGGAAATATATAAACTCTCTATTCATTAAATACATGATATTTTCAAGAGAATTAGTGAGTCCGAATGGAATCAATATGAACTAATTGTGCACATACCTTCTTCTAAAGGAAGTATTGGTAATATCTTCCTTTCCCACAATTAATTGCTAATATCCCAACTAAAGGTCCACCTTAGAGAAATAACAAGTCCCACAAAGCTAACTAAACAATTCATCTATCTGCGGAAGGGGATACTTGTTCTTCAACATGATTTTATTGAGCTCAAAATAATCAATTCAGTGGCGCATTGATCCATATTTATTCTTGATGAAGAAGACTAGTGTACCCCACAGTGAAGCACTCGGGCATATAAAACCCTTATCTAGATTCTCATGTAGCTAATTCTTCATCTCTTCGATCTCTATTGTGGCCAGTTTTTAAGGTTTCTTTGAAATAGGCCGAGATCCATGGATAAGTTCAGTTGAGAATTCAACCTCTCGATCATGAGGAAGACCAAGAAAATCATCAGGGAATACATCAGTGTAATCCCTCCCAATAGGCATGTATTTAATAATGATTCTCACCTTTATCTCAATAATTTAAGAAATATAAGCTTTCTTAGAAGGAAACAATATCCACATTTGAGACAATGATTTTAAAGGAGCTTCATCTTTTTCCGTACACTTATAATAAGTTGGAGGATGCTTTGGGATGTGAAGAGTGATCTCCCTTTCTTGATAATTAATTTTGTCCTTGTATAAAGATATCCACTCCATTCTAAAGATTGTGTCGAACTCCTATAAATGAAGTGTAATAGGATTTTCTGAGTGGTTCAGTCCAAAAATGATAACAAGAGAGGAGTTATAAACATTGGACACAATAATTTCCCCATTAGTTTTTCTCACAAATAACGTTTCCTCCACATTTTGAGGGGGTTGTTGAATAGTTATACTAATATTTCATGATATAAAAGAATCAATTGAACCAGAATCTATTATTATATTTTCTATTCTTGAATGAATAACTGGCGTACCTGTCACCACATCATTGTTCGGATCCACCTCAGACATAGTGATAACATAAACCTTTCCTTGTTTCCATGGAGGTTGTTGTTGATTTCCTCTAACAACCATTGGCTTAGGGAAATTTTTTGCAGAATTCCAATTCTTTATGATGTTGTTACACTGCACCACTAGCTGAGAGTTGATTGGAACCTTCCATTCTTCTTCCTTGTTAACTAGATTTTTCATATCCCTTCAGTAGTTTTAATCCAGATGACCAAACTTTCTACATTTGAAACAATTCTTGGTTCCCTTTAGATAGTTCCTAGGATTCTTCTTCCCACAACATTTACATATGGGATATTCAGGCTTCTTTCTATCATGGGATATTTTTTGATTGAAACACACATGTGTTTATCCATTTTTCCCTTATTATCACTGAGCCCATGAGACCACTGAGAAACTCCAAACTCTATTTCAACATTAAAGTCACAATGGAAAATATCATCATAACTGTTAATGTCTCAGATTTACAACACCTTCTATAGACATGGATTTATCCCGCTAAAGAAGAGGTTCTCCTTGCTTTAGATGTTCATGACAAATCTAGTGGCGTACCATGAAAGCCTTGTAAAGTTTTCTTCATAGGCCTTGATGGAATCATCTTGCTTCTGTTTAAGTCCAAGGAACTCTCTTTATATCTTGAGATGGAGGGTTCAAGGAAAATATTTATTGAAAAACATGCTCTTGAATTCTTCCCAATCCATGTAATCAATTTCCTCTTAGGACATTGTATTCATGATCAGTTTCCACCCTTAATTAAATTCCCCATCAAAACAATAGACCGCCAGTACAAATTTCTTTTCTTCCTAGAACTAGAAGACATAGAAAATCTTTTTAATGGAGTTAATTCAATATTCTACTAGGATGGGATCATAAGATTTTCTAAACCAGGGAGGTCGTTATTGCATGAAGGATTTGATGACAACTTGCTCTTTCCTAGGATGTGAATGGAATTCGACATGATTCAAGTTATTATTCATAACATGATTTAGCTAGGAATGTAATGTCATGATGTTTTAATCACCCGTTCTTTTCATATCAAGAATATCATTTATTAATTCTTCACATTCCATTTCACATTGATAGTTGGAATGTTTTCTTCTATTTCACTCCATTAGCTATAAAAAAGAACATTTAATTAGAGGGCATTAATACTTATCTCTTGACCATAAAAAAATAAACGTTGAACATAATGGGATAAACATTTAAATTATAAGTATATACTAACTTGTGATTCCATATGATTCAATCTAGGTTATGCTTGATTAATTTCTTATCTTATATTTTTATGGTTTTTTTATTTCCCTAAATAATAGTGTGTACTAATCTCATGAAATTCCAAGGCATATACCCCAGGAGTGTGAATTCCCAGAGTGGAGCAGGGCTCATTGTCATGTATCAAGATACCCCAGGTCATGCCCAAATATCCTTGTTGGAGTTTTCACTCCTAGATACATCTATGCAAAATATTCCTCAACCTTTTTGTATCTAGACACGGATGTATTTACTTGACAAAACACTAACTCTATATGTACAAAAATTTAGGGATGTTTTCTTATACTTTGTCTCATCCATACAGTACCTACTTAAGTGATCTATTCATAATTTCCCTAAATAACTAGACCCTTTTTTGATACCAACTATAGTGACCCTATCCTTTTACATATAACATTTCATGATTTTATGAATAAATATACATTAAAATACAATCCATGGGTCGTGAAGTCTTGTGTCTTTGAAAACTAGGTACATAAAACATAAAACATTGGGCTAAACAAAACTTCTTTATTTAATCTTGATAATGATATCTTTACTTAAATTGTGCTCATACACATTCATAGGATATCAATGGTAAACACATGAACCAAGGGATGAGATAAAAATCCTAGTAAGGGAATGAACATAAGAATAAAGCATAAGAACATTAGTTAGGTGGCATGATATAATGATATCAAAAGCATGGAACAAATGGAATCATAACATATAAAAATTGGAGAATATAAACATGGAATCATATAAATGTGGAAGAAACAAAGAAACATGACTTTAGTATGGGTCAAGGCTAACCGCAAAGATTGTTTCATATAGTAGCACAATCCAAGACTAACCACCAAGACCGTTGCACATAACATCTCATGAGACATCACTTTACCCAATGACTTAGAGTACTATTTGAGTTCCCCCATCAAAACATTTTCATGAATATTCCTTCCACATAAATAATCATATATAATCACCCACACATAAACATAAGGGTACCCATGGAAAAAAGTGTGTATCACAATCATGTCTTGAAACATAATAAATGGGCATATCATAAAAGTTCCCATGAATGAAAGGAACTAAAATATACCTGGAAATTAATAAGGTAAAGTATACAAGTAGAATGGTGAGTGATGTCAAGTAAAATTGACAACATATAAGAGGTGTATTTATGAAACTTTAGCATGAAAACATTTTTGATCAGATTTAATGGAAAATACTGTTGAACCATTAAAATAGAAAAGGGAGAAATAATTTATAAAAAACCCGAAGTGAACAAAAAATATTTTTACAATAAATGGAATTATTTTATAAATACAATGTTAGATTAAAACAGAAGATAGAGTGCATTTGAAATCAGATAAGAATTTGGGATGTTCCCTTGAAATTGGTTCGCTTATCGGGATAAATTAAGGAAGGAATCAAATACATAAATGTATATCCATGAAACAGAATTTGGGATGGATCAAGAAATAGGTGTTTTTATTATATAATCAGAATTTATAAGTTGTTCATAAAAAGAAAGGACTTCTTATTTTGGGTAAAAATAATTATAGATAACCCTGATAGAATAAAGGTGGTTCGGGTAGAATCCCTTAACTTATGTCTGATGTGGTTCTTCATTTGATATTAATGACATGAATAATCAAATTAGGTTAAATAATAAATAATTAGAAAACAATTTCTATATAAAAAATAATTATTACAACCTTTTATAGTTCATTAATACCCATTTGATTGGTTATAAGGATTAATTTTATTTTTTGTGTCCTTTTGTTTCCTTGGTTCTAATGATCAGTTCAATTATATTCATTTTCAAAGAAACATTTAAAATTGGGATTGTTGTCCAGAATTGGAGTTATATGTTATTAGTTAAATTACATGATTTTACATGATTTTAAATTCAATTTTTTTACTTAGAATTAAGATGAATCATTATTTAAATTATTGAATGATAATTGTTTGGGTTAATTTGCGGGTTTTGACCACAAATGACATGTTTTGTTTTAAAAATCAATACAATGTTTAAAAAATTATTCAAGAACCAAATATGAGGCATAATAAATATATTATGGTCTTTTTAAACCATGAAAATTGTTTCATCATCATAATTTAATATGATAATATAAATTAAAATCCCATCATCCTTGAATGTGGTAAATTAACACATCTCAGATGGTGTGTTCATTGATATTATAAAAGAATGGGAAATGAGATATTATGAAGAAATATTCCTTTACAATGATAAAATTACATTTAATGTATGGTACTAGAGTATTCACCACATTTAGATTAAAGGGGGATAGGAAAGAAAAATAAAAGAGATAAACTTAAAAATTAATGAAATGTTGAGAGACCCCTTATGAAAATTTGGCATCCTATTGACGACGTGTAAAATTCCCTAGATTTTTTATAGAGAGAAAAATGGTATCTCATCATATGGACCTAAAAATTAGAGTAATAGGGATACATAAAAATAAACTCCAACATATGAAAATGGAAATTCAATGAGATAACCTAAAAAGTGTTGATGAAAAGAGGAGGTTGAAAGGATTCTTTACCTTGTTGAGTTAATCCTAAAACATGAAGGTTGGGATCTTGAGGGCCTGAGGAAACCATTCCAAGACTTATTGGGTGGTAAAACACCCAGATATTTGAGGATGTAGGATTTGGAATTAATGAAAGAAAAAATATGAGTGGGTATTTATAGTAAAAGAGAGAGAGTTTTTTATTAATTTTAAAAGACACCTCATTAGTGGTTTTTTGGAATCTTATAGGCATTACCATGGTATTTTTACATTGTATTAGCCACTTGGGAAACCTAATATTATATATTACTATACATGATTCGACCAGAATATTTTATTAATTATTACATCTTTATGATATCATCAAACATACCGAAAACACAAAACTATATTTTTACTATTCACAAAAATTCAAATGTTTCAGAAAAATCCAAAAAATTCACCCCAACCATTTTTCTACATGTAGAATGAAAAATTGAAATTCATTTTTTGAAATCAATTTTATAAACATTTTTAATTTAATTTTTAAATTAAATTATAATTTATTCAATAGAATCAACAAAAAAACTATAACTTGTTTTATAACACCTTGAAAAAATAATCATGATCCAACAAAATTATATTATAACCACTAAAAATAATGAAAAAATTATGTTTAAATTTTATGAAAATTCATTTCCATTTAAAATTATTATATTAAACACAAATAGTAAATAAATTATTTCTGAAAAACAAAAATACCAATTCTTATACTATGATAATTTTTTCAATATTACTATGACAAAATTGTATTAGTACATTCATGGGAAATGTTTCTATTATTTTGGCCAATTTTCTATTCAATACAATTCATAATGGTATGCTACTATTCATAAGGGTATGTTACTATTCTTAAAAATATATATTTGTCTTATCCAACTCCAAATCACATATTGATCACAATTGTAGATGACTGTTTTTTCAAAATTAAAAACATCCAAGTAACAAACATATATTTAAAGTTCATTCAGTACTTATTAGTCCATTGTTTTGTGACTCCATGTTATTTTAAGAAAATATTATAATAATAGATTCCATTGAAAACGTTGGGTTGTTTTTGAAGAGGTTCATTTGTGGCCTAGATAGCCAATATGCTATTGTGTGAATATTATATCTTGGTTGTGGATCAGATTATAGTTATTTTATATGTCTGGAAGTAGGTTGTTCCCAAGTTTAAGTTATTTGTTCTTGGATTGAGGATGAAACACTTATTTTATTCTGTTTCAAGATTTTGTTGGTTTTTATTCTTTATAAATCTTATTACTGTATTTGTTTTCATGTGGCCAAAACAATACCCTGATAGTTAACCTTAACTAATGATTATATAAGTATTTTATTGAGTAAATTGATTTCAAAAACAGAACTAAATTTAATTTTTTAAAAGATTAGATATAATTATTTTTTGAATATTTTAAAAGATCAAAATTATATTATACTACATATTTCATTGGCTGGGAGAAATTATTTTAGTTGGGGGATTTTATTTTTTCTCGTTTTAGAAATATGTTTTTATTGAGTAACTCAAGTCACCCACCATTTTTAGTTAATCAATCTTACCATTAGACACATAGCACTGTAGATGTACTGTAGTAGTAGTAGACACTGTAGAAGCAGTGGACACTATGTGGGGTATTGTTGTAGGTGGGTACTGTAGTAGTAATATTCATAGAATGGGACTTAGGCCTATAATTTGTGGCATATCGGGAATGTAATGGGATTCATTCCCACTGGGGTTTGGGCCAAATATATTCGATGTAATAAAGTAGTCAGTTGGATGTGTTATACCTTGGAGGGGCTATGAGCTGCCTTTCAGGAATGTGTGTGTGTGGTGTGTTGTCTGTGTTTTATGTAATTGTACCCCCAACCACCTTATATAATACAGAAGGTTCTTGTACCAATAAGACTCTTTTATTTAATGGAAATAATTATGTTCAGTGTAAAATAATGATGAAAATTCATAATAATAGAATGGGTTTTTAAATTTGGAATACTATTGAAGATAGATATGAAATTCTACCACCTTATAAAAACACATAGGTTGATGCTAATAATTTTTTATAATAATAAATATAAAGTTGTGAATTCTATTTATTGTTCTTTGGGTGATGAATAATTTATTAGGAAAGAATCATTAACAACTTCTTTCGAACTATCAGACAATTTTGTTGCTTCTTATGAAGGAACAACTAATGTTAAATGTAGTTAAATACATATAAAATTAAATAAGATAAGTTTATTATAAGAACTTATTAGATTGTTTCTGTCATGCATCTCAATTTCAATGATATTTTTTAATCAATTAACACCGTGGTGAATCCTATTTCATATAATGAAAAAGTGATGTGACTATTAAGATGCTTACATGAAACATTATGAGGAACCTTAGTCTATATTATAGAATCGTATGATATTAATAAACTACATTTCAATGAGTTGATTGGAAATTTAATTATGTATGGATAAGTAATTGAAATTAGTAGTGAAGAGTAATATTAACCTAAAATTAGGTCTATATCCTTCATTTTTTCATCATCAAAGTTGAAATAAAATGTTCATACTAAAATTTTAAGTGATGAAGAATCACTGGTTGATAGTGATGAAGAGATGGACCATCTGGACAAAATGTTTAAAATATTTTATAAGAAAAAAATATTTAGGAAACTAAGATACAAAGGAATATATGAAAATAATACAAATTGGAAAAATTATGGAAGAGGGATGATACTCAAAATGTGATCATCTGCTATGTGGGAAAGAGAAAAGGGAATGTCAAAGATTATTATACAAAACTGATGTATAAAAATAAGTGTGAGGATTGGGATATTAAATGAAATAAATAAATGAAATCTAATTGGAGTTCTTTAGAAGTTAGATCAAGTGGTTTCCACACTATCTAGGAATAAAAACATGATATTAAAAACATTATACTATGAAAAAAACATATGAGGTATCACATATGTTTCCTTGTTCTCCTACACTTATTTAAAACCATTCTGGAGTGGGAAATAATGATGAAAATATATCAAATGAGGAGTGTTTGGAATATTGTATCCTTATGGAATATACATTCACTGAGATTAAATATAAGTGCACAATTCTATTGAAAAAACAAGCCACAGTTGTTAATTTTAAATTTGATATTGTTTTTAAAAATGTGAACAATGATTTTTTTAAAAGAAAATACTAAATTAAAATTGGATAATGAGAAAGTAATAATGGAATTAGGGAGATTCACTAATGGTAGAGATACTATCACACATATAATTGGATAAGTACATCTCTGACTTAGGTTATGAAACAAGAAAGATTAGAATTCTCAAGAACATTTTTTTCTTAAATATAGTTCAAGAAAACATGATTCTAATTTTTATTCAACGGGACCCAATTATGTTTTTGTTCAAAAAAGTTTTTAAACTAATTTATGAATCCCATTAAGAAATTATGGGTTCTCAAGGCTTTAATTTATGAAATTTTTGCATCGAAAAATATTTGGGTACCAAACTCACTTTTGGGGTAAATATTGTCTTTTAGGGAACTTACTTCAAGAGATCCAGCAAGAACCTACGGTACATGGGTAGTGGTGTTACCATAAAAATTAATGGAGATTATTCAAGCAACAAAAATTTGATAATTTTTTATGGTTTACATGTCACTTTTGTTGATAATGAAAAAGGTAATATAATTGTACTTTGCCATGATGGTGATTATGACTCAGTTTTAATATCTAATTTATTTTTTGCAAATGGTTGAAAAAATATACTTAGAATCTCACATCTATGTGATGATTTTTTTCATAATAAATGTGAAAATTATACTTGTGATAATTTTGATCATAAAAATTCATTATTATTTACTAATTTCACAAATGACAATGTTTATACTATTGATTTTGATATTTTATTTTCCAAATACATTTATTATCTAATTTCTTTTGATAAAAAATCTTTATTTTGGAATAAGAGACAAGGACATAGTAATATTCTCCCATGAAAAAGTAAAACTAGAACATAGTTACTTAAATATATACCTAAACATGAATTCCCTAATTAAAGATCTGTATCCCCTATCAATAATGGAAATAAAAGAAGATATCTTTCAAATCAAAGAAAAAAGTTGCATTTTCCCAACAACTAGTGTAGGTTCGCATTCCTTTTTTTAGACCATCTAGAGTAACTTGTCAAAATGGAGTAAATAATGTCTATATAATTATAGATTATTGTTGTAGGTATTCTTCAGTATTTATTTTATATCAAAAGAAATTTTTTTTCTTACTTTTAAAAATATTCTAAATATATAAATAACATCATTAGACATAGGATTAAGACATTATGTAGTGATCACGACCTTGAGTCTGAAAATCAAAAATTTGAATCATTTTTCTAAAAGATGGATTTAATAATAAATTCTATTCAAATAGAACCCCACAATAGAATGGTGTTATAAAATGGAGAAATATGATATTTAAAGAATTTTCTTAATTAATATGACCTTTACGTCTACTTTTGGGTAGAGGATGCACATAAAATATTTTATATAATTAACAATGGTTTAATAAGACCACTCTAAAATAAAATCAATTTTCGATTATCGAATTTTAGAAAGTATAAGGTTAATTAAATTATTTTTTTTGATTTCTTTATCCTTAACAATTTGGATAATATTGATAATTTTTTTCCAAGAGTGATGACATAATGTTTCTTTGAAATTCATCTTCTATAAAATCATATAGAGTGCTTAATAAAAGAACTGATATTGTGGAAGAGTCTATTCATATAATGTTTAATGAAAGATATCAACATGAGCCTAAAACTCTTTTTAAAAATGTTACGGAATATTTTTTAAAATCTTAACATTAATTCCAAATCTTCTCACATTTTATTGAAATATGATAAAAAATCCTCATGTTGTGGGAAAAATTCAAAACCCGAACCAAAATTTGTTAAAGAATATGATATAAATAAACCTTCATTTAAAATTCAATGACGAATCATAAATACCATCATCCAGAATCTATATTTGGATACCAATATAGAGGTACAAAAACTAGATATTCTCTTAGAAATTTTGTTATAAATAAACAATTCTTATCACCTCTTAATCCTAATAAAATTATTATTAAATTTTTGATAAATTCTATGTGATGGAAATTCATGAGGAACATAATGAATTTTTATAGAAAACGTATTTAGGAATTTTATTTATACCAAATCAAAATATCATTATTACAACTAAATGGGAGTTTAGAAAAAGGTTGATGTGTTAGAAACCCTTGTATGAAATAAATCTAGTTTGATTTTATAAGGGTATTGTTAAGAAGAGGGAATTTATGATGAGGAAACCATTTCACATATAACTAGACTAAATGAAATTAGGATACTTATTACATATAACACTCATTTTTATTTAAAACTATATCAAATGGATATAAATAGAGCATTCATAAAAAGATATATAGTTCATGATGTTTTTTCTAAACAAACCCCAAGATTTCGAAATCCCAATTTTTCAAATCATATTTTTAACATAAAAAAATGCGTTATATGGTTTAAAACGGTTTCTTAGTGCTTGATATGATAGGCTCATATATTTTCTCATCTCTAAAGGATTTTCCATAGGAATAGATGATCCTACCCTTTTTATGAAAATAATTTCAAAAGGTATTTAATTTTACAAATCTATATTGATGATATTATTTTCAGATCTTCTAAAATTTATGGTGTAATGATTTTAAAAAAATAATGAAAAATGAATGGGAAATGAGTTTAATTGGTGAATTAAAATGATTTCATGGTTTTCAAATTACTCATAATTAATAAATAATTATTTTAAATCAAATAAAGAACAAAAAAATTATTATAAAACGTTCTTTTTGGATAACACTAAATGTAGTGACAATCTCACAATTTCCACATATATGTTAGATATTGATGATGTTGGAAAATTAGTGGATCAAACCTATTATATAGGTATGATTAGAATTCTTATATATTTAATTTCTATCTAACTTGATATTACTTTTGCTGTGTGTTATTGTTTTCAAATAAACTTAAAATATTCACATTTTTATATTATTATAATTATTTTCAGAAACCTCAAATATAAAAAAAAAACTTACCGTTATTATAATCTACAAGAAAAGAATTTGGCTTAGTGAGTTTTTTAGATTCTTATTTTTTAGTCACATATAATATAGAAAATGTACCTTGGGAACATGTCATATTTTTTGAATATCTCTAGTTTCTTGCGGTAGTAAGATGAAAAATTGTATTATGATGACTACTAATGCAGACAAATAAATAGTTTTAGGTAGTTTCTATTTTCAAATTCTATGGATGACACCTACTCTTCCAGACAATTGATAAAAATTTAGACATGTCCCTATAACTCATGACAATAAAAGTAGAATATATATTTTTAGGAATCTTGTATCTCAATCTAGAAAAGGTAATATTTATGTTAGACATAATTTTTTGAGATATGAATTTCAAAAGGGTTATATAACTCATGCATTCATAGGAAGAAATCATCATCTTGCTGATATTATTAGTAATACATTTATTGCTGAAAGATTACAATACATCAAATAGGTATTAGGAATGATACATTAAGGTTAAACTTTATTTTTGGGAAGTTGTCGTTGGAAACTACCCACCCTTTAAAGTTACAAACATTTATAAATTACTCACCATTAAGAAATTAACCACCATTGGAAATTACCCAGCATTTTAAATTCCCACAACTAAAAAATACCCACTGTTGGCTGTTAACCAATATTTGAAATAACCCACTGTTATAAATAAACCACTATTTGAAATAATCCACAATTTACAATTTTTATTTATAATTTAACAATTTTATTGGTTTTCAATTTAAAATATTTATTTTTTGTTTTGTTTTTCAAATCCTAGAATTATATAAACTGAGGATTGAATTTAATTTTGACTCACCCTCTCCCTCATGTATATTTCTCTTAGATACTATCAAAAACCCTTTCTCTCATGGACTATTATCCATATATCATCCTCACCTGACCTTTCACTCCATTGTAATGCTAAGAGTAAAGAGACATACTAAATAATATCTCAAGGAGTCACACCTTTCAAAGAATAAAAGTGGATAAACAAGCTGATACTTAGCCAAACCACAAACTCGAAACTAGAAAATCATACAACAGTTTCTAAGAAAAAAGTAAATTACAAATGGTTGTTTTCTAACATGGAGGTTTTTCTAAAGGTGATACATGACTATATATAGATAGACAAGTTATCATGTAATTATAGACCATTATTTCCTAGGTTGGTTCACCAATTTTATTAATATGATAATTTTAGTTTTGGGAAAAATAAATATTTCTTTAAAAGTAGGATATATGTATAAACGGTTTTCTTATGTAAGAAACAATGGGTAAAGATCATTAAAGTACCTCATTATGGAGTATAAAATAACTATCAAGGTTCAATTCCAACTGATCAGGATTATCTTGCGATAATAATGATTTAGTGGAGATTATTGGAGCTGAAACTCTATGAATAAATACTACAAATGAATTGAATAACAAGTGTAGATTACGATTTATGATTATGCAGCACATGTTATTCCATATAAAAAGAGACATCAACACTATGAGATATGATGGTGTGTATCTTTAATAAATTAAGAAACGATGAGTGAAAATCAATTTTTTATGATATCTAATGGTGAAAATGTATGATACGTGAATGAAATCAAATAGTTATAATTAATTTATATAGCCTAAGTTCATTTTGGTCATTATTAAGGCCAAACGATTAGTTGATAAAATTTTAATTCCAAATAGGGGGGTGTTGGATTTTTCTTGACAAAAGTTATCGGTAATTTTATGAATGAAAATTGGACACCATGGATAATGAAATGGGTAGAAGATGTTGATATGATATATCATGATTTAATCATATAGATCACCCAACTAGAATAAAGAGAACAAATTATCCTATTTTTAAGTGAGATGAGGTAGTAGATTACATCGATGAAGAGTAAGAAGAAGTGGAGGTTGTGGAAAATAGTGACGAGGATGAGTTTTTAGTTGATGAGGATAGTTACCGAGAAACACCTAAGATCGTAGTGGTATATTTTGGTCCATCTAGTCCTCCAATATCTCTATCTTCTATAGAAACTATTTTGTGTGAATGGGATGAAGATTTGGATACTAAGGATTCATGACAATAATTTTTTAACAGTTGTTTATAATGATAGTCTAATGAAATTGTGGTTTTTCAAAATAAAAATGTTATTTTGATGAAAATGGAAATGATTGTTGTGATGGAGATGATAAACATGAAAGAAATTATGACGTCAATGGAAGTGACGATTGATCTAATCAAGGTAGTCCGGATGATCATGTGTTGACTCAGACTCATCATCCATCTCCATTTCTCTCTATTTCAACTTGGTCTAAGTGGAGACCATTTATTTTTCATAGTGTTGATACAGATATTTATGTAAGATATTATATGAGGTAATTTCTTGAGGTTGAGGAATTTTCTATTTTTATTTTCCTTATAGTTGACCCAAAAGGCATTGGAAATGATGACATATCTTTTATTTAGATGGGTGTATGGTCTTTCGATAAATAAGAATGATTATCAAGGTATGTGTGTCTTGTATTGGACTATTACGACATAGACGATGATGATAATTATCCAAAAATTCATGGTGGACTTGGTATCCAAGTTGGAGTTTACTATTTTCATTTATTCATTTTATGATAATAAAAAATGAAGATAATACTTATGGAATATATATTATAGTGAGAAAATTATGGATATTTTGTTTTGTTTTGTTTTGTTTATTACCCTCTATTGGAAATGATATTATACGTATTTGAATATCATATCTTTGATACTAAATTTATGTATCTTCTATTTTAAAATTTAATAAAAAGTGTCACATTATATGTTTATTGTATTAAGAAGATGTCATTTACATTTTAAGTACATCTATTTTATTATAAAGTTTATTTTATATATGTTTTCTAAAATTCCATGATTTGTGAACATCAAAGAGGGGATATTATTGGAATTTCATTTTTTATAGGAAGAGTATTGGTATTTCCTTGTTTTGATGCTAAAAAAATCATAACTCTTATGATCATAATGAATTTTACGTATTATTATAGTATATTATTTCATAAATCATAATTTGAATAAATTTGGATTTTTTTTTTAAAAAAGTCACTACCAAACCTGACTCACCTCTAGAAAAGAGTCCTCACTAGACCTCACTCACTACCAAAAAATAGGCCCTAATAGATATGAATCACAAATAGAAGAAAGTCACCACTAGACTTGATTCGTCTCGATAAAAAGGGTAACTCGGAGATAATGATCACCACTAGAAAAGATTCACTTCTAGAATTGAGTCACCCATAGAAAAGAGTCTCTGCAAGAACTGATTCACAACTAAAAATGAGACACTATTAGGTGACCTTTAATCAGATTACTCATGGATGAATATGAGTTACTTTCAGATGAACTACCATCAAATTAACTACCCCAATCTTGACCTACCACCATATAAAATCAACACTATACTTACACACCTCCATACATGAGTCACCATTAGCAATTTCCACAATCCCTATTCTGAGGCATTTGAATTAAAATATACCAATAAATATACCATTTAATTCAATGTGAATGATTATTTAATGATTATTCATTAATTATTCCATAGACTCATTGAATACAAACTCAGATCCTAATATATGTTTTCAAAAAATAATTATTATTTTCCATCAATGGATGATTGTTCCATCAATTATTTTTTTTTCTAAAGGTAACTTTGTCTAGTTCTCTGGGTGTGATACTCATATGACATTAAAAATGTCATATACAGTAATATCGATCTAGGCATGCATAAAAGTCATTGATAAATGTGGAACTCATCTATGTTCCTGGAACCTTGAAAGATTGGATCATCCTAATGTTCAATATTTCACTCTATTTTACTACTAATTTTACAAAGACAACATGATCTCCTAACTAATCCATATCCATGTAGACTCAAATGCTTTGAAAAATTCAGACTAATCAATACTACCTTTTCTAAATCATAATTCTCACTTGTTTTATTTGTTTATTTACATTTGATTAATGTGTTGTTTTTTTATTGAGACATACTAACTCAAGTGTTAGAAATGGAGAATACTATTTATTTTCATTACTATATATTTATATATATACCAATGGTATTTGTGGAATTGGTGATGTGTGGTAACTTAATTTTTTTTTCTGAGAGATACTGTGGATGAGATCCATATGTGGTCTGGATAGCTTATATTCTTTTGGGTTAATACCCGATCTAGGATGTGGAATAGATTTTAGTTATATAATCCTCTTGGCATTGAGTTATTTCAATGTGGTGGGGGATAGTTCTTGGATTGGGGCTAAGCACCTTTTTTTATTCCATTTCATGATATTGTTTTGTTTCATTCATGAAAAATATTAAAACTTTATTTGTTTTTAAGTTGAAAAACACTATACTACTTTTAGAGTTAATCTTATCTAGTGTTTATTTGAGTATTTTATTGATTAAATTAATTGAAAAAGTTAAAAAAATTATATTTGTTTAATTATGTAGCAATAATGATTTTAGGAATCTTTTAAAGGATCAAAATTATATTAAACTGGTATTTGAGATTATTAGGAGATTTTATTTTATTCATGGTATTTTATTTGAAATTATTTTTAATAGAAATATTTATCGAGTAACTCAATTAACCCCCTCTTGAGTTACTCAATTTGACCAATAATTATATAATTTTATTTGGGTTTAATTATTTTGTACATTTTTTGATAGATTATTTTCTTCATATCAGTTATTTCAATAGGTTAATTTTGGATTCAGTCATTTGGTTCAATTTGGGTTTGGTCATTTGGATAATCATAGGTCTATTAAATTGGATAATTTTTTGTTATGTCAATTGGTTCATCTTGGGATTGGTCATTTGGTTAATTTTTGGGATATGTCATTCAATTTTTTTTTTGGGTTTTTCAATTTATTAATCTGGGTTTTGAAAATTAGTTAATTGACCTATTGGTTAAACATGCATTATATAAATTGTTTCATCTTGAGATATGTCAATTGTTAAATTGTTACATCATGGGTTTGGAATATATCAATTAGTTAAGTTTGGGTTATGCCAATTTTTTAATCTTTTGTTGCATCAATTCATTATTTTTTTGGTTATTTCAATTTGTAAACATTGGGTTATGTCAATTCGTTAATTTAGGGTTATGTAAATTTGTTAATATTGGGTTATGTCAACTAATTAATCATTTTTTATTCCAGTTTTTTAATTTTCGGTTATGTCAATTTTTTAATTTTGGTTTATGTCAATTGGTTCATTTTGGGTTTGTTCATTTGGTTAATTTTGTGTTATGTAATTTTGTTAATTTGGGGAATAGATATCTTTTTTGTTTTATTTGGTTAGTTTTGGGTCATCTCAATTGGTTATTTTTGGGTTAGCTCAATTGGATAATCTTTAGGTATGTCAATTGGTCAATTATGGGTAATGTAAAATGGATTGTTTTGTTTTATGTTAATTGGTTCATCTTGGGTATGTTCATTTTTTTAATTTTGGGAATAGTTATTTGGTTCATCTTGGGTTATGTCCATTGGTACTTTTGGGTTTACTCATTTTATTCATCCTTGAGTTATTTCATATTTGATTTTTTTCCAATTGGTTTTTTTTTCAATCATGTCACTTGGTTCATCATTGGATTATTCCATATTTTATTTAGTGAATTTGGTTTTGTTTTCATTATGTCTATTGGTTCTTTTTAGGGTCATGTAACTTCTAGTTAGTTCATTGGGCCATTTGTTCCTTTTTGGGATAGAAACATTATTGTACATGGGTTTATTTTTTTTGGTTTTTTTGGTTATTTTATTTTTCCACTTTTTTATGTCTTTTAGGTTAGGTTATTGCTTTTAATTTGGGTTAGAACTTTTTAAGTAAGAAGGAAATCTCCCTTCATTTCAAAAAAAAACAATCCATAATACCTAAGTGGTAAATAATATCCAGAAAACAATTAAATGACAAAAATTAACATTACATCCTTCTATATCATAATGTCCATGACATTAAATATAATCAAAATGGCTTTAACTTTTTCTGAAATCCACTAAATTTATTATTATTAAAAAATAAATCTTCAATAAAGTTTCACCAAAGTCAAATTAATATCTAAAATAAACAAATAAAATTATTTCAAATAATTATTATTCATACAAATCAACTAAATATAAATTAAAATTTTATAAAACATTCTCCCAAATTTGATTATAAAAATTAATAAATTCAATATACCCACACATTTCCAAAATAAATTTTTATTCAATGAATAATTTTAGAAAACAATTTTCATTCTTAAAAAGTAATAATTTAAATGTATCCACTCCATGTCAATACCTTGTCCCAATTTTAGAACAAGAAATCATAATAATACCTTATTACTTAACTTGAGTATTTATATCCTTATATTAAAGGCATTCAGGAGAAGAAAATATAAATTTAATCATAAAAATACCTTATTACTTAACTTGAGTATTTAAGAATTAAAATCAAAATATTTATGATTTAATAAATTAGAAAAGAAAAGTAAATATAATTAACCACTTTAGTAACAATATAAATTTTGATATTATTTATATTCATATTAAAACACCTCCCACCTTTCATTCTCAGGAATTATAGTGCGCCCCCAAAGTGTGAAAATAAATCGTAACATATATGTTCCTTTGGTTTTTTCCAACACATCCTACAAAAAATAAATAAAATTATTAAAAATTCAATTTTAAATGAAACCCATTAATGATTAAGAATAACATTATTTCATTACTCATACAATAAGAGATAATTTAATGATATTGTGTTTTTGGAAGGAATGAGAATATTTGTAACCCCTCTAAATTAGAAATGAATCTACTATTCAAAAAACATGTAAGTCGTCTCTATATGATCATAACAAACCCCTATGAACAAATAATAATGCAACATTAGCAGTTTCACCATCAGTAATGTTAATCCCATAGTCCTATGAGCATGTTAATTCATATAAATAAAACAATAATATAGTTATAAATTTAAAATAATTTAATACCCATATCTTTTTACCTGATACCTCATTGATTTCATAACAGAAATTCATCCATGAGACAGCTTTCATTATAATGATATCATTGAACTTAGATAATGTTACGACAAATCTTCTACACCACCTAGTATAATTACCTATAATTTCATGGTATTCATTTTAATCCACCATTATTTGTGATTTATGATTCTAGGGTTCATGAATCGGGGTGAAACCTTATATCCTATTATAATATTCCATTGAATAAGATAAAATAATAACAATGAAAAATAAACTCATAGTACAAATAGAATAAATGATTTTATATTATATTAAACACTAAAAATAAGAAATACTGGATGAAGGGTTCTCATTAATCTAATATAGATCTGTAGGATATCCTAGATCGATAGCCTCAGAATGATGTGCCTATTCCTATTGACACACTAGGTCATCCTCATGCACTAGAGTAGAAGTTGATGGAATAGAATCATTAGATCCTTGATGGATAATATGAAATAGAGCCGGGGTAGGAATGGAAGGGTATGTATAAAATGATTATGGATACATCATATGGTATTGATATCGTATAGGTAGGAACAACTATGGAGTTGCGTAGACATTGTATGAGAAGAATAGGATACGTAAGATGATGAAAGAGGTAAAGTTGGTAACAACACAAGAGGAAGTGTCGACATTTTATGAGAGGTGTATTCTAAATAAGATGATTATGGAGGAATGGGTGGGACAATACTTGGAGGCTCACATATAGGATTACAAGTTGTGGTGGATGGGGTGTACATTAGTGGGTTTGGGTGTGAATGGGTATGATTTTTGTTCTATGTAGCTCTATGAGAACCCCACTCAGACCAATACTAGTAGGCCTAGGATGAGAAGTCAACTCTTGTACATATGAATATCCCTAAATTAATTAGATTAATAATAATAACATGACATTAAATGTAATAAATAATAAAAATATCGCAATTATTATAATCGTGTAGGGAACTAATGGAGGATATTGTAGCTCTCACAATTTTCAATTTTTATCAAATAATCTCATACTTTGAACATCTTCAATATATTTCAGAATATGAAATTTAATGAAATTTTATTTTATTTAGAAACAGTTTAAAAAAAATATGTATGTCGTTTAGAAGTCAAAGGAGTCACAAATAATAAGATAAGATGTTTTTGAAACACAAAATTAAAATCAAGTCATACATTTTTGAAATACTCATTTTAAGCCGAATTTTCAGAGTTGAAATAAATATAAATAAATACAATGAAAAACAAAAAAATTAAACAAAAATATATTTCAAAACTAAAACTAAATTAAAGTAGTTATATTAGTATCAACCTTAAAATCCGGTGTTAAGGTAAAATTACTAAACTGTGAACATATATGATTTCTATTATATATTATCCACTGCAACATTAGATTCAATATCAATTCACTCAATGAGAAATTTTGAGTTATCAAATACAATATTATGACCTACACTAATTGGGGAATCAATGGTATAAATTTCATCCCGACCATCATGAAAAATATTTCTTTGGATTACTTCAATAATGACATCGTAATAAGTTCATAGGTGATATTTCATATAAAACACCTTTTTTGTATTGATGCCAAAATAAATGGTTTATCAGTAGTTTTTAATTGATTCAATTTAATAAATCTAAATCTGCAGTCACTCATAAATATACCATGTCACATCATTGAATCAAAACATTTACATTTCATAACAGTGACTTGACCATGTGAGTATTAATCCGATGATAATATTTTCTCCATAAGTCAATAATAAGATACACTTTAAATACCTATCCCTATTATCTGATGAAGTGGTGTAGTAGTCCATTTTTTTAATTAACATAATTCCATCATGAATTATTCTCACATTCATCACTCGACCAGTTTTAAAATATTTATTCTCATTGAATATTAAATATTTTCTTTCACAAACAAAAAAGATGGTGCTAAAATACAATAATATTAATTCTTGATAGACAGACTGAACATGTGAACTCAATACCTGAAATATATAACAGTAAAAAAATTAAATGTTTATCTGTATTTTATATTAATTAAAGTAATGGTGTTACCTTTGATTTCAACCGTGCATTAAAATCCTTTCAATAAAAATCCTCCCCGCTTCTAGACATTAATGATCAATGAACTATAAAAATAATTTTTTATGTTTCCTATTTACAATAATAATAAATGTTTAAGTTATATATAAAATGAAATTGTATGATACAATGTATAAAAAGTCAAATTAAATACTACATAAAGTCATTAAACAAACAAGAGCTGAACAAGAATGTGTGATGTGCCCTATGCCGCTCTTCAAGGATCAATGTGTCCAATGTATATGACCCATGAATACATGATATCTGAGGAAGATATTGGAATGAGGGATAAATTTTTCCATACCTATTAGCTTCTTTTCAATTTGTTTGGTTATGTCTTGTTCTCATATTAGAAAAATACATTAGAAAAAAATCAATAAAATCTTTATATAGATAACCCATCAAACCAGAATCATCATGGTGATTCTTATTTCAAATGTAATATTTCATTATGCACTTATTTTTTTATGTATGATACATAAAAAACATTTATAAGTCTCCCAAGAACTATTTTAGTTTGAAAATGCGCAGTTAAATGCATCATGCATATGAAAATTTAAGGACATTTTTAAAAAACTCACACAAAATTAATAGAGCATGGTACTGAATTTTTATAAATAAAGACAAGGATACAGATTTTTAAAAAAGGTGTCCATAAAAATTTCATTGTCTAATAATTTTCTCCCATACATTACTGGATCACAAATACTGTAATTCTATTAGAATCAATTCATAATGAAATATATGTTAAGAATGACTTTTTTTTGGAATTTTAGTTTCAACTACATTATATTAATTTTTTTAGATATATTTTTGAAATGTAAATCAAAACCATGATATTATCCAATACATCCAGAATTATATTTTTCACTAAAGATGTCATCAAATAAGAAGCACAAGGAATACTTTATTTTTTTCAGCGATACATAATGAATTTATTTCCCAAATAATATCCCATTCCAACAAGTCTCGAGAAATTTTAAGTCATATATGGTCCTATCCATGATATTTAGAAGAAATAAAAGAAATATTTCACATTTTTTGTTTCGATGTGCATTACTTCTAAACAATGGTGTAATGAATTGTTAAACTAATATGGAACCTCAAAAAAGATACTCTTATTTTTCTAATTTTAACTCACTTCGATGTCAAAATTATTACTCTTTTTATATGTCAACTATGATTTCTCTAATGAAACAATAAATTATTTTAATTCATTATGAAAATCATTTCATAACATAAGTTGAGGTGGTAGATCAGTTTCAATAATGTTATCAATCCTACGATGATTCTTTCTATATTGATGATCCATCGGGAAGAATCATCGATTCCCTAGAAAACTGAGATTGTGAAGGTATTTAAGCCTTGTTGGCCATGAATTATTCATAAAAATATAAAATGATATTTTTCTCTTCATGATATTACTATTAATAATTTCATAATTAGGTAATTGATTTATAGTTTAAAAAAGTCCAACACTGATCTGAATTGTTTTTTTGAAGAAAAATCGAATGTTCACATATGCGTATACCAAAGTAGATTCAACCATCATATTAATGGTTTCAGGTATCCATCAATATAATTTCTATGATCAAAAGTTTTATATATTGTTATATAAAATAATGTGAATTTTTTTTCATACACATCCCTAGAGGAAGATTATAAATGTGAATAAAAACATATCACATATTGTTAGAATTAAACATCTTATCAAATAGATTTAGATAATCAAAATATAGATCAAACATGAAATTACACTCCTCAACTTAAAAATAATGTTGTTGTGAATCAAATTACCTCCATGTAAATTGATTTTTTGTATGAACCCACTCATCATTATCTTTTTTCTCTCAGAATAATGCTATCATATATTGGTTGAGATATCTGTAGACATGAATAGATTTTGAATCCTAATAATCAATGGATAGTGCCGCTTAAATTTATATGGAACATGAGATAGTGTTACATATGAATTTTTCATCCATCGTGTTTCGCCACATTATTTACAGTCATTAAAGTTTTTTTTCCTTCCAAAATAAATAGTAATCATTCAAAGAATCATGAACTTTATTATTCAGAAATCTAAGATTCTTAATTAAACTCCATGACTTATAATGATTTGAGGTAATATCTCCACCATCAAAAAGAAAGTTCATCAAAATGTTAATAATACAATCAAAAGTTATATTATAAGTTCGATATATTTTTCCCATTATATAAATACATTGAATATTAAAACTATGTCATTTTAATTAATTAATAATATATACGAGTTCTTTCATCATAAATAAATTTTTTCACTTTATCAATATCATCATAATCATTAATGTTTTTATTTTGATTGATATCATTGTCTTATTTCGCAACCATACCATCTCTCTCATGATGATGTACAAATGGAAACTGATCTAATATCAAATTCTCTATACCACTTCTTTCTATCCATTCATGAAAAGTAAAAGGATGTCTCTTCTATTTATTGTGACGCCCAAAATAATAGTTTATTTGAAATATAAATTTATATATATTATAGTAACATCTCTAAAAACTATCCTTGGTTTTATAACATGACTATGACATGAGAACTATGAAAAACCTCCATCTGAAGTATTTTTAAATGAAAAATCTAACAAAAATCCAACTTCTTTTGAAAAGAGGTTGAAATCTGACCCGAATGATACATCTAGACTCAATCCATTCTAGTAAAGAAAAATATTTATATTCAAATCATCAGCTTTATCTATGTAAAAAATTAATTCACTAAATTTTAATATGAATGTTATCAATGAATACTATTAACCTGTAAATTAAAGTAAATTTATAAATCACATATGCTACAAGAAATTCGTAAAAATAAAAAACCAAGGTATGTATTCCAAACATTTAGTAATTCAATATCATGGTGGATAAAGTTAATTACATTGAGACAGTGAAAGGTGATACCCAAGGATTCATGTATAAAGAATAAATCACCAATATATAATCAAAGAAATAACCATAATTAAATGAAAATAAATTCTTACTTTTCAAATTATCATAATACTTTGAACATCATAAAATACATTAGAGATATCTGAAATATAATTAAATGGAAAAAATTATCGATATAATGAATATAGGAGAAGAAGGAATACATTAATTTAACAACTAATTAATCATCATGATGTACAATATTATAGATAAATTTTATTCATTTTAATATTTAATCTACAATTTATTTTTATAGATATTTGAACCCACCAGAACAATGGATAATATTTTTTATTTTTATAAAAAATTTATTAGAATCCCCATACCAGAATTGTTATGAAATCATTTATTCATTCATTTATAATTTTGGAGTTACTATTCAAGGAGATGTCTTCCATGATTTAGGTTCCCTTGGCTTATTCTGTTCATTAAATTGGGAACTAATATTATCTATGAAGGAGATAGAAAGTCCACCATTCCTGGGTGTGGACCAACCTATCTGGAGTCATTAATTCATAATAGGAACAATCAGTTTAGAATTAAAAAAATATAGACATGGAATATCTAATCCTCCAATTATTTATTATAGGATCTTGAATTTATAATAATGATCCATAATTAAAAAGATATATATTACCCAATTCAATAATTAAAAAACTAAACCAATTCTTAATAGAAAAAAATACTTGAAAATAAAAGAATAATTATTGATGATGATTAAAGAGAATGATAGAAAAAAAGTGTCTAATATATATAATTCCTTGGTTTATGATCTAGTGAATATAAAAAACTTATTAACATCTCCTTATCAATGGAATTATGTCTAAGTCACCCCTATTTGAGTGATTTACTCTCACACTCTCTTAAATTCACATTTTTAATGGTCTTATACTTCTATTCATTAGTGATAATCGTAATGAAAAATTGTTATAGTGTAGATCCCATTATACCCAATATTTATAGTGAAGGTAGTATTCTTGTACATACATTATAGAGAAATACCTTAATTAAAACAGAATTGACATGTAACAAAAAATGATTTAGAGTGGAAGGGAATTTAATTTAATGTGAAACACGAAATGAATTAAATAAAAATCCATTGGAACACTAGTAAAATCCCCATTTAGTCACATCTTAGAAAGAAATAAATATCACCCCACATGATATCTATGATTGGGTGATAAAAAAATAAACTATAAAATATAGAAACTATGATATAGAATGAATTTAGAGGCTTCAATTTATAGAGAATAAATAAATATTCATTTAATTATTCAATACATAATTTCGAAGGATAATATGGAATACTTATCATGGAAATCCAACCTTTTTCAAAAATATTCATGCTCATTCGTCCCTTAATAAATTATTTAATAGATAATACAATTATCATTACTATTTTTAATTATATTATTTATAACAATATACCTCAATAGATTATATATATATATATATTCCCATGGTTAAATATTTTTAATCTCATCTGGAGTTCCCCCTTTATCACATTTCTCATTTATCAAATAACTAAAAGATAACTAATTTAACAATCCTATTTTATATTGAATTTAAATATGGATATCATGATCAATTGATATGAAATTCCCTCAATAAATTTCTATAGATTAAATTTTTTTCATAATCACTAGAGATTCACAACATCAATACACACCAATGCATGACCTGTGCATGGACATCCATGCTTCATGATTGATCGATTGACTTCTTGACATGAAAAATAAAAAAATAAAAAAATCATATATTTTAATTTCATTAAAGCCACTTTTTGATGTTTATTAGAAACCCATAGACTAAAAAAACAAAAACATCAAACCAATCTCAAAAACTAATCAAATAGAGCACAAGAAACATACTTATACAAAAACATCCACATACAATACCACTCCAAGGAAAAATATTTAGATCAAAATCTATAATTCTAGAAAAAATAGGGAAACCAAAAAATCCTTGGAATCCAAAAAAACACCAAACCAAATAAAGATAAATTTTAATGAAATGGGCTAGTTTTATTCTTGGAATGAATAAAAACACATGATTTCTATAATAAAAAACATGATTTTTTTACTAAATCTATATTTAACCATCATGAAAAATTGAATATATTAGATAAATCACATGATGAGATGGTTAAAAATGAAAAAAGCTCAATATATGAGTTAAAAGTTTTAGAACTCACTTTTGATATGTTAAAAAAGATATGAATCAAAAAATTGTTGAATAAGAGGAGACTGTGGATGATATGGGGGTCCTCCTATCACTCGGGTGAATTAAATTATTGTAGACTTATTGGTGAATGGGGGAGGTTAGGATCTAGTGGATTTGTGAAAAGTTTATACCAACTATAATGATTTTTTTGTTTCGCATAATCTATACCAATATTTTTAACAAACCATTAGTGTAGCATTATCTATACCAAATGTTTTGATACTCCATAGCTACAGTCTATATCTATGAACTCTATACCAACAGTTAATGAAAACCATGTGTATTGAGGCATGGTGTATCCCCACTTTCTAGCAGTGTTATACAGAAGGCCAACCCCTAGAGAAAATCCTATGAAAGGTCTCCCTAAAAATAATTATTTCACATTTCAAAAATTAATTTATTAAAAACACTTGGTTGACACTCTATCCAAACAAAAGAAATTATTTTACCCAGTCACACCCTCTAATAATCTATTTGACTACCCATAGAAATCAATTTACATACACTAAAACAGTCTCTTATTTTTAAAACATCAATTTCCTTAATGGTAATTCCATAAAAACTAAAAATATTAAATCAATAGCCTAACCAATATTGTCCCCAAAATCCATTTCACTTATGAATTATATTTTTTTATTATAATTTAAATTACATTTCCTTAATTTCCATGAAACAAAAAACGAAAATTTCTTCTAGTGTATTTACATTATGTTACGTACTATTATCATATTTCATCTTTAAAATATGTTATGTAGTGTTATCATACTGCTTATTTCAATTAGGTGACATAGTGTTATCATAATAATTATAAATTTTGTGCCTTAGTGTTTTCATGAAATATGATTCACTCCAAATCCATTTTTTCATTTTATGAATAAAAACCACTTTTATGGCTAAGTGGGAACCTCACAAACTGCCACCATTTCAATTTTTCAAACACCATAGAAAAAACAAAAAGGCGTCCAACATCACAGTATACCATCGAATTCAAATTCAAAAAATAATTTAAACTTATAAAACATAAAAAAAATCATGGGTTACGGTCCTCCTCGAGTACACCATACACAACAGTCACCATCAACATCGAACCAATCTCATCTCCGACAAGGACTCGACCAAGTCTCAATTGAATCACTGCTCTGAATCAAGAACATACACTGTAAATCACATTTTCTTATCAACACCGGCATTGCCACCACCATCCAAACACCTTACAATGATGATTGTGAGGTCGTCATAGCACAATAAATGCATAAACACGAATAGAACCAACCTAGAAATGTAACCCTCACCGAACAAGAATCAAAACCATACACTGAAGTCGGAGATCTGAAAAACCAAACCATATCCAAATAGATGCTAAAATCACTGACAGGAGAACCATCGAACACAACCATGCCATCGATGGTTGAATCATCGCCACCATCCATCTCCTGACACCGCCCGTTCAGAATCACATCCAAAAGATCCCAATTTCACCATGACTGGAGCTCCAATGGCTGCTAATCCACACATCACAATGTCTGGATGCAACCACTGCTCCAATACGACTCAGAGAGGTGCAGAGGATCACGAGGCCATAGCAGAGCTTTGAAAAGAAGTGGGATCCAAACACCAGCATCGATGAAGTAGAAGAAAACCAGTAGGAACTGAAAAAAAACAAATTGATTTTAGTAGTGCCGGGAAACACGTCGACCGTCGATCCACAAAACCCAAATCCTTATCGTAACCACTTATCTTGCTCCGACCAGTAGAGGCTCAGAGGAACTTAATGCTAGAGAAAGGATTGAGCAGCCTTGGGCTTCCACATGAAGCAACCTTCGACGGGAAGACCGAAATAAAATGAAGAAGAAAATCCACAACATTGAGCACCATATCTAAGGAAGGAAGGTAAAGGGGAAACCAAAAGTGAAGAAATGAACCAAAAAGGAGGAAATCCAAAGGATAGATCCATCACCGCCGAGGGGGCTTCCGAAACCCTAGGAGGGGAACTGAGAGAGGAGAGGGGAGTCGGGCGATTGGGGTGAAATCATGAAATAAGATTATTTATATAGAAATTACAAATAAATTACAAATTTTATGAAAATATGATGGATGATATCAAAATAATTAAATAATATCCTCCATCGTATATTAATAAAATGTTCAATTTATGTATAATTTATGTGTAAATAATCATATTTAATGATAATACTATGGCACCTAATTTATATATATTATGATAACACTATGTTACCTAATAGAAATATTTAATATGATAATAGTTTGTAAAATATTTTAAATATGCAACCATTTTCCCATTCAATATTCCAATACATGGGTTTTTATTGTAGTTTAAAACATCTGAAAACATAACCACATGGTGGTCGAACAAGTATAATCAACAAAAAATATCAAGAAACCATATCTCCAAGTAACATAAAAATAAAATACCCCTTAGATTGCCCCACTATTGGTGGTGGGGTGGTAAGGGTTTCGGGGTGAGGGGCAGGTCGCAGAGTCAAGTCCTTGGGCTTGCGATTTAATGTAATTTTCTTCCTTGTGTATGTGCCACTTTTTTGGTTTTACCCCTTTAAAAAAATACACCTTACATTATTTTTAAGTAATACATTGGATATTTTATTAGTTTCAATAGTGTAGAGTTTATATCAAGGAGGTGATATTTCAATTGACACTACCTATAAGTTCATTTATCATGCCATTAACATGTTTCTATAATGATTCGTGAAAAATATCACTAGATCCTAGATAAACTCTAGGACACATCCCAAGTCTCACCAACCACATAATGTGATCTTTGTTCTCAAACATCACTCATTTTAGAGGGTGTAAATTTTAACCTGACACGTCCATAGATTTCATGGGTTTTACCTAATTTCAAACTATCGAGGTATAGTCATGTATAATGTATAAATTCACAACATCATACCTTCTTCAATTATAAATATTTTACTAGAAAATACACACCCAAATAACATTCTGTAACTTCTCATCTCAGACAACCTTAATGACACCGGAGAGGGAAGTTCCACATGACCTCAGCTACCCCACCCCATATATAAAAGGAAATTGACTGGAGAAGATGACCTAAAAAATTCATATGGATTCTCAGGACTCAAAAAAATCCCTTGAGGTCACACCTAAATATAGTAAAACATTTATATTTACCATCTATATGATTGATATACCCATACTCAATGGACATAAAATAAAGAGTAAGGAGGGAATCCATATTCGTGTTTATAAAATCATTTATTTTTAAATCACTCCACATATTTTGATGATTTTGTTCAATGCCAAAACAATTTCAAAAGGTATTTAATCACTACGAAATTTATCAACGAATCATTACAATTTGTCTTGGTCATGAGGATTAGTGGTTTGGAGAATTCTCACCCTTTTATGGGGATTTATTACTCACTATATATAATATTATATATTTTGGTAATGCTCAAGAATCCTTCCAAAATCTCAGGTGGGAATTGTTACTATGTTTAAATTTATTTATTAAAAACATTTGTTGATGTGAAAATTTCAATATATCAGTGGTTGTTTATATTTAACATATTTTATAGCGAGGTTATTATTTAAATACAAAATGTTTTGAACTCTATAATTTATCACCATCAAGGAGGTGGTAAGTGTTTTGGTGTAGGGATCAATCTCATGAAAGGTGGTTCATATATTTCTGATTGAATTGAATTATATTATATAAATATTAGTTCTTCTTAGATAGAAACAAAATAGAATTTATTTTCTTATGATAGATATTATATTTTTTATGGTATGAAACCATAATTGCACCCAAAATGTTTAACATAATGATGAATCTAATGATATGTATATGGTATATAGAAATAGATTATGTGGGATATATTAATGTCATGACCTGTCCCCAGGGGCCAGTATCATGACTACCCCAAGCCCGCCTTCCATAGGCCAGGGGCTGGTGACTAGAATCAAAGGCGTAACTCCCTAAAAAAGGGTAAGTCATTGCCTTACAAAACGTAAACACATATAACCAGAGAACAAGAGGAAGAAAACACTATGTAAATAAATAAAACAAGTGTGCTGAAAGTAAAAAGGGGATAGAAATAAAAGCCTAACAGAAAGGTACAACTACAACTGAAAAGACAACAGTTGAATGGTGGAGCAGCTCCTAGATCGTCCTCCGAGTTCCTACCTATAGGGTAGGTACAGATGGCCATCTCAGCTCTCCACGTCCGTCTGTCACCTCTGGGTACTGCCTCGTCATGAAGTACACCTCCAGGTATCATCCATCTCTACAAGCCTCAACCACGACCAGTGATGTCCGTCGTCTGCAACCAACACAATGAGGTGCATGCGTAGCCCATGCATGGGTGAGTATAACAATACTCAGTAAGGACCTTGAGTCCCTCAAGGTCTCACTAAATCCAACAAGGAGAAACCACAATTAGTGATCTCAATAGATAACCTTTACATAGATATATGCCCATAAATATACATAAGTTATCAAGTAACCCATCTCAATCATGTGGAAAACACAAAGGTCATTGACTCAGCTTAAACCAGGATTTTCATTATCGAAACCACAACTACTGGAGAACTCCTCCTCTGTCGAGTACAGTGGACCTATCACGACTCCAAGATGCTACTCACAACCCTTAGACTGCTGAGGTACTCCTCCTATCGAGTACCGCGGGTCTGCTGCCAAGTACCGGGTGCTCTATCCGCTGTGGGTCTGTAGCCAAATACTGGGTGCTCCCCCCATAATAGCCTTCAGAGGAACTCCTCCTATCGAGTACAGCAAGTCTGTTGCCAACTACCAGGCACTCCGTCCGTCGTGGGTCTGCTGCTAAATACTGGGCGCTCCGTCCTCTGGGCTAATCGAATCACTCCGAGTCGAATCGGTCAAGCAGTCGTCAGGTCGACAGCTACTAAGTCTCTGCACTTTGTACGCTCATCGCCGGGAGGGTCCACTCCATGAGCTACTATTCATTAATTTCATGTGTCACAAAGTCTCACGTATAAGTAACACAAAGGACCTCCACACCATAGGGGTCTCAATGCAACAGACGACACGTCAATCAGATTCCCGGTCTGTGAGTTATTAGTTTTTTAGTCCCGGGAGCCCGGTTGGCTTCGTGTACAAACCAACCCAACCTTATCTAAAATATACCCCAAACTCCCATAGGGTATACTTAAAAGGACAAATATGCTCCAAGATTACCGGCACCGCTAACGGTTCGTCAAACAGACGTTCGGTGCCAAAGATATGGCCCATAAAGGTAATGGGCCAGTAATGAGGCCGGGTCCGGTCCGACCCGGTCAGACCAACTCGGCCTAACCCAAACTGGGCCAACCTGATCTGGGTCGACCCGACCCATTGGACGAGTCAGCCTGCTATGTTTTCACCCGGTCCTCTGGGCCCGGCCCAGCGGACCATGAGGGCGGTTCGGCCCGATAGTCCCCACGTAGGCGGCTCGGTAACTCGTCCTGGGAGACCGGGCCGATTCGACCAGCGACACCGCAGGGGAGTCGTTGTCCGGTTCAGTAGTTCGGTGACCGGGAGGCCAGCGGGCAAACCGCATGGGGCTCGGGTGGGCCGGATGGTCTCCGGGCAGGCCGCAGGTGCACCAGGCAGGGCGCGGGTGCGCCGTGCAGGGTGCCGAAAGCTGGGCAGCACGCGGGGCATGCCGTAGAGCGCGGTAGGTCACCACGGGGGCGCCAAGGTGCACCGGTCAGGCTTCCTGAAGGGGCATCAGGCATGCCACCGGTAGGGGCGCGGGGTTCCGGGCTGGCAGTGCAACACGCCAGGGGGCGCCGGTAGGGCGCCGGGGTGCGCCGACCGGGCGTCGCGGCTACGCCGGCAGGAACCCGGGGTTCCGGGTGCGCACTAGGGGTCCGTGGGGGGGGCTCAGTTCATGGAGGTTGCGGGTAGCACAACCTTTGTTTGCCGCCTTCATCGTCGTCGCCTCATTGCCATGTCGTCGTGGAGTCATCACAAAAAGAACAACTGAGGGGTCGGTCCATGTTGGTTTGGCTCGGACCCGCTGTGTTTAGGGTGGTAGCAATAGTTTCTTGCAAATATGAAGCACAAAAACCACCGTTCTTCATTTTTAGAGAAAGTAAGAACATGGGAAAGGTTCATAATTTAAATAAAATTAAACCCCTCCCTCTTGCATGTCGCTCGTTGGTGGAGTCGGAGAAGGAAAATGATGAAGGTTGTCGTTCGTCGCATCTGCCACATGTCCCCAATTCCGAGCTGTGTTAGTTCATTAATGATGTTGCAGAGGATAGGTGTCTGGGGAAGGAAGGTTGAAGAATAATCGCATGGAAGATTGTCGTTGGCGTTCTTCGCGTTCTTCATTAGGGAGGATAATATTTCCCCAAGTCTGGGGCGTCGCGATACTTTACTCGTGCTTTGTTGCTTGGTGACGCAATCCCAAAACCTTCTCCCAAGATCCCTATATATAGGATAGGGGAAGAGGTATGTAACCATCGTGGAATTTATGATGGTTCATTTATTTGGAAACATCCTAAATTTCAACGATGCTGATACTTAATTTAAAAAGGTGGTCAGGCGAATTAAATTATGTTGGCGCAATTTAAGAGGCGTGTTGGAACAACATAAGAGGGGAGGATGCCAAGATGTTTCCCCCACATAGCCTGCGTCAAAACAAAATACACGAATTAATTTTATGTGGAGACCTAAAATTAATTGACAACAATTAATTTCACATCGACACATAAAATTAACAGACAACAATTAATTTTACGTCGAACCATAAAATTAACTGACAGAAATTAATAGTATGTCGACCCATAAAATTAATTGAGAGAAATTAATTTTACGTTGACAGATAAATTTAATTGAAAGAGATTAATTTTAAGTCGTCACATAAAATTAATTTAGAGAAATTAATTTTACATCGACACATAAAATTAAGTGAGGGCAATTAATTTTACGTCGACGCATAAAATTAAATGAGTGAAATTAATTTTACATTGACACATAGAATTCATTGATTGGGGGTTGAGAGGTTTCGTCTCCCTCCAAATTAAATGATAGGTTATGCTGTGGCATTCCCACCTCCAACTCCCAAGGGGAGGTTTTAACTAACTCACTCAACACATGGAAACATAATAAAATAAAATAAAGAGTTGTACTTTATTTTTTTATTTTTTTTATAAAAAGATAAAAACTAACTTTTATTCCTGCTCATCATCCGTTGAGGTGAAATTCTTCTTAAGAGAATATCAACATTGAGATTTCAATGGTGTCCCCAGAATTTGATTCCGAGCACCGGTTCAAAAGTTATAAAATGTCGCTCCTACGTTTACTGAACGTACCCAAAAAAATGTTTGGAAAATTATTATCAGTCACCCTCGATCCACTGTGGTCAAAGTTAGGATCTTCCTAGGAGAAACACACACCAAAGAACTCAACAATACTCTCATATTTTCATTTCGAGTTATCATTTAGAAGTTATGAATTTTACAATAAAATAATTGTCACTTAATTATTTTATTTACGGCCAAAAACTAACTTTCTCCAGTGGCCTGCACCGGCCAAAGTTATTATCTTCTTAAATAAATCATACCCTCACGAGTTCAGCTGTGGTATCATAATTTAAAACGAGTTACCGTTTGTGAGTTATAAGCATTTCAAACATAAAATAACTATATTTTATTATTTTATTTACGATTATGCCATTTTTGCGTTTTCTCACAGGAGGCCTGCACAGACTAAACATAAGTCACGCCAAGGGTAAACCTTCCATATTGACAACAATGGTGCCCTTAGATTTTAGATCTGAGTAATTTTTTAAGAGTTATTCCACTTTTTCAGGAAAATTTCTTACACGCGTTAATTTAAGCTTAACAATACTTCAGAAAAACATTCCGGGCACACCGGGCTTTGGAATCAGGTTCTGTCGGAAACTGCATACTTGTAATATTCCAAAAATTGTATGAAAAATAATTCTGTGAAATTTAGAGGTCTTTAAATTAATCACACCATAGAGCTTTACGTCCCCGTAAAGCTACAACACAAACTAAGGAAACTAAAGAAGGTACCGATCACGCATCTGAGCCTCCCGCTACCAAGTGCTCTCCTGGAGGTTTTCATGCTATCAAAGAATGCGCACTAGAGGAATCGAACTTCCACGAAGGACCCACTTTTGTCCATCCTCAATCTCCACTTCAACATCCGTGACGGTCTCCCCATCGTCGATGTCCAGCTCCCCGTGATCCATGATGTGGGTTGGGTCGTGCAGGTACCTCCTCAGTTTAGATACATGGAGGACGTCATGCACCCGGTGCAACTGAGGTGGATGTTCTAGATGAAGCTCAGAGATAACTTGCCACCCCGGCCAAATCTCCGTAGTCCACGTAGAGGTGAGACCCATAAGAAAACGTGGTCTCCATCCTCAAACTCGTGTGGTCTCCATCTCCAATCATCATAGGACTTCTATATACTCTGTGCAATCTTCATCCGCTCGTGGATGATCTGTACCTTCTCCATCGTAGCCTACACCATCTCTGGTCTTACAAGATTTTCTTAGATTTCCCCTTTTCCAAAAAAGAGAATTCTGGTCTCAGCCTCTATATAAACAACCTTCTTCACCTAATACAGTCATTCCTGACATGAATGGTATAATTCATGTCTTAGATGACGTCGTAAGGCCTCGACGCTACTACCAAGAGATCCAACCATCACTCTCGCCTCCAAGGGTTGAGTCACACTATCGGCATCAGTGTGTGGTCACTGGGTCTCTTCCAGTAGGAATATCAAAAGTGAGGGTCAAGAAAACAGTTTTAACTGGAACCTCTCAGTATCAATCAGACAAAAGAGAAGGAAAGAAAACCTGAACATGAAAAGTGTCTTTTATTACTGCAGCTCAAGTACAATGAAACAGAACAACCACAAACAAAAACATCATGGAAACTAGAAGCACCAAGAACAAAGGCCTCCATGCATGGAACTAATCCTGCTCTTTTCCACCTACTTTTGAAGCTCCACAGTAATATGCTTCAGCAGCCAGAAGCTGTGCTCTTCCATGTCCACCTGCTCTCTACGGTCGGGGTGGTCCTCCTGGTGGCGGTGGTGGAAACTCCTCGAAGCATTGTCCTCCATCAGCTGTATAGCCAGCTCCTCTGCCACGGTCGTCTGCTCCTTGCGGTCCACCTTGATCAAACCACTGCCTCTGCCTAGGAGGTCCTTCATCTATCTGCTAATTGTCTATACGGTGCGTTGGACAGTCACATGCCATGTGATCAAGCCTACTACAGGAGTAACACTACCCGCTCCTGGCTTGATTAGATCTGTCCCCACTCTGGTTGCCTGCACAACTGAACCTGAGTCGCGCAGTTGGCCATAGGTGGGTCTGGTCCTCTAGGACCCATGTCTTGTCTATCTACTTCTAGCAATAGAAGACTCTGCTACGAGTCGACTAGTGGTGGGTCCTACTACTGGAGACTGCTCATCAAAGAAACTCTCGACTAGAAGGGATCACTCCAACACTCCCGTCTACGTCGGAATGTTGTGGGAGATAACTGAAACTTTGATATCTCACCTGAGTCCCAGCTCGAAGGTTCGGGCCCTGAAGAACGGGTCTCATACCATATCAGTGAAATAGCATGAGTGGTCTGTGAACCTTGCTGAGTACTGATCTAAACTCATATCGCCCTGCTGTAGTTGATGTAGCTCCTAAATCCGCACTTCTTGAAGGGTGGATGGTACAAACTCCGCCCTGAATAGGCTGTCGTAGTCTGCCCATAGAAGTGACGCCTTGTCATGTATCTGGAGCATTAGGCTCCACCATCTGCCTCCTGATGCCTAAAGGAGGCTGGCAGCAAGGATCACTATGAAGTCTGTTGGTGTACCTACTAGCATGAAGACTCTCACCACAGCCTCCAGCCAATCCTCAGATGCTTGTGGGTCTTTCTATCCTCAGAACCTGGGTAGCCTCTGGCGCTGGAACTCATGCAGCATGCTCAAGTGGCGTGCACTGCCTACTGCTAGGGCTGGTGGCATCGGTGGACCAACAGGTGGTAGTACTGCCGGTGCCTCCGCTGATGCCTCAACTAGAAGAGGGACCTGTACTGAGGCCTTGTCACTTGGTGGGCTGTCAGAACGTATAACTCTCAGGGCTTTATCTGGTCATCCGTGGGGAGGAATCCTAAAAGAAACAAATGTGACACGGTCAAAAGACTATACCTGGTGAGCTGACCTGGTTTGATCTGACTTAAAAAAAACTTTTTGAAACACACACGCAATCAGTACTTTCGTGCATTAAGTCAGAAATCAGAATTCAGGGTCCTAGAGAATGGATACATCGGCCGCCGCACCAACACTGGACTCCCTGAACTGAAAACCACACTCAATACACTTAACACTATTTCTTCACAGAAATGAAAATATTAGAGTCATATGTTCTGCGGTAGAACTGACTCCTTTGATACCAATTGTCACGACCCGTCCCCCGGTGCCCGTATCGTGACTACCTCAAGACCGCCTTCCATAGGCCAGGTGCTGGCGACTAGCACCAAAGGCGTAACTCCCTAAAAATGGGGAAGTCATTTCCTTTATAAAACGTAAACACACACAACCAGAGAATAAGAAGAAGAAAACACTAAGTAAAGTAATATAACATGTGTGCTGAAATTACAAAGGGGCCGAAAATACAAGACCAACAGAAAGGTACAACTACAAATGAATGTAAAGTACAACTGAAAAGACAACAACTAAATGGTGATGCAGCTCCTGGATCTTCCTCTAGTTTCCAACCTATAGGGTAGGTATAGATGGCCACCTCAGCTCTCCACGTCCTTTTTTCACCTCTGGGTACTGTCTCGTCATGAAGTCCACCTCTGGGTACCGTGCATCTCTACAAGCCTCAACCACAACCTGTGTTGTCTGTCATCTGCAACCAACACAATGAGGTGAGGGCATAGCCCATGCAGGGGTGAGTATAACAATACATAGTAGGGACCCCGAGACCCTCAAGGTCTCACTAAATACAACAAGGATAAACCACAAAGAAAGATCTCAACAGATAACTTTTACTTAGGTGTATTCCCATACATAAACATAATTTATCAAGTAACCCATCTCAATCATTTGGAAAACACAAAGGTCATTGACTCAGCTCAAACCGGGATTTTCATTATCGTAAAACACAAATACTGGAGAACTCCTCCTCTATCGAGTACAGTGGCCCTATCACGACTCCGAGTGTAACACCCCGAGCTTCCATGATATACTTCTCATTCAATAATACAATAGCTTGCATTGTACACAACTTTGAGTTCTAACACACCGCAACTAATCAAAGTAGCCGTTATGAATAGTAATAACCACTTTTCAAATTTATAGAAATTTTATATTTCAATATGGACTTCATTTTTGTATTCCTAATATTGAAATTAGCTTATGTTGAATTTTTTGTAATTTTCTGAGAACTTCCAAATTTTTATGAATAGTGAAAAATACTTAAAACAACTTTTTTAATTAAAATAATTTATAGTGATAAGTTATACTATTGAGTGGTTTTAAATTATAATTAGAATATATTTTTACTATTTTATCCAATGGTGTTCATTATAATTAATTTCACTTTGAAATTGGACATAAACAATTGTCAATCTTTTGATATAAATTGTTTCTTAAAAACACGCTATTTGTTGTGACAACGGGAATTAATTATAAAATTAATTAATGCAACTTATATGTTTGGAATTTCATAAAATAGACATCATTTTTGAATTCGGAATTTAAATTATAGCTTAGGGTAAAATTTTGGCATTGCTTTGAAAAACATCAATTTTTGATGAATAATGAAACCACTAAGTGGTAGTTAAATAACTGATTTTTCGTTTAAATGAAATATTACCAATTCTGTGATTTGATTTTCAAAAATCCGACATACATGGTTGTCATTAAGAAGTAAAATGTGGTTCAATGAGATTAAAATAATTTTTGGTGAATAGTAACTTTTAAGTTCTTAATCGCGATTAGAGGTAATTAGTGTAGTTTAAGGTAAAAATAATGTTTTAATAATATGAAATGAGCTTGACACATGTCCTACCCTCATTGGATGTGCCATGGCCGACCAAGAAAATCCATGGGTCAACTTGGGGACCCCATGGATCCACTTTAGTTAGAAAATGACATAAATACCTTTTATTTAATGTTAAAGTAAAAAATGACACAAACATGAAATGTTTTACTAAACAAATTTTTAAATGGGGTTATACAAGTCATATTTTTGACTATAAATAGTAATTGGAAAGATAAAAAGATTTCCTACATCATCGTATTTTTTTTATAATTTTTAGACATTAAATAAATTAAATTATTTATGACATCATTACGATGCAGCGATGACCTCATTATTTAACGATTTTAATAAAATGAAAATATAATGTACAATCCAAGTCTTACACTTGTCCAAAGACTATTGGATGGGTAGATTTCTAACCCTTATCACCTTAGCCACGAATTATATAAGTTTGGGACCTTTAGAATCCGAAAAGCATTGTATAATAATGTAAAATGTCCTTACTTTCCAAGAGTGCCCCTCATCTCCTCTTATAAAAGGCCCCCACCTCTACCACCTCATTCACACTTTAAAGCCATTTGGCTTGGCAAAACTTTTCCCAAATACTCTCCCAAATTCCCCCTATTATTCCTAGAAGCCTCACTTTGGGCAGAACGCTTCCCAAGGAAGCCTTTGGCTCAAATCAAAAAAAGTTACCCGATTTTGAGGTAATGTCTTCTCTAATGTTGTTTTGTTTTATTTTTCTTCTCCAACCCCCTAAACTCTTTTTATTCATTTCTTTTGAAACAAAAACAGTATCCTCAATATACTAGGATGTTGTTATAAGAAGTATTAGAGATAAAATTACACACACCTACATCTAATGGTTAAAGAACATACCGTTTCTGTGGATGGTGAATTTCTGCCTCACGAAACGATGATTGTTAAACACTCATATAACACCTTCAAAGGTGGCCATTAAGATGTAACTATATTTATATATGATATATAATATGTTTATGTTTTACTTATGCTTCTTTATTTCTCATTTATGGCATACTTTATGATTTCCATTATGGGTAAACGCGATAATTTCATTTTAGGAAGTGCGGACTACCGCCCCCTCAAAGTGATGTGAATCGTTAATGCCGTATGTGGGATGTATAAAGGATGGAGTAAATGATATTATATATGATATTATACAGGAACTATATTATACCTTTATATAATTATTATTTCGTTACATTAAATACGAAATAGAAATGAAAGTAGCGTTCATGCGTACGTACGGCTTACCGTCTCCATGAACGGTGCATTTCATTTCTTACCTCTAAATGTTACGTAATATTATGAATGAATGTATAAACTGGATATATATGATATATATGATATCTACATCATGAATATAATTCTGGATATAATGAATATTTCACCACATGAACAACTTGTAATTATAAGAAGGTCATTGTTGACACAAGTACCAAAGATCGACAAAACGACCGTTATAAACATAATAATTACATAATGTTAATAACATGGTAATAAGGGATATAAATGGAATAATGAACATGAAAAAGGTTCTTAAGTAAATATAAATTAACTCTAGTTTATTATTCAGGAGGTTAAATAACGGTCGAGTCAGGACAGGACGCAAGGTAAGGGAACTTCTTAACCCAATTTATATTCTTTGGGTTAATCTCCTACTTTCAAATTATATCATGATATTATTATGTCCTATATTGTATTTGTACATTATTTATGTGTACTTATAGTGAATACACATTATAGATGTATTTTATTTAAAAAATGATCTTTTTAAGGACTTCGTCTCAATCCCCTTTCATTGAGGCATATTTGGTTTTATACACAACATTCTTTTATACGGTGTATAAACCCCTTTGACTTTTACGTTTATTCAAAAGGAATCTTTTTTAGACGAGGCGTTTTACTAAACGACAAAAAGGGAATGTTTTTCTTTCCGTACTTATGCGGCGACAACGACTTCTCCGCCATCGTGACCATTATTTGAGTTTCGGCTTCCTCTACAAGCCATCATTTTTTTTAATGAAAAATAAATACAAAGTTTTAACTTTCTTTTATTTTGGTATTGAAAATGGTTATAAAAGCATTTTTATTATATCAATGTGTTGTATTGATATCTTGTGATTGAAATGTGGAAATTTTATGTTTCCTTTATGCATGTATTATGTGATACGATTATGTTATGGTTTATGATATGTTTAAACCTATTCATATGAGGAATGCATTGGACATAATAAGTGACTGGTGGAGCCCGCTACAGCTCATCGATGCATCGGCAGGTCTCATGAGACAAACTAGTGTCTTGGCACGAGGCCTTGACAAAAATATTATTTGTGGTCTTGGCACGAGTCCTTGGCTATGTGGTTATGATAGTCTGGGATTATGCATTCCATCATTATGAAAGTGGTTAATGATATTTCATGTGATTATTCGACCAGTAGAATATCCATGTGATGAAGTAAATGGAATTATCTCATTTTACTTTTGCCATATTATGTTGATGTTCTAGTTTAAAAGGATTTTTTTAGTTATACATTGCCTTAAATGTTTATGTTTATTGATGAAAGCTTCCGCTATATTGTTATCCTTACTGAGCATCTGAGCTCACCCCTTTCAATGTTTTAATATTTTCCAGGATGTGAAGAAGTATTTTAGGAATGACCTGCAGGGATAGTCAGAAGAGTATATGAGTGTGGACTATGAATACTTTGTTATTTTAGTTTTTCACCTTATGTTGTAATGTAACATTTATGAATGTATCTAGTGTTTACAAGGCTACTAAACTAATCGGTCTTTCGAGACTTGATCTTTTGTGATCATGCCAATGTTACGAAGTAATGCACCGACTCTGGGTAGCTGGGGTTGGGGTGTTACAGTTGGTATCAGAGGCAGTTTAGTACTAACCTTGGAAGCTAGATTTAGATAAACTCTGATTAGAGCACATAGCCCGAAGATAGACTTTAAGGATTAGTATAGAAGACCTTCCTAGAATTTTGGTATTATAGAGATTTTGTGAGTTTTTCGAGCAATACATCTCTGCCTAGATCCGAGCAGGTAGAGGCGGCTCTGGCACAATGTACCTAGGGGTAAAACCCGAAAACACCGCTTTGAGCTTGACTCAAATGGGAGCTGGTGCACGACAACGGGCCTTGCTGCACTCTTGGTTACGACACTCCCGGGGGATATGCTTAGGATAATTCTCATTTTCATTACAAACCACTATGAACGGTTATGAGTATATACTTCCTCAAAGAAAACCTTTTTATGATTATGGATTATATCCATAAATAGTTAAATTTATGTTAAGTATTTTTTAAGTATGGAATTATGTATTTTGATTCATAAACTAATCTCGTTTATGGCATTTTATAGAAATGGCACCCAGTAGAAGGAATGTGAAATCCATCAATATGTATGATCCAAAGAGTAAGAAGGATCATATCTTTCATGGTATTAAGACAACATTTAGAAGGTAAATATTCTCCCATGTGTTATCAACATATGAAGAAATAGTATCAGGTGTTAATAAGATAAGTAGAGAATTCTATGAGTCTTATGGATTTGAAGGGATGAAAGAGAAGAAAAGGATGGAAGAGAGAATGATGGATAAAGGTACGAGAGAAAAGATGAATTTTCCAATATGTGATAACTGTGGGAAGAAACACCTTGGAATTTTCCTGAAGGGTAGGGGAGTTTGTTATAAGTGTGAAGAAAAAGGACACCAAGTGCGTGACTGCAAGGGTAAGAAAAAGGTTTCAAATGTCCAATGCTTCATCTGCAAAGAGTGGGGACACTACGCAAACCAATGTTCAAATCATCAGAGTATGCCCCAAATGATGTTATTGGATAATAATCAAGTTATGATACTACCACCGATGAGGAGGAATGATTAGAGTTCTTATGTTGTTATTAAAGAATTTTGTAATTTGAGTGTTGCATCAATGATGTACTGGTTATAATAATTATGGAGTATATAAGGATTGTACTGCAGTACTATTTCATCTAGGACTTGAGATTGTATGGAACCAATAAAAGTGACTCCACAGTAGGTTAAATTTTTGGAAAATATATGGTTGAGAGAAAGATAAACCATAATATGGTTCTGATACCGAGATAGTGATTTTGGAATAAGACATGATTGACTCGGATAAATTATGTTGGATATTCTTAACATCCTTGAAACTGATTAATGATTTGTATACATTTTTGGATAGGAGTATATCTAGTTTTCTATAAGGAATATGGGATCATGAATGTAATCAATAAGTATTTATGGTAATACAGTATGTTGCATCTTTTTAAAAGAATACATGATGAAGGTGTTCACATGTTGTTAAGTAGAAAAAAGGAGCTTCATTATGTTTACCTTCCTAAATAAAATCTGGACTGTGAGTTGGACAGAAGTATTTTGGATAACTATAAAGGTTGGAATGTATTATATTTTACATTGGATACTATTTTAAAGGTTATTTTTGGATATTTATAAAAAGCACAACACGCAGACCGAGTGAAAACCCATCGCGTCGGACAAAGCTGTGGGAATCAAACCCACAACCATAGTGCGATTTGGATTAATTGCCTACCACTGGACTACGTGAAGTCCCTGGTTTTTACAAAATATTTTTTCCAATCTAAATGGTATGCTTTAAAATTTGGAACCTTATACAATTAGTATAAGTATAATATTTTTGAGTTCTATTATCTTTTTGAGTGAAAGATGAGTTGAAGGTTGAAACTCTAGTTGTCAAGCATAAATATATATATACCTATCTCTTATTCAATGAATAAAATAATTCTTAAACTTTATTAAAGTGATATTAAAACAAAAAAATGTGTTATCCTAATACCTTATGTCTTGTTGAACTCATGATATTTTAAATCAACATAGATTGAAGGCTTTGAGGCCCTCAATTTGACAGTTGATTGTGATTGATGACCTCAATCACTCCCTACAAATATTTACATTTTTCTTCTAATTATATGTCTCTAATTTCCACCAATGTTCTCCTTACCGATATCATAATTTGGTGGTGACTTTCTTATTTCCATTTACCTCTTATTAAGACTAAATTTTATTAACCTTATTTCCGATGTGGGTTTTCCACAAAGGTATTTTCTATTTTCAACCTATTATTTTCCAAGAAAAATTTCAAATTGCAAGGATGCAATTTATTGAAGGAGGGGAGAATGTAACACCCCGTGATTCCATGATACGCTTCTCATTCAATAATGAAATAGCTTGCATTGTATGCAACTTCGAGTTCTAACACATCGCAACTAATCAAAGTAGCTGTTATGAATAGTAATAACCACTTTTTAAATTTATATAAATTTTATATTTCAAAAGGGACTTCATTTTTGTATTCCTAATATTGAAATTAGCATATGTTGAATTTTTTGTAATTTTCTGAGAACTTCAAAATTTTTATGAATAGTGAAAGTACTTAAAACAACTTTTTTAATCAAAATAATTTATAGTGATAAGTTATAATATTGAGGGGTTTTAATTTATAATTAGAATATATTTTTATCATTTTATCCAACGGTGTTCATTATAATTAATTTAACTTTGAAATTGGACATAAACAATTGTCAATCTTTTGATATAAATTGTTTCTTAAAAACACGCTATTTGTTGTGACAGCGTGAATTAATTATAAAATTAATTAATGCAACTTATATGTTTGGAATTTCATAAAATAGACATCATTTTTGAATTTGGAATATCAATTATAGCTTAGGGTGAAATTTTGGAATTGTTCTGAAAAACTTCAATTTTTGATGAATAGTGAAACCACTAAGTGGTAGTTAAATAACAGATTTTTCGTTTAAATGAAATATTTCCACTTCTGTGATTTGATTTTCAAAAATCCGACATACATGGTTTTCATTAAGAAGTAAAATGTGGTTCAATGAGATTAAAATTATTTTTGGTGAATAGTAACTTTTAAGTTCTTAATCGCGATTAGAGGAAATTAGTGTAGTTTAAGGTAAAAATAATGTTTTAATAATATGAAATGAGCTTGAAACATGTCCTACCCTCATTGGATGTGCCATGGCCGACCAAGACAATCCATGGGTCAACTTGGGGACCCCATGGAGCCACTTTAGTTAGAAAATGACATAAATACCTTTTATTTAATGTTAAAGTAAAAAATTACACAAACATGAAATGTTTTACTAAAACAATTTTTACATGGGGTTATACAAGTCATATTTTTGACTATAAATAGTCATTGTAAATCTAAAACTATTTCCTACATCATAGTATTTTTTTTATAATTGTTAGACATTAAATAAAATAAATTTTTATGACATCATTATGATGCAGCTATGACCTCATTATTTAACGATTTTAATAAAATAAAAAGATAATGTACAATCCAAGGCATACACTTGTCCAAAGACTATTGGATGGGTAGATTTAGAACCCTTATAACCTTATCCACGAATTATATAAGTGTGGGACCTTTAGAATCCGAAAAACATTGTATAATAATGTAAAATTTCCGCAATTTCCAAGAGTGCCCCTCCTCTCCTCTTATAAAAGGCCCCCACCTCTACCACCTCATTCACACGTTAAAGCCATTTGCCTCGGCCAAAATCTGCCCAAATACTCTCCCAAATTCCCCCTCTTACTCTTATAAGCCTCACATTGGGAATAACTCTTCCCAAGGAATCCTTTGGCTCAAATCAAAAAGAGTTACCCGATTTTGAGGTAATGTCTTCTCTAATTGTGTTTTGTTTTATTTTTTTTCTCCAACCCCTAAACTCTTTTTATTCATTTCTTTTGTAACAACACCAGTATCCCCAATATACTAGGATGTTGTTATAAGAATTATTCGAGCTACAATTACACACACCTACATCTAATGGTTAAAGAACATACGGTTTCTGTTGATGGCGAATTTCTGCCTCACGAAACGATGATTGTTCAACACTCATATAACACCTTCAAAGGTGTCCATTAAGATGTCAATATATTTATATATGATATATAATATGTTTATGTTTTACTTATGCTTCTGTATTTCTCATTTATGGCATACTTTATGATTTTCATTATGGGTAAACGCGATAATTTCATTTTAGGAAGTGCGGACTACCGCCCCCTCAAAGTGATGTGAATCATTAATGCCATATGTGGGATGTATAAAGGATGGCGTAAATGATATTATATATGATATTATACTGGAACTATATTATAACTTTATATAATTATGATTTTATTACATTAAATATGAAATAGAAATGAAAGTAGCGTTCTTGCGTACGTACGACTTACTGTCTCCATGAACGGTGCATTTCATTTCTTACCTCTAAATGTTACGTAATATTATGAATGAATGTATATACTGGATATATATGATATATATGATATCTACATCATGAATATAATTATGGATATAAGGGATATTTCACCACATGAGCAACTTGTAATTATAAGAAGGTTATTGTTGACCCAAGTAACAAAGATCGACAAAACGACCGTTATAAACTTAAATAATTACATAATGTTCATAACATGGTAATAAGGGATATAAAAGGAATAATGAACATGAAAAAGGTTATTAAGTAAATAGAAATTAACTCTAGTTTATTATTTAGGAGGTTAAAGAACGGTCGAGTCAGGACAGGACGCAAGGTAAGGGAACTTCTTAACCCAATTTATATTCTTTGGGTTAATCTCCTACTTTCAAATTATGTCATGATATTATTATGTCATATCTTGTATTTGTACATTATTTATGTGTACTTATAGTGAATACACATTATAGATTTATTTTATTTAAAAAAATGATCTTTTTAAGGACTTCGTCTCAATCCCCTTTCATTGAGGCATATTTGGTTTTATACACAACTTTCTTTTATATGGTGTATAAACCCCTTTGACTTTTACGTTTATTCAAAAAGAATCTTTTTTATACGAAGCGTTATACTAAACAACAAAAAGGGAATGTTTTTCTTTCCGTACTTATGTGGCGACAATGACTACTCCGCCGCTGTGACCATTATTTGATTTTCGTCTTCCTCTACAAGCCATCATTTTTTTAATGAAAAATAAATACAAAGTTTTAACTTTCTTTTATTTTGGTATTGAAAATGGTTTTCAAAGAATTTTTATTATATGAATGTGTTGTATTGATATCTTGTGATTTAAATGTGGAAATTTTATGTGTCCTTTATGCATGTTTTATGTGATACGATTATTTTATGGTTTATGATATGTTTAAACCTATTCATATGAGGAATGTATTGGACTTAATAAGTGATGGGTGGACCCCACTACAGCTCCTCGATGCATCGGCAGGTCTCATGAGACAAACTAGTGTCTTGGAACGAGGCATTGACAAAAATCTTATTTGTGGTCTTGGCACGAGGCCTTGGCTACGTGGTTATGATAGTCTGGATTATGCATTCCATAATTATGAAAGTGGTTAATGATATTTCATGTGATTATTCAACCAGTAGAATATCCATGTGAAGAAGTAAATGGCATTATCTCATTTTACTTTTGCCATATTATGTTGATGTTCAAGTTTAAAAGGCTTTTGTTTTAGTTATACATTTCCTTAAATGTTTATGTTTGTTGATGAAAGCTTCCGCTATATTGTTATCCTTACTGAGCATCTGAGCTCACCCCTTTCAATGTTTTAATATTTTCCAGGATGTGAAGAAGTATTTTAGGAATGACCTGCAGGGATAGTCAGAAGAGGATATCAGTGTGGACTATGAAGACTTTGTTATTGTAGTTTTTCACCTTATGTTGTAATGTAACATTTATGAATGTATCTAGTGTTTCCAAGGCTACTAAACTAATCTGTCCTTCAAGACTTGATCTTTTGTGATCATGCCAATGTTACGAAGTAATGCACCGACTCTGGGTAGCTGGGGTTGGGGCGTTACAGTTGGTATCAGAGGAAGTTTAGTACTAACCTTGGAAGCTAGATTTAGATAAACTCTGATTAGAGCACATACCCCGAAGATAGATTTTAAGGATTAGTATAGAATAACTTCCTAGAATTTTGGTATTATAGAGATTTTGTGAGTTTTCCGAGCAATACATCCCTGTCTGAATATGAGCAAGTAGAGGTGGCTCTGGCACAGATGTACCTAGGGGTAAAACCCGAAAATACCGCTTTGAGCTAGACTAGAACGGGAATTGGTGCATGACAACGGTCCTTGCTGCACTCTTGGTTATGACACTCCCAGGGGATATGCTTAGGATAATTCTCGTTTTCTTTACAAACCACTATGAACGGTTATGAGTATATACTTCCTCAAAGAAATCCTTTTTATGATTACAGATTATATCCATAAATAGTTCAGTGTATGATAAGTATTTTTTATGTATGGAATTATGTATTTTGATTCATAAACTAATCTAGTTTATTGAATTGTATAGAAATGGCGCCCAGTAGAAGGAAAGTGAACTCCATCAATATGTATAATCCAAAGAGTCAGAAGAATCATATCTTTCATGGTATTAATCCAACATTTAGAAGGGAAATATTCTCCCATGTGTTATCAACATATGAAGAAATAGTATCATGTGTTAATAATATATGTAGAGAATTCTTTGAGACTTATGGATTTGAAGGGATGAAAGAGAAGAAAAGGATGGAAGAGAGAATGATGGATAAGGGACAAGGGAAAAGAAGAATTTTCCAATATGTGATAACTGTGGGAAGAAACACCTTGGAATTTTCCTGAAGGGTATGGGAGTTTGTTATAAGTGTGAAGAAAAAGGACACCAAGTGCGTGACTGCAAGGGTAAGAAAAAGGTTTCAAATGTACAATGCTTCATCTGCAAGGAGTGGGGACACTACGCAAACCAATGTTCAAATCATCAGAGTATGCCCAAATGATGTTATTGGATAATAATCAAGTTATGATACTACCACATATGAGGAGGAATGATTAGAGTTCTTATGTTGTTATTAAAGAATTTTGTAATTTGAGTGTTTCATCAATGATGTACTGGTTATAATAATTATGGAGTATATAAGGATTGTACTGTAGTACTATTTCATCTAGGACTTGAGATTATGTGGAACCAAGAAAAGTGACTCCACAGTAGGTTAGATTTTTGGAAAATATATGGTTGAGAAGAAGATAAACCATAATATGGTTGTGATACCGAGATAGTGATTTTGGAATAAGACATGATTGATTCGGATAAATTATGTTGGATATTCTTAACATCCTTGAAACTGATTAATGATTTGTATACATTTTTGGATAGAAGGAGTATATCTGGTTTTCTATAAGGAATAAGGGATCATGAATGTAATCAATAAGGATTTATGGTAATACAGTATGTTGCAGTGTTTTAAAAGAATACATGATGAAGGTGTTCACATGTTGTTACTCAGAAAAAAAAGAGCTTCATTATGTTTACCTTCCTCATAAAATCTGGACTGTGAGTTGGACAAGAGAATTTTGGATAAGTATAAAGGTTGTAATGGATTATATTTTACATTGGATACTATTGTTAAGGTTATTTTTGGATATTTATAAAAAGGACAACACGCAGACCGAATGACAACCCATCGCGTCGGACAAAGCTGTGGGAATCGAACCCACAACCGTAGTGCGATTGGGATTAATCGCCTACCACTGGACTACGTGAAGTCCCTGGTTTTTACAAAATATTTTTTCTAATCTAAATGGTATGTGTTAAAATTTGGAACCTTATAAAATTAGGATAAGTATAATATTTTTGAGTTCTGTTATATTTTTGAGTGAAAGATGAGTTGAAGGTTGAAACTCTAATTGTCAAGCATAATTATATATATACCTATCTCTTATTCAATGAATAAATTAATTCTTAAACTTTAGTAAAGGGATATTAAAACAAAAAAATGTGTTATCCTAATACCTTATGTCTTGTTGAACTGATGATATTTTAAATCAACATAGATTGAAGGCTTTGAGGCCCTCAATTTGACAGTTGATTGTGATTGATGACCTCAATCACTCCCTACAAATATTTACATTTTTCCTCCAATTACATGTCTCTAATTTCCACCAATGTTCTCCTTATCGAGATCATAATTTGGTGGTGACTTTCTTATTTCCATTTCCCTCTTATTAAAACTAAATTTTATAAATCTTATTTCCGATGTGGGTTTTCCAAAAAGGTATTTTCTATTTTCAACCGTTTATTTTCCAAGAAAAATTTCAAATTGCGAGGATGCAATTTATTGAAGAGGGGAGAATATAACACACCCGAGCTTCCATGATACGCTTCTCATTCAATAATGCAATAGCTTGCATTGTACGCAACTTTGAGTTCTAACACACCGCAACTAATAAAAGTAGTCGTTATGAATAGTAATAACCACTTTTTAAATTTATAGAAATTTTAAATTTCAAAATGGACTTCATTTTTGTATTCCTAATATTGAAATTAGCCTATGTTGAATTTTTTGTAATTTTTTCAGAACTTCCAAATTTTTATGAATAGTGAAAAATACTTAAAACAACTTTTTTAATCAAAATAATTTGTAGTGATAAGTTATACTATTGAGTGGTTTTAAAGTATAATTAGAATATATTTTTACCATTTTATCCAATGGTGTTCATTAGAATTAATTTCACTTTGAAATTGGACATAAAAAATTGTCAATCTTTTGATATAAATTGTTTCTTAAAAACACGCTATTTGTTGTGACAGCGGGAATTAATTATAAAATTAAATAATGCAACTTATATGTTTGGAATTTCATAAAATAGTAATCATTTTTGAATTCGGAATATCAATTATAGCTTAGGGTGAAATTTTGGCATTGTTCTGAAAAACTTCAATTTTTGATGAATAGTGAAACCACTAAGTGGTAGTTAAATAACTGATTTTTCGTTTAAATGAAATATTACCACTTCTGTGATTTGATTTTCGAAAATCTGACATACATGGTTGTCATTAATAAGTAAAATGTGGTTCAATGAGATTAAAATAATTTTTGGTGAATAGTCACTTTTAAGTTCTTAATCGCGATTAGAGGTAATTAGTGTAGTTTAAGATAAAAATAATGTTTTAATAATATGAAAGGAGCTTGAAACATGTCCTACCCTCATTGGATGTGCCATGGCCGACCAATACAATCCATGGGTCAACTTGGGGACCCCATGTATCCCCTTTAGTTAGAAAGTGTCATAAATACCTTTTATTTAATGTTAAAGTTAAAAATGACACAAACATGAAATGTTTTACTAAAAAAAAATTTACATGGGGTTATACAAGTCATATTTTTGACTATAAATATTGATTGGAAATCTATATAGATTTCCTACATCATAGTATTTTTTTATAATTTTTAGACATTAAATAAATTAAATTATTTATGACATCATTATGATGCAGCGATGACCTCATTATTTAACGATTTTAATAAAAGGAGAAGATAATGTACAATCCAAGGCATACACTTGTCCAAAGACTATTTAATGGGTATATCTCGAACCCTTATCACCATAGCCACGAATTATATAAGTATGGGACCTTTAGAATCCGAAAAGCATTGTATAATAATGTAAAATTTCCTTACTTTCCAAGAGTGCCCCTCCTCTCCTCTTATAAAAGGCCCCCACCTCTACCACCTCATTCACACTTTAAAGCCATTTGGCTCGGCCAACATCTGCCCAAATACTCTCCCAACTTCCCCCTATTACTCCTAGAAGCCTCACTTTGGGCAGAACTCTTCCCAAGGAAGCCTTTGGCTCAAATCAAAAAGAGTTACCCTATTTTGAGGTAATGTCTTCTCTGATGTTGTTTTGTTTTATTTTTCTTCTCCAACCCCCTAAACTCTTTTTATCCATTTCTTTTGTATCCCCACCAGTATCCCCAATATACTAGGATGTTGTTATAAGAATTATTCGAGCTAAAATTACACACACCTACATCTAATGGTTAAAGAACATACGGTTTCTGTGGATGGCGAATTTCTGCCTCACGAAACAATTATTGTTCAACACTCATATAACACCTTCAAAGGTGGCCATTAAGATGTCACTATATTTATATATGATATATTATATGTTTTTGTTTTACTTATGCTTCTTTACTTCTAATTTATGGCATACTTTATGATTTCCATTATGGGTAAACGCGATAATTTCATTTTAGGAAGTTTGGACCATCGCCCCCTCAAAGTGATGTGAATCATTAATGCCATATGTGGGATGTATAAAGGATGGGGTAAATGATATTATATATGATATTATACTGGAACTATATTATACCTTTATATAATTATGATTTCATTACATTAAATATGAAATAGAAATGAAAGTAGCGTTCATGCGTACGTACGACTTACCGTCTCCATGAACGGTGCATTTCATTTCTTACCTCTAAATGTTACGTAATATTATGAATGAATGTATAAACTGGATATATATGATATATATGATATCTACATCATTAATATAAATCTGGATATAATGGATATTTCACCACATGAACAACATGTAATTATAAGAAGGTTATTGTTGACACAAGTACCAAAGATCGACAAAACGACCGTTATAAACTTAAATAATTTCATAATGTTCATAACATGGTAATAAGGGATATAAAATGAATAATGAACATGAAAAAGGTTCTTAAGTAAATAGAAATTAACTCTAGTTTATTATTCAGGAGGTTAAAGAACGGTCGAGTCAGGACAGGACGCAAGGTAAGGGAACTTCTTAACCCAATTTATATTCATTGGGTTAATCTCCTACTTTCAAATTATGTCATGATATTATTATGTCCTATCTTGTATTTGTACATTATTTATGTGTACTTATAGTGAATACACATTATAGATGTATTTTATTTTAGAAAAAATGATCTTTGTAAGGACTTCGTCTCAATCCCCTTTCATTGAGGCATATTTGGTATTATACACAAATTTCTTTTATACGGTGTATAAACCCCTTTGACTTTTACGTTTATTCAAAAGGAATCTTTTTTATATGAAGCGTTTTACTAAACGACAAAAAGGGAATGTTTTTCTTTCCATACTTATGCGGCGACAACGACTTCTCCGCCACCGTGAACATTATTTGAGTTTCAGCTTCCTCTACAGGCCATCATTTTTTTAATGAAAAATAAATACAAAGTTTTAACTTTCTTTTATTTTGGTATTGAAAATGGGTTTGAAAGCATTTTTATTATATCAATGTGTTGTATTGATATCTTGTGAATGAAATGTAGAAATTTTATGTTTCCTTTATGCATGTTTTATGTGATACGATTATGTTATGGTTTATGATATGTTTAAACCTATTCATATGAGGAATGCATTGGACTTAATAAGTGACAGGTGGAGCCTGCTACAGCTCCTCGATGCATCGACAGGTCTCATGAGACAAACTAGTGTCTTGGCATGAGGCCTTGAAAAAAATCTTATTTGCGGTCTTGGCACAAGGCCTTGGCTACGTGGTTATGATAGTCTGGCATTATGCATTCCATCATTATGAAAGTGGTTAATGATATTTCATGTGATTATTCGACCAGTAGAATATCCATGTGAAGAAGTAAATGGCATTATCTCATTTTACTTTTTCCATATTAGGTTGATGTTCAAGTTTAAAAGGCTTTTGTTTTAGTTATACATTGCCTTAAATGTTTATGTTTATTGATGAAAGCTTCCGCTATATTGTTATCCATACTGAGCATTTGAGCTCACCCCTTTCAATGTTTTAATATTTTCCAGGATGTGAAGAAGTATTTTAGGAATGACCTGCAGGGATAGTCAGAAAAGGATATGAGTGTGGACTATGAAGACTTTGTTATTGTAGTTTTTCACCTTATGTTGTAATGTAACATTTATGAATGTATCTAGTGTTTCCAAGGCTACTAAACTAATCAGTCTTTTGAGACTTGATCTTTTCTGATCATGCCAATGTTACGAAGTAATGCACCGACTCTGGGTAGCTGGGGTTGGGGCGTTACACCGAGGCTCTACTCACTATCCTTAGACTGCTGAGGTACTGCTTCTGTCTAGTACCGTGGGTCTGCTGCCAAATATTGGGTGCTCTGCCCGCTATGGGTCTGCGGCCAAATGCCGGGTGCTCCCCACCTAATAGCCTATAGAGGTAGTTCTCCTGTCGAGTACCGCGGGTCTGCTGCCAACTACCAGGCGCTCCATCTTCCGTGGGTCTACCGCAAAATACCGGGCGCTCCATCCACTAGGCTAATCGAATCACTCCGAGTCTAATCAGTCAAGTAGTCATCAGGTCTACAGCTACTAGGTCTTCGCACTCTGTATACTCGTCTCCGGGAGGGTCTTCTCCACAAGCTACTAGTCATTACTTCTGTGTGCCACAAAGTCTCACATATAAGTAACACAAAGGACCACCTCTTTATATGGGTTTCAACGCAACAGACGGCGCGTCAGTCGGATGACCGGTCTGTGATTTATTAGCTTTTTAGTCCTGAGGGCCCAGTTGGTTTCGTGTACGAACCAACCCTGCTGTATCTCAACTATACCCCGAACTCCCATGGGGTATACTCAAAGGGACGGCTATTCTCCAAGAGTACTGGCGCCGCTGAAGGTTCGTCATATGGACGTCCTGTGCCAAAGATATAACCCAAGAAGGTAATGGTCCAGTAATGAGTCCAAGTTTGGTCCGACCCGGTCAGACCAACATGGCCTAACTCAAACTGGGCCGACCTGGTCTGGGTCGACCTGGTCATACTCGTCGGGTCTGACCCAGCCCATTGGGTGGGTCATCCCGCTATGTTTTGACCCGATCCGCTGGGTGCGACCCAGCGGACCGCGTGGGTGGTTCGGCCCAATAGTCGCCACGTAGGCGGCTCGGTAACTCGGCCCGAGAGACTGGGCCGATTCCACCAGTGACATCGTTGGGGTGTCATGGGCCGGTGCAGTAGGTTGGGGACCGGGAGGCCAGCGGGCAGAGCGCGTGGGGTGCAGGCGGGCCGACTGGTCTCCGGGCTGGCCGTAGGTGTACCGGGCAGGGCGCGGGTGCACCGGGCAGGGTGCCGAATGCCGGGCAGCGCACGAGGGTGCGCCAGGGAGCACGGCATGGCACCGCGGGGGCGCCGAGGTTCACCAAGAAGGCCACCAGTAGGGGCACTGGTCTGGCCACCGGCAAGGGCGTGGGGCGCAGGGATGGTTGGGAAGCACACATGGGGGCGCCGAGCTGCGCCAACTAGTCGCTGGGGGGCACCGGTAGGGTGCCTGGGGTGCGCCGATAGGGTGCCGCCGGTGTGCCGGCAGGAACGCGGGGTGTCGGGTGCACACTAGGGAGCCAAGGGGGTAGCGCAGTTCATGGAGGTCGCGGGTAGCGCGGCCTTTGTTCACCGCCTTCGTTGTCATCACCTCATTGTCATGTCGTCGTGGAGTCATCATAAAAATAACAACGAAGGGGTCAGGCCATGTTGGTTTGGCCCGGACACTCCGCGTTTAGGGTGGTAGCAATAGGTTCTCTCAAGTATGAAGCACAAAAACCACCGTTTTTCATTTTGAGAGAATGGAAGAACATGTGAATGGTTCATAATTTAAATAAAATTAAACCCCTACCACTTGCTCGTCGCTCATTGGTGGAGTCGCAGAAGTAAGACGATGAAGACCATCATTCGTCGCATCCTCTACACGTCCCCAATTCCGAGCTGCGTCGGTTCATTGATGATGTTGTGGAGGATAAGTGTCTGGGAAATGAAGGTTGAAGAAGAATCGCGTGGAAGATCATCGTTGGCGTTCTTCACGTTCTTCGTTGGTGAAGATAAGATTTCCCCAAATGTTTGGAATCTTGATACTTTAGCAGTGCTTCGTCTCTTGGTGAAGCTGTCCCAGAACATTCTCCCAAGCTCCCTATATATGGGATAGGGGTAGAGCTATGTAACCATCGTGGAATTTATTACATATCATTTATTTGGAACCTTCCTAAATTCCAACAATGCATTTACTTAATTTAAAAAGGGGTCAGATGAATTAAATTGTGTTGGCGCAATTTAAGAGGAGTGTTAGCAAAACTTTAGTGGGGAGGATTCCAAGAAGTTTCCCCAACATAGCATGCATCAAAACATAAGACATGAATTAATTTTTTGGGGACAAGTAAAATTAATTGACAACAATTAATTTCAAGTCGACACATAAAATTAACGGACAATAATTAATTTTACGTCGACCTATAAAATTAACTGACAGTAATTATTTTTAAGTTGACCCATAAAATTAATTTAGAAAAATTAATTTTATTTTGACACATACAATTAATTGAGAACAATTAAATTTACGTCGACACATAAAATTAATTGAGAGCATTTTATTTTACGTCGACACATAAAATTAATTGAGAGCAACTAATTTTACATCGACACATAAAATTAATTGAGGGAAATTAATTTTATGTCGACACATAAAATTAATAGATTGGGGGTTGAGAGGTTTCCTCTCCCTCCCCATTAAATGGGAGGTTATGCTATGGCGGTCCTGCCTCCAACTCCCAAGGGGTGGTTTTAACTAACTCACTCAACACATGGAGACTTAAAAAAATAAAATAAAGTGTTGTACTTTTTTTTAATTTTTTATAAAAAGATAAAAACTACATTTTAATTCTCCCGATCTGATGTTGAGGTGAAAGTCTTTTTAATCGAATATCGGCACTGTGAGTTCAACGGTGCCCTCGGAATTCAATTCCGAGCACCGGTTCAAATGTAATTAAATGCCACTTGTCCGTTTACTGAACGTACCCAAAATGAGTTCAGAAAATTATTATCAGTCAACCTCTACCCACTACGGTCAAGGTTAGGCTCTGCCTAGGAGAAACATGCCCCAAGGAACTCAACGGTACTCTCGGATTTTAAATTCGAGATACCGTTTAGAAGTAATCAATTTTACAATAAAAAAATGTTTACTTAATTATTTTATTTATAGCCAAAAACAAACTTTATCAGGTGGCCCACGCCAGCCAAAGTTAGTATCTTCTTAAAGAATGCATACCCTCACGAGTTCAGCAGTGGTCTAAGATTTTCAATCCAAGTTACCATTTCTGAGTTATAAGCATTTGAAAAATAAAATAACATTATATAATTATTTTATTTATGGTTATTCCATTTTCGAGTTTTCTCATAGGAGGCCTGCACTGACTGAACTTAAGTCAGGCCTTGGGTAAACCTGCCATCCTGAGCACAACGGTTCCCTTGGATTTCTGATCCTAGTAACCTTTCAAAATTTATTCCACTTTTTTCAGGAAAACTGCTTACGCGCCTTAATTTAAGCTTAAAAAAACATCAGAATATTATTCCGGGCACATCGGGCCTCGGAATCAGGTGCCTTCAGAAACTGCGTACTCATAATATTACAAACAATTTTAGAAAAACATATCCTTGAAATTTATGAGTCTTTACAATTCATAACTAGGCTTATCTGGTCATCATATTTATGTGTACCTAAATATCATAAAAAGGTAGGGTATTACACAATTTAGGTAGACCATTTGGATTAAGATGTTTACTTATTACTAGAAAAGATAATTTAATGTTGGGAATATATATATTAGAAGGCCTTGATGTAGTTGTTGAGCTCCAGTCCAATAATTATAATACAATAAAGGAAGACATATAAGGAAAGGGATTACATCAAGTATGAGGCCTCTATATGGTAAACCCTTGACGATTAACTAAATTCTAGTAAAATAGGGAAAACAGGAGGATTATCTCAACTCAAGGTATCTATGAAAATTGTGTTATCGTATGTTCATTAAATAAGTAAGAATGTATAATTGATAATTTTAGGATTACACCTTAGAAAATTGTGATATAAATCCTTTTACCATTATTCAAATACCATGTATTTTATAGTTCACATTTTAAGGATACATGTTAGGATTGGTCCATGCAGTTTAACGTCATACTGGAAAAACATAGGCACGTTTAAATTTATATTACTATGAATTTTCGGGGCACCCAACATCTAACCATAATGTATTAATCATTATGAAAAATTATATCCTAAACTATCTAATCTAACACGAGTCATGTTTAGTTTAATAAGAAAGAGATTATAAATAATCAACTAAACACCATGATTGAACACACTCGGGTATTGAGAGGGGATTATACATTGGGTATCCCATTTTGGTTTTACTTATATATTGGTAACTATATAAGAGAATGTATTATTGGGGATTAAACCATATAGGGGGTCTATGTATGATGTACATTCCATAAAAAATGTTAAAACAAGGGATTGAGTGGGTATTATGCTTTATACTTCCATTGCATTCCTAACATGATTAGTTTCTCACGTGAATGTAAGAAATGTTAATGATTAAAAATAATTGAAGTCCCATTTATAGATTACTCTGTCATTTGAGAAAAGTTTCGGTATTTATGGGTGCTAAGTGGAGGATCTCAACTCATGTAATTTTGGGTAACTAAGATTCATTTCTAAAAATGATGGGGTTGTATGTTTTTTGAAAAATATAATATTTTACCCACTATAAATAGTTCATTATGAGAATCGTGATATATAAGGTGGGCTGGTGATGGGAATGGGGGGATTGGTCTACAAGCCTAAGATTGTAGCACATTAAAAATTTTAATAAGATGTGTGAAGGTTTGTAACAAAAAATATCGACCAACGTGGTAGGGTTTGGAGTCCATGATGGGGTATGGTACAATCTCCCCCAAGTATAGTGTCTTGGCATAAATCTCAAAACATTAAGGGTGCTCTTGGTGATGGATCATCCTAGTTTGGGGATTAATAAAATGTCAAACCTTGATAGGAATATTGGGAGAAGGTATCCCTGCTAGGGGACCCTGGGAGAAGTAGTGATCATGTAGGATATGTAGGAGTAGTCAATATCATGTAATAAATCTTTTTGAAGTTTTGATTTGATCAAAGTCCAGGGTCAAGTATCCTTTAGGTAGGAGAGCGACCTGAATTCTGGATTAGGTAAGAGACTTGGAAGAATACTTGATCAAGTATAATACCTTGGATAAATTCTACAATAGTTAGTAAACCTAGAAGAATTCTTGATCATGTAGGGAACCTATGAATATTCATTATTATATAAAAATAATCAAGGATGAATATGGAATGGGTTCCCTAGTATATGATCCCAAATAAGAATAGAGCATGTGATTTAATGAAAAATATTTGGAGAACAATTATTGTACCCTGTGTTACCTACTTGAATGAATGTAGATATAATCCATAAGGGGAAATTTATTGACCTGGGAGAAATTTAATGATATATCATGTGGATGACCCATTTTCATGGAAAGGTCATGTTATTGGTTCAAAAAGGGGTTTTGGGAACCTTTGTTTGTGTGGTAAGGAAAAAACAAGGTCACATTGTCTTCTGTACCCTTTGTTTGGATTCCCAATGAATGATGAAAAGGCCTAGATGTTTATTTTTGGGTGTGGGTATTTGAATTAATATACATTAAAATGAATACTTCACATGACTATATCTTTTGATCCATAAGATAGTTTTTTTCAATGAGTTGTCAAATCAAATCATTAAAATTAAATACACCACTACATGTTAGGTTTATCCATAATCGGTGTTTTATGAGGATAAAATGATCCAAACTAATAATTAATTTTGGGTTTTAGATTTTTGAAACCACTTTAAATAAATAAATGGTGGAATACAAGGAATATTTTGTGTAGGATATTCTAACCATCACATCACGGTATTGTTAGACATTTTTTAGAAATCCCCACCTATTGGTGTGTGGAAAATCATACTCCTCTTTCATATCCTATTTTATTTCTTTATATATAGTAAGTTTTTTCTACTTATAATTTATTTTTGGCTCAAAGTGATGACTAAATCATGGGTTTTGTGGAAAAGTGCATGGAACACTTTTTAGATGAGAATGATAGTAATAAATGTACTTGAGCATCAAAATAGAATAGATTACTAGAAGTAAATTGTCTAAAATTCGTATCATATACATAAAATAATGCACAAAAATAAACATATAATACAGATTCTAATTCATGTTAAATAAAAATGAGAATAAATATACAATGGTCTATAGACTTATATACATGTCTATAACCTATTAAATTATTGTACTCTTATTCGATACACATATTGAGTGATGTGTCTTGCTCAAAAAATATTCATGTTCCTAAAATAAAAAATGATGACTATAAAAATATATTGAAGCCAATTCCATTGATGTGGTTAGGGAAGAGACTAATTACCATATTAGATACCCCTTATCAGGTAAATAAAATGAATTCTAGTGATGATTTCAATGTTTTGGAAAATCATGGGGGAGGGTGAAATTAAAAAACAGTGAAACCTATCCACCTAGAATTATAACACCAGATTAACATAAAAAATGTGCCTTTTCCTACATCCTTAAAGGACATACTTGCCTTGAAGAATTGTAGTAATACTTCCAAACATAAGATAGAACCCATATTTCTATGGTTGATATCTCATAAAACACCAGGACTCAATGAGGTATACCATCATATATATTGTAAAAATATATTTAATGATCTCACTATATCCATAATAGTTTTTATCATATTCACACCATATTCATTTTTCATATGATTTTCTATAAGAAAGTAAACCCTAAAACAACCTAGGAAATAATGATAATTCCATTAATTATGGATGTGGGAAATTAATGAGGGACCAACCATCAATCAATATTTAAATAAGAACAAAATTATAAATGATTATTCAAAAAAATATAAATCCTCAAATATCAACTAATGTATTATTCCTATATAATTCAAATAAAAAAACTAAAAAATGGTACATAAATACATATGATAACATTATTGACATTGAATAATTACCCCATATCATCTCACAATTACCTACCAGCATTATATACTAGACTACCAATTATGACCAACAAGAACAATCCCATATATCACTTTTCATCACTCGATATGGATCAAATTTCATATTGGCATAAAATATTAACAGTTCACCGATCACATATATCATCATTAAACATTAATAACATAACAAAGTGTACCATGGAAATACTCTTATCATCTATTAGTCATTTGAAGGGTATAGCATCCCACCTTTTTATCACATAAACATTCATTACATTTTACAAAACCGAGGATCGTTCAGGTTTAGTGTCTTGGAAACCAGGAACATAAAACATGAAACAACAAAAAAACATTCTTCTTATACACTTGAAAGGCTTCTCCTTATGTTCATCTTAGGTTCATTACTGCATCTCAGAACCTGGGGACATACATCAAAGGAAAGGGTGAGCAGAAGGCCCAGTAAGGAAAACAAGAGAAACATTTTACATGTGAACTTGAGATACATCAATAAGGACATGAAAAGAACTTTAAGGCATGAGAAAGAAATCATGAGGCATTTCATAATAAAAATAACATTTTCCATAACTTGAATATGTGGCTACATCATTTAACATATACAATAATGAACATATCACCAAGGTCCATCCCCAATGTGTCATTTGAAAATTACCAAGGTTATTCACCAAGGTATCGTGAAAATTGTAATCTCTAGTGGTTACATCATTACCCAATGCATTGGAGCGCTATCAGGGCGCACCCTTAAATTTGCCTTTATTATCATGTGAGTCACATATATCATCATCAAACATTTCATAAATAACCCATATAGCATAAAATAAATGGGTTTCATTTCATAATCATAACGTTTTAAAAACTGCTTTAAAGACATGATCTTTACGTCACTTTAAACCCACGGAAAGGGAAAGAGGGTTTCGTTTATGTAAATCCCAGAATTTAAAATAGAACATTTTGATATATATGTGAATACCCATGTAGAAATAATAGCTTTGTGTATTCACATTATAACATAAAATAATTTTGAGAAAAGAGAGAGAGGTACTTTGAGACAAAAATTCTGCAGCATAACGGCTATGTTTCGGGGTTTTAGAAAACATTGAGAAGAGAGGGGACATGGGTCAAACATTCATAAATGACCCATAAAACAGTAGAGGGACAAAATATAAGGGATTTAAGAACATGGTAATGAAATTTGAAAATATACCATATGAAATGAAGAACATGAAAGGAAGAAAAAAAATAAGATTTCTCTTGTGAGAATTCGGCAGCCTAACGGCGTCACTTAAACTTCAACAAACTTGAATTGACAAGGTCCAATAGGGTCTCTCATCATATGAAAATAAGAGTCCAGTATGATAGATATAGAGATAATACCCCAAAAAAATAGAAAGGAACTTGAAATAATTGAAATGAAAGTATAACTTCAAAACGAGAAGGGTGAAGAACCACTTAAAAATTCGGCAGCCTAACGACGCCACTTAAACTTCAACAAAATTGAATTTACAAGGTCAAATAGGGTCTCTAATCATATGAAGATAAGAGTCTAGTATGATAGATATAGAGATCATACCACAACATAATATAAAGTAACTTGAAAGAATTGACATGAAAGTGGAACTTCAAAACGATAAGGGTGAAGAACCACTTAAAAATTCGGCAGCCTAACGGCGCCACTTAAAATTTCAAAATACTGAATTGAAGAGATCAAATGGGGTCTCTAATCATATGATCATAAAATATCAGTATGATAAATTTAGAGATCATATCCAAACATAATAAAAAGGAACTTGAAATACTTTACATGAAAATAGATCTTGAAAAATGAGAAGGGAGAAAGAATCTGTTACAAAAATTTCGGCAGCCTAACGGCGCCACTTAAAACATCATAAAACGAAATAATGAGAGTAAGAGGGGATCTCTCATTATGTGAACATGAAAAGGGCAGTAATAGGAGTATAAAAGAACACCCTTTAACATAAGAACATGGAGCATAAAAGAAATTACATAATAGAGATTTCTTGAAAAGAAAGAGAGAGATCAGATCCCCTACCTTAAAATGTAACTCTTAAACCTCAAAGGTTGGGACCTTGAGGGCTTGGGGGCACCTTGCGAGGACTCCTTGGGAGGTAATGAGACCCGAAATTCGTTGGGGAAGATTGGGGAGTCGAATGGATGAAGGGAGGGCTTGGTATTTATAGGGAAAGTGAGGGGACAAGGCATTAATGGCCAAGGGACACCTCACATGTGCTTTTCTCAAACCCATGTCCTCTCCCTTGGCATTTACCATGGATTTAGGCCACATGGGGCCCCCAAAACAATAATTCATCACTCTTGGCCGGCCAACCCTTAAAATATCTCATGACATCACTATGACACAGTTATGATGTCATTAAACATACCGAAACCCTAAAACTGTATTTTTACTATTCACTGAAAATTCAACTTTCTCAGAAAAATCCCAAAGATTCACACTAACCAAATATCAATGCTCTGATTTAAAAACTGAACTCCATTTTATAAAAATAATTTTCTAAATATTTTTAATTTTATTTTTAAATAACTACACTATTCACCGAAAATTCATTTTTTTCAGAAAAACCCCAAAAATTACCATAGCATAATATCGGTGCTCTAAGTTCAAAAATGAAATCCATTTTATAAAAATAATTTTCTAAATATTTTTAATTTAACTTTTAATTAAAAACACTATTCACTCGAAAAAACTAATACTTGAATAATAATTTATAAAACCGTTATTTAACCATTTTATTGAATCAAATTACTTAATCAAGGTTCCTAGATTATTTTAAAACTTTCTTTAAGTGAGATTACTAATCCATTTGGTCATATTACTAATCCTAATCATAAAATCACTATTCATAATTTACTATTCATCAAAAATATTGTTGATCTTATTAGACTCCAAATTTTGTACTGAACATAATTGTAGAAGACCATTTTTTGAAAATCATTACACATTTTTAATTATTTAAGGTTTACATAAACATTTTTAAAATAACCTTTTTCTAAAATTCATCAAAAATATGTATACTATATTTATCCGGTCATTTGAAAATTCATAAACATCATCATAAGAAGAAATCCCAATTTTTATTTAAAACAAAGAATTACACAAGGCATTTACAGTCTTCGTACATATCCCCTTATCACACCAGCATAGGACCTATGTGTAAGGTGTGCTAAGGTGAGAGTGTACGAGGGAGGCTCGGCCAACATTGCCAGAGTAGTAATTTCTATCAGTTTGAACTTCTCGTGAAGGCGATTCCGTTCTAGCTTCACATGATGATGTTCGTCTTGGGTTTGGTCCAGAGCAAATCCCAATGGTGCTACCTCCTTCCCAAGTTCTCTTAGATGGGATTCGATTGGTCCAAGACTACTAGGTGAGGCCATCAAATCTTCTTTCTATAATAATTAACCAAGATTACTTGTATTTAGAGACAATAATCAAAAAAATTTGTTCACAGCTGTCATATTAACTGATGGTCATATAATAGTCAGAACCCAATGGTATCATTTTAATTATAATCATGTTTATCAAATAAAACATAAAATAACACATGAGATTAGGAAACAAGATTTATTCAAAATTTTGGGCCGTAACAATCTTCCCCCCTTAAGAAATTGCGTCCTCGCAATTTTAAAAATTGGGTTTCGAAATTTCATTGAAAGTCCCACATCGGAAAAAGAGTCGGTGACGCCATTACTTTAAAAGAAAGAAAAGGGAGTACAAAGGCCACCCGAGTTTACTCATACTGGGATTCCATGTAGGAAACATGGACATGGAGGAGAAAACAAAGGGTCACATCCTAAAGGAGAGTGATAGAAAACATGATTAGGAGGATGTTAACCACCAGAAAATCCCAAAATTATTATGTGTGCAAGAGGTCTTTGATTACCTAGTAGGAAACGTAAACCAAAAACGTTTTTGTTTTACGTTCCTTTTCATAACTTTGAGGAATTCATTTACAACATAGAACAAAAACATAAGGAAATATATCTACCTTCATGTAGAGTTTCATACTTTAATAAGTTTCTACCCAAAACTAATCTTTTCTCCAAACTATGAGCATTCGAAACTACTTGGTCTCATCAAAACACAAGAATCATCTTCTAGATAATCACATAATCCACAAAAGATTAACTATCTATTTCTTTTATCTTTAAACATTATCCCAAAAACCGAAAGGGTAAGGTAAAACAACTCTTCAAAAGAAATAATCCCATAGGAATGGAAACTACTTTTAAATATTCAAGGTTCCATGGTACTAACCAAAGTTCATCATAGACCACTCCATAAATAATGGTCCTTAAAATTCCTCAAAATAAACTAAACTAATATTGAAACCCAAATACAAGAAGGATTTGATAACATAGTCTTCCAAAATAAACTTCATTGTTCATCTCCAAACAACATCAACCTCTCTTAACATCTTATAACAAAATTAGCTAACCTAAACATATTTTACCCAAGATAGGTTAATCATTCCCATAAGTAACCTAAATTACTATAAGTCCGCCTTAAATTAATCAATTCTTCAAAATATAAGTCATCCTTACTCCTCAATGAAATTACCGTAGTAATCTATTTACCTAGATCATATAGGGTCCCCAAAATAGTGAACATATTCCAAAATAATAATCATCCTTTAATCAAGAAATCATCGCATTTCCTATCACATTGGTTGTTAGGACATGTTCTTCCATTTCTAACCATTAACTAAGAAGAGAAAGTATAATTAGAGGCTTAAATACTTAACCAATAATCATGAAAAGGAACTTAAAGCATATAAGGATAACTTGTAGAAGAAAAGTATACCCTAAAATGTGATCCCCTAGGTTCCCATCTAGGTTATCCATGATCATATATTCTTATGTGAATCTTTATTTTGTTTTATCCTTGTTCCTTTAATAATGGTTCATACTAAGCTTATGAATTTACCAAAGCATATCCCCTGGGAGTGTCGTAACCAAGAGTGCAGCAAGGACCATTGTCGTGTACCAGTTCCCGTTCGAGTCTAGCTCGAAGCGGTGTTTTCGTGTTTTACCCCTATGTACATATGTGCCAGAGCTACCTCTACCTGCTCGTATCCAGACAGGGATGTATTTGCTTGGCAACCCATTACCCAATACTCACCAAAATACCAGGAAGATTTCCTATATATAAACTTTTCTATAGGCTTCTTCCTAAAGTTTTCATATCCTAATTTCCACAAATAACTAAACCATACTTTGATACCAACTATAGCATCCCTCCTTTTTATCACAAATAACATCCCGCCTTTACCTGCTTTACCTGCTCGTATCTAGACAGGGATGTATTTTCTTGGCAACCCATCACCCAATACTCACCAAAATACTAGGAAGATTTCCTATATATAAAATTTTCTATATGCTTCTTCCTAAAGATTTCATATCCTAATTTCCACAAATAACTAAACCATCCTTTGATACCAACTATAGCATCCCGCCTTTTTATCACATAAACATTCATTACATTTTACAAAACCGAGGATCGTTCAGGTTTAGTGTCTTGGATACCAGGAACTTAAAACATGAAACAACAAAAAAAACATTTTTATTAAACACTTGAAAGGCTTCTCCTTATGTTCATCCTAGGTTCATTACTGCATCTCAGAACCTGGGGACATACATCAAAGGAAAGGGTGAGCAGAAGGCCCAGTAAGGAGAACAAGAGAAAAATTTTACATGTGAACTTGAGATACTTCAATAAGGACATGAAGTGAACTTTAAGGCATGAGAAAGAAATCATGAGGCATTTCATAATAAAAATAACATTTTCCATAACATGAAGATGTGGCTACATCTTTTAACATAGACAATCATGAACATATCACCAAGGTCCATCCCTAAGGTGTCATTTGAAAATTACCAAGGTTATTCACCAAGGTATCGTGAAAATTGTAATCTCTAGTGGTTACATCATTACCCAATGCATTGGAACTCTATCAGGGCGCACCCTTAAATTTGCCTTTATTATCATGTGATCCACATATATAATCATCAAACATTTCATAAATAACCCATATAGCATAAAATAAATGGGTTTCATTTCATAATCATAACGTTTTAAAAACCTCTTTAAAGACATGATCTTTACGTCACTTTAAACCCACGGAAAGGGAAAGAGGGTTTCGTGTATGTAAATCCAAGAATTTAAAATAGAAAATTTTGATATATATGTGAATAACCCTGTAGAAATAATATCTTTGAGTATTCACATTATAACATAAAATAATTTTGGGAAAAGAGAGAGAGGCACTTTGAGACAAAAATTCTGCAGCATAACGGCTATGTTTCGGGGTTTTAGAAAACAATGTGAAGAGAGGGGACATGGGTCAAACATTCATAAATGACCCATAAAACAGTAGAGGGAAAAAATATAAGGGATTTAAGAACATGGTAATGAAATTTGAAAATATACCATATGAAATGAAGAACATGAAAGGAAGAAAAAAAATCAGATTTCTCTTGTGAGAATTCGGCAGCCTAACGGCGTCACTTAAACTTCAACAAAATTGAATTGACAAGGTCCAATAGGGTCTCTCATCATATGAACATAAGAGTCCAGTATGATATATATATATATATATCATTCCCAAAAAAATAGAAAGTAACTTTAAAGAATTGACATGAAAGTAGAACTTCAAAACGAGAAGGGTGAAGAACCACTTAAAAATTCGGCAGCCTAACGGCGCCACTTAAACGTCAACAAAATTGAATTGACAAGGTCAAATAGGGTCTCTCATCATATGAACATAGAAGTATAGTATGATAGATATAGATATCATACCCCAACATAATATAAAGTAACTTTAAAGAATTGACATGAAAGTGGAACTTCAAAACGAGAAGGGTGAAGAACCACTTAAAAATTCGGCAGCCTAACAACGCCACATAAAACATCAAAATACTAAATTGAAGAGATCAAAAGGGGTATCTCATCATATGATCATAGAAGATAAGTATGATAAATTTAGAGATCATACCCCAACATAATAAAAAGGAACTTTAAATACTTTACATGAAAATAGAACTTGAAAAATGAGAAGGGAGAAAGAATCAGTTACAAAAATTTCGTCAGCCTAACGGCGCCACTTAAAACATCATAAATCGAAATAATGAGAGTAATAGGGGATCTCTAATTATGTGGAAATGAAAAGGGAAGTAAGATGAGTATAAAAGAACACCCTTTAACATAAGAACATGGAGCATAAAAGAAATTACATAAAAGAGATTTCTTGAAAAGAAAGAGAGAGATCGGATCCCTTACCTTAAAATGTAACTCTTAAACCTCAAAGGTTGGGACCATGAGGGCTTGGGGGCTCCTTGGGAGGACTCCATGGGAGGTAATGAGACCCGAACTTCGTTGGGGAAGAGTGGGGAGTCTAATGGATGAGGGGAGGGCTTGGTATTTATAGGGAAAGTGAGGGGACAAGACATTAATGGCCAAGGGACACCTCACATGTGCTTTTCTCAAACCCATGTGCTCTCCCTTGGCATTTACCATGGAGTTAGGCCACATGGGGCCCCCAAAACAATAAATCATCACTCTTGTCCGGCCAACCCTTACAATATCTCATGACATCACTATGTCACAGTTATGATGTCATTAAACATACCGAAACCCTAAAACTGTATTTTTACTATTCACTGAAAATTCAACTTTCTCAGAAAAATCCCAAAGTTTCACACTAACCAAATATCAATGCTCTGATTTAAAAAATGAACTCCATTTTATAAAAATAGTTTTCTAAATATTTTTTGTTTTATTTTTAAATAAATACACTATTCACCGAAAATTCATTTTTTTCAGAAAAAACCCCAAAAATTACCATAGCATAATATCGGTGCTCTGAGTTCAAAAATGTAATCCATTTTATAAAAATAATTTTCTAAATATTTTTAATTTAACTTTTAATTAAAAAAACTATTCACCCGAAAAAACTAATACTTGAATAATAATTTATAAAACCCTTATTTAACCATTTTATTGAATCAAATTACTTAATCAAGGTGCCTAGATTATTTTAAAACTTTCTTTAAGTGAGATTACTAATCCATTTGGTCATATTACTAATCCTAATCATAAAATCACTATTCATAATTTACTATTCATCAAAAATCAAGTGGATCTTATTAGACTCCAAATTTTGTACTGAACATAATTGTAGAAGACCATTTTTTGAAAATCATTACACATTTTTAATTATTTAAGGTTTACATAAACATTTTTAAAATATCCTTCTTCTAAAATTCATCAAAAATATGTATACTATATTTATCCGGTTATTTAAAAATTCATAAACATCATCATAAGAAGAAATCCCAATTTTTATTTAAAACAAAGGATTACACAAGGCAGTTACGGTCTTCTTAATAGCCCCTTATCACACCAGCATAGGACATAATTGTAAGGTGTGCTAAGGTGAGAGAGTCCGAGGGAGGCTCGGCCAACATTGCCCGAGTAGTAATTTCTATCAGTTTGAACTTATCGCGAAGGCGATTCCGTTATAGCTTCACATGATGAAGTTCAGCTTGGGTTTGGTCTAGAGAAAATCCCAATGGTGCTACCTCCTTCCCAAGTTCTCTTAGATGTGATTCGATCGGTCCAAGACTACTAGGTGAGGCCATCAAATCTTCTTTCTATAATAATTAACCAAGATTACTTGTATTTAGAGACAATAATCAAAACATTTTGTTCACAGCGGTCATATTAACTGATGGTCATATAACAGTTAGAACCCAATGGTCTCATTTTAATTATAATCATGTTTATCAAATAAAACATAAAATAACACATGAGATTAGGAAACAAGATTTATTCAAAATTTCGGGCCGTTACAAAGGGTATGGGTCAATTATATATATTGAATACTACCACAATATCCCAAGGGTAAATGACTATCTTACCATGTTCCTCAATAGCCGTTTCTCTATTTCAAGACACTCATTAGGAATATATCATTGATGATGATTCATATACTAAAAATGAATATATAATTTATATTATCAATAATTGTTTTGCTAATGCTCATTTAGCTAAACATCGATCTCAAATTTCAAAATATATATCATCTTCCATGGGCACATTTACTCCTTCAAAAGACACGTAATCCAATTCACACTTTATTTTAGGTTAAGTACATTATCTATAAGACTTATAGAGATTAATATAAATTTGATTTTTGGGAAACCCCCCATATCCACTAAACAAAAAAATGTATGAATATAATATCTCTTATCCTTTCCCCAGATCAATACCATCAATTATCACATCACTAGGACCACCAAATGTGAACCCAACCACAGTTTTAAAAAATATATCATTAGGGTAAGTCCGACCTCAAATTTTGAGGCATATCAATAGTCTCTATTACATGGAAGAAAGGTAGGTAAACCATAACGTGGAATATTAGAAACTAGGAAGGAGACAAAATTATCAACACCCTCATGAATCAATCAATATCAAGACCTATATAAATCCAAATGTATTAAAATGGTCATATGGACCTATAAAATTGAAGCAAACCCCACTTATAAACTAATATAACCAACCCAAGACCCACAGAATTGTTTATCCAATAATATGTATCATATCATTTACCATCATGAAATAATTGTTAGAAAACTAGGAGACCACAATAAAGTTGATAACCATAATCATACATATATTTAAAAATGGATTATATCCATCTTAGTGTCAAACACTCCTAGTAATTTTCCAGAACTATATATAAATAATTTATATTCTAATAAAAGTTAAAAACAACTTTATGAAAAATTTGAAAAGCCTCTACATATTTGCTTTACTAATGATAGGGTTGAGGCCAAAGAACAATACAAATCGTCCTGAAAAAACCCTTATTTGTATTGAAAAATAATTTCCAAACAATTTTATTATGTAACTAGTTTTCTTTGAAATTTATATTTTTACTTGAACACGCTTATACAATTCCCTTTTAAAATGGATAACTCACATAACTTTAAAAATATAGCTAATACTACAAAAAACCTATAAAATTATTTAATGGCACTAGTTTGACTAAGGTACCACTAGGAATCCATTTAAAAATCTATAATATCTTTTTATATTATTAAGATAGTAAATTATAATCCCATTTTATAAAGGAGAGTGAAAATGGTATAAAAATGATAACAATATTAATGATAGGGACATAAAAAATATCATAAAATTAATAAGATCCTAAATATATTGATTTGAACCCTCTCAGTTATGGATTATGGTCATTGAAGATGTGTTCCAAACAAGGGAACATGCTACTGCTAGCTTCCTAGCTATGTCATACGATCATAGTTCACCCTATTGGTCGGTATATCTCTTTCGCAATGGATTCCGATCAGGATTCCTTATTTTCTTTGGTGCTTGACTTATTGAGGGTGGGGCCACCCTACTTGGGTTCCTAGTTTATCCTTTATATATAGTCGTCATTTAATCCATACACTCTCCATAGAACTAGATCATTCGGTTTTTTTGTAGGAGACTCCATTCCAGATGAGGTCTCAACCGTGCAAGGGTGTTCTTCATGCGTATTTTCTTTTTTTTTTTAGTTTTGATCTATGATTGTCTTTTCAATCAACACTTTTACTTATTTGATTCCAACATGATTTATTTCTATATTATTCTCCTCATTCTCATGGTTCCAATACTCAGGTACCACGATCCTTTTATTTCACTAAAATCGAATTTAGTCGTCTCCAATTATCTCTGAGTTGAACCTAGTGGTATTCTAGTTAATATTTGTGTTTGATGTTATTCAGATCCAGATATAAATTTTATTTTCTATGTGAAGGGTGTTTCATTGACAGTATGGGTTTTTCATTTAGTGGTGTGTTCACATGCTACTGTCACGTGAAACTATCAATACTCCTATCATGCCTGGATTCTGTATATCATTATCTCGGTTTCAACATCATCTTCCATACCTGCTCTATCAGCCTAGTTTGGATACACATGACCACATCATGGTTGTCTCTGTTGGTTTTTTGTACTGGTTTGGTATAATTGCAGCGGGACTTGTGGTGGAGTGTTCTTCATTGTGAGAGTGGTGGATGGATTATTTAGTTTGTCTTCTTTGATGATGGTGATGATTCTAGAATTTCTTCCCCCGATAGTGGCTCCACTACTACGGCTTCGTGGTCTTAGTGACTATCATTATCAGTATTTGTGTCATACTCCCTTACTTACTCTGAACTTGGTCATAGATTCAAATTTACATATCTTCGTCAATTTTGTGTTGTGTTTTTTCAAGGTGACTTGGAATGTGGATTTTGAGTAGCAGATGATGTCACACGAGACATCTATCATAGTGGTTTCATCTCTATAATTAGGTTACTATTGGGTTTTTTCATTGTGGTGGTTGTGGAGTATCTTTTAATATAGGGTTCATCATCTTGAATTCATTATTTTGAGTTCCTATGATTGTTTTCTTGTGTTGGTGGCTCATGGTGCTTTATGACTTCATCATTGATTCAGTGTAACTGGCATAGTACAACAATTCTAGAGATGATGTTATCAACATTAATGAGTTGTGTGGATGAGGATGAATCAATAATTGGCCGACCTCAATTTGAGTAAGGCACGTGACTCGAGGTGGTTTTTTGAATTTAGAATTTGGAAATTTGAATTTTTAATTTAGGGAAGTTTTTTCAGTTTGGTGAACATCTTGCATCGGGGTTTTTTTCTAAGTGTTCCCACTTCTCCATAAAGTGGTTATTTTAAAAATTAAGAAAATGGGATTTTTAGGGGAAAGATACTCAACAATTTCAAGGATATATTTATTAATTAGTTAAACATAAATTGACCCAATGTATGTAAATACCTCATTAGGTGCCATAAGAACCAATATGGTCCATAAAAACTAATTCATTAATCAATAATATTTTTAATATCTAATATAAATTTTTTTTTAATCAACTCAAACCATACTGAGTAGCTCTATGACATCTAAACCAAGGGAAATTAGTGTAAAACCATTCAAAATGGGCTCATTGTCATAGGAAAAGTGAAATTCTCAAGATAAATTGTTGGGAAATTACATAAACAATCACCTAAATCTCAAAATCAATTCAATGATTAACATAGTTATAAATGAATAAAATATAATAGTTATAATCCAAAACCATCAATAATAATCTATGAAATGAGCATGGAAGACCTATTATTATAAATCAAATCCACTATTCCTCATTGGAATCACAGATAAATCCCTAAATTTATGAATTTATTCCAATGAAAACGGAGTGGGAGAGAGAAGAGAAGAATATAAACTGAATCACATTGATGTACCATGATGGATTCCATCAATTAATTCTTCTATAAATTGAATACAAAAGGGGATCTAAGTAGGGAATATAGGGGTAGAGGCTAGTAAAATTGACCCAAACACGACCCTTTAAGTACAAATAATTTTCAATTTGACAATAAAATAATTGTTTTTACCATGAAAGGAAACTGTCCAAATCCTTACCAGAAACCCAATATTCAATAGCCTTGTATTTTGTGACTCTATTGGAAATCTAGAGTATTTAATTGACCACCATGCATCCCTAGACATGGTAATTTATTGGGGACAACTTCAAACAACCACTCATTTTGAATGACCAAAAAAAAATATCTCACTCTAGGTATTCTTATACAAAAACTCTACTTTCAAATAATCCTAAAATAAAACCCAAAATGGATATAAAGAACACCTCTTATATCAAAATCTAAAAATTAAAATTCATCCATTGAACAATTGGAAATTATTAATCCATCCTCCAATTCACCAACACTTAATTGCATGGGTCTTTTTAAAAAAAATCCCCACATGGTTTACATTTCATGGATCACAAGTACTTTACACATAATAAATGACCATCAACAGTGATGTGATATAAACTAATCCATGGATTACCTTGAATTATCCCAAGTAACCATTACAAAACGCATCATGTGAGGAGAATAAATTTTGTTCCACCTTTATCGATTCACACATTCTCTCTACCACCCACTTGTGAAATGGAAAGTAAATTATATATAATTTTGGGGAAAATGTATTCTACTAACCTTTTACTCCTAGTTATCCACCAATGGATTGTCATTGTATTATTCAACTAGAATAATTATAAATACCTAAATCATATTATAACACTCAATTTTATATATTTCCATTCAGTAATAGAGAAATAATATGAGATAACATGAATATATGTCCAGGGAATATTATAAATACTTATATAAATCCAATGAAAATGATATAAGCTGAATCAAAGAAGGATCCATGAATTTTAAAATTTTATTATTTAAGTGAGGAAGGAAATTAGGATTCTAATTACAATTGAACATGGAAGTCCAAATGATTGTTAAATAGAAGGACATAAAATTAATTGGTGAAACTTCTCCTCTAAAATTTGGTTTTCTTGGCACTATTAGAACTCTAGGTTTTTTTCAATAAAAACTCTTTCATTCATCCAAGGTTCAAGTTTTCACTACTAGACACATATAAGTATACATAATATCCCTTTATATATCTATTTAATGTCTTTTATACTTCTAATGATCTACTAGTGGGAAATATACATTGATAATTTCCACCACTAATAAAAAAATTCGTATTTTATTATTTCGATACTTCCACGAACATATCTCAGTATATATGAGTCTCTAATACACCTATATTATTTTAATTTAAATTAAATCCATTCCTTCATACATGTGGGTCATTACATATTCAACTAAATGAAGAAGAATAATAATTCAATTTCTTATATCAACTCATTTTTTAATCTTTCCATTCAATTTCTAAATTGGTGTTTAAATTTTAATTAAATATTTAAAATTAGTAGAATGAATTGTAACACCCTGAAAATTCATAATATATTTCTCATTTAATAAATTTTATTTCTTCAATAACTTTATTTACACACAACACTGGTTTAAGTTGAACCTCATTATTTATTTACAATATTATTATTTAATGCGAAAATAGTCACCAAGGCATTGGATTAGTGGTTATAAATTGGGTTATCCAAATTATATAATATTATTTTCCTAAATATGTATAAAATTAAATCATTTTTTTCATTTTCTAAAGATTAAAAATTGATTTTATGGAAAAAAACGTTTTTTCTGAAAAATGATTCTATGTACATCATTTTTATCATAATAAATTAAATATATCTTTATTAGTGAATTATTTTGATTAAAAATTTATATAATGTATTTATTAAAAATATTTTATCATACTAATAATGTTTCTAAAAGGTGATAAATAATATTTTATTTTATTTTATTCCTAATAGATAATTTTTTAAAAAATGGATTTTGTTGCATTTAACAAACTTATTTCAAAATGTATTTCAGACAGTTATAGAAATTTCATATTTTAAAATGCATTCTATATTTTGAATTAAAATAATTAATAAAATATAATGTGGTCATAATGAATTATAAAATGATTAATTTTTTTTACCACTGTTATTGTTAAAAAGGGTTTATTAGGGGGGGGGGGGTTAGACAAAGAGATAAGTGTAAAAATAACAAATAAAGTTACATTAATAATTATTTTGAATATATTTAGACTATATATTGTTTTATATTATAATTAAGGGCAATTTAGTTCAACATTCACAAGAATATGACATTATAGTATTTAAATCATTCAGGTAATTCTTTATGTGCCCTTCCCATGACTTATAAAAGGGAACATATGCCCCTAATTTATTTACATAATTAAATCCCTATATATTATAAAATACCAATATAAACCAACCTATATTCATTCCCATCATTCATTATATTTTTTTCTTACCCTGAAAAAATTATATGAAGGATTTAGGTTTATGAAAAAGGAAAACTGTCATAGAAGAGGTAATCATCTTACATGAATCATTCAATAATTATTTTTTAATTTAATAATACTAAAATATATTATTGACATACTTTTATAATAAATAAAATATCATAAATATGTGGATATGTTATTATGTTTAAGGGATAACTAATTTTTATATTTTTTTATCCATTGGAAAATGATAAAATTGTCTTTGAATTCTTGTAGAATAGAACCTCCATGAATGTTATATGTAGTAAACTATTGATATTATGTATATGTTGAAACCATGACCATGGTGAATGTTCAGGGAAAATAAAATTGAATCATTTATAGAAAAAGTTTAAGTTTTCAAATGAATATTTAATTTAATAGTGATGTGGATAATAATAGAATAATTGTAAATTAAAAATTAATGATACATATTAAATTATGTATGCTTTTTTGGAATATATTTATATAAAACGTCACAAACCAACAAGGGTCTCTATCGAACTGACGCCTGTCCTAGTTCACAGTATGGCATGATGTGTGTTTCCAATCCCCACTGGCAGGCGCAAGTTCCCCGGTATCAAATATAATGTTTGGGAACAATTTACCTGCATATATGTACAAATTAAAACAAATAACAATATAGTATAAACAAAATTGGAAAGTTAAAATAAAAAAAACTCGTAGCCAAAAAATATAATTGGAGTTACATATTTAAACTAAAAACCACTAAACAAGTACCACTAGGTAGGGTTAACAAAAAAGTATTCAAAAAGCACCACCTGGAAAGAGAACACCACCCTCAATCCATCTCCATAATGTCGCACCAAGAAGGCATCTAGAGACCTGAACCCCCATCTCCAAAAGGCTTATCATTACCTGTATTAGACATAACAAAACTTACATACAACCAAATGTGTATGTAGGGTATGAAATAACACCTAGTAAGATGACATTGGGAAAAGATTCCATGAATAAATATTAAATGAGAAATAAAAATTCTAATTTACTAAGAGAAAATAATTAAATGCTTCAATATTTTTAGTTAAAACAGATTTAAGGAAAACAACATTCAAGGAATGATGTTTTAAAAATAAAAACACCTTTTATTTTATTGTATCTCAAATTTCACACCATATGAAAATGGAGAGCACAATGTAATCAAATGTAACTAACTCTACAAGAGGCCCTATAGGTACTAGAAAATAGTGGGACCCTATAACCTCACATTTTGGTGAAAGTGGCATAGAAACCAAAAAAGCATGTGTCTCGTGCACGATCCCCTTATAGGGAATAAGAACATAACCTAGTGGTATCAAATAATCATAAACAAATTTAGTTAGTGCTGTAGCTATTAATCTAGAAAAGTGAAACTGGGCCGACGTCACTTCCATATCACTAGCACTTCATTCCTGGTCTACAAACCTTGTACTCGGTATTCTGATTGTTTATCAGTAGGGTCTATGTTCATATCACATTTTATATTAAAATATGTAATCCAAACAAGTAACTATATATACAAAATACCACCACTTACACACAAAAATCCCACTTTTAAATAATAATCACACCAAAAACCTTTTAACACATTATTCGCACCATTTCCACAATCAATTAAACCACTGAAATAATTTATTAAACAAATTCATGATTTTTCGCATGTCTTAAAACACAAAATCTCACTCAAAACATATTTTATAACTATATTCATATTGATGCCACACCAAAACAAAAACTCTAGACCTTTCACATTCTATTAATATAACTTCATAGTTTATAAGACACTAACAAATAGCTCAACATGGGTTTTCCATGAACAATTCACTCAATTTTCATAAACACGCTACTAACAAACAAAATGCATGTTAAACCTACAACTAGTCCAAATTTTCACAAAAAAAACTAATTAATAATTATTCTAAATTAACAAAATTAAGTAATTTAATTCGGAAAATAGTACTTATATGAAGAACCGTCTACGTTGGTGTAAAAAACCTTGTATATATTAGGTGGAACTCAAATTTATCTCCAATCACATGACAATAAATTTATATTGAACCCTAACTCAAAGACATAAAATCGCAGATATCACAATAGAACATAAAAAATAACAAACCCCAACCCAAAATCCTATTAAATGGAAGAAACAAAACATCGAAGTGGAATGAACCTGCAATGAGGGTTGTGGGAGGAAGGTCGAGCGTGACAAGGGGTGTCGAAGGTGTGTCACACTAGGAAATCTAGTCAGGAATGGAAGGAGGTGTGCTGATTTGGGTAGTGATGTGAGATAGAATATGGTGGATAGGGGTTGTGTGTAGTGGTTCACTGGACATGAGAAGGGGTGCTAGTCAACTACGTCACTAGAAGGAATAAGGATTGTGTGAGCATCGACCAAGGTAGGTTTAGGAGGGAAACTCACAACAGATTTGGGGAGGAGAAGGGAGGAAAAAAGAAAAAAAATGAAAAATAAAATGAAACAAGACCCAAAAAAACCCAAACAAAAAATAATGAATATAAATGTAAGAATAATAACTTGATTATTAATATGAAAATAATTTCATGTTTATAAAAATAATTTAATATTAATAACATAATTAAACTATTGATGAAAATAATAATATCAATAAGAATCATAATAACAATATTCTTATTAGTATCCAAAAAATTCTAATTTTTTTTAATTTTTTATATTCCTTTCATTTTGAATTCACTTAACTATTCATTTTCTTAATTAATTAACTATCTGCACATTAGGTATGCTACATGGTAATCTGTGGAATCCAAACAGCCTCGATCGTGCAATGAATGTGCCCCAAAAAAATCTATGCCAAAGTGATCGCTTATCAGTAGATGAAAAAAACATTAAATCAGGCTCGACCCACACCCATTAAATAATTTTAATGATATTTAAAATTATAAAATTAAAATTTTGACCAATGTATGAAGTATTGGTGTAAAAAATCTCCCCACCATGAAAAATTTACGCCCTCAATATGTAAACTCAAAGCCTAATTAGTGAATAAGAATAGGAACTCATGCTCAACACAAGAATTCATATCCTATATCTCATTCTCATCCTTCCCATGCATGAAAAGGATATCGAAAAATGGAATGGACATCCTAGGAAGCACTTTCTCTTAGAGAACCCTGAATTACATTGGTCGCTCAAACACTGATAAATCGGACTCTGTATCCAACTCTAATAAGTTCAACACATGAGAAAGATCTGGATGATACTTTTTCAATGGGGAGACATGGAACACATTGTGAATTGGGTTCAGATGAGAAGGTAATTCTAACCATTATTTCACCTTACCAATCTTCAGAGTGACCTCGAAAGGCCCAACATTCCTCAGGGTCATCTTTGTTTTTTCCCAATCAATGGTGACCCAACCAATGGTCCACCTTCAATAACACTAGGTCACCCACATAAATATCTAGATATTAACACCTCTAATAATCATTATATTTGTGGAGACTATAAGATATCAATCACTACTATATGATCAACTTGACTTTCTCAAACATCTCCTCCACAAGGCTTGGCCCAAAAGTGAGGTATCTCCTAGCACAACCCAACATATAGTAGACTGAATTGGCTGACCATAGAGAGCCTCAAAGGGTTCCATTTGAATAGTAAATTGGTAACTGTTATTATAATCAAACTCGACCTACCCCAAAGGGCTATCCCACAATCCTCCGAAATCTCACACCCATGCACGAATCATGTACTCTCTAATCTGATTTCCTCACCCCATATGACCATCTATTTGGGGACAGTATGTCATGATAATTTTGTTCTGTGATCCCAATGCCCATTGAAGTCCTTCACAAAACCCATAGGTAAAGCAGGGGTCTCTGTCAGAAAAAATTGTTGATGACCCACCATGATGTCTGACCACCTCTTGAATGTAGAATTGGCCCACATAATCCACATTAGATGTATAAATAATCCAAATAATTTGTTATGATTTGGTTAAATGGTCAATCACTACCCATTTAGAATTCATTACCTATGTGTAAGGAAATCCAAAAAAGAAGTCCATAGGGACATTGTCCCACTACTAGGTCAGAATGGGTAATAGCTAATGCAGCCATGAGGGTATTTGATGCTCTGCATTCACATGCTTACAAGTATAACGTCTTGATATGAAGTTATCAATGACTTGTGACATACCTAGCCACCATAACTCATGATGAACATATTAATACATATTTGCAGTACCCAGATGGGTGACCCATTGTGATTGGTGTCTATCTGGAATTACCACGTACTATAGAGACAACAACACCACTGCACATCCCATAAATCATAGGATTCTTTAAGGACAAAAAGACCAATCAGAAAAAGTCCCCCCGCCATGAAAAAAATTCATAAACCACTGAGCCAACTCATTACCGGGTAGCTCCTGTTGAATCAACCCTAAAATATCAAGAGTCAACTGAATGCCTTCCTAGAACACACCTCCACCATGCTCCTTGGTCTCCAAGGGCATCTAGGAAAAGAGCCTCGTCAATGACCACTCATCGCTGGACTTCCTCAAAGACTACACTTGAACCTTCCTACTCAAGGACTCATCCACAAAATTACCCGTTCCTAGGGTATAGACGATATCAAAGTAAAACCCATGTAGATACTCGATCCATCAGTGATGAAAAAAACTAAGATCATTATGGGAGAAGATGTAGTCCAGGTTCTTATGGTCAGAATAAACCATAAATTTCTCCCCAAAGAGGTAATGATTCCATGTCTTTAGGGAATGAATCACCACAACCAACTCCAATTCATGGTTCAGGTAATTCTTCTCATGTGGTCAGAATTGGCCAGAACCCCATGCCACTACATGGTTATCTTGCATGAGTACACAAATCTCATACCTAAAGCAACAAAGTAAAAAATGTACCATTTCTCAAACCCTATAATGATCAACATAAGTGTGGTAGACAACCACCGCTTCAATGAATCAAACAATTCATGGAAATCTTGGATCCATTCAATGTCCACCCATTTCTGGGTGAGTAAGAGCATAGAGGAAGCAAGCCATGATAAATCCTGAAAGAAATTACAATAATATCCAATGTGGCCAACAAAACATTTGATCTAGAATACATTCCCCAGCTATTCCAACAATATAACTGCAATGACCATATCAGGATCTACTAAAACACCTTTCCCGGAACTGATGTTGCCAAGAAACATTACTTCTCTAATCTAGAAGGTTTAAAATGAATGTTTCATCTATATATAATGATCTCACAGAGTGCCTAAGACAATCCTCAAATGAAGTTCATTATCTTCCACAGATCCAAAGTAGACTAGGATATCTTCCAAAAATACCATGACAAATGAGTGATGTTACGGGTGAAACACCCTATTCATGATCACCATAAAGACTGCTATAGAATTCACCAATCAGAAAGGCAAGACCAAATACTAAAAGTGGTCATACCTACTTCAGAAATATATCTTTGGGATATCTGCCTCTCTCAATCAAGAACTTTTGTATAAAACATTTTTTACATCAGTTATTTTTTATTTTTTATGTCGGATTTTGGACGACGTTATTACCGGAAATGATATAAACATTGTTTTTTTACATCAGTTATTTTAAAACCGACATAAAATCCAAAAATCCAAAGCATTTTTTACATCAGTTACTCAAAAACATATGTGGAAAAAGCATCAGAGTCATGATTTATTTTGTCAGTTTTTAAATAACCAACATGGTATATACTTTTTCACATCTGTTATTATATAACTGATGTAATAAACTACTTCTCCAAAGTATTTATCATGTTGGTTATTTTCATAACCGATGTGATAAACCAGTCTGCCAAGAGTTTTTTCATGTCGGTAAAATAATAACCAACCTGAAAACATATATACTACATCAGTTATAAAATTACCAATGTAAAAAACTATTCCATTCCATTTATTACATTGTTTATGAAATAACCGATGTAAAAAACTCATTCCCATGAATTTTTTACGTCGGTATTCAGATAACTAATGTTAAATCTCATCCCCATGCATTTTTTACGTGGGTTATAAAAAAAATGACGTAAAAACCAACTTATTGTTTAATAATAACGTTTAACCATAATTATAACCTCTTAAATAAGATTTGAAATAGACCAAAAACAGACCAAAACTAGACCAAAACCCCCTACCCCACTGGACATCCCTCCCACACCCCTGACCCCCCCCCACTGGACACACCGACATATCCCGGGACAGCTCCCCCGCGTTCCTAGATAGCCCCCACCCTTTGACAGCCCTCCCACCCAAGTGGACACCCTGGAAACCCATCTACACCATTGAACATCCATCCCAAACACCATGAAACCCCCACCCAACTGGACACCCCCTACCCCTGGACACACCCACCCTCCTGGACAGGCCCCACCCCCTAGACAACCCTCCCACCCTCCTGGACACCCTCTCACCCCCATGGACACCATGGACACCCCCACCCCACTGGATATCCCTCTTGCACACCTAGAAACCCCCACTCCCTAGACACCCCACCCCCACCCCACAAACACACCACTGGACACCCCCTGGAAAGCCTCCCACCCTCTTGTGCAGCCCCCACCCCCTGGATATCCCTCCCACCATCCAGGACACCCTCCCACCCCCATGGATACCTTAACCCCCCCCCCCCACTGGACAACCCTCCCACTCTACTAGACCCCCCACCCATGGACAGCCCCACCATCATGGATAAACCCCTTGGACAACCCACCCACCCTCTAGGACACCCAAAAAACCACATGGACACCCACACCCCACGGGACAACCCTCCCACACCCCTGAAACCCCCCCCCCAACCCGAACCCATGGAAACCCTTGTACACCCCTGGAGAGTCCCCACCCTCTTAGACAGACCCCACTCTTTTGGGCAGTCCTCCCACCCTCCTAGACACCCTCCATGCACATGGACACAATAGACACCCCCACCCCACTGGAAAGCCCTCCTGCACCCCTGGAATCCCCCCAAACCTTCTGGACAACACCCCCCCCCCCCCACCTCACTCAACCTTGGACACCCCCTGGACATCCCCCACTGACCTGGAAAACCATCACACCCTTCTGGAAACCCTTTCACCCCCATAGACACCCCCACCACACTAGACAACCCTTCGACAACCCTGGAAATCCCACCACCCCACTTGACACCCCCTCACCCCGGGACACCCCCTGTATAACCCCCCCCCCCAAACCTTTGGGATAGACCCCACCCCTTGGACAACCCTCCCACCCTCCTATACACCCTCCCACCCCCATGGACACCCTAGAAACTCCCCAGTGGATAGCCCTCCCACACCCATGGAAACCCACCACCCCCAAGATACCCCACACCCCTGGATAGCCCCCACCCTCTTGGATAGCCCCCCCCCCTCCCCTGAACAGCCCTCCTAACCTACAAGAAACCCTCTCACCCCCATGAACACCAAGGACCCCCCCCCACTAGACATCCCTCCCACACCCCTAGACACCCCACCCCTTGGACACCCTCCCACCCTCCCCGACACACATCCTGGACAACCCACACACCCTGGACAACCCTATCACCCTCTTAGACACCCTCCCACCCCCATGGACTCCCTGGGAAGCCCCACCCACCCAACTGGACACCCCCCCCCCCAGACACACACCCCTGGATACCCCCTAGAGAGCCTCTACCCTCTAGAACATCCCCCACTCCCCTACATAGACCCCCACCCTCCGGGACACCCACCCACCCCCATGGAAACCATGGACACCCCCCCCCCCCCACTAAAAACCCTACCATGCCGCTGGACACCCCCCCCCCCCCCCCACCCCCCCACTAGACACCCCCACCCCTAGACACCCATGGACAACCCCCACCCTCCAAGACCAACCCCACCCCCTGGACAACCCTCCCTCCCTTATGAACACCCTCCCACCCCCATGGACACACTGGATACTCTCCCCCCCACACCACACCCCACTGGACATCCTTTTGACACCCCTGAACCCCCTCCCCCCCCCACTGGACACCCCAAACACCCCTGGATACCCCATGGACTGCTCGTCTACCCTCCTGGATAGTCCCCACTCCCTCGAATAGCCCTCCCACACTCCTGGAAACCCTCCGAACCCCATGGACACCCTGGAAACACCCACACCAATAGAAATCCCTCCCACACACCTAGAAACCCCTCCCCACTAGACACACCTATGGAAACCCCTAGGACTACCCCACCCTCATGGACAGCCCCCACCCCTTGGACATCCCTCCCACCCTCCTAGACACCCTACCACCACCATGGACACCCTGGTCACCCCCTTCTCCACTTAACAGCCCTCCTACACCCCTGAACCCCCCCACCCCTAAAAACCCCATGGACAACCCCCCTCCTGGATAGCCCCCGCTCCCCTAGACAACCCTTCAACCATCCTGGACACCCTCCCACCCCAATGGACACCCTAAAAACCCCAACAGTACTGGACAACCCCCCCCCCCCCCACACACCCATGGACCCCCCCTGGCCCTCCCACCAGCCCACTGAACACCACCCACTCCCATACCCCTAGAGCCACCCCCCCAGGACCAGAATCCATACCAGAAAAACCATTAGATCTAGACCAAAACCAGATGTAGAGAAAAATTATACATTCAAATATATGACATTCAAAACATACAATGTCGATGAAAAAAATTACATAAATCCAATCTAAACAACTACCAAATACACAATTATAATGATATTATATAAAATTACATTTTACACTACAAACAAACTAAAATCCAATCGACCCTATAAAATAATTAGACCATTCTACTTGTATGTGTTTGACCTCTTGGGCAATACAGTGTTGAGGGTCATCAAATAGCTACAAATTAAAAGGATATTAGTTATCATGTATAATGAAAAAATAAAATGAAATATTTTGTAAAATTTTAAAAGGAAATTGTACCAGGTCAAAGCTCACAAGTGTTCCAATTGAAATTATTTTTTACATAAATCCTAACATATAACATCTACATTCGACAACGCCTTGTTTCTCATGACAATTCTGTTTAAATGAGTGTAAATTCAAATTTTTATTTTATGTGATGCTCTAAAAAGTAATTATAAATGGTTATTTACCTTTTCTTTTACATATTTGATCATGGAACTCCTTTTATTTGTGCTTTTTTGAAAGTAGAAAGTTCCCATGCTAGAAAAAAATATGAATGGGATAAATGTAAAATTCATTATAATATTTAAATCTATTATGAAATTGAAACATACATTTATAACATATTATTATAACTTTCTCGCAAATTGCCATGGATAGATAATATCCAATAAAGTGGTTTATCTCTGGGGAAAAACACCTAACATCCAATAATCACTGATAAAAGAAAATTTAAATTTAGTGACCCTTTATGTTAAAAGATAATGAACCCTTTTCCAGAGATATGTTTCATTCATCTCACAAAATGGAACCATCCAACATTGTGTGATTATATTCTATTCAAATCATTCAGAAATATAAAGCATTATTTGTTCCTCATCTAAGGCATTTTCTTTAGGGTAAATCAAATATGAGTCCATGAATCCATATATATCTGTCTGCTCATTCTTCTCACACATGTTATAAAGATACCTAATAAAAAACAAACACAAATTTAAATTTTTAATAAATATAACGCCGGGAAAAGGTGTTAAGAGTTACATGGAAAAAATTTGTACCATGTTGATGCCCAAGTTATCTCCAGTAACAAGCTCCATGATATCATTTTTCAGAATCCCCGCATTTATTGCACGTCTATAAACAAGATTTCCTATTATAAACTCATAATGATCAACCAAAAAATTTGAATATCTTGACAATCTCTCAAGACTAATAGAATCTGTATTTGATGTCATTGCCATTTTTCATTATTGTATATACAATATTTCTTTACCTTTGAAGTATTCCTATAAAAATAAATAGAAAAATATATTAGTTTTAAAAGGTCAAATAAAATTAATAAAAAAATAAAATAGAATATATAATATATATACCTATATGGTAACGAGTCGCAGAAGTCTAGATTTCGAAATTAAAAACTGGCTAATACCATGTCCCATTATCGTTACCTCAACTGTAGGTAATGGCACATGAGCTGATCTCTCTACATTATCTTGTACAGTGACCCAGTGATGCTCTACCTCTATTTTTTATGATCAACTGCATCTTCTATACAATATATTAGCACACATGCAACTATATAATGTTGAGGTTCATCAACATACAACTCGAAATAAGTAGGAAGCTGTGTTAGAGGAGTATGATAAAAAATGGGGTTTGTAGGCTGAGGTGGGGGAGTGGGAGCTACTCACGGAGGTTGAGGATAAATAATGGGGTCTAAAGGGGGAGGTGGAGGAGTGGAAGTTGCAGTGTGAAATTGTCTTTGCATGTCTGCAAACATAGACTATATCAATGCTCTAATCTTTTCCTCCATCTTCGCATTATTATTATGAACTTTATCCTCTAAGGATTCTATTATTTTATAAACACCCTCAATGGAATAAGTTGAAGAACATGGCAATACCTCTCTTACCGATTCACCTGTCGAATATCCTCATATACGACCTTGATGTTCAGGCTTTTGCAACGTTGCAAATAAAATATCTTGCCTCCCTCCAACTTTAAATAAACCCTATGATATCTACTCCTCAAGAGAATTAAGTATTAATTAATTGAGTATTTCTAAAATGATTCAAAATATATAAAGAATATAGTTATCTTAAATAAATAAAATAAAATACTTAAAATCCACTCAATTATGATTCTCAAATATTCCAGAAGATATGGCCCATTTTTCCCATCTGAGTTCTCTTCCATTTTTCATGTCTAGATGGAGGGGAAGGAGGGGGAACCTCTCTAGAGCTTGAAGAATCAGCTCTCAGTTTTTGTAGTTTTTCGGCCATCATTTGTTCTTCCAGTAATGTATACCCTCTCCAAGATAAACTATGAGTTTATACATTTTTAGATAGGATCACATGATGATATTACCTTTTTTTTATTTAAATTAAGAATGATAAATCATTAAAAAAGCAATAATAATATCATTTATATAAGAAAACATTTAAAATATTACATTTTTCCCTTACCGAAAATGAATATTTTATTCTACTTTCAACAAACTGTCTCCATGTTTATTCATATATGAAAGGATATATATGACATGGAATTTCATGACTCCTATGACAAAAAATGAAATTAGATGTGAGGGTTGATTTGAAATCCCTCCATCTCCTAGCACCCATTGATAAGAATTTCTTCATAACTTCTCCAGTGTCAGGAATATAAACTTTCATCTAATAATGAAAAGGTAAAACATATTATACTATAAAACATTAATGAATATGAAAACAATAGAACACGATCTTAGAAAAATAATCTCCCACGACTGAGATACTATCACTTTTCCACACATCTCCAATAATCATTCAATATGATTACTTTTTTTTACCATTATTTGATTCAAAACCCATAAAATCATTTTCATTTTTTCCTCTACGAATATAATTATCATCAAACTCAATGAGTATCATCTGGTCTAGCATATGGGCAAGTCATAATTTTTGTAAACATGTGCACCCACGTTTAACAACTCTTGAACTATTCTTTATCATTATGGGAGCACATAAGGAAGATTTGGGAACATTAAGAGGAGCAGGTGACTGTTCCTCCCCAGTGGTATGATCACTATGATCGTCTCTAGAATCATGTGTTTGATCAACTGATTGATATGTCATTATCCTTCAAATCAAAAAAATATATTTTTTCATAAATATTCAAATTCAAATATTACAATACTAATATAAATAGAAACGTAATAATTCATCTAAGTTACGTAATAGTAAACATGGTTAATATGGTAAGCATGTTAAATAATGGTAGAGATGGTAAACATGCTAATAATGGTACTGTAATTTCCATTTAACAAAATCAATAAATATATATGTTACGTAATGGTAAACTATGGTAAACTACGGTAAACATGGTAAACATGGTTAACAAGGTAAACAAGGTAAACTTGGTAAACATCGTAAGCATCATAAACATAGTAGACATGGAAAATAAGGAATACATGGTAAACATGGTAAACATGGTAAACATGGTAAACATGGTAAACATGGTAACCATGGTAAACATGGTAAAGTAATTATCATCCATAAAAAATAATAGATATATAATTTATGTAATGGTAAACATGATAAAATAAACTAAACAAAATTAAAATAAAGAAAGAAAATTTACTTATTTGTTTTCATACCCATTTTTAATAATGAAAAAAATTACAATATTTAACATTTTATGAAAATAATAAATGTAATCATGAAATAAAAATATGTAACCTGTAATATTAGGAATGTACAGATGGATTGTTTTCCCAAATTCTTTCGTCATGATTGTTCATTATGGAACAAACCATGTCTTCAACTTGCTCATCATTATGTTCTGCTAATCATTCATTGGAAGTTGGGATCTCACATAAATAAACATATTCATCAAGCTGATCCTCACCAAAATATTATTTTTTCCCTTTCAAAAAAATGGACCACTGCATATTTCATTCATCAACTTCACATAAAATCAGTTTTCATGTGTTTCCATTATAAAATAATCTAATGTGTCTTACAATCTATTCAGATTAACAACTATCATTCCAAATTCATCATTTCTGACAATATTGTTACCGATAAACTGTTTGTAGTTAAAAAATGAAATTTAATTTTAAAGTAATTAACCTCCAATATATCTTCAATGACTACCTAATATGCACTTGATGTTGAAACGGGGTTTTTGACTTTAGAACTCGAAAAATTCATTTCTTATGAAAACACCAATAAACCTATATTCTGAACTTCACTTCTGTTGTCCTAAGATTTTGAATGAAATGTAGAGCCATTGAGGTCATAACCAGACCATGTTATCATATTTAAACATGGACCATTCACTAACCATCTTAATGTCTCTGATATATTTTATCTACCAAGAAATGTGTTTTTAAACCATGACAAATATTTTTTGTTGTGCTCATTAAAAATCCACATTTCATTCTTCTTTTGATGACATTGCTTTAACTCATTAATAATCCATAAGATATATGGTTTTTCATCAGCTATGTTATTAACGATGTATAATTCTAACTTCTTTATCTGTTCAGCTGGCAACAATTTTACATTCATTCCACGAATCCCCTTTCCCTAATTATTAACTCCTTCATAGAGAGATGGAGGAAAACTTGTGTGCTTCTCCACATCCAAGTATCTAATACAAAACTATGCAACCACCCCATAAATATACCTTTCAATAATGGAGGATTCAGGACAATATGGATTCTTAACATACCCCTTCAATATTTTCATATACCTTTCAAAAGGATACATCCAACAAAGATATAAAGGTCCAAAAAGATTTATTTCTCAAACCAAATTTATCATTAATTTAACAGTTATATCAAAAAAAAGAGAGGAAAATACACATCCAATTGACAAAGTATAGAAATGGTATCCTTTTCCAAAATGTTCAAATAATTCACATAAATCTCATTATTAAAAATTGAATTGAAAAAAGACAACTTCATTATAGTCTTTCTGACATGGATGGGAAATATTCCATTCAATGCAACTAATATAAGTTATTACATCATAATGTGACAATCATGAGATTTCATTCCTATCAACTTCAAATCCATCAAAGAAAAAAAACATTACATTTGAAGAATAACCATGAGGCACTTTGATATCACGAAGGCATTGACAAAAGATATTTTTTCCCTCTTGGATAATATATGAAAAGCTGGGGGAAGAAATGTTTATCTTCTATTAGGAGTTTGAGCTAACTCCAAACGTATTCCCATTGATATTATGTCTAATCTTTCATTAAACTAATATTTTTTCTTTCCATTAATATCTAATAATTCTCTAATAAAACTACTGTAGATATTCTTTCCACATTCATGAAATCAATATTATGTTTCACTTCAGGATATCTTCAATATGGTAGCTCAAAAAATATTGACCTTTTCTACAAAAAAGGTCTATCATTACCAGATTTCTATGTCTTTCCCAATGTCACATATATTTTTTCCACCCTCTCAAAATACACAACAACAGATAATGGTTTTTGAGTAATATCAAATTCTGGTGATCCACTGAATTCCTTTTTAGTCTCTTATAAGAGAAATTCATAGGAAAAAACTTTTGATGACCCATGAACATTGTTTTCTTCCCATGATGAAATTGCCAATATGAAGTTTTTTTTGCGCAAATTTAAAATGATTTATTCTCCTTAACACTGAATCCTGACAAATTTTCATAAGCTGGGAAGTCATTTGTAGTCAACATAAACACTACATGTAGTTGGAAATATTCCATTTTATAAGAATCAAACACCCTTATACTATTCTCCCATAAAATTTTAAAATCATCAATCAATGGTGAAAAAAATATCAATATCATTTCTGGGTTGCTTCAGACAAAAGATCATTATACTCAACATGACATATTTTTTCTACTTACAAACATTAGGAGAGAGGTTGTAAATTACCAATAAAATAGGCCATGAACTATGTGTGCTACTGAGGGTTCAATATGGATTCATTCAATCTATGAACAACCCTAGTATGTGATTTATAATTTCATTTCCAAATGTTGGATACTGGTCATCAATTTTCTTCTATTCTGGAAAATCATTTGGATAATGTATTTTTTCATCACATATTGGCTCATCAGCATGCCATCTAAACCTTTTTTTCATCATCTGAATTAGAAAATAAATGTTTCAAATGTGGAATTATAGGAAGATACCGAAATACCTTGGAAGGGATCATTGTAATCTCTACGTCAGCCTGTGATTTTTATTTTAACTTATACAATGATGTCCCACATATAGGGCTCTCTAACAAAAATCCATTGTCCTTCCTATATATCATACAGTCATTCAGACAGTCATGTATTTTCTTTTATACTAATCCCATCAGTAATAATATTTTCCTGTCTATATAATGTGAATATAGAAGATCATTGTGTTTTGGAAGAATTATTTTCGACAATTATACCAACTCTGTAAAAATTATGTCACTCCATCCATGTTTTAGCTTCAGGTTAATCAATCTTAATGATGCCGAAAAAATTGTAAAATCTGTACAACCAAGTTATAGTGGTTTTTCAGTATCACCATATAGACGTGCAACTATCAGTTCTCTCTCAATATGTTTTGCTACAATATCATGAATCATTTATTCAATTCCATTAGAGTTACCATCTTGAAAATCATCATCATCAGTAGATCTGAAATTCTTTTCAGTTTCACCATGCCAAATACATGGGTTGTAACTCAAATAAAAACCATGAAAAATCATATGATCTTTCATCTCTATACTTTTAAACATCTTCATATTCAAACAATTCAGGCATGGATATAAAAAAATTTCACTTCTTGGAATATTTTGTTTAGAAAATTCCAAAAATGCATCAACACATTCCTCATATTCAATACTCATTCTATGGTCCGTAATAAAAATTTGACTCATTATTACCTACAACAAATATCAAAATTATAAATCTTGTTAAGATAAGAAAAATATATATTTATATTAATAATATCATAATTTGAATGTAAAAATTTGAATTATAAAGAAAATAAATGTTTATTTGAAAACAAAATGTTTGAAATTGATTTTAAAAAGAATATATTGTTAGATATCACTGTTCTAAATTCATCTTGGATCCTTTCTTCTTAAGGTACACAAAAAATAGATCATGGTGCAACTGGATAGGAAATTCACCCTTCTGCAGAAAATAAATATGAAGTATTAATATTAATATATATATACATTCACTATTAAAAATTACACATATCTGAATGATTTAGATCAATTGGGATTACCCATAAAACCCTTAGGACATAATACCACAACAGTTTCAAACAATGTTGGCATGATGGTCGTTGTAATAGCACTATACCAATGAATCTATAGGAACTGTGGGTATAGACTACATGAAGCTAAAATATTCTAACAGTTTCAATGAAATCGTTGGGATATATATATATATCAATGGGGTGTCTAAGGGGGTAGGGGCTATTCGGGGGGGGGGGGGTACAAGGGGATAGGGGAAATCCATGGGGGTAGGGGGATATCCAAGGTGTCCAAGGGGGTAGGGAGTGTCCAGGGGGTGGGGGCACGTCCATGGGTGGGGGTGTCCATGGGGTTGGGGATGTCCATGGGAGTGTGTATATGAATAAAATATGCATGAAAATGAATTTAAAAAGAAAATATAGTAAGATATAATAGTTTTAAATTCATCTTGGATTCTTTCATCTAAAATTACACAACCAATACATCCTCATGAAACTGGATACAAAATTCACCCTTCTATAAAAAATAAATATGAAGTATAAATATTAAAATATGTATACATTCACTACTGAAAATTACACATATCCCAACAATTTGAATCCATTGAGATAGCCCCTAAATTTTTGGGATGTAATACCGCAATGGTTTCACACACCGTTGGCATGATGGTCATTGCAATAGCCATATACAAACTATTCTATAAGAACTATTGGTTTAGACTACTTGATGATTAAATATTCCAACATTTTCAATGAAACTGTTGGGATATATATATATACCAAGGTGGTGTCCAAGGGGGTATAGGGGGATTTCCAGGGGTGGTGGGGGTAATCCAAGGGTGTAAGGGCTATCCAAGGGGGTAGAGGGTTGTCCAGGGTGTCCAAGGGGGTAGGGGGTGTCCAGGGGGTGGGGGCTTGTTCAGGGGGTGGGGGTGTCCATGAGGGTAGGGGTGTCCTAGGGGTGGTGGAGTGGTTTCCTAGGGTGAGGGGGCTATCCAACCCCTACCCCATTGGACACCACCCCCACCCCCTTGGACACCCCCTGGACACCACCACCCCTTGGACTGTCCCCCAACCCCAAAACAACAACCCCACCCCTCTAGACACCCCACCCCGGACACCCGCCCTAGATAACCCCTACCCTCATGGAAAACCCACTCAACCACCTAGACACCACCCCCACCCCCCTAGACACCCCACACCTGAACACCACCTCCACCACCACACCCTTTGACACCCACTGGACAGTCCCTTCATCCCTATACACCACCCCCACCCCCTGGACACCCCTACCCCCTTGGAAAACCCCCACACCCCCTGGACACCACCCCCACCCCAACCCCTTTGGACACCCCCTAGACACCCCCAGGACACACCCACTCCTGGCCAGCCCCCTCACCCACCTGTACACCACCCCACCCCCTAGATACCCCCTCCCCATTGGATAGCCCCCTCACCCCCTAGATACCACCCCCACCCCCCTGTGGACATGCCCTGGACACCACCACCCCCTTGAATAGCCCCCACCCCTAGACATCCCCCAACCCCTCTAGATAGCCCCCAACCATTGGACACCCCCACCCCCTAGACTGCCCCCACACCCATGTACACCACCCCCACCCCCTTGGACACCCACTTGACAACACCACCCCCTTGGATGGCCCCACGCCACCTAGATATCCCCCCAACCCCTCAGGACAGCCCCACTAGACACCCCCACCCCCTGGACATCCCACACAGCCCCGTGGACACCCCCACCACCCCCTTGACACCCCCATTTCCATGGAAACCCCACCACCCCCTAGACACCACCCACACCACCTTTGACACCCCTTGGAAAATACCATCCTCTTAGACATCCCACCCTAGATAGCCCCCCCAACCCCTCTAGATAGCCCCCACCCATGGACACCCCCTCTCCCTAGACACCCCATACCCCCTTAGACATCCCACTCACCCCCCAGAACACCACCCCCACCCCCTTGACACCCCCACCCCCTGGACACCACCCCCACCCCTACCCCCTTAGACACCCCCTTAACACCCCACCCCACTAGATATCCCTTTCACCCCCCTCGACCCCACCCCAAACCCTTGGATACCCCTACCCTATTGGAAATCCCCCTCGCCCCTGGACTCCAACACCACTCCTTGGACACCCCCTGGACACCACCATCCCCTTTGAAAGCACGCGCCCCCACCCCACCCCTCTGGACACCCCCCCCCACCCCCCCCCCCCCCACACCCCCACCCCCACCCCATGGACAGCCCCCCAACCATCTCGACAACTCCCACCCCCGGAAAACCCCCCAACCCTCTAGACAACCCCCAACCCCGAGACAACCCCCACCCCCTGGACAACCCCCAAACCCCTAGACAGACCCCACCCCTATAGACAGCCACTACCCCCTAGACACCTTGACCCCTGGACACCCCTACCCCCTTGGACAACCCACTCTCCCCCCTGGACACCACCCCCACCTCTCGACACCCCCACCCCCTTGGACATCCACCCTCACCCCTTGGACACCACCCCTGCCCCCTTTGACACCCCCAAACCACTTCTATAGCCCCTGGAAACCCCCACCCATTGTAAAAACCCCCATTCCCCCTGGACATCCCCTCTCACGTGGACACCCCCACCCCCATGAACACCCACTCTACATGCACACACACATGATAGAACACACAAAAATCACAAACATACATGATATCAATTCCATGGATTATTTTACCATAAAAGAATTTAGCAAGGTCTAAATGAACACTATGAAACGTACCATGCTAGCAAGAACAGAGATAGAAACATAATATCTCAAAAAATTAGTTTAGGGAATTGCGAAAAAAACTGAAACTGAACTGTGTTTGTCTTACTTGAGTGTTGCGAGTCGACCTAATAGTTCTAGTGATAATAATGATGATGAATGATGTTGGAAAAACACGGTTGGAAGGAATGAATTTGAATAATCCTTTCTAGGATTTCTGTGCGAGAGAGATGAGTCACTGGTATCCCGATCGAGGAAAACAGAATGAAAAAATATGGGGCGTGATAAATCATTTTCAAGCTTTATCACGTCGGTTATTTAATGACAGACGTGATAAACATTTTTTTTATATTAATAACTTCGGTTATTTAATAACTGATGTAGAGAATAATTTATAATGTCGATTATAAAATTACCGATGTGATAAAAGGTGCTTTATCACATCAGTTCTTTTGATAACTGATGTGATAAATTTCTGAGATTTTCTTTGTCACGTCGATTATTTTATAACTGATGTGATAAATCACCTAGATTCAACATTTCACATCGGTTATTTTATAACCGACGCGATAAAGATAATATCAGTATTTTTAATGCCAGTTATATAATAACCGGCATAAAAAATTTATTTTCATCAATTTTTCACTTTGGTTATACAATAACTGAAACGATAAATTGATTTTTACAGCTTTGCACGTTGGTTATATATAACTGACGTGAAAAATGCCAACGTGTTAAAGGGTTTTTCAACTAGTGTGACATGGTTGTAACCTGAGTGCATTTAGATTTTGGGAAACCACTTTTCCACTTCATATGGTTAAATAAATCATCGATTTGGGGAAAATGGTTTTTTTATGGTTACCTTTTTCAATATCCGGCAATAAATACACTAACGAAGAGATCAATCAACCTTTTTTGTGAATAGAACAAGAGAAACCCAAGGAGGGATGATCAGGAAAATGATCCCTTTTCATTTTAAATATTCCATGATTTTATTTAATTCCCTCAATTTGGTGGGTACCATGTGATATGAGGGATGATATATTGGTTATGTTCCCAACACCAATTCAATTGAGAACTCTATGCCCCGCTCTGGGGGTAAGCCCAATCAATGCTCTGGAAATACCACTGGAAACTAATCCACTACCGGAGGTACTATGCCATGAGAAGAAACACCCCCATCCACCATCATGAGTGATGATAGCTGATAAGAATGATTTCCTAACATTAGAAGTGGAGGTCCCATGTGACTTTACCAAGGACACCATTCCCCACGAAATACATGAGGACTCCCATAAGGTTCCATAAAACTAACTCATCCTCGATAACAATCTATGTGTGCTGGAAAGTTCAATAGAATTTACATGATAAGGATCACATCAAATAGGTTAATATAGAGGACCACAAAATCCCACTTCATCTAAAATCCAAATAAAGAAAGAACACACAACAGAACCCTAAGCCCTTGCTCCTTCTTCTTTCCCAATACCATCACAAACTACATTGGAAAAGAAAACAACTCGGATGGCAGGTTACATAGATTCAAAATATGGGTCGATAAAAATAGATAGATTCACTTGTATCCAAGTGAATGATATCTATAGAATATGCAACTATAATAGTACCTTTCAAAGGTACAGCATCCGGTCTTACTGGTGCTTATTCCATAGCATGCAGGAGTCTGGTCCCTTCCTGATAATGGTCACTTGCCTACAACTCTACCCTTATCCTAATCTTCCAATAAGATGACCCAATCCTACCACAATGTCCACCAAATTGATATCACATTGTCCTGGTCAGCTCCTACATAACTAGCACTTCCCTAGAATCCATAGATCCTGGCCCACTCTTATATGGGTATTTCATCCTACAAAAGTGATGCACATGCCCCATAACTCAACATAGGTAACAAGTCCTAGTTAGGTAGTTATATATAGTATATATGTTACCTACCTTCCCATACTAATGGCACACCATAGACCCTATACCGGAATCCATATATGAAGTTTTCTTGGAGGGATTTCTTGAGATTCCACAACCCTTATTCCCTTTCTCATCACACTTCCTCTTCTTCTTGGATGAACTTCTACATCCCACATTAGTCACCACTCCTAAAAACACAGTCCTTCCATTCTGATCATTATTGAAAATGAAATTATGATCAACCACCTCATCGTATGTTCCATACTAAAAAATGAATACCTATGAGAAATGTTCTTGTCGTGACCCCTACTCAAACCTTTGATCTTTCAGAGATTCATTTGAAACAATACCAATAACATATCATACATCCTCCAAAAGTGATTAATATATTCCATGATTGATCGATCTCCATGGAAAAGGCCCATTAACTATTGGGATCTAGAATTATACAAGAACTCAGGTCAATATTGATCATTAAAGATGGTCTTGAAAATTTTCCAAGTCATCTGCTCATTCTTCCCAGTTTTGGGCACTGATTCACACCACCTAGGACTGGGACCCACTAGTAAAAATGGGGCACATTTCTCCCAGACAATCTTCAGTGTTTTAAGGAATTCAAACATGCACTCTATCTTCTCACTCCAATCCTCTGATTCATGAGGTTCATCATTTCCCCGAAAGAAATGAGGCTTGTTCTTGAGAAACTCATGAGATTTATCCTTCATGGAAACAGACTCATCTCCACTATATGGAGTAGGAGAAAGAGAAGGGGTATCTCCTTGTCCTAAAGCCTGAATAGACTGAACTACGGAATCCACCAACCTCTAATCAAGAGGTGTGGGAGAACTCTCCCAAGATTCCTCCCAGGGGTGCAAGAGAGCTCTCTAAAGAGGTATTCTATTAAAGAAAGCAACAGTCACATAAGAACATAATAAATACATAAGTAAATAAAAATAAAGTTTCCTCAAGAGAAATAAATATCAGTAATCCAAACACACTGAAGAAACCCAATGACCAAACCACTTCTCCCCATCCCAATGTCTATGTCCAGTCTGCAACTTGCACATCACACCTGTATGATATGTCAAAAAATCATTAGACTTCCCATTGATGCTCGAGGTTTGTCACAAGGTGTGCTTCCTAGGCACCCTACTCATGACCAGAGCTCTGAGTCCCAATAGTCTTAGCTTCTTTCAAGATATACTCATCCAAAATAAAATGTCCCGAATTTCTAAACCTACTATAATACCATTTTTTCATGAACAAACTTGGGTTTCCATACAACAAACTTCTAGAGAAGTCTGTGGAAAGGCCTGAAGGTATTTCTTGATCCCCATGGGATGGAACAAGTGCTCGGGTATCAAAATTGAATTTTGAGAATGGTTTACCTACATATATTTATAAATTAAAACAACCCACAATATAATATTAACCATAGTGGAAAGTCACAACCAGACAAGGACTTAACCAAAAACCTTAATTTAACTTAAAAATTTAAACTAAAACCCAAAATACAACTACCACATGGTAGGGTGACCAAAAACCAAATAAAAATCAATCACATAGAAAGAGAACCACACACTCAATCCATCTCAACAATGTCGCGCTAATAATTTAGCTAGTAAACTGAACCACCATCTACAATAGCCTTACCATTACATGTATAATACATAAACAAATCTATATACACCCAATAGTGTATGTAGGGTGTGAGATAACATCCAGTAGGAAGCCACTGAGAAAATATTCCTTGTATAAATATTAAATGGAAAATACAGTTTCATTTTTAATAAAAGAAAAGAATTAAATAATTGAACCTTTAAAAGGAAGATAATTTTAATTTAAAAAACATTCAAGGAATAGTATTTTAAAAACAAAACACTTTTTTGTCTTTGGTAGTGTCTAAAATATCACACCATATGCCGATAGTGAGATCAATTTAATAATAGATTACTAACTATGGGATATTCCCTATAGGTACTAGAAAATACTGGGACCCCAGATCCTAGAATCTCGGTGAAAGTGTAAGTGAAACGACAACGCCATGCATTCTCATGTTTAAAATAGTAGTAGGGAACATGACCATAACCTAGTGGTATCCAATAATCACCAGAATGTTTAGTTATTATTGTGATCCTCAATCCAGCTATGTGAAACTCGGTCGATGCTACTTCTATATCACTATCACACTAGTCCAAGTTCTCCAACCTAGTACCCAGGATTCCTATTGGTGCTCAATAGATTCCATCTTCATATAACATGTCATATTGAAATAGGAAAACCAAACAAGTCAAGAACTATACCCAATAGCACCACTTACCCACACAAATCCCACAAATAATAAAAATATAAACACAAAAAATCTTTTGACACTTAATTTGTAAGATTTACACAATCAAATAAACAACAAAAAAATTATCAGACAAATCAAAGATGTGTCGCATGACTTAAAACCCCAAAAATCACATGAAAATTATTTTATTAATAAATGCATATTGACGCCACATAAAAACACAAAATTGAGCCCTTCCACATTTGAACAAACAAAATGCACAATTGATAAAACACTAATAAATAGATCAACATGGTTCTTCCGAAAAAATTCCACTCACATTGCATAAAATGATACTAACAAATAAAATGAAAATCAAACGCCAGATAAAACCAAATTCCCACCACATAAACAAATTAAAAAATATGCTAAATTAATTGATTAATAAATTTCATTAATCACTTAATACTAATACATGGAACCACATAACTCAATGTAGAAAACAATAAACATTTTGTGAGCAACTCTAATTTCTCACCAGTCGCAACACAGTAAACTCAAATTGAAACCTAAATTCAAGACATCAAATCAAAAATATAAAAATAGTACCTAAATCACATGAAACCCCAACATGAAATCTTCTCCACCCCACACCCTCAAATGAAGAAACAACCCATCAAAGTGGAACTCACCTACGGAGATGGTTGCACGAGTCTTGTTGAGCATGGAATAGGATTCCAGAGGTGTGTTGCATAGAAAAACCTGCACAGAAAAGGAAGAGAGTGTGCAGATATTAGGAGAGGCATGGGATAGAGTGAGGCGAACAAGGTGGTGTATGGCGGTTCACTGTACAAGAGGAGGGGCAGCAATCATCTGCATCATCGAAAGGAAGATAGAGGGAGGGAGGGCCAGTTAAGGTAGGGTTCGGAGGGAAACATGCAACAGATTAAGGGGGGGTCCATGCTATACCCAAAGATAGAGGGTGATGATGAAGACAGAGTAAAATGAAGAATAAAAAAAGGAAAAAAAGGAAAAATGATCCAAAAAACACAACAAAAACAAAATAATATAAATTTTATAATAATAATATTATTATTAATAGTATTCTTACAATATTATGAATCTAAAAATATTTTATTACTAATAACCTAATAAAATATATTGATTAAAATAATATGAATAATAAAATTCTTAATAATAAATTTATTATAATTATAAAAAATTATGTTTTTTTAATTTCATTTAGCGTGCAGATAACATTTAATTTGGTGGATTAATTAACTAACCCCACACCGGGAAGGCCGCATAGTGATCTGGAAAAGCTACATGGATTCATCCTTGCCCTAGCCATGTGACAAACATTGAAAATGGGATTATTTAATTATTGAAGCACAAAAATTCAAATTTGGATCGACCCGCACATCAAAATAACATTTTAAATACATAAACAATTATTAGAAAAATTTGTTACCGAATTCTGAAGTCGGGGTGTGACAGTAAATATAAATATATTATACATGATATTGTAATTAACATGAATAAATTGAAAACTTGATGTACAATTTTATATTAAAATATCATTTTTTCTAATTTTTAATGATAAATTTAAATTGAAGGGAATTATATGGATGAAATCCTACAAACCAAATATATTTTATTCATTTATTGGTATTCTGAGAATTGTTTTGTGTCAATACCGTTTTTTTCTTTTTGTATATAAAATGATCTATAAAATAATTTTATGAAAAAATGACCTTATTTTATCTTTGTTAAAGAAAATTTTTCTTCCATGTTAATATTCTAAAATTTGTCATAAAAAATTACATTTCCTATGATGAAGTGATTCCTGGAATTAATTTTCAACAAAATCTGACTTTATCTTCAAATACTTTAAAAATAATTTATTATAATCTATTTTTTTAGAATGTTTTTTTAAGATTTTATCTAAAAACATTGAAGGTAATGTTTATTTTAATATTTACCATACAAATAGATTTTCCTATCATCATGACTACTAGTTACATTTAAGCAGCCTTTATATGTTTACATGGTTATTTTTAATGAAATTACTTTCCTCTATATTATATTAATTTTATTTTTGGAACAATACTAAAAGAAACAAGATGTTTTCTCCTGATTTTGAAATCATATTTTAAATAATTCTAAAATGAAATTTTTCATCGATGTCAATATCCTTTATTGAAGGATATTCATTATGATGTATATGAGATTAGGATTCTATCCAATTTTCAAAATGATATATAATGATTATTATCTAATAATTTTACATAAAATCCATTTCGTTCCCACGTGTTAATTAATATATGATGAGATAACATATTATATTATGATAATATACAATTCATTTTTCTAAGTGTCATATAATTATGTGATGATGATATATTTATAAAATTTTTTTATTTTTAATAGGATATTCTATGGTGATATGATGAAAGAATTATGACCTTATGGAACACATATGTGTAGTTCTAATTATGTTACCATAACTCTCAAAATTATATATCCCTTAAATGATTTTGGAAAAAAATGATATCTCCTGTGAAGAAAATGGATTCCAATGGGGAGTGATCATTGATCACTAATGGAATTAGTCTACTTTTATAAACATGGGAATGAAACTAGAAAATATAAATTATATAATCGTGAGTGGACTCAATCCAATATGATATTCATGGAATTGATCATTGACTAAGGAATGATTTTCTAGGATTATTTTTAACACTTGAGATAAAACTATTGTAGGTAAAATCCACATCCTATTCTAATACTAGGTTAAATTATTTGAAAATAAGTAAACTTGTAATGGTAGATTAATTTGTGATTCTTGTAAAATTATTATGGATTCACTTAATGAAATTGTATATCATGATTGATCAATTTTCCATGTTAATTGTGATGATTTTTGGAACTGGTCATTATTTGTCAAAGAGTTGTGATTTGGAGGGAACATTTCATAAAAAATTTAAAGGCCAGTAAATAACCTATTTTCATGACTTTAATAATAGTTATTAATGGCGGATATGAGAAATTGTAATTTAAAATATGATTTGTGATGGCGAATATAAATAAATCTATGAAAAATGTATTTAAATTTTTTTATAAATAAACGAGGATTTAAGGTACGAAATTATACTTCATACCTAAAATGATTTATATGTTTTATATAAATTGGAATTATATACAAAAATACGAGAAACCTCAAGCCATCCAGAAATCCAACTCGACTCCATTTCTGGGTTCATGTCTCATCACACACGATCAATCCCAGAAGATTGTATGAGGAATATTGGAGTTTATAGTATGTGTATAGGCCCACAGGAGTGCACATGTAAGTTGAAAAGGACTTTTTCTAGTTCCAATGGACTAGCATGCGTCAGCACAGAACATGTGGCATGCGGTGAAGGCGTATGTGGGTGAAGATCCTCTACTCCCAGTTTGAGTGTTTTGAAGTGATAGTTGTTATAAATGGAAGAACTTATCCATGATCAAAGTATATGGTGGATAAACTTGGATGAAACCACTTCTCCTACATGTTTTAAAAAGATGGAAATAATCATGGTCGATCAATCAGATTGAGCTGGACCATTCAATCGATCATGTTTCCTTGTCTTCTTCCCCATCCTGATCCTTGTGTGCATGTTTTCCAGTGCTCATTTCAAACTTATGATGATCATTCTAATGATTCAACGTTTGTTTACGAACATAAATTTTGAGACAATGAGGATATAAAACTACATTATTTTAATCTATGACATGTATGAGTGATGTATTTTTAAGTATATTATTTTTTTTAATGAAGATACAATGATCCAAGGAAACTAGATTAAAAGTTGAGTTTGGGATGTTTAAAATGTGTAATAGCATGCGATATGAACAACATGAACATTAGTGATTCACTAAAAATTTATCTCACATAAGAACAAACACAATGTTATTTATAATAACTTGTTTGGGATTTAAATCCTAAAATATTACGATCAGTGGTAATATTATTATCATGTCTTTAAATAGATTTATTTATATAATCCGAGTTAGTGATGGAATGAATCAATGACGGTGTTACTCATTAATAAAATAATATTTATTGAGGTTGATATGAGTAATAATAAAAGATATGATGTCCAATTTTTTATATAAAAATAGAGCACTGTTAACAGATTCGATTCATGAAGGAGAACCATGAATCTTACCCTTCCATAGAGGAGAATATGAAGAATTGGGCACTCAAATTCTACAAATAACACTCCTAGTTATCCATGCGGAACTTTGTTCACAATTAAATGTCTGATAGTGAAATATGTATAACCTCCTTAGCTTACACGTACTTATTGGTACCTATAGACAGTGTAGAAAATCCCTCTGCCTCATTAAGAAAAACTTTCTCCAAAAATACTATTGAAATACTTATAAAAAATGGGTTCATGAAATAGAATTTACATGTATATATGTGTAAAATACATGTATTGAAACAAAACTAAAGAAACATACAATGTGTGTGGATAGTGTGTGTGTGTGTGTGTGTGTGCGTGCAATGAAAAAAATAATAACGTAGCAGATATTGTATTCACTTGAAAATGTATGTATATATATATATATATAATTTCACATTCACATGGGAAGATACAATAAGAATAATAGATAATAACATAATAATTGAATATAAATTAATGTTCTATGGTTTTGGATGCCATAAAATCCATGATTTAACTATAAATTAATTGAAAATCCAATAATAATTGAATTAATTTATGTGAGGGATTATATTGAATAAACTTTTAAATAATAATTTTTTTCGACCTATTGAAAACATATATGTGATATAGGGCCTTAATTTTACGGTTTATATTCTTAAAAAATGTTTCCCTGATGAAAATGGTCATTATAGGTGATCAGATTGAGAAAGGAAAATATACCAAACTAGTCGAGGTTGAATGTACATGAACATGTACCTGAGATATTTATATCCTAGAATCTCATCGAGAAGATCAATATATCATCCTATAGTTGATCAATACATGATCAAATGTAAAGCCATTTTTTGGTTTCAAGAGAATGTGATGTATTCTAATTGGTTCCATGCACATAATGTGTCTCTCAGATATAGGCGGAGTAAGAAGTCTTTTGGTTGGATCTAGAATTAGAAGGAGTCGCTTAGTTGGAGCAGAAAAAAATATTTAATTTGAAGCCAAAGTCAATTTTAATAATTTTCTTTATATTTAATTTTTTGTAACAACGGGGAATCAGTGGGTGCAATAAGGAGTAGGATTTATTTTAAACCATGTCAATATTTTATTATTCCCTCTCAGTTATTACAACATAACACGAGGTGACATTGAGAAGTGAAATTTAGTGTATTGAGAACCATAACAAGTTATATATATATTAAATAATAAAGAATTAAAATTCATAAAAATAAATCACTTATTCACCCATCTTCTTGTAGTGGTGAATCCATCCTAGGTATCTATACATGGTGTTAGGGAAATTTTCCCTTTAAATATCCAAGAAGAATTCTGATAGATAGAGAATAATAATTATATCTTCATCGAAGTTGATTCATAATTCAATAAAAATAATTTAACAACTAGAAGAATATGACGATTCCCTATATCAATTCACTTATCCATGAAGTTAGAGATTTCATAATAAGGGGTTTTCTACCCATTTCTAATGATGCATTAATGATGCTAGAAGATCAGAGAAATATAGAGTTATCTAGAATGGATAAAAATTACATATTAATGCATTTTTGGGAAAATATCTAGACTATTTATAGGGTATTTAAAATAAAAAGGAGATCTATGAAAATCTAAGAAGAATTTATAAAGGTAATTTTGTTGTTAAGGAAACCAATCTACAAGTATAGAGAAGTAAGTATGAGCGCCTAAAAATGACAGATGATGAAAATATTGATGGCCATTTTACATGAGTGAATGAGATAATCAACAATATTTTATGATTTTTTGATAATATAGATGAATCTATAATTGTCAAAAAATTAAATAGGAATCTTAATGATTATTTTGATTTAATGATATCAGACCTAGAATAAAGATAATAATTTTTCCTGATAAAATACATTACATTATCATAGCATATAAGAGGAGGAAAATTATAGATTTTAAGAAGAATAAAAAAATTGAAAATTATATTGAATCAATTATGAAATGGAATGTTAATAAAGAAGAGAATGCTAAATAAGATGACTTTGATACTGATTTGGAAAATGGTGAACTCAGTTAGATTATTTATCTTTTATCAAATATAGTTATAAAGGGAATTTATAAGTAAAATAATAAGATATTTATGAAATGATTTATCTATTTAATCTCAGTTCATTTTTCAATGAAGTTTCTAAAGAATAAGGTTGAGGATCAAAAATTAGAATCAGTATCAGAATCAGATAGTGAGGGATATCCTAAACACAAATTGGGCAAGAAGAAAAAGAATTACTATTTTAGTAAGAAGAAAAATATAATGAGAATTAATAATCTAGATTCGTCATAAATTTTTCTATGATTATTAAGTTATTTTCTTCCCTCACACAATGAAAAGAAATAATTATTTATATTATGGGGATATAAAAGATGAAGTTACAAAACATTGATTGGAATTTAAAGAAAAATGAGAATCATACATGGGATAGATTCAATATTTCAAGAAATAAAGGAAAAATATTGATAAAGTAAAAAAAGAATTTAACTACTCAGTATAATGAGATTGAAATTGTAAATGTTGATGATGAAAAGGTGGAGATGATCAAGAATGATGTATCTTATGTTAATTATATCAATATTTACAAGATAAAAATATATGAAAAGGATATGATGATATGTGATCTTTTTGAGAATTTGACTTATAAATAACGGTTTTTTAGAAACACACAATATATTTTATATTTTAGTATGAGTTGAATATAGAAAGAAAATATTTCAACAAGAAATTGATATTAAGGGATAATATTATCATGATGAAGAGAAGAAAGGTTAAATTGAACCTAATCATTTTAATACATCTTTAATTTTTAGTAGTGTTGATCTGAAAAATAAAACTAAGGATATGTTGGACAACATGAATTGGAGGGAATATTCTACATCAAGGTAATAAAAAATATACCAAGAAGGACACAAACACCAAAGATGTTTGTATCTTAATTTTCTAGATGATAATATCAATTCAGATCAAGATTAATCTAAAACAAAAATGAGAGAATAAGGTTTCAAGGGTTTTATTGGTGAAGTAGTAAAAAGGTGAATAGGATTATTCTTGCTAGTATAAAATGTATTTATCAAAAATGACACAAGAATAAAGGTGGTGTTTTGATGAAAATATTTGGAACAATTCTCAATGAAACCAACATGTGACCAGATCTAATTGATACTATCTACATGTTTTTTTTTCTTCTGAAATATGTTTTTGGAATATATTGTTTAGAAGGTAACGAGGATGAGGTATGAATGAGAACATTGAAAGGATAAGACACATGTTATGTCAAAGTGATTAAATTTATAAATAAAACAAATGGAATGTCATGGAATGATTTTGTGGAGATTTACTAATTTCCAGAATGATTTTATATTTTTTTGGATACTTATGTTGGAGGTCGATTAAAAATAGCACAAAGCTTAGAAACTTTATAAATCTAATGGAAACAAGATGCTATAAAAAAGGAAGTGAAAGCTAAAGAAAATTTATCCATTTGTAGAAACTTAAAGCTCTAAATGACTAAGTTTATGTTAGTTATTTAACATAAATAATAAGATGTAAAGAATGAAGACAGTCAAATCATTGAGTCTTAAAAAATGTGTGTCTAAATAAATCATTCCCAAATGATATTGGAATAATCAAATGTGCTAGATTGATATGGATATCTCAATATGAATGTTTCCAAAGAAAAACATAGACGTCCCTACTAATATCATATTTATTTTATGTTATATGAACTATGAGTACATGGAATCGAACGACATGGTTGATGATGTCACCTCTAGACAACATAAAGATATTTTACTTCATTATAGTATGTTGAATTCCATGAAGATTAAATAAGAATAATGAAACCATTATGTGGGATAATCCTTGAAAATAATCCTTCATATTTCTAATTTTAAGTGCATTTGACAATTCAATATTGAGTTCAAACAAGAAAGTTTAAGTATGCCAATCACATTTAGTCCTTCTTTATAGTGATAGTTTTTATATAAATACGTTCTCAAACAAGCATGTGGTCAATGTGGGACTAATGAAGACATAATCTCTACTCAAACATTCCTCAAATGTACGGAAATAACCACAAAAACTTGATCAGATAGATTTGGACTATTTTATGAAGTCAGTTCCTTTATCTTCATCATCAACCTTATCCATGAATTAATGTTCGTTGGAGCTTAAAACAAACCACCATTGATTGAACTAAGGAAGGAATGGATATTAATAGACCATGATTTTGAGGAACTGAGGATATGAAACACCAAGCATTTAATCTACCTCTTTCATGCATGATATATTTCAAAGTTAACAATTATTTAATGTATTATATGAAGATATAGTGTATCTTTCTGCATGGATAAGTTTGATTTGTTTAAAAGAACTTTATCTTCACCATAAGCACATGAGTGCTTCAATGTATGAAGATCTCATATAAGAAGGCATTTGATGGTTTTCAAAATCTATTAACAACATTTTGTAAAAATAAAATTCTATGATATTGGGTTATATTATTAGTAAGAATTTACTTGTATTTATTTGTGATATTTGAGATAGTGAAGTAAAAAATAGAAGTTTGTGTTACTCAGTTATAATTGAAGATTCATCATGGTCGAGATGAGTGCTACTAATAGATAAGGTCTATCATATATATAAAGAAATACATATCACCAAGAACAAGTCATATTTCAAAAAGGAGGGGAACCCTATAGCTTCTTATTTTTCAATGTATAAGCAGAATCTTTGGTCATTGAAATTGTGAAAATAACACTCTTAGTTCTTATCAATAAACTTCTTCCATGAAGTAACATTATATAGAGTAACACAAAAAACCTACATGGCTTACCAAAACATATTGATACTACAATATAGTGCATAAATTTACTATGTATCTTGAATAAGAACTCATGCAAAATCGAATAATGAGATTCTAATATAAATTGGGTTCATGCAAAGGATAATAGATGATTACATGAATGAAACACATGTATTGAATGTAAACTAATGAAATTGAAAATGTGTGAGGATAGTGTCTATGTGTGTGTCCAAGGAAAAAAGAGAGGATAGTGGAATGTGGAACTTCTTTTATGGAAATATAAAGCCACATTAATTTGAGAAGATGCCCCAAAAAATGGTTTGAACCACTTTCACATATCTATGTGAAATCATGACATTATTTTATAAAATAAGGTTTTATTTAGAAAATTATCACTGAGGTAACTGATCATTCTAGGTGATCAGATATTTGAGAAATATCATATGACCTAACTAGTGGGTTTTAAAGGTAGATAAAAATTTACATAAGAAATTATGATCCTACAAGACTGTGTAAGAAGACCAAAAAAATATCTTATAGTGGATCAATCCTTGAATAATGGGGAAGTCTTCTGATTTGTGTGGGGAGAATGTGATGTCTTCTGGTTGGTGTGAGGATTGGAGTCTCTCATTTGGAGTTAGAGAAAAATTAATTTTAATTGGAGCCAAATGATAAAAGAATATCTCACTTTGAGCTAGATAAGAATTGTATCAGATGTATCAAATAAAAATAATAACTACTTCTTTGATAGTAAAGAATCTTTAACCAGGGGAATAACCAATTCATGTAAGGAGTAAACTTTATGTCATGAATTGTCAATCCTATGTTATTCTCTATCAATTATTAAAACAGAACATTATCTAATACTGAAATATAATATTGATTGGATATATGATTAACATGTTTTATAGTTTTAAGTAAAAATAAATTTAATTTTGAAAAAGAAACCAATAGTCCACCCTTATATCCCAGTTCTCAATCAAGCCTTCTGAAATATATATGGAACTATGAAATAATTCACCCTTTAAAGATCCTATATTGAATATATTATTGAATATATTATTATAATAATTTTAAATTGAAAAAACCTAAATCTATTTTAATTCATGATTTTATAAATATATTTGTATGAATATTAGATAATTTTATAAAATATTTGGTTTTTAGTTGAAAAAATGGTTTTTAATAAAATTGAAATTTGTGAAAATTTGATATTATATAAGAAGGATATATAAGTATAAAAAACATTTTAAATAATTAAATATAAATGTAAGGAATAAAATTATGTATTTTATAATATTATTAAAACAACTATGCCCAACGGAAAACACTTTTAGAATTGATTAAAATGTTACATTAATATAAATCCACTCTTTTGTATTTTTTGAATCTATTATATTCAATGAATATTAAATAATGGATTGACTTAAAAACATTATATAGATTATTTTTTACTAATAAATAAATTTTGGTCATTTAAATATTATTCCAAAATAATAATATATTATACGTATAACATTAATGATTAAAAGGGTTTTGACGTCATTAAGTGTATTTATTTTATAAATATGTTCTTCCAATACATAATGTTTTTTGTGATAAAACAATTTTCAATTTTGAAATGAGAGGTATCAAATTTTCTAAATTTTCAATAATATTATTTTACCTTAAAATTGATTACTACGTTTAGAAATTAATTACCTATGTAAACATAAATTAGGTTGAAAGATTAATGTTAAAATAGAATACAAAAAATCAATCAAAATTATCTAAAAAATTGGTATTTGAGGTGAGTATTCCCAAAATTCATTCTCCTTACCTATTGTTTTCATGTATTAATTTATTTTCATGGATATAGCATTCCATCTATATTTTCTTGACTATGATTCATGTTTCTCAGTTATTCTTTCTATATCAATCAATAAATGTTTATATTAAGTTCTCTTTTGCAATATTTTACCCCTTACTGAGAATCTATGTTCACCAATATTTAATTTCCATTCCTTGGGAAGCCCAGTAGGGGGATATGAATAATATTTACAGATATGATGGAAGGGATCATCATGTTCTTGAAATATGTTTATATCGTATCATTTGTTGATAGGTGTAATTCATGTATGTGTCTACCCATAAAAGACTTATAAACTATTTTAACCACTATAAACTCCTATATTTATACCAATAATGTGTTATAACTACTAGATATAGGTTACTAGGGTCCTGGATGTTACAATTGATATCAAAGAATGTTTAATAAGTACCATGGAGAGTAGATTTTGAGGGGTATTGTAAGATAACATAAGAAATAAATAAATCCCTCAAGATTTATAGGGAGCACACTAGAAATCATAGTAGAAATTTTATTTTACAAATCAATATCATGTGGAAAAAATAATTTTTCCATTATTGAAATATGGTGACTAATGAGAATAATGGGAACCTTATAAACACCAAAGGTTAATGTAGGTATATTCTCCCTGAATAATTTGATGAATTTTGAGTTACTTATAATCAATTTATAACCATAATGGGTCAGTTAACTCAAGTTATGAGAAATAATATTTCCCTCATTGATTTTCTTTCATATTCACAACATGATGTAAAAATGATAGATCTTTTCAAGTGATAACAATATTTTTTATTTATTTAAACTAACAATCCCTTAGTCTCTGAGAAATATGTCATTTCTATAGAGAATATCATTCTCACTTTTAGATGTACCGAAAAAAATCTTCCTGATGTTCTGTCATATGAATGGGGATGGGAAATAATGGCACATTAATTAAAATAACTAAAGATAAAGATGATATTAAGTGCATTGAATAAGTAACATTCAATAGGAATTTATTGAAAAATACTTAACCTGTGAGAAACAAGAGAAACTAAATTTGACATTATATAATCTTAGAAAAAAAGGGAGGAAAATGAAAATGAATATATGGAAAACCTTACATGATTATTAAGGAACACTATAGAAAATATAAATTGAACAGAATGAATAATTGATAATTTCATTGATGGGATAAAACTGTACATTCAACTGGAATTAGTCCCTCATAAATGTTCTTTATATTTTAATTTCATCTTATGTTCCATTTATATAGAAATGATGTTATCCAATACATATGTATTCAAGAAACCTGTGGAGAATAAGAGGAAAAATGAGTATCATAGGAAGAATAATGTTGATATGTGGTAGAAAGGGACGATGGTCTCAGTATAAATATGTATACACTAATAATGATATAAGTTGGACCATGGAAATTTACCAATCAATAGTATTTAACGAGTTTTAAATTTATTCACCTCTTCAATTTTTTAGTAATATCAACATAGTGTATATATCATGTCATTTAATTATTTAAAAATACAATCCATTTACAATGAAATACTAATAATTGGTTTTATACATTAAGTCCATACAGTATGTGCTTTATATATTTCACTAAATAGAAAATTTTATTAGGTAAGTCATGCTAATATGCTTTCTATATAAAATTATCTTCTTCATTCCATTAGATTTTTTCCATAACATCTTAAGACATGGTTTGGTCATCGAGACAAAACCTAGGTTTTTTTTACTTCCTCCAAAGTTTACCTAATCCACCCATTACGTTTAAGAAGACAACACACCAAATCCTTGATTTTTATTATGAAACCATTAATTAGTTAAAGGAATAAAAAGGTAACACCCATAAGAGTGGTTAAATTTTAGGTTCAGGACTATTAACATGGTCAATGTAATTTAAAAGTGCTATTACAATAAAATCATGAGGTAATATCATTCAATTTTGACATTTATGTGGTATAAACTTGAAATAACGGTTTATGGCCCAATGATTGAAGTTATAAAACACTAAAAATTTGACAATATGTCAATAGAACACTTACCTCATGCTTAGGATGGAACACACATCCAATATGAAGGAGTGATTCTGGAAGGTTCGAATGAAATTTATGAAATGGTCAAACAACCTAAAAATAAGGAGAAATTACTCACACCAAGATAAAATTTATGATACAGATAGAAACTAAGAAAGGAATGAAGTGGAATTGTTGACTTTCCATGGTCTATTAAACACACATAAAGATTCATAAAACAAACACCAGATTGAGCGTATGTCTCTATAAAAGGAGAATAAAAAAGGATATCCCAATGAAGATGTGATTTATATGGGTAAGAAAAGAAATATGGTAGGAATAAAAAAAAGGGATGTAAGACAAAAGGGTAAATTTAACCCCATTAATGAGGCACATTGTGTGGCCATAAAGTTGGACAAAATATGAAGCAATAATGAAAGTGATAATTTCTTAGAATGGGGGTTGCATGGTTTATGTGAACGGTTTGGGAAACCATGCACAAACCATGCATCCATAACTAACATAAGTCCAAACAGCCCTGAAGCTCATTAGATATATTTATAAGAAACTGTGTTGGACCTCCAGATCCATTGGATCAACTACACTATTGGTCCTGGGGGCCTCACGGTTTCATATAAATTTTACGCCTTCTACCCGTCTTCTCCGGCTTTGAGGTTTAAGATCTTGACACTCTTGAAACATGAAAAATCACTCGAGGAAACACTAGGGCCTTAACACAAGTATAAAAACATGTTTAAATTTCCCAAATTTTCTTTACGATTATGAAACTAATTTTATGGAACAACCCATCAACCAAGAGGTATAGTAAAAACTCCTAGGAATTTCATCTGATAAAAAATGGATTTAATAAAGAACCCTCCATAGATCTTCTCATCAACTTAAAGACTTTGAAAAATCAATGAAAACAACAATTGACCAACTCGAGTGATGATGTTTCATCCAAATGTCCCTCATGCATTACCAAACTCCTAATTCACATCTAAACATAAATTGCAAAAATGGTACACAAGCTATAAAAAATTGATCCAATGCACGTACTCCGAACAGAAGCACTGATTTGACGCAGAACCAAGCCTCTCAAACTGAAAACATGATCACATGTTTATCTCATTAATCATTTTTATATGGTTCTTTCAAATAAAATTTTTATCATTTTAATGTCCAACTCCAGGACACATTAGTTTCTGTCATTCAAATTGTCACTTTAATGCATGATCATTGAATATTAACAATGCTCCGAACACAAATCTCAACATGAAATACTAGACAACCCCATATAATCCTCATTTATCTAAGAAGAACTGACTTTGTATTAGATCCTTGAATGGCACACAATACTCTTATCTCATCCCATTGAATTTCTAAGAGTGGATTCTCACATACCAAATTTAATAATTAAGAGGAAACTAGTAAATCCATTTCTGGATGACTATTATCAAAAAATAATGTCTTATATGGATGACATAACATAAAAACCACAATTCCTTCCTCTAAGGAACATTCTATTTAATTTGAGTATTTTCATCGAAGTCTGTATGTGGATTTTGGTGATGTCTCAAGTAGAAACATCCATTTTAATGTATTCATGCCACATAAGAAAATGGAATATGAATGATTTGAAACACTAGGATTTTTACCCAATTTAAACATCCCATATCAGTATATTAATGTCCAGGTTAACCATAGAATTGTGAATTGGGGACTAACTATCAAATCAAAGGTAGTTCGCATGTAGGTGTTTTGAAGTGAGACATTTGTACACATCCACAATACTCACTCATCACTAGCTCTAAATATGTATAATGAATCAAATACTAGGTATTCATATAAAATGTTCAGCTAGTGTCCATGAGTCTATCCAAGGTGTTCCCACTTGGGAAAACATTACCACTCATGACTTACCATTCTTCTACAATAAAAATTCTTTTAGTTCATAATCAAATGGATTCCATTATCCAGATCGTAAGAGATTTTTAAACTTGACACAAAATAAAATCAATACACTATTAGTATATCCAGGATGATGGAAATATAGGGGACATGATCATCACTATGATAAGTGTTTAGAATAGAAAGATAGTACTTACAAGGAAGTATCAATACCCTTCCTCATAGCCAAAAAGAACTGTCTAAAATTGTTTCATACCAACCATTTCAAACCACATACAGAATGATTCATAGAACCTATAAAGATTAAATTCCTTGTAAGAGTTGAACATTATCTTATCATGAATCATTACAACCCAAAAAAGATTACTTTAACACCTAAGGTATTAAATTTTTTTTCAATAACAACCACTATGGTCCACTCTTGGTCAATAATATTTTTAAAAGATGCAAACATATCCAACCATTCATCATTATTCTTTGATATAGGAACCAAAAAACTTCAAAACACATCAATTTCAACATAATTTAAAACAACATTGACTATCTCCAAATATTATTCCTTATTTTGTTACTTATACTAGGAAGGACATGTATTACCATTATTTATGAAATTATCCCCTCTTTCAGAGTACCCTAGACACTAATTATTGATAATGGAAAATCATCTATTTCACAAGATCCATCAATCACTGAACACAAGTTCTAGATATGGCCAACATACTATAGTAATCATTAAACCGATAAGAGAGTTAGACTAGTGTCTTTTGAGGTCACTATGTTTATATTCACATTAGATGAGCATGTAATGTTCCTCCCAATCATGCACACACACCCCATAACATTAGGCTTAAAATATAAATAGATGAACAACATTTTGAAACACCCTATCCCCTTATAACATCATCTCGAGCATTGGGATGAGTTGGATTTCTTTAACGCTCATCTCACCCTACTCTAGAGGTGACCAATGATTCAATCATAAAAGCTTAGAATTAAATTATTACGATTGAACATAAATAATTCATTGTACTTTTCAATAAATCGATGGGTACTGCATGTAGCAACACATACTACCTCTATAAAAATTATCATCCTTGATACTACCCAAAGGATTATCTTCCCTATGTATTCAAGTATCAATGTCCTATAAAAATATTTGAACCCAAGGTTATATTGTCCCATATGGCTGTTTTCCTAGTTTGTGATGTACCGAGTCACCCCAAACTCAAGCGTATAAATAGGAATGATGACATGACATCCTAAGTGATCAACCATTCCCTCGACACATTTTACCACCTAAAACTAAAAATTTATCAATATTCAAGCCCGTAATAATTGGTAAAACATTACATGAACACCTACCAAGATAGGGATTCATTATATATCTAGAATCACAACATGGTCAAAAAAACCCTAATGGCACTTGGTGTTATAATGGTTTAAACGTATTTATCCTTACTTGGCAGTTCTGAGGGTGAACCTACATTAAAATATCCCATTACTAAAACATAATCCTCGACCCTATAAGGGGGTTATGCCTATATGGTCACTAGAATTAGGGTCTTATCCTTCAGGTTGAGGATTTGAAAGGAGAGGCCTACAACACACATGATTCTATTCTAATGCCAGGTCAAGGAACACCAAACTACCTTTACATGATTTTTGGACTATCAAAACAAGATAATGATCCATTATTTGACTTTAAAATGACTTAATTTTAATTATTAATCATTTTAAATACTTAACCATTTAAGGAGACAAGAACCAATCATAAGATAAAATTTCTTGGTACTTTATTCGACTAACACCATAAGGAAATATAATTTTTTTTATCAAAATTCCTTTTAAACATTAATTATTTAACGAAACCCCCATCATATTTTGGAATATTATCCCACATACCCCATTTTAGGCATCAATTATTTATTCACAAGTTTTTAAAAATTATAATTAGTTAAATAAAATTAAAATTCCAATTAATAGTGGAAAACGACCTTTAGGTTGAAATTTTAATTTCAATTAAATTACTCCCCATATAAGCAGGGACCAAAATCATATTAAAAGGGATTTTAATAATTATGATGGGAACTTGGAATTTGAGATTCCACCATAATGTTAGATGTAACACCATATGACCAACTATAGAAACCATAATGACAATCCCTTTAAAATTTATTTAAACACCCATATGTTAAATACTACGACATGAAAAAATATAAGAAACACGTGAGGGTCCCATTAAGCCATTCTGGTTTATCCAAATGCTTCCTAGGACATTTTAAACAATAATATTATTAAAACCCACATAGTGGGTTCTATCACATAAACACAAGAATCATTACTTACCTACAAGGGTTGATTCAAATCTATCTCAAAGAAAAATACCCCAACTGGCCTAGTTGATATAGTTGTAAATTTAATAAATTTATCCATACGTTTTTTCATGCCCAAATGAAATGGTACCATCCTTTATAAGGATAAAAATTTATTTTATGTCAAAATTTTACAAAACAATTGTATTTACAATAGGTTGAAGGAATGTTAAACTTATATAAAATCGGTCATTTTTTTGTTTCACAAACTACCAATTTATAAAGAACTCATACACTATAAATTACATATTGAATCCCAAGTAATCACAACCAATGATGTTTTATCCCATGTAACCCATGACCAAGGTCTCAATCGTCCCACGATTGGTTAGTATGTTGTCACCATCAATCCATTCTATAAAACACATTCTAGGTTTGTTATGGAGATTTAATAACCAATTATATATTTAATAGTTAGAAATAGTAAGTCTAAAAGTATAAATTTCATATATAGAAGACATTCTTAAGAAGCAGAGAGGCATGAAAAAATTTATATGAAAACTGCAACTTAAATAGGGAAAATAGACAAACATGATAAACAAATACATATATAGGAACCATAGAAGCATGTTGTGAAGGTAAACAAACTAAATAAAACACACATCACGTTTTATAAAAATGGTAAATGGAATAGATAAGAATGTTTAAAACTAGTCATGCTAATAAACGTGCAAGGTGCAATAATAAATCTCAATAGCCCTATAATGAAATATACATGGAATGGTATATGCATGGATTTTGAAAAACTATACTCCTATAATGATTCATGTAACGATATATCCTTTCCCTACCAGGCCGATGGAAATATACCAAAATATTTTTTATCAGTAATAAGAAGAAGGCACACTATTAAATAAAGTTTAAATAATAATAAACTTTAATAATAAATAAAAAGAAAAACAATCACATCCCTAGCCACATGGAATTATCCTCGTACATGGGTTTATAACTCCAAGAAAAAACTATTTACCAAGAACAAAACCCCTCAAAGTCTTCCTATATACCGGAACAAAATAGTAGGACAAGGGAAAAGAGCTACGATACCACTCTGTAACTTCCCATCCCAACTAACTTCTAAACTAGTTGTTGGACCAGTTTCCACATGACCTCAAGTCTCCCTCTCAATTGCTAAATGTTTTTGAATAACAGTGAGGGTGTAGTGGTTGTATATTTGGGAGAATATTTCCTCAAGATAATATTGGTGTAATGGGATGTCATAATAAGAAAACATAAAATAATATAAGTATTACTAATAAATGAAATTCATAGTAGCAGAAGAAAAATATTACAACTAAATAAAAGTGTCCAAGGCTAATATACAACTATTCATGAATATCCAGATGATTCTCCAATGTATAATCATAAAAAATAATTTATGAATTGAAATTAATTTAAAATAGCAATATCTCAAAGGCTGAATCAATGACCATCCTTTGTTTCTTCTTAGTCCTTTGATCTATACCCAAGGTATGAGGCTCAACTAGAATAATAGTCCAATGACCTATGAATAATAATGTCTGCTCGAGTAACCCAATGAAATGGAGGTCCAATAGGGGTGTGGTATATATTAATTAGGCCAGCTAAATGGAGTCTAAATTCTAATCTAGTCAATTATTATAAATGAAAATATTGATAAATAATAATGAAATGATGAGGAAAATGAATAAACACAAAAATTCAGCTCAAGTTCCTCAAGGAATCCGGGATGAATATACCTCCTTTGGCCTAAGGTGGAATGTATTTACCCACTTTTAACCTATACATATATAAAATGAGTGACATTATAGTATGAATAAATGATTGAATTATCCTAGTAATGTTTTTTGGCATAGAGTATGCATCCATTAATTTGATTAATTAACCATTTTCATTTAAATAGAATAGAAACCTATTTTATTGAGTTAAACCACATCCTAGATATTTCCAAGGTGAACCTTATTAAGGAACCCATGTATTTCACAAGGATTTTAACAATTAACTAGAGTCTAAAGAGTCCATACATGGTGATCCATTAATTGAATCCCACATATCACTCTCGATAGTATGTAAATAATTCCACCTTTAAGACCATGCATGGTATCTAAAAATACTTTTTGAGTTTGAATGGTGTCATGGTGTAACCATATTTAAATAGATATCATCCATGATATCATATTTTGGAACCTTTATCTCTCATATGTATATGTGTAACACACATAGTGATCCCAACTAAGAAAAAACATGTATTTCTACTGTGATATAAAGTCTAAACAACCCATGATCCCCTACTTGGACTTATATAAAAAAAATAACCCATGAATCAGTCATGGGGTACACAATACATTCATTGAAATTAAATTTTAAATAAAAAAGTGTCCATGACAGGGACTATCCCAACTTACCATAAAATATTATTTAACTATAGTGAGGATCATTCAGCAACTACATTTAGGAATAATAACAGTGATGTTCCCATAAAATGTCATTTAATTATTTAAATTTCCCTTTATTATCATTGAAATACTATGCATTGGTTTAATAAATTATGTCCAAGTTGTCTGTTATTGGAAGTTATCACTAAAAAAAAAATTTATATGGGAGGTCCTGCTGACATTCGTGCCATATAAAATCATCAATATCATTCCATAATATTTTATCGATAAACACTTAAGAGAAGGTTTGGACACCAAGGATTAAATTATATTGATTTTATTCCTCTATATTCTACATAATCCACTCGTTATGTTTAAAAGACATGTAACCTGATTGAGAGATTTAATTAGAATACCATTAAATGAATAAAATTCCCAAAAGGTTTCCTTTATAATAGTGGTTAAACATGAGTTTTTAATCTATTATCATGGTCAATGTAATATACATGGGCTACTAGAATCAAGGTGTGAGACTATAACAAAAAATATTATATTTAATAGCTGTTACATGGATATTCTAGTGTTTGAATCATTGAAACAAGTTCTAAAACACTAAAAGATTCATCAGAATGAAATATGACACCCACCTCCTGATTGGGTAGACCTTCATATACAATTTTGAGGATTGATTTGGTCCAGTTTGAAATAAATTAAAGAAATGATCAAACTACCTATAAATAGGGTTACATAACTCACACGAAAATTGCATTTAGTAGAGTGGGAGAAACTACGAAATGAATTATGTCTAGTCATAGACATACTATGGGATATTCAACACACTTGACAGCATGAAAAATGGACAATAGATGGAGGAAATATATCTATGGATAGAGAGGAGAGGAGGAGCTCCCATGGTGTAGGTGTTATGTGATTGTGAGAGGAAAAGGAAGAGAGGAACAAGAAATAAGGGGTGTAGGGAAAGAAGTTAAATTCAACCCCTTTAATGAGGAACACAATTTTGCTACACAGTGGGCCAAACTGTACATCAACTGTGAATGTGAATCTTCCAAAGAAGGGGATCGCATGGTTTATTTGGACATTTTAGGAAACCATATTCAATCCATGTGGTTACCATCTATCCAAGTCCTGGAGTGGTGTGCACAACCATGTGGCTCCAACCCAATGGTCAGACCAAACCATCAGGCACCTCTAGATCTACTAGATCAACTACATGGTTTTTCTACAATACATCATGGTTTTAGAAAAAATATGTTCCCCTATCATCCTTCTCCATCTTTGAGGTACTGAAGCCTAACACTCCCAAAACATGATAGATAACCTGAGGAATCTATAGTTCCTTAAAGCATGTTTAAAACAACATACTTAAATGTCCTAGGCATTGGTTTTAGTTTAAAATATTTTATTGAATAATGGCCCACCCACTTAATGGTAATGTTCAAACACTTATGGAATTTTGACTGATAAAAACAAACAGGTGCCACTACAAAAACAAACTGGTGACTAAATGAAGTGAGCCAATGTTTGATATAAGTGTGGAGAAAAAGGATATCATTTAATCTAGTTTAAAGTAACGGTAGAAACTATTAATGTTCAATTCATTAACTATTGTGGGAGGGACAATTATACAGACAAATACACCAATGTTTGTGGGAAGATACATTATAAATGGCTATGGGAGTAAGGTAAAGCTTATGTGATTCACACAATTGATGTTGAAATTAATAATGATATTTTATTAGGTACTTTTATTATTTACCAAATTATATCTAATTATTAATTCGATTCTCATCATTACACTCTTTTATACCTTTTATATTTCCCAAAAACATTAGAGACATCCCTATGTCCCTAGTAAGGGAGTATGAAATTAAGACATAAAGAGCAATTATTATGGAAACTATGATATTCTAGGGTCCTCCAATTATAATGGAAGGGTGGAACCTATTTTAAAATTTCATTATGATAGCTATGGTTGAATTTGATATGATCGTTGAAATAAATTTATTTCCAATAGAATGAGATTATGATTCATAAAGGGGATGTGAAATATCCTGTCTTTAGATGGAAAAATCATCTAATAAATCTACTTTGGATCCTCCAATGATATCTCAACATAATGAAATTATAGGTAAATAGACGATCATATATTATCTATGGATGAGGAATACATTCTAATAATAGAGGATACACCCATTTAAAAAATTTAATCATTTTTTTTCTAGAATAATTATCTAGTTATCCATCAGAGTGTTAATTTTATCTCTCCATTGAATTCATTCATGAGGAATAAATATATATAAATCATTTTACATGATAGAACCGGTTTAGTTAAATAAATAGATTAATAAGATGAGTGAAATGGTATTTATACACTATAGAATTTCAATGTTGGGGACCCTGTTTTATATGTAAAAATCCATAATGGGTCCATGAGATTGTATATTGATTATACGTTGGTAAATTAGATCAATATAAAGAATAAGTATCTAATTCTATGAATTTAGGAATTATCTGATCAAATTTATCGGCCCAATAATTTTTTTAGATTAATATTCACTTTGGTTATCATTTGGGTGAATATGGATTATATATATAATATTAAATATGAAACTAAGTAAGAACATTATGAGTTAATGGTAATTAATTTTTTATTAACTAATGCACACATTTTATTTTTGTTTATGATGAATACAGTATTCAAGGAATACCTTTATAAATTTTGGTGGTATTAATTGATGATATACTGATATACTCTACAAGCTATAAAGGGTATGAGGTTCATCTTCATGAAATTTTCATCCATATCCTGGTGTTGTCGGCTCTCCAAGGAAGAAATGAAGGACCACCTATTCATTAAAGGGGTATGCGAAAGATCTATGCATATTAATTTCAGTTCTATCATGTACATCGATACTTCTTCCAACTCCGGTGGTGTTTTTTTCTAGTATTAAATCCATCGATGGGAAATAAAAACAATGAAAATAATGAGTGTATTTTTCTATTAGTTGTTGTTTTCATTATGTTCTATAGGACGTGGAACTATGCACGTTAGGGTAGTGCGCCTTTTTTAACGCTGGCCATACATGCTTGGTCTCGTCTCCTCACAGTGGACCTGGATAATCTCATAAAATAGTGGTACATCTACCCCTCCTCATGGGCTATCAATGGTGTCTTAAGGGTTTATTATATAGTTTATATCACTAGGTCCAATGGCTTCTAGGTGTGTTGGAATCCTCATAATCAAAGCCTTAAGATAACATTTGATGGTTCTTGCTGAATCAATCTCATATGGGGATGATGCATTTTTCATGAATTAAATGGTTTGGTGGTGATGGAATTAAATATCCTTTATGTGGGTGGTAGGAACTCTCTCATGGTGGAGACTAATGCCATTCTTAATGGGATGACCAATCTTCCTTCCCACAACATTATCCTAATATAAATCAAAACAAACACCTCCATCATCCAAAATTCTTTTCAAGGTGTTGGTGTCTCCCACTAGTATGTTATCTATCAAATCTTGAAATGAAAGAATAACATAGTGAGGAAATTTATGTAATATTAAACATGGATGGTGGGTAATAAAGTTGAAGATATCCATGAATCCAGAGGAAAAAATGGGAATCATTGTTTGATTTATCGATCATTTGGTTCCCTTCCCATCGATTGTGTTAATTCCATTCAAGCTGATTTTGTTAGCTTGAATTAAATTTGTTTCCCATGATTTTTATGAATTTTTTAGTAATAAATGGTGATAAAGTATGATGTTAGTAAAATAATGGTCTACACCAAGTAATATAACTAATATCTAATGTTCTCAAAGCTTATTATGTCAGAATCCGATTTTTGGTCAACATTTGTCCATATTGTTGAACATGTTAACCAAGTAAACAAGCAATTGGTACAAATTCACATGGTCAAGGGAATGTGTGGGATGTTTTTAAGAACATACAAGGAGAATGATTAATGATACAATATTGACCCTATCATTAGGAATAAAAGGATTTTTAAAATGTAGTGACGCATCAAATAAAATAAATGGTTGTTTCTTTATACACAATGATGGTGTGATTACCGATAAATAATGTAAATTGAATATCCAGAAACATAACTACATATCTCATGACCACGAGTTAGAGTCTATAATATTTTCACCGAATATTTGATGATACCACCTATATAGTGAATGATATGAGATATATCTGGGCCATCTTAGTTTTTTGTATATATCTTAGAAAAATGGGATCAACGTATGGAAAATAATATTGCTAGAATAACTTAAGGAATTTGATTTCACAATACGCACACACCGTGGGATGTAAAAAAGTTACTAATGAATTTATTTGGATAGAAAATGGTGTTCACAGCATGATGGGAGTTAACATGGAATCTATTTATAGATATATAGTAAATATTGATATAATGGTTTATTTGAAAAGGTTAACATCACTAATTTTCCAAGAGACTATTAAAACATCCTTACTAAACTGGATAGAGATGTCACAATAGGATGATGAGAACTTACAATATATGATTAAAGTAATAAATTATTGGAAATTTAGATACATCATATATATAGTTGGTGTAATGATGTTTCAGAAACGATTATTTGTCTCATACATATCAGAGATAAAAAATGAAATATATATATTAATAACATAACTCATATTTCTCTATTGATCATTTTAGAAAAACGTTTTATAGGGATTTTTTGGGAACACATTTGGTGGTATGGTATAAAATGTGAAATCATGACCTACGTATCTCAATTCAAAATATTCCATTGGGTGTAGGATGTAAGTAAAAATTCTATGGGAGTCATGCAACCACTGCATATACCTAGGTGAAAAAGGTATATTGTTACAGTGGAATATTTCACTAGAATATCAAATAATCCATGGAGGAATAGTTCTATATGGGTATCAATCATTATGTTATAAAATATTCTTATTTATCAATGATAAGATAATATCTACAACCGGAGTTCCCATCCCAACTATGTATCTTTTAAATCCCAAGGTTCCAAAGGTCACCGATATAAATTATTTTATATCATCACCCTGAGTATAAATTGAAATATTTTATGAGCATTCAGAGGGATCTCAATAATAATTTTCACATATGAAACACCTCTAATTTCTCAGCTGATTGGAAGTTTTAAAGAACTATATAACTATTTAATGGTTTGATAGGATCTAGATATCTCCACTTACAAGGAATGTGGGATTATTATATACCTATGGTGGAGTTTGTATACAATAACATATTTCCTTTGAGTGTCTATATAGAACAATAAGAATCATTGTAGGGGGGAGGTATTATACAGTAACATGTTGGGAAGAAGTTGTCAAATGAATATTATTGGCCCTATAGATCGTATAGGGTATTTCTATAAATGTTTGAACTATTCATGATCACATTAAATTATCATAGAGAAAAAAATATTTTTATTGATTACAAAAGTAATGACATGAAATTCCATGTCATTGATCATGTATTTATATAGGGTTCATCATGGAATGGAGTTGTTAGATTTGGTAAAAATTTGAATTAAAATCCTAGGTGAATTGGGCCATTCTAATATTATAATGAATTGGGACTATAAATTAACAATTTGATATGGAAAACTACCATTTTAAAGAACTCGAAATCATACATGTTTTATGACTAGTGAAATAAATTCTAAATCCAAGTTCTATGAACACATGTGAGGGAATATAGTTAGTTCCAAATTTGGTTTATAATAATAATCCTATCTAGATACTCAAGATGAAGGAGAATGTATTTCAGAATCAAAAAACTCATTTAGTGACAGTCTTTTGGAGAAATAAAAAAGTAGAAAAGGAAGACCTGGATTCTAATGAATCTATTAGTAAGTAGTATCTACATTGATGTAATATCCAATAAATACCAAACTTTTAATGATGAAATTATATAATGGTGTGATAAGGTAACCCCACAAAATATACTATTGCAGGTACAAGTCATATCCCGACATTTCATTAATTACACCCATAAAAATTTATATATACTTTTTTTAATAAACTTATTTAACAATTTTATTTTTACCAATATGTCTCAATTATTGAATTCATCATACTTGAATTAATTTATTATGATTTTTTTTTTCATTTAAAAAAACGGTTAATTTTTAGTCGAAAATACTATTTTCATGAAACATGTAATTAGAATGAATTTATTGTTATATATGTGATATTATAATGCTAAATAGTTAATTTAACATGGGTGTTGGCCAAAATCAAATTTATATTATCCTTAATGACATGAGCTTCAAATGTGTAGCATAGAAGTAGTGTGGGGCCAAACCCATAATGATAAGATGGAAGGCTATAAAATTGGAAAATAAAACCAAGAAGTAGGATTCCTCATGAATTACGATAAGAATATTTTACTAAGGCTTATGTATCATGGATGTAATTCATAAAAAGGGTAAGGGATCATGGTTAATATTAGGTCTTGTGAAAATATAGTTCTAAATATTTCTTGGTATTTCCCTATGGCTTAGGCTGTGAAGTAGTGCATAGTTCACCAATTCGTTTTGGTCCAACCAATTTAATCTACCTATGTTGTAAAATAATAAGTTTTCAGAAATGGTAAAAAATATAGATTAAAAAATCATAGATTATATGGAATAATGCTTCACAACCTAGTAGTCCATGCCACCTTAACTCTAACTTGGTCATGGTAATTCGAACACAATTACTTCGATCAAGATCATGGAATAAAACAAGAGTATAAATAATTTTTTCCCTAATTATTAGAAATAATTATAAATTTGTTTTTATCTATAAATTCATTAGGTTTTTATAAACCCTTACAATCAACCAATAACACTAAGGGGACTATAAGCATGTGGTCAAAATAGTATAGAATAATATAAAAATACGTAACATGATAAACATAACAAATCAACAATTATAATCAATTCAATTCATAATTAAGAAAATGTAAAATAAAGTACATAACAAATTGAATGAATTAATAATGAAAAAATATGAAAAAATATATTTTAAGGATAATTAGAGTTGAAACATAAATGGTCGAACAAGAAACATGATATTGTAAATCCTAGAACTGTAATTAGTAGGAAATGATCATTGAAATATGGAAAAAGGAATAAAAATAAGTTAAGAAGAAAATGGAGAAGTAAGGAATAAGAAATGAGGATGTTTTTCTAGATTCCTTGTCCTTCGTCCTCATTAGGGGTGTTTATATATTTATAAGAAAAATCAGTTCAAAATGTTTCAATGACTTATGTCATGAGAATTTTTTAAATGACTTCTTTTATGAGACTTACACGTGACATGTTATTGGGTTTCACATCATGTATATTAAATCTTGAAATTCCATTAGGGATCCTGGATGTCCCTATTCTCACAACCAATATATTTTATGGAATTTGTATTTCGAACCTTCGCATAATTTAATACATTCATGAAATATATATTTTTCACTTTTCTGTTTATGTTGTCTTTCATCACATAATATGAGTATATGATGAGAATGGTTCATATATTTTAATGTTTTAAAAGGATATCATTTGTATCATATGTGTTCTATTATTGAGGAATACATTTCATGAATTGGTTTCTTGGTGCATAATATATGAATTATTTTTTTTTCCAGTATCACCTACTTTGAGAGTTCAGTTCATGAATCCTGAAAATTTAATCCAAAACCCAGTGTTTAAAAATATATAGTTAATTGTTTACATAAATATATACATAATTTATATAATAATTAATATTATCCAATTCCCCCAACATGAATAATTTATTATTCTAATGAAGGAACATCTCAATAGGGATTCCCAATCAAAAAAATTTTAAGCATGAACCATGCATTACAATGATGAAAATAAAACTCAGTGCTAGTAGAAAATGAAATTCCTTAATAGTCACTCATGTAGAGAAAATCAATCATTCCTCAGTGTTATGATATTTATTCATATTCATTCTTCCTTTAAATACAATTTATCATATATTATCTAGAAGCTATATGCATATTTCAATTTACCTCTCCATGAATAATCTATTTACACTCACAGTAAAATGTAAATGGTGTAATGATCATTCATTCAATACATGTTCCAAACAAGATGATTTCATAAATTATAAATTCTCCATTTCATAATTATAAGCAAAAAACTAATCATAATGGCATGTGAAATAATGTTGAAATGACTCTATATATGAGCGTAGGTGTGTAGACGATAAAAATTTAGATAAAAAAGGAGTGTTCGCTCTCAATTGATACATAATCTTATAGAATAACGTAATGAAAAATATATACAATAATGCATCATCTTTACACTCCTACAAGATGTCCATTTAATTTTCATAAAAGTACGATGAATGTATCATGTTTCTTATTCTTTTTTGCAAGGTCATTTCTATTAAAAATCTCAAATCCATCACCTTACAACATGCGATTAGTCATATGATTCATCAGCCTGGTATTGATGATTTTTACCTTCCTAATATAAAAGAAAATTATTATATATATATATATATATATATATATTTCTTTAATAGGATAATCATTAATGGTACATGTGAAAAATCATATACCACTTCCAAATAACTATGTTAAATAATCATCAAACATCTCTTCATTAGTATACATCCTCCCTACACTAATATTGAACATCTCCCCCATAATTTTTCAATTGATAAACATGATATTATATCTAGATTAGGGTAAAAAATATGTAAAATTTGGTTATAACGTGGATAAATCCTAACAAGGACATTCATTTCATATTAATGAATAATAAGGTGAAATATATAGGTGGATTTTAGGATATATGGTTCAATAAATATTTCATCAAACTTTTTAACTATTTGTTTAGTCAATTATATCATTTACAAGATTACAATGCCAGATATGATAGGTTTACATAACAAATGTATCACTAAATATACATTTCATATAAATAATATGACAATGTAGCTTCAGAATCCTCTCAGGAATGGGAATATAAAATATGGAAGTCAATCAGTCTATCATATCCAATAATATTCCAATCAAAATATATTTCAAGAAATCTAAAATTATAATTTAACTACTAAAGTTAACAATCATACAAAAATTATAAACAGGAATAGAAATAAATCTTAACTACCTCTACCTAATAATTTTGTTTTACTAAAATAAGTGCATTCAGATTTCATGGTAAACAGTTTTTTCAATGATAAATTTCTTCTAGACTATGGGAAATAATAAAAATCCATGTTTATAGAAAATAAGTCTCAATAATTAATCCCCACACATAAAATAAAATAGTTTCTTCACCATTATTAATATTGGTGTTTGAGAAATAGTAATAGAATCATAGATAGATTATAGATGGAAATTAAGAACTAATGTTAGGTAATCGAGTGCTCCATAGAGAGGAAGACATGCCATTGTGAAAAATGGTGGATGATGGTGTGAAACTGGAAACCTACAAAATATGTTAGAAATAATAGACCTACAAAAGCTAAATTTTTGGAACATAAGAGAACCCCAATATTTAATCATAAAAATTAATAGGTGGGAATTTTCAAATTTAGGAGAAAGAAGATTATATAAATGCATTAGTTATCTACAATAAGTTCTTGAACTAACTACTAATTGGAAGTTATAGAAATAAAATTTTCCTATAAAACATATTTAAAATATATTGGAAAAATATAGGCTAATTAACATAAAGATATATCAATGACATCACATTCCATAAAAATTACTGATCTCCTATGCCTATTGTAGAAACCGGTGGTGGTATCGTCAGGATCTACTTGTCTCTTGGTGGGGTTAACCACTTGAGGAATGAGCTACAAAAATATCATGTGTGAGTGTAGCATCCCTGTTAGCCATAGAGGGTACACATGTATAGTATAGAAATGTATCTTGTAGAGTTTTCCCTCAATTTAATCAATATGGGATGCCATAAAGAAGTCAAATATAATCATCAATAACGAAGGTTGATGAAATTGAGTTAGGCATAGATAATAAATGACCAAAAAACTAGAAACAATGAGAATGGATTATAGTAAAAAAGCACATTTTCATATATTAGATATTATAATTTATGTATCTAGGAATATAGGACACATAAAGAGTACATATATATTCATGAAATAGATTATAATTGGGTAGGGGTTTTTGGGAATAACTAAAATTGTAGGCAGTGATGCCACTATGAGCATCAGATTCCCCCATGAAGAGTGGGTGTCTAAATCTTCATCTCTATGCCTATATAAGCTATGTAGTGAGATAAATATAGATATAATTCTATAATAGGTTCCAAATTGATGGAATATATCCCATTCATCAGTGGATGTGAGGATGTGTTGAACAGTATGGTTCCAAACATCTGGTAGTTAGATCAATTAATGGGAACTCATATGTGGATGATATGGTTGTAACCATTCCCCATCTAGCCAACTTGTCTAAGAAGTACTATTGGATATAATGGCATATGATATCTATGGTAATATCCACAATGGTGGAATATGGGTTGGGTATGTTAGGAGGTGATTCTGTTGTAGTGTGTTGTGGGTGGGTAGTTTTTTGGGGACAATGTTGGGTTGTGGGTGGTGAATTGTGAAGAATCGGTGAATAGGATGCTAAAGTGGTGGGAAATCTTTCCCTTTTTCACTAAAATACACTGGGGAGTATGCAAAATGTTAGATTAGAGTGGTGGGAAAAGTTTATATGGATAAGAGTGTGTCGGTATAGTGGTGGTAGTAGGAATAGTATAATAAACAAGGTTTGGGGTTGGGACATCTAAGGGGGAGGCTTCATGATCACAGTAAGGGTTGTGAACAATATGAGCTATGTTGGGTGCATTATGGGATGGTACCTCATTATAATAATTAATAAAATTGGGGGCCTATAGGTAGTTCCCAACTATTCCATCAATACCCACTTTTTCAATCATGATTAAATCTATGGAATCAAGCTACCCAAGTTTTTAATGGGAACAAGCAGCGGCAAAGATGGTATGATGATATGAAAGATGAGTGATGAAGATTCATCCCATAAGTGTGTCACAATCCATCTAAACTAGGGTCTCATTATGAAACAAAAACTGGAAGATCATTTTGACGTTAAGGATTCCCATGGAATAGAAATGGATGATAACCATGATCTAGATAATGATCCCATGAGAATATCTTGTAGCTAGCTAGGAATAAGCTAGATCCTCATATAGAATCCCAAAATTATCACCACAAAGTTGTCTTTTCATTTCCATATGTGGATCGTAGAATACTTGGGGGTCCTTGTTCGTTATTTTCTAACTCCACATTGCATTTGAATTGGTTGTATCTAGAAAAAAGGAAGTGTAGTTCGGGGATGTGATTAAACCAACATTGAGTATACTGAGCTCTTTTCTAAAGTATACCTCGATAGGCTACCATAGAAGACCATGATGATAAATGGTGAAATAAGACATGTCGAGCTCCAATGTGTCCAATAATTATTTGAACATCTTTTGGTATATATCCTTTTGCACCTTGGTGATGCTAGATAACTACATTTCTATAATAAGATCGAGGAACTCATCCAGAGCCTCAATATTTTCATGAATATCTATGTCTAGATTCTTGTTTGTCCACCTAGTATTGTGCTTTAGATTGACCAAGAGTGTTTTCTGCTCAGGATTAGAGAAATTAAGGAATCTTTTTTGGTTCCTCTCTAGGAAGTTACCCAATGACTGGATTGATGAGTATTGCAACTTGTTAGAGGCTGAGGGAGTGGTAGAGCCTAATATAGATAGTGAAGGGGTGAGCTATGTGGCCAGTAGTGGAGGATCCAATGCTAGATTCTTGGGTAGAGGATAATTATCATACTATACAAAACAGTTGATAGTTTTATTGTGGTATATTTTTGATGGATGGAACAAGAAAAGAAATAATGATAATGGGATGGTTGGTCAATATAAGAAATTTATATTAGGAGGAAGGAAACATGGGAGATGATCAGCTCGATGGTTTCGACGGGGGACACACAAATGAGAGTGAAGGAGAGGGGGAGACATTTAGTAAGTGAATCCTAACCTTTTGATTTAAAAAATATCCCATTATTTTTACTTTATATATTAGATACTTGATGAGTAAAACATGGGGATCAATTTTGTTCACCGCAAATTTTTTGAATTTTTTAGTTTTTAGATGCTTAGGATTTGTTTTTTTAATAGACAAAAAACTCCAACTATACCTATAATTAATGAAAATACATAATCATGAGAAAATATAATATTATATATTGGACCAATCCTAGATTATATTCATTTAATATCTTTATTTTACATAGATATTTAGACATAGACTCAAAATTCGATAAATATCAATGAAAGAATATAAATTTCATGGAATTGCTCTGGATATAATTTTATTATTTTTTCCATTGAATATATTTGTTGGTTCGTGGCCTCATTGAATTAACATTATATAATATATGAAATTTTTGATAGCATTAAAGGGATCTAACCATAATAAACTCACATTTCTTGGGAAAAGTGTCCATCACGAATTAAAGATTTTATCTTTACCTACTATTGGGAAAATCTAGCATACAATTCATTGACCATTTTATTTATTTATTTATTGAGTTTAAATTTCTGCATTATCATAATCACTAATTCTAATCTTTTCTATCTCATATATTTGTCTCATTACATGTTCCATGGAATTTTTAGCATCCATGATTAGCTTCTTAATTGACCAATAAGAGAAGCTCTTTAATTCAACCAAAAAGTGAAATGGATTACCTATAAGATGTTGGAATATATTAGCTTAAATTGGTTTTTATGTGTTGTGAGATATTCCAAATGTCATTCATCTAGTTTGAGACAATATTCCTTTCTACACATTGCAACTCTCTTTTCAAGAATTTGTTTTATCACCCAATTATAAAAACAAACTTTCCCACATTTTTACATTTGGTAGGGAGTTTTAGTGTTGTAACTGATTCTATATTTTTCAAGGAGTCCAATAATTGAATTATATGAAAATTGAGTTCTACGATAAGTAATTATCAAATAATTAAATCCAAAACTTGAAAATAAATTTTTCCCTAATAATTTCCTGACCTCATCATTTATTTCATGGTTGGTGGTTTCAGATTCGTACAACTTCAAAATGATGTCCATGAAAAATTGGATATAAAATTTCCCATAAGAATTAGTGAAAATGACCATGAAATAAATTACCCATAATTCAAATATATAGACTTCATTAATATGTTTGTATGGTATTTTTATTCATTTGCTAATTATATCTACTCACTCGCACTAATCAAATCTTGGAAAAAATATCTTCACATCCTAATAGACTGTTCTCCTGAACTGTAAACTTTGTATTATCTTAGCCACATCACATTCAAGACCATGATTTCATATATCTATTGACATTTGACACATATTGAGTATGGTGTGAAATTAATCTTCTATTAAAAAACATAACATAATAATATCAGCACAATTCTTAAATAAAATCTACCCATACCTATAATATCATGAGGAATCAACCAATAATTTATTCCAATTATGTAAAGAGAATTTTCGGTATGGGATATCATGTAATGATATATTTTAATATTATAAAATCATTGTTGTTCTTATGTATTTATATGAAAAATAATTTTTTATAGAATGTACTCCTCAATTCTCAAATTTTCATCGTCTTGAATGTTTAATAGTTGATGTCTAAAGAAGTGCCTAATGATTACATTTTCAATTATTTTTTATCATTAATGACTATGTTGGATTATTTTAGTTGTGGGACCCACCGTATTAGAAAAACGTTGAAATCCATTTTACTAAGTAGGTATTTCAATATTTTATGATATATAGAGACCACAACATTAGAGAGAACAGGGAAAAACATAAAACATATAAAGAATAGGAAAATGACAGGAATACTTTCTCTATGGGTGTATAATTAACATGAGTTTCATTTTGATTATGAATTGAATAATAGATGGGCCTAAAGATACATCCTACCCATTTTCGTAGATCAACACCGACTACAATGAAATTGGTGAAACACATTAATTCATATCATCACCACAATCAGTTGATATTATAGAAGGAGCATCCACCATACTATTGATTAGAGTTTGTAACACTTGCTAAAACTATTAGGTAAATTCAAAATGAATTTACATAAAAAAATGGGGTGTCAGTTTGTGGGATGATCTTGTGATTTATTTGTACAAGAGCTGATAAAAACCCATGTGTCCAAGAAAACTCCTGACACTTGTCTCCTTCATGGGATGAAGTAAGTATTTAATCAACTTTTTCTGTACACAATTAACATACAGTCTATGATTTTATATCTTATATCCAATTAATATTCCTACTCAATCATAAAATTTCACATTTCCTAGTTTAGTTCTGTAGAAATGGGTTCAGATTGGTTAGGTATACTTCAAATGATATTTCATAAATTGAAAAAATCTCCACACATATCTCTAGGAATTCCACCACCATATCATGGAAAATGTCTATTAGGGGCCATTGAAATGGTAGCAGTGTATTTCACATTCCAAATGAAATCCATCTATTTTTGAAAGTTCCCAAAAGTCATGTGAATGTGGTTTGGGAGAAATCTACATACTTTAATTAAATTTGATTGTATTCAAACTATATATCAATAAAACAATATAAATAATTCCACAATAACTCTCTAGTATCTAATTCATGATACGGATATGAAAATTGTCTTTTTAGGCCATCATTTTGATATTTCTATAATCAATGAATACTCACCACTTGGTAATGGTTTGATTTTAGATAAGCTCGTCTTTATTGTTTTCAAAAATGGAAATACCAAATTTATTTTGAATGGCATATGGTGGTCTCATCCATTCCCTTTCAAATATAGAAAATATTATACAAGCATAGAGAAGCTTCAGTAATTTCTTTATGATTACTTATTTCATTGGTGGAGTGAGTCACATATGTGGATTATGTTTGGGTTTACCACATTCTTAAATAAAAATATTTTGGGAAAATATCATGGGGCTAACCCATTTGATGTCATCCACATCCTAATAAATTTTCTTCTTATGATTTTTTAGGAATAAAATTTATTTTTTTTATGTACTTGATTCACCAATGAACTGATGATTAATAGATGAAACGTTTTAGCTTATACGAATGATCACATGAATGTTATTGGTATAGGTTTTAATTCTAATGTTGATGGATTGAGTAATGAGGGTATTAATCATTGAATTTTATCCATCAATATAGGTTCATTATAATCCTTGTACACATAATAAATACACACATCTTCTTCAATATATAGGGTATCTATATCTCCATCAATATTAATGTAATTACCTTACTTGTTAGTGATAAATAATGAATTAAAATCAAATTAATCACCACCTTTTCTAAAAGAATTCACTATTTTGAATTCAAAATTTTCATTGAGGAATATTAAAATAATCCTTTTCTCAGTCCACATCAATAACTGACATCCTATTGGAGTGAAATTTCATCCATAAAATTATGGTGACATATCCTACTTACTCTATGTCTCTGATAAGAATGTTAGAATTAAGATGAACTTAAGGACCATTAAAAATATTTCCTTGATAATTCATTGAGGTTACATGACTAAGCGATCAACCAATTAAAGTGTAAATCTAATTGGAATAAAATATTTGAACCATAATTTCTAAAAGACACTCATATTTATGATATTTCTACTTTCATTGAGATGACACAATGATCTTCTAAATTCACACAACCTTATAATGTAGGGAATATAGAAGCATCTAGATTCACTCATATTTGGTGGTTGATTACACTGAACGACTGAAGAACACACATCATTCAGGGATATGACTCCACAATCTCCCAATATATTTTTTAATAGAAACTCCTCCAAGAACAATCCATAACATGGAATTTAATTGATGAACTCTATAAATGGGATGTTGATTTTTAACTATTTGAAAAAATGTAAAAACATTTTTTATTTAACTCTATTTTTTCTTATCTTGTCATATCTAAAAATGGTAGAGGGGGATTCATTTTTATAATGCCACATTGAAGTATTCCTTTTTCAGTATTCTCTTTTAAATTAGTATTATTATTTATTTTTTATTCTATATTTTTTCAAACCATGTTTTTGTGTGCTATCATTTTTATCATTACTGATGAATGATGCACATTTTTCAAATTCGTTTTTCGAGTTTTCATCACCTCTTCATTTTTTTCTAAAATTGAAATATTTTATACTTATAAGGTCCATATACTTATCTTCTTATCTTGAAATAATCTTGATATTAACTAGAAACATACCCGATGATAAATTCGATAGAGACATGGAAATCTGTCACACAAGGTGCTCAAGATTGATAAAGGAAACCCATTAGTTCTAATTCTAGTTTTCATGGATATTCATACATAGATCATCTTCCACAATTAATATAGAAAAAATATTTTCTAGATTTGATTATGGAGGTGTGGATTGGTCTCGCTAACCTGGTGGAGGTTGTTGAATATTATTGTTTCTGGGTGAGTAGAAATTGATGAGCTCTAGGGGGAAATGGTCATTGATGAAAATTTTGTAGTAGAAGAGCATTAGTCTACAGTTTGTATATAGGTGGTCCCTAATTTCATTGAGGAACATGACCACTCATCTATTGGTATTAACCATGGTTATATTTACACACCTATCAATAAAGTCTATTTTGATTATATTTCTCCTAGTATTGTTTAGGTATAAGATTGTAATTTACATAATTTCAGTCTTGATTTTGTGTCTCTTCCACACCATAACAATAGTAATGATTAGTGAGTGGGTCTCTATACATTTTATGTGATAGTATTTCCATATTTAGTATAGGAGGTCGTAGTGGTGGATTATATAGGTGAATAGACTCCATCTTATTTTTATGGGCATCATCCTATATTGCAATGTGGGTGTGTTCTTCCATCTGATGAATTTCTAGTTGAGGAATTCCTTGATTTCTCTTTCACATATAGGAATTGTGGGATACATCCTCTAAAAGGGACATTACAACATCTTGAGTTATGATCATGTATCCACAAACAACTATAGAGTCTCTTATGGTATGTATAACCAGTGATAGTCCTTGATGAAAAGAGAGATTGGATTTTTTTCCAATACATGGATCATTCATGGAAGTATAAGGGAAAGAAACTAAGCATAATTGTGTCATAGGATACACCTTGTTTTCAAAAGGTGTCATAAACTTTTAAAAATTGATATATGATCATGGGGATCTTTCCTCTAAAGTCCACTGAACTAACTAATGTTCTAAATCATGTGGATGATTCCATGATTAATTTTGAATGTAGGTTCATAGATAATTGGGTTTAAAATTCTAGGAAAAACACCATTAATGGATGGAAATCCATAGTTCATAATAGTGCACTCCTATAAAAAGGATCTCTCTCATTGATATCTAGGTGGCAGAAGATGAGAACTATAATGATTTGGTTGTGTGATGTTGTGATGCTCATCTGTGATGAATGACCAACATGAAGAAACATATCATTAAATTTCAAGATCAAAAGGTCCCAATTATTGATATTCTTGTGTCCTAGAGTTATTGAAATTAACCTAGTGCATGAACTAGTTGAATTATTCTAGATGGATTTGCTAGCGTTTTGTGATAATTTTTTAAAAATAAAAGGAGAGAGAATATGGGGGGTGAGGAAAGCCTTGGTTATCCTTTAATTTAATTATTCTAATGAAATACATATTCCTAAAAATAACCCCAAAATGGTATGTACTCTATCATCATTATTGATTCCACATAGATATTGATCATATTAAAATTTTTATTATCCCAAACTACACTAACTACAAAGGCACATCACATCAGTAGTGAGTTGTTAAACCCATAGGTACAAGATGACATAATGGAAACATAGTGATTAGAACATTGAAGTATGATTCCTCACCATTTCTTATAGGGTTGGTTTTACTAAGACATAAGTAGCTTAATTTTAATTTTGGTATAATTGAAGGACATATAGTCAATTTCAGTGTCTATGAAAAATAAAATTCTATATCTATTTTGGTATAGTTTTATGGTTCAAAAAATTAACTAGTTCAAAGTTCACCAATTGGTGTTTATCCACCCAATTTTATCCACCTAGGATGCAATATATTCTATGTTCTATAGAAAGTAAAAAACCTAGGTGCAAAATGATTAGATTCTATGGTCAAATAATTCAAATTCTATTGGTTTTAGACTAGTAAACTACAACTAGGTCAAGGCCATTCATTTAAAATTCCCTGGATTAGGGTCATCCAACATAAAGAAATTTATTTTTTTTTCAACCAAATTACAATAAAAAAAACAAGTTTTGATTTTTAAATTCATTACATTTAAATCCACCCTTACTCTCGACCCCCAACCATTAGCGAAGTAGCCACATATGGTCATAATTTTCTTTAATAATATAAAATATGAGACTTGATCAACATAATAAATCAAAAATTAAAATAAATGAAATAGAAAATTTTTATAATTTAAAACTAATTAATTACTAACATGTATTAATGAATAATGAAGAATATAGAAACAAGTGGAATTGAAACAAAATTACATTTTTACATGAATGTTGGAATAGGAGACATGAAACCAAAATTTCCAAAATAGTAAACATTAGTAATGTATTGATGAAATTTGAAAAATGAATATAACTATGTGAGGAAGAAAATAGGGATGAAACGAAGAATAAATGACGATTCATAGTAAGGGTTTGAGTCCTCAATCCATGTCATGGTGGCTGCATATTTATAATCTTGAGATATTCATTATAGGTAAATGACTCATATCGTTATATTTTTTTAGTGACTTTGGTTTCCATGCTTACATGATGTGTATGTGGGTTTCACATCATGAACATCAAGTGTGTGGTGGAATTCAGTGTTCCCGGATCTCATGGTTTTCCAGGATTTTATCATTGGAACAATTTTTATTTTAAACATTCACATCATGTAATGCGTTCATGTCATGTATCTTCATCTACTTTCTGATCATTTAGTTCTAATTTCATGTAATATAATCACTTCATTAGAATGTTTCATGTCTTCTAAAGGTTAGATGGGTGGGCCTTTGGCTTGCTGGTGTTTTGTGCTAGAGGAGTACATGTTCGGAATTGGTTGCATGGAATGTAATATCAGAATTTTGAATTGTTTCCAGCATATTATCCATTGAGATCTATATTAATATTTCCAACAAAATCAAACCAATATAATGTGTATTATCTAATAGATCATGATAAATTCTTATGGAAATGATTCCAAAAGATATATATGAATTTAAATTTTTATTAAGAATGACATATAAGTCTAGAAACCCTCTTAAGTAAGAAAATAATTATTTATTGAATAAAAGAATTAATTTTAAAATATTATTTAAACATAGAGAACCAATGAATTTTGTTAGAAATCATTAAAACTTTATTTTAATAGAGAAATTTTTTTTGGTCTTTTCATTGAATCATACATTTTCAATGGAGATTCTATTCTAACCATCCTACAAAATCGCATGTCCTTTACTTCAATTGTAATAAATAATTTTTTTTCATTAAAATCCATACTTAAAATAATTTGACTTTATATATATATATATTTTAAGAATAAAAATTCTATTTCTATAGAAGAATATTTTTGAGTGGTTATGAATATTTATTTTATAAATAACTTTTCAAAAATATAGAAATTTTATTTCATAAAATTATTTTAAAATTATAAATTAATGGTATCAAATTAGGTAAAATATAAATATTAACCATTTTCATTTAAATTAACAATATATATTAGATTTTAAATAAAAAGGTAGAATTAAATTATGGAAAAAGTAAAAATGTTAATACAAAGACTACCAAATCACTCAAATTTTTTACTAAAATAAGTGTTTTTGGTGAGTTTCAACCCATAATGATTTTCCTCTCAAATGTTTTCCCATTTTATTGACTTTGAAAATCAAATAGTAATATTACATTATTTTAAATGTAAGGGTTACTCCCAAAACTACCCTTACCTTAACTTATAAAAGGGAAACACCTTAACCAAATAAAGTCTCACATTTAATTATAATTTTCACATGAAAAAATTCAACATTACTATACCTAGAAGCCAATACCACTAACATAATCCCCCAGTCCTTCATAGTTAAACTATGAACCTCTAATTAAATGATACTTTTTTGGATGACTAAAGCCCTCTACATGTGTATTATCAACTATATATTTGAAGATTTATTTTCATTAAAATATATTCTATCTAAACTAATATAATGATATTGTGTTCATTTTTATACTTCAATCTTATTTTTTAATCTAATTATCATTATGTATTCATATAATGTATCCATTATGAAAAAACTATTGTTCAGGCATTTTGTGGACTACCAAATCCACACTTTAATGTGTTTGGTTTTAATTCAACACATTAAAATGACGAATTTATGTATGTTAATAAAAGAAAAAGATTATTTTTATAGTAATATATATTTATTATACGTAAAAATAGGGAACATATTTATGATATTGGTATGGAAAAGTCATTGTTAGATTAATCATTTAAAATAAGAATTCTAATAAGATAATATTTTATTAATATTAGGTATGATTTGTTATCCAATAATTATAATTATAATTCCTTATAATTATGAAATATAACACCCATAAACACTATATAATTTCACTATTATTCTAGTATAATGATAATGCAACAAAACCACCCCATACTCATCCAATAAAATAGGGTATGTTCTTTTTGTGGATGGTTCAACCACCTTCTTGAAAAAATAATATGAATATGTATCCTGAATGACTATTTGATCATAATTAATTTTATAATATTGTGTATGTTTTAAATAGATTTTTTTATTATAGAAATGTTATATTAATATATTCTTCATTAATTTATAAAACACAATCTCACAATCAATAATCATCGAAACATGCATCTTATCAATTTCATAATCAATGATAAAGGTTAAAAAAATAATTTAATGGATTTAAAAGTTCATAAATTATTATAATTAATCATTAATAGTAACATTAATGGCTTAATAATGAGGAAATTTAGAATAATAATTCATATGAAAAAGACTATTATGAAAATAGTACAAATGTGAAAAACTAAAACCAACCTACATAAAAAATTTGAGAATTCATATATAAAATTATTATTTATGAGTAGTATGAATTAAAATGGATTTGATTAAGGTTCTTACTTGGTTGATTATGATTATTACGTATATAATACAAGATGATAATGTAATCTTAATTAAGTCAGGACAAGATGTTCTAGTTTTCCATCTCAAATTCATATATTTGAAACATATTATTTTTATTGTCTTCATAATTTACTTAAGTTAAAATATATTTAATTATTTAAATAATTTATATAAAAAATGGTTAATATTTAACATGAAAATATATGAATTCTTTATTGATTAAAAACAAATTCTATTTCATCATTGAAATAAACAAATACAAAACAGAAACACCCAACGGTATAAATAAGGGGTTCAGTTTCAAGGAAACGCTTAATCCCACCAACATGAAAACAACCCACAACCAAGGAGATTATTATAACAAATATACTATCCTATAACATGGATATGGTATATAAATAACAACACAATCTATCTAGTCTCAAATCCCATTCCACAGTAATACATTATATAAAATACAACAAATGACAATCATGGAATTCATCCATAGTTTTTTGGGTTTAATGATAAAACATTTCTGAGGAAATATCGTTAATTTTTTAGACTTATCATTAGAGTCAATTTGTACTGATATAATGAATAATAAAACACATGATTCAAATGTAATTAAAAAATATGGATATAATATAAATAAATATAGGGAAATGTTGTGCATCATGGTTACTGATTATTCTAATGCATGAGGGTCATTATATTGGGCTTGATGAGGATATCTAAAATACTTATGTGAAAACTACAAGAAAAAATAGTGTTTCTAGGTTCATATTGTTGTAGCCATGTTCTGAAGATTCGGTGCTAAAAGGGATCTTATGTTCCACACTTCCACCCTCACATGTTTTCATATATGTATAACAAGCATCTATAATCCATCCCATATCATAGTGCATGAGGGATTCCTAAGATATATATAACTCACTATATCTATTATTTGTTGAATAATAATAATATATATATTCAGTATTTTCTTACTCAGTAGGAAATATGGAATCATTGGACTCTATGTTTAATGTTTCCATAGAATAGTTGAAGGAATAATCATTAGAGAATACACAAGGGTATGGTTGAAAAAACACCCATATTCTAGTAGTTGGAAGCATTAAATTCGGATCAATAACATAAAAACAATTGTATATATACTTTTTTAGATAATATTAGTGACATCACACACCAATGATATCATAATTCAAAAATAAATGTAGAATTTTCAAGTGATAGAGATTTAAATGGTAGAACATATGGTGGTCATAGGACTCTTGTTAAAGTAGGAGTCAGGTTGTAACCATTTAGTAGTGGTAGCTCAAGTCTAGTGACAACATTGATCTACAGGTATAAAAATATAGTGGTAGAATAGTTCTAGAGGTAGCATGGTTGATGGTGGAAGAACTCCAGTGGTATTTAATACAAGGAAGTGGTGTTAAATTATAGTAGTTGAGCTAGCAGTGGAAGATATGTAGGTGGAATAAATCATGAGGTAGAATAAATGAATTAATAGTGGAATATTTTTACTAATGGTAACACTAAAGAACCCACTAAAACACATTTATGTACATATAAAAAATTTATTTATAAAATGATATACTATTATAAAACATTAATAACATTAATAATATAATAATCATGATTTATGGGAATTAAAATAAAGAGGTTCCAAGATTCATATTGAATATTTTGAGACAATATCTCTATAGAGAAAAGTGTTACATATATACTGGTCATAAAATAATAAAGAATATATTTAGGAAAATTGATCTTAGTATACTCCAACAATGGTGGTTATGTAATATTAACTATTATTATTATTCAATCCATTACTATCTGATGAATTAAAACAAAGTGGAATATTCTCTAAGTATAAAGTATCCCACAACCCCACCCCTAGTGGGAATTCCTTGTGATCCAATTATCAAGGACATGAATATGATAAACATATTAATTATACAATGACCTTCATCTTAACTATTTCATAAAAAATTATAACCTTGTATTATTGATAGGATCAAAGTGGCCTAGAAAGATGATGCGTTGGTATATAAAAAGGCAATGAATATTACAGAGCTCATCATTACTGAAGATGGATTCATATAGTGAATAACATAGATATTGGTGCCATAAAAAATTTTACTAAGTAGGGATCTTCTGGAATATACACATAGATCATCATTCACTATTCATCGTGGAATAAATAAGATATACAAATATTTAATGAAAAAAATATAGTTGGATAATATGAAGAGGGTGTTTGCAAAGTTTGTATCTCAATGGCTCATATTCCAAAAATTCAAAGATGATTGACATACATAAAATTTTATTTTGATACTATTTGCAATAACCTTATCGAAAATTGAAATTATAATCATTGATATTATCAAAAGACTCCCTATGACACCTATTGAAAAGACCACCATCTTGGTGGTATTAGATCACCATACAAGGTCAGTATATTTTGTTTCTTTCTAGGATGGTTTCTATAATAACTAATTAACCAAGATATACATAAGGAATTCTATAACAGAACATGGAGTTAAATTATCTAATATAATTGATCAAGATATAAGGATTACCTTTTGTTTTCTTGTCAATACTTCATCAAGAATAGGATAAAGGACTCTCATTTAGCATTTCATATAACCCTCAGACAGATGGTATTTCTAAATTAACCATTCAAATAAAATATGATATGTTGGGATCATGTCCAATAGATTTTCATGGATATTGGGATCATAAAATTACCCTAGGGTTAATATCATATAACAATATTTTCTATTCTAGAAATCAAATCGCACCTAGTAAGGATTTGTATGAGAAAATGTTATAGACTATAATATGATGGGTAGAAGATTAAGAATGGAGGATGATGGGACAAGAGCATATCAAATAAACAATATATTAGATTCAAACCATTCAACATCACATGAAATCCTCACAATGTAAATATATAAGATGGGCATAAATTTTTGAAACTAATATTGAGTTTGAGGTTGAAGATAACGTGTTCCTTTATATATCTTAAAATAATTATTCCCTCATGTTTGGGAAGATTGGAATTCTTATCCATAGAAACATCATCCCCTTTTAGATCCTTAGTCACATTGGATCGATCGGTTATTGACTAGCACTCCCACCTAACTTATCATAAGTACTTGATGTGTTCTTTATTTCCCTCTTGAGGATGAACATACTAGATACCTCACATGTAATGAATACAAAGGTGGTAACATTGGAAAATGAAATTGTAGCAAAGAGCATCCTATAAAGATCATAGATTATATATCCAATGATCTATTGAACAAAAACACTAACCTAGTCAATGTTTTAAGGTGGAAAACATGTTTAAGGAAGCCACATGAGAACTATAAGATGCAATGAAATAAATGCCCCCTCCTCTATTTTAATGTTTGAAATGAATATTTTTATGGTCAAATTTATGAAGGTGGGAAGGATATAAAAAATAACTTTTATAAATGAATTTCAATTTTTTAATTATTAAATTCATTATCCATTAATCTTTTTAGTAAAATTAAATGCACTACTTTGGTTATTTTTAAAATTTATATAGTCTGTCAGAATTAAAATATAGCTAAGAATCATAACTGGTGATATTGTAGTAGTTATATGGTGATCATACTATTATTATATATTATTGTTTTTGATAAATTCAAATTTAAAAATAAAAAAAAGATCAGATGGCCTTGAACAATAGAATCAAATCCTTTAAAGCGAATTTGTTAGAGTTTCAAAGGGAGATACCTTCTATAGACATTACATTTGACCAATCCTAGACAATTATCATTAAAATAATATAAAAACTAAACTATTTTTTATAGAATATAAATCTCATTGAGATTGTGAAAACAACCACGTATGCAAAAACACTCCATTAAAATGTCACATATGCACACCCTAAGTTGGGGCATTCACTGGTTTAATAAAGGGAAATGTATCTAGTTTCTAATTGTATTAATTTTTATATTTTATATTTCTAATAAATAATTCTTATATTTATCATTTATTCTATTAATTTTTAAAATATTGAACTCTGAGTTTGATAAAAATTAAATTATCAAATGATGAAACAGAAATTATATTTTTGGGAAATATAATGTTTTAATTAACACAATATTTTGATTGAATTCAAAAAAAATTAAATAAATTTTATTTTAATATAATATAATTATTAAATATTATTTATTAAATATAAATTATAATACAATTTCACAAATTAAAAAAATATGATTTATAAGGTCCAAAAAACAATTATTTGGAAAAATAATGTTTTTTTGTAAATGGGTTTTTTATATTTAAAATCATAAACAATCATTTTTATAAAATTACTTTGAATATATATATATTTTTAAATCAATATGTTGAAATTAACAAATGGGTTTTTTTATAATTATTGTAGATTATTGTTTTCTGGGATAAATTTAAATACATTGTATATATATAACATGTTCTATGACATCATAATGACCAAAAGGTAATGTAATTAATTCCATAAAAGTTAAAAACTAAAATATATATCTCATTTAAAATATTTTATTCTTTAGTTTATTTTTTTAATTTTATAAATATTTAACTAATCATCCAAAATAGATATTATATTTGATGGTTTTAAAATCCATTCTTTATTAACATGATTCATGTCAAAATCAACAAGGGTATTATTTTAATAAACTATATTATAAAACATATAAAATAAGAAAAAATACTCCAATTCATTATGAACTGTGGTATAAAACCATGGTATGGTTTATGGTTTTCATTACTTTCTTGTGTAACTTCTAAAACATTTCTTGAAATTAATAATGTATTCTCCTCCATTTTTCTATTCAAATCTACCCAAACATCCATTAATCATCACTAAAAGGAATTTTAGAATGGAATTACTATTCTATAACATATATTTAATCCTATCAAGGTTCTCCCAATCTCTTAAGAATCTCTTCCAAATTTTTTTGAAGCACTATCTCAAGGTAATGGATCATATCCTTCTCCTCATTATTCAAGGAACTTATTTATTTCATTACATTTAAATCCTTTATATTCATTTTGAGATATGTTTTCACATCCTTCTTACTCTCATTATGACTAAAAAGTTGCTCTACACATTTTTCACATTCATTTACACCCCTTAAAACCATTATTTACACCCATTATGCAGCCAATATTGTGTTTAGAATTTCCATGCCAAAATATTTGTTTAGATAATACCCATACTCAAATCTAATCAAAGTTATTAGAAACATTTAATTATAATTAATTTACTTGGGTATCCAAATTATGTAACCCATGCTCATTATACATTCAATTAAATGTGATTAAATACTACCATATATTGAATGGTCTATGTGGCACACTTATGCTTATTCATGATATGAATGTTATTAGTTGGTCTGAAATGAGATATTCCTCCAATGTATTGGGTAATTCTTTAATTTCATAGGATTCCTTGGACGGTTAATGGAATGTTATTATAATAAATATATTTTATGTTTTCCTCACTGTTATTTTTCACTTATCATTACGGTTCCATGGTTTATGATTTTGTCACATTCCCATGTTTCCCATAGGATTTCATCTTATATCATTTCTCATTTCACAAAATTATGGTCTTCACCCATCATAAGACACCTTCAAATGACTCTTGGATCAAATTCAATATATTAGCATAGGCTCTTCTTTGTTTATTCCCATAAAATGCTTTACATCTCACCCATTTCTTTTGTATGTCCCCGTGATATCTCATGCATTTTTAAAAGAATGAATGAATTTAAAGAGAATATTAAGTATGTTTTCAATAATGTTATTGTGTTACTATTTAAATAATTTTATTGTATTACTAGACTTCACTATCTTTTCATATTGTTTTATATGTAACTTTATATAATAAATCATGAATCAAAGTGTATTAAATATATGGCATGTCATATATAAGAACTATTTTAGAGGTTATATCATAAAAACCATTATTTATTGTATTTTAATATCATATAGAGATCTCTATTAAAAGTTTTTATGTCATAGTTTCTACTCAATTAATAATTGTGGTTGTTACATATCTATTTACTTTTTTGGGGGCTTATATTTTTAATCACCACCTATTTTTTTGTGAATAAATTTCCATGGAATAATTTTTTCAATTTTAGTCATGAAATTTATTGGATTAAAAACTATATATTATCTTCCATCTCCAATATTAATTTTATTTGGGTGTTACAGATTCCTTGGTAGATATGCTATCAATGTTTTTTTAAATAAAATTGTGTTTAATTTCATAGAAAATAAATCCTTGTCTAGATACAAGAATGTGGAAGTGGTTGGGGCCCAGATACACCTAGGTCTAATCAGCCTGATTTGTTTTCTTATAATTGAATCAATCATCACCATAATTCTTGAATAGTGATCTTAAATCTAAATACATGGTCAAACACTTCTGGTGGGTATGCTTTATAATATTCAATTTATCAAAATGAAACAACATAAAATATTTCCCCAAACATTTATCTCATATCAATGAAAACAACTGTATGTAATTAATAACTTCTAAGACAACTTGTCACATTAGACATATCCATTCCTATATATTTATCAGGCAAGGGTACTTCCTGTTATTTTGATAATACAATGTATATTTCATGTTTAATAAGGGAGCTCCTCCAAGAGATCCATGTTATTATATTGAATGTGGTTGTATTGATGTTAATATTTATCAATATGAAGAGAGGAACATTTTATTTAGTAATATGTTACTCATGGAATGGTGTGATGGGACTTGATGGATCATATAGGGAATTAATTTAATATAATAAAGTGACGGGTATGGTATTAAATTATATATCCCCTCTATGTATTTACATTTCTCATGAGAAAACCTAGGTTGAGGTTTTGTTTATTCATCTTCCCATGATAGGAAACTGTCCTAGAATAAGGTCTTGATAGTATGTTATTGATATAATACACTATTAATTTCATCATTATGATAACAATAATTATTTTTATCATTGTTTTCATTTTTTATTGATATATGATTCCCTCAATTTTAAATTATGTATGTCTAAGTGTTCCTCATTTATTCATTCCATATTACTTATTTTTTGTTTATGATTTGTAAGCATCCATTGTATATTACCCCTTATTGTGAATCTAATATCATCCTTATTTTTTTTCTTTTTCCCAAAAGTGTTTTAGAATAGTATGTGTAATTTTGAGGGATATGATGGTAGGGAAAATATGTTCTTTGAAAATGTTCATGTTGTTTCTTATGCATTCATGACACTACATGTATGTATGTGGTCTTCCAACCCTACTTAAATTTGAAATACATTTTGAAATATATTACTTTTAAAAAAAATTCAATATAACTACAAAATCTGGTTATCAATAGTCTGGAATGTTTCATTTCATGTATTCTAGAATCTTATTTCATATTCATAAAACATGTTCTTATGGATCATGATTGTTTTATTATTATTCCACACTCTTATGAATTATATATTTTGTTATGATGAAACAAATTTTGTGATTCTTTATTAATTGTATTTAATTAATTATGTATGAATTATTAATTTATGATAATACATCCATACCCTAATGCTTATTTTCACTTTTGATCATTGATTAATATCTCATGGGTTTACCCTTACAGAAAATTTGGTCTAAACATTTCATATTTTCCCATTTTCCCTGGGTTATAAAGAATATTAATTATTAAAAAATATATAATATGGGTACTATGAGAGAATAAATTTATTCTCTATGGTAATGATATTTTATGAAATATGTTCATTATTTATTATGTCTCTAATTAAAATAAACCTTTACATTCATCAGGCATGCACTATTGTGAAATTTAAGGAAAATTAATCTAAAATGATGATATGTTTATATATATTATTCTTGGGTCACCTCAGTTGGTATCAAAGGATCGTTTAGAAATTTTAAGATATTAGTAATAAAAAACATTGTTTTGAAGCACTAGAATAATTTTATGTATAAGATAACATGATATGTTACAATAAATAATGGGTTTTGGTTTTCATAGAAAATATTTCCTTGTATGGATAATGAAAATTAGACGCAGCTATCGACCTGATTCACCTAGGTGTAATTTTCATTAAAATAATGTTTTGGGTATTAAATCTATTATAATTGATGCATTCTGAGTGTTTTAAGACTTCACACATTGTCATCCAATCCTGATTAATATTATTATAATTAATAACGTTATCTTTAGGAACCATTATGATTAATTAGAGGATAGAAATTATAACAAAAAATGATAATCCATTGTGATATGATATTATCATAAGGTCTCTTAGGTTGAAATAATATGTCATAATATAAGATATCATAAGAAGCAATTTCAAAATCATATTATTTTTCACACTGTTTATTAATGTTTTATAGTCACACAATATTTTTTTAGTTTTGGTTAATGGGAGGAACCTAAATGAATAATACTAATAAATATTATGATAAAAAATTAAATGAATGTAGTCGCCAAAAAATACATGTAATAGAATATGGAATACGAATCCTTGTGATTATGACTAACCATATATTTGAATATATGATTATCAACCATAAATTATTTGTGTTTTTGAATCACTTAGTAATGAAAATTTTGGGTTTAAGGGGATTTTTGTTAATGAAGTCCATGAAGGAATGTTAATTTATCTTCATAAATTTCAAGAATATGAGACAGATAACCCATAAAAATGACTTAAATTGGTAATATATATTATGTATGGAAAAAAGGGCATAGATAAATTCATTAATTTGTAATGAATATGTTATTGATAGTAAGAAATATTGTATATTCTAAGGTATCATTTCATTTTCATTATCTTATATATAGGGAGATTGGTAACTATTCAGGTGAGTAACCTAACCTAAGGGATAATCCCTATAATGAGGAAGGTGTTATTATATGTATTTTATTGATTTAAATCATAAAAATTGGGGTACCCTTACCTACACTTTAGTATCAAGGATGTCAAATTAATGTTTCTGTGAATGTTACTAATACAAATCTTAGTTTTCATTCATCAGGGAAATGTGATGTGATTTTGAGCATTAATTAGATATATTTTCATATTATCCACATAAATATAAAGAATGTGGAAAAATTTCCATCTTTCAAGTCAACCAATGGTTATTATAGTTACCCAAGTCTTTTACACATGCATTTCATTTTTTTATATAAACTTCCAAAAATACGGCACTAGGATAGAGAGGCCCTATGTATTTGGAAAACTGGGTTTATAAAACAAAAAAAATAAAATTAAAAAATATTTATATTATTATCTATAATATTATATTAAATACATTTGATCTCCTAAAACTGTAACATCCCAAACCAAAAATTCTAGTCCAGGTCGGATGCTACATGACCTCATGCATTCCTCCCCCATTTGGAAGAGGTTGTCGACTAATAGAAAGGTTCTAAATTCGATACTGGGGAGAATATACCCTCTGTATCCTATCATCAAGAATTAATATAGTGAAAAATAACGAAAAAATAAATAAATAATCAGAGTAAACATGCATAAAATTAAATATTACATACATGTAATATAAATAATTAAGATCTCATAAGTGGTAAGCTTATCCATATGAAATAAATCTTATTAAGTAAATGAAAAATAGTGTATCCTTTGAAGTCATTCCCATTTTTCTACTAACTCCATACTCCTCTACTCAGTTGTCCACCACAAGACCCTTTCCGTCCACCAGATCCCTCAAGCAATCCACAAGAACATTGAAATTCCCAAGTAGGGTATGAGTATAAGACTAAGTAGGAAACCACTGAAACATACATAACCCAATTTGATCAAGTATATAAGTTCATTCAGTGTTAATATAAATGTGTAACAATCATCATAACATACAATCCATAACCGAGTCGTCATCCACAACCCATGCTACCACAAACCCCAGGATGTACCTACATCGACATCATGCAAGAAATGTATTGATTGTCTATAAGTATCCAAAACCATCTATAAGGGTCTTTGTGTGTCACTCAAAATCGATAAGAAATCGAGTGTCAAAAACTTACCTATATTCCACAATGAATCGTGTAATACTCTGAATCCTCAAGACATTGAGTATTTGTAACATACTCAGAATCCAAAAGGCATCGGGTAACACTCATAATCCATAATGGATCAAGTGTTGGTCATCTACCTGGATTCTAAAAGGAATAAAGTAGATGTCGAGTTACCAGGTTATCATGTTGCATTGTCATCTGTAATGCACATTATGTGTTCACCCACAAGGAGGAATAATATCACAATGACAACCTGTCAAGTATACACATACCAATCCTCCAAATGAAAACATGACAAGTCATATCATGAAAGAAAAAACATATAACACATCATGAGAAACATAAAATCATCTTATAAATAAATGTTTAAATCAAACATCTTCATATAATAAAGCTTTCACATAAATCTCATGAAAAAATAAATACTATAATTTGGGCTACACAGACAGATTTGATCACAATAAAGTAAAACTTTGTGAAACTCATCACATAAATTAAATATACCACAATGTGTATAAAATAGAACAAAAGGATAAGGAACAACCTACCTCAAAATTCAATTACATCAACAAAACATTCCATCAAAGGTGTCGTTACCTAGACCATGTTTTCACACCAACTAGAAAAACGATCACACAAAAAGGATTCCAATAACCAAAACCATCTATTTAATTTCAAAAATAATTAAAATATATCATTCCATAATTCATTCTCTGTCTTGGATAATTCCAAAATTAATGTATTATACCAATGTATACGCTCAAATTATTATCTTCTAGAATAATTATAAAACCACGTTTGGTAATTTATAACTATAACTTTTTTCAAGAACACATGTGGTTTTCCCAAATAATTATTCCTTAATAAACCCCAAAAAGTATCCCAAAAAATTTCATAATTATCCTATGATAATATAAAATATTTTTCACATGATCATTTCTATTATAATTTCCATTGAACATTTTGTATAATGATGTTCTAATAATCTTCCATACAAATTATCCTTTATAATTCTGTAATGATCTTTGATAATTTACATTATAAATTATCATTTGATGATTATTGAAAATATTCTATTGTTAGTGTTACACAATTATTGTGAATTAATATTCTATATTTATATTTGTTATGATTTGACAATTATCATTTGAGAAATTCAAATAATTTTCATTGGTAAAATGTGTGCGATTGTCATTTGAAATTTAGTGTACTTTATATTTTGATACTTTTTTTCATAAATAATCCACAAATAAAGTGAGAAAAACGTGATTGAATATATGTTTCTTACTTAAGAGAAAAAGTATTAAATTTCATTTAATCATTAAAAACCAAATGGAATTGACGGTGTTTCAATGTGTCAAAAAACAAAAAAGATATCAGGGAAAGACGTTTTGATGAAATAATAAAAAAAATAAAAATAATTGTGAGAGAGGGAGTAGTAAAGGCCTTAGAATGAGGGGTGAGACCTCATGTGAAAATTCCCTTGCACATCTCTATTTCCTCCTTTTAAAATTATTATTTTTTCTTTCTTCTATTAATTTTACAAATCCTTTATGAAACTTATTTAAAAACATTATTGATCATTTTTAAAACTCTTCATATGTTTCCCATAGAGTCCTTATTTCCCATGTAGCATCTTACGCATGTAATACATATATATTAAAATTCATTATTTTAAATATTTATAACATATATATACCCACATATACATATATAGACCCATATATATAAATACCTAAGTATATATATGTATTTACACCTACAGACACACACACACACACACACATATATATATATATCCCTTATGAATATACACACATTACATATCTATATATCAAAAAATTATTTCCCACAACAATAATAATAATATTAAAAAAATTATTATTATTCTTATTATTATTACATATATGACATTATTTTCATAATTAGCATTCCAACAATAACTTTCTTTAAAACTTCATAATAGTTAATGAATTTTATTAATCTCACACACTATCATTTTTCTATCACAATTAAAACCATCACATTTGTTACTTGCATTTGATTTTCCCAATTAATAATATCACATTAATTATATTTCATACTTATTATTTATATTGTAACACCAATATTAATTATAGGAGTATATTTTTATTTTATGTCCTTTATAGAATTAATAATAATAATAATAATAATGTAATTATTACTATTATTTTTAGTTGTTAAATAAAATATTAATATATCAAAAAATATATATCCTTTCATGTGATATTACTAAACATCCAATGCTTACAAATGTTATACACCTTCTAGCATAAACAACAAGTCCCAATCCTAATAGTGGTCTTGGATTTCTTATATGATGCACTATTTTAGTGATAATAATTATTTAATATTAAAAAAATGGATTAAATTATAATGTAAATATTAAGTGTTTTTTATCATGATCAAGTCATCCAAACATCCGACACATACAAATGTTTTACCCCTATTGGGGTAAAACCAGTATCCTAGACCTATCTGTTGTCTTGGAATTCCTATACAACACACTATTTTGATGATATAAAATTATTTTCCAAATTAATATAATAAAAATTATAAAGTAAATTATTTTCATGATTGTGGCATCCAAAAATCAAACACATTCAAATTTTATACACTTCCTAGGTTAAACAACATGTCCCGGACCTATCGGTGGTCCCATATTTCTCATATGATGCACCTTTATCGAGTTATCCAAATTTTTTGAAACTAATTTCATTCACTTAATGTAATATATTTAATATTTTTATTCTTTCTTTTTAGAGCCTTTACGAGCCTTGGAATCTCACACTAACTCAAAGTCCAAGTCCAAAAACATTCCATTAAATATTTCAAATTTCATTCGAGGATTTTTATCTTATTCACAACCATTAACACATTATTACATTATTTCAATGTTAAATAATTTTTCCCAATTAATTTATTGATAATTTCTCACAATTGGGTTTTTATTATCATTGTAAAAAATGAGATATTACAATTACCCCCTCTAAAAAAATCTAATCCTCGAGAAGAATCTCTATTAGTTTATCTCAAGAAACTCATGTTACTGATCTTGAACATCATACTCACTTTTTCACATATCTTCCTAGATTTTTTGCTGCCACCAAAACTAAATTAGTGGTATCATATTGCCTTGAAACACCTTATTTATTTGATCAATGATCTACAACTCACACTCTCTATAACATACATTGGTATCCATATGAACATCCTCAAAATCAATAACTTGCACAGGTTCATGTATTTACCTCCCAATATGTGACACATGGAACACCTCGTGTATGCCCTGATATAGATAAGGTCAATCTAGAATATATTCAACAACACCTATCTTCTCAGTGATCTCAAAGGATCCAACAAAATGTAGTTCTAGCATGCTCTACTTGCTCAAACATTTTTTCCCCAACCATGGGGTAACTCTCAATAAAACCCAATCCCCCATAATAACTCCAAGGGTATCCTCCTACGATTAGCATATTATCGTTTTCTACACTAAGAGGTGATCAATATCCTCTCTATCAACTGTACTCTCCCAGAGGTATCATGATCCATACAGGGGATAAAAACCATTGCCTCGACTGCCTCATTCCAAAAGAGTGGTGAGTGCAATATCTCCAATAAAGTGCCTCATAAGGTTCCATCTGAATTGAATCTTGGTTACTATTATTGAATGAAAACTCAATCATGTATAGGTGATCATCACATTATATTCCATGTTCTAGAACACAATCTCAAATAATATCCTTCCATATTCATATGGTCCACCTACATTGTCTGTCGGTCTAAGGATAGTACACCGTGCTCAATATAAGTCGAGTCTTTAAGTATTTTTTACAGGCCCTTCCAAAAGGGAAATATAAAACATTCTTCTATAAATGAAACATTTCACAAGGGGCATTCATTAAGTCCCCTGATATCTCTAATATATATAATTACCATATCATCCGCTAAGTGAGTCTCTCTGATTAGTAATAGTGGAGAAGTCTTTGTTTAACCAACCTACACTCACCCATACCATGTCACGACTTATCAGGGTCCTTGATAACCTTGTGAAAAAGTCCATCATGATGTCTTAAAACTAACACATATATCTTGGGAGTGACTATAACAACCAATCAGGATGATGGTTCATGGCCATTACCCACTAATATGTTAGGTATCGAGAGAAAAAAACCTAGAAATATCTCTGTTTATCATAGCCATAACATCTATTTCCTAAAGTAATGATACATCATGGACACACTAGAGTGAACTTATCATATAGAGGTATGGATATCCTTTAATATCTCCTCTCTAATGGATGTATGTATTACCATTATCTCATGTACCAAGATCACATCATCACCATATATTGACCATATAGGCATTAAATCAACACCAGCTAGTTTTTCCCTAATTACAGCACAGTTTGAGTCTAACTCATGTTCATCTTTTACTTGGTCCATAAGTTATTATATGACTAGAAAAGTATAAAATGTCAATGAAACATGTTCATTAGGGTGTAATTTTCATCCATTCATCCAATAAACTCATCAATCGTCACTGCTACTATGAGGTCCTCTTGTCAAGTTTCTACTTTGCCTAGTCTTATGGTTGAGGAATATATTACGACATTTCCATTGTCTTGTGAAAATTTCATATGAATGTCAAACATATTTAGATACTAATCCCAACAAATTTTTTTCACATTCAGGTATCACTAAGTGAATATATGAAAAAATGATCTTATGGTTCATGTAAAAAATAAGTATCTAACGGATGAGAAAATGTATCAAACATTTAAAATCATGGAACAATTTTGTTAGATTCAAGTCATTTGTAGGATAGTTCATTTCATGGTGTCAAAGCTAAAAAGGCCCAGAGACAACTACCAGTTCTTTTTGTATCAGAACCACTCCCAGACAAACAACTGATGTGTCACATTACATTTCATAACCAATCCTAGGGTTAGTGAGTGTTTGTATTGGATCCTTTGTCAATATTTTCATTAGATCAAGGAAAGAATTTTCACATAGGTCTGGACACTATAACTTACTCCCTTCTTTTTCAATGTTGTCATGGGTGTTGATAATTAGGAGAAGTTGTGGATAAAACTATAGTAATATCCTACCAAACATACAAGCTCCAACTCTCAAACATGTTTTGAGGATGTGTCTAGGAACTGAATACCTTGAAATTCTCTGGGATTACTGATTTACTTGTTATAGAAACCAAATTTCTATGAAACATCACATCGTAAATCTATAAGTCTTGTTTTTATAGCACTGTGTAAACCTTGTGATCTCGAAATGTACTCAGGACAATCTCATGGTGTCTAGCATGTTTCCCTAGATTCATTGAGTAGATAAAGATATCATCAATGAACACTACGATTAAATATTCCATGTATGGATGAAATATATTTTTAATGAGGGCCATGAACTCCGATAGAAAATTCGTTAACCCATAAAACATCACCAAGTAGTCACACAGTTCAGACCTTCTTTGAAACCCTATGTGTAAAACATCCCCCTTTCCAACGCACAACTAGTGATAAACCATTCAAATATAAATATTATACAACCACTAAGCTCCCCATAGTGGATTGAAAAGACCATTTATCTAGTGAAATGGATATCAGTTCTCTATAATCACATGGTTCAGGTTTTTGATTATCAATTCGTAGCTGAATAAAATGATCCACCTAATTGAAAATAATATATGTGAACTCCATTATAAAGTACTTGGACTTTTTAATCCATTTTTTTCCATGTAATCCATTTATATCTTGAGCTCCTTCAACATGTTTGGCACCATATGATATAGGGTATCTAAATGGATATAGACCCGACATGATATCCTTTTATCTTAACCCATTAATCCTTCAGAGTTTATACCTAGTCAAATATCCTCAACAATCTCAACGCATTACTCAACATCTTAAGGGCCTCCAGTTCCCTAGATATATGAAGAGTAGTGGTGTAAAAGAAAGAGAATATTTTACCATAGTTCTCAACTTTTATACCTAAGACATTACCTAAGAGAACATATTCTAATTTGAAGCATCCCTTCTACCTATACTAATAACGGGTGCGATAGAAATTTCAAATTTCTTATCCTACACATCCATTGGTAATGTCGAAACTTATTCCTTTGATGAAGTATTTTTGACTAATTCTCTAGTAGTTGTATAAAATATATCACCGATACATCTTATATAAACTGAAGTAAACACCTCATAAAAGAAACAAAGTCATTAGTATAAAACACAATCAGTCTATGGGATCACCCAATGTTTCTTGTAACCATTCTATGTGATCAAACATGCTTTTCCTAGGATTCTACCCTTAACCCAAGGTATAACCCTCCAAACACTAATAATTGTTTTTGATAGTCATAGTCATCACATATATACTAACAAAAAAAATTTGATCTTTCTAACTAATTAATTCCAATAATGATATATCAGATAAGATGACAACGCAAATATATCACCCAAGAGAAACTATCCCAAAAAGATAACACAAGTTCAGGCATTTAATTACTGAACTATTATTAATCACAACATCATGTATACATATATATGTCATATTAACCTATATGACAATTCAACATTAATGAAAATATGAAAAATTTCATAAATAACATATCAATATCATTTACTTCACCCAAGTTGAGTTTAATTAGTAGTAACAATAGAACAAAATTTCCTATTTTTATAGAAACACAAAGGTTCATTATACTATGCTGCACAAGAACTTACATAGTTCCTCTCCCAGAGTCAAAGCCATCCTAACTTTATTCAACCCTGTCATAAACCATGTTAAGAGAAAAAACATGTTATTGAGTCCTGATCCTCTATTAACATTTGTAACATTACACACCAAACCAAATGGTCTCAGCTAGATGTTTTGTGACCTCATGCACAACTCCATGTACTAAAGAGGTTGGCGACTTGCAATGAGGGAATAAATTTTAAAATGGGGGACTATAGCATCGGTATCCCATCAAAGAGAAAGATAATAGTAAACAATAACAAAACATTTAATAAGTTATCATAGTAAACATGAAGAAAAATAATGATGACATACATATAGTATAAATAAAGATGCACACGTAAGTGGTAAACATTTCTAGAGGAATTAAAGATGATAAAATAAAAAAATAGTGTATCCTCTGATGTTCATCCCGATATTCTACTATCTCCATGCTCTTATGCTCGGTTATCCACCATGGGGACCTTTCCCTTCACCAGATCCCTTATGAAATCTACAAGTGCATCGAAATTGACTATTATGGTGTGAGTACAAGACTGAGCAGGACACCACCAAGGCATTCTTAAAGTGATTTTTATATTTATACAAGTGCATTCTATAATAAAATAAATTCATATCAATCATTATAACATAAAATAAAAAACTGAGTGGTAATTCTCTAACCAAGATTCAATAAACCACCATATATACCAACATTTTCTCTAAGCCAGAAATGTTCTATATGCCAATATGTATTCAAAACCATCCATAAGTCTGTTGGAAAGTCACCTTTATTCCATATGGGGTCATGTGATAACAACCAACTGAGAATACACAAGGCAATGAGTGATACACAGAATCCACAAGGCATTGAGTATCTTCAGTCCAATCATCTAATACATACAAATATTATATCCCACCCATGGTAAACATTATATCCCAGACCTATCAGCAGTCTCATATTTCCCATAGGATGCACCGTTTAGGAGATAAAAAATTATTTTTGAAAATAGTTTAATAAAAATTATTAAATAAAATAATTTCAAGAGTGATTCATCCAAACATGCATTTTTTACAAATTGTATACCCTTCCTAGGGTAAAACACCACATCTCGGATCTATTGGTGGTCTTAGATTTCTTATACGATTCACCATTTAGAAGTTATCCTTCTTTTAGAAAAACTATTTACACACTTAATATAATATATCTAATATTTTTATTCTTTCTTTGTCGAGGATTTACGAGCCTTGTAATCTCACACTAACTTAGTGTCTAACTCAGAAAATATTCCATACATATTTAAAATTGTTAAGTGCTATTTTTCTATTATCCCCAACATTAACACATTATAAATTTATTTCTCTAATAAAAAAAGTATTCCTAATTAAGATATTATTAATTTTTCAAAATCGAGGTTTTATTATCATTATAAAAATAGAAATATTACAAAAAATAAATATGATATCATATGAAATTAATAATGAAAGTGGGGGATATGAGAAGGTCAGTATGTGAATAAGCATGATGAACAAGAATAAAATATGTGTCAAATATATATCATGATATCATAAAATAAATATCTCATGAATTAACATGTAGAATCATGAAATAAAAAATATGTAATCAAAAGATCCTGAAAATATTTGAATGTGGAAAAAACATAAAACATGACATAAGTAAAATTCAAGGATAACCACCAAGACAACATCTCATAGTGTACATTATCTCATCATTGATGAGGTCTTCTCTAAAATCACATATTTATAAACTCATGAGACATCAACATTACCAAATTTTTTGGAGTGCTATCTAGGATTATAAAAAAACATGTACATATATATGTGATCCAAGGAAAAAAATCATACATACTACATAAGCATCATAAAAACCAATGGAAAGAAAAAAATTTCAAAAATATTGTCTTATAACATATAAAAAGTATTTTTCATAACAAATTAAATAAAAAAGGGATTAAACAATTTTGGAATTTAAAATATAAATAAAGAATCTTAATTTCATAAAATTTAGTCCCTGTTAATTGAATATAGAAAAACATTTGTAGAAATTATTTAGTAATTATTCCTTTTCTGTGGGGTTTTAGAAATAACGATAAATTAGTCATTAAATAATGTAAGGGAATAAAAAAAATCAATAAAAAAGGTACAAAAAGTAGTTTTGATAATAAAAATGGTGTATTTATAATACAACATGTAGTTTTATAAGCATTTCATTGATTATAACTTGAAATGAGGGAAGAAAACTTAGATTTTTTATTTAATTATCACTACCTAATGAAAAAATTTGAAAATAAATCTTTAAAAATTTGTATATCCATGACATATAAAGGTAGAATAATATTGGTATATTTATTATGGAACAATATAATGAATATAAAATATTTAAATAATAAAAATATAGATTTAATATAATGTAAATAGATGGATATCAAAACCAATATTAAATAGAGTTATTCAGAGAGGTCTCTTAACTTAGTTACCGAATCATTCCAAAACTGCACTAAACATCATTGATAATCAAATTATACTCATTAATTACTTAATTTATAAATTTACCCATCTATATATTATTAAATATTAATATATTATCTTAATTTAATACTATTTTATTGAGATATCATGTTTAATATCACTTTTCATAGGGAATTAATTTCATGGTTCCTTTGTTGGTTTACTTGTGAATAATTTCAGATCATCTTACATAATATTTATATAATTGTTGATGAGTAATTTAGAGGATTTAAAATTTTTATATAATTTGAATACATTCTTAATAAACAGCGGTATCCTCAAACTTTCATCATTTTAAGAGTATAACGTTTATAGTTATACGGTTATTTCTTATTGGTGGGCTTTAATTACATAGTGAACTTATTGAGTTTCCATTCATATTATGGGTATATCATCATAAAACAATGGAACATAATTTAAAATATAAATATTTATATAACCTTCACCCATATTAAGTTAATTTAAAACAACCATGAATGGGGTGGAAAAAAATGAAGGATGTTGTTCATGGAGGCAGTGCCCTAACCATATTGCTAATGTAATTTCCATTTTTTAATCAATTGATGCGTGGGTAGTGAATGCATATTAAAAATATTAATAAAACATTAATATATTAATGGTATATATTTCACTTTTATGGTATAATGGAAAACATATTGGGTGGTATAAGAAGAATAAAAATGAAATAGATTTAGGGGATAATTTTTTTATTCCTTTGGTTGTCTCATTTTAGGCTACCACATAAGGATCATTATAATGGTATTTTGTGAGAGTAGATATAATAGCTATTTCAGGGAGATATTGGGAAAGATATTTCTAGATATATGGAAAGTGATATAAGTTAGAAATTTTGAGTAGAAGGGGTGGTATTTATATGGGAAGCATATGGGTATTTTTTGAATGTTAGATAAAATAGTTTATTATAAAGGATAAATACTTCCAATACTTATGAATCTTATGAATTTTTAATTTAAGTGATATATTTTAGTTTAATAGAATAGTTTCTTTCCTCATTTCATACATTATAAATCATTTATCTAACTTATACTATAAATCTTTGTATTTATCTATATTACATTATTCACAAAAAATGAAACTATTTCAAAATAATAAAATATTGAATATAAACATTTTTTGAACTGTGGAGTTAAAAATTAAATCTATTTTATGAATATAATTTTCTAAATATGTGAAATTTAATTTTTTTTCTAATAACATCATGATTTATTTCAAAAAACAGTTTTATTATTTTGATCAATTTTTCAACCCTTTGAAAAAGCACCTATGGTATCAAAAAATATTTCGTATCATTATAATGGTATATATTTTTGTTATATAAAAATATTTTATAAAACAAAATTTTATTTCTAATTATTATATTCTTTTTATAAAAATCATAATAATACATATTTGATTTAAAAAATACATGAGCTTATTATATAATTTTTAAAATTTCAATTTACTTATATCATGCCATAAATATGATATATTTTTATTTTATTACACATGAAAATATTAATTTACACATCCATAGGTGAGGATACTATTCGTATAGTCAAGTTACAATCTATAAAAGTGAAATTCTTATTCTAATGATCAGATTAATATTCAATCTACTGGATTTGAAATTTTCATACATGTTCCCGACATTTTATAAATACCTCATATTTCATTAATTCTTTAGTAGCATATATTTTCCCTTAAAGATATATATATTTTCTTTTTAAAAATGAATTTTCAATTTCTAATATTCTTGTTCAATTATAAAGTGTCATTGGTGAGTGTATTCATTTTTGGGGATTGAGCGTATCTAATGTTTCATATTATTGTAATCATTTTTTCAAATTTTTACCCCATTCTAAAATTACCATTTATTATAGCTATATTTATTCTCTAAATTTAATGTTAAAGTCAATATAATAAAAAAAATTGATTATTTATTTTCATATTCTTTATAAAATAATTCAATACTAAATATGACACATCCATATCATTAGAATGATTAATTCCATTAATAAAAATATTTTTGATTACATTATTCCCCCACTAATATATTTCATAATGGATTTTTTTTAAATCTAAGGTGAAACAATGTTAGGATACTTCTGATTAATAACTTACTCAAGTTCCTTGTTCACCTACCTATACTTATGGATCCAACATAATACTTGGACAATGTGTTTTTTCCTTTTGCAAATAAAATTTACTATAAATTCCAAGATTTTCACCATATTCCCCTCCTAAGATAGATCATTTTCTATATGTATAATATATGAATTCAGTACATTTGAGATATTTAGTATGTATTTCCTCAAGAGGGATACATTGAATATATTGTGTACTTGAGATAGGTTTGGTGGTAGTGATAGTTGATAAGCCACACATCTGATGTGGTAAAGAATCAAAAAGTGACTGATGTACCTAGGAATTAACATTCTATCCTCCAAATATTATAGGATATAGATATATAGAAGAAACATTTTCCACATCTTTAAAACTAATTTCTTATTTGATGACTATTATAATATCCATTCTATTGTATTTCACCTACCCTAATGTGTTACTGAGTAGTTTTGACTTTTTCTACCATTTCATTAACCTTTCCTAGTCCTATCAGCATGTGTTCATGAACTTCATCCCATCATGTGGGTGATCTACATCTATTTCAAAAAAATTATGTATATGAATATATTTCTATGCTTCAGTAGAAATGATAATTTATGAGAAATGGACTAGAGGAATATGTTGATCCCATCAACATTTAAGTCCATCAATCATGATCAACACATCTAATCAAGTGTTTTCATAGTTCCCTCATATTAACCCTCAATTTTTGGGTGAAAAGGCGTACTTATGTTTATAACTATCTTTAGTGTTTGTTTTATAATTTTCCTAAACATATATGGTAATCTCATATCTCGACCAAACACAAATGAAAATGGTGTTCTATATAGCCTAACAACTTCATTGATGTATATTTTTTCATGTTGATCCAGATATAAGTCTTCTTCAATATAAATAAAATGAAAAGTATTTATAGGTTAATCCACCCAAAACCATAGAATTATTTCCTAAATATGTATATAGAATATCCCTGATTATGTATATGGGTACATGTTCCCATTTCTATGTAGGTTTGAGTAATGGTTAAATCACCCCCATCATATTTGTTCCTTTCGATATTCAATTACTGAAATACCATGAACTTTGATGTATATTCTATGATATCATTATTCATATCGTCCCTCTGATAGTGATGTAATAGATATATATATAAATATCCATTCTCCATAGGTTCACAATGAAGGTCAAGCAATGTGTATCATTTAATAAATCCTTATTTATCGTAGGCTTTGATGGTTGAAATAGTAATGACACAAACTTTACAACTCATTCCTCATCAAATTTGAACTATGAGTATTTAACATTTATAATAAATTGTATATATTTTCTAATATAATTCAACTCACCAATTGGATTGGGCTGGTTCGATGGATGATACTAAGCCTTGGGTGACATCCCCAAGATTCCAAATGATCCTAATAAATTCCAAGGACTTCATTAAATGTTGGGGGTGATTTTCATTTTGAAAATAAAACACCTAATCCAATATAACAATAGAAAAACCACCAATATATGATACATGATTATAATTTAAAAAATCAAAGGTATAACAAAATGAAAAAAAATCCAAAAAAACCCATGAATTATATCATTGTACCCGGAGGAAACCTAAAAACCAACAAATCAAAGACATCCAAGACATACAGCAACAACTCCCAATAATCACCAAGCTAGAAATCAGGAATGTAACACACAATGGTTTTGAAAATAAATATTGAATTAATGAGACACTAAGTCTCTAAACTACAATAGTTTTTTATAACCTAGATAGTAAACATAATTATTTCCACCACTATGTTTTAAAATTCGAAAAAATGACATACACAGTTGCGTTCAGTAAGATATTTAGAGTTTGATAAGAACAACTTAATTTTCAGTGAGTAATAACATACACTTATGAATATTAATGTTAATAGAAATATGATCCTTATTAATAGTAAATAATATTAATATTTTATTTCCATATGGTAATAAGATAATGATATCTTGATTAATTCTTCAATGTGATATAAAACTATTTATAGGTTTATAACTATTATTTTTTTAATAAACTTTGATTTACTTTAGAAATTAAATTAATAATATATAGAAAATTATTTTAAAAAATGGGGTTCATTTTTTAATTCTAAACTTCAAAAAATTGTTGGGGTGATGTTTTGGGATTTTTTTGAAATACAAGATTTTTTTATGAATAGTTAAATATGGTAAAATACCGTATATATAAATTAGTAGTTAAATACACTATTTATGACATCAAAAGTGAGGTTGTCCCACATAGTTTGAACTCAAGTGCAATTATTATGATTCATGGTCAAAAGAATCAATACTATTGGTTGTCTTGTGGAAATAATAATATAATGAATAAAATATTCAAAATTCACACCTCTCCCCCAATATAAAACCCCCTTCACTCTCTTTTCTCTTCACTCCTATCAACCATGGTTCTCCTCAATTTTCATCCCAAATACCCAACCCTAGACACTTCCAACTTTCACGAGCTATTGGTATTTCCAAAATACAAAAACCCCTTCCCTTAAATATTTTCTCAATGAGGTGAATTCAAGAGGTAAATTCAAATATTATTTCTTTCACTTTCATTTCATGTTCCTTTATATTGTTATCTTATCCCTACATCCTATTTACAAATGAACATGAAAACTAAATTGTCATATATATACTATAATAATTTCATGTGAATACAAGAACCATCATTAGTATCATTAATATTTCTTTTTTAGTTTATAAATGAAATCATCGTCTGTGAGGTTCCAATTTACAACCATTGTGGATGATGAAGTTTCATTCTTCTATTTCTCCTGAATTAATGGTCATGAAACCATTTTCATTATTCAACCAGACTATAATATATTTATTATAACATATTTAGTATTCCAAAAGCACTATATGTATATAATATTATATCATATAACCAAACTAGTTTCTAATAATCAAAAAACTACAAAAAAAATCTTGGTGACTAACATATATATTTCATCTAATAATTTATCCTTATTCCATGTAACCAAATACTCTAAATGACCATTAAAAAATATTTATGTTCATAAATTGTAAGTAAATTAAATTATATATATTTACATTCATTCTACATGATCTCCATTACCTAAAGACAAGTGAACCGATTATGAAAATCCAGAAAACAAACACATCAGAATGATGGAATTCGATATTATAAATTATCAATAAGGACATAAATGAAATAAAAAAATTATTATAATCTAAATAAATGTCTAAAAGATACTTAATTTTTTTTAATGAGACTAGTTTCATATTCTTGGACCATAAGGTCGATAGCGGAACATTCAGACTTAAGGTAAGGGTTTTTTCTACCCAAACCTCCATTTTAATTTAGGTTACATTTATTATATACTTACCTAAATTAAATTATTATTGATTAAAATTTATTCCCCATAATTTCTGTGAGAATGTTCTATATATGTGTCCCAATCAGAATCATTCCTTCATTTATGGTAAGTTATACATTTTTTAAAGGATCTTTCAAAAATGCTTCTCAAAATAAAAGCATCTTTCAATGGAATTTCCCAAATTCATACATATTTTCAAGGGAAATCTATAATTTTTCTTAGTAAAATATTATTTTTTTAAAAAAATTACACTGTATTATTAAGAAAATATAATATCACTTTATATTTTAGTGAAATATTTTTCCAAAAGAACTATTCTTTTCAAAGTAAAAGTGTATTTATCCCCAGAGTTACTCGATGATTTTATAAGAGCATTTTAATTTGTTTCAACTCTCTCAATAATTATTATGAATAAATGGGACTAATATTTTATGATATCATCTACTATATTGTGTTCAGTTATTTATGATTAGTTTGAATATGGATTTGATTTCTTGAAACCATTCAACATATTACTTCTAATGGTCAGTGTTTATGTTTAATGAATGGGAAGAGTCAGTTACAATTCATATGTTAATTTAAAAATGAATTTATTTTTTGTTTATATTCATCCTCACTCATATGAGGAATGCATTGGACCTATTCTATGGTGGGTGGTGCCCACTATATCCCCTAAATTAATCGGTAGGTCTCATGAGACAAATAGATATGTACTTGGTAGAGGCCATTTGCATTTTGAGATATGCTTCTTTCTAATGCTTTAATCATTTTTAGATGTCCTGGATGTGTCCTTGATTTTATGTTTCAATATTTCAAGTTTATGTACTTCCTTCATTATGATGCTATAAATTTATAGTTCATGTGGTTATTCGACTAGTAGAATATCCACAGTTATTATTTATTATGGCTATGTCTACATAGCTAATTTTCCTTCCATATTATATTCTTGTTTATTATTTTTAAAAATCATGAGTTTTAAGTTATTCACCATGCCTAATTTTTATGTTAACTTTTAATTTATTTATTACTCCTATGGAGAATTTGTGCTCAACCCTTTCATATGTTTCATTTTTCCAAGATATGAAGTAGTAAATTGTGAAGGACTAGCCTGAATAATGTACACGACATGTACCTTTCTAATGGAATAAATTATTTTTATTTTTTATTTCAAGATCTATTGTTTAGCTTATATATGTATCTAGTTTTTCAAATCTACTAAACTGTTCATTCCTTCGGGATTCTACTTTCTTGTAAACATTCCAATGTAATGTAATAAGGCACCAGCTCCAGGAAAATGGGGACAATTCTTTATATATGGAATCAGTGGATATTTTGTATAAAACATGGAAAATAGATTTAAAAGACATATTTTAGGGGAAAATACCATAAGATATTATTTGTGGACAATCATACAATATCATCCTAGTATTTTGATAATGAATAGACTGTGTGGATCTTTCTAGGAAATATATCCATTTTGGGATACTACAATTGGATGTGGTTTTGGCAAAGATGTACCTATGAATAACAACTATGATAAGGAGTTTCTGGCATGACCTGCGGTATCCTGGTACACGACAACATTTTTACAGTGCACCTGGTTTGACACTCCTTGGGTATATGCTTAGGATAATTCAAATTTTATTTACAAGACATTATGAAGGATTTAAATGTAAATTTTTACTCAAAGACACCATTTTTTGTGATTATGGGATTATCCATGCATAAGATTTCAATTTATGCTAGGTATTTTTCTATGTTATGATTATACATTATGATTCATAACCTATTCTAGTGTATTCCATTATCTCGAATTGGATCCTAGTGGATGTAATAGAAAACATAAGAACACATGTATCACCTGTAGGTATATCCCTATAATGCAAGATAATGATGTTGGATTTGTTGTTGTGATTGGAGAAGAGTAGCTTGTAACTATTCTAGAAAAAACTACTGAGGTTATGAAAAATATGATTACCTAAATGGGGAATCCAGATACATAAACTAGATGAGCTTTGTTAGATCCACTTATGCAACAACAACATATATCATTCAATGGGTCTACAAACACATTTATATTTGAGCAGTGGATAAGTTCCCAAGAGATTATATTTCTCACTTTGGGATATAAATAAAGAGGGAAAGGAATCATGGCAGTTTATCATCTATCAGGTGATGCAGAATAGTGGTGTTCATTAATCCAACACACAAAAGAGGAGGAATAGATAAAAGAGATGGAAGTGAGGGATGTTAAGTAAATATTCTTATAGAAATAATTTCATTTTGAAAAGTGAGAAGATATGGAATGGAAGTTTCTTAATTTTATGCAAAAGGAAGGTGAGAATATTGAAAATTATGAATCTAACATCACATGTTTATAAAGACATGATGTGGACTACATACAAAATCCAAGGAGAAAGATGGATCTATTCAATGGTGGCGTAAATCCATTCCCCATATAATCACTAGTCTCCCAATGTTTTCTCATGATATGAAAATATAATTTCAAGTGCTATCAAGATAAAAAATGAATTAACTAAGTAATATGACATTAATGTAAAGCAATAGAATAATAGGGTTGTTGAAATCTCTAGAAAAGGAAATAAGGAAATAAGGATGGAGGAAATAGTTGAATTTCTACCCTGTGATACTTATCGAGGAAACACCCTGATGCATTCACTTATACATTCCTAAAAGGAAAAAGAGTATGCCAAAAATGTGGAGAGAAAGGCTATCTTACCGGTGAATACATGTGGAAGAAATAATATATAAATAGTCAATGATATAATTGGTGGGTGATGGGACACTATACTAATGATTGTCCAAAGCATCAAGGAAACAAGCCACAGAAAAGGACAAGGGAAAAGGGACATACTTATACGACCACAAATGTAGATACTAAAGATCATAATGATACGGTGGTGGGTACTTTAATCATTTACATAAACATAGAAAATATTTTATTGGATTCTAGATCATCACATTATTTCATATCTCCCCAGTTTTTTGAGAAAATTAGATATTTCCAATTTGATTTAATAAGGGTTTTGTGAGTCAAAACTCATAAGGGAAGTATCATTTCAACAATGTTGTTTTAGGAAGTCCCTATTATGGAATACAAATGTGGTTTATCTTCATAATTTATTATCATACCCATGATTGACTTAGATATAATCCTTGGAATGGGTTGGATTTCAAACCACGATGCAAAACTTTATTGCTAGAGGAATAAGATTAAATTTTTTTAGGATGACGTGGAATCCCTTATAATTACAATAGAAACATCACCCTATGATTCTCATATAAATACCACCCTTATAGCCATAATGAATTAAATTCTTAGTGAGGAAGAAATGAAATAACTATGGGTCAGTAAAATAATGTTTAGATAGAGGGCATACCGATTGTGCAAGAATATGTTGATGGGTTTCTGGGGGATTTACTTGGACATCCTACAGAGTAGAAAATTGAGTTTTCCATTTACATAATTCCTTTTTAATTGCCCATATAAATGAACCCTTATATAATGGCCAATGTGGGATTAGTGGAACTGAAGAAACAACTAAAGGAATTGAGTGATAAAGGATTTATTCTCCCTAGATTCTCTCTATGGGGAGCCCCTATTCTTTTCATTAAGAAGAAAGTTAGATCTATGATTGTGTGCATTGGATACAGGGACATCTATGCTATTAAAATAAATAAAAAGTTTCCCCAACCTCAAATTGATGATTTATTTTATTAACTTCATGGAGATAAATATTTTTCAAAGACGGACCTTCAATCTGGATATATATTTTATTGAATGCTATAATCCTAACTGTACCATCGGGGATGATGGGTTTTTTTCTATAGTGATGCATAAAAGAATGGAATTGATCGTGTCCTTATGCAGAATGATAGAGTTATTTCCTATGAATCAAGGCAGTAAAAAATTCAAGAAAAAAAGTATCCTACTAATGATCTAGAGTTAACATCAATAATATTTTCTATAATGACAGGGATACATTATCTCTTTGGAAAAAATTTGAGATGTATATAGACCATAAGAGTCTAAAATATATATTCTCCAAGAAATAAATCATCATGAGACAAAGGAAATGGTGCAAACTACTCAAGGATTAGGATGTTACTATACACTACCACCCATAAAAGGCAAACAAGGTACCTGATGCATTGAGCAGAAAGGATCATGGAGTTCTCAACAAAATGAGGATTGTCACGGAACTTTTTTACACGGATCTCTAATGATGGATATGGTAATTATAAAATAAGGTTAAATATTACAAATATTTCATTTGTTTTCCCAACCATCTTTATTATAAAGGATTATATGTTCTCAGCCTAATGATGAGCACCTTTAAATGAAAATTAATGATGTCATAGATGGGAAGATGGATGACTATGTATGTGAAGATGGTGTTTTGAAATTTGGGAAGAGTCATTGTGTTCAAGCTATACCCAAGATAAAACGGGATTTATTGGATAATTCCCATAGTTCTAATTTCTCCATACATCTTGGTAGAACTTATATGTAGTAGTATTTGAAAGAACATTTCTGGTGGGAAGACATGATGAGGTAAATAGGGGATTGTGTATCAAGATTTTTAGTTTTTCAAGAAGTGAATGCTGAAAGGAAACATCCCAAAAGAGTCATGAAACCTATACCTATTCCTACATGGTAATTGGATGACATTCCCATGTACTGTTTCACTAGATTTCTCAAAACTCCAAGGAATAATGATGTTATTTGTGTAATTATTGATCGATTTATGAAAACTGTACATTTCCACGCTGTAAGGGAGGATTTTCCACTGGAGTTCCTAGGAAGAAACAATATAAATGAATACATGAGAATTTATGGAGAAACAATTTCAATTTTTTATGATCATGATCCACTATTAATATTGAAATTATTGAAATTTCATCAAAAGGATTTTCATACTAAGTTTCGATTGAGTACTACTTATCAACCACATACTGATGGGCATTCAAAAAGGAGGATACAAACCTTAAAGGACATGTTGAGAACATGTTAACTTGAATTTCAAGGTATGTGAAATCTATATTTTCCTATTTTGGAGTTTTCCTACAATAATATATTCCATTAAAGTATGAAAAATGAACAATATGAAGCATTGTACGAAAAGGGATGGCGTACACCAACTTGTTTGGATACAGTTGGAGAAAGGAAGCTTGTGGGCCTAGAGCTTATGAAGGAAACATCAATGAAGGTATATACTATTCATGGTCATATGAATGAATCTCAAAATAGAAAAAAAAATATATACATATAATCGATGTATGAATCTGAAATTTCGAGTGGGATATCACATTTTCATAACAATGTGTTCATGGAAGGGATTTATAATATTAGGAAAGAAAGGGAAATAGCGCCCAATGTACATATGGCCGTTTTAAATTATATAGAGAATTAGATCTATTTTACATATCTTTTGGATATACTTACTAGATTATATAAATTACACATTGTGTTCCATGTCTTTTTGCTGATAAAGTACGTGCCACACCCAACGTGTGTCCTCACTTATGAAGGAATAGAATTGGAACCTGATCTATCTTACTGAGAAGATCCTATCTGGATTCTAGAAACTAATGAACAAGTGCTGAGGAGTGATATGACTCTTCCTGTAAATATAATTTGGAGAAATTATTAAATCAATGAGGCATGTTTGGAGCCTTAGAATCTTAGGATGAAGACCTACCCAAATGATTTGTGAGGTAATGTTCTGTGAATTTCGAGGACATATTTCCTATAAGGAGGAGAGAATTTAACACCCTAAGGTTTTGAAAATAGATAGTGAAGTCATGAAACAATGAGTCTTTAAATAGAACCACTTTGTTTTAACCTAGCTAGTAAACCAAATTATTTCCACTTCTGTGTTTTGAAATTCAAATAACTAACATACAAAGTTGCATTCAGTATGATATTTTGAGTTTGATAACACAAAATTTATTATTTTTGAATAGTAAAAGACGCTTATTTTAGTAATATTTATAGTAATATGACCCTTATGTATATTAATTAATATTATTATATTAATTTCTTAATTTCATAAGATAATGAGATCATGATTAATTTTTCAATGTGATATAAAATAAATCAAATTTATAAAATTGAAAATTTTCAAATAAAGTATTATTAAATTTAAAAATTAAATTAATAATATTTAGGAAATTATTCCAAAAGAGGTAAGTCTTTTTTGAATTCTATATGTCAAAAAATGGTTAGGTTTATTTATTGGGATTAGTCTGAAATGCTTGAATTTTTATGAATAGTGAAATGTGGTAAAATACCGTACATACAAATTATAAGCTAAATACCATATTTATGAAATTATAAGTGATTTAATCCCACTTAGAACAAACTCACATGAACTTATTACTATTATTGGTCATAATATCTTGTACTATTGTTTTTCTTGTGGGAAATATTTAAATAATGAATAAAATATTCAAAATCCACCCCACTCCTCCACTATAAAACCTCCCTCACTCCCTCTTCTATTAACTCCTCTAAGACTTGAATATAATCAAGGATCTACCGAAATACCATTAAATAGAAACTAACCACATTCGATATCTCTTTGTCTTGCAAAATTACCAAAACCTCTTCCCTTAAAGTGATTCTCAAGGATGTGGATTCAAGAGGTAAATTCACATTTTATTTCTTTCACTTTCATTTCAAGTATCGTTATATTGTTATCCTCTACTAACCTCATCTGTCCAAATGTATATGATAACTCCTCATTCATATATATACAAGAATTTTATCATGTGAATGGATGAAACATCATCAATATCCTTACTCAGCCTCTTTTATTTTATAATCAAAATCATCGTCCATGAGGTGCCAGTTTAAAACCATCGTGGATGACAAAGTTACGTTCATCAATTTATCCTTCATTACTAGTCATGAAACCATTTTGATGGTTGAAACATACTATAATATATTTATTTTCACATATTTACAATTCCAGAACTAGTATATGTACATAATATTAAATCATATGACCAAACTAGTTCATAATAATCAATATACTACTAAAATAATCTAAGTGATTGTCATTAATATTTCATCTAATGATTCTTCCTTATTCCATGTAACCAACTAATTTAAATGAATATTTACACCTATTTATGTTCATAAATAATATTTATGTTCAATTCTATTGATTTAAAACTATTCACAAGATCTCTATTACATTAAGACAAGTGAACCGATTATGAAAATCCAGAAGAAAACAACTCTAGAATGACAGAATTCAATATTATAACCTATCCATAAGTACATAAATGAACAAAAAAATTATGATAAAATAAATAAATTACAAATAGGTTCTGAATTATGTTATTAATTGATCTATATTCATATTCCATGACCATAAGGTCTAGGGCGAAACATTTGGACTTAAGGTAATGTTTTTTCTACCCAAACCTCCATTTTCATTGAGGTTACATTTATTATCTACATACCTCATTTGAATTATTATTAATTAATATTTAATACTAAATATTTTTGTTTTAATTTTCTATATATGGGTCTCAACAAGAATCATAACTTCATTTATGCTGAGTTATATTTTTTTTATGTTTCTTTAAAATTTCTTCTCGAAATACAAGCTTGTTTCAAAAGAATTTCCCAAACACTTACCTATTTTCAAGGGAACTCTATAATCTATTTTAAGAAACTATTATTTTATAAAAACAATAATTTTATTATGAAAAACCATTATTATATCACTTATTTTTTTAGACAAAAAAATTTCTAAAAGAACTACTGTTTTCAAAGTAAAAGAGTAATTATCTCAAGAGTTACTCGATGATTTAATAAGAGTATTTTCATTTGTTTCAACACTCTCAGTGATTCTTATATATAAATGGGACTAATATCTTATGGTAGCATAAAAAATATTATTTTTAATGGTTTTTGATTAGTTTAACAGTAGTTGTGATGTCTTCAAACCATTCACCATATTACATTGAATGGTTTGTGTTTATGTTTAATTATTTGGGAGAGTTGGTTACATTTCATTTTCTAGATTGAAAATGAATATATATGTTGCTTATGTTTATACACTATAAAATTGGGAATACATTGGACTTTTTATTTTCTTTTTGGGTACCTCTATATCCCCTCGATGCATTAGTAGGTATCATGAGATAAATAGATATGGAATTAGCTGATGCCTTAACCAATTTGAAACATGGTTTTGGGAAAGGACTTAATCATTTTAAGGAATATTGGATGAGGCCTTTATGGTATATTTCAGAATTTCCAATATATGAAATTCCCTCATTATGAAGTTATAAGTTTATAGTTCATGTGGTTATTATACTAGTAGAATACCAATGGTTATGATTTATTATGGAAATTTTTACTCAGTTCATTTTCCTACCATATTATGTTCAAGTTTATTATTTTTAAAAGTCATGAGTTTTCAATTATTCACCAAACCTAAATTTTATGTTATCATCAATGATATTTCTTACTCTTATGTATAATTTGAGCTCACCCTTTCTTATGATTAATTCTCCCAAGATACGAAGAAAGAAATTAAAAATGACTTGCATGCACAATCTAGGAGGCATGGATATTTCGAATGGAATAAACTAGTGTTGATTTTTCCTTAAATATGTAATGTTGAAATTATGTCTGTATATAGCTTTCAAAATCTATTAAACTATTCATTACTTCAGGATATGACTTTCTTTTAAGCTTTCCAATGTAATGTAATAATGCATATGCTCAAGGAAACTGGGGTCAAGATTTTACAAATAATATTTTCCCAAGTTACCATGATGCATCACTAACTAACTGGTATTCCTTTACAATACATGTTTCTTAATATAAAAAATATGAAAATTCATCAATGTTCCCACATAGGGGGTGAGTATAATATTCATTAAGATTTCCCCTAAGAATACTATAATCACTCCATGTTGATAGGACATGTTATAAAATTTATATTAAATAGTTTAACCAAATTTAAATTAATTTATATCAAATCCAAAAACAATTTACAACAAACAAATTTGGAAACAAAATTACTTTTTATTGGAATGTACCCAAACAATTACTTCAAAAAAATTTACAATACATTTGGAAAAATCCATTCCATTTGATATATCCACAAATACATGCCTCGTTGATAGTTCCATACTCAAGATCATTATCTCTTTGATATAACATGTTGTTTAAAAGGTAACCATATATGAAATTCCATAGGAGAACTAACCCATTCCACATGGGCCATGTAAATGAAAATGAACACAAAACAACCATTTATTCAAAATATCACGCCAAACCAATTTTAAAAATTAATTTTAATAAAAACTACTTTTATAAAAAAATAATATATAAACCTTTTCCATAAATAAAAAATAAACACTGATTTTAAAATTATAATTTCAAAACCATGTAACCAATTACACATTCCAAATAACTAAATTTTAATAATTTCTAAAAATATAACTAAAGAGGGTTTCCACCAAATGTTAACATAAATATCCTAAGTAAACAATTATTTATAATTAATCTAAGTCATCTCTATTCTTTCCATGATCAAATAAATCTTATATACTTTTTATTATACAATTCTCAATCAAAACAGTGACGTCTCTATAATTTCTAACCAACAATGTAGAGAATGAAAAGGGAACCCATAAAATTATTCAAAAGGATCTATATATATTGAGTCTGGATAAATTTTGTTAAAGGAAAACTTCATTAACGGTATGTGCTCATCTCAGGAATCAAAAAAAATCCATTTTATAATCCCAAATCATGACTTCCAATGTTTATATCACTTATCTAGATTTATTATTCGTTTGAGGATGATACACCATGATCATAGTAATCTATTTCACATTTTATTCTTCTATGGACTTCAATAAATGATATTTAATCCTCAAATATTGGTTTGATACTATCAAAAATGATCATCCTACCATCTTTACCACTTCTAAGATATATATTTTATACAATTCCTCCACTATATGAGAGTCATGAATATGCATCAAATGGGATGACATTGTGAGAGTATGCACTATCAACTATATGGAATTATGTTTTTGAGTTATCCTATCAAGACCTTTCCAAAAATCCATATATATATGTTCCCACTTCCAAATATGAATAATTCAATAATTCAACACACCTACTAGCTGATGGTGAACTACTTTAATCTACTGATATGTAAGGCATCTCACAAAAAACATAGGCAATTTTCTTTTCATTCCAACTAACCAAAATTGTGATTTCAATTCCATATACATATTTGGAATTCTATTATGAACATATCATATTGAATGATGTTATGCACAATTATTATTTTTTAAATAAAAGACATTGGAATGACCATCAGATCATGAAGCCAAAAAACTGAACTTGAATCTAGAATAAATTCCTCAATGGTCTCCTTTCCATTGTGTTTTGACCTGATAAAAGAACATTCAGAATCATTTGTTTGTGCCTCTTAATCCATCTCACCAAAATAGGAAAAAAATAAACAATAAATAATGAATAACCCCTATATCTATCTTTCAAATCCATGTGAATGTTGGCTATCACTGAAATCATCTTTCACTGATCTAAATCATCTTTTAACAACTAGTTATACAACTTCTAACACAATCTACCCACCGCTGAAATACCTTTACCGGGTGTATACATTTTGTCAATGTAAATCATTTTAAGACACATAATCCAACTAATTTTTCTCAGATTCATATATAATTGTGAGGAAATGTGTTTTATTCTCTTATGAACCATAAATAGGGTAAATTTCTCACCAAAAATGTAATGCCAAAAATTATTCAAATCAAGGACTCGAATAACTAATTCCAAATTTTTAGGTAGTTCTTATCATGGAACCATAACATCCATGATCCATAAGAAAAATATGATATCCCTATATGAGAAAACATCCCAACATGGATACTATTGCATTACACTAAATAATATAACCTTTTCCTTATTCTAGAAATACAATGATATGTGTAGATAAATTTCAAACATTAATATGATGAAAATACATATTTAAACAATCATTGCATTTAAATAGAACGCCTTTACTTATTAAAACTATCATTGGTAAAGCTATTCATGTAACATCGTGAGAAAAGGATTGGTAATAACAAGTTAATCCAAGGAAAATGCATATCTAAAAGAAATTCTATAATGGTTTCCAAGAGATCAGAGCCTCTATAATTTTTAGATCCATAGATATGATTTCATCAGATACTACACATCCTATGAAACATACCACTTGTATCCAAAAAATAAAACCTTTAATGTTAGTTAAACAAATAATGATCTATAACATACCCAAAACAGACATTGAGGGTTGATCGTTCTCACACCTTTTCCTTAAATACACTAATATGACATCCAGAAGAACTACCATAAAAGAATTCATATACCTTTAAAATATGCGATTTATCAATTCCATAATGACTTCTAATTTATTCTTCAGACCGAAATGCATAATCACATACATTTAATGGTCATATATACTTAAAAAAATATGTATGTTTAATATCCTCCTTCTAAACCTACAATTGGTAATACACAAAAAGAGGTAAATTTGAGAGAACCACTAGGATCCCCAGAATTGATCAAAAAATAAAAAATTTATTGAAGGGGATACTGATTCATTATCATAACATGGTTAATCTTATGACAATCCACCAACAGTAAAAGTCCTCCATCCACCTTTTTTCAGAAACAAAACATGGGCTACCTAGGGAGTCATACTAGGAATAATGAACCATTTTCTTTTTATCATCTCCAACATAAATTTCAATTCCCTTAATCCGGTTGGTTTCATATGATAATATAGAAGTAAGATATGATCGTTCGCTGGTATGAGACCAATCATAAAACCCGCTTCACTTTTGGGTGGAATCTATTAAAAAATCTCTGAAAAAATTGAGGGATTGATCAAAAATTGAAGGAGAACATATATACATGATCTTATCCATTGATTCCATGGTCAATGTTTCCAACTTGTATAATATAGTTCTAACTATTAGTTCCAAAAATCATGCTGCACATGTCATTAAATTATGGTATCCTCTTAAGAGATTTATAGTTCTATCATCTATTTTAAAACAAACCATTCAACTATAATAATCAAGGTTAGATTTAAAAAACTCAACCAATCTATTCCCATAATTATGTAATAGAAATAATTATCTTGAATATTGATTGCCAAACTAAATTCATACCCAACAATATATATAGAACTTACTTTGAACATAAAGGCTAAAAATTCTCATTGACCCAAAGTATTTTGATGTTTCAAAATAGAATTCATCATCTCAACATGAAAACATATAAGGTCAACAGCATGATAAGTAATAAATTATTGGGATAAAACTAAATCAATAAAATATTTCTTAAGGTTATAATTCAAAATAATCATTCCACTCACCATTATAGTTACTAATTTATCATCCACTAATTCAAAATAATCATACCACTCGCCATCATACTTCCTAATTGATCATCCACAATCAATTTTTGATATCTATATAATTTCTTACTTTTTTTGCTTGTTTATTTTTTTCCTTTTTGATCTTACCCTAGTTGAAGCTTTGTGATATCCCTAGATTCCCAATGAATCGATATGCTCAACTGATGAGAACTATTATTCATCCCACATCCCTTAGAAGGATACGATGTCTGTGTAGCATTATATGTTTATTAAGAAGTCGAACATGGAGCACTGTTACAATAGTTCTCAAAATTCCCCATCTAGTTTCATGTGTGGAATGTTCTCAATGGTTTTATAAAATCCTACTTCATGTGATCCAATGAACCACATTTAAAACACCCATTCCTTCTCTTTGGTTTAGGGGGAATATACACCAACCAATCAATCAAATTCTGAGTCATTAGACTACCATGGAAACTAGTGTCCCCCTTCCTATTATTCCCAGTGTTAGATTTCCTACCATTTACTATAGGTATAAATATGATACCCCCACATGAATTACTCGATACTCATCTTTATTCCATCATCTCTCTATTGACTATCTCTTTGTAATCCTTTATTCAATGAACACCAATATTTGAGGAAATATTTGACTTAACTTCAATTAAAAATGAATGCCTTCAAGGAATCACTTCCAATAAATAATCATGAAAAGATAACTAAATTCCCAAATTTAGCAACATATTATATTTCTATGTGATTATACTTATTTATTCTAAAAAGTATTTTTTTACCAATATTGAATGTTTGAATATATATATTTTTTGAATAATTCATCAAAATACTACTAGTAAATTTCTTTAGTCCAGGTTATCTTGAATTGACCAATAAAACCACTAGCATGCTAGATCCCCCATTATGTATGTCACCAAATTGACTTTCATCTCAACATGTGTGCTTAGGGAATTGAAGATTTGAATCATCATGTTCAGTAAAACACCTTCTTTTCCTAGTTTTGAATCACTCTAAATGATGGTTGGATTCTACTTCTGGAACTAAATTGAATAGTCCACTTCAACTGGTTCATCCCTTTTGTTCCCTTTATCCATTGCTTGTGAAGCATGTTGTTTTCAAAGATTTCATCTGAGTGCATGAGTCCGTCTCATTCGGGGATGAGGGATGTGGTTTTTGTTTCCCCGCATTCCTACTATCCAAAGGTTGCGGCATCTGCTCTTTATTTAAAGATGTCTGCTCCGTGATCGAAATGGGGCTATGGGATGCATGTTCTTCCTTCTATGGATTCCTCCTCAGAACTCGTCACCTAGTTCGGGTCTCCCTCATAGACTTAAGATGTTATTCGTGAAACTCTTCCTGGTGCCATATCTTTGTGGACACTAGTTAATTACACTGCCCCTGTTAGGACATTCCAAGGGGTCCGGTCCGGGCAGAAACTTTTGCTTAGGGGAGTAGTCACATGGGGCATCACTGGCATGTCTGGATGCTGGGGGATTGACATGTTTTTCTCACTTCCCCTGTTATAGGGCTTCTCGATGGTGCGGAAGCCTGATTCCTCCCACATCGAATGTGGGGAATCATATTCAATGGGAATGTATCTAAGGTTTTCCTCAGCTTCCCATATTTAACACGGGGTTTGTCGTAAGTTTAACATCCAACGGAGACGGATCGGGCTGATCAGAACACTAACAAGAGTGGATCATATGGAGGAATCCCCTGGATGGAACACCGATATTGGGGCCAACACGTGGGTGGATTCCCTAATGCTGTTAGTGGGAACGTGGAATGGGGTAGCATGATCCTACTGGCATGTGGCATCCTGGGTAAGAATCAGGATGGATGGTGGAAGGATCTGTGAATTGGATGGTTAATGGGATGGAACTGTCATGGGGTGATTATGGTTTTGGGCTTGATCCTCGAAGTGACTTCTTACATATCCCTATGGAAGGGAAACAAAGTCCACGTAGCTCGTCTAACGACGGATTGACGCCGATTGGGGGTTTCAACGGCTTACTGCTAGATGGGGATACAACGACTTACCGATGGATGGGGTCACAATGGATTACTGCTGGATGGGGTCACAACGACTTTCCCCTAGATGGGATGACAATGGCTTACCGATGGAAGAGGTCACAATGGCTTACCGCTCGATGGGGTCACAATGGCTTACCGCTGGATGGGGTCACAACAGCTTACCGCTAGATGGGATTACTATGGATTACCACAGGATGGGGTCGCAATGGCTTAACGTTGGATGGGATGACAGTGGCTTACCGCTAGATGGAGTGACAACGGATTACCGCTGAAAGAGGGCCACAATTTAACGTCATGTGGGTCAGAGATGAACTGACATGAAGGGGGTCGGAACTGATGGGAGTTGGTCTTGAACCTCATGGAGGCTTCCTACGTACCTTTCCTTGGAAAGGATCAAATACCATGTAGTTCAGGTGAAAAGGGGGATATTGAACCGATGTGGAGGGGTGTTAGGAAAACAGGATGTTGGGATTGATCCTCGAGGAGGATCCCTACATACCTTGACTTAGCAAGGATCAAATACCTGGTAGTTCAGAATGGGTGAGAACCAACGGGAAGGTGGACCTATGGTCCAATTGGTTGGTGGAGGGCTTTAACCTCATGGAGGCTTCCTACGTACCCTGCCATGACAAGGATCAACATCCACGTAGTTCAGAATAAGGAAATGGGCTTACACTCTAGGCTGCTCAAGGTGTTGGTGAACCGACTTGAAGGAGGTCGAAATGACTGGGTAGTGGACTTGAACCTCGTGGAGGATCCTACGTACCCTGCCATGGAAAAGATCAAAGTCCATGTAGTTCAGGTGGATGGGAACCAACATGAAGGTGGACCTGGGGTCCAATGGTTTTTTTTCTTGAACCTCATGGAGTCTTCCTACATACCATTCCTTGAAAAGGATCAAATTCCTCATAGTTCGGGTGGTATAGGGCTCGGTGCACCAACATGTGGTAGTCGGGACCAATGGGTGGTGGGGCTTGAACCTCATGGAGGCTTCCTACATACCTTTCCTTGACAAGGATCAAAGTCCTCATAGTTTGGGTTGTGGTGTTGGGCTTACACTCTAGGCTGCCCATGGTGTTTTTCAGGGTTGGTGCTCACTCTAATCCCACATGAGTCATGCTCAGTTTGAGAAACAAGAGGCAGAAAAGACCAGACGATCACGTCGCAAAAGGTGCTTTCGTTGGAAGTGAAATGGGTCTTATGCTCTAGGCGGCCCATGTAGATAAATATTGGGACTAACTCCAGGATGGAGGCCCGATGGCGACAAAGCGTATTGGGAGAGGGACTTGGGACCAAATAAAGGAGAATCACCATCCCCCATCACTCCCTACGCTGGCCCTGGGGACCGAAGATGAAAGGAGGAGCAAGGATGCTGCCTCCAGTGAGAAGGTTAGGGGCTTACACCGAGATGGTCACCCTTTCACGTGGACAAACACCACTCCCATAAAGAAAATATCATCCCCTGTGGAGACCAGTGGGCGTGGATAGTGTCCAAGGTGGGGGTCCTCATTTGCGAGGCACGAGGCGAGGTTATAGGTTAACATCATGTACTGAGGAAGAAGGTGCTTGGTAGTTTAATGTCATGCAGATCGGATGAGGTAGGTTTTCTACACACCTCTAGGACTTACATAACCGTTTCCCTCTGTTCCAAGGTGCAAATAGGGGATAGGAAAATCCGTGGTGAGGGGGTGTATTAGAGTGAACCATCATGGTGCCCACATTAGCGTGTCTATGAAAAAAATAAATATCCATTAGCATGCCTATGTGATGAAGCTTGAGGTAGAGCAACTCAACGAGTAGTATCGTCCAAGAGAATTTTAAATCACTCCGTGAAAACCTGGAGGGACGCATAGGAAAAGGAATTGGAAAGTAGAGGGGTTCATAGGCAGGGGCCTTGTGAAGCTCTGTTGCTCTGCGTGGCGGAGGGCACTCGCAAAGGGGTGTGCTTCGTGATGTGGGGTGCCTTAGCCAAAGAATAGGGTAGAGGTACATATGGTAGGTGCTTCATGAAGTGGAAAGGCATTCTGGGAGCACTTCCTAACAGAGAAAAGGTGCATCGTGAAGCAACATGTCGTGAAGAAATATGCTTCACGAAGTATAGTAACCCTGCCTTAGCATGTAGATCATGTATACATGAAGGGTGTTTCACGAAGTATAAATGCTCAGTGATGGCCTTGGTCCCCTTTAGGATCCCCTTCCTTCACGAAGGCCCTTATTATTCGTGAAAATCGTCTCTATTAGAAGAGGTGATCAATATTAGACGAAGGGGAGGCACTTCGAGGAGAATAAGTACCTCGCACAACTGATAGGTCAAAGAGTAGAAGGATGCTTCATGATTCAGAAGCCGAGAAGTTGAAAGGTCAGGTTTCCTATCATTTGTGCTTAGGGAGAGCCTAGTATTTATAGGAAAGAGGCACTGTGAAGCGGAGCATACATGGATTTAAAAAGGGACTTGGTTTCTTTGCGACGGTCTTTCGAACGCCAACTACATTCGCGGAGCATCCCGCCTCCTTGCTTCGTGGCGGGCTCACGAACGTCAAGTGCATTCTCAGATCATCTTGCCTCCTTCCTTTGTGGTAGGCTCATGAATGTCAAATTAGTTTGTGGAGCATCCCACCTCCTTACTTCGCAGCGGGATCACGAACATCAAATGCGTTCGCGAAGCATCCAGCCTTCTTGCTTCGCGTCGGCCGAGCTGCTGGGGTGACTTTGCGAAATAGTGTCGCGAGTTAATCTATGGTGTCATAATTTTGGATTCTTCTCTATCCTTAATTTTGGAACCAAAAATTCCCCCCCCCCCCTCAGACATGGAGCCCTGGAGAGATAAAGGGTCAATGTGTGAGGGAAATCCCCAAAATCCTCATCTGTTTGCGATGATGTCTCACGAAGATGGCTCGAGAGGCAGATATGGGCCTAGCGTGCCCCGAAGCTCAGCGCGAACTAGATGCGCCTCGACCCTCCGAAGGATGTCACCTATAAATAGGGGGCTTTCCGTCTCTTTTCTACTTTCCCTTCTCCATGAATTTGTCCTTTTGCACTCTCGATTCGTGAAGTTTCACGTAATCCAGAAGTGTTCTCTGTAAATCGAATCTTCGTGGTGCACAAAGAGTCGTCAACTCCCCTTTTTCACTTTTTGATCCGGCGTTTGAATGCCTATGTAGCACTCTACGAATAGTCTTCGTGAAGTTTCTTCGCGAACGCACTCACGAATGAGCTTTGTGAACCAACCAGAAAAACGTCCAAGTTCTAGAACTGAATGTCCCACCAAGAAGCTGGCCAGGGGGTCCTTGAGGATGCCTCCTGGAGGGAAGAGATGGAGAATAGTCTAGGACTATGAGAGTTAGTCCATAGCAACTCAGACCATTTTTCATTCCTGGAGCTGCTATCGAAGATCCATAAGAACTAACCATTGTGTAAGTGTTTTCCCTTGTATTGATTTGGGATGAGGGATGACGTCTTCATCCCCGAAGCACGTAGGGACCAGCTAGCTTACTGGTTCCAGAACATACCGTGTCAGCACCGTTGGTTCAAGGCGGCTGATGTTCATACCCGAGAGGACTTCACGCTCGTCATTGTCGACTTCTTATACAACCATCTGAGCAATGTCAACGGGAAGGAATTTCATCCAGAGATGTCCCCTCCACTTTATCGAACAATCATAAAGGTGGTGCTAGGGAACCCGAAGAAGGGGTGGTATGAGGAATGAGACCTGCACCAGGGCGGAAACTTCACAGATTATTGGGCCTGGGCCTACTAGGTAGCCGCCTCGTGTGAGGAGTTCGGAGTAGATCTGAGAAGAGTGGGCCTATATGAGGTAGTTTGGGCTTCCTAGTTTCTCATCTACCGGCCAAAGAAGCTAATTTCGGAGCTGTTGAGCCAGTGGTCACTGGGGACCAATACCTTCCACCTGCATCACGGGGAGGTTGGAATCAGCATATGGGACGTGCATCAGATCTCAGGGATCCCGATACTGGGGGCAATGTACAATGAATTACTCCCTGTTATGGGTGTGTTGGAGGATCCAGAGTAGAAGTCATGTCTGGCAATAGCATTGATGGAGCTTATACCAGGGAGGATAAGGATGCAGTGAGGGAGGTCCACTTCAAGAATTGGTTCAAAACTTTTCTGAACATTCTGGTAGACTGTCAGTTTCCAGGGAGATCTCAAACATGCCCAAAGGGGGCCCAAAGTAAGGAACACTCATACTGGAGGCTATTGGAGAATAGCCAGTGGAAGACCTAGGTGTTCAGTGTCAACACTGAGCAATAACCAATAGTCAGGCTGGCGGCATTAATTGTGGCTCTTATCTGTGGTTGGATCCTGCCGGTAAGGGATACAAACATGGGAGTATGACCAAGAACTTTCATCATGGTGTCCACATTGGTGATAGGAGGGTGGGTCAACCTAGGGATCCCGATGATCACCAAGTTGTATAAGATGTTGTGGCAAATCAGTGAGGGGAGGAGGCCACAGAGGGTATGTGGGTTGTTCCACCTCCTGTACGAGTTGATAGTGGCACACACCTGGGGGATCAATGAGTATCCAAACCCCATCTCCCTTCGAGGGTCGAACATCCACCCCTCGATTCTCAATGATGTGGGAAGTTTTCCATCCAAGCTCACCGTACCATCAGTATTAGCTCGAGTCTGGAAGGTAGAAGAGTTCAACTTTCATTTGTTCCCATTTCCAACAGGGGACTTCACGGATGATGGTCGGGGAGTGGAAAAGAATGGGGCCTACCTCCTGGCCTTTTGTGGTGGAGTCTTTGTGGCCAGTGTGGACCGTGAGAATCTATGCTATCCATACACCACACACCGGTTTTCAAGGAAATTCTAGTGCCTATAGCAACTGACCCCATAGGTCTACATGGAGGTGTGTCACGTGTAGTACCCGTGTGTGATGAGGCAGATGTGGATCATGTTCACATGAAAATATGGGAAGATGCGGAATGAACTACCTTCGCTGACCACCATCCTCAAGCTGGTAAAGGAATATGCCCAGAGCTGGCAGGCGGCCTATCCAGGGGAGACGCTGAAGCGGCCAACCATTCTAGTCGATGATGGTGAGCCTCCAGGACCTTGGGGCCGAGGCCTAAAGGTGGAAAGGGCATCCCGCGGTGGCAGGGTTGCAGTATTGGCGACACCCACACCAGTTGAGGGGGAAGTAGTGGTAGTGGATCTGGCAGCAGCAGCGGACCCTGTGGTCCAAAGAGAATAGAGTCATCCATAGGGGTGGCCACCGAGAGGATTCCGCATGATTTCTACTCAACCCCCGGGGAAACAGCTGTGCCATATTGAGATGCCGGAGAATACTGTCTTCTCAGAGGCCTGGGATATCTAAGAAGTCAACTGGAAATTCCTTGGCCTATCTAAGTTATGTCAGGACCAAAACTAACATGGGATGTACTTACTGGGGATTGGCCCTATTAGAGCGGTTTTGCAGTATCCCAGGCGGAGGCGGAGCAATACATGGATGAGCTGGAAGACACTATCCACTCCCTGGGTACTCTGCACCTCATGAAAGACCAGGTTAGGTTGATGTTGGATCATACGGTCCCTCTGCAACTCTTAGCTTCTAACCTGAGGGAGCACTTCCCTCTGCCAGAAGAATTGGACGAGTCCTGCGGGGGAGATGATGCCGATAGAGGGAGTTCATTGGAGAAGGGTGAAGTCAGCAATCAGTCCTCGTATCTCAATGATTTTGCGGAGGCCCTCAAGGTAAAATCCCATTTTCCTTCCTCAGTTTCTACTCTCAGGTTACTCAAGATTACTAATCATCATCTACATTTTGTAGGAGGACCTTGTGCATAGACCTCATTCTGGCCCCTCAGTGGGTGCCGATGCAGGACCTTCGGGATCCACTTGGGGTCCCGATGACATCGGCCCAAGAGCGAGATCATGGATTTTATCTTTGAAAGTCTCCTATACCGAATTTACGATTTCCATCCTTTGACCATGTTAACTGACATTCACGTCCCATTTTTTAGCATATACAGTCCTTCAATTGGCATGGGCCACTGTGGTGAAGTTGGTCGGGTCTTCTAGTAGCGCCATTCACATGGGCATGCTAATGGTCGTGGTAGTGGACATCCAACCTGACCGAACTGCAGCGCTCCCCATCACTGGCGGGGATGCTAGAGGGACTGCACCTGAGGTTATTGGGGTGGGATCCAATAATGAGGATCAACCAGATAGTTCAGGCACCGCCACACCTGATCCAATTCCAGATGTGGACCCAACTAAGGTGTGCTTGGGGGCATTCCCTGCATACAATCCCACCAACCACACCGACTAGGACGAAAAGGCTTCTGATGAAGAGGACAGAAAAATAGTTTGTCGTTGATCGTGGAAGCTGATCACCCACTTCATTAATGACACACCCCAGCCCTATGGTTGGATGAGATGGACAGACTTCACTCACGGCTGCATGAACTGTGCACTGGGGGAGTGGATGCCCAGCATCCTCACATGCTCATCCAAGATCTTATGGAGGAAAAGATTTGGAAGTATTACCGTGGCCTCGACTTGGGATGGCAGCGGAGGAAGGTGGTAAATATCAAGAAGATCCAGGATGCTGAATATAAGGTCCAGTGACTATAGAATCAGGAGGAAAATCATTCGACCTCCCTCAACACACAATCTGATCTAATATTGCGATTGAGGACCCAATTGGGAGAAGACGAAGAGGTCCTTAAGCGAGCCTCTGAGGAGATGACCACCATCCTGGCCGACGAGGAGTAGGCCTAGATTGCGGTCAATGAAATGCGCCCCCTCGCGGCTGAGGAGGAGCAGAGGCTGAAAAGGTGGCAACAACTCTTGGACTCCACCAGCCGAGGGTGGCGGAGCTATTACACTCTTTCGACGAGGTCAACCCATCCATGGGGGGAGTCGACCCTCGGGTATTGTAATGATTAAATACACTCAAACGTAATTTCATGCTTTAATTTTTTGATGTCGTATCATGCATGAGTTATTTTTTTACATTGGTTTATTGCATCCTTGTGATGTTTTCGGAGCATCCAGAGATCATTCCCGTAACTCAGGTGGGTCTGGCCCAATGTGAGAAACAAGGGATGACCAATTTATCACCCCATCCAAATGTAAGAGTGCAAACCAATCTTCGAGAATCAGGGGTTTGAACAAATGGTCCAGATTTCTAGAGTAAATAGAAGAGTCCGGACTGGAGAATGAATCTTTCAGAACAGCCGAAATTCCATTTTCCCAGTGTGCACTTTTTCACGAACAAGGTAACGCCAGGGGAACTGAAATCAATCCGAATATATGGGAATGGGAGGTGTGAGTCACGATACACAGGATTATGATCATTATGGGGGGATGGTGTGATAATAAATAATAACTATTGACCGCATTCGAAACAAAGTATTCTTATTGTATTACCTAGGAGTGGGGATAGAAAATGAGGGCCGACCACTGACCATGTTTGAAACATGGGGACCTGACTCAAAATGTCATCAGTTGGTCTTCCCAAATGTTGGCCCAGGACAATACGTGCACCATAGACCGAGCATCCATACTGTTAGAGGGTTACCTTAGACATAAAAGAGGATGAGGGTCCGAATAAGGGGAACTCAACGTGTGGAATGTAGAGTGATGGTTTGTTCGAACAGAATCCAACACTCTCAAAATTACACCACCATGGTGGAAGCACATTAGATGGAAACATTGGTCTGATCATGGATCATTCATTATTTTAGATAGGACCTCTCTGGTGAGGGATCTATCTCTTCCCAATGTCATCTTGGGGCATCTTGAACTTTTTTATGAAAAAATTGTAGTTACATGGATCCCCACAAGGGATTAGATGATTTATAAATTCTAGTTACATGGATTAGATGATTTATAAATTATACTTACATGGATTAGATGATTTATAAAATTTTTTATAAAATAATATAATAAAATTAAAAAAAATTGATTTACATATTATTTTACTACATATAAAAAAATATAGAAATAATATAGAAAATATTTATTTTATGTGCGGATTTAGGGAAAAGTTTAAAGAATCATTAATGTGGGTATGAGAATAATAATCTTCATAAAACTAAGAATGGAGTAAAATGGGATTTCATTATAAATATAGTGTTTTTACAAAATATTTAATGCCAAATACATTTAATTAGGTGGTATTTTAAATGAGGTAAGTAAATAGTGATGTTTTCATTAATAATTTCTTTTTAACGAATAAATTTAGTAGGTAACATTTAAAACATGTATTTCACTATAAAGTAAACATTTATAAAATAGGTTTTATAGGTATTCAATGTTAATATAGAATATATAATAATTAAATAATATTAATATAGAAGTAAGGTGATGTAAACAGAGATAACTCAGAGGAGAAGAAAAATAGGGTGGTTCAAAGAGATCCCTTGCCATAGTTTCAAAATGATTTTGAAAAAGCAGTTAACACCCTTGATTATAAAATTGGAATAATAAATTACATAATTAAGAAAAATTATCACTTTATACATTATTTTCTATAATTATATTTTTTCCATTTTCATCTATTTCCTTGAGATATCATGTTTGATTTCACAGTTGAGATGGCATTCAATTCATGGTTCCATGGATAGATCACCTGTAGATAATTGTGGATGTTCTGACGGAATTAACACATAACTCTCTAAGTGAGATTTTAATGGGTAAATATGTTTCATGAAAATAAAAATATTCTTAATACAAAATGGTATTATAAAATGTAATGATTAGGGGAGTATATGTATTCTAGTTGAATGGTCATTTTATTTAGGCATATATTCCTTCCATGACGAACTTATTATGTATACTATTATAATATGGATATATAATCATTATAGAATGTGATATAAAATAATATATACATATTTATATAATTTTATACCATATTGATTTTATTTAATCATTCCTTCAAAGAGGTGGTGAAAATCGAATTACATTATTCATGGAGGCGATGAACCTACCATGTTGTGAGGAACAATTTCATTTTCTAATAAATTTAAGTAATGTAATAATATGTAAGTTACACCAAAATATCACAATGCTAGTATATTTAGTATATTTATGTTTCTATTTCTATGTGGATGAAAAAATTATGGTGGTGGTATAAGAAGAATAAAATTGAAATAAAATTAATTTATAATTTGTCTCTTCCATTGGTTATCTCCTTTTTGGTTACCCTTAAAGATCCTAGGAAATGTATTTAGTGAGATCAAGGATTTTACATCAGGACTACAAATTTTGATGAATATTTTGACTGTATATAGAAACTGGTTCATGCACCTTTGAACTAATGGGTTCTTTATCATCCCATATGAATGAAATAGTGTATCTAAATTCTAATATTAAATATGACAGTTTACCATATTTTATAATTTAGCAATGAAGAAATAATTTTTCAAAAATAAAAATAATTCACCATAAAAACTCTTTTACATGAATAATCCTAAAATGGAATCAACATTTTGAAAGTAATTTTGTAAATATGCGAAATTTAAATTTTCAATAAAATCCTAATCTAATTAAAAAATACCAATTTTAATATAATGATCATCTTTTGAACCAATTAAAATATTAATTATTATCTAATAAACTATATTAATTTTATAATTAAAAATAATTTTTTTAGAACCATTTTATGAAAATAAATTTTATTTCAACTATTCTTATTTATTATAAAATTTATATATAAATATATATGTCTTATATAAATAATGATGTCTATTTTATAATTTTTTAAACATTTATCTACTTTTATAAGACATATGTGTGATATATTTTCAATATATAGTATAACTAAATACTATTTCCATCTTCAATATGTGTGTATGTCATTTTAATAGATGAGTTAATATTCTCAATGGTCAGATTAGTATTCAAATGTTGAGATTACTATTCCAACTATTCATTTTGTAACGGTTATATGGTATCACTATTTTCTTAAAAGACATAAAATATCCTTAATTACTCCATCACTTATATTTTATTTATATATTATACAATTTTTCATTTTCAAAATGAATATTTCATTACTAATATTCCACATCATTTCAATAGTTTTTTTCATGAGTGATATCATTCTAATGTATTGAAAAGATCTAAATTTTCATAATGTAGCTTTCATATTTTTATCATATTAAAATATTTTCAATTATTATGACTGTAATTAATTTATTAATTTAATTTATATGTTAATATCTATTACATGTGCTTTATATAAAACAATATTACTAAAAATGACACATTATTATTAGAAAAGGGGAAATTCCGTGACAATATGATGGGTTGTTACAATTATCAATTTATACAGGGATGATTGCGAACATATAATTTAAACTAGATTCCATGTATATGGCTCATTACATATTCATGAGGTGTATGTATCTCAGTTGGTTATAAAAAAACTCAAATATGAGTATATTCCAATTGTGCAAGAATATACTGATATATTACAGAAAGAGTTTCATAGTATTTCCCCAAATCATGATGTTGGGTTTTCAATATAACAGACACATATTTTTTCCTCAATTTCAAATACTCCACATATAATGGACCCAATTGATCTATAAGAAACAATGATAAAACTCTTATAGAATCTTGAAAAACGTTTCATATAAAAACGTTTACTACCATGGAATGAAATGTTCTTTCTTATTAAAAAGAAATTTGATCTAAGATTTCTTTTCGTAGATTATATAGAACTCAAAAATAAATCATTGTTGAAAAAATGTATCCATTACCCCATATTACCAACTTTTTTAATCTACATTAAATAATCTCAATATGTTAAAGACATTGACCTCCATTTTGGATATCATCATCCAAGGGTCAAGAAAGAGGATATTACATTGAGAGAATTCTATACAATTTTTTTTCATTATTAATTAATAATAATTCCAATTGGACATAAAAATTTACCCACTATATTAATGTATCTAATGAATGTATTTTTTAGAAATTACCTCAAATAGTTTTTTGGTAGTCTTTATAAATGATATTCATTGTAATTCAATGAAATGGAATGGGAATAATGATCCATTGATGATTGTATTAAAGACTTTGTGAAAAGATTAGATGTGTGAAAAAATCATCTAGTGGGAATTATAGATGCAACATGATTCAATCATGAGTTCTGAAATTTCATGGAATGGTATATCAGTAGACCCTTCAAAGATGAATGTTATTGATTAAAGGCCAAAAAAACCATAGTAACTATGATCCCTAGCTTTCATATGTTTAGTGGAAACTATAAAATATTTTTGAGGAATTTCTCATGTTGATGTAACCAACTAACAAAGTTAACATAGAAGGTATCTATGTTCTTATAGACAGATCAATGTGGGGAAAATTTCAAGGAGATAAAAAGAAGGTCTATTTTTTAATATATCTATAGACTACATTACAATTGAATGGGGTTTTTATCTATAGATATATGATAGGAAATTTAATAACATGTTTTATTATGTATAATTAAAAGGCATCATCTTAGACCTCATGACAATTGATGGTTCATCTGAAAGATTACCCAATTCCGGATTTGGAATGGGCATCAATAAATTTTTCTTCAAAGATATAGAGGCATATCAATAGAGAGAATTTTGTGACATATATACCAATAATTAAATATTTAAGTATATATTTTAATATAAATATTTTAAAATATTCCATATTATATTGATTAAGGTGAATAAATATTATTATTGCTCTTTAAATCACCACATTGAGAAGGAGAAAAAGATGACTAATGATCTGATTTGGAAGGAACATGTTATTGTTTTTACATGATCAAGATTTTAATAAATCCAATACTTATAAATTTTCTTAAGATATATTTTAAAATATTTAGGAATGGGGAAGATCATATCTTTTTTATATGAATGTTCAATGATCCACCCATATGAGGATTAAAGTAGCCCTAAAGGAAGATATGGAACTATAGAATAAATTGAATAATCCTCCCAATTTTAACTATAATTGTGATGTAATAATAAGGTTCATGAACATAGTATGTATATAGTCAATAATATATTTGAAGTATTTTTTATATGAATCCCATGATTCATCATTTTATATTCATCCTATATGTTTGGAGACGTATAGGGATGTGAAAATATATTTCTAGGGGAATATCATGAAGAGTGGTATTAGAGAGTATGTATCTTAATCCCTATCATGTATCTATGTTAAGACTGAGAGATAGAAATCTAAGGGGATTTTGTAACCATTATCTATACAAGAATGAAATCAAAAAATTCCTTGTATTTTGTTGTCAGACTCCCAAAAAAATATGAATTCCATAATTCTATTTGGATTATACTTCACTTCCTTATGAATTAAACTTATTTTTTTATTATTAAAGATAATTTATATCTTGAATAAAATTCTAGGATATAAATTAATGTAGTGGTATGATTTCATGGAGTACTACAATATATTTTATCTAGTCCAGATATAGGGTTTTAGAAGGTGTTATGGAGAAGTATTCATTAATATTTGAATATTGAATTGAAATGTATAACTACATATCATTCTCAAGAATATGGTCATGTTTATAGGAATATCAATTATTATAATATATTTTGATATTTTGTTAAATATATTTAAATGTATTTGGAATCAAAATAATTTCTGGTTGATTTTTCTTATGATGAAATATTTTACTCAATAATTTAGATTTCTACATGTGAATCCTTTTATTAAAATAGGTACCTAAATCCAAATTGATGTGATTATTTTAGAGTTGAAAATATTGGGACATGAGGATGATGAGGAAATGACAGAGAATGTTAGATCGATTCAGCTATACATCAAGATATATTAGATTCAATAGAAAATTTACACACATAATATTATGCGGGATCTAGAGTTTGAAGTTGGTGAAAAGGTATTCATCATAATATATCATTAGAATAAGGTTATTATATTTGGAAATAATTTCAATATGATCAATTGATATATTTTCAACGTCAAAATTACATATCATATTGGGATGGTTTCTTGTCTCTTGTGACATCAAAATAATCTCTCTCAAAATCAAAATGTGTTCATGTATCTCTCCTAAGGAAGTATATACCTGATCCTTCACATGTATTGAAATTATAAGTCATAAAACTAGACCATTATCTCTCTTTTGAGGATAAAATGGTGGATATTATGGATTAAAGAGAGAAGGTTCTGTGGAAAAAGGCCGCCCACTCGGTCAATGTTTTCTGGTGAAACCATAAATTCATATAAGCTATATGGGAGCTAGAGGATGTGATGTGACAATAGAATAATAGTTGTTTTGTATGATATTTGTGAAATTTCAATATATAAATACATATAATGGGGTTATAATTTGATACCCTATAATTTTAGGATAAATTCATCTTTAAATAAATTCTATTTCATTAATATCCTACTATATAGAAAACAAATTGTTAAAAACGCGATATTCTAATGAAATATTATTACATAATGTGGTAATTATCATCTATCCCTTTTATTGGCATGTATAAACAATAATTATTAAATTATTATAATTATTTTTAAAAAAATTATAGAATTAATCCATCGGGTTTCAATTGGTTAAAAATGATAATTAAATTATTTGAAGGTAAAAACACATATATGTCAAAAAACTATTTTAAGCACACAATGTTTTTTACATTCATAAATTCAATTTATATAAATTGAGGAATGATATGAATTAAATGTTTAGATAGTTTATTCTATTATATATTTTATTATATATTTTATTATTCATTTTATGGTTTTTACAAGGCATGAAATAAGTTTAAATTCTGTTTTATTATTAAAAATGTATTTTTAAAAAAATGTTTCATTGTGGAATTTTTCGCATTTATTTTAATATTTATTTGTAACAATTTTAAAACCTAAATTTTATAAAAGGGTTTCTTTTTTTATAATTAGCATAATTAATATAATTTATTATGTTACAAAAAATGTTTATCATAATGAATTGATAAAATAGTCAAAATTTGATACCACGTTTAGGGTTAAAATTTGTTCACCCAGTGGGTATACTAAGATAAAATGGTTAAAAGGTTACATAAAATTGTCTAGATGATACCTTTAAAATATATTTTATTCTTATCTTATATTCCCTTCAAATAATGTTCAATTTTTTTCCACTTACACAAAAAAGTGATTTATATTATTCAAATATTGTATGTAATTTATTATGTGTCCCTACCATCACCTATAAAAAGATATATATGATATTCCATTTAAAAAAACATTAGTTCTCATCATCTAAAAATAAAAACCCAAAAACAATAAAAGATTCATTACCTTATTTCTTTAACTCATTTACCTACCCAAATACCATCATAAGAACTCTTAAGGTGTAATCTAAAAGGATGTCTTTCAAAGAGGAGGTAATCTCTTTACCCAACTCTATCAAATATTATTTTCTTTTCAACTTCCTTTAAATATTTTTTATTCACCCAAACATAATTAATTTAGTATCAAAGATATATATATATATATATATACATATATGTTATTATAACTATAACACATCCATTTTATATCTATTTCCCAACAATTGTAGAATGTTAATAGAGCTCATGCATATTTGGGGACTACCATGTCTACAAAGCAATATGAGTCATTTTCTGTTTCCCAATTACATAGATATTTATAAGGATATATTTATTGAATATATATTATGTGAATTTATTAAATTATTAATTTATAATGGTGAATTATTATTTACCTTTCTTTCATTTCATCTAACGAAATGTAAAAACATCACAATGTGTACGTATGGAGTTCTCTCCATAATGTGATGTAATTAATTTTCTTATCCAATTTTTATTAATGGTCTTAATAGTTTTTATAATGAATAAATATGATATTTATTTGATTATTATATATCTATATTTTTTGAAACCATGAAAAAGGATCAACTACTTAAACCATTGAATAGAAACATGCGTAAAAAGTTCCCAATATTCACCAGAGTGTTAATTTGATGAAGATATTGTTATGAAAAGAATAATTTGATGTTTAAACTTAATAATAAATACTATTATATATATATATATTTAATATATTTATAATAAGTATATATTTAATCTGTTATAATTTTTAATGCATAAGAACTGATGCTTTCTTGTGGTAATGGTTTATGTTATAATCTCATTTCCTTTAAAGATTGTCTATTGAAAATTTAAATTGTTGGAAATTATGTGGATTTTATCCAATAATCCTATTCTATTTTATTATATTGTGTTTATTCCTTGATGTTTTATATTTGTGTTCCTTACTTCTCTCTTTAGTACTTATAATGTTTGAGAAAATGTTTTTATGACAAACTTGCCTTATTTAATCTTTGGAAGTTGAAATTTTTCTGAGATGTACATTTTCATCCAAATGATTGAAGGAGAGAACATTTTTCTGATAAATTATTTTTTTGAATCCATTTTAAACCATAATTAAAATTCCTTTAACATGTCTTTAAATGTAAAGTTTATATTTGTTTTCTGGGATTATATTTTTTCATTCTTTAAAATGTGTGACGAAAATATTTTTTTAAGGTTTACTGCATGATTTTTGTATTTTAATTTCGTGATTTTTTTTGAATTTAATAAAAAATAACATATTTTCAGGGTTATTTTCAAATAAATTAATTTCCTCAACATTCAAGTATATGATGTTTTTATATATTACTAAATTAAAAGTATTTTTTATCTTTATTTTCAAGGAGTATGTTAAATACATTTTTAAAATGGAATTTTTTTTCTATATAAACATCCTTTAAGGATTATTATGTTTCATTGGGGGATATTATCTAATGATTCCGCCAAATTTTCAAGATAAATTATGATAATTATGTTTGTGTGATGATTATATGAAACCCAATTCTTTCTCACAAATAAATTGTGAGATAATGATATAATGAATTTTTTTTTCATACCATCCACTTATATTATTTGGGTGGATTTGGATTATGTTAGAAATAGATATCGAAGAAAACTATTTATTTTTCAAAGGTTATGATATAATTATATGATGAATGTTTCATGATATTACGGAACACATATGTATGGTTTTGATTATGTAATGGGTCTACCTAGAATTAAACTCCACTCCAATGAATTTATTATAGAATGATATCTTATGGGATTATATGTACTATAATATGGATTTAACCTAGTTTAGTAATGGGATTTGTGCACTATTGTAGTATTGGTAGTGATCACATGATAAGGAAATTAATGAAAAGGGTGTAACCCAATCCAATATGAATGTCTTGGCACTGATCGTTGACTAAATAAATCATTTTATATACTTTTTTTTATCCCAAAAACCTATATCTTATACTTATGATATATTATCATGGAACACTATTGAATTTTAATGATTACATGCTCTTATGAATTAGGAATTTTATTAAGAGAAAACTTTATTCTATGAATTGTGGATAATTATATTTGACTGATTGTGTATGAATTTATTATGTTATTCCCATGATTTCATACCCTTATGATTAATCCAACTTTTGATGATTTATTGACATATACTTTGATTACACTTATTGAGAATCTTATTTAACCCATTATTTTGTTTCTATCCCCCTATATATTCCTATGCTCGTTGAAAGGCACTTCCATGAGTCTTGGAAATTTAAAAAGAACATGTGGGGACATATCTACAATATCATATTCAGACATGACTAAATATTAAAATTCCTCTTTGAAACCTATGACCTATACATTCAACACTCCGATATAGAATAAGGAACTCAGGTTTGTAATCCAAGTCATCATCAGATACGGGAACCATTATGTGAATAATGTTAATAAAAACAAAGAGTAATTCTTCTTCTGATGAGGATTATTCCCAGTGGGAAAATGGCCATGGTACCATTTGTGGGGTGCTACCAATTATATTAGGGATAGTGGCACAAAATCTGAGAGAGTCATGACTAGCATCAGTATATATATAGGTTCATCCTCATATATGTGACCAATGTTCTTCTAGATATTCCATTTTATAGATGATCAAATTTTAGTGGGCGTGGTTCCAAAAAGATTGGATGTATTTTTGAATAGGAAAATAAGTGTACATTTGGTTTATATAAATGTGAATTGAGTTTATAATTACTTCAGAGGAATTTTTTCATGCTCATCTAATCATAGAAAATTTCTAATATTTTAAACATAAATTATATCCATTCAAATTCTTCTTCAATAGTGGTGTTGAGAACAAACTTCACGTGTGCTGGTAGTTTACCCAACTTCAACTACCTAGATCCAAACATTATTTTCATGATTAAAAATAACACTCTTAGATAATGTGTCCTAATTTTTGGTGAAAGGAAAAATTATTTTGGAAATCCTAAAGTCCCAATTCCTTTAGCCTATTAGTATCCACTAATTTCAACATGATATTTTTTATAGATTATTAATGTATCTAAGAACATTATCATATCATATGGAACAAAAATTATTCGGTTGGTATTTGAATTAAGAGTGTTTAGGATCCCTTTTCACATCATGAATGGGGTATAGTTGCAAATGTTATCTTTAGAAAGGTGGTGTCACGTGAGGAGGTTCATGCATTGGAGTTGGTGTAGTTGTTGAGTCTAGTCATAATGTGATCATAATATGTTATACTAAACCTATTATCATTATATGATAGACTACTGTTCGTCTAGATCTAGCTCATGTTTCCAAAATTGAATTTTCCATCTTCTATATTGTTGGGATTTTATTATATCAACAATACTTGATGAATATTATTGATTTTTATGCCCATAAATAACATTATTTGTATTATTTATGAAATTAATTTATGTGTTTTTTCAGGAATATATTTCATTAGAAATATATCTTATTTTTTGGGTAAAAATTTCTTATCTGATGTATTTTGGATATGTTTAATGTAATCTGAAAACACTATTCATACCCTATTATTGTAAGTAGAATGTAAAATCCTTAAACAATATGTTTAGATTGAATGTCTGGGTCAGATAAACTATTACTTTATAAAGTAATAAATCAAGAACAATACTTTTGAGAATAAACCATACATTTTAGAGATGAAAATATGTTTCAACAACCCTACATTTTGAAGATCAACCATATGTTGTCAACCATACATTCCAAGTTAACAGTACGTTTGACATGGTCAATGATGGAGTTTAAAAAAAATATTTTCAATATTATCTACAATGTTCTTTTCATAATTATATATCTTTTAAAATTCTCCTAATTATTGATTAAATGATCATTTTTAATGAATTAAATCATTTCTATTTTTAAGGGATGTTTCGGCTTTATTTGAATGTTTGAAATTCAAATACACATGATTAATCAGGTGATAAAATTGGATATCTTCATCCAAAATAATATAACATTTCTATTTTAAAATATATTTACTAATTGCAATTATAGATATTGTATGTTTTTTAATTCAATTTATCAGTTACTCTGAAAAGCTATGTTTTGGATACATATATGTTTCGATCATGTGTTGTGTGGTTTTTATCTATTTTTTGTTACATTTATTTGTTGTATTTCATGAAAATAATTTTCATCCTAGATCACTGTGAATATTTTCTTTCTAGAAAACTCATTTCTAAAAAAGGATAATATTAGTTTTATGTTAGTTTCTACTAAAAATCTGAACTAAATATGTTATTATATGATATCATTGACTTTTTTTTAGTGTATCGGCTACACGTATTCAGTCATGAGGTACTATTAGCATGTTGATCTATTCTGTAGATATTTTTGATTCTTATTTAATGAACCAAAAGTCCATTTAATATATGTATTATGGATTTTTAAACTTTCTATAATTATATGTGAAGGTTTTTTTGATAATAGGGCTTTTCTAGTTAAAATAAACCAGATTTATGACACACTGTTGGTGGAGTAGACATGATAAATGCATGCCCCAAACCACTAGACAACAATTACATGTTATTCTAATACACTCTTTTGCAGTATAACATTTATTAATAAAGATAATGATGCAAATATTCATTCTACATGAAGAGGGAAATTTTTTCAGTCATCAATGTTACGTAAAAGAACAATTCACCCACCCACTTGTATATATGAATATTATTTCTATTTAACATTTCATATAAAAGACGTTATTTTTTATTGTGTATGATAATATCAAAAAATAATATCTAAACTTAATATACAAATACATATATTAATGATTTAAAAATACCAATTTTTGTCAATTACTCTAGCTCCTTATTTTAATTGGGATAATTATGGATATTGGAAATCTTGTATGATTATCTATTTTAAGAATATTATTATTAGAAGTATACATGAGGATTATCCATACTTATCAAATAACTGAAAAACCAGAATCATGGGATGCTTCTAAAGAACATTAGAGTGATGTTAAATCGATAACTATGAGTGATATTATATTTGTATTCAGTCCTAATGAATTTAATTATTTATTATAAAGTACTATTGCCTATGACATACGAAAAACAAACAACAATCTTAATAATGAACTTATTATGTTTAAAAACAATGAAACAAATACTATAAAAATTTAATTTGTGATATCTAAAATGTTTTATGGTGAAATAATCACTGAAATGAATGTAATATTTAAAAAAATATTGAATGGTGTTGTTGCCTTGGGAGATCTAATTAAACAAGAAGATCATTCATAAATTTTTGTAAGAGTGTTAACATATAAAGAGAATTGTAAATCAGCTGCAAGAATACAATCCAATCCAATATAAAAAATTTATTAATTAATTGGAATTCTAATGATTTATAAACAACAAATTAATGTCAATATTAAAGATCAAAGGATCGTAAAAAGGGACAAAACAAATATCGAAGTTACATATGAAAAATATGAAATGAAATGAAAATATGGTGTTGTACTCTATAATTATTCATAATTGAATGAATATAAAATTAATCTGGCTCATCTAGCTGAAATATTCAGTAAATTCTAAAAGATGAATAAAATCATCAGGATATCTGATAATAATGATGGTCTAGGATTTAATGAAGTATGATTATATGAATACAATAAATTGTGACATGGAATTATTGATTGTCCACAAATAAAACTAGATAAAATAAAAATAAAATTTCTATAATGGATGTATAATATAAGAACTAATTATGAGAAAAAATATAAAAATCCTATGAAAGAAACGTAGAGTGTCTGTGAATAATCCATTAGAAATTCATAATGTTATTAAAAATTTGATCCCAAAATTGAAATAAATTGTTTCATTTATGTATAATGAATACAAGGATGTAAAATTTGAGTATTATTCCGCATCTGATAATTTTAAAGGATTTCATAAGAGTAAATAAGCTTCTTATTATACAATTTTTAAAGAAATGTATAAATCTTTGGTAAATAAACATAAATTACTAAAAAAAATATTCATAATTCTATCTAGAAGAAAACTTTTCCATGTTAAATTAACACTTGGAATTAAATTAAAGAATTTTCAAATCCAACTCAAATATTATTGTTCCTTAAAATAGAATTCAAGAGATAAAAGTTTTTTTTTTGATACATTAAAAGCTATTGGTAGCATATTAACTAAGATAGAAGAATTTAAACATGAATCTTGGTAAAAAAAAAATTTAGAAATGAAAAACACAGAATTGGAAGTAATGTAGAAATATAAAAAATCTATAGAAACTATTTTCTACCTAGTTTCATAAATTTCACTTCTTTTTAATGTGGAATTGATTATCGTTATTGTAGTAACTATTGTTTTAGAAATCACCAAATCAGTGGAAAAAAGAAGGATTTTTCTAATATATATATTATTGAAACATGTTATTTAAAAATTGGTAAAATTACACAAATCGGGTTAAGTAGACCATTGCTCATTGAACTATTGGACCTAAGAAAATTAGGTTACCGAATAAATATTTTTTAAATTATTACCTAGAAAAAGGCTCGAGAAACATAAATATAGTATTTTATATGAATAGGGGTTTTTCAAGACACATGAGTGGATTCTATTAAAATATTTATACTTTAGAACAATTCGGTGGAGTCCAGGATAGTTTTAGTGATAATAAGAAAAGAAACATATTTGATGGTGTATGAGTTGGAAATAAAAAAAAATTTATAAACAAAGTACTATATGCTTGAGAATTATATCACAATCTGATAAGTATATCTCAAATATATGATAAAGGGTTTAAAGTTTATTTATCCAATAATACCTATTCAATTTTTAACTATATAATTCTTAAATTTAAGGTACATATAAATGAGAATATTAATACATTGAATCATGATTTCTTGTGTCAATTAAAAGGTAAATTATTTAAATGAAAAAAAACTGAATCATAAATTATGAATAAGATACCTGGTCCCTATAATGAATTCACTTTATTTAAATTATATAAGTTACATTTATTTTCTAATTTCCTAAGTCTCAAATTTGATAAAGATTGATTTTGTGATTCATGCCAGATAAGAATGAAAACAAACTCACCCTTAAAATATATTAACAATTTTGATAAATCCAAACCTCTAGAACTTATCCACATGGATTTTATTGGACCACAATAAGTAGAAATCACATATAAAATGCTGAATGTTTATGTTTTATGACTTTTAAAGAATTAATTTGGTTTATTTTCTAATAAATATGTCTAGTGTATTATCTGTTTCTATAAGATTATGAAAAAATTGTTCGAAATGAAAAATATTTTTAAATAATATTATTAAAAATTGATCATGGTGGAGTATTCGAGAATCAATAATTTAATTATTTTTTTATAGACCTGGGTATTAATCAGACCATCATTTCTCTATGAAAACCTCAAAAAATAGAATGTTATAAAGATTAAATTGATATATTTGAGAAATTGAAATAACTATCTCAGATGAGTATAGTCTTCCTTCAAATTGTTGGGTAGAAGCTATTAACACAACTTGTTATTTCATGATTATAGATTTAATACAACCATTTCATAAAAAGAAACCATATGAAGTATGTAATATCATAAAACATAATTTTATATTCTTTAAATAGATTGGATTCAAGGTGAATATATTGAATACTAACAAAAATATTGGAATATATGATCCAAAGGAAAATGAAGGAATCATACATAGATTTTCATCAACTTCTAAAGCTTATAGAGTACATAATAAAAATTCATGGATAATAGAAGAATCGGTTCATGGGAAGTTTGATGAAAGTTATCATTTTGTTCAGAAAGAAAATCAAATAGATGAACGTAAAAATTCATTAAAAAATTAGATATTTGAATCACATATAGATGATTGTGAAAAACAAAAAAAGGATTAAATTTAGAATAATCCAAAAGGACATGAAATAGGTGACCCCAAAAGTGTCATTCCTAGAAAACCTATAAACCTGTAAGAACATATTTTGAAAACTATAATAAGAAATTTAATAACATGATTTAGGTTAAGAAAATATATAGTAAATTTATCATAATTCTATGCATATTTATATCAATTATAAACTAAAAATTTCTGAAAAAACATTTGAAAATGAAATTTTGATAATAGCTTTGCAATAATAAAATAACCATTTTAGAAAAATAATATTTGGTAATTGGTTGTCATGCCATTTAGTAATCTAGAAATAGGTATCAAATGCGATTCTTTAAAATAAACATGGTGTCCAAAGAATGATAACTATAAATAAATCTAGATTATTAGATAAAGAGTATAATAAAAAATAAGAATTAAATTTTGCTGAACATTTTCCCCTATTTCTAGATTACAAACTATTCTAATCTCTATATATTACGGTCCATGTATTAATAATAAATTATAACATAAAAATGTAAAATCACCATTTTAAAATGGTTATTTAATGGAGGAAGATTATATTGAACAATAACCAGTTTTTTTAAATCCACATATACCAAATTATTTTTCAAATATACCAAAGAACTTTATAGACTTAAACAAGAGAAAATAGAATGGAATGAAATAATAAGTTATCTTGTAATAGAAAATTACATTATTTTAGGATTGGAAAGTTCTATTCTTTTAAAGAAATATATATATTTGAAATTTTACTAGTACATATTTATATAGAAGATGTTATGTTTTTGTTAAACTGATAAAAATGTTTATAATTATTTTTAAAAAATTATGAAAGACGAATTTGAAACAAGTATAATGGAATAATTAAATTTATTTATTAGGTATAAAATATATTAAAAACATTATGGTGATGTTTTAAATCAATTTAAATATATTTTTTTATAATGAAAAAAATTTCACTATAAAATAGTAAAACATATACAGCTACTATGTGTACCAACATAAAACATGATTTGGATAAAGTTGGAAAACTAGTTGATAAAAATTTATATACATGTTTGATTTGACGTTGTCTATATCTTACTACTTGTTGACTATACATTATGTTTTCTCTCTCTTTTGTGCTATATTTCAATATATCCATAAATAATCCAATCGTAATACAACAAAAATATTTTTTAGATTTTTAAAATGTATTATTTTTTAATATATATTTACTCGAATCATATTTTTTTTAATTAAATGTCATATTCAAATGGAAATTTTAGAGGATGTATGTTAGATAGAAATAGTAGTTCAGGAACCTATCAATTTTAAGGGAATTCCCTATTTTCATTGTCGTATAAGAAATAATATTTAGTTTATTTTTCTATAGTTGAGGCAGAATATATCTCTATTATCAGTTGTTGTTCATAAGTGTTTTGAATGAAACAAAAACAACTAGACTTTGGAGTTCACTTAAATAATATTCATATTTTTTTTGATAATAGTATTTTAATTAATATTTAAATAAATCATCTAAGCCACATGAAAATAAATAATATTGATATTAGTCATCAATTTCTAAGAGACAATGTTCTAAAGAACAACATATCTTTAGTTTTTTTCAATCCTAAATATCAAATTGTCGGTATTTTCACTAAACCACATTCCATAGGACGTTTTTAATTTAGTATAGGGGATTTAGTTATATTTAATTTTAATTATTAATTATTTTATATTAATTTTTAATAATTTTATTTAATTTTGTTTGTCTATTATCTTTTTAATTATTCTTTACAAAATTAAGAATTTATTACTATTTTTTAAAACAAATCTTCTCAAAATTAATGTTTATAATTATTACTCTCATTATGTGGATCCAGAACCTAAACCTACTTCATTAAAACTGTTATACCTCTATCTGTATATCTCAATGAACCTCAATCTTGATTCTTTTTAACTTTCCTATATCTTTTTCCCCTTAGAGAACTGAAAATATTAATTTTAAACCTTTAGATTTTATGAAATGGTGAACGAAATGACGATAGATGATGTTGGTCCAAGTGAAGATAAGCATCAATGCAATTTTGGAATTCATGGATGTGTTCTTAAATAGAAGGTAGTTGACTTTGTGTTGTTATTTTAAATGAATATAATGTTAAATAATTAATTATCTTTTCAAGGTCTATAATTTATTTTGAATGGAGAAAATATTGAGTACGTTTTGGATGATGAAACAAAACAGTTTTATGAAAATGCCTAATTTAGTTTTGGTTACAAAGAGTACATTTTAATTTCTAAAGTAAATAATATCGATATTAATTTTTCCAAAATATAAATATCTACGACAATTAAATATCCACATAAAGGTATTTTTAGTATCAATCATTGGTATATATTAAATGATAATCATAATTCTAAGGATATATGTATTTTAATTTTGGATATAACCAGTTATGAAAGATGTTTATTGAAGATAATGATTCGGAATAGAAGTTATTGGTCTAACTCATTTAATCTAATATAAAAAAATGGATTTATGAGTTAGAGAAAATTCACTTTCGAGATATGCATATAATTTTTTTTGATGTTAAGTGACATAAAACTCTAATTCAATAAATATATGCTAATATTTTTATATCATTGGTAACAGAAGAGGAAAAAATGTCATTTTATCTATATAAAAGTATTTTTTCATTAGTTTTGTATAATATTAATGAGATTCATGATTTTTAGAAATCCATTATATTCCATCATATCAATATTCATTCATCAAAACCTTAAAAAAGATTGGTTTCTATTGGTGAAAATATAATGGAAAGCAAATACCTATTGGTGTTAATGGCCAATATGAATCTACTTCTAATCCATAGGGTTAAGGTAATAAGAAACCAGCTCTGTCAATATATTTTCATGGTGAAGAATTTATAGAATAAAGAATATATAATGTTATTTAATCAATAAGGAGGAGACTCTTTTATAAGTTAGTGCTCCACCTACAATAGAAAATTATCATCATTCTTCTAATTAAAATAAAATAAGAAGAAAACATCCATTCTTATATCACAAGGCCTAGAAAAACAGAAAAACATGTCATTAATGAATAGGAAAATTAATTTTATTCAGGTGGAGAAGTTGAAAAAAATAGTTTTAAAAGTAAAAATATTATTTCTATATAAATAAATGATGATAATGGAGATAATCCTAAAGCTCAAGCAGAAGACCAGGTTCGTGAGAATTATCAATGTGATGAGAAATAGAAACCAACTATATATGATTCAGTTGAAATAAATTAAAATAAACTAGTTTCTATTTCTACTGAATCATCAAACGAGGATAATTCTGAATCTGTTTAAAAAAATATGTTTTTATCCCACTAACATCATCCTATGGTGAGAATGATGATGGTCTATCTCTATGGGATATTGAAATTGGGAAAATTTCAAAAACTCAAGAATTATAATCTTATGATTCTATTAATGATCATATTTATCGTTTGGTTTTTAAATATAATTAGATTAAATTAGAAAATTACACATTTAAATGTGTGGTGGAAGTCTCCATAAAATATTTAGGGGATTTTTAACGATCAACTGTTCTAAGAGGAGAATTTGAATCAGTTCAATCATAGGTGAATAGTCTTAATGAAAATTCTATCAAAAAGATATTTTTATGTATTTGAAGGAAACATTTATGATCAAATATGGAAGTTCAATACATAATATTTTTCAAAATCATATTTTTATAATTTAAATAAATATATTGGATGTAAATTTCAAATGATAAAACGTATCTAAATTTAAGAAAATTATTATACATGAAATCATGACACATATCTTGAGAGTCTAAAAATGTTTTAATGTATTATTGAGGTTTTTTATTCCATAAATAATCACATACCGAGACTTCGGTGCAATTTTACTCCACTTCATGTAATATTGGACAATCAAAAAGATCGTGTTGAGAAATTAAAATATGATGTGATAGGTATAAGAAGTATTTCTATTGAGTTATGATAAATGTTAAAGTATTTTTTCCAAACTAAAGAAAATATACATGAGTTTTTTAAGGTCATTTTAATTGATAATTTGAACACGATCTATGACTCGAATAAGTAGATGAAGTAGTGGGATGATATATTAAATATTAATTTTAATAGAGTGATATAAATTTTGTTATATGTTTATTTGGATATTCACATTTCATCAAATCATGTAAACTCATCTGAAACAACAAATTCTCTTCTATCCAATCCTAACACATAGCCATACTAGTTAAATATTTTTTTAATCATATAATAAATTAGATAGAAATTATTTTCTTAAATATATTTGTGTTTATTTTTTTACCATCTATAGTGTTTGAATATGAATAATTTGCAACCTAGAGTAACAAAATATTTACTTCTTATTTTGTGTGAAATTAAATATTCAATAAATAATTTTCAGGAATTTCTTTTTCATATCACAAAAAATGAGAACATTTATGTAAACACAAATTCTATTGACTGTCATATTTAACAAAACCTTTTTATAATCCCCTCTTATTATTCATAGTTTACAAAATTTGAGTAGAATCCAACATTTCTTTTGAAAAAATTCTATTTTTTGAGTTTATAATTCCAATATTTTATATAAATGTATGATTTATAGATATTTTGATCATAAATATGATGTAGAATTTTGGTTATGAATTTCTTTTTCAACCAAATTATATGAATATTTTTTATATTGATGCACATAGATACATTGGTTTGTTTTTCATAGTGAAATTATTATAATTGTTTTTTTTAATATTTTTTTTCAAATTTATATTATTTACGAGTTAATGTAATTACCTGACATGTTCAGGATAAGTTTTAATGTAACATTGAAACACTATTTGTTATATATTTTTGAATGTGAAACATATGGTTATTAAACCCTAAATTTTGAATAATTGTATAGACCAGATTCCCTATACTTTTGTAAAATTATGGATGTTGAACTAGACTTTCAAGAAGAAACCCTAGGTTTGAGAAACTAATGTATGGTTAAAGAACCCAAAAAACCCAAAATATTGACGATCAACCATTTCTTTTCAACCGTATACTAAAAGTTAACCCTATGTTTGACACGTTCAATGGTAGAGTTTATATTAAAGATATTTCCATTTTTTTCAATGGTATCATTGGAATTAAATATATTTTCAAAGATACCTAAAGGACTATTAAAATATTCATGTTTAATAGATTAAATTGTTCCAATTTCTATGAGATATTTTTGATTTATTTGAATGTTTTAAATACAAAAAGAGATTAATTATTGAGCATTATTGTTAGATCTATTCAACTAAAATAATATGATGATTCTGCTGTTAAATTTCAAGAGTAGAATCCTTTATATATAAAGTTCCTTTTTAAATACCATGTATCTGTAACTATGTATCGCTATTCATTAGATACATACTTGTTTCAATCATATTTTATATGTTTTTTAATCTTTTTTTGATGTCATTATTATTTTATTGGTTTATATATTGAAGATCAATTGGAATGAGTATCTCTTTGAAGATGTTATTCCATGAAAGATGATTTCATTGAAGGATAAGATTCATTTATTACCAGTTGCAAGTAAAATTGTGGGAAAACTATATTTTACAATCAAATCAATCACTATTTATTTTTTTGGGGTATCATCTACTCGTATTTAGTCATAGTGGAGTGCTAGCCTCTTGATCTATGATCTCTATAACTTTGTTTCACTGTAAAAAATCAAGAAATACCTTTAAAAGAATTATTTTAATGGTGTCAGCTGCCTATACTAAAATGAAAAAGTGGTGTGACAATGTGACCTATCAACTGAAAACATCCAATCTCACAAAGAGAGAATTGGTGGACATGAATATGTGATCTTTGTTCTCTGAACCATTATAAAAATTGTGTGTTTTTTCACATATATTTTTCAACAACATAACTTTGATTAAATAAGAAAACACTACATATATTCATTCTATATGAGGTGGGATAATATTTGAATTGATTATTTCAAGTTATAGAAGCCCCCCCCCCACCACCACTTGTATATCATTGTATTATTTTGAGTTATAAATATTTCTTACCATGATAAGATTTTGAAACCCACCTAGACACTTTATTCTAATAATCAATGTTTATAGATCATCATGAAGGTTCTTAATAAAAATTCTCAACATGTCCTCCTAAGGTAGTTTTAGTTTTTTGAGTTAGTTAAACCCTTCCACCTAGAAAGAAAATCTAATACCCTATCATTATCTTTCTTCTTACAATATGATAGGTTAAGGAATTCCATTTTTGTTTTATAGAGATTAATTGATTGAGGAACTATCTTAAATGATCCCCCCACACCGTGATTGGTTTGGATGGTAAATCGGTCTACTAATGAAGTTCATTCCTATTATGGTCTTCGTGGATCACTAGAGCATGTATTTGAATTGCTGCTCAAGAGTTCCCATCAGGTTATGACACAGATACATGTAGTGAATCTAGTGCCATTCTAGATTCCCAATCAATTGATTGCTTGCAATTTATGATTCCCATTGTTCGAGGGAGGGGATTTATATACACCAATTTGTGGTATAGATTTTTTTTCATCTGTACCATTATTTTTTGTCTTTTCATAATTTTCAATCGATTCACCAATTATATAATTGTTTCAATGAGCCGGGGTTGAGTTTCTCTCTAGAAAGGAGACATAATCAGGGGATATATTGATCCATGAGTAGTGTTTTTTCTAATATTCATAGTGGGTAACCTGTAGGGGATATCATTTGGGGACACATCTGACCTACATCTAGTTACATACACAATAGAGGGAACTCTAGATATCTCTCATCCCTGGTGTCTTTGTATATTGGTTGTTGGTTTCCCACATTAATCAGATGTTATAACTATACTTATTTTGTTATGAAGAATCCACTAGAATGAGGTGTATATAATAGTTATGTGAGATGATTATATACATAAAAGTTTATTTGTTGGGATATTAACATAGATTAGTTCAACATTAGGTTGTATCCACTCATTCATATCTTCTCTATAAAAATAACATCGTTCATCAAGTGTGAGAGTTTAAACCTCATTTGATGGTGGGTGATATATGGAAACACAATTACTATTTTCATTTGATGTTTATTTATTAGGATGTGGTATTTGAGCATTTGATGGTGTCCCCAAAATTTTAGTGACTCTATAGTTCCTTGTACAGAAACCTTCTTTAGTCATTTCCATATGAACAATATGTTGGATGGAAACAAACACCTCAATACCCCTATATCAGATTAAAATTATATAGAATAAAATAGGTGGTTCTAATGATGTTCCCCAATGTATAATTCATTACAGGTGTCACATTATTATTATAAAGATAAGAGGGTTGGGTTCCCTGAGAATATCTACTGAAATAATTGTGATCATCAACATCAATTGTACACATGACAGAATACATTTTTTATCACACACTATGGGGCCAGATATTTTTCGTTAATTATCACACTAGATCTATTAAGAAAAGGGTGACCCATAGAGAATCATCTGATTATTTCATCATGCATTTTCCAATAGATTATTTGGTCACAAAATGGGACCCATCGGGATGGTTTTATTTTTTGGAACTCCTCCAAATTGGAAAAATATATACCACCATTGGGGAGGAGGATAAGGTGAAAATACCCCCACCCATATGGGTTGGGGTTATTTCACATCCACTTCTCTGCTATATGAAACTAGATTTGTTGGTCTTGTGTGGTTGGGTTGAGTTAAAAATGCCCCTATACTTTTAGGATGGGGATTCTCTTATATGAATGTGGTAATTTGCCCTATGTATGATCTCTTTATCTTGTGTATTTTTTTGAGACTGTGAAGAGTAAAACGTTTGATTTAAATTTGATTTACTTACATTCAAAGTCATTTCTATTGTGATGAGTTAGGAAACACTAAAATAAGAATCATGCTTAATATATTGGGATTCCTCATGGAGGATTCCTTCAATGGATCACCCTTCTTAGTCATAAAGCTTATATGATTTATTAAATGATGATTACTACTGAGAGTTCCATATATCATGAGTATATTTTACATCTGAGATCCAGCAAGAAAAATTTGAGTTTCATAATTTCACTTATGGTGAGCCCTACTGATTAGGGAGTTGGGTGTAACCCAATACTCTTCCAACTTTGATTACCCTAATTCCGACCCTAGTTATGTTGTATTTTATTAATTGATATATAATTCTAAACATAGTATTATATGAGGGTTGAAATCTTTCCAACCATTTCCCTTATTTAATTATTCACATAACCTAATCCATATATATTAATTTGATGACCTATTTCTTTGATTACCTTAATATGATATTCACATCCATCAGAACTAATTACATTAATACTCATGTGTGAAGGGTTGACCAAATGTTCATATAAATTTCATAAAAACTTTATTCAGAAAATATTTACAAATAACTATATTGATGATTGGATAAGGTCCAAAACATGAACAATATATCGTCTAAAGCCAATTTTTTCCTCATAATAAATAAATCCATTTCATATTTGTTAGAGGATTCCCCAACTTGGTCTGGTCAAAGACGGATTTTCCATACACCTTTGGTGTAGGAGGTGGGTTGATGGGGGATTTACACAATTATTCTACAGGGTGAAAAATCCAAGTGTAGTTCTAGGAGTGATCATTCTCTTATACTATCTTCTGGTTGAGAAAGGATATCACTTTTTAATGATAAAAAACCAAGCACCACCGGCCTCATTTTCTCAAGTAAATCCTCATACGAGGTATTTTATAAAATATATTTGCAAAGTGTATAAATATATTTTCAAAAGAACTATTACCATAGGGAGGACCTTCCATGTAAATGCATTGATAGTTATGAATTCTATCGTTGTTCAACATCTAGTTGTAATGATAATTTCTATAGTGTATACCCTATGGATTACTTTTAGGGTTAACATTTGAAAAGGGGTGAAAGATTTTTCATTTGATCCTCATACAATGATGTTGGTTTACATTGTACACCTAAACAGAAATTTTACCTTGATCAATGATTTCATGACCATGAATGAGTGCTTCCTGGTAGATATTTTGGGGAGCATTTCCAGAGATGATGATAACAATGCAATGAGGAAGACATTCATATCTATGGTTGCTGATTCCATAATTTGGTAATCGATCAGAAAGATATCGGTCCACCATTGATAGATGTTTTATAACTTCTTGAATGAAAAAAATAAATAGATATATATCATTAAACTACTATTTGGTTTCAACATTCCATTAGTGATAATTAACTTTGTAATCTCTTTTTCAGAATACTAGAGTCGCATTCTGTGGCCAATGGATTATTTTGTAGGGAATATTTCATAAGATATTTTTATATTTCATAAAAAACATGATGATAAAGTTATGGAGTATTGGATATTCATTATGAAAAACAAGCAGTGGTTGTCTATGGGGTATAGTGGTCTCCATTTGGAATGTGTTTGTGCACTATATGTTATTTTCCATTTATCATGGTATTTTTACGATGATCCTCTTTGACGAGGGAGGAAATATGAATCTTATCCCAAGTGACTATAATATATTATTTATGGTTCACATAGAATTTTTAGGAGAGGTGGTGTTCCTAAATCCTCCACACTACTAATGTAGTCATAATATCCTTGGATAATTTTTGAATTTAGACAAAAATAGATTCTTGTCCATCCATCATTTCCTAGATGTGAGGGATGGAATTTATAGCTAGAATGGGAATATATTACCATTCCATGGATTTAAAATTTATGCTTCCCTACTCATATCCTCAATTTACTTTTAGTATATATAAGAAATAATCATGTAAATGGTAATAAATATTTTCTTCCCTACTATTTACTATTTAGTTGTGCTGATATGTTTATCCAATTGATTCCAAACAATATTGGCACTCTTGATATGCATGTGTAGGTATACGGGTCCACTCATATGTTTCACCATATCATGGGATAAAGATTATCTAGAAGGAAATATAATGTGAGATTATTCCTAGTTCTTTGATCACTGCCTATAAAGGATGTCGTGGGAACATGGTTCTGAGAGACTAGATATGGATCCCCAAGGGCGACATCCACATGAATCCAAGGAATTAATACCCAATGGGATTAGTCGAAGTTGTTTCTAGCTAGATAACATAAAGGTGACTCATTTCATAATACATGTACATCACTAACCACATGATCTACTTCATCTTGGTATGGGAGAAACTTGTTTTTTATTTTAGGGAACATCTCCAATAATCGATTGAGATGGGTATTGGTTCCATCTTCTTTTGGCCACCAGTCGTCATTGAGTGGGATTTTGGTGGGCTTCCATTAAATATAGGTTTTTACATGTAGACTATAATGTCATAATAGTTCCATTGAGACGGTTCTCTAGATCCATTGTGTTCAACACCTTGCATTGAAGAAGATAGGTTGGTGATTGAAACCTTTGGTTAGACATGGATCTAGCTTGTGTAGTGGTCGAAACATATGTTTATGATAATCGGAAGGATACCATTTGTTTTAGGGGATTCATTATGAATCTTCTTGGAGGTATACATGATTAAAATATATAGTAAAACACTTTACGGAATCATTACACAGAATGTGCATGCGTGCTATTGATTCACTAAAACATCGATATCTAGGAACTTTTCATTATGGGGGAGTATTTAAGGGAATATCATGTGGGTGACATAGTTATTTTGTAATTTAAATAATTCAGGTTGGGTTCACTATTTTTGTTTCACATCTATTCTTGTGTAGGTTTGGTTTTCAATAGGGTTATTCATTAAATAGAAAACACCCAATGGATCTCATATCAATGATACCTGTCAGTCCTACATTCCAAACAAAGGAGTTCATTGTAGAACTTTTAGAACAATAGATAAGTACCCATATTGGTTGAGAGGATCAGAATTTGGGATCATCACACCCTTTCAGGGGTTATTATTGCACTCTAATATAATATCTAACAAATTTTATACATATTCATGAGTCCATATTAAATTCCAAATATGGAACCAATCACCGCTATGTATTATAAATCAACTAGACATATATGTTGATTGAAAACCATATGTATGTATATGGGGTTTTACATCTTGGTTATGTTTCTTATTTTATGGTGTTGGTTTTAAACCATCCAATTAGATGATATGGAATTTATCATCATCCAGGGAGATTATATTTTATTCAATTTTTTGGGTGGGGCTCATGAAAGAGGTTTTCTATGTAACCTCATTAGAGAAATCAGATCCAAAATTTTATAGTTCCACTAAACATGACACATCATAACATTTACGGTCATGTGATAAGGACCATACCATATATTTTCATTTCATATGGAATGTATGTCTAGGATAAACATTCCCATCAAAGGATGGTGTAGGACATACCTCAAAATAGATCGAGAAACCTGTAACGGATATAGCCTCCCAAGTGTGGGGAGTGATATTATTATGAATACAACCCAATAAGGACAGATATGGAGGGTCACAAACAGAATATGTGTTTCTAGGATGGATATTATGCTACTAGGAATATGGACTAGAAATGATTTTAATGATTTTAGATTATTTGTTCTGACCATGGGATATGATTCCAAAGAATACCTTTAAAATTTGAATGAAACCCCATGTAGTTTAGAATGATGGGATATTACACCTACAGAGTAATGCCAAATGGATTTTCCATATATAATATGTCTTTATGATGATTTTTTACTTTTAGAACATGTCTCATTCAATATTAGTAACATTATTTGGGATTATATGGGGAAGGAGGCACATTGGGTAGATATTTGATCATAATGATGACCTGATCTCCACTGACATCTAGGATAATGTGAGACATTATTTGTGTGAAATACTAGAGAAATTTGATGATCTAGAAATTCACACAATATCCTTCATCCTCTAGCATGATAAGCTCAGGATAAGGAATATTTTCTTCAAGATATAGTATGGGAATAATATATAAGGGATTAGTTATTCATTATTTCAGAGACGAGTAGAGTAAGATACATCACATTTCCTTATCAAAGGGAATATAAAATCGTTCCCCTCACTTCCTAAATTGGGTAGGTCCCTAGAACCACCTACATGGTTTATGTAATTTTCAAAGAGGTTGAATAGTTGTAAAGACCATTATGACCCAACCTATTAGTTAGGATAAGTGCATGGCATATTTTACAAAGGGAATGAAAATAAAATTTGGGGACACAATAATGTGTCATGTTATTTGATTATACAAATATAGGGGCCTTTATGAACATATTGACATGTTTTCCTAAATATGGGAGATAATTAGAGAGTGTCCTATCATTGAAGATTTGAAAGGATGTATTACAAGGTGCATTTCTAATGTGATACATGATTATGTTGGAGGGAACATAAACTGATGGGTACTTGGAAGAGATTGTTCTGGATTCTCCAAGTTGATACATGATTTATCTAGAAGGCCTCAAACACACACTAGTGTTACTTGGGAGAATGTTCTGGCACCTAACACAAGTATTATATAGAAGAAAGTCAATTATAGAAATCTGGGAAACCCACCATGGGTGATACCTTTCTCCGACATCCAATGGTCTCCCTGGGCTATCATAGAGGGGTTTTGTGCTTGTCCTAAGAATGGAAAGTGGCCTTTCACCGAAAACATAAAAATGGGGAAATGTGTCTCCTTTTATAGCTCATTAGTTGTTTTAGAGACTTATAGAACTCTAATAACTAGACTCTAGTTAATTCACTCTTATTTAAACATTATGTGATACAAGGAGGGATTATTGAAATTGGGAGAATGGTTATTGAAACATGATATTTGAACCATATTTTAATCTTTCATTAATTCAAAAAGTAGATACCATGGGTCCAATTTATTAGAAATATCATAAACATGGGTGAAGGAGACAGTCTCTAAGAGTCATTTTCATAGGTCTGTCACATACTTTGGATATACATGTGTTGTATGCTGATACTATGATACGGATGCTCTATGTATACGAAAATATTTTGGATTCTCCATGTATAATTCTTTAACCAGGTACTCTACATAGGTTGGTATATACAGGACGCACAACACATGTGGTACGTGTGTGTTATGAGTGATGGAGTTACATGAGATCTAAAATAAATTTAGCAAAATTTCCCCAATTTTGACATCCATAATATTTGATTTATAATACCATTTGGTTTGGGTGTGTATTCAAATCAAACCATGTGAATCAAACTAATCAATTGTGCTATGCTCTATCAAACCCAATACAGTTTTTTGGTTTCCAAAATGTTATTAGAAGACCATGAAAAATGGGATTTAAGGCATCCGCACCTTTTTATTAACATTTTTCGGAATCCACAACCTAATATTAGTTGATAGTTTAAACCACCATGCCACTATATTTGGATTCATTTATAAGGAATATTATTCCCTTATTGTGGAGTTGTCTACGACAACATTAAAAGATAATCCACTTATTTTATTCTGGTATTGAGGTAAATTGATACTCAAAATTCACAATTATTATCAAAATGAGTGTTACATAACGGGTCATGACGAAATGTGTGTGTAATGAATTTTTTTATTCCAACGACATCAAAAAAATTAATAGTTTTTTAAAAGGAATGCATTTATTTTTTTACTTATAAATTTTTTTAAACCATATAACATATTTTATTTTATTTTATTTTTATATTTTCACTAGCTTGGATAATTTATATTTAATTAAATACTTGTTTAAATATTTTATTTTTGTGAAACAATATATTTTTTCTAAAATAACTTCTAAACATTTTTTAAATGTTTTCTTGTTTTAAAAAATTGAACAGATGTTTTTGGGCATTTGAAAAGAAATAATTATTCACCAATTACAAAAACAATTTATTCAAATTTACCTTTTGTTTTATAAGTTTATAATTTTTTTAATATGTACTTTTATATATATTTTTTTTTAAATTTTTTGAAAACATAACATTTTTTAAAAATATATATTTTTTATAAAATTTCAATCTCTTTCAACCCATATAATAAATTCTCTATTTTTTTATTTTGATATGTTATCTATATAGATGTGTCTATAAATTATTTTACTTGTGTATTTAAAATATGATATAATTTTGAAATTAAAATTTAAACTATATAATTTTTAAATTTTAATGTTTTATGATATATAAGAATAACAATATTATTGAAATAAAATTGTATTTTTAATATTTATATTCTAAAAATAATAATACTTCTAAATTAATATGGATTTTTATTTTTTGAAGCTATATAAACAAATTCAATTATTTTAAAAAAAATGTTAGTTTGATGAATGGTGAAAATTTAATAAAATAAAAATTTAGAAAAACATTTTTTCCAAAGAGGTCATTATAAAATATATTCTTCTACTATTTTGATGATATTTGGGCCTTATAATATTGACTTTTATCTATGTTGTAAATGTATCATAGCCGAATAGTTGATCCAAATAAGGGTTGGTCTACCTTATGGGTGAGGGAGAGTTGGATAGTCCATTTGAGTCATATTACAAGTGTGAGATACTTCATTATTTGTGACTAGTATCATACCTAATGTTATTATTATTAATAATTATATCAATTATACCATTTTAAATATAATAATATTAGTCACACTATTTTAGGGTTGGTTTTCAAAGAAGTTTATCTTAAATATTATTTTAAAATATTTTTTGTAATTTCATTAACTGTTTTGAATCTAAAACCGAGGAATTAATTAATGGATAAAATAAAAGTTCAGACAGTGCTAATGATAATCTAATAATGTAGATATAAAGTATAATTTAACATTAATATACTATTTTCATTCATTAAATTTTAAATCTTTACCAAATTTAAAATTAAATGTCGTGTTTATCACTTATGTTTTAAATAAAATCCAAGGAGGCTTCTTTATTAATTATAAACAAATAAATCTCATCACAATTAAGGTGAAATGTAAAACTTATTATTTAAATGATATAACTTAATGTATTTAAAATTTTATATTTTTAATAATGTATGTTTTAACATTCTTAATAAAAATTAATTAATTTTGAGTTTAAAATATAAACGTTATAAATGAATAATATTGAAAAAAATTCTAATTAAAAGATATTTTATAATTAATTATAAAAAGTTAATAAATAAAATATATAAATAAATAAATGTTTGCTCTCTTTCTATCAATAAATTTTACTTTGTCGTGATATAATATCCTTTCTATGTATTTTTTTATTTTGTTTAAAAGATAAATTTTAAATATTTTTATTTGATTTTTGATAAAATAGAAATCAATTTTGGATTCATAATTTTATAATTTGTTTATTGTGATGTTTTATTATTTTTTTATGGAAATTTGGAAAAAAAATTTAATGGATTAAACTTTTATATTTTCATATAGCGTATTTTTATGACATTATATGTATATAAACATGACGTCAAATTCTAAGAAATATTATTGATGACAATAAATGTATTTAATGATAAAAATTAATTTATTTAAAAAAATTAAACTATATATTGAAAATTTATACATAAATATTTAAATCAAATGTTATAAGATTTTTAAATAAAAATTATTTATTTATTATATTAAATAAAATATTTCCACGATTTCATTTAGTTATTAGTCAATTTAAATATTAAAAATTATTTTTTTCTTAAACAATTTATTATACATTAAAATTATTTAATTTTAATTATATTTCTTTTCATCCATGATTGAGAATGATTTGAAGTATTTTATATTTTCATTGAAATGTTATGAAATATTTTGGAATATTGTTATGTTCATTGATATTTCTTGAGAAGGTTTTATGTTATTGAAAGAGGATTTGTATATTATCTCATTTAGGGAATATATTTTTTAATAGGAGAAGGTACATTAAATGTAATAATTTTTTACAGATATGTATGATATTAAATTAGGTTGAGGGTGGACATTTTAAAAATAAGAACACTTGTAAAGATATGTAATATCTTTGATTCATATGTAATAACCATCATTACATAGAAATATGAAAAATGAAAGAGACTCCCTCTAATAATTAAGATATCATATATCTTTTGTATAAATTTTTTAAGGGATACATAAGAATTTTAGATCATTTGGTTAGTTATTTCAAAGTAAAAGTTACACTATAACATGTAAGACACATAACATCTTACTAATGATATAGTAGTTGGAAAGTATTGTGATGAAATTGAATTTATAAACGATAATATAAATATTTTAAAGTAAATAATTTAGAATAAAACATTTGTAGAAGAACTAGGTTAGGTTATACTAAACAAATTCTTTAAGGAATTACTATCAAAATTGTTCAAAGTGATTATGAATATTTCTGAGTAAAGAATGAATTAGTCCTTCCACCAAGAATAAAATTTCATATTATGAAGAATACTAAGAATGGTATACCATATAAAGTGAGTTTGTGAATTGTTAGATAGTTTTATTACAAGATGAATCTGACACCTCAATACATAATAAATAAAATAAAACCAGTGAGTCACATGCCACAAAAAATCATGCCAAATCATGAATATTATATTCTACTGGAAAATGAGAGGCCATGTTTTGAGTACAATCCATGATTTATTTAAGGTTTGATACATAATCCTCATATATACATGGATTTAAATGGATAATGTAGTCATTTTATCAAATTTTTAGAGAGAAAACCACTAAATGGTTTTATTCTATCATAGACATTTAGTTATTTTGGATACTGTATAGGAAAAGGCATATAATAATTTATGATACGATGTGAATTAATGAAAATTATATTTTAGAATAATATTTGATAAAATTAACTATCATTTATATTAAATTGAATTTCAAAAAATTCAGGATTTTCATTTTCAAAATAATGAAAAGAAAAAATCCAGGGGAAATACCAATTCAATAATGACATGAAAATGAGATGAAAAATTATTAATTGGTGGTGAATATATAAAGAGATATATTTTACCATGTGAAAATACTATATAATAATTCATTAGAAGCCAATAATAATTGAGGAGGAAGAATATAATATATTCCTTATTTCATGAATGCATTTCATATTCTCTATATCTATGAAGACGTTACACAAGTAGTGTAGTTTATTTTAATATTTATTATCATTTTAATATGTATAACTAGATGAATATGATCTCATATGGTGATATTGTGACATTTTTTAATTTCTTTGATGAACATGTTAAATATTATAGAAGATTGTTTCTTTAAACTAGATAGATTATGCCTAATTCTCATGAGTTATTGGATAAGTGTTGGGAAAAACTATCGGAAAAGGATGATAACTTCACACATAACTTTTAAACTCTATTTAATATTATGGAAACATATATGAATTGGACTCAACCTGATAAAGAAAGGATATAGTCACTGAGTTTGGAGACAAGCCTTGTAAACATTTTATGTTCCATGTATTACTTTTTCATTCCAATTGGATTTGACTAATGATAAGTGATCATGTTTTAGTGGATCAAATAATAATAGATCATATAAATTTATTTCAAAATATTTAATTATAAAATAATAATCATTAATGAAACCTATAATATCTCTATGGTTTACCATTTTTATTGAACATTAATTAGTATAAAATTTCCACGTATACCTATATAATATACATACACTATTTTTATATTAATATAAAATAAATTCCTATATTTTATTGAGAAACATACCCTAGAAAATATAATAAGATGACACACAATCTTATTTCCCCCATCATAGAAATCATAGATGTGAATGACGTAGAATTAAAAAAAACTTGAGAAAGATGATTTTATGTATTTTTATAGGAATATAAATAGAAATATAAATCTATATGGAATATAAATAAATAATATTTTTATGTCCTTGATAGATAAATTGGTTTAAAAAGTAATGATCTATTAAATAAATAGTGGTTTTTTTAGAAAAAGAAAAAACTAATATAAGGGAATGTGATATATAAAAAAGAAAATTTAAAAATATTACCATAAATGTGAATATGTAATGATATATAACGATGAAACCATTGAATATTATTTAAAAATATTTAAATATGAAGTTAAAAAAATAATTTTTTGTGGAGAAAAATAGGAATGCTAAACTATTTCCAAAATGTTGATGGAAATATTTTCTAATAATCATAATCTCAAAATACATGAATCAAAAGAGACAAATTATTCATCATAGCGTTATTTGGATAACAAAATTGTTCTTAATAAGACACAACATTTTTTATCCTCAACATAAAATATCAACAAAAAAATAGATTTTAAATCCCTGATATAAAATTAAATCATGAAAAAAGATGATAAAAACTGATTTGATTACAAATATAGAGAAGAGATGGATGAAATGCAGAAGAAAATTATATCTCTTATCATAATAAACATAACACTATGAAATGGAAAATAAAAATTATAAACTGCATCTGAAATGAATTTAATGTGGATAAATAAATAAAAAATTATATTAATATCCAAAAGAAGAAAGGTGGGATGTATGTTGTTTATGATCAGAAAAATAAACATTAAAATAGAGATATTATAAAATCTAATGATAATTTTTCATATTTTTGGAAATAAATAAATCCTCTTATAGATATAAGTGTAGACATATAATAAGAAACAAAGTTGAACCACTCTCATCTTAAATTATATAATCGTATGAATGTATTTCATAGAAATCAACTATTATCATGTATGTTGTCAAAAGGAAATAAGAAACCTCATGTAATAGAAAAGAAGAATGTGAAATAACATATAAAATAAATATGTCTATGATCGATTATAATTTTTTTGTTGAGTATATAATAAAACTCAAGAATAACTTTTGGTCAATAAGACATTAAAATCACCAGAAGAATGAATGAAAATAATATATTTTAAAAGACATATATGGTTATATTGAATAAATTTATAGGTACAAGCACATGGTGGTAGAGAAAGCCAAGGTGGTAGAAGATATTAATGAATAATTGGATCTAAATGTAGAATAATTAAATAATTTATAATAATGGTTTATTAAAGAATAAAAATAAATGAAGAAGTCACGGTAAAAATTTTATAATGTAATATATTTTATTATTGAGTCATCTCAAGATGATAAGATAGTTATACCAATAGGTTAGGAGGAATATTCAGCTATAAAAACTCAAATTAAATATGTTATTTATAATAGTGTAGATTTTTATACCATATCTAAACATGTCTAGTATAAAAAAGTTAATGAGAACACTAGTTCTATTAAATTATGATTTGGTGATAATTTTAGTAGGAACTACTCTACTAATTAATGGAATATATTGTTTTCTGATATACCATGGAAAAAAATATTTTTTGGATACAATTATTATTATTATAGATGAACTAAATCATCCAATGTATTTTGGATCTCTTCAATTAATATAAAAAAATACAATTCATACTGAAATAAAATCTTTCAACATTATATTATGATTTAACTGAGGGGTAGTAACACTAAAAATAAAGGATGCTAATTTGAAAATTTGATTATTACATCAGGGAATGTAAAATATTCAAAGAATAACTACTCATTTCTATGCACTCAAAATATGTTTAAATATTTAGTATAGAAATATATACTATGTTTAAAATAAGGTTACTATTTTATGAGTGTATAAATACCCATTTATGATACGATTTATATGGTGTTAAAAGGAATGGTATTTTAGGGGATGAATTAATAAGTAAACTCTATTTTTGAAAAATGAGTTTTGAAGGATTTTAAAATAGATAATCCATGGATTCTTGATAGTGGATATTTCAATTGTATGATAGGTGATAAAAATTTATGAATAACATAGAATTGATTTATAAAGTGGTAATTTAATTTAATACTGATAGTTCAGTGATAAATAAATTTTTGTGTATAATGAAAAAAGAATATATGATATTGATATTCAATTATATACTTTTTATTTACTAAATTAAACAAAATATATTGAGTGTGAGTTAATTGTGTTATGATATAAATATTTTTATATTTAATAATAATTCTTTAATAATCAATATCATAAAAGGTAACACAATTATCACCATTGGAGTAATAAATATAGGTATTTTGTTTTAAATTTATAATCCATTGAATTCTAATTATTTGATATTTAAAGATGAAAACATACTATGGAATAAAATAATTCTCCATGTTGGTTAGATATCTTTGATTAAGATTTAAAATAATGATGTTGCTAGAGCATTCCTTTAAATTAATATTGATATATAGGTCATCTATTAAACATGTTAAAATGGTGCGCTAATTCAGCGAACCCAAAAAATAATGTAAATTGTGTCAACTAGGAAAATTGATCTAATTAATCTAACTTATGTGGCCCTATAATACATAAATATACAATTTAAAATAATTTTATTTTAGAATAAATTTATTAATTCACCTAGTTATCCATTTTAATATCAATCAAAAATAATTTAGTTGTAGTATAAATGCTAAAAAGCATCAATATACAGTTTGAGAAAGAGATGCGAGTAGACATGAAATAGTTTTGGCCAAATAATTTGAAGGAATTCACTTGTAATTATTTTGAATATTATCTTGTGATGAATGAAATTTAAATCTAATATAGTGTTCGCTATACTCTAAAAAAAATTTGATAAATAATGAACAAATATAATTCTTGTTAAAATAGGAAGAACCATACATGCTAAATAGAAAATATAAAAATGCATTTGGATGGATCTTGTGTGTAAATATATTCATTTATAATATATAAACATGATTTTTACATATTATAAAGGACTATATATGAGATCGGGTATAACAATAATCCTTATATGAATTATATAATGATTTTTTGTGTTATATGATTCATCAATATCAAAAATTCAAATTTTACAAAATTTGAGGAAAAAGATGAATAATTGGTCTTCAAGGGCCATCATTACAATAGAATAGGATATAGGTGCTGGAATAAACCATTCTATAAGTTTGTGTATATTGGGATGTGAATTTTTTTGAAATATTTTCCAAATCAAGTCTAATAAATATTTAATATATTGAAAATTCATAAGCACAGAACATGTAGATTTATAGTAAAAATATTTAAAATCTAGATGGGACAAAACCATATGTTTTTATGTTGACTTGGATAAAAAAAGTGTTGAAGAGGAATGTCTTGGTGAATAGAAATTTATGAATCATATATTTTGTATGCATATATAATTTGTAAATATAAACAGTACTTAGGATTCTCCATTCCAAACTTGAAAAATATTGAAACTTTAGAATCAAATATATCATATTTCACAATAATAACTAACTTTAGAAAAAAAATATAAGATCATGCATGGATACATGATATTATTTAATATGATAATCACATTGGGAATAATTATATTTCATCAAATTTCACTAGACCAAAATTGAAAATTTTTATTATCACCATGTTGGTATTTAGAAATAAACTAAATAAAAAGTTTAGATCGTTTTTATTATCCCCATGTTAGAATATATTATGATGTTTTTATCAATATAATTTAACATTTACTAAAAACTATATCTAATTTATTTGAAGAAAATTTTTTATGTGGAGAGTTTGAAGATGTTTTATTTATTAGGAAACCTAAAAGTCGCATTCTTGATAGAAATTGAAGAATGATATATAGTTTGAAAGAATTTTTTTTACTAAAATCACCCATGGACAAGGTTCAATTAACATTATATCAATTTGAAATAAAAACATTTATCATGTGGGAAATTAGGAAACAACTTAAATATGAAATAGATGAGTTTATCTATACACATATTCATATTTTATAGAGATAAAATAATTTTTATAGGTGGTCAAATATGTGGTTGTGATGATTTTTAAAAACAATGAGTATTTATTAGTATATATCAATGATGTGTGAAATGAGTTCCTTTTTTGGACTATGAATTATCCAAGTATTTAACTATATAGTTTATCTAATTAAAATATTAAATAAAATATTAAATAGATTTGGAATAGAATACTCAAAATAAGCCTCAAAGTTAAATGATTTTTTAGTAAATTTAAAAAATATTATTATGAAATTAGCTTCAATCATAAGGGTTTTTAAAGATCATTTTTGGATTTATTTATAATAAAAAATTAAAAATATAAATTGTATATGTTTTTACTCTTTATACAAAATAAAAAATTGATACAAAAAAATTATTATATATATAAATGGTTCATTGAGTTATGGTATGATGTATAAATATAGTTAGGAATTAAATATGTTGGGTTTCATAGTAGTATATATTTCTTGATACATTAGTGATAGATATTCAACTCTAGATGTAACATTATTTTTAGGTTAATGTTGATTGAAATGACATAATAATAATAATAATCCTAGAGAAATTTACTACACTATTTAATGAATATTTATCGACAAACCATGACTATAAGAATTTTTTGAGGATAAATTTTTAGTTGTAAGACATCAAATTTGATTTTGAGAATCCACTAGTGATTAATTAAGAAAATATAACTGAAATTGATATATCAGATAACCCCATGAAGTACTCAATATCATTGAAGATTGATATAAAATATAATTTCATCAATGCAAAATTGGAAAATAAATAGATAAATCTGGAATATATTTCCACAAATGTCAAACTATATATGAGTTTATAAAAGAAAAATATTCATATAGGTTTCGTTGAGTTAAGGATAAAGCACAATTCTCACCATTCAACTCTCACTTGTGAAATTTTGGAAAAATACTCCCACTAATATTTAGATTCTATTATCATTATGGGATTATAAATAAACAACTCTTAAGGTTGAATAGTACATCGTTCTTTGTATATATTTTTAATATAATATTCTGTTTATTATAGATAATATGGAGACTAATTTAATGAGTGAAGTATTTGTGAAAAGGAAATCTAGGTTACATTGATGTGTTTTTCATGAAATAGAGATTTACTTATCTCAAAATCAATGTTTACGCTTATGGTGTGTTGCTGTGAAATTTCTCCTAGATAAAAGCTATTGTTTAATCAGTCTTGCTAAAATTTGTTTGTGTTTAAAAAATTTATAGCGGAGATTGAAGAGCACTAATAAATTTTTAATGTAAATTATTTTTTTTGTCAACTGTGATTGAGAATGATATTATTCTATTTAAATTATCTTTTCTATTTTAAGAATTATTTTTGGGAGGCTTATAAGTTCTGATAGAATACAATAAAATTTTAGAAGGGGTTCAGAGGGAATTTTTAGATGTTATATAATTTGATGATTATATAATAAATTTTTCTATTGAATTGGATATGTAGGATATTGGAGTTAATACATTTGTTACTTCTCTAGGGTGAGGTTGGAGGGGAAACAAAAAATTTGGAATACATTTCAAGAGAAAAAATAAAAACTTTTCATATGAAATATCCATAATTGTAAAGGAATATAGAAAATGAAATATCCTCCCTATAATATATAATATATTATGTTTCCTATATAGTATGTTTTTTATATCTATATAGGAAACACAGTTACATGAAGAATTATATAAAAAGAAATAATTAAACATTGAAATATATGAAATTTTACTTCTCATGAATCAGTTATCAGTTTAAAAATTTTAATCTCGGTTATATTCTAGGAATCTTGACTGGCGTAGACTTCCATGATATCTTTTGGTACTCTAATGGGGTATTCTTTACTCCTAGTGAAGGAATTGAATGGGGTTTGTGTTTTTTAGTTTTTTTCTATGTTACTTTTTTCTTTTCAATAGTGTTTTGTGAGTTCTCCTTTCTTCAAGTTATTATAATTAGTTGTTGGAACTCATTGATGATAGATATGACACATCAGTTGTTGTGTTTGTTCTTTTCATTCCACATTTATTTAAATTATACTGAGTCTTGGTTTTATGGTGGATGTTATGAAATATGGGTTGTTTATGTTTTTCGATTGGATGAGTTGGATGCTGAACAAGATTGATTATGATAATAGTGTTCAGTTTCATGATAATGGTGGTGGGTGATAAAACATCCGATAACAATTGTAGTGTATGGATAAATGTGTCATTGGGTTAAACATTACAAGATACACCAGTTCTAGTATTAATTTTATGTTTATATCTTACTACCTCGTGCAACTCAGATGCCCCATCAAGCATTTGGGTGGTCTACATATGCAGTTTTATTACATGGTTATGGTATATTTTGTAAATTCACAATAAAAAAAAATTCATATATATAAAATAAAACTATACATTAAAGTATTTTAACAAATACGGATTTGAATAATTTTAATTTATAAAACATATCAACTTTATTTAAAATCAATGATTTTAAAAATAAAGTCATTTGATAATATATTTCATATAACTAAAAAAACTTATTCAAGGAATAAACACAATAATTGATCAAAGAGACTATAATTAAAGATGTGTATAAGTTGAATTTGTTTTTTCAGTATATAGATAATTTTGAAATGTGAATCTTCATAGGTATGAGATTCTATCTTATGGTGGTTCTATAAATTATTATATATTTACACTATAAGGATATTCTAATTGCCTAGTAAACAATAAAGAAACAATTGCGTGATAACCTCGGGTTAAGAAATATTATTACATAGAGTCTTCGTCTTAATCAAGTGAAAATTGAGATTACAAATTAAAATACATTCATATGAATTGTCATATGTTCCATAAATTTTGTTTAAATTGGCATGAATATGAAATGGAAAATTATTTACTATAATGAATTTTATATGAGGAAAATTCTTCAATTTATTATGTTGTCATGAAGACATAGTGGGTCAAAATATTATGGAAAAAATGAGTTATGATAATTAATGATATCACCTGAAATTTAAAAAAATATTCAGGGGATTAATATGAAATTTAAAAGACCAAGAATTATTTAAAATTGAAGTTTTGTAGAATATGATTTTTGAAAAAAAAAATATGAGAACCAAAATAACATGAGGAATGGATAATATTTAGATGAAGAAGAATGATATTACAAAGTAGTTAAAGAGTTTAGAAGATAGTGTCAACCCTATCACAACAATAAAGAACCTTTTTATCGAAGGAGTGGATAGTTAAAGATAAAAAATAAAACAAATGAATATTTTAAAGATTATATTAACTTTTCTAAATAACAATGAAGAAATAATTTGTGATGTGTATTGAATATGATTATTTAATGGTACTTTCAACCTTTTAGTGGAAGAATCTAATCTCATATGGTGATTCTTTGTGATCTTGGAAATCAGTTGAAGATCCTGTTCATATAACTTTATGATTTTTTTGAACCCATGGGAGTAAATATAATTCTTGGGGATATTGGGTATGAGTGGATAAATACAATAGGTATATATTGGGAACTACCCAATACACCTGTAAAATATATTGATTATAGTGAAATATTTTTTGAATCAGACCCAACCCAATCATAGAAATGAAATTTTTATCCACCATGGGTATAATTTCGTTAGGTTCTTATGTCCATTTTATTATTTGATTTATTCCAATTCAATTCTTGTTGGATAATTCATCATATTTAAGTGGACTAGATTCTAATAGATAAAAAATTCCTATTTCAAAAAAAAACTAAAAAAACTACTATTAAGTTACCCCACATTATAAATGTTGTATGTATTCCCTCTCACATGATAAATAATGATAATTAATGGAATCAGCGTTTTTCATAGATTGTATCTTGAATTATAAATTATTCAATATTTTATTCAAGGATATCAATACCCCTTGGTATAATAGACACACCTCTTTGACCTATTTATCCTTTCTCCCAAAAATTCTTACTTTAACAACGATCGACTCAAAATCACTCCCTAAACACACTTATCCTAGTCATTAAACTCATTATGAATAAAAAAAACCTCATCCAAAGGTCTTATACTTAATCCAAATGAGGAAGTTGAAAAAATAAGGGTAATTGTTACTATTCCTTCACCTATCTTTTGAATTTCTTTCATTAAAATTTCATTTAAATTCCCTCTATATAATAATATATTCTTATAATTTCATGGTATTATCATCTTCTTTTCCAATTAAATATGGTTTTTTACATATTCCCCCTCATAAATCTCATTTCTTAATTCATTAGTATGATTTAATTAGGGTTACCAATTCTCTTATCCCATTTATTATTTTTATATTATTTTCTATTATACTTTTCAGATATTTCCACCTGTTTGTTTCGATTTTTTATTATAATGAAATTAATAGCATTTTGTTCCAATTTTGTTTATAAAATATTACCCATTACATATCATCAAAATATTTTTCATAACTCATTAGTATTTTGATATAAGTGTTTTAAAACACATATATTTTTATTTCAATTCTTTTATTACCCTTTCCATAAAATAATTATTCAATAATACTAGATCAAAAATAATAGGATATTCTAATATATTGTTTTTATAAGACATATATCTTTATAAGTTATATTTTTATTTTAAATTATCTGTAAAACATTTCTCATCCATGTTAGTTTTATAATACATATGTGAACAATAATGTCTTCAATTCAACTGTGACAACTAAAAATTATTTTAAAATCAAATTTATGATATATAATATTAATAATAAAATTAATTTTTTTAATGATTTCAATGTGATAAAATAAAAATTATCGTCAATACATAATATATTAAAATATATAACATTCCTAAAAGTTGAATGGAATTAAAACTATACCATCCACCTTTTTATATTATAAAATCATTTTACAGGGATATTTGTTCATTAAAATTATATTGAATCAGGATTCATAATATGAACTAAACATCAACAAATGATAGGCATAAAAAATCTAAAACTTATTAAAATTGAATAAATGGTTAATAATTATTAACAATGGTGAAATGAAAAGGTAAAATTATTTGAATATTATAATTAATAAGTATAATTTTATTGTTGATGTAGTTAGGGGTGGAAACTTTTATTCAAGGTATGAGGTAAGGTATTGTCTTCCCAATATTAATTTCTCTTTATTTTATAACAACACTTATATGTTATTTAAAACAATATATTTAATGATGTAAATTCACATTTTGTTTTCATCTTATTCACTCTTATTTATCGCTCTCATATATTTTTATTGAACACCGTAAATTTTGTTAATGGGTATCTCTAATTCTTATTTTATATTTTTTTATGTACTTTATCCCAAATTATATATCTTCCTTAACTTATATATTTCTTTATATAAAATGTTTTTAATCTTCGTGATATTTTTTAAAAAGATTCCAATATTTCTATGACTTCTACAATAAAATCGTAACAATATTAAATTTACACTCTATGGTGTGGTGCTTGATAATTCGTAGTCTAGGATGAAGGTTGTTTTCCTACAAAATGATTCCATCCATTTGAATAAAGAACTTTTAAAAAATACCTATTATTTAATTTTGCAAAATTATTTATTACTAATCTTTTTTTATGTAAATTGTTTTTCTAAAAAATTGTATTTTATTATTTTCCCAATATTTTCATGTGATAAATGAACTTGACATATTATTTGATGGGTGGTACCAAAAATTCTATATCCAAAATAATCATTAATAAATATCATGAGACAAAACTCGTTTGAGAGGGTGGAGTCTGCATACACTTATATGTGTCATTTCATGTTATGAATCCTTAGTTTTATGATTGTGATGTTCAATATTTCTTAGTGTATAATTATGAGGTCTTTTATAGTTTTATATGTGAGAATATATCTTTTATTTTTGTTACTACAATCAAGAAGGGTGTTTTAATTTTATCATTAAATATAACTAATTGATTGCTTTGAGTTATCATAAATTTATGATCTTATTTATAAATTAATTCAATATATTTTATGATATTATTTTTTTGGTTTATTTTATATTTTGGTTTTGTATATATTATCAATATGTAGTGGTGATAATGTGTATTGTGAAGAGAATGTTTTGTGCTGACTTAATTTCAAAATAGTATATGTCAATAAGTATTAAGATGATGAATGATGATGAATATATTAGATCTTAGAGTTTAGGTACCAATGGCTTGATGTACGAAAAAGGAAGACTGAAAATAATATTAATGAAATAATGTTCAAACCTATACTATATTTATTTAAAATTAATGAGAAAGTTGCCAATGAATCTTTTGATAATGAATGAGATATTTTTAAGTAGTACTCCGTAAATTAAAAAAGGCTCACAGTTATTTATTCTAAAATTTAATTGGAAATATTGATTATTGTTTTTGTGGCGGATTCGTATATTAATATATTTATTAAATGTTTTTAGAAATTACATGTTATTTCTGTTGTTTTAGTATGATGATTACGAAGGATTTAGTTAAATTTTAATGTTTTTTAGATTCATATTTTTGAATATTTGTAAAGGAATTGGCTGCGTAAGAATATGTTTCATGTCTATGAGAGTAACGCTATACAATGGAAGAATAATTTGTAGAAAATATAAAAATAAGAATAACACTACACTATGTAATAAAAAATGGACATTATAACTAAATGTAATATTAAACAATCAAAGAAACATAACATAATATATAATAGTAACCCAAATTTGTTTATGAATAATTTCGATTCTAAAAGAGGTATGTTTGTATAAAAGGGAGATTCATGATATTACTCTGAGGATATTTAATAATAAATTTAATTTTATAGAGGTTATGTGTGAGTAAACTATTTCAACATTAGAATTAATTTTATATTTCATAAGATTAATCTATTTTTCTTAAATGTTACATATGATACATCTCGGTGTTATGTAAGAGTAAAAACTTTTTATGAATGAATAATAAGCATATAAATCAAGTTGTTATTTATTGTTAATCATTGAGAAAATAATCATCATGGACGATTTAATAACAGGTGAATCAATACAACATTTATGCTGTGTTTTTAAAAAAAATATCAGGCTTGGAGATGAAGCTTTACAACACATCGATATATTTTCATATGAATATGATTATTTGTAAAATAATTATAATATTTAAGGATTCATGAATGAGTGAATAACCATATATTCATGTATATTTAAATAAATTATTTCAGAATATATTTTATGGGATAATTGTTAATATTTAATAACAACTCATGAGTCGATTTATGGTAAAATTACCAAGAGGATATCAAGATTATTCATTCACCATTTTAAATATATGAGGTTTTCATTGATGGAATTGAAAATAATTTCATCTTTTTTATTTTATAGTATTTCTGGGTAATAATTTTGAGTCTAGGAAGAATTAATTTTGATGATATAATTTGATGGTGGTAATTTATTAAAATAGTTCTTATTTTAATATACATTGTCATTAAATAAAACTAATTGAGATATTATAGACTTGTGACTTCATAATATCTTTAATGTTTTTGAAAAGAGAGAGCTATTCTGAGGTTCATACCACTACCATTACAAGTGTTGATGTTCTCAAATAACAAAAAGTGATATATATATGAAAATAGTAATATATAAGAGAATAAGAGAGGTGACCTTATAGGTATGAAATAGGGGGAATACTATTAGATATTTTTAATAATGGTTCATATATTATTAATCTAACATTATGAAGGACAGAAAAAAAATATTGATTCTCAAGAATGATTTGGTTTGTTCTTATATTAAAAGATAAGTGAGTTGTTTCTTGCTAATACAGTTTGTATTTTGAATGTAATCTGGTTATTCCTAGATATATGGGTTCATATCCATCCCAATTACGTCAATTTTTTATTAATAATAATAGATCCACTATTTATGAGTTGGATAACAACCAAAATAAATTTAGAACGTGCACATGCATGGTCAGTAATCCTTATAAAAATTTACATTCATTGTTTATTGTTATTTTTATATCATGAATCTAGTCAAATGGATTGAGATAATGATTTTATTTAAATTAACAAAAATAGGTGCATAGGTAAAGTGGGACATGAAACTTTTAAAAACAATATTATATTGATTAAACATGTTTCCAATGTACCTGCATTGATTCTATGGGAACAAAATTTTGTAATATATTCCTAGGTACCACATCTAATTTGATTCTCAAAATACAAGGACTTTTTTATTTCAAAAAGAATCATGATGTTCTGATTTAGAGATTATTTTTCTAAAAATATTAAAAATAAAATACCATATAAGTCTTTGTTGACACTTATTTCCATTATAGGGTCCAATGAATCACAAAGGGAATACCTTAAGAACAAATAGGGTCACCATTTGAAGAAAATAAAAAAATTTAAAGGCATAGACTAGGAGCCCATTTGGAGTGAGGCGTGCAAGTAACTTGTGTGCTGCGCAATTCACTTGCACGCCCTATTTGATTTTTCACACAAGGTGAAAGGTGGCCTATAAATAGCCCCTGTGGGCCCCCATTTCGAGGGACGGATTTTCAAAAAGTCAAATTCATGCTCTGGTCGCCCAAGGCTTCAACTCAACTCTTCCAAAATCTTCTAAGGTAACTTTTTACCTTGAATGGAAGACATGATGGAGTAGGATAAGGCCTAAGTGTTTAGAATTCAACAACACTTGTGCACCTATGTTTCCAGACCTCCTTAATAGTAGAAACACTTGGGAGACTCCCTACCCATTCAATGATAACTGTGTACCACCCTTTTGGAAACTTTTTAGGATAATACTGATGGCTTGAGTTAAGTCTCCCCCAAGTATTACCGTACAGATTCCTCATCTCCCTGGTGAACCCATGCTGTGCAATTACACTTTCGTGACAAATAATTGCACACCAACTTTGTTTGTGTGTCTCTCTATCGTTCACCTCTCCACTTCAAGATATTAGCCTCCAAATCCATTTATGGAACGGTTCTTTTATTGGCTTCCTCATCTGACATTTTTTTTATGAGAACCTCTCCCAAAACCTCAAGACATACAAGATTTATGTCACTACGGTTAGAGGTTTTTCTCCGTATAACCTCTTCTTTTAAGACGTGAAGACATTTTGATTCAGGGCATCCTCCTCAGATGTAAGACACATGTTCCCTTAGTTCGGGCCACCTTCTCAAGAATAAGACCCAATCACAATTCCTTTAATTAGGGAATCCTTTTCTTGAGTAACCCCAATGTCCCCTTAACCTGGGCCTCCATCTCAGGAGTAGGCCCAAGTCAAAATTTCCTTTAACATTGGCCCTCCTTCTCAAGAGTAAGCCCCAAGTTATAAGTCCCCATTATTTTGGGAATCCTTTTCAGGACTAAGCCACGATCTTAATTTATATTTATTTGGGCATCCTTCTCAGGAATAATCCCCAATCATAAGTCCCTTTTAATTTGGGCCTCCTTCTCAGGAGTAAGCCCCGGGTTACAACTCCAAATCCTCATAAAGTAAAAATACCTTTATAGACTATGCTCCTCGGCTTCTTTCCTGATGTCCTGGTCTTCATCCACTTGAGCAGTCATACATACATAAGCCCCACATAATTTCTTATGACTATATCTTTCATGGCACAATCATCAGGTTTACAAATACCTCTTATTTCTCACACCGAGCATGACTCACATGAGATTTTAGTGTCAAATTAATCATGACATCTCTTTTTGGGCCGTTAACCATGAATAATCCCCATATTTCATCACTCAAACTACGTGGACATTGATCTCTACCATAAAATTAGAGTACATAGGAAGCTTTTCTAAGGTTCAATCCCATATTTCATTAATTATTTTTTCGTCCCGTATGACGTTAAACAATATCCTTCTTACAGAACTACATAGATTTTGATTCCTTTTTAAGCAAGGATATATAGGTAGCCCATCTGCGAGTATGATCCCAACTCTGAAATAATCAATGTATTTCTGAATGACAATAAACTTCAAGTGCCCCACTAAGTGGCTTTAAAACCAGTATGGTATTCATAATGACCATGATATTTCTATATAATATATTGAAGGATACCATTGACTATGAATCTCTAATATATACAGATGATTATCCATTGATGAAGAACCTCAAATACATATAAAAGATTTTACAAATCCCATATATGTCAATCATCAACTGAAAATTCTAAAGGAAATCTCATTTTCATGCATGTTGAATAAATAAGGATTCTTGAACATAACTTAAATCTATAAGAGAGTCCCGGAGTAAGAAATAGTTCCCCACAAAAAGGTGTGATGAGCCTGACCTTCCATCCTCTCGACCAATGCAAATTCTTAAGACACATCAATACACAACTAATGAGCACCTACCATTGGAAAGTATGTCTAAATGGATATAAAATCATTGGGTGTTTCCGGTTCTATGAATAGACCCGTTAGAAATAGATTTGAATGTTTGAACCTGAAACAAACAAGATCATCCCCATTTCTAGACGAAACAGTCTCTTACTAATATAATAATTAATTACATGCGAAAAATGTAAAATCCACTATACTTGTGTAAAGTGGAATATATTTTATATTTTTACGATTCTGTAATCATGGGGAAATCATATCTAGTATAGAGGAAAATTAATTAGTGGAAAATTTTCTTTTGAGATAATTTTTAATAATTCAATTAAAATATTTTCCAAATCATTGCATGAAATAAGGTAACTAAGCATTCATGTAAATAAATTTCTAATCCTGAATTTAGTACTAGAAGGTAAGATCATCCTCTTTCAGAATTAAATGATAATTAATATGTGTTTATGAAGATAACATTGCATATTTTCTCTGAAAATAATTACTAATAATATTAGTGGATCATTTAAATTCTATTAAAATGAGATTATCTAACATTATAAAGATTAATAAGGAATGGAGTATGTATTAACATAAAAGAAATAGAATATTTAAATCTCACAAAATATGTTAAGGAAAAAAGTGTTACCAATATTAAAGCTAAATAAATATTCTACAAAACTATGATATAATTTCTATATGAAATATTATAAAATGGTGATATTGATAAAGGGTTAGAAGATAATATTCGTCCATTAGAAATTGTCTTTGATGTCAATAATTTCTAGTTGGATCTAAAATCTAATAATAATATAAGGAATTAAAATATATGGGTAGTCATGATGAAATTATTTATGATAATGTTGGTAAGATAAGAAGAGAATGTAATGAAATCATGAATTCAATTAGAGAACCAAAGAACATGACTAATCAAAAAATATTTTGTGTCTAAAGGGAAAATGAGTATTCTAGAAACTACTCATGTTGATTCTTCAAAATAATATATGAAAAAACTTTCCCCCACTGTTTGTTTATGTGTAGATCTTTCACCTAATGAAACACTATCTAATGGTAAGAAGTTATTAAATTCATTTAACGGTGATTCTATTACATGATTAATAAAAGTGGTAATCATTGTTCATAAAAAATTATATTTGAAAATATTTTTTCATTTATAGCATAAGTTAGAATGAAAAATATATATAAATATGTTTGGATAAAATTTATTATAAACCCACCACTATAGAAAAAGTGGATTTATGGATGTAAAAGAATGTTTTCCTAAAAGGTGGTAAAAATGAAGGTGTTATCATACAAAATAACTACATGTTAAAGCTATCTAAATTTAATTTTAATATATTAAAATAGTATTCATTTTTAATATTTGGAGGAGTGAATCATTTGGTAAAGGACTATTGATATTTTTTATAATATATAAATTATTAAAATAATTAGATGACTTAAATCATGGAAGATAAAGGCCATGTAAAATAAATGTATATATAAGAATAATATGAAAAATACATATTTTTAAAATATATTTTAATTCGTGGAATATATTTGGGGAAATTGAAACATAGGTATTCAGAGAGGTTAATCAAGTTTGTTATAATCAAGATTATATTGTATTTATTTAATTAAATTATTCAAAAAAGATGATAATGAATATAATGAATAAATAAGTTTTTTTCCTTAGGTTATAAGGAAAAGTAAGATACTAAAAAAACTTATCCAAATAAGCGTAATTATGATTCTATGTGAAAGAGAATAAGATCCTTCTATCGCATGTTAAAAATAATCACTATAGAATATTTAAAACAAACCTTGGCTATGGGTGTTGATATAAGAATGTTGGATATAAATTAATTAAATGTTCAATATATAAATTTAGTAAGAGGATTTGTTTGCTAGAACACATATATAATAATATATTTGATGACAAATTTCTTGATATTTTTTAAAAAGAGGGTGGTTTAATAGTTGTTGAGACTCCATATCCAGTAATAAATTATTAAATACATATTCCAAAAAATCATGATATGTTTCATCAGTATTTGGAAATTTTTTTAAAGATAAATAAAGAACTAGAGAATTAAATTGTTATGCTACTAAAATGTACATATGAAATTCCAATTAATTTTAATATTGAATGAAATAAGAAAAACAGGTTTCCCATTGAAACAAATATCATTTAAATTAATGATGTTAGATTGAAAATTTCTTTCAATATTAGACTATACAATAAAATTTTTATTGGTTAATAAGAAACTGTGTGCATTTTATCTCCCCTTATTGAATTTTTTAGAACCACTTTATTCATATGCATATTGTGTTTGTTTTATATTCAAGGAATTAAACACAATTCAGGAATTGGAGGGTTATAATTATGAGTGATGTGATTTTTTAATATAAAATTAGAATATACATATTGGAGTTACTAATTTTGAGCTAAATCAAATTTTGTAGATATATAATTTATTATATTCTTTGAGATTACTTATTGAAATTAGTATCCTCAATGAGTAAGAGTGGTAGTGTACCATTAAGGAGGAAAATAATTTAGAGAGATTAAATAAATTCATTATTTCATGTGAATGAAAAAATTATAAAAAGGATATTGAAAGTACAACTGTTTTGTTATTTTCATCACTCCTTTACTAAACTTCAATTGATTTAACTTATTTTCAAATTATTGGGGAGAAATTAGATCTCTCCTTGACATAAATAGTTATAATATATTGAGGAACACATAGATTTTAAAGGCAATATAGGGATATTGATTAGTCAATCTTATTTTCTAAGTTGTTCCTTTCTCAAGGAGATGTAGTTTGGATTAAAAGATAACTTTATTATGACTTTAATATTTCCATTTACATTCAACGATATGTATATGAAAAAAAAGAGTGATAATATATTGAAAATTTATTATGCCAATTAACAAAATAAAATAAAATAATGGAATATGATTAATCCCATGGATATTGAGGTATTGTGTTTGTATTCTATAATAAATAATGTTATATGTGTTGATAATGGTATCAATATGTCCATGTTGATGAATTTTGAATTACACATTGGTGTATAGAGTTTGAATTACCCTTAGTTTCATACCAAATTAATGATAATTGTTAATAATATTTAAGAATATGAGAATAGAAAGATGTTAAATTTATTAATAAATAATTAAAGCATTATTAATTAATCATGGGATAATGGTTGAGATGTGCAAAAGAAGTATTGAGTTAATTCAAAAAGGATATATTTTATTCTTGTCTTTATTTCTTCAAAAATTATTTTATATTTTTTTATAGATAACAATGTTTTTAAAAATTTATATGGTTTTTTTAGATGAATTGGATCAGATAAGGTTTCTCAGTTATTAATTGATAATGTTGGAGAAATAATTATGAAGGTTTTTATTTTTTATTATTTAATATATGGAAAAATATTGACTATATAAGAATAATATTATCATTCATAAGTGTAATTATACAGTTTATATAAAATTACTAATAAATATATGATATTCAGAAATAAATTTTCACTATAAAATAATAAATCTATAACAATATAGAGGTTACATAATATAATTTTAGAGATCTCATAGGGTATGTAAGATTAAATTGTAGTTATTTATGAATAATCATGAGTTTTCCTCAGCTATGTAAGACTAAATGGTGGTTATATCAGATTATTTTGTTGATATATATGATTAAATCTATTGTTATAGTGGCTATATAAGATTAATCATTTCTAATTTAAGAACATATTTGATGTTATGTAACATTAACCTCTTTTTTTCATAAGAATTTTAACAAAAATATTTTTTCATGTAAGAGTTAAATATATTTTCAAGTGATTTATATGGATATATATTAGATGATACATAAATTTTTCTTTGGGAATAAAAATCATGACGACAGATTAATTAATCTAAGACATAATATATAATTTTTTGATTTTTTATAAAGTATATTTCACTGTGATACAAATATTTACACCAAAATATTGTATTTTCATGTCAACATGAATATGTGGGAAATAATCTGTGACTTTTGTAGAAGTTTAAAGGAAATAATAATCCATGATTCATCCATATTTAAAGAAAATATTTACAGTGATTTTTTCTGATAATTATAAATATTTATAAGGATGTTTTGACTATATTTATAAGTATAAAGATGAAATGATATCAACATTATCATTTATCCAAATTCAAAATGTGATGGCTAGGATATTGGAATTGAAAAACGATTCCACATTTAAAATATGAAATATTTTCCAACTTAATATTATAAATATATAAATAAAAATATGATTCTTCATACAAGAAAAGTGGTGAGAGTTTAATCATGTACTTATTGTTTCAATCCCCAACATCTATGAAATTTAAAATGGAGATAATTATTCCAATGGAAAATGCATATTTTTAGTGTTGAGGATTAATAAATATGTAGTGAAATACTCATTTATATTGAGTATATATATATTTTAAGGGATAAAATAATAAACTAAAACTTCTAAATAATATAAATTCTGAAGATATGATGTAAATATTGATTGGATGATATTGATTCCACTATAATTTTCAAATATGTTGAATATAAAGATATGAATTGTCTCTACAGAGATTCCATTGAGAGGGAATAATAGACTTATCCTTATAAGATTCTTGTAACTAATGATTCAAATTTTATTTACGATATTTGCTTATACTATTTTTAATTCTTTATGAAGGATCTAGTCAAATCAAAATTTCATGGAAGGGATTGGTTGGTGTATGTGTGTAATGATCAGTGAGTTGATGCCTATTAAGGATGATTTTGTCTTGCATATAATATAATTGGTCCTACATATATGGTTTCTAGGATATTCCCTTACCCTAATGTCATTTTAGAAAATAAGAGATCACCCATGTATGATGGGGTTAAAAATGACCATACACTATGTATTATATATCACATTATGACAATTCTATGTAAATATATATTTAAATTGTTTTTTAATTTTCTTGATTTCAATGCATGAATAATTTCTATAATAGTGATATGATAATTTTAGAACAATTAAACATAAAATACTTCGTATTAATATAAAGAATTTAAAATTGTACAAATTTGATCATAGTGACTCACATCCATATTAGTGTGTCGGCATTGATCCCTTATAAAAATAAAATCCCAAAATTGTTTATGATATTATGTTTTGTTTATTATATATTACATTCCATTGTACACCAACCCTTACTTATCATATCATCTTACTCCTTAGGTATTCATATTTTCTATGAAATAAATGAATAATTCATTATTCAGTTTTTGGATAATAAATAGAGGAATAATGAACAATTATTTATTTCTATTATGTTATTTACTTTCATATAAAATATAATTATAAAATATTTATCTAATTAATTGAGAGTGATAGACATTTAGATATTTTTATTTTTTATAATACATTTCTTTGAAATCCATACTATTGAATCATGATACAACACCCAGTATATAAGAAATTCAAAATAAAAAATCACAGATTTAGATAGGGTGAATAAAATCTAATTTTAAGAATTCAAAACCAATTATATGTAATATTATAGATTTTGAAGAGGTAATATCAACAATGATATGGAATATCATGAAAAAATCTATACATGTCATATATAAAACAAGGTTGTTCCTCTTTAAGAGACTGTTGTCCCTAACCACTCATCAGCATCTTCTCCATCGCCAAAAAAACCACTACACCAATATGGTAGGCTGAGTTTACACCTCCCTAAATCACCAATATTTACTACCACTTATTAAATATATTAATATATCATATGTAAAAACTATTAATATTTTTGAAAATACAAATACTTTGATCTAGTCTTAAATAATCATCCTTAGTGATAGATAATTACAATAATGGTCCTATAATACTAAAATTTGATGACTGTATAACACATCCACCATTAACAAGATGAAAAAAAATTCTATAAAAATTCATCATAATGTCAACCTTGTGAAAATGATAAACCACTAAACTTGAACCCCACTAATAAGTGAAGATGAGAAATATCAAAATGTAGGAGAAAAAAATATCATTATGGTTATATATAGACCTCCATAGTACACATTTATCCATCCAAGAGTTAAAATGATTATACAAATACATCACACAATTTAAAATATTCATAAGGTTGCCACTTTTAGATTTTCACTAACATGACCATATAGTAACACTTTGGGGAGACCACAAAACGTCTTCTATAAAATAATATAAATATAATGACATAAAAATAATTGGTCAATGGATCATAGGGTGTCACAACCACCAAAAAAAGGAATAATGAGACAAATGGGACATGAATCAACCAAATAACTCAAATATATCATTTGAAAAATAATTAAACCATTGAAAAAGGAAGGTGGGCACTTAAAAGAGCACTGAAGTGAAAAGAAATATGAATAAATATAAATTTTTCTTCAAAAAACTCCTCTGTTGAAATTCCAATCCACCATGAGAACCATTAAGCTAGAATGATAAGTGGATTGGTGTGAGGTGTATACTGATAAGGGAAGATTAGGATGTACTGGATTGTGAATTACATTAATACAGACATTAAAGTTGAGTAAAAAAACCCATAGAATCAAATTCTCCAAAGAGGTGGGATCCACTATCAAACAATTATAATATAACTAACTCTAATTATCATGCCCATCATGATGTATAACCAATGATGAATTCAGAGATAATGGCTTACCGGGAAAGAGAAATATAGATTATGAATGTTACTATGATGAGATATAGATAAAACACCCAACACAAAAACCATATAAAAATTTGATCACAATAATGGAAAATATGAAAAACAAAACAAATACACAATGAGCACCTCATTTTAATTTCATAAGGTGGATAATTCGATGCAAAAACTTTTGGGGGGAATTAAGAGGAAATGAAGAGTGTAAATAAAAGATATATAGGGGAAGAATAAGGTGAATCCATAAGTGATGATATAGTGAGCATCCATGAGAGAAGGTTACCCCCCAATCAGATGTAATGTTATTTTGGTATTATATTATAAGTGTAATGAATAATTTTTACTCATAGTATCTCATGTAAAGACTATTAAAATTAAAATCATTGAAACCTTTTTTATAATCTATAGGAGCATTATCTAGATGAACACATTTGTAGGGAAACAATTGTTGTCATCCCCTAAGAAATTATATAATTTTTCATATATATAATATGTTATATGAAATTTAAAAAAAATCATTAGAATTTTGTATTAAGATTCTTAATGTAAATTTTTATTTTTGTAAAATATATATATTATATTATTTGTGAATGGAGGACAACTGACGGAATAAAAATCATGTCATCCCCCGATATCACTGTAGGTATTTACCTACTCAATGAATTAATGAAAGGTGAATTAGACCTGAGAAACAAATAATATATAAGAGAAAATTTATTTAGGACAATAAAAATATTTTTTCCTTCTTATATAAAATTTCATACACTAAAAATGGTGCAATAATGTCAGATAGTTTAATGATATAACACACTCTATCATCCAATAGAACAACTAATCCTTTCGTGGATGCTTAATGGAATAAAAATCTAGTGAATATATTCATTTATTTTGGAGATAGTGACTTAGATAAGGAATATTAATAAAACTTCCTGTAATACTAATCATTGAGTGATGCGGGTCTGAATCAGTGTGGGAGAAATTTTTGATCTATTTAATCCTTTTTAACTATTTACAAACATGAAAAGTTAAGTTAGAGATTTTCTCATTATCTTATATCTCTATTATTTATAATTACTAAATAAAATTAGAAATTATATTTATAATGTTCACATTTCAATAATACATGGAAATCCATTGTGAAATCATGAAACAATTAATGAGCACACAACCCACTAATAATATTAAGTATTTTACCAATAGGTACATTATATCCTTGAATCTTAAGTTTCATTATTGTGTATTCGAAAGCACTTTAAATCTTCATTGTAAAAATGGGCCTCTAAAATGTAATTATTACTGTTAATGTTTTTATAGGGCCCAATACTTCATTTATAACATTAATAATAAGAATAAATCAAAAACATATTCTTCTTTTTTTCAAAATAGTACACACACTCTTCATAGTAGAAATTCTGAGTAATGTTTCTTCAGTTTATTATTTATGTGAAAAATAAATTATACAAAATCCTTTTTCTCCTAAAAATCATGAACAACTCAGTTAATTGATAGAATATTATTCTCTTCACCTGTCTTATTCTTATTCTTTCTCCCATGAAAATAGATATGCATAACACCTTATTAATTTACACTATTATCCATATCTCCTTCTTATTTTCCTCGTCTTCACTAAATATGATATAAAATAGTTAAATTCTTCTTAGATTTGGGTTACACAATATATAGAAGAATAATTATCATTTATTAATATTTAATTCTTCCTCATATAAAAATATAAAATTTTGAATATTTGTTTCAAACATCATCTTTCTCATCTCACATAAATCTTTATTGACCTGTATTATATATATATATATATAAGAGAATTTGAATCATTGGTTAACTTCCACTTTTTCTCCTTCTTCTATATTCAAAATACCAAGTGAACACATGATTTATATTACTGAGTTTAATGATAATTAAAATCCATTAGGATGTCCACTAAACACATTTAGTTAGATCGATTTATCACTTTGTTCTTTTGAAATAAATTTCTTCAAATAATTACATTTTTCTATGGAATTCACCATAAGAAATGATGACCTTAATAAAAAAATACATTTAGACTAAAATATAAGGGTTATATATAATCTTCAGAATATAAACATCGAATTATCAGGAAATAATCTTGGTAACTACATTATAAAATATTTATATAATAAAAAATAATATCTGAATTTATTATTAAAGGGAATTCAATTGGTATACCTTAAGGAACTAATAAAACCATTTTGTGATGAATAATATATTATTCTAAATTTCTTGTCTTATTCAATGAAATTGAGTATATTTTGATGGAATAGTAATTAAACATATTTATGATATGAATAATTTATTAACAACAAATTAAATTTTAATTTATATGAATTAATAATCAATAATAGTTAACATTTTAAAAATTTATTTTCAATTATCAACAATTTTCAACTATATTTTTGGATTATATTTAAATATTCAATTCACATATTTTCATAATAAATATTAAATACTCATAGATGTTTTGGATTAATAATAATAATATTATATGAAATTGAGTTTTATTGATTTTTCTATAATAATTATTTTTAGGTGAATATTCCAATATACATTTATCAAAAACACTATTGATTTTCGGATATAACTAGGATATAATCCTAACATAAAGCTTATTAATCCTTTTTAATAACCAACTATATCTCTTATAACCAATATTATATATTTTAGAATTATATTTTTAAATTGGAAACCATTATTTGATATAATCATGACATCAATATTTTGAAACCTATATTTTTATAAAATAATTTTTTATTTCTTTTAATAAATTAAATCAAATGAAACATTTTATAAATTTATAATTATTGGATCCAAATAATATAATAATTACCACTTTTTTAGGCATAAATAATAAGGTACCTTAGTAAAAAAAATATTTAACATTGTGAAGGAATAAAATGATGTAAAAGAATAAATGAAAAAAGTAATAATTCAACGGGTAACGTGATTGAGACATGAAAGATAAATATTTATAATTGTGTGGTATAGGTTTTTACAAACATTAAATCTTCTACTGTAAATTATTTATCAAATTTAGATTAATAATTCCTAAAAATTACTTCCCACTATTAAATGATTTTTGGAATTTACAAAAATTACATCACCTTCCACTTATAAATGGTGCACTCTTTTCCGCATTTCCCCACTGAAAAATACCTTATGATCATAAAGAGAATTAATGAAACCCTGCATAAAAAAACTATCTATATTGACGAAGTTATTGTGTTCACAAAACATAATCTCTTAAATTTTTAATCCCCTTCCAAAAGGAAAATAATCCATGTAGTATAGTATATAATTCAGACCGCTCCCCCAACATTACTATTTTTATATACTTTTCATAATATTAAAAATTTATTTTCACCATATTATAATTAAACAATGAGTGTTATTATTAAAAAACTATTTATTTATAAGGATGGTAAAATAATTAACCACCTTCCCCTATTCCAATAATTGAAGTGAAAATGCAGAACCTGCATTGTGAAGTCTACAGCCTCCATGGGGTAATACATTGTTTTCTTTATCCACATTACAAGGTTATTAATAAAAGAGAATATAAAATATAACTGTTATATTAATGATTTTTTTTCTGATGTTATAAACCATATTTCATCCCTTCTACACTCTACAGAAAAAATAAATCAACATCCATACATTAGTGTAGACTATCATTTCTAAGGAAATATCAATTTATATTTTCTATTATATCACCAATATACATGGATGTTTATAGGAATGGTTTTTTAGGATAAAAATGAAATATATAGAATAAAAAATGGGTCTTTTGTACTAATTTAATAACCTATTAATTATATGGATAATAAATAATCATTATAAAATAAATAACCATAAAAATGAAAACCAAGAAGAATCAAATAAATATTCATGTTTTATAAAATTACCCTATCCATTAATTATTCTAATAATTTATTATAATTATGATTTAACACACAAATAAACAACAAGTATAATCATTATACATTTGGTATAATGATATTACAACTAAAACACCACATGATTATGTAATAATTATGGTATGTTTGTGTTTTGGTCAATTGAACCATAATCTTCAATAATGATATGAATATATATAATGAAAAATAGTGATAATTTAATTTCTTATAATGTATGATATAAATAAGAAAATAATAATTACTTCGGTTCGGTAATGATTTCATTTAAATTAAAATAAATATTTAATAAAATTCATTTTGTTCATGAAGAAGCACCGATACACAATTTTTATCAATTTTGACATTAAAGAAAAATAGAAAAACTCATCAATATAAATTAAAAATTAAGAAATAATCATAATTCATGCATTATTGTAAAATTAAAGAACAATTAGTGATGATATTCTAGAGAAAAATAAATACTAATACCACTCCAAAATAATTATTATAAATGGTTAAAACTATAAACAAAAGATACAGGGAAATAAGTAAAAAATAATAAATATGTATGTAGATAATGATTAAAAATGTATAGTGTAAGTTATGAATAAGTGTCAAAAATTATTTATAAAGTTATTTTTTACTACGCTTGGTGTTAATTTTTTGTAAATCAAGTGTAATAGTATGGGTTTTATTTTTTATCATTTTTTACTTCATAGAACATGTTTGATATTGTGAATCGTAATTTAATTTATATGATATATTAACTACCCAATTTATATTATATCACAAAATATATAATATTTACTGATATTTTATTTTCGGTTTCATTATTTTTCTTCATATATGCGTTTATTCTTTTGTTACCAATTTCATAATATTTCAGACGACAAAATTTATGATTAATTAGGTCAAAGTCTATGAATTTAATATACATTTTTATGTCGTATTTGATATTAAAATTGATATATATTATATGGTATTTTATTTTTTCATCTCAATAAATTAATTAGGATCATAAATATCTACTTCTTTGATAATGTGTTTTTTCAAATAAATGTGTAATATTTTTAATAATAACTCCCACTCTTACCAAAAAAATGTATTTTGATCTATGACTATGTTTTCTTATCTATTAAATATCTCCTCTCATTTAGGGAAATATAATATCTATTATTTATTATAATTCACATAATTATCTTTATCCCTTTTATCAATTAATGGTTAATAATTATTTTTTGACGTGGATTTTCAAAAAAAAATCAAAATATTAAATAAAAGGGGATTATATCTTTTAAAAATAAAATGTTTTATCTTCTACTCACTATTTTTATACCACATTTAAATTTTTAAAGGATATTTTATTTTAATATTTTTATAATATAGTTCTAAAAATACTTCCTTTGTCCTTATAAAATTTGTTTTGAATTTTATTTAGACATCCCTTTTTATAAATGTTTCTAAAATGATTTTTGAAACCATTTTTATTTTCACTTTTACTTTTCCAATAAGGTTTATTTATAATGATATATTATTTTTATTATCCTATATGATTTATTATGATATAATTAATTTCATAAAATGAGATCGATAATTTATTATGCTCTTTTAGTTTTATTTTGTATGATTCTTTTGGAAAGTATAAGGAACTCCTTCATTTTCCATGGGTTCATTAATATATGTTTATGGTTTACATTAACTGGAAATGATATGTATGGATGATGATGGGTGTGCTATTTTATTACCCTTAAATGACTTGGTTCATGATTATTATTCATGGGCTCAAAAGGGGAAATGAGAGAATTTATTTATATAAAAAAGGTTCAAGGGAGGATCGAACCAAACCCAAAGGCCTACACTTGTCATTTTATCCCAAGCCAAAGGGTACATAAGAAAATTATACAAAGCCCATGAATTTAAATAGATGGTTAGTAAAAGTATTCTATGTCGTGAAATTATTTATGAGTTTCCTTAATATATAGTTTATATGATTATTATTATATCAAAAATATTTTGTTATAATATGGTTCTAATGATTATGATCCTTGAACCATATTTAATGTCTTGTGATACCACACACATTTTATATGGTATATGTTTATTCATTTGATATTAGAATTTAATTTATCAAGAAATAAAAAAAATATTATTAATTTTCTATTTTCTATTTAACAAAATATTTGATTCATTCCTAAGTTACATCATATAGGTATGATATAACCCTTGATGACATGTTCATGTTTTTTCCATTACATTGTGTTTGAGAACAACCATTTATTTTATTTTTCATTCCCTAGTTCTTTATGATTTGTATAATATGAAGAAAATATATAAAATAGTATATATTACTTCCATTATAGTGAACTGGTTGTAGATTAAAATTTTTACATAGATAATATCTTTAAAACTATACCTTTCTGTCCTTGAATTTATTGAATATTTGTTAGATGTGCCTTTCAAGACATGAGATTAATTTATTATTTATGTGAATTTTATCATGAGATTCTTTATTTGGTATCAGAATGGGAATTTTTTATATATTATTATTAGTTTAAATATTTTTGTTAATATTTTAGAAAAAAAATATAAAAACCACTTTCAATAAGTCTACGTGATAAGATTATTTATTCTCTAACAACGATATGTTTTTATAAAATTTATATTGTATGGTTATCCTAGAAATTACCTCCTTGTATGGATACTATATGTGGATATAGGCTCTAAAACAGATATACCTGTGCTTAATAAATTTAAATGTGGAATATTGTTTTATAATGAAATCATTATCTAGTTAATTAAATAGGGGCTAAAATGTACAACTGGTGTGACAATCCTAGGGATACTCTTGGTAATTACAAATTATGTTTTATAAATCATTATGGAATATTTAAATATATAATGAGTTCATTTAGTCAACTAAGTAAGGTGATGACTATAGATAACTTATATTTAAGGCTTGATATTTAGAGTTTAGGTTATATATGTCATTTATTTTTTTCATTCTTCTAATATTATATCCATCATTCTATTCATTTAATAATTTCTCATTAAAACATTCCTTTATATAATGTAATGACTTTATCATAGATTAATCACGTAAATAATAAATATAATGGACCATGTGGATATTATCACAACAAGTAACATAGTTAGATAAAAAACGGAGTTCAAACCATCATGGGAATTTTATATCAGTTTATGAATAATACATCAAACAATGTGGAACTCCAAAATTCACTAATAAATGAGTTTCTTACTATTGGGATTTTTATGTTCCAACAACCCATAATATTTATTTGTTCTCATCTGCAAATAATTTTTGATAAATGGATCAATGTAGTAAAAAAATTAGTTATTGTTATATATATCTTAGATCATGGAATGGTTTACTAGCTTTGTATTATTTGGAAGGTCAATATGATCAATGGTGGTCTCTAATAATTATTATAATTCCAATGTGATAACTCAATTATATGATATTGGAAGTGTTTAATGAGGAATTTCATGGTAAATATTTTCACCAGAATATTCAAATAAAAAAGAAAAGGGAATTACCTGAGTTGAAGAGAATGTAGGTAGAATCAATTAGAAAAAATATAAATAAAACTTCCCCAAACATTCATGGTATCCCTCAAGTTTTATCATTGATAATAAAATTATGGTGTATCATTCATATATTGCATTAAATCTATGTCTATGAAGTTAATTAGATGTTAGGGATTCCAAAATCTATGATGTTTGGGTCTGATGTTTACTTAAGGTGGAAATGGAAACTATAGAATATATTTATTTATGTGGTTTAATGGATAAGAAGCGATAAATTGATTTATATGAAAATTCAAGGAATAAAAACATCGAGGATATAAATTTTACCATTTAAAAGGTATAATTTTTGGGAAGAAATAAAAATTTTATTATCTCTACGGAACAAGAAAGTTCTTCATGTGTTGAAGAGGATGTAATCGAGAACATGAATGCTAAATAGATTTTAGGAGTCCCACTATTGAAATTGTTACGGGGATTTCCAAAATTAATGTAAATAGAATCAATCCAATGTTTTAATTTTATAGAATGTGGGAATTATTCCAACATGTGAACAAAACTCAAGGTTGATGGAAATGATCAACATCAATATCCACAAAAGATAATAAATTAAGAAAAATACAATACAAATACCACAGATTAAGTATATTTCGATAATGAAGTGGAGAATGATAATTAATTAATAATTATCCTCCTATCAATATTAGTGTATAGATTATTATATTATAATTATAGTAACTCTTGTCTATATAGTAGGTTTTCTAAAAGTATAAAATCAAGTCATGAATGATTTGATGATATCAATGGAAAAACATCCTTTATTGTCATATCCAAATTTGAGAATTATGAAATAGTCTTCTTCAAAGATTAATTATCCCTCTTTTATATTTTTTTATTTTGGAAATTTATTGACTATCCCCACATGTATTCAATAATAACCAATAAAATAAAAAATTACATTTCATATATCATACTAACATTTTATCATCTATCAGTGAATAGATGATAATGAGATATATCAAAAAACAATTTCTATGATAGGATTTATGTAACTAGTCATGATAGAATTTTCTATCAAATTATTTTACAAAAACATACTATGACGATTGATATATTTTAGGGGGAATTGGTATATTTCTTATGATTTTCGAAAACACTCTAAACTTATATCATGAGTCGAGTCTATCAATTGTATAGGTTTAGTTATTATCACTAAAAAGTGATAATTAAATCTGTAATATTGAAATTTATTTATTGGGGGATAATGTAACAAACCCTAATGTTTGTAAAATATTTCCTGAAATAAATACTTTCTCAAAATATTTATTTATAAGATATGCATAATATAAATAAAAACAAAAAAATTAGGTAAAATTATAGGTAGTAAATATAACTATAAAAGAAGTATATAATAAATTATAAGGTATTAAAATTAGTATCTACATTATAAAATATGGATATAATGAAAATAAATTTAATTTTAGTGAGAATTATATTAAATTTTTATAACTAAACCAACTACGAAAATCATTTTATGCTTTAAAATATATTTTTCTTAAATTGGTGTTTTATTTCCAGAATATAATGATATTATGATTTAATAATGATATTATATAATGATAATATGAATAATATATTACAATAAATTATTTCCTAATTAATATGAAATAATAATAAAGAACAATTATCATTTTAAAAGTAATTTTCTAGTATGAGAAGTTTCACACATTCTTTTGAGATTTTATTTAAATATTTATTTATATGATATTAAAAATTCAATTTGGAACAAATATAATCATTATTGGACTAATAATAAAAATATAAGATTGAAATGTTTTTGAGATTTTTCAAAAAAATTGATTTCTTATTGAATAGTTAAATATATATTTTTTTAAAAATAATGGAATTTTTTGTATCACTAGGATATCAACACGACCTAAAATATATGAAATGTTTTTATTGAAGAAATATATGTATTATAAGTGGATATATAAATTTTATTATATTATGATTGAATGACAAATATGAATTAGATATTTTTGAATAGAATTAATATTTTCTCAAAACTGTTTTATAATTTATAATACATTAGTGTTTTAAAATTGTTTTTAGTCACTATTCTATGTTAAATAAAAATAAATTGATTTAATATTTAGAATATGTTTGTCTAAATTATCTAGTAGGGATATATTTTTCTGTTTTCATAAATATTAAGTTACCTTAGGAAAAAAATATTCACCATGGAAAAATATTAACTGAAAAAAGTAATAATTCAAGAGGAATAGGGCTTGATGCATATTAAAAATATGTTCCTAACTAATTATTTATGTTGTTCGTCGAAAAAATATATTCTTATTTCTATAATTTTTAAATTTTCAAGAAATTGTTTTTGTGATTGACATTTCATTATTGTAAAATTTTTAGTATTAATTAAATGTCATCACATTTCTCTTATAAAATGGGCACTTGCCTCCTCATTTCCTGACACAACAATCTTCTTAAATCTCCCCCAAATATTCCCAAATATAATATAAGAACTTATAAAGACATTATTTATTTTATCATATTCTCATAAGGAAATAATCGGACGGTTCAATCCCCTCTACAAGGATATAATCCAAGCAGAATGGTATATATTGGTAATAGGTCCTATATCATTCCAATTATTATGTGATTTTATCCTTCATAAAATTTACTTTGAACATATTATAACCATAATATTAATATAATTTTTATAATGGTATATTATTATAATGATTTTGAATGTATTAACCTCCATCATAATTTCCATTAGGAAAATTGAAAACATAAATCATGTGTTTTTCAAACTATAACCTCCATGACATAATGTGTATATTTTTTCTTTCACCCCCTTAAAACCATTTCCATAATATTTAATTTAATATTAAATTAATATATTTGTGTTATATTTTGAAATATTAAATTGTAAATTGTATTAAACAATTTATGTATTCTACATAATATGAAATTATTGTCCTTGTGTACGTGCGGACAACCACCTCCATAGAAAAAATTGATTTATGTTTTTCATTTTGTGTATACATTACATAGATTTTCATGATAATGGAGTTAAAGGAAAATATGATTTTTATTATATGAATAAGGTTCATGTAATATGAGTCAAAAAAATATTAATGAGATTAATGGTGAACAATAGTTATAAAATTAACCATCATCTATAAGAAAACACATAATAAAAAACAATTTCATCATGTCAAGTAATGTCTTATATCCATTACATAATCAAATTTCTTCCAATTCTTATATACCACATGAAAAAAACCTTGTATTTGGTCATTAGTTTTATGGAATAATAATTTATCATCTAAAACACAAAATAATCATTCATTAATAAGGGAATGTTCATTTTGGGGTTAGGATAACCACCTACTTGGAAAATACTATGTATATATATCCTGGAAGAATATTGGAATTTAATGTTTCATAATATATGAAATAAAAAAGTACATAATGAGAGGCTTTTGTTTCTAAAATGGTAACATTATTATTAAACTAATTAATTAATAATTCACCTTTTGTTCACCATGAATTACAATTAGATGCTTCTTATCAATTTCCTCATAAATGAAAAACAATAAACACAATAAGAAGTAAATTTAAAATTATAAATAAATATAATTAATCTATTTTGACATATTTATTTATATTATAATGATGAAAATTGGGGTAAAATTAATACCAATGCCACTCCTATGAAACTATTATAAATGTTTATAATTATAAACAACCAATATGGGAAAATAGGTAAAAACTAACTAATATACATTTAGATAATGATTATAATTGAATTGTATTAGGTATGAAAATGGTTATGAAATTTTTTATTATGATATTTATGTTTTTTAAAATGGTGTTTAAATAAATTCCACTGAAATCAAGAGTAATGGTATGTGTTTATTTGTTTTCACCTCCATGGGACAAGTTTTATTGTGTGCAAAATAAGTTATTTAATATGTTGGATTCCTTCCAAAATTTCAATCACATACAAAAATATCACTAATTTCACGAGAATTTCATTTCCATTTCATGGTCTTTCGCTCATTATCCTTCAATTATTTCATTACGTATTCCATATGTGTATCATCAACTAAATGTTTTGATTCATAAGGGTATAGCCTTTCATACGTGAATGGACATTTTTATGATTTTCTTGACCATAACATTACACCATATTATATGGTATTTGATTTTATTTTCAATGTAAATTGTTCCCATTATCAATAAAACCCTCTTTTATAATTTTTTTAAATAAAAGTGTAGCATTAGTTTGAATAAGTCCCCTTCTAACTAATGAATATTTTCTTCCATTAGCATTTTTTTCATCCATCCAATGATACCCTCTATTTTTCATAAAGTTAATACATATTATATCCTATATTTCTCATTATTCTACTTATCCATTTTTAAAATTAATGTTTAACACTCATTTTAAGATGTGGTTTTTTAAAAAATTGTACTTCATAATATTATAAAAAGGGGTCTTCATACGTTCAAAATAAAATGTTTATTATTCTGGTTAAAAAAATATATAACCATTATAGATTTTAAAGATCATTTTTTGGATCTCTTTAGAAATAATTTTCAAATCTCTTCTCATCCCATTATAAAAATTATTTTTGAAGTATTTTTTACATATAATTTTATAAAAATTTGAAAAATTAATTGTGGATATTTTGTATTTCCACCTATTTGTTTCTCCCAAAGTTAACTCTCCTACATTAATGTTTTAATAATAACATATATTTTATTATGTTATAATTGATTTTTGTAAATGATATTTTCGATAAAATTTGATATTTTAGGCTAATGTTATTTGATGTTCTTGTAATGTTTAATAAATCCATTATTTTTCAATGGGTTAATTAAGATATTTTTATAATTTAATTTTAGTAACATGAATATATGTGTAATATAACTGTTGGGGTCCAATATTTCTCTCTAATTCATTTATTTCTGTTTATGTTTCATGATCTCAAAAGGGTTAATAATAGTATTTATATTATTACAAAGGGTACATAAGAGGGTTTAGCCTTATACAAATGGGTAGACATGAGGTTTTATCCCAATCCCAAGGTCACAAAGATAGATCATACCATTCATAAGAAAGTAAAAATGTATTTATCCCATGCCAAACAAGTGATGAATGTCTTAGAGTGAATCCTTGAAATGTGGTTTCTATGGTAATGTTTATTCCAAAATATTAAGTCATAATATGATACATATTATTATTATAATTAACTCATGTTTAATTTATCATGACTTCACACATTTCCCATGAAATATGTTTTTGAATTTGATATTGTGTGTCCTTATATCATAAATTAGAGGAAACTCTCATTGATTAATGTTATTTTAAATTATAATCTTATCCCATTCCCAAGTATTCTAATATTATTATGATCTAACTCTTAAGGAAATGTTTAAAAATCTTCTCGTACAAATAATATTATCTATACCCATTCTAATGTTACCCTTTCAAATTTTTATAAATCTATGTATAACTTGTGGAATGTTTAGAAGGGAGTCTCAAGGGGTATGATTATGGGGAAATTATTATATATTAATATTTTTATATAGATAATATCTAAGATAGTAATAGTTTTTTCCTTGTATTGTGTGATTTCGTGGGAGATTTATTATTTATATAATTATATTAATGTTTTATTTAATTCATTTTTATCTTTTGTTAATTTAATATAATTTAATTAGTGTTTCTATATTTTTTAGTTGCTGCTATTATTCAAAAATTAATTAATTATTCATAGAAACACTCAATTGTTCTTTCTTATTTTTATTCCATTGTATATAATAATATTCCACAATCCATATTCTGCATAATATATATATTTAAATTGTATTCATGTATTAAATTTAAATATGAATTAGTTTTCGTCATGTATACCTAGATTGTGGGAAAACCACTTATGGTTCTTCATTCCACTTCCTTATTTTAAAATACTGCATCATGATACCACAATTTAGGATATATTTTTTACTTCAAAGAACAACCAAACTAGAATCACATGATTCAATAATTCAGTTAACAATTGAATTTCGTATTTCTTCTTTAATTTTTATACCAAAATAAGGATGAGAAATATTGTGATATTTGATACACAAAATATTTGTATACCCGAAATACATAGAATTATTCGTATCAAAAACATTATCCTATATGAACCTCTCTTATATTATTATTAATTCAACATAGAATTTCCCTTTATATAAATGATGCAATTCACATACATATCCAATTAACCAAAATTATTCATCACATAAAAATTCCATGACATGAATAATTATCATCAATATATAATTTATATACATAAAACATTTGAAAATTTTTCCCATCACACATCTAAATTCTCAAACTTGAACATTATTATCTATATTAGAACAATCAAGTACATAAATATTCCTACATAACTAGTAACATATCAACATTTAAAAATTCAGATATCTATTTTTATGAATATTATCATATGTAATGAAACATTGAAGTACATAAAAAATCCCACACATGGATATTTATCTATGTGATAGGTGTGTGTGTGTGTGAAGATTATTATATGTGAATCATAACTTCATAAACTAGCTTCCAAAACATCATCTTCATCCATGTACTTTTTTCTAACATCTCTCACTACTCAAAAAAGAAAGACATTGGAGAATTCGTGATATATAATATCTTTATATTTTATCTTAAGAGGAACAATTCAAAAGTGAATCAAAATATTTTATCTTAATCCTTCATATAAAACTTTAGAAACACTATAATGATGAAATTTATTTATTTTTTATATATAGGTTGATCTTCCAATTCATCTCTTATTTTTTGTACCATAGTTGAAATTTCATGTGATCCAGAAAATTGCCTCATATATATTGTCAAAGCATCAGCATTACGAATATTTAAATGACTAACAACATATTTAAAATATAATATCATATTCTTCTTATTTTCTTTATTTCTATCCAGGGAAAATAAGATATTCATAAAAATTTTATTTCTTGTATATAATTCAGAAACAAACATTCTTATAAATCCATGTTTCCAATTTCTTTAGAATAATGACATGAAACTTCTTAAAACATAATATTTCAATAATCATGAAACATTTTCTTAGGTTCTCCTCTTTTATAAAAAATTTTAACCCACATAACATTTACATATCATTTCAATAAATATAACTAATATAATAAGGGCTCAATTATTATCCATTTTTTTATTTTGTCCTATACATTTTAAATGAAGTTTCAATATGTGTTCTCTTGATTTTTACCCTCTATATTGATCATAAATATTTCATTTAACATTCTATACCTCATTATGATAATAGATATAATGAAATTTTTGAAGGTGACATAATTTCATACTCAAAATAAATTACATTAAAAATCAAATACTAATTATAGGGAATACCTGATTGATTTTGAAAACATCAGGGTTTGTTCTAGATAATAAGGATTCCCATTATCATCTGAATTTGAAAAAAAAAATATAATTCAATACCAATATTAAATTTTGTCAAACTAATTTATTGGTGGATATCAATTATGATGAAAATATATTATTGAATAAATCAACATGAAACAACTTCACTAATGATAATAAATGTTACAAAAACATTTATTTACAAAGTATAAGTAACGATCAAGCAAAAAAATGAATATTTTTCAAAAACATTCATTCAATGAAATCAGTTTTGACTAAATTTATCCCCCTTTACATAATGAGTTAATTTTAATTTACCATGTGTGTTATATTTGGAAATACATATCTTATTAAATACATTCTATCAATCACATTTGCAAATAATCTAGATTTTTATGAAGGAATAACTCTGGGAAGAATTTTTATTATTTGACTCTCCCTTAATGGGAAACTGTAGATTCATTATATTGGTATACCTATTAAATTAAAAAATTAAATGATGTTGCATGTTCTCTAATACAAAATATGGATCTTACTTAAATATTTTTTAAGATTTAAAAACTAACTATCCCCCTAAGGTTCTCCCTCAGTTACTATGATTCACCTTTAATTCCCAACATTACAAGAATTAAATTCAAAAAATATTATGAATAAGATGGATATTCCAAATATAAAATATGAATAAAAAGGTTTATATGACTTTATCAATAATATTTCAAACATTATTATATTACTATATATATTTTTTAAATCTAATAATTATAGAAAGAGCATGTATCTTCAAACATCCAATTCCACTTGTGCAGACAACTTTTCTACTCAATAGAATTCATGTATAATTTAATTATAATTATTAAAATGGATACTTATTAATCATTTTGATTTGTTATACATGATTTATTAATGTAATCATATAAGTTATATCTGTTTTAGAACTTATTCAATACCATGGTATTATTTTATTGAATAACTATCAAGAAATTTTGATTAACTAAGTGGAGAATTTTATTCTCACTTAGCACTATATTTTTCTTGTGCCCCCTTAAGTATTCTTACCTTTTCCAAATATCATTTCTAAACTACTTGAAAATCATTTTTTATATTGGTAATATTTTTGGGTTCTCCATGTTGATTTTTAGAAGATTCTTTCATGGATTATCCACATAGAAAGTTTTGAGTGTTCTTTTTCACATAAAATTAGTTGTTTCACTCCTATTAATATTCATGGAATTTTTTTGAATCAAACTTTAATTCATATTATTTTACCAGGATTTCTCACATGTGTACTTAAAAACCATATTGAAAGAATTATGATTTGAATCATCTGGTTTATTTTTCTCATTTCACTAGGACAATTCTTAATTATCCAGCATTATCTATGGTCATTTCTATCCTTTAGTATTTATACATGTTGAGATAATCCTTTACTACTCTAATTAATACTATCATTGTAATGATCAAAGATGTCACTATGCTCTATAAATTTACTCTATGTATAAAATTTTAACTTCATCTATTAATTTTGATCCATTATCTCTAGCTCCCCCTAAAAGAGAATTCATTGAGATTCAATGTTGAAAATATTATACCAATTACCAATAAACTTGTGATGAAACCTTTTACAACACCAAAAAGTCCTCAAAATTTTGAAATTATCACTATATTTCTTTCTATGAATATTTTTGAAAAAACTATTTTATGGATATATTCAACACATGATGGGATTACTTTGGAGAGCCAGCTTCAACACTTCTTTTATCCCCCATAAAAAAATTTATAGGATTCTACTAATTATTATTAATAAAAAATTTATTTTTTCAACATGCACTATTAATAAAAATTTATTTAGTAAAATCAATATAACATAGAATATTTTTTACCCTATTGTATTAAGATTATTTAGAATTATCAGTCAATGATGTAATGATATTATTTCTATTTACTATAGGTATTTTTAAATCAAAATAGTTGGTAAAGAAATCCCTAAAAGAAATACATCTACCATAATCATATTAGAAAGAAATATCTTTTTTTCTTCAAATCAACAAATTTTATCTCGAGAATGAGGTATCTCATTGTTCAGATTATATTTTTCATTTTATCTACAATAAACATATATTAATAGTTTTTCATTTTACTAACTTCATCATAAAACAAATTTTCCATCCATTATAAGAGGGTTTTAATCTACTTTATCTTCATAGAATTAACTTATAGTTATAATTTCATAACATAAATATTTCTTTTTATTCTTATATTATAATTCATTCATCTTACTTTTAAGAATATTCATTGCTTCATTTTTTTATTTATCTTCTTTTTTAAATTTACACATAAACATTAAAAATATCCCTACAAGTGATAACATTTATACTTTAATGAATACAATAGATGTGAGCATGTGCTCTGATAAAAATAATAAATATCGTAATTGGATATTCTCAACCCAGAAAGTGGGGTGAGGGTTAGTAAATCCAGGTGAAATTTAGATAAATTTTATCCTTTTTATCCTTTTACCTATTTAATCGGTTAAGATCTCAGTTCTCTCATTCAATAACTTTTTTTTATTCATCTGCACAGACAAAAAGATGATAAGATATTTTCATGTCCCACCTTTCTATAAGAGATGCTAATCTAGGGTGTAATAAGAACCAATTCTTTACCACAAGACCGACAAGAAACAATATGTGAGTTGAAAACAAGAAAGGCATAACCTTGATACCAATGTTTCATTGATATCTATGATGGTTATTTGGTTATTATTTTTAGAAATATTCCTCCAGCACCTTATGATGATTATTACTATGTTGCATCATTCAAGCTCCCAATTTTTAACTTGTTTCTATAGAGGCCCATTGCACCCATCCTTTACCACCGTAGTAGTTACAATATCATAAAATAACTTTTCATCATACGTTTCCACATCTATAATATGGTATAACCCCAATCAATAGTGAAATATATGTCAATAAATAGTACTGGGTTTCGAGTATTCAATATCTTTCACATATGAGAGGATGAGATACTAGAGCCCATATGCATAACATTATCCTACATAATTATCCTTGTTCCAGGATATAGAATCATCTAAGATGATACATTTACTTATGGGAAGAAGGAATATATGTTATATACAATTATAGATCAAAAACATTTAATAGTATGTTATGTGTGAGTGTTAAGTATCTTTTCTGCATCCAAAATTTGGATTCTAGTTAGAACAAGAGAAATATGATCACCTTCCATGATACTTGAAGTGGTTAAGATGATGTTTTCATTTGAAAGAATATATAAAATACATAATAATCCTCTTTATAATAGAACACCAAAGTATTCACTCTTAAAACATATTCAACATTAAACTTATTTATTCCCATAAGATCTATTGAGGTTTTCATTTTCTCATACCTTAATTGATTGTTTAAAAATTAATGAGATTGAATTTTAACTTCAAAAATAAATGGATTAGTGAATTGAAAAATATATGGATTAGAGGCCTCCTTCACTATATCATCTCATGCTTTATTTCCCATCATCCGTACATATATGAAAACCTTAAAAATCCCTCCATAAAAAGATTCCAACACATCATACTTTTTCTCCTCAAGGACTAGTTGAGAAACTCTAGTTGTATCCTCCCCGTCATCTCCTGTAGAACCAACTAGAGGTGTGACATTAGTGATCTCTAGGTAAGTATCATATGTAGGGAAAAAATACCCCTTCTGATTATAACCAAATACATCATGTTATTTTATATTATATAAAGAGAAACATTTATCTTTATAGAATTTCTCCTTGATATGTGTAATAAAGTAAAAAAAAAGTGTAAAAAATAGTTAATTTTTCAGACTTTATAGATAAATAAAAATTCATTTACAAAATGGAAAATAAAAAATTTAATGATGTTGGTGTGAAGGTCTATCTCCACCATAAAACTATAAATGTGTCCAAAGAATTCTTCCTTCAAATATAGATCAATTAATATTGAAGTATTAATTGATTAATAAATTTGACATATGATCTGTGGAGGCAACACAATCCTATTAAAACCATAAATAAGAACCCAAACCCAAATCATTGTTCTTAAGATAGAGAAGGGATTGATGTGAGGATTAGAAAATGAGAAACATATAGTATGTGGCCTGAGAGATAGCAGTACAAGCCCCAAAACTCTCTACTACATGTCTTGTGATGGGAAAAATATGGAAATGTTGGTGCCTAATGGGTATACATTTCTTACCCAAGAAACCCCATAATTTAGGGACCTAGTTCTCCAGTTCATAAATCTTCCATGTATTTTGTCCCAATGGTAAAACCACTCTTATGATGACTAGGAATTCATAAAGCATGAAGTTATCAAAGATCAACTCCAAATTAGTATGAATATATGCCAACTTACCTCTTCTAAAAATTCCTTATCAACCACAAACTGTTCCAAAGATAAAAACTTGATTGGTAAATATATAAAAACAATAATAATGATGTTGTATTATTAATATATATATATATAATTTAATATATATATATATATATATCTGTATGTGTGTGTGTCTCTGTTTATAATATTTTAATAATAGTTTTTTATTTACCATTATTAAAAATATTATATATATATGTATATATGTGGTTGTATACTATTTTAGTAATACTCTGTTTTTTATTATATTAATTTTAAATGTTTTAATGGCATGTTTTTTAGTTTAAATCATATATGATTTGTATAATAAATTTTTTTTATATTTATATATAAATTATAAATAAAATATAAAATATATGTCTATTGTAATTAATATATTAATAATATATAACATAAATATATAAAATCATAATATGTGTATCTATAACATATTAATAAAAATTTATTATTATTATTAATATATATGTATGATTATATAATATATAAAATAAAAAAATGTTTTTTAATAATATATTAACAACAATTTATTAACTATATTAATATATAAGTTATTATTAATATTTTTTATTTTCAAAAATTCATAATATATTAAAAAATGTTTTGTTATATATTTATTTTTATTTAATATTGTTAACAATATATATAGTTATATATATATATATATATTGGGTTGGGTGGAAGTCCCCCGTCCAAAATTATTGTGGCATATGCAATTGATAATAATATAAGAGTAGAGGAATAGTGTCTTGTGCCCAATAATGTGGGTGGTTGTGAGAGAGGGAGCATGAGCGATGGTTGGTATGATAGTTTATTAGTCAATGGTCAGTGTGATGGTGCAATAGTTCACGATTTGTACTAGTGAGTACATGTTTGTAATCAGTGATAGTGAGTAGTGGTCAATGATTAGAGTTAGGATAGGGAAAGGAACTAATTCAAGAAAAAAATATGAAAAAAAAATTTACCCTTTTTTAAAAAAGGATGGTATATTAAATTTTCAAATTTTAAACAAAAGAATCCATAAAATAAATTTTACCCAATAAAAAACACTACTAAATAAAATTAAATTACCAAAACTTCTAAAAATGTTGGTAAATGTCTAGTTATCTACATTTTTAAACATAGCAAATTATTCAAAAATAATTTACCTACTATTTAAAGAACTAGATAAATTCATTTTCTATACATTAAAATATAGTTAATGAAAAAAATGTAACTAAATTAAAATTTTCTATTAGTCAATATTCTTATTATAATTGTCTTTCATGTGAAAAATAGATGAAGAACACCTTATTTTCCACTATCCTTTTCTTCCCCTTATTTATACCTATTCTTTAGTGAATGTAATTTGCACTAGTTCTCTTCTTATAGTATTTAACTAAAAAATTGAATTTGAGGGTTATGATCAAAAATTCATATTTCCTTTTTATTGACACCAGAATGTAATCTCTTGAATGATTGGTTTGGTAACATGGGGAGGGTATAGTTTAGAAAAAATACATAAAATAAAATTGACCAATGTTTAAATAATTTATGTAAATAAAATTCATGGATTCCAAAAAAATTCAAGAAATTAGAATTTAATCATTTTATAACTCCGTCAAATGACTTAAAATTACAAATTTTCTATACAGTTTGTGGAATAGTTAATTAGATACATTTATGAACACAACTATTTATTGAAACAAATTAACCTATATTTTTCAAAAGGTAGTTAAATTCATTTTCAAAACATTAAAATGTAACTAATGAAAAAAATGTAACTAAATTACATTTTTCTTGTTGTCTCTCTTTTTCTTATTCGACTTCTTCTTATAAGACAAAATATTGAAAATACTTTTTTACAATATTTTTTCTTCCCCTTATTCTATTCCACTTCATTATTTCATATTTTTTTCATTTTTTTCTTTCTTCTTGGGTTTGATTAAAGAAAAGAATATCAAAGTGGTTATCACAAATACATATTTCAATATTCTTGACACCCGAATATACCATGTTAAATGAATATATAGGACTTTTTATATATATTTTAATTGCTATTAAATTACCTATAGTGTTTATAATTATAATAAAACAACAATCATAATTTACCATAAAATTATCTTATGTTTCTGATATTCAAAATACTGCAAGAACACATCTTTTGAATTACCATGTTTTATGGTAATTTAAGTCCCCTAGATGTTTTGTTACCATTTTAGCCTTATCTATATTAATATTCTTTTTTATATCTCCCAAGTTATTAATATTATTTAATAATTATATGATAACATGGATAAAATAATAATTCATTATTTTCAATTTTTCAATTACATATTGAAATTCACACACTCATCACTATCTAAATAGGCATATTCAAACTGTATTCACATATTTTTATTTAATCATAATTAGTTATAACCTTGGGTACCATGAATCATGAAACATAGATCATGGTTCTAAATATTACTTAATTCTTTAAAAAAACATTAATCACAACAGCAGAACTCATGAGTTATGTTTCCTTTCAAACGATATATCTTGAATAAACTGATTATTTAATTAATGGTTAATAGAATATCTTGAATTTATACATTATTCTTCAGTTTTTTATCTAGAATGACAGTGTGAATTTTCATGATATCTGAAATAATGTAGTTTAGAAAAAACATGAAATGTTGGAATTATTTTCATCATCCAACAACTCTTCATGTAAACCTTTCATTTATTCCTTCTTCGTGATACATTAGAAACCACTTTGAATACATGATTTAATTCACATATCTCATTCATCACATGCACACTACTTAGTGTGGAAAATTATCATCCATAACCAATTCATATATATGAAAAATTGTTTTATGTTCCCTATCATGTATCTAAATTCTCATATGTAGACATTTTCTTTCATAGTAGAACAATAAGGTATGTAGATTCTTCAATGTAACCAATAAAATATTTAAATTCCCATACATAGAGATCTCATTTGTTGTTTATTTAGTTATAGATCATAAAATTAAGGTATATAGGAAATCAAATACATTGAAATTTCTATATGCAATGCATATATTTATATTATCAAAAGTGACTCTTCATTTCTTCTACCATCTTCCTGATAATCATCTTCTTCACAATTAAAAATTATTCCTTCTTTCACTCATCATAAAATATTTCCTTTTTTCAAAATCTTTATATCCATTATAATGGAATTTAATCTATTCATAAAAATTCCCTTTCTATATATAGAATTTTCTTTATTAATTCATCTTCATCTCATTACAATAAATGTTTGATTATGTTCACATTAGTCATTATCATCATCGAGACATCATGATTCATCATTTGAGTTATAATATCTCATTTTATCCACTTGTATTAACTATTCTCTTCATTTATATTAATTTTTTATTTATCAAATCCTTTTTTATTCTTCATTAATGATGATCCTCAAACCCATCTCTCTTTTCATGTATTATTTTCAACCTTCAGTTTGAGGATCATAGTTACTTCACAAATTCAGTCAACCCATCTTATTTTAGATTATTTAAATTTAAAATAAGATATTTAACTTCAAACATTATATTCTACTTCCTTTCATCATTTATTCAATATATAAAAACAAATATTCAAATAATATTTTATGATAAATATATTTCCTAATCAACAAATCTAATAACTCGTCTAGATTTTTTTCATCTAAATAATGAAATGAAAATTATTCAAACATAGTCATTCAATAATCATGAAATAACTTATTGGGTTCTATCAGTCTTTAATAATACTTTTCTTCACATCAAATGAATATATCTTGGAAATAAATACAAGCCCCAAAACATTGTCTTAAAAAGTATTTTATAGATTTATAAAATATAATCTATGGTACTGTTCAATTATGGGTAGTTATTCAAAATGCATAAAATAGAAATAGATATAAATAATGGACCAGAATTCTTTAAGGAATTTTAACTTGAGATGTATTTTCCATGAGGGAAATTAGATAACATAAAAGGGAAATTTATGAATTTATGAAAAAAAAGATTAGGATATTTTTATTGAGTATATGGTTTAATTAACATGTCTATTGAGACAAACTTAAAAATATAAAATTTATATATACATACATATTTCTTCATTAATTAACTAAACCCATATATTTGAATCAAATTAGTCATATAGAAATATTACTTATATGGGGAGATAAGGAAATATTCCATCAAGAATGGAAATATTTCTTTTGTACTTTTATTTTCAAAGTAAACAATGTGAAAACATTGATCAATAAGAATATTTTAGCATGGACTCTAGAGCAGAAAAATAACAGAAATGATTTTTTTTAACATTTAAGAATTGTGGGAAAAACGGCCTGAGGATTTCATCAAGGACTTCAAAATTTCATTCAATTGTGGAAATAGTGTTTAATAACCCAAAAGTGAAATTGAATGGGATATATTATGAAAATACAAATCATTAATTACAATGATATGGGACAGTTAAAATAAATTTCAAACGTTTCATGGGATTATACCTCATAATACGTTGAGGTTTCATAGATAGGATTATAAATTATAATTTTTTGTACATTGATTATAAAGTCAAGGTTATATTGTATTTTATTTAATTTAGGTCATAAATTATATTTTTTATTTTACTAGCTTTCCAGGAACATTGAAGAATCTATCAGTGCATTTTGGATTAAGGTATTATTTAGAAAATATAATAGAAATAATATTTCATGATTTTTTTATTTCTACAATAATCCATGGAATATATCAGGTTAACCATTTGGCAGTAAATCCAATGGTTAATTTAGGTATATGTTTTTGGATGAATTTGAGTTAAAATTAAAATGAAAAAAATCTTTCTACTAAGAGAGAGATAGGGACTAAAATCTATGAGGTAGGAAAACAATCTCAGTTTTTGTGGGAAAACAAAAAATAGCTTAGTTTTAATTGAAAGACTAATAGATCCACTAATGGTTTCATATGGTTTGACAACAATTCATCAATTTCCCAAGTTCTTGAGGTGGGTTACTATATATTGATAGATATTTCATCTACTCACAATGAAAAAGTAACATTTGTTATTTTTTTAAAATAAGATCATGAAAATAAAGCTCTAAAAGGTATATCTATAGAAAAACATGAATCTTATTACGTAAGAATACTTGAAATAAATTTTTTTAGAGACTAAATAAAAAGAATATTCTTATCATAAGGGCTATTAGGAGTTCTCTTTTACAATATAAGAATAAAATGATTTATTATTAATGTAAATAATATATGCATTTATGCATAGCTAAATGATACCCTATCATGTTTATCATTGGTCAGAGTAAATTAAAATCACAAGGACACAATATTTTTAAGGGGATGTATGATCATATAATTTCAATATATATTTTCATTAATTTTTACCTATAATTTTATGTGTTACATTTTAATTATTTAATTAATAATTATATTAACCAAAAACTTGTACATATTTTTTACTTAATTAGTTTCCATTATTAAATAATTGTGTGCCCATAAAATATTAATTAGTAAATAATATAATACCATAAATAAAATTAAGACAAACCCTAAAGCGATAATAATTATTTTTTTTATCATAATCATCATATGTCATGGATAATCATAGTAAAAAACATTAAAAATGGATTAATGGGGAAATAAATAATAATAATTAATATTTTTAGAATTTTAAGAGGCATTGGGATGTGGTGTCTAAGAAATATCACATCAATGAACAATAAAATAAAAATAAAATAAAATATTCTAAAAACAATTTCCATTCTAAAAATATTTAATTATAAAAATTGATGGAAAATTTAGTGAACATGAATAAAGGAATTATGAGATATTTATATTATGTATAATGAATATATGATTATTTGAATAATGGATGGATTTAGAAATAATACCGAACTAATGAAATGGTAACCTAGCCATTGGTATTATTAAAAATGATTAACGAGAAATTTTGACAATGAATAAATAAAAAAATATAAAAAATAATATCATAAAATGATTTATTAAATCATATATCATAAATTATGTTTAATTGTTTCCATTTTATAAAGTTTGTTTTAACACATTTAGTTAAATATTAATATTTTATTAATATTTGTGTATTAAAATTAATAAATTTTGAACCATATTCTGATTAAAATATATATTATTACTAATTATCAATAGTATATTTATTATAATATGTTCAGAAAAAGAAATAAAATCACTCATAAAAATATTATTTATTCGATATGAAAGCAGTCTCCATGTATAATATGATTTTATTTTAAATTTATAGTTCTAATATAAACAATGTCGTTTTTCTAAAATAGAGATCATTTTTTCATCAACCATTTCATAATTATCTTATATTGAAATTCTTTCATTTTTCTTATAATGATGTTTTTTGGTGAGTAATTAAAAATTTCAGTTTTTTATACCATATGTTTTATGACATAAACATGAAATAAAAATGATTGAAAATATATATATATATATATATATATTCAAAAAATAAAATATTTACAATGAGTAATGTAATATATTTTATACGTATAAAAATTATTTTAAATATTCAAATGAATTTTTAATACTGTTGTTATATTTCATTATAAAAATAATTTAATATTTTATTCATTACATTGAATAAAATATTTCCAACATGTTATTCGGTTTTGGGTAGATTTAAATATCATTTAAATATTTATTTCCAAATAAAACACAAAAAGAGTCAATTTAATCAATAATATTCATAATACTGAGTGTAATAGAAAATTATTCAACATTTTATTCAAAATGACCCCTTGGATATATAAGCTACCACATTCCATATAGTCTTAATCTATCCCCAAATTACATTATATTTTAGATGTATACACAAATCAATCCTAGAACTCTCATATCAATGGACTTAGTCCGTAATATAAACCATATTCCACCATTTTAGGGACTCATACTCGATCTAAAGGAGGAAATATTAACTACTATTCAGGGGTTCTAAATCCCACAACCTTCAATTAAAATTATTTAGATAATATATATTTTCAATCCACTATTTGTATTCCAACATTATGATAACTCCATGTTAGTATAATATTTTATTATGATTTGTATGATAATTTACCCATTTACATTAATATGTATTTTTTCTGAAGACATTAATATATATAATTATAGGTTCCCATGTCTCTCCTCTCATCTACTGTTTCATGATTTTTTTATATTAAACTCTAAAAAATTTCAAATTCAATTTTCCTCGATTTTTATCCTATAATTAACAAACCTTTTATCCATTATCTTTGTGACATTACCCATTACCTCTCTTAGACAATATTCAAAAATATTTACCATATTGAAATCAGAGTATAAAACAACATGCCTTATCATTTTAATTCTTATCTTTACCCTTATATAACAAAATAAATATTTTAATTCAACATAAAAATAATTGTATAATTCCACTGTAATGTTTTTTATAACCGAAAAATATTTATTATTTTTCTTCTTAAATTATACAATATTGAATATGTTGTTCACCAATTATTTTTAATACAACCTAGGTGAATGATAATATTTTAATTTCAATTATTCTCATTTAAAATACTTTTAAATTGAATATTAGTATATATATAATTAATAATAAAATTAGGTTATTTTAAATATATTTGAAGGAAAAAATAGTTATTATAAGGATAATAGTAATAATATTTTATCATGGTTAGGTTAAACATATAATTTTTTTTATGATTAAATTCATAATGATTTAAAAATATTGTGTTTAATATATTGATATAATGAATTCAGATAATTCTACAATGATAATAAAAATTTAACATGAAACTTATAAAGATTGTGGATGAACATAATTTGGACCATTGAACATTAGTTTTAGACGATGGATGTTTTGAAACTATGAACTGAACATCAATAAATGATTAACATTAATAAAATGAAATGAAGAAATGATTAATAACTAAATAAAAAGGAAGAATAAAAACGAATCAAATATAATAAGGTAATGAATTGAGTACTTAAAGAAAGGAAATTTTATTATACATGAGATTATAGTATATATGATGTGATACATGACTTCAGGTAATGTTTTTAATTCAATACCTCTAATTATTTAAAACAAATTCTATTGGGTATATCTAATTACATATCATTTGTACAAAATGGTTTTAAATTTATACCTTAATAAATTCATCATTTTTTTATTAATTTCTTATAGAAAAATTGATTTATAACTCATAACTTATACTTTTTGAAAGGGGTCCCTCAAATTACATTTTCCATTTATTTGATAATGAACTATATCACACTCTCTCTTGAATTAATATTTTACATCCATGCAGATGTTATTTATGATATGGATTTATCCTATAATTTTTCCAACATTTCCATTATTTTATTATATTCTTGTCATCTTATGTCCTTTAACTTATAAATTGTAAATACACTATATTTCATAATCTATAATGATGGGTTTTTATATATAAAGTGAATCTTTTTAATTTTTTGGGAAAATATTAGAAATATGTATACTCGATATTCTAATACTGATAATTATAGATTATATAGACAATTTTATATGAGAGGGTCCTTATATAAAAATATAAATTATATTTTTTTTCATTCATTTCATATCATTAATGCATCATAATTATTAACTAGTTGGTGGGTCTCAATAATACATAGCATATTGATTCATCAGTTTGTCTTAATAGACAAACATTATTGCGTAGTGAGGTATTCCAACCCTTTCTTGTTTGATTTTTATGACAAGGAATTCGAACAATTTTTTACTTCAAAAATTATTCATTATACCTTTATAATATAATTTATTATTATACTTTTTAATATTTAAAATTTATTGTTGTTTATTCCTGATATTATGTCATATTCGTGTTATCATTTAAATATAATCATTACACTGATGACACTAATTTTTATTACATGGTCAAATTCTATTAATCATTAATGGTCTATTATGATCTTCGTCCTCACTTATTTATTATCTTATGTAATATTTATTGAATTATAGACACCATTATATTATATCCCTTAATGATAATTTAATATCACGTTATTCAAATAATTAAACATTTTATAAAGAAACCATGAATACTTCCATTTATATTCCAATGATATAAATATGGAATCCCGCCTTTTGTATTTCGTTACGTTTCCTTAACATTTACAAACATGGGGTCATTTAATGTTTAGTGTCTTGGAAAGAATTAAATTATAAATTAAAATGTGAAATCATTATTCTAATTCACTCGAATGACTTCATAATTGGTTCATCCTAAGTTCAATTTCTACATACCATAACTTGGGGACATACATCTATGGAAAGAGTGAGTATAAGGCCTGGTATGTGTAAGGAAAGAAAATGGTTTACTTCTTATCATGAGATACATTAATAAGAACATAAGGAAAAACCATAAGTAATAATATATAGGAATATAATAATAATAATAATAATAATAATAATAATAATAATAATAAAATTAATCATAACTTTTAAATGTGGATATAACATTTTATTAAGTCATTTATAATCAAATGTCCAAGGTTTATCATAAAGGTTTCAGAAAAATTAATAAGGGTATTCACCAAGGTACTGTAAAACATGTATTATGTAGAGATTAAATTCATTACCCAATTCATTGGAGAACTATCATGTTTCGCCCTTAATATGTATTAATTAATGTTACTCGCAAAATAATAATAAATCATTTCATAGAAAAATATGGATAATAACATAAATAGGTTACTTTTCAAATCTTGGTGATTTAGAATGTGCTTAAAACAAGATATTTTTCATTCTAAACCCATAGAAATGTAAGTTGGTTTTCGTGTATGTTAATTCCATAATTAATTATATAATTTATATATATATATATACGAAATCTATTAAAGAATAAAGAGATCTGGGTATTCATGAAACAAAAAATTATATAATTTCTTGATAAAAACAGAGAAATTTTGAGATGAAAATCTGGAAGCATAACGGGTATCAAATATGTATTTAAAAGAAAATACAAAATAGAGATGAAAGGGAATAAAATTAATAGAATAATATTAATAATTTAAAGAAATATTTAAAATTTATATAATAACACAGTATGGTAATTTGAAAGACATGCCACATAAAAATGAAATAGAAAGGAAAAGAGAAGTTTTGATTTCTATTACCTTGAAGAGTGACTCCTAAAACATAAATATAGGGACCTTGGGTGGCTTGACTAAATATTGGTAGGACTCCTTTGGGGTGAATAATTTCGTATTTTAATGATGGATGAATTTATAATTCATGGAAGTAAAGGAATGGATGGGTACTTACCAAAAATAGAGAGAGTGGTTTTCATAATTTCCTTAAATGCCTCAATAGTGTTTTTGAGAAACCATAGTCTTTACCATGGTATTCTCCCATGTTATTTCCCTATTGGGACACCTAATATCATATTTTAATCCAAAATAGTCAATTGTAATTTTATATAAACTATTACTTCATTATTATGTCATTAAACCGATTGAAAAGCTCAAACTGTATTTTTTACTATTCATGAAAAACTAAAGTATATTATAAAATTATCATAAATCCACCCTAAACTAATTTTGACATTATGATTTTAAAAATGAAATTTATTTTACAATAATAAATCTCATAATATGATAAATTTATCTTCTAATTATAAAAATAATTATTTACTAAAAAATTTCAGATATAAAATGAATTACAAATTCATAGTAAAATTTATGACTAATGAACAAATAAAATTATTTTATCATTTATAATTAAATAAATGTATTTTTATAAAACAATTTCATTATAATCGACATTATTAATAAAAATTTAGTTTATAATAATAATTTTCATCTCTCTTAAAAGTCTAACTTTTACCTGAAAATTAAATTTCTGAAATTACATCACGATTTTTTTTAAAAAAAATACTATTTTTAAAATTGAAATGGTGAAAAAAATTAATTTAAAAAAAATACATTTGAAGTAACTAGGTATTTGAAATATAACCCCCTATAATAACCATATGTGACTTAAGGGTATGGTTTTCAATAGTGATAGTCTCTTAGGGTGGCTCATATAACATGACTATAATGGATTAAGTTATTGACTATTATTTATGCATTAATTAACAATTATCATTTCTATTTATAATACTAATGATAATGTAAAAATTATTACTCATAGTAGTGTCCCCAACAATCATATTGAACAATGGACATAATTTTCCGAGGATAATAAAATGGATGAAACCCAATGATCACAATTCAATTATACAAACTTCATTATTAATATATATTTCTTTGTTGAGTGAAAAATAATATAACAATCATTTTCAGGAAACAAATATTATTCAAAAATTTTGGGTTGTTGCATTCTTCCCCCATAAGTAATGTTGTCCTCAAAATTTCATCATGTTACCCTAGTTGAGATAATTTGTGAATAGTTTTTCCTCATTGTTTCCTCTAGTTTCCCACATCACATCGTTATATTTTATGTTCCTCTAAAACATTCAAACTAGGTGGGTAGTCTTGTTGCGTATAACCCTATATCTATATTCCAAGATCTCCATTAGCTTCTCCTCAAAAGAGAGGCCATGTTCTGGTTGTAGCACCTCTAGATTTAGTCCAAGTGAAGGTTCAGATATTAACTTCCTCGAGAATGATATGTGGAAAACATCATGAACTTGAGGAACATTTGGGGGAAGTAAAAGATAATAGGCGACTACTCTCAAGTGATCAAGGATTTCATAAGGGTTAATGTACCTGGGGATCAACTTCCCTTTTTTTAAACCTCATGACTCTCTTCTAGGGTGAAATTCGAAGGAAGAATTTGTCACTAATAGAAAACTCCATGTACCAACGACGGTTGTCAGTATAAATCTTCTATCGACTCTGAGCAGCCTTTATGTGTTATTTGATAGCATGGACATTATCTATCATCTCTTATACTAGATCTGGCCCAAGAAGTTTCCTCTCAACAAATACATCTATACAAGTTTGATTTCTACATTGCTTCCCATAAGTAGCTTCATTGGGGGATAATTGAATTTTCAAATAGAAGTTTCTATTTTATGAGAACTCAACTAATGGAAGATGTTGATCCCATCCACCATTAAATTCCATCCACCGTGTTATTTGAAAGTCCCTGGTTGTATGAATAGTCCTTTAAAATTTTCCATTAGTTTGAGGGCCTGGGTCATACTGAAATTTAATTTGGTACCCAGAGAATTTTGAAGACTTCTCTTGAATATTGATGCGAACCTTAGATCTCATTCATATTTTATAGAAATTGGAACTCAATATATCCTTTCCATATCATCTATGTATATCTTATCATGTTATTCAAGAGAAAAATATTCCTAAATATATATATATATAATAAGTAGTATTGGTGAGATGATCCAATGTAACCCATATCACATTGTTTCCATTTGATGATCTTAGGAGACTAATGATAAATTCTATTGTGATATTATCCATATTCAATATTGGTACGTGTAGTGCTGGTAATACGCCTTTATTAAGTTTTCTCTCTGACCATAACTCTTTGACTTACCAAGAACCTTATGGTTTAGTCTGAAATCACCCTTCTCAAGTAATCCCAAAAATAGTGATCATGAACTTCTCTATACATTTTCATGTTTCTATGATTTATAGAGAATATGGAGCTATGAACTTCATCTATCATCACATTCATTATTTCTAGAATATATTGAACACATAGTCTTCATGGAAATTTTAGTACACCATCATTATAAATATTTAACTCAAAAAATTTCTTATTATTCATAGTCTCTAACTTATTTTGAAATAGAAGATATTCCCTTTGATATTTCTGGATCTTATCTAGAAATGAAAGTCCATAATTCATTTGGGATATGGTTAAGGATGTCCCTTCCCTTAAAATTACCATTCCAATTTTTACTAGGTCTTTGATCTAAGGATCTCCTTGAATTCTCATCATTTATAGAAAAATTATGTCTTTCCATCTTAATTAATTGGTGACATTGTTTTTTAATCCTAGATAATAATGATCAACCCCATGTTCAATTCCTTTTTCTTGAAAATATACTTCAACCATTGATGGTTTGTTTAAATATCACTTTTCTTCCCATAAAGACAGTTCCTCTCTATATCTAGGGAAAACCAACTATAATCATCTCTATTTCATGAGTTGTATAGTTCTGGTGATGTGGCTTTAACTATCAACATGCATAAGAAATCACCTTAACATTTTATATGGGGATGCACCGAAGACCATTCATAGATACATCTCAAAAATAACAAATAATTATCTTATAGAGGATATAGTTATCATAGGTGTGGTAACAAATAACCTCTTCCACTCTTGAAAAAATTCTTCTTAATATTGTTTCTAGATAATCATGACCCCTTTTACAGTTAACTGGTTTAGTTGATTAGAAAGTCATGAAATGTTAATTTAATACCTCTTATAATATATATAAAAACCAAGGGAACTGTGAATCATAGTTACTATTTTATGATGGGGCCACTCCTCCATATCCACTATCATTGATGGGTCAAAATAGATTTATTTGTTGGTTATAATATTCACCAATAAAGGAAATTATTATAACCAAAATTCACAGCTCCTGAACTATCGAAAGAGCATCTCCTTCCTTAGAGTTTGCAATATAACCCATAGATGATCCTCATGATCCATACAAAATTTTGAATATATCCGAATAACATAAAAAAAACTACCACAAAGTTATCAATTTAGTATTTAAAGACTATATTCAACAAATCCATATAAACAACAGGGGCATTGGTCAAGCTAATGGTAATAAAAGTAAACTCGTATTACCCATATCTTGATCTGAAGAAGGTCTTTGTAATTCCTTCTCTCATCAATATCAATTGATGATAACCACATCCAAGATCAATCAATGAAAAAAATCAAACCCTATAAACCTGGTGAAATAATTCATCAATTCATGGAAGAGGGTAGTTATTATTCAATGTGGTCATGTCAAGTTCTCTGATTCATTTTAAAAAAAATAGAATCTCACTTTTCAAAATTATTAATTAAATATATTGTACTCTAGGTTTATATTTTTCATGATTTCATATAAGAATAATTAGGTTATTTACTAAACAATTAAAATTTGTATTTCTCAAAAAACACCTAAATGAATTATTGTTTTATTATATAGATAATGAAATAAATCTCACTATGTCATTTCCAATAAAATGTTTTATGTATTATTTTACAATATTCAAAGTTTATTTTCAAATAAATGTATCTATTTTTTAAAAACAATAAGTTTTAAAAATATTATTTTCAATGTGAAAATCTTATTTAACTCAAGAAATTTTTAAAGAATTTTTTATGTTATTTCCATTCATTTCAAGAAATAACACTTTATTCTATATCCAATGGGAATATCTTGTTTTTATACCATACTTATTTTTTATATAGATGTTTTATGATCATATTTACCAATGATAGTGTTGAAATTAATTTTCTTCATTCATGTTTTATGTCATTATCTTTCCCTTGAAATATTTAATTTCTTGTGATCATTAGACATTAATGTTTTTCAACATAACCATATTATATATCATGCATATATTAATTTCATAAACCAAATATCATTTTTACATAGACTCTTATATATTAAATGTTATTTTTTTAACTATGGAAATATTTAAAAATATATATTCTTTACTCAATATGGATATTCAATAAATAGGCATATTATTCATGAATTAAATCAAATATTGAATATTTGAGGGATGATTTGGACATCAAGATACCAGTGTTTCCTAGTTATAGATATCAAATTGATGGATAATTATATCATTAGGTAAATAATTAAGTTATTATAATATCATTTTTTAAAACCCAATTGGTTTGTATACAGTTTTTTTAAGCTATGTTGATTATAGATATTGATGGTAGAGTTATAATTCTCTTTATATATCATTTCCAATAACTGATCATTTCCTTCATTCAAAATTTATTTATTATTTTCCATGACATTTTCACACTGATAAAATCTGTAGATTCATCTAATTCTTGGTTAATGATTAAGTTAATATGTTTCTTGTAATTGACCATGACATATTGATTATGCCTTATCCGGTTATGATATTGTGACATCCCAGACCTGAATTCCACTCAGAGGTTCCATGAACCAAGTTAGTGACATGGCCTTAAGAGACGCTCTCCAAACTCTAAAGGCATCCGGATAGCAGTGAGGGCATATGATGGGCCCATGGGAAGTCTATCCCCTCATTACCAAAGTGCAACATAATGGATATATAGAATAATAGGTAAAAAAATAATCAATATATAATAAATAGAAGGTTTAACTAAAGAATACAAGATTAATAAACAACTGAAACAACTCATAATAATTAACCAAATCTGATGGTACATGTCATGTCTCTAAAAATAAAGAAACCATGGATACAAATAATTATGAATAACATTCTATATACAAATAGGAGAAGGATACCAAAAACTATCAAAGAATCTTGAACTCCATTTAGATCATCTAATACCAAGCTCTTTTACAATGCAAACAAGGAGCATCAAGTGTCCACAATAAGACTCTTCCCTTTATCAACACCTACATACATGTAATCTACTAAGATTCCAATGAAAGTACACATAAGGTGTTAGGTAAATCGGATTGGTCCATCACCAACAATGTCTATATCATTTTATCCATGTAATATATAAAGAAATAGTTTATAAGTGGGTATATATAAAAAATAAAATTAGTACAATAATGTAAATACCAAAGTACCTGCTTTAGCATATACCAGTTATTGGACATATTACATTTCAATTATTTAAATATTTCATGTTTATATATTTTTTCCACCTGATATATATCCAGAATTGACATACAGAAAAGGTAATAATAGTGAAGGATCCGTGAAATGACATGTCATCCCAAGAGATAATAATAATGAAAGGGATATAAGGTAAACTCTAATGAATCCATAATGATATTAATAATGAAATGGAACTGAGGTGTCCTATAAGGAATTTATAAATATATTAATAATAATGGAAGGGATCCACATTAAAATCCAAGGACTCCTTGACCTAGGGGTTTGATCCAACTCAGGTAAGAATATATATCCTAGCTAAAGGGGGTAAGAGAGTAACCCAATGGGAATCTCCCAAGAAATTTCTCAATAATTTATTTCAAACCAAGTTCAAAGAATCATACAAGGTAAAAATGGATAATCTATATGACTAAGGGATTGATGGGGCCTCGTGTATGTAGAAATCACACCATATCCAAACTGGGTATCTAAGGCATCATGTAATGATAATGAAGGGATCCTATGATTTCATTCTAGGAATCAACTTGTAGACACGGATCAGGTTCCGTGGAGGGTATCAACCATGGCAACTGGAATCACTTAATCAAAATTTAAACCCTGAGTAATCAAAGAATTACCTTGTGAATCCTAGGATAACTCAAGTCTGACCACTCTTATAATAATATCAAGGTATATATGAAAGGAATCTTATAAATGATTAATTTGTAAATTTTGGCCATGAGGATATCATTCCATTTAAATAGTGAAAGGGTTTATTACATGTCTTCCGCTAGTATAATATTATTAAATAACATACAACCATTTATTAATTCATATAATTATTATTCAATTTAATAGGTTAATTATGGTTCCTTCCATAAACATGGAAAGGAGTTCAATGAATACACAACCAGGTTCTTCAGTTAATTTAATTAGGTAAGTCATATACATAGTATACTTTAAAATTTACCATTTGAACATTAATTAATATGAACCACTTACCTTAGGATTTCATGTGATATGAATACCTGTGTTAGAAATAATAATTATATTTATTTAAATATAAACTAACCCTTATCAAGGTCATGTCTTGTTACACAAGAACGGTGGTGCAGAGAGGATTAATAAGGTACAAAAATAATAATTTAATGAAACGTCCTACATGGGATGGTTGAAAATATAAAAATTACATAAAAGTATGGGTAAAATTTATAATAAGAGCCTTAGAATATGGTCCTAATTACTATAAACAAGGAACAAGAATAAAAGATGAAACACTTGGTTAAATCTGTGTGCACACACGAAAATTTATAATTCGATAAAACATGAGTGGTGAGTTATATACCACCTACCAAGTACTCTTATGACTCTCCTCATCCAATATCAGCCTCTAGTTTTTCAAGGATTGGAATATATATTTATAAATAATAAAAACCCTAAAAATAGGTCATGTGACCCTACATAAAAATAGAATGATCAATAGAAAGAAGAATGGAAAATGGATAAAAATGGTCTAAGATCTTACTGATGCACATCAAATGTGAGGAACATGGATTGACTTAGTGATTAGATTGTGATACATGATCAAATACAATGAAACAAGACAATAGTATCTCCAGTGTGATAATGGAGGTCCTCCTTCTCTAAAATTAAAACCAAATTGGTTAAAACATTTCATTAAAGGTAAATAAATAATTTTACCTAAAAAACTAGGTCGCATATTTGGTCAGAACAGTTGGACAAACTATGTAACAACCATGTGCTATCTGTTATACTAAGGCGTACCCCATATGGTTAGGGAGAATTGTTAGTGAAACTATACACCAACAGTGCAAAACACATCTTCTAAAAACTACACGCGTTTAACACGACCATGCATCCCATGGGACACAGATAGGGAAGACCATCTTTCCTAATTCACCCATTATCCTTCATCACATGGTTAGGTATAACAATAAGTCATACCACTTATAGTTTCTACTAACATTGAAACCAACAAATTTCTCCAAAACAAATTGTGGTTTAGGCTACGAATAAAGCCTAAGAATCCTCAAGACACTCTGAGAACTCACAAGGAATACGAATTAGAAACAATAAAAATAATTATATGTCATTTTAAAAGATCTATAGATGAAAACATACGGTTCATAATGTATTCCCACTTTAAATTAACTCCTCCCTAAGTTAACCTTCAAAGGGAAAGAATTAATGTTCGAGAAAAAGTCTTTCCACCGGTCATGTATATCAGACTCCTAATCAAAATTCTCATCCTACACACATAAATGCTTTTATAAAACTTGTACTAAATGTAAAAACCATCCTCAGAGGGCCTTCGTGATCCGATCAAAGATTTATATATGATATTCCTCAAATGAAGCATTAACATCTAACTTAACATCCACGAGATCAAAAATATGTGATGGGTTGGAAAGATAATGGCAAAATATTTAAATGTGTAAGGTGTTGTTCCTGGAACTATATTAAACCTGAGATGAGTAGTTAATTGATTGTAGATTGACCCTCAGCATGTATGTTTCTAACCACTGTATAGGGGTAAACCAAATTTTTTTATATGGGTAATTTATGATATTGATTATTCCATTTATTGTTGATTTTACTTCACCATTGAGTGACATATATGTCTTATAATGTTTTTGTGTTAGTATTATTAAAATGAGTATTTCATATACCTAATACTTGTTAAATGAGGTAATTTCACTACACACATGATTCTAAGAACAATAGGACAAAAACTCCATCTATTTTTCAATGCCACATTTATTTTCAGCATCGATTTCCTATTTCATATTTTTAGTGCCTTGATTTTTTTGATTAAATGCACTGAAATTTTTTATAGGGTTTGGGAAAATAATTGAATCTTAAAGTGTCTTCTTTAACCTAATAGTTTGTTCTTACAATGGTCAAAGCAGACACATTATGCAGTGAATTATGGAACATTGACCCATGGACCATTGGTCACAAGACATAGAATTTGTTATAGTGATTTCTATGTAGACACTATATTTTGGTGCATAGGAATTATATTCCCTTATGTGTTGGAAATGGTGATACATATAATTCAAGCATTTTAAGAGATTTAATTATTTGAACAAGCAAAAATTTAAAATGAATATTGATTTCAATGTGAAGATGACTATCATATATACAATGTAGAGACATATACAAGAACTCAACATTAGTTATGGGTATTTAGCGTGTCTATTATGTTCTTATGGACTTATATGGTCTCTATCTATTTCACATTCATGTCTTTAGAAGAAAAAAGTGTGGTGTGATCATTCTATATGAAGGTTATTCACCTGTCTATGTTTTTTATCTATGATCCTTTCAAGTATTAAATTTCATTATAAGGTGTTTGTTTTGTATTTTATTAGCATTATCCCATGAAGTCCTCTCGTTGTACACCCTAAAGGTAGTGACACCCTTTCACTATAGGTGGTGGGCCTTGAGGTACTAGAGATCCCTCATGTAGTGCCACATGTGACACCTCTTCCTGTTCCTAGTTGGGGCAATAACACCCAAATACGAGATGGATTTTAACATATGTTTCAAAATATGAATGCTCTTGTTTGATCTACCCTAAATATGGATGAACTGAATTGGGATTTCATGAAATTACATCCTACCACCTTTTCAAGAGATGGAGGACCCCATGCGGCAGTATCATGGCTCGAGGCCATTAATTCTATATTAGAGTATCTACTGACACCTCAAAAGTGAAGGGCCATTCATTATAATTATATGATACATGATTATGGTATGAAATGGTGGGGTTATATTATTCAATTATATTAGAAAAATAGATATGGTTTTAGTAGAGTTATATACTATATTATATGACTATTTATTTTCTGAGATTTTGTAGGCCCAAAGAGCAAGAGAATTCTTTAATTTACAGTGATGAGGCATATCAGTTATAGAATAATAAGCTCATTTTCCTGAGGTACAACAGTTCACACTTGATCTAGTGGATGATGATCTTATTACCTCTAAAAAATAAAGGATGGGCTAGTATAAACCCTCTAATCACATTATAATCCATTAAGAATTACTACCATTTTTTAAATCGTCATCTAGCCCCTTTTACAGGGAACAATTTTAGGGAAGATTATGGTTTGAGTTAGGTAAGATCAAATCTTAGATCTATAAGTGTTCCTCCTTCTAGTCCAAAGGGATGTTTTGAGGCTAATTGTGGAGGTAGTATTAGTCGATCTCTTCTTGATGATAGTTTTTTGATATACCACTAGTGTGGGGTGTTGGGAAAAAGTAAGCCATGATGCTTACGATATCACATGGAATGTAGAGGATATGGAAGGGTGGGTCATATAAAGTGATTTTATAAGTCATTTAAATCTTCCCCTAGTGAATGGGGATATACTTATACCCCATGTTCTAGAGCTATTCTAGTAGGATCACACCAGGCAGAAAGATGGAATGCCACCGTCCACAGAGGCCGAGATGGAGGTTGAGGAAGAAGTCAGACTCATGAATCTTAGTGTCAACCGAGTAGGGTAAATTAAGACATTTAGGTATTAAATAAAGGACACAATATAGTCCAATTACATATAGTCCAAGATATGCCAGATGATTAGACTCACAACCCCCATACAGTTCGGCATAATATTCTAGTATCATCCACTTTAGTGTCTAATTTATTCTATATAGTTGTGTCTCACTCATGTATATCTAAGAATAATATGGGGAGTCTACTCCTTGAGTTAAAATAGTCAACTCAATTGTGACCCTTGATACCTAGTTTGGTAGTTGATTAGAAGGTTTCCCCCATTGTAAGGATCGTCCCCTTGAGATCGAAAGATTCACCTTCATAAGGAATATTTTTGAACTTGACATGATGGGCTTTGACATAATCATCAAAATAGAATGGTTAGATTCTTATAGAGATAATATTGACTATTTTAAATAGATCATTTCATTTACATCACTAGATGAAGGTAAGAATGTACATAATGGGTAATGGTACGTTCATGAGATACAAGAATGACTAGACCAATAGAGGTTGGGTAGTGTGATAGGTCAAATCTCTAGTATTTTTCTGGATGACTTGGGTTTTCATCATGATTTTTTCAATCCTGTAGTATAGTGTTCAGGGACATATTTCATATATAATTATATGGTATACCTCTGGTATGATTGGTAAAGTTCACTATTGATCTAATTCCAATTGCAGTATCAGCGATCATTCATCCTCATATGATGTAACCTTTGGAGCTTCTGGAGCCTATGAAGAATTTAGAGGATCTATGGGTTAAATGATTTATACTCGTAAACACATACCCTTGTGGATCACTTGTCCTTTTTCAATGAAAGAGAATGTTACCCTCTGGATCTGCATGGATTACCATCGATTGAACCAGCCCATGGTAATGAATCAATATCCACTGCCTAGAATAGTTTACCTCTTTTATCAATTCTGAGGACCAATGGTATTTCAAAGGATATATTTGATGTCGGGATACTATCATGTGTGTGGTAGGTCTTCCGACATACATCTCATATATTTTAGGATTATGTATGGTATATATGAGTACTTTTTCTTTCCATTCCATCTAACAAACACAAATTCTGTATTCATGGCTCTTGTGAATCGGGGTTTTCACCCATATCTGGATTCATTCATGGTAGCCTTTGTTTATTATACCATAAATTATTCATACTTTATAAAAGACATTGTAAAACATATTGAGTTCATTCTGAATACACTAAGAGATAATCGTCTTTATGCTATGCTCATAAAAAGAAACTTTTGGAATTAAAAAGTTTACTTATTGGGTAACATTATATTGGAGTCAGGAGCTTGAGTGGACCCATAGAAAGAAAGAGATATTGTTTCCAGGAAGAAACCGATGAAAATATATAAAATCCATAATTTCATAGGATTGTAGGGATATTTTAGATGCTTTATATAGAAATTTTTATCTCTAACAGTGTCTCTTATGGTATTTACAATGAAATTTTTGAAATTTTTTATATTCAAAACCTTTTGATGAATCATTTCAATAGATGAAGGTTCGTCTGACCTCAGAACTGATAATAATTCATCCGAATCTAGGATATACCTATACATTCATCAATGATGCATTAGGTATCAAGGGTGGAACAATTATGATACAGGATAGGTGATTCTTTTCATTTAGGAATCGTTTATTGAGGCTTCACAAGTGGAATTACTCGACACATGACCTTGATCTAGTCATTGTTGTTCATGAACTATGATATTGGATACTTATATATTTAGAGAACATTTGGTGTTATTTAGTGATCACAAAATCTTCAAGTACATAATTTCACAATGAGATCTAAATCTTAGACATCTGAGGTGGGTTCAATACTTATAGTTGTTTGATTTTGATCATTTATACACATTGGGAAAAGGATTGTAGAGGAAAATTCTATGAGATAGAAATAATTATGTACAAAATGATTAGTATGCTAGTGGAGAGTGATTTCTTCGGGACATTTTCTCATAAATTCACATTAAGGTTCAAGAGGAACAAGGTATGCCTCTCTTCAAAGCCATAATAGTGACCCCTAATCTACTGGAAACAGTAAGAATGAGTGATCTATCTATTTCGAAAATACTTTTCGTGACACCCCAAGCTTCCACTGTACTTTCCCCTTTGAATAATGTAATAGCTTTCATTATACGCAACGTTGAAATTCTAACACACTACGTCCAATCAAACTAGCCGTTATAAATAGTAATACCAACTTTTTTAAATTTTATAAATTTTATATTTCAAAATGGACTTCATTTTTGGATTCAGAATATTGAAATTAGCTTAGGGTGAAGTTTTTGTATTTTTCTGAAAACATTCAATTTTTGAGGAATAGTGAAAAACACTAAGTAATAGTTTAATACCGAATTTTTATTTAAATAATTATTTATATTATTTAAATTTATTTTAGGTCAAAATAGATACAAAATACCTATATAAGTTCAATTTAATTAATTTGAGTTAGTTTATAATAATTTTAGTTATATAAAAATTTTATTAAACATTTCAACGTCTTTTACCCACCTCCAAGGAGAATTTGTAAATTCACATAAAAATTAATTTTACTGCTTTTGTGAGTGGAATTTCAAAAGTTTAATAGAAACAGTTGATATCAGTAAGAAAAATTTTGTTCAATTAGATGAAAATAATTTTTGGTGAATAGTAACTTTTAACTTTTATTTACCACGGTTAAAAGTAAATAGGGTATATAATGGTAAATATGATATTATTATTATCCTAAAACATGTCCTAATTCTATTGGATCACTATAATTCGACCAAAAACAACCTTAGGAATAAAATTTGATCCTCTTTGGTCCACTTGGTTTAGATTAGGACATTTATTATTATTTAATTCAAAGAATAGTGAAAAGAGTTAAAATCAAAGTTTAATAACTAAAACATTTTTTATATAGGGTTATATATAAGATAAATTAGACTATATATATTCATTAGAAATATAAAAATATTTCCTACATAATAGTATATTTTTTAGACATTAAATAATTTTATTTATTTATGACACAATGATGATGCAATAATTAACTAAATAATGAAATATTAAAATAATTGATATTATAAATATCCAAATAAATGTAATTTGAAACTTTTTATGAATTCCACTAATTATATAGGTTAATATGACAATTTAGGGTTAGTTATATGAATAATTTTCTAAGTAATAAGGCTGATATAAAATTAGCAAAAACAAAATACCAAAAAGTGTCAAAATTGACATAAAAGAGTTTTTAAACCAAATATTATATTATTAATTGATATTATATTCCTTAAAAAGTAATGTTCAGCGAAAGGGATTATATAATGATAGTTTTATCATTAATGATCCAATTGGGGGTCTCTTATAAGTATATAGTATTTTTATTAACTATATAATATAAAAATACCAAAAGACGTGGTAAATGTCAAACTATTTAACTAAGAGTTAAATCTCAAAGATAATGTTAATATAGTTACCCAAACCTGTCTAAAACCTATTAGTTGAGTTTTTTTAGACAATTACCCACCTTCTCCATTAAATAATCTATTTTTGAGCTATTAGAACCCAAAAATTATTTTTTTATAAAATAATATTTCTAGCTTTTCCTAAGGTTCCCCTCACCCCTCTTATAAAAGGGCCCTCCCCCTTATCTCTAATTCACACCTTCAATGAAATTTTTCTAAGAAACAAATTTCCCAAATACCCTCTAAAAAATCCACCATTTATCCTAGAGTCCTTAATTTAGTCATAAAGCCATCTTAAGGAGCCCTTTTGATCAAATAAAAAGGAGGAACCTGAAGAAGAGGTAAATATTTCATCACCTATTTCAAGTTCCTTTCTTATTCCACTTCCTATTTATTGGTTGTTTCCATTATAAAATAATAACTCCAGTATCTTCAATATAATTAGATGTTATTATAAATATGTTCCAAAAATATTCATTATTCTATCCATCCTTTGAATGACATGTCACCATATGTGTGTACGTACGGCTTACCGTCTCCACGTTGTGGTGTAATTGTTATTCAATACATTATTATTTGGATGGATATAATAATGATGTGTATTTGATGTAAATAATAAATATAACATGATAATTATTCTTTATATATGATATAAAATCCAACTATATATTATTTTAATATCAAAATAATGATATTGTCGCTCGTGCGTACGTATGGATTACCGGCTCCATGAACGCGATAAGATTTATTCCCCATCATATCCATTCTAGAATAATTTTCACTTGATGATTAAAAATAATGTTTAAAAACTTGATATAATTTGGGATATGAATAATATAAATCCCATCCAAAAACAATATGACTCAGATAATAAAGAATATAAAGGAAAACAAATCAGTTAACACCCGAAATGACGATAATACTAAGATATTATTAACAAAGAAATGTTAAAAGATCATATATGATATCATATTAATGTATATTATTATTTTATAATTTAATAACAATTATTCCACCATTATACAGGAGGATAACCTACCCACGACCAAGGAAAAAGTACAAAGTATGGGGTTTCTTATCTCACTTTTAATTCCATGAGATTTCCATTATTTTCCACTTATTTATTAAATGTGGTGTATTGTGTAATATCATTTGATATATATATTATCATGATTCTCTTTATATTCATGGTATTCTATGATTAATTTTTTTTTATTAACTTTTTTCCATACGACTCAATTGATTACAACAAATTAAGGGTTTTCATCTCACTTCCTATTTCCGTGTGATTCATGCCATACTACAACTATTTCCATTTGAGTGGTGTATGTAATACCCAATGATTGTATTATTTATGTAATATACTTTAATTTATGATTAATTATGTCTTCATTTTATGATCCATATTTCAAGTGATGTATGATTTATAAGTTACAAAATTGTTAAAGAAATTTCAATTTTCAATTTCCACTCTTTCGTCTGTACACATACTTCATTGATTATTTTACTCCATGATTATGTGTGGAATCACTATTTATTATTTGTGTAGTAATTTCCACTCCCATTTAGGTTAACATTCTTTTGATACAAAAAATCACTCCATTTATAAATTCTCAAGTCTTCGATATGAACTTGGTAAGAGTAATTTTAACTCAATCTCCATTTATTGAGTTAAACATAAAATTCATTGGTGTTGTTTTTTTAAAAAATATGTGTGAATTTCCTCTAATTGACATACACTGAATATCCAATAATATTTAGTGTATTTATATTTTTTACACATAATTATGTCATTGATTTATCCTTAACCTAAGGATACGGTCTTTATAAGAGATTTAATCTCAATTTACATTCCATTGAGACTTCTTGGTTGTTATACACCAATTCACTTTTACATGGTGTATATAATGTACATTGACATATTATATCATGAATCCATTTATATCCATGATATTATAATGTTTTTATAACCTCAATTATTTGTATTCAAGTGTCTCTCTTTTGGTTATGAACTCTAACAAAAATATCATTTTAAAATGTTTTAAAGATTTATTATTCTAAATCGTTCTTATTAATGTTCATGATTTAAAAATGGTTTTAAGGATTTATTTATATGAACAATAATGTTTTAAAATTAAAATTCATTTTAAAAGATTCAATGTGGTATGGTACACTTTGATTCAAAAATCTATATTAAATGGATTCTTCATAAATAGTGAGACTTTTATATGTTTTCAAGAAAAAGGGAGATATTTCCCTCAAATAGATTTGATTATTATTTTTATCTATGTCAATATCATTCATTATTCTCTATTAAGGATGATCTATTATAATACAATCTTCTATATTGTATGGAATGAGTTATGTTTGACTGTAGATGTGCTATTTTTATATCATTCATGGTTTGTGGTTAAAATATTGACATTTCATATTCTTATTTTTAAAAGAATGTTCATATTATGATTAAACCTTTTCATATGAGTAATGAATTGGACATATTAAGTGATGGGTGGAGCCCGCTAAAGCTCCTTGATGCATCGGTTGGTACCATGAGACAAACTAGTGTCTTGGCACAAGCCCATGACAAAATTTTATTTGTAGTCTTTGCACAAGGAATTGACTATGTGGTTATGTTGTCTGATATTATCCATTCCATAAATATGAGATTATCTATTGATATTTCATTTGGTTATTAGACTACTATAACACCCATGACTATGTTTTATTATGGAATTATTTACTTAGCTCATATTCCTGCTATAAGGTGTTCATGGTAATTATTTGTAAAGGGATGTGTTTTCAATTATTCACCATGCCTAATGTTTATGTTATATTATGTTGTATTTATTACTCTTACTGAGTATTTGAGATCACCCCTTTCTTATGTTTCATTCTCCCAGGATAGGAAGAAGTTAGTTATGAGTGACTTGTAGGCATAATCTAGGAATCGTGGATGTTTATAATGGAATAATTTAGTGTTGTTTTTCTTTTAAATTTTTAATGTTGACCTCATGAATATATCTAGTATTTCCAAGGTTACTAAAATTATCTGTCTTTTAGGACATCAATTCCATGTATCATGCCAATGTTATGTAATAATTCAACGACTCTAGGTAGTTGGGGTCTGGGCGTTACAGTTGATATCATAGAAAGTTTAGTACAAACCATGGAATCTAGATTTAGATAAACTCTGATTAGAGAACATAGCCCTAAGATTGAATTTGAGAATTATTATAGAATAAATTCTTAAAATGTTGGTATTGTATAGATTTTTTGAGTTTTACATGCAATACATCCATGTCTAGATACGAGCAGCAAGAGGTGGCTCTGGCATAGATGTACCAAGGGGTAAAACCCAGAAACACCGCTTTGAGCTAGACCCGAACTGGAACTTCTGCACGACAACAGGCCTTGTTGTACTCTTGGTTATGACACTCCTGGGGGATATGCTCTGGATAATTTACATTTTCTTTACAAACTGATTTGATGGATTTTAATTCAAGGTTTGAATAAATAACCTTGGTTAATACTAGGGTGTTTTTGATTGAAAATAATGTGTGATGATATTTTATAAATAATTTTCTTACTATTCTTACTCCCACAATGTTTTCTGGTTTTAGTTAATGGCTAGATTCCAAGGAAGTAATAGTAACATTGAACATGATGTACAATGTGGGAACAGTGGTGGAAATGAGAAATGAAATGGAATATTGATAGGAGTAAAAGATATTGTCTTCATGCCGAATCAGTTTTCCAAAAATATGATCAACAATATATATATTAACCAACTCCCGGACTCAACAAAGAAGAGAAAGGTAGTGAATGATAAGATCTCCATCTATTGAGACCATGGAGATAAGAAAGCTCAATTTCCATAATCCTAGAAATGTGGAAGGAGACACATAGAAAAATTCCTTAATGGAACAAAGAAATTCTTTATGTGTGGGAAAGAATGGAATAAAGTAAACAATTGCCAAGGAATAATGAAGAGTGCTATGGAAGAAAATAAAAATGATCCTAATATTCTAATTATGGTCATTTTTCGTAAATTTAAGGGACCTTGGCACCACGAAATTCAATGCCCTATTCAATAGGATAACATCTTGGTCAAGGAAGAACCTATGTGAAAATAAATGGCTGGAAAAATGTTTAAAGGTATTAGTGCTCTTTGTTGTTTTGATTACATTGGATGAATTTTCTCTTATATGTGTAAACCTGCAATTTATCATCTGAAAATGATATTTGAGGAAGAATTATCTTTTCTCTTGTAGATATAGTTATAAATAACCATTTGTTTTTATATGATCCTTGAATTTGAGGAAATTACACATTATTATATTTTGGGGTGAAAAAGAAAGGTATGAGATTACATTTGTGGTTAAATTATGTTATGGTTATTTTGAGGAATTTATCTCATTTTGGTAAAGTTATAAACTATAGTTTCTGAAAAATGACAACACATAGATCGTGTGAAAACCCATCGTGTCAGACAAAGCTATTGGAATCGAACAGACAACCAGAGTGTGATGGGGATTTATCGCCTACCATTGGACTAGGTGAAGTCCTTGGTTAGTGTGACTATTTATTTTTTATCAAATGATTTTATTGATCAATAATAATTTGATTTGGGATCTTATGTCTTATCAAATGAATACCCTTAGGATAGAAAATGATTTGATGATTAAGTGATAAATGTTATTTTGGAAGACATTCACTCTGTTGGGAACACTATATGCCTAAGGAAAATAGAATACTATGAGATATCATTTGAGTAGTAATGGTGGATTTTTATCTATGTTTTTATTGTGTATTTATAGTTATTTTGGTTATTTATGGAAATGATTAACCTATATAGAGAATATGTGATTAGGTTAATTACTTTTAACTATGTGACATTAAGAGTAGTCGATGTCATTTAGAGATGAAATTTAACATGGAAGTCTACATAACCAAAATATTTTAAGTTTTGGGTTTCAATTTTAGTTGGTGTTATATTGAAGGATTTTAAGGAAAAAAATTTATTGAATGGTATTTATTTAACTTTGGCCTATTTTAGGTTTTATTTTATAAATTAAGATTAGTATTTCTTTCATTAAAGGAATATCCTTTTCAGGGATCATACTATCTTGTCCTAACCTTTTTGGTTTTTATTAATATTTAAAGACAAGGTAAATATATAGTTTATCCTTTTTGAATCATGTGATTCAACAGAAGTCGATTCTATCTCTTCAGGTGTGACCAAGTCATCTTGAATACTCATCATTTTAAAAAAAATGAGTTAGTAGTATAAATTTATTAAATCATGAAACTCTGCTTAAAAATTAAGTATATCTCTTAATGTTTATGTTCAATCTCATAAATAAATTCCTCATCTTTATGAAATGTAACTTTTAAAAAACATTTTTCATTTACTTTTCCTAATTGGAAACCAATGAACATTTGTTCCATCACAAGTTTGTGATTTTCTTATTGTTAACTTTCTCCTAATCATGTTTTCTACCTCTATCCATCAGAACTTGACAATTATTTTATCTTCCATATCCATGTTTTCTTATATGGAATCCTAGTATGGGTTATCTCAGGTGACCTTTGTACTTCTCTTTCTTTCTTTTAAAGTGAAATTTTTGTTGACTCTTTTTCTGATGTGGGAATTTCAAATATGTTCCCAACCCCAATTTTAAAAATTGCGAGGACGCAATTTCAAAAAGGGGAGAATAATGTAACACCCCAATCTTCCAAATTATGTTTCCCTTTGAATAATTTAATAGCTTTAATTATACGCAACTTCGAGATTCTAACACACCGTGACCAAATCAAACTATCTGTTATGAATAGTAATACCCAATTTTTGAAATTTATTAAATTCTATCTTCAAAAATGGAATTCATTTTTGGATTTGGAATATCAAAATTATCTTACTGTGAATTTTTGGTATTTTTCTGAAAACATTCGTTTTTTGATGAATAGTGAAAACACTATGTTTTAGTTTAGAACAAAATTTTTATTTAAATAATTATTTATTTTATTTAAATTTATTTTAGGTAAAAATAGGTACATAATACCTATATAAGTTCAATGTAATTAATTAGAGTTAGTTTATAATAATTTTAGATATATAAAACTTTTATTGAACTTATCACCATCTTTTACCCACCTCCTAGTAGAATTTGCAAATTCACATAAAACATAATTTGACCACCTTGTGAGTGAAATTTCGAAAATTTGAGAGACACAGTTGATATAAGTAAGAAAAATGTGGTTCAATAAGATGAAAATAATTTTTGGTAAAAAGTAACTTTTTACTTTTATTTACCACGGTTAAAAGTAAATAGGTTAAGTAAGGGTAAAAATGTTATTATTATTACCTTAACACATATCCTAATTCTATTGGATAAGTATAATTCGACCAAAAATAGCCTTAATAATAATATATGAACCTCATTGGTCCACATGGTTTAGATTAGGACATTTATTATTATTTAATTCAAAGAAGAGTTAAAAGAGTTAAAATCAATGTTTAATAACTAAAAAAATTTATATATAGTTATACATAAGATAAATTCAGATATAAATATTAATTAGAAAGATAAAAATAGTTCCTAAATAATGGTATATTTTTTAGACATTAAATAGTTTTATTTATTTATAACACAATAATGATGCAGAAATTACCTAATTAATGAAATATTAAAATAACTGATATTATAAATATCCATATAAATGTAATTTGAGACTTTTTATGAATTAAACTAATTTTATAGGTTAATATGACATATTAGGGTTGGTTAGATGAATTTTTTTCAGAGTAATAATGATGTTATGAATTTAACAATAACAAAATACCAAATAGTGTCAAAATTGACATAAAAGAGTTTTTAAAACAAATATTATATTATTAATTGATATTCTTTTCCTAAAAATCTAAGTACATGACCATAGACTTATATAATTATAGGTGTATCATTAATGAACCACTAGGGGACTCTTTTAATTATATTCTATGTTTATTAACCATATAATATAAAAATACAAAGAGACACGGTAAATGTCAAACTATTTAACTATGAGTTGAATCTAAATGATAAAGTTAATATATTGACCCAAACCTGTCTAAAACCTATTGGATGAGGTTTTATCGACCCATCCTCATATTATACTTTAAATAATCCATTTTGGATCCATTATAAACCAAAAATTATTTTATTATAAAATAATATTTCTAGCTTTTCCTAAGGTGCCCCTCACCCCTCTTATAAAAGGACACTCCACCTTCTCTCTAATTCACACAATAAAAGCCATTTTTCTTGGCCAACCTCTACCCAAATACCCTCTCAACTATCCTCCATTTATCTTATAGGCCTTACTTTAGTCATAAATCCAATTTAAGGAGACCTTTTGATCAAATCAAAAGGAAGAACCCGAAGAAAAGGTAAATATTCCATCACCTCTTTCAAGTTCCTTTCTTCTTCCACTTCCCCTTTATTTGTGGTTTCCATTCTAAAATAATAACTCCATTATATTCTATATACTTTGATTTTATTATAAATATGGTATAGGAAAATTCATTATTATATCCATCCTTTGAATGACATGTCACCATACGTGCGTACGTACGGCATACCGTCTCCACGTCGTGGTGTAATTGTTATTCAATACATTATTATTTGGATGGGTATAATAATGATGTGTAATCGATGTAAATAATAAATATTACATGATATATATTTTTCATATATGATATATGATCCAATTATTTATTATTTTAATATCAAAAGAATGATATTGTTGCTTGTGCGTGCGTACGGATTACTATCTCCACGAACGCGATTAGATTCATTCCCCATCGTATCCATTCAAGACTTATTTTCATTTGATGATTAAAAATAATTTTTAGAGACTTGATATCATTATGGATATAAATAAGATACATCCCATCCATAACAAATATGACTCACATAACAAATAATATAAAGGAATACGAATCCATTAACACCAGAAACGATGATAATACTAAGATATTATTAACAATGAAATGTTAAAAGATCATATATGATATAATATTTATGTATTTAATTCTTGTATAATTTAATAAAAATTATTCCACCATTATATAGGTGGTTAACATACCCTCAACCAAGGAGAAATTACAAAGTAAGGGGTTTCTTATCTCACTTTTAATTTCGTGAGATTTCTATTGTTGGCCACTTATTTATTAAATGTGGTGTATTGTGTACTGTAATTTGATATATATATATATATATTATCATTATTATATTTATATTCATGGTATTTTTTTATTCATATGGTTGTTATTAACTTTTTTGCATACGACTCGATTTATTACAATGAAGTAAGGGTTTTCATCTCACTTCCTATTTTCGCGAGATTCATGCAATACTACCACTATTACCTTTTGAGTGGTGTATGTACTAACCAATGATTGTATTATTTGTGTAATATACATTAATATATGAGTAATTAAATCTTCATTTTATGATCCATCTTTCATGGGATGTATGTTTCATATGTTACCAAATTGGTAAGGTAATTTCAATTTTCAATTTCCACTCATTCAGCTTTACACATACTTCATTGATTATTTTACTCCATGATTATGTATGGAATCACTATTTATTATTTGTGTAGTAATCTCCATTCCCCTTTCTGTGGATATACGTTTGATACACATAATCACTCCATTGATAAATTTCCAATTATTCTATATGAAACTGATAAGAGTAATTTTAACTCAATCTCCATTTGTTGAGTTAAACAACCAATTCATTAGGGTTGTTTTTTTCAAGAATATGTGTGAATGTCCTCTGATTGATTTACATTTTATATCCAATAATATTGAGGGTATTAATTTTTGTCATACATAAATATGTCTTTGATTTATCTTTAAACTAAGGATACAGTTTAATAAGATATTTCGTCTCAATTTGCATTCCATTTAGGCTTCTTTGTTGTTATACACTAATTCACATTTATATGGTGTATATGCTGTAATTTGACATAGTATGTCATGAATCCCTATATTCCCATGATATTATAATGTTTTTATTACCTCAATGATTTGTATTCAATTATCTCTCTTTTGGTTAGGAACTCTACATAAAATATCAATTTAAAATCTTTAAACATTTATTATTCTAAATCTTTCTCATTAATGTACATGTTTTAAATATGGGATTAAGGATTTATTTATATGTAAAATAATGTTTTTAAATTAAAATTTCTTTTAAAAGATTCAATTTTGTATGGGACACTTTGATTCAAAAATCTATATTAAATAGATTCTTAATAAATAGTGAGACTTTTAAATGTTTTCAAGAAATAGGGGGATATTTCTCTCAAATATTTTTGATGATTATTTTCATCTATGTCAATATCATTTATTATTCTCTATTGAGGTTGATCTATTACAATACAATCTTCCATATTGTATTTAATGAGTTATGTTTGACTGTGGATGTTCTATTTTTATACAATTCATGGTTTGTGGTTAAAATATTGACACTTCGTATGCTAGTTTTAATAAGAATGTTCAGATTATGTTTCAACCTTTTCAGATTATGAATGCATTGGACTTAGTAAGTGAATGGTGGAGCCCACTATAGCTCCTCGATGCATCGGTAGGTCTCATGAGACAAACCAGTGTCTTGGAATAAGGCCTTGAATCTTATTTGTAGTCTTGGCACAAAGCCTTGACTATGTGGTTATGATGTCTGAAATTATGAATTCCATCATTATGACATTACCTTTTGATATTTCATGTGGTTATTTGACTAGTATAATACCCATGATTTTGTTTTATTATGGAATTATTTACTCAGCTCATATTCCTTCCATAAAGTGTTCATGTTAATTATTTTCAACGGCATGTGTTTTCAATTATTCACCATGCCTAATTTTTATGTTATATTTTGTTGTATTTCATACTCTTACTGAGAATTTGAGCTCACCCCTTTCTTATGTTTCATTTTCCTATCATATTAAGTAGTTAGTTATGAGTGACATGCAGGGATAATCTAGGAAGCTTGGATGTTTCTAATGGAATAATTTAGTGTTGTTTTTCTATTCAAGTTGTAATGTAGACCTTATGAATGTATCTACTATTTCCAGGGCTACTATACTGATTGGTTTTTTGGGACATGATTTCCTTTTATCATGCCAATGTTATGTAATAATACACTGACTCTGGGTAACTGGGGACGAGGTGTTACACTTTTCCTATGAAAAATCATCAAGATGATGATAAATCATTATGTTGGACCACTTATTGTGATGATACCTTACTATTCCAAGCGTGTTCAAGGGTATCATCAGTCATTAGAGAGGAGATACTATGGGAATTTCACACCTCAACATGGGTGGTTCACCTCGGTGTAATGAAAATGTATTGGGATATAAGTCATTAGTATTGCTGTACTAGTATAAAATCAAATATTTTCTTTATTTATCACTATATGGTCCACCTTTCAGTAGGTGAAAGCAGAATATCTACATCTGGAAGGATGTTTACAATAGTTATCCATTACTGAATGGAAAGGGGAATATGTTTTCATGGATTTTCTAAGTAGTTTACCCATATCGTATCATGGTTATCATACAATATGGTATGAAATTTATTAGTTGAAGTAGGTCACACATTTCTTAGCTATTAATGAAACATTCTTGGTAGATGATCTTGGAAGGATATACTTTAGGGAGGTTTTATATATTAATGGATAGCTATGTTCAGTCTTTTCTAGAAAAAATGATAACTTTATATTATAGTCTTTGAAGGGGTTTCCTAAGGCCATGGGTAAACATGCGATTATAGGAACATCGTATCACCTGTAGAACAATGGGAAGATGGATCATATGATTTAGTTGATAGAAGATATGATTCATTCTTGTGTCCTTAAGATTGGGGGTTCCTTGGAGAAACACATCCACTTCATTGAGTTATCTTATAACAATAGCTTTTAGGATACCATTGATATGGATCCTTATAATACCATATATGGAAAGCATTACAGTTCACATTTTTTCGACTATAGGTAGGAGAGGGAAAGATTCATGTATTTTCTTTTGAAGGAGACTAGAGATCAGGTCCAATTAATCATAATGTGCATGAAGATAGCTCAGTACAGACAGTAGTTGTATTCTAACAGGCACTAGAGACCTCTCAAGTTCAACATATGGAAATAGGTTTTCTTACAATTCTCACCAAGGATGTGATATATATGTATTTGGATGTAGGGTAATCTCTCCCTAAGGTTTATTGGACCCTTCAAGGTTTTAAAATAGATCCAACCAATGGAATGTCAATTTAAACTTCCTCAGGAATACCAGTGTATGCATGATATATTTCACAGGTCTTAGATTTTCCAATATCCTCCAGACCCATCACAGGTCTAACATATTAATGAGGTTAAATTGGATGCATATTCATCCTTCAAGGAGTATCCAATTTGTTTCAATGATTGGAGAAGGAAGACACTCTAACTGAGGTTAGTTCCTTTTGTGGGAGTGTTATGAAAGCACAACTGAGTACAATATGGGACCTAGTAACGGAAGTATTATATACAATCTTAGTGACTGGAACACATTTTTTATGGTACCTCTCTACCCTCATAATGAAAACCTTGGTATGAATTTCTTTAAGAAGGGGAGGTTGTAATGACCCATTTTTTCATGATGGTAAAATTCATTTGTTTTTTTCAATTATTTTAAATGGCCTTTATAATGTCAACCAATATAGCTTCATGGTTAAAAGGGCTTTATGAAAATTATTCGAAGCCCAGAACCTCAAAATATTGTAAAGTAAAATGGCCAACTTGATTATTAAACACCACGTAGCCCAGACTACATAGTCTCTACTAACTGTGCTAGGTGAGATAGAGGAGAAGTTGTAGGATCGTGGTTTTTATACAATATCGTGACCTCTACCACACACCCATGTAAAAAACTACATAAGTAGGATAGTTCTATTTAACATGGTTTGTTAATGGTTATGGGAACCATAAACCTTAACTATGTAGGTTATTTCTATAAGTAGAGGAATGAGCATGGGTTGTGCACAGATTTTCCAGACCGTGTGGCCAAACCATGCACCCCCCTCATTTTTATGGTTAAATGAATTTTCCCCCTTAATTAGTATTTAAGATTTGTTTTTATGTTTCTCATATTCACTCTAGTGGATGAAATTGATGTCCTTCTCCTGTGGGCTCCCAAGAATCCCAACATTTGGATTACGATGTCTCCCATGTTCAGGGTCCGAATCAATCTCCCATGAAGGAATTATATATCTAGAGGTATGATATCCCTTCATATTACCTTTGATCCAAATTTATCATTAGATCCATTATTTTTTAGTTGAAATATATTTTTATTTATTTTGAGGTAATTGGAAATTTTATTTTATTTCTCTTAACCTACATAGAATCTGAGGCTACCATCAGAGGAGGAGTCTTCAATGAACCTACAGTAGGTGTTCAAATAATTTTCACTGTGAGTTTGTTGTTCTCATAGCATTGCTGTTTTTTCACTCACAAAAATTTTCCACACATCACTGTTTTATTATGTTCTTCATATATAATTCAATTATGAACCTTAATATACTGGTAATGATTCTTGTTTAGTTAATTATCGTTGTCTTCCCTTATTCATGGACACCCCAAGCGTCTACCAACATGAATTTCCCATTATTGTAAATTTCTTAATTTTTGTTACTCCTTTTATGAATTCTTATTTGATTATGAATGGATTTTATTCTTTATAGAATTTTTTATGAAGTGAAGGAACCTCCTAAATGCATGGGATAACTTATAATTGGAATTTACCATGTAGTAAAATTCCCTATTGATTATTACACCTTCCAATAGAAAATTTGTGCCTTGTGAATTAGATTTCAAACATTTAGTGAATTATGTGAATGGATTATATGGAATGTATTATTAATGAAAGTATTTCCCCTTTAATAAATTGAATGATTTAAATGAAATGAATTATGATTGGGTGTAAAGGTCATGTCGTTTTCTCATGTTTTATTGAATTCTAAAAATGAATTGTTGTGGTTTATTGTAATGGGCTTGACCAATATTATTAATAATATGAAATACCTCAAAATTTATATAATTATTATTATTACACATTGAAATAGGCTATAGAATGATGGTAAGGGATTTGTTGGGCATGACGACAACACGCTCCCTTACATTGGCTATTGAGTATGATGTCTCGCACCATTGACACTATTTGGATGGTGGGAATGATGCACCACATACCTTACATAGAGTGTCTAAATGATGGAACACTCATCATATCCAATGAATAGAATGGAATCACCTGCCCATTTTGAGATGTAGGGAATTTACCCTATGTTTTGAGCTTATAGGTAGATTCAGATAGGTTTTGGAGGACTGAGTAATGCCCTGGTCCATCTAGCACATACTATAGTAGATATATGGACACTTACAACTTCACATACTTATACCATATATGTGGATTAAATATATAACTAATATATATATATATATATTCTTATTAAAATATATATATAGTGACTGGTCAGACGTTTATTTCATCCCAGATCTGAAGTCGGTAGAGCCATTGGGTTTCCTAGGACCGTGAGAAGGCTGTCATTTATTTATTGAGAATTTTTTATTATCTCATTTATACAAGAACACCATTTAGTTGTGATCACTACCTGAACTAATTCTAGTCACCATTGGGGGTGTCCTACGAGGATTGTATTTCACACACTATTCGGTTATCTTTTGGTACCTGAGTTGATTTTTTGTAGGTACTGATATAGCGAGCCAACCTACAATATATTATTGATATTCTTATGCTTTAGTTGAAGAATAAGAGCATATGAAAAAGAAAATAGTTGAAATGATAGTTGCATAGTGTATATTCTTTTTGTAGTTTTTATTTATTAATTTCATATAGAGGTCTCATTTTCCCCTTTTATATATCAACATACCATGAATCTATGTATATGACATATCCTAGTGGCTTATGATTATTATGCATTTGTTCAACTATTAATTCTTCCACTACATATTTATTAAGACAGTTCATATATAATTATACTATTGTATGATTCTGGTTCTATCTATTGTTCAAATATTATAAGAGGTTATATTCTCCCCACCGTACCACCATTACACCATCACTCCTAGTGGGAATCCTCTAGCCTATAAGGAGGCTAACTAGAGGCTAGGTGACCCACCAGCCTAGGGAATAGGTTACTTTTACCCTAGGTTGGGACTTTATATATTGTACCTAATATAAAATATGAGTTAAGGATACTCATTAAGAAATTGATCCTAATTTCTATATAATTTCATATATACTAATAAATCGGGGAATTCATTTCCCCTTATTAATCACACCATTATAGAAATATATTTAATAAAATACCATCACCTAAATCAAATGATTGATATTTACAAAGGTTATCTACATAGATTTATTTATGCCCTAAGAAAGGATAATATGATGATGAATCACAATTACATTTTCAACTATATACAACACCAATTTGGAAAGAACAATTTTATCTCGCCAACATCATCTCACATACTGGAGCCCAATATCTCATTCCCTATAATTTCTCAAATAATACAATCTATATCCTAGAATGAAGATTGTTATTATAAGAAATTTCCCCAAATAAAATGTTCTGATTCCAACCTCTATAATAATATAATGAACAATATTTGAGCATATCCACCACTTTTTATTTTTTTCCTGTGATTATAAATTATGTTAAGGATAAAAATAAATATTTTAAGCATAATTCAGTACCCAATTACAATAGAATTCCCTTAAAAATTTGATATACACCTTGGATCATGATTAGATGTTGCATCACTTGAGCTTTAATTATAATAATTTAAATTTATAGTTGAATATAAATATTATAAAATGAACACTATAATATTTCATTTTACAAGAAATATAATTTTATAGTATTAATATCTATTTTTGAACACATTCGTTCGAAATATGGCTAGATTTTTTTATAATTTTCCTTGCAAATAAGGCATTGTGAATAATTGAAAATATACTATTTGAATATTCATAATTTTATTTATAATAATATTTTATTATATTATTATTTAAAATTTATTGTCTATAAATTTTATAGAAATGAAGATAAAATCATTTACTGGTAAAAGGTGTATTGTTCATTGTACTTTTTTTACAAAATAATAAAAAGGTAAAATTGATATCCATTTTAATCAATACAAATAATCATTAATGACAAATTATTTAAAGTTAATTTACAAATTATATAACTAACTATATGATTTTAAATTCAATTAATGATTAATAATATTCATATAGTTCATAAAAAATAATATAATGCTTGAAAAATAAATTTAGCCAAAAAGAGTTTTTTAGATGTTTTATAGGATTAATTCTAAATCCAATTATGTAAATTATAATAATTTAACTTGAAACAATATACCCCATATTTGGAATCATTATAATTTATATTAGTTAATGATTTTAATTTTTTTAAAATAATTAATTGTAATAATTAGTAAAAACTAATTATCATGGTTAATATAAAAAAGTTTACTGAGGGTGGGGGATTAATCATTAAATATAAGGGTAAAATAAATTTAAAAAAGTATAAATCAAAATTGGTCTATTTTATATATACCTTATCCTAATATCTTTTGAATATGACCTGTTTTGGTGGAATACTTCCAATGATGTTACAAAACAATATTGAATTTTTTTGAAATATTACAAGTTTCTAACTCACCTCAATTATAAAATGGATCTTCCTAGCCTAACTTAATCCCACATCATAAGAAATTTACCCAGATCAAACACTATAAAAATACCCCCAACATCCTTATTCACATTCTAGATGTTTTGGACATTCAAAAATTTTATCACTGCGATCTTTAATGACATATCCAAATAAGATTCGTTTAATATAAAGTAATTATCATCACCAACCACTTTTTTACTTGTTATTTAAAACCATTAAATTTTCTATTAATAGTTACAAAATAATAAATATTTTTTCCAATAAAATGATTTATTGTTTTTTTAATGTATATATATTTTTTCATCTTCTCCTCTATCATATGGGAAACAAAACCATCGATCATGGGTATGATATATTACCAACTCACAAACCGATGTAATTTTATTTTCATAAATGAATATCATGAATAGTAATAACGATGCATATATTGAATTTTTATGATAATAATATCATGATGTTGATTCCATAGAATTTTGATATCCACAAATTCCTACCCCTTTCACCCATTAAGGAAATGATAGTGTCGCCCATGCGTACTTACAACCAACCATGTCAACAAAGTGATGTGATTCAATTTAAATGTTCAACCTTCATGAATGATTCTAAAATTAAAATAACTGAATCAAATTTTATTTCATAACATTAATATAATTCTCTATATAATGGAAATATATCTTGTAAATAATAAATTAAATATCCAAGAAAATTTATGCTTGAGAAAACTATGCAATTAACACCCGAAACAATGGTAATAAATAAATATTATCAATGAATGGGTGATAATATGTTTTAGGAGGATAATATATTATATCATAAATAATAATATTATTATTAAATAAATTTATAACATGTTTAAAACCATTTTCCATGAGTATAATTCCATTTTAACTAATGGTATGAATGGGGTAAGGGATTTCCACTCAATTTATCTTTCATTGAGGCATAAATATTATTGTGCACCTACTATAATTTTTGTAGTGTATATGATGCCCCATTGATATATTTTAAATTAAAAAATATTTATTCAGGATTATTAATGTTTTAGTTATTGTTTATTCATTCAATTGGTTACAACTTAAAAGATACTATAGACGTAACACTTTATTTTACATCTTTGATTTTTTATCAGCTTCTTGGTATTTTGGTTGAAGTAATATTGTCATTTTTCCTTCATAAGATAACATAATTGTCATAAAATATATATATTTAATTATTTTATCTTATTTATTCAAAAATTTCATCTCTCTAGTACATTATTCATGAAAATTAATGTTTAAAAGAAAAACATATTTTATATCTCTTTCAGTTAGGCATATTGTTTTAGTTGTATCCATCTTTTTAAAAAGAATTCTACATAATTCGATATTATTACTCAATTAATTCAATTATATAACATCATGAAATCCTTGAATTTTTAAATGTAATTAAAGTAATAATTATAATATTTTTTGAAACGTCCAATTTGGAGTATTTCATAATATTTCAAAAGAAATTATTTTTTAACGTATTTATAATTAAAAGACATCCCCACCACAATAACCATTTTCCAAAGCTATATTCCTCTATAAGTTGTTTTCAAATTTAAGAAAAATTATTTAATTAAAATTTAAAAGTTTTAATTCCATTTAATTATTTTTCCAAAAGACATGATCTTATAATATTGAAAATATTTATAATGAACTGAAATTCATCTCTTATCACTTAACAATTTGAAGGTAATAAATACACTTGAAAATTCACTTTATTACACCCATTAGACGGTATATTTCCCAATTGTATTTATATTCTTCGTATCAAGGATATTATTATATCCTAAGTAATATACCATTTCTATATATGGTTCTTTACTATGAATGTTATTTTAATGTATAATGGAAATATTGGTAAATCTGTATTATTTAATCAATAAAAAAATTTATTGATAAGTAAAAAAACATATAAATTTAATTGGTCATTATATATATGAGGAATTCATTTAAATTGTGGTGATGGGTGGTGCATGATTTTATATTTCCCTTGATGCGTCTTTAGTTCCATGATATGAACTAGTTAGAAAAATTAAATGGGGTTTTAATAAATACCTTTAAATGAATTAAACTATCAAGTAAGAAGGTATTGATTGAATAGATATCATGATGTATATATCATAATGACCAATATTAAGAATTTCCTTTATCGATAATTTTTTTATTATCCATGAGATTATCCAACTAACGTTATCCATGGATCCATTTTTTCACAGGTCTTTATTAAATAAAATTTTTCTTTAGTTATTTAAATTACCCCATTGATTATGAATTATCTAATCAAGATAGATTCCAATATATATATGCTTCATGAGTATTTGATATCATCATTATTTGGTTTCATTTCCAATGGTTATGAAGAAGAATTATTTAAATTAGTTTCACGTATCTAGAAAAAATTACCCTATGTTTTATAATTTATTCAAAATATATAATGATTATAATATTTTTATCATGTTATACAAAAATAATGAACTGATTAGTCATTTTGGATGATAAACCCTATGTATATTCTAATGAAATAATGTAAAAAATTTCATCAGGTAATATGATCCATGGTTGTTAATGTTGATATCATTGAATACTTTATTGAAACCATGAGAACTATTTTTTAGGAAACATAGATTTGGGAATATAACCCTAGGATTTGAGTATATGTCAAATTGTGTAAAAACGTCCTATTGTTTTCTAAATAAGGTATTTTTTATTTTTTTTCTAGATATATATCTCTTTTGGGATTATATAAGTGGATGTGGTTCTAGAACAGTTGAACATTTATGTAACAACTCCAAAAAAAGGGAACAATGGTTTTAACTTGATTGTCACCTCATGCAAAAAAATCAATACAATGTGCCTACTTTTATAGACATATTGTTTATTCTATGGTTAATTTATATTTTATTTATAAACTATTTTGAAGGATTGGAAAATATTTCTATATTCCCAAGGAAACAAGAATTATGATTCCATGACTAACAATTCATAAATTTTACATTTATGTTATGTGTCACATAATATATGGTTTTTAAATTTATTATTTAAAATTACCAATTTTATGATATAATCTATTGTATTACGTTGTTTATAGATAGTTCATATAATAAATAATAGTGTCAACACACATGGTTAATGTTTAAATTTCCCCACCGATAAAGAAAATACGAATAGTGTTGTTACTAAGTTGATCATGGAGATATTAGCGATGCAAACTCAGGTTATGACTGATACCATATCCAAATGAAGAAACCTATTGATCCAAAAATGATCTCCCACGTTTGATCTCTTCATGGGACATAATACCCTGTCATTTACTAGATCTACTAGTCCAGTTAAATTTCTGTAATATATTAATTCCCTTAAAAAGATTTTCATGGGATTTGGGTGTTACGAAAAGGAAAAGGGTATACAATAAGTATATTATCTCCAGGGATATCCTGATTAATAGTGTTTTTTAATCCAGAAACGTAGGGATGAAGAAGAAATAAAACACCGGGAATGGGGTGTTTTTATTAAACCATTACTCAATAAATATGTCCCTCGTGATAAATTATTTGAAATGAATGGAATATTACATAAATTAAATCAAAATAAAAAAATGAAAATGATATGGTTTATGATGATAATTTTACAAGACAATCCTTATATTATATAGACTACACATCCCATATGGAATGAAATATTAATCATTTATATGATTAAATTCAAGCAATACTCTAAAGGGCTCAATTTTCCCCAACATTTTCATCATATGATGAAATCATTTTATTTAAAATCTAAATAGTTATGTAATTTTCTAGATCCTCTATAATCATGGGAAATAAATAGAGGATTTGATTTCTTAAACTCTAAGAAACAAAAATTCTAAAAAATAAGAATAAAATAAATCAATTTCCATATTTTAAAAATTTTGGAAAGAAACATCTTGTAAAATGTTAGAAGGGCCTAGGAGTGTGTTACAAGTATATTGATTCGGGTCATTTGTCTATTTATTCTAAAGAAAATTGAGTTATCATTTCTATCTCATGATTTAAATTCAATTAAATGTATCATTATTCAACCCAATGTCCCATGATTCAATGGAACATACCAATAAATAGTCCAAGGGGAGAAGGTTGTGCTTATGATATCACAACGACCCAGGATGAAGTTCCTAATGATTTGGTTTCTGATATATTAATTATATCTTAAGAATTGTATATTTATTTATTTTAATCATGATCCTTGTATCCTTTTATATCTTCCATGTTTTCCACCAAAATTAGTCATTTCCAAATCACCTTAATAATGGAGTTGACAGTCAAAAATGATTCTAGAAATATCACTAAAAGAAATATGTATTAGGGAGTTCCCATTATGAAAAATAAATGTTCCCTATTTGGGGACTTTATTATTACACATGTGTTATAATTTTATACAATCCTTTGTTAGAAATTGATTTATATATATGATGAAAAATAATTTCAAATAAATGAAAACTGAAATTATTGATGATGTTGGGAAATTATATATCTTAAGAGTGGAGAATTCATCCTCTTGGTCATGTCTATATGAATCACAGTACATATTGTGAATGCGATTATTGGGGAAGAAAAAAATATATATAGAGACTCAGAATTTAATCATCAAATTAAGGTTTTACCTATGGTAAAAGAATAAATTGATATATTTCCTCAGGAATTACTTGGACATCCACCCTAGAGTGAAGTTGGGATTTTTATTGATTTAATACCCAAATAAAGACATATATCAAATAATCCATAAAAATTGTTCATTATGGAGTTAGTGGAGATGATAAAATAATTATAGGAGTTTTTTGTTAAGGTATTTATTCCCCTTAGGGTTTCACCATGGGTAGTCAATGATCTCTTTGTTAATTATAATGATTGTTCCTTAAGGATGTTCATTGTATGTTAAGAAATGTATTCTATTAAGAGAATGAAAAAGAATCCTCCACCTCAAATTAATGTATTACTGAAAAAAATACATGGTGATCAATATTTTTCAATGATTTCTACTTGTTATGTGTTTCATCATTTTTTTATTAAATAATGATGGTATTTTGAAGATAGTATTTCAAATGATGTATAGAATTTTCATGTTTATATTAATACCACATGAATTGACTAATACACCATCATATTAATGGATTTAATGAATATATAAACATTTTTTTGTTATCCATTTATGCTATATTTTTGTTTTAAAAAATATTTTTGGATGCTTAGAATCTTATGCATATCATTATTATGATTCTATAGGAAATGGGTTATATGGAAAATTTAGAAAGTAAGAATTATGGATATAAGATTTTTAATTTCATGGAAATATTCTCATTTAGGATTGAATTTCATTTTATCCTATGATGAAAAAAGAAATCAAATAATAGCATAAACCAATAAACATATCTATTGTGAATAGTTCCCATGGTTGGCTAAGTTACGTTCAATGATTTGTTCAAATTTCTATACAGTTAGTAAACCCATTGACATAGATTACACATAATGTTTTTATGTTCATGTGAACAGAATAATTTTAATTTATTTTTACGATTTGATTAAGATATTGTTAAATGATTAGATTTTTATATACCATCATGAAATGATGGCTTTATTATATATAGTAATGAATAGATGAAGGGATATGGTTTTGTCATTATATAGAATGATAATGTTATTTCATATGCATAAAGGTATTAAAATACTCATGAAAATAAATTTCTAATTCATGATATTGATTTCTTAGATGTAATATGTACTTTGATGATATGCAGAAATTATCTCTATAGTGAAGGATATGAGATATAAAAATATCACAAAATCCAAAAATATATCTTTTTACAGAAACATATCGATATAATGAAAATTATTTGTCTTGAATTACCCATGTTTTATGATTTATCAACACACTACCACCCAAGGAAAATATTGTAGTAGATGCATTGAGAAGGAAGGCTCATGAAGTTATGAATGAAATAAAGATAGTCTTGGATCCTATGATCTTGGACCTAGTAATGATAGTTGTGGGAATTATTATGAAACTAGAGGAATTTTTCCTTTATCAAATGATTGTGAAATCATCATTACTATAAGAGGTTAAAATTTCATAAATAGATGATGGTAATTTTCACAAGAAAATTAATGTAGTTAATGATTGGAAATTAATAGTAAATATCTTTGAAGATTAAATTTCAAAACATAGAAATAGATTATGTGTTCCATATTTACCTATACAAAAAATGGAATTCTTGTATCATGATCAGTACTCAAATTTCACTATAATATCTGGTAGCACCATGATGTATTCATTTTTTTGGGATATTTTCTTTCAAATAACATGATACGGGAAATTTTATATTTTGTATCAAGATTCTTGGTCTATTATTTAGTGAATCCTGAGAGATAGAATCCATCTAGTTTCACGAATAATGTAACAATGATTATAGGAAAATGGGATAACATTACTACAGAATTTTTCATGGTACTACCAAATAATCCTAGAAAGAATTATGCATTATGGTTTATTTTTGATTTCCTAACCAAATATGCACATTTCTTTTTTATAATAGAAGATTTACCAGTAGATGTATTTCTACGAATCTATATTAATAATGATTTATGACTTATCTTGTTGGAAGGAATATATTATTACAATATACCTATGTGTTATGTGTTTTGATGATTAGAAAAAATTCTATTGTTATTATAACAAGCTTATCATAGTTATTTCATATAGTATTTATATTATGTTATGTGCCCATGTGTTTATCATATGATGTGTAAATAAATTTATCTGCACGAAAATATGTTTTCTAAAACACATTTCAGAACATATTAATTTTTCATATAATTAGAGAGTTTCAAGGTTTATTCAACTACATAAGGATTTATTTTACAAAGTACAACTTAGTTTCTCAAGATAAACTTTCTAGTGAGAATGACAATATGAAAGGAAATTTTATTTCGAAAAAAATATTCATAGCCATAAGAACTTGAAGAAGCTAAATGTCACACCACGGTAACATATTTATCTTACACTGGAGAACTATCTTACATAGTATTAAAGTTAGTTTATCTTATGAAGATGAGATTCGTTGTCAAATGAAAGTTGTCTTATGAAGAAGGATACATCCAGTTAGTATCTTAAAAAGATATAATTATTTTATAATTCCATTATTACTATTAAAATCTCTTGATAATTCATTTTGTTATTTTTAGGGAACATTAGAAAAGAGATTATCCATTTATGTAAAGATTATTTTGAATATGAATTAACACCAATGGAATGATTTGAAGAATGATAAGATTTATGAAATTACTACTACAATTATAATTTCTATATTTGGAGAGTTTGGATGAATATAATTATAGCCTATCTTATCATGATTACTTTTTAATACCCCTCAACCATTGGAATTATATCATACTCATGTTAAAATTAGATATAAAAAATATCAGTTAGTCTCTATAAAAATAGTGAAGAGATAATTAATTGAAATTAAAGAACATTGGATACATGTACATAGCTAAAACCAAAACCATTAATGGTTAGATTATCAGTTCTATTTGTCCCACTGATGACCATCATGATCTCTTCCATGGAGTCATCCATTTTCTCAAGAATAATCTGCATCTACTATCATTTTCTTCTTTTGGATGTGTGATGCAAAAACTCCTCTCAATGATTCTATTTAATTCTATCATGTTTACACTCAGTGAAATTTATTTTTTATACCATTTAGAAATTTTATAAAAGGATATTCTAGTTGGAAGATATTGGATATTTTTATTAATTCAAAAGTGCTTTAACTCAACTGGGAGAAACTGAAAAAAGGTTGTTATAGCGAAAATAACCAAACCTATGGACTAGAGTATTAGTGGACTGTACTAGGTGTTTTCTATTCCCAAAAATAGTATGAATATCTTATTTTATCTATGTTTCTTGAAAATTATATTTTACCATACATATTTTAGTAAGGAAAATTTATGGAACTTGTATACACTGAAGAGGGTAGTATAATATAAAAGAAAATATTAAGAACTCAATAAACCACCATCTTGAGTTATACAGTAAGTAGTCATCTGGGACAATAATTGGAATCAGAGCTTGTAACTCTCATGTTCGCAACTGTTAAAGGTTAAAATTCAAATATATATATCAAAATGGATGTCTTGGCGGTTAACCGATAAGGTATATTAACGGTTATAGATATGTACTTCAATGGTGAAAACTTCAGTTGCTAGAAAACATGCATGATCATTGATCTAAAATAATATTTGACTGAAATTATATGTCAAACCAGTTAATCACTATAAAATTCCAATAATTATTCATGAATCATAGAATTATACAGCCAACGATAATTTCTACCTATGCGCCGAAATTATTATCACTATCTTATGTGATTTAGGAACATATGAGTCTAACATAATCTATCAATGCTAAATAAAACATTATATATAGACCCCTATAATAGATTTATACAATGACACTAATAATGTAAATTATCTTAAATATTATTAAGCTAAGATTATGTTTGATACATTTAAAATGGATTATGTAGGAATAATTAATCCACTAAATAGAAGTCTCATAGATATTTTAGAAAACTTTGATTCTCGAGGAACACCTATCACCGATACTAAATAATATTTGAATGCTCTCAGTGTATTACCACCCATGTGGAGTTGAATCTCATCTACTGTTTGAAAATATAATAAAGTCAAAATTTTCATTATCAAATGTATTGTAAGAAATATCATGATGTGTGAAATAAAATGGAAACCGTAATTGAATAGAATAATATTATCAATATGGAAAATACATTATTGTTTATTTCTACCTTTTAATATGACTGAAAAAGTTAAATTGTAAAGATATCTAGAGAATTTGAAGAAAATGAGGCCACAAAAAAATATGAATCAAATTATGAGCTCAATCAATTTTAATGGAATATTAAAATGTTATATGACAAGAGGTTATGATTCAAAAGACCCTTATAAAAGAACAAGAAGCACGATGACCACTCTAAACAGCTGAGATGCTATGAGTGAAAAACGTTCAGGCCTATGAAGCATTATTTTCAAAAAATTAATGATTACTAGAATATAGAAAGGAAATACTTCAATAATACTAGTTATCATAAATATATTAATGATATTATGGCCACATTTAGTTCCTCTAAAAATTTTAGTGAATTCACTTCATCCAAATTAGAAACTGAATATACTAATCAGAATTCTAACATATGTATTATCATATAGTCTAATGGGGTACATATTTAATAATATTCTTTGAATCAACATGGATAAAAAATAATATTCCTCATATCATGAATTATATGAGTACTATACCATGTTGGAAATCAATTATTTATTCCTAAAAAAGAAAATTTAATCCCTTTTATATTATTAAATTAAAATTCTTACTGAGGTGGAAAATATGAACAACTAGATTTTGGACATAATAATTAGGTTGGATAAATCTACTACCTCTAATAATCATTTATTAAAAACAATTGAAAAACTACATACCGATGTCTAATACATCAAATATACTACAAATTTCTTTACTAAAGAATAATATTATTTAATCAAAATTTTAATGAAAATTCAATTTAGAACAGAAAATTTTAGAATTAGAACCCAATGTTAAAGGCCCAATATTTTTCGAAAACATCTTCTGCATTTTTCTAAAAAGAAACACCTTCCCAAGGTTACTTATTTTAATATTATATAATTCTGAAAAATTTATAACATTTTTGTTCTAAAAACATCAATTTTATGTAATCGAAAATTTTATTCTTCTGAAATATTTTTTAAAACGATCTAAAAAGGATTCTTGAAAGATAAATTTTTTTTTGGATTCATAGATATATTATAGCAACCATTTAAGGACCCAGAAGATTTTTTGTGCCGAATAAATATATTATCTGATTTCTCACTGTAGGGATGTGGTAATATGAATAGTATTAAAAATGGTTTAGGCATACTATATGTTCAAGGAATAATATTTGATATTACTCCATATTTCACTCTCTATCCAAACTAGATAAATTATTTTTCACATTTAGTGATAATGAAAATTGTTAAATAGTTTTCATTAGACCATTTGTAAATAAAAAGTCCATTATCATCAACAAAATACATTATATTGATGACATAATTCATAACATGATAAGTATTTCTATGATTTCTGATGATGTATATTCGGCTGATTTTTCAAAAAAATTATATTTAGCTTATAATGATATGTTTCTCAAGTGTAAAGAACACATAAGTGACAATGTTGACATGCTCAATCATGATTCTTTGTGAAGAAACAATAAAAATAGTTGAAACCATGAAATCTATGAATAATGGATTTTGCATAGAAGGATTGGATATTAAAATATTCATTCATTGATCACTTATTCTAAAATAAATTTTATTTATGACATTCTTAATTTCAAATTGAATGAAAAAGCTATGTGATGCATGAAAAATGGGAAAGAAACAAAATTAATATTTCAAAATAATTAATTAAGTTGTTATATCAACACCTATTGAGCATATCCATATGGATCTATTCAGACCTACTATAACTGTGAGTCTTGCTACTAGGTCATTTATTTATGGATATATTCATAACTATTAGCGATTTTTGATGATTTTCAAGGGTTTAAATTTTAGAAATCCTAATTTAATCCTTTTTTATTCTAATTGATTTTTGTAAACTTGTTAAAAATGAAAAAGATGTCAAAATAATTTATTTAAGAAGTTATCATGAAGGGGAATTTTTAGAATCATGGAATTAATTCTAATTTCTCTAATAAGGAATTAAACATACATTATCTACCCCATGATACATTAAAAAATAGTTTTGTTGAGAGGAGTAATAGTAATTCAATAAGCTATGACTATTTTATGTGAATACAATACATCCACTTATTTTTTGGATGAGGTTGTTAACATTGTGTGTTATATCATTAATAAATTCCTAATAAGACCTATCCCAAATAAAAATCCATATGAGTTATAGAATAATATAAAACAATAGTAGGATAATTCAATTTATTTGGATTCAAGGCTTATATATTGAACAAAAAGGATAATATTGGCATGTGAGATCCAAAGGACAATGAAAATAGCTTCCTAGGTTATTCTACTACCACTAAATCATATAGACTTTTCTAAAAATGGTCAAGGATTTTTGAATAATCAAATAATTTTATGACTAATGGAATTTATTCTTTTAGTCACAAAATGATTCAAATTAATGATCAAAGTGATTCATTCAACAATATGAGACCTACAACCCATGATGATAACAATAAAGATAATGTTTTGGAACTTTATAAATTAAATCAAATCTATAAAGGGTCAAAACTAGTAAATCAGAAATTTCATTTATTATAATACCTATAAACTTTATAAATCACCTTATATAGAATGTTATAGGAAGACTAAAACGGAGTAAGAACTATAATGAAAAAAGGAAGTCATGTACAATTTTCTGAATTTCTATCTAATCTAGAACCTATATCAATAGAATAATATGTATCATATAAATGATGGTTGTTATCATTTAAAGAGGACTTAAATCAATTCAATAGAAATAAATTGCGGCAATCAGTTTAAAGACCTTCAAACAATCAAGTAATTTGAACTAAATTTATTTTTAGGAACAAATAATATGATAATGGTGTAATAACTAGACCTAACTCTAGATTAATTTCCAAAGATTATAATCAATAAGAAGAAATAGATTATGAAGAAACATTTTAACCTATATAAATGATAGAATCTATTATAATCCTTGGAGAATATGCATTTTATATGAATTTTAAATTATATTTGATGGACACTAAATATATTTTTCTAAATGGATTTTTAATTAGGTAATTTTAAGTATAACAACCTACGGATTTTAAAGAGATTCAATTTCATATAAATGTTTTAAAACCTTCTAAGGATCTACATGGACATAAATATTATCCAAGGGAATAACATGAACATTTATATTAATTTATTTTTTCTAATGGATTTATATTAGTAATGAAAGATCCTGCATAAATTAAGAAAACATCATTCTTCGATACTATTTTAGTTAAAAAATATTTAGATGATTTTATTTTGGGATCAACATCAAAAAAATTGTAAGGATCCTTGAAATATTATTCCATTTTTTTAAATTATTATGATGTGTGAGTTAAACTATTTTATCAGATTTCATGCTTATGAAAAAAAATTGTAAATGTTTTAAATAAATGATAATACACTCTTGATCTACTTAAGATGTTTGGACTCAAAAATTATAGTCCCTACTAAACTCATAGGAGCTCAAATATCAGACATGACTTGGATGAAACTGGAAAACATGTTGACAACAAGTTTTATAGAGAGATCATTTGATGTTTGTTATATCTCTCTTAAAGTGGGACAAATATTATGTTTTTAGTTTATATTTTTTCATGATTTTAATCTAATCTAATATAATCACATTTAAATGTTTTGAAAATAATTTTTAGATATTTAAATTTAACTAAATGTCATTCTCTTCTTTTTCTATTAACCTATGATATTATCTTAATATCACATTCAGATATAGATTTTTCTTTCTGTATACTTGATAGAAAAATAACCTCATGAACCTACCATTTTATTATAAATTCCATTGTGTATTGTTCATGTTTAAAGAAACACTCTGTAACACTGTCAGTGGTCGATTCTGAATATATTATAGTTGGACTTCGTTGTGTAGTTTTGTTGTAGATGAAACAGAGCTAGTGGATTTTGGAAATAGTTTTAATTTCATTCCATTCCGACGTGATAAACTAATTGATATCAACATCTCAATGAATCCAAAAAATCATTCATGAATAAAGAATTTTTATTTAAGAAATCATTTCTTGAGAGGTCATTTGTATAAAAATTTTATCTCTTTAGAACTTCTTTCACATAAATTCAATTAGGAAATATTTTTACAAAAACCATTTCATGCGGATAGATTTTATTTCCTTAAGTCGTAATAACATAATATTTATTTTTCTAAACAAAATTTTTCATATTCAAAGTGAATAAATTAATTTAGTTTTTTAATTTAGTTTTTTTGAATCTATTCAAAAGGTCACACCATAAATATTTAATAGTAATTACTCTACACATCACGACAGAGATCCTCAATTAACATAAATGAAAGAGATTATGTATCAAATATATGCATGAAATTTCTCCAAAACCCTTGAACATTTTATCTATCTACGGTAACCTTCATTACCTTGACCTTTCAACACTCCATCATTTCCAACCAGCTATTAATTGTGAAAACGAAAAGAAATGAATGTGCCTAATAAAATTTAATGAAAACACAATGGATCACAAGGAATGTGTCAAGACATGAAGCTATATAATTTCAATGGAAATATAAGAGTAATATGTTTTTGAAATAAAATTATTATTCATTAGGGATGTGAGTAAATATATAATGAAATGAGATACATTTTCATATTCCAAAAGTAAGTCCATGAGTTTTAATAATCATAAGACTTTCATTTGGGAGAAGATGAATACTTTGATACTTCAATAGTTGACTAGAAAAACCTATCCATAACCTCAAGTCAGTTTTTAGAATCACTAAAAATCCATTTGGAAGGCTAGCCATTTTTTAGAAACTCTTTAGTTACAATTGATCAAGACACACCACTTTTGATAATGAACTTTCTCTTTGGAACAAAAAACATTAAGTGGAATCTAGTGAAGAATTAATAGATTTATGTAAATGTGATGATAAAGTTTATACAGTCTTTAATAGTGTAATGAAATTGTGTGTATAAGGAAACTATTTTTCAACAAATCACACTTATTTACATTTTTATGATTGAAACCCCACGGAATATGGAACATTATATTATGTGTTATATGATTTATTTTCATAATATGTACCAAAATGTTTATCCTTTCAAAAGAATATTAAGCCTTGTTTCTTAAAACACTGGAGTTTTATTGGATTATAGTAACGAAACATGTTTCATTTTATTTTGACCATAGGTTAAATTTTTTAATGAAAAAGTGTATTGTGTTTGTATTTTTGATAAATAAGTTTTTTCCCTTAACCTTAATTACAGGAGGAGAACCTATATAGACATATGGGTGATCTCATTTACAATAAATAAAAATGCATAAGAATCATCCCACAAAAATGAGAGAAATTATGTTAGGAAGATGATGAAAATATTTCAATAAATAGAATCAGAGTATGAGTTAGAGTTAAACAAGATGAACAAACTACTGGTTAGGATAGTACTACTCCTGCCCTTATTTTTGAAACTATACAAATTCCCAAAGAATAGATATCCGCAACTATCACTGGGGTGTTTATCTGTTGGTCAATATAGAAAATTTTCTATAGTACCCATAATTTCCCCATTTATGGATGATTCCATTTCTCAATAATTTAAAAAATTGGCTACAAATGTAGTTAGTAGAACTGAATCACAAGAGTCGCATCATGTGGAAGAAGCACGTTTTGCTGTAGAAAAGAAAACTGTTGATGTTGAATGATTATATGTTCACTAAGAAAGGAATTATCCTATTCATGGAAAATATGGTAATGTAAAAATTACTAAAATTGGATAAGGTTACTCTTAAAAGGTTCAAGAAAGCTACTCAAATTTAAGGACTGAAGTATAATCATTAAAGGCCAATGTGATGGACTTTAGTAAATAATTAGGGAATCATCATGATCTAATTTCATAGAATCCAAATAATCAAGAATTAAATACGTTTGTTCAATAAATGCAATAATAATTATGGATATAATCCTATGAAGAAATTGAAATTGGTTATAATGAAAAGTTAAATCTAATGGAATTAACTAATATTGTGGATACAATGACTATATATCTTGATTCATTAAAATGTGAACTTATTCCAAGTAAAGTGTTTCATGATTTTCCAAAATTCATGTTAGATTAACTATAATGGTTACTATTTATTGATAAAGAGTACATTGATTTGGTTGATTTTTATATAACGTAGATTAGCTATATATATAAACATAAGATTCAAGAAGTTCAGGAATATTCAATCTAGGTGAAGAAAGATGTAATATTTATCATCACATGACTAAAAAAGATGGTTGTCTTTTTATGAAAAAACATTGAGGTTATAAAAAATAAAATTTAATAACTATATTGAGTGTTTTTTTAATAATATTAATCTATTTTTCTTAATATGAGGTAGAATTTGATTCCCTTATATAAGCTTCAGAAAGAAATTTTTCTACCAAGGTAAATGAAGTTTCTTTTTTCATTTAAATTTCATAAAACTAGTTCGATGTATTTAAAAATATGATATCTAACAATAGTAAGAATGGATACATTCATAATTTCATGAGAAATATTTCTCATCGACTCAGGAATTGATTTACTATTCCTTTAGAGAATTGAAAAAATTACATAGTGAAAAGAATTTATGCATGTGCAGATTCCCTATTTCAGATTTATGGAATACATTTTTCAGGACAACAAATTCGTGATCACAATTCATCCACAAATAAGTATTTAAAAGAAATATCTGACCTGTCTATGATCTATAAATGGCAGAACCTCAGGTTTTCTAAATAAATATCTTTACCTTTAACTGAATACTTGTCAAAATTATCCTTTACCCTTGTTGATGAATTTTAACTAGTGAGAGAACAACAAGGTTCTCTCAACAACCAATCATCACTAGTATTGTTTTCTCACAAATACTGATTATCTCTTGGAGCATATCTACTTATTTTGGGTATTGTTTTTTCCACGAAAACTAATGATCCTCTTTCTTCATAATCTTTACATCATGATCAAACCTTACCATTCAAGAATGAACCTCTAAAAATTCGTTTCGAGAGTATGAGTTTTTACACTCTGTTTCTTCAGTTTGTGAAGTGGTTTGTCCATTTTATTTTCATTCTGAAAAAAAACATTTATTAGGAAAACCTTATGTAATTATTTAAAAACATTTCAATGTGATAAAATGTCTTAACATTAATATTTTTAATTCTTTTAATGCATATATTTTTTTAGAATGTTTAATTTTTCTACAGTACTATATTTTTCATAGATATTCAATATTATTTTTCGTGATATTTTTTCAATATATTATTTTATCATCATTTTATTCTATATTATTTCAATGATTTCATATAAACTTATTTTAATTCAAAATTCTATTCATCATCAGTATTATTAATAGTTTACGTATTTTCATGTGAAATATAAGATGCATTCCGTATTCTACTTCTTTTTTATATCACAAATAAGTAAAGAATGAATGAAAAAAACAAAAAAAAATTACACATCCTTTATTATTTTAAAAAAGGAAGAGAATGAATGGAAAATTAAATAAAACATTCTATTAATTTTTTTAAATGTGAAGGTAAAATTTAAAAACACATTTTCTTAAATACAATTGTCAAAAAGGAAGATAAAAAATGAAACATTTATATTTATAAAAGATGAAATATTATTGTATGATATTTTGGATTTTTGGTCTTATGGGTTGTGTGATCATTGAAAAGAGATATATTTCTAGAAATTATATATTGTTACAATATACCTCTATGTTATGTATTTTGATTATTAAAAAAACCCTTTCTATTATTCAAACAAATTTAACTACAATATTTTATGTTGTATATATCAAATACTGTGTGCCCAAGTGTTTATATCACGAGGTGTAAATCATTTGAACTAAAGAAAACAAACTAATATTACAATAATTAATGAACATATTCAATTTTATTAGAAACATAATGTTCCAATGTTTATTCTACTACATAATACTTTGTCTTACATAGTATGGTTCAGTTTCCCAAGACATATTCTTTAGTCAGAATGGAAATATTAAAAGAAAACGTTCATTGGAAAATAATATTAATATCCTAAAGAAGTTGAAGATGCTAATTGTTACATCATATTAATATATTTATCTTATTCTAGAGAATTATATTACTTAGTATTGAATTTATTTTTTCATACAAAGAAGAGATAATTTATCTTACAAAAGTTGTCTTATGATTAATACTACTCCTAGTTATTATCTTATAAAGATTTAAGTATTAAAAGAAGTAATTATTACTCTAATAATCTCTTGATAAGAAATTTATAACATTTGGAGCACAAAAAATGAGATTATCCATTTTAGAGAAGTTTGGTCCACATAGGAATCACCGCAAAATGGAGAGATATGATGAAGAAGAATATTTATAACATTAATTTCATAAAATTAATTTCTATATTTGGAGTGTTTGGATTTATATTATTAATACCCAATATTATCAATATCACTATATAATCTCACTTGATGGTTAGAATTGTATTGTGCTCATGTTCCAATGGAATTTAAAAAGATTAGATTGTCGCTAGAAAAAATTGAGTGGATAGTTGATTTCAATTACAGAACATTAGATGCTGATACACAGTTCTAACCAAAACCTTTCATGTTATTCAAAAAAATTCTATTATTTTCACTGAAGATCATCTCAATATATACCTTAGAGTCCATCATTTCTTCAGGAATAATCCTTAGTTACTGCTAGTTTCTACTTACAACTGTGTGATGAAAACATGTCTATCAAAGATGTTGCTTCATTATTTATTATATAAAATTAGTGTAAAATTATGTTTAATAACATTATTTGGTCTTGAAAATGGAGTTCCTTGTTGCAAGATCTTGTATTTTTCTATTATGTGACTGCTTCTTGTACTTTTTTGGGAGCCCTAAAAAATGGTTGTTATAGTGAAAAACAACATACCCATGTAGTAGAGTCTTGGTGGAGAGGACAAGGTTATTTCTATACATTGAACTAATATGAAGATATCTTTTTCAATCTCATTACTTCAAATTCGATTTTTTGATAACTATTTTATAAAGGAAACATTTTTTAACATGCATACCTTGAAGTGGTTGGTCTAATATGAAAGATAATTTTAGGAACTCAATTCACCCACAATTGATTTATATATCCTATCATCATCTGGGAAAACATATCGATTAACTTATTTCAATTATGACATATTATGAACCCTAATTTATATTAAAATTTAGGAATATTCTTCCTAAGGACCTTCATTTTATCTTCATTCAAGCACCTCCTACCATCCCCAACCAAATGGAAAGTTCAAAAGTCTATCAAAACAAATGGGTCCACCTAGAAAAGTAAACCAAAAGTGCCCACTATGTAAACAGGAGAGATAAAAGAAAATTAAAATAATCTATTATTTATAAAAATCAAGGTATAAAACTAGATTAAAACAATAATAAATATAAAAATCAATGATACCAACAGTGTCAGGACCAACATGTGTATTAAGAAATAAAAAATACTAACATGTCCATGTGTGACCATCCCTCACCACCAAACCATACATATATGAAGACTGTTACCAACAAGAGTAACCGACTTTCCACCCAATCCCAATCCCTTTATTAGAGTCCTAAAAAACATATATAACATCCCAAAATTAAAAATTCCATGTGAGAAGAAATCCTAAAAGTATACCAAAAATGAATCTATAAAAGTTATAATATCAATAATAAAATAACTCTATATTTTTCAAATATATTGTTTAAAAATATTTTAAATAAAATAATACCATATTTAAATTAACCATTGGTCTTTATAAAAACATTCCATATTATCAAAATCATGTAATATTTAAAGAATAAATGAAAGTATGCTAGAATCTACAAAACCAACCTTGGATACCCCATAAGATAATAATTTGATAAAACTTTTAGGAAAATAATATAACATGATAATCCAATTATTAATGATAAATAATGTTATTTTTTTTCTAACCTATAGTTATACATGATAGATATGCAAGAAAAACCTATATCCATGCCAAAGGTGGATCCAACCAATATGACCTCTAACAGAACTATTAACACTAATGTGACAAAATACCACTTACAGTGTCAAACACAAATAATAGTGATAACTCTATTCAAGACGCACCCTAGGGTACCCAATTTTCTAAGTCCATTAAAATATATTTCAATACTAAAACCAACCCTTAAATAATTTAAGGAAACTCTTGGTGGGCGAAAATTATTTTTAACAAAAACCCAATTTAAACCCTATTAATTTTCTAAAAAATATACAAAATTTTCAAATAAATAAATATAAATGAGAAATAAAAAAACATTAACATGAAAATTAGGAAATAAAAGATATAGATCCAATTATATAGATACACCTAACTCAATAATAGATTTAAAAGAAGACACTTTCTTAATGAAGATTAGAAATATTTAGATTGTCTATCGATAGATAAAGAATGAGGGAAAAGTTAAACTGATTGATGAAGATCAAGTCCCATTTTTTAAGCCACTTAAAAACAAATAACACACCATAGAAAAAACATGATAAAAAAGTTAAATAGAGAGAGGGAGATATGGATAGATTTCATAAACTTGTTGGATGACAACCCACTGCCATCACTATTAGGAACTCCCAAAAAAGTTATTCGAAGGTGGAGGAAACCATAAATCACCCAAAAGTTTAAGAGGTAGACATAAACAAAAAATAAGAGGAGATTCATGTATATATTATGGTAAAATAAAATAGTCAAGAAAAATTGACTTTTGAACCCATTTTTTGGTGTGAATTTTCTAATTTAAAAAATGTGATAAAAAAATTTCTCCTTATGTTTAATAAATATTGATTGACCCATATACATAATGAAATTTTTTCATGAATTGTAATGTTTCCAAATTTGAACCAAAAACATGAAATGTGACCATTAGTGGATTCATGCATTTTAATTATTTCATATTGTGAATGTGTCCAACAGGTAGTGCACAATCCAACTTCGGCTGAAAATTCTCAAATAAAATCTGATGCTCTCCAAACAAAGGGAAACTTTTATAAAACCATTGAAACATTGATACATGGACTCCATCAATTAAAAAAAACATAAATCCTTAGAAATTTTTTATTTTACCCAAAAAATATCTCTATAACAGTTGGGCCTGATTGAAACCCAAATATAAGTATAAAAAGAAATGTTTCAAAAAGTACCTATAAGAAGGTAATTAAATGTTACAATCTTCTCATAATAAAAACATTATCTCCCTAGAAAGTCCTAAAAATCATGGAATCTAATAAATTAAAGGTTATAGGTACATTAGCAATAATTCCAACACCAATTCCATGTGGTTATCCTGTCCAAACATCCATAGTAAACATACTAATGGAATTGATTTACCATATTTTACCTTCTCATAGAAATCCTCAATCTGAAATGGTTTCTCAACCATAGTAGTGTTGAGATCAAGACCAATTCCCCCACCTTTAAATCACATGGGAAGGATCCTTTGATACCTAAATTTCTAGGAAACATGAAAAAATTAGATTAATTTAAAATGATATGAACATTACAATTGATATGAAATATTTCTCGGGTGATACATAATCTCAAAGGTTCCAACAAATATCATTGTCATCATACCTTATATACGCAACAAGTGGTGTACTAATAATGTTGAGTCATAGTGTAAAACTTGATCACCAACATAATACTATAGTGTATAATGATAATCGTCCACATCAGACTTATATAGACTCTATGATGAGATCAACCTCTTCTAGGTCAACTTCACCTTTCTCATCATCTCTTAAACAACAATCAACCCAATCAAGGTCCACTCTATATAGTACGCTTAGTAAAAGGTGATCTAAATGTACACTCACAATACAACACAAAATTTGATATTCTAATCCAGTCACGATAACGATTTTATTGGAATACTCAACCATTGGAAAATTAATTTACGAATAACGCCTAATTCAATATCATTCCCAAATAATATCCTCAAGAACCATGATATAACTCTATAACTATCCATCCATATATGCATGATAAACTTTTATCAATATCAATAGATATCCAATCTCTTCATGAAAACCATTCAAAAACATATACATGAACATATAGTCTCAATCAGAAACAATTATAGAGGGAACCCCATGATTTTTCACAACCTATCATATATACCAGCCTATGTTCTTCTCCACATTAATAGTCTCTTTGATGGGGAGTAAAAGAACTAAATTTGTAAGTTTATTAGTTATCACCCAAATCACATCCTTACCACTATATGTATTTCATAAAACACTGATTAAGTACATCAATATATCATCCCAATTGCATACTAGAATTGGTGAGGGATGTAAGAAACCAGTGGGTCTCTGGATATACACCTAAATTCTATAACATTAAAGATACCATGAAATAAAATATGTGATGGACCATATCATCCCCAATAATAAATAATAACATCACAAGTCAAGATATATATTGGTAATCCCATTGTTCAAATAAAAATCGGAATGGATTCCTCTATCCATCAACTACTTCCTCAGAGAAATAGGAAGATCCAACCTACTTTGAAAACATAATTCCCAACCAGGAGACTAATACTACGCAACTAAGGTCTCCCCAATATTTAGTATTTTAATAAAATAATCACACTCAGTGTCTCATACCTGATCTATCCGAACCCAATAATCAAATTATTTGCAATCCAGTATCAAAGATAGGTACACCTATCCACAATTCCTTTCCACTTGAAATCTTTTCTCAATAAAAAAAACTCTTCAGATACCCCTCTTACATTGATTCCTTCACTTCTTGTGTTAGTAATTTCCTTCCCAATTCATCTGAAACAAAATTCCATTTTTTGAGTGTATATGAAATATCTAAATCACAAGTCTAAAGATATTATACCCATCATCTATGATTCATGTTCATATCCCTCTCATTAAAAATATACATCCATTTTGTGATAAGACTATACTTTACAATGACCCCAAGAGTGGTAGTGATGCTACATTTTATGTGACTGAATAACCACTATCAACTCAGGATCATGGTTTGGGTTGTTAATCTCATGAGGATGTAAATAAAATGATCATTAGGCAACCATCTATTTCCCCTACATTGATACACCCCAAAAAACCCATTCTAAAATCATCACGCAAAACATCATATCCTGAACTTGGTTGTGGAAGTATTAAAATTAAAACATAAGTAAAAATTAACATTAGTTACTAAAACGATCTCTATAATTTTTCATTCCATTAAACACATTCACACTTATGGTTTAAGTCTCTCATTGGAGGTACAATTTTGAAGATAGACCTGAAAAATCTTCTCAAAATACCTCAGGGTGAATATTCACCACATCTAGATGTGGACTACTCATAAAAAGCTAAACTACGTCAGGTAAAACCTCTAAAAACAATGATTAGAAAACCATAGCATACAAAAAATAGGCCACTCTCTCGAATACCTAGAGTCCCACTCACTTTGGGAGACATGAGTGACTCCCTCTAGATATAAAAACTAAATGTAGTGATGATAAATGTCAATCTATGAGTTAAGAATAATCATAAAATCCATTCCAATAATTAGGTAAAATTTATCAATATCAATAAACTAGATATCCCACACTACTATAATGTTATACATCATCTCTTGATATGTGGGTATTTGAAACATTGTTCATATCACTTTGTAAAAGGAAAGGAACAATCCAATAATTATTAAATAAGATCTGAACACAACACCAACATGTAAAATAACATTGAAAATATAAAATAATGTGTAGAACCAATATTTAACAAAGCTAGCACAATATAAGATGAAATAAACATCATAACTCTAACAGTAGTTCAACATACATCAAATTAATGTAGTTCATTATTTTCTATATAAATACATCTTGTATCATCTCCTCTTGAGTAGTAGTATCCACATCTATATCCACCTTTGTATTAGGATATTACCAAACACCCTAGGAAGCATGATAAAAAACCTAATAACCCTTGGTGAGAGTGGCTCTAGCCTTACTACTGTGGGACATCCTTTCAAAAAAACCTCTGATATGTAAAAATTATCAATAAAGATAAAAAATAATGAGATTATCTACAATATTATTCTTCAAATGACCCATCCTTTCACACTGATATAAAAATACACACTCATATCATAATAAAGATTCTATGAATATTCCTAAAAAAATTATGACATTTGCTTCCTTTTCTAGCCCTAGGGAACCCCATAATGAACAACCGCACTAACCGAAGCTCCACACAAACCTATTCTCCCACATATGTCTTCCTCTATAAACTAATACTTATCTAAAACTTCTAAAAAAATTATTTCAGTTAAGAAGTAGTATTGCCCAAATTTTATCCCTCAACCCCATCTCAAATATCTAAACACCCATGTAATAAGTAGTAATAATCTCTAGTTTCAAATTAATAACTCGAAAAGGAGAGTGGAATACTCTATAATTTTATGCTCCAATTACTATAAGGATATAAACTCTTAAGTCATTGAATCACATAATGTTACTAGATAACAATAATGGTAAAAACATTTGTAGAAGGATTCCATTGTATGACCCCCAAGAAACATGGCTTCCACAATGGAGTCACCCAATCTCGTTCCCAGCCTGTGAATCATATATGTATAAAACCCCACATTAGAGTCCATAAGAGTATTAATAAATATTAAAGTACTCAAGAAATTTTCAATCCACTCCTCATAGTCTTATATATCAATATCACCATTGAATATAGGTGGATTCCTTTTATTAAATTATGAGGCATGATCCACTACTAGTCCTGGAATTCCAACCCCCGCATGACCCATATCCAGAATAGTATAGAAAATGGCTTCCACTATTTAAGGGGACACCGGTAAATTTTCATGTGTAACCTTTATTGTATCTTTATCACTCATAATGGGAAGAGAAATTAAAGTAGGTATTGTCCCAAAATAACAAGGAAAAAGGACGTACCAATCATTAGAAATTTCCAAAATCATAAGATAAAATTTAAAAAAATCATATTAATTATTTAGATGAAAAATAATTTAAATCCTTTAAGAATTATACAATTTAAATACAGTGATTAAAAATGAAATAGTTTTATTTTAAATAAATATAAAATCTATTTTATTCAAACATGATTGAATACAAAGTCACAAAATAGGAAAAATGCATAAACACCCTAGTAAACTCGTATTCGGACATGGATGTGAGATGGATAGCCACCCACCCACACAAAATATATAAATGATTATGGTCCAAACTATGGTAAAAGTAAGACATTAAACCAAACATTGGATGTGTATCCACACATCAGATTGTGTATTCAATATGAAGATAATTTTTATCAAATCAACAATGGCTAACAAGAAAAATATGCAAAGAGGGCCCTCTATGTAGAAAGGTGTAATAAAGGAACCCAAAACCAGTATCATGTGTAAAAAAATTAATGTATAAAACTATATTGAAGTCAAAATGAAATATAAACATCAATGAGTTGAATAATTCCATGCTAGAAAAGACAAATATATATATATATATATATAATAGACTTGGATAAAATGTACATGTGTGATCAACCATTATGAAAAAACCATCCAACTATGAATACGATGACCAAAAAGAGAAACCTGAATACATCCCAATTCCTTTCTATTTAGTTGAGTCCTACAAAAAACATCTAAAATCGCCCAAAGGAAAACATAGGATGTGAGTATGAAGTCCAGTAGGATACAACCAAACAATCTATAAAAGATCTAATATCAAGAATGCAATAACTCTAGATTAAAAAACAAATTTATAATGATTTATAAAAAAACTAAAACCCATTTTAAAATCATCTAAATATTTTTATATAAACATAAAATATTCATCAAATATAGGAATATATGATGAATAAAAATAATAGGTACAAATTTGTAAAAATATACATGGATTCACAATAAGAAAATTGTGAGAAAAAATAACCATGAAATTACCATCACTCGACAAACCAATTATCAATAAAATAGAGCACCATTTAGTATCTAACAAACATGTATTCGTTCTAGGCATTAAAGAACATCCACAATCCATTCCTAAGGTGGATGAAATGAATATAACCACTAATACTATTTTATAAACTAATATTGCACAAAAATGAATCCTAAATAAAAAAAATAGTGAAAAGTCTATTATTAACACACCTAATTGACCCCAATATGCTATGTATTTAAAAATACATTTCAAAACCATAGCACCCTATAAAGAATTTAATCAAACACATGGTGTGCCGAAAATATTATTAGTGGGGAGAAATTTTTAGAACATTATTCATTTCAAAAAATTCACTTCAAATCCCAAATAAACCAATTTGAATAAAAACGCATTGTAATCAATAATAACATAAATAAATTCATGTATTAGAACTACATATATAGATACACCTTCCTCATGAACGGAGAAAACCTATGTGCATAAGGAAGGGGATATTGGAATCAAGGAGACTAGCCTCCGATAGAAAAGGAGTAATAGAAAACATCAAAGGAACAAATGAGATAAATTACCTATTAATGAAAACTACTACAAATACCCCTTTTATCAGCGCTAAAAATGTTCTTTAACGGTGCTAGGAAAGCTCTGTTAAAGCTTGCGAAGATAATGGGGTGTCTACTTTATCAACGCTCCAAAAAGTGCTAATAAAAGGTTCTTTTATCAGCACTTTAATTTTAGCGCTGATAAAGGACCCCTTTTATCAGCGCTATTTTAAAAGCACTGATAAAGGTTAAAAAAATACAAAAATTACAAAAATCATGCCCATCGGGGTTCTTTTATAGAACTTGAGCCCCGCTTTTATAGCGCTTTTTTGCCCACCTCCATCACCCGCACGCACCCCTCCACCCTTTATCAGCACTATCCCCCACCCTTTATCAACGCTAGCCCCCAGATTCACCCATGCCTGCGCATCCCTACTTCCACCTGGATTTGATATCAAGACCTCCTCCCAACGCGCCTGAAGCCTTTTCCACGCCCCTATATTTATTTGTTCTCTTATTGATGATATAGCTATTTATTTATATATATATTTAGTTATATTTATTTGTATATTAATATATATTTATATTAATATATATATAGTTATATTAATGTATATATATTTATATTTATATTAATATATATATATAGTGATATTAATATACATATTTATAGTAATATTAATATATATATATATATTGTTATATTAATATATATATATATAGTTAGATTAATATATATATATATAGTTATATTAATATATAGGTATATAAATATTCCTATATTTGTATTTTTAATAAAATAGATATTAGTTATAATTTAGATAATGATAATAAATTTTATATGTAAATATATTTTACTATTTATATTTATAATTAAATTCTTATGTGTGAATATATAAAAACTATTTATATATTGTTATATATTTGATTATAAATAGAATTGAATTATAAAAAACAAAAAAAAATTCAAAGAAATAATATCAACATGAATGTAATACCTTGGAATAAATTCATTACCCACCAAAAAAACCAATAATACCCCCTTAAACAAGGCGGAAAATCCACAAAATGTTAAAGAATCGGGGTACCCCGACTAAAAACTCAGTTTTAGAGGCCTTATTGGACGTTTTTGGCCTAAAAAAACCTTGACTAGGGTTACTCCCTAATCCTGGGGTTATAGATCTTGTCACAAGATTCGATTTGATATGTGGTAGAGCTCAAACGGACACCCAGATCAGAAGTTATTGTTGTTTGAAGTTCGAGTTGCATTTTCAACATATTTTGGATATTTTTTAAATTTTTTTTATTTTGTATGTCTTGAAATTGTTATTAAATGAATATTACTCCATAATAATTAGAAAATTAATAATTAAAAATATTTTTTTAATTTTTTTTATAAGCCATTTTTACTGAATATCTTTTATATTAAGTGTAACTGTATATTTATACTTAGCTAAAATATATTTAAAATTATATTTAAAAAAATATATTATATTTATATCAATATAACTATATCTATATATTTAAATATTAATATATTTTTTTAATGATTTTTTTGGATGTAGACCCTTTATCATCACTTTTAAAAAAAGTGCTGATAAAGACCCCCTTTATTAGTGCTACTTAAAAAAGCAAAAATAAAGGGGTACCCTTTAACAGTGCTAAACAAAGCGCTGATAAAGGTACCCCCCCCCCCCCTTTATCGGCACTTTTTAGTTATCACTAATAAAGGCTGGCAGTGGCCTTGCCCCATTTTGTGGTAGTCTAATCGTCAAAAAAGAATCACACACCGGTACCAAACTATTATAAGAAAATATAAATATGGAGCAGGAGGTCATTTATACCCTATGGAATACAAACCACTACACTAGTGATCAAACACTCCATGAAAAGAGATCTGGATGAGGATTAAACCCAAAATCGCCCAATATACCGGTATGTTATGATAAGGAAGTCTACACATCAAAATAAGGAATTGGTATATGTGAAATATGATAAAAACTAGTGGCCCTGAATAAATAAAATTGTGAATCCATTTCATGGATTGAATTGCATGATTAAGAAAATATACCAAAAATATTGCCTCAGGTTGAATTAATAACCATTAAACATTTCATGACCTGGAAAAGATCCATATATTGTATTTTTTCACAATATGAACCTATACCAAGTCATATTCCTTGTAGCGTATTCATCTCATGTAACTGGTTCTTGACAAAAATGTTTCTGGGAGGTAGTTCACAATCTAGATTCTAAATAAAGTCCATGTACGAGCATTGAAACTCTCTGAACCCTGGGATAAACTTCTAAACCCTTTGAAATATTTATACTATTAATCCATAAATTTAAAAAAATACATATCCCCAAAAATTAATTCATTTTCATTGGAAAAGTCTATCCATGTCTGTAGGGCCCGAAACACACCTAAATAAAAATGGAGTAGCGACAATAGTCTTAAATTACCTAAAATATGGTAATACGTTATTACAAAAATGGATATTAAAACATTAGATTACGTTTTAGTTCATTCTCATATGAATTTCAACATATGTGGGATTAGTTTTTTGTAGAGTTTTCCTAAAAAACATTTCCACTCAATTATTCAAATGGAACTCTATGAATAATAACATCGAAGGAGATATATTACTCAAACTTTTTAGGATGATATTCGAGAAAGGAAACATGCAGGCCCATAACATTATGAGGTGACCGTGACAAAGGTAAATTCCATTTGGAATCATTTTAAAATAGAACAAATCCATAAAAAGAGTTATGCCAATAACCATAGTAATGATTGGTAATTTCAATTTGGGGAGAATTTTTTCATTAATGTATCTCCATGGAAGGGTGTTATAAGGTTTATTAGGAGAGGAAAATTGTGCCCTCGATAAAACGATCCACTTTAAATTATATAAATAATTTATGATATTGATTAATGATATGAATTACAATCTCTCCACTCTAAAGTACACAATATGTTTCATATATCATTGTTAAGGAATTTAATGCTATACCAAACATATGAAATCACCCATGATGAAATATAATTTTATCCTAATATATCTTACTATGAACATCCCATCTAGATTTTTGAGTCTAGAGAGCATGTATTTTTTAATCAGATTAATCGACTAGTAAAGGTAAATTGGAAAAATCCTTTGATATAGGAACCGACATGGGAACCATATGTTGTTATGAATTAAAACCACCCTCATTTGTTTTGAATGTAAAATCCATGAAAATTTAAATTCATTTTTTAATGAAATATGAATATAACAACTGAGATTCCATTATAATAATTGAAAATTATATTTTAATAAAAATTTAACACAATGTAAATTCTAATAATTCATAGCCCAACAAATATTATTTGTTTAGATGAATATTATTTTTAACATACTTGGTTAGAATAAGTCTATAATGATTTTTTTGAAATTCTTAATTAGTAGATCAGGTATTATAGCATCACTATTCACCAAAGGGAATTTGGTTCCAAAAATTCATCCATTAGGGCCATGTAATAGTATTTCATGCCCACGGGGCCAATAGTATATGTAATGGTCTTCATGCCCACTATTATTATGGGCCATATACTAAGTGAATAAGGATTGATGTGTGGGATATCACTACAGGATACATCCTACCTTTTCGGCCAGTGTGTGTGATTGTGTGTGTTCAAATGTAATTGTACCCCAAGTACCTAATATATATCTTATTCATGAAAAATTCATTTCTTCAAAACATATTTTCAAACTCCTTTTTTAGGATTATTTTAAATTGAACTATGCCACATCTATAAAAAGAATCTGATAAAATGGATTACATAATTTGAATCTACATAATTAACATTATGTAATTAGTTCAACTAAATATTTTTTCATAATGAATAGTAAAAATAGTAAAAACTATTTATAGTATTTATGATAGAAATGAGTTTACATGAGATAATATAAACAAAGATGGGTTAAACTAATCTAAAAACTTACAGAAACCACATTGGTGGGTTTTATTTCAACTTTTTAATTTTCCCCACACATATTCACTCATATAAATCCAATTATCTCAACCAAACCCAAAACATTTCCCCACAACATGATTATCTTCTTTTTATAAATGTTAATCTTTTGAAAATATCAACCATATGGCCTTAATAAGACATACAAGGGTGGTTATTCTAAGAGAAGGTAATTACCTACAACAACATAATTATTTTTTCCTTCGTAATATTTAACCTTCAATTATGTATTAAAGATTCCAAATATAATAAACCCATTATATCCCATATAAATACATTTTATTACATTTATTTCATCATATTTTTCATTCCCCTTCTTCATCAAATTTGAAACAAAATAATTGCTTATGTGTATAAAAATCTACCACCTCCTTAAGAAATTAATTTATTTTTCATCATTGAATCCCATGAATAGTCATAATAATGAAAATAATGAATATATATGATATTTAGGGAATAATATTGACTCTAAAAAATTAATAAATCACCCCATATTGTACGAATTCACACATTAAATAAATTATGTCATTTCTCACGCATTAGTATGAAATATCGTCTTTCTGAAGTAATGTGATTAATTTAATATGTAAAAAATTAAATAATGATTATAAATATACATATATATAACGATTAAATAAGATATTTATAATAATAATTTAATTCTATTTATGAATGAACTATTCCCTACACACAATAATTAGAACACCCATGAGAAATCATGCATGTGAAAATAATGAAGTTAGCACCCATAATAATGGTAGTATTGAAATATTACTGAAAAAATGGTGTTAATATTTTATAAGAGGATGTTAGATGATATTATAAATATGAATAATATTATTCTTTTAATGAATATCATTTTTAAAAACATTATATGTACGGTTATAGAATGTTCAACTGAAGGGACATGTGAGGTAGGGGATTTCATCTCTATTTTTATTCCATTAAGACAAATTTATTATTATGAACATATTAAATTTTATGGGGTTTATATGATAACTCATTTATAAATTTATAAATAATAAATATTTATTCATGATTTTTATTTTTTTCAATTCATATTTATTCACTAAAGGGTTTATAATTTAAATGTTTCTAATGAGGTAATACTTTTTTTAAATATCACTTACAATTAATATTGGTTATATTTTAATTAATGTATTTTTATGTTTTTATCATTAAAAGTATATAAAAAATTATACTCTAATTATTTAAGGAGATTCCATAGTTTATTTCAAATTTTCCGATATTTCTCACATGAATCAAGAAAAGAATTATTTAAAATAAAAATCTATTTTTTCCTTTTAATTGGGAATATTTTTATTCCATATCAATTTCCTTATAAAAATTATACAAAATTCCATTTTATTAATCAAATTATTTTTAATGGCCTTACATGTTATCCTTTCCATTTTAAAATGTTTTAATGGACTCAATATAATGAATTATGAAAGAGTCACTTTTATCAATCTTTAGAAAAGGTCGAGAGGAATGTTTTTTAACATATAATGCATTAACTAACTTACCCACCAGCATTAACATTTTATGAATTCATATCTTTAAAAAAATTAAATTTTTTTACAAATAATACTATAACACACTGAGATAATATGATTTTTTTAAAATGATAATTTCATCAATAACTTGCCTTACATACACCACTGAGTTTTAAGAAACCACGAATAACTAATACATCTACTACTATTGACTATTATAACTTATTTGTCAAATATGGTAGAATTAAACATACGAATATAATTTTAAAAAATTATTTAATATGGATTTAGATGAAAAAAATATTTTTTAATAAGTACATAATTTTTAGAAAGGTTTTTATATGATTCTATTGATGGATATGTCATTACGAATATTTTATGATATTCAATTATGAAATATTTACATATTATTGGATGTGTGTGACGGATATTTGCCTCCAATTCATTTGGTTGGGTTTTATATCTCATGAGATAATGAAGGAAGAAAAGTTGATGTGCTTGATTGGCGATAGGAAATTGACCAATGGGGTTGATCCAATATGGGAAACATATATAAATTCTAAATACATTATTATATGGTAAAAATGTTTTGATTCATAATATTTTATATAATTTTGATGGTTCCACACATACAAGATGTTAACTATTGGTTCATTATTTATTTATGATGATCTTTAACTCTTATGATGCATGTCTTTTGAGATGATGATATTTTTATGCGGATACTATATTTGATCTGTGATAGATTTTGTATAAAAAATATATGTTTTATTTATAGAACCATAAAATTATGCTTATCTTATGATTTTATATGATCATTAATTGATATCTATATTTTTACCCTTACTAAGCATCATAGCTCACCATTTCTTATGTTTCCTTTCCCCATGTTATCATGAAAAGATTGTGTAGGATTTCACTCCAAAGAGTAAAAAATGGAAATATCATTATTGGAGATATTGAAGATGACTCATGAAATAAGAATATTATGTAACTAGTTACTATTGATACTAAAAATTTATGGTATTTGGGTGTGCAATTTTGAAATGTGGTGAATATTTATTTATTAAGATATAATATCTATGGTTGAAAATAATCAGTTGTTCTAGTTATTATTATGGGTAGGCGTTTAGGTTACATTTCAAAACTTGGGTGCGAAAAAATTAGTGATATACATAAGGATATGATTAATGATATATATATATATTGATATTTTAAATCATAGGAAATTTCATTAAATTTTGGTGAAGGATATTGAAAGAGTACCTTGAAATGACATATATGTCAGGATAATATAGGTGATTGTGGAACTATAATAGTAATACCCAAGGGTTATAACATATAAATGAGTTAATTATTTTAGACTTCATCATCAATTTTTTCATGAAAATAGGCCTTATTGTATATATGGATTGTCACTCCGGAGGGATACACATTTGATGATCACATATTCATTATGAACTATCCTGAAGGATTCTAATAGTTGAATACAAATTACAAAGGTTGATCATGTGGTGTTAAAAATTTATAAAAAAATTCCTTATTTAATATTTCATAATGAATATTTTTATTTCTTGATTATGTGGTTTCCCACTATGAATAATATTTCTCACACTATTATTTTTTATTTTAGTTAATGGATAAAACCTGAAGAAACTATGTCAATGATTAATATGATTAAATATTGAATGATGTTCGTCATATGTGTAAAATTTTTATGGTAGTTATAATGAAAAATATCATTTCTATTCTTAAAAACTACTCTATATCTATGAATCATGATGGTATTATAATGGATAAATGTTTGGAAAAAATATTATTTTAGTCCGTAAAAGAGGAATCCTCACCATCTTTTAGTGGTTACTTTGATCTATTAGTTTCTGAGAAATGGATCATTACTACATAAAAGATATTTTATGATAAATAACGTTTGGATCATGAAAAATATTTTTTTTTTATTTTTCATTTTCAAAGTGAAGAAAATTTAGGGGTTTAATCTTATGGAGAAATAAAGGTAACATGATGAAATTGATTAGATTTACTAGGATGAGTTTAATAGATTATTTTTAATAATTAAATTCCAATGATTATTTATCCATTTATGAATAATTAATTTCTTGAGCTTATGTGGATGGATGATGATTATGTTGGTACCTATGAGTAATATTTTATTAGACTTGTGAGGTTTTCTACTAGTATTTTCATCTAAACTAAAATCAAGATTTATTGATTCTATGGTGACCTAAAACAAGGTCATTAAAAGGAAAAACAATATGTTATGTTGAGCCTAATTTTTATTTCATGTCTTTTACAACTATTTCAAGATAAACAACATAGTAGTTGTACATTTGAGGATTGAAAGGATTCATATCATGGGAAATTTTGGATCACAAATCACTTATACGTAATAAAACATACACATAATTTAAATCCATATTCTTTATGAACATAAAATCTCTCACATTACACATATTAAATTTAGTTACTAGAGGATATACATCATCGAATGGGGTAATATAAAATCTTATTAAGGGGGTGGATAAATTATCAGAAAGAAGAGTCATTAATCAATATTGCATGGGTTAGAATAATCATCATAATCATGTCTTGATCATGATATCTTTATCATAAACATAAGTAATAAATTCAAGAATATCATGGAATGTTGTATATGCATAAAATGAAAGAACATGTTTGAATGTTTAAATATGACACATAGTTGTGAATAATTCTAACATCATGTTCACGCATAACATATGTTCATAAATAATAACTTCATTATAAAAAATAAATATCATCATGTCAAAACATAATATGAAAATATTATGAGATATATCACCTTACACATTGAATTGGAGACATATATAATTATGGTACCACCCATTACATAATAATATTCACATATTCATGTATGCCGCATAAAACATATAGTAATCATAGTCAAGAAATAACTCAAGGAAGGGAAGGAGTTTCATGAATAATTTATAATGAATACTTTCATGAATAATATTTTTTTTTTCAAAAAACAATAAGGGAAAGCATATTTTTTATAAATGTAATCATTCCAAAGTGAGGAATAAATAACACAATATGAGCCATAGATGTGTTTTGGAAAGAAAAGTATTTTTTTAAAATCAATGTATTTCAAATAAAAATAAATTTTAAAACATGTATAACTATAAAATTAAAAGGGAATAATTGATAAATTATATTTTTGGAACATTAAATTAATATCTATATTGAAGGTTTCTAGAAATAGGGATAACATTAAAAAATTGAGAAGGGTTTGTGAAACCCCTTACCATAAATACCACTTTATTTCATTGAATTTATTCCTTCTAAATAATAAAAATAGTTTCCTTAAAACCTTTAAATATTAGTATATTATATTTTTATAATTCAAAATTTATTAATTCATATTATTTATTATAATTCATAATTTCTAGTGTTGAATTTAAAGCATTTCTATATCATGTTTTCCTTAAAAACGTATTTTTCTTTGATTTCATTATTTTGTTCACTATAATTTATACATTATTAGAATTAATTCTAAAAGAATTAAATACATAAATAATTTCATTTAGGTGTTATAAATAATTTATTATAACCATACATAAGTTGGTTGATATGTAAGAATATAACACCCATATTTTTTATGGACCATTTTTTTTAATAAATCAAAATTTTCACTTATATCATGTAATGCACTATGTTAAACATTCCTTTCACACTAAACTGCCTTGTCGTATGTTACACACAACACCTAGTTGGCATATGATACACACAACACTGAGTATAGATTTTGTTCTATGTATAAAAGAACTATATTTTAATTATTTTCTATGTAACACAAAAAAGGAATCTTTCACTATACGAAACACTAACTTGGCTTATGTTACACGCAAGAGAAACCTTTCTTGATAGCTTGTATTGAATGCAATACCGTGTTTCACTAAACAATGATAAATTTTTAAATTATTATTATTTAATTGGATATAAAATATAACTTATAAATTTTTTTTACTAAATTTTAAATTTTATATAACATTAACATTCATCTTATTCATTTTACAGAAATGGTATAAGAACAAATTCAATTTTTCGGATAAAAGAATTATTTTTCAAAGAAATACAATTTTACCATCTTTTTTATGGAGAACCCTTTTTAAATATAGTTATTGAAAATTTTATAAGTTATATTTGGCATAATAAAGTTATTATTATGAGGAGGGATATAAAAATTTACCTTGTTTGAAATTTTGGAATTTTTTAATAAAATTCTTATTTTAATGAATAGTAAAAATACTGCATTTTAAGTCAAAACGACCTTTTCTTCTAATTTATTTGTAAAGTTAGATTATATTTTTAATTGGTTTTGATGTGTAATTATATTATATTTTTATCATTTAATACAATTTTGGTTATTTTAATTAATATCATATTTAAATTTGACATAAGCACATGTCAATATTTTGATAATTTTTACTTCTAAAAAACCCACATTCTGGTTTTGACTATGGAATTAATATTTAATTAATTAATGAAAAATAATTATTTTGAATTTAAAAAATGGATTATATATTTGGAATCATTGGGTTAAAATTATTTTAATATGTTACTTCTATTTTTTGGATATTATGAATTGTAACTATGGTAATTTTTAATTACCACAGTTAAAGGTATATCGGGTAAATTAGGGTAACAAAAAATATAATAAAGATAATAAAACTATCCTAACATCTTAAAAATCATATTTGATGAGTTAAATTATACCAATATCACTTCAAGGTTATAATGTATCCACTTAATGAAATGTTTTCCATGAAAGTGATGTAATTATAATTAACAAAAAAGAATGTGACAACATTCCACTCTCTTATATCTTATATGTATATACATTTAAATATTTTGATAAAATTAATAAAGCATCATACATATATAGTCTCCAAAAATATAATTAAACTAAGTAAATAATTTTATTTATTTACCATTTTTAAATACTAAATAATTACATTAATTTTGACACAATAGTGAAGTAGAAATTCTTTTATTGATAGAAATATCAAATAAGTGGTTTAAAAAATATTAAAATAAATATCATATGAATAAATTAATATTATACACAAGTTTTCAAGATGACTATGACATTTTATAAGTGTATTAAATAATTTTTTTTGAATTTATCTTCTTTGTGGATTTTATTTAAATTAAAATAAATGAATATTATCAAAGATGACACTATTGGTATTTTAAAAAAAATTACATATTATTAAAAATTTTAAAAATCATAAAAAATTTAAAAATTACAATGTGAAAATTCTATTTTCTAAAATTCCATAAATTATCCGATTACGGTCAATTTAAAACACATAAGAAAATATATATAATAATTTAATATTTAGAATATTATTACCACAACTAAAATTAAATAGATTTAATAAAGAAAAATAAAATTGGTAAGGACTAAAATAAAATCAAAATAAGTATAAATATTATTTTATGAGAGGATTTCTACCCATACGCATCTTATATTTGAATAAAACGAGTTTGGTACCATTATAAACTATAAATAAATTTATATTAAATTAATATTCCAAAAAGTTCCTAAAGTGCACATCTTCCATCTTATAAAAGGCCACCAACTCCACCAACTTACTTACTCCATTAAATCCCTTTGTCTCATCCAAAATCATCTCAAATAAGCTCCCAAAATCTGTAAATTCCTCTTAGAGGCCAAATCTTGTGCATAAATGTATCCAAGGAGACCTTTTGTGAAAATCAAACAGAGATACTCAAAAAAGAGGAAATTGTTTTATCACCTCATTCAAAAATCTTTTCTTCTTCTACTTATTATTATTATGTTATTTCTGTAATAAAGTAATAAATTCCATGTCTTCTACATGATAAGATGTTATAATAATTATGGTACAACCTTATGCATTCTTTTATCCATCCTACGAATAACAATATCACCATGTGTGTGTACATACATCTTAGCATCTCCACGCATTGCTGTAATTGTTATTCAAAAATAATTAATTTAGATGGGTATATTGATGATTATAATATATTTAAATAATAAATATAATATAAAAATTATTTTTTAAAATTCAAATTCCATCCAATTTCAACTCTTGTGCATACGTACGACTTACCGTCTCCACGATGCGATGAGATTCATTCTCCACATTAACCATTCAAGAATGATTATAAGGTATATATAATAAAAAATCATAAAATATATGGCCTAATAATTATACTATATTTATGAATGTTTGTATATATATATATGTGTTTGTGTGTGTGGGTCATTTAATTTCTTCCATCCTGCTCAATAAAGAAACATAAACAATGGTCATGCATATCTACAGCATACCGTCTCCATGAATGGTTTATTCCATTTCATTTATCTATCAATTATATAAATTTATACTCTAAATATATATGATATATATCATGTTTTTTATTATGGAAGTAATTAAATCATGATCTAATTAATAATATCAGGAATGAAAATGCCAAACTCGTAAGATAAATAAAATCATTATTACCTAAATTGTTACTTTAACATGAAATTGAAAATGAATGGGTAATATAAAGCCATAAGTAAATCATAAATGATGACATAAATATTATTATGGTTCTTTTAGAAATTAATAATATGTTTAAACCTATTATATATGAGTTATGGACACATATGTAAGAAATCAGACCTATGTTAAAAGAAAACTTTGCAATCTCTTTTGTATCTGAGATTGTTTAAACATAAGAATTTGGTGCGGAAATATTTATCATCCTTGTCAATGTTTTCTCAAAAACGTTTCCATAATATTTTACTATTCTTCTTTGAATTTTTAATGTTATTTTTACCCATTTTTTGACTTTTATTACATGGTACAAAAGAAATCATTCTTTTGTTTGACAAAAAAGGTACATTTTGACTTTTCCAAAAAAAAGTACATGGAAAATTATTTTATTACTTATACAGCATGAATGTATTTTTTTATGATTTCATGATGACTAATTTACAGGAAGTATACTATACAATATTTCAATTCTATTTCTAATTAAATACATTTCTTTTAAATTTTTATGGATTTTTGAGAAAGGAAAAAACATTAAAGAATAAAGGATATTTTCCTTAAGAATTAAGTTTAGGTTTTTTATAAAATTTATTTTCCATCTTAGATGATGCACTTAAATAGTGTTATGCTTATATCCCTATTATTAATAATATTTTATTCATTTAATGATTAAATGATAATTTATATGGGTTATGTTATGATGGAATGATTTTTAAGAAACCAATTTTATTTCTTGGGTTATGATACGATGAGTGATTTAAAGTTTTGTGGAATATGTTAGAATGATTTAATTATGAGATGGGTGGGACCTATATCTCTCTCTAATTAATTGGGTAAATATTTATATCTCCTAATATTGGGATGATTGGAATGACACGTAAATATGGCTTAGTTACACATGGCCTGAATGACATTTAAATCATGTTTAGTAATATATGGATAGAACGGAATATAAACCGGATTCAGGAATGGACTATGTCCACTATGATGGTCTTGGAAACAATACCTTGGATATTATAGAAATCATACTATGTTATTATTTTTATTCCATAATTACATGTTTTATTCCAATGCTATTTTATCATGGTTAATGTTCTTTTAAACTATATTCCTTACATACAACCAATATTTATTTTATGTCTCATAATTTTGGTATTTTTATCATAAGGTACGTTTATGTATTTACATTCTTGTGTTTATGTCTTGTATGATAATTTCTATGCTTACCCTTTCTGAGAATTTTTTCTCACCCCTTTTCATATTTCATTTCCCCCAAGTTTTGAAGAATATTATTATGTAATATGTGTCAAAAATTGGTTCAAGTTTTGAAGGATAAAGTAGGAGATTATGTAGAAGTTTTACGAACCGGTTGTTTAAGTTTTATAATTTCCAAAGGCTCTAAACTAATATAGTCTTTGAGTGTCTATTTGTATCATGTATTAATTATTCCAAAAATTTAAGTAATGTCCATTTATATCAAGATTGCGTCTTTACAAATTGTATGAGGGGAAAGGATTGGTTAACCATTGGAAACTAGAATTCAAAAACATTAGTGATATCCCTAGAAATATTTCTATGGTATGTCTAAGGATGTACCTAAGGTTAAGTCAATCTATAGGTAACAACACTATAATTTGGTAATGATCATGGAGAACCTAATATTAAACCTAATATGTTAGAGATTTAAAGTAATCCCCCTTGATTATGTTGTTTTCATAGTATGATTTTTTGTCTCACACTATTAATTTTGGGTTTCAGAAAATGGTTGGAAACAAAATGATTCATGTTAATAGAGAATATGATGGAAAATGGAATGATATTCTTCATGAGAAACGAAATGAAATGGGTGTTGGAAGGAAAAACATCGTTATTATCCCTAATTAGAAATCTCATAATATGATCAGTATTCTCAAATTTGGTGAGTTTCCTAACACTTATAATAAGAGAAAGATGGAGTTTTATGGTGTTTATATAGGAAAGAAAGATCAGTTTTCCTCGTGTATGTTATGTTGGAAGAGGCATCTAGGATAATGTTTTAATGGAACTGGAAGATGCTTTGTATGTGGAAAAGATGGACACAAATATAGTAATTTAAAAGGAAAATGATCAGTTAACATAAAGGACAGAGATATTGGTATTGCTAAGACATAAATGAGAGTTAAATGTTTTAAATGTCGATTCTATGAGAAATATGAAAATAGATTCCCTATGGAAAAATCTCTTAAAGAGAATCAGCATGGTTGTATGGGTAGTATTTATATTAACAATGAAAAAGAAATTATAAATGATACATGAGATGAAAGAAGTGTTAAGGAAAAATATTATGAAGATCGATCAATGGATTAAGAAGACAGTGGATCGATTAAATTATTATCAAGAATAATTTTATATAATTAATTTTATGGTATTTTGGAATATAATAACATCTAAGGATTGTTGGACTATTTTTTTCATTAATTATTTGGAAGTATTAGTTGAATATAACTGGTAAATCGAAAAAGTTATTCAGATATTTCTTCAAGATGTATAATATGTGCATAATGATGGGAATAAAAGATAATGATATGTTTTATAGTATTAATGTACTTATGACTAATATAAGAAAAAAGTGATATAATGGATTGTGTGTATATTATTTTTGGTATTTTTGTTTTGTGGAAAGAATTAATTTTGATATAATACATGTTTTCAGTAAGGTTATATGGTATTTCATTTTATTATATTGTTTACAGAGAATACATTATTATGTTATTATAATGATTGGAGTGAGAAAACCGTGAACTGACTAATGAGATATGGGAGGAAACTTTTAAGTTGATTTAGTTTACCTCTTTCTAATGTTTTATATTTTTAGTTTTTGGATGAACTGTAATTTTATCCATTTATAGATACTATATTTTATTTTCCTTTTGAATTTTTTTAGATTAATGTATTATCTCATTATAGGTGGACTCATGCATATTTGACTACATGTGCTAACCATTTTTTGAGACATATATAATGAACTATCATTCTATTGTATGATCTTCTAATACTTCAAGAATGAAAAATTCCACTTCATTTCTTTAAATAATATATGAAGTGGAAATTTTTCAAGGCATGAACAATAGTGAGATTGTTCCAAACTCAAGTAAGTATTTATTCTCATGCTAAAAGTTTCAAATTTAGGGAGAGTATCTTGAAAACCAAAAATTATATCTTTGTACCTTCTTATCTGATTATTTAGATTATCCTTTAAATCATCACAGATTTATGGCTTTCTAGTTGTTAACTTTCTTCAAACATGTTCTCTAACACTATGCATCAGATCTTAATGGTTGGATTTCTCTTCCACATCCATGTTTTCACTTCCCACCTATGTTCTCCTATGTTGAAAACTAGTGATGAGTTACTTTGGGTAACCACTATGTTTCTAACTTTCCATTTTAAGATTATGTTTTAGTATTCCTTTTTACGATGTGGGATTCCATGAATGAAACTTCAAGTAGTAAAACTTTTATAACCCTGATGAATTTTGAGGTTGATATTCATTTAAAGGGTGGTATAATGGTGTACCCAAGTTTTTTTGGACCAGTTTTTTTTACTAAATTAAAACTTTCATTTATATCTTACAGTACACTAAGCAAAACATTCCTTTCACAGCAAACGGACTTCTCTTATGTTACACGCAAAACCATGTTGGTGTGTGATACATGAAACAATGAGTATAGATTTTATCTAATGTATAAAAGAACTATATTTTTACTATGTAATACATAAAAATGAAGGAATATTTCACTATATGGAATAATAACTTGGCTTTCGTTACACACAAGATAGACCTTCTTTGATTGCTTGTGTTGTACGCAATAATGAGTTTCACTAAACAATGTTATATTATTAAAGTATTATTATTTAATAGGATATAATATATCTTTTATGAGTATTATTAACCACATTTAAAATTTTATATAACTTTGAAATTCATCATAGGTATTTTCTAGACATTATATAAGAACAAATTAATTATTTAAGAGAAAAGAAGTATTTTTCAAAGAAATACAATTTTATCGCCTTTTGATGGTGATCCCTTTTTAAATATAGTTTTTAAAAAAAAATTTAAGTTATATTATACATAATATAAATATTATTTGGAATAGGGACACTAATATTTATCTTGGATTAAATTTTGGTATTTTTATGATGAAATTCGTATTTTAATGAATAGTGAAAATAATGGATTCTAATTCAAAAGTTAATTTTCTTATAATTTATTTATATGTATTTATTATTTTTATAATTGGTTTTAAAGTTTAATTATGTTTTATTTTTATAATTTAATCCATTTTTAGTCCTTTTATGTAATTTCACATTTAAATTCGACATAAACACATAACAATCTTTTGATAGTTTTTACTTCTTAAAGACCTGTTTTTTTGGTTTTGACAATATGAACTAATTTTAAATTAATTAATTAAACTCATTTGTTTTTAATTTTGAAATATGGATTATATATTTGAAATATATGGTTCCAACGTATTTTAATAAGTCACTTTTTTGGATATTATCAATAGTAATTATGATAATGTTTTTTTACCATAGTTAAAGAATAATTGAAAAAACAAGGGTAACAATCAATATGATAAAATAATAAAATTATATTAAAACATAAAATATATATTGTATGAATTAAATTATACCAATATAACCTAAGGGACTGAAATGTTCCATTTAATGCATTTTTTATGAAATCCATGTAATTATAATTAAAACAAAATAAAGTGACAACATGTCACTCTCTTATATCTTATAAGTATAATAATGTTTATATAGTGATAAACTTCATAAAACTTATAAATTAAATACTCTCCCAAAATATAATTAATTTATCTACATGATGGGAATTTATTTATAATTTTTATACATCAAACTTTTACCATTAATGATGACACAATAGTGATGTATAAGGTATTTTATTGATAGAAATATCAAATAAATGGTTTTAAAAATATTAAAATAAATATAATAATAACTAATTAATGTGATCCATGAATTTTATAGTGACAAATTCCATTATAGGATTGTATTAAAAGTTTGGGTTAAAATTTATCTTCTATGTGGATTTTATGTAAATAAACATAAATGAATATTGTCAAAATTGACTCTATTGATATTTTTTAAAAGTAACATATTATTAAATTATTTAAAAATCACAAAAAAATTAATGATCACAAAGTAAAACTTATATGGTCAACATTTTCATAAATAATACAATTCTGAAAAATTGAAAACATATACGTAAATATTTATAACCATTTAATATTTACAATATTGTTACGACAAATAAAATTAAGCAACTTAAATAACGATAATTCAAAATGATAAGGTTTAAAATAAAATAAAAACATATATAATTTTTATTGGTTAAGAGGATTCAGACCCATATTCATATTATATTCTTAATAAATTAGTTTGGGACCATTATAAACCACAAATCAATTTATAATAAATTAATATTTCAAGACATTCAAAAAGAGACCCACCTCCCTCTTATAAAAGGCCACTACCTCTACCCACTTACTCACACATTTAAAGCCCATTGTCTCATAAAAAATCTACTAAAATATACTCCCAATATCCCTCCATTCCTCATAGAGGCCACACTTTAGGAAGAAATCTATCCTAGGGAGACCTTTTGTGCAAATCAAAAAGTATATATTCTCAAAAAAGATATAATTGTTTTATCACCTCTTCAAAAATAATTTCCTTCTTCTACTTCCTCTTCTAATGTTTTTTACATAACAAATTAATAACTCAAGTATATTCTACATGATGATATTTTATTATAATTATGCAACAACCATGTACCTCCTTTATCCATCATGCGAATAACAATATCACCATATGTTTGTACGTATATCTTACCATATCCACGTCGTGGTGTAATTGTTATTCAACAATACATAATTTGGATGGGTATATTTATGAGTATAATTGATTTAAATAATTAATATAACATAATATTTATTCTATTAAACTTATATACTATCTAATTTCATACTACATAACCATCAAGGAAATGATATCATCACTCATGCGAACGTACGTCTTACCATCTCCACGACGCAATGAGATTCATTCTCTATATTAACCCGTCAAGAAGGATTATATGATATATATAATATATAATCATGAAATATATGACATAAAAATTCTACTATATTTATGTATATATATCATTTTCATGCTTCCATTCAATTCAATATGGCAACGAAAACAACGTCTATGCATACGTACGACCTATCATCTACATGAACGGTGTATTCCATTTCATTTATCTATATATTATATACAGTTATATACTGAATATATATTATATATAAATCAATTTTTACATTATGGAAGTAATTAAATTATGATCTAAGTAACAATATCAATAATAACAAGTTAAAACACGTACAATAAATAAAACTATTATTACCCAAAACATTGACCTAACACTAAATTGATAAATGAATGGGTAATATAATCTTATAATTGAATCATATATTGTTTAATAAATATAATTATGTTTCTATTATAAGTTAATAACTTGTTTAAACCCACAATACAGAAGTTTCAGACACATATGAAACAAATCAAACCTAAGATAAGGGATAATTTTACAATCTCATTTTTATCTTAGATTGTTTATAGGTAAATATTTACTGGGGGTATATTTATAATCCATTTCCATGTTTTTTAAAAATGTTTCCATAAAAGTTTTACTATTTATATGTATGTTTAATTTCATTTTTACCCATTGTTTTCTTTTAACACATTGTATGGAAGGAATATTTCTTTTTATTACCATACGAGGAACTTGTTTACTTTTCCGATAATAGAACGAGGGGACTGTTTTTTAAACTTATACATCAAGAAGGTATTTGGAAACTATTTATTTGACACCATATTTACATGAATAATACTATAAAATATTTCAATTTTATTTTTGGTTCAATTATTTTCTTTTAATATTTAATGTAATTTGGGGAAAATAAACTGTTTTTTGAAGATGAAAGAATATTTTCATCAAGAATTAAGTTCAAGTGTTTTATCAAAATTATTTTATATATAAATTTATGCTATTAAATATAATTATTTTTTATAAATATTATTACTATGATTCTATTATATTAATTATGGAATGATATTTTAAACGGATTATGTTATGATGTAGTGATGTTTAATGAACCCATTTTATTTCTTGGGTTATGATATTATGAATGATTTATGTTGTTGAGGCACATGTATGAATTATTTCATTATAAGAGGGGTGATACCTATATCTCTCTCCCAATAAAAGTGTAAAAATTATATCTCATGAGATAGATATTAATGGAACATCTAGTAATTCTAGTTTAGTGATACAGGACAGGAAAGGCAAGTAAATATGGTTTTGTAATACATGGCCGGAATGACATGTAAACCCGGTTCAATAATGGACTTTTTCCAATATATTGGTATTAGAAACAATTCCTTGCTCACTTTGGAAATCATATTATGTGCTTCTTTATTTTTCATAATTCTTTTTTTATTCCAATTCTTTTTTATCATGGTCAATGTTTATTTATGATTTATTCTTTACATACTACCAAGATTTATTTCATAACTAAATATTTTGTTTTGTTTTTTTCAATAGTTATGTTAATGTTTTAACATTATTATGTTTGTATTTTGTAAGATATTTTACACGCTTATCTTTAATGAGCATTTGAGATCATACCATTTCATGTTTCTTTTCACCATGATTTGTAGAAGGATATTAAGTATGATGTGTCAAAAAAGGGTTCTATTTATGAAAGATAATGAAAGAGATAATGTGGATGTTTTATGAACCAATTGTATTTGTTTTCCAGATTCTAAAGGCACTAAACTAATATGGTCTTTAGGCATCTGTTTGTGTCATGTATTAAGTATTATGAAAATTTAATTTTATGTCCATGTACATCGAGATCAGGTCATTGTAATGAATTTTGAAATGTCCTCGTTGGTGGTTAGCAGACCATTATCTGAAACTCTATCCAAAAGAGGAGAAGGATAGTTGTAAAAAAATACATTAAAAATACATTTTTTAATGTTTTTCAACATTATTTATATAATTGTAAAATAAATCCTTATTAATAGAATAATATTTTGTTTTGATGTTGATAAAGAAAGAGAGGAAGATAAGGGGAAAATGCAAAGAATATTTGATGAAAACATGCCCTCTTCTTGGTGTTACTTTCTTTGTATGACACTAGACACCCATGAAGATTGTAATTTGATTATTACAAAAATACTCTACGGATTATAGTAGGATTAATGAATTTTATTTTGATGGATATGGTTCATTATAAACATCGGTAAGATTTTTTTATAATGGGAGGGAGAGTGGTTATTTATACTTGAGGTGAGGGGTATAGTTATAATAAAATATTGAATGAAATATATATCCTAGTTAAACCATTAAATAAATATATATTTGAAATAATTAATCATATATTAATATAATATAATGTTTTTAGTACTTTAAACCCATTTATAATTCAAATTCAGTAGATTATTAAAAGTGTATTTGGAAAAATGAGGAATGTTGTACTTTAAGGGATCGCTTTTAACATTAGGCTTTGACAAATTCCTTTACATTTGTAAATTTAGTATATTTTTTTAAATGAAACATTTATAAAATTAAATATATTATTTTTTAACCTCATGATCTATAAATGAATAGGCCTTTAATACATCATGAATGATATAATTCAAGATATTTCAGTTTCCAAAAAACTATGTTTTTACTATTCAATAGAAAATTGAAGTATTTTAGAAACATATCATGTGGATTTACCAAATTATATAAATTTTATGAAAATAATATAATAAAATATGTTTATTTAAATTTCCATTTAAATTTATGTTTTTTTATGACAAACTATAAAGTTTATTAAGATTGTGCAAATATATTTTTGAGTTTTAATAAAGATATTTATTTTATAGATTTATTATATTTATATTATGACATCCCCCACTCTCATTACATAATAATTTAATTACATGGAATTAAACACATCAACTTTTAATTATCAATTTCATGGGAATTATTAATCAAATACATGAAAACATAAAATATTCTTCAAAAACAATCTAAAATATTATCCATTGGTTCACCCTATGTTACATTTATAGCATCTCATATCCTAGGGATATACATCAATGGAAAGTGGTGAGACTTAATCCCCATAGTTGAATAATAAATGGATATATTTAGCTTATTATCTTGAGGAATATCAATAATAAATCAGACGAAAAATAATATATAATGAACAAGATAACATGGGTCATATCATAATAAATAACATGATCCATAACATTGAAACATTGACACAACATAAAAAGGATTCATTCACATTCATATCATGATGGTTTATCACAAAGGTATTATAATTTAAAATTACCAATGTTATTCACTAAAGTAACATAAAATATGACATATCTAGATAATAAATTCTTTACCAAATGAATTTTACCACTACATAGATGCAACCTTCATATTTCTTAATTTTAAATGATATACATAGATCATAATAAATCTTTTCATTAATAGAAAGTAGAAAATAAATAATGATACCCTAATAAAAATCATGTGGATAAAAGTTCTAAAGTTAATGATCATTTCATCATTTTAAACACCTAAAATTGTAATGTTGGATAAATATTTGTAAATACATAAATCAATAAACAATTTTACATGTATGTCAATTCCCATGGAAATGGAATATGGTTTTTTAAATAAATAAAAATTTTTAATTTTTCAATAAAAAGATAGAAATATATACAAGAAGAATTGAAGACATAAAATGTGGATTAAAGAAAGGGAAAATGAGAGATTTGAAGGGAATACCATTGATAAAATATTATTCATATTGTAATGAGTAAATGGAAAGTGTAAAATAGTACTTAGTATAGTAATTAGAAGACCTACCACTAAAAAGGGAACTGGATTGGAAAATAGAAGTGGAGATATCTTATACATTGATGAGTGGCTCCGAGATAATGCGGATGGAACCTTGGGAGCTAAATTACAGGGAATCTTTTGGAGTAAATATCACCAAAACATCATAGAATATGGGCTTTTATGGAAGTTTAATGGTGAAATAAGAGGTTTATTATAAAAATACTAGAGAAATTGTCTAATTATTTTAAAATATATGTTTTGGAAATCTTGGTTATTTAGGATGAAATAACGTTACTTTGCCCAATGTTTTTTTCGCATTTTATAGGACATTCCTATCATGTATTATGATATTTTAATCCATTAAAACAAAAACCCATTTTTTAAAACATATTTGGACATGGAAAAGAAGACTTTCTAAAAATTAATGTTTCTAAAGTCAAATTTTTAAATTTTAAATTTGGAAAGTCACTCACAGGTTTGGAAATTTATTAAAAGATATTAAAATAAATAATATTAATAAAATAACATATTATTTTACATGGAATGTGGGAAATTAAATATTAATTAGTTACATAAAAAATATGACGTCATAAAACTTATTGAAACCCCAATAACTATATTTTTAATATTAACTAAATGATACAGTATTTTTGATAATTATAACAAATTAATCCTAAAGTAATTTTGAAAAGTTTATTAAAAATAAAATATTTATCTTATAAAAATACTTATCTAAATATGAAAACGTAAAATTATATATATATCTTTATTTTTTTTGAAAATATCTGTTTTTAAAGGAAATTCAAATTTCTAACATATAAAAAATATTTCCTTGACTGTTATAAAATTATTTTATCATTTCTATTTAAATAAGAGTGTTTTAAAATACTATTTCATTAATAAAGTACTATTCTCAATACCTATGATTGTTATAAAAGTTTATATTTTTTTGAATGATGCAATTAGGTTTTATTTCCACCCAACAATCAATTTATCAAATTATATATTATTAAGAAACCTCTCATAATGGTATTGAGGGAATAACCATTTAATTTATTCAATGGAAGTTAAACATTAAGTAACTATTTAATTGTCATGTAACCCTTGTTGGGTCGGAATAACCGGGAATGATGGGAAGAGGGGGGGTGAATTGCCTTTTTAAAAAATTGATTAACAAATTAAAAATCAAAGTAAAGTGCAGCGGAAATAAAAGAGGCAAGACACGCAAATTGATAACGGAGTTCGGCCAAAACCCGGCCTACGTCTCCGCTCCCAACTCAACCGTTGAGAGATTCCTACTGCTTGCTTTTCAATGGTTTTAGCAAGAAACCCACTAGGCTTTGAGGTAGCACTAGGACCTATTACAGCTTGCTTTTATTGGTTAAGCAAGAACCCACTTGCTTTTGATGGTTTAGCAAGAACCCACTAGCCTTTTTAACGGGTGAAGGCTAGCTCACCGTGACACAAGCCTTTTAAAAGGGAAGGCTTGAAGAAACCTCTTCACACCTTAATGGTGATGTGAAACCCAAAAGAAAGGGAGATGAGAAAAGAGTTTGGGGTTTGTAGGCACAAACCCAAATTTAAAGCTCAAAATAAATATACAAAGAAAAACCGTAATTGAGGAAGTCTTGGGCGCCTTTGATTGATTGGAGATGTTTGAAGGCCGCTTCCAAGCTTCTTGGGTGGAGCTCCTTGGATGTGGATGTTGTTGGAGCACTTGGGGTTCCCTTGGAGGAAGTCGCCGGAGGTTGGCCAATTGATCCAAAATATGTCTGTTGGCTTCGTATATGTTCCGGTTGGTGTCCGGGGCTTCCTCAGCCTTTATTTATAGGCATGGAACCCTTGGGGAGTCTTCGGAGCCGTTGGAGAAGTCCTCGGAGCCGTTGGAGGCCAAAAGAGGGTTGACTGGTCAAAGCCAACGGCTAGTTTGACTGGGCTACCGGCTGGCCGGTACAGCTCCACCGGCTGGCCGGTGCCTTGGTAGAGAAGAAGAGTCTTGATCCAGGCTCTACCGGTCGACCGGTGGAGGAGCCACCGGCTGGCCGGTGGCAAGACAGTAGCAAACACTATTTGGGCTGGGTGCCACAGGTCGACCGGTGACAGAGCACCGGTCGACCGGTGGAACCTGGCAGTGGGCAATCCCTCTGCCAGTTCCACCGGCTGGCCGGTGCTATCACACCGGTTGGCCGGTGGACTGAATTTCAGTCCATTTCATGTCCATTCTTGGGCCAATCCTTTGGCAATCTTTTGCCTATCATCCACAACACTTAAAAACAAAGTTAAAAATATATGAAAGTGATCGTGATCATGAAAATAAAATAGTGTGGGGTACAACAATCTCCCCCTATTTTGATGATCACAATCACTTATCTAAGCAATGTAAAAACTTAAATGAAGGCATGATTTAAATGAAAAATTGAAAATAAATACTGAGCATGAGAGAAAAGATTCTCCCCCAATCAATCAAGAAATTTCTCCCCCTTTGTGATTATCAAAATAGCGTGGGGCATAAAACTTGATTGAGGGAAGTTTTGAAAAACAAGATTGAGATTTGAAAATCAATTTGAGATTTTTGAAATTGAAATGAAAATTTGAATAACAGTTTGAATTGAAAGTTTTGAATCAAAAACCAATTGAAACCAAGAGTTGAAATTGAATGTTTGAATCGAAATTTTGAAAATGAAATCAAAAAACCTAACTCCCCCTAAATAAAAACAACAAATCACCGGGGAGAGGGATTTTGAAAAGAGACAGTTTTAGGCCCGGAGAGACTCGCTAGAAGGGATTTTTCAATCCATACTTGTCTCATGGCGGGTCTTCTCCTATAGAATTCGTCCGAAAAGTAAAAAGACTTGGGTTGGCCATAATGGGCATTTTTACAATTACATTCATAAATAAGGTGCCCGGTTTTCTTACAATAATTGCAAAATTTAAAATCGGAGCTCCCCCTTACAAAAATAGTGGGTGCATGGGAGGAGGAAGCTTGGTTGGTGTAGCCAAGTCCATTGGTGGTTCTAGATACTCGTTGAGACCCTAAGAGTTTGGACAAATTTTGTTCACCTTGGGTGAACTTGGCTAGGGATTCCCTTAGGTCTTTAATGGTTGATTCCAAAGAATCAACATTTGGGAAATTTTGGATTTTTAGGGAGAGTTCCTCCTTCTCTTTGAGAAGTTGTTCTTTTTCGGAGGAAAGGTTTTTGAAATTCTTTTTCAAAGAAACAAATTTTGAAGATAAAGCATGAAAACCTTTTTCAAGTTGGTCTCTAGCGTGTGAGAGTTCTTTATAAGATAAATGATTTAAAGAATTGGAATTTGAAGAACAAGAGGAAGAGGAGTCGGAAGATGATACCTCATGTTTTGCCATTAGGCATTTTTTACCTTGGTCGCTCGAGGAGAAGAAGGAGAAGGAGGAGCTATCACTCCAAGATGCCTTTGAAGCCTTCTTCTTTCCCTTCTTCTTGGCCCTTTTCTTGTGAAGTGGGCAAACGGGCTTGATTTTTTCGTCGGGTTCTTGCTTTTGAGCGGGTTCTTGCTTTGGAGCCTCGCTAGTACCTTCATAGGTTAGTTCTAAAAGCTTCCAAATATCAAGAGAAGATGTGCAAGAAGAAATATGATCAAAAACATAACGATCTAACCCACAATGTAGAGCATTCATGGCTTTGCCATCAAGCTCGAAGTTTGCAATGTCTACGGGGGTCCATTTAGACTCATCGGGAGAGGAGAGGGAAAATCCTTGCATAACAATTTTAAAAATTGGATAGCCAATGCTTTTAAGAAAAGTTGACATGCGGGTTTTCCAAAAACTATAATCGGCTCCATCAAAGAATGGAGCACGATCCAAAGAATGTCCTTCGGGGGATTGAGAGGAAGAAGCGGTAGAAGCCATCAAAAAAAAGTAGGATCTTTAATTTGAAACCGGTTAGGGAATTATTCAAATACGTGCTCTGATACCAATTGTTGGGTCGGAATAACCGGGAATGATGGGAAGAGGGGGGGTGAATTGCCTTTTTAAAAAATTGATTAACAAATTAAAAATCAAAGTAAAGTGCAGCGGAAATAAAAGAGGCAAGACACGCAAATTGATAACGGAGTTCGGCCAAAACCCGGCCTACGTCTCCGCTCCCAACTCAACCGTTGAGAGATTCCTACCGCTTGCTTTTCAATGGTTTTAGCAAGAAACCCACTAGGCTTTGGGGTAGCACTAGGACCTATTACAGCTTGCTTTTATTGGTTAAGCAAGAACCCACTTTCTTTTGATGGTTTAGCAAGAACCCACTAGCCTTTTTAACGGGTGAAGGCTAGATCACCGTGACACAAGCCTTTTAAAAGGGAAGGCTTGAAGAAACCTCTTCACACCTTAATGGTGATGTGAAACCCAAAAGAAAGGGAGATGAGAAAAGAGTTTAGGGTTTGTAGGCACAAACCCAAATTTAAAGCTGAAAATAAATATACAAAGAAAAACCGTAATTGAGGAAGTCTTGGGCACCTTTGATTGATTGGAGATGTTTGAAGGCCGCTTCCAAGCTTCTTGGGTGGAGCTCCTTGGATGTGGAAGTTGTTGGAGCACTTGGGGTTCCCTTGGAGGAAGTCGCCGGAGGTTGGCCAATTGATCCAAAATATGTCTGTTGGCTTCATATATGCTCTGGTTGGTGTCCGGGGCTTCCTCAGCCTTTATTTATAGGCATGGAACCCTTGGGGAGTCTTCGGAGCCGTTGGAGAAGTCCTCGGAGCCGTTGGAGGCCAAAAGAGGGTTGACTGGTCAAAGCCAACGGCTAGTTTGACTGGGCTACCGGCTGGCCGGTACAGCTCCACCGGCTGGCCGGTGCCTTGGTAGAGAAGAAGAGTCTTGATCCAGGCTCTACCGGTCGACCGGTGGAGGAGCCACCGGCTGGCCGGTGGCAAGACAGTAGCAAACACTATTTGGGCTGGGTGCCACAGGTCGACCGGTGACAGAGCCACCGATCGACCGGTGGAACCTGGCAGTGGGCAATCCCTCTGCCAGTTCCACCGGCTGGCCGGTGCTATCACACCGGTTGGCCGGTGGACTGAATTTCAGTCCATTTCTTGTCCATTCTTGGGCCAATCCTTTGGCAATCTTTTGCCTATCATCCACAACACTTAAAAACAAAGTTAAAAATATATGAAAGTGATCGTGATCATGAAAATAAAATAGTGTGGGGTACAACAACCCTATATTACACATGTTTATTCTCTAAGGTTAAGGTGTTATATGGTGGTTTTTTCATGGTATGGTTCCACTAACATTGACTAACTGGTAATCTCCAATAATTTGAATATCTTCCATTGGAGGTTATGTTCAAGCTTCACTTGTGATAGATTGTCTTGGTATTGGTCCCGAATAAACCATAGTGATGGTACCGGCCTACAATATTCTAAAAAATATCCTTTAAATTTAATGAATCTTTTGGTTGAGGCCATCATTTCTCTTTTCTACATCAATTATCCTTTGTCGTTACAAATTATAAACACTAATAGAAAAATAGTCACTATTTGGTATAGTTCCTAATGGTAAAATTGACCAGCGTTTATATTTTACCAACTGTTATATAATGATAATATCCCCACTACCACATTTCCTTTTATTCCCTATAAATAACACTTCATTAGTTCACCCAATATTTACTAAAATTCCTCCCATGGTTATAAATTTTCATTTTCTAAGATATTGATTAGTTTACTAATATTTTATTTAATTTCTATAATGTCGAACATGGAGGAGATAATTATAACAAATTGTGTTCATCCATATTTTTTCCATTTTATGTATTCTATTTTATATTTTTGCATTTTTAATTTTTTGAGTTTTCATTTTTTCATAGATGACTAATGTAATGATATTTATTATTGAGACAATGTTTTTTGGTTCATCAATATTTTTTTTCTGTACAATATTATATAATATAACACACATTTTCTCACAAAAAAATATCATTTAAATAATAGGGGTCTTTACATAATTCTCCCATTTTTAAATTTCAACCCCCAAATTTCATCACATAATCTTAGTTAAGAATATATGAGAGTACTTTGGCTTCGTTATTTCCCCTAGTTCCAATGTTTCTTATTCATAATTATGGTTCCTTGACCACACTTTGACAAGGTAAGTAGTCTTGAAACATAGGACATTGTCTCTATAGTATTATATCTCCATCGTCTAATCCATGTAGTAGCGGTTAGGTTCAATTCGGACCACCTCTGAATTCAGTACATGTGAGGGATCACATAAGTACATACTCAAGAAAGATCCATGGAAAAAATTATTATGATGATCCGTATTTGGTATAAGTACTAGTGGATATGTCAATTCTCATATATGATCAAGGATTTCAAAGGGGCCAATGTATATTGGGTTAAGCTTCAATTTCATTAAAAATTTCATGACATTATTCATTAGTGAGACGCAAAGGAAAATTCTTTCTCTAACATCAATCTCAAGGTCCCTTCAGCGGTTGATAGAATAGATCTTGTACAAACATTGAACCAAATTTATATATTTTTGACTAGAATGAACCTATTATTTCATCTTTTACTCAATATCAGGACCATGTATGTCTCCCTCACCAGCATCTCCCAAAACATTTTGAGTTCTACATGGTTTCCCATATAGAGCTTAATGGGGTTCCATTTGAAAAATCTATTAGAAGCTATTTTTTTATGACAACTCAAGTAATAAGATTTTTTCATCCTATTCAACTTTAAATTATTTCTATAATATTCTAAAAAAAATTTGACTATCTAAATATTCCTTCTATATAGGCCATTAGTTTGGGGTTGATAGGTTTTAATAAAATTCAATTTAGTTTTCAAATCGAGTCGAAGACATTTCTAGAACATAGATGTGAACCTTGGATCGTGATAAAAAACTATAGAATTTGGCTCCCCTTTTAGTCTCGCCAATTCCTTTATGTATATCATGGGATTTTGTTGAATGGAGAAATATTCCTAAATAGTAATGAAATGGTAAGTCCTGGTTAATTGATCTATTATAAAGCGCTTGTAATATTTTTCATTGGATGTTCTTGGTAGACCATAGATGGTGTCTATTGTCATATTTTCCCACATACATGTTGTAATGGGAAGTGGTTTCAATACCATTTTTGGAATTGGTCTCCCCATATTCACTTTCTAACACACCAGGTGCCTTCTAGTGTAGTCTAAAATCTCCCTTTTTATATTATCCAATAAATAATGGTCACAATGGCCCCTATCCATTTTAATTATTCCAAGATGTGTATATAATTTAGATCTATGACCTTCAAACATCACATCCCTAATTATCTCTAGAATAGTTGGGAAACATAGCCTTGTATGAAATTTCATAACGCATTCATGGTTAATGATGAACTCAAGAATATTCCCATTATTCACAGCATATATCTTCTTTTGTGTAAACGATTCATATCTTCTATATATTTTTATATTCTCTAATAATGATGTTTGAGAAATAATTTTTTATACATTTGATGACGTGCCTTACCTTATGACTCCCATGTGTAACCTTACTTGTTCATTAGTTAATGTATATCCTTGAATCTTCATTATTTTTGATACAATAAAGACTTTCCTACATAATTCGTCATCGAATTTTTGTTCCCTTCTATGGTCATAATGAATTTCTTAATCATAGTCTTTAAGAATATCTAAACATATCCTTTGTCCTATGTTAAATTAATTTTCTGTTGATTATTACATCCAAAATTGGTCATATGTATATGTATCACATTCCTCCCCATAAGTATAGTTCCTCCATATCTTCAGAAAAAATAATGATTATTGCTAACTCTGGGTGATGCATAAAAACATTCTACACATGAGGATTTAACTATCGAGATTCATATGTAATCACCTAGTTATTTTTTATGAGGACACACCCAAGTCCTTTTAGATATGAATCACTATATATAAAAAAACCTTCTCTAAATTATGTATGTGTTAACACAGTTGTAGTAATTGGTCCATTAATTAGTTCATGGAAACAATATTCACACTTCGTTTTATATATGAACTAAGATCCTTTTCGAGTTAACATGGTTAGTTCATTAGAAATTCATGATATTGTTTTCACTATCCTCAATAATATTACTCTAAACTTAGAAATGTGTTAATCCCAGTTATAGTTATAAGATAAGGCCACTCATCTATAGCCTCCATCATGGAAGGGTCTAATGGGATTCCTTTATTGGTTACAATGCACCCTAAGAATGAAAATATATGTAACCATGATACACATTTGATGAATTTTTCAAATAATTTATCAATCCTCATAGTTTTTTATATAACCTATATATATTTATCATGAACTTCGTGAAATTTTGAATATATCATAATATCCTCAATGAAAACTACCATGAATTTTCCATTGTAGTATTTAATTACTCTACTCAACCAATACATAAATATAGCAAGAACATTAGTAAATTAAATGGGAAAAATAATAAACTCATAATTCCCATATTAGGTTCTAAAATTATTTTTTCGAATATGTTCTTTATTCACCCTCAATTGATTATACCTATATCATAGGTCATTATTGTAGAAAAATTAATCCCCATGAAGCTATTAAAATGTATCATCAATCCTTCACAGAGGGTACATATTCTTAATTGTGATATCACTATGTTCTCTTTAAAAACAATTATAGCCTCATTGATCCATCCTTCTTCTATACAAAAATAATAGGTTCCCCCTAAATAGACACACTTGGTTAGATCAATCCCTTCTCTATAAGATCGTGAATTTGTTTCCAAAATTCCTCGAACTAAAATTTTTCATCCTATATGGGGCCTCTGACATCATCTTGGATTCATGTATGAGTTCAATAGAGAACTATACATCCCTTTCTAGTGGATGACCATATATCTATTTTTGAAATACAACAAAATATTCTTTAATAATGGGGAAATTTTTATCCTTATACTTTCATTTTCTTCTCCCCCATCATTGATTATCTCCATAAAGAAGGATATGTGAGGTAATTTTGGACAAGGCTGAGGCCAGGATATGTCTCCATTGAAAAGAAATATAGTTTTCCATTAAAGACTTCTGAAATTGTCTTAATTATTCATCTAATTTTTGAAATATAATGTGATATATAATTTATCCCTAGTATAGTGTTAAATTCCACCATTTAAATGGATACTATATTTGTGTTGATATTGTACTAACCAATGTTAATATTATTGTTTTTACAAATTGTTATTATAGTATAATAACACTTGGAGCCTTCATTGAAAACTGTAATTCTAGAAGATTAGTGATTTATTTTATTTTCTTTTCAAACATCAATAAAACAAAAGAATGAATATAACCAAAACTAAAAAAATTACTTACATGATTTGAAGGAACAATGAGTGTATATTACACCACATAATTTAGAGAATCTAACTCATCCATCATGATATAATATTTGTGATATTTATCCCTTGGAAAATTTTGGTGTCAATGATGGTTTCCCTCCATTATCTTATTATTTTTTAAATTAACTAGAAATGATAAAAATCTATCCACACTTTAACTTCAGGATGTTCCAATAGTATCTTTCCTATATCTTTGGTGTTGAGAGTTGAGGCATCAACTTAACATGGAAGTTTAGAATTATATGGTCATCTATTAAACACTTATGGATGTTTCCCCACCCATGAAATATGTTCTTTGAAGGGGTCTTCCAGCATTTTTTGGGCATGGTAAGATTTAAATTTTTCCCTATTCTCCCATGATAAATATTTAACCTTGAGTTTGACTTATTTGATTTATTATTTTGATTCAACATATGTGACCACTTTGGGTCTAAAAACTCCAATTAAAACTTCATATGAATCCATACTATCTCCTCATGACTTTCATATTATCAATTTTATAAATTCCTTCACATAGAGGGTCTTAGTTCACTAAATAATATATCAAAATTTCCCTTAGGATCCAAAATAAAGATATAGGTTTATCCAGAAATTCTTTTAAAGGTTCTTTCAAAACATCCCAATGATTCAATTTTCTTCTTTATCACTAAGAATTATTTCTCCATATTTTTCATCTGGATGGGAGAATACTTATTGAAAAATATCCCCCTAAAATCATCCCACTCCAATTCATAAATATCCATTCTTATCACCCTGTTTTTAATCAGTTTCCACCATCGATCATATTCTCCTTCTATGTAGTATACTTCCATGATAACATTACCTATCTCGGAAAATGTAGTATATATAAAATATTTTCTATATTATTAATCCATATTTCAAAATTCAATGGGTCAGTAGATCCACAAAATGATGATATTCATTGATTGATAAAGGAATCAACGACAAGTTTCTCCCTTAATAGTGAATATGGTCTCTCAATATGGGTCATATTATTATTTATAACTCGATTTAGTTGATTCATCATCTTTATGAACACTTCCATTCCAATTGCGATCGCAGGGCAATCAGTGTATCTCCCATTGAACTCACCATTTACACAGTTCTTATTATTCCTTGTCATTTTGTAAATATAGAAAACCCTAGTGAGAAACATGTTACTTTTAGGAATATTATAATTGTAAAGGGAGTTTATGCATTTAAACATCCTTCATAAAAATGTTTTTAATCTTCATTAATAAAAAAATGCATTTACAATATATCCTTCATAAAGTTTCCAAAAAAGGAATATAACTAACCAAACATATCACCTGGACATTTCAAACTAGTTTGGAATCAAATCCCATTTTCATACACCATTACCTGAATGATTATGGCCCTATCCATTGTAATCAGGGTGTTTACCCATAGGTACAAATATTCCAGAGACACTTCAACTTGTAGTATCCAGATGGGGATGTGGTTTCTTGGAAACCACTTACTTAATACTCACCAAAATAATAGTATGTTTCCTATTATTTAACATTCCCCTATTGTTAGTAACAAGGTTATCAAGTCCAAATTTTTGGAAATAACTAAACCTTCATATGGTACAAACTATTCCATACCACCTTTTTTATTACTTTAATTTTTAATTACATAGAACTATAAACATGGTATTATATTGTTTAGTTTCTTGGAATTTATGAACATAATACATGATAACATAAATAATTCCTCTAATCCATATAAAAGAATTATTCATGGGTTCACCCTATGTTACATTTATAAAACCTTATATCATGGGGACATACATCAATGGAAAGTGGTGAGAATTGATCCTAGTAAGAGAATAATCAAGGGATTCATTTATCATGTGATCATGAGGCATATAAATAAGTAAAATGAATAATAATAATATGGAATGGATAAGATAAAATAAAGTATATTGTAATAAAATAACATGATTCATAACATGGAAATGTTTCTACAACATAAAAATGAGGCATTCATAAGAATATCAACATGGTTTATCGACAATCTATAATAAATAACATTTACCAATTTTATTCTCAAAGGTATCATAAAAATTTCATCTATATAGTTTATATTAATTACCCAAATAATTGGAACACTATTAGGAGAACCCTACATATATCTTATTTTTTTATATCCACATGGTTGATAATAATTTATATTCATTAATAACCCAATGGAATGAATGAATGGGTTTCTTATCCAAATCATGGCGTACAAAAGTGCTAAAAGGAATGATCATTACATAATTATTGACCCAAAAAAATGGAATATAAGATAAATACATGTAAATACCTAGATCAATAACAGATTCCACATCCATTTGTGTTCTGATGGAAAATAAAGAGGTTTGGGAATTCTCAAAAAGAAAATAAATAAGAATTTCTCGAGTAAATGGCCAAAATAAACTCAATAATATAATGGTTATAAAACATGGATTATGGAGATAGAAAATGAGAGGGAACAAGGAAATCCACATGATGAAATACTATTCCTACATTAACTGGATTATAAAAAGTGTAAAATGTTGATTTTTTATAATTAGAAAACATACCACCCAATGTGAACTTGAATGGAATATAGAAGTTGATATTTTCTTTTCCTTTGAACAGTTTCACCTAAATCATGAAGATTGAACATTGGGGGACTATGTACACCATAGGGATTCTTTGGATTTCCAAAATGATCATAAATGCAGTAATTGTTGATTGGTATTGAATGGTAAGGATGAAATGGGATTATATTTATAATAAAAGTTGATAAATTGTTTAATAATATTCAAATATAGGTTTTGGTAATCTAGGTTGTGGGAAACTAAAAACAAATTATGTGCCCATAATTATTTATCTTTTATTTTTAAATTTGAGTCCCATATTATTATATTTTAAACCATTATAAATGTTGACCATTTTTTAGTACTTATTTCGACATAGAGAAGTAAATTATCCACAATGCATTTTTTTAAAATCGAAAATTCCATTTTACACATTGGAAAGTCACTTACAAGTTTAAAAATTGATTACATGATTTTTAAATACATAATATTAAAAAATACTTTAGGTCATGGAATATTTTTAATTTGTTATTATATAATTATAACATAAATAAGAAGTTATAAAACAAACCAAATAACCAAAATAGTATTTTTACTCCTCACTAAAATATATTGTATTTTAGAAAATTCCAAAAGTTTCATGCTAACCTAATTTAAACTAGTTTATTTAGAATATAACATTTATTTACCAAAATAATTATCTAAATGATATAATATTAAATTGTACATATAAAATATTTTATTTGTTAAAAAATGCAATTTTTAAGGCACTGTAAAATTTTTGATAGTTTTAAAGACAAATTTTTAGTAATTATGAAATTATTTTATTCTTTCGGCTTATATAAGAGTGATTTTAAATACTATTTCATTAAAAATATTATTTTAAATACATGGGTTTAATATAAAAGTGTACATCCTTTCAAAATATACCATTATTTCTTTTTCATATGATTAATTTTTCAATTTAAATTCTACTAAAAAAACTCTCAAAATAGGATTTATGGAATAACCATTTTATATTTAAAAAATACATTATGATTTAAGAAACCAATACATGGAAAAATAACCCATGGTTACACCTTTTTACACCATAAGGGTGATGCATGTAATTGTGGTAGTTTCCAAGCATGGCTCAAATTACTTTGGCTGAGTGGTAATCTATACTAACATGAAATTATCTCATAGGATATTTCGTTCAAGATTAACCTATAAACACTCGGCTTGGGATTATTCAAGGACAAACCCAATTGATTTTAAATCCCTCCCATGTTATAAAAATTGGGATTTGAAGGGAATTAATCTACTTGATAAAGCCATTATTTCTCCATTATGCATCAATTATCATTTATCATTATTACTTATAAACAATAAAAGTATAATTATAACCATTTTTTATAGATTCCCATAGTAAAATTAACCAAAGGTAATATTTAACCAATGATCATATAATGTTTGAATCCCAATGGTCACATTTCCCCTTATTCCAAAATAATACCACTTCCTTATTTCATTCATTATTCACTACAATTCCGCCTAAGGTTATGTATTTTCATTTTCATTGATGTTTATTGGTTTACTAATATTTTGTTTCATATCTATAGTGTTATCCATGTGTGTTATTATTATACTTGACTATGGTGATCTATATTTTCTTATTTTATCTTTCTATTTTTTTTCATGTTGTAATGTTTGAAATTTTCATTAGTTTAATAGCTGGCCAATGTAATGTAAATTATTAATGAGATAATGATTGGATGGTTCTAATATATTCTGTATTTTTATAATATTATTTAAAACAACACTCCTTTTATCAGGAATAATATCATTTAAAAATCATTTTTCATCATATATTTTAATTTATATTAATCTTTATAAATATTATTTATTTCACAATTTCTTACTTTGAGGTTATATTACAATTACAATAGTCAAGTTACTATCCCCAACAGTCAACCTTCTATTCATAGAGGTCACATTACTATTCTGATAGTCACCTTACCTTCTAAAAATACCTCTAACCTCCATCATTTAGTATTCACCACAATTCAACCCAAGGATATTCACATACATTTTCTATGATTCCAATTTTTTTACTATGATTTTTTTCCATTTCGATAGTGTTTTTTAGGGGAGGGTTTATTTTCTCTTATTGGGGTTATCCAAATTTTCCCATTATATATTTTTTATTTTTTATTATTTCCCCTTATAATATTTGTAATTTTACGGGGGGGTTCATTGACTACTGTACCAATATTCATTTATGAATTAAACCAATTATTTTTTCTATATATCCTTTTTGTGTATAATATTTATACCATATTATGTAACATAAATTATTTAAGAAAAAAATATAATTTAAAAAGTTTGGTTCATTACATTTTACTCAAATTTTTAAATTTCATAAAAAACAATTCAACTCATATTCACCATTGAGAATAGAGGAGGGTACTTTTCTCTCATTATTTTATTTTGTTCCCATGTCGCCTCTTCTTAGTTATGGTTTTTCCACAATACTTTTACAAGGAGATTTTTATTCTTGAGAATAAAATTATATCTATGGTCTAAGATCTTCACCAGATGAACCTTTTACGATTGCCCATTATTTAGTTCTTCAACCTCCATATTTAGTACTTGTTAGAGGATCGAAATGTACTTTCTCATGAGAGATATGTGGAATGCATCATGATCTTGAGACATATTTTGTGGAACTAAAATATAATAGTCTACTAAATCTATTTGGTAATGGATCTCAAATGGGCCAATGTATATAGGGTTAATAATTTCTTTAATTCCAAACCACATGACTCTCTTCCATAGTGACATTATAAGGAAAAACGTTTCTCAAACATGAAACTCCATGTACCTTAGATGATTATTATAATTGATCTTCTTCTAACTATGGTAATTTTTATTTGTTTCTGGATAGCCTATTCATTATATGTAATCTCTAGAAAAATATTGGGTCTATGTAGATATTATTCCCCAAATTTATTCAAAAAATATGGAGTTATGCATCCTTTTTATAAAGCACTTCATATGGAGCCATTTAAATTCTTGAGTGGATGTTTTTTTATAAGAACCCAAATAATGGTATATTTTTTCCCTTACTCCTTGAAAATAAATTTAGGATAATTTTATCATGTCCTAAAGAACCTAAATAGTCCTTTCATAATAGAGATTGATTTTTCAGTCTTAGGTTTAGCTCAAATTCCATTCATTAATAAACTGTTGTTGATGATTTCTCAATATTTTGGAAGTGAGACTTGGATCACTATCAAATATGATCGAATGTGGTACCCAAGGTAGCCTCACCACTTTATTTACATATTTCGCGAATTTCATTCAAATAGAAATAATCATGAATAGAAATGAAGTTAAAAATCTTGCCGAGTTGACTCATAACAACCCATATGTCATTATTTCCATTGGATATCTCTAGAATAGCAGTGACAATGTCTACGGTAAAATTATCCCATTTTAATTTCAGTATAAGAAATGATTACCTCATCCCCAGGGACTTCTGTCACTCTACTTTAACATACCAGTTATTGAATAATCTTGAGTTATAATAATCAATCTCTTTCTTCATGGTGTTCCACGAGAAGTGTTCTTTTAGATCATAGTATATCTTGGTACATCCATGACATATAGAGAAATAAGATTTATGCACCTGATTCAATATCTCATTCGTTATTTTTGGTTATACAGGCACTCAAATCCAAGTTCCAAATCAAATGACACCATCATAGTTTATTTAGAACTCATGTATCTTCTCTTCACATACTGCATTCACCATATTTTAGAGCTATAAATCATCCATAAATTTCTCCTTGATCATCGCTTTCTTATATGTATGGGAAATAATTTAGGTAAGGTAAGATGTATTCCCTATCATTATGATTTTATAATCTATATATTATATATAAATGAAGATATATAATTTCTCAATCCATAACAAGGATAAAGTAGCATGTTACTTTCTACTAAGAGCATCAGCTACCATGATAGAATTAACCCGTTAGTAGTGAATAGATAAATTGTAGTCCTTGATTATCTATAAATATCTTCCTATATTCATTTTAAGATCCTTACATTAGAATATTTAATTTAATCCCTCATTATATATATATTTGACACACTTATTACCATATAGGTAGTGCATAAAACTAATTAAGGTGGAGATCAAAACTTTTAACTACATATCAAATATCGAGTAGCTCTACTTGAGGGTCTTCAATTGTCATGAGACATAGGCAGTCACATTTTTGTTTTGAATGAATATAAAAACCAATAATTCCTTGAAATCATCACTAAATATCAAAATACATTATCCACAAGTCTTTATTTTGAGTATAGGCATGGTGATTCTTCTATTCTTTGGATAATTAAATATTTCCTCCAATTCTTCTATCTAAAATTACATTACCCATTTTCATATTAACATAGTTAAAAAGGAATATATTCATGATAAATTTATCACAAAAGGTTAAAAGTACCCATCTATTCCATGAAAACTATAGATTTCTATTACAATTGAGGGTCTGATCCACTCTTTGATTGATTTTTCATTGAATGGTATATAGAAATTCCCTCTATTCTGTGAACATTCCCCATGAATGTGAATTGATAAATCAAGAATTCGCACTTTCTGAAATTATCATACATTCTCTCCTTCCTTATTGTGTCTAGTAAAAATTTTAGGATTCTCTTAATCATCTTCCATACTCATGGTGTAAATTAGAATATCATCGATTAAGACTTCCAAAAATATTCCAATGTAACCTCTAAAGACTCTATTAATCAAATAAATTAATATTTTTGGGGTTTTAGAAATTATTAAGGGAATAAGAATAAACACATAGTGTCCCTACCTTAAACGGAAGACCTTATTATTAATATATTAATTTTTGAACTATTCCTCATGATATCTAGATTGAATATCCACCTTCGAGAAGTACTGAGCTAATTGTAGATGATTATAAAAGTAATAAATCCATGGAAGGGGATTCATTTTTTTATATGTTGATCTTGTTAAGATCTTGGTAATCAATACACTATTGTAATGATCCAACCTTTTTCATAAGAAAGAGTACACAACCACCCCAAAGTGATGCACTAGGGAATATGAACACTTTTATCAAATTCTCTTGTGGTTTCTTCCTTGACTACACCATTTTGATTAAGACCGCCCTTTATGGAACTTTTTAGATAGGATGGGCTATGTGTCTATGTTTTATTAAGAACTCAATCATGCGATATATGGGATGTATGGGTAACACTTCGGTAAATACATCAGTTTCTTCCCAAAAAAAGATAATTCCATAAGTGTTAATTCTTTACATTAACTCAAACATTTTTGAAAGGTATTCTTGACTACTAGGTATCAAAACCCACATTATTGTGGGAATTTCCAAAGAATATCCTTGATCTTCATTAAACCTCTATAAGAGAATGGGATGGTTTTGAAAATAAAAAAATATTTCCTTCTTTTTGAAAGGGGATGTTTTCCATATATAATGTGATCCAATCCATGCCCATTATAGAGTTTTATTCCACCAAGGGAAGTACTAAATGTTTCACTAGTTTAGGTTTCCCACATATTCTAATATGAGAATATTCTAACACTTTGGTTGCGATGATAGAACCATTTGGAGGGACACGTAATTCCATGTCCACCCGTCATATCTTAATATTGACATAATCATTCATACCAAATAGAAAATATCATAATCATGTTCATTAAATAACTCATGGAATGAAATTGATTTTAAAAGTATTTAATAAAGAATAATTTTAGGAATAAAATTTTTGGTACCCAAATCATTATGTGAGACCATATTTGGCCAACACATCATAATTATTAAGTAAAAAAAACTCAATGGGATTAAATGTTGATTTTAAAAAGGATAATTTTAGAAAAATCAATTATTTTAGATTATTATTAATTATGGAAATAGGTATATCCCAAAGAATAAGTGTAAAAAATAGTGAAAGGATATTTTTTCAAGATCTATACAAAAATAATGAAATATTTATAACCCAAACAAAGGGATTTGACTTCGAGAATTCCAATTCCATAAATCCATCATTATTTCATTGTTATTATGTCAACGGAATGATAAACATGGTTTTGCTAAAACATTGATGCATAAGTGAATTATTTAATTTGTTTCACAATTTATCAATTATAAAAATTTAATTATAATTCTGAATTTCTTTTATTGATCTTTAATCATTTTTATCTAAATTTCTTATTTTATTTAATTTCACTATTTTGTTCATGGTCAATTACACATAAGTAGAACTAATTAATGATCCATAAAATATACATATTCATGTATTTATATAACATAAATAATTTTTCATAACCATCCATAGGGTTTTTGAAATGAATAGAATTGTTAATTTCTCTATTAATGGTTAATCAAACATTAACAAGACATTGTCAAAGGAGAACTAATGTGAATTATGGTTATTTTATATTAAATAAATATAATATATATAGTTGGTTATACTTGATATAAAAGGTGTAGTGTCCTGTCAAATATCACATCAACTATTAATTTCCCAAGATCATGATTTTTTGCACGTATAACTCTTGAGGAAGTAAATACATGACCCATCAAATGTTCTGAATCTGGAGGTAGTATAATTGGTGAATGACCACTCATATGAGGAGAATCCAATGAAGATAATAAACCATAGAGAAATATTTCTACACAATAAGGTGATACACCATATCAATGTGTTGTAAAAAAACTATAAGAATAAATAATCCATGTGGGAAAAGGTGAAATTATGGAATTAATGTACCCTCATTTATTTTCAACTAAGAATAATAGTTGAAATTTTTTGGATGAAATTTATAAAGGGTTGAAGAATGTAATGTACTAAACTATATAAATGATACTTTATAATAAATTAATTTGTTTTATAATATATTATATATGTATCATACTTATAGTTCACATAATGAAACAAAAAAATATTAATAAATTAATTAAAATATTTACACTAGTTAATGAATAAACCCAATAAAATGACAAAAATTACAAGGGGAAACGAAAAATAGAAAAGTGACAATGGGAAAAATGGTATAACCCCAATTGGATATAATAATTTCTCCCATGAACAACACTGTAAAAAATAGAAAAAAAAATTATAAAATAATATATATTTTTAAAAATGGGAATGTAGACTAACAGGATCAGGTCGGTTCGGCTGACTTAGGTCATGTCGAGTTCATAGGACTGTGTCAATGTGGACCCGGACTAGACCGAGCCCTTTTTACTAAATTAGATATATCTTTCTAAGGGTAGGTCCATTTTTAGATCCTTTAGTGGTGTTCGGAACCCTGTAGAGTGGCGTTTCTTTTGAGATACTCTAAGTGAGTTTTTTTGGAGACGTTGATTTACGACTTAATGGATTGGGAGGTGAGGCTCCCCTAGAACAAGAACACTATGAGAGGAATCTTACGAATAGCCACAACTATGTGAACTTATTGACTATGTGTCTTGGTGGATGAATGACCCCAAAATGCTCCAGGTTTCATCGACGCTTCGTGCACCATCAATGATTTGTGTGCCATCGGTGCTCTATGCTCCATCGATGCTCTGTGTGCCATCGACGCCTCGTGGGATATCGACAATTGTATTTTCATTTATACTAAAAGATATGTGGACTACAACTGAAAGTCCATATCTTCATGATTTAGACATATACCTCTCTGATTTGACCATATTGACTATACTTAGTGTGTTTTCTTTATAAGGTACTTAATGTGTTTCCTTTGTGGAATACTTTGTTTATTTCTTAGTGGTATTACATTTGTGGTTCTGGGGATTCCTACTGAGTATTGTTTTACTCTCCCCTACATGGGATTTTCCCTCATGTGTCGTGTCTTTGGAAGATGATCGATTCTTTGATGGTTTCCTAGGTGGACTAAAAACTGGTTGTTTTATTAGTGATTAGATTGAAATGTGGTGTCATTACGACTTCAGATAGTTATCTTAAACCTACCCTTCTAGTAGTGTTTTCTACTAACATGTTTCCGGAACTTTTTCATTACATTTATAGCCTCTTTCTTTTGGAGGCCTTGTAATCTGTCCTTAGTTACCATATATTTTTTCAACTATTGTTCTTTTTTGATTATATCTTAGTTTTTGCAAGCATATTTACATAGTGTTTTTACATTTCACCATTTTATCCTTGGAGATATGTGTATGTGTACATGTTCTTAGAAAAATGCCTCCCCTTTTATGGATATTCCTACTCGGTTTTAGTCATTATCCCTTGGCCTATTAGAGGCGTTATAGGGGTAGTCAAGGAACATGACCCTATAGAACAGGTCTTGATATAGTTGTTTCAGAGGAGGTTGGTTCTACCTAAAGAACCAAGAGTCTGTGAGATTTCTTTTGGGGAAACAGTTTTAAGTGTTTTATATTCGTATTTCAGAATAGTGACTTCAGTATTGGTGTGGTGGCCAACGTCTCCATACACTAGGGTTTAAATTCTGATATTCGACTTAGTAAATGAAAACACTAGTTATAGGTACAATAAATGGTACCTGCATCCTATATGATTATTAAGGTGTTCACATGACCTTCTTGAGTCATCTCACAAGGTATACTCTATTGACTATGGTATTTCTTGATCTATTTCAGGATACCTCAACGTAGGTAGCTAGAAAGGATTAATATGTGTGATCACAAGTATGATTTTCCTAGAGATGAGGTATCAGTACATGGACCAGTATAGAATATAGCACCCTTGGGTGGTGTACCGGTGATACCACCCCCCAAAGTATAGTAGTTAATAACAATGCTACTGGTAGAGGATTAACATAGGCTAAGAGCATTTCATGAGTTCTAAAGGCAATGACGACCAAGGTTAAGGGGTGATTTAGACCCCCATGTAGAGGGGGATTGGCTAGAGGTTGTTACGTGAGTCTTCCTCCTAGTGAGGACGACTCCCTACCTGATCGCAGTGATAGCTACAAGTCTTCTATAGGGATCAGTGGGAAGATAGTTAAGTCTAGTGATCCTGTCACATGAAAAGAATAGAATATTTTGGATAGACTTAAGGAATATCTTAATGGATGATTTCTTTCTTGTGATGTTATTCTCTGTGCGTATATAGGGGCTAGTCCATTTGGAGTAGGGAAACCAATGAGTACCGAGGTACTTGACGAGAGTTATGGATCTTTATCGCAATTCTTCAAATATGGTGTAGGGTTTGAAGAATAAGCATCCATTGTTGAGGATTAACGACCACTTTGATCAGCTGAAGGGAGAGAGGTGGTTCTCGAAGATAGACCTCATATCTAGATATCACCAACTTTGTGTATGGGATGGGGACATCCCGAAGACATCCTTCAGCTGTTGGTACAACCACTACGAGTACTTAGTGATGTCGTTTTGAATGATTAATTCCCCAAATGTATTCATGGGACTCATGAACACAACACTCCAACCTTACATAGAGGGTTAATCATGGTCTTTATTGATGACATCCTGGTGTATTCGGCCTCGGATGAGGATCATGTGATACACTTGAGGATGGTATGGGACAAACTCAGAGTGCAGCAGATTTATTGGAACTTCTCAACGTGCTAGTTTTAAATTTGCGAGGTTTACTTTCTGGGACACCACATTTTATAGGTTTTAGTGGGAATGGATCCAACCAAGATTAAAGTAGTGCTTTCTTGGGATCCACCCAAGAGTGTTACTAAGGTGTGTAGTTTCTTGGGATTGGCTGGGTATATCAGAGGTTTTTACTTGACTTTTCCATAGTAATAGAACACTAGATGACCTTGATACATAATGGGTTTCCTTTTATGTGGATAATGAAGTGACATCACTGCTTTTAATATCTAAGGCAAAGGTTGACGAGATCTCCAATTGTGAGATTAACGGAAGAGGGTGTTGAGTACGTGGTGTTATGTGATGCATCAAGGCCTGGTCTTTGTTGTTTCCTAATGAAGGGGTAGTAGTGATTTCCTATGGTTTTATCCAGTTCAGGAAGCTTGAAAATAACAATTCAACCCAAGATCATGATCCAATAGTGTTAGTACTCACATTGAATATGTGTGACACTACCTGATGGGCGAGTGGTTTTATGTATACTCTGACCACAAAAGTCTCATGTAAGTATTCTATCACAAGGATATGAAATTGAGACAGAGATGATGGCTAAAGATCCTCCATGACTTTTACTTTGAGATTTTCTATACTTCTAGGAAGGGAAATTAGTGGCTGACGCTCTCAACAAGAGATCCATCCTGTAGTTGCTGAGTGAGTTGTTGGAGCAGTAGCCCGCATTTTTGATATCCTTGGTGGATGGAGATGGAGGAGCTTACCTCCAATCGATGGTTTTCACCCCTCCACTCATATAGTGACGCTTGGAGGCACATCCTAGGGATAACGACTATGTGATCCAACATGCTAAAAATTCCATTGGGCATTACCCTAAGGGATATTCAAAAGGTGGGGATCCCATCATTCTCCTCAGAGGAACAGTAGTACCAGTGATATTCCTGGAGGAGGTTGTGAGGGAGTTCCATACTTCCTATTTGGAAGTACATTCAAGAGTGGAAAAGATGTATTAGGACCTCCGATGTTAGATTTCATGGTCAGTGATAAAACAAGAGGCAACAATGTTTGTTTTAAGATGCCTCACCTATCAGCAAGTGATGGCCAATCACCAGGTTATATCAGGGTTGACCCAACCACTTGAGGTGCAAGAGTGGAAGTAGTATGGGATATCAATGGAATTTGTGATTGGTTTACCACACACTATCAGGGGTTATGATTCCATCTGAGTGATCATTAACTGACTCACCATGTAGCCCCACTTCCTAAAAATTTGTGATCCAATATTAGTAGAATGATTGGGATGCCTCTACATGAAAGAGATAGTTTGATGATATTCTATGATTGCGATTCTCGTTTTATTTTCTGATTTTGGAAGGTATTTTAGGAGGCGTTTGGGACTCACTTTCATTTGAGAATAGTTTTTCATCACTAGATTGATGCCTAGATAGGGAGGATCATTCAGGTTCAAGAGGACATGCAACAAGAATGTATCCTAGCCTTTGGATGCTATTGTGTGGATCACTTACGACTAGTGAAGATTGTTTGAAATAATAGTTATCACTCTACAATTGGTATGTAACAGTTCAAGGCCTTGTTTGGGTTACCATGCATGTTTCCACTATGCTGGACAAACCCATGGGATCCATCACTCATGGGTCTATAGATGGTGTGGCCTACTAGATAGAAGGGGAAAATCTTATATGAGTGGATGAGGACTACAAATATATGTAAAAACTCATAGGATGGTAGGGTAAGGCTGCCTCTGGAGTTTGAGGTGAGAGATTTTGAGATTTGCATGGAGCATCAAGCTATATTTGAGAAAAATCATCCCCTTTCGGATTCTTGGTAGAGTTAATGAGGTTGCGTACCACCTAGATCTACCACTGTAGTTTCACCAAGTTCATGATATATTCTATGTGTTGTAGTAGAGGAGGTACGTTCCTGATCCAATGCAATTCATCGATTGAGGCAAGATTGAAATTTATCATGGGGTAAATTTTGCAGAGCACTTGGTGGAGAATGAGGATCAACTGGAGAAAATCCCTTGTGGGGGTCGATTCCTTGGGTATGAATTTTGTGGCAGCATTGGTATCTCCAAGAGAGAACTTGAGAGGCGGAGGCTCAGATTCATGTATAGTACCCCCATCTTTTTGTTATGTAGCCATTGTTTTGGATTTTGGGGAAGTAAATACCTAAGATGGGGGAAATATTTTGACTTCTACTTTACCTAGTTTTATTTTTATAAATTAATTGAAAAAACTATGACACTAGGCACTAAGACGGTGTGATATTTTGAGGCCTGATGTCCCTATAATGATACAGTGAAATATATTATGATTTTAATAAAGTGCACATGAAATTTCATCTTTAAATAAAAATAAAATCTTAATGGGTGCTTAGATCAGAAATATGAAGAAACAGTTTCATCCAGAATTGGGATTTTACCTTAATTGGGTATAAATATTAACCAGAACAGGTCAATAGTGAAAGTAATATTTTGGATGTAAAGGTAATTAAAATATTTGCATAAAAATATTTAGTTTAATGTAGTGAAAAATTGATTTAAAAATTACCTTATTAGAAATCTAGGGTTATATACACAACCGAAGAGTTTCCTTGAGGCCAAAAGAAAAAGTCTCTCCCAGCATTTTGGGAAATCAATATCAAAAATCAGATTGGAGCACGGTGGATCGACGAACCCCACCGGACTGAGGATCAAAGACGACACAACCTTCTGTTCTTCTTCAATGACTAATCCAACCTCGATGTCGGTTGTTGATATATTTTTTATTTCTTTCTGATTCTTATTTTCATACCCAAAATATGTACTAACCTAAGAATAGGTTGAACTATGGTTCGATCATTCTAGTGGGAGGTATAATTATTGCTAGATTAAAGGGGATTAAATCATTTTTATTTGACTACTGTTGTTTTTTAGATGATCCCACTAACCTAAATGAATCATGTCTAAGATGAACAAGGACAAGATCCATTCATTGGGTGTTCCTATGCCTTATCTATATCTCCTGAATCATTTACGTTCTTCACATGTTCTTGAACTTCTCCTTTCCACAAGAAACACTATCCGAATCAAACCAATCTCGTGATGGTGTAAGGCGGAAGCATAAGGCAGAAGCTACAGCCTTTTTAGGCAGAGCGCGGAATGGAAAGGGAATCAGTATGGTGGCTTGTAGAGGAGGTAGCACCGGCCCTACAGGGTCAGCCAGCCCAGGTGGGGCATCGCTGGAACGTGCCACCAGTGGTGGCGATGGGACGTTGTCCAGGTAGGACCGTGTCGGAGAAGGGTCCCATGGCGATGTAGGATATAGGAAGAGTCTAGGGGATGTAGATGGAGACCATGATGGTGGCATCTGGGATAAATCTTAGAGCCATGTCGGATGGAGGACCTTGAGGTGACGGTGAGGCCATTGGACTAGGTGGAGGAGGCGGGTCGGCCCTGTGAAATGCAATCTGGCATGACATTGAATAGGGGATCTAAATGGCCTCACAATCGGGTGACTGCATATACCAAAGGGAGGCAGCTAGGAATATCCCCGTCTAATGGAGTATAGCCTACCCACCAGACACGGGCCATCCAAGACCACCCGGGTTGGGTCGGGAAGCGAAACTGGGTAAGGTCGGACCTAGATAAGGCAGGGCCTTTTTTACTAAATTGGCCATATCTTCCAAATGGGAGGTCCATGTGAAGAGCCTTCTATTGTATTAGGACTCTTACAATTTGACGGTCATTTTGAGAAACTATAAGTGAGTTTTGTCGAAGTTAATTTACGACTTCAAGGCTTGAGGCATAAGGTTCTCCCAAAACAAGCTTATTATGAGATGAATCCTATAGCTGGATATGACTATGTGAACTTGGAGACTATGTGAATTGGGGATTGTATGTCGAGTCGATGGTTTTTTACACCATTGAGGCTTTATGTTCCATTGACTCTCAATGTTCCATCGATTCCCCAATCAACATAACAGCTCCATGAGCCATAAATGCTATGAGCGCCATTGATGCTCCATGCACCATCGATGCTATGTGCGCCATCGATGCTCCATGCGCCATCAATGCCCTATTCACTATCGACGCTCCATGTGTCATTGAAACTATGTGTGCTATCAACACATCTAGTGTCTTGGATACTTAGAGATCTATGGACTACAATTGGAAATACATCTCTATGTTCATTATACTTAGACCTGTGTGAGATGACCATAGTGAATATATTTCATGTGTTCAATTTGTGGTTTACATCATCTATTTATTTTGTGGTATACATTGTGTATATCTTAGCGGTATTACCTTTGTGGTTTCGAGGTGTCCTAATGAGTATTGTTTTACTCACCCATGCACAGTATTTTCTCGCACCTGTCATGTATTGTGCAGATGATCGACATTTTGATGGTGTCCTATGTAGACTAGAACCAGGTGGTGCTTAGAGTGATCAAATTGATGTTTGGTGGTATTACGGAATCAAAAAACTTTCCTAAACCTACCAATCAAGTAGTGTTTTCTGCAGACTTGTTTTAGAAACATGGGAATTCACTTGAAAGACTCTTTCTTTTGTTGGGTTTGTATTCTGGCCCTGTTTACTTTCTAGAATTCCTACTGTAGTACTCTTTGGTTGGTATCTTATTGTATGAATGAAATTTTTACATAGTTTTTTGACATTTAAAAATTATTATATTGGCGTTTTGTGCATGTGTACAGATAGTTATAAAAATGAAACCCATTTTTTGGATATTCTTTCTCGATGCAAGTCGCAAGCCCCAGTCCAATTAGTGGTGGCTTGGGGTTGTCACGACATGGGCCCCTTTGGGATGGGTGACCACACTATCATGACTAGTCAAATTGATTATGTTTTTAAGTATGATTTATAGTCTAGGGCAGACACTAAGTCCTCTCTCAAGGAGCATTGATAGGTTTTGAGTATGTATTTTTAATAATATTTACTAAAAGTGGGGGTGGTTTTGAAAACAGATTTTAAGTAAATTACTTAATTAAAGAGTTAAATAGTTGATAAATAAAGGTGTTGTATTAATTATTATGAGATAAGATGATCATTTCATGTTCACTACACATCTTTTATAGTTCATTGTTCTGAAAAGTTTACATGTTTTTTGTTTAATTCGTTGGTTGAAGGTTGTCAAGATCTTGACTCACATCTTGCCCATTCAAATGATGCTAAATGAACCACCTCTTAACACAACAATTGTGTTTCCAAGATATGGTTGTCAGACATATAATAAAATGTCTAAAAAAGAAAACATAAATATTATGTATGTTTTTGATAAGTAGGATTATTATTTTTTTCAAACGGAACAACCCAAGATTCCCAATAGAAATCCCAACCCCATCGGTGTTCAAATAAAAAAGTGTTCCACTTAATTATATCAAATGAAATATAATCAGGGGAGAAGCATGTAAAGATAGAAAATAAGGGAAATATTAAAAACATAAATTATTAAAAACCAGTATAAGAACTTGTTCTGGAAATCCCTCCCATGTTTGTGTAGCTCTCTCGAAATGATCGTCCACCGTTTATCTCACCATCGTGAGGTGGAGGAGGCTCAGGTGGAAATCCTTCTTCATACATGATCCCCCTATGAGTATAGGGGCCTCCAGAACTTCTAGGATGATAAAGAGAATTATATTGGACTCCAAAATGGATGATCTTAGATCATGGTTCGAACTTCCAAATGGGGATCCCAAGGTTCCATTTTATAAGAAAATGGGAAGGCGATTTTGAGCACATAGATTTTCTAAAAACATTTTTCACATGGATTCGGACCTCTAGATATCCTTATATCTCTTTCAAGAAAATATAAAAGTTGTATCCCCACCTCTTTTATATCTCCACCAAATGTCTTACATAATTTTGACACCTATATCCCGAGATATGGACATATCATGTCACACCACTTTTGACTTCGTGCAGATTCAATGAGGTGGACAGATCAGGTCAGTTGGGCCACCAGATGGAAGAATGATTCTTTGGTTTCTTCCTAGAAAATTTATCACAATAACTTGTGGACCATCGCACAAAATATCAGCCCATTTCAATTCATGATTCAAGATCAGTGCACGGATGAGTCCACGGGTGTGCATGGATCTTGCGTGGTTTGGCCCATTTTTCATGGACATCATCATGGGTCATCCAAATCATCTCCTCCTACAATGTAATCATCAAAACAAGTAACATTTACCTTTTTAACAATGATAAAAAAATAATTGATTCAAACATGGAATTCAATTTGTTATTATTTTTGGAATTTACAATACAAATTCAGTTTAATACAATGGTGTAAGGGTGAAAATGACACAGTCAATCGTGGTATGATCACAACCCCACAACTAAACATTTTCACTCCTGGTAAAAGTCATATTTCCAAATATTATACATGTACATATTTCCAAAATCATAAATATTTAACATTCAATGAAAATTAATTCCATATAGAAATGTGATCAAAGAAAAAATTATACCGAGGGGTAATTTTCAACGATCATTGAAAAAGATGTCTAAAAAATTGTATCCAAATGAAATTCCGAGAGACACAGGATACCCATCAAAGAAAATAATTCCAAATTTAATCATGTCACTAATTCTCCACATGTGTGTGTGACAAACATTTCATGCTATTCATTCCACTTTTTATCGAATAAATATAAGTTATTTTTATAATTGTCTATTTACATGATCCTTTCCACTAAAGGTTCCCCACATCCTATGCAATAAAATTTCAATACCCACTCACATAATCATTCCCAAAATTCAAAACATAATCTCCCTACCTAGAAATACCCATATGTTGTACATTTCATCACTCACCTCATTTATTATATTTTTTTTCAAAATATGGATTTGGAACAAATCTCACACTCTTCTCCCAACCCATGTTTGATCAATTCATGACACTAATTGTAGTAATTTTTACAAGATAAATGTTAGAGGAATTATGGTTAATGACCTTCCCAATATAAAACCCTTTGTTTTATTTTTTTAGGGCGTACAATAGTTGGAAAACAGGTACACACACATAGGTCAATCTGGTACAGTTATAAAATAAATCGGATAAAGAACGAATGCTTGGAAAAAATGATTTTGGAAGGTAGATAAAAATAAACCTAACATATATTTACCTTTCATTAATTAAGAAATTTTTCACACATCATGGTTGGGTGAAAAAAAAACTTGTGGATAGATTAAGTTACACAATTTTACCATAAACTATTCACTAAAAGGAAACCATGTTTCATAATGATTTCAAAATGATACAACCATTTATATCATCGACAAAGAAAACCAATTCACTAAAAATCACTCCCTAATGTTAAATTCATGCAGATATGATTTTTCACCTTCTTTATGGTATTTTTAGTTTCCCCCCATGATGTTCAACGAATCATGGAAAATTGAAATTTTTTATGGGGAAAAATGAAAAAAACCCTAAAGAAGGCAAAAGGGAGAAGAAAGGAGAAAGACAATAAAAATCCTAATGGACCCAGAAAGATGGAAAAAAGTGAAAATTCCATAAAAAGGAAATAAAGAGAAGAAAGAAAAAAGAATAAGATGAAAATTCTTAACTAACCTAGGAAGTTACCTATCCCCCTCACCTATAATGTGTAGTGTCCTCACCGTAATAATTGAGAATGTCAGAAGGATAAAACCTGTTGTGTTTCACTGGTATGTTGCTTCTTGAATAGGGAGTTCCTCTATCTAGAACTTTTTAAGGGCTTCGTGGAAGTGCTTCAGCTGCTGCCAACTGATAGTGAAGGTTTTCTTGGTTTCTTCATTTTGATCCTGAACAACACCAAACAGAGATACATTAATAACACTATATGGGCCAAACCAGTGCGAACAAAGCTGAACTGGATGCAGCTTAAGCCTTGAATTATAAAGTGTGACCTTCTGACCAATGTGGAACTAAATATTAAGTATAAGATGGTCTTGGGAAGACTTGTTTTGCTCCTTATAAATTCTGGCATTTTCATATGAATCTACTCTAATTTCATCCAACTCCTGAATCTACAGCTTCTTTTGCGAACCTGCATGAGGAATATTGGAGTTTCATTGTTTGATGGCCTAGTAGGACCATTTATCAATCTCAACAGGCAGGTGACAACTCTTTCCAAACACAAGCCGAAAGAGTGACATTCCAATGGGTGTTTTGAAAGCAGTACGGTATGCCCATAATTAATAATCAAGTCGAAGACTCCAATCCTTTCTATTGGGTTGAACGGTTTTTTAATAATCTGTTTTACCTCTCTATTTGACACCTCATCTGGACCATTGTTCTCTGGGTAATATGCAGTAGAAACTCTATGAACTACACCATACCGATGCAAAAGTGGTTTCATTGTTCGGTTTCAGAAATGAAAACCTTGGTCACTAATGATGAACTTAGGTAATACAAACCTACAAAAGTTTTGAGTTACGAAAAATTCCACAACTATTTTGGAATCATCTATCCATTTGTCTCAAGCCTCTACCAATTTTGAAACATAATCAACTTCCAGTAGAATGTACATGTTTCCAAAGAAATTGGGAAATGGACCCATCAATTTATTGCCCCAATCATTGAAAATTTCCTGAAATAGAAATGGTTATTGTGGAATTTTATTTCTTTTAGATACATTCCCAATTCCTTGACAATGAGGATAGGATTTGCAAAAAACAGGGGAATCTATAAAAAGTGTTATACAAAAGAGGCCAGAATCAGGGAACTTCTGAGCAGTCTGTTGGGGACTAAAGTGGATCCTACATGAGAAAGTGTGATAGAATCTAAGGACATACAGAAAATCACTATCGAGAACACAACGCCTAAGGAATTGATCACTACATGTGCTCCAGAGGTAGGGTTCATCCCAAATGATCCAACGAGACTCGTATTTTAGACACCTGGCTTGGTTTTTATTGAAATCAATAGTAATGCAAGATGCTACCAAATAATTTACAATTTCAGCATACCAAGGAATAACATCACGCACTCGATACAATTGCACATCAAGAAACATGTCGTTAATGGGTATAAAGGGAGACGAGTCAATTTCTGGGGATGGTAGGATCTTAATAATATGGTAGGCCACCACATTCTCTGCTCCTTTTTTATCTCTAATTTCTATATTAAATTCCTGAAGGCAGAGCATCTAGTGAATGAGATGTGTGTTGGCTTCCAGTTTCTTAATGATATACTAGAGGGCTCATGGTCTGTGAATACAATGAATTTGGACAACAAAAGGTATGATCTGAATTTTTCCAATGCAAATACAATGACAATGAATTATTTTTCAATTTTATTGTATTTTTCTTGGGCAGGATCCAATGCACGTGAGGAATTGGCAATGACATGTGGAGTTTGATCGACCCTTTGTGACTAGACTACCTCAACTGCATATTTAGAGGCATCTCACATGAGCTCAAACGATAAATCCCACCAAGGTGGTTGGATTACCAGGGGTGACATGAGACTCCATTTTAACTTATTATAAGCTCCTCGCATTCTTTATAAAAAAAATCCTTATCTTTTTGGAGTAATCAGGATAGGGGGTGCAATTTTACTAATGTCACGGATGAAACGATGGTAAAATCTAGCATGACCTAGGAAAGACAGCACATCCCGTACATTTTTGAAGAATGGTAGGAAAGAAATGACATCCAAATTTGATTTATCGACTTGGATACCATCCCCAGAAATGACATGTCCCAAAACAATACCTTTTCGCATCATGAAATGGAATTTCCCATAATTTAATACAAGATTCTTTTCAATACAGTGACTTTGGACTGAACCAAAACTACTCAAACATTCATCAAAAGGAGATCCATAAACAGGGAAATCATCCATGAATACTTCCATGAAATTTTCCAGGTAATCCAAAAAATAACCATGCATCATTTGAATGTACCTAGAGCATTGCACAGACCAAATGGCATCCTTATATAGACAAATTTTCCAAAGGGGCACGTGAAGGATGTCTTTTCTTGATCTTGGAGGGAAATATGGATATGAAACTATCCAAAATACCCATCAAGGAAATTGTAGGGGGACTTACCTGCTAGCCTCTCAAGAATTTGGTCAATGAATGGAAATGGGAAATGGCCCTTCCTTGGGTGTTGGTTTAGTCGATGATAGTCCATACAGACACACAAACTATTCTTCACACGAGTTGGAACATATTCATTACTTTCATTTTTTATTACTGTAAGGTTAGTCGTTTTAGGGACTATTTGAATAGGACTAGACCATTTTCTGTCAAAGATGGGGAAAATGATTCCAGATAAAAATAATTTTGTTACTTCATTTTTTCACAATTGATAGGAGGTTTGGGATCAGTCGACGTTGGGGCTGCCTCACTAGTTTAGCCTCATCATTTAAGAAAATTTGATGTGTACCAATTGATGGGCTAATGCTAAGAATGTCTGCAAGTGTCCATCTCAAAACTTGTTTATACTCCCTCAAAAGATCAAGTAGTCGCAATTCATGATCAGGAGGGAGTGAACTATAAATGATGATGGGAAACTTTTACCCATTCTCAATATATGAATATTTTAAATCTTGAGGCAATTGTTTCAGTTCCAATTTATGTAAATTTTGGACTGGCAGGAGTGTGTGTGAAAGTGAGAGGTCACTGATCTCATCTTACTGATAAATGATATCATCCTCAATAGAGGAATGAGCTTTTACAAGCTTAGCAGTATCATCGATGGTCATTTGATCCATAGTGTTCAAGAAATCATCAATAAAGGAGCATGCATGACACTTTTCTAGACCACTACAACAATCAATGTATGAATCATTTTCTAGCATTTCTATCAATGAAGAAAACTAATAAAGGATATTGAATTGGACCATGTCACCACCAAACTCCATAGATAATGTACCATTTTGGACATTAATTATGGTTTTGGAGGTTTTCTAGAAGGGTCTCGCCAATATAATATGGGCATGTCCATTCATCCAATCATCCTCTTTTTTAAGAACTTAAAAGTCTGTAGGAAAAATTAAATTTTGAACCCTCACAAGAACATCCTATAACACACTAGAGGGGTGTGTGGTACTCTGGTTAGCTAGTTGAACAATAATTCCAATGGGATTCAGTTCCCTGGCCTACAATGTAGAGTAAATATAGTGAGGCATCACATTTATAGATGCACCTAAATCAAGCATAGCATTAGAAAATTAATATTACCCTACAGTGCACGGAATTGAGAATATTCCAAGATCATTTCACTTGGTGGGATGTGATGGCTCTATAAATGCGGAAACATTCCTCCCCAAGCTCACTTTCTCATCACCTCAAAGATTCCTTTGTTGTGTACACATCTCCTTTAGAAACTGGGTATACCATGGAATTTTCTTCACAGCATCAATCAATGGGATTTTAACCTTCACTATATTAAAAATTTCCAATATTTACTTATCAAGTTTAGTTTACTTTTGTTTTCTTGGTTGGGTGGCCCTTTCTGGAAATGGTAGAGGAATGTTTGGGCTAGGGGACTCATCAATGTACACACTCATTCTTTTGGAAGGGCTTCCCTCAGGATAATGTTCGTCAGCATTTGTAACATTTTTAATGGTTGGGAAGGAGGTTTTATAATGGGGGATGACTCTAATGGAGGATTCATTTTAATTTCCAGTTGTTTTACACTCCTAAGGGTAATGGCACTAACATTTCCTTTATCCCTAGTGTTAACTACTGGTTCAGAGGGAAATTTACCAGATCTGTGACTTTGAATTTCACCCACTCAGTTAGCTAGTTTCCTTAATTGGGTTTCGAAGTCCTATATAGATTCTTGTGTGGTTTTTTAGAATTTTTGTTGTTGTCAGCCATCTGTTTCATTATATCTTCAAGGCTAGTCTTGGGTATTGGAGGTGATTTTTGGAAAGTCCATTGGGTGGTCGAGGATTTCTAGGTGGTGGTGGTGGATGCCTACTCTACTCCGGTTGGTTCCATTATTGTTGAGGTTGGATTGAATACCCCCTGCCTGTGGGATTGGTTCTCCATCCACATAGGGTCGGATGGATAGTATGGTTCTTTCCTAAATGTTTGGTTATAGGGGTGGCCTGGAAATATTGCCCCACAACTCTCAAATATTTCCCTCAATTCAGGACATTGGTCAGAGTAGTGGGTGTTAGAGAAACATATACCACAATGGATGGGAGGATGATATCGTGATTTACCTTGGGAAAGATCAAGTTATCGAAGAAGGTTACTTAACTATTCGAACGTTGTGTCAACCTTCATCTTGAATTCAGCACTTTGCACCTCATGGACACCTCGAATCGGTACATTGGTCCTTCAAACAAATTGTTTTGTGTTTTGTGCCATGTTCCCAATCAGGGTTCTTGCAGCAATTGGGGTCTTATCAACTAGCTCACCACCTGTAGCAGCGTCGATCATATTTCAATCAATATGGATTAAACATTCATAAAAATATTGAGTTAAAATTTGATCACTTATTTGGTTGTGTGTGCAACTTGAACATAACCTTTTAAAATTTTCCCAGTATTCATGTATTGTTTCTCCTTGAGATTATATTATCACACAAATTTATTTCCTTATTTTTTTTAGTTTGAGAGGCTGGTAAATATTTTTCAAGAAAAAGGTGTTTCATGTTCGCCTAGCCTCTTATTGGGGAATTAACATCATATATCCAATATTCTTTTTTTCTTCTAATGAAAAAGGTGATTACCTTAACATTACATATTCTTCATCCACATTTCTAGGTTTTAATGTAGAAACAATAGTGTGAAATTCATTTCAATACATGTGTGGATCTGCTCCTGGAAGTCCATGGAATCTTGGTAAAAGATGCATTAAACCATATTTTAGTTCAAAATTGGGTGTCTCGCCTTGTAATTTTATATAGGTGGGTTGGATATCAACATCGAGCGAGGTTAGTTCTTTTAGTGTTGTATTGTTTTCATCAATTTAATTCATGTTAATTTCAGTTTTAATTTAGGTTTCTAAAGAAGAAGAAAAAGGATCAAGATGAGTGTTGATGTTTTTTATGTCCTCCTTCAAAGGTTCCTCTTGTGTATCACAGGGTTGCTGATGTAGGATCCTCTCGGGTTCAAGTTTGAAATGTTGTATGTATACCAGAGTATAACTAATTATACATATAACCTAAAAAGAGAAATAAATTAGAACATAAGAATAAATTTAAAGGTAGAAGATAAAACAAACAAATGTTCACAAAATTTACAAAGAAAATTATCAAAAACACGCATTAAAACAAAAGTGATCCCTGAAAACGGTGCCAAAAGTTTTCGTTCTATCATGACACATCAAATTGAATATGTTTTAAGGTTTATTTATAGTGTAGGGAGGAATATAGGTCATCCCTCTGGGATCATTGATAGGTTTTGAGTATTTATTGGTAATAAGAATTACTAAAAGAGGGGGTGGTTTTAATAACATATTTTTAGTAAATTACTTAATTAAAGAGTTAAATAGTTGATAAATAAAGTTGGTGTATTAATAATTATGATATAATAAGATCATTTCAAGTTTTCTATACATCTTGGATAGTTTATTGTTCTGAAAATTTAACATTTTTTTCTTTAATTCTTTGTTTGAAGGTTGTCATGATATTGACTCCCCTCTTGCCTCTTCAAATGATGCTTAAAGATCCACCTCTTGACACAAAAATCATGTTGCCAATATTTGGTTGTAGAAAATAAAATAAAAGGTATAACAAATCATAATTAAATCTTATTTATGTGTAAGATAAATTGTATTATAGTGTTGTCCAATCGGAATTACCCAAGATTCCCACATGAAATCCCAACCCTATCGGTGTTGAAATAAAAAAGTGTTCTACTTAATTTTATCAAATGAAATATTATCAGGGAAGAAGAGTTTCATGGTATAAAATAAGTTAAATATTAAACACACAAATTATAAAAACCCCATTTGAATAAAATGACCTGGAACACCCTCCCATATTTGTGCATCTCCCTCAAAATGATTGTCCACCGCTTAGCTCGCCATCAAGAGGAGGAGGAGGCTCAGTGTGGAACTCCTTCTTCATCCCTGATACCCCTTTGAGGATAGGGGACTCCAGAAAATCTAGGATGATGAAGATACTTCTATAGGTCTCCAAAATGGTAGATCATAGCTCTTTTTTCAAACATCCAAATGGGGTGCCCAATGTGACATTTTATAGAAAAATGGGAAGGTGGTTTTGGGCACACTGATTTCATAAAACCATTTGTCACATGGGTTTGAACCTCCAGAAAGCCTTATCTTAAATTAAATAAAATAGAAAAGTTGTAGCCCAAACTCTGTTCTATCTCCACCGAGTGTTAGGCACAATGTGAACACCTATAGTATAAGATATGTATAGATCACATCATACAACTTTTGACTTCGTATAGATTCGGAGTGCTAGACATATCAGGTCGGTTGGGCCACCAGATAGCTAAATGAGTATTTAGTTCCTAAATATAAAATGTATTAAGATAAATTTTGGACCAGGAAACAAAATATCAGCCCATTTGGATGCACAGTTTAGGATAAGTGTGTGGATGAGTCCACTAGTGTTCATAGATCTTACGTAGTTTGGCCCATTATTCTTGGACATCATCATGGGTCCTCCAAATCACCTCCTCCTGTAATGGAATCATAAAAAAAATTAACATTTACCTTTTTCTCAATGATAAACACAAAATAAATGATTCAAACCTGGAATATAATTTGTTATTGTTTTTGGAATTTACAATACAATTTCAGTTTAATACAATGGTGTAAGGGTGAAAATGACATAGTGAATCATGGTACAATCAATGGGTCATGACATAAATGTTTATATAATTATATTTTTTTCTTGTGTCTAATGTTTCAAAAGATAAAAATATGTTAAATATTTTTATGTTATAATCTCATTGTTTACCTGGATTTTTTATACTTATGTTTCTGATGAAAAAATATTATGATCAATCTCTCCTGAAAATAACTAATTATATTTTCCTATAGTTATTTCAAGAAATTAGTTATTTTATATTAATTTTTATATCTTTATGAAAACAAGATAAAAAAATATGGAAAAACTATATTTATTTCACTCTTCATATGAAAACAATTTTTCTTACATCTCTATGTTTTATAAATATTTATTAAATATTACGATAATATTTCCAATGATTTTTTATAGAAATCTGTACCTATTAATTAATTTTCACAATTTTTTTATATAAATATTTCTCTTTTCCCAAATTATGTTTTTTTTAATTTTTATCGCAAATGTACAACGAATCTTGGTTTTAACAAGTATGAAATGAAATGAGTTTTATGCTATTAGGATAAGTCGGTAATTCAAAGCCACAACTTCAATTTTTTTAGGATGATATTCAAATAGAAAATTTTCCTTAACATTTCATAAATCTTTTGATTTTAAAAAATTGATTTCAAAAGAAAAATATATTTTCCTCTAGAATGGTTTGATGATAATTTATGCAATTTCTATTCATCAATGACAACAACCATTCTTGTCGCTTATGTATTATTGGGGATATGATCCAATTATAACATACTTATTCTTTAATTGGATGGTTTATGTTTATAGTTATAAGGAAAATATATTTATTAAACTCATTACCTTTCCATTGGTTATGATTTGATTAATTGATGAAATTTTTATGAAACTCATTTATTTTCCACGAGTAATGCCATGAAATATTATTTAAGAATCACTTTTTATTTTTCATGGGTTATCAAATGATGAATTTTTTATGATTTTCTCCACACAAATGTATGTATTATGTGATGGGTGCAACCTATATCACACTAGAATTAAATTGGTAAAATATTATATCTCGTTAAATAATGATGGGAAATAAGATGACATGCTTATTAATTTATTGGAAAATGCCAATGTTTTAGATCAACTATAGGAAAAGGAGATGTTGTATAATCCTTTATGAAATGAGAAATTGTTCTTGATTCCTGATATATTATGATTGTGTGGTCTCACTTATTATAATTGACCTGTCAAATGGTGTATATACTTGTGATGATACCACACTTATATGACATTAACTTCTGGTTCTACATTTATTTTTTATTTTTTTCCACTATTATGGTTCATTTCCTTGTAAATGATAATGTTTTATTCTATATAATTATGCTTATGATCCATGGTAGATTAGGTATTAACATCATAAGTTATTTTTATATTCTAACACCCCAATACTAATCTTATTCATTGATATTATTCTTGATTAATATCTTCTGATGATTACCCTTATTGAGAATCTGGTCTCACACATTCATATATTTCAATTACCTATGCTATAAAGAATGTTTTATTTAGGGTATGTCTATGAAGAGTAGTAAATGGGAAGATCATTATGTGATATGTTGAATGTTTTTTTTAATATAAAACTATTTTTTTAACATTTCTCCAAATACAGTTAACCATTACGGTCCCTGGGCATGTATTTTTTAAATGTATTTATGATTACATTATTAAAATATAATATTTATGTATGAAAATGATGATTTGTCCTAAAAACTCTTCAATGAAATAATATTAAAGTATTTCACTTATATTATTATTATTTCCAAATATTATGATTTTATTATGAAATGAATAATTATGATGAATTGGTAGTCTTCTCTTATACATTAATAATTTTGATTTCATAACTCGTCATGAAATATTCATATTTTAGTTATCAATTGAAATTTAATTCCCCATAAATATACAAATTCAATGAATCATATGTATGATTATTTCATAAATCATAAAAAATCATGCAGTAATTTACTATGAATGTTATATAATTTACAAGGGGAATCATGATAAAACTATATTCTTTACTCAATATAGAAATTTATTGATATAGAATAATTTTAAGAAATTTAATTCACCATTTAATATATGATAAATTCAATGGTCAGGTAGTGGCATATGGGTCCCTATAATATATTTCCACTTGATTCATCGATAGTTTAACGATATGAATTAATTGTCTAAATTGAATTTATTTGGTGTATAAGTACACATTAATTAAAACAATTTAAACATGTTATAGATTTTAAAGATATCATGAAGTCAAATATTTATAATTTCATTCATTTTAAATCTACTTATTATTATTTATGAGAGTAATGCATTGATATTATCCATGGTTTCATTTTATAGTGTGGTTTTATCTTAAATGGAATGTGTTTTTAGTTTTTTATATTTACATATTGATTATTCCTTACATAAATATGACATCTTCAATTGCATATAACAATGATAGTAATTTTAGATCACCCTTGTTTTTTTTAAATTTCCATAGTTTAAGAATAAAAATTCTATGAGTTTAATTCAAGGATGAATAATAGTTCTTTTTTTATGTTATATAATTTATCCCGAATGTAAAATGTGTGTCATGTCTATATCTAGTTATATGAACATACTAAACAAGTCAATCCTTTAGGATTAGAACCATTATATTTTTGTAATTTAACTAAGTAACCATTTTCTAGGGGATACTAGATTCTGGTTTTTTACCGATATAGATTTGGGAGGAACTCCATGTAACTTTCATGCTACAATAATATAATGTATATAAATATGATCATAATAAATATCATCCAAAAAAGAACAATTTGGGAAAATTTATTCAAATGATCATTAATTACCCATATTTTATTTCTACATTGATATTTATTTCTTAACCCCGCCATAAAATCCATGGGCATGTGATCCAATTTGTAATATGGAATTGAAAATGTTTAATGAATACCGATTGTGTAATGTCATTAAAAGTTATCCTGTTGACTAAGAAAACATTTCTTCATATATATAGAAAATCATTTCACCATTTATTCCCAATAATAATATTATCATAGATTGTCTTACATCCAATTTAATTACAAAAGATTAAAATATAGAGAGAACTGAGATCACTTAATAATACATTTTTCACTTCATAGACATCTAGTACACATAACCTCTTCCCAAAACTTTTAAATTATTCTTTTTAAATGTTAAATATATTAAATACCCATCTTTATCCAATTTCATCCTTTATTTTTTTCCAAAATCGTTTTTCTGAGCTTACTTCATTATTTTTGAAAAGGATGACTACGCTGAAATTTTTAAAACCCTAAAATGGGTTTCGAGAAAAAAATATCTAATTTTAGTCCCATTATATCATTAACTATACGATCATCTTCCAATAGTATCTTGATTAATGATCTATTAAAATTTTTATCAAAGAATATTCTACCTTCTTTTATATGCATGGATGATTTTAAATCACACGATCATAATCCGTCATCAGGTTCAACCATTTTTTACCTCTTTATCAACTCCTTTTTAATGAATATCTATTTTAATCCATCATGATTAATATATGAATTTTACATTTTCCATCATATAATTTATTCATGGAAATATTTAATTAAAAATTTACCTCACAAATTTCAAGATCTTATATTTGATAATCTTAAACTTAGGGATTCAACTACCATAATACGCATGCCATTACCTGATAATGTTTCATGAAAAATAAACTAATCCCATTCAATAAAAAATCACTATAAAAAATTCCAATTCCATTATGTAATGGAAAAAATTATATCATTAACCACTCATATTATATATTTATTACAATATTTATTGAATTTCTTTTTTCAAATGAATCAATCACATTTTTTTGAGATAACATGGATAGATAGTTCTCAAACTGGGGAATGATTTCAATAAACCATCAATAATAACCTAATTGTATGTGAAAAATTAAAATATAAGAGATAATACTAGTTGATGGCCATCCATCCAATACTTTAGTTATAATAGGATCAAATTTATTTATATTTTGATATAATTTTCCAAAAGGAATGGAATTTATAGTAACAAAAATTTGAATTTACTAAATTTACCAAAAATATATATTTTATTTTAATGTTATTAGAATAATCCTTGGAGTTTTCTATTTTTTCTCATGTATAAAAAAATATATAATAATATCATCAAGTAATACTATATTAATTTTATTCTAAACTCATAAAATTCTCTATCCATTTGATCTATAAATATATTATGAAAATTTTTCAACCAAATTTGATTAACTACATACTTATAATTGATATACCTATATGGAATGGTTGTAATTGTAATTACTTCTTACATTTCCATCAGCTAATGATAACCAAAACTGAGGCCAATTATTAAGAAATTTTAAACACATTGGAGATGATTGAGCAATTCATCTATATCAATCATCATATACAAGTTCTGAATACTAATGTTATTAATTTATCTACTATAAATAAAAATAACCATACAATAATCTTTCATCTTACAAAATAAAATTTTATCAAAAAATTGAAGGGTTTATGTAGAAAAACATCAATATCATACAATTATTGTAATTTTGTTTTAAAATCTTATATATCCACTAGATCAAATTGATAAGTGGTTTTGAAATTATATTTCAGTTGGAAAATAAGTCAATTGTGGATTCAACCATCCGATCAAGAATAACATAAGGAAGATCATCAGGAAATATATAAAAGAAATCATTTACCATAAAAACCTCAATAATTTAATTATTCCCTTCATTCCAATGATATACATAAGAAGATATTAACCATTATATTTAATCAATTACACGTCTTCTGGATGGGTCATCCCATGTATAAATTCATTCTTATGTTAAAATTTAATCTCATTATGGAAATTCAAAATGAATATTATAACTCTAAAATGTATCTTAGAATGATAATTCAAAATCCAATCTGTACCAAGTGGAACCTCAAACTATATATATTGTAAGATAATTACATTTTTAGACAAAACAATTCCACAATGAATAACATAAATCTTCATATAAATCATTTTTACTTTTACATTTCTCCCATTATTTGTTACCAAATTTCCATCCCAATTTTGAAGGTTTTATTTCTATTTTAAAATTAAATTCCATTAAAGAAAATCAATACATAGATCCTGAATCAAATAATTCATCATTAAATTTTGATTAAATTATTAATGAACCAATCCCCACTTCTTTTGAGGATCTATAATTTACTAAAGTACTTAAAAATAACTTTTCCACACCATTTTAATTTCAATATTTATGATTTTAAGCTTGAGTAACTAACCTTGGACATAATTTTTCCTAGTGACCCAACGAGTTTCAATTAAAACAAATTTGATCCAAATTACATCTTTATTTACAATTATTGGCCTATTTTTTAAACCATTATTTGTAATATTGAGAATAATTGCACAAATATCCCCCAGAAAAACATTCTTGATCTAGTTAAAAATTCCTAAAAAAATGATTACCAGATTTTTTAAAAGTGGGAGGATGAAATATTGACTTCTAAATATGTTGATCCTTTCTTTTATCCCACCATCAAATTTTTTTTGTCATGGGATGCATAGGAGAAAATAATTTACAACTCAAACCTATCAACACATCAAACAATATCATTATAGATCTTAAATTTATGAGAAACCAATTATATACATAATCATTGTATCAGAACTATGTAAAATCTATAAATTTTATTCTTATAGTCCACAATAAAATTCGGTGAATATGATACTAAGTCAATAATATTTTCTACATCTAAAAAAACTAATTCCTCTTCAATTTTTTTTTCTACTCTATAAATTTTATTTACATTGTGTTTTAATGACCATTTGAAATATATTTTTCAAGAAAATATTATTTAAACACCATCCACTCTATGGGGTCAATTTCATTATCTATCTTTTTATTTTTTTTCATTAATGACCACTAATTAATTGATTCACTTTAAAAATGATAATATGATACATTTATATCCCAATTTTATGTAAAACCCCAATATATCACTTCCCATATCAAATTAATTGATCCATAATTAAAAGAGAATATGTGTGAGGTTACTCTAAATGTCAGTTGGTGATTTTTTTTCTGAAATTATACAGTGTCAGAATATTCATATGTATGGAATTTAACTAATCTCTTGCATGGAATCCTCAATTTATACCCTGATTTAATATATTTTACAAGTTTACTTTCTAATGAATTATAACACAGATTATTTAAGGTTTCTAATTTGGGAGGATACTTTCCTCTTTTTTTCCTCCCTATAGAATTGACCATGTTTCCTCTTTGGATAATCATTCCAAAATAGTCAAATATTGGATTCAATAACATGAAAACCCATAATGTAAAAAATAATCTCATGAAAATATTACCATAGATATCATACACATATTATCTTTCATTTTCAATATCATAAACTGTTATATTATCTAAAATATTATATGATATAAACTATAACACCCTAGAAAATACATTAATTACATTATTTATAATAAGTATTAAATTTACCAACATTAAATCTACCTTTTTTTATATAGTTTTATAGAATTGGGAGATATATTAAATTATAATATAGACACATCCACACAGTGTAAAAGTTTTTACACAAAATTTTTTCTTTAGTAACATTCCAGTTTTACATCAAAATAATGTATGAGAAAAAAATATAAATAAGTGATATAAAAAAATAAGGAATCTCGCTAGTCTATTAAAAACATGAAATCCCATGGAATCTTTTTTCCATTTCCAAATAATAAAATATTTCCCCTAAATTACATGTAAAATAATACTCTTACCAAGAAAACCATTACATGTCATTAAAATCAAAGAAAACGCATTAAGGTATCTCAGGACATCATATTCATCACCCATACTCACTTTTTTTTCCCAAAAATGGAATAAATTATATTCATTTAATTAGATAAATTATTTCTAAAAATATTAATAATTTCCCAATAAATTATTGGGACATATACTAGTCCCACCATTCATAATCTATAGTTTCTAGGAAACATTACCTGAAAAAACATATAGATGATTTCACTTTTCATCGTAACACTATTTTTTACCCATAATTAAAATCACATTCAATTATCTTATAAAATAAGAATGAATATCCTTTTATTCTGACATATATTTAGAAATGGAAAATTCCTAGACCAATGGGAAAATTGTATCCTATAAAAACTAATTAGTTATTACAATTTATCTTAACAATTAATAATGTATATGGTTGTGATAAAAAGTGAACAAGATATAATTTTTTAATAAATAATTCTAAACATTTTTAAAGTTCATGAACAGTAACCCGTATTAAAAAACATAAAATGGTCCAATTTTAAAATTATTTATGTAAAGTAAAATATAACTTAAAATTTTCTCAAACCATCATTGAAATATAAAGAATATAATTATTTAAAAAATATAATGAACTGTGTTCTAGGAGAGAAACATTTGGAAAGAGAAAATTAAATTAAGGTACTAAATAAATATTACATACCTCAAGTCTAAACTCAAATTATACAAATTATATCATCCATAAAAACAATATATTAATTATTTACATGATTCAGAACCTTTTGAATTTTTATTAATTTATTATTTTTTCTTTTATCCATTTTATTATCATCTATTATTAATTTACTGAATCGGTATAGTTTACATTGGTTGTTTTGGGTTTGTTCAGTTCATAATCCCCAAAACAGATTCAGTATACTAGTTATGGTACAATTTCCATTTAAAAAACTACATATGTACTATATGGGTTAATATATATATATTAGATCATTCTATACATAAATTATTTTAATTCTATATGATATAGTTACTATTCTTATGAATCATTCTTGAATAGATTATTTTTTACAGTTTAATGTAACTGTGATTGTAAACATTTCATTCAATTTTTATGACAACTTTTTTCTCAGTAAATAATTATGAAAACATCCTAAATTCAGAATTATTAAAAAATAATACTATAATATAAATTTTTGTAATCATTTGTGGCATTAATGGTATAACATCATTCATATAGGTAGGAAATGGATTAAATTAGTACACAATATAAATGGATTAGTATGAATATATTATTTAACAGTAATAAAATCCCTTTTTTAGAAAATTTATGACTTTAATTTTTTTATGGAATTAATAAATATAATTCAATATGATTTATATGAATAAGATAATTTAAAGATAATGGTAATAAGTTATTGATGTTAAAGTATTTAGGAATTCCCCTTTTAATGACTATGTCTTTTAATAACCAATTATTTTCCATATTTAATATATAATGCGTATTTTAAATTTTTAGCACATGTACACTGTTTGAATTTTTTTTTTAAACATCCATGTACAAAATGTGAGGAATAACAAAATATGTTGATCGTGGAGGTAGTAATCTAAACGTATAAATAGATGATGTTTTTAATTACCATTGGATGATGGGAATGTATATAACATTTGTTAAATCAATGTAACAGACATTTAGTTTACTAATTGAAAATATTTTTGTTATGTTTTTAATGTTTTAGAATATTTTAAACAGTTTTAGGAAGTAAGAAAATTGAAATTACTCAGTTCAAACAATTACCTCTTCAGTTGATATGCTTCCTTAGATCTCCCTTTCAGGCTTCATAGGTCTCTCTTGTAAGTTTTGTATAGCCTATAGGATTTGAAATTTTTTGGGAGTTCTATTCTTATATCTTGTTGATGATAAACTGATCTATATTTTTGGATGGTTGAGGTAGGGAGTATAATATTTTATTAATGAGAGGAGTTTCACCACTATAAATACTCTTATCTTTAAATTAATATAAATTCTTTCTCAGTGTAATATGGAACCATGGAAACCCAAATTCTATGATTGTATGTTATGGATACAAATAAACTCATAAAATAAAATTATAGACTGTATTTTTATCATATTTTTTACCATAACATGTAGTTTTTATCCTTTTTAACACATTTTACCTTCAATGTGGTGATTATGTTTCAGTGTGGTAAATAAAATTTATGAATAAAAAATAAATGAAAACTATTAAAGAATATGAATATTATCATTCTAAACAAAAAATACCTTTTTCATGATTCATGTTCTATAGGTCTAAATATTTATTATTAAAATAAGTGCACTTAATTCATTATTAAACATGTCATTCAAAAAATCTTTTTAATCATAAAAACAATTTATAAAAAAATCATAAATAATACTAATTATAATGAAATTTATTAATTTAGGATAAAAATAGGATTCCTATTTAACTTTTAAACCATTCCATAATTTAAATTTACCTTATGTATACTTAGTTAATGTAAATGTTTGGGTTTTTAGAATAAAATAGTTTCGACTCATAAACTAAATATTAAACTTTTCAAATAAATTAAAAAAATCCACCTTATGCTAAATATGATATGCTGAATCAATAAAATTTATTCATTTTATCAAATTTAAATGTCTAAAATTTATACATTTAAATTTGGAAAAAAACATATGACGAATTGAAAAAAACTGAGTTAGAAAAAATATTTATTCATTTTCCAAATGAAAGAAAAATATTATTCAATTATTCAATAGAATTATTTATATGGTTTTCAAATATAAAATAATAAAAATATAAAATTAATTCATTCAAAACTATTTTTTATTAATCATAGGTAAATATTATTTTAATATTTATATGTTTTATATAAAATATGTGACTTTAAAATAATTGTTAAAAAAACCATGTGTGTGATTCCTTCCAAAGAATCACTTTTCAAGACCTCAATCATTCAACAGGGTATGTCACGAAACATTTATGATCTTGTAGATTATATTCTATATTGAAATAGAGTAATGAGTGACAATAATATGATTATCTTCCTAATCATATCATTTTATTTGTGTTTCACTTATTCGAGAGACCCTAATAGGATTATGATTCTAGAGGAATAAAGTTGGTTTTTTCCATATAATGGATTGGGTAAGGATTTATTAACTAAACCGTTCAAGAATCATATATGATATAATTATTTTTATTACCCACATAAAAACCTATGTGAAGAGATATATTCCATAGAGGTCTCATGTCCTATTGAAATATAGATCTTGGCATGCTAATGAGTTTGGATAAGTTTTTTAAAAAAAATCATCATTTCAGTGGAAGACCATTAAGTTATGTTTAATATACAATGGATATAAAATATGATAATCACATTATAGAAGATTTATTTTCATATTATGGAATTATAATCTTTATCACGTTTTTCCATGTGAACAATTATGGATAAGAAAAAACATAATTATACTATCTTTTCAAACTAGTTCAAGAACCTCCTAATTTTTCTCAATCAACAAGGAAAATACACCATGTTGGAGTAAATCAATCTTAGGAAACCCTATAGCTATATAATTCAAAAAAATGTTTTGAAATCTCTCTTAGTGATTTAATTACTAATTATCCATCCAATAATTAATGATTTAACATTTGATACTCTCTTAACATTAGCTCCATGTGAGAGTGATTTTTGAGAGATCCATGTGATGTAACTGAATCCATTAATCATATGTCTTTTAAACATATGAATAAATTTATGGATAATATTCAGGTCCTGGGCTTTCTCCCTTACAATATTTAACAGATTCTAGGAATTGGTCATGGAGTGATAAATTATCATGAATGCATTCTGTTTAAACTCGCAACTCCTAATTGACTTATTTTAGGATTATTTTATTTTTGAGATAATAGTGTATCATTAATTGTAGAAATTTTTGATCATATGTTTTTGGTTGATCCAATTCTTCATATAGATACAACTCTGTTTGGATATCTGGTTGGAAATTCATTAGTGGTTTCCATCATGCATAAAAGTAACCATCAATATCTCTAATTATGTATTATTGTAAATTTTTCACATATTTATAATTTCTATTTACATATGATTAATATTTTAAAGACATTGAGAATTTGGTAATATTTTTCTTAATCATTTCTACTACTTTGATTATTTTGTAATGTGTACTATAAATCCTTTCAAATTATTTCTACAAGGCCTTCATGGTGTAGTTATGAAATTTTAAATTATCCCTTCCATCTTCATAAAATAATTTATATTTACCCATGTGATTATTTATAACTATTCTCATGACTTGCATGGATTTTTTATTCTTATATAGTCATATGGGGAAGAGTTATATCTACCTCATTTATATTTTTTATTCCATCATTAGACCATGATATCTTCCGCTAAATACTTTCCCATAATAAGTGTCTATATTTACCCATTTTTTTATCTCTCCCCATTTCTATAGGTAAGAAATATGCGTACTATATTAGAAACACTAATTAGATGCTTGATGGTGGAAAAACATCTATATATTTTTAGGTATGATGTATTTTATTTTATAATTATTTAAATTAATATATACATATTTATATAATCTTGTATGGACATCTAAAAATTGGATCTATTATATTTGATCTCTTTTAATTCTAGAGTCAATGTTGTAGAAACTTGTAAGATCTAAGTGACTAGATTTGACGGTTTATAGTAATTGTAATATAAATATTTTATGAAACTTTATGAATTGGATTTATAAAAACAAAGGAAGAGTAAATCAATATAATAGTGAACTATTTGTAAATTTGGGAAACTTATCTACTTGGAATTTATTATTTAAGTTTCTCATGAAAAATACATAGGAAATTAAAATCATAACATAAATCTCTTGCACCTTGACCCTTTTTGGGGGTGTTTCTAATTATCTTTTCTACGACTCATGTATTATCCTATGTTAAACATTATTTTTGGTGTAAGAGAGGCCTTAAAACTATTTTATAGGTCTATGTGTCTTAATTTCATAAAAACATAATGATCCTACTATTGGAATGTAGATATAGGGGAAACCATCTAGTTTTTGAGACAACAATGGCCATATAGTGGCCAAAATAGAAGCCTTATAGCTCTGGTGGGATCATAAACCATTCAGTTATCTATAACAAACCAACTAATGGGATCACAGTTCCATTCCATTGGGCTTCTTAGCATAATATTATATGGGGAAGAATTATTTTTTTATTAAGACCCCCTTTTTATCCTTCATCTCCCTCAACTCTCCCTCGACCAATGCAAAAAAAAAACATGCACACTTTGGTGATTTTTCCCCCTCCACATCTTTTTTCTCCGTTTTAAATTATATTGGTTGATATAAATTCCTCCTGGTGTATATTTCCTCATATACTCCATGATTCATTGTTTTTCTTTAGTTATTTATTCCAAGACAATAATTTTTAGAATATAGGGATGACTACTCAAAACATGTGTGTCGAGATTGATTCAATATGTGACTCCTCACAATTAGGACTAGTTTCATATATGGTATATGGTCTCCATATTTCCCTTTAAGTATTAATAATTTTACAGGTGTATATAGTGTGATTTTTTTCAAAAATAATACATGCATTGACTATAGTGACCCTAACTTGACATATATTAACTTTACATAACTTTTTTGTAATACTTAAAAAATTATACAAAAAAAATACCAAAGACAATACTATTATAGTTCCTTTGGAAAAATGGAAACATAAACACAGATTCATAATTGAGCTACATTAACTCCCACTAGGATCTTCTTGACTAGAAACCTCCATAGACACATCAAACCTAATACATATCTTCATAGCTTGGGGAAGAAAACATAAAAAGGGGTGAGATAAAATGATCAGTAAGGTTAATCAAGTGATATTTATAAGAATAATCATGATAATTAGGGTATGATAACATGATCGTGAAAATATAATATCTTACACTACATATAAAATGTTATATACATGAATCATGGCATAAATCATGGCATTTCATAACACATTAATCATAAAGAAAATAAAAATCATAAGCCTTGAAATCATAACAGAGGAAATAAACATGGATTTGGGGCATACACATAATCATATATAATGATTTCCATAGTATTCAAGGCATTTCTACTGAGACTATCTTAGTTGGAAATGTCTTCTACTGAACTGGGTTCCCACTATGTTATAGTCCGATATTACTGATTTCAGTTCACTCCCCTTTTTTAACATATAATACTGAACTGATTTCATTTCTCATTCTAGTGCTATAATTATGAACTAAATTCATTACTCATTCTATACTATACTATCTAGAAATATATAAATCTTTACCCAATACATGGAAGTAGATCTAGGTCACACCCATCTCATAATGAAATCATACAAACATTTTCTAAAAGATCATAAATAATCATATCATAACCCATGAAATTAAATTTATTTTATAAAAATATAATCATATCACAACATGTTGAATTATTTTGGTTTCATAATAACTTCATCATAAACATAAACCATGAAAATAAGTGGGTTTCAAAATCATGTAATGTGTGAAAGTGAAATGGGTTTCATAAACACGATTTTATCAAATCAAAATCCATTCAAAGAAATAATATGAATTGAAAATTCAAATACTTTTACCATAAAGAAATGAGTAACATTAATGGATTTTATCTTATATAGGGAATAATTTTCAATGATATTTTAAAAATATTCCATGAGGAAACTATCCCTCTTACATTGAAAAACACATTTTAAAACAGAAAACATTTTGAAAACAATTTTCATTCAAAATAACCTTCAAAACATATAAGTGGTTAATTGAAAAACAAAAAAAAAGTATTTTAAATAAATTTTCCTTGAAAAAACTATTCAAATATCTTTTAAAACCATTTTTGAAAACATTTCTGAAAACATGGTTTTTGAATAAAATATATATCCAACCAAAAAGAGAGAAGATTAGATTTTATATAAATACATTATCCTAACAACCAAATATTCTAAATGGTACTAATAAATGATAATATCTTGAATAATGATAGGATAATAAAATTCATTAGTGTTCTTTAGAGTTAGAGAATTAGATTTCATTAATTGATTCATAATCATAAAAAATCTCAAAAAGTTATAATATTGTTTCAATAAACAATAATCACTTGCTAACATGGGATAATACTCTCCGTGTAAGAAAATGAAATTACATAAACCTTAAAATATCATGAAAATAAAGATATTTGTTATATGACATGTAAAATTGAAGTATGTACACCTTTATAATGAATTTAGTTGCTTAACAAAACATGAGTCTCAATGAAGGAAAATTGAGACAAAACTATTTTACCAAATAGGTAACTTTCAAAACATAAATCCCATGAAAGAATGATCATAAAATTGATATGTAAATACATATAAATGTGAGTATTATTATAATTGAATACATCCATGGGTAGTTGATAAGTGTATTTCATGCATATATTTTAGGGTATTTTAATGTTATAATTTGGTATTTAATTGAATATTCTTTCCAAATGTTTTTAAAATTTAACTTGTTTTTTGTTTTATGGAGAGATAAAATGAATTATTAAAAATAATTAAAAGGGGTAAATTTTTAAGTGAAAAGGTACTTCATGACTTGATCTTTGCAAGTGGTGTGACAATAGATTTTTCAGAAAGAATCCATGATGGAAAACTAGAACTACATGATTACGCAACATGTAATTGATTTGTACATCATGACATCATCCAGAGAGGCAGGCTCTAGAACAAGTCATGATAAAAGGATTGACACTATGAAAACCAATTATTGAATTTGAGTCGAAATTTCACTTCTTGAAAATAGTCAAATGTCAAAATCCCCAATCTATATTCGTGCAGGATACACAAATATTCAAAAAACGTGGAGGAAGCAATAATAGGGATATCAGGATGTGAAATAATAATACACATCATGAAATCTATCTAGAAGAATCCATATAAAGCCTATAAATTTCAGAACATCCTACGGCTAAATAAAAAATTCCATTGGAGACAATGCTTGGGGTGAGAATATTGGTTATGCAGGGCCCTCCCAGAGTCCTCTCTATTTTAATTATGAATTTAATTTATATTCTAATTCCCTCTAAACCTATCGTCTCTAGGATGAGAGGGTAATCCCTCCTTGTTCTAGGGTGATGTAATCGTAGGGGTAAGGTGCAATGAGAAGGGACACAATGAAAAGGGGTCCCTGAAATCAACAAAAATGATTTCATGGTAGTAAAACTGGAGTCTCTGACCTAGAAGATGGACATCAAGATAGTACAATAGAAAAACCTTGAAGGTACATGTGTAGAAGATATAAACTATACTGATCACGGTTATGGTAATCAATTTCAATGATGGAGGCATCAACAATAATATGGAAAAATATTTAAATAGATACCACAAGGGTACCAATACCAAGCACCTCAAGGGATGACACAAAAAATCCATATCCTTTCATTGGATGAAATGCTGGTAATATACATGACTACTTCAAGGGCCATATTTAAAGAATTTAAAATATAATCATTGAACCAAAAGGCCATATTAAGTAATATAGAGTATCAAGATGACCATATTAATGACAAACATAGAGAGATACCAAGTGGTGCATTTCTAGCATGCCATGTAGTATGCCTTCATGAAGACTTGAAGGTTATAGATCTTAGAATTGGGAAGAAGAAAAATCGAAGTGGAATTGAATTTTTGGGAAAATCCCTAGTCCAAGGAAGAGAAGAGGAAGCTGAAATGTAAAAAAGTAGCTACAAAAAGAAGAGGAACCATCTCAGTGTAGGCCTAGTATTACGTTTCTATAGTGAATGGTGAAACTGAAGAACAACATTTATAGAGGTAGGTTTTTTAGAACACTTTAAAACATTGAATTTTAATATACCTTTTATATATGACCTTGCGAACATGTTGACATCTCTGAAATTAAACAAAGGGAAATTGACCAAAAAAGGAATCTAAAAGAGATTGGAACAATTCCACTCACACAATAGTGATTGAAAATGGTATTAAATGAACTACCTAGGAAGAAAAGATATTTGGGTAGCTTTATCAATACCTATCATTATCAGAGCTGAAAAATGTGGGAAAGAATTTTGTGACTTATTTCAGAGTGTCAGTATCTTGTTTTACATGACATTCAAGAGTTAAGGACTAGATGGACTGAATAATTCAAGAGAAATTCTTCAATTATCATATTTAAAAGTTAAATACCCAAGAGGTGTCATCAAATAGATCTTGAAAATTTTTTATATGTTCTATTTTTTCATCGACTCCCTAGAGCTTGATATGGAAGAGCATAAGAAACCACTCATTTTGGGAAGGCCATTTTTAGCAAAATGTAATGTGCCGATCTAAGTTCAAAAAAGAGAACCTTGAATGATAGTTGAATGTGATATAGTAAGTTTTAATATCCATCATGAAAAGAAGAACCATGATGTGTCAGAGGAAAATGAGTTTTGAGAAGTAGAAACACACAAAGTTGATAATGACACTGAAATTGAATAGGTTCATGAGTTAGATTCTATTGAGGAATAGAATTCTCATCTAAATAAAAAATATAAGATAAAGAACAAGACTGAGGAAACCAAAGGAGAAACTAACTCCCCTGTATTAGTAAAATGACAATAGGTATAGATGATACATGAACTCTCATTTAGTTCCTTAGGATTAAGCATGAAATAGTGGGTCAATCCAATGGAGATGATGCAAGTACTACTATCCGAAATAATTTTTCATTCCGATAAGAAAGGCAGTTTCAAACCTATGTGGATAGGATACCAATAAGACCATTCATAGACCCCAAAGGGGTACAAAATTTTCAATTGTCTATCACGTGAGTTGAATCTTAAGGAGGTCAGGTCAAGACAACGATAGTAAACAAAAGCACTTATGGGAGGCAACCTGAGTTTTTTTATTTTATTTTATTTATTATCAGTTTTTAGAGGAACAAGTGATCTCCCTTAAAATATTTAAAAAACCATTGTTAATGGCCTCTCCTTCCACCAATTTATTTTTAAAATGTAGGACCATAAAGACCCAAGAAAGCAGTAAGCAGCAAGAATCATTAAAAGAGGCTGATGGAAATTTACACATCATGAAAGGGTTGAAGAAGAACATGTACAACCCATTTTCAAAGCTTCAATTTTAAAAAGAGTAAGAGTTTCAATTCCATAATTTTCTATTGTACCCTCATGTTAAATTTTTTTAGATCATTAATTTCCAATTGCATACCCACACTTAATTCTTACTCTACTCAACTATAGGTATAAAATACATATGGAAAATTTTATACAATATATTTAACTTTTTTCATTAATAAATTTTAATGTGAAAAATAGAATAAAAATTTATTAGAGATAAACATGTGGATTAGGATTTTACAAATCATGATTTAATGGAGCATATTGACAATTGGAAATGTAATATTTATGAGAATTGGCCATGTGTTAAATATTTTATGTTTTCATTAATTATTTAAATTATTTGTATTCATTACCATTAGAAATCATCCAAAACATTCATCTCATTCTAGATACATCCATAGAATCAATATTTTTCATTCTATCTATAGTATGTTTCTTGAAAAACTCAGGCATTTTTTATTCTACAAGAGGCTTAGCATATTATTAATGTTATGAGTGAAAATAATTACTTTTAAAATGATTTATGCATTATATGTGTTATCCCTAATCCTAAGACCCGCCATATATTAATCCATTTTAGGCCCATAGAATCCTGGAATATCCTTATTTGGAAATGATGAACCTTACAAACCAATCTTATCTATTCCTACATCCCTCTAAATACTTTTCTTAATTATCTCACATTAAAGTGGGGGATGATGCATCTAATATAATGGATGTAAATTTTGTAATTAATAATGGTGGGGGGGTGTTTCATGAGATTTGGGGAAGTCACATTCATTATATTTTTTACACACCCTCTTTAAAATAATGGGTTATGTCTAGAGAAATTCAAAAATCACTATTTACTTGAACAATGATATTGTTATAACAATTAAAACTATTTTCATGAGGATATCTCAAGGGTTTGGTTGATGGATGTGATAATTATATGTAGCACAATTTTCTAAAAAAATAAAAATAAATAAATAGGTTGCTTCATCTTTTTCATTTCATCTCTTACAAGCATACTCTATGATACTGGGAAAATGAGAGTCAAAATAAGCTATGTTTTATTGTCATGTGAAATAATTTAGAGTTGAACCTTATTTTCAGGCCTGACTAGATTTAAAACGTTTACCTAGCTTCCCTATGCCTCAGATTCATTTTACCCTAAATGGTGAAGCCCTCATGATTAATTGTGATTGTTATCTTTATGTGGAGGTGATGTTAAATGTATTACAAGCCTAAGGTAAGTTACATGTTTTTGAGGTATGTGTTTAATGTTATTCATTTTTACCCTGATTATGTGAGGGAAAATTATTCTGAGTTAAATTTCATGTGGCATGCGTATTATTAATAAATTTAAAATTAAAAATGGGTGATTGAGAAGGCTTGGATGTTTCAAAATAGAAAAATAAAATATTAGTTTATCTATTTTCTTTGAAAATTGAAACATTGGTAAGTTTTATACATATGAAACTTGAACATTTAAATTTATATTTGATCAATTATTTGTTTAAATTTATGTTGATGCATTATAAGGGGAATTCCCTTTGTAGTATGTTGAGATTCCATCTAGAAGGACCTGTATGAATTCAACTATGGGGGTATTTTATAATTGAATTTCATGAATATATTTTACTGTATTTTAATGTTTTGATTTGGTATTTAATTGGATATTATTTCACAATTTTGGAAAATTTAACTGGTTTTTTGTTTTTTGGAAGGATACGATGAATTTTCAAAAGGAATTAAAAGGGAATAATTTTGGAGATAAAAAAGGAATCTGCACTGTGAGCTTCACTCATGACACGACAAAATATTTTTGAGAAAGAAGAAATGTTGTAAACCAGGAACAACACAATTACACGACGTGTAATGTATTTACACATTATAAAATAATTCAGAGAAGAAATTGCCATAACAAGTCATGAAAAAAGGTTTCATGCTGTGAAAACCAATTACACATCACGAGCCCTAATTTCATGCTATGAAAAGGGTAAAAGATCAAAATCATCAAATGATATTCATGTGAGAGACAGATAGATTCCTAAATCATAGAGGAAAAATTTAATTTGGATTTCATGATAAGAAATCACCTTACATATCATGAACTGTTCCATGCAGAACCCATCTAAGGCCTATAAATTTATGAGCTTCCTACTACTGAATAAAAAAATCCATCAGAGACCAAGCTTGGAGAGATAGAAGCCACATTAAGCAGGTTCCTACCCAAGTCCTATCTATTTTCCTTATTAATTTATTTCATGTTGTCTATTTGTTTAATCCTCTCATTTCTAGGATGAGGCGGTAATCCCATCATGTGGTAAGGTGATGTAATCGAAGGGAGAAGGTACATTGGATTTATTTATTTTAATAATTCATGTGTTTGGTTTTTGAACTTTATTATTCATTTTCAAATCCCTTTATTCTTATTTTATCATGACCATTGATAACTTATTTAAAAAGGAACATTAAAATTTTTCAACTAAAATCCCTAAAAAAGGCATTACTGTTGTCAACATTAAGGTCAATCTAGTTTAAAACTAATATCGAGGCAAACTGGATTCGGAGACACACCAAATTTCTAAACCAAGGAAAATAGGGTAATTCTGTGTTATATAGGGGATTCCATGACCATTGGATCTACCTTTTCTAGGCTCTAACACCGATAATGAATTAATCAACATATTTTATAAAATTTATTTTCTACTGAACACTGAAATTATAAAACCCCAGCATGCTTTCAAAATGTTATTCAAATCCAGTCATTCTTCCATACTTTTATTTCTTATTTTGTTTCTAAAAATATTTCCCAACACACAAATATAATTCCATCTCCATTTATTTAAATTAATCATTCAAAATACACAGCTTCTCAATTATTTCATAAAATATAAAATTTAATATTTTTAAAAAAACCTAATTAAACTAATTCACTTTCTTTGTTGGTTCAACATAAAACATTCCCAATACTACATACAAATTAATTATGTAGGATATTTTTAGTTTTTAGAAAAAGAAATTTGCATAGTACCGTAGTGAAATAATGATTCCCCATGGGGATATTAGCAGAATACACACTATACAAAACAAATTTTTGGTCAATAAAGCATTAATCTCAGGAAAATAAAAAGTGACCTGAGATACCATTACCTTGTATCTTGACTTTCTTTATCCTCATTCAGTCCACATATATAATAAATATAAATTTATTATTAATATTCTAAAAACCCATATTTCTATATCTAATGACTTATATGGTTTTTTCATTTCCTTAAATTACCCTCTTCTTAAAAGTCTTATGTTAAGGATTCACTTTAGGTAATATTCTATTTGTTATTCGCATGTGTCTTAATTTGTTATATATTTGGTCTTTATAATTATATATTGATTAAAGAATGTAAAAAATTATATAATTATCATGTATATTTAGTATATTTTTATTATATCAATCAATATAATTTAGATGTATGAAATGGAATACACCGTTCATAGACACAGTAATCCTAATGTACGCATGAATAGTGTTCCCATTTTTATTAAATTATTACTATAATGTTATAAATATCATTAAATTATTACTATAATGTTATAAATATGATATAATTTCACTGAACCTATCCTTAATAAATTCCATTTACTGTGTAAATAAATCACATCGCTTTGAGGAGGCGGTGGTCCACACTTACTCAAAAGAAATTATCTTATTTACATCAAATAGAACTTATAAAGATATTTGTTTCAAAAGTAATAAATAAGCTTAAATAAATAATAAATATATTCTATGACATATATAGAAAAATTTTACATCATAATTTCTACATTGATAGGCGGTAAAGGAAAGATGAACAATCTTTGTTCAGTGAGTCAGTAGTTCGCTATACCCATAAATATTTTGTTCGTTACCCATTATATAGATGTGTGTGTAAGTGTAGATTGAATCCTTAGCATAAAGAGAAACTATTATATTTTGGATATAGTTTTTTTTATAAAATCTTGGAATAAATAGACTGGAGGGATATATGGAAAATAATAGAAATGAGCTTTAGAAAAGAAGTTACTTCTTAATTAGGTAACTCCTTTTGGTTTGGGCCAAAAGGATTCCTTGGAAAACTATAATCTCAAAGTGAGGCTAAAATAAAGAAGGTATATTTTTTATGAAGTATATTTTCTAGATCATGGAGGAACATAATTTGTTCGATATCTATAAAGAATAGGGAGAGGTGGTGGCCTTTTAGAGGGAAGGAGGAGTGGCACTCTGGTAAATATTTGAAGATAGAATTCTGCCTATATTTTTCATGTTGAAAGTGGATAAAATAATGATAAAAATATGATCTGACGGAGTATATGGTCAAAATGTTTCCATATAATGGATTTTGGAAATTTTTATATGTTTTTTTTGGGTCTTAAGATTATGATTTAGTCCCTTATTAGGATTAGTTAAACCTTAATCAATTTAATTAATTTGAAATACATTCACTAAATTTGTTTTTGTAAAGAACTATTTTGACCTAATTATAAATTATAAATTGTGATTATTTAAAATATGGAATTAATGTTTTAATATTCAAATCACATAATTGGTATAAATTAACTAAAAATGTATCCCACAGTTGGGTAGAAAATGTGTGGTTTTAAAGTAAAAAAGACAAAACATTTGCTATGTTTTTTATATACAATTTCAATGTGAAATATATATTAATTAAAAAAATTTATTAAATGATAAAACTATTATCTACTAAAAATTAAAAAAATAAAATATAATTTATTCTTATAATTATATTAGATTAAAAGGCATTTTTGGTTTAAAATCCTTTACTTTTTCACTAGTCATCCAAAAATAATGTTTCTCGGAAAAAACCCAAAAAATTCATCATAAGATAATATAAACATCATAAATTTTAAAATGAAGTATATTTTATCATAGGAACTGATCTAACTAGGTCATATTTTCCATTTCATCCCAAATATCACAAATCCATTCTAGGATAAGATTCATAGAAAAACAATTTCACCAACTTCAAATTCCAGATCCCGCCTATCGTTATCAAATGTAACTTTTCTGTTTTCTTTGAGAAGCCTTGATATGTTGCTAAATGGTTCTAACCTTATTGACCATTTCTTTAGAGATCTCATGTCCCAATATATTTTTATCTCCAATATCATCCTAGAATGTTGTAGCTCTACATTGCTTCCCATAGATGGATTCATACAATGCCATCTGAATGCTTGAGTAAAATCTATTGTTGTATGAAGTATCAACTAGAGTAATGTGTCGATCCTAACCACATACTCTTGGGTGATAATTGTTATTTTATAATGACCATATTTTTTATTATGATAAGAATTGCAGAAACTCAATTATATATCATTTCTTTTCTAAATACTTATCCATAACAATGAGGTTAATCTTGAATCCTGATCAGATACCATGGAATTTCGTACTCCAAGAAAACTTAACACTTACTTAATGTATATCTAGGAAAGGTTATCTAGAGAAAAGTATCATCGGATAGTGATTAAGTGCGATGACTTCGTAAGGAGATCTACTACCTCTCATATAGCATTAACCACTTTAGAGGTTTTGGGTAATCCAATAGTAAAATCCATAGTGATGTTCTCCACATTCCATTGTAGTATGGGTAATGGATGAAACATCCCTTTAGACTTCTTTATTTCATCTTTAACTTGTTTTCATACAAAGAAACTTGATACAAACTCTGTGAAATATATTCATTCCATCCCACCATAAATATTATTTCAAATCCCAAAAAATATTCATATGTTTAGGATTAATAGAGAATGAAGAACTATGAGATTCTCTAACATCTCCATATTCAAATATGTTGTGGAAGGAACATAACCATGATACCTGAACCATATCATTGAAAACTAGTCAAGTTAACAATAATGAACATTTCTAACTTTCTTTTGCAGCTCTTCATCTTCCTTATGTGACTCATAAATATTCACTTGGATAGAGGTTAGAACATTCTTCTCAGAAAGATAATATTTTCCCCTTCCTTCAAGATTTCTAAATCCATCATTTGAAAATCCATAAATATTGGTTCATTTTTCATCCTCATCATTGATAAGATATCCAGATCTTTCTGAATCAAAGCATCATCCACCTTGTTTGCATTCCTAGTGTGGTAATATATCGATCAGTTAAAATTGTTTATTAACTCAAACCATCTTCTCTGGGGCATATTTAACTCCATTAATGTGAATATATATTTAAAAATTTTACAATTAGTATATATATCAATATTTTTTACATATTGATAATTTCTCCATATCATTAATGAAAAAATTACTGATTCTAACTCTAAATATTTTGTTGGGTAATTTTCTCATGAATCGTCAACTATTGTGAGGAATAAGAGATAACCATGTCATTCGACATTAGAAGACATACATGTCCCTTCATGGATTCATAGTTATAGATTAAAAACTCTTCTATACTATAGGGAAATATAATCACAGGTCCACCGACTAACCTTCTCTATAGCCCCATGAAATTTTACTCACATTCATCTATCTAGATGAACATTACACCCTTCTAAGTTAACTTCATAAGAGGATTATATAGTCACGAAATGTTTTCAACAGACCATCGATAATTTCTAGACAAACATAGAAAACAACATATCTTTGTCATTGTGTTTGGTCAAGGATAATATTCGATAGCCTCCATATTTGATGGATCTATTATTATACCATCTCATTAGATTAGGTTACCCATAAATGAATCCTTTAGTTTCCAAAATTCAATCTTTGTAAATTTTTCATATACAGTTTCCTTCCTTAGGGTTTTAGTATTTCCAAAATGAATAAATATATATTCATAGTGTACATACCTTCTACATATTTCAATATTGGGTATATCTCTTATCTTTACCTTCAATTAAAGATATCCAGAATGAAGGTCAATATTTGAAAAGTATTGAGCTCCACATTGTTGATCAAACAAGTCATCAATACAGGTGAGAGTATTCTTGTTCTTGATTGTGATCTTGTCTAACTATCGATAATGAATGTAGTAACACATTTATCCATAAATATTTTTCATACAAATAATAGGTACACACCATGGTTACACACTTGTCTGAATGAATCCATTTTAAATGTTTTCTTGGATTTTTTCCTTTAATTCATCCAACTCCATCAGGATTGTTATATAAGGAGACAATGAAATTGGTGTGGACCCAGGTATAAGTTATATTGAGAAATCAACTTCAAATTTGGGTGGAATAATTGGCTACACTTCCAGAAAGACATCCAAAAATTCTCAAACAATAGTCATATCATCGATTCCGATTTTCTCCCCAACCCTTTGAGATAAAAAACAATTTTTAATGGGAATTATAACCCATAAACTGTGTGTAATCTCCATAGGATGTCATGCTTATCATCAAAATTAAGTATGGTCATATGAGGGTTTGAAATACCAAACATAACATCACTTCCATGACAATTTATGTGGGATTTATGCATATAAAGACAATATATGCCTAATAGGACATCCAATTCAACCAAAGGAAGAATGAAAAGATTTACAAGAAGCAATTCCCACAAACATCAACTGAAGTGGAATCGTAGACTTGGGATACAATCATCATACCATTTGGGTTAGCACTTTTAATTCCATATCTAATCATTTTGGGGGTTTCTTAAAACCCCTATAAAATCATTACATATGAAAGAGTTGGTAGATCAAGAATAAAATATTAAATTAGACATTATAGAGTGGATGGTAAGTGTATGTTTCATTACATCATTTTTACAACCCTCATTAAAAATTGAAATTGCGAGAGAGTTTCCCTTTTACCTCTACTTAAGAGGTCGTTGGTTTCAATCATCATCACCAACCCTTGGTTTTGGGTAGTGGTTATCATAATTAATGCCATTCTTAAAGACTTAACACTAAATCTTGGATGGTTCATTCTTTGAATCTTTCTCTCCATTAGAATTTTGAGCTAACATCATCACATAATTTAGATAATCAATTACCTGGTGGCCTTCCATTCCAAGCGTAAAACATTTACTAGACCCCTTAATAAAAATTCCATCATACTTATTTGCATATTTAGAGCATAATGGTAAACCCATATTCTATTATCCATGGTTCTAATAGTTTCCTTTGAACTCCATATTCCTTTTCTTGTAAAAATCCATGAGGTTGATATGTGACACAAACATCATTTCAAAATTTATTTCACAATGCACTATATATTCATAGCTAATAATGTTTTTTATGGACAGATCCCTTATGAGGCATGGAGTTTTTCCATTGAATAACCTATTAACTTTACATTTGGGTTTGATGATAATTCTTATGTTGTACCTCTAAAGTAACCTGAAATTTCCTCATAGGTTCTAATAGATTCCTCATCCCTTTGATTAAAATCAAGGAACTATTTCTATATCTTGATACGATGTAACCGAGGAAATTACTAATTGAAAAATAAGTTCTTAAAGGTGTACTAATCCATGGATTCGATCACATCTTGCAACCTCATATTCTTGATAAGAGTCCACCAAAGATATTCTACACCTTATAACTGAAAAACAACTAGAATGGATTTCTCATGATCTGAGAACTGAAGAATAGAGAATATATTTTCAGTAGTACTACTCCATTGTTCAAAAACAATTGGATCATAAGACCTTCTAAATAATGGTGGGAATTGCCTCAAGAAATACATAGCATAATTCTGTTCCTTTATTAATCATTTAGAAGTCCACTATGATTCATAGTTTGAGAATTTTCTGTGAACATTGGAATGAGGATTTAAAATCCATCTCCCAAAGCATTCGGTGTCTCAGTAGGAAAATAATTTCATTTTCCATCACAATCATCATTAATGTGATTTTCTTAGGTTTCATCCATTAACTAAAACCAAAATGGATGGAGTAAGAAATAGTTATCATATTGCTGAACCACATAATCATGATAAGTCACATATAGGATGTCTAAACTATGAGACCTTCCTAAATAAATTTCAGCTTAGTCTTATAATAGGTTATTCATAGTCAAATTATATTTCAATATTTCATGATGGTTCATGAAGAGGTTATGAATTAACAAATAATATCTTGTGGGAGTGTCAAACTAGGTTTTCAGAAACACCTGTGGTTGTGTACCAAATAACCCTGAGTTATGCCCAAATCATATTTCCAAATTTTTCACCCCTGGGTACTTATATTCCATATCCAAAAACACTTTTAGTATCCAGAGATTGATTTAATTCTAGTAAACCACTCTCTCTATCCTTTACCAAAACACCATAATATTTTCCTAAACTTTTTTATACTTAGAATTATCCACAACCATGTCCTTATAGTTCTCACCAAGGTTTTCCAATCCTATATTCCAAATTATAACTATACCTCTTCTCTAATAACAACTATATCGACCCTCAATTTATATACATTAACATTATAAATTTTTTTCAGAATACATAAAACATTATACACAAAAATTTCCAAAGTCTGTATTAGTGTAATTCCTTTGGAAATAGGGAAACATAAAAATTGATATATAAGTGAGCTTAATTATCTCCCACTAGTATCTTCTTCACTAGAACCATCCTTAGACACATAACAAATAACACATATATTCACAACCTATGGAATGAATCATAAAAAAAGGTGAGATCAATTGCTCAGTAGGGGTAAACTATAGAGATATGTAATAATAATAATTGAAAATAATGGCCTGGTAACATGATCATGAAATTCTATGATGATACCCTACATATCAAAGATCATATACATGAATCATGGCATAACTATTGGTAGTGCATAATATGTGAATATTGAGGAAATAAAGAACATAAGTTATGAAAGCATAAAATAGGAATAAAACCTAGAATTATGGTAGACACAAAAGCATATATAATGATTTCCATAGTAGTCAAGGAATTACTACTAAGACCACCTTAGTGGAAAATATCTTTTACTGAACCGGTTTTACACCTCGTTCATCCCATGTAAAAGTTTACTGAGTTCACTCCTCATTCCATCCCTATAATAACATCCCAATTTCATTTCTCATTCAAGCCCTGTCATACTGAACACATTTCATTTCTCAGTCTATCTATGTCTATATCATGAGATATAAATATTTACCCAATTCAATGGAGGGATACATATGTCCCACTCATCTAATAATGGAATCATACATAAATTTTCAACAAGATCATAAATAATAATATAATAAACCATTAAATTAAATGGGTATTTATAGGGTCCTAAAAATTCTACCGATGGATGAAAATACCCCCACAATTGAGAATGCTTTGCAGAAGGAATCAAGTGCTCTAACATGTCTAGGAATGTGAATGGATTCCAATTGAGTTTCTATCTTCAAAAGAAACATGAAGTAATTAATGTTATCAATGAATTTTAAGTGGAATGTGTACCTTCACTGGGAAAGGTATGCGGACTGGTTGGATCACGAGCCAGCAGGTATGCAGAATGATCTGAAAGCTACTGGCACGTGAGGCGATGGAAAACGAGCAAGAAAACCCACAAACTGAGTCACTGATGGATTCATATGTGAGGGGACCATCTGAATACCAGGAAGTGAACTCATCATTTCATTAACTAAGAGAACCAGTAGGGTTCCATAAAACAGTACTGCAAACTGAAACCTCTGCAAACCCTAGTTGACAGAGTCTTATGCTAGTGAGGATATCTGTCTGGGCCTCCGCAAATGGTGACAAGTGCCCAGTACATACATATGTCCTGATGCTCTATAAAAGGGATAATAATAGAAGGATGGTGGATGGATGATGAAGGATTGAATGGGACTCAGAGGTTTGGAGAAAGAGTTTGTAGAGGACTCTGGCTTCCGTCCAGATTCCTCGGAGAAGCCCGAATCGCGAACCACATTCTTTACTGGTATAGCAGGCCACAGACCATAAAATGGAGGAATTGCATACTTAAAATAGAACCTTGAACCTAACTGCTGAACTGAGAACCAAGACTCCTGTGGATAAAATCACTATAAATGATGATCCCCCATACCCTCCCTCAAAATGGGGCTCCACGTAGTGTATCGTTACGTGAACTGAACATGACGTCACGTACTACATCAGTACACAGAAGGAACCAAATCGGTGTAGCAAGCCACCTACCTCAATGGTACGTGGTTATTTATACCCATTCTCATGGGCCACATTGGTTCACGGACGACCCCTCTACCCACCTACCACTTTGGAATGTGGAGCCTCCCCCATCCCTCTTAAAAATCAATATGTGGAATGAGGTTATTTCAGTTATCGTTTTCCCCGGTTCCAGCCTTGCCCCTCCACTACCATCCAATCCTCCATGATCCCTCCACTAACCAATCCACCGACATCAGGCCAATGCCTCCTCCAAAGCAATCAGACCCATATGACCAGAATATCATGTGCATCAGTGCACCCCATTGAGTCTACATACCCACGGTATGTGGATTCACGAAGGCTCTCCCCATAATGGTTTGGTTGTAACGACCCAAGGTTTCATTAATGGAAATCCCTCTTGATCTAATTAAATGTCTCTTTATGTTTATATAAAATGTCAACTTCATTGGTTTTATGTTAAGAATTTTGATCGTTTCTAATATAGTCGTTGAATAGTGATCACATGATTAGTATAAATATAGGGCTTTAACACATCCAATTTTACTTAGACAAAAGAAGCGATGGCCTCGTCTAGTAGAATTGCTCCGTACGAAGCCCATTTGTCGGATCTCGGAAAAGAGGTGGCGTCTTTGGGCTTTTCCCTTGACCAAGACCAAGCTGAGCTTCATCTTGTCAAGCTCAAACGTGACCGTCTATGGGAAAAGTGGAAGTTGATTGAAATTACCACTCGAGCGATGCTATCTGAGCCACCCCAAGAGTCTGTCACCATCGCACACCTTACCCTTAGGTCTTATGCAGCTGTTTTAAGGGGTTATGTAACAAATAAGTAGTACTATGTTCATGTACATTATTTTTTTGTATATAATAATGAATATAATTTCTAGTCATATTTGATACATTGTAAATAGTTTTTAAAGTACAAATAGTGTTTTTAGTTATTATTTGACTAAGAATTCTATTTTATTAAATTAAGGGATTTTTGACATAAATAATATTTTAATAAAATATTATTATTATTATTAAATTAATTTTTATTAAATATAAATGATCTTATAATTTTATGAATGCAAATATAATTTTTATTAAGGTTTGAAAGCCATTTATGTCCAAACCTGTGAATTTTCGATAAATGTCGGTTTTTATTTTAAAAGTGAAAATTAAACTATTTAGAAAATTATTTAGATAAAATATATGTTATTTTTTGAATCAGGACGTCGAAATTATCCAACGGTGAATTTTTCATAATTTTCTGAGACACTCAAATTTTTGAGTAAAAATTAAATACCGTTTAAATATATAATGTGTTTTATGACCTCATAATGACCCAATAGTGATGTAATATAAACATATAGTCATTATGTTCGGCCAATATATGTTTTAACATTAAAATAATGTTATTTTGGGTTTGTTTCACTAACTTTTCAAAGCATTAATGGACCCCTCAAGACTTATTCAACACCTTGCCTTTTTAAATTAATTTCCATGGGAGTGTGACTCACCTCCACATAAGCAACCCTAATATTTTAAGAAGTTCGGACATTGGAATTATAAAATATTTTTTTCCTCTTCCCTTTTCCAAAAACCATGGGCAAAAACCATCGGATGGTTTGTGGTTTGGATTACTTTAATATAAGGGGTCCCAAACCTAAATAATAACGAATTCCCTCACCTTTCCTATATAAACCCACCCAAGCTCCCACTTCCTCCTCACTAAAAGCATTTGGAGCTCGTCCAACCTCTACCCTAATCTCTCTAGAATCCTCCTAAGGTGCACCAAGCTCCCAAGAAGCCTCTCACAAGACTCACTCTAGCCTTTGGAAGCACACTTCCAAGTAAGGGTTTTTTCTTCATTTCTCATTTTTGTCCAATTTTCTTTAAGTTGTTTTTCCCTTTTAATTTCAATTATGAATGTTGGGGTATGGTTTTGAACCTCCCTCATACTGTCTTCTTTCTGTTTGAATGATGGGAGCCCCCTTTCTCTCTCATTAAATGCCTCCGATGTACACCCGTTACTATGCCGAAATTCTGAAAGGAACTTCTCTCTCCTCTTTTACAGTCAAGCAATATTTTTGTATCATGAATCTAATTTCCATTACAATTGTTGGGAAATGAATCTATATGACCTCATTACTGTCTATTACATGTAAATATGATGAGGAACCCCTTTCTCTCTCATCATCCATTTTTTTGAATTCTTATGTCATGTCGTTACGCTACTGAAATCGCACCGATTTTCTAAGCCAGTGTCATTGTGTAGTGAATACCATGTCGATTTCTCCATCAAGGGTATTCACCTTTATGTAAATTTAATTATTGATTATAAAGTTACATGTATGAATTCCATATTCCTTTATCATGGAATAAATTATTATGTTTTATGAATCCATGTTTTATGATCCATGTGGCACACTTATGCATGAAATGAGATGTTTTTTGAAGGGTGCACCCATATAGCGCTCCAATGCATTGGGTAAAGTATAGTATCATGATAAGTCATGTGAAATGACTGTTGACTCATGCTAATTCAAGTGCAATGAGGGTTTACTAGTGCTTTATGTTCAATGAGTATTTACTCATTCTCCATGTGCAATGAGCCTTGGCTCATGATAATTCCATGTTATGTGTTATTGCCACATTTCCATGTTATGATTATCATGCTTTATCATGCCTTTATGTTCATGTTTCTTATATACTCTATAGATATGCCTATTGTCTAACATGTATTTTACTCCTCATGTTATTCCATGTGTACTCTCTTACTGGACTTTATAGCTCACCCTTTTCTTATGCATGTCCTCAGGTTATCCCATGCAATGCTAAGTACGAGGGAATGTAGTGGTAATGTAAAGGAAGTTTTCAATAAAGATGTTGTATTTAATGTTTTAAGTTTTTATGTAATGGTCCTATGCCCCAAAGACACTAAACCACTTGATCTTCTTTGTTTTATCAAGTGAAGTTTTATGTAATAAATCATGTTTAAGTTTGTAATAAAAGCAGGGTTGTCATAGTTGGTATCAGAGGATAGGATTAGTTATTTTGTGATTAGAAAACCCTTGTAAAGCCTTAGAGACAAGACTAAGTATAATAAAAAAAAATCCCTAAGTTTTTGTAATTACTGAGTAAGTGGTTTATCAGAAAAATACATCCTTGTCTGGATACGAGCGGGTAGAGGCACCTCTGCCACAGATGTATCCTAGGGGTAAACCTGAAAACACCGCTTTGAGCTAGACTCGAACGGGAACTGGTGCACGACAACGGGCCTTGCTGCACCCTTAGTTACAACACTCCCGGGGGATATGTTTTGATAAATTCTCAATCTTATTATGAACCCTTATTAAGGGAAAAAATTCCCCTAAGAATATATGTTAGAAAGTAGATCAGGAAAAGCCTAGATTGAAGCCTATAGACTCATGAGTTAAGGAAATGAAAGTTTATTTATATGTCATCAACTTTTGTCTTTGGATTACTATTTATGTGTTGCCCCTAACATTCTTTTTATTCTAGCCAATGGCCGGTAATAGGAGGACTCGGGCTAGCAGTCGATGTGAAGATTAGTGTGATGACTGTACTAATGAGATGCCCAATCCAATGGGAGCGGGAATCACGAACTTTGTCACACTTCTCTCTCAGCTAACTCAAGCATTGAACAGAAACACGGGTCAAGAGGAACGTTCAACCCCCCCTAAGAATGAACAAGTCGCTATCGAGAGGTTCATGAGACAAAGGCCCCCTACTTTTAGTGGATCATCCAATCCCACGATCGTTGAATAGTAGATCAACTCCATTGAAAAGATCTTCTCCATCCTTCAATGTTCTGAACAAGAGAAGGTTCTCCAGGCTGCCTATCGTATGGATGGTGAAGCTAATCAATGGTGGATGTTGATCAAAAATATGAAGCCTGTGGAGGAGATCAAGGCGTTGGAATGGAAGGATTTCCGAAATATGTTTTTTGATAAATATTTTTCACGCACCCTCCGGTATAAGATGGAAAGGGACTTCCATTCCCTCAAGAAAAAAGATGAAGAATTTGTTGGAGCGTACGAGGAAAACATCACAAGGCTTGCACGATATGCTTCCGGCTTTGTCGTTACCCTTGAATGCAAGGTTGACTGCTTCTTTGGTGGGTTGAAGCCTAGCTTGCGGAAAGCATTAGCGATTACTGACTTCGGCAGCTATGAGGAAATTGTCTGATGTGCCCTCAAGGTTGAAATGGAGATCAGGGAATCACAGGGGTATCATGGAGACAAGAAGTGTAAGGTGGACTTCAATGCTGGTGGTCTGATGGATAAATCCAACGGTGCTAAGAAGATCCAGCACCCCACTTGCCAAAAGTGCAGAAAGAAGCACCCTAGAAATTGCCTTAAGGGGACGAGAAAATGCTTCAGGTGTGGAAGATAAGGGCACCTATCTATTAACTGTCGGCAAGAAAGACACACGGTTGCGACAGAGGGGAGGAACACTCCTTTCGAACATAAACACATTGTTCAATGCTACAAATTCAAAGAATCGGGTCATTTTGCAAATCAGTTCCCTAATCCAAGGGATTTTGGAGGCGACCGACAACCTCCAGGGCAGCAAGGAAGAGCTTTTTCCATCACTTCTACCGAAGTGAACCCCAACAATGAAGTGGTGACAGGTATGCTAGTTATTCATTCAAGAATAGCGAATGTACTTTTTGATTCAGGTTCTACACATTCTTTTATATCTCGAAAGTTTAGTAGAACAATCCTAGCACCACCACAAATCATGGAAGTAAAGATGTCAGTGAGTACGGCAAATGGGGAAATCATTGCATCCCATGAATATAAGTCATTCCCTGTTGTAATATGTGGATTGAATTTCCCAGTGAACCTCGTCATACTCCCTCTGGTGGAATTTTATGTAATTCTTGGCATGTATTGGCTTTCCTTATATAGAGCCAATATAAATTTTTGGGAGAGGGAAATCACACTCCATATGGAGAATCGACCCCCGATTCATTACAAGTGTCAGGAGGAAGATGAATCTATTTTAGCTACATTATCTCAAGAATGGATATTACTGACTTATGAGAACTCATATCTGGCTCAGATTATTGAGTCCAATGAAGAAACCATCCTTGAAGAAATGCCTATTGTGAGGGAATTCGCTGAAGTGTTTCCCGAGGAACTGCCTGGTCTTCCTCTTAGAAGAGATGTTGATTTCTCAATTGAACTTATACCTGGGGCACTACCAATATCCAAGAATCCATATAGAATGGTTGTTGTTGATCTTGAAGAACTGAAGGAACAACTACAGGAGAATCTGGATAAAGGTTTTATATGCCCAAGTGCTTCACCATGGGGTGCACCAGTCCTCTTCGTCAAGAAGAAGGATGGGTCAATGCGGCTCTGCATCAATTATCGTGAACTTAAAAAAATCACGATAAAGAACAAGTATACTCTCCCAAGAATCGATTACTTGTTTGATCAGCTGCGTGGAGCACAATACTTCTCTAAGGTGGACTTGCGGTCGGGATATTATCAAGTAAGGGTGAAGAAGGAAGATGTCCCCAAGATAGCTTTTTGTACAAGATACGGGCACTATGAATTCATAGTAATGCCTTTCGGACTCACCAATACTCCAGAAATCTTCATGGACATAATGAATAGAGTATTTAGAGATTACCTAGACAAATTTGTGGTAGTCTTTATAGATGATATTATAATATACTCCAAAACCAAGGAGGATCATGAGGAGCATTTAAGAACATTACAGGAGACTTTGATCAAGGAGAAGATCTATGCAAAGTACAGCAAGTGTGAGTTCTAGTTGAAGAAAGTCTCATTCTTGGGCCATAACATCACAAGCAATGGGATATCTGTGGATCCCTCCAAAATAGATGCAATTGAGGAATGGCCGAGGCCAACATTGGTAACGGATATCCGTAGCTTCTTGGGGTTAGCTGGATATTATCGACGATTTTTGAGGAATTTCTCACGATTGTCCAACCCTCTTACCCAGCTAACTAATAAGGGAGTAAAGTTTTCTTGGAGTGATGAATGCAAAGAATGCTTCAAGGAGTTGAAAATGAGGCTTATCACTGCGCCCGTGCTCACTTTACTCACAAGTGGGGAACATTTTGTGGTATTCAGTGATGCTTCAAAGAAGGGATTAGGCTATGTGCTGATGCAGAATGATAAAGTGATATCCTATGCCTCAAGTCAGTTGAAAATCCATGAGCGAAACTATCCAACACATGATCTGGAGTTGGCGGTTGTAATCTTTGCCTTGAAAATCTGGCGGCATTATCTCTATGGAGAGAAATGTGAGATATATACTGACCACAAGAGTCTTAAATATATATTCATGTAGAAAGAGCTTAATATGCACCAGATAAGATGGATAGAGCTCATCAAGGATTATGACTATTCAATACATTACCACCCTGGGAAAGCGAACAAGGTGGAAGATGCCCTAAGTAGAAAGGATCCAGCGATTCTATCAATGATGAGAATTGAGAAGGATCCAATATTCTTAGACTTGATGAAGATGGACATGGGAATCATAGAGAAGGGAAAATCATCAATCCTTTCACAAATGATTGATCAACCATATCTTTTGGAAAGGTTAAAGGATGCTCAAAAGGATGATTCGAGAATTCAAGAAAAAGTGGAAGCTATCAAAAAGGGGAAATCCTCAGAGTTTAATGTTAATGAAGAAGTAATTGTGCGTTTTGGGAAAAGACTATGTGTTCCATAAAGTCCGGAGCTGAAGAATGAACTTTTGGATGATGCACATAGTTCAAATTTCTCTATTCACCCAGGGAGCACAAAGATGTATCGAGATCTCAGAGAATACTTTTGGTGGGATAATATGATGAAGGCGATCACTGAATATACATCAAAGTGCATGGTGTGTCAGTAAGTGAAGGTAGAGAGGCAGAAGTCTAAGGGGATGATGCAACAATTGCCGATACCAGAATGGAAATGGGAGAACATCACCATGGACATTGTCACCGGACTTCCAAGGACATACAAAGGAAACAATGCAATCTGGGTTGTTGTGGATCGTCTTACAAAGACTGCACACTTCATTTCTATTTGGGAGGATTTCTCATTGAATCAACTAGAACGGATATATATCAGGGAAGTGGTAAGGTTGCATGGAGTACCACTATCTATTGTGTCTGACTGAGATCCAAGATTCACCTCTATGTTTTGGAAGAGTCTTCAACATGCTTTGAATACTGAACTGAACTTCAGTACGACCTATCATCCTCAAACAGATGGCCAATCCGAGCGGACTATCCAAACACTTGAGGATATTTTGAGATCCTGCTCAATGGAATTTAAAGGAGGATGGGATCAACATCTTCATCTTGTTGAGTTCTCTTATAATAATAGTTTCCACTCGAGAATCCAAATGGCACCATATAAAGCCCTGTATGGGAAAAGGTGCAGAACACTGGCATGTTGGGATGAGGTCGGTGAACGTAAGCTTCTTGGACTAGAAATGGTCGAGGAAATGGTGGATAAAGTGAAAATCATTCAACAGCACATCAAGGCAGCTCAGAGTCGACAAAAGAGTTATGTAGATAACCGTCGACGAGACCATGAGTTTAAATTTAGAGACATGATTTTTCTACGTATATCTCCATGGAAGAAGGTCATGAGTTTTGGAAAGAAAGGGATGTTAATTCTAAGGTACATCGGCCCCTTAGAGATTCTTGACCGTGTCGGGGTTGTGGCCTATCAACTAGCACTTCCACCTACTATGGAGAAAGTACATGATGTCTATCATGTATCCCTCTTAAGGATGTACATACCGGACCCTTCACATGTAGTCTCTTCTGAGGTGGTACAATTGGAAGATAATCTTTCTTATGAGGAGCAACCAGTGAAGATCTTAGATCATAGAGAAAAAGTTCTACAAAATAAGACAATGCCCCTCATCAAGGTGTTGTGGAGAAACCAAAAGTTTGAAGAAGCGACTTGGTAATCGGAGGATATGATGAAGCTGAGTTACCCACAATTGTTTTAGTGTGGGAAAAGTAAAATTTCGATGGTGAAATTTCATAAGGGGGGAATATTGTAACGACCCAAAGTTTCATTAATGGAAATCCCTCTTGATCTAACCAAATGTCTCTTTATGTTTATATAAAATGTCAACTTCATTGGTTTTATGTTAAGAATTTTAACCATTGATAATATAGATGTTGAACAGTGATCACATGATTAATATAAATATAGGGCTTTAACACATCCAATTTTACTTAGACAAAAGAAGCGATGGCCTCGTCCAGTAGAATTGCTCCATACGAAGCCCATTTGTCGAAGCTCAGAAAAGAGGTGGCGTCTTTGGGCTTCATCCTAGACCAAGACCAAGATAAGCTTCATCTTGTCAAGCTTGAATGTGACCGTCTATGGGAAAAGTGGAATTTTATTGAAATTACCACTCGAGCGATGCTATCCGAGCCACCCCAAGAGTCGGTCACCATCGCACACCTTACCCTTAGGTCTTATGCAGCTATTTTAAGGGGTTATGTAACAAATAAGTAGTACTATGTTCATGTACATTATTTTTTTGTATATAATAATGAATATAATTTCTTGTCATTTTTGATACATTGTAAATAGTTTTTAAAGTACAAATAGTGTTTTAAGTTATTATTTAACTAAGAATTCTATTTTATTAAATTAAGGGATTTTTGAAATAAATAATATTTTAATAAAATATTATTATTATTAAATTATTTTTTATTAAATATAAATGATCTTATAATTTTATGAATGCAATTATAATTTTTATTAAGGTTTGAAAGCCATTTCTGTCCAAACCTATGAATTTTCGATAAATGACTGTTATTATTTTAAAAGTGATAATTAACATATTTAGAAAATTATTTAGATAAAATAAATGTTATTTTTGGAATCAGGATGTCGAAATTATCCAACGGTGAATTTTTCATAATTTTCTGAGACAGTCAAATTTTTGAGTAAAAATTAAATACCGTTTAAATATATAATGTGTTTTATGACATCATAATGACCCAATAGTGATGTAATAAAATACTATAATATTTATGTTCGGACAATATTTGTTTTAACATTAATGTAATGTGATTTTGGGATTGATTGACTTACTTTTCAAAACATTAATGGACCCCTCAAGACTTATTCAACACCTTGCCTTTTTAAATTAATTTCCATGGGAGTGTGACTCACCTCCAAATGAGCAACCATAATATTTTCAGAAGTAAGGACTTTGGCCTTATAAAATATTGTTTTACTCTTCCCTTTTCCCAAAACCATGTGAAAAAACCATCGAATGGTTTGTGGTTTGGATTAATTTAATATAAGGGGTCCCAAACCTAAATAATAAAGAATTCCCTCACCTTTCCTATATAAACCCACCCAAGCTCCCACTTCCTCCTCACTAAAAGGCTTTTTAGTTCGTCCAACCTCTGACCTACTCTCTATAGAATCCTCCCAAGGTGCCCCAGGATCCCAAGAAGCCTCTCACAAGCCTCTCTCTATCCTTTGGAATCACACTTCCAAGTAAGGGTTTTTTCTTCCTTTCTCATTTTTGCCCAATTTTCTTTAAGTTGTTTTTCACTTTTAATTTCAATTATGAATGTTGGGGTATGGTTTAGCACCTCCCTCATAATGACCTCTTTATGATTGAATGATGGGAGACCCCTTTCTCTCTCATTAAATTCCTCCCATGTACACCTATTACAAAGCCGAAATTCCGAAAGAAACTTCTCTCTCCTCTTTTACATTCAAGAAATATTTTTATATCATGAATCTAATTTCCATTAAAATTGTTGGAACATGTATATATATAACCTCCTTACATTCCATTACATGTAAAGATGATTAGGAACCCCTTTCTCTCTCATCAACCATTGTTATGAAATCTTATGTCACACCATTATGCTGCCGAAATCGCAATGATTTTCTAAGCCAATGTCATTGTGTAGTAAATACCATGCCCATTTCTCCATCAAGGGTATTCACCTTTATCCACATTTACTTATTGATTATAAAGATTCATGTATTAATTCCACATTCCTTTATCATGGAATAAATGATTATGTTTTATGAATCCATGTTTTATTATCCATGTGGAACACTTATGCATGAAATGAAATTTCTATGAATGGTGCGCCCTTATAGCGCTCCAATGCATTGGGTAAAGTGTAGTATCATGATACGTCATGTGCAATGAGTGTTGACTCATGCTAATTCAAGTGCAACGAGGGTTTACTTGTGCTTTATGTGCAATGAGGATTTACGCATGCTCCATGTGCAATGAGCCTTGGCTCATGCTAATTCCATGTTAAGTGTTGTTGCCACATTTACATGTTATGATTATAATGCTTTATCATGCCTTTATGTTCATGTTTCTTATATGCTCTCTTGATATGACTATTGTCTAACATGTATTGTACTCCTCATGTTATTCCATGTGTACTCGCTTACTGGGCTTTATAGCTCACCCTTTTCTTATGCATGTCCCCAGGTTATCCCATGTAATGCTAAGTACGAGGGAATGTAGTGGTCATGTAAAGGAAGTTTTCAATAAAGATGTTTTATTTCATGTTTTAAGTTTTTATTTAATGGTCCTAATCCCCAAAGACACTAAACCTATCGATCTTTTTTCTTGTATAAAGTGAAGTTTTATGTAATAAATCATGTTTAAGTTTGTAATAAAAGCAGGGATGTCATATTGGTCTTCAATAATTCTTGTGAGGCTAAATTCCCATGGTAACCTAAAGTCTAACCTTTCGATGCCGATGTGAACCTCCATGTTCTATGGATTAAAGTGGATCATGTACTTTTCCATTCAATTATTAATAGTGATCAGTCGAAGGGGTTATGTTTTCTCCCCCCTTTGATGAGGATGGAACTCCTCCCCTTATAAGAACATTCCCTAGGGCCATCCCACTGAGGCAAGTCCCTAATATTCCAAGGTCAGACGGCATGACCCTAAATTTTAACTCATATTAAATGGTTCGTTGATTCATGCCTCAGTCCACGGTCACCACTGCCTCTTCCTCCACGGGCACTCCCTACCCCACCAACAGGGTGGAACCTTGTGCATTGATGAGTCTTTCAAATCCTCTTGTTTCTCACACTAAGCATGGATCACGTGGGATTAGATGTTTTTGATGATTACAACATTCACATGATCTAAACAATGAGAACTCTAATTCCTGACCAAATCATGATACGTAGGACACCTACCAAAAGTCTTGATCTCAAAAGGGTTCCCATCCAAACGGGTCCACCATATCATGTCCCTCAAATGGGCATCTTCCATGTGAAAGAGCCATATGATCTAAACTACAAGAACATGAATTCCTGACCAAATCAGGATACATAGGACACCTACCAGAAGGCCTGATCTCATAACAGTTCTCATCCATAAAGGTTCCACCCAACCATGCAACCCTCAAATGGACATCTCCCATGCGTAATCCCCACGCCATCCGAACTATGTGGGTTTTGATTCCTCTCCTGAGGGTACATAAGAAGACCCTCCATATGGGCCTGATCCCAATATTAAGTATCCTTCTATCCCCCCTGGATGATGATAAACTCAATAGTTCTTTATTATATGGATCGAGTCTACATCACCTCAATAGCATTAAACATTTGGATGCCTACAATGATCTTGCACACTAAGAGTATCCCATGTAGAAACTATTTGAGAATGAACCAAGGATTCACAAACATATGAATACAATATAAATCTATAAGAGTGTCCTAGGACAGCATATCTTCCTCCATTGGAAGGGTGTGGTGACCCTGACCTCCCATTCTCTCAACCAATGGAGTCCTTAAGTGTCGTTGGCTGAATCATCATCAACGATTTCCTGGCTTTAGAATGAAGGTCCATGAAGCATGGATACCAGGGCCATTGGGAATTCTTGGCTCCATGAATAAACCCGTTGGAGACCATCTAAGAAAGTTATATCTGAGAAGGACCGATTGCACAAGTACTTGACCCCACACAATCACCCGCTAGGGCCAATATTTCCCACAGGGTTAGTCCAACCTTCTTTAAAGGATAATGATGTCGAACAGGTCATAACAAAAGAAATGGTAAATTCAACGAGAACCCATTTCTATAGAAAAAGGGATGGTTGATGATACTTGTTGTTCCATTTCTACACCACCCATAAATGCACTACCTCAGATGTGGAACAAAAAAATATGATCCCAACATGAATCTCTATCCAAGGTGGTGGTTCTACCCAAATGTTAGAAGAAAAAAGAATAATACACGTCGGAACATTATTTTCACCCCGATATGCACTAAACATGCCACCATGGAGACAGAAAAAAATGTTGAATCATACGTGAATCCTTTACCAAGGTGGTGGTCTTACCCCACTCAGGCCCCTAAACCCTGCATCAAAAGAAAATGGGAAGGGGGTCAAGTTGAATATCTAAATATGAATATGTATAAATAAAACAACATTGATGTGGTTTTGTGGTCTTTTTTTCCTATATGTATAATGAAAGTTCCTTCAGAGCAATACTCGGACAAAATAACATCCCAACCACCCATGAAGATATGCACATCAGTGACCTCTCAAGGTGTCATAGACCCAAAAACATGCAGGACCCCCTCACCAACACAACATCATCAAATCTAGGTATCCAACATGTTGATCAAATAGTACCACCGAAATGGTTCTCCCCCCATGAAGGAGGCCATGAGATAAGACCTATAGTCTACAAGGGTCCTCCAGCCGCTGCCAGCACCCTAGCACGAGGTGGCCCCAGTGGTCATCTCAACCCATTTTGGGAGCTTATACCTAGAATGTGACAACAAATACCACCCTTATATTAGGGACGCATATGAATTCGATGTTGATAGCTTCATCTCTACTGCACATGGGTCCTACTCACGATCCCCCACCAGAGAACGTCGATGCTGATACTGGACGACCAAGCCTCCTCCCAATGAGGAGGACATTATTTTGAGGGAACCTTCTAAAGAGCGGGAGACCCATGCCCATCGGGCAACCCATAAGGGTGGTGAATATATAATCATAAACACTCTATCACCCTGGTTCCTGAAGAGAAAATCCATCTTACTAACACGGTTTCATTCAATGGGAGACCTATCTCTCTTCCCCCTCTACTCAAGCCCTCCACAGAAATAGGGAGGCACAATATGAGCACATGAACCATTCATCTAATGCTCTATAGTCCTGCCGTGTAGACCGAGCGGAAAATATAGGTAGATATAGATATTTGTCGATACACAACAAGCTCGTCAACCAAATAAGGCGGCAACCAGCTACACATAGTCACAAACACCACCTGATGCATTTCAAGCCTTCAATCTAAATAGTGCAGTAATATGCTATATGCAGCCACAAACACCTGCAGATGAATTTTAATCCCACTATCCAAATAGGGAAGCAACCAATTATGAGCAGATTCAAAAACCGGTGGATGCATACAAAGCCCGTGAGATAAATATAGTGGCAAGTGAGTAGATGAAAATTGTAGCTCATGAATGTGAATACCACCAGTGAAATATAGAAGCAACTAAAGAAGAAAACTAGTGGTAGACCCATTCCTCTACTTCGGCACAAGATAACTGCCAGTATCTACTGGAAACTCATGGGAATCAGAGCAGGCACAAACTCCTACTTCGGCATCGGAATGGGCATTCATACTCATTCCAACCAAAGATGTATCCCAGCACATCCTATAAATGATGTAGGATCAAATGATGATTCTAGACAATATCCTTGAAACATGCCAATATATCATTGCATCAAAGGAAAAGGCAAGAAATTGGGCCAATGGCCCAGTTTCCTCGAATGGAATGGCTCAATCACAAAATGAGTTAGTCACTCTGAATCAGTTATGAATCCCTACTTCACTCCAGGAGGGTCAACAACAATATCCTGTGATATAAAGACAACTGAATTGGGATAAAATACTCATTCCAACTGGGGGATGTTGCTCCAACATTTTGGAAGCTCCAGGGATGTCATATATCCCTACCAAAACTCATGGTGTTCTTAATCATATCTGATTGACATCACGGGACCCAAAAAGACTAGGAATCATATATGAAGCTCTTTACCAATAGAAGATGGCCCTCGATACTTGAAAGAGAGCACTCAAAGATAAAATTCACCTAAGGAAACCAGAGAATGAAGAAAACATACATGTTCTTTCTCTACTAGAAGTTGGGGTTCTTGATACCCTCATTCATATATCAAAAAAGACTCAAGACCTTGTCATTTAATTACCAAATTATTGAAGTGGAAGTAGCAGTTGCGAAGGTCCTCCCCACAATATCGCTACTAGAAGATCTGAAGGTCCTCCACTGAGCACAGATAGGGGCATACTCCATGGATCAAGAATGGTCAATCATGGGAGAATATCTCCTGATTTGTGTCGGTGTGTCCCTCCCCTCATCCTGAAAATCAGACAGTAAGAAAGTCATCCCCTTGCTGTCATTTATCCTGATGGCCCTCCCCATGGTATACGCTAAAGATATGGTTCTCCCTGTAGTTGGACATCTTGTCAATATGGTAGTCCTCGCCATGATTATAGTCATTGTGATGGTCCTCCCCACAATTATAGTTAAAATTAATAACATCCCTATAGTAACACTAAGCAATGAGAAGGTCCTCCCCTCATTACTGTGCATCCAGAAGGTCCTCCCAAGAATATACACTGCTGATACTCTCCCTAAAGTGAGGTATCAAGTAATGATTGTATTCCTCCCCATGATGATAGTCATTGCAAATATCCATCTCACAATGATGGTTGTAGTGACTGCCCTCACTTGAGTGACATTAAGAAGAAAGAAGTTCCCCCCTTACTACAACCCTCCATGAAGGTCCGCCTTAGGGTATATGCCACAAGGAAAAATCTTGTGTTCGGGATTAAAGTTGAAATTGATGCCCTCTCCATTGCAACGCCAATTGAAAAGGTCCTCCCCACAATCAAAATTCAAACTAGAAAGAAGGTCCTCCCCTTTCCAAAAAAATTAGAAAGCTCTCCCATGTTGAGGCACTCAGAAATGAGTTAGACATATCGGGCACTCCATCTATAATGAGTTATATTATTTCTCAACCAGAGGATGGCTAGGGGCCATGATCATTTCTTGATCCTCACCTCGTGCCATTAAAAATATCAATAGGTCACATTCCAACCTGGTTACTTGGAACAAAATTATTAAGAATAAATCGAGCTGGGAATATCAAGAAGAGGAGCCTATGGAAGAACAACTGCATGATATGTTACATGTAAGAAGACAACTAGCTAGGGATAATATACTGGTGATGTATTAGCGTATGTACCCTTTTCACTTCGACATACTAGGAGAGTTGTTTGGGGAATTCACGTATGAGAGTCTCCTCAACATATGGATGACTCTTTGTCTGCTAAAAGAAATAGTCTTACCCTATGATGGGTATTCGGACCACGTTAGCAAGATAGGGGAGATTCTCCATCTAATAGACCTAGAATCCCTCCCATCCTCAAGGCCTCCATAGTCAGAAAGAAGAAAGAAAAACCTTAAACTAGCCAACCTCCATGCACTGCATAAGTTGTGTCACCTCATTGGCAACGCCCCCACTCGAGTTCACATTCGAGGATGGGGAGAACATGGAGCTCTACACTTCACCCCACATCTTGTCTTGTATTCCCCATTGGAAATGACATCCTGTAATTTCATCACCTAGATGAAGTAATCAAATGAACTACCTCCTTATAAAAGATGGGATACTCAACAAAAACCAGCCTTGAGTATGTCTCAAAAGCATTAGGGCCAAAGGGATCAATATACTGAAAAGCTTATGATTAATGAAACTAGGAACATCCTGTAGGAATCCTGCCTAAGGGAATCCAACTAGAAAGCATCTCTCATGTCTTCAAAAGACCGTAAAATATTTGAAGGACAAATGCCTCACTCTTCTCACACCTAAATGGGAGTACGAGAAATTGAAAGGGTGGCAGTAGTGGCAGCTACTGCCACAATACGGGAACAACCCTACCCACATTATTGGGGGAATTATTAAATCAAAATTCCCCCATAAGACCAAAAAATCTAGGTTTTAGCGCATCGATAGGAGAATGGGAACAACCCCATCCCACAGTGATGGGGGAATTTTTACCTCAAATCCCTACACATTAGAGGTATGTATTCCACTATCTAGGAAGAACAATGGAAAGAAGAGTAACCTGTTCCACCCCTTCTTGTCCTCCACACCCTCTGAGACAAAGGTGTTTTACGAGGTCATAAAAGGGCTTTCTTAGGGTCAATATTTTCCAATAAACACAAAGAATACCACATAATGGATGGTGAAATTCCAATAAAGGTCATAGGAACCCTTCATACCATTTGGAACCAGGTACACAACTCTTAATGATGTATTCCTTAGTGATCATGGTCAACATCAACCCCACGGATCTCACAAGAAATCCCACAGAGGGAGAGAAAGAGGAGGAAGATGGTTCCCTCCCAGAGGAATCCCACACTGAACCTGATGTTGTGCATACCCAGTACGAGAGGGAGGTCCTAAATTTGTGTGCCCCCTAAGTCAATCTGACATTACCTCCCACACGAAACCCCAACAAAGAGAAAATTAAATCAAGGATCATCTATGACCAACCTTATCCTCCCCCTGAGAGTGTGCTCCTAACCCTAAAGGAATTGTTGTCCATGTAGGATGATGAAATTAAAGATATCAGATGAATTAATATTTGGCTACGTCGAGGTAACTACCTTGTCGGATGTGTTCCGCCTACGGAACATCAGCAGGTGCTCCTAGAAGAGTTGCCCATACCACAGGCACTTATCCTGGTGAATAAATCCAAAATCAGAGTCCCGTTCAACCCAGCCTTGGAAGGATATCAAGAATTCCCCCCACTAGGAAGACGTATAGAATATATTCATGTAAAAATATAGATGATACCCCTGGCTGGGTATCAACCACAAATTCCAGAAATGCCGGCATGCCTAGTCTTGGACACAACCGCACCATCTGAAGCTCAAGCCCAATAGAATATGCATCAAGGGATTTAAAAACACTGTCTAGTATCTAACGTCTCGACTAGAATCCATGGAGGGGTGGCACGCTATGATACAATCAGAGTGAAAACCCTACCCCGAGTGGGTGAGCAAAGTTTCACCACCACCAAATTTCTAGAACCTCATATTCTTAGTATTATATGGATTGATGGACCCGGAATAGATTTTGAGGTACTATGACTCTTACTGTGACCCCATAATGGGAAATCTTGGGTAGAAAGAAGAAGAAAAACTCAGGTTCTTCATACGAACCCTATAGGGGTCAGCTTTCGTATAGTATACTAGCCTACCAGCCAATTGAATCACATGCTGGGAGGACCTCCAGTGACATTTTCTCTCCCAGTTTTGTTCAACACTGCCTAAGATGACTACCAGTGACCTCGTGAATTGAAAATATTGGGATAATTAAAGAGTATCAAACCTCATTTACAAATTGAAGGTCCTGACATATTCCCCGAACCGACCACTCTCCCTGGATGAGATTCTCTCTATGTGCATCGATAACCTTCGGAATGAATTGTGAACAATGTTCATCCTGGTGAAGTACAAAAGTGGGTTTAGATACTTCTCTACGATTGTCCAAATGATTGAATACTATTATCAATAGACCAGTATTAAGACCTTAGTTGCCCCATCCTTACTAGGGATAATAATGGGAAAAGGTGAAGCTGCTTCTGTCACGCTTAAGAAACCTCAGGCACTAGCTCTAGTTGCGAGGCCCCCACCAAACTATGCGGGACCCCATGTATGCCAATAACCACCCCCACCTTGATAAGATTAGAAAATGGGATTCAAAATAAATTATTTCGATGAATGAAGACATATAGACTACTTGTTCCACGAAAACCATTTCTATGAATATTTCATAGCCTATATGAATTGCAATTTACTATGGATACCGGAGCCAAAGCGAGCTGATGAAGTGGGTCTCAATGATCATCCAAATTATTTTCCCTAAAACTAGATACTAAGACACACCATCAAATAATTCATTGTTTTAATGGATCTCATGTAAAATATGGTGGATTCCAAGCCCAATTATCATGGAATATCTATCAGGGGAAGAAAAAACATCCAACCGCCCATGGTATATAGGCAGAACAGTTCATCCCAACATTGAAAGAATTGTAGCACATCCAACCCCTGATATAGAGTCTAAATCATCTATGTCCAATTCTCAAACCACTAAAGTGTCTATGAAAGAGAAACCCTGACCTAGGAAGCACCGAAATTTCGAGAAGAAGTATGATATTCAAATTTATCTAGCTTCAGTACCAGTAAAATGATCAATCCTAGATGCGTTGAGCCTTTTTTCAGATCATAGGGAGGAACTTATCGATGCCTTGCAAGTCCCCCAGGAGTTCGAGGCTGAAATAGAAGCAACTGAAGTCTATCGGATAGAGACTATTCCCAAAGAATGTTACGATGTCATCTACTTCACATATCGGGATGAAGAAGCCGTCATGCAAGGGCACATCAAACCCTTATATGTGGATGGAAAGATAAATGGAATTGAAATCTAGATTATCATTATTGATAGAGACTCTAGAGTAAGTATCATCCAAAAGAGAAACATCTTTCAGCTGACGACGTTGATTGGGTCAATTCCTGAAATGGATTGGAGATGGCTCCCATCGACCCCCTCCAACAAGATGAGTAAGTGTATGTACTACCAATCAACCAAGTTGAATGTGTAAGTACAAGTCTGTGTGTAGAATCACTTTTTTGCGTGGTCTCTTTTACAACCACCATGTCCAAATACACAAAAAAGCAAGTTGACTCCCATGATGAAAGCAAATTCCCTATCAAATATGCTCTCGGCCTGTCCATGGGACATCAAACCTCCCATTCCTCACACACTAATGAAAAAGATGATTTATCCCCTAGAATAGGAGAGTTTTTCTCCAAAACCCTTTCTCCATCAGAAGAGGAAGATGATAAAGATGATGAAGATGATGATGATTATGGTGATGAAGACCACAATGATGTCCCTCCACCATTCGAAGAAGGTGTCTCCACCACAATCGATGAACTTAATGAGATAAATATGGAACCAAAGATAACCCATGGCCCACTTTGATTAGTGTGGTTATGCCTATCCAGGAGCAGGAGGAATATACCTCCTTCCTAAAGAATAATTAAGATGTGTTTGCCAAGAATTACACAGAAATTTCAGGCCTTGATATTGAGGTTTCTACTCACCAAATAGGCTTACTATAAGATAACTGGGGCTATAAGCAAGAATCCAGAAGGAACCACCTGACGCATGATGCCAAAATAGAGGCTGAAGTTGACAATATGATCAAAGACTACTTCATACGGGAGGTCCAATATCTGACATGGCTATTAAACATATCCCATGTCAAAAATAATAATAGAGAGATTAGGATCTGCAATGACGTTAGGGACCTTAATTTTCATTTCCCAAAAGACAACATCCTGGTACCGATCATAGAATTGTTGATCAATGTGACAGCTGTATATAAAGCCCTCTAATTCATGGATGACTATTTTAGATACAATCAAATCTAGATGGAACATGGAGATGAAGAAGATTCTACTTTTAGGGGCCCTCAGGGAGTGTTCTATAATAAAGTGATGGCCTTTTGTCTATAGAATTTCATCATCACATATCATCCTTCCATGCACCGCATCTTCAAGAAATTCATTGGAAAGTTCATCGAGTGTTATATCGACGATCTAGTGGTTAAATCACGACAGTGCTCGAACCACATGGAAGATCTTGAAACTATCTTCAACAAATTGTGAAAGCATGGTTTAAAGATGAATGCCCTGATGGGCCCATTTGGCATTACCTCCGGAAAATTCCTCACCTTAGTCATATGGCATTGCGACCTCAAAGTCAGCCTCGAGAAGACAAAATCCATTCTATACATGTCCCCACCTCACATCCTCAATGTGTTGAGAGGTCTCCAAGGGAACATACCCTATATTTGACGCTTCATATCAAACCTAGCAGGTATATGTTTACATTTCACCAGGCTCATGAAGAAACATGTTACATATCAGTGAGATAATGATTACCAAGAAGCATTCAAAAATCTCAAAAGATATCTCCTGGGCCCACCAGTGCTAATGGAACCAGTTGAGGGGAGTCCACTCATTTTTTACATAACCACCTTGGAATGGTCATTATTCACCTTTCTCGTATAGAAAAATGATGTTGGTAGTGAGAATATCCTTTAATACCTCAGCTGGACAATGATTGATACTGAAACTCGGTATTAAAAAATTGAAAATAATTTTCTAGCCCTAATCTTCATTGTTCAGAAGCTCAGGCATTAACTACAGCACCATGAGGTCCACCTAGTCTCCCTCTACAACCCACGCAAATATATCATCAACATATAAATACTAAATGGGCACATATCATGATGGTCGGTCGTCCTACAACAGTTTTACATAAGGTATGTTCCCCAGAAGGACATAAAAGGCCAGACGTTAGCAGACTTCCTAGTCAGGCACCCCTCAGAAGAAACAACACGTTTGGATAAAAAAACATCCTAACGAATATCTTTTTTCTATCCAAGAGGACCCCCAGATATGAGAAATGTACGTTGATTGTGCTTCCCACAGCCCAATAGGGAAAAGGATGGAGGATCCAAAATTTACAAAATGGGGTTGGGAATTATACTTGTATCCCCTAAAAAGGCCATCTGGCCTTACACTTTCCTTCTTTCAGAAGGGTGTATAAAAAATGAAGTAGAGTATCAGGCCCTCATTGTATGCCTAGAATTGGTACTTCAGGTGAAATCCAAACACCTAAAAATAAAGGGTGATTTAAATCTAATCATAAAATAAATTAATGCTGACTATTCCATAAAAAAGATGTATTGGTCCCCTTGATGAACCATGTTCATGAACTGATGGAAGATTTCCCATTAGAACCAAAATTTACTTATATCCCTCAGTCACAAAATGACCAAGCAAATGCTTTGGAAAATGCTTCCATAACCTTGGCCAATCCAGACTAGGATGAAACAATCATTAGCACTGCTCACCGCCATATGGTCTTGCCTTTCATCGAGAGAAGTATGAAGGAAATCGGTGAAATTAACACCATATCTAAACCTAATACTAATACCACTACTTGTATGATGGCCATTGTAAATTACCTTCGGAGTGGGGAACTCTCACCCGATAGTTTTGGAAGGGAGAACGTCAGAATATGGGTGGTAAATTTTTTCATGTAAAGTTGGGTAAACCAAGAAAAGGTCCTCTACAAACTAGGCCTTGATGGAGTCCTTCTCAGCTGCATTGATGGAGAGTAAAATGATGCCTTCATGAAAGAAGTTAATGAGGGAGATTTTGGACCAAACCAATCAGCAACCAAGTTCTCTCACCAAATCTGAATTCTTGGGTATTACTAGCCCGCCATGATAAAATATTGTTCCATATTCACCAAGAAATGTCATTCCTTCGATGTTCAGGCTAATTTCATACAATGCCCCTAGAGTTACTTCATGCAACTAAGTACTCCTAGCCATTCATCACCTAGGGAGTTGATACTGTGGGACCTTATCCTCCCAATACATCCAGACAATTCTAGTTCATATTCATTATGACTGAATTCTTTTCCAAATGGGCTAAAGCCACACCCCTTAAAGAAGTTGGGGTGAAAACCCCCATTTTCTCTGTGAATGCCAATGGAATCACCAAATTTGGTGTCCCGCATACAATTATAATGGACATCAACACCAACTTATGCTTTTTTGAGTTGGATAAGTTATTCCAAGTGTATGGAATTAGATCCAACTATTCCGTCCCATTACCACGCAGTGGCCAATGTGCTGATAGAGGCTCTCAATAGGACTCTGTTCAACATACTCTAAAAGATGGTTGATAAGGATTGAAAATCCTATTCAGGCAAGCTCATTCATGCATTAAGGGCTTACCAGACCATGACCCACACTTTCACCCAGGAAACCCTGTACTCAATAGTATACAGGGGAAGAGGTGGTGTTACCTATCTAAATCCATGTGCCATCACTTCTTGTGTCCATTTGTGATCAATTTTACAAGGAATAGAAATCCTAGAGATAGTTTGATTAATTGGAGTAGTTAGATGAGAAAACGCTGCACACTTTACACCATTTGGAAATCGACCAAAACCAAAGTGCACTAGACATCAACAAAAAGGTTCTCCTTTGATATTTCCTCGAAATAGAAATGGTGTTAGTCCATAGAACCCCAATGATACTAAGGAAGAGGCCCCCAAAGATTGAACAAAAGTGGGAAGGACCATATGTTATACAAAGGGTCAATTCCAATGGAGCATACGGCCTAATATTAATGGATGGACAGCTCATCATAACTCCTACAAAAAAAAGTTTGTGAAGAAATACTTCACGTAATGGAAAAACAAACCTAGCCATTTTCCAAACTCTGAGACATTAAACTATGATTAAGATCCAAAAAACAAACCTAGGCAAGGTCCAAACTCTATGACCCTAAACTATGAGTTATAATTCCACCATAAATCCATGGTCCAAGCTCTATCACCTTAAACTATGATTCATTTTCCTGACCACATGATTTTAAACTATATGGTATTAGTTTGTGAAAACATGACAGAACCATCAAGACATGGTCCAAACACTAAAACCTTAATATATGAGTTGTTGTCCTTTCCACCAGATGTTAAACTGTAAATATATTTTCCCAGAAACATGATAGTAAATTGTGACTCATGTCCACATTGTCAGATGTTAAACTATATGGAACAATGCATCCTAATATCATGAAAATAAATTGTGTGATCTTTCATAGAACTATGTTGGTCTTGATTCATGTCCTCAAAGGATACATAGAGACACCTCGATCATCGATCTTAGATGACCCCCCTCATAAACAATGCCTCCATAGTACCTTCTATCTACCAATATTCTAAAGGGAAACCCTTAGAACTCCTTGTTTCTCACATCAAGTATAACCCATGTGATCTTAGGATCACTGTAAGGGATTAACTAACAAAATACAACTATAGAGTAACTTTATAGACCTGGAACCACGGTGGATAGAATGAAAATTCCCATACCCGTGGACCGATCCAAATTGGTACAGGATAAATATAGAACAATGTACACCTTGATTTCTACCCTCGTTGGATACATAGTGACACCTCGATCCACGATCTTAGACTAGCCCCAATAAAAAAATGTCTCCCATCATATTCTCTACCTCCCCACACTTACAAAGGAGGCTCTCGGACCACTCCATGTTTTTCACATCGAGTATAACTCACATGAGCTTAGGATCAGTTGTAAGGATTCTCTTACGCAAATAAGTAGTAGCGGAATATGGTAGGCCTAAAACCCTTATCAAGTGAAACAAAAATCCCCTAATGTGTCCCAAAACATTGTGAAAACATTTGAAGAGAAACTTTAAGAACTACATGTGGCTTGATTCTTGCTCTCGCAGGATGAGTAGTGATGCCCAGATTAGGCATCGCGACCTAGACACCATCAAAAATTCCCCTTCCCCCCATACATAGGTCGGACTTGTATGGGGAGTCCATGAAAGGTCCTATCGCAAGACAATAAAATGAAAAATTATTCCAGAATTATATGTGGCCCAGTCCTCTGTGTTATGAGATTCCGCACATGCCCTTCAGTCATGAGAAGTCAAAAGATCCTACTTCCCCCTCTACATATCATCCAAACCTATGTGGAAGCTCTAGTAGTTCATAGTTAATCATGGTTTCGGTATTCTCATGTTCCCAACACATCTTTCCCATTTTTCAAACTAAATACTCTTAGAAAACTTGTATCCCTATAGTCATTCAAGGCCATCTGAGATGGATGGACAGTGTCCTATAGACACCTTTTCTTGACTATGCACATCATGCCCCGGTGGATCTGCATATGTTTCCCACAAAAACAACCATCAATCAAACAAAAATTCATACCAAGCATATCCCTCTCCTATTTTAGAGTGCCCAATGGATTCCAAACCCCATGTCATTCATCCTGATTCATGTTTCCCCTAATATTATTGTTTACACCTTCTATCAATAGTCATATATAAGGAATGAAGAAACATCCTGATTACGATTAACCCAAAACTGTTAAATATCTTTATGACAGTATAATCATCCTCACTACATGACTATAAACTACACAACATCATGTCATCACTGCACGACATTAAACGGCAATGATGGAATCGTCATTGTTTTATGACATTAAATTGAACAACAATGGTTTCATCTCAATAGTGCCCACAAATATTGATTTTTAGTTTCATAAGAAATGACAAAGAATCCTCATAATCCCTTTTTTCATACCATGTATAGCTCACGTGACCTTAGAGATCTTAGTGAGGGATAAACCATAACATTATGACAAAGCAGCCCAGGAATTTGGTCCTAACAACCTGACCCTAAAAGGCATGTAACTGTTTCCTCCCTCGAGAAGAACCCCATGTCTTGTTCATGTGATGATAAATGACCAGGTATCCCAATGATGTAATGAATGCCTCAACCTATGTATGTGTCATGTATACGTAAGGGGAACATGATTCCATGAGAAAATCACATCCCAAATGTCCCCAATATGTCCAGATACACTCCTACCTTAACCCAAACTCCACGATTTGAGTGATCTCAAATTCCCATTACCCTCTAAGGCCATCTGAGATGGAAGACCTATTTCTGGTGGACAACATTGTTGACTATGCACATAATGCCCCAGTGGCTATGTATATATTCCCCATAAAATGGCCATCAATCAAAGGAAAATTCGTCCCCAAGAGAGGCCTCACTCTCTTAGTATACCAAATGTCTTCCAAGACTCATTCAATCCCTCCTGATCCAGGCCTCCTCAAAGTCATGGTTAACTTTTCCTCTTTACATGAATCCTAGATATATCAAAACATATGGTCCGGATTAATCTCTAGTTCATTTTGAGGTTTCTAATGGTACCCCATATATATGCTTGATGTTTATTCGCATACAAAATAAGAGTGCCCCCACTCAGGTGCACCCCTCATCGAAGGACACATACCATATTCAGAAAGATCCTAATCCCTATAATCATTCATAACCATCAGAAATGGAAGGCCAATTTCCTATTGAAACCTTTTATTGACTATGAACATCATACCCTGATGGCTACGCATATGTCACCCACAAGATTGGCCGCAAATCAAATCCAACTTCATTCCTAGGAGAGTCATTTCTATATTTCATATGCTCAAATGACATTCATGTCTTGTAACACTCTGTATTTGGTAAAACTCATGGATAAAATCTTATATACCTACTTGTGTTTAAGTTTCCCTGATATAATAAAAATACTCCTAACCGAACTGATCATTCATCTACTCTCCCTCACGCAAGTGGGAATCAGGAGGGAATGGTAGTCCACTCAAAGTTGACATGAATTTCCCTAATGTTTTCAGACACAACTATTCCGGCTAGCCACCCACTAGGGCTCCCAACATCAAAATAAATTCAAAATGCTGAAAATACAACCAGCACATCAAAAATGGAAGGTCAGTGTCCTGCAGACACCTTTGATTGAATATGAACAACATGCCTTGGTGTCTCTTCATATGTCACCCACAGAAATGGTCTTCAATCAAAGTCAAATTTGTCCCTAGGAGAGTCCTTTACTACCTATGTATGCTTAAAGTGGCTTCCAATCCTCATTCATGTCTAGAATCCATAAATAAAGGGTCAAGAAAAATCCCTAATACATGTTTGAAGGATTTTAGAACATTACTGGAAAACGGTCTCAAGTCAGGGCCATACCGCATTAAGTTTTGTCAAAGTAGTTTGACCTAAAACATCAGTAATATGTTTGATTGGAAGGACTATGAGCTTCCAGAAAAATAGATTCCATACTCTCCAGAGGAATAATCAACAAAGGGCACCTGTGGGTAAAATCCAAGTATCTATTTGTTTAAAAAAACATTTAGCCATAAAGAAATCTTAAAGAAGGTTAGCTTGAAAACCCGCAAAGGGAGGCCAATGAAAAATCCATGTTATATACAAAAATCTCTTACAAAGAATTCTTAGGAATAAATTAGTGTATTATAAAAAAATACATTAATGAATTTGGGGTTTTTCCATGAAACCTCATCAAAAGTCGAACAATGCTTGGTGAGTCCCACAGCTCAAGAAAAAATAAGTGCCCAGTTTGATTGTTTCAGTTTACTAGTTTAAATCAGGGTTTAAAATTATTCCTAACTGAAATAATTTATACTAGAAGAAAGGGTGATGAGATATTCAAAATCCAAGACAGTTCCATTGAGTTCAGCAAAATATAGAGGAACATCCCCTATTCGGTGTCTCTCTAAAATAAAAAAGGGGAAGAGTACATGTTGTGAATAGGGAAAGAACTACAATAAGGCCCAATTTTCCCTTACCAAAATAATTTCATGTGATCTTCAGGGGCCATCAATAGTCTGATCCAAATAGGCCCTCTCCTCCTTTTCACCCATGACCATTGTGTGAACCTGCTCCAGAACAACATTAAGGCCCCACCATTTCTTATGAATTGCATTATAAACGGGGCGTGAGGAGTCCATTTGTTCCCTAAACCTTGCTACGTGGGCTTCACACTCCCGCAGTTCTTCCTCTTGGGTCACCACCAAATCACGAGACTTCACCTCCTCAACTATCAGATGATGAAATTCTTCCAAAACATCTCGGAAGGTCACCACCTGGTGATGGGAAGAATTGAACTTGGCTAGATTATCCTCGCAAGAGGCAAGGTCTTCTTGGGTAATGAATATTTGGTAAATAAGAAGGTGTTTGTGCTAATTATCAAATCCACCATAACCCAGCTCAGTGAATAAACACCGAAAATGTCACCCTCATCAGTAAAACTGGTCATTGGCATCTCCGCAGCAAGAGAATTTAACTAGAACCATGCCTTTTTTCGCACTACTTGGTGCCCTTCCACAACACTAGTACATTGATCCTCCCCTACTTCCACGTGTCTGTAAGTATGAAGTGTCTCCATAGTAGTGGGGGGGACCTAAGGCATGTCACCCCAGATGGGAGACTCTCTTTTCCATCATATGACCTAGCCACTAGTTCTGGATATGGAAGACTAATCACAGCTTCTAGGATGATCGGTGATACTCGGCTGGGGCCAATATCATTAAGATATTGGGAAATATCCATAAAAGGAGAGTAGTCTAAATCACACCCCAATAAAATGGGTTGTACTGATGAAACACCTCCCAAAAGATTTTGATAGAGAACTAAACATCTTCTTATTACAAGGGTAGGAGAAAGAGGTGTACACATCCTGGCTGTTATAGAGACGGAAGTAGAAGGCATAGTTGTTACACTATTTGCGGTAGAAAAAATGTGTATAATTTTTGTTGGGGAAAGTATGGGGTAGGAAATGGCCAAGGGTTTCTGTACTCACTGAAATGGTTCATTGAGTATCCCGCCGGCATAACAGTCTTCCCATATTTGGGCATATTCCCATGACATAAAGGTGGGTCTCGTTGTGTTAGGAATTAAAATATCCCTAGCAGCACCTTCATGCATCATTATAATCCATAGTTGGTTGAGAATCACAGAATTATATTTTCTCCATAATTGAACAACATGAAGCAGTGCAGTCTATTGAAGGCATTCAAATTTTCTGTAAAACTGGTAGGGGAGGTATGGCTCACAAATGACTACTCGTTCTACACGAGCAGTGAGAATCCTATCACAAAAGTTGATAATGTAGGATCATTCTTCCAAGGAACCACCCCTGTCACCTATCAACGACCCATGAGGGGTAGGATGCGGTGAAAATGAGAAATAAGATGCACCGTTCAATAGCCCTATCGCATCAGTAACATTCAAGGGATTGGGATGAATAGCAGAAATGTTGAGAATAGTGAAATGAAAGTTAGAATGGGGAACCCTTGGGGTATTCAGGTATTCATAATAGGGGAAGTGTTCCACCATCCACACGGACAGGAATTGGAATGTTCGGCTGAGACGATGTGGAGACCTTCCTTCCTGTATCTATCTAAAAAATCCATAATGCTGATAGAGGGTAGGAAGGGGAAAATTAATGGGATGAACCTCTTCCAGTGTGGCTGCCATGATAAATGTATATCCCCGAACCTCGGTGTATATGTCACGGAATGGAAAAATCCATCCACTCAAAAACAAGTTGAAGAAGCCTACTATTCTAAGTGTAGGTGATACATTTGGAAGAAACTCATATCCCCATGTGGTATATCGTCCCACTTAAGGGTATCAAAATATTCCACAGACATTGGGTGGTTTTGATGGGTTGGGTGAGTCTGACTACATAGAGCCCTTGGATTGGGTCAGTTCAGATGCAAGAAAAACCTTATCCATGCTTCAAATGGGATGAGGGAATGAGCCTCAAGGGGATGATCCAGTGATCCCACTACCATGACCAGTAGACTCTTTGTCAGAGGGGGAACGTGGTCAGTTTCATTCCATGTGTTGGACACAAGTAGAAATTTATCATACATTTATCCAAGGATAAGGAGTCCTCCATGCTGGTAGATATCCCATAGACTGATTCTCACCTCCACATGCAGTAGGTGGAAGGTGTTTGTTATTGAACACAAAAATCTCCGCAATTCTGGGATAATTTCTCCTGGAGAGAAGATTGAAAACTGGGAAACCCAAGATGTATGGTACAAACCCACTACCTCCAACTAGTCGTGGGACTCGAGACAGGTCTGATGTACCCAGAACACCCAGGCCCACTCATTGGATAAACATACTCTGGCCCACAAATCCCTCTTGAGGCTCCACCCTCTAATAGTATTTACTTGAGAGATATTGATAATGGATGGGTATTCTCAGACGTCTAGTCTTGGGAAACCATCGCGGCCCCAATGGTTGCCTTGAATCCATGTTGAGCCTCTTAGTATGAAGATTTTCTCTTGAATCAGAGTGGTAATGACTTCTCCCACTCAATAAATGTTGGCATATTCATGACCTTACGGTGACTCCAAGACGAAGAAAGGGATGTCAGTGTCAAGTAACAGCAGAGGCACATTGGCAGTAAGACCAAATCCAAAAAGTGGAGACTGTACAGATAACGGGTAATCTAAGAGATCCAGCATCAAGAAGTTTGTCAATAAGCTTTGAAATGGAATTATATGGGTTTGAAGATGATCATAGTTATTCCCCGACATGGTTTCCATTGTCTTTTTTGGTTTTTTAACAGCCTGTGAAGAAGCCATTGTAACCTATAAAAGAAGATCCAAAAGCTGATGAAAATTCAGTCCGATAAAAATGATTTGGATAAAGGATACGAAATAATGGCTAAAGGATTCAGAATATGTCCACATAATGCTCTTTTTATGGATTATGGAACCGGTTTTTAGTAGCCACACTATGTGTACTTCATGGTACGTGGAGGTAACCCCACCTATAGTTACGGTACGCAGTCACATTCTACCACGTACAGCCATGGTGTGTGAACCATCCATGAGGCATTGGCTTCGGATCATTGGTCGGTGAACAGAAAGGTTCACAGAATGAGGGTACTGAAAACCTAGCCCTTAATTAATTTCTTATTTCCAAATTATGGATTAAATTCTTATTTTCAGATTTTTAATTTTTGAAAGACCAGTTCACTGGTTCAAATTCGGTATACAGACAAGACAGATGGTTAGTGTCCTACTACGTGGAATATGGATTTTAATATGTAAATTCCATAGTTCCATTTGTGGAATCCAAAATATGGTATACAGGTGGAGAAATGTCGAGGAAATCAGTTCATGGGATGTACAGATTAGTTCACAGATGGGATTTTCACAAGGAGTATGGTACCCGAAAGCATAGGAAGATGGGGAAATCAAGAGTGCTTTTCGTCATGACAAACGGTAAAAGAAAAATGTCATGGGAACCTATATATATGTGTGTTTGTGTGTGTGGTCCTTTCTAATGGGTCAATCTGTTCTACCACAAACCATTTCCATTCAGGACTGCTTCTACATTGTAATAGACCACTTTTCATTCTGAACAGATTCCATTCTAATGGGGGAATTTTTTGGGTATTAAAAATTTATCCAAGGGATGAAAATACCCCCCATAAGTTAAATCACTTTGCCTAAAGAAGAAAGAACTACTACCAGTCTATTAACATGAATAGACTCAAATTGAGTTGCAATATTCAGAAGAAATTTGAAAGAATTCATGTTTTCATTTCATTTTATGTGGCCCACGTACCTTCACCAAGAAAGGTATACAGACCGGAATGATCGCAAACCAATATATATGCATAATGATCCCTGAAACAGTAGCCTGTGAGGTGAAGTCCAGCAAGAAAGATAGACCATGAACCGATTCGTCGATGGATTCATACATGAGGCAACCATCTGCATACCATGCCACAGCTCATCAGTTCATAGACTATGTCAACAAGTAGGGCTTTTCAAACCATTACCATGAACCAAAACCTCTGAAAACCCTAGTTGATTGAGTCTTCTACTGGTCAGTATATCTTCATGGGCCTCCTCAAATGGCATCAGCTGCCCAGTAGTTACAAGTGTCCCGATGATATATAAAAGGGAGCATATTAGAAGGATATGGGATGAATAAAGAAGGATTGAATGGGACTCAGATTTTGGAACAAAGAGTTCGGAGAGGACTCAATCTGCCGTCTTGATTCATCACCAGAGCCCGGATCGCGAGCCACTTTCTGCACAGGTACAGTCGAATGTGAACCAGAAAACTAGGTAATTTCATAATAATAATAATTGAACCACGAATCTTAATACTGAACTTCCAACCATATACTTCTTGCACATGAACTCCCCATTAATGATGATCCCCCAGACCCTCCTTCAAAATGGTGCTCCGCGTAGTGTATCGCTACGTAGACTGAACCCAGCGTTGTATTCTACATCAGTATGTGGATAGAACACAAAGTGGTGTGGTGAGCCGCGTACCATTATGGTATGCAGTTGTCTATACCCATACTCACATACCACATCAGTACACGAATGGCCCCTATTCCCACATACCACTATGGTATGTGGAGCCTCCCCCATCCCGCAAAAAAAACTCACTACATGGAATGGGGTGTTTTGATTATTCTTTCCTTTGGTTCCAACCTCACTCCTCCATTACCGTCCCGCCTTCCATAATCCCTCTACTAACCTGTCCTCCGGAATCAGGCCAAAGCCTCCTCCAAATCCATATGGCCCGTAAGATCAAACCATCAGGTGAAATAGTGTGGCCCATTGAGTCTACATACCCGTGGTAAGTGGATTCACGAAGGCTCTCCCCACAACGTTTCGGTCTTCGGGAATTCATGTGAGGCTACATTCCCAGGGTAACCCAAAGTCCAACCTTGGGACGTTAACTTCAACCTCCTCGTTCTATGGATTAAGGGTGATCACAAGATCTTCCATTCAATAAGGAATAGTCATTAGTCGAATGGGATATGTTCTCTCCCCCCCACCCCCCATGATGAGGATGAAACTCCTCCACTTCCTAGAACGTGCTCTTGGGCCCTCACATTGAGGAAATCCCCCAATCATATGAGTTTTATCTGTGTGGCCCTTAATGTCATCTCACGTTAAAGGGTTTGTTGCTTTGCGCCCTCACCCACGATCAACTCGGCCTCTTCCCCTGCCGGCTCTCCCTCCTCCACCAATAGAGTGAAGCATGTACATTGTTGAATAATTAATATACTCTTGTTTCTCACACCAAGCATGGATCATGTGGGCTTAGAATTTTGAGATTATTACAACATTCAAACGATTTAAACTAAGAGAACTCTAATTTTTGACCAAATCTGGATACATAGGTTGCCTACCAGAAGGCCCAAGCTCTAAAGGGTGCCCATCTAAAAGGTTCCACCAAATAATATCCCTCAGACGGTCAGCTTCCATGCGTAAGCCCCAGATAATCTGAACTATAAGAACTCTGATTCTTAACCAAATCAGGATACATAGGATGCCTACCAGAAGTTCCGAGATCAAAAGGGTTCACATCCATAAAGAGTCCACCCAACCATTCCCCCCTCAAATGGAAAGCTCCCATCCATAGGCCCCACACCATCCAAACTACGTGGGTTCTTATTCCACTATTGAGGATGCGTTAGAAGCCCCTCCGTATGGTTTCAATGCCAAAAAAAGTCACCTTCCATCCCCAATAGATGATGATAAAATCCAGAGCACTTTATTACATGGATCGAGTTAGCATCACGTCTGTAGCATCAAACATTTGCATGCCTATGACGATTTCGAAAACCACGGGTATCTCATGGAAAAACTCTTTGGGAATGAACCAAGGCTTCATAAACATATGAACATAGCTTAAATCTATAAGATATCCCCGGAACATGAAACAATACTCACCCAAAAGGGTGCAGTGAACCTAACCTCCCATCCACTCGACCAATAGAGTCCTTACGTTACATCGGCTGAATCATCTATCAAAGAGTGCCTGCCTTTGGAATGATGCTCCCTGAATCATGGATACCAGGTATGTTGGGAATTCTTGGCTCCATAAATAAAACTACTAGAGACCATCTGAAGAAGTTATATCCGAGAGAGACCGATTTCACAAGTTCTTGATGCCCACGCAATCACCAACTAGGGACAACAGTTCCTATAGGGTTAGTCCAACCTTCTTTAAATGATAATGACACCAAATGGGTCATAACAAAAGGAATAGTGAATTCTATGAGAACCCACCTCTATAGAAAAAGGAACATGTGATGATCCTCGTCATTCCATTTCCGCACCACCCATAAATACTCCACCTTGATGGAATAATTGTATTATAAACATGTAATCATATCATAACCATTATAAAGAGATCGGTTTTATAGTTATTTCATCATTAACATAACCTATGAAAAGAAGTATGTTTAAAAAGCATATAACCACTGAAAATGAAACGGGTTTCATTAACATCATGTCGTCAAATCATAATCCATTCAAATAAATAATATGAATTGAATCATTGAATAATTTCTCCATAATGTCATGATTAAGACCAAAATAAGTTATCTTAGACAGGAAATAATTTTGAAATACCTTTTAAAAAACATATCTTGAGGAATATATCCTTTCTACATTGAAAACTTATTTTTAAAACATAATAACTTTTTAAAAACATTCTTTAAAAAAGATATTAAAAAGTATAAGGGAATCATTGAAAATAATAAAATGTTTTTATAATCATTTTTCTTTGAAAATGGGATTCAAATATCTTTTGGAAATTTTTTTGAAAACATTTCTGAGAACATTGTTTTTGAATTCAATAGATTTATGACCGAAGGGAGAGGCAGTCATATTTTAATTAAAAACATTATCTTAAGTAACAATGAGTGTAAAATGGTAACAATACATGAGGATATGTTGAATAAACATTGGATAATAAAATTCATGAGTGTTCTTGAGATATGAATCATGAGATTTAAATAATTGAAGCATAATCATACACAATCTCGAAAAGCATTGAGATTGTATCAATAAATTCTTATTATATGGTAACATGGGATCATACTCTCCATGTAAGAAATGGAAATTACAATAAGTTTAAAAAATAATGAAAAGAATAAATTCTTTTTATAACATGTAAAATGGAAGTATATATATGTTTAAATAGAATCTAGGTGCATAACAAACCATGATTCTCAATGGAGGAAAATTAAGAAAAAACAATTTTTCCAATTAGGTTGCATTCAAAACATAAACCCCATGAAAGATATATCTGAAAATGGATCTTTAAATACACATAAATTTAAGTATAATAATCATTTAATGAATCCATGGAAAGTATAAAAACTACCAAAAAAGTAACTGTTGGTGAATAAATCATGTATCTCACGGAATAAAAAGTGATATGAAATAACCTTACCTTATATCTTGAATCTCATCCTACACATTAAAAACACATATATAATAAATATAAATTTATTATATATCTTTTATTGAACTATTTTATTATATCTAATACCATATATGGTTTCATCATGACCTTATATTATCCTCTTCTTAAAAATCCTTTGTTATGGTTTCACTTTGGGTAAAATTCCCTTTGTTCTTTGAATGTGTCATAATTTGTTATATATTTGGTCATTATACTTATATCACGATTATAGAATGAAAATAATTTTATAAATATCATGTATATTCAATATAATAATTATTATAATTATATAAAGAATATATAATTATGAAATGTAATACCACATTCATGTAGACGGTATGTCATACGTTTGCATGAATGTTATTTCCATTTTTATTATCATATTGAATGAAAGAAATAAAATTATATATATGAATATATTTATATATGTATATATGTATATATGTATATATTTATATATTTATATATGTATATATGTATATATGTATATATTTATATATTTATATATGTATATATGTATATATGTATATATTTATATATTTATATATGTATATATGTATATATTTATATATTTATATATGTATATATTTATATAGGTATATATTTATATATGTTCATAATATCATTAAATTATAATTAAAATTTCATATATATCATATAATTTCCCTAACCCTATCCTTAATAAATTCCTTGTAGTGTGTGAATGAATCACATCACATTGAGGGGGTGGTAGTCCACATTTACCCAAATGAAATTATCGTATTTACACCAAATGGAATGTAAAAAGGTATTTGATAAAAAATTAATAATGAAGCATAAAAAATAATATATATAATATTTATTAAATATATAAACATATTTTCCATCATAATGTCTTTCATGAGATGCGGTAAAGGAAAAATGAACAATCATCGTTTAGTGAGGCGGTAGTTCACCGTACACATAAATAGTTTGTTTGTTACCCATTAGATAGAGGTGTGTGTAAGTTTAAGTTGAAGATTATCATAAAAACATCATAGTATATTTATAATACCGGTTTATTATGAAATAATGGAATAAAAGTGTGTAGGGGATAGAGAATGAAAATTAAAAAAAGAAGCTTGAGGGAAGGCATTACCTATTAATTGTCTAACACGTTTTGGTTTGTGCGAAAAGGATTCATTAGAAAAATTTATTAAAAAGGAGGCTTACATAATGAATTTATGGGTTTTTATGTGTTTTGGGAAGATATTGGCTGAACAGTGGTTTAAGATCTGTGAAGAATAGGGAGAGATAGTGGCCTTTATAGGGAAGGAGGAATGGCACTCTTGTAAATATTTGAAGAGAGAATTCCACCGACATTTTACATGTTTCAAGTTGATCCAATAATAAACCAAAATATATTTAAGGGAGTATAGGGTCTAAATATGGCCATAAAATGGAATTTATACATGTTTATTACTCATTTTGGGTCTTATGGTTCTAGTTTAGTCCCTGGTTAAGCTTAATTTAAACTTAATAAATGTAATTAATTTTAATTACATTAACTAGTATTTTTGGTAAAAAAAATAAGTTGAACATATTATAAGTTAAATATTATAATTATTAAAAATATGGAATAGTATTTTCAAAATTCCACTAACATATTTGGTAGAGAATAATTTAAAATTAATCTCGCAGTCGGGTCGACAATGCGGATTTTTAATGTAAAAAACATAAAAAGTGTGCATAGTTATATATATCCAATTTCAATGTGAAATTGATCTTAATGATCTAAAATTTATTACGTATTAAAAATATTATCTAATTAATATTTTAAACTAATTCAAAATATAATTTATCTTTATAAATAAATAAGATGAAAAAATAGTTTTGAATTAAAGTCTGATATTTCTCACAATTCACCAAAAAATGAAGTTTCTTAAAAATATGCAAGAAATTAACTCTAAGATAATTTAGACATTATAAATTGAAAAATGAAGATTATTTTATTCTGTTAAATTTATAAATAGTTAAATTTTATTTATTATTTTTCAGAGAATGACATTAAAAGAAGTTCATTTCAAAAAAAAATATTTTTAAACTAATAAGAACATTATGAAAAATCATATCATTAATTATCAATATGTATTAATTATATAAAAAGTTCTAAAAAAAATTAAATGTATTTATTACTATTCATATAACTATTTTTAATGATTAGGATATAATTATCTCATTTTAATAATTATGAAAATAAAACGATGTTTTGTAGACTCATTGGTGTTGTGTGTAACATATGCCATGTCAGTGTTGTGTGTAACATATTCCTAGTTGGTGTTGCATGTAATGTATGGAGGTTTTATGTTCCATTTATCATATACTTATTTTGTTCCATGGGAAACTAATGTTTGACTTAATTCACTATATGACGTAAATGAAAATTTAATTTTTTCAAGAAAAACAATTCCATAAAAACTCAGGGTGATACATTGAATTTCATAATTATAATTCAAAAACATAAATTAAATGTGTAAAATATTTTTAGGGGTTATTAATGATAAATTAGTGTGTAAATATCAGGAAATAGGACACCGCATATGGAACTTCGACCATGATTATCAAAATTTAACGACAAATAAATAAAGTAAACTAAAGAGATGACTCTAGTAGTTTCATGGTCTGAGCTAGTGATTAATGAGTTTCTAAGGATTATAAGGGAGTATATGTAATACAAGAGAATTTAATTAATTTTTTTTCTATGACCTCTAGTTAAATATTTATTCTACCAATTCTCAAAATTATTAATTTTATGGATAATACGGAAATGAAATGATGAACATATGATTATGAATTTAAATATATGTCTATTGTTATAAATGTTTGGATGGACTTGGAAATACTTACAAGGAATTGGTTTAGCCATTATTATATATGATTGGGGGAGCTTGGATTTATTTCCTTGGATCAGGTGTTCCAATTATTATATACTATTGGTGGACCTCTGACATATTCCATTTGATATAGTGTTCCATTTATTATACACGTGTGAGGGACATTATGTGTAATTACATGGATATGGTGTGTCCATTATTATATATATTAAGGGAAATTGATAATAGAAACTTCTATTTTGTGTGGACATATAATTAGGGACATGATTATTATAATTTGAATACAGACATCTGATACTAGTTGAAGTAGGTATGCTTTATCTTGAGTGCCTCTATGGGATCGAGGGTTAATGGTTAATTTATTGGTTTTATGTCATATCATACTTTAATTCTAATTGTATATAAATATAAACTTTTATTTGGTTGTCGTAATATTTATTCAAAAATGGTGGTGTCCAATTATGTTTTACTCACACCGAGGTTGGGTCGTCCTTGGTACAAGAGAAGACTACATTATTGTAGAACAAGATAATGAAAAACCCCTCAGATAGATTGCACATCTAATATATCAATGTTGTATCAGGGACTATCAGAACCAATATGCACTTAATTTCATATTTTTTATTTTTTATTTTTTTTTATTTTTTTATACCATATATAATTAATTTCATTACTGAATTGTTAAAATTTTAGATTATTTTGGAATATACACTGATGTCTGGATGTGATGATATTTTATGGATAATAGTTTTATGATTTATGCTATTTTTACACTCCAAATGGAGGGTAATGTCATCCCCATTTTATCCTATTAGACCTTCTCTATTGCAAAACTACCTCTAGCATATAGGGATGCATTCATGATATCATTTGGAAAAAAATTAGTAATTTTGATTGATCTATGGTGGGGAAGTTACAAAGTTGAATTAGATCATATTTTTTTCTTTCTTACTATTTGTGTATGGTGTAGTAGAGATATGATATTTTAATGACATGGTATGAAACTCATGAATGGGGGTATGTTTTCCTCCGGAATTTGACTTTATTGTTGAATTCATTATTTTCTAATAGTTTCTAGAAGGTTTTTTTGTGGAACCAGAAACACCCAATGCTTTGATATCCCTAGGGAACTACTTTCGAAAGTTTGGCGCTCATTAGGGACTTTGACCTTTGATTCATAATAACTCACATTGGTTGAGAGGATGAGGGTTTGGGATCTTCACAACATTTTTAGGGGAATTATTTCCTACTCTGATATTACTTTATAGATTTATGATGTGATCACAAATACTTTTTTAATTTACCAAGTATGATTTGAGTTTCCATTATAATTTAGCCACTAATTGTTAACATGTGTGGAATTAAGAACTTTCTATAAGTATTAATGGTTCTTCATCATTGGAAATATCTGTATATATTCTAGGTTCTCTATCAATGGTTCCTCTCATATACTACTTAGATATTCTTTGTTCCTTATTATAATGATACTGGTTTTCAAGCCACACATTGGGGCACACTGGAGTTTTTGGTCATCGTGGTAGAGGAATGTCACTATAGAATTTATCTTCATCCAGGAAGACTGAATTTGTTATGTTGTTGGGATTGAAACCACGGAGGGCTTCCTATGTATCCTTTTGAAAGGAATCAGAACTCAAGGTGGAAGGTGACTTGTCCATGCTTGGGGCGGGACTAATACTTAAGAACCCTGAGGAACCTAGAAGGAATATAATCAAACAAGTTGAATTTGACCATTCTAGGGATATGTACCAGAGAGAAAATAGTTTAATTAGAATCTTGGGTTTTAACCTCATAGATGCTTCCTATGCATCCTATTTGGATGGGAATCAAATCCCATGTAGTCCGATAATGAGGACCCCTGAAAATGGAGGCCCTCAAGGTTAGGTATCGTAGGGATGTATGGACCTTTGAGATGATTAGTTGGGGTTCATTACCTCAAATGATATCCAAATGAAAGGGACCATGAGTGATGTTTAAACTCATGATGGTTTGGTGGCTTAATTCAGGGTTAAATTTTAAGGAGGATGCCCAGAATAAGGGAATTAGGGATGGACTCCTTAGGAGGGTATCTAGTGAGTATTGTCCTGAGATAAAGGTTTCCTATGTATCCTAGTTATGGTGGGAATCATATTTCTTGTAGTTCATTAATTAAGGTGGATTGAATTAGTATTGTGATCTTTACAAATCTCTATACACATGTGACTCATGCTCGGTGTGAGAAATAATAGGGTGTGAAAGATTCAACAAACCACAAACTTTCCTTCCTTCAATAATGGAAGAGGATGAGGATATGGTGGTAGTTTTCAGGGCTATAATGGAAGACGGTAGGGTTATGAAACATCCCTCTCTTCACTTTACATTTGACGAGGATCCAAGGTAAGGAATGAATGAAGGTAAATGATGTAGAGATGGTAAAGACTGAAACCTCATACATGAAATTCTAGGGGCTTATACGAGGATGGCAGCCCATTGATTTCTCCAGGGAGGGAAATGATACATTTCCTTGGTCAAATAAAAAATAAACTATGATCCTAACCCCCTACCAGGGACTGAAGACTTTGAGTCTTCAAGAATAGAAGGGGAGGCCAGAGTCCCATCACCTAAATCTATAACCTAGAACTCTACAACATTGTCCCTATGGTAGTGTTCCATGTGACCATAGATATACAAATCTGTAAACACCCCATAGATCCTAACCCTCTAGTAGGACTAGTTTTGGAAACTAGTATCCGAAGAAATACAAATACAAATGGGAGACATACAAATGTTCATTTTCCTAAAGTTATTTAAATCTAGAGTTCTTGGTTAAAATTTTAAAATGGTCCATTTCAAACAAGGGATCCAATGAAAGATAAAAAATTTCATGAATGGATTTAAAGGAGGTTTCATGAAAGGATCACATAGGATGGAAGGTGATGTGAACCAAGGAGGACCACGTAGGGTATGGACTGTGTACGGTGTCTCGGTGCAAGTTTTCTTGGGAGATTTGGATTGACATTGGGTGATAGATAGCTTGGATGAATATAAGTGGGTGAGACTTGGATAAATCCTTCATGGATCTTCATAGGTAACCCTAGAAGTAAGTCACACAAGTTCCTGTTTGAGGAAGGGTATTCATGCTAGTCATATTAAATCAAGGTTTTGGGATAATTAGTCACATAATTGTGGTTTATTTTTAAGACTGGCTGGAATTAAGTATTATTGTTACCCTTTAATTCCATCGCATTAGGTGTTATGAAAATACCATGGAGGTTTTGAAGGACTTGGGCGAAGTAGCAGGGTGAACAATGAACCAATCAGACTTAGGGAAATTATTTCATACAAATTAAGGCCATAAGGGTCTAATTATAGGAAAATATGAGACCTTGGAAGATAGTGACTGGTTGCGCAAGTGGGGTGACATGCAAGTGGGTGGAAAGTAGGTTCTTGCGCACCAACGCTACTTGAGAACTTAGGAGAAAATAGCCTTTACATACCGCATGGGGATTCTCCCCCACACCCATTCTTGAGATCAGTTCTGATTTGTGGTCCCGACCCTTCGGTTTGGTGCCTTTGGCACTGTCACGACCCATCCTCGGGGCCCGTGCCGTGACTACCCCAAGCCCGCCTTCCATAGGCTAGGGGCTGGTGACTAGCACCAAAGCGTAATTCCCGATAAAAGGGAAGACATTTCCTTTGTAAAGTAAAAAACACACTCAGAGTAAGCAAGAAGAAGTAAACACTAAGAAATAAATGGGTATAATAGTATGTGCGGAAAAGTAAGTGGGCCAGTATACAAACCCAAACTAGAAGTAAAGTACAACTGAAAAAGGGAGTACAGCCCCTGAAAAGTAAGTTGTTGTGTCGATCCGTCCACTGGAAGTCCCACCTGAAGGGTGGGTACAGATAGCCTCCACATCTCCTCGGGTCCAGCCGTCCGCTCCGAGTATGCCCCGTCCAGTGGTCCACCTCCGGGTACCGACCTGCTCATTGTGCCTCAACCACGATCAGCAATGTCCATCGTCTGCAACCAACACAACGTAGTGCGGGCGTAGCCTGTGCAGGGGTAAGTATAAGCTACTCAGTAGGGACCCCGAGACCCCCGAAGGTCTCCCAGAATCCACAAAGGATAATCCACAATGGAAAGATACAATCACGAAGTAACATCCGACACAGCTTGGGTATATTCCCATACATATACCTAAGTCATCAATTCCTATTCATCTCCAACATCCGAGCCCAAGTACAACCCAGTCCACACAAGAAATCACAACCCAATCCACATAGGAAATCACAACCCAATCCACACAGGAAACCAAAACGTAATCCACACAGGATATCAAGTCAAAATTATCAAAGATAAGGATTGAAAAATCATGATTCAGCTCGCACAGGTATACTTCTTCGTAAGACGATAGAGATGATCAGATATAGCCACTGATTTATCTAAGCCGTCAGACCCACACAGGATCGATAGGTACTAACCCCCGCAGTGACCCACAAAGGATCGATAGGTAACTAACCCCCGCAATGACCCACAATGTTTCGATAGGTAACTTACCCCCGAAATGACCCACACAGGATCGGACCCACACCGGATCTGTAGGCGCCGGCCCACACAGGACCGTTGAGCACTGACCCACACAAGATCTGACCCACACAGGATCAGTAGCACTGATCCACATAGGATCACTGAGTGTTGTAGTCGTCGTCGTAGAATCCATGGAAGATTTTTGTACAGTCGTCATTGTCGTCGCAGTCGCAGTCAGCTCTAGGGTTCCTGCACACAGCAAGCTCATTCGGGAGGGTCCACTCCACGAGCCGAGGGGCTGATACATCAACTGACACATAGTCCAGAGTTGATGTATCCAAATGTTCTGTATCGTCAACAGGAACTCAACGTCACAGACGGCGTGTCAATCCGACGCCCGGTCCGAGAGTTATTGGCCTTTTCATCCCAGGGGCCCGGTTGGTTTTTAAGTCAAAACCAACCCGAACGTACTCTAACTACATCTAATCCTCGAGCTGAGTAAGGCAAAAGGTCCATCTCACTAAGATTAATCCATCAAAGTCGATGGCACATCAATCGGACGTCCGGAGCTCAAGTTATAAGCGTTTCTGCTCCGAGGGCCCAGTTGGTTTCATGTACAAACCAACTCGGACGAACCCAAAGTACTCCGAAACCTTGAGTTTAATATACAAAAACGACCTCCTTGATCCAAGGATCGCATCGTAGCTAACGGTGCATCGATCAGAGGTCTGCAACCCAAGTAATGGGAAAAAGACTGAAAGAGGTACGAAAGTGGGGGATTCGGGCTCGGATCGACCCGACCTGAGACCCCCTGGGTCGGCCCAAACCGGGTCGACCCGACCCGGGTCCGGGTCTGGCCCGCTTGGGAGAGGCCCGGCCTGGCCGGGGCAGCCGGCCCGGCGCGCTGGTGCTAGCCAGGTGGCTCGGCCGTTTTGGCCGACCGGGTTGTGGGGGGGGGGGGCTGCCCCCTATGTGTAACTGTGGCCCCCATGTGGGGGGTTGTTCTTGTCTGGTCAGCCGGGGGTCATAACCCCCGGCTCCTCCCCTAACCGGTCGGCCCGATCTGGCCAGCCGGCTGCTGCCAGCACGGGACCGGCATGGGCCGGTCCCCCTGATCCGATGCCGGTGGCCCGGAACCGGCCACCGATCCTTGCTCCGCCGTGGCCTCATCTGCGGCCGTGGTCCATCTGGCACGGCACGACGGCACAGTGCCCCTCCCCCGCGGCCCCGCTCCAGCCATGGTGTATTCGGGTTTTTTTTCGGCGTGGCGCTATGGCGCCGCGGCATGGTTCGATTTCAATTGTGCGGCGCGACGGGGCCACGCATCCTTCCCGCAAGTTCCTGCGCGGTGTGATGGCACCACGTCACTTTCATTCGAACCGTAACAACACAAAAAAATAATAGAGGAGGGTCGGCCGTGTTTGTGCGGTCTGGCCCCCTCCCGTTAATCGATAGCAAGTGGTCCAATTGAACGAGTAACGTTGACGGAAGAAATCACGAATATCAACAACAATAAAAATCCCCTACCTCGAGCATAGTTTTCAGAGAGGTTCATCGCCGGATTGCACGTCACAGAAGAAGTTGTCACAGAAGGAGAGGGTCATTGGCATTTGTTGATCTCCGAGGAAGGCGTCTCTCGCCGTCGTCTGCCATTGGAGGTCAGCGTTCTTCATCGGCGGCGGTAAGTTCTTTGTGTTCTTCGACGAAGAACAAAGAACCTCAAGACTTCTCTTTTTTCTCCCAAAGTCTCAACACAACAAAACCCAACCATAATAAAATAAGTGTCTAGTCTTATTTTATTACTCAAATCTTAAGAAATTTGAATTTCATACATTCAAATAAAACTCACACATTTAATTAACTTAATTTATCTAATTAAATGGTGAGTTGAAGGAGTTAGGGAATATGAAGGGGTGGGGTTCATGTGGGTCCCACCGCCCTCATAACCTATCTAGGATAGTTTCCCAACTTCCACATAACGGATAACCACTTGTGAAAATAAAATAAAATTGAAGCTCAATTTTATTTTACCTTCCACTATTTTTAACAACTCCTCCCATGAAAACAAAACTCCAGAAAAGGTATTCCTAAGAAATTACCGGCGCTGCGAATTCATCAGTGCCCTCAGACTTCGATTCTGAGCACCGTTTCAAAAGTTAGGAAAACCCGCTTGTTCGTTCACTGAACGTACCCGATCTAAACTTCGGATAAAAATTCAAGGCACACCGGGCCTCGGAATCAAGTGCCGTCAGAAACCGCGCTCTTGTAAAATCCCAAAGAAAATTAAGAAAAATTTCCCTTGATTTTTACAGCTCTTTACAGGCACTGGCACAAACACCAATGAAAATTTCAAAGTCTCACCACGACCTTTTTGATCCCGATCATGGTTGTTTTTTTCCTAGAACATAAAAATCTTATCTTCTCCATCATCCATCATAAAGAAGTATTCATACTTAAACCCAACATGTTTTATCTATGGGAGGTTAACATATTCAATTTCTCATAGAATTTCATGGAACACATTTCATGGTGTAACCCCCCCCCCCCCACCTATAATGATATTCATTTGGAAAAAAAGAATATGGTTCAAAGGTAAAACAAAGGGAACCTTGATGCGTTCAAAAATCATTTTTTAAAATTTTGGAGCTATGTCAAGATTGAAAGGATGCTCTAATTGTTTCTTTAGCTATGGGATAATGATCATATAGTTCAAATAACTGAGCTTCAACAAGTAGTTTTGCAGGTCCTTGTCTCCTTCTTTTATAGGCTTATTTGTCCTTGGGAACAGAAAAATGTTTTTTCCAAATCCGAAATGATGTAGCTGGTGACATGATCATTTCGAAAGGAATAGATCCTGTTTTTCAACTCCTCAAACTATCTATGTCTCAGATATATTTGATCATATTGATGAGGTGGTTTTTTATATTGATTCTCTAGAGGTGGGGGCCTATAGTATGATATAGATTTTGAGGTAGTAGTGGGTACATAAGATTTCATTACTGTAACTGTAACAACCTCTCCTTTTCTTTCTCTTCTTCCCGAAGCTAATGGGATTACTTGGGATTTGTCTCTAGTCTCTACTGTTTTTTTTCACCTATTGAGGAATCTATGATAGATCCCAAAACTGTCATGTGTATTTGAGAGGGATTAATTTTTAATGCAACTCACTGTGGAGATTTTCTATATAAATAGGAAACTACTCCTCTAGAGTGAGTGATATATTCAAAGAGTTTGTTAAAACATTCAAATGAGTGATGAAATATAAAACTCTTTTATTCTACCTTTTCTAGTAGGTTTTGAGATCTATGACTATTGTCTTCTATAACAATGATCTGAACTGGAAAATGAACTTTTGATGGATATTGTCCCATCCACTGATCGATAGAGACTGAAAACTCATTTACCATACAAAGGTTGTTCCCTACAATGATTGTATGAAGCATCTAAGTTTCACTAATTCTTATTGCTCTGGGGTCCCCATCATTGGATCACAGTGAGAGATGTAATTTGACATGTTCTCCTCCAGAACTCTTGAGCAATTGATGATTGGATATGTCGGATTCCAAAATTTTGGTAGGGGGTGAGTCATATCAACCCATTCGGGATAAGCCTTATTTTCCAATTAAACACTTACATTCCATCCTTACATAGCTTCCAATTGAATTGATAATGAATTAATGGTGTTCATAACAATTTGACAAATATCTAGCTGATCTGGGACAGAAATAGGTGAGTCGGGTGGAGAATAAACTAGTGTGGTGACTCGTAGTACCATTGGTGGTGGTACTACTGGTATTTTCTATGGATAACCCATGGGGAAAGTCCGGTAAGGATGTGCTTGAACCTTCCTAGGTTGTACTTTAAATGGAGGGAATTCATTATCTACATCAGTAGTTGCAAAAATTCTTTCTTTCTAAGGTTATAATTCTAAAAGTGCAAGATGAGGATCTTCTTGTGGAGCATATCAGGTAAGAGTGCTTCCTAAGAGTAAGTCTACATTGTGGCTTCTCAAATCCTTTATCTCCCCCTCTTGTAGAGAAAATAATACCTCAAGGGAAAGGGATTGACATTCTCTGAGGGAAAGGTGATACATGTTCTAACCTTTAGATTTTCCCTTAAAAGGTACCTTTTGAAGAGGTGGATGTTTATTATTCAATGGGATGCCTAAGTTTTACGTAAGAATCTGATTTCGGGCATGCACAGGTCCTTTGTTTTAATCTGTGTGGACCTCAATATGAATGAGAACCTCATCCTATAACTCCCCTGAACTGGACTCATTTTCTGAAGGATCTTCAATGATTTCATTGATGAAATTCACCAACATATAATGCATTGGCAGTATTGTATCAATATCTTTGAGCATTTTCCTTCTTTTCCATTCACCATGTGATATTGTACTTCTATTTTTTGTTCTCTTGGAATTGTTTGGCAGAAAAAAACCTAAAGGGAAACTACTGACAGTTCGGTTATATGTTCATTTTTTGAATTCTTCCCTAATCAGGAGAAAACTTACTTCTGTTGAGGAGTGTATTGTGAATATGAAAAAGGTCATAACCCTATAGGCTAGGGATAATCCTATTATTCTTTATCCACACTTCAGGATCTATTTTTTTGACTCTAAGGGTTTGGTTAAAAAATCTATACCAACCTTGTTCTTTTTATTAAATACTTAAAAATGATTTATTATATAAACTTTACTTGATACAACATGGATGATCAATAGGTTTAGTGTCTTTGGGGATTAGTATCATTACATAACAACATAAAACATGAAATACAAAATCATTATTGAAAACTGCTTTTACATGACCACTACATTCCTTCATACTTAGCATTGGTTGAGAAAACATGAGGACAAGCATAAGAAAAGGGTGATCTATAAATCCCAATAAGGGAATAAACATGTAATAACTTAAAGAATAAAATACATGTTGGGAAATAGGCAGATCAATGGAGAACAAGAGATATATGAACATAAAGTCATGATAAAGCATGATAATCATAAAATGGAAATGTGGCAACAACACTTAACATGGAATTAGCATGAGCTAAGGCTCATTTCACATGGAGAATGAGTAAATCCTCATTGCACATGAAGCATGAGTAAACCCTCATTGAACTTGAATTATCATGAGTCCACACTCATTGCACATGACGTATCATGATACTATACTTTACATAATGCATTGGAGTGCTATCAGGGTGCACCCTTCTTATTCATTTCATTTCATGAATAAGTGTGCCACATGGATCATAAAACATGGGTTTATTAAACATAATCATTTATTCCACTATATACGAGTTTGGAATTCATACATGAAGATTTATAATAAATAAGTAAATGTTCATAAAGGTGAATACCCTTGAGAGAGAAATGGTCATGGTATTCACTACACGATGACATTAGATTGGAAAATTGTAGTGCAATTTCAGCCGCATAACGGCATGAAATAAGAACTCATAAAAAACGGTTGATGAGAGAGAAATAAGTGTCTTGTCATATTCACATGAAATGGAAAGTAAGGGGGGTCATATATATACATTTCCTAAAAAAATAATGGAATTTAGATGTATAATACAAAATAATTACTTAGATGTAATTGACGAGAGATAATTGAGATATTGGGTGGGTTTATATAGGGAATAAGAGGGAATTCTTTATTATTTAGGTTTCAGACACCTCACATTAAACTAATCAGACCCACAAACCAGCACATAGTTTTTTTCCCATGTTTTTTTCAAAAGGGTAGTGTAAAACAATATTTTATAAATCCAATGGCCTAAATTCTTAAAATAATAGGGTTTATTATGTGGATGTGAGTCACACTCACAAGGAAAACAATTTAAAAAGACAAAATGTATTATAAGCCTTGAAGGGTCGACTAAAGCTTTGTAAAAAAAATAAAATAATCCCAAAATTAAATTATTTTAATTTTAAAACATATATTAGTAGAAAATATTATTTATAGTATTTTATTACTTCACTATTGGGTCATTATGATGTCATAAAACACATTATATATTTTAACGATATTTAATTTTTACCCAAAAATTCGACTATCTCGGAAAATTAGGAAATATTCACGGTTTGATAATTCCAAAATCCCGATTCCAACAATAATATTTATCTTATCTATATAATTTTATAAGTATTTGAATTTTTACTTTTAAAATAAAAACTAACATTTATCGAAAATTCAGGGGTTTTCACAAAAATAGCATTCAAACCTTAATAAAAACTACAATTGCATTCATAATCTTATAAAAACATTTATAATTAATAAAAAGTAATTTATTAATAAGAAAATTTTGTTAAATTTTTATTTAATCCAAAATCTATTTATTCATAAAAATAGATTTCTTAGTTGAATATGAACTAAAATTACTATTTGTGCTTTAAAAATTATTTATAAAGTAACAATAATAATATGAATACACATTATATATAAAAAAATAATGTAAAATTTCATAGAGCTAGGGTCTTGTTACATAACCCCTTATAACACCCGCATAAGTCCGAAGGGTAAGGTGTGCGATGCTGATAGACTCTTGGGGTGGCTCGGATAACATCGCTCGGGTGGTAATCACTATTAACTTCCACTTCTCCTGTAGTTAGTTCCTCTCAAGGTTAATGTGTTCAACCTCAGCTTGGGATTGGACAAGATCAAAGCCCAATGACGCCACATCATTTTTGAGCTCTGAAAAATGGGCTTCGTACATGGCTAGTCTATTGGATGAGGCTATCACTTCCTTTGTCTGAGTAAATTAGATTTGTTAAAGCCCTATATTTATCTAACAATGGGATCACTATTCAATGGCTATATTAGCAACGGTCACAATTCGTAAAGGTATTTTAAAATCCAGAAACATAAAACTAATGAAGTTAACATTTTATATATCCATAATAATACATTTAATTAGATCAAGATGAATTTTCATTAATTAATTTTTGGGTGGTTACAATATTCCCCCCTTAAGAAATTTCACCCTAGAAATTTTCTTTTCCCATACTAAAACATATGTGGGTAACTCTGCTTTATCATTTCATCTGATTGCCCTGTCACTACTTCAAAATTGGGGTTTCTCTACAACTCCTTGATGAGGGGCACTGTCTTATTTCATAGGACCTTTTCTCTACGATCTAATATCTTTACTAGTTTCTCCTCGTAATAAGGATCATCCTCCAGCTATACTACCTTGAAAGATAGTACATGTGAATGGTCTGGTATGTACTTACTTAAGAGGGAGACATGAAAGACATCATGTACTTAGGCCATGGAAGGTGGAAGTGCTAGTTGATAGAACACCACCCCGACACGATCAAGAATCTTGAAGGGGTTGATGTACCTAGGACTTAACTTCCCTTTCTTTCCAAACATCATGACCTTATTACATGAAGATATGCGTAGAAATACCATGTTTCCAAATTTAAACTCAAGGTCTCGTTGACGGTTATTAGCAAAACTCTTCTATCGACTCTTGGATACCTTGATATGCTTCTGAATGGTTTTCACCTTCTCTACAATTTCTTTGACCATTTCTGGTCCTAGAAGCTTACACTCACTGACTACATCCCAACACGCTAGTGTTCTGCACCATTTCCTATACAAGGCTTCATAAGGTTCCATTCATATACTTGAGTGGAAACTGTTATTGTAGGATAATCCAACAAGAGGAAGATGTTGATCCTATCCTCCTTTAAAGTTCATTGAACATGTTCTTAACATATATTCCAGTGTCTAAATAGTTCACTCAAATTGGCCATTCTTTTGAGGAAGGTAAGTTGTACTGAAGTTTAGTTCAATATCCAGAGCATGAGGAAGACTCTTCCAAAACACATAGGTGAATCTTGGATCTAGATCATTTATAATAAATAGTGGTACTCCATGCAGCCTTACCACTTCCCTGATATATATTCGTGCATATTTATCCAATGTGAAATCCTCTAGAATTGAAATGAAGTGTGCAGACTTTGTTAGATTATCTACAAAAATCCAGATTTCATTATTTCCTTTGGATGTCTTCAGAAGTTTGGTGACAAAGTCTATGGTAATGTTCTTCCATTTCCATGCTTGTATGGGGAATGGTTGCATCATCCCCTTAGACTTCTACCTCTATGCCTTCACATTCTTACACACCAGACACATTGATTTATACTCAGTGATCTCCTTCTTCATATTATCCCACCAATAATTCTCTTGTAGATCTTGATACATATTTGTGTTTCCTAGGTGAATATAGAAATTTGAACTATGTGTATCATCCAAAATTTCCTTCTTCAGCTCTGGACTTGATGGAACACATAGTCTTTTCCCAAATCTCACAATTCGTTGTTCATTAAAATTGAACTCTGAGGATTTCCCTTTTCTAATAGCTTCCACTTTCTTCTGAATTTCCACATCATTATTTTGAGCATTCTTTAACCTTTACAAAAGAGATGGTTAAGGAATCATTTGTGAAAGGATTGATGATTTTCACTTCTTTATGATTTCCTTGTCCATCTTCATCATGTCTGAAAAGATCGGATCCTTCTCAATTCTCATCAATGATAAAATTTTTGGGTCCTTTCTACTTATAGAATCTTTCACCTTGTTTACTTTCCCAGGGTTGTAATGGATTGAGCAGTCATGGACTTTGATCAGCTCTAACCATCTACAGTGGAGCATGTTAAACTCATTCAGTGTGAATAAATACTTGAGGCTTTTGTTTTGCTTATATATTTCAAACTTCTTCCCAAAAAGATAATACTGCCAAATTTTTAATGTGAAGATCACTACAGCCAACTCTAAATCATGTGTTGGATAATTCTGCTCATGAACATCCAATTTCCTTGAAGCATAGAAATTGACTTTTTCATTTTGCATCAATACGCATCCCATTCACTTCTTCTAAGCATTACTAAATACCAAAAAAAGTTCTCCAATTGTAGGTAAAGTGAGCACGGGCGTAGTGATAAGCCTCATTTTTAACTCCTTGAATATTTCTTCACATTCGTCACTCCAAGAATACTTTACCCCCTTATAAGTTATCTTGGTAATAGGGTCGCAAAATCGTGAGAAATTTCTCACAAATCGTCAATAATATCCATCTTACCTGAAGAAGCTACGGATATCCATTATCGATGTTGGCCTCAATCATCCCTCAATTGCATATTTTTTAGAGGGATCAACAGATATCCCATTTCTTTTGATTATATGGCCCATGAATGTGACCTCATTCAATCATAACTCACACTTTTTGTACTTTTCATAGAGCTTCTACCTTTGCAAGGACTCTAGTACAGTTCTTAGATGCTCCTCATGATCCTCCTTGGTTTTGAAGTATATCAGAATATTGTCTATAAAGATTACCACAAATTTTTTGAGGTAATATCTAAATAATCTATTCATCAAGTACATGAATATTTCTGGAGAATTGGTGTCTCCAAAATGAATTACTATGAAATCATAGTGCATGTATCTTGTACGAAAAGCAGTCTTGGGGATATCTTTCTTCTTCACCCTTACTTCATAATATCACAACTAAAAATATACCTTGGAGAAGTATTGTGCTCCATGCATCTAATCGAAAAAGTCATCAATTCATGGGAGAGGATACTTGTTCTCGATCATGATTTTGTTAAGATTACTATAATCGATGCAAAGGCGCATTTACCCATCCTTCTTCTTGACAAAGAGGACTGGTGCACCCCATGGTGAAGCACTTGGGAATATAAATCCTTTATCCAGATTCTTCAGTAGTTTTTTCTTCATCTCCCAAATCTCCACAAAAACTAATATATATATATAGAGTCTTGGATATTAGAAATTACCCAGGTATAAGATCAATTGAGAATTCAACATATCTTCTAGGAGGAAGGCCATGCAATTCCTCGGGAAACACATCAGTGAATTCCCTCACAATATGCATGTCAGTAAGTATGATTTCCTCCTTAGACTCAATCATTTTATCCAGATACATGTACTCAATGGGAATTAATATCCATGATTGAGATAATGGAGCTAAAGAAGATTCATCATCATCCTTTCTCTTGTATAGAATCAGGGGTTGATTCTCCACATAGAGATTGATTTCCCTCTCGCGACTATTTATGTTGGTCTTATATAGAGAAAGCTAATACATGTCAAGAATTGCAATAAATTCCACCAGAGGGAGTATGATGAGGTTCGCTGGGAAATTAAATCCATAGATTCTGACAGGGGAGGAGTTATATTCATGGGATGCAATGATTTCCCCATTTTTCATACTCATTGAAATCTTTACCTCCATGATTTGTGGTGGTGCTGGGATTGTTCTACTAAACCATTGGGATATGAAAGCATTTTGTAGAAATATGGGTGATGACACTACCTTTCACTTTTTTATTCCAGTTCCACTTATTTACTTTATCCATAACAAAAAAAAGGGAATATATCTATTAACCACATAAAGGGGAATCCAAAGAAAAAAAACATATGACTTATAAATTACTTTTATTTATTTAACTAATGAATCTATAGGATTCAATCGATGTTATCCATGATCTACATTCTAACATATATTTTTAGTGGAATTTTTTCCCTTAATAACAGTTCATACTATATTTGTGGATATACCAATGCATATCCACTGCGAATATTATAACCAATGGTATAGCAAGGCCTATTGTCGTGAACCAGTTCTTGTTTGATTCTAGCTCAAAGCAGTGTTTTTGGGTTTTACCCCTTGGATACAACTGTGCCAAAGTCACCTCTAGCTGCTCGTGTCCCGACAGGGATGTATTTTCTTGATAAACCAATGACACAGTACTCACCAACACTTAGGGGTGTTTCTTTTATACCAATTATTTTCTCTATTTCTTCACTTGGGTTTTCTAATCCTAATCCCAAAATAGATAAACTTATCCTCTCATACAAACTATAACAACCATGTTCATTTTATTACACACTTAAACAAGATTTATTACATAAACATCACTTGATAAAACATGTAATATTGATAGGTTTAGTGTATTTGGGTCTTAGGATAATTACATAAAAACTTAAAACATGAAATATAACATTTTTATTGAAAACATACTTTACATGACCACTACATTCCCTCATACTTAGCATTGCATGGGATAACCTGAGGACATACATAAGAAAAGGGTGAGATATAAATCGCAGTAAAGAAATAAACATGGAATAATAGGAAGAATACAATTCATGTTTGACAATAGTCATATAAATGGATAACAAGTGAAACATGAACATAAAGGCATGATAAAACTTGATAATCATAACATGGAAATGTGGAAAAAACACTAAACATAAAATTAGCATGAGCCAAGCCTCATTAAACATGGAGCCTAAGTAAATCCTCATTGCATATGAAGCACAAGTAAACCCTCATTGCACTTGAGTTAACATGAGTCAACACTCATTGCACATGATGTATCATGATACTATACTTTACCTAATGCATTGGGGTGCTTTTAGGGTGCACCCTTCTTAATCATTTCATTTCATGCATAAGTTTTCCACATGTATTCATTAAACATCATCATTTATTCCATGATAAATTAGTGTGGAATTCATTCGTGAATCTTTATAATCAATAAGTAAATGTGCATAAAGCTAAATACCCTTGATTGGGAAATGGGCATGGTATTCACTTCACAATGGCATTGGCTTGGACAATCGTAGTGCAATTTCTACTACATAACGGTGTGAAATAAGAACACATAAAAATGGTTGATGAAAGAGAAAGGGGTTAAACATCATATTTACATGAAATGGATAGTAATATACAAGTCCAAACAAACATAATCAAATTTAGATGTATAATAAAAAACAATTACATAGATGTAAATGAGGAGAAATAAATCCCTCACAGAATCTCGACATGGTAATGGGTGTATGTAGAAGAATTAATGGGAGAGAAAGGGCTCTCTCATCATCCAAACATAAATAGAGAGGTATAGGGGAGGTTTGAAATCATACCCCGTCAATTTTAATTGAAAAAAAGGGAATAAAAATTTAATGAAAATTGGACAAAAATGAGAAGGGATGAAATCACGTACTTGGAAGTGTGATCCAAAAAGCATGGGAGAGGCTTGAGAGAGGCTTATTGGGAGCTTGGGGCACATTTGGAGGATTCTAAAGAGGGGATGGCAGGGGTTTGTCGAACTTCAAAGTATTTTAGTGAGGAGGAAGTGGGATCATCGATGGGTTTATATAGGAAAGGAGAGGGAATTCATTATTATTTAGGTTTGGGACACCTCACATTAAAGTAATCAAAACCGCAAACCAGCCCATTGTTTTTGCCCATGGTATTTTCTAAAGGGGAGAGGAAAATACTATTTGGTCAAGAGCGAAGCCTAATGATGCCATCTCCTTTCCGAGCTCTGAAAAATAGGCTTTGTATGGGGCAAGTCTACTAAATGAGGTCATTGCTTCCATGTTCTGAGCAAATTGGATTTGTTAAAGAAATATATTTATACTAATCATGTGATCATTGTTCAATGAATATATTAGCAATGGTCACAATTCATTGCGGTATTTTAAAATCTAGAAACATAAAACCAATGAAGTTCATATTTTATATAACCATAATATGACATTTAATTATATCAAGAGGAATTTTCATTAATGAATTTTTGGTTCAATAAAAAATCCCCCAACTTTGTGGGCCAGGGTGTCTCATGAACTACTATGGATGATATCGGCATAGATTCTATTCTAATTTAATGAATTATAGCATGAATTTTGGATGATTTCCTTATTCAGAACTCACACAAATAAACTTCTCCAGAAAAACGTTGTGATATTTCAGACATTTTCACAATCTGACATCTAATATCCTCTAGGTGGGAGGCAGGCTCGATGGTCTCAAACACATGATGAAAAAGTATTTCAATATATTTTTTTCTTTGGGCCTTACAATGTTGAAAATTAGAATAACTCAATTCTTACTGATCATCTCTTCCTTCATGAATATATTCTATTTTTTGAAGCTTTCCAAGATAAATAACTTTGCATGAGACCACTTTTTGTGGGAATATCTATCTATGTAGTGCAGTGAAATGATATTATCCATGTACACCCCATCATCTGATATGAACACAGATGGGGTATCTCCGATCAATCGTCATAACCTCATTAATGCATCAAGTGATTCCCATTGAAGAGCCCCTTGTTGTTCTTTGACCTTTGGATATCGAGAAGCCAGAAGTGATGCCAATTCAATTTGGAATTTTAACACTTCTATTATGTTGACATGAATTTTATTTTCATCATATGGTAATAACTTTGATTTTATATAATGAAGTGTCTTCCCAATGTTGATTCAGATATCATGAATAATATATTATTCCAGCATCTATTGAATATTGTATTGAGGATTGGAAACAGGATAGAACGTGACTGTTATTTGACTCTTAGATTATTGTGTGAATATGTTCAACATATCCTCTTCTTATTTTTTGATATGTTTCTCTACTTGATCAGACCAAGTGTGTAGCTTTACTGCCACTTTATCATGCGTTGAAATATCAGGAGAGAGATTATCTATTTCAATGAATGGTTTGTGGTATGAGGGTGGTCCAGAGAATGACTATCACCTTGGCCTATCCTCCAACTGACAAATTATTTCACCATCTAGGGAAACAGCATCAGACATAACTGCCCTTGTGTTCTTGAGTGCCTCAAGATAATAGGGAATTCTTATCACTACATTTTCCATTTTCTAATTCTCTTAACATTGTGAATTAATACTATGGAGAAGAAAATTGTAGTGAATGCCATCATAGGGATGATGGCCATGGATGATTAAATTAAGGAATAAATCCTCCTTCCCATTTGTCTTCTATCCATACTAAGGGTTGTCGTAGAACTCATGAGGATATAAGATCTCAATATATACTAAATTTTTCTGAAGAAATCATTTATAATGAGGACCATCAGATTTAATGTTAATTCTCCCATAATTTGTTAATGACAGAGTAGGATCTTGAGCTGAAATAGATAAATGTTTGAGGGCATCGAGAACTCCATCATTGAGTAGTGCCAAATCACAAATTGGATCGTGATTTTCCTACCGTTTTTGATAATCCTATTTTTTATATTCCTTTATATGAATTTAGAGCCACTATCTAGTAATAGTGGATATCATGCGAAGGTGTATGTGCCTTCCTTATAGTGGATGTCAGAATAGGATGATTATCATTAATTGGAATGGGTGTATGTTCTTAATCTGGTTATCATTATGATATCGGGGAGTTTTCCTCATGAACATCCTAGACATGAATGGAGGTATGTATCTGCTCTATGGTGACATGTTGATGAGACCCACATCTTGTGGGGAAAGAGTGATGATTATATCCATTATGTTTTATTATTGTCGCCATTATGATATTTTGGAAAGTCTATAGGATAGGATCAAGCATTTTCATCTTCCCTTTCACCATATAAATTATGTGATTTGTGACTTAAGTGTTTAGAAAAATAATATACATCCATTTTGTATGTGGAGTAGGGATATATACCTGCTCATATCCTCCCTTTCCAGTCAATGGATTCTAACGGTACTCGTGGGAAGAGTTTTGTGTCTTCCCACTTCTTTTCATTGGTACATTCCAACTGAACTCTCCGTGTGCATCCAGATGAGGCTACTGGAAGGATTTATGGGATCAGGTAGGTGTATGTTCCTACTTGCGGGTCGCCACTGAATTGTTTTGTCGGGCTACCCTGAATGCCTCCAGATGAGTCAGTTTTCTAGCTAGATGGGTATAGGTGGGTATATATTCATGCTTACAGTACACCAATAAATTAGAATGGTGGTATTCATTTGATACGATCAGACCAGTTTTTTGGTTGTCTGATTGATGGAGAATATGTGTATGTTCCCAATAATTGTTTGCCACAAAACAGGGTAAGTGGGATTCTTCAAAGGGTAAAATGTTAGGATCCAACTCCTTGTTAACTGGTTGTTGTCCCCGGTAGGCTGTCATGTATGATCAAGCCTAAGTGACCTGGTCTAGACATCTAAAGGAAACACCCTAATCATGTAGAACGTTTACTCCCATGTGGCACTAGTAGTTGCGATTGTTGTTTGGGGCCCTTGGGAAGGACCCATGTTCCCTCAGGACGTGTTTGTAGGTGCCCTCTTGGTCCACCACCTTGTAATAAGATAATTTTTGGTGATTACATTCTGGGGATAATCTTTTGAAATAGTTGAATACGGTGGTTGGAACCATATGCTTCAAGACCACTTATCATCACTGACCAGACGATCAGGGGTTATTCTTGATCTAGGTGTCTTGTCAAGTAGCCTCCAAGGATTGAATGGTACTGTGTTTATGGATCTCTTGAACCAGTGTGTTAGAGACCCAGTGTTGACAATGTTGAGTTAGTGATGGAATCCTTTGTGTAGAAGAGGATCCATCCTGAGATGAAGCATGGGTGTTCATGGGAGTAGACTTGAAGGAATCCATTTGAATTGTTGGGAGTTATTGGGAAATTGTGCCTATATATATGAAAAATGCAAACAATGAACTTTGAAAACTCATTCAGGAGTACAAATTCATGATTGATTTCTTTTTTCAGACCACTTTTTTTAATTTATTACGGCTTTAAATATGAATAACTCTATCATCGTTGATTATGGATTCACATCCGGTTCATAATTTTTTTGTTTCCCTCAAAATGAGATTTCTATGGGAAATCATTATTTCTGAATGGTTTCCAATTGGATTGTTTGTGGAAATTAAATCACTCAATGATTATGCATCCATAGGGACAGAATTTCCAATGAAAGAATCTCATTATGGACTTTGACCTATGATGCTTAAGAACTCACATTGGTCGAGATGATGGGAGGTCGGGCTCAACCCACCCTTTTGAGGGGAACTATTTCTTATAATGAGACTCTCTTATAGATTTATGATATGTGCATGAACCCTTTATTAATATACCAAGTATGATATGAATTTACCTTATAATTTATAAATCAATTTTTAACATGTGAGGAATTAAAAATCATATGTATATATTCAAGGTTATTCAACAATGGAAGTATCTATATGTATTTGAGGTTCTCCAACAATGGTGCCCACTCATATACTATATAGTGATACTTTGGTAGTCATTGCGATGATGATGGTTTTCTTTCCATATAGTGGGGAACTCCAGAGTTTTTCGTTATCTGGGTAGATGAATTTCACAATGCAATGTATCTTCATACTGGGAGAAAATACTTGATATGATGTTGGGATAGAACCCATCGATTTGATTCCTACATAACCTTGTGAATGGAATGAAAACCCACGAAGTTTAGTTCTTCTTAATGGAACACATCATTCATTTTAAGGTCATGTGAGAAGGACCCAATAGTATAGTTTAATGTCATGTGGTATGGATATCTAGTGGGAAGGTGCAGTAAATCTTGGTGTTGGGATTATGCCTAAGAATCTTGAGAAACCAAGATGGAATATGAGCTTCCATGTTGAATTATAACTTGCTAAGGATATGAACCAGAGAGAACAGGTTTGATTTGGAATGTGGGATTTGACCTCAGGGAGACTTCTTACGTATCCTGTTTGGATGGGAATCAGACTTTATGTAGTTCAATAATGAGTATCCACACCTATGGAGGCCCTCAAGGGTATGTATCACAGGGAAGTATTTCTCTTTGAGATGATAGGTTGGGGGTTATTCCTAAGAAGTATTCCTTAACGAAAGGGACCATGAGTGATGTATCAACTTATGATGGTTTTCTAGATTAATTCAGTGTTTTATTCTTAGGAGGATACCTAGATTAATGGATTTAGGGTTCTACTCTTGAGGTGGATGTCCAGTGATCTTGGACCCTAGGTGAAGGGTTTTTATGTATCCCAGTTATGGTGGGCATTGGATTTCTCAGAGTTCATTCATTTAGGTGGATTGTATGTGAGTTTTCATCATTACATAACTCTATGCCCACATAAGTCGTTCGCATTGTGAGAATCAAGAGGATGTGAATGATTCAAAAAACCACACACTTTCCTTCCATAGAGGATGGAAATGGGAGGGCTATGGATGACGAGGTTAGGGTTATGACACTCCCCTCTCTTCACATTACATTGTATGATGGTCCAAGGTAAGGAAGGAATGAGGTTGAAGGATGTAGATAGGAGAAATAATGCAATCTCATACATCAAAAGTCTATGGGATTACACTAGCATTGTTTCCCATTGATTGGTCCTAGGAGAGGTGGGAGACATTTCCTTTTTCAAAGGGAAATGAAACTGTGATCCCTACACCCCTACTAGTGATCATAGCCTTTGAGTCTTGGAGATGTAAAGGGGATAACATAGTCATATCCCTGGAATCTAAGACAAGGAACTCCGCAACACTTTTCCTTGGATAACTGTTCATGTGACCATAGATATACAAATCTAAAAACTCCCCAAGGATCCTGATCCTCTGGTAGGAAATGTGCAGGAAACCTATATCCATAGAAATAAAAATCCCAATGGGAGACATGATAATGGGACTTTGGCTATGGTTTTTTAAATAACGATGTATTAGTGTTGGTTTCAAAATGGTCCCTTTTAGACAAGGGATCCAATGAAGGAGAAACGCTTCCTTTAATTACTTTCAAGGAGGCTTCACAAAAGAATTGTGTAGAATAAAAGGTTATGTGAACCAAGGATGAATGCATAAGTTATGCATAACACAAGTGGTCTCTAAACAACTAGTATTTTTTGAATTGGTTTCTCCATGGGTGACAGACAACCTGGATGATTATAAATGGGTGAGACATAGATCAATCCATAAATGATCTTCATAGGTATTCCTAAAAGTGTGTAGCATAATTTCATATTTTAGGGTGGGTAGTCATGCTAGTCTTCTTAAATCAATGGGGTTTGGTGAATTTTCCATGCAAGTGTTGTTTATCTTTAACACTTAATGGACTTAGGTCTCACTATCCCCCTTTAATTACCTATCATGAGGTGTTTTCAAACTACATTGGAGGCTGAAATTGTCTTAGGTGAAGCAATAGGATGATCAGACCAGAAATCAGCCTTCGGTAATATTAATTAATACAAATAAATACCCCAATGGTCTATTTTTATGCAAATATGAGGCCTTGGACTAAGGTGACCGGTCGCGAAAGTGGGGTGGAGTGCAATTGGGTGGCGCGTAGGTGCTTTCCCACCTACATTACTTAGGGACTTAAGTAAAAAAGAGTTGATATGTACCATAGGGGAAGAACCCCTGCAACCTTACTCAGGATTAGTGCTGGGATGTGGTCTCAACCCATCTGCTTGATTCCTTCTCTACCTTCACTAACCCCCAGGAAAAATGCAGAGTCGAACTGCGATTTTTTAGATCACGGATAAGGTTTTTTTCTTCTATGACACATGGAAAAACTATCTTCTCCTTCTTCTAGAATAAAGATAAATTCCTACTTAAACCTAGAATTTTTTGTCTATGTGAAGTTCACATCTTCAATTTTGTGGATAATTTTATGGAACACATTTCATGGTTTCAAAAAGTTAGTCATCCCTTGTATAATTGAAGCTCATGTTATGAAGGGGTGGTTTGATTTTTATTATCTTCACTATTTTGATTGACCTATTTTCACCTCAATGGATGCACATGATATTCCTTAATCATTATTAATAGTTAATATACATTTAATGGTATAGGATAAGGGTGATTGTACAAGAATAATTATAGGAACTTAGGGACTAAGCAATGTTGTGTGTTTAATTATGATATCTAATTGCTTAGAAATTGATTTCCTTTTAACATGCTTATTATGGGATATAAATAACATGATCTTATCCTTATTTAGATATTGTTTAAAGTTAATATTCTAAAATGAATATAGCTTGGTTAGAGGTAAGTGTTTTAAATTGTAGATAACTACCTCCATAAGTTCATTTAATCATGTGATGGGAGGGTGGTGATGAGAACACACATCCTAATATTAAACCATTGAATCTAATTGCTTCAAATAATATGGTAGATGACATACACCATGTGATATTATTGTGATGTATGTATTTGATGGACATAGAGACTCTGTGCTCTACGGGAATGATTTATGACCCTACAGAAGTGTTTCAAAAGATACACCCATTGATTAATATGTAATATGGTGTCCCTTATGAGGTTGTGTTTTGGGAGGATTCTATATAGACCATCTTTGGTCATCTAGATACTCTCTCAGAGTGAAGAGTGAATATTTGTACTGGTATTCTATGATAATTAATGATATGATGGTGATACATGTCATTGTATGTGGACTAGGATGTGCGTATGTCCAATAATTACTTATAGACTAGTTTCTTTGATTATTTCATTTCATTTAACTTGATGGAATACAAGGTTAGTGAGTACATGAACTTTGAGAAATGGGGAATGTTGTATATGGATTAAACTACTCATTTCAAGGATTATATCATTTTCTCTATCATTTTTTACTGATGAGGTGGAAAAAAATATTTTATATGACGAAATTAACTAAGTTATATGGTCATAGGTAAATGACTTCTATTTGAAACACATTTATTATTTTTTGAAAAAAATACTCATCGTCGAGAGAAACGGAAAAAGATTCCATGAGCAGTAGGCATATAGTTTCATCAATTAGAACAAGTTTTATCAATTCAAGTATTTGGAAGAGATTTATTGTTAATTTCCATCATTATATTCAAGGAAACAACCCAATGCGATACTTTTAGGGTGGAAATGCTAAATACAAGTAACCATGGCATGGTTGACCATAAAAAGTGTGAAGAGATTATAGAAAAATGGGATAACTATAGTTTTTATATAGGAATCATCCATGATTATCCAATAATGATCATTTCTTAATGTTTCTGAGTTCCTTAGTGGGATTATCTACTCTATAGAAGATATGAAGTTGGATTTGTATAGGCCCTACAGGAAGAGGTGGGGGATATAATAATATAGGTATAGGGTTGAAATGACAATAAGTAAGTATAGTTTTGGGGTGGTTGGCTTGGAATTAGGAACTTTGGTGTAGGATATCATCAAATATTGTATCCTAATCTAGTTAATTAGGGTTTTGTTCCTCAAAAGTTTGTGGTATTAATTTTTTTCCTTCTTCATTAAAATATTTTTAATTTAACATTTTCTTTTAATTCACTAGAGGTTTGGGTCTCTCTATTAAGTGCATATTCATGGTGATGAACATGGATCCTCCATGAGGGAATTAGTTAGATGAAATGTTTTTCTTTAGGAAACTCAATATTGATGTTGGTTTCTATCGGTTTCTAGGATGTATTGTTATTCTCAAGATAGGAGGAACCAATGTGAATATTAGGATCGGATGGTTACTATCTTATCGATATCAAGTATAATTTTACCATGATGTTATATCATTCACATCTGTTGATGGTAGTACTCATATTCATGTAGGATAGTGAGATTTTCTGTAAGGATATTTTGGTGATGGACACCTATGCTTTTGAAAAATAATGTCCCAGGTGGACTATATCATTTTATATAATTATAAATCATGGTATGATATATATTATATGGTTTTGATAAGTTTGTAGATTTTTTTCAAAATGGTTTCTTAGGAATTATTCATCAATGGTATGTTAAGTTCACCCTATAACACATACTAGGGTGGAGCCATTTTTTAGTTCCCCTTATTGTATAGGACTTCTGGAGATTCAAGAACTCAAGGCTTAGTTTTCGATCTTGGAATTATAGGAATATATTTTGATGTGGACATTATCATGGGGTACTCCAGTCGAATGCATAAGTATAACTAAGGTTTCATGAGATTTTGTGTGGATTATCAATTGTTGAATGAAGTGATGATGAAAAACCAACATCCAAATCCATATATTATCTTTTTTTCCTAGTCATGGGATGCTAAATGCTTTAAAATATTATCATGAGATTGGTATGTCACCAGTTTAGGTTTAGGCGTTCATACATTCCATATACTTTCTATAAGTGAATGTATGTCTTGTATGTGTACTTGGTCATTTCATTAGGCTTAAAGAATTAACCTGTGGGGTCTATTTACTTAATGAAATTCATTGTACACCCATTATTGTACCTTTTTATGTTGGTTCATATCGATGAAATCCTTTTTTACTCCATGTTGGAGGATGAACACATATGAAATATAGAGAATATTTTGGAAACCTTAAGGGTTAATCGATTACATGACATGTCATAAAAGTTTCACTTTTGGGTTAACCAATTACACATCATATGTATTTTCATATCTATGGTTGGATTCTCTATATAATATAAGAATTAGTAAAATGTTATTTCTTTGAATGATCCTAGAATAATTTTTGAGATTCATAGCACTTTGTATTTGGAAGTGAATTACCAAAGGATCATCCAAGAAAACTCTTATTTCGAATCACTATTTAAATATATGACCATTATAGATTTGACTTATATGTATTCCAATGCTTGTGAGAACTAAATTCAAGAGTATAATATAAGGGTTAACTCAATAGATATTTTTCCTTACCTTAATGGGGTAAGTCTTATACATATAATTATAATAAATCTGGAGTCAAACTATGAGGACTCTTGGTGGATGATATTTATGTGGTCACTTATGGATTATGATTATTATATCCACATGATTAAAAGTATTAGAAACATGAACTAGAATTATTATCTAGTGTTCCAACCTTGAAATGACAAAGGAAGTACTAGGTTTGTAAAAGAATTATGGTTTACACAAACCACAATAGATTGAAATATGTTTTCTCGTAGAAAAATTTAAATATTCGATAGTGTAGATGGGTTTAGTTCCTATAGTATTTTTATTTTAATCAATTTTATAACCCATGTATTATAAAATTTCGCTTCCATGGTATTGAGTATCAACACATAGACTAAGGTTTTTTAGATTCTTATAGTTAGTTTTATATTATGGATCTTTTGGTACATATACAATTAGATGACTTGGATTATGCTAGACTAGTAGTTATTATATCATTATCTATATTTTCCTCACTACAGAATGAGATAAATATAATAAAAACTTTGAATCAATATTTCACAGCCGTTTAGGGAAACATATATTATGGGGATATTCCTCCATACTAGGTTGTCGATGATGATATGATTCATCATGTCTATGGATGTGTCTTAGTTCCCATAGGTATGTGTCAGGAATTAATGAGGGAATTTCATGTATCTATGTGGGTGGTACCACCAAGTTTAACCAATATGAATCATGAAATTCAAAGATAGTATTTATGGATATGGATGAAGAAGGATATAAAATATTTTTTAACTTGGTTCTTCACCAGTTAGATGGTGAAGTCGGGTCCCCTATGACCTTTTGGTATTTTATTTCCATTTCCCATGCCTTATTGGAAGAAGGATGATGCCACTACCATCTTGGTGGCTTGTTTATGAAGGTTCCCTAGAAAAATAATCTTGTATGGGTTATGTTTTATTGGTTGAATAAAAATTCATATTTCATAAAAATTAGGGAGAACATCACTATGGATGTTCTGGAAAAACTCTATGCTTAGTAAATAGTATGTTTGTCTAGAGCACTATGAAATATTTTTTTGGATCGAGATGACCGTTTTCCCTTATGATTATCTAATGAATTAAAAATGGTGCTCAGTACCAAACTAAACTTGAATAAAATATATCAATGAAAATTTGATGGGAAGACTTCGTATAAAATTCAAGTTCTAGAAGTCATGTTAAGAGAATCTGTATTGAATTTGTGTGGTTCATATGATACCCACATATATTTTTTGGAGTTCACATATAATAAAATATTTATAAACTCAATTTAGATGATACTATTTGACAATCTATATGATATGAATTGTTGTTATATTTTATTTTTGTTAGAAACTAGTGAGGCAACACATCTTTGATCGAGTTTCTAGAAATAGATATCTAATTATATTCAGTTTATTTAGAAGTGGTTGGAAACCACTCATAGTATGTAGAAGTGGTGTGTCGACCATTGGCAGGGCACTCAACATATTGAGGTTAGAGACCGCATATTTATATGGCTTTCTAGAAGGTTGGTTCATCACCATATTTTGGATTAGAGACTATTGGAACCCTTGTATATTGGTCTTTTTGAGATTATGGTGTAGATCTATGTTGTGGAATTTTGAATTTCAATTCTCTAGTGTTTTGGTTCCATAGAAGATGTTTTTAACATGTCACAACATCTTTGGTATCACCCCAATCCCTCCCATGTAACAAAACCCAAAGTTATTTTCACTGATGTTGATAATTATTTTAATGAACATATGGTTCATGTATTGGATCTAAGAGAGATGGAATTGTGTGGGAAGATTATTCTTCCTGTACAAGTGTGGTGGTAGTAGAGTTGTAACCCAAAGGAGATGTGGAATTGGATTATAATATTTAGGCTGAGTGGAATAAGTAATTTTCTGATGATTCTTGGTTATTCCTTTAATGGTATATTAGGTATAAGGTTTTATTTATTGGGAGTATGTTACAACTCTACCCTTATTTAGATTTGTTTATATTTAACTTTTTTTCATATCTCTTTAACTATAATTAGCTATGAATTATTTCAGGTGTAGAAGGGCCCTTGAGAGTGTATCATGGGTACAAAAATTATAATTTTACAAAAACCAATTCCTACAAATAGAATACAACTTCAGAGGCCAGATACTAACTGATGGTGTAGAACTAGCTAGCTAGTGGCCATAACAGAAGCCCAGTAGCTCTATTGGGTAAACCGTCCAAACAATGGTCTACTATCTTTCTAGTTTATTGAAACAAATATATTTTAATTCATAGTGGAATATTAAATTTAGAAGAATTGTAATTTAAAAAAAATCTCATATGGTTCCTCCTTTCACTCCACAACCCTCATGTGACTTGTATAGACATACGGGCTATCTTTATCATTTTTAATACCTCCCCTATTTGTGTCTATTTACTGTTATATTGATCGATATCAACCCCTCTTTCCTTTTATAACCCCATATATCCCTTGAAATAATAGTCTCCAATTATATTCTTATAAAAACCAAAATTAGGTGAATTTAGAGAAGATTACCTGTGACAGGCTTTTCAGACATTATTTGATAGGTAATTATTTCCATTTGAAACAAATTTTCCATATGGTTGGTATTACAAATTGTCTGTTGATGTTATAATGATTTCCAATATTTATATGATATAATACCACAATAAAAAAACAAATATATAGGAATTAATAATTTCAATTTTATTATGACACTATATTAAATTTTTTATATCTTTCTATAGTCTTAGAGTAGTATGTTGTTATGTAATTACCATGACTTTTCCCACCATTTTAGGTGTTCTGTTAATGAGAATTTAAGGAAACTAGTTTTCATTAAATTGAACTCATGATAAGACTCTACGTGTATCATTTCAATGATATTTTATTAATGATTTCCCAATGATGATTTTGGTGTCTTCTAGATATAAGAGAATCGAATTAATTTATTTAATGAAAACTTCTAACTTAAGGACTTATCGATGAATTGTTGGTCATCATAGTTTGATGAATAATTGGATTAAAAAATGATAAAATTTTAGTTATGAAATTGAATATATGACCATTATTCATGTATCACCATAATCTTTTTTTTAAAACATTGTGTTTGATAGCATATACAATTCACAACACAAAGTGTAAAACAAACCATGAAATATTATTTTTTTTATAATCATTATTACATAAACATAGAATTAGTGGTTATAAATATAACTTAATAAATAATGGAATCTAAATATTTTTCCTAGTAAATAAATAAAAATTATTGATAAATTCTTAATAAATAAGAACTCAATTTTGTAAAAGTTATTTTAATCTTCAAATTACATTTTCCTAATAAATGGATTTAATCATATTTTTTGAGTGAATAGTATAATTATTTGAAACATGTTGAAATTTTATTTCAAAATAATAATATAATAATTTCTATCATCATATCAAAATTATATTATCATAATTTTTTGGCATATTTCCAAAATTATATGTTTTCTAAGGAATTGTGAGAAATATTTATTTTTATTGAATGTTATGTTATTTTTAAATCAATTAAAACATTTTTTATTAAAATAGAATTCAAGAAATATTAGTTCACTTATATTATAAATAATCCAATTAAATTGATTGGAATAAATTTTATAGTAAAATGTGGTTACAAAATAATTTTAATACTTAATATGCATTTTTCTTAAAGAGTGTTTTTCATTTCTTTTTATGTTCTTATAATATACTGGTATCTAAAATTTTTATGAATTTAGTATTGAAAAAATGGATACCATATTAGGAATATGTAGTTTCAAATTTGATAAATAATACCCCTTTATTTTGGGTCCATATGATTAGTGACCTTAGAAAAAAAATGTGTCCTCTCTATAAGGGTATATTGGGTAATTATGGTTAAAAATAATATGAGAATGTTTAAAAACAAGTCTAACACATTATATAATCCCATTTTATGAGATTTTCTATATTTTCTTTTTAGATTAATATAATTAATATATGTCCACTTGGTTCCATTTTCTTTTAAACTTTACCATTATATTAATTTGAAAGATGAATAAATACAAAATGTAATTTTATTAACTTTAATATTAATAATATTTTTATTTAAGGATATAAATATGATAAGTCTGTTTTTAATTTTTTATTTGAAATAAAATTTAGTTTTTTATCATGTTAGTTTATATCTATTTTTTATTTATTCTACAATTACAATAAATTCTTATAAAAATTCGATATAGTTTTTAATTTATTAATAGAAAATTGAAATAAATTATTTTACAAATATTAAAAAAATTTAAATTTTAGTGACTTATTATTTTCCATAAATATGATCCATAAATATGACATATAATATATTTTTTAATGTATTTTATTATAATTTCATCTTTTTGTGGGTGTCATTAAAGTAGACTTTAATGAATTTTGTCAAAGATAACATTAATGAAATTTTATGAAAATAATATTTTTTAACTAATTTAAAAATCATATACATATTAAAATAATACAAGGTATATATATTATATTGTCTAAATTTTCATCCTTAGGCCATTATAATTCATTTTTTACCTTATAAGTAAAATTATAACCCAATAATACTAAAAAAAGTCATTACCAGAGTTAATATTAAAATTTGATAACTATGAGGTAAACCAAAGGGTAAGGCTAAAATTTTCTTCAAAACCTATATAAATTTAATTTCACTTTTATATTTCTACCTTAGTGTATTTTACTACTAATATATAATAATTTCAATCATTTAGATTGATAAATACTTAGTTATATTTCAATAATTTTATATTTCTATGTGTTTAATTTCCCTCCCTTTTAAAAGTACAGCCCTTTTCTATTTTCCTTAAACCCCTATGATCCATATATATCGACCAATACCCTCTAATTTCAATTATAAATATACTAATTATTGTTTTATTGGGGTTTTTCTTCCTAATAGACTAACCCTAGGATCCTTAAGATGATATTTAATGGATATCTATAGAAGATTATGTAATCCACTTTGCTGAATCTTTCTAATTTCATTATTATTATTCTCCCACTAAACATATTATTCCAATAATAAAATAATAAATTCATTTTTATTAATACACTTATATGTAATTATTATTCCCATAAAAAATTATCTAATTTAAATCATAAGAAAAATGAAAACATCGCTCGTGAATACGTACGAATTACCGTCCCCATGAAGTAGTGTAATTAGTTTTTCATTGAATAGATTAATAGAAGGTTATTATGGTTTCTATATATTTCAGTTATGAAATTAATATATATCTATAATTATAACATCACATCTACCTTTATACATTGTAATCTATTGTCAAATGATAATGTCGCTAGTGCATCCTTGTGGATTGCCACCTCCATGAAGCAATGTGATTTAATTTTACATTTAAGCATTAATTTAATAGTATCATAGACATATTGAATGAATATAAATTATATATTCAATATAATAATGATTATATATAGGAGAATTATTTTTTAACATTCTTTCAATCAAGAAATCATAATGTGAAAATAGTGTTCATGTGTACATACAGCCTACTATATCTAAGAAGGATGCAATTCATTTTTCAATATCAATCTATTATATATGAATATAAATATATAATGAAAAAATATTATATTTATATCCTTAATAAAATTATGCATGTTGTTGATCAAGGATTAAAATATAAGGATAGAAATTATCAATCTTGAACACTCATAAAAAACGAAACAGTTAACACCATGAAAAATGATGATTATAATAATGAGTTATTAATAAATGTTTGTTAAAATGTTATAGGAGGATCATATATGATATTATAAGAATTTAAATGTTTTTATATATTTATAATAAATTTAAATTCATTATGCATGAAATTATAGATTCTTTAATGAATTTCAAACTATAGGTAAGGTATTTCTTGTCCCACTTTTCATTCAAGGAGACCTTTGACAAAGTCATCACTTTTATATTTTATTTTTGTGTATATTCCTCCAAAATGAAATTTTATATAATTAATATCATTTTCTTTAGAATATTTATCTTAGTTTATTTAATTTTATTATTTAATAGTGCAAACGATAAAGAATCTACCAAAGTGGAAAGGGTTTGTCATCTAAAATTGTCTTCATCGGGATATATGTTTCGATATTAACCATTATTATTTAATGAGGTGTTTATAAAAAACATTTTACAGGATATATAATTAATTTTAATATTTGAAGTTTCATTTTAAGATTTTATTTTAGAGGTATTTTGACTAAAATTTTACCAATGTAGTAAGGTTTTTATGATATAATCAAATTTTTTATCAGAATTGTTTATGATTAAGTTTCTGATGAGGAAATTTCATGACCTAACTCTCAATAAACACATGAATTTTCCTCTAATATGGTTATTTCTAAAGATTAAATCTATTCCTTTAATTTTAAACTCTCTAAGAACTCAATGGATATAAATAATCTATTTATGGAAAGTTGAATTTATTAATCTTTTCAGTGGAAATTCATTTTTCAATCAAATAATTTTTTTATAAAGATGTTTTGATGAATATTTTTAACATTAAGATATGATTTTTTAAATTAATATTCATTAATTATTTAATTTTAAATTTTTTTATAAAAATGAATCTTCTTATGGATTTTTAAATGATTTTTTATTAATATACAATACAAATCTGTGAAGAAAATATTTATATTATCTTATATATAAAGAATGTAATTTACTAATGTCATGAAAATTAAACTTATTAAATATCCGTTTTTATATTTCTATGGTTATTCTTAAAACAGTTATCTATTATTTTGAAAATTTTAATATCTTAAATAATTTTTTCCAATGTGTAAATTGTTCATCCCTCGTGAAGTATTCTAAGAGATCTTTTCAATTCATTTCCATTTATGATAACATCTTTTTAATATACTTATTTCCTACTGGAGATATGATTCAAGGATACAATAATTATTATTTCTATGGATTTATTATCATTTTGATTATTAAATTTGTATGAAAACTATTTAAATTTCATGGGTTATTCTATGATGAAATGTTTTTGAAACCCGTTTCTTTTTCATGGGTAATGATATATAATGATTGATTTATGATCATTTAGCACATATATGAAGGGATTATTATTATGTTATGGGTGGTATAAGAATTATATATCTCTATAACACAATTATTAAATACTGACATTATATGGGATAAATTGGGAATGAATGGGTAGTCAACCCAATTCATTAAGGGTGATTATCCATTTTGATGTCCATTGGAGTGAACCTTGACTACTTTGGTGGAATGGGGAGTGAACCATGTCTACTATGATAAAAATTTTAGTGAGACTTTCTTACTGTAGAAAATATTTATATGTATTTTTTCTATAATTTTATGTCTCATGATAACATTATACTCACATAGCTAATTTTCTTTGATTACATTAGGATTGATGACTTATAAATTAAAACTCATTATTTAATGTCTCAACATTATGAGCATTTATTTTGAGGGTATGGGTTTCAAATGTAAAGTACTTGTTCTCGTACACTTTTTTCGATGTTATATTTGTTTCAAAATTAATATCTCTCTTGTTTATCATTAATAATAATATGATCTAACCCTTTATTATACTTTCTTTCCCATGTTATAAAGAAAAGTTTTACAAATGATGGGTTTATGAATGGTTTTAGTTATGAATAACTAAATGGGATATGATATAGGTCTTTTATGAACTAGATGTTTATGTATCAATGTATCTAATGAAACTATTCATTTATTATTCTTGAAAGTGTATTGGTAAAGTATATTGAATATTATTTTGACAATATGTTATATTATTGTATGAAAATGTTGGGTCCCTATAGTTGTTGTGAGAGGAGTGGATTTTCCAATATTAGGATATTAACATTATAAAAATTTGCTGAAAATCTTAAGGATGCGTATATGTATCGGATAACATCATAATGTTTTGGTATGGAATATATTATTTAATGTTTTTATAAATAGATCCCAATCTTGATTCTATAAGTGTATGTAGTTTTGGAAATGATGAATATAGCATTTATAAACCTAAAAATAGTTGGTTGAGTATATTTTGACCATAACTATAGTGCATTGTGATTTTTCCCTTACATAATAGCCATTCTGACACCCCTACAAGATATGATTAGGTTTACTAACATGAAACATTATAAAGGATTAGAAAAGATGATAACCAAGTATGATCAGGGTTGAATCAACAGTGTAATTGATTGAAAATAACGATTCTTAATTTGTAATTGTTAGGAATTATTTTTAATGATTAAAATATTCCTAAATATAATAGTTTTGGTTACACTATACTTTTTATTTTAGTTGATGGTGGGAAGGTATAAGATTCATGTTAACACAGTCAGACAATGAAATGAATATCCTCATGAGAAACCAACTTAAATAAGATAAAGAAGAAAACGCTTTGATATTATGAAAATAATGTATCACATTATAAGATTAATAACATCAAAATGTGTGATTTTATATAACCACCTAAAAAGGTAAATTTAGATTTTCCTGAATAAAATAAAGTAAATACGAAATTGATTCTTAAATATTGATAATATGGGAAGGAGAACTCAAGTTAATGTCTTCGTGAAATGAAAAGTTATTTTCTATTTAGAAACATAAAAAATAGAAATAGTTATTTATGGGGAAAATGATGATTTTGATGTGGGATATGATGTTCATCTTAAGGTATGATTTATATTTAAATGTTTCTTATGTGGGGAAATAGACATTATCCAAGCCAATTCCTTAATCCCAATGTTAAATCCTATACCAAAAATCACCTATGATATGCCCATTATTAATGTAAAAGTATTGAAATATTTATGGAAAATAACTTTTAAAACATTTAAATAAATAATATTCTCAACATATGAATTTTGAAACTTCTAAAATTGTTCGAATGTAGTTTTTCATTAAGGATTTTAAAATATATTTGAAAGTTACACGTAAATAAGAAATGTGAATTAGTGGTATGGTGATAATTATAAATTAGGATAATGAAATGATTGGTATTGATGAAGTAAATGGTATTTTACTAGAGAACATAAAATTGGATAGTGATTTGGTGGAAGAGTGATGTAGGGGATTTTTTATGGTTTTTAATGAATTATTATATCGAATGGTATATTATTTTAATTGAATAATATACGCTATAGAATCATTTATGTTTTCATTTTACGTTAACATAATATTTATGGATATGATCATCAGATTATAGGTTTAAGGGCATCCATACAATGTTTACGATTCTATATAATGGGATTATGAGGTGATTTGAAACTTCCTAGGTTTCATGAAAAATACTCAATTTAGGCACAGATAATACTTTGGGTTAGTATATTATTTGATGTTTATTTATTTGGATAGTGAGATATAGATAAATGTGAAGGATGAAAAATGATTAATTTATAAGGAAATATTTTCATGTTATTTATGGCAAATCTAAGGAATATCATTTTTCTTATTATCAAAATTTGACTCGTGATATTTTTGTGATGTTAGATACATTATAAGATTATATAGTGATATTTCTTTGTGGTTAAATATAATGGGGTATATGATTCATTAGGTTATGGAATGTGAATCCTTTATGCTTAACATGTTATTTAATGTTAAATGTTATTTATGAATACCTAATAATAACCTTTGTTATTATTGTTGATATATTTAGTTCAACATTTTATTTTATTATATGGGTGTTTATAAATTTTGTATATTATCTTATCATGTGATAGACATTTAGTTTGGTAAATACTTAAATTCATTAGCCACATTTGTATATTATTATTTAGATTAATTATATGATTTTAGTTATTAAGGAATAAAAAATCATCTTGAATGCACATCATTTGGAGAAATGAGGATATTGTGGTGGAAATTAATTAAAGGATGAAATTTACCATTTATTTATGTATATTTACTTATGGTATTATTCTACATGGTAAATGAATTCTTCAACTATAGTAAATGGATGTTGGCATAGAAAATTTGTCCTATTATAATAATTTATGATTAATTGATGATAATTTTTCTCACCTCTTAGGTTTATGTTTTTGTATTCATTAACATTATCATGATAATCCACAATATTTTTAATAATTATATCTACAAATTATTTTTATAAATGTATAAATTTTCAATTCCCTCAAATTTTTTTGAATTTGGAAACCATATTATGTGTTATTACATAAGACCTATTATTTATCATTCCCACTTTTGAAGAGGATGTTTTATTAACCATTTTTACAATGTGGGTTTTTAAAAAAATTATACTCTTTTATCAAACCATTAATTACAGAGCACACGTTAACATCATGGGAAAAATTTATTAAGTGGTGGGTGAGAATGAAACACCCCAATACTATTTTAAAATAACGCTTTATCTTATTGTGTATACAACAGACAAAAATGAGATTAAAAATATAGTATAATTTTAGAACCATTATAAAATAGCCATTGAATTGGTTGCTATGAATACAAGGAACTAAAATACAAAATATATTTAATGAAAATAAAAAATAAAAAAAACATTGCTAATAAATTATTCGTAAATATGTGCTCAAATTTTTTAAAGTCGTTTTATTCTTCATAATACATATTTTAAAAAAAATTATCACATTTCGTGAAAGAATAATATAATTATTTTATGGAACATTTATAAATTTCATTTGATAAAAAATATTTTTTAAAAATTATCATATCAACATTACTCTATGGTTAATATCTTTTTTTTGAAATGGTTGTTTATCAAGTGAATAGTGAAAAATACTAAATTTTATTAAAAACTAAAATTTTGTTAAAGATTTTACAGGGTATTATTTTTTAAAATTGTTTAAAGGCAAAGGAATTTACCTTATATTAGATCAAATTATATTTAGTTATTTAGACATAATTTTATGGAATAATTTTATATAAAATCATTTTATTACATAAAAATATATTTTCTCCAGAAAACCATTTTTATTATGTTTTGTGTTTTTATATTAAATTAATTGTTGCCTCCAAGCAAATATATAAATTGAAAAATTGATCCCATATTTGGTATTTTTAGGATCAAATTTGGTAAATACGCCCCTTTTATTTTTTTCATTATGAATAGTTACATTAGTTAATGTTTGTCTTCTCAAAAAGTAGAAATTGAGTAGTTAAGGATAAAAATAGCATTATAAGGACTATCAATGAAACTAACACTTGACTTTATCCTATTGTAAGACTTTACCTTTACCACAATGATACATTTTTCAAATTTATGTCAATTGGGAATAATATAAATAAGAATATAACATTTATACAAATTTTAGAGAAGAAGAAATACAAAATATCACTCGATGGAATATAAAATCATTAAATGATTTACCTAATGATAAAAAGAAGAATATGTTGGGTCGGAGAGTGATGAGAAGAGGGGGGGTTAATTGCCTTTGTAAAATAATTAGCAATTTAAAAACAATTTATAAATGCAGCGGAAATAAAAAGGGGAAAGACACAATTTGATAACGGAGTTCGGCTTAAACCAAAGCCTACGTCTCCGCTCCCAACTCAACCGTTGAGAGATTTATACTTCAGCTTTCTTTTTAATGGTTGTAGCAAGAAACCCACTAGCCGTTTTAAGGTAGGCTAGATCACCTTCGTACAGCTTGCTTTTTTATTATGGTTGTAGCAAGAAACCCAAAATGAAAGTGAGGAATAAAAGGATGGTTTGTTTTAATATGAACCCAATGAAGAACTAAACAATTGAAATAAATAAATTATAATAAACTAGAGGAAGCCTTGAGCGCCAAGAGTGTGAGAGTAGTTGATGTAGAGGCAGCCCAAGCTTCAAGGATGGAAATGGATCACAAGTAGCCTTAGAGATTTGTCGTTAGAGCTTCAAGGGATCAAAATATAATTCCAATGTATCGGGGGTGTTCCCGGCATCCATCCTCATCTATTTATAGGAGACATATCCCCAAATACTTCAATATGGCCGTTGGAGGGCTTTCAGAGTCGTTGGGGGTCAAGTGGGCAAGTCTGGTCAAAGCCCAACGGCGAGTTTGACTATGCTTACCGGCTGACCGGTGCTTGGCCACTGGTCGGCCGGTGCTCCAGACAGAAGGCAGAGCTTTCTGTCTGGGTTCCACCGGCTGGCCGGTGGTCCTGACAGAGAGCAAGCTCTCTGTCTGGTTCCACCGGCTGACCGGCGGAACCTGGCAGAGAGCATTGCTTCTGTCAGAGACCACCGGTGGGCCGGTGGTAATCCACCGGTTGGCCGGTGGACTCAGAGAGTCCTTTTCCAGTCTTCTTGGGCCAACTCTTTGGCAACCTTTTTCCTATCATCAAAAATACTTGAAAACAAGTTAGAACACGATGAGAGTGATTGTGATCATTAAAATCCAAGAGAGAGGGGTACAACAATCTCCCCCTATTTTGATGATCAGAATCACAAATGAGAAAGCTTTTAAAAAGGATATGCCAAGTAAAAAAGAAATAAGAAACTTGGACATGGAAAATTTTAGAGATCATTTTAATACAAGAATTTCATATATGTATCATGATATTAATCTTGAAAGGATTGAAATAAAGAGAATGGTTCATTTTGAAATTGTAACCATAGGTCATTTAAAAGAAACAACTGAAATCAATAACTTAAATAGAGCACTTAAAAAGTGCACTTAATTAAATGAAATAAGTAACTATTTAATAGAGAGTTTTTCTCCCCCTTTGGGATTATCAAAATAGGAGGAAAAGTATGAAAGAAAATTAGAAAAACAATAATAAGGAAGTAAGAAATGACAAAAAGGATTGATAGATAAGACAACTTGAATTTTATAAAAGATGAAACATTACATAGAAAGTTCAAAATACAAATACAAAGACAAGTCAAAAAACAGGAAAGGCTCTATTCACTCCTAGGGGGCCGAGAGTGACGACGACGCCTGAAGGTCGGAGGAGCTGGAGGAGCCTGGACCGCCTCAAAGCGACGATCAAGAGAATCGATCCGAGAGTGGAGCTGATCAAACTGAGAGCTGAAGTAAGAAAACTGCAAGTTGAGCCGGGTCTCAATTTGATCCTGGAAGCGAAGGAATTGATCGGTCGTCACCGACAAGACACCAGTATCAGCGGGAGAGGGCACAGCCTCAGCAGGCTCCGGTGCATCATCACCCGCTCCATCTTCCTCATCAGCAGCAGCAGCAGCCTCACCTTCGCGGTCACCACTCCCTTCCTCTTCATCAGCACCACTGTCCTCACTATCTGAAAGAGGATAGGTAGCGGCAATAGCAGGATGCATGGCATGGGAAGGAGGGTGTGAATGTGTCTGAGGGGAGTAAGCCTTGAGAAGGCCCTCCTTGTCAGTAATCCACTCCTGACGCCAAGGATTCCAACGAATGTTCACCCGTTGCACCATCATAAAATTGATGATGCTATCCTTCTTTGGCTGCTCGAAGGAGGTAGCACGAAGAGGGACATCAAGAAAGGTAAAGATTTTGGTCAACAAGTGCCTGTGAGGTAGAGTTTTGGACCGGCGCGGGTGCTCAGCCACATAAGACATGGCCCGGAACAGGAACCGGACCAAATTGAAATGAATGCCTTTGGTGATATAAGAGAGAAGATAAATATCAATAAATTTCACCGTATCGTGATCACCGATATGGGGTGTAAGGGTGGTCTGAATGAGGTGCTCAATGATGCGATGGTTAGGGGTGAGGTGGGAGAGCTTGACAATTGGATCGTTGGGCTGCCCTGTGAGATGCTCAAGAGCGACAGTAAGATCAAAATCAGGGTCCCGAGGAAACTCCCCCTGAGCAAATGCATGAGGTCCAACATGAGGAACTCCTAGCATCCTGGCAATCTCCAAAGAAGTGAAAGTGATGGGTTGCCCAAGAGCGGTGGTGGAAATGGTATCGACGTCGTCAGAAACCGACCACGTCAGGTGAGCAGAAAATTCTTTGACAAGAAGGGGATAAATAACATCCTTCTTAGGAGGTTCAAAAAAAGAATGTCAGTGTTGATATTCAATAATAGAGAAAAGCTCGAGACGAGCAGAAGAAAGCCAAGAATAGTCAATCACTCTACCAGGAAGAGTGCCTTTGTCATGCCAAATGTCCGGAAGTTGAGGGATTGAGGGAGGAGGAGGTGGATCTTGAGCGATACCTTTTCCTTTGCATGAAGAATGAGGACCCATGATGGCAAAAGGAAAAACAATTGAGAGAGATTGAGAGAAGAATGGAGTTTGAGAGAGCAAGGAGGAAGAAGGGAGGCTAGGGCAAGGAGGGGCCGCGGGTCTGGAGGAGGCGCACGAGAGAGAGAGTGAGGGAAGGGGAAGGGTTTTAATTTTAACCCTTCCTCCGGCTGGCCCAAAAAAGAAAAACCCGACACCACCGGTTAACCGGTGATGTACCACCGGTTGACCGGTGGTATTAAAATTCATAAAAAATTAAAATAAAATAAAAAAGAGTTTAAATAACTTTAAAAAAAATAAGTAAGCCAAAAGAGTCAAATATATAATAGTGCTCATTGACGAATCATTCCTAACTCCCCCTTAATAAAATCAAAACGTTCAACCGGGATCAGTTTGGTAAAAATATCATCTAATTGGAAATCAGTAGAAATGAAGTCCAAAGTCATATCCCCTTTTTGAAAATGGTCACGAAGGAAATGATGCCTTAAATCTATATGCTTTTTCCTAGAATGTTGTATTGGATTCTTAGAAATACTAATGGCACTAGTGTTGTCACACCGTATAGGGACATGATCGTAGGAAAGGCCATAATCCAAGAGAGTGTGCTGCATCCAAATAATTTGGGCACAACAATTACCAGCTGCTACGTACTCGGCCTCGGCAGTAGAAAGAGCAACACATTTTTACTTTTTTCTACTCCATGAAACAAGGGACTTGCCTAGCAGATGAGAGGTTCCACTAGTACTCTTACGATCTAATTGACATCCGCCAAAATTAGCATCTGAATATGAAGAAAGTTCGAAATAAGTATTAGAGGGATAAAACAAACCAATGTTTTTGGATCCTTTTAAATACTTAAAAATTCTTTTGATCGATTTAAAATGAGATTCTTTGGGATTGTCTTGAAAACGAGCACAAAGGCAAACACTGAACATGATGTCAGGACGGGTCGCAGTTAGGTGAAGTAGGCTCCTGATCATACTCCTATAAAGCTTGTTATCCACCGGTTTCCCGGCTTCATCTAACTTAAGTTTACAAGAAGTACTCATGGGGGTACTAATTTCCTTTACTTGATCCATACCAAAACGACTTCAAAGTTCGTTTGTGTATTTGCCTTGGATTAGAAAAATACCATTTGAATTTTGAAAGCTTTGAAAACCAAGAAAAAATTTTAATTCCCCCATAAAGCTCATTTCAAATTCTTTTCTCATTAAATCTTAAAAATCAGTACAAAGTGATTCTTTGGTTGAACCAAAGATAACGTCATCAACGTAAATTTGGACAATTAAAAGATCTTTGGAAGTGTGTTTTAAAAAAAGGTACAATCAGCTTGACCCATTTTAAAATCATTTTCTAAAACAAATTTTGTTAACCACTCATACCAAGCCCGAGGGGCTTGTTTTAAGCCATATAGAGCCTTGGTTAACTTAAAAACATGATTTGGAAATTTTGGATCTTCAAAACAGGGGTTGTTCAAAAAAGATTTTTTCTGAAATAAAACCATTTAAAAAATCACTTTTAACATCCATTTGAAAAAGTTTGAAATTTAAGTGAGCGGCAAATGCCAACAAGATCCTAATGGATTCCAATCTAGCAACGGGTGCAAAGGTTTTACCATAATCAATTCCTTCTTCTTGATTATAGCCCTTAGCTACTAGGCGAGCCTTGTTCTGGGTTATATTTCCTTGATCATCAAGTTTGTTCCTAAAAACCCATTTAGTGCCGATAATTGGATGATCATTGGGTCTTTCAACAAGAGTCCAAACATCATTTCTAGAGAATTGGTTTAGTTCCTCTTGCATTTCAAGAACCCAATTCTCATCATTAATGGAATCATTAATGGTTTGAGGCTCTAGGTGAGAAATGAAGGCTTGATGTTCAACCTCGTTGAGGATTGATCTTCTAGTTCGAGTACCGGCTTGAAGATCACCTATTACATTTTCTAAAGGATGGTCTCTAGAAGGTTTCCAAACCTTAGGCAAGGTGGAAGGCGAAGAAGGTGAAGAAGGTTCTTGATGGTCATCCTCCTTGGGAGGAGAAGAGGAATCATTCAAATGAAGCTTATCAAGCTTTTCTTCAACATCTTTAATGACCGGGTGAGGTTTTGGAAGAGTTTCATCAAATTTGACATGAGATGATTCTTCGATGGTTTTTGAATGTTTATTGAAGACATGATAGGCTTTTCTTGAGTTGGAGTACCCAATAAAAATACCTTCATCGGATTTGGCATCAAATTTCCCTAGGTTATCTTTTGTGTTAAGGATAAAGCATTTACAACCAAACACTTTAAAATAACCAACTTTGGGCAATTTGCCTTTCCAAAGTTCATAGGGGGTTTTCTTAAGAAGGGGTCTTACAAGGACTCTATTGATAGTATAACAAGAAGTGTTTACCGCCTCGGCCCAGAAATATTGAGGGAGGTTGAATTTACTAAGGAGGGTTCGAGATATTTCTTGGAGAGTTCGGTTTATCCTTTCAACCACTCCATTTTGTTGTGGAGTCCTAGGAGCAGAGAAGGTGTGATTGTATCCTTGAGAGGAACACAATTCATTGAATTCTTTGTTCTCGAATTCACCTCCATGGTCACTACGAAGTGATATAATTTTATATCCTTTTTCGTTTTCTACTTTCCTAGATAATTTCAAAAAGGTTCTACAAGCATCAATTTTATGAGCTAAAAAGAAAACCCAGGTGAAACGGGAAAAGTCATCTACTAGGACAAAGGTATAGGATTTTCCACCTAGACTTGCTACAGGGGTAGGACCAAAAAGATCAAGATGAAGGAGATCAAGAGATTTTGAAGTGGACACTTCCTTCTTAGATTTGAAAGAAGATTTGTGTTGCTTTCCAAGTTGGCACGGATCACAAATCAAGTCTTTCTTAAACTTAAGTTTAGGAAGGTCACGGATGAGCTTGTTCTTATTAAGCTTTAGAAGTGAATGAGAGATATAATTCCCCAATCTTCTATTCCAAATCCAAGACTCATTGTCAAGAGCACTTAAACATTTAACATTTTGGCTAGCTAAAGACTTTAAATCAATAATGTAAACATTTTGAAAATGGGAAGCAGAAAATAACAATTTGTTTTGAAAATCAAACACATTGCATAAATCATTTTGAAAATTCACCGAAAAACCACTATCACAAAGTTGACTAATGGTAATTAAATTATGTTTTAAACCTTTAACAAATAAAACATTTTTAATTAAGGAGGTGCTACCAAAACCAATGGTACCTATTCCGACGATCTTGCTTTTTGAATTGTCGCCGAAGGTGACATATCCTCCATCGAATTCTTCAAGGGAGTTGAACTCGGAGGGATCGCCACACATGTGCCTTGAGCATCCGCTGTCGAGAAACCACGAGCCTTTCGAAGTCCTACTTCTTTGGTGTTTATCCTACAAAATCAAGAGAGAATAGATTTTGGTACCCATATAAGTTTGGGTCCGGAAAGATTAGCTAAAAGAGACTTTTGAACCCATACTTGTCTAGAGGGATACATCCTAAGATATTCATCCGAGTAGGTAATGATTTTGGGGCGGCCATATCTAGCATTTTTACAATTGCATTCATAAATCATATGTCCTTTTTTTCTACAATAATTAAAAAATTTATTTTGAGAGCTCCCCCTTACAAAAGTAGTGGGTGCTCTAGAAGAAGTGGCTTGCTTGTTAAAGCCAAGTCCATGTGTGGTTCTAGCCGAACGTTGAGAACCTAGCAATTTGGTCAAATTCTGTTCACCTTGGGTGAACTTGGCAAGAGATTCCCTTAAATCATTAATAGTTTAATTCAAAGAATCAACATTTGGAATATCTTGGACCTTAAGGGCAAGTTCCTCATTCTTTTTGAGAAGTTGATCTTTTTCAGAAATTAGAATTTTGTGTTTCTTTTTTAAGGCCAAAAATTTAGAGGTAAGTTCGTGAAAACCTTCCTCTAATTGATCTCTCGCATTTTGGAGATCTTCATAAGACATGTCATTATTAAAAGAAGAAGATGAGGAAGAGGAGTCAGAAGAAGATACCTCATCAAGTGCCATTAGGCATTTTCCACCTTCATCGCTTGAGTCGCTTGAAGACATGGAGTCATCGCTTGCACTCCATGTTGACGCTTTGAAAGCCTTCTTGTTTTTCTTTTCCTTTAACCTTTTCTTGAAAAAAGATCACTCCGGTTTGATGTGGCCTTTCTTTCCACATTCAAAGCATGTAACTTCTTTTTCTGCTTTTGGCTCTTCCTTTCGTTCCCTTTGAAAATTCTTCTTTTTCTTCATGAACTTGCTCATTTTTCTTGCAAGTTGAGCAATCTCGGATTCGCTATCATCGGAGGAGAATTCTTGCTTTGCTTTGAATGCTATGTTCTTTTTCTCCTTGAAGATTTTACCTTCTTTATCGGCTTGTCTCTTCATGGTAATATCATAGGTCATAAGTGATCCAATGAGTTCTTCAACCGGCATTTTCTTGACATCTTTCGCTTCTTGGATTGTCGTCAGCTTTGGAGCCCATGAGCTTGGTAGGACCCATAGAATCTTCTTGACCATCGTCTCTGCAGAAACATCATCTCCAAGAGACGTTCTCCCATTACACACATCAGTAAAGCGAGTAAACATTTCCGTAATAGATTCGTGTGGGTGCATGGTGAAACTTTCAAAGTCTTGACGATACATATCTAATCTAGTGTCTTTGACTTGTTAGTTCCCTCATGGGTCACTTCCAAAAGCTTCCAAATTTCATGAGAAGTGGTGCAAGTAGAAATACGATTAAATTCATTACGGTCTAACCCACAATGAAGAGCATTCATGGCTTTGCCATCAAGCTCAAAATTAGCAATGTCTTCGGGGGTCCATTTAGACTCATCTTTGCTAGAAAGAGTGTAGCCTTGCATAACAATTCTATATATAGGATAGCCAATACTTCTAAGAAATGTAATCATGCGAGTTTTCCAATAAGTGTAGTCGGTTCCATCAAAGAATGGAGCTCGAGTCATGGAATATCCTTCGGGTGCTTGTGAGGAAGAAGCCATCACTATGGATTTTAGGTTTGTAACCGGTTAAGGTATTACACAAACTTTCCCTCTGATACCAAATTTTGGGTCGGAGAGTGATGGCAAGAGGGGGGGTGAATTGCCTTTGTAAAATAATTACCAATTTAAAAACAATTTATAAATGCAGCGGAAATAAAAAGGGGAAAGACACAATTTGATAACGGAGTTCGGCTTAAACCAAAGCCTACGTCTCCACTCCCAACTCAACCATTGAGAGATTTATACTTCAGCTTGCTTTTTAATGGTTCTAGCAAGAAACCCACTAGCCGTTTTAAGGTAGGCTAGATCACCTTCGTACAACTTGATTTTTTATTATGGTTGTAGCAAGAAACCCAAAATGAAAGTGAGGAAGAAAAGGATGGTTTGTTTTAATACAAACCCAATGAAGAACTAAACAATTGAAATAAATAAATTATAACAAACTAGAGGAAGTATTGAGTGCCAAGAGTGTGAGAGTAGTTGATGTAGAGGCAACCCAAGCTTCAAGGATGGAAATGGATCACAAGTAGCCTTAGAGATTTGTCGTTAGAGCTTCAAGGGATCAAAATATCATTCCAATGTATCAGGGGTGTTCCCGGCATCCATCCTCATCTATTTATAGGAGAAATATCCCCAAATACTTCAATATGGTCGTTGGAGGGCTTTCGGAGCCGTTGGGGGTCAAGTGGGCAAGTCTGGTCAAAGCCCAACGGCTAGTTTGACTAGGCTTACCGGTTGACCGGTGCTCCAGACAGAAGGTAGAGCTTTCTGTCTGGGTTCCACCGGCCGGCCGGTGCTGGGCCACCGGCTGGCCGGTGGTCCTGACACCGGCGGGCCGGTGGCACCCGGCAGTGGGCAAGGCCTACTGTCTGGTTCCACCGGCTGGCCGGTGGTCAGGCACCGGCTGACCGGTGGAACCTGGAAGAGAGCATTGCTTCTGCCAGAGACCACCGGCTGGCCAGTGGTAATCCACCGGTTGGCCGGTGGACTCAGAGAGTCCTTTTCCAGTCTTCTTGGGCCTACTCTTTGGCAACCTTTTTCCTATCATCAAAAATACTTGAAAACAAGTTAGAACACGATGAGAGTGATTGTGATCATTAAAATCCAAGAGAGAGGGGTACAACAGAATAGTTAGGTTATAAATATTATTTTGAATAAAACATTAATTATATATTACCATATTAATTTGTTGGTTTTTTTAATTTAATAATTACCTTACATGCTTACGGAACAATGGCATGTTATTTTATCAATGAATAGAAAAAATAAAATAAATGATTTAAAAATATTAATAGCAATAAAATGTAAAAGAATTATATTGGTCAATATTTTATTTTGATAAATATTAAATATTATGGATCTATAAAGTTTTTTTATTTTAATACCATCTTTTTATTGTCACTATTAAATTCAAATTAAATAAAGAGTGTCAAAAAATTTAGTAATGATATTATATGAAAAATATATTTAATTAAATTATTTGAAAAACATAAATACTATGAAAGAGGTATTTTTGGATTATATATGATCAATAAAGGCACCCATTCTAATTATGTTACAATGGTACCCTAATTAGAAAAATTATAACCAATTAATACTGAAAAATTCCATTATGATTGTTATGCTTAATATTCACTAACCAGGGGGTTAAACCCAAATTAAATTTTAAATGACCCCAAAATCTATCTCAACTTCATTGGATAATAATATTTAGACGTTATATTATTTTTCATTGAATATTTATAAATTACGAATCATTTTTCTTGAGAATGACATAATTTTATTTGAATTTATTTAGTAAATAAAAGCATGTCCTTTACGTGAATTATAAAAAGACACCCCATATTATATTTATTAAATCCACCTTGAGCTATATATATCAGAAAAACCCCACTCATAGTTTTTCTCAATATCCTTACACAAATTCTATAGGTTTTGGTCTTCCAATCATAACAACCATGGGCCCCTTAGAATAAAATGTAAAGGATGTTCATAGAAGAAGATGTAATAGTAATTTTAACATCTTTCAATATTCCTTATTTGTATACTTCCTATAAATATATTATAGACATCATAAAATAATAAATGTTGTAGCAAAAAAAATAAGTAGATTTTATTATAATGTTTTTATTTACTTGGACTAATATAGATGGAATTCCTTTTTGGGATGAATAATTTCAATATCAAGTAATCTACTTATTTAAAACCCATTAACTAATTTCAATATTTTGATATGTTATAGTCTGTGGGATTTAAAAGAGAATTAATAATTATAACCATTGATAACATAGTGATTATATAATTACAATTGAGATTAGTATATAAAGTATTTTGATAATTTCTAAATAACAAAGATAGTGGAACTGATAGACTCGACTAGTAGGATCATACCCTATGAATCTCTTTTATCAAACATTTTGTGGGAGATAAAATCACATGGATTTTTCATTTTCCAAACCCATAATGAGATTATCAAAATAATGAATTATAGAAATTATTTATAGGAGATGTTCAAGATCCTCGAGATCATGGATCAAAACATGTTTGACAAACCACCACAAGAAAATCTCACTATTACCCACAATAACCTTAGGGAATTCAATGATGGAGTAAAGGGACATATTTGTCAAATATAATAATATGAATTTTATGTTTTATTTTTTTTTAAACTATTATTATATATATCCCTTTTAAAAATATTTTTTAAATGATTAAATAATTAGTTTGGTAAAATTTAAATTTTTATGCAAAGAAATGAAAATTTTATTTATGGAAAACATATAGTTTCAATAAAGACACACTTTTAGATAAATTAAACAACATATGAAATAAATTATGTTTTTTTAATATATTATTTTTAATTAATATTTATTGAATATACATTATAATATAATTTTAGGAAATTAAATATATAGTTTTCAAGGGTCGTAAAACTATTATTGTTAAAAACTATCATCTTTAAATAAAGTGGTATTATTTATTTAAAAGTTTAAATTATCATATTTAGAGAAAAATTATGATAAAATAAACATTATTTTTGAAAAAATATTATTAAAATTATCCAATGATGATTTTTTCATAATTTCATGCGCTTTTTTATTTTTTAGTATAAATTAAATATGGTATAATTATCTGTAGTGTGTTTTGACATCATAAAATATAAATGTGTTTTAATAAATAAAATAAAGAGTATCCACAATAAAATTATAATTCTCTATTAAAATAATATGTATTTTATGTTTTTAAAATAATTATGAAGTTATTATTTTCAAAAGGTACATACTGTAGTTAAAGTTTTATAATCACACTATAGTGTTTTTTTATAAGTAATTTTCACATTTTTATATTTTATAATAATTTAAGATCCTTTTCTAACTGGCCTAATTTTGTACTTTATCAATTTTATTTTTATTTTGTATTTCCTCCATAACATTCTATATAATAATTGAAATTGTGAAATTCATTTTTTATTAGATTATAGTCATGTTGGGATTCATTGTATTATGTTGTACCTAAAGAAAAATCCATAATTTGGAGGCCCATATTCATGTAAAATTTTTGACCTTAAATTTTGTGCTTAGAATGGATCAATTTTTCTGATGGACCCATGTCCCTATAATTACAGTCTAAAAAGAGTTGAAAATTAACATGGGGATAAATAAGGTATTATTGGTCAACATTAATAGTAAAGTCTACTATATATTCTTCCTTATTCATGGTCACAATGTAATGTGATGTTGTAATATTATATTATGATGATTTAATTGAGAAGATTGATTGTCCATATCAAATTATCCAAAAATCCTACATCTGATGGGCACTAAATCTCAATGTTTTTGGGATCTTGAGGACAATGTATATAAACAACTTGAATGAATACATGTATAAAAAATTCCATTTAACGTGTCATCGACATGTGAAATTTAAGAGGTTATTGTTTGTATCCCTAATTTCTCACCCCTTTTCTCTGTAAATTGTTACCTTCTCTCCCATACCAAAGGATATACATTTTCAAGGGAGAGGTGGTGTATATATTATGTAATAGTTATTTTTGTTTTCAACATATATTAATGTTTATCTCTTCTTCATCGGTGAATTTAATTTGTAATCTATTTCTTTATTTCCCCCATATTACCTCTTTTTAACTCTATTATTATGGAGATCTAACCCTAAAACTTGTTTGAGGTTGGATAATATGGTTTTTGAATTAATTGTTATTTATTTATTTATAATGTTTTATTATAAGATTTAAATATTTGTTACAATTATTGTGGTGATTGGTCACCTCACATTCTCTAATACTATATTCTGCATCCACATTCAATCATTTTTCTTCACATTGATATATAAGTCATTCAAATGATGGAGTTTGGATAGTGTAATTATGTGGTAGAGATTTCAACTATAAAGATAGGTATCATTGTAGGGTAATAAAACTAAAAATAGAGGATTTACAGTGAATTTTATGGATCTTTATATTTAGTAGAGTAATGTGGAATATTTTTTGAATAAAAATGATAAAATCACTATGAAACCATAAGAGAAACAAATTTCTTCTGCTGAATTCATTTTGAAATCTCACTTATTCCTTCATTTTTTAAACTTTCACATATATATATATATCATGAATTTAAAAATAATTCCCAAATATATATTTTTCTTATATCAATTAGTTTTATGTTAGTTAATTTTTAATAGCGACAATATGAAGACACTGTGTGTAAGTGGCCTGCTTGTGGAAGTCCATTTAGTGTGCCATTATGGTCCATTCATAGAAATATATAATTTTTAATTGCCCTAGGATTCAGGAAAAAATCTCAAATTTCAATTTAGTTGTATTTATGATAATAACATGTTATTATGCGAATTTGTTTCATAAAAATTGAAAAAGAATAAAAATGTCAAAAAAATAAAACAAATGTGATTCATTTCAAATCATAGTTTCCTTAGGTCACAGATTAATTTAGTGATTTTTCGTATTCATGAATTATTAAATATTTTTATTGAATAGAGATACCTTAATTATTAAAATGTATCAAATTGTATGGATGATTAAATAAAACATTTAAATTCATGAAAATGAAATCATGTTGGTAGATTTGATGTCCACTTATGTTGGAGAAGTTGTATCTCTATGGAGGAAATAAAAAAAGAGTAGAATTAAAAGACAATTATTAATATATTTTAAGTTTTAATATCTTACAAACACTTTATGATTAAACTTATATAACAAATATTATCTCATTGGAAATTACTTGAAGAGGTTCATGAATATATCATGCAATCTGATACACATGTGGGAGAAGAACTAGATATTGAGAAAAAAGTTTAAGATATCCTTGACGCTAAAAAGGTAAGTGATTCTATTATATTTATAAATGATAATTCAGATAATATGTACCAATCTCTTTAATATTAATCATATGGAGATCAACCTTTTGAGATAGAGTTTCAAATGGTTCTTCTAGAAGAGATCAATTTCCAAGATGACATACATGAAAGGGAACATTATTATATTTATTCCAGATATTTTAATCTTATTCAATATGAATTGATTTTATAAATCTATTTTCTATAATTTATTATATATAAAAAATATATTAGATCTTATACATGGATTTTAAGGAATAATTCATTCATATATTGGAAAAATAATTAGTTCATATGATTCTTACGGTGATGCAACTACCTCCTCTACAAAATATTCTACAGAATATGGATAGGACACCAGGATAGTCAATATGGATAACCCCTATCTAATTTTTACTAGAATAATTAACCTTAAATTCTATAAGTCATATTTCTTGTTGGTTTAGAACATTATTATCTTCATTAGGGATCCCTATTATACTTTTCAAGCAATGTACATTACGAAATATAACATTTGGTGGTTCATGAGCATGAAATCTCATCCACCATCAGAATGTTGTCAATCATGCAAAACTACATTATTAGGGGCTTTAAAAACCAAGATCCTACTTGGGGGTTCAAACAAAGAAATATCCCTTTTTCCCAAATATATTTCATTTCTCCATTTTTCTTAAATTTTTTCCTTTCTTTATTTTATGTTCAAAGTGATGGTAACATGAAGCTTAACTCATGGATTCCTTCAAAATAATAACGTTGTGTCTCTAATTTTCATTGTTTTATTATATTCAGAATTAAAACTATAAATTAAAGTCATTATTAATCATATTTTAACTAAAAAATAGTGTATTAAATTGAATAAGTGTGTTGGTATGTCAATCGATTTTTAATATTTTTTTGTCAAATTATATTTTTTCAAGTTTTTTCTAAACATTTCATATTTTAATTTTCATTTTTGGTGTTTTTTATAATTATTGATCTAAATTCAATACTTTATAAAATTGAAACCATATTTTTTGTTTGTAATATTACTTTATTTGAATATTTGAGCACATAAATTATTGTTGAATGTATTTTGTTTCCTGATTTCAAATATTTTCTTTCGATGAGGTTTCATTAATTATTAAACTCATGGGAACTAGTGATGTTCAAATTGAATATCTTACCCAACCTAAGATGTTTCTAAATGTCCTTTAAATAATATTTACAAATCTATTTTATTGAGTGTCTGTAGACAAGTTACACGATAAAAAAACTATTTTTTCCAACTTTTAGAGTTCATGTAAAATGTCATGTGTGATGGATGTACCACTTTAAAAGATCTTTTTACATTTAACTATCCTTTTTCTTTAACTTTACATTTGTAATTCTTTAATATAATATATTCCAAGAAATAACCTGTTAGTTATCTAAATTAAAATAAATTAATCCCTTTAATAACTTCTCTATAAGTAAGATTTTTGATTAATTTTTATATAAAGTGTGGGGGAAGAGAATATAGACTATATTTTATTTATTTCAAAAAAAAATTCAGATGATTTGGATGTAATTATAGATTTATTTATAGATTATTGGTAGAAAAATAATTATATAATTATTTATATATGGACCAAATACCTTTTAATTTATGGTTAGTAGTTCACTAATATGTTATGATCAAAATCTTAAAATCTTTTTCATCAAAAAAACTGGTTCAGAAGAAAAAATATAGAAATTAATTATACATGAAACTATTATAAAAATGGTAAAAATAGGCAGAAATCATAATTTATTATGATATTACAATTTTGAATTTCTAAATTATATCATGAGGTGTTTGGAGGTGATTCACTTTGTAGATGGTTTAAGAGAACACCATTCTTGATTAAAACTTTTTTCATGAATTTAATTCACATTATACCCTAACCCACTTCATTCTGCCTCTAATGGTTAATCATTTAAATTAATCTAACATTTATCCTCAGAAAAAACCCTTGAAGAATCCCTCATGATTTATACATTTTTAACTCTATGAAGTGAAGATACAAGTACTATAACAAGCCTATGGATATCACACATGTTCTTTTTAAAAACACAAATTCACATTAAAAATCATTGAGTGAAGTTGGATATGTTTTTTTAGGGAGGTAGGTAGGATATGAATATGATAATTAACATGTTTTTTAAATAATATATATGATTTTTGTGGATTTATGGAATTTTTTCCATGTAGTAGAAATTATATTTCCTTATATGTGATAATTGTGTTGTGTTGTCATTTATAATTTGGGAAGTAATTTTTGACCTTGTAATTAGATGATTACCCATGAGTGCAATGGATAATTGGGGGAGAGTTATAAATATAATTTAAAAAAATTATACTATAATTCAATTTTTTTAATCCTACCATAGTGTTATTTTAGGGTAAATAGTCACATTATTATGTTTTAAAAGTATTTTGAGCCTAATTTAAAAAATTTCCAGAATTTTTATTTTGAAGATATTTATGTTTATTTTCTATTTCATCTATAACACTTTATACACTAATTGAAATTATTAAATTCCTATTTCATACATTCGTAAATATTTTTATTCATTTGATTATTGTATACTCAAAGCTCAATCTTTCATTTAGAGGACCAAAACCCACTCACAATCTAGGCTTCAAAATTGATGGATATAATGGATGATTTTTAATGATAGGTCCATATAAAATAAAAAATAATCCCAAACGTTTTGAAATTAATATTGGATCTATAAAAAGATTGATTTAAAAACATTCCTGATAGAATCCAAATAAGATTTTATTGTATTCAAAGTATTAATGGAATTGGTAGTAAGAGTATATAAATATAAAAAGTCGTCTAGGAAAATTACTATTTTAGATTAAATAAGTCATAACTCCAGCATAAGGTGGCCAATAAATCACAATTTATTTGGGTAAATTATGCTAAAGTAGAGTAACAACATCAATTAAGGAATCATTCCAAAATTATTCAATTATTGTATCCTCAAAGCAAAAACTTTCAAAGGTCACATTTTATATCCACATTGTTTCACCCCTTTTCTCAATGAATTGTCATCGATTCTATAATAAAAATGGATTTCCAATTTCAAGGGTTAATTTAGAGTAATTATTCTATAACATTTAGTTTTTTCCTATATATATTTTTTTATCTCACTTCTTCTTCTTTCCATTTATCTTGTTTTATATTTTGTGTTTTCCCCCACTATACTTCTTTTTAAATCCTTTTTTTGGAGAGCTAACAGTCAAAATTGTTTATGGGGGGAGGAGAGGGGTGATGTTTTAATTTATTGATATTTATTGTTTTGTCATGTTTTATTATTAAATTTTGGTAGTAAATAAATTTATTGTGGTGAGTTGTTTCCCCACTTTCACTACTACTAGATTCCCCCTCCACATTCAATCATTTTTCATTATCATTGATATCTATGAAATTATAATTGAGTATTTTGGATTTAGTAATGATGTGGAAGTGATTTATTATACATGAAAATGACTTTGTGAAGGGTAATACCATTATAATGAGAGGTTTTATAGTGAATTTCTTGGATATCTACATTGAATAAAATAATAAGAGATTTATTTTTAATTTCAATGATATCATCACTATGAGCCCATGAGAGAAACATTTTTATTATATTGACTTAATTATTAATTCTCTTATTTTTTAATATTTTCATTAATATATATATATATATATATCATTCATTTCAGAATAAACCCCCTTATATAATATTATTATCTAATATAATTTTGTAGTTGTTAATTTATAATAGTGACATTATAATGATAATACATGTTATTTGACTCCTTATGATCAACCCAAGGGTGGGACACTATAGTAAATCATGAGGAAAATATTAATTTAATTGTCTGGGGATTAATAAAAAATGAATATATATATAAATTAATTTTATAAACCGTTGATTAATCCCAGAGAACATATATTATATTTTAAGGTTTTAACTCCCATAATTTATAAAAAATAGTAACACTTCAAAATAACTAATAGAATTAATTTAATGAGACCTAATATTGTATATATAAAATATTAAAAACCAATCCAATCTGGTATAAACCATTTTAAAAAATCATCATATGGTTTTCCTATGACTCTATCATATAGAGTCCAAAACCTATGTTTGGAAGTTAATAAACAATTCTCCTCTTTTTTATATAAATCCATCAAAACACTAATTTGTCTTCAATATAAAATCTTAGAAGGTCAAATTACTCAACCATTTATTCTATCATGTTGGCCAAAGGTTTCCTTGTGGTCTAAAGTAACTAATCTAATTCTTTTAGAAGCATCCTCTGAAGATGAAGGATCATCCTCTCCTCTTTATTCAAGGACCTTGTTTATGAAATGCATTTGGATTTTCAATTTATGAAGTTGGTATATGTTTTCATATATATCTATTAATTGATTTTTTATTCTCATGTAATTATAGAACCATTTCTCTCTCGTTCATCCCTTCTATAAACATTTTTTACACCCATTATGATTTTGAAATTATCAAATGTTCATTTATGCCAAACATTTTTGAAGTTAATAACTATCTCAATTTCCACTAAAATATATTCACCTAGTTGAATATATCATTCAATTATTTGGTATTTAAATTTATATAAAAAATAATTATTCTTGGAGTTAATATTTATGAAATACAACCTTCTGTTGTATGATTTATGTGGCACACTTATTCAAGTACATAATATAAATGTGACGAGTGGGACTGATATTATATAGAACTCAAATGAACTTTGTAATTTTTTATCTCATGTGGTGAAATTTATGGTGCTTGTTAGGTAATCCTAATAACAGAATGTTTTTTTCATAGCATTTAAGCTTTGTATATATTTATAATGTCATGTTTTAATGATGTTTCCACATTCATATGTTTATTTTAGGTCATCATGTTATATCATGCCTCATTGTTCAATATTATGATTCTCAACCCACTTATGTTGTACTGATAAGACTCTCAGATTACATGTAATTCATTATCTTATCATATTCCTTGTTTATTCCTTTATAGTTTTTTATATCTCACCCATTTCTTTGGTACATCTCGGGGTTATCCCATGCAGTTTAAGAACAATGATGTCATTTTATGAATGTTCCACAGATGTTTTTAATAAGTTCATTATATTTCAATTTCTCGATGTTATTATATGTACCTAATTTTAAAAATAATCTTGGATTCAAAATCTAATGGGATTTTACAATGTGTACATGTGTGTAATAAATCAGGATTTATGTTATTTTAACGATATGGGTTGTCATAATTGGTATAAAAGGTAAGTATTGTTGTTTTTAGGATAAGGATTATAAATATATTATGAAATCATTATTTATAATTCTAAACATAGAAATAATAACGAAATTTTATTAAATTATATATTTAGTGGTTTTAATGAAAATATATCCTTGTTAGGATACTACAAGATGAAGTGGATCTGAAATAGTAGATTCTGGGGGAACTAACACCAAAATGGGTGTATTGAGATGGAATCAATCATCTAATGGTAAGAGAAATATAGGAATTACTACAGACCTTGTCTAACACTCTTGAGGGATATGATTCAATAAATTTTAATTCTCATTATGAACTGTTATTATGGGAACAAACTACCAATATTACATTAAATTTGGAAATAAACCAGGGATAACATAGATTAAATTATAAAAGTTCATAGTTTAAAGAATATATGTCATTTATGAGCTATAAATTTCATATTAATGGTTTCATGTTTATGTGTTTAATATTTTAAAATATCCATCCTTAATTTCATATATTTTTAATTTAAAGGCAACAAATAGGAAAAATTGAGCCAACAACCAATGTAAGGGGAAATCTTTTGACTGGGAAAATGAGATTCCCAACACAATATGAGAGGAAATCATGAACTTTTGGACAATAATTTCTCATTTAACTCATGTTTTCATCCAAAACATGATTCATGAGGATCAAGCAAATCCCCCAAAGAAATATAAATATTCAATTATGTCCTTTATGTGAAAAGGACTCCGAAATTTAGTTGAACTTTTGATTACTTAATCACATAAAAATTGATCAACTATATTGAAACTATTTTCACCGTCTTCTAATTCAATATAAAAAAAAAAGTTGTGATGGATTTTTATCATATAGAGGGATAATCATTTTAATGGTATATATTGGTCAAACATATGATTTCCAGGGAGTATATTGAAGTTATGTAGTTGAAGGATTTAAAAAAGTGATTAGATAAATATTTTCCATACTCTATGACATAAAATGGAGAGTGTTTTTCTTACCCTTATGATAATGAATGATAAATCCATACACTATCACAAAATTTGGTTTCTGTAGTGCCACCCTTTAAAAGAGTTAAAAAAACACTGATAAAGGGGGGCCATTATCAGTGCTTTTTTTAGTGTTGTCAAAGGGGTCCCCTTTATCTGTGCTTTTTTTAGTAGCCTCGATAAAGGGGGGGCTTTACTTGTTCTTTTTCCTAGCGCTGATAAATTTCAAAAAAATCATGACAAAAAATATATTTTAATATAAGTACATTTATATTGAGATAAATATAATATTTATTTTTTAAATATGTTTTAGAGAAGTATAAATATACTATTACTTTTAATATATAATAAATTTAGTGAAAATGGTATTAAATTTTTTTAAAAAATATTATTAATTAATAATATGCAAATTATAATTGATTAATAATCATTTAATAACAATTTAATGAAAAAAAAATTCAAAAAAAAATTAATAAAAGATCTAAAATAAGTTTATATTGTAACTCAAACTTCAAAAAATCCTAACTTTTGATCCTGGTGTGTGTTTGAGCTGTACAGAATATCAAATCGAATATTGAGATGAGCTCTATGCCCAAGTGATCAAAGGTAACATTTTCCAACATTTTTTGAGTCCCAAAAAGGCCATGAAGGCCTCCAAAACTGAGTTTTTAGTCAGGATACCCTAATTTATTAACATTCCAACAGGAATAAATTTTTGTTTGGATGTCTGCTAGGCCTTCACCAAATATCATATCGAATATTGCTTCATTTTTTTTGATTTGATAGGTTGTAGAGTTAAGACGAACTTTTTTATTAGAATTGACGGTTGTTTTAACATTATTTGGCTTTTTAGATACACATATATATATTTATTTGTAAATATATATGTGTGTGTGTGTGTCTATGTGTGAATGTGTGTTTGTGTGTGTGTTGTATATATTTATGTATATATATATATATTTGTTTATTTATAAACACACATAAAAAACATATTTTATAAATTTATTTAAAACTAATCATAAAAATATATATTAATATACAAATAAATATACAAATAAAATTTATAACAAAAAATATACATATAAATATATATAAATATATATTAATATATGTATAAATATATATGTATTAATATAACTAAATATATTTATGTTAATATGAATCTATATTAATATACGAATAAATATATATATATATATATATATCATTAAATGGAGAAAACAACTAAATGTCTTAGTGGTAATGGTGTAGGTACACAAAGTGGGAGGTCTCTGGTATGAGTTATGGTGGAAGAAAAGGGTGTGTCAGCGCATGTGGGAGGGGGTAGCACTGCCAAATGCAGCATGTATTGAGAGGGAGGGGTCTCCGCCTAGTGTTGATAAAAGGGGTTTTAAGAACAGTTAACCCCCCCCCCCCCGGTATTATATATTCTTTTTAATTTTTTTGACGTTTATCAGATCATAAAAAATCATTCATAAAAGTCATCCTTTATTAGTGAAAAAAACAGAGCTGATAAAGGAAATTTTTATCAGTTCCTTTCGGGGTGCTGATAAATGGGATCCACTTTATCTTCGCCTCGATTAACAATGCTTTTATAGCGATGTTAATTCCCTTTTCTAGCACTGATAAAGGCCGTATTTGAAGTAGTGATAAAGAAGTATAATCCAAATTCACATGATTTTCATGATTTTTCAATAGATTGGTCTTTTACCTAAATGTAATGTTGGAATTTTATTTGGTGGGATGAAGCTAAATCAATGAAAATCAGTAGTTATTTGATACATTTATATCTATGATAAAGTTAATAGATGTGACCTCTAATATGAAATAGATATTAGTGAATCGCAAGGGTCTATTCATATTAAAGATAATGAGTAGAGAAATCATTTTTATTCTTATGGTGTGATGGAAAATATCATGGGGGTAGAAATATAATCATCACACTTGTGAAACGAGATGTAAGAAGATTCCATGAAATTAAGTGTACAGAACAAGGAAACATTTTATGAGTGGGACTGTAGGAAAACGAGCTAGTGATGTTCTAAAAGATAATACCACTAATTTGATGGAATAAATTAATTCTCCAATAAACCCTCACCTATAATCCAATTCATCAACACCAAGTAATAAGTTAATTTTTAAAATAAATTCCCTAATAAAATTTGTTTCAATAATAACTAATTATAACACACTCCAAGGCCAAGAGATAAAGGGTGAGAATATTCTATCACAATTGTAGAGGTGGAACCCGATAATGAAGTAGTGAAAATTAATCTACTTATACATTAATGTATAGATATCAAACTATTTTATTTTGATTCTATGAATTCCTTAATATCACTCATGTATAGTATAACTATTGGAACACCACCTCAAATCATAGAATTCATCTTATTGATGAAGAATAAAATGATTCAATTATTTCATCCCAATTATATGACTCATCACATGTATAAATGATTTTATTTAATTTAAAGGAAATCATTTTGATACCCCCTAGTGATATATAATTCTATTCTCGGCATGGATTAAATTTCCTTATAGGGGATAATATAAATTTTTCAGAGAAATAAATCACCCTCTGTATCACAAATCACTAACCAATTATATAAAATTTCAAGGGGAGGATGAATCTAATTTGGTAACAAAATATAAAAATTGATATAATTTTGTTATGATAGAGGGTTTTTAAACCAAGTGATTGAGAATAATGAAAATATTATCCTTAAAGACATGCACATTATAGGAAAATTCACTACTGTGTTTCCCAAAAAATTGTCCAGTCTTCCTCCTAGCAGTGAGTTTGAGTTCTCAATAAAGCTCCTACATGAAGTTTTTAAAATATCCTAGACACTATATAGAAAAAAAATTATCTTTTGGAGGCGAAGAAAAAATTACTTTCGAATTTTGGTAAAGGGTTTATTTACCCCTGTAATTCAACATGGGGTGAACTGGTACTCTTAATCAAGAAGAATGATTGTTCCACGAACCTCAATTTTTATTATCATGATCTCAGAAAGATCATGATAAATAAATAGTATCCTATTCCATGGATTGATGAAATTTTTATCAACTACACATAGCACAATATGCCCATAAGTTAGATCTTCGGTCAATATATTTTATAGTAATTTTTTTGAAGGGGACATCCCCATGAATGCCTTTTTTACAAGTAATGAGTAATATGAGATCATAGTGATTCCATTTGGACTCATTAATTCTAAAAAATCATCATGAACATAATTAATAGATCCAATAGGGATTACCTTATCAAATTTATGAAAGTATTTACAGATAATAATCTTCTCTAATCCGAAATAAATGATGAATATATAGAGAATTTAAATACTATAATGAATACCTTTTGAAAGTAAATGTTCTATATAAATTACAGTAAGTATGAGTTTTGGTTGGATAATATTACTACCTTTAAGAATGATATCACAAATTATTTAATATCTATAAAACCTCCAAAAAAATAGGAAATTGGATGATATCCAATACACACAACTTTGAAGGAAACTCCTATGCCTATGCTAAAATTTACCACATGTGGAAAAGGAATTGTGATCTAAAGTGACCCATAAAAAAGGGGACTTGGTTTCATACTCATGAAAGATGATAAATTGATGGAATATTAATCCAAATAATTAATTCTCCTTGATAAGAGCTACCTACTTTATGATCTATAATTGTCATCAGTGATATTGATGTCGATGATTTGGGGACATTATCTCTATGGATAAAAGTGTGAAATTTCAAAAAAATTAAAAAATCATAATGTATATTATCATAAAATTAGATTAATATTAACAAAAGAAGGTTGTATATGATGATAAAGGATTAGGAGTGTTCAATACCATGCAATATTAGGAAAGTAAACAAAGTTGAAGATTCTATGAGTATAAAGGATCACACAACCCAATCCGTAATTAGGATTGTAAGGAATCCAATAATTTTTTGATATGAAAAGGGTGGAAATGGGATAAATAAAACGACCCACATCCTTCATTACCCAGATACCTACACACCCATACATTATTTATAGGATCAAGTAGGCCTATAAAGATGATGAGTTTCTATATAAGAAGGTAGATTATATTTTGGCAGTTATATTTTTTTTAGGATGTATTTATATGGTTTTTAACCCCCATATCTATGCTATAGAAACTATAAATGAATTTGGTATGTCCAAATTATTATATGTATCATTATTCTATATTTATTTAGGATATAGTTTTATTTATATATTTTTCAAGGAAAACATTTGGATTGATAACACAAATAGTGAGATTGTGGAGTTTTTACCTCAATGATTATTATACAAAAAATGAAGGATAAATAAAATAAATCTTAGGGTATTATGAAACTATTTCCCATAATAGTATGAAAATGGGAAGACATAACCATGGATTTCATTTTAGGAATACCCATGAAACCTATAGTTAATAATATCTTCTAAAAGGTATACAATAATCATTTAAAGTCAGCACATTCCATGGATATCAATGAATATTTCTCTTATAGACATCTCCCAAATATATACATAATAGAATTTTTCATACTGGATAGACTTCCATGATCAATTGATTTTTATCAAGATCTGAAGTTTACCTCATTATTTTGGAGAATCCTTCAGCATTTTTTGTATACAAGACTGGGATTTGGAACTATTTATCACCCTCAAGTGTTTTATCTTTCTAAAAGAACCATTAAAATTATATGGGATATTATGAGATCATGATTAATAGATTTACAAGGATTTTGGAAAGAAATACTTCCCCAAGTATAATTATCATATACAAGAGTTTTTATTCGAGCATTCAAATGGTACCTTATGAGCATTTTTATTAGAATATGTGAATTACTCCAAAATTTGGGTATAATTTATATAGAGGAAGCTTTTGCGACATGATTTAATCCAAAATATGATATAAAATTTTCAAAACATTTAGCATTATATGAAATCCACAAAAAAAACAATGACTGAAAATGTATATAGAATATTCGATGAGATTAGGAATTTGAAGTAAAAGACAAATTGTTCCTTTATATATCACAATGGAATAATTTCATGAGGTTTTGGATAAAGGTAAAGCTATTTAATAGATATATTGTTCCCTTAGAGTTAATTTATCACATTGGAGTGGTGGAATAGTGACTAGAACTCCCACATAACCTATCCCAAGTACATGATGTGTTCCTTATATCCATCTTGAGGATGGACATATCATTACCCTCACATGAGATGAATCTAGAGGTGGTAATATTAGAGAATAATCTATCATATGAGGCTTTTTTAGGAAGATCATAGATCATAGTGATAATTTTCCAGAAAACAAGACAACTCAACTTGGTAATGGGTTATTTCCAAACAAAAGGGAATAAAAATGGTCTTGGGAATCGAAATTGGTGATTAAACCAAAGTACCATATCCTGTTTTATTTTATGAAATATAATTTTTGAAGGAAAATTCTTATAGGGGGGATAATTTAATGAACCAATTTATTATAAATAAAATCCCATTTTCTAAATGAATAAAGTCTTTATCAAGTAATATATTTATAGAAAATAGATGTGTTTCTATGCTTATTTTGGATCGTTATGGTCTCTTTGAATGAAAATAATCTTGGGAATAAAAAACATGGATAATAAATATTTTGTATAGAGACCCTTAATATTTTTATATTAGGGGATATGATAATGTCTAGTTGTTAGAAATTAAATATGCAATACCATCTACTAGTAGGATCTTACCCAATAAATTCCATTTATTTGAGTTTCTAAGGGAGATATAATAACTAGTATTTACCATTCACAATGACCAATATGAGATTCAACCATTAAATCATGACCAAACATGTTTATAGGAAATTTTAAAGATCATCAAGATCACAACCCAAACTATGTTTATCGAACCACCCCATGAGAATCTCACCATCACACGCCTTACCCCTAGGTAATTCAATGATGTAATAACGGTCTATGTATCTGGACACTAAAAATATGAGTGTTTATATTATATTATTAGAAAAACAGATATGATATATATATATATACAATTTTAATATTACATTTAATGATAAATTTATGAGTTTGATAAAAATAGGATTTTCATTCAATGAAACATAAGTTAAATTTTTGGGAGCATTATAGATTCAATTAAAACACTTTTTTTGGAAAATTATATAACTTTTAGAATAAATTATATTTTAATAAAATATTATTATGAAATATTATTTACGAAATATTATTTATGAAATATAAATGATAATATAATTTCACAAAATAAAATATAATTTTTACAAGGGTCATAAAGCCCTTATTTTAAAAAATTAATTGTTTTTCAATAAATGATTGTTTTTTATTTAAAAGTGAAAATTCTCAAATATAGAAAATTATCTTGAAAAAATAAATACTTATTTGGAAATTATCACAACAAAATTATCTGGTTGTAATTGTTCCAAAATTTGTAGAGATAGTAGAATTGTTTGGTAAAAACTAAATATAGTATAATTTTATGGCATTAATTATGACATCATAAACAACAAAAAGTGATATTATAAATAATATTAATAGTATCCATGAAAATAAATTATGAATCGAATTTAAAATAATTTAATAATGAAGTTATTTTATAAATTTTATAAACCATTACTGAATCGATCAAAACCTATATTATATCATATTTTTTAAAATTAAATTCTATTAAAAACATGAATCACTACCACATCAACTAAAGAATAATTTTTTGTGTTCAGTACATATCATTACAAGATAATTAAAATATCTTGACTTTAGTAAAATCAATTAGAAAAAAACAAGGTAAGGTTTCTAGATTCTATTACATTATAATATAGTTTCCATTTATAGATTTGTCCTAATGATCACCCATGATCTTAATAATCATTTCCCAATATATTAAGAGTGTGCTCTCAAGGTATCTAATCCTCTCATTCTCTTCTTTATTCATGAACCTACGTTATTTCATTCCATTTGATTTCAAAATATTCAAGTTGGGATAAGTATTTATACATTCCTCTAACTATCATGATGATTTACAAGTAATTATAGATCCTTTCTCCTCTCATTAACCTATTCTTTAAAAATTTATTTATAGATATTATGCTAGCTAAATTATCATGAAATTTTCTAGTAAAAGAATTACATAGTGAATGCATGACTCCAATTATACACAAGGATATTCAACATATTGTAACTATCCTTAATTGATGAGATATATACATTTATTTTTTTCCTTGATATATAATCACGGGGTTTGAATTTATGGATTACATCCTAATATTGTATGATCTATGTGGACACGTATGAATGTACATGATATGGAAGTGACTGGTGGGATCAATATTACATATCCCTCCAATGAATTGGATAATGTTTTTATATCATGAGATTCCTTGTATGGTGTATAAGATGTTATCCTTGGAACACTATTCTATGTTTTATTTTAGGTTATCATTTTCTTTTTCAATAATTTCATGTTTTATATAGGTTCTTCATTCATTGTTTTCCTTTACTGTATCATGTCATATCATGCGTAATTTTTGGTGATTATAATTCTTTACTCTCTTATTTTACCTTGATGTGACTCTTAGATCACATGTAATTCATTAACTTATTATATGACTTATTTATTTCCCTACTAATAATTATAGCTCACCCCTTTCTTATAATTTTTCCCATGTTTTCTCATGCATTTTAAGAAGAGCAGTTGGATTTTTACATCATCTTATATAGGTTTTCTATAATTTAATTTTATTTCTCTATCTAGTTGATATGTTATGTACCTAATTTACCAAATAAACTATGATTCATAGTCTTATGGTATTTAATAGTGTGTAAATTTATGTAATAAAAAATGAATTGATTTTTATTAAATATATTTGTTTCTACAATTACATGACATCCATTTTAACCTCTTTTACATCTTATTCACAAATAAATCATTTCTCATTCATACGTACAATTTACCATCTCTACATAGCATGCTTATTTTTCATTCATCACCATATTTAATTTAAGGCTATTTTGGTGGGTGTAATGTTTATATATTATATTTATGAAATAATTATTCTTTTAAAATTATAATATCACATATACCATCTTACCTTCTATACTATTCAAAAATTATAACGTCTCTTATATGTACGTGTGGAATACCTCCTCCATAAATATATGTGATTTTTTATATTTATATTTTATTTTAATGCTAATAAGAATAAATTTATATAATATATACAATATATACATTATAATAGTGAATCTATAAATTTAAATTATTTTTTATTTTCTTTATTTCCTCACATCAAAATGTGAAAACAACATTCATGCATACGTACATCCTTTCATCTCCATGAATAGTGTATTTTATTTTTATATATATATATTTTTTTTTGAATTGTTAATAAATAAAATGAATATAAATTTTATTTAAATCTGTAAAAAATCGAGAGATGATAGATCCATGATGAGAATAAAAATTCTTGAACCGCTGAATTGAAATTCTTATGAAAAATAAATTAGATAACACCTAGAAACAATAATTCTAATATGGTATTATTAATAAATCGATGATGAAATTTAATAATAGGACTATATATTTTTAATTATGTATTTGATTTGTTTTTGTAGAATTATAATAAATGTAAATTTTTTATTCATGTGGTTAGAGCCTCTTTATAGAAATTCAAAATCGAGGAATCTGATTTCTATTCTCATTTTTATTTTTGGGATATATATTCCATATTCAACACACATTTTGTTTGAGTTTTGAATATACTTCCCCTTTTACATGTTATATCATGAATATCCTTTTATCATCATATTTAAAATTTAATTTTATGTTATTAATTAATGGGGATTAAAATTAAACAATTACCAATTTATTAAGGGTTTATCTTCCCAAAAGTGTTTTCTTTAGGACAGCTGTTATAGTATGCATCTATATACTTGAATGAGGTTTTTAGAAACCCATTTTTACATTATATATCTTAATTATTATTTAATTAATTATATTTAAATTTAATTTGAATTTATTCTTCCATGGTCATTATGATTCAAATGTTACCAAAGATAAAGGGTTTTTATATAACATACATATTGTTTCTCAGGATTGTCTATGACTAAGATTTCGATGATGAAATTTCATGATCTAAATATAGATAAGGTCATTTATTTTCTGAACCACCTATTATTTTTTATGATTACATGTCTTTAAATTCATTTTACTCTCTTTAATAAATCAATATAATGAAATAATGTTCTCAAGAAATGCCATCTTTATTTCTCCATTTGGTTAAAAATGCATTTTCATATATGTCCATGATTTTTAAGAATGATTCCAACAATTTTTTTTAAATTACTCTATTATTATTTAAAGTTATTTTAACCCATTATTTACTTTTAACTAAAAACCCTAAAATTAATCTTCTTATAATTTTTTTAATGTGGAAATATTTTATTTTTATTCAAATTTGTATAAGGAATATTTTATTTCCACCTATCTGTCCTGAATGAAATTTACAACCATCATGATTGCTCAATGATTTGAATATACCATTCTATGTTTCAAGGGATATTTTCAAAAAGAATTCAATATTTTAAAAATATTTAGATTTTTTTCATGTTATTTCAAATTGAAAATTTTATTTTCCTTGAAAAATATTTAATTGAAATTTTGAATTAATTATCATTTTTTATAACATCATTTCTTGTTACTTTTTATATAAAAAAGATGTGTTCCACTGATACAATCATTATTCATTTTCTAGATGGTTTTTTATTATTATTATGAAATGTGTATGAAAAATATTTAGTTTCCATGGGTTATGCTATGAAGAAATGTTAAAATGTTTTATAAATCCATTTCATTTCAACATTTTATAATATATTATGATTAATTTATGATATTTTGGAACACATATAAATTGGTTATGATGATGTGATAGGTGGTGATGAAATTATACAACCTGTTAATACATTTAATAAAGGTGGATATCTCATGAGATATAAAAATTCTAGAATAGGAAGTGAGCCTAATTCGGTTAGAGACACTAATCACTTTGATAGTCTTGGAAGATAACATTGGTAACTATGATGGAATGGGTAGAAAACCTAATAAAATATGACAACCTTTTAAGTGAACCTTTTATAATAATGTAGTGACTTTCTATGATAATCTATATGCAAAAGGCTCATGTCTAATGCAAATGTCTTTCTCTCATGGATAATTTTATTAGATTACTTTATCTATAATTTCAAACGAACTACCATGATTTATGCCATGAATCATGATTATGAACATTGATATGTGGGATTTTTTTCAAAAGTAAATCTTGTGTTATAATATCTATATTTCCTATTATATTTATGTGATCATTGACATATCCCTTTTTTTCCATACTAATTTTCTAAGTCCACACTTTCTTATGTTTCCTTTCCCTAGGTTATAAAGAAAGGATTTAAGCACGATGTGTCTAAGAATGGTTGTTATTATAAAGAACTATGTGGGAGATTATATAGATGTTTTATGAAACATTTGTTTTTGTATCTATTCTCTCAATGAAACTAATCATATATGGTGATCAGCCATTTATTTGTAACATATATTAACTATTCATATAAAAATATGTGATATCTATATTTGGAAAAGTTGGGTTGCTATAATTTTATATTGTTGGGTGAACTTGGATGTAATACCTTAGATCTGATGTTCTCACTATTATATATATTTGGGGGTACCTTGAATGAATTTATATAGATATGGTGTACCCATTATTGTATACGATTGGGCCGACCTTGGACATATTTCAATGAATTCATTAGGTCTATTAATATATATATTTTGGGGAACATTGATGCAATTACTTAAATCTAGAGTTCCCAATATTATATATGTTTGGGGACACTGGACGTAGTACTTTTGATATGGTGTAGCCATATATTTATGTAAAAGATTATGGAATATTTGAAAGTGACATTTGATGATGGAATAAGTAGGTATGGCTAACCTCAGTTCCCACCCTAGACCATAAGATTAATCTTACCTTTATTTCCCACAATTCTAATACCTCATTTAAACATGTACATTAACACAAAATTTTGGTCAAATTAAATATAATTTGGACACAGTTTGTGGTGGAAGGATGTCTTGTAATCAGACCCTACTCAAGCCACCATTGGTACCCCCATCAAACTTCATAGTTGTAGGTTAGGATAAGGGAAGGGATCCTATGATAAATGGGTTATATGAAATGTTAAGAACATAGCATGTATTTTGGAAACTAAATAGGATTATTTTCTAATTTGGGGTTATTGTGGGATTTATTATGTATGTAGTATAACATTCATTTTTTTACACTATGGTTATATGTTTGATTTATTTTGGAACTTTATATGATATTTGATTGTTAATGTATGTTATGGACAGTATTTTGTATTTTAATTGACTTTTATTCTCTTACCAGAGGGTATAATCTTCATAGAATATCCTATTACATCCTTACTAGTAGTCATCAGCCCCTTCATTATGGGTTATTATTCCTAAGGACATTAGGATACACGATTCATTATATTTTATTTTAACCACAACGATGTCATTTTTATACAAATTGTACTCTATTTTTAGATAGAAAATTTTCATTAAAACATAATAAGATATTTTATTTCTACTGAAATATAATATGATAGAATATAATTAGTTATGTAAACACATTAAAATGGCTAGGATTTTTCTAATAACCAAATTTATAGATATAATTTTATTATCAACATAGTATTTTTTATGTTAGGGAATTATGATATTATTTTGGGAATTTATATATAAAATATCAAGATATAAAACCCAATTTTTTTATAATAATATTTAATCAATATTATTTTTTCAATGTTTTCAGTTCCAATGATGTTAAAAAGTGGACATACAACACAATTTTACAATCACATGTTAAGGGGGGTTTGAAGATTAATGTAGTTTTGTAAAAAATTGTTATCCATAATCCCTTAAAAAATATTGACATAGAGTGCTCTAAAAGAGTATTTTATATATATCTAGGAGAATATAAAGAATAAAAACCAAAATAATTGTTCCTAAAAACATGATGATCCATTATGGGATAAAAAGAAACCCAAAAAAACACTTATGGGAGTGTCATAATTCTAATTTCTGTTTGGGAAATAATGACACAATAAGTTATATACTTTCAAAAAATCCAAATGTGTATTCAATGTTGTTAATTTTAAGGGAGTTTAAACTATAATGAGAAGTATATTAGAGTTGTATGAGATAGAATAGATTTATAGAGATTCTTATACCATTTCACCCATTTTCAAGGTAAAAAAAATTAGTTTCTTGACGAACACATCCGATGAAATGATCTACGCCCTTGGAGGAATGCTACTTTTAATTTAGAAATGTTTTAAATTGTTCATAGGAAATATAATTTTAATTTATTTGATATATTTAATAGATATATAATCCTTTATAAATGGATCTTTATAAATTCATAGGATTGAGGGACCACTTTTCAAGGTGAATGGATCAAACCTCATGGACAACATTGATATTTCTCTTGTGGGGTACCTTATATCCTCTCATTATTCTTGAATATATATATAGATTTTAAATATTAAAACATAAATTTGTAAATCTTTATGTGAAACCAATGGTATATTATAAATTATAAATTTTTACCGCTACATAATAGAATTTAGACCTGATTTTTTAAGGAGTAATTTATCATTCTCGAGAATACCAATTAACCTCGTCAAATTATTCATTTGAGCTACTTAAATATGTTTTGTAAAGAATAATGTGTAATTGATATAGTGTTATAAGTTTCAATGTTCATTTTTTGTGGAATAATATAATGTTTCTAAAGGAATAATAAATCAGGGTGAAACACTCTATGAAATGACACAACACTTTATAACCATGAATTCTTCATGTTTTCATCATTGATTGGCATCATCAATCATACAAAAATTCATAGGGGAGTAAAATTAAGGAAGAAAAAAAATTATTCAGTTAGATTAAGACCAAAATGTATCCCATAAAAATTATAATAAAATCAAACTCACATTGTAACACATAAGGCAACCCCACAATCCCTTTAGTAAAGAAAAATGACCTAAAACCAAGATTTTCTAAGTCCCCCATTGTGTGACTAGGTTACCTCATAAAACCCTTTAATAAGGTAATATGATGTAATAAAATACACCTAAAACCATTCTATAATTCCTAAAATTTGCGAGAGTTAGATAGCTGAATAATATTGATGTTATTCGCTCTCACCCAATAATCATTTCTATGAGTCTTCAACAGGAATTATAACAAGAAAGGTTATTTCATGAAAAAAAAAGACACTCTAAAATGATTCAGTGGTCAAAATTTAATAATAATTCATATTTTAAAAATAAAGGAGTATCATGGTGTAACTTGTTTCTCTGTTACGCGGCTCTAGAAAATGGTATATCATCTAAGTGATATCCTTAGGTTGTGTTATATCCTATTCAGTTATCCTCTCACAGTCATTTCACCCCCAAAAATAGACCTCTACAAAACTAATATCAAAACACATGGATCAACTTGGTTGTGTACTCAAATCATTGTTATGTCAGTGATACAACATTCCTAAACCATATCAAAACCTTATATTGATTTTTTTTTCCTATATAAGACATAGAATGATTTTTTCAATATAACCACTTTCACCCTTCATCAACAGTTACCGAAACCCTTGAAACGACCCTAGTCACCTCCATAAACCTTCAATTGTCATCCTATTTAATAGTTTTATATTGTAATGTTGTTCCTTTATCACAAAATTGGAAACAACATGAAAATTAAAGAATAGTGATATTCCCAGGAAATTATTATAAACAATGAAAATCAAAACCCTCAATTACACCCCTAGAATATTCTATTATCACACCCATATAATAATTATAAAATGCATGATGCATAGACTGCTCAGTGACTCACTTAAATCCAAGCGATAAATCAACCCAAATACTCCTATACCAAAATTTGAAATTAAAGAAACATGTACAATGATATAGGATGATAATAACATAAATTAATAGTACTAAAAGGTTTATGACCATGAATATATAGATTATGGAGTATATTTTTATAGAAGAGTTGATCATATAAGAATTGTATTTCATGATTGGTGAGAACATTATCTGTAATGACACAAGATTTTAACAATGGAAATTAACTTCTAATAATTATAGAATATAGTATAAATCACATAAAATCACATATTGAACAAAATGAAATCATTATAAATGAATAATTAATGGAATAATAGTTATTTCTAGATATTAAGTAACATATACCAATGAAATTGAAACTTATCCTTTGGAATAGAAGCATAAACATTAGTAATATAAATATAGGCAGTAGAATAGTAACCTCACCTATGAATGTGAAAATAAAATTTATCCTCCTTAAAAATAAAATCGGACATAATTATGTCGTAATAAAAGAAAATAATTGTTTTAATAATTTTTAATTATGTTTTGGAATTTTTATAAAATATAAATGTTTATTTACAATTTTATAATTTATATAATGATAAAAAAATTATTTTCATAAAAAACACTCTTAAATTAACATTTTGTTTTATTATAATTATAATATAAATTTATGACACCATATATATTTTTCAAAGTGTTTTAAAATTAGTTATAATTTTAAAATATGTATTTTCATTGTAAAAGACGATTTTAATTAAAAATTAAATTTCATTAATTTTGAAAATTATTTTCATAAAATGGATTTCATTTTTATTTATAAACATCCCAAAAATGTTACATGTATTTTTTTTATTCTAAAATAGTTAAATTTATTGTGAATTGTGAAATACGATAATTAATTGTATTTAACATATACATGAAATATTAAGTCATAAATGATCTATGGTTGATGTAAGACCATAATCTCAAAATAACCTTAATTATTTTTATATATTTAGTGATAAGTATCAAACTATTCATAGTCTTGATCCAAATTAATAAACTAATGAATAAAATAATCAAGAAAACACCGCTCTCATCCTTTATAAATACCACCCATCACCATCACTTCTCTTTAAAACTCTGAATCCTTTCAGCTTGTCCATTTTTTCCAATACACATCAAAAGGCTCTACCTCACTTCCTATAGAATTTTATCTCAACAAAAGTTCAAAACCAATCTCCCAAAGGATTTTATCAAGTAAAATATTTCGATAGGTAAAATCCACTTTCTTTTTTTTTAATTTCATTCTATTTTTCTTTTCTTACCTTATTCAATCCTCAAATCCCTTTATTCAAGTAGATTGATAGATCCATTATCTTATATAAACTGTAATTTTATTATGTTAATGTAATAATTCATCATCAAACCTCTAATTCTCTCCCTTTTATTCTTAAAATGGAAATGTTTCCCTTGAGGTGTTGCATTATCGGCTTTAAGGAAGACAAATTTTCATTTTCTATTAACACCTTAAACTCTATTCATAAAACCATTATAATGGATGAAATAGATTTTAAAATGTATGATATAATTTTTTTTGTTATGGAACTAAATTATATCCATAAAATTAAATAATAAAACAAAACAAGTTTATTGTGATTGAAAAACTGCCAAATTAGTCTGAACGGTTATCATTAAAATCTAATGAATCATTCTAATATCTTGAGAAATAATTAATATATAAGATAAATTAAACTTATATAAGTTTAGTCATCACATATAATATCAATTATATATAATTATACCATTTTACACAATCACTTATACATGTATACAAATGAAATGATCTTGAAAATAAAGAAAATGAATGTTATCGAATGATGAAATTGAACTCCGTAACTTATAAAAATGAACAATAAAATTTAATAAAATTATAATGAAACCAATTAATTTAAATGAGGTTTGGGATTTATTAATTAATGAGATTAATTTGATTATCCAATATATTAATGTGAAGAAATCATTTGTACATAATGTATAGGGATTCTTAATCCAAATTTATTTTCGTTGGATTATCCCTCTTTCCTGCCAAATTATAGTCTGGAAGTTATTTTAATATTACTAAAATTTAATTTATTTTTCATTCAATTTTAATTTATGTTATATAGATTACTCTAATATTATTTTCTGACAAATGAAAATATATTTCAAAAAACCCCTTTCTTATAAAAACACATGTGTTACTTATCTTGAGATTGTTTCTTCTTCACTCAAGATTGGTGATTCTTATTCCATGTAGCTTATTCATTTTTTTATTTTGGGAACCCAAATATTTATTCATGAAAGTATGGTTTATGAAATTCTCATGAAACTCATTTTATTTCCCTTTGTTATTTTATGGAAAATATTGTTATACATTTTATGTGTCATGTGTGATTATGTAAATGTTACGATATCATGGGTGCACTTAGAATTATACAGCACTCCAATACTTCGGTTAATATGATTAATCTCATGTGGGAATGTGAAATATGTGTGAACATAATGCTATATTATTTCACAATATTGAGGTTATGATGTTACACATCTGTTATGTGTGAACATGATGTTAGTCATGTTCACAACTATGTGTTGTAGTTTACCACAAAGACAAACTATTTAATTTTTATGAAATTCCACATTCCATTTTATTGTCATATTATTCCTCTCATTATTATAATTATGATTCCAAGAATATGTTATGTTGATAATGATTATGCACACCCATGTTATGTTGATTATATTTCTTACATCTCCTTTTACTGGGTTTTATCTCACCCATTTCTTTGATGTATATCCTCTACTTAATAATTATACTAAAGACTAACTGAGCAACACTAAGAATCTAGAGAAGAAGGAATTAGTTAATGTTTATATTTTATTATGTAAATTTTATGTTTTATCCTAATTTTTTCCAAGACAATAAACCATTGGATCATTGTTTTGTAATAGATTTATGTTGTTTATCTTTAAAAATATGTAATAGTTATGTTTGAAAAAGAATGGTATCCTGGTAACTACCTATTATTTATTAATGGAAATTAACTTATTATAATTATTTTATATAATCACATGAAATCACAATCGAATGAACTTCTAAATACTATGTGACCTTTAAACATAATATTGTAACTTATGTGATTTGAATTTCGAAAATCTAACATACACGACTGTGATCAGTAAGATGTTTGGAGTCCGATAAGACAAACATAATTTTTGGTTAATAGTAACTTTCCCTTATGAATTTTAATATTACCATTATGAATAGTAAATCATCTAGGAGAATAATAACCTCACCCATGAATGTATAAATAAAATTTAGGAATCTTATTAGTGATAATATGACCATTTTAAAAGTATGTGTATTTTTGTTAGTAATAAATAAAAATGAAAATTATTTATTTATTTTAAAAGGAAAGTTATTTCCAAAAAGGTGTTCATAAATTATCAATTTAATGTCTTCTGGTTTTATAATAATTTTATAATACCTTATTTAATTTTTGAAATCATTATAAAATATGTTATATTTTTAGAATCTATATTTTTTCAGTAAATAATGATTTTAATTAAATATTAAATTAATTATAATTATAATGTTGTTTCTCAAAAATGGATTTCATATTTGTATTATACACATCAAAAAATGGTTATGGCGAATTTTAGGGATTTTTCAAAAATACATGATTTTTTTATGAATAGTAAAATACAGTAATTTGAAAATTAAGCTAAATACTTGATTTGTAGGGTCAAGGATGACGCTCTGTTGATGTAAGACATATTGGTTGGAACACAAAAGTACATATTACAATTTTTGGTCATGTAATAATCACTATTTCTTGTCTTATGCAAAAATAAAAAACTAATGATTAAAATATTAAGAAAACCCACCTCCCCTCCACTATAAAACCCACCATCACTTCCCTCTTCTCTTTACTCCTATCAAGCCATGTTCCATCCTAAACCTTTAACAAAATCTCCCCTAATTATCATCCCTAGGTCTGTCAGCCCATTTTCTCCTAAAAAGATCAAATCCTCACCCCTTAAGAGGCTCTTAAGAAACATTAAATCAAGTGGTAAATTCCTCTTTTATTTTCTTTCATTTTCTTTTCATGTTCCTTTGTTATCTTTTCTTTCCTAACCTCTACTAATCTTAATGGTATATAAACTATAGTACCATAAATGTAATTAATTTTGTTTTTCTGATTGGATAATTCTTTATCATCTCTCTTTCCCCCTTCTTTTGTATGAAAGAAACGAAAACACCATCTGTGGTGTGTTGATTTATCACAATCAAGGACGACGGGTTATCAATTTATATCACCATATTCAATTCGGGTCATGAAAACAAATTTATGGTTGAACCAGACTATTAAATATTTATTTTATATTCTATTATTTTATGGAAACATTTTCACTCATGATGTTAAATAATAATACAGAACAAGTTAATTGTGATAAAAATCACCAAATTAATCCAAGGGTTTATCATTAATGTTTTATATAATGATTCCCCTTCACTCCAAATAACCAAATAAATTTTATAATATTTTAATCATCTGGATGTCCACTAATTTCATATAACTTCAATTCTGGACAACCATGTGAATCCTACATGTTTATACGAACACGAATATAAGTGATCTGATCCTTAATACCAAGGAACAAAATGCTCCCCAATAATGAAACCGAACCTCATAAACAATAAAAAAAGGTTATTAATAAACTAAAAAGGTTATAATAAATCCTTAACATGTAAAATATATTCTAGAATTATTAATTAATGAACCTAATTTTATCATTCAGTTCATAAGTATCATGTGGAGAACATCCTCAGACATAAGGTAAGGGATCTTCTATATTCTACATTTATTCCAGAATATATTCTATGTTATGCCCTTTTATGTGTAATCGCTGATGAGGGGGTATGATTTAGAACCTCCCCCGTACTTCCATAATGATTTATAATTGATGATAAACCCCTTTTTCTCTGATTAATCCCTTTTAAGTACACCTGATACCATGCCGATACACAGTAAGTGATTTTACCTGAAACTTCTTTGTTCCTTCAGGTTACCTTATCTTCCTTTGACCCAAATGAAGTTATCTTATATTTTTGTGTGAATATTATAAATGTTTTTTACATATACCTAATTCATTTATCAATACCATTTCATTATTCTATTCTAGGTATATACATTTTTTATGTGATTCCATCCTCAATACTTCCCAATAAGAAAACTTGTTTTGAGGGAAATTCGAAAATTATTACCTGATTTCCAATACACTTTATCTTCTATTTTAAGACACAATTGTATTTAAAAAATAAGTATTTTTTATTATTAAAACCTTCAAGGTTAACTTCTAGTCTTATTTAAAGGATTGTTCCCTTTTCTATTTTAATGTCTCTATAGTATTTTCCTTAAAACCGCAAAAAAAAATGTTTTAATGCAAAAAATTATTGAATAATTTTCTTTCATGTTGTCACTTATACATGACATCTCATACCATGTTACAAGACTATTTTCACTTATAAATGTCCATGTATATTTTAGTTCCTTTCTTTCATGTAAAATTTTTTGATACGCCCATTTGTTATGATTTATGACATGATTGTGGTACCCAATTATTTCCATGGGTAACCCTTATATTAGTGTAATATTGATTATATGTGATTATTTATAGGGAAAAATATTCATGAAAAGTTATGATTGGTGCAACCAGATAGTGCTCTAATACATTGGGTAAAGTTGAGTCTCATGAGACGTTATTTGAAATGGTCTTGGTGGTTAGCCTTGACTTGTCCAAAAGTCATGTTTTATGTTGCTGACACATTATTATGACTCTGTGTTAATATGTTTCCATGTTTATATGTTATTATTCTGTATGTCAAATTCCTTCTTATATCAACATCTCATGCATTCTATCCCACGTACTAAGGCATTTTTCTAATAGTTATTCCCTTACAGGGCTATTTAGCTCATCCCTTAGTTCATGTGTTCCCCAGGGTACCTTATTCTGATTTTCATAAAAATGGAATTTAGGAGATAAATTTGAAGATTAAATAATGAATTGTTTTATTTAGTTCCATGTTTTCAATTTTATGTACCTAGTCATCCAAAACCCTAGAATTTATGATCCTTGGCTTGCACTCTAATATATAATTATGCTTAAAGTCATGTAATGTTATATGTAAAAGGATGGTGTTTCTATAGTTGGTATCAAAGGTTGGTCTAGTTATTTTTTGAGATTAGGAATAGAGAACTTTTGTAGGAACCTTAAGGATGAGACTAAGTATTAGAAAACATCCCTAAATTCTTGTAATTATAGAGTAAGTGGTTTATCATGAAAATGCATCCCTGTATGGATACAAATAGGTAGACGTGGCTCTGGAATAGATATATCTAGGGGTAAAACCTGAAAACATCACATTGAACTAGACTCAAATGGGAAATGGTGCATGAAAATGGGCATTTCTGCAGTCTTTTTTGACACTCCTGTGGGATATGACTTGGTAAATTGATGAGCTTGGTATAAACCATTATTAAGGGAATGAGAAAACCTCATAATAATGTAAGTTAATAAATAGATCAATGATATCCTAAACTGAAACATAGGGAATCACAAGTTTGGATATACTTCTCCTATAAAAGTTTCTCTTTTTATGTTTAATTATTCCTTTTTAAACTCAATAGATAAGTATTCGATCCCTCTAATTGTACACTCTTTTTCTTATTTAATGGCTGGAAATAGAAGAACATGTTCCAATAATCAATGTGATAGGGAATGTGAATATTCTCCTAATTATATGCCTAATATAATGGTAATAGGTACTCAAAACATCATGACAATACTTTCTCATCTTTCTCATGTTATGAATAATAATGTGAATCATGTTGACCACCCTCCTCCTCCAAGGAAAGAGAAACTTTCTATTAAATCTTTCATTTAGAAAAGTCCCCTATGTTTAGTGGATCTTCTAATCCCCTCCTCATGGAACAGTGGATTAAATCCATTTAAAATATATTATATATCCTCCTAAACATAGAAAATGAGAAATTAGTAATGGTGGTCTATCATTTTGATGGGGAAGATGATCTGTGGTGGAAACTGATCAAGAATACAAATCCCTATAAATAAATTGAATTCATGGAATGGGAGTAATTCATGAAATAACATGAGCCATAGCCATGTTGGTAAGGACTCTGAAAGTGCATCTGGGAGACCCGGGATCAAATCCAGGCAGAGACATTATTTCCGGGTACTGTAGTAGAACTGTAGTGGGATTATGTAGTACTGTAGCAAGTACTGTAATGGGAACTGTGTAGTACTATAGAAGGTACTATAGCGGGAACTGTGTAGTTCTGTAGTAGGTATTGAAGTGGTAACTGTAGCAGGTACTGTTTGGAACTATAGTAGCCGGAAATATGCCCCTGTTTGGGCCTTCGGGCCACCGATTTGGTCCTCGAGTCCTTTAAGGCCTTTGGTCCACCCAGGCCTTCGAGTCAGTAAGGCCTTCGGGCCACCTTAAGTGCAGATGAAAACCAGATGACTTACAAGGAACAAGCTCTAAAAGGAGGATGAGAAAGGAGCTTTCACCACAGCAGAAGCTAAAATGATTGAAAGAATGAGAGGTTATGGAACCTTCCATCGGGAAAATCTTGTGCATGCACGGGAATTCCTACTCGAACATCCATGTGAAGGTGGAGAGCTGATTTCACGATGAAGATGCTGGGGAGGAGCAGTTCCAAGTAGTTAGTCTGGGTTTTATATAATGATTGAAGCCTACGGGCAAATGAATTCCTCTAAGGCCTATGTGCCATTTAATACTTACACCTACGGGCCTTGTAAGGGTTCCTCCTCACCCCTTGAAGGGTGGATTATCAAAATCAATAAAAAATGAAGGTCTTAAGGACATTGGATGGGAGTAATTCATGAAAATGTTTTTCTATAACTATTTTCCCAAAACCCTCTGCCTAAAGACGGAAAGAGAGTTCCTCAGACTCAAGAAGAAGGAAGATGAGTCCATAGGATGTATGAAGAAAACAACACAAGTCATGTAAGGTATTCATCTGGCTTTGTATTAATCATAGAAAGAAAGGTGGATAACTTCATTAGTAGACTAAATCCGAGTCTACAAAAAGTGTTGGTGATTGGATACTTTGATAGTTATGACAAGATTGTCTATTGTGCCCTCAATGTTGAAATGGAGATCAGATACTCTCAGTGGTATCATGGGCCCAGTGATAAGAACGTGAAAATGGAATCTAATTTGTGTGGTCCCGCAAATAAATTCCATTATTGGAAGAATCCCAATCATCCCATATGTAAATATTTTGGGTAGAAGCATCCTAGGAACTGTCTAAGGGAAAGTAGGAATTGATTCAAATGTGGAAAGTTGGGACATCTGGCTAAAAACATCCAAAGATATACGAAAATCCCACTAATGTGGATGAAGAAAGGAAAAATCATATCAACACTAAGGTTGTAGTGCAGTGTTACAACTGTTACGAGTGTCGCCACTATGTAAACAATTTACCTAGGCTGGGGGTGGTCAGAGGCAATAAATAACAACATTCAAGGAAAAAATAAAGGGATTATAATATCACCACTTCTAAGTTGGATCTAGAAAATGATTTGGTGAAAGGTATTATATTTATTCATTATGTAATAGATAACATATTATTTGATTCTTATTCTAAACATTCTTTCAAATCTTTCAAGATTAGTATAACTATTCAAACACAACCTCAAAATTTGAGGGACAAGTTATCTTTGAGAACTGAAAATGGTGATATTATTTCATCCATGGTTTATTAATACTCCCCAGTTAATGTTTGTGGATAGAACCTCCCAAAAAATCTTATCATACTTTCATTATAAGATTTTGATGCTATTTGGGAATGTATTGGAAATCCTTATACAAAGCCAACATCAACTTTCAGGAAAACGATATGACTCTTAACATCCTAAAGCATCCTACAATTCATTAAAAGTGTAAGGAGGGTGATGAATCTCATTTAGAATCATTGTATCAAGTGTGTAAATTAATTCCTTATGAGAAAGCATGTATAACTCATATGATTGTGACAAATGAGAGAATAATTCTTGAATATAATCCCATCATGAGGGATTACACTAATGTATTCCCTGAGGATTTGCAAAGACCTCCTCCAAATTGATAGGTTTAGTTCTCAATTTAACTTATTCCTAGATCTTTGTATATATCAAAGACACCTTATATAATGGCCCCCATAGAGATGGAAGAGCTAAAGAAGAAGTTATAGGAGAATCCAGAGAAGGCTTTTATACACCCAAGTGCTTCACTTTGGGGTGTGCCAGCCCTGTTCATTATGAAGAAGGATGGATCAAAGCTCCTCTGCATTAATTATTTTGATCTTAATAAAGTCAAAATAATGATTTTTTATCCCCTACCATTGATAGATGAATTGTATGATCGGCTTCATGGGGCCAGTTATTTCTCAAAGGTGGACCTTCAGTCGAGATATCACTAATTAAAGGTGAGGAATGAATATATTCCCAAGACATCCTTTCAAATGGGTTATAGACACTATGAGTTCATAATTATGTCATTATGACTCACTAATGACCCCTAAAGTTTCATGTATTTAATGAATATAGTCTTTATAGATTACCACAACAAATTTTTGGTAGTCTTTATTGATGTTATTATGACATAATCTTGGAGCAAGGAGGAATATGAAGAGCTTTTGAATACTGGTTTAATGACCTTGTGAAGGGAGAATCTATATGAAATTTACAGTAAATGTGAGTTATCGATGGTGGAAGTATCATTCTTGGGGCATGTTATTTCTATCAAAAGTATATCTTTGGAGCCTTCCAAGGCAAAGGCGATTAAAGAGTGACCTAGGACAACATATGTAACGGGAAATCACAGCTTTCAGGGTCTAGATGTGTATTACCAGTGATTTGTGAAGATAATTTAATGATTTTCAAACCCAAATACTAAGATAAAATTAATGTGAGTAAAGTTTTTCTAGACTCAAGAATTTTAAGACTACTTTAAGGAGTTGAAAATTGGGTTAATCACTACACCAGTACTCACACTTCAAACAAGTGGAGAACTATTTTTGGTGTATGTTAATACTTCAAATAAGGGATTAGGTTGTGTACTGATGCAAAATTAAAATGTGATAGCCTATGCCTTAAGGCATCTGAAAATCCATGAGAAAACTATCCTATGCATGATTTGGTGTTGGAAGCTATGATCATTGCACTAAAAATCTAGGAGCATTATCTCTATGGGGAGAAATCTGAGATATATACTGATCACAAGAGTCTCAAATATAGATTAACAAAAAAAGAGCGTAATATGTGCCAATTAATATTGAAAGATCTCATCATGTATTATGTCTTCAATCCACTACCATCTTGGTAAGTAAAATAAGGTGGAAGACGATCTAAGTAGAAAGGATCATGCATCTTTATCACTGATGAGAGTTGAAAAGGAGCCAATATTCTTAGATTTGTTGAACATGGTCATGGGAATTATTAAGGGAGGAAAATCATCAATCCTTTCTCAAAATATTTTTTAACCATCCCACATGGATAAATTAAATAATGCTCAAATAAATGATGTTGAAATTTAGAAAAGGGTGGAATCCATTAAACATGGGTAATCCTCAGTGTTCATGATTGATGAAGAAGGATTTGTAATATTTGGGTCATGATTATCTATATCATCTGATCCAGAGATAAACAAGGATCTTCAAAATGATGCACATAACTCAACCTTCTCTATCCACCCTGGGAGCAAAAATATGTATCAAGATATTCAAGAGAACTTTTGGTGGGACAATATGAAGAAGGAAATTTCAGAATATACATCAAAGTGTCTGGTATTTCCACAAGTGAAGACTAAAATACATAAGTCTAATGGGATGATTTAACCACTACCCATACCAACATTGAAGTGGGAGAACATCATCATGGACTTTATCACTAGACTTCCAAGGACATCTAGAGGAAACAATGTTATATGGGTCATTGAGGATCGTCTTACAAATACAGCTCACTTTATCGCAACTCGAGAGAACTTTTCATTGGATTCAAATTCTAGGATATATATCAAAGAGGTGGTAAGGATGCATGGAGTACCCCTATCTATTATATCTAATCGAGATCTGAGATTCACCTTGAAGTTATGGAAAAGTCTCCAACATTCTTGAAGCACTGAACTAAACATCAGTATGGCCTATCATCCTCAAACTGATGGCCAATATGAGCAGTCTATTCAGGAACTGGAATATATGTTGAGATCATGTTCTATCAAATTCATAGGAGGATAAAACCAACATCTTCCACTGGTTGAATTCTCCTATAACAACAGTTTCCACTCAAGCATCTGAATGGAACCATAAGAATACCTTTATGGGAAAAGGTACATAACACCATCACATTGGGATGAAGTTGGTGAGCGTAAGCTACTTGAACCTGAAATGGTCAAAGAAATGAGGGAGTAGGTTGAAACCATTCAACGTCACATCAAGGCAGCCCAATTTCGATAAAAGAGTTATGCAGACAATCGTCGAAGATACCTATAGATCAATGTTGGAGACCTAGTATTTCCACACATATCTTCATGGAATAAGGTGATAAGATTTGAGGGGAAAGGAAAGTTATGTACCAGGTACATCTTCCCCTTATAGATTATTGATCATGTTGAGGTTGTGGCCTATCAACTAGCACTTCTACCTACTATGTCCAAAGTACACGATGTATTTCATGTATCCCTCTTAAGTAATTACATACCAGACCCTTCACATGTACTCTCTTCAGAGGTGGTACAGTTGGAGAATGATCTTTCTTACGAGGAGTATCTATTAAAAATATTAGATCATATAGATAAATTTCTAAATAATAATATTAATCACCTAGGAAAAAAATTATGGCAGAACCATAAGTACGAAGAGGCAACATTGGAACTAGAGGAGACAATGAAGGAAAAGTACCTGGACCAATTTATGGCTTAAAATGTAAAACTAAATTTTGAGGGAGAAATTTCATAAGGGGGAATAATGTAATGACCAAATATTTAATCAATAGAAATTCCATTTTTATAATTATGTCATATAATCACATGAAATCATAACACAATGAAATACAAAGTACTATGTGACCTTTAAACATAATATTGTCACATCTGTTATTTTAATTTCGAAAATCTAACATACACAGTTGAGATCAGTAAGATATTTGGGGTCTGATAGGACAAAATTAATTTTGGTTGAATAGTAAATGACCCTTAGAAATGGTAATGTCACCCTTATGAATAGTAATATGACCCTTATAACTGACTGAATGGCCCGAAGGCCTTAGTTTTTATTTATTTTGGATAAACCCCCTTTTATGGATAAAGGGGGAAACCTCACATGACTTCAATGAAATAAAGACATAACATGACTCAATCCCAAGACAAAACTACTTGAAATGCCCCTCCCAGCATAATAATCATTATGGAAAGCCTTCATCAATACTGGACTACTCAGCTAGCATCCTGTGAAAAAAATGCACGGTCCTGGTACCGATAGCTAGGCCATACCCTCTCAATCATCTGAATCTGAAAAGTTGTGCATAGTAAAAGATGCCTACTCTGAATCCACATTGGAAGCATTTTCTATAGAAAGTTTGGACAAAACCATCATCCAAAAACCAAACTATCAAATACAAAAAAATACAAATCTTTCTCAACTATTTTAGACCTCATCCATTTGATGTACCATCCTCATGAGGTTTTCCACTGATCTATCCATAACCCACGGTTACTAAAGGAATTTCATTCCAGTCTGAAATCTTTCTATCTTCCAACATAGTCAATCTGGATCACCCCAAAAACCAGAAACTCACATCTATCCTCACTCCAAAAAAAAACCAGAGAACCATAGATCCTCCAGTGCAAATCTACAGCTCCACTGCATGCAACTCTTAATTTCAGAATCAAACATTCACAAAAACAAACGGAAATCTATTTGAATCATCTAGAATTCAAAGCCAAAAGAAACCAGAATGAAGAAAGCCATGAGGAAATATCCACACCGGCACACCACAAATAAAATCCCTCCACTGTAAGGAATTTCTACTACCATGAACCGCATCTTCAGTAAGAAACGAGAAACCAAAAAACATGTGAAAAAAATCCCCTTTGCGAATCCAGCTACATCAACCCACCTTCCGCAAGATCAAAAATTCGTCACCAAAAAACTGCAAAATCAAAAATAAGTGTCACGAAGATTGTCAGACTCCAGGAAAAACCTCAACATAAGCTTGATCTGAAGATCTCGTCACCACAATAAGACCCTCCCATGAAGACCAAAACAAACCACCTCTCATACTCCCATCAGACTAAAAATGAGGCAGAAACCCTCCGACCACCATGGCTGGGTCTCGAACACAGCATCTGCACCACACCACCAAATAAAACCCTAACGAGCAAAGATGAAGGGCAAGGACAGGTCGAAAAACAATGAGATTTTTCGAGATGGTCGATCCCATGGGGTTGTCGATGCCATAGTTGGACCAGGAATCACACACCAGCAGATCATCAAGGAGGAGCATAAAGAGGATAAGAAGAGCCCATCTGAGGAAAAGAAGATTGGTGGTGATAGGGGAAACCTTGCGGAACGACGCCCCTTATGGTCTCATCTATTTTAGAATGTTGGATCATAGTATAACCCTTATGAATAGTAAATGGTTCGAAAGAGTAGTATCCTCACCCATGAATGTCTCAATAAAATTTAGGCATCTTATAAGTGATAATATGACCATAGTAAAAGTATTTTTATTTTTTATAATTCATAAATAATTATTTAAAATTATTAAATTAATTTAAGAAAAATGTATTTTCCTAAAATTTGGTCATAAATTATCAATTTTATGTCCTCTGGTTTTAAAATAATTTATTAGACCTTATGTAACTTTTTAGCCATAATTGAATTTTTATTATTATTTTAAGAAACCACTTTTTGGAAAAGTGGGAAACTTACAGCACCTTTCCCCACCACGCATACACCCCAAAACCTGATTCAAAATTCCACATTAAAACTTCAAAATTCAAAATTCAAAACACACCATCATCACACCTCGGTCCACGTCCCACATCATGATGAGAACTCGGACACAAAATAAACCCATCATCATACCAGTTCACTGGTGTGGAAGCAATCGGAAACCATCATAGTCTTGGTAGAGCACTATCATCATTATTGAGAAACACCAACCTTGTATCGAATCACCAGCTCACATAATCACTGAGAACTAGAACAACCCAAAGAAACTAATAGTAAATCTGGAAAAAAAAAATCATCATCACAGGAGGGCACCACCACCCAGTAGTGAGTAGCTTCAAACACAAATAGCATAGCCAATTCCACTACCATGAAATGAAATCATAAAGGTAGCCATGAGAGACAAACCACCGCACCCACAGTCATCAGTGCCATAACCACAAAAAAAGATGAAAGAAAACCACACCGATGCCGCAAACCACGCTGGAGCAGAACAAACCGAAACACGCGAACCCAGATCCAAACCATGAATAGAATAATCTCATCCAAAACCAAAAATGAAAATCAGTACCCAAATCTCGTCACCACCAACCACGTCGCTCGCGGAGACCCGAACCACCCAACGCACAAAGCCGGAGACGAGGTGGTAAACCACAGACCACAAAAGCTAGAACTCAGAGGTTGGAACAACATTGTGCCGCCAATGGAATCCCTATCCAATAAAGGTGGAATCGAGCGAGGAGCAGGCCGACAATGATGCATAGTGCCGAGACGGCTGAGCCCATAAAGTTGCATGACACCAGTGCGATGGGGGAACAACATCCACGATCTCGACGAGCATGAGGGGGGGAGCCGCGTTGACCCACGGAGGGAGATGGTGGCGGTGAGGGGAAACCCTAACAATGGAATGCCCTTTACAGGCTCATCCTTTTTAATGAATTATAATATCAGTTATAGATTAAAAATCTGTATTTTTCAAGTAAATTATTATTTTATTTAAATATTAAATTAATCATATTCAGATAATAATTTTTTAAAAATGGATTTCATTTTTTTATTCTACACGTTGAAAAATTGATTGGGTGAATTTTTGGTATTTTTCTAAAATACTACAATTATTTAAGAATGGTAAAATATAATAGTTTTCATGTTATGCTAAATATATGATTTATTGGGTCATGGATGATGGCCTGGTGAGGTAACCCCAATTGGTTTGATCTCACATAAACTTATTAATATTTTTTCATACAATCAACTCTATTTCTTGTCATATGGAGAAATAATAAACTAATGATTAAAAAATTATGAAAACCCTCCTCCAATCCACTATAAAAACCACCCACACTCACCCTATTCTATTCACTCCTCTTAAGCCTTGTGACATCCATAAATTCTACCCAAATTTCACCCCCAAGATCATCCCCCATTTACAAAAGCCCTCAGAATCCTCAAAAGAAAAAACTGGATCCCATTGAGATGCACTCAATGAAGATTAAATCAAGAGGTAAATTCATCTTTTCTTTTCATTCATTTTTTTTCATGTTCCTTTGTGCGCTTTTCTTTCCTAACCTCTTCTCATCCAAAATGTATGAAAACTCTAGTAACATACATGTACTGAAATATGTTTATTCTAATGGTATAATTCATTATCATCACTTCTTTCCTCTTCTTTTATATGCACAAAATGAAAACACCGTCCGAGATGTGTTAATTTATCACATTCAAGGATGACGGGTTATCAATTTCTATTACCATCATAAATTATGTTCATGACACAATTGTTATCATTTATCAAGGCTATTAAATATGTATTTTATCTTATTTGATGTTCTGGAATCCTTTTTCACACATGATTTAAAATAATAATACATAACAATTTTATTTTGATAAAAATTGCCAAATTAATCCAAGAGTTTATCATTGATGATTTATATAATGATTCACATTCACTCAAAATAAACAATGAATTTTATAACCATGCAATCTTATGGATGTTCACTAATTTAATAAAAATTCAATTATGTACAACCATTTTCATCCTATTTGTTTATCCAAACATGAATATAAGTGAACCGATCATTAAAACCAATGAAGCAAATGCTCCCAAACAATGAAGTTGAACCTTATAACTAATTAAAAAGGTTATGAATGAACTAAAAATTGTAATAATAAATCAATGAAATGTAAAATAGGTTCGGGAATTATTAATTAATGAACCTAATTTTATTATTATTTTCATTAATATCAAGTGTATAATGCCACTAGACTTAAGGTAAGGGATCCTTTCTATTTAATTTTTATTCAAGAATGTCCTCTATGTTATTCCCTTTTATGTGTAACACTTAATAATGGGGTATTATTTAACACCTACCCCATACTTCTATCATTATTTATATGTGATGATAAACCCCTTTATCGCTTATTAATCCCTCTTCTGTACACCTGATACCATGCCGATAATATGTAAGGTATTCTACCTGAACCTCATTTGTTCATTTGAGTTGTCTTATCTTCCTTCTAAGAAAATAAATTCATCTTATCTTTTTATGTACATATTCTAAATTATGTTTACATGTACCCAATTCATTTATAAAGACCATGCCATCATTATCTTTTGGGGATATACATGTTTTTTATGTTATTCCATCCACAATGCTTCTTGATAAGGAAACCTGTTTTGAGAAAACTTCTCGAATTATTACCCAATTTCAAGTAAACTCTATATTATATTTTATACCAAAATTTCCTTTATATAATTATCCATTTTTATTATAAAAATATTCTTAGTTCACTTCGGTTTTTATATAATGGATTGTTATCTTTTTTATTTTAAAGGCTCTATAGTATTTTCTATAAAACCGTAAAAAATGTTTTAATGATATAATTTCTTAAATAATTTTCTAACTAGTTGTCATTTCTACTTGGAATAAATTACCCAGATACATTCCTATTCTCCATTATTATTTTCCATGTATATTTTAGTTATTTTATTTTATGTATACTTTTATCATACTACCATTTGTTATTTGTTACGACACGATTGTGGTACCTAATTCTTTCCAGTGGTAACCATTTTATTTATGTAAGATTGATTATATATGATTATTTATTTGGAAAATTATTCAATAAAAGATAATATGGGTACTATTAGATAGTTCTCAAATTAGTTGGGTAAAGTTGAGTCTCATGAGACATTATGTGCAACAGTCTTGGCGGTTATCCTTGTCCTGTGCTACCATGTGTGACGACCATGGTCTTTAACCTTGGATTTTGCTACCATGTGCAATGGTCTGGGTGGTTATCCTTGAACATGATGAAGTTATATTTTATGATGATTCCACATTATTATGACTCCATGTTTATATGACTCCATGTTTATATGTAATGATTCTATATGTTACATGCCTTTCTATATATTCATGCCATGCCTTGTGTTCCATGTGTTAATGCTTTGTTCTTATGGTTATTCCCTTACAAGGTTTTTTAGCTCATCCCTTTGTTCATGTGTTCCACGAGGTACTCTAGGAAGATTTTTTAGCATAATTGATGTTAGGATATCAATTAGAATATTAAATAACGAAATTTTTTATTTAGTTACATGTTTTCAGTTTTATGTACCTAGTCTTCCAAGACACTAGACTTTCTGATCCCTGGATTGTACTTTGACATATAATTATGCTCAAAAAATGTAATGTTTTATGTAAAAGGATAAGGTCACTATGATATATAGTGGGTATTAGGGAAAGATTTGGTTAATTTGAGAATTAGTATTAGAGTACATTAGTTAAAAACATTAGTATGAGACTAAGTATATGAAATCACCCAGGAAGATTTTTTAGAAAAATGATACACATAGGGATCCCACATGATATGATTTTAAGTATATTTTAACATATGAATATTTTAGAGATCCTAACATTTTTCATGTCACATTACATTAGTTTAAGAATAATTATACATCAAACTACAAGACACAGATCGTAAATTCTAGTGTCCAGGAAGACTATGTATATAAAACTAAAATTATGGAACTAAATCAAACATTTCATTATTTAATCATCAAATTGATATCCTAACATCCATTGTGATGAAACATCTACATAGGGTACCCTTACGAACACGTGAATAGAGGTATGAGCTAAATAGAATAGTAAAGGAATAACCATAAAAACAAAGCATTAGCACAAGGGATAGAAGGCATGACATGATGATATAAAAAGGCATGTAACATATGGAATCATAACATATAAAAATGGAATAATATAAACATGGTGACATAATAATTTGGAAGAAACATAAAAAATGATATTATAATGATTAAATTTTAACCACCAAGACCGTTTCCCATGGTAGCACAAGCTAAGGCGAACCGCTAAGACTGTCACACATGGTAGCACAAGTCAAGGCCAACCACCATGACCGTTGCACATAATGTATCATGAGACTCGAAGTAACCCAAAGAAAAGGACAAATATCTGGGTGCACCAATCATAACTTTTTAGGAATATTTCTTCCACATAAATAATCATACATAATAAATATTACATAAACATAAGGGTTACCCAAGGAAATAATTGGGTACAGAAATTATTTCATAAAGCATAACAAATTGGCATATCATAAAAGTTTCCATGAATAAAAGAAACTACAATATACATGGAAATTCATAAGTTAAAATACTTAGGTATCATGGTAAGTGATTTCAAGTATAATTAACAATATTTAAGAAATGTATTTAAGAAAATTTAGCATTAATATATTTTTGTGCAATTTTAAGGAAAATACTATAGAGCCTATAAAATAGGAAAAGGAAAAATTCTTTATATAAAACTAGAAGTGAAAGAATAAGGTTTTCAAAATAAAAAAGAATTATTTTATAAATACAATTATGGATGAAAATAGAAGATAGAGTACACTTGAAATCGTGTAAGAATTCGAGAAGTTCTCTCAAAACAGGTTTTCTTATCCAAAAGTATTGAGGATAGAATCCCTGAAAACAATTTATATACCCAAAAGAGAATGATCAAAGGGAATTTATAATTGAATCGGTACATGTAAAAATCATTTATAATATACACATGAAAATATAAGATAACATTATTTTGGTAAAAGTAAGATAAGGCAACCTGATGGAACAAAGGATGTCTCGGTAGAATCTCAAACAGATTATCAGCATGGTATCCGGTGTACTTAAGAGGGATTAATGAGAGATAAAGTGGTTTCTCATCACTTATACATAATTATGGAAGTATTTTTTTGGTGATAAATTACACCACATCATTAGGGATTACACACAAATGGGCATAACATAGAGGACATTCTTGAATAAAAGTGAAATAGAGAGGATCACTTACCTTAAGTCTGATTATGTTATCCACCTGATATTAATGACCAAAATAGTCAAATTATATTAATTGTATAATAATTACATAACCTCATATATATGTAAAATATTTATTATAATATATTTAAGTTCATTCAGGACCTTTTTTATGGGTTAAGTGGTTCAATTTCATTGTTCGGGTATGTTTGTTTGCATGGTTTCTATGATGGGGTTACATTTTTTTGAATAGAGAATAATGTAAAATGGGGATGGTCTTTCAAAATTGGAGTTATATTTTATTATTTAACATCCATAATGTTGAATTTTTGTAAATTTAATTTGGATAATTGGAGTGAAAATGAATGATTATATAAAAGGTTAGTGATAACCTTTTGGGTTTTTTGGCAGTTTTTTTATCACCACGAACTCATTTTTTGTTGTAATTTAATATCACGTGAAAAAATGATCATATAACCTTAAATAAGTTATATTACATAATAATATGCTTCAGACATTAAAAAATGGTTTTATGATGAGAATTTAAAATGGTAAACGAAATTGAACACCCATCATCCATAAATGTGGTAAATTAACCCATCTTGAATTGTGTCTTTACTACTAGTATAAAAGATGAGTAAAGGAGAGATGATGATAAATTATTCCATTATCATAAAAACATTCCAGTACATGTAAGGTTATAGAGTTTTCATAATATTTGTATGGGGTGAGGTGATGATAAAAAAGAAAACAAATGAACTTGAAAAGAAAGTAAAATAATTGAAAAGAAGAATTTACCTCTTGAATCAATCTTCCTTGAGAGCCTCTTAAGGGTAGATGAATTGTTTTTTTGAAGATACTAAGGGATTTATGAATTGGGGGAGGGGTTTGGGGAGATATTTGGGAAGAATTTAGGCAAGGTGAAAGGATTTATAGGAGTGCAGAGAAGTGGTATGTAGGGGTGGTATTTATAGTGGAGGAGAGGAGGGTTTTCCTAATATTTAATTCCTTAGTTTATTAAATTTCTCTCAATACCAGAAATGGTGATGATTCTATAACATAAAATAGTAATATTTTCATGTTATTTGTAACCCAATGATCATACATTATCCATGACATAACAAATATTGTAATTAATTTATAATGTATTTATACATTAAATTTCTATATTTTACTATTCATAAAAAATTCGAGTATTTCGGAAAATTCCTAAAAATTCACCCTATCCATTTTTTGAAGTGTAGAAACGAAAAATGAATTCAATTTTTCAAAAATAATTTTCTAACTATGATAAATTTAATATTTAATTATAATTATAATTTACATGAAAAATACAAATTTTAAAAGTATAACTGCTTTTATAATGCTTCCAAAAATTACCTAAGGTCTTATATAATTATCTTAAAACAAGAATACATAAAATTGATAATTTATAAACAAATTTTATGAAATATATATATTTTTTAAAATTAATTAATTATTTAAAAGTGATTATTTATGACTTAAAAAATACTAATACATTTAATATGGTCATATTATCACTTATAAGATGCCTAAATTTTATTTATACTATCAAGGGTGATGTTACTATTATTTTAGATGGTGTAATATTCATAAGGGTCATATTACTATTCATAATGGTAAGTTAGTATTCATAAGTGTAGGTTAGTATTCAACAAAAAATTAAGTTTTCCTTATTGAACTCCAAACATCTTACTAATCGCAACTGTGTATTTCATATTTTTGAAATTCAAATCACTGAAATGGCAATATTATGTTTAAATGTCACACAGTACTTAGTATCTAATTGTGTTGTGATTTCATGTGATTATATTACATAATTATAAGAATGGAATTTCCAATGATAAAACATTAGGTCATTACATTATTACCCCCTTATGAAATTTCACGCTTGATGTTTCGTTTTTCATTCTAAGCCATAAACAAGTGCGAGTACTTTTCCTTCATTGCCTCCTCCAGTTCCCATATTGCCTCTATATACTTATGGTTCCACCATAGTATATTGAAAATATGAGTACCCTTTTTATGTAGTACATTATATCTACAATCCAAGATCTTCACTGGCTGCTCCTCATAAAAATGATCATCCTCCAATTATACCACCTTTTAAGAGAGTACATGTGAAGAATCTGTTACGAACATCCTTAACATTGATATATGGAAGAGATTGTGTACTTTATAAATGTTAGGTGGAACTGAAAGTTGATAGGCCATAGCTCCGACTCGATCAAGGATCTCGAAAGTGATGATGTTCCTGGGACTTAGCTTTTCTTTCTTCCCAAATCTAATGACCTTTTACCATGGAGATTTGTAAAGAAATACCATATCTCAAACATTGAACCCAAGGCATCTTTGACGATTGTATGCATAACGCTTTTGTTGAATTTGGGATACCTTGATGTGTTGTTGAATTGTTTTCACCTTCTCCACTATTTCATAGACCATTTCAGGTTCTAGCATCTCACACTCACCAACTTCATCCCAACACACTAGTTTTCTGCACCTTTTTCCATAAAGAGATTTGTATAGTACCATTTGGATGCTCAAGTGTAAACTATTATAATTGGAGAATTAAAAAAGTGAAAGATTTTTATCTCATATTCCTTTTAATTCCATAGAACATTCTCTCAAACTATCTTACAGTGTCTGAATAGTCCACTCAAATTAGCCATCAGTTTGAGGATGATTGGTCGTACTAAAGTTTAGGTCAGTTCTTAGAGAATGTTATATAATTTTCTAGAAATTTGAGGTGAATCTCACATCTCGATAGGATATAATAGATAGTGGTACTCCAAGCATCCTTAACACCTCATTGATATATATATATATATTGGAAAGTTTATTCAATGAGAATTCCTTTCTAATTGTGATAAAGTAAGTTGTATTTGTAAGAAGATCCATAATGACCCTTATAGAATTGTTTCCTATTTATTTCCTTGGAAGTCAAGTGGAAAAGTACATGGTAATGTTTTCCCACTTCCATATTTGTATGGGTAGTGGTTTTATCATCCCCTTATAATTTTTCCTTTCAGCCTTCACTTGTTGACATACCAGGAACTTTTATGTATACTTAGAAATCTCCTTCTTCATATTGTCCCACAAAATTTTCTCTGAGAGATCTCAATATATTTTTGTGATCCTTGGGTGAATAGAGAAGTTTGAGCAATGTGCATCCTTCAAAATCTACTTCATTATCTCTTCATCATATGGTACACATAATCATTACCCAAATCATAAAACTCCCTCCTCGTCAATCATGAACATAGCGGATTTATTATTTTTAATGGCTTCCACAAATTTCTGAATTTCCACATCTTTTCTTTGAGAATCATTTATTTTCTCCATGAATTATTGTTGAGAAATAATTTTAGAAAGGATTTATGATCCTCCTCCCTTGATTATTAAAAATTCCATCCTCTAAAAATATAAGAAGATATGATCCTTTTCAATTATCATCATTGATAAAGATACATGATCCTTTCTACTCAGAGCATCTTCCATCTTATTTGTCTTATCGAGATGGTAGTGGATTGTGAAGTCATAATCCTTGATGATCTCTATCCATATTCTCTAGATTATATTATTCCCTTTTTGTTTGAATATATATTTGAGATTTCTGTGATCAGTATATATCTCACACTTCTCCCCATAGAGATAATGCCACTATATTTTTAACGAAAATATAATAGCTTCCAACTCCAGATCATGTGTTGGGTAGTTTTTCTCGTTTACTTTTATATTCCTTGAGGTTTAAGCTATCACTTAATCATTTTTCATCAGCACGCATCCTATGTCCTCTTTAAACCATCACTGTACACCACAAATTTTCCTCCACTTTTTGGGAGTGTGAGTACTAGCATATTGATTATCCTTCTTTTCAACTCTTTAAAATAGTCTTCACATTACTGAGTCCAGAAAAACATTACACCCTTTCATGTTAGCTTGGTCATTGGGTTTTAAAGTCGTGAAAAGTTCTTCAAAAATCATCGATAATACAAGGATAGATCCATAAAATTGTGGATCTCCATTAAAGATATTGGCTTGGTCAAATCTTTAATGGAATTTGACTTGAAAGGGTCCACATATATCCATTTTCTAGTGATAACATGCCCCAAGAATGATACTTCCTCAATTCATAACTCACAATTACTATACATTTCATATAGCTTCTCCCTTCACAAATTCGTTAGCACCAAATTCAAATTATCCCCATTTTCCTCCTTGTTTTTGGAGTATATCATAATTCCATCTATAAAGGCTACCAAATTTTTTTTGAGGTAATATATAAAGATTCTATTCATTAAATCCATGAAACTTTCTATAGAATTAGTGAGTCTGAAGGTCATAATTATGAACTCATAGTGTCCATACCTCGTTCTAAAGGTAGACTTGTAAATATATTCATTCCCAAACTTTAATTAGTGATATCCCAACCAAAGTTCTACCTTAGAGAAATAACTAGCCTAAAAAAACTAATAAAACAAGTCATCTATCTGTGATAGGTGATACATGTTCTTTATCGTGATTTTCTTGAGCCCACAAAAATCAATTCAAAGGTGCATTTGTCTATCTTTCTTCTTGAGAAAAAGGACAGGCATACCCCATGGATAAGCACTCAGACATATAAAAACCTTCTCTATATTCTCCTGTAACTACTTCTTCATATATTCTACCACTACAGTGGCCATTATATAAGGCTTCTTTGATATATGTAGAGATATAGGAATAGGTTCATTTGATAACTAAACCTCTCATTCAAGAGGGTGACCAGGAAACTATTTAGGGAATATCTCAATGTCATCCATTATGAAGGTAATGTCTTCAAGAATGATTCTCTCCATTTTCTCAATCATTTGATCTATACATACATTCTCATAAGGAATTGACATCCACACATAAGACAATTATTATAAAGGAAATGCATCTTTATCCTTACACATGTAAAGAATTGGAGGATTCTTCAGGATGTGAATATTGTTCTCCCTTTATTGACAGCTGAATTTGGTTTTGTATAAATATAGACAATACATTCTGAAGATAGCTTCGAACTCCACTAAAGAGAGTATGATGACATTATTTGGGAGGTTTAGTCCAGAAATGTAAACCAGGGAGGAGTTATAAATCGTGGATGCAATAATTACTCCATTCATTGTTCTCACAAATAACTTATCCTCTAAATTTTGAGGTGGCGTATTAATAGTCCTAAAAAAATTGAAATATATGAAATAATGTGTAGAAATAGAATCAAATAGTATGTTTTCTATTATTAAATCAATAACTAGAGTACCTATCACCGCATAATTGTCTGGATCCACCTCTGTAGTAGTGATAGCACAATCCCTTCCTTGTTTCCTTGGAGGTTGTTGTTGATTCCTTCCAGCATCCCTCGGATTAGGAAAATTGTTTGAATAATGTCTATGTTCCTTGTAGTTGTAACACAACACTATAGGCTGAGTGTTGATCTAAACCATTATTTCTTATTCCACATTAGTTGGAGTATTCATATCCCATCGACAGTTTGTTTCCATATGTCCCAACTTTCCCATTTGAAACAATTCTTGGTTCCCTTTAGATAGTTCCCAAGATGCTTCTTCCCACAATTTTTACACATGGGATGATCAGACTTTTTTTCATCATGGAATTTATTTGTGGGACCACCCACATTAGATTCAATTTTACTTATCTTCTCACAGAGCCATTAAAACCAATGAGAGTCTCTTATCTTCATTTTAACCTCGAGGGCACTGGGGGCAATCTCCTCATAACATTAAAAGTCTCAAACCGCTAATGATTTTTGTAAACATGCCTGTAATCATATAAAGAAATGGTCCACCTAGATTTTTGTGTTCATGACAAGGCAAAAGGCGTACCTTGAATGCCTTATAATGTTTTCATCATATTCCCCTATTGAGTCATTTTAATTATAGTTGAGTTTGAGGAACTCTATTTCTATATTGATATCGATGGTTCTTGTAAAATATTTATTAAAAAACATTCTCTTGAATATCTCCCAATACATGGAATTAATTTACTCCAGCTGATATGTATAGTTCATCAATTTCCACCACAAATCATATTTCCATTCAAACCTATAGATTGCGAGCACTACTTTATCTTCTTATGAGCACTAGAGGACAGAGAATATATTTTCAATGACGTTAATCCATTGTTCCACGATGACGGGATCAGTATATCCACTAAAAATGGGATTCCTTTTCCACATGAAGTATTCAATGGATACTTTTCTTTCCTTGGAGGATGAGGGGGTCCCACATGATTCATGTTATTATTCATAACTGGGTCCATTTGAGAAATTATTGTCATGATGTTTTGAACCCTCGTTCCCTTCATATTAGCCAAATAATTAGAGAAATCTTCAAATTCCCTATCACAATTATTGTTGGAACGTGTTCTTCTATTTCCCACCAATAACTATGAAAACGAGCGTACAATTATAGTGCTTGAATACATAGCAATTGAGAATAAAAAAGAAACTTTCAACATAAGAGGATAAACTTGTAAAGGATAAGTATATCCTAAAATGTGACTCTCTATGCTTCAATCTAGGTTATCCTTGATCTATTTCTTAACTTATATTCTTATGGGATTTTTTAATTCCCTTAATAATGGCCAAGCTCACAAATTTACGAAAGCATATCCCATAGGAGTGTCAAACCAAAAGTGTAGTAAGGTCCATTGTCATGCACCAGTTCCTGTTCGACTCTAGAAGAAATAGGTTTTTTTGGGTTTTACCCCTAGATACATCTATTCTAGATCCACCTCTACATATTTTTATCTATATATGGATTTATTTTCTAGATAAACCACTTACTCTATACATACCAAAATTTAGGGTTGTTTTCTTATATATATTCTGATCCTTAAGGATCTTAATAATGTGTTCTATTCATAATATAAAACAATATCTAGACCATCCTCTGATACCAACTATAGAAACCCCAGCCTTTTACATGTAACATTACAAGTTTTTAAGCATAATTATACATCAAAGTGCAAGCCAAGGATTGTAAATACTGGTGTCTTGGAAGACTAGGTACATATAACTAAAAACATGGAACTAAAGAAAACATTTCTCTATTTAATATTTAAATTGATATCGTAACTTCCACTGTTCTCAAACAACTACATAGGGAACCCTAGGGAACACATGGACAAAGTTATGAGATAAATAGCCATGTATAGGAATAACCATAAGAACAAAGAATTAGCACATGGGATAGGAGGCATCACATGATGATATAAAGAGGCTTGTGACATATGGAATCATAACATATAAAAATAGAATCATATAAAAATGGAGTCATAATAATGTGGAAGAAATATAAAACATAAAGTTGGCATGAGTCAAGGCTATCTACCAAGACTGTGGCACATGGTAGCACAATCCAAGGCTAACTGCCAAGACAGTCGAACATGGTAGCACAATCCAAAGCTAATCGTTAAGACCAATGCACATAATGTCTCCTGAGACTCAACATTACCCAATGAATTGGTTTGATATCTGGGTGAACCCACATTAAATTTTTATGAATATTGTTTCTTGAAAAATAGTAATATATAATCAATACCACATAAACATAATGTTTACCAATGGAAAGAATTGGGAACCACAATCATGTCATAAAGCATAACAAATGGGAGTCTCATAAAATTGTCCATGAAAAAATGGAACTAAAATATATATGGAAATTAATAAGTGAAAATAGTCAGGTATCAAGTTATGTGATGTTAAGTATAAGTTACAACATGTAATAAAAGTATTTAAGATATTTTAGCATTAAAACATTTTATTCGGTTCTACAAAAAATACTATAGATCCCTTAAAATTGAAAAGGGAAAAATCATTTATATAAAACCAGAAGTGAACAAATAAGTTTGTAATAATAAAAAAGTATGCTTTTTGTAACAGCTCAAGCTTCTACGGTATGCTTCTCTTGGAATAATGTGGTAGCGTGTGTTGTACGCAACATCGAGTTCTAACACACCACAACCAATCAAACTAGCCGTTATAAATAGTAATACCTACTTTTTGAAATTATATATATTTTATATTTCAAAATGGACTTCATTTTTCGATTCAGAATATCGAAATTATCCTAAGTTGAATTTTTAGTATTTTTCTAAGAACATCTAATTTTTATGAATAGTAAATATACTTAAAAACAAATTTTTTAATCGAAATAATTTATAGTGATAAATTATATTATTTAGTGGTTTTAAAGTATAATTAGAATATATTTTTACCATTTTATCCAATGGTGTTCATTATAATTAATTTCACTTTGAAATTGGACATAAACAATTGTCAATCTTTTGATATATATAGTTTCTTAAAAACACACTATTTGTTGTACCAGCGGGAATTAATTATAGAATTAATTAATGCAACTTATATGTTTGGAATTTTGTAAAATAGACATCATTTTTGAATTCGGAATATCAATTATATCTTAGGGTAAAATTTTGGCATTATTCAAGAAAACTTCAATTTTTGATGAATAGTGAAACAACAAAGTGGTAGTTAAAAAACTGAATTTCTCATAAAACACAATTTTACTGCTTCTGTGAATGGAATTTCAAAAATCCGAGAGACACGGTTAATATCAAGGAGTAAAATTAGGTTTAATAAGATGAAAATCAGTTTTGGTGATTAGTAACGTTTTACTTTTATTTACCACGGTTAAAAGTAAATAGGGTAATTAAGGGTAAAAATGATATTAATATTACCCTAACACAGGTCCTAATTCTATTGTACATTTGTATCTCGACGAAAAACAACCTTAGGAAGAAAATATTATCATTTAGGTCCACTTAGATTAGATTAGGACATTTATTATTATTTAATTCAAAGAAGAGTTAAAAGAGTTAAAATCAATGTTTATTTACTAAAACATTTTTAATATAGGGTTATACATAAGATAAATACAATTGTAAATATTCATTAGAAATATAGAAATATTTCCTACATAATGATATTTTATTTATGGTTTTTAGACATTAAATAATTTAATTTATTTATGACACAATGATGATGCAGTAATTACCATAATAGTGAAAAATTAAAATAATTGAATTATAAATACCCAAATAAAAATAATTTGAGACTTTTAATGAATTACACTAATTTTCTCGGATAATATGACATATTAGGATTTATTTAATTTACCTTTTTCGAACTAATCATTCTATTATGATTTTCACAAAAATAAATTTTCTAAATAGTGTCAAAATTGACAAAAAAGAGTTTTTAAAAAAAATATTATATTATTAATTGATGTTAAATTCCTAAAAATCTAATGTTCAGCCAAGAGACTTATATCAGGATATTTGTATCATTAATGGACCACTTGGGGGTCTCATAGAGTTATATAGTATGTTTATAAACTATATAATATAAAAATTCAAAGAGACATGGTAAGTGTCAAACTAATTAACAAAGAGTTAAAACTAAAAGATAAGGTTAATATAATGACCCAAACCTGTCTAAATTATATTGGTTGAGTGGTTTTCGACCCATACCCACCTTAACCTTTAAATAATCCACTTTGGAGCAATTAGAAACCGAATATGAATTTATTATAAAATAATATTTCTAGCTTTTCCAAAGGTGCCCCTCACCCCTCTTATAAAAGGGCACTCCCCCTTCTCATTAACTCACACCTTAAAAGCCTTTTGTTTCAGCCAAACTCTTCCCAAATACTCTCTAAACTTCCCTAACTTCATCCTAGAGTCCTTCCTTTAGTCATAAATCCAACCTAAGAGCCCTTTTGATCTAATCAAAAGGAAGAACCCGAAGAAGAGGTAATGATTTCACCACCATTTTCCAAGTTCCTTTCTTCTTCCACTTCTTCTTTCTTTGTTATTCCCATTATAAAATAATTAATCCAGTATCTCCTATATACTGTAATATTATTATAAATATGGTAAAAAAATATTCAGTATTCTATCCATCCTTTGAATAACATGTCACCATACGTGCGTACGTACGGCTTACCGTCTCCACGTCGTGGTGTAATTGTTATTCAATAAATTATTATTTGGATGGGTATAATAATGATGTGTAACTCATTTAAATAAAAACTATAACATGATAATGATTCTGTATATATGATATACCATCCAATTATATATTATTTTAATATCAAAAGAATGATATTGTCGCTCGTGCGTATGTACGAACTACTGTCTCCATGAACGCGATAAGATTCATTCTCCATCGTATCCATTCAAGTATAATTCTCATTTGTTGATTAATAATAGTATCTAAAGACTTTATATCATTATAGAGATGATTAAGATACAACCTATCCCTGAAAAACAGAGCTCACATAACAAAACATATAAAAGAAAACGAGTAAGTTAACACCCAAAACAACGATAATACTAAGATATTATTAACAAATCAATGTTAAAAGATCATATATGATATCATATTAATGTATATGATTCTTGTATAATTTAATAACAAATATTTAACCATTATACAGGAGTTTAACCTACCCCAACCAAGTAAAAGTACAAGGTAAGGGTTTATTTAGCAATCTCTTCATTATCTGAGGTTGTTTATACGTAATAATCTACTGGGATCTCTTTATCATCCACATCCATGTTTCTTAAAAATGTATTTAAAAACATTTTTATTATTTACAAGAATATGGTTTAAAGTCATTTATACCCTTGTTTCACTTTTTATAAGATTTTTATAAAGGAATCTTTCCGTCGTTTTCCAAACATGGTACTTTTTAACCTTTTCGACAGAATTAAGGTAAGAATGTTTTTTTAACTTGTACGGCGGGTGTGGCTATTTTCCGCCGTTATAAAATCTTCGAAGCATACCTTACAAGATTATAAGAGTATTTTCAAATAAAATGTTTTATTTTATAAATATATGACTCTTAAATTATTTCAAAATAGAAAGAGATATTTCTCTAAAAAGGGTTTTGATTTCATCTATGTCAACATCCTTTGATGGATTTTACGCTTATTTGAAGTTGATTTATTATGATACAAAAATTCTATATTGTATTGAAGGTTTTGTGATATTTTTGACTGTGGATGTTCTATTTTTATACCATTCATGGTTTATGGTTAAAGTATTGACATTTCGTATGCTAGTTTTAATACGAATGTTTATGTTATGTTTAAACCTTTTCATATGGGAATGCATTGGACTTAATATGTGACGGGTGGAGCTCGCTATAGCTCCTCGATGCATCGGTAGGTATCATGAGACAAACTAGTGTCTTTCCACAAGGCCTTGGAAAAATCTTATTTGTAGTCTTGGCACGAGGCCTTGGCTACGTGGTTATGATAGTCTGGCATTATGCATTCCATCATTATGAAAGTGGTTATTGGTATTGCATGTGATTATTTGATTAGTAGAATATCAATGTGAATAAGTAAATGGCATTATTTCATTTTATTTTTTCCATACTATTTTTATGTTAAAGTTTAAAAGGCTTTTGTTTTAGTTATACATTGCCTTAAATGTTTATTCTTATTTATGAAAGTTTCCGCTATATTTTTATCCTTACAGGGCATTTGAACTCACCCCTTTTCTATGTTTTATTTTTCCCAGGATGTGAAGAAGTAAATTATGAATGACCTATACGGATATTATGAGGGGATAATAGTGTGGACTATATAGACAATATGTTGTTGTAGTAGTTTTTCACTTTATGATGTAATGTAAAACTTTATGAATATATCTAGTGTTTCCAAGGCTACTAAACTAATCGGTCTTTCGAGATTTGATCTTTCTTGTGATTATGCCAATGTTATGTAATAATGCACCGACTGTGGGTAACTGGGGTCGGGACGTTACACTTTTATAAGTTCAATGGTGTCTGAAAATGTAAGAAAGGGTACACTTGAAATCAGGTAAGAATTTGGGAAGTTCCCTCAAAACAAGTTTGCTTCTCGGGAAGTATTGATGTGGGAATCACTTAAAAACATGTATATACCCAAAATATAATTATGAAAGGGTCTTGATAAATTAAATTGGTGCATGTAAACATCATTTATACGATTCATATAAAAAGATAAGATAACTTAATTTTGTTAAAAGGAAGATAAGGGAACCTGAAGGAAAAAAAGGAGGTTCGTGTAGAATCCCTTACAGATTATCGTCATGGTATTGGGTTTACTTAAGCAGGCTTAATGAGAGAGAAAGAGGTTTTTTATCACTTATACATAATGATTGAAGTATGGTGGAGATAAAAAATTATACCCCATCATTATTTATTACATATAAAAGGGTATAACATAGGGGACATTCTTGAATAAATGTGAAATAGGGAGCATCCATTACCTTAAGTCTGATAGTGTTATCCACATGATATTAATGGCATGAATAGTAAATTTAGGTTCATTAATTAATAATTCCACAACCTATTATATATTTAAAGTATTTATTATACAATTTTTATGTTCATTAATGACCTTTTTAATGGGTTAAGTGGTTCAATTTCATTCGTAGGGTCCATTTGTTTTCTTGGTTTTTATGACCGGTTTAATTATTTTCATTAATTGAGAATCCTGTAAAATGGGGACGGTTTTCTAGAATTGGAGTTGTATTTTATTATTGAACATATAGAACTTTACATGTTTTTAAATTTAATTTGTTTAATTTGTTTGAAGTGGAATCATTATATCAATCCTTAGTGATAGCCTTTTGGGTTTAGTGGCGGTTTGTTATCACTAAGAACTCATTTGGCATTATAATTTAATATCATGGGTAAAAAACGATTATAGAACCATAACGAGGATATATTATAGAATAATATGGTTCAACCGAAACAAAAATGGTTTCATGACCAGAATTTAAGGTGGTAAAATAAATTAAAAACCAATCATCCTTGAATATGATAAATTAACACATAGTGGATGGTGTCTTTACAACTAGTATAAAAGAAGAGTTAAAAGGGATGATGATAAATTATTAAATTATCATAAAAAAATTCCAGTATATGTAAGGTAAATTATTTTTCATAACATTTGGTAGTGTATATGTAAGGATAGAAAAGAAAACAAATGAACTTGAAAAGAAAGTAAAATAATTGAATAGAGGAATTTACCTCTTGAATCAATCTTCCTTGAGAGCCTCTTAAGGGGAGAGGATTTGGTCTTTTGAAGAGACTGAGGGTTTTTGGACGTGGGGGAGGATCTTTGGGAGTTACTTAGCCAGAATTTAGGCAAGGTACAATGCTTTATAAGAGTGAATAGAAGAGGTAATTAGGGGTCGAATTTATAGTGGAAGAGAGGAGGGTTTTTATAACATTTAATTCCATAGTTTATTAATTTCTATCAAGACCAGCACTGGTGATGATTCCATGGCCAAAAATAGTAATATGTGAATGTGATTTAGAACCCATGGTTACTATATCATCCATGACTTAATAAATAATGTATTTAACATATAATATATATATACAATAAATTACCATACTTTACTATTCATTAAAAATTCATGTATTTTAGAAAAATTCCAAAAATTCACCCTAACCATTTTTCAATGTGTAGAAACCCAAATTGAAATCCATTTTACAAAAATAATTTTCAAAATTTTATTAATTTATTATATAACTAAAATCATAATTTACCTGAAAAATATAGATTTTAAAACTATAACAGATTTTATAATGCATTCAAAAATTAAAAAATGTCTTATAAAATTATATTAAAACCAGAAAAAATAAAATTTCAAATTTATGAACACCTTTTCAAAAAATACATTTTTCTTTTAAATTAATTAATTTTGTTTAATTATTTATTTATGACTTACAAAAATACTAATACTTCTACAATGGTCATATTATCACTTATAAGATGCCCAAATTTTATTAAAACAATAAAGGGTGGAGTTTCTATTATTTTGGATGATATAATATTCATAAGGGTCATTTTACAATTTATAAGGGTATATTACTATTCAAAATGGTATGTTACTATTCAAAAAATAAATTTCTATGACTTATTGGACTCCAAACATCTTACTGATCGCAACTTTGTATGTCTGATTTTTGAAATTCGAATCATTGAAGTGGAAATATTATATTTAAAGATCACATAGTACTTAGTAGTTTATTGTATTATTATTTAATTGGATTATATGAAATAATTATAAGAAGGTAATTTCCATTGATAAAATATTGGTTCGTTGAAAATACTTTATTTATTCATGAATTTTCATTTTATGTTTTGATAAAAAATATTCTATATTTGAAAATGCTTGGAACCATGAGAAACAAGGCCAACAACCCATTTGAGGGAAATGTAGAGATTTCTCGAATGACATCCCCAACACCTTGGGTGGTGGAGTTCAAAATTTCTTGGTGAGGCTTACCCAACTGTGAAAAATAACCAGAATAATGTGGAATATCCTCCTTCCCCAAAGAGGCAACAACTATCTATCGAGTGTTTTATGTGGAAATGTCCATCAACATTTAATGGATCTTCTGATACCCTAGTCACAGAGCATTCGGTCAACTCAATGGAGAAGATGTTTTCTGTGCTTCAATATTATGAGATAGAGAATGTGATGAAAATCATTTATCATTAATATGGGGAGGCCAAAAAATGGTGGGTGTTCATTAATAACACCATGAAAAAGGATAAAACTGAAGATATAGAGTGGGAAGACATTAAGAAAATATTGGTTAACAAGTATTTCTCCGGAAATCTTCATACCAAGGTGGAGAGAGAATTTGTACTACTGAAGTAAAAAATGAAGGTGAATCAGTTATGAGTTATGAAGAAAATTTCACAAGGATTCCATGGAACACCATATTTGTTTATAAAAAATGATAATACAATTGATAGATTCTTTAATGGATTAAAACAACACCTTTAAAAATCTATAAAAATTTGAGCCATTGGGAGTTATTAATAAGTTTTTCAATGTTCTCTCAAAGTGTAGATGGAGTTTGGATAAATATACCATGGATATAAAAGATGTATTTTCAAGATGGGGGATCTAATGATAAATTTTGAATGAAAACTCAACCACTAACAAGTCAAAATGTTGGAAGAAGCGTCATGGGAATTTCCTCAAAGGAATGGGGAAATGCTTCATCTGTGGTAGAGAGGGACACCCAGTTCATGAATGTAGAAGATATATGGGGAAGATGGGAAATTTTGTTGAATTCATAACAGGACCACATGTGGTTCAATTATTTAATTGTAGGGAGTAATGACACTATTCATGTTAATGAACTAAACCTCGATTCCTCGAGGGTAATTAGTGTCAGCAGCCATCAGTGCCTAAGGAGAAAAGGAAATTGTATTTCATCACTAATATATATATAGATACTGAAAATGATGTGATGATAGGTACATTAGTTATTCATTCAAGAATAGTGAACATACTATTTGATTCTGGTTCTACGCATTCTTTCATATCTTTAATATTTAGTAAAACAACTACAACACCACCTCAAAATAAGAAGGTTAGGTTATATGTGAGAACATAAATGGGGAAATTGATAAATCCAATTTATATATATCCTACCTCATTATTATTTTAGAATTAACCTCGAAAATTTATTTTCTTACATACATTTGTGGAGTTTGATTCTATATTAGGCTTGGATTTTCTATTATTAGACAAATCCAACATCAACTGTCAGGAAAGGGAGATAACTCATCGTATCCCAAGGAATGTTCCAACTATTTATTAGTGTATGTATGTGGATGAATCTATTTAGAAATCATCATATCATTTTTGGATATTATCTCCTTATGTACAAGTATATCTTTCTCAGATGATTGAGAAAAATGAGAGAATCGTGATCAAAGACATGCCCATTGTGAGGAACTACACTGATGTCTTCCCTGAAGAATTTCATGGTCTTCCTCTTAACTGAGAGATTTATCTCTCAATTGAACTTATTAATAAATCTCTACATATATCAAATACACCTTCTAGAATAGCCACTATTGATTTAGAAGAACTAAAGATGCTTTTAGAATAGAATCTAGATAAGGGTTTTATACACTCGAGTGCTTCATCATGGGGTCCACCCATCATCTTTTTCATAAAGAAGTATGGATCAATAAACCTCTAAATTGATTATTGTAATCTCAAAAAAATATGATAATGAACCAATATCCCCATCCATGGATATATTACTAGTTTGATCAACTAAGTGGGACCAAGTATTTCTCTAAGGTGGACATTTGGTTGGGATATCACCAATTAATGGAGAGGAAGGAAGATATTCCTAATACTTACTTTAATACAAGGTAACGACACAATGAGTTCATATTGATGAAATTTGGACTCACTAATGCTCAGAAATATTAATGTACATAATAAATAGTGTCTTTTCATAATACCTCAATAAATTTTTTATAGTCTTTATTGATGATATTCTGATATACTCTAAGAGAAAAGAGGAACATGAGGAGCATTTTAATACTATTATAATGACATTGTGAAGGGAGATACATAAAGAAAGTTTAATAAATGTGAGTTTTTATATAGTATGTATCATTCTTTGGTATTTTTATCACCAAGAAATGAATATCTTTGGACCCTCCCATGGAAATGGAAATCGAAGAGTGGCATGGGACAAAATTTGTAATAGAGATCCTTTGTCTCCATAGTTTATTTGGGTATTATCAAAAATTTGTGAAGAACATCTCATGATTTTATAACCCATAAACCAAGATATCTCGAAAGAGATAAAAGTTTTCCTGAACAAGTGAAAGTGAAGAATGCTTCAATGGGTTAAAAAAGAGGCTTATCACTACATGGTACTCACACTACTGAAAAGTGGGGAACTCTTTGTGGTATAAAAGGATCCTTAAATGAAGGGGTTAGGATTTGTAATTATTAAAAATGATAAAGTGATAGCATATGCCTTACAAAAGTTGACAATTCAATAGAAAAACTATCTTATGCTTGATCTGGAGTTGGAAGTTGTGATCTTCTCAATGAAAATACTGTGGCATTATCCCTATGGGGAGAAGTTTTGGATATATCATGATAATAAGATCCTAAAATGTATATTCACATTGAATGAGATTAATATAATCCATGAAATATGGTTAGATCTCATTAAAGGTATGACCTCTCAATCCACTACAATCCTGGTAATGAAAATAATGTGGCGGATGCTCTATGTAGAATGGATCCTCCAACATTATCAATGATTAAAATTGAGAAGCATCCAATCTACTTATATTTTATAAGGATAGACATTGGAATCATTAAGGAATCAAAATCAACAATCCTTTCTCAAATTATTACTCATCCATCCTTCATGTAAAAAATAATGTATTCTCAAGGAAATTATGTTTAAATTCATAAGAAGGTGAAATATATCATAAATAGAAATCCATAGAGTTCAAAATTGTTGAGGAAGGAGTTGCATGATTTGGGTCACAACTATGTGTACCATCCAATTTATAGATAAATAATGTGATTCTAAGTGACACTCACATCTTAACCTTCTTTATTCACACTAGGTGCCCAAAGATATATCTATCTATCTGAGATAACTATTGGTGGGAAAATATTCAAAAGGAGATCACATAATATAAATTAAATTACCTAGTATTTCAGAAATTGAAGGCTAAAAGGTCATATTGTAATGTAATGATTTATCCATTACCAATACTAACATAGAAATGGAAAAACATTGTTATAGACTTTGCTGTCAGACTTCCAAATACATCTAGAGGAAATAATTCTATATGGATTTTGGTGTACCATCTTAGAAAGATGGATCACTTTATCACAATTCAAGAGGACTTCTCACTGAATCAACCCACATAGATATATATTAGAGAAGTGGTATTTCTTTATGGAGTACCACTATCAATTATATCTGATAATGATCTAAGATTCACATTGGTGTTCTAAAAAAATTCTCCAACATGTTATAAACAATGAGATGAACTTCATTAAAAAATTTCATCCTCAAACTGATTGAAAATATGAACAGACTATTCAGAAACTAGAAGACATGTTAAGATCATGTTTTTGGGAATTAAATAGAGTATGGGACCAATATATACCTTTGGTCAAGTAATCATACAATAATTTTTTCCACTCGAGAAAATAAATGGCTCCATATGAATCCTTTTATAGGAAAATAATGTATAACATTGACATGAAGGGAGAAGGCAGATGAACGTAATATTCTAGGACCTGAAATGTTTGAAGAAATGCTGGAAATGGTGAAATCAATTCAGTAGAACATCATGGAATCCAATATTCGAAATAATATACAAAAAAACAATCACCAACGAAGCCTAGAGTTTGTTGTTCGGGTCTTGTTATTCCTTCGTATATCTCCATGGAAGAGGATCATGAGATTTGGGAATAAGGGAAATCTAAGTCCCAAGTAAATCATCCCCATTGGGATTCATAATGATGTTGAATTTTTGGACAATATAATGGAACTTCCACCAATCATGTCTCAAGTACATGATGTGTTCCATGTATCCCTCTGGAGGAATTACATACCTGATCCCTCACATGTCTGGAGTCTAGAGGTGGTACAGTTTGAAAATTATCTCTCTTACGAGGAGAAGTTAGTGAAGATCTTGGAATATAGACATAATGTTTTACCCAGTAAGACTTCTCACCTAGTCAAATTACAATGATAGAACCATAAGTTTTAAAAAGAAAAAAGTTAACCTAAGGAAGCGATATAGGATACTTACACTCACTTATTTTCACTATAATCTGTAAAATAAAATTTCTAGGGAAAAATTTCATAAGGGGGAGAATGTAACGACCCCAAATTTTATCAATGGAAATTACCTTCTTATAATTATGACATATAGTATAAACTATATAAAATCACTTATAGAATACAATACAATCATTTTAAATGATGAAATAATGGAATTAGAGGTATTTCTAGTAGTTAAGGAAGATATATCAATAGAATAGTAACTTGACATTTGGAATAGTAACATGACCATTATTAATAGAAATCCATGCAATAGAACAGTAACCCCACCTATGAAATTAAAAATTGAATTTAGACACCTTATAAACAATAATATGATATAATTATATCATATTATAAGTAAATAAATGTTTTACAAATTATTAATTAACTGTTAGTATTTTTATTAAACATAATTTTTAACTATTTTACAATTAAAATAATGATTTAAAAGAAAATTTATTTTCAAAAACATTTATTCATAAATTAATATATATATTTCTCATGATTATAGAATACATTTATGAGACAAAAAATAATTTTCCAAAGTGTTATCAAATCTATTATAATTTTAAAATAAATTTTTCTAAGTAAATGATCATTTTAATTACAAATTAAATTCTCATATTTAGAGACTTATTTTAATAAAATGGAGTTAAGTATTAAATTCAACAAGTCCAAAAATGGTCTGGGTAAAGTTTTTGCTATTTTTCAAAAATAGTTGAATTTTTAGGAATGGTGAAATATAATAATTTATGGTATTTGAAAAATACATGAATTATTGAATCAAAGATGTTGTATGGATGATATAATCCAACTATCTGGAACTAAACATAATTATTTTAATTTAATTTATGATAAGATTCAAATTTTTCATAGTCTTGATGTAAAATAATAAACTAATGGTTAAAATAATAAAAAAACAACCCTCTCCTCCCTAAAAATACCACCCCTCACCACCAATTCTCCTCAAAAATAGAAAGTTATGAATATTTTCAAATTTAAAACCAACCCTCTTCCCAATCCTCTCCCCCATGACCATGATCCTTTGGTCTCATTAAAATACCAAAAATAATCTCCTTAAATAGGTTCTCAAATATAAAATTTCAAGAGGTAAAATCCTCTTTCTTTTCATTTTTTTTCTTTTCTTATTTTCTCACAATATTCGCTTATCCATGTTTTGTAATGTAATAATTCATAATAAACCCTATTATTACATCCCTTTGATTATAAAAATAGAAATGGCATCCATGTGGTGTTCTTTTATAACCTTGAGAGAAGATAACTTTCCATTTTCATTTACCACCTTAAAGTCTGGTCACAAAACCATTATAATGGTTTAAACAGATTTTAAAAAGTATTTTATAAATTTTTATATGTTTGGAAACTAAGTTTTATAAAAAATATTAAATAATAAAACAAAACCAGATTGTTGCATTTGAAATACCGCCAAATTAATCTAATGATGGTCATTAACAACTCATAAATCACCCACATATCTGGTAAAAAAATAATATATTAGACCAATTAAACATCTATAATTTCATTAATAACATATAATTTAAATTCAAGATAATTATCCCCAATTTAAATTATCTTACATACATATATTAAAATGAACCAATCATGAAAATCAGAAAATGAACACTCTCAAATGATGAAATTGAACTTTATAACTCATCGAAATAGCCAATAAAATTTAATAAAATTATAATGGATCAAATAAATATAAACTATGTTCTTAATTTATTAATTAATGAATCAAATTTTATTATCCTCGATATTAATATCAAGAAAGAATTCAGACATAATGTAAGGGGTTCTCAAGCCCAATTTCTTTTCTTTGGGTTATTCCTCTTTCATGCCAAATTTTAATGTGGATGTCCTTTTAATATCACTAATATATAATTTAATTTTACTTATATTTTCATTTCTGGGATATAAATGCTTTCAATATGATTTTATGAAAAATGAAATGATTTTCCAAAAACACTCCCTTCTAAAAACACATGTTTTACTTCTCATAGGATTGTTTTTTCTTCCCTCGAGACTGGTTATTATTATACCAAGTAGGTTCTTCCCTTTTTATTTTTTGAACCCCAATGTTTATTCAGGAATGTATTATTTGTTAAATTATCTTGAATACCATTTCATTTCCTTTGGTTTTTATATAAATGATTAGTATACGTTCAATGTGGCCTAAATGATTTTTTAAAGGTTATGGTGTGATTGGTGTGCCATGAATTTTATAGTGCTCCAATGCATTGGTTAATGTGATGTATCTCATGATAAAATGTTCAATATGAATGAAAATGAAGCTATATTGTTTCTGAATGATGACATTATGATAATACACATATGTTATATGTGAACATGATGCCAAATTTTTTCACAACTATGTGTGGTAGCTGACCTTTATGACATGATGTTTTATTTTTATACATTTCCACATACCATGATATTATAGAATTAGACCTATCATTATTAATATTACGATATCATTCTTATTTTATTTTGATAATTAGTTTTTTCACCCATGTTATACTAATTCATTTTCTTATTTATCCTCATACTAGGATTTTATCTCACCCCTTCCATTAATGTATATACTCAGGTGACCAATTAGACTAATGAGTACATGAGGGAAACTAAGAAGATATATAAGAATAAATTCAATAATGTTTCTAATTTATTATGTATATTTTATGTCTGGTCCTAATTTTTTCCAAGTAGTAAAACCTTTGGATCTTGGTTTTGTAACACTATTATGTTCTTTGTATTTAAAATGAAATAATAATAAAGTAAAAAAATCAAGGTTACTATATTATCCAAGTGCATGATTAGTATCACAAGGAGTTAATAATTAAGTATTTATAAACTTTCATTATGATCATTATGGCCTATAGTTTTGGTTGGGTCATCAGTATTTGAATTTTTTTATTGGTTAATATAAGGATCGGGATTATTATTTAATTTAATAAGTATATTAGGACCCACACGAATAATTAGAAAATGCATAAGATTTATGGACCCACATAAAACTACATTAGTTGGACACCATTGCATATATTATTAGAATAAAATAAAATACATTTCTAATATTGAAATGTTAAAGGCCTGTAAAGACCCAAACTTTTATCAGTAAAATTCTCCGTGCTGTTATTTTAAATGCATTATTATTTAATATGGTTATAGAAACAACATGTACTTTATTTGTTTTATTATATCCAATTGGATTTAAAATACCATTAATTATAGTTATCGTTGATAATATATCCATTGAACATTAATCACATGGTTAGTATAAATATAGGGCTTTAACAATCCAATTGACAAAATCAAAAGAAGTTATGGCCCCAACCAGTAGTATCATACCCAATGAAGTCCATTTATTGAAGATTCTAATTAAGATACTATTTTATGACTTTTCACTTTCTCAATCCCAAGATGATATCAAACAATTTAAGCATGATCAAAACCGTTTATGGGATATGTTCAAGCTCATTGAGATCACAACCAAAATAATATTCGCTAAACTGACCTATTAAAGTCCCACCATCGCGCAGCTGACCCTTAGGGTATTTTCTAGTGTATTAAATGGATATGTTACAATAACCTACCAATATGAGTATTTATATTATTTTTTATATAATATATTTCTATCCTATTATCGTTAACATATAAATGATATTTATTTTGATTCAATAAAACATAAATAATATTTTTGGTTAATATTCAAATTCAATTAAGAAATATACTATTGATGAATTAATGAATCATTGAAATAAATAATATTTTAGTAAAATATTATAATTAAATAAATTTTAATAAATATAAATGAAAATATAATTTTTATGAAGTAGAATTAAATTTTTATAAGGGTTTAAAAAATTGGTCTTGACAAAAAACCAATAATTTTCAATAAATTTTTGTTTTAATTTTAAAATTGAAGTTTCATGTGTTTAGAAAAATATTTAAATAAAATTAAAATTATTTTTTCAATCAGGATTTTGAAATTATCTAATCATGAGTTTTTCATAATTTTTTGAGGCAACCAAATGTTCAGGTAAATATTATATACCGTATAAATATACATTCTATTTTATGGCCTCACAATGACCCAAACGTGATTTAATAAGTAATATAAATGGGATAAATGATAAAATATGTGCTTCATAATTAAAATAATGTGATTTTATATTTTTTATATTTATTTTATAAAGCCATGATGAATCCCCCAAGACATATAATATATTTTATGATATTAAAATTATTTTTTCATGAGTGTGCTCCGTCTCCACATAACTAAGGGTAATGTTTTAATAACTTTAGACATATACCTTCTAAAATAATAAAAACCACCGAATTTCATAGAAACCATTGGAAAACTGTGGTATGGTCTGTGGTTTTTGATATTTTATCATATAGAATCCAATACTAAAATAATAAAGAAATACCCTTATTTTCCAATATAAACCCAACAAAGATCCCATTATCTTAACTCAAATTCCATAGAGAACGTCCAAAATATTCCTTACACTCTATAGATTAATCCCAATGCTCCCCAAATCTTTCATGATGCCCCTATCAAGACATTGGAGTCACACACCCAAGTAAGTGATCTTCCACAATCCTCTTTTATCAAGCACTCAATTTATGTAATGTCTTTTACTTCCCATTTTCGTATATTGTTATATATTATTCCATATTTCCATTTCTTTCCAAATTATTTTTTAATGATGAGATCTTTCTTTCACACTCATTAAACCACCTATAATCCTTTTTGTACACTTGTTACCATGCTGAAATTTTGTAAGGATTCTTTTCCATGTTTAGGTTTCTTTCCTGCCAAAACAATTTTGTGGTAAATACCATAACCATTTATTATTAAGGGTGTACACATTTATAAACATATACTTTTTTATTTTGAACTTACATATATTTATTTCAAACTCGTTATTCATGGAATAAATTATGATGATCAATAAATCCATGTTGTATGATCATTATGGAACACTTAACCATGAGAATGAAATGAATATGATGGGTGTACCCGGATAGTGCTTCAATGAATTGGGTAATTTTTTGTATCATGAAACATAATTTTGGGATACGGGTGTAACTAATTCATTTATGGGACTTCTTCTAAAGTATATTCTTTGATGAATTATCCTAGACTTGTGTTTATGATGAAATTTTTAATGTTTTTTCCATATTTCCCATATTGTGATTATCAAGCTATATCATGTCTCATTGTCCACGATTATGATTCCAACTCTTTTTATGCCAAATTGAAATTCCTATTATCCAACATTTATTATTTTATTCGTGTTATTCCTTGTTTATCACCTTATTGTTCTTTATATCTCTCCCATTTTATTGTGTTTTCCTCCAAGATATCTCATGACGTTTTATGTTTGAACGAATATTTTGAGCATGAAAAATAAGTTTTCAATAAAGCGTGTTAAGAATGTTGTTAATAATATTGTTATTTACCATGTTCAATATGTTATGTTATGAAACAAATTCCCAAATACAATAGACTTATCGATCATTTTTTTTGTATTAAGTGTAATTTTATTAAATAAATCATGTATTAATGTTTAATAAAGAGCAGATTTTTTTTAGTTGATTTCAGGGGAAAGGTTTAGTTATTTTTGGGATTTGTATTAGAGAACTCTGATGAAAGACTTATGTAAAAGACTAAGTATAATAGACCATAATTATATCTTGGTAAGTATATAGTAATTTGTTTTTCATGAAAATACATACCTGTCTAGATACTACCATGTGGTTTGTGTTTTGGTACAGATGTACCTAGGAATAACAACTCAGACAAGGTGTTTAGGGCCTAACATGGGTTTACATTGTACATGAAAATGGGCCTTACTTTGTAACTTGTTTGAAACTCCTGGGGATATGATTTGGTAAATTCATAAGCTCTTTAGAAACCACTATTAACGGAACAAAAAAGCCAATAAGAATATATGTTAGAAAATAGATCGTGGATAGAATATATTGGACAAGAAAATAATAAGGTATGGAAATAAATGTAATTTATAATTTATCCATTTATTTTAATTGGATTACCCTTTATATGATTGATATTTTATAATACTCACCCTTAATTTTTTTCTTTATTCTACACAATGGATTATTAAAGGAGGAATCAGTTTAACAACCGATACGAAGTACAATGTAATAACTTCCCTAATGATATTCCCTACCTGATGAGAACAATAATCACATACATTGTCATGATACCCTCTAATCTAAATCATGTTTTGAATAGAAAACTAGGCCAAGATGAGTTCCCAAAACCCCTAAGAAAGAATAATCCACAATCGATAGCTTCATGTGACAAAGGCCTTCTACGTTCGATGGATCATATGATCCCTTAATTTCTCCTAATGGATCAAATCAATTGATAAGATGTTCTACATCCTTCAATGTCACTAACAAGAGAATTATCTTCTAGATTATTATTTTATGGAAGTAGTTTATAATTAGTGGTGGGCATTTATCATGAATACAAATCCTAAGGAATAGATCAATGTGATGGATTAGAAGGAATTATATAAATTACATCTTAAAATGAAAATGGATTTACATTCCCTAAAGAAACAAATAAGACTAATATACTCAGGAGTGCGAGGTAAAATTCACAAGACTTTCACTATATGACTTTAGTTTTATCATACCACTATATTCAAGGTTAACCACTTCTTTTGTGGGAGAAATTCTAGTTTAAAAAAAGTGTTTGAGATCTATGACTTTGATGGCTATGAAGAAATCTTCGGTTATTCCATCAAAGTCAGGATGGAGTTTATATAATCTCAAGGGTATCATAGGGATAAGAAGCTAAAAGTGGTGTTTAATTTTTCTAGTCTGATGGAGAAATATAATGGTGCAAAAAATTAAAACATCCCACTTTTCAAGGGTGTGTGAAGTAGAACCCCAAAAATTATATAAATGGAATAATGAAATTCTTTTGGTGATTGAAAAAGGACACCGAACTAGAAATTCTTGTAAGGAGAAACTCACAGATGCAATAGAGGAAATGAATTCTCTGGTAAACCCTCAACACATTGTTCATTTCTAGATATTCAATGAACTAGGTCACTTTGAAAACCAATGACCTAGGACAAGGGTTTTCTAAGGCAACCAACAACCGCTAAGGTAGAAAGGGTGATCTTTTTCAATCACTACCAAGGATTTGAATCCTAACAAGAAAATGGTGAGAGATATGCTAGTTATTGATTTTAGAATAGAAAACATAATTTTTTATTTTGGTTCTATGCATTACATATTTTCATTAAATTTTAGAAGAACTACTCAAACACCAACACAAAATAATGAACATAGAGATGTAGGTGAAAATGAAAAATGGGGAAATTATTGCATTCTATTTATAGAACTCCTCCCGTGTCACAAGTTTTGGGATGAATTTCCCATCAATAATTTTAATACATCCTTTGGTGGAATTTTATTTAATTATGGGCATGGATGGGGTTTCCCTCTATAGATCAAAAAACATTGTCGTGATTAGGATATCATTCTCCGTTTGGAGAATCGACCCCAGATTCTGTACAAGTGAACGGAGGAGGATGAATCTTATTTAACACCATAATCTCAAACATGGATATTATTTCCCTATAAGAAAGTCTATCAGCCTAAAATTACTGATTCAATGGAAAGGATCATCCTCAAATACATTCTTATTTCAAGGTAAAATGTTGATGTGTTTCCTAAGGAATTCCCTGGTCTTCCCTCTAACTGGGAGGTTGATTTTTTAATGGATCTTATTCATTTGCTGTTTCAAATATCCAAGACTCCATATAGTATGGTTTTTGTGGAACATGAGGATCTGAAGAAATAACTATAGTATAATTTAGATAAAGGGTTTATATACCCAAGTGCTTCACCATAGGGAGAATCAGACATCTTCATTAAGAAGAAGGATGGGCCACTGCGTTTTTTCATTAATTATCATGAGATCAACAAGATCAATATAAAGAACATATACTCCCTACCACAGTTTTATGACTTGTTAGATCATCTACATGTAAAAAAATAATTATTTATGGTGGACCGTTGGTTACTATTTAATCAAGTATTGATGAAGAAGGAATAAATCATGAAGACTATTTTTTGTACAAGGCACGGGAACTATGAGTTCATAGTGATTCCATTCAGACTCAATAATTCTCTATAAATATTCATGGATTAGATGAATAAAGTCTATAGTTATTACCTTGAAAAAAATTCGATATTATTTATAGATGATATTCTAGTAAAATCCAAAAGAAAGGAGGAGTATGAGGAACATTTGAACACTATTCTGAAGAACTTACGAATGGAAAAGATTTATTCTCGGTATAGTAAATATTAGTTTGTGTTGAAATAAGTATCTTTCTTGGGGAATATAATCACAAGAAATGGAATATATATTGACGATGAAAAGATGATAACAATTTAATGGTGGCCAAATCCAACATATGTGAAAGATATCCCTAGTTTCCTTTGGTTAGTTGGGTATTATACCCAATTTGTGAAAAAAAGTTATCAAGATTTTCAAAATCCCTTACCAATGTAACATGGAAAGGTGTAATGGTTTCTTGGAATTATTATTGTTAAGAAATCTTCATGGACTTAAAAAAAAGGCTTATCACTTCCCATATTCTCGCGCTACGCAAATGTGGAAAACTTTTCATAGTATTAGGTGTTGCTTTGAAGAAGGTATTTGATTGTTTGATAATAAAGACTAACCAAGTCATAGCCTATTCTTCATGTACATTAAAAATTCATGAGAAAAACTATCCCACACATGATCTGTAGATTGATGTTGTGATATTTTCCATAAAAATATGGAGAAACTATCTCCATGGGGAGAAATTTAAGATATATACTGATCACAAGATCCTATTATAGATATTCACATTGAATCATCTTATATGAACTAGTAATGATGGTTAGAGCTCGTAAAGGATTATGACTTCTCAATCCACTACCATCCTGGTAAAGTAAAAAAGTGTAAAATGATCTATGTATAATGGAATAAAAAATTATATCATTGAAGAGAATTGATAATAATGCATTATTCAGGGATTTTAAGAGGATGGATATGGAAATCATAAAGGAATTCGCATTATCAAACCTTTCATAAATGATTTCTCAACCATCTCTTTTGGTTCAGTTAAAGGATGCTAAAAGGGGTGATATGGGGATTCATAAGAATGTGGAAACTATAATAAAAAGTAAATACTTTGAGTTATATTTTAATGAAGAAGGAATTGTATGATTTGGGTCAAGACTATTTGGTTTATAAAATCTTAAGTTAAAGAAATAATTTCTTGATGATGCACATAGTTATACTTTTTCCATTCAACTATGATAGATAGAGATGTATTAAGCTATATAAGAGGATTATTGGTTAGACAACATGAATAATGAGATCGGTGAATAAATATCCAGATCCCTAGTATGTCATCAAGTGAAGTAATAAAGTTATAGGTATAAAAGGATAATGAAACCATTACCCATAAAAATATGGAAATGAGAAAAAAAATCACCATGGATGTTTTCCCCATATTTCTGAAGACATCCATTGAGAAATAATGTTATCTGGGTTTTTTTTGAATCATCATACAAATACTACACACTTCATTACTATTAGATAGGCTTTCTCACTTTCTCAAATTGAATGGATATCTATCAATTAATTTTTCAGGTTTCCTAGGGTACCCCTATATATTGTGTCAAATCAGGATTCAATATTCACCTTTAATTTTTGTAAAATTTTCTATAATACTCTAAAAAATGATCTGAACTTCAGTATGGATTATAACCATAAACGTGATTTCTAATCTGTGTATAAAATATAAAAACTTTTGGACATTTTGATAGCATACTCAATTTACTTTAAAGGAGGGTGAGACCAATATCTTTCACTAGTATAGTTCTGATACAACCAAAGTTTCCACTAAGGCATCCAAATGTATCTCTATGAAGTAATTTATAGGAAGAGTTGCAAAACATAGTAATTTTGGGATAAAGTTGGAGGAAATACTTCTGGGTCCTGAAATGATTGATTTAGTGGTGGAAATGGTTAAGGCCATTGAATAGCACATCATGGTTTCCTAGAGTCAATAAAAGTTCTATGTTGTCAAACATTATTGTGACCTAGATTTTGATACTGGTGACATGGTATTACTCCTTCTATCTCTATGGAAGAGAGAGAGATGTGATTTTTGAATAGGGTGAATCTGTTTACAAGGTACATTATCCCTTTTGAGATTCCTGGTCACATAAGAGTGGTGGATTATCGACTAGAAATCACACTGAACCTATCTAAAGTACATGATCTATTCCATTATCACTCTTGAGAAAGTACATACCATACCACCCACATGTACTCAATCTAGATGTGGTACTATTGTGGAATGATCTTTCATACATGGTAAAACTGCTGAAGATCTTAGATCATTTAGAGAAATATATACAAAATAATACAATGCACCTTGTCAAAGTATTGTGGAGAAACTACAAGTCTGAATAATAAATGTGGTAAGTGGAGGAGGTGATGAGAAATATATACCATAATTTATTTTAGTGATAGAAAATAAACTTTTGATGGTCAAATTTCTAAGTGGGATATTATAATAACCAAAAGTGTTATACATAAAAATCCCCTTACTATACTTTTTAATTAATTATTAAGAAATATAGTTATATAAAACACATGCACTTCATTTGTTTTATTATACCCAGTTTTATTTAAAATACCATTAATTATCTTTACCATTAATTATATATCCACTTAATAGTTATCACATTGTTCGTTTAAATATAGGTCATTAACAATCCAATTGGAGAAAAGGGAGTGAAGGATTGAACAAGTATGATCATACCCTATAAATCCAATTTTTCGGAGCTTCTAAGGGAGATAGAATTTATAGTATTTTCCCATGACCAATCCCAATATTAGATTTAACAACTTAATCATGAGAGAAAACATTTATGGTAGAAGTTCAATCTTAATGATATCGCAACCCAGACCATGTTCGTCAATCTCCCTCATAAAATTCCCACCATCACGCACATTACCCTTAGGGAATTTATTGTAGTATTAAAGTGATATGTAATGAGACCCTATCAACATGAGTACCTATATTATTTTTTATAGAATATAATTTTATCCTATTAATGTAACATTATAAATGATTTTAATTGTGATTCAATAAAACAAAAAAAGTATTTTTTTCTTAATAATAAATGTTAATTAAGAAATATATTTTTATGAATTAATGGGTCTTTGAATAAATAATATTTTAATAAAATAGTATTTTTAAATAAATTTTATTAATCATAAATAATTATATAATTTTTATGACGTCAAATGTAATTTTCATAACGGTTAAAAAAAGTTATGTCAAAAAACCCATCATTTTCAATAAATGTCAGTTTTTTAAAGTGGAAATTGACTTGTTATTAAATTATTTGTATAAAATTAATATTATTTTTGAAATTATAAATTTATAATTATCTAATGGTGATTTTTAAATAATTTTCTGAGATGGTCTAATTTTTTTGTAAAAAATAAATATTTTATAAATATACTTTGTGTTTTATGACATCAAAATGACACAAAAGTGATGTAAAAAGTAATATAAAATGTATCAATGAAAAAATATATTATTTATTTTAAAATAAGGTGATTTTAGTTTAATTTTATTTATTTTTTAATTCCATTATGAATCCTTTAAAACATATAATATATTTTTGGATTCTAAAATCATTTCTTTTAGAGTGTGACTCACCTCCATATCACCTAGGATAATATTTTAATAATTTCGGCCCTTGGATGTGTAAAATAATAAAAACCACTACACTTTTTAAAAAACCATGGGGAGAAACAATGGCATGGTCTCTTGGTTTTTATATTTTATTATGTTGAATCAAAAACCAAAATATTAAATAAATACCCCTATTTTCCAATATCAACCAACCCATTCTCCCAGTATCTTCACTCCAATTCCTTGGATCACATAAACACTATTCCTTAAACTCCCTATATTCCTCATCAAGTAACCCCTAAGAATTTAAAAAGCCCATTCCTAGCCTTTGGAGTCACACACTCAACTAAGGGATCTTCCACTCCCCTCTTTTATCAAGAACTCATTTTATGTTATGTCATTTACATACCATTTGATTATGTTGGGATTTGTTGTTACATATTCCCCTTACAATCCATATTATTTATAAATTATGATGTATTAATTTTACACTCATTAAGCCTTCCATAATCCTTTATATACACATGTTACAATGCTGAAATTTTTAAGGATTCTTTTCGCTATTCATGTTTCATTATTACCTTATTCCTTTTATTTTAAAATTTCTAATGTTGGGATATAATTTTGTATATCCTTTTTAATGAAAATATGATTCCAATGTGTCGAAGGACACATTTATCCCTTATCATCCAATTTTTATGAATCTTTAAGTGACATATTTAGTCTACCTAAATATCATCGGGATCTTTCAAGACAAAACAATTGTGTGGTGAATACCATATCCATTTTTAATCAAGGGTTTTCAATTTTATAGACATATAAGTTTTGATTGGGGCATACAAATATGTATTCAACACTCCTTAATCTTCGAATAAAATATGATCATGAATGGATCTATGTTGTATGATCTTTGTGTCACACACAAGCAACAGAATTAAATGGGAATGATTGGTGCACCCAGATATCACTCCAATTTATTTGGTAATGTTTATAATCATGATACATAACGATAGAAAAAGGGTGCACCTGATTCCATTGTAGGGATTTTTCCGTGATGAAGTCGTGGAATATTTTGACTTGACTTTTGTTTTTTATAAAGTTTTTTATGTTTTTTCCACATTTCCCATGTTATTATTATCATTTTACATCATGTCTCATTATCCATGTTTACAATTCATACCCTTTTTATACCCCATTGATATGCCTATTTTCTAAAAATGTATTATCTTCTCTATGTTATTCCTTCTTTATTCCCTTAATGTGATTTATAAATCACACCTTTTATAATGTTTTCCTCTTGGATTTCCAATGTAGTTTTAAGTTAAAAGGAGTATTGTGATCTTATTAAAGAAGTATTCAACAAAGTATGTTAAGGAAGTTGTTAATAATGTTGTTTTATCCAATGTTCAAGATTTCATGTTATGTACCTAATTCCCAAAGACAAAGGACTTATCAATCTTTTGGGTTTTAATAAGTTTAATTTTTTTACAAATAAATTAATAATGGGTAATAAATATAAGGGTTGTTATAAGGATAGCCTACTGTCATGGCCCATCTGTCGGGGAATGTGTCGTGACTACCCCAATCCCACCTTCCACATGCCATGGGTTGGTGAATATCACCAGAAAGGCATTTCCCAAAAATGGTAAGGAATTGCCTCAAAACCTATACCCACACAGACAGGGTACACTATGTACAAGTAAAACACAGCAGAAGAAGAAAGGTGAAACCACAACTAAAAACCACCACAAAGTGTAAAAGTAAGTGATGAAGTAAAGGGTCTAGAATACAGGACCAACTGAAATAGAAAAATAGAAAAAAGGAAAACATATCTTAAAGTCATCAACAAAATATCCTACTTGAAGGGTTGGTACAGATCGTCATTGCGGCTCTCTATGTCAAACGGTCACCTCCAAACACCATGATGTCCTAGTTCCTCATGACTCGGTCAAAGATGCTTGTCATCTGCACAAGACACAACAAGGTACGGGTGAAGCCCATGTATGGCTAAGTATAACGATACCCAGTAGAGACCCTCAAATGTCTCTCAAAATTTCAAAAAGGAGAAACCAAAAACCATGATCTCAATCAAAAATCACAAAGCAAAACACAGCTCACACCATGTTTAAATTATGTACTGATGTATAGATGTTTTATTCATAAAGCTAGATCATCTTATTATTTCATGAGGCTCTGCTACTGACCCACACATGATCGCTCGGTTCTAATCCACAAAGGATCGATCGATGTTGATCTGCACTGGATCACTCGGTGTGGATCCACACAACAATGCGCGGTGCTGATCCACACAGGATCGCGTGGTTCTGGTCCACACACGATCGCTCGGTGATGATCCACACAGTATCTCTATTCATTCTTCACCTCTCAGCTAGCCACTAGATTCCCGCAAAAGGTATGCATGATTCTGGGAGGATCCAGTCTTCAAACCATCGTTTGTATTTCAACCATCACAAAGTCCCATGAAGAAGTAACCCAATAAAATTTCATGTCATATGGGTTCCATCGCAACAAACGGCTCGGAAACCGGATGCATGGTCAGTAAATTATATGCATTTTAGTACTGAGGGAATTGTTGGATTCTTGTGTAATTCAACCTAGAAAAACTCTAACTTTCTCTTAAACTTATGTGGAGTATCTCAAAAGTACCACCTCATCCTAAGGGTTCTGGCACCATAGACGGTTCGTCAAATAGAGGTTCAGTTTAGTAGATACGCCCATTTAAGCATAACTGGGTTGAAAAGGGTCTAGGTATGGTTTGCGTGGGCCTAGTTCTTCCCGTTGGGCCACATGCTTGGGTCGCTAGCCATGGGGTCAGTCCGGCACACCTGGTTGGGCATTCCCCTTGGTTTGTGGAACCACCCGACCTGTTGTCCATGCACGGGGGTCTTCTCCCCTTCCCAAAAGGCCAAGTCGATCGGATTTTTAAAGTGGTGCTACAGGATGGTGCTACACCACACAGAATTTCCACTCAAACCGATCACCTGCAGGACCCGTCAGGCATGGGTCTACCCTCCACAGTGGTTCAATGTTGCAGCCTTCCTTTTTGGTGTGCGGCTTGCTGACAATGCAGCTGGCAATGGTCGTCGGCACCTTATGTCTGCTGCGGCATGTAGACGCATCCCTCTTCTGCGGCATGCTGCCATAGCATGCCACCATTGTCAATGCAGCTGGCATCATCCAGCCTTCCTTGTCTACCGTGTCACCTTTGGGGGTCGCCTATTCTTCATGGCTGGTGGGTACCAGCCACCGCCTTCTCCGGGCGCCGGCACCGCCGTGTCAGCAAAGCTTCTGTGGGCCACCGGTGAAGCTCTAATAGTATTTTTCCTCTACTGACTATGCCTACGGGCCACCCAAAATGCTTCCATCACTGCATGGCTCTCGGTTTTTCCATGCCACATTTTTTCTTGGTCACCCACGAAGAAACAGAACCAAACCAAGAATTGGAGGAGGGTTTAGGCCTTGTTTGTTCGGATTGTGCCCTTCACGTTAGCATTATAACATGGGAAGCAATTCAATAATTTACAATTCATAATTAAACAATGAAACCCCAATACCTTGAGCTCGCTAGAAGTCATTGTAGATGAGGAAGGAGTGTCCACGTCTGAGGGTGTTGCTGATGAATGAGAAGGTTCACATCCTTTGGCACTCATCGTCAAATCCTCCAACGGTCGTCAAAGCCTCATTCTAGGTTGGTGGAAGACATTGTGGCACTTCATCAGATATTCCTATATTGATTTCCAAAAACTAATGTCTGAGCTTCGTTTAAATAGAAGAAAAGAGGGGATCAACTCACCGCACAATTAATGTGGTTCATTAATGAATTTAATTAACAATCCTATTAATTCTCCCTACAATGTGGTTACACAACCAAGTTTAACCAGCCATTAAATGGTCTGAATACCCCGCATTCCCACCACCACCACACAACGGTTATAATGAAAGAAATAAAATAACTCATTAAGTTGCTTTATTATTTTTTTTAATGTACAAAAATTAACTTTTTCGCCTGACCCTTTCCGATTGAAGTTATGCTTGGCCTAATTGAATATCGTCATTGCAAATTCAATGATTCCATCATATTTTTAATTCGAGCACTGATTCAAAAGATAGAAATCGTCACCCTCATGTTTACAAAACATTTCTTAGAAAAATTCAAAAATCCATTCGGGGCTCTCCGGGCCTCAGAGTCACGTGCCATTAATTTTTGCAGACTTGTAATATTTCTACTTATAAAAAAACTTACGTGGAATTATCGGGGTACTACATTTCCCCACCTTAATACTTTTCATCCCCAAAATCTAAAACAAAAACTAAATAAACAAATGGGGGTACTGAGCACGTATCTGATCCTCCCACTCCCATGTGATCTCCTGGAGGTTCTCGTAATGCCACCAAACTCATACCAGAGGAATCAAACACCCATAAAGGACATGCTCCGGTCAATCCTTTATCTCTATAAGGATCTCTTCAAACATCACCCCATCATCGATGTCCAGTTATCCATAGTCGATAACATGTGATGGATCATACATGTACCTCTCATATGTGTCACATGGAAAACATTATTCACTCAATGCATCTATGGGGGAAGATCTAGATGGTACGCCAACTCACATACTCTAATGAGGATTAGGAAAGGTCCAATTAACCTCGTTGATATCTTGCCTCCCCAAACAAATATTTGCAATCCTTGTTGAGGTGAGTCTTGTAGGAATACATGATCTCCCTCTTTAAACTACAAGGCTCTCCATCTCTTGTCTCCATAAGACTTCTGTCAACTCCAGGAAGACTTCATCCACTCCTGGATGATCTGCACCTTCTCATTGGTAGCATGTACAAACTTTGGACCCATAAGTGTGAACTCCCATGGGTATGTCCAGCATAGAGGTGATCAGAATGGTTACCCATACTAGGCTTCAAATGGAGCCACGCTGATGGTGGAGTGATATATATTATTGTATGCGAACTCCACCTATGGAAAGTGGTCCTACCAACTATGACCAAAATCTAGGATGCAGGCATGAAGCATGTCCTCGAGTTTCTATATGGTCTTCTCTATTTGATCATCTATCTGACGATGAAAGGTGGTGCTCAAGCTCAGTTGAGTTCCGAATGCCTCCTATAATACCATCCACAAGTAGGATGTAAAATCAGCATTGTTATCTAAGACGATTGTCTATGGAACCCCGTGAAGCCGTACAATCTCCTGTATGTAGAGGTGTCCCAAAACCTCTACTGATCTCTTCTCTCATATGGGTAGGATTTGGGCCAACTTGGTGAGTCATTCAACTATCACCCAGAAGGAATCGTGGACCCTAGATATATGTGGTTTTCCTTTCATGAAGTCCATGGAGACATCATCCCACTTCCATTCTGGCACATCAAGTGGTTGAGCTAAGCCTGCTGGTATCAGATTCTTATCCTTCACTAGCTGACAAGTGAGGAATCGTGATACAAACTCTACAATGGCTTTCATTATCCTTGGCCACCAGTACATATGTCGTATATCCTGGTACATCTTCTCCACTCTAGGATATATTTCTAAAGGGGATTTGTGGAAATCCCTCAATAACTCCTCCTGTAGTGTTGTTGGTACCATGGTTCATCTTCTGAAGAGAACGACATGCTCCCCACCATCATAAAATCTTTCAGGAGACTGTCCTAAGGATATCTGAACACACTGGGCCTCGCAGTCAATGTCCCCAAGCGGTGCCTCCTGAACTCGCTAAAGGAGTGGGCGAGTGAGAGTCATATACTAGAGGTAAGCTAATCCATCTCTGTCCAAGAATAATATCTTCAACGCGGCTAGCTGCTCTATCACCTCACTTAGAAACTGTAGCCCAGACCTCTTAATGAGTGTGTCTGCTACTACGTTCCCCTTCCCAGGTGTGTAGACTATCTCAAAGTCATAGTCCTATAAGAACTCCACCCACGACTATTGTTTTAGGTTCACTTCATTCTGTGAATAGATATGTCGGAGACTCTTGTGATCGGATAAAAATATAAACTGTTGACCCATCATGTTGTGTCACCACATCATCAGATCAAAAACCACTGCTTCTAACTACAGTTCATGGGTGGTGTAGTCTTGCTCATACTACCTCAGTATTCGTGATCTGTAGGTGATCAATACTCACTCCTTCATAAGGAAACATCCCAATCTAGTCCTAGATGTGTCGTAGTAGATTACATAACCAATGCCCTCTTCTGGTATCTTCAAGATGGGGCCACTCGTCAGTCTCTGCCTCATCTCTTGGAAACTCTGCGAGAATTTATCTATCTACAAGAAAGATTGTCCCATCTTTTTCAAAGCTGACAAGGGTTCTACTACTCTAGAAAATTCAGGTATGAATCTTTGGTAGTACTCAGCTAATACTAGGAATCTCCACACCTCGATCACACTCCTGGGTGGCTCCCAAGCAAGCACTGCCTCTATCGTCGCTAGAACCAATGCAACTCCAACCTCTGAGATTACTTTTCCAAGAATGTGGACCTTCCATATCCAGAACTAGAACTTAGAGAGCTTACCATTAGGATAGTGATCTCTGAGTGTATCCAGAACTATCTGCTAAAGGGTAGCGTTCTCCACCTCCGACGCCGAGTATACCAAGATGTCATCATTGAAGACTACCACAAAGTGATTAAGGTAAGGCTAGAAGATCTAGTTCATGAATCTCATGAACACTTCCATAGAATTGGTCACACCGAAAGGCATCACCAATAACTCATAATAGCCATACTAACATCTTAAGGTGGACTTCGATGCATGCACATCCTGTACCCTGAGTTGGTGATAGCCTAATCTGAGGTCTATCTTTGAAAACCATTGTGCTCCCTTCTGTTGGTCAAAGAGGTCACCGATCCTCGTCAGAGGATACTTGTTCTTCACGGTCACCTGGTCCCGGTGTCGATAGTACACACAAAGCCTCAGGCTCTCATCTTTCTTCTTGGTGAACAAAATCAGGGCTGCCCATGGAGAAACACTAGGCCTTATAAACCCCTTACCTGCAAGTCCTCCAGTTGTACTCTCAACTCTTGAATATCCAAATGAGGCATCTGATATACTGGGGAAGATATCAATGTCGTCTTAGGGTACAGGTCAAATTATAATTCTTCCTCTCTATTAAGAGGTAGTACCAGAACATCATCTCAGAAGACATCATCATACTGGTCCACCACTATAGGATAACTTGGGCTACTCTCATCATATTCTCTAAGGGTAAGGCTATCTAACTAATGAGTTATCGGCTTTCCACTCATCTGAGAATGTCTATCCTGAGCTGAAAAGGTTCCCTTCTCACCGGTGAAGGAAAACTTGGTTTCATTCTCACTTTCACACAACACTTTACACCTAAAACATTTGATATGAGCATGGACTGTGGATAATCGGTCCATACCCAAGATGAAATCATAAGTCCTTAACGTTGCTACTATGAGATCCCAGCCAAAGATCTCGCCTCATAGAGTGATCCCAAAATGCCTACACCAATGTTTAATCATCGAACCCTCTCCCATAGGAGACTTTAATAATAATGATCAATCCAATAGCTCCTTCAGAATATTTGAGCTCTGAACGAGTGTCTGGGTAATGAAAGAGTGATTGGCACCTGTTTCAATAAGAAGTGCAGCTGGTGTGTAATTGACACAGATCGTCTCTCAAATAACTTATGGAGTGTCATGGTCATAGGCCCCTACCGCCTGAAGCTAATCTTGGCCATGTCCACCTACTCCCTATGGTCGTGGTTGACCACCTGGGGTGGCGGCGATAGAACCACAAACCATCATCCACTGCATGCTACCCGATATGATCCTCTTCCACGTCTGCCAACCTACAGACCTCCTCACATGATCCTTGGCTGCTGCCTCAACCGTACCTTGATCATCTGTTGATCATCCATGTGGGTAGTCGGATAGTAATGTGCCATGGGCCCCTATCCACCACAAGAGTAACAGACTTTAGTTCTCAGAATACCTCCTCTTCCACACAAGCTCCACACCTCAGACCATGCATCCTAGTGTTGTCCTCTAGAAGATCTATCCCCCTTGGACCCTTGTGCCATCTGTCTACTGCCTATTGTAGATGACTTGGCTATTTTTCATCCTGTGGTGACTCTCACTGTTAGTGCCTTCTTAGCTGAGAAGCTCTCCACTAACAATTCTCGCTCGATTACTCCACCCTGAATTAGGATATTGAGTGATATCATCGACGCTCTGATATCCCACTGGTGACCCTGCTCAAATTTTAGATCCCTGAAGAATGGGTCTCATACCATGTCGATGGAGTAAAGAGACAGGTCAGTGAAACTTACCGAGTACTGGGACACTATCAGGCTACCTTGATGTAAGTGTAGTAGTTCTAGGATATGCACTGAGAATAAAGTCACTAGTATGAACTCCACCCTGAAGAAGGCCATGAAGTCCAACCAGGAGAGTGTCGCTTCCTCATGCGTCTGGAGTGTCAGGATCCACCATCTCCATATTGTTCCCTGAAAGAGGATAGAATCTTGGATCAACATTTGATCTATTGGTGTCTCGACTAAGTGAAATAATCATGCCACAACCTCCATCCAGTCATCAACTACCAGGGGATCTGTCTTTCCTGAAATTCTCATAGGCCTATGTCTCTAGAACTCATGAAACGCACTCAGTAAGCATGCATGGTCTGCTTGTGGGGCTGGTTGAAACCGCTACCAATGAGTGGTGGTGCTATTGGTACACCACCTGAAGGTTCCATCACCGTAAGAGGGCCTTACACCGATTCCTCATCACTCGGTGCTCCCTCATCTTGATCTATCTCTGGAATCCTAAATTCTTGTCTATTTGGTGGCATCCTGAATGAAAATAGGTGTGCAATAGTCAATAATTTATACCTGGGGAACTGACTCAAAGAGATCAAAAGAAAAAAGCATTTTCAAAACACATGCAAATAGTTTTTTCGTATACCGAGTCGAAAATCCAAATTCAGGGTCCTTGTGTATGGACACATCGGCCGCCGCACCAAAACTGGACTCCCATAACTGAAACCTGAACTCGAGACAATTACCACTATTGCTCCACTAAAAACATAGAATCTTAGCTCTTCTGGTAGAACTGAATGCCTCTAATACCATTTTATCACAACTTGTCCCCCTAGGCCCGTGTCGTGACTACCCCAATCCCGCCTTTCTTAGGCCATTGTTTGGAGACTAACACTTGAAAGTCATTTCCCTAAAATGGGAAGACATTTCCCAAAACCCTGTACACATATAGACATGGTACACTATGCACAAGTAATACACAATGGAAGAAGAAAGGTGAAACCACAACTAAGAACCACCATAGAGTGTAAAAGTAAGTACTGAAGTTAAGGGGCAAGAATACAAGACCAAATCAAATGGAAAAATTTCTCTTGAGGTCACCAGCCAAGGATCCTACCTGAAGGGTAGGTATAGCTCTTCACTACAGCTCTCCACATCAACCAGTCACCTTCGTACACAGTCAAGTCCCAAATCCCTGAGACTTAGTCAAAGCTACAGACTGTCTGCACATGACACAACACAGTGTGGGTGAAACATGTGTAGGGGTGAGTATCACAATACCTAGTAGGGACCCCAAGACCCTCGAAGATCTCTTTGAATTCCACAAATGAAAAAACCACAAAGAATGATCTCAATCACAAAGAAAAAAAAAGAAAAAGGCATCTCACACTAGGTTTAACATAAGTACAAAAGTATAAATGTTTTTTTTTCATAAAGCTAGATCATCTTATTTTGCCATCACGCTCTACGGCTGACCCACACAGGATCACTCGGTGCTCATCCACATAGGATCGCTCGGTCATGATCCACAGAGGATTGCTCCATGCTGATCCACACAGGATCGCTCAGTGATGATCCACACAGGATCACTCGGTACTGATCCACACTGGATCGCTTGGTGCTGATCCACATAGGATCACTCGGCGCTGATCCACATAGGATCATTATTCATTTTTTATGTCACAACTAGCCACTGGATTCTTGCACATGGTACAAATGATTCTGAGAGGATCCACTCCTCAATCCATCGATTATATTTTAACCGAAACAAAGTTCCCCGAATAAGAAACCCGAGGAACAACCATGTCATAAGGGTTCCAACATAATAGACAACACATCAACTGGATGCCTGGTCTATAATTTATAGGCATTTTAGTGTCGAGGGCCCGGTTGGATTCAGGTACGATCTAACCCAGCCAAACTCCAACATTCTCCAAAACTTACGTAGAGTATCTCAAAAGAAATGCATCATCCAAGGGTCCCGGTGCCACATAATATTTGTAAAACAAATGTTAGGTTTAGTAGATATAAACATTTAAGCATTTATGGGCAAGAAAGGTTCTGGGTCCGGTCCAATCTGGTAGGACCGACCCGACCTGGCCTGCTGGACTCAGCCCGATTCGGCTGGGCCAGGTCCGCCCCGCTGAGCTGCAGGTTCAGCCTGGCCCACCTAGTTGGGCGCAGTCCACCAGGCCGTAGAACCAACCGGCCCATTGTCTGGGGATGGGAGTCCGTTCCCATTCCCCAACGGATGATCCATTTGGGTTTTCAAAGTGGAGACGCCAGATGGTGCCACACCACCTGGTCGATCCGCTCGGATCAGTCACTCGTGGGACCCGCGGGTCCACAATCCTCCACCGCTCGAAGCTACGGTCTTCCTCAGTGCCGCACTACCGGGTGAAAACACGGTCGATGATTGTCGGCCACCCCTTCTATCGGTCATGGCTTGGAGTCATGGCCCTAATCCACAACACGTTGTCGAGGCATGCCGCCATTGTCAATACGGGCGGCATCAGCTGTCCACCCTTGTCTGCCGCAGTGCCTTCGGGTGCCGCCTCTTCTTCACAGCTGGCGGGTTCTAGTCGCCGCCTTCTCCAATCGTCAGAGATGTTGCGCTGGCGATGCATTCATAGGCCTCTGGTGAATCTCTAGAGGTCCATTTTTACTATCGAATGAACCTATGGGCCACCCTGGAATATACCATCACTGTGTGGCTCTCGGTTTGGCCTTGTCACATTGTTTCTTAGGAACCCATAAAGAAACACAACCAAACCAAGAATGACGGAGGGTCCATGCCTTTTTCGTTCAACCTGCGCCTTCTACATTTTCATTATATCATGGGAAGTAATACCAGTATTTAAAATTCTTAATTAAACAATGAAGCCCTCTACCTTGATATTGGTGGATGTCGTTGCAGATGAGGAAGGAGTTTCCACGTCTAAGGGTGCTGTAGATGAAGGAGAAGGTTCATGTCATTTGGCACTTTTCATCAAATCCTACAACAGTCATCGAAGCCTTGTTCTAGGTTGGAGGAAGGCATCGCAGAACTTCATCAGAGGCTCCTTTCTTGATTCCCAAAAACCAATGCCTGAGCTTCGTTTAGGTATAATAAAATAGGATATCAACCAATATCAAATTTAATTAGGTTCATTAATGAATTTAATTAATGAACATATTAATTCTCCCAACGGTGCGGTTACACAACAAAATATTAATAACCATTAAATGTTTTAACAATGCAGCAGTCCCACCACCACCTCTCAACAGTTGCAAGGAATGAAATAAAATAACTCATTGAGTTATTTAATTATTTTTTGTAATGTCCAAAAATTAAATTTTTCATCTATCCCTTGTCGGTCGAAGTTAAGATTTTCCCCAGCGAATCCTGACAATACGAATTCAATAGTGCCCTTGTATTTTTAATATGTGCATCGGTTCAAATGATAGAAATCATCACCTGCACATTTACTGAATGCACCTTAAAAAATTCAAAAATCAGTTCTAGGCTCTCCAGGTCTCAGAGTCACGTGCTTCTAATTTTCACAAGCTTGTAATAATTCCATTTAATTAAAAATATTACATAGAATTTTTGGGTCTTTACACCTACTTTGAATTATCCTATAAGAGGTTACAAACTCGTAGATTTCCAAAGGTAACTCAAAAGGGAGTGTGTGTTCATGTTATGTGAATTTATTTAATACTATTTGTATTGTTGCAAATATTTACATGGAGAAAAAATTGAAATTGCACATCATGGTCCATCAGAATAAATCCATGTTTGATCATGGACATCAATTTAATCACCCATTTGATAATTAATTTTGTAGAATTATACACATCTATGATACATTCTGTATTTAGTTAGATTCCAATTATAGATAAACCTAAAATTTATTACACGGTCCAATTAAGTAAAATTTGGAAAATATTTGAGTGGTGTACAATGTAATATTTTATAGAGGGGGAGGATTATTATTATGAATTCTACTCTCATGATAACTCATTTACATGGCTCTCTCCCATATCTCAAGGTAGAACTTCCATTTCTACTATTATATATTCCGTCATTTAAAAAATATAATGCAACTATATTTTTTAAGATGAATTATCATATATCATTAAGTTAAAACACCATAAATCCATAAATATAAATCGGTCATATGATGTAGCACCCATTCTACCTTATACCTGATGATTGATTCCACCAATATCTCTAAATTCCAATAATCCAAGGGAAATGGTGCATATGTGTGGCTTTCTAATATTTTAGCCTCATCGATCCAGTGATATCCATCACCCATATCTTCCCATATAGAAACCTTTATTCACTAAAATTATATTGGTGGCCTCTAATAATTGTAGGTAATATTTATGAGATTCTATATTCCATGTTACAGTCCCAAGCACACCACCTATTTTATATTCAGGTTCAATGGAATGTACTGTGGAAGATGATATATTAACCCACCTAATGTTTCCTTCTTGATTCTTATTCAATATATTAATACTCTTTATTTATAAATGAGATGTCAATTTAGGAGGTGACTAAGAACTATAATCCCTGAATTAATGAGACAACAACCCCTGATGTCATTAATGAGTTGATTATAGAGAATTTCATTTCGATGTTGTCCATTACAAAAATAACATATCATGCCAAAACTGCTACACCATCACTAATTGATTCTACTAAGACCAATGGATTTGAGAATTCATTAACCATCAAGGATCACCCATTATATTATACATAAAAACCATTCCATTCCTTATAGAAAACAACTTCAATTGTAGTTTTGGATGTGTTTTCTTCTTTGTGTAAGCTACTTTTTCGGTTTGAGGATCATGTACAACATGTTGAGGATGAGGAAATAACCTAGTGGAATGAGTATTCTCATTATGAGGGTACAATTCCCACCATATCCCTACTTATGGATGTAGGGGATGGTATAGATGGAGCCAATTGGTATTGATAGGAAGACACTAAGAAATACTAAGTCATCCCCTACCCCATTATTTATTTATGGTCACACTTTTTTCACATTTGGATTATATTTTTTATTTCCATGTATTTATTTTGATTTTTATACTATTATAAATCATTGCTATAATATTCTACATAAATATATATGATATAATATTCAGATTAACACTACTAGTGAACATTACTTCAACATCATTTAGATCATACCCATTGTAATGTGAAAAGTTTTATTTATAAGAATTCAATAAAATGAACACCCCAAATAGGGGAAAAGGATTCACATAAATCAGTTCATTCCAAGGATCGTGGAAAAGAAAATAAACCTTTGTATAAAATATTACTATTTCATTCTTATTTTTTAGGCCATTAAATTTATAATAATTCATGAAAATGAATAATAAAATATCTCAAAAATATAAAACATTTGGTAAAATGTCTAATTTTGTGATGAGGGAGGTATTAATGAACATTTTTCAATTTTTTAAACTTATTTATCTTGGATACATAACTATTTAAGAGAATATCTTTTAATTTTTGAAGAACGTAACTAATTATAATCATATATAATGTGAACATAGAAAAAAATTGATGTTATTTTGTTATTCATTAAAAAGTTTTGGTTTTCCCTTATAATAGTTTCTAATATGGAGATTTTCATGGTTTTTATACTTATAAATTTATCTTCCTAAGGATAAATTTTTATCAGACCATGATGTGATTTAAAAATTTGTTTAAATTGAAATTTGGGAGAAGCAATCCAAACCCCTTTGACTTATCCTTTCTTACACCACCTTTCTGATGATATTACTTGTATATAAATCACATCTAAAACTTGTATATATGATATATATTTTAAATAATGATTTTTTTTAAAATAAAAAAAATGATTGAGTCCATAAATTTGAATGTTTTTAGACAATTTTACATTTAGATATATTTTTTGATGATTTTTTAATCTTGTATAAACCATTACTTATGTTATAGGAAGAGACATTATTGGCCCATTTTTCATCTAAACCCTGGATTATTTCTTATTATTTTCAAAATTTACTTGATCTTAAATAGGGATATTGGGAATTAATGGTTTATCATAGTAATATTTCCAATAAAATAGGAAAAATGTAATGGTTTCCAATTGTAATTTTAGATAATTGGATTATAAGATATTTTTAATTATATATAACTTTTTTATTTTCTTTTTGAAGGGATATACTAAAGGAATGAAAATAGATAGAACATTGGATAAGAATCTTATCTATTCCATATTTTACTATTAAAAATTGTTTTTGGATGATAATGATGGTGAGGATCAAGTTTCAAGTTATATATGAATGTAAAATGTCTCATATTTGATTATCTAATAAATTACACTAAATATAAAAAAAGGAAAACTAAAAAAATAAGAACGTTTCCCACATGTATATATACATGAGCGAAAATATGAAAAAAAATTGAACACCAAATGATATTTTGTGATGTTATTATTTGTTAAAAATGTGAAAAAAATACTTATTCCTTAATATAAAATGTATGGTACTATAAAAAGTTAACCATACCTTTTTATACTTGAAAAGAATTCATATCATGAATTAACAACTATAAATACATATGAATGACCTTGAACCATCTTGATATTTACAATTTTATTTCTATACAGATATTTAAATAAATTCATAGACTATAGATAAAGATCCTATACATGATACTAAGCATAAATACAATCTATATAGAAATCATTAACATGATTTATTGGTAATTTAAAAGATCAGTGACATGTATATTAATTAAAGTTTGAATAATGTAAATGGAAGAGTAAATTTTTTTAAAATTATAAATATATATAAAGCATGATTGGGACACTCTGAATTGGATGAGTTACATGTTTTTAGGAATTCTCAATTGCCACTAAAATATTATATTTATTATGGAATATTTTTTTACATTTCTGATGATAATTTAATGATAATGTGTAGGAGAATTTAATAAACCACAATTTTTTAAACAATTTTGAAACTTTTTTATTTTTAAATTGGACCAAATAATTTTCATTTTTTGTACTTTTAATATTTTTTATATAAATGAGTTCAGTACATTGGAATTTTTTTATTAAAATTAATGAATGAAATAAAAATCAAACCCTTGATCCTCCAATCACGGCCTGATTATTTAGAGAAAAATCTATTTTTTAAATCTTTATGAAAACCGCAGTGAAACACACACCATTCATGCTACAAGGCTTATATGAGATTAATTATTTCAATATTAGAAAATCAATTTATGCTATAATGATAAGAATTATGAAATAAATACTCTATATATGATTAATTTGGAAGGTTTAAAGGAATATGACAGTGTGATATGATGATGATATATAGGTTTTAAACATTTTATATTAATGTCTAAGAAATTTTATAATATATGGATTATTCAATTATTACTTTCACAATTCCACAATATAGAAGGATATAACCACCCAGTGAAATAGGGAAATATCACACCATAAGTCTTATTCAATTTAAATAGTAACTAGTTCATGGAATTTATCAAAAAAAAAAATTATAAAATAAAATATCGGGATATACCATGATTCTTGATAGTTTGAATTTGATGATGAGGGAATAAGATAATCACACAGATGTGTATACACATGCACCAATATTATATAAGGTGATGGAAAATTTATAGGCAAGATATGTTTGTGATACACAAGTCTTGTCAAAATTCATAACCTTACCCTTAGAAGTATACAAATATTTTTTAACTATTCAGTGTTTAAATCCTTTTAAAATAGATAAATAATTTTTATGATATTTTATAATAAAGATAAATCTAGCACAAGATGAATCCTAATTTGGGATGCTGATATATTTATTTTGGAATGAAAACTTCAATTTTCCAATTTACCTATATTTTTATTCGCATATTTTTCTCTTTGTATGTTTTTCAAGTCTCTGACGATGAAATCTTTCCTCATAACTATTTCATTGTTAGTTTTGAGTGAGTTTTTGGTTGTTGTATAGTGTATTAAGAGTAAGAGGATGGAAGGTTTTTTATACTGATTCATTTTTTGTTGATTGATTAATATTAGTATCATGTTATGATCTAATTATTACACCATTCATTATCTATTCATTTATAAATGTAAGGAATAATGGAGTATCAATATTGTAGGAATCAGTGGGTCTATGGTATTAGTATTTATTCTTAATTTTCTATAGATAATGATACATAATTTACTTTATCTTAATGAAGTTCCATAATACATATTGAATTAAAAAAAATCTATTAATTATAATTCAACAAAAAATGAGTAATCATGTTTTTGAAATCATGAAATTAATTTAATCAATCCAATCACGAAGAGAAATAATTTTTTATTTTTATTTAGATCATTCATTTATTTTTCCCATTGAATTTTTGTTTGAATATAAAATTTTACATTATAATTGGATTTCTTTTTCATTATTTTATTTTTCAATTTTTTTATGTTTTCTATAATAAATTTAGAACCATTAATTATGAATAAAAAAATTGGATTTTAAACAATTTTTTTCAATGGACCAAATTCAATGTCTTTTCTAATATACAATGATTCCATATTTAAGGGTTTTTTAGAAAATTAAACCTCAACTATATTAGGGCTAACTCAATGGGGAATTCTAACTCATTGCAAATATTCTTATAAAAAATTTACTTTCATAACCTATATTAAATGTAAAAAGTAAAAAAATATTCAATTTTCCCCATAATATCCTTATAATAAACATTGATGTATTTTTATTCAAATTTCATAAATCATTTTCTTAAATATTATAGGTAACAATTATTTTATTAATAAATATGTATATTTATTGTGCAACCTAGTTTTTTGGATTCCAACCTCCCTATTATTTTGAAGATCATTACTAAATTTTTTATTAAATGTGTTTAATTAATATATTTTAATATAATAATTATTTTTATGGATAATAAAAGTAATGTCATCCAATTAGAAAGTTGTGTAAATATCACTATTCAGTCTCAATTCATTTTTTCTCTAATATAGGGATTTGTTGATCCAAAGAATCCAAATTAGTAAATTTTATTAGTAGATATAATAAGATTATCATTATGTGAGGTAATAAAATAAATATTTTGGCTTCGAAAAATTTATTAGAATGATTGTTCCTTCATTTATCAATATATATTTGATATAAGGTTATGTTTCATATAGAAAGAAATATTATACATTGCAGTGGGTAAATAATTTTTTTATCCTTTTTCGAAACAAATAAACTGCATCTGACAGTCCTTATATATATAATAAATTGCCTCTAATTAAAATACAATAATTTTTACTAGAAGAATAATTTCAATGTTTTAAAAAATCATATAAATTGATACATTTGACTATGTAATCTTTAAATGGAACTATATTTCCAATATAACACTAAGAAACCACACTACAAGGCCATTATGTTTACCATGATCACCTAATTAATAAATTATTTCAATATTATGTGAAATAGATTATACAAATATATAGGTGATTTCTAAGTGAGTCTTATATATATATAATATTTCCAAAATATTGGTAGTATATCCTGGTTAATGAATTAAAAATCCATCTTATATATTTTATTTTTGTAACCCTAGATAAAATATTTCATTCAAAAGTAGTTAATTTCAAATTTTTCCTTCAACACAACACTTTAAAAATAATTGAGTGTTTTGATATTACTAAAATCATTAATAGGTTTTTCATTCAGCATAAATTAATATTTAGTTTACCTCATAAAATTAGATATAAAAATTATAATATATTTAAAACCCTCCTTCATAAAATGACCAGTTATTTCTTATACAACATATGCCCAATTTTTTTAAATTCTTATAATGGTTTCAAATAATAAATAGAATAATTTTACAATGATTTTGAACAAGCATAAGGAATATTGAATCTTTTATTGATTTCAATAAAAAAATTGGCATTCATGGAGTCTTTATGTAATGTATTAATAATAGGAATCTGATGTAATTTATGATATTCATGAACAACTAAGTTAATGTGACACTTGGATAACATCAATTAAGTGGGGATACATATGATGCAGAGATTAAATTATGTGATTCATATGATATTCTAATGATAATATGTAGGAGAAGACAACTGAAAACCTATGCATATTTAACATTAATAATCAATGTGTAAATAATACTATAGATCAATGTACTAATACATCGTAATGAGTATCAAACTTATTATTCTATTTGAATGAGAATGCTTCAGGAAGACCAAAACATGTAATGAATGAAAGAACAATGATTCTGAGGTGATAAAATGGACAATGGATCCAATACGGATTCATGAGGATACCCTATATTATAAGAGGTTCTAAAACCTTCCCCAATATGATAAATGGATTTTTGGGATAAATATAGTTTCTAAGAGGATCATAAAAACCATATATATAACACCCCTAATAGGATAGGATATCATCCTGTATAGACAGAGCTGAAGGCATCTCACTAAATAAGTGTTTTTATCTGTTGGTATATAATTAATTAAACAAATTAATTAATTTATGGAAATTTTTATTGCATTTATAACATATTTTTTATGATGAATTAATCATTCAAGATGAATGAATTATATATATATTTATATTATATTCACATATTGCAAGCTTGAAATATACAAGTATCCTATACATTTATTAAATGAACATAATATAAATATTATCATATATTATATATCTATGTCTCAAAAATCAGATAAATTCAAATTTTAGTAGATATCCAACATTATCCCACTTGAACTAATATCCCCATATAATATTATATGAAACTTCAATACTCTTTTTAATCCACAAAACTCTTTAGGATATAGTTCTTCATTAAACTCTATTCATTTTGAATAATTTTTTCCCAAATATTTATCCATATCTAAGGGATTAACTCTGTGATCCAAATGGAATTATCATCATTAAAAATATCAATGAAAAACCTAATTCATAAATGTACACAAAGTGTGGCCACTAGAAAAGTGTCTGTGATAATCACACTACAATGGTTTCTAGTGTGATCTTCATAAAACAAAGTCATGTCTAAAAAAATACATTCCACACTAATAGGTAACATATAAATCATATATATATATATCAATATTATATTTTTTTCCCATGATAATGAGTGACCACTAGACATGGAACATGTCAATGTTTTATTGGCCACCCATCATTTATGATTCTCTAAAATGTGTGTACCAAGTCAATGAATAGATCACATGTGATTCATTTATCTGATATGTAAATCACATGTGACATATCCATGTAGCTAAACACCTCATATATAAAATATCTAATAATACATGAATTTCAACATTTTAATTATATAAATGTCCAGATGACATTTACTTGTCATATAAGTAGACAAATACTATTTTGGTACCACTCTAACTGATGACATGACCAGAAACATATCCATCCATCCTCGTATTAGCTAATTTCATGTGATGACAATCCAAAGTATTTTAACAACCTAGAAACTTTAAAATAATTATTTAATATTAAACAACATGTTTTTATAATTTTATGTGAAATAATTTATGGAAAATAGTAACTTAATTTAAGTGTTTTAATTAATTTAATTATAATGTATATAATTTATTATAATTCAAATTTAATGTTCTTGAATTAATTATTCTTATAAAAAAATATTTTATTTTATTATTTTTTTGAAAATACTATTTTAATATGTTTAATTTTTTAAAAAAATATTTTCCAAATGAAAAATTTTCAATATATTTATATATATTTCACGACATTTATAATTATAACTATATTGAAAATACTAAATTATGTTAATTATATTCAATATAAATATCCATCGTTAACTATTATAGAAAGTATTTCATTTGAAATAATGAATAATTATATTCATATAAAAATATAATTAATTTATTTTTATAAGAATTTATTTTTTAAAATATGATATACATATATATATTTATGAAATAATTATTATTATTTTTGAATTATAAAATATGGTTTGTTTGAAAAATTATTTTGTTTTATAAATATTTTGAATTATAATTATATATTATATATATTTATATTATAAAAATACTATATTATGATTTTTTTCATTAAATATAAAATTTTATGTGTTGATAAAAATGAAATAATAATAATATAAAATAATAAAAATGAAGATATCAATTCTAGGGGTAAAGGGGGTGAACTATTTTAGGACTTCATGTTGTTTGGCAATAGTCTGAGTGCGGGGGGGGGACTATGGTTAGAGACCAACCAATTGGGACTCTAACTGTCGATGGGGATCAATGAGGTAGGAGGGATTCGATTCGAGAAGAAGATGAGGTCTGAGGGTCTTCGTCATCATGCTAACATGGAACGTTGAATTTTGTTTGACCCTATTCAGGAAGGAATTGGACCTCTGTTGAGTGTGTACCAATCTTCATCAAAGGGTATAGTTCCTCATTAGAGCGCCAGTGATGGAGATCGAAACCCGAATTATTGATTAGCTTCCAATTAAGGTGTGTTGATCATGCCTTTAGATTTATACGAGGTAGGAGTATTTTGTTCAAATCTATTGTAGATCTCAGTTATGCATGTCTTTTTATTCTTTGGGAAATTCATTATCTCTTATTATTCATTTTTGTGGATCATTATATCTGAGTATGTATATTTTTAATAGCAATGTTTTTCTGTTTGTTGACTCCTTGTATATTTTGTTTTCTTTTTTATTTATGGTCCACAATTGTAGTCTAGGTTGTCCCTATAGTGATTATTTTTTATCATATCTCATTTTTTGAGCCGATTCAGTCAATTTTTTATGGTTTTTATGTGGATGAATTCATTAAAACTAATGAATGGACATAGATATATATATATATATATATATATATATATATATATATTCTATTCCCTACACTGATCTTTCTCCACATGCTTGAAAGCGTCATTGTTCTGTGGTCTTTGTGAATCTGTTGCGGTCAGAAGTCATTGATGTGGCCTTAAAAAACATGTTTTGCAACATATTTTTAATTATTTTTTAATGATTTTAATTGGTTATTCTTGTACTTTATAATAAATATAAACACTTCTGTGTTTTTATAAATAAATTTTTCAATTTATCAATTTTTATAATTAATCTTGTATCTTAAGCTTTAAATTTGTTAATTTATGTTTTACTTCATTTTATAGTCTAAAACGTTTTATTAAGTTTGGTCATTTTTTCCTACATAATTAATAATTTAACACTTAGTTAGTTAATTAATCAATTCTTCTTAATACATAAATAATGAAGTTTTTTAGCAGTTCATGTTTAAAATGTTAATTAAATAATGTATCATAATCTAAATATTAGCTGTCTTTTAACAATTCATTAATTATAAATTTAATTTATTAAATTTAGTACTCATGTTTAATTTAATTAATTAACATAATTTCTTAATAATATAATATAATAAATATCTTTTTATTTTAGTTAATTCGAAACAGTAACTATTTTAAATAATTTAACTTTGTTTTATAAATGTTTAAATTTTATATTAACTTTTAACAAGTTGGTTTCTTTTTAATTTTATTTTTAGTTTAATACAAATTTAAGTTCAATAAATAGAAGTTAATATTAATTTAACTTAAGTTCAAAAGGTTTTATAAGTTATGTTTTATTTAACTTTTCAATTGTTTTATTATCTTGTTAATATTTTATTTAAGTTTTAATTTATTTTACATTTTTGTTTATTTTACAGTGGCACCATCTTGATCCATGACTAGCTCTTTACGGTGCCTCTTCACACCATTTCCTTAACAGTGCCACCGCAAGACTCTTCACACTGTTTCCATAATGGTGCCACTGCAAGACTGCTCACACCATTTCCAGACCCAGCCACCATAACCTATCCTTGCATCGTATCATCATAGTGGCACTGTGACTTTCTCACACTGTTTCCACTTCCACTATTTCTTCACTCATCGTGTCATCCTCCACTGCTACCTTCTCACTACCACTAGGCCACCATGAGTCACTAGGGCTGCAACTTCCACACCATTTCCCCATCTAACCCATCTCCAATATCAAACTAGATCTATTTTAAAAAACATCTAAAACCCCAATTCTTCCAATCCTATCATCTTCCCAAAATTGTTTCAAATTTACAATATCAACCGAGTTCCAAACCCACATTGCCATGCTATGGCATACTGAATTGTTTCCACCACTGAATCACTAAATCCAACACAGTTGGTCTGTCGGATTTCAGTTAAGGAGGAGGTGAGTTGAAGGGAGGTTACCTAGCTGGATGCAAACCACCACAACCAAAGTCGCTGAAGGGAAAGATCTAGTTACCTTAACCGCTTGCAAGAAGACATCATGCTACCGTGTTGGTGAACAGAGGCGACGCCACCATTCTATTGAAGATGGAAATTGACCCACCACTGAAGAAGTACCCGCTGCTACGATCGAGAATCCAAGGAACCGATTGTCGCGGATGAGGAGGTCAAGCCGAGTTCAACTGAGTTTCGCTGAAACACTGTATGCCATGTCACCTCCACACTGAAAGGGATTTCCATTGGAGATGAGATATCTAGGAGGTTTTCACCACTGTAGGAGATGACCTTGCACTAACTAAGGGAGTAGGATGAGTCATAGGGTGAAATCTGGGAAGATGAGGTGAAGCTCTTCCTCCTGTTGCACTGGAATTGGGGAAGGGATAAATTAAACTTAAAAAAATACTAAATAGAATAATTGACAAAAATAATAATAATAATAATAATAGTAATTAATAAATTGATCAAATAAATATAATATGATATAAAATAATTTTAATATAAAAACTTTTATGATATTTATAAATAGATCTGTTATAAAATAAAATAAAATTGTAACTAATAAGTATTTTTAAAATTAAATTATAAACAATTATATTTAATAAATATATATTAACACTTTAATTTTATTTCTAACAGAATAATTATATTAATAAAATTAATAAAGTAATTAATATTAATATAATTTAAGTAATCTAATTAAGTTTTACATTCCAATTAATTAATTATTAATAATTATTTAATAACTTTATTAAAGATTTTATAATAAATCAATAATCATAATATTTATTAACAATTATCATTTAAATTATTTATTAATTAAATTTAGTTTACTTTTAATAAATATTATAGCATTAGTTAAAAAATAACTATAAAATATTAATTAACTTTTTACCTGTTTTAATTGTTTTATTTTGTTTTTAACATGTGCATTTTCATTCAATAGATGCATATACATCCAGATACACATAGCTAACTCACCTGGATTTAGTTATGTGAGAAAAACTAGTGCATCATGTGGGTCATGAAAAAACACACACGCGTGGTGCTTAAGTGAAGGACTTTTTGTAGTCGGTGGAAGCAAACAGTGACATACAGTAGATAAAGGATGATATTAAAAGTAGAGTAGCATCGGAAATTATGGGGACTAGCTTATACTCATTCCATGATCACACCTGACCGAGAGTAGATCTAGGGATGATAATCCACATTTGACGCACACATTATTTTCAACAGCGAACTTCCAGGAGCATAATATGAGCATAGCAGGATAAGAAGGAGCCTAGAAGCAGAGTATTTCTAGGGGAGTTTTCCTTCCACTTGTCCATAATTCTTATACTCTGTTTTTGGTTGTTTCTACTACTTTAATCAAGATGATCAAAGGTTGAATTTTCTTAGGTTGAGAATTCAATTTTTCTGGTTAATCTTTTAAACTTCTTCATTCACTTTACATTTTTCAGAATCATAATCAATTGGCGAGATTGATTAATGATTCTCTATTTAGTGGCTTCACACCTCAATTATTTTCTAAATTTATAAATTCAAGATCAACTGTCGAGTTACTTCTTGAATACATTTTTGAAGAATTAATGTCTTAACATTGGTAATTTATGGTGAGTTTATTTCTAAATGTTATCATTTTATAATTTTCAAGCAGTTAAACTGAATTTGGAGTGGCGAAATCCTAAAATCAGTTTACTGTGTGTAGAGTTTTTTTGCGAGGGAGACTTTTCACCATTTTCTCAAGGTATTATCTAATATTGCGGAGTGGGGAAGATATATTTTAAAATAGTAGTCTAGAATTCTCGAGTATTACATTTGATCTTCTCCTTCGATCTTGTTGCCTTATTTTAGTATTTTTGTTCTCTAATGTTAGTTTTACTATAGTTCTTAGTTCATCATTATACTAGTAAATGATTTAGCTTCTTTCCAACATTTTTATCTTACTTCTCGCTTATATAAAATTACAAAACAAATTTTAAAGTAAATCGACTAAAAATATGCACACTCGCTTCACTGCTGACAACAGTGGAGTTTAATAAAACTAAACCCTTAAAAAACTCACCTATCATCCCTTGGGTTCGACCATGCACCACTGTGCTACAATAGGAGTTATAAATGATACTTTTAGGGTAGTGATGACCTCCGGCCTCATCAAAATTTGGGGTCGTTGTCGGGGAATGGACGCGCTGAGTGTAATATGTTTTGGAAAATTAAAAAAAACATAAAAAATCATATTAAAAATCTTCTTTAAAAAAATAACTACTTTGAACTCAAACCTTTTGTTTGTGTTTTTTTTTGAAAATTTTTCTTCACTATGAACATTTGTGTGTTTAATCTCACATGGTTTTAGTTTAAAAATGGATGTTAATGAAACCTGGGATCAATCGGGGACTGATTGTTTGTGTTATGGTTGTTATGGGCACACTACCTGGAAGTGTGTTTATAATCATCCACAATATATTGATTACATTGAAGAAAAAGAAAAATATGAGACTAGTTCTAACACCCTGGCCAAAAATGACCTAATAGATTCTAAATTGGATACTAGGGTGGAACTAATTAACACTTGGTTAACTAATACCCATGAAATTCAACTTAGAGATATCCAAGAGCAAGATCAAAGAATGAAAAGACTGGAAAATATGCCTTTGGAAATACAACAAAGGGTAAAAGAACAAGAAGAATTTGAAGAAAACGAAAAATAAAATGTTTACAATATATTTGAAAATAAATTGGAAGAGGAAAGTGATAGTGAAACTGGACAAGAAACCATTTACTTTGGAGAATTTGAAACTGTTGAACCAAATCTTGAAATAACCAACTCATTAAACAAAGAACACAACATTGGATATCCAATAGAGAACTTTAATGGAGTTGAGTCGGTCAATTTTGAAACTAAATTGAAACACATTGAAAAGGAATGTTCAGTTCTCTTTATAATTCCTACATTGGTGAAAAATCACTATTTTAGAAGTTTTGAGAATGAAGTCACTCTGTTGGAAATAAAACATGAAACTAAAAACTTGAAAGTAAAAAACTCTTCACCCAACATTTCTGAATTTGTGAACAATGGATCTGAACAAAATATTGGGAACACTTTAGAATAGAACCTTAAACTGGAAGTTAAAGATTCAGAAATTTTTCAACATAAACTGATAACCACTCTTCCATGTTTTGAACCTGTAAACCCAATAATTTCTGAAATGTTGATGGATTTTGAGGATGAGGGAATGATATTTGAAGGAATACTGGCTGATTAGTTTTCATTTCCCTATTCTCATAGTAATCAATTTTCTGAAACATTGTGCCATGAAATTGAAAACAGTGTTGATATACATGGAAGTAAATGTTTAAATTTTATCATTCTTTAACATTACTTTGTTGAAGCTGAATTAAACATTACACCCCCTAATTTGAATTTTTTGGAACACACTACAGACCTTGTTTTTTGGAATTGAGCCTTTTGAATTTGAACATGAAAAAGAGGTTGAGCACACATTTGAATTAGGCAGAATTGATTTGTTATAAGCAGTAGATGTTGAGTGTTTATTAACAGATAATAATCTTTTGGAAGAGTTTTAAAACTTTTTTAGACCTAAATCTGTTTGTTATAAAATTAATTCCTTTCCCTGTTTGTCACTTCCATCCTAAACTGTGAAGGGAATTGAGCCTTCTTGTGTTACTAATAATGGTCCAGAGGGGGAATCACACTTCATTTTAAATGTTCATAAATCTTTTCAACACTCTATTGAATCTCATTTTTAAGCTGTTAATCAGAAGTTTCCCATAATCACCCTTTTAATTGAACCTGTTAGTGTTCAGGTTAAGACAGCTATCTGTGAGTTCAACGCTACACCCTTTGAAGCATCTAGCACTATGTTGACCCTTCATGTGAACACAAATCATGATAACTCTGAAAAAAAAATAGGAAGTGGCAGAATTATGTTCACAACTATTAAAGGGTGTTCTTTAGGGATTTCTATATGCTATTAGAGTTTGGTTGTATTTAGATTAAGTGCCCATAGATTTAAATCTTTCATTAAAAACAAATGGGCCAAACACATGTGTTGATTACTATTAAATAAAACGCATCCACCTAGTGACTACAGTTAGTTGGTAGGTGAGTCTAGTTAGGGACTTTAAATCTAGCGCTGCATGGGAGGCAACTCGTGGTCTTTGTTTTGTTAATAAATAAAAAAATTTAATTAAATAAAGACTAAATGAATATTTTAAATTAAGTTCTACATGATATTAAACCCATGTTCTTTTATTTTTTCACTTTTATATTGTTTTGTGTTGAATAAAGTCATTCTTTGCTGGCTCAAGTTGGATATGTATCTTCTAGACATTTTTGTCACTTTCTTCTTTCCATGTGATTTTTCAGTTGTTGTTGCTACTTTCATCTAAGGAGTGGAATTCCCATGCTGAAGGAGTAATGGAGAATCTAGTCAGGGAAGTATATTTCGGTTAATTTTTATTTCATTATTCTACTCCACAATGATTTTAAAAAAAATATCCTACATGTCTTTCATGAAAAAAAACTCTTCTCTATATTTTGTGGCTTTAAAATAAATTCTGCTACTAAAAACATTCCGCTGCATGTTTGTTGCTACTACAAAAGTATGCTTGTATTAAAAAATATGCATGTTCCTATTGTTGTGAACTTGTATTCATTGTATATAATCTTTCACTATATGAAATTAAGTGTGGGGGTACATGTTTCTGGTCTTTTAAATTTGATTAATGTTTGGATTTTTAGCATGAAATTTGTTTACTTTATTGAATATCTAACTGAATAAATTCTATTAACCTTTCTTTCACCCCAATTAAATATGCGCCCACACCTAATATACTACTTTAGAGCTATATTTAAAATCTTTTTCACTGGATATAAAATTTAATTCATATACTAGCTAATGAAATTGTTGTTTAATTAATCATTGTGGCAAACAATATTTTTTAATTTCAAAGAGTCCCTTAAAACTTGTCATAAATATACTAAATTGAAAGTCTTTTTTGAACTTCTACATTCAAATGGTTCTTCTTCACTTTAGAAGTTAACTTTGGGGAAAAAGTTGGGTTTTAAGTGTGGGGGAGGGGGTCAATTCTTGACTATACTTAACTGTTCTTTAATGAATGCTCATCAATTCCAAATTCACTTCAATATTTTTGTAAAAAATGGGTAAATTTTTTCAAAATTCATGCACAATTTTAGGATTTACACTATACTCAATTGAGTCTTTCCTTAGGACAAGTACCTTGTAGGTAGTTAAGAACTATTTTGAATCTAAAATAAGTGATAATGGATGATTTCTAAGTGGTCTATCTTAGTGATCTAATTAAAATGTTTGTTGAAGAATTATTTCTGACAGTGACGTGGGTGATCTCTTAATGGAATTATGATCATAACTCTTGAAACTGGAAGATTGATTTTGATCATAGGTGACTCATTTTTTCTTTTTTTATTAAAGTAATTACTTTAATGAGCCAATGTAAATGGTTTACATAGAAATACTTTGAAACTGTGGTAGTTTGGGCATCTGGGATCCCACGGTGAGTCTCTGAGACCCAAGTTGTTGGGGGTGTTTCTGATTACAATAATCCTTCTGTACACTTTGAATAAGTTCTCAGCACAATGATACATGGCTTTGGAAAAATTAAATAAACTTTATAGGGTCAAAAATGAGTTCATTAAGGTGAGGGGAATGATGAATTCCAAATGAAGAAGGGGTCAACTGGTGTTTATGGGAATCATTTAGGTTTTATCGTTAGGGTGATTCACAAAAGAAATTATTATTTATATTTGGAACCTAAGTGATGAGTCAAAATGAGAAGTTCCTAATGTTAAGTTCTTAATTACACATAAATTTTACCTCTTGTCATTCTCAGACTTTGGACTTATGTCTATATTGAAGTTTGTCACTAAGCAGTATCACATATGAGGCATGAAATATTCATTACTTGATGATTCATAGTTTTCAAGACTACCAGTGAGAAGTTGTTTTAGGAAAGATTCATATGAAAAATTTATTTTCTAAAATCCTATTGACATGTTTTTGAAGTCCACTATTAAAATTTAGGGACATGTTACATTTTTAGAAATTCAATATAAACAGCTTTTCTATTTTTCAATGATAATAAAACATGAGATTATTTGAGGACAAACAATGATTAAGTGTGGGGGAATTTGATGTGGCCTTAAAAACCCACATTTTTTGCCACATCTTTTTCATTAATTTTTATTGATTTTAATTGGTTATTCTTTTACTTTATAATAAATATAAACACTTCTATGTTTTTATAAATAAATTTATCAATTTATCAATTTTAATAATTAATAATGTATTTTAATCTTTAAATTTGTTAATGTATGTTTTACATTATTTTATAGTCCGAAACTTTTTATTATGTTTGGTAATTTTTGTCTGCATAATTAATAATTTAACATTTAGTTAATTAATTAATTAATTCTTCTTAAGACATAAATAATGATTTTTTTAGCATTTCATGTTTTAAAAATTAATTAAATAAAGTAGCACAATCTAAATATTGGCTGTCTTTTAACAATTCATTAATTAGAAATTTAATTTAATAAATTTATTACTCTTATTTAATTTCATTAATTTAATTAATTAACATAATTTATTAATAATATTATATAATAATTATATTTTTATTTTAATTAATTTGAAATAGTAACAATTTTAAATAATTTAACTTTGTTTTACAAATGTTTAAATTTTTTATTATCTTTTAACAAGTTGGTTTCTTTTTAATTTTAGTTTTAGTTTAATTAAAATTTATGTTTAATAAATTCAAGTTAATATTAATTTAACTTATGTTTAAAAAGGTTTTATAAGTTATGTTTTATTTAACTTTTCAATTGTTTAAATTAATTAATTATCTTGTTTAGATTTTATTTAAGTTATAATTTATTTTACTTTTTTGTTTATTTTGTGGTGGCACCGTCTTGATCCATGGCCAGCTCTTTATGGTGCCTCTTCACACCGTTTTATTAACGGTGCCACTACAAGACTCTTCACACTGTTTACTTAAAGGTTTCACTGCAAGACTCTTGACAGTGTTTCTAGACACTGCCATCGTAACCTATCTGTGCACCATATCATCATGGTGGCATCGTGACTTTCTCACAATGTTTCTACTTCCACCTTTTCTTCATGCATCATGTCATCCTCCACTACTACCTTCTCACCACTACTCATCCACCACGAGTCACTAGTGCTGCAACATCCACACTATTTCCCCGTCTAACCCGTCACCAAGATCAAACTAGATACATTTAAAAAAACACATCTAAAACCCCAATTCTTCCAATCCTAGAATATTCCCACAACTGTTTCAGATTTACAATATCAACTATTTTCGAAACCCACATTTCCACGCTATGGATTACTTAATTTATTCCACCACTGCATCACCAGATCCAACATAGGAGGTCCGTTGGATTTCAATTAAGGAGGAGGTGAGTTGAAGGGAGGTTACCTTGCTGGATGCAAACCACAACAACTGAAGCAGTCGAAGGGAAGGATTGACTTACCTTAAATGCCGGCACGAAGACATTGTGCTGCCATGATGGTGAACAGGGGAGATTCCACCTTATTTTTGAATATGTAAATCGACCCACCACTGAAGGAGGATCCGCTGCTGCGATCGAGAAGCCAAGGAACAGGTTGTCATGGATGAGGAGGTCAAGCCGAGCTCACCTAAGTTTCTCTACAACACTATACGTTGTGTCACTGCTGCACGGAAAGGGAGTTCCACTAGAGATGAGATGCTGAGGAAGTTTTTGCCGCTGCAGGAGATGACCTCGAGCCGCCTGAGGGAGTAGGAGGAGTTGCAGGGTGAAATCGGGGAAGATGAGCTAAAGATCTTCCTATTGTTGCGTTGGAATTGGGGAAGGGATAAATTAAACTAAAAATAATAATAAATAGAATAATTTACAAAAATAATAGTAATAGTAATTAATAAATTAATTAGATAAATATAATATAATATATAATAATTTTAATATAAAAACATTTGTGTTATTCAAAAATAGATCTGTTATAAAATAAACTATTATTGAAACTAATAAGAATTTTCGAAATTAAATTATAAAAAAATATATTCAATAAACTAAGTTAAAAATTAACTTATATAAATATATTAACACATTAATTTTATTTCTAACAGAATAATTATATTAAATAAATTAAAAAAAGTAATTAATATTAATATAATTTCAGTAATCGAATTAAGTTTTACTATCTAATTACTTAATTATAAATAATAACTTAATAACATTAATAAAGATTCTATAATAAATTAACAATCATAATATTTAATAATAATTATCATTTAAATTATTTATTAATTAACTTTAGTTTACTTTTAATAAATATCATAGCATTTGTACAAAAATAATGATAAAATATTAATTACCATTCTTTATGTTTTAATTGTTTTATTTTGTTTTTAACATGTGCAAGTTCATTCAATAGACTTTTATACGTCCAAATTCACAAAACTAACTCACTTGGAGTTAGATACGTGAGAAAAAACTAGTGCAACGTGTGGGTCGCGAAAAAACACACGCATTCAGTGCTTAAGTGAAGGACCTTTTGGAGTCGGTGGAAGTAAGGTGTAACATGCAGTAGATAACGGATAATATTAAAAGAAGAGTAGAGTAGAAATTATGGGGAATAGCTTATACTCATTGCATGATCACACCCGACCAAGATCAGATCCAGGGATGATCATCCACATTTGACGCACACATATTTTTTAGAGTGAACTTCCAGGAGCATCATATGAGCAAAGCAGGAGACGAAGGAGCCTAGAAGAATAGTATCTCTAAGGGAGTATTCCTTCCCTCTGTCCATAATTCATGTACTCTATTTTTGGTTGTTTCCACTTCTTTAATCAAGATGATCAATGGATGAATTGTCTTATCTTGAGAATTCAATTTTTCTTGTTAATATTTCAAACTTCTTTGTTAACTTTACATTTTTCAGAATCGTAATCAATTGGTGAGATTGATTAATGATTCTATATTTAGTTTCTTCACACCTAAATTGTTTTCTAAATTCATAAATTCAAGATCAACTGGTGAGGTAGTTCTTGAATACATTTTTGAAGCATTATTATCTTAACATTGGTAATTTATAGAGATTTTATTTTTGAATGTTATCATTTTATAATTCTGAAGCAGTTAAACTGAATTCAGAGTGGTGAACTCCTAAAATCTGTTTACTGTGTGTTGAGTTTCCTGCCGAGGGAGACTATTCACCATTTTCTCAAGGTATGACCTAATAAAGTGAAGTGGGGAAGATATATTTTAAACCAGTAGTCTAGAATTCTCGAGTATTACATTTGATCTGCTCCTTCGATCTTGCTTCTTTATTTGAGTATTTTTGTTCTCTTATGTTAGTTTTACTTTAGTTCTTAGTTCATCAGTATACTAGTAAATGATTTAGCTACTTTTCAACATTTTTATCTTACTTATCGCTAAAAGAAAATTAAAAAACAAATTTAAAGTAAAACAACTTAAAAGATTCACACTCACTTCACTGTTGACAATGGTGGAGTTTAATAAAAATAAACCCTTAGAAAACTCACCTAACTTCCCTTGGGTTTGACCCTGCTCCACTGTGCTAGTTTAGGTGTTATAAATGATATTTTGAGGGTCATGACGACCTCTGGCCTCATTAGTTATGATATCAACTATTTTTTAAAAACAAAAACCTTGGATTACTGTATATTATATATATGTATATATATATATTTACATATTAAAAAATACCTATAAAATTATCCTTCGTAGTTTGTTTTTTTAGAACTAGTTATAAATATAATTCCTCTTTCTTGTTCAACCAAATTCATCTTCAATTTATATGGTAAGGAATTATTTTTTTTATTAGATGTGTAATGAGTTGATTTGGTTTCTTATGTTGCAATTTTCAGCAATAAATTATTATATTTATCAAAATTATGATTTATAATTCTAATTTAAGGATTTTTTCTTCCCATTCCTAATTATTTTATGGACTTCTTTTGAAATATAATTATGAATTTTTATTTGGAATATTTTATGCACAAAAAAAATTGTTTGACTATATATCAAAATTGGATTTTGATTTTATTTTTTTATTTTTATGGTAAGAAATTTATTTTTGTTCAATTTACATATTTTAATCTTATATTAATAGAGAATTTATTTTTGAAAAATTTTATATATTAGTATTTTAAATCCCATGATTTATACAGATGCGATCTCCAAGTTATATTTTTAATTTACAAATTTTGTATATATGTAATTTTGAAGTTTACTCTCGACATATATAAAATTGAGTATTATTTTTCATAATCTAATATTATTTATTACAAATTCATTTAAGTATTACTTTTATGGGTGTAAAATATTTTGTATAGATATATATATATATATATATATATACATGTGTGTGTGTGAGAGAGAGAGATTTATTCGATGTTCCAGATCATTAACTTATAATTTCAGGTCCATGATTAAGTATATATATATATATCATAGATTTTATGTTTTTCAAAACTTATGGACATATATATATATATATATTGTCATTATCTTAGGCATAGAATTAATTAAGAAAATGTGTGTTTAATATTCTTCTTCAAGATTGAGTTTTAAATCATTCAATTTATTACATTATATAATTTGTATTTCATGAGATGATAAAGGAAAGTTTGAATGAATAGACAATTCATGCAAGGGAAAAATAGCATGAGTTTTGGAAATATCAAAACTCATAAGTGGCTTCAATGAAAATTCATATTTATATATGTTTATATATTAATAAGTGTGTGAATGTGTATTTAATACATTGACATGTTTATAAATCAAAAACTCTAATGAAAAATGTGTGTGTGTGTGTGTGTGTATGTATATATATATGGAGATCTCATAATGTTTTATAAAATTGGAACTTGAATTTTGTAAACATGATATGGAGTGGGGATTGAATCCATCCCTAGGGAAAGTGGGTTGGCCCAGAATGCCTTCAATGTTTTAAGTGTCATCATTGATTTTTTTTCGGAGAATGCTTCATGTCTTCCAAAAAATCACTGGATTCGTTTTAAAGGTTTTTAAATGTACAATTATTTTAAAAGAAGTATAATATTTTATAAAGATATTTTAAAAAGGTATTTTCACTAGCCATTTTGAAAACCACTTAGTATGAAAATCAATGCTCGCCCTATGTTTTAAATTTTTTTAATGGTTTAGTTGAAAACCTTTGTGATTCGAGTGTATTTGAGAATGCAACACATGTAAAGTCTTTTCATTTATCTTATTTTATTTTTTATAGTTTTATTAATTTGTATGGCATTTATCTAATTCTCTAGAACCTATACTGAAAAAGTTTTTGGTATGTAATAAATGTTGTGATTTATCCAGTTTCTTTTATAAATAAAATATAGAATATTTTTATGCACTAAACCCAAAATCATGGGTGTAAGTCATTATGTTTGGTATCCGAAGAACAGCCTCGACATATTTGGAGATTAGATGTTTTCGGTATAGTATAGACATTTAGTTGTTCTTTTTTTCATTCTGGATATTTAAATTCATAATAATTTTTACTTCGGCGAATGAATTGAGAGGATACAATTATATTAAGGGAGAATAATATAACAACCTAGAATGTTAAAAAAATTATTTCTTATTAAATGACATGTTTTTATAATTTTAAATAAATTATGTTTGGGGAAATAATAATTTAAATTAAGTGTTTTAATTAATTTAATAATAAAATATACAAAAAATTATAATTCAAATTTATAGTATTCAAAAATATTATTGTTATAAAATAATTCAATTCTATATTATTATTTTCATTAAAAGAAACATTTAATATATTTGACTCTTTTTATAAAAATATTTTGAATGAATACATTTCTATATATATTTATATATATATTTCATGAATGTTATAATTATAAATGTATTGAAAATACTAAATTAGGTTAAGTATATTCAATATAAATATCTAAATTTCAACTATGATAATAATTATTTCATATTAAATAATGAATAACTATCTTTATAAACAAATATAATTAATTTCATCTTATAAGATTTTATTTTTAAAAATATGATATACATACATACATTCATATATATATATATATATGAAATTATAATTATTATTGTAGAATTATAAAATATGATTATATTATAATATTATTTTGTTTTATAAAAATATATGAATTATGATTACATATTATAGGTATTTTATGTTATACAAATTGTATATTATGATATTTTTATTTATTAAAAATATATTTTCATTTTTTAATAAAAAATGAAATAATAATAAAATAAAATGATAAAAATAAATAGATAAATCTATTTGGGGTGTAAAGGGGGTGTGTGGGTTTTTTTCTTCACATTTTTTTGGAATATCTGACTGTGGAGTGGATCGTGGGTTGACACCGACCTGTAGGGACCTTATCCTTTGATGGAGAGATCTGAGGTAGGAGGGATTTGATTTGAGCTGAAGATGAGATCCTAGGGACTTCATCATCGCACTGATAATGAACCTCTTTTTGGTTGGAATAAAAAAATATACATAATATGGGGTTAAATTGTTTCTTTTCCAAATCTTTCACATTTTTTCATTTTTTATGTCAAATGAAGATTTTATGAAAAAACAGTGTTTATCTTCTATATGAAAGTATGAGCAGCAGATAAAACATAAATTCCAAACATGGATTTTTATAGTGGTTCAGGGCATAAAGAACCCCTATACCACTCCACCAATTACTCTCTCTACAAGTTGGTTGAATTTCATGAGTCATGTCCCCATATCATAAGAACGATCCACAAATGAGGGCTGGCAGCCAACACCATTACAAATAAGGCTAAAAATAGAGCCTTCCAGTTCTTTAATAGAGAATCGAAGATCCATATCTTAGATTGAGAAGCTGATACTCCACCACAACTGAGTATGAGTAGTTGAAATTATCAATAAAAAATATATTTATTAAGAAGGAGTCGATTTAACTTTATAGTTGAAACAACAACTGATAGTATATGGATCTTTTTCTTTAAAAAATAGACTCTTAAACAAAGAGTAGTTCTTATGTGATCTGGTTGTAATATATCTTTGAAATAAAATCTTCAACGATTAACAATATAATAATTACAATAAAAACAAGATTCCAAACATGTATATCTCCAAAATGTAGTATTTTCTCTACAAAACAGAGTCTGGTCAATTTTTCCAGTAGATCTGTACAAGTTCTTCACATGAATGCAGTTTCAAATGAAAATATGTGTCGTAATATCTACCTCAATATATCGCTTTTTCATTAAATCATACATACATATATAATAAATAAAAACACCAATAGAAAAAACAATGTGGAGAACCTACTTTTTAATTCTAGATCCAAGAAAATCTCTTAATAAATCGTGAGGATTTAAATTCAGAAGAAAGATCAGAGTTGTCTTAACTTCATTTAAGAATAGGATATAATTTCTCCACTTAATAAAATTCTCTCAATCAATCATAAAGAGATTTGAATCGTTTTAAAATGAGACTTAAAACGGCCTAATATTTTGAAAAGACCATTCCATGAAACTCTGATAAAATTTTAAATTCAAATCTCCAATGTTGAAAAGACCAATATAGGGTTCCTTATCAAAATGAAAAAATATCCAAAATTCGGTTTGACTATTTAGAATTCACTCTCTGAATGTCAGTTTGACAATGTAAGGTTGATCTCAAAATTCAATTTGATGATCCATATGTTTTCATCTCCAATATAGTGTTCCATACATACGTAGGGTTTTTTAACCATACATTCTCTCTTTATCAAATGTAAGGTTTCATCCAAACTTACGGTTCTTTATCCGTATATTTCTATCAAAATAGGGTTGATTTACTATATGTGTAATTCATTGAACATAAGGTTTAATAAAAACATAGATTTTTTTCCTTATGTTATGTACTTCAACGTATAGTATGAATAGTGTTTTCAGAACATACTTAAGAGAATTTTGAACACTTTAATGAATATTCCATGAAAATAATATTTTTTAATATATTTTCAAAATGAGAATTATAAAGAATATTAATTTTCATAGATAAACATAAAATAATAAAATTAGGAAAAAAAAACAAAGGTATTTGTGAGAATCAAAATGAATAATATTTATTGAATATTTTTTATACAATACATGCCCAAAAATATCCCTATTTTTATGATCATAACACCCATAAAATTAGTAACATATTTTAGAATTTTTCAACTCATAAAAAGAAAATAATTTGAAATCTTATTTGACAAAATTATTTTGATAAAATGAAATATTGTGTTTATCCAAATTTCTCCCCCTTTTTGTGAGATCAAAAAAAATGTATTGAAAAATATTAAAACACATTTAATTTTTTGCAAAACAGAAAGTGAATGTTATATTAATCTGTTTAGATAAATAAGGCTGGATTTTTGGTTGTAGACATAAACATAAATATTATTAAATAAAGCACTAAAAATAAAAATAAATAAATTTTATTGATCAAAAAAAATTTATGTGCAATAGTCAGTGTGACTGGGAAACAAGTAATTCAACTGATATGCTTTGGGTAGTAATAGTTGTGTAGGATTTGGCTCAGTTATGGTTCTGTAGGATTTTGAGAAGCTTAAAATATTTCTTTCATCTCTGCCATCTGTGTCCTCAACTATTTCATAATACTATCTCTCAACTGCATAATCAAAACTCTAGAATCGTGATTAATATGAAAATTGTCAATAATATTGACTTTCAAAAAGTCATGATAACTATCTTCTTACTTCATAAACGGTTCAAATTTTTCTATGAATTTTTTTTAGAATAAATCTGATACTTGTTTAATTTTGAGTCAATTGGTCAACTAGGAATTTCTGATTTTCCAAAAAGAACTAACAGAGGAGCACTATTGCACTGATGGTTTTAAAGACGATCATTCATGTTAGCAATAATAGTACTGATTTCCTAAAATCTTCGAATTAGGTATGGAGAGGTGGTAGGAGGAGATGTAGATGTACTGGAAAGACTGACACTACTCTTGATTGATTTAAATTGGATCACTAAATAGCACTTGAGATCTGAAAATTCAGACTTAGAAACAAATTCAGACTTGATCTTTCCAACCTCATTAAACATTTCTCTCTTGAAAGCATAAAACTGCATCTTGGAAATAGAATTTTCTTAAATATGATATAACATTTTCCTTTCAACTTCAAGCTCTTTCTGAGGATTTTCATTATCTTCCTGAGATTAATTAAACATAATCACAAGCTCTTCTGCTTAATTAGTTAGGTAATTAGATTTCCCTTCATCTGGATGTGGAGACTGATTACCTGCCACAATTTCTAATGTTCTTAAAGTAAACTTCTCCATAGACTTTACCACTATTTTTTCAATTTTTTTCAATTTAATAAGATATTCTCCAAAGAACTTATGTTTTTTCACCAGAAATAGATTCTTCTTTTTCATCCAAATGATTGGAAATAATGTAAATAAGAGTCTCAACAACTTTTGTAACGTCATTTTCTTGTATGAGTATATGGTGTACTTCTTGAATAGTTGGCTCTTCTTCCTGGTCAACTGGAATAGCAACATCTGGTACAACTTTAATTTGAATTTCAGCTTTTCGGTCCTCCTCAGTAGTAGTATCTTCCAATTGAACTGACCTACTAGCCTCGCCTAAACCTAAAATTGGTTCTTCAGTAGCTGGATCTACTCTTTTCCTTGGTTTTATAACCAATTACTCTATCACATTTTCTTCTTCCTCTTCTTCAACAAATATAAATTTTCTTTGGGTTGGTTTGGAAATTCCTTCACCTCTAGTTTCTCCAATTCCTTTATATCTAATAGCAGTTTGATCCCCCTAAGCAAATGATCCTAATTTTTTGGGTCATCTACACCAACTGGAATAAGTTTTCATTTTACTATACTATATTAAGAACCTATCCTTGTGAAAGTTACCCATTTTGTACACTTACTTGATCATATTTTATTCAATAATCTGTTAAATGAATCATATTCTTCTTAAAAAAAATTGAGAAACTATCATTCCATAGGGATAAAACAATCATCCTTGCATCTAGATGAAAACAGTAGTGAAGATATATGAACATATATATTATAAGTTCATCTTCATTTCACCTAAAAATAGAAACTTTTTGTGCATGTCTAGATACAAAATCTTCTCCATTTCATCCATCTTTAGAGGAATACCAGTTCGAATAAACTTAACGAAAAATTTCAGATCATCCTCGAGATCATTCAAAAACCTCTTCCTAATGTTTTTTGTACCAATAAGAAAAGACATAATTTATTCATACATATGATCCTTATTCTAGATGGACCATAGATCAAAATCAAAGATTCCCTCATGAGAACAGTTCAAAATTTGGGAAATTTATGTTGAAGAAATGGGTAAATCATTATCTTCAATTCTTGTGAGAATAGTGTCTTTAGAATCACCAAAACAAATTTTTATATTGTTATTGAAAAATTTTAGTTATACTTCATAAAGATACTTTGAGTTTCTTTCATTGAACACAGAATCTAGACCTTTAAATGATAATTCTTGTTTTACGAGTAGATTTGATTGAAAGATCCATTCAAAATAAAATACTTTTCCTTGAAAATATTTCTCTCATAAACTTTTTGCCACTTTGGATTTCAGGATTCAACCTATTTGGTTCACATGGTTTTGGTTATTTATGAAAATTGAAAGCTCTGAGTTTTTCCGGCTTCTAGGTTTTGGAAGGTTGACACATGTTTGGGTTTAGACGTAATAGTTTGAAAAATACAGGGTTAGGTATTTGAAAGGTTTATGATAGGTGATATCATATCATTATTTCTTGTGTCGTTGACATGGGTTAATCCTGATAATTTTTGATAACACAAAATGTGAATAAATTTAAGATAAAATAAATTAATTAAAATATATATATATAGAAAAATAATAAAAAAAATTAAAAAAATTGTTTTAAACTATAAAAAAATAAATTTATCATAAGTAACTATGAATAAATAAATAAATAAAATTTAAATAAAAAATATATCATTTATTTAAAAATTAAATAAACCTAACTCCCCATTATTAATATCAAAACATATAGTGAAAAATGGTTTAGTGAAAATATCATAAATTTGATATTCAATGTTGACAAATTCTAAGGATATATCATTTTTAAGAATGGGATCTCTTAAAAAATGATGCATAATATCAATATTCTTGGTACTTGAATGACTTAAATGATTTTTGGATATTATTATAGAACTTGTATTATTACATAAAATATGTGTACTACTAAAATTTAGTCCAAAGTCTATTAGGGTTTTTTTTCATCCACAATACATGTTCACATCTACTATCTACAGATACATATTCTGCCTTAGCTATTGATAGGGAAATTTGGTGTTGTTTCTTACATGAATATGATATTGAAAATTTTTCTATAAAGTGACAGGTTCATGAGTTCCTTTTTTATCTAATATACAACCTCCAAAATCAAAATCTGTATATGATATTAAATTAAAATCAGAATTTTTTAGATAAAGAAGATATTGAGAAAAAGTTCCATTTAAATATCTAAAAATCCTATTGATGACAAAAAGATGGTATTCTTTAGGATTTGTTTGAAATGTAACACATAAAAAATACAAAAACATAAATATAAACTAATAATGTACTAGAACAAATATTTTTTTATAAAAATAGTTGGATCTATCAATCTAACTGTAGATCTACTTTTTATAAGAAAAGAACTTAATATTTCATACCAAGCTATAGGTGCTTGTTTAAGGCCATAGAGACGTTTAGTATGTTTAGAAATAGAATATGGTTTTTGAGAATTTTAAAAACCAAGAGGATCCTCAAAATAAACTTCCTTCATTAAATAACCATTTAAAAAACCGATTTAACATCAATAAGATATAATTTAATGTTCATATGTGATGCATAAGCTAAAATAATTCTAATTTCTTTTCATCAAGCTAAAGGGGAAAAGGTTTCATCATAACATACACCTTCTTCTTAATTATATCCTTTATCTACTAATATGGCTTGGTTTCTAATAATAATCCCTTGATTGTCTTGTTTATTTCTAAAGACCCATTTTGTTCTTATAATAGGATAACTTTATGGTCTTTAATCTAATTCTAAAACATCATTCCTTTTGAATTGGTTTATCCCTTCTTGCATTACTAACATCCAACTCTCATCTTCTAATGATTATTCAAAAGATTTAGGTTCTAGTTGAGATAGAAAGATATATAATTCAACTAAGTTTCCTATATTTCTTCTATTTCTTATTACTATGTCTAGTACCCCTATAACTATTTATAAATGATGATTTTTTGTAGTTATAGACTATATTGGTAAAAACTTTTATTATCATCAGTATAATTTTCTTCTAAACTAGAGTGAATTTTATTTATTTTATTTTCAAAATCATTCCTTAGGTTTTCAAGTCACATGTTGTCAAAAGAGTCAGTAATTTCATCAGTTTAATTTTTACCTTTAATAGATGGATCAGTTACATCAAACATCACATAAACTGATTATTCAACAATCCTTGAATTTTTATTAAACACTCTATATGCTTTATAAGTATAAAAATATCCTAAACATATTCCTTCCTCGTCTTTTGGATCAAATTTACCAAGATTTTCCTTGTTGTTCATGATATACATCCTACATCCAAAAACATTATTGTAATTTACTTTAGGATTTTAGTTATTCCAAAGTTCATAAGGTGTATTTTTTGAAAATAGGCCGAATTAAAACTATATTTGTGATATAGTAGGTTGTGCTTATAGATTATTCCCATAAGTATTTAAGAAGACTGTATTAGTTTAGTATATTCCTATCCATTTCTTGAATAGTTCTATTTCATCTTTCAACATTTCCATTTTGTTGAGTTGTTCTTGTTGTAGTGAATTTGTGTTTAATACCTAGATTTGAACAAAAGGAATTAAATTCCTTATTCTAAAATTCTCCCCCTTGATCAATTCTTAATAAAATCATCCTAAAACCTTTTTCATTTTGAACAATTTTATAAAAACATTCAAAAATAATAAAATATTTACATTTGAGTTTTAGAAAATAGACCCCTGTAAATCTAAAATAATCATCAACTAAAAATATATATATAATTTTTCCAGTGAAACATGCTACTCTGGATGGTTCAAATAGATCCATGTGGATAAGTTCTAGAGGTTTTGATGTAGTAGTTTTTTTAATAGATTTGAAGGAAGATTTGTGTTGCTTTCTAATTTGACATGCATAACAAAATCTATCACAATCAAATTTAAGACTAGTTAAATAAAAAACTAACTATTCCTAGAAATTTTATGTAAATCAAAAATATTAAAATGACCAAGTAGAATATGCCAGATCCATGAATCATTTTTTCTTAGCGATTATACAATTCACTTTCTATTTACACAAGGAATTTAAATCCAAATTATAAACATTGTAATTTCTATGTTCTCTACACTTAAACAATTTATCTTTAGATATAGATCAATAAATGTTAGAAAAATCAACATAATATCCATCATCAAAGAGTTGATAGATACTTATCAAGTTTTTCTTCAACCCCTGTACATATAGTACTTTGTTAATTAACACAGTTTTTTAGATCTCCTTCAGTTCCATGTCCAATTATATTTCCATTGGAATTATCAAAAAATGTGTTTATACCTCCATATATTTGGTTTATTGTATTTATGTTTGATGATTTTCCAGTCATGTTCCTAGAGCATCCACTTTCCATATATCATATCTTTTCTTTTTCTATGACCTACTTCCTACAATAGAAATTTTGAAAAAAGTTTATTTTGGTACCCATATCCTCTTATGTCTAGTAGTGTTAGCTAGCAGAGATCTGGGAATCCATATATTCTTTGTTCTTCCATAACTCATATCATTGGTTTGGAAATTTTTTAAAAAAAAATCCCTTTTAATTCCACTTATTTGAAGATTTCTCAAATAGAAGTTTTTTGTTATATAACCTTCTCTTCCCTAAAAATGTCAAATAACAGATTTTGAGTTGTGAACAAAATAATTCATATTCAGTATATATCTTTCACCCTTACTTCATATACCAAATATTTCCTTATTAAGAACATTTATACCATGAATATCATTCAGAATATTTTCTCCTTTCATAAAGAAGAGGTAAGCACTTTTATAAGTTCTACTTCATCTTGTAATGCATTAATCTTATTTTTTTATCACTATAGTTTGTGGTAGATGAGTTAAATTTTTCAATTAACTCCATATGTTGTTTATGTAAATCATCCCTTTCTCCTAAATCATCATAGTGAATATTATTTAAAGATTTGTGGCTTTTTAATAAAGAGTCATATTTTTTTTCAAGCATTTTGTAGTAGGAAGCTAATTTATAATTTGAACAGCTAGAATTAGAATCAGAATTAGACAAATGATAGGTTTGTACCATATATTCTTCATCCATAATGAATATATTTTCTTTCAAATTTGATTCTTCATTTTCTGAATCAGATCTTGATGAGCTGTTGGGGTCTTCAGAAACACTCTAAGTAGCTTTTATTTCTCTTCTTCCTTTTTTTCTCATATTCATCATTTTTCTATAAACTTCTTTTCTATATTTCTCTTTTTTGTTTTTAGTTGGGGAAAATCAGGTCTTCTATGAAATAATTCTTTATATTCATATCATCGGACTTCTATTGAGTCTTTTTCATTAATTTTTAAGGGTTTTCTAAATCCACTATTATTCTTATCAAACATGCTAAATTTTCTGGCTAATTCAGCTAGTTCTATTTCAGTATCATTTGTATCTGATATCTTCTCTTCTCTGAATTCTTACCCTATTCTTTTTCTTTGGTTATGATATGTAACCTTTAGACCAATATTTATTTCACTATGAATTTATGATGTTCAACTACATCTAGAATTTAAGCTTCATATATCATCAGTGTCCCAGTTAATTCCCTCATTGTAATATTTTTGACATGTGAAGATTTTTTAATTTCAACTGATATACCATTCCATTTATTACGTAGTAATATCAATAATTTCAAAGATTGATCTTCTAGTTTGATACGATTCTCTAGAGATGTAATAGTATCAATAATATATGTAATCCTTCCATTCATCCGAGTGATACTTTCTCCATCAAACATTATAAAGGTATCAAATTTTAGCTTGGTTGTTGCATGCCTCATTTGTTTAACATTATATGTTCCTTCATAGTAAAATGCATTGGTTTGCAACATTTAATAAGCAGTAGGACATTGAGAGACATGATTTAATTCATCTGGTCCAAGACCATAGATAATAGAACTCATAGATTTAGAATTCATGTCATACAAAACCTTTGTAGCAGCAATCCATGTTTCAAGATTTTCAGGAATTATATAAGGAGTAGTAATCATTGAGTATACTTTAAATCCTAAATTCTTCAAATAGATAATCATCCATGATTTCCAGCATCCATAATTTTCAGACTTGAAATAAGGAGCATGAAATATTGACATTCATTCTCTTTGATTGGTCATTTCTATCTTTGTATAGACCTTATGCTTTTATCTTGTTATATACTTTTCCAAAAACACTCCTCTGATACCAATTGTTGGGTGGGAATATACAAATATATATAAGAGGGGGTGAATTGTATCTTTTCTAAATCTTCTATAATTATTCCTTCTTGATGTCAATTGTAGATTATGTGAATAATAAGTATTTATCTTTTATATGAATGTATGAGAAGAGGATAAAATAGAAATGCAGAATATGTCTATTTATAGTGGTTTGGGGAATAATGATCCCCTATTCCACTCCAAAAATTAATATATCTATGAGTTTGGTGAATTTCACTTGTCAGGTCCTCATATAATAAGACCAATCTACAATTGAGTGTAAGTAGATGAAAAATTTACAAATAAGGCCAAAAATAGAGCATTATGGTTCTTTAATAGGGAACAAAAAATCCAGAGCTTAGATAGAGAAGTTGATACTCTACCAAAACTGAGTATGAGAAGTTTAAATTATTAATAATAATATATTGACTAAGAAGGAGCTGATTAAACATCACAATTGAAACAAAAATTGACAGTAGATGGATCTTCTTCTTCAAAAAATAGATTCTTCAAGAAAGAGTAGTTATTAAGTTATTTGGTTGTAATAGATATTTGAAATAAAAGCATAAATGATTATTAGTAGGAGACTTATAGTATATATGAGATTCAAAACATGTATATCTTAAAAGTGTAGCCTTTTATATAGAAAAGAAGTCTGATCGATTGTTATAGTAGATCTGTAAAATATATTCAAAATAATGTAGTTTCAATCATGAATATGTGTTGTAATATTTGGACTAATATATAGTTTCCTCTTTAAATCATACATACATATATATTGAAAAATACACTGATAGAATAAATAAAGTAGAGAGCCTTCTTTTTAATCCCAGTTCCAAGAAAATCTCATGATAAATCATGAGAATTCAAATTCCCAAGACATATCAGAGTAGTCATAAATTACCTTAAGAATAGGAGAGAGTTTATCCACTTAATACAATATTATTAATCAATCATAACAATATTCAGATCATTTGAAAATGAGGTTTAAATCAGTTTGATATTCCACAATGACCATTTCACGAAACTCGGATAAAATCGTAAATTCAAATCTCTGATGTTGAAAATTCAAATGTAGGGTTCCTACTCAAAATTAAAAAAATATCAAATATAGTTTTCAACTACATATAATTCATTCTACGAATGTAGGGTTGACAACGTAAGGTTTATAACAAAATTAAGGTTGTTGATTCATACATTTTCTTCTCTAATGTAGGGTTCCATAATTACATTGGGTTATTTAATCATACTTTCTCTCTTTTTCAAACGTAAGGTTTCATCCAAATGTATGGTTCTTTATCCAATCATTTCTATCAATTTAAGGTTGATTAACCATATTCGCTCGCCTTTCAACATAAGATTTAATAAAAATGTAGGGTTTTTTACTTATGTTACATTCTTCAACGTATGGTCTGAATATTATTTCTATAACATGCTTAAGAGCATTCCAAAAACTTTGATAAATATTCAACTCAAATAATATTCTTGAATATTATTCCAAAATAAGGATTTTAAAGAATATTAATTTCCTTAAATACACATAAAATAATATCATTAGTAAAAAACAAGGGACTTTGGGAACATAAAAATCAATAAGATTTATTAAGTATTGTTGAGATAATACATGCCCAACAATCTCCCCCTTTTGATGATCAAAAAATACATAAAACTAGTAACATAATTTAGAATTTAGAAAATAATTAACAGAAAATAATTCAGAATTTTATTTGATAGAATTATTTTCATAAAAATAAATATTTTGTTTATCCAACTTCCACCACCTTTTTGTGAGATCAAAAAAGAAAGTGTAGAAAAAGATTAAAACACATTTAATTTTGAATAGAATATTAAGTGAATATTATAATAAAATATTTAGATAAATAAGACTGTATTTTTGGATGTAGACGTAAACATAAAAGGATATGAAATAAAGCACTAAAAATTAAAATATTATAGATAAATAATTGTATATGTATAGTAGTCAGTGTGACTGGAAAATAGGTTAGACAACTGATATTTTTTGGGTAGTAATGGTTGGGTAGAATTTGGCTCGGTTATGGTTCTCCAGGATTTTGAGAAGCTTCAAACATGTCTTCCACCCCTTCTATCTATATCCTTAACTTTTTCATAATACTATCGCCCAACACATTAATAAAAACTCAAAAATCTTGACTGACTTTCAAAAATTCATGCAAACTCTCGTCTTGCTTCATAACCTATTCCAGATTTTCTGTAAATTTTTTCATCTAAAATCTGATACCTTGTTCATTATGAGTCAATTGGCCAATGATAAATTTCAGATTTTTCAATAGAACTCACAAAGGAGAACTATTGAACTATTGGTTTTGCATATGACCATTCATGTCAGATATAAAAGTTGTGATTGCCTAAAATCTTCAACACAGATCTAGAGAGCTAGTAGGAGCAGAGGTAGATGTACTGGACTGTTTGACACTACTCTTGATTGATTTAAATTGACTCCCCAAATACAATGTGAGATCTACAAATTTTGACATAGAAACAAATTCAGACTGCATCTTTCCATACTCATTTAACATTTCTCTCTTGAAAGCATCAAACTCTTTCTTAGAAACATAATTTTCTTTAAGATATAATAAATTTTTCCTTGAAACATCTATATATTGATGAATATTTTTATTTTCTTCAAATTATTGAACATAATCACAAGCTATTCAACTTAATTAGTAATGGAATCAGATGTCCCTTCATCTAGATGTGGTCATATATTAACTTCCACAATTTCTAATTGTCTTGAAGTAAACTTTTCCACAGACTTCTCCACTTGTTTTTCAATTTATTTTTCACTTTGGTAGGATATACTATCCAGAAATTATATTTTTCATCTAGAAAAAGATTCTTATATATTATACAAATGAGGAAAAATAGAGTAAATGAGACTCTCAACAATTTATGTAGCCACATTGTTTTATCTGAGGGTCTATTGTTATTGTTGAATTGCTGGCTCTTCTTCCTTGTCAACTGGAATAGAAACATCATGCACAACTCGAATTTGACTTTCATCTTGTTGTTTTCCTCAACAGTAGGTTCTTCTAAATGAACTAACATAATAGCCTCACCTGAACCCAACATTGGTTCTTTAGAAAGTGGATACAATCTTTGCCTTAGTTTTACAACCAAATCCTCTATCACATTTTCTTTTTCCTCTTCTTTAACAAATATCAATTTTATTCGTGTTAGTTTGGAAATTCCTTCACCTTTGGATTCTCTAATTACTTCATTTCCAATAGTACTTTTCTCCCCTGAGAAAATGATCCTGATTTCTATTGGTCATCGGCACCAATTGGGATAAATTTTCCTTTTACTGTACTCCATTTAAAATAAAACTTCTTCAAAGTTCCTACATTGTGTACATTTTTTGATGAAATTTTATTCATGAATCTATTAATTGAATCATATTATACTTAAACATAATTCTAGAAATTATCCTTCCATAAAGATAAAAAGGCATACTTTCATTTGGATGTAAAAAATAGCGAATATATATGAACATATATCTTGGAAAATTCATCTTTAATTAACTTTATAATAGAAACATGATGTAAATTTCTAGATACAGAATCTTCCCCATTTCTATCATCCATGGAACACTACTCGTTTGAATAAAATTAACAAATATTTTCTAATTTGCCTCAAGATATTTGAAAAACATCTTCCTAATTTTTTTTGAACCAAATAGAAAAGGAATAATGTCTTCGGAATTATGATCCTTATTCTCGAAATACCATATATAGAAATGAAAGTCTCCCTAATGAGGACAGTTAAAATTTTGGCAAACATATATGGAAGAAACAAAAAAATCCTTATCTTCTATTCTTGAAACAACAGTGTCTTTAGAATCACCGAAAATAAGTTTTATGTTGTCATAGAAACATATTAGTCCTACCTCATAGAGATACTCTAAGTTTGTTTCATTAACCACAGACTCCAGACCTTGAAACGCTAATGCATGTCTCAAGAGTACATCTTTCTAGTATAGCCATTCAAAATCAACCCCTTTTCCTTGAATAATATTTCACCAGGAAACTTGATGTTTCTTTGGATCATTTTCATCACCCTCTTCAGTTCTCTTGGTTTTCTTCATTTCTAAAAATGAAAATCTTTGTGGTTTTTTGGATTTTATGGTTTGGAAGTTTGACGAATATTTGGGTTTATATGAAACAGTTTTAAAAACAATGGGATAGCTATTCAAATGGTTTCTCACAGGTGATATCATATCATTATTTCATATGCCTCTCATATGGGGTAATCAAGAGAATTTTTTAAAACACACTGCGTGAATAAATTTAAGACAAAATAAATTAACTAAAATATATATATATATATAATAAAATTATTAAAACAATTTTGATTTAGAATAATCAAAAAATAAATTTATCATTAATAATTTTGAAGAAATATATAAAAAGAATTTAAATAAAAAAGATAACATTTATTTAAAAATTAAAATAAACCTAACTCCTCCTTAATAAAATCAAAAATAACAGTGGGAAGAGGTTTAGTGAAAATATCATCTAGTTGATATTTAGTGTGGACAAATTCTAAGGTTATATCTTTTTTACGAATATGATCTCTTAGAAAATGATGTCTAATATCAATATGAATAGTTCTAGAATGAATTATAGGATTTTTTAAAATATTTATAGCACTTCTATCATCACATAAAATAGGTGTTCTGCAAAAATTTAGTCTATATTCCATTTGTGTTTATTTCATCTACAATAATTGTGAACAATAACTGACTGTAAATACATATTCTTCCTCAACAGTAGACAAGGAAACAGAGTGTTGTTTCTTACTTGACTATGATACTCAAGATTTTCTTAATAAATGACTGGTTCCGGAGTTACTTTTTCTATCTAATATACAACCTCCAAAATCAGTATTTGAATATGATATTAAATTAAAAACAGAATTTTTTGGATAAATAAGTGATTGAAAAATAGTTTCCTTAAAATATATAAAAAACATTTTGACATCAATAAGATGGGATTATTTTGGATTTTTTTGAAATATATCACAAAAACATATAGAAAAAATAAATATAAACTAATAAATTATTAAAAATGGTTTTCTTAAAAATAGTTGGATCTTATAATCCAACAGTAAATCCATTTTTTAAAAGAAAAGAACTTAATATTTTATACCAAGGTTACAGTGCTCATTTAAGGCTATAGAGAGATTTAGTAAGTTGAAAAACAAAATATGGTGTTTTATAATTTTTCAAACCAAGAGGTTGTTCAATATAAATTTCCTCCATTAAATATCCATTTAAAAAAGAAAATGTAATATCCACATGATAAAATTTAATGTTCATTTATGATGCATAAGCTAAAATGATTCTAATTTCTTTTAATCTAGTTACAAGGGAAATCATTTCATCATAATCTATACCTTTGTATTGATTATATCCTTTAACTACTAATCTGGTTTTGTTTCTAGTTATAATCCATTGATCATCTTTTTTATTTCTAAAGACTCATTTACTTCCTATAAATTGATAATTTTATAGACCCTTATCTAATTCCCAAACTTCATTCCAGTTTAATTGGTTTATCTCTTCATGCATTGCTAACATCAAACTCTCATATTCTAACTCTTCTTCAAAATATCTAGGTTCTAGTTGAGATAAAAAGGAATAGAATTCAACTAGGTTTCCTAAATTTATTTTAGTTCTTATTCTGATGTCTAAGTCTCCAATAACTATTTCTAAATGATGATTCTTTAGAGTTCTAGATGGTCTAGGTAAAAAAAATTTATTTACATCAATATCATGTTCTTCTAAACTAGAATGAATTTTATTTTTATTATTTTTAAGTTCATTCTTTAGGATTTCAAGTCTCATGTTGTCAAAAGATTTACAAATTTCATCTATTGGATTTTTCTATTTAATAAAATTTCCAGTTTAATCAAACTTATCATGAACTAATTCCTTAATAATCCTTGACTTTTCTTTAATCACTCTATAAGATTTAGAGGTAGTAGAATACCCTAAAAATATTCCTTCATCAGCTTTTGGATTGAACTTAAAAATATTATCCTTGGTGTTCAAGATATTCACCTCACATCCAAAACCATTAAAGTACTTTACTTAATGCTTTTTGTTATTCCAATGTTCATAAGGTGTCCTTTTAAAAATAGGGCAAATTAAAACTCTAATAATGATTGGGCGGGTTGTTCTTACATATTATTCCCATATATATGTAGGAATACTATATTCATATATCATATTCCAAGATATTTATTGAATAGTTCTATTTCATCATTCATAATTCCATTTTGTTGAAGTGTTTTTGGTGGAGAGAAGGTTTTTTTAATACCCAGATTTGAAAAAAAAATGTAAATTCTGAATTCTCAAATTATCCCTCATGATCACTTCTTAATGAAATTGTCTTAAACCCTTTTTCATTTTCAAAAATTTTACAAAAACTTCCAAAAATGTTAAAAGCTTCACTTTTGAGTTTTAGAAAATAAGCCCGCATAAATCTAGAATAACCACTAACTAAAAAAATACATATAATTTTCCATCAACACTTTCTACTCTTGATGTTCTAAATGGATCCATGGGGATAAGTTCAAGAGGTTTTTTATGTTGAAATTTTGTTAATAGATTTGAATCAATATTCACATTTCTTTCCAATTTGGCATTCATCAAAAAATCATTAACCATCAAATTTAAGACTAGGTAAATTTGAAACTAACTATTTACCAGATAATTTATGTAAAGAATAAATATTACAATGACCAATTCTTTTATTCCAGATCCATATCTCATTTACCTTAATAGTTAAATAATTCAATTTCTGTTTATATAAGGAATCTAAACCCAATGTATAAACATTATCAGTTTTAGTTTCTCTAAAATTAAATAAATTTTCATTAAATATAGTGCATGAATTTTTAGAAAAATCAACATAACATCCATCATCACAGTGTTGAGAGATACATATTATGATGTGCTTCATCCCCTGTACATATAGTACATTGTTTATTAAGATAGTTTTTGGGTCTCCAATAGTTCATAATCAAATTATAATTCCTTTGTCATTATCACCAACGGTGACTACCAATAACTATTTGAGTCAATTTATTTATGTTTGATGAGTTTATACTCATGTTCCTTGAGCAAACATTATGCATATACCACATATATTTTTATTTTCTATGACCTATTTCTTAAAAAAGTAATTTTGACAAAATTTTGTTTTTGTACCCATATCCTCTTGGGTCCAGCTATGTTAGCAAGTAAAGATCCGAGAATCTAGATCTCATTTGTTTTTTTATAACACATATCATTTTATTTGGATAAACCTTTTGAAATAAAAGCTCTTTTAATTCCATGTTTTGGGGGATTTCTCAAATTGCAGTTTTTTTGTTATATGACCTTCTGTTCCACACAAATGACAAATAACTATTTTTGTGCTATGAAAAAAATAATTATTATATAGTTTAGATTTTCACCCATACTTCTTATACAAAATATTTCCTTTTTAATAACATTTTTACAGAGAATTTTATTCAGAATGTTTTCTCCTTTTTTAAAGAATAGGGTAGCACTTTTATAAGTTTCTAATTCATTGTGTAATTATTTAATATTATTTTTATGATCAATACAGTTTTGGTTGATGAGTTAAATTTTTCAATTAAATCCTTAAATTTTTTAATTAAGTTATCCCATTCTCTTAAAATATCATTATGAATATTATTTAATTATTTTTTCTTCTTAAGGAAAGAGTCGTTGTTTTCTTCGATTATTGTGCAGTAGGAAGAATATTTATCATTTGAAAATCTATAATTAGGATCATAATTGGATTAATAATAGTTTTGTGAAATATCCTCTTCAACCATGAAGAATATATTTGCTTTCATATTTGATTATTCCTTTTCTAAATCAGATTTTGATGATTTGTTGGAGTCTTCAGAAGCACTCCAAGTAGCTTTCATTGCTTGTTTTACTTTTCTCTCATAATCATCATTTTTGGAATATTTTTTTCTATCTTTCTATTTTTACTTATTAGATGAGGACAAGCAGGTATTATATGACCTATTTCCTTGAATTAATAGCATCTCAATTCTCTTTAGTCTTTCTCATCCCTTTATAATTGTTTTATGAATCAACATTTGTTCTTATAAAACTTGCTAAATTTTCTAGCTTATTGAGCCAGTTCTATTTCAAAATCATATGTATCTGAGCTATTTTATTATCTAAATTATTTATTTATTATTGTAATTTTTTTAGGAGATGTTAACTTTAGAGTTGTATTTTCATTTTTCACTAATAATTTATTATCATCAGCTTCATATTTCATTTCATCATTATACATTCTCAGTGTCCCAACTAATTCTCTCATTTATAATTTTTTTATAGGTGATGATTGTTAAATTTTATCTGATATACCATTCCATTTAGTAGGTTTTACTCCTAGTACTTTCAAATCTTGATCATCTTGATTGATAGGATCACCAAGGGATGTAATATTATTGATAATCTTTCTAAGCCTTCCATTCATCTGAGTGATACATTCTCCATCAAACATTCTAAAAGTATAATTTTTTTTGCTATTACATACCTCATTTCTCATATATTATATGTTTCTTCATAGGCAACTACAATGGTTTTCCACATATCATAAGCAGTAGGAAATTTAGAGACACAGTTAAATTCATCTGGTCCAAGACCACAAATTGAAACATTAATAGCTTTAGAATTCATGTCATACTCAGCCTCTGAATCACCAGTCCATGTTTTAGGATTTTTAGGAATTATATAAGGAGTAGTAATCTTTGAGTAGACTATAAATCCCCAATTCATTAAACATATATTCATTAATGATTTCCATCATCTATAATTTTCCACATTGAAATAAATATCCTGAACCACTAACATTCCTTCTCTTCGATCACTCATTTCCATATTTGTATAGACCTTATACTTTTATCTTGCTATAATTTTTTCCAAAATCTCTCTTCTGATACCAATTGTTTGGTCATAATATACAAATATACACAATAGGGGGTGAATTGTGACTTTTCCAAATCTTTCACAAATCTGCCTTTTTAGTGTCAATTCTTGATTATGTGAATAATCAATGTTTATCTTCTTTATGAAAGTATGAGCAGCGGGTAAAATAGAAATAAAGAACACAACTATTTATAGTGGTTTGGGGCATAAAGATCCCCCAGTTCACTCCACCAATTACTCTCTCTATGATTTTGGTGAATTTCACTAGTCAGGTTCTTATATCATAAGACCAATCCACAAATGAGTACAGGAAGTTGACACTATTACAAATAAGGCTAAAAACAGAGCCTTTTGGATCATTAATAGAGAAATAACAATCCACATCTTAGATCAATATGATGATACTCCATCAAAAATGAGTTCGAGTAGTTGAAATTCGCAATAAAAATATATTGATTATGGATCTAATTGAACGTCAAAGTTGAAACGGAAACTGATAGTAGATGGATATTATTCTTCAATAAATATATTATTCAAGAAAGGTTAGTTCTAAAGTGATCTGGTGGCAATAGATATATTAAATAAAAGCAACAATTATTATCAGTTCTGGACTTATAGAAAATACGATATTCAAAACATTTATATCTCCAAAGTGTAGTCTTTTCTATTAAATAAACTATGCTCGATTGTTTTAGTAGATCGATAAAAGATCATCACAAGAATACAGTATAAATTGCAAATATGTTTTACAATATGTGGGTAAATATATCACTTCTTATTTAAATCATACATACATATATATCAAACAATTACACCGATAGAATATATGGAGTAGAGAGCCTTTTTTGATTCCATATCCAAGAAAATCGCTTGATAAATCATAAGAATTAAAATTCACAAGATAGCTCAGAGTAGTCATATCTTCTCTTAAGAATAGGAAGGAATTTATCAACTTAATACAATTATTTTAATTAATCATAATAATATTTCAATCATTCTAAAATGAGCTTTAAATTGGTTTGATATTCTGCAATGACTGTTGCACGAAACTCTGACAAAATCATAAATTAAAATCTATGAGGTTGAAAAGTCAAATGTAGGGTTCCTTCTCAATAAGATAAAATACAAAATGTAGGGTTTAACTCTGTAGCATTAATTCTATGAATGTAGGGCTGACAACTAAATATTTATCACAAAATTAAGGTTGATGGTCCATATATTTTCTTATCAAACGTAGGGTTCCATACTAATGTATGGTTCTTTAACTATACTTTTTCTATTTTTCAAACGTAAGGTTCCATCCAAACATAAGGTTCATTATCCACATATTTATGTCAAGGTGGGGTTTATTACCCATATGCACTAATCTTTTAACATAAGGTTTAATACAAATGAAGGGTTTGTTCCTTATGTTACATTCTTTAATCTATGTTATGAATAGTGTTTCCAAAATTAGCTTAAGAGTAATCTGAACACTTTGGTGAATATTCGATGGAAATAATAATCTTGAATATAATTCCAAAATAAGGATTATAAGATTTTTCTCGGAGTGGATACATAAGAGTTGGGTGATTCGAGTTCCAATTAAAATTTCGGTTAAAAACTATACGATTAAAATCCCCCAATTCAAAATATCCAAGTCAATTATGGTAGTAGAAATATAAATGTTCAATTGGTCAATAGGTTTCTCAAAGGGTGATTAATCCTCAGATGAATCAGTGTAGAAAACCAATTCAACTTATGAAACAAGTTTACTGAATTAAACAAATACACACATTAACCAAAACTAACTACCAAAGGGAATGTAAATATATTTTTCTATTTTTGATAAATATAAGCAGTGGTTAATATCAAAATAGAGCTATCACGACCACCTCCCACCCAAGATGTCCCTTCTGAGCTGGCAATGGGAAAGGGAGATAATGACCTCCGAGTCCCGCCTCCAGTAGGCCCCGGAGTGGAGACTAGCACCAAGGGTGTGAGTTTTCACAAATATGGGAGGCATTACCCTTTTTATTATTTAAGATCGGGAAATATGATGAGTCAAACACCAAAAGAAAAAGTAACAAGTAAATGAAACTAAGGGCAAACAAATCCAACATGCATGTTCAAACAATTCTGAAACAAAGTACAAGTACAAGAAAACTCAAAAGTACAATACCAAAAGAAACAAGAGTACAGCAAACTGCAACAACTCCAATTGTCCCGACTATTAGGGTCCCACACGGACCTGGTAGTCCTCCTGGAAACCTGAAAGTAGACGTAGGGTGAGCATACAAGTATACTTAGTAGGGAAACCTGAAGTTCTTGTGCACAGGTGGGGAGACATCCTAATGTCCCGTGAGAAAACAAAAGGAACCAAAAACATAACAAGGAATTCTATCCACCCAACCTCACCAGCCACGCTAACCAAAAAAAACACAAAACAACAGGTAGTAGTAGTATTATATATAAGAACAAGAGTATTGGGTACCCCGCACCATTTCCCCCCACTGGCTAGCTGCTCTTCCTAATGGAGAACGTCATGAAGCTACCACACTCTTCCAGCCCGCACACACCTGGGCCTCACGAACCACATATCCCGCTCTCACACACCTGGGCCACACAAACCACATATCCTGCCCGCACACACCTGGGCCTCACAACCACATATCCTGCCCAAACACACCTGGGCCACAAAAACCACAATCACATCCCCACCCGAACACACCTGGGCCTCATCCCGATGATTATTGTGAATAGTAAACCTGCCCAAAGAGTCTTGGGCTAAAATCACACTAATAAAAACCTACCCGAAGAGTCTTGGGTGTAAGATCACCTCAATCCATTACAGCCTATGGAAGAAGGAGCTGGAAGGAGCTAGTAACTAAGGGGAAAACACCCTCTCCCATGAAATGGGAGTGTTTTGCACTAAGTTCTCAACATGGGTGGGGTGAGAAAAACCACAAAGATACAGATATATATATGTATACCAAACACACAGCCTAATCTATGCTTCTAAACAGAGAAACTGAGAATGTTCCTTGGCATTGCTGCTACAAATCATGAATACAACAAACAATCCCAACCCCATTTAGGTTTTCATGTTTCAACAGTATTAGTTTATTAGTTCCTTAACTACTAGGAAATTATCAACCAGATCAAGCATTTCATAGAACAAAACCCTGCCAACCACAAATCAAGTTAGATAGAAAAAAAGCAACAAAAAACCATCCTTTTTATCATCAACCAATCCCCATTGATTGTTCTCGCGTTTAATTCATTATCATTCCCCACAGTTCATCTATCAACTTCCCGCTTTCTTTTAATATCACAACCCATTACTGCATCCATGCTTCAAATATAACCACATCTCTGCAACTGTATCACAAAACAAGGCTTGTGCCACATCATTGCCACTTTAATATCATTTACCATAGCCCCGCTGCCCATCCTATTTGTAACAATCCAGGATTCACCCCCCCCCCCCCCCCCCCGCTTCACACAACATGTAACCAAACCAACACCCACTTGTTCATTATTCCTTTTTGTTAAACCGGGGTGATCACACAAGGGTTTCGTATATTCATTTAATCATCCAACTTTACATGATTAACCAATTTCTACATTCGACAAAGTTTCCACCCACAAAACGGTCTAGAAAAATAGGGAAACATTTAATTTTGCAAGAAAAGTCCCTCAATGACCGTGATTTTCAATAGTCATAATCCTATTCAATTCACAACATAACAATAGGACAAAAAAAGATAAACATAAAAAATTTCCCCCATCCCTATTCTTTAAGCCAGTTATTATCTTCATTAAACCGGTTCGACTATGTCTCGTGAAAGCAAGAGGACACCCATCCCGCATGATGCACAAATTAGAGAGACGAAGGTAAGATCCCTACCTTAACAGGTACTCATCATAATGCTCCCCTAGATCAACTTTAGAAGACTTTTGTCGGCGTCCGTCGCTTCTATCGAAACCTGGAAAAAAACCTCCTCGGGTGGAAGCTGGGAAGGAATGGTCGAAGGGAAAGCAACATATCCAAGCTCAGAAGTTCCGCCTCGTCGTTACAATCTCATGGTCGCTGACGTATTGTAAATCAAAGTTCGGACGAAGAATTTATGTAAGAAATGAGCTTTGGAGTCTCTCGGGAGAGCTCTGCTCGAAGGAATGGGGAGGAGAGGAATGATATGAAAAGGAGGGGAGGCCCCCTCCTTTTATAGGCATGAAAAACTAAAGTACACGGCATGTACTTCCTAGTAGACAGTGTGTACTATGCCATTTCGCACGGTCGCCAAGCGGCTTCCAACACGGCATTCAACGCGGCACATGGTCATAGACTGGTCAAAACACGGTTTGAGGGTAACGCGTACGCGGGGAGGAACTACACGGCATGTAGTATGGGCTACATAGCATGTACGCATTTATTTCACGCGGAAAGGACATGGATTCAACATGGCACACATCCGTTGACTGGTCAACACATGGTTTGAGGGTAAAGCGTACGCTGGGAGGAACTACACGGCATGTAGTATGGGGTACACAGTGTGTACTCATTTATTTCATGTTGTAGGGACATGGCTTCAACACGGCACACGGATGTTGACTGGTCAACACACGGTTTGAGGGTAACGCATACGTCGGGAGAAACAACACAGTGTGTAAGATGGGATACATGGCATGTACTTATTTATTTCACTTGGCGAGGACACGGATTCAACACGGGGTATACCCGGCAAGGTGGTACACGGCCTGTACTCACACTACACGGCGTGTAGTTACAAAATTCTGAAAAGAGCGTGAAAAGTTCATTCTACCCTCCAGAACACTTCATGACCTTATTTTCCACAAAGGAATGGGTTGGAGATGTCTGGGCCATTACATTAGATACCTATTAAAACATTCTCATCCCCAAGAATTCAAAAACCAACCTAGAGGAACCCAATAAGATACCTCTTAGGGATCTCATTCTAACAGGAACTCAACCAACAACCCTAATTGTATGCGTTAGGAATTCCTTCTCCTATGTCAAGATATTATCCTCTTTAGGCAGCACTAACTCGCCTACACAGGTTTAATCGCATCCGCATTAATGCCTCTCAATTAAGAATTGGGTCTTCCCACTTCCATACATTAGGATTTTTCAACTTACGCTACCCCCAACACCATACAACCAACACACTACCCGAACACGTTGCTTGGGGAAAATTCCTTCTCCCATATCGAGATATTATCCGCTTTAGGCGGAACTGACTCACCCGCACGGGTTCAATCACATCCGTATTAATGCATCCTGATCAAGGATCAGTTTTTTCCCTTTCCCCACACATCCGGAAATGTTACACACTTCTAGAGAACAAGGAAACAAAATGTCTCACAACCGACAAGCCAAGCATTCCATATATAAAAGTTACAGAGTATAACATCAAAACAAAGCTCAGAAGAACCATGAAAAACACAAGTCAAAACAACTCTGGGTACTGAGCGTGCATCTGAGCTTCCTGTTCCCAAGTGCTCTCCTCGAGGCCGCCATGCCTCCACAACACACGAACCAAGGCGATGGTTCATCCACGGAGCACATTCTCTTTACAATCCTTGATTCTAACTGGTCATTCCTCGAAGGTCACGTTGTCTCCCATATCTAAATATCCCCAGTCGATAACGTTAGATTCATCATGTAAGTAATGACGAAGCTGGGAGACGTGGAAGACGTCATGAACCTTCTCCAACTGAGGTGGTAGTGCCAGTTGATATGCCACCCCGACATGCCTCAGCACCTCAAAAGGTCTGATGAACCTAGGGGAGAGCTTACTCCCCTTCCCAAACCTCCACTGCCCCCATTGAGGGAAACCTTCAAGAACACATGATTTACCACCTCGAACTCCAAGGGCCTCCTCCGACGATCAGTATAAGACTTCTGTCGGTCCTGAGCCGCTTTCATCCTCTCACGCACAAGCTGAACTTTCTCTGTGGTGCTCTATACTACCTCTGGCCCAAGAGCACCTGTCTCACCAACCTCTTCCCAGCAAATGGGTGAACGACATGGCCTTCCATACAAAGCCTCAAATGGTGCCATGACAATAGTATAGTGGAAGCTATTGTTGTAGGAAAACTCTACTAAAGGCATGTTTCGCACCCATGATCCTTCGAAATCCAGAACGCTTGCTCGCAGCATGTCCTCCAACGTCTGGATAGTCCGCTCTGTCTGCCCATCGGTATGGGGGTGGAAAGCAGTGCTAAGGTGTAGCAGGGTGCCAAAATCATGTTGTTACCACGTCCAGAATCATGAGGTAAACCGATTATCCCGATCTGAGATGATAGTCTTCAGAACTCCATGAAAATTCACCACCTTGTCTACATACCTCTGTGCTAAGGTACTCACCAGACTTGACTCCTTAATTTCTAATAAATGAGCTGATTTCATCTGTCGATCCACCACTACCCAGATAGCATCATAACCACTCTGAGCTCTGGGTAGTCCTGTGATGAAGTCCATTGAGATGTCATCCCACATCCATTCGGGGACATCTAAAGGATGCAACAACCCACTGGGAACACGGTGTTCAACCTTTACTTACTGACACACTAGGCACTTAGCCATAAACTCCGCCACTTCCTGTTTCACCCCGGGCCACCAAAACTGTTCCCTCAGGCCTCGGTACATTTTTTAAACTCTCAGATATACCACCAAGGTTGAGCTATGGAACTCATGGAGAACTCCCTCACACATCACCTCCGGAACAAACAACCTTCCATGAAAAATCATCTGATGTCGGTTGTCCTCTGACCATCCTTCTGGAGCGTTTCCCTGATCGATACAATCTCGCATTACTTCTACCTCGGATTCTCCCCACTGAGACTCTTCCACCTGCTGCAACAAGGAGGACCGCACCATCATCTGAAACAAACAGCCTCTAACACCCTCTACCCTTACATCCAAGTGCATGGCAGCCAACTCTCCAATCGCTTTCCAAGCATCAGTGGATTCCCAAACCACTTCTTTATGTGACTTCCTGCTCAGGGCATCAGCCACAACGTTGACCTTACCTTCAGTGTAAGGGATTTCAAAGTCACAGTCTTGGAGAAACTCGACCCATCTCCACTGTCATAAGTTCAGGTCACACTGGTAGAGGATATAACGTAAGCTCTTGTGATCTGAGAAGACCACAAAGCACTCCCCAAAGAATTAATGTCGCCACAACTTTAGTGCTTACACTACTGCTACATGTTCTAGGTCATGGGTGGAATATTTACACTCGTGAGGGAGAAACTTCCTGGACCCATAACAGATCACACCCTTCTTCTACATCAGTACGCACCCCGAACCAAGGCCAGAAGCATCACAAAACACCTCGTACAACAACCCTTCCTCTGAAAACCAGAGTACTGGAGCACTGAACAACTTCTACATCAGGTAGTCAAAAGCTTTCTGGCACTGCTCGCTCTATAAGAAGACATGGTTCTTCCTATTCAAAGTTGTCAATGGAGCAGCAACTCGAGAGAAGTCCAAAACAAACCTACGATAATAGCCTGCCAACCCCAAGAAACTACGAACTTTTTCTACGCTCTTTTGTGCCACCTAAGAAACAACTTCCTCCACCTTCGACGGGTCCACAGACACTCCATGCTGAGACGCCACATTACCAAGGAAATGTACTTATTGCATCAAGAACTTACACTTCGACAATTTCCCATAATATTGGTGGTGTTGAAGGACTTGCAAGACTGACCTGATATTCTCTACGTGCTCCTCCTCTGATCTTGAGTATATCAGGATGTCATCGATAAACACAATGATGAACCGGTCCAAAAACTCTCGGAAGATAAAGTTCATAAGTCCCATGAACACAGCTGGCGCATTCGTAACTCCAAAAGGCATCACTACAAACTCGAAGTGCCCATACCTGCAACAGAAAGCTGTCTTCGAGATGTCATTATCCTTTACCCTTAGTTGATTATATCCAAATCGTAGATCAATCTTAGAAAACAAACCTGATCCCCTTGGCTGGTTGAAGAGATCATCTATCCTTGGAAGGGGGTGACGGTTCTTGACCGTTACCTGATTCAACCTTCGGTAGTCTATGCATAGCCTGAGACCACCGTATGCCTTCTTCACAAACAAGACTAGATTACCCCACGGTGACACATTGGGTCGAACAAAACCCTTCTCCATCAGATCGTCAATCTGAATCTGCAACCCCCGCAACTCCGAAGGTGACATCCGATAAGGGTCCATCAAAATCGGACAGGCACCAGGTTTTAAGTCTATCCCAAACTCAACGTCACATCAGGGGGTAGCGTCACAACCTCCTTGGAAAAAACATCGAGGAACTCCCCAACAACCTTTGGAACATCCATCATCTCTATATCAGCTAAAACCACTGATAACCCGCCTAGCAAGGAAAGGGGAGGCTTCACATACCGGCTTCCCAAATCATAGCTCCTCTTGCCAACAAAAGCTACACGCTACCCATCCACGTCGAAGAACATGACTCTTCTTTGGAAACAGTCGATAACGGCACTAACAGAAAATAGCGAGTCAATGCCTAGGATGACATCGTATGGTTGAATCTGTAGAAAAATAAGATCCCCACTATATCGATGTGGTCCCAACGTCATCCCACATCCCCAGAAAACACAAGATACGTTGTTCTAACCTCCAACTGGTGTACTCAGCACCCGAGGTACGGAAAGTCTCTATACATCTAGACCCAAGCATGGGCAAGACCAGCTGCAACAAATTAGTGCGAAGATCCTGAATCAAACATAGAAATGAGAGTGTTGAACAAACAAATCGTACCTCGCACCACCTCTGGTCCTGCTGAAGCTACCAACTCTACTGCGTGCAACTGTCCATGCCCAGCTCTTTGGCATCATTGATGTCGACCACCTCCCTGAACACACCCTGGTCAAGGTCCCTGAGGAGAACCTTGAGGTTGGCCTCCTCCTATAAAGTCTTCCCTCGGAGGAGCAGGGTGCTTTTGATGCTGGAAGGGCCTCGTCGGAAACTGGTATAGCTGAGGCAGGCGCTGAACCTACCCACCTCCACCGTACTGAGCTCGGGTCGGGCACCAACTCTGAATGTGCCCAAAACCTCCGCAAGAGAAACACTTCAGTCCTAGGCGTGTGAAAAAGGGACGAGGACCTGAAGATCTGAACTGGAACTGCTGGGGCCTGCTCCCTACTTGCCTAAATCTGGAAGGTCCTGTCACAGGAGACCTGCTGCTGACTGTCATCCCCTTCGACGAACCTGGTTGGATCCCCTCTCATGGTGCACCTCCCTGTGAGTGCATCCTCTCTACAACATCTGCCTTATTCTGTACTACCGAGTACGTTGGAAGGGTGAAGGGGGTGACAGTATACTTGACCGAAGGATGAAGCACCTCCTCCAAACGTCTCGCCAGAGACTCCTCATCCGGAAAGAGATCCGGGGAAAAGTGTAGGAGACCCTTGAACTTGATCCCCAATTCTCGTACTGACATATTCCCCTACTGGAGGGAGAGTAACTCCTGCCACTTCTCTGCCTTGATCATGGAAGAAAGGAATTCCTCTCGGAACTCCTTCTCAAAGTTATCCCATGGAACCTCTGCCTCTGACCTCTCACTGAGGTAGAGCATCCACCACTGACATGCCGCACCTCTCAGCTGATTGACTGCTTGGGGAACCCAATACTCCCTCAGACCCCTCCGTCTCCATATCTGAAGTACTACCCTCTTACTTCTTGAGGGTTTGTCGCTGGAAAGAACAAAGAGTCTTCTGCCACTGATCATATTCCTCCTCTCAGTCAATCCTCAACCAATTGACGGCCTAAATCTGCTGGGCCTTGACTGTCTGAGTCACCCGGGGGTGATGTCCAGGTGCCATAGCTGTACAGTAAACAAATATCGCCTAAGCCCAAGTAGTAAGGAAATTTCTTAAGGTTTCATTTTATCACTTTATTTCAATTTCTTTCCCAGAACACCCAAATCAAGTAAAACACAAACATGATGATTCATGTACATTCCCTAGGGTATCTACCCTGCAATCAATGTAGTCTCACTTGGTTGTTCGGTGGGATTAGTGTCCTTGCATCGGATCACGGGGGGCCTAAAATCCCATGTCCTAGCCGGTCTTCCTTATCATATGTCACACACCAATATCACCTAACATTGTTTCCCTACCATCCCATGAAATCATCATTGTTCCTAACTCCAGATTACATCCTATCTCTCAACCATCACCTCTGATACCATTCTGTCATGACCCCCTCTCACCAAAGATGCCCCTTCTGAGATGGAAATGGTGAAAGGGAGATAATGACCCCCAAGTCCTGCCTCCAGTAGGCTCCGTAGTGGCGACTAGCACCAAGGGTATGAGTTTTCACATATATGGGAGGCATTACCCTTTTTATTATTTAAGATCGGGAAATAGGATGAGTCAAACAACAAAAGAAAATGGAACAAGTAAATGAAAATTAACCCAAACCAATCCCACATGCATGCTTAAACAACTCTAAAATAAAGTACAAGTACAAGAAAAATCAAAAGTACAATACCAAAAGAAACAAGAGTACAGCAAACTGTAACAACTCCAACTATCCTGACTATTAGGGTCCCTCACGGCCCTGGTAGTCCTCCTGGAAACCAAAATGAAAATGTAGGGTTAGCATACAGTTATACTTAGTAGGGAAACCTAAAGCTCTCATGCACAGGTGGGGAGACATACTAATGTCCCGTGAGAAAATAGAAGGAACCAAAAACCTTGCAAGGAATTCTATCCACCAAACCTCACCAGCCACGCTCACCAAAAAAAACACAAAGCAATAGGTAGTAGCAGTAGTAGTATATAAGAACAATAGTATTGGGTACCCCACACCATTTCCCCCCACTAGCTAGCTGCTCTTCCTAACGGCGAACGTCCTAACGCTACCACACTCTTCCCGCCCGCACACACCTGGGCCTCACGAACCACATATCCCGCCCACACACACCTGGGCCTCACAAACCACATATCCCACCCACACACCCCTGGGCCTCACAACCACATATCCCACATGCACACACCTGGGCCTCACAAACCACAATCACATCCCCGCCCGAACACACCTATGCCTCATCCTGAAGATTCTTGGGAACAGTAAACATGCATGAAGAGTCTTGGGATAAAATCACACCAATAAAACACTACCCGAAGAGTCTTGGGTGTAAGGTCGCATCAATCCATTACAGCCTATGGAAGAAAGAGCAGGAAGGAGCTAGTAACTAAGGGGAAAACACCCTCTTCCAGGAAATGGGAGTGTTTGTCACTAAGTTCTCAACATGGGTGGGGTGCGACAAAACACAAAGATACAGATATATATATATGTACACCAAACACACAGCCCAGCCTATGGCTTCTAAACAGAGAAACTGAGCACGTGCCTTCTCACTACTACTACAAATCATGCATACAACAAACAATCTCAACCCCATTTAGTTTTTCATGTTTCAACAGTATTAGTTTATTAGTTCCTTAACTACTGGGCAATTATCAAACCAGATCAAGCATTTCGTAGAAAAAAACCCTGCCAACCACAAATCAAGTTAGATAGAACACAAGCAACAAAAAACCAACCTTTTTATCATCAACCAATCCCCATTGATTGTTCCATAGTTTAATTCAATATCATTCCCCACAATTCATTTATCAACTTCCCACTTCATTTTAATATCACAACCCATTATTGCTGCCCTGCTGCCACTATAACCACATCTCTGCAACCGTATCACAAAACATTGCTTGTGCCACATCATTGCCCCTTTAATATCATTTACTGCGTCCCCATTGCCCATCCTATTCGTAACAAACTAGGATTCACCCTCCCCCCCCCCCCTTCACTCGCCACATAACCAAACCAACACCCACATGTTCATTATTCTATTTTGTTCAATCGGGGTGATCACACAAGGGTTCTAGATATTCATTTAATCATCCAACATTACGTGATTAACCAATTTCCACTTTACACATAGTTTCCACCCACAAAACAGTCTAGAAAGATAGGGAAAAATTTAATTGCGCAAGCAAAGGCCCCCAATGACCGTGATTTTCAGTAGTCAAAGCCTATTCAATTCACAACATAACAATAGGATAAACAAAGATAAACATAAAAACTTTCCCCTATCCTTGTTCTTTAAGCCAGTTATTTTCTTCATTAAACTGGTTCAACTATGTCTCATGAAATCAAGAGGAAACCCATCCCACATGATGCAAAAATTAGAGAGACAAAGGTAAGATCCCTACCTCAATGGTTCTGATCACAACACTCCCCCAGATCAACTTTAGAAGACGTCTGTTGGCATATGTTACTTCTGTCAAAACCTGGAAAAACCTCCTTGGGTGGAATCTAGGAAGGAAAGTCTGAATTAAAAGCAACATGTCCAAGATCATAAGTTCTCTCTCGTCATTACGATCTCATGGCCGCTGACGGATCATAAATCGGAGCTCGGACGAAGAAGTTATGGAAGAAAGGAGCTTTGGAGTCTCTCGGGAGAGCTCTGCTTGATGGAATGGGGAGGAGAGGAATGATTTGAAAAGGAGGAGAGGCCCCCACCTTTTATAGGTGAGAAAAACTAAAGTACACGTCATGTACTTCCTAGTACATGGCATGTACTATGACATTTCACACGGTCGCCACGCAGCTTCTAACACGGCATTCAATGCGGCACACGGTTGTTCACTGGTCAACACATGGTTTGAGGGTAACACGTACGTGGGGAGGAACTACACGGCGTTTAGTATGGGATACACGGAGTGTACTCATTTATTTCACATGGCAAGGACACGGCTTCAACATTGCACAAGGTCGTTGACTGGTCAACACACGGTTTGAGGGCAACGCGTACGCGGGTAGGAACTACACGGTATGCAGTATGGGCTACATGGCGTGTACTCATTTATCTCACGTGGCAAGGACACGGCTTCAACACGGCACACAACCATTGACTGGTCAACACACGGTTTGAGGGTAACACGTACACGGGGAGAAACTACACGGTGTGTAATATGGGCTACATGGTGTGTACTTATTTATTTCACGTGGCGGGGACACGGCTTCAACACGTGGTATACCCGAAAAGGTGGTACACAGTGTGTACTCACACTACACGGCGTGTAGTTACAAAATTCTGAAAAGTGTGGGAAAAGTCCATTCTACCCTCCAGAACACTTCATGACCTTCTTTTTGACAAAGGATTGGGCCGAAGAGGTCCGGGACATTACAAGAGTATATGTGGATTTTCACAAAAATGTAAACAAGAGGTTAATTCTCAATCCAAGACCTAATCCTCTCCACTTGGTGATCACCTACCACCAAGCAGTTTATATTAAAACCTGATACACAGCCTGTATCAGGCTTTACAATAGTTTTCACAAACTATCCAGGGAACACACCATCTACCACTGTTCTTCGTGGGATGACAAACAATACATAACACACACGGTCTCTTCCACAGTTATACATGGGAAACAAAAATAAGAGACGTTTGCTGTGAGGATATTCAGTATCCTATAGTTCAAACATAGGAGATAGTGTGTTCAATATACTGACACACATCTCATAAATATAAAAATAAAGAAACACAATAGAGTAATTATGATGAGAAAGAGTTTAGAAGGATCTATGTGTTTGCAGTTCAGCTCTTGAATCCATGGAATGATAAATGTTGAAGTTCGAGTCAGTCCCTGGAAGTTGTTTCCAAAATAGAGTGTCACAAATCTAGTTTAAATATTTCATTGTTCTGCTTATGGTTCTGATGTTTGATCAATAGTTGATTCACCACAGAAGGAAGGAATGATTTTATCCCAGAATTATCTTCACAAATCTTGTGGGTCTTTTTATTTTAATACTGGATGGTTTGGATTTCTGATCTGCTAAGTAAGCTCTATCACACTTCTCATGCAACCCTTTCTTCGTGTCCATGTATATTTTTTTTCTTCTTTTATTCTTATCTCTATTTCGAGGTATTTTTCTTTTATATTTGAGTTCCACCAAAAGGAATGAGTAGATCATGTGTTATCTTTCTCATACTTCATAATGTCCATGGTATTGTCTCCTGAAACGTTTACAATCAGCATTAATTAATATCAGGGCATTTATTTTATCAAATATGACCGTTAGAATAATATTTTGAAATTGAAAAAATATTGAAGAATAATCATCGGTAGACTGGTAACGATAGCCTTTATATCGATAAGCTTCAATAGTAGGTGCACATCGGCAATCTCCAACTGTAACCTTTAACAGTGTGCTTACACCAGTGACCATGTAACGGTAACATTATTGCGGTGACCATGTGTTTGTAACCTTTTAATGGTGACCATGTAGTTGTAACCTTGTAACAGTGACCATGTAATGGTGACCTTGTAATGGTGACCTTCTAACGGTGACCTTGTAATGGTGACCATGTAGCAATAACCTTGTAACGGTGACCATGTTACGGTGACCTTGTAACAGCGACCTTGTAGTGGTGACCTTATAGCGGTGACCTTGTAACTGTAACCTTGTAATGGTGACCATGTACATAGATAAATTCTATACTGTAAACATAATCAATGAAGCAGTCAGATTGAGAGTATATGAATATTACTCTATAGGAATAGGAAACATTAATGATACATAATTAGTATAGAATGAAGACATGGTTCTCACTTAAATGAAAAAAATATGATTTGGGATTATCAAAATAATGATTTGGGATTATCAAGGGATTATCAAAACAAGTGAGTCCAACAATCTCCCCCTTTTTTATAATCACAAGTTATTTCATTGAAGCTTTAGATTTAAGAGTACTGAATCAACATTAAACACATCTTCTAAATTCATTGAATCTGTAGATTTATGTTTTGAATATTTTCTCCCCCATGAATGACTTCTCCACTTTAATATTTTCTCCCCCTTTGTGATTAAAAAAAGTATACATAAGAAAATAAAAAAATAAAAGGGTTTGTATTAATAAAACAAGAGTACATTATTCCAAAAGAGATACACCAATCCCTATCAACTAAGACAGTCCATACTCAATCCACATCAGACATGCCCATAGGATCTTTTTCCTTGGAAACTGAGGATGTAAGTTCGGAAGGTGGAGGGATAGTACGAGGGATGGCTGGGAGTAATGATGGAGGAGCATCCACCGAGTCATCACCAAACCTATAATGAGTAGATCTCTGAGTAATCATTGGGGTCATACTTTGGATGGCCCGTGCAGGAGTCATCGAAGGAGCAGCACTGGTGGAACTTGAACCAGCTGAAGAAGCAGGTAGAGCAGCAGGAACAATAATTGGAGTGTAGTCCACATGAAGGAAAGGTAACATAAGATTCCTGAAGTCTATAATGATACTTCCCCCTCTTTCCATAGTATAAATAAAATCATCCTTATTCTCCATGATTTTTTCCAAAGTAGGTGTCAATTCCCTGAGTCTATTATCATGATCCTTAAAGCCCTGAGTGAAAGGTGGGATCCTTATATTTTCCAACAGTAATTTAAAGTTTACATCCATCTGATTCTTGGTGTAAACTCTTTTGTAGTAGAATTCAACTTGATCTTTGATGGCCTTTTGATCCTGAGCATCTTCCCATAAAATTACCCACAAGGGTATGAATCTCTTTGGTAATGGAAATGACCTGAGAGATTGAATTACTAACACGAGAGATCTTTTACACTTCTTCTATAACAATAGATCTGAAAGCCTCAATTTCAACTTGAGGAGAAGTTGAGGTGGAAGAAGATGCACCTAGAGGTGCCTGAGAGAAATCCACTATCTCCTTGAAAGATTTGGTCGAGCCACTAATCAGCCTTTTGACATCATCATCTTTCCCTTTTACATGTGTTTCGATAGATTTCTTAAAATCCTCAAACACTATGACCATTTGCTAAAATACACTTTTGACATATGCAATGTCTCTGTCCACTTGAGCCCTTGAATCCATGTAATCATCTAATTTGGAAATAGACCATCTCATTGAAACCATAGACTCTACCAACTCACTGATTTGTCTCTGGCATTGCCTTACTTCATGGATTAGAGTACATTAAACACTAGAGTGAATTTTAGCTAACTCAGATGCTAAATGATCATGACCTAGAGCGACAGCCTTTTCCACCTATAAGGACCTATCCCTAGACACTTTTTGTAGGTCGGATTTCAGGGATTTAAGATCTGCCTTCTTGAAATTGTCTTGAGAGAAAGAGGTTTCTGGAGGGAAAAAATTGAGGTTTGGCACAGAGGGTCTTCTATTGGGCCTTTCATCTTCTGAGTCATCATATTCTACTCCCAACACCAAAAATCTAGGATCCTCAGACCAACCTTCAATATCATGTAAAATAGAAACTAAACCTGTAATAGCAGTTTCCTCCCCCTCAATGGGAGCAATCTCCTAATCAGCCATATTCATTTCCTCCATAGCTCCTTGATCAACTACAACATCAGGAAGGTTCACTTCCACTTTCTTCTCAGTATCTTCAACCACTTCCAAAACAGATCCAGCCTCAACTGAATCAACAACTTATTCTTCTCCACTTTCTACCCTTTCTACATGTCCTACTAGAGAACTAAGACTTATACATTCCATGAAATTTTCAGCAGCAACTGTCTTAAGGTCAGCATGACTTGATTCAGATTCCTCATCCTCATCTGAGGTATCTCAAACTTCTCATAAGACAATTTCATCCCATTATTCTTCGCTGGTTTCCTTGTCAATGTCCCTTAGGATAGTCTCCCTTCTAGGTAGTCTCTTTGGTGGGTAGGCTCACTGAAGGATATAGTATACACACAAGGATTGGAGGGAAGGTCAGGGTCACTCCTGTAATCTATAGGAGAGTCATATCTTTCTTTCATAGTAGAAACTTCCTCTTCTTCTACATCTGAATAAGTAGGCTCTACTTCATCAGGCTTAAGACCAGGGTCTCTCTTATTCTTAGGCCTAGTAGGATGATTCACCGGATTAAACTTTTCATACACATTAGCCTAATCATTCACCCATCTCCTTACCCATGGATTCCAGTTAATCTTAATTAGATTGAAAATCACTTTGGTGATGCAATGGTTGACTTTCATAACAACAGTTTCTTCTTTATCTCTAGCAACTCCTTTCACCTTCAACATAAGAGATATCATCTTGTCATGGAATAGGGCATTGGATTTGGAACTAGTCTTGTCCATATCTTCCAACTGAGCAATCAAAAACCTACACAGGTTGATCTTATGTCCTTGCTTCAACAAATACAGTATGAATATTTCCTGATACTTCAAAACTATGAAGTCCCCTCTCCAGGGACTTGTCACATGCTGAATAAATTTGAAAAGTATCTTATCTTATCCTGCCATTTCAGCAGTAATGACTTTCTGAGGAATTCCATTCCCTGTCAATTCAGCTAAATCTTATTCATAGAAAAATAACTCACTAATAGGAGGCACCACTTTTGAGTAATATTCATAAATTCCTTCATGAGGAATCCTTAAACAATCATCCCACTCAGTAGAGGAGAAACGTAAATTTACTCCATTTACTCTGGAAGTCATCTAGTGCTCATTCTCAGACTATTCGAACTTTAGATACTCATACAATTCCTTCACCAACTTTTGGTAATAGGGTCCATTGTTGTTTGAAAAACATTCAACCCATCCCTGATCTTCAAATTCCTTAATTACTAATGACCAGCTCGATAGTAGCCACTCTGAACTTAACTCTTTCTCAACTACTATTTCCATCTTCGATAAATGTGGGTTCAACATCTTTTCCACTGTCTGAATGCAACTACTCGACTCAGCTCTAGATCTCTTATGATCAGGCGCATCTCCTTCATCTGCAACCAATGGCCTTTTGACACTTTCCATCGATCTTGAGCAGTTCGAGGTTTCATTTGATGTTTAGGTTCTAAGATTTGAGAGCAATAGGTTCGGGAGAGGATTTGAAGTGGATCAAAATGTGTTCTGTGTTTTATTTTTTTTTCATTTAGGGATCAAAAAAGTAAAATAGATAAAATAAATAAGTAGTAGAAGAAAATGTTTTAGATTCTAGTAGAGTGCACAACAAATGCAAAAGTCCCAGACTTCGAATGTCTATTGGTAAGGAAGTATCGGTAAGCTCTAACGATGAGGTGAAAACAGTGAGGTGCTAACAGTGAGGTGCTAACAGTGAGGTGCTAACAGTGAAATGCTAATAGTGAGGTGCTAACAGTTGAAATTAATCACCCCAAATTCATGTTTGATGTAGTTTAACCTCTATGAATCTAAAGTCATTTTGAATATATCAGCCAATTGATGTTCAGTTCCAATGAATTCAAGAGTTATATCACCTCTTTGGTAATGATCTCTCAAGAAGTGATCTATTACATCAATATGCTTTGTCCTAGCATGAGATACTAGATTTTTAGAAATTTTAATAGCACTTTTGTTTTCATGGTTTATGGAGACATGTTTGAATTGATATCCATAGTCTAGAAAAGTGAGTTTCATCCACATAATTTTAGCACAACAACTACCAGTAGCTATATATTCAATTGCTGCAGTAGATAATGCAATAGAGTTTTTTTTCTTACTACACCATGATACTAGTGACTTGCCTAAAAGGTGAAATGTTCCAGATGTTCTCTTTCTTTCTAACTTGCAACCAGAAAAGTCATCATCTGAATAACATACTAAATCAAATGATTGTCTTCTTGGAGAAAATAGTCCTATGTTGGGAGTATATTTGAGATATTCAAAAATACTTTTAACATTATTTAAATGAGATTGTTTGGGATTATCTTGAAAGAGAGCACACATGCATACACTGAACATAATGTGAGGTCTGCTAGTAGTAAGGTAGAATAGACTCCCAATCATACCTTTGTAGTTGGTTTGATCCAATAGTTCTCTAGTTTCATCTGCATCCAACTTACAACTAGTACTCATAGGAGTATCATTACATTTACTACCATCCAAACAAAAATGTTTTAAATGATTTATAATATATTTTCTTAGATTTAAAACAATACCATATTTATTTTGAAAATTTTGAAATCCAAGGAAAAATTTAATTTCTCCCATTAAACTCATTTCATACTCATTTTTCATTATTTTTGAAAAATAATTTCATAAAGAATTTTCAGAAGATCCAAAAATAATATCATCTACATATATTTGTACTATTAAAACATATTTAGAAATCCTTTTAATAAAGAGAGTAGGATCTTCTATTCCTTTAGTAAAACCTTTTGAAATAATAAAGGAACTAAGTCTATCATGTAAAGCTCCTGGAGCTTACTTTAAACCATATAAAGCTTTTGAAAGTTTAAAAACATGATTTGTAAAATGGGAATTTTTCAAACTAGGGGGTTGTTAAAAAAACACCTCCTAAATTATATATCCATTTAGAAATGGCCTTTTTATATCCATTTGATAATGTTTAAAATCAATATGAGCTGCATAAGCAAGTAGTATCCTAATAGCCTCTAGTATAGCTATAGGTGAAGAGTTCTCCTCATAGTCAATCCATTGTTCTTTACTATAACCTTGTGCAACTAACCTAGCTTTGTTTCTGACTATATTTTCAGACTCGTCAACTTTGTTCCTAAAAACCCATTTAGTGCCTATTGGAAAAGTGTCCTTTGGTCTTTCAACTAGTTCCCAGACATTGTATCTTCCAAACTGATTTAATTCTTCTTGCAAATCCATCACCCAAAATTCATCATTGATAGCATCATTAATATTTTGGGGTTCAATCTTTGAAATAAAAGTTTGATGTTCAACCTATTTTCTCAGAGAAGCTCTAGTTTCTGTCCCTCGATTTAAATCACCTACTACAGCATCTAAAGGATGATTCTTGATAGTTCCAATACCTCTAGAATGAGTTGAACTAGACTCCACATGGTTGTCTATTGGTTCAGACTCAACTTGTACAGATTCTGGAAGATTCCCAGAACTGGTTACTTTTATAGGGGATTCACTATCATTATCATTAAGGTCCAGAATTGACATATCTTCCTCAAGGTGTTCAAAAGAGGTTTTGTGTTCATTTGGATCAGTCTCATAAAATTTTACATGAACTAACTCTTCCATAAATTTGGTTTTCTTATTGAATACTCTATAGGCTTTACTCAAGATTGAGAAACCTAGGAAGATTCCTTCAGCACTTTTGGAGGAAAACTTGTCAAGATTGTCCTTAGTGTTAAGAATAAAGACCTTGCAGCCAAAAACAATAAATTAATTAACCTTAGGCTTCCTATTGTTCCAAAGTTCATAAGGGGTCTTCTTAAGAATTTGTCTAATCAAGACTCTATTGATAAAGTAGCAATCTGTATTTATAGCTTCATCCGAGAAATAAATTGGCAAATCATACTCATTGAGCATTGGCCTTGAAATTTCTTGAGGGTTCATATTTCTTCTTTCCACAAATCCATTTTGTTGAGGTGTTCTAGGATCAGAGAAATTGTGACTATAGCCATTGTGTGAGAAATAGTATTCAAACTCATGATTTTCAAACTCATGGCCATGATCACTTCGTAAGTACTTGATTCTAAGTCCACTATAATTTTCTACAGACTTGGAATATATGATAAAATGATAACAAGATTCACTTTTGTGAGCCAGAAAGTATACCCATGTGTACCTAGAAAAATCATCTACAATAACATAAACATAGTGCTTCCAAGTTAAAAATGAAACTCTTGATGGTCCAAAAAAATCCATTTGAACCAACTCAAGTGGTTAAGAAGTAGAAACTTCTTTCTTTGGTTTGAAAGAAACTTTGTGTTGTTTTTCCTTTTGACAAATATTACACACTTTGTTAAGGGGGAATTATAATTTCGGAAATTCTCTAACTAAACCTTTCCTAGTCAGTTTTCTATGTGAGTGCACAATGTAGTGTCCTAGTCTTTTGTTCCAAAACCAGGATTCCTTATGAAACACATTTAAACCAGAAACAAATTTCTTAACTAAGAATCAAAATCAATAGCATATACATTCTCATTTCTGAGAGCATTTAATATTAAAACATTTTTTGAATTAAAAACATTGCATAGATCATTTTCAAATTTAACATTAAAACTATCATCACACAACTGGGAAATACTAAGCATATTGTATTTTAACCCATCAATAAAAACTACCTTTGAAGTTAATACAGTGTTAGGGTTACCAATCTGACCTAGGACGACGATTTTACATTTAACAATATCACTGAATGTGAAATATCCACCATCAACTATAATCAGACTTTTGAAACATGAAAAGTCTCCTCTCATATGTCTTGAACATCCATTGTCCAAGTACCACAGAGTTTTACAGTATCTCTTTAAGCAACATCCCTGCAAAATAGATTAGACATGTGGTAACATTGGTACCCATATTTTCATTGGTCCTGAGAGGTTAGGAAGTAATACTTTGGGAACCCATACTTGACTCATAGATTCCCTATAATCAGTAGATATATTTTGAGACATAAACACGTTGTTTGGTCCTTTAGAGAATTATTTTTCAATAAATGGTCCAGAACTTGAACTAGTAGTGACTTGTCCATATTTTGGAATAAATTTATTTTTAATGATCCTTCTCTATCCTATATGATATCCTAGAATAGTTGTATATTTTAGGGAATTCTATTGTCCTAGAAACTAAGTCAAGGTATCTCTATCGGTAGTAAATTTTTCTAAATCCCTTTTCAATTGATCATTTGATAATTTGAGTTTAGTATTTTCTTTTAACAGCTGAGCACATTTTTTTCTCAATATTCAAACCATATTTATAATTATTATTTAGAGCATGTTGTATCTTTAATGATTTATATTTATCCATGAGTTCATTAAAGGTATCCTCAAGCATTCCATTGTATTCAAATAGTTTATCCTTGGTCATATTTTCATCATTTTTTGATTCACCTTCACTCCCAGAGTAATAATCATTAGGCATATGGGAATCAGGTGTTACCTTAGATGTTTTTGTCATCATACATAAGTTGGTGTGATTGTTCTGTTCACTTTCAGAAGCATCAGATCCACTAGATTTTTATTCTGAAGCACTCCAAGTGGATTTCATAGCCTTTATATATCCTTTTCCCTTATCTCCATATTTCTTCTTAAATTTATGCTTGGTTTAGTCTGTCTTCACATGATCTTTTTATTTTCACTCATAGTTGATTATTGAATTTTAATTCTCATTCCATTTTCGGTCTTTATTCCATTATCCTTTACTATCATAATTTCCCTTTTAGTTTGACTTCTTAAAGAATTTCTTCTTTCGGTAGAACTTTTTGAACCTTCTAGCAAGTTGAGCCATCTCCTCATCCCTGTCTAAATCTGACTCTTCACTAGTAGAACTTTCTTCAGGAACCTGAATTTTTTATTTGTCTTTTCACTTTTAGGTTGAAGTCATGAATGATACTGATTTCTTCCTTGTTTCTTCATCTACTTCTTGATTCACCTTAAGATGCTCTTAATTCATCATAAGCTTTCCAATTATTTTCATCACTGTTAGTTTTCACATCTCACAAGATTCTCAGATAGAAACAGAAGTCCCTCTCCATCCATCCGGTTGGCATCGAAGTAGTCTCATAATCTAGTCCTTATTGTCCACTGTTTTCCCAAGAAAACTCATAGTATTCACTCTATCATTGAACCTAAGATACATGTCATAAATGAGTTCATCCGGATTCATTTTAAAGTTATCATATTTAATAGTGTATGTATTTAATCTCAATTCTTTAACATTAGTTGTTCCCTCATGAGAAATAGCTAAAGTATCCCAAATTTCATATGCAATTTTACAAGTAGATATTCAATTGAATTTATCATCACCTAGAGAACAGTATAAGGATTTCATTGCTTTACAGTTATTGTTATATGAAGCTTTAGTCAATTGAGACCATGTGTCCCTAGTAGTAGCAGGAAATGTATGTTGTTCCTCAATTGTGTCCCATATTTTAGGTCACATGATCTCTAGATACATTTTCATTTTTAATTTCCACTGAGCATAGTTATTGCCATTAAAGAAAGGTGCCCTGTTAGTAGCAACACCCTCAACTCTAGTTTCCATTCTTACTCAGAATTTAAAGAACTGAAAATTTAGATATGACAAAAATTTTAAGATCAATTGGATACAACTAAATCACAGTTCAAAATAATTGGAAAACTTAAAAGTAAAATTAATTGGCATCTGATACCAATTGTTGGTCAGAGTGGATACTCAAGAGGGGGGTGGATTGAGTTCCAATTAAAATTTCTGATAAAAGCTATATGATTAAAATCCCCCAATTCCAAACAGCCCAGTCAATTAATGTAGTAGAAATATAAATGTATAATTGTTTAATAGGTTTCTTAAAATGTGATTAATCCTCATATGAATTTGTGTATAACACCAATTAAACTTTTAAAACAAGTTTTCTTAATTAAACAAATACACACACTAACAAAAACTAACTATCAAAGTGAATGTAAAAATAGTTTTCTGTTTTTTCAAAATATATGAAGTGGTTAATATCAAAACAAAGTATACGGGTATTTTCTAAACAATGTAAACAAGAGGTTCAGTCTTAATCCAAGACCTAATATTATCCAGTTGGTGATCACTAGCCACCAAGTAGTTTATATTAAAACGTGATACACTGCCTATATCGGGCTTTACAACAGTTTTCTCAAACTGTCCAGGGAACACAACCTCTACCACTATTCTTAATGGGAAGAAAAACAATACATACCACACACGATATCTTCCAAAGTTAACGTGGGAAATAAAAATAGGTGAATTTGATGTGAGGATATTCAGTATCCTCTAGTTTAAGCACAAGAGATAGTGTGTTCAATAGACTGACACACTTATCACAGATATAAAAGAAAGAAACACAATATAACAGTTATGTTGAGAAGAATTTAGAAGGCTCTATGTGTTTGCAGTTCAGCTCTTGACTCCTTGGAATGAGAAATGTTGAAGTTTGAGTCAGTCTCTGGAAGTTGTTTCTAAAAAAGATTGTCGCAACTCTAGGTTCTATCTTTCAGTGTTCTGCTTCTGGTTCTGATGTTTGATCAATAGTTGATGCACCACAGAAGGGGGGAATGAGTTTGTCCTAGAATGATCTTCGTGAATCTTATGGGTATTTTTGTGTTAATGCAGGATGGTTATGCTTTTTGATCTGGTGAGTAAGCTTTATCACACTTCTCATGAAACCCTTTCTTCATGTCTACAAATATTTTTTTTCTTTTTTTCCTTATCTCTCTTTCAGGGTATTTTCCTATTATATTTGAGTTCCGAAAATAGGAATTAGTATATCACCTTCAATATTTCTCATGCCTCATATTGTCCAATGTATTGTATCCATAAACGTTTACAATCCGGATTAATTAATGTTAGAGCATTTATTTTATCAAATATTAATGTTAAAATAATATTGAGAAATTGAAAAAGTGTGGAAGAATAAGAATCGGTAGACTGGTAATGGTAGCCTTCATATCGATAAGCTTTAACAGTAGGTGCACATAGGAAATCTCCAACTGTAACCTTTAACAGTATCTCTAAACCAGTGACTATGTAATGGTAACTTTGTTGTGGTGACCATGTAGTTGTAACCTTGTAACGATGAATATGTATTGTAACCTTGTAATGGTGACCATGTAACGGTGACCTTGTAACGGTGACTATGTAGCTGTAACCTTGTAACGGTGACCATGTATTAGTGACCATGTAACGGTGACCTTGTAACAGTGACCTTGTAGCGGTGACCTTGTTGTGGTGAGCTTGTAACTGTAACCTTGTAACGGTGACCATGTACTTAGATAAATTCTGCACTATAATCTTAATCAATCAAGTAGTGAGATTGAGAGTATATGAATATTACTCTATTGGAATAGGAAACATTAATGAACCATAATTAGTATAGAATGAATACATGGTTCTCACTTAAATGAAAACATATGATTTGGGATTATCAAAACAATGATTTGGTGTTATCAATGGATTATCAAAACAAGTGAGTCCAACACAAAAAAAAACTTAATTTCCTAAAATACAATTAAAATAATATCATTAGAAAAAAAACTAGGGTATTTGTGAGAATCAAAATTGATAAGATTTATTGAGTATTGTTGAGACAATACATTCCCAACAACCTTGAGTTATGGTCGACCCTATTGAGGAAGGAGTTCTACCTATATTGAGTGTAGACCAAGCTTCATCCAAGGGTAGGGTTCCGATTTCAAGTGTCGGTGGTAGAGATCCAAACTCAGATTAGGTATTGGCTTCAAATGAAGGTGTTTTGACCTTATTTTCAAATCTATATGTTGTAGGATTATGTTTTTGAATCTGTTGTAGATCCTGGTTATGCACACTATTTTCTATTTTCTTGAATTCAATATCTCTTGTTCTTTTTTTGTGTACCATTCTATCTCAGTATGGATTTATTTAATATAAATGTTTATCTTTTTGTTTAATACTCATATATGTTGTTTCCTTTGGAATAAATTATGAATATATTTAAAAATTAAATTAAAATATTTTGAAACATACTTTTAAAAAATGGATTACATTTTGGACTTTTATACATAAAAAATGGATGGGGTAAATTTTTGGGATTTTTCTATAATACTTGAATTTTTGGTGAATAGTAGAATACAAGAATTTATGGATCACACTAAATACATGATTTATTGGGTCATGAGTGATTTAAGGCTTATGAAATCCCACTAGAATCAAACTCACATACACTTATTTCTATTATGGGTCACATTAATCAACATTATTGGTTGTCTTGAGAGAAATAATAAAATAAAGTTTAAAATAATGGGGAAATCCTCCTCTCCTCCAATATAAAACCTCACTCACTCCCTCTTATCATCACTCATCTCAAGCCTTGTACATTGTCAAAGGTTTTCTCAAATATCCTCCTAAGATCCTCCCCCACATTTTGCATCATTTTTTCTCATATAAAGACCAAAACCTATCCCCTAAAAAGGTTCTCAAGGAAAATTACTTCAAGAGGTAAATTCCCTCTTCAATTCTTTTATTTTAAGATCCTTTATTTTTTTCATCCATCACATCCTTTCATAAAAATATTGTGATGACTCTAAAAACATACATGTACAAAATAAATTTATGATAAACGTCATCTCTCATTTCCCCTTCTTTTATATTAGAAATGAAAACACCATCTGAGATGTGTTAATTTGCCACATTCAATGATGAGGGGATTTCAATTTCTATTACCATCTTCAATTATGATCATGAAACAATTTTTATGGTCCAAATATACTATAATGTATTTATTTTAACTTATTTAAGTATCTATAATACTTTTGTACACAAGATATTAATTTATAAATCAAAAAGAGTTTGTTGTGATCAAGAATCACGGATTAACCCAAAAAATTGTCAATAAAGTTTTATACAATAATTCATCTTCACTCCCAATAACCAAATGAATTTTATAACCATGAAATAATTTTTATTTTTCACTAATAACCTACATCTTCCATTCTGTACAACCATTCTCATTCTAAATTTTTATTTGTACATCAATATAAGAAAACTGATCATCAAAACCAAGGAGGAAAACACTCCCAAACAATGAAATTGTATATCTTAACCTATCAAAAGTCTATGAATTAACCTAATAAGGTTATTATAAATAAATTAAATGTATAAGAGGTTATAAAATCATTAATTTATAAACATAAATTTGATTATTCAGGTCATTAATATCAAGTGAAGAACACTAACAGACTTAAGGGAAGGGTTTTCTACCTGAACATCCACTTTAATTCAGGTTACTCTTATTCTATAAATACCTCGATTAAATTCGTATGTATTCATATTTACTCTAAATATATTCATTTATAATGTTATATATATATATATATATATATAAACCATAATACTACATTCATTTATGTGGATTTATATGTTTTAGAAGGATCTTTCAAAAATCCTTCTTGTAATACAAGCCTGATTCAAGGAAATTTCTTAAATCTGTACCTTTTTTCAAGGGATCTCTATAGTATGTTTTGGGAAACCATTATATTTAAAAAAATATCTCATTTTATTATGAAAATACTATCTTAATTTACTTCTAGTTTTATGTAATGTGTTCTTCAAAAGAACTCATCTTTTCAAAGTAAAAAAGTACTTATCTCAAGAATTTCTCGTTGATTTTATAAGAGTATTTTCATCTATTTAAACACTCATGTTGAATCATATGTATTATTGGGATTATAATTTTTTGATATAATCTGTCATTTTTAATTCAATGGTCTATAATTATTTTGATTATGGATGTGATGTCTTAAAACCAATCACCAATTTACTCTGAATGGTTAGTGTTTATGCTTAATGTTCAGGGAAAGTTATTTACATTTCGTATATTACTTTAAATATGAATGTATATGTTTTTTATGTTTATCCCTATTCATATGAATAAGGCATTGGACTTAGTAAGTATTGGATGGGGCTTGCTATAGCCCCTCGATGCATCGGTAGGTCTCATGAGAAAAACTATGGTCCTGGCATGAGACCTTGACAAAATGGATATTTATGGTCTAGGCATGAGGCATTGAAGGTATGGGTATTATATCCCCCATTATGAATTACCTAATTATGAAAATATTATTAATAGTTCATGTGGTTATTAGACTATTAGAGTAGACATGATTATGTTTTTTTATTGAATTATTTATTCATCTTGGATTCATTCCATAATGTTTTCAAGTTTATATTTAAAGGCATGTGTTTTTTGTTATTAATCATGCCTAATGTTTTTGTTTGTTATTTCCTCTGCTGTATTACTTACCCTTATTAGAATTTGTGCTCACCCATTTCTTATGTTTCATTTTCTCAGGATATGAAGAAGTTTATTAGGATGTACCTGCAATCATAAACTTATAGTTGTTGACATTCCCAACAAAACATATATATTGTATTTCATTTCAAGTTGTAAAGTTTAACTTATTTGTGTGTCTGGATTCCAAATCTACTAAACTAATCGATCCTTCAGGATGCATATTCTTTGTTTATATGCTAATGTAATAATATAAGGCACCATCTCTAGGCAATTGGGGTTGGGTCCTTACATTTGTAATTAGATGAAGTTTAGTAGAAAACAAGGATACTATATTTTATGAATGTGGATTAGGGAACAAACCCCTATGATATTCAATGAGGATAAAACATACAAGAACATCCTATAATTTTTGGTAAGGAATATATTGTGTGAATATTTCTAGCAAATACATCTATGTCTGGATACTACAAGTGGACGTGGTTCTGGTATATATGTACTTAGGAGTAAAAACTCAAACAAGGAGTTTTGGGATTGAATTGGGGTATCCTAGTACACAAAAAATGGGCCTTACTGCGCACCTGGTTTGACACTCCTGGGGGATATGCTTAGGATAATTCACATTTTCTTTACAAGCAATTATAAAGGATTTAAATGTAAATTTTTCCTCAAGGAAATCATCTTTATGATTATGATATTATCTATGTATAGAATTTCAATTTATGATATATTTTTTTCTACATTGAGATTATACATTATGATTCATAACCTAATATAGTGTATGTCATTATTTAGAAGTAGCACCTAGTTGAAGGAATGGAAACTGCCTGAACACACATATCCCATTTAGGGATTTCCCTCTGATGCAAGATAATGATGTTAACTTTGGAGGTACGATGGGTGCTGAGAAACATAAAACTATACTTGGAAAACTGACTTAGGTTATGAACATTAACCTTACCCATATGGATCATCCTAATACACAATGAGGAAGAGCTATGTTGTATTTTTTTATGTGAAAATAGCCTCCATCATTCAATGGGACTACAAACCCATTTTTAGCTGAGTAGTGGATAAGTTCCCTAGAGAATATATTTCTTTCATTGGGATATAACGCAAGAGAGAAGGTTGTCATGGAATTTTATCGTCTATCATAAGATGCATATAAATGGTGGTCATTACCAAAACACTGAAGCGGAAGAATAAATAGAAGACATGGAAAGGAGGTATTTTAAGGAAATATCCCTAGAAAAATATTCTCCACGTGAACAATGAGCATATTTGGAATGGAAATTACTGAATCTAAGGCAGAATGAGGATAAAAATGTTTCAAAGTATGAAAATAAATTTACAAGGTTAGAATGGCGTGTCACGGTCTACATAAATAATCCATGTAGCAAGATTTATCGATTATTTTATGGTTTAAAACCATTCCTATGAAGGGCACTAGTCTCCCAGAATTTCTCATCATATAATGATATATTCTCAAATTCTATCAAGATGGAAAATAAATTGTATAACACTTATGACATTGAAGAAGACAAGAGAAGAAGTGGGCTTCCAAAAACATAGAAAAGGTATATAAGGAAAAGGGTAAGAAGGGAAGAGTTGACCTTCTATCATATAGTAATTATATGAAGAAACACCTTGTAACTCACATGAATGGAATTAGATTCTGTTATAAGTGCGGAGAAAAAGTCCACCTATCTCGGGATTTTAAGGGGAAGAAATAAGATACCAATGTTTTATTCTACAATTGATGGTATATGGGACATTATTCACATTAATTTACTAACATTAAGGGAATCATTCCCCAAATAAGTATAAGGGAGCAAGGCCCATCTTAGGTTGTCATAACTGCATAGGTTATATTTCATAACAATGTGGTGGTATGTACTTTAATTATTAACTCAAACTTAGTGAATGCTTTATGTTATTTTAGATCATTGCATTATTTCATATCTTACCAGTTTTCCATGAAAATTAAATATTTCTAATTTGATTTTATAAGGAAGTTTTTAGTCAAAACTTTTAAATAAAGTATTAATGTAATAAAGTGGTGTTAGGAAATACCTATTATGGTATATAAAAGTGCTTTATATTATGATTTTATTGCCATACCCCTGATTTAATTTCATATAATTTTCAGTATGGATTGGATTTTAAACCATGATGCAAAAATTAATTACAAGAAGAAGAAGGTTACAATTTTTTAGAATGATGTGGAATCCCTTATCTTTAGGGGAAAAAAACACCATCGGATTCTCATCTATATCCACTCCCATTATCTCTACTGAATTAAATTATTAAAGAGGAATGGCATTCAATAACTATAGTTGAGAAAAATAATGTCCATATAGAGGATTTACCTATTGTGAAAGAATATTTTGATTTATTTCTGGAGGAATTACCTAGACATCCTCCAGAGTGGGAAATTGAGTTTCCCATTGGCTTCATTCTTGATTCAAGGCCCATATCAAAGACCCCTTATAGAATGTCCACTATGGAATTAGTGGAACTGAAGAAACAATTAGAGGAATTGAGTGATAAAGCATTTATTCACCCTAGTGTTTCTCCATAGGGAGTCATTTTTCTTTTTGTTAAGAATAAAGATGGATATATGAGGTTGTGCATTGACTACATGGATATCAATGATATACCAATAAATAAAAACCTTCCCCTACCTCAAATTGATGATTTATTTGATCAACTTCATGAAGCTCAATATTTATCGAAGATTGACCTTCGATCTGGATAACATCAGTTCCCTGTGAGGAAGGAAGACATTCTAAAATGAGCATTTGGAACTAGGTATGAGCATTACGAGTTTACAGTAATGCCTTTTGAGATAACTAATGCACCCTTTGTTTTCATGGATCTAATGAATATAGTTTTCAAGGAATATATTTATGAATTTATGGTGGTATTTATTGATGATATATTAGTATACTCCAAAATCTATGAAGATTCTGAAAATCACTTGAAAATTATTTTGAATACTCTTAGATGAAATGAATTATATGGGAATTTTAGCAAGTGTGAATTTTGGATTCAATTGGTTTCCTTTCTTAGCCACATTGTCTATATGGATGGAATATTTGTTGATCCTATGAAGACAAAGGTTATTCAATAATTTCATACTCCAATTAAAATAACTAAGGTATGTAGTTTTGTTGGTTTATCATATTATTATTAGTGTTTCATTTAGAATATCACTCATTTATCCAACCCAATGACCAAGCTTACACATAAAGGGGATACGTTTGTGTAGACAAAAGAATGTGAGGACTATTTCAAATAATTGAAGAGGAGATTAGTGAATGATATGATCATAACCCTACAATCGTGGAATAATGATTTGGTGATCTATATTGATGTATAAAATAAAGTACTTGGTTGTGTCCTTAAGCATAATGATAGAGTTATTGCATATGCATCAAGGCTATTAAAAATTATTGAACAAACCTATCCTACTAATGATATTGAGTTAGCGGTTGTGATCTTTTCTCTAAAAATATGGAAACAATATCTCTATGCTAAAATACATGATATATATATAAATCACAAGAGTCTAAAAATATATTTTCTCACAAAAAGAAATCAAAATAAGGCAAAAAACTGGCTCAAACTACTCAAGGATTGTGATTGTTCCATACACTACCACTCAAGAAAGGTAAATAAAGTATCTGATGCATTGAGCAGGAAGGATCAAGGAGTTTTAAACAAAATGAGGATTGAAAGAGATTCGGTGTTCTTGGATCTAATAAGGGTGGAAATGGGAATTATCAAAAAAGGTAAAACATCATTAATTTTTCAATTGATTGACCAACCATCTTTATTATAAAGGATTAAAAGCTATCAGCCTGATGATGAGAACCTTCAAAAAAAATTAATGTTGTGGAGATGGGATCTTGGTTGAATTTGTATGTGAATATGGAATTCTGAAATTTGGGAAGAGGCAAAGTATTCCCTCTATACCCGAGCTGAAAAGGGAGATCTTCAATGATTCACATAGCTTCGATTTCTTTATACACCCTGGTAGCACTAAAATGTATAGTGATTTGATAGTACATTTCTGGTATGACAGTATGAAGTGGGAAACTTCTGATTATGTATCTAGATGTGTTGTCTATAAATAAGTGAAGGTCTAACAACAACATCCTCAATGAGTCATAAAACCTTTACCTATTCCTACATCTAAATGGGATGAGATCACCATGGATTTTTTTACTGGATTGCCCAAAACTCCAAGAAAGAATGATGCAATATGGGTAACTGTTGATCGACTTAAAAAATCTACACATTTCCTCGCTATAAGAGAGGATTTTACACTGGAGTGTATTAAACGACTATATATCAATGATTTTTTAAGACATCATAGAAAACCTATTTAAATAGTGTCTGGTCGTGATACACAATTTATGTAGAAATTTTGGAAAAGTCTTTCAAAATCTATGGATATTTAGATTCGTTTGAGTACATATTATCATCCTAAAACTGATAGTAAATCGGAAAGTATGATCCAAAATTTAGAATACATGTTGAGATCATTCGCATTCGACTATCATAGTATGTGTGATCAGTATTTACCCTTGGTGAAGTTTTCCTACATTAATAGTTTCCATTCCAGTATTCAAATGGCACCATATGAATAATTTTACGAAAATAGATGTCGTACACCAACATGTTGGGATGAAGTTGGTGAAAGGAATATAGTGGTCCTAGAGCTTGTGGAGGAAACAAAAGTGAAGGTAAATACAATTCAAGTACATATCAATTAATCTCAAATATGGAAACAAAGCTATGCTAATAATTGAAGGAAGGATTTGGAGTTTCAAGTGGGAGATCATGTTTTCTTAAAAGTATCTCCATGGAAGGGTGTTATAAGTTTTGGGAAGAAAGGAAAACTAAGCCCTAGGTTTATAGTCCCTTTTAAAATTATAGAGTGAATTGAAGTTTCTGAATATCATTTAGATATTCCACCTAGCCTTTCTAATGTACACAATGTATTCCATGTATCATTGTTAAGAAAGTATATGCTAGACAAAACACATTTCCTCACTTCTGAATGCATAGAATTGGAACATTACATATCTTACTATGAAGAGCCTATTCAGATTATGGACACTAAAGAAAAAGTTTTGAGGAATTAGACTACTAAACTGGTAAAGATACTTTGGAAAAATCATAAAATCAAAGAGTAAACGTAGGATCCAGAGGAGATTATGATTAAGAACTACCCAAATCTCTTTGTGGGGTAACATTCCAGTAATTTCGAGGATAAAACTTTATGTGAGGGTATAATGTAACACCCCAAGATTTTGAAAATAAATTTAATATTGAATTCATGAAAAACTGAGTCTCTATAAAACACCACTTTGTTATAACCTAGCCAGTAAACAAAATTTTTCCACCTCTTTTATTTTAATTTCTTAAAACTAACATACACGGTTGTGTTTATTAAGATATTTTGAGTCTAATAAGATAAACTTAATTTTTCAACAATAGAAACATACCCTTATGAATGGTAACATGCCCTTATGAATAGTAATGTTACTCTTATTAATTTTAATGAATAGTAAATCATCCAAAAATTGAAACTTCACCCATGCATGTATAAATACAATTTATACATCTTATAAGTGAAAAAAAATCATAGTATATGTATTGGTATTTTTGTATGTCATAAATATTTTAAATACAATTTTCTGATTTATTTAATAATTTAAAATGGAAATTTATTTTCATAAAATTAAATCATCAATTTTCACTTTATTTTATTATAGTTATAAGATAATTTTAATGAACCATGATAAATTTCTCAAGGTTTTATAAAACGAGTTATAGTTTTAAAGTTGTTTTTTTGGAATAAATTATGATTTTATTTAAAAATTAAATTAAAAATATTTTGAAAATTATTTTCAAAAAATGAATTACATTTTTTAATTCTATACTTTGAGAAATGTTTGGGGTAAATTTTTGGGATTTTTTTAAAATAATTGAATTTTGTTTGAATAGTAAAATACGATAATTTCTGATAAATGCTAAATACATGATTTATTAGGTCATAAGTGGTGTAAGGATGGTGTAATCCCACTATTTTTGAACTCACATGAATATATTACTATTATGGTTCACATTAATCAATTCTAGTGGTTTTGAAATAAATAATAAAATAAAAAGTAAATAATTGGAAAACCCTCATCTCTTCAACTATAACCCCCCCCCCCCCCAACTCCCCCTTCTCTTCACTCCTATCAAGCCTTGTTACTTATATAACTCCTCAAATATCCTCCCAAGCTTCTCTCTGAATTCCAACATCCCTTGGTCTCATATAAAGACCAAAACCTCTCCCATAAAGAGGCTCACAAGGAAGATTACTTCAAGAGGTAAATTCCTCTTTTCATTTCTTCTATTTCAAGTTCCATTCTTTTTTTCTTTCCTCACCTAATTCCATCCAAATGTTTTGATGACTTAAATACCTTACATTTACCAGAATTTTGTTGTCATAAAGTAATAATTCTTCATCATATGTCTTTTCACCTTCGTTGATACTATAAATGAAAACACCATTCAAGATGTGTTAATTTATCACACTACTGGAAAGACGACCTATACCCACAGTTCAAAACCGTGGGTATAGCCCCCAAAACCCTGGGTATAGCCTATACCCACGGTTTTGGGAACCATGGGCTGGAAAGGCATCGCAATAGGGGTCTCAGCCTATACCCACAGTTTTGGAGAACTGTGGGTATAGGGGAGTCAAAGTGTGGCACAACACTGCCCCCACGGTTTGAAAATCGTGGGAATTTTATATTTAAAAAATGAATCTGGTGGGATTCGACCATGGGACGCCCAGCAAACAGACCTCCCTCACTGACCAACCGAGCCAAGAACATGTTCGATATATCTATATATATATATATATATATATATATATATATAGACAGTTATCTAAAAATGAGGCAGGAGGGAATCGAACACGTGACCGGTTGGATCAGGATATGCCGCCTGACCAACTGAGCTGCGGAAATTCTGTTAATATATAAATACATTTATATACTTATATTTTTTTTCAAGTTTGGGGACGAAGCCTCATTTATTATTAAATCAATGAAAAGACCTCTTTAACTGGGTTGAGGAAGACCCATTAAATAGACCAAAGGCCCAGTGATAATTTAGCCCATTACATGGCCCGTAGGCCCATTTTTCTGGCCCAAAGCCCATTCTGTGAATAGTACTGCTACGGTACCCCTGTGCTGCTATAGTTCTGCACAGTACCCGCTACTACTATAGTACTCTGTCGCCGCTACAGTGACCTGCCGCCGCTACAGTACCCGCCACTGCTATAGTGCCGCCACTGCTACAGTACTGCTACAGTGCCTGCACCCAATGGGTTTTCAACCCCCATTTTTCATGTAGAATTAAGGGGTGCTTACCACTAAGCCAACCCCCAACTACATTTATATACTTATATTAATTATAACTCATTTATTAAAAAAACACTCATCGTGATTCGAACAGCAGATCGATTTCTATAACACAGACTGCCTTAACAACCAACCTATGTAAATTACATGTATTTATATGTGTATCTTTGTAATTCTATTAATCTAAATGGTGTTCGTGCCAAATTTTTTTGTTGTCCTGCGTAATTTTTTTCCCCGCCATAATACGGGAAATCTATACCCACGACTTGGCCAAACCGTGGGTATAGGTCTTTAGAAAAAACCCCAATACCCACGGTTTTGAAAAACCATGGATATATGTCTTCCGAAAAAACCTTATACCAATGGTTTGGCCAAAACCGTGGGTATACATCTTGAAAAAAACACATATACCCACGGTTCTACAAAACCGTGGGTATTGGTCTTTAAAATATCTATCCTCGCGGTTTTGGGAAAAACTATGGGGATTGATGACCTATACCCACAGTTTTACAAAATTGTGGGCATATATCCCCATATTACCCCTATACCCACAGTTTTTTGAAAATTCGGGGTTATAGGCCCATTTTCCAGTACTGTCACATTCAAGGATGTTGGGTTTTCAATTTCTATTAACATCTTAAATTATAGTCATGAAAACATTATTATGGTTTCAAAAGACTATAATATATTTATTATAACTTATTTAAGGATCTATAATCCTTTGATACACATTATATTAACTTATAAATCAAAAACAGTTTGTTGTGATAAAGAACCTCCAATTAACCGAAACAATTGTCATTAATGTCTTATATAATGATTCATATTTACTCCTAATAACCAAATGAATTTTATAATCATGTAATATTATTTTTTTTCAATAATAGCATAAAAATACTATTATGGACAACCATTCTAATTATAAATGTTCATCCATACATGAATATAAGTAAACCGATCATGAAAACCAAGAAGAAAACACTCCCAAACAACGAAATCGGATCTCTTATCCCATGAAAAAGCCATCAATAAACCTAATAAGGTTATTGTAAATAAATTAAAAGTATATTATCTTTTATAATAATTAATTTATAAACTGAAATTTGATTATTAAGGTTATTAAGATCAAATGAGGAAGACAAATAGACTTAAGGTAAGGGTTTTCTACCTGAACCTCAACTTTCATTCGAGTTACTATTATTCTAAACTTACCTCAATTAAATTATTATTTATTCATATTTACTCCTCATATATTCTGTTCTAATGTTCTTTATATATTTAAATATCATAATCCTACTTTAATTTATGGGGAGTTATATGTTTTAAAAGGATCTTCCAAAAATTCTTCCCGTAATACAACCCCGATTCAAGGGAATTTCTCAAATTCTTAACTATTTTCAATAGAAATCTATAATATATTTTTGGAAACTGTTATATTTATAAAATATCTCATTTTTTAATTAAAATATTATATTACTTCACTAATGTTTTTCGGCAAAGTTTTTTCATAAGTACTTCTCTTTTCAAAGTAAAAGAGTATTTATCTCAATAACTACTCGATGATTTTATAAGAGTATATTCATCTATTTAAACACTCATGTTGATTATTATTTAATATTGGGATTAATATTTTATGATATCATATACCATATTTAATTGAATTGTTTATTATTATTTTGATTGTGGATGTTCTATCTTAAAACCATTCACCCATTTACTCTAAATGGTTAGGGTTTATGCTTAATGTTCATGGAAAGTTCTTTAAATTTCATATATTAGTTTCAATATAAATATTTATGTTGTTTATGTTTATCCCCATTCATATGAGGAATTTATTGGACTTACTATGGGTTGAGTGGGACTCGTTAATTCCCCTCAGTGAATCAGTAGGTCTTATGAGACAAACTATGGTCTTGGCACGAGGCCTTGACAAAATGGATAGTTATGGTCTTTGCATGAGGCCTTGAAGGTATAGTTAAGATGTCCCGCATTATGAATTCACTCATTATGAAAATAGTATTGATTGTTCAAGTGGTTGTTATACTATTAGAATATCCATGGTTATATTTTATTATGCAATTATTTGTAAACCTCTTATTCCTAGCATAATTTTTTCATGTTTATTTTTAAAGGCTTGTGTTTTTAGTTATTCAATATTCCTAATGTTTATGTTTATGCTATCTTCTACTGTATTTATTACCCTTACTGAGAGTTTGAGTTCACCCTTTTTTTATGTTTCATTTTCTCTGGACATGAATATGTTTATTATGGTCGACCTTCAAGGATAATCTTATAGTTTTAGATGTTCCCAACAAAACATATATGTTTTATTTCATTTCAAGTTATAATATTGAACTTATGTATGTATCTTGTTTCCAAATATACTAAACTACTCAGTCCTTCATAAAGCATATTTCTTGTTTATATGCCAATGTAATAATATAAGGCATCGGCTCCAAGAAACTTGGGTCGGTTCCTTATAGTATGGATATGTATATATATATAGTATATTCTATTCACTTCAATTTAATTCCTCATCATGTTTGAAAACATCATTGTTTTCTGATATTTTTGAATCCATTGTGGTTCGCATTAGGAATATAAAATATGGTTAATAAAAACAAACATTGAACTAAAATATTATATATATATATATATATATATAGTTATAGTGTTATAAATTCCTAAAAATATAGCCTTAATAGTTATTTTTTCTTCAAGAACTAGTTATGAATACTATTCATCTACCTTGGTCAACCAAATTTATCTGCAATTTATAAGGTAAAGAATTATTTTTATTGTTGGTTGTGTAATGTGTGTATTTATTTTATTGTCTTTTTTGTACTAAATTATAGTACATATCATGATTATTTTTTATAATTATAATGTAACTGATTTATCTTCCAAAGTATAATGATTTTAAAGACTTCTTCATAAATATAATTATGAATTATTGTTTAGATTGTTTTTTCACACAAAATAATTGTCCGTCTATATTTAAAAAGGGAGATTCTAATTTTATTTATGTAATTTGATGGAAGGGGAAAAATATTTTCTTAAATTTTACATATTTGACTTGTATTTGAAAGTTTAATTAATCTTTGAAATATATTATATATAATTATTTCAAATCCCATGTTTTACATAAATATTATTTTCAAGTTTTATTTTTAATTTATGAATTGTGTATATATGTAATTTTGAATCTTAGGATCGACATATATATAATTGAGTATAATTTTTCTTACTCCAATTTTATTTAATTAAAATTCATGTAAACATTACATTTATGGGTGTAATATATTGTATAAAAACATATATATATATATATATATATATATGAGTTATTCAATGTTCATAATCATTGGATTATAATTTAAGGTCCATAATTATGTATATATATAAATTTACATCATAGATTTTATGTTATTCAAAACATATATACATGTATATATATCTCTAAATTTTTTTGGAATGATGGATGTTTATTTACAAAATGTTACCTAGTTAATTTTTTGTGCCTCACAAAATTATTTATTTCTTGCAATTGTTTTAAGATGAAAAAATTATATATATCTATAATTTATATGAATATCAATTTTTTATTTCTATTAATTTTTTGTGAAGGTTTTATATAATAATGTCATTATTTTATTCATAGAATTAATTAAGAAAATGTGTCTTTAATATTCTTATTCAAGATTGAGTTTTAAATTAAAAATGATATTAATTTATAAAAATTGTATGTCATGAAATGAAAAAATAATTTCTGAAGACATTGAAAGTTCATGAAAGGCCTAAATGGCATGAGTTTTGGTTGTATCCAAATTCCGAAGCGTTTTAATGAAAATTAGTATTTATATATGATTATATATAAAACAGTGTGTGAATGTGTATTTAATGCATTGATATGTTTTTAAATCGAAAACTCATATAATAAATTTATATATATATATATATATGGAAATATAAAAATGTGTTTTTTATAAAATTGGAACTTGAACATTATAAACATGATCGAGAGTGGGGAGTGAACCCGCCCCTCAGGAAAGTTGGTAGGCCCAAACAACCTTCAACGTTTCTTGTGGCCTCATGGTTTTACTTTTAGGAGCATTATTAATGTTCTCCAAAAAGTCATTGGATTAGTTTTAAATCATTTTCAATGTATAATTATTTTCAAAACATTATTATATTTTACAAACATATATGAAAATTTTATTTTAAATATCCTTTTAAAAAACCCCTAACTAGAAAAATAAATGTTCACCCTATGTTTTAAATTTATTTACTATACGTTTAGAAAAAAACCTCTGTATTGTGAGGTAATTTGAGGAGGTAATGCATGTGATGTATTTTTTCTTTATTTAATTTTATTCTGTAAAAATTTTAAGTTGTAAGGAATGTATCTAATTCCTCAGAACCTAGATTGGAAAATTTTCTAGTATGTAATAAATTTTTCTTATTTTTTATGTTTATTTTATAAAAAAAATACTTAGCATTTTTTACACTGAACCTGAAAGCATAGGTTCGGTTCGTTATAAGTTGGGTATCAAAGTATCAATGCTCTTATTCTAGGTATCTCACCAACCATGGTAAATAAGTATAAATTATAATCATAAACCTCAATGAATTTATATGACTGTATGATATTCCATAAGATATAATCCATTGGTTCTATCCACATAATGTGTACCTACTAATTACCACATTAATCTATTTTTCATATCACAAATAAAACCCATTATAACATATATATGAATCGATTTAAGTTAACCATTACATATCATAATTATCCATTATACTCCATGATGATCATCAGATATAGATAACTCAATTTCATAATTTGAGGGGATCTTTATCATTAAACAATTCATGAAAAATAAACTTCACAACGTAAGAATGTATGATAAATAGATACCTTTATTATAATTACATGATATATATATAACCATTAAATCCAATATCTTAAATATTTAATGACCATCATATCTGCGTGAATCTCATGTTGTATCTATATAAATGGTTTTTGAACATAACTTCCATATTTAATTATTGTCCCATCACGATGTGACTATTTCATAAAATACATTCACTAACCTCTTACCAAAGGTCATTGATTAAGAAATCTTGTTTGAATAATGGTTTGACTTAATAATCATATTACATTAGTTCAACTATTTGAATTTATATTAATACTCTTTAAATTCATAAAAAATGTAATAAGGCCATCTTATGTTATCTACTTATAACTCTTTATAAGTACATAATCATCATCCTTGGAACCCTTTCTATCAATCTTATTTCCTTGAAATCATTCTGAAATAATGTATCTATTTACAAAGTTACATTACTAGTACATCCTAAAATATTTTAGGATAAAGTGATATCCACTTTGTTATTGTATATAATATAAATATTTAAATTTCTCCTTTATGTGATTCCCATAGCACCTTTAGGATACCAGGTCATACACTTTGTATAATTCATGGTATAATCATTTAGGGGGTAATTATGTACAGTTATTATGGTAACTAAATAAAACTATTTAAAATTTTATTTTCCATCACATGTCCAAAATTTCATTAGGTTATTAAGAGAAAAATACATTTATTCTAAGACTAGTATAATCTTTTAATAATGAACTATATTTATTTTCTCAATGTAATTAAATTTATCTATTTATATTTTCCATTACTATCACATTTCCCTTCTCTTTATGAAATAATTTAAATAATCAAATGTACTAAATATGGTACAATACTTTTTATTAAAATTAAATATATTTATGTACAAACATACTCCTAGTATCCTCTATGACATTATATTTTCTTAAAAATATAATTATAAGATAAAAAACTATATTGTTTCTTAAGAAATAATATTAATTTTTTAGTATAAATATTTGAAAAATAAAATATTTTTCTATATCTCCAATGGAATTATTAATGTTTAGAGTATTTTTCCATTGAAAATAATATATAATTAAATTATTTCATTTATAGTAGGTGTAAAAAACTTCCTTATATTTTAATAAACATGACAAAAACTTAATCCTTGATAAAACACTTTTATCCATGTATTCTTATCAAAACAAGTTATAGAATATAGTGAGTCATAATCATAGGTTATATAATTAATTATCTCATGTAACTTTTAAGAACACATTTTTAACACATCATGTCATTTAAGAGAAGTGATATAAAGATACACTTCCTTTACCTAGAATCATCAAAGCATGATAAACTTCATTATATTCAAAACATTGATATAGAAACTTGTTACTATATCACTTGAATTAATATTATATGCTCTTTCAATTCGACCTTTTCTTTTAAACTCGTTTATATTTAAAAAATTGTAATATGTACATTTGTTATCATATACCCTTCAAAATTAATGAATGTACTTCTATAAAATATACAGTTGATATTCATATTCTATTAATCTCCCAAAATCCATTAGGTATTCTAGACAATCCAATTTCATGGAATCAAAATACATTGTTGAAAAAGACATCAATATTGAAAATAACCTATAAAAGGGTTATTGATAAAATATTATTAGATTTCCCAACATTTTCACTTTTTTTATTAACTTTTAAATTATTATACATCCTGTAATACACTATAACATTGATATCTTATTCCTAGTAAATTTATTATCAACAATTTGATAATATCGAGTAAATTTTATTGAATTCATTCCTCATTTTTAATCGTATCCAAAGATGAAAATATAATGAATTATTTATCAAGATTAATCCTTATTCAAATTATTTAGTCTCTCTAGTCATATTCAATCAAATTTTTTGCATGATACTATAATTACTTAGGTCAATTATAATCTTTTTCCTTTGAAACTGTAAATAACTTATTCCATTATTCAATAATAATTTTTATTATCTTTTTGAAAAATTCATTATTTGTTTAGTCTAGAAGAATATTTCCTAACATGAAAAATATTATTCTTTCCCATGAAATTTTATTAAGTTATGATTCATTGGTGTTACTTATTTTAGATATTATTATTTCAAGGATTAATATAAAGTATTCTTTGATGATAATGATCCATTTATCTAAATAATAATATTTTTTATTAGATGATTATCATTTCTTATATCTATTCACTGATTAAATGTAATGATATTAACCCACTAAAATTGATGACCCTGTACATCGTATTCATTTAGTGAGCCAAGATTTATATTTCAGTGTGAAATGACCTGTCAATGGTGTTAAAATAATCATTGTAGTTATTTTTGTATGGATTAATCTCAATCAAAAACATTTTTTATAATAACCCTTAATATTATATGGATAAAATTTTATTCTATAGTATATGTGAAATAAAAAATCAGGGTTAAATAACCCATGAAATAAATTTCTTTATATTTAATATGTTTGATGGTTTTCCAAATACGAAACAGTGAGCCTAAATAAACTTTAATATATAAAAAAATTATAAACTAATAGACAAATTAGTGGGTATGAATATTAATAACAATATATTTAAAATTAATTTTTTCCTATTGATTATAAATAAATTTATAATCTTTTAATATAAAAATAGTTGTTTTCAAAAAAAACATGTATTTTTTTCTAGAAGATGGTTTAGTCACTCTTTGTTCACATTACTTAAAAATAATTTTTAACTTTTATAGAAAATATATTTGATCAAATGAAATAAAATTTAAAATAATAATATTAAAATTATCTTATGGTGAAATTGTTTTCTATTTTTCTGAAATGTTACATTTTTTATGAATAGTGGAAAACACTGATTTTTATTGAAAACAAAATTTTGAGTTAAATAATTTAAATGGTTAATTACATATTAAATTTATTTTCAAGAACAAAATAGTTCAATTATATTAAAATTTATGTATTTTATTTCATTATAATCAATTTCATATTGAATTTTTATATTAAAAACTTTTATCTTATGAGAATTTTCTCATCGAAATCCTTCTTTTCGTTGCATCTATAGGAATAATTTTATATTTGATTATTCAAATTATGTTAATTGAATATGGAAATTTTGATTTCATATTTAGATTGAGAATAATTTATATTTTATATATTGATTAAATTAATTTTTTACAATTATTGATATTAAAATTAGTTAAAATTAATTATTTTAGTCAAGGAAAAAACTAATTTATAGCGGGTTAAACTGAGAAGATAAGCATTCAAATTGACCTAATAATTTTTTCAACACAAATTTTATTTCCCAATTGTAACCTTATAACCTATAATTCATTAGTGTTACCATTTTGAATCTAGAGTCATGATATAATCATGGGTGTAATTGATTATTTTTGAATAATTCTATGTGTGTCCTCTCCCTCACTATTAACCAATATCCTCCACTATTCACAAATTCTAGAACATTTTTATGATAAAATACCTAACCAAATAACTTCATTACTATCATAATAGGATCATATATCTCATGGTTGTATCGTAATGTAATGTTAGGTATGGTTTTTGTAAAAACCAAAAGTTGTTCTCTGAATAAGAGGTAACATTCCGAAATGGTCGATTTCACTTTATTTCGTATTCCACCTCCCAAAAACAATATTTGATTATTATGATATAATGAAACAAATATATAACATATAATGATCTATTATTATCATAATGTAATAACCTATATCCATTTTATCTTCTTTAAAATGGGAAACAAAAATGTTGATAATGTGTACAACAGACTACCACCTTGCGAACCGTTTTAGTTTGTCTTCCATCACCACCTTTCATGGTGTGATATGATAATTTAATTTAAAATTTTTTATTTTTTATGATATTATTAATCTTATGAAATTATAATATCACATATACCTTCTTACATTCCATGTTGTTTAAAAGATGATAATGTAGCTCTTATGTACAACAAACTTCCACATTGCAAAGTGATGTCATTAATTTTTCACTTAATATTTTCATAGAATCTAATAAGAATAAATTTAATAAATTTATTTAATATATATTATATTTTTTTTATTCTTTAATATTAATAAATTACCTACTTCTTTATCCTTTCACTCGTTAATGGAATGATATTATTGATCATACGTACGTATGGCCTATCATCTTTATGATAAGATGTGATTCATTTTTCCTATACAACCATAAAGACTGATTATAAAAATTAATATAACAACTAAATATGATATTAATAACACTAATATCATTCTATGTATTATTTATCTATATCCTATACCAATGAGAAAAAAAATTATGATAAAACAAGCATGAGAAAACAAGGCAGTTAACACCCCGAGCAATGAAAATAATGATTGAATAATAAAAAAACAAGTGATAAAATGTTATAATATTATAGTATATGATATTATAAATATAATATGGTTTTTTATAAATTAATTAAATTCTAATAAACAATATAAATGAGTTTAAATCTTTTAAAACCAAAAAAAATCATGAGGCAATGGATTTTTTCTCAATTTCATTTCATTAAGGAATATTGTAATGATATAAACCTGATTCATTTTATATGGTGTATATAAGTTCCATTTGCAATGTAATATCATGATTCCATAATTATCAATGTTAATTTATTTTTATGTTTGAAATATTTCATCCTAAGGTATCATAACTTAATTAAAACCAAGTGGTAAATTATTTTATTTCACAATTTATTATCATTCAGTTATATTACTTATTCATTGTATTTAATATTTTGAGAATATTAGTTTAATCTATTTTGTATATAAAATTTTATATTTACAAACAATTTATAAGTATTTTCATTTGATATGTATAACTGATTCATTATATAAGTCTCACTTCAATTTTATGATCTTTGGAGGGGATTATTTCACAACCTCATTTAAATTGGGATTGATTGTGATTGAATATACATTGAAGAAAATTATTTGATCATTATATAATAAAAACCGTTCATTGTATTCTCTTATAGTTACTCATGATGTTTTCAATTAAACGAACCATGAATTGAGGAACTATACTAAGAATGATATGAAAGGATATACTAGAGGTAATAATGTTATTATTGAAAACAATTTTTTACTTTTTATTATAAAATGTAATATAGGAATCATGTATGTATATAGTTTACCATGACTACAAAACTATTCAGTATTTTGTGATGTTATTTCCTATATTTTATGAACATATAATAAAACAAGCTCTGGTTTACTATAATTGGGGTGATTATAGTTAATATTAGAGGAAGATTATTAGAATCCCTAGGAACTAGATTTAAGAAAACATGGATTGGGCATCAAAACCTTATGATAGACTTTAAGGATACATTTAGAAGAATATATCAGCATTTTGGTAAGGTGATTATTTTGTTTTTTATAAGAAATATTTCCATTTATATATATTAAAAGTTATTTTGGTTCTGGAACATATGTAACTATGGGTAATAAATTTGAAAATGGAACATTTCTCTTGACCTAATTGCTATCTGGTGAAAACGGGCCTAAATACTTACATGTATTGACAAACTTGGGAGAAATTATAGGGATATTTCTAATTTTATTTACCAAAAATTATAAATTATTTACAAAGATAATAAAACTTAATGATGTAGAAATCCCCACCCAAGTAGCCTAGATTCAGTGTCAAATATATTAAAATGGAATAATATAGAAGGAATCCCATCCCAAAAGATTGGATACTGTAGTAGTCTTGGTAAACTATATAGATAATTGATTCTTTAAATATAATTTAATAAAAAAATTATAAATTTTTTTCTTGAATAAAATTATTCCCTCCATAATATATTATCACATCAATCATAGTACAATTCATGGAATCTTTAAGAAAATATAGAAAATAAGGGTAAGATCAAATGATTATTAAGGGTTATGTATAGAAGAAGCTATCATAATTCAATACGTATAATCAATATGGAATGGTAAATAACTAAAAACAAATTGTTTTTAAATAAAAATGATATAATTATAAGATAAGTCATAACCAATATAAAAAGGTAAATAACTGAAATCACATGTTATTTAATTAATATACTTCTAATGAAATTAATCCAGAGATAATATTATATTGAAAATATCGTGGATAAAAATAATAACTAAATTATAAATGATTGAAATTAAAAATTATTGGTTATTATGTCTCAAGAACATGATACATCTACGATAAATATCTATCCACAAGATATATTATAACTACTAGGTATAAACTCATATAGTTTTTAAAACTAATTTCATTCAAGCTTATTGATTTGTCTCATGATACATATTGATGCATCGAGGTGCTATCTATAACTGGGATCCAACTATGTTTTTATGTAAAAAACATTTCTCATATATCAAATAATTTAAATAATTTTATTAATAAATGTTTCTTATCATTAAATATTCGAATTGAGTAAAGGATATGGACTAATCTATATTTCCCCAATCAGCCAAATGACTTTTAAAGTAAACACTATATGTAAAAATGGTCAAATATTTTAGAAATAATTATATCTATAGTGTAAGAATATGGATATTTAATATAAATATAATTTCCAATGATACAAGATTACATGAAAGGTATTTTTTCATGAGAATGTTAACAATCGCAAAAGTACATGGTATTTTACCATAATATTTACCACATGATAATTTTCATGTCAAATCCTTTTGGATGAATTAATTCTAATTGAAATAAAAAAAGAATTAATAATTAATAATGATATTTTATTTCAATTGGCAATATGTAAATAATATAAAAGAAATTAAGTGCATAACATTACAATATTCCTTAGTGAAATAAAATGGAGATGAAATCCTTTACCTCGCACATCATTTGGGTTGAACATGATTTAAACTCATGTATAGTTGTTTTAAAAGTTTAATTAACTTATAATAGAACCAAATTAATAATTATAATATCATATGATATCCTTTTATAAAATCACATAACCCTTCCATTAAAAATATTTCATTGTTTTCATTGTTTCTGGTTTTAACTACCTTTATTTCTCATGTGATATTTGTCATGAAAGATATTGTTCCTACGTATATAATATAGTTATCTAATATTTAGTATAATAATTATTAAGAAATAATCATATTAATACGTCAATTATAATTTAAATAAAAATAATGAAATATGTATTTTTGAAATGAAGGGCATTACAATCATGGAGACGATAGGCCTTACATACGCATGAGTAACATTTTCATTTTCAAGGATCATTAGAAGAAGGTGGTAAGTAATATTAAATCATTCCATAATTATAATTATATCATAAATACCATATTATTTATTTCTATATACCTATATAGATCATAAATTTGGTGTGGGGATAAAAGGAGAGTCGCATCTCTTAATGAGGGTGGAAGTCCACATGTACATGGACGATGTTATAATAATGAACTATAAAAAATAAACAATATTTTATCTTTTAATAAATATAAATATATAATTAATATGGAAATTAGGTCATATATATAACATATATTCATCAAATTTATCTTCATTTCCTTCCATGTAAATAATTAGTGAAAAAACGAATCACAATGCTTCGTGTGGTGGTAGTCCTCCATTCACACGAGTGACGTTATCATATCCCCTATGAAATGGAATTTTAATAAGAATATATGATACAATAACTATATAGGTATAATTATGTTATAAATATAATATATATATATATATATATATTATCCATATTCATACCCTAACACAGGATACGTGGTAATGGAAAAATGAATGACATCGGGTCGTGGGGTGGTAGTCTACCACAGAGAAGAATACTGATTTCATTACCCGTTTTATGGAAGTAGGAATGTTTTTAGATAATTAAATTAATATAAAAAATTATTAGTATTTGGAATAAAGATTATTTTTTATAATCAATTGTTAATTAAAATTTTAGCATGTGGAGGATGAAATAAAATAGAAATGCTCTCTGGTGAACATTATCTCTTCTTCAGGTATCATCCTTAGGTTTGAAAAAAAATCCTTCCTTGGATTAAATTGATCACAAAATAAAAATTATGGGATGATATTTGGGAGTTTTGGAAGTGAATTGGAAAGTGTTTGGTTGAACAAAATGTATTGAGATGTGGGTATAAGTGAGGGGAATGAATGATCATTAATAATTGAGGAGGAGTGGTATTTTTGTAAATTACAAAAAACTATTAAATAATGGGAAACCACTCTCACCCCAAGTGACTCCAAAATTTAAAATTAAATGGGTTGAGATATTATATGGTCTATACACACCTCAACCACACAAAATATAACATGTGTTAAACATGTTGTTCCTTAACATAAAAGTTTACTTATTTTTACCTTATTGGTTTTTCACTACCTTAACAAGTCTTTTTTACCTCGGCAATTTATACATCATACATAAAATAAAATTTCCCATATTATATTTTTTATAACTAATAATTCTAAATATGAAATATAATTTATCAAATGAACATCATTTGTGTATTGATACATTTTTTTAATGTAATCACATGCAATGTGAAAAGAAAACTATTTTAATCTAAACAGTGCTAACAATGTTTTTACTATTTAGTAGTTAATATAGTCACTATAAAATACATATAGGTCCATGAATAGACCATATTTAATATTTTTTAACATTTAAAAATAATATATAGGAATATAATATTTATATAAATATAAAATCTTTTAGTGAATTATCAATTTTTATAAATTAATATTAATGTCTATTTTTCATTATTGATATAATTTGAATTAAAAAATAAAAATAAAATGATGGAGTTAGAATCTGGTTGGTTAAAGAATTTATAAAATTATATATTTATCATAAAATTTTTATTTAACACAATAGTTTATTCAATTTACTTTACTTTCTATATTTATATTATCATTTATTTTATTTTCCTATTAACTAGATAATTAAAAAAATGTTTATTAAGAATTTAATGAACTCATTTCATCCATGAATATTAAAAATAAATTATAAGGAAAATAAAAACTCATTTATATTTTATAATAGTATCTACAACTAAAATTTTATCCCTTTTCTCAAAGCTTTATAGATATTAAAAGATTGAAATGTTTCTTTTTTGAGCTTTTCTTTACATAACATATTGTATTGGTTATGTTCATGTAAATGTGTTCCAAAAACTCCTAAAACTCTATAATAACATTATAAGGGTATAAATATGTTCAGAAAATGGGTGTTTGATAACTTTATAGGTTATTTCAAATCTTAACATCTTAGTTTATCCCTTGTTAATCCAATTTGTATATTAACTCTAGTAAATAATTTTTAGTGTTATCACAATTCATTTTCGTAAAAAAAACTATTCTGACATTAATAGGTAATATAAAAAATGATGATTCTAAATATATAACTAATTTTACAAAATTCCATTCACATAAGTGGAAAATTTTAAATTAAAATTAACCCTATAAAAATGATGAAAAAGTGTGGTTTTCAAAGAAAAATTGTTTAAAAGTTTATAATGTTGTTATATAAAAATTTAATATGAAAATGATTCTAATGATGTGTCATGACCCATTAGAGTGGGGCCATTGTTGTGACTCTCTAATCCTACCTCCAATAGGCCACGGGATGGGGACTAGCACCGAGTAGGACAACCACAAACATGGGAGGCATTGCCTAAGTACCCGCACACACACACACATCTACATGCCCACAAATGCTAAAATGTAAAAATCACTAAGGAACAAAATTCATGCATACAACTAAACCCAACCAACAGAGTACAATGGAATTAAAGTGTGGAATGAAAAACTAGTCCAGAATAAAGCCAACTAAAAACAAGAGTCTGCAAACTACAAAGTCCAACCTGTAAGCAGAAAAAGGTACATGGACTGCTGCTTGTAGTCGTAGGAACACCACGGCTTGTAGGGAACTTAGATAGCTTGGTCTAGTCCTGGTTTACCCTAGAATCCTTCAAAGGGTTTCTCTTCTACACAAGACACGACACATATGAGAAAAGCCTATGCATGGGTGAGTATAACAACACTCAGTAGCAGACCCTAAAAACCACAAAGTAATATACAAAGTAAAGGTACCCTTAGCTCTACTCGGGATATGTCTACTGAAAATATAACAAGATAAAAATAGTCTAGATATACCAAAAACCTAGACCCGTAGTCTAGAGACAAGTCACACAATTGCATAACAACGCTAGGGATTTAGTTAGAAGGTTTCATGAAGCACTCATTTAGGTGAACTCACTCCACTAGTCTGATGGTTCTGATGATGTATGTCTGACAAGTATTGTTCATCTGGAAAATCCATGAGAGGTAGATACACTCATTCTGGGTGAAAAAACTCATGCGTGGGGAAAGATCTTGATGCATAGATGACGATCACTTCCAGGGCCTTGGTGGATACCACGGCTCATCTGGATTCACTTTCTAAGTATAGGATATGTGCCCTATAGGAATAGTCACGTCGATACCTAACTCTACCAAGGGTTAAGAATAGATAGAGGATCTCACCCCGGGCCTCTCAGATGGATAGCTAACTCTATCTCAGAAAGCCCAAGGGAAGGGATCATACTCTTGTGGAGGGAAATGTTACTTGGCCTTCAGGGGAACAAGAAAAAGGGTAACAAACCCAAATGAGACTTGTCTAAGGAATGGTGGAAAAGAGGATCAAGCCATGTCCCAGTATATACACAGTGTGTAGAAGAGGTCACACAATGTGTCTCGTGACTCTGGGTACTGTTTGTGTGTAATGGCCTGAGTTAGTGAGGGCATTCCATATAAAAAGTTAAGTACACAGCTTGGAGGATGGACCAAAGGCCATGTACGAGTAACCAGGGTCCCCTCTATGTACTCTATCCATGTTCCCGTACACGACTTCAACCTATGTGGTTCATCTTGGGTAACCGGTACATGGGGTAACCCTTGAAACCGGTCTAGTCTAGTTGTGTGGTGGAGTACATGGTTGTGTACTCAACTCGGTTTCTATGAATCTTCTAAGATATACACTGAGTCCTATGTAAGGACCCACATGACGTGTTCTTTAGATAACACACTATGTCAATGCTTCCTATCCCCCAGAACTCTAGCTACCCCTAGGTGAGGCCTACAGGTCGTGTCTTCCTAGAGTCATGTCGTGCTCTGCATCACATGCAGCGTGCAAACCCTATCCGCCACCACCAGTCCCACACGGCGTGTTCTTTGGGATACACAATGTATGTTCTGGAATTTTTCAGAATTGTGAAACTGCTTCATCATGCCTTGATGATGCCTTGATATTCGTCTCGATGATCCCTTTTCCATGAAACTCTAGATTCTAGGTCACACTGATGTCTCAAAGCTGTTTCCATTGTTTTCAAGCTCTTGATCGGCCCCAAAAACATGTTTCAAACCAACCTGTACGAAGAATGCTTGAAGAATGATCCTCTTCGATCTGAGCTGATTCATCATCTTCCATCATCATCACTCCACTGTTGGGTCTTCGCGATGTTCGGTCTCCAGTTTTTGATTGTTTAATCACGAAACAGACTCATAAAAATCCATTATTCATCACCCCAGGAGGAACACGAAGAACGTGAAGAAAATTGGAATAAATCCAATAAACCAAATTGAGGAACCGACCTCCACCGTCACTCGCCTCGACGTTGATCTGCTCCTGTTAGTAGTATTAATCACAGAGAATCACATGATAATCAAACAACTACCACAATCAATTTCCCGAATAAAACCCAAAAATAAATGTAAAATAATAACCCTCCCACAAGAACGCACGATCCGTGGATCAACCTATTCGTGGGTTGATCTACATTCATTGTTTAAACAAAAAACAGGAAAAAAACAAAGCAACAAAACCCCTACCTCAATAATGGATCGATATCTATTGAAGTGATCATGTTGTCATTATTTTCAAGACCCATCAACTTTTTTGGGGCATCGATTCACACCTTTGATTCATCTTTGTTTGTTGTTTAGAGTTTTCTCCAAAGATCCAAGATTCCTTCATAGTTTCTCCAAATTTTTCATCAACGACCAATATTCGATTAACCCATTAAAAAGGAGGGGATGTGCTTCAGAATTCCATTACACTATGGCATTAATGATTCAACATTGTTGTGTCATCAATAATTGAAACAGATACCCTATTGTTTTGTTGCAACAGACGTTTCGAAATAAAAAAAAATAAACTTTTCAATTTATTTTATTATATTTTATTTTACTTAAAACTTCTATAAATTATATTTTTCCCATGAACCTCTCCAGTCAAGGTTAGGCCCATTCTTAGGTAAATTCATCATCCTCGGTGCAATGGTGCCCATAGATTTTTAATTTGGGCATCTATTGGAAAACTGCCACAACCGCGCACACATATCGACTCACTTAACTAAAAAAAGTTCAATCCACCATTCCAAGTTCACCAGGCCTCAGAATGAAATGTCATCTCTATGATTGGTCTCGAAATAATTCTATATAATATTTAAAAATAATACATAGAAAATCTGAGACATTACATTCTCCCCAACTTGGGGCTTTTCATCCCTGAAAATCCAAAACAAGGGCTACTCAAAAATATGTGGGTATTAGGCACAAATCTGAGACTCCCACTCCCACATGATATTTTAAATATTCCCATGCAGCCAAAAAATGCACACCAAGGTAATCGATCACCCACAAAGGATCCTCTCATGCTGATCTTCTATCTCCATAGGGTACTCAGCAATGGTCTATCTTTCCTCGATGTACATCTCTCCCCAATCGATGATGTGTGATGGGTCATTCATGTACCTCCTCAGCTGAGACCAGTGGAATAGATCATGTACCCAGTGAAATGGTGGCGGTAGAGCTAGGTGGTAAGCCACATTTCCAACTATGTGTAGTATCTGAAAAGGTCTAATGAACCTCAGAGATAGCTTTCCACCCCAGCCAAATCTCTGTAACCCTCATCGATGTGAGACCCGAAAGAACACATGGTATCAGTCCTAAAACTCCATAGGATGGTGTTTCTTATTAGTATAAGACTTTTGTCGACTCTGTGTAGTCCTCATCTGCTCCTGGATGATTTGCACCTTCTCTGGGATATCATGTACCAACATTGGACCCATGAGTGTTGACTCTTTGGGGTTGGTCCAGCAAAGCGGTGACCGAAAGGGTCTCCCATAAAAAGCCTTGAATGGTGTCATACCAATGGTGGAGTGGTAGTTTTGTTGTATGAAAACTCCACCAGTGTTAAGTGGTCATCCCAACCACAACCAAATTCCAAGATATAGGCCCAAAACATATCCTCCAAAACCTGAATGGTCCTCTCTGTCTGACAATCAGTCTGGGGATGAAAAACCATGATCAAGCATAACTGAGTCCTAAATGACTCCTAAAGTCCCTTCCACAAACATGATATGAAAGGAGCATCGAAATTTGAGACTATCATCAAAGGGATTACATTAATCCGAACTAACTCCTGCATGTAGAGGTGTCCCAAGATCTCTACAGAACTCTGCTCTCTGATAGCTAAGAAGTGGGACGACTTGGTGAGTCGATCAATTATCACCCATATGGAATCATGTCCCCTATACATTCGTGGTAAGACTATCATGAAGTCCATTTATATCTCATCCCACATCCACTTAGGTACCTCCAAGGGGTGATCTAATTTTGTTGGAACTTGGTGCTCAGTCTTCACCTGCTGGTATGTAAGGCATCAAGAAACGAACTCTTCTACTATATTATTTATGCCTAACCACCAACGCTATCTTCGGAGATCACGGTACATATTCACCATGCCAGGGTGCACTGCCAAGGGGGTGTATTAAACTCCCTCATGACCTCCTATTGCAATGCCAGTGATACAATAGTGTGTACTCTGTAAAGAATAGTGTGCTCCCTACCTTGATAATATACATCAAGAGAATTTCTTGTGGATAATTGGGCCTATAAAGACTCATAGTTGACATCCCCAAGATGTGCCTACCTAACTCATTGAAATATTATAGGGGTGACAACCATCGACTGAAGGTAAACTACATCCTCTCTATCCAAGAAGGATAACTGTAACGTGGCTAACTTCTCTGTCACCACACTCAACAGTTGTGAGATCGATCTCCTACTAAGAGAATTTTCCACTTTTCCCCTTCCCAAGAGTATATATGATCATGAAATCATATTCTTGGAGGAACTATAGCCAATTACTCAGTCTCTGATTCAGATCCTTCTACCAGAAGATGTATTTGAGGCTCTTGTGGTCAGAGTAGATGATAAGTCGCTTGCCCATAAGGTAGTGTCACCACATCTTCAATGTGAAGACTACTGCTTCCAACTAAAGATCATGGGTCGCATAGTTCTTCTCATGTGGTCTTAGCTGGTTCAAACCATAATAAATCACCACATGTCCTTACATCAGGACACAACCAAAACTGATCCCTGATGCGTCGCAAAAAAACTATTTACTTGACACCCTCCTCCATCAATCTCAAGATTATGGAACTCATCAAACTCTGTCTAAACTACTCAAATCCTTCTAACACTTCTATGTCCACAAAAATGGATTCCCCTTTCTGTTCAAGGTTTTCATAGGTGTTGATATCTGAGAGAAATCATAAATGAATCTCTGGTAATATCTTTCCAACCCAAGGAAGCTTCATACCTCTGTCACGCTCTAGGATGGCTCCCATGCTAACACTGCCTCGACCTTGGCTGGGTCCACTGCTACTCCATCTGCTGAGATGACATGTCCTAGAAATTTACATCCTAAATCCATAACTGTAACTTTGAGAGATTCCCATAAAGCTGGTTCACTCGTAGTATGTCTAGAACCATCTGCAGGTGTATCGCATGCTCCTCCACTGACGCTGAGTACGAAAGGATGGCATCGATGAAGACTACTATGAACCTATCATATTACTGCTGGAAGATATAGTTCATAAGTCCCATGAACATTAAGGGAGAGTTCGTCACATTGAAAGGAATCTCCAAGTACTCATAGTGACCGTAGAAGAATCTGAATGTCATCTTCAGTATATCCTTGTCATGTACTTATAATTGGTGGTAACCTGATCAAAGTTCAACCTTTGAGAACCATTATTCTCCTCTTAGTTAACCTAAGATGTCATAGATCCTCGGTAGTGGAAAAAGTTTCTCTACAGTCATCAGGTTTAGGAACCAGTAATCCATGCACAACATCAAACTCCCATCTCCCTTCATGGAAAATAAAATTGGGGCTATCCAGGGAGAAACGCTGGGTCTCACATACTCCTTCCTCTGTAAATCTTATAGCTTCTCCCTTAACCCATGCATCTCTATGGGAGCCATTCGATATACTGGTGTGGATATCAGTGTCTTCCCTGGTTGTAAGTTGATGTAGAAGTCAATCCCGTGATTGGGAGGTAGTCCAAGAACATCTTTGAGAAAGACGTCCACGTACTCCACCACAACCATTGAGAACTGGAAGCTCACAACATATACTACTCTGTGGGTAATCCTAGAAAATTCATGAGTGATCGACTACACCCTCCTATGCATTTGCCCATCATGTGCTGCCTGGGCCTCCTTTTCACCAACAAAGGAAAATCTTGTCCCATCGGTGCAGACACACTGCACTCTTCGACTAAAGAAGTCAATTTTAGCATGGACAGAAGATAACCAATCAATCATAAGAATAACGTCGTAATGCCTCCGCGCTTCCACCAAGAGGTTCTAACCGAAACTCTCATCTCCAATAGAAAGATCATACTTTTTGTAAATCTGTCTGATCATCGAGTCCCCTCCCGTAGGTGTTTCTGAGCATAAGGGTCGAGTCAATGACTCTACCAGAATCTCAAGGATTCGCACAATACATGTGGAGAGGAATAAATGATTGTAAAATGTGTCTATAAGTATCGAATATAAGGTAGAGAAGACACATATCATACCTCGGATCATCCATGGAGTCCCTAGGTCATACACCTCAATAGTATGCAACTACCCCCACCCCTTTCCCCCAACTCCCTAAGCCTAGTGTGGACCTCCTGGGGGTGGTGGTGAAAGTAGATCGAAGAATCTTCCACCACCTGCATCTCTCCCTACTCCTCTACCACATCCACTGCCTAACGGGTCTATGTCCTCCACTCTCTGCCTCTGCCTTGGTGGTCAATCCACCACCTCTCTGGAAATAGCTTGGTGGGTCAGACAGTCTCTAGAAAGATGTCCCCTGCCATCACATGGGTAGAATCACCTCTCCCTATGCTGACTGGATCTAGCCTCAGGCCCTAGACTGTTGATCCCCTATCCTAGGTCCTCCTGTGACGTCTCCCACATCCCGAACCCTATGCCTGATGTCAGCTCTCTACTTTTGAGGTCTCTGCGCCTGTCTGCCTGCTGCTGAATGACGTCGGCTATCTCTATTCCTCCAAGAAGCTCTCGATCACTAAGGCCCACTCAAGCACTCCAGCCTAAGTCAAAATTCATAGAGGCATGACACTAACTCGGATTTCCCATTTTAGACCTCGATCGAAGGTCTGATATCCGAATTACAGATCCCTGACCATATCCATAAAGTAACTATCAGGGTTGGTGAACCTCAAGGAATAGTCAGCCACCGTCAAACTACCCTTCTGGTGCTGAAGAAGCTCTTGGATACGCACCTCTCTTAGTGTAACTAGAGATAACTCCTCCCTAAAGAGTCACACTAACTCCATCCATGAAAGAGTCTCCTCATCGTGAGTCTATGTGGACAGACTCCACCACCATCCCACTAAACCCTGAAGGAGGCTCGCACCTAGGATCACCTTCTGGTCCTCTAGTTTCCTTACTAGATGGAAAACTCTTGTCACCGCCTCAAGCCAGTCCTCGACCGCCTGAGGGTTTGAATCACCTCCGAACCAGATGGGTCTTTGTCTTTGGAACTCATGGAGCATGGTCAGCCTACACCCTCCTCTGTCGGTACTATAGGTACCATGGGCTTCTCCACTGGTGGTGGTATAATAGGTGCACCACCTAGATGTAACACATGGGGAAATAGTCCTTGTATCTAATCCTCATCATTGAGGGTGTCATCCTCATGATAGCGGTGCTGAATCCTATTGGGTATGTGTCGCAGAGGCATCCTGTAAGAAAACAAGATGTACCTTGATCAATGAGTATATCTGGATATCTAACACAAAGGATATGGAAAAAACAACCCATTCCTATATGATAAATGTACCATTCTTTTACTTCCCTGCAACTAGTGTTTTCATGTATCAAGTCGGAAAAAAAATATTAGAGTCCTAGTGTATAGATATGTTGGTCGCCCGCACCAACACTAGAGTCCTTGGCCTAAAAGATGATCTCAAAACACTTCACATTGTTTCCCTAAACCAAATCTCACAAAATCACATTCTTAAGGTAGAACTGACCTTCCTCTGATACCACTTTGTCAAAACCCATTATAGTGGGGCCCATTCTGTGACTCCCCAAGCCCACCTCTAATAGGCTAGGGATGGTGAATAGCACCGGGTAGGCATATCACTAACATGGGAGGACTTCCAAAGTACCTATACACACACACACACATCTCCAAGCCCACAAATGCTGAAATTTAAAAATCACTAAGGAAAATAATGCATTCATACAACTAAACCCAACCAACAGATCATAAAGGATGTAAAGTGAAGAATGTAAAACCAAGTCAAAATACAAGCCCAACAAAATCAAGAGTCAATAAAAAACAAATTACAACCTATAAGCACAAAGAGGTACTGGGACAGCTGCTCGTAGTCTTAGGAACACCTCAGCCTGTAGGGAACTCAGATAGCTCGGTCGAGTCCTAGTCTTCCCTCAACTCCATCAAAAGGCCACTCATCTGCACAAGACATGCCATGTGTGGGAAAATCCCGTGTAGGGGTGAGTATAACAATACTCAGTAGAGGACCCCAAAAACCACATTGAAATACAAAAAGTAAAGGTGCAATCATCTCTGAACAATAAATCTCTAATGAACATATAACAAGAGAAACACAATCTAGATATACCCAAAACCCAAACCTATAGTCTAGAGATAGGTCGCACAATCGCATGTCGCTGCAAGGGATTTAGTTCGAAGGTTCCATGAGGCACTTTTCTAGGATAACTCACTCCACATGTCTGATGGTTCTGATGACGTCTGTTAGAGAATTATTGTTCATTGGGGAAATACATCAGAGGTAGATACACTAATTATGGGAGAACACACTCTGAAGTGGGGAAAGATCATGATACACAGATGAGAATCACTACCAGGGCCTTCGAAGATACCGCAACTCATCCGGATTCACCTACTAAGTAGAGAATCATCGCACTGTAGGAATAGTTGTGTTGATACCTGACTCTACCAAGGGTCAAGAATGGATAAAGGAGATCGCCTCGGGCCTCTCAAAGGGATACCGGACTCTATCTCGGAAATACATGCTGAAGGAATCATACTCCTATGGATATAAATGATACCTAACATTAAGGGGAACAAGAAAAATGGGAACTAACCCAAACGAAACTTTTCTAAGGAATGGTGGACAAGAGGATCTAACCATGTCCTAGGATATAAACAGCTTATAGAAGACGTCACACACTGGGTCTCGCAACTCTGGGTACTACTTGTGTGTAATGGCCTGAGTCATAGGGGAGATGATGTGTAAGAAGGTAAGTATACAGCATGTAGGACAGACCACACACCATGTTCGGGTAACCGGGGTCCCCTCTACGTATGCTAGCCATGTGCTCGTACACATATTCAACCCATGTGGGCCATTCCATGTAACTGTTAAATGGGATACCCCATGTAATCGGCCTAGTCTAGATGTGTGGTGGAGTACACAACCATGTACTCAACCTCGTGTCTATGTATCTTCCGAGATACACACCGAGTCCCATGTAAGGACCCACAGATCATGTTCTTTAGAGAACACGCCATTTCAGTGCATCCTGTCATCCAGAACTCCAGCCTCCACTAGGTGGGGCCCACACATCATGTCTCCCTAGAGGTACGTCATGTTCTTCATCATGTGAAGAGTGCAAACCCAAGCCTCCGACACCGGTCCCAGACGTTGTGTTCATTGGGATACATGTCGTGTGTTACCGAATTTTCCAGAATCGTGAAACTACTTCTCCACACCTCCGTGAAGCTCCAATCTTCGTCCCAACATTATATTTTCCACAAAACTTTATATTCTAGGTCACCCCGACGCTGTAAATCTATTTACATTGTTTTTAAGCTTCCAATAGGCCCGGAAAACAAGTTTCGATCCAACCGTACGAAGAACGCTTGAAGAACGATCCTCTTCGATCTAAACTGATTTGTTATCTTCCATCGATGTCGCCCCTCCACAAGGTTTTCATGATGTTCAATCTCTGATTTGGGATCGTTTCACCATGAAATGGACTCGCAATGATCCATTGTTCATCACCCAATGAAGAATGCGAAGAAAAGAGGAAGAAATCCAATAAACCAATTTGAGGAATGAACCTCTTCCATCGTTTGTCAAGACGTTGATCTCCTCCCATTAGAAGGATTAAATAGAGAGAATGAAACGATAATCAAACAAATATCACAATAAATTTCCCAAATCAAACACTGAAATAAACAAAAAATACAAGACATTACATGATAGAAATTGGATTGATTGATATAAAATTAAATTAATTTAACTTTTAAATAATAATAAATATAAAATAACTTTTATAAAATTTAAATTAAAAGTAAGTTTTACATTACAGTTCTGTAATTTTAGTATTCAAAAAAATGAAGCTTCCTAGAAAAATACCAAAAAATAACACTATGATAAATTTTATATATTATTATTTCAAAAATTAATTTTATTCTTTCAAATAAATTTTATAAATGTGTCAAAAAATAATTATAAACTTTGTGATCAAACATCAACTAAATATTATTTCTAAAAAAATAATTTTTTTTAGAAAAAAATGTTTTCCATTTAAATTATTCTTATTTTATTTATATATAAATATATTATAATTTGGTTAGTACTATTAATGCATGCATATTTCAATGGATTGGTCATCACTATCATGTTAAATAATAATATTTTAATAATATTTCATGTTTTTTTATACTCTGTATTGTTTGTAGTGAAAGATAAACTTAGGGTTACTGGTGACATAAGATAAAATTATGGTTGTGTGTAATGAGAGATATTAAAGTGATTGAATTTATTTTAAAAAATGAATGCATAATAATGGCTCTTAGTGTTATATTTTGTTCTACAGTTGGTTTTTTGTTTCATATATATTATCTAATATGATTTTATTATTTTATAATTTCAAGGAGTAATATTCTCCCAACAGTAATTAAATTTCATCCTCAATATTTAAAGATGATCATGAGAATCAATGGTATATCATTTTAGAAATACTATTGTTGATAAACCCACACCATAAAAGGTTTAATAAAATATCCTTCTAACAAGAGAGAAAAGGATGTACCAAGGTCACATACTCGGTTTCTAAGTAGGTTAACAATAGTGGAAAGTGAAGATACGTACATGAAAGAAAATTGTAAATAATTATAAAGAGGTATTAAGGGAATTTATTACATACAAGTGATTAATCAGTGGAAGGTTAAGGGCCACCAAACCATAAATATATGATGATCTAAAAGACCATCTAATTCATCGTATATGAATATAATAGGATAACATTTTTTCATGATACCTTTCCTAATGTTGATTAATTATTTTACTATATATGAATATATGAAAATACACTTACTTGATTTTTTTCAGTTTCATTAGAACAATTTCATCCTTTGGATTTTCTTCAATCAATTTCCAATTTATCTATTAATGCATGATATGAATATCCAAAAAATTATTTTTTCTATTCCTAAAGCACTAAAATTAACTTTTTAAAGTATCATAATATCCATAATAGAATTATAATTCAATACTTTAATATCTAGTTAGAATTATAAAAAAATGGTTATCACAATTTTTATAAATATCCTTATGGTTAAATAATACATTAATCATTAAAACTTCATCCAAATTTCAATATAAATCATTTCGTTAATTGTTATTTATATAGACATTACAAATGACTAAAATCCATAAATTTATAATGTAGTTCAATAAATTTCATAAATTAATTTTCCATTAATCCCCCAATAAACATGAAGTAGCCCATAATCTTCACATACAAAACATGTGAACACCTTTATCATGTATTTTCATGAAACATGTTAATAACCTTAATTACCATAAAACCATATTGAAAACATACATTCATCTAAATTACTTAAGTAAAAAAGAATATTTTATATATTATATAAATATAAATATGTGATAAAATAAATAAATGATTATATAATCAACATTATAAAAATAATTAATCATTCTAAAGGTATTCATTAATATTAGTTTTACTTTATCAATATCAATCATATCTTTATCCCAACATCATTATCAAAACAATGGGAACAAATTAAGGGTTCTCTTTCCTACAATATTTTTTTTCAAGAAGTTAAACATGCTACTGAATCATTTTTCAAGGTCCTTGGTATTATTAAATATATACTTCCAAATACAGAATGAAAAGGTATTCTATTTCAATCCTTAGACATTTCATAATTCTTATGACCCAGATATCAATGTTAAAATAAAAAAATGACATAATTATTCAATAAAACCACAAACACATTAACCATATTACATCTTCAGTGATAATAACATAATCTTGAACTTGATTAATTAGATACTTTTGAGGTATATTCCATTGATACTTGGTGATATAATTTTCATAGTACCCAATCTCTTTATAGTTGAAGAATTGATCATTGGAAACTTTTTTCTTATCCTTGAAATCACGGGCATGGTTCCATTTCCCCCCCACACTTGAATAAAACTCATTTTCCTTTTAATAAGGTATCAATGTGTTTTCCTTCACAATTATCACATGTTGGAAAATCCTTTATTCCATTCTTCCCTTTATCCATATTTTTACTATCTATCTTCTCCTGCTATTATAACCTTTCAAATCCATAATACATAAATATTTGATTTTCTTGTTTTTTAGCACATGATAAATTTTCCACATATGATGAGAATATTTTGGAGACTAGTTACCTTAGAAATAATGTCTTAAGCCTATTAATAAATAAATCATTCATACTCTTTGGATTATGTTAATTAATACAATTCACTTTACTCCTATTAGAATGCTTTTATAATGATGGAATACAATAGATTATATCATATCATTTTTAAACATAATTTATAATCCCAAAAAAAATTGAAATACATTGAATGAATTCAAAATATTTCTGAATAGCTACTCTCATTAACATAAATAGGTTTTTTGGGATATATCAATGTTCAAAATATTTCATAATTCATTGTTTAGAAATTTTGAATTATCCTATGAATATCTCCCCAGAGTGTCAAACTAGGTGTGCAGAAAGGCTCATTTTCATACACTTGGTGATGATCGGGTCAAGGATAATGAACCCTTTCCTATTTATTAACCCGAGATACCTCTTTGATAGAAATGCATCTACTTGTAGTTTCTATATAGAGATGTATTTCTTTGAAAAACAACATAATATATTCCTTACCAAAACATTAGATGTTCTTATATACTTATCCTCAAAGTCTATCATAGGGTTAATTTCCCTAATCTATGTTTTCCAAAATCAATTTCCCATAGTTTATTATAAAAATAATATAATAACACCTATAGTGACCCCAACCCCAGTAGATTCAAGCCGGTGTTTACTCTATTACATTGGAATAAGATACCATTAATTTCATCCCATATTATCAAATAGTTTAATAGTGTTGGTATGATAAATAAATACTTGTGTCTTATATTACATTTGAAAACATAATTTACATCATTTATTTTGGGAATAACATTATTCCCTATAGAATATACTTTCACATCAATCATATTACACTTCATAGAATCTTGGGGAAAATAAACAAAATAAGGGTGATCTCAAATGTTGAGTAATGGTTATGTATAATGGATTCTGTCATGAAACAATAAGAATAATCAATGTAGTAAGGTAAATAATTGAACAAAAATTCCATTTATATAACTTAAATATCATTATAAGATAAGGAATAATTAATATTTCATGGTAAATTACTGAAATAATAATCCATTGAATTAGTAAAAATAGAATAAAATTCATTAAATGATAATATCATAGAAACAATATCATGGATAATAATAATAACTAAATTATAATTGATGGAAATGATTAATTATTGGGCATCTTGTCTCAAAACATGATACTTTTACCATGAATATTAGTCCTTAATACATTTTAGAAATACATTATACAAACTCATATGGTTTGGAAACCTGATTTCATGCTAACTTTTTGATTTGTCTCATGATCCCTGTGTCACGATCTGTCCCAATGGGTCCCATTCCAGGACTCCCCAATCCCACCTCTAATAGGCCAGGGGTTGGAAACTACCACCAAGTTGAATATCACTAACTAGGGAGGCCTTATCCTATGTACATATACACCCACAAACATATCCAAGCCCATAAAATGATGAAATGTAAAAGAAACTAAACAAATATGTAGGAATACATCTATATCCCACAACCAATGTATGATAATATGTAAATGAAATTAAATAAGTCCAAATAAATTCCACCAAAATGTTTCTGAAAACAATTCAATCATGAATATAAGGATAGATATTGTTGTCTGGATATTGTAAGAACACACCTTGGTATGTCTAGGATCACTAAGAATCATCTTATCCTAGTCCATTTTGAACTCTATCAAAAGCTCAATCATCTGAATACTACATGACAAGTTAATGAAAAGACCATCTAGGGGTGAATATAATGATACCAATTATGAGACCCTGAGACCACAAAGAATACAATATAGGAATAAAAATAATCTCTACACAGGTTTATGTATACAGCACATATAATAAGAATATTTATATATAATCAACAAATAAACATAGTCTAAAGTTATTTCACAACCATGATGTCATCATTAGTTCCCATCATAAAATTTTCACAAAGAACATGTCTAGGATAACACACTCCATGATTCTAATAGCAATGATGACATCTTTCTGGGAGGTAGTTCTCATTTGATCTCATCAGTAGAAGTATATTATAGAAGACTAAAGAGATATGATACAAATATGGGGATCACATCCTAGGCCAAAGGGTATATCAACATCCAAATCTGGAATAATCCACTAATTAGAGTATATGTTCTCATGTAGTGTTAGTTACAATGATACCAAGAACTCCACCCAGGAAAAGAAGAAGATAAAAGATATCACTATGGCCCTCACAAAAGGATCCAACAACTTTGTCCAAGGATTCATACTGAACAGATAATTTTTCTATGTGTAGGTGGTGATTCTATACTAACCTTTAGGGAATGGATTTGGGGAACACATCCTAAAAAAACTTATCTCTACTATAAAAAGAAAATGGCTCCAATCCAACATAATGGGATTACACTACGTGCAGTAGGGGTACACACCATGACCCTTAATCCTCGGGTCCTTCCCATGTAAATGGCCACATTCCATTCTCATTAAAATGTACACAATGTGCATATACCCATGTACTTCTTCCAATGTACCAATACATTTCTTTTTTCATGTATGTCTTGTCTAGCCGTTTCTATGTTGGATTACATGTCATGCTTGTGCCCATGTAATCCAAGCTATGTTTGTGTAATATCTATGGTACATTCCAAGATATTGTGGTAGGAACAACATGTCTTGTGATTGGAGACACATTTCATACCATTGTTAACTTCACACGTAACCCTATCTATTACACCAGGGGTTCCACATGAAGTGTAATCCTAGATTTCACATTGTGTATATTATAATGTCTATAATCCCACTATTCTTCCCTCATGGATTCATCCTCTCATCCAGCACTAAATCGGGCTATAATTCTGCCTATGAAAGGAGGATCTGGTCTAGTGTACACTTTTGTCATAATTCGATAGATTTTGACCATCTAATTCTTATGATAATATATTCCCATTTGTCTAATCACTCTCGGAAGCACCACATGAACCCCAAGTCTCCAAAAAAATTTAATCCATTCACTTATACCACTATTACATGATCCTTAAACCATACTGAGTATAGATCTACAATACTGTATCATTATTCCAAGAAATAGTTGTGCAATAATTGATTTATTATAATTTGGGTCAAACCACCTAGAAAATGAAGACACTATGATGAAAGGAGAAAAACATTGAAAAAATGGAAAATAAAAAGACACAAGGAACAAACATGATAAAGTGTTTGTGCTAGACTCAATCAATTTCTATTATAATGATGAATGATGAGATAAAAAATAATCACAAATAATATTCTAACAATAAATCCCTGCAATAATCTCATCACTCAAAATGACTGATCCATAAATAAATCTATTGGTTTATTTATTTTAGTTTTTCATCGAAAAATAATGTGTTGCAAAACCCAATGAAAAAAAATTCCCAACCACGAGATGTATCAATCCCTGATAAATAATGAGCCTTCATCATCATTTTTTGTGAGATCTCATAATCTTGTTGTGCATTAATCAATGATCTTTAATTTAGTTGATGGTTTAGTAGTATAGATCCTCTAAAACACCATCCAAGAGCTATCTAATGGCTCCTTGTTTGTACAGAAAACCCTATAATTCCATCATAAATGTATTCTTATTGAATAATTTAGGTAGATTCGTCATTAGATTAATAAATTAATTTTACATAATTATTTTATTTCATGCATGTGAATAATACTAAATGAATCATACTGACAATTTTTATGTCTCGCCTAGGGTAAAACTTGGGTTCTAAACTCAACAATTCCATTGTATTTTTTATTCGAGTCACTATATAGATGTTATTTCATTTTTTAGTAAACCTATGCTTGTGTGTTCTAAGTAATATATTTAATATATTTTAAACATTTATTTTGGGAACATCATGCCATAGAATAGAATGTTCTCTCAGTTCCTGGTCTTGGAAATAATCTATACAATATCAAAAATGTAATACATGGAAATTACAAGTCATTACATTCTCCAAACCTTAGGGGTTTAAATACTGAAAACCTGAGACTAGTGGTCACACACAAACACATGGGTAATGAGAATGAATATGAGCCTCCCACTCCCATGTTATCTAATGAATATTCTCATCTTTCCACATAACATTCACTAAAGGAATATCTCACCCATGAAGGATCGTCTTCAGCTGATCCATAATATCCATGGGTTACTCAGCAAAGGAATCTCTGTCCTCAATGTCTATCTCACCTCAGTCGATAACATTTGATGGGTAATTAATGTACCTTCTTAACTATGACACATGGAATATGTCATGTACCCAATCAAACTGTGATGGTAGAGATATGATGTAATCAACCTTTCCAACTCAACACAGTATCTACAAAAACAACAATTAATATCATAAATATCTTGTTGCCCCATTAAAATATATGAAATCCACGTATAAGTGAAACCCATAGGAATAAATGGTCTCGCTCCTCAAACTCCAAAGGCCTCCCTCATCTATCTGCATAAAACTTCTCATAGCTTTGTGAATTCCTCATCTAGTTTTGGATGATTGGTACCTTCTCAGTAGCATCTCACACTAACTCTGGGCCCATAAGTGTTGACTCTCCTAAGTGAGTCCAGCAAAGTGGTGACCTATAGGTTATCCAATAGAAATACTATAATGGTTCTATATTAAGGGTTAAATGGTATTTGTTATTTTATGAAAACTCTGCCAAAGGTACATGATCCTTCCACCAGTGATCAATGTCCAGCATGAACGATTTTAGAATGTCCTAGAGAACCTAAATTTTCAACTCAATCTAGCCATCAGTCTAGCGGTGAGACACTGTGATCAAGTGTAATTGAGTCCCAAAATCCTCATGTAATCCTTTACATAATATATATTTGAATCAAGCATCAAATTCAGAAATGAACATTGATGAAACTCCATGGAGTCAAATTATCTCATGCATATATAGATATACTGAGATCTCAACTGAAATTCACTCTCGGATAGCCATGATGTGGGATGACTTGGTGATTCATCCTATGATCACCTAGATGGAGTAATTTCCCCTTAATGTACATGTCAATCCCATCACAAAGTCCATGGATATTCCATACCTCATTCACTCTGTCACATCAAATGTTTGACCTAAACCTGCTAGAACTTGGTACTCAGCCTTTACTTTCTAATAAGTATGGAATCTAGAGAAAAACTCGGTAACCCGCTCTATTCATCACAAGCCTCCAAAACAAGAACCTAAGGTCCTGGTATAACTTTTTCACACCTCGATACACCTCTAAAAGATATTTATGAAACTCTATCAAAACCTCCTCCTCCATATTCTTTGTAACATCATGCATTTTATGAAAATAATGACATGCTAACCACCTTTTTAAATTCCATCAGGGTCATGTGTAGTGGAAATCAGAGTATGTAGGTTCTCAAAGTGGGTATCCACAACCCATTCCTCCCTGAATAACTAAAAAATAGGAGGGTTTGTAACCATAAACAAGTGGTAAGGTACTCCATCACCACACACAAATGATAAATTCAATTAGGAAAAATTCCTTGAAATCTCATTCAACAATTGCAACATGATATTCTACTAAGGGAATCTAATACCACATTCTCATTTTTAAGACTATAGAAAATATCAAAGTAATAATAATAGAGGAACACTATCCATCACCTCTTCATCAAGTTATTATCCTTCTAAGAGATATATACATGACATACTTATTCTCGTAATAAATCATTAACCACTAAACCAATATGTGGTCATTCAACATATTTAGGGAAAAGACTACAGTAGCTAAATTGAGATCATATGCCACTTACATATTATCATGTTTTTTCATATGATGTGAACCATAGTAAATCACTACCTACCTCTATATCAAAGAAAACCAAGCCTTGTTCCTGATACATCAAAGAACACTACAAACTCGACACCATCCTCTAAAAATCTCAAGATGAGACTGGTCATTAATCATTTCCTCAACATCAAAAAAACTTATGGGTTCCTCTCTATACACACAAAAGGGTTGCCCTTTTGGGTCAAATATATCTTTTGGATGATGTCCTAGAGAATTGTGGTATGAAAATATGGTAATGTCCTACCAACACAAGTAATATATACAACTATGTCTCACTCTAGGGTGGCTTACAATCCAATATAGACTAGACCTTGTCTGGGTCTACATCCACTTCATATATTGAGATAACATATCCCAAAAGTGGACCTCATGTATCCATAAATGGATCTTTGAGAGATTTCCCATAAAGGTTTTTCTCTTGGAGTATGTCTATAACCTCTCTCAAGTGTCTCGTGTTATCCTCCTCATAAACTGAGTGCACAATCATATCATCGATGAAGACTTCCGCGAAACACTATAATAAATGCTAAATGATATGGTTCATGAGTTCCATGGAAGATTTTGGGGTGTTTTTACACTGAAATAAATCACCATGTACTCATATTGACGATACTGACATCTGAATGTCTTCTTCAATATATCCACCTCCCATACTCACACCTAGTGATAGTTTAACCCATGTTAAACCTTCGAGAACCACCATTCCCCTATAAATTGATAAAAAAAGGTCATTTATTATTTTTAGTGAATAAATGTTTTTATGTTAACATATTCTAAGTTTTTGTTTTCCACACAATTGTTGTCGTTCTACCCTACTAAAGTTTTATAATTTCCTAGATACGTATATCCTTCAAAATAGATATATATAACTCTTATTTGAAAATGAATTCAAAATATAAAAATTCTAGTCTCTCCTCGTATTAATACTATCTCACTAACCCTCGCAATCATATTATTGGGCTACATAGAAGGATTGCCACAAAGACCATCATTTAATTTGCTAGTTTCCTAAACTGATGGAAAACTTGCATCACAACCTCAAGATAGTCCTCAGCTACATGGCGTTTAGGATCATCTAGGAACCTTATGGGTCTCTGTTATAGGAACCCATGAAGTGTTCTAATCTTATGAACCTCATCTTATTTTATTCTGAGTACCATCAATTTCTCCACATGTGGTGGTATAACTGGTGCACCGCTTGGAGTTATAAACTCTGTAAATGGTCCCTATATTGATGCCTTGTCACTTAGGGGATCACCCCTATGATTCTGATGTTGAATACTAGATGGAATATGTCATGGAAGCGTCCTAAAATTCGATGATATATACCATAGTCAATTAGTATATCTAGAGATCTCACTCAAGAAGGACATAAAACCATAACTCATTTCTATATGATGCATGTACCATTATTCTCCCTACAACCAATGTTCTTATGTAAAAAGTTGAAAAATGTGATCAGAGTCTTGATGTATGGATACGTCAGCCGCTGGCCCATATTTGGAGTCCTTGGACTAATAGGAAAACATGAAACACTAAAAACTATTACCCCAAACCAAACATATTGAATTTGTTCCTAAGGTAGTACCCAATTATCTCATACCACTCTATCATGACACATCGCAATGGGGTCGAGCCATAACTCCCCAAGAACACGTCTAATAGGATAGAGGCTAGAGACTGGTATATAGTAGAAATATCACTAACATGGGATGCCTTATCTTAAGTACATGTACTCACGCACACATATCCAAGCCCATACAAAGATAAATTATAACAATAATTGAACAACCATCCATGCATACATCTAAATACCATAACCTTATTATGACAAGAAGTAATGTAATGTAAATAGGGATAAATAAAATACCACCATAAAGAGTTTGAAAACTAGTCCAGCTTAACAGTAAATATTGGTATTGTCATCAAGATACTGAAGGAACACCACTTAGTTTATAAGGTCTCACTAATCATTTTATGGTCTTGCACTATCTTTGAAACTTTCAAAAGGTCTAGCATCTTTATAAGACACGACATGTGTTGCAAAATCTAGTGCATGCTTGAGTATAAAAATTCATAGTAGGACACCACAAAACTAGAAAGAATACAAAAAAGTAATTGTAATGATTTCTACACAAGTTTATCTCTAAAACATATATAATAAAAATATCAAGATATAATCAACAAATATAAATAGTATAAAGGTAAATTACAACTGTAATTCCATCATAGTATTTTTCTCAAAAGTTCTAAAAAGAACTCATCCTAGAGAACACACTCCATTAGTCTGGTAGCACTGATGATGTCTTCCAAATATTTAGTTCTCATCATGTCTTGTCAGGATAAGTATACACTGGAACTCTTAATAGATGTAATACACCAATGGGGATCACCCCCAAGGTCTTGGGGTATATAAACATCTTAATCTGGAATAAACCACTATGTAGGGGATCAGGGTTGATGAAGTGTTGGTCATTATGATACCAAGAACTCCACATAGGGTATGAAGATGATAGAGGATCTCCCTTCAGGCCTCATAGAAGTATTCCAACAACTCTTTATATAAAGTTCTACTGAAGGGATCATTTTCTAATGTGTATGAGGAGAATCCATACTAAACCTTAGGAAATGTTTATAGGTAATACAACCAAATGAAACTTTTCCAATAGATATATGAAAAGGGTTCCAAGCCAACATCAAGGGTGTACACAACATGTAGTATGGGTACACATTGTTTCCCTTTGACCTTGGGTCCTACCCATGTAAATGGCCCATGTCTGTGTCTGTGCAAAATTTCACTGCATGATTCTGGCCATGTACTTCTAACCCTATACCATTAAATGGATTATCAAATGTATACCCTAACTGGTTGTGTTTGTGTAGGAGTACATGGTTTTCATGTGACCATGTACTATAACACTGATCGTGTACCCTCTGAGGTATAAGTCGAGCCACTATGGGGGGCGTCATGCATTTTTTTATAGGTATCACATGTCATGTGATCCTTAACATCACATAGAACCCTATCCATCACACCAGGTGTCCCATATTCCATGTTATCTCTAACTATACATTGTTTATATCGGGATTTCTAGAATCCAGATATTCTTCCACCTAGGGACTGGTCTATTCCACTCGCACCAAATATACCCATGATTTAGAATTAGAAAGTCGGATCAGGTCCAACAAACCCTTTAAATTGAAATTTAAAAGATTCTATCCATCTGATTCATATGAGAATCTATGATTGTTTGTCCCTCCACCACCAAACATAACACATAAATTTAGAGTCTCCATTTCAGTTTGATTTTTTTGATACTTCCACCATCACACAATGCTCACACCTTACTGAGTTCATATCAACGATATCGGATTTTTGAACCATGAAATGGGTGTACAATGATTAATTACTCGATATTTGGGTTTATCCACCAAGAATAAAAATCCACTGTGATTAAAACATAAATATGGTAGGGAAAAATCCCAAACATAAGGAATGATCCTTGACCAATGTTCATGTTGGCCTTGATCTATTTTCATTATAAATACGGATGATAAGATAAAACATAATCACATTGATAATTCTCCAAATAAATCTCTATAGTAATTCCATCCCAAAATATGATTGAACCTCAAATAAATTTTTTGGTTGATTTATTAACATCTATCCTTGAAATAGAAAACATGGAATGAATCTAATAAACAAATGTTCTACCTCAAGAATAATCAATCACTGATCAAGAAAGACCCTACCTCATCGTCATTAGTGAGATCTCCTAATATCGTTGCACACTAATATTTGATCTTTGATTTAGTAGATGTTCACCTAAGTGAGATCCACCAAATCCATCTCCATTTGTTCTCCAACAGCTCCAGGGTTGTGAGGATAACTTTAAAATTCTAACATAACAATATTTTTTATAGAATAATTTAGGTATCTATGACAATGGGTTCATAAAATTATTTTAATTAACAATTTAATTTATTTTCCACACATGAGGACTTTTCCACAAATTCCTGGTACCAAAACAATTTATATTACGCCTAGGGTAAAAACCAAGTTATGAACTCAATGGTGACTTTATATTTCTAATTAGATCCACCTTTTAGAGGTTATTAAACTTTTTTAGGAAACTTATGCATGAATTATTTTTAATATATTTAATATGATTCCAAAATTTATTCTCTACACATTGGGAATTGGAATCACACTCTCTCTCAGTGTCTATTCCTAAAAACAATCCATAGAATTGCAAAGAATAATTCTAGGAAACTCGGGTCATTAGAACATGTTGATGAATTGAGGGGATATATATGACCAATACCCATCTACTACTTCATTTTAAAATCATTACTCGTATATTTAATAGTCAATATAATTTTCGAAATCAATTTTCCTTATCATCAAATATTCATATTGAGTAATGAATATAGATTTATCATTATTTCCCCAGTTATTAAAATAACATTTTGTGTTAAGAGCATGTTTAAAATGGTATATGATTTAGGAAATAATCATAAACATAGTGTAACAATATGGATATTTAATTTAATTTAATTGATAATAATTATTATCAAAATAAATTTGTTGTATCATGAGAAAGTTAACAATCACAATTAAAGTGCGATTATACAATAAGTTTTACCACACTTTGATTATAATAACAAATAACCTTGGATAAAATATTTCAAATTGAAATGTAATATACCATGAATTATTAAGAAATAATTATATTTCTTATAAAGTGGTATTATATAAACCACATAAAATAAATTAGATGCATAACATTAACATATTCATCAATGAAATGAAATTGTGAAAAAAAACCCCACACCTTACAAAAAAAATTTTGAAAATGATTTAACCTCCTATATAATGGTTTTAAAATGTCATTAACTTATAATAGAACCATATTAGTATTTATAATCTCATATATCATCCTTTTATAACATCTTATCATCCTTATTTTAATAATATTTCATTATTTAAATTGTTTTGGGTGATCATTTCCTTGTTTTGAAATGCATGTTTCATCATTAAAAATGCAGTTCTTGGGATTGTTATATAGTTATATCATCTCCATAATAATAATAATAATAACATAATTATCATATTTAAACATCAATAATACTTTATGAACTACCATGAAATATTGTTTTGATAGATTTTGTATTTTACGACCATAGAGACGGTATGACGTATGTACGCCTGAATAAAATTTCTGTGTTTAACGATCATTATGTAAAGGTGATAAGTAATATATTATATTTTTAGAATTGTCATTATATCATAAATACCATATTATTTTATTATATATACATACACACACACACACATACACACACACACACAAAGATATATATATATATATATATTATCCATTAGTTTTGGTGATGAAAAGGGAGTCACATCGCTTAATAAAGGTGATAGTCCACACACAACCAAATGATGTTTTAATAATTAACTAAGAAAAAATATAATGATATATTATTTATTTGGAATGATAAATATGTCACTGAGGATTTGTGTTCAGATTTTTATATTCAATCCTACTACTAAATCCTTCTGGGTGGCAGTTGGTGAAGAGTTTCGATATAAACAATCATTTTTCTTTGAATCTTGGTATGATTTCAGCCCTTTGTGCAAGTGTTTAGGGAATAAAATTGAGGATTTAATGCTTGGGAAGTAGGTTTATAAACATTCCATTTTGATATTGAATCAATTTGAGTAGGTCCCTACTAAGACTCATGTTGATCATGGTAGAGTCTTGAATGAGGACTACAATGGACCCTCTGAAAGTATTGATTTACTAGGTTCTAATCAGATCATCTAGGATGCTGGTATTTTGAACTCATGTGAAGCAACCCAGAAGAGGTTGAAGCAATAACTACATCATCCTTTTTATCCTAAGGTCTAATATATCATTAGTAGATTGGAATTTGACCCCAATGGGTTAAATCAACTATTAGAAGTGGTGCCTCAAGGAACTGTAGTTGTCTTAGGTGGCTGTATTAATGATTTGATTGATCATCCTGTAGGTTCTATTTCTTATGATATGAAAATGGTTTTTCTTATTATTCGACGGGGTGATGAAATTAATGAGAAATGTCAACCTGAATTAAATGTAAGTGTATTCCATTGTGTGGTTATAGAATAAAACAATACTTTGACTGAGTTCATGGGGTTTGGTATCATACAGTCGAGAGAATCTGATGCGATAGAAAGGGAGCCAAATAATTGTGATTTTTATCTTAGTTGTACAATAAAACATCCTCCATGTGGAGATTCACAAATGTTATACCTCCTAAAATTTGATGATAAGTGGGAAAATGTCATTTATGGTGAAAGGGTGCTGGGAAAAGCCCCCCTTAAGACTCTGGGAAGTGGTAAAACCACATTCAAGGAAATTATTACACATGGTAAGAAGAAATTGATTGACAATGAGGGTTTCATCTCTACCCCCCCCCCCAGAGAAGGCTGAGGAAATACTAATCAACCATGACAAGGGTCGTCTCTATCAAATCCTCCTACAAGGTGTCACAAAGGGTAAATTTTGATATCCTCAAAATCTAAAATCAAATTAACACTCAATTTGATTTGGAAACTACTAATGATTACGGTCATTGGGATGATATATATTATTAAGATATGTAATTTTTCTTATGTTGGATGTGGGGTTTTGTTTTGAGCCCCATCTTCTCATTTTGTTGAGTCTTTCTCTCTTCTTAATAAATAGTCAAAAAAATTTCTTCTAACTGAAATTTCAGGGTATATACTTTATCATACTAAACTAATATATGTTGAAATGGAAAAAAAATGACCTTTATTTATGAGGTGGCAGTCTGTTGTACGCATGAATGATGATTTTGCAACTCATTTAGTGGAAGTGTTAAAGGTTTTACGTCATTTAAATAACATATAAACATATCATTATATGGAATATATTTATTTTATTAAATAATAATGATTTAATACTAATTTAAGTGTTTGGAGGAAGAAATAATATAGAAATTTTATTTGAAGAACATTCCCTCTTCTTTGGGCATACTCCTTAGGATTTCACCAAATCCTTCCTAGGATGGAATTCTACCAAAAATACAGTTCATAATATAATAAGAAAGAATTTTGGAAGTGACTTGGTTAGGGTTATGTAAATCCACCTAGCATGGGATCTTTGTAGAAGTGAGGGGAGTGAATGCCCTTTTATTATTGAGGAGTGATAATTTTGTAAATTCCCAAAACTATTCAATAATCTGAAGACAAAATCACCCCAAGTGGATCCAACATTTATTATAAATGGAGTGTATGGATGATATGGTCAAGAGAAACCTATACCTTATGAAATATCACATGTCTTTACCATATTTTTTCTTAAGTTCTAGGTTTCCTTACTTTTCCCATTTTGGTTTTATGCTATGGTAACGAGTTTTTTAACCATAGAAATTTTTCCTTTAAAATTAAAATAAATTTAACTGCTTAAGATAACATATACATATAAATTATAAATATGAAATTCAAATTATTAAATAAAATCCTATATATTTTGAAAATTAATTTTCACATGATCACATGCAACGCATAAAAAACAATGTTTTAACCTTAACACCACTGACCAAGTTATTACTATTTAGGGTTCAATATAAATATTATAAAATAAAAATTTGTCCATCAAATAACCATATTTTAAATTCTTTAAAAATTAAATATCACTTGGAGTAAAATAATATTTGGAGTAAATTTAATTCATTTAATAATATATCATGTTTTTTAAAACAACATTAATGTCATTTTTTATATTATTCATTCAATTTGAAAAACAAATATCAAGACAAAGATTGAATTAGAATATACTATTTTAAAACTAGTATAAAAGGATATATTTATCTACCAAATTAATTAAACACTATAATTCATTTAATTTACTATATATTTACTAATTTTGTTATCATTTATTTTATTTTTCTACTTACTAAATAATTATTAAGTTGTTTTTTTTAAGACATTGGTATAAATATTTTATTACTAAATATAAAATATAAATTTTCATGATACAAAAAATTAATTTATATTTAAAATGGATATTTATAATAGAACATATATTGTTTTTCCATATCCTAATGTTTTGTAGATAATAAAAGTAAGGAGGGTTCTTTTTTGTCTTTTTCATTATTTAACTTATTATATACGTCACTTTTATGGAAAAGTGTCCTAAGATTTCATGAAAATAGATCCTAAGGTTACATGGGTTGGAATATTTCAATAAATTATCTGTTCAACATATTGGTATGTCATTTTAACCCTTATAGTCTTAGTTTAACCACCAGTAAACCCATTTTTTACCTTAACCGTGGTAAATGTTTTTTGACTATTTTCACTATTTATTTTGGTAAATAATTAAGTTGACCTAATAGGATAATATAAATTTTTATGATTTGAAATATAGAATACATCTTTCAAAATTATATTCAAATAATTGAAAATATTTAATATAATATTAATCCTATAGATATGACGAGAATATGGAGTTTTTCAAGGAGAAAATGTTCATAATTTTAAAGAGTTGTTATAATAAATTCAATATGAAAATAATAAAAATAAACAAAATTGGATAATGGATTTAAAATTGTATTAATGTTACTTTAAAACAAGTTATAAATATAATTTATCATTATAAATAATTTAAATTTCAGTGAATTTTTCAATTAAAATTCAGCACATTTCAGTATTCATAAAAAATAAAACATTTACAAAACTAAAAAACTTCAACCTAATATATTTTTTATATTATGATTTAAAAAATAAGTTTATTCAATCAAATAAATTTTCTGAAAGTGGAAAAATTATTTTTAAGTTATGTGTGGAAAGGGCGACTTAATCATGTTTTAGAAAAAATATTGTTTTTCAGACAATATTTACTTTATCTTTTAAATGATTTTTGTTTTATATCTAGTTAATATAAAACCCAAATTTTCATAATTTATTTAGTACTATTCATACCCTCCTATTATAATTTCTAGGTGATAACTATCATTTAAAATAATAGTATTTTAATTATATGTCACATTTCGTTTGAACTCAGTATTTCGTATAACACAAGCTAAACTCAGGTTTGGGTGCAATCAAAGATAAACATATTATTGCATGTAATATAAGATATTATAGATATTGATTTTTTTTTAAAATTAAATGCATCATAAATTCATGGGGTGTCATATTTTCTTCAAAACTCAATGTTTTGTGTCATACATGTTATCAAATACAATGTTCTTATTTTAAAATTTTGTGGTGAAAAAATGAACTATGATAAACCTAAGGTGAATTTGATTGAAAATAAGGTGCCATTATTTAGACATACAATAATTAATTCTTCATGATTATGAGGTTTTCTACTATTATTATTGTTTCCCACACTATTTTCTTATTTAATGGATGGATCTTCAAGGAATATTATTAATATTAAATTTGAAGAAATGTAATGACAATGAGAAACCAAATGGGATGATGACTGGAGTGAATTTATTGGGATAGTGCACGATTTTTTTTCCTGAAAAATGATTAATCACCACTACCATAAGTAACTCTAACACCCACCAATGAAGAGAAGGGTGGAGTTTCCTAAGATATCAAGTAATGGAGACTATGTAGTAAATAAATCACAATTTCCTTCATATAATAAATGTGTAAAGAGACACTAAGGAAAGTGTCTCAATAAAATGGTAAAACTTTTAATGTGTATAAAAGAAGGTAATAATGTAATTAATTTCCAAGGAAAAATATAGAGTGTCATGGAAAAAGAAAAATATTTTCCTAGGGATCCATTTATAGTATGTTGTCTTAAATCTGGGAAAAGTAGGCATTATCCAAGTCAATAGCATAATCTAAAGGTTATCCCCTATACCAAGAAATCAATAATATTGAAATAGAATAGAATAAGTATTTATGTATTGGGATTAAAGAATTAATTTTTAGATTTATTTTTACCAATGCTATTTTGATTATAATAATTATAAAACATATAAGGATAGTGTTGAATTTTAGAATCATATATATATATATATATCAAAATTATAATTTTGGATACAATCACGAGATTTTGAGTTTAATGTTGATTATAAGATCAAATTCATAATCATCTATTTTGAAAATTTGTGTGATTGGATTTTTAAATGATTAATGATATTTTTCGATAACATTTATGGTAATACCACCCATTGGTTTATTATTTTGAAATCTCATTTGAATAATAATTCCTTTACATTTGTGGACATAACATTAAAGGTATAGGTAACCATTACGTTTTATCTTATCACTGATGTTGTGGTAATTATGGGTAATGTTAATTTCATAAACATATATAAATTATATTATGATAGTATATAAAGAAGGACAACTCGCATGTCAGGTGACAACCCATTACATCTAGAAATTAAATAGGGATTAAACCCACAACCAAAGAACTACAAAGGATTAGCACCTAAACTTTTCTTATATGATAACTTGGTTAATATTCCATTTTTTAGTTAAATTATTTTAGAAATATATATTATTGATCAACGAGATTTGTTTCTATTTTGGTTTAGAGATTATTGTATTATATTGGATAACATGTGATAACTATATTTGAATAAACATTAGTTTATTATTTTTAAAATAACTTATATGGAATAAGATGAAAACATTACACATTTAATTTGAAGTAAATTAAATTATGTAAGAAATAAAAATATAGTTTATACAAAATATAAGATAATTAGATTCATTTTCCTTATATAATTTCCAATTATGTTAGGTTACCATTGTATCAAGATCATTATCAATGAGATATTCGATATTATAATCCATTTTGACCCATGTTTGGATAAAATACTCTAGCATTACATTTTTTAATAAATCCCATTGGAAAAATAATAGCTTTATTTTTTATCTAAATAAACTATTCGTCAATGCTCTTCACAAAAATCAGACTCTCATTCATTATGTAAACTAATTTTTGGGAGCTATTAATCAAAAAATACTCATCCATCATGTCTTTCATAAATTGAATAGTAATATCCCAAGGATTATCTTTTTTATAGCCTCTTCAACCACCACCCACTGTAGGATAACCAACAAATCATTACCTGGGTGACCAGATCAGTTATGACCTCTCTGTTAGGACCATCCTCTGTAGCAGATTCTCCTTGAATTTGAGCCAATGAATCCATCCTCATAGTCTTATCTTGATCCTTCACATCACCCCATCTGGCACTTTATTTTATACTCTGAATAATTTAACACTTATTTGAATAATGGATATTAGCATTGGGATCATCAAAAATAATATTGGATAGAGATGTTTAAATAGACCATTTCTCTATTGGCCTAGGAAGGTTAGAATAATCTTTACCCTATTTCAATTTCTTCTAATTTAGAATAATTAAGCACCCTAAATCTTAGTTTCCCTTCTTCCCCATCATCCGTCTGAGGATATAAAATATTTTAGATTTTATTTTATCTATAATTTTATCTGGGAAAAGAAAATGAGTCTCATCACATAACTCTACACCAGAAATCCTTTGGCCTTCAGTGAAGCCCTCTAATGTAGCTAATTATTAGTGATCTTGATCTGGAATGTCTATATCCATCCCTTCTAGTCGATTGAATATATTAATAGGTTACCAAATATTTCTATGAATTAATATGTTCATAGAATTCTCTTAACCCCCTATAAATCCTAAGAGATGTGTATAATATTATCATTGGTCTTGAAGCCATGTGACCTTCTAATGTGTTAAACTTATAGGTTTCAGAAAATTGTTAGTGATATATTGAATGAATTATCACTATTTTATGGATATTAGGATTAGTTAAATTTGAATGTTAGTGCTTATAGAAGAAAATATTTATTTTTGGATATTCATTTATTGGGGTATGTGAATAATTAGAAATTAACCAAAACACAACCAAAGGTTACAATTATGCTTACAAAATACTAATGTATCAAGTAATTATATTCCCTCATATTCATAGACTATAAAAAAATTCATCAATATTAGGAAAGGTGTATTGATATAAAAAAGTTATCCAATTTCCTTCATATCTAAAAAAGATAAATGTAATTTTAAATCAACACATATTTATGTTTTTTAGTAACTCGTCTTTCCATTGATCATTCACATTATTGTAATAAATTACCTCTATAATTATTTATAATTATTTACACTTTTATCCTATATACCAACAAATTTTATCCAACTTAGAAACATATTAATGTATTGTTTTATAATATCTTTTTAATTATCTTTGTCTCTTATTAACATGATGTTTTATTAACCATTTTTATGATGATGTTTTTCAAAAATAGAATTTCCAAATATAAAACCATTGATTTCTATGCGTAAGATAAATTTTTGATGATATAATTTATGTAAGTTGGGGAGAATGTAAAACAAAAAAATTATAAAATAATATCATAGTATTTTATCTCATATGCGATGCACAATAATGATCTTAAACAACAGATGTAATACATTTCATTAAATTGTATCTATTTGATAGCTTGCGGAACATGAAACCTTGACTCTGAATGAACTGTATAACTTAATATCATACTAACTTAAAAGAAACATTTTTTAACATTGTTTGTACTAAATAAATTATGAAAATTATGTTTATATATTGATTAGAAATAAAATAATAATAATTCAAAAAACAAAGAAATGTTTTATAAAAAACTGTATTTTTTCTAAAAGGTGGTTCAGTCATGCTTTGCATGTACAATTTAAAATTAATTTTTACCACTTCTTGAAACTGTATTGAAAAAATGAAATTAATTTCTTAAATAATAATATAAAAAGTATTATATTGTGATTTTTTGTGATTTTTCCTAAAATTTTTCAATTTAAATGAATTTTGAAAATAATTTTTTTATTGAAAAATGGTTTTTTATTAAAATATTTTTCAAGGATAAATTTTTTTAATTGGATTTATAGTAAAAGTAATTAAATTATATTACATTTTTACTATTTTAGTTTGTTTTAATCATTTTCATGTTGAAATTTTATATAAAAATCTTTTATACTTATGACAATTTTCTCTTTAAAAATCCCTTTTCTCGTCGCTTTTGTGTGTACAACATTAAATTGGATTTCACCACATCTATGAATTGAATTTGAAAAAATAAATTCCATATTTCTAATAAGAATAATTCATAATATCTAATAAATTGAACTTGATTTATGACCAATATGAATAGTAAAAAATTAAAACTTAATTGGTGTGTCTAGTTTAAAAATTGATTTACAAGGTGTTAAATTATGAATATAATGGTTAAAAATGACTTAGAAACATGTCAAAAACCCATTATATAGACATTATTAAAACATAGTGTCTCTAATGGTTGATATTGACCCCTTTTTTTCTTTATAGATGATAAAAACATGGGTATAATTGATTATTTAAAAAAACAATTTGTGTCCTCTCTCCCACATATAAAAGGCCACCCCCACTCTCATATCTTCACAGTGATAATTCCATTTTGTTCAGAAAAATACCTGAAAAAATCACTTTCCATCTCCAATAAAAACATTTTACAGTTCTCATGTTTATCAGAATGGCATCCAAGGATGTCTTTTCGTGCAAAAAAATAAAAAAGTTCCCTGAATAAGAGGTAACGTTCTAAAATGATAAATTTTATTTTATTTCATCATTAACATCAGTAAAATATTATATATCATTATAATATAATAAAAAAATTTCCCACATACTTATATTTTGTTATGTTAATTTATTAAACTTTACCAATCTACTTTTCCATGAAATTAGAAATGAAATCGTTGATTGTGTGTATAGTGGACTACCTCCTGAAAAACTGATGTTTTTCATTTAGCATTACCAATTTTTTGGATTGATATTTTGATAGATTTAATAAATTTATAAAATATTTATGAAATTATTTTACTATGGTAATTATAATATCCCATATAACTCCTTAAATTTCATTCCATTTAAAATATGAGAATGTTGCTCATGGTACGGTGGGCTACCGCCTCGGGAATCCATGTGACTCATTTTTTAGATATGCTAAAAATGGGAAGTAATAAGGATACATTATATTGAAAATATGTGATATATAGGATATGATATTTATTTTAAAGACTAATATATCACAAAATTAATTATCCTTTATCTGAATAATGGAATGGTATCATTGCTCTTGGGGATATACCGCCCACTATCTCTCTGAAGTGATTTGATTCATTTTCCTTACCCGTGCCTAAATAATAATTAAAAAAATCTGAATAATGATTAAATATGCTATTTATAAAATTAATATAATAATGTAGATGATGGATCCATATAATATACTAATGAACCAAAACATTCATAAAAAACAAGCACGAGGAAACAAGGCAATTAACACTAGAAAAGTGGAAATAATGAAAGATTAATAACGAATGGGTGATAAGGTGTTATAAGAATATATTATATTAAATTATAAATAAAAAATGGATTTTATATAAATTAATTAAATTCATGAATCCATTATAAGGTTAAATCAAATCCTACAAAAATGAATCTTGAGGTAAGGGATTTCATCTAAATTTCATTTTATTGAGGAATACTGTAACGTTATGAACCTATAATATTTTATATGATGTATGAAGCACCCATTTCAAATCTAATGTGTTGTTTAATTAATAATTTTTTTATTTTATTTTTTTATTTTAATCATTTCATCCAGATGGATTCTGATATAAAATTCAAAAAATAGTAATGAATTTTGTAACATAGTTTCCTTTCATGGGGTTAAATTACTACTTCATTTTCCGTAATATTTAAATATGTTTTTCTAATGACCTTTACATATAAATTTTTTGTGTATATTTAAATTTGATAAACATAATTTATTTATTGGTTAATTCTTCATTCAACATTATGATCATTGTAAGGGTTTATACTACGAACTTATTTTAATCATGATTCTTAACTCTAGAATTTACATTGAAGAAAGATACATGAAAATACACTAATAAAACCTATTAAATTTATTTTAATATGGTTATTTATTATTTACTCAAGTAATCATACCATTTTCCTACTTTTTGGTTCTTAAATTGGCAGAATAAATGTTTTTAATAAAAGCTGAATTCATTTCTCTCTTTGATAAGAAATATATTCTCTTCTAAATCCAGATTTTATGAAAATGTTTCCAAATTTATTTTATCCTTATAAAAAGTATTTATCATAGAAATGTTTTCCCATTTTATAATTTTTTAAAAAAATTTGGAAATTAATCTTCTTGTCTCTTTCCGAATGAGGATCTTTTTAGCATTTTTATGAAACTGTGAAAGGGATATTTTTTCAACTTACTCAGAATGTATGGAATTATATACTATCATGGTCTCTTATTTAATTTAAGGTTATACTACAATTTTAACATATTGTTTTTATAAGAAATTATTTTTACAAATATTTTATAAACTGTATTTTAAAAAATGATTTTCCATGTTAAATGTATATTTACCATAAGAATATTTTAAATACTTTTTTATTGTATTTATATTCTTTGACGACTACAACCCTTTATTATACACATGATCCACTAGGTATATGTTGTATTAATACCATCCTTATTCTTTCTATTGATTTATTGTGATATTTTTGACCAAGTGAAGACTTTTAGTTCAGTTTCTTGAATCATTTTTTGTAGCCACTAGCTTTTATTTAAAATATCCACTTTCAAGTGATCATTTGGTATTAAATTTCCCATAAATATCTATATTATTATCATGGATATAATTATTTATTAAATGGTATATCATATATATATATGATGTTTTACATTGAATTTTATTTGATTAAATGGCGACATGTTGATAAAATTTTTATTCATTACTCAATACAGATATTTGTTGACAATGTGTATAATTCATGAATTAAATAGAATATTTGATAAATGATGAGTGATATGGATACAAAGATATGGGTGATTATAAGTTATAGAGATCCCACAAATCCATTGGTACTCTAATGATACAAATCAGTTATATAGCCTTAGTTAAACTGGTTTCTGGTGTATACCTACCCATCGTTTTTAAATTGTCTTGTGGAATAACTTGAAATTAAAGGTATCTGGATTCCTGAGATTATGGAATCTAATAATTTATAATTCCCTTATTAAATAATTTTTTTGTTATTATCCATGATATTTTCAAAATGATATTATATATAGATTCATTTCATTCATAGTTTAATGATTAAATTGAAAATTTGTTTCTTTTATTTACATTTATATATTAATTATTCATTAACATATAATTACAGTCATGATATTGATTAAATTGAGTTTATTTTCAGTTATTTACTTTCAATATTGATTGTTATAGTCAAATTAATTAAATTCAATATGTATCTAGTTATTTATCTTTTTATATTGATCATATCAGTCAAATTATTTAAATGGAATGTGTGTTTAGTTATTTAATGTGGCATATTGATTATGATTATTGATTCATGATAGCCTCCAACATACTTAACCATTGATGAACATTTGATTTCACCCTTATTTGTTTCCTTTGCATGGAATCCAGGGTGTATACAATGACTGATCAACAAGGATATACTAGTGGTAAAAATGATATTCTCAACATAATGTTGAAATTTTTGGTTTCAACTATAGTATGGGAATCATGTATGTAACTATTTTTTCAGGACAACTAAAGTATTTGGTCCTTTTAGATGTAATTCCTTGTATATTATAACAATGTAATAAAGTAATAAATCAAATTCTTATTATAAGAGTTAGGTTCATTACATTGTGACTCTTGAATAGTTTTGTGGATAATCATTTATCCAAATCTATATTTATGGAAATACTCAACATTGTTCCTCTAGTATCCCAATGATTGGGGTTTCCCATCTAGGGTAACCTAAAGCAAGCATCAAATGAAGTTAAAAAAAAAAGACAATCCAATGGCACCCCACTATCACCAAATACTACATATTGAATAATCAGGTTTCACTTATTAAATTATTTACATCAAAAAGATAATCCATGGGAACCCTTCTATAGAGTGTAACTACCCGATAAGATGATTCGAGTCTTTAGAAGTGTTTCTCTTTAAGGAATTTGGAAATTTTTATTTTGGGGGACTTTTTTTCATTATCTAAAATTTAAAATACATTAGATTAATATTTTATTAAAAAACAATAAATCAAATGTAATAATTATCCTTTCATGATTTATTTAATTTTTTATACATGCTTCAAACAATATAGATTTATGAATCTCTATTCCAATGGGGGAATTACTTTTTTTGCACCACAATAATATGTAACTCTTTACACAACCCAAAATACTATTTTAATCATAAAAAATGTAAGCTAAGTACACTCCTTCATATGAATTAGAATCCAATGGATAAGTTATATGAACCTTTCAAGTAAAGAAATGATGTTATATGATATTGAGAAACTCTATATAGGTAATCTCATTTTGATAGATAGTCATCCCCATTCACCGTCATAGTAAAGGAATGCCTCCAATAAATTAGGTAGTCTAACCCCAAGTCCTTCAACCAAGAGAGACTATACTCATTAGAAAAATCTGTTCATGAAAAACTCTAACACCCAATATGAACAAACTAGGCCCATAAACATTTCTCAAGCTCATAACTAAAATTTAAAACTATATTCATGTTAGATGAAAGTTAAATTTTATTATATCAAACCTATCATAATATTAAAGGATTCATTATTGAATCAATTTATCAACTAATTGGGAATACAGAAATATTCATATTTCAAAAAAAAATATAGAACAATATCTGAGAATATTGTTTCAAAAACATTTATTTAATAAATTTTAATAAGTTTATAATTAATTAATTTATTAATAAAATCCATAGAAAATAAACTTCCTGAAAACACAATTTAACAATATGTATAAACTATTTATAAAATATTAAAATCATTTAACATTATATTTTTTTATAATAATATCTTTCTAACCCTTATGTAAAACCCTTATTCTAACTAATGGTATGAATCCTTTACCATTACAAAGGTTACCAAATTTCCTTTTCATAAAGGTAAGATACTCTATACATTAAAGTATCCTAGATTTAACTCACTGAAAAAGGGTACAAAATATGTTATCCTTAAATGAATTCTTAACATAAGGCTTGGTCATGATATACCTTAACATATAACTACAACTTAAGGATAATTGAATTAAATAACTTGATTGAACACCAATATGTAAAGACAATACATATATTTCATATATGTATCTTCATTATGAAAAACAAAAACCTATATTAAAATTCATTGGGTTTATAAAATATAAAAATTTATTGTTTTGTGTAAAGGTAAAAAATGAGGTCCCTTTTAAATACTCTCATATAACCGTACGTGTCTTGGTGAAGTGTTGAAGTCCCTTATGAAATACCCCTTATAAAAGGGTACAACCTTTACACAACATATTTTATTAAATGTATCATCATGGATACACTTATATAAACCTTTTATATAAGGGTACTAACTTTACATAGATAATATTAAAAAGGGTAAATAAAATTTACCCTTAGATAGATCATGTATGGGAAAATAAAATTTACCATTAATTAGTTCATATAAGGTTTTTTAGACATCCTCTTATTTAAAAAAAACTATTTTTAAATTTTATTTTAAGACCAGTGATTCAAACGAGTTAAAACATGAAGGCCCTCCATTTAATTCTAGTGATGGGTTTCGTATGATCATGTAATTATCATATACAGAAGAAGAAAACCAAAAACACATAAGAATTTATCTTTAAGAATCAACATGAAAATAATACTATAAAATAGTGAACATTGAAATTATAAATATCTAAGACCTTATTCTTCTCTTCTAAAGATAATTCATGAGGAATATCACGATGATCAATGAACAAAATCACCCAACATTTGAGGTGATACACCGACCAATGGATCTTTGAATACTTCGTGAGGATACCCGATATATGAAGGGGTGCAATCCCATTATAAAATATGATAAATAGATTTCAAGGATAAAATTGTTTTATTTATATTTAATTACATGTCACATATATATCCCCTTAATATGATAGGATCTCTTCATTTTACATAGTTGAAGCCTGAGGAATCTGACATTTCATGTGTTTTTGTATGTTTGGGTATAATATATTGAATGTTTTAAATTAATTTAATTCCAACCCCTTTAGTACATTCATAATAGATAATAATTGATGAATTAATCATTACGTAGAAAAAAAATAATATTTATAAATATATATATCTATGTATATCATATAAATGTATATATTATATTCTATCAATGCATGTTTTAAAAATACATGCATCACATTAATTCATAAAATGTAAAAAATATTTATAATATCATATATCATTAATATATATACAAGTCCTCATATTCATGTGTACATATATCTCATGCATATAAATTCTAGAATTCTGGTGAACATCCAACAGTCTTAGGGGACCAAGTGTTACTCCTCAATTAATAGATAATAGAATCCAATAACAACTATTTAATAATATTTATTGAGGGTATGTTTCACTATTATATTACACGTTACCTCATACCCTACATTTTATAAAATAGTTTTTGAATTTTTAAAAGATGTATATAATCAATTATTACATATATGGGACATAAATTACTATCCCAATAAATTTTTTATATTATAAAGAATAATTTAAGTGTGTTTACAAATAATAAACTAAAATTTAATCCTGATATTCCATGAAACATATCTATAAAAGAATAAAATACACAAAACAAATTTATACAAATTTAGATAATGAAACAAGATATTTTACATATATAAAGTTAAAAGTAAACACTCAAACATTACTAACATGGTCCTTAATAAAAATGAAAATAATTTTAACCCAAAATAAACATATAGTACATTTTCAATATCATAAAAAGTGAGAAATTGATTTAACGTGAAAATTTCCACATTGAAAACCCCCTATAGGATCCATCACATGAGTAAAATAAATTAATAATAAATTGATGATCCATAACATTAATTATATAACTTAATAAAATTTCTAAATTATCACACATGTATTATTTTAGGATGTGGGTATAACTTAGTGTATTTTCAAAAAAATACAACAAGCGATTGTTTATATAAAAAAAATATAAATTCAAGTATAATTTTAAATTAAGTGTGTATTTATATAACAACAAATTATAAAATTACAATAACAAATATCTAGAAATACTAGATTAAAATTAATAATTATAATAGTCTATATATAATCAATTGAGGATAATTCAAAAATTTCTAAAATATAATAGAAATAAATGCATATCCATATTTAAAAGGGAATTCTCATCAATAATTCATTCATTGATCGAGTGAAATTCATTTTTAAATTATTGTTTTATTAGTAATTCATATGTTATCCTAGTCATTTATTGGAACAATATAAAATATATAAGAGTGAAATTCCAAGATGGACCCCTTACATGAGTTGTATTTTTATGAGATCAAATATGGAAAAACAATTACCATGAATTCTCACTAACTAAAATCCAATCAATAAATTCAATGTAATAATCCTACTAAATAAAATATAATTGATCCTATATTTAAATAGGTGTAAGTTAATGAAATTTCCATCAATAAAAAACTATACCACCCTTTTCATTATTAAAAAGTATAAATGAAAATAAGATAGTAATAAAAAAATCATTAAAACAAATCATGACATATAAATGCCTCTCTTATAAATTTTGGTTCGGAAAATAATAATGATGTAATTCATTTTAAATCATTAAGTAATTTTTTTTCATATCTTATTAGAAAAACATAAAATATATATCATTATTCATTTAATTATGAATAAGACCCCATAATTAATTTCTATATTTAATGATATAGTTTTTCCCATATAGTTTAAACATGTCAAGAATAGATAATAATAATGAATGTAATAAATTAACTTTTTAGGAATATGAATTTATTCTTAAAGAAGGTTTGTGTTACATTCTAGTATAAATAGTTTTTTTGTAAAATAAGATGTGAAACACTAAATCCATATGCCTCAATTGAAAAATATCACCTAATCTAGTGTTCTTGTAATATAACTGTGTCATATCATCTAGTCACATTCCAAAATCATAAGAAACATCCAATGTATTAAAAAATACATTAAAAAACTATGGATTTTTTAATATTGAGGAAGGGAAAAAATTAATGTGGAGTGGAACTGATTATATGTAACTTACCAATAACTTATATGTAAATCAGTCTAAATGAGTATGAAAAAAATGTATAGATATCAATTACCCAAAAACATAAATACAGGTGGATCGTGGAATATGAGAGTTAAATAATTTTCAAAAAAGATAATTAATGTATATTTGGTAATTTTAAACATTTTTTTTAAATTAGAAGAATTATTGTCTGTTGTTTATAAATTTTTCACATTAATTATGTGAATATACTAACTAAAAATTATTATCTTACATGGATTTTGAATATATTTTACTCACATCACATCTTAAAAAATCCATTAAAATTTTAATTTAAATTTTAAAATTAAATAAAATATGAAATGAATAAATTGGGTTTTCTAATTATATTTTATTATTTCTATTCAAAAATAATAATTTATGACCAAGAATTAATCACTATATGATTATTAGAGTATATGTACAAAACATCATGTTTTTATAGTGAGTTTCAATCATTCTGGATTCTATCCTATCACTTTTCCCAACCATATCTAAAAAAATTTAATTTAGGAATTTGTATCTTGTTTATGATTTAAAATAAAAAACCCAAATTATATAAAAATGTGTGGTCATTAATAGTCCTCACCATATTATAATATATTTAGGAATTGGAAATATTAATAATATTTTCCTTATTCATAATTTTATATATGAAATTACATTACATTATCGATTAGTACTATGATCTTATTAATTTTTAATTTTATTATTCACATTTAACTATTTATAAAGGTTATATAAATTGATAAGACACTTTTTACTTGAGTTTTATGTCTTCGAAATAATAAAATATTAAAAATATTAAGTGTTCCAAAAGTTTTTTATTTTTAGGACCATTATCTTTTATATTTGACACATATATTCTAATTAAGAAAATCTATTTAAGGATATTTTATTTTGTAAATCATATTTAATTAATAAATAAATTCAATATTTTATTGAAAAGTGTTTTTATATGTATATCATTTGGAACTTTTGATTCGATCATTTTATAATGGTTATATAAAATAGTCAATACGTCATTTTTTCATAAAATCTTTCTTGAATTCATTTTTAGATTTCCCATAAATATGGGGAATAATGTTTTTCAAATATGATAATGAAAATATTGTATTGAGAACTGTTGGGAAAAAATCCCTCAAGGTATCATTGAATCATTTTTGAGGTAATTGTGTTTGTTGACAAAGTGGACATCTGAGTAGTGATTGTTGACAAAGCAAAACAATGACATACAAATTTGTTGACAAAGAGGATTTCATGGTGGAATGTTGAGTTCAAGAGATGAGGTAAACGATCCATGTTTGATTCAAGAACATTTATAAAAGGAATGGATGATCTGGAGGCGGTACAAAAGAACAGATACAAGGTGGCGCTGTTTTCCAGTGTTTGCCAAATTTTAGGGCCTAAAAATCGGCAAATGAAGAAAAGTGTTTTTGGCAAAAGGACTTGCGCGCCGAGGACTTGGAGTATAGGAAACTTGCACGCAATATGTTTTTCAAGATCAGAAGATCAAAATATGGAAAAGTAAATAGGTTCGCGCAAGTTTGGGAGTTGGTCGTGCAAGTGTCTAAAATGACATGGGACTTGCGCGCCGAAACTGGGTCGCGCAGGTGACTTGCGCGCCGTCGCGTAAGGTGGTAAGATTGCCTATAAATACTGGACCACCCTCCACATTTCAACGGAGTTCAACACTCTGAGAACTCAGAGCTCCCGTCGCGCAGGTGTGGTGGTCGCGCAAGTGGTGAGTGTGGGTCGCGCAGGTGAATTTGCGCGCCAATAGTTGAAGTTGTGTGCCGGTGTTAGAAGTTGCGCGTTGGTTGGCACTTGCGCGCCAATATTGGTTTGGGCGTAAAAGTAAGAGAGTCGCTCAGGTTTGGGGTTGAGGAATCTTGAGTCGCGCAAGTGTCTGAGGAGGACTTGCGCGCCCGTTGTGACTTGCACGCCGATACTTGCGCGCCGAGATTGACTGGCGCGCCAAGTAAGGTTTTGTTCCAGTGGTGCTTCTCGGACTGCGTGGAAGCTGGTACGTTTCCTGATACCTTCGGTGCAAAGAGATATTAATCTAAGGGTGAAAGTTGTACTTTAACAGAGCATCTACACACAGAGTAAGATTAATTCATTCATGCAAATGAAGAGACCTACAGGTCTATAAACTGTGAGTGAATCCCTTCCAAGAGCAGTGAGATTAAGAAGAGAAAGAAGGTGATCCTCTCCACCGGTAGTGATCCAGAGAGAGAGAAATAGGGAGTGACCCTTGGGAAAGCAGTGAGCTGACCCTAAACATTGTATAGGCAGTGAGCCTGGGCATAGAAGTGATCTAGCCCAAACTTTGTATCCACATCTAGTGAAGAATAGTGGAATTTGGTACGACTGGCAACCTATCGGCGTATGCTCCTTGGACGTAGCCCAGTGAGGGTGAACCAAGTAAAAATCTTTGTGTCTGCCTGTTTACTTCCCTACACTGCATTTAAAGCATCATGATCAGATAAAGAAGAAAATAAGTGATCATAATAAACACACAATCACAAACAAAGTGACCCTTGTAATAAAGAGGTCAAGATCCAGTGTGGCAGGAAGGACTTTGTTAAAGAATATCCATACACTGATTCACCCCCCCACTCAGGGTATATAGGCCCATATTGGTCCTAACAAAAACACATCTAAAATATTACATTTAATTTATTCAACTATGTATAGAGATTCATATTCAATATATATACTTAATGTTTACATAGATCCTATCTAAATAATTTTCAAGAATCCCCTAGATGAAATTTTAATTTATTAAAGAGGGGTGAATAATTGTATACTATTTCTTATTTCCATTTTTAAAAATAAATTGGTTCAACCATTATTAATTAATTATTTAAATATAACTGATTGTGTTTTTAAATTATATTTTTTATTTATGTTGAGAAATGAAAAATATATTACTAGGGTTTTTAATTAGTTGAAAATGACTATATATTTGGTTTAATTTTAAATATTCATCATCGTATGACCCACATTTAATATAATAATGAGTATCATGATCATGAAATTAATATAACACAATAGAATGTATCCTACCCACTTTTTTACTAATTAAGAATTTATAAAACTCTCAATACATTTCAAAATCAAGTAATCCAAAATTTAACTCTTATTTGAGTCACCCTCAATAGTGAAACATTTTTTTATTAATTATAAAATTCTATGATATCAAAATATATATATTTAGCATGAAATATTAATTACATCAACTATATAAAAAAAATATTATAATTAATTATTTTTCCGCTAAATAATATGACCCATTGTCAAAATAGGATAATTTTATTATGTGATTAGATATATATCAATCTTTTAGAAGACAATGTGATTAATATAATGTTATAAAATATCATTCAAATACATGTTTTTCTTCATTCATCACCATATAAGTTTTTACCGTTTAATAATAGGGATGAATACAATTAATTATTAATCAATATTGTACTTTTTGAAATACATTATAAAGAAACATTATAAGGTGGTTATGTATTTTTTTTACCAAACTAGCCTTAGATGGTCTAAGGGTGATGGATTATTGTTATGGAATTATGGAATAAATGACTATTTCAAATCAACCTGAAATAAAGATAAATAGTATTTTTCTTTGATATAATGATGTGGATAAGGAAGAGGAGTTAGAAAATCTATAAAATGAAATAGTTACCTTGAGATACATAACATTTTATAAAGAGAAATAATTTTGAAAATTCAAGAGTACACTGGTATGTATATCATATTTTATATGTTGCATATGTTTTTTCTTATTATCATAGAAGTATAAATAAAGGTGGGGAATTTATGTGTTTTCTGAGGAATTTGTAATATATTTTTCATGAGGAAGATGAATTAAGTATATATTGAGTATATTATAAAATATCTATGACCAAAATATTATATTTATGAGTCATCATTTAGATAATAACATAGTAAAGAAAAGGACTTCCCTAAGATACATAATATATCTGAAGAATGAGAAAATTTAAAAAAAATTAGAATCCCAAAGGAATTATAAAGTAATATTATCTTATATACGATTCATCTATTTGTTGAATGAATCTAGGGGAATAGCAGTAATATGATATATAAGATCTTAAATATATAATATAATATTTATTAGTTAGAAAAATTAAATAATGAGAATACCAAATAACGTTTTGTGTGGGATGACGGTATATTGAGCATAACGTATTAAATATCAAGAGCCTAGAACTATTTCATAATAAAAGTAGTGATTTTATTAATGTCTATCTGAGAACATCACTGAGAGTATTTTTGGAAATTTTAACGATAAATATTTTTAGATTTATTATTTTCTATCTGGATAGAGACATTTTAAAAAAGAAGTTGACCACCATTAAAATTATTTTTAAAAATAAAAAATAATAATTTCCCTAAAAAATTAGGTAAATAGTGTTCACATAATATTATAAATATCTAATAAGAAAGTAATAGTGGGTGGATACTACGAATTTAGAATCTCATAATATGTTATGTTGCAGAACAGTGATATCTATGAAATAAAAAAAATATAATATTGATAAGAAGGTGAAACTATATTCATGATTATTATTAATTAAAATGATTCTGTTATTGATCATTTTGAAGAATTTAGTTTTAGTTAAAATATAACTGAAGTGTGTGCAGTATTATCTCATATACATTTCGATAGTTTTGAAACATTAGGTGGAAGGTTGGTATTCATATTTCTCTATTGATAATTTTTTAATAGTCAAAGAACATATAATCAAAAAAGATCTATCATGGTGATGAAAATATATCTTGAGGCTTAAAGAAGATATTTTTCAAAAACTGAAAAAATATTTAAAATTATTTAATCATTTTGGTTTCAATATACACAATAAAAACAATTCTATCATGGTATAATGCTTCGAATATGGATGATAGATGCACATATGTTCATTTTAGTGTTGATGAATAATTCCATTGAACTTATAATAATTATACATTATAATTTGATATAATTTGTGTCTAAAAAAACAAATCCGATTAGGGAATATGTACCCACATTGGGGAAGATAATTTTAAAAAACATTATTCATTATGTTAATTCATATTTAAGTTAAATATTAGTGGGGGAGTATATAATTAACAGTATATAATGACCACAGAATTCCATGAAGGATAATTTATCATGAATAAATTTCATGAACTATATCACTAATTCATTCCCTCTTAGGGGTACCTTCACAAACCATGGATCATCATGAGGTATTAGCTCTAAAAACTTTACATTTTATATTTGGTAATTTATGAATTTAATTTATATAGAAAATAAATTCTCTCTACATCCTATGTGTTACCATCATTGGTGGAAATAACATTCTTGGAAAGAAAAACTGAATGGTTTTCTATCTTATTTCATAAGGGTTTTAAATGATTGAGGTTGTGATAGTTGGTTTTTTCATACATAAACATGTGACAAACATGAAATAGATATGACATTAATCACATGATTTCAATAATAAATCTACCAAATAGTCACACAACTGAAAAAAAATGTTTAGTGTCTTTAAGATTATCTACATAAACATTTGATTTTACTACATTTGAAAAACATTCTCTATAATGGTACTCTATTGGATTATTTCCTATATATCTCAAATGTAAAAATGATTCTAATAATCTAGGGAATGGAATCCTAATAAAAGGGTGAATTCAAATACTCAATTTGGGGTAACATAATAAAAACCATAGTGGTTTGATTATATTAACATAAAAATGAATTAATCCAGAAAATAACGAATTTAAAAGAATATAAATCTATTTATGTTAAAAATAATAAAGAATTATATATATATATATATATTATAAAATGATAACACATACACCATTGAATAGGAAAAAAATAAAACATGAATCATATGATAAGTGACTTTAATGTTGGTAATAAAATTATATAATCATAAAAATAGGATTTATTAACTTTGTGAACCTTTCTAAGCACCAACCCATTCACTTGAAAAATTATGAGTCGAGATAAAATCACACACACTCAACATATGTGAACCTATATACATGATAAATTTCTAACAAATGAAAATTTTATAATATCTTAATCCCATCACAATAACTCTTTGGGAACCTAAAAAATGTTTAACCTATTCACATGTAAAATTATTTGTAGAGAAATAAACCATCACACTCACACTTAGTGAACCTAGATACATGATAACCTATTCACATTACATTTATAACTCATGAAGTATAAGAATTAACACAATTAATTGGAGGGATATATAGGTACCACCTGTTTAATAATCCCCAAAATAATTAACCCAAAAATAAAACATTAATAATCTCATAAATATCCCAAAAATGGGTTTTAAAAAAAATTATAAATATCACATAACTTTATCATATGGAATCAGATAATATCAAAACATCTCATTTTAAAAATAAAAAACATATTATAATAACATAAAAAGTTTGATTTTAACTTCACTTCAAGAAATATAAACTATGGAGAGTAAATAGATATGAAATACCAACATTTTCAAAAAAACAATTTAACGATGATCTTAAAAGATGAGGAGAAATTTACTTTCAAGAATACATTTAAGATAAGGGAAGGAGAATACGTTTTCCTTAAAACCTTATTGTAAAGTTTACCAAAATTAATGATACTTGAACATATATAATGGTTATAAAAAATGAGAAGTGAATATAATTTTTAAATGTTTACTTTTAAAATATTAATTAATAATTTACACTTAAAAGAGACATAAAGTATTCAAAAAAGGAAGTGAAAATAATTTGAAAAAATATTACATTTAAAAATATTTTATAATAATGGTTCTTGAAAATATATAACAACTATCAAAAAAATGTTGCGTGTTTGATTAAACCTATTTATTTTGGGAGGATGGGGAATGATTTTGAACATTTTTAAATAGATTATGTTTGGAAACCAACATCATTAAAAGGATAATGATACCTTTGATTTAAAATGATATAATGGGAATAAAAAAGTCATTAGAGATTAAAAAATCTAGTTTCCACTATTTAAAGAAGATCATTGATGGGAAATATTAAAATATAAATGTAACCAAAATTCATTACCATTAATATGAATTAATCTTTAAAATATCATTTTAATAAAATAAAATAAACATATGCATAGAATAATTTTTTTGAAACATGTATTCATTAGAATATTTAGTGTAAATTAAATATACAATTATCATAAGTAATATAAATGACCTTAATTAAAACACAAAAAGATTATTTATTAATACCAAGGGAATATATTTGAGTAATGAATGTCATATATTGAATTTTTACTCTTTCAAAAAAACCAAATGAGAGGTATGACAATATATGAATCACTGTATATCCATATATAAAATAGGATAATGATATAAATTATAATGGGTTAGTATTTAAACTATTTTAATGGAAATATAGTGTAAAGCTTAGACATATCTAAGTAAATTTAAATTTGAGACAAATATAACCTTACCTTATTTCCCTTCATAAAATTATGCATACCAATCACCATTATAACAAAAATATATATAATAAAAAAACATATGAACAATATTTATACATAACACTATTTATAATTTCTGTTTATAACCATTATTTATAGGTATATTAGTTAGTTTTTCATTATTTTCCCACAAACCTTTTTTATTTTTTTGGACATTTATACATGTTTAGTATGAGTGGATTCAGTATTCATTCCTCTTAAGAAGAAGAAAAATTAAATTTTAATTAAATTTATTACAAAGGAAGAATTATAATGATCAATTTTGTCAAATTTTCATTCATGAATAGTTCATTGTTTATCCTAGAAGATAAATTTTTCAATGAACATTTTGAATAGATTTTGATCATATGAAGGGTGTCAAACTTAATTGTTGAGTAAAATATTTAAATATCCTTTCCCAAAATAAAAAATTACTATTTAATTATTTATATCATAGCATATAATAAATTTTATTTTCATAATCATCCATGAGGTAATTTTATAGAATTATTCAATTAGGCCATTATAATGACCTAAACCAGAACACTTATTTACACAGTTAAAGAGTATGGTTATTGAGGTATAAAATTTGAAATAATATCATTATAACATAATTATAGTGATAGTATTTTTAATTTGTATAAAGGAGAACCATATTTTAGGTTTTTTTGATAAATAATTAAAATATTGATGAAAAGGGACTAAATTATTCCCTGTGGGGGTGGTAGTCTTCACACATGACAGATTGAAGTTCCATTTTTTCCTATGTGGATAGAAATGAAAAAATAATGATCATATAATTAATACAAAAAAATATATTTTTACTAGTTCTATATAATTTATTTTATAATTATATTGTTAAGATATTTGGAATAGTAAGGTTAAGAAGAAAACATAAGAAAGAAATAATACTTATGTTGTGGGATTGATTTTTTTCCTTGGAACACCCCTTGAAATTTAAGATCCTAGGAAAAATATGAATGAATAAAAGATTATTTTTATTTTTTACAGTTCTTAGTAGGGACTAATTTTATAATTTTAAGGATTTATTTTAGTTGTAGTTGTATCTTTGATGGTGTGTAATTGAACCAATTTTTAAAATTCATTAAAATATTACTTTTGGAAAAAAATATTATTTGAATTATTCCATGAACTATTCCATTGTCAATGGATCATAATTCAACAGATAAGGGATTTTTGTACATGGTTAGGTTGAACAATCAACCCATAAACTCATTTAGGAGTTATTATTGAGTGATTTAAGAGGATTCTCTTTTAAATTTACCCAAACATACTTTTAACTAGGTATATTATCCTTTTAAAAATGGAAGTTAATTAAAAGGACTAAAATTATATGTTTCCTTATCAAATAATATGATTTTTGTAATAATACAGATGAAAATAATTTTTTTATATGAAATTTTTATTGTTATGAAATGTTAGTTTCAAAAAAATATTACCTAACTCATAAAAATAATTTGTAGGAATTATTTTTATTAAAAATTTACGTTTCAGAGAAAATTATAAATTTATAAGATTTTATAACATAAATTAATTTATTATAAAACAAAATTATGGTATATAATATTTAAATTAATATATAATTTAATTTTTACAAAACTATTACCTAATTAAATAAAAATACAAAAACAATTGTTTTAATGTAACATTTCACGATTGTTCTAGAAATGTTTGGCATAGGTTTTCATTGAAAACATTATACTTAAAAATTTATAATTTGTTTTTATAATTTTATGTTTTATTAAATTATTGGTTTTGAAATAATATAGGTTATTCTTATGTGGTGATAAAATCACGGAAATTATAATTTTCAGAAATCCCTCATTTTTTGACTGAAAATAATGATTTTTTTTAAAATGATAAAAAATTAATAACAAGTATATTTTTATATTATAAATTCATAAATGGGAAATATTTTACTAAATTAAAAATATAAAATTTTAAAATATACAAATTAAATGGGAAAATGTAAAAAAATAAAAAAATGGTTTTTTTAAGATACCTTTTTTCTTTCTTTTCAATAATAAAATTCAGAGGTTTTTGAAAGTTAAAATTTTCATTAAATATGAATTATTCCAAATTATAAATATACATTTTTTATATCAAAAATGAATCAAAAGGCATAATTCAAATAAAATTTATTGTATTCGAAAAATTGGTAGTTTATTATAATTCACCAAAAATTCTATTATTTTTGAAAAATCTAAAAAATGAATTATATAAGAATTTTTTTTGTGAGGAACTAAAAAATGTATTTTAATATTTAATATTTATATTCTAATATTTAAAAATTTATCTCTTTGAAGTAAAATATTTCATATAAAAATTTAATTTTTAATTGAAAATAAACTTTCCAATATTAACACACACAAAAATTTGTTACCCCGTAAAGGTAAAAACTATTAACAATATACTATATTATTCATTAAGAAAAATTCTTAATAGGTAAATAAAAATCCATTTTCATTTAAAACCCAAAATAATATATGAATAAAAAATCAATATAGTTATACAAGTATTTATTCCCTCATTCCATGAACAAAAAATTAAAAAGCATCAGAAAGGATCATAACCAAACTAATCATTATACAAATATAATTCAGAGTCTAAAGTTCCATGAGACTGGGTGAACAATATTGGCTTCAAAGAAGAGTAATCTTTCCAATATATTTTTTTCTTAAGAGGGGTGGATTGGAATCCTTCATCATCCAAAAGACCTTTTTATCATTAGATAATTCTTGAATAAATTATGGTATTTGGGGGAATCATCCCCTAAATCATCCTAGTTTACATAGATGCCCTATGTTTCCCATAATTTTTTTATTTCCTCCTAAAACATTGATATATTAACATTATCACTTGGGTTTAAATTCCCCATGGATGTAAGAGTGGTGTTCATTTGACATTGATCAATTTATAATTTCTCTCATTATTCAAATATTTCAGTTTTCCAGTGCTCTCCTCAATCTAGAACCCTAGAAAGAGTCATCCCCAACCCTGATCCGTTTGAAGAAAACCTGAAATACTCTATTTTATGTGTATGTAACTCTTTGTTATTATCATGGTCCTCCTGAGTAAGTTGTTCCTTTTTAGGATACTCTTTATCCATTCTTGAATAACTGTCACTATCATGATCCATGTCCCTATTAAGAGTTTATTTTCTACTTCTAACATGAACTACATTATTATGCACTATCCACCTCCTCATTTTGATCTTATAAGATTCCTTGGGATTCCCATTAAATGAAATATAAGATAAAACCACACTTTAATTGTTTTTATACTTGACATGACCAATAATTTTATAATCCATAATAAAATTAGATAGTATTTTTTTATACGTTAAGAGATATATCATCATCCAATCCTGAATGAAATATATAATTTATCTATAATTTGATAATTTCTACCGCTTCCAAAGCCCTAGCAGAATTACCATATTTAGATACCACAGTAGGACTATACATATTGATCAAAATTCCCACATTAGAATCTATATGAAATAAAATCTAATGAATCTATAGGATCTATTTAAAACTAAAATTTTTTATCTATAAATGTGGATTATTTATTTATTGATAATTAGGTGAAATAGAAATCCCATTCATGTTGGAAAAGTGTACCTAGATTCAAATAAATTGATCCAATCACCTAATACATGAAATTTAGATTCTCTGATGGGAAAAGGATGTTAATGAAGCCCTAATCCAAGGGTGTACATATCTAAATAGAAGAATCCAAAATAGATACTAGCTTATAAATAGGTTCATTAGGTTTTCAATGTTTTCTTCTTATATATAGAACTAGCGAAGATAAGATGGAGTGATCAAAAATCATGAATCAATTACGCATTCGTCAATGAATCTATGAATATGAATAAAGGAATTGAAATCCCAATGCCCTATGTCAGGGTTTAGATCTTTCACTGTCAAGGATTCATTATTGATGGAGATCCATCACAAATGATCATGATCCACCATCTCATCTTTGTTCATCAATATTTTTCTCCAAGACTTTTCTCCAATGATTCAAGGGATTTCTCTAGGGATGTTAATTCTAAACTTGGGTCCTTACCAAGATTTGTTTTAAAAAAAATGGTTCACTACATCACTATAACATCAAAATAAAATAAATCATTAATTTATTTTATTATTTTGAATTCTAAAACCTAACATTCACAGCTGACCTGTGATGGCTGATGTTAGGCCTCAACCTAGGTAATGTTGTTTCTCTGTATGCAACGGTGCCCTTAGATTTATTATCTAGGAACACATTTATAATATATTTCAATATTTCAAGAAAACCTCTCACGTGTTCTATTTAATGTATTTAGTATATTTCAAAAAAAAATATTCTGGGAACACTAGGACTCAGAATCGCACGTCGTCTCATCACCTGGTCTTGAATTAATTGCATATAATATTTAAAAATAATAAACACAAAAATCCTGGACATTAAATGATATAATATTGATGAAAATTTATGTGGATAATTTTATATGCACATGATCATAGACACTGATTTTTTTGGAAAAGTATTATAATATAATACTTCAGGATAACAACACTCAAAATATTTGGGGAGAGAACCCTTTGAGTAAGAAGATACCATCCAAATTTAACATTCTAGTTTTGAATGTTCATAATTAGGCCTTACACATGGATAAATATATATATTGTAATGTAATTCACATTACTTCAATGTGTATTTTTTATGGTAACATTAATGTCAAATAATCTTTTCAATTGTTTTTTATAGGTGACTGAGATGCTATAGTTTGGAGTCTAGTTGGAGATTTTATCGCTCTAGTGACACATGAATCTTTTTTGGATGGAATTATCCATCTTTAGATTCATGGTTTCTGGAATAATCCCCATTAAATAAATTCAAGGGCATCCTATTTTTTCTGGGTATTGGTGTATCTGGAATGCTAGAAATAATGATCACACTAAAGGACATCATAGTTATGTTCATACCCTTGAATAAAGGACTAGGATTATGGTATTAGATTTTTCCACTTGGATTAAATGGTGGGACTATTCTCTCCCTCTCAAAACCTTCATGGTGAACATTATTCCCAACTATCACAATTTCATAACCTTTCCTCAGGGAATATGGGCTTGATAAAATCCAAATTCAATGTATTTCAAACTTAATGTTGTTGAATCATATGATTCATGAGTCATATAGGGTAGAGGAATTATCCATGCTACTAGATGTTCTATTTTCCCTTCCTTCACTACTTTATTTGGGAGAGTTTATCCCCTCATGGGGAAGGCTAATTCCAAGTTTAAGGGTCTCCAGATTTGAAACCAGAAGTTTATTGAGCTGGTGTTTGTTGAAATGGATTCTCACATTATCCATGAGTCTCTTATAGGAAAAATTTATATTGCTTGGAATATTAAAAATCACATTCATTTGTGTAAGTAGTTAATAACTTATTAGATGAATATTCTTTATACATGGTGAGTGAAAAATCATTCACTATAATTTCTAACTTCATGTATTTCCCATGATCACTATTTTTCAACTTTTATATTATGTGAACCCTTCCTAGTGAGTGTGTGAAAACCATTATAGGGGATTCCCTCAGTCTTAATTAATTTAGACAATCTTGACTCACTATATTCACATGATGCTCTTTGTTATTCCTTTTCAGCTCTATTATAAAATTATTATTATTATTGTGAATGGTTGATTTCATTGAGGAAATTATTATTAAAATATTTCCTAGAATATTCATTAATAAAAATATCCATTTTAATTTGGGATAAATTATTAAAAATTTATAAATTTCTCAAAATATTATTGGGTACAATTTCTATAAAAATAACCATGGATTGTTATAAAGTAATATTCAAGGAATTGAGTGGTCATGATGGTGGGTAATTCTGTTCATTCCATATAAGTTAAAAACCCATTAATTTCACACTATTATAAAAAGAAAAAATAGTACCGCATTTGGAAAATGATAAGAATATTACATTAAGCCTATTTTAAAAAAAAAGTGATTTATGTGTGACATTTTATTTATTAAATCATCTGGAGAATTTTAAAAAATTTCTGGAAAATATTTTATAAAAAACATGTATATGTAAGAAAATTATTTTTTTACCGAAGAGACCAATAGATTAATATCTTATTTAAAAAATTATCTATCATTTTAAGTGAAAAAATGAGGGAAATTGAAATATTACATGAAAATTTCATGAATAGCCATAATATCATACAATATATCGGGTTTAGGATAGAAATATCAAATAATTTCTCCATGGGAGACTTAAACATAATAAATCTCAAATAATGATAAACCCTTACCAATTTAGTAACATGTGAATCAAAAAACCCAAGAAAGAAGTAAAATCACATGAAAAATTAAATATGATAAATATAAATATATTAATGATATAAAATTACAAGGTGATTTATGAAAACCACTTGAATGATATATGTTTTTAATATGGCATATTTGTCATGAAAGTAAATGTGTGATGATAGATCCCTTAAATCGAGTCCATAATTTTCAATTATGTCTTGTATCCCCTGTATAATAAAAATTTATCATATTTTTCTCAAGATACATTCTATATTTAATCCATTATACATCAAAAATTTATTTAATCTATTTTAATGACATATTTAATTACATATTTAGTTATGTTCATGTCAGGTGTTTGGGAGATGCATAACTCATAATTTCCAAATTGCATCAGTGTGCTAGCCATGGTCAAATGGTTCATTATTCTGTCATCAATAGGAAAACTATGATGAAATAATTATCATTTTATTACATCAATTGGACATTTAAACCCATCTATGGAATATGTATATGAAAAAAATGAACTTTTTTATAATCATAGAAATGGTAGGTCATACATACGCATGAGTATCATTTCCATTTTTCAATAATCATAGAAGAAAGAAGATGAGGGTTATTTAATAATTATATCCTAAATATCATATTATTTCTTAAATTAAACTTAATTATGACATCCATGTGACACAGTAATAAAAAAATTGAATCACATTACTTTGGAAGGCTGTAGTCCACCGTACACATGAATGATGTTATCATTTTTCATTAGATGGTAAGGTAAAAAGGTATAAGATATATTAAATTTTCATAATTATTTATATTTCATTAATATAATATATAATAATTAAATTCATCATCATGAAAATTTGTGATAGGCAATGATGGAAAACAAATTACATTATTTTTCAAGGCAATAGTCAATCGTACACATGAACGATTGTTTTATTTATCATTAGATTAAAGAGGATATAGATAAATATAATTCCATAAAAACATTAAAATATATATATATATATATGATCTAATTCAATTATTATATTACAATCTCTAATACATAATTTATGGTGTAAATATAATAAGTGAAAAGAAGTATCTTAGTAAAGACTACTACATTTACTTAGAAGAACCTATTTTGGGTCTCTTATTAAGGACCCTAGTGATGGTGTTTTGGAAAGAAAATAAGCTCTATAATGTGGATAATTATATTGTAGAGATATTTTAAAAGTTTTTTGTAGAGTATAATTTCTTCAGAGTTATGAATAACTAAGGGAAGGGGGTTCCCTTTTTAAATGAGGAGCAGGTCCATTTTTTAAATACACATAACTATTCAATAATGAGAAGTATATATCTATCCACGTGCCTAAAAGTGGTGATTAATAGATTTTATGGGTGATATGGTTGATAAAATTATACAATATTCATAAATAAATTTTTTTAAAACATGTTAGTCAATTTACCTCTAAGGTTACTTACTTTTTCAGTTTTATTTTTTCACCACGATAACTAGTTATTTTACTATTGTTGCTATTTGTTATGACCAAAATTATGATTACATTATTTAATAATATTAATTATTATATATATAAATATGGAATCCATTTTATCAAATTCAAATCTTAGATTTGGAATAATGAAATTTCAATTTAAACCACCATACGTGTCAAAAGATTGGTTTTCATGAAATACATTTATGAGGAAATTAATGAATTTATATCAACATTATGAGTATAAAGTATCATTATATGAATTTAAAATCATAAAAATAGATTTATAATATATTGATTTAATTTAATTATATCATTACTATAGGTTATTTTAATTTATTACAACAGATAATCTTTTTTCATTTAAAAGTACTTTGTAGAAGAATTATTTCATAAGAATAAAAAAATCTTATACCAAAATCACAAAAATTGATGATTTGAAAGAAATTAATTATATTAAGATAAATAAAATGGTTCATATGTTACATTAATAAGAAATACAAAATATAATGGAACTATAAAATGATATTATCTAATGAAAATAAATTATAGCATTTGAATAATTGTTAATTTTCACTGTTCACTAATAAATCAACAATTTCAGAAAATTACCACGATTTCACCAAAAGTTAATTTTGATTTTATTATTTAAGAAAAAAAATTCATTTTATAAAATAAAATTTCTAAAATTCCCATAATGCAATTATAATATGTTCTCAAATAAAGTAATAAAATCATTTTGAAAAAGAATATCTTTTTTAAAGGATGAGTGATTGTTTATTCAGAAATTATCATTACATATATATTGACTAAGACGTTTTTATATATTTTATAATACAGATAATAATATTCTCACCCACTAATTTAATGTTTAGTTTTTAAAAAAAAATTCAGGGATGTTTATGCTTAGTGTTTTGTGTCATATATACATTCAAACATTATGTTCTACTTTTAAAATAACGAATAGTTACAAAGAGGATAACCAATGGATATTTAAGGACCTATATCTAATAATGTAAGAGGATATAGTGGACTGTATGTATGTTTATATGAAGGTATATGTTAAAAAACTATATATGATAGATTTTATTGCATCATGAGAAAGAAGGATAATTTAATGTTATTTATACTTATATTCTAAATTTTATTATTATTGGTTTATTACAAGTGATTCACACTCCTTTTTGGACCAACATTAGTCATATAATTGGATATTATGGCTGATATACTTCCTAAAAACTTACTTATGTTTAATCTAGTTGATGGTTAATCGAAAATGATGATGGTGTTATGGTGATAATATATGACGGAAGGACTATATAAGTTAATATATATATGTCACATTATTATTTATAAAACTATATAATTTCATCATGGGAATTTATTCATTTTAATATATACCAATCATTGTTAACTGTTTTCAGAGTTGGATGCTTTTATTTTAACTGAATGGTAACTGTGTGATATTCATTGGATATAATGTTCATCAAATATATCATGGATGTTTGTATCATATTTTTTTAGAATTGGAAGGATTGATGCATCTTTCAAAATATATTCATATAAAGGAAATATAATGAGTCATGGAAGAGTAAACTATGATTTCATTGGTAATATCCTTATGTCTATGGAACTTTTTTATCCAATATTTCTTATGGAGTTATAATATGTAATAACTCTTGTTTTGATGTCAGTTTAACATAAATAAACTCAATTATTTTTCAACTATTTCAATTATAAAAATTTTCTCTATCTCAAATTATTACAGTTATTATAATAATTAATATTATATTTGATGTTAAATTTAGGTAATATAAATTTTATTCCATTTGATATTTCATATAGATGAACTTAGTGCATTTTGATGTGATTTTTTCATTGGGAATGGCAAGTAAGTATTCATGTCATCCCAAGACATATATACATAACTAGCTAGGCATTTTCAAACAACATAACTATTATTGAATCCCATATTCCACTTTAATTGAACATATTTGAATATATATTCCACTATATTCCAAAAATATACCCTAATGTATAAAAAAATTATAACAATGCTCTTCATCGATTTCACCAAGTTTTGAATAGAGTGATTCCTTTATTCACTAACACTATACAACTAGGGTTTATAAGGATGAGTGAGTTGTGAGATTATCCCACACTATTGTACATAATTAATTAAAAATTGTTTAATATCTTCTCCACCACTATCAAAGTAGAGTTTCATAATTTTGGATCCAATATGATTCTCTACATTATTATTATATTCCATAAATAGTCATAGAATTTATATTCTATAATATTAGGTATACAAAGCCTTATATGAAAAACTCATTAGTAAATGTAATGATGTAATTGTGCCTGAAAAATTCCATTACTTTAAATAGAACACATACATGAATATTAAAAACTTATAGAATTTGGTTTTCTATCTCTCAATTATTATTTAACGGTGTTATAATAATTTAAAATTTTAATAAAATGTGACATAAAATAAAGGATTTTAACTCAAAAGAATAAAAATACCCATATTTTTGTAATTTATTTAAACAATATTTTTACATGTTTAATATGGAAGTTCCAAAGTTATAAGAGATATGAGTCTTGTTCGCAAATTTTTGAATTTATTTTTAATATAATATTATCATTTTGATATGTATATATATAATCATACTTGTAATATCTTGACATAAATCATTTTTATACAATAAAAAACTTGTAATTTTTGACATTAAATAAATTATTATTATTATTATACAAAATAAATTGAATGTGTTTCTTTTAATATATTGTATATCATAATAGTTAGAGATTTGATGAAAAAATCAAAAATATAAGTTAGGTGATATACTCATATTATAAATATTTATAACATTACTCTATTATATGCACAAATATCCACTTCACTCTTTTCTATCCTCTTGAATATTTATAGTTGTGTAATTGAAATCACATGCATGAGACCCAATATATTTAAAAAAATTAAATTTTTTTAAATAAAATGATTAATTAAATGAAAAAATAACTCATTTAATACCCCAAAATTTTAGTATATTCCTTTTAAACATTATATGTTTGAGAGCTCGTGGCGCACATAACACCAATCTTAAAAACCCATGAAATAATATTATTTAAAAATGAATATTATATCATAGTTGTTGAAAATGATAGAATGAATAAAAGTAACATAATTTTGATATATATATATATCTGTGTGTGTGTGTGTCTGTGTTTCATAGTCAATGTAAATTTATATATTGATGCATATCAAATAAGAACTCAAATTTTAGTAATTTCATTTTATGATTCAAAAATATATTTTCATCAAAAAGGGGTTTTGTTATATTTGGTATGTGGATATTATAATTATTTTCTATCCTATTTAGATATTTAAAATTATTAAAATAATATCATTTTTAAAATCACAATTTTAGTATTTTCTATGAGATAATTGTTTAGATTTTTCTGAAAATATTAATTTTAAAAGGACTGTAAAAAACACATACTTTTGTTAAATTATAATTTATATTTGAAAAATGATGTAATTTAAATAACCCAATATATTTTTTTTATTTTTTACTAATGTAAAATTAGGTAAATTTTATTTGAAATAATATAAATAATTCTTAATAAATTAATGTTATATTTTATTTTGATATAGTTTTGGTTATGCATAAAACACATTTCCTAGAAAAAACTATGTGAATAATATTTTTTAATTTTAATTTTTTAAAATAATCCAAAATTATGATGATGTAGATGAATTTTTTATATTATATGTATATATATATATATATGAATTTAAATTCATATAGTTATAAATACTAGTCATAGAGTAAGTGTAACATCATCTTATCTGTAAAAATTCATTTTTTGTAAAAAAACCTTTCTAGTCCCATTTTGTAAGGTTATATTAAAATTAATTTATGTCACTTATTTAAATTGATTTTTAATATTTTGAAAAAATATTTGGTATAAGAATTTCCATTTTTTTAATGAGGTGAGTTTAATTTTTCTGTTATGAATAGTAATAATGGAGAAAATTGGTCACTATGGTTAAGGTTAAAATAGGTTTATCGAGAGTAAATTTAAAAATAAAAGGATTAAAATGACTTAAAAATTGATCTAAAACATATTATATTTGTTTTATTATTATGTTTCACTTTTAAAATTACAATATGAGTCATTTTGGATCCATTACATAGAGAAATATTCTTAATAATGTTTTAATCTTGTGAAAAGTTCCACATGTGTCTTCTCCCTCACTTATAAAAGTATACAACATCCCTTCACTTATTAAGACATATTAATATATTTATCTTGAACAAAACCTACCAAAATATCTTTCCAAAATCCTTATAAAGGTTCATTTTTTTATTCTCAAACTTTAAACCCAATGGTAAATTAGAAGAGATATAAATGATCTCTTTCAAAGAAGACAGTCATGTTAATAGAATAGTTCTATTTTTATTCACCATATAAAAACTAAATTAAGTGATAACAACTAAAATATAATTAAATTATTAAATTATATATAGTAATTATTTGTTATTTTGATGTAATAATATTTATAACTCTTTTTCTCAATCAAATGGAAAAAACCAATCACTCCTGTGTACATTGGAGTACTATATCACAAATCAAAATAACTTTTTTCCATCACAAGCTTGAATGGATGGTCATAATAATGTAAATAATGAATTTATATGATATTTATAAAATTATAATGTCTTTATTAACTTAATAAATCATATACATTATTTATATTCAATCCTTTAAAAATGATAACATTGTCCATGCATACGTGTGGGATACCACAATCACAAATCGAGATGATTCAATTTTCATGATCTCTTTTCATAGAATAATATATATAAGTTTATAATTATTTTATTTTATTTATATATAATTATTAACATTATAGATTTGAAATAATAATGATCAAGACATAAAGACCACAACTTCAGAAATCAAACAGACATGAAAAATAAAGCAATACCCGAAACAATGAAAATAATGAAAGAATTGTAAAAATGATTAATATTTTTTTATGAGTGGATCAGGTGTGATATTTTATTTATTTACATTTATATTTTATGAATTTATACTAAGTATTGAATTATTTTACATGATGTTAATGAATATTCAAATTAATCTAAGTTGAGGTAAGGGGTTTATTTACTCGGTTTCTATTTATTGATTTATACAACTAATTCCTTGAAGATGTTATGAAAATATTATTTTTAAAATTTTCTAGTATTTAAAAAAATCTATTTACAATTTTTTTGTTTGGATTAAATTTTTTTACAAATAATAAATTCCTTGATAAATCGTTTCTTCAATGATACTATATTTGTTACGAATTCTATATTAATCTTAGTTCAATGAGATATATTGGTTATTGTGGATCAATTTTCAATTATGTGGTGTATATAATTCAAATTTTATGTATTTAACATGAGTCTATATTTAGTAATGGTAATTAATGTTTCAATTTTTATGTAATCATTCAAGGGGTGAAAATTTAAAAGTCACCAATGGTGATATTCTATTTTATAAAATCAATTTTTTGGGAATGAGTTTATTTTCATTGAAGGATTACTATAATATATCCTTTAAAAATGCTCGATATGCTATTATACTCTAGCTATTTGAAAAATTTACATTTTTTTCCTATAAACTTTCCCCTTTTTTATAATTAAATAACTAAGGGGAATTTTTAAAATAAAATACAATCTTATTTTCCTTTTTTGGGTATATTTCTCTTCCATGTCAATATATTGTAAATTTATATTTAAAAAATTCATTTTGTGTACTAAAATTATTTATTAAGGACATTTTATTTTATCCTTAAATATTATCAAGGTGTTAATGAAATCATTTAAATTTTTTATTAAAAGGTCATCTCCCAATTTCCTTACAAAAAACCAAAAATCATGTTTCATTTTTAAATATATTATTTAAACATATTTTCCAATGGCTATAATTGTTTTACACTATTTATCTTTTTCAATATGTTTTCATTCATATCACGATGAAAAATACATTAAAGAATTATTATTTTAAAGTTTCTAATAAATTTTATTTTATTCTACAAAATACATGATTTTATTATAAAACTAATATATCTGACGAATTAATGGTCAACATTTACTTCTTATTAATATTTTTTCAATTAACTTTGTCTTGGACCAATAAAAATATTTTGATCATATTTCATTGAAATTAAATTTACATTTATATATTTATTTTTTATATAATGTATATGTTTATTTCCTAAAATATATAAAATTCCTACATATAGTGTTTTTCTCTCAGAATAAAGTACATTAACCAAAGAAATATTGATTGTAGAACCCCAAACATTTTATGGTATGTTTCTATTAAATACATTATACACACTAGATATCCTATATTTCCAGCATCAATGAGACTCTATGGAAGAAAACATGGTTACTTATATGAGATGGAAAAAACCTAGCCATTAAACTTAAATTTACCAGCTCTATGATTTGAATTTTAAAAATCTTATATACACGGTTGTGTTCAAGATGATATTTAGAGTCTGATAGAATTAACTTAATTTTTAGTGAATAGTAACATACCTTCATGAAAAGTAACATGACCTTATGAATATTAACATACCCTTGTGAATAGTAATATGACTCTTAGGAATGATATCCATACCCTTGAGTGTATAAATGAATTTAGGCACATTAAAAATAAAGATGAATATTTTAAGTGTTTATATATTTTGATTAAATAATTATTTAATTAAATTTGAAATTAATCATATTTAAAAAAATATTTTTGAGAAATGGACTTCATTTTTGTATTATACAGGTCGTAAAATTGTTTGGGTGAATTTTTTGGATTTTTCTAAAATACATGATTTTTTTGTGAATTTTAAAATACCTTAATTTACCGTATAAATAAATTATAGTTTAAATTAACTATTACTAGCATCATGAGTGATGTAAGAACCCAAATGTTAAACTAAAATGCATATATTAATATTTAGAGTCATGGAATACTCACTATTTCTTGTCTTGTGAGGAAATAATAAATTGATGTTTATAATATTAAGAAAACTCCTCTCCCCTCCACTATATAAACCACCCCTCACCCCTCTTCCTCCCACACCACTAAAGCTTAAATTATTTCCTAAATTCTGACAAATACTCTTCCCAAGCCCTATCCCCACGTCTAAGACCTTATGGTGTCACCAAAAGTCCTAAAACAAAGGTCTTAAGGAGTTTCTCAAGGAGGAGTACTCAAGAGGTGAACCTCTCTTCCCTTTTCTTTCAAATTCTTTTACAAGTTTTATTATTTTGTAATCTCTTCCGACCTCACCTTATTCAAATTCAATGATAATTATAATACCTTAAATTTATTGGATTTTAATTATGATAATGGAATATTTCATCATAATCCCTTTTTCTTTCTCCTTTTATACAATAAATGCAAACACTGTTCGAGATGTGTTAATTTATCACACTCGAGGAAGATAGATTTTCAATTTTCATTACTATATTCAATTCTAGTCATGAAATATTTCCAATGGTTGAACTAGATAATAATATTATTATTTTATCTTGTTTAGTGTTTTATAATACTTACACATACATAATATGGAATAATAATAAAAAACAAGTTTATTGTGCACAAAACCACCAAGCCAAATCCAACTGTTTACTTTTAACTCATCGAATGAGTCATCATCATGGTATATAACCATAATCATTATAAGATAATTTATATCTCTTTAATTTCAATAATAATTTATATTAAAAAAACTGGATTTTTAACCACATTTCAAACAAACATCCATTCATGAATACAAGTAAATAGGTCATGAAAACCAAAGAAGAAAATGCTACCAAAACACTTCAATTGAATCTCTTAAACCCATCAAAAAGGCCATTAATGAACCTAATATGGTTATAAAATATAAATTAAATATTGATTAGGTTCTTTAATTATTAATTAATGAATCTAAATTTGATAATTTAGGTCATTAAGAATAATCAAGAACACCTTCGAGCATAAGGTAAGGGATCCTCCCTCTCACTCTTTTTCAAAAATCTCCTCTACGTTGTGCCCTTTTATTTTTAATTCATTATGATGGGGTATGTTTTCTCACCTCCCCCATAATTTTCTTGTGACATATAAATAATGGGTTACCCATTTTCCTCTCATTAAACCCTAACAATAACACTTATTACCATGCTGAAATGTTTGTAAGGGGTTTTCTCATCTCACTTTCAATTCTGTGGGATTTTCATTGTTCACCTCTTATTTCTTATATATGGTATAGGTGTACTGAAATTTGATATATATTATCATTAATATATTTATATTCAGGGTATTATATGATTCATTTTGTGGTTATTAAATTTTGGACATACGACTCAATTGATTACAACGTGGTAACGAGCTTTATTTCAAGTTTCGCTTAGTTGTGACATGCTTAGTATTGTGCACCTACTCTTTCTTCTGTAGTGTAATTACTACCCAATTGAGATAAATTTTAAATTTAAATTATATCCCATTTAAATTTATATATTCCTATATCATGGATATTATTATTGTCTAATCTATATACCATTTTACATACGGTATTTATTTTTAATTTTGTTTTGACTATAGAAATATTGATGAATCAGTATACTCTATTCTTTACGGATAATGTAAAGTAAAATTTATATTGTGTTGAATCTATTTATAAATAATGATTTGGATTCAGAGGTGGGTGGGGCCCACTATAACCCCTCGATGCATTGACAGGTCTCATGAGACAAATCAGTTGGCGACAAACCCTTCGAGTTTGTTTCCAAAAATCAGAAGGGTTTTTACCCATAGAACTAAACCGTTTGTAATGGTATTATAGTATCATGTGCCAGATACATGAAGTCCAATTAATAATAATTCTCTTTATTCATTTTCAGTTATTACTATCCATGAGGTTTTAAGTATGACAAAATATATGGATGCAGTTTCATTCTCAGTTTATTAATGGCATGAGTTTTCATTTATTCACAATGCCATATTGATTATGTCAAATTGTTCACAATTCAGTTATTATTGATTCATGATTCTTCCATTTTTAACCCTTAATGTGCTTTTGAGCTCACCCTTTTCATTGTTTACCTTGAACAGGTGATGAAGAGGAGATCATTTATTGAGTTCATGTGGTTGCAGTTTTAAGTTTTTGTTATGTAATGTATTTTGTAACCTTTTCCAATGTAATTTGAGTTACATTAATGTATTTAGTTTCTTCAAGACTACTAAACTGGTCATTATTTCAGTATTTTCATTCCTTCTAACCATTCCATTGTAATAAGTAATGAAACGGCTCTACTCTAGAGGGTTTGGGGCATTACAGTTGGTATCAGAAGAAGTTTAGTAGCAAACTTGGAAACTATATTAGAAAACATAGATTATGGAACAAATCCCAAAGGTAATATTTGAGGATAAAAGTACAAGAAAGTCCTGGTATTTTGGTAAGGAAAAAATTATGTGTATCATTCAATCAATAAATCCCTATCTGGAAATGAGGAGGTATAGGTGGCTCTCGCACTGATGTACCTAGGAGTGAAAGCTACAACAAAGAGTTTTGGGCTTGACCTAGGGTATCTTGGTACATAAAAATGGGCCTTGTTGCACTCTTAGATACGATACTCTCTAAGGATATGCTTAGGATAATTCATATTTTCTTACAGGCTATTATGAAGGATTGAAATGTAAATTATTCCTCAAAGAAACCATTTTTATGCTTATGGGAGTAGCCATGCGTCGGATCTCAATATATGCTAAGTATTTTGTTAAGTTAATATTATACATTATGAATCATAACCTAATCTAGTTTGTGCCATTATTTTAAAATGGTGTTGAATGGAAGAAGGGGAATCAATACTAATGGCCAATATAGTGATCCCCCCACTGAGCAAGTCAACACAGTTAATGTTGGAGTAGATTAGATCATGACCCTATTGGGACAACATACTCAGGTTGTAATAAAAAACCATTACACAACTATGTTGGATCCTTTCATGTTGTAGAATCCCCCATCTTTCAGCGTGACTACTAATCCAGTGGTTGTTGAGAAATGGATCAAGTCCTTTGAAAAGAAATTTATGTCATTAAGATGCAATGAAAATGAAAAGGTAGTACTGGAAGTATATTGTCTCAAGTGTGATACTGATCAATGGTGGTCCTAGATTCAAAATACCATAGAGGAAGAAGAAATATAAGATATATAATGGTGTAATTTTAAGGAAATAATCTTTGAAAAATGTTTCCCTTATGAGAAATGAACCAAAATGAATAATAAATTCATTGTCTTAAAGTAAAGGGAAGAAGACAGTATTTCAAAGTTTGAGGCTACCATCACAAGGCTATCCAGGTATTCCATAGATTACGTATGTGACTCGGCAGACAAGATTGATCATTTCTTTGAAGGTTTTAAGTGAAGTCTTTGAAGGGAACTAGCTTCTCAAACATTTTCATCATATGATGAAATTGTATCAAGTGCCATCAAAACAGAGAAGGAATTTTCTAGATCAAATATTTTTAATGGAAACTAAGATAAAATGTGGTACTCTAATAACCAAGGGAAAGGTGAAGCGCCAAAGAAGAACAAGGGAATGAAGAAATTCCCATTATGTGAGAACTCTGGAAATAATCATCTCAATAAATGATTGAAAGGCATGGGAGTCTGCTATATGTGTGGTGAAAAGGGTCATCTATCTCGTTAATTCAAGGGGAAGAAATAATTTGATGATGTTTAATGATAAAATTTTAGAGATATGGGACACTATGAAAATGAGTGTCTTCAGCGCCAAGGAAACATGCCTTATAAAAATCCAAGAGAGCAAGGGGAGCTTATGCAATTACAACCGTGAAAGTTGAAGTTACTAATGATGTGGTGGCAGGTACTTTAATTATTTCCTCAAACTTGGCCAACACTTTATTTGATTCTAGATCATCGCATTCATTTATATCTTCCCAGTTTTCCAAGAAAAATAGACATGTCCAATTTGAATTAATAAAGGAGTTATCCGTCAAAACTCCTAGGGGATGCATCATTGAAACAAAGACATGTCAACTAGTCCCCCTCACGACACATAAACGTGATTTAGTTGCTAACCTTGTCATCGTACCAATGACTAACTTTGATATAATTCTCTTTATTAATTGGCTGTCAAACTATGATGCGAAAATTTATTGAAAGAAAATGGAAGTTACATTTTTTGAAAATGGTGTAGAATTTCTTATCTTTAGAGAAGAAACCTCGACATCTGATTCTTATCTAGACCCACCCTCAGTATCTTTTTTGAATGAAATTCTTGGAGAGGAAGAGAACCCAATATCTATTTATGAAGAAAAAAAATCTTCAAATTTGAATATGTGAATATAGTACAAGAATACATTGATGTGTTTCTAGAGGATTTATCTGGACATCCTCTAGATTGGAAAATTGAGTTTTCCATTAACTTAATTCTAGGTTCAAGACCTATATCAAAGACCCCCTAACGAATGGCCACTGTGGATTTAGTGGAGATAAAGAAACAATTATAGGATTTGAGGGATAAAGGATTTATTCAACCTAGTTTTTCTCCATGGGGATCCCCAATCTTGTTTGTCAAGTAGAAAGATGGATCCATGAGGCTATTCATTGATTACAGAGAAATCAATGTTATTATGATAAAGAATAAGTATCCTCTACACTGGATTGATGATTTATTTGATCAAATTCATGGAGATCAATAATTTTTGAAGATCGACCTTCGATTCGGATATCATCAGTTGTGTGTGAGGAAGGAAGATATCACTAAGACAGCTTTTTGAACCAGGTATGGGCATTATGAGTTTACAGTGATGCCTTTTGGATTGACTAATGCACCCTATGTTTTCATGGATTTAATGAATATAGTTTTCAAGAAATATCTTGATAACTTTGTTGTGGTATTCATTAATGATATCCTGGTATACACAAAAATCTATGAAGACCCTGAAGATCACTTGGGGATTATTCTGAAAACTCTTAGAAGAAGAAGAAATATATTGGAAGTTTAGTAAGTGAAAATTTTCTCTTCAATTGGTTTCTTTTCTATGCTATATTGTCTCTAAGTATGGAATCCTAGTTGATCTTTCGAAGACAAAGGAAATCCTAGAATGGCCCATGCCAACAAACATAACCAAGATATGCAGTTTTATTGGCTTAATAGGTTACTATCGGTGTTTCATTCAGAATTTTTCCCAACTGGCTAACCCACTAACCAAGCTCACATGTAAAGGAGTTAAGGTTGTGTGGACAAAATAATGTACATGATTCTTCGAAGAATTGAAATGAAGACTGGTCAATGCTCCAATTTTGACACTTCCATCTGAAGTGATGTATTTGTAATATAGAGTGATGCATCAAAGAATGGTCGGGGTTGCGTCCTTATTCAAAATGGGAAATTCATTGCTTATGCATCAAGGAATTTAAAGACTCCTGAGAAAAATTATCCAACACATGATCTTGAGTTAGCAGACGTAATCTTTTCTTTGAAAATATGAAGGCATTATATTTATAGTGGAAAATGTGAGATATACACAGATCACAAGAGTTTGAAATAAATTTTCACATATAACGAACTCAACATAAATCAAAGTGTATGGATTGAGTTAATCAAAGATTACAATTGTTTAATACACTACCACCCAGGAAAGGAAAATAAGGTGGTAGATGAATTATGTCGGAAATATCATGGAATTCTGACACAAATGAGGATTGAGAGAGATCCTATATTTTTGGATCTACTAAATATAGATATGGTAATATTTAAGTAAAGGAAAAAAATTCCTACTTCAAATGATTTCTAAACCATTTTTATTAGAGAACATAAAAATCTCTCAATCTGATGATGAGAATCTGCACAAGAAAATTAATGCTATTAAGGATGGGAAAATGTCATAATTTGTGTTTGAAGGAGTTCTAAAATTTGGGAAGAGGTTATGTGTTCCATCAGTACCTGAGATAAAAAGGGAACTGTTATATGATTCTCATAGCTCAAATTTCTCTATACACCCTCGTAGCACAAAGATGTATAGAGATCTGAAGGAATATTTTTGGTGGGATAATATGAAGTGGGAAATTTCTGACTACGTGTCAAGGTGTCTAGTTTGTCAACAAGTGAAGGCAGAGAGACAACATCCCAAAGTAGTGATACAACCTCTACCTATTTATATATGGAAGTGGGATAACATTATGATGGATGTTTTCACCGAACTACTGAGGACACCTAGAAGGAATGATGAAATATGGGTAATTATTGATCATCTCAAAAAATCAGAACATTTTTTTCTAATAAGAGAGGATTTACCACTTGAGTGCCTAGAAAGAATTTATATTAATGAATTTTTAAGACTTCATGGTGTACCTCTATCAATTGTGTGTGATCGAGATCCTAAAATTACATCAAAATTCTGGAAAAGTCTCAAGAAGGATTAGAATACTGAGCTTCGTATAAGTACTGCTCATCACCCCCAAACCGACAAACAGTCTAAATGGACTATTCAAACTCTAAAAGACATACTAAGATCATTCTCTCTTGACTTCCAGGGTATGTCAGATCAATACTTTCCATTGGTGGAATTTTCCTTCGACAACAGTTTTCATTCTAGTATTTAAATGGCTCTATATGAAGCATTATATGGAAAGAGATGTTGAACTCCATCTTGTTGGGATGCATTTGGTGAGAGGAAACTTATAGGCCCAGAACTTATTGAAGAGATCACGACAATGGTGAAGACAATCCAATACCATGTTAAAGAATCCCAAATAAGGCAGAGAAGTTATGATGACAACCAAAGAAAGGATTGGGAATTCCAAGTGGGAGATCACATCTCTCTGAAAGTATCTCCAAGGAAGGGTATCTTAGGGTTCGGTAAGAAAGGGAAATTAAGCTCCATGTGCATCGGACCATTTAAAATTCTAGAAGAATCTGAGATGTAGCTTACCATTTAGCAATGCGGCCAAATATATACAAAGTTCATGATGTGTTCCATGTGTCATTGTTAAAGAAATACATGCCAGACCCAACGCATGTACTCACCTATGAAGAAATTGAACTAGAACCTGATTTTTCATACTGTGAAAATCCTATCAGGATTCTTGACACAAGGAAGCAGGTGTTGAGAAATTGGACAACTCATCTAGTAGATGTTCTTTGGAGAAACTAGAATATGGAGGAAGAAACATGAGAACTAGAGGATGTTATTAAGAAGAACCACCAACATATTTTTGGTGGGCTTTACACATAAAATTTCGATGATGAAATTTCAAAAGGAGGGAATAATGTAGAACCCCAAACATTTTATGGTATGTTTCTCTTAAATACATTGTACACATTAGATAGCCTATATTCATGAATCACTGAGCCTCTATGGAACAAAATATGGTTACTTATAATAGATATCCATAACCTATCCATTAAATATAAATTTACCAGCTCTGTGATTTGAATTTTAAAAATCTGACATACACGGTTGTGTTCAATATGATATTTAGAGTTTGTTAGAATTAACTTATTTTTGGTGAATAGTAACTTACCCTTATGAATTGTAACCTTCCATTATGAATATTAATTTTTCCTTATGAATAGTAATATGACTCTTATGAATGGTATCCATACCCTTGAGTGTATAAATGAATTTAGGCACCTTAAAAATGAAGATGATATTTTAAGTGTATATATTTCGATTAAATAATAATGTAATTAAATATTTAATTAATCATATTTATAAAATTAGTTTTGAAAAATATACATCATTTTTGGATTCTACACGTCGAAAAATGGTTATAGTTATTTTTTGGATTTTTCTAAAATAGTTTAATTTTTTGGTGAATAGTAAAATACATTAATTTACCGTATGAACACATAATAATTTAAATTAACTATTCATATCATAATAAGTGATTTAATCACCCAAATCTCGAACTCACATGAATATATTTCAATTCTTGTTCATGGAATACTAACTATTTCTTTTCTTGAGAGGAAATAATAAATTAATGTTTATAATATTAAGAAAACTTCTCTCCCCTCCACTATATAAACCACCCCTCACCCCCTCTTCCTCCCACACCACTCAAACAGCAATCCTTGCCTAAATTAGGAAACATACTATTCCCAAGCCCTCTCCCCACGTCCAAGACCTATTTTCCTTACCAAAGGGCCTAAAAATGGTTTTAAGGAGTTTCTCAAGGAGGAGTACTCAAGAGGTGAGCCTCTCTTCTCTTTTCTTTCAAATTTTTCTACAAGTTTTGTTATGTTTTTGATCTCTTCCCACCTCACCTCATCTAAATTTCATGATAATTATAGTACCCTACATGTACGAGATTCTTATTATGCTAATTTAATATTTCATCATATCTCTTTTTCCCCCTCCTTTTATAAAATAAATGCAAACATCATCCGAGATGTGTTAATTTATCACGCTCGAGGTAGACAGGTTCTTAATTTGCATTAATATCTTCAATAATTGTCATGAAACCTTTTAAATGGTTAAACCAGATCATAATATTGGTATTTTATATTTTTTAATGTTCTTGAATCCATACACATACATATTATGGAATAATAATACAAAACAAGTTTATTTTCCACAAAACCTCCAAGCCAAATCAAACCATTTATTTTTAACTAATCAAATGATTTATCCTCATGGTATATAACCAGAATCATTATAATATAATTTATATAAATTTAATGTCCCTAATAATATATATTAACAATTATTGATGTTTAACCACATTTCAAACAAACATCCATTCATGAATATAAGTTAACAGATCATGAAAACCAGAAAAGAAAATGCTACCAAAACAATTAAATTAAATAACTTAAACCCATCAAAAAGGCCATTAATGAACCTAATATGGTTATAACATATAAATTTAAAATTTATGAGGTTCTATAATTATTAATTAATGAAGCTAAATTTGATTATTCAGGTTGTTAAGAACAATCAAGAACCCCTTCAGGCATAAGGTAAGGGATCCTCTCTCTTACTTTTATTCAATAATATATCCTATGTTGTGCCCTTTTATTTTTAATTCCTAATGATGGGGTATGTTTTCACACCTACCACATACTTCCCATGTGACATTTAAATAATGGTATACCCCTTTACCTCTCATTAAACCCTCGCAATAACACTAGTTACCATGTTGAAATGTTTGGGTTTTCTAATATCACTTTCAATTCTCTGGGATTTCCATTGTTCGCATATTATTTCTTATATGTGGTATAGGTGTACTTCCATTTGATATATATTATCACTATTATATTTATATTCATGGTATTCTGTGATTAATTTGTTGGTTATTAACTTTTTTTCATGCGACTCAATTGATTTCAATGTGTAATGATCTTTGTTTCAATTTTTGCTTCGTTGGGACTTGCTTAGTATTGTGCACCTACTCTTTCTTAAGTAGTGTAGATAATACCAATTTGAGATAACATTTAAATTGAAATTATATTCCATTTAAGTGTATATATTATTATATCATGGATATTATTATTGTTTAAGTTGTATACCATTTTACATATGGTATTTATTTTGAATGTTGTTTTGACTATGGAAATATTGATGAATCTGTATACTCTATTCTTTATGGATAATGTAAAGTCATATTGCTCTTATGTTGAATCGTTTTATAAATAATGATTTGGATGCAGAGGCGGGTGGGGCCTTCTATATCCCCTCGAAGCATCGACGGGTCTCATGAGACTAATCAGTTGGCAACAAACCCTTCGAGTTTGTTTCCAAAAATCAGAAGGATTTCTACCCATATAACTAAACTGTTTTTAACGGTATTATGGTATCATGTTCCAGATACATGACATCCAATTAATAATAATTCTATTTATTCCTTATCAATTATTACTATCCATGAGGTTTTTAGTATGAAAAAATCTATGGATACAGTTTCATACTCAGTTTATTAATGGTGTGGGTTTTCATTTATTCGCCATGCCTTATGGATTATGTGAAATAGTCCACATTTCAGTTATTATTGATTTATGCTTCCGCCATTTGTAACCCTTACTGATCATTTGATCTCACCCTTTTCATTGTTTACCTTCAATAGGTGATGAAGATGAGATCGTTTATTGAGTTCATGTAGATGTAGTTTTTAGGTTTTTTTATGTAATGTATTTTGTAACCTTTTCCAATGTAATTTGAGTTACATTTATGTATCTAGTTCCTTCAAGACTACTAAACTGATCATTTCATCAGGATTTCCATTCCTTCTAACCATTCCAATATAACTAGTAATTCACCAGCTCCGGTATGGAGGGGTTGGGGCATTACATTGATATTCTATATTAATTACATAATACATATATTTTCTTATGAGGAATATTTTTTAATAATTAAATTGAACATTCATTATATGAGGAATTCATTGGACAAGAAGAGATGGTTGTTTCCCTGAAAATATATAGTTCTTTATGCATCTCTTGGAATCATGATGAAAAACAGTTTGCTAACATTATTAAATGGGTATTTTGTGTATACGTACACATTGAATTAATCTATCTTGGAATAAGGCCTTAATGGTAAGATATCAAAATGTATGAGATCTTTTCATATAACATTATGCATTTCCTTCATTAGGAATTCTATCAATATTATCCATGAGATTATGAAATTGATATTATACATGGATTACTTTTTTGTAACACCCCATGCTCTTATGGTATGACTCTTTTTAATTTAACATCTCTGAAAGCTTATGTTTCACAAAACACCAGGTTTAAAACCAAAATATTATATAAAATATTTACATGACCATTGGAATAGTAGTGTGACCATTAGAAATAATAATCTAGACAATAGAATAGTAACCACGATAATGAATGTATAAATAAAATTAAGGTATCTTAAGAATGAAAATATAATATATTAATTTCTTGTAAGAAGTAAATAAATGTTTTAAAAATGATAATTTATTTAATGGTATTTTTGTGAAAAGTAACTATTTATTTACAATTTTATAATTAATATAATGATATAAAAGGAAATTTATTTTCTAGAAATAAATTTATCAATTAATATTTTATTTTCTTATGATTATAGGATAATTTTATAAAGCCTTAATTAATTTTACAATGTTTCGTTCGATCATTTATAATTTAAAAATTGTTATTTTTCGAATAAATTGTGATTTTAAATAAAAATTAAATTTTTAATATTAAGAGAACTATTTTCATAAAAATGAGTTAATTTTTAAAATCTATAAATACATAAATATTTATAGTGAACTCTTGCAATTTTTCTGAAATTGATGAATTTTTAGTGAATAGTGAAATATAGTAATTTACAGCATTTAACAAATATATGAATTATTCAGTCATGGATACTATATAGATGAGCTAAGCTCTAATTGGTTAGAAATCCCATAAAATTGTTACTATATTTAGTCCCAAGAATCATCACTATTTTTATTCTTGAGAAAAAAATAATAAACAAATGAATAAAATAATCAAAAAACACCCCTCTCCTCTACTATGAAAACCACCCTCACCACCCCCACTCCTCACCCCTTTTATACTTTGGATATTACTTATAGTCTACCCAATTACTCTTATAAACCTGTTCCCCAAATACTGGCCTTGATGGTCTCCCAAAAATACCCATCCCATGTGCCTTAAGGTGGTTCTTAGGGAGATGTTATACAAGAGGTAAAATCCTTATTTGTTCTATTTTTACTTATCTTAATTTGTATTCTTTTTTATCCTCTACTTACCTCCTATATCCAAAAAATAATGATAAATATAGTACCATAATGTTGCTTTAATTTTATTAATTTAATTTAATATATATCACCAAACCCCATCCCCTCTCCCTTTTATTCTAAAAATGAAAACATCATCTGTGATGTGTCAATTTACTACCATCGTGGATGATGTGTTCTCATTTTCCATAACCAGCTATGAGGATAGTTAAAAAAATAATAGGGAAAATAATATTATATTATACATATTATATGTCATATAATGTTTTGAAACCAATATTTGATCATGATATCTAATAAAATGATATAAGTTCGTGATGGTCGTAAAAACCATAAAACAAATTAACTAATTTTCATTAATCATTTATCTAATAAATAATTCTCATACTATATATCTCAATGATACATAAGATCATTTAAATTTCAGTAATTTTTTTAATATAAAATAATTTAAATTTAATAAAACTATTTTAATTTTATATTAACTTTTATTCTTATATAAGAGTGAACCGGTCATGAAAACCCATGAAAATAAACACTCCTAGAATGCCAAAATTGAATCTTATAATTCTTCAAAAAGGTCATACATGAACATAATAAAATTATAATAAATAAAATACATGTATTATAGTTTATTAACTAATTTATTAATGGATATAATTTTTTATCCAGGATATTAAGTGCAAGTGTAGAAAATATTCAGACCAAAGCTAAGGTGTTTCTATTCTCACTTTTATTTTTATGAGATATGATTATTCACCACTTATTTCTTGTGTGTTCTATATGTATACTTCCATTTGATATATAATTTTATCAATGTCATTATATTAATGGTATTGAATTTTTCATTTGATGATCATTAATTTAATGGGGCATACAGTTTTGTTGTTTTCATTATGGTAATGGAATTCTTAACCCAATTTCCATTCTTTGGGTTAAAGATCTACTCCAACGATTATATCATGATATGATTATGTATAAAATGAATTTTTATTATATTAAATTTTATATACACTTCTTTTATGTGAATTTATATCTAATACACATAATTGATTCATTTGTATACTTATCACACTTTCTTTTAAAAATATTTCTTTAAATGTTTTTTTTAATTTTAAAAAAAATTATCTTAAATGGAATTAGCATGTTTTCCTACTTTCATGATTCCTTAATGTTTTCATAAATAAATTAACAGTAGAAAATGTCATTTTAAAATAAAACATTTTATTTATAATTTCACATATTTTAAAATAAATGATTCCAAATTAAAAAAAAGGTATTCCTATCAATAAATTTTCAATGATTTTGTTAGATTATTTTCAAATATGTCAAAACCCTTGATTAAATCTTATAATTAATTTAGTTTGATCTCTTATGATACCATATACCATATTTTTTTTAATATTATATGATCATTTTTACTGGAGATGTACTATCCTGATATAATTCTCCATATTACTCAAGATAGCTTATGAGTATGTTTATTGAATGGGGAATTATTTACATTTTGATATGCTACGTTCAATATGATTGAATATGTTGATTAAGTTTGAAAAATTTCATACGATGAATACGTTGGACTAAGTAATTGTCGAGAGGGGCCCAATAGAGCCCCTCAATGCATCTCTAGGTCTTAGGAGACAAACTGGACCAGGTTTTGGTCGAGGCCTTACCCATTTGTATAGACTTATTGAATGAGGAGTTAATGGTATGTTTATGATGTCCTGCATTATGAATTATCTCATTATGATATTAGTTATTGATAATACATGTGGTTTTTTTACTTATAGAATATCTATGGTTAATAATCATTCTCATTTGATTATTTATACTATGTTATTTGACCATCATTAATTACTTCCATGTCATGCTCAAGTTTATGTTTTAATGGAATCTGTTATTAGTTATTCACCTTTCCCAATTTTTTGTTTACTTGTGATGGATTTAACTATATTTCTTACCCATACTTAGAATCTGAGATCACCCCTTTATTGTTTTTTTATTTTCTTCAAGGAATCCAATATGTATATCTTGATTTTCATGTAGGTATAATCTAGAATAAAATAGATGTTTACAAAGGAGTTTCTTTGTTGTATTTCATTTAAAATTTTAATATAAAAAATTTTTAAAAATGGTTTTCTAAATATACTAAACTCTGGGTTCCTTTGGGATGAATCACTTTTGGATATTACCAATGAAATAAAGTTAGGAACCAACTCCGGGATACTGTGGTTGGGGTATTTTTAGTTCATATCAGAGAAAGATTAGTATAAACTTTGGAAACTAAATTTAGAAAAACATATAATAGGGAAATATAACCCCATAACTTAATTTTTTAATATTCCAATGTAACCAAGCATATAATTTTTAGATTATTCATACATTAAGTGTTTCACTAGTTTTATATTATCATTATGTTTCAAAATTTTATAATCTAATCTAGTGTATTTCATTATTTAAAAATGTTACCTAGTGTAAGGAATGGAAGATGTATAAACACACATAATACATGTAATGATTTTCTTACTATGAAAGATAATGATTCTAGAACATGTGGAGTTATAAAACTATAACTATTCTAGGATAACTAACTCTGGTTATGAGCAATAACCATACTCGTATAGAGTAACCCAATATCTACTATGGTGTAACAATGTTACACCACTTCCTGAGACAAGAACCTCCATCATTTAATGAGACTACAAACCCATTTGTAGCTGAGAAATAGATAATCTCCTTTTAAAAGATATTTCTCTCTTTAGAAAGTAATTAATGGGATAAGGTTGTTAGGGATTTTTATCATCTCTTAGGAGAGGCATATCAATGGTTTTCATTAATTCAAACCACAAAGGAGGAGTAAGAAATTGAAAATATGGAATGAAATTATTTTAAATCAATTTTATTTGAAACATAATTCCCTCCTGAACAATGAGTGGATATGGAGAGACAATTCATAAACCTATGATATAAAGAGGATGAAAATATTGCAATGTATGACACCAACTTTACAAGTTTTTCAAGGCTTGCTATAGACTACGTACATAATCTAAGTAAAAAGATTTATCATTTATTTAATGGTCTTAAACCAATTGTATAAATGATATTATAATTCCAAACTTTCACAATGTATGAGGATATATAATCGTGTGTTACCAAGATATAGAAAGAATGATTCATGTTTTATGACGTCTTAAGGAAGAAATATATGAAGAGGCTGGTGGAAAAAATAATGGATATAGGTAATAAGGTAATGAAGCTTTTTTCCACATTAGATAATTTTGGAAGGAAACACCCTGGTGCTTGCTTCAATGGAATAAAATTTTTCTATATGTGTGTATAAAAGGTCCACTAAGCTTGTGATTACAATGGAAATAAATAATTTTTCCAATACTTTAACTATAATGAGTTGGGGAACCACATAAATATAGGTCCCAAGCATCAAGGGAATATATCTCAGAAGAAGAAGATTTATCAAGGTAAGGATTATTCTATTACTACAATCGAAGTATAATAATTAAAGTATTTGGGTTTTTGGATTCAAGAATTATGTTATAATATTCTGCTTATAAGAATCATGATATATAAAGGGATTTTAGAATATAAATTCTTCTTAATCGAATTAGAATAAGGTGATTAATAGCGCCCGTAATCAAAAGAAGTGATTCTATTGTAAGGTGTACTTCTTGAAAACACATTATTTCATCATGATAACAACAATTATTTTCTTTATGTTGTGATAATAATAAACCGATATTTATAGAATAATATTATTGACTATAATAATGTTTAGATATTTGATAGTTTATGTTATGCTGGATTTATTAGATGTTTGGATTGAAGGAATATATTCAAAAACGAGTGACTTTATTCTTAGAAGCATGAATTTTTTCAAAAGAAAATTAAGGTTATAAATTTCTTCCTATATTTGGTATATGAGATTAAGAGCTGAAATTTAGCAACCTTCCTTCTAAAGTTTTTGTCTTTGAATTTAAGCAGACATGTTTTGGACGAGTCTTAATATTAGATACTTCAGTAATATACTAAGTAAAACTTTGGAAATTATTGTTTTTTATTACATGTTCTAACCTTCTTTATTTTAGTAAACATTTAAATGTAAAAGGAATTTTTTAAAGACCATATAATCTTTAAAAAGTGATTTGGGTATGAAACATTCATCTTGTATATCCATATCCTAATGTATGAAGTAAAGTGGAAATAGATCAAAACACAACAAATGTAATGGATTATTCTTATAAAATGAAAGGAAATCAAGGAATATTATTTTCTCAACTAATTTATCTGGAAAGTAAAAAATCCCTCAAATCTTAAGAAAATTATTTTAGAACAAAAATTTTAACTTTTTACATTTCCTACTCAGAAATAAGTGGTCTTTTTTCTTATAAAAAATTATGGTTTTTTTGTTATATTTTCAATGACCAAGTTCTCTATCACTCTCAATCGGAACATGATAGTTAAATCTTTATTCCATTTCCTTATTTCAGTTCCCGAAAATGTTATCCTATTATAAAGCCTACTTTTGTGGTGAAATTTTCATTTCCCTTTCCCTCTTATTAAGAGGAGATGTCATTAACCCTATTTACGATGTTTTTTCCCACAATGGATTTTTCAAGTGGAATTTGATTTTCGATCTACAATTTAAAATTTTTAGGAAACAGTTTTTTGTTGGATGGGGGAATGAAACACATTGAGATTTAATGGTATGTCTCTATTAAATTTAACATCTTCGATAGCTTATGGTTCCCACAATACCAAGTTTAAAATCATGATATACTATAAAATATTTACATTACCATTGGAATCATAATTTGACTATTAAGAATCGCAATCCGGCCAATAGAATAGCAACCCTTCATATGAAATTATAAATAAAATTTCGGTATCTTATGAATGAAAATATTACATATTTATATCATGGAATAATTAAATAAATGTTTTAAAATTGATAAATTAAGTATTTGTATTTTAATGGAAGGTAAATTTTTTATTTACAACTTTATAATTAATAAAAAAATTAAAAATAAAATTTATTTTCAAAAAAATCATAAATTAAAATTTTGTTGTCTAATGATTATAAGATAATTTATGATACATTAGTTAATTTTTCACTGTATCACAAAATCATTTATAATTTTAAAATTGATATTTTTAGAATAAATGATGATTTTAATTAAAAACGAAATATATAGTATTTATAAAATTATTTTCATAAAATTGAGTAAATTTTTGAAGTCTACAGGTCAAAATGGTTAGGATGAATTTTTTGGGTTTTTCTGAAATAGTTGAATTTTTGTGAATAGTGAAATATGATAATTTACAGTATTTAACATACATGAATTATTGAGTCATGGATGATTTATTTATGAGGTAATAAGCCATTTTATTGAACTCACATTCCTTAATTTCTACATTTAGTCATAAGAATTATCATTATTAATAGTCTTGAGCCAAAATAATAATCAAGTGAACAAAATATAACCCCTTAACACCCCTTCCCCTCACACCTTATTTGTTTTTTAGATTAATAATATTCTTACCAATTAATCTCACAAAACTCTTACCCACGTCGTGGTCTTTCTGGTGTTACCAAAATACTAATCTTTTATTCCTTAAGTAGGTTCTCAAGGAGACTTTATACAAGAGGTTAAATCCTCTTTCATTATCTTTTAATTTATTTTAATTTATTTTATTTTTTTATCATCACCTTACCTCCTTTATCCAAACATTCATTAAAACTTTAATATCATACTTATACTATAATTTTGTTATTTTAATGGTATATACAATACAAAACCCATTCTCTAATCATTATTATTCTAAAAATGAAAACATCTTTGGTGATGTGTCGATTAACCACCATCTTTGATGTTGCATTTTAATTATACATTACCACCTTCATGGATATTTATAAAATAATTATTATAGATAAATAATATTTTATTATACATATTATATTTTATATAAATATTTGGAACAAATATATAAACATTAAATCAAATAAAATGATATAAATTCATGATAGTCATAAAAATCGCCAAAATAAATTAAATCATCTCCATTACCATTTCATATAATGAATCATTCTCATACCATATAACCAAATGTTATATAAGATAATTTATACATATTTTATTTCATTAATAACTTATAATTTCATTTCTAGATAACTATTTCAATTTTACATTAATATCAATACTTGTATACCAGAGAACAAATCATGAAAAACCAAGAAAAAGAACACTCCCGAAACAATGAAATTGAATATTATAACCCATAAAAAATTACAAGAAATAACATAATAAAATTATAATAAAAAAAATTAATGTATAATAGATTATTAATTAATTAATTAATTAATGGATTTTATTTGATTATCCTGGACATTAAGTGCAAGTGCAGGACACTTTCAGAAATAGGTTAAGGGGTTTCTCATCTCACTTTTATTTTTTTGTGATATAACTTATTAACAAATTATTTATTGTGTGTGGTATATGTATAATTAAAATTTATATATCATATTTTTATTCTCTATATCATCATTTTATTCAATGTTTCATTTGATGATCATTAATTATATGGGGTATATGGTTTGACTGTTTTTATTGTGGTAATGGAATTCTTAACTCAATTTCCATTCTTTGGATTAAACATCAAATCCAATGATTATATCATGCTACGATTATGTTCCAAATGAATTTTTGTTATATTATATTTTATTTATATGTTTTTATGTTTATATATAGATAATAGAAAAAATTAATTCATTTGGTTAAAGTTCACACTTTTAAAAAAAATACAATTTGAAATGTTTTTTTGTTTTAAAAGATATATATTTTTATCCTTATACAGAATGAGTGGATTTTACCTTTTTTGTGTCATCATAATGTTTTTTTTAATCCATAAATATTTTACAAGGATATTTTAAAAAAATATTTTTTATTTCATAATTGTGATACTTTTTATATAAATGATTCCAAAGTGAGAATGGTATTTCTCTAAGGAAATTTTCAATGATTTTGTTAGAGTATTTTCATCTATGTCATCACCCTCTATTGAATCTTATGATAAATTGAGGTTGACCTCTTATTATACCATCTACCATATTTTATTGAATGTTTTTTGGTCATTTTGACTAGGCATGTTCTATCTTGATACCATTATCCATATTACTCTGGTAGTTTATGATTATGTTCACAAATTGGGGAAATTTTTTAAATTTCATATTATATTTTCAATATGAATGTATATGTTGAATATGTTTCACCCCATTCATATGAGTAATACATTGGACTTATTAATTATATGGTGGGTCCCATTATAGCCATTATATGCATTGGTAGGTCTCGTGAGAAAAATTAGGTAGGGTTTTGGCTAAGGCCCTACCCATTTATATATATTTCTTAGTCGAGGCATTGATGGTATGTTTATGATGTCCCGAATTATGCATTCCATCATTATGATATTATTTATTTATAATATATGTGATTTTTTTACTAGTATAATATTCATGGTTATGTATCATTCTCATGTGATTATTTATATGGAATTATTTGATCATCTTGTATTCCTTCAATATTATTCTAAAGATTAAATTTTAATGGAATGTTTTGTTAGGTATTCACCTTGCCTTATGGATTATGTTTATTTATGATAGCTTTCACGTTATTTCTTACCCCTATTAAGAATTTGAGCTCACCCCTTTCATAAGTTTAATTTTTCCCTAGAATGTCAAGATATATATTATGATTGTCATTCATGGAAAATATAAAATAATAGGAATGTTTAACAAGGATTTTCTATATTGTATTTCATTTCATGTTGTAATGTAAAACTTATGTTTGTACCAAGTTTTCCAAAACTGATAAAATATTTGGTCCTTTGAGATACGATCTCTTGTTCATAGTACCAATGTAATATAGTAAGGCACCTATTTCGGGCTACTAGGGTTGGGGTCTTTACATTTTTTCCAAATTTTTTTATTTAATGAAAAATGTTCTCAGTTATTTACCTTTCCAAATTAATTATGCCTTCATTAATCATAATTTAATCCATTTTACACAATTTTTACCAATAATTTAATCTCATCCATATTTATTATTTACCAAATATAATTATAAATAATCATTAAATTACTTTCAAGGTTGGAGAAGATTTAAATTTGTTATTTTTTAATTTTTTTCCCAATAAAAAATTGGAATCATTTATATATCTGTTTTATAATTACTTCTAAATAGATTTATCCCTCTTTAGGTAATCCCATTTATCTTATTCCAATATAATAAAGTAGACACTATCTTTAGGATACTAGTGTCTGGATTTTATAGTTGGTATGAGAGAATTTATAGTAAAATCGTAGTGAAAAAAAATTAAAAATATAAGTTAGATAAAAAAAAACTATTTCAGACTCTAAGGATGAGGCTTAGTATAGTATAATATCAACACTTTAGGGAAAGAATAAATGATTTTGGTTTTCATATAAAATAAATTATTCTATTCATACTATAATGTTAATGTTGTTTTTGCATAGATTCACCTAATGGTTAGAACTCTAAATGAATAATACTTCATATTAATATTATTAAGTCATGCATAATGAGTGGGACAAAGACTTCACACTAGGATATTCAATCCCTAGGGTACTTCTTGGGTTAACAAAAAAATTATTTATAAAACATTATAATGAATGAGGTGAAATAACCTATGGAAACAAGTGATATTATATTGTGATATGAGATAACCCAAAATGTACATGGTATGATAAGTATAATGGTGATCATAAGATTAAAGGATTAGATGAATTTTTTAGTATTTTTATGATGGGAGATTGTGATGAGTAAGGATATTTTTAAATATTTTTTTGGGAATAAAAACTATTGGTTTAGAATGTGTTTTAGTGAAAAGATTTTTTAAGAAAGTATGATTTTATTTTATTTTTGGGACATAAACTAAACAGTATTTAGAAACATTACATATAATATGATTCACTATTTTAATTTGGTTATTAGGATATAATTGTTATAAAATTTTGGTAATATAATTTTTATCCTATTGATGACCACGATATTAAAAATTGATCCAGTAATTAACCAATTTTCAATATTTTTAATGATTTTTACATTATTAGAAGAATAATAAGATAATAGAAAATGGAAATATTGTTGGATATGATATGATTTTATTTTAATAATAAATATTGAGTTATATTTTGGAAGAAAATATTTTCATAATATGATGTTTTAGGTTATTTTTGAGAAATTTTAGAATGATTTTTAAATTATATGATAGGGAATATACATATTTTCTATATTACTTTATGAGTGATTATTTTTCTTTTTGTGATAAATGTTAAAATGATCTTGAATGAATATATAATCAAATTTTTTTATTTTTTTTCAAATTGGTCAGTAATATGTTTTTGGATATCTTTAAGGTTATTTACCTATGGAATGATTTATTTGAACACTTGGGGTCATTGTTGAGGCTCTAGAGATTAATGTAGTATTTCCTCACTTTAAGGTATCTTCATATTTGTTATTATATTATCTTATTCTAACCTTATCTATTTTAGATGGGGGAATAAATTTTCATTATTTAGTGCATCGTATAGTCAACCTAATTGTTTTTTAGTGATTTTGGAATGATAAATTCATCATGACCATGAATATTTACATCTAATGATGAAATTGTTATTATATAATGGAGAGAAATTATTTATGTAAATTTTATCATATTTTGTATCCCAATTGTAAAGGAATTCAAAAAACTCAAACAAACTGAAGATAAATCTATATAGTCTTGTGTTGAAAGTAACATTCAACTAATAATATATATTTTCACAAACATTTTTTTAATTATAACTCTCATACAAATTAATGAATACTATGATTCTTCTTTATAACTAGGAAATTATTATCCATGACAAAATAATTTTATTATTTTATGACTATGTTATAATTAGTTAAGAAAAGTATAAAAAAAATTTGAGGAAATAAGTTTTTACTCATGTGAAATTTTAATACACCATTATTTTATTCCATATTAAAAAAACACTATGTTTCATAGTGGGAAACATACACAACACCGGGCATAAACAAACCATGTAATAAAATTATTTAAGTGTGGTCTTTATAACCTTGTCATTGAATTGGAAGGTATAAATCAAAGTAACTTCAATGTTATTTATTTATATATATATATAAATATACTAATAAAAACAAATTAATTGGCTAATTCATATAAAATAATCTCTCAAATTTTATTGATGTCATTTTATGCTTCAAAAATATATTTTCATCTAAAATAATTTTAATTTCATTTTATATATAGAAATTATGATTATTTTCAACAGTTACTAAATATTTTATTTTAGTAAAATAATATAAATTTTCATATAATAATTTAATTATTATATTATCTTTAATTTTTTTGATTTATCTGAAATGAATTATTTTAAATTGAATCGTGAAAAATAGGATTTTAATAAAACTTTCATTTCATTTTTAAATAATTTAATTTATAATCACTTATATATTTTATATTTTTGATAAAAATAACATAATATCCATTTTAATTAGCATAATATAAATAATTTTATATGACTGAAAATTATATTTTGTTTTGGTGTAAGTTCATGTTTGTTCGTAGAAAAAAAAATTCTAAAAACTGTTAAGAAGTGAATAAGGTTATTCTATTTTAAATAATTAAATAATATTAAATTTTGAATGATTTGTTTTAAATTTTCATATTATATATATTAATATAAATTCATATAATGATTATCACTACTCGTAGATTTAATCTAAGTTCATCTTATGCTTGAAAAATGCATTTTCTCGAGATACCATTTTTTCACATTTTATGGGATTGATTTTAAATTAATTTCTAAAAAGTAAAGAATCATAATATGATATAATGGTTTCTATATTTTGAATTAGAATTTAAAAATTTACTAATCGGGTCCCTTTCATTTTTGGTCACTATTAATAATAGAAATGGTAAAAATAGGTTTCCATAGCTATGTTTAAAATGTGTTTTCGGAGGTTTAATCTAATCATTTAAAGGTTAAGATTTACTAAAATAAAATATATATCCTATTGTTTATATTTATTTATACCATAAAGTTATAATATTATAATATGTTTCATTTTGGAGAATTTTGTTCCAAAAAAATGACTTAATAATATGTTAATCTTTTGAAAAATATAAAGTTTGTCCTCTCTTACTTATTTAAGGACACCTCCTCTAGTAGCATCATCATATATATTTATGAATATTTCTAAATAATTTCAAATAAAAATATCTCCCTATAATCTTTATACATGATCTAGAGGATATAATATTCCCAAGAGACCAACCCTATTGTCTTTATGAGGATATCTATAGGGGATCTTTTAAAGAAGAGATACTCATCTTCACCGAATAATATCATTACTCATATTATTTTACCACATTAAATTATTAAAAAATCATTAAAATATATTACAAAACCAAATCAAAAATACTAATAGGTAATTGTGATGTCTTCATATCATTTTTCAATGTTTTAATACATAAAATGGGAAACAAAACCATCACTTATGTATATAATTCACTACCACCTTACAAATATTTGTAATTTGGTTTCCATTACATCCACACATGGATATTATTAATGGAAGAAAAGGTTAATATATATTATATTAATTACTTAATACTGATTATATAAATGTAAAATATCATCTACTTATTTACCCTTCAATATTTTATAAAATAATAGTCATTTATTCCTATGTGTAGACTACAACCTCCATGAAGCGATGTGATTAATTTTTCATGATAGATTTTAAAAAATTAATCTTAATATGTATACAATGAATATGTGTTATTTTTATTTTGTTATTAAATATATATATTATGTAACCATGATCAAGGAAAAAGGACCATAACCATCAAATCAAAACATACATGAAAAAACAAGTCTTTTAACATGTGAAAAAATGATAATAATGACTTATTGTTAACAATTAGGTGATGTGATATTGTGAGATGATCATATATGATATTATAAACATGTATATGGTTTTGGAATTTATTTATAATAGATATTAATTTATTATAAAGGAAGATAATGAACTTTTAACTTAGTGGAAATGTCATATAAGGGCTTTCTTAACCGAATTTCTATTAATTGAGTTGTACAAATATATCATTGATTATGTCATTCCAAGATAATGTGTCACATAACGTATTATTATTTTACCTTGTAGTTCAACTTATTTTTATTGATTAACATTCTATCACGACCCATCTTAGTAGGGCCCGTTCCGCGACTCCCCATGTCTGCCTCTAATAGGCCAGGGGCTAGTGACTAGCACCGAGTAGGAATATCACCAACATGGGAGGCATTTCCTAATTAACTATACACACTCACACATCTCCAAACCCACAAATGCTGAAAATTAAAAACCACTAAGGAACAAAATGCATGCATACAACTAAAACCAACTAGCAGAGTACAACAGAATGTAATGTGCAGAAAGTAAACTAGGGTATAATACAAACCCACCGAAAAAAAAGTCTATAAACTACAAAGTTAAACCAGTAAGCACGAAATTAGGTATTGTAACTAATGCTCTTAGCCGTGGGAACACCTAGGCATATAAGGAACTCCAAAATCTTGGTCCGGTCCTGGTCGGCCCTGGACTCCGTCAAAAGGCCGCTCATCTTCACAAGACACGATACGTGCGGGCAAAACCCGTATAGGGGTGAGTATAACAATACTCAGCAGAGGACCATGAAAACCAAAAAGAAATACCGAAAGTAAAGGTATACTCATCTCTATATGTTATATGTCTAATGAACCTATAGCAAGAGAAACACATCCATATATACTCAAAATCTAGACTCGTAGTCTAGAGACAAGTCACGCGACCACATACCCATGCTAGGGATTCAGTTTAAATATTCCACGAATCACTCATATGGGAGAACTCACTCCATGAGTCCGGTAGCTCTAATGATGTCTGTCCAAGTATTGTTCGTTGGGAAATCCATGAGAGAGATAGATTCTCTGATAGATCTGAAGAGAGAACAGTTGCACTCATTCTGGGAGAAGACACTTCTAAGTGTGATAGATCATGATATACAGATGAGGATAACTTCGAGATCCTTGTAAGATACCATGACTCATCTGAATTCACCTTCTAGGTAGAGGATTGGCACCCTGTACGATTAGACACGTCTATACCTTACTCTAGCTAAGGTTACAAATGGGTAGACGATCTCGCTCTACGCCTCTCGTGGGGATACCAAACTCAATCTTGGAAAGTCCTACAGAAGGGATCAAACTCATGTGGATGGAGATGATACCTGATCTTCAAGGGAACGAGAAAAGTGGGAACTAACCCAAACTAATCATGTCCAATGAATGTTGGACAATATGATCAATCGATGTACTAAGAAGTACACAGTGTGTAGAAGGGTCACACGTCGTGTTCTCTGACCCCAGGTATTTCCCTTGTATAATGTCCCATGATGTAAGGCTTGTCATATAGAATAAGGTTTACACAGTGTGTAAGATAGTGACATGTTGTGTTCCAATATCCAGGGAGAAATCTGTGTACACTGGCCATGTGTCTATACATGGATTTAACCCGTGTGTCCCAAACCGTGTACTGGTACATGGGGTAGTCTATGTTGCTAGCCGTGTAAGGTTGTGTGGTGGCGTACAAGACGTGTACTCTGCCCTGGGTCCATGTATCTCTCTAGATACATGTCGAGTCTGCGTAGGTACCCACACACAATGTGATGATGGACACACATCGTGTTAGGGTTACCCGTCACCTGGAACTCCAGCCGACGCTGGGTGGGATCCACACGCCATGTATCCATAAAGGCATGTTGTGTTATTTTTTACATTCAGTGTGGAAACATGATTCATCAACATGCCTACCCCACACGGCGTGTTCATCGAAGAACACGTTGTGTTCTTTAGATTTTTCTAGAAGTCGCCATTCTTCATTTCACACCCCCTAGAATCACCCATTCGTCGATCCGACCATCCGATCGATGTGAAACTCAAAGTTTGAGGTTGCCCTGACATCCTAAAGCCATATCTATTGTTTTTGGGCCTCTGATCGGCCCCAAAAACATGTCTCAATCCACCCATGTGAAATATTCTCGAAGAACGATCCTCCGTGATCTGATCTAATTCGTCAACCATCATCACCGCCGCACCTCCTCTAGTCCATCACGATGTCGGATCTTTAATTTGGGATCATTTCATTGAAAAATGGACTCATAAATATCTGTTGTTTGTTTCCCCATGAAGAAAGTGAAGAACGCGGGAAAAAGGTGGGAAGAAATCCAATAAAAAATTGAGGAATGATCCCCCACCTTCATTCGTCACAACATTGATCATCTCCCATTATAAGGATTAAATAGGGCGAATAAAAGTATAACAAAACAGTTATCATAAAGAGATCAAATCCCAATTCAAACTCCCAATGAAAAGTAAAAACAGCACCCTCCCTTAAGAACGCACAATCCGCAGATCAACCTATTTGTGGGTTGATCCACGTTCAATATTTAATCAAATAATGGTGAAAAATCAAAGCAAACAAAAACCCCTACCTTGACTCGGTTGAAAAATGATTTTCACGGCGTGTTCGTTGGTGAGTTTCTATCGAACCCGATATGAATCGATCAATCACGTCGTTGTTGACCCCCAATGGGCTCTCCTCCAAATCTCTAATGGGAATCGCCAATTCACTAGGTTAGATGGATAACCATGTGAACTTTCAATAATAATGTTTTTAAAGGGGAGGAATCATGTTGTTTCATTTAAGGAAACATTTGAAATAAAATAAATTATTAATTTATTTTATTTCCTTTAAAACGTCCAAAAACTAACTTTGGTAGTCGATCTGCACCGAACAAAGTTAGGCATCACCTAAGCTAAATTCACTGCTCTAAAATCAATGGTTCCCTCAGATTTCAAATCCAAGAACCCATTTAACATTTAATTCACTTTTTTTAGGAAAACCACTCATGCAAGCTGTTTAAAAGTTTAAAATATTTCAAACATTTATTCTGGGATATCTAGGCCTCAAAATCCCACACCATCACAAAGACTGGTCTCTTCATAATTCCATATAATATTTAAAAATAATACATAGAAAATATGAGACATTACTTTCTCCCCACCATAGGGATTTATGTACTAGAAAAGCCAAAACAAAAGGCTACTCAAACATATGTGGGTACTGTGCATGGATCTGAGCATCTTGCTCCCACATTCTCTCCTGAAGATTCTCGTGCTGCCACTAAACATGCACCAAGGGAATCACTCACCCAATCAGGATCTTATCTTGTCAATCCTCAATCTCCACTAAATATTCTCTAAAGGTCACCCCTTCCTTGATTTCCATCTCACCCCAATCGATAACGTGTGATGGTTCTTGCATGTTCCTCCTCAACTGAGACGCATAGAAGACATCACGTACCTAGTGCAAATGTGGCAGTAGATCTAGGAGGTACACCACCTCGCAAACTCTTTGTAGTATCTGAAAATATCCAATGAACCTCAGAGATAACTTGATGCCCCCGACCAAATCTCTGAAACCCTCATCAATGTGAGACCCAAAGGAAGACATAGTCTCCCTCCTCGAACTTTAGAATTCTTTTTCATCCGTCAGCATAAGACTTTTGTCGGCTCTGTATAGTCTTCATCTTCTCCTGGATGATCTTCACCTTCTTGGTGGTGACTCTCACCAACTCTGGAACCATGAGTGTTGACTCTCATGGGTCGGTCCAGTAGAGTGTTGACTGGTAGGGTCTCCCATATAATTCCTTGAATGGTGCCATACCAATGGTAGAGTGGTAGTAGTTATTATATGCAAACTCCACCAGTGGTAGGTGGTCCTCCCAACTGCAACCATGTTCCAAGATACAGGCCTGGAACATATCCCTCAGAACCTTAATGGTCTTCTCCATCTTACCATTGGTCTGGGTATGGAACGCCATGCTCAAACGTAGTTGGTTCATAAATGCCTCCTCCAATCCCTTCTACAATCGGGATGTGAAGTGCACATCTCGATCTGAGACTATCATTGAAGGAACGCTATGAGGCCAAACTATCTCATGCATGTAGAGTTGTTCCAAGCTCTCTATGAAACTCTTCTACATGATAGCTAGGAATTGGACCGACATGGTGAGTCTGGAAATGATCACCAAGGTGGAATCATGTCCCTTGTATGTTCATGGTAATCCCATCACAAGGTCAATTGAAATTTCATACCACTTCCACTCTGTCACTTCCAGGGGTGAGCTTACCCTATTGGAACATGGTGCTCAGCATTCACATATTGTAATGTAAGGTATCGAGAAGCAAAATCTGTTACTACCTTCTACATACTTGTCCACTAGAACTGATGCCAAAGGTCCTGGTACATTATTTCCACTCCAGGATGTACCTCCAAGTGGGATGTATGAAACTCCCTCTGAATCGCTTCTCACAATTCCATTAGCACAACTTTGCATCCTCTAAAAAATACTACGTGCTATCCACCTTGTGAATATACATCAGGATCATGTCATGTGGATAACTAAGCACGTGAAGTCTCACAGTCGACATCCCCTAGTTGTGCATCCCTAACTCATTGTAAGAGTGGAGGGGTGACAACCATCATCCGAGGATAGGCTGCATAATCTCCATCCATGAAGGATAACTGTAGTAAAGCCAAATGCTTTGTCACCTGACTCAACATCTGTGAACTTGATCTCCTGCTGAGATCATCTGCCATAAAATTCCCCTTCACAAGAGTACAGACAATCTTGAAGTCATAATCCTGGAAGAACTTTTTCCATTGCCTTTTTCGCAGATTTAGATCCTTCTATGAGAATATGTACTTGAGACTATTTTGGTCATAGTAAATGATAATCCATTCTCCCATTAGGTAGTGTCACCACATCTTCAATTCTAATACTATGGATGCCAACTCAAGATCATGGGTCACATAGTTCTACTCGTGTGGCCTTAGCTAGCATGATCCATAACAATCACCACATGCCTTTGCATCTGGACACAACCAAGCCTGGTCCCTAATGCATTGTGGAAAACAACATACTTGACACCCTCTTTTGGAAATCTCAAGATCGGTGCGTTCATTAAACTCTACCTCAACTACTAGAAACCCTACTGGAACTTCTCCATCCATGTGAAAGGTTTTCCCTTTTGGGTCAAGGCTATCATCAGTGCCTATATCTGAGATAAATCAGAGATAAATCTCTGGTAGTATCTTGCCATCCTAAGGAAGCTTCGCACCTCTTTCAAACTCTGAGGTGGATCCCATGCTAACACCACATCGAACATGGATAGGTTCACTACTACTCCATATGCTGAGATAAAATTTCTCAGAAATTGGACCTCTTGTATCCAGAACTGGCACTTCGAGAGCTTCCCATAAATCTGGTTCTCTCGGAGTATGTATAGTACCATCTATAGGTGTTTGTGTGATCCTCCTCTGACGCCAAGTACACAATGTTTTTGTCAATGAAGACCACTACTAACTGGTCTAAGTACGACTCGAAGATTTTGTTCATAAGTCCCATGAACAATGAGGGGCAATTATTCACACCAAAAGGCATCACCAAGTACTTGAATTTACTATATCATCATCTGAAAGCCATCTTTGGCATGTCATCATCCCATACTCAAAGCTGGTTATATCCCAACCTAAGGGAAGCCTTTGAGAACCAACGTGCCCCTCTCATCTAATCGAAGAGGTCATTGATCCTCAGCAATGGATACTTGTTCTTCATCGTCACCAGGTTCAGGAACCGATAATCCATTCATAACATCAAACTTACATCTACCTTCGTGAAAAACATCCTTGGGGATACCCAAGGTGAAACAGTGGGCCTCACAGATCCATTTCTTTTAAAATCCTCCAACTACACCCTCAGATCATGAAGCTCTATGGGAGCCATCTAATATGCTGGTGAGGATATTGGTGTCATCCTGGGGTGAAATTCGATGCAGAATTCAATCTCCCTGTAGGGAGGTAATCTCATAACATCATGTGGAAATTCATCCTCATACTTTGCCACCACTATAGAGAAGTGGAAGCTCCCAACATCTTCTACTCTGAGGGTAACTCTAGGAAACTCATGAGTGATCGGTTTCACCCTTCTATGCATGAGACCATTTTGTGTTGCTTGGGTCTCTTTTTCACTGAAAAAGGAAACCCTTATCCCATCATTATGGACACACCACACTCTTCACCTAAATTATTCAATCTAGGCATTGATCTAAGATATCAAATTCATACTGAGAATGGCATCGTAAGGCCTCGACGCTTCCACCAAAAGGTTCCAACCGAAACTCTCACCTCTAAGGAAAAGATCAGACTATCTGCAAAGATGTGTGATCATATAGTCTCCTACCGTAAGTGTATCCATATGTAAATGTCGATTAAATGGATCTACCAAAATCTCATGGTTTTGAACAAGACATGTGGCGAGGTAGGAATGACTGGAACATGCGTCTATAACTATGGAAAATAAGGTAGAAAAGACCTAGATTGTACCTCAGATTGTCCCTGCAGTCCCTGGTTCATACACCTCAACCGCATGCAGTTGTCCCCACCCCTGTCCCCCAGCTCCCTAAGCCCAGTGTGGACCTCCTGGGGGTGGTGATGGAAGAAGATCAAAGCTTGTTCCACCATGTGCAGCTCTCCCTACTCATCTACCACATCCGCTACCTGGTGGGTCTGTGTGCTCCACTCTCTGCATCATCCTCAGTAGTCCATCCACCATCTCCCTATCAGTAGATCAATGGGCCAGATGGTCTCTTGTGAGATTTCCTATACCATCGCACGAGTAGCTCTACCTCAACCTAGGATGACTGGATCTAGCCAGAGAGACTTGGACTGTCAATCCCCTATCCTAGGTCCTTTAGTGACATCTCCCATGTCATGATCCCTATGTCTGGTGTCGGCTCCCTACTTTTGAGTTCTCTTCACCTGTCTGCCTACTGTTGACTAACACTGTCTATCTCTGCTTATCCAAGAATCTCTTGATCACCAAGGCCCACTCGGTCACTCCAACATAATTCGAAATTCATAGATGCATGACACTAGATCAGATGTCACATCGTAGACCTCACTCAAATGTCTGAACTCTGAAGTATTGATCCCTGACCATATCCATTGAGTACCTAGCGAGTTTGGTGAACCTCGATAAATAGTCATCCACTATCAAACTACCATGCTAGAGCTAAAGAAGATCTTGGATACACAGTGCTTTCATTGTAACTAGAGAGAACTCCTCTCTAAAGAGTCGCTCAAACTCCATCCATGAAAGAGTCTCCTCATCATGAGTCTTCATAGTCGAACTCTACCATTGTCCCACCGAACCCTAAAGAAGGCTCACTCCATAGACAATTATCTGGTCTACTGGCATCCTCACTAGATGGAAAAATCTATTCACCACCTCAAGCCATTCCTCAGTCGCATGAGGGTCAGGATCACCTTGTAACTTGAGGGGTATTTGTCTCTGAAATTCATAGAGAAAACTTATCCTGCTCTCCTCATCTGCTGGTACTACTGGTACCACGTGCAACTCCATCGGTGGTGGTATAGCAGGTCCACCACCGGGAGGTAACTCCAGGGTAACTGGTCCCTGTATAGAATCCTATTCATGGAGGGGGTCATCCTCATAATTTAGTTGTTGAATACTAGAGGGTATGTGTCATCAAGGAATCCTATAATAAAACACGATATACCATGGTCAACGAGTATATCTAGATCACTGACACAAAAGGACATGGAAAACACAACCCACTCCTATATGATGCATGTACCATTCTTTTCTTTCCCCGAAACTAGTGCTTTCATATTCCGAGTTGAAAAGAAGTTTATCGGAGTCCTGGTGTATGGATACATTGGTCGTCTACACCAACACTAGAGTCCCTAGCTTAAAATCCAAACTCAAAACACTTAACATTGTTCCCCCAAAACATTCTCATGGAGTCTTGGTCCTATGGTAGAACTGACCACCAATGATACCACTCTATCACGACCCGTCCCAGTGGAGCCCGCACCACAACTCCCCAATCCCACTTCCAATAGGCCCTAGGCTGGTGACTAGCACGGAGTAGGAATATCACTAAATGAGAGGAATTTCCTAAGTACTTGTACACATTCACACATCTCCAATCCCACAAATGAAGAAAAGTAAAAACCGCTAAGGAACAAAATGTAGGCATACAAATAAACCCAACCAATAGAGTACAATGGAAAGTAAAATGTGGAAAGTAAATTGGGACAGAATACAATCCCTCCAAAAACAAAAGTCTACAAACTATAAATTCCAACCTGCAAGCACAAAAGTTGGTACTGGTACTACTTCTCATAGTCGTAGGAACACCTTGTCCTATAAGGAACACTTAAATCTTGGTACGGTCTTGGTCTGCTCTAGAATCTGTCAAAAGGCCGCCCATTTTCACAAGGCACAACATGAGAGGGAAAAGCTTGTGTAGGGGTGAGTATAACAATACTCGGTAGAGGACCCCGAAAACCATAAATAAATACAAAAAGTAAAGTTATAGTTAGATTTACACAGTATATGTCTACTGAACATATAGTAAGAGAAACACATCTAGATATACTCAAAACTCAGACCTGTAGTCAAGAGATAAGTCACACTACTACATACCTTCGGTAGGGATTCAGTTCAAAGATTCCATGAAGCACTCATCCGATAGAACTCACTCTATGAGTCTGGTAGCTCTAATGGTGTCCGTCTGATTATTATTCATTGGGAAATCCATGAGAGTGATAGATGCTCTGATAAATATGAAGAGAGAATAGTTTCACTCATTCCAGGAGAACTCACTCCTAAGTGGGAGAGATCATGATATATTGATGAGGATCACATCCAGGGCCTTGGTGGATACCATGACCCACCTAGATTCACCTGATAGGTAAAGGGTCAATGCACTATATAATTGGCCACATCTATACTGAATCTTCCTAGGGTCACAAGTGGATATACGATCTCGCTCTGTGCCTCTCGGGGGGATACCTGACTCTATCTCACAAATTCCTACTAATGGGATCATACTCATGTGGATGTAGATAATACCTGGCCTTCAGGGGAACAAGCAAAGGGGGTAATAACCCAAACAAAACCAATCCAAGGAATGGTTGACAATAAGATCAATCGATATAATGAGAAGTACACTGTGTGTAAAAGGGTCACACATCATGTTATATGACCCTAGGTACTTCCCTTGAACAACAACACATGTCGTAAGGCTTGTCGTGTATAAGAAGGTATACATGATGTGTAAGAGAGTGACATGTTGTGTTCTGCTATCCGGGAAGAAATCCGTGTACGTTGGCCATGTGCTTGTATAAGGCTACAACCAATGGGTCTTAGACCATGTACCGGTACATGGGGTAATCTGTGTATCCAGTCATTTCAGGTCGTGTGGTAGAGTACATGTCATGTACTCTGCCCCATGTTCGTGTATCTTCTGAGATACACACCAATTCTGTATAGGGACCCACATGTCGTGTGACGATTATCACAGGCCCTGTTTGGGATAACCATCACTCGGAACTCTAGACATTGTTGGGTGGGGTCCACACATAGTCTCTCCTCAGAGGCACATAGTGTTCTTCTCCATGTGTAGTGTGTAAACACTAGTCGTTTCCATGTCGACCCCACATGGCGTGTTCATATAAGAACACATAGTGTTCTTTGGATTTTTTCAGAAATCGTCGTTCTTAATTCCGCGCTTGGGGTAATTGCTCATTCATCAATCTAGCCGTATGATCGATGCAAAACTCCATGTTTGAGGTCGTACTGACATCTTGAATCTGTCTCCATTGTTTCCAGGCCTTCAATTTTCCCAAAAACACATCATGATCCACCCATGCGAAGAACGCCCAAATAATTATCCTCTTTGATCTGAGCTGATTCATCACCCATCATCACCGCTGCACCTTCTCTAGGCCATCGCGATGTCTAATCTCTAATTTGGAATTGTTTTGTTGTGAAATGGACTCACAACGATCCGTTGTTTATTGCCCCAAGAAGAATGTGAATAATTCTATCCTAAAGGGGGAAGAAATATAATAAACCAAATTGTGGAATAAACCTTCGCCTTCGTTCTTCCTGATGTTGATCCGCTATATTTATAAGGATTAAACATGGAGAATCAAACGATAATAAAACAATTATCATAAAGAGATCAAATCCTGAATCAAAACAACAAAGAAAAGGAAAAATTGTGCTCTCCCATAAGAACGCATGATCCACAGATCAACCTATTTGTCGGTTGATCCACATTCTTTGTTTAATAAAATAATATGGAAACAAATCAAAGAAAACAAAAACCCCTAAATCAATTCGTTTGATGAACTATCACCTTTTCATGTTTGATGGCGAGGTTTTTTCGAACCCGAGATGCGTTGATCCATCGCTCCGTCCTCGTTAGCCAACGGTCTCTCCGCCAAAGCTCCAATGGAAATTGTCAATTCACAGGGTTATGTGGCTAACCATGTGAACTTTCCATAAGAATGTATTTAAAGGTTAGGAATTAAGTATTTGTGTTTAAGGAAACATTTAAAATAATAGAAATTATTAATTTATTTTATTTCCTTTAAAACATCCAAAAACTAACTTTTTCAGTCAATCCATGTCGAATAAAGTTAGACCCTGCCTAAGCCAAAGTCGATGCTCTGAAAGCAATGGTGGCTCAGATTTCTGATTCAGGAAACTGTTTAAAATTTATTCCACTATTTTAGGAAAACCTCTCTCATGTGTTGTTTAGAAGATTAATTTATTTCAAACATTTACTTTGGGCACTCCAGGCCTCTGAATCGTACATCATCGCAAATCCTAGTCTCGTAACAAATCCATATAATATTTAAAAATAATACATTGAAAATCCGATATATTACACAATCATTACATATAATCACTTCATTGATAAATTATAACATCAACGATACAACGTTTTATAATGGGGTTCGTCTCAATTTTCACTACATTGATATATATTTGGTAATATGTGCCAATTTTCTTATTTTAGGGGTATAAAATACCACTTTTATTTATTGAAAATTAATCTATACTTATTCATGAAATTAATGTTTCAATTAATGTTTACTAATTCATTGTGTTATAATATAAAATATATTAAATAGGTAATAATTTATTAGAAAATATGATTTTATTGAGATTGATTTTATTTTAGTTTAATGGATATTATAATTTATCCTTCATAAATTCAATAATTTTTCCTATCTTCCAGATAATTATGAAGTTTTCATGTTTTATTCCAACATTTCCTTTCTTTGGAACTTGAATGAAGAAAATAAATTTTAAAATTAAATGCCGATATTATTTCTATTTTAGGTCAAGTATATTTATCTTTCATAAAAATATTTTTCCAAGTTTTTCAAAGGAATTCCTTATTATATACTATAATTATTTATTAATACAATTTTTTGTTATCATTGATAGTCCATAATGTTTTATGAGAATCTTTATAATTTTTTGAAAGGTTAATTTTTTAATTTCATTAGAAAAAGAAATAAGGAATGTTTCTTTTTAACATTTACTGCATTAAGATGTTTTCTTAACACCATATCTAGTTAACATTATTTAGATTTCTGTACAATTTCACAATTGTTTCACAAAGAATAATATTTAATTAAATATTATTTTAATGTCTCAATTCCATTTTTTATTATATAAAATATTCAATTTTATTAAAAAAACTATATTTCTAATGAAATGATGGAAATAATCAATATATAATTTATTTTGTGGTCATTTTTTTCTCTTGAATGATTCACATTCATGTGATCATAATTAATTAGAAATTACATCTGTCTTCCAAATCTTTTTACATTCATATCACTGATATTCTTATTTCCTAAATCTTATATGATTTTATACATACGATGTTTTAATATGAACGTTATTTGATTGTCTAGGTAAATAAATATATTCTATATTCATTATGTAATATAGATATTTGTTGATAGTGAATATTTTTTTTGAATTAAATTTACAATTCTATATTTGGTTAATGCATTGGAAATGTTGACCGATAGGGACCTAAATTGAAAATCCCCTTAATGCATCATCATGACTCGTTAGATAAAAAAATTGGTTATCCTTATTAATTAGGTATTTATAGTATACCTAACCATCAACTTAAATAGTTTTAGAATATTAATTTAATTAATTGATAATATCATTATTATTATTCATCAGAATATTACATTGATATTATCCTTGGATGTAATTTGTTCCCAGGTTATTGATTCAATGGAATTTGTTTCCAATTATATAATTACCCATATAAATTATTCATTGTTCACTCATGGAATATTATTCTATATGCAACCATTACCAAGCATTTAAGATCACCATTATCCCCCCCCCATGATATGAATATGAGATCTTTGAATAAGTTTTAAGCATGTGACTATTTAGTTTAGTTTTATTTTTTTATGTTGTTTCCAATATAAAATGGGAATCATGTGTGTAATTTTTTAGTTAAACCCAATAACCTGGTTGTTCTGTATTAACATGATCCCTTGAATCTTATTCCAATGTAATAACGAATAAACAAGATCTGGGTTACTAGATTCGAATTGTCACACCTAAAAACAAGGGGTCCCCTTACCACTTCACTATAAAAATATATTTTTTCTTATAGTTTTCCTTGATTCCCTTGAAATGAAATAGATCGGCTACTCACAACTCTCCTTTAATATCTATGGATTCATGGAAGATAACAACACATATTTCATTGGATTCAATTTAACCATTAACATATGAAATTCCCAGGAGTAGTTTCACCACTCAGGAGGGGGGGTTAAATCAATAGTGATTTTTATAATTTTTATTTCTATTAAAATTAAACTCAGTTGGCCTATTAGGATTTGATCCACTCTTATAATAACTGATCCTCTCCTAAATGCATTAAAAATAAATTTCATAGTAAAAAAAATTATTACATGGTTCATTAACCAAATGAGTATAATACCTTTTGTGATTGTTTAGACTCCCCAATCATAGATTCTACACTATAATAAAAATTGGTTACAACAAACATTTCATCACTAGTACAGAGTCCCACTATGAATTCAAGAGTCCCACTGGAAAAAATAGTTTCACATAGCTAGTTACAAATAATTATTACACAACAACAAAATAAAGTCCACTTATAAATGTTGAATTATTTTTTAAAAATTGATGATGATATTTATTTTCAGCCTTTATGATAGATAAAATATCATATCATCACTTTCCAATGAATACCACTGAACATTTTCTTCCTCTTAACTATACCCCTTGACTTATCAACTACATTACTATAATATAGTTTGAAAATTTATCTTTATGTGAATTAATTTATTATCACATAGAATATGTATCATTCGGAAAATTCTCAATATAAAAACATACAACTTTGAAAATTGATATCTAAACTCCCATATACTTCCATGTACTAACTGTAAAGGATTTAATTTCCATGTGAGAATGATCTAAACCTATGAGAGAGAAGTGATTTAACCAGAAACTTATTTGTGTTTTACTTCGACACCACTTCTCTCAATATCATTTTTATTTGTGTGAAGCAAGCCACAATTATATTTTCATTAAACTCATCACTTGTTTTTGGCAGTTTTTGCATGGTAATAGTGTTCATCACATTAATAAGTGTAATGTGATTCGTTCATGGTGAAGTATTTTATCCGCATAACATATTTATTAATCACTGTATAGACTTTACACTATAAGATATTCTTATCCATGTAGAACACATCCATAAGGAATCACCTTAAACCACACAGTTCATCTGGATATAGCTCTCATTATATACATTGTGGTTGTCTACAAATGACCAAAAGCATTGAACTATGAACTAATATTTTTCTTGAATCATTCTTCCATGCATTATTCATTTAACTGCATTGTGAAAACAAAATCCACAGTGTATATTAGAAAATAAAAATTCTCCTTGGTCACCAGAAATCATACATTTACTGTATACACGAGCATATAAAAAAATTTATGCTTTGTGGAAAATTTACCTTAGGAATTTTTTTCAAAACATTAAACATGTTTTGTGACCTCTAATGGAAATATAAAACCTTTGTGGTATGTCATTATATAATTATTTGTTCGTGAATGGTATAGATTGTGAAGGAGTTGTACATTGTATGTTTAAGATGAACACCCTCTAAGATCAGACATCTCAAATTTAAATGAGATAACAAATCTGGTGGCCAGCTATATTTCTATCTTTTCAACAGATGGATGAATAGTACCCACATAGAACAAATCTTACATCCCCAATGAGCTCCAATTTCCACTTCCTTATTACTCAAGTACTATCACTGAATCCTTCAAGTTGGAACCGGCATCAACTCCTAGATTCACATGCACGCACTATGGGCCTACATACCAGTGGGATTTGGCCAACCCATGAACACATGAGAGCACTCACTCTATGGACCCTATTAATGGAACCACCCTCCCTATTCAAGCCCCTTATAAATGGAGGATCTTTTTTGGGCCTATATATAGCATGTGCATCCATCATTATGGCTTGAGGTAAACCCTTGTCTTCACCTTATAAATGGTTACACTTGGGTCCCGTGGTCTAGTTTAAGGGAATTCCATAGAATATTTTATAGTTAACACTTAAAGAGTTATCTAAATAAATACATGGAAAATCAAATCCTCTATTCTTATTCTCTTTTCAAGTGTCTTCATAAAAAAAATGAAATTCATACACAATGACCTTCTTTAGTCTTCCATTTCTTGGAAAATATTTTTTCCTACTAAATAAAATTGTTAGACATTGAAGATCACCACAATCAATCATCATATTTTAAACATTTAAGAACTATCCAAATATGACATCGAGTCCTATTTAAAGAAAAATTTTCCAAATGTGACATCCAATGCTAAACGATTGATCCATGATAATTATCTATTAATTAATACTTCTTCCAATGTAGTGTAAAGAAGAATTCCTAAATAATGGAATCCAATGTTTGTTGATATATCCATAAATATTCTCCAGGAATTACCCCTTTATCTATAACAATTCTCCCAAAAACACCACTTTACTAAACTCTCCAAACAAGTATTGAAACACTATGAAAACAAATGAAACACATAGGTTTCAAAATATCCCCCACTGTATGTTTTTTTTAGTATTCCTTCACATATATACTCTCACATAAAAGTTAATATTTTTTTGTCATCTTTTATCCCCCATGATGAAAATGAAATGAAAGTGTTTTTTGGGGTGTTCTTACCTCAACTTTCTTCTCAATAACATATTATATTATTTTCATAAAATAAAGAATGAAATCAAATAATATTTTGAAATGTCCATTTAGTCAATCAAATATAAGAATACATGGGTGTACCCAGTATAGAAAAACAGACATATAACCAATGGTATCTAATAAATATTTTAAATCTCCATCCATTTGAATCAGGCTTAGACTATCTCAAATGAAATATAAGAACTTGGAAAACACATTATCAAATATTTTATAAAGTTAAGGTGTATAAGAATAATTCCCCCTTTTCATGGTATTTTATCAATAATTAAATCCTCATAAATAAATAAATTTTATAATAATATAAGAGTGTGACTTTATAGCTCAAACCTTATGAAGGATCCCCCTTAAGTGATGCATTAAATTTCATTATCATGGAATTTAAGGAAATCTACGATGAACAATACTTATCCTTTAATTACCTTAATTTTTATCACAAAAACATAAAAGAATACTGAATATGGAGGAACCTATTGATTGTCTTTAAGTGAGATGAGAAGGATGAACATGATGTTTCAGCATTAACATAACAAACCTCTCATTTGGCATTACTTTGTTGAAAATAGCTGCAACCAGATATTTAGTAAAAATGTATTATAGCAAGTTATCCCTACCTTCCACATTTTCTTTCATAAAATTACACCTAATATCAGTATTATTGGATATTTAATTTTTTACTATATTTTAAATAATCTAATAACCCTTTTAATATCACATGAAATTAAATGTGATCTCCCAACCTCAATTTTCAAATATTCCAATTTCACATGCATCCAAATAATTTGTGTACATGAATGTGTAGATGAGAAATATTAATCCACTATAAAGCTCAGTGTTATGGAATTATTCTTTATACTGTAAAAAATTAAAAATCCTTATCCCAAAAAGAAGATTCAAGCAGATGTTTATCATTTTACTGTACAATCACATTCCCAATCATCACCTATAAACCTCAATGGTATTAAATTTGTACTCTATCTTTATAGAATCTCATAGATCATAGTTCCTTTCATATATCTCATAATTATTTTATCATCCAAAAAGTGTGACTCTTTTGGTTCACTATAAAATCAATAATATATAGTCACTTAATATGTTATATCAAACATTGATTTTGTTAGATACAATAGACATTGAATGATTCTTATAAATTCATTCTCATTAAAACTATTTCTAACTATATCCTTGCATAATTTAATTCTACCTAAATTGGGTGTGGAATTTGTTTTATTTTCCATTCCATACATTTTCAAAAATTCCCTAGAATACATTTCCTATGATAGAAATATGAAATTTAGTTTCTGATCAATCTAAAATCCATGAAAATATTTCATCAGCTCAAGAATGGAAATCTCAAAATTTATTTTTATTTTCTTAGAAAACCCTTCACATAGACCATTCATGTCACCAAAAAATATGATTTCATCCACATATACAAATACTATAAGAGAACCTTTGTAAATTTCTCTCACATAAAGGATACAATCAACTATACCTTTTGCAAATATCATATCACTTATACAACCATAAAATTTGGAATACTAGGCTCTATGGGCCTATTTAAAACCATAAAAATCATTCCTCAATATTTATACCATGATTCCATAATTATGTAAAACAAAACCTTTTGGTTTTGGAATATAGAAATATTCTTAAATATTACTATTTAGAAAGGAATATTTAACATCCATTCAATAAACTTTATATTGTGTGAGTGTTTCTACTATAAAGAACATTATAATGGTTTCCATTATTACTACTGGTGGAAAGGCTACATGAAACTAAATTCCTTCCATTTGAGAATATAATTTTTACAATAGCCATGATTTGTTTCTTGATACTTAACCTTTCTCATTAATTTATCTTTAAAACCCCTGGTGGTTCCAATAACACTTTTTTAGGTCTTGATACAAGATCATAAGTGGATTTCTTGTCAATGTGATCAATTTCCCCATTCATATCTTGTATCCATTTCTCATGATCAACATATTCTTCCACTATTTGAGGTTAAATTTTAGAAATAATTGATTTTTTATCCTCAATTTGTAATCTTATTATATTTTTAAGTAGAACTGGTTGATTAAAAATGAAATTTTTAGTCTTAACATGTTCCATCAATTTGTTGTACCATTTTCCCTTATTTTCATCTTTTTCATCTTAATAACTTGTATATTTAGAATGAATATTAGCAATTTCTACCTCCTTATCAATAACTTCATCATTATTGTGTTCTATTTTCATACCATTTTCTTCTGAATATTTTAATCTGTATCAACTATTATATCTAATTCGTTATTTTTGTTTTAAATTTTACATAACTACAGTCAGATAACTTTTTCATCCATTTATTCCATCATATATAGACACTACCATTAGAGATGTAGCCCATGAAAATTACTTCCACAGTTATCCTTCAAATGTTCCTAGATTTATGTTGTTCAACATTATAATTATAGGGATTCCAAAAAAATCGTAAATATTTAATATTCATTGTTTTTATGTAACACATTTCATATGTTGTATTTTGTGTTTATAGTTTCAATAGGAATATGTTTTGTACATGCATTCTAGTAAATATAGCTTCTCACTAGAAATACATTGACATATTGTGTTTAGCTAACATAGTCCGGCTAATACCAAATATTATTATTTTCTATCTTTCAGCTTCCCCATTTTTTGGTGGATTATATAGTGTGATGTAATGATGCTTTATTCCGCGTTTGTAAATATAACATTAAAAAAAAATCACATGTAAAATCCATACCATTGTCTAATCTCAGTTTCTTGATATAAAGTCACATCTCCTTCTCATCTTGCCTTCTAGTTTTTTTAACATTTTAGTTTCCTCTGAATTGTTCTTGGAAAAAATAAAATTAGTCATCTGAGTATAATCTTAAATAAATGTAATGAAATATAGATAACCCCTAGTATATTTTTGTCTCATTGGGAAATATAAGTAAGTGTGAATAATTTCTATGGGTCTAGAAGAAAGAATATCCACCCCTTTGTCTCAAATTTGTTCCATTTACCCTTTTAAGGGGTTTCACAAATATCATCCCTTTCTCTATATATCTTGGGGAAATATCTAAAAAATTTAAGCATCATGATTATATATATACTCCTTTGAATAAGTTGGATAATCATTCCATGTCAAAGGTTGTTTTCATATTTTTAACTCAAGTTACAATAATTTATAGAATAACCAATTCGAAATAGATTATATTGGTTACTTTTTCTTTAAATTGATAATTCTTGAATCATTTTTTATTTTCATGATACAAGAATACTTTTTTAACAACACCTCATGTCTTTCATCACAAGTTTGGTTAGCACTAAGAAAATTGTGCTTCATCCCTTCAACAAATAACCCATTATTTGAATTTATATTTTGGTCTTCAATTTTTGGTTTTTTGAATTCCTTAATTTTAAGTGAACAATCATTTACAAAGGTCGCTAATCATCCTTCATGATTATAAATTTTTCTCTAAATTTTGTTTCACCAGTTATGTGAGATGAACATATTCTATCCACAATATATGTCTTCGTGTTTCTACTAATTTTTAAAGAAACTTTGGTTAAAATTGACTTTTCTTGATTCATTTTTTTAACTAACTTTCCATTCAAAATATTAGATGTCTTTTTGTAGAGAATATTAATATACATTTCAGAAAAATAGATTTACCAATCACATCTTAATCAATATTCTTCTAAATAGTAAAAACAATTTGGTGTTATAATATTGGACCAATTATCGATAACATCTTTCTTACATAGGAATTTTTTTCTCATATTTTCATAATTTGTCCCCATTTTTTCATCTATTATATATTGGAAGGGACATGGTATACCAACATAAATTTGAAATGTGCCTAGAAAATCCAAAACACTAGTAGTATCCTTGGAATCTTGATCTTATCAACTCAAAATAGTCCTATATTTCCATATACATAGATTGTCTCAACTCTGTGGGAAAACAATTCTTGGGCATTTCTTTCTTCCTTTGAATTAGCAAATGATTCTCACTAGACTTCATGCTCTTAAATTGTCCATAAATTATTTATGGACATTAATTATTATATATAAAGAATTTATTTATATATTTTTAGAGTGATGAATTAACCTTCTATTTTTTCCCCACTTCCCAATAATTTGTGTTGATTCTTTCATGACCGCAACAACCTTGGTAAAATAGTATATACCCTTTTTAAATATATTTTGTTATTCAAGAAAATTAGACTGATTATTAAACTATTATTCTTCATTTATAGAGTTTTTTTATTCAAGTTATTTTACTTTTTTTCCATTTCATCCATAATCACATTACGTATTTTTATTTCATCAATATAAAGTGTCTCGTTATTTACACATTCTTTATTTTCCTCAATTATATTTTAAATTTATTTCGATAAAATTATATTATATTTATTGATATTTGTGTCATTGTCAAGAAAACATTCTAATTAATTTTTCAACATGTGATGTGGATATTTTCATTCACTTTTATCATCTTCACTTCTAAAGGTGTCAAACCCATTTTCAACATGAGTTACGAAGTTAGATTCATCTTCTTATTTTCTTCTTTTTATGGAGTTATCTTCTTCTTCATTGATCACTAAACTTATTATTTTACATTTAGAAATTTTCTTCTGGCATATATCAAATCTATTTTTTCATTATAAGATCATCCCCTATTTCTTTTTCTGTTTTTTTTTTCATCATCTCTCTCAGTTTTAACATACTTCTATTAATAAAATTTACTAAAAAATGTCCACATCCATTATAGTTGAAAACCCACAGTGATAATTAATATTTACCTTTAAAATTTACTTATTGAATATTTTTCATACAATAGAAATGATTATATTAAAACCATTTTCCTTATTTTTATAATCAAATTCACTTGATTCTCACAATTCATTGTCTCTAATTTTGAGGTTTCTTATAGCTTCAAAATCCATCTCATCTTTGATATTATTAATGATGACTTGGATATTTTACATTTCATATAAAATTATTGTGTTATGTAATACACAAAGAGTAAGATCATATATATCTTTCAACTATGATACATTAGGATAAAACTTATCATGAATATTTCCAATCAGTTTCTTCACAATTTTAATCATCCGGTTTATCACCAAAACCCTGAATATTACTAAAAATTTCATTAAATATTGTAAAATAATCATCATCATTTTATTCTTCACCCATATTGAATTATATAAAATTCATTCTCTAAATTTTCAATTTTCCCAATTTTTCATTCATGTTTCCATCACAGCTGATTTCCAATTTATCCCAAATTTCCTTGGACTTTCTAAGTACCATAACCCTTGTGTAAAATTTTTCTAAAAGGGGCATCAAATTGGAATTTTGAGCCTTTCTGTCAAAATCCAAAGTTCTCTTCACCATAAAATTCATAAGATCATCCACAGTGATAGGTGGTAATCCAATAGAAAATACATATTTAACTTCATGTCTAAGAGATAAAATATTGGGCAACATACTATTCTTATAAATGTGATAGTTATTTCAATAGAATGTAGGAACTCCACTACTATCGATAGAATCACTACCACAAAACTTGGCAAGGCTAGCGCAATCTTTTATCAGCACTAATGAAAAAGCACTGATAAAGGGGGGTACTTTATCAGTGCTAAAAAAAGCGCTGATAAAGGGTACCTTTATCAGCGCTAAAAAAAGAGTGGATAAAAGTACCCCTTTATCAGTTATTTTTTTAGCGCTGATAAAGTGGTACCCTTTAACAGCACTTTTTTTTAGCACTGTTAAAGGGTACCCCTTTATCAGCGCTTTTTTAGTAGCGCTGATAAAGGGGGGTCTTTATTAGCGCTTTTTTTAAAAGTGTTAATAAAGGGTCTACTAACAAAAAAATCATTAAAAAATATATATGAATAATTAAATATATAGATATAGTTATATTGATATAAATATAATATATATTTTTTAAATATAATTTTAAATATATTTTAGATAAGTATAAATATACAGTTACACTAAATATATAAGATATTTAGTGAAAATGGCATTTAAAAAATTTTAAAAAATATTTTTAACAAATAATTTGCTAATTATTATGGAGTAATAGTCATTTAATAACAATTTGAAGACTAAAAAAATTAAAAAAATTAAAAAATATCCAAAATATGTTGAAAATGCAACTCGAACTTCAAACGGACGTAACTTTTGATCCAGGTGTCTGTTTGAGCTCTACAGCATATCAAATCGAAGCCTACGACGAGTTCTACATGTTAGTAACCCAAGAAAAGATTCTGTCACATTTTTCGAGGCCATAAAAGGCCCATAAGGCCTCCAAAACTGAGTTTTTAGACGCATAGGAGGGAGGTCTCGAGTTCAAAACCTGGTGCAGGCAGGGGCGCGCGCATGGGGTGGATTTGGGGGATAGCGTTGATAAGGGGTGGAAGGGGGTGTGTGTGGGTGCTGGAGGGGCTGGAAAAGAAGTGTTAAAAGGGGGTCTCAATCACTATAACCCCCCCCCCCCCGATTTCATGATTTTTAATAAAAATATTTTTTTTACTTTTATCAACACTAAAAAAGCACTGATAAAAATATCCCTTTTATCAGCGCTTTTTTTAGTGCTGAAAAAAGGGGTCTTTATCAGCACTTTTTGGAGCGCTGATAATGGGGATCTCCCCCCTTATCCTCTCTGGCTTTAACAGTGCTTTTCTAGCGCTGTTAAAGGCCATTTTTAGTGGTGATAAAAGGCGTATTTGTAGTAGTGAATTAATATTTTTAAATTTTCAATACTTGGAGGATTTGGATAGCGAGAACATGGACCTTTAATACCATTTGAAGTTCCCTATAGGATTTTTACCACTGATTGGGGGTGGAATAAATTATTAATTTTATAATTTCACATTCATTCGAAATTAAACTCTATTAATCTATTATGATTAAATCCACTCTTATGATAACTCAACATATCTCAAATGTATGAAAAATAAATCTAACAAGAACAAAATATTTTTAAAAGGTTCAATTTCAAAATTAGCATGCTTCTTACTATAACTGGATATACTCCAAAATCACATATTCTCTAATATAACCACAAGCGGTTAAAAACATAAATTTATTCATAATAATATAGTCCCACTATAACAATAGTTTTACACTACATGTTACAAAAATGACTACACAAAATCAAAATAAAAACCACTTATAAATGTTGAATACTTTTACAAAAATTGAAGACAATCATTCTTTTGGGTCTCTAATATATATAAAAATATCATATCCTTACATTCTGAAGAATAGAATAGAATAGGTTCTTCCTGAAAATTATTTATCTTGTCTTCTAAACAATATGTTGATCATATAGTATGTCAATTTATCTTTATGTTAATTAAATTTTTATCATATGAAATTTTCATAATATTGTGAACAAAATGAAAAAATTATACTTCTTCATGAATTTATGTATGCACTCTCATATATTGTTGCATACTAACAGCAAATTATTTAATTTCTTTATGAGCTTGATCTCAACGTGTGAGTGATAAATTATTTTATCATAAGATTATCTATTTTTATTTTAGTTTTACTTCTCTCTATCTCTTTTTTATTTTTATCAAGAAACCCACTATTATATAGGTAATAAACTCAATGGTTATTGAAGTTGTCTGTCAAACGATAATGTTGCACATAGAGGGAAGCAGTTTATACCAATTCATTCACAGGGATGTATTTTCTCAGTATAGAATATTTATTCATCACGTAATATACATTTCACTATAATATATTCTTATCCATGTACCACTATTGATTAATATTTTTTATATAGAATTCTTCATCGTATAATTCATCCATGTAGCATTAATTAAAATGAATTATAATATGAAAATTCCAATTTTTTATTATAAAATTAATATTCCCACTGATCACAGGTGTGCATGAATTCACCACAAACTCAATATCCCAAAACATTTTATGATTTGTGTAAAACCACCCATGGACATTTTTTTCGAAACATTGGACATGTTCTATAACCTCATGTGGGGTTGGAACACCTTTTTGGTACATCATATAAAACACTTCATTCAAAAGGGGCTTATTCCATGAAGTCTTTATATGTGGTGGGTTTAATAATAAACCCCTCCTGGATTGTACTATGAAAATTTAAATTAACAAAAAATTGAACAACCAATGATATTTTCATCTTTTTAATGGATGTGGTAATAGTACCCAAATAGTGGTAGTACCACATTAACTATAACCTCCAATTTTTTCTTCCTTATTACAAAAGTAATGTTGTTTCCACCTTTGATTCGACACTGGGTTCAACACTTAGATTCACATACACAAAACATGAGCTATGGGTCTAGGTTAATTTAGACTGACACATGTGTGCCTACTGGCACAAGATATATGGGCCCTATTAATGGGCCTTATAGCATATTGGATCCCTTTATAAATGGGGGATCTTCTATGGGCCTATAAATTATTCCCTTACTCCATTAGATTGGATTGAGTTATTCCCATGTACCTACGTTAGTAGTGGATACACTTTAGTCCCTTAGGATACCTTGAGGGTTTGGATCCCAATTTTGTAATGTAAACCTTGAAACGGCTATCCAAATAATTTCATGGAAAACCAAATCCTCCTTTATTATTCTCTTATCAAGTGTCTTCCTTCAAAATGAAATTCATATAGCATGAAATTCATTAATATTCCAAAAAATGTTGTATAAAATATTTCCTTCTTAAAATAGGTTTTATAAATTGATGTTGAGAACCATAAATCATCATATTTTATACCAATATAAACTGTCGAAGTGTGATATCTAATTCCTTATAAGTCATAATTTTCCATGTATGAAATCCAATGTTATATGATGGATCCATAACAATTATCTAGACATCACCACATCATCTAATTCCATATACAGAATAATTATCTAATAATGAAATCCAATGTTATAAGATGGAACCATAAAAATTCTCCAAGAATCATTGCATCATCCATACCAATATTCTAGGAATCACCACTTTATACAAACTCACACAACACATATTATCATAATGTGAAAGTAAATTCAATAATTAGGTTCAAAAACTTATTATCCATACCATTTTGGAAAGTATTAATACTATAAATTAATGAATTAGTGTTATTATTAACTTCCTCATCTTGGAGAATATTTTCTAGAATTGGGAGAAAATGTTTCAAAGTTCATATGTTTTAGTTAGTAGTGAAACTTTATAAGATTAAATGTTAAGATGATAATATTAGTTTTTTGGACGGTTATTCATTTTTAATGGCCATTTATATTAAAAATATATCAATATACCTACTCATATTGAGGGTATGAGGAACATTTATTTTCCCTCTCCCATATTTCATGTGAAAATTTAATTAAGTATTTTTAACTAGTCTTTTATCTCACATTTTGAATAAAATTTCTAGAGATGAGAAAGAAAATTATGTTGATAATTTCTGCAAACATTGGATTAAATATACTAAAAATTGATGATAATATGCATCATTGTACCTACATTAAATAATATAAATATATTCTATAGGCATAAATACATTTTACCTACATGCTCTATAAAGAGGATTAGTATAAATTTTTTATTAAGTAACATTAATTTATTGGTGTACTGCTATAAACAAAAGACTAATTTAATCCAAAAAAACAGTGCTGGTAAGTAATTTATATTTTCACATGAGATATCACAATTATATTGAATTAGTGGTATGAAATTATAATATATCTCCAATAAAAATATTATTAAATATTTACTTTTTATTTTCAATACAAAAAAATTATAAATTAGAATTTTATTTTCTTAATATTCATAATTATTTTCTTAAAACAATAACATCCCCTGAATATTATATTTTTTTTATAAAATAAATGAATAATATATTGGGTAAGGATCCAAAAAAATCTCATAATTTACTATTTTTTGATATTCCACTACTTATTTAGTTGATAGTTGGATTTTTCTCAAGAAAATAGAATTAATTTAAAACTCCACGGTTTTTTTAGTATAGTCCCTATGCATAATGGTCAAATGAATGGAAATTTTCAAAACAATCCTATTAACATAAACTAATCTTGATATTGATAATTCACGGATTTTTTTATTTCAAACCCCCATAGTTATTAAAACTCCCCAATAGGTGGACATGTCCTCAATTATGAATTATAATCAAGAAAACTATGATTTTTTTCCTAACATGAATGTTGAATGGTTTTATGAGCATAATATTTTATTTAGTGATTTATTTATTTTATTAACATAGGAAAATAAATTTGATATGATTTAACATGCTTGTTAATTTAAACTATACAATTACATTAACTAAAAACCCAATAAAAAAATAGAACATTTATCATATATGGGTACATTTTTATCTTGGTGTAATTTTCAAATATCCAATGAGATCATTTTTATTAACATGTTTATTTAAATATCAATCCAAGGAAAAAAATTATTAACCTACTTGTGATCATTAATTTAATTATTTTTTTCATGTAAAATATAAAGCAATCATGACTATTCGGTAACTCCTTAAGAATTTTTAGTACTCAAGTTACCATATTATCATTTTTATAAACACATGCACATAACTCACTTTTATATTGTTATGTCTCTCTCCTCAAACACTCTCATTATATGGACCTATATTTTTTCACTTTTATATTCACGTTTGGTGAGAGGAACTCAGTGAAGCATTATTTACATTTAACAAAAAAAATATTGACACATTATCCCTTATACAATTTTAAGGAGTTTTTTATTATTATTATCAAATAATTATTTAAATTAAATAATTATCCCAATATTAATCACAATATAACAACTATAAATAAAGTAAATATTGTTGGAAAATAGTCATAGATTTTTAATTTCACATAACTTGTCAAAAATATATATATTATAATAAATAATATAAAAATATAATTTTAATCCATTAAAAAATTTAAAACAAGAATTATATAGGATTTTAAAGGTGGTAAGTCCTCACATGGGGTATTATATATATATTATTAATTTTACAAATTTTTTATAAAAATGATAGTGGAAATTTAGGCTTGTTTTGGACCAAAAAGGTACCTTGAGAGGCTTTGACCAATTTTTATCTTTTATTTCACTAATAGTCAATGAGCCCCCCCCAATAAAAAAACTATTAGGTCAGGTCAAATTCAAACTTTGGGGAGTCCATAATAGGCAGTACAATTCATCTAATGTTTTTTAAAATATAAAATTTAGTGGACAAAGTTAGGCATAACCTATGAATGGAATATTGTTTCAAAATGGATGACTTCATTAATTACTAACCTTCTTTTAAATAATATTATTAAATTATTTTAAAATAAGTATTCATAGATCATTATACTTGTCCCCTGTTCACTTGTGAATGTGATACAATATCTAGTAGTTCATTGGATATCTAGGAGAGAACCATTCCATTAAATGGAAATATCCTAGACATTTAGTTGTTGAAATACTAATTATCAAGATCATTATGTCAGGATTGACATCCTCTACACAAATTATCAATTATGGAAAAATTAGTGTACAATAATATAGATGCTAGAAAATAGGACTCGAGAATATGTATAACTTTCATGACATGTATTTTTCAAAATATTTTAGCTGCATATATATCCCAATAATAGACCCATTCTATGAATATTTATATTTTCCTATAGATCCTGTTCATTATATTTGAAAAAATTGAAAATAAAATCGAATGATGCCTCAATGTTTCATCATGATTTGAATATTAATTTATCATCATTGGTTCATCATAACTCAAATGATCTGACTAAAGACCCTTCTAGATCAACAAAAACTTCTCTATAAGCTCATAAGATTTTCTATCAAATGTTCTTATGTTATCAAGATTGATTAAAGTAATTTTTTATAATATTACAATCTATAAAAAAATATAAACAATATTCAGTATGTAATAGTCAATTCCTACCATGGAAAATCTTATGTTTTGATACGCATAAATACTTTTTTGAGTAATTATTTTTACTTTAATTGAATTTCATGTTATTTATTCATATTATAAATTTTTTCTCAATATATTCTTTATATATATTTCAGTTAAGGAATATTTCTTACGTCTTGTATATTATGTTTATAAAGGTAAATATTACATATGTAGTGAAATTTAGAAGTTATTGTTACATTCAAAAACATTTAAGTGTTCAAGATATTACATATCTAGTAGAATTTTTATTATTTTATCATATGTTACATATTTCAAAATGTAAATAATCATATATATTGAAATAAAAATATTATGTATAATGCATGAGTTGAATATTATCCTTATATATCCTTGTTTGGAAATGTATATGCAACTTTGTGATTAAAATTTATCCTCACATACAGAAAGAACACTATTATATTTTCAGTTGAAGTCATAGTTATGATTTTAACTATGTATGAAAATTATGTATCTATCTGATATGCTACACAATGGTATTTTTCTCTTAAAAATTTAGTTATATAACGGAATTAATCTTATTTACTAAAGTAATAAATATTACATATTATGTGGATGTTGAGTATTACTCTTGCTAATTATTTAGGAAGTTACTATTAAATATAATATCTATATGGACGAAGATGTTACATATTATGTTGAATTTAAATTTAAATTACTTTCATAGATATTATTCATTTTCTATTTTAAATTACCAGATTCCTAATCATAGATGTGGTTCTCTTTTTATTGAATGATTTTAAGAAGGTTTTACATAATTAATTAAAATTTATAGTGTTATAATTAAGAAGAGTCTAAAATGTTTGATAATTACAATATTCATGGTGATGATCATGGAATATATTGATGCAAATAATTTATTTATATTATATATTTTTTTATGAATTAAAAAAGAATATAATGTAAATTCTTTGGATTATATTTAAAAATATTTTATTTTTTCTATTATGTTTTAATTTAATGTTTAATATGATAATTATAATACTTGTGTTCTATAATACTGATTTTTATTGAAATTTATGAAGAGGAAATGTGAAATTTATTTTATTGTTATTTATTCTTGATGATTTCAAAAATTTCTATAGATCCCTCAGTGGTACACTTTCGAAAAGTACATGGTTCTATAATAATAATTTCAATTATATCTTTTTTCTCTTATAATAATTATATAATGAAAATATATTCAATTATATATATTTTATTTTTTTTATAGAGTAATAAATTCAAATTATATGTGTGGAATGAACTAATGGTATCCCTTTTTATAAAGGAGAGGGATAAACTAGTTGAAATATCATGTAACCTTCACACATCAACTATCAAATGTTGTGAACCAATTGTGAGATCCCTAGAAAGATAAATTATAAAGCACTATAAAAATATAATTTTTCTATAATTTTACTATTTACACTACTTAAACTGATTTTAGAAGAAATGTAATATATGAAAATTCATTTAAATTTTTTAATAAATTTTTTTAACATGATGTTCAGTAACCGAAATCCCCCCTTATTTGGAAATTATAATAGAAAAATTGTACAGTACATGTTATGAAAGTGATTCTTTTAAGTTCTATACATAGGCTGGGTGAAGCATACATAATTACTTTTATTACTATTATAGGTATTCAAGGAGACAGTTTGTTGATGGTTATTACTCTGTATTTTAATTGTAAAAAATATTATTTCTAGATTATAATAATTATTATATATCTGAATAATGTAAGCATTAATATTTATATGAATATAGGAAAACCATGTACAGTTCCTGCCGGTAAACATAAACATTAATTTTTTGATTAATATTCTAAGTATTATTTTGTTTCAAATTATATGAATGCTACAATATATTAATTAAGAAAATATTAGTTAATTATACTTCTATAATTTACTAATACCTATGATATGTAGGAATTTTTAGGCCACTTATGATGGTGTGAATAAAGTAACAAAATTAATGTAAAATAGTACAAAATTTATATTTGAAACTTTTAGGATACTTAATAGAGAAATATTCACATAAATGAATGGAATACTAAGAAAAATTTTAAAGAATTTTTTTCATTTGGTTTCATATTATATAATCATATCAATCTTCAAACGACATTAGTGTTTTACATATTAAATAGATTTGAATTTATTTTTTTAATTCACAAATCCATACAAATAAGAGATGTAAAAAATAATAACCTAATTAGAACCCTCATGATATATGAGGCTAAAAATATTTCTAAATATAATTATCATCAAATAATTAGAAAATGTTATATATCTCTTAGTTTATATACACATAAATATGGGAATGGTTATTCAAAATATATTCAAATTATTTAAATAATTTGAATATTTCTAAATATTTGATGATATATAGAACTTATTTAAATTATATTTGATGATATATATAACTTATTTAAATATGGGAATGGTTATTCAAAATATAATTTAATTATTTAAATTATATTATTAAATAATTTTAATATTTCTAAATATAATTTTTTCTAATGAGACATGAAATGGTTATTCAAAATATATTTACAATGTTCAAAAAATAATTATGGGGAAAAAAATTTAAATTACATGAATTAATTTAGAATGGGTATATCATGTCAGAATACAATTTATATAAAAATAAGATTAAATTTGTGAGAAATATCATTTAAAACTACATTAGAAAAAGGGGAATAAAATATATAAAATCTATATGAATTTATTGTGTGTATTATAGAAATTAATATCATTTTAACAATGATGTTGATAAGTTAAACTAACAGGAAAATATGTATTTTATGGATTATACTGAATATGGGCATTCTTTTTTTTCTATATTTCAATTTGATTATTATTACAATGATGAACTTGTTAAGTATTTATCTATGATTGATTATAAATATTATTCATTGAATAAATAAAATAAAAATTTTAATAATTCTTATTGTATTGTTATTTCATAAAATAATGATTTGACTAATAAACTTATATAACAGAATTCTAAATTTTAGTTAGATGAATTTTTCCCATGCATAATAATATAATTAATGATTTATTATATGAAGTTGATACTTTATGGATGGATAGTGGAAAATTTAATCATGGGATGGAATATCTTATAAAAAAAATAATTTCTAGAAAAAATAATGCTAATGGATAATAAGTAAGACGAAGTAATAGTAAAAAAATTTATTAATAAAAATATTTTTCTCTAATTTTTAATATGAAAAAATATATATTGTTGTTTGGTTTCATTATCAAATTTATGAAATTTATTACAGTTTAACCTAAAATCAAATTTATGTTCTTAAACATGCATATATTACTAAGAATTTAGTTGATAGTAATCTTGAAATTATTCGCTAAAATAAGAAGATTTACTTATCTGATTCATTAATTACGTATAAAACTGAACTGAAAACCATAGGGGTACCAAAAAACTAACTTATTTGATACTTTTATAAGATAAGAAAAAGAAAAATAGTAATTCTAAATGGTGTATTTATAGTATAATCTTAATACATATGAGTAAAAATTTCTCAAGTATTTATTTTTTATTATTTATTAAAGGTGGTCATGTCACATTGGAAGTAAATGGTAATTTTTTTATATTTAGATCGGTTGAAAATATAGAATCAGTGCTTATCAAAATATTTCTATATTTTAAAGGGTTAAATAACAATTTTTTAGTTATCTATTAACTATTTCATGATGTTTATCTATTCACTTTTTATAATAATTGTATGTTTTATGTAAAATGATAGATTTCATAAATATGAATTCCTGAGATCTAAATTTGTTTATAATTTTAATGATGATTCATTATGTAGACAAAATTTAAAATTTTTAATGATAAAATTAATGTATCTATAATTTAGAATTAAATATTTATAACATCTAAATATTATTCTATAGTAATGTTTTTAAAATTATATTATTTTTTATTTACAAGATCAATAATTCAATTAATATATTATATGTTATGATTTCCTAGTATACCAAAAATAAAAAATTTATTTTAAATTAATTTGTTAATATTTTACTTCTACACCTTTGGAACTGATCAACATTGATTTTCATAGAACCATTGAAATCACAATACTTAAAGGAAAGTATTATTTTATGTTTTTATTTATTATTTTGGTTGATTTACATTGGTTTATACTTTATGGATTAAACTATAATCTATTATTAAATTTTGAATTTCTACAAAAAATATATTAATAAAAATGATGCCAATATTATTTTGTTAAGTAGTGAACATGGGGTATAATTTGAATATAATTTGTTTAAAATATTTTATTCAAATAATATTACCAATAATAAATTTTATTCCCATGTAACACATCAATAAAATTGATTTATTGAATTTTGAAGTAGACTGGGTTATGGAATTTCTTCAACTATGTAATGTGAATATAATATTCCTTCTCAATTTTTGGATAAGGCAGTTAACACATTTTTCTATGTCCCAAAAATAGTTCTAATATGATATATTTTAAATCAAACTCCCTATGTGTTATGTAAAATTAGTAATCCAAAGGTTGTATCCATTAAAATAATTGGATGGATTGTTTAAATCATGAATAGTAAATATTATCTTAATAATTTTGATCCAAGTATGATCTACGAATTTTTATTCATATTCATTAACTTCTAAATATTATTGTTTTTTTTTAGTCCAAGATTATTTAAGGATAAATTAATTTTATTTTTAATTAATGTGATCCTTTTTTAAAAAATAAACCATCCATTGAATACCATGATGATTATTTTAGAAACTATATATTTTATACTCTCATCAACATTAGAACTAAGGTTGATGAGGAATATGACCATGTAAAATAAATTACATAAAATTTATAATATAATGATCTAGAGCATGTGTTTCCAAGATATATTATATAATTAAAATATTATCTTATAAAGAGATTAACAGTGATTTATATAAAGTTGTTTGAGTTAGGGGAAGTGATAAAAAGTATTGTTGTGTTTTCAACCAATATCTCATAAATTTGACAAAAAACTATTAATGAAGACTTATTAATGAATTTTGGGATTTAGAAATGAAAGGAGAGTTAAATAAATATGATATTAATAATGTTTTGGACTTATTAGATATAAATATAGACTATCATGTTATAAAAACATATTTAGTTTTTAGAAATAAACAAGATGATCAAGGTGTTCCTACTAAGAATATTTCAGGACGTGTGGTTAAAGGTCATAATCAATAGGAAGTGACAAACAATTAAGTGGTTTTGAACCATTATCTAGGTAAAAAACCCATCTTAAATTTCCATTGTTATGTATCTCATATGATTGTTAAACATTTCCAGTTTTTTGCTAAATCTTATTTTTTTTAATTTTCATAAAAAAGAAGTTCATATTGAGAAGATTAGTTCATTTACTGTTATAAATTTTTTTTATAGAATTCATGGTTAATAATTTGTAAAATAAATTTTCATATTTATATATCTAATTAGAAAAAATATATTTTAATTCATTTAAAAAAAATATGATTTTATGAAATTGAATTTGAAATCATGTGGATAAATAGTTACAAAGGATCCTGATGGGTGAGCCAATCATTTTTCTTTGTTACCACATATTTTAGAATGATTTTTGGAATTTTTTAAATCATGAAAGTACAAAAATTACATAATATTAATGTTTTGAATTGAAAATAGTAAATAATACCAAAATATAATGAGTTATATTATTAAAAATTACATGGAAGAATCTTTAAAACTAGTAGACATCAAGTCTTAGAGATGAAAATTTTGGAGCTTCAAATATTTTTCTACAAATAAGAATGTCATCTAGTTTTTTTATGTATATATCATAGATTTTATGAAAATCCAAAGGAATCAAATATGAAATATTCTAAATGTATTTTAGTGTTACTTAATGGATTTATTTTTTTATAAACAAATTTTGAAATATTCTATAATTAACTAAATTTCAAGATCAAATTATGACTTTGGGAATTGTACACAAGTCATAAAAAAACTACGGAACTTTTGATTTCTTAAGGAAATATTTCATTCCATATTCATATTTTAAGGAAAATTATATTTCCATATCTTCATTTCAATTTATGTGTAACAACCCATGTACTTACAAAATAATTGTTTTTAGTATGGAATTAAATACTTAAACTATTTATAAATGTATAATGAATTCAGTAGTATTTATAGAAATTAATAGATCTATAATAAAATAATAGTAACCTCATAGTAAATTGCAAGTAAAATTAATTTATCTTATAAGTGAAAATATGATATATTTATATCATGGAATAAGTAAATAAATATTTTGAAAATGATGAATTATTTGTTCGTAATTTTTTTTTTTGAAACATAAATACTTATTTAAATTTTATTATTAATTTAGTTAGTTAAAATAAAATTTATATTCATAAAATATATTAATAAATTAAAAAATATATGATTATATGGTAATTTTATAAAAACTTATTTAATTTTTCAAAGTGTAAAAATAGTAGTTACAATTGTAATATCGATATTTTTATAGTAAATTATAATTTTAATTAAAAATTAAATTTCTTATATTTATAAAATTATTTTCATAAATTTTAGTACATTTCTTAATTCTACATATCAAAAATGGTTAGTTTTATATTTTGAGATTTTTCGAAAATAGTTTAATTTTTTGGTGAATAGTGAAATAAAGTAATTTACGGTATATAACATTATAAGTTAAATAAACTACTTATTGAGACATTACTGATTTAAGAAAGATAATATCTTACTACCCTTATCTATTTCCTATATTTATTCTTTTTAATTAATATTATTCCTATTCATGAGATAAAATAATAAAGTAATGAATAAATTAATCAAAAAACACCCCATCCTCCACTATTAATACCACCCCTCCGCACCTCTTATCCTCATACATCCAGATCCATTAATATTTAATAAATTCTTCCAAACACTATTACCAATACTCTCCCCACATCTATGAGCCTTTAGTATCAACAAAATTCCAGATTTTATTTCTCTAAGGTGGTTCTCAATGAGAAGAATTGAATAGGCAAAATCCTCTTTCATTTTATTTTATTTTATTTTCCATTTATTTATTTTTTCTTATTTTATCCACAAATCCCATCATCCAAGTGACTTTATAACTCCAATATCATATATATACTGTAATATTATTTTTTTAATGTAATATCCATCATCAAACCTCTCCTATTATACTGTTATTCATGAAAATGAAATCATCGTCTATGAGTGTTGAGTCACCGCATTAATGTATGATGAATTTTAATTTTTATTTATCACCTTCAAGAATGGTAAAAAACCATTTTTTTAAAAAAAAAATTAGTATTTATATTATAACTTATTTAGTGTTCTAGAACTAATTTATATAAATAACCTTAAATAAAATGAAGTTAGTCTTTGATGGTCAGAAAAATCCACCCAAAATAAACCAAACTTTTATCATCAATGTTTTATCTAATAAATCATCATAATATTATAAAAAAAATTATATATCGAATAATTTAAAATTATAGAAACATATTAATAACATTTTTCACACTTATGGTGTTTTTATTCCATTTTAAAAGAATATCCATAATGAACCAGCTATGGAAAAATGAAATAAATACACCTGAAATAATGAAAATAACAAACTATTAATAAAAAATTGCTGGAAATATGTTATAAAAGGTTGATATAAGGTAATATAAATAAAAATATGGCTATCTCGTAAATTAATAACACTATTTAAACCATTATAAAAGGGGTTTTAACATGTTTGAAGGATGTAAAACCTACAGGAAGGGGCCTTTATTTAAAAACATCCTCATTTAATTTTTATTTTTAAAAAATTCAGAAGGAATGTTTAATTTACATATAAAAAAATATTGTATCTCCCAATTACAAGATACATTAATGTTTATTTATTTTCATTACAATATTTAATGTTTATTTTCAAATAATTTTTTCACTTTTATGTGCGCAGTACTATTTTAAAATAATTTCTTTTACTCAAAGAAATTGTTTTTATGAAGAATTTATTCATGTTTTAAGATTATTATATGGTTCTTGGGGGTTGATTATGATGATGGGTGGTTCCATTATTAACCAAATATGTATAGTTCCATGATATCCCTCCAATTCATTGGGTATGATGGAAGTTTCAAATAATGGTTATTCCATGTGTAATTATGATAGTTACATCACAAGGTTGTCGCGAGGATTAAATTATAAGGTAGCCTTGAGGGTTACAAATCATATGGTAGCTTCAAGGGTTGTAATCATAAGTTATTATGGTAATAAAATCATTCCCCAAGATATCTAAAAGGTTTCATTATGATTTCTATGTTTTATGGGAACCTAATGTTTTCATAAAGTATATATATGTTACTTTTAAGAGTGATATGTTTATGTATCATTTGTTTATAAGTATTCATGGACTAATGGTTTTATTTCCTTATTTTCAAATCCTTTACTAAGATTTTTATTCTCACTACATGTTTTCATAAACAATCCATAGTATTTATAGATGTGTAATAGAAATGATGGTTTCATATTTAAAGTCGTGAAGTTTGTTATGGAAAGAAAGAATGTATTGTTTTTAAATGTTTCATCTTGTGAAAAATGGATATTGAGTAGAAGTTTCTACATTGTAATTTATGATCTCTTATGTATATTTTGTAACCTAAAACCCTAAAACTCTAAACTGAAAAGATCTTTAGGAATGTAAAAATTTATTTTCTAGTTCAAATTTCTAGATTTTGTAATCTATAAGGTCGGGTATTTATAGTTAGTATTAGAGAATAGTTTAGATAAATTTTGGGGTTAGGTGCATGTTAATAGAATACCATAAATTATTTTTATTTTATGGTTAATTTGAAATGACATATAATTTAAATATTACCATGTTCCTTCATCTAAGATAATGTTATTCATAATGGTTTTCCATAGAATAAATATCAAAGTTGAATTAGGAAGACACTGAGAGGATGATATATTTTCTATTATACAACCTGGAATAGACTGAATTGGAACCAAATAATATTTTATTTTAATGGATCAGTTGATGTAGGAAATAAATTGTGGTGGAATCCATGCAAGAGAACATCTAGAGAAACCAAAAATGAACATGAAGATAGTGGAATATTTTATGAGGCAACACCCTCCTACTTTCAGTGGATCTTATAACCTAGTGGTATCTAAGGGGTGGATTAATTCCATTGAAAATTTATTCGATGTAAATGGGTGTTAATATAATCAAAATATTTGTCTTACCATTAATCATTTTTAAGCTAAATCTGACTGGTGGAGGTCAATGGTCAATATTATCAGGGAAAGTAAAGATATTTATGCCTTGGAATGTAATGAATTAAATAAAATTATCCTTTAAAAAAAATTCCTAAGGTAGTTCGAATTTGGATAGAAAATAAATTCCTCTAATTGAATCAAAAGGAGTAAGATTCGGTGGTCGTGTTTGAAGAAAACTTCACTTTATTAGAAAGTTACACTCCCAATATTACTTGGTAACTTGAAAATAAAATCAGTATTTTTTTAGGATTGAAGCCAATATATTAGAGGGAATTGGCTTCCCATGAATTCCAAATTTATGAGAGTGTTTTCTAATGTGATGAGAGTGTAGAAATGTTATTTTCTAATGATCAATTTTACTTTAACAACTAGTAGAAGAAAAGGTCCAAATGGAAAGAAATTATTAACAATCAATCAAATAAATATAAAGGTAAGAAAATTCAATTTTGAGTTTATGGAATGTCTGGTAAAAAGAAACTTGGTGAATTCCTTAACAAATCTGGGAAGTGTATCTGATGTTGTAAGTTTGTACATATAGCCTGAGATTGTATTGAAAAAGATCATAGTCTTGGTATGTTTAATTCTGATAAAAAACAATTGAGTGTTTTAAATGTGGTGATATGGGGAATTATATACATACCTTCCCAAAGAATGATCTAAATGATGTGAAGTTTCCATAATATAAGCATAAATGTGTAGTGAAATCCTTTTTGACTAATTTGAAATATGTGGGCCACCAAATAAAGTGGTATCATGTAATTTGTTTTTTTACTCATATTTAACTAGTGTCTTGTTTGATACGGTCTCTACATATTCATTTTTTTAGAAATTTCTAGTAATTTAGAAGTTTCACCTAAAGAAATAAAACTAAAGCTTATAGTGAAAACACCAGAGGAAAATATAAAGGAAAAATGTATTATAAGAATCTACCTCTTATTTTCTTTGAAAAGTTATTACCTAAAAACCTTATTGTTCTGAACTTAGTACATTTTTATGTTATTATGGGTATGGATTGGAATTTCATTTATCATTCTATGATTAACCATAGAGATAAAAACTTACATTTCATTTAGATCATGGTCGGCGAGGAATATCGATGCAAACAGAGGGTTGTTTATAAAAATTGGACTGAGTTTTGTGGATCCTGTAAGAGATTGGGTCATTCGGTTGAGGTTTGTCAAGGTTGATGTTCTTCAAGGTTGATTAAGGTTTTTGGTAGTGAGAAACTTGCTTATGTGAGCACCGAGGATGTTGCAGGAATTGGTATAAAGGCAGATCTGGATTTGATAATTGTGGATCCGGTTGACGAAGGAAGGGGTTCCCGTTTTTCTGGTGCAGCTGTGGAAGGCATTTCATTTGGGTCTCATAAGGTGTATTTTTAGGGAGACCAGGACCCCGGGGATTATGATTTTAAGGGGAACCAGGCTAATCCGAAGGCCTCTAAGGTTCTACAAAGGTTAAGGCGGGACTCAGGAATACCAGCTACTTCCATGGTTTGTCTGGGTTTAGCGCAGATTGGGGAAGAAAGGGAGTCCAACACTGCGGAGGAGGTCACCATGTCCATTACTAAGGATTCTAAAAGTCTTGATCCTCTGGATAAACCTTTTATATCATTGAGTAACAGGTTTGAAGTGTTCTCTGAAGACATGTTAGCTGTGGGATTAGAGGCGGATGTTCTTGTAGGAGGTGATGGTGGTGCAGAGACCTTGGAGGGCTAGCAGGTTGAATGTAGGGGGCATGAATCATCTTTAGTTTCTGAGGAGGTCTTGGAGGACCAGCTGGTTGAATTCTTGGGGTATGAAATAGGTACCATGACTGTGGAAGGCAACTACAATGTGGCCAGGCACTGCCCTTTGGTGGAGAGTACGGATAAGAGGCCGTGGGATAATGTTGAACCAGTTGTGGAAACTACAATTGAGGATAGGCACCTCCCCTTGATGGAGTGCAACACTCCTGTCAAGAGGATGGGGAACAAATATGGGTGTACTGATGCTGTTTTGAGGAAGTGAGTCGGAATTGGAAGGGAGAGTTCTGGGGGAGGGAAAGAAAATGTGATCTGTCCTGTCGGCCATTCATTCAGTGATGTTGTTAAAAGTGGGAATCAGATGATGACTATAGCCGACAAACCTTTTTCTGCTACATGAATAAGAAGACCAAGGAAGGATTACTCATTTCTTCTGAGACTGATGCATACTAGATCTACCGCAAAGCAGAATAATGAGGTGACTTTAGTGTTTAAAAAGGGTAGCGTGGTCAAGCAGGCATCTCCAGAGCAATTTGTTCTTGATCAGCTTAGGTGTCGGGCTCAAAATGAAATCTTTTGGAGGCATCCAGAATGGGAATCGGCTATTGGAGAAGATAACTTCTTCATGGGATTTGGATATGAATCAGGTTTTTATAATGTGTAATTCTATGTTTTTTTTCATTTTCTGACATTTTTGTTTCAACTTTTTGTGTTTTTGGTCATAATTTTGGGTACCAGATACCCATAAACCAGTTTCTAAAATGTAAAAAAATGATTTGCCTACTCTATTGCTAAGATTTTATTTAAAAAATTTCATAGTTATCTAGCCCGATGTCTATGGTAACATGAAAAGGGGTAAAATTTATTTAGATAAATGATTGTGATGTTTGTTTTTAGGAATAGAAAAGATGATTGGTGAATTCTCTAGTTTTGGATCTGGCTTCCATAAATGGATAGTTTTTCATATATATTGATGCTTAATTTAAGGGACTTAGTTATGTTGTGATATAGAATGATTAGGTAATTTCATATACTTGAAGACAACTGAAACCTCATGAGTTAAATTATCCCACACATGATTAAGAATTATAAGATATGGTTTTCTATTTATAAATTTTGAGACGTTATTTATATGGATCCAAATGGGAAATTTATACTAACCATAAAATTGAAATGTGTATATTCCATCATAATGAATTTTACATGAGGAAAAGAATATGGTTTGAACTGATAAAGGATTATGGTTGCATGATCAATTAGCATCTAGGAAGATAATGAATTATGAAGGATGCTTTGATTTGAAAACGTCATTCTAAATTAACCATGTTACATTTGGAACATAACACCTTTTTTTTATGATTCGATGAATTTTGGATTATAAGTTGTTGGTGCAGGAAATTCCTCCATTTTTTTAAGTGTTAGTGTAATCATCTCCATTAAATGGTATTAAGTAGGCATAGAAGGAAGATAGTGAGTTGAAAAAAATATAGAATTCGTTAAAAAGGGTAATTTTCCAGAATTTAACATTGATAAAGATTATGTTTTAAAATTTGGGTAGATATTGCATGTTCCTTTTGATTCACATTTCAAGAAAGAGTAGTTCAATGAATATCATAGTTATCTTTTTTTTTCTTATCTTAGAAACACTATAATGGAAATAGACCTTCGAGATTATTACTTGTGGGGTATAATGAAATAATATATTTCTGATCTAACCATGAAATTGTGGACTTATAAACAAGTTAAAGCAGAGAAAAAACAACCAAGGGTATGTTTCAGCCTTTGGTGGTGCTAGAGTGTAGATGTGAAAATATATCCAATGATGTTTTGGTGGAAAACCCAAAGATTTATCATAGTAACAATGTGATTTTTGTTATTATTGATTGACTAATGGAATATACAAATTTTTTTCCTATTTGAGACAATATACATTTGGATAATCTTTTTGACTATACTTTAAAGTGATAGTCAGGTAAGATGGAGTTCCACTACCCATTGTATTTGTTTTTGATCCCATGTTTACTTATATCTTTTTAAAGTACTTTAGAATTCATTAGGCGCATAATTAAATTTCAAAACAGAATTGCATCCCGGATTTTATGGTAAAACTAAGTGAACAATTCAGACCATGGAATAAATGTTGCATGATTGTTAAATAGATTAACAAGGAATTTGGGATCAATATATTTATTTATTTTAGTTTTATTATAATAAAAATTTTCATTCTAGTACCCAGATTGAAACTTTTGAATAATTATATAGAAATTAGTTTTGATCTCTATCATTTTAGGATTAATTGGGGGAAATGAAGTTGATGGGAACATAATTAGTAGGGGATGTGGATGAGAATGTAAAAATGATCTAACAATAATTGAGGATGGCACAGATCAGGCAGAAATGTTATGATAATATCCAGAGGAGGGACCTTTATTTCAAGGTATGTGGTTGTGTCTCTATCAAATTTTCTCTATAGAAATGTGTGATGCGTTTTGGTAACAAAGGGGAGAAAATTCCATGGTTTATTAAACCCTATGAAATCTTAGGGAAAGTTGGATCATTTTCCAATTGATTGGATTTTCTTCTGAGTTTTTCCCAGGTACATAATTGTTTCATGTTTTGATGTTAAGAAATTATGTTTCAAATTTATCTCATGTTCTAATCCATGAGATTGTTCTTTTGGAAGATAACCTTTTATATGATGATATTCATGTTCAATTCTTTATCATAGAGAGAAAGTATTATAGAATAAGGTAGTTCACCAGGTAAAGGTTTTGTGGATAAACCACATGGTTGAAGATGGAACATGGGAATCTGAAAATTCCATGAGGTAAAGGTATCCTCACTTTTTGAATAAGTAAATTAAAATTGTGAGGATGCACTTTCAATAATGGGGGAGAATGTACCATCTATTCACTTATAAAATAATTTGTTTTTGTTCTAGAATTAAATGTTTAAATTATTTATAATTGTATAATGAAATTAGTGGTATTTATAGAAATTAATAAATCTATACAAATAGAATAGTAAACTCACCTATGAATGTGTAAATAACATTTATGTATCTTAAGTGAAAATATGATATATTTATATCATGGAATAAGTAAATAAATGTTTTGAAAATGATAAATTAAGTGTTCTTATTTTTATGAAAAATAAATGATTATTTATAATTTTATAATTTATATAATAATATAAAATAAAATTTATTTCCATAAAATAGATTCATTAATTATTATTTTTTGTCTTATGATTATAAGATAGTGTTATGAGACCTTAATTAATTTTTCAATGTGTAAAAAAACATTTAAAATTTTAAATTTGATATTTTTCTAAAAAATGATTATTTTAATTAAAATTTAAATTTTCCATATTTAGAAAATTATTTTCATGAAAATGAGTTAATTTTTTAATTTTAAACATCAAAAAATTGTTAGGGTGGATTTTTTTATTTTTCTAAAATAATTGATTTTTTGTCTATAGGTAAATACTGTAATTTACGGTATATAAAATTATATGTTAAATACACTAGTTCTTGATTCATTAATTATGTAAGAAAAATAATATAAAATTAAACTTATCTATTTACTGAATCAATTATTGGGAATCAAAACTATTTATAGTCTTGATCCAAAATAGTAAAATAATGAATAAAGTAATCAAAAAACACCCACCTACTCTGCTATAAATACCACCAATCACCAGCTCTTCTCCTCATACATCCAAATACTAGAAGATTGTCTAAATTCTTCCTAATAATCTTCCAAATACATTCCCCTGTGTCCATGATCCTACTATCTCAAAGAAACACCAAATTCAATTTCCCTAAAGAGGTTCCCAAGGAGAATAATTCAAGAGGTAAAATCCTCTTTCATTTTCTTTTATTATCTTTTCAATTTTTTTTCTTATTATCTCCTCACCTCCCCTCATCAAAGTGGAATGAAAAAAATAGTATCCTACATATACTATAATTTTATTTATTTAATGTAATATCCATCATCAAGCCTCTCCTTTTCTCCTATTATTCTAGATAATGAAAGCATCATCTGTGGCGTGTCAATTCACCACCTTCATGGAGGACAAATTTTAATTTTTCTTTAACCCCTTAAAGGATGGTAATAAAACCAATATTATAGTTAAAACATATTTTAATAATTATATTATACTTTTTTTATTATTCAATAACTAATTTATAGATATATCGTTAAATAAAACTAAACTTGTTTGTGATGGTCATAAAAACACGTAAAAAACCAAACTTTTATCATCAATGTTTTATCAAATGAATCATACTCATATCAGAAAAAAATGATATATGATATCATTTAAAATTTTTGAAACATATTAATTCGATTTATTTCCCCTTGTTGTGTTTTTCCTCCATTTGACAAGAAAATCCATAATGAACTAACCACAGAAACCATGAAATGAATACACTCAAAACAATGAAAACAACAAACTATTATTAATAAATAGGTAAACTTATATTATAAAAGGCTCATATTAGGTAATATAAATATGACTATAGTTATTTAATAAATTAATAACTCTATTTAAACCATTATATAGTATGTTTGAACATGTCTTATGAAAGTTAAACCAAAGTTCAGGGACTTTTCTTTAAAAAAATACTCTTTTAATTTCTATTTTTATAAAATTCAAAAGGATTTTTTTTTTACATATATCGTATGAGAGGATTTCTTCATTTCTTGATTTCATGATTACATAAAGTTTTTATGTTTTCATTAAATTATTTCATGTTTATTTTCAAAGTAATTTTTTTCCCTTTCATGTGTGTAGTATTCTTTTAAAATAAGTTTTTTTTCTCAAGAAAATTGTTTTTATAAAGCAAGTATTCATGTTTTATGATTATGTTCTAGTTCTTTGGAATTGTTTATGATTACTGGTAGTTATTTTATAAAAAATATGGGTGGTTCCAGGATAGATCTATAATTCATTGGGTATATTGGATGTTGACTATAATGGTTATTCCAATTGTCAATGTGATAGTTACATCATAAGGTTGTTGTGAGGGTCACGTTGTAAAGTAGTTATGAGGGTTACAACTCATATGGTAGTCAAGAGGGATACAATAATAAGTAAGTATGATATAAAAATGATTCCTCATGTTACCTAAATGTTTTTTTTATACTTTATATTTTTTATAGAAACCTATGGCTTTCAAAAAGTAAGTATATGTTGCTTTTAAGGGTGAGAAGTTTATTTTTCATGTGTTTGTAAGTATTTAGGGACTAATCAGATTCTTTAATAATTTTTATGTCCCTTATATAAATTTTTCTACTCCTCACATATTTTAAAATGTTTTTATGGTCTTTATGGATGGGTAAAGGAAAGGAATATTTCATGTTTAAAATCATGATGTTTGTTACAGAAAGAGAGCTTGTTTTGTTTTCAAAAGATTCATATTGTAAAAAAATGGATATTGAGTAGAAGATTTTACTTTTTAATATAAGTTTTCAAATGTATATTTTATGACCTATGTCTAAAAACTCTAAACCAAAAAGATATCTTGGAATGTAAAAAGTGATTTTCTGGTTGAAAATACTATATTATGTAATATATAAGTTCAGGTATTTATATAATATATATTTTTATTGGTAGTAATTTCTCATAATTCATATAAATGAAACACACTTTCATGAATTTTGGAGTCATTTTTTAACATGATCCTACCAAATTAGATTAAATTGGTGATATTGATATTTCTTTAAAATGTACAATATGGTAAAACTACAACATTGTTACAAATAATCATTCCATAAGAGATAACTCTTGAAATGATGGTATTTAAATATAGATAAATGATAATGTAAATTATTAAGGGGTTATATGTACTAATAATAATTTTTTTAATTTTTTTTATTTTATTAGTAGTGGGTTTTGGTTTTTTTTAGTTTAAATGTGTTTAGTTTTTTTTGTTATGTTTCATATAATTTATTTTTTCTTATTATATCTTTTCTTTTATATATTAACATTTTTCTTCTTAATCATGAACTCATTAATGTTACATAACATAATACATAATAACAAACTACATTATTTTTTTTATTCAAAAAATATATTTCTAGATATCTTGTATCATTCATGTAATACAAATGACTCATTATTTGATTTATAATATTAACTTGAAATTATTTAATATTGAAATTAATTTTTGTAATTTTACCTCTATTAAAATATTATGTATTTAGTATTTTTATTATTAATTTTAAATGGTCTATTATTAAAAATTTACCATTCATCATTTTTTAATCTATTTGATTAAAAATTTGATAATATTTATCAGAAAATTTAAATTTTATTGAATCCGTATAATTTTTCTTTCAATACAAACCCATAATATTTTAACTAATAATAGAAATTTATAATTGGAAAAAATGTAAATTCATTACAATATAAAAGATATTTTTCTACATACAATTGAAAAGAACAATGATTTTCAAATTATTGTTGTTGGATAATATCATAGTCATCTAACCTACAAGGAATATTAGAGTGAGAGTGGTCCCTCTGTCTAAGGACATGGGCATATATGGTTTCGAAAACCATATTACCATGTGTAAGGGAATGAGAAACACCTATGGCAGTTGGTAATGATAGATTTAAAAAAATGCAATAAGATATTTTTTATCCCCATACCACTATTATATATAATAACACCTTCTAACATTTCCCTATAATATTTTATATATATGTGTGTGTGTGTATTTTTGTGTGTGTGTATAAGAAATATATAATATTTTATATTGTAATTATTGTAATAATTTTATTTTATATTATAATTATTGTAATAATTATATTTTCATGAGGTCAAGGCCTAAGCACGTGTGACACATTACATGTGGTTGTAAACACCATCTTTACTAACCTAAGGTTATGGTTAACATTACCCATGGTAATAGGAACCACACACATATACCTAAAGGAATTATCCACATTTCCAGTGGTTATTTTCTAAACTTTCAATGTCCTTTTTCCATTGGAAACATGGCTAGTGGCCATTGACTTAACCCATATCATCCTATTTCTATGAGCAATGTGGTCCATCACAAGCCTATGTCAACTTATCACCATGGACCATGGGTCCCATTAGAATAGGTTTTCTAATATCCATGGGTAACATGTCCCATGCTTATATACCCTCTGTCATAGAGAAATAAAATATCCTATATTATTTCCATAATGTTCTCACACAAATATGTCTCTATCAGCCACACTACCTATGTTTATAGGCTATTACAAGAAATACCAAATCCTTGAGCACCATATCCAGGGGATATTGGCTTGGGTAATAAGTTCCTTCTATTATAAGCCACATCAACCAGGGTCTTAAGAATTAAAATTATTACATATGTCCATCATCCATGTTTCTAATGAGTAGAGACACCCCCTACGACCATGGTTTTATAGATTGTGTTTGTAGAATGATGGATTTATTCAAATATTATTATAATGAGGTATTATTATGAATCATAATTAGTAAGTAATAAATATAAGGGTGATTTTATTAAAAATATAATTCTTCCTAATTTTTTCATGGCTCAATCAGATAAATATTTATTTTTTTAAAGTATTAAGATTTCATTATTGGTAAATCATTTTTTTATTCTACAAAAATAAAGTTTTTTTATGATAATAAAGAGATATACCCTAAATACTTAATAAAAAATGATATTATTTACCTACACCTTTCTTGATAATTTGGGTGTATCATATAAAATTAGATATTGATATTATTTTACATAGACATTGCATAGTTGGCCTTGCATGATATAGTGTGTGATATAATTTCTCTACCAGTAGAATAATAATTTATAAAAACCAAAATATATTACATTATCTATCATTAAATTTTAAAATATTAATAATAATAATCATGTGAGGTTTAAATGAAAAATTGTTAAATGCATGCATTAACTCATAACAAAAGAGTTAATTCATCTTTACTCAAGTAACATCCTTGAGTGATCTTTAAAAATGGTAGAATATATTTTATAAATGAATTTATAATGTATGAAACCACTTATAATTATCTAATTTCTTGAATACACTGTTATTATATAATATTTACATCATGATATACTAGAATTTCAAGGGAAGATAAGTTCCTTACCCATGTGATGATTGAATCATTACATCTTATGGATACACTATGGAGGAGGGATCTTATTTATCAAAAATTTATCTCTTCCTAATAAAAATACATCCAATTATTATTTCAATATTTCATCTATGAAATGTAAAAACATGGTTTTTTATTTTTGTGTTTCAAAATGATTTATCATTTTTGAATGGTTTATTTTTTTTTATGAGTTTATAAATTATTTTACAAGTTATTTTAATCATTATCCTAATAAAAAACAATTTAGTGTTATTGAAATAGATATGATATAGATTCTTAAAAAATATAAATTTATTATACAAGTGGTTGAAATTTATCTAACCATGCAAGAATTAAAAGAAATTGTTTATTTATTAATCTCATTTTTTTCGATGCGAGTTATGTTTAAATATAATTTTCTGGAATTATATAAAAATTTTCTCTTAATCACGATCTAATTAATTTTTATCTAGTTATTCTCTATATTTACATGTTATTTCATTATTTTAAACATATATATTTTGTTTAAAAATCAATTGAAATAATATTTATAAGACAATTTTACCTAATTTTCTCAATTTTACCAAAATATTTTTCATCCATGTCCATATTCTTTAAATTGTTTCAATATTTCTCCTATAAAAAGTCATATAGTTGGTTGAGTTAATTTTAAACTATCATTCCCATTTCTATAATTTTTTTAAAAGGTATTAATTTAACATTATCCATATGCATCATACTTGAAATTTTTAATAATGTTTGAAAGGTATATTTTCTTCCAACATTTATGAATCAAATGCATTTTCCATCCAATCATAGTTGTTTTTCATTATCAAGAATCCACCAAGAGGTTTCATATTTTTTAATATTATATATTATTCCCATTATATTGGAATTTTTAAATTTTAAATTTTATTTAATAGAAAATGATTTTTTTCTTTTTTTCAATGTGACATTCAAATTTAGTTATAAATGATTTTTTCATCTATGTAAGTATCCTTTAATGATTATTATTCCTTATTGGGGATATGATTGAATGATACCATAAACAATATTTTTATGAAGGCATTATTATTATTATTTTCTATTTATTGACTAGGATAAATACTGACATTATTTATCAAAATTTTTAAATAAAGATGTTTATTACTATAGAATGTTGACTATGGGTTTCATTTCTAATTCACTCCATTAATATGATGAATATATTGAAAAAAGTAATTGATGGGTGGGGAATAATATTAGACATCCCTTTTATGAATTGGTAGGTTGCATGGGACAATATACCTAAGAAATTTTGTATATCCTTAATTATTTATGTATGGTGACATGGTATGAGGCCCTAAAAGTATAAATTATAATGTAAAAACATATGAATTACACCATTATAAACCCGTTTATTTTTATATATGAGATTATTTATGTTTTTATATCATCCATTGATATATTCCACTTTAAGGATATTGGTTATATGTCACATTTTATTATTTTCCCTCTACCATATTTTTCATTCCTTTTTTATTCTATGAAAGATTAAACTATATGCTTTCCCTTATTGAACATTTGACCTCAACCATTTATTTTTTTTCATTATCCCAAGGTTACCAAGAAGTGTAATTTTAATAATGTAAAAGTATATATTAGAATATATAATAAATTTCTCATTATAATTTTTGGTTTATTTCATGTTTTAAAATATAATATTAGAATCATGAATCTATCATGTTTCTAAAAAACACTAAAATATTTGATCTAGTGGGATGTGATCTCTTGTATCTTTTTCTAATGTAATATAGTAACCACCATCTCTTGGCTACTGAAGTTTATGTTGTTATTTTTGGTAACAAATAAAGTTTTCTAAGACCGTTGAGAACTATATTTCATAAGGAATTAGATAACATAAGTTTTAATATAAACAGATAGAATATTCTAGAATTTTTCTATGAATTTTTCTATTATGAGCCAATATTCATAATTTTTTAATAAACTTTTCTATGTTCCATTATTTTGATATTTCACCAAGGGGAAGGAATGTAAATTCTATTGAAAATAGTAATATGAGTAGGCGTTTACCTTATCATCTTTTCAATATGTTCTATGAGGATATTTCTAGAGATATGGGGATCATAACTATATTAGTGTATTTTAAATATGTTAACAAAAATAACATTTCCCATATGGATCAAAATATTGATCTCAAAAATGGTAGAATAATTTTGGGATGGTAGAAACTGTTATAAAATAATGGGATTGATAATCCATTAGTAGATGAGTAAATTATCAAGTCTCTAGAGATTAAATTTCTAAATTTATGAAGTAATGAAAGGGAGATGGTTATAAATGTGGTTTATCACCCCTAACAAATTTTTTTGATCAATGGTTATAATTGATCTAGGACAATAAGGATCCAATGGAGATAAAAACCATAGAATCGAATACTTATAAGGTGAAATTCTTTGAAAACTACTTTCCTCGAGCATAATTATACAATATGGAAAGAAAATTACCCAATATAAGGTAAAAGGAAGTGCAAAATATTTTTTAATATAAAGTTAAAATTACAATAGTAGAATCCTGTGTTGAAAATTATATACACTATCCAAGAATCAATATTGATAATTTAGTTTGCAAAATAGATACTAGGCATTAATCTATATTAGCCTCTAAATAGTGTTTAGTATACAAGTATATAATACAATGTTCCATCAGGATAGAGAAATAATTCACCATGTATTATGTTTCCATAGGATATCAAGAAAATAATTGGATAGATTAACACACATTTAAAAAATACAACAAAAGGGAGAAACTGAAGTGTGGAATTTATATCATGTAATTATTTTCTAAATAAATAATGTTTTAAAATATTTAATACTATTATATTTTTATTTATTTTATTATAGAAAGGCCATGAGGATCCAAAGTACATGTGAAAAGAGAAACCTATAATGTGTAGTGCTTTAATAGAATGAGATAGGGAACTATTCAAATAAATTCCCCAAGTATCATGGGAATTTACCTCACAAAATTCAAAGGGAGCAAGGCGAGTTTAATGTGATCATTACAACTATGTTTGAAATACCAAATTACAAAATAATAGGTACATTTTTTATCTACTAAATTTAAACTAATTATTTATTTTATTCTCTATTTACTCATTATTTTTTATAATTAATTTTTTTGATAATGATAAACCACACCAAAAAACTCTTTATAAAGAGTTTTCAATCAAGAAACAAAGTGAGAATATTGTTACAATAATAATATATCAAGTTTTGTATATTCATATGGTTAGATATTTTGTATTTACAGAGTTGATTATAATAACTATGAATAACATTTAAATAATCTACATTATGGATTATATTTCAATGTATAATTCATGTGTTTATTAATCAAAGATGGGAATTAATATTTCTAAATGGGGAATAAAAACCCTTGTTTTTTAGGGAGTGGAATCATTATCTGAATCATTAATGGATCCCTAATTAGCTCACCGTAGTTAAATTATAAGATAGTAGTAAGAGAACAAAATATCTATGGATAGGAATGAAATCTGTAGGATAGGGGAAGAACAAATAATTTTTTAATACATCTATATATTCCATAAATAATTAATAGAAATTAATATAATCATAAAGTTGAGTTTTCAATTGAAATTTTCCCTGAGGGAAAACCTATTTCCATGAATTCCTATAGAATGGTACTAGTGTACTTGGTAGATCTGAAGAAACATTGATAGGAGTTGTGTACTATTGGATTTATAAGCCCCTATGTTTCACCTTGTAGAGATCCTACTATATTTTTGAAAAATATTGATGGGTCTAAGAGATTGTTCATCAATTTCAAGGAGATAAATGAAAAAACAAAGAATATGTATCATTTATAATATACTTTTGAATTATTTGATCAAATTAAAGATTATAAATATTTTAAAAAGAATGATATTTACTCAAATTATCATCAATTTTGGATGAAGAATTATGATATATGAGAGAGTAAATTTGTTATAAGGTATATATATTTGTATTTTATAGTTCATATTAACTAATAAACCATTTTATTTGACGAATCTAATGTATAATGTACTCAGTAATTATATTTATAACTTATTGGTAGTATTAATTGATGATATATTGATATTATCCAAAATATATAAGAATCATGAGAATCAATTATATATTATGGTAGAAACTCTATGACAAGATAAATTGTGTGGGAAAATTAGTATGTGTGAATTTTGGTTCCATGAACATTTTCATAGTCCAATATATTTCATCCAAGGATGGAATAACTATTGAATCTTCAAAGAAAAACGAATTAAATAAATGCACCACACTGATGAATATAACTGATATCCATTATTTCTTTTATACAATAGTTTAATATTGGTGATTTTATTAAAAAACATGGTTTGAAAAATTATTAACCAAGATGAAACATAAATGGGTTTTATTCACATGGTTAGAAGAATATAAAGAATATTTTTAATATCTAAATAAGAAATTGATTAATGCATTATTATTGACTATACCATTATAAATGGAAGTATTTGTAATATATTGAGATGTGTCAATGATAGGGTTGGATCATATCCTTATGAAAAATGAGGTAGTGGTTTCATACACAACAAGGGACTTGAAAATCCATCAAAATAAAAATAAAACTCATAATATTGGTTTAAAATTTGTAATATTTTTATTAATGATATGATGAAAATATATCTATAGTGAAATATGTGACAATTATATAGGGAAATAAAATTTATGTACATATTCTCCCCAAAATATCACAACATGAGGTGATGGATATGGTTGGAACTAATCAAGGACTACAATTTCTCAATACAATACCACTAGGGGATAAAAACAATTTGGCTGCAAAATTAATTATTAAAGAAAAAAAAGAGTTTTGACCATGATGAATACTAATAAGGATTCAATATTCATTGATATAATAATGTTAGATATGATAATTGTTATATAAAAGGATATATCCTTAATCTCCCAATAATTTTATAAAATATACTTGCAAGAAATGATAGAGAAATACTTATAGGATGATAAGTATTTCATCTAAAGATTAAATATAGTAATGATAAAATTGCATAGAAATCATCTATAATGATATTAAATCATATTATAAGAAGATATAATGTGTTCCATATATACCATATCTGAATAAATATCTCTTTGATAAACCACATAGATAAAATTTCTAAATAAACCTTAATAAAAAAATATATATAAAGGGATTTAAGAGAATATTTTTAGTGGTATGGTATGTAGAAGTAAATTTTGGAATATCTGTCCAGAATATTGGTATACTAGTTTGTAAATGTTGAAAGAAAACATTCTAAAGAAGTTATGAAACCTCTTGGTATACAAATATAGAAGTTGTATAATGTTACTAGGAAATGTTTTAAAATATATTTTAAGACAAACAGGAGGAATGATATTATATGGGTCATTATTGATCACCTTATGATGTCTATAAATTTTTATGTAGCATGTAAGGATCTACCCCTTGAGATCTTTTATTGGTTATATATTAATGAAGTATTGAGAATTTAGAGTGGGCCTATATAAATTTTATCATAATGTGAACTTTTATTAATATTTAAATATTCTAACAATATTTAAATGGATCTCAACACTGAGATACATTTTAGCACTACCTATCATACCAAAACTAATGATAAATATATTGAAAATATTATCACATCAGAATACATTCTGATATTTTATTATATTGACATTCAATGCATGTGGAATTAGTATCTAGATATGGTTGAATATTTATACAGTAATAGTATTCATTCATGCAATAAAATGGTACTATTTGATTATTTTTATGGGAATAGATGTCTCACTCCAAATTATTGATTAGAATTCGGAGAACAAAATAATTTATAACCAAAAAAATCATGGATACAACTATGAAATTATAGGATTTTCAAAATATTATTAAGGAATCTTAAAGAAGACAATTGATATATAATGATAATAAAATAAAGGACGTGAAATTTTAGATGGAGGATCAGGTATTTCTAAATTTGTCTACATGGAATGGAGTTATATCAATTGATAAAACATGAAGTTAATAACTATTTACATTGGGACTTTTGATGTTTTATATTGAATTGGAGTTATGGATTACTGATTGAATCTGCAACCCAACCACACTAAAGTAAACAACATATTCCAATTTTCACTATTAAGGAAATACATTTCAATTCCAATGAATGTATTCACATTTGAGAAAATATAGTTGGAACATTAATTATCTAATAATGAAGATATTTTCTTCACTCTTAACACTAGAGGGTTGAAAAATCAGACAACTTAACTAGTGAATTTCCATTGGAGAAATAAAAATATAGCGGAGAAAATATGGGATCCTCATGAATTTGTGATGAATGAATACCAATACTTATTTAATATATGGAATATATCACATATTATTTGAAATAATTATTTAATTGGGGGTAGGGAAGATGACATACCAAAGAACCTACATATATCCAATAATGACCAAGACGCATCCTACTATTTTATCATTATAATATAAATATTTTATGGTTATATTTTAATTTAAAATATATAAATTTATGATTTTAATTTGATAAAATCGATATCATTTTTCAGTTTAGAAAATGTTAATTTAGATTTGTGTGTATTTTTTGGATTTTCCAAAAATAATTAAATTTTTTGGTGAATAGTGAAAAATACCACTTTTTCTAAGGAAATCATTATGATATATGAATTAATATAAAGTTTGAAAAAAAAAATCATGGCCTAAATATATACTTATGAAGTGAAAAAATTAAAATATTATGTTAGATTTATAAACATAGTATGACACTGTAAATTCAATATAACGTGTTATTTTAATAATATAACTATTATATATCTTTTTCATTAATTATATAATTACATGGTTGTATTTAATTTCATGTTAAAATAAATATAAAAAACTAGCCATTATTTTTTATAAACTAATAGGAGTCACAATATTTAATCGTATACATGACTTTATTTTTAATTAACATTTTTTCAAAAAAATAATTGTTTAAAAATGTATCCATTGGGGTTTTCATAATTATTTTAAAATTCATTTTAAATAGCTAATGAAATTTAAAATCATAAAATGGATTCCAAATTTGGTATTTAAATAATATATCTTAGGTAGTAAGGTCAACTTAATATTTTAATGAACAGTTATTATGGAAATATTTCCTCGGATTTGTTAAGGATAACAAGGGTTGGGTTGGGGGTAATGTCATGTACCTGCCCAAATACCCTGGTACACATATACCCAAGTTAGTCCTGAAAAATCATGAAAGGGAATTATGGATCCCCAGTGGATTGAGACTAGTACCCGGAATCATATTAAGATCAAGATGGAGAAGTTTTTCAACAAAATAGTGGAAGATGAATGATACAATTTGGTATGCCAACAATCCTCAAGGAGAATTTATTAGAATCAAATAGGTAAAAAAAATACCCAAAAACTAAATCCTCAGTAAAACACATTAATCCAATAAATGTATTAAAAAGCCCATGTAACGAGTGCATCATATCTCCGTTGGTCACCTATATTAATATATGTCTCATGAATCTTGTACACCTACCACATTTAAGAGGTATTTTCCCTTTTCTTGGACCTAGTAGATAATAATTTAGAAACACCTGAAGGATGTGGTATAGTTTGTGGGAAAGATCTCCAAAGGATACTACCAAATATTTCTTATAAAACTCTATTTGAATAAACAATTTGTGCTATAAGCATGGAACTTCATTTACATATTTTAAAAAAAACATACTTTCCAATAAAAAAATATGGAATATTTGTGAAAACATGCGCAAATTAATATTTTAAATAATAATTTTATATAAAAAAGATGGATAAAATAAAATATTTCTATAATTAATGGCATGTATAATCAAGTCATAGGATATAATCCACCATGCTCATATTCTCTGACTTACAAAATCTTCTAGAAAAAGGATATCCAAACTTCTTAATCGTAATTATAGCTAACTATAGGTGTGAATACTCAAATAAACACCCCATTATGGGGACCATTATGGGAAATCAATCTACACCCCTTTATGGTACACATAATGAGAGATCCTGGAAAACATGGTTTAGTTTGTACTATTATCATCAGACCATTTCTAGGGATTCATGGACATTAAGTGTTTGTCATAACCACCTACTAACTACCTATACCCACATGTTCTTTAAATAACCAATCAACCAATCGTATAAAAATAAATCATTTTAAAAAAATCATTATTCGTAGTTAAATTTCCAAATTATAGTTTCAATATCACTTTTCATCTCAAAACCAAATCATTATTTTTCATCAAATTCACTCCCTTTCAAATCATCTTTCATTTTAATCCTATTTTATCAAGAATAAACATCATGTCATTTCATCAAATAAAATTTCAATTTAAGCCATAAATGCTTTCAAAATACTCCTAACAATTTCAATTCCATCAAAATTGGGGGGGGGGGGTCATAGTTCCATTGCCTTTTAAAATCAATCATCTAATCTTATCAAATCTATTTTCTTAAATAAAATTAAAACTCATATCAAATTAATCAATAAATATAGGCTTCCAATTTTAGGTTAAATCCTTATGAAACCATATACCTTTAAATACACAATCAAAACAACACCCGCAATTAGATCACTAATGAGAATGGAGGTGAAAGAGATCATGAAATTTTACCAAGAATAAAGATTAATCAAAATAGTTATTAGATACATAAATAAAATTATAATTTATTAATATCTAAGTATTAGAGAAGTTTTCATTGGAAGAAACATTATGAGCGGATAAAAAATAACTTGACAGATATCTAATGTACAAATCAATGATTTTATTCTCAATGAGAATAGGTTTGAGGATTCAAAATGAACTCTTAGGAGCCTCTAAAGACCAAGGTATCATATTAGTGTTAAATGGGGTTATTTTGGGTTTCACCTAGGGTTCCTAGTATTTTGAATAAAAAATTATGGGCAATTAAAACTCATGGACATAGTTTTATGTATATGTCTTATGGTTAGTAGTAAAAGTGTGGTCAAACAATGTTCCCCAACAAGAATTCTGGATAGGCTGCACATTTTCTCTACACATTTAAATTAAACATGTTCCAATTTGGAAAACCCTTACAGTCTAATGGTTCATGATTTGGAGGGGTGGACACAATATCTATAAAAAACATTATCCAACTTTCAGTGGCTCAATATAGGGCACACAATTTTCCATAAACATATACCAATAGTGCACAACCCCATGGGTTCCCGTAATTTTATAAATTTCAACAAAAAATTTGATATAAGACCCAAACAATTTATGATCAAAACAAGATTCAAGAAGTACCTAAATGATGGTAATGATATCTCACAACCTCCCCACCATAAACACTTTTTCCCAAGAAATCCTATCAAAAATATTCTATGTCAAATAGTTGAGTCCACTTCTCTCTCATCAATGAATCATTCTCCAATGTCTAATGTAAATTATAACCATGATGTTGTTACACAAAAAAACTTATCATCATCCCATGAAGCACATATGTATCAAAATTAATAGTATTTACTAAAATCATACTCATATAAAAATTAGTTTCAACATCAATATCTTCCCAGCTTAGGATATGAAAAGGGTCAGAAAGATACCGCCTGAGTTAAGATACATGCAACATGTTTTGGATCTATGTCAATGCTGGTGGAATTTCCAAATGATATTACACTATCCCCACCATCTCAATAATCTAAAAAGGTTAAAAAAACTTGGATCAAGATTTCCCAATTTCCCGATTTCCCAATCCATGAGTGACCCAACCGAGGGGAAATCTCAGTAAAACGTGGTCACCAAATGAAAATTGTTAAAGTATTTGATTACAATCATCATAGGATTTATAATGACTCTTTATTGATATCATTCACTGATGAATCAACTTAACTTTCATCTTATTCTCATAGAAAAAACGTATTTCAACTATGGAAGATTCAAAAATCTCCTATAAATAGTAGTGACATCTATAGGAAATGACATACAATGCCTAACAATGATCCATTATAATCCTAGACAAGTAAATGTTGATATAAGGAAACTCAAAAATTTCCAAATGGATATACCAATCCCCACAGAATTCAATAACATAATAACATAACATGTCTTCATGAATCTATATGGATCTTTCTTTCAGACCATCCATCTGCAGATGATATGTCAGGCTAAATTTTACCTGGATCACATCACCTCTTAAAGGACTTTCCATAAATGATAAGAAAAATGGGGATACCTATCAAAGAATATCATATAAGTAACTCCATGATAATTGAAAAAAACCTTCACATACATATTTTTAAAATCCTAAACAATGGATGTATCTTGAATGAAATATCCATAGTTTTTAAAATAAAACATTATGCTCAATAGCGTAAATGATACACCACATCGATCTTTAGAGAACAACTAAATAATATTTAAAGGTTACCATTAAAACATAGTTGGTAGAATGAAGTAAATGAACAGAATTAATTGAATTATGAAAATATGGTTTACACATGTGTATATAATTAAATCTTTGTTCAATAATTAATTATAAATGAATGTAAACCCAATTTTAAAATAAAGGAAATGTTTATATGAAAAGTTATTTAAATGTTCATAGGTGTGTTTCATAAACAATAAAATCAATATTTTTTTATTATTTTAATGAAATATATATATGTAATATATTCAATCTAATTTTTAGCATTCATCTTATGTTTTCTCTAGACAAAATATAAGAATAAATCTAATTCTTGAAATAAAAGAATTGTTTTTCAAAAAAAAGCAGTTTTGACACCTTTTGATGGTGCACCTATTTAAAATCTAGTTTTTTTAACTTTTATAAGTTATATTTGAAAAAAATAAATTTCTTATTGGGAATAAATTAATAAAAATTTACTTTGTGTAAATTTTTTTTATTTTTCTGATAAGATTCATTTTTTATGGATACGGAAAAATATTGAATTTTTTAATTGATACAGCTTTTTAATCAAACTAATTTATAGTGTTAAATTATATATTTGGTTGGTTTTAAAGTATAACTAGATCATGTTTTAATAAATTAATCCACATTTTTTCATTGGAACCATTTTCACATTGAAATTTGATATGAAAATATTATAAACTTTTGGACATGTTTACCTTAAAAACCCACATTCTCTTTTCATCATAGGGAGTAATTTTAAATTATTTTCTATAAATTATTTTTTTTGAATTTTGAAAAATGGATTATATATTTTTAATTATAAAGTCTAAATTAGTAAATATTCCCATTTTATTTTTGGGTTTTATGAATATTAATTTTTGTCGTTATTTTTATTTCCATGGTTAAGGGTAAATCGGGTAATTGAAGGTTAATATACTATTATAAATATTATAAAACTACCTTGACATTGGTATTAATTTTATTTTATGAATTATTTTATACCAATACAATCCTTGGTCCTAAATTAAATCCTTTGGAAGCCAATTGGGTGTTATTATGACATGTATAACATTTTATTTAAAGTAAAGACAATGATGTCATAGTCATGTATCTAATAACTATTAAAATTTTAATAAGGGGTTATATTAGTGATATATTTGAAAATAAATATTCATTACAAATATAAAATGATTACCTAAATCATGGTAATTTCTTTATATTTTTTAAGAAATAAATAATTAAATTAAATGGATAAAATTTGATGATGTAGTAATTTCATAATTAATGAAAGAATCAAATAAATGATATTATAAATATTAAAATAAATATAATTTGATATAATTTATGTCATCCATGAATTTTATGGATTCCTTATACATATTAGTGATGTTTTAATATAGTTGGTTCTACTGTATAATGAATTTATTATATTTTTAAAAAGTCAAGAAATGAATAGTGTCAAAAGTGACACTAATGATATTTTAAAATATATTATATTTTATTAAATGATATAAAATTTATAAAAAAATATATTTGGAAACATATTTGGTATAAGTCCTAAAATGTAATAATGACTCTTTTATTGGTTCACTGGCATGTTATGGTAATCATTATGACCCTCAAAGTGTAAATTACTTAATAAAATGATAAGAGTTAAAAGGGTTAAAACAAAAAGATAATGATTACATAAATATTCAAAAAATAGACTAAATTTAATAGGATGGTAATATTTAGACTTATAATTATATTATATTTTCAATTAATCACTTTTTACCCTTTTCAAATAGAAAATTAATTTATATTATTTTAATATTTTGAAGAATTATAAGAGTGCCCCTCCCTTCTTTTATAAAAGGGTACTACTTTATATCTTTTCTTCACACTTCAACCCCATTTTTTTTTAGACAGTATCAACTAAAATCACTTCCAAGAATCACTCCCCACATTCTTGAGTCTTTAGTTTACACATAACACCCTTCTTAGAGGTGTTAACGTGTTAATCAAATGAGATCATCCAAAGGAAAGGTATCATTTTTAATCAAGTATTTTTGTCTTATTTCTTCTTCCACTTCCTTCAAATATTATTCAACCATGATGATATAATAAATTTAGTATCCTAAATATATATATTATTATATTATTATATTAATATCATCACCTAAATCCATCTCTACTTCCATTGAATGGGAAAATAATTAATCCACTACAACAAAAATTGACTCTAGCGGTAGTTTTTTAGCGGAGGTTCTAGGAACTGCCGCTAAATCTTTTTTAAAAATGGTTTCACGGAGGTTTATAATAAACCACTGCAAAACATTTTTTTTTACAACGCTGACCCTTCCCCCCCCCCCACTCCAACCCCCCTTCTCACCCCCACAAACCCGCTTCCCCCGTGACCCCGGCCCCCCAAGACCCTGGTGACCCCGCGACCCTGCATCCCCCTGCGACCCCGGGCCCCCACGACCCCGGTGACCCCGCGACCTCGGTGACCCCGCTTCCCCCGGAAACCCTGCTTCCCCCGGCCCCCCGCGACCCCAGAGACCTATACGAACCCTAAGGTTTAAAATAAGTTTTTTTGAATCTTTGTTAAACTCAATTTCATTGCCAACCAAGGTTGGGTTCTTGAAGAATCGAGTCATGATAGAGGTATTAGAGTTAATTACTAATGATATTTTGGTTGTTTTATTAATACTAGGGTATGGGTGTTAGAGGTATTAGAGTTTAGACTTATAGGCTAGATAATCCAACATATGTTATGATATTTGATTCATTCCTACGTAAGGACACTAATTATATATTGTCTAACATGAGTACTTATATCATTAATTATAGAATACTATTGGATCAGTGAAAGCATTACATTGTGATCATGATTTGATTTATGTGCTTGTTTTCATGTGATAAATGAACTACCATGAGATGGATAGTCTTGGAATTCCAATGATATATTCTAAATGATTTTCTTTATTCTATTTTGAACCTTTTGAGATTTTTTCTTCTTTTATATTTGATATTTTATCTTGTAGAAAATTTCTATGTGAATTTATGAACTGAAAACGACTAGGTTCACACCTATATAAGTGACACTCTAAATTCATCATGAAGATGATGAGAAATATTTCTAGGTAAATGAGTATGAGGTTCCTCTACTTATTTCCAAGTTAGAAATTTATCTCTATGTAGATTCAATTTCCAAGACTTAGATGATAATTTAAGATTATTTTTCTACACATCATCATAATAAATTCATGTATTCTAAAACATTTCCTTATATAAGTATAGGTTTGTTAAATCACACTTCCTACTTTCCTATCGATCTATATTCATCAATTTTAATAAAAGGATATTTATTTTATTACTCATTATAGGATAAAAATTTTAAATGATGCCTTAATGATAAATAAATGTGATATTGAAAAGGTGTTTCAATATTATATTGGAATGTTGTGAATTTTTGGGGATCACATGGAGATGTTTTGAGTTGTGAATATGGTTGTGACTTTTTTTGGGAAATTTTATTGTGAGATAGTTCAATTAGGTTTATTTTGTATTTAAATTTTATTTTTATTTTCTTTCTCAATATGTTATCCAAACTGGGTGGTTTTTCATTAATATGTAGTCTTGGATGAAAGTAATCACTTTCATTGAATATGTATCTTTGTATTATTCATTATTTTTTTGAAATGGTTAACCTATTTATTTATAATGCCTACTTGACTATAATGAATTATGACACTTAGGTATGGAGTTCCTTATACTTTTGATACTCAATCATGGAGTCCATCAAACATGTGTTACTCAAGCATAGAATCCCTTTACTTTGCTTAAATTTCTTTCGTGTGTTGAAGTGAATGGTATTGAATTCATTCTAACTTATTATAGTGGTTTGGATGAATATAATTATTCCAAGTTCCCGAATATAATGTTTAGAGAGAATTCCTTCTGGGATATATTTCCACCTATGTGATTCTGATTATCTTATTATGTTGTCTTGGATGATAGTACCAACACCCCACATTTCATCTCCAAATTCCCAACATTATTCTACTATGAAACTCTAAACACCAAGCCCAGACACATTAACTATTCTTCAAATACCCTAGTTTGATCCCCAACCCACATCAGTTGCATCTTGAACGCCATTTCTGATGTGGTCTCTACCTTACCACGTCAATTTTTATGCAACAACACTAGTAATTCCTTATCTAGATGAATTATACCAAAGGTGGTCAATCCCACCCACCAATGTGCTATCATATCCTGACCATGATGCCTTAAAACTCAAGGAATAACAAAAATGTTTAATTCCCACACCGAAGTCTGAATCGGACTTTTAGTTCAACTCCATGGTCGGATCCTCGATCATCCCATTTAACCATAATTCTCCACTCATTAGAACTAACACATATATGATCCAAATCACCCTCAAGTCACACCACCACTGTTTTTTATGTGAATAAACCAAAGAGGAGGTCTAGGAATTCAATCCACACAAGGTTCGTAGAACCAAAAAACCTAATCTCCCAAGTTATTTCAACATGAATTTCCATGAACACCACCACTTATCATGCCTCAAGACTACCATCCCTCACGTGGTTCTTGTCACTCCAAATTAACAATGTGTTGTGTTTTGTAAGCATCATAAGGTTTTCCCTAAACATTATTTATAATATATTTATTCGATATTATAGTTTTATATAAAGACTATATAGAGAACTTAGGTTGGGGTTATTCCAAATTAACAATGTTATTTGGTTTTCATGGTAAAGTAGCAACCACATTGTTAGCACATTGTTTCTCTTTACCAAAGAAACTTCCCCTATCTCAAACACTAGAGGTTTCATATCTAACTCAGGGGCTCATCTTTATTATATTATGTTTCTGTAATATTATAATATCGTATATATGAATCTCTTTCTCTATTTATTAGTAACTATGTATTTTAATTTTTTTATTGTGTAGGCACATTATGATATACATGGATAAAATCTGGATCACATTACCGAGGAACACACCTCAGTATGTTAAGTGTTTGAATGAGTTTTTAGATTTTTCAATTTCTAATCGATCCGTTGAAGGGAGAATAAAATTTCCATGTCCTAAATGTAAATTTAGAACATGGTTGAAGAGAGATGAATTTTATGAACATTTAATACTGAATAAATTCCCTGGTCAATATTTGTGTTGGATTTGGCATGGATAATCGAACGTTAGAGAAAGATTGATCACTGATGTTAATCTACATAATGAGGTCCCAAGTTCATCGACAATGGAAAATGAAATGCAAAACCTCATAAATGATGCATTTGGCACTGAAAGACACCACTATCAGCATCAAAACATATCAGAACAACCAGAAGAGGGTGCTACAAATTGCAATGTGACAAGTGATGTTTTTGAGACTGTAACATAGGCAGATCAAGATTGTATCATATCATTGGATCCTCCTCTTGATTATGTGGATCCAAATGTAAGATAAAACTTCACTGAGGAAAATGTGTTTCATGATTTAGTTGACGATGGAAATCAAGAGTTTTATAGTGAGTGTTTGAAATATTCAAAGCTTTCATTTTTGCTGAAGTTGTACCATATCAAATGTCTATGTGGAATTAAAAATAAGGAAATGTCTATGATATTGTAATTGATTCGTGATGAATTTCCTGAAGAAAAAATCCAAGAATATTTTTATGATATGAAAAAATTTGTTAATAATCTTGGTCTGAATTTTACAAAAATACATGCGTGACCCAATGATTGTATGCTTTATTGGGGAGAGGATTCAGGTAGACAGAATTGCAAGAAATGTTCTTCTTCTAGATGGAAGGAAAAGGGTGATGTTGGAAGTCTGAATGAACATAATTTCATGGAGAAGAAGAAAAGGAACACACCTACAAAGGTTTTTCATTACTTTCCTTTAAAACCTCGATTGAAAAGATTATTCATGTCATCGAAAACCGTTAAATACATGAAGTGGCATTCTGTAGATAATAAAAATGATGGGTTAATGATACATCCATGAGATTCCCAATCATAGAAGACATTTGATTCATTACATCTAGATTTCTCAGCTGATCCTAGGAATGTTCAATTGGGATTGGTTGTCGATGGATTCAACCCATTTGGGACTTTAAGTACCAATTATAGCATTTGGCCAGTTGTTTTGATCCCTTATAATCTGCCTCCATGGATGTGTAGGAAATAAACATATTTTATCCTTTCAATGATTATTCCTAGAAAACAAATTCCTGGAAATGATATTGATATATACTTGCAGCCTTTGATTGATGAATTTCAGAAGTTATAGAGCAACGGTGTTGAGACATTTGATTCTTCTTCTAAAACAATGTTCAAAATGCATGCTGCTTTAATGTGTACCATTAGTGACTTTCCTAGTCTTGGGAATTTATCTAGTTGGAACACTTACACAGGTTTGGATTGTCCCGTTTGTAACATTGATTTTAAGCCAAAATGGATACCTTAAAGTAGAAAATGGTGCTTCTTGTTTCGTCGAAGATTTCTCGATGCATCTCATAGATTTCGGCTGAACAGATAAAAATTTAATGGTTCCATTGATCATAGACCACCTCCAAAGTTGTTAACTGGTTCTGAAATATTGGCATAGCTTTAAAATTTTAAAAATAGAATTTGGGAAGGTTTGTCATTTGAATGATAGCGGAAAACGGGTCTGAAGTGCATCGTCAATAGAAATCGGAACGCAACAATAGAAGAAAAAAAGTATATTCTTCAAACTTCCATATTGGGAATTTAATTTGTTGTGGTATAAACTTGATGTGATGCATATTGAGAAGAATTTCTGTGATAATTTGATTTTCATATTGCTTAATGAGCATGGAAAGTCGAAGGATCATCTCAATGCTCTCAAAGACTTACAAGTGATGAACATAAAATGCGATCTCTGGCCAGATGAGAATGAAAAGTATCCTTTAGCAATTTTTGAAATGAAAAATAGGGATTAAGATACATTCCTTCGAATTTTAAAGAATGTTAAGGTATTTGATGAGTATTCAAGTGACATATCAAGGTGTGTTGACTTGAAGAATCGTAAGTTACATGGATTGAAAAGTCACGATTCACATATTTTGTTACAACAGTTACTACCATTGGAATTGCGTACATTATTACCTAAAAAAATCACTGATATTGTACTCCAATTATACACATTTTTCAGACAACTATGTGAGAAATCTCTACATCCATTTCAGCTTGACAACCTCCATGAGAGGTTTTTATTGACCCTTTTTGCAATGGAGATGCTCTTTCCTCCGTCATTTTTTATTATAATGATGCATTTAACTGTGCATTTGGTTGAGGAAGCTAAATTAGGAGGCCTTGTTCATTATCGATGGATGTATCCAATTGAGAGGTACTTTATTTATATGTTTTTCAGTTAAGTAAATAATTTTTGGCACTTAATTAAATGCATAATAATGTTTATTTTATTTCATAGATATCTTGGGCATTTTAAATCATACGTGAGAAATAAAGCTCAACCAGAAGGCTCTATTGCGGAAGGCTATTTGGATGAGGAGTTTCTTACCTTTTGTTCTCGATACTTGGATGATATTGAGAGAATATTTAATCGAGTTAGACATGTTGATGACACATAGAATCAATCTCAAATACATCAGAAATCCAAAATATTTCCTGTTATTGGTCAATCAGTTGAGAGGACCTCAAATGTGACACTGACTGAATTGGAATTATTATAGGCACATAGATATGTGATGATGAATAGTAAAATTGTATATCCATTTATTGAAGAGTTGAGGATACAAACAAAGATATGAATGAGAGGCCAAACACAAAATGAGAAAGATATAACGAAAGCTGTTAATAAAGATCTTGTAGAATGGATTACACGATGTGTAAGTTCATAAATATTGCAATAAATATGAATATTAGTTTGACACATACATTTTGTAAATCTAATAAAATATATTTCTTTTTTCAAATCATGAATACTGATACTTGAGTAGAGTTGTCATAAGATTTGAAGTTTCTTGCTAGAGGTCCTCTAAAACAATTTAGAAAGTTCGACGCTTATAATGTGAATGACTTTAGATTTCGTACAGTCGATCGAGAAGTGGGTTTGAAAACATAGAATAGTGGTATATTTACATTTTCTGAAGTGTAATACTATGGAAAGCTGCATGATATTATTGAATTATACTACCACGGACATTTTTCTGTTGTTTTATTCAAATGAAAATGGGTCGATATTATCAGAGGTGTTAAAATAGATTCCTTGCAATTTACTTCTGTGAACTTCTCTTGCTTGATGGATGTTGGTGATCATGAACTGCATGATCCATATATCATAGAATCACAAGAAAAAATGGTATATTATGTGAATGATGTTGTTGATGAAGGGTGTAGTGTAGTTGCTCACGTATTACAAAGAGATTTGTATGATATGGGTGATAAAGTGGAAAATTTGACATCTGAAATTGAATTTAATCAACAATAAGAAGCAGAATTATTTGTCCATCATGATATTGAAAATATTATTCTAGCAAGGATGAATGAAGTGGATGAAGCAATGGAGTAGGAAACTAAGATGATTGAAGTGGAAAATTATTTTATGTACAATTATTTATTTATTCAGCAACCACTTGTTTCATTTCTTCAGTCATTCATTATCATTGTTATATATATTTTGTCTATTAGTACTGGGCATCTATTATCATTTTTAATTTTTTTATACATAAATTTTTTAAAATATATATTTTGATCTTAATTTTATTTGATTAAATGACATTAATTCCAAGGAAGAAGTGGTACACTATTTCATCTAGTTCTGCGACAGATGATGATCCATCTTGATCCCTCCCCATGACATTTGAGGCACCAGATGCCTACACCGCTACACCATCTCCCCCTGCACCATCTCTCACACCATCTGTGGATGTCCAATTAGAGCCTGAGTCGTCGAATCCTCCTTCAGGAGCCCCAGTAGTGGGGCAGCAACATGCCCCTTCCAGTTTATCACGGGCACACTGGAGTGTCATTGTCATAGGTACAAATTTTAATTAAATAAATTTATTGCATTTTGTTTATACAAATTGTTTTCTCATTGAAGATGAAAAAAATTAAACCATGGAGAAAAACATAAAAAGTTCATATGTTTGTAATATGACTGGCGAGAAGATAGTCAGGCCATTTGATTCTTATGTGGTCCCTACGGATGACGCTGCGGGGTTACTTGGCCAGATTCTAGTCCAGCTGGCAGCGGAGCCCATTTCCCTTCTTATTTCTTATGATGATTAGAGACATATTCCTCCAAGCTAGAAAATTTAAGTTTTTGATTCTCAAATAAAGGTAAATTTATTACATTATGGTTTAATTGAATGTCATGTTACTAATATGTTCAAAATGAATTTCTGTATACATATGTTCTTCCACTTTATAGTTGTTGATGAGATAACACGGAAGTAGACGTTGAAAAATCTAGGTAAGAAATATAAAGATTTCAAATGGATATTTTGGTGTGATGTCAACGATACTTCATTGACCTTGCAAAAAATGTATGAGAAGCTACCCAGTGGGGTACCGAAAGAACAGTGGAAAGTTTTTGTTGACAGACATCGTGACAAGCGGATGGTATTGAAATATATATTATTATATTATCCTCATTTTACATTTATAAATGTATATGAAGAGGACATGACATTGAATACATTACTATTAAATGAAATTTTATTTATTTCAGGATCTCTCAAGACAGAATGCATCAAACCGGGCTAAGCAAGTCATCCCTCACACTGCGGGCTCAAAAAGATTTTCTAGAAGCCAAACAACATTGGTAATCTTTTAATTAATTTAAATATTTATAAGACAATATTATTTGTTTAATTTATTGAATTTTTTATTTATCTTTGCTTAATGTAGTCAAAGAGTGTAGGGCACGAAGCATCTCGAATTGAACTGTGGTTGGATGTTCACAAGAAATCATATGGAAGTTTTGTTAATGAGCCTGCTAAAGAAGTTGGGGTGTGAAGTCAATTTTTAATTATAATAACTTATTATCAGTTTTTACTGTGTTAATATATATTGATATTTCATATATAGGTAACAATTAAAGAACTATGGGATGTCAATCATGCGCAGTCTTACTCAGTCTCCCATGATGGCCCGGTTGATAAAGTCCTTGGGAAGGAGCATCCTGGTAGAGTGAGCGGGATGGGTTTGGGACACGTACCATCTGAGGTTTTTAGCAGGCCACCGGGGATGGCAGCTGTATCTACTCCTGGCTTTAGTCATCCCATACCCGGAGATTCTCAGAAAGATATTGTTTCTCTATGAAACACAGTTCACTAGTAGGGGGATCAGATATCTGCTTTGTAGAAATAGTTGACTGAAATACGTCACCATATGAGAAGATATGCCCCCGGTGGTAGTGCATCGACTGGTGGTATGTAGGTAAATCACAAAAAATCAAAATCATTTATTTTTCTAACTTTCATTGGTTTTAAGTTTTAATATAAATATGAAACCATATTTAATTTTCAATATAATTTTCTTACAGGTGACAGCATAAAGTGAAGATGAAGGTGGAGAGGGTGACGATGCATCATCGGACCGTGAGTAGTTGTATTGTTGATGTGTTGAAAAAATATGGGAACAGTTGGTTTGTATATGTAACATTTGTGGCACATAGTTTCCACTAAACATTTTCATGTCCTAAAATTTCCTTAATTTCTCATGTTTCCTTTTATGCATTTTATTGATTTCTGATGTTTCTTTTTATGTCTTGATTTCTCTAGTGAGGTATACATCATTCCATTTAGGCCTATGTTTGAATTGGTAGTCTAGATTTTGGATGACTAGGAGTTAAACCCATTTTTGATGTGTTTAACAAATTGGGTCATTTCATAGTGATCAAGGGGATAGTGTTGCGGACACTTTGGTGAGGCCCTTATAATTTGTCTTACTAGGAGGCCCCTGTGAGTGGTAATTGACCTGCATGATAGGTTTTGTGTTTTTAATGTGTCTAGGTGTGACCTGTGGTTCATGCTAGTTTTTTGGGTATGAACTATGGACTTTGGATGACTGGTAGTGTTGTGTAGATATATTTTAGGTTAATGATTTTGGTTGATGAGATTTGTAAGGGTGGTTATTTTTTTTGTATGTGTTACCCTCTCAGAGAAAGCTAAGTTGGGATGTGGAATGTTGTATGGGATGAGACCTCACCCTAATTGAGAGCATGGTAGTATGAGATATATTTTTATATGAGGTTTGTGATATAATGTAACAAATAACCTTTAGTTGAGGTTAGATTTGTGAGATGTAATACATTACTTGTTCTATGGCCCCATCCTAAGTGGCAAGGTAGAGGTATGAGATTTAGTTTGAGATATTGTATGGGACCTTACACTGAGTGTGACAATATTAGTATGAGACTTGATGTGAGATCACGATTTTGTATGTGAATGTACCCTAAGTAAGAGAGTAGAGGTTGAGACTCAGTTATGGGACCCTACAATAAGTTATAGGGTACCTGTTTGGGTTTGTATAGTGGGATTCCTTCTCTTTCAATATTGGATGATGAATGTGAGGTCTATAATCTTTGTGTTTTAGTTAGCACACAATAACCATCATCATCATATTGTTTTATTTTTTAAAGACAAACATAAACAAATAAGGAAACATAAAAGATGCAAGAGGTCCCATCCCCCGCCCATTGTCCCAGCCTTAGCTAAGGAGGCCTGAAATAATGTAGACCGATTGCATCCTCCTTAATAAAGTTGACCCCTCTTCCTTGATGATGACTACATTGTGAAGAAACACCTCCACTGTGCTGTAAACCTCCACTGAAGCCAAGTAGTCAGCAACCTTATTCCCCTCCCTCCATGTATGAAGCACCTGGACATTTCTATTAAGCCACCTTCTACATTTTCTGATCACATAACAAATTGACCAAGACACATCACCGTAACCTTTCAAGGAATTGTGAACAATCATAGAGTCTGTCTCCACTTCAGAAATTTTAACCCTTTTGCCTACATAACTCTAGACCAATCTGCATTGCCAATGCCTTCGCCTGAAGGGAAGACCCCGGACCAAATTTGGATGAGAACGCAAAGTAGATTGGTCCACTACTATCGCGCACTACCCCAACTCCTCGTGAATACCCAACACACAAGAACCATCCATGTTCATCTTTAAACCCATTGCAGGAACTTTCCAGCAAATCCATTCACCCCTCCTATTACTGGACATAGGGACCACTCCACCACCTGACTGAAATTTGTTCATAGATGGCGCATTCTTCCAAGCTCCAACATCCTTATTAAAATCAATCAATAAATTCCTAGCCCATGTGAAAATAGTCCAACTTTTCACCTGCCCTCCCTCATGCCTCGACATGTTACGTGCCTTCCAAATACACCAGCACCCCGAATGCATCACCACCGAATGTGCCACCCGCTAATGGCCCCCATCCCCTGTACCTTGGAACCATCTGTCAATAAATGGCCGGTTATCCCCATTCGAGGTAAGGAAAGTCGTGAATTCCCCAATAACCTTACATACCTCACTGGCCCATTCACTTCCTTAAAATAGATGTGCAATGGATTCTACACTGTGAACAGTGCAGCACACACACCTGGATTCCAAATGAATACCACACCTACGTACATTGTCATCAGTTGGGAGAGCACCATTATTTATCCTCCATGTGAAGAAGTTATATTTGGTGGGAATATTTTTCACCCAAATGATCTCGTCCCACCCTCCATTCTGCACCTGGCCATGAACAATGTGTCGAAATTCTTTGGATGAGAACCAGCCCGGTTAGGAAGCAGTGAAGGTGCACTGGTCCTCCTCTTCATTCAACTCGATGAGACTGAAAATCTCTCGTTGCTTCTTATCCAAGATGGTGTCAACAAATGTAGGAAACTGGCTCGCTTCCCTGAAGGTGATATCAGGTAACAGACAGCCTGGGAACCCGAGTATCGATCCGCTCCAATTTTGGTTCTATAATGCGATATCGCTTTTCCCCACAACCCATCGGGAAAACGGATGTATAACAGAAAAATGGGGTGCACCATCACCCATATCAGGGAGAAAAGTCTCTTCCCAGGGTCCCGAATGCAAGATGCGTACCTGTTCATGGTAATCCCCCACAGCGTACGATGTTCCAGAACACTCCAAGCCAGCTTCACATGCATGTAGTAAAGGGTATCTTTGAGGTTCTGCACATTAATACCTTCCTCGCACACTAGCATCTCCATTTTACCCCAAGCAGCCCAGTGCCTCCTTCCCTCCACACCTGGATCCCACATAAAATTATCCAACAACCTGTCAATGGATCTGATCACACCTTTCGGAACCCTTATGGATGAAAGACTGTGAATAGGAGCAGCCAATAAGACACTATTGACAAGGGCGATCCTACCTCCAAAAGACAAAAATTTATTCTTCCAGTTCAGCACCCTATCAGTGATCCTGGAGATGAGGTCGTCAAAATCCCTGATCCTAAGCTGCTTTTATGATATAGGATCTCCAAGATAAGACATTGGGAATTCACCCCTCTGCATACCCAGAAGTCTGCTGATAGTCTCCACCCTCTCCATGGAACACTTTTTAGAAATGAAGAATCCACTCTTGCACTTGTTGATAATATGGCCACTCTAACGAGAATACTCACCCAGAACTTTATTCAGATTGTGAATAGATCTACTTCCAACAATAAGGAACATAATGGAGTCATCTGCAAACATGAGGTGAGAGATGGTTGGAACCTTCCTCCTCTGATAGTACTGGATAATTTATATTATAATACATGTATGCAGTTTATAAGATGGTGATATGAGGTTCAATAGGTGATACCCAACTATGTTTTACGCTCACTCCCAATATGGGAACACCGACACACATATAGATCTAATGTTTCATTTTCAAGTGATATATATTGTGGGGGATCAAGATGGATCAGCTAGATGTATGTTTGGATAGTAGTCAAATAATGGACCTATGTTTTATAGTTGATTCTATCATATATTTTTTTTCAATTTATTCTATACAGATTTCCAAGGTTGATGTTTCTTGTTGTATGTTGGTATGTACAATATGGTTCATTCTTATATAGCATGTCAATGTTTACTTATTTTTTTCAGTTTATTCTATATTGATTTCCTAGGTTGATGTTTCTTATTGTCTGTTGGTATGTATAATATGGTATTTCTGATTTGATTTATTTTTCAAGGAAGTGGTGCAGCGGAAGAAAAAAAAATTCTAGTCAGCTTTTAGTGGTGGTTAAAACTGCCGCGAAATGTACATTGGTGGTGGTTTAAACCACCGTTAAACGGTGAAAAATACCGCGAAACGTAATTTTTTTTTAAGTTTTGCGGCGGTTTTAACCACCGATACATAGTCTCATCGTAGATACCTCATTCCGCGGAGGTTCTCATGACTTCAGTGGCGGTTTTACGACTGCTTGATTTGAGTTTATTCACGGCAGTTATAACCGCCATGAATAAAGTGATATCAAGGGCTCGTAAAAAACCGCCACTAAACTCAGTAAAACCTCCACGAAATGAGTTAGCTACGATGCTTTCCTAAAACCGTTGCAAAAATGGAAATAACCGCTGTTAATAGATTGGCGATGCCATATTATGCGGTAGTTTACAGAAACTACCACCAAACCTTGTACCGGTGGTTTAACGGCCTCTAAACGGCATTTCTCTTGTAGTGATCGTTCATTATTACATGTGAATTATCACCTCCACGAACCGATATAATTTTTTTTCTATTACCATCCCACAAGACTGATTATAATGATGGAATTAATTTTTATAAATGATATTCATGATATATTTATCATTTTAATAAAATAATATATCAATTATTTTCTTACTTTTCATGCACATAAAAATGATAACGTCATTCATGCGTGTGTGTGAACTATCACCTCCACAAAGTAATATGATTAATTTTTATTCACCACATAACTTTTATGATATATAAAACTATATATAAATTATTAAAATGATTTTAATGATATTTTGATCATTCTGGAATGAGTAAATGGTAATTACCTTCTTTCCATAATGATAATTGAACAATTTAAATGTTACTCATGTCTACGTATGGCCTACCATCTCCATGATTATAATGTTGTTAAATTTTCATAACCATACATAAATGGTTTGATTTAAAATTATAATTAATATATAAAAGTTATTATTATATAATTAATATTATTATGGAGATTATGGATACATGACCATATTGACTATTGACCTTGTATCAAATTCATTTTTTGGCTCAAGTACTGAATATTATCAAATCGTCTGACGTCAACTTAAATAATTAACTAATTATTATAACATGGTAATTAATGATATAAAAGGAATAATAAACATGAAATGTTTCTGATGAATTTATAAATTAAACTAAGTTTATTATCTATGAAGATAAATAAAATACTTGGTGAATCATACTCGAGTTAATGGATTTCATCTAAATCTCCTTTCATTGAGTTATTTCTTGAGAATAAGCACCTTTAATCTTTTATAAATTTTATATACAACCACTATAACATTTTATATCCATATTTTATATATAATAATTTTATTTATTGTTTTTAAAAACTTATTTATTCATTTATATTAATATTTAAGTGTTCAATGTTGTATGAGACACCTTGAATATTCAGGGATTTAATTATCAAATCTTTTTCTTCATGAATATTTCTTTATATGGATATAAAAGGATTATACATAACATTTTATTTCTATTTTGAGTTCCATTCAATTTTTCTTGAAAATTGAATCTTTTTATACCTTCTATGTGGAGTGTTTCACTTTATTCACAAACGACAAAAGGAATTTTTTTTAATGTATACGACAACGACAACTTCTCTGTCGTGGTGACCATTATTTGATATTAGGATTCTTATACAATTATTAATGTTTTGAAAAGAAAATTACATATCTTACAACCCTTTATAGGTATTTTTTTATTTAGAATGGTTTTAGAAATGAATTGACTATTTCAATACCGTTAAATGATTTCTAATTATTGCATATGAAATTTTATGAGTGAAATGTTGAAAATTGAAATATTTTATGTGTTATGAGTATATAATAGTACATGGAAATTTGATGGGTGGTTATGTGATAAAAAAAAGGATCGATGGTTATGTTATAAACTATTTATGAGTTCTTACATTATAACCTCCAATGCATTGGGTATAGAATTAGTCGTATGGTTATTCCATTTGTAATAATGACGTGTCTGGAAGTCGACAGCATGGTTATTCCATTTAAATAAATTAATTTCCCATGTAACCTTTATGTGTTATATATGATTACTATGTGTTTTATGGTAATATTAAGATTAAAAAAAGGTTAAACATTGATCTTTTTTAAGGAAATTGTTTTCTACTTCCTAAAAGTCAAAAATATTACTTTATGGTAAATTATTCATTATTTTTATATTTTCATTGGACTAACATGTTTTCTTATTTGTGTACCCCTTACTGGGATTTTTATTATCATACAAAGTTTTAAAATGTTTTACATAATATTTAAGGGAGGATAGAAAAAATTATGTGATCAAGGGAAAATTATAACAATTGAACATGAAAAGAAGCCATGTTTCATTTTAAAAGTTTTTGTTTTATGAAAAACATGGATACTATTTGGAAGTGTATAATTTGTATTTCTAATGTTTTTTATGTCTAATTTATGGCATAATTCTATAAATCTCTGAACCTAAAACAATTCTCATTTTAAAGTAAATTAAAATTATTGAATTAACTCAAGATTGTGTAATGTTTAAGGATGGGTCCTTATATTTAATGTGTATAAAGTTAGTCGATTTAGTTATACTATTCATTATAACCAATATAAAATTATTACCTATAGTCATATATGGAAATACAACCACAAAATACATATAAATCTCATCCTAGTTCCAATTTTTCACTAGAAGAATCTCAAGAAAACATGAAGGTCTCTAGTTCTCTGTTTTAACCAGTTAGAAGGTATAATAATGAAATAAAAAGTTAGTGATATCGTGTATCATAATTGTTACCACATGTCATCGAACAACTTTTTAGTTATGGTTTCACCCCCACTATATATTATGGAAATACCCAATCATATAATTTCTCTTAGGAAAAGGTACAATGAACCAATATTGAAAATATATGACAGCCTCCAATGAGAACATCCACTCTATGATGGTCTCCCCAGTATGAAAAGATTCCTTAATTCCATGAAGTTCATCATTATATTGTTTCAGTAGATGAATAATCTCAATAAGAGAGGATTTAAACTGAATTGAAAGATCCCATAAATTCCAAACATAGTTTTATTTTATAAATATTTTATTAGTTGGATTAATTTATAATTAAAACAAACTAATAATATTATTGATACGATTATATTTAAAAATAATAACTGAAATTAAGTGTTTTAATTACTTTTATCACAAGATAATAATTAATTATACTTATTATTTATAGCTTTTAATTTAATTTTAAATTAATATTCTAAAAATAAATAATGTTTTACAATATAATTTTGATTAAAATAATATTTTAACATAAATGTATTTATTTAATTAAATTTTAAAAAAAATATTGAGATATTATATAATATTTCAAATAAACAAATTCATAAATTTTAAAGACAATATATTTCATAATGATTTATTATTATTTTGATTTATAAATATATTAAAATATTAAAATATGATAGTTATAAATTATGAGTGTACTCGGTATAAATATTCAAATTTAATTTAATGAATCAATATAATTAATAATAATAATTAAAATTTAATTTTGAAAATTTAAAATAATGAAAAAATGCATATAATTAATTTTTTTCTATTTTTAAAAATATGATATATATAAATATATGAAATTATAATTTTATTATTTTTAAAAAAATATTACTATTATAATTGTTGTCTTGTAAAACTATGATTATACATATTTTGATGAAAAGTATATATAATATTATTATCCAATTTTAGGTGTAAAAATTTAAGAATAAAAATGAAAATATGGTAAAAAAATATAGAATCTTGAATTATGGAATATGGGGGTGTGGGTCTCATTATATGGTAAGGGATTCGAGAGAGGCCTTTGAGAAAAGACCAGGGTGAGTGCATCTGGGGAGAGAATATCTGCTCTAGTTATTGAAGATCGGTCATTGGGGTGGCTTCGTCTGGCTTGGAGTTCGGTCACCCGCGAAGGTTCAAACTGGACCAAGGAGTTCTATCACCTTCGAGCGTATACTGAGGATTTTCAAAGGGTTTGTTTTAGATATGGGGTTCAACTTCAAGGTTCAAAATCTAGATCTAAGGGTTCGGAGCGAGGTTAGATGTTCTTAGTCCTCATAGCTAAATTTTGGTTTTTGTTTTCTTTATAGGTGTTGAATTTTATTGGTTAATTTTCAATGAAAATAGCATATTATCATTTTTTTGTTGAATTATTCCTCCAAAATTGCTATCCTAAGTTGAATCTCTATAAAATTTCTATTATATTTTATCTGTATAGTTATCTGGTCATTTTTAATTGTTCTTTTCATTATTTGGTATTGGTTTTTCATTAGATAGTTTTATCACATTGAATGAATCAATATATATTATATTTTATCTCTCTTTATTTTTCCTTTGATTTGTGAATATTATATGGTCTATAGCTTCATATTCTTTTATAATTATTTTATCCCTATGTAAATAAAAAATAATAAAGATATAAAAAAACCTTTGTGAAATTTAAAATTAGAAAACTAATTTATAGCCTTCATAGAAAGATATGGGGAGTCTGAAGTAATAATTCTACAAAAACATTTAAGGGTGTAATTGAAAAAAATCCAATTTTTGTTCTTTATTTTTTACTAAATTATATAAGGGATTGATTTTATTTTATATTTATGAATTTATATAGGTTCTATACTTCTTAAACTTTTCTTTGAATTATACTATTTTTGGTTTTGAATAACCCTTATTAAGGGATTATTTTTATTTATCAATTTATGATTTAAGTTATTATTTTATGGTTGATTTCACAATTATTTATTTCATGATTCTAGATTTCCAAATTATGGAGTATATTTATTTTTATCAAAAATTATGTTTAAATATGAATTTTTTTCCAAAATTTTATTCTGATGATTTTATTTTGGAAATTATATTTCTTAAGTGATTTTTATCTACTAAAATAATAGAAGTATTGCTGTAATAAATATTTCATAGTATTAAATTTATATTATAAGGATAATTTATCAAAGTTTTATTTGAACATGATTTTATTCTGTGATTATAAGTTTTATAAATTACATTTCATGTGTGTGTGTGTGTGTGTGATTATTATGGGAAATATCAAGTACTTTTATTTAGAATTTAATTCATAGACTGTATGTATATAAGGATGAAACGTTTATTATCATGTTTTTTATTTTATTTTCATGTTTTTAAAAGCTTTCACATGGAAAATTAAGAATTTCATCATGTTATATTGAAATTAAGGATATCACATTTTTATATAGTAATGGTCATGCATTATGCATAACATAGACATACCTTTCATTCATAATAACTGATAATTTCAATTTCAATTTTAAGGCTTACGTCTGAAATTATTAAGTACATGGATTTCTTCAAACATTAAATGTTTTATTTAAAATGTTTCTTTTATAATTTTATATGATAAAATTACTTATTTATTGAAGAAAATATATTATATGAATAATAATTTATTAATTCCAATAATTTATGAGAAGGTTTTATAAAATCATGTCATTATTTTATACATATAAACAAATAAGTAAATGTGTTTAACATTTTATTCAAAATTGTGTGTTAAACTGATAAAATTTGTCACTTTATATAATATATATTTCCTGAGTTCATGAATGAAGGTATGAACAAACGGATATTAATTATTATTATAATAGTCCATGAAAATTCTTATGACATGAGTTTTTGTGATATCAAAACTCCCTGGAGATTTTCAAGGAAAGATCATGTTTATATATACATATATATAAATAAACTTTTTTTGTACATGGTTATGTTTTAAAGAAAAAACCCATTGATAAATGTATATATATATATATATGGAAATCTCAAAATATTTTTTAAGTTGGAACTTGTACATGGTAAACATGTTAGGGAGTAGTGAGTGGACCCGTCCCTTAAGAAAGTGGGTAGAATCATAATCATTCATAATATAGGCTTTTTATAGTGAATATTAATATTAGTATATATTAAGGGTAATGATAAAGTTCAATTGACACAGAAAAAAGAAGTGATGGCCTTGACCAATACGATTGTACCACATAAATCCCATTTATCAGAGCTTTTGAGCAAGATAGAATCACTAGTATTTTCCATTGACCAAACCCAGGAAAGGATTCAATAACTAAATCTAAATTGAAATAATTTATGGGAGGAATTCAAGATTATTGAGATCACAACCCAAACCAAGTTTTCTAAACCACCCCAAGACAAAACCACCATCTCACACCTTACCCTTAGGGTGTACGCTGGTGTAATAAGGGATTATATATCTATACCCTAGTTATATGAATTTTTATTTTCTATTTTAAATAAAATATTTATTATATTTTTAAATTTTTATTATTATTTTATAAATTATTATATAATTATTTTGATAAAAAAATTATCTTTCAATATAAGAAAAACAATTTTTTTGGAAATACATATTTTTCATTAAGGCGCGCTTTTTGTTAAATTAAATATATTTGTAAATATATTTTATTTTAATATTATAATATTATTAAATAATATTAATTTAAATATATATATGTGTGTGATAATATAATTTAATGGAATCCATTGTAATTTTTATAAGGCTCATAAATTTTTCATTGTTGTAAGAATGACTATTTTCCAGTAAATGGTTATTTTTACTTAAAAGTGAAAATAATAATATTTAAAAAATTATTTTGGTAAATAAATAATATTTTTTAAAACATTTTCATCAAAATTATCTAATGGAAACTTTTTCATAATTTTCTGAGATAGCCGAATTTTGGGGTAAACAATAAATATAGAATAAATATAAGTTATGTATTATAACATCATAATAGCCCAAAAGTGAGGTAATAAATGTCCTAAAATTAACCCATGAAACAATATATATTCCCATATAAAATAATGTGTTTTAATCTATATTATTAGTTTTGTAATCATTTAATGTATCCTCCAAAACCTATATTATATTTTAAGGTTTTGAAATCTATTTTTAATAAACATGACCCACTTCTACATCACCAGTGGTATTATTTTAATATATTTAGTTCTTGGCCTTCTAAATATTGAAAAATAATTATCTTTTATATAAAACATGGGAAAAACTCGGTTATGGTTCATGGTTTTGATTATTTTATTATATATATAGTCCAAAAAGTATGTTTAGAAAATTAATAAATAAATACCCTTTTGTTTACTATAAATTATTACCCAACCTCTCACTCATATTCACTAAAAAATCATTGATCATGATGTTAATCTACCTACCCCTCTTAAAATACCTCTCGATGCTTTCCCTAACTCTTCATAATTGCCTCCCAGTATTTTTGAAGTTCCCTCTCAATGAAAGGTATCTCTCTTTCTCTCTCTTTTTCCATTCAAGAAACTTCTTAAAACCTAATCGCCTGAAGGATTCATTTGTTATTGATTTTTTATAATACCATTTCAAAGGATGAGGGGTAACCTTTAAATAGTCTATAAACTCAAAGTCATTAATCCTAGAATATGCGGACATTTTTAGGCCCAAGAGAACTATCACCACAAGGTAAACCATCCCAACACATGTATATATTTGATCAAACTCCCAGCCCTATAAGGCTGCACAACATGAATTTCCCTATGCTTTCCCAGTGACTAGTCCGAAGGGTAGATCCATACCCTCTCAAATATCCACTCTAGTAGCCCTTCAAAGCTAGTGGTTGTTTCATGAACCCCCTCTAGATCTGCAACTGTAGAGATCAATTCCTTTTCTTTTGATCGTTCGACTATTGCCCCACCTTTGTTGATCTCGTCTTGGCTCTCGCAACTTGCCCATTCGTCGCCAGCGTAATCCCAGTGACCTGCCTCCCATCCCTCGACCATCCTCTCCTGTCCTTCCCCTCCCCACCATGATCCATTAAATCCCCAAACATGGGGCTTCTAGGATATGAACCCTGGTGAGATGCAGGATTATGGGGTTGTCTTACCACTAGACTAGGACCCCAGCTGCATTCAAGAAAATTATTTGTATTTAGCCTTTTGAGTCTAAATTGATTATGTTTTAATTTATTTATAAATGTCCCATTTCTATCCAATTGATTTTATAATAATTATACATCATTTATCCCATATCATTATATCTTTTACCTCAGATATTACTATGCATGTGTAAGAGACTCTCTCCTACTTATTTTTATTTTCAAGTACTTTTGTGTCCTAATCCTTTAGATTTCCACTTTTTCATGTTGTAATTTGATTTCACACATCCGACTATTTTTCTTATTATTTACATGTAATGAGATAAATCTTTTACTCTCATTAAACCCTTCCTTGAACCTTTATGTGCTCCTGTTATACTACCGAAATTTTTCAGTGATTTTCAAAGACAAAATTTTGTGTTGTGAATACCCATCCTCATTTTCATTCAAGGGTATTCACCTTGATGTAACTATCCTTTATTTATTTCAAAATTAAATTTACGTAACCCAAACTCCTTAATAATAAGATTAAAAATGATGAAATATGTTCTTATTTTGTATGATCTATGTGGAACATAATTGCATGTACATGATATGAATGTGATGGGAGGTCTTGAAATTATATAGTCATCCAATGCATTGGGTAATGTTTTTATCTCATAAGATACCATGTATAGTTCATAGGATGTTGTTCTAAGCACACTATTTTGTGATGTATTGGCATATAACCTTAATATGTGATTATCATTCCATGTTTTATGTTGTTTCTTCATTCCCATATTGCCTTGATGTTTTCATCTTATTTCATGCTTCAATATTAATGTTTATAATTCTCACCCCTTTTATGTCATTGTGATATGCATACTGAATCACATGTATTACATTTATTGTGTTATTTTTTTATTATTACCTTATTAGGATTTATAGATCATGCATTTCTTATAAATGTCCCCAAGTTATATCATGAAGTACTAAAAGATCAATGGATTTTCAAGGTATGTTATGTTGTTTTAAATAATGTTATTATATCCATCTTCCATGTTATTATTATAGGAGCCTAATTTCCTAAAGGCACTAGGCCTCTTAATATTATGTGATTGTATTTAGTGTGTCTTTATGTAATAATTCATGAAATAAGGTATATAAAATATATGGGCGGTCATAATACCAATCTTGGGTGTTTTCACAACTAAACATTTCCGACAAATCCTCATATTCCTATAGTCTATCATCACCCCTAAGGAGAGGATAATTATACATCTAAAAATCAAAATCTTTCTCTATATATGTATATCTTTTTTTATACATTACCTTCCCATGTTTTCAGGAACACTCTCCATATTCCTACCACCTTCCTCAAGAACATGCTCTCTATTAAAAGGAATATCCACATATACATTAATCTAAATAAAAATTAGTTAAGGAACCATGAAAATTTTATCACTGACTATATTATAGCTTCCAAAAACATGTAATTTTGATTCTATATATATATTCATTTATTTAACTTTAAGTGATTTATTCATTTATAATGAAATTTCATTCAACTAGTTGCCTAGAGTTTCAAACAATTCTATTCAAAACCAAATTGTTATCAAAAATAAATTAAAATCACTTTAACAATAAATTTTATATAATGAGATCATTAAAAAAAATTAAAATTCATATGTATTTATTCTATACACATACCTATCATGATTCCTGAACACACTACAAATCTAAATAATTTATGGATACAAACACCCATAGGGAAACACTAATAAATGTCTTATAAGCTATTTTATAGCAACTTATCATATAAAAACTCCATAGGAACTAATGTATTAGAAAAATGTGAATATCTATTCCATTTATGGGTAAATATTTAGTTATCTCAATCCTAATATCTACATATATAAGAAATCCCAATAATATACATTTTAAAACATGCCCTAATGCCATTTTTTGATGAAATCAAACCAAAAGAATGAACCTCAATACCAAATTCATTATCACATTAGGGACTCAAGTACATTCCTAGATCACTAAAGTCTAAAAATTAATTTTTAGGGATAAATATAATCATTTGGTAATGAATTTATATTAAAATAATGAGAAATATTCATGATACACAAATTAAAATTTCCTTTTAATTTCAAAAATAATACTTCAAAAGAATCCATTTAAGGTAAGAAAGGAAACAAATAGTGTATAGAAAAAACTTATTCAAAGGTCCTAACATGACATAATAGACTTAAGGAGATGATACCTATTTAATAGAGATATTTCAAATCATCCAGCATCGCATGATAGAACACCACCACATCAACCCATATCATATCTACTGTGATCCATTACCAATGATATTTAGAGACTAACACTTTATATATCCATGTAATTATTTATTAGCATATGAAAACATTTTTCTTGATTTTATTCCATAAAATAATGTAATCCATGGTTATCTATAGTTCTTTGATTCATAAAAAATAATAACATTAAAAATAGTTACCTATTAATGTTCATATCAAAAACCAAATATGCATTTGCACCAACATGAGTGTCTTACGGAATTCATGTCCCTCACATTTCTCATTAGATATTATGGATTTCTCCATCAAACAAAATTACCAACCCCTATCATTCATACTTAAAAAATCATTATCATTACTGATACCTAATGAATTTAATTTTTTGAAATCATTTTTTATTCAAAAAATGTTTACTAAAATAACCTATCAAAACTAATATCTTGAACTTGACTAAATAAAGATTAAAAAACATGGTTTTTGAAAATTATAATTTTAAAACCAATTCCCATGGTTTAATCGAAAAGTAAATAATTGTTAATTTATTGAATATTGAAAACAAAAATTTATCAAATAAATTTAAAAAAATAATTTTATGAATTCAAAGTATAAGAAATGTTATCAAAGAACATCATTAGTATATAATGTTATCATAATCCATTGAAAAATGAATTTAAGACACCTAACTCAGATAATAAGTCCCAAAACAATCATGAATCCTAAGATCTAGCATTTACAACCATGATCTATACCATAGAACCCTAGAAGTATGAACATGATATCATGGTTTTTTTGTTTATTATTAAAAATCCATAATTTTATTCCTTTAACTTATTTTATCATGATTGATCCCTCTAGAGTTATAAAGAAGAAACAGACAAGATATATACAATTAATTATCATACTTTAAAGATCTAACCATGAATCTAGTTATAAAGACCTGAACTTAAAAATTACTTATTCTAGTGTTTTTAAACTAGAATTTTGATTCGAGGATCTTTTCAGTTTAGAGATTTAGAGAATTAGGAAAAACACATACAAATTAAACTCATACATTAAAAGTGGACACTTATACTCCTTATCCATCTTTTCACTAAAGGAACCCCTTTTAAAATAAAATGTGGTTTCTTTTCTTGACACATATTCAAGTATTTCATAATGAAACCTTCTTTGTCCTTAACAATATGTAAGCCCTGTAAAAAATTTTAAAAATTGGTATGAGAAAAAAAAGGATCGGTAATGGACATAAATAAATAAGACCATTAGTCCAATGAAAATCCATAAAACATTTCCTTAAAATAAAATATACCTTTTCACTAAGAAAAAATATCATCATCTCAAAACGATCATTATATTACCTTTTGGAAATCAATGATTTTAATGAAAACTCATAAGTAAACACAAAATATATAAGTAACTTGGGAAATAATTATACTAAAATGGAAGAACTATATGGTCAACTTCCATACATGTCACTCTTACAAATGGAATAGGAATATGACTAACTCCCAAACATGTCACTCTTACAAATGGAATAGTCATACGATCGACTTCCATACCCAATGAATTTGAGGTTATAACATAAACACTCATCCTTGGTTTATCATGGAACCTCCCATTCTTGGTTTATCATGTAACCACTCTTCAAATGTCCAAGTACCATTATATAATCATAACCCATAATATATTGCAATTTCACCATTTCACTCATAAAATTTCATTTGAAATAAAAAGAAATCATTTCAAGATATTGAAATAATCCATCCATTTTCTAAACCATTTTCATTAATAAAATATACAAAAAAAATGGAATACGGAATTTCCTTATCTTAAAAATGTTAAGGATTATTGAGGAATCCAAATATCAAAAAATGGTTATGGTGGCGGAGAATTAATTGTCGATGTACACTTTAAAAAAAGAACAATCCTTTTATCATTGGTATATAAAACGTCAAACATTACAAATAGATATATTCCTTTTGTAAAAATTTTAATGATATTAAAATTCAAAGTTTTTTTTATACACCTTATCAAATAAGGTGGTACGTAATATCAAAATATGCCTTAATGAAAGGAGATTGAGACGAAGTCCCATACCTCGAGTCTGATTCATAAAGTATGTTCTTTATCTTCCTGAATAATAAAATAAAGTTAATTATTTACTTTATTGATAACATTTTTCAATTTTATTATTTATTTTATATCATTTATATTTATAATATAATAATTACTTAATTATTTAATTTCAGGTTGACTGTTTTGATGATATTCGGTATTTTAGTCCAAAATGACTTAGTATGATGTCTATATCCAAAATTGGTCATTATTAAATAATATATAAAATAATATTCATGAAATAATAGTCACTTTTAAACATTAATTATACTTTTAAATCAAACCATTTATTTATGGTTATGAAAAATGACCAACATTATAATCATGGAGACGGTAGGCTATACATACGCATGAAAAACGTTCCCATTTTTCATTGATCATTCTGGGAAGAAGGTACTTATTATTTTATCTTTCTATAATAGTCCAAATATCATAAATATAATATTAATAATTTAGATATACTTATATATATCATATTTGTGATGTGGTAAAGAAAAAAATCACATCGCTTCATTGAGGTGATAGTTCACACGTACGCACGAACGATGTTATCATTTTTATGTGCATGGAAAGTAAGAACATAATTGATATATTATTCTATTATAATGACAAATATATAATTAATATCATATATAAACATTAATTCCATCATTATAACTAGTCTTGAGATATGGTTATAGAAAACAAATTATATCGGTTCATGGAGGTGATAGTTCACACGTACACATGAACGATTAATTCTTTTCCAATTTGATGAAAGTGGAGATGGATTTAGGTGATGATATTAATATAATAACAAATCATTATATTGAGGATGTTGGATTTATTATTTCATCATGGTTGAATAATATTTGAAGTAAGTGGAAGAAGAAATAAAATAGAACACTTAAATAAAAATGCTACCTCTTCTTCGGACGATCCCCTTTGATTAACACCTTAACACAAATAAGTATGGTGTTATATAGAATTTGGGAGGTATTTTAGGAAGTATTTTGGTCAGATCCTGGCTGAATCAAATGGTTTTTTCAGTTTGAGGAATAGAGATGAATGGGTGCCCTTTTAAAGGAGAGTGGAGGGGCACTCTTTGAATTATTAAAAGTATTAAATTAATATAAATTCATATTCTTTTTCAAATGTCTCCAAAATAAATAATTTATAATACAGGATGATTTTGGGTCGAAATCCCTTCATCCAATTAAAATTATAGAAGTTTTGATAATTTTTTAATCCTTATCTTTTTGTTTTGACCGTTATTAATTATTACTTTGAAATTATGTAATTTACACTTTGAGAGTAAATATAATTATTATAAAATTCAAAAAGACCAAAAATGAGTCATTAATGATATTTTAAAACTTACCCTAATTATTTGGCTGTGGTTTTTTTTAATTTTATTTCATTTAATAAAATATTATTTATTTTAAAATCTCATAAATGTCAATTTTGACACTATTCAATAATTGACTTTTTAAAAATATCATAACAACTTGATTAATTTAAAACAACTACATTAACTCGTCTCTAACATGTCAAGGTCATCCATAAAATTTTTGCATGACATAAAATATTTCAAATTATATTTATTTTAATACTATTATTATCATTTATTTGATTCATCCTTTAATAAATCAATTATTGATTCATAATTGTGTCACAATTAAATTTAATTATTTAATGTATAAAAATTATAAATAAATATCATGATGTATATAAACAGTTTATTTTTCACATGACTGTTTGTAGTTGAATTTATCTTTTATATTACCCTATATAAAAAAATTATTTACTTATTAAAAATATGATTATCAGGTTTTTAATTCTTTTAAATAAAATATAATAAATTTCATATTCTTATCCAAGTGGCTTAAAAATGTTATAATTATGGATTTAAGGTTGCTTTTGGTCAAAACTCACTTATCCAATTAAATTATAACAAATGTTTGGGAATTTTATAATATTATAATCTTATTTATACCTTTAATAACCCAATTTACACTTAACCATGGTAAATAAAATGCTAAAGTTACTATTCATCAAAAAATAAGTTAATGATTAGGTACTACCATGAAATTATCACACAATGCAACAAAAGAAATTGAAATTAATTGTTGTCCTGGGGACTCAACCCCACGACCACACCCCAAACTCCCACCCACCCGAACCACCCCAGCCGACTACGGGGGGACATTCACCAAAGATTTAGTTGTTACTGTTAAATCAAAATTTTCATACTGTTTACAACCATGTATATCTGTTTTTTAAAATTCAATTCATGGAAGTGGATAAATTAAGATTAACACTAATCCCATAGATGTGGAAAGAATGCGTGTAAAATAGACGTTCAAAATTTCAAAAGGTTTTCATATCATGTTTCAATATAAAAAATTACTCCAATGACCTAAATTAGATTAATACATGTATTACTGATCTATTGTGACTTTAAAAATTAGTTTAATGTATAATAATTATTTAAACAAAACCATCAGTTTTTAACAACAATGCTATATTTTTCACAATTCATCAAAAAATGAATCTTTTCAAAAAAATAACAAATATTAAACCAAAGTAAAGTTTGATACTCCATTTCAAAAAGAAGAATATTTTATTTTGTAAAATATAATTTATAATAGTGATAACAATCATATTTAAAACAATTGTGCCATCAAAAGGTGGAAAAACTACCATTTTTTTAGAAGTACTTCTTTTATGTGTAAAATAGGATGTGTTCTTTTATAATTTATAGAAAACACATACAATGAATTTTAAACATTATAATGAATATTATATATATATATATCATTAATATAATCCAATAGTAGTGGTTTGTTTATTTATTGGTATAAAATACCCTTGTGCATATTTAAATAGGTTTTCAAAAAAAACAATTCCTTTTATTTTAAAAAGAATTTTACATTCATTTATAATTAATTGTTTCTTAATCTTGATGTGGAATATCATGTATACTATTGAGCATAATATTTCCTATTAAAAACACGATATTTTAAATTCCCCCCCCCCCTTACAAATTGTATCCTCACAATTTCAACTCAGGAACGAAAACTAAGGTTTGACTTTTCAAAATACCTTTATTTAAATTCCATAGCGGAAGAGGGTTCAATAAAACTTCGACTTAATAGAAATAAAATGAAGTACTAAGTTCACATGAGATTATAAATATTGGGTTTCAATGTATAAAAACATGGATATGGAAGGAAAAATTCAACTATCATATTCTGGTGGAGAGCGATAGAGAACATGTTGAGGAGAAAGTTAACTATCAAAAAACCATAAATTTTTTATGGGTTAAATGGTCTTTGATTTCATAGTATGAAAATTAAATGGATAACGTTTTTTAATATACTTTTCATAGATTTTAGGAATTATATTACTACTTAGACTAAAAACATAAGGAAATATACTTACTTGACAAGTATAGTTTCATCCTTTAATAAATTCCCACCACAAACTCATCTTTTTTTCCAAACAATGAGTATTTGTGATGAATATTTCACACCTAATCACTAGAATCAACTTCTAGATAATAAAATTAATCCAAAAAATATTAACTATCTATTTATCTTATATTTAGACATCAACTAAAACCAAAATGGTTAGTACAAGATAAGATAATTCCTTAAAATGAATAAACATTATATAATGAAAAACTAAATAAATCTCTAAAATTCAATAGTAATACCCAATGTTCAATATAGACAATTCAAAAAAATAACTATCCTTAAAATTCCAAAAAATAATCCAAACTAATATTGAAACCCAAAATTCAGAAGTATTTGATAACATAGTCTTCCATGAAAAATTTTAACATTTCTCTTTAAATAACATCAATCACTCTTAATGTCTCATAGCAAAATTATAATTTCTTAATTCACATAATCTAGAAGATATAATTCCATAATAAAAGAATATAATCTTCCAAAATTTAATTCAACATTTTTTCTCAAATAAAATCCCATAGTATTCTATTAACCTTAATCACATAGGGTCCCCAAAATAACGAACTTCTTCTGAAACAATATTAATCACTCAATAATCAAATCATTTTATAATCCCAAGGTTATCTATTCGATAAAACATGGGTTCCTAAAATCAACTTATTCTTATTCCATTAATATGTTAAAATAAAAATAAAAGTTCATACTAACTAGGGAATCCATGTTGGCCAATGGTAGGAGATGCACCCTTATCTCCCCACGGTTTTGGGTTCGGTTCCTATGGCCTTGCTGGATGTTAAGGGTTCTTACCCATCCTTCTGGTTGTTACCCATCCTGAGGGTTGATCTTTTTCAAAAACTATATAATTTACAAAATATGATAAATACCTCTAAAATAACCATAACATGTTTTAATCTCAATTTTTATCTTATATTGTTCATTTTTCAACCCAAAAGGTAATAAACCATAACTAACTCAAAGGTGAATGTCTCCAAAAATATCATTATTCATCTTAAAATTTCATACCAGAAAGCCTCAAAAGGGTTTATAATACATTAAACTTATAATAAACCTCAAAATTATAAAATAATGATGATATCCAAAACTCTTTATAAAAAATCCTAATCTCCAATGTTTTTTAAACCATACTTTGATACTAATTGTAAGAACTCGGCCTTAAACATAACTTTTTCTAGTGTTTTTAAACTAGAATTAATATTAGAGGGTCTTTTTAGTTTATATTTTTAGATAATTAGGAAAAACACTTACAAATTAAACCCATACATTACAAGTGTAAACTTATACTCAATATCCATTTTTTTCACCAAAAGAAACCCTTTTAAAATAAAACATGGGTTCTTTTCTTGATTCATCTTCAATTCTTTCATCATCACTCCATATTTTTCCTTACCAATATTTAATCCATATGAAAAAAACATTAAACTTTAGTTGAGCACAAAATTCTCAATAAGGGACAAAAAAATAAAACCATTAGTTCAGTGAAAACCCATAAAAAATTTCCTTGACATAAAACTTACCTTTTCGCAATGAAAAATATATCATAATCTCAAAAATATCATTATCTTAACATTTGAAAATCAAAAAATTTCATGAAAACTCATAATAAAACACATAATATATAAGCATGTAACTTGGTAAATAATTATACTAATATGGGATAACCATACGGTCGACTTCCATACAAGTCACTCTTACAAATGGAATAGTCATACAGCTGACTTCCTAACATGTCACTATTATAAATGGAATATACATATAGCTGACTTCCATACCAAATGTATTGGACGTTATAAAAAAACCACCCATCCTTAGTTTTTACAAAACCAACCATCCCTAGTTTATCATGTAACCACCCATCAAATGTCCATGTACCATTATATAATCATAACTTATAAAAGATTTCAATTTCAGTATTTCACTCACAAAATGTCATTTGCAATCAAAATAAATAATTTCAAGATATTGAAATAATAATTACATTATCATTACCATTTTAAATACCAAAATATCCAAAAAATGTAATAATGGATTTCTTTACCTTTTAAAAATGTTAAGTCTTGCAGAGGAATCCAAATATCAAATAATGGTTATGGTGACGGAGAAGTCGTTGTCATCGTATACATTAAAAAAAGAAAATTCATTTTTTCATTTTCATATAAAGTAAAATATTATATATAAAAATATTCCTTTTTTAACCTTTTAATGTTATTAAAATTAAAATGGTTTGTTTATACACCTCATAAAATAAGGTGGTGAATAATATCAAAATATGCCTCTATGAAAGGAGATTGAGTCGAAGTCCCTTACCTTGAGTCTGATTCATCAATAATGTTATTTATATTCCTAAATAATAAATTTATGTTAATTATTTACTTTATTGAGAACCTTTTTCAAGTTTATTAATCTTTTTATATCACTTGTCACCATATTATAACAATTACATAATTATTTAAGTTCACATCAGATGTTTTGATGATATTCGGTACAGAAGTCCAAAATGACATGTTATGATGTCTATATAAAAAAGTGTTCATTATTCCATCATATCCCGAATAATATTCATGACATAATAACCATTTTTAAACCTTAATTATACTTTTAAATGAAATCATTTATGTATGGTTATGAAAAATGAACAACGTTATAATCATGGAGACGGTATGGCGTATGTATGTATGAGTAACGTTCCCATTTTTCATTGATCATTATAGAAAGAAGGTAATTATTATTTTAACTTTAAAAAATTATCATAATATTATAAATATCATATTAAAAAATTATATATACTTATATATATCAAACTTGTGATGTGGTGAAGAAACTCGAATCACATCGCTTTGTTAAGGTGGTAGTTCACAAGTACACACGAATGACGTTGTCATTTTTATCTGCATGGAAATTATAAATATAATGGATATATTATTATATTATAATCATAAATATGTTATTAATATCACATATAAACATTAATTCCATCATTATTACTAGTATTGGGGTATCTTTAAGGAAAATTAATTATATCGGTTTGTGGAGGTGACAGTTCACACGTACGCACGCATGATTAATTCTTTTCCCATATTATGGAAGTGAAGATGGATTTTTGTGGGGATATTAACATAATAACATATCATTATATTTAGTATAATTTATTTACTATTTTATCATGGTTCAATAATATATGAATGAAGTAGAATAATAAATAAAATAGAACACTTAAATAAAAATGTTACCTCTTCTTCAGACAATATCCTTTGATTAACACCTTAACACCTCAAATTATGGTGTTATGCATAAACTAAGTCCTCTATAATTTGGGGAGATATTATATAAGGATTTTAGGAAGATATTTTCTGAACCAAATGGTTTTTTAATTGAAATGAATAAATATGAATGGGTGCCCTTTTATAGGAGAGGGGAGGGGCACTCTTGGGATTATAAAAAGTATTAAATTAATATAATTTCATTTTCTATTTAAAATGGTTCAAAACTAAATTATTTTTAATATAGGAATATTTTTTATCGAAATCCCTTCATCTAAATAAAATTAGACAGGTATTTATAATTTTTTAATCCTTATCTTTTTTTAACCCTTATTAATTCTTACTGTGACATTATGTAATTTACAATTTGAGGGTAAATATAATTACTATAAAACTAAAAAAGAAAAAAATTGAGTCATTGATAAAATTTTTAGATAAAACCAAATAATTTGGACTTAGTTTATATTTTTTAAAATTTTATATCATTTAACAAAATATTATTTATTTTAAAATCTCATAAAGTTCAATTTTAACACTATTCAATAATTGAATTTTTAAAAATATCATAAGGATTTATTACTTTGAAAAAACTACTTTATCAAATCCATAAAATTTAAAATTAATCCATAAAATTATTTTATGGAATCAAATATTTCAAATTATATTTATTTTAATATTATTGATATAATTTATTTGATTCTTCCTTTAATAAATTAATTAACGCATCATCATTCTGTCATAGTTAAATTTAATTATTTAATGTCTAAAAATTATAAATAAATTATAATGATCTATATAAACATTTTATGTTTCAAATTTACTATTTATAGTTGAATTTATATTCTATATAACCCTATATTAAAATTATTTACCTATTAAAAACATTATTGGGATAATTTTAACTTATCTTTAAATAAAATATTATAAATGTGATATTCTTACCCAAATGACATAAAAAGGTTATAATTTCTGAATAAGGATTATTTTAGTCTAAAATCACACATCCAATGAGATCAGGAAAAGTTTTAGTGTAATTTTATAATATTAAAATCTTATTTTTACCTTTAATTACCCAATTTACCCTTAATCGTGGTAAATAAAATACTAAAGTTATTATACATAAAAAAAATTAAGTTGATCCTATTAGATCAAAATTTCATAATTATTTCAACCATTTATTTCCTTATTTCAAAATTAAATTCACGGAAGTGGATAAATTAATTTTAACACTAATCGTGTAGATGTGGCGAGAAGACGGGTAAAAGAGACGTCTAAATTTTCAATAAGTTTTCATATCTAATTTCAGTATAAAAAAATTACTCCAATGACCTAAATTATATTAATACATGTATTAGTGATATATTTTGACTTTAAAAATTATTTTAAAGTATAATAAGTTTCTTAAACAAAAAAAAATTAGTTTTTAAATACAATTCAGTATTTTTCACTATTCATCAAAAAATAAATATTTTCAAAAAATACGAAAAATTTAAAAGAAGTATATTTTGATACTCTAATTCCAAATAAACAGTGTATTTTATCAAATATATTTTATAATAGTGATAAAAACTAAACTTAAAACAAGTGCATCATCAAATGGCAGCAAAACTGCCATTTTTCAGAAATACTTCTTTTATGTGTAAAATTGGATTTGTTCTTATATAATGTCTAGAAAACACATAAAGTTAATGTTAAAAATTAGAATGAATAATATATATATATATATATATCATTAATATAATCAATAAAAAGTGGTTTTTTATTTATTGGTATAAAATACCCTTATGCATATTTAAATATTTTTTCTGAAAAAAATTTTATTTTATTTTAAAAAGGATTTTACATTCATTTATAATTAATTGTTTGATAAAGTTCATGTGTCATATCATGTATGAAATTGAGTACAATGTTTCTTTTTAAAAACTCAGGATGTTACACTACTGATGATTTGACCAATCCTTTAGAGGACAAAGTTTTCCATTGATGGAGAGACCCCACTTACACTATCAAGAACCCCTATGTCCATTAAAAACTATAACAGTCCACTAATAAGTTTTATGTGAGAATAATCATGGTTTAAAAAATTCAAAACATGAAACCTAAAAAAGACTTTGTATTTGAGTATCATGTTCCTCATTTCCATGCACAATACCATACATGCCCCTCTTCTAATAAACCCTAGAATGAATGGTCTCACTAAATGGTTCATACAACTTTTTAATAGATAATGAATTCCTACATTTCCCAAAATGATATCATAAATGGTCATTATATATTTTTCTTTAGATGAGGAACCAAAAATTTTATTCTTTAGGGGGCTTTCAATAACTCTAATTTCAATCCAAATAACCCTCAACACATAAAGTGTACCATGGGTGTCACACTTATTACAAAGGTCCATAGAATCAGGGATATAGTCTACTATAATAGTTTTTAAATCATAATTGAATTTTTAAAAATACATATGGTATATTAGTTATAATTATATCCTTAATAGGAGAATAATTACATAATTTTGTTTAAAATAATATTATATATTTAGATCATAATGTTATTACAAATTTTATGATATATTAAAATAAAATAATCAACCTCTTTTTTTTAATTTATATTAGTTTAATTAAATATATCTTACATAATACTAATAAATAATTAAATATTATTAACTATGTAAAAACAATAAGGTGTGATTATAAATGTTAATCATTATAGTTATCATGTATAATAAATATTTCTAACATAAATTTGGTTATATTACTACTTGGTTAAAGTGTAAATTTGTCAACTTTCATTCCAAAATAAATCAAATAATTAGATATATAAATCCTAATTTATGTATTATAAAACAATAGTATTATTAAAAAAATACTCCATGTTAGTCAAATTTAGGTGATATTAGTTCATATATGTTAGAAAATCCTTAAGTATTATTTTAATAAATTTCTTTGCATAACTGTTCTCATTCCAATATTTCAATAACCCTTTTAAAGAATTTTGATTTACAAAACGATATGTTTCATTAAAATTTAATTTCATTCAGTTATAATACAAATGGATCTAGATTCATGTGATATCAATTCCAATAGTTAACAAATTATTAAATAATCATTATCCGAAATTTTTACTTATAAGAGTGATCGTTGGATTATTTTGTTCAGCTTATACATAAATTTTGAATTATAAATATATATATATATATATATCTTTGTGTGTGTGTGAAATATAATTTACATTATTCTAATAATATTGGTTATTATATTGTATATAGGTAAAAAAATGAACCAAGTTTCATTGTCCTAACATTTTATTAGAAAACTAGTCTATTTTATCATTATGGAAGGTGAATTTTCAAATATAGAATAATATATATTACTAAAATATATATTCAATAATTATTATACATATTATGAAAATATAAATTTAGTTTTTTTAGATCAAAAATAACCCAACAATTATTATCCATATTTTCATATAGAAACAGGGTTTTTTGATCGTTTTAGATACAAAATAAATGAACTCTGATTTAGGAAACAATATATATTATTAAAAACTACTTTTAATCATTACCATATAAAATTAGGTCATATATTTTCATCATTATTATCTTGATCTAATTTCATTAGAACCCCATATGAGTTTTTCAATTAACCAAGTGTGAGCCCATATACTCACCTCTACTATCCTACAAGATGGTGACTAGAACTGAGGGAATAAATATTAAAAATTAGAAGTATTACCCTCTAGAAAACATAGCAATATAGTATAAATTAAATGAAAATCACCATATCATAAATAATGGGGTATTGATGATATAACAACCCTTATCTTTATTTCAGACTTAAACATAATTTATTACATAAACTCTTCACTTGATACAACATGGAAGATATAGAGGTATAGTGTCTTTAGGGCTTAGGAAAACTACCTAACAACTTAAAACATAAAACACACAAAATATTTATTGAAAACTTCCTTTACATGACCACTACATTCCCTCATACTTATCATTGCATGGGATAACCTGAGGACATTTATAAGAGAAGGTTGAGCTATAAAGCCTAGTAAGGAAATAAACATGGAATAACATGAGGAATACAATACATGATATAAAATATTCATATCAATGGAGCACAATAGAAACATGAACATAAAGTCATGATAAAGCATGATAATCATAACATGTAAATGTGGCAACAGCACTTAACATGGAATTAGCATGAGCCAAGGCTCATTGGACAGGGAGCATGAGTAAAAACTCATTGCACATTAATCACAAGTAAAACCTAGTTTCACTTGAATTATCATGATTCAACACCCATTTCACATGACTTTTCATGATACTATACTTTACCCAATGCATTGGAGCGCTATTAGGGCGCACCCTTCTTAATCATTTCATTTCATGCATAAGTGTTCCACATAGATCATACAATATGGATTCATTGACATAATAATTCATTACAAGAATAAGAGATGTGAAATAAATAAATTTAAGTCCTCAATAAACAAATAAATGTCCATAAATTTGAATTCCCTTGATAGAAGAGTGGGTATGGTATTCACTAAACAATGATTTTGGCATGGAAATTTTGGTGTAATTTCGGTAGCATAACGACGTCAAATAGAAATTCATAAAATGGGTTGATGAGAGTGAAAGGGGTCTACCATCATTTATAAATTAAATTTACAGTAATGGTATCATGGGACATAATATACCAACATATTTAATGGAATTTAGATTCATAATATAAAATAATTTCTTGAATGTAAATGAGGAGGTAAAAATTCCTTATGGAATTTCGGTATGGTAATGGGTATATATGGGGGAATTAATGAGAGATAAAGGGGACTCTAATCATTAAAAAATTAAGATAACATTATGGGGGAGGTAAAAATCATACCCCAACATTTATAATTGAAAATAAAATGGTATAACAGTATTAAGAAACTTGGATAAAAAGAGGAAGATAAAAATCCCTTACTTGGAAGTGTGATCCCAATGACTTGGGAGGGGCATGAAAGAGAATTTTTTGGAGCTTGGGGCACATTGGGAGGATTCTAAAGAGAGGATGGAAGAGTTTGGAAGAAATACAATGTCTTTTAGTGAAGATTAAGTGAGATCTTGGGTGGGTTTATATAGGGAAGGAGAAGTAATTCTTTATTATTTAGGTTTGGGACACCTCACATTAAACTAATAAAAACCACAAACCTGCCCATGGTTTTTGCCCATGGTTTTTTCCAAATGGGGGTGGAAAACAATATTTTATTATCCTAATTTCATAACTTCTTAAAATAATAGGGTGTATTATGTGGAGGGGAGTCACACTCTCAAGGAAAACAATTTAAAAGAACAAAATGTTTTATAAGCCTTGAAGGGTCCACTAAAGCTTTGTAAAATAAATCAAACAAACCCAAAATCGAATTATTTTAATGGTAAAACATATATTGGACGAAAATAATATTTATAGTATTTTATTACATCACTATTGGGTCATTATGATGTCATAAAACACATTATATATTTAAACGGTATTTAATTTTTACCCAAAAATTTAACTATCTCAGAAAATTATGAAAAATTCACCGTTGGATAATTTTTGAAGACCTGATTCCAAAAATAATATTCATTTTACCTAAATAATTTTCTAAATATTTTAATTTTTACTTTTAAAATAAAAATATACATTTATCAAAAATTCGTGGGTTTGGACAAAAACAGCTTTTAAACCTTAATAAAAATTACAATTTCATTCATAAAATTATAAGATCATTCATATTTAATAAAAAGTAATTTAATAATAATAATAATTTATTAAAATATTATTAAATTCAAAATTCCATTAATTCGTCAAAATATATTTCTTATTTGAATATTAAATAAAAATACTATTTTCACTTTAAAAACTATTTACAAAGTAAAAAATAATAAAATGAATGCATATTCATTATTATATACAAAATAATGAACATAATTATAGTTCTAAGTTCTTATTACATAAACCCTTATAACACCCACATAATACCTAAGAGTAAGGTGTGTGATGGTGACAGACTCTTGGGGTGGCTCGGATAACATCGCTCGGGTGGTAATCTCTATTAACTTCCACTTCTCCCATAGTTGGTTCTGCTCAAGCTTAACATGTTCATGCTTGGCTTGGGCTTGGTCAAGAGAGAATCCCAATGATGCCACCTCCTTTCTGAGATCCAACAAATGGGCTTCGTATGGGGCAAGTCTACTGGATGAGACCATCGCTTCCTTTGTCTGAGTAAATTGGATTTGTTAAAGCCCCGTATTTATACTAATCTTATGATCACTATTCAGCATCTATATTAGAAACAGTCACAATTATTAATGGTATTTTAAAATCCAAACAGATAAAACCAATGAATTTCATATTTTATATAAACATTTTACATAATGATACATTTAATTAGATCAAGTGGAATTTCCATTAATGAAAGTTTGGGTCGTTACAATCTCCCCCCCCCCCTTAAAAACAATTGTGTCCTTGCAATTTCTTTTTCCCACACTAAAATAGGCGTGGGTAACTCAACTTCATCATTTCCTCTAATTCCCACATCTCTTATTCAAACTTGTGGTTTCACCATAACACCTTAACGAGGGTCATTGTCTTATTTCATAGAACTTTTTCTCAACAATCTAAGATATTCACTGGTTGCTCCTTATAAGAAAGATCATCCTCTAGTTTTACTACATCTAAAGACTGTACATGTGAAGGGTTTAGTATGTACTTCCTTAAGAGGCATACATTAAAGACATCATGTACATTGGCCATGGTAGGTGGAAGTTCTAGTCGATAGGCCACAGCCCCAACACGATCAAGAATCTCTAAGGGGTCAATGTACCTAGGACTTATATTCCCTTTATTTCCAAACCTCCTGACCTTCTTCCATGGAGATATTCATAGAAATACCATGTCTTCAACTTTAAACTCAAGGTCTCATTGACAGTTATCTACATAACTCTTCTATCGACTCTAGGCTGCCTTGATATGATGATGAATGGTTTTCACCTTATCCACCATTTGTTCGACCATTTCTGGTCCTAGAAGATTATGCTCACCGACATCATCCCAACATATCGGTGTCCAAAACCTATTTTCATATAGGGCTCATAAGGTGCCATTCAGATGCTTGAGTGGAAACTGTTATTATAAGATAACTCAACTAGAGGAAGATGTTGATCTCATCCTCCTTTGAAGTCCATTGAGCATGCTCTCAACATGTCCTCAAGTTTTTGGATAGTCCACTCAGATTGGCCATTAGTTTGAGGATGATAAGTCATACTGAAGTTCAGCTCAGTATCCAGAGCATGTTGAAGACTCTTCTAAAACATAGATGTGAATCTTGGATCTCAATCGGATACAATGGATAGTGGTACCCCACACAGCCTTACCACATATATGATATATATTTTTTCCAGTTGATTCATTGAGAAATCCTCCCGAATTGTAATAAAGCGTGCAAACTTTATAAGACGATCTGCAACAACCCAGATTGCATTATTTCCATTGGATGTCTTTGGAAGTCTGGTGACAAATTCCATGGTGATGTTCTCTGATTTCTATTCTAGTATGGTTAATGGTTGCATCATCCCCTTAGACTTCTATCTCTCAGACCTCACTTATTGACACACCAGGAACTTTGATGTATATTCAGTGATCTTTTTCTTCATGTTATCCCACCAATAATGCTCTTGGATATCTCAATACATATTTGTGTTTCCTGGGTGAATAGAGAAATTTTAACTATGTGCATCATCCAAAAGTTCCTTCTTTAGCTCCGAACTTGATGGAACACATAGTCTTTTCCCAAATCTCACAATTACTTCTTTATTAACATTGAACTCTGAGGATTTCCCTTTTCTGATAGCTTCCACTTTCTTCTGAATTCTCACATAATCATTTTGAGCATCCTTTAACCTTTCCAAAATAGACATTTGAGCAATATTTTGTGAAAGGGTTGATGATGTTCCCTTCTTTATGATTCCCATTTCCATGTTCATCAAATATATGAAGATTGGATCCTTCCCAATTATCATCAGTGATAGAATCATTGGTTCCTTTATACTTAGATCGTCTTCCACCTTGTTCACTTTCCCAAGGAGGTAATGGATTGAGAATTCATAGTCTTTGATCAGATCTAACCATCTTCATTAGCACATGTTCAACTATTTCTATGTGAATATATAATTGAGGCTTTTGTGGTCCGTATATATTTCACACTTCTCCCCAAAGAGATAATGCCGCAAAATTTTTAAAGCGAATATCACCACAACCATCTGCAAATCTTATGTTGGATAATTCGGCTTAGGAACATTCAATTTCATTGAATCATATGCAATGACTTTGTCATTTTACATCAACACACAGCACAGGACTTTCTTCGAAGCATCACTAAATACCACAAAAATTTCTTCACTTGTGGGTAATGTGATCATGGGCACAATGATAAGCATCCTTTTTAACTCCTTAAAGATTCTTTAGATTCATCACTCCAAGGAAACTTTACTCCCTTCGAAGTTATCTTGGTAAGAGGGTTGGACAATCATGAGAAATTTCTCACAAATCATTGATAATATCTAGTTAACCCCAAGAAGCTATGGATATCTATTACTGATGTTAGCCTCGGTGATCCCTCTATTATAGCTATCTTGGAGGGATCCATAGATATCTCATTTCTTGTGATGATATGGCCCAAAAATGAGACCTCCTTCAACCAGAACTCATACTTATTGTACTTTTCATAGAGCTTCTCCTTTCGCAAGGTCTCTAGTACGGTTCTTAGATTCTTCTCATGATCCTCCTTGGTTTTGGATTATATTATAATATCATCTATAGAGAATACCACAAATTTTTCGAGGTAATCTATAAATACTCTATTCATTAATTCCATGAAGATTTCTGGAGCATTAGTGAGTCCTAAATGAATTACTATGAATTCATAGTGCCTGTATCTTGTACGAAAAGCATTCTTGGGGATATCTTCCTTCCTCACCCTTACTTGATAATATCTCGACCGCAAATCTACCTTGGAGAACTATTGTGCTCCACATAGCTGATTGAACAAGTAATCAATTCGTGGGAGAGGATATTTGTTCTTTATCATGATTTTGTTAAGCTCATGATAATCGATGCAAAAGTGCATTGACTCATCCTTCTTCTTGATGAAGAGGACTGGTGCAACCCATGGTGAAGCACTTAAGCATATAAACCCTTTATCTAGATTCTCCTGTAGTTGTTTATTTAGATCCTAAAGCTCCACAACATCCATTCTATATGGAGTATTGGATATTGGAAATTCCCCAGGTATAAGATCAATTGAGAATTCAACATCTCTTCTAGGAGTAAGACCAGACAATTCCTTGGGAAACACTTCAGCGAATTCCCTCCCAATAGGAATGTCTTCAAGGATGGTTTCCTCCTTAATCTCAATCATTTGAGCTAGATATGCATTCTCATAGGGCAGTAATATCCACGCTTGAAATAATGGAGCTAAATAAGATTCATATTCCTCCTCGAACTTGTACAGAATCAGGGGTCAATTCTTCACATGGATATTTCTTTCCCTCTCGCAGTAATTTATATTGGACCTATATAGGGAAAGCTAATACATGCCAATAATTGCATCAAATTCCACTAGAGGGAGTATGATGCGGTTTTTCAGGAATTTCAATCCACCGATTATGATAGGGGAGGAGTTATATTCATGGGATGCAATGATTTCCTCATTTGTTGTACTCACCGAAATCTTCACTTCCATGATTTGTAGTGGTGTTGGGATTGTTCTACTAAACTTTTAGGATATAAAAGAATGTGTAGAACCGGAATAAAAAATTACATTCACTATTCTTGAATGAATAACTAGCGTACCGATCACCAATTCGTTGTTGGGGTTCACTTCGGCAGTAGTGATGGAAATATCTCTCCCTTGCTATCTTGGAGGTTGTTGGTTGCCTCCAAAAACCCTTGGCTTTGGGAACTGATTTGTAAGGTGCCCTGGTTCTTTGCAGCTGTAGCAATGAACAATGCAATGAGGTTCAAACAGAGTGTTCCTATCCTCTGTTGCAGCTGTGGGTTTTCCTTGCCGATAGCTAATCGCTAGGTTCCCTTCTCTTCCACACCTAAAGCATTTTCTCATCCCTTCAGGCAATTTCCGGGGTGCTTCTTTCCACACCTTTGGAAAGTGGGTGCTGGATTTACTTAGCACTATTGGATTTTTCCATTGGACAACCAGAATTGAATTCTACCTTACGCTTCTTCTCAACATGATACCCCTAAGATTAATCGATCTCTATTTCGAACTATAGGGCACATTGGAAAATTTATTCAGAGTTTTCAAAGTCACGGATCACCGGCGCTTTCTGCAGGCTATGTTTCAGCCCACTAAAGTAGTGGTCAACCTTGCATTCAGGGGTAACAAAAAAGATGAAGGCGTATCATGAAATCCTTGTTATGTTTTCCTCGTACTCTCTGACAGATTTGTCATCTTTCTGCTTGAGGGCAAGGAAGTCCCTTTCCATCTTAAGCTATAGGGTGCGTAGAAAATATTTATCATAGAACATCTTCCAGAAATCATACCATTCCAACACCTCTATCTCCTCCTCGGGCTTCATACTTTTGATCAATGTCCACCATTGATCAGCTTCACCCTCCATATGATAAGCAGTCAGGAGAACCTTCTCTTATTCAGAACATTGAAGGATGGAGAAGATCCTTTCAATGGAGTTGATCCATTGATCGGCGATTGAGGGATCAGATGATCCATTAAAAGTAAGATGTCTTTTTCTCATGAAGCTCTCGATATAGAATTGTTCTTTATTAGGGGGGTTGAACATTATTCTTGACCCATGTTTCTATTCAAATCATGAGTTAACTGAGATAGAATCGTGAAAAAGTACATGATTCCCACTCCCATCATATTGGGCATCTCATTAGCACAATCATCACATTGATATTCACATCGGTTGTTAGCCCGAGTCCTCCTATTACCGTCCATTGGATGAAATTAAAAGAAAGTTAGGGGTAACAAATAAAAGGTAATACAAGGAAAAAATGGATGACTTATAAATAACATTTATTTCCTTAACTTATGAATCCATAAGCTTTAATCTATTCTATTCATGATCTACTTTCTAACATATATTCTTAGGGGAATTTTTCTAATTCCCTTAATAAGGGTTCATACTAAGATTGTGAATTTAAAAAAGCATATCCCTCGAGAGTTTCATAACCAAGAGTGTAGAAAAGTCCATTTTTGTGTACTAGGATATCCCGAGTCAAGCCCTAAACTCCCTGTCGGGGTTTTCACCCCTAGGTACATCTGTGCTAGAGCCGCCTCTATCTGCTCGTATCCATACAGGGATGTATTTTCTTGATAAACCACTTACTCAATACTCAAAAAAAACTTAGGGAAATTTTTATTGTACTTATTCTTGTCTCTAAGGCTTTAATAGGGTTTTCCAATCCTAATCCCAAAAATAAATAAACATATACTTTGATACCAACTATAACAACCCTACTCTTTATTTCACACTTAAACATAATTTATTACATAAACTCTTCACTTGATACAACATAGAAGATCGAGAGGTCTAGTGAATTTGGGGCTTAGGAACATTACATAACAACTTAGAACATAAAACACACAACATCTTTATTGGAAACTTCCTTTACATGACCACTACATTCCCTCGTACTTAGCATTGCATGGGACAACCTGAGGACATGCATAAAAAAGGGGAAGATATAAATCCCAGTAAGGGAATAAACATGGAATAACATAAGGAATATAATACATGTTAGAGAATAGTCATATCAATGGAGCACAAGAGAAACATGAACAAAAAGGCATGATAAATCATGATAATCATAACATGTAAATGTGGCAACACCACTTAACATGGAATCAGCATGATTTAAGGCTCATTGCACATGGAGCATGAGTAAACCCTCGTTAGACATGAAGCATGAGTAAAAACTAGTTTCACTTTAATTATCATGATTCATCACCTATTACACATGATGTATCATGATACTATACTTTACTCAATGCATTGGAGAGCTATCATGGCGCACCCTTCTTAATCATTTCATTTCATGCATAAGTGTGCCACATAGATCATACAACATGGATTCATTAACATCATAATTCATTACACAAATAAGATATGTGGAATACATAAATTTAATTCCTAAATCAACAAGTATATGTGAATTAAGGTGAATTACCATGATTGAGGAGTGGGAGTGGTATTCACTACATAATGATTTTGGCATGGAAATTGTGGTGTAATTTCAGCAGCATAACGATGTCAAATAAAAATTCATAAAATGGGTTGATGAGAGTGAAAGGTGTCTATCATAATTTATACATTAAATTAACTATAATGGGATCATGGTACATAATATAAAAACATATGGAATGGAATTTAGATGCATAATATAAAAGAATTTCTTGAATGTAAATGAGAAAAGAGAACTTCCTTACAGAATTTCGGCATGGTAATGGGTATACATGGGGGGAATTAATGAGAGAGAAATGGGTCTATAGTCATTAAAATATAAATAGGACAGTATGGGGGAGGTGATAAATCATACCCCAACATTTATAATTTAAAATAAAAAGGAATACCAATATTAGGAAACTTGGATAAAAAAGAGGAAGATGGGAATCCCTTACTTGGAAGTGTGATCCCAACGGCTTGGGAGGGGCTTGATAGAGAATTGTTGGGATATTGGGGAACCTTGGGAGGATTATAAAGAGAGTAGGGAATAGGTTGGATGAACTCCAAGGGCTTTTAGTGAAGAGGAAGTGGGATCTTGGGTAGGTTTATATAGGAAAGGAGAAGGAATTCTTTATTATTTAGGTTTGGGACACCTCACATTAAACTAATCAAAACCACAAACCATCTGAGGTTTTTTGCCCATGTTTTTTTCCAAAGGGGAGTGGAAAAAATATTTTATGAGTCCAATGGTCTAAATTCTTAAAATAATATGGTTTCTTATGTGGAGGTGAGTCACACTCTCAAGGAAAATAATTTAAAAAGACAAGATGGTTTATAAGCCATGAAGGGTCCACTAGAGCTTTGTAAAATAAATCAAACAAACCAAAAATATCATTATTTTAATGATTAAATATATATTTTTTGAACATAATGTTTATAGTATTTTATTACATCACTATTGGGTTATTATGATGTCATAAAACACATTATATATTTAAATGGTATTTAATTTTTACCCGAAAATTTGACTGTCTCAGAAAATTATGAAAAATTCACCATCGGATAATTTAAATTTCCTGATTCAAAAAATAATATTAATTTTATCTAAATAATTTTCTAAATGTGGGAATTTTTACTTTTAATATAAAAACCAACATTTATCGAAAATTCAACGGTTTTGAGAAAAACAGCTTTTAAACCTTAATAAAAATTACAATTGCATTCATAAAATTATAAGATCATCTATATTTAATAAAAAATAATTTAATAATAATAATATTTTATTAAAATAATATTTAATTAAAAAATCCATTAATTCATCAAAATAGATTTCTTAGTTGAATATTAAATAAAAATATTGTTTGTGCTTTAAAAACTATTTACAAAGTAACAATAATATAATGAATGTATATTCATTATTATATAAAAAAATGCACATAATCATAGTGCTAAGGTCTTGTTACATAACCCCTTATAACACTTTCATAAGACCAAAGAGTAATGTGTGCGATGGTGACATACTCTTGGGGTGGCTCAGATAACATCACTCGGGTGGTAATCTCTATTAACTTCTACTTCTCTTGTAGTCGGTTCCGCTCAAGATTAATGTGTTCAATCTCAGCTTGGACTTGGTCAAGAGATAATCTCAATGAAACCACATCCTTTCTGAGCTCTGAAAAATGGTCTTTGTACGGGGAAAGTATACTAGATGAGTACATCACTTCCTTTTTCTGAGTAAATTGGATTTGTTAAAGCCCTATATTTATACTAATCATTTGATCACTGTTCAATGGCTATATTTGAAACAGTCACAATTCTTAACACTATTTTAAAATCCAAAAACATAAAACCAATGAAGTTCACATTTTATATAAACATTTTACATAATGATACATTTAATTAGATCAAGAGGAATTTTTATTAATGAAAGATTGGGTCATTACAGAAGATATATGATATTATGAACAAATTGTAATGTTTTAATTTCATTAAACATAAAGAAATTAAATACAGTTGCATCTATGAAAAAACAAACACAAAATACCAAAAATATTGTAATGAAACAATTTAAAAAATATTATCACAACACCAGATCTAATCTGTCACCAAACTCGAGGGGAATTCCTGGTTTCCTGAGTGGGAAAAAGACACCAAGGGCATCAACACTGAGAATTGGGAAGGTTTATCCTAAAATAAAAAGGTTAAATAAATTAATGAAATCAAATAATAAATCACTATATATCCAATATAACACCTTACAATGTAATATAAGAAACTCAAAATGTTCTCATAAGCATTATACACCCAATAAAAGTGACATGAGACTGAAGATAAAAGGAGATACACCATTGAATCTACATGTCACACAAAACTAATTGCATGTCACCACCTATATTGCTCCATAATTGTGACAATGGTCCCTTCCATAGGAATGGAAGTTCCATTATTTTCACAAGAAAAACAAATCTAGAGGAGAAAATCTACAAATAATTGGGGTGTATGTAGGGTGTAAGAGAATATTCCCAATGGAATACCACAACATACTCCATGTGAAAACCTTATAAAATAAACCATTACCATCTATCTTGAACTATATATACATAAATAGGATTTTTCATATTATTTAAAACAAATTTCTTAGAGATGTTATTTTTAAAATAATTCCTTTTGAAAAAAATAAAACAAGTTATGCAATTATAATGAAATTATGCTAATATAAGTACGGTCTTAAAAATTGAAAATTAATCATTTGTAAAAATTAAACTAAATATCAAGGGATATAACCTAGGTAAATACAGTTTTAAAACCTTAAAACCTTTATTTAAACATATTTTCCTTGTAGAAAATTTTCATGGGAGTGTAATGTCAACATGGTTGATCATTTAAGGGAACTTCATTTCCCATTTTAAGTATAAAATGGAGAATCGTGTACTATAATAAGTAACAAAGGTACCACTATATCCTATAAATAGAAATTTAGGATGTGGAATTTTCTAAAATTTGAAATTTAGGGAGCCCTATATCCTAAAAAATAACTTCATCAATTATCAACACATTTCCTAGGATCCTACCTCGATACCCAGGGTTTCCCATGAGGTATTTACTAATTTAAATGTTTTTAGATCAAAAACAATTATTGAATCCATTTCATTTATATAAGGGTCCTTGTTTTAAATAAATCGAGTCTCATATATGTACCTCAATTCAATTTGGTTTCATGAACATAAACATTTATATTTTTTAGAAAAACACTTTACATAATCCAAACACTGTTTATTCAAAGGGGTTTCTACAAAAAATAACTTCCATAAATCATTATAATTCAGTTATAATTATTTTATTAACAAATCTCTGTATGTTCTACAGAAAATCATAAGTGAATTTTTTAAAAAAATAGTTTTTTATTTTTTATTAAATAAAGAAAATTATATACATTTTAAATAATTAAACCACCACACCCCTTGAAAAAACATGCATTAACTATAATAAAGATATAAGTAGTATTTAAAGGAATTAAAATGATAAAAATTTATATTTAATTTAATTTCTATAAAACTAATTATTATTGGAGCATTAAATATAGGAGAGCACATATAGTCACTGATCATTACTGATTAGTTAATAATTTATTTAGGTAGTGGTCACATAATACCCTCTATTTAGATCTAAGGAACAATAATCAATAAATTAGAAAACAAAAAACATAATAATTAATAAATCTATCAAATAAATAAAAGTATGAAAAACTATTGAAGAGAAATAGTTTGAGTATCAAACTGTCATCCAAGTATAGATGACACGTGTCTGGATACTTTAACCCACAGAGTGAAAATCCATATAGAAGTGTGGTGTTTTTCCATAACATGGAGAAACCCCAGAAATTAAGGAACCATATGTTAGAGAAATAATAAATAGAAGGAGAGAAATGTGGAAAAAGGGATATCTGTGAGAAGAGGAGGATCCTTTCCTTGATGATTGTCTAAGAAGAGTTGAAGAGGAGATTCTAAAAGTTAAGGGAGAGAGTCACCCTTCGCCATTATGCATGTTGAGATAAATGAGGGTGGTAGGGGGATTTCCCTCTCTTTCTCAAAAAAATAAATATATATAATATTAATAATCATATTTTAATTATATCAAATGATATTTTTAAAGACTTCCTAAACATTTAATACAAACATATTATGTCTCATTTTAATCACCCAACTATCCACATTAAAATCTATATTCCACATATGTGAATTAAATATAATATTTAAATAATAATATCAATAACAAAAAATATACATGACACTCAAAACATATATTTTATAAGAAATTATAAGTTAAATAATTAAGAAACTTCTAATTCATTTCAACTTCATACAAAACACTAGAAAACAATCCAAAAACAATCCAATAAGAAAATGTAACATGTATTAGGAAGTCCTGGAATTAAATTTTATGGTTCATTAATCATTCTTGAAATTACATAAATAATAAATATATTTAAATAATAATGGTGAAGGGGTTATAATTTTTTCCACCATAATACTTCCCACACTCAAGAGGCCCCACATATGTATTTTTATTTAAATACCAAGTTCAATTTTAGTTGATATGAAATGAACATTTTGAAAACGTGATTCCAAAATAATGTTTAGTTCCCTTATAAAATAAAACACCTTGAATCATAATATAACTTTCTATTATCACTTTCATTCTCATGATGGGTTCTCACCTCCCTTTTAATTATTATATGACACATCAACTTACACAATGGATCAATGTAATGGAACATCATAATGCAGGTAGATACTCCTCACAATAATCAAGCACTATATAAAAAATAATTTATTACTATGAACCCTTTATTATTGGGATATTTCACCACCTTGAGTACTGAGTAATAAATTTGAAACTTTTATTTCTCAGAAATACCCTTTTATATTGACATAAATTATTTATTTTGGACAAAATGCATCAAAAAAATTTATTTCATAAATCAACAATAATATATAAAAACCCATGTTTGATATAAAAAACCTACATAAACAAAATTTAAAATTATTCAAGGATAGCTCAGGTTTTCCACCAAATAAGGAAAATTGAATATTACAACTTAAAACTCTATTATAGAGACATGATATGGATCTGTTAAAAAAAGATCTTGCAAAAAAACTTATAAGATACTTTTAAAGCTTATTATAAGCTTCAGTTTTTTAACTATTGGAGCACATATCAACACTCATATCAATACTTATGGTTTATTAGAGTTAGGATTCTTTTTCTAACATCTCCTAATATATTTTAAATATAAAAATACCATAAAAATAATATATGAGTTTCTATGGTCAAAAGAGGATCAAAATATGTTTTCTAGGTTTTTCCTACATTGCATGAGTACATTTCATGGGCTTTGGACCATGCACACTATCCGTGAAACGCATTTCACCCGAACAGGGTTATTTTTTGAATAATTTTGGTGCAAGGTGATTCTAGAGAAGTTCAATTTTCTAGTGAGGGGTTTTGGAACCACGTTCTTCCAAATGATAAAAACATCAAACATCTGGGTGTTAACATGGAATCAAGGTGTTACTACTGTAGGGAACCATAGACTGAAACCACTGATTATATGTTATTCAAGGGAAAGTGGGAAAGAATAGTTTGGAACTCATTCAGTGGATTTAGTGGTTTGTTTACTCAGGAGGGATTGAGTGTGTCTTTTTTGTATTTTTTTCAGGGAGATGGGAGCTTTGGTCTGAAGAGGAAGGTTAAAACCCTCATCCTCCCAACTGGATTTTGGTGCCTCTAGAAAATATAGAATAAATCCTACCACAAGGGTCTCCTAAGAACTAAAATATGAATAATTATTAATACTTGGAAAACCTTTTTGATCTAGTATGCCTTTGTAAGAAATATAATGAATCCCCTTCCTTGAGATCACTTTTTGGATGTTACTCCAACACCCAAAAGTGATCCCAATGTGAGGTAGGGATGATGGGTTCATTGGTTCTCACATCACTCGAGATCAAATATGAACACTAATGGTTCGTGAAATATGGGTTTCATGCAATATGGGGTAATTGTACGGGATCCTAAGTTCCCTATCATTCTGACCTTCTATTTTTATCTCAGAAGAGGTGACTCTCTCCAAGTGGAAGCTCAAGTGATGTTAATTGTCCTCCTTTTATACAAGTTAAATAATATCCATCCTAGGGCTTTTGAAAATAATTATATCTCCATTTATAATTCCATTTATGGTCTTATACCTACACTGTGGCCTATTGAGTATGTTATTCATAGGCGCAAGGGGCTCATACCCAACCACATAGAGGTTCTTCATGCGTGATGTAAAGGGAATAAAGTTATGGATTTTCTTGATTACAAATTGAACCAACATGATTAGATTACTTGTTTTTCAGGGATCAAGTCTTTTTTGGTAGAGGGGGAGAACCATTTAAGAGTAGACGGTCTTGGTCTCAACTACTTTTGACACCCATGACCCCTTGGTCCTTTCCCTTTATTCTTTTTCTTCTTTATCTTTTTTTCATTTTATTTTTTTGATGTTCTTGTACTCTTGGTAGAATAATTCAATAAAATAATAATAATTTTTTCTAATGAATTACATTGATTATACTCACTTTATCATTAATTTCATTGGTATATTGTTTATAATATTCATAACTTTAAAGTATATTAATCAACTCAACATGTAATTTGCGTAAATTATATTCAAAATCATCCATACCAATTCCAAATATGTATGTTTTGGAATATTACATATGATATCTTAATGAATTATCAATTTTTTAGTACATATAAACTCTAAAAAATCCATTAAACATCATGAATTTAATTCAAGATTAATAGATTTATGGAATATCTAACAAAAAAACATATCCCAAATTCAAAATTTTACCAAACACTAAGGAAATAACCATCAAAATAAAAGGCTAATATAAAACTAATTTTCCATATATAATCATAAAATCCAAATCTAATATACCCCTCCAATTTCTGAAATAATATAAAATCACATAACATTAAAACAACATTTTTGAGAGGCTCACAAAATCAAATAAGGCCCCAAGCCTCATATTGGCCAAAATTATTAATATATTACTCCAATATGTATTAAAAATAAAAATCATGTTTTTAATAATTTTAAACACAAAATAAACTCTCTCTTTTTTGAATTATCCTAAATAAAAAAATCCATTTTCCCATTTCAAACCATTCAAAAAACTTAATCCCAAAATAAGACTTGAAATCAAAATGAAAACTAGAATTTCACCGATAAATAAATTCCCTAAATATTAAAAAAATCTATATTCATGAAATATACACTTATAAGTTAAAAATGATATAATTTAACATGTTTTAACAAAGCTTACTTACCATAATTACTATAATATTTTAAGTTTAAAAATCATATCATAACTCACCCAAAAATATGACACATAATCTCTATCTTCTTAAATCTTAGACTAAATGATTGAAATAATTTAATTAAATAATTGAATTCATCTTCTAAGTTTATTATATAATTTTTAAAAAATAATTTCATTAAATAAAAAAATTATAAAAACTCCTAATAAATATAGGTGAATATTTATCAAACCATTCACATGAATTAATTAATAAAATAAAATAATTTTTTTTATCTTTATATTTATATTACAGCATACATTCAACAACATGAAATAAAAATAATTAAAAATGAACATCCATAAAAGATACACCAAGAAAAATATACATAAAATCAAATTAAACACACACTAAACATTTTTCTAGGTAATAAAAATAAAAAATTAATAAAAAATTATTATATATATATATGTATATATATTCCATTTTATAATATTCATGGTTAGTTCAAAAAACATCTAAAGATAGCATTTTTACACAAAATAAGTTTTAGATTTTTTATTGTGTATAATGAAACCAACCCAAGACCAATGGTTTTCCAGGATACATATTTCAAAAGATATATATTATAACAAAACACTGTCCATTTTTTCTAGTAAAAACAATATACCAATACTTATATAAATATAACAAACTAATCCATAATATTAAATGTTTTCCTCCCTCTAATTAGGTCACCATAGAAATAATCATTTAACTATGGTTATGTTATTATCAACATGAATTTTAAATTCTATTAGGTATTATTACATTTTATGTAATAATAATATTAAGGTATAAATCACTAGACTAAATATACATTTAATATAATGTAAGAAACAAATTAAGATACACATAATGAAATACCTTTAAAATGAGTAAAAACCTTAATGAATATCATTATGTAAGGTCAAAATACATAATAAATTTCTGAAAATTATTAATGGAACATAAATAAAATATATTTTAGTCATTTAAATCGACACCCAATAGTTTCAAACCACTTAAATTAATTCCAACAAATACCATTTATTTTTATAATTTTTTAAAATTTAATGAAATAGAAAATTTTCAATTTTAAATCAAGTTTCAAAGGTTTAAACACATCAAAAATATTTCATATAAAATTATTATTGAATCCTTTAAAACCATAAATGTTTAGAAAATAATTTTTAAATATTTATATTTTTATACGTTATGAAAATTCATTTCTTTTTAAAGAAGTGAGAAAAACGTTTCATATAAAGATTTATAAATTGGGCATTCATAATTCCTATATTAATTATTAGAAATAATTTTCTTACAATCACACATCAATACAAATTGTTTTAATACATAAGTATATCATTGTATAAATATCATTACAAAATTGAATAAAAATATAAATTCATATCAAAACACCCCATGTAATATATAATCAATCTATTTAAAACTAATAACAATTCATAAAAAACCAAATGTTTTCTATGGATATCCAATCCATCAATGTAACATGTTATATATGAAATAGAATTAAAAATAACATCATCCACCTTGAACTTAAAGGTTCAATATATCTCTCCATGGAAATACAAAACAATTAAGCATGATAAAAGGTTTGAAAATTCCAACAAATCTCAAACTCCCAAGGTAACATGAGGTTTTGCTAAAAATAGGGTGGTCAAGCCTATTTATGTTTTAATTATAAATTTATGATGATCCTACTACCACCTACCATTGACCCACCTTACCAATCCTACTTTTATTCCATTTTATAATGAATTAATCCGAGATATACTACTATAACACCTGAGTTGGTTTATCACAAGGCCTGAGGTGCATTCTCGATTTCCCTAAGCTAACAAAAAATTATAAGTGAATCGACTCTGAGAACTAGGAATGGTTTCTATAGAAATAAAAAATAAAATAAATGAATAAAAACAAAAAATAAATCTCTATATATCTAATATAAAACTTTAAAATATAATAAATGCAACTCAAATTATGCTTATGCATACTATACAACCAATACAAGTGACATGAGACTACAGATAAAAAAGAGATACACCACTAACTCCATGTGTCATGTGAGCTTAGTCATGTTCCACCACATTCATTTCTCTATAACTTAGCCAATGGTCTTATCCCTAAGAATATAAGAGCCACTATTCATACTTGCAAAAAAATCTAAAAATACAATCTATATACGCTCAAGGGGTGTATGTAATGTGTGGATAAAATTACCAATAGGATTTCTCAACATAATCTATGTGAAACAATTATAAAATAAACTACTATATATTAATTAGAACTATAAGTATAAATATATTCTTTTTATTTTATTTTAAATAGATCACTTGGAGATATTACTTTAAAAATAAGATATATTAGAATAATAAACCAAGTAATAAAATTTATTGAAATAATTCGGATGAAATTATAAACTTAAAATTATTAAATAGTTATTTATTGAAAATTATTTTAAACATAAGTGATATAACCAAAGAAAAAAAGATTGAGAAAACCTAATAGCATTGTTCAACATCATTTCCTTGAAGTAAATGTCCATGGGAGTATTATGTCTACACTATTAAACATTTAAGGGATAAATATGTCACAAGTTGAGTGTCTAAGGAAGAATTAGGCCCCATTATAAGTAATTAAGGGAGTTCCATGTACTATAAATAGTAATTGAGGGAGATCCATGTCCCATAATAAGTAATTTAAGGAGAACCACATCCCATAAAAAATAACATCATTGATCATTAATAATTTTCCAAGGATCCTTGTATTTCCCCAAACCCTAGCCACCCTGATCTGGTGGGTTATTTATTACATGGTAATCATATTTCATGAGATTGCATACCCTTTCCCGAGGTTTAGTAGTCATTAAGAGACTAGATACATAACATTACATTACAACATCACATGATAAATCATTTTATTACAAAAATTACTTATTTATGTTATCCATAGGTTCAATCATCCATAATATTCTTCATTGTAACGCCCCAACCCCAGCTACCCAGAGTCGGTGCATTACTTCGTAACACTGGCATGATCACAAAAGATCAAGTCTCGAAAGACTGATTAGTTTAGTAGCCTTGGAAACACTAGATACATTCATAAATGTTACATTACAACATAAGTTGAAAAACTACAATAACAAAGTCTTCATAGTCCACACTCATATCCTCTTCTGACTATCCCTGCAGGTCATTCCTAAAATACTTCTTCACATCCTGGAAAATATTAAAACATTGAAAGGGGTGAGCTCAGATGATCAGTAAGGATAACAATATAGCGGAAGCTTTCATCAATAAACATAAACATTTAAGGCAATGTATAACTAAAACAAAAGCCTTTTAAACTTGAACATCAACATAATATTGTAGAGACCCAAAGGCTGACGTACATGGACATTACATTACTTTTGCGGAATACTTAGTACATAACAAAAACACACACACAAGGATCGTAATAGTTTAGTGTCTTTGGAAACTCGGAACGTAGTCTTCTAATCGTGGTGAAAGATCTTCAATATCTCCCATAAAGATCTTCCCTTTTTTTTACCTAAAACCTTTCTTTATATCCTGGGGAAAAGAAAACATAAAAGGGTGAGCTCAAATGCTCAGTAAGGGTATACAAAAGAAAAATCAATCACATCATATTCATAAGAACATAACTTTTTGGAAATCTTAACCTGCAAAAGAGAGCATAATATCTTAACATGGAACAAATCATAGAAGTAAAAATGAGATCCCCATAATCATATCATAAAACTTGAAACTTTGTGGCATGCACACATAATCATGGAAAATCATTTCTTGTTAGTCATGACTCATTGCCAAGACTATCTTAGTGGACAAAGTCCCTTTCTGAACCGAGTTCACTCCTCGTTTCAGTCCTGTATCACTGAACCGAAATAACCTTCCGTTCCAGCCATGTCTATCTCATGAGATATAAAATCTTTACCCAATGCATTGGAGGGAGATATAGGTCCCACCCATCTTATAATTAATCCTTTCTTATGTGTGCCACATAATCATAAATCATACATCATCGTATAACACATGTAACAAAAATGGGATTCTTGAAACATCATGACATCATAAAACAAATCATATAAGGTAAAGGAATTCATAAAAATAATTCCATCACAACATGATCAAATCAATGTAATATTAGGGATAAAAACAGAACCCTTTATTATCTTAGATGGAAAATAATTTTGATAAAACTCTTGAACTCCATTCTTGAGGAAAATATCCTTTCTTCTTCAAAAACATTTTTCCTTTCTTAACATGTTATACAACTTTAAAATAAAAGAAGTTGATTAAAAATAAACTTGAAAACTTGTAAAGGAAGATTCTTGTAAACAATGTTTTAAAAATACATTCATGCCGTATAAGTTAAAAAGAAAACATTCTTCTCGTACTTTTGTCGGAAAAGTCAAAAAGTACCTCGTACGAAAAAGCGACAAAAGATTCCTTTCATATTCTTTACTAAAACTCACCGAAGGGTAAAATTAGATTTAAACTATTGTAAGTGGATGGAAACAATATTATAAATTTAGGGAACATGGATATGGATGATAAAATACACCCCAGTAAATGCCAAAGTAAAAACAATCTCGGATAAAAATGAGATTGCGATATTTCCCTTACCTTAGGTCCGATTTGCTTCGTATGTGTCCGAACCTCCTGTATAATGATTTAAATAATGTCATTGACTTATTACAGAATCATATTAATTGTTATGATATCATATATGGTTCACTTATGACATTATATTACCCGTTCTTTTGTAAATTCCATGTTAAAGAAGCGTTTTGGGTAAAATCGTTTCATTTATCGTAGGTGTTTTGACTTTTTGTTCTTGACATTATTATTACTTATATCATGATTTACTTACATCCAGAATATAAAATATGATTTATATATCATATATATTCAGTATATATATATATATAATAGATAGATAAATGAAATGAAAAACACCGTTCATGGAGATGGTAGTCCGTACGTACGCATGAACGCTGTTTTTCTTTCTTTATTGTCTTGAATGGAAGTAAGTAGATGACATAAATATATATATATACATAAATCCAGTATCATTATTATGTCATATATTTCATTAGTACTTATTATATATACTTTATAATCATTCATGAATGGTTAATCATTAAGAATGAATCTCATCGCGTCGTGGAGACGGTATTCCGTACGTACGCACGAGCGATGATATCATTTCCATAATTATTGAATTGAATTGGAGTGGATTATACAATATATCAGAATCAATATGATGTTGTAATAACTATGTATAGTTATTCTTTACACCATTATACCCATCCATGTAAGGTGGTGGTGGAAAATAGATTACACCACGGCGTGGAGACGGTATTCCGTACGTACGCACGCGCGGTGATTTCTTTTTCCGTAGGATGGATAGATGGTGAAATAGGGTTGTTTCATACTTATAATAACATATCAGTATATGATTGATACTGATGTTATTACTTCATAATGAAACAACCTAATAAGAAGAAGTGGAAGAAGAAATAAAGATGAAAGAATTGGTAACGGTAATTACCTCTTCTTTGAAGCGCCTCTTTGAGACCTCCTCTTAGGGCACTAAAATTGGTCTTTGAGGAAGACCAGAACCTCTAGGATGTTTCTAGGGAAGTGGAGAAGAGATTTCGGCAGGGGTTGGCCGAGCTTGAGTGCTCAAATTGGTGTGAGGAGGAGGGGGAGGAGGTGTCCTTTTATAAGGGAGGAGAGGGGCACCTTAGGAATATCTCAAAATATTATTTTATTATAATGTCAAGTTCGGTTTTAATTAGCTCCAAATTGATTTATTTCAAGGCTAAGGTGGGGATGGGTCGAAATCCTCTCATCCAATAGAATTTAGACAAGTTTAGTTTCCTATTTTAACCTTATCATTTAGATTTAACATTAAGTTAAATAATTTTACTTTTACCGTGTCTTCTTGTGTTCTTATACTATAAGGTTAATAAACTTACTATATCAAGACAAACGAACCCCAAATTGTTTATTATTAATACATATATCCTTATCTAAGTCATTTGGCCGAACCTTATATTTTTAGGAATAAAATAACAATTAATAATATAATATTTGATTTAAAAACTATTTTGTGTCAATTTTGACACTATTTGATATATGATTTTTGTGAAAGTCATAACAGAATTATATGTTCAAACCAAGTTGATTAAATCAACACTAATATATCATAGTAACCTAGAAAATTAGTGTAATTCATAAAAAGTCTCAAATTAAATTTATTTTGGTGTTTAGAACATCAATTATGTCAATTTTTCATAAATAAGATAATTACTGCATCATCTTTGTATTATAAATAAATTAAATTATTTGATGTCTAAAAATTATAAATAAAATACCATTATGTAGGAAATCGTTTTAGCTTCCTAATTAATATTTATAGTCGAATTTATCTTATGTATAACCCCATATTAAAAATGATTTACTTATTAAACTTTGATTTTAACTATTTTAACCCTTCTTTAAATAAATTAATAATAAATGTCCTAATCTAATCCAAGTGGGCCTAAATGGTCATATTTTATTCATAAGGTTGTTTTTGGTCGAATTACACTTATCCAATAGAATTAGGACATGTGTTAGGGTAATAGTAATATCATATTTACCCTTAGTTACCCTATTTACTATTAACCGCTGTAAAAAAAAGTAAAAAGTTACTATTCACCAAAAAATTATTTTCATCTCATTGAACCACATTTTAGTCCTTGATATTAACCGTGTCTGTCGGATTTTCGAAATTCCATTCACAGAAGCGGTAAAATTAAGTTTTATGCAAAATTCAGTTTTTAACCTACCACTTAGGGGTTTCACTATTCATCAAAAATTGAAAGTTTTCAGAAAAATACCAAAATTTCATCCTAAGCTATATTTCATATTCCGAATTCAAAAATGAAGTCTATTTTACCAAATTCATAACATAAAAGTTGCATTAATTAATTTTATAATTAAATCCCACTGTTAAAACAAATAGCGTGTTTTTAAGAAACAATATCTATCAAAAGATTGACACTTGATTATGTCTGGTTTAAATGTGAAATTACAACCAATGACCAAAATTGTATTAAATTGTAAAAATATATTCTAAATATACTTTAAAACCACTCAAATTAATAATTTATCACTATTAATTATTTCGATTAAAAAATTTTCTTTTAATTAAAATTTAGTAATTTTCACTATTCATCAGAATATGAAAGTTATCCGAAAAGTACCAAAATTTCACCTAAGGATAAATTCGATACTCCGAATCTAAAAATGAATTCCATTTTGAAAAATAAAATTTACAAAATTTCAAAAAGTTGTTATTACTATTCATAATGGCTAGTTTTAATAATATTTTAATAGCATATCGTTGTTTCGTGAAACTCAGTATTGCGTACTACACACGCTATCGAGGAAGGTTGTGATTGCATGTAATGCAAGGCAAGTCAAGGATGCGTGTTGTGCAAGCTCCTTTTGGTGTAGCGTAAAACACAAGACATTAATAAAATTAAAAAGAATATTTTTCATAAAATCTTGGGCTGTTACATTCTACCCCCCTTAAAATGAATTTCGCCCTCGAAATTCGTCGGGGTTATAAATGGTTTACTATTCGAAAGTTTCTTTAATAGAAACCCACATCGTAAAAAGGAATAACAAAACCAATATTTTAAAACAAAAGTATGAAACTTAACGGTTACCCAAATAAACTAATCACTGGGTTTCCACATAGGTGAAAATATGGATATGGAAGAAAAGTCTAACCATCATGTTCTGATGGAGAGTGGTAGAGAACATGGCTATGGAAAATCCAACAATCACAAATCCATAAATTTGTGACGATCTAAGGTACCATCTGATTCATCAGGTATAAGATCACTAGGACAACATTTTTGGTTTTCAAGATCATTTCCCTAAAGTTGATGAATTAAAAGAAATACTTACATGATTTTGGTACAATCTCACTGTTGTTCGTGCCTTGAACAATTTCCACTTCATATCTTAAATAAATTAAGTTGAATTTGTTATTCGTGAAGTGTTAGCAGATCACGTGATAGAATGACGGGTCATTCCATTTGTCTCAAACAAAAGGTTAGCAAAAATTATATACATAAGTAGATCTATAGTGAGATTAATCATATATGGTTCCTAAAATGGACTTATACTTCATATATCATACTGCTTAATATAATAAAACTAGTTTCTACTAAACAGGGACTTCCTGTAGGCCAGTGGTAGACGATAAAGGCCAGTCGCACTTCGGTTGTGGATTCGATTCCCATAGCCTTGTTCGACGCGATGGGCTGTCGCCCGTCCTGCAGGTTGTCCTTTTTCTAAAACTATATTACTATAACATCCCATCAATAATATCGAGAAAACATCTATCCTTAAACAATACTAACTTGTGTCCAACATAATCCATTCCAATCTTTAGGCTTATCCATAATACTGCAGTCCACTCTCATAACATAGTGAAAACGATTTCCAGAGATTTAATACCATCGTTGATCCCCATATATCATAAGATATATCTCGTTGGTCACATTCTAATCATTCAAAGGCCTTAATCATTTATTCCCTTGAATACCCATTGAACCTTATTGAAAACATGAATGCAGTTAAACGTTAACACTTTCCACATACCAAAATCCTCAAAATTCTATATACTCAAACCATGATATCACTTAGTCCTTATATCAATCATGAGCTCATGAATATAATCAAACACCCCATTATCTTATTATTCCTTCATTGTGCGCATATCATCTAAATTCTAAAAATATCTGAATAACCTTTCATGGATAGTGGTACCATTAATCATACACTTTCATAACTCAAGGAAAGACAACAGTGTAACAATCCTTAGACGTCTCTTTATTCCATAGTACCATGAGATTTCTTATACAACATTACACATGATAAACATGTAATCATTCCACTACATTCTTAAACCATTGACCGAGCTTCAAAAATTCTTTCATCTCACATATCATTTGTAGTCTCTTCATCATCATCCACATAAATACTACCCATATGACCATACTGATTCTCTTCATGAGTCTTTCCCTTAGGGAATTTGTTTACATAATGGCCATACATTCCACATTTAAAACACTTAACCATTTTTGATGTCGTAGCAATACCATTATCCTCATCCATGGTGTTAACCGACCCTTTTCCTTTGCACTTACTTGCTTTGTGTCCTTCTTTTCCACACCCAAAGCATCTTCCAGTTCCCTTGAAACATTCTCCTTGATTCCTCTTCCCACATGATTTACATAGGGGAAATTGAACTTTCTTTCCTCTATGATCATCATGAAACTCCATCTTTCTCTTATTAGTCGAGTCAGGAAACTTACCAAATTTTACTTTATTGATCATATTATGAGATTGCTGATTCGGCATAATAATGATCTTTGGACTTCCAAATCCCATTTCATTTGGTTTCTCATGAAGAATATCATTCCATTGTCCATCATATCCTCCATTATCGTGAATCATCTTGTTTCCAGCCATTTTCTAAAACCCAAAAAAAAAGAATAGTGTGAGAGACAAAAATCATGCTAGGGAAAACAACATAATAAAGGTGGAGTATCCTTGATATCTAACATCTTAGGTTAAATTCTATGATCGTTACCATAGTTCTAGGATTGTATCCTATACGTATACTTATCCTTAGGTACATCCCTAGACATACCTTATAAATATCTCTAGGGATCTCACTAAAGTTCTCGCATCCTAGTTTCCAAAGGTTGACTAAACCTTTCCTATGATACCAACTGTAGAGACCCGAATCCTGACGTACATGGACATTACATTACTTTTTTGGAATACTTAGTACATAACAAAAACACACACACAAGGATCGTAATAGTTTAGTGTCTTTGGAAACTCGGAACGTAGTCTTCTAATCGTGGTGAAAGATCTTCAATATCTCCCATAAAGATCTTCCCTTTTTTTTACCTAAAACATTTCTTTATATCATGGGGAAAAGAAAACATAAAAGGGTGAGCTCAAATGCTCAGTAAGGGTATACAAAAGAAAAATCAATCACATCATATTCATAAGAACATAACTTTTTGGAAATCTTAACCTGCAAAAGAGAGCATAATATCTTAACATGGAACAAATCATAGAAGTGAAAATGAGATCCCCATAATCATATCATAAAACTTGAAACTTTGTGTCATGCACACATAATCATGGAAAATCATTTCTTGTTAGTCATGACTCATTGCCAAGACTATCTTAGTGGACAAAGTCCCTTTCTGAACCGAGTTCACTCCTCGTTTCAGTCCTGTATCACTGAACCGAAATAACCTTCCGTTCCAGCCATGTCTATCTCATGAGATATAAAATATTTACCCAATGCATTGGAGGGAGATATAGGTTCCACCCATCTTATAATGAATCCTTTCTTATGTGTGCCACATAATCATAAATCATACATCATCGTATAACACATGTAACAAAAATGGGATTCTTGAAACATCATGACATCATAAAACAAATCATATAAGGTAAAGGAATTCATAAAAATAATTCCATCACAACATGATCAAATCAATGTAATATTAGGGATAAAAACAGAACCCTTTATTATCTTAGATGGAAAATAATTTTGATAAAACTCTTGAACTCCATTCTTGAGGAAAATATCATTTCTTCTTCAAAAACATTTTTCCTTTCTTAACATGTTATACAACTTTAAAATAAAAGAAGTTGATTAAAAATAAACTTGAAAACTTGTAAAGGAAGATTCTTGTAAACAATTTTTTAAAAATACATTCATGCCGTATAAGTTAAAAATAAAACATTCTTCTCGTACTTTTGTCGGAAAAGTCAAAAAGTACCTCGTACGAAAAAGCGACAAAAGATTCCTTTCATATTCTTTACTAAAACTCACCGAAGGGTAAAATTGGATTTAAACTATTGTAAGTGGATGGAAACAATATTATATATTTAGGGAACATGGATGTGGATGATAAAATACACCCCAGTAAATGCCAAAGTAAAAACAATCTCGGATAAAAATGAGATTGCGATATTTCCCTTACCTTAGGTCCGATTTGCTTCGTATGTGTCCGAACCTCCTGTATAATGATTTACATAATGTCATTGACTTATTACAGAATCATATTCATTGTTATTATATCATATATGGTTCACTTATGACATTATATTACCCGTTCTTTTGTAAATTCCATGTTAAAGAAGCGTTTTGGGTAAAATCGTTTCATTTATCGTAGGTGTTTTGACTTTTTGTTCTTGACATTATTATTACTTATATCATGATTTAATTACATCCAGAATATAAAATATGATTTATATATCATATATATTCAGTATATATATATATATAATAGATAGATAAATGAAATGAAAAACACCGTTCATGGAGATGGTAGTCCGTACGTACGCATGAACGCTGTTTTTCTTTCTTTATTGTCTTGAATGGAAGTAAGTAGATGACATACATATATATATACATAAATCCAGTATCATTATTATGTCATATATTTCATTAGTACTTATTATATATACTTTATAATCATTCATGAATGGTTAATCATTAAGAATGAATCCCATCGCGTCGTGGAGACGGTATTCCGTACGTACGCACGAGCGATGATATCATTTCCATAATTATTGAATTGAATTGGAGTGGATTATACAATATATCAGAATCAATATGATGTTTTAATAACTATTTATAGTTATTCTTTACACCATTATACCCATCCATGTAAGGTGGTGGTGGAAAATAGATTACACCACGGCGTGGAGACGGTATTCCGTACGTACGCACGCGCGGTGATTTCTTTTTCCGTAGGATGGATAGATGGTGAAATAGGGTTGTTTCATACTTATAATAACATATCAGTATATGAGTGATACTTATGTTATTACTTCATAATGAAACAACCTAAGAAGAAGAAGTGGAAGAAGAAATAAAGATGAAAGAATTGGTAACGGTAATTACCTCTTCTTTGAAGCGCCTCTTTGAGACCTCCTCTTAGGGCACTAAAATTGGTCTTTGAGGAAGACCAGAACCTCTAGGATGTTTCTAGGGAAGTGGAGAAGAGATTTTGGCAGGGGTTGGCCGATCTTGAGTGCTCAAATTGGTGTGAGGAGGAGAGGGAGGAGGTGTCCTTTTATAAGGGAGGAGAGGGGCACCTTAGGAATATCTCAAAATATTATTTTATTATAATGTCAAGTTCGGTTTTAATTAGCTCCAAATTGATTTATTTCGAGGCTAAGGTTGGGATGGGTCGAAATCCTCTCATCCAATAGAATTTCGACAAGTTTAGGTTCCTATTTTAACCTTATCATTTAGATTTAACATTAAGTTAAATAATTTTACTTTTACCGTGTCTTCTTGTGTTCTTATACTATAAGGTTAATAAACTTACTATATCAAGCCAAACGAACCCCAAATTGTTTATTATTAATACATATATCCTTATCTAAGTCATTTGGCCGAACCTTAGATTTTTAGGAATAAAATAACAATTAATAATATAATATTTTATTTAAAAACTATTTTGTGTCAATTTTGACACTATTTGATATATGATTTTTGTGAAAGTCATAACAGAATTATATGTTCGAACCAAGTTTATTAAATCAACACTAATATATCATAGTAACCTAGAAAATTAGTGTAATTCATAAAAATTCTCAAATTACATTTATTTTGGTGTTTATAACATCAATTATGTCAATTTTTCATAAATAAGATAATTACTGCATCATCTTTGTGTTATAAATAAATTAAATTATTTGATGTCTAAAAATTATAAATAAAATACCATTATGTAGGAAATCTTTTTATATTTCTAATGAATATTTATAGTAGAATTTATCTTATGTATAACCCCATATTAAAAATTATTTACTTATTAAACTTTGATTTTAACTATTTTAACCCTTCTTTAAATAAATTAATAATAAATGTCCTAATCTAATCCAAGTGGGCCTAAATGGTCATATTTTATTCATAAGGTTGTTTTTGGTCGAATTACACTTATCCAATAGAATTAGGACATGTGTTAGGGTAATAGTAATATCATATTTACCCTTAGTTACCCTATTTACTATTAACCGCTGTAAAAAAAAGTAAAAAGTTACTATTCACCAAAAAATTATTTTCATCTCATTGAACCACATTTTAGTCCTTGATATTAACCGTGTCTGTCGGATTTTTGAAATTCCATTCACAGAAGCGGTAAAATTAAGTTTTATGCAAAATTCAGTTTTTAACCTACCACTTAGGGGTTTCACTATTCATCAAAAATTGAAAGTTTTCAGAAAAATACCAAAATTTCATCCTAAGCTATATTTCATATTCCGAATTCAAAAATGAAGTCTATTTTACCAAATTCATAACATAAAAGTTGCATTAATTAATTTTATAATTAAATCCCGCTGTTAAAACAAATAGCGTGTTTTTAAGAAACAATATCTATCAAAAGATTGACACTTGATTATGTCTGGTTTAAATGTGAAATTACAACCAATGACCAAAATTGTATTAAATTGTAAAAATATATTCTAAATATACTTTAAAACCACTCAAATTAATAATTTATAACTATTAATTATTTCGATTAAAAAAGTTTCTTTTAATTAAAATTTAGTAATTTTCACTATTCATCAGAATATGAAAGTTATCCGAAAAGTACCAAAATTTCACCTAAGGCTAAATTCGATACTCCGAATCTAAAAATGAATTCCATTTTGAAAAATAAAATTTACAAAATTTCAAAAAGTGGTTATTACTATTCATAATGGCTAGTTTTAATAATATTTTAATAGCATATCGTTGTTTCGTGAAACTCAGTATTGCGTACTACACACGCTATCGAGGAAGGTTGTGATTGCATGTAATGAAAGGCAAGTCAAGGATGCGTGTTGTGCAAGCTCCTTTTGGTGTAGCGTAAAACACAAGACATTAATAAAATTAAAAAGAATATTTTTCATAAAATCTTGGGCTGTTACAAATATGGCAAAAGTAAAATGAGATAATTCCATTTACTTCTTCACATGGATATTCTACTGGTCGAATAATCACATGAAATATCATTAACCACTTTCATAATGATGGAATGCATAATGCCAGACTATCATAACCATTTAGCCAAGGCCTCGTGCCAAGACCACAAATAAGATTTTTGTCAAGGCCTCGTGCAAAGACACTAGTTTGTCTCACTAGACCTGCCGATGCATCGAGGAGCTGTATCGGGCTCCACCCATCACTTATTAAGTCCAATGCATTCCTCATATGAATATGTTTAAACATATCATAAACCATAACATAATCGTATCACATAAAACATGCATAAAGGAAACATAACATTTCCAAATTTCAATCACAAGATATCAATACAACACATTGATATAATAAAAATGCTTTCAAAACCATTTTCAATACCAAAATAAAAGAAACTTAAAACTTTGTATTTATTTTTCATTAAAAAAAATGATGGCTTGTAGAGGAATCCGAAACTCAAATAATGGTCACGGCGGCGGAGAAGTCGTTGTCGCCGCATAAGTACGGAAAGAAAAACATTTCCATTTTGTCATTTAGTAAAACGCTTTGTATAAAAAATATTCCTTTTGAATAAACATAAAAGTCAAAGGGGTTTATACACCGTATAAAATAAAGTTGTGTATAAAACCAAATATGCCTCAATGAAAGGGGATTGAGACGAAGTCCTTAAAAAGATCATTTTTTTAAATAAAATACATCTATAATGTGTATTCACTATAAGTACACATAAATAATGTACAAATACAAGATAGGACATAATAATATCATGACATAATTTTAAAGTAGGAGATTAACCCAAAGAATATAAATTGGGTTAAGAAGTTATCTTACCTTGCATCCTGTCCTGACTCGACCGTTCTTTAACCTCCTGAATAATAAACTAGAGTTAATTTCTATTTACTTAAGAACCTTTTTCATGTTCATTATTCCTTTTATATCCCTTATTACCATGTTATGAACATTATGTAATTATTTAAGTTTAAAACGGTCGTTTTGTCGATCTTTGGTACTTTTGTCAACAATAACCTTCTTATAATTACAAGTTGTTCATGTGGTGAAATATCCATTATATCCAGAATTATATTCATGATGTAGATATCATATATATCATATATATCCAGTATATACATTCATTCATAATATTACGTAACATTTAGAGGTAATAAATGAAATGCACCGTTCATGGATACGGTAAGCCGTACGTACGCATGAACGCTACTTTCATTTCTATTTCATATTTAATGTAATGAAATCATAATTATATAAAGTTATAATATAGTTCCAGTATAATATCATATATAATATCATTTACTCCATCCTTTATACATCCCACATATGGCATTAACGATTCACATCACTTTGAGGGGGCGGTAGTCCGCACTTCCTAAAATGAAATTATTGCGTTTACCCATAATGGAAATCATAAAGTATGCCATAAATGAGAAATACAGAAGCATAAGTAAAACATAAACATATTATATATCATATATAAATATAGTTACATCTTAATGGCCACCTTTGAAGGTGTTATATGAGTGTTGAACAATCATCGTTTCGTGAGGCAGAAATTCGCCATCCACAGAAACCGTATGTTCTTTAACCATTAGATATAGGTGTGTGTAATTGTAGCTCGAATACTTCTTATAAAAACATCCTAGTATATTGAGGATACTGGTTTTGTTACAAAAGAAATGAATAAAAAGAGTTTAGGGGGTTGGAGAATAAAAATAAAACAAAACAACATTAGAGAAGACATTACCTCAAAATCGGGTAACTCTTTTTGATTTGAGCCAAAGGCTTCCTTGGGAAGAGTTCTGCCCAAAGTGAGGCTTCTAGGAGTAATAGTGGGAATTTGGGAGAGTATTTGGGCAGAGTTTGGCCGAGCCAAATGGCTTTAAAGTGTGAATGAGGTGGTAGAGGTGGGGGCCTTTTATAAGAGGAGAGGAGGGGCACTCTTGGAAAGTAAGGAAATTTTACATTATTATACAATGATTTTCGGATTCTAAAGGTCCCACGCTTATATATTTCAGGGGTAAGGTGATAAGGGTTCGAAATCTACCCATCCAATAGTCTTTGGACAAGTGTAAGCCTTGGATTGTACATTATCTTTTCATTTTATTAAAATCGTTAAATAATGAGGTCATCACTGCATCATAATGATGTCATAAATAATTTAATTTATTTAATGTATAAAAATTATAAAACAAATAATATGATGTAGGAACTCTTTTTAGCTTTCCAATGACTATTTATAGTCAAAAATATGACTTGTATAACCCCATGTAAAAATTGTTTTAGTAAAACATTTCATGTTTGTGTCATTTTTTACTTTAACATTAAATAAAAGGTATTTATGTCATTTTCTAACTAAAGTGGCTCCATGGGGTCCCCAAGTTGACCCATGGATTTTCTTGATTGTCCATGGCACATCCAATGAGGGTAGGACATGTTTCAAGCTCATTTCATATTATTAAAACATTATTTTTACCTTAAACTACACTAATTACCTCTAATCGCGATTAAGAACTTAAAAGTTACTATTCACCAAAAATTATTTTAATCTCATTGAACCACATTTTATTTATTAATGACAACCATGTATGTCGTATTTTTGAAAATCAAATCACAGAAGTGGTAATATTTCATTTAAACGAAAAATCAGTTATTTAACTACCACTTAGTGGTTTCACTATTCATCAAAAATTGAAGTTTTTCAGAACAATGCCAAAATTTCACCCTAAGATATAATTGATATTCTAAATTCAAAAATGATTTATATTTTATGAAATTCCAAACATATAAGTTTCATTAATTAATTTTATAATTAATTCCCGCTGTCACAACAAATAGCGTGTTTTTAAGAAACAATTTATATCAAAAGATTGACAATTGTTTATGTCCAATTTCAAAGTGAAATTAATTCTAATGAACACCATTGGATAAAATGGTAAAAATTTATTATAATTATACTTTAAAACCACTCAATAGTATAACTTATCACTATAAATTATTTTGATTAAAAAAGTTTTAAGTATTTTTCACTATTCATAAAAATTTGGAAGTTCTCAGAAAATTACAAAAAATTCAACATAGGCTAATTTCAATATTAGGAATACAAAAATGAAGTCCATTTTGAAATATAAAATTTCTATAAATTTAAAACGTGGTTATTACTATTCATAACGGCTACTTTGATTAGTTGCGGTGTGTTAGAACTCGAAGTTGCGTACAATGCAAGCTATTGCATTATTGAATGAGAAGCGTATCATGGAAGCTCAGGGTGTTACATTCTCCCCTCCTTCAATAAATTGCGTCCTCGCGATTTGAAATTTTTCTTGGAAAATAAAAGGTTGAAAATAGAAAATACCTTTGTGGAAAACCTACATCGGAAATAAGGTTAATAAAATTTAGTCTTAATAAGAGGTAAATGGAAATAAGAAAGTCACCGCCAAATTATGATCTCGATAAGGAGAACATTGGTGGAAATTAGAGACATATAATTGGAGGAAAAACGTCAATATTTGTAGGGAGTGATTGAGGTCATCAATCACAATCAACTGTCAAATTGAGGGCCTCAAAGCCTTCAATCTATGTTGATTTAAAATATCATCAGTTCAACAAGACATAAGGTATTAGGATAACACATTTTTTTGTTTTAATATCCATTTACTAAAGTTTAAGAATTAATTTATTCATTGAATAAGAGATAGGTATATATATTTATGCTTGACAATTAGAGTTTCAACCTTCAACTCATCTTTCACTCAAAAAGATAATAGAACTCAAAAATATTATACTTATCCTAATTGTATAAGGTTCCAAATTTTAACACATACCATTTAGATTAGAAAAAATATTTTGTAAAAACCAGGGACTTCACGTAGTCCAGTTGTAGGCGATTAATCCCAATCGCACTATGGTTGTGGGTTCGATTCCCACAGCTTTGTCCGACGCGATGGGTTGTCACTCGGTCTGCGTGTTGTCCTTTTTATAAATATCCAAAAATAACCTTAACAATAGTATCCAATGTAAAATATAATCCATTATAACCTTTATAGTTATCCAAAATACTTCTGTCCAACTCACAGTCCAGATTTTATGAGGAAGGTAAACATAATGAAGCTCCTTTTTTTCTGCGTAACAACATGTGAACACCTTCATCATGTATTCTTTTAAAACACTGCAACATACTGTATTACAATAAATCCTTATTGATTACATTCATGATCCTTTATTCCTTATAGAAAACTAGATATACTCCTTCTATCCAAAAATGTATACAAATCATTAATCAGTTTCAAGGATGTTAAGAATATCCAACATAATTTATCCAAATCAATCATGTCTTATTCCAAAATCACTATCTCGGTATTAGAACCATATTATGGTTTATCTTTCTCTCAACCATATATTTTCCAAAAATTTAACCTACTGTGGAGTCACTTTTCTTGGTTCCACACAATCTCAAGTCCTAGATGAAATAGTACTGCAGTACAATCCTTATATACTCCATAATTATTATAACCAGTACATCATTGATGCAATACTCAAATTACAAAATTCTTTAATAACAACATAAGAACTCTAATCATTCCTCCTCATCTGTGGCAGTATCATAACTTGATTATTATCCAATAACATCATTTGGGGCATACTCTGATGATTTGAACATTGGTTTGCATAGTGTCCCCACTCCTTGCAGATGAAGCATTGTACATTTGAAACCTTTTTCTTACCCTTACAGTCACGCACTTGGAGTCCTTTTTCTCCACACTTATAACAAACTCCCATACCCTTCAGGTAAATTCCAAGGTGTTTCTTCCCACAGTTATCACATATTGGAAAATTATTCTTTTCCCTCGTCCCTTTATCCATCATTCTCTATTCCATCCTTTTCTTCTCTTTCATCCCTTAAAATCCATAAGACTCAGATAATTCTCTACTTATCATATTAACACATGATACTATTTCTTCATATGTTGATAACACATGGGAGAATATTTCCCTTCTAAATGTTGGCTTAATACCATGAAAGATATGATCCTTCTTACTCTTTGGATCATACGTATTGATGGAGTTCACATTCCTTCTACTGGGCGCCATTTCTATACAATGCCATAAACTAGATTAGTTTAGGAATCAAAATACATAATTACATACTTATAAAATACTTAACATAAATTGAACTATTTATGGATATAATCCATAATCATAAAAAGTTTCTCTTTGAGGAAGTATATACTCATAACCGTTCATAGTGGTTTGTAAAGAAAACGAGATTTATCCTAAGCATATCCCCCGGGAGTGTCGTAACCAAGAGTGCAGCAAGGCCCGTTGTCGTGCACTAGTTCTCGTTCGAGTCTAGCTCAAAGCGGTGTTTTCGGGTTTTACCCCTAGGTACATTTGTGCCAGAGCTGCCTCTACCTGCTCGTATCCAGACAGGGATGTATTGCTCGGAAAACTCACAAAATCTCTATAATACCAAAATTCTAGGAAGTTCTTTTATACTAATCCTTAAAGTCTATCTTTGGGCTATGTTCTCTAATCAGAGTTTATCTAAATCTATCTTCCAAGGTTAGTACTAAACTGCCTCTGATACCAACTGAAACGCCACAACCCCAGCTACCCAGAGTCGGTGCATTACTTCGTAACATTGTCATGATCACAAAAGATCAAGTCTCGAAAGACCGATTAGTTTTGTAGCCTTGGAAACACTAGATACATTAATAAATGTTACATTACAACATAAGGTGAAAAGCTACAATAACAAAGTCTTCATAGTCCACACTCATATCCTCTTCTGACTATCCCTGCAGATCATTCCTAAAATACTTCTTCACATCCTGGAAAATATTAAAACATTGAAAGGGGTGAGCTCAGATGATCAGTAAGGATAACAATATAGCGGAAGCATTCATCAATAAACATAAACATTTAAGGCAATGTATAACTAAAACAAAAGCCTTTTAAACTTGAACATCAACATAATATGGAAAAAAGTAAAATGAGATAATTCCATTTACTTCTTCACATGGATATTCTATAGGTCGAATAATCACATGAAATATCATTAACCACTTTCATAATGATGGAATGCATAATGCCAGACTATCATAACCACGTAGCCAAGGCCTCGTGCCAAGACCAAAAATAAGTTTTTTGTCAAGGCCTCGTGCCAAGACACTAGTTTGTCTCATGAGACCTGCCGATGCATCGAGGAGCTGTAGCGGGCTCCACCCGTCACTTATTAAGTCCAATGCATTCCTCATATGAATAGGTTTAAACATATCATAAACCATAACATAATCGTATCACATAAAACATGGATAAAGGAAACATAACATTTCCACATTTCAATCACAAGATATCAATACAACACATTGATATAATAAAAACGCTTTCAAAACCATTTTTAATACCAAAATAAAAGAAAGTTAAAACTTTGTATTTATTTTTCATTAAAAAAATGATGGCTTGTAGAGGAAGCCGAAACTCAAATAATGGTCATGGCGGCGGAGAAGTCATTGTCGCCGCATAAGTACGGAAAAAAAACATTCCCTTTTTGTCATTTAGTAAAACGCTTCGTATAAAAAATATTCCTTTTGAATAAACGTAAAATTCAAAGGGGTTTATACACCGTATAAAAGAAAGTTGTGTATAAAACCAAATATGCCTCAATGAAAGGGGATTGAAACGAAGTCCTTAAAAAGATCATTTTTTTAAAATAAAATACATCTATAATGTGTATTCACTATAAGTACACATAGATAATTTACAAATACAAGATAGGACATAATAATATCATGACATAATTTGAAATTAAGAGATTAACCCAAAGAATATAAATTGGGTTAAGAAGTTCCCTTACCTTGCGTCCTGTCCTGACTCGACCGTTCTTTAACCTCCTGAATAGTAAACTAGAGTTAATTTCTATTTACTTAATAACCTTTTTCATGTTCATTATTCCTTTTATATACCTTATTACCATGTTATGAACATTATGTAATTATTTAAGTTTATAACGGTCGTTTTGTCGATCTTTGGTACTTGTGTCAACAATAACCTTCTTATAATTACAAGTTGTTCATGTGATGAAATATCCATTATATCCAGAATTATATTCATGATGTAGATATCATATATATCATATATATACAGTATATACATTCATTCATAATATTACGTAACATTTAGAGGTAAGAAATGAAATGCACCGTTCATGGAGACGGTAAGTCGTACGTACGCATGAACGCTACTTTCATTTCTATTTCGTATTTAATGTAATGAAATCATAATTATATAAAGGTATAATATAGTTCCAGTATAATATCATATATAATATCATTTACTCCATCCTTTATACATCCCACATATGGCATTAACGATTCACATCACTTTGAGGGGGCGGTAGTCCGCACTTTCTAAAATGAAATTATCGCGTTTACCCATAATGGAAATCATAAAGTATGCCATAAATGAGAAATACAGAAGCATAAGTAAAACATAAACATATTATATATCATATATAAATATAGTGACATATTAATGGCCACCTTTGAAGGTGTTATATGAGTGTTGAACAATCATCGTTTCGTGAGGCAGAAATTCACCATCCACAGAAACCGTATGTTCTTTAACCATTAGATGTAGGTGTGTGTAATTTTAGCTCGAATACTTCTTATAAAAACATCCTAGTATATTGAGGATACTGGTTTTGTTACAAAAGAAATGAATAAAAAGAGTTTAGGGGGTTGGAGAAGAAAAATAAAACAAAACAACATTAGAGAAGACATTACCTCAAAATCGGGTAACTCTTTTTGATTTGAGCCAAAGGCTTCCTTGGGAAGAGTTCTGCCCAAAGTGAGGCTTCTAGGAGTAATAGGGGGAAGTTGGGAGAGTATTTGGGTAGATTTTGGCCGATCCAAATGGCTTTAAAGTGTGAATTAGGTGGTAGAGGTGGGGGCCTTTTATAAGAGGAGAGGAGGGGCACTCTTGGAAAGTAAGGAAATTTTACATTATTATACAATGATTTTCGGATTCTAAAGGTCCCACACTAATATAATTCGTGGATATGGTGATAAGGGTTCGAAGTCTACCCATCCAATAGTCTTTGGACAAGTGTAATACTTGGATTGTACATTATCTTTTCATTTTATTAAAATCGTTAAATAATGAGGTCATCGCTGCATCATAATGATGTCATAAATAATTTAATTTATTTAATGTATAAAAATTATAAAACAAATACTATGATGTAGGAAATCTTTTTAGCTTTCCAATTACTATTTATAGTCAAAAATATGACATGTATAACCCCATGTAAAAATTGTTTTAGTAAATAATTTCATGTTTGTGTCATTTTTTACTTTAACATTAAATAAAAGGTATTTATGTCATTTTCTATCTAAAGTGGCTCCATGGGGTCCCCAAGTTGACCCATGGATTGTCTTGGTCGGCCATGGCACATACAATGAGGGTAGGACATGTGTCAAGCTCATTTCATATTATTAAAACATTATTTTTACCTTAAACTACACTAATTACCTCTAATCGCGATTAAGAACTTAAAAGTTACTATTCACCAAAAATTATTTTAATCTCATTGAACCAAATTTTACTTCTTAATGACAACCATGTATGTCGGATTTTTTAAAATTAAATCACATAAGTGGTAATATTTCATTTAAACGAAAAATCAGTTATTTAACTACCACTTAGTGGTTTCACTATTCATCAAAAATTGAAGTTTTTCAGAACAATGCCAAAATTTTACCCTAAGCTATAATTGATATTCCGAATTAAAAAATGATGTCTATTTTATGAAATTCCAAACATATAAGTTGCATTAATTAATTTTATAATTATTTCCCGCTGTCACAACAAATAGCGTGTTTTTAAGAAACAATTTATATCAAAAGATTGACAATTGTTTATGTCCAATTTCAAAGTGAAATTAATTCTAATGAACACCATTGGATAAAATGGTAAAACTATATTCTAATTATAATTTAAAACCACTCAATAGTATAACTTATCACTATAAATTATTTTGATTAAAAAAGTTGTTTTAATTATTTTTCACTATTCATAAAAATTTGGAAGTTCTCAGAAAATTACAAAAAATTCAACATAGGCTAATTTCAATATTAGGAATACAAAAATGAAGTCCATTTTGAAATATAAAATTTCTATAAATTTAAAAAGTGGTTATTACTATTCATAACGGCTACTTTGATTAGTTGCGGTGTGTTAGAACTCGAAGTTGCGTACAATGCAAGCTATTGCATCATTGAATGAGAAGTGTATCATGGAAGCTCAGGGTGTTACATTCATTAATACGTAAAAAAATGGGAAACAAAAGAAATGGGTGATCTTAGATTCTCAGTAAGGTATATCATATTTCATAAGCTAATATTTCAAAATAATGGCATAAACAATATAATGGGAATTAATAAAAAGTGATATCTTATTAATGAATACTTAATAATAACATAACTCATGGATTTCAAAGGAAATAAATAATAACATGTATAAAATTAAATGATATAATAATGATGGAAATGTTGGAAATTCATAATTTTGGACATCATAAACATGTTGTTAGGTATTTGTACCATGAAATAATACATAAAGGATAAGGATTCTCGCATTACCCTATCTAAGTTATCTCATGAGACCTTCGAATGCACTGAGGGGATATATAATTCTAGGCCTCATCTACCATATAAAAGTAAACTTCATTCCATCGTATACTAAAATAGCATTGGTAATACATGGAATAATTTTTAGGAACAAATCACTTAGATATACTTAGAATAATTAATAAATAAATCTCATCATACCTGATTTTCCCCTATAGAACAAGGGATTATATAGACATGTCCATATCTTATCATAATTAGTTAATTAAAAATGATTTATATTTTAATTTACTTGAATATTTTTGGAATAATTAGGGATTCACAATTTTAAAATAAGTACCCATATTATGTGAAGAATATGGATTTGTATATATTAGGTACTTTTATAGATTAAGATAATCAATATGTTTAGAAAATAAAATAAATATATTTTTAATGATAGGAGACCAAAAAATCATTGATAAATCCCCTCTAAAAATTATGAATATGTTAACACACATATTTAATAAATGTTAGGGATATAAAATTTCTTTAAGGAGAAAACTCTATCTTGACATGTTTTGATGGAAAAGTTAAACTTGTGACAAAATTAGTTTTAATCCACTTGTGACCTAATAGAGGATCTACCAGCTACATCGGTGTCATCCTTCCTTAGACAATGACCCCGTATTAGAAATAATTTATATAAAATACCACAAATACATGATATAGATATATATTTTTTCGTGGTAAAATATCATGAATCGGCCTGGATCACCCATCAATCTAGGAACCTAACCTAGTCTACAGTAAGGCCTAAATGGAATTCCTAATCGCCACATACTACTAAAAAGATCTTGGGTATAAAGAAAAACATTTTTAATTATTTATTCCCAAATTGAGAAATATAAAACAGGTAATATATATAAAGGGATGATAAAATGAACAATAAAAAGTTCTATAAATAGAATCAAGTGGTGGTAGTGATAAATCAAAGGCTAAATTATACAATCCCATCATAAAAAATCTATAAACATAAATCAAAGTACTCGAAACTAATGATAGCCTCTCCATGTGATACTTAGGAAAAACATCACTATCTCACCTTTAGATACCCATACCCAAATAACCATGAAATCCACCACCTCATTGTGGAACCTCTTCCATTCCTACATAAAATAAAACAAGGTATATACATACATGAGTATATGTGTAGGTTGTGAGATAAAAAATCCCAATAGGATCCCATTGTATATTTAATAAGAAGTATTTGTTGGATAAATCCATATATGTTCAAATTTAATGAAAACATGTAATGAAAAAAATATCAATTTATATCAATGGAATGGAAATTACTCATTTTATCATTTATGAAAAGAATTCATATAAATAGTTTTCAAAGAACTTTAAATAAACCATTTTTCATTTATCGAAGAACTCATAAAAATTTCGCATCACAACCAAGCATAATGTAAGGTAACCCTATGATAACATAGTTCCAGACTAGCTAGGTTTCACATATAGTAATCAATCATAACTGGTTCTCACTAAATTAGTCCATGTTATGATGACCAAATGAGTATTGGAATACCCTTATGTGTAATTACCCACGATGATGTCATTTAAACAAGTCCCCAGTGTGCCAAAATAGGGAGTAGAGGAACACCCCATTACCTGAACCCCTTAAAAATCAAGGAAAAGTCCCAATATCAAATCCCCCACCACACATAAGTACCCAAGGCTCCCATGTGATATGAAAATCAAAACATTTCAACAAGGATTATCATAATTCAACTAGCTATTCTATAAAAAATTTCCATATAATAAAAATCATTCTTTGAAAACCAATATTTATAAAAAAAAATCATTGGTTTTTTGAAACCACACTTTCTTTACTATTTTTCAAAGGTAAAAACATTTTATATCAATATAAATTGGATACACATTTCATAAATCATTAATAATGAAAATAACCAATTAAAAAACAATTTTATAAACTAATGATCATGTTTAGTTCACTAAACATAAACAACATACGAAACCACATACCTCATCACATATATCACACTAGGAGAACAATTTAATCCATGAAAAAAAAGGAACGGGCCACAAAAGAAGATAATAGGGGAATCTAAAAATCAATTCTCATATCCTAGAAATCATATTTTTTGATCACATAGTCGGCAAAGAAGAAAAGATATAGAATACCTCTTCAAACACAATATACACACCATGACAAAACAAGACCTTCCCTCTGGGAAACCAATGCACAATATATCTATAAGAAACAAATAAGTAAACATTAAATGATTTATTGATGATATCAAAATAGAATAGATCCACTTCTAATCAAAGTGAATAAGAAGAACCATAAGAAAAAATATCAAAATTACCAATTAGAACATAACAAGTCAATACAAGATCAAAGTGCCAATTAGATATGATTATGGGAGATAATAAATATAAAGAGAAGATTATTAAAGATACCATGTCAAATAATAGTAAAAAATAAGGATTAAAAGGTTAATAAGGAAATTTAATAGAATTACAAAATAGACCTTCATTAACAATCTTAGCAAAACACCACCAGCGATCCTTTATCCCTCACGGGTTGGATATTGTATATATGAAGAATTATTTTAGATTATATTCCCCATTGGATAGTTGGTAGTATCTTCAGGCCTATGGTGGTCTTATCTAAAACCATCGGATGGTTTGTGGCCTTTCAAATCCACCCTAAGAATCACCAACTTGTCTCTATCACTTCATGAACCTAAAATATATCCTCATAAAACATAAAAGGATATATACCTAGACTAGGATGTGATAATTATCCCAAGCATAGAATTTTAGGTCACTAAAATGTCAAGAATAAAAGGTTTGATTTGAAAATAGATGAGGCGACTACTCACCCACCGATATTTCATGCTCCTAAGTCTCAAGAGATTCTGATTTGTGCTTTTATAACAATTTAACTAATGGAATCTATTTCCCATGATAAACCTTTATTTTAGATTCTATGATATACATAGGATCTTCTACCATCGATACATCTGGATCTAGATAAACTTATTCCCAATTTAGAACATTATAGGGATCGGGGTGATATTTCTTAAGATGGGATATGTGGATTACATCATTAATCACAATCAACTAAGAAAGTAATTCCAAAAGATAATCCACCTTTCTAATATGATCAAAGATCACAAATGGTATAAAATATATAAGAATATACTTTCCATAATTTCCAATCTAAAGTTGTACCATTTGAGGAGATACTTTCAAGAAAACTTAGTCACCAATAGAGAATTACAAATAATGATGCTAATGATCTCCATAAAATTTCTACCGACACTGAGTTATCACCAAGTGTTGACATATAACATGAATCTTCATTAACATCTCTGGGACAATAATTATTCCCACAAGATAATTCTTTCCCACATATGATTAGTAAAGATTTTATTTACACAGAAAACCATAAAAATCCTTGAAAGGATCCATTATAATAGAACATTAGTAACTATTGTTATAAAAAATATCAACTAGTCCCAAATGGTTATACAATGATCCTCTAATATCCAAAATATTGGAACCTAGAATATTTTCCATAATCAGAATAGTGTTCTTTTTCTAACCATATTTCTATATATGGTAAGTTTTACTAAATCACACGTGATTCCTCATAACCTCTTGGATACCCTTTCATAACCAAGACATAAACCTATAAACTATATCTAAGATAAAATATGATGACACCCCTTATATCCTCATAATTTTTTTTATATACAGGCTCCATAAATCCTCAAACTTAGTAGTGTCCCAAATCAAAAGGAATTAATTTTTTTAGTCAATTGATCAATCACTACCCAAATAGAATTATTCCCTTGGATATTTCATAGAAATTAAGCAATAAAATATTTGGACACATCATCCCATTTCTACATCGGTATCAAAAGAGGCTGAAGAAAACCAAGAGGAATTTGGTGCTCATATTTAATCAATTGGTATGTATAGTAATGTGACACAAAATAAGTTATGTCATTCTTCATACCTAGACACCAAAACCAGTGTCTTATATCACAATTCATCGTATTGTTTTCAGGATGAATGGACCATGATGAACTATAAAAAACATACATAACTAAAATTATAATGGATTGGGGGATGAAAAACTGATATTCAAAGAAAAAACCCCATAATAAGTGAGAGAACACTCAGTAATGGTATCCCCAACATATAAATAATCCATAATTCCCCTAAAATCCTCATCCTATTATTATTCCTATAGAATCGATTTAATGAGAGATGATGTCAATAGAACACTAGATAGAATCATACTTGAGTCATCCTCCTTAGTAGCTATGTGAAACTGAGTAAATATCTCTATGGTATTTCACTCCTCCTTCAATTATAAGATGGTCTAAGAGGTAAATTCCATGCTAAGAGCTTCAGAAAAAACTCTCCCCTCCATGGTATTCCAACACTTAAGAGTATGCATAATATATGTGAGTTCCAATTCATGAGTGGGATAATTCTTCTCATGTGGCTAATGCTAATGATATTTGTACATAAATACTTGATCACCTTGTATAAGAACGCATCCTAGAACTACACTAGAAGAATCACAATAGAATACATATCCCTAACTAGCTTCTATAATGATCAAGATAGGAGTTTATGTCAGATTTTATTTCGATTCATAAAAAGAATCTAACACTTTGAATCCTATAATAATTTCACCTCTTTCTCAGTAATAGAATTCAATGGGGATGAAATATTGTATAATTTTTTCAAAAACATCCAATAGTATCCAAATATACCCAATGGTCTTTTATATATTAAAGACATTTCATGGATCTTCCCATAATCGGACCACCTTCACCATTTTAGGATAAATTGAGTTTCCATGTTCCAAAAAAAAATTCCCTACAAACTTCACTACCTAGATCTAGAAATCACATTTTTAGTTTTTATAATACAATAAGTGATTCTTAAAAATTATTAAAAACAATCTCAAATTATGATCTTTCTCTTCCTTAGATCTTCAATAAACCAAAAAATCATCCAAAAATACCATAATAAAGGAATTGAGGTATGGGTGGAATATCTAGTTCATAAGGGACACAAAAACTATATAAGTACTAGTTTGGGTGAAATGAATCATAATATATTCAGATTGTTTGTACCTAATCCTAAAATTGGTCTTTAAAACATCAAGATTCGTAACTCTGAGGTGATGGTAAACTGAGCAAAGATTGATTTTTAAAAACAAATTTTCCCCATTTAAATGATAAAAATAATCATCAATACGGGGAAAATGATATTTTTTATTTATCATCATCTAATTAAGAATACAATAATCAACAAATATACAAAGGGCTTCATCATCCTTATTGAAAAATTGCATAGGGGTGGCCCAAGCCAATACACTATGATGGATAAAACCTTTCTTTAACATATCACCCAACTAAATCTTGATCTTCTTTAATGTCTCTAGTTCCATATGATAATAAGGAATAGAGAGCAGTTAAGTAATTAGAACAAGAAAAATAGAAAAATATACCTCCATTTCCAGAGTAATACTATAGTAGTCATTTAGAAGGACATTGGGAAAGTCTCAAACTACTAAAGGATGATCAAAACTAGTAGATACATCACAGAGCATGACTGTAAAAGCAGATATGAGATTCCTAAGATTCATATGAGAATCTCTAGTATGACTATATCTTGGATTTTTGTCTACTTGAAACTTAGGATATCCCATTAGGAACAAATAAAGACACACACCAATGATAGCAGTCAACAACATCCCTATAATAAACCAACTAGTCTATCCTAAGAATTACATTAAAGATATTTAGATTAAGCACCTAAAAATTCCATACTAACTCAAAACCATATATAAAGAGAGAAAACAAAGGACATTGAAACCCCTTATCCTTTTTCTTATTTAGATTCATCATCGGCTCCATATTTATGTAATTTTTTCTATTGGAAGTTTCAAAAGATCTATAAAATGGGAAGATAAAAAGGAGTGGGTTTCACCTATATTAAATAGATCATTCACTATAAAAGATAAAATAAATATAGTACCTATCATTGTAGCTGGACCCACATCGACTTCCACTAGATAATATTATAATATGTGTATCTACTTCACCCCATATGTATGTGGTTGGAGCCTTTTAGTCCTTGAAGAATCATGCTACATTTTAGATCCATTTAGATATGATGAACTAGAACCATAACGAGGAGTTGATAGAGACTAGAAAAAATCTAAACAAATAACCATGGTGTCGACATGAATTTTAGGCCCTCTATGGTGTGTGGTAATAATTCTTAGTGTTCCATGTATTTTCACACTAGTAGAATGTTAAAGGAATATTTCTAGATGTGTCAAACGGTGTGGAGGTATCTAGCTACAGATTACTACCACCGCTGCCATGATGAGTCTCATGACACTTTCTTATCTTTTAATATGATCCAATAATATTTTATTATATATTTATCCTTAAATAAATTTAATTTCTTTGATATCTTATTTACATACAACTCTAATCCAAAATGATTCTTAATATTGTATGTCATTATTACATTGCCATTAAAATTGGAAATATGAATAAGAATAACAATATTATGAATGATATGTATAATGGTTTTATGTAATGAAATTATTTTATAAATTTATAATAAATAAGTACTCAATTTTCAGTACATTCATTTTATGCTTCAAAAATACACATTCTTCATAAATGATTTTTATTGCTTCTTTTAGAAAATATTATAATTAATTTATAAAAAAATTAGAAATTTTATTTTAAAAAATGGATATAATTTTTGAAATAAGAATATAAAAAATATATTACAATTAATTTTTTATAATTTTCTGAAGAGATTGATTTTTTGATAAATAGTGAAAAAACTGATTTTCATAGAAAAATCTGTCTTTTCATGTCAAAAATTTATAAAGTTGCACTTTGTTTTAAAATGGTTTAAAATTAAAATTATTTCATTTATATTATTAATAATCCAATTAGGTTCATTATAATAAATATTATTCTTTATTTTGGTATAAACACCATTTATACTTAAGAAGACATTTTTTTCTAGAAAATAGTTTTTCATCACATTTTACTGGTATAATTTTAAACTAAGTTATTCCACTTATATTAATTTAATATGATAAAAAAATTCTATATTTGGAATCAATATGATCAAATTTGGTAAATATTTCCCTTTTATTTTTGTTCATTATGAATAATAACCTTGGTAAATATTTGTCAGCTCGGTAAGGGTAAAATAGGTAAAACGGGGTAAAAACTTTTGGATGAGGCCTTAATATTTCAATAACACTTCAATTTATCCTACTGTATTAGAATATTTAGACAATTATCATCCAAGTCTCAAAAATATGATCACTTGGTTCCATTTTCTTTTGATATTGACCTTTATATTATTTTAAAAAAAGATTAAAAACAAAATGTGACTCTCTTGACTTTAATATATCTAGTATTTTGTTATAAGGATAAAAGAAGGTTATGTTGGGTTATAGATTTTTATTTTAAAGATAAATTTTTTTATAATGTTAATTTATCATTAATATTTAGTTATTTAATAATTACCCTAAATTCTTACATAGCACTAACACGGTATTTGTGCATGTAATAAAAAAATAAAATAAATGATTTTAAAAAAATTAAAATTAATAAAATTGGTATAAATCATCGTGTTGCATTAATTTATTAGATAAATATAATATATTATTTATTTTTTAAAGTTTTATATTTTTATTCCATAACTAACTTGTTGAATTTAAAGTCAAAGTGAATAAATAGTTCCAAAAAAGACATTAATGATATCTTATAATAACCATTATTTTATTAAATGATTTAAAATTAATAGAAATAATAACCTCATCCAAGTTTTTTTATATGGTTTAAAATATATGTATTGGTATATATATGGGTAATTTTCATTTTATGGTGATATTATTGACCCTTAAAGTTTAAAAAACTTTTATATTGCAGTAACTCTCAAAAGGGTTAATAGGAATTAAAACTAATAGATAAGGGTTAAAACATAACATAAAATTTTATAAATATTATTATATACAGGTATTTATACTTATCCTAATCCAATATTTTAAATATATGAATTTATATCTACTTTATTATAAATTTTGATTTATATTAATTTAATACTTCAAGTAATTTCAGGGAGCCCCTCCCCTCAGTTATAAAAGAGAACCTTTTCTCCTATCTTCCTTATACCTTTTGAACCTTAAATCTCAGAAAATACATAACATAATTCTTGAATATGTTCCATCCCCATGTACTGGATCTTTTTTCATTTACAAAATACCATCCTTTCTATGCTTAAGGTGTAATCCAAAAGTGGTTTCTCAACAAAGAGGTATAACTCTTAACCGAGTACTTTCAATTTTATCTCTTATTATACCTCATATAATTATATGGTATCCATTATCAAATAATTAATTTGGTATCATATTTTTATTATATTTTATTATGATTATGTTAAAATATTTTTCCACCTCTTTTCCATCATATAAAGTGAAAACATCACTCTTGCGTTCTTACAGATTATTGTCTCCACATAACGGTATAATTTGTTTCTCATCACAATTTTACTTGAATCCTTATAAAGATATAACTAATGAATATATATAATATTTATTAAATAGTTATTACTATTTAATTATATTATTATATCTACCTTATTACCTTTTAATATTTTTGAAAATGATAATATCGCTTGTGCGTACGTGTGGACTACCACCTCTACCAAGTGATGTGATCCATTTTTCATTTCTGATTTACATGGATGGTAATAAGGATTGATTTAATGAATATATATGACATATATGATATAATAATTATATTTAATATTATTTATTATTTACCTTTCTTCTATTCCATCTGTCAAAAAGTGAATAGAATGTTCATGTGTATATACAGCCTATTGTCTCCTTAAACAGTATGATTCAATTTTCTATCTCTAAATTTTAAGGATAAATATATATATATATATATATATAATGAATATATATTATATTAATATCATTATTAACATTTTATATATTATGGAAACATAATCAATGTATAAGTACTAGAACTACTAAACTAAAATTCTCAAGAAAGATGAAACAGTTAACACCCAGAAATAACAATTTTAATATAAAATTATTAATAAATTGGTGTTGAAATGTTATAACTGGATCTTATATAATATTATAATTATGTATATGAATCTATTATATAATTATAATAAATAAAAATTTATTTTATTCTAGGTTAGATCAATTTTAATGCAAGTCAAACATGAGGTAAGGGATTTCATCTTAATCTCTACTCTATTGAGACACGTTTGGTATTATAAACCTATTTTATTTTATTTGGTTTATATACTGCCCCTTTTAGGTATTTAAAATGAATATGTATTTATTCATGGTGATTGAAATTTCAATTCAATTTTACTCTTTCAAGGGTTTAAAATTTAAAATTTACCAAAGTGGTAAAACTTTATTTTACAATCTCATTTTTTGGAATTATTTATATTTTTTCCATGAAGGAATATTATAATAGATAATTTATAAAATCCATATATATTATAATACTCTAGATATTTAAGGGTTTTACATATTTTATTCTAAATTCTCCTCTATTTTTCACTTAAATCAAGTAATGAAATTTTATAAATAAAATCTTATCTTATTTCTCTTTTTGATCGTGTATATTTTCTTCCATGTCTATGTTCATAAAAATGTTTTAAAAAATTGCCTTTTTATTTAATTAAATTAATTTTTAATGAAATTTAAAGTTATACCTAAATTTTTAAAAGGTTTTAAAAGAATCTTTATATTGTTTTCTGTAAGTTCCACTTTTTTACATTATTTACAAAAAAATAAAAAAGAATGTTTTTAATGTATACAACATTAAGAGATTTTCCTTTCACCATAGTAATTTGAAGCTATTTTTATTTTTCTACAAGTTTTAAATGGTTTTTTAAATAAAACTCTTTGATGATATATTATTTAAATTTTTTTATTCTATTTAATTTAGTTCTATAAAATACATAATTTTACTAAAAACCCTATATTTCTGATGAATTGATGGTCATCATATATCTCTTATTAATTTTATTTTCATTAACTTTATCTTGATAGATTCACTTTCATATAATAATTTATAATTATACTTTAAATTTCTATTAAATATTATTATTATTTGTATCATGGATATGCTTATTTACTAAACTTCATATCATTTCTACATATGGTATTTTACTATAAAAGTTATTTTATTAATTGTGGAAATATTGATATTATGTATCCTTTACTCAATATGGATATTTGTTGTTAATGATTATTGTTTATAAATTAAATTCATCTTTAAATATATGAGTAATGAATAGGACATGCAGTGAAGGGTGGGCTGATTTATATACATACCCTTGATACATTCAAAGGTCTCAAGATAAAAAATATTTATCTGTCCTTATCAAATAGGTTTTAGTGTATATATACCAATAGATTAAATTTAATTAGAACAAGGCCTTGATGGTGAAGATATCATAACATTTGAGATCATTAAGTCATATATTAAGAATTTTCTTCATTGAGAATTCAATTATTATTATCCTTGGTAGTATTGCATTGATAATATTCATATATTAATTTTTTTCTCATGTTATTGATTAAATAGATTGTGTTTTTAGTTATTTACCTTTCCATATTGGTTATGCAGTATTTATTCATGATAAATTTAATTATATACAATCTTTATTGAGAATATGAGCTCTGAGTTTTTTACTTTCCCCATGACATGAAGAAGTATATTATGAATAATATAAAGGATGTGAGAATGTTTCTTATGTTATGTATTTTATATTTCCTTTTTAATATTGGAATCATGTATATATCTAGTTCTTCAAGACTAATAAAACAGTTGGTTCTCCAGGATAATATCCCTTGTATCTTATGCCATTGTAATAAAGTAGTCACTGGATTTGGTTTATTAGTTTTAGGGATTCTATAGTTGTTATCATATCCCAATTTAGTAGAAACATTGGGAACTAGATTTTAAATAAATATACTATCAAGAGAATTATCATAATTCCTTCTAGTAATTTACAACTTTTGAGAGAGATTTTTATTTTATAGCTCAATATTCATGAAGATTATGAGATAAATCATTGTATGCCATTATTTATTGATGGAGACTAACAAAATAAAGGTAATTAGTAGACTTATTGATTTCCCTAATGAACCATACAATATCACTGGTGTTAGAACTGAGCAGATCATACCATATTAGGGAAGCTAAATCAGTTTATGATGAATAACCTTTCCCATATGGAGAAACTAGTTATTCCATAACATGATTCACCTGTGTTGGTTTGATTTATGTGATATAATACTTAATCTTTTAATGGGTATATTAATCCATTAGTAGATTAAAATTAACTAAGTATCTTGAAAATATATTACTAGATTTCTTGATATAATGAAAGTGAAAAGGTTATTCTAGCAGTGTATTTTTTGAGAGGATATGCTGATCAATGGTGGGCATTAATCTAGAAAAATAAATATTTTAAAGAAATATAAATCATTTAATAGAGAAATTTTAAAGTTATAATCATGACAAGTAATTCCCTCAATAACTATGAGCTTAAATGTAAAGGAATTTCCTCACTTTTAATAAAAATGAAGAAGAGGTGTAGTGGAATATGAGGCTAAATTTAAAATATTATCCAATTATGTAGTAAAGTAAATACATAATATTAAAATCAAGATTGACCATTTCTTTGACAGACTTAATCCAAATCATAAAAGGGAACTAATTTCTCAAATTTTTTTATTATATGATGATATAGTATAAAGTTCTATTAAGAAAGAGAAATATTTTTCCATATCCTATATCTTTAAGTGAAGTCAAGAGAAGAAGAGGTTGGATGAGAACCAAAAAAATGAGAACATGTAAAATAAGAAGGAAATTATAAATTTCTATCATGTAAATATTGTGGAATGAAATATTCAGGAAATTACTTGATGCCCATGGGAGTTTGTTAAAATTGTGGATATAAGGGTCATCTAGATAACAAATTTTGGGAAAATAAAGAAACTTCTATTATATAGTGATTCAACTATAAAGAGATAATGAATTATTCAAACTACTTCTGCAAGATTCAAGGTAACATACCACAAAAAATCCAAGGTGATAAAGTTAAGTATATGGAATTACTATATCTACTATGGAAGTTCCAAGTGATTTTGTGAAAGGTACACTTATCATCCATTATAAAAGTGTCAATTTTGTATTTGATTAATGTTTTAACCAAAATTTTATGTATGAATAATTTTATAAGTGTATCACATCACCAACTAAATTATTATATATTGATTTAGTAGTTAAAACTCTTAATGGTAGGATGATCACATCTCTAAACTATAGCTCTTCTCCTATAGAGGTTTTTGGGAATTTGATTCCTGAAAATATTTTTATTCTACCTCTAGTTGAATTTGATGTAATTTTAGTCATGTTTTGGATCGCTTAGTATATATCTCATATAAATTATTGAGAAAGGAAAGTTATATTTGATTTTTCAAATCAACCTAATATATTATATCAGTTCAAGGATAAACCTGAACTTATAATGGAAAATAACTCTATCATATGGGTTTTAATACCTATTCATGAGGCAAATAGTTTGGGATGAACTCAAAATTTAAGATATTTTTATTGTATGTTTTTTTGTTAATGTATTTCTATAAGATTTTCTAAATCTTCCCTGGAATCATAAAGTTTAGTTTTCAAAAGAACTCATACCTAGAGTTGTACCTATTTCAAAGACTCCATATAGAATGGACCCAATTGTATTATAAGAATTGAAGAATAAACTCCATGAGTATTTAGATTAAGGGATTAATTTATCCTAGTGCTTCATCATGGGGTTAACCTTTTTTATAATAATAAATATGGGTCAATATTAATTTTTATTGATTATCAGGAACTTCACAAGATAACTATTAAGAACAAGTATCCTCTACCTCATATTAATGATCTACTTGATCAATTATAAAGAGCCCAATATTTTTCCAATATTAATATTTTATCTAGATATCATCACATAAGGGTTAATAAGAAATACATAACCAAGATGGCGTTTCATAAAAGGTATAGTCATTATGAATTTTTAGTAATTTTATTTGGAATTATCAATTCTCTTGTTATCTTCATGGATTTATTGAATAGAGTCTTTAGATATTACCTGGACCAATTTTTCATGGTCTTTATAGAATATATTCTTATAAATTCAAAGATAAAAAAAGAGAATGAATAAAATTTAAGGATTTTTATGATGGAGAAGTTATATTATAGATTTACCAAGTTTTAATTTTGGATATCAGAAGTATCATTTTTGGTTCATATAACTTCAAGTGAGGGTATATCGGTGTATCCTTCAAAAATAGAAATTATTAAGAAATGGAATTAACCAAACTTAGAAACTCATAACCATATTTTTATTAGATTAGTTGGATATTTCTGATACATTCTAAGATATTAATCATGACTGTGAATCCAATCACCATGTTGAATCGGAAGGGGGTTAAGTTCTTGTATATAGTTGAATGTGAGGATAATTGTAAATAACTGTAGAGATTGTTGGTCAGTGCGATAGTGCTTACACTTCCCTATAATGGAGAAGGGTTAGTGATATATATTAATGAATCATTTAATAGACTAGGATTAATCATCATGAATAATTATATAGTGATAGATTATGTTTATCATCAATTGAAAAGTCAAATATAGAATTACCCGACCTATGATTTGGAGTAGTTAGAGGTTAATTTTTCATGATAATATGGAGGTGTTTTTTGTATGGAGAAAGGATTGATATTTATAGTGGTCATAAAATCTTTAAGTATATATTTATAGATAAATAATTGAGTATTCTATAGTTAATATGGTTGGATTTGATTAAAGATTATGACTGTTCAATACATTCCACCCTGGGAATGCGAACAAGGTGGCTGATGCTCTGAGTCAGAAAGTCTATGATAGTTTGTACATTATTAAGGTTGAAATAGATATAATAATTATGTATTTATATAATTTTTATCTTTAAATATTATAAAAATGTTAAAATCTTATCTTTCTTAGGTTAATGTTACATCATTCATCCATGAGAAGATTAAGAAGTCATATAAAGAAGATATGGAACTACAGAAGAAGGTGAGGGATTTTTTTGACTTCAACCATGATCATGTTGGAATGATAAGTTTCATGAACTGATTATGTTTTCTACTAAACCATATTTTAAGAATAATCAATTATATTAATCTCATATTTTATCAATTTCTATTCATCCTAAAATTACAAAGATGAATAAATATATAAAAGAGTACTTCTGGTGGGAAAACATGAAAAGGGTTATTATAGAGTATATATCTTGATGTATAATGTGTCATTAGGTTATGTTTGAGAGATAGAGGACTAAATTGATGTTACAACCATTACCCATACCATAATTAAAATATAAAAACATTACCTCGGATTTCATTGTGGGACTCCCTAAAAAATCTAAAGATAATAATTCAATTTAGGTTCTAGTTAATCGCCTTATGAAATCAGTGAATTTTATTACTATTAAAGAAGATTTATATCTTGATCATATTACTCAGTTATACACTAAATAATTTTTTAGATTTCATGGATTTTTTCTCTTAGTTGTATTTGATTAAGATCTGAGTTTTACCTTGAAGTTCTGGAAAAAGTCTTCAGTTGGCTCTGGATATAGAGTTGAGTTTTAGTACTTCTTATCATCCTTAGACAAATTTTTGGTATTATGGGAATATTAAAACTCTAGAATACATGTTTATAACTATATTTATGGATTTCAAATGTTTTTGAGATCAATACCTTCCTTTGGAGTTATTTTCTTACAATAATAGCTTTTACTCGAGCATTCAGAAGGCTCCTTATGAATGCCTCTATGGTAGGAAGTACAGAACTCCAATGTATTGGGATGAAATTGGAGAATGAATGTTTTTAAGACTTTATCTATCCATGTAAATTCAAAATATTTCTAGATCCATTCAACAACACATAAAGTCATCTCATGGTCGATAAAAACGTTACATTGATAATCATCAGTGAGTTATAGAGTTCAAAGTTGGTTACAACGTATAAATATAAATATTACCAAGGAAAAAGGTTATAAGATTTGGAAAAAAGGGAATTTTGATCAATATATATGTCAGTCTATTTTAAATTCTTGATCATATCGGGATGAAATCTTATGACTTTGTGCTTCCAACAAATCTATCTCAAGATCATGAAGTGTTCATTGTATCTCTCTTGAGGAAGTACATACCTGATCCTTCACATATATTAAACTTAGAGGGTGTACTTCTAGAGAAATATCTATCTTATGAGGAACAACTGGTGGAAATTCTGGATCATAGGGGGAAATTTCAACAAAACAATACCACCCACACATTTGTTAAAAGCTTTGGGGTAAAATCATAAATTTTAGGAAGATGTGTGGGAACCTAAGGATGTGATGTGGCTAAAGTATCCGTAGATATTTATATAATTATGATGGAATTTTGGGGGATAAATTCCTATAAATGGGGTATAATGTAACACCAAAATATTTTATGACTCATTTCTCCTCAAATAAATTTAATTTCTTTTATAGCTTTCTTTGCACGCAACCCTAAGCCTAAATAAACTGTAATATAGTATATGGTTATAATAAAGATGTTAAAATTGGTGGTATGAATGGGAATGACCACATTATGAAAAAAAATATGTATAATGATTTTATATAATGTGAATTATTTTATTAATGTATAATAAATAAGTACTCAATTTTTCAGTAAAGTCATTTTATGCTTTAAAAATACATTTTCTTCAAAAATGGGGTTTATTGGTTTTTTTAGAAATTACTAAAATTAATTTTTAAAAATTTATATATTTTGTTTGATAAAAAGTAATATCATTTTTTCATTCTTCATATCAAAATTTTTTAGAATTAATTTTTGAAAATTTTATGAAAATTTTGATTTTTCGATAAATAGTGAAAATACTAATTTTTATAGAAAACTATCACTTCTTTTCATGAATTTAAAAAGTTATATTTTTTATAAAAATGGTTTAAATTCAAAATTATTTGATTTATATTATTAATAAAACAATAAAGGTAATTTTAATCAATATAATTCTTTATTTTGGTATAAAAACTTTTTATACATAAGAAGACATTTTTTATGGAAAACTAATTTTCATTTAATTTTGTTGGTTTGTTTTTAAATTAAATTACTAAATTTTTTAAATTGAATTTGATAGAATTTATTCCATATTTGGAACCTAAATTATCAAATTTTAATATTTTCATTTTATTTTTTGTCATTATGAATAGTTGCTTTGGTAAATATTTGTCACCTCGATAACGGTAAAACTGATAAAACAATTTAAAAACATGGGGATACAGCTTTAGAATTTCACTAACACTTGAATTTATCGTATTTAATGAGTGGAGTTCAACCATTATCATCCAATACTCTAAATTATGGCCACTTGGTTCCATTTTTCTTTGATATTGACCTTTATATTATTTTAAGAAAAGAATAAAAAAAATTCACTCTCTTGACTTTAATATCAATAATTTTTTTCATAAGGATAAAGTAGTGTTATGATTGGACATAATATTTTATTTTAAATATAAATTATTTTTTATCATGTTAATTTATTTTTACTTTTTATTGATGGAAAAAATACTTTAAATGCTTATGCAACACTAATGCGGTATTTGTTCAAGTAGTAGAAAAATATAATAAATGCTATTAAAAATATTAAGACTAAATAAGTTTTGAAGAATTATTGTGTTTAAATAATTTTTTCGATAAATATAACATATTAGGGATGTTTTAAAGGTTTATATTATAATTTTATAACTATATTGATGACTTTAAAGTCAAAGAAAATGAATAGTTCCAAAAATTATATTAATGATATTGTTTAATAAATAAAATTTTATTAAATGATTAAAAATAACAAAAAAATATTTATGTTTTAGGTGATTTTTATATGGTTTAAAATATAAAACATGTTCTATTTATGGATCACTCATCCTTTTATGTTAACATTCGTTACCATTAAAGGGTAAAAAAATTTGAAATTATTGTAATTGTCAAAAGGGCTAATAGGGGTTAAAACTAAGAAATGGCATTAAAATATCACATAAACTTGTGTAAATAATAATTTATTTGAGGATTTATAATTATAATAATATTATATTTGAAATATATCAATTTAGATCAACTTTATTATAAATAATAGTTTTTATTAATTTAATATTTTAAGTAATTCTAAGGGTGACCATCCCCTTATTTATAAAATAGAACCTATTGTCCTCTATTCCTTGAAATTTCTGAGCCTTATATATCATCCAATACCAAAAATAATAAATTCATATGTTCCTTACCCACATCTTAGATCTTATTTTATTTTAAAAATACCATCCATTTAAGTCTTAAGGTGTAATCCAAAATAGGTTTCTAAACAAAGTGGTATAACTCTTAACTAAGTACTTTAAATTTTATCTCTTCTTAAACATCCTATAAATCTATGGTATCATTTATAAATAATTAATAAAGTATCATAAATATAATTATATTTTATTATGATTATTTTATAATCGTTTTACACCTTATTTCTGTCATATGAAAAGAAAAAACATCACATGTGTGTGCGTACGGCCTATCGTATCCATGTAGTCGTGTAATTCATTTTTCATCACTAATTTACTTAGATGATTATAAAATTAAAATAATAATTATATATTATATTTATAAAAAAATTATTCTTATAGAATTATAATTTCATATGTACTTTCTTACCTTCTGATCCTTTGGAAAATGATAACGTCACTTGTGAGTATTTGTGGACTACCACCTCCATAAAGCGATGTGATCATCTTTTTATTTCCACTTCACATGGATATTAATAAGGATATATTAAATGTAAATATATGGTATATATATGACATAATAACTATTTTTAAAATTTGAATTATTATTTATCATTTTTTTCATATATCAAAAAGTGAAAACAGTATTCATGAGTATGTTTGGCATATCATCACCATGAAGGTGTAATTCATTTTTCTATATCTACCATTTATGGATAATATATATATATATATAATGAATATATATTAAATTTATATCATAATTAAAATTATATATTTTATGGAACAATAATCAAAGTATAAGCATCGGAACTACCAAACTAAAATTTTCATGAAAAATGAAACAATTAACACGCAAAAACTAAAATTTGAATAAGGAATTATTAATAAATAGGTGTTTAAATGTTATAAGTTGATAATATATGATATTATAAGTATGTAAGTGACTCTAATATATAACTATAGCTAATTCAATGTTTATTATATGGGAGGTTATAAATATTTCTATGTAATTCAAACTTAAGGTAATGGATTTCATTTCAATTTTCACCCCATGGAGACATATTTGGTATTATGTACCTATTTTATTTTATGTGGTGTGTATACTACCCCATTTCATGTATTTAACATGAATATATATTTATTAATAATTATTAAAATTTCAATTCATGTGTACTCTTTCAATGGGTTATAATTTAAATGTTACCAAAGAGGTAAGAATGTGTTTTACAATCATGTTTTTTAGGATTGTTATATTTTTAATTTAAGGAATATTATAATATATCCTTAATAAAATCTACATAATTTCTTATATTTTGGATATTAAGGAGTTTCCATATTTTATTCAAAATTTTCCTCTAGTTTTCAACTGAATTAGTCAATGAAAATTGTAAAAGAAAATCCTATCTTAATTCTCTTTTTGATCGAGTATATTTTTCTTCCCTATCTATATTCTTCAAAAATTACTTTAAAATTTTTCTTTTTATTTACTCAAATGGTTTATTTAATAAATTTTAAGTCATACTTGAATTTTTTACAAGGATTTAATATAATATTTCTAATGTTTTCCAAAAGGTACATTTTTTAATTTCATTACAAAAATTCAAAATAAATGTTTTTTACCATATAAAATGTTCATGGATTTTCCCATAGGCATAACTGTTTTATGCTATATAGATTCTTATAAAAAATTTAAATGGTTTTAAAAAGAAAATATTTAATTAAAAATTATTTAAATTTTTCTCTTCCTTTTTATTTATTTCTCCAAAGTATATAATATTATTGAAAAATCTATATTTTTATGAATTGATTGTCATCTTATATCACTTATTAATTTTGTGGCTATTATCTTTCTCCTAAAACATTCACTTTATTTTGATAATTTTTCATTAGAATTTACATTTATCTTAAATATTAATATTCTTTATATCATATATATTATTATTTCCTAAAATATATACCATTTATATATATATTTTTTATCTACAAAAGTTATTTTATTGATTGGGGAAATCTTAATATTGTGTATCCTTTACTCAATATGGATAATTTTAAGGAATATTTTTTATAAATTAAATTTATTTTTCAATATATGAGGAATTCATTGGACATGAATTAATGGGTGGGGACTGATTATAGATATCCCCTCAATGGATCAATAGGTCTCATGAGAAAAAACAGTTGGATATCCCTATTAAATGGGTTTCTAGTGTCTACCTACACATAGATTAAACTATCTTGAAAGAAATACTTGATGGTAAATATATCATGATGTAAGAGATCATGACATATAACATTAAAAATTTTCCACATTGAGAATTTAGTTATTATTATCCATGAGATTATTTTGTTTATAATATCCATGGATGAATTTTTTTTTTAATTTATAGATTAAATGGAAGGTTATTTTAGTTATTTACCTTTTAATATATATTATACCTTATTTAATCATGATAAATTCTATTGTACATAACCATTACTGATCATCTGAGCGCACCCTTTATTTTTTCCCCTATCCCCAGGATATATAGAAGGATATTATGAATAATATCAAGGATATGAGAATGTTTCTTATATCATGTATTTTATATTTCCAATTTAATATGGGAATATTTTGTGTATCTAGTTCTTCATTACTGCTAAATTGATTAGTCCTTCTAGATGAGATCAATTATATCTTATTCCAATGTAATAAAGTATTCATTGTATCTTGTTTAATGTAGTTAGGGATTATATATGTCTACTAGATCAATCTCTTCCATCATAACCCTATATAAAACTTTCTCATAATAGTTCAGCTTTAGTATGAATACATGTGAATGAATATCATGTCATAATCCCATCTAGAGCCTCTAAGCCTTCATCATGTCATTCACTACATCCTTGGGAGAAACATGAACTATTTTAGTAAAGAAATTATCATATTTTATTACTTATATATCACCATGATGTGTAATGAGAAACTCCATATACTTCTCTATATCTAAGGATTATGATCATACTTTCTAAAAGAATATGGTTTTATATACTTTCCACTTCACGCCTTATTTCTAATTTTATTAAACAATAGTTTCCCATAACTTCTTAATAGGACCCTCAAACTTAAAGGTATAATAATCCACCTTTATATATCAAGATATATATAATAATTAAAACATATTTTCAATATTATCCATCTAATCCTTTGTCTCATAATGATCATTCATCCCCTTCAAGAATGGAATCTATTGAAAGAGAAACTACTAATCTTTATCTATATATCTACTACCTCCTAGTTTCACCTATATCACTTGATATTGATAAGGTGGTACATTTTGATCCACTATATGCATTGCTCATACTATATCCTCAACAAGGTTCCAATATATGGTAGGATTCCCTTGAGGATCATTTCCTACAGCATCCTCCTAAGGAAATCTAGGAAGTCATATAAAAGGCATGATCCCTCAAATCAAAGAAATAAAGGATGCCATCAGATGAGAAAAAAAATTAGTTTGAATCAAGAGAATATAAGTATTCAACTGATATTAGATCAAAACTCAAAACATGATACACATATCCCAACATCTCATGAGGAATCAAGTCATGTTATAATGAAAGTTGGCCAAGCACTCACATGAAACCTACCCCTTAAGTACCAAAAATTGTATCTCATATCAACTCAAACTCCCAAGTCATGAAAACTTTGAGAAAAACCTAACTATGATACCAAATTTTCATAAACCAACCCGGATAACCCATTAATCTAGGCACCCATCCTAGTCTATTATAGGGTCCTAAGGGAATCATCGATCTCCATGGGATAGTAACAAGCACACCGGCATTAAGAATAACCCTTGGGAATGATTTCTTCATAACCTGAGAAACAAATGACATGGAATATATCTAAAGGGAGGATAAAAGGAACAATAAAAAGTTCCATAAAAATTTAAAATTGTGTCAATAATAAATCAAAGGCCAAGCATGCCAATCACGTCATATATAATTCAGAAACAGGACCCAAAGTACTCAAAACTGACGACGTCCAATACATGTGATACGTGGGAAACATCTTACCATATCACTATAAGTTACTCATACCCCGCTAACTATGAAACTCATAACCTCACTAAATTGTATTTCCATTTACTATATCAAATAAAACAATATCTACACAAACCTTGAGGTGTGTTCATGGTGTGAGAAAAACAATCTCATTAGGATCCCATAAAGTGTTATATAAGCAGTATTTGTTAGATGAATCAATATATGATAAAATTTAAAGAAAACATGGTATGATAAGTAATTCATCAATTTATATCAAATGAAAATAAATTACCCATTTTATCATTTATAAAACAAATTCATACAAACATTTTTCAAATTATATTATATAAACCATTTTCTATTTATCAAAGAATTTATAAAAACCTCATCATAAACAAGCATAATGGAATATATCACTAGGATAAAATAGGTCCGAGAGAGATAAATTTATCAAAAAGTGATCAATAATGACTAATACGCACTAAAACTATCACTAGTATGATAATAAAATGAGCAGATTAATACCCTAATGTGTAATTCCCCACAAAAATGACATATAAACAAGTCCCCAGTGCACCAACATAAGGAGAACAAGAACACCCCATTGTGTGAACCCCCTAACAAATCCATTAGAAGTCCAAATACCAAACCCCCACCTAAGTACTTAAGTATATCAAGTTCTATTCATATAAAAATGTTTTAAATATGATTCTCACAATTAAAAAAACAATTCCATAACCCTTTTCATATTATAAAAACCATTCTTTAAAACCCAAATTTCATAAAATAGTACACTGAAAGCACACTTTGTTTATAAATTTTCAAAGTGAATACCATTTTAAATCAAACTGTAACACACATGAAATTCATAAATCGTATATCATTCCAATAACTATATAGAAAACAATTTTATAAACTAATTAACATGGGTACTTCATTAATAAATGAATTTATGTGAATACACCTACATTAAAACATGGTTCGTACAATGAGAAAAATAAAATCCACATAGTAAAAGGAAAGGGGTCAAAATAAAAGATAATAAGAGGCCCTAAAAATTATTTTCTCTATCTTAGATATAAAATTTTGTGATTGCATGGTTTTCATAGATAGAAGGAGATCACATACCTCGTCAGACATGAGATTCACACCACGACCAGACAAGACCCAGCCTCTGGAAACCAAACACACAATATATGTATGAGAAAAAAATAGGGAATAATCATATGGTAAATATATCAGATCAAATCAGCATATTTCCCAAAGAGTAAATGAGCTCAAATTCAGAGAAGTAAAAATATTAACCCTTTGTTTCATTTGGTTTCTACAATGTTCTGATTATTATTTTATTTTTTTATTGATGTTATGTAATGTTTTTTAAAAATTTATTTAAAATCAAATTATAACTTTCACATATTTTATATATATAACCAATGTGAAAATTTACTCTTCAAATTGGTTATATATATAACTTATAGGGAAAGTTTTATTACACATCGATTAACTATCTTTACAATATATTTCCACATATATTTTATATAGTTGACATTGAAAGGTATTTACAAAATCAGTGGTAGAAACATCTATTAAAAACCTATTTTAATATACAAATAAACGGATGTTAAAAACTATTTTCTACTAGTGTGTTCAGTGGAATTCCATAGAATAAGTTATTGAATATAGTATTTTTCTATTACCTCAAGTGATCCATTTCTCCTTATAGTGCCCCATTTCTTTCCTTAATGCTATAAAATAATGGTTATTTCAAAAACTATGTAGATATCACTACCTTGGATGATCATAGTCATTATTACATATATATGATGTCATGTTTACCGTATTTCACCACATTTTACCATTTTTTATTATATTTAATAATTCATAGAAAAATCACCCCTTATATAATTTTAATTTCCTAAGTCAAAATATAAAATCCATTTTATCAAATTATTTCTCTAATTATGTGAATTATAAATTTTAAATAAGTCTATTTTTTTAATCAAATGTATAATTTGAGTGAACACCATTTTATTATTAAAATAATTTCTAAAATAATACTAATTAAACCATTGATATATAACCCCTTATTACACAAACATAATTCCTAAGGGTATGTTGTGTAATGGCAGTACTTTCATGGGGTGTTACGACTAACATTGATCTGATTTTTATTTCTACAAACTTGATCTTATGCCACAAATAATTCCACTTAAACATCAATTTTTAAGGTTCTACATGGTCTTGGTATAGGGTGGACCAAATTTATGTTAACCCCTTCCAATTCTCTAACATACATGCTTCATAATGTATATTTCTACAATTTTAATCCATGGTTTCTCCCTTATTCACTAAATAACTCTTATCATTATACTTAATATACACTAATTCCAATGGTTACTTTGTAACGACTATATCAAAAATGGTCATGATGTATAATTATATTATAAATATCATATGAACTTTTAAATCCTATAAATTCATTCAAATAAATCCAAAATATAATACTTCTCATTTTATTATTATTTCAATACTTTGATTTCATGGATTGTATGATTTTTATTTTGTATTATTCTTGTTATAGTTGTTATGTTTATTAGACAATATAATACAAGAGACATTTTCATTATACTTTCATTATTTTCTTTTTTTTATTTTTCATTATTTATTAAAGTGGACTTAATAAATATATATCTTTAATTTTTACTACAACATATTGTAATAAAATATATTTATTTATCACTATAATTTCTCAAGTATTATAGTCTAACCAAGGAACCCAATGTTTACCATAAGTTATTTACTAAATTTATAGTTTCTATTATCTCAAAAATAAATAATGAACTATATCATTACCATAAATAGATATGCTTTATGAAAATAATTTCTTATATAAGAACCTCAAGTCAAGCTAGTGTCATGAACATAAACATTTATAATTATGATAAAAACATTTTATATGATCCAAACATTATTTATTACAATATTTTTCACCCTAAAATCACTTCCATAAATCATAATAAACCAATTATAATAATTTAATTAGAACATAACCACTTATTCAATGGAAAATAGGAATAGGCATATCAAAAAACACTTTTTTACATCTTATAAAACAAATACAAATATATAATTTTTAAATAATTCCATCACAAAAACCATTGAAAAAAAAAGCACAACACAAAAACAACAAGAATACCACGGAGGAAATTTAATACTAAATATTTATATTGAAATCACATTTCAAAACAACAATAATTATTGATTCCTTAAATATAGTAAAGCTCATAGATTTACATACCTTTGAGACTGCTTTAATAATTTATATGTGTATTTTTCTCATAATCCCCCCCCCCATTTATACCTAAAGAACCATAATTAATAAATAAAAAAAATAAAAAAATAAAAACAAGGTAATCATTCGAATACCTGGAAGTGAAAACACTTATTAGTAAGAAATATATTAAGGGTAAAATCCCCAACTATGTGCAGATAGCACATAGATGGATTCCATAACCCCTTGAGTGAAAATATCTATGGGAATTAGGTTTTTCTCCTTAACATATAAAAATACTAAAGTTGTAGGGATCCCATGTGGTAGAAATCATTTAAGGAAGTATAAAATGAGAATAATGAAAAATGATGATATAAGGAAAATTATAAGGGGATAAGGAACCATACCTTTAAGATGGTCTTAGAGAAGAAAATTAGGATATTCTAGAAGTTGAGGTAGAGTTTCCCCTTCCCCTTCATGAATATTAAGAGAAATAAGTGTAGGGAGGGGAATTTCCCTCTCTTTATCAATAAAATTAATAAATAATAATAATGATCATCTTAAAATAATAATAATATCATATGAATGTTTAAAATAATCTTTAAAACACTTAATAAAAACATCTTATTCCTTATTTTAATTAAGAAACTGTCCACATTGAAATATCTATCCCACCAATAGGAATTAGACATAATATTTAAATATTATAAATAATAACTAAAAATATCCATGACACTCAAAACACATATATTTTATAAGAAAAAAAGATAAGTTAAATATATATAAAAATAATAATTAATTACATAGTTATACAAGACCATCATAAATATTCCATGAACAATCTAATATGTAAATATAACATGTCTCAGGATGTCCTGACATGAAATTTGAAGGTCCATGTATCATTTAGAAAATTATGTAAATAATTAATATATTTAAATAATAATTGTGGGGGTTTTAAAAACACAATAAACCCAAAAACTTAAATACCTTAATGGTACAAGAAATATCCCTAAACACCACTTCTAGATATCAAACTCGGTCATCAAGATAACATCACCCAAAAATTCCATCAATAATATTTTAATTTATATATATAATTGGGGGTTAAACACTATTCTTAAAAGGTAATTCTCTAAATATGAATATGCCATATAATATCATGCATGGATAGTAATCTAAGCGGTAAAATCATAATATATAATTGCATCCTCACAAAAAAATCACCCAAGGTAACTAAGTCAAACATCAACAAGTTAATTATCTTATCATTTGGCCTTATGAGAATATATTTATAAATCTATATCCTCTTATAAGTCTATACATAATTTCAAGTCAATCTAGTTCATTAGAGTACATAATCCACATCCTCACTACAGGCCTGGGTCACCAAATAAGAATGTATGCATGGTGTTAAAAAAGTCTTTAATATTTAGAAAGAACCCCACACACCAACTCTCGCTGACCCAGATACTCTAATTCCTTACAACCTAAAGGAAATCAACCTTATGATCTCCTCCTCATGAACACATCATCCAAATTTCTCCATCATAAAGCGCATAAACATTGTTCCATACACCTCATGGTCATCTCAACCACATATCCACTATATAACCACATTCATTTATAAGAAGGTAACAAGTTACCCATCATATTATCTCACTAGATTAGTTCGTGTTGGGTCACACCTAAGAAAACTACCCTCATAATGTGATTTTTTAGTGAATGGTACTACTATCACTAAAATAACATTAAAATAGAATATGTAGTATCTTACAAAATCATGATCCCATAACTAAACTTCTCACATAATCCATAATCATAATATTCATATAACCATTTATTATAATCATATTGAACACAACATTATGCTACTAATATCAGCATTTCCCACTAACTCTCAACTCACACAAGGTCAAGGAACTCATATCATTAATCATGTCCTTACACTCCATATATAGGGACATATCTAGGAAGGTAAATATACAAATCCTCGTCAAATGTCATATACATTGGAAAAAATGGTATCTCAAGAAGTACAAGTCACTGATTCAATACTCTATAGTTAAAAAAGTCAATGAATGATATATTAAATAAGTGTTTTGTGTAAGTTGATCATACCATTATGATTATATAGCAAACCATTGGATAATTTCCCATCTATCAAGAAACCACACTCTGCATACACTATCCCCTATAATGTAGAATAATAAAGAGAATTGCAATTGTGATGTGGATCACCACATCATAGAACAATTCCTGGGCATAGGTTCCATGATAAACAGAATCATTCATTATATCACATAATAAATACATAAAATTAAAACTCATCACTATATCTATCTCAAGTTGTACACATAAGAATTCTATATCATTAACATTAAGATAATAAAAGTTTTGTGTCAATAATTTCCTTACTAGTCTATATTAGCTATCTATAATTTCAAAATATTAATTACCATTATCATATTATTCATTAAGGTTTCTTTAGCACTCATCACTATAAATATGATCCTAAAATTCTCATATCATGTTGAATTATTGATCTATAAATGTTATTATAATTATACGCACGATTATGATTATAACTAGAATATCCACATGCTTCATGATTATCATCAGATTCACCTATCCATCCATGAAAACACTCATTTAAAAGTCTTTATTTAGTGATTTTGACATTTTAGAATATTTAAATTTCTCAATAGAGTACACTATTGAGATATACCCTTGAAAATGTGTTTGATATGTGTATTTGAAATTTTTTCGAGTCACTTTACCATCAGTCACAGAGTCAATAATTTTAAAATTACTATAAAACCTAGTTAATGATATATATTAGTCTTGAAAATTTCATTGTCAAAATATATAATAAGAATATATCAATTGAAATCCTATGATGGGTATCACTGTTTATAATTTACTATCACATTTTAGTATTGAAAAATTTTTCTTGATGTCATGATCATAGTGCTAAAAATAGATCATAATTTTGAGGTTGAATAGAAAACTTTTTATCAGTTGAATATTAAATTTATATTTAATAGAGATGGATAAAATATTAAATATAGATATTAAATTCAAAAATAATCATAACACAACTAATTATATATCATTTCAATCCTTATAAGTTCCCTAATTTCCATTATTATAAAATATTTCACTACTATTGATTCATTTTAATTTGGTACTGACCTTTATCAATGTTAAAAAACACTAAAAAAGGGGGTCATTTTGTAAGTGCTAACTAAAAGAAATGATAGATATAATATTAATTAGTGTTAAACAAAGTTAAAACAAAAATTAAAACTCATTATTCCTCACATAACTTCTATGTTAAAACAGTCATTTGAATAAAATGAATATTCGATAATAGTGGATCAGTTGGCCCCAATGTTTAAAAATAAACTTACAGATGAAAAATTCTTCATAATACCCGTAATTTAGGGGTAAATATCTATAATATAATCATATAAAATATATTTTTATTTCTTTAAATACGTATTCCATTTTTTAGATACAATTGGTTGCTTAGTGTAATCAATTTGGATAATTCAATGATTTTTTATTCAAACCATTGATTAGAAATAAATCAACCACACATGATGACCTCTATAAATTTTTAATACACCGCATTCAATATTTTTAAAATAAACCATAATTTATAATTTTTATATTATGTTTTAATGAAAATTTTGTATTGATATATTGAAGTTTAAATTTAATTAAAATCATGTTATGAGGATGGTCCATGAGAATAAGAATCCTATCGATCTCTAAAACTAGATACGTAATACGGTATATATAATATGATCTCTCTACCAAAAAATATATCAAAAAATAGCTTATTTTTATCAATGTTTATGTAGTGTATGGAGCCAGATAATAACAATGATTGTGGTTGTTACATTTTAAATTCTATAAATGATATCATATTCCATCAACAAACTATCATTTATGAAGAGGTACTTCCAATTATAATTACAATTTCATTTAAAATATTTATTAATCATTTGTTTATTTATATTTTTCTATTACTATCAATATTATCGACAATCCACAAATTCAAAAGAGGAAATATATTTTTTGGAGATGAATGGGAAGAATACATGGTGTTATAATGTTTACAAACATTATGAAGAGGTGATTTACTACTACTTATAAAGTTAATTTTCATATTATTTTATCTACAACATTTTTATTTAATTTTGATATCATTTTTATCTAATACTTATTTAGTTAATTTTCACATAGATCATGAAGAGGTGAATTAATTTAGAATTTATTTTCCTCCAACCATTTTTTGATTCATTAAGATCATAAAAGGCTTTAAGAAAAATTAATTTTCAAAAAATTATTTTATAAGGATGATGTTCTCAAGTATAATTATTTCTCTTCATAGAGAAATTTTTTCATTATTTTTTTTATGTTTGTAGGGTGTGTTTTTAGTTACAAATGAATCAAAGTTCATGTTTTCAGTTTAAAAATAAAATTTTAGGTATAAAAAATTCATCACTAACTGCAAATCGAAAAAACACCCTTGTATTATCTTGATACTTTAGGAAAATGACCCATGTGAGAACCTATGTTTTTCTAGAGTGGATTTTTTAGCATAAATTTGAATTTTTTTCCTTCAGAAGATTATAAGGGGTTAAATGGTCATTTTACCATAGAATATTACCTCGGATAATTTTTATGACCACTCTATTGGTCCCATAATAATATGTTTACCCTAGGACGGGATTTTAGTGGAATTTTGAACTATTCTAATTTTCATGGAATAATTAAACTCATGTTGGGTTCCAGCACTGGGCTGGACCCCTCTTTCTTTTTCTTTTCTTTTTCTTTCATTTATTTTCACTTTTATTTTATATCTTTCTCCCCAAGATTCTTAAGTACACCCCCCCCCCTCCTCATGGTATTACTTTATCATGTGATCGGGAGATAAAATGTAGAGGTAGAGAGTAAGAGAGAGAGGTATGAAGGTAGGTACCATCGCGGAGCTCGGGAAGAGCCAGATCATCATGTGATAGTTGTGGATCATGGAAATGTGTGAAGCTTCAGTGGATTCCACCCAAAGGTATATTTTTTCATGTTTTTTCATAAATCCCCATATAATTAATATTTTCTAGTTTTAAAACCCTTTTATCACTTCTTATGACACCTTGAGATTCAATCTATATATTTTGGGGAGAAAATAGGGTTTCGAGATGATTTGAGGGTTTTCCCATTCAAAAATTTAGATCACTTGGCGTGTAGGATAGGAACACATTCCTTGTGTTCTTATCATTTGGGGAATATTAACTTTTTTAGAAGTAAATTTTGTGTATAAGGTATACATATTGTGTACTGGGACTCAGCCATGTAGCTGAGTACCTGTCCAGACAGCCTGTATACGGGAACATGGCCATGTAGAAGTCCACGACCAGACCCCATGTGGGTAGCACGCCATAATGGAGTACATGGATAGGATATACAAATGTATAGGCCATGTGAGGTACACAGTTTAGCATCCCATGGAGGATACATTCCATTTATATGAATTAAAAGTCATGTACATGGGTTTTACACACTAAGTCCGATTGTAGTAAACACTCGGGTGGGGCTTCAGGGGTGCACGTCATATACTAAGGTATACACACTGTGTACTCCTCCTTTGCTACCCTTTAGAGGGGTTTTTATATATTCATTCTTGGGATATGGAATTGGATGCATAATTTTTCTATTTTGATAATTATTTCATATATATCACGATGGTAAAAACCTTGAGGTGATTTGAGGACTCCTAGGAGGGATTTTAGTTTATTTCCTAAATGGAGAGGTTTTTACTCCAGTAATCAAATTTGGTTATATACTGAGAGTGAAACCCTTGATCTAAGGTGGACCATGATCCATCTCTCTATACTGGTATTCAAGGAATATTTATTTCAGTCCAAGAGGTCATATTACCTATTGACCTAGAGGATCTTGTGTAGGATGTCTCAACCAAACTACTATTTATGAGGCTCGCATGTGGGATTCCCTTCACTTACATGTTGACCTGAGGAATACCTTGTAGGATACCTCTCACATATTTACTCTTTCCAAGGATCCCATGTAGGATTCCTCATCCTATATATACCATTCCTAGAAACCCATATAGTATGCCTCTTCCAATGTATAACTTCTGAGGATCCCATGTAGAATGCCTCTACCTATGGATACTTTTATTAACGGTACCATGTAGGACACCCCTTCCTATATACCATTTCTAAGATACTATGTAGGATGCCTATGTTTACTTATCATTAAGGATACCATATTTTATTCCTTATTTTACCTTAAAAGTTAATGATCTTGGGTAGGATGCCTTCGCTGATGTATAGACCTAAAGGATCCCAAGTGGGATGCCACTCCAGTCTTTTGATTTGATGAACCTAATGGGTAATATAATATTTGATCAACCCCAGTCTAGTACTTCATGTTTGGGTGGATATGGTAGTGGGTGTAACTTTATAATTTGTACTAAACTTGTATTCTCATGAAGCTACAGCAGTAGTGGTGGGTTTAGGCATTGAGAAACCCTCACTCTTTATTTATGCATTCACATGGTTACTGTTGATGTAACTATGATATCCAAAGGTGCTTCTTGGTTTGTGGTCAATGAGCCTGATGTGAAGTGACATTTATATTTGTGATACCCAGAAATACTTCTTGTGATTCATCTATTGTGACTATTAGTTTCTTGAGGTTCCCATACATACTTCTTGGGACCTGAATTTTGTGTCTTTTTATTGTATTTCTATGTTATTGGGATTCTAAGACATATTTCTTGAGATATATCTTCTAATAATTTTATTTATTTTTATATTATTAGGATTTCTAGATATATTTCCAGGGATCTGACTTTTAAGACTTATTGATTATGATATTAGGGCATGGAATCCCTGTGTTTAGGATATTTAGGCATGGAGGCCCTATTTTTATGATGTTTGGTCATGGAATCCCTATGATTATGATACCCGTTCATGGCATAAATATGTTTATGATACTTAGGCATGGCATACCTATAATTATGATGTTCAAGCATGGAATCCCTATTGATTATGATACTAGAGAGATGGGTATGATTATGCTCTCCCTGATTGATTTCTTGATCATGCTGGTGGACATGGTTCTCCTCACTATTGATGTGACATATACTCAAGGATGATTATGCTCTCTTGAGTGATGGGGGTGATTAAGCTCCCCCTATTCGATTACATGACTGTGGTGTTACTCATAGCACTCCCATCAATAATGGATACTCATGGATGACTAATCTCTCCCAAACGATGCTTAGGATTCTCCCTAGGTTTATTTTTATGCACCAAACTACATTTCCTAGAGGTACTTTATGGTATGGGTATTTTTATCCGTTTATATGAATGGATACTGAGCATCAACTTAATTATAAACAACATGATTAGGATGACATCCAACTCAATTCCCTTTTATAGGATGTCTAGATGATCAAGATTATGGACACAAGGATCAAATGTTGTTGATTTATGTTATGTTTCACCTTACACGTGTATATACATATTTATGTGTGTATATATTTACATTTATAGGAATATATGTACACATATAAATATAATTATACATGATGACATATTATTAAGTTGATTGGGATTACGAAACCAGGGATCGACTATGGTTTCACATTATTTATTTTATATATTATATTTAATTATGTCTCGACTAGGCTAAGCATATTGCATGATCATGAACTTATGACAAAATATTTATAGGTTCATAATTGGGGTGGCCTGTTGAGATTATTTCTCACCCCTATGCATGAATCTTGGTGTACATATAGTCCTTATGTCATCTTTTTAGGTTGATCACAGATACATAATAGATAGAGATAAGGCCCAGGGTTTCATGATCAAGTAGAGACACTTGTGTGGATTCTTATAATCGAGATGGGGTAGCTTGGCGGCTTCTTAGGGACTAGGTATGTGGTATGGATCAATTTTAGTAGTAGAGCCTTGTTATTTTATTTCAGTTTCCTTACTCCTTATTATATATTCGATCCACTGGGTGACCAATGTTATATATATGACATGGATGCTCAGGATTTTATATTATTTAATTTATTATTGTATCATGTTCTAGTAGAGTTTATTTAATTCTTTTGTACTCTCTTTATTTACTACATTGGATGATATCTAGTTATTTGTACTATTTTTTACTCTGATATGAGGGAATATTCTCTCCATGGACACACCCTAGTTCCTCGCTGCTAGTTAGTAGCCTATATCATATGGAGAGGCATGTTTGAGTCCTTGTGGTGAACTGGATCTAAGAACCTATTTAGTAGAATTCGGATCGGGACATTAAAAATTCGTATTAAAGGTGTTTGTTTTATGTTTTCTGATTATTTGGGGTATGGTAGACATGAGTATTAGGAATTTGTCTCAATCTGTGATGGATATCGGATTAGTGCGTCTAGGAAAATTGTTCTATTAGGTATTCCAGGTTTTCAAGGATATGGGATTATTGTTCTTGATATGTGAAGTTTTAGTTTTATATGACTTTAATTTTGATAAATGAACACATTGTGTGGATTTTATGGTTTATTTATGTATTTATAGATATTGGACCATTGGTAAGAGGTCGGTAGTTAATTTTGTCTCTTGGTAAGAAAAGGAAAGAGTCATCTCATGCATCACATTTGGCATGTAGGATTTAAATTCTATAGGTCTACTAGTGTGTGATTATTAGTGGTGATAGATGCCAATTGTTAAAAGTTTCACCAAAAACATAAATTATGTTTTCCCATATAGGTTCTTGGGGGAATTATACTCAACTAAGAAAAATTTTATATATATTTCCTTTTGATGGTGGGCTAAGTGGATCTATGGTGAGGCATTTGATGGTGAAGTTGATGACTCATTCCTCATGCAAAAGAGGTGCAGTAAGCCTAGTAGGTTGATAGTAAACATGATTCCCTTGTGCTATACCCATTCTAGGGTGTTGTTACTTAGTTTTTATTATTTAAAATTTAAATAAAAAACTATATAGTGTTTTTCTTTATAAATTGGAATGACATTATACTCAGCCGAAATTTATTTTTGGATATCTAGTCTGATCAATGAGTATGATTCTAATAGGTACCAGGGAGTTTCTTGTGAACTAGACCTCTATGGGGGGTATGATCGTATATGGATTTCTGGTGAGTATCATTTCATCATAATTTTCTACATTTTTATCATGAGCTACAAGGCATAATACCTTATGAGGATTCTTGGAGAGGATTGGGGCCCTAGTAGGCCGATGTTGATAGTTCTGACCATCATAGTTTAGTGTTATATTTACCTTCTTTGGAGAGGTTTGATCAGTAGGGAGGGTGGGATACCTAGAGTCACATAGTTTTGATTTGAACCCTTATTGGCTGATGTTTGTTTGATTGAGGGAACCCTACATGAGTAAGGTTGTCTTGGGTTTATGGATTCCTTTCTAAGCAGTGAGCTTGATTGTATGCTCATTTTGAGATCGATGCATGGTAGCTGCTTTATTTTTTGATATAGGCATGGTGATTCCTTGGGTTTATGAGAAATCACTTAGGGTGCTTATGTTTTGAGAGAAGATTTGATTAGTATGATTGTTTGGGTGTCTAGCCTAGTCAACCAATAATTTAGTGATTGAGCTTTAAATTAAAAATAAATGACATTGTTTGATGGTTGGTCATGGTAATAAATCATGGCATAGGTGATGTGCCAGTTTTCAAGAGAAGTTACAAGGGGGTTTTTATATTTTTTGGACTCACATTCCATGTAACATGGTCATCTTGGTTTCAGTATATGAAGACTCAATAGATAATGAGTAAAGTAATAAAGGTTCATATTGGTTATGCATGGTACCTTTTAAATCCCAAATTAGTGAGTGGTTGGGTGTAGGTTTAGGACCGATTGTTTCAAGAAATTTTCATGGTCATGCTTTCCTAGGAATTGTGGTTAAATGAGAATGTCCCTCCATGATAGAGGAGAAAAATAGAATAAATTGGGTTTTGTGAGATGGTTGAACTATGTTTGGACCTAGATAGGCATTATCGAGAAATGTGTTATCAGGTGTTGTTTAAAGGAAAGTTAGATTGTATGATGTAAAAGGTACCATGCTGAGAGAGCATCAGCTATACATTGAGATTGATTTATTTTTAAATATCTTTCCTGGTATAGCGATGAAATCTATTGAGGTTATGCTCGAGGAGGGTTATAACGTAAGAATTATAGTGGGGAGTAATCCTTTGTCTCTTTAAGGGTAGTTAAACTCATTATCATTTGAAATTCATCATTTCTGTTTATCTAGGGACTCATAAGTGTGGTGATGATAAGGGTATTCCTATGGTCAGGAGTACTAGATTGGTTGTAGTTAAGTGTCTCCTGTGTAGAAGAGTTATTGACGCTATGAGATGAGATGTTGGATTTTCAAGATATCTTAGTTATGAAGATTTTCATGATAAGAGAATGGATTCTAGTTTTATGACCAAGTCTTCTCGAGGATTATAAGTTTTGTACTAGGGAGATTGTAAGAACCCTTTTTTGGAATGGAATTTTGAGAAGAAATTTGAATTTTTTGAATTTAGATGCATATAAGGGGGAAAATGGTCATTTTACCCAATCATATGAACTTGAATAATTTTTCTGACAAATTTTTCATCTCTAAATATGGTGTTTACCCTAGGAAAAGAGTTTGGTGTAATTTTTATCCATTCTAATTTTCATGGAATAATTAATATTTAATATTTAATTAATTAAATATTAATTTATTCACACATGTTCATTCTTCTATATATTCTGAAAAGAGTTTAATATTTATATTCCATATTCTTTGTTTATACCATAATGGGTTTTTTTTCTTAGGCAAGGCATAAACTCATGTTTGGCGTCGAGGCTGGGCTCAGCCCCTTTTTCTTTTTCTTTTCTTTTTCTTACTTTTCTTTTCCTTTTTCTTTTTTTTTCTTCCTCCCCTGGATTATCACGTACACCCTCCAACCTTGGGATTCCTTCATCACATGGCTAATAGATAAAGGGGGTAGAGATAATAATAAATATATGGAAGAAGGGAGGTACCATCATGGAGCTCAGGATGAGATGGATCATCGTGCGACGACCACAGATCAAGAAAATGGGTGAAGCTTCGGCAGATTCTACCCAAAGGTATTTCATTTAAATGTTTTTCTATAAATACCCATAGATTTACCATTTTCTAGTTTTAAATCATTTTTATCACTTATTATTACCCATTGAGGGTTGATCTATTTCTTTTGGGTAGAAAATGAGGATTTATACCGATTTGAGGGGTTTAGCATTTGGAAATCTTGATCACATGACATGTAGTTCAGGAGCACATGTTGTGTGTTATTCCTAGTCATGAAAGATGAAATTTTTAGAAGTACACTCTATGTATTGGGTATACAAATTATGTATTGGGGCTCAGCCATGTAGTTGGGTACCAGTACAGATAGCCTGTACAAGGGCACATGGCTATATAGAAATGTACAGCTAGACCCCATGTGGGTCGCAATCCATGTAGGAGTACACGACCAGGATATATACATGGTAAGGACATATGAGGTACATTGGAAGGTACCCTGTGTGGGGTATACATCTTGTAAATGACTTACATGCCATGTACTTGGGTTTTACACACCAAGTCCGGCAGAAGTACATGCCAAACTAGAGCTTCGAGGGTACACACTATGTACAAGGGTATATATGTCGTGTACTCCTCCCTTGCTACCCTTCTGTGTGTTTTTGATATCTTCATTACCCGAAGTCTGAATTTGATGCATGGGTAGTCTGTTTTCAGTAATTTTTCACGTATATCATGATTTTAAACCCCTTTAGATGGTTTGAGTACTCCTTGGATGTGTTTTAGTCTATTTCTTAGATGGAGGGGTTTTTCCTCGAATAATTGAATTCAATTATCACCTGAGAGTGAGACCCTTGATATGTGGTAGGATATGATTCATCTCTATAGACTAGTATTCAAGTACATTTCCTTTTATTCCATGAGGTTATATTACCTTTTGACCTAGAGGATCCCATGTAGGATGCCACTACCTTACTATTGTTTCTAACGGTCCCATATGGGATGCCTTCGATTACATGATAACCTAGGGAATAAATTGTAGGATCCATATCACATATTTACTCTTTAGAAAGATCCCATTTAGGATTCCTCTATGTACATATATCATTCTAAATATCCCATGTAGGATACCTCTTCCTATATATACCATTTGAGGATCCCATGTAGGATGCCTCTGCCTACGAACACTTTTATTATGGCTCCTATATAGGATTCCCCTTCCAATGTACCAATTTGAGGATCCCATGTAGGATTCCTATGTTAACTTATCATTATGGGTCCCATTTATGATTCCTTCTTTTTCCTTCATAGCTAAGGATCTCGAGTAGGATTCCTTTTCTTATGTGTTGACCTTAAAAATCCCAAGTAGGATGTGTCTCTAGTGTTTTGATCTAAGGGACCTAATGGGCGCCCTGGTGTTTGACTGAACATGAGCTAGTATGTCAGTTTTTGGTATATATGGTAGCAGGTGTCACCTTAGAACCCATACCTAACTTGTAATCCCATGAGGTTGTGGCGGTAGTGGTGGGTTTTTGCATTCAGCCACCCACACTTTTTATTTATGCATTCACATGGTTACTGTTGATGAAACTATGACCTCTAGAGGTGCTTCTTAGTTTGTGGACAATGATCTTGATGTGATGTGAAATTTATCTTTGGGATTACCATAATTACTTCATGGGATCTATCTATTATGTCTATTAGTTTCTTAAGGTTCCCAGACATTCTTCCAGGGACCCAACTTTTGATTATTTTTATTTTATTAACTTGTTATTTGGATGCCCAAATGTATTTCTTGGGATCTTATTTCTACGATTTTTGTTGATTTTTATAGTATTCGGATGCCCATATGTATTTCCTAGGATTCGAATTTTGAGCCTTATTGATTATGATATTCGGGCACGACACCCCTATGTTTATGATATTTAAGAATAGCATACCTATGTTTATGATATTTAGGCATGGAAACTATATGTTTATGATACTCAGGCATGGAGCCCCTATTTTTATGATACTCAGGCACAAAGTCCCAATAATTATGATGTTCAGTCATAGCATACCTACTGATTGTGATACTAGAGCAATGAGGATTATACGCTCTCTCTGATTAATTACTTGATCGCGGTGGTGTACATGGAGCTCCTTGCCATTGATATGACATATACTCAAGGATGATTATGCTATCACTAGCGATTGGGATAATTATTCTCTCCCTACTCGATTACTTGGCCACAGTATTAGACATGGAACTCCACAGAATTGATGGATACTCATGGATGATTATACTCTCCCGAGTGACTCCTAGGATGCTCCCTAGGGTTATGTGGACACATCATCAATACATCACATAGAGGTACATCCTAGGTATGGGGATATTGAGCTATTTACATGAATGGATACCGATCATCTAGTTAATTATTTATGGCTTGAGTGGTATGAAATCCAGCTCAATTCCCTTTTAAAAGATTTCTATATGATCGGGATTATGGACCCATGGATCGGCTGTTGTTGATTTGTGTTATTTTTCACCTTACACATGTATATACATATTTATGTATATATATATTTATTGTAATATATATATATACATATACATGATAACATATTTCCCAGTTGGTTAGGATTACGGACCCAAGGATCGACTGTGGTTTCATGTTATTTATTTTATTTATTATATTCAGTTGTGTCTCGGCTAGGCTGAGTATATTTCATAAGCATGCACTTATGATAGATGATTTATAGGTTCATCATTGGGGTGGTATATTGATATTATTTCTCACCCTTGTACATGAACCTCAGTGTGCGTACAGACCATATGTTTTCTTTTCAGGTTGAGGATAGATACATGATGGATAAAGTAGAGGCCCAAGGTGTCATGATCAAGAAAATCCACTCAATTGGATTCTTATGATCGGGTTATTGAAGCTCAAAGATGCCTTAGGGACCAGGTATGTGGTCTATATTGGAGTTAATATTAGATCCCTATAATTTTATTTCAAATTATTTTATGTACTCCATCTTGTATGGTCGAACTAGTGGGTGAATAGTGTTATATATATGACATGGTTTTCGAGATTTTATAGAATTTAATTTATTATTGGAGAACATTCTACTTAATTTTATTTAATTCTTTTACACTCTATTTATTTATAGTTTTTTATTATATCTAGTTATTTCTACTATTTTTTAATCTGATATGATGTCATAATCTCTCCACAGACACACCCTAGGCCCTTGTTACTAGTCAGTAACCTTTATCATATGGAGATATTTTCTTGAGGCCTAGTATATAACTAGTTGAGAGCACCGGTTTAGTGGAATCTGAGTCCGGATATTATAACCCATAAGTCATTTGTGACCATTAGGAATCATTTGTACAGCAATTTGATAAAATGTGTACTTAGTATGTCTCAAATTGTATGTTTTTAGTTCAAAGATAAAATTATAGTTCAAAAAACATGCCACTCAATGAAAACTGAGAAAACACATTTGAAATGCCTTAATACTTCAGAAAAATAATCCATGAGTCATTTTGTGATGTGTTGGAATTGTTTGCATGTCAATCTGACAAAAGTGTGGCTGGTACGATTAAAAATACATGATTTTATTTAAAAGTAACATTTTTTTCAAAGAACACTTCACTCTCTAAAAACCAAGTAAACATGATTTAATTGTATTGATACTTTTGTAAAATGATCCATAAATCATGTTTTAGATATATGGATCAACTCAATGTCAATCTGACTTGTCAAGTTCCTAATATGACTCGAAGTGCATGTTCTCAGTTTAAAAGTGAAATTTTAGTTCAAACACACATCACTCACTAAAAACTAATCTGACACACTCATATGGTATTGAAACTTTAGGAAAATTATTGATATATCATTTGTTACATATAGAAATAAATCTCATTTCAATATGACACCTGTTGTAATCATTATGACTCAAAGTGGGTATTTTCATTTTAAAAATGACATTTTAGATAAAAACGTTTATCACTCATTGAAAAAATATTAAACATAATTGTTTTATCTTTAAATTTTATAAAAATTATCCATACATAATTTTTGACATTTAAGAATCAACCGTATGTTAATCTGGCACATGGAGTTCCCATTATGAGTTGAGGTTCATGTTTTTTGTTTAAAATTGAAATTTTAGTTAAAAAATGTGTCAATCATTGAAAATATTAATAACACACATGGATTGTCTTTATATTTTAGGAAAATTATCTATATGTTATTTTGGACATGTAGGAATCAGTCACACATTAATCTGACACATAGTGTGCCCAATGTAACACAAAGAACATGTTTTCAGTTTATAATTGATCATTTAGTTCAAAACATGTGTCACATACTCAAAACTAAGAAACCATACTCAAATTATATTGATAATTTAGGAAAATGATCCACAATTAATTTCTGACATGTAGAAATCATTTTCATGTCAACTAGAAACATGGTCTTCTAAGTATGACTAAATGTACATGTCTTCTATTTAAATATAAAATTTTAGTTCAAAACATGTGTCACGCATTAAAAACCAAGAATACACTATCATATTGTCTTGATACTTTAGGAAAATAATCCATAATATATTCATGATTTATAGGAATCAACCACATTTCAATCTAATGCATGTTATGGTTAAAATTACTGAAAGTGTGTGTGTTTTATTTTAAAGTGACATTTTAGTTAAAAACACACATCATGTAAGATCCCATATTTTTTTAGGTACATTTCTCTATGATTTTTCATTTGAACATTTGTGTCCAAGTCTTGTTCAGATATGGAGATCCTTGGTTTGAGAAAATGACCTAAAGTGCGAGGATGTATGCTTGTTTGAGTTAATGGAGTTTGAGTATAAATGGGACTAAGTTTTAATGTAGGTTCATGGTAAGTTGAGAATACTTAAAGGGGGTTATGGTTGTTTAAAAGGTGAATGGGATGAAAAATCAACTGAAAAAACATTTACATGTTGTTCAAAGGTATTACACATCATGTAATTACTCGAGGATTTTAATGAATTAATTCTGAGGTGATGGGTTTTTCAGAAAATTCAATTAAAAATATTTACACATCATGTAACCACATTACACTTCATGTAAATGCCTGACATGAAATTTTGAACATACTATTCATCTAAAATTTATTCTATTTCACTAAATATCCTCTCCTCTTTCTCTATACAATTTTGGTGTGTCAACCTCCCTTACGAATGTTCTGTTTTCATCTTCAATATTTGGTAAGTTCATTTGATTAGGTTTCTTATTTCTTCCCATTGGTTCTCCAACTGTGGTGGTGAAATCCTTTGGCTGATTGTGTTTTTTGTTTTAACATTGATCAATTTTGATCTTGATCAGTTTTGATCTTGATCAGTTTTGATCTAGGAACCTATTTTCAAACATTTTCACCTTCTTCATCATGGTTGTTGTCCATTGGAAGTGTTATTGGATCATCATTTAAAGGTAGGGGGTTTAAATATTAACCATATGGTTTGATAATTTCCATGTTTATTCAATATTTTGATTGCACCATCATTTAATGCATCTAAATTAATTAAATAATTGAATGAGATAAGCTCTTTAATTCCTTTTGTTTCAAATGGATTTGTAATTGGATAATGGATTAAGGTATGTTTGTCATGACATGTGACCTAGGGTGATTTATTATTATAGAATCCCTAAATTGTGGTTTATTTATTATTGATATAATTTTTAATCAATTGTGAATTGAATTTCATGTGGAATATAAAGGAATAATGATAATTCTCAAAATTAACCATTGAGAGTTTTGATGTGATATTGTGATATTCATGTCGTATGACAGAGATTGTTTTCCATTTTGTAATACTTATATATCAGGATCATCCCTGTAACTTGCACACTTATATGTTTTAATGCTGATATTGAGTAGGATCATCCCATTCCAGGATGTAATTCTTATAGAGAGATGGTTATTCCCAGTCCCATATTGTAATGCTTATAGGGATTTAACCTAGAATGTTGGAATGATTATAGGGTTTTGACCTAGATTATTTTGTAACTTTACAATAGTTATATGGTGGTGTTTGTCATGGTCATAAGACATTATTAGATATATTCCAACATGACAATGAATAAGATTATTTACCAAGGTTATATGATGGTGGTTTTCATGTTTTTAATACACGCTCAAAGATATTTTGGCACGAAGCCAGAGAAAGTTGTATTTATTTAACTATTGAATAAATTAATACACTTTATTTATCACTTTATTTCATACACTTCTTATAAGAATGGTTTTATCTAGACATAGTGTTTTCAACCTACTAAGTTATACTCACACCCTATTCAGTCTGTCATTTGGTACCTAATCTAATTATGTGAATACAGGTTTGGAGAAAGGAAAAAGACCTTGCAGTTGATTTCTTGTTTGTGGTTGGGTTGGAGTTTTGGGATGGGACCAATGTGGGGTTTGAGACCCTGATACTTTGTGTATTTTATTTGATACTTCTATTATTTTTATTTTATTGTTCTATTATGACATTTAGTTACATTCAAGCACGTCTTTACATTATTATTTTATTAATTATTATATTATTCATTTAGCTTTAATTACTGCCTTCCTTTATGTGTATACTTTGATTATTTTTTCACTTATCATGATTTTTTTATACTACTATGACACTTAATATCAAGGGTATAGTCTCCCCGCTATACACTTTACACCCCCATTACTAGTCGGCAGCCTCTGGCGTACGGGGAGGCATGCTTGAGTTTTCATAACCAACCCTTTCTGACCACGCGAGAGAGTGTCGGATTGGGGGACATTACAAAGTTGTATCAAAGGAAAAGGTTTATTTTCCTCTACATTACTATTTTGGAATAGATAAAAATATACTAGGATATGTTAGGACTTTGTAATGAGACTGTTCATGAGATCAGTTAACCCACGTATGAGTGAAAATCTGAGTACCCAGGTATGGGATTGATGTTTGTGTTCTATTCTTGTTATGATTGATGTTATTTCACCTTGGGTGATTCACATGTAATGTGAGGATACTGTTTTATGATGTTATTTTACTAATATATTTTACTCATGACTGGTATGGCATGATCTTAGAATACATGCATCATAATAGGCACATATGGATATATTAACAGGCATTGGTCATAATAGGGGCATATCTATTTTTTCATGCGATATATAATTTCTTTTTTAACTATAATATGAGATATCAGTTTCATTGGATAAATTAAATTAGTTGTTGTGTCATGCTAAAATACTTGTAATCCATTTCTATAGAGACTAAGTGTTGGTTTTTATCCGTTTTATTCACCTTCAAGGTTAACCTTGTTGCTTGCCAGTTCTCTAGGGTGTGTGTTTTTCTTGTAGAGAAAATGCCTCCTCGTCATCTTTGACTCAAGCTTCAAGAGAGTGTCAATCAACATACTCCTAACGCAACTGAATCAAAACTTCTTATAGTTCCTGAGGAGCATATGGATGTTCTTCTTCGCAACAGCTTCTTGAGGGTAATGTGATCCATGGAAAGGGAGATTGTTCATATCGTTCCTTCGATGTATGAGCTAACAAGATAGTTTCATCTTCAACATTCATATTTGTTTATTAGGTAAGGGGGAGACTAAGAAGTCAAGTTCTGGATCAAGTCATTCCAAATAATCTTCAAGCATCTCACGACACTCATGGATAGGAGGGTAAATCTTGTTGTGTGTATGCTTTGTGGAATTGCCAAGCATTGGTGTGATATTCTAGAGGAAGATGGGAAATATGATGAGCTATCTTGAAAGTAATTTGAATTTCCTGATCCATTACTATCTCAAGACCTTGAGGGATAAAAAATATCATGATTCCATGCATCTGATGTAGGAGGTTTTGTTAGTGATTGACTATGTTGGACGTTTTACCAACCTATAATGATGTGTACCATCTTTAGAAGTTGATAAGATATCTAGGGAGAGACATTTCTAGGACGACCTTCATTATGATATCAGGTTGTAGGTAAAAATTTTGTGTTTAAACATCTTTGAATTTATTATAAATCAGGCACTAATCACATAAGTTAATCTGAGAGAGGCCTTGAATAATAGACATGCTATTTCAGTAGGGGGTTCTAGGAGTTCTTCTTCGAGTGGTAAGAAGTGTCGTTATGATAGTTTCTACCAGAGAAGTAGTGGGTAGAGATGTCAGGGTATTGGACTACCATCTCAAGATCATGTTTCATTACAGTGCTATTAGTGTAGAAATTTTGGCCACAAACTCCCACAGTGTTCTTACACCGTAGTCAAGTGTTGTATCTATGGAAGATTGGATCATCTTTAGAGGTTTTGTGTGAACTTTCCATAGAAAACTAGTAGAAGAGGATCAGGATAGGAACCAAAGTCTGGAAGGGTCTCTACTACCCCTCAGTAGTCTGGTATGTGGAGTTCCACGGGCCTTTTAGGTTAAGGTAGGGGATGTGGTACCCTAGTTCATGATAAACAGTACCAAGAAATAGATGTTGCTCAGGGTAGTCAGATTGGATCCTAGGGTAGAGGAATAAGTCGTTTTTTATCCCACATTACTGAATGGAACCATTATAGCTTCAAGAGTAGAAATTTCAGTTGGAATATCTATAATATAAAGGCATCATAAGGTATAGTATGTCTTCTTGTGTTTCTCCAATTCTATTCACCAAAAAGGATGATGGATATTTGTACTTATGTGTGGATTATATCAGAGGTTGAATGTGATGAGGGTCAAGAACTTGTATCCTCTTCCGTGCATTTATGATCATTTAGATCAATTGAGAGGTGTCAAGATCTTATCGAAAATTGACTTGAGATTAGGATATCATCAATTAAGGGTGATACTGTTGGATATACCATTAATTACTTTTAAGAATAGGTATTGATTGTATGAATTCTTAGTGATGTCATTTGGGTTGATTAATGCACATGAGGTATTCATGGCCTTAATGAATAGGATCTTTGATCCATTTCTAGATCAGTTTGCGGTGGTTTTTATCGATTATATCTTAGTATACTCCCAGTCGGTAGACGATCAGGCCAAACATCTTGGTATCACCCTGAGTACATTGATAGAGCAATGGCTTCATGCCAAGCTAACTAAATACAGTTTCTAGAGAATTGAAGTGCACTTCTTGGGCCATGTCATCCCAAAGGATGGAGTTTTAGTGGACCCAAATAAAGTTTCAGTCATGGTATCTTTGAAAATACCAATAATGTCTTCAAAATTCAGAGATTTCTAGGTTTATCAGGTTATTACTGGTTTTTTATCCCAGATTTCTCTCGTTTATAATCCCCAGTGTCGGGGATGACTAAGAAGGGGGTGACGTTTTTTTGGTCTAATGCTTGCGAAAGATATTTTAAAGAGATGGAGGGAAGGTTTAACTCAGGACTTATCCTCACTTTACCTATTTTGGTTAAATTATATATCGTGTATTGTGACGCATCTGAAGTTAGGCTTGGAGCAGTTCTAAAGGAGGAGTATCGATTGGTTGATCATGGCTCTATGTAGTTGAGACTGCATGAAAGGAATTGCCCTACTCATGATATGGAGTTATTAGTAGTGGTATATTCCATGAGATGTTGGAGATACTATCTCATGGGTGAGACGTTCATGGTACACACAGATCACAAGAACCTCAGGTACATCTTTTCTCAGTGAGACCTTAACCTTCGGTAGAGGATGTGGGCTAAGAATCTACAATATTTCGACTTTGAATTCGCTTATACACCAGGAAAGGTAAACATCATTGCTGACACTTTTAGATAGAAGACAATGACATAGGTGGTATGGTAATCTTGTGATGAGTGGTGAATAATGGCCCACTACTACAAAATAGGGTTTTATTAGCACTAAAAGAAGCCTTTATCAGTGCTAAAAAGCATTGATAATCGAGGAACTATTAAAAGTGGTACCTTTTATCAGTACTAAAAAAAGTAATGATAAAGGCCCCTTTTATAAGTACTAAAAATAGCGTCGATAAAAGTCAAAAAAATTAAAAAAAAATCTATAAATCAGTGGGCCCTCATTTAATAACACTTGACCCCCCCCCCCCATTCAACAGCACTAGGAAGCCCTATCTGTGCATGCCCCAACCACCACTTTAACAGCACTAGGTACACACCCCCTACCCTTTAATAGCGCTATCCCCCACCCCACCCCCTACACCCACCCGCGCACCCCTGCCTTTGCTTGGTTTTGAACTCAAGACCTCTCCCTTGCGCACCTGCACCTTTACCACTCACCCATCTTGTTTTGTTCTCCATTTAATTATATATCTATTTTTATATATATATAGTAATATTTATTTTTATATTATTATACATTTATATTAATATATATATATATATATATTTAGTTATATTAATATATATATATAGTTATTCATATATTAATATATATTTATATCTATTTATTTAGTTATATTTTTTTAGTTATATTTTTTTATTCATACATTTATTCATATATTACTATATATTTATAAGATTAGTTCTAAATACATTTATAAAATATGTTTTTTTTTGTGCTTATAAATAAATAAATAAATACATACATACACATGTATATATATTATATATATGTGTATCTGTAAGTATAATTATACATATTTATATATATATATATATATATATTATATATTTATATGTATATTTATATGTTAGAATATATAGATAATATATATCAGTTTATTAATACAGACACGCACTAATAGACACACACACACACACATATTATATTGTTATATAAATATTCATATATTGTATTTTAAATAAAATGGATATTATTTTTTATTTAGACAAGGTGTATATATTGAGAAATATATTTTATATGTAAATATGTTTAATTATTTATTTATAAAATTAAATTTGTATCTGTGAATATATAAAAAAATATGTATATATTGTTATATATTTGATTATAAATAATAGTACATTGTGAAAAAAAACTCAAAGCCATAATATCATTATGAATGTAATACCTAGGAATAAATTCAGTCTCCACTAAAAAGGGGACAAAAGACCCCCCCCCCCCCCTAAATGAGGTTGAAATTCAATCAAATGTTAAAAACGTTGGGTATCCCGAATAAAAACTCAGTTTTTAAGGCCTTATGGTCCATTTTGGGCCTAGAAAAACATGATAGAGGGATCCTCTCTATCACTAGTGTATAGAGATCATTGCAAGATCTGATTTGATATGTGGTATAGCTCAAATGGACACCACGATCCAAAGTTTTGGTTGTTTGAAGTTTGAGTTACGTTTTCAACTTATTTTATATCTTTTGTTAATTTCTTAATTTTTGTGTATTCAAATTGTTATTAAATGATTATTAATCGATAATAATTAGCAAATTATTAATTTATAATATTTTCTAAAATATTTTATAAGCCACTTTCACTAAATATTTTTTATATTAAGTGTAAATGTCTTTTTATACTTATCTAAAAACTTTTTAAAAAATATATATTATATTTATATATTAATATATTAATATATTATTTTTAATGATTTTTTTTTTTGGAATATACCATTTATCAGTGCTAGTAAAAAAAGCATTGATAAAGACCCAATTTATCAACACTACTAAAAAAAGTGCTGATAAAGGGTGTCCCTTTAACAGTACTAAAAAAGAGATGATAAATGGGGTACTTTTATCAGGGCTAAAAAGCGATGATAAATAGGTACTTGTAACAGTTATTTTTTTAGCGAAGCTAAAGTACCCTTTATCATCACTTTTTTTAGCACTAATAAAGGTACCCCCTTTATCAGTACTTTTTTTTAGCAATGTTAAATGGTGGAATTGTGAAAACCCATTTTTGTGGTAGTGGACCTTTTTACATACATGCATCTGGATGTTCATGAATCTTAGGGACAAGTACCTATGACTTCGACATCTATTATACCCATTCTTTTGGACTGAATTAAGATCGAGCATTTGTCTGATCAAAAGGGCTCGGTTTTGAGAAACAATTATATCGTGGGGATACACCATCAGGATGGTCTCTTGGCAATGGAAATTCTATTATTTTCTATGGTCGTGTATGGGCTCCTAAGAGCTTGTGTGTGGAGCTAATGAGGGAGTTTCATGCTTCTAGATGGGTAGTACATCCTAGTTTAACAAATATGTATTGTGGTCTCTATAGATAGTACTGGTGGTCAATAATGAAGAAGGAGGTGGAAAGCTTTATGGCTATATGGTTCGCTTGTTAGCAGGTGAAATATGATCATCAGAAGAAAGCTGGTATTTTTCATCCTTTACACATTCTTGAGTGGAAATGGGGTGATGTCACGATGGATGTTATGATAGAATTACCCAGGAAAACCTGTAAGAATGATGTTGTATGGGTTGTTGTGGATCGACTGATTAAGGTAGCCAATTTCATACCTATTATGGAAACCTTTATAGTTGATGATATGGGAAAATTTTACATGTGTGAGTTGGTTCGGTTCCTTGGTGTTCCAAGGAGTATCATGTCAGACATAGATCCTCGTTTCACATCACGTTTTTGGTAGGGTCTTCAGAAATCCCTGGGATCATGATTCCTTTTAAGAAGAACATATCCTCCACAGACTAATGGTCAATCTGAGTACAATATTTTGGTTCTGTGGGATATGTTATGAGCCTCAATTTTTGATTTTGGTGGATCATGGGTGTAACATATAGCACTTTTAGAGATTCAATAAAATAATAGCTTCCATAAATCACTACTACCAAAATGGGTTTTATCAACGCTCAAAACGGGCTTTAACAGCGCTAAAAAAGTGTTGTAAAGCTCAGCGCTGATATAGGGGGGTCTATTTTATCAGCGCTCCGAAAAGCACAGATAAAGACCCCTTTTATCAGTGCTAAAAAACACTGATAAAATACCCCTTTATCAGTGCTTTTTTTAGCATTTATCAAAGTGACCTTTATCAGCACTTTTAAAAAGAACTAATAAAAGTCAAAAAAAATAAAAAAGAATTATATAATCCGGGGAGATCTTTTAATAGCACTTGATCCCCCCCCCCCCTTATCAGTGCTAGGTGGACCCCCCCCCCCCCCTCACACTCTCCTGCGCACGCTGCCCTTTTCTTCCACCCGAACTCAAACCCGTGACCTCCCCCCTTTTGTGGCTGCACATTTACCACTAAGCCATTTCGTTTTTTTCTCTATTTAATTATATATCTATTTATATATATATATAGTTATATTTATTTTTATATTGATATAGATTCGTATTAATATATTTATATTTATTCATATATTAGTATATATATATTCATTCGTATATAAATATATATTTATAATTATTTATATATATTTTTTTAGTTATAATTTTTTATTCGTATATTTATTTGTATATTAATATATACTTATAAGATTAGTTTTAAATACATTTATGAAAAAATATGTTTTTTATGTGTGTTTATAAATAAATAAATACATACATACATATATATATACAACACACACACACACACACACACACATGTATATTTACAAATAAATACATATATATGTGTGTTTGAAAAGCTATAGAATGTTAAAATGACCACAACTTATAATCTAGAAGCCTTTTTCAACTCCACAACTAGTAAAATCGAATAAAATGAAACAATATTCGATATGATATGTGGTATAGGCCTAACGGACATCCAGATCAGAAGTTATACTTGTTAGGATGTTAACAAATCGGGGCATCCCGACTAAAAACTCAGTTTTGGAGGCCTTCTTGGCCTTTTTTGGCCTCGAAAGATGTGACAGAAGCTATGCTTCGGTCACTAGTGTGTAGATCTCATCTCAAGCTTCGATTTGATATGTTGTAGAGCTCAAACAGACACCCGGATAAAAATTATGGTCGTTTGAAGTTTGAGTTAAATTTTCAGCTTATTTTAGATCTTTTATTAATTGTTTTGATTTTTTGTGTCTTTAAATTGTTATTAAATGAATTTTAATCGATAATAATTATAAAATTATTAATTAATAATATTTTTTAAAATATTTTAAATCCATTTTAACTAAATTTCTTATATATTAAATGTAATAGTCTATTTATATGTATCTAAAAAATATTTAAAAAATCTATATTATATTTATATCAATATAAATATACTTATATAACAATAATTTTTTTCATAATTTTTTTTTAAACATAAAATTTATCACTGGTAGGAAAAAGTGCTAATAAATCCCCCCTTTATCAGCGCTACTAAAAAAGTGCTGATAAAGGGGTCCCTTTATCAGCACTAAAAAAGCGCTGATAAAGGGGGGGCCTTTATCAGTGCTAATAAAAGTGTTGATAAAGGGGGGACTTTATCAGTGCTTTTTTTAGTGCTGATAAAGGCCCCCTTTATCAGTGATTTTTTTAGCACTGATAAAAGGGTAACGCTTTCCTTGCCCATTTTTGTCGTAGTGAATCAATCCAAATGGCTCTTTTTAAGGATTTTTATGGAAGACAGTGTTGTTCGCCTTTTTATTGGCAGAAGGTAGGTGATTCCACACTTGTTGGGATTAGTCTCATGCAGGAGACATCTGAATATGTTCAGTTGATTAGACAGTGGTTCATGACCGTGCAGAGTAGGAAGAAATCATATGTTGACCATTAAATGTTACCTATGGAATTCTAGGTTGGACATCATGTTTTTTTGGGTGTCACCTAGATTGGAACAATGTTGTATTAGGAAATAGGGATAGCTAGCACCAAGGTTAGTTGGTTCATTTGAAATAATGGAAAGGTTCGGTCCATTAGCATGTTGTTTATCCATTCAACATTGATACAGTTCTATGCACGACATGTTCTATATGTCAAAACTATAAAGATATCATCCAGAACCTTCCCATGTGATAGACATTGTAGACTTCGAGCTTTGTGTTGATGCATACATTGAGGAGCATCTGATACAGGTTGTGGATCATAATAATAAATGTCCTCGGGGTTGGACTATACCATTGGTTTGGGTGTAGTGTAATTATGGGTGAGTACAAAAGGATGCTTGGGAAAGGGACTGTGATATGTGAACATAATGGCCAAACTTGTTTGCGGAGACCTCACAGTGATGCTTGGAGCATCTCATGGATGAGTTGTTATAGGGTGGGGAGGTTGAAATATCCAGTCTTTTTCTCGGTATGTTTCTCACTTATTTTTTCATTTGAACCTTGGTGGTTGAGTATTGTTCGGATACGGAGATCCTTTGTTAGAGAAAATGACCTCAAGTTAGGTTATGTATTATTTCTTGAATTAATGGAGTCTGGATATAAATGGATCTAAGTGTAAATGTGGGTTCTTGGTAAGTTGAGAAGATTTAAAGGGGGTTCGGGTTGTTTAAAAGGTGAATGGGATGAAAATCAACTACAGAACATTTACATGTCATGTAAAGGGATTATACATCATGTATTTGTTTGAGGGTTATAACAAATAAAATCCAATATGATGGGTTTTCAGCGAATTCCATTAAAACGTTTACACGGTGTGTAACCACATTACACATTTTGTAAATTCCCGACCTTTTATTTTAAACATCTTATGTAGTTGAAATTCATTCTATTTCATTGTAGCTCCTCTCCTCTCAACCCTATCAAAATCTCCAAGTGATTTTGGAGTTCTAACTCCCTTCCAGACATTCCTTTTTCATCTTTAATCCCTGCTAAGTTCCTTTGGTTAGGTTTCCTTTTTCTTCCATTTGGTTCTCCAACCATGGCAATGAAATCCTTTGGCCGATTTCGTTGTTGGTTTTGATCTTGATCAGTTTTGATCTAGGAACCTATTTTCAGTCATCTGTACCTTATTACTCATGGTCTTTGGCCATTAGAAGCATTTTTAGATCATCGGTTAAAGGTAGGGGGTCTAAATCTTAACCCTATGGTTTGATAATTGCCATGTTTATGCAATATTGTGATTTGTGTCATCATTGTGAGTGTCTAAATCAATTAAATAATTGAATGATATTATTACATGAATTTCTTTAGATTCAAATGGGTTTTTAATTGGATAATTTCTCCCTTATTATGATTTTTTTATAATACTATGACACTCTATACTATGGGGTATAGTATTCCCACTATACACTTTACAACCTCACTACTAGTCGGCAGCCTCTGCTGTATAGGTAGGTGTGCTTGAGGTCTTAAAACCAACCATTTCCAGACACATGAGAGAGTGACGGATTGGGGGATGTTACAAAGTGGTATCAAAGTAGTGGGTTTTCTTTTCTTCTGCTTTACTATTTAGGAAAAGTTATAAATGAGACTATGATGTGTCGGGACTTGGTAATGATCTTGTGTAAGAGAGTAGCTAACCCATGTATGGGAGGAAGTCTAAGTACCCAGGGATGGGATTTTTGTTTGTGTTGTGTGCTTATTACGATTGATGTTATTTCACCTTGGGTGATTCACATGTTGTGTGGGGATATTGTTTTAGAGTGTTATTGTTCCTTGAGATTGTAATCATAGCCCGGTATGGCACCATCTAGGAATACATACATCATAATAGGGACATAGGGATATATTGACATGCATTGTTCATAATAGGGGAATATCTATTTTTTTATGTGATATATACTTGCTTTTTGAACTATAATATGATATATTTATTTCACTAGATAAATGAAATTAGTTTTCATGTCATGCTAAAATACTTGTAAGTTATATCTAGAGAGACTAAGAGTTAGTGGTTCTCTGTTGCAGTCACCTTTTGGGTTCACCATGTCACCAGCCAGTTCTCTAAGGCATGTGTTTTTCTTGTATAGAAAATGTCTCCTCGTCATCTTAGACTCGATATTCAGAAGAGTTACAATCAAAACTCTCCTAACACAGCTGAACTAGAGCTTCTTATAGTTCCTAAGGATTATATGGGTGTTCAGCTTTGTGAATGGTTCCTGAGGGTCATGAAATCCATGGAAAGGGGGGTCGTTCATATTGTTTCTTTGATGTATGATCCAACAAGAGAGTTTCAACTTTAGCATCCTCTTGTGCTTATTGGGGAAGGGGGACCCCAGGAAGTCAAGTTTTGGATTGAGTCAGTCCAGATAATCTTCAAGAATCTCAAGAAACCCGCAGATAGGATGGTGAATCTTGCTCTATATATGCTTCATAGACCTACCAAACATTAGTGGGATATTCTGTAAGACGTTGTGTAGTAGGATGAACTATCTTGGAAGGACTTCAAGATGATTTTCCTGAGGCATTTCTATCTTGAGACATAAGGGGTGAAAAATCTTGTGCGTTCATGCATTTGACCCATGATGGTTTGTCGGTGCTGGACGATATTGGACTTTTTACAGACCTACAATGCTTTTCATTATCTTTGGCAGCCGATGAGATCTCTAGGGTGGTATGTTTCTAGGATAGTCTTTGTTATGAGATCAGGTCGCAGGTAAACATTTTCCATTTAAGCATCTTTGAAGACGTGGTAAATCAGGAACTCGTCCTGGAAGGGAATTTGAGAGAGGCCTTGAACAGTAGTCAGGTTGTTTTAGTAGGGTGATCTGGGAGTTCTTCGAGTAGTAAGAAGCTCTGTTATGATAGTTCCCACCAAAGCAGTAGTGGGAATAGCAGTCAGGGAAGCGCACTACCATATCAAGATTGTGTTTCATTCCAGTGCTACCAGTGTGACAAGTTTGGACATAAGTGCAAAAAATATTCGTACCCCACAGTCGAGTTTCGTATCTTTGACATTTAGGAATCAACTGAATTTTAATCTGACACACAGTGTGTCTGGTATGACTCGAAGTGTGTTTTTAGTTTAAAAATGACATTTTAGTTAAAAATATGTGTCTCTTATTGAAGACATTGCAAATACACATGGATTGTCTAGATATTTTAGGAAAATAATCCATACATCATTTGTGAAATATAGGAACTAACTGCACATTGACACACGATGTGCTTAGTATGACTTGAAGTGTATGTTTTTAGGTTCAAAAATAACAATTTAGTTAAAAAAAATATTTCACTCAATAAAAACAGGTCAAATACACTATGATTGTGTTAACATTTTAGGAAAACAATCCATAATTCATTTGTGACATTTATGAATTGGAAACACATTAATTTGACACAAGGTGTACTTGGTATAACTCAAAGTGTAATTTTTTAGTTTAAAATTGACATTTTAGTTCCAAACATGCATCACATACTCAAAACCTAGCAAACACAGTCAAATTTTCATGATAATTTTGGATAAGAGTGCATAAGTTATTTGTGACATGTAGGAATTAGTTGTATGTCAATTGGACACATGGTGTGCCTGATACGACTCAAAGCACTACCATAAAACGGGGCAAGGGCAGCACTAGGTTTTCTCAATGCTAAGCAGAAAGTGCTGATAAAGGGGGGCCTTTATTAGCGACAGCAAAAATTGCTGATAAATTTTTTTAATAAAATATATTATTAATTTATATAAAATTATTATATTTATATTCAAAAATAATGTTTATTTTTATACATTAAATAAAACATGCATGTTTATAATTAATATATATTTTTTAATAATTCAAATTTATATATAATGTTTTTGAAAAAGTTTTTCTAAGATTGTAATTTTATATATATATATATATATATAATTATAAGATTATAATAAATTTCATTAAATAATGAATATATTTATTAGTTTTATTTTATTTATTAGATTTATTAGATTTATTATATTCATTATATTTTTTATAGTTATTATATATTTATTTTATTTTATTTATTTATTTTATTTATAATTAATATATCAATTAGATTAATTAGATTAATTAGATTAATTAGATTTATTATATTTATTAGATTCATTATATTTATTAGATTTATTAGATTCATTATATTTGTTATATTTGTTATATTTGTTATATTTATATTATTTTTAATTAATATATATATATATATATTGTTATGTATCATCATGAATGTTCATTTATATATTAAACCCTTATTATTCATGATGTCAATTGATGGCTCATTTTTTATTATGTATATTTTATTACTAGGTATATAAGATTAATACATGTTACCCATATATACTATTATATTCTAAAAAATAATTATAAAATTACATTAAATATATTTAAATAATAAATATATTTATTATATTTATAACTATTAAATTTTAATTATATATAAATAATTATAAAATTACAATAAATACATATATTATAATTTTATAAGAAAAATATTTATTTATAAATATATTTATAATTATAAACAAATATATATAAATATATTTATTTATAGTTATAATTATAACTATATATATAATTATAAAATTATAATAAATATTTTTATTATAATACTTATAAAGTTATAAATACATAATTAAATAAATATATTTATAAATGAATACAAATATTTATAAATATAATTCTAAATAAATGTAGATATATTTAAATAATTAAAAAATTATAATAAATATATTAACTATATATATTTATAAAATTATAAATATATTTTTTTTAATTTTATAATTATATATATATACTTACAATTATAAATAATTATTTATTTATTATAATTTTAAATTAAAAATAAATATATATTTATTTAGTAATTTTAATTATAAATAAATATTTATTTATTTAAATAATTATAAAATTATAATAAATATATTAATAAAGTAATAAATATTATAAATATAATTTTGTTATAATTTTGTAATTATTTAAAAAAATAAATACATATTCATTTATAATTATAATTAAAAATAAATATATATTCATATAAATAATTATAAAATTAGAAGAAATATAATTATATATATCTATAATCTTATAAATATATATATAATTAATATATTTATTATATATATTTTTAGGATTATAAATATAATAAGTATATTTCTTATAAATTTATATTTATTTAAATTATAATTTTATAAATATAAATATATATATATAGTTACAATTATAAATAAATATATATATATTTATCATATATATAATATTATAAATATATATAACAATAAAAATAAATTGGTAATATTGTATCTTTATTAGCGCTTTTTTAGCGCTGATAAAGGCTTATGTTCATCAGCGCTAAAAAAACACTTATAAAAGGAGTCTTTGTCAGCGATATATTTTTAACACTGATAAAGACATTTTTTATTAGTGTTTTTTTAGCATTGAAAAAGATAGGCATTTATCAGCACTAAAAAATCACTAATAAAGGAATATTTTATCAACTCTTTCTGTTTTAGCGCTGATAAAACATATCATTATCAGTGCTTTTTAACTAGCATTGATAAAAGGTTCGCCGAGTTTTATAAAAAAACCTAACTTTATCCTCCTTCCACACACACCCCAAACTCTCGTGGAATCCAATTGTGGCCACCGCACCTCCTCCTTCTCCTCCTCCTCTTCTGCTGCCTCTCCTCTACCATGAACTACACCTCCACCGTGCGCCTCTTCTCTATAGTGAACTAGACCACCGTGCGCCTCTCCTCCATCGCACACCACACCTCCACTGTGTGCGAACCAAACCGTCTGTGCCTCTCCTCCGCCATGCGCCACACCTCCATCATGTGCCACACCTCCTCTATGTGCCTCTCCTCGGTTGTGCGCCTCTCCTCTATCGATGCCTCTTCTCTGATGTGCACCTCTCCTCCACCAAAAGACTCCTCCATCGCGCGCCTCTCCTCCGCCACAAATGTACCTCCATCGTGCAATGAACCACACCTCCACAGTGAGTTTTATCCTCTTTGTCATTAATTTCGTCTTGTTTTCATGTAATTATATTTTTATATGGAAGGTAATTTGTGAATTTTATGGGCTAAATGCCCCACTAAAAATCACGGTCGTTGGTGCTCCTTGTTTACACACTAAATGAATTGCATGTTGGTTGGTGTTCCTCTTCATATTTTTTCCTTTGATTTTTTGTGACTCAGTTATGGATTTGAAGTGTGATTCCACTAGAACATGGTGTAATTGCTTTTTAATGATGTGTATTTTGATTTTTATGGGTTGAGTAGTATGTCATTGACATATTTATGTGTTCTCCATTAATGCTGATAAGTTTTATATTTGATTTTTCTTGAGTGAGGTAGGTGTTTCTTTAGAACTCCCTTGTAATACATATTATAAATTTCTTGGATGTTTTTAAATGATTTCTTATGAAATTATAATCCTATGTTATGGCTTTTTTGGATTTTAATTGGATTTAAAATGGTTTAAAGACTTGGCATAGACTTATGTCACATGCCAAGTGTTTTGTAAAAGGCCCGAGTGGATTTTTTAAAGGAATTTAAATATTTTGAATGTTTGGTCATTAATTTATTTTCTTTAAAGTGAATATGTGATATTTTAAAGTCATTTTTTTCAAAAATGAATGGAATTGAACTTCAACCTATTTAAATGGTTTTGAGACCTTTAACTTTCATGGTTGATTAAGATGTTTTCAAAAGGATATTGAAGCTTAATAAAAGGGTTATTAGAACATATTTCCTTCAAAAATAAAAGGATTTATTAGTTTAAATATTAATTTATAGAAAACAGTTGGGTTTTTCAAATGGGATTTCTAGTTCATTTTGATAAATGCCTTTTTGGATTAAATTTAAAATTTTGTTCTCAATGGGGTGAAAATGGATTAGCATCTTGACCACAATTGTAATGTCATAGTTGGTAATTTAAAATAAGTTATTTTAAAAATATGGGAGACCCTCAATTAAGCTCCATGCATTTATTTTTCCTGTTGTGGCTCGTGACCCCATGGGTTATTCTTTATATTCTTATGCTTATTTTGAAGCTTATAAAAGGATGTGAAAGGGGTTGTTTCTTGTGAGGTTGTGGGAGGTAGAGTGAGGTTAAATTTCAAATTATTGAAATTATATTTATGTGATGATATATTATTTAATTGTTTGCTCACTGCCACTATTGAAATGTCATTGGTGTACTAGGAGACTGGTAGGGATCCAGGTAAGTCAAATCCTTAGTGTGAAGTGTGCTGCCTAGTGTAAGGACCCAGTTAGATTGAGTGATTTTCTGAGATGTTTCAGTGTCCCTAGAATGTATTAGAAGGGACCAGGATTTCTTTTTGATTATTTAATCATGATAGAGCCTAGGGAGTTCTATAGGGCTATTTGGATATGACAAGTTAAATAGTATCGACCAAGGTTCCTCATCTCTAGTTAAGGATCCAAATACATGAGTCTTGGAAAGTTTCACATGATGGTTACATCATTCTTAGGACACTTTAGAGGATTTATTTTCTTTTATATATTGTATTTCCCTAGATTTTTAATTATATGGCATCATCATTTGGTTGTTTTTTGGATTATGTTTCCTTGTTTCCATAGTTCATATGTATGATCATTGTTCACTTTGAGTGTGAATTTTCTTACTTTCAAATGGGTTGATTTAAATGGTTAAAAAAAATTATTTAAAAAGGTAAAAAATTGGTTATTTGTTAAATGAGTTTTAAGAAAATGTATTTTCATTATGGTTATTTATGAAAAATAGTTTTTCAGAAAATGTTCTAAAATAGGGATAAACTATGATTTGACATGTCTTATATGGTTTAAAAGGCCCTCTTTCCATTTTTTGATATTTTTATTTCAAATTTTTAGTCATCCTTGTTTTTATATTATAAAAAGGTTGGTTGTTTTAAAATATGTAATTTTATTGTTTTACACTTGTTTTATAATTCATGTGAAAATATATTTTATACCTTATGTTCAAACTATAACTTTATGAACTATATTATGAAGGGATTAAAAGATAATTATTTATGAGATCATACAAATAATGTTAAGCTCACACTCTATATATGAACTGGTGGGTGGGAGTGTATGATGCTCTTATATCTCCTTTTTTAGTGCCCAGTTTTGTTTTTTTCTTGATGCTCAAATTGGTCCATGGTTGGACGATGGGATGTGGTGAGTTACCGGGGGTCACTAGTGTTGATGTTGGAATTATTTGGGTTTTTATTCCCTTTTAACTTTTCTTTTAGGATGTTTTAGTAAGAATGAGTTATGATTTTTTTTAGGAATCAGGTTATTGGTCTGGAGTGGGTTCTTAATCACTACCCTTTGTAACGATGCTTAATTTTCCATAGGCTAGTTATACTCCCTACATAGATGGTCTGGATAAGGAATGGTAGTAGATAAGACTCTATGTGATATGGTGTGGGATCCTAATATGTGATTTGAATTATATGATATAGGGATGAACTACTTACTTCAAATTTCCATCTATAATAATACCATTGAAATAGGCATGGCATTATACGAGGCCCGAACTATGTTGTGTAGCTCAATATGAGTATTTATATGTTTATGAGTGATACTTCTAAGATATTAATGGTAGATTGATGAAAACACCAATCTTAACCATAAATGAGATGGGTAATGATTATGGATTATATTGTGATGTATCATGAGTTAGGATTTGAATAGTTTTAGTCGATGATGGTCATGTAGTTGATTATGGGTCTAGAAAGTTAAGAAAACATAAGAGAAAATTCCCAAATCCTTTCCAAGATTTGGAAATAGTGGTGCTTTTTATGAGGTGTTATTGTAATACACTAAAAAAGTATTTGAAAAATGTGTTCAACATACCTTTTTTGGTATTAAATAACTTTAAAATGATTTAAACACTTTTCATGGACTTAGTTTGCATGTGAAGTGTTTCTCAACTCACCTGGATGGATTTCATAAAGGGAGGTGAATGTTTTGAAAGAATATGTAATGCTAGTTTCATTTTAACAAGGGGTGTGTGAAGTTTTAAAAGAAAATTTGTAAAATATATAGGGTTGTATCTCATTTTAAATGATTAGAATTATTGGGTCATGAAGTTTCCTTGAATGCTTTATAAAAAAGGAATTGGGGTTTTAAAAAAGAGTGTTTGAACTGATTGGTTTATTTTAAAAAGGGTGTGTTATTTTAAAGAGGAATTTGTGTAAATGGTTGGTTTTTTCAATAGGATTTCAACTATGATTTTATAAATATTTTTTAAAGGAGACTTAAAGTATATAACTTTTTTTAGCCTTGGTTAATTTTTATATCAATGTGTTGTCTATTTTGTTTTGTTAAATATCAATATAACTGAATCAAATAGGATGCATATGAATAAAGATCAGATGGATGTCAATTTTTTGACAAGAGAGTATAAAGATGGAGTGAAAGAGTTCATCAAGTTTTCAAAATATCATTCATATGACCCTTCTCAAATCCTTTTTATGTGTTTATGTTGTTGTTATTCAAGACAAGTTAGTTCAGAGGAGTTGGAAGAACACTTGATCTGTCATGGAATAGATCGAAGTTATAAATGTTGTAATAAACATGGGGAAAAAGAGAATGTAGCTCATGGATAGGATAACCGTGTGTTTTATGGATCATCTGATATGATTACAAGTGTGAAAAATGAAGAATACCATATCGAGGATGTGATTAAAGATGTGAATGATGATGAAGATCTTATTGAGGAAATGACAAGGACAGTTGAAGATGAACTTCATGGCATCCCAAAATTGTTTGAACAGTTAAATAGTTGTGCAAAGGAACATTTTTATGGTAGTTTCACTAAATATACATCATTTTAAGCTATACTGGAGATATATAATTTGAAAGCAGGCAATGGATAGAGTAACGCCAGTTTTAAAGAATTACTTTCTCTCTTGAATTACATGCTCCTAGAATATAATGAACTCCCGATCTGAACATATAATGCCAAACAAATGCTACGTTTTATGGGTATGATCTCTGAATGAATAAACGTCATCCTGGATGACTGTATACTATTTTTCAAGGACCAAAAATCACTTATATAATGCCCAAAGTGTGGTGATTATCAATACAATAAACATGAATCTGGTCCTACAAAAGTTGTATGGTACTTTCTAATCATTCTAAGGTTTAGGCGCCTATTTGGAAGTGAGGAGACCACATAGTAATTGACATGGCATGCAGACAGAAGAAAGAAATATGAGAAACTACATCACCTGATAGACTCTCCTCGGTGGAAGATAATCGATCATGAGTATCCTGATTTTGGAAATGAGTCGAGAAACCTTTGTCTTGTGTTATCATATATGGATTGAATCCTTTTGGTTTTCAAAGAAGCACTCACAGTACATGGCTAGTTATGTTGGTAAATTATAACTTGCCACCATAGTTATGCATGAAATTAAAACACATCATGCTACCTATTCTTATATTGGGTCTGAAACAAATAAGTAATGATATTGATGATTATTTGGCTCCATTGACCAAGGATTTGAAATTATTGTGGGATTTTGGAGTTACGTTGTATGATTCTTATAGAAATGAAGATTTCACATTGAGATTCATGTTGTATAGGACAATAAATGACTTTCCTGCTTATGTGAATTTTTTAGGATATAACATTAATGAAATCTATGGGTGACCCTTCTGCAAACAAGGTACATAGTCAATTTGGTTGAAACATTCCTCGAAAACTATGTTTCTAAGACATTGCATATTTCTACCCCGGCGACATAAGTATTGATCTTGGATGACATCATTCAATGAAAGTTTAGAAGAATGTGCAACACCATCTCCACTAACTGGTGATCAACTATTTGAGAAAGTAAAATATGTGGAAACTACATTTGGTAAACAGTTTTTGAAAAACCTTATGAAAACCAGTTGGAAGAAGTGATCAATTTTTTTTTAATTACCATACCGGAATTGTCTATATGTCAGACACTTTCTTGATGTTATGCATGTTGAAAAAAATTGTATGTGAAAGTGTCATCAACACATTGCTAAATGCACACTGCAAAACAAATGATGGAATTAAGACTAGGTTGGACATGGTTGACATGGGAATATGAGAAGAGTTGGCACCAGTGAAGGGTGAAAAACAAAATTTCATTCTTCTAGTTGCTTACACTCTTTCCAACCAGGAGAGATATCAGTTTTGCAACTTCTTGAATAATGTAAAGTTTCCTGAGGGGTATTCATCAAATATCGAGAACATCATTTCAATGATCGATTTAAAGTTAAAGGGTCTGAAATCACATGAATGCGTCGTTTTGATGCAAGATCTAATTCCTATAAATTTATGTGGCATTTTTTCCAATAATGTACATTATACATTAATGAATCTATGTTTCTTCTTCAAAGCTATATGCTGCAAATTTATAGACTCTGATAAATTTTTGAGTATGGAAAGAGATATTGTTGTCATATTATGTGAATTTGAAATGTTCTTCCCACTGACATTATTTGATATAATGGTTCATTTGATGGTTCACTTGGTGAGAGAGATTCAACTATGTGGTCTTGTATACTATATATGGATGTACCCCATTGAACGGTATATGAATATTTTGAAAGAGTATGTCAAAAATAAAAGTCGACTAAAGGGTTGTATTGTGGAGTGATATATTGTTGAGGAAGCCATTGAATTCTATACTGAATACATGTCTAGTGTGGAAATAATTGGTCTACCGGAATCTCATCACATTGGGTTGCTTGTGGGTGAAAGAATTTCTGGAATAGAGGTTGTCACAATCAATATTACAAATCGGGATCAGGCCCACCTTTACATTTTACATAACAGTTTAGAGGTTGACCCATATGTCAAAACCCACAAAGAAATTCTTAGGTATTTGAATCCATCAAGGGATGAAAAATGGATATCAAATACACATAATTGACATATTATAGGATGGTTTTGGGACCATATATTTAAGGATTCATATGAAAATCCTGACTCAATTTCAAAACAACTTTGATGGCTAGCCAAAAGACTAAGTGTGTATGTATTATCTTATAATTCTTATGTAATTAATGGTTATACATTCTATACTAATGAATATGATGAAGATAGTACCATGTAGAATAGTGGAGTTACACTTGTGGATGAAGTGATGCATGTTTTCGGTGTTCAGGATAGAAATCCAATTTATGCTAATATTTCATACTTTGGCATCATCAAAAAAATATGGGAGATGGATTATACGAGCTTCCAAGTGTCTATTTTTTAATGAAAGTGGGTTGATAATAGGAGTGCTATTAAAATAGATGAGTTTATATTCATGAATGTTGATTTCAGTAAGGAAGGGTATAAAGATGAACCATTTATAATGGAATCACAGGTAGTACAAGTATTTTATGTTCCAGATCCCGCAAACCAAAACTGGTCAATTGTTCTATTATCCACAAAAACCCCTGAAGGGTCAGATGAAAATTCAACAGAGGATAACCCTTTCATTGAGATTTCGCAATCATTTCAAAGTAGTCCCAATGTAGATGGAGCTTTGTAAATGGGAGTATATCACAATGAAGGAATTTGGATAGTTGATAGAGGGGTCAAATCCCTTCAACTTTTAAAAAAAGACAGTTCAATAATCAGGTTATAATGTTTTGAAATATACATCGTGTAACCTAATGTTATTATCTATTTGTTGTTACTTTTATTTAATATAAATTAAATGTTGAACCACCTCTGTAGATAATGAATTTTTCATGTGATGATGCTTCCAATCCTGAGGAACAACAGGTCTCTCAACCTGCTGCTGCTCATAGTACAGAGGACCAACAGGTTTCTCAACCTGTTGTTGATGCTTCTCCTAGTGCAGAGGTACAACAACCATCTACACATGCTTATGTAGCGCTCCAAAAGAATATATTGATGATGTTGAAACTAAGGAAATGGAAGGAACTGAAACACTAGTGACCTAGAAAAAACAGGCGTGTTGTAGTTTGATGGAGTTAGAAAAACTCTTTAAGGAAAAAAGCGAAAGGCATCAAATATGAGGTCAGATGGAATAAAAGGGGCCAACATGTTAACCCCAACAAGGCTATGTTCAGTATTTACATTGGAATCGTCACTTGGAAACATGTGATGATTGATGTATAGTTGTGGAACCATGTTGTCACTGGGCTTAAGACACTGATGTGGGGAGATATTACAGTAACATTATTATATCATTTCTTTAATTTACTAAAAAATAAAATAATGAAACATTGACTTACTCTTCATTATCCCTTGTAGAGTGCATTTATAGTGGATGAATAGCATAAGGACTATGTATTAAGGATTTCTGGAAGGATTCATATAGTCTTTCACACGATTTTAACAAAATTTTACCTTAAAGATCCTAAATAGAAAATAAAACTACACCCACCTTCTATTTATGCACACCTGATAACCCAAAGAGCGTGGGATGTGTTTACTAGCCATCGTGAGGAGTAGTCTTTTCGGGTACATTATGTTTGGTAATACTTTGTTTGACGATACATGTATTCATCACTTCTATTGGTATTTTTTTATTTATAAAACAACAACTGAGTGGTGAAAATAAGGAATGAGCAGAAAAACCAGCGTACCCCTACCGTAAGGCAAGAATGGGGTACACTTCACTTGAAAAAAATTGGTATATATTTTAAATATACCCAAATACTTTTATGTGACATAAAAAAACCATAACTATGTTCCTATATTTATATGCAGTTTGATGAATCCAAATCCAATTTTACTTCCATCCCACGCCATGTTCTATGGAAATAGGAACATGTAAATAAATATGGGATACTAATATATGAAAATACACAAAAAGTTTGGAAAACATGTGTAAGTATGAAATAATAAATATTTTTTTATTTAAATTGATATTATATAACAATGAATACTTATTTTTCTATATTTTATATCTGACATAGTCACAGGAATCAGCAACACCCAAACCAGATGCTGACATACTTTTGATGTCCTTGAACCATCCAGAAAAGTATGGTTGCATCAGAGGTGTGGGTTTTGGGGTGACACCCCGAACATTTTTTGAGAAAAAAAACAATAATAGGATCAAAGTTCCGAAATCAAAATGATGAGAGAAAGAATAGATATCCTTGAATAACATGTGCAATTGCAGAGATAGTTTATGGAATATATAATGGCGGCAAGACAAAGAGAAGAAACAACTCAAGAATAACCAGCGTGTGAAGATCCCTCCCCACCCCCCACTAGCTTTGAAGCAATCCATTCCTAAAAAAATCTTGTATTAGATAAGGTAATAAATTTTCTAATAATTGTTTCTGTGAATTGTGGATCAGATAGACACTAATACATTTCTTGTATTGATATTGTACAGGGTGAAAATGACTATGATTTACATATATTAGTACCCACCCATTGCCTTGTAGTGAGGGCTATAGTGTTCAATTTCTAGAACATCATTCCATACAATAGACCACTTCCAATAGGTAATGTAAAAGTGTTGATTAACATATCCCATGAGCCAAGCACTGAGATCTCTATTCCAATTGATGATGAAGATATTCATAAGGTCGAACAAGCTCTTGGAACATTCATCACATAACTGTCACAACTTGTAAAAAACATGTCGACAAGGAGGTATTAATTTCCATTTTTTTCAATATAAACCTTTAACATTTCATGAAAAAAGGTCTGAAGTGATGAATTTTATTACAAATGGACACAGGGAAGAGGGTGAAAATAAAGAGCAGCTAAAAACCAACTCAAGGATCAACCAACCAATTAAAATGATCTACTGAAAGCACCTTAAACTTTCCCATTCTAAATCCGCATTTATTATCATTTCAGGATGATGTGAATATGAAGTTGAAAGATGGTGGGGTTCACACAATTTTTTTTATGAAAATTTATACAGTGGGGAAGATACATATTTCATTAGTGTTGATAATGTAAGTGAAATCCTGGAGTATGACTGGCTAGGAATCTCAGTTGTAAATGTATCCATGAGGTATGTTTTCAAGATTTGATTTTCCAAAAGCTGATATACTATAATAATTATGACTAAATACATTTCATATTTTTTCCACAGGAGTATATATGAAAAAAATTAAAGGGATTTCCCCATGAACAAAAATTTGGAATCGTTATCCCTCACGTCACGTCTGCAGAACAAAAAAATAAAATCCAAGAAAGTGGGTGAAATAGTGGTAGACCTACTTAAATATTTTAACAGAAAAATTGTGGATGATATAATCTTCTTAATACCAATGAAGCAGGGGTAAATCTCTACAATTTAATCATATCAAATATATTTTAATTTCTTTCATTACTTGTTCTTTTTTGTGTTCTTAGGAAGCATTGGATGCTCATTGTGGTCAATTTGGATACTCCAAATATTTATTTCCTAGATTCAATTCATGGATATCCAAAAAACTAACCACACATGATGGTGTTTGTCAATTTTTAATATACTACATCCAACATTTTAGAAATAAACATCTAGTTATATAATTTATATTATCTTTTGATGAGTATTTTTTATGATAGGGCAATGCGTGAATGTCATCTAAATCATGGAATACAGCCATGGGAAAAGGACAAGGAACATCACAAGTACTATGACTGGATATAAATCAAGGTATATATAATAAGATTTCACTATCCAAATACATATAAAAAATAATTATTTTTCTCAATGTTTGTGCAGTGTCCGAAACAAAAAATGATAAATATTATGGTTATTATGTTTGTAAATTTATTAAAGAGATCGCATTCCAAAAACAAACCAGCATCCCTGAAGAGGTATTTTTGAAGATAATTATTGTCTCATTTAAAATATTTATTAATCCTTTGTGTATTTATATTTTTTCAGTACTACCATGATTGTAGAAAAGACTCCTATTCACAAGATGAGATAGATTTTTTTAGAAACAAATGGACAGCATACCTGATGGAAGAATTTATATAAATAGCATGAAGATGCAATTGATATGAATCGAAAAGTCTATTTTTATTTAAAATTGTCAGTATTTTTAGTAAAAAGGACTAGTGTCATAGTGAAAACTGAGCAAACTCATTAGGATTGTTTTTATACTTTAGGAAAATGATCCATAAGTCATTTATGATATATAGGAATCAACCGAACCTAAATCCAACACATGGTGTGACTATTATGACTTTAAGTGTGTATTTTTATAAAAAATTAACAATGAATTTAGAAAAAAGAACAAGTGACATACTGAAAACTGAGCAAACGCATTCGGGTTGTTTTGATACTTTAGGAAAACAATTCATCGATCATTTGTGATGTGTAAGAATCAACCACACCTTAATTTGATGAACGGTGTGACCGATATGATTAACAGTTTTTTTTATCAGTTTAAAATTGATATTTTAGTTCAAAATGTGTCACTCACTAAAACCAAAGAAAACTTTCTCCAATTGTATTTATAATTTAGGAAAACAATTCATAAGTTCTTTGTGACGTGTATAAAGCAGTCTCGTGTAAAACCGACGCACGATGTGACTGATATGACTCAAAATGTGTATTTCCATTTTGAAATGATATTTTAGTAAAAAAACAAAACTTTCATACTAAAAAACTGAGAAAATACATTCATATTGTTTTGATACTTTAATAAAATGATCTATAAGTCATTTTTTGATGTGTAGGAATAAACTGCTCCCCAATCCAATGCACAGTGTGACCGGTATGTCTCAAAGTGTCTCTTTTTATTTAAATTTTACATTAATTTAATTAAAAAAAACACAATTGGCATACTAAAAACTGAGAAAATACATTCATATTATTTTTATAATTTAGGAAAATGATCCATGAGTCATTTTTTACATGTATGAATCAACCCTACCTCATTAAAATGCATGATGTGACCGGTATAAATCTAAATGTGTATTTTTATTTAAAATTGACATTAATTTAAGTAAAAAGAACAACTAACATACTGAAAACCAAGCAAATGCATTCAGATTGTTTTGATACATTAGGGAAATGATACTTGATTCATTTGTAACATGTAGGAATTGTAAGAGTTGGTGTCCTAGAACCAACTGGTTGTACTTTGATTACATGTAAATTTAATGTATTTAAATATTAAACATCTTATTACATATTGTTCATTGTTCTACATGACTATGATGTAATAATGTCCAAGAGTATTTGCTACATTGATAAGGTCATGACAGTTCCCTGCTATGATGAGACCATGAAATGCTATAACAAAATTCTTAAATATAGTTCTATGGTTGGATGACATACTATAATGAGACACATAGCATGAAGACTGTCAAGTGTGAGTACTCATAAGTAGATGAGACTTCCTCTCATAAAGTTTTCACTTGGTAATCTCCAAGATATGAGATTATGAGAAGAGACCCGCTAATATGAATTCTTCTTGTTTTGGTGTCATCGGATATTTCTATCTGCAAGCATCTGTAATGATCCTTAGACTTTAAGATTATCATTAATACATGTCATGACTCATGAACTTTGATTTACTGACTAAAACTGTCATGCAGATAGTTGGAGGGAAGTAGGGTATGTTTGGTGCGTCACGAGTGGCATATTATTAATGGATAAGTTGAGGAAGGATTTCTCCCTTACATTTATGGAAGTTGATATCTCGGCCCTTTGATTGAAATAGAACCATCGCACGAAATTCCATGGACATGGTGTAATGATTATTTTATTCCAGGTAGTCAGAGAACGACATATCATGCATAAAAGTTTATGACACTATCATGAAATCCGCTTGATGAGATATTGAGACAAATAGATTATATTACACATAGAGTGTTCGTATGTGGATTTCATTATTGTGACTTTATGTTCTTTCTCTTGGATTCCTTGACCCATTTCTAAACAGTACTCTTGGACTTTAGGTAAGCCCACTTAATGCCAAAAAGAAAAAATCCTAGAGGGTCACGCACTAAGTGTTTTTTGGTGGTCTTGGTTAAATTCTATATGAATTTAATTAATGAAATAAATATTATTCTCAATACTGTGGAATAATTTGATTCAAGTTAAAATGATTGTATAAATTAAATAAAATATATTTATTTACTTTATTTAACATTTAATAAATATTTATTTACTATTTTGTAAATAAAATATTTATTTAAAAGAATAAATTATTTATTTATTTATTCATGTGTTCAATAAATGGAGGTGGAGTTTGAGCGGACCAAGGTTGGTCTGCTGGTAAAATAATTATTTTCAAGATGGAAAATAATTATTTAACTAGTTGGAACAAGTTAAAATTATAATGATGCTGTTATTATTTTGTGACACAGAATTTTATTTATAATTCCGTTTTGCGCAAGTTGGAACACCATAAATAATGATGCGGTATTATTATTATGATAATGGGTTTTCTCTAAGTTCATGAATGTATTTAATTGCTATTATGCAATTAAATATTGTAAGTGAAGTTCCCTGCATATAAATAGACAAGTACGCTTATTGTGTCGGACCACACATGACACTGAATCGTACACCTGGTGAATTGATAATTTTTGAGCTAAACAATTTCTCTCACAAATCCTCTTTCCACCCCTCTCAATAATGTGAGACGTTCTTCAAGGCTTAAGAATAAACGATCAAGAAATACTGACACAAGACACTCACTTCGCCACGCTAGCACCCGGAGAACGAGTGGTGTCGATCGAAGGCCATCGGAGCACGTGTGGATCACCGCTAGAGGGATTATAGTTTGGATCCTTACAAACGCAATGAGATAATCTAGAAGGGTCATTCCAGATGATCAACATCATCAATGAAGAAAATACTGAAGATCCAGGTATTCTTTTATTTATGAAATTAATTAAATTAATTATAAACATGATGTGCAAGATCCTCTCTAAAGGTTTCGGACCTCTTCCTTATTTATCTAAATATTTGATTATATTATGTGGAGACTGGAGTTCATAGTCGTATTGATCCTGGAATAATCATTGATCATGGTAAAAATCAAAGTTGGGTCCTGTACCAACCATGCTTCCACTGTGCCCGAAACCTTCAAGTAGTATCAGAGGGGTTACATCATAGTTTATAATTATTTAAATATTTCGTTGATGATTTACGCATTTAATAATTTAGTTTTTTTAAAACAAGTTAATCGTTCTGTAAATCTGAATCTTAAGATCTATTCCTCCTCTTTCGTTTCTCATTCACCTTACAGAAATTATCTTTTCTTTTAATTTTGATTAAAATAAAATAGAGGATCTCATCTGGAGGTGCCAAAGGTTCCTGGTCATGCAACACCGGAACACACGGTGAGTATTCAGAAGTACACGTTGTGTAGTCAAGGTTCAATGCACCAGGTCTAGTCTACCAAAAAAATCATTTTCATTGGAGTTTGTCTAATTCTTAATGACTCCGTGTGTTGACCAGGAATAGGTGGCATGTGGTTTCCGGATTACATGTTGTGTGGCCCAATGGACACAGCATGTAGTCCCTTTAGGTTAGGGTTGGACTGTGTACCCTGTACACGGCTTGCCTAGCTAGAGACCGTGTAACGAGGAACTACATGGAATGTGGCTCACTGAACATGCCGTGTACAATAAAGATTTCTGAAGTACACTCACATGTCGTTTCCACAGGCGTGTACTTTAGAAGGAAGGTGAACAATAGTACATTCCATGTAGTTGGAATTACACGTTGTGTACTCATCTAAATTACATAGATTTATTAAAATTTATTATTATGTTATGCAAACCCTTGAGACGTGTACTATCGTGCGGGCATAAAGCTGAGGCACAACATGTGATAGATATTTTATATATATGTGTGTTTAATTTAACATATGGGTAATTTTCATTTCTACTAATTGGGTAGTTATGAATAGGAATTCATCGGGTTGCCTCCAAGGTACAAGTTATGTACAAAGATAATTTTAAATGAATTTATTTGTTTAAAATTATGATGGATGAGAATCTCAAGTAAATTTAGAAAAGGGTTTAAGATAAAAGTATTGATTAATTAAATATGATAATTAATTGATTCGCATGTGATTTATCTTAAACAAGAACGATTAAAGAATTGAATACTAGTTTTATTTATGCATAAATATCGTTGCATGTATGGATGATCATGATCTAGACCAAGACCTTTGTATGTGGATGGTTTCTTTTAATTTATTTATTTGAATTAAATTTGTTGGCTTGTGAGCCTTCTCCTCATTAATATGTAGGGCCTGCGTGCCCAAGGTTTCTTTTATGTAAAACCCATTTTTACCCCTCACATACATGTGAGTTAAAAAAGGCATATATAATGTATGGAACTCCAAATCTAGTAGAGGTGGTTCAAGATGGAGCTAAGATGAAATCAATCCCAGGAGATACAGAGGTGGATAGGTGGAAGCTGTAAACACGAACCCAAAAGATTTAAGGTCTTTTCCCCTTGGTTAGGGTTAGTTTATCAACTGCTAGATAAACTAACCATTAGAAAATCTCATGATCATTCCATTTACTTTATTTTATTTCTTACAGTTTCATGGTTTATCATTATGGATGTGTTGTCACGATCACATAATTAATGACTTAAACAAGCATGTAAGATGGAACTAAAATAAACCAGATTTATGCGTAAATATTATCAAAACATGGTTAATCACTTAAGTAAGTTTCACTTAATATTAATAAGCATGTGATAATGATAATAAGAAATTCACGCATATGAGATCAAAATCTCACAAATAAAATATTAAGTCAGACCAAGCCTTCAGTGACTTGATTAAGGGAAAAACTCAATAAAACTATGTGTTTGACCAACCTTTGTTGGGACACTTAATTTTATACAGGAAGCCCTTATAAAAGGTTTCAGGTTGACTTAACCATATTACATCAAGAAGAGTATCCCTTGCTAGACTTGGTGTAATATTGGAGGCAAGAGTTGAGGAAATCCAAAGTCATGATTTCAGGATTGGGGAGTCCACTCAATAGATCAAGGAGCCACAAGCCCACAGTTGGAAAAGACATGCCTACCTAAATACCTTATAATAGCTTGACCAACCCTTTTGGGGTTATGTGAAGGGGAATATGGATCTTTTCCACTAGAATGTCATGGAAAATGGACATTCTGATTTCAATGTTGGGGGCCATTGGGACTTGATAAAATAGTGGGATACTTAATAAAATTTATTATTTCTCATAAAATGTAATAATGAAAGTACTAATGATCTGCTATTTTAAATTGTAGAATAAAAATGACAATCTCTTCAACCACACTATCCCTATGATCAATTCAAGATAAAGACAACATCCTCACTGGAAGTAACTTCCAGGAATGGTTTAGACTTCTTCGGGATATCCTATTCCATGAACGGAAGTATTACGTGCTAGAGTCGGCATTACCATATCCACCTGCCAAAGAGGCGAGTGATGAGGATTTCCTGGTCTATGAGAAACATATGAATGACGTGGTCTACATTCAATGTTTGTTGCAATCATCAATGTATAGTGATCTCATGAAGTATCATGAAAACATGGATTCTTATAGCATGCTTGAGAACCTTCGTGGTCTTTACCAGGAGAGAGAAATATATGAAAGGTTTGAGATCTCTAAGGCACTCTTTCAGAGTAATCTTGTAGAATGTGCCCCAGATGGGCCTCATGTAGTCAATATCATTGGATACATTGAGTGCCTAGAGGTTTTAGGGTTTAAAATCCTCAAAGAACTAGGCACTGATCTCATTCTCGCATCACTCCCTCAGAGCTTCTCTAACGTTTTTGACAATTTCAATATGAACAACATTGAGAAGTCTCTATCTGATCTTCTTATCCTCGTTCGCCAAGTGGACAAAGATATGAAGTTTGAAAAGACTTCTATACTTACGGTGAATAAGAGGAAAGGGAAGGCGAAGAGCTTTAAGCCCGAAGCTTATTCACAGCCTTCCAAGAAAAGGAAGATCAAAGGGGAGGCAAAGGAACAGGAGGCTGTTTGTTTTGCATGTGGAAAGAAGGGCCACTGGAAGAAGAACTCCATCCAGCCTAAGAAGTAAGGGGAAGCTTTAGGTGCATTTTTTATCTAATGAAATCTATCTGTTTCTACAAATTGGGTATTAGATGAAGCTTGTGGTGCTCACATATGTATCCAAATATAAGAACCAAGTAGATTCAGGAAGATTGATTGAGGGGAGGTAGATCTACGAGTATCCAATGGAGACAGACATGTTGTTGTAGCTGTCAGGGACTACCTCCTCACATTTCCAACTGGGATGATCTTGGTGTTAAAGGTTTGTTATTATGTGCCTTCTTTTACTAAAAACATTATTTTTGTATCCATATTATATACAGATACATTTTTTTTCAAGTTTGGAAATGAATGTTGCTTCTTTTACAAAGATAGCATTTGTTTTGGTATGGCACATTTATACAACGGTATTTATGTGTTTAATTACACAAACCAAGTAATGGAAATCAATGACAAAGATACTTCCCATGACTCATACCACACCAAACTTTGGCATCACCGGCTAGGTCATGTAAATGAAAAACTCTTAACAAAGTTACATCAAGATGGATATTTAGATTCTTTTGAACTAAAACCACTTGGCATATGTCATGCATGTTTACAAGGAAAAATGACCAAAGCCCCATTTGGTGGGAAAGGTGAAAGTGCTGAAGAGATTTTTGAATTGGTTTATACCGATGTGTGTGGACCATTTCCAGTTAAAGTAAGGGGTGGATACTCATACTTCATAACTTTTACTGATGATTTTAGTAGATATGGATATATCTACTTAATGAGGTATAAGTCAGATTCCTTTGATAAGTTCAAGGAATACAAGAATGAATTTGATAACCAGCTTGGTAAGAAGATTAAGAAACTCCACTCAGACCGAGGTGGAGAATATCTTAATAAGGTCTTCATTGATAACTTACGTGAGTTTGGGATCCTATCCCAACTCACTCCTCCTTACACTCCTCAATGGAATGGTGTAAGAGAAAGGAGGAACCGGACCTTATTAGACATGGTGAGATCAATGATGAGTCATGCAAGTCTTCCATTATCCTTTTGGGGGTATGCGTTACAAATAGTGGCACACATACTAATCCAAGTGCCAACTAAATCGATAAATGGTATTCCATACAAGCTCTGGAGTGGAAGAAAAGCCAAGTTATCAAATTTACATGTGTGGGGTAATGAAGCGTTTGTTAATGCCTCTTCAGGTAACAAACTCACACCCTAAGGCACAAAGTGTACCTTTATAGGATACCCCAAGAAAACAAGGGGATATTACCTATACAACCCCTCATAAAAAAGTTTATAGTGGTAAGACATTCCATATTACTTGAGAGGGAGCACATCTTTAAAAGAGATAGTGGGAGCGAGATAGACTTCGATGAAGTTGAGGCTCAATGTACACAAGAGTTGGTACATGAATAGATTCCACAAAGCCCCGTGGAAGAAGAATATGTTCCAGAGACACAAGTACTACGTAGGAGTACAAGAGAGGTTAGAGAACTGGAATGGTATGATTTTCTAGTTACTGAGGATGGTGAATCATTATTAGTTGATAATAATGATCCTCTAACCTACATGGAAGGAGTAAGTGGCATAGATGTAGCCAAGTGGCAAGAAGCCATGAATTATGATATGGATTCCATGACCCAAAACCAAGTTTGGATTTTGGTATATCCTCAAGTAGATGTAAAGAATGTTGGTTGGAAATGGGTATTCAAGAAGAAACTGGACATGGAAGGACAAGTCATTACATATAAGGCATGATTGGTTGCAAAAGGGTTTAAACAGTGTCAAGGAATTGACTACGATGAAACCTTTTCACCAGTTGCAATGCTGAAATCCATCAAAATTCTACTTTCTATTGAGGATTACCATGACTATGAGATTTGGAAAATGGGCGTCAAAATAGAATTCCTTAATGGGAACCTTCCGTAACATGTCTACATGACCCAACTTGAAGGGTTTGCGACTCCAAAGTATGTCAATAAGGTATGAAAGTTGCATAAATCCATTTATGGATTAAAGAAAGCATCCAGGTCATGGAACATTCATTTTGATGAAGCCATAACAGAATTTGGTTTTATCAAGAATGAATGTGAGCCTTGTGTCTACAAATAGTTTAGTGGGAGTGCAGTCATTTTCTAAATAGTATATGTTGATGTCATATTACTTATTGAAAATGAGATACTAGTCTTACAGTCTGTTATGGCATGGTTGTATCAATGCTTCTCCATGAAGGACTTGGGCGAGGTAGCATATATTATTGGGATCAATATTCCCCGTTATAGATCCAAGAGATTGTTGGGCCTAAGTCAAAGTACATACATTGATAAAATACTGAAGAGATTCAGTATGAAATAATCCAAGAGGGGATTATTTCCAGCATCATGTGGCATTCATCTTTCTAAGAAAATGTGTCCTCAGACATATGAGGAAATAAAGATAATAGAAAGGACTCCATACGCATCAGCAATTGGGTCAGTCATGTATTCCATGCTATGTACTAGGCTGGATGTCGCCTACGCATTGAGTGTGGTAGGCGAATATCAAACTGGCCCAGGTGACTGCCATTAGATGGTATTCAAGACTATCCTAAAGTATCTGAGGTGTACTAAGGATATGTTCCTGGTTTATGGAGGAGATGAGGAACTAGTCACACTACTGGAAAATGGGTCTATACCCATGGTTTTGTGTAGAACCGTGGGTATAGGCCCCTCCCTATACCCACGGTTTTGGAGAACTGTGGGTATAGGTCCCATTTACCCACAATTCTTGGAAAAACCGTGGGTATAGGGTTTTTTTGAAGACCTATACTCACGGTTTTGCCAAAACCGTGGGTATAGGTGTTGTTCTGTAGACTTATACCCACGGTTTTTGAAAACCGTGGGTATAGGTGGTATATTTTTCAAAGACTTATACCCATGGTTTTTCAAAATCGTGGGTATATCGTTCCCACGTTATGGCGGGAACAAAAAATTCCGCGGGACGGAAAAAAAAATTTGGTGAAAAGATGATCTGATATAATATAAATTTATGGCTACGAAATATTAAACCGTATAATATGTTTAGGTCAGTTGGTCAGTTCCTCACATCCCTCTGCACAGGTCGCGGGTTCGAAAACCCGCGTATTTTATTTTTCGATTATAGCATATATATTAATATAAGAAAATAAAATTATAATTATATATCAATTGCGTCGTTACCTCGGTTGGTCGTTGTGACTGTGCAGTGAACGGGAAGCGCGGGTTCGAAACCCGGAGGACTTTTCTTTTCGATTATAACTGTTATATTAATATATTAAAATAAAATTATCAATAAATATCAATAGCGGTGTTAGATTAGTTGGTCTCGTGGTGGGGCGCTGGTTTGAGGCTCTTGCAAATGATCCAAGGCCACATCAGCAAACGAAGCACATACTTCAGAAGTATCATCTCTTAAGGGGTTTTTCTCAGAGAGGTGAAGTTGTAGTAAGTAGTATTTCCATGAAAGACAATGTGGCAGACCCCTTGACTAATGCATTGACTCAGCAGAAACATGATCACCATGTGAGGTCTAGCGGACTGAAAGTCGTAGGTAGTTGGCTCTAGTCCAAGTGGGAGTTTGTAAGAGTTGGTGTCCTAGAACCAATTGGTTGTACTTTGATTACATGGATATTTAATATATTTAAATATTAAACATCTTATTACATATTTTTCATTGTTCTGCATGACTATGATGTAATAATGTCCTAGAGTATTTGTTGCATTGATAAGGTCATGACAGTTTCCCGCTATGATGAGAACCTTTAAATGCTATAACAATATTCTTAAATACAGTTCTACTGTTGGATGACATACTATGATGGGACACATAGCATGCAGACCGTCAGGTGTGAGTCCTCATAAGCAGATGAGACTTCATCTCATGAATTTCACACTTGGTAATCTCCAAGATAAGAGATTATGAGAACAAACCCGCTAGTAGGAATTCTGCATTTTTTGGTGTCATTGGATATTTCTATATGTGAGCATGTGTAATGATCCTTAGACTTATTATCATTAATGCATGTCACGACTCATGCACTTTGATTTACTGACGAAAACTGTCACGCAGACAGTTGGCAGGAAGTAGGGTGCATTGGGTGTGTCACGAGTAGCATATTATTAATGGGTAAGTTGAGGAAGGATTTGTCCCTTCTATTTATGGAAGTTGATATCTCGGCCCTTTGATTGAAATAGAACCGTTGTGCGAAATTTCATGGTCATGGTGTAATGATGAGTTTATTTCAAGTATTCAAAGAACGGCGTATCAAGCATAAAATTTTATGACACTATCATGAAACCTGCTTGATGAGATATTGTGACAAAAGAATTATATTACGCAGTGAGCGTTCTTTTGTGGATATCGTTGTTGCGACTTTACGTTTTTTCTCTTGGGTGTCTTGACCCATTGCTAGATAGTACTCTTGGACTTTAGGCAATCCCACCTAATGCCAACAAGAAAGAATCCTAGAGGGTCACACACTAAGTGTTTTTTGTGGTCTCGACTAAATTCTATTTGAATTTAATTAATGAAATAAATATTATTTTCAAGACTGTGGAATAATTTTATTCAACTTAAAATGATCGCATAAATTAAATAAAATATATTTATATATTTTTGAACATTTAATAAATATTTATTTACTAGTTTGTAAATAAAATATTTATTTAAAAGAATAAATTATTTATTTATTTATTCAAGTGTTCAATAAGTGTTCAATAAATGGAAGTGGAGTTTGAGCGGACCAAGGCATGTCCAGTTGTAAAATAATTATTTGCAAAACAGTAAATAATTATTTAACTAGTTGTCACAAGTTAAAATAATAATAACGTTGCTATTATTTTGTGACGCAGAATTTTATTTATAATTTCATTTTGCGTATGTTGGCGCACCGTAAATAATGATGCGGTATTATTATTATTAGCATGGGTTTTCTCTATGTTCATGAATGTATTTAATTTCTGGTATGCAATTAAATATTGTAACTGAATTTCCATGTATATAAATAGACAAGTACGCATATTGTGCAAGACCACACATGACACTGAATCGTACATCCAGTGAATTGAGAATTGTTGAGCTAAACAATTTCTCTCACGAATCCTCTTTCCACCCCTCTCAAGAACGAGAGATGTTTGTCAAGGCCGAAGAACAAGCGATCAAGAACGACCGACACAAGACACTCGCTTCGCTGCACTAGCACCCAGAGAACGAGCTGTGTTGATCGGAGGCCATTGAAGCACGTGTGGATCACTGCTATAGGGATTCTAGTTTGGATCCTTACAAGCGCAATAAGATAATTCGAAAGGGTCATTCCGAGCGATTAACATCATCAACGAAGAAAATACCAAAGATCCTGGTATTCTTTTATTTATGAAATTAATTAAATTAATTATAAACATTTTATCCAAGATCCTCTCTAAAGGTTTTCGGGCATCTTCCTTCTTTATCTAAATCTTTGATTATATTCTGTGGAGACTGGCTTTCATAGTCGTATTGATCCCAGAATAATCATTGATCATGGTAAAAATCAAAGTTGGGTCACATCCCAACCACACTTCCACTGCGCTCAGAACCTTCAGGAATCAACTGCACCTCAATCCGACGCACGGTGTGACCGGTATGACTAAAAGTGTATGTTATCTCTTTAAAATTTACGTCTTAGCTCAAAACGTGTCACTCGCTAAAAACCAAGCAAACACTTTTTTATTGTCATCATAATTTAGGTCAATTGTTCTTAAGTCCTTTTTGACGTGTATAAAGTAGTCTCACATCAAATCGATGCATGATGTGACCGGTATGACTCAAAAAACGTGTTTCCGGATTAAAATGATATTTTAGTAAAAAAACACAACAGACATACTAAAAATTGAGAAAACGCATTTGGATTGTTTTGATACCTTATAACAATGATCCATGAGTCATTTGTGACGTGTAGGAATTAATCACGCATCAATCTGACGAATGATGTGACCGGTATAAATCCAAATGTGTTTTTATTTGAAATTGACATTAATTTAAGTAAAAAAGAACAAGTGACATACTGAAAACTGGACAAACACATTCAGATTGTTTTGATACTTTATGAAAATGATCCATGAGTCATTTTTTATGTGTAAGAATCAACCACAACTCAATTCGATGCGTGGTGTGACCAGTATGACTAAAAGTGTCTGTTATTAGTTTAAAATTGATATTTTTGCTGAAAACGTTTCACTCACTAAAAACCAAGCAAACATCCCCCCCCCCCCGATTGTCTTCATAATTTAGGAGAGCAATCCGTAAGTTCTTTGTGACGTATATGAAGTAGTCTCACCTCAAATCGACGCACGATGCGATTGATATGACTCAAAATGGGCGTTTTCAGTATGAAATGATATTTTAGTAAAAAAACAACTATCGTACAGAAAACCTAGCAAACCCATTTGGATTGTTTTGATATTTTAGAACAGCGATCCATGAGTCATTTGTGATGTGTAAGAATCAACAACACCCCAATTCGATGAACAATGTGACTGGTATAAATCCAAGTGTGTTATTTAAATTTGATAATAATTTTAGTAAAAAACAAGGGACATACTCAAAACCAAGCAAACTCATTCAGATTATTTTGATATTTTAGGACAGCTATCCATAACTCATTTGTGACGTATAGGAATCAACCTCACCTCAATACGACACACGGTGTGACCCGTATAACTTCAAATGTGTCTTTTTTACTAAAAATTGACATTTTATTAATGTATTCTTTAATATTAATGTTTAATTTATTTCTTTATAGTATTACTAACATAATATTTGTTTTCTTATATAGGTGGAACCTTTTACTTGAGTTGGGATGATTTGTTCGGCAACTAAAACAATGAGTGGACATTTTTGAGAGGGGATCACTGATGTTAAAGGATGAAAAATTAATGTTTTTAATTGTTTGAGGGATAATTGTAAATGTAATTATATAAAACATTGTTTGAAATGTATAGAACATTGTTTGTCAAACCCATGTGTGCGCTGTTGTGCGCGCTGCTTTGTACTTGTGTGCCATGTGCATGTGTTTTTTTTCGTGTAGGTGGTGTGTGTGTGATGTGCATGTGTTGCTGGTGGGTGTGGTGTTATATAAATAGCACATCACAGACAGTTGGGCCTTTATCAGTGCTATTTTGAGAGCTGATAAAAGCACCCTTTTATCAGGGTTGATAAAGTGGCCTTTTATCAGCGCTAGAAATAGCGCTGATAAAAATGTCTTTTATCTGCGCTAAAATAGTGCAGATAAAGGGGGTCTTTATCAGCGTTTTTTTAGCACTGTTAAAAGCCCCCCCTTTATCTTTGTTGATATTAACAACGTTTTTCTAGCGCTGATAAAAGCACTATTTGTAGTAGTAAAGTGCATTTTTTTAGTTTAAAAAATGACATTTTATTAATGTATTGTATTATATTCATGCTTATTTTATTTCTTTATAATATGACTAACCCAAGCATTGTTTTTTGTATAGGTACAATCTTTTGTTTGAGCAGCGGTGGTTTGTTCGGCAACTAGTATCATGATCGGATGCTTTTGGATGAGGATCCAAAGACAACAGAACAATGTTTCTGAATTGGTTGACGTTTGTAATGAACTGTATGTATTGATGTAATTGTATATACCGATGTTTGGAAAGTTTGTAATTATGGTACAATGTGTTTTTTTGTTGTATTGTGATATGAATTTAATTGAAACGAAATTCTATATTTGATTTTGTCGTATGTTGTATGTTCTTGTATGTTGTTGTCTGTTTTTTTCTAGTGCAAGTGGTCTTTTGTCATTGTTATTTTCTAGTGCAGATAGAAAGATCTCTTTTATCGGTGATGATAAAAGTGATTTTCATCAACAAACGACTGGTTTTATCAATACTAAAAAAAGCATTTAAAAGCAGCTATATTATAAAGGTATTCACCAACATTTAAAAAGGTCAGTATTTGCACTTGTGTTTTTTAATTTCATAAATTTAGCAGACGGCCTACATCCATTCTTATTGTATTTTTTCATTATCAATAATTAATCACAAAACTTTAACCTCCCCACCCAACCTCCCCACCCATTCAATAATTCCACAGATAAAGTCTTCCCTCAATAAATGTTGATAGGTTAAAGCAAAGAAAAATTAGGTTTTTTTTTTAAAAAAAAAAAAGGGGGACTCCGGGGGTGTAACTCCGGACGTTGCGGGCGTTTGTATTAAAAATTAATTTTTGGATTTTTTGTTTTAAATACAGGTACGTGAGGGGCACGGGGTTGGATGGCGGGTCGTCCCGGGCGACGGGCCTCTTCTATATAAAGGAAGGGGTGCGGGCAGAAGATCCAGAGGGTAAATGATGAAGGGCGAGGTGTGCGTGACGGGAGGGACCGGCTACATCGCCTCATGCCTCATAAGCCGCCTTCTTCAACGAGGCTACACAGTCCGAACCACCGTTCGCTCTCCCCAATCCGACGTCACCTTCCTCGCTAGCCTGCCCGGCGCGCCCGAGCGGCTTCGGATCTTCTACGCCAACCTGGGCGCGCCCGAGAGCTTCGCCGCCGCCATCGAGGGGTGCGTCGGCGTGTTCCACGTCGCGCACCCCACGGATCTGGGGGCGATGGGGCCGGAGGCGGTCGTCACCCGACGAACCATCGACGCCGCCCTCGGCATCCTGAGGGCGTGCCGGGATTCGAAGACGGTGAGGCGGGTGGTGTACACCTCCAGTGCGGCGGCGGTCGCGTTCAACGACGCACCGGATGGCGCCACCCTGGACGAGAGCTCGTGGAGCGACGTGGAGCACGTCAGGGCCCTCGGCCTCTACGGATTGACTTACGTGGTTTCCAAAACCCTGACGGAAAAGGCCGTCCTGGAGTTCGGGGAGAAGCGGGGCCTGGATGTGGTGTCCCTGGTTCCTTCCTTCGTCCTCGGCCCTTTCCTCGGCCCTCGCATCCCGGGCTCCGTCTCCGACACACTGGCCATGGTTCTGGGGAAGAAAGAGCAGTATCCGATGCTAATCAATATCAGCATGGTGCACGTAGACGACGTGGCCAATGCTCATATCTTCCTGTTTGAGTCTCCCCATGCAAAAGGGAGGTACATCTGCTCCTCCCATGAAATCACCATCCACAAAATGGCTGAATTTCTGTCCGCCAAGTATCCCCAACTCCCAATTCCGACGGCGGAGTGAGTTGTTTTGAATGTTTTCTTCTTATATATAACTCTCTCTTATGTCGGATGTCTAAGCTTTCCTTGGGCAGTTCTGTGAAGGATGTGAAAGGACCGAGAATGAATGGGGTGTCATCCAAGAAGCTGTTGGATGCGGGATTCAAATACAAGTATGGGCTTGATGAGATGTATGATGGAGCCATTCAATGCTGCAAACAAAAGGGCCTTCTCTAGATGATGTTCTCCTGAGGATGTAATAAATTATGTGTCAAAAAATCATAGCACATAAAATTAATATGCTACATTTTGTTATATAATAAGTTATTATATATGAATTTAATGAATTAAATTTGGTTCATAATATTTAATGGTATTTTGATGTCAATCAATCTATAAATATTAAGTCTATTACATTCAACAAAGACGTGAGAGCATATACCATCTATATCCCCATGCACACTATAAAAGACATTCAAATTTTAATTTCTCGATTTTATGTGTTTTCAATGACTGGAGGTACGTGACAATTTATTTTCATCAAAGAAATTTACCAATTATAGAATTAAATATTTTATAATTTTTTTTAACAATTGGCCTCAAATTTGGTATATATCTCTCATTTGTAATAGAACTTCATACACTTTTTTTTAATAAAACCCCCTTTTGTTTTTAGAGATTTGGAGATACACATTCTTTGTCACCTTCATACTTCTTCATCTTTACATATCTTTAATTCTTTACTCCAATATTTGTATAATTGTGTATTTTTTGTAAATTTTACTAAAATTAGTTTTTGCCGAAACATATTTACATATTCAGTAAAATCACATTAAACAAGACATAATTTCAGTAATTAAAGATATTTATATATCTGTAATTTTCATTCGGTAAAATATATATTGAACTGTGTTTTTTGTACATTTTAATAAAATTTGGGTTGTGCAAACATTCCTAAGTAAATAAAAATTTATGTATTCATTAAACCACATTAAATAATATATGAAAAATATAATAAATTTTATCCCATGATAATTTTTATTATATATACGTAAGATGAAATATTAAATTTAATTTCCGTATTTTGCCCACGGGTATTATGAATATTAAAAATTTAATATTTTTTTATATGGTTTGTTGAATTATCAAATTATACCTCATGAATTTATGAATTAAAATATCAATTGATAATTCTTAATTAATTTCGTGAATCTATAAAACTTCAAATTTTTCCCATATACAATTTTATATTTTTTAAACTCATGTTGACAAAATTTACTATGCAAATTATGTGATTTGGTATAATAAGCATGTATTAAATTTGTAGTTACATCATCAATTTTTTTTTTATATTCAATTTGACATTCCTGAATTAAAGGGTGACAACTATAAAATTTTAAAGGAGAGAATTCTTCTTAATTTTGAATGGATGGTCATTGATTATATCATTCAGAATCACAAACCACCTAATAACGATAACAAAGTAGATGATGTGGCATTATATGAATATTAGGAGAGGTCAAACTGTCACAGTACAATGTTAAAAAAAAACTAAATTATGTGCTAACATTCACGGTTCAGTTGATGAGCATAATAAAGTATGTGACATGCTAACATATCACTACTACAAATATGGTCTTTATCAGCGCTAGAAAAGTCGATTAACAGTGCTAAAAAAATCACGGTTAATCGTGGTGAGGATAAATGGGGTCTCTTTTATCAATGCTTCGAAAAGCGCTGATAAAAGATGAAAAAATATTAAATATATATATATATATATATATATATATATATATATATATATTTGCAATTCAGGGGGGCTTTAACAGCGCTAGGTAATTCCTCACACCTACGCACCCGACCTGCCTCCCCCTGGATTCAAACTCACGACCTCTTGCATGCGTGCCTAAGCCTTTACCACTCTACCATATTGCTTTGCTTTTGATTTACTAATATATGTTGGAAGACGCGGAGAGAGATTAATGATAGTCACCGCATTCATACATTTAATGAATTTGACACCCTACAATTATTTCCCCTATTAATTTGGTAAAAGTCATTTAATTGAGGGAAGACCAAAGGGTGTGAAGGAAGGCTATAAAAAGGGATCTCCTCCTGGACTTTTTCATCATCGGATTCAGAAGCAACACATCTTCATCCCAGAGTGCAGTATTTTGTGAGGCGTTTTCCATATTTTACAAGAGAGAATTTCTTGAGTGTTCTCCTTGTAATTGAGAGAGAATTTGTACCCACATTTTACCATAGTGAAATCCTTCTATTTGCCCGTGGTTTTTTACCCCTTTCATTTGGGGTTTTTTTCACGTTACATCTGGTGTTCACTTTAATTCCGCACTTTTACACTTTATTTTTAATCTCGCAATTATCATTGTATCAAAGGACCCGTTATTTATGATCCTAACAAGTGGTATCAAAGGGAGGTTCGTGGCCCAAGAAAATTCTGGACCAACGACGTGTCCAAATGGCGGCGAAATACGAGATTGAAAAATTCAATGGAAATAATTTTTCATTGTGGAAAATGAAGATGCAAGCAGTGCTACGGAAGGATAATTGCCTACAGGCGATTGGAGAGAAACCGACAGGTGTGACAGAAGAGAAATAGAGCGACATGGACGGGAATGATATTGCCAACCTTCATTTGGCTTTAGCAGATGGGGTCCTGTCAAGCATTGCAGAGAAAAAGACGACGAAAGAAATTTGGGATACTCTAACAAAACTGTATGAGGCAAAATCAATCCACAACAAAATTTTCTTGAAGAGAAGATTATACACTCTTCGAATGGCAGAGTCATCATCGGTGACTGACCACATCAACACCCTCAATACCCTTTTTTCTCAACTTACGACTTTGGGATATAAAATTGTGGATACTGAACGTGCAGAGATCCTGCTCCAGAGTTTGCTAGATTCATATGACCAACTCATTATCAACCTCACCAATAATATCCTGACGGATATGTTGTCCTTCAATGATGTTGCAGTTGCGGTTCTCGAAGAAGAAAGTCGGCGCAAGAACAAGGAAGACAGACAAACGACTTCACACCAAGTGGAAGCTCTATCGATGGAAAGAGGAAGAATGATGGAGCGTGGTTCCGGTGGGAGCTAGAATCATGGACGGTCTAAATCAAGGAGCAAGAAGAAAAACGTCAAATGCTACAATTGCGGTAAGAGGGGGCATGTGAGCAAAGACTGCTGGAATAAGAAGAGTGGTGACAAGAACTCTCAAGGAAATGTGGCGAGTACATTGGGAAATGGCGACGTACTAGTCAGCGATGCGGTGACGACTATTGAAGGAAGACATCACCTCGATGATGCATGGATTATCGACTCAGGAGCAACATGGCACATGACGTCTCGATGGGAATGGTTTGACCAATATGAAACCATCCCGGAAGGACTTGTGTACATGGGAAACGATCATACATTGAAGATCGTTGGAGTCAGAACCATCAAATTGAAGATGCATGATAACATAGCTCGAACCGTCCAAGGAGTACGCCATGTGGAGGGCCTCAAGAAGAACATCTTGTCCTTGGGACAATTTGATGATATCGGATGCAAGAATCGCACCGAGAATGGAGTGATGAGAATTGTGAAGGGCGCGCTTGTGGTAATGAAGGTGAAGAAGATCTCAAAGAACCTGTATGTGCTTATGGGTGAAACGTACAAAGAGGTAGAGATAGTTGTTGCATCAACTACCTCGACGGAAGCGTTGACGACGTTATGGCATCGGAAGCTTGGCCATATGTTAGAATGAGGCCTGAAGATTCTTGCGGATCAGAAGTTGCTACCTGGGCTGACAAAGGTATCCTTACCATTTTGTGAGCATTGTGTTTTGAGCAAGCAACACAGGTTAAAGTTCGGGACGTCAACAGCAAGAAGTCAGGAGATCTTGGAGTTGATCCATTCCAATGTTTGGCAAGCACCAGTTATATCCCTAGGAGGAGCAAGGTACTTTGTATCTTTCATTGATGATTATTCCAGGAGATGTTGGGTGTTTCCAATCAAAAGGAAATCAGATGTTTTTGAAGTCTTCAAAACATTCAAAACGCGAAAGGAGCTTGAATCGGAAAAGAAGATCAAGTGTCTGAGGACTGACAATGGTGGAGAATATACAAGTGAGGAGTTTGATTCTTTTTGTCAACAGGAAGGCATCAAGAGACAGTTCATGGTGGCGTACACTTCTCAGCAGAATGGAGTGGCAGAGCGGATGAATAGAACCCTGTTGGACAGAACAAGGGCGATGCTGAAGACTGCAGGAGTCAACAAGACATTCTGGGCGGAAGCAGTAAATACCGCCTGCTTTGTGATCAATCGATCCCCTTCGGTGGTAATTGATCTCAAGACACCGATGAAAATGTGGAATAGTAAACCCGCTGATTATTCTAATTTGCATACTTTTGGAAGTCCTGTATATGCACTGCTTCATGACCAGGAAAGATCGAAGTTGGACTCGAAATCCAGAGAATGTATCTTCTTGGGATACGCTGATGGTGTGAAGGGGTATCGTTTGTGGGATCCCACTGCCCACAAATTTATCATCAGCAGAGATGTCATTTTTGCAGAAGACAAGGTGAAAATGATGATTGACAAGGACACGGAAAAAGAAAGTACAGAAACTACAACAGTCAAGGTGAAGGAAGAAACAAAGGAAGAACCAGTTTCCTATGAGGCATTACCAGAGCATGATGATCAAGCACCAGAAGATCCTGGACTACGACGGTCAAATCGAGAGAAAAGAGCGCCGATATGGAACTCAGATTATGTCACTGAGAGCAATGTTTCGTATTGCTTACTGACAGAGGATGGAGAGCCATCATCTCTTTTGAAAGTGACCCAGAGTCCAGATATATCTTCATGGATGGCGGCGATGCAGGAGGAACTTGAAGCCCTGCACAAGAACAAGACTTGGGATCTTGTTCCATTACCTCACGGAAGGAAGGCCATTGGGAATAAATGGGTCTACAAGATCAAGAGGGATGAAACAGACCAAGTGGAAAGATATCGTGCAAGACTGGTGGTCAAAGAATATGCTCAGAAGGAAGGTATTGATTTCAATGAAATATTTTCTCCTGTTGTTAGACTAACGACTATTCGGGTAGTTCTGGCTATGTGTGCTGCATACACTCTACATCTAGAGCAGCTAGATGTGAAAACATCTTTTCTCCATAGTGATCTTGATGAAGAAATATATATGCTCCAACCAGAAGGTTTTACCAAAAAAGGTAAAGAGAACTTGGTTTACAGGTTGAACAAATCTCTGTACGGTCTCAAACAGGCGCCAAGGTGTTGGTACAAGAGATTTGATTCCTATATCATGAGCCTTGGATACAAGAGACTTAATTCAGATCCTTGTGCATATTTAAAGGGTTTAAATGGTAATGATTTTATCATTTTGCTGTTGTATGTGGATGACATGTTGGTTGCAGGCCCCAACAATGATCAAATCCAGGAGACGAAGGCACAGTTGGCTAGGGAGTTTGATATGGACTTGGGACCTGCAAACAAGATTCTTGGGATGCAGATTTACCGAGATAGGAATAATGGAAAGATTTGGCTATCACAGAAGAATTATTTGAGGAAATTCTTGAAACACTTCAATATGCAAGACTGTTAACCAATTTCTACCCCTCTTCCCATTAATTCCAAGTTATCCTCTACAATGAGTCCTAGCAATGAAGCAGAGAGGATGAAAATGTCTCGAGTGCCGTATGCATCAGCAGCGGGGAGTTTGATGTTCGCTATGGTTTGTACTAGACCAGACATTACATATGCAGTGGGAGCAGTTAGTCGGTACATGGAGAATCCAGGAAGAGAGCATTGGAGCATGGTGAAGAGGATCCTAAGATACATCAAGGAAACCTCAGATGTTGCATTATGTTTTAAAGGATCAAATTTTACTATCACTAGATATGTTGACTCAGATTTTGCAGGTGATTCTGACCGGAGGAAATCCACTACGGGTTATGTGTTTACTCTTGCAGGAGGAGTTGTGAGCTGGATCTCAAATCTACATTCAGTTGTGGCTTTATCCACGACAGAAGCGGAGTACATGGCAGCTACACAAGCTTGCAAAGAGGCGATTTGGATGAGAAGGTTATTGGAGGAGCTCGGGCACAAACATGATCATATTCCATTATTTTGTGACAGTCAAAGTGCTTTTCACATTGCAAGGAATCCATCTTTTCATTCCAGGACAAAGCACATTGGCGTACAATACCATTTTGTTCGAGATGTGGTGGAGGAAGGAAGTGTGGACATGAAGAAAATTCACACTAAAGAAAATCTGGCAGATTTCCTGACAAAGGCGATTAATTCTGAAAAGTTTAGATGGTGCAGATCTTCAAGTGGCCTTGTAGATACATGAGCAGCAGTTTGGGCAGATATAAAAGATGTGTGGAGATGTGATTGACACTTAATCAAATCTCCAAGTGGGAGATATGTTGGAAGATGTGGAGAGAGATTAATGATGGTCACCGTATTCATTACATTTAATGAATTTGACACCCTACAATTATTTCCCCAATTAATTTGGTAAAAGTCATTTAATTGAGGGAAGACCAAAGAGTGTGAAGGAAGGCTATAAAAAGGGATCTCCTCCTGGACTTTTTCATCATCGGATTCAGAAGCAACACATCTTCATCCCGAAGTGTAGTATTTTGTGAGGCGTTTTTCCATATTTTACAAGAGAGAATTTCTTGAGTGTTTTCTCCTTATAATGGAGAGTGAATTTGTACCCAAATTTTACCATAGTGAAATCCTTCTATTTTCCTGTGGTTTTTTACCCCTTTCATTTGGGGGTTTTTCCACGTTACATCTGGTGTTCACTTTAATTCCGCACTTTTGCACTTTATTTTTAATCTCGCAATTATCGTTGTATCAAAGGACTCGTCATTTACGATCCTAACAATATATCTATTTATATATATATATATAGCCATATTAATATATATATATAAACACATATATATATAGTCATATTAATATATACATATATATTTAGCCATATTAATATATACATATAGTTAATTATATTAATATATATATATATATATATATGTATCCGTATATTAATATATATTTATATCTATTTATATATATATATATATTTATTTATTTAGTTATAATTTTTTATCCGTATATTTATTTGTATATTAATATATATTTATAAGATTAGTTTTAAATACATTTATAAAATATGTTTTCTTACGTGTGTTTTTATAAAAAAATAAAAAAATACATACATACATACATGCATACATATATATAACACACACACACAAATATATATTATATGTATATCTTTAGGTATAATTATACATATTTATATATATTTAAAAATATTATATATTAATATGTATATACAAAAGTGATTGAAATGGGGTCTCAAAAAACCTAACAAATCACAGTCACTGAAAAAGACATAACTTCTTCTCTGGGTGTCCGTTTTAGCTATGTGAATAGTCAAACAGAAGCTCATGGAACGAACTACGATAAAACAGGTGTCGGAGGCCGAACGGACACACAGACCAGAAGTTATGACCATTTTAATAAAAATTTGACAGGGGTCCGGACACGAAAACTGAGTTTTGGAGGCCTTCTGGTGATTTTTTGAGATTTTTGGGTCCCAAAAATAATTGAGACTACTTTTATTTTAACCTTATACGTATATATCTTCAGTGCCTTCGATTCTATATGTGGTAGAGCCCAAACGGACACCCGGATCGAAAATTATGGCCGTTTGAAGTTGGACTTTTTTTTGGAGTGCTATAACTAATATATCATTTGTTCCTCTGATATTCTAATGGTTTCAACTAGACGTGGTCGTCACTCATTTCACAATATTCGATTTGACTGGTCGCAGTGCTCAAATGGACAACCGGAGGAGAAGTTATGCCCATTTTAGTGAGTTGATGGTTTCTTAAATTTTTAGGAGATACGAGAGTTGCAAAATTTCAAATGAAAATAACTTCTGCTCTGAGTGTCCATTTTGGCTCTACCACTTATCAAATCAAAGCTTGCAAAACGTTACACACTCTGGTGATCACCGAAACCTCTTCTCATGTTCTTTGAAGTTCAAAAAGGACAAAAAACCCTCTGAACGATCATAAGTTTGGCTCCGGGGGTCTGTTTTGCCATAACTTCTGCTCCGGGTGTCCATTTTGCCTCAACCACACATCAAATCAAATCTTACGACCATACCTACACTACGGTGACCATTGTAACACCTTCTCATATTCTTCAAGGTATGAAAAGGTCCTTAATCCCTACAAACGACCATAATTTTTGCTCCGAGGTGTCCATTTTGGGTCTACAACATATCAAATCAATATAAAACATATTTTAAAAAATATTTATTATATTTATATCAATATAAATATAATTATATACCAATATATTATTTTTTATGATTTTTTTTGAAATATACACATTTATCAGCGCTAGGAAAATACGAGCTGATAAACCCCCCCTTTATCAGCACTATTAAAAAAACGTTGATAAAGGGGTAGCACTTCCCTTGCCCCGTTTTATGGTAGTGTATACAGATGACCTATTTAACTCTTCAGATAAATCATCAGAAAGCACATTAATCACTAAGTTCTCATCTATGAGACTCACAACCAAAAAAGGTGTGCGTGAGTACATCACACAAGTGAGAAATGTTATGACTCAACTTAAGATTCTTGAGGTATATATATCTGAGCCATTTCTAGTGCATTATATTCTCAGCACTCTACCACGTCAATATAGGCCATTTAAAATCTCTTATAACCCACATAAAGATAAATGGTTAATTAATGAATTAATGACTGTGTTCAAGAGGAGGAAGGACTTGTGGTAGAAATGGGAGAAACCAATATGTTGATAATGCACAAAAAACAAAAGGGTAAAAAAGTCATACCAAAAGGAAGGGAAAAGAGAAATCGCTACATAAAACTAGTATCAAGAAGGAACTCAATTGTTTCTTCTCTAAAGGAAAAGGGCATATAAAGAAAAGTTATCATAAATTTCAAAAATGGCATGAAAAAAATAAAATGTCATACCAAAAGGAAGGGAAACAAGAAATCGCTACCTCAAACTAGCATTAAGAAGGAACTCAATTGTTTCTTCTATAAAGGAAAAGGAAATTTAATGAAAAGTTATCCCAAATTTTATAAATGACTTGAAAAGACTGGTATTTCAATCTCATTGGGTTGTTATAAATAAAATACGGTTGATACAATTTATAACACTTGGTGGATTGATTCTAGTTCTACAATCCATATTTTGAATACCTTATAGGGTATGAAAATACTAATGAAACCAGTGGATAGTGAGTTGCATGTCTATTAAATAAAAAATATGCGCTCACATGTGGAAGTTGTGGAGACATGCATTCTAGTATTAAGCACTATGTTTATTTTTTTTTTGGAAAATACATTTTAAATTCCATGTTTCTCCATAAAATTGACATCATTTTCAAAATTTATTTCATTGGGTTTTACATTTAGTTTTTGTAAAACTAATTTTTCCTTGATATATGGAAATGAAATCATTGGATATGGCACATTAAAGGATGGGGTTTTTTCTCTATTTATTTTAAAAGTAAAATTGATAATGGTAACACACATGTTCATACTGGTATTAAAAGAATCATTACAAATTGAAAATTCTTCTATGTTATGGCATCAAAGATTATGTCATATCTCAAAAAAAAGATTTAAAGATTAGTCCAAGATGGGGTACTTGGTACTCTTGATTTCACTGATTTTGAAACATGTGTGGATTGCATTAAGGGAAAGCGAACCAATAAATCAAATAAAGGTGCTAATACAAGTTCATCCATATTAGAAATTATACATACAAATATATGTAACTCAACCATGGATTTACATAACCACAAAGTATTCATTTCATTCATAGATGAATATTCATGATAAAGTATCTCTATTCGATTCAAAATAAAAATGAAGCACCTGACACCTCTTACATTTTTAAGGCTAAAGTAGAGAAATAATGTGGTAAACAAATTAAGATCATGAGGTCAAATAGAGCTAGAGAATATTATGGGAGATACACCAAGAATGGATAATTACCTTGTCCATTTACAAGGTTTTTTAAGAAAATGGAATAGTTCCATGATACACTATGCCAGGTTCACCAAAATAAAATGGAATATCTGAAAGAAGAAACTGAACTTTAATAGACATGGTGTGAATCATTTAAAGTAACTCTAAGTTAACTAAATTCTTGAAGACCGTAGCACTTAAAGAGAAATCATACATTTTGAATTGGGCTCCAACAAAGGCTATTTCAAAAACACATTTTGAATTATTTAAGGGTTGGAAACTGAGTTTGAGTAACATACGTGTTTGGGGATGACCTTCAGAAGAGCGTGTTTATAATGTTAGAGTTGGTTCTGTAGAACAAACTACTTTGTACTTTGGATTAAATGTATATTAAAAGAAGTAAATATTAATATAAATAAATTCTCACATATTTATTGTTCTTATGTATAAAATCAATGTGATAATGTACCAAAGTATCTGTCACATTGATATGGTCATAACAGTTGAAGCTTCTGGGTGCATCAGAAGCATCAGACAGGTCATGACCAACTTTTTTTTTCATGATCGATGATTAATCTGAAATTCACACGATGATAAACTCTATGATCAATGAAATAGAATCAAAGAATATATACAATGGATAAGCACCGAAACCAAAGTACATGATTGTAACATATTATTTATAATTAATTTAATAAATTAAAGAATTACCTTGCAAGAAATTCTTTCTTTGTTGATGGATCTGACAAAGTCTCTACGCCGTACCATCATTTCATTGTAGGAATCAAGAGTATATTCCCTTCAGTAGTGATCCACACATGTTCCATGAACCTCTGAATATCGTTATAGGATTCTATGAGTGCTAGTATGTAAGATCCTATCGCTTGTGTTGTTAATCTTCGATCGCCCAGAGAATTGCTTCAAGGAAGGGTTCTCTTCAATCTCTATAGACTTGAGAGTAGTGGTGGAGGAGGATCACTCTCCATTCATGAGAGAATTACTGGAGAGGGAGATATCTAGGGATTTGAGATGATTCTCTCTAGATCTTGTTGGGCACATCACAAAATGAATTGGCTCTATTAAGAAAATAATATAATTGAGTTTATATACTGCTAGGGTTAGAAAATAAGAATTTCACATGCATCATTTATTATTTCCCTAATCCCTTAGGAACCCCATGCCTATTATTTATTGACATTCTCTAAAATCTCAAATTAAATTAAATATTTTTTATTCAAATTATATTCAATATATATTATTTTCCACCATACCATTAAAGACAGTCCTCCATTCATCCATAATATTTATTGGGTGTTGAATAATGACTATTTATTTAATAAATAAATATCACTTCATTATTCACCAATAAAAATATATATATTATATTCCCTAAATAGAAAATAAATATTTATTAAATATTATTCTCACATAATATTATCTCAAATAACTAGTGAAAGAATATATGTGATAAAGAAAACATGAATATTTATTAAACCATATGTGGAAATAATATTTATTAAACTTATTAAATAATAAATAATAATATACAATTTAACTAAGATTCTGGATACACTTAGTGTATGACCCTTTAAGCCTCTTTCTCAATGGCATTAGTCCAAGGTTAGTATCTAGAAACACACCAAGTCACCCATTGATAAAGTAGTTAATTATACAATGACATAATACCTCATACATGTTCTAACTATGTAATATAATGTCTTTATCATGATATCTATAATCAATCAGGTTGCATGATGGCACCATCAACCTATGTTCTTGATGACTCTTTCTTTGACATTCTTGAAATCAAACTTTCCAATAGAACACCATGACCATGGATTTGTCTAGGCTATATCATTTCAATAAAAAATAATTAGATATCAACTTTCATTAAAGAATATAAAGGAAAAATCCTTTATCGCAATATTCATTAATGAAATATTACTCATGATGCACCCGACACATCCTACCTCGCTGAGAGAATACACTGTCATGGTTTTCATCAGTACATCAAATTAAATGACTTATAACACTCATTAATAATAATATTAATGTCTAAGGATCAATACACACTTCTATATATAGGAATATCTAATGACACATATAAATATGTATTTCCTACTGGTGGGTCTCGTTCTTATAATATAAAACACTGGATATTACCAAGGGAGTAAACTATGAGATGGTTCCTCAATTTTTGATGAGTCACCACCCTGATATCCCGTAGCATTGGTTTCCATCAAATGATGTCATACAACTATAGAAAATATATTTAAGAATATTGTCATGAAATTTCTAGGTTCTCGTCCTAATGGGGAACTTCTATGACCTTTCAGTATAAAAAATAGTCTTAGGACATTATCACATTATATGTTACATATAAGAATAACCATTATGTGATAAAGATATTATTAATAATCAAAAAAATAAATTCATGTTATCATAAATTACAAAAAATTTGGTTCTAGGGAACCAAATCCAACAGACTCCCACTTTCACTAGATCTAACTACTAACAACCATTTTTCCAATATCTCTCACATGATACCCATGATTCTACTAATACATGTCTTTAGTCAAGTGGTTTATCAAATTTTCTTTTGTTGGAACTCTGGTTACTTCAACTTCACCCTATTAAGAAAAATACCTCAAGAGGTGATAATTTTGGAGCATGTGATTTGTCCATTGGTGTGACCTTGACTCTTTTTTAAGAGACAATGATTCAGTATTATCACAATACACTATGATATGTTCTTTACTTCTAGGTACCAAATCAATCTCCTCAACAAATTTTAATATCCAAACGGCTTCCTGGGATGCATCAAAAGTCTCTATATACTTTGACTCTGTCACACCCCGACATGAGAAATCCTTTTATTTTATTCTTTTCTAGGATTTGGATATTATGGTGTAGGTTCAAGTTGAGTCCCGATTTGATTTTTTTAGTTTTTATTGAAAAATAGAAGTTTTGGGATTCACTACAAGTAGCTCACGGTTAGCGCACAGTTAGGTTAAACTGTGTGACTTCACCTAGGTAACCATCTATCTTGAGTTTGGTGCTTGGGGATTGGGGAACAACCTATGCATGGTTATAAAATCAGTGCAGTAAGCATGTGGTTCATTTTTGGAATGATATAGAGGGGTTTTTAATGATTGACACATGGTTTGGGAAGCCGTGCGGCCAAACCGTGTGAGTTTCACATATCATTAAAAATGTGAAATTACATATTTTCCCCTCTGGTGTTTTATCCCCATTCTGGGATTCTTCTCCCTTGCTCGACCTAGGCACACCATGGGAGTCTCCAATCTCATCCTCTCTTTCCCTCCTTCCATTTTTGAATCCCCTTGAAGGTTCCTAAGGTGAGTTCTTGTGATTTTTGGTCGATTTCATCACCATATTCCCCTATTATCTTGGTTTCTTGGTACTTATTTAGTGGGGTTCCATGTCGGTCGAACCCTAAGGGTGAGGGTTTATGTGTGGGTTGATTTATTTGGTTCTATGGTGTGCGGATTGTCTGTTGAGGTGCATTTTTCCTTCTTTGGATGTTTTGTAGCATTCGAACATCATTTAAGTACGTGTTTCTATCTAATTCCTTTCTAGAACATTAAATTTTATGCTTGAGATTTCCTAAATAATTTATAAATGTGTTTCCCTTTCTTGAGATGTGTTAGTATAATTTTATTTGGTGTTTTCATGGTAGTGAATTTAGTGCAAAATGGTTTTCACAGGGATTCTTTATCTATGCATGTATTTACATGCACACAAGGCATTTGTTAAAATTCTAATTGATTTTTTAAAGTGAATTTGAGAACATGTGGTGTTATTTTTCCTTACTTATGTTTTTATAGCTTGTTTGAAATTATAAATTGGGCATGATGTGTATATTAGAAGCCTATTTATAGTATAATTAATTGTAGTAAAATGTTTTGGAAAGGTTCTCCTAGTTATTAAATGATAATAGGTGATTTTTTAATTGTGTGACTTGTTGTGTTGGTTTAAAGTTATGTGGTGTTTCCTGAAAATGGTTTTTGGATGATTTCATGGACACTTGAAGTGTTTCATTAGATGTTGGGACATCCATGGGTTCCCAGGGTGCACACATAGATGTAAATTCAAATGAAGATGACACTTAAGAGTGATCCCCTTTTTCTCAAAATGTTTCCTAAGTTTCTAAATAGCGTGATGGTTCTCCTTGTGAATTTGAAATTGGTTTCAAATGTGTTCCTAGATGCTTGGACCATTTGGATTTTTTTAATGTGGTTATTCCCTAAAATAATATAATGGACCATTTTTAACTTCTTTTGTGTTCCATGTTTTTCACTTGACTTGGAAGGAGTTTGGATTTGAAGTATAAAGGCTCATTTGGAATAGTGCATGTGATGTGGTGTTTTATGTTGACTTTGGAATTGGTGTGGAAGTGGCTTGTAAATGTATTTGGAATTGGTTTCATAAATGTGTTTCCCGATTGGAACTTGAAATATTTTTGGAGTTTTTTTTAGAATTTGTATGATGTGAAAGCCCGGTTGGCACTTTGTGTTGTCTCTGAAAATTGGTTTTTATGTGAAGTGATGTAAATAATTGATTGGCATGTGGCGGTGTTTTGGAAAATGGTTTGAAAAAAACCAGGTAGTGTGAGGACCGATTGGGGTTTAATAATTATTGTGAAAGAAATGGATTTTCATGTGAGTTGTGATACTTGGATAATATTTTGAGACCACTGGAACATGGGATACGTTCCCCTCTAGTGGGACGTGCACATGAACATTGTGGTATTGAGTCTATTAGACCTTGGGATGGGGTCCCCTCTAATGGATCATGTACGAGAATACTATTGATTTATGTTTGATATACCTTGTGTTTCTAAGTATTATTATAATTATTATCATGAAATTATTGGGCATCATTTAGAGGGTCGAGTGATGATTTCTTGTTGAGCCCGAGTTAGACGGGTTGGTATCCCCTTGACTTGATAGGGCTAAGTGAGACGTTCCACTGGTTTGGTTATTTAGAATGATTTTTTGGTTATTGACTATAGAGCTTCACCATATACATGTAGGTGAGTCCAATCTGAGTACGTCTAGGGATCACTCTAGGGATATTCGAGAAATGCTCATGAATCACTATTTATATATTCTGTTTATACCTGCTGCTTGTTTGGATCTTAGTCCTGTTAGTTTATTCATGTTTTATTTTGTTTCTTTAACTTTCTACTTTTCCATCTTTTATTACATGGTATGGGTTTGTACATGGGATTTGGATTTAAAAAGGGTTGTGAAAGGCAAAACTATTTTAAAAAGGAAAGATGTGTAAGTTATTTTAAAAAGATAACTTGTGGAAAGTTGGGTTTGTTATCTTTAAATGATTAAAAGCCTATTTTTGGAATGTGTTTTCAAACTAGTATTTGTGGAATATTTTGGGAAAGGAAATTTATCAACTATGTGGTTATTACCTAATGGTATTTTTAAGTTCAGACCCTACTTATGACACTTAGTGTTAGTAGAACCGCGATATTTTGCAGGTTCAGGTTTTTGGTTCAATTATTCCTTAGAGAAGGTTGGTCTTGTGGTTGGTGGTGATCAAGAGGTCATGTTGAGATCTTGTTGGCATGGTCCAGTTTTAGTCTTGTATTCAGTTTTGTTTTGTTCAATGATTGTTGTTTTTAGATCTGTTTTCATATTTATTGAAAATTAAATTGTTTTTGGCTTTTTCTATATGTTCAGTTGGTTTCTTTGATCCTAGTTTATTTGGGATAAAATCACTACCATACTGATTAATTTGATGCCCAAAACTAGTTTCCAGCCTGTGGAGATCAGAAATGCTATCTAAGTTATGTCTCAGACCAGGTCAGATGCCAGGTTGGATGGAATCTCAGATCGGTTCATGAAAAAATGGTATCAGAGTAGGCCCTTTGTTATTTGGGGTGTCAGATAGTTAGAGACTAGGAAAATCAGTATTAGATATATAGGTACGAGAAGGACGTCATGAACCCTTTATCATTCTGGTCCTCAAGTTTCTAGGGGTAGTCCAAGTTTTGGGTCATTTTTTTTTGTTTTTGGCATGAGTGGATGAGAAATGATGATGGAGGAAAGCCAGTGTTATGTCGTGATATCACATGGAGTAGTGACCCATGTGGAGTCAGAGTACATAGTTCAATTTACACTTAGTTGTTGATTCTTACTTGGGGAATGACCCACTAACCATGTCATCGGGTTAGGCATAACCACTAGTTCCTCATTTCGGTGGTTTGGTATGAGTTTTGTTTTTTTTTGGGTTTAGTTGGTGTGAGTGGAGGTTTAAAATGAAAATATAAATTGAAATGAAAATGGTTTCTTTCAAGTGGTTTCATATTGAAAGTCGGAATGGATTTTAAAAGAGAAAGTAACTGGGATTGAAAATTGGGTAAATTCTTGGGTTTGATGATAAAGTGGTAAGTGTGACCCTTGGTGTTCCTTATGAATGTTCACACATTTGTGGGCATGTGTGAAAGGTGAATGTTGGAATGTGTGCATAGATTATATAAGAAGAAGTGGAATGAACACATATGTGATGGTTCATAGGATGCCATGGGTGGGTATTTCAAATCAAAGGTTTGGCATGGTTTTTCCAAAATGGTTCTTGAAAGGGAAAGTGATTTCAGGAATTGTTTTTTATTTAAAATTGATTTCAATATTTAGAGAGTGGCCTTGGAAGAAGGAGGTTTTGAAATTAAATTAAAATGGTGGGTTTTGAAAAGAAGATTTTGGTTGTGCTTATATGTGTTTGAATTGTGATCCTGTTGTTTTGGATCAATATGTTCTTTCTGATTGAGTTTAGGGATGATGTTAATTTTTGTTTTTTGTTCCTTATGTTATTCAAAATATGCTGCCATCAAGTGGTGCATCGGCGTGTTCCACGTTGCTCACCCAACAGACCTGGGGGTGACAGAGCTGGAGCCGGTCGTCACCCGACGAACCATCGACGTCGCCCTCGGCATCCTGAGGGTGTGTCAGGAGTCTATATTGGGAGGTGGGTAGTGTACACCTCCAGTGCATCAGCGGTGGTGTTCAAGGACACAACAGATAGTGCGACCCTGGATGAGGTCTCGTGGAGTGACATGGACCATGTTAAGGCCCTCAACCTCCACAACATGGATTACGTGGTTTCCAAAACCCTGAAGAAAAAGGTAGTCGTGGAGTTTGGGGAGAAGCATGGCCTGGATGTGGTGTCCCTGGTTCCTACCTTCATCCTCGACCATCGCATTCGGCGCTCTGTCTCTAACACACTGTCCATGGTTCTGGGTATGTGATGTGATGTCTCTTTTTCCCTTACTGCTGCTTCAGCTTATGTTTAGATGTTGTCCGCTCATATTCAGGGAAGAAAGAGCAGTATGGGATGCTGATCAATATGAGAATGGTGTACGTAGACGATGTGTCCAATTATCATATCTTCCTGTTTGAGTCACCCCATGCCAAGCGGAGGTACATCTACTCCTCCCATGAAATCACCATTCAAAAAATGGATGAATTTCTGTCTGCCAAGTATCCCCAATTCCCAATTTCGATGCCAGAGTGAGTTGTTTTGAATTTTTTCTTCTTATATATAACTCTCTCTTATACCAGACATCTAAGCTTTCCTTAGGAAATTCTATAAAGGATGTGAAAGGACCCAGAATGAATGGGGTGTCATCGAAGAAGCTGGTGGATGCAGGATTCAAATACAAGTATGGGCTTGATGGGATATATGATGGAGCCATTCAATGCTGCAAACAAAAGGGCCTTCTCTAGATGATGTTCTACTAAGGATGTAATAAATTATGTGTCTAAAAATTATACCACATAAAATTAATATGGTACACTTTGCAATATAATTAATTATTATATATGAATTTAATGTATTAAATTTGGTTCACAATATTTAATGGAATTTTGATGTCAATCAATCTACATGCATTAATAATCTTAACCAATAATGTAAATTGAGGTGAGTTCTTGATGGTAGAACTCTCTATAAATATTAAGTCTATTACATTCAACAAAGACCTGAGAACATATACCATATATATCCCCATTCATACTGTAAAATACATTAAAATTTTAATTTCTCAATTTTACATGTTTTCGAATGACTGGAGGTAAGTGACAATTTATTTTCATCAACGAAATTTACCAATTATAGAATTAAATATTTTATAATTTTTTTAACAATTGGCCTCAAATTTGGTATATACCTATCACTTGTAATAAAACTTTATACAATTTTTTTTAATAAAACCCTTTTGTTTTTACAAATTCGGATATACAAATTCTTTGTCACATTCATACCGCTTTATCTTAAATTATTAAATATGTTTATTATATATCTTTAATTATTTAGTCCAATATTTGTTTAATTGTGTTTTTTTTGTAAATTTTACTAAAATTAGTTTTTTCCAAAACATTTCTAATTAAATAAAATTTACAAATTTACTAAAATCACATAAAATAATACATTCACTTGTTGAAATTTCAGTAATTAAAAATATTTATATATCTGTAATTTTCATTCAGTAAAATAATTATTTAACTGTGATTTTTGTACATTTTATTAAAAATTGTGTTATGAAAACATTCCTAAGTAAATAAAAATTTATGTATCCATTAAATAAAATTAAATAATATATGAAAAATATAATAAATTTTATCCCATGATAATTTTTATTATATTTAAATAAGATAAAATATTAAATTTAATTTTCATATTTTTCCCACTGGTATTAGGAATATTAAAAATTTAATATTTTTATATGTCTTGTTGAATTATCAAATTATACCTCATGAATTTATGAATTAAAATATCAATTGAAAATTCTTAATTAATTTCATGAATCTATAAAACTTTAAATTTTTCCCATAGACAATTTTTTTAAACACATGCTGAAAAAAATTTCTATGAAAATTATGTGATTTGGTCTAATAAGCATGTATTAAATTTGTAGTTACATCATCATTTTTTTTAATATTCAATTTGACATTCCTGAATTAAAGTGTGACAACTATAACATTTTGAAGGAGAGAATTCTTCTTAATTTCGGATGGATGGTCATTGATTATATAATTCAAAAACAAAAAAAACCTACAATTAAAAATGGTAACATAGTAGATGATGTAACATTATATGAATATTAGTAGAGGTTAAACTATCATAGTACAATGTTAAAAAAAACTGAATTATGTGCTAACATTCACGGTTTAGTTGATGATAATAATAAAGTGCATGACATGCTAACATATATAAATGACCTGTTTACCTCTTTAGATAAATCATTAGCAAGAACATTAATCATGAAGTTCTTATCTATGAGACTCACAACCAAGAAAGGTGTGTGTGAGTACATCACACAAGTGAAGAATATTGCGACTCAACTTAATATTCTTCAGGTATATATATCTGATCTGTTTCTAGTGCATTATATTCTCAGCACTCTACGACATCAATATGATCCATTTAAAATCTATTATAACACACATAAAGATAAATGGTTGATTAATGAATTAATGACTGTGTTCAAGAGGAGGAAGGACTTGTGGTAGAAATGGGAGAAACCAATATGTTGAAAATGAACCAAAAACAAAAGGGTAAAAAATTTCATACCAAAAGGAAAGGAAAAGAGAAATCGCTACCACAAACTAGTATCAAGAAGGAACTCAATTGCTTCTTCTACAAAAGAAAAGGGCATGTAAATAAAAGTTATAATAAATTTCAAAGATGGATTGAAATGAATAAAATGTCATACCAAAAGGAATGGAAATGAGAAATCGCTACCTCAAACTAGCATTAAGAAGGAAATCAATTTCTTCTTCTATAAAGGAAAAGGACATTTAAAGAAAAGTTATCCCAAATTTTAGAAATGGATTGAAAATAATGGTATTTAAATCTCATTGGTTTGTTATAAATCAAGTACGGTTGATAAAATTTATATAACTTGGTGGATTGATTCTAGTTTTACAATCCATATTTTGAATACCTTATAGGGTATGAAAATCCTAAACCAGTGGATAGTGAGTTGCATGTCTATTCAATAAAAAAGATGTGATCACATGTGGAAGTTATGGAGACATGTGTTCTAGTGTTAAGCACTGTGTTTATTTTTTTGGAAAACTAATTTTTCCTTAATATATGGAAATGACATCATTGGATGTGGCACATTATAGGATGGGGTTTTCACTATTTATTTTAAAAGTAAAAAAGATAATGATAATACACATGTTCATACTGGTATTAAAAGAAGCATTAAAAATTGAAAATTATTCTATGTTATGGCATCGAAGATTATGTAATATCTCAAAAGAAAGGATTCAAATATTAGTCCAAGATGGGGTACTGAGTACTCTTGATATCACTAATTTTGAAACCTGTGTGGATTACATTAAGGGAAATCTAACTAATAAATCAAAGAAAGGTTCTAATAGAAGTTCATCCATATTAGAAATCATACATACATATATATGTAGCTCAACCATGGATTTTCATAACCACAAATTATTCATTTCATTCATAGATGACTGTTCGTGATAAATTATCTCTATTCCCTTCAAAATAAAAATGAAACACCTGACATCTCCAAAGTTTTTAAGGATAAAGTATAGAAATACTATGGTAAACAAATTAGGAAAGTTATGTAAAATAGAGGTGGATAATATTATGGGAGATACACTAAGGATGGACAATTACCTGGTTCATTTAAAAGGTTTCTTTAGGAAAATGGAATAGTTCCATGATACACTATGCCAGGTTCACAAAACTAAAATGGATTATCTTAAAGAAGAAACTAAACTTTAATGGACATGGTAAAAATTATTTATAGTAACTCTAAGTTACCTAAGTTCTTGAAGACTGTATTACTTAAAGGGAAATCATACATTTTGAATCGGGCTCCAACAAAGGCTATTTCAAGAACACATTTTGAATTTTTTAAGGGTTGGAAACTGAGTTTGAGTAACATACGTGTTTGGGGATAACCTTTAGAAGAGCATGTTTATAATGTTATAGTTGGTTCCGTAGAACCAACTACTTTGTACTTTGGATTAAATGTATATTCAAAGAACTAAATATTAATATAAATAACTTCTCACATATTTATTGTTATTTTTTATAAAAATGATGTGATAATGTACCATATTATCTGTCACATTCATATGGTCATTACAGTTGAAGGTTCCAGGTGCAGTGAAAGCATCAGATAGGTTATGACCAACTTTTTTTTTCATGATCGATGATTAATCTGAAATTCACGTGATGATAAACTCCAGGATCAATGGAATTGAATCAAAGAATATAGACAATGGATAAGCAATGAAACCAAAGCACATGATTGTCACATATTATTTATAACTTATTTAAGAAATTAAAGAATTACCTTGTAAGAAATTATTTCTTTGTTAATGGATCTGACAAAGTATCTATGTCATACAATTGTTTCATTGTAGGAATCGAGATTAGATTCCCTCTAGCAGTGATCTACACATGTTCAATGAAACCTCGAATATCGTCATAGGAATCTATGAGTGCTAGCAGAGAAGATCCCATCGCTTAAGTTGTTAATCTTTTATCTCCCTGAGAACCACTTAAAGGAAGGGTTCTCGTCAATCTCTCTAGACTTGAGAGTAATGGTGGAGGATTATCACTCTCCATTCTTGAGAGAATTTTTAGAGAGGGATATCTCTAGGGATTTGAGAGGATTCTCTCTAGATCTCATTGGGCACGTCACAAAATGAATTAGCTATATTAAGAAAACAATATAATCGAGTTTATATACTACTAGGGTCAGAAAACAATAATTTCACATGCATCCTTTATTATTTCCCTAATCCCTACAGAACCCCTTGTCTATAATAATAATAATATTATTATTTATTGACATGATCTAAACTCTTGAATTAAATTAAATATTATTTATTCAAATAATATTCAATTTATATAATTTCCCATCAGACCATTAAAATCGGTCCTCCATTCCTCCACAATATTTATTGGGCATTGAATAATGAATATTTATTTAATAAATAGATATCACTGCATTATTCAACAATAAAAAATATATTATATTCACTAAATAGAAAATAAATATTTTTTAAATATTCTTCTCACATAATATTATCTCAAATAACTAGTGAAAGAATATATGTGATCAAGAAAACATGAATATTTATTAAAACTTTTGCGGGAATAATATTTACTAAACTTATTAAATAAAAAATAATAATATACTATTTAAATGAGATTCTGGATACGCTTAGTGTATGAAAATTAGTCCACTTTCTCAGTGGCATTAGGCGAACTATCCTAAAGTCCAATGTTAGTATCTAGAAACACTCCAAGACACCCATTGATAAAGTAGTTAATTATGCAATGACATAATACCTCATACATGTTATAACTATGTAATATAATGTTTTTATCATTATATCTCTAATCAAGTAGGTTGCATGATGGTACCATCAACCTATGGGCTTGATGTCTCTTTTGTTTGAAATTTGGGAAATCAAACTTTCCAATAGAAAAACTTGAACATGGATTTATCTAGGCTATATCAATTCCATAAAAAGCATTGGACATCAAATTTCATTAAAGAACATAAGGGACAAATCCTTTATTGCAATATTCATTAATGAAATATTACCCGTGATGCACCCAACACATCCTACATCTCCGATATCATATATTGTCATGTTTTTCATTAGTACATCAAATTACATGACTTATAACACCCATTGATAATAATATTAAAGTCTAAGGATCAATACACACTTACAAATATAGGAATATACAATGACACATATAAATATGGATTTCCTGCTGGTGGGTCTCATTCCCATAATATCCAACACTAGATATTACTAAGGGCGTACACTATGAGATGTCACCTCAATGTTTGATGAGTCACCACCCTGATAGCCTGTATCATTGGTTTCCCTCAAATGACTTCATACAACTATAAAAAATATATTTAAGAATACCGTCATGAAACTTCTAGGTTCTCATCCTAATGGGGATCTGATATGACCTTTTAGTGCGACAAATACTCTTAGTACATTATCAAATTATATGTTACATATAAGAACAATCATGATGTGATAAATATATTATTAATATTCAAAAAATAAATGCATGTTATCATAAATTACAAAAAAGTTGGTTCTAGAGAACCAAATCCAACAGACTCCCACTTTCACTAGAGCCAACTACTAACAACCTTTAGTCTTCTAGCTCTCACATGATACATATGATTCTACTAAAACAAGCCTTTAGTCAAGGGGTTCATCATGTTTTCTTTTTTGTGAACTCTGGTTACTTCAACTTCACCATTATGAGAAAAATCCCTCAAGAGGTGATAATTTTGGAGTATGTGATTTGTCCATTGGTGTGACCTTGAATCTTTTTCAAGAGACAATGATGTAGTATTATCACAATACACCATGATACATTATTTACTGCTAGTTACCACATCAATCTCCTCAAAAAAGTATCATATCCAAACTGCTTCCTTAGCTGCATCAAAAGTCTCTATATACTCTGACTCTATCACACCCTGACCTGAGAAATATTTTTATTTTATTCCTTTCTAGGAATTTTATATTATGGTATAGGTTCAGGTTGAGTCCTGATTTTAATTTTTTAGTTTTTATTGAAAAATGAAAGTTTTGGGCTTCACATCAAGGAGCTCGCATTTAGCGCACAGTTAGGGGAAACCGTGCGACTTCACCTAGGTAACCATGAAGCTTGAGTCTGGTGCTTGGGGTTTGGGGAACAACCTATGAATGGTTAGAAAAATAATGTGTAAATCATGTGGTTCAGTTTTGGAATCATACAGAGGGGTTTGACATGGTTGAAATATGATTTAGGAAGCCGTGCAGCCAAACCATGTGAGTTGCACATATCATTAAAAATGTGAAATTACCTCTCTATCCCTCTGGCGTTTTAACCATATTCTAGGATTATTCTCCCTTGATTGACCTAGGCTCACCATGGGATTCTCCAAGATAATCCTCTCTTTCCCTCCTTCCATTTTTGAATCCCCTTGAAGGTTCCTAAGGTCAGTTCCTGTGATTTTTGGTCGATTTCCTCATCTTCTTCCCCTCTTTTCTTCGTTTCTTGGTTATTCTTTGGTGGGGTTTCATGTTGGTCGAAACTTAAGGGTGAGAGTTGATGTGTGGGTTGATTTATTTGGTTCTATGGTGTGTGGATTGTCTCTTGGGGTTCATTCTTCCTTCTTTGGATGTTTCGTAGAATTTGAACGTCATTGAGGTAGGTGTTTCCATCAAATTCCTTTCCATAACATTCCATTTTATGCTTGAGATTTCCTAAATAATTTATTTATGTGTTACCCTTGATTGATATGTGTTAGTAAAATTTTATTTGGTGTTTTCATGGTAGTTAATTTGGTGAGAAATGGTTTTCAAAGGGATTCTTTATCTATGAAGGTATTTACATGCACACAGGGTGTTTGTTAAAATTATAATTGATTTTTAAATATAATTTTAGCACTTATGGTGTCATTTGGACTTACTTATGTTTTTATATCTTGTTTGAAATTATAAATTGGGCATTATGTGTAGTTTAGAATCCTATTTATAGTATCATGAATTGTGGTAAAATGTTTTGGAAAGGTTCTTCTAGTTATTAAATGCTTATTGGTGATTTTTTAATTGTGTGACTTGTTGTGTTGGTTTCAAGGTAAGTGGTGTTTCTTGAAAATGCTTTTTGGATGATTTCATAGACACTTTAAGTGTGTCATTGGATGTTGGGATATCCATGGGTGCACGAGGTGCACACATGGATGAGAATTCAAATGACCATGACACTTAAGAGTGATCTTTTTTTTCTCAAAATGTTTCATTAGTTTCTCAATAGTATGATGGTTATCCTTGTGAATTTGAAAGTGGTTTCAAATTTTTTCCCAGATTATTGGTCCATTTGGCATTTTTTAATGTGGTTAGTCCCTAAAATAATATAATGGACCATTTTTAACTTCTTCTATGTTCCATGTTTTTCAATTGGATTGTAAGGAGTTTGTATTTGAAGTATAAAGGATCATTTTGAATTGTGCATGTGAAGTGGTATTTTATGTTGAATTTGGAATTGGTGAAGAAGCGTCTTATAAATGTATTTGTAATTGGTTTCAAAAACATGTTTCCCGATTGGCACTTGAAATATTTTTGGAGTTTTGTTTTAACATTCATATGATGTGAAAGCCATATTGGAACTTTGTGTTGTCTCTGAAAAGTGGTTTTGATGTGAAGTGATGTAAATGATTGATTGGCATGCTGTGATGTTTTGTAAAATGGTTTGAAAAAACTAGGTAGTGTGAGGATAGGTTGGGGTTTAATAATGATTGTGAAATAAATGGATTTTCATGTGAGTTGTGATGCTTGGATAATATTTTGAGACCACTGGAACATGAGATACATTCCCCTCTAGTGGAACGTGCACATGAACATTGTGGTATTGAGTCTATTAGACCTTAGGATGGGGTCCCCTCTAATGTATCGTGTATGAGAATACTATTGATTTTTGTTTCTATACCTTGTGCTTCCAATTATAATTATAATTATTATCATGGAATTATTGGTCATCATTTAGAGGGTCGAGTGATGATTGCTTGTTGACCCCGAGTTAGAAGGGTTGGTACCCCCTTGACTTGATAGGGCTAGGTGGGATGTTCCACGAGTTTGGTTTGTTAGAATGACCTGTTGGTTATTGACTATGGAGCTTGACTATATATCTTTAGGTGAGTCTGATATGAGTATGTGTAGGGATCACTCTAGGGATATTTGGGAAATGTTCATGAATCACTATTTATATATTCTGTTTATACTTGCTGATTGTTTGGATCTTGGTCCAGTTATTTTATTCCTGTTGGATTTTGTTTCATTCAATTTATACTTATCCATATTTTATTACTTTTTATGGGTTTTTACATGGGATTTGGATTTAAAAAGGGTTGTGAAAGGTGAAGATAATTTAAAAAGGAAGGACATGTATGTTGTTTTAAAAAGAGAACTTGTGGAATATTTGGTTTGTTTTGTTTAAATGTTTAAAAGCCTATTTTTGTAATGTGTTTTCAAACTATTATTTTTGGAATATTTTGGGAAAGGAAATTTATGGAATATATGGTGATTAACTATTGGGATGTTTAATCTCAGACCCTACTTGTGCCACTCAGTGTTAGTAGAACTGAGCTATTTTGCAGGTTTAGGTTTTTGTTTCGATTGTGCATTAGAGCAGGTTGGTATTATGGTTGGTGGTGACCAAGAGGTCACATTGAGATCTTGTTGTCATGGTCAAGTTTTAGTCATGTATTCAGTTTTGTTTTGTTCAGTGGTTGTTGTATCTAGATATGTTTGCATATTTATTAAAAATTCAGTTATTTTTGGATTTTTCTACATGTTCAGTTGGTTTCTTTGATCCTAGTTTATTTGGGCTAAAATAATTCCCATACTGATTAATTTGATGTTCAACACTATTTTCCATCCCATGGAGATCATGAATTCTATCTGAGCTATGTCTCGGACTAGGTCGGATGCCGGGTTGGATGGAATCTTAGACCGGTTCATGAAAAAATGGTATCAGAGCAAGCCCTTTGTTATTTGGGGTGTTAGGTAATTAGATACTAGGGCACTAATGACTTGAAAGGTAGGTATGGTAAGGATTTCATGAACCATTTCTCATTCTGATCCTCAAGTTTCCAAGGGTAGTCCAGGTTTTGGGTCATTTATTTTTGTTTTTGGAATTAGTGGATGAGAAATGATGATGGAGGCAAGCCATTGTTATGTTGTGATATCACATAGAGTAGTGACCCATGTGGAGTCTGAATACATAGCTCAATTTCCACTTAGTTATTGATTCTTACTTGGGGAATGACCCACTAACCATTCCACCGGGTTAGGCATAACCACTAGTTCCTCATTTCGGTGGTTTGGTATGAGTTTTGTTTTGTTTTAGGTTCGGTTGGTGTGAGTGGATTTTTAAAATAAAAACATAAATTTAAATGAAAATGGTTTCTTTCAAGTGGTTTCAGATTGAATTCTAGAATGTGGTTTAAAAGAGAAAGTGATTGGGATTGAAAATTGGGTAAATGTTTGGGTTTGATGATAAAGTGGTAATTGTGACCCTTGGCGTTCCTTATGAATGTTCTCACATGTGTGGGAATGTGTGGAAGGTGCATGTTGGAATGTGTGCATGGATGATATAAGAAGAAGTGGAATGAAATCATATGTGATGGTTCATAGGATTCCATGGGTGGGTATTTGAAATAAAAGGTTTTGCATGGTTTTGCCAAAATGGTTCTTGTAAGGGAAAGTGATTTTTGGAATTGAGTTTTCTTTAAAATTGATTTCGATATTTAGAGAGTGGCCTTTGAAGAAGGTAGTTTTGAAATTTAAATGAAATGGTGGTTTTTAAAAAGAATATTTTGGTAGTGATTATATGTGTTTGGATTGTGAGCCTATTGTTTTGGACCAAGATGTTATTTTTGATTGAGTTTAGGTATGATGTTCATTTTGGTTTTGTGTTTTTTGTGTTATTCAGTATATACCTCCTAGAAAGGTCCCTAAAATTTCTAGTGAGACTTGACCAATTTCCACTTATTCTCTTTTATTTCCTACCTTTCTTGTTGATCGAGTTCTATTATAGGTAGTAGAATGGATTGAGGAAGTCAAGAGTGTCTTCATATCATTGGTTACTCCCAAAGCAGTTAGAGTCCATGTTGTTTGGGGATTGTTTGAGGGTCCAGCTTTACAATAGTGGGTGGTGATTACTCTATCATCGATGTAGGTTGAGATGACGTGGGAAGTTTTAAAATGACCGTTTTCTGAAGGTTTAAACCCTAGGAGGTGAATTCAAGGAAGTTGGAAGAGCTCTTAAGTATTTAGAAAGGCCAACGGTCAGTGAAGGAATATGTTGAGAACTTCAAATGGATGGTTTCTTTCTCTTCAAAGAAAGTGTCACAAGATTTCTTGATGGTTACTTCCTTCCTTTGGGATCTTTATTCAAAGATCAAGGAGTGAGTTCACTCATCCAGTGATGTTTAGTTTGGGAAGCTGGTGGATGAGCTGTTCCTAACTCAGTTGATTTCCAGAGAACGGGTAGATGGTAACCCAATTTATTTTGATGTTCATGAAGGTTCCTTATCTAGAAAGAGGTATATTATAAAGGAACCTATTTTTGAGGAGTTTCCTTCTTTGGTTCTGACTTCTCATTCATTTGGCCATTCACTTGTGTGATTTCATAATGGTTAGTTCGGACATTCGAAGTCGTCTTGTTGAAATCATCCAAAGACTTTTCATCATTGTGTCTATTTAGGTCTTCTGGAGAGGTTTTATAAGAATCATTTCCTAAAGAAGAAGTATTTATTGAAGGATGTTATCACCTGATTATGAGGAAGTACATGATTCAGTCATCAGGGCTCCATCCACAATGCTCAGAGTGAAACTCATGCATAGTCAAGAATCATTGGGGTTGTGGGGAACCTTATCCTAACTCTTGTCTCCCATGTTGGGGTGGAGACATTTGAAGTTTACATGTTTTAGCTTTTTTGCTATTGTAAGTTCATATTTTCATTGAAAATTTATGATGGACTTTATTGACACTCTGTTCCATCACAAAGTCTAAAAAGTGACAAAGGTAAAATCCTTAGAAAAAAGAGGAGAAAACACATGAAGAAAAGAAATATTTGAAAAGGTTTGAATATTGGATCGCCCTAGTCTATCCAAAACTCTGTCAGCGCATAAGGTACTTGCGTGCCACAATTTCGGTGCACAAGGAACTTGTGCGTCCAACCACCATTTTAATGAGGGTCACTTATTTTCCTATAAATAGACCCTTGGGCCTTCATTTGTACGGACAAATTTCTTTGAATCCTAATTGTAGCTCTGGTCTCCCTAGTGCTTCACCCAAGTATTCAAAAACCTTCAAGGTAGTTCTTTAACAACTAGAGTGGAGGAATTGATGGAGGATTATAGGAATCAAGTCCCTTTAGTGTTTGAAATCCACAACACTTGCTCTCCTAAAGATCCCATCCTCCATAAATCAGAAACACTTGTGCACCACCCATTCCTCTCAAAGGAACTTGAGAACCCCACTTTCGGGAACACCTGTGAATACTCTTGAAGGCTTGAGTGATGTCTCGCCCAAGTATTAACATCCAAGTTATTAGTCACTTAAGTGAATATCAGGTCACCCAAGCCTACTTGTGTGCCCATACTTGTGCTCCAGATACTTACTTGGGAACCCTTATTTTGATTCACCCTAGCCTTTCATCAAGCCTTCTTCAAATCCATTCATGGCAAGTCTTATTCTTCATTGGATCCCTTGTCTGAAAGGGATCATGTTGAAACCTCCACCAAAACCTCTTGACTTATCAAACCTTTGGGAAATAAACATCATCATGTATCTTATTTGGGTTTGTATATCCATAGTCATAGGTTTCCCACATTTTTTTTGCAATTGAGTTAGGATTAATGGAGTGTATGTGGGTTTGTATATCCATAGTCACATGGAACTTTCTCCCAAGAACAATGTTGGGGATTTCCTAGTTTAGAGAATTAGGTTTTGGGTTCTGTCCTCCCCTTTTCGTCTCTAAAACCCAAAACCTTAGGTCTCTAGTGGGGAAGGTACGATTCACACATACTTTTCCTTTTGAATAAATGATAAGTCTCCATCCCCTACTAGGACCAATTTTAGGGAAAACATCCTAGTGTAATCCCCTAACCTTTCAAGTAGGAGTTTTTAGTTTTTTTCCTCTCTACTTAATTCACCTCTACTCCTTATTTACATTGGAACCTTGTCTAATATAAAGTGAATAGAGGGAAGGATCGTCACCTTTCCCTCTTCCCGAGTCACCTCGGCCTCTTCCTGCGTTGTCACCGTAGGCATGTCCTCTTCCACCAACGGAGGAGGAAAAGTGTGTGTGCCTTTGTTGAATCATTTACATCCTCTTGTTTCTCACACCCATCATGACTCACGTGGGCTTAGAGATTTGTCATGATCACAACATTTGAACAAACACCTCCCTTAATGAACTACAATAACTCTAATTCCCACCATAACTAGGATATGTAGGAAGACTTCTTAAGGCCTGAGCACCATCTCATTTCATCCATAAATGGGAATCCACCATAGAAGTAAGCCCCAAATTAAACCCCCCAAATCACCAAGGCATCCTTTTTAGGAAGTAAGCCCAAACTCATTTCTCTAAAAGGAATATACTCTCCTATGAGACTGGTCGAACTACGTGGGCTTTGATTCCCATCAATATGGGATACGTAAGAAGACTCTCTAAGGTTCAAACCCAACACTTCAAACCAATCCTGTTCTTCCTGGTCCAAATTCCCAACAGGGTCTAATCTAACTTGGAAACCCATATTCTTTCAAAGTTACTTGGGCTACTTAGGCATAAGTCCCATACCAAAACTTGACTAATCACCTTTCACTTAGATGTCCTTACCACACGACATTCAACTGTACGACTAAGTCCTTATCACATGACCTGAAAAGTAATGATGTGTCCCATTAAGCGAAACAAAACTACGAGGGTTCAGATTCCTTTCACAAGGATATGTAGGTATCCCATTTATGAGTACAATCCCTATATCAAAACAAACCATCATCTACCTGGATGAAAATAAATTTCAGATTGCTCCACCGAGTGGCTTAAAAAAACAGTATTATCATAAAAATGGATAAAAGAATCTATAAATAGTATATTAGAGGATACCATTGATGTAGAACCTTGAATACATATGGAGAACTCCATTAATAAAGAACCTCAAATACACATAGATGATTCGAAATTTTAAACATGATAATAATTGATTATAAATTCCAAAGGGAAACCTATGTTATACTTGGTAAATTAATAATTATTCATGAAAATATCTCAAATATATAAGAGAGTCCCAGAGTAGGCAATAATTCCCCCCAAAAGGGTGTGATGAGTCTGAACTCCCATCCTCTCGACCAATGCATGTTCTTAAGTATCGTAAGTTCAAACTTAATGAACAAATTCCTTTGGAAAGCATGTAATTTTGGATAAAGAACCATTGGATGTTTCCGGTTCCATAAATAAATCCAATGGAAACTACCTGGAAGTAGTGATTTATAACCAGAACACACATTCTGTGGGAAGCAAAACAAAAATGGTGAACCCAATGTCAATCCTTATCCAAGTTAATCAAGTTACCCATCTTTCAAGCCCCTATCAATTGATAAAGTAAGGTAAAAAAAAGGAATCAATCACACATGTATCCATCTAAAAGGATATTACATTAATGGAGTCATTATTTTCTTAAGTTTTCTCAGAACTCCTTTCACTCCAAATGGATTCCTTCAAGTTTGCATTTGTGAATTCCTCGACCGCTGATCAAGCTGGATCCTCATCCGCTAGAAAGACGTCATCACCAACTCAGTGTATTCAATGCTGGGTATATAATGTATTGGTAAGGGAATACCATCAACACGGTACTATCCCAACCTTGGAGGCTACCTGACAGGCTCTCCATGTTAACAACAACCCTCGATCATTCGGCCAATGATGACCAATGGTCAAGAAGCAGATGATGCCAACAACCGTCTTCAATCGTTTCAAATCCTTATCCCTAGAATAAAACAACTAGGCCCTCCCATACTATAGGGAGGTGGATCAAGAGGTCACTTATGGACTTAACTCAAAGATAAATGGGTACTTCCTAAGATCTCCTACCAACAATCATCGTTAGCAGAATCGTGCGGTAGTGAACCCCCAACATGATGGGGGTGTTGCCTTCGGTTGTTCGGCCCAGGCCCCTTAGACCTAGGTGCACAAGACGAACTGCCGAGGACAATATCTGGTCAATAGGGAGAAGGTTCTTACACTTTCCCCCTCTGTATAAGTTCATCAACCTAACTTGATGGAAAACAATGAACGAGCACATACACCCATCCATCCCAATTCTGCTGGCCAACAGACTCGTCTGGAAGTGAACCACCAATCCCACTAATTAAATTTAGCAGAGTATTGTGAACAGGAAAATAAACTTTTTTAAAAACTATAAACTGGTTAACAGTCTCATTTGATGACATTTAAGGAAGCCTTCCAATCAAATATGGTGTCAACTGGTAAGTAGGAATGTACACCTACTTACACTCACCAATTCTTCCAGCAGTCTTGTCTGTCAGTATTGAAAGAAGTCCGTCAACCATGCTTGGAGAAAAATATCTAGAAGGCACATACACATGCCAGCATTCCACAAGCCTTCCAATAGTCTTGTTTGGAAACACCAAGAGAAGTCAGTCGGAAAGCTCCATTGACAAACTTGGGGAAGAATCAAATCTCTACCCCCATACATGAGTACTGTCAGTACCCAATGATAGGAAATGGAGGACAGAAATTAGAACATACACCTACTCCAGCTATGGAATGGATTCATATTCCCATTCCAACCGCTGAAGTCACCAAACACATTTTAGCAATGGTGAAAGAGTAGACACAAATTCCTTCCCATATTCTGGAAGCATGACAGAATATCATAGCAACAACTTCAGTAGTACCAGGGGAAAAAACATATAATTTTTTCCCCACATCTAGGATGAATCATCGACATGCCATCCCAGAGCAGATACCCACATCTTTTCCAGTCCAAGAGGGTTATGGGGAATACTCCCCCATATCTTATGGACAACCGGATTGGGTACATACATCCTTTCTAATTATAGATAATTAGTCCATTATAATAACCACTCCAAGGTAGGAACATACACCTGCCCATGATAACCACTTCTCCCAGAAATTGTCCCCAACTACATGTAAAAGAGCATCCAAGAAGAAGTCTCATCAAACACAGTTGTAAAATCAAGAGCCACTATGCAATCTAACTCCTCTTAATACTGAAGTTTTTAAAGCCCTCAGACATTTATCTATTGAAATTTAAGATCCTAATATTCCATTACCAAACTATGGGAGTAGTATAAGTAATTATAAATATCCTCATCAGATAATTCATCATGAAGGCTTGATTCATGAAAATTAGGTCAATCTAGAGATCTTATCTCCAGATGAGATCCACGAAAACCCTCCATGTGGCCATAAGACCAAGTAGAAAGAGGATTTATCTCTTTCTATAATCCACCATGGTGGTCCTCCCCATGAAAACATTCACTACAAAAGTTATCTCCACTATAGTGTTTCTCATTGTCAAGATAATTCTCTAATTAACAATGTAGTAATGAGAAAGCCCTCTTATCTCAAGGTATTTCCAACATAAGGTCAGTCATGTCTGATGCCTTGTTACTAAAAGGTAAAATAATTTCTCAACCAGAAGACATCCTAAGGCGACAATCATTCTACGAACCTCCCTTGGGTCATTTACATTCTAATATAGTTGAGGGAAAAGAAACTGATTCCACTATTTGTAATAAAACAACTGTGAATCATCCACTCTGGTCGAACCAAGTGGAGAAACCTCTAGAAAAAGATAATGAAGATATACTTAATATGAGAAAACAATTGGCTAGAGGTGAAATATCATTCATGTTTTGTCCTTTGGAAAACTCTCAATACAACATCCTAGAATAGATGGCAGAAGATTGCATTCATGATATCCGCCTCAACTTATGGAAGAATATTCATCATTTGAAAGCCAAAGTATTACCATATGATGAATATCAAAGTCATGTAAGGGTAATAGAAGGGTTAAAATTCCAAATTGACTTGGAATCTCTCTCAGTTTCCCAACATCCAAAGGTGGAAAAGCAGCAGAGAACCCTTCAACGTGCATGCATCTATGCACTAAAGAGGCTATGCTAGTTAATCAGTGATACCCCATCTGGTGTTTGTATCAGAGGATGGGTGCACATGAAGCATTTAATTTCACTACACTCCAAAATTAGTAAATCCATCCAAAAGTGGTATCATGAAATGTAATTTCCCTTGGCTGGCTACAATCAATGGATTTTGTGTGTAATAAAAGATACACTCAAGAGCAGGCCTCAACTATCTTTAACCAGAGTCAGGACCAAAGAGAGTAAGCCGTTGAGATACTTTTGCATCAAGAATCTGAGAATATTAAGCAGGCCTACCTCTTAGAGGATGTCAACCATCAGATGGTGAAAATGTCTAAAATAGAACAACAGTCTTCTGAAACAGGGGATTTAAGTGGTTGTCGGATAATGCGCTCAACCAATGTTCATACCAAAATTCTCAAAATCAGAAGAGTAGCTGCGTGAATTTCAGTTATAGCAGTTCAAGAGCCACTCCAGTCTGCAAGGATGGGGAATTTTTTAACTCAACCTTTGAATTCAATAAACAAAATTTAAAGGTTTTAAGAAGAAGAACAAAAATAGCCCCTACCTATAGAGCTGGGGGATTTTTCAGATCTACAATCCCCTCCTCAATAGAAGTAAGTTTTCTCCTAATTAAGGAAGAAGGCACAAAGTGAATGCACAAAAAAACTATCCAAGAATTCCCTTTAGATTACTATCTATCAAACAGTTCCTAGGAATACAACATATTGGAGAACATAGTCTCATTGAAGATATAGAAGGATATAATCTTATAAAGATACTAATAGAATTCCATCAATGCATTATGCATCGGTAAATGTCATTAATACCATTACAGAAGATCCTCCATAGAATGTGTCCAGTTCAGAGGAGTTAAAAGATGAAGTTCTTATCCATAAAATGGTACACAATGAATAAAATGAAGGAGGTGTGCGTACCCGAAATCATAGGCTTACCCAAAATCTGGCTATTCCTTCAAGTAACCAACTCCCACCCCTTTAAAAGGCATCTAAAAAGTGGAAAGGTAAAGGTCAGATCACATCTCACTTTTCCACTAGAGAAGGTCACTCTCTTTCACTTGAAGAAAGATTTTCTCAGCAAGAATAGGAGATGAAAGTGTTAAAAAGACTCAATAAAGAGTTAATTCAAAGCAGCATTTTTGCTAGACATGCTCCCTTGTAAGATCCTAAACTTGCACATCCCGTAGTAACCCCTCAACAAAGAGGGCTTGTTACAACTACAGATGTAGATAATGAATTCCCTCCATTGGGTACATAGCCAGGGCACGATCAAACACATACTTATAGGCATGTCCTCATTGGTTATCCAAGAAAAATACCAGTAGCACCACCACTAGTGGTTTTTCCAGTCATTACACCAGTTCAAGCTCCAACTACTGTACCTGTACAGGTCCCAGCTCATCTAGATATTTCTAAAATGATTATGAATAAAATTGAGGCATTGAAAACTTTATTAGAAGCTATGGAAGAATAGAGTGCACCAGTACAACCATAAAATATAGCTTACCCCGAATGGGTGGATCTGATCCCTCCCCCACCAAATTTTGTGAATACTAAATTTCCAATATTTAATGGTTTGGGAGATCTGGAGTGGCACTTAGCACATTTTGTTTCATGTTGTGATCCCATTATGGGGACCCCTCAAAAATAAGAAGTAGTAAAGATTAGATGCTTTGTGAAATCATTACAGGGGCCAACTTTTTTCTGGTATACAAGTTTACAGTCTCGATCAATCACTAAATGGGAAAACCTCTGTCAGAAATTCTTTCTCTAATTCAGCTCAATGCTGCCAAAGAAAATAGTTTTTGATAATACAAATTGAAAACAAATGGGAAATGAAATATTTTCATATTTCATTACTCGATGAAAAGGATTAAAATATTCCTTAAACCTAGCACTCCCTCAACAAGAGTTGCTGCCAATTTCTGTGGAAAATCTACATAATGAGTTACGCACACCATTGATCCCTATGAAATACACAGAAGGGTTTCAATACCTTTCTTCAATTTCCTAACAAGAAGAGGATTCCATTTTATAAACTAAAGCTAAATATCATGTAATTACATTTTATTTGGGAAGGAGAATAGGGAAATCATAGGCTGTTATAGTCACACTCAAACAAGAACCTGTACCTACTTCCACTTCAAAAACTTCATCATACCGAAGGGATCCACCACCTGAGCATCATAAGAAACGACCAAATCGTCAATATGATCAAAAAGATCAAAGGTGGAAATTTTTTGAGGAGTTAAAGAACAAAGTTTATTCTTTTCAGAATGAACAGGTTCCCAGTTACTTAATTTTATCTTTGGATAACAATTTGGTTCAGTTTCCAAGGCCGAAGAAACAGAACAAAGAAAGAGATGAAGATCTTCCAAATTATTTACCCTTCAATCAAATGCTGGGGCATCCCATTCAGGAGTATTTTTTTAAAGACCTCCTGAAAAAAATGGTAGACTTTAGACAAGTGAAACTGAAAATTTCATCAACCCAAGTAGCATGTATTACTGCTACTGAACCAGAGAAAGAAGGTGAATGACAGGAATTCAAAAGAAAAAATGATTAGAAGCATGATGATTGGATGGTCAAGAGAATAATCAATCGAACTCATTCCATTCTACAAACACATTTGAAAGAACTGATTGTGTATTCTTACACTTCTTCTACAGTAGATCCATATTTATCAAAAGATCAGTCCTCCAAAGGTCAATCCTTAAAGAAGTGGCATGATAAAAAAGATAAAGAATAGTCAGAAGAGAAAGATATTGTGTTTAGGAAAAAGATATCCTTGACAGTGGAAGATTTCATGCCATATTTCTCAAAAGAATAGGCACCTCCCCTCTAAACGGCACAACCAGAACCAAATTGTCCAGAAGAATCTTCATCAGATGAAGTGTTGATCTTCTATTTCATTAATGTTATCCAATTAATGGACCCCTATACAAATAATGATAATTCTGGTTATGATGATCCTAAATTCCTTATACCTAACTGGGGAACTAGTGGAAAAATCCAAGGTCAAGGATCCATGAGAAGATGTGGATATGCTACAGACCACTATTTTAACTCTACCCCTACTCGAACCGTATATGCAGTGGAAACTCATGTGAGAGCCCTTTAGTGGCCTAAAAAAGAACATGGAAATTCTCACACACATGAAAGGATTGGTCCTGACATGATTATATTGGAGGACTGATTAGAGGTTACACCATAATTATCTCAACAAGTAGATAGAACTTGTTAGTGTAATCTACCAAAAGTAGAATTATTTCCAGCTTCTTCCTCGACACAGGGTATATATACATCAGGAGCATCAACTTCCAAGGCACCTGAAAAAATGCATCTTCATGCTAGAAAACACAGACCTATGGACCAAAAGTATGATGTTTTGAAATATTTATCCCAAGTACTGGAAAAGTTGTTGATATTTGATACCTTGAACCTGTCAAAAGATCTTTGAGAAGCACTTATTGTGGCTTTGTCATGTTCTCAAGAGTTTGAAACCGAGGCTGCTGCTGCGGAGGTTTACCGTATAGAGAATGATCCTGAAGAATGTAATGAAATCATTTATTTTATAGATGAAGATGAGGACGATGTTGTACATGGACACATTGGACCCTTGTATCTATCTGGCCGAGTTAATGATACAGACATAAAACAAACCTTCATTGATAATGGCTCAGGAGTCAACCTCATTCCCATTTGTATACTTCATCGATTGGGCCTCACTGAATCTAACTTATCTCCTTCCAATTTGATGTTGGAATGTTATGAAAATAATTAACAAGAACCTTTAGGCGATATTACACTCAGAACTCAGTTTGGGGATCTTGTGTCTAATTCGGATTTCATGGTTGTCTGTCAGGGCACAACCATTAACATTCTTCTTGGAATACATTGGCTACATCACCATGTGGACATTCCTTCATCATATCATCAATGCCTCAAGTATTTCTTTGATGTTTAAATTGATACATTTTATGGTGACAAGTATCGGTTAAAATTGTGTGAATATTAGTATATTGAGGTAGAATTCTATCACATAAGGAGAACAAGGTCTTTGAAAAAAGATATAACAAGAATCAACGCTCCAAATGGCCTGGAAAAGATCCCAGCTAACCCATTAAAACATTTGAGTATAGATTATGTGTTTCCAATCAATAAAATTGAAAAGGTAGAACCAAATTCAAGCACTAATCTAGTGACTTCCATAATATCAATTACAAAAATCGAGCTCGACATCATGGGAGAAATTTTTGATTTACCAAGCAGTGGTGAAAGCTTAAATGGAGATGTATTCATTTAATCCACCAAACTTTAGAAAGTCTTTGTTTTATCAATTAGGATAGAAGAATTTGTCATAGTAATGAAGGAAGATGAGGATGTTGAGTCCCAAACCATTATCTTCTCTTCAATTATCCAAGAAGATCCTTCATTATCAGTGGGGTTAGAAATGGTTGTCTCTTCTTCAGGATGTTAAAATATTGACTCTTTCCATAGTTCTGAAAGTTTTGATTCATCACCTACTCTGTAAGAAGAAACAGAAGAAGTGACATGTAAGTAAGAGGAAGAAGAATATATCAAATACACTCCTCCATCATTTGATGAAGGTGTCTCCACCACTGTAGATAAGCTCAGAGAAATAAGTCTGGGTACATAAGAAGACTCACGCCCCACTCTAATTAGCGCAGTTATTAATTATAAAGAGAAAGAGATGCATACATCATTTATAAAGAAACATCAAGATATATTTTCTTAGAAGTATACAAAAATGACATGCCTTAATCTTGATGTGGCCACTCATAATTTGGGTTTTCCATAAGAACATCGAGGATTAAAGTAGAAAACAAGAAGAAAACACCCGACTCATTACTTTAAAATTGAAGCTGAAGTCGAAAAGATTATTAAGGCTAAATTTTTTAGGGAAGTGAAATATCCCAAACGGCTGGACAATATTGTCCCAGTGAAAAAGAAAAATGGGAAAATCAAATTTTTCATTGATTTTAGAGATCATAACCAGTATTGTCTAAAATATGATTTTCCAGTTCCGATCACATAACTTTTAATTGATGCCACAACTGGAAATGAAGCTCTCTCATTCATAGATGGATACTATGGGTATAATAAAATTTGAATGGCCCCAGAGGATGAGAAGCCTACAACCTTCAAAACCCCTCAATGTGTTTTTTTATATCAGGTAATTCCATTTGGTTTAAAGAATGTAGGTGCAACGTATCAACATTCCATGAACCATATGTCCATACCATTCTTAGGAAAATTTATTGAATGTTATGTGTATAATCATGTAGTAAAATACAGACAATGTTTTGATCACTTTCCTGATCTGGAGACCATAATCAGTAAACTTCAGAAATATAAGTTGAAGGTGAATCCCTTGAAATGTGATTTCAGGGTTACCTTAGGAAAATTCCACAGCTTCATTGTATGACATCATGGCATTGAAGTTTCTTTTGAGAATAAAATAGAAATCCTTGTCATGTCACCTCCTCAAAATTTTAAAGAATTAAGAAGAATCTAAGGACACTTGGCTTATATTTAGTGCTTTATCGCCAATTTTACAGGAAAGTGTTTACCCTTCACCAAATTAATGAAGAAAGGAGTCACCTATTAATGGACCAAATACTGACAAGAGGAATTTGATACCCTTAAGAAATATCTCTTGATTCCACTGGTATTAATGCCACATGTCGAAGGAAATCCACTTATTCTCTAGGTGACAGCTTTAGAGCAACCACTAGGTACCTTCCTTTCGCAAAAGAACAATGCAGTGAATAAAAATAACATTTACTATGTTAGTCGAACTATGCTTGACACAAAGAATCAATATTCATGTATCGAGAAGTGCTAACTGGCATTAATCTTTGTAGTTCAAAAATTGAGGCACTACCTGCAACATCATGAGGTCCAATTGGTATCTCGCAATAACCTGCTCAAATTTATCCTCATTCGTCCTATGATTATAGGATGTTTGGCATGGTGGGAAGTTATTTTGAAACCATTCTATATCCAGGTTTTACCTCATAAAGAAATAAAAGGTCAATCCTTGGTAGACTTCTTTACTGAGCATCCATCTACAGGAGATACATCATTGAATACTGAACTTCTTGATGAAGAAATCTTCTCTATTCAAGATAATACCCAAACATGGGAAATATAATTTGATGGTGATTCTAGAAGTCTAATGGGGAAGAGAATGTAAAAACCTAAACTCAACAATGTTGGGTCAGTAATTTTACTTATCTATCCATAAAAGGCAGTATTTCCATATTCCTTTCTGTTATCAGAAGGCAGTACTGACAATGAGGTAAAATATCAAGCTCTCATCGTAGGCCTGAAATTGGTACTCCAAGTACAATTGAACCACCTGAAACTAAAATGTAATTCAAAGTCGTTAATCAAACAAATCAATGGGGATTATGCTATTATAAAGGAATATTTAACCCCTTTGTGTGATTACGTCAGAGGTTTATTGGATTAATTTCCCTTAGATCCAACATTGTCTTATATCCTACGACCAAAAAATACCCAAGATGATGCACTGGATAATGTAGCCACAACCCTGGTAGATCCAAATCGGGATGAGACAATCATCAGTATTGCCCATCTTCATGTGTTTTCACCTTTCGTTCAAACTAGAATGGAGGAAATTAATGAAATCAACCCTATTTCTGAGCCGTATGTTCATACTATGGGGTGGATGACACTTATCATGGAATACCTTAAAAATGGAGTACTTATACCAAATAGAGTTGAAAAAGAACAAATCTGATGAAGAGTGTCTAATTTCACTCTTTATGATAGCCCATAACACCAGAAGATTCTTTAAAAATAAGGCTTTGATGGAATCCTCTTCAGGTGTATTGATGGATAAGAAACTGTAGTTTTCATGAAATAAGTACATATAGAAGATTGTGGTGATCACTAGTCTAGGCATAAGATTTATGATCAAATCCAAAGGCTTGGATACTTCGGGCCTTCTATGATGCAGGATTTCATAGATTTCAACAAGAATTGTCATTCCTTACAAGTGCATGTCAACTTCATTCATCAAACCCCAATTTTCTATATACAGCTAAATACTCCTGGCCATTTTCTACATGGGTAATGGATGTAGTAGGACCTTATCCTTCAGCTATAGATAAGTAATTCAAGTATATTCTTATTATTACTGATTTTTTCTCCAAATGGGCTGAGAAAATACCTATCAAATAAGTCAAATCCAAAATCATTGTTAGCTTTTTCAAAGCTAACATCATCACCAAATTTGGTTTCCCTCATACTATATTGATGAAAAAAGACACCGATTTCTATTCTGTTGAGGTAAAAAAGTTATATCAAGAGCACAATATCAAATCCAACCATTTATCTCGCTATCATTTAGTGGCCAATGGATAGATAGAGTCTTTCAGAAAAACTCTATCAAATATACTTAATAAGATGGTGGATAAAGATAATAAATCTTGGCTTGATAAAATTTCACATGATTTATGGGATTATCGGACTACTACCCATAATACCACTCAAGAAACTCCATATTCATTAGTATATGGAACAGAAGCATTTTTTCTAATTGAAATTCAATTATCTTCACTCTGAGTTGTAATATGTGATCAGTTATCTACAGATGAAAAGTCTTAGAAACAATTTTACGAGCTGGAACAATTAGATGAAAAAATATTTCATAATTTTCAACATTTGTATGTCTATAAGAATAGAATAGCATGATATTTTAATAAGAAAGTTCACCTCTGATCCTTTCTTCAAGGAGAATTGGTATTGGTCCTGAAGACTCCAATGATACCAGGAAAGAAGCCTCCAAAACTTGATCCAAAGTGGGAAGGGCCTTATTCCATACATAAGGTCTACTCAAATGGAGATTATTCCCTAATCTCAATGTATGAAGAACTTATTACAACTCCAACCAATGCGATATTCTTGAATATGTACTTCTTGTAATTGTACATCATCACAATGTCCTCACTGTATGACTCTAAACTGCACAACACAAAGTCCTAGTTGTAAGACTTTAAACTGAATAATGACCATATACGTCCTTGTCACACGATGTTAAACTATATGATTAACTTCTTTATTTGATGTTAAGAGATTCCATGTGCAAGCATCACTTACATCACGGCTACTCCTTAGTGGCGCATGAGTTCCATTTATCCCTATTTTTTAATCAGATCTACATAGAGACCTTATTTCAAGAACTATGTGTGCATGAATTCTCATTTTCAATGAGATACATAGAGATGCCTAGATCTCCAGTCTTGGGCCCAGATGCAACCACAAAATTTTTTATTTCCATCTTCTCCTCCTGTATATGAACCAGATCTATACAAAGTAATCTTTCAAGATACATGGTTTGATCTTCATACCGTTTTTTGTCTTAAGTTTAACCATTCTTCTTCTAGAATGTGTTAAAATCCCCCGTCTCCCACATAAAACTTAATTACTATGGGAAATTATTGTTTCAAGAACTACGTCTAGCTTGATTCTCATTTTTCAATGGGATATGTAGAGATGCCTGGATCTCTAATCTTGGGCCCAACCACCACCATGATAACCCCCCCTTTATTCCCTATGTATGAATCAAACCTTCATAAGAAGTTTTCAATGAACTAAATATGGATTGATTCTCACCCATATGAGATATGTAGTGACACCTGGGTTTAATTCCCTTGTCCATCCATAATATTCCTTTTTCACGTTGGAATCACTTCATGTCCTCGCTGCATGACTCTAAACTACACAACATAATGTCCTCGTTTCAAAACATTAAAATGAAAATCACTCAAATAACTACATATAGATTGATTCTCATCCCATTGGGATACGTAGTGAAATCTAGGCCTTGTATCCTAGTCCCTGCCATGGGGAATGTTTTATCTCTCTTCCACATATAATTAAAAATCAAATTGAGAGTCTTTATTTTGGGTCCTCTCCTTAGAAAGACCACCAATGAAATAAGAAATGTACCCATTTTATATATGAGTCAGATCTATATAAGGGGCTCCAAATTCATGGAAAATATTGATTCAAATATTTATCTTGTGCATTGAGAATTACCCCCTTTTGTATTTCACACTCTTAATCTTGAATATTTTCAGATCTTCATAATCTTTCTTATGATTTTTGGTGGTATATTTTCTGATATCCGATAACTCTTTTTCCTGAATATGAAGTACATTCCCCTAGGTAGACTTGCACGATTTTCCTACATAATAGGACTGTCAGTCAAAAGATTCTACTCTTTATCTATTCAACATATGCCCTAGTTGGACTTGCATAATACAACCCCCATAATGGGTTTGTCAAATAATGGTAATTTCATTCTTTATTAAAGTGTCTTTTGTCCCCTTCAAACTTTGATGGAAATATACAAGAATTTGTATCCTAAATCAGTCATCCATGTATATTTTCCCATTACCTTTCTCTTTATATGAAAGTCTTCAAGACCATGGTTTACACATTTCCCTTTCTATGTGATCAAAGCAGTATGAAATAACTTTGGATCATTTAAACACATATCATCTACTGTTTCCATTTTGGTCCTAGTCATATGACCTAAAACTACAGACACCATAATCCCTAAATTTGGTTCAAACCTTTGTGGAAATCTTATTCCTACGATTCTTTGGAAATCATGATTGGAAATACTATTTTCATATTCAGGTACCTTTCTCCATAAATTAAACTATGTGCTATGGGAAATATGAATCTTCATAAACTTTCTTTATCTTTTAGAAATAGAATGTCAAATTTTTGAGATCTCTTTTTCTTGACTATACAGTACATGCCTCTTGGTGGCCTTACATAAGTTTCCCACATAACCGATCTGTTAGTCAAAATATGACACTATTTGGCTATACAGTATACGCCCTAGACGGACCTGCATAATATGACCCTCATAATGAGTTAGTAAAATAATGGTAACTTTGTTATTAGGAAATACTTCCTCTAATTCCTTTATCCCCTTTCTCATGTCATCCTTTGAATCCAAAAAATCCCAAATCACAGTTTAAAATTCTTCATTTCCATACTCGAACATGGTAGTATGTTTCCAAACAAATTATTAAGAAATTAGAGATTCTAAAACCTTTAGTCCAAGCTAAAGACCTTAAATTAAATCCACCCAATGTCCTCACTACATGAATTAAAACTACACAGTATAATTTCCTTACTGCATGACTTAAATCTACACAATATAATGTCCTCAATGCACAACTTAAAACTACACAATATAATGTCATAACTACATGAATTAAAACTAAACAATATAATTTCCTAACTGCATGACTTAAAATTTCACAATATAATGTCCTCACTACATGACTTAAAATTTCACAGTATAATGTCCTCACTACATGACTTAAAACTGCACAGTATAATGTACTCAATTCATTAATTAAAACTATATAGTATAATTTCCTCACTGTATGACTTAAAACTGCACAACATAATGTCCCCACTACATGACTTAAAAATACAGAGTATAATGTCCTCACTTCATGACTTAAAACAACACAGTATAATGTCCCCACAACATGACTTAAAATTGCACAGTATAATGTCCTCACTGTGTGACTTTAAAACTGCATATCATGATATTAGAAAGCCCCCTTTATAACAAATTTCAACCATTTCTCACACATCAAACTTGTGTAGAGGTGGTTTTCCCATTCATGACATATGTCGGCATCAATAACCCTTTATTTTTAAATCCCTTTCCTTGAAAAAACTACCCACTATGGTCTTGAGTCAACCAAATCTTATTTGTCCTTGTATATCAACAATAAAATTTTAAAATTCCTAAGATATATTTTTCTTGACTATGTAGTACGTGCCTAAAGAGGCCTTGCATAAAATTTTCCTATATATCAGGACTGTCAGCTAAAAGATGCCAGTGTTTTTCTATGCAACATATGCCCTAGTTGGCCCTTCATAATATAACCCCCATAACGGGTTCTTCAAATAATGGTAACCTCGTTCTTAGAGAGGACCCTCTTTATGTGCATACAAGCTTTAGATTTTATGACCATAAAAATCACGACTCAAGATTACCCTTGGAAGTATTAAAGAATATTAGAGAAATTCATAGCCATTGAGCCTTGTTTTTGATATAATTTCAAAATTTATGGTCAAAGATATTCAACTTTAAATTATAGCCTTTTTAGTCGACATGCATGACTCTAAACTTCCAATAACATGAGATGTGGTACTCATCAGATTGAAATCCTGAAATGGGAACTCTGGAAAAAAGTCGAGTCTCAACTCACTAGACTTACTTTTTTTATATGGTTATGAAATATTGAACAATAAAAATCCAAATACTACAAAGTTTGTGGGGTTGTCTATTTAAACCTAGTAAAAAAACTATGCTTACTAGGCCCATTGGCTTAGGTAAAAAAAGGGGATAGAAAGGAAAAAGAAACATATTATTAAAGATAAAATGATTTTAATTTGTGAGTAAAAAAATCCATAGAGAAGAATCCAAAAACTAGAGTCTCTCTATCATAATTCACAAGAGGTTTTCTACATAACTTCTCATTTGATTAATGGCCTGTTGATCCCCATCAGCTACCTGTTGAAGTTGAGTTAGCTAACCAGTCTCATTCTCTTCAGCATGATGAAGTTCTTCTTTAGCATATACAATGGATTTTGCACCATCCTTCTAGACTTTTCCTATTGAATCATGAAGCTGGTCTATCTCACCTGTGACAATGTTTAACTATTGTTGATTTTTTAGCTATAAAAAAATATTTTCTTTAATTTTCTGCTTAAGTTCTTTCAACTTTGTAGCATTATTGTCCTTATATTGGGATTTAACTACTTGGAATTCATCAATATTGATCAACAGTCTAGTTTTTATCATATCTTGATGAATCTTCTACCCTTTCTCCTTTTTTTGGATAATCACTTTCACTGAAGTATGAATTTAACAGTATTCAAAACCAAAAAATACCAACATAATGAACAGAGATAAAATTCATGGAATTAATGAGGGCAGTTCCTCAAGGGGAATTTCAGATATTATCTTCCATATATTTTTTCATGCCTTGGGACATGAAATATGAAGACCCTTTCGCAGTTCCTGGTCTGATTCATAATTGTTGTCGTAAGGAGGAATGTATTCTAGGATTAATTCACTTAAAGAAGTTCCCTATTCTGCTAATTCCTTAACAATGGTTGCTTCACTTCCTAATACTGTTTGAGTTGATGCAGAAGCATCACCTCTAGACCTATCCATTGAATTTGATAATCTTATATGGTGAAGTAAATATTATGGTTATGGTTAGTTTCAAAGGATAACAAGAGTGATAAAAATCACAATATAGTTATCCCTTACCTAAAAATAGGTCGACAACTTATAAAGAATCCTCCCCAATATTCTCAGTTTCAACAGTTTTGGTTGATGTCTCTTGGTGGGGAATGCTTTCTTTATCTTGATTAGGATCCTCTAAATGAATCTCAGGAAGATTTTCTATCTCAAGATTCACCTAAGCCAATGCCTCTGTAATGGTGGTATTGATAGTGATATCGAAACATCCCTCAGGCATCATCACTGCAACAGTTTATTTAGATAGAACTGCATATTTCAACCAATCATGGTTAGAAAATTAATCACAATAAGATTGATAGGATGAACAATGAAAACTCATGTCCATTTGGTTCTATATAAGGAACATCAGAATATTCTAAAGTATTTGGAATATTAACATGTTATAATAATTATTCAAAATACACGTGAAAAGCACAACTGATTGTCACCTATCGACCGGTCAAGGTTCCAGTGCTCTACTAATGTGTATAGCAGCACTCAGGTCGAATCCTCGGTGATGATACTTTTTAATAGTCGTTTGTTTTTAGTTGATTGTATCTTGATTGAGGGGTTTGTTTTCAGAGATTAAATGAAGTGATTAATGATTGATATTTGATTTAAAAATTCGATAAATATTGGGGTGAGTTCATTTTTATGGAGTTAAGCTTGTGATATCCTTGAGCTTTGCTTTATATTACATTTAATTTAACACCCACTTCACAAGATAATGTTGATTGGAATTACTAAGGGTTAAGGATTTAATCCAAGCCTTAAATTAACTTAGGGTTCTAATATCAATCAGAGCTTGTTTATGGTAGTGTATTTATGGTTACAATAATCCTTTTAAACCACACGTTAAACAAAACAAGTCACTAATCCATGACATGTTAAGTCCAACATACACAATGTTAAATTAAAGAATATTCATCGAGAAAATACTCTCAATCACTTAACATCCATAAATTTTGACTCACCCCAATAATATATTTACTCATCCATTGATATTAATATTAATCTGGTTTATATATTTATGATGATGAATTTACAAGATAAGAAAAAGAAAGGGATAAGAAAGGAGTTGTTCATCGAACACACACACACAAACGATGTTGAGAATTAAAAATAGAATTTCGATTGAATGAGGAAGAAAAATAAGGGATGGGGATTAAACTGTATTTAAAATATTTTAAGATAATTAATATTTAATAATAGAGGGAGGATGATTAAAATAGAATATGAAGAAGAAACTTGCACTAAAACAGAATTACAAAAACAACACTTATGAGATTACAAATGAAGAAAATCACAAAAGTAAATGAAATCAAAGAGAGGAGGAAAGGTATCTCAAGTAAAAATTTGAGTATGTAAGGTCCTCCCAAGACTTTGTAAAGGATTTGGTCATGAAAATTGATACTCCTCTCTTCTTAAATGCCAACCCCTTTGAAGGAGAGGAGGGGGATGTATTTATAGCCCAAGGAAGTGGGCTGTTTGCATTCCTAATCTGTCCCTCCACTTGCATCACCAATTTGGATATTTAGATAGCCGAATATATAGATATGATATTATTACAAGTTTTATATAAATTTATCCTCTGTCTACTCTGAATATTTGGAGGCAATTGGACCTAATGATCCAAAGTTATGGCTGGTTGATTAAACAATTTTAATCTGTCCATTTCAATCCAATATTTTTGAAGTCCAAAATGTGAAAGGGTTTTCGAATAGTAAGATGCCTTAAAAGCAGAATTATTTCTACAACAAAGTCGGCCTCCTATATTGCCTCTTTCACAATGAAAAATCTAAGCTTGATTTAATTATTACATATTGAGATATGTCATTAATAGTTTCTGGATTTTAATTCCCATCCAGAATGGTGGGCTGGACTTCAAGGAATTATTTTGGCCCCTTTTTCTTATAGTTGGACCTTAAAATTTTTATCCATGATTATTTTGGATAATAAAGAACATATTGTGGATTTTTCATAAAATTTGGGCTTTGGGATTTAGACCAGTAACTCAATCATCATTGATGGTCCAGTTTCATCACAAATTCTTTGGGTCTTCTTGTGTTGACCAAATGAGCCTTCAAATGGAAGAATTGACCCATTATTACTTCTAATTATATGTGAGAAATTGAATAAGGAATCCTAAAAAATAAGAACCACACAATTTGAATTAGTATAGTGAGATTTATAAATAAAATAGTAAACTAACTCAATTGGACTACTTCTAAAAATGCTCAAAAATTATACTTAGTATTAAAACATTAATATTTCACACAAATTATGCATATTTCATATAAAATAAGTAAAGGGGGTATATAATAAGTCACTAAAATATTAATAACATCAACATTCCAAGACTCATCAGGGAATCCAATGATATCCCAGATCCCGTGTTAGTCTCACCTGTGGGAGCACTTAGAGTGGTTGTTTCGCGACCCTCCTCTAACAACTTTTGACCCTGAACAACTTCCTCAGTAACAGTTGGTGGTTCATAATCACTTATCACTGGATTTTCTGGTGAATGTGATGAACCTAAATCATCACAGAGTGGAAGTCATCTATTTTTACACTTAGTTTCTCATGATGCACTTCTAATTTACCAAAGGTATCCTCTTTCCCGATAGCAGGAATAAGAGAAATACCGGGAACACATGTTGGTTCCTTTGTCCTAGATGACTATTTAGTTAAAGGAATCACTTGGTTGTCTAGAATTTATTCATTTTTGGAAGAATCCTTCATGGTTCCTCAAATTTCATCAGTGAATTCTACAAGATAAGAAATAGAGGAATCTCCTATAGTTCCAATAAGTTTAAACACTTTTTATGAATAAATCTAAAATTCATGTTGTCAGGAATGCTTAACACTACTGAGAAAATGTTTAACCATGGTTTTCTTTATTTTCTGTTTCTATTTCTTCTTCTTCTTGGGAGGACTTGAATCATCATATCCAAAAATAGGTATTGGAGACTACAATACCCTTTATATCTCATCCTCTATGGTCTGTTGACCAAGAGATATCTATCCCGATTCATGGGGTGATCCAGTAGCTCCAAGAGCAGTACTACTAGGGATATATTGTGGTGATAGAACTTTAGTAAATTTTCCATTATCCAGATACAAGTTAAAATGATATTTCCCCTGAGCAACAATGCTTTGATTAAATTAAAATTGAAAAGCAGACAAGAACGTGAGAAAAAGGAAACTTACATCTCCAGGATCAACAAAATCACACCATTATTCATCTAATGAAAGTTCAATCCCTTCAGTGGAACCATGATCTATCATTTCTATCACTCACTTTGTGGTGGGAAATTGATTCATCAATTACGTATATGAGAATTTCTAGTTCTCAGATATAAGTTATCACCACATCAGGATTGTTCTTAAACAGAATATCAGAAGAATCTCATAGATCCACTATCCCCGAAAGACACAACCCTTCACATAAATCTATCCATGTGGTTTCAGAATCCTAATTTAGGATTTTCCATGTTTAAACTACCTATGGTCGTATATATTCAGAGTAAATTCCAGAGGGTTGTGATGAGGATCCTGCAGTTTTAGATTTGATTTTCTTCCCAATTTCTGTAGTCACTGAAGGGGGATGAGAAAATGGAACCCATTTCTCTTCTGAACGATGGTTACTAGACCGCCTCAGTATATATTTAGTAGGTATTGATGGTGTGTCTCTCTTGATTCTGAAAGGTGGATTATATCTTTCACAAGGTCGCTTTAGTAATCCAGGAGCCTCGTCACCTCCACCCTCTGACACTGATGAATCAACCCCTGATGATGGATAATTACCTCCCAAATGAAAAGGTTCCTTCCTACCGCCTCTCCTTAACCCTACTCGAGGGATGACATGATTTAACACCCCTTCAGGGTATGATGCGACCCAATTCTCAACATACTATATAGTTAATTTTATTATTGCATCAATGATAGGTAATTTGAATATTGACCCAGTTTTATTTATACTTTTCAGCAACCATAATTTTCGGACTACCATCAGATGTTTCTATAATATGAAATGAATTGGAGGTGAGATGGTAATTTTTTATAGACATTTGAATTGAAACATGAATCTATAGGGAGAATAGGCCTCACATATGATTTCCCCTTCAATCCTAGTGGCCAACACACTATCCCTACAAGCTAACACATATGTCCTCAACTCTAAACTGGTCGTCCCATCATCAACAAATCACCCCATAGGCAGATTCCCATAAGGGAAAAGATTAAAGTCATTGTACATACTCATCCTGGCCTTATTATCATAAACATTCAAAGATAAAGGTGAAATGCCAGATAAATCCTAAACATATGGTTAGAACAAACTTCCAAAGACCTATACCCCACTTTTCAAAGCCTAAGTTCTGAAATTAGTGGAAATCCACCCCCATAACACCTAGACTGGTCTTGCTATTCTGAAAGGAGACTTACCTCTATAGATATGAAGTAAGATCCTATAAATCTTTTCCAAAATAGGGGTAGCCAATCCTACCATCCTTTACTCAGCCATCTTGGCCGCAATAACAAAAGTTCTTGGCCTTAAGCCTCCCTGGGAATCTAGAACAAGTAATAGATACATGCTGAGCCACATGGCTAGGAAACCTGCAAGACGAGTCTTCATAGGAATTTTGGAGTTGACTTCATACCCCCACTTTTAAAACTCTCCATTATCTAATGTTGGCTAGAAAGTATCGGGTGTACCTCTCTTTTCTTCCTCTGGACATCTTGTTGGACGAGTGAAAGTGGGAACCTTATCATTATTCTTCACTAGGAATATTTCCATCCATTCCTCTGGGTGAATATCCCTTCCAGTGTGGTACTTTGTTGTGTTCTTATTCTAGAGTTTATAAAATATTCTAATTAACTCATGAACCAAGGATGGTGTCTTTTCTGAGTCATTCCAAGTCACCTTGGGAGGAATAAACTCATCATACATATCTCCAAGGATTTTATCTTTAGAGATCTTATAGACATCCCTAAACTAATTCCTACTTCTCCATGTGTCAAATGGAAGGAATTAGTCTCTGGAATCCATCAGCTTAGAAACTATATTTCAAAATCATCATTCCTGTATACATAGGTCTGCCTGAACCATACCAACTCCTAAATACAAACACCTTTTAAGTCATCTATAAACTCCACACATGTCTTGTGCACCCAATACGCCCACATCCATGCAGGTTTAACACCCCCTCCTGGTCAGAAATCACAACTGTTCTTCCATCCTTTTGATTGATTTATATGAGAATCTCAAAGGATGGATGAATAGCAGTGTGTCTATAGCTCAGGTGTATGTGCTTTCAAATCTAGAGCACACGGGTGGTGATGCATGAAATGAGCCTTAACTGTTGTCCCAATATTGATATATGTGCCCACAAAAGATACATTGGCAGAAGAGAAATTGGTATGGTCTTGAAACCAATAAAGTGGAATATAGTTCTTTGGGTCCGGTATGTTGACATCCTACAGATGGTTATGACCATACAGAGGTGAATAAATAATCCTAAGAAAATTGAAGTGATATTTCCTTAGATACTTTTCTAAGTTTGCGAGAGTATTTTCACAAATTTAAAAGTAATCATGATTTGAAATCTTCATCATATCATCAATTATCTTACTGGACAATTCATCAGCAGTTCTGATTCTCTAGGGAGCCATTGAACCTGAAAAAGAGATCAAATTTCATCTTTAAAAGTAATCTCATTTTGGATGTTTTTGAAAAATAAATTAAGAAAATTTGACAAATCCATTAAGGCATGCTGAGATATGGATTTACAGAACACTTTGTAATTTTTTCTAAAGTGAAGCCACTATATATAAGCGATGAAGATTACACACTTGCACACCATCACTTGCGCACCATCACTTGCACGACTATACCTCATGTGCTATCACTTGCGTGCCACATCAACCTATTTTTACCATTTTCATAACTTTACCTTAGTATAAGATCCTCTCTTTTTTTTGGATCAAATTCTGAGGGGGGATTTTGTTGACACTCTATTCCATCACAAAGTCTAAAAGGTGACAAACATAAAATCCTTATAAAAAATAGGGGAAAACACATGAAGAAAATCAATATTTGCAAAGGCTCGAACATTGAATCACCCTAGTCTTTCCAAAAATTTGTTGGCAGGCAAGGTAATTGTGAACCTAACCACCATTTCACCCAGGGTCACTTATTTTCCCATAAATAGACCCTTGGTGCATTCATTTGTATGTACAAATTTCCATAAATACTAATTGATGCCCTGGTCACCCTATTTCTTCACCCAAGTCTTCTAAAACCTTGAAGGTAGTTCTTTAACACCTAGAGCGGAGGAATTTTAAAAGGATTATAGGAACTAAGTCCCTTTAGTGTTTTAAATCCATAACACTTATGCGCCTAAAGTGCCCAACCTCCCTAAATCAGAAACAATTGTGTGTCACTCATTACTCTCAAAGGAACTTGGGTGACCCACTTCCAGGAATACCTATGAATACTATTGGAGTATTGAGTCAAGTATCACCCAAGTATTAAAATCTAGGTTGTTCCTCACTTTAGTTAACATTAGGTTGGACAAGATTACTTGTGCACCCATAATTTCATGATAGATACTTACTTTGGAGCCCTTCTTTTGATTCACCCAATACTTTCATCAAGCCTTCTTCAAATACATTCATGGAAAGGATTCTTCTTCATTGGATCACTTGTCTGAAATGGATAATGTTGAAACCTCCACCAAAACCTCATGAATTATCAAAACTTTGGGAAAGACACATCAACATTTCTCTTATTTGGGTTTGTATATCTGCAGTCAGAGGTTTCCCAAATTTATTTTTCAATGGGGTTAGGATTCATGGATTGTTTGTGGGTTTTTATATCTATAGTCACATGTACCTTTCTCCCAGGATCAATGTTGGGGAGTTTTCAGTTAGTATAATTAGGGTTTGGGTTTTTTTCCTCCCCGTTTTGTCTCTAAAACCTGAAACCTCAAGTCTCTGGTAGGGAAGGTACGTTTCACACCTACATTTCCTTTTGAAGAAATGAGAAGTCTCCCTCCCCTACTAGGAACAATTTTAGAGAATCCATCCTGGTGTAAGACTCTAACCTTTCAAGTAGGAGGTTTTAGTTTTTCTCATCTCTAATTCCTTCACCTTCACTCCTTCCTTACATTGGACCCTTGTCTAATGTAAAGTGAACAGAGGGAAGGCTCGTTGCCACACCCTCTTCCTCGGTCACCTCGACCTCTTCCACCGTTGCCTCCGTAGGTGCATCCTATTCCAATAGAAAAGGAGGAAAAGTGTGTGTTCCTTTTTTAAAACATTGAAATCCTCTTGTTTCTCACACCAATCATGATTCACATGGGCTAAGAGATTCATCATGATCACAAAATTTTCACAAATACCTCCCTTAATGAACTATGAGAACTCTGATTCCCACCATAACTGGGATATGTAGGAAACCTTTTTAAGCCTGAGATCCATATCATTTCATCCATAAATGGGCATCCTCCTTATGAGTAAGCCCACAATTAAACCCCCAAATCACAAAGGCATCCTTTTCCGGAAGTAATCCCAAATTCATTTCTCTAAAAGAACTATACTCTCCTATGAGACTCATCAAACTACACGAGATTTGATTCCCATCTAGATGGGATATGTAGAAAGCCTCTCTGAGGTTCAAACCCAAAACTTCAAATCAACCATGTTCTTCCTAGTCCATATTCCCCATAGGGTCTAATCCAACTTGGAAACCCATATTCATTCCAAGTTCCTTGGACTTCTTAGGCATAAGTCCCATACCAAACCATTACTAAGAACCTTTCACTTAGATGTCATTACCAAATGAAATTAAACTGCACATATAGGTCCTTATCACACGACCTTAAAAGGTATGATGTGTCCCATTAAGTGGAACCGAACTACAAGGGTTATAATTCCTTTCACAAGGATACATATCTTTCCCATTTATGGGTATGATCTCGATATAAAAAAAACATTCTTCTCCCTGGATGACAATAAATTCCACAGTGCCCCACTGAGTGGCTTAAAAAAACCAGTATTATCATAACAATGGGTAAAATAATATCTAAATAGTATATGAGAGGATACCATTTATGAGGAACCTCGAATACATAAAGATGTCTCCATTAATGAAGAACCTCTAATACAAGAGACTTGTTCTTTCATGATCAGAGTGGTTAAGTTTATCTGAATTAGGGTTTTAAATTTATTATTGTCTCTTAGATATGCTTATCCCTTATGCGAGTTAGTTCCAGTTTTAATTTGTGCTCGTTTGGAAATGTTGAATCTCAAAAATTGGTTGAATTTTGGTTTTAGTTCACTACTTGGTTTCAATACCTTCCATGGATTTTCCCTTGTGCTGGTTTTTTTTGGCCTGGGTAGGGAGTTCTCTATTTTCTTTGCAGTGGGTTTTCCATGTCGGTGCCTTTATGTTTGGGTTTTAATGTTGTTCTTGTTATTTAAGTTCTTCTTATGTGTATAACCCTCTCATGTTCTCCCATTTTTCTTCATTATGTGGTTCTCTCTAGGAATGGCCAGGTGTGACTTGTGAAGCGAAAGGTCACCCCAAAGTTTTTGGTATTGTTCGACTCTATTCGGTTTTGGGGCCTAGTTTTGTTTATGTTTAGTATGGTTAACTTTTTGAGGGAATAAAGTTTTTGTGGTGGGGATAATTGTCTCATCCCGACCTGGGAAATCATTTTATTTTATTATTTTCTTGGATTTAGATATTATGGTGGAGGTTCAGGTTGAGTCTTGGTTTGAATTTTTGAGTTTTTATTGAAAAATGGATATTTTGGGCTTGGAATAAAGGAGCACATGGTTATCATATTGTTAAGGGAATCTATATAGATTCTCCCAGGTAACCATGCAACTTGAGTTTGGTGCTTGGTGCTTGGCGTACAACCTGAACACGGTTAGGGAAACAATATAGTACACATGCTGTTTGTTTTTGAAATCAAGAAGAGGCGTTTGGCATGGTTGGTGCACAGTTTGGGAAAATATTTAGCTAGCCCATGTGGGGTTCCCATTTTTTCTAGTATAGGGAACACTATTTTTCAAATAGTGTGGTCAAACCATGCGAGTTTTCCAGATCATGAAAAATGTTAAATTACCTCTTTACCCCTCTAGTGTTTTAACCCCATTTTAGGATTCTTCTCCCTTGCTCGATCTAAGTACACCACGAGAGTCTCCAAGCCCTTTATTCCATTTTTAGCCCCTTGAAGGTTCTAGAGGTGAGTTCTTGTGATTTTTGGTCAATTTCCTCATCTTCCTCCCCTCCTCTCTTGGTTTCTTGGTTCTTCTTTGGTGGGGTTCCATGTTAGATAAACCCTATGGGTGAGGGTTGATGTGTGGGTTGTTTTCTTTGGCTATAGGGTGTGAATATTGTCTCTTGGGGTGCATTATTACTTCTACACAAGTTTCACAACATTTTCATATCATAGAGGTAGGTGTTTCCATATAATTCCTTTATGACACATTTCATTTGATGCTTGAGATTTCCTAAAAAATTTATAAATATGTTTTACTTTCTTGAGATGTTTTAGTATAATTTTTTTAGTGCTTTCATGGTGTTGAATTTGGTGGGAAGTGGTTTTCAAAGGGATTATTTATCTATGCTTGTATTTACATGCATAGAAGGTGTCTGTTAAAATTACAATTGAGTTTTTAAAGTGAATCTGAGCACCTTTGGTTTTATTTGTTTGTTATTATGTTTTTATAGAATGGTTGAAATTATAAATTGGGGATGATTTTTAGTTTGTAATCCTCTTTATAGTATCATGACTTGTGGTAAATGTTTTTGAAAAGATTATCCCAATTTTTAAATTATCTTGGTGACATTTTAATTGTGTGATTTTTTGTGTTGGTTTAAGGGAAAGTGGTGTTTCTTGAAAATGGTTTTTGGATGATTTCATGGACACTTTAAGTGTGTCATTTGATGTTGGTACATCCAAGGGTGCACGAGGTGCACACATGGATGAGAATTCAAATGATGATGACACTTAAGAGTGATCCCCTTTTTCTAAAAATGTTTCCTTGGTTTCTAAATGGTGTGATGGTTTTCCTTTTGAATTTGAAAATGGTTTCAAATGTGTTCCGGGATTCTTGGGCCATTTTTAAATTTTTAATGTGGTTAGTCCCTAAAATAATATAAAGGTCTGTTTGGAACTTCTTGCGTGTTTCATGTTTTTCACTTGGCTTTGAAGGAGTTTGGATTTGAAGTATAAAGGTATGTTTGGCACTGTGCATGTGATGTGGTGTTTTATGTTGACTTTGTAATTGGTGTGGAAGTGTCTTGTAAATGTATTTGCAATTGGTTTTAGAAATGTGTTTCATAATTTCCACTTGAAATATTTTTGGATTTTTCTTTTAAAACTCGTATGATGTGAAATCCTAGTTGGTACTTTGGGTTGTCTTTGAGAAGTTGTTTTGATGCGAAGTTATGTAAATGCCTGATTAGACATTATGATGTTTTGGAAAATGTTTTGTAAAACTTGGGTAGTGTGAGTCCTTTTTGGTGTTTAATATTGATTGTAAAATAAATGGATTTTCATGCGATTTGTGATGCTTTAAAAATATTTTGAGACCACAGGAACTTGGGATGTGTTCTCCTCTAGTGGCTCGTGCATGAGAACATTGTGGGATTGAGTCCATTAGACCTTGGGATGGGATCCCCTCTAATGGATAATGCATGAGAATACTGATGACTGTGGTTTCTATACCATGTGTTTCCAAGTATTTTTTTTATTATCATGGAATTCCTAGGCATCATTTAGAGGGTAGAATGATGGTTTCTTATCGACCTTGAGTGATACAGGTTGGTACCCCCATTACTTGATAGGGTTAGGTGGGACATGCCACTGGTTTGGTTAATTAAAATGGCCAGTTGGTTATTAACTATAGAGATTCACCATATGTCGGAAGGTGATTCCAATCTAAGTACATCTAGGGATCACTCTAGGGATGTTCAGAAAATACTCATGAATCACCATTTATATGTTATGTTTATACCCACTATTTGTTTGAATCATAGCCCTTCTAGTTTATGCCTAGTGTATTTTGTTTTGTTCATCCATATTTAATTACTTGGTATGGATTTTTACTTGGTCTTAGGATTTAAAAAAGGGCTGTGAAAGGTGAAAATATTTTAAAAAGGAAAGATGTGTGTCTGTTTTTAAAAAGAGAAATTGTGGAAAGTTGGGTTTGTTTTCTTTCAACGATTAAAAGCCTATTTTTGGAATTTGTTTTCAAACTAGTATTTATGGACTATTTTGGGAAAGTAAATGTTTGGAATCTGTGGTGATTACATAATGAGCTATTTATTCTCATACCCTGCTTGTGCCACTCGGTGTCGGTAGACTCGAGCTGTTATACAGGTTTAGCTTTCAGGTTTGATTATTCCAAGAAGAAGGTTGGTCTTGTGGTTGTTGGTGACCATGAGGTCACATGGAGAACTTTTTGGTGTGGTCAAGTTTTATTCTTTAATTTAGTTTTGTTTTGTTTAGTGGTTGTTTAATCTAGATCTATTTTTATATTTATTGAAAATTCAATTTTTACTTTGTTTTGTTGCATGTTCAGTTGGTTTCTTTGATACTAGTTTATTTGGGCTAAAATTATTCCCATACTGATTACTTTGATTCCTAACACAAGTTTCCAACCTGTGGGGATCGGGAATGCCATTCGACCTATGTCTCATACTGGGTCAGATGTTGGGTTTGATGGCATCTGAGGCCAGTTCATGATAAAATGGAATTAGAGTAGACCCTTTGTTATTTGGGGTGTTAGGTAGTTGGAGACTAGTAATATCAGGACTCAAGAGGTAGGTATGAGAAGGATTTCATGAAACCTTTCTCGTTATGATCTTCGAGTATCTAGGGGTAGTCTAGGTTTTGAGTCTTTGGTTTTGGTTTTTGGTATGAGTGGATGAAGAATGATGATAGAGACAAGCCGATGTTATGTTGTGATGTCATATGGAGTAGTGACACATGTGAAGTCTGAGTACATGATTCAAGGTCTTATTAGTTTTTGATGCTTACTTAGGGGTATGCACAACTAACCATTTCACCGGGTTAGGCATATCCACCAGTTCCTCATTCTGGTTGTTTGGTATGAGTTGTGTTTTGTTTTGGGTTCAGATGGTGGGAGTGGATTTTTAAAATGAAAATGTAAATTGACATGAAAATGGTTTATTTCAAGTGGTTTTAGATTGAATGGTGGAAAGGGTTTTAAAAGATAAAGTTATTAGGATTGAAAATTGGGTAAATGATTGGGTTTGATGATAAAGTGGTAAGTGTGACCATTGGTGTTCCTTATGAACGTTCGCATATGTGTGGGAATGCGTGGAAGGTTCATGTTGGAATGTGTGTATGGATGACATACGAATAAGAGGAACGAACACATACATGATGGTTTATAGGATTCTATGGGTGGGTATTTGAAATCAAAGGTTTGTCACAGTTTTTCCAAAATGGTTCATGAAAGGGAAAGTGATTTTAGGAATTGGTTTCTCTTTAAAATTTATTTCAGTACTTGGAGAGTGTCCTTAGAAGAAGGCGGTTTTTAAATTCAAATTAAATGGTGGTTTTTGAAAAGTAGATTTTAGTTATTCTTATATGTGTTTGGATTGGGAGCCTGTTTTTTTGGCTCAAGATGTTCTTTATGATTGATTTCTTATATGATGTTCATTTTGGTTTTGTTGTACTTGTGTTATTCAGAATATGTCACCTAGAAAGGTCCCCAAAATCTCTAGTGATTCTTTCCCAATTTCTAGTTAGTTTTGTTTGTTTCCTACCTTTCATGCTGATCAAGGTCTGTTAGAGGTAGTGGAAGGGCTTGAGGAAGTCAAGAGTGTCTTTAGATCATTAGTAACTCCTGAAGCGGTTAGAGTCCGTGCTGTTTGGGGTTTGTTTAAGGGTATAGATTTAGACTAGTGGACGGTGATTTTACCATCATCAATGCAGGTTGATATGACATGGGAAGTGTTTAGGACCATATTTTTTTGAAGGTTTATACCTGAGGAGGTTAATTAAAGGAAGTTAGAAGAGATTTTAAGAATTTATCAAGGACAATAGTCAGTGAAGGCCTATGTTGAGAACTTTAAGGAGATGGTTTCTTTTTCTTTGGATATAGCATCACAATATTTATTGAAGGTCACTCCCTTTCTTTTAGGTCTTCATTCATAGATCAAGGAGCGAGTTCTCTCAAACGATGAAGTTAAGTTTGAAAAAATGATGGATTTCCAAGAAGAATTGATTTCTAGAGCACGGGTAGATGGTAACCTAATGTCTTTTGAAGTTCATGAAGGTTCCCCATATAAAAAGAGGTACATGATGGTGTAACCTGTTCTTGAGGAGTTTCCTTTATTGGTTCCAGCTTCTTATTCATCGGACTATTCCCTTATGTGCTTCCAGTTTGGCCGGTTCAGGAATTCGAAGCTATCTTATTGCAATCCTCTAAATAATTGTCATTGTTATGTCTATTTGGGTCTCCTGGGGAAGTTTTGTAAGAAGTGTTTCCCAAAGAAGAAGTCTTGATCAGAGGATGTTAGTGCCTGAATATGAGATAGTGGGCTCCAGCCACATGCCTTAGAGTGAAGCTTGCACACAGTCAGGAATCGCTGATGGTGTGGGGAACCTTGTCCCGAATCTTGCCTCCTATGTTAGGGTGGAGATGTTTGAAGTTTCCTTGTTTTGTATTTGATGTTTTAGTAAGTTAATATTTTCATTGTAAAATTCTGATGGATTTTTTCTTTCACGATTCGAGTGGTTATGTTTATCTGAATGTGGGTTTTAAATTTTTTTTTACCTCTTGGACGTGCTTAGCCCTTGTACAGGTTATTTCTGGTTTTAATTTTTTATTTTTTGGAAATGTTAAAGCTCATAGAGTTGTTGAATTGTGGTTTTAGTTAATTTTTTGGTTTTGATACCTTCCATGGGTTTCCCCTTGTGCAGGGGGGTGTCCAGTTTGAGAGTTCCCAATTTTCTTTATGGTGGATTTTTCGTGTTGGTGCCACCGTGTTTGGGTTTTAATGTCATTGGTTTTAGTTACGTTTTTTATTGTGGGTAGAACCCTGTCGTGTTCTCCCATTGTTCCTTGTGATGTGGTTTTCTCTAGAAACAATCATGTGTGACTTGTGAAGTGGAAGGTCACCCCAAGGTTTGTGGTTTTGTTTGCATGAGTTTGGTTTTGGGACTACATTTTTTTTATCTTTCAGATGGGTGAATTTTTTAGGGAAGAAAGTGTTTGTGGTAGAGAGCATTTTTAGACCCTGACCTAGGAAATCCTTTCTTTTTATTATTTTCTTGGCTTTTTATATTCTTGTGGAGGTTCGGGTTGAGTTCCAGTTTGAATTTTTGAGTTTTTATTAAAAAATGGAAGTTTTGTGATTGGTAAAAAGGATTGCATGGTTAGCGCATGGTTAGGGGAAACCATTCAACTTCTCCCAAGAAACCCTATAGGATGAGTTTGGTTCTTGGGACTTTTCACATAGCCTATACAGGGTTAGGGAAACCATGTAACAAGTGTGTTGTTCGGTTCTAGAATCGGGTAGAGGCGTTTGGCATTGATGGCGTATAGTTCGGGAAACCATGAAGATAGCCCATGCAGTGTTCCTCTTTTTTCCATTAGAGGGCACATGGTTAGCGTACAGTTTTTCAAACCATACAGGAAAACTGTGTGAGTTTCCCATATAATTAAAAATGTGAAATGACCTATTTTCCCCTCTGATGTTTTAACCCCATTTCAAGATTCTTCTCACTTTCTCGACCTAAGCGCACCATGGGAGCCTCCAAGATCCCCCTCTCTTTCCTTCCTTCCATTTTTGAATCCCCTTTAAGGTTTATGAGGCGAGTTCTTGTGATTGTTTTTTCAATTTTCTCATCTTCTTCCCATAATCTCTTGGTTTCTTGGTCGTTCTTTAGTGGGGTTCAATGTTGGCTAAACCCTAAGGGAGAGGTTTGATGTTTGGGTTGTTTTCTTTGGTTTTAGGGTGTGAATATTGTCTCTTGGGGTGAATTATTCCTTCTCTATAAGTTTTGTGTCATTCACACATTGTTTAGGTAGGTGTTTGCATCCAATTCCTTTATGAAACATTCCATTTTATGCTTAATCTTTCCTAAATAATTTATAAATATATTTCCCTTAATTGAGATGTGTTATTATAAATTTATTATTTGTTTTCATCGTGGTGAATTTGTTGGGAAATGTTTTTTAAAGGGATTATTTTTCAATGTTTGTATTTACATACACACAAGGTGTTTGTTAAAATTACAATTGAGTTTTTAAAGTGAATTCAAGAACTTGTGGTGTTATTTAGCCTTTATTATGTTTTTATAACTTGGTTGAAATTATAAACTGGGCATAATTTATAGTTTGGAATCCTATTTATAGTATCATTATTTGTGGTAATTTTTTTGGAAAGATTATCCTTTTTTTAAATACTTATTAGTGACGTTGTAATTGTGTGACTTGTTGTGTTGGTTTAAGGGAAAGTGGGGTTTCTTGAAAATGGTTTTTTGATGGTTTCATGGAAACTTGAATCATTTCATTGGATGTTGTAACATCCATGGATGCATGGGGTGAACACGTGGATGGAAATTCAAATGACGATGACACTTAAGAGTGATCCCCTTTTTTAAAAAATGTTTCGTTGGTTTCAAAATGGTGTGATGGTTCTTATTATGAATTTAAAAGTGGTTTCAAATGCATTCCCAAATGCTTGGATAGTTTGGTTTTTTTAATGTGGTTAGTCCCTAAAACTATATAAATTCCCATTTGGAACTTCTTGTAACATTCCTACCCTAATCATTGGATTGATAAGGAAGAGAAAAATTACTTTTACTTAAGTGACATCCCTAAGATGCCAAAGGATGGAAATAAATTCCACAGGGCTTCAATACATATGGGGGATGATTTTACTTTTTAAAATAAAACAACCAACCAAAAATTTCATACCTAAAAAACCCACTATATGATGAATGATATAAATAAATGACAACTCAACATAACATTCATACCAAAATTAAACTAAACCAAGTACCACAATGGAAGACTACAATATCAATATACATAGCGGAAGACTACAAAACTCAAAGTCTCCAATGAAAAATCCAAGCTCAAAATATTCTCCATTCTCCAACTCCAAAAAATATACCAAGTATCATGAAGTACTACTAAAGATGTGTGATAATTTACCTTTTTCCATGTCTTGATAAACAACATCTATAAAATAACCAAAGTGACAAAGCGGGGGTGAGTAATGAAACTCAGTAGATTTTCCCCAATGAATTACCTACTCATACCACTAGGATAGAACATGTCAGATCATTTATATAAAATAGTTTATATAAAACAATTTCTAAAAAAAATTATATCAAAATATAAACATGTTCCAATGTAAAACAATTTTCTCAAATAACACCAATTCCCAAGGAAAGCAACCAGACAATGTTTCAAAACCATTTCAGTAATTAAACTTTGGCATACCCAATTTTAATCCACATATCCAAACATCAACACATGCATCATTCATTATGGGAGTTCCATACCCATGAGCGGCTTCTCATCGATCTACCAAGTTTTCATAAGGTAATTAAATCCCATGTGCCATTACACATTTGGCACTAAGCACAAGGTCATATTTCAACCAAGCCTCATAACGTAATATGAGCACACACACCAAGTATGCCCAACAACCATGATAATATAATAATTCCAAAACCATTTCAATAAAACAACCCTTTCATTAAAAACCTTTTTCCATAAACCGAATCAAGAAACAATTTTAAAAGCATCATTTTAAAATCATTTATCAAATCACTTTAGACAATAATTCCATGATTTAAAATAAATCCAAAAACCACAACTAAATAAGGTTTCTACTATTATTTAAAAAAACATTTCACAATAAATTCCAATAAATTTCATCAATTTGAAACTAATATTTCAAGTTATAAATAGAGGAGTTGAGAGTGAAGCAACCTACCTCAGGTTTTACGACGAAAATAAATAATGACATGAAGAACTCCAACAAAACCAGGATAAAACCCCACAAACCCGCCTCAGATCTCTTCCCATATCATAAAAAATAAAAAATATCAAAATATTTTGCATCAAATATATTATATCCATTCACAGCAAACATAGATCAAAGAAAATGAGAGAGATATAGAAGTGTATCTAAGAAAAAGCACCAAGAATGACCAATAATGAAGGCTTACCACAAGAATATGACTAAAAATCACCAAGATAAGCCTTTAAATCACCTTATAATTGATGGGATAAGATTACTTGATCTTTGGGAGGAGATAATATTGAGTTAGGACTGTGTATGAGGAAAAAAGAGGGATATAGAGAAAAAAAATTCATGATATTCACAATTTTAGCATCTCACTTTAAACCCGTGTATGGTTAGTCACAAGGTTAGAAAAACCATACACTAACTGTGTGCTAACAATACACAAGATACTGCCTCAAGGGTTGAACCTCACAAGGTTGCCTCATACGGTTTCCAAACCATGCACCAACTATGCCAAATCTCACTGTCCAACAAAGCATGGTTTCTCCTAAGCTACCGCATGGTTTGTAAAAACCATGCGTATCCTGTGCACCTTTCCTTTATCCCCTATCTCAATGTAAACAGTTTCATGTAGTTGTTTCATAGTTTTCCAAAATCGTGCACCTGTAGAAAATCCCAAAAAATACTCCAAAAGTTCTCCATGATCTCCCAAACTTAACCCATATACTTTATATACTTAAAAATAATAGATAAAGGTTTACTTAATTAAAAATGGAGGTGATAAATTCTTCCCACCATTATCTTTTCCATCCTAAAAAATTATAAAACCATCATTGATCTGAAAGATTTCCAACCACTACTATTTCATTTCCTTATCATGTTCCCAATTTTCTTCCTGAATCTAACCATGTTTCTACAAAACCCACACTTGAATGATGATTTTTTCCACGAAATACATTCTATTACCTATCCACAATATTCATCGGGATATGTACCAATGAAGAATCTGGCTCTAGTTCAACATGATCACATCGAATCACGTGGTCAGGATCAAGTTGATACTTTTTAAACTAAGATACCTGGAACACATTATGTACCACACTGGACCATGGTGCTGACGACAACTGATAATCCACCTCACCAACCCTTTCCAATATCTCAAAAGAGCCTATGTACCTAGATATATCTTTCCCTACTTCCCAAAAACTATATGTACTAGCCTTGGAAAAATCATTTAGAACACATGATCACTCATGTCGAATGACAAGGGTCATCGATGATGATTCGTATAAGGTTTCAGATGAATCTGAGCTGTCTCCATCTGATTCCCAATCAATTGAATCTTCTTAGTTGTTTCTTATACAAGGATTAACCTAACTAGTGAAGTCTCAACTATTCCCATCCAAAAAAGTAATGACAAGGATTCCCATACAATGCTTCAAATAGAGCCATTTGTATCAAGGCCTGATAACTTTAGTTATACGAGAACTCTACTAATGATATGTGATCTTCCCATGAGCCTCTGAAATCCATTACAAAGCCCTCAAAATGTCTTCCAATGTTTTTATTGTCCTTTCATATTGGATGTTAATCTAAGGATGGTACATTATACTCATTGTTAACTGAGTCCCAAGGGATTTCTGTAAGGATATCCAAAAACGAGATGTAAAACTTAGATCTATGACTGATACGATCACAACTATTATTCCATGCATCTTTAACACTTCTCAGATATAGATTTTGGATAGATCCTCCATCGTATGAGATTCATGAATAGGGATGAAATGAGCCGACTTTGTAATCTGATCCACTATCACCCATATAGAATTGTGTTTCCAAACCATTCTTGGTAGGTTTGTTACAAAATACATAGCTATCTTCTCCTATTTCCAAATAGAGATAGGTAATGACTGCAACATACTTTCCGATCACTGATGTTCTTCTTTAACTTACTGACAAGTTAATCATCTTGAAACAAATTCAACCACTTTCCTTTTCATGCTGACCCACAAAAACTACGCTTTCAATTCCTTATAAATCTTCTGTATTCCTAGATGAACAACCCATATTTAATGGTGGTAAGCATAAAAAAGTTGTTCCTAACAAGCCATTGGTACAACCATCCAATTTCTGAACCACAACACCAAACTCGTATCCAACTTTCATCCCTCAATAGTCTCCCCACCATTGAGTTTTGAACTCATCGTAACACATTTTGAATTAGACATCTGTAACTCTTTAACCATATTTAACAAATTAAGAACCATCAAAAATGGGAAGAAAACCACAATATCACCTCATTATTCACCTTCTAAGTGCATGTTGACTAGGACTGACATCAACTACCACTCATCTAAAACCTCTTTTGGTGACTGATCATATAACTCTCTGCTTAATGAATCTTCCACCGAATTGGATTTTCCTGCTGTATACATAAAGTCAAAGTCAAACATTTGGAGATACTCTATTCATATTCTTTGTCTCAGATTCAAATACCATTGTGATAAAATATGTTTCAAGATCTTATGATTTCTGAACACAATAAATTTCTCACCAAAGAGATAATGACATCAAGTCTTCAAAGCACGAACTACGATAGGTAACTACAAATTTTCTGATGGGTAATTATTCTGTAAGGACCCCGTTCTTATTCTTGATGTACGAATTTATTATTTTCTCTTTTCCTTGAGAGTTTTTGAGAAAATAATGAAAATGGGGAGAAATCCTAAATTTTGAGACTACACGCCGTGTACTATTCCACACACCGTGTACTTTGGCTGTGTGGAATGAGTACACAGGGTGTGTAGCCATGTCGGTGACAAAGGGTGTAAAAACTGACTACACACCGTGTAGTATGTATTTACACACCGTGTAGTAAGTTGGCAGGAAAATAGTAAGGCAGTGGAAGTAGCCTCCAACTGGGCGAAAGTACACGCCGTGTAGTCGGGAATACATTCCATGTAGTCATGTCGACGGATGAATAGTTTGGCGGTGCCGCTAGAGGAACAGTTAAATGAGGAAAGTACACGCTGTGTAGTAAAAAGTACACACCGTGTACTTTGTGTTTTTCATTTAAAATGGGCAGTATCCAACCCTGTTCACAATATTGGCTTAGAACCAGAGGGGAGCTCGGGAGGACGGCCAAATCTTTGTGGATCAACCGATAGAACACCGGGAATCTGATCCTGCTTCTATCGATCACGTTGGAACCACATGGGTAAGAGCTTCCTTCTCCTTGCGTAGTTCTTTCCAATTATTACTTTAAGGGAAGTTATTTGAGGTTGAATAAGAATTATTTTACCTTAGATCTACAACATTCTTGGACGTTTCATAAGGTGTCGTTTGGGTATACCGTTCTTGGGTGTTTAAGGTAGGTGTCTTGGTGTTTAATTTCTAACTGTTGTGCATTGTGTGTATTTTTGTGCTACGAACCCATGTTGGGGTATCGTGTGGCTGAGGCCTTGGCTGTTTAAATACCTAGAATTGTATAGGTAATTAAATGTGATAATAAACTACTATTTGGGATCACTGCTTGGATCCAGGACCACCCCAGGGGTGCGTTCCTCTGTTTAGCCATTTGGCCAGGATACCTGAGGGTATGCCATGTTTACATTATGCATTACTTTTTCCTTGAGAGGAATTGCATATAAATTGTATGTTTATATGTTGGGCATGGCCCAATTACTATATTAGCATGAGGGCATGGTTGATTAGCCTGAGGGCGTAGTTCTATTATCATGAGGGCAAGATTCTGATTACCTGAGGGTTTTGTTTTAGTTCAGCCTGAGGGCGAGATTCTATTCGCCTGAGGACAATGCCTGAGGGATAGATTCTGTATAGCCTGAGGGCAAGCCTGAGGGCGTAGTTTTACTATATTATCCTAAGGGAGAGATTCTGATTGGCCTAAGGTCTTGGTACTGTTGAGAACAGAATGTTATTAAATTAAATGGTTAAAATGAATAATTAAATGGTAATATAACTAGTAAGTTAGTTACTTTTGAGTACTGATTAGTTTATTGCATTTTACTACTGCACACCATTGTTGCATGTTTACACACAGTTGAGCACGAGCCTTTGGTGGGTTCCTACTGAGATTATTTCTCACACCCTGTTTGGGTCATGCTTTTCGGCCCAAACAGATTACGTTTCTAAAGGTGTGGATAAGAGAAAGGGTCCCTATACAGGTACATGATTGTTACTGAGGAGTAGGGGAGCATGGGACTGAGCTTAGGCTCGCGATGATGTCGACTATTTTAGTTTTCTTTTTTGTACTATGTATTGTATTGTACTATTGTGTAACATGTTCTGGCTATTTTCTTAGAACATGAGACATGTTGCATCATATATATATAAATGGTTGGTTATCTTTTACTGCAGTTGTTTATATTAAATATGTATGGTTTATTGCTTCCGCTGTTGTTGTATGTTTTATCTTGTATTCCACTGCGCTACACTTTGACAAATGAGAGCATAGTTTCCCCACTATCAGACCTAGGCCCTTTCTTCTAGTCGGAAGCCTCTAGCATTTGGGGAAATGCGCTTGAGGTCATGTGGAGAACCGGGTTCAGGGCACCTGTTGAGTGGCACCCGGATCCGAGACGTTACAAAGTGGTATCAAAGGGGTTATTTTCTTTGACTTAATATTTGGAGCCTTAGTCAGGGATAGGACAATAACGGTAGTTAGTAATAAGCTGTGCCTGGGTGTAGCTAACCCGTGTACTGGGAAAAGCCAGTCTACCACGTATTTTTGCAATTTTTCTGATTTTGAAAATTTTACAGTTGATTTGATTTTACCGTTGGGTGACACACTTGTGATTGTGCTGTTTATATTTTATCTATGGGTTATATTTAGTTATAACCTGATGAGATGAGGGTATGCCATTTCATGTATCATTTAGGCACATGCTGTTGTGATAGCTGCTTTGATAAATACCTGCTATGTGATAGGGTATTTTTGTATGAGTCTGTTGATAGAATGGAATCCAAACTTTGGTTTTTGGGGAGTATGGGCCCTCATTGACTAGAATTTGGTAGATCATTGGCTGTTTATTTTTTATAACACAGATAATATTCCAATCTTTGATTTGTGGGGAGTATGGGCCCTCATAGATCGGAATTTGACACTTAGGTGTTGTTTTTCGGTATTTTATGGGTTTCAGAATAGTATTTGAGCCTTACTGTCCGGAAAACCCAGGATACACGCCGTGTAGTTCCTTGGACACACACCGTGTGTTCTTCTATTCAGGAAGAAAAGAAAACTTTTTAAGTACACGCCGTGTACCCTCAGTACACGCTGTGTAGTTTCATCCCGTGTCATAGACCGTGTGGACGGGGACACGGGAAAGGGAAATGCTTGGGGTGAACACGCCGTTTACCTGATGTACATGCCGTGTAGTGTTGACCCGGAGTCCTCCCGTGTAACTAACAACACGGACGAAGGAGACCTAAAGATATACACGCCGTGTCCACCTCGGAACACACCGTGTAGTCTGACCTAGGGACCCGACCGTGTAACTAACAAACATGGGTCGGTGTTGAACACACCGTGTACCTGTGGGACACGCTATGTAGACTAGTCTGAGGACAGACCATGTGGACCTGACCGTGTGGCTAGGAAACGAGGTGGTGTACAGGCCGTGTGCGGGTGTAGCACACCATGTAGTTTCAAACCGAGTAGTCAGCCATGTCACAAACGACACGAGCAGTTGGAAAATTACACCATACACGCCGTGTAGTTAATATAAATTCCATGTAATTTTGTTCAAACAGGAGCCATGTGGCTTAGCCTTGTAGAAGGTACCGGGAAAGGGAATAGAAGTTAGGTACACGCCGTGTAGTGGGTATTTACATGCCATGTAGTTCTGTTTTTCAAATCTTGAAATGCCTTCTTCCTCTTATTCCCTTTAAGGTTCCTTCATTTTCAATCTTTAATAATCTGGATATAAGGTGTGCGTTTGACCTTGTAGAGTCATGTCACCAAGATGACAATGCATTTTTCACCAGGAGAGAGGAAACAATTATACATAGATGGTGGGCCATGGGCTACCAGTGGATCCTCCAATAGAGCCAGATGTGGTGCCATCTGTTATACCAGACAGAGGCACAGAGGTGCAGTTCTGTGAAGGATTTATGCGGTTTATGAAGACCTTTCAGGGAGCACCGCCAGCTACCACATCTATGGCTGAGCTGACTCGTATATTCCAGCAGTAGCATCCGCCTACGTTTTCAGGGGATGGCGGACCATAGGCTGCGGAGTCTTGGATGGGATCGATGCAGACTATTTTCGAGCATCTTGAGACGCCTCCAGGGCGGAGGGTCAATCTTGCGACTTATATGCTGCGTGATTCCGCCAAGAGGTGGTGGGATGTTACCACCCAGTCAGAGCATCATAGAGACATGGTGTGGGAATATTTTAAGGTAGTCTTCTATGACTTCTTCTTTCTAGAGACACTGAGGGCAGTTAGAGCTCGATAGTTCATTAATATGAAGAAGGGAGCTATATCGGTGATGGACTATTCTACTCGTTTCACCGAGCTTTAGCGCTTTTCACCCGTTCTGGTGGGTGATGAGACATTGAGAGCCAAACGCTTTGAGGATGGTCTCCGTTATGACATCTGAGCACTGGTAAATGTTTTCAGGTTGCCTTCAGTACATGATATCGTAAATCAAGCACTGATTACAGAGAGGAACCTGTGGGAAGTTAGTGGTGTGGTCCAGGGCGTTTAATCACCAGTTTATGGCACTATTTCTATCGGGAAGAGGAAGGGACAGATGAGTTTCTCTAACATTGGTAGTACTAGCCAGGCAGTTTTTTCAGGTGGCCCGATCTTTTGCTACCAGTGCGGTAGAGAGGGGCACAAGAGACCTTAGTGTCCACGAGACCTAGTGAAGTACCGATCTTGCGGCAAGATGGGTCATCTGCAGCGCTTTTGTAGGGTGTTTGTACCAGTGGATAGTGAGAGGGGTTCTGTACAGACTCTGCGTGATGGACCAGGACCAGTAGCTTCTTACCAGTCAGGAAACTAGAATACGTCAGGGCGTGCAGGAAGAGATGGTGGTCATGGCCGTGGTAGCCAGACACTAGGATCTCAGAGGCAGCAGGGAGGGACAACTCAGGGTAGCCAGGCTGTGTCGTAGGGCCGCGGCACTGGGCAGGCATATGCAGTGCAACAAACCCAACAAGAGTAGGATCCCGAACCTTCTACAGCCATAGGTACTATCCTAGTAGCTTCTATCTCATCTTCAGTACTTTTTGATATGGGTGCTACGCATAGTTTCATATCTGTACCCATTGTGGCGAGCCTTAGGCTATGTGTTTCTACTTATTATGATATCATGATGCTAGACACTCCGTTGGGGACTAGAACGACATGTGTGCGTCAGTCCAGGGAGTTCTCCCTTGAGGTTGGTGGGTGTCACTTTCTATGGGACCTCCATGTATTAGAGATAACAACTTATGACGTCATTATTGGGATGGAATAGTTGGTTCCCATCCGAGCCTTTGTAGATTTCTATCATCACAGGGTGAGTTTCACATCACCAGAGGGTGGAGAGTTTCTATACAAGGGTGAATGGGATGTTTAGGTGAGTCGAGCTGGACCAGAGCATCATGAGCGAGGTGGAGTCACAACCCAGATTGCGAGCTTATATCTAGATGATCAGGGGACTTTTCATATGTATTTCCCTCTAGTGGTTGATTGTTTCAGGTATTTTTTCCTGGACGACTGTTCAGGTCTACCTTCAGAGTGAGAGGTGGATTTATATATTGATCTTGTGCCAAGAGCAGCACCGGTGTCCATTCCTCCTTATAGGATGGCCACAACTAAATTGCAGGAGCTCAAGAGGCAGTTAGAGGAGTTACAGGAAAAGGGTTTTATCCGACCCAATACTTATCCTTGGGGTTATTCGGTCCTTTTTGCGAAGAATGCAGACTGTACCCTCAGACTCTGTGTGGATTATAAGAAGTTGAACCAGTTGACGGTTAATAACTGATATCCCTTGCCAAGTATTGATGATCTTTTTGATCAACTTCATGGAGCACGAGTGTTCTTGTAGATTGACTTGAGATCAGGATATCATCATCTGCGCGTGAGACCATTAGGCATATCACTTATAGCCTTTCAGAGTAGATATGGTCTGTAAGAGTACTTGGTTATGCCGTTAGGACTCACGAACGTGCCAACAATTTTCATGGCTCCGATGAATTGTGTGTTCCATCCTTATCTGGATTATTTTGTGGTAGTATTCATGGACCATATCTTGGTGTACTCTCACACTCGACATGACCATGCCACCCATCTTGAGATCATATTGAGTACACTGAGAGAGCATCGACTATATGCTAAGATCTCAAAGTGACACTTTTGGATGGACCAGATTCACTTCCTGGGTCATATCATCTCAGAGGCAGGAGTTACAGTAGACCCAGAGAAGGTGAGAGCAGTAGTTTCCTGGGAGCAGCCTAAGAACGTGTTTGAGATACTGAGTTTCTTGGGGTTAGATGGTTACTATAGGCGCTTCATACAATACTTCTCCCACTTAGCATCACTGTTGATAGGTTTTACTAAAAAGGGTGTGAATTTTGTTTGGTCAGAAGCTTGTGAGATAGGATTTCAGGACCTGAAGGGAAGGTTGACATCAGCACCAGTCCTGATACTTCCAGAGCAAGGTAAGAGCTATACAGTTTACTATGACGCATCAGGTATTGGGATGGGAGCAGTGTTGATGCAGGGTGATCGAGTTGTTGCGTACGGTTCTTGGCAGTTGAGGCCACATGAGAGGAATTACCCGACGCATGACCTCGAGTTGGCTGCAGTTGTTCATGCGTTGTGCTATTGGAGATATTATCTTTTGGGATAGAATTTTGTGGTTTTCACCAACAAAAAAAGTCTCAAGTACATCTTTACTCAGCGCGACTTGAATCTGAGAAAGCGAAGGTGGGTCGAATACCTTCAGTCCTTCGACTTTGAGCTTGCCTATACACCTAGTAAAGGTAATGTAGTAGCTGATGCACTGAGCAGGAAGACTCAGATACAGGTGGTGCAGGAGGCTAGTGGTGAGTGGCAGCTTATGGCTTTGTTCTCCGAGATGCATTTGGAGGTGCATGAAAGTTAGGGGCAGACCTATCTTTCATCTTTAGCTGTGATTTATACCCTCCTAGACAGAGTGAGGGTGAGATAACTATCTGATTCAGAAGGCCTAGTTCTATGGGAGTCAGTGGCAAGTGAGGACCCTCCTCCTGGTTGGACGATAGGCGATGATGAAATTCTGTGTTTCCATGGACGAGTGTGGGTTCTAGGTGATATACGCGAGGAGTTGATGCAGGAGTTTCATTCTTAAGCTTGGGCAGTTCATCCCGGGGTTACCAAGATGTACTGAGACTTGAGACGTCAGTATTGGTGGCCGGGTATAAAGAGAGAGGTAGCTGGTTTTGTTACGAGGTGTTCCACCTGTCAGCAGGTGAAGGTGGAGCATCAGATGCTAGACATACTGTTACAACAGTTACCCATCCCAGAGTGGAAATGGGATGATATTTGGGATGGACTTCGTGACTGGGTTGCCGAGGTCACCTCGAGTCAATGATGCCATGTGGGTTTTTGTGGACAGACTCACGAAGGTAGCTCACTTTTTGCCGATCAAGGAGACCTTCGGTGTTGACGATCTCAGAAAGTTATATATCTGAGAGATCGTACTTCTTCATGGGGTTCCTCGTTCTATCATTTCAGATAGGGATGCCCGTTTTATGTCTCATTTCTGGAAGAGTTTTCAGAGGGCACTGAGTACACAGGTGCTTCTGATCACAGCTTACCACCCTCAGACCGATGGCCAGTCAGAGCATACAATACAGGTGCTTGAGGACATGTTGCGTGCATGCATCCTAGACTTTAGGGGCTCTTGGGAGAAGTACATACATCTAGTCAAGTTTTCCTATAATAATAATTTCTAGGAAACTATCGAGATGGAACCTTACGAGGATTTATATGGTAGGCCATGCCGATCAACTTTGTGCTGGTTATAGGTAGGTGAGGCAGCTTTACTGGGACCACGTCTCGTGCAGGAGACTTCTGAGTAGGTCCAGTTAATTCAGAAGCGGATGGCTACTGCCCAGTCTCGTCAGAAATCTTATACTGATCGCCGCAGATGACCTTTGGAGTTCGTGGTCAGGGATCGGGTTTTTTTGCGTGTTTCACCGAGGTTGTGACACAGGCAAATTAGAAGACAGGGTAAACTTTCACCGAGGTATGTGGGGCCATCTGAGATTCTGGAGAGAGTCGGGCCAGTTGCCTATTGGTTGCAGTTACCACAGAGGTACCAGGCCATGCACGACGTCTTCCATGTATCTTAGTTGCGCCGCTATCATTCAGACCCGTATCACGTCTTTCAGATCGAGGAGTTTGAGCTTTAGGTAGATGCATCCTTTGAGGAGCATTCGATTCATATCGTTGATAAGAGCACGAAGGTTCTCCGAGGCCGGTCAGTTCCTCTCGTACGGGTGCTATGGCAGCATAACTGAGTGCAGGACGAAACCTGGGAGCAGGAGACCAACGTACATGCTCAGTGGCCAGAGATATTCTGAGCTTTATCTTCGCCACCCTTGGAAGGGAAATTCAGGGATGAATTGATTTAAGGGGGAAAGTTTATAAGGACCCGGTTCTTATTCTTCAGGCACGGGTTTCTTCTTTTCTCTTTTCCTTGAGTGTTTTTGAGAAGATAAGGAAAATAGGGAAAAATCCTAAATTTTGGGACTACATGCTGTGTACTATTCCACACGCCGTGTACTTTGACCGTGTGGAATGAGTACACAGGGTGTGTATCCATGTCAGTGACGAAGGGTGTAAAAACCGACTACACACAGTGTAGTATGTATTTACACGCCGTGTAGTCAGTCGGCAGGAAAATAGTAAGGCGGTGGAAGTAGCCACCATCTAGGCGACAGTACACGCCGTGTAGTCGGGAATACACGCTGTGTAGTCATGTCGACCGATGGGCAGTTTGGTGGTGCCGCCATAGGAACAGTTAAATGAGGCAAGTACATGCTGTGTAGTCAAAAGTACACACCGTGTACTTTGTGTTTTTTTCTTAAAATGGGAATTAGCCAACCCTGTTCACAGGATTGTCTTAGAACTGGAGGGGAGCTCGGGAGTACGTCTGAATCTTTGTGGATCAACCGATCGAACATCGGGAATCCGATCCCGCTTCCTTCGATCACGTTGGAACCACATGGGTAAGAGATTCCTTCTCCTTGAGTGGTTTTTGCCAATTCTTCCTCTAAGGGAAGTTATTTGAGGTTTAATGAGAATTCTTTTACCTCATATCTATGACGTTCTTAGACATTTCAGAAGGCGTCATTCGGGTATACTATTCTTGGGTGTTTAAGGTAGGCGTCTTGGTGTTTGATTTCCAACTGTTGTGCGTTGTGTGTATTTTTGTGCTACGAACCCATGTTGGGGTATCGTGTGGTTGAGTCCTTGGATATTTAAATTCCTATAATTTTATAAGTAATTAAATGTGATCATAAACTACTATTTGGGATCGCTGCTTGGATCCAGGACCACCCCGGGGGTGCGTTCCTCTGTTTAGACGTTTGTCCAGGATACCCGAGGGTATGCCATGTTTACATTATGCATTAATTTTTCCTTGAGAGGAATTGTATATAAATTGCATGTTTATATGTTGGGCATGGTCTGGTTACTATATTATCTTGAGGGAATGGTTGATTAGCCTGAGGGAGTAGTTCTATTAGCCTGAGGGAAATGCCTGAGGGCAAGATTCTGATCACCAGAGGGTTTCATTTCAGTTCGGCCTGAGGGTGAGATTCTATTCGCCTAAGGGCAATGCATGAGGGTGAGGTTCTGTATAGCCTGAGGGCAGGCCTGAGGGTGCGGTTTTACTATATTAGCCTGTGGGTGAGATTCTGATTGGCCTAAGGGATTGGTACTGTTAAGCACAAAATGTTATTAAATTAAATGGTTAAAATGAATAATTAAATGGAAATATAACTGGTAAGTTAGTTACTTTTGAGTACTAATTAGTTTATTGCATTTTACTACTGCACACCATTTTTGCATGTTTATACACAGTTGAGCACATGCCTTTGGTGGGTGCCTACTGAGATTATTTCTCACACCCTGTTTAGGTCATGCTTTTCGGCCCAAACAGATTACGTTTCTGCTGGTATGGATAAGGGCAAGGGTCCCTATACATGTACATGATTGTTGCTGAGGAGTAGGGGATCATGGGACCGAGCCTGGCTCACGATACTACTGACAGTTTTATTTTTCTTTGTTGTACTCTGTATTGTATTGTACTGCTGTGTAACATGTTCTGACTGTTTTCTTAGAACTTGAGACATGTTTCATCATATCTATATAACTGGTTGGTTATCTTTTACTGTAGTTGTTTATATTAAATATGTATGGTTTATTGCTTCCGCTGTTGTTGTATTTTTTATCTTGTATTCCGCTGCGCTACACTTTGACAAATGAGGGCATAGTTTCCCCACTATCATACCTAGGCCCTCGCTGCTAGTTCGAAGCCTCTAGCGTTTGGGGAAATACACTTGAGGTCGTGTGGTGAACCGGGTTTAGGGCACCCGTTGAGTGGCACCCGGATCCGGGATGTTACATATTCTCATTCACTCACAACTTCCATGAGCTATAAACAACAACATGATCTCCTGGAATGATAAAACATCCCAACCCTGATCCTAAAGCATCACAATACACCATGTTACCCTATCCTGATTCGGGAAAAATAAAGATAGGTGATGATTTAAGAAGAAGATTAATCTCTTGAAACGATTTATAGAATTATTCATTCCATTAGAATGTAAAATTATTCTTTTTCAAAGTTTTCATAGGAAGATATAGTCATGAAAAATCACGAAAAAATTAATTGGTAATAACCTAATTGACCAAGAAATCATCATATCTCAAAGAAATTATTTGGCAGTTGCCAAGAGATTATGAACTCTATCTTCTTGATCCACTAAAACACCACTTTTAGAAATTACATGGCCTAGAAAGTATACCTTTTGTATCCAAAAATAAAACTTTGATAATTTGGCATAAAAATGATGATCCCTCAAGATTCCCATCACTATCACCAAGTGTTGTTCAAGCTCAGCCTTTGTCCTTGAATACACCAATATGTCATCCACAAACACCACAAAAAAGAATCAAGATTCCTCTAAAATATACAATTCATCAATTACATAAATACCACTAGTGTATTCATGAGAACAAAAGGTATTAGCACATATTCATAATGGCCATATCTACTTCTGAAATCTATCTTTTGAATATCCTCCTTTCGAACTCACAATTGGTGATATCCTGATCGCAAGTAAATTTTGGAGAACCACTTAGATCCTCTCAATTGATCAAATAGATCATAAATTCATGGAGGTGGATACCTATTATTTATCATAACTTGGTTAATCTTACTATAATCCACAAAAATCTGAAGTTTTCCATCTGCCTTCTTCACAAAAAACTGATACTTCCCATAAAGACTTTCTCGACTAAATGAAATATTTGCTTTACAGATCCTCCAACTACATTTTAAATTCCCTTAATTTATTTGGTTACATCCTATAATATGGAAGGGAAATAGGACTAGCCCCTATAAGGATTTCAATCATAAACTCCACTTCCCTTATAAGTGGTAACCTAGAGAAGTTCTTGGAAAAAACATATGGAAACTGATCAACCATTGTTGAAAAAATGTTACTCTTAATCTCATCCATCGATGCCAAGGTAAAATTTTCCAACTGGAATGAGATTGTTCTAAAATATGGTGCCAACTATCTCATTTTACCCACCTTTACACTCCAGTCTCTATGAAATAGATGTTCAGTGCCATATTTAGTTGTAAAAATAACCCTTATGGTATAAAAATCGATGTGAGACTTGAAAATTGTCAACCAATCCATAACTAGGATTATATTGTAGACATCCATATCTAGAAAAAGAGAAATCCCATTTGAGATCAGATCCATAAACAGTTATAGAACATGATCTACACACAAAATCTCAACATTTCCTTTGACCTAGAGGAGTTTAGCGTTTTATCATAAAAGGAACCATCTCAACTTTTAAACTCAGTGAATTAACAATACGAGAAGTAATAAATCAATGAGATGAACCCATGTTAAAAAAATATTCCATAAGGGTAGAATTAAAAATAATCATACCTCTCACCATAGATGGTCCATCCTGATCACCCATAATTAGTTGCTCAGATCCATACAATTACTTAATTGCTACACTTTGTTCCTTATTTTCCTATTGAGATTTCATTGCCTGAGGGGTCATGGTATTTCTAGAATAACCATGTCTAGATCTACACTATCGATGAGATTTATTTTTCTACCCTATCCCCATCAACGAATATGACACCTACGATACTTGAGAAGTGTTATGAGCACCTGACCTTGGAGCACTATGAAAATAGCATTGTAAATGCCCATTTATTTTTTGCAATTACGGAATTTTCTCACTGGTTCTGTAATATCTTCATGTGATTAAGCAAACCACATTGAAAACATCCATATTTTATCGTGGGTCTCAGAGAAAGTTTCACCGATCCAACCATCAGATTTTGATTCGCGCTCCCACCATGGAAATAGGTTTCCCTCTTCCACTTACTCCTAACATTATAGTTAACACTATTTCCTATGTGTATCAACATACTTCATCCTCCCATAGCTCCTGAGATGTTCTATTAATCCACTATCTCCTTATTGACCATATCTGTATAATCCGTAATATAGATCACAACAATCTTCCAGTGAATCTTATATCTCATCCCTGATTCAAATATGGATTCCTTAAAGGACACACTAGCAGTAACTTCAAGTGTGAATCACACTAAATTCATTAAGTTAGCCGCAAAATCCATGATAGATAGATTTTCCCTCATCAGGCTGAAGAAGTAAATCATTCTTTGAATTTTTAAGGTGTAAGGATAGAATTATTTGTTGATTTTTTTTTCAAAATTTTCCCAACTAAGGCCTTTATCCACTTTATCCTACACAACATTATCCCACCAATAGAATGTAGGATCCTCCAGCATAAAAATGCCATTTTTAATTTCAACTCTATTGGTGTGCTGATGAAATTGAAGATACGATTCATCCTATTCAGCCACACATCTGCCTTATCTGTTTCAGAATCACCCCAAAAAATGGATGGATTCTATTTCTAGAATTTTACAGAATGATCCAATTGTCTTGGATCATCCCTATTTTTCCTTATATCCACAACCTAAAATGCTTAAACAATACTCACAACCATTTATTTTTTCACCTGTGGATGAGGTGCAACCACATTCTCTGTAGCTTCTTCCAGTTGGTTTCTATGATGCCTACCAGGCTCCATTTTCGAGAAAAACAACAAACACCATAATTATCACTCTCTATTAACTAAATTCTTAACAATTTAAAATTACATCACATCATGATATCATAATAATGATTTCCAAAATTAACTATTTTTAGAAAATATAAACTTGTTTTTGAAAATCATACCATTTTTAAAATATGACAACGATGCTCTTTTTCAAAATCTCTCATTTGAAAACCATTTTAACATTTTTCAAAAATCAAATCATTTGCAAAAAATAGTATACCATTACTCACAATGAAATATGAAATCCTATTGGTAATTCATTCCTCTAATGCATTTCATTTTGTCTCATTGGATAAACCTATGATAATGAGATTCCAATTCCTATAAGTTTCTCCAAAAAATTTATGCACCCAACTCCTTGGTAACTTGAAGTTAAACAGAAAAAGGTTAACTATGTATTTTTATGCTCAAAATTTCAAGTCCTGACAATACTACTCCTTTATAAGATCCCAACTCAAGAATAACCAGAATGAATTTCAACTCCAAGACCGACAACAGATATCAAGTCAAAGACCACATGTTTTTGAAAGATATTCAGATGGACCAAGATGACACCACTTGTATCAAATAAATTTTTGGATTAAAAAAAACTGATACCACTTGTAACATCCCTCCCATCATCATTGGATTGAGAAGGTGGAGGAACATTACTTGGCCTTAATAGACATCCCCAAGATGCTAAAGGCTAGAAATAAATTCTGGAGGGCTTCAATACACATGGGGGATGATTTTCCATTTTAAAATAAAACAACCAACCAAACACATCCAAACCAAACAACCCACTATATGATGCATGATATAAATAAAATACAGTATAAAATTTATATCAAAATCAAACTAAACCAAGTACCACAATGGGAGAATAAAATATCAAAGTACATAGTGGAAGACTAAAAAACTCAAAGAGTCCAATAAAAAATCCAAGCTCCAAATATGATCCATGATCTAACTCCACAAAACCACCCAATTATCATAAAGTACAGCTAAATATGTGTGATACTTTAACTTTTCCCATGTCTTGATAAACTACATATGAAAAAGCACCAAAGTTCCAAAGCAGGGGTGAGTAATGAAACTCAGTAGATTTTACCCAATGACTTCCCTACTCACGCCACTAGGATAGAACATGTTATCCCATTTATATAAAACAATTTATATAAAACAATTTCTAAAATATTTTACATCAAAATATAAACAAGTTCCAATGTAAAATAGTTTTCTCAAACAACAACAATTTCCAAACAAAGAAACCCAATAATGTTTCAAAACCATTTCATTAATTCCACTTTGGCATACCCCATTCCAATCCACACATCCAAAAATATATACATACATGATTTGTTATTAAATTTCCATACTCATGAGTGGCTTATCTTCGATCTACCAAGTCCTTACATGGTAATTAAATCCCATGTTCGATTACACCTTTGGCACCAAGCACATGGTCATGTTTCAACTAAGGCCCATAATTAAATATGAACACACACACCAAGTATGCCCAAAAACCATGCCAATATAATCATGCAAAAACCATTTCAATAAAAAAACCCTTTTTTTAGAAACCTTTTTCATAAATTGAATCAAGAAATTATTTTAAAACCATCATTTTGAAATCATTTGTTAGAGCACTTCACATAATAATTCCATGATTTCAAAAAAATCCACAAACCATCGCTAATGAAAGTCTCTACCAGGATTTACACACAAATCTAAAAATAAATTTCAATAAATTTTAAAATAATCCTTCATGTTTTAAATATAGTATTTGAGAGTGAATCTACCTATCTCGGTTTTTATAGAAAAAATGAAGAATGGAATGAAGAATGCCAAAAAAACCAGGCTAAAACTCCACAAATATACCATAGATATCTTCCCCTATCATCAAAAAGACCAAATATCAACCTATTTGGCATCAACTATCATATATCAATCCAAAATAGACATAGATCTAAGAAAACATGAGAGATAGAGAAGAGGATCTAAGAAAAAGCACCAAGAACGACAAAAAACGAAGGCTTACCACAATAATCCAGCTTCTAATCACCAAGAGAAGCCTTTGGATGAACTCTAGATCGATGGGATAATATTACTTGATCTTTTGGAGGAGATAATATCGAGTTAGGGTTGCATAGGAGGAAAAATGATGGAGATAGAGGCAAAAACGCATGAGATCCACAATTTTAGGATCTAAATTTTAACCCGTGCATGGTTAAGAAAACCATGCACTAACTATGTGCAAGCTACTACCTCAAGGGTTGAACATCACATGGTGGGCTTGCAATGTTTCCAAACCATGCACCTACCATGAAAAATCCTACTGTTTAGCAAAGAACTATTTCTTCTAGACTGCTAAACGGTTTGGATAAACCATGTGCAACCTATAGACTATCCCTTTATCCCCTGTATCACTGTGTACAATTTCCTGTAGGTGTTGCATGGTTTTCCCAAGCCATTCACCAATCATGAACTTGTATAAAAGCACAAAAAACACTCCAAAAGTTCCCCAAACTCTCATGAACTTCACCCATATACTTTACATACTTAAAAATCATAAATAAAGGTTTACTTACTTGAAACTAGGGGTGATAAACTTCTTATGTGTTCCATGATTTTCAATTTTCTTGTAAGGAGTTTGAATTTAAAGTATAAAGGACCATTTGGAATTGTGCATATGAAGAAGTATTTTATGTTGAATTTGGAATTGGCGTGGAACTGGCTTGTAAATTTATTTGGAATTAGTTTCAAAAACATGTTTCCCCATTGTAACTTGAAATATTTTTGAAGTTTTGTTTTAAAACTGATATGATGTGAAATCTTGGTTGGAACTTTGTGTTGTATTTGAAATTTGGTTTTGATGTGAAGTGATGTAATTCCCAATTGGCACATTGTGATGTTTTAGAAAATGGTTTTGAAAACCCAGGTAGTGTGAAGCTCAGTTGGTGTTTAATAATGAATGTGAAAGAAATGGATTTTCATGAGATTTGTGATGCTTGGATTATATTTTGAGACCAATGAAACTAGGGATGAGTTCCCCTCTAGTGGATCGTGCACGAGAACATTTTGGTATTGAGTACATTATACATTAGGATATGATCCCCTTTAATGGATCATATATGATAGTTTTATTGATTGTGGTTACAATACCATGTGTTACTAAGTATTTTTCTTATAATTATTATAATGGGATTCATGGGCATCATCTAAAGGGTCGAGTGACGATTTCTGGTAGACCCTAAGTTATACAAGTTAATATCCCTTGGAATTGATAGGGATAGGTGGGATGTTCCACCAGTTTGGTTAGTTAGAATGAGCAGTTGTTTATTGACTATATAATTGCACTATATTCCAAGAGGTGAGTTTGATCCAAGTACGTCCAGGGATCAATCTAGGGGTGTTCAGAAAATTCTCATGAATCACTATTTATATGTTCTGTTTATACCTACTGCTTGTTTGGATATTAGCCCTGCTATTTTATCCCTATTGGATTTTATTTCTTTCACTTTCTGCATATCCCTCTTTGATTACTTGGTATGGATTTGTACTTGGGATTTTTATTTAAAAATGGTTGTGAAAGGTGAAAATATTTTAAAAAGTAAATTCGTGTGTGTTGTTTCAAAAAGAAAACATGTGTAAAGTTGGGTTTGATTTTTTATATTATTAAAAGATTATTTTTGGAGTGTGTTTTAAAACTTGTATTTATAAACTATTTTGGGAAAGGAAATGTATGGACTTTATGGTGATTACCTACTAAGCTGTTTAATATCACACCCTACTAGCGACACTCTGTGTTGGTAGACCTGAGCCAATTTTTAGGTTCATGTTTATGGTTTGATTTTTCCTTGGAGTAGGCTATACTTGTGGTTGGTAGTGATCAATAGGCCACATGGAGTACTTTTTAGCGTGGTCCATTTTTAGTCTTGTATTTAGTTTTTTTTCAACGGTTATTGTATCAGGATATATATGTATATTTATTGAAAATTCATTTTTTTTGGATTTTACTATATGTTTAGTTGGTTTATTTGGGATAAAATTGTTCCCATAGTGATTACTTTGATACCCGACACTAGTTTCTAGCCCGTGGGGATCATGAATTCCATTCAAGACATGTCTCGGACTGGGTCGCATGCTGGGTTGGTGGGAATCCTAGCTTGGTTCGTGAAAAAAATGGCATTAGAGCAGGCCCTATGTTATTTGGGGTGTTAGGTAGTTGTAGACTAGAATTATCAGGACTCGAGAGGTAGGTATGGGAAGGATGCCATGAACCCTTTCCCATTATAATCCTCAAGTTTCCAGGGGTAGTATGAGTTTTGATTATTTTGTTTTTGTTTTTGGATTGAGTGTAAGAGGAATGAAAATGGAGGTGATATGATGTTATTTCATGATCTCACATGGAGTATTGACCCATGTGGAGTTCAAGTACATGGTTCAAGTTCCTAATAGTTATTGATGCTTACTTGAGTCATGAACAACTAACCATGTCACCAGGTTTTGAGTAACCACTAGTTCCTCATTCGGGTGGTTTGGTATGAGTTGTGTTTTATTTTGGGTTTGGTTGGTGTGAGTGGGTTTTTAAAATGAAAACAGAAATTGAAATGAAAATGGTTTCTTTCAAGTGGTTTCAGATTGAAAGGTGGAATGGATTTTGAAAGATAAATTGATTGGGATTTAAAATTTGGTAAATTATTGGGTTTGATGATAAAGTGGTAAGTGTGACCCTTGGTGTTCCTTATTAAAATTTTCATATGCATGGGGATGTGTGGAAGGTGCATGTTGGCATGTTTCCATGGATGATATAAACATAAGTGGAATGAACACATATGTGACAGTTCATAGGATTCCATGGGTGGGTATTTGAAAGAAAAGGTTTGGATTAGTTTTTCCAAAAATGGTTCTTGAAAGGGAAAATAATTTCAGGAATCATTTTTTATTTAAAATATATTTTGGTATTTGGAGAGTGGACTTGGAATAGGGTAGTTTAGAAATTTAAATGAATTGGTGGTTTTTAAAAAGAGGATTTTGTTTGTGCTTATACATTTTTAGATTGTGAGCCTATTGTTGTAGATCAAGAAGATCTTTCTGATTGAGTTTCAGGTTGATGTTCATTTTGGTTTTTTGTTCTTTATGTTATTTAGAGTATGCTTCCCAGAAAGGTCCCCAGAGTTTCTAGTGATTCTTGGAAAATTTATAGTTCTTCTCAGTTGTTTCCTACTATTCATGGTGATCGAGGTCTGTTGGAGGTAGTGGAATGGTTTGAAGAAGTCAAGAGAGTATTCAGATTATTGGGAACTCCCAAAGAGGTTAGGGTATATGCTATTGGGGTTTGTATGAGGGTCCATATTTGGAATAGTGGTGATTTATCCATCATCCATGCAGGTTGGGATGACATGGGTAGTGTTTAATACCACATTTGTTTGATGGTTTATACTTGAAAAGGTGAAGTCAAGGAAGGTGGAAGAGATCTTAAGTATTTAGCAAGGCCAGCAGTCAGTGAAGGACTATATTGAGCACTTTATAGCACTGGTTTCTTTATATCTAGAGATAACATCATTAGATTTTTTGAAGGTCACTACCTTCATTTGGGATCTTCATTCAGTGATCAAGGAGCAAGTTCTCTCATCCAGTGAAGTTCAGTTTCAGAAGCTGGTAGACAAGGTGTTCCTAGCTGAGTTGATTTTTGAAGTGAGGGTAGATGGTAACCTAGTTTCTTTTGAGTAATGTAAAGGATCCCCATCTAGAATAAGGTACATGTAGGAGGAACCTATTCTTTAGGAGTTTCCTTCATTGGTTTTGGCTTCTCATTCATCAGATCATTCACTTGTGTGCTTCTAGTGTGGCTGGTTTGGGCATTCGAAGCTATCTTGTTGAAATCCTCTAAATACTCATCATTGTTGTATCCACTTGGGTCATTTAACTATTTGGTTTTGATACCTTCCATGGGTTTCACCTTATATTGGATGTTTTTGTCTTGGGTTGGGAGTTCTCGGTTTTCTTTGTGGTCAATTTTTCATACTGGTGCTGTCGTTTTTGGGTTTTAATGTTTGTGGTGTTAGTTAAGTTATTATAGTGGGGAGAACTCTCTCATGTTATCCCACTGTTCCACATGCTGTTGTTTTCTTTATAAATGTTTGGGTGTGACTTGTGAAGCAAAAGGTCACCCTGAGGTTCATGGTTTTGCTCAGATGTATTTGGTTTTAGTACTGAGTTTTTTTAATATTTTGGTTGGGTGAATTTATGGGGGAATAAAGTGATTGTGGTTGGGATAATTGTCACACTTAGACATAGGAAATCCTTTTATTTTATTCTTTTCTTGGATTTTTATATTCTAGTGGAGGTTTAGGTTGAGTCTCAGTTTGATTTTTTGAGTTTTTATTGAAAAATGTAAGCTTTTTGCTTGTCAAAAAGGAGTACAAAGTTAAGGGAAACTATGCGACTTCAACTAGGTAACCATGTGGATTAAGCCTAGTGCTCGGGGCTTGGACCAAAGCCTACACATGGTTAAGTAAACCATTTGGAAAGTATGTGGTTTGGTTCTGGAATTGGGTAGAGGTGTTTGGAATGATTGGTGCATGGTTTTGGAAATTGTGTATCTAGCCCATGTGGTGTTCCCTTTTTTTTCTAGTAGAGGTCTCATGGATGGCACATAGTTTTTCAAACCATGAGGAAAAACAATGTGAGTTTCCTAGATCATTAAAAATGTTAAATTACCTATTTTACTCTCTGGTTTTTAAACCCCATTTCAGGATTCTTCTCCCTTTCCCTACCTAGGCACACCATGGGAGCCTCAAAGTTCCTTCTTTCTTTCACTCCTTCCATTTTTGAAGCCCCTTGATGGTTCCTAAGGTGATTTTTATGTTTTTTGCTCAATTACACTATCTTCCTCCCCTACTCTCTTGGTTTCTTGGTTCTTATTTGGTGGGGTTCCATGTTGGCAAAGCCCTAAGGGTGAGGGATTATGTGTGGGTCATTTTATTTGGTTCTAGGATGTAAAGATTGTCTCTTGGGGGTGAATTATTCCTTCCCTATAATTTTCACGGAATTCACACATAATTGAGGTAGGTGTTTTCATCCAATTCCTTTCTAGAACATTATATTTTATGCTTTATATTTCCTAAATAATTAATAAAAATTTTCTCTTTCTTGAGACGTGTTAGTATAAATTTACTTGGTGTTTTTGTTGTGGTGAATTGGAAAAAATGGTTTTCAAAGGTCTTATTTATCTATGCTTATTTTTACATGCACACAAGGTGTTTGTTAAAATGCCAATTGAGTTTTAAAGTGAATTTGAGAACTTGTGGTGTTATTTGGAACTGCTTATGTTTCGATAGCTTGGCTAAAGTTATGAATTGGTTATTCTGTGTAGTTTGGAATCCTATTTATTGTATCATGATTTGTGGTAAAATGCTTTGGAAAAATTCTACTAGTTTTTAAATTCTTATTGGTGACGTTGTAATTGTGTGACTTGTTGTGTTGGTTTAAGAGAAAGTGGTGTTTCTTGAAAATTGTTTTGGATGATTTAATGGACACTTGAAGTGTGTCATTGGTTGTTGGCACATCCATGGGTGCCTGAGGTTCACACATGGATGGGAATTCAAATGACGATGACACTTAAGAGTGATATTATTTTTCTAAAAATGTTTCCTTGGTTTCCAAATGGTGTGATGATTCTCCTTGAGAATTTGAATGTGGTTTCAAATATGCTCTCAGATTCTTGGTCCATTTGGAATTTTACAATTTGATTAGTCCCTAAAATGATAAAAATGCCCATTTGGAACTTCTTGGGGGTTCCATGTTTTCACCTAGATTAGAATGAGTTTGAATTTGAATTATAGAGGCCCATTTGGTATTGCTCATCTGAAATGGTGTTTTATGTTGACTTTGGAATTAGTGTGGAAGTGGATTGTAAATTTATTTGGAATTGATTTTGGAAATGTGTTTCCCGATTGGGACTTGAAATATTTTTTGAGTTTTTTTTAAAACTCATATGATGTGAAAGCCCGGTTGGGGCTTTGTGTTGTCTCTGAAAAGTGGTTTTGATGTGAAGTGATGTAAATGACCAATTGGAACATTGTGATGTTTTGGAAAATGGTTTGAAAAAACTGGGTAGTGTGAGGCCCGGTTGGTGTTTAATAATGATTGTGAAAGAAATGGTTTTTCATGTGAGTTGTGATGCTTGACTTATATTTTGAGACCACTGGAACATGGGATGTGTTCCCCTCTAGTGGCTCATGCATGGGAACATTGTGTTGGAACCAAGGCTGCTCTTTGCTAATAATGGAGGTTAGTTTTTGTTTGTTGTCAATCTACACATGGATGAATAGGGAGTTTGCAAAGAATATGGTCATACGTTTGAGGCTAAAAGAAGTTTTTAAGGTTGTAACACCCGAGACTTTTATGTTATCATCAAAGGAATCTTTTTCTACACAACACTTGCTTGGCTTGCTTTACACGCAATCGCGACCTTCCTCGATAGCTTGCGTCGTACGCAATACTGAGTTTCACTAAACAACAATATGCTATTAAAACTAGCCGTTATGAATAGTAATAACCACTTTTTGAAATTTTATAAATTTTATTTTTCAAAATGGACTTCATTTTTGGACTCAGAATATCGAAATTAGCCTAGGGTGAAATTTTGGTATTTTTCTGAAAACTTTCAATTTTTGATGAATAGTGAAACCACTAAGTGGTAGGTTAAAAACTGAATTTTGCATAAAACTTAATTTTACCGCTTCTGTGAATGGAATTTCAAAAATCCGAGAGACACGGTTAATATCAAGGACTAAAATGTGGTTCAATGAGATGAAAATAATTTTTTTGGTGAATAGTAACTTTTTACTATTTTTACCGCGGTTAATAGTAAATAGGGTAACTAAGGGTAAATATGATATTAATATTACCCTAACACATGTCCTAATTCTATTGGACAAGTGTAATTCGACCAAAAACAAACTTAGGAATAAAATATGACCATTTAGGCCCACTTGGATTAGATTAGGATATTTATTATTAATTTATTTAAAGAAGGGTTAAAATAGTTAAAATCAAAGTTTAATAAGTAAATCATTTTTAATATAGGGTTATACATAAGATAAATTCGATTGTAAATATTCATTAGAAAGCTAAAAAGATTTCCTAAATGATGGTATTTTATTTGTAATTTTTAGACATCAAATAATTTAATTTAATTATGACACAAAGATGATGCAGTAATTATCTTATTAATGAAATATTGAAAAAATTGATAATATAAATACCAAAATAAATGTAATTTGAGACTTTTTATGAATTCCACTAATTTTCTAGGTTACTATGATATATTAGTAATGATTTAATTAACTTGGTTCGAACATATAATTCTGTTATGACTTTCACAAAAATCATATATCAAATAGTGTCAAAATTGACACAAAATAGTTTTTAAATCAAATATTATATTATTAATTGTTATTTTATTCCTAAAAATCTATGGTTCGGCCAAATGACTTAGATAAGGATATATATATTAATAATAAACAATTTGGGGTTCGTTTGGCATATTATAGTAAGTGTATTAACCATATAGTGAAAGAAAACAAAAAGACACGGTAAAAGTTAAATTAATTAACTTAGAGTTAAATCTAATTGATAAGGTTAAAATAATACCCTAAACTTGTCTAAATCCTATTGGTTGATAGGATTTCGACCCATCCCCACTTTAGCTTCGAAATAAGACCCTTTGGAACCATTATAAACCGATTTTGACTTTAATATAAAATAATATTTTGAGATATTCCTAAGGTGCCCCTCTCCTCCCTTATAAAAGGGCACCTCCTCCCCCTCCTCCTCACACCAATTTGAGCACTAAAGCTCGGCCAAACCCTGCCATTTTCTCCTCTCCACTTCCCTAGAATAATCATAGAGGTCCTGGTCTTCTCCAAAGACCAATCTTAGTTCCTTAAGTGGAGGATTCAAAGAGGCGTTCCAAAGAAGAGGTAATATCCATTACCGATCTTTTCAATTTCATTCTTCTTCAACTTCTTCTTCTTTAGTTGTTTCATGATAAAGTAATAACATCAGTATTACTTACATACTGATATGTTATTATAAATATGAAACAACCCTAATTCACCTTCTATCCATCCTACGGAAAAAATGAAATCACCGCGCGTGCGTACGTACGGAATACCGTCTCCACGCCGTGGTGTAATCTATTTTCCACCATCACCTTACAAGGATGGGTATAATGGTGTAATGAGTAACTATATATGATTATTATTAAGTAATATTGATACTGAAATAATATATATATATACTCCAAAACAATTCCACGATCATAGGAACGATATCATCACTCGTGCGTACGTACGGAATACCGTCTCCACGATGTGATGCGACTCGTTCTACATGATCTTCATTTCATAATGATTATATAAATGAATTGAATGAATGAATATGGTATATACTACACTAATACCATTCTGGAAATGAATTATCTATAACCTAAAGATAAGAATAAGAATTTATTCGACAAAACACGCATAAGAACAAAAAGTTATAAAGACCCGAGTAACAAGTAACAATGAAATATTACTAACAAGAAGCTAATAATATGACCATATATGATATCATATAAATATGTATGATTCTGGAATAAGTCAATAACATTATTTAAACCATTATACAGGAGCTTCGGACACGTACAAAGCAAATTGGACCTAAGGTAAGGGAAATATCACAATCTCATTTTTATCCGAGATTGTTTATTCGTAAGTATTTACTGGGGTGTATTTTATCATCCACATCCATGTTCCCTCAATATGAAATATTGTTTCCATCCACTTGCAATAGTTTAAATCCAATTTTACCCTTATGTGAGTTTTTAGTAAAGAATATGAAAGGAATCTTTTGTCGTTTTTCCGTACGAGGTACTTTTTGACTTTTCCGACAAAAGTACGAAGAATGTTTTTTTTTTAACTTATACGGCATGAATGGATTTTTAAAACATTATTTCCAAGAAGCTTCCTTTACAAGTTTTCAAGTTTATTTTTAATCAACTTCTTTTATTTTAAAGTTGTATGACATGTTATGAAAGGAAAATTGTTTTTGAAGAAGAAAGGATATTTTCCTCAAGAATTCAATACAAGTGTTTTATCAAAATTATTTTCCATCTAAGATAATAAAGGGTTCTGTTTCTATCCATATTTTTACATTGGTTTGACTATGTTGTGATGGAATTATGTTTATGAATTCCTTTATCATATATGAATTGATTTATGATGTCATGATGTTTCAAGAATCCCATTTTTGTTATATGTGTTATGCGATGATGTATGTTTTATGATTATGTGGCACACATAAGAAAGGATTCATTATAAGATGGGTGGGACCTATATCTCCCTCCAATGCATTGGGTAAAGATTTTATATCTCATGAGATAGGCATGGCTGGAACGGAAGGTTATTTCGGTTCAGTGATACAAGACTGAAACGAGGAGTGAACTCGGTTCAGAAAGGGACTTTGTCCACTAAGATAGTCTTGGCAATGAGTCATGACTAACAAGAAATGATTTTCCATGATTATGTGTGCATGCCACAAAGTTTCAAGTTTTATGTTATGATTATGGGGATCTCATTTTCACTTCTATGATTTATTCCATGTTAAGATATTATGATCTCTTTTGCAGGTTTTGATCTTCATAAAGATATGATATGATTTTTATTTCCTTTATTTGCCCTTGCTGAGCATTTGAGCTCACCCTTTTATGTTTTCTTTTCCCCAGGTCAGGAAGATGGATATTAAATTGAATATGCTAAAAGGGACCCTAGATATGATGAAATAAACGGGAGATACTGTAGAAGATTTATGAACCAGTTGTTTATGTTTCCCAGTTTCTAAAGACACTATACCTATACGGTCCTTTGTGGTTTTGTCATATGTTGTAATAAGTGTGCTTCAATTTTGAAGTATTAACAATGTATGTAAAGTATGGGTCGTTATAGTTGGTATCAGAGGAAAGGTATAGTCAACCTTTGGAAACTAGGATGTGAAAGCCTTAGTAAGAACCCAAAGGATAAGTCTAAGCATAGAACACAATCTTAGTGTTTTAGAAATGGCCTTGAATAACCTAGGATAAGACCTTAAGCATGAAAATTTTATTCTTGAATTATGTGGTTTCCTATTATAATTAGTGTTGCTCACACTATTCTTCTTGGTTTTAGTAAATGGCTGGAACCCGAAGGAACCGTGTTAATGCGGAATGCGATGGGCAATGCAATGATTGTCCCCCTGAGCAACCAAACGATATGGGAGCTGGAATGCAAAATCTTGTAGCCATGCTCACACAACTTTCTCAAGCTATGAATCATGCAGGATTTCCAAACGAGCAAAGGAGGGAGCAACATTCTGTTGAATCCTTCATGAGGCAGCGTCCACCTTCTTTCAGCGGGTCTACTGATCCATTAGTTGCTGAACAATGGATTAGTACTACTGAAAAGATATTTTCAGTTCTTCAATGTTCTGAGCATGATAAAGTCATCCTAGCAGTGTATCGTTTGGAAGGAGATGCTGATCAATGGTGGAATCTTGTTAAGAATACGAGGCAAAGGGATGAAATTGAGTCTATGGAATGGGACGAGTTCAAGAACTTATTTTTCAATAAGTACTTCCCTCGTATTCTCCGAACAAAGATGGAGAAAGAGTTCCTTGAACTGAAGCAAAGGGATGATGAATCTGTTAGTACCTATGAAGCAAATTTTACAAGACTTGCAAGGTACGCTTCTGGTATTATTATCCAACCTGAGAGTAAGATCGATCGATTCTTTAGTGGCTTAAAACCAAGTCTTCGAAGGGCGTTAGCCATAAGGGACTTCAATAGCTACGAGGAAATCGTTCGATGTGCTCTCAAAGTCGAGATGGAGATTGGAGTAACCCATCAGTCACATGGGTTTGATAAGAAGAGGAAGATGGAATTCAAAGAAAAATATAAAGAGCACACGGAAAAGAAGATGAACTTTCCCTTATGCTCAAAGTGTGGAAAGAAACATGGAGGGAGTTGTCTTAAAGGGACAAGTAAATGTTTTAAATGTGGAAAGGAAGTTCATCGGGCATTCGAATGCCGTGATAATGGGAAGAAGATGTCTAATGACGCAAACAAAGGAAGGGATACACAGAATGAACCTACAACACTTCAATGTTTCAAGTGCAAGGAGATGGGGCATTATGCCAATCAATGCCCAAATCCAAGGGTTGATGATGATGGTCGACGTCAACAAACTCTTAAGGCTAAAGACAAAGGAAAGTCACATGCAATTTCTATCAGCGAGGTGGAGTACGATAACGATGTGGTGAAAGGTACACTTACCACCCACTCTAAAGTAGCAAATGTTTTATTTGATTCTGGATCCACCCACTCTTTTATTTCTGAAAAATTTTCTAAGGGTATCACCGTATTACCTCAACAATTAGATGTTGAGTTAGCTGTGACAACACCTAATGGCACATCAATCGCATCAGAAGTTTATAATTCTTCTCCGATCGAAGTTTGTGGGAAAGTGCTTCCTGCAAATCTTGTGATCCTTCCTTTAGTGGAATTTGATGTGATTCTTGGCATGGATTGGCTTTCTCTACATAGAGCTCATATCGATTGCCAAAGAAGGGAAGTCACATTTCATATTCCAGATCAATCTACGATCGTCTATCAATGCAAGGATGAACATAACCTTCCAGTGGAAATTTCTTCCATCTTATGGGTATTGATTCCACTAAATGAAGGTTATTTATCTCAAATGGTTGGTGAGAAACTCACGATTAATAATATGCCCATTGTACGGGAGTTTGATGATGTCTTTCCGGAGGAATTACCGGGTCTTCCACCAAATCGTGAAGTTGAGTTTTCAATAGAACTCGTACCGGGTGCTTTGCCTATTTCAAAGACACCTTATAGAATGGCCCCAATTGAGTTGCAGGAATTGAAGAAGCAACTCCAAGAGAATCTTGATAAGGGATTCATACGCCCTAGTGCGTCACCTTGGGGAGCACCTGTTCTATTTGTTAAGAAGAAAGATGGATCAATGAGACTCTGCATTGATTATCGAGAACTTAACAAGATCACTATCAAGAACAAATATCCTCTCCCACGCATTGATGACTTATTTGACCAACTACGCGGAGCTCAATACTTTTCCAAGATTGATCTTCGTTCAGGGTATCATCAATTAAGGGTCAAAAGGGAGGATATACCAAAGACGGCTTTCCGTACAAGGTATGGACACTATGAATTTATAGTGATGCCATTTGGTCTTACTAATGCCCCTGCTATCTTCATGGATCTAATGAATAGAGTATTTAGAGACTATCTTGATCAATTTGTGGTAGTCTTTATAGACGATATTCTTGTCTATTCAAAGAGCAAGGAAGAGCATGAAGATCACTTGAGAATTATATTGAAGACCCTGAGAAAGGAGAAGCTTTATGCCAAATTTACCAAGTGTGAATTTTGGCTTCAAAAAGTTGCATTTTTGGGTCATATAATCTCAAAAGAGGGGATATCTGTGGATCCAGCAAAAACAGAGGTTATCGAAAGATGGTCAAGACCAACAACAGTAACTGAGATCCGAAGTTTTCTTGGTTTGGCTGGATATTATCGACGTTTTGTAAAAGATTTTCCACGATTACCTAATCCACTCACCAAGTTGACTCGGAAAGGAGTTAAGTTTGTCTGGACAGAGGAATGTGAAGAGAATTTCAAGGAGTTGAAAAGAAGGTTATCCAGTGCACCTGTGCTCACACTGCCTTGTAGTGGAGAAAGGTTTGTGATCTACAGTGATGCATCCAAGAAGGGATTGGGGTGTGTTCTTATGAAAAATGATATGGTGATAGCTTATGCCTCACGACAGTTGAAAATCCATGAGCAAAATTACCCAACACATGATTTGGAGTTGGCTGCGGTAATCTTTGCATTAAAGATTTGGAGGCATTACCTTTATGGTGAAAGGTGTGATATTTATACTGATCATAAAAGTTTAAAGTATATTTTCACACAAAAGGAGTTGAATATGCGTCAAAGAAGATGGTTGGAGCTGATTAAGGATTATGACTGCTCAATCCATTACCACCCTGGGAAAGCAAACAAGGTGGCAGATGCATTAAGTCGACAAGACCATGCTAGTTTATCCATGATGAGGATCACAAAAGATCCAATATTTATGGATTTACAAAGGATGGATCTTGGAATTATAATGGAAAGGGAAAAATCTTATCTTTCCCAAATGAATGTTCAACCATCTATACATGTGAAGATTAAAGAGGCACAGAAAGAAGATGTCGAGTTACAAAAGAAGGTGAGAAATGTTCCTGAATTCAACCTTGATTGTGATGGGATAATAAAGTTCAGGAATCGGGTTTGCGTTCCTCCCATCCCCGAATTAAAGAATGAGCTGCTGGATGAGGCTCATAGTTCATCATTCTCTATTCATCCTGGAAGCACGAAGATGTATAGGGACCTGAAAGAGTACTTCTGGTGGGATGGCATGAAAAGAGATGTTGCTGAGTATGTCTCTCGATGCTTGATTTGTCAACAAGTTAAAGCTGAGAGACAGAAGTCTAAGGGGATGTTACAACCATTACCCATACCCGAATGGAAATGGGAAAACATCACTATGGACTTTGTCACAGGACTTCCTAAAACATCCAAAGGCAATAATGCTATCTGGGTCATAGTTGATCGTCTTACAAAGTCTGCACACTTCATTGCTATTAGAGAGGATTTCTCTCTAGATCAGCTTGCCAGGATATATGTAAAGGAAGTGGTAAGATTGCATGGAGTACCACTTTCTATTATATCTGATCGAGATCCGAGATTTACCTCGAAGTTCTGGCGAAGTCTTCAGCATACTCTGGATACAGAGTTGAGTTTCAGCACTGCTTATCATCCCCAGACAGACGGTCAGTCTGAGAGAACAATTCAAACCCTAGAAGATATGTTGAGAGCTTGCTCTATGGATTTCAAAGGAGGTTGGGATCAACACCTACCTTTGGTGGAATTTTCTTATAATAATAGCTTTCACTCCAGTATTCAGATGGCTCCTTATGAAGCTCTCTATGGAAAGAAATGCAGGACTCCAACTTGCTGGGATGAAGTTGGGGAAAGAAAGCTATTAGGACCTGATCTCGTTGATGAAATGGCAGAAAAGGTTAGATCTATTCAACAACACATAAGAGCAGCTCAGAGTCGACAGAAAAGTTATGCCGACAACCGAAGAAAAGACCTAGAGTTTGAAGTGGGCGATAAAGTGTTCTTACGAATATCTCCCTGGAAGAGGGTTATGAGATTTGGAAAGAAGGGGAAGTTGAGCCCTAGATATATCGGTCCTTTTGAAATACTGGATCGTGTTGGGAAGGTAGCTTACCGATTGGCGCTTCCACCGAATCTCTCTCAAGTTCACGATGTGTTCCACGTATCTCTCCTGAGAAAGTACATACCAGATCCTTCACATGTACTCAGCTCAGAAGTTGTACCGCTGGAGCAAGATCTTTCTTATGAAGAACAGCCGATAGAGATTCTAGATCGTAGCGAAAAAGTCCTACGAAACAAGACCACTCGCTTGGTGAAAGTTTTATGGAGAAACCACCAACTTGAAGAAGCTACATGGGAGCTTGAGGATATGATGAGGGAGAAGTATCCTCATTTGTTTGTTGCAAAGTGACGAATTTCGAGGGCGAAATTCTTTTTAAGGGGGGTATAATGTAACACCCGAGACTTTTATGTTATCATCAAAGGAATCTTTTTCTACACAACACTTGCTTGGCTTGCTTTACACGCAATCGCGACCTTCCTCGATAGCTTGCGTCGTACGCAATACTGAGTTTCACTAAACAACAATATGCTATTAAAACTAGCCGTTATGAATAGTAATAACCACTTTTTGAAATTTTATAAATTTTATTTTTCAAAATGGACTTCATTTTTGGACTCAGAATATCGAAATTAGCCTAGGGTGAAATTTTGGTATTTTTCTGAAAACTTTCAATTTTTGATGAATAGTGAAACCACTAAGTGGTAGGTTAAAAACTGAATTTTGCATAAAACTTAATTTTACCGCTTCTGTGAATGGAATTTCAAAAATCCGAGAGACACGGTTAATATCAAGGACTAAAATGTGGTTCAATGAGATGAAAATAATTTTTTTGGTGAATAGTAACTTTTTACTATTTTTACCGCGGTTAATAGTAAATAGGGTAACTAAGGGTAAATATGATATTAATATTACCCTAACACATGTCCTAATTCTATTGGACAAGTGTAATTCGACCAAAAACAAACTTAGGAATAAAATATGACCATTTAGGGCCACTTGGATTAGATTAGGATATTTATTATTAATTTATTTAAAGAAGGGTTAAAATAGTTAAAATCAAAGTTTAATAAGTAAATCATTTTTAATATAGGGTTATACATAAGATAAATTCGATTGTAAATATTCATTAGAAAGCTAAAAAGATTTCCTACATGATGGTATTTTATTTGTAATTTTTAGACATCAAATAATTTAATTTAATTATGACACAAAGATGATGCAGTAATTATCTTATTAATGAAATATTGAAAAAATTGATAATATAAATACCAAAATAAATGTAATTTGAGACTTTTTATGAATTCCACTAATTTTCTAGGTTACTATGATATATTAGTAATGATTTAATTAACTTGGTTCGAACATATAATTCTGTTATGACTTTCACAAAAATCATATATCAAATAGTGTCAAAATTGACACAAAATAGTTTTTAAATCAAATATTATATTATTAATTGTTATTTTATTCCTAAAAATCTATGGTTCGGCCAAATGACTTAGATAACGATATATATATTAATAATAAACAATTTGGGGTTCGTTTGGCATATTATAGTAAGTGTATTAACCATATAGTGAAAGAAAACAAAAAGACACGGTAAAAGTTAAATTAATTAACTTAGAGTTAAATCTAATTGATAAGGTTAAAATAATACCCTAAACTTGTCTAAATCCTATTGGTTGATAGGATTTCGACCCATCCCCACTTTAGCTTCGAAATAAGACCCTTTGGAACCATTATAAACCGATTTTGACTTTAATATAAAATAATATTTTGAGATATTCCTAAGGTGCCCCTCTCCTCCCTTATAAAAGGGCACCTCCTCCCCCTCCTCCTCACACCAATTTGAGCACTCAAGCTCGGCCAACCCCTGCCATTTTCTCCTCTCCACTTCCCTAGAATAATCCTAGAGGTCCTGGTCTTCTCCAAAGACCAATCTTAGTTCCTTAAGTGGAGGATTCAAAGAGGCGTTCCAAAGAAGAGGTAATATCCATTACCGATCTTTTCAATTTCATTCTTCTTCAACTTCTTCTTCTTTAGTTGTTTCATGATAAAGTAATAACATCAGTATTACTTACATACTGATATGTTATTATAAATATGAAACAACCCTAATTCACCTTCTATCCATCCTACGGAAAAAATGAAATCACCGCGCGTGCGTACGTACGGAATACCGTCTCCACGCCGTGGTGTAATCTATTTTCCACCATCACCTTACAAGGATGGGTATAATGGTGTAATGAGTAACTATATATGATTATTATTAAGTAATATTGATACTGAAATAATATATATATATACTCCAAAACAATTCCACGATCATAGGAACGATATCATCACTCGTGCGTACGTACGGAATACCGTCTCCACGATGTGATGCGCCTCGTTCTACATGATCTTCATTTCATAATGATTATATAAATGAATTGAATGAATGAATATGGTATATACTACACTAATACCATTCTGGAAATGAATTATCTATAACCTAAAGATAAGAATAAGAATTTATTCGACAAAACACGCATAAGAACAAAAAGTTATAAAGACCCGAGTAACAAGTAACAATGAAATATTACTAACAAGAAGCTAATAATATGACCATATATGATATCATATAAATATGTATGATTCTGGAATAAGTCAATAACATTATTTAAACCATTATACAGGAGCTTCGGACACGTACAAAGCAAATTGGACCTAAGGTAAGGGAAATATCACAATCTCATTTTTATCCGAGATTGTTTATTCGTAAGTATTTACTGGGGTGTATTTTATCATCCACATCCATGTTCCCTCAATATGAAATATTGTTTCCATCCACTTGCAATAGTTTAAATCCAATTTTACCCTTAGGTGAGTTTTTAGTAAAGAATATGAAAGGAATCTTTTGTCGTTTTTCCGTACGAGGTACTTTTTGACTTTTCCGACAAAAGTACGAAGAATGTTTTTTTTTAACTTATACGGCATGAATGGATTTTTAAAACATTATTTCCAAGAAGCTTCCTTTACAAGTTTTCAAGTTTATTTTTAATCAACTTCTTTTATTTTAAAGTTGTATGACATGTTATGAAAGGAAAATTGTTTTTGAAGAAGAAAGGATATTTTCCTCAAGAATTCAATACAAGTGTTTTATCAAAATTATTTTCCATCTAAGATAATAAAGGGTTCTGTTTCTATCCATATTTTTACATTGGTTTGACTATGTTGTGATGGAATTATGTTTATGAATTCCTTTATCATATATGAATTGATTTATGATGTCATGATGTTTCAAGAATCCCATTTTTGTTATATGTGTTATGCGATGATGTATGTTTTATGATTATGTGGCACACATAAGAAAGGATTCATTATAAGATGGGTGGGACCTATATCTCCCTCCAATGCATTGGGTAAAGATTTTATATCTCATGAGATAGGCATGGCTGGAACGGAAGGTTATTTCGGTTCAGTGATACAGGACTGAAACGAGGAGTGAACTCGGTTCAGAAAGGGACTTTGTCCACTAAGATAGTCTTGGAAATGAGTCATGACTAACAAGAAATGATTTTCCATGATTATGTGTGCATGCCACAAAGTTTCAAGTTTTATGTTATGATTATGGGGATCTCATTTTCACTTCTATGATTTATTCCATGTTAAGATATTATGATCTCTTTTGCAGGTTTTGATCTTCATAAAGATATGATATGATTTTTATTTCCTTTATTTGCCCTTGCTGAGCATTTGAGCTCACCCTTTTATGTTTTCTTTTCCCCAGGTCAGGAAGATGGATATTAAATTGAATATGCTAAAAGGGACCCTAGATATGATGAAATAAACGGGAGATACTGTAGAAGATTTATGAACCAGTTGTTTATGTTTCCCAGTTTCTAAAGACACTATACCTATACGGTCCTTTGTGGTTTTGTCATATGTTGTAATAAGTGTGCTTCAATTTTGAAGTATTAACAATGTATGTAAAGTATGGGTCGTTATAAAGGTGGCGTAGTTTCCCAGTGTTTGCCAAATTTTTGGGCCTAAAAAATTTAGATTTTGGTTACGGTTCACAACAACAGTATACGGTGAAGGAACGCGATACGCGGTGTAGGCGCACGGTACGTGGTGAAGGCGCGCGATACGTGGTGAAGGCGTGTGGTACGCGGTGAAGGCGCGCGATACGCGGTGAAGGCACGCGGCACGCAGTGAAGGTGCACGATACGTGGTGAAGGAGCATGGTACGCGGTGAAGGCACGCGGTATGTGGAATGGTGTACAGAACTGCAAATAGTTCACAATGATGGTACATGGTGAAGGTGTGCGGTACATGAAATGCTTCCAAAAATGGTTCGCAGTTATGATACATAGTGAAGAGATACAATACACTGACCGACAGACATATGGTATGTGGAAGGATAATGGTTCACAATAAAGGTTTGCTGTTCAGAGGATTGTAGAATGTAGTGGAGGCTAACAATACACAGACGGAGTTTAGTTTACATTGAATATTATCCCACATTGAAAATTTGGTTAAATCAGATTACCGACATTTGCAGAGTTATGTGCCTATTTAAGGAGAAGTATCCCCCTTTGTTAAGGGATGGGATTGGAGATCAAAATTTTGGGAAGAAATTCAGTGAATTCTGAAGTAGTATGTGGATGAAAGGATGGTACATAGAGAGAATCATCCACATAAGGAAATTAGTTAGTGGAAGAGAGTGCGGTTCATGCAAGAATCTCTCATAGTATGCGGTCGAGGAAGGCAATACATAGAGTAGGAATGTGCGTGGAGGAGTAGAGAAGTACATGGAGTAAGGACGTATGTAGAGTATGACGGTATGTGGAGGAGTGGAGAAATACGTGGAGTAGGGCAGTATGTGAAGAAGGACAGTTCGCGGAGGAGTTGTACGGTACGTAGAAACAAATGGACGGTATGCAGAAACAGTTGGATGGTACATGAAAATAGTAGCGGTATGCAAAAACAGTAGTGGTACGCAGAAACAACAGAAATACATAGAACACCCAAGGAAGCCTAAAAATTGACCAAATCAGTTTGAGAAATTAATTTCCATAACATAAAAGTGTACATGAAATAAATTACATCTATAGGTTATTGAGAGACTTCAAAAGAGAATCCATTTACATTTGAGGATGCATGATCTAATTCTAAACCATTTAAGCAACCTTCAAGTCGTTAAACTAAGTGAATATTCTTCCAATGCAGTGAGCAAGGGTAATTTAGTGGAAGTGATCCGAGTGATGTAGTGTGCTATACCTAAAAACTTGTAAAGGCAGTTCACCTAACACAGAGTGACTGTGCTAAAATCTTGTAATCCAAAACTTGTGAAGATTCGTGGTTTTTAGTACGACCAAAACACTGTCAGTGTATGCTCCTTGTATGTAGCCCTTAGTGGTGTACCAAGTAAATTTTTTGTGTCTTTGCTTTGCATGTGATTGTTTATTTTCTAAACTTCCTCTTCAGAAAGGTTAAACAGGTTCCTAACAATGTGGGAACAAGATCCATCAGTTTAAAAGAAAAATTTGACACCCTAATTCACCCCTCCCCTCATAAGGTGTTTCAGGTTCCTTCAAGTGGTATTAGAGAGTAAAGGTTGTTTATGTTGAATATATCTATCATAGAAAATATAATCAATGTTAGGGGAGTTCCCCTCTTCACTAGAAGTAATTTCCAAATATGGAAAAATAAGATGATATATCAACTAAGATCTCTTGGAATAGAAGTATTATTTTCTACTGCATAGGGAATTCAAGTCACTGATCCTACAAGACTATTGATGACAGATACAGATAGGAAATTTCTTGATGCTGATGAAAAAGTATAGAATGATCTCATTACATCCCTTTCTAATTAGATTTATCTAAAGGTAATGAGTTTCCCATCTTCCAAGTCAATTTGGGATAAACTAGAGAATATTTATGAATGATATAGAAAAGTTAAGGAGAAAAAACTTCAAGTACTACACAAAAGGATTGATGATCTAAAGATGCACCCTAATGAGAATGCAGAATCCCTTTTCAATCGAATAACTGATGTTGTAGGAGAAATCCGATGTCTGGGTGAAGAAATCAAGTACATTGACATAGTGAAGAAAATATTGATAAGAATTCCACCCCTTTACAATGAAAATGTCTCATCCCTTGAGGAAAGATATCTCTCAAAACTCTTAGTGAACGATCTTCTGAGAAATCTATTAGCTTATGAAATGAGAATCAAACTAGAAGAAGTAACAACTCATGTGAGCGAGGAAATGGAATTAAAAGACATGAAAAAACTAAAAGTTTTAGGAGATAATGGTGATGAAGATGATGAGGAAAAGAAAAATATTTCTCTCATTGAAATGAATCTCAAGAAGGGAAGAGGTAAATTTGAAGGCAAGCTACCTCTGTATTTCATTCACTGTGGAAGTGTTGGACATATTGCCTCTCAGTGATAAAAAAAATTTGATAATAAAGAGAGCGAAGTTGAAAACATGGAGAAGACTTAGAAAAGATTCTTCAAAAAGGGAAACTTTAAATTTTCAAATAAAGTATAGAAGAAGAGTTTTGAATATGAGGAGGAAGATGATGATAATGAGTTCTATGAGGAAGAAGAACAAGAATTTAAGACTAGAAACCATGCCTCCATGATGGATACTATTGAAAAGTCAGAACCATTGATAGATAAAGCTATATATAATCAGTTGACTACTAATGATGATCCCAAGTTGAAACTTAAGGATGATTTTGGTAAGCTTGAGACTAAATGTAAGAGATGAAATAAGTGGAAATAAATGGTGGTGGAATAATCAGAATATATTGATCAGCTGTAAGTGAAAATTGAACGACTGGATGAACTGGTGAAAGTACAATCATCAATCCTTGAAATCACTGATGATGCTGTGGAACTAAAAATCAAATTTGAATAACAATAAAAGGTCATTAATGAACTTACATCGAGACTGTAGGAGAAGTCCAAGACCTACAAAAACGGGCAATAACAGCTCTAAAATCGGGCTTTAACAGCGCTAGAAAAGCGCTGTAAATCTCAGCGCTGATAAAAGGGGGGGGGGTCCTTTAACAGCGCTAAAAAAGCGCTGTTAAATGTCACCTTTAATGGAGCTAAAAAAGCGCTGTTAAAGGTATCCTTTAACAGCGCTAAAAAGCACTGTTAAAGGAAACCTTTAACAGCGCTAAAAAAGCGCTGTTATATGTTGCCTTTAACAGCGCTTTTTTAGCGCTGTTAAATATCTCCTTTAACAGCGCTTTTTTAGCGCTGTTAAATGTCGCCTTTAACAGCGCTAAAAAAGCGCTGTTAAATCCCTGCCTGCTGCTAATAAAAAACCTGCACTAGTACAGCCAGCCGAGCAGACCTGCACAAAAACCAGTATATCAACCACAGACCTGCACAAAAACCAGTATATCAACCACAAGCATGTCATCAACCGATCACAACCCAACCAAACAGTGTTATTACCATGAGTTAGATACCATCTACCCAGAAACCAAAAATACCTCATTACATAGTATCACAAAATATTCCTACACAACTCAGAAGATAAATACTAGAACATTCCACTATGCATTGTTTCTCCTTGGATTGCCACTTGGTTTTGACAAATCGTGCAGAGCCCGTGCTCCTTGAATCATTCTGCAATACATAAAAAAGATATCCTAACTCTCCCAACCATCACCCTTAGTAATTATGTATATTAATACAAAAAAGGTAACATATCATAAATTGGGGGACTGTAATGAGACATCAAGATTAACATTCTATATATAGGATCGATGTCTGGTAGTATTGGTTGCGTTGATACATGACTCTACCTGGACCTCAAAAATAGATATATGATCTCACTCCAGGACTTTCAGAGAGACTCCAACTATGTCTAGGACGTCCTGCTGAAGCGATCGTACTACCGTAAGTCGGAAAAGATACCAAAACCATCCTAGGAAGGATCATGGGAGCCAACCCTAATGAAATATGTCCTTGATATAGTGTTCAAAGAGATCAATCATGGTACATAAAATTATGTGTCATTTAAAGGGTCACATGCCTTGTCGCTTTACCCTGGGTAACTCCAATGTTCACCTGCCTGTGTGAATATACATGTCATATCAATAGGAAATTACATGGCATGTTAAAAAACATATACGTGTTACCCTTTTATCTTGTGTCCTCTTATGCACCCTTTCCCTATGTTAGTACATGACGTCGATCTCGTGTGATTCTTCCTGTGTATCTGTACAAGGGATAAACTGCGTAGCTGGCTCATTAAAGACGTGTAGTGGGATATATTCCATGTAGGAAAGCCATGTAATCCACCCCAGGTTTGACTCGTACACGTCACATATGACCCATGGATCATTGTACTAAAGTGTTAACACAATCCTAAGGCGTTTGGTCGGTTTCCCGTATGTCAGTTGTTGATTTCACTTAAAAATAAATCCATTTTGAACAAAATAGAGGCACTTTGAGTGGTGTCGGCCACACCGGGCCTCATATTGAGTTGGGGTTGACTCTTACACGTCAAATTTGACCCATGGATCATTGCCCTTAAGTTTCAACAGAATCCAAATGTGTTTGGTCGGTTTGCCGCATGTCAGTTGTTGATTTCACTTAAAAATAAGTCCATTTTGAACAAAAGAGAGGCACTGTGAGTGGTGTCGGCCACACCGGGCCTCGGATTGATGCAGTGTTACGTCACACATGAGTCATTGATCATTGTGAAAAAGTGTCAACGCAATCAGAAGCCGTTAGATCGATTTGGCGCATGTACGTAAAATATTGTCCATTTTAAACTAAATACATACACTTGGAGTGATACCGGTCACACCGTGCCTCTGATTGAGGCGGGTTTGACTCATACACGTCACATTTGACCCATGGATCATTGTCCTTAAGTTTCAATAGAATCCCAATGCGTTTGGTCGGTTTGTCGTATGTCAGTTGTTGATTTCACTTAAAATTAAGTCCATTTTTAACAAAACAGTGACACTGTGAGTGGTGTCGGCCACACCGGGCCTCATATTGATGCGGTGTTGAATCATACACATCACACATGAGTCATTGATTGTTGTGAAAAAGTATCAACGCAATCAAAAGCCGTTAGATCGGTTTGGCGTATGTACGTAAAATATTGTCCATATTAAACTAAATACATACACTTGGAGTGATACCGGTCACACCGCGCCTCTGATTGAGGCGGGGTTGAATCTTACACGTCACATTTGACCCATGGATAGTTGTCCTTAAGTTTCAATAGAATCCCAATGTGTTTGGTCGGTTTGCCGTATGTCAGTTGTTGATTTCACTTAAAATTAAGTCCATTTTTAACAAAACAGTGACACTGTGAGTGGTGTCGGCCACACCGGGCCTCAGATTGATGCGGTGTTGAATCGTACACGTCACACATGAGTCATTGATCATTGTGAAAAAGTATCAATGCAATCAGAAGCCGTTAGATCAGTTTGGCGTATGTACGTAAAATATTGTCCATTTTAAACTAAATACATACACTTGGAGTGATACCGGTCACACCGCATCTCGGATTGAGGCGGGGTTGAGTCGTACACGTCACATATAACCCATGAATCGTTGTCCTAAAGTGTCAACACAATCCGAAGGCGTTTGGTCGGTTTCCCGTATGTCAGTTGTTGATTTCTCACTTAAAAATAAGTCCATTTTGAACAAAACAGAGGCACTTGGAGTTGTGTCAGCCACAATAGGCCTCAGATTGAGGCGGGGTTGACTCGTACACGTCACATTTGAAGGTGAGTATGCATACACGATAGTTGACCTTCTTAGAGAAGGGTTTCTGGAAGAGTATAAAAGACATGAAGCAATGAAGATCATTAGAGTGTTGGAGCAAATGTGGTTGCTACAAACAATGTGGAAATCGGCTTGTGCAAAGCGACCTAAGTTACAACTTGCAGGTATTGTACTCTATTTTTTTCTGGAAGGTTTCAGTTTAAATGCATTTTGGAATGATCATTGCTAGCCATTGTCTTTTAGGTTTTTTTGACAGCCGAGGGGAAAGGGTGGGGTCTGAAGACATTGTAGGATATGTCGAAGGGTGATTTTGTGTGTGAATATGTTGGAGAAATGTTAACTCCCGCAGTTCTGAAAAGAGTCACTATTTGAAAGAAAGTCACAAGTTTAGATACATCTCAAGATGGTGAGTTTAAAGACATTTTGAGGGACACTACTAAAGACATGATCAGATATGCACACATCCCTCACTTTTAGATCGTTGTCTACTACAATGATCTTCCAAACAAGATATTCATTAGAACGCTCATGATACATAGAGAAATTCACTAGCCACCTTCGAGAATGATCTGAAGCACAAACCATGACAACATTATGTTTTTAACTTCATCACCTCAATTGAGAATGTGACACCTTTCAGGACTTGGCGCCATTGTATGTCGTTTCGTCCACTGAATGGGTCTATCCTTTTATTTAATTTTTTTAACTTCAGTCAAATATTCTAGAAAGATGTCGCGGCAGATCCTTCACCATTTTGTTTTGCTGAACATCTCATTACATTGTTAAAAAAAAGCAGGGTGTCTTGCATGGGCAATACGTTCCTGTATTGAAGATGATGGACTCCCATTTTAATGGACTAGGTTTACTCCCTAATCTCATACATAACATCTCATGAGACAATAGATTTAACCAATGAATTGGAGTCCTATCTGGGTACAACCATCATACGATTTTCATGATTATGTTTTCCACAATAATTAAATCAATCATTAGGCTTAAACAAAATAATTAACCATGTGGGTTCGAATAAATGGGAGTGCATCATCTTCAATACAAGAACGTATTGCCCATGCAAGACACCCTGCTTTTTTTAACAATGTAATGAGATGTTCAGCAAAACAAAATGGTGAAGGATCTGCCGCGACATCTTTCTAGAATATTTGACTGAAGTTAAAAAAATTAAATAAAAGGATAGACCCATTCAGTGGACGAAACGACATACAATGGCGCCAAGTCCTGAAAGGTGTCACATTCTCAATTGAGGTGCTGAAGTTAAAAACATAATGCTGTCATGGTTTGTGCTTCAGATCATTCTCGAAGGTGGCCAGTGAATTTCTCTATGTATCATGAGTCATTGATCGTTGTGAAAAAGTATCAACGCAATCAGAAGCCGTTAGATCGGTTTGGCGTATGTACGTAAAATATTGTCCATTTTAAACTAAATACATACACTTGGAGTGATACCGGTCACACCGCGCCTCTGATTGAGGTGGGGTTGACTCGTACACGTCACATTTGACCCATGGATCATTGTCCTTAAGTTTCAATAGAATCCCAATGCGTTTGGTCGGTTTGTCGTATGTCAGTTGTTGATTTCACTTAAAATTAAGTCCATTTTTAACAAAACAGTGACACTGTGAGTGGTGTCAGCCACACCGGGCCTCAGATTGATGCGGTGTTGAATCGTACACGTCACACATGAGTCATTTATTGTTGTGAAAAATTATCAACGCAATCAGAAGCCGTTAGATCGGTTTGGCGTATGTACGTAAAATATTGTCCATTTTAAACTAAATACATACACTTGGAGTGATACCGGTCACACCGCGCCTCTGATTGAGGCGGGGTTGAATCTTACACGTCACATTTGACCCATGGATAGTTGTCCTTAAGTTTCAATAGAATCCCAATGTGTTTGGTCGGTTTGTCGTATGTCAGTTGTTGATTTCACTTAAAATTAAGTCCATTTTTAACAAAACAGTGACACTGTGAGTGGTGTCGGCCACACCGGGCCTCGGATTGATGCGGTGTTGAATCGTACACGTCACACATGAGTCATTGATCATTGTGAAAAAGTATCAATGCAATCAGAAGCCGTTAGATCAGTTTGGCGTATGTACGTAAAATATTGTCCATTTTAAACTAAATACATACACTTGGAGTGATACCGGTCACACACAAAATCACCCTTCGACATATCCTACAATGTCTTCAGACCCCACCCTTTCCCCTCGGCTGTCAAAATCACCCTTCGACTATCTGGTTATGATTTTTGACAGCCGAGGGGAAAGGGTGGGGTCTCAATCCGAGGCGCGGTGTGACCGGTATCACTCCAAGTGTATGTATTTAGTTTAAAATGGACAATATTTTACGTACATACGCCAAATCGATCTAACGGCTTCTGATTGCGTTGATACTTTTTCACAATGATCAGTGACTCATGTGTGACGTGTACGATTCAACACCGCATCAATCCGAGGCCCGGTGTGGCCGACACCACTCACAGTGTCACTGTTTTGTTAAAAATGGACTTAATTTTAAGTGAAATCAACAACTGACCATCTCGAGATGTATCTAAATTTGTGACTTTCTTTTAAATAGTGACTCTTTTTAGAACTGCGTGATATGAAGGTATTTTGGAGATTTTACTAGTTCATGCATGATATGAAGGTATTTTGGAGATTTTACTGGTTTTTTTGTCCAAAGGCCAAAGAAATGTGGTCCATCATTCTTGCATGTTACTCGTACACGTCACCAAGGACCCGTGGATCCTTCTCCTAAAGGATGAAGGCAATCCGGATGCGTCTGGTCAGATTTACGTAGGTCAGTTGTTGTTTCCAATTAAAGTGGTGTCCATTTTAAACAAGAGAGCGACCCTTTGGGTGGTAGCGGTCACACCGTGCCTCGGATTGAGGCGGGGTTGACTCGTACACGTCACCAAGGACCCGTGGATCCTTCTCCTAAAGGATGAAGGCAATCCGGATGCGTCTGGTCTGATTTACGTAGGTCAGTTGTTGTTTCCAATTAAAGTGGTGTCCATTTTAAACAAGAGAGCGACTCTTTGGGTGGTAGTGGTCACACCGTGCCTCGGATTGAGGCAGGGTTGACTCGTACACGTCACCAAGGACCTGTGGATCGTTCTCCTAAAGAATGAAGGCAATCCGGATGCGTCCGGTCGGATTTCCATAGGTCAGTTGTTGTTTCCAATTAAAGTGGTGTCCATTTTAAACAAGAGAGCGACCCTTTGGGTGGTAGCGGTCACACCGTGCCTCGAATTGAGGCGGAGTTGACTCGTACACGTCACCAAGGACCCGTGGATCGTTCTCCTAAAGGATGAAGGCAATCCAGATGCGTCTGGTCGGATTTCCGTAGGTTAGTTTTTGTTTTCAATTAAAGTGGTGTCCATTTTAAACAAGAGAGCGACCATTTTAGTGGTTCAACATTCTTGCATGTTGCTGGTGCATATCATCTGTTAAAATGGAAAAATGACTCATTGGAGAAAGAATGTTTTATTTAATAACAATTACAATTTTGCTACGAACATTTACATACAACAATATTTCATCTTTTGATCCCCTTAACCCCTCTCAAAAATGACCACCAATTGTACATGTCCCCAAGTCAGATCATCATTGTATTTGTGTACAATCTGTCATTAGGTATGCGGCCCACTCGTTTCTGAACACATCTATATCGTCTTGTGAGTATGAGGCTTTTCGGCAGTCATAGTAGTACTGCAAAATAAAAAAATAAAGAATTAATAAATAACTTAAACGAACTAGTAATTGTTTTTGAAAATACCTCTTTAGGGATGCTAGTTTGCTGATGAAAAACGATCTCTTTCATAAATTTACAAACATAATAACCTCAATCATTATCGTTTGTTTGTTTTGGACACTGCAAAAAAATTGATCATTAGGAGAATAAATAACTTGTGTTGAGGTGTGTTTGGATAGTGAAATTTTATTATATATACCCTGATATTTGTCCAGACGTAGTACTTGCTCGGCTCCTTATGCTTAGCCCCTGTCCTCATACCATGATTTAGACGATATTGGTACACCGCCCTATCATAACAGAATCCTCAGTAAAAGATAATATATATTATATAAATTGATGTTTAGACCTAAAACGTAAGATGTAGTGTCTTACAGATTCACAAACTCCATCATGTATGGTCGGTTTGATGGATATCCTAGCTTTGAATCCAGAAAATAAATCTTCGGAGTATCCAAGTTCACCGCAATTAGCAACCAATGTTGCCTAAAAACACAAAAAGGAATAAGTAATAAAAAAAGTGAAAATATAATTTATATGCTTTAATCGTAGAGTATTACCCCTGCATGGTTGGTATTAGGAAAAGTCTGTCATCTGTAATATTGCGTTCAAATGTTTTCAGCAAGTCCTTCACTATTGCATCCCTTTTTGATGACTCTATTTTTGTTTGGTGTGTTGATGTGATATGAGGACTAACCAGTCCAAATCTTGGCTCATGGGAAAATCCCTTCAACTGTTTTTCATAAATGCGTCTGTCAACAATATAAAATGCATTTAGTCATAATTTGCACATTAGATTAGCTTTTAGAAAATCAATTCATGGAAACATACCTCATATATACATTTACAACAGTGACGCCTAACCAACCGTTTTCAAGGATTTCATTTACATTTTCAGCAGCAACGAAATCTTGACTTTCCTCTCCGTATATATTATCTTCGAAAATCACTATATGACTATTACCATCTTTTAGCTTCGTATCCACATGAGTCTTCAATGCTAGTAAATGTGGAAAGAGAACAGGTGGTGTTATTGTGCTTTCAGTAGCTCCTTGGGATCGATTGGTCGATCCTTTAGATGGTTTCGAGCCGATGTTAGTCACCCCCTTTCCTTTCTCCGTCTATAACAACAATCATTGATTCAGACACTCTTTTCATTAATTGTTAAGGGTTTAGCTTGAAAATAAAAGGAAATAAATACCTCTTTGTCTGCATGTACTCTTACAAGTTGTGCCGGCCATCCAATGAATGTCCCAATATCCTTTTCAACCGTATGAATATCATCGTCATCAAGTGGAATAGGTAGCATTTCATTTGGCTCATGAGCTACAGTAATCGTCACTTTCAGATGATCTTTTGAAAGTGGTCTATTATGCAGTGTGGCATCTGGGATATTGAACACTGTAGCCCTCGCTACAAGGTGATAGGTGGGTGTTGACAGATATAAATCACAATCATTATCACCCTGTAGAAGATCAGTATAGATAAATTATCAGTGTTTGTCTGATTCATATTTCATGGGAACCATTATTAGAATATTGATTACCATGGCTAAGACATTTTTTTTAGGTGAATGGCTCGCCTCAAAGCTCGTGGGGGGTGGGGCAGGATGTTCATGCGGTGGTTGTTCCTGAGTTGTGTCCTCCCTTTGCTTCCCACCCATAAAAGTTGCTAGCAACTCTCCCTGCCATTGCAATTGTTCTTCAAGGGTTGCTATTTTTTCGCTCATTTGTTCCAATTTTTTCTCTGTATCATCTATTTTTTTCTTCTTCTCAAAATATACTCGGGGTGTCACCCCAAACCCTGCACCTCTGACACGACCGTATTTTTCTGGCTGCTTCAAAGCCGTCGATAATAGGTCTGTATCAGCTACAGGAGTAGCTGATTCTTGTGACTGTCAGATATAGGAAAAAAACTAATTATTTTTATGTAATAGAAATTTTAAACAAATCTTTTTATCATCGTGTCATACTTACACATATTTCCCACACTTTTTGTGTGTTCTCATCTATTAACTTCCCTTCTTTGTTCACACGTGCCTCCTTCCATAGCACATGACGTGGGATAGAAGTGCATTTGGTTTTAGATTCATCAATCTACATATAAACATAGAAAGATAATTATGATGTTGTTTATTGGCACCTAACAATATTACTGTAAATTTACAATACGTACCATTTTCTTTTCTAATGAAGCGTACCCCATCCTTGCTTTACGATAGGGGTATGTTGGATTTGATGTACGTTCCTTATTTTCAGTACAGAGTTTCTGTTTCATAAATGAAATATTGACAATCAAAGTGATGAATACAGGTATCCTCAAACAACGTATTATCACTCACAATGTACCTGAAACTTCTCATCCCCACGACGGCCAATAAATGCATCCCATGCTTCTTGGGATATCAGGTGTGCATAGACAATGGGTGGGTGTGGGTTTATTTTACCTTTAGAATCTTTCAGGTGACATCTTGTTAAAATAGTACGAAAACCTCGATTAATCTTTCCTGCAAGCCTTAGTACATAATCCTTGTGTGAGTCGTCTACTATAAATGTACTCTGCAAGAGATTGAGAAGAGTAAGACACTGTTTCATCATTTTATTTTCTAGTTAATTAAAGAAATAAATTCATAATGTTACTGTAATTGCTTCCCAGATCACAGCCTTCAACCCGGACACAACATGGTGCCATGAATCTATGTCAATCGGCACGCGTTGCCGAGTGACAACTCCAATGTAACTGCTAAACATAGCCTTGTTGGGATTCACATGTTGGCCTCGTGCATTCCATCCGACTTCAAATTTGATGCCTTTGCTTTTTGCCTTAAGAATTTTGGCTAACACTGTCAAACTACGACGCACCTGTGATTTCTATGACGTCGGTCCTTCATTCACGACCATTTCATCGATATCAACATCATCTATATGTTCATCTACTATGATATCAACGGCATGTGCTGATGGTTGTTGGACCTCAACACTAAGAGAAGGAGCCGCAACAGCAAGAGCAGCAGCAGGAGCAGTAGGAGCACCAGGAGCCGCAACAGTAAGAGCAGCAGCAGGAGCAGTAGGAGCACCAGGAGCCACAGCAGGAGCAGTAGGAGCACCAGGAGCCACAACAGGAGGAGCAGTAGGAGCACTAGGAGCCGCAGCAGTAAGAGCAGCAACAGGAGCAGTAGGAGCACCAGGAGCCACAGCAGGAGGAGGAGTAGGAGCCACAGCAGTAGGAGCAGCAGGAGCCGCATCAGGAGCAACAGTAGCAGCAGAATGAGCTGCAGGAGCAGCAGGAGCAGCAGCAGCCGCAAAAGCAGCTGCTTGAGAGACTTGTTCAGTCTCAAGGTTAGGAGCACCAGAATGTGCAGAAGTCATTATCTGCAAAAGTGGTTGAACAGTTCATTCAAATTATATAAATTCTGTAATGATAAGATAATAACATGAGATAACAAGATCTATATTACAAACAAAATATAACCTGTTTACTGAACTCGCTTTCTTTTTTTCAAAGGTTGAAGAGATTTGACACCTCTATCGACAATCCAAATCCCTTCATTGTGGTCTCCTCTAACATACAAAACATCATCTGCATTGGGACCGCTCCGAATTGATTGTGACGTACCACTAAAAGGATCGTCCTCAACGGAATTTTCATCAGAACCCTCAATAGTTTTGGACGATAACAGAACAATCGACCACTTTCGGTTTGCGGGATCTGGAACATAAAAAACTTGTACCGCTTGTGATGCCATTATAAACTATTCGTCTTTGTACCCTTATTTACTAAAATCAACTTTTACAAATCCCCATTCATCTATTTTAACACCACTATTGTTATCAATCCATTTGCATTGAAAAATCGGCAATTGAAATGTCGTATAATCCAACTCCCATATTAGTTTGATAATGCCAAAGTATGACATATTTGCATAAATTGGATTTCTATCCTTACTACCAGAAACATGCATCGCTTCAGCCACTAGTGTAACTCCACTATTTTGCATGGTACTCTCTTCATCATGTTCATCCGTATAGAATGTATAACCATTAATTACATACCCACTGTAAGATAATACATACACACTTGGTCCAGCGGCTAGCCATCGAAGTCGTTCTGAAATTGAATTCGGATTTTCATCCAACTGCTTAAAAATATGGTCCTGAAACCATCCTATAAACTGGTGATTATGTGTATCTGCTAACCATTTTTCAGCCCTCGATGGATTCAACTGCCTAAGAATTTCTTTGTGAGTTTCAATATATGGAGCAACCTCCCAACTGTTATGCAAAACATAAAGATGAGCCTGCTCCCGATCTGTAATACTGATTGTTACAACTTCTCTTCCAGAAATTCCCTCACCCTCAATGCGTCCAGTGTGACGAGATTTCGGGAGACCAATGCTTTCCACATCAGATAGGTATTCAATACAAAATTCAATGGCTTCCTCAACAATATATCGCTCCACTATACAACCCTCTGGCCAACTTCGATTTTTGACATATCCTTTTAAAATCTTCATATACCGTTCAACAGGATACATCCATCTATAGTGCACAGGACCACAAAGTCGAATCTCTCTCACCAAGTGAATCATCAAATGAACCATCATATCAAAGAATGTTGGCGGGAAGAACATTTCTAATTCACATAATATGATGACAATTTCTTTTTCCATAGCTGGCAATTTCCCCGGGTCTAAAACTTTGCTACATATAGCTTTGAAAAAGAAACAAAGTTTGGTTAACGTATGACGAACATTCTTGGGTAAAATGCAACGTAAAGCTATAGGAATTAGATCTTGCATCAAAACATGGCAATCATGTGATTTCAAACCTTTTAACTTCAAATCATTCATTGAAACAATGTTCTTGATATTTGATGAGTACCCCTCTGGAACCTTTACATCATTAAAGAAGTTACAAAACTGATATCTCTCTGCCCTAGAAAGAGTATAAGCAGCAGGAGGAAGAAACATTCGATTTTCACCTTTCACGGGAGCCAACTCTTCTCGTATTCCCATGTCAACCATGTCCAACCTTGCCTTAATTCCATATTTTGTTTTGCCAGGGGCATTTAGCAATGTTCCAATAACACTATCACATACATTTTTTCCACATGCATCACATCAAGAAAATGTCTGACGTACAAACAATTCCAGTATGGTAATTGAAAAAAAACTGATCTCTTTTTCCAACCGATTTTCGTAAGGTTTTTCGAAAATGGTTTACCAAAAAACAGTGTTCATATCTTTTACTTTCTCAAACAGCTGATCACCTGTTAGTGGATACGGTGTTGTGCATTTTTCTGAACTTCCATTGAATGATGTCGTCCAAGATCGGTACTTATGCCGACGAGGTAGAAATCTATGATATCCTAGAAACACAGATTTTGATGAATGTTTCAACCTAATTGATTCTGTATCTTCTTCGCACACGGGACACCCTTGAGTTCCTTTAATGCCATAGCCTGAAAAATTTCCATAAGCAGGGAAATCATTTATTGTCCCATACAACATCGCTCTCAACGTGAAGTATTCACTTTTATAAGCATCATACAACATTACACCTGAGTCCCACAATAACTTCAAATCCTAGATCAAAGGAGTCAGATAAACATCAATATCGTTACCTGGTTGTTTTGGTCCTGATATAAGCATAGATAACATGATGAATTTTCGCTTCATGCATAACCAGGGTGGAAAGTTATAATTTAGCAACATAACAGTCCATGTACTATGAGTGCTGGTTTGAAAACCAAAAGGATTCACTCCATCTGTAGATAACGCAAGACGAAGGTTTCTCGGCTCTTTTCCAAATTCAGGATACTCATGATCAATTTTCTTCCATTGAGGAGAGTCAGCCGGATGACGTAATAACCCATCTTTATTTCTTTTATCTGCATGCCATGACAATTATCTTGCAGTTTCTTTACTTCCATATAAACGCCTAAACCTTGGAATGATTGGAAAGTACCATACAACTTTCGTAGGATTGGATTTATCTTTCTTGTATCGAGAAGCACCACACTTTGGGCATTATGTAAGTGATTTGTTCTCCTTTCGAAACAATATACAGTCTTTCGGGCAGACATGTATTCTTTCAGAAATCATTCCCATCGAGCGTAGCATTCGTCTAGCTTCATATGTCCGGCTTGGGAGATCATTATCTTCTGGGAGCATGTCATTCAAGAGAGCAAGTAGTTCCGTAAAACTGACATCACTCCATCCATTGCCTGCTTTCAATTTATACAACTTCAGTACAGATGACAATGTTGTATACTTAGTTCAAGCAGCATATAATGGCGTCTTTGCACAACTCTTTAACTTCTCAAACAATTTTGGGCAATCACGGGGTTCATCTTGAATTGTATTTGTCATTTCCTCAATACGATCTTCATCATCATTGACATCTGTAATCACATCCTCCATATGGTCTTCTTCATTATCTATATTTGTATTCATATCTGACGATCCATAAAACGCAGTTTTATCCCAGCCAGTAGCTACATTCGCTTTTTCTCCATGTTTATTCCAACATTTATAACTCTGATCTATTCCGTGACATATCAAATGTTCTTCCAACTCCTCTGGAGTAAGTAGTCTAGAATAACAACAATGTAAACACGGACAAAGGATTTGAGAAGGATCCTTTGTGTGATCCTTTGCAAACTTGATGAACTCTTTCACTCCGTTCTCGTACTCTATTGTTAAACGATTAGAATCCATCCAATCTTTATTCATCTTCATCCTATTTGAATCTCAAATATTAGTATTTATGGTTCAAGTACACAAAAGAAGACTTCCAAATACAGTAGAAGGGAACCAATTCCTTGGAAGGAGATCAAGTAGTCTAACCTATAATCAATATTCATAAAAAAGAATATTAGATTCACTAAAAACATGATTATCTATCACTCTATAACGAGGATATAACAGGAGATAGAGGATTTCCAATCGATGAGAGATACCTTTATCAGAGAGAAACCAAACGCATCCACTAGAGCTTCTATATGATTTGTATAGGCACTCAGGATACAAAAACTATATTTAAAATGCATGTGAGATAAAGAAAGAATAATTAAAATAAATAATCCATTATACAATTTAAAATTCATTATCATCTCTATTATGATTTGTATAGGCACTCATGATTCATTCTAGTAGTGGTACAGGTTCCCCAATAATCATGAGTGATAGAGGGAATAATAGTTTTTGGATTACCTTTCTTGTTTTATACAATTTATGAAGAAATGACAAGGGTTGGAAGTGCCGAGTGTGTTTGACTTGAAAATAGAGGTTCAGTTGCAACACCCTCTGATGTTTTCTGGAGAGGGTGGACCCAAGGTAGATAAGTTCTAAATTTAGTTCATCTAGAATATTCTAGATAACTTTTCTACTCCTTATTAGAATAGGGTAGAGTTGGTAGCGTATATGTTATGGGGGCCAACAATGATCTACTGTGATATTTAGTCTTGGGATGAGCATATGGAGGGAATGACTTGGAAGAAAATCTAGGATATGTTCATGGAGCACTTTTAACCTACGACATTGAGGAAATGAAAATATGAATATTTAATATGTTTGACATAATTATGTTTGATAATGATAGATTATGTTAGATTCTTCACATACCAGTAATGTTTTTATCTAATGTTGACAGGAGATAAGGTATCTATGAAAAAAAAATTAGGATGGACTTAGATGTGAGATTAAGTCCCAGGTAAATATATTTTTTATGAGGTTTGTTGAGGTGGTGGATCAGGTTCTCATTTTCAAGGGGAACCTAAAAAAGACTTGTAGTGATGGTAGGGCGGTTTCAATTGAATGATCTAGTGGTACATATTATGATAGTAGGATTCACCATTATGATATCTTCCACTAGGGTGGCGGTGGATAGAGTATCTATGTGAGAGGATTTTTCTCTTAGAGAGGTTTTTAGTCATCTTCAATCAATGAGGTAGGTCTGGTCACATGTTAGGCCTATGACTTTGACCACTAGTGAAGTATCAATCATGTATCACGATGGTTCATATATATAGGTTCTACATGAACACTTGTAATATGGGTAGTGATGGATGATCTATATTGGTACAGAGCACCGAATAGGGGAACCTAAAGGAGACTTGTAATAGGGGATCCTCTCATTATTTTATATCTTATCTCTTGGTAAATGGTTTCTGTTTTGTGGTAGAGTACTTTTGTGGGATCATGTTGGTCAACACACCATTGGGGGTGTGATTAGAAGGCATCTGTCTTCGTAAGGGATGTTCCCTCATGGTTTGTGAGTATTGTTTCATTTTGGATTTATACATTCTTGATATGATATGTATTGAATAGATAGTGATGATGTAATTTTTGGTATTTAATCAATATCACATTGATTGTTACCGTAGATGAGTGACCGTCATGCCTCATAAGGGTAGAGCCCATGTCTTTTATGGAGAATGGGATATCTTGGTAGACCATGTAGGACCAGTTCTTCCACAACTAGGTGAGAACATAGACCAGTTTACGAATATTTTTCTTGATGATAATGGATTGAAACAAGAAATATTTCCCCCAGTAGTAGACTGGTTCTAGGATGTGTTTCATGAGAATTGATCAGGGCTACCACCTAAAAGAGACTTTGAGTTCATGATTGAGCTGATGCGTGGAGTTGAGCCATTTTATATAACGCCTTTCAGAATGAAACAAGAATAGATTCAGGAACATAAAACTCAATGAGAGGAGTTAGATTATGAAGGGTGCATCTGCTCGAGTATGTCACCTTGGGGATCTCATGTTTTATTTTCCAAGAAGGATGACAGAACATTACATATGTGTTTCTATTAATAGAATATGAATCAGATGAAAATTAAGAACAGATATCCACTTCTTTGTATTTTTGATCTATTTGACCAGCTGAGGGGTTCCATATTGTTCTCTAAGATTGATGTAAGGTTTGTTTATCATCATTTGAGGTTGAGAAATTCTGATATACTATAAACTAATTTTGAAATCATGTATATTTTTTATGAATTCTTCATAATAAAATTTGTGTTGACGAATTCCCCATGGCATTTATTCTCTTGATGAGTTGAATATTTCACTTGTACCTAGACCAGATTGTAGTTGTTTTATGGATGACATATTGGTGTAATACCAAAATAATGATGATCATTCCCAACATCTGGACATCATCATGAGTACACTTAGAGAGAATCAGCTATACACAATCTATCTATATGAAAACATATACATCTTCTTCATAGATTGTTACCTTAAGGCGGCGGCCGAGGGCGTTGTGGGTTGCGGAAGGCGGCCGCGGAGGGCGACCGAGGGCGGCCGAGTGAGGCGGAGGGCGACGGAGGCGGCGGAGAGCGGCCGAGGGTGGCAGAGGGCGGCTGAGGGCGGCAGAGAACGGCGGACGAGGGCGTTGCGGGCAGTCGAGGGCGGCAGGCGGTGGAGGTCGGCCGAGGGTGTTGTGGGCGGCGGAGGACGGCGAGTGTACCGATGGCGGCAAGCTCCGGCGAAGCGAACACAGCAGCGGTATTCGGGAGAAGAGTAGCAGGGTTACGGTTCCGCGAGGGCTTTAGCTGCGATAAAACGAGGGCACTGTGCGACCGACTTTATAAAAAAGTCGACTAAGGTTTTATCAGCGCTAAAAAGGCGCTGATAAAGGCTACCATTATCAGTGCTAAAATTATAGCGCTGATAAAATCTAGCTTTATCAGCGCTTTTCTAGCGCTGATAATATTATGATTTATCAGCGCTAGAAAAGCGCTGATAAAGATTCCCCGTATCAGTGCTACAATTATAGCGCTGATACCGGGTCTCTTTATCAGCGCTTTTTTAGCGCTGATAAAGATAATTTTTATCAGCGCTTTTTGAGCGCTGATAAAGGATACCCTATATCAGCGCTGAAATTTGAGCGCTGATAGAGGTGTTCTGTATCAGCGCTTTTTTAGCACATATATAGGTGAACCTTTATCAGCTCTCAAAAAGCGCTGATAAAGACCAACTGTATCAGCGCTAAAATTTTAGCGCTGATACAGATCATATTTATCAGCGCTTTTCTAGCGCTGATAAATATTACTATTATCAGCGCTAAGAAAGCGCTGATAAACATTAGCTTTTTCAGCGCTGTAATGTTAGCGCTGATATAGGGTATCCTTTATCAGCGGTTTTGCTTAGCGCTGTTATAAGGGCGCGCTTCCCTTGCCCGTTTTTGTAGTAGTGGTACGTTGAGGGACTAGAAGAAGAATTTTTTACTCTGAGAAGTAAACTCAAAAGTGAATAAATTTCAAAAGAAGCAAAGAAGAAAATAAAACTTTGAAGGTTCTTGGATGCTGAGATCCTAGAGAGAGAAAAACTTGGTTCTAATGGAGTTGAAAAGATCTCGAGTGATCAAAGACCCACATGCATAGGAAATAGTGGAATTTGTTATAATGCTGAAATGTCAAATGATATAAATAAAGTGAGCCATAATAAAGGCAATATGAAAGTTGATCATGTTGAAAAGCCACTAGAAGTGCTGAAAAAGAAACCCTTAAATCAAACTAAAATGATAACTGAAGATTATCCTTGAGTTTCTAGAAATTATAGGTAGTCAAACTATTTTACTAAGGAAGGAGGCATGAGGAGAAATAGAAGTGAGAAGACATTTACATTCATGAAGTGTCAGTTTTGTGGCTATTTTGGGCCATACCATGTCATACTATGAAGAGGCAAGGATCTATATGAATGGAGAAGAGTTAGGAGTTCATAAAAGGAGAACATATTCATATCCTACTTCTTATAGAAGAAATAATTTTTATGGATATTGTTTTCACTATTCTATCTTTGGCCATAAATCTGTGTATTGCAGGAAGAGGTATGACAGGAGAAATTATTTTAATGCTCAAAGATGAGTCAGTACTCATCAACCAGACAATGTTGCTATTTGAAATAGTTCTTCTCCTCTAGAAGAAGAATTTGAATATGAAGAACCCATGTACATGGAAGATATAATTGAAAGACTATTAATTTCCTCCTCTCAATCCAATATCTCATGGAAAGAAAATAGGAAAATTGAAAAGTCCAATTTTGCAGAAGTAGCCTTCAAAGCTACAAATAACAATAACACCAGGATTATTGATAGCAGATGTTTATCCCACATGATGGGTAATGAAAACCTATTAATGAATTTCAAGAAAAAGGTCGATGGAATAGTGAGGTTTAGTAACGATGGTGCTTTAAAGATAAAAGGAAGTGGAATTAATAAGATAGATAATGGAGAGCTGAAGAAAACTAAAGGCCTGTATGTGGATGGTCCGTGTACCAATATTATTATTGTGATTCAACTCTGTGACTCAGGTCTTATCGTGACATTCAATCAGAATGGTTGTACTATAAAAGGAAATTCTGGGAATTCTCTCATGAAAGGCTGTAGGATAGAAGGTAACATATATAAGGTTGAAAGAAAAGAGAACATTTTCTACCTAACAGTTAGAGAGGAAAAAAACTTATGGCATCAAATATTGTGTCACATCAATTAGAAATACATGTAAAAGATATATAACCTGAATATAGTCATGGATATCCTTAATCTGAATCATGAATGAGAAAATTCCTATGATGCTTACATACGAGGGAAACTGGTCTGCAGTTCCTACCGGCCAAAGAAAAAAAGAGCGTCAAATCTCTTTGACCTTATCTATACAGATGTATGTGGCCCGATAAATGTTGCTGGAACACATGAAGAGAGGTACTTTGTTCTTTTCATATATGATTATAGTAGAATGGCATGTGTGATCGTGATACACAGAAAGTGACAAGTGTTTGATTGCATGAAAACCTATTGAGGAATCACTGAGAATGAAACTATACAGAAGATCAAAGTCCTACGGTCTGACAATGGAGGGGAATACACATCCATTGAATTTGAAAATTACCTATAGAAGCATGGGATACAACCTAAGGTGGCGGCTATGAGAACACTAATTCAAAATGGATTTGTTGAGCGCAGGAGTCGACAGGTAAACAACATGGCCAGAACTATGCTAATTGAAATTCGTATTCCTCAAAATTATTGGAAATAGGTTTTACAAGATGAAGTGTATATTCAAAATCAAACAGGGCTATATATGGGTGAAACAAAAAAACCATATGAATTGTGTCATGTAAGGAAGCCTTCTATGAAATATTTTTGTGTTTTCAGAAGCAAATGTTTTATCTGAAATAAAGAAGGAAATCAAGGGAAGTATGAAGACAATATAGAAAAAGAAATATATCTTGGATACTCAATGAAAAGAAAATCCTAAAAGTGTTTCAATAAGAAATTGGGAAGAATTGTGGAAAGTAGTGATGTAAAGACCATTGAAGAGAAAAACTAGAATGCTTCAAGGAATTTTTATGTTGATGTGACAGAAGATGATGAATAATTGAACATGGAACAAATTCTAATATAGATGTAGAGGAAGGTGTAAAAAAATCTTAGGAGTCACATCATGATGTTGACTCTGAAGAAGAATCAGAAGAGGAAGTCATAGATGGAGAGAATTCGGTTGAACCTAAAATGAGAAATCGACGAGCAGAGATTGATCAGTCCAACATTATCAAGGATTGTAATTCACCTACACAGACAAGAAGAATGAGAAATAATTCACAATATACATTTTTATCAATTGCAGAACCATCCTCATTTGAAGAGGTTGCAAAGTATGAGTCATGAGTGAAATCAATGAATGAATATTTAGATCATATTGACAAAAATCAGACATGTGATCTTGTTAAAAGACCTGAAGATCAAAATGCGATTGGTAGGGAGTGGATTTTCAAGAGAAAATTTGACGAACATGGAAATGTGATCAGAAATAAGCCTCGTTTGGTTTGTAAAGAATATTCACAAATTGAAGGCATTGATGTTGAGGATACATTTTCTCCCATAGCGAGAATGGAGTGAATCATGCTATTTCTTTCCATAGAAATCCAAAGAGGTTATAAAGTGTATCAAATATATGTCAAGACATCATTCTTAAATGGAGTATTGGAAGAAGAAGTCTACATTAAACTACCCGTAGGGTTATTTCTTAGCAATGATGAACTGAAGGTTTGAAAATTAGATAAAGCTCTTTATGGCCTGAAATAGGCACCACAGCCATGGTACTCTCAGTTGGACTTTTATCTGAGAAAGCTTGAGTTTAAAATAGGAGGAGTGGATCAAAATATATATGTGAAGAACTCTCAATAGGATCAGTTCATGGTATTGTTAAATGTGGATGATATTATTTTTTGTGGAATTAGACATGGATCAATGGATAAATTTTCCAATCACATGAAATCACAATTTGAAATGTCCATGATTGGTGAACTCACATGCTTTTTAGGGATGTAGGTTCTTTAGAAGAAGGATTAACTTTCATTTCTCAAGAAAAGTATGCAAGAGAGATACTGAAGAAATTCAATATGCATGATTCCAAACCAATGTCGACTCCAATTACAGTTGGATAAAATATCAGAAAGCATGAGGAAGGGACTTCTGCGGATCCCACCATGCACAGAATAATCATTGGAAGCCCATTGTACCTGACCATGACATGACCAGATATTGTCTTTGCAACTTTCCTTACAGACCACTTCTAGAGTAATCCGAAGGAAGAACATATTGTGGAAGTGAAAATAATCATGATATATATTCAAGTTACACATAATTATGTGTTATACTTTTATGAAAGAATAGATAGTGAACTATCATCATATTATGATGCTGATTGGGCTAGAGATATAGTGGATAGAAAGTCTAGCAGTGGTGGAGCATTCTACATTGGGAAGAAATGTGTGGGGTGGTTAAGTAAGAAACAAGAAACTAATTCACTTAGTACTTATGAAGATGAATATATATCTACTACCAAGGTGTTCACTCAGTTACTTTGGATTAAGCAGAAACTAAGTGACATAGGCGATGAGATGAAACAACCAATGGCGATTTACTATGATAACAAGAGCGCAATTGATCTTATGAAGAATCATGTTCATCATTATTATATAAAACATATTGAGATCAGATATCACTTCATCAAGGAAAAATTTGAACAAGACATGATCAAAATGGACCATATGGGAACTTATGATCAAGTGGCTAACATTATGACCAAGCCACTGTCAATGACCATGTTTGAGAAACATAATTTGAACCTCGGTGTTGAACCACCTCCCAATGCATAAGGAGGTTATGATATTTCCCTCTCCCGAGTTGTATTAACTATTTTTAATATGTTTGTGGAAATGATACAAGATTATGGGGGAGATAAGATCTAGGGGGAGCATGTTTTTTAACTCTATAAGTCAAGATTCAGTTCATTGGGTTTATTTCCAATGGGGGAGAATGGATAAATTCAATAGATAGTTTTCTATTTCTTTCTAGTTATGAGAAAGATAGATAATTGAAAAAGACAAAAATAAAACTATGGGGGAGAAAAGAAAAGGATGAGAACTCAATTCATGTCCTCTCTCTTGTTTTCTACACTAATCACTACACACGTAGACTTAGAGTGATGGTTGAGTTGTTTCTTGAAGGATCATGTTTTGATCGTGTCTAGCGCATCAGTGAATTTATCTGAAGATTACCAGCAAACCCAAAGGGGATATTGTTGGAACCATGGATTCTCATTGCTAATAATGGATGTTGGTTTGTGTTTTTTTTTAAATATGCACATGGATGACTAGGGAGTTTTCAAAGAATAGGGTGATATGTTTGAGTTTGAAAATAGTATTGAAGGTGGAATAGTTTCCCAGCATTTGCCAATTTTTTGGGCCTAAAAAATCATGAGTTTGGTAATGGTTAGTAGTAACTATATGCGGTGAAGGCATGCAATATGCAGTGAAGGTAGACAGTACGTGGTGAAGGAATGTGGTACACGGTGAAGGTATGCGGTATGCGGTGAAGGTGTGTAGTATGAAGAATGGTGTGCATAACTACAAACAGTTCGCAGTGACGATACACAGTGAAGGCGTGCGGTACATGAAATGATGCGGAAAATGGATCACAACGACGATGTGTGGTGAAGAGATATAGTACACGGACTAACAGACATATGGTACATGGAAGGATAATGGTCCATGATAAATGTTCACAGTTTAGAGGATTGCAGCATGTAGTGGAGGCTAACAGTACACAGATGGAGTTCAGTTTACAAAGAAGATTGTCCCAAATTGAAAATTTGGGTAAATCAGATTATTGAAATTTGAAGAGTTATGTGCCTATTTAAGGATCAATAATACCCTTTGTTAAGGGACAATGTTGGATATCAAATTTTTGGGAAGAAATTTAGTGAAGTATGAAGCGGTACATAGAGGAGAAGACAGTACGCAGAGAGAATCATCTGCATAAGGAAAAAAGTCCGTGGAAGAGAGTGCAGTTCGCATAGGAAGCTCTCACATTACGTGACCGAGCAAGGCAATACGTGGAGCATGACAATACGTAGAGGAGTGGAGCAGTATTCGAAGCAAAGCAGAATGAAGAGTAGGATAATACGTGGAGGAGTGGAGCAGTACAAGGAGTAGGGTAGTACGAGAAGATGGACAGTTCTCAGAGGAGTTGGATGGTACACAGAAACAGCTGGACGGTATATGGAAATAGCTAGATGGTACAAAAAAATAACAGCTGTATGTGAAAACAAAAGCAGTATGCATAAACAGTAGCACTACATAGAACACCCAATGAAGCCTGAAAATTGACCAAATCAGTATGCAAAATTAATTTCCATAACATATCAGTGTACATGAAAATAAATTACATCTATAAGTGATTACATGACTTCAAAAAATCATCCATTTATAGTTGAGGATGAATTATCTAATGCTAAAACATTGAAGTGGACTTCAAGTCATTAAACAGAGTGAAGGTTAATCTAATGCAGTGAGCAAGGGGGAGTCAGCATAAGTGATCCAAGTGATACAGTGTGCTATCCCTATAACATTGTAAAGCCATTGTGCCTGGCATAGAGTGACTATGCTAAAATCTTGTAATCCAAAACTTGTAAATATTGGTAGTTTTTTTTGATAAAAACACTGTCAGCATATGCTCCATGAACATAACCCTTAGTGGTGAACCAAGTAAAATTTATGTGTCTTTTCTTTGCATGTGATTTTTTATTTTCTGCACTTCCTTTTTAGAAAGGTTTTACAGGTTCCTACCAACATTGGAACAAGATTCATCAGTTTAAAAGAAAAATTTGACACCATGATTCACCTCTCCCCTCTCATGGTGTTCTGGGGTTTTCACCTTATGGTATTGAGTCTATTAGACCTTGAGATGGGATCCCCTCTAATGGATCATGTAAAAAACAATATTGATTGTGGTTTCTATACCATATGTTTCCAAGTATTATTATTATAATTATTATCATGAGATTACTGGGTATCATCTAGAGGGTTGAGTGATTGTTGCTTGTCGACCTCGAGTTAGACGGGTTAGTACCCCCATGACTTGGTAGGGCTAGGTTGAACATGCCATTGGTTTGGTTAGTTATAATGACTTGTTCGTTATTGACTATGGAGCTTCATTATATTATGAGAGGTGAGTTTGATTTGAGTACATCTAGTGATCACTCTAGGGTTGTTCATAACATGATCATGAATCACTATTTATATGTTCTATTTATACCTGCTACTTGTTTGGAACTTAGCCCTGATAGTTTATGCCTATTGTATTTTTTATTTCACTTTCTTCTTATCCCTCTTTGATTAATTAGCATGTATTTTTACATGGTATTTTTCATTAAAAAGGGGGTTTAAAGGTGAAACCATTTTAAAAAGGAAAGTTGCGTGTGTTGTTTTAAAAATGGAACATGGGGAAAGTTGGGTTTGTTTTCTTTAAATGATTAAAATCCTGTTTTTTGAATTTGTTTTAAAACTATTATGGACTATTTTGGGAAAGAAAATGTATAGACTCTATGGTGATTACCTACTGATCTTTTTAAGATCACACCCTACTTGTGCCACTCGGTGTTGGTAGACCGAAGCTATTTTATAGGTTCAGGTTTCTGGTTCGATTGTTCCTTAGAGATGTTTATTATTGCGATTGGTGGGGACCAAGAGGCCATGTGGAGATCTTGTTGGTGTGGTATACTTTTATTATTGTATTTTGTTTTGTTTTTTCAGTGGTTATTGTATATGGATCTATTTGTATATTTATTTAAAATTAAGTTATTTTTGGATTTTGCTGCATGTTCAATTGGTTTCTTTAATCCTACTTTATTTGGGATAAAATCATTCCCATAGTGATTAAATTGATGCCCGACACTATTTTCCAACTCGTGGGAATTGGGAATGCCTTCAGGCCATGTCTCAAACCGGGTTGGATGCCAGGTTAGATGGAATCCCCACTTATTTTGTGATAGACTCCATAGTAGAATCATCGAAAACTAGATGCTTTGAACTCTTCCAGCTCATAGCTCCTCCGTTGAGACATGAAGAATATCTTTAATGAATATTTAGATTATTTTGATCTATTTGAAAAGTAACATCAGTATAACCCCTGATGACCATCTCCTCATCTCCTCCATACATGAGGAACATATCCTTAGTTCTTTTTAAATACTTGAGGATAGCCTTAACAACAGACTAATGATGTTATCTTGGATATAATTGATATATTCCTACCATGATCAATGCATAAGAAACATCAACTATAGTACATAAAATGGCATACATGATTGATCCTATTACTAAAGTGTATGAAACCATACTCATTCTCTATTTCTCATGTTGCATTTGAGGAAACCTTTTTTTAGAAAGATGTATACCACATGACATTGGAACTAATCTAATATTGGATCATTCCATACTAAATATACTTAGTATCTGGTAAATGTTTCTACTTTGAATTAGTCGGATATTCCTATTAGATCTATCATGAATGATCTTGTTCCCTAGAATATAGGCTGCTTCACTTAAGTCCTTCATGGAGAAACAGTTGTATAAATAGTCATTAATATACTGTAAGATTATTATTTCATTTCAAATAAGTAATATGTAATCAACATATACTGCTAGGATAATGATTTCATTCCCACTAAGCCACTTGTAAACACATGGATTACATTCGTTCCTAATGAAACACAATTCTTTTATAGCTTCATAAAATTGAATGTTACATGACCTAGATGATCTATTCAATCTATAAATGGGTATTTGTAACTTTCATATCCATTTGGAATCACCTGGAGTCACAAACCCTTCTGGTTGTGTCATGTCGACATCTTCCTGAAGGTTTATATTAAGGAAAGGTGTTTTGAAATCTATATACCAAATTTCATAGTCATGGAAAGATTTTATATCAAGTATATTTCTGATATATTTAAACATAAAAACTAGAGAAAAGGTTTCATAATAGTCAATTCCTTAATGCTGTTTAAACCCTTTAACCATTAAACTTACTTAATAGGTATTTACTTAACCTTATAGGTCTAGTTTTCACTTGAATGCTTATTTTCACCCTATGGGATTTACATCAATTAGAACATCAACCAAAACCCAAAAGTATTTTTGATACATGGAATCCATTTAAGAATTCATGGATTCTTTCTATATGATAGATTCTGATCTCTCTAATTTGTATTTTTAGGAGATAAATTCATCATTGTCAACCAATAATGAGTCACCATCTTCAATTACTAGAAAACCATATCTCTCTGGTTCTTTTACCTCTTTAGTTATCCTACTTCGTACTTGTGTTTTAGGAACTACTTCTTCCACGTGGACCTATGGAATACATTATTTTACCAACTATTGTGTATCTTGAGCATCAAATTCATCAAAGTAAATATTTATCCCACTATTCTTTTTGAGTATGTACTCCCTATAAATAAAGACAACCTGTTTGGTTATAATCACTTTCTTTTCTGATGAGTTGTATAGGTAGTATCCCTTTTTTTCTTAGGATACCCTATAAAGATACACTTTGTTCCACAGAGTGATAGTTTGTTGTCTGAAAAGGCATTAACAAACACCTTGAAACCCCATACACATGTATGCAACAAAACAAGTTTCTTTCCAATACATAACTTAAAGGTAATTATATTTTCCACTTTAGTTGGTACCTAGTTTAGTTATAATACACATCACCCAAAAGGATATGAAAGATCTACATTACTCATTGTCGACCTTACAATGTCTAACAAGGTATGGTTCCTCCATTCACTAACACCATCCCACTATGGTGTATAAGGTGGAGTGAGTTGAGATAAAACCCCAAACTCCCTTAAAATGTCGATAAACTCTTGGTTAATATATTCCCCACATCAATCTGATCGAAGCTTATTTATCTTCTTTCCAATTTGATACCATAATTCATTCTTGAATTCTTTGAATTTCTCAAAGGGCTCAGACTTATGCCTCATCAAGTAGACATATCCATATCTACACAAGTCATTAACAAAACTTATAAATTAATAATAATCACATCTACATTATAATGGAAATGATCCACACACATCAGTGTGTACCAATCCTAAAAGATCTGTGGCACTTTTACCATGTTTTCTAAATAAAGGTTTGGTTTTTTTTCCTTGTAAACAAGAATGAAATCGTTAATGTGGTTTTAGCTCAAAAGAGTCTAAATAATCATCTTGATAGAGTTTTTTCAAATGCTTCTTATTTACATGACCAAGTTGGTGATGCCATAACTGTGAGTTATATCAGTCATGCGAATAAGATTCATTATTTATTTTCAATACTTGGTTTTTTGTAATTTAATACACAAAGACCATTATTTAAATGTTCCATACCATAACATTTGTTGCCTTTATAAAAGAAATAATTTTTATTTGAAAATTTGAAAATAAAACCATCTACATCAAGGCATGATACATAAATTATGTTCACGGTAACAATTGGTTCATAATTAAAATATCTTAAAACCAATATAATTCCTATTTGTAATGAAAGGTGGTAGTCACCACTTTCTAGAGAATCCATTCAGGCACCATTTGAAGGTTACATATCCACCCATCCTCTAGTAATGCTTCAAAACTACTTGATTCGTATATTTGGATACATATGTGATCACCAAAATCTATATCTAATACCCAATGTGAAGATATTTAAAGATTAAACTCGATAAAAAATGCACCTTTAGGTTCCCCTTACTTATGGGTTTATTTCCTCTCCCAGTGTCTTTGCTTTCCATATAAAAAACATATTTCCTCCATTTCCTTGCCCTTCCTATAGATCTTCTTCTTCATGGAAGGATGGTTCTTGGAATCTTTAGACTTTTTTTGAGTCATGGGCCCTTTCTCATTGTTCTTACTTGTCTTATTCACCTTAAGGACCAAAAGTTTGTCATTACCCATATCTTTATCCACTTATATAATCATAGTAATAATTTCCAAAACACTCTTTTAATTATTTATCATGTTATAATTAATAATGAAACTAGATAAGGTCTTGGTAAGTGAGGAAAGAATGGGATATGTTCACAACACATTTGGGAATTTAATACCTAATATGTATAAGAGTTAAATGTATCCAATAATCTTGACTACATGAAGCCCAACTGACACTAAAACTACAATATTAGATGTAAACAGATCATTGTAGATATCTTATCTCTCCTATCTCTCCTTCTCTTGATAGAGATCTTGAATGTGATACATCATGATCTACACATCCATGTCCTCATGTTGCTTTAGAAGATCATTGTTCATGGATTATAGAATGAAACACTTAAGATCTATGGAATCATTCAAACATTTCTCATAGAGAGATAACTCTTCATCACTAGCATCATTATCATGCATATCAAGAATATGTTCTTCCAACACATACAATTTCCTTTAATGGTGTAGGATAACGTGTAAAAACATTTTACATTATTGTAAATTTATGTTAATGATAAGGTTATCCTTCTTAGGTATGGATTGGAGTGATATGTTTGAAGTATTTTTTTTTCTACAAATAAGATGGGAAGGGTTTTAGTAATTTATCTGAAAAAACTAAAAAATTAAAAAATATTATATTTATTAATATCCCACTATTTTATCGAAACCCAATAGCCCTCACAATTGGATTCAAAATATCTTATTTCTTGCACATTCTAGTGGAAATGATCCATATTCCCATTCTCATCACCCCAACTTTGGATGATCAATAAATTTGAAGGGTTTTTGGTTGGCATTCTAAATTACAACTATAATAACTCACATTTCCGCGATCTATCGAGTGGAATTTGAAATCCCGAAATCCTTAAATTGGATTTAATCAACATTTCATATTAGTTACACCAAGTCCTACTTTGGAAGTCAACTCTTTATGTGAACTAAGTTAAGTCAACCTAAAAATTAAAGTTAGCATTCCATGATAATTGAATGCACCCCAACATTGGTTGGTAAAGTACTTTGAACTATTGTTTAATTTTAACTGAAGTTGAGGAAGGATATACAAAATTTATATACATGTTTGAGGGATTTTATATTTTAATTTTAAATTTAAAATTATTATCTTTATTACATGATTATTAATATTAAGTATATTTAATTTAGTGATTATCCATGTATTAGATAATATTTACGCATAAGTCATTTTATTTTAGTTTTATCTTGCATGCTTTTTAATTCATTTATTCACGTGATCATGAAAAAATATCTACAATGAAATAACCATGAAACTTGAAATAAATAAAATAATAAAGTGGTATGATCATGATATATTATTAATGGTTAGTTTATCTAGTGGATGATAAACTAACCATCGACTTGGTGAAAAACACCTTGAACCATTTATGGTTTGTGTTGCAGATTTCCTCCTTCCACTTATGTATCTATCTTTGATTAGTTTCAACTAATCTCTAAAATTGAGCCACCTATACTCGACTGAGAGATCCATCCATTACATATGTTTTTACTCACATGCAGGTGAGGGTAACTAAAGGATTATTTTAGCGGTTTACTAAAAGAAACCATGGGCATGTAGGACCTTACATAATGAGAGGAGAGATAACACATAGGATAGAAATTTAATTTAATAATAAATTAAATGAAACCAATCACATACAATGGTCTAGTCTATGATCACGATCATCCACATGAATTCAATGAATTATGAATTCAATTATAATCATTTTCATTTAAGATAAATCATTCTTGAATCAATTAATTATCTTATTCAATTAATCAAATAATTTATCTTAATTCTAAACCAAATTTTCTTGATATTCTCATCCAACGTATTTTTAAAAAAATTAATGAAATTTATTTAAAATTAACTGTGTAAAAAAAATACATTTGAGGCAACATAGTGAGTACATATCCAAACCACCCAATGTGTATTATACTCGTATACTATTTACTCTTACAAAATGTGGTATACACAACCTATGAAAAAATTTCATGGAGTGTACTATCAACATAATGACCACAAAAAATATATGGTATTTAGATAGCATGGTACACTTCAATGTGTGCAGAGTAATAATTGTAATATGACATATACATGACATGAAAATCTGAACATTACATAAAAATTAATTATAAATTTATATATTTATATATAACCTATCACATTGAATGTACTATCAACTTAATTACCACATGGAACAAATGTTGATAAGGTTAGAATAATATAATAAATTAACTCATAATTATATGTAATTTAGTAAAAGTATATGATTTTTACATTAATGATACACAAAGTATATTATTCTCATCATCTATCAATGACACACACCTAGGGACTCGGTGTGAAATCATGCCATGGATAATATTGGGGTACATAAAATATACATGGGATGCATGGTGTGTGGTCTCCGAGTTACATGGTCACCGGTCACGTAGGCCATATAAGAGGATACAAGGACCGTATGGGACTAAGGGACTACACGTTGTGTACAGAAGTTACATGGTGTGTACTCTGGTTGACCATGCACTAGGATGTCCTAGTAAACACAAAGTGTATAATTAAATTCACCATGTGCAATAAATTCACATGCCTTGAATTAATTTCGAATTAATTCATGGTGAATTAAACACTAGTATACAATGTGTACCTTTGGGTTACATGGAGTGTACTCTTGTGTTACCTGAACGGGCTCTTCAACACTTCTGGATGAGATCTTAAAATTTATTTCATTAATAAAATTAATTGATTTGATTATATTTTTGAGAAAGAAAAAATAATAAAGAAGATCTCTCAATTCTTATTAAATAAAAATTAAACTATAATTAAAAACTAATGATAAATCCGTAAATCAATAAATGATCTTTAAATAATTATAAATAATTATGCGACCACTCTGATACCACTTTTAGGTTCTGGGAAAAGTGGAAGCATCAGTTGGGTCATTCCCAATTTTTCATTTTTACATGATCGATGATTAATTTTAGATTTACATAACGATGAATTCCATGATCCATAGAATTGAATCAAAAAATATAGACAATGTATAAATACTAGAATGAATGCATATGATCATCACATATTTTTTATAATTAATTTAATAAATTAAAGAATTACTATGTGAGAAATTATTTATTCGTTGATGAATCTGAAAACATCTCTACTTCATAACATTATTTCATTGTAAGAATTAGGAGTAGATTCCCTCCACTGGTGATACACACATACTCCAAGAACCTTCGAACTTTTCTATAGGAATCTACAGGTGCCATCACGGTGGATCCTATCACTTGCATTGTTTTCCTTTGATCACCTTGAGAACCACTTCAAGGAAGGGTTATCTTTGATATCTTTATACTTGTGAGTTGTGGAGGAGGAGGATCAATCTCTGTTCTTGAGAGAATTCTTGGAGATGGTTCTCTCTAGGAATTTCAGGTGATTCTCTCCAGATATTGTTGTGCAAAACACAAAATGAATTGGATTTATTAAAAAATAATATAATTTGGTTTATATACCTCTAGGGTTAGAAAATAATAATTGAAAATTTTTCCTTTATTATTTCCCTAATCCCTACGAAACCCCATGTCTATAATAATAATAATAATATTATTTATTGACATGCACTAAACTCATGAATTAAATTAAATTTTATTTATTTAAATAATATTAAATATATATTATTTCCCACTGAACCATTAAACTTATCCCCCATTACTCAAAAATATTTATTGGGCATTGAATAATGACTAATTAATTAATAAATAAACATCACCACATTATTATCCAATAAATAAATAAATATTATATTCACTAAATAACAAATAAATATTTATTAAATATTTCGTTCACATAATATTCTCTCAAATAACTGGTGATGGAATATATGCGATCAATAAAACATGAATAATTATTAAACCATATATATGAATTATATTTATTCAACTTGTTAAATAATAAATAATATTATATTATTTAACTAATATTTTGGTTACACTTAGTGTGTGACCCTTTAGGCCTCTTTCTTAGTGGAATTAGGAAAGACAACCCAAAGTCCATTATTAGAATATAAAAACATTCCAAGGAACCCATATATAAATAAGATAATTCCACAATGACATAATACCTCATACATACACTTATTGTGTAATATAATCTCTTTATCGCGATATTTTAAATCAAGTAGGTTACATGCTAGTGCCATCAACCAATGTGCTCGATGTCTATTTATTTGACTTTATAGAAGTTAAGATTTCCTATAGAACACTATGGACATGGATTTATTTAGACTATATCATTTCCATAAAAAGTCCATAGATATCGACTTCTATTAAAGAATAGAGGGGAAAAATAATTTCTCTCATTATTCAATAATGAATTATTACTCATGATGCACCCACCGTATCCTAACTCACCATGATCATCTGTCAACATGGTTTTTGTTAGTACATCAAAGTAAATGACTTATAACAATCATTAATAAAAATATTAAAGTCTAAGGATCAATACACATGTCCACAAATAGAAACATACGATGAAATATATAAATATGGATATCCTATTAGCAGATCTCATTCTCATAATATCCTACACTGGATATTACGAAGGGCGTACATCACGAAAAATTTCCTCAAATTCATATGAGTCTCTACCCCTAATAGAAAACATCATTTGTGTCTCTCATATGAATTCACATGGATATAGAACATATATTTAAGAATAATATTATGAAACTTCTAGGTTCTCATCATAGTAGGAAATTTCAATGACCTTTCAGTGTGACAACTACTCTTAAGACATTATCTCATTCTACGTTATGCAGAAGAAGAATCATGATGTGATAAAAAGTTTATTAATATTAAAAAAATGAATACATGTTATCATAAAGTATATAAAATTTTGTTCTAGTGAAACAACTACAACATACTCCCACATGCACTAGAGCTAACTACTAACAATATTCAGTACACTTTTTCTCACATGATACCGATGCTTATGCTAAGATATGTCTTTAATCAAGGGGTCCAACACTTTTTCTTATATAGGGATTATTATTTTTATAAGTTCTCACCTTTGAGAAAAATAACTATAGAGGTGACACTTTAGAATCATGTTATTTGTTCATTGGTGTGAACTTGGATCTTTTGTAAGATCCACTGCTACAGTATTATCAAAATATACTATGATAGGGTCTTTATAACTTGGTACCATATAAGCTCATAGAAAAAGTTTCATATCCAATGGATTCATTGGACATTTCACAAGTCTCTATATAATTGGACTCTGATGTAGAATTAGTGAAAATTAGACTCTTTAAACTCTTCTAGATCATAGATCCTCTGTTGAGATAGAAAACATATCCTAACAGCTACTATAGATCATTATGACCTATATGAAAAATAGTATCAATATAACCTCTGATAACCAGATCCTCATATACTCCATACACTAGGAAAATATCCTTAGTTATTCTCAGATACTTAAGGAAAACTTTAATAATACACCAATGATGTTCTCTTGGATCTGCTATATATCCACCTACCATTATCAATGCATAGACAACTTCAAGTCTACTGTATAATATGACATACATAATTAATTCTATCACTAAAGAATATGAGATCTTAATAATTATCTATTTATCCTGTTGTGTGTGAGGATATATTTTATTAGAAAGATGTATACCATGTGACACTAGAACCAATCCCATCTTGGATTGTTCCATACCAAATTTATTTAGTATCTGGTCAATGTATGTACATTGACTTAATCCAATCGTCCTCTTGGATCTATCACTAATGATCTAGATCCCTAGAATATAGCCTGCTTCACCTAATTCTTCCATGTAGAAACACCTGTTTAACTATCCCTTAACAAACTATAAGACTGGTACGTCATTTCAAATAAGTGATATTTCATAAACATACACTACTAGGTTAATAACCAAATTCCCACAAAACCACTTGTAAACACATGAATCACATTCATTATTAATGAAACCAAATTCTTTTATAGCTTCATAAAATCAAATGTTCTATGAACTAGATGATTTATTCAATCTATAAATGGATCTATACAACTTAAATACCCCATTGGAATCATCTGGAGTCACAAACCCTTCTGGTTGTCTCATGTAGATATCTTCCAAAAGGTTCCCATCATGGAAGGATATTTTGTCATACATCTTCCAAATTTCATATTCATGGAAATATGATCTAGTAAGTATAATTCTCATTCATTTAAAAATAGAAAATAGTGAAAAGGTTTCATCATAGTCAATTACATGGTGCTGTTTAAACACTTTATCCACTATCCATGCTTTATAACTATTTACTTTACCTTCCATGTTCATTTTTTTCTTGAATAACAATTTTAACCCTATGATATTTACATCAAATGGTGTATCAACCAAAACCCAAACTTGATTATAATACATGAAATCCTTTGAATTCATATATTCTTTACATGTCGCATCTTTTGAGTTCTTTACTTCCTATATATAAGAGATAGGTTCATCATTGTCAACCAATAATGAGTTACCATATTTAGTAACTAGGATTCCCTATCTATCTGGTTCTATTACATATATTGTGATCCTACATAGTACTTGTGTTTCAGGAACAACTTATTCCATGGGGACCTATGTAATATATTCCTTGTACCAAATCTTGTGTATCTTGAGCATTAACTTCATCGAAGTAAATCTTGTTTAGACTATTATTTTTTAGGATGTTCTCCCTCTCAATAAATATGTATTGTCTTAAGATAATCAATTTCTTTTCTGAGGGGTTGTATAGGTAGTATCCATTTGTTTCTACTGAATACCATATAAATATAAAATTTATTCCCCAAGGTGATAGTTTTTTGCCTAAAAATGCTATAAAAAATGCCTCACAACCCCTACATTTGTATGTGACAAAAAAGGCTTCTTTTCAATCCATAACTTGAAGGGAATTCCATTTGATTATTTAGTTGGTACTCATTTTAGTTTCTATTCTACATTTTTTAATGAAAATCTCCTAAAGGATATTGAGAGATCTATATGACTCATCATTGACCTTACAATGCCTTACAAGGTACAATTTCACCTTTCACTAAAACTATTCCACTATGGTGTTTAAGGTGGGGTGAGTTGATATAAAATCCCAAAATCCTATAAAAAGTAAATAAACTACTGTTTAAGATATTCACCACCTCAATCCAATTGAATATTCTTTATCTTCTTTCTATGTTGATTCTCTAATTCTTTCTTGAATTATTTTAATTTCTCCTATGACTTGGACTTTTAACTCATCAAGTAGGCATAACCATATATACTCAATTCGTCTATAAAAGTTTTGAAGTAAGAGAACTCACATTTAGATTATACTATAAATGATCCAAAAACATTAGTATTTACCAAGCCTAAAAGATCTATGGATCTTTCACCCTATCCACCGAATGGTGGTTTGGTCATTTTTCATTGAAAACAAGAATTATATCTTTAAAGTAGTTTTAGCACAAGAGATTCTAAATAACCATCTTGATAGAGATCATTCAACCACTTCTTATTTACATGTTCAAGATGGAAATTCTATAGTTGGGTTTTATATGAGTCATGTGAACATGATTCATTATCTATTTTTAATAATTGGTTTTCATAATTTAATACACAAAGACCATTATTAAAATAATCCATAACATAAAATATGTTGTCCTTATAAAAAAACAACTTTAATTTTCAAATTTGAAAATTAAACCATATTCATATAGGAATGACATAAAAATTTTATTCTAGGTAATAGTTGGTGCATAATAACAATCTCTTAAAACAAATATCATTCTTGTTGGCAATGGAAAGTGGTAGTCACCAATAGCTAGAGCTTATAGATTCATGCCATTGGTATATCATAGATCCATCTCTCCCATAGAAACCTTTCATAATCTACGTGGTTTCTACATTTTTTATTGATGTGAGAACCATAGGCTATATATAATACCCAATGTGTAGATATTGAAAGATCACACTTGATAACGAAATAACCTTTAGCTTCCCCTTTCTTCTGGGTGTAGTTCCAATTCCAATGGCCTTTATTTCCACATGAAAAACACACCGACTCATTTTCCTTAGCCTGCCTCAAGACATTTCTCTTCTTTGAAGGATGGTTATTGAGAGATTTAGAATATTTGTGAGTATTGTCCCCCTTTTCCTTGTTATTTATTTTATTATTCACCATAAGGACAATGGTTTTATCAAACCCCATGTCCTTATCCACTTGTAGAATCATAGTTGGAAGTTTTAAAAGAATATTATCATTATTGATCATGTTATAATTAACAATAAAACTAGAGAAGGTATTGATAAGTGAGGAAAGTATGAGATCTATGAACAACTCATTGGGAATTTAATCCCTCAGATGTATAATCATTTATTGTATCCAATAATATTGACTACATGAGACCCAACTGATTCCAACTCTCCCTATTTTGTTGTAAACAAATCATTGAAGGTCTTTGATCTATCTTTTCTCTCCATATCTTGATAAATAACCTAAAGGCGAGTCATCATACTATACTCATCCATGTCCTCATCTTGTTTCAAAATCTCATTGGTTATGGATGATAGCATGAAACACTCAACATCTGTGGATTTTTTCAAATTTTCTTCAAAGAGAGAAAACTCTTCATCACTTTCCTCATTACCAAGAAATTCAAGAATAAGTTCTTATAGAACATATAATTTATTTTAATGGTAAAATATAACATATAAGTTTATTTTCCATTCTGGTAAATTTATCTTGGTGATAAATTTATCCTTCCCAAGTATGGATCACATTGATATGTTTAAATTCATTTTATTGCGCTTTCTATAAATAAAAATGGGTAGAGTTTTATTACTTTATCTGATAATATTTTGAAAATAAATAAATATTATATTTATTACTCTCCCACTATTTTATCAAAACCCAATAGCCCTCAAAATTGGATTTGGAATATCCTATTGTATGTACATTCTTGTGTCATGGATCTATATTCCCCTTCTCATCATCGAAACTTTGTCCTGTCAAGTAATTTGAAGGGTTTTAGGCAGGCATTAGAAATGATAACTAGATTATCTCATAGTTCCTTGTTCAGTTGAGTTGACTCCCCAATCTTGAAATTTGTAAATTGGATTTCCTCAAACTTTTCAAATTAATTACACCAATTCATACTTTTGAATTATTCCCTTTAGGTGAACCAAGTTAAGTCAACCCATATCATAAAGGTAAAATTTCCCAGTAATTGAAATCACCCCAACTTTGGATGGTCAAGCTGTTTGATCTATGGTTTTATTTTAACTTAAGTAGTAGAATACTATACCGAATTAATATATATGTTTGATGGATTTTATATTTTATGAATAAATTTACAATTATTATCTTCATTACATTATTTTTAATTTAAATTTGATTCACTTATGTTGTTAACCATGTCTTAGATAATATTTATGCATATGTCAATTTATATTAGTTTTATCTTGCGTGATTGTTAATTAATTAATTCTTGTAATCATGGGAAAACATTAATTATTAAATAACTATAAAACTTAATGGAAATAAAATAATAATGTGTTATGATCATGAGATATTACTAATGGTTAGTTTATCCAGCGGATGATAAAAAAATCTTTGACCAAGGGGAAAACACCTTGAACTATTTTTGGTTAATTTTGTAACTTTAAAGATGTATACCTATGTATCTATCTTGGATTGGTTTCTCCTAAAATCTAAAATTGAACCACCTCCACTAGCTTGGGATCTCTATCCATTACATATGTTTTTACCCGCATACAGGTGAGGGGAAACAAATGATTGGTTAAGGGGTTTACATAAAAGAAACCATGGTAACACACACCCTTACATAACGAGAGGAGAGATGACATGTATGACATCAATTAAATTTAAAAATAAATTAAATGAACCCAATCAAATACAATGGTCTGATATAGGATTATGATCATCCACATGCATTCAAAGAATTATGCAATCAGTAAAATTATCATTCAATTCTAATTGTTATTATTTAAGATAAATTATGCCCGAACAATTATTTTATCTTAATCCTCACCCAATTTTTATAGATATTTTTCATCCAATATATTTTGTGGAAAAATTAAATAAATTTATTAAAAATTAAATGTGTACAAAAAATGTACCTTGGAGGAAACATAGCGAGTACCCATCCAAATTACTCAACATGTATTATATTCATATACTTTTTACTCTTGAAACATGATTCATACACAACTTATTATATATTTCATGTAATATACTATCAACTTACTGACCATACAAAAAACATGGTATTTACATAGCGTGTTATGCTTTAATGCGCATAGAGTAATAACTATAATACGACTTATACATTATATGCAGATCAGAACATTATGAAAAAATTAATTAGACATTTATATATATAAAACCCATCACATGAAATGTACTATCAACTTAATGAACACATGGAACACATATTGATAAGCTTTTAAAATAATAATAAATTAATTTTTATTTTTTCACAATGTGGTAAAAGTACATGATGTGTACATTAAAGCTACATGGTATATATTATTCTCACCATCTATCCATGGAAAATGGCTAGGGAATCAACCTGTAAATTAACCAAAAAAAATATTAGAGTACATGGTGTGTATATAGGCTACACGATGTGTGGTATCTGAGTTATACAGTCACCGATCATGTAGGCTGTGTAAGAGGATACACGACCCATCTATGAATAAGGAACTACATGTCTTTTATGAAAGTTACACAGAATGTAGTCCATCTAATCATGCACCATGCTAGAATGGTCAACACTTGATATATAATTAAATTCACCATATGTAATAAATTCACATTCCTTAAATTAATTGATTGAATTATACTTGTGAGAAATAAAAAAATAATAAATAAGATATTAAAATTTAGATTAAATAATGATTAAACTAGAATTGAAAAAATAATAAAAAATTCACAAATCAATTAAAAATATTTAAATAATTATAAATAATTATGCGCCCCCTCTAACACCACTTGAAGGTTATGAGGGCAGTGGAAGAATCATATGGGTCGTTTCCATCTTTTATTACTAACATGTTCGATGATTAATACAATATTGACATGAGAATGAGTACTATGATAAATGGAATTGAATCAAAGAATATAGATAATGGATAAACTCTGAAACCAAATTATAAGATTGTAATATATAATTAATAAGCAATTTAAGCAATAAAAGAATTACCTTGATATAAATTATTTCATCATTGATGGATTTAACAACATATCCACTTGATACCATCATTACATTATAGGAATCAAGACTATATTCCCTCCAGAAGTGATCCACACATGTTCCACGAACCTTTAAATGTTGCCGTAGGAATATCTGGGTGCTAACCTGGAAGATCCCATCACTTGCGCTATTTAACTTTGATCATCCAGAGAGCCACTTCAAGGAAGGGTTCTCTTTGTTCTATATAGACTTGTGAGTATTGGTAGAGGAGGATTTATCTCCGTTCTTGAGAGAGTTATTAGAGAGGGATCTCTCTAGGTTTTTGAGAGGATTCTCTCCAGATCTCATTGTACACAATAAAAAATGAATTATCTCTATTAATAAAATAATATAATTGGGTTTATATACCTCTAGGGGAAAATAATAATAATTTTACATGCATCCTATATTATTTATCTAATCGATACGGGACCCCATGTCTATAATAATAATAATATTATTTATTGACATAAAGTAAAATTGTGAATTAAATTAAATATTATTTATTCAAATAATATTCAATATATATTATTTCTCACAGGTTCATTAAAATCAGTCCTCCATTATTCCAAAATATTTACAAGTCCTTGAATAATGACTATTTATTTAATAAATACACGTCACTATATTATTCTTCAAAAAATAAATAAAAATTATTTTCACTAAATAGAAAATATTTATTTATTAAATATTCTACTAACATAATATTCTCTCAAATTACTAGTGATGGAATATATGAGATCAAGTAAACATGAATAATTATTAAACCAAATGCAGGGATAATATTTATTCACATTGTTAAACAATAAATAATACCAAGAAATCCAGCTAGAAGCTAAGATTCTAACTATTTATTAAATAAAAGAAAAAGGTACAGAGGAGATGGGCGGGGTCAAAAAAAGGAACTTGCCATCATCCGTCAAACACAACATTACAGATCATAATAAGACATGTCATTCCCATAATCAGAGTCATCAACAATTTCCCATTCTTAGTGGGACTTACCCTGATTGAGGATCTTAAGAATATCAGAATTGAACTTGCCTGCAAGCTTAGAAGATCTGGTAGATACAGTCCGAGGTGTGTTAGAATAGTCCTTCCTTGGCCATCTCTTCAAGGGAGAAGGAGTGGAGGCTAAAAAATCATCAACCTTCCCTTTCCCAGAAATTAGAGCATCCTTGAAAGTGCTAGGACTGCCATAACCCGCCGACTCTTAGTGCGTGACCCTCTAGGACACTTTCATAGTGGAATTAAGTGAAGCATCCTAAAGTCCATGGTTATAATCTATAAACACAACAAGACACCCATAGAGAAAAAATTTAATGCCAAAAAAACATAATACCTGATACAGATTCTTACTGTATAATATAATCCCTTTATCATGATATATCTAATCAAATAGGTTTCATGCTGGTGGAACCAACCTTTATGCTCGATGTACCTTTCTTTGAATTTCTAGAAATAAAAATTTCCTATTGAACACCATGGCCTTGGATTTATTTATCCTATATAATTTCCATCAAAGGTCTTGAGATATCAATTTCTGTTAAATAACAGAAGGGATAAATACTTTCTCTCATTATTCATTAATGAAATATTAGTCATGAATCACCCAACATATCCTACCTCGACACGAGCATATGTCATCATGATTTTCATCAATACATCAAAGTACGTGACTTATGACACTTATTAATAGTAATGTTAAAATATAAGGATCAATACAAACTTCCACAAATAGGATCATCCAATGACACATAAAAATGTAGATTTCCTACTGGTGGGTCACGTTATCATAATATCCTACACCAGATATTACCAAGGGCGTACACCATGATAAGGTGCCTCAAATTATTATGACTGTCCACCCTTGATATCCTGTTTCATTTTTCCCCTTAAATGAATTCATCTAGCTATAGAATATATATTTAAGAAAACAATCGTCAAACTTATGGGTTCTCATCATAACGGTGAACTTCTATGACCTTCAGTGCGATAACTACTCTTAATACATTATTAAATTATATGTTACATAGAATAAAAATCATAATGTGATAAGGTGTTTACAAATATTCAAAAAAATTAATACATGTTATCAAAAGGTACACATAAGTTGGTTCTAGGGAACTAACTGTAAAAACAGTTCTCCATTGTGATGAGAACTTTGGGATTATATGATGATATATCTTAAATATATTTCTATATATGGATAAAATACTACAATAGGGAAGATAATAAATATAATTCTAGATGTGATTACTCTTAATAATAAGAGTCTGCTTCTCATGAAGGTTTCACATAGAAATCTCACAAATGAGAGATTTTAAGAAAAAACCTACTAGTAGTAATTCCACATGGTTTAGAGTCATCAGATATCCCTATATAAGAACATGCGTAATGGTTCTTAGACTTTAATATTATCAATAATTCATGATACGACTCATGCAATTAGATGTAATTTGTAAACTATGACGATAATAGTTCATAGAAAAGTTGGATATGTTGGATGCATCATGAGTGAAATTTTATTAATAGATAATTTGGGGAATGATTTTACCTTCTATCTTTATAGGAGTTGGTATCTCAATACTTTTATTGGAGTAGAACCATCACATTAAATTCTGTGTCCATGGTGTAATGATGTGGTTATTTTTGATAGTTAAAGAAAGACGTATTGAGCATATAGGTTGATGACACAGATAAGAAACCTTCTTGATGTTATATTGATACAAATAGATTATTTTACATATCAAGTGTTGATATGTGGTTTTCAATGTTGTGATATTAAGTTCTTTCTCATGGGTTCCTTGACCCATTGATAGATTGTAAATTTTGAATTTAGATATACCTGCCAAATGGCAATGAGAAAGAATCATAGAGAGTCACACAATAAGTGTTTATGTTGATCTCAATTAAGCTCTATTTGAATTTAATTAAAGAAATAAATATTATTCTCATGACCAAGGAATAATTTTATTCAAGTTTTATTGATCACTAATATTCACAAGGTAATAAATAATTATTTATTCATTAAATATATAATTTATTTAATTAGATAACTATTTAATAAATATTTATTAACTGGATTGTGGATAAAATATTTATTTTATTTATAGAATATTTAATAAATATTTATTCACTATTTTGTGAATAAAATATTTATTTAAGTGAATAAAATATTATTTAGGTATTCAATAAATCCCAAGGAGTTTGAGCAGACCACAATCACATATGATAATAAATATTAGTTTACAAGTTGATGAAATAATATTTTTCGTTGAACAAGTCAGTGTAGACCATAAAATAATAATAATAATACTATATGTCATGGAGTTTACTAAATATTATAATATTATTTAAGGGCAAGTACACAATTAAATGATATTTTAACCTAAACTCTTACTCTATAAATATATGATTATGTATATTGTATAGGTATAATCAATAATTGAGGATAAAGAGTTATTGCAGACATCAGACTTCTCTCTCTCTTGAATTCTTCCTCTCTACCTCTCAAGAATGAGAATAACTCATTCAAACCCAAAAGATCTTGGAGTGATCCATATGAACAATTCACAACATTTGATTCAGCATGCTAGCACCTAGAAATAAAATGAAATTGCATAAAGATCAAAGGATCATGTTGGATCACAACTAGAGGGATTATATACTTGAATCCTTATAGTGAAACAAATGTAATCTATAAGGATTTTTGGAAGAATAATAACTTTATTGAATAAAGGATCCTAATACGTGGTAATAATTTTTTCTCGATCTAGATGAATTAATTATAAATTTAATGTGAAATATCTTCTCTCTAGATTTCTAGAAACTCTAAATTAAAATAAATTTTATTGTAACACATGAAATAAGAGCTTATACTACACCCAAAACCATCAACTGGTATTAGAGTGCTCACATTTTAAATTTATGATTATTTATTTGATTGTTTATCAATATGCACAATCATGGATAAATTTTTCATTTCATATTATTCATTCTTTAATCTGATTTGAATTATCTTGTTTTGGACATTTTAATTTCTTCATTTGGGATTCATAATTTAGTAAGTTTAAGAAAAAATTAATAACAATCAGAGATTTCAATAGGATGTTTTGAAGAATAAGCTGGATAACATGAAATTACACAATGTGTAGATGGATTACACACTGTGTACCCATGTGCACTACAACTGGCCGTGTTGCGGGATATATGACACACCAAGAAGTAATTACACATGGTGAGTTTATTGCACACCATGTGTAGACTGGACCAACCTCACACACAACATATTGGATTACATGACATATAATTAGCATACATGTTGTGTAGTATACAAGGCCTAGTGGTGAAAGTTGCACAATTTTTGTGGTCATTATACACTGTCAAATTACAAGATAATGATAGCCTATTTCATTAATGGATTACACGATGTGTAGCCAAATTACATAGCATGTAACTTATTAATTCCCTCATATAAAGTACATTCCAAGAAATTAGGTGTGACAAGAAGACACAAAACATCTAATATGTTAGAGTTAGTGTCCTGAGAACCAACTGTTTATACTTTGATTACATGAATGTACACTTATTATATATTGTTCATTGTTCTGCATGACTATAATATAATAATGTCCTGGAATATTTTTTTCATTAATAAGGTCATGGAAGATCCCTGTTACGATGAGAACCTTGAAATGATATAATAATATTCTTAAATAAATCTCTATGGTTGGATGACAGACTATGATAGGACACATAGTATACAGACCGTCATGTGCGAGTACTCGTAAGAAGACAAGACTCTCTCTCATGGAGTTCGCACTTGGTAATCTGCATTATGGGAGATTATGAGAACAGACTCACCAGTAGTAATTTTGCATGTCTTGGTGTCATCGGATATTGCTATCTATGAGCGTGTGTAATGGTCCTTATACTTGAAGATTATCATTAACTCATGTCATGATTCACACACTTAGATTTGCTGATGAAAACCATCACGAAGATAGTTGGTGGGAAATAGGGTACATTGAGTGCGTCACGAATGACATGTTTTTAATAGATAAGTCGAGGATGGATTTTTTCCCTTCCATATTTATGGAAGTAGATATCTCGGGCCCTTTTATTTAAATAGAACTGTCGCACAAATTCCATGGCTATGGTGTCACGACGAGTTTATTTCTGGAAGTAAAAGAATGATAGATCAAGCATATAGGTTTATGACACTACCACGAAACCTTCTTGATGAGATATTGAGACAAAGGGATTAAATTACATGGTAAGAATTCGTATGAGGTGACACGTCAATGCAGCTTCAACTTGTTTCTCTTAGGTGCCTTGACCCGTTGCTAGGCAGTAATCTTGGACTTTAGGCAAGCCCACCTAATGCCAACGAGAAAGAGGACTAGAGGGTCACATAGTAAGTGTATCCAAGTATCTCAATTATAATAAAGATTATTCTTGTACTTGGTTTAATAATTATTCAAGGAAGCCTAAATCGCTTTAATGATGGTGGAAGAATAAAATGAAAACAAGATATACACACCGTGTATTAATGATTACACACCGTGTAGTTTTCATTTTGAAAAGGAAATGAAAAACAAGTACACACCGTGTATTAATGATTACACACCGTGTAGTTTTTTGAAAAACAAGTACACACCGTGTATTAATGATTACACTCCGTGTAGATTTTCTAGTCGGGATTTTGAGGAAATAATATTGTTTTATTAAATGATATTTATTATAATCAGTGTGGGCGCATGTCAAGGAATTGATGATTCGACATGGGGGTTTTCAATAAGGGTTAATGAAATAAATAAAATGCATAACATGTTTATTTATTGTCATAACTCTATAACCTCAAACCCGATTATAAATATCCTCACAACCCCAACACTTTTCCTTAATAATTGTGCACAAAAATTTTGGAGAATTCTCTCAAGGATGAAAGAACTCTTTCCTCCAAGAACTCTCTTAAGACCGAGAGCAATCCTCCTCCATCAGATCAAAGCGATCTTAGGTGGACAACGCAAGAAGAGGCTTCTCCATGCTAGCACTCAGAGACTCCTTGGGCGACGTCCAGTGATACGAGGTGTACGTGTAGATCACCACTAGAGGAAGTCTACACTTGGCTTCTGCGACGCAACGACGAATCACATCAGAATGTGATCAGAAATATCAATGAAGAAAGAACACCATAAAAGGTACTTCTTATCAATTAATTAAATTAATTATAATCAACCTGTGATGATCCACATTTATGGTTTTGAGACTATTCTTATTCTTTTTCTATTTCTGTGATTTGATCTGTGGAGTCTGGTGTTTATCATCGTATTGATCCCGGATTGATCATTGCTAATGAAAAAAATCCAAATGGGAACATCTACCCATGAGCTTCCGCTGCACCCAGAACCTTCAAATGGTATCAGATCGAGGTTACAAAGTTGATTATAATTATTTTTTTTTTATAATTTATGCATTTATATATGATTCAATTCAAGATAAATCGTTATATAAATCCGAATGAACGAGATATATTCTTCCTCTTTCATTTCTCGATTCACATCATAGAAATGACCTTTTAATTTTAATTTTGATTAAAATAAAAATGGGGAACTCATCCGGTAGAGCCGATCTTTTTGTTTGTAAAACACAAGAATACATGGCGTGTAGTTAAAACTACACGTCGTGTACTTAGGTTCAACGAACCGGTACTAGTCTGCCAAACTATGCCATGTGAATTGAGTATACCCAAGTATTTATTACACCATGTTGACCAGAACTGAATGACGCCTGGAAACCGGAATACACGATGTGTATGTTGAATCAACATTCCGTGTAGTCTAATTCGGCCCAGGTGAAACCATGTACAACGAGAAGTCGTGTACCACATACACGGGATTTCCAGGCCGGTAATTTCATAACAAGGAAGTACACGCCGTGTTAGATTAATCTACATGGCGTGTACTCCAAAATTTCCAAAGTACAGAAAACACACCAAAGACCCCGGCGTGTACTTTGGATAAAGGGTGAAAACAAATACACGCCATATAATATATCCTACACGCCGTGTACTTTCCTGAAATGGAATTTCACCAGGTTTCCTCCAAAGTACAAAGACCCGTACAAGAAATATGGATGAGAATAATCTCAAGGACATTCAGAAAGGAATTTAAGAAAAATAATTGACTAATTGTAAGATTACAATTAATTTAATTCAAACACAACTTATCTTAAATAAAATAATTATTAAAAGAATTTGAAAACTAAATATGTGTAAATGTCATTGCATGCTATGGATGATCATGAGCTAGGCCAAAGACCCTTTATGTGTTTATGGTTTCATTTATATTTATTGTAAAGACCCGTAAATTTCAAGGATTTTTTTTTAAAATTTCTTTGGGATTTTACGAGTACGTAGTTTCTGACGACACCTGATTCCGAGGCCCGGTGTGCCCAGAATCAATTTCCGAAGTTTAGCTCGGGTACGTTCAGTGAACGAATGAGCGGGTTTTTCTAACTTTTGAACTGGTGTTTGGAATCAAAATCTGAGGGCACCGATGAGACCGCAGCGCCGGTAATTTCTTAAGAACACTTTTTTTTTGAGTTGGTTTGCTTGGGTGATGTTGTTAAATAAATGGGTTAACTAAAGAGTGAAATAAAAATTTGTGCTACAATTTTTATTTCTATTCTAAGTAGTTGTAACCTATGCATGGAAGTTGGAGTGGGACCCACTACATCCTAACTCCACTTGGTAGGATATTATTGAGGTGGGGCCCACACGAGCCCCACCTCTTCAATTCCATTAAACCTCCCTCTTGCAATTTAATTTTTTAACTCACCCACACCTCTACTTTAATGGCATGTCAACTCTCACATTAATTAGATTGATTAAAGCTAATCAATTTATTTAATTAGAGTTTGAATTTTGAAAAAGGTTGGCATGATTAATAAAATAAGGAAAATCCTTATTTTATTATTGTTGTATCATTTTGTGGAGATTTTTGGAGAGGAAGGCTCTAGTCTTGAAGAACATCGTCTTCCACGTTGAAGAACGCGAAGAACGCTGGAGTGCCAAGGAGAGACGGCGTGTCGATCTTTCTTCTCCTCTCCGCAGCCGGTGTGAGACGCCACTCCACCTCGGACGTTCTCCGTCAAACACATACAGAGCTTTAACTTGCAATGCCGTATCCCACGAAAATCTTCATTCGACAACTACTTCGAGGTAGGGGATTGTTTTATGTTCGTGGCTTATTTTGGCGTTCATTGTTAATTTTTCTTAGCCGCCTGTTACCCAATTAATGGGAGGAGGTCGGACCGCATGAACACGACCGATCCTCCTCCCCCTTTGTTGATGTTCACCGTTGTGATTTGGAACGAAGGAAGTGCGGTGCAACGACACCGCGCGGGAACGAGGAATATCACGCGGCGAAGAAGGGCGGCGCCATCGCGCCGTGCCGTTGAGGCTAAAAGAAGCCGCGGTCGGAGTCGGGCTGTGGCGGAGGGGCGCGACGCCGTCGCGCCGCACCGGAGAACCATGGAGGGCCGCAGCCGGGGCGGGCCGTGGTGGAGGGGCACGGTGCCATCGTGCCTCGCCGGTCGGACAAGGGTCGTGGCCTAAGGCCGCGGCAGTGCAGGGAGGGGCGGCCAGAAATCTAGCCGCCGATGCAAGGAAGGGCGGGACTGCGGGGTCCCTGGGCAGTGGCACCGGTCGGCCAGCCGGGCCGGCCGTTCAGAAGAGGCCGGGCGTCGTAACCCCCGACGACAGACAGGCGGGCCCCTCCATGTGGGGGGATGCCATTTCGAGACAAGGGGGGAAGCGCCCCCCATTTTCCGCTCGGCCGAAATGGCCGAGCTGCTGGCCATGTGGGTCGCGTCCACTCTAGGCCAACCGGCTGCGCTGGACCGGACCGCCCGCGCCGGGCCGGGCCGGACCCCCGCGCCCGGCCGGGCCACGCCGGCTGGGTCGTGCCGCACCAACCGGGCCAGGCTGCGCCCTAGTGGGCCAGACCCGGACCCAGGTCGGGTCGACCCGGTTCGGGCCGACCCAGGGGGTCTTGGGCCGGGTCGGTCCGGGCCCAAAACCTCCTAAAATCGGACATCTCCGTTCAAAGGCCCATAAATTGGGCTACGCGCCTCCGATTGATGCACAGTCAGTTGCGATGTGATCCTTGGATCGAGAAGGTTGTTTCGGTATATTATACTCAAGGTTTTGGAGAACTTGGGTACGGCCAGGTTGGTTCGAACATGAAACCAACCGAGCCCTCAGAGCGGAAACCCTTATGACTTGATCTCCAGACGTCCGATTGACGTTCCGTCGACTTTGTTGGTTTCCTCTTAGTGAGACGGACCTTTTGACTTACTCCGCTCGAGGTTTGGACGCAGTTAGAGTATGGTCAGGTTGGTTTTGACTTAAAAACCAACCAGGCCCCTAGGAAGAAAAAGCCAATAACTCTCAGACTGGGCGTCCGATTGATGCGCCGTTGGTCAAGTTGAGTTCCTATTGTCGAGACGGAAGTTTGGGATACATCAACTCCGGACTACGTGTCAGTTGATGTATCGACCCCCTTGGCTCGTGGAGCGGACCGTCCTGGAATCGAGCATGCTGTGTGCGGGAACCCTAGAGCTGGCTACGACTGCGACGACGATGACGACTTTACTGGGATCCTCCGTGGGTTCGGTAGCGATGACGACCATACTGAAATCCTCTGTGGGTTCGATGGCAATGAATACTCTTCTTGTATCCTATGTGGGTCCGGCAGTATGTGACTACTGTTCTTGTATCCTACTTGGGTCCAGTAGTATTTGACTCTATACTTGTATCCTACGTGGGTCTGGCAGAGTAGCTGGTCTTGTATCCTTTGTGGGTCCGACAACTTAGCTGGTCTTGTATCCTTTGTGGGTCCGACATCTTAGACGAATCAGTGGATACATCTGATCATCTCTATCGTCTTACAAATAAGTATACATGTGTGACATGAGTCTTGACTTTCAATCATTATCTTCGATATGATTTTTTTGTGCTCCGGTGTGGATTGAGTTGTGCTTTCCTGTGTGGATTGGGTTGTGCTTTCCTGTGTGGATTAGATTGTGCTATACTGTGTGGACTAGATCGAACTTGGGCTCGGATGATGAAGCCGAACTGGAATTGATGACTTTGGTATATGTATGGGCATATACCTAAGCAGAGTTGGTTGTTACTTCGTGATTTTATATTTCCTTTGTGGATTATACTTCATGGATTCTGGGAGACCTTAGGGGGTCTCAGGGTCCCTACTGAGTATCATATACTCACCCCTACACGGGCTATGCCCACACTACGTTGTGTTGGATGCAGACGATGGATAACGCTGATCGAGGTAGGAGCTCATGGAGCTGGATGGTACCTGGAGGTGGATCATTGGACGAGACGTACACAGAGCGGACGACTAGAGCCGAGGAGCAGAGGAGACTATCTGTACCCACCCTTCAGGTGGGATTTCCAGAGGACGGCTCGGTGTTGCTACTTTACTTTTCTTCCACTATACTCTCTTTTCAGTTGTACTTTACTTTCAGTGGGGTTTGTATTCTGGACCATTTACTTTCCATCACTCACCTTTGTACTCAGTTTACTTAGTGTTTACTGTTGCTTGCTTACTCTATGGTGTTTGTTATCTTACTTAAAGACAATGCCTTCCCTTATATCGGGATATACACCTTTGGTGCTAGTTTCCAGCCCCTGGCCTATGGAAGGCGGGCTTGGGGTAGTTACGACACGGGTCCCGAGGACGGGTCGTGACAAATTGGTATTAGAGGAGTTCGGTTCTACCGCATAACTTAGGACTCTGATCTTTCTTCTATGTGAAGCAATAGTGTTAAGGGTATTGAGTGTGGTTATCAGTCCAGGGAGTCCAGTATTGGTGCGGCGGCTGACGTATCCATACACCAGGACCCTAACTTCTGATTTCTGACTCAGTGCACAAAAACATTGATTGCATGTGTGTTTCAAAAGTTTTCTTTGTGATTACTTTGTGTCAGCTCAACAGGTATACTGTATTGACCGTGGCACACCTGTTTCTTTTCAGGATGGCCCCATGACGGCAGCCAGCTAGGGTTCATAGCTTTGTACGAGACGACAACCCACCGAGCGACGAAGCCTCAGTGTAGGGACCTTTTACAGCGGAGGCACCAGCGGCACCTCTACCCGTCGAGCCACCGATGCCACCAGCCCCAACCGCTGAGAGTTCAAATCGCCATAGTGAACTGCACGAGTTTCAGCGTTAGAGACCACCCAGGTTCTGTGGGGAGACGGACCCTCAGGCAGCCGAGGATTAGCTAGAGGCTGTTGTATGATTTTTCAGGTTAGTAGGGACACCAGCTAACCTCATGGTGATCCTTGCAGCGAGTCTCCTGCACGCGGCAACAGACAGATGGTGGAGCCTAATGCTCCAGGTGAATGACAAGGCATCTCTCGTTTGGACAGAATTTGCGAGCCTCTTCCACTCAGAGTTCTTCCCAGCCACCCTCCGTGCGGTGTGCATTCAGGAGCTACTATAGCTACGACAGAGCAGCATGACGATAGCCCAGTACTCGGCGAGATTTACCGATCTCTTGCGCTATTCCACAGACATGGTACGAGACCCATTCTTCCGGGCCCGGACCTTAGAGCAGGGACTGAGGCATGAGATCAGAGCATCGATGATCTCCCTCAGCATTTCGACGCAGGTAGGAGTACTGGAGCGAGCCCTTCTGGTAGAGAGCTTTCTTACTGAGCCTACACCAACAGCGAGACCTACCGCAGGGCGGCACGTAGCAGAGTCTTCTGCAGCTGGCAGTCGACAGATGTCACAGGGGTCCAGGAAGACCAGACTATTAGGCAGACGACCTCAGGACACTGGCTCAGAGGTGCAGGACACACGACGCAGAGCCAGTCTTACGAGGAACAGACAGTGCTACGCATGCGGCGGGTAGGGCCACATGGCTCGTGACTGCCCGAACCGCTGTGCAGAGGAGCAGCAGACGGTTGAGGGACCACCCAGGCAGAGGCAGAGGGTCGACCATGGCGGTCCGTAGGGAGTGGGCGGACGAGGCAGAGGAGATGGACTAGCAGCAGGTGGTGGGTGACACTTTTAGGCTTTACCACCACCACCACCAGGGGGTGCACCCCGACCACAGGGAGCTGGAGGACAGAGGCAGGCACAGTTTCAGGCAGCAGAGGCCTATGACCACAGCGCACCAGAGATGATTCGAGGTACTATCTGTGTCTACTCCACCCTTGTTGCAGTTCTTATAGACACTGGAACAAGTCATTCTTTCATTACCACTGCCCTTGTTTGGAGCTCGGAGATCCTGACGGAGCCGTTGGCTCAATCCTTACGGCTATAGATTCCTATGGGAGCAGACTCAACGATTACGCACAGGTGCCGGTAGTGTGAGCTTACTCTAGGAGGCAAGAGATTCGGTTGGGATCTTCTTGTAGTGGTGTCGAGGCCTTACGACATCATCTTGGGCATGGATTGGTTATCTACAGTCCATCATTAGATTGACTGTATTAGGCGAAAGGTGCGGTGTGTCTACACCGATGGGAGCAGGTTCACCTTCACTGGTGAGAAGGGAGCCTTTGCAGTGAAGGATGGAATCACACAGAGGAGGGGACAACCGATCACTCATCAGTTGGCTAGCCTCATCCTCAGAGCAGTTGACATGCAGAGTCCTAGTTTTCCTGTAGTGGTGGATCAGTATGCGGACGTTTTTCCTGACGACATTCCAGGACTACCTCCTCATAGAGAGGTAGACTTATATATTTACATGTACCCCAGGATAGCCCCGATATCTACTCCAGCATATCGGATGTATCCCGTCGAGCTTCGAGAGCTTCGGGTACAGTTGTAGGACTTTCTTGGTAAGGGATTCATCCGAACCAGTGTTTCACCCTGGGCTTCCCCGATTTTGTTCACCAAGAAGGCGGACGGGAGCTTGAGACTATGTGTCGACTATCTTCACCTAAACCAGGTGACCGTGAGGAACAAGTATCCGCTACCGAGGATTGACGACCTCTTTGATCAACTCAAGGGAGCACAATGGTTCTCGAAGATTGACCTCAGTTCAGGCTATCATCAGCTCAGAGTTAGGGATGAGGATGTGCAGAAGACGGCCTTCAGATGTCGGTATGGGCACTATGAGTTCTTGGTTATGCTTTTCGGCATTACCAATGCTCCAGCAGTGTTCATGAATCTCATGAAAAAGATATTTCAGCCTTACCTCGATCGATTTTTCATTGTCTTCATCGACGACATATTGATATACTCGACCACTGAGGAGGAGCACGCCTACCACTTGCGGGTTTTACTAGACACACTCTGAGAGCCTCATCTTTATGGTAAGCTCTCAAAGTTCCAATTCTGGATACGTGAGGTCCACTTCTTGGGACACGCCATCTTTGAGGTGGGAGTTTCGGTGGATCTTGCGAAGATCGAGGCAGTGCTAGCTTGGGAGCCACCCATGAGCGTGACGGAGGTGCGGAGTTTCCTAGGTTTGGCTGGGTACTACTAAAGATTCGTGCCAGACTTCTCCAGAGTTGCAGCACCGCTTTCATTTTTGACGAAGAAGGGGAAACCCTTCATGTGGTCAGACAGTTGTCAGTAGAGCTTCCAGGAGCTGAGACAGAGATTGACCAGTGCACCCATATTGAGGCTACCAGAGGAGGGAGTAGGGTACGTAGTCTACTGTGATGGACTAAGGACCAGACTCGGGTGTGTCTTGATGCAGGAGCGGGAAGTGATCGCCTATGGATCACGATAGTTGAGGCAGCACGATCAGAACTATGCTACCCCTGACCTGGAGTTAGCAGCAATGGTCTTTGCCTTGAAGATGTGGCGGCACTATCTAATGGGTGAGTGCTTTATAGTCTATTCTGACCACTAGAGTCTCAGGTACATCTTCTCGCAGAAGGACCTGAACCTGAGATAGTGGTGATGACTCGAGTTCCTCTAGGACTATGACTTTGAGATAATATATACTCCTGGAAAGGGGAATGTAGAAGCCGATGCTCTCACCAGGAGGATGGGAATTCAACTACTTGGAGAGGCAACAAAGCAGTTAGCCGCTTTGCAGATATCCTACATGGATAGAGATGGGTCAGACTTTCTTCAGTCGCTCACAGTCACACCTCCACTTATTCAGCGAGTCAGAGAGGCACAACACGGGGACGTTGAATGTGAGACGCGGCGTGCGCAGATTTCCACAAGACATGCACTTGATGGTTTCTCTATAGGAGGAGATCACGATGACCTTTTTAGAGGACATACCATGGTACCAGCTGCTTTACAGGAGGAGGTGTTGAGAGAGTTTCACACTTCCCCTTTAGCGGTACATCCAGGGGTAGCGAAGATGTACCAGGATCTCAGACGACAGCATTGGTGTCCGGGTATGAAGAAGGCTGTGGCAGAGTTCATTTCTTGATGCCTTAACTGTCAGCAGGTGAAGTCATAGCACCAGGTACCAGCAGGCTTAGTACGGCCCTTGGATGTCCCGGAGTGTAAGTGGGATGGGATATCTATGGATTTCATGACTGGACTTCTACATACTTCCAGAGGTCACGACTCCATTTGGGTGATTGTCGACCGACTCACCAAGTTGGCTAAATTTTTACCCATCAGAGAGCAGGGCTCAGTGGAGAGCTTGGGACGCCTCTACGTTCAGGAGATCATACGGCTTCATGGTGTGCCATCATCTATCGTCTCCGATCGAGATGTTCGCTTTACTTCCCATCATTGGAAGGGGTTGTAGAAGGCATTCAGGATGCAGCTACGTCTGAGCACCGCCTTTCACCCTCAGATGGATAGTCAGACGGAGCGGACCATTCAAACTATCGAGGACATGCTCCGTGCATGTGTCCTCGACTTTGGTCATAGCTGGGAGGATCACATTACCTTGGTGGAGTTTGCGTACAACAACAACTACCACTCCACCATCGGGATGGCACCATACGAGGCATTGTATGACCGACCTTATAGATCACCTATGTGCTGGACAGACCCTACGGAGTCAGCACTTGTGGTACCAGAGATGATCCAGCCCATGACAGAGAAGGTCCAGGTCATCCAGGAGCAGATGAGGGTAGCTCAAAGCCGACAGAAGTCTTATGCTGACAGGAGGTGGATACCAATTGAGTTTGAGGATGGCGACCACGTTTTCTTGCGGATCTCACCTCGACGTGGATTACGGAGATTTGGCCGGGGCAGCAAGTTATCACTGCACTTAATCGGATCATTCCAGGTTCTTAGCAGGATAGGAGAGGTAGATTATCACCTGGCTCTACCACCTCAGTTTCACCGGGTGCATGACGTCTTCCACGTATCTCAGCTGAGGAGATACGTGCACGACCCGACGCATATCATCGACCATGGGGAGCTAGACATTGATGACGGGGTGACTTTTGCAGAGGTCCTGGTGGAGATCGAGGATCAACATGAGAGGGTCCTACGTGGGTCGTTGATTCCTCTAGTGCATATCAGGTGGCATCATGGGAACCTCCAGGAGAGCACTTGGGAGCGGGAGGCTCAGATGCGTGCTCAGTACTCTCATTTGTTCCCCTATTTTGTTATGTATCTTTACGGGGACATAAAGCCCTAAGGTGGGAGTAATGTAAATACCCATAAATTTCAAGGATTTTTTTAAATTTATTTGGGATTTTACAAGTACGCAGTTTCTGACGACACCTGATTCCGAGGCCCGGTGTGCCCGGAATCAATTTCCGAAGTTTAGCTCGGGTATGTTCAGTGAACGAATGAGCGGGTTTTACTAACTTTTGAACCGGTGCTCAGAATCAAAATCTGAGGGCACCGATGAAACTGCCAAACCGGTAATTTCTTAAGCACACTTTTTTTGAGTTGCCTTTGCTCGGGTGATGTTTTTAAATAAATGGGTTAACTAAAGAGTGAAATAAAAATTTGTGCTACATTTTTTATTTCTATTATAAGTAGTTATAACCTATGCATGGAAGTTGGAGTGGGACCCACTACATCCTAACTCCACTTGGTAGGATATTAGTGAGGTGGGTCCCACATGATCCCCACCCCTTCAATTCCATTAAACCCCCCTCTTGCAATTTAGTTTTGTAACTCACCCACTCCTCCACTTTAATGGCATATAAACTCTCACATTAATTAGATTGATTAAAGCTAATCAATTTATTTAATTAGAGTTTGAATTTTTAAAAAGGTTGGGATGATTAATAAAATAAGTAAAATCCTTATTTTATTATTGTTTTATCGTTGTGTGGAGATTTTTGGAGAGGAAGGCTCTAGTCTTGAAGAACATCATCTTCCACATTGAAGAACACGAAGAACGTCAGAGCGCCAAGGAGAGACGGCATGCCGATCTTTCTTCTCCTCTCCGCAGCCGGTGTGAGATGCCGCTCCACCTCGGGCGTTCTCCGTCAAACACATAGGGAGCTTTACCTCACGATGCCATTTCCCATGACAATCTTCATTCGACAACTACTTCGAGGTATGAGATTGTTTTATGTTCGTGGCTTATTTTGGCGTTCATTGTTAATTTTTCTTAGCCGCCTATTACCAAATTAACGGGAGGAGGTCATACCGCACGAACACGGACGATCCTCCTCCCCCTTTGTTGATGTTCACCATTGTGATTTGGAACGAAGGTGGTGCGGTGCAACGACACCACGCGAGAACAAGGAATATCACGTGGTGAAGAAGCGTGGCGCCGTCGCGCCGCACCGTTGAGGCCGAAAGAAGCCGCGACTGGAGTCGGGCCGCGGCGGAGTGGTGCGGCACCGTCGCGCCACGCCGGAAAACCATGGAGGGCCACGGCCAGGGTGGGCTGCGACGGAGGGGCGCGACGCCATTGCGCGACATCGGTCAGACAAGGGCCGCGGTGGGGTAGGGAGGGGCGGCCGGAAATCTGGCTGCCGGCGCAAGGAAGGGCGGGACCGTGGGGTCCCGCGGCGGCGGCACCGGCACCGGCACCGGCCGACCAACCAGGCCGGCCGTTTGGAGGATGTCGGGGGTCATAACCCCCGATGGCAGATAGGCGGGCCCCCTCTATGTGGGGGGCCACCGTTTCGAGATAAGGGGGGGCAGCGCCCCCTGTTTTCCGCTCGACCGAAACGGCCGAGCTGCTGGCCACGCGGGCCGCGTCTGCACTGGGCCGGGCCGGACCGCCGTGCTGGGGCCGAGTCGCACCGACCGGGCCAGACAGTGCCGGCCGGACCCGGACCCGGGTCGGGTCGACCCGGTTCGGGCCGACCCAGGGGGTCTTGGGCCGGGTCGGTCCGGGCCCAAAACCCCCTAAAATCGGACAACTCCATTCAAAGACCCATAACATGGGCTAAGGAACTACGATCGACGCACCGTCAGTTGAGATGAGATCCATGGATTGAGACGGTCGTTTTGGTATATTATACTCAAGGTTTCAGAGAACTTGGGTATGGCCGGGTTGGTTCGAACACGAAACCAACCGGGCCCTCGGAGCGGAAACACTTATAACTTGTGCTACGAACGTCCGATTGATGTGCCGTCGACTTTTATGGTTTCCACTTAGTGAGACAGACCTTTTGGATTACTCCGTTTGAGGTTTTTACGTAGTTAGAGTATGTTCGTGTTGGTTTTAACTTAAAAACCAAACGGGCCCCTGGGACGAAAAAGCCAATAACTCTCAGACTGGGCGTCCGATTGACGCGTCGTCAGTCACGTTGAGTTCCTATTGTCGAGACGGAACTTTGGGATACATCAAATCTAGACTAAATGTAATTTGATGTATCGACCCCCCTTGGCTCGTGGAGCGGACCCTCCCAGAATCGAGCATGCTGTGTGTGGGAACCCTAGAGATGGCTGCGACTGCAACGACGATGACGACTGTACTGGGATCCTCCGTTTGTTCGGCAGTGACGACGACCGTACTGAAATCCTCCATGGGTTCGACGATGATGACTACTTTTCTTATATCCTATGTGGGTCCGGCAGTACTTGATTACTATTCTTGTATCCTACGTGGGTCCGACAGTATTTGACTCTGTACTTGTATCCTACATGGGTCCGGCAGAGTAGCTGGTCTTGTATCCTTTGTGGATCCGACAGCTTAGCTGGTCTTGTATCCTTTTTGGGTCTGACAGCTTAGATGAATCAGTGGCTATATCTAATCATCTCTATCATCTTAAGAAGAAGTATACCTATGTGAGATGAGTCTTGACTTTCAATCATTATCTTCGATATGATTGTTTTGTGATCCAGTGTGGATTGGGTTGTGCTTTCCTGTGTGGATTGGGTTGTGCTTTCCCGTGTGGATTGGATTGTGCTATCCTGTGTGGACTAGATCTAACTTGGGCTTGGATGATGGAGACGAACTGGAATTGATGACTTAGGTATATGTATGGGCATATACCTAAGTAGAGTTGGTTGTTACTTTGTGATTGTATCTTTCCTTTGTGGATTATCCTTCGTGGATTCTGGGAGACCTTCGGGGGTCTTGGGGTCCCTACTGAGTAGAATATACTCACCCCTGCATGGGCTATGCCCATACTACGTTGTGTTGGATGTAGAAAATGGACATCGCTGATCGAGGTAGGAGCTCGTGGAGTTGGACGGTACCTGGAGGTGGATCACTGGACGAGACGTACACGGAGCGGACGACTAGAGCCGAGGAGCGGAGGAGACTATCTGTACCCACCCTTTAGGTGGGATTTCCAGAGGATGGATCAGTGTTGCTGCTTTACTTTTCTGCCATTGTACTCTCTTTTCAGTTGTACTTTAGTTTCAGTGGGGTTTGTATTCTGGCCCATTTACTTTCCAACACTCACCTTTGTACTCAGTTTACTTAGTGTTTATTGCTGCTTGCTTACTCTGTGGTGTTTGTTATCTTACTTAAAGGAAATTCCTTCCCTTATATCAGGATATACGCCTTTGGTGCTAGTTTCTAGTCCTTGGCCTATGGAAGGCGATATTGGGGTAGTTACAGCACGGGTCCCGAGGATGGGTCATGAAATTTATTTAATTTAAATTTGTTGGTCTGTGAGCCTTCTTCCAATAAAATGTAAGGCCTATGTGCCCATGGTTTCTTTAATATAAACCCCATGTAATGATGGATATCCCAAGACAGAAGAGACAGCTCATAATCTGAAGTTGAGGCAAAACCAACACAAAAGTATACAAAGGTGGACAGGTGGGAGCTGAAAAACACGAACCATCAGGTTCAAGGTGTTTTTCCCTAGTTCAGGGTTAGATTATCAAAACCACTAGATAAGCTAACCAATAGAAGCTCATGATCATGCCATATTATTTTATTTCATTCTGATTGCATGGTTTATTTATTTTGTATGTGTTTTCGCGATAAAATAGTTAATGAAATAAAAAACCATGCAAAGATGGAATAAAATAAAAACTGGACTACGCGTAAACATTATCAGAACATGGTTAATCACTTAAGAAAGCATCACTTAATATTAATAAGCATGTGATAATGTGAAACTACACATAAAGGATAAAATCCCTCAAATACCATATTAAGTCAGACAAAGCCTTCTGTTACTTGATTAAGGTAAAGACTCAATAAAACAATGTGTTTGACCAACCCTTGTTGGGAAAATTACTTTTATAAAGGAAAATCTTATGAAAGTTTCGGGTTAACATAAACATTTTACATCAAGAGGAGTATCCCTTGCTAGACTTGTTGTAAAATGGAGGCAAGTGTTGAGGAAATTCAAGTCAGGATTTCAGGATTGGGGAGTCCACTCAACAGATCAAGGAACTATACGCTCACAGTTGGAAAAGACCTATATACCTAAATACATTTAAATAGCTTGACCAACCCTTGTTGGGGTTATGCGAAGGGGAATATGGATCCTTGCCACTATAATTTCATGGCAACTAGACATTACGAGTTCAATGATGAGGGACATTGGGACTTGATAAAATAGTGGGAGACTTAATAAAATTTTATTATTTCTTATAAAATGTAATCAAGAAAGTACTGATAAATCTGCTCTTTTAATTTGTAGAATCAATATGACAAACTCATCAACCACATTTTCTCTACGATAAATTATGGATAAAGAAAATATCCTCCCTGATAGTTGTTGGACGGAAGAAAAGCGAGGGAAGAGAGGAAGAGGGGAGGGTGAATTGCCTTTTAAAAAATTGATTAACAATTTAAAAATCAAAGTATAAATGCAGCGGAAATAAAGAGGCAATCACATAAGAAATTGATAACGGAGTTCGGCCAAAACCCGGCCTACGTCTCCGCTCCCAACTCAACCGTTGATAGATTCCTACCGCTTGCTTTTCAATGGTTTTAGCAAGAAACCCACTAGGCTTTGAGGTAGCACTAGGACCTATTACAGCTTGCTTTTTGTGGTTTAGCAAGAACCCACTTGCTTTCAATGGAATAGCAAGAACCCACTAGCCATTTTAACAGGTGAAGGCTAGCTCACCGAAACACAAGCCTTTTAAAAGGAAAGGCTTGAAGAAACCTCTTCACACCTTAGTGGTGGTGTGAGAACCCAAAGAAAGGGAGATGAGAAAAGAGTTGGGGTTTGTAGGCACAAACCCAATTTTAAGCTCAAAATAATAAATACAAGAAAAACCGTATTGGAGGAAGACTTGGGCGCCTTTGATTGAATGGAGATGTTGAAGGCCGCTTCCAAGCTTCTTTGGAGGTGCTCTTGGATGTGGAATTGGATTGGAGCACGTTGGGTTCCTTGAGGAAATCCGCCGGAGGTTCGCCAAAATGATCAACAATGTGTCCGGTGGCTTAGATTTTAGTTCCGGTGCTTCCCAGGCCTTTATTTATAGGCTAGGAACCTTCAAGTATCCGTTGGAGGGCTTTGGAGCCGTTGGAGAGGCTAAAAGAGCCGTTGGGAGCCAAGTGGGCAGGCTGGTCAACAGCCCAACGACTAGTTTGACTGTGTCCACCGGCTGGCCGGTGCAGGGCCACCGGTTGGCCGGTGTTTGCAAAAAGTCATTGGATTCCTGTCCAGGGTCCACCGGTCGACCGGTGCCAGAGCCACCGGCTGGCCGGTGGTGAGGCAGTAGCTGACACTATTTGGAGAGGGTGCCACCGGCTGGCCGGTGCTGAGGCCACCGGCTGGCCGGTGGGGAGGCAGTGGCTCCCTCTTGATGCAGGTGCCACCGGCTGACCAGTGGTGAAGCCACCGGTTGGCCGGTGGACTGAATTTCAGTCCACTTTGCCTTCTTTCTTTCTTGGCCCAATTCCTTGGCCACCTGATTTGATTCCTATTAACCAAAAACACTTGAAAGAGGATTAGATAAATATGAGGGTGATTGTGATCATGAAAATAAAACCTTGAGGGGTTCGAGAGGTACAACAATCTCCCCCTATTTTGATGATCACAATCACCGAAACAAACAATGTAAAATACTGAGATTAAAGGCAATGCAAAGCATGATGAAAAAGGATTCTCCCCCAATCAATCAAGAAATTTCTCCCCCTTTGTGATTATCAAAATAGAACGGGGCATAAAACTTGATTGAGGGATATATTTGAAAAACAAGATTTTAAATCAATTGAAAATGATATCAATTGTTGAAAATTTTGAAAATTTTGAAATGAAAATTGAATAACAGTTTGAATTGAAAGTTTTGAATCAAAAACCAATTGAATTTTGAAATTTGAAACCAAGTGTTGAAATTGAAAGTTTGAATTCACAAAAAGGCCTAACTCCCCCTAAATAAAAACAATGAATCACCGGGGAGAGGGATTTTGAAAAGAAATGATTTTAGGCCCGGAGAGACTCGCTAAGAGGGATTTTTCAATCCACACTTGTCTCATGGCGGGTCTTCTTCTATAGAATTCGTTCGAAAAGAAAAAACTTTTGGGTTGACCATACCGGGCGTTTTTGCAATCGCATTCATATATCATGTGCCCGGGTTTTTTACAATAATTGCAAAATTTGTATTGGGAGCTCCCCCTTACAAAAATAGTGGGAGCATGGGAGGAGGAAGCTATATTGGAATATCCTAGCCCTTGGGTGGTTCTAGAAATTCGTTGGGAACCTAGGATATTGTTCAAATTTTGTTCCCCTTGGGTGAACTTAGCTAGGGTTTCTCTAAGGTCTTTGATGGTTGATTCCATGGAATCAACATTTGGGAAATTTTGGATTTTAAGGGTCAACTCTTCCTTCTCTTTAAGAATTTGTTCTTTTTCGGAAGAGAGTTTTTTGAAATTCTTTTTCAAAGCAATGAATTTTGAAGAAAGCTCATGAAAACCATTTTCTAGTTGGTCTCTAGCGTGTGAGAGTTCTTCATAAGAAAGATGATTTAAAGAATTTGAATTTGAAGAACAAGAGGAGGAGTCGGAAGATGTTACCTCATGGAATGCCATTAGGCATTTTGTACCTTGGTCGCTTGAGGAGGAGGAGGAGGATGATGAAGAGGAGGTGTCACTCCATGTCGCCTTGAGGACCTTTTTCTTTCCTTTCTCCTTGGCCCGTTTTTTGTTGAGTGGGCAATCGGGCTTGTAATGGCCCTTTTCGCCGCACCCGTAGCATTTCACCTTGGGCTCGGATCTTGCAGTGGGTTCTTGCTTTCGATGCTTGCGGGATTTCTTCTTCTTCTTGTGCTTCTTCATAAACTTGTGCATTTGGCGGGCGAGATTCTCCATTTCCGAGTCGCCGCTTGAAGATGAAGGAGATGAGGAAGATGAGGATGAGGAGGAGCTTACTTCCTTTTGTACCTTGAGGGCGATGTTCTTTGGAGTTTTGATAGGGGTGCCCTCCTTTTGTGCTTGCCTCCTCATCGTGATCTCATAAGTCATGAGAGATCCGATGAGCTCCTCTACCGGCATATTTTTGACGTCCTTAGCTTCTTGGATCGCCGTCACCTTTGGTGCCCATGAGCTCGGAAGGACCCATAAGATCTTCTTGACCATCGTCTCGGCTGAAACATCATCACCAAGAGATTTCCTTCCATTGCACACGTCAGTAAAGCGAGTAAACATATCGGAAATAGACTCATTTGGATGCATTGAAAAAGACTCAAAATCTTGCCTATACATATCCAATCTAGTGTCTTTGACTTTGTTAGTGCCCTCGTGAGTTACTTCTAAAAGTTTCCAAATTTCATGTGAGGAGGTGCAAGTAGACACTCGATTGAATTCATTTCGGTCTAGACCGCAATGTAGAGCATTCATGGCTTTGCCATCAAGCTCAAAGTTTCTAATATCGGCGGGGGTCCATTTGGATTCGTCGGGGGTAGACAAAGTATAACCTTGCATGACAATTTTATAAATGGGATATCCTATGCTTCTAAGAAAGGTAGTCATGCGGGTTTTCCAATAATTATAGTCGGTCCCATCAAAAAATGGAGCCCGACCCAAAGAGTAGCCCTCGGGGGCGAAAGAGGTGGATGCCATCACAATGGATCTTTGAATTTGAAACCTTTTAAGGTATTACTCAAATTACCCCTTTGATACCAATTGTTGGACGGAAGAAAAGCGAGGGAAGAGAGCAAGAGGGGAGGGTGAATTGCCTTTTAAAAAATTGATTAACAATTTAAAAATCAAAGTATAAATGCAGCGGAAATAAAGAGGCAATCACATAAGAAATTGATAACGGAGTTCGGCCAAAACCCGGCCTACGTCTCCGCTCCCAACTCAACCGTTGAGAGATTCCTACCGCTTGCTTTTCAATGGTTTTAGCAAGAAACCCACTAGGCTTTGAGGTAGCACTAGGACCTATTACAGCTTGCTTTTTGTGGTTTAGCAAGAACACACTTGCTTTCAATGGAATAACAAGAACCCACTAGCCTTTTTAACGGGTGAAGGCTAGCTCACCGAAACACAAGACTTTTAAAAGGAAAGGCTTGAAGAAACCTCTTCACACCTTAGTGGTGGTGTGAGAACCCAAAGAAAGGGAGATGAGAAAAGAGTTGGGGTTTGTAGGCACAAACCCAATTTTAAGCTCAAAATAATAAATACAAGAAAAACCGTATTGGAGGAAGACTTGGGCGCCTTTGATTGAATGGAGATGTTGAAGGCCGCTTCCAAGCTTCTTTGGAGGTGCTCTTGGATGTGGAATTGGATTGGAGCACGTTGGGTTCCTTGAGGAAATCCGCCAGAGGTTCGCCAAAATGATCAACAATGTGTCCGGTGGCTTAGATTTTAGTTCCGGTGCTTCCTAGGCCTTTATTTATAGGCTAGGAACCTTCAAGTATCCGTTGGAGGGCTTTGGAGCCATTGGAGAGGCTAAAAGAGCCGTTGGGAGCCAAGTGGGCAGGCTGGTCAACAGCCCAACGGCTAGTTTGACTGTGTCCACCGGCTGGCCGGTGCAGGGCCATCGGTTGGCCGGTGTTTGCAAAAAGTCATTGGATTCCTGTCCAGGGTCCACCGGTCGACCGGTGCCAGAGCCACCGGCTGGCCGGTGGTGAGGCAGTAGCTGACACTATTTGGAGAGGGTGCCACCGGCTGGCCGGTGCTGAGGCCACCGGCTGGCCGGTGGGGAGGCAGTGGCTCCCTCTTGATGCAGGTGCCACCGGCTGGCCGCTGGTGTGCCACCGGCTGGCCGGTGGTCTGGACAGAAGGATGCCTTCTGTCCAGGCTCCACTGGCTGACCGGTGGTGAAGCCACCGGTTGGCCGGTGGACTGAATTTCAGTCCACTTTGCCTTCTTTCTTTCTTGGCCCAATTCCTTGGCCACCTGATTTGATTCCTATTAACCAAAAACACTTGAAAGAGGATTAGATAAATATGAGGGTGATTGTGATCATGAAAATAAAACCTTGAGGGGTTCGAGAGGTACAACAATAGTAACTTTCAGGAATGGTTTAGGCACCTTCAGGTTATCCTACGCCATGAATGAAAGTTTTATGTGCTGGTTTCCTCACTTCCTGATTCGCCTGGGCAAGGGGCGAGTGATGAATATTTCCTAATCTATGATCAAAATTTGAGCGCTACACTCAACATTCAATGATTGATGATATCATCAATGTCTAGTGAGCTCATGAAGTCTCATGAAGACATGGATTCCTATAACATGCTCGAGCACCTCTGTGGTCTATACCCAGAGAGATAAAGACATGAAAGGTTTGAGATCTCCAAGGATCTATTTTAGAGAAAGCTTGGAGAAGGTGCCCTATCTAGGCCTCATGTAGTCAAGATCATTGGATACATTGAGAACTTGGAGGTTCTAGGTTTTAAACTCCCCAAAGAACTGGGTACCGATCTCATTCATGCATCACTCTCCTAGAGATTCTCTAACTTTGTTATAAATTTCAACATGAACAACATTGAGAAGTTTTTATCTGATCTCTTTATCCTCATTTGCCAAGTGGAAAATGATATAAAGCGTGAAAATAATTCTATCCTTATGGTGAATAAAAGGAAAGGGAAGGAAAAGAGCTTTAAGCCTAAAGCTTCTTTAAGGCCTTCCAAGAAAAGGAAGATCAAAGGGGAGGCAAGAGAACATGAGGCTGTTTGTTTCGCATGTGGCAAGAAGGGCCACTGAAAGAAAAACTGCACCCAGCCAAGGAAGCAAGGGGAAGCTTCAGGTGAGTTTGTTATCGAATGGAATATATCTGTTTCTACCAATTGGGTTTTAGATATCGCTTGTGGTGCTCACATCTATATCCAAGTAAGGAACCAAGTAGATTTAGAAAGATTGATCGAGGTGAGGTGGATCTGTGAGCAGCCAATAGTGCCAGACTCACTGCTATAACTATCAGAGACCACCACCTCACATTGCCTACCAGCTAGGTCATGTCAATGAGAAAAATTTGACAAAATTACATCAAGAAGGTTATTTATATTCTTTCAAACTAAAACCACTTGGTGTATGTCATGCGTGTCTACAAGGAAAAATGACCAAATCCCCATTTAGTGGGAAAGGTGAAAGGGCTAAAGATCTTGTAGAATTAGTTCACACAGATGTGTGTAGACTATTTCCAGTTGATGCAAGGGGTGGGTTCTTGTACTTCATAACTTTTACTAATGATATTAGTAGATATGGATATATTTACTTAATGAGGTATAAGTCATACTCTTTTGATCGGTTCAAAGAACACAAGAATGAAGTTGAGAACCATCTTGGTAAGAGAAAATCTGCTCAGAAAGAGGAGGAGAATATATTAATCAGGACTTCATTGATTTCTTACAGGAGTTCGAGATTCTATCTCAACTCACTCCTCCTCATACGTCTTAGTGGAATGGTGTAAGTGAAAGTAGGAACCACACCCTTTTGGACATGGTGAGATCAATTATGAGTCATGAGAGTCTTCCATTATCCTTTTGGGGATATGCATTACAAACAACAACACACATACTAAACCAAGTACCAACTAAATAGATAAATGGTATTCCATACGAGTTATAGAGTAGACATAAAGCCATGTTATCAAATTTACATGTGTGGGGTAGAAAAGAATTTGTTAAGGCTTCTTCAGGTAACAAACTTGCACCCCGAGGCACAAAGTGTATCTTTATAGGATATCCCAAGGAAATAAGAAGATATTACCTATGCAACCCCTCAGATAAAAAGGTTAAAGTAGAAAGAAATGCCATATTATTTGAGAGGGAGCACATCTCCAAAAGAGATAGTGGGAGAGAGATAGACTTCGATGAAGTCGAGGCTCAAGATACACAAGAGTTGGTACAAGAACAAATTCCACAAAGCCCCATGGAAGAAAAATCTATTTTAGAGGCACAAGAACTGCGTAGGAGAACGATAGAGGTGAGAGAACCATAACGATATGGGTTTCTTGTCATCAAGGATGGTGACTCATTATTGGTTGACAATGATGATCCTCTTACCTACAAGGAAGCAGTTGAAGGCACAAATGTTTCCAAGTGGCAAGAATCCATGAATTCTGAAATGGATTCCATGTACCAAAACCAAGTCTGGATTTTGGTAGATCCTCTAGTTGATGTAAAGCCTATTGGTAATAAATGGATATTCAATAAGAAGCTGCACATGGAGGGAAAAGTCAGCACCTATAAGGCATGACTGGTTGCAAAAGGTTTTAGACATCATCAAAGAATTGACGAAGATGAAAACTTTTCACCAGTTGTGATGCTGAAATATATCAGAATCCTATTGGCCATTTCTACTTACCATGACTATGAAATTTGTCAAATGGATGTCAAGACAACATTCTATAACGGGAGCCTCCAGGAAGATGTCTACATGACATAGCCTGAGGGGTTTGTGACTCCAAAGGATGACAACAAGGTATGCAAGTTGCAGAAATCCATTTATAGATTAAAGAAAGCATTAAGGTCATTGAACATTCATTTTGATGAATTCGTAATGGAATTTAGCTTTATTACGAACGAATGTGATCCTTGTGTCTACAAAAGGTTTAATGGAAGTATAGTCGTTTTCTTAATATTATATGTTGATGACATATTACTAATTGGAAGTGAAGTACCTGTCTTACCATCAGTTAAGGAATGGTTGGATAAATGCTTCTCTATGAAAGACTTGGGTGAGGTAGCATATATTCTTGGGATCAAGATCCATCATGATAGATCCAAGAGAATGCTGGGCCTGAGTCAAAGTACATACATTGACAAGATACTAAAGAGATTCAGTATGGAATAGTCCAAGAGGGGATTGTTTCCAGTGTCACATGGCATTCATCTTTCCAAGAAAATGTGTCATGATACACATGAGGAGATAAATAAAATGGAAAGGACCCCTTATGCATCCGCGATTGGGTCAGTCATGTATGCTATGCTATATAAAAGTCTAGATGTTTCTTATGCATTAAGTGTGGTAGGTAGATATCAAGCTGATCCAGGAGACTACCATTGGATAAAAGTCAAGACTATCCTTAAGTATCTAAGGAATACTAAGGATATGTTCTTGTTTTATAGAGGAGATGAGGAACTAGTCATCAGAGGACATGTAGATGCTAGTTTCCATATTGATCAAGATGACATGAAGTCACAGACTAGATACATCTTCAGTTTGAATGGAGGTGCAGTGAGCTGGAATATCTCAAAGCAAGGTGTGGTTGCAGATTCTACAGTAGAGTCCGAGTATATCGTAGCTTTTGACGCAGCTAAATAATCAGTATGGATGCGAAGCTTCATCCAAGAGTTGGATGTAGTAACTAGCATTAAAGATCCTATCACACTCTATTGTGATAATACTACATTGGTGGCACTTGCAAAAGATCCAAGGTCACATCAGAGGACAAATGACATACTTAGGAAGTATCATCTCTTGAGGGATTTTTCTTAGAGAGGTGAAGTTGCAGTGAGCAATATTTCCACGAAAGATAATGTGGTGGACCCCTTGACTAAACCCTTGAATCAGCAGAAACATGATCATCATGTGAGGTCTAGTAGACTAAAAGTCATAGGCAGTTGGCTCTAGTCCAAGTGGGAGTTTGTTAGAGTTGGTGTCCTGAGAACCAACTATTTATAATTTGATTACATGAATGTACACCTATTATATATTGTTCATTGTTATGCATGACTATATTATAATAATGTCCTGGAAGAATTGTTGCATTAATAAGGTCATGGCAGATCCCCGCTATGATGAGAAACTTGAAATGATATAACAATTTTCTTAAATAAAGTTCTACGGTTGGATGAAATACTATGATAGGACACATAGTATAAAGACCGTCATGTGCGAGTACTCATAAGAAGACAAGACTCTCTCTCATGGAGTTTTCACTTGGTAATCTCCAAGATGGGAGATTATGAGAACAGACCTACCAGTAGTAATTCCACATGTCTTGGTGTCATCAGACATTGCTATTTGTGAGCATGTTTAATGGTACTTAGACTGGAATATTATCATTAACTCATGTCATGACTCATGTACTTAGATTTGCTGACGAAAACCATCACAAAGACAGTTGGAGGGAAGTAGGGTACATTGGGTGTGTCACGAATGACATATTTTTAATGGATAAGTCGAGAAAGAATTTGTCCCATTCATATTTATGGAAGTAGATATCTTGGGCCCTTTGATAGAAATAGAACTGTCGCACAAATTCTATGGCCATGGTGTCACGACGAGTTTATTTTTGGAAGTCAAATAATGATAGATCAAGCATATAGGTTTATGACGCTTCCATGAAACCTGCTTGATGATATATTGAGAGGAAGGGATTAAATTACATGTAAGCATTTGTATGAGGTGACACGTCAATGCAAAATCAAATTCTTTCTCTTGGGTGCCTTGACCCATTTCTAGATAGTAATCTTGGACTTTAGGCAAGCCCGCCTAATGCCAATGAGAAAGAGGCCTAGAGGGTCACACACTAAGAGTATCCAAGTATCTCAAGTAGAATAAAGATTATTCTTGTACATGGTTTAATAATTAGTAAAGGAAACCTAAATCACTTTAATTATGGAGGAAGAATAAAATGAAAACAAGATATACACACCGTGTATTAATGATTACATGTCGTGTAGTTTTCATTTTCGAAAGGAAATGAAAAACAAGTACACACTGTGTATTAATGATTACACGTCATGTAGTTTTATGAGAAACAAGTACACGTCGTGTATTAATGATTACAAGCTGTGTTGTTTTTCCAGTCAATATTTTGAGGAAATAATATTGTTTTATTAAATGATATTTATTATAATCTGCGTGGGTGCATGTCAAGGAATTGATGATTCAACATGGGGGTTTTCAATAAGGGTTATTGAAATAAATAAAACACGTAACACAGTTATTTATTCTCATAACTATATAACCTCAAACCTGATTATAAATATCCTCACAACCCCAACACTTTTCCTTAATCGTTGTGCACAACAATTTTGGAGAATTCTCTCAAGGCTGAAAGAAATCCTTCCTCCAAGAACACTCTCAAGACTGAAAGACATCCTCCTCCATCGGATCAAAGTAATCTTAGGAGAACAATGCAAGCAAAGGATTCTCCATGCTAGCACCTAGAGACTCCTTTGGAGACATCCAGAGATACGTGGTGCACGTGTGGATCACCACTAGAGGAAGTCTACACTTGGCTTCTACGACACAATGACAAATCACATCAGAACATGATCAGAAATATCAACGAATAAAGAACACCATAAAAGGTACTTCTTGTCAATTAATTAAATTAATTATAATCAACCAGTGACGATCCACATTTATGGTTTTGAGACTATTCTTCTTCTTTGTATATTTTTGTGATTCGATTCGTGGAGTCTGGCATTTATCATCATATTGATCCCGGATAGATCATTGCTAATGAAAAAAAATCCAAGTGGGAACATCCACCCACGAGCTTCCACTGTGCCCGTAACCTTCATAATATACATGGCGTGCAGTGGGATTGTTCATGTTGAGTAGTACCACATTAATTTAACACACCATGCCCTTCTACGGGTTGCACAAACACATGGAAATTGGAACACATGATGTGTAGCTAGAAGTACTCACAATATAGACTGAACAATTTAAATGTCAATGCCTCAGGTGTGTAACCTTGCTAAAAAAAACTGAGATAGATGACATGCAACTCATAATTATACATCGTGTAGTCTCTTAATTAAGGAAATTATTAAATTACATTAAATTGATAATTGAAACATTTAAACCTTATTATATGGATTAACACTATTTGTTTTTGACTGAGATGAGGCATAAATAATACTAGTGATAAAGGTACTCTCAGGAACTCTCTTATCTCTGGAGCGCCTAGTTATTTTACATGGATCTCATTTTCTAGCCTTCTTTTGGCATTGATTTTATCTTTATTGTCTTCTTGTGTAACACCCTAAGGCTTAAAAATATTTCTCTTTTATAATAAATTTAATTTTTGTTCCTATATTTCTTTATAAAAAACACCAAGTTAATATTATGTTATACACAATATAAAGTTTAGCTTCCTATATACAGTACATTGAGGTTAGCTTGCATTACACGAAAGACTGACTTTCCTCTCTGGCTTGTGCAACTCACAAGATCGAGTTTTACCAAACAATAATATATTATTAAAAATATAATTTTTTAATATAATTAGATATAATGTAGTAGTTAAATTGAAGATTATGAATAAGATTAACTAACTTATGAAAATATATAGTTTAATTCATTGGTTACCTATTAATTAGAAATGAATATAGAAACCAAATGAATATAAAATAATGATTTTATAAAAGACTATTTTTAAGTGAAAAATGAGATTTATCTTAATAAGTTAAATTAATTAAAATTAGTGTGTGATATTAATTTAATATATGTATAATATATTCAATATAATATTTTTGACATTCATTCAATATATTTTATAATAATAATATAATAATAATCCCAATATTACATATAAAAATATATATTTTTATAAAAGCAGTTTTAGAGCATTTTAATAGAAAACCTATTTTAAATCTATTTTTTTGACACTTATATATGTAAAACTAAACATAATTTTTGAAATAAAAACATAAAAATTTGGTTAGGATGATTTTTTTAATCCAAAGTTTAATTTTTTTAATGAATAATGAAAAATACTAAATTTTAATTCAAAAATGTTTTTTTGTCAAATTTATTTTTAAAGTTAAATCATATTTTATATTGGTTTAAAAAGTTTAATTAGATAAAATTTTAATTAATTAATCCAATTTAGGCCATTGGATTCAATTTCCTTTTGAAATTGGATGTAAAACTTAGCAAATGTTTGAACGTCCTTACTTTAAAAATCCGAATTGTCGTCCTGTTTTTAGGATTAAATTTAAATTATTTTTTGGAACTTATGTAATTAGAATTTATAAAAATGGATCAGATATTTGAAATTAGTATAATTTATAATGTCTAATAAGGTAATATTATTTTTTTTCCAAAAATATTAGTGAATGTAACTGAAATTAATTAAAACGATTTAGAGGAAAATTCGCTTAATAAGATACTAAACATTAAACATAAATACAAAAATGACCAATAAACTTGTAAAAAATCTAGTTTATAGACATATTTATACCCTCTAATCACTTTTTTTAAATTTTTACAATTATTATGCCACTTATCATAGGAAAAACGTGGGTGGAATTCCCTTTTCTAAAAAATACAAGAATGCCACTCCTCCTCCACTATAAAAAAACACTCACCCCTCCCACTTCCTCAAAATTCTCAAGACACTTTTACTCAACCAATATCTATCCAAATGGATCATCATAATACAAACCCTAAACCAAGAAGCCTCACCTTGGGCATAAATCTATCCAAGGAAGCCCTTTGGTAAAAACCAAAAGGAGTTACCCGAAAAAGAGGTAACATCCCCTCCCAAGATCTTTTACTATATTTTAATTATAAAAAACCTAAAATCTTATTATTTGATGATTATATAATGAAAATTTGTCCAAAATATACTGATATTTTTTTTATTCTAATGGTTTGACCTGCACTTTCACACACTTTCATCTAATGGGTAACGAACTTACCGTTTATGTGTATGACGAACTACCGCCTCACAAAATAATGTCGTTCATTTTTCCTTTACCACCTATCATGGTTGGTCATTATGATGGAAAAAATATTTATATATTTATATATAATATTTATAATTTCATTTTGATTCTTTATTTTTTTTACAAAAATACCCTTATGCTTTCCATTCTGTGTAAATACGATAACATCGTTTGTGGAAGTGTGCACTGCTACATTCTCAAAGCGACGTGACTAGTTCACACTATACATGGAATGTAGAAAGGATAGTTTTAATTAATATTATATGAGATAAATGAAATATATACAATATTAATGAAATAATTACATTACTATAAATATAATATATCATTTTCTTTGTTACCCTTTCACACACACAAAAAAGTAATAACGTCGGTCATGGACTTGTGGACTACTGCCTCCCCGACATGATGTGATTCCTTTTATATAAAAATAATTATTTATGTAAGTATATATGATTAAATTACATGAAATTTAATATATAATGATAAATATAAAAATATTTAGTGTTACTAACCTCCTTTCCATAACAATCACTAAAAATGGGAACATTACTCATGCGTACGTATGACCTACCATCTTCATGATTATAACGTTGGTTCATTTTTCATAACTATATTTCATGATTGGTTTTAAAATTATAATTTATTTATAAATATGATAATTATTTCTTGATAATTATTTTTTATATTTTTATATAATGACCCTTTGACCATATTTTACACACCAAAGTTAATTTGAGACATAAACTAAATATGGTCAAAACATCTGACATAAATTTAATTGTTTATGTAGTTGTATAAAAAATTGTAATAAGTGAAGTAAAAGTAATAATAAAATTGAAAAAATTTAATAAGTAAATAAATAATTAAAATTAGTTTATTATTCAGGAATATAAAGACACACACGACAAGTCCGATTCAAGGTAAGAGATTTCGTCTCAATTTACATTCCATTGAGACTTATTTGTTGTTATCCACCAGTTCAATTTTATATAGTGTTTATAATACCATTTGAAAAGTTATATCATGAATATAATTATTATCATGATATTCTATGTTTAATTTAATGTTAATCATTCAAGGGGATTATGATTTCAAATGTTTTAAAGTGGTACGTGACCCATTAGATTGTTTGATGATTATTTTCCCCAAGAATTTGTTTAATGATTACCTTACAATATCACTTTCTTTTGTGATTATTAGAATTATCCTGAAACAATCACTTCATTATGATCATTTTTATAGTTCATTACATTTTCATTAAATATATATATTCTCATGAAATTGATATTATTATTTCCTAAAATGTATATCATTTTACATACGTTGTTCACTTTGACAGTTATTTGATTAACAAGGGAATTATTATTAAATATATATCTTTTATTTAATATGTATATTTGGAAAGGCACAATGTTAAATCTGTTATTCAATATATGAGTAATTATTTGGATAGGTACGACATGGGTGGGTCCAAGTTTTAGATATCCACTCGAAGCATTGGTAGGCTTATGAGAGAAATTAGTTATCCAAATTAGATGGGGTTTTACCCAATATGCTTAACCGTCTTGTGAAAGGTCATAACGGTAAATGTTCTATGTACAGAGGAAACATGGAGTCCAATAATTAATAATTTCTCTCATTTGGATTCATTTATTATTTATCAATGAGATTTTTTCATTGAAATATATATGGATACATTCTATTATCAGTTTATTGATTAAATGATATGAGTTTCAGTTTCTTAACTTTCCATATTGATATTTTCTTATCTAGTTTTTTGAATGGAATGTGTTATTAGTTATTTACCTTAAAACGTTCATTATTCTATTAAATTAATTATTTATTCAATTTTACTTACCCATACTGATCTTTTGATACTACCCTTATTATGTTTCCTTTCCCCAGGTTATGAAAATAATCCTTTGAATGAGTTTCAAGGATTCTAAGATTTTACTTATATTATTATTTATTTTATATTCCAATGTATTATGGGAATCATGTTTGTAATCTCGTTTTACAAAACCTCTAAAATTATTGGTTCTTCGGGATTTGATTCCTTGTAATACTACCAATGTAATAAAATAATGCATTGGCTTTGGGAAGCTGGGGTCAGGGTGTTATAGTTGGTATTAGAGGAAGTTTAACAGCAAACTTAGAAACATAATTTAGAAAACATAGATTAGAGAAAATAACACTAAGATATAATTTAAGGATATGTATATAATAATATCCTAAAATATTGGTAAGGTTGATATTATGTGGGTATTCATAGTCATACATATCTATCTGGATTCTTCAAGTTGATGTGGTTCTGGAAAAGATGTACTTAGAGGTAATAACTCTGATAAAATGCATCCATCCAGAATCAACATAACCATGTACCTAACAATGGGCCTTACTGTTCACTTGGTTTGACAGTATTGGGAATACACTTATGATAATTAACATTTTCTTTAAAAAACATTATGAAGGATTTAGAAGAAAAGATATAAAAAAAACCATGTTTATTATAATGATATTATTTATGGAAAACATTTTGAATCTATTTTTAGTGTTTCAATAGTTTTGGGATTATAAATTATGTTAAATAATTTTATGATATAATATAGTATATTCCATTGTTTAGAAATGGTGTCTGAAAGGATGAATAATATCAGTACTCATAGAAAATGTAGAGATTTCCCTACTGAGGAACCAATATAACTGGTATTATAACAAATAAAATTATGGATATATTTGGGAATCTTAATCCAGTTATTTCAAATAACATTTCCTAAATGGTGAAACCTATTCCACATTGATAATATCCTATGTTGGATCATTTTATGTAGAATAGTCCCCCATAATTTAGTGGGACTATTTACCCAATGATAGCTGGGAAATGGATTAAGTCTTTAGAGAAGATATTCATGGAATTGGGATGTGGTGAAAAGGAAAAATTTACACTTACAAAAAATTTTCTAAATGGTGTTGAAGATCAATAGTGGTCATTGATCCAAAATACTCAGGAGGAAGAAGAAATAGAATTCATGGAATGTATAAATTTTAAGGATACATTATTCAATAAATACTTGTCTCATGAGCAAAAAACTGAGATGAAGATAAATTTACTTAGTTTAAAGAAAATGGAGGAATAAGGTGTTCATAAGTATGAAGCTACCTTTACCAGTTTATTAAGGTATGATACAGATTTCACACGCAACACAAAATATAAGATTGATCATTTCTTTGAATGAATTAAGCTATGTCTCTGAAGGGTGTTGGTGCCTCAGACATTTTCTTCATACAATGAAATATTTTTATATGTTATTAAGATAGATAAATAATTCTCCAAGTCCTATGTATTCAAAGGGAAGAAAGAGAAGAATATATAGGAAGACAAAATGGAAGATAAAGGAAAGAAGGGAAAGAAGTATTTTACCACATTTGATAACTGAGTAAAGAATCACCTTATAAAATGATTGAAATTATTGAGAGTTTTTTATATGTGTGGAGAAAAGGTTCACCATGAAAAATAATGCAAAGGGAAGATGGAAAACACTACTATTCAATGTTACAACTATAAGGAGATGAGGAACTATCCAAAAAAATTCCCCAAGCATCAACAGAATATACCTCAAAAGAAGCTAAGGGTTAAGGTTAACCATATGTTATTAACACAAATAAAGTGGAATAAATAATTTAATTATGTATTTGGATCTATGAAATATTTTGTCAAATTATTTTATTTATTATGTTATCATCATATGATTTATGAAATGTATAAGGATTATACTGCAGTAATTTTTTGTTAAAGATTTGAGATCATATGATGAATGCTACCAAGAAAAGTTTTTCAGTAGAAATTACAACTTTTTGGAAAACACATGGTTGAGGGAAAGATAACCCTTAATATGTTCATAATGTTAAGAAAATGATATTTGGATAAAAAAATTATTGGTTTAGATAACGCAAAAGGATAAGCGATGGATACTTTAGAACTGAATAATAATTTATTAACAAAGTGATTTATGATATCATTGATGTACTTTACATAATTTTGGATTTAAGGAATATATCCAATAATCTATGTTATATTTAATAATAATAAGTATGAATTTTTCAATAAGGTTTTATTATAATTCAAGTTATTACTGTATTCAAAAGTTTTGGTATGTGATGATTAAAATCCACTTCATGTTATTTGATAAGTTTATTTTTGAAATTCAATGACCTTCCTTCTAAAGTAATGGATAATAATATTTTGGGAAAGTTATCCATTTATGAAATGGTTTAAGTTGATATTTGGATGAGGTTTTAGAAGTTAATGAATTAATTCACCATATGATGCATCCTATGATAATAAATTAATAAGAAATATTTTATGGTACAATCAATGGATATGATTGTTTTAATGAAATAAAAATGTATATTTACTTATATTATTATAGATTGAAATAATTACTCAGCCATGGGAAAAATGGTCTTGAAAAAAAATGTTATCCTATTATCATCATTTCTGAAGATATTAAAGACCTTTTCATAATAGTGGTTTAAGGTTTCATGGACACCAACTTTCAAGTGAACATTTTTTATAGAACTCTCCATTAGAACTTGACTGTTATATTTTTCTTTCATATCCATGTTTCCAATTCCCAAGTGTGTTCTCCTAACAAGGAACCTAGTTAGGTAAACATTGTACCTTTTTTATCTCTTATTAAGGATATTTTATGTTAACTCTATTCTTGATGCGGGTTTTTCAATAATAGTTTGTTTTCAAATATCAACTCATTGATTACCAGTGTTGAGTTTAAATTTCAAGGACACAATTTATTGAAGGCGAAGAGAATATAACACCCCAAGACTTAACAATATTTCTATGTTAGAACAAATTTAATTTTTTCCTAGATTTTTTTATATGAAAAACCAAGTTAATGTTATCTTTCATGCAATATAAATTTTAGTTTTCTATATATAGAACACTGAGGTTAGATTATGTTACATGTAAGATAGACTTTCCTAGATGGCTTGCGTAACACGCAAGTTTGAGTTTTACCAAACAGTAATATATTATTAAAAATATTATTATTTAATATAATTAGATATAACTTAGTAATTTAAATGAAGATTATGAATATTATTAACAAAATTATGAAAATATATATTTTAATTCATTTGTTTCCAATTAATTGGAAATTAATATAGAAACCACATGAATATAAAGGAATGATTTTATAAAATACTATTTTTACATGAAAAAGGTGATTTATCTTAATAAATTAAATTAATTAAAATTAATGAGTAATATTAGTGTAATATATGTATTATATATTTAATCAAATATTTTTATATTTATTTAATATATTTGATAAGCATAAGATAAGAAAATACCCAATATTACACATAAAAACCTATATTTTTATAAAAGTAGTTTTACCTCCTTTTAATGGAGATCCTATTTTAAATCTAAATTTTAAAACTTTTACAAATTTTATATGTTATAAAAAACTTTATTTTTTAATGATAAACCTAAAAATTAGGTTAGGTTTAATTTTTTGTATTTTTCTTTGAAGTTTTATTTTTTAATGAATAATGAAAAATACTGAATTTTAATTAAATTTTTTTTGTATAATTTATTTATAAGGTTAGATTATATTTTAAAATGGTTTTAACGTTTAATTATAATTTTTTTATTAATTAATCTAATTTAGGTCATTTTTATTAATTTTATTTTGAAATTGGAAATAAAAGCCTAGAAAACTTTTGAACATTTTTACTTTAAAAAAACGTATTGTCATCACGTCTTCGGGATTAAATTTAAATTAATTTATGAAACTTATGTGATTAGAATTTGAAAAATCAATTAAATATTTTTAATCATCATAATTTATAATTTCTGACAAGTTTAACTTATTTTTTGAAAAAAAATATTTCTGAATGTAATTAAAATTAATTACAGTGATTAAGAGGAAAATTAGCTTAACAAGAGACTAAACTATAATCTCAAGGCAAACAATGACCTATATAATTGTCCAAAATCCATTTTATGGAAATATATAGAACCTAAACTCCCTTTTATCAAATGTTGACCATTATTGGAGACACTTTTCATTGGAAAATGTGGGTGGAATTCTCATTTTCAAAAAATTACAAAAATGTCACACCTCATCCACTATAAAAAAATGCACTCACCCCTCCCACTTCTTCAAACCCCTAAATCCACATTGGATCAACCATGATCTGACCAAATAGATCTTAAAAATCCCTCCCCTAATCCTATAATCCTCACCTTGGGCAAAAATCCATCCAAGGAAGCCCTTTGGTGAAAACCAAATGGAGTTACCCAAATAATAGGTAAGATCATTCCTCAAGCTCTTTTATTTTATTTTATTATAAACACCCTCATATATTTTTATTCCAGAATTATATAATAAAACTAGTATCCAAAATATACTAATATGTTTTTATTCTAAGGGCTGTACCAACAATTACACACACTTCTATCTAATGGATAATGAATTTACTGTTTATGTATATGGTGAACTACCGCCTCACAAAATGATATCATTTGTGTTTTCCTTTACCACCTATCGTGGATAGAAATTATGATGAACGGACTATTTATATATTATATATAAAATATTTATAATTTATTTATGCTCATTTAATTTTAATTCAACACATACCCTCATGATTTCCATTTTGTGTAAATACGATAACATCATTTGTGGAAGTGTGGACTACCGCCTCATCAAAGCGATGTGACTCATTCAAACTATACATAGAATGTATAAAGGATGGTTTTAAATAAAATATTATGAAAAAAATATATATGATATTTATGACATAATTATCATTATTTAAATATAATATATCATTTTCTTTATTGCCTTTTTTACACACACTAAAAAGTGATAACATCTGTCGTGGACATGTGGACGACCATCTCACCAACACGATGTGATTTATTTTACATAAAAAGAATTATACATGTAGAGACCCATGCTTTATGTATATGGAAATTAAATTTATTTTTAATAATTCATAATACATGACACAAACAGACACCCAAAGACCGTATTAGTTTAGTGTCGTTGGAAACTCAGAATACAATCTTCTAATCATGGTGAGAGATCTTCAATATCTCCCATAAAGATCATCGCCTTTTTGTTTTTCTACCTAAAACCTTTCTTTATATCTTAGGGAAAATAAAACATAGAAAGGGTGAGATCAAATTCTAAGTAAGGGTAAACATGGAGAACATAAAACAAACCATAAACATTTTAACATAAAAACACGAATACAATGTTTAAACATCAAAATCTTGATCAATGACATAAATCTTGGCAGTACGTAAGGCATGCATCGTAAAGAAAAATTAATACTGATAGAATAACATTGACATAAAACATGTAATTGTGGAAAAATAATAATCAAATATTATGATTTCCATAGTAGCCAAGGCATTGCTACCAAGACCATCATAGTGAACAAAGTCCATTATTGAACTGGGTTTACTTACCGTTCCATCCATGTATTACTGAATCAGATTTACCTGTCATTCCTATCATGTCTATCTCATGAGATAATAATATTTACCCAAGGAATTGGAGGGAGATATATGTCCAAACCATCTCATAATTAAATCATTATTACATGTTCCACAAAAACGTAAATCAATCATCATAGCATAACCCATGAAATAAAATGGGATTCTTAAACATCATGTCATCATAACATAATCCATAAAAGAAAAACAGACTTTATAAAAAAATAATTCCATCACAAACACAATAAAATAAAATTAATATTAGGGATAGAAACATAAAACTTTGTCATTGTAGATGGAAAATAATTTTGATAAAACACTTGAACTTAGTTCTTAAGGAAAATATCCTTTCTTCTTCAAAAACATTTCTTTTTTCAAAATGACGCGAAATTTTAAAAGAGAAGAATTTAGTTGAAAATAAAATTGAAATAATGTAGAGGATGCTTCGTGGAAATAAGGTGTCATGAAACTTTAAAAATCCACTCATTATGTATAAGTTAAACAAAAAAATTCTCCTCATACTTTTTCTATAAAAGTTAAAAATTTACCTCTTATGGTAAACAAAAGAATGATTCCTTCCATACCATGTAGTAAAAGTAAAAAATGGTTAAAAATGACTTTAAACATACATGGAAAAATATTAAACATTTTATGAAAACATTTTTATAAAAAATGGACATGGATGATAAATATTACCCCAGTAAATACTAACATATAAGCAATCTTGGGAAAAAATGAGATTGCAAAACTATCCCTTACCTTAGGTCCAATTTATTCCGTATGTGTCCAAAATTCCTGTATAGTGGGTTTAAACATATTATTAACTTGTAACATAACCATAATAATAACCATGATATCATATATGATTCACTTATGACTTTATATTACCCGTTCTTTTGTCAATTCAATGTTAAAGCGACATTTTGGTTAATAATCGTTTTATTTATCGTACATGTTTGGACATGTTATTCTTGATATAGTTACATATATCATGATTTAATTACAAATATAATGTAAAAAATTATTTATATATAATATATATTCAGTATATAAATATATATAATAGATCGATAAATGGAATGGAATACACCGTTCATGGAGACGGTAGGCCATACGTACGCATGAATGCTGTTTTCGTTTTCTTATTAAATTGAATGGATGTAAGTAAATGACGCACACACACACAAAAAGATATATATATATAAATATATAAATAAATAATCATTATTATGTCATATATTTCATGATTATTTATTATATATACTTTATAATCACTCTTGAATGGTTATCATGGAGAATGAATCTCATCGCGCCGTATAAACTGTAAGCCGTACATACGCACGAGCGACGATATCGTTCCCATAATTGTTGAACATTATTGAAGTGGATGGTTTATAATATATAATAATTAATATCATTTTATATTAATCATATATAGTTATTATTTCTACTGTTATACCCATCCATGTAAGGTGGTGGTGAAAAACAGATTATACCACTACGTGGAGACGGTAAGCTGTACGTACGCACGCGCGATGATTTCGTTTTTTGTAGGATGGATAGAAGGTAAAATAGGGTTGTTTCATATTTATAATAACATATCGGTATATTATTGATACTTATGTCATTAATTTATAATTAAACAACTAAATAAGAGAAAGTATAAGAAGAAATAAATTTGAATGAATTGGTAGAAGAGATTACCTCTTCCTCGACGCGCCTCCTTTAAATTTCCTCCTAGGGAACTAGAGTTGGTATTTTGAGGAGATAGGAACCTATAGAATGTAAATAGGTAAGTTTAGAAGATAAATGGTAATGGTTTAACCTATAGTTAAGTCTCAAAATTGAGTGAAGAGGAGAGATAGGAGGTTCCCTTTTATAAGAGAGGAGAGTGGTACTTTAGGGAAGTTCCAAAATATTAATTTCTTATAAATTCAATTTCAATTTAAAATGTTCCAAAACTTATTTAATTATAATTTTAAATTATTTATTTTTGAATAACCATCATCAAATAATTTTTTCACATGTTTTGAATATTTTTTTATTCTTATCTTTTTGGTTTTACCCTTATTTTAACCTTTTTAATCTTACCATGATATGATGTTATTTACACATTGTGGGTTAATGTAATTATCATATCATGTCCAACGACCCAAAATAAGTTATTTATGACTTATTTATATTTATATTAACCATTTGGACAAATATTATATTTTTAGGAATTTAATATCATTTAATAAACTATTTTATATTTTAAGTTATGAATTATGTCTATTTTGGATACTATTCATACTTGACTTTTTTAAAAATTCATAAAAACATTATTACTTCTAAAAAAAGGCATTAAATTATCCCTAATATGTCAATATCATCAAAAAAATTCATGGATGACGTCAAAATGTTAAAATTAAATTTATTTTAATTTTTATAAATTCATTTATTTGATTCATTAATTAATGAAGTAATCACTACATCATAATTGTGTCATAAATAAATATACTTATTTAATGTCTAAAAATTATAACTAAAATACCATGATGTAGGAAATATTTTTATCTTTCCAATGACTATTTATAGTTATAGATATCTATTATAAAAATCCATATTCAAATCAATTTAGTAAAATATATATGTTTAGGTTATAATTATCTTTACTTTAAATTAATTTTTATAAAGTGTCATTTTCACATCCAAGTGAATCCATGGGGTCCCAAACACAACCCACGAATGACTATAGTCAGACATATCTCATCCAATCGGATTATTTCATGTGTTAGGGTAGTTTAATATTATTGTAAAATTATTATTTTTACCCTTATTTACATGATTTACCCTTTAACCACGATAAATAAAATAATTACTGAAGTTACTATTCATAATGTTCCAAAATAAAATGTAACTATTTAAAAAATTTGAACTTTATAATTCCAAATATGGAATCAATTTTTCCAAATTAAAAACACATAATTTTCAGTAATTAATTTCAAATTAATCCCGTTGTCAAAAAAATGGATTTTGGTTTAAAAAATTGCAAAAGATTGAAATGTTTTTACATATGAATTCAATGTATAATTAATTAAAATGACTTAAATTATCTTAAACTATAAAAATATATTCTATTTATACTTTAAAACCATTCAATAATATATTTTAACCATATAAATTATTTTGATGAAAAATGTTGTTTTTAATTAAAATTTAGCGTATTTTCACTATTCATGAAAATATAAAAGTTATCATACAAATATAAAAAATTTATCCAAAGTAAATTTTTATGTCCCTCATTCAAATAAGAAGTTTATATTTTAAAATATAAATTATAAAAGTGAAAAAACTATATTTAAAATGGGTGTTCCATCAAAAGGTGGTAAAACCGCATTTTTTTTGAAAAAAACATCTTTTATCTAAAAAAATTAATTTTTTTTTCTCATATCATGTATAAGATGAATTATAATGTTCTATAAAATTAAAAATGTATTTAATAATATTCATAATGGCTATTTTATATAAAATTTTAATAATATATCATTGTTTAGTGAAACTCGGTATTGGGTACCACGTAAGTTATCGAGGAAGGCCGCTCTTGCGTTTAACACAAGCCATGGTAGTGTCGCGTGTAGTGAATTATATCAAAAGAAATTAAAATTATGTGCAACACAAGACAAGAATAATTTTTCGTATACTGCAAGCTAATACGATGTTGTGTATAGTGAAAGCTAATCTTGGTGTAGCATAAAACACAAGACATCAAATAATCTATCTCATAAAATCCCAGGGTGTTACATTATACCCCCCCTTAAAATGAATTTCTCCCTAGAAATTCATCAGGGTTATAAAAGGTTTTCTACATGAATGATTCTTTCATAGAAACCCACATCGTAAAAAGGAATACTATAACTTAATTTTAAAAATGAATGTTAGAAACTTAACGGTTACCCAAAGTAATTCATCACTGGGTTTCCACATAGTGGAACATAGGTGGGAAGTGAAAACATGGATACATAAGAGAAATCTAACCATCAAGTTATGATGGATAGGGATAGAGAATAAGTTTTGGAGAAAGTTAACTACCAGAAAGCCATAAATCTACAAGGATTTAAGGGACCATATGATTAATTGGATAAGAAAGTACTAGGATAACATTTTTGATTTTCAAGATCCTTTTCCTAATGTTGAATAATTTTTTCATTAATAGGAAATACATAATTGATTTTAGTACCATTGATCATTCCCTGAAAAATTTCCACTTCAACTTTTATTTAATGAAATGAAGTTTAATTTGTAATTCTTGAAGTGTTAGCAGATCATGCGATAGAATTATTGGTCATTACATTTGTATCTATCACAAAAAGGTTAGCACAAGTTATTAAATATACATAAGTCCATATATGGTGAGATTAATCGTATATGGTTCCAAAAAATGGACTTATACTTCATATATCATACCAATTAATAAAATAAAACTAATTTATACTAATCAGGGACTTCCTGTAGGCTAGTGGTTGGAAATAAAGGCCTGTCGCACTTCGGTTGTGGGTTCGATTCCCGTGGCCTTGTCCGACGCGACAGGTTCTCGCCCATCTTGCGGGTTGTCATTTTTCTAAATATATACTATTATAACATTCGAGAAATAATATAAAAAAAGTTATGTCCTTAAAAAATACTATCTAATGTCCAAATTAATCCATTCAAACCATTAGGCTTATCAAAAATAATTTTATCCAATCTCACAGTACAAAGAAAACAATTACTAGAAAGGTCATATAACAAGCATGTGAATACCATCATTTATCCCCCACATATCATAAGATATATCTTGTTAGTCATATTCCAAACATGTGAATGACTTCATCATGCATTCTCTTGAGTCATGGTAATAACCTAAATTACCATATATCCTTATTGAAAACATGCATGTTTCCTTATTCCAAAACTTATTGGATATATACCTTAAATCTGGAAAAGCTGTATACTTCATCCATGACAACATGACCCACATTTCAACAAATCCTTAACTAGTTCCAAGGTAACTAATATCATCCAACATATCTTTATTCAAATATAATTATCTCAAAATCATGCTCATATTAAGGTCTATCCTTCCCTTAATCATGTGTTACTTAGGAATATCACCTTTTCATTAAATCACTTTTCTTATACATTATAATTATTCAAAATATTCTTGACAATCCTTAGTGAAAAACATAAACCAATAACTCTTATATAATTTACCATTCATCATTCATGGATTCAAATACATAAATAGTTCAATACTTTTACTTTAATGGTAGGCATGGAATAAGTCATTCCTTGTCTTAGAGGTGGATCCTTATGTCTGGGAATTGAGTTGGTTAATGACCATGTTTTCCACAATGAAGGTTCCGAGCACAACAGAAGCGTGGTTGGGATGACACCCAATTTTGACTTTTACTATGATCAATGATTATTCCGGGATCAATACGACAATGAACACCAGTCTCCATGGAATATAATCAAAGATTTAGATAAAGAAGAAAGAGGCCCGAAACCTTTAGAGAGGATCTTGCACATCACGTTAATAATTAATTTAATTAATTTCATAAAGAAAAATAATACCTAGATCTTTAGTATTTTTATTCGTTGATGATGTTGATCATCCAAAATGACCCTTCTGGATTATCTTGTTGTGCTTCTACGGATACAAACTAGAATCCCTCTAGCGGTGATCCACATGTGCTCCGATGGCCTCCGATCGACACTGCTCATTCTTCGGGTGCTAGCGCGGTGAATCGAGTGTCTTGTGTCGGTCGTTCTTGATCACCTATTATTAGTCCTTGAAGAAAGTCTCTCATTCTTGAGAGGGGAGAGAAGAGGATTCGAGAGAGAAATTGTTTGGCTCAACAATCCTCAATTCACCAGGCATGTGGTGTGGTGTATGGCATAATAGGTCTACTCGCTTATTTATATACATGGAATTTCAGTTGCAATATTTAATTGCATAGAAACAATTAAATACATTCATGAACTTAGTGAAAACCCATGAATTTAATAATAATACCACACCATTATTTATGGTGTTCCAACTTGCGCAAAACAGAATTATAAATAAAATTCCACGTCACAAAATAATAGCAGCGTTATTTTAATTTGTGACAACTAGTTAAACAATTATTTACCATCTTATAAATAATTATTTTACTACTGGACTAACCTTGGTCTGCTCAAACTCCACTTTCATTTATTGAACACCTGAATAAATAAATAAACCATTTATTCTCTTAAATAAATATTTTATTTACAAATTTGTAAATAAATTTTTATTAAATGTTTAATAAAATAAATAAATATATTTTATTTAATTTATGTGATAATTTTAACTTGACTAAAATTATTCCACAATCTTTAGAATAATATTTATTTCATTAATTAAATTAAAATAGAATTTAACCGAGACCACCAAAAACACTTAGTGTGTGATCTTGTAGAATTCTTTCTCATTGGAATTAGGTGGGCTTGCCTAAGTCCAAGAGTACTGTCTAGAAATGGGTCAAGTCACTCGAGATAAAGAACATAAATTCGCAACAACAACATCCACATACGAATGCTCACTGTGTAATATAATCCATTTGTCATAATATCTCCTCAAGAAGGTTTCATGACTATGTCATCAACTTTTATGCATGATACTTCATTCATTGACTACCTGAAATAAACTCATTGTTACACCATGGGCATGAATTTTTTGTGACGGTTCTATTTCAATCAAAGGGTCGAGATATAAACTTCCATGAATGGAAGGGAAAAATACTTCCTCAACTTATCCATTAATAACATGCCACTCGTGACGCACCCAACGTACCCTACTTCTCGCCAACTGTCTGCGTGACAGTTTTCATCAGTAAATCAAAGTGCATAAGTCATGACATGTATTAATGATAATCTTAAAATATAAGGTTAATTACACACACTTGAATATAGAAATATCTGATGACACCAAAACATACGAAATTCCTACTAGCGGGTCTATTCTCATAATATCTTATCTTAGAGATTATTAAGTGCGAACTTAATGAGAGGAAGTCTCTTTTTCTTACGATTACTCTCACTTGACGGTCTCCATGATATGTGTCCCATCATAGCATGTCATCCAACTATATAAATATATTTAAGAATATTGCATTTAATGGTTCTCATCATAGCGGGGAATTTCCATGACCTTATCAATGCAACAAATACTCTAGGGAATTATTACATCATAATAATGTAGAACAAGGAACAATATGTAATAATACATTAAATATACATGTAATCAAAGTAAAACTAGTTGGTTCTAGGACACAAACTATTAAAAACTCCCACTTAGACTAGAGCCAACTGCCTAAAACTTTCAGTCCGCTAGGCCTCACATGATGATCATGTTTCTGCCGAGTCAAGGCTTTAGTCAAGGGGTTATCCATGTTGTCTTCTGTATAAATAATGCTCACTACAACTTCACCTCTCTATGAAAAATCACTCAAGAGATGATACTTTCGATGTACATGCTTCGTCCACTGATGTGACATTGGCTTTTTTGCGAGAGACACCGCTGCAGTATTATCACAGTACAAAGTGTTGAGATCTTTACTACTAGATATCACATCTAGCTCCTAGATGATGCTTCATATCCAAAAAAATTATTTAGCTGCCTCTGAAGCTATGATATACTCGAACTCTGCTGTATAATCTACAACCACACTCTGCTTTGAGCTCTTCCAGCTCACTACACCTCCCTTAAAAGTGAATATGTATCCCGTTTGAGACTTCATGTCATCTTGATCTGCCTAGAAACTAGCATCTGCATATCCTCTGATGACTAGTTCCTCATCTCCTCCATAAATTAGGAACACTTCCTTATTATGCCTCATATAATTTAGGATAGTCTTGACTTCCATCCAATGGTGTTATCCTGGGTCATCTTGATATCTTCCTACCACACTCAATGATTAGGTGACATCTAGCATAATACATAGCATGGCATACACGACTAATCTAATTGATGATGCGTACGGATTCCTTGCCATTATATTTCTTTCCTCATGTGTCAGAGGACACATTTTCTTGGAAAGATGAATTCCATGTGACGCTAGAAACAATCCCCTCTTGGATTGTTCCATACCAAATCTCTTCAGTATCTTATCAATGTATGTACTTTGACTTAGGACCAGAAATCTCTTTGATCTATCACGATGTATCCTGATTCCAAGAATATACACTGACTCGACCAAGTCCTTCATGGAGAAGCATTGATTCAGCCATGCCTTAACAGAATGTAATACTGGTATCTCATTTCCAATAAGTAATATGTCATCAAAATATTCTTTTAGGAAAATGACTGCACTCTCACTAAACCGTTTGTCGACAGAAGGCTCACATTCATTCTTTATAAAACCAAATTCTTTTATGGCTTCATTAAAATTAATGTTCCATTACCTGGATGCTTGCTTTAATATATAAATGGATTTATGAAACTTGCATACTTTATTGGAATCCTTTGGAGTCACAAAACCTTCATGTTGTGTCATATAGAAATCTTCTTGAAGGTTCCCGTTAATGAATTAAATTTTGACATCCATTTTCCAAATCTCATAGTCATGTTAATCCGCAATGGCAAGTAGAATTCTGACGGATTTCAGCATTGCAACTGGTGAGAAGGTTTCATCGTAGTCAATTCCTTGACGTTGTTTAAAACCTTTTACAAACATTCGTTCCTTATAGGTACTGACTTTTCCTCCCATATCTAGTTTCTTCTTGAATACCCATTTTTAACTAACAGGATTTACATCAACAGGAGGATCTATAAAAATACAAACTTGGTTTGGGTACATCGAATCCATTTCAGAATTCATGGCTTATTTCCACTTGGAAACGTCTATACCACTTACTACTTCCTTGTAGGTTAAGGGATCATTATTATCAACTAATAATGAGTCACCATCCTCAGTAACTAAAAAAACTTGCTGTTCCGATTCTCTAACCTATCTTGTACTCCTACGTAGTACTTGTGTCTCTGGAACAAATTCTTCTTCCATGGGGCTTTGTGGAATCTATTCCTGTACCAACTCTTGTGTACCTTGATCCCTGACTTCATCGAAGTCTATCTCAATCCCACTATCTATTTTGGATATGTGCTCCATCTCAAGGAATATGACATGTCTTACCACTATAATTTTTTTATAAGGGGATGTATAGGTAATATACCCTTGGTTCCTTGGGGTATCCTATAAATGTACACTTTATGCCTCAGGGTGCGAGTTTGTTACCTAAAGAGGCCTTAACAAATGCTTCACTACCCCAAACATTTAAATTCAATAAAATGAATTTTCTTCCACTCCAAAACTCATATGAATGACCATTTATCAATTTAGTTGGTACTTGGTTTAGTATGTGTGCCGCTGTTTATAATTCATATCCCCAAAAGGATAATGGAAGACTCACATGACTCATCATTGATCTCACCATTTCCAATAGGGTGCGGTTCCTCCTTTCACTCACACCATTCCACAAGGGCGTGTTTGGAGGAGTGAGTTGCGATAGGATCCCAAACTTCCGTAAGTAATAAATGAAGTCTGGATTAAGATATTCTCCACCTCGGTCTAAGCAAAGTTTCTTAATCTTCTTACCAATATAGTTATCAACTTCATTCTTTTATTCTTTGAACTTCTCAAAAGAATCCAACTTATACCTCATTAAGTAGATATATCCATATCTACTAAAATCATCAGTAAAATTTATGAAATATGAGTACCCTCCCCTTGATTTAACTTGAAATGGTCCACACACATCAGTATGAACCATTTCAAGAGGTTCTTTATCCCTTTCACCTTTCCCAACAAATGGGTCTTTGGTCATTTTGACTTGAAAACATGCATGACATACGCCAAGTGGTTTTAGTTCAAAAGAATCTAAATATCCATCTTGAAGTAACTTTGTCAAGCATTTTCCGTTTACATGACCTAGTCAGTGATTCAAAAGTTGGGTGTGGTATGAGTTATGCGAAGTATCTTTTTCATCGATTTCCATTACCTGGTTTGTGTAATCAAACACATAAAGATCGTTGTATAAATGAGACCTACCAAAAAAATGCAATCTTTATCAAATAAGCAACATTCATTTCCAAACTTGAAAAAAATCCATCTATATCTAGTCTGGATACAAAAATTATGTTTTTGGTTACAGAAGGCACATAAAACAACCATTTAACACTAATATCATCCAAGTTAGCAATGTGAGGTGGTAATCCCCAATAGATACAACAACAAGTATGGCTCCATTGGATGCTCATAAATCTACCTCTCTTTGATCAATATTCCTGAATCTACTTGGTTCCAGTATTTGGATACATATGTAAGCACCATAAGCTGTATCTAATACCCAATTTTTAGAAACAGATAGATTGAATTTGATAACAAATGCACCTGAAGATTCCCCTTGCTTCTTAGGCTAGGTACAGTTCTTCTTCCATTAGACCTTCTTGCCACATGCGAAACAAATAGCCTCCTGTTCCCTTGCCTCCCCTTTGATCTTCCTTTTCTTGGAAGGCCATGAAGAAGCTTTGGGCTTAAATATCTTTACCTTCCCTTTCCTCTTATTCACCATAAGGATAGAAGGATTTTCACGCTTCATATATTTTCCCACTTGTTGAATGAGGATAAGAAGATCAGATAGATACTTCTAAATGTGGTTCATATTGAAATTGAAAACAAAGTTAGAGAAGATCTGAGGGAGTGATGCGATAATGAGATTAGTGTCCAATTATTTGGGGAGTTTAAACCCTATGACCTCCAGGAACTCAATGTAGACAATGATCTTGACTACATGAGGCCCAACTGGGGCACCTTCTCCAAGCTTACTCTGAAATATTGCCTTAGATATCTAAAACCTTTCCTGTCTTTCTCTCTCTTAGTAAAGACCACGGATGTTCTCGAGCATGCTATAAGAATACATGTTTTCATGAGACTTCATGAGATCACTAGACATTGATGATAGAAACAAACATTGAACGTCGACCGCATTGTTCATATGTTTCTCAAAGACCAGGAAATCCTCATAACTCACCTCTTTGGAAGGAGGATCAGGTAATGCTGACTCTAGCACGTAAGACTTCTGTTTATTGCGTAGGATAACTAGAAGGCGTCAAAACCATTCTTGGAAGTTACTACTGAAGGACCCCGGGACACCCTGAGAGGGGAGGGGTGAATCAGGGTGACAACTTTTTCTTTTAATGTGGTGGATCTTGTTCCCACGTTGGTAGGAACTTGTTGAACCCGTATGATGATTATGATTATAAAGAAAAAATTCACATGCACATAGAGGACACAACACTTTTAACTTGGTTCACCACTAAGGGCTACGTCCAAGGATCATACACTGACAAGTTTCTGGTCATACCAAATTCCACTAATCTTCACTAGCTGTGGATTATAGAGGTTCGGGCACAGTCACTCTGTCCAAGGCTCACTGCCTTTACAAAGGTTCAGGGATAGCTCACTGCTTCCCTCGGGTCACTCCCGTTGACTCCCCCTGGCTCACTGCCGTTGGTGAAGTCACACTCAGTTTATAGACGTGAAGGTCTCTTCAATAGATAGACATGAAGGTCCTTGTCTCCTGTTCAGCATGAGACTTTGCTTGCATCAGAGTCCTGAGTTGATGATCTGTTAGTCCAAATTCCATCCACTGATGAATACCCCCTTTTCCCTAGTCCACTGGGCAAACAACCTTTGGAAAGAGCCTTCACAAAGTACCCTAATTCGCAAGGCTCCCTATTTTGCAGAGCTCAAACAAGCCTTCGTGGAGTCCCTGCCTTTTCGCGAAGCTCAACCATGAAGCACTCTCACGATGCTCCAGCCTTTGTAATGCGTGGCTATCACGGAGCTCCTGCCTCTTTGCGAAGCTCACTGAGCCAACGTAGGGCGCACGACTTTCACGAAGCTAGAATAGCCGCCGCGAAGCTCCTCTACCGTGAAGCACACTGCCTTTATGAGTGACCTTTGCGAACCGAGAGCAAAGGATTTTCTATGAAGCTATCTCTGCTTCTCTTGAGGGGGTTGGCCTCTATTTATAGGCGATTCCACAGACCCTCGACCCTTCCGCGCAAAGTCAGTGCCACGTCAGCTCAAATCGCGAAGCTCTGAAGTTCCCGCTGAAATTCTCTCAAAATCGCAAAGCACTACGACAATTTTCCGTTCGCGGAGCTCATCGTAATCACGGAGCGTTCCGTTATTTCCTTTGTGCCTTCGCCGCGAAGTTCCCTCGCAAAGATCTTCGTCCCCATGATGCTCTTCATCCTCTACCGTTCACGAAGCTTTGACGTAATCACAAAGACTCACCGCCTTCATTCTTATGGTCTTCGCGATTTCCAAACCATGCATCCTCTCTTCGCGAAATTCATGCCTTTGCTATATTTAATTATTATCTTCATGGAAATCCACTTTTCACGATGCTCAATAACTTCCAGATTTTGGACCCCAAAAATTTGGCAAACACTGGGAAACGACGCCACCTTCAATACTGCTGTCTTCTTGAACGATATGATCTCTTTGCTAGTACACGATCCTAACTTCCATTGAGGATTGACAACAAACACAAACCATACTCCAAATCATGCATAGAAGACCATGGTTCCAAAAATCTCTCCTTTGGGTTTGTTGGTAATCAGAAAATAAATTCAATAGATCTCCATCTATGTGAAATCCAAAAACATAGGAATCAACTCAGCCAACACTCTAAGTCTACATGAGAAATGCTTGGTGTAGAAAAAAAGAGAGGAGGCTTGAATTGGGTTCCACTGTTTTCCTTCTCATTCTTCTCATCACAGAAGTTGCCTGAATTTATTCCTTTCTCCTTTCTTCCCCATTGACAATATATCCAAAGACCAGTAATTTGCTTTCATGTTCAGCTCAAACCATACTCCCCCTGGATAGTATCTCCACCATAAACCTGCATCATAGCCATAAACAGATTAAAACAGTTATAACCAACGGGGAGAGGGGAATTCCGGATCCTCCTTATGCAGTAGGAGGTGGTTGAATACTGAGGTTCAACCGATGCTTCTCAAACACAGCTGCGGACAACGGCTTGGTCAGGATATCAGCCACTTGCTCATCAGTTCCATCATGGTCCATTCTAATCACACCTTGTTCAACCTTTTCTTTGATAAAATGATACCGTATTTCAATATGTTTTGTATGAGAATGCTGAACCGGATTCTTCGTAAGATCAATTGCGCTTTTGTTATCACAGTAAATCACCATTGGTTACTGCACCTTATCACCAATATCTGTTAGTTGCTGCTTCATCCAAAGCAGTTGAGTGCATGCCTTTGTAGTAGAGATATAATCAGCTTCAGCAGTACTAAGAGAAGTACTTTCTTGTTTCTTGATCAACCAACCAACACATTTCTGCTCAATATAGAAAGCTCCACCACTAGTGGACTTTCTGTCTACTACATCACCAGCCCAGTCAGCATCAGAAAACACTGATAATTCACTATCCCTACATGCAGCAAAAAATAACCTGAAGTTATGTGTACCTTGAATGTACCTCATGATTCTTTTTACTATCGCGATATGTTCCTCCTTTGGATTACTCTGAAAGCGGGCCGCGAGGCATGTGGAAAAGACAATATCTGGCCTTGTCGCTGTTAGGTATAGTAGGCTTCCAATGATCCTCCTGTACATGGTGGGATCAACAGAGTCCCCATCCTCATGCTTTCCAAGTTTAGTTCCAACTGCAATTGGAGTTGACATTGGTTTGGAGTCTTGCATATTAAACTTCTTCAGCAGCTCTCTTGCATATTTGTCCTATGAAATGAAAGTGTATTCCTTCTTTTGAATCAATTGCAGCCCCAAGAAATATGTGAGCTCCCCAATCATAGATATTTCAAATTCTGATTTCATGTGGTTGGCAAATTCATCCACTGATTTCTGCCTGTTAGCACCAAATATGATATCATCAACGTAGACTAGAACCATGAATTGATCTTTTGGAGAATTCTTCACATAGATATTGTGATCAACTCCTCCTCTTTTGAATTCCAACTTCTTGAGATATGAATCCAGCCGTGAGTACCATGCCCGTGGTGCCTGCTTCAAACCATATAGATCTTTCTTCAGTTTGCAGACCTTTGTTTCATCAGTACCCAAAACAAAGCCCACTGGTTGTTCAATGTAGACTTCTTCTTCGAGTACACCATTCAAGAATGCTGTCTTGACATCCATTTGATATACTTTATATCCTCTTTGGAGTGCCATCGCAAGGAAAAGCATGATTGACTCCAGTCTAGCCACTGGATTAAAGGTTTCTTCAACATCAATGCCTTCAATCTGGGAGTATCCTTTACATACCAGTCGTGCCTTGTTTCTGATGACACTTCCATGCTCATCAAACTTATTTTTAAATATCCATTTGGTACCAATCACATTGTGACCTTCAGGTCTTTGGACAAGATCCCATGTCTGATTCTTGTCAATCTGATCTAATCCATCATTCATGGCTTTCACCCAAGATTCATCTTTTGTAGCTTCTTCGAATGAGGATGGCTCTACAACTGATAGAAATGTAGATTGCGTGTTATTCCTCATCCTACTTGTTTGAGTGGGTGCACTCCTGTCCCCAATTATGTTGGATGGATCAATCTCAGCTCTTCAATTTCTCCTGCGAGGTTCAGTAGTATTCTCTTCAGCCATAGTTTCTTCTTCAGATTCTTCTTCCGAGTCAACATCATGATGTGACTGCTGAGTGTTTTGAAAAAATTCCTCTATTTCCGCATCTGTATTTTCTTCACGTTCACTTTGTTCCTGACTTTCTATCACATCAGCATATGACGTCCTTGAAGAATTTGTGGTTTTCTCTTCAATTATCTTAACATCACTACTTTCCACATTCCTTCCTAAATGCTTGTTGAAACATTTGTAGGCTTTTCTGTTCATTGAGTAACCGAGGAAAATTCCTTCATCTGCATTGTCGCCATATTTCCCTTGATTTCCTTCTTTGTTCCTAATGAAGAATTTAATTCCAAAGACACGAAAGTATTTTAGAGAAGGCTTCTGTCCATGCCACAATTCATATGGTGTCTTTGTCTCACCCATATAAAGTCCTGTTCGATTCTGAATGTACACTACAGCTTGAACAACCTCTTTCCAGTAATGTCGTGGAATACGACTCTCAATCAGCATAGTTCGTGCCATGTTGTTCACTTGTCGATTCCTACGTTCAACAAATCCATTTTTTTGTGGAGTTCTCACAGTAGCTACCTCATGCTGTATCCCATGCTTCTCCAAATAATTTTCAAATTCAATGGACGTGTACTCTCCTCCATTGTAAGATCGCAACACTTTGATTGTTCGTCCTGTATCATTATCGGAGATTCGCCGATATGTTTTCATGAAGTCAAGGACTTGTCGTTTCCTGTGAATGACCATCACACATGTCATTCTACTATAATCATCTATGAAAATGACAAAGTACCTTTCTCCATGAGTTCCGACAACATTTATTGGCCCACATACATTAGTATGAATCAGATCAAGAAGGTGAGATTCCCTTTTCTTCTTTGGCCGATATGAACTGCAGACTAACTTCCCACGAATACAAGCATCACAAGATTTTTGACGCTCACGCTTTAGGTTGGGAATGTCCATGATAATTCTCAATTTTGATATTTTCTCCATGTCTTGTTGATTGATGTGTCCCAGTCTCCGATGCCACAAATTGTTTTCTTCTTCAACAGTCATGTAACATACATTTTCTTCACTATCAACCTAATACAAGTTTCCTTCTGTTCTGCATCCCTTCATAAGTGAATTTCCAGTCTTTCCCTTGATAGTGCAAACTTTCTGATTAAAAGTAACTATAAGTCCTGAGTCACAGAGTTGACTCACACTGAGGAGATTATGATGTAGGCCATCTACGTAAAGGACTTAAGTCTTCTTTAGTTCTCCATTATCTAATTTAGTACTTCCACTCACTTTGATTTTTAAAGCCCCATCATTACCAAATATTACTGTACCATCAACCTTCCTTATGATATTCATTAGTAGGCCGGCATTACCTGTCATATGAGATGAACAACCGCTATCCAGAATCCAGGTACTGTTGTTCTTTGTAGCTTTGAGGGCCACCTCTGCAAGGTTGGATTTCTCAATCTTATTCCTTTCCTTCCATGAGACATTAGATTGTGTATATAGAACTAATGGCCTTTCAATTATCTCTTTCACATACCCAGGTTCTTCATAGTCAAAGTCTTTTTTGAGAGGTGAAAACCTGTTTGAAAGAGCAACACTGTCTTGCTGACGAGACTTGACTTGTCTTGAACTTCGGTATGAGGTGTCCATGTCCCTTCTCTTCCTGCAATGAGCGGCCTTATGCCCAAAGTTATAACAACGAAAACAATATCCATAGAAATTATTTCTTATATAAGAATTAGGAAATGAAATTGTTCTCCTTTGTTGAGCTTCTATATCTTCTCCATTCAGATAGCTTCTTGCCTCTTCACAATAAGACATGGTATGACCCAGATATCCACAGAACTGACACTTCATGAGAGGAAATGTCTTCTCACTTGAATTTCTCCTCATACCTTCTTCCTTGGGAGAATAGTTAGACTGTCTATCATTTCTGAATGTTTGAGGATAATTTTCAGTTATCCTTTTAGTTTGGATTGAGGTTTCCTTTTTCGGAACTCTGGGTAACGTTTCAACATGTTCAAATTTCATATTATCTTTCTTTTGGATCTTTTCACTTCCATCAGCTGATGTCTCATCCTCACAACCAATTACACTCTTTCCCATGCAAGAGGGTCTTTGATCACTCAATATTTTTCCAACCCCATCTGAACCACACTTGGATGTTGCTAGTAATTCTGCATCTGAGAATCTTCCAAACTGTATTTTCTTCCTCAATTATTTTGGAACTGATTCAGTCTCCAGTTTGCTCCTTAGAGTAACAAATTCCTCCTCAAGACCCTCAGCAGTCTTGGATTTTTCATCCAGTCTGGAGGTGAGGTCATTGATGACCTTTGCCTTCTCTTCAATTCTCAGCTCCAGATCTACTACATCATCATTACTTTCAATTATTTTAGACTGTACCTTCACAAATTCTTCCAGTAGTTCAATTTCAGCTTCAAGTTGATCAACATATTCAGTTGATTCTTCTATAATTTATTTCCACTTATTGCAGCTCTTACATTTAATCTTAAGCTTACTAACCGCATCCTTAAGTGGCATCTTAGTATCTACACAAGTTCTCGGTTGTTTTTCTCCATTAGTATCTTATGACTTTTCAACAGTGGCCATCATAGAATCATGGTTCCCAGTTTTTAATTCTGGTTCTTCTTCATCATAGAATTCATTATCATCTTCTTCTTCTTCACAGACAAAACTCTTCCTTTGCATTTTTTTACCATATTTGAAGTCTCCCTTTTTGAAGAACCTTCTTTGAGGCTTCTCAAAGTTTTCAACTTCACTATCTTCATCATTGATCTTTCTTAAGCACTGAGAGGCAATGTGCCCGACTTTTCCACAATGGAAACATGCGAGAGGTAACTTCCCTTTTAATTTCCCTTTCCCCTTCTGGAACTTCTTTGCAATGAGAGAAAGAATTTATTTTTCTTCATCATCTTCACCGCTACTATACTTTGATATTTTCAGTTTATCCATGGCCTTGAATGCCATTTCCTTGCTCACCCGAGTCGTAGCATCTTCTGGTTTGACTCTCATTTAATATGCTACCAAGCTGCTCAGTAGATCATCTAGAGAGAGTTTGGAAAGATATCTTTCCTCAAGGGCTGACACCTTCGCATTATACAAAGGTGGAAGTCTTCTTAATATTTTCTTTACAATATCAATGTCTTTGATTTCTTCACCTAGACCCTGAATTGCTCCAACCACTTCAGTAATTTGATTGAAGAAAGAGTCTGCATTCTCGTCTGGATCCATCTTCAGATCATCAAAACGATTGTGCATCACTTGTAGTTTTGCCTCCTTCACTTTGCTATCTCCTTCATAAATATTCTCAAGTTTATCCCACATGGATTTTCAGAGGTGCAATTCATCACTTTTAGGTAGATCTGATCAGAAAGGGCAGTAGTGAGTGCATTATGTGCTTTAGCATCTGCATCAAGAAGTTTCCTATCTGTTTCAGTCATAGCTAGGTCTGTTGGATCAATGACTTGTATTCCTTGCACTGTATAAAAGAGAACTTCCATTCCAAGAGATCTTAGATGAGATCTGATTCTGTTCTTCCAGATCTGGAAATTGATTCCATCGAAGTGAGGGACTCCCCTGACATTGACCACGTTTTCCATGACGAAAAAAGGTCATATTCAACACCAGCAACCTTTACCCTATGATACCACTTGAAGGACCCTGGGACACCCTGAGAGGGGAGGGGTGAATCAGGGTGACAAATTTTTCTTTTAATGTGGTGGATCTTGTTCCCATGTTGGTAGGAACTTGTTGAACCTGTATGATGATTATGATTAGAAAGAAAACATTCACATGCACAGAGAGGACACAAAACTTTTAACTTGGTTCACCACTAAGGGCTACGTACAAGGAGCATACACCGACAAGTTTCCGGTCGTACCAAATTCCACTAATCTTCACTAGCTGTGGATTATAGAGGTTCGGGCACAGTCACTCTGTCCCAGGCTCACTGCCTTTACAAAGGTTCAGGGATAGCTCACTGCTTCCCTCGGGTCACTCCCGTTGACTCCCCCTGGCTCACTGCCGTTGGTGAAGTCACACTCAGTTTATAGACGTGAAGGTCTCTTCAATAGATAGACATGAAGGTCCTTGTATCCTGTTCAACATGAGACTTTGCTTGCACCAGAGTCCTGAGTTGATGCTCTGTTAAAGTACAAATTCCATCCACTGATGAATACCCCCTTTTACCTAGTCCACTGGGCAAACAACCTTTGGAAAGAGCATTCACAAAGTACCCTACTTCGCAAGGCTCCCTATTTTGCAGAGCTCAAACAAGACTTTACGGAGTCCCTACCTTTTCGTGAAGCTCAATCGCGAAGCACTCTCGCGATTCTCCAGCCTTCGCAATGTGTGGCTATCACGGAGCTCCTGCCTCTTCGCAAAGCTCACTGAGCCAACGTGGGGTGCACGACTTTCGCGAAGCTAGAATATCCACTGCGAAGCTCCTCTACTGAGAAGCACAATGCCTTTGCGAGTGACCTTTGAAAACCGAGAGCAAAGGATTTTATCTGAAGTTCTCTCTGCTTCTCTTGAGGTGTCCGGCCTCTATTTATAGGCGATTCCACCAACCCTCGACCCTTCCACGCGAAGTCAGCGCCATGTCAGCTCAAATCGCGAAGCTCCGAAGTTCCTTCCGAAATTCTCTCAAAATCGCGAAGCACTACGGCAATTTTCCGTTCGCGGAGCTCGTCGTAATCACGGAGCGTTCCATCATTTCCTTCATGCCTTCGCCGCGAAGTTCCCTCACAAAGCTCTTCATCCTCTGCCGTTCGTGAATCTTTGACATAATCGCGAAGACTCACCGCCTCCATTCTTATGGTCTTCGCGATTTCCAAACCATGCATCCTCTCTTCGCAAAATTCATGCCTTTTCCATATTTAATTATTATCTTCATGGAAATCCACTTTTCGCGATGCTCAGTAACTTCCAGATTTTGGACCCCAAAAATTTTGCAAACACTAGGAAACGACGCCACCTTCAATACTGTTGTCTTCTTGAACGATATGATCTCTTTGCTAGTACACGATCTGAACTTCCATTGAGGATTGACAAAAAACACAAACCATACTCCAAATCATGCATAGAAGACCATGGTTCCAACGAATACTAGTGATAATGTTGTCTTTATCTAGAATTGATTGTTGGGATAGTTTGGTTGATGAGTTTTTCATTTTTATTATACAATTATAAAAGCAGATCATTATTACTTTCTTGATTAATTTTTTTTAGAAATAATAAATTTTATTATGTCTCCCACCATTTTATCAAGCCCCAATAGCCCTCACTATTGAACTCAGAATGTCTAGGTTCCATGAAATTATATTGGAAAGGATCCATATTCCCCTTAAAATAACTCCAAAAGGGTTTTTCATGCTATTAGAAGGTAGTTAGGTAGGCAGGTATTTGCCAACTGCAGGCTTGCAGCTCCTTGATATGTTGAGTGGACTCCCCAATCCTGAAATCTTGAATTTGGATTTCCTCAACTCTTTCCTCCAATACTATAGGAAGTATATCAAGGGATACTTCTCTTGATGTAATATGGTTAAGTCAACCCCAAACCTTTCATAAGGGCTTCCTGTATAAAAGTATGTGTCCCAAAAAGGGTTGGTCAAACACATAGTTTTATTGTGTTTTTCACTTAATCAAGTAATGAAAGGCTTGTTCTGACTTAATATTTTATTTGAGTGATTTTTTATCTCTTATCAGTGAATTGCTTATTATCATTATCAAATTCTTGTTAATATTAAGTGGAACTAACTTAAGTGATTAACCATGTCTTGATAATATTTACACATAATTCTGGTTTGTTTTAGTTCCATCTTGGATGTTGTTTTAGTTCATTAATTACGGGATCATGGCAACACATCCATAATGATAAACCATGAAACTGAAAAAATAAAATCAAGTAAATGGAATGATCACGGGATTTTCTAATGGTTAGTTTATCTAGCAGTTGATAAACTAACCCTGACCTAGGGGATAAACACCCTTATACTTTTGGGTTCGTGTTTACAGCTTCCACCTGTCCACCTTTGTATTTCCTGAGATTGGTTTCGTCTCATATTCAGCTTGAACCACTTCCACTAGAATGGGATTTCCATACATTAAATATTCCTTTTTAACTCATATGTAGGTGAGGGGTAAAAGGGGTTTTACATAAAAGAAACCTTGGGCATGCAGGCCCTTCATATTAATGAGGAGAAGGCTTGTAGACCCACAAATTTAATTCAAATAAATAAATTAAAAGAAACCATACACATAAAAAGGTCTAGGTCTAGATCATGATCATCCATACATGCAACAATATTTACGCATAAATAAAACTAGCAATAAATTATTTAATCATTCTTGTTTAAGATAAATCATTCTCGAATCAATTAAGTTTCATCTTTAATTAATCAATCCTTTTATCTTAAACCATTTTTTGAATTTCCTTGAGATTCTCATCCATCATAATTTTAAACAAATAAATCAATTTAAAATTATCTTTGTACTTAACTTGTACCTTGGAGGCAACACGATGAATTCCTATTCATAACTACCCAATGAGTAGAAATGAACATTACACAGAAGTTAAATTAAACACATATATATCAAACACCTATCACATGTTGTGACTCAGCTTTATGCCCGCATGATGGTACATGTATCAAGGGTTTGTATAATATAATAATAAATTTTAATAAAGTTGTGTATTTTGGATTAGTACACGACGCGTAGTTCCAAATACAGGGCATGTACTAATTTTCACCATCTGTCCTAAGTACATGCTAGAGGAAACATCATGTCAGTATACTTCGAAAAGTTTCGGAATAAAAAGCATGTCTAGTGGGCCAAAAATTGTGTAGTTCCTCGTTACACGGTCTCTAGCCGGGCAAGCCATATACAAGGTACATGGTCCAACCCTAAACTGAAGGGACTACACACCGTGTCCATTCGGACACACGACGTGTAATCCAGAAACCGCATGCCACCTATTCGTGGTCAACACACAGAGTCATTTAAGACTTAAAAAGACTCTAACACATGACTTGGTTTAATAGACCAGTCCGATGCATTGAATCTTGACTACGTGGCATGTACTTATGAATAAATGCCATGTGTTCTGTTGTTGTACTACCATGAATATTTGGAACCTCCATATTAGATCCTCTATTTTATTTTAATCAAAATTAAAAGAAAAGATCGTTTCTATAAGGTGAATGAGAAATGAAATAGGAGGAATTGATCTCGAGATTCATATTTACAGAACGATTAACTTGAATTTAAAAAACTAAATTATTAAATGCGTAAGTCATCAATGAAATATTTAAATAATTATAAACTATGATGTAACCACTCTGATACCACTTGAAGGTTCCGGGCACAGTGGAAACGTGGTTGGGACAACACCCGATTTTGATTTTTACCATGATCAATGATTATTCCGGGATCAATACGACGATGAATTCCAGTCTCCACAGAATATAATCAAATATTTAGATAAATAAGAAAGAGGCTTGAAACCTTTAGAGAGGATCTTCCAAATCATGTTTATAGTTAATTTAATTAATTTCAAAAATAAAAATAATACCTAGATCTTTGGTATTTTTCTTCATTGATGATGTTGATCATCTAGAATGACCCTTCTGGATTATCTCATTGTTCTTGTAAGGATCTAAAATATAATCCCTCTAGAGGTGATCCACACGTGCTCCAATGGCCTCTGATCGACACTGCTCTTTCTCTGGGTGCTAGAACGGTGAATCGAGTGTCTTTTGTCGGTCATTCTTTATCGCCTGTTCTTCGGCCTTGAATAACATCTCTCATTCTTGAGAGGGAGATAAGATTATTTGAGAGAGAAATTGTTTGGCTCCACAATTCTCAATTCACTAGGCGCGTGGTGTGGTGTATGGCACAATAGGCCTACTTTCCTATTTATATACATGGAATTTCAGTTACAATATTTAATTACATAGAAAAAATTAAATACATTCATGAACTTAGAGAAAACCTAGAAATTTAATAATAATACCACATCATTATTTATAGTGCGCCAACTTGTACAAAACAGAATTATAAATAAAATTCCGCATTACAAAATAATAGTAGTGTTATTTTAATTTGTGCCAATTTGTTAAATAATTATTTACTGTCTTGAAAATAATTATATTACTACCGGACTGAACTTAGTCCACTCGAACTCCACTTCCATTTATTGAACACCCAAATAAATAAATAAATAATTTATTCTCTTAAATAAATATTTTATTTAAAAACTAGTAAATTAATATTTATTAAATGTTTACCAAAATAGAGAAATATATTTTATTTAATTTATGAGATCATTTTAACTTGAATAAAATTATTCCATGGTCTTTAGAATAATATTTATTTCATTAATTAAATTCAAATAGAATTTAACCGAGACCACCAAAAACACTTAGTGTGTGACCCTCTAGGATTCTTTCTCGTTGGAATTAGGCGGGCTTGCCTAAAGTCTAAGAGTACTGTCTAGCAATGGGTCAAGGCACCCAAGAGAAATAACGTAAAGTCACAACAATGACATCCACATATGAACACTCACTGTGTAATATAATTCCTTGGTCACAATATCTCATCAAGCATGTTTCATGATTGTGTCATCAACTTTTATGCTTGATACATTGTTCTTTGACTACCTGAAATAAACTCTTCATTACACCATGACCATAGAATTTCACATGACGGTTCTACTTCAATCAAAGGTCTGAGATATCAACTTCCATAAATGGAATAGACAAATCCTTCCTCGAATTATCCATTAATAACATGCCACTCATGACGCACCCAATGTACCCTACTTCCCGCCAACTGTCTGCGTGAAGGTTTTCATCAGTAAATCAAAGTGCATAAGTCATGGAATGTATTAATGATAATAATAAAGTCTAAGGATCATTACACATGCTCACAGATAGAAATTTCCGATGACACCAAAACATGCAGAATTCCTACTAGTGGTTCTGTTCTCATAATCTCTTATCTTGGAGATTACCAAGTGAGAACTTCATGAGAGGAAGTGTCATCTGCTTACGAGTACTCGCACCTGTTGGTCTGCATTCGATGTGCCCCATCATAGCATTTCATCCTAATACATAACTATTTTTAAGAATATTGTTATAGCATTTCAAGGTTCTCATCATAGTTGGGAACTACCAAGACCTAATCAATGAAACAAATACTCTAGGACATTATTACATCATAATCATGCAGAAAAATGAACAATATGTAATAATACATTAAATATCCATGTAATCAAAGTAAAACCAGTTGGTTTTAGGACACCAACTCTTACACATAGATGAGACCTTGAAATCCATAACAATTCACCACTCTATGAATCTTTTTCCCATAGAGATAACATATTCCCTTACATTTGAGGTATTCCTCAAGGTTCTTATTCCCTTCTTCTTAATATATAGGAATCTTAATCTTATTTCCTATATGTTCATCACCATTGGAACATGCATGAGATTCCATATTCCTCTTATTCGATGACATAGGAATACAACTAAAGTTAACCTTGTTAATCATATACTGCGATGATTGATTTGGCATAATCACAATATCATTCACTCTAGTCATTACACAATTTCGTTTCTCATAGTCACCAATTGCTTTTATCAAATTCAATGTTTACCCAAATCATCCTGGTTCCCTACATTGACTAAAACAGAAAATAATAGTGTGAGAGGAAGAAATAATTCTAATAAAACAACATAATCATGGGGGAGTACTTTAATCTCTGATATATTTGGTTTAATCCAAGGTTATTTATGATCATTACCATAATTCTCACACTATAACCTATAGTTATACTTAGCCTTTGTTTCATCACTATAAATACCTTATAAATATCTCTAGGGATCTCACTAAAGTTTTTACATCCTAGTTTACAATGGTTGACTAATCCTTCACTCTGATACCAACTATAGAGACCCACACTTGATGTATATGGATATTACATTTCTTTTGCGGAATACTTAATACACAAAAAAAAAACAGACACTGAAAGACTGTATTATTTTGTTGTCTTTGGAAACTCAGAACATAATCTTCTAATCACGGTGAATGATTTTCAACATCTCCCACAATGATCTTCCCCTATTTGTTTTAATACCTAAAACCTTTCTTTATATCCTGGGGAAAATAAAACATATAAAGGGTGAGATTAAATTCTCAGTAAGGGTAAACATGTCGAACATAAAACAAACCATAAACATTTGAATGTAAAAACATGAATATAAAGTTTAAACATCAAAATCTTGAGCAATGACATAAATCATGGCAGTATGTAAGGCATCGATCATAAAGGAACATTAACCATGATAGAGTATAATTAGAATAAAACATGTAATTGTAGAAAACTAATAATCACATATTATGATTTCCATAGTAGACAAGGCATTTGTACCAAGACCATTATAGTTGAAAAAGTCCATTACTAAACCGGGTTTACTTTTCATTCCATCCATGTATTACTGAACCGCATTTACCTGCCATTCCAGTCATGTCTATCTCATGAGATATAAATATTTACCTAATTAATTTTAGGGAGATATAGGTCCCACCCATATCGTAATTAAATCATTCTTACATGCCACAAAAGCAAAAATCATTCATCACATCATAACCCATGAAATAAAATGGGATTCTTAAACATCATGTCATCATAACATAATCCATATAAGATAAAATTGAATTCATAAAAAAATAATTCCATCACAAACACAATCAAATAAAAGTAATAATAAGGATATAAACATAACCATATGTTATCTTAGATGGAAAATAATTTTGATAAAACACTTGAACATAGTTCTTGAGGAAAATATCCTTTCTTCTTAAAAAACATTTCTTTTCTCCAAATTCCACGCAATTTTAAAAGAAAAGAATTTTGTTGAAAATAAACTTGAAATAATATAGAGGAATATTTTTGGAAATAAGGAATCATGAAATTGTAAAAATCCATTCATGACTTATAAGTTAAACAAAAACATTCACCTCATTATTTTGCTGGAAAAGTAAAAAAAGTACCTCGTATGGTAAAGCAAAGAAAGATTCCTTCCATACCATGTAGTAAAAGTAAAAAATTGTTAAAAATGACTTTAAACAAACATGGAAGAATATTAAACATTTTATGAAAAATTTGGTTTGAAAAAAATGGACATGGATGATAAATATAACCCTAGTAAATACATACGTATAAGAAATCTTGAAAAAAATGAGATTGCAAAATTATCCCTTACCTTTGGTCTAATTTCTTTAATATGTGTCCGAAACTCCTGTATAGTGGGTTTAAACATATTATTTACTTGTAAAAGAACCATAATAATATTTATTATCTTATATATGATTCACTTACCACTTTATATTATCCGTTCATTTTCCAATTCCATGTTAAAGAAACGTTTTGGGTAATAATCGTTTTATTTATCATACGTGTTTGGACTTGTTATTTTTGATATTATTACATAGATCATGATTTACTTACTTCCAGAATGTAAAAAATTATTTATATATTATATATATTCAGTATATAAATATATATAATATATCTATAAATGGAATGGAATACACCTTTCATGGAGACGGTAGGCCGTACGCATGAATGAACGCTATTTCTGTTTCCTTATTAAATTAAATGGAAGTAAGTAAATAAAATATATAAATATATACATAAATACAGAAGAATTATTATGTCATATATTTAATTATTATTTATTATATTTAATTTATAATCATACTTTAATGGTTAACAAGGTGAATAAATCTCATTGCGTCGTCGAGACAGTTAGCTGTATGTACGCACGAGCGATGATATCGTTCCCATAGTTATTGAACGACATATAAGTAGATTGTGTATAATATCCTAGATTTAGTATCATGTTATAATAATCATATATAGTTATTATTTCCACCTTTATACCCATAAAATTAATGTGGTGGTGAAAAACAGAATACACCACGACATGGAGACGGTAAGTCGTACGTACACACACGCAGTGATTTCATTTTTCATTGGATGGATAGAAGGTGAAATATGTTTGTTTAATATTTATAATAAAATATAAGTATATTAATTATAACCATGTCATTACTTTATAATGAAACAACTAAATAATAGAAAGTATAAGAAGAAATAAATTTGAAAGAATCGGTAGAAGAGATTACCTCTTCCTCGACGTGCCTCCCTTAAATTTCCTTTTAGGGAACTAGAGTTGGTATTTTTAGAAGATAAGAACCTCTATAATGTAACTAGGGAAGTTGAGAAGAAAAATGGGTAGGGTTTGGTCGAGCTTGAAGGCTCAAAATGGAGTGAAGAGGAGAGGTAGGAGGTACCCTTTTATAAGAGAGGAGAGGGGTACTTTTGGAAGGTTTCAAAATATTATATTATTATAATTCCTATTTTGATTTAAAATGGTACAATACATATTTAATTCTAATTTAATATGGTTTTTTATAAGACCCATTATATAATAATTTTTTTACAAGTTTTGAATATTTTTTTTATTGTTATCATTTTCATTTTACCCTTATTTTACCCTTTTTAATCTTACCGTGATATCATGTTACTTACACATTGTGGGTTAATGTAATTATCATATCATGTCCAAAGACCCAAAAAATGTTATTTTTGTCATATTTGGACTTATATTAACTATTTTTCTGAATCTTATATTTTTAATAAATTAGTATCATTTCATAAACTATTTTATATTTTATGTTATGAATTATGTCAATTTTTGATATTATTCGTACTTGACTTTTTTTAATCATTCATAACAACCTTATTACTTAGAAACAAAGGCATTAAAATATCCCTAATATTCAAATTTCATCCATAAAATTCGTGGATGACATCAAAATGTTCAAATTAAATTTATTTTAATGTTTTTAAATTTATTTATTTGAATCATTAATTAATGAGGTAATCACTACATCCTAATTGTGTCATAAATAAAAATATTTATCTAATGTATAAAAATTATAAATAAACTACCATTATGTAGGAAATATTTTTATATTTTTAATGAATATTTATAGACATATAGATCTGTTATATATCCCCATATTAAAATCTATTTAGTAAAAGATATATGTTTAAGTTAAAATTGTCTTTACTTTAAATTAATTCTTATAGTGTCATTTTCACATCCATGTGAATCCATGGGGTCCCAAAATATACCCAATGATGGCCATGGTTTGAAATATCTCATAAAATAGGATTAGGTAATGTGTTAGGGTAGTTTAATATTATTATAATTTTATTTTTTTACCCTTATTTTCCAGATTTAACCTTTAACCACGGTAAATAAAATAATTTCTGAAGTTACTATTCATAATGTCCAAAAATAAAAAGTAAATATTTAAAAAGTTTGAACCTTAGGATTAAAAATATGTAATCCATTTTTCCAAATTCAAAACACAGAAGTTTCATAAATTAATTTAAAATTAATCTCGTTGTCGGAAAAATGGTTTTTGTTTAAAACATTTCAAAAGATTGAAATGTTTTTACATATGAATTCAATGTAAAATTAATGACAATGACTTAAATTTTCCTATACTATAAAAATATATTCTATTTCTAATTTTAAACCATTCAATAATATATTTTAACCATATAAATTATTTCGGTGAAAAAAGTTGTTTTTAATTAAAATTTAGCGCATTTTCACTATTCATCAAAATATGAAAGTTATTAGAAAAATATCAAAAATTTATCCAAAGTAAATTTTTATGTCCCTATTCAAAATAATAAGTTTATCTTATCCAATAAAACTTATAAAAATGTCAAAAACTATATTTAAAATGGGTGCACCATCAAAAGGTGGTAAAACTACATTTTTTTGAAAAATACCTCTTTTATAAAAAAAATTGATTTTGTTATCATATCATGTGTAAGATGAATGATAATGTTATATAAAATTAAAAATTTGGTTAATAAAATTCATAATTGATATTTTATATAATATTTTAATAATATATCATTATTTAGTGAAACTCGGTATTTCATACCACACAAGCTATCAAGGAAGGTCGCTCTTGCCTGTAACACAAGCCATGTCACTGTTGAGTGTAGTGGAAGATTCCTTTGGTGTTGCGTATAAAATAATCCAAACTTAGTTCATTTATAAATTGAAAAAATTCTATACTCAGTGTTGCGTGAAATTAATTCTATCAAAATAACTAAAAATTATGTGCAACACAAGACAAGAATTGTGTACCATATACTAAAAGTTAATATGGTGTTGTGTATAGTGCACGATAATCTTGGTGTAGCGTAAAACACAAGACATAAAATAATCTATCTCATAAAATCTAATGGTTTTACAATATGTATATATAATTAAATTAAATGATATTTATTATATAATACTCATTCTTGAAATATTTATTATTACTTACATGCTTTCCATAACAATCACTGAAAAATTGGAACGTTACTAATGCGTACGTACAACCTACCATCTCCATGATTGTAACATCAGTTCATTTTTCATAACCATATTCAATTATTGGTTTTAAAAGTATAATTGATGAATAAACATGATAGTTATTTCATTATTATTATTCTTTATATGTTTATATATTTACCCTTTGACCATAATTGACCTACCAAAGTTATTTTGGAACATAAACTGAATATGGTCAAAACACCAGACAAAAATATAATTTTTTAATTAGTTGTATACAAAATTGTAATACGTGAACTAAAAATAATAATAATACTTGAATTTTTTTGCAAAGTAAGTAAATAATTAACACAAGTTTATTATCCTGGAATATAGAGACACACCTGACAACTCAATCTCAAGTAAAAGGATTTCGTCTCAATTTACATTCTATTGAGTCTTATTTTTTATTATGCACCAATTCACATTTTTATGGTGTGAATACTTCCATTTTACATGTTATATAATGAATATACATTTTCACATAATATTATAATTTTCATTTAATGTAATTTCTTCAAGTGTATTATGATTTCAAATGTTTCAAAGTGGTTAGGGATAGTTTGGAATGTTTAAAGATTATTTTCTTCAAGAATGTGTTTAATGATTACCTTAAAATCTCACTTTCTTTTGGGATTGTTAAATTTATATTAAAATAATCAATTTTTATGATCATTTTTATTTTTACATTACATTTTACTTAAATATCCATATTCTCATGCATTAGATATTATTATTGTGTAAACTGTATACCATTTTATATACAACGTTCAATTTGATAGTTATTTGATTAACTATGGAATTATCGATAAATCCATATCTTTTATTCAATACGAATATTTGATAAGGTCCATTGTTAAAAATATTAGTCTATATATGAGGAATTTTTTGTAGATGTACGAAATGGGTGGGGCCTAGTTATAGATATTACCTTAATGTATCGGTAGTCTCATGAGACAAATTAGTTGGCCAAATTAGATGTGTTTTTACCTGATATACTATAACATATTATCAAAGGTCATGATGGTAATGGTTCCATGAACCTTGGAAGCATGGTGTCCAATAATTAAGAATTTACCTCATTTAGATTAAATTATAATTTATCCATGAGATTTTTGTTTTGACATATTTATAGATACATTTTAATATTAGTTTTTTGATTAAATGACATGTTTTTTAGTTTCTTACCTTTCCATATTGATATTTCCTTATCTAGTTTTTTTAATGGTATGTGTTATCAATTATTTACATTTCTATGTTCATTATTCTCATCAATTCATTATTTATTTACTTTTTACTAACACTTAATGAGCATTTGAGATCACCCTTATTATGTTTTCTTTCCCAGGTTATGCAGAAGAAGACTTTGAATGAGTTTCAAGGATGATGAGATTTTAATTATGTTATTCTTTATTATATATTCCTATATATTATGGGTATCGTGTATGTAATTTGGTTTTACAAAACTTATAAACTGGTCTATCCTTTGAGATTTTATTCTTTGTAATAATTCCAATGTAATAAAATAATGCACCGGCTTCAGGAATCTAGGGTCAGGGTGTTACATCATAGATCTCATCCGATGGACATTTTTGGAACTGTATTTCACATCAACCTCCCTAATGACTTTCATTCAGCCTCTTCCTTTCACCTTTGGACTCGTATCTTCTCATGGGTATCTTACTTGTTTGTTCATCAACCCTTCTCCCGAGCTGGTAGATTTATTTCATTGGTGGTATACAAGACCATTTAATCTTCAGATCTAGTTTATGGACTTTTTCGGTGTTGGATGGAGGTCACACATATGTTTTTCACTGGAAGATCTGATTTGGGGATGATTGTTGTCAATAGCGGTATAAAAGACCTTATCTCCTTTAGATATGGTTGACATTGTCTATGGTTGGTGTCAATGGTCTCAAATAGTAGTAGGTGATTCATTCCCTTATCCAGATTTGGTTCTTGGATCATCAAACACTGACACTTTGAGTATACAAGGATGGTGATTAGTATCATTCGGTCAAAGGGTAGTGGTGCCAAAGGGTTACATGGTGGTTTCTAATCTCCAAATTTGGTGACGGTGCTCAGTGTGAAGTACTGGAACCTTATTAGTGGCATATGTTTCTAGTGGACGTAGAGATCAGGGTTGGTGGTAGTGACTTGGAAATGGGTGATGGCATCTATTCTTAGCATCGGGAAGAGTACTATTGTTTGGTGGTAGTAGTGCCAAAGACATTTTCTTTTGTTTTTTTTCTACCCGAGATTTATTTGGGATTTACTTTGTTTTTTGGGCCTTAGGACCTTCATTTTTTTCTTTTGGGTTCCAAAAATCACGACTAGAATCAGATAAATAATATGATGCTTTAGGATGGTAGTGCAGTGGCACTTTCAGGTGGGTGACCTCAATTTGAGGGATGTGTATGTTGAATCCCATCATCTAGCCTTATGTCCCCATTGCGGGATGAAGGGGTGCTCTACCATTTGACTTTTTCACTTGGAATTGGTTTGTTCTAGCACCCATAATCTGGCCTTAAACTCACATCATGAATAAAGGGGTGCCCTACCTCATTGCATCTTCTCAACATGATGTAACATCTCATGGTAGGGGGGATGAATTTTTTCAGATTGGATTCATGTTGATATGACTACAGGAAGGGGGTGGGGGGTGGGGGTGTAAGATTTGTTGTCCTAGAAACAACTGTTTGTACATTGATTACAAGAATATTTAATGTATTTTAATATTAAAGGTCTTATTACGTATTGTTCAATGTTCTTCATGACTATAGTGTAATAACGTCCTAGAGTATTTGTCGCATTAATAAGGTCATAACAGTTCCCCGCTATGATGTGAACCATGATGTTATCTAAAAATATTTTAAATATATTTATGCGGTTGGATGACATACTATTATGAGAAAAATAGTATACAGACCGTCAGGTGTGAGTAATCATACGCAGATGAGACTTATTCTTATGAAGTTCTCAAATGGTAATCTCCAAGATGAGAGATTAAGAGAACATACCCACTAGTAGTAATTATACATGTTTTTGTGTTATTGGAAATTCCAATCTACGAGCATGTGTAATAGTCCTCAGAATTTATGATTATAATTAATAGGTATCAGGACTCACGCACTTTGATTTACTGATGAAAATCATCATGTAGATAGTTGGCGGGAAGTAGGGTAGGTTGGGTGCGTCACGAATGACATGCTATTAATGGATAAGTCAAGGAAGGATTTTTTCTCGATCCTTAGATTGAAATAGAACCGTCACATGAAATTCCATGGCCATGGTGTAACGATGAGTTTATTTCAAGTAGTAAAAGAATGAAATATCAAGCATATAGGTTGATGACACTGTCATGAAACTAGCTTGACGAGATATTGAGACAAAGGGATTATATTACACAATGAGCATTTATATGTAGATGTGGTCATTGCGACTTTAATTTCATTCTCTTGGGTGACTTGACCTATCGCAAGATAGTGCTCTTGGACTTTATGCAAGCCCACATAATGCCAACAATAAAGAATCCTAGTTCAATAGAAACTCGACATTCCGAGTTCAATGCTGAGGTCCATTGGGACTTGATAAAATTGTGGGAGAATTAATAAAATTAATTTATTATTTCTTATAAAATTTAATCAAGAATGTACTAATGATCTTCTATTTTAATTGTAGAATAAAAATGAAAATATTGTCAGCCACACTATCCCTACAATCAATTATAGATAAAGACAACATCCTCACTGGCTGTAACTTTTAGGAATGGTTTAGGCAACTTTGGGTTGTCCTATGCCAGGAATAGAAGTCTTATGTGCTGGGGTCATCATTACTTAATCTACCTTCCAAAGAGGCGAGTGATGAGTATTTATTGGTCTACGAGAAACATATGAATGAAACAGTCGACATTCAATGTTTGATGCTATCATCAATGTCTAGTGAGCTCATGAAGTCTCATGAAAACATGTATTATTATAGAATTCTTGAGTACCTTCATGGTATTTATGAGTATAGAGTAAAATAATAATGGTTTGAGATCTCCAAGGCATTATTTTAGATTAATCTTGGAGAGGGTTCCCCAGCTGGGCCTCATGCAGTCAAACTCATTAGCTATATTGATAGCCTAGAGGTTCTAGGGTTTAAACTCCATGATGAACTGGGCACCAATATCATTCTTGAATCACTCCCTCAGAGCTTCTCCAGCTTTTTTTGTTAATTTCAATATGAATAACATTGAGAAGTCTCTATATGATCTTATTATCCTCATTCTCTAAGTAGAAAAAGATATGAAGCACATAAACCCTTCTGTACTTATAGTGAATAAGAGGAAAGGGAAGGAAAAGAGATTTAAGCTCAAACATTCTTCATAGACTTTCAAGAAAATGATGATAAAATTGGAGTAAATAGAACATGAGGCTGTTTGTTTCGCTTGTGGCAAGAAGGGACACTAGAAAAAAAACTGCACCAAACCAAATAAGCAAGAAGAAACTTTAGGTGCGTTTGTTATCGAGTGAAATTTATCTATTTATACAAATTGGGACTTTGATACAGCTTGTGGTGATCATATATGTATTCAAATATAGAAACCAAGTAGATTATAGAAAATTGACTGAGGGGAGGTAGATCTATGATCAGCCAACGAAGCCAGACTTGCTGCTATAGCTGTCAGGGACTACCACCTCACGTTGCCAACTGGGGTGATCTTGGTGTTAAAGGGTTATTTTTCTGTGACTTATATAACCCAAAACAAAATTTATATATCAAGACTAGATACATATGGATTTTTTTTCAATTTAGAAAATTAATTTTGATTATTTTGTAAAGATATAATTTGTTTTTTTAGGGCACATTTATACAACAGTCATTCTGTGTTGATTTACACAAACCAAGTAATGGAAATCTATAAAAAATATATCTCATATGACTCATACCACACCCAACTTTGGCATCACCTGCTTGGTCATTTAAATTATAAACTCTTGACAAAGTTACATCAAGATGGATATTTATATTCTTTCAAACTAAAACCACTTGGTGTATGTCATGCGTGTTTACATGAAAAAATGACCAAAGCCCCATTTATTGGGAAAGGTGAAAGGGCCAAATATATTCTTGAATTAGTTCATACCGATGTGTGTGGACCATTTCCTATTGAAGTAAGGGATTGGTACTCATAATTATTAACTTTTAATGATCATTTAATTAGATATGGATACATCTACTTAATGAGGTATAAGTAAGATTCTTTTCATAAGCTCAAATAATAGAATAATAGAGTTGAGAAATATCTTGGTATTAAGACTAAGAAACTCCGCTCAGACCGAGGTGATGAGTATCTTAATAAAAACTTCATAGATTACTTACTAGAGTTTGGGATCTTATCCCAACTCACTCCTACTTACAAACCTCAGTGGAATGGTGTAAATGAAAGGAGGAACCTCACCATGTTCGACATAATGAGATCAATGAAGAGTCATGAGAGTCTTCCATTATCTTTTTGGGGATATGTGTTACAAACAGTAGCACACATACTAAACCAAGTACCAACTAAATTGATAAAAGGCATTCCATACGAGTTTTGGAGTGGGAGAAAAGAAATTTTATCGAACTTACATGTGTGGGTATCAAAGCCTTTTAAGGCCTATTCAGGTAACAAAATTTCACCGTGAGGCACAATTTGTACCTTTATAGGATACCCCAAGGAAACTAGAGGATATTACCTTTATGACCCTTTAGACAAAAAGGTGATAATATAAATACACACCATATTAATTGAGAGGGAGCACATATCCAAAAGCGATAGTGGGAGAGAGATAGACTTCGATGATGTCAAAGATCAAGGTACACATGAGTTGGTATATGAACAGATCCCAAAAATCCCTGTGGAAGAATGAATTCTTCTAGAGACACAAGAACTGTGTAGGTCTACAATAGAGGTTAGAGAACTGGAACAGTATGGTTTTCCAGTTATAGAGGATGGGGACTCATTATTAGTTGATTATAATGATCCTATAACCTACAAGGAAGTAGCAATTGGCATAGATGTTTCCAAGTGAAAAGAAGATATGAATTCTGAAATGGATTCCATGTACAAAAACCATGTCTGGATTTTGGTAGGTCCTCCAGATTATGTAAAGGTTGTTGGTTGCAAATGGGTATTAAAAGAAATTAGACATGGAGGGACAAGTTAGTACCTATAATGCATGAATGGATGCAAAAGTGTTTAAACAGTGCCAAGGCCTTGACTATGACGAAACCTTTTCACAAGTTTCAATGCTAAAATCCATCAGAATTCTACTTACCATTGTGTCTTACCATGATTATGAAATTTGGAAAATGTATGTCAAAACATCCTTCCTTAACAGGAACCATAAGGAAGATGTCTACATGACACAACCAGAAGGGTTTATGACTCCAAAGGATGCCAATAAGGTTTGAAAGTTGGAGAAATCCATTTATGGATTAAAGAAATCATCTAGGTCATGGAACAATCATTTTGATGAATCCATAATAGAATTTGGTTTTATAAAGAATTAATGTGATCCGTGTGTCTACAAATGGTTTACTAAGAGTGCAGTCGTTTTCCTAATAGTATATGTAGATGAAATATTACTTATTGAAAACAAGATACCAGTGTTACAGTCTGTTAAGGAATAATTGAATCAATGCTTATCCATGAAGGAATTGGGTGAGGAAACATATATTATTGGTATCAATATCTATTGTGATTTATCCAAGAGATTTCTGGGCCTAATTCAAAGTACATACATTGACAAGATACAAAAGAGATTCAGTATGGAACAATCCAAGAGGGGATTTTTTCCAGCGTCACATGGCATTCATCATTCTAAGAAAATGTGTCCTCAGACACATGAGGAAATAAATAGAATGACAAGGACTCCATACACATCAGCGATTCGGTCATTCATATATGCTATGATATGTATTAGGATAGATGTCACCTATGCATTGAGTGTGGCAGGAAGATATCAAGATGACTGAGGTGACCACCATTGGATGGCAGTTTAGACTATCCTAAATTATCTGAGGCATACTAAGGATATGTTCATGGTTTATGGAGGAGATGCAGAACTGGTCATCATAGGATATGAAGATGCTAGTTTCTAGACTGATCAAGATGACATAAAGTTTCAAACGAGATACATCTTTACTTTGAATGGAGGTGAAGTGAGTTGAAATATCTCAAAGAAGAGTGTGGTCGCAGATTCTGTAGAAAAGTCTGAGTATATCGCAGCTTCTGATTCATCTAAAGTAGCAGTATGGATGTGTAGATTCATTCAAGAGTTAGATGTGATACCTAGCAGTAAATATCCCACCACACTACATTGTGATAATACTGCAGCAGTGGATCTCACAAAAGAACCAAGGCCACATCAACAGATGAAGCACATACTTCAGAAGTATCATCTCTTGAGTGTTTTTTCTCAGAGATGTGAAGTAGCAGTGGGTTGTATTTACATAGAATACAACATGTAAGACCCCTTTACTAAATCCTTTACTCAACAAAGACATGATCATCATGTAAGGTCTAGCAGACTGAAAGTCGTAGGCAATTGGCTCTTGTATAAGTGGGAGTTGGTATCATAGAAAAAACTATTTGTAATTTGATTACATGAATATTTAATGTATTTTAATATTAAATGTCTTATTAGATATTTTTCAATGTTCTGTATGACTATAGTGTGATAATGTCCTAGAGTATTTTTCACATTAACAAGGTCATAACAGTTCCCCACTATGATGAGAACCTTCAAGTGCTATAGGAATATTCTTAAATATATTTCCATAGTTAGATTTTATACTATGATGGGACACATAGTATATTGATCATTAGGTGCGAGTACTCGTATGCAGATGATACTTATTCTCATGAAGTCTGCACTTGGTAATCTGCAAGATGGGAGATTTTGAGAATAGAATCGCCAGAAGAAATTCTGCATGTTTTGGTGTCATCAGATATTCCTACCTGCGAGAACATGTAATGGTCCTTAGACATTAATATTTTCATAAACACGTATCATGACTTTCACACTTTGATTTATTGACGAAAACCATCATGTTTACAGTTGGCGGGAATGAGGGTACATTGGGTGCATCACGAATGACATGTTATTAATGGATAAGTCAATGAAGGATTTTTCAATTCTATTTATGGAAGTTGATATATCTACCCTTTGATTGAAATTAAACCGTCACGTGAAATTATATGGACATGGTGAAAAGATGAGTTTATTTTAGAAAGTCAAAGAATGGAATATCAAATATATAAGTTGATAACACTGTTATGAAACCTTCTTGATGAGATATTGAGAAAAAGGTATTATATTACACAGTGAGTGTTAGTATATGAATGTTGTTTTTGTGACTTTATGTTCTTTCTCTTGGGTACCTTAAACCAGTGCTAGACCATACTCTTAGACTTTAGGCAATCCCACCTAATGCCAATGAGAAAGAATCCTAGAGGGTCACACACTATGTATTTCTTGTGGTCTTGATTAAATTCTATTTGAATTTAATTAATTTGATAAATATTATTCTCAATACTTTGGAATAATTCTATTCAAGTTAAAATGATGGATTAAATTAAATAAACATTTATTCACCAGATAATGTGTAAAATATATTTACTTATTTTATTAAAAATTTAATGAATATTTATTTACTAGTTTTTAAATGAAATATTTATTTAATAGAATAAGTTATTTATTTATTTATTTGGGTTTTCAATAAATGGAAGAGGAGTTTGATCAGACCAAGGCCGATCCAATAGTAAAATAATTATTTCCAAGATGGTAAATAATTATTTAACTAGTTGGAACAATTTAAAATAATAAAAACACTATTATTATTTTGTGACATGGAATTTCAAGTTTTAATTCCATTTTTCACATGTTGGCACACCATAAATAACGATGTGGTATTATTATTATGATCATGGGTTTTCTCTAAGGTTATGAATGTATTTAATTACTGTTAAGCAGACCAACTATTTGTACTAGAACCAACTGTTTGTAATTTGATTACAAGAATATTTAATTTATTTTAATATTAAAGTTCTTATTACATAGTGGTAAATGTTCTTCATTACTATAGTGTAATAATGTACTGGAGTATTTGTTGCGTTAACAAGGTCATAGAAGTTCCCTGCTATGATGAGAACCTTGATGTGATATAACAATATTCTTTAATATAGTTATGTGGTTGGATGATATACTATAATGGGACACATAGTATACGAACCATCAGGTGTGAGTACTTGTAAGCATATGAGACTTATTCTATTGAAGTTCTCACTTAGTAATCTCCAAGATGGGAGATTATGAGAACATACCCACCAGTAGGAATTCTGTAAGTTTTGGTGTCATCGGATATTCCTATATGCGGGCATGTGTAATGGTCCTTAGAATTTAAGATTATCATTAATATGTATCATGAATATTTCACATTTATTTACTGATGGAAACCATCATGAAGATAGTTGGAGATGAGTAGGGTAAGTTGGGTGCATCATGAATGACATGTTATGAATGGATAAGTCAAGGATCTGTCCTTTCCATTTACAGAAGTTGATATCTTGGCCCTTTGATTGAAATAGAACCATCATGTGAAATTCCATTTCCATAGTGTAATGACGAGTTTATTTTAGGTAGTCAAAGAATAACATATCAGGCATATAGGTTTATGACACAGTCCTGAAATCTACTTGATGAGATATTGGGAAAATGGGTTTATATTACACAGTGAGTGTTCGTATGTGGATGTCGTCATTGAAAATTTAAGTTCTATCTCTTGGGTGCCTTGACCCGTTTCTTGACAATACTCTTGGACTTTTGGAAAGCCTGCCTAACGCCAACGAGAAAGAATCCTAGAGGGCCACACACTATGTATTTCTTACATTCTCGATTAAATTCTAATTTAATTTAATTAATGGAGTAAATATTATTCTCAAGGTCGTGGAATAATTTTATTCAAGTTAAAATGATAGAATAAATTAAATAAATATTTTTTCACCGGATTTTGAATAAAATTATTTATTTATCTTATTAAACATTTAAAAAATATTTATTTACTTGTTTGTAAATAAAATATTTTTTTAAGAGAATAAATTATTTATTTATTTATTTGGGTGTTCAATAAATTGAAGAGGAGTTTGAACAGATCAAGACCGCTCTAGTAGTAAAATATTATTTTCAATATGGTAAATAATTATTTAACTAGTTGGCACAATTTAAAATAATATGAAAACATTTATTATTTTTTGAAACGAAATTTTAAATTTTAATTACGTTTTCCGCAAGCTGGTGAACCATAAATAATGAGGTAATATTATTATTAAGAGTATGAGTTTTCTCTAAGGTTATGAATGTATTTAATTGCTTTTACAAAATTAAATATTATAACCAAATCCCCATGTCAATAAATAGATAGGTACATATATTGTTCTATGTATAGAATTTCCAGTGGATTGAGAATTGTTGAGCCAAAAAAAATTTCTCTCACAAATCCTCTCCTCTACGCTCTCAAGAATGAGAGACATTCTTAAATATTGAATAATAGACGATCAAGAATGATTGACGTAAGACACTCACTTCTCCGCGCTAGCACTCATAGAATGAGTGGTGTTGATCGGAGGCCATCAGAGCACATGTGAATCACCACTAGAGGGATTCTGGTTTTAATCCCTGCAATAACAATAAGACAACCCGGAAGGGTCCTTCTGGACGTTCAAAATCATCAAGGAAGAAAGTACTGAAAATACAAGTATTTTTTCTTTATGAAATTAATTAAATTAATTATAAACCTGATTTCTAAGATCATCTCTAAATGTTTCAGGTCTCTTCTATATTTATCTAAATATTTGATTCTAATCCACGAATACTGGTGTTTATCATCTTATTGATCCCGGAATAATCATTGATCATAGTAAAAATTAAAGTTGGGTGCTGGCCCAACCACGCTTCCACTGTGCCGGGAACCTTCAAGGGGTGGGCATATCTTTTTTTTGGTGACACAAATTTTTGAAAAATACTCACTCTTGTCCTTAAAGCTATGTTTTAGTCTTTGTGCCACTGGTCTTTTTAGAGATGTCACATTAGGACTTTAAGCCTTTGGTATTTCAGGCCATGTTAGGGTTACTTCTCAACCAATTTTAAAATTGGATTTTTTTTTCTATTAAAATGGGTCCTAGCTCCAAACTATAAAAAACCAATTGGGTTTTACAATTTAATAATGGTGTTAAAGTATTATTAAAATGATCAATTAATTTATTATAATAATATTAAATAGTTGGTTCTTCGATTTATTTTCTATGAATGTGTTTTATTATGGGTATCTTCAAATGAAATTGTATTCTCAAATCCATGTATCCATCTTCCATGTCTCTTGGAAAGAAATATAGTCACTGTTTGATTAGAAGAAAATTTTCTCAAAACCGCACTCAAGAACATTCTTTTACAATTGTTCCAAGAAGAGACGGTATCACTGCGTCTCTTATTGTATCCAATTAAATGAATGAATTCCTGGTGGATGCTGATGAATCTCAGGATGCCGTAAATCAAATGAAGAGTTATGTTGAAAGCCTCTTGTAATTCTTGAAAAAGGGAAGAGACTCTAGTCTATAGATGTCCTTCTAACTCTTGTGCATCAATGAAAAACACTTTCATATTCAATCATTTGTGCTTTTATTCTCTTGGTACCTGCTTTAAATTTTTACCTAAGCCAAAGGGCCTAATAAGAATAGTTTTATTTTTTTTATGGTGATACAAAGAACCCCCACAAACTTTGCATCTTTTAGTTGCTCAATATTACCTAAATCATACAAAATGTATGTTTAGTGAGTTGGGACTTGACTTTTGTTCAGAGTTCCCTTGTATTTTGTGGGAAGTTTAAAGTTATGCACGTCGAACATAAAAAGGCTAATGTTTAAGGTCGAATGGCTTTGACCGAGTGGAGAATGGATTAAAATTGACTAAATTACTTGATAATTTATTTGAAAATATATTACCACATTCAATTACGGGGAAAAACATGTAAACTATGACTTCTGAAATTTTGAATATGAGGAATGATATGAAAAAAGGCCTAAAAGGCATTAGAAGAAGTATTTCCTAAGAGTGAAGTTACTATTATTTAACAAACCCATTAGGGGGATGAATTATGCAGGGCTACTTAAGGGCATTGGCTGCATAGTCAAATAATAGCATCTTTTGGCGGACAGTTCTGTTATGTAGACTACTTATACAAGGCCACCTAGGGGAACGTGCTACATAGTCAGACAAAAGAACTCTCAAAAATTTTACTTTTCTACTGCTAAAAAGCCAGTGGAAGTTTATGGAGATTCAAATTTTCCAAAGCATATAGTTTTCTGTATGAAGAGAGGTACTTTAATATGGAGATGATATTCCCAATTAAGATTGTTAAAGAATTGGATGAATGTCACTCTTGCAAAGGTCTGACCCAAACGTAGGGAAGGGAAATATAAACCATAGACTTAAATAGTTTCAGATCATGAAAAAGAGTATGGGAAAAAAATGTTAAGGATGTCTATTTTTTTCTCGGATCCCTACATATTGTCGTTAAGACCAATAAGGAAAAAATAGGTTTTCCTCCCAAGAATGAAATTACCACTATTTGACAAACCCGTTAGGGGGTTGAATTATGCAGGGCCACTTAGGGGCATTGGCTGCATTGTCAAATAATTGTATCTTTTGGCTGATAGGTTCTTTATGTAGACTACTTATGCAAGGCCACCTAGGGGCACATGCTGCATATTCAGGCAACAAAATTCCCAAGTATCAGAAATTTTGTGACCAGAATTCAAGAAAAGGGTTATGGAGATCTTGATTTATTTAAGGATAGGAGTATGACACATGAAAGTGGGTATTTCCCAATTCCTGAAAGAGATACATAGACCAATGATGACCATAATCATGTTATGGCTGGGTCCTGAATTGAGGTTCTAGACTTCACTATGTATCCCATAAGGATGGGAATCAATCCATACGTAGTTCTTGAAATAAAGTTTAACGTTATGTGGGATGAGAGTGTAGGAGATCTTAGTTTAGGGCCATAGAGATCAGACCATAATGGGGAATACACATTTGTGTTTTATAAACCTGATGTGAATGAAGACCAGGATTTTCATACCACATTCATGTTTTCATAGGGGAATTTTCAGCCAAGGGACTGAAAATGGAATTTGGGGTTAGGCCCAAAGACTTGGGGCTGGATTCGAGGGATGCTCAAACATTCTTACGCATCCCATAAGGATGGGAATCAAATCATACGTAGTTCTTGAAATACCCTCTATACAGATTTGGTTCGTAAAAGTGAAGGGTGAAAAGGGACTTTAGTGCAATGAGGATTTGACCCAAAATTAAAGGTTCGGGAATTTCTATGTATGCACCTAGGCTTTGGAATATGACATGGTTGGAGATCAATGTCAATAAGGATTCCCTCCCAGGTGAGGGTGTCAAAGACTGGTGAACAAATGTGAAGATATTGGTTTTGGGGGTGGCTTCAAGAATCAACATCTTATGAGATGGAGGTGAACAGATGTGAAGATATTGGTTTTGGGCATCACAGATTAACATTGTATGATATGGAGGTGATTCGATGTGAAGATATTGGTTTTTGGATTCATGGATTAACATTGTATGAGATGGAGGTAAACCAATGTGAAGATATTGGTTTTGGGATTCACGGATTAACATTGTATGAGATGGAGGTGAACCGATGTGAAGATATTCTCTTTGGGATTGAACCTCAAGAGGTTTCCTATGTACCCAACCTAGAAGTCAAGGATCGATGTCTGCATAATTCGATTGAAGAATTAATTGGTGATCAAGTTGTACTTGAGGAAAACCCGAAGATGGTGTTAGGACATACGCGTGATTAGAGGCCCAATGAGGGTGTTATGGTTGAAGTTTACTATAATCTCATGTGATTCATACTCGGTGTGAGAAACAAGAGGTAGAAAAAACCCTAACGATGCGCAGTTTAATGTCATGTATGACATATAAGGGGCTGTGCAGTTTAAAGTCTTGTAGTAAAAACTATGGAGGGGACTATGCAGTTTAATTTCATGCAGTAAGGTCAAAAGAGGGACTGTATAGTTTAACATCATATAGCAAGGATGAGGGGTGTATTTGTGTTAAACAAAATACTTTATAAATATGGCATTGGTTGGAGTCATGATGAGTTCTCCATCCATTGAGATTAAAGAATAAGATTCATTGGAGTAGACCTTATGTATTGAGTAAGGTCCTTCCCACTTTAGCTCATGCTTGGGAGGTTTCTTTCCTGGTATCATTAGAGTTCTGAGAACCAATATCAATTCTCCTTGAATGAATGAATGAAGACGAACTTTTTTGTTGAAAGCCTGTGCTATTCGATTTTGATAGACTTCCAAGTGGTGAAGGGTGCACAATCTTTTTTCATCTAATCATTCCAATTCATCCAATCACTTTTGAGATTGTTCATCTATAGATGACTGATCACAAATGGATACTCTACGAGAAGGTAATTGAACATCAATGGGAAAGAATGCTTCTATTCCATATACCAATGAATATGGAGTTGACCGCGTAGCAGTGTAGGTGGTTGTCCGATAAGCCCATAAAGCATGAAAAAGTTTATCAAGCCATGACTTCTTATCTTTATCCACCATCTTTTGTAGTATGTTAGAAAGAGTCTTATTGAAGGCTCATATTTGGCCATTGGCCACTGCATGATACCGAGATGAATGGTTGGATTTGATATTGTATTCTTGATACAACTTCCTTACCTCAGATGAACAGATTTTGGTTCCATTGTCTGTCAATATGGTATGAGGGGCACCAAATTTGGTAATGATGTTAGACTTGATGAAGCTAAAAATGCTTTTAGAACTAACATCTTTAAGAGGTATTGCCTCTTCCCATTAGGAAAAGAAGTCAGTAGCAGTAAGAATATACTTAAGCTACTTGGATGTAGCCGAAGGGTAAGGTCCTACTACATCCATTCCCCATGTGGAAAATGGCCATGAGTATTTAGCTGTATAAAGCAAATCTGGGGGTTGATGAATGAAGTTGGAACATACATGGAAAGAATTACACTTCATAGTGAAATCAACACAATCTTGTATCATTGAAGGCCAAAAGTATCCAATCCTTTGAATTTGATCAGATAGTTTATGTCCAGACTGGTGGGCACCACAGACTCTTGGATGTACTTCTTTCATGACAACCATTGTCTCTTCACCATCAATACATATGAAGAGAATTCCATCAAAACCTTGTTTGTAGAGAATTTTTTCTAGGTGATCTGGGCTATCATAAAGAGTAAAATTGACCACACGTCACCAAACTTTTTCATTCCAGGCTCTATCAGGTGGGAGTATTCTATTTTGAATGCATTCCATAGGTTTCATCCATCCTGTAGTATGACCATATGGTTCATAAATGGGACTAATTTCATTGATTTCCTCTATTCTGATTTGAACATAAGGTGAAACTGTATGATGGTGGGCAATACTGATGATTGTCTCATCCCAATTTGGATCTGCCAGAGATGTGGCTACATTAGCCAGTGCATCGGCTTGAGCATTTTGTGATCGCGGGACATAATAAAATGTTGGTTCCGAAGGAAATTCCACTATTAACTCTCTGACGTAATCATACAGAGGTATTAAATCTTATTTTCTGATGGCATAATCCACATTGACTTGTTTGATTACCAGGTATGAATCACCTTTCACCTTTAAGTGATTCACCTATACCTGAAGTGCCAACTCAAATCTTGCGATGAGAGCTTGATATTCTTCTTTATTGTTTGTGACTCCTTCCAACAAAAAGAAGGAATTGGGTAGCAATACCTTTTCTGGGGAAATAATCACAATTCTTAACCCAACTTTGTTGAATTTAGGACCTTCCATTTTCTTCCCCGTTGGACTTCTGGAAGCACCATCAAAGTACATTTACCATTCTTCAGGATTATCTTGAATAGATAAGACTTCCTCATCAAGAAGTTCAATATCTAAAGATGTATCTTCTACTGAAGAGTGTTCAGAAAGGAAATCATCCAGAGCTTGGCCCTTTATTTCCTTTTGAGATACATACTGGATATCAAACGACTACAAAATAACTGCCCACCTTTCCAGATGTTCTATAAGCATTGGATGACTAAGGATAAATTTGAGCAGGTTATTGTGAGATAATAATTGGACCTCATGATGTTGTAGGTAGTGTCTCAATTTCTAAACTACAAAGATTAACGTTAGGAAGAACTTTTCAATACATGAATATCAAGTTTCTGCCTCAAGGATAGTCTGACTGAGATAATAAAGGCTGTTTTCATTCCCAGTATCATTTTTTTGGGAAAGGAAGGCACCCAATGATGTCACATAAATAATAAGTGGTCTTCCTTCAATAGGTGGCATTAATACCAGTGGACTCAAGAGATATTTCTTCAGAATATTGAATGCCTCTTGACATTATTTAGTCCACTGGTAAGTGAGTCCCTTCTTCATCAATTTTTTGAAGGGTAAACATTTTCCTGCCAGATTGGCGATGAAACGCCGAATATGGGCCAAGTTTCCTTGAAGTCCTCTCAATTCCTTCAAATTTTGAGGAGGTGAAATAACAAGGATTGATTTTTCCTTCTCAAGATCGACTTCGATACAACGATGGCATACAACAAAGCCGAGAAAGTTTCTTGAGGTTACCCCAAAAGCACATTTCAAGGGGTTCATCTTCAAATTGTGTTGTCTAAGTTTGTGAAATATGATTTCCAAATCAGCCAAGTGATTAGAATGTTGTATGGATTTAACCACCAAATCTTCCACATAACATTCAAAAAATTTCCCTCATAGAGGTTGGAAGATACGGTGCATGGAATGTTGATATGTTGCACCTGCATTCTTCAGGCCAAAGGGCATTACCCCATAGAAAAACACACCTTGAGGGGATCTGAAGGCTGTAGATTATTCATCTTTTGGATCCATTTGGATTTAATTATACCCATAATATCCATCCATGAAGGAAAGTGCTTCATATCTAGCTGTTGCATCAATTAAGTGTTCTGTGATCGGAACCGGAAAATCATCCTTGGGACAATGCTGATTAAGATCTCTAAAATCAATGAAAACTCTAATTTTTCGATTCTTATTTTTCATAGGGACAATATTATCCATCCATTTGGGATATTGAACTTCTCCGACGAAGTTAGCCTTGATAAGCTTATCCACATTAGCTTCAATTTTGGAGGCATAAGTTGGGTGTGTTCTTCTTGCGGCTTGCTTGAATCCTCGATGTTCTTATGGAAAACCCAAATGATGAGTAGCAACAACATGATCAAGACCTGGCATTTCTGTATAGTACCAAGAAAATATATATTGATTTTTCTTTAAAAATGAAATATACATTTATTGCTCTTCAAGATTCATGGCCTCACTAATTAAAGTGGGGGAATGGATCTTCTTTTGTAACCAGATTTATTTATCTGAGTTCATCTACAGTGGTAGAGATACCTTCTTCAAATGCTGGAGGAGCATCTATGAGATCTTCCACTTCTTCTTTAATATGTGTTACTTCTTTTGTTTCTACTTTCATAGTAGATGATGGAGCAGAATTTCCATGACCAGGAGAGAATTTAAAATTTGAACATCTTGAATAAGAGGCTACCATTTCAGACCCTATTAATGATGAATGGTCTTCCTTTGGTAATAAATAAGAGATGACGGATTGAGAATTGACATCATAGTTCATCTCTGGCATTTCTATATCTTCTTCTAGTCTGGTTGACGAAGTATAGAATTTCTGGATTTTAGCAGATGAAATGAATACATATCCATTTGAGCTTTCATCATTGCTTGGTGAATCACCAATTTCTCCCATGCTGTCTGGCTTGGTTTCCGTAATTGTCATTATGGAAGTTTCCATACGAGTATTTGGATTTGGGTCTATCATGTCAGTTTGACTAATAGGAAAAACATAATCTTTACTCACATATATGAATGGGATTACTGGAATCTTTTCCAAACCATATAGAGAATTAATTTTGGTAACCTCTTTTGTCGTAGATACCTCCTTTTCCCACCATGTGATACAATTCTACCTCAATATATTGATATTCACATGTTTTGAATGGGCATTTATCACCATAAAATGTCCCAATTTGACCATTGTAAAAATATTTGATACATTGATAGTATGATGAAGTTATAACCGCATGTTGATGTAGACATGGTCTTCCAAGAAAAATGTTTAAGGCTGTGTCATGATGAACAACCATGAAATTGGAATTGGATACAAGGTCCCCAAATTGAGTTCTGAGTATAATCTCACCCAGAGGTTCTTGTTCATTTTTTTCATAAGCTTGTAACATCAAAGTAGAAGGAAATAAATTAGATTCGGTGAGGCCCAATCGAAGAAGTGTACGATTAGGGATATGGTTAACTCTTGAACCATTATCAATGAATTCTTGTCGGATGTCCACATCATTGACCTTTCCAGATAAATACAAAGGTCTAATATGTCCATGCACAACATCATCTTCATCTTCATTTGTAAAAGATATCACCACATCACATTTTCCAAGATCATTCTCTACATGGTAGACTTCATCTGTAGAAATTTCAGTTTCAAATTCCTGAGGACTTGACAAAGCCTCAATGAGTGCCTCCCGAAGATCCTTTGATAGATTAAAGGCATCCAGAATTGATAACTTGGATGGTACTTGGGACAAATGTTTAAAGACATCATAATTTTGGTCCAAAGGTTTGTATTTCCCAACAGAAAAATGTGGTTTCGCTGGTGCCTTAGAAGTTGATGCTTTGGAAGTATATGCATCTTATATCGGGGTAGGAGTTGGAAATACTCCTGGATTTGGAAGATTAGACCGACTAGGTCTATTTAATTTCTTAGAGGAAGAAGGTGTAACTTTTAACCGATCTTCCAAAATAACTATTCCAGTACTAAATCTGCCATATGTGGAAGAAATTTCTTTTTCTTGTTGAGCCCGCTGAAGGGCTCTTCCACGAGTTTCTGCTACATATACAGTTCTAGCAGGGGTAGGATTGAAATAGTGGCTTCTAGAATATCCACGTCTTCCTCTGTATCCTAGACCTCTAGAACTCCCTCTTATTCCTCTATTTGATACAGGGAACTCAGGCTCATCAAGATCAAAACTATGACTGATATAAGGATTTGTTAAGTGAATCCTATTAACAGAACCAAAGATCAACTCTTCTTCTGATGAAGACTCTGCCCGATTAGCTATTTTATGTTGTTCCTTTTGGTGGGGCGGTGCCCGTGATTTTTTAGTAGATGTCATAAAATCTTATAGAGTCAAATACAACTTGGTCATTGACACGAGCTCATATTCTTATGACTTCTCTTCTTTCTTTTAATTATGCCACTTATTTGAGGATTCTCCTTATGATAAAGGGGGTTTTACTGTGGCATTCATAGCAGAATACACAATTGATTTCTTCAATTGCATCTGTAAAATGGTATGAGTTTGGTTGATCATTTTCCTGACCATCCAATCATCATAATTCTTCGCATTTTTGCTTTTGACTTCGTGCCACTAACCTCCTTCCTCTGGATCTATAGCAGTAACACATGCTACTTGGGCTGAAGAACCATTCAGTTTTACCTATCTAGAGTCCACCATCTTTTGTAGGAGGTATTTGAAGACAAAACACTCAAGAATGGGATGCCCCAACATTTGATGAAATGGGAAATAGTTGGGAATGTCTTATATTCTTCTTTTTTCTGCCTTTTAGGCCTTGGAAACTACACCAAATTATTTTCTAGAGATGAAATGAAGTAACCATGAACTTGTTCATTTTGGAAAGAATAAACATTGTTCTTTAACTCTTCAAATTGTTTCTATCTTTGATCTCTTTGATCATCTTGACAAAATAGAATTTTTTTTGACGCTCAGGAGGTGGATCCCTTTGATAAGATGAAGATTTTGAAGTAGAAGTAGGTATAAAAGATTTTTTAAGTGTAACTGTAGCAGTCTCTACTCTCCCCATTCTTCTTCTTAGAAATGATGGAATTACATGAGTTTTAGTTGTAGTCTCTATAAGAGAATATTCAATCTGTTGAGAGATTGAATCAAGGTCTCGAAACCCTCCTGTGTATTTCACAGGGATCAATGGTGTGTGTTATTCATCTTGCAAATTTCCACACAGATTGACAACAATTCTTCTTGAGGGAGTGCTGAGCTTAAGGAATATGTTAATCCCTTCCAGCGAGCAATGAATTACGAAACTCTTTCATTCTCACTTTTCTTATAATTTTTACAATAAAAAACTATTGCCTTTGGCAACATTGAGCTAAATTGAAGAAGGAATCAATGACAGAGATCTTCCCACCTGGTAATTTACTGGGATTGCAAGCTTGTATATCAGACAAAAGTAGGCCCTTTTAATGACTGTACAAAACACCTGAGCTTAACTGCTTCTTATTGTTGAGGAGTTCCCATCATAGGATCACAAAGAGAAACAAAATGTGTTAAGTGTTGTTCTGGGTCCCCCTAACCCTTAAAAATTGAGAATGTGGTACTTGAAAAATTTGATGGGGGAGGAATTGCATCAACCCATTCAGGGTATGCTCTCTTTTCTAGTTGAATTTGTGCACACTTTTCCTCCATAGCTTCCAACCAAGCTATTAATGACTGAATGGTAGTCATTAAAAATTTGAGAAACATCTAGTTGAGCTTGGGCTTGAGTAGATGCAATAACTGGAGTTTGGATAGGTATGGTGACTGGTGATGCAACTGATGGTGGCACTACTGGTTGTTATTGTGCATGAACCATAAGATTAGACCTATGAGGGTGTACTGGTAAAGGAGGATATTCTTGATCCATCTCAGTAGCTGCAAAATATTACCCTGACTGATTGACTCCAGCATGCTTAGGAGGAGGACTACCTTGAAGTATTTATGCATTAAACTTCCTTAACTCCTTTATTTCTTCCTCTTGTTGTGCGAACCTTTGCTATAGTGAGATTGATTGGACTTCTCCAGAGGTAGGGTGGGACGTAACCTAAATTTTAACCTTTTCATTGGCATGTGATTTTTTGGAGTATGGAAATGAATTACCTGAAGGAATATCTTGCCTCTCGAAATCCCTCTGGCCTCTGGTACGCACACCTTCTTCATTCATGTCTGTATGCATAGCCTCTTGAAAATGAACTTCTTCATATGATTCCTCTGAGTGAGCCTCATGTTCTAGAGGATCAGTAACAACAACATTGATGAAATTTATTGATGCATAATGCATTTCATCCCTTCTATCGACATTTCTGCGATACTTCATTATTCTATGTCCTTTATGAGACATTGCATTTTGTTGAGTTGATCCTTCAGTAACTTCTTGATGAATCGTAATTTGGAAGGAATCTCCTGATAATTCGTCTATGCGTTCCTCTTGTGGCTTCTTCCCCAATTGAGAGAATACTGACTTTCACTAAGGAAGAGATTGAGGATTTGAAAAAGTCCCCAGTCTGGTGGACTGGGGATCTCCCTGCTTTCCCTGCTCAACTCCTTGAATGACATATGTTGATCCCAAGGGTTGAGCTAAAAGAGTCCCCATTCTGGCAAGCTGAGGTGGTTCTTGAGCTACTATATCTGAGACTTTCTTAAAAGATCTCCTTATTTTGGAGAGTTTAGTACAGAAATTGGCTGGATGCATCAACCTACATACACTCAAATCACCTATCTCAAATGACCGTTGAATGATTTCTGACTCTTCTGTCACCTGATGATGCACATTCTCTAAACGAGAAGCCTGTTCGATATTCTCATTTACCTGATTCAAGAGTAATTCGACAACCTGTTCTTTATATGCCTGACTTTGGGAAGAACTAGTTGAGGCCTATTCCTGAGCAAGCCTTTGATTACACACAAAACCAATTGTTTGTGGCCGGCCATGAGCAATAACATTGCATGAGACCATTTTGGCGGCTTTGTTGACTGGAGAGTACAATGAAATGCAGTTATCCATGAACACCCCATCCCCTGATATGAATACTAGATGGGGAATTATTAATTAACTGGCGCAATATTTTTAGTGCGCCAAGGCATGAACGCTGAAGGGCTCTCTACTGCTTTTCAACCTTTGGATATCGGGAAACTGGGAGAGATGCCAAATCAATTTGGCGGTGTAACCCTTCTATTATCTTAACTTGGTTTTAATATTCATCATAGGATAATATTTTATTTTTCAAGTGACAAAGAGTTTTCCACATGTTGAGATGAATATCGTGAATACAAACTTTCGTCAAAATTTCTGGAATATCATAATGAGAGTCAGCCAAAGGCCAAAACATGACTGACACTTTACCTTTCACCAGTTGTTTTCTCATATTCAACACTTCCTCCTTATCATTCGATGAAGATTCTTCTACCTGATTAGACCAAATATGGTTCTTCTTTGTTTCTTCCTCAGATTCAACAAGATTGGTAGAGAATTCATTTATCAAATTAGAAGATGAATGACCTAGGGGTGGTTCAGAGAATGACCTACACCCCGGGCTATCTTCTAATTGAGAAAGTATTGCACCTGCTAGAGGTAAAGCATCATACATGACTGGATTCACATTTTCAAGTGCCTCAAGATAAGAGGGCTTTCTCGTTACTGCAATTTCCATTGAAGAATTTTACAGGTAATGCGTATTACTACTGCGGAGAGGAATTTCGCAGCTAAATTCATTATCATAGGGAGGACCACCATGGTGGGTTACAACAAAAGATGAAACCTTTTGCTCCTTGATCTTCTGGCCATGAAGAGGGTTAATGTTGCTCTCATATGAAGATGATACTTCGAGATCGACCAAATTTTCATGAAGCAAGCCTTCATGAAGAAGTGTCTGATGAATACCTTTGGAATTATTGTTACCACTATTGGGAAATGAGAGAGTAGAATCTTGAGTTGCAACAGATAATTTTTTGAGTGCATCAAGAACTCTAGCATCGAGCAAGGCCTTATTACAGATTGGATCTTGATTTCTTGACTATGATGGATGAGTATTTTTCTTAGACGCCTTCTTACTCATTTTGGAAACCACTTATTAACGAAAGTGGTTATTATGGGAAGGTGTTTGTGCCTGATCATGAGAAATGATCAGGTTATGCTGATTATATCCATTCAAATAAGGTGTATGTGCCTGAATTGATTATCTGTATGACATGGGGGAGTATGCCCCACAACCATCTTGGACTGGGATAGAGGTTTGTATCTGTTCTGGAGTGATACGTTGATGAGTCACCCCGCTGGTAGGGACATATTTTTATTTCTTTCCCTGTGATGCTGCTGAAGTTGTTATAATATTCTGACATGCATCCAAAATATGGGCATGTATTTTCTTCTGCTCTTTCAACATGGTCAGAATGTTCCTGGTGACTTAAGCTGCCAGAACAAGAATATACGTCCATTCCATGCTTGGAGTAGGTGTGTATTCCTGCTCCTTTCCTCCTTTTCCTGTCAGTGAATTCTGATAGTACTCATGTGTGGCGGTAGAGAATTGTGTCTATCTCTTGCTTGTCATTAGAGCTTTCCAATTGACATCTCCAGGTGCTACCAAACAAGATTGTTGGTTAGCCTGATGAATTGTAGGTGTATGTGACTTTTGATTTTTCCCCACCACATTTGATTGATGAGTTTCTTTGGTTGCAGTCAGAAGAGCCTACTGACTGGTTGATGAATTATAAACAGGTGTATATGCCTGCCTAAAATACTCCGCCATAATTTCCTGGTGGGATTGGTGTGTTACTGCCAGAGGAGTTTGCTGGGAAATAATATCAGGACTGACGGGTGTATGTGCCCGCTCATTGTTTGCCATCAAGTTAGCTTGATGGACTATTCTGAAGGGGGAAAAAGTAAGAACTTTCTCCCTATTGACCAGATTTCACCTTTGACGGTTCATCTTGAGGACTCGGGTCTGAGGAACTTGAGCCGAACCCCTAAAGGCAATACCCTCATCATGTTGAGGGTGCACTACCTCATGAGTCTGGAGGCGATTGTTGATGGTATCCCTTAGGAAGGACTAATGTATTCTTGAATTAAGGCCTTGAGTGACCTTCTCATTCAACCCTCCATAATATGGGAGGGACTGGTGATTGCGTTTTGGGGATAACGACCTGAAACGGTTGGATACGGTGGTTGGAACCACCTGCTTCTTGATCACTGGTCGTCGTTGTTCGGACAACAAGGGTGAATTGTTAACCTGGAGGGCTTTTATAATGGCCTCTAGAGTCATAATGGTACCGTGTTGACAGTATTTCTTAACTAGTGCATTTGTGACCCAACGTTGAAGATGCTGAGTAGGTGATGTCGTCCACAAATTGGAAGAGGATCCAGCAGAAGTAGTGGTTGAGGAATTCATAGGTGTGAACTTTAAAGAATCCATTTCTATAATGATGAGAGATCTTGGAAAAGAGTGCATGTTTGATATAACAGACAAAATCAAGATAATTTCAGCCACTACATCTTTTGGATGAGAACATATGTTATTGATTGCTTTGTTGGCCCTCACATTGAGTTAAATAGGGGCCTAACAAATAAGTAAAACATCATTTAACTTGGTTAAGGATTCACGTCAGGTTCACCATTTTTGTTTCTTCTAGAAATGGGGATGACCTTGTTTGTTTAAGGTTTAAATATTCCAATCGATTTCTAATGGGTTTATTCATAGAACTAGAAACATCCAGTGATTCTATATCCATTTGGACCTACTTTCCAAAGGCATGTGATCATTAGTTCTGGACCGATGAGGCTTAAGAATTTTCATTGGTCGAGATGATGGGAGGTCAGAATCATCACACCTTTTTGGGGAAATTATTGTCTACTCTAGGACTCTCTTATAGATTTGAGTTATGTTCATGAATCCTTATTATTTTACCAAGTATTAAAATGGGATTTCCTTTAGATTTGACAATCAATGATTGATATGTATGAGATTTAGAGAATATTTTATATGTATTTGTGGTTCTTCATTGATAGAGAATCATCCATATTTATTAGAGATTATTAGTCAATGGTATCCTTCAACACATTATAAAGAAATCACTTAGTCATTATGATAACCATACTGGTTTTAAAGCCACTCAGTGGGGCACTTGAAGTTTATTATTGTTCAGAAGGATATGGATTATTTCAGAGTTGGGATCGTACCTGTAGATGGGCTACCTACATATCCTTGTTAAAAAATGAATCAGAACCCACATAGTTTGAGCGAATAAATATAAGGATTATGCATGATTTATGGCCCAAAGAGCGATGTCATAATTACTTTTACACTATAAGCCCATGTGAGTCATGCTCAGTGTGAGAAACAAGAGGTATTAGTAAAACCTGACAATTGTACCATGAAAGATGCAATCATAAGAAATGATGTGGGGCTTACGTATGTATGACTGCCCAAGTAAATGAAGAAAAAGTATTTTTAGAAATAAAGATGTCCAAGGGTAGGGTCCATAATGGTGTATGCTCTTTATGGAGATTTAGATACATAACTTAGGACATAATCCTGATAAGGATGCCCAAATTAGATGGGAATTACGATTGGGTTTTATTACTAAAAAGGAATCCCAAATCAAAAGAAGTTAAGACTGAGGCTTTCTCCTATGGAGGATGCCCAAATTAAAGGGATTTGTAATTTAGGGATTACCTTCGAGAAGGAGGCCTAGGTTAAGGGAAATTATGACTGGGGATTTTTCCTAAAAAGGAGGCATAGATTAAGGAATTTAAAACATGGGGCTTACTCCTAAGGAGGATACCCATATTAGGTAAATTGGGGCTTAATCCTAAGGAGGATGCCCAGATTTGGGAACATAGGACTTACTCCTAAGGAGGATGCCTAGATTTGGGCACTTGGGGCTTACTCCTAAGGAGGATGACCAGATCTAGGAACTTGGGGCTTACTACTAAGGAGGATGCCTAGATTTGGGAACTTGGGGCTTACTCCTAAGGAGGATGCCCAGATTAAAGATATTCTCATCTTAAAGGATGAGGTTGAATGAAGGAAATATCTAACCTTAGTGACATAAAGTTATGTAAATTACAAGGTTTTGAGAGATGTTCTACAGAATTCCTTTCCAATAAGGAAACCAACAAAGGAACCATGCCATAAATGGCTTCGAAGAGGGTTTTTAAGGCAGTCCTTGAAGAGGAAAGGTGGATTTGAGGAAAGGAAGTGAATTGTAATGAGGCCCGCATGTATTGGTCTGGCGCGCAAGTCCTGGTCGCGTAAGTTTACTTGCGCGACATGAGTTCACATGGGCGAAGAAGAACCTGTGAAGTGATACTTGGGAGACTTTGAATTGGAGCCCTTAGTATCATTCTTAGAGGTTTTTAGATGGGTGGCGCGCAAGTTTCCTTCAGAGGGAAAGGCTGCTCGCAAGTATCATCACTTTCCTTAAGGGTTGGACACTTAGGCACACACGTATTGATGAGTTCTAATACTTAGGACTTATTCTTCCTCTTAAGCACTTCCATTCTAGGTAAAGAGTTACCTTAGAAGTGTTCTGAAGACTTCCGATGGAGACTTGAGCGACCAGATCTTGAATCTAAGTTTTGGATTTTTTTCCTTGAAATGGGGGGCCCACAAGGGGTATTTTTTGGCCATTGAGGACCTTGGGGCGAAAAAAGAAAAGGGTACACAAGTGAATTTTGCGACCCATATGTGGTACACAAGTGTACTTGCATGATCATAATGAAACTTGCGCAACCCATACTAAAAGAGTCCTTGTTCATGCCTTTGTCAATTTTTTATGTTCTTCAAATGATGACTCTCTTTATGGTTAAGGTATTCCCCTTTTCCATTCGTTAAACTCTGTGATGGAAAGGAGTGTCAAAAAGCTCTATTAGAGTATCAATAATAAACTTATTTTATTTTGAATTATGAAAGTTTATATAACATATCATCCAATTATACTCAGCCTAAAATCGACTTTTGATATATAGGACAATATATTAGTAACTCTATTTGTTTTCTACAGATTTAAATAAATATTATTCTCTCTAATATGAGATATGGTACTCATAACATATTCAGAAGATCTTTATGCATCACCTTAAAGAACATATTTATCTTTTGTTTTTTATACCATAATTGCATTAGTTTTTCAAGATATATATTTACAATATTAGAATTATTAATATGTTATACTTGTTCTTTATCCACATAATTTCTGTCCTAGACATCAAAATATATTTAATTTCCTTAGGTTTCTATAGAAGAATATTATACATCTATAAACTCTGTATCTTATTGGATTATCTCTTAATTGAAGAAATATATTATGAGTCCTTACTTTCAATAAAATTCATCATGTAGATTATTAAGTAATTGTGTACTGAGTTCCAACTATAAGACCCTCCATGATAGGTGGATGTGGAAGTTATTTATATGAGGCATAAACCATCTCTTCTGTTACTTTATTTTTTCCTATGATATATTTTTTTGAGTAAAATAACTTTTTCGATACATTATGAAGTCTTTCTATGGAATCCCTAATAGATAAAATTGGATTTGAGTATTGAATCTTCTTAAATTTCAGGGATAATACTCTTATTTTATAATTAAATATTCAAACCAAATCTTCTTCTCTATATGAATTTACTTTGGATTTTTATAGAATAAAAGACTAATTTTTAGAATTCTAATCTTTTAATTTTCAATGAATTCAATTAGATTTATCTTTCCAACATTCCGAATAATTATTAGAAAACCTCTTGAGTTTTTCAATAATTGTTTCTGTATTTTCATTATTCATCTATGCGGGTATATCCACCATTAAATGTTTCATATTATCCAACTTCTTTCACTTATCTCTTTTTCTAAAAACATGTTCTTTGTGTTTGATGTCTTTGTTCTTGTATGTTTACCAACTTAAGTTCATTTCACCTTATTCTTGGTTACTTATTTGTTACCCTTATTCTTATCCTCTGATTGTCTAATCTCCATTCATTTCTCAACAAGCTTTTTCAGCAATAAATTATTAATATGAATTTTATATTTAATAACTCATCATTCAAAATAACCACATTATTCATAACCTGAGTTCCAAGGTAATTAATGCTTAAATTAAATTAAAATTCCTTCCAAATCTATTTTATTATTCTAGAGAATGTAAATAGCTTCATGTTTACCATTTCAATACACAAAACATCAATAAAGTCCCAAATATATTTTAATGTATTAAAATTTTATATTTTAAAAAATAATTTTAATATATAAATGTATTATATCATTATGGTATCCTTTTCACACTTAAAATTAAATAAAAACACTTAAACCCATCAGATGACTACCCTAACTTCTATATCCAAATGGTTCATCTTATGAACCTTCTCTTTTACAATAAAAAGTGTCTCAACTTCCATGGATTAGGAAAAATAATGAATATATAGAAAGTATTAGGTGATATAAAAAGTGAATAAACCTATAGTGGTAATCCAAAATTTTATAAGAATATATTATTTATAGAGAAAAAATACCTCTAGCATTGTGAACCTTTACTATTTCTCAAAATAAATATCATAAATCACAAATGCTCAAGAGAATTTTCAGATGATAGATGTATAAAGTAAATAATTATCATTACCTAATAATAGAATTTTCTCCCATCCTTGTAGTTGGAATATATTTTTCAACAGAGAATCATACCAGATATAACATTCTTGATCAGTCAACCTTTCATGTATAATATCTCTTATTTAAATCTCATCAAATATATACATATATTTTCTAAAAAATACACACATAGAAAATAAAAATTTAAAAATAAATAGAGATAAGTATTACCTTTGTGTTCTAATAAACTAAACCAGGGAGGGGGTCTATAATGCTTTACATAGATGTTCCACAATCATGTTCACCCCCACTCAATAGGATGTTAAATGTTTTCTATCCCCAAAAGATGATTATTTCAAATCTACTTTAAATTTTAAATTTTAAATTTTAACTTTCAAATTTCTTTTAATTGAAATTTATTACCTTTGACGAAATGAACAACAATTTGTAGAAAAAAAACAACCATTGCCTTAAACATTATCACAAGAAGAGAAAATAAAAAAATGTTACATCCTAGAAGATATATCCACACATTGTGGAAGAATATTCTCCTATATAATATGGTTCCATAAGTAATTATAAAATCATATATATTAAGTTACGTATAATAAAATTATAGATATAAATTTTCTATATAATATTTATCCATTAATCAAAAACCCCCCTAGAGAATTATTTTAATTTATTAATAAAAACATTATAATTACCAAAAATATATAAAAAAATTAATAAAATCAAAACGAAAAACAAAACTGCACCTAGTACTAGAAAATATATATACATGGAGAGTTCCAAATTATTTCACTATATTATATGGACAATTTTTCTTCCAATTTATTCCCCTTTTAAACTTAGTGAAAAAAAATAACTCCTTCGAAAAAAATAGTATGGACCATAACATAATATTTCATTAGATTTAATTCCAAGTATAAATGTGGTTCTCCTTTGTCATCACAATATTTAGATATTGTCAAAACATTTACTTATACAATTGATGTTTTAAATTAACTCATTTGAACTATCTACTTTTGAATTCAACTTAATTACTTTATTCTTATGCATCAGGGATATAAATGAAATAGAACTAAAATTTACTTTTCAAGATATTATCAAAATCTCATCTTTTTACTTGGAAAAATTATTCTTAAATTATTTTAAATTAGTTGTAAAATTATAAAAAACTACTCTAACTTGTTCATATTAATTATATATATCATTTATTATCTTCTACAGAGAGTGAAAATTTCTATCCATATCATAAACTGATGTAATCTCATCATATTCATCATATGAATAAAATTAACATGATAAATCAAAAGACAAAGTAATCAGGGATTCTTTATTCAACTTCATCATCCTAAAAAAATTCATTATATAATGATTTTGTAATGAAATTATAAATATTTACGATATCATCAAAATATAATCCAAAATTTTCATTAAAATATGAATATTTTATAACACTCCAATTATCTATAGTATATATAATTTTTTTTCATTCTCAATTTGATTTTATTTTTGGATTCCTTTTCTTTCTTTTTAATCTTTGGTAGATCTAGCCTAATGTGTTCCTTTTTCTAGTCTTCATTGAAAATAAATTCAATAAAATATGTATTTCCCTATATTTATTTTCTAACCTTCAATTCATTTTCTCATAAATTCATTCGTTCCTATATATTTATTCACTCATCTAAAAAACATGGTGACATCACTTTCACTATGTTTCATAAAACTATTTTCTGAATAGTTTTAGGAACTCATCATTGATGTAATAATATTTAACATTTTAATTATAGATGAAATACCTCTAAATGTTTATTCTAATGAAACCCCATTCTTATTAATTTATTTTTGAACATCCTTTTTTAGTCTACTCTCATATTAAATGTGGTTTCCAATTATAACATCAAAACTTATCTTTTTATGATTGTTTATATCTTCAATTATAATCTATTTAGATACCCATTCTTTTATAGGAATGTCACTAATCTCTTAATATAGTTGATCATCACCAATTTCATTCTCTATAATTTTATATGGTATATTTATAGTTTTCATGGATTAGTGGTGAATTTTAATTATAGACTCACTGTGTAGATTATCAAATGCTTAATAGTGCACTCTAAGAATAACTCTCCCCATCTCTAAAAACATTGATGTTCTGAAATGACTTACAAAAATATTATTCAATACACCTAAAGATATTTTATAATATGAAACTTTATTATATATATATATATATTCCATTCTATTGTATGAAGAAATTTATTCACATCTTTGATATTCAGTTGTAACTTCAATTTAACATCATGAGTAAATGTTGAAACATATTTCTCTGAAATATTGTAATTTCCAGTCAATATTAGAGAATTATTAATTTCATTATCATTCACATATGTTTCAACAAAATATTTTAAACAATCATATTATACACCAAAAAATATGTGTGGCCTATTCATATCCAAATTTCAATGAGATCTGACTAATAAAGTACTTTATATAGCATAAAAAGGGATCTACTGTCCACTACACATTAGAGTAGGGAAATTACTATAAGTTCTAAAAAATATATGGAAAAAAATATAATTTGTAGGATACTAATTAAATTTTTATCATACATAAAAAACGGTAGACAAATCTCTGATACCAAATTGTGTCCCACATAGGAATGGTATGGAAGCTTTAAAAGGGGGTTGGTTAATTGATGTAGAAAGACCAACTAAAAACTTTCAAACACTTAAAAGGTATGATGATTGGAATTTAGAATGTATCATAAAACATAATATGTTGAAGTAAATGTGTAAATATCAGTACATGGAAAAAATATTATGAGGTTAAAATCTTAAATAAAATATATATAAACCAATGGATAGATAAATACAAAGAAATAGAAATAATACTTAAAGTATTATATAATAGTCTATATAAATAAAAGAAAATATATTAACAAAAATATAAAACCCTGAGTTTTTATGAATTATTTTTTATGAATAAATTAAAATTCTCTAATATATTACATTACACACAACACCGATAATATATTTCATTATACAAAACATTCACTTTATCTTTTGTTACATTATATATATTATTAAGACTATTATTTAAACATGCTAGTTAAAACCACTAATTTAAATTTAGAAATATTAATAAAAATAAATAATTTTTAAGTAAAATGTATAATAATTTTATATAATGAAATCATATTGATAAAAAGTACATAATTTTTTATTAATGTGTTTATATGTTTAGAAAAAAGTATTTTCTCAAAAAATGTTTTTATTTCAATTTGTGAAAAAATAATAAACTTATTTTTATCACTATATTAAACATTATTTTAAAAAATAATTTTAATTTTTTAATTATGGATATCAAAATTATCATGGAGTGAATTTTTGGGAATTTTATAAAAATATACACTATTCAGTGATTGGTGAAAAATACTGGTTTTTATTAAGAATTGTCTTTTTTTATAAAATAAAAAAACATAAAAAATGTTTTAAGATGGTTTTAAAAGAATAATTTGTTCAATTATATATTTATTAATAAAATTTATAACATTGTAATTAATTTCATATTTAATTTGTATATTAAATCTTTCTCAACTTATGTGAAGGTTTCCCAATGGAAACATGTTTTCTCATCACATTTATAGGTTTAATTTTCAATTAAATTATTGTCTTTATGTGAGTTCAATTTGGAAAGGTGGATTAAATATTTTGAATCAGTGTGATTTATATTATATCATATGTTAAAATTAATTTTTGACCATAATGAATATTAAAAATAGTAAAAATTATTTACTATGGTTAAGGTAAAATGGGTTTACCAAGGGTTAAACTAAAATGATACGGGTTAAAATGACCCAAAACATATCAAAAACGCATTATATCATGACATTTAGACATTAAATCCTTTAAGGTTCGATAATAAGACATTTGGGATCTTAGTGAAATATGAAAAATATGGTTACACATTATTCTTTTCAAAAATAAGAAGTGAATCATTTCCCAAACTTATAAAATTAAACCCCTGATCCTCTCTTATTCATAATTAAAAAACCATTTAGTTAATATAATAACTACCAGAATCTCCTCCTTACTTATATAATATAATCATGTGATCCTTATTTAGATCATAAATCGAACCTAGGTATGAGTTTGGTGGAAACCTAAGGAGGTTACCTGAAAAAGAGGTAACGTTCTCCTATGAGTATTTTTATTTTATTTATTCTTCCCCTCCATCGAAACTTATTAAACCACGACAATATAATAATTTAAATATATTTCATATTTTAAGATTTTATTATTCTATGAGATTTACCATCATTCATCTCATGTTCTCTAAAATGGGGAATGATAACACCGCTCATGTGTACGACTTACTACCAACTCAGAAAATACTGTGACATGTTTTCCATCAAAACCATTCACAGTTGGGTATGATAATTAATAAAATGTATATTTGTAATATTTTTATCATATATATAATTCTTTAAATATATTATAAGATAAAAATTTCAATTTATATTCCATGGGGGATGTGATAATGTTGATCACGTGTAAGGGGGACTACTACCTCACAAAATGATGTCATTTGATTTTCACTTATGTTTTATATTGACAGAAATAAGAGATTAATTTAATTAATATATTTTATACATAAGAAAATTAAATTATTCTATAAATTTAATATATTATTTACCTTTCTACCACTCATCTGATGAGAAAATGAAACCAACATTCATGACTATGTACGACATACCATCTCCATGAATAATATATTTTATTTTCTATATCTAAATTTTATGGATTACTATAGATAAATTATAAATTTATATATATTATATTTGTATCATGGTTAATATTATTGATATTATGGATCAATTATCTAATTAAGGGGGTTTAAAACAACAAAACAAAACATATGTGAAAAACAAAGTAGTTATTTCTTGAAAAGTAATTTTAATAATGAGTTGTTAATAAATGGGTTATAAAAGGGTATAATTACATGTAGTATGATATGATATATATGATTAAGGTACTATAATAATAAATTTATATTTATTATGCAGGATTATATACTGCTTTGGAGACAAGGGGAACTCAAGTTATTGGATTTTTTATTCAAATTGCCTTTTTTGGGATATAAGTTATTTATTCACGAGTATTCCTCTATGAGTTGTATATACTACCCCTTTAACATGTTATATCATGAATTTACTTATTTTTATGATATTAAAAATTAAATTATAGTTTATTATATAATGTGGCCTATTAATCTAAAGATACCAAAGTTGTAGGGGTTTTGTGATACAATCTCATCGTTTATCGAAACTGTTTATGATTATACTGCTAATGATGAAATATTATGATATATATCTTAATAAAATCATGAACATTATTCCCCTATATTTATATCAAGGGAATAAATTTTTTCCAATAATTTTAATATCTTTATAAAGTCAATATTTCAATATAATGTTTTTAAAGAAAATCGACTTTATTTTTCTCTTTGGTATAAATCCCTTTCTCTTCCATGTTCATGTTTATTAAAAATGTTTTAAAAAATATTCTAATATTCCACTATAGTTTTTTAAAGTCAATTTTATCCTTTTTTAAAATTTTAAATTTTTTTAAAAGTATTCTTTATATCATTTTTCAAACAGGTCCTTGTTCTTTTTACCAAAAATGTTAATGGAATCTTTTTTTTAACATGTACGACATGAATAGAATTTCCCATCGTCATGACCATTATTTTATTTGAATCTTCCTTAATGAGGTTTCAAGTTTATTTTCATTGAAAATTATTTTTGAATTATATTATGAATTTTTAGTTTTATAAATTTATCTTCAATAAATATTTATTTTCCTCAAGAAATGATCCACGTGATAATTTCAAATCATTTTCCATCTAAGATGAAATTATTTGATGTTGATTTACCTTTAATGGGGATATTATACAAGGATAAAATTATAATTATTTACTTGGATGGTTTATGTGTGTGATTAAAGTATTTTTTATGAAATCTGTTTATCTTCTATGGGTTATACCATGATAATATTCTTTTGAAACCGACTTATTTTTCTATGGTTTACATATTCATGAAATTATGAAATGATCATGTTATGTTGAATTTTTTATTAAATCAATTTCTTTTCATGGTTTCTAATATAATCAATTTTTATGATCTTTTGGAAGACATATGTGTGATTTCATGATATTGTGGGTGGGGCCTATATCTCCCTCTAATTCATTGGGTATATATTGATATCTAATGAGATAAATAAGAATGGAATATGGAGTGAACCCATTTTAGTAAGAGACTCTATCAACTATAATAGTATTTAGAGAATATATTTACTACTTTGATGGTTTTGAAGGTGAACCCTTTCCACTATAATGGTCTGAACTAATAAGTAAAAAATTTCCATAATTATATGTATGAAAAAAAATCTATTCCTTATTCCAATGTTATATTATTAAGGTTTGTGTTATTTGATTCCATTATTATTATTCAAGTCTTATGAAATTATATGATTTATTCCATGACTCATGTTCATAATTTATGAGATTAAGGGTATGTTTTTAGAATTTTATTCTCTTGTTCTCATAACATTATGTGCATAATATATTGATATCTCCCTTGTTTAGCTATATAGAGAATCTGAGATCACCCTTTATTATGTTTTTCTCTCTATTATGATGTAAGGTATTACAAATGATATATCTAAGAATAGTTATAGTTATTAATACCATATTGGGTGATGATGTATATCCCTTATGGATCAGTTTTTTACATGCCCATGTTTCTAATTGAATTAGACCTAAATGGTTATATCATTGATAGTTATGTTATAAAATGAATATTATTCAATTAATATATTATAATTATATAATATAACTTTGGGTCTTAAAATTTTTATAAGTTAAAGGTGTAGTTAGACATTATGAACTAGTATGAGAAAACATTAGTGAGATCCCTAAATACATGTCTAAGTATTTTTCAATGGATAAGCCTAAAGGTGATTCAAAGTATAGGAAAGTGTCCATGAATTTTTATCAAGGATAGTGTGAGTTGTTTCTAATATATTAAATCTATATATATATATATACTAAAAGTAGATATGGATCTCATACAGAGGAGCCAAAGGTCAATTACACCGAAAATGTTTTATTGAGCTATAATATATCATCACTTGGCTCACAACAACATGCCTCACTAAACACATGGGTTAACACTATAGTAGGATATTTTTTTGAAATTCAAAAACTCTTTATGACAATTATAAAGGATTTGAATAATGACCGTCAATAACATAGGTTAATCCTAAGGTTTCATAGATTAAAATGAAGGTGTCATGATTTAGTCATCCTATAAGTGATTTTTTCATGATTACGTGGTTCCCCACTTTGATTATTTTTATTACATTATGCTTTTTTGTTTTAGTAAATGGTTTTAACCCAAAGGAAACATGTTATTCCTCATGTGATGGTAAATAAAATCATTTTTTTCAATTGAAAATCCAAATATTATAGTATATTTAAAGAAAAGTATTTTTTTTATGTTGACATAAATTTCTTAATCTATGAATCATGTATAACTTCCTAATAAGAAAAGGAAGGAATGAAATTATGTTGAGTTATTTATGATGAAACAATAACCTTATTTTATTGGTTCTGTTGATCTACCTGCTTCTAATAAATAGATTAGTACCATTCAAAATAATTTTTATCTCCTATAGTGTTCAAATCATGAAAAAATGTGGTTGTCTATTATTCATAGGGTTAATCAGATCAATGGTGGAATCCTATCAAGAATAAGAATCAACAATATGAAATAGTCTCTTTGATGTGGGAAGAGTTTAAGAGCCTATTTTTCAATAATCTGTGTTAGTCTAACTAGGTTAAATTCCATTAGGAGGGATCAATGTATGAAAGATTAAAAAACACCCCTTTGGATCTTTTTTCATCACTAAAAATAATAATCTTCTCTCCCTTTCCTAGGAAGAACCTGATCAAAAATAAAAGTGTGCATAAGACCAAACAAATTTACATGGTTCACCCACAATAGGCTACATCTAAGGAAAATACATAGTTAATATGTTTATGTTCCCAATATAATAAATAAAATGGGTTTTACAATGTTTAGAGAGGACTCATTATACCTCCTAGTTCACTACCATTCATAATTTGAAAGATCACTTTATTCTCAAATGAAGTTAACTCACTCCTCCTTCAGAATATTCTTCCACATATTAATGAATGTATTATAGTTTACACCCCATTTTACATATTTTAAATCTCTATATTCATTCTTTTCATTAATACCTCATTACTATAGAATTAGTGGGAAATACCTTCGTATTCACATAAGACTCACCTTCACATAACCCCTTCCTCAACATTTATGAAACGTGAAAATGATTCCTTAAAATATTTAAACCTTAGTGAAACTTTTCCTATTGTGAAGTCATATCTTTTTATAAAATAATATAATCTTTTGTGAAACTCCCAAATTTTCAAAAAATATTCTCTTTCATGAAACATCCTTCCATTTGTGAAACTGGTATTCTTATTAATATTTTAAAGATGGAAATCATTCACAAAATTAGTTCTTCAACCCAATGCCTTTAGATTTATATTAACGATCCATATCATCTCTAGATAGTGGTTGATTTCTCTTTATTGATGTTTCCTTCCATTTTTAAAAATTTTATTCTTTCCACTAACTTTTTTTGAACTCTTCATATATGTTCAAAAACCCCTAGTCATTGTGAAGAATGAGAGAAATTTTCCATTTTTGAAACCTCTCAAAATCTCAAAACATGGTGAATTTTTCCATTTGTGAAACTTCTAAAAGATCTCATAACTTATAATGTTTTTTATTCATTAAAATTATCATAAACATGTAACTTACATCCATTTTCCCTTTTGTGAAACATTTCATAATTATGTAACTTACTTTCTTTTCCAACATCTTTGGTCAAAAAGAATGTTAGAACTCCACAACTGACCTTGTCAACCAACATGGCCAACAAACACAATCTACCCAAAAACATAGAAAATTTCCTTAACATATTTTTTCCCAAAAATCTCCCTCATTGCTGTTGATGAAAACTCTTCAAAATTTGATACCACTTTAATTTTTCTTCCATATTCTACCAAAATTATCTTCTTAAAATTCAGGTTAATGATCAATGATTTACATAACACACACTCTAACTCCATGTGATCCATCATCAGTGTGATAAAATAGTGTTGTTTAAAAATTTTATCAATGAATATCTTCATTCCGAAAATAGTCAAATTTTTTCGTCAAGAAACCCATCTTTCATGATATTTAACATTGATAGATCATATTTAGAATAGTTATATTTAAAGCTCCCCTTACTTTGTTACCTCCCCTATCAGCTTCTCTCCCTATCCTAGTCATGATATATTCTTCCCATTTGTTAATGAACATAATGTTCAGTCCTTTTTGGTTGTTCAATTGTAAACAATACATATCAGCGCAAAAGGGAAAACACACCATACCTTAGGGAGAGGGGGTATAATGTCTTCACTAGTTCAAGTGTGGGGAGTCAACTGAATTCTAAGAGCTAGTTTATGTCATTCAAATTTTTCTTTAGGTAAAGCCTTTATTAGAATAACTATCACTTATAGTTCTGTAGTCACATATTCCAACTTTAAAATCCCATGATCAACATTATCCTTGATAAAATAAAACTTTATTTCAATGTTATTCATCTTTTAGAAATGCACATGATTTGTGTTGATAATTATAGTGCAACACCCTAGGATTAAGAATAAGTTTTATGTTTTGTCAATGTTCCAAAATGAAATAAAATACATAAACTTCTGAATGATGATATAAACATAGTAAGAACATTATTTATACAATGACCATAATACATCCTTGACATATAAAACCTAACCCATTAAACCCATTGTTATCGATAATAAAATAACTTTAATTCCTCTAAGAAATACAATGATGTTGATCTAGTAGTTCACATCTTTTGGATAAAATAGAAGCAGAGAATTATAGTAAGAACAATAGCAGAAAAAATAAGAATAAAAGAAACCTTAAATAAGTTGTGTGAGCGTTAGAGTATTTTTCCTATTTGTTTTAAATTCCCTTTGGTATTGATATTTTTAATGTTTTTATCCGACCATTATTAAAACTATCTGTTAGAACTTTTAAATTAAAATAAAAAATGACATATGATAACCGTTGAGATATAGATAAAATAAATAAATAAATATACAGATAGAGAAACAATATTGATTTGGATATTATAATTTTTTTTAAATATATTCAATAGATCATTCTAAATAATGTTTTAAATATTAGAACAAATATGTAAAAAATAATAAATTTATGCGAATATTACTGTTAAGAAATATTTTATTAAAATAAAAATATTAATAAGAGAATTATATATATATATATGAGTATTATTTTAACTTATAAAATTATAAAAGTATATCATAATATTTGAATATTATTATAAAATGATATAAGATATACAATATTAAAAAAACAGAAGAAATATGAGTTGAATCAGGGGCTTGAGGTCGATGCGATGAGGAAGAAGTTGAAAAAACCGGGCTTCAAGTAGTGAGAACACCGTTTTTGTGTGTTGCAGGCGATGTAGGTCTGAAGCAACATCCAAAGTGGGAATAGAGGAAAACCAAACCTAGTTTGTCTGAGGGGTTAGGTGTTTGTGGAGTCACAAACCGATATAAGAACCAGATCTACTATGATTAGGGTTTTGAATTCACTTGACCTAGGTTGATCATGTTTCTTTTGTCCTAAATCTATATAATTAATGAATGAATCAGTTTAATAGTGATGTATATTCAAAATTTCATTTTTTTTCTCTCCCTGACATCGATGTGATCCTCTTTTGAGATCTGTAATTGGGATTATTTTATATTAGAAATATCATCTTATTATAATTTTTGAATCCTCCTATCGTCATCACTTGAAGTCATTTTCCTTTTTTGTGCGGTTATAAATCAATGATTCAGGACACTATTGAATCTATTTCATTTTATGAATTTTATTTTTTGTCATATTCTTCCATTCACCTCCTTACTTATGAAATGCAGTACTTGTTGTGTATTTAATATCAATCAGGATTGTTTATTTTATGGGTTTAGATTGAATATTATTAAATAAGAATATAAATTCTTGGATTTTATGTTTTTTCAATTTCAACATGAAATTATCATCAACATATAAAATTATAAATATCTCTATCATACTAAATGCATAGGTCCGTAATAGTTTTGAGTGTTTTTTTTATAAAGAAAATAATTTCGATCTAATATTGTACTGATCAAATTTCCAGCCAATCTGATCATTAAATTAACCTAAAAAGTTGAAATAAAATATTCACTAAGTTTAGAACTATAAATAAGTGTCCTGGTTTCCTTTTTCTAAAGTAGCTATCCTATTTTTTAGCTTCTAGTTTCAGGATCTATGTTGTTTCTCTTAGATAGCAGTGAGTGTTAGACATAGTGTTTGAGTCTGTGTTAAAGGCAATATGTCACGCTGAAAAGTGGTAGTCTCTATAAATAAATTATTAAGGGTTTATTATTTTTTAAATAAATTCTGTGCAATTTCTATTTAAATTTTCATAAGGGAGATTATATAGATTTTAATAATTTTCATGTTTTAGATTTATGATTGTCAAAGGGATTTTATGAAGAAAAATATATTTCTTATAATACTAATTTGAAAATTTATATTAGAATTTTGTTTAAATATTACTTTTCATTATTTTCATAAATTATTATTTGGTAAGGGAAATATTTGGTTTTTAAATATTTATTTTTATGAATGAATTTTATGTTCAAAGTTGATTTTGATGGCGTTTTTGTTCTTTCGAGCCTATTTAATTTTTTGTAAGGGAAACTCATTTATTTATTATTTAATTTCAATGTAAATATAAACTATATAGATTGAATGGTGATATCTTTTAGAAATTTAATTATTATTCTGTGAATGGGTTCTTCTAAGGAAATGAGAGTTTTAATTATTTGTTTCATTAAATCTATAACTTCTTTTGAAATAAAGACATACATTTATATTATTTTTAAATTTATCATTTGAAATTTCATTTGCATGGGTAATTCATCTCTTCAAATATTATTACTATGTTATATATATATATATTGTTAAGTATTATTCAAGTCTATCAAAAGGTTGTGTCTTCAATTTTATTTTAATTAAGTTGATGTTCACAAGAAATTTGAATAAGGAATAAGATTACCTATTCGTTTAATTTAAAATCAACATGTTTTTATATTTGAATTTATCATGGAAATATAATATTATATATATATATATATATAATTACATAATGTTCAAGTATATAATTTTTTAAAATAAATTATTAATCATGTATCAATTCACATATGAATTTATAAACTCAGAATGTCATAATTGTTCAACTATATATATAATTTTTACATGGTATAATTGTTCAAGTATATAATTATTTTAAAAAAATTATTAACCAATTATTAATTCACATATGAAATTATAAATTAAGAATGTCATAATTTTATCATGTGCATCACATATAAAAGTCAAGATTATAACCATACATCAATGATTTTGTTATCATGACATTTATATATTAATATATATATATATATACACACACACTTAAAGTCATGTTCCTTAAAACTTGAGGGCATTTAAAAGCATGATTGTATTTAGTAAAGAAATGTTGCTTTGATGATTCTTGTTCTTGACACATAATTATCCATTGTTATTGATTAATTTTAAGAAGAGAGAATTATATGTTCGCTATTATTATTAGTTTATACCTTCATGCATAAAATAAATTTAATAAATATGTCTTTGAAATTTTAAGTGTGTGGATGTCGATTTAACTTCCATGACATTATGTAAAGTCGTGTATCATACGATCTAATCATACAAAGTCAAAAATATAATTCTCAATAAAGTATATTATTTATATGTTCTAAACATGATTATAAATATATTTTCAAAACGAAAACACTAGTGAAAAATATATATAAATATATAAGGCATGCAAAGTCAAAAATGTTTTTGGAAAACCAGTACTCGAACTTTGTAAATACGATAGGGAATTGAATAATGAATCCATCCCTCAAGTGGGTAGGCCCAAGATAGCCATCAAAGTATCGAGTGGCCTCAATTTTTTTGTTTTGAAGAGCATGCTTAATATTTTTAACTGAATTACGGGATTAGTTTGAAAGCATTATCAAAGTATAATTACTTTTCAAAGAATTCTATTATTTTTTAATTTTTCTATTTTAATGTATTCACAATTTAATTTTTCTGAATGTTTTATCAAATTGATATTTTAATGGGATTTATGAAAGGTTTTCAAAACTCCTTATAGAAAAATTGAATGCTCACCCTTTGTTTAAAAATGATTTTTTCACAGGTACCATAGAAGTTTATTTATAGATTTATTCACTTTCAGAGTTAGAACACATAAGTGTAGCGGGCATTTATTTCCTTTAAACTCTGATAAAATGAGAAATGTACTCTAATTACTCTAGAACCTAGACGAGTAAAAGGTCCTTGTTTGTATAAAGTATTGTGTAATTACTCAAGATTAATTTAAAAAATATTACACAACATTTTTCAAGTGTCGAGTCCAGAAGAGTGGGCATGGGCGTTATAATTAGTATCAGAGGAATGGTTTAGATAACTATGGAAGATTATAACCCTTAGATATATTAACTATCATTTATTTTTCAAAATTATTCTTTGTAATTTTCATATGGTATGAAATAGAACTCAAACATGTCATTTAGGCCTTCCTGATGAATTACTTGTTATGATCATGGATAAATCATGCAACGAAGAATATCATCCCTATGATGCCATGCAGGTTTCCTATAAATGACTTTATTATGTATCACGCATGCCTGATATACTTTGTTTTAATCGTGGTTTGGGTTTCATCTTCGAAGACCTCAAAAAGATTCAACGTCACTTCTATAGATGCCAAGGGGTGTATTCTGAAGGAATTTTTATGTGATTTACCCTGTTTGAGAAACCGAAATCAATGTCAACCTTTTATAGAGTATCAAAAGTAGGAAATCTTAACGCAACTTATATGTGTCAACTTTTAAGATTTTGTTTCGCATGAATAATTTAAGATGACTTTGATGAGACTTTCTTATAGGAATCAAATTCAATATGACATTCTATGATACTATATTGATTATCATTCCTTGAGGATTGCCTTCTGATGTTTACATCCATATAACCCTTCTTACACATGTTTTTATTGGGCAAATGAGGTGGATTATTTCTAATCCACCTTGAACATTAATCTCATAGGAAGATATGGTAACTGTGGAAGACAACTTTACAGACCTTGGGGTTATCATGCGAGGCTCAGAATAAATTGAAAGTAAAAGTGATAAGTGTAAATGAATTACGAGGGCACAATTAAATTAATGGGGGAAATGTAACACCCTAGGTATAAAAATAAGTTTTACATTTTGTTAATGTTCTAAAATGCAATAAAATACATAAACTTATGAATGTAGATATATACATAGTAAGCAATTTATTTATACAAAGACCATAATACATCCTTGAAAAATAATAACTAACCCATTAAAACCACTACTATTGTTAATAAAAAAACTAGAATTCTTCAAAGAAATACAACAATTTCAATTGGGTAGTTCACATCTTTTGGATCTGATAGAAGCACAAAAGTTATAGCAGGAAAAATAGCAACAAAACTAAGAATAAGAGGAACATATACAAACATTTCCGAAAGAAGTGGTGTGAGAATCATGGTATTTTGTGTGTGTTTGAAATTCCCTTGGATATTGATAATTATAAAGACTATCTAACCGTTATAAAAATATCTGTTAGAACTTTTAAATTAAAATAATAAAAAACGACGTACAATAACCATTGAGATATAGATAAAATAAATAAATAAATATGCACACATAGAAACAATATTTATTTGAATATTATAAAAAAATATTTAAATATATTCAATAGTTTATTCTAAATAATTTTATAAACATTAGAACAAATATGTTATAAAATTAGGAATTTCTGTGAATATTACTTTTAAGAAATATTTTATAAAAATTAAGATATTAATATGAGAATTATATATATATATGAGTATAATCTTAACTTATAAAATTAATAATTTATATAATAATATTTTAATATTAGTATAAAATGATATAATATATACAATGTAAAAAATGGAAGAAATAGGAGTTTAATCGGGGGCTTGAGGTCGACGCGAAGAGGAAGAAACCGATGTAACCAAGATTTGAGTAGTGGAAACTCTGTTTCCAATTTTTGTGGGTGATGGTGGTCTGAAGAAACATCGCAAGTGGGAATATATGAAGACCAAACCTAGTTCGTCCAAGGACATAGGTGTTTGAGGAGTCGCAGAATGATAGAAGAACTAGATCTACCATGATTAGGGTTTCGAATTAACATGAGGTAGGTCAATCCAATTTCTTTTGTCTGAAATATGTATAATTAATGACTTAACTGGGTTAATATCAGAATATGTTCAAAAATTCTTTATTTTCTCCCTGAAATCGATGTTCTATGATTTTGATATCTACAATTGCGATTATTTTATACCAGAAATCTCATCTTATTATTCTTTTAGAATCCTCCTATCTTCATCAGCAGATGTCGTTTTCCTTTTTTTGTGCAGTTTCAAAACAATGATTCGGGAGGCTATTGAATCTAGTTTTTTGTATTTTTTTTGTCATATTCATCCATTCTCCCCCTTCTTATGAAATGCAGTACATGTTTCGTATTGAATATCAATTAGGATCGTTTATTTCATGGTTTTAGATCGATTCTTATTAAATAAGAATCTACATTTTTGGATTTCTTACTTTGTCGATTTCAACATGCAATTATCCACAACATATAAAATAATAAATATCTCTATCATACTATATGAATATTTTTGTATAACTGTTTTGAGTGTTTTGTTCTTTATAGAAAATCGTTACCATATAATATTATAGTGATCAGTTTTTTATCCAAACTGATCATTAAATTATCCTGACAAGTGGAAATAAAATATACACTGAGTTTAGAACTATAAATAAGTGTCTCAATTTTCTTTTTCTACATTGTGTATCCTATTTATTCTCTTTTAGTTTCATGCTCTATGTTGTTGCTCTTAGATAATAGTGAGTGTTAGAGGTAGTGTTTGAGTTTTTGATGATGGAAATAAGTCACGATGACAAGTGGAAGTCTCTATAAATAAATTAGTAAGGGATTATTATTTTTCAAATACTTTCTATGAAATTTCCATTTATATTTTCATAAGGGAGATTATAAATATTTTAATCCTTTTCATGGTATTGATTTATTTTTGTGAAATAGATTTGATAAGGAAAATTATATTTCTTATAATATTAATTTGAAAAAGTATATATTAGAATTTTGTTTAAATATTATTCTACCTTTTGTTCATAAATTCTTATTTGGTAAGGTAAAATATTTGGTTTTCAAATATTTATATTTATGAATTAATTTTATGTTCAAAGTTTATTTTGATCTCGTTTTTGTTCTTTTGAAACTATTTAATTTTTTCTAAGGGAAACTCATATATTTATTCTTTAATATCAAAGTAAATATAAACTATATATATTTAATTGTGATATCTTTTCAAAATTTAATTATTATTTTGTGAATGGGTTCTAGTAAGGGAATAACCCTTTTAATTATTTGTTTATTAAATCTATACATTCTTTAGAAATAAAGACATACATTTATTTTATTTTTAAATTTATCATTGGAAATTTCATTTGAATGGGTAATTAATCACTTCAAATATTATTACTATGTTATATATATATATATATATATATATATTGTCAAGTATTATTAAAATCTATAAAAAGGTACGGTCTTCAATTTTATTCAAACTAAGTTTATGTTCTCAAGAAATTGTAAAAAAAGAAAATTACTTATTCATTTAATTCAAAATCAACATGTTTTTATATTTTAATTTATCTTGGAAATCCAATGTTGTATATATATATATACATACATGATGTTCGAGTATATAATTATTTTAAATAAATTATCAGTCATGTAACAATTCACATATGAATTTATATATTAAAAATGTCATAATTGTTCAACAATATATATAATTTATACTTGGTATAATTGTTGAAGTATATAATTCTTTTAAAAAATTATTAACGAAATATTAATTCACATATAATTTTATAAATTAATAATGTCAAAATTTAATCATGTGAATGACTTATAAAAGTCAAGATTATAACCATAAATCAATGATTTTGTTATCATGACATTTATAAATTAATATATATATATATATATGTACTTAAAGTCATGTTCCATAAAACATGAGTGCATATAAAAGGATGATTGTATTTAGTAAAGAAATGTTGCTTTGATGATTTTTGGGTGCAAAACCTAATTATCTATTATTATTGAACAATTTTAAGAAGATAGAATTATATGTTTTCTATTGTTATTAGTTTATACCTTCGTGCATAAAATAAATTTAATAAATATGTCTTTGAAATTTCAAGTGCGTGGATGTTGATTTAACATCCATGTGATTATGCAAAGTCATATATCATGATATCTGATCATACAAAGTCGAATATATAATTTTCATTAAATATTAGTATTTATTTGTTCAAACATGATTATAAATATATTTTTAAAAAATAAAATAGGAGTGAAATATATATATAAATATATAATGAATTCTAATAAAAAAATGTTTTATAAAAATCGGTACTTGAACTTTGTAAATACGATAGGGAATTGGATAGTGAATCCACCCCTCAAGTGGGTAGGCCCAATATAGCCTTCAAAGTTTCGAGTGGCCTTGGTGGTTTCGATTTTAAGAGATTGCTTAATATTTTCAACGAAATCACTGGAATTCATTAAAATTGTTTTTGAAGTATAATTATTTTTCAAATCATTATATTATTTTGTAAATGTTGTTTTACCAATGTATTTATAATTTAATTTTTTTGAATGTTTTATCAGAGAGATATTTTAATTGGATTTATCAAAGGTTTTCAAAACTCTTTACTGGGCAATTGAATGCTCACACTTTGTTTAAAAATGATTTTTTCACTGGTACCTTAGACGTTTATTTACAGATATCGTCGCTTATAGAGTTAGAATGTGTAAGTGTAGTGGAAATTTGTTTTCTTTCAAATCCAATAAAATGGGGACTGTAATATAATTTCTCCAGAACCTAGACTGGTAAAAGGTCCTAAGTTATATAAAGTGTTGTGTAATTATTAAAGTTTCTTTTAAAAAAATTACACAGCATTTTTTAAGCACTGAGTTCGGAAGAGCAGGATTGGGGAGTTGTATATAGAACTTAAATTATCATAGTTTATTTCGATCAGATACTTCACTTTGACACCCATTTCTTAAAGTTGTTACTTAATACACAATAAATTCTTATAAACTTATATATCCACACTATTCTCAACTTCCACTGTTATCAATAATGTGAGGTATTGTTTATTTCTAAGCCAAGAAACATTAAATCAAAAAATATATAATTCACCATCTCATGTTGATTTTAAATCATCTTATGAATCATCCCAATCATTATATATGTAACCCAATAACTCTTATTGAGATTTTTTATTATAGAGAAAACAGGTATCCATCATTCCCTTGATATATAAAAGTTTTATCTTTATTTTGAGTTAGTGTATTTATTTGGTATTTATTTGATATAACACTTCCTAATGGGTGGAAAAAACAATACTGGGTCATGTAACAATTAATTACAATAGATTGTCAATTATCTACCTATATTATTGGATATTTACTAGTTTTCCTTCATCATATCATGCCAGTTTGATATAAATAGCCACTAGAGTTTGATTTCCTTATACTTATCCATTCAAGATCTTATCCTAACCTTATTGGAATGTATGGATAGAAAAATGAATATTTTTTTTATTTCATCACTTTTAAACAAATGAAAAACATTGTTCGACCATCATTGACATTTAAAACCCAAGTTTTATGAATTTTTTACATACTCTTAGAACTATGCTTTATTTGATCTAAAAAATATTATTTCATTGACATTAATAAAAACCATAATAATTTTATTACTATCATTGATTACATAGTGATTTTAATTTAATTTGACCATATATTCGTGGGATTGTTGGCATATATGGAAAACCCTTTTATATGAAAACTTGTTTTCTTCCTCTTTAGATAATAAGTGCATATCCTTTTCTCCATTCATAAGGTATTAATTCCCCATCGTGTTCTTTCATTGAAAAACTAACATAATATATTTTTCATTGATGATACATAGTTTCTTGGAAAATATTATGGCAATAAAAATGTCACAAAATAGTCTATGTAACACCATAATAATTTTTGTTAAATACTTCACTTTAAATAATTTAAATTCTTCTATAACTTATGTTGCAAACATCACTGAGTTTAAAAAATATTTGGTATAATATAAAAATTTTTACCTAACAGGTAGAATATAACTGATTTATTGGTGGCTATAGATATAAATAACTATATTATTAATTATAGTTATTAATGGGAAATAAACACATAATTTTTAGTGAACATGTGTTATTCTTTAAAAACATGTTTTCTTAAAAAATATTTTTATTCCTTTTATGATAAAATTATAAGATTTTTCATATTCCTAAACACATATATGGAAAAATATGATTTATTTTTGTGATTCATCATGTCAAAATTAACATATGATGATTTTTTTTCAATTTTCTTATTTTTTTATTTTAATTAATAGTAAATAGCACTAATATACATTGAAACTGTATTTTTATTTTAAAACACATACAAAGTCAAATTATAGTATAAAAACGTATTAAAATTTAAACAGCTCCATTTTTATAATATATAATTTAAGTTTAGTCATTGAAAATAATTTTTGACATGAATTTAGAATAATAATATTTTATATTCAAAATTCCATTTTTAAGAAAAAAAATTTGTTTCATTTTGGAAGTTTAATTTTAAATTTTATTATGATACTTATTTTTTGAATTTTGAAAACTGGATTCCAAATTTTTAATCATAATTTTCTAAAATAGTAAATATACCCCTTTTACTTTTGGTTAATATGAATTGTAAACTTAGTAAAAAACAATTTACCATTGTTAAGTGTAAATCAATAAATTAAGGGTAAAAATAATTTGATAAGGAATATATAATTACCCTAGAACTTACCCTATTCTTATTGGACAATTCAATTCTAAAATTAACACAAATTTTTCAAAATTGAATCTTTTAATGGAAATTATTCCATGAAAATGAAAAATATATTACTAAAATAAAAGAAAGTGAAAAAATGTCACTCTTATTTTTTATAAGTATAATATTTTTAATATATAGTTAACTAGGATATATCTTCAATAATAAATAATATATGGGAATATAATATAATTTTATACATCTTTTTAATTTTTTTTTAATTTTCAGTGAACAAATTATTACTTTAAATTCTTACATAATAATGATATAGTAATTATAAAATTAATAGAAAAATAAAATGAAGGATATAAAATATTTTAAAATAAACATAATTTAAGATATCTAAGTTCAAAAAATAGTTTTATTAGTAACCATGGATATAATATGATATAATAAAATATTTGTATAGAATTTTACTTTTTTTCTTCATTATTTTGAAATAAAAATATTGAATAGTTTTAAATTTGACAACAATGATATATTATGGGATTAATAATTTACTAAATTATTTAAAATTGGTAAAATTATTTAAAAAACAATTAATTATGATATGAAATAAAATCTCATAAATTGGACATTTATGGTCCAATTACATCGTATAACTTAAAATTATAACATTTTAACATTGAAAAGGTTGTTGTAATAATTTAAATTAAAATAAATTAATTAGGGGTTAAATAAATGATAAGGTTTAAAATAAAACAAAAAAAATGTTTAAATTTAATATTTTGATGATATTACGACCTTATATTAGCTTATATTATAATATATGTCCATTTTTGGAATTTTTATGGAGAATGAATTTTTTATAATTTGCTCTTTTTATATATTTCAAAAAAAAACACCCCACTCCTCCCTTATAAATACCATCCCTAACAAGACCTTCTCCTCAAACCTTATAATAATTTTATATTGTTTTATTTTATAACCAATTCACTTCACAAGCCACATACCCACTCTCAAGAGCTTATCGTCTCAACCATAGTCTAATTTTGGGTACCCTAAGGGTTTCTTCAAGGAGGTGATATTGAAGAGGTACTTTTCCCAAATCATATCTTTTAATTTCATTACTTCTTCTACGTTCTCATCACATCAATAGTTAATAAAATAATAATAAATTTATTTTCATTTAAATACTATAATTTAAATTCTAAAATGGAATATATTCTATCCATCTCTTTTCTGGTATAATATTATTAAAAGTAGAACAATCATTGTCCAAATTATTATGGTTTACCATCTCGGTGGATAATGTGATTTTGTTTTCAATTAATGCATCCAAGGCTGAAAATGAGACAATTATTATGGTTAAATAAGATTTAGATATTTATATTAAAACTTTTTTCATGATCTGGAACTAATATATAGACATAGTATTATGTAAAACCAAACTTGTTCGTGATGGGAGGAAAAAGAGCCAAAATAAAATAAACATTTAGCATTAACATTTTATCAAATGAATCATTATCATAACAAAAACATAAGTGATATACAAGACCCTTATGGAATTTAATTAAAACCACTAAATTTAACTTTGGTTGAGTTATTACAATTTTACAAGAACTTCAATAATTTTACACTAGTGAACTGATTATAAAATAATGAAAATAAAAGCTCCTGGAAGGACAAAATTGAAAAATATAACACATCAAGATGACCATAAATGAACTTAATAAAATGATAATAAATAAAATAAATGAATAATATATTCTTAATTAATTAATTAATGAAACTAATTTGATTATATAGGATATTATGTACATGCGCAAAAATGATTTCAAACGTAAGGTAAGGGATCTATCTAAACCCCCACTTTTCCTTTAGGTTACACTTTCTCTCTATTTACCCAAATATACTTATTTATTATGATTATATAATTCTTATATATTCTGTCTATATGTTCCAAATCTATTTATCTAGTTCAATTAATCCTTTACTGCTGGATAAATACAAGTTTTAAAAGGATCCCTTATTAATTCCCATGGAAAAGAAATCTCATTTAAAGGGAAATTCTCAGTTTCTTTTCCATTTTCAAGTACACTGCATAAACTATTTTAAGCCATCAGTATATTTATAAAATTACTCCTTTTATGGTTTTTTCGAAAACAATTATTCATTTACCCTTTTTAAATATCTTTACCTTTTCCCATAAAACCGTACTTAAGTGACACATTTCCAAAGATACCTAACCACTCTTTGCTCATGTTTACACTTCTCTTGGATATCATTTATCATCATATAAGCCTATTTATCTTTTTTGAATGTCCAATATTGATTTAATCCCTACTTTATTGTAAGAAATTATGATACACCTTTTGTGTTATTCCTTATGTATTGATTATAGAACCCATTTATTTCCATGGGTAACCCTTATGTTTATTCCATATGTTTGATTCTATATGTGGCAAAAATAATCATGAAAATTTTATGATGAGTGAACATAGATAGTACTCCAGTAAATTTTATAAAGTTTTGTACCATTAGATATCATGTTTGGTATTAGAAAGTAAACCTACTCCATTATGGTACTTCGTCCACTATGTGATATAGGCTTGTTAGTTAGCCCTGACTTAGTTTACATCATGTTTTTTTGTCCCTGAATTCCAATATTTTTGGTAAGATAAAATTATATGTTCTATATTCTATTCATCCATTTATTTTTACAAGATTTATACCTTTAATGTTATAATATTACGCCTTATAAATCATGTGTTATGTTTCATTTCCATTTTTATTCCCTTAATGGAATTTTTAGCTCATACCTTTTGTCTATATACTCTCCAGGTTATCCTATGTTTTTGTAGGATCTCAATATGAATTTAGGAGATCATTATGAAGATAAATAAAAAGATGTTTAGTTTAGTTTAATTTTTCTAATTATATACATAATATTCCAAATTAAATAAACAATATGAAACTTTTTTTGTATTTCATGTATAATTATGCTTAAAATAATGTAATATTATGTGAAATGGGATTGGGTCTCTATATTTTGTATCATATCAAGGTCTAGTTTTTTTGGGTGTTAGGATTAATAAAAATTAATAACCCTAAGTAAAATTATATCATTATAGATAAATTAGATTGAAACTTAGGGAATCAAAAGTTAGGATATAATTTTCATTTATAATTTTATACTTCTATGTTCATAGTGTCTTATTTATATGATCATTTTCTACGTATTAATTCACCCATAGTTTTAGTTTTATTTTCTAACTATTAGATGGAAATATGACAACCTGTGCTAAAAAACCCGTGAGATAAAAAATATAATGATTTCCCTAATGAGATTCCATACCAGAAAGGAACAAGAGATCATAACTTCGTGATAGTACTGGCACAAGTTATGAATAATAAATTGAATAATGTGTAACACCCTCTTTCTCCTAATAAATATCAAGTTGAAGATAAGTACTTATTCGAGAAAATACTCTTATATTTTTTTGGATTTTTTGATCCCCTCATCACATAATCATGGATTAACTCCATTGAGAATATATTCTCTATCCTATAGTTCTCATAATAAGAGATAGTAGTGTTGGAAATATATCGTTTTGATGGGGAAGATTTTTGGTGGTGAACATTGATAAAAAACACAAAGTACAAGGAGGGAATTGATCCCATGGAATAGGAAGCATTCCAAAAAAAAATTCAATAAATATTTTCCCCAAACGCTTCATAATAGGATAGATAGAGAGTTCTTTATTTTGAAATAAAATGAAAATGACTCTTTTGAATAGTATGAGGAAAAATCACAAGCCTTTCACTGTATGCTTTCGGATTTTCTGTTAACATCAAATTTAATGTGGTATGATTCTTTATTGCATTAAATCCAAGTCTATGAACATCCTCAAAATTAGGGACTTTTATATTTATGAATATATTTTTATTTGTTCCCATAATGTCAAGATGGTGATTGGTGATTCTAAGTAGTCTTGTGGGACTGAAGATAAGAAATGTGAGATTGAATTATATTCAGAAAGTCCAATTGAAAATTATCATGTAGGAATGAAAACCGATAATCCCACTTTTCATAATTGTGAAAACAAGAATCCTGGAAATTTTCTAAGGTGAACAATAATTCACTTCATGTTTGGAAAATATTGAAACCAATAAATCAAGGTCGAAGTGAAATGATGAAACCCAGTAATGAGGAAATGGAAAAGAAGGTTCATATAAACACTATGCATGTTGGGTAGTTATTTACCATCAAGGAACACAATAAATATTATAGATAATGCTCTAGGACAAGGTTTTTTAGAGACAATAAATGACAACAACCTCTAAATAAGAAAGGAAGGGAATATTTTGTCGCTACTACTGAGGTGTAACTTGATTATGATGTCGTGACATGTTTGGTGATTATTAATTCAATAATAGATAAAATAAATTTTGATTTTGGTTCTATGCAATCATTCTTATCATAAAAGTTTATTATAACACCTAAAACACCACTAAAAAATACAGATATAGAATTATTTGTGAGAAAAGTTAGTGGATAAATTATTGAATCTAAAGAATAAAAATTTTCCATAGTCAATTTTTGTGGACTGAACCTCCCAAAAAAAATAATTTTACTTCCTCTAGTGGATTTTGATGCTATATTGTTAATTGATTGGATATATTTATACAAAACCATGATAATCTATTTGAAGTGGTAGATCACCCTTTACATCCTGAGGCATCCCCAAATTTTGTAAAAGTGTAAGGAGGATGATGAATCTCCTTCTGAATCATCATCTCATTTTGGATATTATTTCCTTATGAGTAAGAATATCTTTCTTAAATTATTGAGAAAAATTATATGTTCATTATCAATGAAATTCTCATTGTTAGGTACTACACTGATTTTTTCCCAGAAGATATTCATGGTCTTCCTCCCAACTGAGAGGTTTAGTTCTCAATTGATCTTCTACGTGAATCTCTCCATATATCAAGGAGTCTTTATAAGATATTTCCCATTGAGTCAGAAGAACTGAAGAATTAGTTGCAATAGCATATGAAATATCACTTTATATGACTGATTGCTTCACCATGGGGTGTGACAATCCTCTTTTCCAAGAATAAAGATGGATCTACGTGTGACTGCATTGATTATCTTGAACATAATCAGTGCATGATAAATAAGAAGTGTCCACTACCATGGATAGAAGAATTGTTCAATCAATAGTGTGGGAATAAGTATTTATCAAACGAGGAACTTCAGTTAGGATATCACAAAATATTTGTTAAGAAGGAAGTTATTCCCAAGACTTCCTTTTGATAAAGGTATGGACATTGTCAGTTCATAATAATGCCCATTAGACTCACTAATCCTCAAGAAATTTTCATGGACTTAATGAATATAAGAAATCTAAATACATTCATTCTCTAGGATATCTAAAAATATGGAAATAGCTGATATGGTGATGTACCCTTCTATGGTCCCTCCCTATTGGAGGGGGAGGGACCCCCTCTATAACTCCCTAAGATTTTTGGAATTATTTTTTTCGAATTAATTTTACCTTTGCGATATTTTTTATTTCAGATAACGTTGAAATTAGTTTATTTTAATTTAGGTCACTATGTTTGGCTTGAGTAATATGCCACAGTAAGATAATCATACACCACACCCAACATAAAATTTAACTTTCTCTACACATAACACCATGTTTAGCTTGCGTTACATGAAAAAATGACATTCCTCAATGGATTGCGTAATATACGTGACCGAGTTTTACCAAACAATAATATATTATTAAAATATTATTGTTTAATATAATATGATATAACATAGTAGTTAAATTAGATGTTATGAACAATATTAACTTATTTATGAAAATATATGGTTTACAAAAATATAATATGAATTAAATGGTTTTTAGTTAATTAGAAATGAATATGAAATATTATTGAATATAAAGGAAAATATTATTATTTTAATGGTCACAAAGTTATATTACCATAATAAATTTCATTAATTAGTGATTAATATTAATTTAATATATATTTTATATATTCAATAAAAAAATTGGTTTTCAGCCAATATATTGTATAAAAAAAAGATAAGAACAACCCTGATTTTATGCCTAAAAATCTATATTTTTTATAAAGGTAGTTTTAACATATTTTAATGAAAAACCCACAATAAAAACTATTATTGGAAATTTTATAGATTTAATATGTAAAAATAAACTTTCTACTAGGAATTGAAACATAAAAATTAGGTTTTTTTATTTTTTTATTTTTCCATAAGGTTTCATTTTTTAATGAATAGTTTAAAATACTAGATTTTAATTCATAACACCTTTTTCATATTATTTATTTATAAGTTTAAATTATAATTAAAATTGGTTAAAATCATTAATTAGATATATTTTTATTAGGTAATCCCATTTAGTCCATTGGAACCAATTTTACATTTAAATTAGATATAAAAACATAGCAAACTTTTGATCATTTTTTTTAATTTAAAAACCTCTCGTGTTGTCTCATTAGGGGGACATATTTTAAATTAATTTTTTCCAATAATATTATTGGAATATGGGAAAATGAAATGAATATTTTGAATTAGAAAAATTTATAATTTCAAATAAGTTCAACTTAGTGTTTTACAAAAATTATCAGTAAAGGTAATTAAAATTAATTACACCGGTTAGGGTAAAATTAAGAATAAATAAGGACTCAACAATAAATTGAAGACCCAATACGACCATGAAACTTATACCAAACCCATTGTATGGTAATTATTAGGAAATTAACCTTCCATTATTTATTTTTTTGGTTTTTTATTACTTTTTTTTGGTAAAAACGTGGGTACACCTAACCAGTTTTCAAAAAACAAGTGTCTCATTTCCCTTCCCTATAAAAGGACACCACCTCTACCTCTTCTTCACACATCTCAAAACACTTAGATTCATCCAATATCATCCAAAAATACCCCTAAACATCCCTCCCATCCTCATTGAGTCCTATATTTTGGAAAAACGTCTTCCAAGTAAGCCTTCTCGAACAAACTAAAATGAGTTACCGAGTAAAGATGTAACACCTTCTCTCAAGCTCATTTCTTTTAATTTCTTTATTTTCCCACTATACTCTCTTTATTAAATGAACATATAAAAAACCTTAAATCCTCAATATACTAGGATTTTTTATGCAAATGTTTTTTACCAACACATACACACACCTCTATTTAATGGGTAACAAAAATATTGTTTATGTGTACAACAAACTTCCACCGCACAAAATGATTATTGTTAAATTTTACTTACCACCTCTCTTAGTGGAAATTATTCCTCACAAAAATGTTTTCCAAATTTTTTTTTATTACTTTCTATGAGAAAGAAATTTATTTTTTCATTTTAGAAAATTTGATTTTTGAAATACCGATCATTTTTAAATTCATCATGTTAAAATTATATTAGGATGATTTTTTTTTGAATTTTATAAAAAATTTGGAATTTTGAGGAATAGTAAAAAATACTAATTTATATTGAAAATATTATTTTTATTTTTAAACATTTACAATGTATAATTATATTTTGGATTATTTTTCCACTTATATTAGTAAAATTGTATTATATATCATCTAATTTTGGTCAATGAAATTATTTTCTAACATGGATTTAGTATAAAAACATTTTAAATCAAAAAGGGAATTTGTATAGAGAAGCTTTTTCTCATTTCATTTTTCTAGTTTAATTATAAATTTAATTATGAAAATTGGATTCATAAGGTCCAAATTTAGTACATAAACATCCTTTTATTATTTAGTTTGAATAGTAACCTTGGTAAATTTTTGTTACCACGGTTAATGGTAAATTAGATAATTAAGGGTAAAAATAATATGATAAGGCCTGTAAAATTAACATAACACTTTCCAAAATATTATTGGATGAATTGAATTCTAACCCTACCACATAAAGTTTTAAATTGAATAATTTAATGTAAAATTTCCCAATAAAATGACAAATATATTTTTAAGATCAAAGAAATCGACAAAATGCCACACTATTATGTTTTATAAGTATAATATTTTCAATATTGGGTTAACCAAGAGATATATTTGATAATAAATAGTCTTTATAAATATAAAATAATTATATACATCTTGGAAAATTACTTTTAAGTTTTAGTGAAGAAATAATTACCTTAAATTCTTACACAACAACAATGTAGTAATTATTAAATTATTGAAAAAAACAAATAAATGATATTAAAATAAATGTAATTAGAGATATATAAGATAATATTTGAATTTAGTTAATAAAGATGTTAATTTTATGATATAATATAATATTTGTTTTCAATTTTACTTATTTCAATGATTATTTTAACGTAAAAGTATAGAATAGTTTTAAATTTGACAATAATAATATTTTATGAGATTTATATTTTATTAAATTATTTTTAAATAATAAAAGTATTTAAAAAATACAAATTAATTTTGATATTATCTAAAAAATAATAAATTTGAAATTTAATGTCCAATGAGACTATATATGTAATAATATCAACCATTTAATATTGAAACAAATGTTACCATACTTAAAATTAAAATAAGTTAATTGAGGGTTAATCAAAATGATAATTTTAAAAATAAAATAAAAGAATGTATAAATATCATTTTTTATGGTTACTAAACCTTATGACATATTATCTTATAATATATGTCTATTTTTTTGGTATTTTGAAAGAATATGAATTAATTATAATTTAATATTTTGAGAAATTTCCAAAAAAACACCCCTCTCCTCCCTTATAAACATAAACCCTCACAACCCCTTCTCCTCAAACATTCTAAGCGTTATATCTTCCAAATATTCATCCAAATTACCTTATATATTCTATTTAACACTTCCATGAGGTTTTCCTGTCGATAAAAGACAAATTCTAGGTTCATCAAGGATTTTTTCTAGGAGGTGATATTGAAGAGGTACCTTTTTCAAAATAATCTCTTAATTTCATTTCTTCTCATACATTCATCTTACCTTATTCATAGATAAAATCATAATAAATACAGTATCATTTATATAGTTTAATTTTATGTTTCTAATGAAATATATTATTTTCACCTACAATATCATCCCCTCTTACTCAAAAAATGAAATTTTTATCCAAATTATTACAGTTTACCATCTTCATGGATAACGAGTTTTCTTTTTTTCCATTACCTAAATAATTGTTGGACATAAAACCATTATTATGGTTAAATTATATTTAAGCATGTATATTATAAATTCTTTCATGTTCTATAACTAATATGTTGAAATAATATAAAGTAAAATAAAACTAGTTCGTGGTGTATGAAAAGACCTTCAAAATAAACTAAACATTTAACATTAATGTTTATCCAATGAATCATTCTCATAACAAAACAAAAAAATGATATATGGGGTCATTTAAACTGATTTAATTTCACTAATAAAAATTCATTTCACTTCAATATCATTATTAACATTTGACAAGAACTTCCATAATTATACAGTAGTGAAAAAATTATGAAACCATGAAGACAAATTCTCCCGGAAAGAAACAATTGAACTTTATAACTCATCTATATGACCACAAAAGAACTTAATATAATTATAATAAATCAAATACATTTATAATATGTAATAAATTAAGTAATTATTGAATCTATTTTTATTATCTTCTACATTAAGTACAAGTTCATAATGTGTTCATATGTAAGGTAAGAGATATCTCCAAACCACAATTTTTCATTTGGATTACACTTTCTCTCACTTTAGCCAAAGGTGTTTCCTAAATATTATGATATAATTATTATATATTCATATTATATGTTCCAAATATATGTATCTATTTTAATTCATCATACATTTATGGGGAAATACATTCTTTAAATGGTTCTCCTCTCAATTCCTCTCTATAAGTAATCCCGATTAAAGGGAACTTATCAGTTTCCTTCCTATTTTCAGGTGCACTACATAAACAATTTTCATCCACCATTATTTAACTAAAATTACACATTTTATTATGAAAATATATTCGAGTTCATTTCACGTTTTACAAAATAATTATTCATTTACCCTCATTGAATACTCTTAAACTTTTTTCCATAAAACCTCGCATAAGTGGCACATTTCAAAAGTTACCAAACCACTATTTTCTCATGTTTACACAGCAGTTTGACATAATTTATCATTATATATACCTATTTGTACTTTATTAATTTCCAATAATTATTTAATAATTTCTTTCAAGTAAACCATTATGTTACTCTGTTTGTTAATTCCTTATGAAATTATTTTGAAACCCATTTCTTTCTTGGGGTAACCCTTATGTTTATTAACGATGTTTCATAATTTATGTGGAACACATATGTATGAACATTTTATGATAGTTATTCCCAGATATGTATCTAATACATTGGGTAATGTTTAGTCTCATGAGACTTTATTTAAGGGATTTAGGAGTAAACCATATCCATTATGGAAATTTGTTCACCAAGTGATATAGTTTTGGTAGTTAGCCATGAATCATGTTTGTGTCATATTTTATATTGTTCACATATTCCAATATTTTCATGATCATATGATTACATGTCCTATATTAAATTCTTCCATATGTTTATACATGATCTATTCTTCTTATGATATCATGTTACACCTTCTAACTCATATTATGATTCATTCCCACAATGATTTATTTACTGGTCTTTTACATCATCCCTTTAGTCTTTGTATTCTCCAAGATATCCTATGTAGTATTATTAGCTCAAAGTAAATTAGGAGATAATTATGAAGATAAATGAAAATATTTATTTTGGTTTCTTGTTTTATAATTATGTAGCAAATCTTCTAAATACACTATCTTTTTCAATCCTTGGTTTGTATTTCAAGGATAATTATACTTAAAATCATATAATTTTTTGAGTTAAAGGATAGGGTCTCTATATAATAACACATAGTATGTTTTAATAATTCCATTTAAAACCAATATATTCTTACATCCCATACCTTCCCCCAGATTTTTCTTTTCTCAAGCCACTAATATTTTGGAATTCACTATTTAAAAACATGACAATACCTTCCTTATCACATTTAATTATTATAACAAGATCCATTTTTCTCATAATATGGGATGTGTATCAACTTTCAAGGATCTATACAACAACATGATCAGATTCTTTACGTTAAATATTTTATACCATTTTCTTCTTTGCTCTTTTCTTTTTGATCCACATCATAGAGTTCATACCTACTATAGATTTATATTCTGCATTATCTTCATAGTATGATGGAATAAATTTATATTGTAGGGCTACAAATTGATTTTGTTTTTTCAACTCATTATATTATTCTTTTATATTTTTCTTACAACCACTTTGGGTGTCATTTGAAAAATTACCCTACATTGTTGATGAGTAATATCTTGAAATGTGTCAAAATCATCCACACAATAAACTCTGAAAATCAAAATCATTCTTGGAATATTGGAATATATGGGGCCAAATTTGCTTCACATATTCCCTTTCAAACCACTTGTATATGGAATATACATTTTGGAAATGTTCCTACATTCCATAGTAATAATAACTAATATGAGGTGTATTCCAATACTTCATTTTCATACCACTTATAATCCAATATGATATGTGAATCTTATAATTATGATTCATACCCAAATAGATCTATAACCTCTTAATGGGAACTAGTGGTCTAACATCAATCATCCCATATTTCTATTTATGATCATTCCCCATAATAGCTTTTTTATTTGGAAGTGACTATTTCTTTAATTTTCTAGAACTCAATGCTCCACCACTATCTTTTTTCTCATATGAGTGATCTTCTATCTTTATGTTATCCTGAGAGTCATTATTCTCTCTCGATCATCAAATTTTCTTTCAAGGTCAAAAATATTTTCTTCATGTATTTCAATACATTTGAATTGATATTTTTACATGTTATTTAAGATATCAATCATTATTTTTTATTCTTTAACTTTGTTCTTGTACTTAATTACCTTTTGTGAGATCTTATGCATTAAAAAAAATATTTTCAATTTCTTCCATCTACTCAGACTTCACTTCTTCCTAATACTACATATATAGTTTGTATTCATGAAAAAATCTATGGGATTTAATCATATTTTCCCTATAAACATTTATTTACACAATAAAGGCTTCCACTTCATTTTGGAGATCACCCTTTCCTTCTATTTCTCCTTTATTATTATTGATTTCCTCTATTATCTAAGAGATACCTACAAATTCCACCATGAAATTCTCTACATCATACTTACATTCATCTATCTCTTCTACCTTAGATTATTCATAATTTTTATTCTCTTATAAAATTAGGTTCTTTTTCTTGAAGAAATATCACTTCCAATTTTTGTCACTATTCACATATGTTGAATACATATTCATCGGAATTTCTTCTTCATCCTCATCATCATCTTGGAATTTCATGAGCCACCTTACTACAATACTTCCAACCTTTCTATATTGAAATAATTCTAAAATATGTTTCCCTTTGATATTTTGTTTTCCTATATTTTGATTTGTTGAAAATAATGGCATGACCTTAACCATATATTCTTATTCTTATCCATATTTAATAGTAATATTCTTCATTGGCATTAATTCTACCTCTTTGGGCTTCCATTGTTTCACTGACACAATATCATAATTTATAATCTCGTATAGAACAAGATTACCATGAAAACTATCCTATGTCATCTCCTATGGATCATTATATTCTACTATAGAAACATTTATATTTAATTGAGTTTGATGTTCTCTTAATATGGGAATAACAATATTTAAATCTTCAAGAATTATCCTGACACCACACATGTATTGAAGAAAAATCTTTACCCTACTAAATAATACATCTATATACTCTTAGGGTTTATTATAAGGTCCTCATATTAGTTCTTCAGAACCAATAATTTTTTTCTCCAACTTCTAAATCACTTTCATAGATATTTAATATCTTTTTATATATGGAATGCATAAACTTACATGAAATCACCTTAAGGTATATAGATAAATCTCATATTAAGGTATTGATTTCTTTGGAATCATCATCCAATTCCCTTAAGTATTATTCTAATAGGACTACATTGTTCACACTATTAATAGTATACTGCATCATAGCTATAAATAAACCCATACATAATGATCTGAAGAAGTGCTTCATCTGATTCTTCCACAACTCAAAGTTGATTCCAATAAAGATCATAATTCCTTTCTGATTAAAAACTTCTATTTAAACCACTGAGAGAGAATATATGATTTTAACCTGAATTTTATTCCTATTTTAGAATCAAAATTAAGTTTTTAGGGACCTCTATTTCAATGTTTCCATTTTGACCACTCCCTAAAAAAATATTTCTTTAGTAGGGATTACTTCCCTCCATGGTGGCTCACTACCCATCACCTTCTGAAAAGTACTTGTGATAGTTAGCAGATGCTTTTGTCCTATCTAGATCTTCCAAAACCCATAAAGAAACAAATGTGAGAAATGAAATAGGTTTCATGAGGTGACACCTATAGTTCACATCATGACACTCGTATATCTTGTTGTCACACCCCAATAGATGACAACAATAACCTGTAGGGAACACACTGTCATTCATTTGGTGCTCCAATAATCCACCCCCCTAATTATTTCCATATGAATAATATGATAATTATATTCCCTATTACCAATTTTTATCCCAATTAAATTATATACCTTTCTTTAGGTGAATTTGTGTATGAAATATTAAAATAAATCTCACTTTTTATCTTATTTAGTTGTTGAAAAAACACACTTATATCCATTTACTATAAAAAATTATCATTATAAATGAAATAATAAACAAGGAACAAAAATTTTACATGGATCACCCACACTGTTCTATATTTGAGAATCATACATCGTCAATTTCCATGTGTACCAAATCCACTAAAGTGCACTACTGTTATAATTTTGAGGTAGACTCAATGTCCCTCCTAGTTTACTACCATTATAAATTTGAAAACTCAGTGATCTTTCCAATGAAGTGTGATCACTGACCCATTATAAGATTCTTACATTGATCACTTGAGTCAATATAGTTTATAACTCATTTGGTGAATCACAAGGCTCTAATTTTATTCAACTGATGAATACCTATTTACCAAAAAATTACTATGAAATCTATTTTTATTCGTGTAATATTCACATTAATGTAACCCATTTATCAATTTTTGAAAAAATTACCAATTATTTATTAAAATTTCAAAACCTTCACACAATGTTTCCTTTCATGAAACTCACAACCTTTTAAGAATATTTATAAGCTTTCAAAAAAACTCACAATTGTTCATGAAATTTTCACATTCTTGAAACTTCCTTCCTTCATGAAACTGATATTCTTATGAATCCTCTTCACAAGGAAGTATTTCAAGAAATTTATTCATGAATTCATATCCTGTATATTTTTATTAATTCTTACTCTCTTTAAATGAAGTTATTATCCACCTATTTATATATTTTTCCTCCCCTAAGAGAAATTTTAATACTCACCACAACATTTTCATAGAACTCTTCATACCATTTTGTCACAATGTATTGGTGAAATTCTTGAGAAATTATCTATTCACACAACTTCTCATAATCATGTAACTTGTCATATTTTTTCTATTAATAAAACTTCTTTTAAATTTTCAACTTACTTCCTTTCCCTAATAACAAAACTTCTTATAATCATGTAACATACCATATTTTTTCCATTCACTAAATGTCTATTAATTTCATAACATTATACCTTTTTCATTCATGACTAAGAAATATATCATGAAACATTATTTTTTGAATCTAAAAACCTCTAAAACAAAAAATAATAATGAATTCCATAAATTGTCCATATTTTTATGAGGGAGTTTTAGAAATATATCTTTTACAAAACTTTTCTATTCCACCAAATCTTGGACCCCTAAAATTTGGAAAACACTTGGAAATGGTTCCACCCCATATAAATAATTTTTGGTACCACATACATAGATTTCATAACTATTTCTTGAAGCATTGTCAACATAATTGGTCAATAGTCACACTGGAATTCCACAACTGACCTTGTAAACCTACTTTTTCAACAAACAAGATCAAACCAAAAACACTCAAAATATACATAACAATATTTTTTCCTAATTAGTACATCCATTGTATCCTTCATAAAAAAATTTAGAATAAAATAATTTATTTAAAGAAGAAGCATAATGAATCTATTAGCACATAAGAGAAAACATTTATAAGACTTATGCCATATAATTCTGGAATTATCATCCATCCTAAAAGTATGGTTTATCAATTATTTAATGGAGTAAAAACAAGTTTTAAAAGGGAATTGTACACAATATAATTTAGTGTATATGAGGAAATAATACATTTTTTAATCTATTTAGAAATGTAGATAGGGGTTAACCATAAATTTTATGGTTTTTAGAGAAAATGAAAAATGGAATCCCAAGGAAACTCTAAAAACCAAGGAGAAAAGAATATGAACATTCATTCATTCTAAATGATTGGAATGAAAAATTGATGAAATATTCCCAAGGGGGTTGTTAAATGTTTTAATTATTAAAGAGAAGGTCACCGGGAAATTTAATACCAGAGTGACAGGTAGAATTTAACTAATGATGTGAATAGATTAAAATCTCTACAGAATTCACCACCCACACTTTAGTGTTTCAAATGTAAATAAAATATGAATTATGCTAACCAAATCCCAAATCTAATGGTTAATGATAATGGTCAATGTCTGTAACCTATTAAGTAGATAGATAAAGGTAGATATCATGTGATCAGAATTTCTGATGAGGGTAAGATAATGACATGCTGAAATGTACACTTACCATCCACTCTTGAAATGCTAATGCATTATTTGACTTTGGTTATACCCATTAATTCATATATAAAGAATTTTCTAAGGGTTTAAATATTCCTTCCAAAAAATTATATGTAAAATTAACAATGAATATTCCCAATGGTATGATGAATGTATATTACTTTATGAGTGATGTTTGTGAGAATGTGATTCCTACAAATCTTGTCATTCTTCCTATAGTTGAATTTGATGTTATCTTAGGAATATATTGTCTTTATCTCCATAAATCTCACATTAATATATGAGGAAGGTAATAATTATTTGATACTCCAATCAGACTCATAATCATCTATTAGTGTCATAGAAAATATGACATTTTCATGGAAATTACAACCATTGTATGAGTTTTTAAGCATATTCAAGAGGCACTTTTATCTCAGATGGTTTGGGATAAACTCAACATCAATGATAAGACAATTTTATAAGAGTTTTTTATGTATTTGTATAATATATATATATATATATCCACTAAAATATAAATTTTTGTTCTTAGTATAACTCATACTAGGTGACACACCTAATTCTAAGAATCCCATTAGAATAGCCCTGTTTGGGTTACAGTAATCGAAAATGAAACTCTAGGATGACGTTTATAAGGGATCCATTACTCCAAGTGAGTCAATTTTAGATTCACGAGTACGTTTTTATAAAAATTAATATTGATCGATATGACTCTACATTGATTAACACCAGCTGAACAAAGAAGATGTTGGCGAGGGACAGTTCCAATTAGTTATAGTCTAGATGATTACCTCTAAGACCTTCAGGTCATGTAATATCATGAATCCTACAGTCCATGTAATGGATCCCCTTCAAACCTTAAAAGGGGAATTATCAAAATAATGAATAAAAAGAAGGCCTTCGGTCCATTCGGTGGGAGATGAAGAAGTTCATGATCGAGAAAAGGTATCCTTTACCATGTATTGATGAACTATTTGATCAAATTTAAGAAGCATAATTTTTTTCAAGATTGGGATTCATTATGGATATCATAAATTTTTGGTCAATAAGGAGGATATACCTAAGAAAACATTCTATATAGAATATAAACACTATGAATATATTGTAATCCCATTTTTTTATACTAATTCCCCTGCTATTTTCATGGATTTAATGAATTTGGTATATAGATATTACCTTGATCAATTTTTCAAGGTATTTATAGATGATATTATAAAATATTCAAATAGTAATGAAGACAATGAAGATCAGTTGATGATTTTACTAAACACTCTCAAAAAATAGAAACTATATAAAAATTCTAAAATGTGTTACTTTTGGGTGAAAAAGGTTTCATTTTGAAGTCATATAATCTCCAGATATTGTATATATATAGATCCATCAAAGATTGAGGATATTAAATGTTGAACTAGACTAACTATAGTGACTAAGATCCATATTATTCATTTTTTGGATAGATATAATCTATGATTTGTGGATAATTTATAAAAAATATCTATTATAATCAAAAATTTAACTCGGAAGGGACATAAGATCCTCTAGATAGATGAATGTGAGGAAAATTTCATCGAATTGAAGAGAAGATTAATTAGCACACCTATGCTTCCATTACCCTAATGTATAAAACGTTTTTTAATCTATGATGAACTCAATAATGGATTAAGATTTTGACCATGTATAATGAAATGGATATATATTATGCCTTGTGACAATTAAGGGTTCATGAAAAATATTACCCAACTCATGATTTGGAGGTAAGTGCAATAATTTTATACATTAATGATATGGATGTGTTATCCTCTGGGAGAAAATTGGGTTATATACACCGATTAAAATATATTAAAGTATATATTCACGTTAAAGGAGTTGAACATGTTCTAGAGAATATGGTTAGAGATGATAAAAGATTATATCTACTTAATACATTACCCCCATGGGAAAGCAAACATGGAGATTGATGCTTTCAGTCAAAATTATCGTACTATTGTATCTATGATAAGGATCACCAAATATCCATTATTTATGGATTGTAAAGGATAGATCTAGAAATACTAAAGGAGATGGATTGATCTTATATTTACCAATTGAATGTATAACCATATGTAAAAGTGAATTTTAAAGAGGTGCGAAAGGAATATTTAGAGCGATAAAAGATGGTGAGAAATGGTTTTGAGTTTAATTTTGACAATTATAGAATTTTGGAGTCTAGGAACTTTTTATGTATTCCTCCAAAACAATATTTATAGGATTTTTTAGTGTAAGATTACAATTATTCAATCACTATTAATTTGGTGGGTATGATGATGTATGTAGAGTGTAAGGAGTATTTCTAGTAGAATAAAAAGAAGATATATGTATAAGAGTTTGTATCTCATTACTTGGAATGTCATAAATTTAAGGCTCGGAGAAAAGGATATATGGGATTGTTACTTCCATTAACAATATAAGAACGAAAATGTGAAAATGACATCGTGTATTTTTTTTAGACTCCATAAAATTTATAAAGGTGATAATACTATAGAGGTTGTAGTCGATCACCATACAAAGTCCACGCACATCATTTCCACTATAAAAGAATTATCTCTTTATCATCATTGCATGATATATAATATGGATGTGGTAAGGTAAAATGGTGTACCAATTTCAATTATATCTGATCAGGATCTGAGTTTTACATTGAATCTCTAAATAGGTCTTCAATAAGCTCTTGAAACAAAGTTGAGTTTCCAAACTACATATTGCCCTTTGATAGATGGTAGGCCTGAGAGAAAAATTCAAACATTGAAGGATTTTTTGAGATAACTTTTTATTTATTTTAATGGTGGTTGGGATAAAATCATCCTTCTGTCTCTCTTTTATACAATAAGAACTTTCACTCTAGTATTACATTTCTCTTTATAAATACCTCTATAGAAATAAGTGTATAACTCTGTCATATTGGAAATAAATTTGGAGAAATAAATATATTGGTAAATTAAAAATATACAGATATTTTATATAATGTTATATACATTCATCATCACATAAGGGTGGGATAAATTCAATATAAAAGTTAATTTGACAATCACTAGCTTGATTCAAAATTTGATGTTAGTGGAAAGTTGTTTTTATGAATTTATCTATGTAAGTAGGAAATGATATCTAGAAAGAAGGGAAAATCACTAGGAATATTTGTCCCTTTGAAATTAGTAATCATATCAGGATAATATCCTATTTTTGGGTGATTCCATAAAGCCTCTCTTAAGATCATGAAGTGTTCCATGTTTCTCTTAGGAGGAAATATACACCTAACCCTTCATATGTACTAAACTTAGAGTTCATACCACTTGAGGAAGATATTTATTATAAGGAACAACTAGTGGAGATTCAAGATAAATAGAGAATATTCTATGAAAAAGGAACACTCTCTTAGTCTATGTTTTGTGGAAAACCACTAGTTTGAAGAATATATATCGGAACTTGAGTAAATGATGAGGTGTAATTACACTCATTTGTTTATATTGATGTGATGAATTTGGAAGTTGAAATATATTTAAAGGGGGTATAATGTAAAACCCCAAGATTTTTTAAAATGTATTTTTTGAATAAATTAAATTAAATGGATAGTTTTCTTTACATTCAAAACTGAGTATATCTTTTATTATTCACGTCACTGATTTTATTTTACGTTACATGTGACATTGAGTTTTAAAAAACCGTGATATATTATTAATTTTTTATTTAAATGTGGCCCATATAACCTAAAAACTAAAAATAGAGACATGAATAGAAATAAATAATTGAAAAACAAAAATTATTAATATTTTATATTAATAAAACCTATTGATAACAAATTACATATATTTTTAAAGAATTCCATATATATTTTGAAAATATTATTTTCTAAAAAATATTTGTTGCATTCTGTGAAAAATAATAAAGGCAATTTTTACCAATTTTATAATATTAATTTGAAACAAAAAACATCCTTTTTAAAAAATTTATTTAAAAATTATTTTGGAGTACATTTTTGATAATTTTCTGAAAAGTTAATTTTTCATTGAATTCTGAAGAAAAAAACTTGTTTTATTAAGAATTTTATTTTCATTTTAACAGTTGAAAACATATAAATATTGTAATATTATTTTAAAAGAAAAATTAGTTTAATTATATAATTATTAATCCAGTTTAATTAATTTTAATTAATTTCATATTTATTTTTTATATTAACTCTTTCTCCACTTAAGAGTAATTTTCCCTCTGTAAACATACTTTCTCATTGCATCCACATATTTAAATTTAAATTAACTTTTTCTAATTTTGTATGATGAATTTTGAAAAATGGATTATATTTTTTTAATAAAAATAATTTTTATGATATAATAATTTCAATTTAATTTTTTACCATAATGGATAGCGAAAATCGTAAAAATTATCTACCACATTTAAGGTAAAAATGATTTTCACGGGGGTTAAACACAAAAGATAAGGGTTAAGAATGGCCCAAAAATAATATAAAACCATTTTCATGTTTTATTTAGACCTGATAACCTGTAAGGTTTCAGAATAATTTTTTTTAGCTTTTTGTAGTTTGAAAAATGTGGATACACTTCATTCATTTCAAAACTTCCCAGTGTGTCATCACCCCCAATTATAAAAGGCCACCCCCACTCCTCTCCTATTCATAATTCAAAAACCTTTTGGATAGGTTATTCTATACCCAAATACCCTAATTAATTTCTTCTATTCTTCATAGAATCATTATTTGGATCTGAAATCTAAACTTGGAAGAATTTTGGTGCAAATCTAAGGAGGTTACCTGAACAAGTGGTAACATTGTTGAATAAGCGTTTTTATTTTATTTCTTCATTCACATCCATAAAATATTACTAAAACAAGATAATATAATACCCTTATTATATTAAATATACCGATATGTTATCATTCTATGATAATTATCTACCTCAATATCCTCTTCTCTCGAATGGATAATAATAACGTCTCTTGTGTGTACTGATTACTACCACCTCATGAATCGATGTGACACATTTTCCATCAACACCTCTTACGGTTCCGTATGATGATGAATATAATATATATTTAAAATATTTGTATAATATATATAATTCTTAATATATTTTACCACATATATGTTTATACTTTCCATTCCACAGGGCACACAATAATGTTGATTTTGTGTATGGTGGACTACAGCCATGTGAAGCATTGTGATTCATGTTTTAGCTATGTTTTAAATTGAAGGTAATAAGAAATAAATTTAATGAATATTTTATATATATTTATATATATGAAATATATATAACTATTTAAATTTAATATGTTATTTATCATTATTTTGGTTCATCTATCGAGAAAATGGATGCATGGTTCATATGTACATACGACCTACCATCTCTATGAATAGCAAATTTCTTTCTCTATAAATTAGTTTTATACACTACGCTAAATACATATATGAATAATGTATATGATATTTATATCATGGATAAAAATCTAGATTTGATCAAACCATGATCAATGTAATATGATAGAAAATTAAATATCAAAACATACATGAAAAATGTAGTAGTTTTTACCCGAAACATAATTTTAACAATGAGTTATTAATAAAAAATAATAGAAGTTATAAATACTTAATATATGATATGATATATATTATTATAGTTCTATAATAGATATATAATAAATTTATTTTTATTATAATGGAGGATAGAGTGCATTCGAGGAAAAATTAACTCAAGTTAATTGATTTTTTCCTTAAACTATCTTCTTTGGGGCATAAGTTATATAATGAAATTGTCTTCTCCTTTGAGGTGTATATTCTTCCCCTCTGAAATTTTATATCATGAATATACTTATTTTCATACTATTAATTTCTTTTTCAATTTTATTCTTTAATGGGACAGTGATTCAAAAGATACCAAAGTGGTAAGGGTTTTGTGAAACAATCTCATCATTTATCAAGATTGTTTATATTGTTACTTACAATGTTAAAATACTATTCTATACCCTGGAAGAAACACATTAATTATCTTATCCTATGGTTATTTAATGATAATACATGTTTACCATCATTTTCCTCTATTTATAAACTCAATATTTCAAATTAATATTTTTAAAGAAAATCGAATTTATTTTTCTCTTTGGTCAAAAACGCTTTATATTCCATGTCCATGTTTTCCAAAAATGGTTTAATATTACACTATTATATTTTAAATACATTTTTACTTGTTTTTAATTTTCAATTTTATTAAATTGATTCTTTAGGTCATTCTACACACAAGACCATTTTGTCTTTTACCAAAAATATGGGAGGGACTATTATTTTAAAGATTACGGTGTGAACAGAATTTATCGACATCTTTGACATTGTTTTATTTGAAGTTCCCTTGATAAGTTTTCCAGTTTTTCCAAATAAAATTATTTCCAAACTATTTTAGGATTTTTTTTAGAATTTTATTTTCATGAAAATTTATTTTCCTCAAGAAATCGTCCAAGTTATATTTCGAAATTATTTTCCATCTATGATGACATCAATTGATGTAATTTATGATTTACAGGGGATATGATCATAAGATACCATTGTTTTTCTTTATTTGTATTTTTATGTTTATGATGATATGAAATTTTTGAAATTGTTTCTCTTACATGGGTTATACCATGACAAAATAATTATGAAACCCAATTCTTTTTCCATTGATTATACTTTGATGAAATGATGAAATAATTATGAAACAAACTTATTTTACATAAATTATGTTATGATGACATTTTTATAAAATCCATTTATTTTCCTGGTTGATGATATGATTAATGTTTTATGATCTCATGAAACACATATGTATGATTTTTGTTAAGTTATGTGTGGGAAATTTATCTCCCACCAAAAATTGAGTAATTATTGATATCTCATGTGATAAATAGGAGTGGAATAAGGAGTGAACCCAATTCAGTTAGGGACTCTATCTACTATGATAGTCTTGGGAGTGATACGTTACAACTACGATGGATTTGGGAGTGAACTAGTTTAATTATGATATTCTTTGAAATTATCCTTGAACTACTAAGGAAATGATTTTCAATTATTATGTGTCTGATAAATATATATGCCTTATGCCAATAATATATTTTCATGTATCATGTTCTTGGATTCCATTATGATTCTTGTCTAATAAACTACCATGATTTATTCCCTGACTCTTGTTTATTTTCTATGATATTCATGGTATGGTTTTTGAATGTTATTCTCATGTTCACATATCCCTATGATTATGATATCTTGATATCTCTATTTTTTACCCTTACTGAGCATCTTACATCACCGATTATTATGTTTCCTTTCCTTAGGTAATGATGAAAGGTATTATGTATTATATTTATAATATGGTGTATAGTTTTTAAAAACTTATTGGGATATGATGTAGCTCAATTATGGAATTCCTTTTTATGGGTCCAATTATCCAAAGGCAAAAGACCTTAACGATTATAGCATCGATCATTATGTTATGTCATGAATATTTATTTAATAAGATGTAATAATTATGTATGAAAAGTTTGGGTCTTTAAAAAATTATTTCCAATTTATAAATGTTATGATTCTACTCTAAAATTATAGGATATTCGACAATGTGAATCAAGATATCTAAGTCCTCATGAGAACTTCAATAAATTAATCTATTGGTGGGTAAAAGTTTTAAACAAATAACATATTCTACTAAATTATATAGTCAGGAATCTCAATCCATAATATACTTTTTAATCAATATTATTGGTAGAATATCCAAGTACCATAGATTTTTTCAAACACACTAGTCTAGAAGACACAATTTTCTGGCCCTAATAACTATTCAAACACAATGTTAAGAATATGAAGATTACTATCAGTAAAGTCTCAATGATAAAAAAGATTAGGGTAATAGTGATTTAAAAAGGAAAACTAATTTTATTTCAATGATAAATCTCACAAATTAAATTTTATAAACGAAAAATGAAAAAAATTCAACAGTAATTTCTCTCTTCAAAGAAATGATATGAGACTAAAATGATTTTTAAATATTATTTTGCACATTTTTATTTTGTAAAATATCTCATTACTTTAATCCTTCGTTGAATTTATATATAGTTATATAATAACCTTGAACATTTATATTCTAAGATATTGTGTTCAGTTAAAAAATAATTGGAATATAATTAAATCTTTCAGTAGGAGAAAGTAAGTGCTCTATCACAATGCTCATCAACATTCCAAAAAGTTTTTGAAATTGATATGTTCCATTTAATTAATGATAATTTTATAGTTTAAAATTATAATCCACAAAACATAAGAAATTAAAATTTAACTAAAATTAGCAATGATGTTTATTGTTATTCTCAAAACCAAATATATTGAATAACTCATTTTGGAAGTGACTCAGAAAACCATTCTAATAATAGAATGAACAATAGCTAAGAATTCCTGATTTATTAAGAAATATTTCAAGGCTCCAGGGATTGTAAATCTATAATAATTAATTGAATTAACAAGAGTATTTCATACATAAATTTAAGGTAAATACCAACAAAATTACTTCCACTCTATAGGATATTATTATTAAAATGTCATAGAAATTAAAATAACTATATGAGAAGAAATAAAAATTCCATCAAACCTTTAATCAGAAAATTAGGGATGTCAATGATATATGTCAAGAATTTCACACAACACCTATCTCTATACAAGATTTCCCTTTGAAGTCATTGCATTAGGATAATGAAATAATAACTGGGGCATTTTAAGGCAATAAAACTACTCTAGTTACAATTTTTTTACTTTCCCTAATATGAATAGTAAATCAATCTTCCACATTTAGATATTAAAAACTCATCATACTTCTTCCTTGATCTAGATGAATAAAAGGAATAATAGGCTATGAAACATATTTTTAATATTGAAGATAGAATATAATAAATTTTTAGTTTTTCTACTATGAAAGAAAAAGGGTTATGGTATTGAGTTGATCTGCTATAAAACATTATCTACTCAATATGATGTATAAGATATAATTCCTATGATCAAAAGACATAACTCAATGGATAATACACTTCCTTATAAAAAAGAGTGGGAAGAGAATCCTTACATTATTCTACCTCTACAATATTAAAATATTATCATGGAAAAAATGTGGTAATACATGTTCTTAGTCATAGAGAACTCTAGAAGAAGTATATTTTAGATCATGGATCAAAAATTATGTTATAGTTAAAATTAAAAAAAATGGATCAATTATCATATTATTATTAAAATCTAAAAATTGTTTGGAAATAATAATTAAAATAAATGTTTCATCAGAGGTAACTCAAGTTTTCTAATTTTCTAAATTTTCATTTTTTATTTATTTTCTATTTTTTAATAGATTAGTTACACAATTGTTTTCCCTATAGTATTTCATTCTTGATGGACATGATAACATAGTCTTTCAAGTTATCCACTGGTAATAAGCTTCATTTCTTCACTTTACTTATTAATAAATTATTTTCTATCATATAATATACTATTTAAAACTTCCTCAATGGTAATAGTCTAGATACATTAGGGATGTTTTCATAAATAAGTATGGGAGATTAGATTGAAAAATATTTAGGTGTTTTTAATTTTTTATTATATTTTTTAACTATAACTTGTGAATATTTTCCAAAAAACATTAATCATAAAACTACACTACTCATGTATATACCCTGATAATGGTGAAATAATTTCTAATTATGAGATAATATGTTTAGTGGAATAATGATGTAAATACATATATATAATTTTAATAGTTTGAAATATTTGTCATTTGATATGTTTTTTTCAAAAAGATATAAGTGAAAATGTGATACTTTTACTCTCATTCATGGTACGTATCTTGAAACCAATTTGTAATTTCATTATAATACATTTTTGAGATAATCTTGTTACATATTGACTTATAAAACCTAAATCATTTCTTTTTGAAAAGTTGATGATTCATTTTTCATTTAGATGTTTGAGTCAACTATTTAATTTTAAACCTTATGAACTCATTAATAACACCATAAAAGTTTAACATCATTAAATCCATTAGAAGACAAGAAACCCCTGATGAGAGAAAAAATTCAACAATATTATCTCATTCATACCAAGTATGTAAGCATTGTTCTAGATTTCATTTTAATAGAAGTTTTAAGTGAGTGTATGTATCATTCATTTCATTGGGAATAAGTAAATATTTTTATGAGGGGACTATAAGGTATTATCATATCATTTAAGAATATAGTATCAAAAGTTATTTTACATTATAATTCTTGTATTTTTATTATTATATAATAAAATAATGTACATAATATATATATATAAAGAAAATTGTTAGAAGAATTGGGATTTAAAGAAGAATCAATCATTATTTTCATATACTTGAGTTGCGAACCATTGAAAAAACATTACCAGAGGGATTAATATGGGTGAAACATTTTATAAGGAAATGATTGAGGAACTTTTAATTTAATTGTGAATTATAAATAATGTAATCTACTATAAGAATCACATATCCTAATTGGACCAATAAATATTTATATTATTAATCACTAAACCTTAATCATATAATAACCCTATCAAATTCATCATAATTTGTATTGAATATTTCTCTCAAAGTTGAGAATTTAGATAAATGGAATTCTTATGAACATAATAAATATAATTTAGTATTAATAATAACTCTAAATAAATGATCCTTGAGCGGTGATTGAAATATTTCATGGAAGGTAAGTCATAAGTATCAATTGATAATAATTATTTTCTAAAATATGAGATTTAATGCGAAGAGATATTAGGAAAATTGGGTATATTAAATAAATATTCTATGTTTCATGGATAATTAGTTATCATGGTTTTTTAATTATAATTTGTGTTTTTTGATATTGTAAGAATAATAAATTTCTTGAATTCACTTATAATCATTTAATAGAAGAAAAATATAATAATTATATGGAAATTGATGAAGTTATATATTTTCATATTTATTCTAAAATTTCACATTTCATATCTGTATAATAATTTACAAACCATGTGAATTTATAACATTTTAAGTTTTCTGTGTTTTATTTACTATTAGTTATATTTTGGTAATTATGTAATTTAATGATATTAATATCATTTTTTCAATTTTATTAATGTTTAAAAAACCTCATTTTTTATAATTTTGATGACTATAGGTTATTTAATAGTCAATATAGGCCAAGTAAGTCTTAAAAACCAATTTAGCTGCATTTTTTACTTTCATGTGGTAGATTTTGATAAGGTAAAATTACCCTAAAGAGAAGTATGTGAAGATGATCTTTAGTGGTTTCAATCAGCGACATGGACTTGTTGATACCTATAAGAGAATTTTATAAGATGATATGACGTAATCTCTATACATAAAAGTAATCTTGTTGATATAACTTGGATGTTATTAATAACAAAATATAGATATAACTTCTTGTAATTGAATAATTACATATCACACACCAATATCATAGGTCAAAGAAAACATGAATCAAAGGGAAATAACATATCACCAAAGATAAAATAAAATACACAGGGATATGAATCAAATTTCCTTAATTATATAAAGATATAATAAAACAACAAGAATACCTTTTTGATGAAAAATTACAATGATGTGATTTATTGATTTTTAAATAGAAATCCTATTTCAATTATTGAATTATGAATCAAGGAGATTCAAGAATCATTGTAGTCATTAAATAAAGTGGAGGATATCATCTACTCTAAAAGATTCATGGTTTAGACTCATGATATCACCGATAATTGCATTGAAAAATTAGATACCATTGTTTATATCATGCATATATCACTGGTTGTGACTATAAAAATTAATTGAAATACATACATAAATATATAAATTGTATTCCATGTTTTAAGAGTAATTATAAAACAAAAACACGACATAAACATGTTATATAATAGAAAATGATGTTTTAAATCATTTCATGATGATCAGTTACAAACATTATGAAAGATAGAATATAGTTTAGATGTAATACCAATCTATGGTTAAACCTATCACATTGATAAAGTCAAAATGACACATTGAAGACATTCATGTAGAATCATATTATATACAAGTGACTATTTAAAAATTTGCTTAATTGTTTAACAACATTTCTAGATATCCCCCAATAAATTATAGGGAATAGAAGATATTATGGGTTTTGTTGATACTTCTAGGCAATAATGTACTTTATTTAGAAAGGGTACATGGTATATAACATTCATATGTCCAAGTTGATAGATCACCGCCACTACAATCCATGTAGATGAATATCAATAGAATAGGTGTAATTTGGGAATTTTGTTTTTTAATATTAAAGGAATAGAGAGAGATATCAAATTAAGTCATTCTCTCCGAATGTAATATTTTATTGTTTTTAAATTTTTCATTATATAATATGGTTTACTATGATTCTTGAAATTCTTATTATAATAATTCTATTATTTATTTTTTCCTTTTATTTTTATAGTGTGTAATTTAAATGAGGATTCGGTGGTTGTGACGTTGTTATTTTTCCCACACTGTGATATTTTCTTCTTTCACAGAATGTTCCTAATATATTTCTATTTCATGTTTTGTTATTCATGTGATATAGTTGAGTGAATCAAGAAATTATTGATAAATAATTTTGGTTATATGTTCTAGGATTCATTCTTTGGAACTATTTGATTGATATATAATTATCTTGTTTGAGTATTCTAGGAAGGATCTATGATCCAATTTATCAATAAATCAACCAATAGTTGCTAAGTGGTTCTACCTATTCACACCAAATAGGTTAAGTTCACTCATTTTTCATAGTGTTTTACTACATAAATTATAAATCTTGCGAGAAGAGACTGAATGAGTTGTATTGTGTTTATTTATTGAGGGGGAATTAATCTAGAACATTCTTAAGTGGTCAATGATTGAATGAAACTATAAAATATCTAGAAAATTAATCATTTTTCAATGATTAACTTTTTATCATCTATTTCATCCTTTTATATTTTTTTCTCTAACCTAGACCATTTTAACTAATTTAATTTTAAAGAATAAAATAAATTAATCACATAAAATAGAATCAAGTGTTTTAGGCTGCCTTGAGAGATGACATTTATTTATATAACATTGAATTCATTATTTATATTTTTATAATTTTTATTTGAAATGATCACAATAACTATAAATCAATATAAAAACCCTTTAAAACAACTACTAAGGTATAAATATATATTTTCCTAGTCTCTTCCTCTTACAAGTACATGACCTTAAACATTACATATTCTAGTTAATTTAACTAGAATTCACTTTTTTACATTCCCAAAGATCTTTTCAGTTTATAGTTTTAGAGAATAAAGAAATAATTCATACATATCAACCCATATTAATAAAAAGTTAGTATTTCTAATATAGTATCCATTTATTCCATAATACAAATGTTTTTAATAAAACATGAATTATTTTCATAAATAATTATCCCAATATTCATCTAGGATTCTAATTTTCTCTTACCTATCCATTAAACTTGTGTAAAATATTTTAATACATGGGATTACCACAAAAATATCAGTAAGGAACAAAAAAATAAGGAACGAAACCCTTAGTTTAATAATACATATAAACATAGGAATTCATTTCACAAAGACATACTTCTCACCCATAAAGTATCATATACTTACTTTGTGAAAAAAAATATTTCCATAAAAAATAGAAAACATAATTAAAACCATGAAGGTAACTTGGGGAATAAATTACTTATGATGTTCACCCTTGAGGATTCCATTTTATTTATATCCATCGTGGCTACCTTACAATGTAACCATCATGGAGACCTTATGATATAACCCTCATAGCTTCCCGATGGTGTAACCATTGCGGTTATAGTTGGGGTAACCATACGGTCGACCGCCAACATAAACATAAATGATGCATTATAAGGAGATATTATTGTCACCCTTCATCATAAATAATACCCAAGAACCATAAGAAATCATAAAACCTGAATACTTGCATCATTAAAATATTCCATTTATGATTTGTAAAAAAAATTAGAAGAGGATTTTTAAAGAAAATGACCTTCACCTCGTGTTCATCTTACTTCAAATGTGTTAATACCACATGTATAATGGTTTAAAGAGTGTTATTAATATATTATAGAACCATATTCATATTTTTATTTACTTATATGATATTCTAATAACATATTTTAAATAATTTATTAATAATATTTTTTATTATTATTTATGGGGTATTTATTTAATGGTTTCCATGGTTGGTTTATTATCGATTTTCTGGTCGAATGGGAAAAAACTATAGATGTTGAATTAAATATCATTAATATGTTTCTATAATTTTAAATGATATGATATATCATTTTTTCAGATATGATGATGAATCATTAGATAAAACAATAATGAAAATAATTTAATTTATTTTGTTAGGTTTTACGACCATACTGAATATATATCATTTGATTCAATATTAGTATTATATATTTGTTACATAACTTTAAATAACATATAATATGTATAATATTATTTAACCATAATAATGGTTTTATGACCATCTTTGAAGGAATTAAAAGAAAATGAAAATTCGACATCCACGATGGTGGTGAGTCAACATGTCATAGACGATTCTTTCATTTTCTAGAATGAGAGGAGAATAGGGTGGGTTTTAATGATAGATATTCCATTAACAAAATAAAATTCTATTATATGTGTGATACTGTCACAACCCGTCCCCCGGGGCCCGTGTTGTGACTAGCGCAATCCCGCCTTCCATAGGCTAGGGGCTGGCAACTAGCACCAAAGGAATAACTTCATAAAACTAGGAAGGCATTGCCTTTAAATCTTGTAACACACACACACACACAATAAATCACACAGTTGGATACAAAACACCAAGTAAACTGTGTAACAAAAGAGTCCTGAAAGTAAAAGGGGCCGGAATACAAGCCCAACTAGAAAGTACAAGTACAATAGTGATACAATACAACTAAAACAAAGTAAAGACAACTACTATATCATCCTCTATGGTTCCTACCTGAAGGGTAGGTATAAATTGCCTCGTCAGCACTTCACGCTCATCCATATCCTCCACGTATCATCATGCCATATGGTCCACCTACGGGTACCGTCCAGTCCTGGTACTCTCAGCTTCAGTCAGCACTGTCCGTCGTTTTCATCCAACACAACAAGGTGCGGGCATAGCACATGCAGGGGTGAGTATTACAATACTCAGTAGGGACCCTGAGACCCTCAAGGTCTCACAAAAACCTACCAAGGATAAAGCACAAAGAATGAAATCAACATATAACCCTACTTATGTATATGCCCATACATATACGTAAGTTTTCAAGTGATCGATCTCAATCATGAGGAAAACATAGAAAAAATGAATCAGATCAACCAGGATTTTATTCTTGGTGTAGTATCAAGTAACATCTCCAGTCACATTGTCAAAACCTCAGCTGTTGGATAACTCCTCCTCTATCGAGTATAGTGGGCCTGCCGCGACACCAAGCACACTTTCCACTAACCTTGGACTACTGAGGTACTTCTCCTATCGAATACCGTGGATCTGTTGCATCACCAAGCATGATCCCCACCATGGGTCTACCACGTCACTAAGCGCGCTCCCTCTCATAGCCTGCTGAGGTATTCCTACTATCGAGTACAATGGGTCTGCTATGACACCAATGCGCTCCCCACTGTGGGTCTTCCACGACACCAAGGTGCTCCCCACTGGGCTAGTCGAGTCACTCCGAGTCGAAATGGTCAGCAGTCATCAGGTGTCAGTCAGCTACTGGGTCTCTACACTATGCTCACTCGCCTCAGGAAGGATCCGCTCCACGAGCTAATGTTCGATACTCCAACTATCATAAAGTCCCATGAATAAGTATCTCAAAGGTCTGCCACGTCATAGGGATCTCAACGAAATAGATGGCGTGTCAATCGAACAACTGGTCTATGAGTTATTATACTTTTAGTCATGAGGGCCTGGTTGAATTTGTGCTCGATCCAACCAGACCATTTACCATCTCAAAACAAAACTCTAGTGGAGTATACTCAAAGGGACAGTCTCATTCCAAGAATTCCAGCACCGCTGACGGTTCTTCAAACAGACGTCAGGAGCCAAAGATATGGCCGAAGGAGCATAAATAGGTCGTAGTGGGCCCGAGTTTGGTTCGACCCAGTCGGAACGACCTAGTTCAGGTCGACTCGGCCTGGCCCGCTGGATCAGGCTGATCCTGAGATGCGGCCCGGTCCGATGGGGGTCTCTCAAGCCACGAGGGCCATGAGGGGCCGTGGAGCCGCGGGTGCTGCGGGGCAGCTCGGCCGTGGGGGTGCCTCGAGGGAGCGTGCCGGTTTGGCTGGGGTGCCGCGGGGGCATGGGCCAGTTTAGCTGAGGCACCATGAGGGGCGTGGGGCGGAGGCTCATCTCGGCAGTGGTTCGGCTCGACAGCAGCGGTTCGGTGGTGGTGTGGAGCGATAGAGGCCGTGGGAGGCGGAGCACCGTTGCCTTTGTTGCCTTCCTCCATTTTGAAGAACACCTAAATTCTACATAAGGATTATAGAGAGGATGGGCCATGTTAGTTTGGAATACACTCTCCACATTATGGAGGTAGAAAGTGGCTCATCATAAACATGAGCGGAGAACATCAAACCCTCCCGCAATGATTGTTTCCCGCGCATAAAAGAAAACATCTGTGTTCTTTGTTTTAAAGAAATGAAGAAGTTGGGAATATAATCATACACAAAATACACCCCTACCTTGTTCGTTGTTGAGGTTGGTGCAAGGAAGAAGGGGACGTCTTTGACATTCATCTTGTCCGCCACACACCACCTATCCCGAGCTCGTGCGTCGATTCTTCGCTGCCGAAGACGTTCCTTGTCAGTGTTCTTCGTCGGTGGAGCGTTCTTCGTTGGTGGAGTTCATTCTTAGTTGGAGAGCATAATCCTCCAAGTGTTGGGCATCGCGTCACTTTACAAGTGCTTCATCTCTTTATGAAGTCGTCCCAAATCCTCCTCCCAAGCTCTATATATATAGGATATGGGGAAGGTAGGTAATGATCATTGAATTTATGATGGTTCGTTTATTACAAACCCTCCTAAATTCCAATGATGTTGTTACTTAATTTAAAAAGGGGGCAAGCCAATTAACTAAGTTGGAACCATTAAAGGTATGTGTGTTGGCACAATTAATGTGGAGGAATCTCAATAGGTTCCTCCACATTAATGAGGGAGTTGAGGTTTTTCTCCTAATTAAATGGGGGGGGCGTTTCAAGGGGGTTTAATCCGGGTGGTCCCCACCACCATATCCATTCATGGGAGGTTAGGCTAGGTGGTCCCTACCAACATAACATCTCATGGGAGGTTAAGGTTTGGTGGTCCCCACTACCCACTTCCACATGGAGGTTTAGTTCCGGTGGACCCCCCTCCCAACATCCACATGGGTGTTGCAAATAAAAATAAAAATATCACAAACTTTTATTTTTATTTTATTCCATCACATAAAACCCAAAAACTAACTTTCACCCTCGACCAACTGTCGTCAAGGTGAAAGTATCTTAAAGCAAATACCGGCGTTGTGAGTTCAATGGTGCCCTTGGATTTCAATTCCGAGAACTGGTTTAAAATTTATAAAAACCTACTCGTACGTTTACTGAACGTACCCGAACAAAAGTTTATAAATTCATTCCGAGAAATCTGAGCCTCTGAATCAGGTGCCGTAAATTTTCACGGACTCGTAAAATTTCCATTTATTTTAAAAATAATTACATGTAAATTCTGGGTCTTTATATTCTCCCCACCTCAGGGCTCTACATCCCTATAAGCCACAACTCAAACTAGATAAACAAGTGGGGGTACTCAGCACGCATCTGAGCCTCCCGATATCATGTGCTCTCCTGGAGGTTCCTATGCAGCTAGAGAAGGTGCACCATAGGTATCGATCATCCATGAAGGACCTCCTCCTGTTGATCCCCAATCTCTACTGGAACCTCTGTAAAAGTGGACCCATCATTGACCTCTTGCTCTCCATGGTTGATGTTGTGAGAAGGGTCGTGAATGTATCTCCTCAGCTGGGATACGTGGAAGACGTTGTCCACCCGGTGCAACTGAGGTGGAAGAGATAAGCGGTATTCCACCTCACCAACTCTACTGAGAACCTGAAAAGGTCCGATGAACCTCGTATATAACTCGCTACCTTGGCCAAATCTCTACAAACCTCATCAAGGTGAGACCTGAAAAATATGTGGTCGCCATCCTCGAACTCTAGAGGTATCTATCTCCTGTCGGCATATGACTTCTGCCTGCTCTGTGCAGTATTCATCCTCTCTTAGATGATCTTCACCTTCCCTATGGTAGCCCATACCGTCTCTGGTCCCACAAGTGCTGACTCCCCTGGGTCAGTCCCGCACAAAGGTGATCTGCAAGTTCGCCCGTACAATGCCTTGAAAGGTGTCATCCCAATGGTGGAGTGATATTTGTTGTTGTATGAAAACTTCACCAAACGAAAGTGATCCTCCCAGCTATGAATGAAGTCAAGGAAACAAGCATGCAACATATCCTCGAGGGTGTGAATGGTACGCTTAGTCTGGCCATCCGTCTGAGGATGGAAGGCGGTGCTCAAACGAAGCTGCGTCCCTAAATCCTCCAGCAACCCCTTCCATAGCTGGGATGTAAAACGTGTATCACGATCAGAGAAAATCGTCATGGGTACTCCATGTATCCTCAAAATCTCCTGCACATAGAGTTTTCCCAAAAAATCTACTAAACCCTAGTCTTTGATTGGTAGAAAGTGGGCTGACTTGGTCAGTCAGTCGACGATCACCCAAATAGAGTCATGTCTCCTAGATGTACGTGGAATTCCTATCACAAAATCCCTGAATATCCCATTACACTTTCACTCTGGGACCTCTAAATGCTGAACCAAGCCTACCGGTACCTGATGTTCCTCCATCACTTGATGACATGTGAGGCACCGAGAGACATACTCTGTAACTTCTTTCTTCATTCCCTACCACCAGTGCTGTCATCGGAGATCCTAGTACATCTTCTCCACTCATGGATGTACCGCTAGAGTGGATGTGTGGAACTCCCTCAACACTTCATCCTGAAGTGACATGGGTACCATGGTACGTCCTCTGAAGAAGATGGCATGCTCCCAACCTTCATAAAATCCTTCAGGTGCCTATCCTGTGGATATCTGAGCACATCGAGCCTCACAGTCATGGTCCCCACATTGCGCCTCCCTGTTTCGCTGAAGAAGTGGGGGAGTGTCTGTAAGAGACTGAAGAAAAGTTTCTCCCTCCCGATCGACAAAGGATATATGCAAAGTTTCCATCTTCTTTGTCGCTCGCCTAGCAGTTGTATACCAGACCTCCTCCTAAGTGCATCTTCTACAACGTTCCCCTTACCAAGAGTATAGACTATCTCAAAGTGATAGTCCTGAAGAAACTCAAGCCAACATCGTTGTCTCTGGTTTAGGTCCTTCTAAGAGAAGATATACCTGAGACTCTTGTGATCAGAATACATGGTAAAACGCACGCCCATCAGATAATGTCTCCACATCTTTAAGGCGAGGACCACTGCTACTAACTCCAGTTCATGGGTAGCATAGTTCTGCTCATGATGTCTCAACTGCCAAGAACCATATGTGATCACTGCTCATTCCTGCACCAAGACACATCCAAGTCTGGTACCTGATATGTCGCAGTAGACTACGTACCCTACGCCTTCATCTTGAAGCATCAAGATGGGGGCACTAGTCAGCCTCTACCTTATCTCCTGAAAGACCTGATGGAATCTCTCTGACCACACAATGGGTCTCCCCTTATTTTTCAAGGCTGATAGTGGTTCTGCAACTCTGGATAACTCTGTCACAAACCTCCGGTAAAAACCAGCAAAACCCAAGAAACTTTGTACCTCTATAACACTCCTGGGTGGCTCCCAAGAAAGTACCACCTCAATCTTTGCTGGATCCATCAAAACTCCAGCCTCCTAAATGACATGTCCTAGAAAGTGAACCTCTCAGATCCATAAATGGAACTTTGAGAGCTTACCATATAGATGGTTCTCTCAGAGTGTGTCCAGTACTACCTGAAAATGATATGCATGCTCCTCCTCAGTAGTTGAGTAGATCAGAATGCCATCGATGAAGACCACTACAAATCGATCAAGGTATGGATGAAAGATCTTGTTCATGAGTCCCATTATCAATGTTGGAGCGTTGTTCATGCTGAATGGAATAACCCATGACTCGTTATGGCCATACCAACATCTGAAGGTCGTGTTCTGCACATCTTCGTCTAGAACTCTAAGCTGGTGATAACCTAATCCGAGGTCTCTCTTTGAGAACCATTGTGCTCCCTTCAGCTGATCAAAGAGGTAGTCAATCCTCGGGAGTGGTTACTTGTTCCTCAAGGTCACCTGGTTCAGGCACCGATATTCAACACAACGCCTTATTCTCCCATACACCTTCTTGGAGAACAGAATCAGGGCTGCCCAAGGAGAAACACTGGGCCGGATGAATTCATTCCCTTGCAAATCCTCTAGCTGTACCCAAAGCTCATGAAGCTCCGCAGGAGCCATCCGATATGCTGGTGTAGATATCGGTGTAATCCTGTGGTAAACGTCAATGTAAAGTCCACCTCTCTTCGAGGAGGTAGACCTGGAACATCATCAAGGAAAACATATGCATACTGGTCCATCACTACAGGATAACTCAGACTCTCCACATCAACAGCTCTGAGGGTAAGGCTAGCCAACTAATGAGTGATTAGCTGCACTCTCCTCCGGGTAATTCCATCCTGCGCTGCAAAGGCTCCCTTCTCACCAGTGAAGGTAAACCTGGTCTCATCTATGCGGACACACCACACTTTGAACCTAAGACAATCTATCTGAGCATGGGTTGTAGATAACTAGTCCATACCCAAGATGAAGTCGTAAGGCCTCGACGCCGCTACAAGGAGATACCAGCCGATGCTCTCGCCTCCCAGAGTAAGCTCGCACTGCTGACACCAGTTCATAATCATCGAATCTACTCCTGTAGGAGTCTCTACCCATAAGGTTCGAGGAAACGACACCATCAGAATCTTTGAGCTCCAAACTGGGGTAATGGAAATGAAATAATGATTGGAACCTAAGTCTATAAGTACTACAGCTAAGGTAGAGTAGACACAGATCATACCTCGTATCATCTCTGGAGTGCCATGATCATAAGCTTTAGCTACCTGGAGCTGAGCTCTCCCCTATCCACCTGCTCCCAATGGTCGGGGTGGACCTCCTGATGGTGGTGGTTGTAACATATCGAAACATCTCCCACCAACAGCTACACAACCATATCCTCTGCCACGCCCGCCTTCTCCCTACGGACTGCCTCGATCAAACCTCTCTCTCTGCCTGGGTGGTCCTTCAACTATATTCTGATCATCCATATGGTGGGTCGGACAGTCACGAGCCATGTGACCATGCCTTCCATATGCGTAACACTTCCCACTCCTGGCATGTCTGTCTCCGCTTCGGGTTCCCCGCACAACCGATCCTGAGTCATGTGATCATCCACCTGTAGGTCTGGTCCTCATGGACCTCTATGACATATATCTGCTTAAAACTGCAGAAGACTGCTCTATGTGTTGACTGGTGGTGGATCTCACTACTGGAGACTACTCAACAAGGAAAATATCCACTAGGAGGGCCCTCTCTAACACCCCGCCTACGTCAGGATGCTGAGTGAGATCACCGAAGAAATGATCTCCCATCTGAGTCCATGCTCAAAGGTCAGGGCCCTGAAGAAAGGGTCACGCACTATATCGGTGGAGTAATGTGAAAGTTTAGTGAACGTTTCTGAGTACTGAGCCACAGTCTTACTACCCTGTTGTAGATGAAGTATCCCCTGTATGTGCACTACGGGAAGCGTTGCTGGAACAAACTCTGCCTAAAATAGGCTCTCGATGTCTGCCCAGAGAAGCATCAAATCGTCGCGAACCTAGATCATCAAACTCCACTATCTGCCTGCAGCTGCTTATGAAAGGCTTGTAACAAGAATCACAATGAGGTCAGCTAGTGTCCCTACGAGTCAAAATACTCTCACCACAGCCTGCAGCCAATCCTCAGCCGCTTTTGGGTCCATCTCTCCCATGAACCTTGGTGGCCTCTGGCACTAGAACTCGTGCTACGCGCTCAAGTGGTGTGCATCGTCGGCTACTGGGGCTTGTGTCATCGATGGCCCAATGGGGAGTGGTACCATTGTTGCCTCCGCTGAAAAAAAGTCCTGCACCGAGGCCTCATCGCTTAGTGGGATATCAATGCGTTCAACTCTCAAAAATCTAGATGGATGTCTGCGTGGAGGCATCCTGAAAAGAAACAGGTGCGCTACGGTCAAAAAGTTATACCTGGTGAGATGACCTTGTGAGCTGACTTAAAGAAAACTTTTGAAAACACACACGCAATATGTGTTCTCGTGCACTGAGTCGGAAATCAGTAGTCAGTGTCCTGCTGTATGGATACATCGGTCGCCACACCTACACTAGACTCCCTAAACTGAAAACCACACTCACTACACTTAACAATATTTCTTCAAAGAAAAGATCAGAGTCTTAAGTTGTATGTTAGAACCGACTCCTATGATACCAATTTGTCATGACCCATCCCCTGGGGCCTGGGCCGTGACTACCCCAAACCTGCCTTCCATAGCCCAGGGGCTGGTGACTAGCACCAAAGGCGTAACTCCCTAAAACTGGGATGGAATTTTCTTTAAATCTGATAACACACACAAGAAAGCACACAACTGGATACGAAACACCCAGTAAACTGTATAACAAAAGAGTGATGAAATTAAAAAGGGCCAGAATTCGAGCCCAACTAGAAAGTACTAGTACAATAGTGATACAATAAAACTGAAAGAAAAAGGAAAGACAGCTAGTGGATCATCCTCCAGGGTTCCTACCTGAAGGGTAGGTATAGACTGCCTCCTCAGCACTCCACGTCTATCTGTCTCCTCTATGTATCATCACGATGTATGGTCCACCTCCAGGTACCATCCAGTCCTGGTATTCTCAGCCTCATTCAGCATTGTCCGTCGTCTGCATCCAATATAATAAGGTGTGGGAATAAGATGTGCATGGGTGAGTATACGAATACTCACTAGGGACCCCAAGACCCTCATAGTCTCACAAAAATCCACCAAGGATAAACTAAAAAGAATGAAATCAACAGATAACCCTACTTAGGTATATGCCCATACTTATACCTAAGTTATCAAGTGGTCCATCTCAATCATAAGGAAAACACAGAAAAACTGACTCAGCTCCACCAGGATTTTATTCTAAGGGTTGAATATCCCCAGGACACCTGCATGACACTTCTTTCCCCAACTTTAAACTTGGGCGACCAACACCCTTTCTCACCCAAATCACCTTGGACACGTAGAAAACAACAGCAGCACAAATTCAACTTGTGCGACCCACCACCACTTGCGCGACCACTACACCTGCGCGACGAGAGCTCTGATTTTCTCTAAGTATGAACTTCATAAAGAATGAGGATAGGTCGACCTGTATTTATAGGCATTTGGATACCCTTCATGATGGCGTGCAAGTCTTCCCTTGGTGCCCAAGTTTCGATGCACAAGTCACTTGCGCAACCAACCATAAAACTTGGGCGCCCCTTATCCCTTTTACATGTTTTAATGTTCTGATCTTGAAAAAAATTAGGCGCGTAAGTTTTCTCTCCTTTAAGTACACAGCTCGCAAGTCCCTTTTCCAAAAACGGTGCCACCTTCAATACTGTTATCTGATTGTTTTGTATGATCAGTTTTCTAACACACATTTAGAGCTTCCACTAAGGATTGACAGTAAACACAAACCATAATCTAATTCATGCATATAACAACCATATTTCTAACAATATCCCCCATTTGGGTTTGTTGGAAATCAGTAAATAAATTCAATAGGGCACCATCCATGGGCAAACCACAAACGCAAGAATCAACTTAGCCAACACTCTAAGTCTACGTGAGCAATGCTCAGTGTAGAAAACAAGAAAAGAAGCTTGAATTGGGTTCCCATCCAATGTATTTCTTCCCAACCTATCACTAACACTGAATTCTCAATGTGTCACAAAATCATTACATGCTTGAATTTATTCATTTATCCCCCATTGACAATAAATCCAAATACCAATAATTGTTCATTGGTCATCTCAAACCACACTCCCCCTATATAGTATCTCCCCCACAAACCTGGATCGCATCCATAAATAGATTAAAAAAAATTAACATAACTGGGGAGATGGGTTTTTCATAACCTCCTTATGCACTGGAAGGTGGATGAACACCAAGGTTCAACAGATGCTTCTCAAACACAGCCTCTAAGAGTGGTTTGGTTAGGATATCCACCACTTGCTCATCAGTTCCCACATGATCCATTCTAATCACTCCTTGCTCAAATTTTTCTTTGATAAAGTGATACCTGATTTCAATATGTTTTTTACAAGAATGCTGGACATGATTCTTCATAAGATCAATTGTTCTCTTATTATCACAATAAATTACCATTGGTTGCTTCACTTCATCATCAATATCTGTAAGTTGTTGCTTCATCCATAGTAGTTGAGTGCATACCTTTTTGATAGAGATATACTCAGCTTCAGTAGTACTAAGAGAAGTACTTTCTTGTTTCTTGCTCAACCATCCAACATATTTATTTCCAATATATAATGCTCCACCACTGGTGGACATTCTGTCAACTACATCTCCAGCCCAGTCAGCATCAGAAAATGCTAATAATTCACTGCCTCTTCTGGCAGCAAAGTATAAGCCACAATTTGTGAGTACCTTGAATATACCTCATGATTATTTTTACAGCTGTCATATGTTCCTCCTTTGGATTACTCTGAAAGCGGGCCTCTAGACAGGTTGCAAAGACAATATCTGGTCATGTCGCTGTCAGGTATAGTAGGCTCCCAATTATCCTCCTGTACATAGTGGGGTCTACAGATTCCCCATCCTCATGCTTTCCAATTTTGGTTCCAACTATAATCGAAGTTGATATTGGTTTTGAGTCTTTCATATTAAACTTCTTCAGCAGCTATCTTGCATACTTTTCTTGAGAAATGAAAGTGTAATATTGCCTTTGAATCACCTGCATCCCCAAGAAATATGTGATCTCCTCAATCATAGACATTTCCAATTCTGATTTCATGTGATTGGAAAATTCATCCATTGATTTTTGCCTGCTACCACCAAAGATACTGTCATCAACATAGACTAGAACCATGCACTGATCTTTTGGAGAATTCTTCATGTATAGATTGTGGTATACTCCTCCTCTTTTGAATTCTAGCTTCTTAAGATACGAGTCCATCTAGGAATACCTTGCTCGTGGTTCCTACTTTAAACCATATAGATATTTCTTCAGTTTTCAGACCTTTGTTTCATCAGTACCAAGAAAAAAACCCACTGGTTGTTCAATGTGGACTTATTCTTCGAGTACACTATTCAAGAATGCTATCTTGACATCCATTTGATTTACTTTATATCCTCTATGGAGTTCCAGGGAAAGGAAAAGCCTGATTGACTCCATTATATCCACTGGAGCAAATGTTTCTTCAACATCAATGACTTTAATCTGAGATTATCCTTTACATACCAGTCATTACTTGTTTCTAATAACACTTTCATGCTCATCAAACTTATTCTTGAAGATCCATTTTGTGCCAATCACATTGTGACCTTAGGGTCTCTATACAAGATCCCATTTCTGATTCTTGTCAATACAATATAACTCTTCATTCATGTATTTCACCCAGTATTCATCCTTTTCAGCTTATTCAAATGTGGATGGCTCCACAACTGACAGAAATGCAGATTGCGTGATTTTCCTCATCGTCCTTGTTTATGTGGGTGCACTCCTATCCCCAATTATGTTAGATGGATCAATCTCAGCTCTTCGATTTCTTCTATGAGGTTCTATTGAATTATATCCAGCCATAGTTTCTTCTTCAGATTCTTCTTCTGAGTCGACATCATGATGTGGCTACTGAGTGTTTTGTACATCTTCCTCTATTTCTGTATTTGTATTTTCTCCATGTTCACTTTCTTCCTCACTTTCTATCACATCAGCATATGAATTCCTTGAATCATTTGTGGTTTTCTCTTCTACTATCTTAACATCACTACTTTCCACAATACTTCCTAATCGCTTGTTGAATCACTTGTAGGATTTGTTGTTCATTGAGGATCCAAGGAAAATTCCTTCATCTTCATTATCACCATACTTCCCTTGATTTACTTCTTTGTTTCTAATGAAGCATTTTCTTCCAAAAACATGAAATTATTTCAAAGAGGGCTTCCTTCCATGCCACAATTCATATGGTGTCTTCGTCTCACCCATATAAAGTCCAGTTATTTTTTGAATATACACTACAACTTGAACAACCTCCTTCCAGTATTATCGTGGAATACGACTCTCAATCAACATAGTTGTGCCATGTTTTTCACCTGTCGATTCCTATATGCAACAACTCCATTTTGCTGTGGAGTTCACACAACAGCTACCTCATGTTGTATCCCAGGCTTCTACAGGTAAATTTCAAATTTAATGGATGTGTATTCCCCTAAATTTTAGATCACAACACTTTGATTGTTCATCTAGTATCATTCTTGGAGATTCGCTGTAGACCCCGAAAAACGCATCCCCAAAATTTTCCAAATGCTTCCATACATGATCCAAGATCGTAGTCCATTTCTCAAGCTTCGATTTGGTAGGTCGTAGGGCCTGAACGGAGTTACGGATTAGGAGTTATGGACGTTTGAAGTTGGGCTGGAAATCTGGTTCGCGAAGCCCATTCGCGAAGCCCCCTCCGTGATCGCGGAGCGCCGCCGCGAAGTAATGAGGCGAGAGGCTCCGCGAACCCGTTTGACATTTGCGATGTGCCACGAAGACCCCTCGCGAAGCACTAATGTGAAGCACCGATGCGAAGCACCCGTGCAGCGCGGTCCCGCGAAGCCCCGCCGCGAAGCGGCCCCGACCATCGCGGCCTCGCGAAGCACCAGAGGCGGTGATGCTCCGCGAACGCATTTGATGTTCGAGAGCACACCGCGAAGCTCCTGAGGCGGCGCGGATGTTCTGCTTCGCGGCGCCCCTTCCTATAAATACCCAGCTCACCCCCCTTCTCAAGGAGGACGGCCACGACCACTTCACCCCTTGGGTGGCCGAGCGGAGCTCCGCATTGCAGCTCCGCGAAGCCATGCTCCGCGAGCAGCTTCCTTCGCGTTGCTGCTCTGCGAGCCGAGACTCCAGGAGTCCATGCTCCGCGAGCCTATGCTCCGCGATGCTGCTCCGCGAGACCAAGCTCCGCGAGAGTCCTTTGCTCCGCGAGCCCTTGCTCCGCGATTCTGCTCCGCGAGACCATGCTCCGCGATGCTACTCCGCGAGACCAAGCTCCGTGAGACCCCTTTGCTCCGCGAGAGACCATTGCTCCGCGAGGCCATGATCCGCGAAGCTACTTCGCAAGACCAAGCTCCGCGAGACCCCTTTACTCCGCGAGAGACTATTGCTCCGCGAGGCCATACTCCGCGAAGCTACTTCGTGAAGACCTATTCTTCGCGAGGATCCCACCTTCGCGCCCACCGGTCCATACCGCGGGGGCTGCGCCCCCGCACCCCCACTCGGGGTCAGTGCCGGTCCCTTCGCTACCGTCACAGACCCCCATGAAAAATGGAGAGTCGCACCGCGAACTTTTCGGGCCGGGATGCCGGGATTTTCCATTGCGCCCTTATGCGCTCCCACCTACCACCCATGGAACACCATGATTTGAGATACCCCCCCACACACCATGGAACACCTTGAGTTGACATATTCCTCTTGGTTTCATTCCATGTCGTGAGTTGAGATTCTCATCGTCAATTCCCCGGGTACCTTGAGTCGAACCATTCCTCAGGTAACTCCTCCAAACCCAATCACTTGGCTCCTATGCCAGGTTCAACCAGAAAGGGCTGCCTTGCGTAAGTCCCAACACCAACCATTTCTAGGCACCTTCTGCCTAATAGTCCTTTCTACATGACTATAAACTGTAGTAATCCTTATGTTCCAAACATAGGATTCCTCTTTCCCTACACGAGAGATGCCTCCTGCTCCTAGCATGAGATGCCAATAGTCCTACCTACATGACTCTAAACTGTAGTATTATCCCTATCTAACAAATGATAGGATGACTCTTTCCCTAAACGAGAGATGCCTTGTGCGCCAAGCATAAGATGCCTAACGCCATGATCACAGTGGCGTAACATCAAGAGCGGTGGAATCCATTCAAACATTACATCACTCCACCTCACGCTTTGCGTGTCCTTCGTTTGGATCGTCATTCACTTCCAAGTCTGGAGGGACCCCCTAACAGTATGGATGCTCGACCTATGGTCCGCCTGCTGTCCTGGGCCAACGCCCTGGAAGACTGATCACGTCTAGAGGGACCCCCTAACAGTATGGATGCTCGACCTATGGTCCGCCTGCTGTCCTGGGCCAACGTCCCGAAGGATCGATCGACAACACTTGTGACATGGTCCCGTGTTTCGAACATGGTCAACGGTCGACCCTCATTTGTTGTCCTCATTTTTGGCTAACGTGATATGGATGCTGCGTTGCGAACATGGTCAGCAGTAATCCTCCATCACCACACCAATCTCACAACGTTCTGAATATTGGGCATGTGATTCACACTTTTCAACTCCCTTTGTTGGGATAGATTCCAACGCACTTGGCGTTATCCCGCTTGTGCACTTGCGCATAGGCACATACCTCAACCCACCAGTGAGTTGGGATGCCCTCATGGCCAGACATGAGGAAGACATTACGGGCAGCTTTAGCGTAAGCCCCATCCACCAGTGCCACTCCATAGAGACACCCGGGCAGCTTCCTAGCGTAAGACCCATTCACCAGTGCCACTCCATAGCGGCACCCGGGCAGCTTCCTAGCGTAAGCCCCATTCACCATTGCCGTTCCTTAGCGGCACCCGGGCAGTTTCCTAGCGTAAGCCCCATTCACCATTGCCGTTTTAATAGCGGCACCCGGGCAGCTTCCTAGCGTAAGCCCCATTCACCAGTGCCACTCCTTAGTGGCACCCGGGCAGCTTCCTAGCGTAAGCCCCATTCACCAGTGCCACTCTATAGCGGCACCCGGGCAGCTTCCTAGCGTAAGCCCCATTCACCAGTGCCACTCCATAGCGGCAACCGGGAAGCTTCTTGCATAAGCCCCATTCACCAGCGCCGCCCCATAGCGGCACACCCGAGAAGCTTCCTAGCGTAAGCCCCATTCACCATTGCCGCTCCATAGCGGCACCCGGGAAGCTTCCTAGCGTAAGCCCCATTCACCAGTGCCGCTCCATAGCGGCACCCGGGCAGCTTCCTAGCGTAAGCCCCATTCACCAGTGCAGCTCCATAGCGGCACCCGGGCAGCTTCCTAGCGTAAGCCCCATTCACCATTGCCGCTCTATAGCGGCACCCGGGCAGCTTCCTAGCGTAAGCCCCATTTACCAGTGCCGCTCCATAGCGGCACCCGGGCAGTTTCCTAGCGTAAGCCCCATTCACCATTGCCACTCCATAGCGGCACCTGGGCAGCTTCCTAGCGTAAGCCCCATTCACCATTGCCGCTCCATAGCGGCACACGGGCAGCTTCCTAGCGTAAGCCCCATTCACCATTGCCGCTCCATAGCTGCACCCGGTCAGCTTCCTAGCGTAAGCCCCATTCACCATTGCCGCTCCATAGCGACATCCGGGCAGCTTCCTAGCGTAATCCCCATTCACCATTGCCGCTCCATAGCGGCACACGGGCAACTTCCTAGAGTAAGCCGCATTCACCATTGCCGCTCCATAGCGGCACACGGGAAACTTCCTAGCGTAAGCCCCATTCACCATTGCCGCTCCATAGCGGCACACGGGAAGCTTCCTTGCATAATCCCCATTCATTATTGACATTCCTATGCAGCGGTAAGCCGTTGACAACCCTATCCAGCGGTAAGCTGTTGTGATCCCATGCATCGGTAAGCCGTTGACATCGTTTTGCAGCGGTAATCCATTGTGACCCAATCCAGCGGTAAGCCGTTGTGACCCAATTTAGCGGTAAGCCGTTCACACCCAATCCAGCGGTAAGCTGTTGAAACCAACCAATTGGCGGTATGCCGTCATCAGAAGAACTACGTGGTCTTTGATCCATGTCAAGGCATGGTACGTAGGAAGCCTCTTCAAGGCTCAAGCCCGAAATCATCATCATTCTTTTCTTTGGGCCTCCATACTGGAGTAAGTCCCAACACCATGGGCCGCCTAACGCGTAAGCCCCTCTTCGCTTCTCACGGACGCCCCCTTCACGACGTGATCGTCAGGTCCTTGCAACCTCTTGTTTATCACACCGAGCATGACTCACGTGGGCTTAGAGTGAGCACCGACCCTGACCACCCATCTTAGTGAACCGCGAGGTCTTTGATCCATGTCAAGGCATGGTACGTAGGAAGCCTTTGTGAGGTCAAAGCCCACCCGTCATTTCATGTCGGGTCTCACCCCCGTCCATCACGACGTTAAACTGCATTCTGGTCCAGTGGTAAGCCATTGCGACCCACCCCCATCCAGCACGACGTTAAACTGCATTCCGGTCCAGTGGTAAGCCATTGCGACCCATCCCATCCGAACTACGAGGCCTTTGATCCATGTCAAGGCATGGTACGTAGGAAGCCTCCACGAGGTTCAAGCCCACCAATAGTGGACCAAGGTCTACTTTCACGTCGGTTCACCGGCGAAACCCACCTGAACTACGAGGTCTTTGATCCATGTCAAGGCATGGTACGTAGGAAGCCTCCACGAGGTTCAAGCCCACCAATAGTGGACCAAGGTCTACTTTCACGTCGGTTCACCGGCGAAACCTACCTGAACTAAGAGTTCTTTGATCCATGTCAAGGCATGGTACGTAGGAAGCCTCCATGAGGTTCAAGCCCACTAATAGTGGACCAAGGTCTACTTTCACGTCGGTTCACCGACACACCCACCCGTCGTTTCTTCACGTCGGGTCCCATCTATGTCCAGAATGACGTTAAACTACACTCTGGTCCAGTGGTAAGCCGTTGCGACCCAACCCCATTTGAACTACGAGGTCTTTGATCCATGTCAAGGCATGGTACGTAGGAAGCCTCCACGAGGTTCAAGCCCACCAATAGTGGACCAAGGTCTACTTTCACGTCGGGTTTCACCCCCGTCCAGCATGACGTTAAACTACATTCTGGTCCAGTGGTAAGCCATTGCGACCCAACCCCATTTGAACTACGAGGTCATTGATCCGTGTCAAGGCATGGTACATAGGAATCCTCCCAAAGGTTCAAGCCCAACTCCCATCGGACCAAGGTCCATCTTCACGTCGGTACGCTGACGATGCCCATCGGACCAAGGTCCACCTTCACGTCGGTACGCTGACGACATTCATCGGGCCAAGGTCCAGCTTCACGTCGGTTTACTGGCACCATACCGAACTACGCGGACTTTGATTCCCTGCCACGGGGATACGTAGGAAGCCTCTTCAAGGCTCAATCCCAACTTCACCGTCGCCCATGCGATGGTCCCATTTCACTCCCCCTCCACTTCATTTATCCATACATCAACCATCTTGATTCTCACCCGGGCCACCACATCCCGGTGGGATCATGCCATCCACCTCCTTGCTGCTCCTAGCAGCGCCTGGGCCACTTTCCACGTGTAAGCCCCATCATATCTCTGGGTCGTTGTCCTCTGTGTACACCCCGATTCATCACCCTTTTCCCCTCTAGGGAGTGCACCACCTTGGATCCGTCCTCATTGGACGTCCTGATCACCCTCATTCCGTCTCCGCAAGATGTTAAACTCGCGGCCTACCTCGTGATAAACATGAGATGCCTGAGGAAAACCTCAGATAACACGCCTTTGGTGTAACCGTCTCTACTAGACGTTAATATTGCAACATACCCTGTGTTAAAAACGGGAAGCTGAGGAAAACCTCAGATACATGCCTCGGGTTATGCACCCTTGAGATTCCCTCTCATGATGAAGAATACAGGTTCCCCTGTGTCCACGCACCCAGAGATGCCCAGACATTCCTGATGTTGCCGTCTACTCCGACCGAAGGTCGCTACCATGTCAAGACCCTATGGAAATTCTTGACAGAAGTAGTGTAATTAACCGGCGTCCATGACGATATGGCACCAGGAATGAGATTCACGAACAACGTATTAAATCTATAAGGGAGACCCGGACTAGGTGACGAGTTCTGAGGAGGAATCCACAGGAGGAAGAACCGACATCCCATCATCCCGTTTCGATCAAGGAGCAGACGTCCCTGAAAAAAGAGCGAATGCCGCCCGCCTTTGGAAAGCGGGAATGCGGGGCAACAAAGCCGCGCGTCCTCCGCAGACGGATGCGCGCGCCCCGGCGAAAGCGTCGAAAACATAAATGGTGAACCCGACGTGAAGCTCTTCTCCTTCAATAGAAAGTAGACCAAATGTGTCGGGAAACTCGAGGCATCATCCATGTGAATTCCCTCTCCATTATAAGTGAGAGGATGAGTAACAATCGGTGTTTGAAGATTACGGTCCATCGGCTCCTCGCCGACCCCGCCGCCTCAAGAGGCCGCGTAGGTGGCTCCGCCACCCGACTCCATCGGCTCCTCGCCGACTCCGCCGCCTGAAGAGGCCGTGTAGATGGCTCCGCCACCCATCTCCATCGGCTCCTCACCGACTCCGCCGGCTCAAGAGGCCGCACAGGTGGCTCCGCCACCCATCTCCATCGGCTCCTCGCCGACCCCGCCGCCACAAGAGGCCGCGTAGGTGGCTCCGCCACCCGACTCCATCGGCTCCTCGCCGACTCCGCCGCCTCAAGAGGCCGCGCAGGTGGCTCCGCCACCCATCTCCATCGGCTCCTCGCCGACTCCGCCTCCTCAAGAGGCCGCGCAGGTGGCTCCGCCACCCATCTCCATCGGCTCCTCGCCGACTCCGCCGGCTCAAGAGGCCGCGCAGGTGGCTCCGCCACCCGACTCCATCGGCTCCTCGCCGACTCCGCCGGCTCAAGAGGCTGCGCAGGTGGCTCCGCCACCCAAATGCATCGGCTCCTCGCCGACTCCGCCGCCTCAAGAGGCCGCGCAGGTGGCTCCGCCACCCAAATGCATCGGCTCCTCGCCGACTCCGCCGGCCCAAGAGGCCGCGCAGGTGGCTCCGCCACCCGACTCCATCGGCTCCTCGCCGACTCCGCCGGCTCAAGAGGCCGCGCAGGTGGCTCCGCCACCCGACTCCATCGGCTCCTCGCCGACTCCGCCGGCTCAAGAGGCCGGGCAGGTGGCTCCGCCACCCGACTCCATCGGCTCCTCGCCGACTCCGCCGCCTCAAGAGGCCGCGCAGGTGGCTCCGCCACCCATCTCCATCGGCTCCTCACCAACTCCGCCGCCTCAAGAGGCCGTGCAGGTGGCTCCGCCACCCATCTCCATCGGCTCCTCGCCGACTCCGCCGGCTCAAGAGGCCGCGCAGGTGACTCCGCCACCCGACTCCATCGGCTCCTCGCCGAATCCGCCGCCTCAAGAGGCCGCGCAGGTGGATCCGCCACCCATCTCCATCGGCTCCTCGCCGACTCTCGCCGCCTCAAGAGGCCGCGCAGGTGGCTCCGCCACCCGACTCCATCGGCTCCTCGCCGACCCCCGCCGCCTCAAGAGGCCGCGCAGGTGGCTCCTCCACCCGTCTGCATCGGCTCCTCGCTGAATCCGCCGCCTCAAGAGGCCACGCAGGTGGCTGCGCCACCCGTCTCCATCGGCTCCTCGCCAACTCCCGCCGCCTCAAGAGGCCGCGCAGGTGGCTCCGCCACCCGACTCCATCGGCTCCTCGCCGACCCCGCCGCCTCAAGAGGCCGCGCAGGTGGCTCTTCCACCCGTCTGCATCGGCTCCTCGCCGAATCCGCCGCCTCAAGAGGCCGCGCAGGTGGCTCCGCCACCCGTCTCCATCGGCACCTCGCCGACTCCCGCCGCCTCAAGAGGCCGCGCAGGTGGCTCCGCCACCCGACTCCATCGGCTCCTCGCCGACCCCGCCGCCTCAAGAGGCCGCGCAGGTGGCTCCGCCACCCGTCTACATCGACTCCTCGCCGACTCCCGCCGCCTCAAGAGGCCGCGCAGGTGGCTCCGCCACCCGTCTGCATCGGCTCCTCGCCGACTCCCTCCGCCTCAAGAGGCCGCGCAGGTGTCTCCGCCACCCGTCTCCATCGGCTCCTCGCCGACTCCGCCGCCTCAAGAGGCCGCGCAGGTGGCACCGCCACCCAACTCCATCGGCTCCTCGCCAACTCCGTGGCCTTAAGAGGCCGCGTAGGGGAAATCCTTCCCCAAATCTATTGGCGCTTCATCAAACCTACCCAATTTTCACCGGCAACTACAGAGGTTCTCCTAATACCGCCACCGTTCGGCATGAAGGCTTCCCTGCCTGCGGAGCTCCATTGCCCCATCATGACGATGTCCAGGCTTCCACGCCTTCCGGGCTCCATCGCCCCATCGTGTCGACGTCCAGGCTTCCACGCCTCTCGGGCTCCCTCACCCCGTAGTACCGACGTCTAGACTTCCATGCCTTCCGGGCTCCATTGCCCCATCGTACCGACACTCCTGGCTTCTTCGCCCCTATAGGTCAAGGTATTGTAGTCATCCCTACTACCCTTGTGACACACTGTGTCATCCCAACTACCACATTGCATCAACCACAGATGTCCTCCCAGTGGCCTTGAAACCATCTTGTGGAAGGATCTTCATGATCAGGGGATTTTAAGGAATTCCCCTCATATAGATCCCCCCTCATCCCAAACCACTGGAATGGAGTAGAGATGACCATTCCTCTACTGACACAATTCGCGTGGTTTACCTTCCCACTTGCATGACGTTAAACTGCGTAACAACCATGTCCTAGTTGCACGACATTAAACTGCATAACATTCTTCGTCCTTCATGACGTAAAACTGATCATTATCATCCTGCATGACATTAAACTGCACAATCGTCCTGCATGACGTAAAACTGCTCATCGTCCTGCATGACGTCAAACTGCTCATCTTCATCCGTCATGACGTAAAACTGATCACAATCGTCCTGAATGACGTAAAACTGCTCATCATCGTCCTGCATGACGTTAAACAGCTCATCTTCGTCCGTCATGACGTAAAACTGCTCGTCTTCGTCCGTCATGACGTTAAACTAATCACCATCGTCCTGCATGATGTTAAACTGCTCATCTTCGTCCGTCATGACGTTAAACTGATCATTATCATCCTGCATGATGTAAAACTGTTCATCTTCGTCCGTCATGATGTAAAACTGCACATTATCGTCCTGCATGACGTAAAACTACTCACCATCGTCCTGCATGACGTTAAACTGCTCATCTTCGTCCGTCATGACGTTAAACTGATCATTATCATCCTGCATGACGTAAAACTGTTCATCTTTGTCCGTCATGATGTAAAACTGCACATTATCGTCCGGCACGACATTAAACTGCATTCGTCCTGCATGACGTAAAACTGTTCATCCTCGTCCGTCATGACGTAAAACTGCACATTATCGTCCTGCACGACATTAAACTGCATTCGTCCTGCATGACGTAAAACTATTCACCTTCGTCCGTCATGACGTAAAACTCCACATTATCGTCCTGCATGACGTAAAACTGCTCACCATTGTCCTACATGACGTTAAATTGCTCATCTTCGTCCGTCATGACGTTAAACTGATCATTATCATCCTGCATGACGTAAAACTGTTCATTTTCATCCATCATGACGTAAAACTGCACATTATCGTCCGACACGACATTAAACTGCATTCGTCCTGCATGACGTAAAACTGTTCATCTTCGTCCGTCATGACGTAAAACTGCACATTATCGTCCTGCACGACATTAAACTGCATTCGTCCTGCATGACGTAAAACTGTTCATCTTCGTCCGTCATGACGTAAAACATCACATTATCGTCCGGCACGACATTAAACTGCATTCGTCCTGCATGACGTAAAACTGTTCATCTTCGTCCTCCATGACGTAAAACTGCACATTATCGTCCTGCACGACATTAAACTGCATTCGTCCTGCATGACGTAAAACTGTTCACCTTCGTCCGTCATGACGTAAAATTACACATTATCGTCCTGCACGACATTAAACTGCATTCGTCCTGCATGACGTAAAACTGTTCATCTTCGTCCGTCATGACGTAAAACTGCACATTATGGTCCTGCACGACATTAAACTGCATTCGTCCTGCATGACGTAAAACTGTTCACCTTCGTCCGTCATGACGTAAAACTGCACATTATCGTCCTGCAAGACATTAAACTACATTCATCCTGCATGACGTAAAACTGTTCACCTTCGTCCGTCATGACGTAAAACTGCACATTATCGTCCTGCACGACATTAAACTGCATTCGTCCTGCATGACGTAAAACTGTTTATCTTCGTCCGTCATGACGTAAAACTGCACATTATCGTCCTGCACGACATTAAACTGCATTCGTCCTGCATGACGTTAAACTGTTCATCTTCGTCCGTCATGACGTAAAACTGCACACCATCGTCCTGCAAGACATTAAACTGCAGCATTCATCCTGCATGATGTTAAACTGTTCATCTTCGTCCGTCATGACGTAAAACTGATCATTATCATCTAGAAAGACTTTAAATTGCACCTACGTCTAACACGACCTTAAACTGTAGGGTCCTGCACGACCCTAAACTGCGAGAAGGTCCAGCAAGACCCTAAACTACGAAAGGTCCCGCACAACCCTAAAACTGCATCCCCGTCCTTACTGCAAGACGTTAAAACTGCAAGCCAGTCAGGCCTTCTTGACTGATACCTGACTTTAGGCCCCCTGGCCTTCTCGGACCTCTCCGCCCAATCTCTTACCAGGGGCGTACAGTGTGGTGTAGGACTACGTCCTCATTCACGTCGGGATCATGTACCATGTCGTATGCCCCCCCCTCTACGAGGCTCGGCCTCAGGCCCCTTGGCCTCCTCGGGCCCCCGGCCCCGTCCTTACTGCAAGACGTTAAACTGCAAGCCAGTCAGGTCCCTTTGACCGCGGTTTGGCCCCCATGCCCCCCTTGTTGTTTTTTTCCCACTTAACCTCTTGTGGGATTGCACAGTATGGTGTAGGACTACGTCCTCATTCACGTCGGATTACTTGTCGTACCGTACACATCCCCAAATGAGGTGCTTCTCATCGTCCCGCAGGACGTTAAACTGCATTTCGAGAACTACGTGTGGCTTGATTCTCATCCTTACGAGATACGTAGGAACGCTCGGACGCCTCGTCTTGAGCCCAGCCCCAAGATTTTCTCTTCCACTATCCCCCTTGGGAATAGTTTACTCGGAGGATCTTTGTGTAGTAGGGAGTAGGCTTTCTTGGCCCCGCTCATGCAACCCCACTCGCGCAAAGATTGTAAGGGTCGCACCATGCGCCCACTCCCATTCTTCTGTCCTCCCACGTCCTCACCGCATGACGCTAAACTGCATGGCCTTCAAGAACTGCGTATGGCTTGATTCTCATCCTTATGAGATACGTAGGAACGCCCAGACATTTCGTCCATTGGCCCAGCCCAAAAGCCAAAATCTTCCCCTCGGGTCAAGACATGGCAGGGTGCACACTTTTGCCCCGACCCACGTCGAGCAAGCCTCGACCCGGCTGCACATTCCCCCCTGGAGGTGTTTGCCCCTTTCGTGGATGAACGCAACTGAGCTTCACCCACTCCTTGACTGGGATTTTGTCACCTTTCACACCCGGAGGGACCCCCGATAACGGCCTGGATACAATGCCCAAGGGCTCTCCTACCGATACGGGCCAACGTCCCCGAGGGTTTTCAAGGAACAAATAGATACAAGTCCCTCGTTGCGAATTTGGTCAACGGTCGACGCTCATTTGTTGCCCCCATATGGGTCACCATAGGAACGCTGTGTTTCGAACATGGTCAACAATGTCCTGGATCTTCGGGTCCACCCCGAGATGCCCCAGGCATCAAGAACAGTGATCCCCTCTGCCCCATCCCGAGGTGACAAACTTCCCCCAGGTGGTCTAACGATCCGGGCCACGGCCCAGGATTCCTTATAAGGGTGTACGGTGTGATGTAGGACCACGTCCTCATTCACGTCGGGATCATGTACCATGCCGTACGCCCTCCCTTTACAAGGCTCAGCCTCAGGCCCCTTGGCCTTTTCGGGTCCCCGACCCTCGTCCTCATGTAAGACGTTAAACTACGAACCAGTCAAGCCTTCCTGACTTATAACTTCCCCTTTTCTCCGGGCCACGGCCTAGGATTCCTCACCTGGAGTGTACGGTGTGATGTAGGACTACGTCCTCATTCACGTCGGGATCATGTACCATGCCGTACGACTCCCCTTACGAGGCCCAGCCTCAGGCCCCTTTGCCTCCTCGGGTCCCCGACCCCCGTCCTCATGTAAGACATTAAACTGCAAGCCAGTCAGGTCTTCCAGATTGATGTTTGACATTAGCCCCCTTGGCCTTTCCAGGTCACAGCCTAGGTCCCTTCTTACCCGGAGTGTACGGTGTGGTGTGGGACTACGTCCTCATTCACGTCGGGATCATGTGCCATGTCGTGCCACTCCCTTTACGAGGCCCAGCCTCAGGCCCTTTGGCCTCCTTGGGCCCCTGGACCCCCGTCCTCATGTAAGACGTTAAACTACAAACCAGTCAGGCCTTCCTGACCGAGGCTCAGCCCCAGGCCCCTTGGCCTTTCCGGGCCGCGGCCCAGGACCTATCTTATAGGATTGAATGGTGTGACGTAGGACTACGTCTTTATTCACGACGGCTTCTTTACCATGCCATACACCTCCCTTGTTTAGGGGTATATTACTCCCCTCCTCGTCCAGTATGACGTTAAACTGCATTTCAAGAACTACGTGTGGCTTGATTCCCATCTTAATGGGATACGTAGGACCACCTGAACGTCTAGGCTTCGGGTCCAGCCCCATCTCTCGGGAATCCTCATCCCATCTTGGCCCCTTGGCCCATCCTTCCTCCATGAGGGGATCATATGGTGCGGTGTGGGATTATGTCCTCATTCACAACGGTCTCATGATGACCACGCCATGCTCCTACCCCCTACTGAGCTGTTTCGTCGATCCCTTTTTTCGGCGGTTCACCAATGTACTTAAGAGTACTCTGGTTCATTACCTGGAATGCCAAGCTTTACTCGGACACGTCCGCACCCACTTTCCAGGCTTTGCGTATCCTCGCATCAGGGCTTTCACCATCTTTCACACCTGGAGGGACCCCCAAGAACGGCCTGGATACAATTCCCAAGGGCTCTCCTACCGATACGGGCCAACGCCCCCCAGGGTTTCGGACAACAAATCGATAAAATCCCGCGTTGCGAATATGGTTAGCGGTCGATTCTCGTTTGTTGTTCCCACCTCAGGCTAACGCGATACAGACGCTGTGTTTCCGTCAGGGATAACAGTTTTCCTATGTCGTCACGCCAATCCATTAAGCCCAAATGCCGGGTACACGATTCACACCCTTCACCATTTCACCATGTCCGAGTAGAATCTCAGAACCCCCGGTACTTTTCCTCCGTGCACGTCCGCGCATTGGGAGAACAAGCTACATCAAAGGTGTCCTTCGAAACTCTCTGCTGACTCCCCTTTGATGGACGCCCCAAGTATTGCAATGGGGATACCCCCTTGTTTCCCACACCGAGTTTATCTCACGTGGGCTTAGGGATTGGGTCCCCTTTGATGGACGCCCCAAGTATTGCAATGGGGATACCCCCCTTGTTTTCCACACCGAGTTTATCTCACGTGGGCTTAGGGATTGGGTTAACATCTGTGCTTACTCGGGATTTGTCACCATCCATGGTCCGAGCTCTAAGACCATAAACTAAGACTCTCATCTGGAACTACGTTCAAGACCCCTTGTCTTCGGACCCAGCCTGAGTTCAGCAAATTTACCTCTCTAATCCTGCCTTTAGGACCCTGATCACAGGGCTGCGTGGAGCAGTGTAGGACTACGTCCTCATTCACGTCGGGTTTGCAACAACTGCACCACGCACGCCCCCATTCTGAGGTTCAGTCCTCCTATTCCCTGTCCTGCATGACATTAAAAGGCACCCTTCAGAACTACGTGTGGCTTGATTCCCATCCTAATGGGATACGTAGGACCACCTGGATGTTTAAGATTCAGGTCCAGCCCCACCTCCTGGTGATCTCCTGATCTCCCAGTCACCTAGGCCACTTGGTTTATCCCTCTATAGAAGGGGGATGTGTAGGTATGATAAAAGGGTTTGGGCACCGTGCCCCCTTCTCCCGGGGACCTGCCATCTCTCGGTCACCCTCAAAGTTGAGTCCATTGACTCCTTGCAGTGGTTCACCCATGTATTAAGAGCACTCTAGTCTAGGACCAAGAGTGTCAGATTCAACTTGATCAAGTTCCTTCCACTTGTCAAGCTTCGTGTTCCCCTCTATTCGGACTTCCATCATCTTTCACACCCGGAGGGACCCCCAAGAGCGGCCTGGATACAATGCCCAAGGGCTCTCCTACCGATACGGGCCAACGCCCCCCCCAGGGTTTTCAAGCAACAAATCGATAAAATCCCGCGTTGCGAATATGGTCAGTGGTCGATGCTCGTTTTGTTAGTCCTCATTTCAGGCTAACGCGACAGGATGCTGTGTTGCGAACATGGTCAGCAGTAATCCTCTGTCGTCATGCCAACCCCTTCAGTCCATGAATGTTGGTTGCATGATTCACATCATTTTCCACCCCATCATGTCCAGGTGGAATCTCGACACTTTTGGCGCTATCCCTCAGTGCACCTTTGCATGCTAGGGGGGCAAAAGCTGCAATTTGGCGTCCTTTGGGGCTCCCATGGTCCGAGCTCTAAGACCATAAACTAAGATCCATTCGGGACCACGTATAACTTAATTCCCATCCTCATGGGATACGTAGGACCGCCCAGACGCCCTGTCTCCGGGTACAACCCATTCGGGAAGCCAGTCTCTCTTCCTGTTTCACCTCTGTGTAGGCCCCTCGGCCTAAGGTTTCCCTCTCCGGATGGCGTACAATTTGATGTGGGATTATGTCTCTGTCAATTGTGTTTTATAACACTGCGCACATTTCCCTCCTAGCATCGTCTCTGCTACGTCTGCGCTGCATGACGATAAAATTCATGCTTGGTCCTATCATACGACCCTAAACTGTGACATTATCGTCCTGGCCGCACGACGAAAAACGGCACCGCATTGTGGTGACCTCGCTGTAGAGAACATCACGTTGGGTATTGGTCATGTGCCATGCCATTTGTCAACGCCCATCACGGCTTGATTCTTGTGGCGACATCACGACCTACTGTTCTAGGTCGGTCGCTTCACAAAAAAAAACCCTTCACCTTAAAGAACAAACAAGATACATCAAATTCCGCTTCTTTAGTGCAAGGGCCACGTCCGCACTCCCATTTTCCCCTGGCACTGGTATCCTACCATGTCACTTCCAGAACTACGTATGGCTTGATTCTCATCCGTATGAGATACGTAGGAGCGCCCGGGTACTTCCCCGCGGGCCCAGCCTAACCCTGGTGTTCGGTCCCTCGACTCGAGCATTTCCCCAGAGAACGCATGGTAAATAGGACTATGTCCTCATTCACATCATATTTTGATGTCATGCGTCCCCTGATCCCTTTTCCCATCCATGGTCCGAATTCTATGACCCTAAACTAAGATCACCCCAAGGGAAAGGAATCTGCTCCCTCTCTCTAATACGTTTCGTTGCCGTATTCAGATGTGTTTTGAAAAAGAGCCCGAAGCGTGGGATTTTCACAGGAACATTCCCCTCATCCCATGACCAAGCTTCATGAGATCTCTATTTGGATCCTCATCCTCTTCCATATCCAAAAGGACCCTCGGACGACGTGGATACAAAGCTTAAGGGCTCTCCATGAATGCTGGACCTAAGGGCCCTTCAATCGTTTTGGGCCAACGTCCCTACGGATATCTGACAACATTTGTGACATGGTCCCGTGTTTCGAACATGGTCAACGGTAGACCCTCATTTGTTTGTCCCCATTTTAGGCTAACGCGACAGGATGCTGTGTTGCGAACATGGTCAGCAGTAATCCTCCATCGTCACGCCACCATCATTGTGATCTGAATCTCGAGCACCATGGTTCACACATTTCCACTTCCTCATGTTCAAGTGGAATTTCGTCATACTCGGCTCTTTCTCTTAACGCATCTAGGTGCGCTAAAATATCGTGTTAGTGTCATTGGGCCGGTAGTCACTGAGTGTCCCTTTGTCCTAACCTGCCCCCTTTGTGTCGGGAAATTCCCACCACTGCTGCTTGTTTCCCACACCGAGTACGACTCACATGGGCTTAGTAGTTTTGGCAGGATGTGTACCAACACGGTTAGGCCCCTCCCCGTCCCACATGACGTTAAACTGCGCTTCCAGAACTACGTGTGGCTTGATTCCCATCATCACGTGGGATACGTAGAGACACCCAGGCATTTCGCATAGGGTTCAGCCCCTGGAATCACGAAACCTTGTTCCTCCCCATTTCCAGCCCTCACCAGAGAAGCCCTATCTGGAAGAAATAATGATTCGTGATCAGGCCGATGCGCCCATCTGGCGTACTCCCACCACGGTGGTGCAACTACCGAAGTGTTGGATTCTGTTTGAACAAACCACCACTCCATGTTCCACGCTTTGCGTACCCCTTATTCGGACCCTCGTCCTCTTTCATGTCTGAAGGAACCCCCTAACGGCCTGGTCTCATGCCGTATCAGATCACCTACCGTCCTGGGCCAACGTTCCGGAAGACTGGTTATGTTTGGAGGGACCCCCAATAACGGCCTGGATACTAGGCCCAAGGGCTCTCCTACCGTTACGGGCCAATGTCCCGAAGGATTGATCGACAACAAATTGATAAAATCCCGCGTTGCGAATATGGTCAGCGGTCGATGCTCATTTGTTGTCCCCATTTCAGGCTAACGCAGTAAGGATACCTTTTCTCCGCCACGGCTAACGGTTGTCCTTTATTGTCACGCCGCCTCCATAGTGTTCCGGATTTTGGGTATTGTGATTCACACCTCCCACTTCCCTCTGTTTGGATTGATTCTAACACCCCTGGCGTTACCCCGCTCGTGCACCAGAGCAGGGTGGGAAAAGCAGGTCGGCTGTTCAGAGAGACATACTCTCCATCCGTGACCCCTCTCTCTTTTAGGATTCCCCCAAATGGTGATTGATGTCCCATGTCGATCCCCTCGCACCTTCCATTGTTTTACACTCTCGTATACGAGCTCCTATTATCTCTTGTTTCCTGCACCGAGCATAGCTCACACGGGCTTAGAAATTTAGTTGATTTTATCCTCAATGCGATCTAGGTACAATGGAACCCAATGCACGCGTTTTCCTCAGTCGTTTCCTCAGAACGCGGTCCGCCTCGCCCTTCTCATCCTCGTGGGACCCCGTTCTTAGGGGTGGCTTTTGTAGACCCCGAAAAACGCGTCCCAAAATTTTTCCAAATGCTTCCATACATGATCCAAGATCGTAGTCCATTTCGCAAGCTTCGATTTGGTAGGTCGTAGGGGCCGAATGGAGTTACGGATTAGGAGTTATGGACGTTTGAAGTTGGGCTGAAAATCTGGTTCGCAAAGCCCATTCGCGAAGCCCCCTCCGTGATCGCGGAGCGCCGCCACGAAGTAATGAGGCGAGAGGCTCCGCGAACCCGTTTGACATTTGCGATGTGCCGCGAAGACCCCTCGCCAAGCACTAATGCGAAGCACCGATGCGAAGCACCCGTGCAGCATGGTCCCGCGAAGCCCCTCCGCGAAGCGCCCCGACCATCGCGGCCTCGCGAAGCACCAGAGGCGGTGATGCTCCGCGAACGCATTTGACGTTCGCGAGCACGCCGCGAAGCTCCTGAGGCGGCGCGGATGTTCTGCTTCGCGGCGCCCCTTCCTATAAATACCCAGCTCACCCCACTTCTCAAGGAGGACGGCCACGGCCACTTCGCCCCTTGGGTGGCCGAGCGGAACTCCGCATTGCAGCTCCGCGAAGCCATGCTCCGCGAGCAGCTTACTTCGCGTTGCTGCTCCGCGAGCCGAGACTCCAGGAGTCCATGCTCCGCGAGCCTATGCTCCGCAATGCTGCTCCGCGAGACCAAGCTCTGCGAGAGCCCTTTGCTCCGCGAGCCCTTGCTCCACGATGCTGCTCCGCGAGACCATGCTCCGCGATGATACTCCGCGAGACCAAGCTCCGTGAGACCCCTTTGCTCCGCGAGAGACCATTGCTCCGCGAGGCCATGATCCGCGAAGCTACTTCGCAAGACCAAGCTCCGCGAGACCCCTTTACTCCGCGAGAGACTATTGCTCCGCGAGGCCATGCTCCGTGAAGCTACTTCGCGATGACCTATTCTTCGCGAGGATCCCACCTTCGCGCCCACCGGTCCATACCGCGGGGGCTGCGCCCCCGCTCGGGGTCAGTTCCAGTCCCTTCGCTACCGTCACAGACCCCCATGAAAAATGGAGATTCGCACTGCGAACTTTTCGGGCCGGGATGCCGGGATTTTCCATTGCGCCCTTATGCGCTCCCACCTACCACCCATGGAACACCATGATTTGAGATACCCCCCCACACACCATGGAACACCTTGAGTTGACATATTCCTCTTGGTTTCATTCCATGTCGTGAGTTGAGATTCTCATCGTCAATTCCCCGGGTACCTTGAGTCGAACCATTCCTCAGGTAACTCCTCCAAACCCAATCACTTGGCTCCTATGCCAGGTTCAACCAGAAAGGGCTGCCTTGCATAAGTCCCAACACCAACCATTTCTAGGCACCTTCTGCCTAATAGTCCTTTCTACATGACTATAAACTGTAGTAATCCTTATGTTCCAAACATAGGATGCCTCTTGCCCTACACGAGAGATGCCTCCTGCTCCTAGCATGAGATGCCAATAGTCCTACCTACATGACTCTAAACTGTAGTATTATCCCTATCTAACAAATGATAGGATGCCTCTTTCCCTAAACGAGAGATGCCTTGTGCGCCAAGCATAAGATGCCTAACGCCATGATCACAGTGGCGTAACATCAAGAGCGTTGGAATCCATTCAAACATTCCATCACTCCACCTCACGCTTTGCGTGTCCTTCGTTTGGATCGTCATTCACATCTAAGTCTGGAGGGACCCCCTAACAGTATGGATGCTTGACCTATGGTCCGCCTGCTGTCCTGGGCCAACGCCCCGGAAGACTGATCACGTCTGGGGGGACCCCCTAACAGTATGGATGCTCGACCTATGGTCCGCCTACTGTCCTGGGCCAACGTCCCGAAGGATCGATCGACAACACTTGTGACATGGTCCCGTGTTTCGAACATGGTCAACGGTCGACCCTCATTTGTTGTCCTCATTTCTGGCTAACGTGATATGGATGCTGCGTTGCGATCATGGTCAGCAGTAATCCTCCATCACCACGCCAATCTCACGACGTTCTGAATATTGGGCATGTGATTCACACTTTTCAACTCCCTTTGTTGGGATAGATTCCAACGCCCTTGGCGTTATCCCGCTTTTGCACTTGCGCATAGGCACATACCTCAACCCACCAGTGAGTTGGGATGCCCTCATGGCCAGACATGAGGAAGACATTACGGGCAGCTTTAGCGTAAGCCCCATCCACCAGTGCCACTCCATTGCGGCACCCAGGCAGCTTCCTAGCGTAAGCCCCATTCACCAGTGCCACTCCATAGCGGCACCCGGGAAGCTTCCTAGCATAAGCCCCATTCACCATTGTCGTTCCTTAGCGGCACCCGGGCAGTTTCCTAGCGTAAGCCCCATTCACCATTGTCGTTTCTTAGCGGCACCCGGGCAGCTTCCTAGCGTAAGCCCCATTCACCAGTGCCACTCCTTAGTGTCACCCGGGCAGCTTCCTAGCGTAAGCCCCATTCACCAGTGCCACTCCATAGCGGCACCCGGGCAGCTTCCTAGCGTAAGCCCCATTCACCAGTGCCACTCCATAGCGGCACCCGGGCAGCTTCTTGTATAAGCCCCATTCACCAGTGCCGCCCCATAGCGGCACACCCGGGCAGCTTCCTAGCGTAAGCCCCATTCACCATTGCCGCTCCATAGCGGCACCCGGGCAGCTTCCTAGCGTAAGCCCCATTCACCAGTGCCGCTCCATAGAGGCACCCGGGCAGCTTCCTAGCGTAAGCCCCATTCACCAGTGCCCCTCCATAGCGGCACCAGGGCAGCTTCCTAGGGTAAGCCCCATTCACCATTGCCCCTCCATAGCGGCACCCGGGCAGCTTCCTAGCGTAAGCCCCATTTACCAGTGCCGCTCCATAGCGGCACCCGGGCAGTTTCCTAGCGTAAGCCCCATTCACCATTGCCACTCCATAGCGGCACCCGGGAAGCTTCCTAGCGTAAGCCCCATTCACCATTGCCGCTCCATAGCGGCACACGGGAAGCTTCCTAGCGTAAGCCCCATTCACCATTGCCGCTCCAATGCGGCACCCGGGCAGCTTCCTAGCGTAAGCCCCATTCACCATTGCCGCTCCATAGCGGCATCCGGGCAGCTTCCTAGCGTAATCCCCATTCACCATTGCCCCTCCATAGCGGCACACGGGCAGCTTCCTAGCGTAACCCGCATTCACCATTGCCGCTCCATAGCGGCACACGGGCAGCTTCCTAGCGTAAGCCCCATTCACCATTGCCGCTCCATAGCGGCACACGGGAAGCTTCCTTGCATAAGCCTCATTCATTATTGACATTCCTATGCAGCGGTAAGCCGTTGACAACCCTATCCAGCGGTAAGCCGTTGTGATCCCATGCATCGGTAAGCCGTTGACATCGTTTTGCAGCGGTAAGCCGTTGTGACCCAATCCAGCGGTAAGCCGTTGTGACCCAATTTAGCGGTAAGACGTTCACACCCAATCCAGCGGTAAGCCGTTGAAACCAACCAATTGGCGGTATGCCGTCATCAGAAGAACTACGTGGTCTTTGATCCATGTCAATGCATGGTACGTAGGAAGCCTCTTCAAGGCTCAAGCCCGAAATCATCATCATTCTTTTCTTTGGGCCTCCATCATGGAGTAAGTCCCAACACCATGGGCCGCCTAACGCGTAAGCCCCTCTTCGCTTCTCACGGACGCGCCCTTCACGACGTGATCGTCAGGTCCTTGAAACCTCTTGTTTCTCACACCGAGCATGACTCACGTGGGCTTAGAGTGAGCACCGACCCTGACCACCCATCTTAGTGAACTACGAGGTCTTTGATCCATGTCAAGGCATGGTATGTAGGAAGCCTTTATGAGGTCCAAGCCCACCCGTCATTTCACGTCGGGTCTCACCCCCGTCCAGCACGACGTTAAACAACATTCTGGTCCAGTGGTAAGCCATTGCGACCCACCCCCGTCCAACACGATGTTAAACTGCATTCCGGTCCAGTGGTAAGCCATTGCGACCCATCCCATCCGAACTACGAGGTCTTTGATCCATGTCAAGGCATGGTACGTAGGAAGCCTCCACAAGGTTCAAGCCCACCAATAGTGGACAAAGGTCTACTTTCACGTCGGTTCACCGGCAAAACCCACCTGAACTACGAGGTCTTTGATCCATGTCAAGGCATGGTACGTAGGAAGCCTCCACGAGGTTCAAGCCCACCAATAGTGGACCAAGGTCTACTTTCACGTCAGTTCACCGCTGAAACCTACCTAAACTACGAGTTCTTTGATCCATGTCAAGGCATGGTACGTAGGAAGCCTCCACGAGGTTCAAGCCCACCAATAGTGGACCAAGGTCTACTTTCACGTCGGTTCACCGACACACCCACCCGTCGTTTATTCACGTCGGGTCCCATCTACGTCCATCATGACGTTAAAATACACTCTGGTCCAGTGGTAAGCCATTGCGACCCAACCCCATTTGAACTACGAGGTCTTTGATCCATGTCAAGGCATGGTACGTAGGAAGCCTCCACGAGGTTCAAGCCCACCAATAGTGGACCAAGGTCTACTTTCACGTCGGGTTTCACCCCCGTCCAGCATGACGTTAAACTACATTCTGGTCCAGTGGTAAGCCATTGCGACCCAACCCCATTTGAACTACGAGGTCTTTGATCCGTTTCAAGGCATGGTACGTAGGAATCCTCCCAGAGGTTCAAGCCCAACTCCCATCGGACCAAGGTCCATCTTCACATCGGTACGCTGATGATGCCCATCGGACCAAGGTCCACCTTCACGTCGGTACGCTGACGACATTCATCTGGCCAAGGTCCAGCTTCACGTCGGTTTACCGGCACCCTCCCGAACTACGCGGACTTTGATTCCCTGCCACGGGGATACGTAGGAAGCCTCTTCAAGGCTCAAGCCCAACTTCACCGTCGCCCATGCGATGGTCCCATTTCACTCCCCCTCCACTTCATTCATCCATCCATCAACCATCTTGATTCTCACCCGGGCCACCACATCCCGGTGGGATCATGCCATCCACCTCCTTGCTACTCCTAGCAGCGCCTGGGCCACTTTCCACGTGTAAGCCCCATCATATCTCTGGGACGTTGTCCTCTGTGTACACCCCGATTCATCACCATTTTCCCCTCTAGGGAGTGCACCACCTTGGATCCGTCCTCATTGGACGTCCTGATCACCCTCATTCCGTCTTCGCAAGACGTTAAACTCGCGGCCTACCTCGTGATAAACATGAGATGCCTGAGGAAAACCTCAGATGACACGCCTTTGGTGTAACCGTCTCTGATAGACGTTAATCTTGAAACATACCCTGTGTTAAACACGGGAAGCTGAGGAAAACCTCAGATACATGCCTCGGGTTATGCACCCTTGAGATGCCCTCTCATGAGGAAGAATACAGGTTCCCCTGTGTCCACGCACCCAGAGATTCCCAGACATTCCTGATGTTGCCATCTACTCCGACCGAAGGTCGCTACCATGTCAAGACCCTATGGAAAGTCTTGACAGAAGTAGTGTAATTAACCGGCGTCCATGACGATATGGCACCGGGAATGAGATTCACGAACAACGTATTAAATCTATAAGGGAGACCCGGACTAGGTGACGAGTTCTGAGGAGGAATCCACAGGAGGAAGAACCGACATCCCATCATCCCGTTTCGATCAAGGAGCAGACGTCCCTAAAAAAGGAGTGAATGCCGCCCGCCTTTGGAAAGCGGGAATGCGGGGCAACAAAGCCGCGCGTCCCCCGCAGACGGATGCGCGCGCCCCGACGAAAGCGTCGGAAACATAAATGGTGAACCTGATGTGAAGCTCTTCTCCTTCAATAGAAAGTAGACCAAATTTGTCGGGAAACTCGAGGCATCATCCATGTGAATTCCCTCTCCATTATAAGTGAGAGGATGAGTAACATTCGGTGTTTGAAGATTACGGTCCATCGGCTCCTCGCCGACCCTGCCGCCTCAAGAGGCCGCGTATGTGGCTCCGCCACCCGACTCCATCGGCTCCTCGCCGACTCCGCCGCCTGAAGAGGCCGCGCAGGTGGCTCCGCCACCCATCTCCATCGGCTCCTCGCCGACTCCGCCGGCTCAAGAGGCCGTGCAGGTGGCTCCGCCACCCATCTCCATCGGCTCCTCGCCGACCCTGCCGCCTCAAGAGGCCGCGTAGGTGGCTCCGCCACCCGACTCCATCGGCTCCTCGCCGACTCCACCGCCTCAAGAGGCCGCGCAGGTGGCTCCGCCACCCATCTCCATCGGCTCCTCGCCGACTCCGCCGCCTCAAGAGGCCGTGCAGTTGGCTCCGCCACCCATCTCCATCGGCTCCTCGCCGACTCCGCCGGCTCAAGAGGCCGCACAGGTGGCTCCGCCACCCGACTCCATCGGCTCCTCGCCGACTCCGTCGGCTCAAGAGGCCGCGCAGGTGGCTCCGCCACCCAAATGCATCGGCTCCTCGCCGACTCCGCCGCCTCAAGAGGCCGCGCAGGTGGCTCCGCCACCCAAATGCATCGGCTCCTCGCCGAATCCGCCGGCTCAAGAGGCCGCGCAGGTGGCTCCGCCACCCGACTCCATCGGCTCCTCGCCGACTCCGCCGGCTCAAGAGGCCGCGCAGGTGGCTCCGCCACACGACTCCATCGGCTCCTCGCCGACTCCGCCGGGTCAAGAGGCCGCGCAGGTGGCTCCACCACCCGACTCCATCGGCTCCTCGCCGACTCCTCCGCCTCAAGAGGCCGCGCAGGTGGCTCCGCCACCCGACTCCATCGGCTCCTCGCTGACTCCGCCGGCTCAAGAGGCTGCGCAGGTGGCTCCGCCACCCGACTCCATCGGCTCCTCGCCGACTCCGCCGCCTCAAGAGGCCACGCAGGTGGCTCCGCCACCCATCTCCATCGGCTCCTCGCCGACTCCTCCGCCTCAAGAGGCCGCGCAGGTGGCTCCGCCACCCATCTCCATCGGCTCCTCGTCGACTCCGCCGGCTCAAGAGGCCGCGCAGGTGACTCCGTCACCCAACCCCATCGGCTCCTCGCCGAATCCGCCGCCTCAAGAGGCCACGCAGGTGGCTCCTCCACCCGTCTCCATCAGCTCCTCGCCGACTCCCGCCGCCTCAAGAGGCCGCGCAGGTGGCTCCGCCACCCGACTCCATCGGCTCCTCGCCGACCCCGCCGCCTCAAGAGGCCGCGCAGGTGGCTCCGCCACCCGTCTGAATCGGCTCCTCGCTGAATCCGCCGCCTCAAGAGGCCGCGCAGGTGGCTCCGCCACCCGTCTCCATCGGCTCCTCGCCGACTCCCGCCGCCTCAAGAGGCCGCGCAGGTGGCTCCACCACCCGACTCCATCGGCTCCTCGCCGACCTCGCCGCCTCAAGAGGCCGCGCAGGTGGCTCCGCCACCCGTCTGCACCGGCTCCTCGCCGAATCCGCCGCCTCAAGAGGCCGCGCAGGTGGCTCCGCCACCCGTCTCCATCGGCTCCTCGCCGACTCCCGCCGCCTCAAGAGGCCGCGCAGGTGGCTCCTCCACCCGACTCCATCGGCTCCTCGCCGACCCCGCCGCCTCAAGAGGCCGCGCAGGTGGCTCCGCCACCCATCTGCATCGGCTCCTCGCCGACTACCGCCGCCTCAAGAGGCCGCGCAGGTGGCTCCGCCACCCGTCTGCATCGGCTCCTCGCTGACTCCCGCCGCCTCAAGAGGCCACGCAGGTGGCTCCGCCACCCGTCTCCATCGGCTCCTCGCCGAATCCGCCGCCTCAAGAGGCCGCGCAGGTGGCACCGCCACCCAACTCCATCGGCTCCTCGCCAACTCCGTGGCCTTAAGAGGCCGCGTAGGGGAAATCCTTCCCCAACTCTATTGGCGCTTCGTCAAACCTACCCAATTTTCACCGGCAACTACGGAGGTGCTCCTAATACCGCCACCGTTCGGCATGAAGGCTTCCCTGCCTGCCGAGCTCCATTGCCCCGTCATGCCGACGTCCAGGCTTCCACGCCTTCCGGGATCCATCGCCCCATCGTGTCGACGTCCAGGCTTCCACGCCTCTCGGGCTCCCTCGCCTCGTAGTACCGACGTCTAGAATTCCAAGCCTTCCGGGCTCCATTGCCCCGTCGTACTGACACTCCTGGCTTCTTCGCCCCTACAGGTCAAGGTAATGTAGTCATCCCTACTACCCTTGTGACACACTGTGTCATCCCAACTACCACATTGCATCAACCACAGATGTCCTCCCAGTGGCCTTGAAACCATCTTGTGGAAGGATCTTCATGATCAGGGGATTTTAAGGAATTCCCCTCATATAGATCCCCCCTCATCCCAAACCACTAGAATGGAGTAGAGATGACCATTCCTCTACTGACACAATTCGCGTGGTTTACCGTCCCACTTGCATGACGTTAAACTACGTAACAACCATGTCCTAGTTGCACGACATTAAACTACATAACATTCTTCGTCCGTCATGACGTAAAACTAATCATTATCGTCCTGCATGACATTAAACTGCACAATCGTCCTGCATGACGTAAAACTGCTCATCGTCCTACATGACGTTAAACTGCTCATCTTCGTCCGTCATGACGTAAAACTGATCACAATCGTCCTGCATGACGTAAAACTGCTCATCATCGTCCTGCATGACTTTAAACTGCTCATCTTCGTCCGTCATGACGTAAAACTGCTCATCTTCGTCCGTCATGACGTTAAACTGATCACCATCATCCTGCATGACGTTAAACTTCTCATCTTCGTCCGTCGTGACATTAAACTGATCATTAACGTCCTTCATGACGTAAAACTGTTCATCTTCGTCCGTCATGACGTAAAACTGCACATTATCGTCCTGCATGATGTAAAACTGCTCACCATCGTCCTGCATGACGTTAAACTGCTCATCTTCATCCGGCATTACGTTAAACTGATCATTATCGTCCTGCATGACGTAAAACTGTTCATCTTCGTCCGTCATGATGTAAAATTGCACATTATCGTCCGACACAACATTAAACTACATTCGTCCTGCATGACGTAAAACTATTCATCCTCGTCCGTCATGACGTAAAACTGCACATTATCGTCCTGCACGACATTAAACTGCATTCGTCCTGCATGACGTAAAACTGTTCACCTTCGTCCTTCATGAAGTAAAACTGCACATTATCATCTTGCATGACGTAAAACTGCTCACCATCATCCTGCATGACGTTAAACTGCTCATCTTCGTCCGTCATGACGTTAAACTGATCATTATCATCCTGCATGACGTAAAACTATTCATCTTCGTCCGTCATGACGTAAAACTGCACATTATCGTCCGACACGACATTAAACTGCATTCGTCCTGCATGACGTAAATCTGTTCATCTTCGTCCGTCATGACGTAAAACTGCACATTATCGTCCTGCACGACATTAAACTGCATTCGTCCTGCATGACGTAAAACTGTTCATCTTCGTCCGTCATGACGTAAAACTGCACATTATCGTCCGACACGACATTAAACTGCATTCGTCCTACATGACGTAAAACTGTTCATCTTCGTCCGTCATGACGTAAAACTGCACATTATCGTCCTGCACGACATTAAACTGCATTCGTCCTGCATGACGTAAAACTGTTCACCTTCGTCCGTCATGACGTAAAACTGCACATTATCGTCCTGCACAACATTAAACTGCATTCTTCCTGCATGACGTAAAACTGTTCATCTTCGTCCGTCATGACGTAAAACTGCACATTATCGTCCTGCACGACATTAAACTGCATTCGTCCTGCATGACGTAAAACTGTTCACCTTCGTCCGTCATGATGTAAAACTGCACATTATCGTCCTGCACGACATTAAACTGCATTCGTCCTGCAAGACGTAAAACTGTTCACCTTCGTCCGTCATGACGTAAAACTGCACATTATCGTCCTGCACGACATTAAACTGCATTCATCCTGCATGACGTAAAACTGTTTATCTTCATCCGTCATGACGTAAAACTGCACATTATCGTCCTGCATGACATTAAACTGCATTCGTCCTGCATGACGTTAAACTGTTCATCTTCGTCCGTCATGACGTAAAACTGCACACCATCGTCCTGCAAGACATTAAACTGCAGCATTCGTCCTGCATGACGTTAAACTGTTCATCTTCGTCCGTCATGACGTAAAACTGATCATTATCGTCCAGAAAGACTTTAAACTGCACCTACGTCCAACACGACCTTAAACTGTAGGGTCCTGCACGACCCTAAACTGCGAGAAGGTCCAGCACGACCCTAAACTACGAAAGGTCCCGCACGACTCTAAAACTGCATCCCCATCCTTACTGCAAGACGTTAAAACTGCAAGCCAGTCAGGCGTTCTTGACTGATACCTGACTTTAGGCCCCCTGGCCTTCTCGGACCTCTCCGCCCAATCTCTTACCAGGGGCGTACGGTGTGGTGTAGGACTACGTCCTCATTCACATCGGGATCATGTACTATGTCGTACGCCCCCCCCTCTACGAGGCTCGGCCTCAGGCCCCTTGGCCTCCTCGGGCCCCCGGCCCCGTCCTTACTGCAAGACGTTAAACTGCAAGCCAGTCAGGCCCCTTGGCCTCCTCGGGCCCCTGGCCCCGTCCTTACTGCAAGACGTTAAACTGCAAGCCAGTCAGGTCTCTTTGACCGCGGTTTGGCCCCCATGCCCCCTTGTTGTTTTTTCCCACTTAACCTCTTGTGGGATTTCACGGTATGGTGTAGGACTACATCCTCATTCATGTCGGATTACTTGTCGTACCGTACACATCCCCAAATGAGGTGCTTCTCATCATCCCGCAGGACGTTAAACTGCATTTCTAGAACTACGTGTGGCTTGATTCTCATCCTTATGAGATACGTAGGAATGCTCGGACGCCTCGTCTTGAGCCCAGCCCCAAGCTTTTCTCTTCCACTATCCCCCCTGGGAATAGTTTCCTCGGAGGATCTTTGTGTAGTAGGGAGTAGGCTTTCTTGGCCCCTCTCATGCAACCCCACTCGCGCAAAGATTGTAAGGGTCGCACCATACGCCCACTCCCGTTCTTCTGTCCTCCCACGTCCTCACCGCATGATGCTAAACTGCATGGCCTTCAAGAACTACATATGGCTTGATTCTCATCCTTATGAGATACGTAGGAACGCCCAGACATTTCGTCCATTGGCCCAGCCCAAAAGCCAAAATCTTCCCCTCGGGTCAAGACATGGCAGGGTGCACACTTTTGCCCCGACCCACGTCGAGCAAGCCTCAACCCGGCTGCACATTCCCCCCTGGAGGTGTTTTCCCCTTTCGTGGATGAACGCAACTGAGATTCACCCACTCCTTGACTGGGATTCTGTCACCTTTCACACCTGGAGGGACCCCCGATAAGGACCTGGATACAATGCCCAAGGGCTCTCCTACCGATATGGGCCAACGTCCCTGAGGGTTTTCAAGCAACAAATCGATACAAGTCCCGCGTTGCGAATTTGGTCAACGGTCGACGCTCATTTGTTGCCCCCATATGGGTCACCATAGGAACGCTGTGTTTCGAACATGGTCAACAGTGTCCTGGATCTTCGGGTCCACCCCGAGATGCCCCAGGCATCAAGAACAGTGATCCCCTCTGCCCCATCCCGAGGTGACAAACTTCCCCCAGGTGGTGCTAGTGATCTGGGCCATGTCCCAGGATTCCTTATAAGGGTGTACGGTGTGATATAGGACTACGTCCTCATTCACGTCGGGATCATGTACCATGCCGTACGCCCTCCCTTTACGAGGCTCAGCCTCAGGCCCCTTGGCCTTTTCGGGTCCCCGACCCTCGTCCTCATGTAAGACGTTAAACTACGAACCAGTCAGGCCTTCCTGACTGATAACTTCCTCTTTTCTCCGGGCCACGGCCCAGGATTCCTCACCTGGAGTGTACGGTGTGATGTAGGACTACGTCCTCATTCTCGTCGGGATCATGTACCATGCCGTACGACTCCCCTTACGTGGCCCAGCCTCAGGCCCCTTGGCCTCCTCGGGTCCCCGACCCCGTCCTCATGTAAGACGTTAAACTGCAAGCCAGTCAGGTCTTCCTGATTGATGCTTGACCTTAGGCCCCTTGGCCTTTCCAGGTCACAGCCTAGGTCCCTTCTTACCCAGAGTGTACGGTGTGGTGTGGGACTATGTCCTCATTCACGTCGGGATCATGTGCCATGCCGTGCAACTCCCTTTACGAGGCCCAGCCTCAGGCCCTTTGGCCTCCTTGGGCCCCTGGCCCCCCGTCCTCATGTAAGACGTTAAACTACAAACCAGTCAGGCCTTCCTGACCGAGGCTCAGCCCCAGGCCCCTTGGCCTTTCCGGGCCGCGGCCCAGGACCTATCTTATAGGATCGTATGGTGTGACGTAGGACTACATCTTTATTCACGACGGCTTCTTTACCATGCCATACACCTCCCTTGTTTAGGGGTATATTACTCCCCTCCTCGTCCAGTATGACGTTAAACTGCATTTCAAGAACTACGTGTGGCTTGATTCCCATCTTAATGGGATACGTAGGACCACCTGAACGTCTAGGCTTCGGGTCCAGCCCCATCTCTCGAGAATCCTCATCCCATCTTGGCCCCATGGCCTATCCTTCCTCCATGAGGGGATCATATGGTGCGGTGTGGGATTATGTCCTCATTCACGACGGTCTCGTGATGACCACGCCATGCTCCCACCCCCTACTGAGCTGTTTCGTCGATCCCTTTTTTCGGCGGTTCACCAATGTACTTAAGAGTACTCTGGTTCATTACCTGGAATGCCAAGCTTTACTCGGACATGTCCGCACCCGTTTTCCAGGCTTTGCGTATCCCCGCATCAGGGCTTTCACCGTCTTTCACACCCGGAGGGACCCCCAAGAACAGCCTGGATACAATTCCCAAGGGCTCTCCTACCGATACGGGCCAACCCCCCCAGGGTTTCGGACAACAAATCGATAAAATCCCGCGTTGCGAATATGGTCAGCGGTAGATGCTTGTTTGTTGTTCCCACCTCAGGCTAACGCGATACAGACGCTGTGTTTCCGTCATGGATAACCGTTTTCCTCTATCGTCACGCCAATCCATTAATCCCAAATGCCGGGTACACGATTCACACCCTTCGTCATTTCACCATGTCCGAGTAGAATCTCAGAACCCCCGGTACTTTTCCTCCATGCACGTCCGCGCATTGGGAGAACAAGCTAAATCAAAGGTGTCCTTCGAAACTCTCTGCTGACTCCCCTTCTATGGACTCCCCAAGTATTGCAATGGGGATACCCCCCTTGTTTACCACACCGAGTTTATCTCACGTGGGCTTAGGGATTGGGTCCCCTTTGATGGACGCCCCAAGTATTGAAATGGGGATACCCCCCTTGTTTCCCACACCGAGTTTATCTCACGTGGGATTAGGGATTGGGTTAACATCTGTGCTTACTCGGGAGTTGTCACCATCCACGGTCCGAGCTCTAAGACCATAAACTAAGACTCTCATCTGGAACTACATTCAAGACCCCTTGTCTTCGGACCCAGCCTGAGTTCAGCAAATTTACCTCTCTAATCCTACCTTCAGGACCCTGATCACAGGGCTGCGTGGCGCAGTGTAGGACTACGTCCTCATTCACGTCGGGTTTGCAACAACTGCACCACGCACGCCCCCATTCTGAGGTTCAGTCCTCCTATTCCCTGTCCTGCATGACATTAAAAGGCACCCTTTAGAACTACGTGTGGCTTGATTCCCATCCTAATGGGATACGTAGGACCACCTGGATGTTTAAGATTCGGGTCCAGCCCCACCTCCTGGTGATCTCCTGATCTCCTAGTCACCTAGGCCACTTGGTTTATCCCTCTCCAGAAGGGGGATGTGTAGGTATGATACAAGGTTTTGGGCACCGTGACCCCTTCTCCCGGGGACCTGCCATCTCTCGGTCACCCTCAATGTTGAGTCCATTGACTCCTTGCAGTGGTTCACCCATGTATTAAGAGCACTCTAGTCTAGGACCAAGAGTGTCAGATTCAACTTGATCAAGTTCCTCCCACTTGTCAAACTTCGTGTTCCCCTATATTCGGACTTCCATCATCTTTCACACCCAGAGGGACCCCCAAGAGCGGCCTGGATACAATGCCCAAGGGCTCTCCTACCGATACGGGCCAACGCCCCCAAGGGTTTTCAAGCAACAAATCGATAAAATCCCGTATTGCGAATATGGTCAGCGGTCGATGCTCGTTTTGGTAGTCCTCATTTCAGGCTAACGCGACAGGATGCTGTGTTGCGAACATGGTCAACAGTAATCCTCTGTCGTCACGCCAGCCCCTTCAGTCCATGAATGTTGGTTGCATGATTCACATAATTTTCCACCCCATCATGTCCAGGTGGAATCTCGACACTTTTGGCGCTATCCCTCAGTGCACCTTTGCATGCTAGGGGGGCAAAAGCTGCAATTTGGCGTCCTTTGGGGCTCCCATGGTCCGAGCTCTAAGAACATAAACTAAGATCCATTCGGGACCACGTCCAACTTAATTCCCATCCTCATGGGATACGTAGGACCGCCCAGACGCCCTGTCTCCGGGTACAACCCATTCGGGAAGCCAGTCTCTCTTCCTGTTTCACCTCTGTGTAGGCCCCTCGGCCTAAGGTTTCCCTCTCCGGATGGCGTACAATTTGATGTGGGATTACGTCTCTGTCAATTGTGTTTTATAACACTGCGCACATTTCCCGCCTAGCATCGTCTCTGCTACGTCTGCGCTGCATGACGATAAAATGCATGCTTGGTCCTATCATACGACCCTAAACTGTGACATTATCGTCCTGGCCGCACGACGAAAAACGGCACCACATTGTGGTGACCTCGCTGTAGAGGACATCACGTTGGGTATTGGTCATGTGCCATGCCATTTGTCAACGCCCATCACGGCTTGATTATTGTGGCGACATCACGACCTACTGTTCTAGGTCGGTCGCTTCACAAACAAAAACCCTTCACCTTAAAGAACAAACAAGATACATCAAATTCCGCTTCTTTAGTGAAAGGGCCACGTCCGCACTCCTCTTTTACCCTGGCACTGGTATCCTACCATGTCACTTCCAGAACTACGTATGGCTTGATTCTCATCCGTATGAGATACGTAGGAGTGCCCGGGTACTTCCCCGCGGGCCCAGCCTAACCCTGGTGTTCGGTCCCTCGACTCGAGCATTTCCCCAGAGAACGCATGGTAAATAGGACTATGTCCTCATTCACATCAGATTTTGTTGTCATGCATCCCCTGTTCCCTTTTCCCATCCATGGTCCGAATTCTATGACCCTAAACTATGATCACCCCAAGGGAAAGGAATCTGCTCCCTCTCTCTAATACGTTTCGTTGCCGTATTCAGATGTGTTTTGACAAAGAGCCCGAAGCGTGGGATTTTCACAGGAACATTCCCCTCATCCCATGACCAAGCTTCATGAGCTCGCTATTTGGATCCTCATCCTCTTCCATATCCAAAAGGACCCTCGGACGACGTGGATACTAAGCTTAAGGGCTCTCCATGAATGCTGGACCTAAGGGCCCTTCAATCGTTTTGGGCCAACGTCCCTACGGATATCTGACAACATTTGTGACATGGTCCCGTGTTTCGAACATGGTCAACGGTAGACCCTCATTTGTTTGTCCCCATTTTAGGCTAATGCGACAGGATGCTGTGTTGCGAACATGGTCAGCAGTAATCCTCCATCGTCACGCCACCATCATTGTGATATGAATCTCGAGCACCATGGTTCACACATTTCCACTTCCTCATGTTGAAGTGGAATTCCGTCATACTTGGCTCTTTCTCTTCGCGCATCTAGGTGCGCTAAAAGATCGTGTTAGTGTCATTGGGCCGGTAGTCACCGAGTGTCCCTTTGTCCTAACCTGCCCCCTTTGTGTCGGGAAATTCCCACCACTTCTGCTTGTTTCCCACACCGAGTACGACTCACGTGGGCTTAGTAGTTTTGGCAGGATGTTTACCAACACGGTTAGGCCCCTCCCCATCCCACATGACGTTAAACTGCGCTTCCAGAACTACGTGTGGCTTGATTCCCATCATCATGTGGGATACGTAGAGACACCCAGGCATTTCGCCTAGGGTTCAGCCCCTGGAATCACGAAACCTTGTTCCTCCCCATTTCCAGCCCTCACTAGAGAGGCCCTATCTGGAAGAAAGAATGATTCGTGATTAGGCCGATGCGCCCATCTGGCGTACTCCCACCACGGTGGTGCAACTGTTGGGTCGGAAGAACACCCCAAGGAGGGAATGATGGCAAGAGGGGGGGTGAATTGCCTTTTAAAAAAAATGATTAACAAATTAAAAATCAAAGTAAAAGTGCAGCGGAAATAAAGAGGCAAGACACACAAAATTGATAACGGAGTTCGGCCAAAACCCGGCCTACGTCTCCGCTCCCAACTTAACCGTTGAGAGATTCCTACCGCTTGCTTTTCAATGGTTTTAGCAAGAAACCCACTAGGCTTTGAGGTAGCACTAGGACCTATTACAGCTTGCTTTTAGTGGTTAAGCAAGAACCCAATGCTTTTGATGGTTAAGCAATAACCCACTAGCCTTTTACGGGTGAAGGCTAGCTCACCGATCTCAAGCCTTTTACAAGGTAAGGCTTGGAAACCTCTTCACACCTTAGTGGTGGTGTGAGAACCCAAAGAAAAGGGGGGATGAGAAAAGGTTGGGGTTTGTAGGCACAAACCCAATTTTAAAGCTCAAAATAAATTAAAACAATAAAACCCGTAATTAGGAAGACTTGGGCGCCAATTGGATTGGTGAAGCTGATGTAGCGTGCTCTCCCAAGCTTCTTGAGGTGCTCCTTGGATTGGAAAATGGTTGGAGCACTTGAGGTTCCGTTGAGGAAGTCCACCGGAGGTTGGCCAATTGATGGAAAATGAGTATAGTGGCTTTGCAAGTGTTTCGGTTAGTGTCTGGGGCTTCCTCAGCCTTTATTTATAGGCTAGGATCCTTTGGTGAGGCTTCGGAGCCGTTGGAGAAGGCTTTGGAGCCATTGGAGGCCAAAAGAAGGTTGACTGGTCAACCCCAACGGCTAGTTTGACTGGGCTACCGGCTGGCCGGTACAGTCCCACCGGTTGGCCGGTGCCTTGGATGAGAAGAAGAGTCTTGGTCCAGGCTCCACCGGTCGACCGGTGCAGAGCCACCGGTCGACCGGTGGCAAGACAGTAGCAAACACTATTTGGGCTGGGCGCCACAGGTCGACCGGTGGCAGAGCCACCGGTCGACCGGTGGGGAGGCAGTAGCTACCCCTTGAGTCTGGGTGCCACCGGCTGGCCGGTGGTGAAGCCACCGGTCGGCCGGTGGACTGAATTTCAGTCCATTTCTGCCTCTTCCTTGGTCAACTTCTTGGCAATCAAATGCCTATCAACACAAACACTTAAAACACAATGTTAGATAAAAATGAAAGTGATTGTGATCATGAAAATCAAACAACGAGAGGTTCGAGATGTACAACAATCTCCCCCTATTTTGATGATCACAATCACTTAAACAATTAAAGTAAAAACATGAATTGAAAGGAATGCTTAAATAAAATTAAATGTAAAGCAAAGCATGAAAAAAAGTTTCTCCCCCAATCAATCAAGAAATTCTCCCCCTTTGTGATTATCAAAATAGAGTGGGGCATAAAACTTGATTGAGGGAAAAATGAAAATCAAGATTTTTAAATCAATTGGAATTTTTGAAAATTGAATTGAAAAATTTGAATAACAGTTTGAATTGAAAGTTTTGAATCAAAAACCAATTGAAATTCGAAATTTGAAACCAAATGAATTTTTTTGAAATTGAGAGTTTTGAAAAATCGATACCAACTGTTGGATATTTAAAAAAGAAAATTTAAAAGAAAATTTGAATTTCAAAGCCAAGTGTTGAGTTTGAAATGAAAACTTTGAATACACAAAAAGGCTTAAAAAATCCTAACTCCCCCTAAATAAAAACAATAAATCACCGGGGAGAGGGATTTTGAAAAGAAACAAGTTTAGGCCCGGAGAGACTCGCAAGGAGGGATTTTTCAATCCAAACTTGTTTCATGGCGGGTCTTCTCCTATAGAATTTTTCCGAAAAGTAAAAAGATTTGGGTTGACCGTACCGGGCATTTTTACAATTACATTCATATATCATGTGCCCAGGTTTTTTACAATAGTTACAAAATTTAAAACTAGAGCTCCCCCTTACAAAAACAGTGGGAGCATGGGAGGAGGAAGCTTGGTTGGTGTAGCCAAGTCCATTGGTGGTTCTAGATATTCGTTGGGAACCTAGGAGATTGTTCAAATTTTGTTCCCCTTGGGTGAACTTGGCTAGGGTCTCCCTAAGGTCTTTTATGGTTGATTCCATAGAATCAACATTTGGAAAATTTTGGATTTTAAGGGTGAGTTCCTCCTTCTCTTTGAGAAGTTGGTCTTTTTCGGAGGAAAGTTTTTTGAAAGACTTTTTTAAAGCAACGAATTTAGAAGAGAGTTCATGAAAACCTTTTTCTAATTGGTCTCTAGCAAATGAGAGTTCTTCATAAGAAAGATGATTTAAAGAATTGGAATTTGAAGAGCAAGAGGAGGAGTCGGAAGATGTTACCTCATGGAATGCCATTAGGCATTTGTTACCGTTGTCGCTCGTGGAGGAGGAGGAGGAGGATGAGGTGTCACTCCATGTCGCCTTGAGGACCTTTTTCTTTCCTTTTTCCTTTGGCGTGGCCCGTTTCTTGTTGAGTGGGCAATCAGGCTTGTAATGGCCCTTTTCGTCGCACCCGTAGCATTTTACCTTGGGCTCGGATCTTGCGGTGGGTTCTTGCTTTCGATGCTTGCGGGATTTCTTCTTCTTCTTGTGCTTCTTCATGAATTTTTGCATTTGGCGGGCGAGATTCTCCATTTCCGAGTCGCCGCTTGAAGATGAAGTAGATGAGGAAGATGAGGATGAGGAGGAGCTTACTTCTTTTTGAACCTTGAGGGCTATGTTCTTTGGAGTTTTGATAGGGGTGCCCTCCTTTTGTGCTTGCCTCCTCATCGTGATCTCGTAGGTCATTAGGGATCCGATGAGCTCCTCGACCGGCATATTTTTGACGTCCTTAGCTTCTTGGATCGCCGTCACTTTAGGTGCCCATGAGCTCGGAAGGACCCATAGGACCTTTTTCACCATTGCTTCAGCTGAAACATCATCACCAAGAGATTTTCTACCATTGCAAACGTCAGTGAAGCGTGTAAACATTTCAGAAATAGATTCATTCGGATGCATGGAAAAGCTTTCAAAATCTTGTCTATACATGTCTAACCGAGTGTCCTTAACTTTGTTAGTGCCCTCATGAGTTACTTCTAAAAGTTTCCAAATTTCATGTGAGGAGGTGCAAGTAGACACTCGATTGAACTCATTTCTATCTAAGCCGCAATGGAGAGCGTTCATGGCTTTGCCATCAAGCTCAAAATTTTTAATATCGGCGGGGGTCCATTTGGATTCGTCGGGGGAAGAGAGAGTGTAACCTTGCATGACTATTTTAAAAATGGGATACCCTATACTTCTAAGAAAAGTAGTCATGCGGGTTTTCCAATAATTATAGTCGGACCCATCAAAGAATGGAGCCCGGCCCAAAGAGTAGCCCTCGGGGGCGAAAGAGGTTGATGCCATCTTAATGGATCTTAAAATTTGTAACCGGTTAGGGTATTACACAAATTTCCCTCTGATACCAATTGTTGGGTCGGAAGAACACCCCAAGGAGGGAATGATGGCAAGAGGGGGGGTGAATTGCCTTTTAAAAAAAATGATTAACAAATTAAAAATCAAAGTAAAAGTGCAGCGGAAATAAAGAGGCAAGACACACAAAATTGATAACGGAGTTCGGCCAAAACCCGGCCTACGTCTCCGCTCCCAACTTAACCGTTGAGAGATTCCTACCGCTTGCTTTTCAATGGTTTTAGCAAGAAACCCACTAGGCTTTGAGGTAGCACTAGGACCTATTACAGCTTGCTTTTAGTGGTTAAGCAAGAACCCAATGCTTTTGATGGTTAAGCAATAACCCACTAGCCTTTTACGGGTGAAGGCTAGCTCACCGATCTCAAGCCTTTTACAAGGTAAGGCTTGGAAACCTCTTCACACCTTAGTGGTGGTGTGAGAACCCAAAGAAAAGGGGGGATGAGAAAAGGTTGGGGTTTGTAGGCACAAACCCAATTTTAAAGCTCAAAATAAATTAAAACAATAAAACCCGTAATTAGGAAGACTTGGGCGCCAATTGGATTGGTGAAGCTGATGTAGCGTGCTCTCCCAAGCTTCTTGAGGTGCTCCTTGGATTGGAAAATGGTTGGAGCACTTGAGGTTCCGTTGAGGAAGTCCACCGGAGGTTGGCCAATTGATGGAAAATGAGTATAGTGGCTTTGCAAGTGTTTCGGTTAGTGTCTGGGGCTTCCTCAGCCTTTATTTATAGGCTAGGATCCTTTGGTGAGGCTTCGGAGCCGTTGGAGAAGGCTTTGGAGCCATTGGAGGCCAAAAGAAGGTTGACTGGTCAACCCCAACGGCTAGTTTGACTGGGCTACCGGCTGGCCGGTACAGTCCCACCGGTTGGCCGGTGCCTTGGATGAGAAGAAGAGTCTTGGTCCAGGCTCCACCGGTCGACCGGTGCAGAGCCACCGGTCGACCGGTGGCAAGACAGTAGCAAACACTATTTGGGCTGGGCGCCACAGGTCGACCGGTGGCAGAGCCACCGGTCGACCGGTGGGGAGGCAGTAGCTACCCCTTGAGTCTGGGTGCCACCGGCTGGCCGGTGGTGAAGCCACCGGTCGGCCGGTGGACTGAATTTCAGTCCATTTCTGCCTCTTCCTTGGTCAACTTCTTGGCAATCAAATGCCTATCAACACAAACACTTAAAACACAATGTTAGATAAAAATGAAAGTGATTGTGATCATGAAAATCAAACAACGAGAGGTTCGAGATGTACAACAGCAACTACCGAAGTGTTGGATTCTGTTTGAAAAAACCACCACTCCATGTTCCACGCTTTGTGTACCCCTTATTCGGACCCTCGTCCTCTTTCATGTCTGAAGGAACCCCCTAACGGCCTGGTCTCATGCCGTATCGGCTCACCTACCGTCCTGGGCCAACGTTCCGGAAGACTGGTCATGTTTGTAGGGACCCCCAATAACGGCCTGGATACTACGCCCAAGGGCTCTCCTACCGTTACGGGCCAATGTCCCGAAGGATTGATCGACAAAAAATTGATAAAATCCCGCGTTGTGAATATGGTCAGCGGTCGATGCTCATTTGTTGTCCCCATTTTAGGCTAACGCAGTTCGGATACCGTTTCTCCGCCACGGCTAACGGTTGTCCTTTATTGTCACGCCGCCTCCATAGTGTTCTGGATTTTGGGTATTGTGATTCACACCTCCCACTTCCCTCTGTTTGGATTGATTCTAACGCCCCTGGCGTTACCCCGCTCGTGCACCAGAGCAGGGTGGGAAAAGCAGGTCGGCTGTTCAGAGATACATACTCTCCATCCGTGACCCCCCTCTCTTTTAGGATTCCCCCAAATGGTGATTGATGTCCCATGTCGATCCCCTCGCACCTTCCGTTGTTTTACACTCTCATATAGGAGCTCCTATTATCTCTTGTTTCCTGCACCGAGCATAGCTCACACAGGCTTAGAGATTTAGTTGATTTTATCCTCAATGCTATCGAGGTACAATGGACCCCAATGCACGCGTTTTCCTCAGTCGTTTCCTCAGAACGCGGTCCGCCTCACCCTTCTCGTCCTCGTGGGACCCCGTTCTTAGGGGTGGCTTTTGTAGACCCCGAAAAACGCGTCCCCAAAATTTTCCAAATGCTTACATACATGATCCAAGATCGTAGTCCATTTCGCAAGCTTCGATTTGGTAGGTCGTAGGGCCCGAACGGAGTTACGGATTAGGAGTTATGGACGTTTGAAGTTGGGCTGGAAATCTGGTTCGCGAAGCCCATTCGCGAAGCCCCCTCCGTGATCGCGGAGCGCCGCCGCGAAGTAATGAGGCGAGAGGCTCCGCGAACCCGTTTGACAATTGCGATGCGCCGCGAAGACCCCTCGCGAAGCACTAATGCGAAGCACCGATGCGAAGCACCCGTGCAGCGCGGTCCCGCGAAGCCCCGCCGCGAAGCGCCCCGACCATCACGGCCTCGCGAAGCACCAGAGGCGGTGATGCTCCGCGAACGCATTTGACGTTCGCGAGCACGCCGCGAAGCTCCTGAGGCGGTGCGGATGTTCTGCTTCGCGGCGCCCCTTCCTATAAATACCCAGCTCACCCCCCTTCTCAAGGAGGACGGCCACGTCCACTTCGCCCCTTGGGTGGCCGAGCGGAGCTCCGCATTGCAGCTCCGCGAAGCCATGCTCCGCGAGCAGCTTCCTTCGCGTTGCTGCTCCGCGAGCCGAGACTCCAAGAGTCCATGCCTGCGATCCTATGCTCCGCGATGCTGCTCCGCGAGACCAAGCTCCGCGAGATCCCTTTGCTCCGCGAGCCCTTGCTCCGCGATGCTGCTCCGCGAGACCATGCTCCGCGATGCTACTCCGCGAGACCAAGCTCCGTGAGACCCCTTTGCTCCGCGAGAGACCATTGCTCCGCGAGGCCATGATCCGCGAAGCTACTTCGCAAGACCAAGCTCCACGAGACCCCTTTACTCCGCGAGAGACTATTGCTCCGCGAGGCCATGCTCCGCGAAGCTACTTCGTGAAGACCTATTCTTCGCGAGGATCCCACCTTCGCGCCCACCGGTCCATACCGCGGGGGCTGCGCCCCCGCACCCCCGCTCGGGGTCAGTGCCGGTCCCTTCGCAACCGTCACAGACCCCCATGATAAATGGAGAGTCGCACCGCGAACTTTTCGGGCCGGGATGCTGGGATTTTCCATTGCGCCCTTATGCGCTCCCACCTACCACCCATGGAACACCATGATTTGAGATACCCCCCCACACACCATGGAACACCTTGAGTTGACATATTCCTCTTGGTTTCATTCCATGTCGTGAGTTGAGATTATCATCGTCAATTCCCCGGGTACCTTGAGTCGAACCATTCCTCAGGTAACTCCTCCAAACCCAATCACTTGGCTCCTATGCCAGGTTCAACCAGAAAGGGCTGCCTTGCGTAAGTCCCAACACCAACCATTTCTAGGAACCTTCTGCCTAATAGTCCTTTCTACATGACTATAAACTGTAGTAATCCTTCTGTTCCAAACATAGGATGCCTCTTGCCCTACACGAGAGATGCCTCCTGCTCCTAGCATGAGATGCCAATAGTCCTACCTACATGACTCTAAACTATAGTATTATCCCTATCTAACAAATGATAGGATGCATCTTTCCCTAAACGAGAGATGCCTTGTGCGCCAAGAATAAGATGCCTAACGCTATGATCACAGTGGCGTAACATCAAGAGTGTTGGAATCCATTCAAACATTCCATCACTCCACCTCACGCTTTGCGTGTCCTTCGTTTGGATCGTCATTCACTTCCAAGTCTGGAGGGACCCCCTAACAGTATGGATGCTCGACCTATGGTCCGCCTGCTGTCCTGGGCCAACGCCCCGGAAGACTGATCACGTCTGGAGGGACCCTCTAACAGTATAGATGATCGACCTATGGTCTGCCTGCTGTCCTGGCCCAACGTCCCGAAGGATCGATCGACAACACTTGTGACATGGTCCCGTGTTTCGAACATGGTCAACGGTCGACCCTCATTTGTTGTCCTCATTTCTGGCTAACGTGATATGGATGTTGCGTTGCGAACATGGTCAGCAATAATCCTCCATCACCACGCCAATCTCACGACGTTCTGAATATTGGGCATGTGATTCACACTTTTCAACTCCCTTTGTTGGGATAGATTCCAACGCCCTTGGCATTATCCCGCTTGTGCACTTGCGCATAGGCACATACCTCAACCCACCAGTGAGTTGGGATGACCTCATGGCCAGACATGAGGAAGACATTACGGGAAGCTTTAGCGTAAGCCCCATCCACCAGTGCCACTCCATAGCGGCACCCGGGCAGCTTCCTAGCGTAAGCCCCATTCACCAGTGCCACTCCATAGCGGCACCCGGGCAGCTTCCTAGCGTAAGCCCCATTCACCATTGCCGTTCCTTAGCGGCACCCGGGCAGTTTCCTAGCGTAAGCCCCATTCACCATTGCCGTTTCTTAGCGGCACCCGGGCAGCTTCCTAGAGTAAGCCCCATTCACCAGTGCCACTCCTTAGTGGCACCCGGGCAGCTTCCTAGCGTAAGCCCCATTCACCAGTGCCACTCCATAGCGGCACCCGGGCAGCTTCCTAGCGTAAGCCCCATTCACCAGTGCCCCTCCATAGCGGCACCCGGGCAGCTTCTTGCATAAGCCCCATTCACCAGCGCTGCCCCATAGCGGCACACCCGAGAAGCTTCCTAGTGTAAGCCCCATTCACCATTGCCGCTCCATAGCGGCACCCGGGCAGCTTCCTAGCGTAAGCCCCATTCACCAGTGCCGCTCCATAGCGGCACCCGGGCAGCTTCCTAGAGTAAGCCCCATTCACCAGTGCCGCTCCATAGCGGCACCCGGGCAGCTTCCTAGCCTAAGCCCCATTCACCATTGCCGCTCCATAGCGGCACCCGGGCAGCTTCCTAGCGTAAGCCCCATTTACCAGTGCCGCTCCATAGCGGCACCCGGGCAATTTCCTAGCGTAAGCCCCATTCACCATTGCCACTCCATAGCGGCACCCGGGCAGCTTCCTAGCGTAAGCCCCATTCACCATTGCCGCTCCATACCGGCACACGGGCATCTTCCTAGCGTAAGCCCCATTCACCATTGCCGCTCCATAGCGGCACCCGGCAGCTTCCTAGCGTAAGCCCCATTCACCATTTCTGCTCCATAGCGGCATCCGGGCAGCTTCCTAGCATAAGCCCCATTCACCATTGCCGCTCCATAGCGGCACACGGGCATCTTCCTAGCGTAAGCCGCATTCACCATTGCCGCTCCATAGCGGCACACAGGCAGCTTCCTAGCGTAAGCCCCATTCACCATTTCTGCTCCATAGCGGCACACGGGAAGCTTCCTTGCATAAGACCCATTCATTATTGACATTCTTATGCAGCGGTAAGCTGTTGACAACCCTATCCAGTGGTAAGCCGTTGTGATCCCATGCATCGGTAAGCCGTTGACATCGTTTTGCAGTGGTAAGCCGTTGTGACCCAATCCAGCGGTAAGCCGTTGTGACCCAATTTAGCGGTAAGCCATTCACACCCAATCCAGCGGTAAGCCGTTGAAGCCAACCAATTGGCGGTATGCCGTCATCAGAAGAACTACTTGGTCTTTGATCCATGTCAATGCATGGTACGTAGGAAGCCTCTTCAAGGCTCAAGCCCGAAATCATCATCATTCTTTTCTTTGGGCCTCCATCCTGGAGTAAGTCCCAACACCATGGGCCGCCTAACGCGTAAGCCCCTCTTCGCTTCTCACGGACGCGCCCTTCGCGACGTGATCGTCAGGTCCTTGCAACCTCTTGTTTCTCACACCGAGCATGACTCACGTGGGCTTAGAGTGAGCACGGACCCTGACCACCCATCTCAGTGAACTACGAGGTCTTTGATCCATGTCAAGGCATGGTACGTAGGAAGCCTTTATGAGGTCCAAGCCCACCCGTCATTTCACGTCGGGTCTCACCCCCGTCTAGCATGACGTTAAACTGCATTCTGGTCTAGTGGTAAGACATTGCGACCCACCCCCGTCCAGCACGACGTTAAACTGCATTCCGGTCCAGTGGTAAGCCATTGCGACCCATCCCATCCGAACTACGAGGTCTTTGATCCATGTCAAGGCATGGTACGTAGGAAGCCTCCACGAGGTTCAAGCCCACCAATAGTGGACCAAGGTCTACTTTCACGTCGGTTCACCGGCGAAACCCACCTGAACTACGAGGTCTTTGATCCATGTCAAGGCATGGTACGTAGGAAGCCTCTACGAGGTTCAAGCCCACCAATAGTGGACCAAGGTCTACTTTCACGTCGGTTCACCGGCGAAACCTACCTGAACTACGAGTTCTTTGATCCCTGTCAAGGCATAGTACGTAGGAAGCCTCCACGAGGTTCAAGCCCACCAATAGTGGACCAAGGTCTACTTTCACGTCGGTTCACCGACACACCCTCCCGTCATTTCTTCACGTCGGGTCCCATCTATGTCCAGCATGACGTTAAACTACACTCTGGTCCAGTGGTAAGCCGTTGCGACCCAACCCCATTTGAACTACGAGGTCTTTGATCCATGTCAAGGCATGGTACGTAGGAAGCCTCCACGAGGTTCAAGCCCACCAATAGTGGACCAAGGTCTAATTTCACGTCGGGTTTCACACCCGTCCAGCATGACGTTAAACTACATTCTGGTCCAGTGGTAAGCCATTGCGACCCAACCCCATTTGAACTACGAGGTCTTTGATCCGTGTCAAGGCATGGTACGTAGGAATCCTCCTAGAGGTTCAAGCCCAACTCCCATCGGACCAAGGTCCATCTTCACGTCGGTATGCTGACGATGCCCATCGGACCAAGGTCCACCTTCACGTCGGTACGCTGACGACATTCATCGGGCCAAGGTCCAGCTTCACGTCGGTTTACCAGCACCATCCCGAACTACGCGGACTTTGATTCCTTACCACGGGGATACGTAGGAAGCCTCTTCGAGGCTCAAGCCCAACTTCAACGTCGCCCATGCGATGGTCCCATTTCACTCCCCCTCCACTTCATTCATACATCCATCAACCATCTTGATTCTCACCCGGGCCACCACATCCCGGTGGGATCATGCCATTCACCTCCTTGCTGCTCCTAGCAGCGCCTGGGCCACTTTCCACGTGTAAGCCCCATCATATCTCTGGGTCGTTGTCCTCTGTGTACACCCCGATTCATCACCCTTTTCCCCTCTAGGGAGTGCACCACCTTGGATCCATCCTCATTGGACGTCCTGATCACCCTCATTCCGTCTCCGCAAGACGTTAAACTCGCGGCCTACCTCGTGATAAACATGAGATGCCTGAGGAAAACCTCAGATGACACGCCTTTGGTGTAACCGTCTCTGCTAGACGTTAATATTGCAACATACCCTGTGTTAAACACGGGAAGCTGAGGAAAACCTCAGATACATGCCTTGGGTTATGCACCCTTGAGATTCCCTCTCATGAGGAAGAATACAGGTTCCCCTGTGTCCACGCACCTAGAGATGCCCAGACATTCCTGATGTTGTCGTCTACTCCGACCGAAGGTCGCTACCATGTCAAGACCCTATGGAAAGTCTTGACAGAAGTAGTGTAATTAACCGGCGTCCATGACGATATGGCACCGGGAATGAGATTCACGAACAACGTATTAAATCTATAAGGGAGACCCGGACTAGGTGACGAGTTCTGAGGAGGAATCCACAGGAGGAAGAACCGACATCCCATCATCCCGTTTCGATCAAGGAGCAGACGTCCCTGAAAAAGGAGCGAATGCCGCCTGCCTTTGGAAAGTGGGAATGCGGGGAAACAAAGCCGCGCGTCCCCCGCAGACAGATGCGCGCGCCCCGGCGAAAGCGTCAGAAACATTCGCCTATATGTTTTCATACATTCAAGCACTTGTCGTTTCCTTTGAATGATGATAGACATTCCATTCTACTGTAATAATCAATGAAAAGGACAAAGTACCTTTATCCATGAGTTCCAACATCATTTATCAGCCCGCATACATCTGTATGAATTAGATCAAGAAGATGAGATGCCCTTTTCTTCTTTGGCCGATATGAACTGCAGACCAGCTTTCCACGAATGCAAGCATCACATGATTTTTCCCACTCATGCTTCAGGTTGGGAATGTCCATGACAATTCTCAATTTTGATATTTTATCCATGTCTTTTTGATTGATGTTTCCCAGTATCCGATGCCACAAATGTTTTTCTCTTCAACAATCATGTAACAAACATTTTCTTTACTATCAACCTGATACGAGTTTCCTTCTGTTCTGCTTCCCTTCATAAGTGAATTTTATGTCTTTCCCTTGATAGTGAAGCCTTTCTGGTTAAAAGTAACTATAAGTACTGAGTCATAGAGTTAACTCACGCTGAGTTGATTATGATGTAAAAAATCTACATAAAGGACTTCAGTCTTCTTTAGCTCTCCATTATCTAATTCAATACTTCCACTGCCTCTAATTTTTAGAGCTCCATCATTACCAAATCGTACTGTACCATCAACCTTATTTTTGATAACTATTAATAGGACAACATTACATGTCATATGAGATTAACAACCTCTATCCAGAATCCAGGTAGTATTTATTTTTGTAGCTTTGAGGGCCTCCTCTGCAAGGTTGGATTTCTCAATTTTCTTCTGTTCCTTCCATGAGACATTGGATTGAGTATAGAGCACTGATGGCCTTTCAATTATCTCTTTTGTGTACCTAGGTTCTTTATAGTCAAAATATTCTTTGAGAGGAGAAAACCTATTTGAAAGAGTAATATTGTATTGCTGAAGAGACTTTACTTGTCTTGAAATTCGGTATGAGGTGTCAATGTTCCTTCTCTGCCTGCAATTAACAACCTCATGACCAAAGTTAGAACAAGGAAAACAATATCCATAGAAATTGTTTCTTTTAAAAGAATTAGGATATGAATTTTTTATCCTCTGTTGAACTCCTATATCTTCTCCATTCAGATAGCTTCCTGCCTCTTTGTAATAAGACATGCTATGGCCCAAATATCCACAGAACCGACACTTCATGAGATGAAATGTCTTCTCGCTTCTATTTTTCCTCATTCATTATTCTATGGGATAATAGTTTTAGGGCTCCTTTTTCCACGAGGCTCAAGGATAATATTCTTTTCTTCTTTCAGATTGAATTGGGGGTTTCTGTTTCATCACTTCAGACGAAATTCCCACATCACCCACTTTCATCTTGCCTTTATTTTGGTCACCTTTATTTGTAGCATTTGATGATTATTCCTCACAACCAATTCCACTATTTCCCATTGAGGCAGGTCTTTGATCATTTAAAATCTTTTCAAATCCATTAGATCCCATTTTTTCTCTCTCCAACAACTCAGCATCTGAGAACCTTCCAAATTATATTTTCTTCTTTGATTATTTTGAAATTGAATCTTTTTCAAGTTTACTCCTAATAGTAACAACTTCCTCCTCAAGAAACTCAACAGACTTGGACTTTTCCTCTAGTCTGGAGGTGAGTTCATCGATGACCTTTGCCTGCTCTTCAATTATCAGCTTTAGATCCACTACATCATCATTTTTTTCAAGTATTTTAGATTGTACTTTCACCAATTCTTCCAATCATTCAATTTTAGATTCAAGTTGATAAACATATTCAGTTGATTCTTCTACAATTGATTTCCACTTATTTCAACTCATACAATTAATCTTGAGCTTTCTAACAGCATCCTTAAGTTGCAACTTGAGACTGGCACTAGTTTTCAACTGATTTTCTCCACCAGTATCTTCAAATTTTTCAACAGTGGCCATCATGGAAGCATGGTTCCCAGTTTTAAATTCTCATTCTTCTTCATCACAAAATTTGTTATAATCTTCTTCCTCTTCATAGAACAAACTATTCTTTAGATCATTATTTCTATATTTTAAGTCTCCTTTATTGAAAAACCTTTTCTGAGGCTTCTCAATGTTTTCAGCATCTCTATCATCATCATCGATCTTCCTTAAGAACTGAGAAGCAATGTGCCCGACTTTGCCACAATGAAAGCAAGCTAGAGGTAAATTCCCTTTGAATTTCCCTTTTCCCTTATGTAACTTCTTCGAAATGAGAGAAATAATTTCTTTTTCTTCATCATCTTCACCACTACTATGTTTTGAGATTTTCTGTTTCTCCATGGATTTGAAGGCCATTTCTTTGCTTACTCGAGTCGTAGCATCTTCTGGTTTGAACCTCATTTCATATGCCACCAAGCTGCTTAGTAGATCATCCAGAGAAAGTTTGGAAAGATCTATTTCCTCAAGGGAGGAAACATTTTCATTGTAAAGGGGTGGAAGTATTCTTAATATTTTCTCCACAATGTCTATGTCTTTGATTTCTTCACCTAGACATCGAATAGCTCCAACCACTTCAGTAATTTGATTGAAGAAGGAAATTGCATTCTCATCAGGATGCATCTTCAGATCATTGAACCTATTGTGCATGACTTTTTGTTCCACCTCCTTCACTTTTCTATCTCCTTCAAAAATATTTTCATGTTTATCCTATATGGACTTAGATGAGGTTCAACTCGTCACCTTTAAATAGATCTAATCAGAAAGGGTTGTGGTGAGAGCATTCTGCGCTTTAGCATCAGCATCAAGAATTTTCCTATTGAAATCAGTCATAGCCAGCCCCTTTGCATCAGTAAAATGTATACCTTGCATAGTGGAAAACAGAACATCCATTCCAAGGGATCTTAGATGAGATCTCATTCTATTCTTCCAAATATGAAAATTACTTCCATCAAAGTGGGAAACTCCCGTAACACTGGCTGAATTTTCCATGGCGGTATAAAATAGATCAAACACTAGTAACCTTCTTCTGATTCCATTTGAAGGACCCCGGGACACCCTAAGAGGGGGGCGAATCATGGTGTCAACTTTTTCTTTTAAACTGACGAATATCTTTCCCATGTTGGTAGAAACTATTTTAACCTGTACGATGGATATAAGAATAAATAAAACATTCACATACAAAAGAGATGACACAAAACTTTTTAATTGGTTAACCAGTAAGGGATACGTCCAAAGAGCATACACAGATAGGTTGTCAGTCATACCAAATTCGACTATTCCTCAATTTTTTGTGGATTACAAAGGTTTGGGAACAGTCACTCTGTCCCAGGCTCACTGCCTTTACAATTTTTTATGGATAGCCTACTGCGTCCTTTGGGTCACTCCCGTTGACTCCCCTGGGCTCAATGCCCTTGGTGAAGTCCCACTCAGTTTATAGATGTGAAGGTCTATTCATCATTGCAAAAGAATACATCCTATGTTGTATGTATATGCTCTGTTGAAGTCCATCTCTCACCCGTAGAATAATCTCACTTTGCACTGAAGGTATCAGGCAATCTTCCAGCTTTCGTGCAGCTCCAAAAAGACCAGCGTGCTTCAACCACACCTGGCACACTTCTCCAAGACGGCGTGCAAGTTTCAAAGATGGAACGCAAGTCCAAGTCAACTACTTTCATGACCCTCACTTTATCAACACCAAACTTGCGTGACTCACATTCTCTTCCACCCAAAACGGTTTTGGCGCGCAAAGGTCAACTGTCGCGCTTCTTCAAATCCTGGCGTGCAAGTGTCACCAAACCACCTATGTGACACTTCCTTCCCCAACTCCAAACTTGGGAGACCAACACCCTTTCTCACCCAAATCACCTTGGACGCGCAACAAACAACAGCTGCACAACTTCAACTTGCGCGACCCACCACCACTTGCGCGACCACTACACCTGCGCGACAGGAGCTCTAATTTTCTCTAAGTATGAACTTCATATAGAATGAGGAGTGGTAGAAATTTATTTATAGGAATTTGGATACCCTATGTGATGCTGCACAAGTCTTCCCTCGGAGTGCAAGACTCTGCCGTGCAAGTCACTTGCGTAACCAACCCTAAAACTTGGGCGCCCCTTATCCCTTTGCCATATTTTAATGATATAATAATGAAAAAAATTAGGCATGAAAGTTTCCCCTCCTTTAAGTACACGGCGCGCAAGTCCCTTTTCCAAAAACCACATTTCACCATTTATCGATTTTCAGGCCCAAAATTTTGAAAAACACTGGAAAATGGTGCCAACTTCAATACTGTTACTTTCTTGTTCTGTATGATCAATTTGCTGGGACACATTCTGAACTTACACTAAGGATTGACAACAAATACAAACCATACTCAAATTCATTCATAGAACGACCATGGTTCCAACAGGGGTAGTATCAAGTAACATCCCTAGTCACATTGTCGAAATCTCGGTTGCTAGAGAAATCCTCCTCTATCAAGTACAGTGGGCCTGCCACAATACCAAGTGTGCTTCCCACTAACCTTGGAGTGCTGAGGTACTCCTCTTGTCGAATACCGTGGATCTGCTGCATCACCAAGCGTGCTCCACCCCCCCCCCCCCGTGGGTCTGTCGCGTCACCAAGCGCACAACCCCTCATAGCCTGCTGAGGTACTCATCCTGTCGAGTACCATGGGTCTACCAAGACACCATGGAACTCCCTACTGTAGGTCTACCGTGACACCAAGGCGCTCTCCACTAGGCTAGTTGAGTCACTCTGTGTCGAAACGGTCAGCAGTCATCAGGACTCAGCCAGCTACTAGGTCTCCGCACTCTTCTCACTCATCTCCAGGAGGATCCACTCTATGAGCTACTGGTTGATACTCCAACTATCACGAAGTACCACGAAGAAGTATCTCAATGGTCCACCAAATTGTATGGATCTCAACAAAATAGACGACACATAAATTGGACACCCGATTTGTGAGTTATTAGCCTTTTAATCCCTAGGGCCCAGTTGGATTCATGCTCGATCCAACCTGACTGTTTCCCATATCAAACCAAAACTCAAGTGGAGTATACTCAAAGGGACTGTCTCTCTCCAAGAATTCCAGTGCCGCTAACAGTTCGTCAAACGGACGCCCGGTTCCAAAGATATGGCTGAAGGAGCGTAAAAGGATCGCAGTGGGCCCGGGTCCGGTCCGACCTGGTCGGACCGACCCGGGCCGAACTGGCATGGGCCGACCCGGTTCAGGTCGACCCATCCCAACCCACTGGGTCAGGCCTGACCCAAGATACAGATTAGTCCGCTGGGGGTTCAGAAAACCACGAGGGCCGTGGGGGGCCATGGAGCCGCATGTGTCGTGGGGCGGCTCGGTCGCGGGGGTGCCGTGAGGGCGCAAGCCAGTTTGGCCAGGGTGCCGCGGGGACATAGTCCGATTCAGCCTGGGCGCCATGAGGGGTACATGCCCATTCTTCCGGGGTTCCATGAGGGGCACGAGCTATTTCGGACAGAGCGCCGCGGGGGGTGGGGGGGGGGGGGGGGTCCGGTTCGGTCGGGGCGTCGCGGGGGCACTGGCCAATTCGGCCGGGGCGACGTAGGGGCGAGGGCCGGTTCGGCCGGGGCGTTGGGGAACGGGCCGATTCGGCCACGACGCCGCGGGGGGAGGGGGACGGTTCAGCTGGAGCACCGTGGGGGGGGAGCATTTTTGGCCGGGCACCACGAGGGGCGTGGGCCGGTTCGGCCGTGGCGTCACGGGGGTCGGGAGCCGGTTAAGCGGGGCGCCACAAGGGGGGGCGGGGCGGTTCGGCCGAGTCACCGCGAGGAGCGTGGGCCGGTTCGGCCGGGGTGCCACGAGGGTCACGGGTCGATTCGATCGAGGCACCGCGAGGGCGCGGGCTGGTTCAGATCAGGGCAGCGACACAACTTAGTGGTGGCACTAAGTGGCGGAGGCCGTAGGAGGCAGAGCGTCATTGCCTTTGTCGCCTTCCTCCATTTCGAAGAACACCTAAATTCAAAAAAAGGATTATGAAGAGGACATGCCATGTTATTTTGGCCCACACTCTCCGCATTAGGGCGGTAACAAGTGGCTCATCATAAACAAGAGTAGAGAACACCAAACCCTCCCGAAATGATTGTTTCCCACCCGCAATAGAAAACATTCAGGTTCTTCATTTTAAAGAAAGGAAAAACATGCGAATATAATCATACACAAAATAACCCCCTACCTTGTTCATTGTTGGTGTTGGCGCGGGGAAGAAGGGGAAGTCATCGACGTTCGTCTCGTTCACCACACACCACCAATCCTGGGCTCCTGCGTCGATTCATCACAGTTGAAGATGTTCCATGTCAGCATTCTTTATTGGGGGAGCGTTCTTTGTTGGCAGAGTGTGTTCTTCATTAGAGAGTGCAATCCTCCAAGTTTTGGGCATCACGTCACTTTACCAGTGCCTCGTTGCATGGTGAAGACATCCCAAATCCTCCTCCCATGCTCCATATATATAGGAGATGGGGGAAGGTAGGTAACAATCATGGAATTTATGCCGGTTCATTTATTAGGAACCTTCCCAAATTCCAACGATGTTGTTACTTAATTTAGAAAGGAGGCAAGACAATTAACTAAGTTGTCACAATTAAAGGTATGTGTGTTGGAACAATTAATGTGGAGGAAGCTCAAGAGGATCATCCACATTAATGAGGGAGTTGAGGTTTTTCTCCCAATTAAAAGGGGTTTTCAAGGGGGTTTAATCCCAAGTGGTCCCCACAACCATAACCTCTCCTGGGAGGTTAGACTCGAGTGGTCCCCACCATCATAACCTCTCATGGGAGGTTAAGGTTTTGTGGTACCCACTACCTACATCCACATGGAGGTTTAGTTCTGGTGGACCCCACCTCCCAAAACCCACATGGTGTTGCCAATAAAAATTAAAATGTCACACACTTTTATTTTTATTTTATTCCTTCACGTAAAACCCAAAAACTAACTTTCACCCTTGACCAACTGTCATCAAGGTGAAAGTATCTTAAAATGAATACCAGCATAGCGAGTTTAACGGTGTCCTCAAATTTCAATTCCATACACTAGTTTAAAATTTAAAACAACCCGCTTGTATGTTTACAGATCGTACCATATCAAAAGTTTAAAAATTCATTTCGGGAACTCCGAGCCTCAGAATCATGCACCGTAAATTTTTGTGGACTCGTAAAATTTCAATTTATTTTAAAAAAAATTACTTGGAAATTCTATGTCTTTATAGATACGGTATTTTTCATGTCACCATGGACATGGTAGGTGATGAGATAATAAGAAAATAAAATAAAATTAAAAAAATATTAAAAATGAAAGAGTATTTTTACATCTTCAATTCACCTCTTTGAGAACCCTCTTAAGGAACATGTTTTGTGGCCTTTTGGGGATACTAGATGGTCATAGAAGTGGGGAAGAGGCTAGATAATGGAATTTTGTAGAAATTGAACAAGATAATTGGATTTGAGTTTGGAGGAGAAGTGGTGTTGATGCGTGGTATTTATAGTGGATGATAGGGGTTTTTTTTATTATTTTATTCATTAGTTTATTATTTTGGCTCGAGACTATTAATAGTTTTACAACTATCACTAAATATATTAAAATAGAAAAGTAGAGTTATATATTTTGGACTTAATTCAACATTACATCATTTATAACTTAATAATTAATGAATTTTCCAACTACCGCAAATTACCATATTTTACTATTCAAAAAAATTCAAGTACATTTAAAAAATCAAAAAAAATCACCCCGAATTTTTTCGATGTTTAAAATTAAAAAATGAACTCCATTTTATGAAAATAATTTTCTAAATATAAGAAAATTTGTTTTTAATTAAAATATTTATTTATACAAAAAATACCAAGTTCAAAATTATAACTAATTTTATAACACCTTGAAAAATAAAAACAATTATCATTAAATTTTTTGAAAAAAATATTAATTAATTGATCTATTTTATGAAGAGAAATTTTATTATAAAACATTATTTCATTTGTACAATTGTAAATAAACATTTATGTTTTTAAAAAATACCAACCCTAAATTTATTATTGTTAAAAAAAGTATTTACTTTTAATTTGATATTATTATATCATCTTTTCATTTATAAGGTGGATAAAGTTTATTTATACTTTCTTAGGTGTGGTTAATATTCTATTTGGAAAACTATTATTCTCAGTGTCATGTTATTATTCCCTCAGTATAAAATTTCTAATTTCTATAAATTCCACTTATTTCATTATAAATTTACAATGCATTTAACTACTTAATTATAAAATGAATTTTTTTTATATGTACCTAGGTTGTTACATTCTCCACACCTTATAGAAATTATATCCTTGTAATTTTTATCCACTTATTAAACAAGTGAGGATACCTTTACCTTATAAAATTTTCAAGTTTACATATTTCATCTCCAACCATTTGGTTTCTCCAAAAAACATAACCTGGTGAATTACCTTATTCCAAAATACTTTCAATATATGATCATCAATCTGAACGAGTTTCTATTTATAAGAAAAGTTATTTTATAGAAGGACTACTTTTATGCTCAAAACATGAGATGAATATGGAAAATACTTTATTTACATCGAAACATGGAAAACATTGTATACCTAAGTTAAACTTAGAGGAAAAAAAATACTCAATAGGAAACCAGTGAAAATTTTTCTTGGATTTCAAAAGGTTTAATAAACCATGGACATATCTTTCCTTTCTTACTAAATTGCATAAAACTTTTCCAATGAGAGATTTTAAGGAAAACTTGATCAATTACCTCCAAATAAAATTCTTTCCTCTGGTTATCTATATAACTATTCTACTATATCTATGTTATACTCATGTGTTTCTGGATCGTCTTCACTTTCCCAGCCACCTCCTCTACTAATTCTTGTCCCATTAAAATACTTCTCCCAACTTTTTACAAAAATGGTGGATTTCAACACTTCTTTACATATATTTCAACAAAAGGTGGCATTTGTATACTAGAATGAAAATTGTTATTATAAGAAAATTGAACAAAAGAAAGATATTGATCGCAACATCCCTGGTAATCCATTGAACAAGATTAAATCATATCTTCTAATGTCTGAATTGTTCCCAATGACTGTCCATTATATTGAGGTTTAAAAGAAGTGCTGAAAATTAATTATGTGCCCAATGAATTCTAAAGGCCTTTCCAATATTTATAACTGAACCTATGACTGTGATTAGATACAATGGAAATCAAAACTCCATGTAACATGACAATCTATTTAAGGAACAATCAAGAAATATGATCTAAAGTCATAGTATCTTTAATATGATTTAAATGTGGATATTTATTTAGTCAGTCAAAAATAACCCAAATCATAGTGTCACATGTAGAATTATTCTGTAGTTCCACCATGAATTCCATGGATATATTTTCTTATTTCCACTATGGAACTAGAAAAGGGTTAATCATCCCCTTTGGTAGTTGTCTCTCTACTTTAAACTATTTAAAAGTCAAAAATTTCATGGAAAATATTCTATAACCCTTTTCATTGTATCCCACCAGTAATACAACTGAAAGTTTTTGTATTCCTTAGTGATGCTAGGATCAACTGAAAACAAAGAACTATGAGTTTCACTTTACAATTATTTCTGCAAATGTTGATCACATGGACACATAATCTCTTTCCAAATATCAAAACATAATCTTTATCAATGTTAAATTCTGAAAAATTCTCGTTTAACCAATTTTAATTTTTTTTTAATCAGAATATTCCTTATGTTCTTTCTCAATTCTCTTTGAGAGAGATTACTTCACTAAAATCGGAAGAAAAATAGAGGAATTATCTGCACCAAAAACGTCAAATAAAAAATTCATCAAATTATAAACCAAGGGGCAATATTCCAAATGTAACATAGTTAATGATTCATGATGTTTTTGAATCAATTAATCTCCCACTTTTTTTCTTTTCTTTGATGATAATTGATCATGAAATCGTAATATTTTATCATTTTCATCCATCCTATGAGACTTATGGTCAATAAATTATGAGTAAGTATATACTTCATACTTTTATACTAATTATATATTTCAAATTTGGCTCTATATAAATAATTCCTCCAAATTTTAAAGCAAACAACCAAATTTGCTAATTAAAAATCAAGTGTGGAATAATTCAACTCATGATGTTTTAGTTTTATTTATGCGTAAGAAATTCTCGGATCATTATTTATTAGAACACAACCAATTCCATTCAATGAAGTATCACTATAGATGAAAAAATCTCTATTTCTAGAAGGTAAATCTAAAACTTGACCATCCACCGATGTTTTTTTCAGTTTCTAAAAACAAACTACATAGTCTTCTATCTAAATAAATTTAACCCATTTTCATGTTAACTTTGTTAGCGATTAGAGAATAGTGATTAGTTTTAAAAAACCATTCATAATAGCTTTTTAATCCAAGAATACTATGAATCTCTATAACATTTTTAGGTCCTGTCTATTTATAATATACTTTTTTAGTGGAATAAAATATTATTCCATCCTTATTTATAATGTGCCTATGAAAAGAAATATATTTCAAACAAAAAAACATTTACAAATTATTTTATGTAACTTATTTTCTTTTAGAGTTTTTAATAAACATTTTAAATCATTTCCATGATCCTCATAGCTTTTTGAAGAGACCTGAATATCATCAATAAAAAAAACAGTAGAATTATCCAACTATTCAAGTCAAATTCTATTCATAGGACATGAAAATACATTAGGATCATTTTACAAACCAATGGAAATAACAAGAAACTCATAATTCTCATATATAGTATGGAATTCTACTTTTTAAATTTCATCCTCCTTCACCTTTAGCTGATGGAACCCAAATCTGTAATCAATAATGGAAAACTACTAAGCTCCCTAGAGCTAATCAAACTTGTCATCAATATGCGGTAGTGGATACTTACATTTAATTTAAATGTTATTAAAAACTCTATGTTAAATGAAAAGTATAATCGAAACATATTTATTTTTAAAAAACACAATAAGAGCACCCTATAGTGAAGTGCTAGGAAAAATAAAGCCTTTATAAATCAACCCATGTAACTAATTTTTCAATTAAATAAGTTATAATTGATCAATTTGATAAGGGGGGTTTGAAATTGGATTAGAATTATGAACTAAGTTAATGGTAAATTTTAATTCTTGATCAATTATAACATCAAGCAACTCGTTGGAAAAAACATACAAGTTTTTATTTACTACTGGAACATCATTTATATAACCGGTCCCCTTGTTTTCAAAAATATGTGCAAGATAACTTTAATTTCTATATTTTAACACATTATCATCTTCATGATATATTATACATGTTATGGATTTAATATTTTATACCCACATGATCTCTTTCTGAAAAAAACTTTTTTATCTTTATAATCAATATTATGATGATAAACCTGAAGCCATTCCAAATGTAGAATAAAATCTAACTCCACTAAGGGATGAACAAAAATTTATTCAGGTAATTTCTTTCCATACCCAATAACATAAATATTTTTATAATTTTGTTTTACCTTACTATTTACCCTTGGTGTTTTATCCTTATGTTTTGGTTTCATTTCTTGAGGTAAAATTTCTAATTTACCAAAAAATTATTCCGAAATAAGGAATATATAGACCTCACATCAAACAAAAAATTAACAAAATATGAGTAAACAAACAAATTAATTGATACCACTTCATTGGATGACCCAACATCTGTAGAAGTAATCACAAAGGATTTCGCTGCACCTTTCTTCTTACAATTTTGTTGCCTTCCATCAATCAGGCCATTCTTTGGGAAAGTATTTTCATAATCCCCCATATTACAAGAATTAAAACACATAACTATTTTATTATCATAATTGATTTTAAGATCATATTCATTACAATAACTTTCCATATGTCAAAACATAACACATCAAAAACACTTCTCTATATTGTTATGGTATTCCCTAGGGTGATTTCTACCACACTTTTCACAAACTACAAACTGGACTTTCTTACAATCCGATTTCATTGATTGATTCTTTCCCATTTACTACCATTTAGAATTTTTCTTATGATTGTTTTCAATGTGTATGTGATCATTATAAAACTCAATTTCCACCCTCTCAACACATCAGACAAGTTTCCCATATCATTTGAATTCATGATAGGCCAATGCCCATTAATATCTTGATTTCAATACTGAATAAAAATGATTGATTTCACTATCAAGAAACCAAATATGATTTAGAGAATACCTTTCCAATCGAGTGAATTTTTCTCCATAAATGACCACTGAATCTTCTTCCTTTTGTTTCAATTCATGGAATTTATTTTCAATACAATGTTGAACCACCTTAAGAAAATATTTGTTCAAGGAAAATATTATTAAATTCATTCCATTACAAGGCATCAATCTACTTGGTAATCCTGATATTCTTAACCAATGACCAATACTGGTTAGCTTCACACTCAAAAAGATAAATAGAATGACTAACCTTTTGATTATATGATCATACCATTACATCTAATATCTTTTCAAGGGCTTTAACCCAAAATTCATCCGCCACTGGTTCAGAAGATCCATCTAAAGCATGACGGTGTTTCCTCAAAAAATGTTCCACTACCTTCATGTTCTTTTATAGTAGTTCTAGTTATTATTTTTAATGGATTCCACCACTATTTATAGCTTGGGTCAGTTGATCCATTACAATCACAAATTTCTTGGTTACAATCCCCACCATTCTAAGTTACGATGTCCAAAATTTATTCGCCTCTCAGTGCCTTCCAACATTAATATCCCTATTTCTTCTACACAAAACCTGTCTAAATAGACATATCATAGATGATGCAACATAGTAATCCTCAAATGTAATATTATTTTATCACAAAGATAAAATAAAAACATTAACATAAGGTAAAAATAATTTTTTTTATTATATTAACATCATCCTAACCCCAAAATTTATCTAAATCATGCTCTGATATCAACTATAAGGACCTGATCGTAAATTTTACATAATCATTTTAGTTCAACTAAAATTTAATTTCATAATTTCCCAAAGATATTTTCTATTTAGTGTTTTCATAATTTTGGAAATAATTTATAAATATCAAACCACTTTAAAATAAAGTGTGTATTACTAAAATAATATCCATTTCTTCCATAATACAAAAAGCTTGAAATAATAAATGAATTATTTTCATGAAAAATCTTCACAACATTCATCTTGGATTCTTATTTTCTCTTACACATCCTTAAAAACCTATCAAAAACATTTTCAATCTTGTGATGAGTACAAAAATCTCAGTCAGGAATGTAAATAGAAGGAAAGAAACCATAAGTCCCTGAATACATATAAACATATAAAATATTTTCATAAAGATATTCTTCTCACCCATAAAGTATCATATACATAAATTGTAAAAACAATCAATTTACATAAAACAAATAAAACATAAATAAAACCATATAAATAACTAGGTGAATTACTTACGTAGAATTATAACCCTCATGGATACCATATTATTTGTAACTTTCATAGAAACCTTAGAATTTAACCATAACAACTACCTTAGGGTGTAACCCTCACTACTACCTTATGGTGTAACCATCTCATTTACACTTGGAGTAACCATTTGGTCGACCTCCAACAAAAACATAACAAATGAATTGGAGGGAGATATGGGTCCCACCATTCATCAGAAAAAATTCCCAATAACTTAAATATAATAATAAAAAAATGAATAGAATCATCATTAACAAAATCCTCTTGGGTTTTTAAAAGTATATATTTAAGAGTATTTTTAATGAAAAATCCCTTACCGTAGGTTCACCTTACTTAAAACACTTTCAAACCTCCTGCATAATGATTTAAATTGTGTTATTAATATATTATAGAACCATATTAATATTTTTAATTACTTCTATGATCTTATTATAACATATTTCCTCCCATTTATTAATAATATTGTTTTATTATCATTTTTTTGGGTGAATTTATTCGATGGTTCCATAGATGGTTCATTTTGTATTTTCTTGTAAAATGGAAGAAAAAATCTAGAAGTTGAATGAAATTTTATTAATATGTTTAGATAATTGTAACTGATTCCATATATAATTTTTTTCTTATACGAGGATGAATCATTAGATTAAACATTAATTAAAATAATTTAATTGTTTTTCGTGATTTTTACAACCATCACAACCATATATCATTTTATTCAATACCTTTCTTATATATTGGTTGTAGAACAATAAATGACTTATAATAGGTATAATATAATTTAAACATAATAATGATTTTATTACCAACCTCAATGGTGGTAAAATAAAATGAAATTTTTATGTCCACAAATGTGGTGAATCGACAGGTCACAGATGATACATTCATTTCCTCGAATAAGAGGATAAGTGGGAGGGTTTTGAGGATGAATATTACATCAAAACAATAACACTATGGTATATGTAATATACTAGAGTAATAATTTCACTTTTGACAATGTAATTGAGGAGATAATAAAAAAATAAAATAAATTGAAAAGAAAATTAACAAAAATGAAAAAGGATTTTTACATCTTGAATTATCCTCCTTAAGAACCTCCTTAAGGAACTTGGTTTTGGCCTTTTGGCGAGACCAGAATGTCTTAGATTTGTGGAAGATGATTGGGAGGGTAATTGGGAAGAAATTAAATAATCTACACGTCTTTGAGGTTTATGGGTAAGAGGTTGTGAGGGGCTGTATTTATATTGGAGGAGATCAAGAATATGAATAGTTTAAGAATTATAACAATTTTATATTAAAATATTAATTATAGTTTCATATTTTTTTGCATCATCCTTATATCATCTATGACTCAATAATTCATTAATTTGTTAAATACTATAAATTACTGTATTTTACCATTAATCTAGAATTCAAGTATTTTAGAAAAATCCCAAAAAATTTCCCTAACCATTTTTCGACATGTAGAAATAAAAAATGGACACCATTTTATAAAAATAATATTCTAAATATATTAAATTTATTTTTTTAAATATTTATTAGTTATTTTAAATTTTACATTTCTAAAATTATAACTTATTTTATAACACATTGAAAAATTAATAAAATTATATTATAATCTGAATAAAAAATATTAATTTTTGAATCTATTTAATGTAGATAAATTTTATTTTAAATAATTATATTAATTATAAAATTATAAATAAATGTTTATGTTTTACTATAATACCAAAACTTAATTTATTATTTTAAAAACATTTATTTACTTATAATTTTATATAATTATATCAAATTTTCATTTATAAGTTGGATAACTTTTATTTTTACTTTATTAGGTGATGTTACTAATATATTGTATATATTATTATTCATAAGGATTAGTTATTATTCCATCAATATAACTTTATTAATTTTTATAAATGACACTTATTTAATTATAAATATAAAATGAATTTAACTACTAAATTCCAAGATGGAAGCATAATATTTTATAAGTACCTAGGTTGTTTCACCTCTATACTCTCATTTATTACTTATTTGATAACTACACATCTCATAAAAGATGTAAGGAGATGATAGTTTTATAAGATGAAAACAATATTCATATACAACTTGATAAGTGATTGAAATATTTTTGTTTCTAACTTTTAGAGTGTTACAATGTTATGCATCATTGATAATTCATTAAATAATATAAAAAATTTCTATTATTATTTGATAAAAATATTTCTATAATTATTTTGGTAATCTTATAATTCAATAGATGTGTTTCATAGTTAGTAGTTATGGAAGGTTTAACTACTCTCAGTAATATTAAAATTTTAAAAACGTTGCGAAAATAATTTACAAAACTTATTACATATCCTTTTTATCAAAGTGATTTTAAAATTTTTATTAAGAATTTGTTTTCCATTAATTTAATTTGGTGATTTTTTATACTCTCATTTATGTTTAATTTTCACTCTTTTCACTCTATACACATTATTTTATCAATGATATGGTTTGTTCCCCAGTGTTTTACATTCCATCACAACTATAGGGGAAATTTTATATATTTTATTTTTTAGTGAATATAGATTCTTTATTTAACTTCAACAACCAATTATTTTTGAAACTGTTTAAGTTATATATTTATATTTTATCTTATATTTTTAATATCCACAAGGGTTTTTCTTTACTTCCATATATATATATATATATATATATATTGAAACACACAATTATAAATATTATCAATTAAACTAATAATCAATAATGTTAAATCATGATATGAATATTATTCAATGTTCCCTTACATGATTATTAACTCATTAAATTAGAATTTTTTAAAAAATATCATTAAATTGAATTTTCATAAGACACAATACACACATTTATATCTACCAAGAGAGAATTTTTTATATACTCATTTTCTCTTTAATTTTTAATATTTTTTTATTAGAAGTTGATTACATAGAAACATTATTTTTTTGAAATTGTTATTTTTTATAATATGAATGTTCCCTGATCTCTTTTTTATTTTAAAAAAATGTTTTAATAGTATTCCTTTTCTTAATTACGTTAGTCATTTTTTCTTATTACTAGGATTTAAAAAAGTATTAAACAATTTTATTTATTCCAAGGAAGGATAAAATTTTTATTAGTACATTATTACCCCAAAAAATACATTTAAATCTTCCCTTATTTATAAAATCACACCATATTCCAAGAGAAAAAAAACAATGTTTTTAAAAATTCATTACCATATGGTATTTGGTGGTGTGGGAACTTTGATATCTACTATCATTATATCGCTATGTCAGTTTTTCAATTTACATTAAGAATAAAATGAATATTAATATAATTGTTTTTTTGGTTTGTATTCATTTTCATTTATTTTAGTTGGTGTTATATAATTCAAATCACTGAATTGTGATATATTACTTTTTATATAACCAATTTGGAATTAATTTCTCTTAAATTAACTAGCTTAATTATCATAATGGAACTAATATTAGCTATACGTAATTGCAAAATTATTCCAAATATGTTTTAAAAAAATATCTTAAAATGTAAAGTAAAACATTAATTTAAAATATTAAATATCATTTCTTTAATATCAAAATTCGGGTGAAAAATTAATTATTTTCTGGAATTATATTATTAACTAACTAAGAACCCCAAATAATTGAAAAACAATATTAAAATTCACATTTACAATTTTGTTAATAATTATTAATTAATTACAACATTGTGATTCTTGATAAATAAAAACCATTTTATGTTTATTTGAAATATAATTTATATTTTTCCATTATGTATTACTACTAGAAAAATACATCATTAACATCAAATAATGTTTTTTGTTTTTTATATCAGTTAGAGAGAAATAAGAATAAAAATGATGTTAAATGTATTATTTCAATGTTGATTAAAAAATATGTTATGGGAAGATTCTTTCAAAATCAGTTATTATAAATTTTGTTGCTCTATGTATGACCTAGAAGACATATAGTGTGACTTTTAGAAATTTTAATCATAAAAAATTATAATGAAATATTTTTTAAAAAGTAATATATTACAAACCAATATCTTATTTTCTATAAACATAAAACTATTTGAACAATAAATAAGAAATAACTATTAAAAACTCATTTTGAACTTTACTACAACATTATTTTCCATGATAATTCATAGACTATAAAATTTTAAATATAAAACTACAAATAAATAAATCACATAAAATAGATTTAAAATAATATATAAAAGTGGTTTAATTTATTGGTTGAATACATTTAACCATTTCCAATAAAATAAAAAATAATAATTATAAAATTGACAATACAACATATTTGTTTAAAAGATAAATGTTGTAGTATAACTAAATTTGTGAAAATATCACATTGTTCTTATCATGATAATATCGTAAATGAATCACAAAACAAAACAATGACATTCAAACTTTATTCTTCTGAAAATACATTGTGGTTATGAAACAAAACATTAAAAATTTAACCTTATATAAAAACATCCATGAACCATTTTGTTTTTGTATATTAATTTCCAAATCATATATGACAAACAATATTTATGATTAAATATATAATAGACTATAATAAAACTCACAAACTTAAAAAATATTGATAATTTATATGAAGTTCTACTAATAAAGAGTATAACTAATATGTTTTGTATTGATAAGGGTAAAATGTTCATAACATCAAATTCTGATTAAAATATATAATTTTCAAAATGAGTGATATATAGAGAATACTATTTTATAACTATACAATTATACTTACCTATCTTAGAATATATTAACCAACACTTGATCTCACTATTTTTTAATTTTTGATATATATATTTATTGAACTCATTAAAGACTCATTATGTATTTTATACCCGTTAAAATTTATTCTAAATCTATAATACCATAAATGGAAGTTCTATAATTTTTTAGGAAAATAGTGTGAAGGTAAAATAATATAAAAATAAAAAATTGAATCATTATAAATTATCTTTAATTAATGAAATGAAAATAGTAATATAAATTTATACACATATAAAAAAATTGAAACATGGGTACCAAATGATCACAAAAAATAACAACATCCAATATTTATTTTTTAAATATTCTTGACATAAAGTCACCCCACATATCTCAGTAGTCCTGAGAATCATATAAAATTTTTCTAGTATAAAATAATTCATTTTTAATCTTGTTATCCCTTGGAAAAAATAAGGGGTATCTTAATGGGATGGTTCCTAAATTTTATATTGCTTCTGCAATGATTCTTGAGATTTCATATACTTCAATATAAGGTAATTTTAAAGAAAAATTTATCATAATTTAAAACAAAATGTTAATAAAAATTATAAAAAGAACATATACCTCAATGTCAACAAACAAAAAATGCTAACTAGAAATATTAAAAATAACATGGACTTTATCCATCCATAGCTTCCTCTTCATTAGGAAATGACACTAGAGTAGTTGGATCAATTGTATCACGTATAGAAACTCGGAGTTTATCCAACAAAATAAAATAATTATGTATATAATCTCATATGTTATGTATTATTCTTTTTGATAAAATATGTATTTGGGTATCTCCAACATTAAACACTCAGTATATCATCAGGTTTGAGTGAAGAGGTGGAGGATCTGGATTAGTAGGCTATAGAGGTTTCATTTTCTCATTATATATGTTAATGTATAAATTAAATATTATATAATTTACCATTAAATTGATTAACCTATCTATAAAATCTTATCCTTTAGGTAATATTTTTTCTATTTTAATTTTCTTATATTTATTTATAAATATGACTCCCAAGAACATTTTTAATACTAACACCTTCTATATATCCTCTAGTGCGGCCAGAGTGTTCTTTCTAACAAAAATTTCTAATCATAATTTATTTATTACACTTTAGGATAATGGTCCCATATATCTCTTGATCCTTAAGGGCCTCCTAAAATAATATATATATTAATGTTATATTAGTGTGATAAAATTAAAGCATTATTTTATTTGATAAAAAATATATTTAATTTATTATAATCTCATTGGATATGTATTTTTATTTATGGATAAGAAACTTTTCCTTTTCTTCATTATCACCCTTTTCCATTTTTTTCAGGGTTTAATGGGATATGAAGAACCATAATGAAACAATTTGGAGTTGCTATATGATTTAACCATTATTTCAACAAACTTTTTATCAATAATTTTATACTCTAGTAAATGGTACCCTCAATGTGGAATAATATAAGGGTATACAGTCTTCAACTAGGTCTCCTTATAAGATATATTACATTTCTAGTATATAAGAATAAATTAATAAGTTGTTATTTAATTAAAAAATATATAAAAAAATTGATTCTATATATAAAAAATATAATAACAAAAATACTTCCTCCTTTCACCTGGTGAAAAACTTCTTCCATGTATATGCATTTAAAAACCCATATTTTTGGCATGGATATTAATTATTTTTCTTCCAAAAAGTAAAATCTAAAGTCAAAATTTATTTAAGAACTCTCTATATAATTTTTATAGAATACATCCACATCTTCATAACCACTTTAATATCAATAAAATATAATTCCATCCATAATTGAATTGATAAATTTTTAAGAGCATGAAATAAATAATATTTGAACCATTTGAACAAAAGTATCTAAATTGATATTTTTTTTATTACACATTCCCAAAACTGATCTCTCATCACCTGGTTAATACTCCTCTAATTACGATATAATTTTTTATTCATAACCAAACTCTAAGAGACTATAAAACATATAAACTTCTTCACATTTGGCCTATAGGGTTATTGTTATCATCAAACAAATTTGGAATCCTCTAATCTTTCTCATGAGAAATCAAAGGTTTTAGTCAATTTATAATATCATATCCATTAACCCCATGTATCATCTTCTCTAGAGAAAAAGAATTGTGAGCTCAGTAGTAGTGTAAAAAATAATTTCAACCATAAAAAGACAAATTTATTAAAATTTTTATTATTTGAAATTTATTTATATGGGTTGATGTGAACATTCCTCAATAATTGATCATCTTACTCAATGTATTTTTTTAAAATAAATATATACAAAGAAAAATGAAATTTTATGTACTTATATTTGAATATAATTATTTTTTTTCAAAATTAAATATTTCATTATTTTTAAATTAAAGGAAATTATAAACACTTTTTTCTCTAAAATAGCTAAAAAAGTGTATACCTAAATAAAATTAATACGAAAATATAATCATAGTAGAATGAGTAAGTCAGACATGTTAATAAAAAATATGTATACTAGAAAATGATGAAATAAAAAAACAATGGTATAGATTATCAGAATGTATAGGTTTAAATATTCATATTAAAAAATTATGCGGTGTTACATGTGTAAGTTTCAAAAAAATTATAAAATATTTACTTACCTAAATTATTAATAGAGAAATAAAGTGTTTCCTCATATACCTTCTATGCGATCATTACATATAGCATAGAACATATCTATATCATAGTCATCATTATCCTCATGTAATAATGTAATAAATGAAGAAATATAATATTTGTATACAACATCATTAAGAACCTCACCAGTGAAATGAATTATTTTTCTATGAAAAATGCTAGATCAATGATAAGTTGATGGGTAAAAACATAAAATATCTTCTTTTCATTCATAATTATGATAAATATTTCCTCTATGAAAAATATATTTTCAAATAAACATGTTCAACTCCATCATCATAATTTTTATATTAGTTTTTCTATCAACCTAGATATAGGTACTTGAAATTTAAGATAATAGTTTTTTCCAAATATCCTCAGAAACTCCAAAATATGATACAAATACCTAAATTGGGATTTTATCTTTTACACTCAAAACATTCATCGCTTCAACTCCAACCATTACTCCCCTATTTTGAATGGTATATTTTTATATTGATTTTTTTGTATGACATTTATAACTATTGAAGTCAAAAATTGACCATGTGATTACATAAACAGATATTCCCCCAGCTAACTATTTCAAGTTTTCTCATACATAAGAATTAATGTTTAAATTCTCATTAAACCATGAAATATTTAATATTTTTTCACATTCATTGACCACTTTTCATTTATTTTTAAATATCATACCTTAAAAAAATATGCGATAATACACATATTTAAACCTCACCTATGTAGTTAAAAATATATAAATGTGCCAAAATTCTTACATCATGTGAAATGAAATTTACATTTATGCCACTGAACCCCTTACCATCCCTATTAATTGTGAGATGTCAGATAAAGGGAGACCAGTATGATCGACATCATATAATTAGTTGGTATAGAACTCAACAACCTCTTAAGAGGTAGTTTTTTACAATAGGTTCCCCTAGTAAATAATTATTTTTAACATATGCCTTTATAATGTCTATATATCATTCAAAAGTATAGAAATAATGTAAAAAATATATTCCCACATAACCATGTATGTTGTACCAAATGAATCACTAATTGAAAAATTATTTCAAAAAATGATTAGGGAAAATGTAAATCTATTCAGTAAATTATGAGGATTTATTAATTATCAAAACTATTTAAAAAAATTTGAAAACATATTTTTCGTTTAAATAGAATTTTAAATATAGAACAACTTATTGATAGTCATTCGAACAACCATCATCAATATGTGATGTAGTGCAACCAGTAATTTTTATTTCTTCAATTGATTATAATTTTGATATTTTATTACTATTAACCTAAAATATTATAATGACACCAAATGTTTTACATTTATATAATACCCATAAGGTAGCTCATTATAATGAAATAATTCAAAACATTCATCCTTTCAATCGTTCATAACTTATGATAAGATGGTTATAAATAAATTATTTCCCCCTTTAATAGCGGGAGGTAACTCCAAACATATTTTATTATATATTATATTCAATATTTATGTAATCTATCTTTATCAATTCCATTGATATCTAACAAGGTTCCAATAAGACTTTCAAATATTATTTTTCTTAACTTTTATAATAACAATTTTATGTTTTATCTCCAAAAATATTTATGATTGTAAATCAAATAATAGGAATCATCTATACCATGTATTTTTTTGTTGACCCAAACATTTATAAATTTCCCAAAGGCATCATTGATGTTTTTAGCCTGGTTATAATATCCATTAATTGAAAATTATTATCAGGTAAATCATATTCTAATATATCATTAAATACCTTTTTAAATCATTGATAATGGTTATCTATTTTCAAAAATCATTGATAACCCATATACATTTTATTTCTTCCATTCTATAGTAGTTGATATGAAGTCCCATATTTAAAAACTGGACAGGATTTATATTCCTTAACACTATATCTAGATAGGTTTTCATATTTAGGAATGTCATTTATAGTGAACATAACCATAATACCCAAAAGGAAATGCCCTTTCTTATATACATAAAACATTTTAACACCTTTATCCCTTAGTAATTTCAAATAATCAATCAATTGTTAAAATAAATCATCAATATCATTTCCTAGATATTTTAATCTAGAAATCATTAAGCTCATTATAATAAATTTTTTCTTCACATATACTGGTTAGTACATGTTGCAAACAACTGATATAATAAATCATGAAATATATTTGATATTGAGGGTCTTATATAGATTCATCACATCTATGAATAGAACAATTAATTATTTATAAATTCACTTCCAAAATCACAGATTTAATTAAATCACTTCCAATATAGAAAATCATCATGGCGACGTAGGTTCTGATCGGATAATTCTTCATATTCATGCCCTTGAAATTGGAAGTTTTATCCATTTTACACCATGATTACCCATTTCAATGGAAATACAGATTATAACAATAGTTATAAACCATTGGTATAGGAAGAAAAACTATTTCTATAGCCTAAACCAACTGTTTCCTAAATAATTGGTGGTGTCTTCATTGGGATAAGAATATAAAGATGTATTCCATATAATGTTAGTATATATTTGTGTTATTGACTTATTCCAATAGTTATAAGAAATAATTGGTATATAAAGGTTATAACAATGGTTCCCTGAGTCGGTAGTATAGAAATTGTATAATAATAATTTCTAGGAACTGTTGATATAAGGCCATAATATTGGATTCATGGAACCTTTTATATATTGACGTATCAACTGTGTTGTAGTTAGTTTCCTATAATCAAATTCAGTGTACTTTATGATAACATGTATTCATTATTTTTAATATAAATAAACTCCTCATCACATCATGATTGTTCCCCTACAAGACATTGTATATGATAATGTCCCAAGAGTAGAAGCCGCATTAAAATGTCGTAGTAGTTCCACTATGATGGTAAAATAGATGTTCCACAGTTTAATTCTTAAATATATGTTCTATAAGAAGATATAAAACATTTATGGGACAAAATGTATTTTGAATTAAATGGTGGAGACTTATAGGACTTCGAGGCACCTTCTTATAGTGTATGTGCTTGGTAATCTCTAATATATGATATTATGATAATGATACCCACTAGTAGTAAATCCACATTAATATGTTTCATTGGATGTTCCTAGATATAAACAATTGTATTGGTAACTATACTTTAATATTATTATTTATTAGTGTTATAATTCTTCAACATTGAACTATTTATGAAAATGGTGAGGACATATGTTCTCGGTGAGGTAGGCTATGTTGGGTGCATTATGAGTAATATTTCATTAATGGTTAATGTTAAAAAGGATTGGTCCTTTCTATTCTTTAACATAAGTTGAAATATCAATCCATTTTTTAGAATTAATATAGGAAAAATAAATCTTTTCCATGGTGTCTTATAGAAATTTTCAACTTCTGAAAAGTCAAAAAAAAACAGATATCAAACACATAGGTTGATGGAACCATCATGCAACCTTCTTGAATAGAGATACTGAGATAAATATATTATACTAAAAATAAATAATTGGTATGAGTTATTATGTAATTGTGGAATTAACTTATTTCATTATTGTTCCTTGTCATGTTTCAAGATGTTGACCTTGGACTTTGGGTTTCTACTCACAATACCATTGAGAAAGAGGACAAGAGGGTCACACACTATGTTTATCCAACATCTCAATTAAATGATATATTATTATTTATTTTTTTAACAAGTTGAATAACTATTATTCCATTACATGGTTTATTAATAATTATTTCTTCCTTGATTATATAAATAGTGTTACAAGATATTCGAGATAATATTATGTGAGAAGAAAATTTAATAAATGTTTATTTTCTATTTAGTGAATATAATATATATTTATTTATTGGTGAATAATGGAGAGATATATATTTATTTAATAAAGAGTTATTATTTGAGGTTCAATAAATGTTATCGATGATTGGTTTACATAGTTTAACGGTTTAGTGATAAATAACATTTATTGATTATTATTTGAATAAATAATATTTAATTTCAGTTAGTGATTTTTTCAAATGTCTGAAATTAATAATAATAATATTATCACATACATAGGGTTTTGGAGGGATTAAATAAATTATAAAGGGAACTTGTGAAATTATTTATTTATAACCTTAGTTTTATAAAAACCCAAGTATATTATTTTTATAAGAGATCCAATTCATTTTGTGTTGTGTACAATGATATCCCGAGGGAATCCTCTCTAGCCCTAGAGCTCACCCTCTCCAAGAACGCTTCCCATAACGGAGAGTGATATTCCTCTACCTTCCACTCTCAAATATATAAAGATCAATGATAATCTTTTATACGTGATTTCCAAGGTTATTAATCAAATATGACCCAAGTGATATGATTTACCATGCTAGAACTCGGCGATTCGTATAGTGGCATTTGATGATTCGTGGACCATGTGTGGATCACCTCAAGAGGGAATCTAATATTGAAGCATATCATGTATAAGTAATATTATAGTTATTACTCTATGTGCATTGAATAATATCATGAAATGTAAATATCATGAAAACCATGTGATCATTATTTTGACAATACATTTCCAGAAATTATGTGATTAATATGTCTATGCCTCATATTGTAAGAGTCAACAATATAAGGGTATAATACACATTGGGTAGTTCAGATGGGTAATCACCGTGTTTCCTCTAAGGAATATTTTTGTACGCAATTATTTTTAAATCAATTTGTATATTTTGTTTTAAATTATAATGGATGAGAATCTCAAGTAAATTCATATGAGAATTAAGATAAAAGGTTTGATTAATTAAAGAAAATAATTAATTGATTTGAGCATGATTTATCTTAAATAAGAATAATTATAATTGGTTTATAATATCATTAACTGCATAATTTGTTGTATGCAAGTGGATTATATAGTTCTTATAACAGAACATTCTATGTGATTTGTTTCATTAAATCTATTATTATATTAAATTATTGGTTTGTGTGTCATCTCTCTTCTCATTTTTTAAGGGAATGCATGACCATGTTTTTATATATAAATACCTTCTCCAATATTTTGGTTCCAATTACTTGAGTGGAAGTAAAATAATATGTAATTGATAGAGCTCGAAACCTAGTGGAGGATTTTTCATGTTTGGAGTCAGTGAGAATCCAATCCGATAGAGATACAAAGGTGGGTAGGTGTACAACGGCAACCCAAACCCAAAATGGTTCAATATAAATTTCCTCTAGTTCGATGGTTAGTTTATCATCTTCTAGATGAAATAACAATTAGTAAAATTTCATGATCATACCAATTTATTATTTTATTTCTTTCAATATGCATGGTTATTTCATTTTAGATGTTCTGTCATGATAACAAGAATTAATGAATTAATAATCATGCAATATAGAACTAAAATAAAGTGTCTTATTCACAAATATTATAAAGAACATGGTTAATAACTTATGTAAATGTAACACCATGAGATTTTATGATAAATATATTTTTTTATATATTATGTTATACGCAACACCAAATGAATCTTTATCTATACCCAACACTGGCTTGGCTTGCATTACACATAATCGCGACCTTCCTCGATAGCGTGTATAGTACGTAATACTGGGTTTCACTAAACAACGATATATTATTATAATATTATTATGGACTAGCCATTATTAATATTATTAACTAAATTTTAAATTTTATAACATTATTATTCATAATACACATTTTTAAGAACATGGTATGAGAACAAAATAAATTTTTCGGGTAAAATAAGTATTTTTCAAAAAATGCAGTTTGGCCGCCTTTTGAAGGCGCACACACTTTAAATCTAGTTTTTGACATGTTTATAAGTTCAATTTGACAAATTAAAATTATTCCTTGGAATAAGGATATAAAAATTTACTTTTGATATATTTTTCATGTTATTCTAATAACTTTCATATTTTAATGAATAGTCAGAACACGCTATATTTTAATTAAAAACAACTTTTTTCATCATAATAACTTATATGGTGAGATTACAATATTGAATCGTTTTAAAGTATAAATAGAATATATTTTTAACATTTAATATAATTTATGTCATTACAATTAATTTTACATTGAATTCATAGGTAAAAACATTTCAATCTTTGACAATGTTTTAACTTTTAAAACCCGTTTTCCTAACAATGGGATTAATTTTAAATCAATTACTACAGCTTATGTGGTTTGAATTTTGAAAAATGGATTCCATAATTGAATTTAGTGGGTCCAAATTATGTTAATATGTTACTTTTATTTTTTTGATATTATGAATAGTTACTACGGTAATTTTTATTTACTACAGTTAAAGGTAAATCAGGTAATTAAGGGTAATAATAAGATTATAAAACGACCCTAACACACGCCAAAATTCTATTGGTTAACTTGAAGTCAACCCATATCACCTAATTGTAGGAATAGATTAATTTTATGTACTTGACCATGAAAATAATTTAATTATTATTAAAACCAAAGAATGTGAGAACATATCACTCTCTTTAATCTTATAAGTATAATAATTTTAATTTATTGATAAAATTCATTAAACTTCGAACATGAATAGTATCCAGAAATATAATAAACGTTTCTACATCATGTAAATTTATTTATAATTTTTAGTTATTAAATAATTATCATTAAATATGACACAATAGTGATGTTGAAATTATTTTATTGATTGAAATATCAAATAAATGGTTTTAAAAATATTCAAATAAATATTATATGAACTATTTAATGGGATCCACTAATTTTATAGATACATATGACATGTTATTAATCTATTAAATCTTTTAGTTCGAACATATCTTATGTGTGGAGTTTATTTAAATTCAAATAAATGCATAGTGTCAAAATTGACACTATTGTTATTTTATAAAAATAACATAATATAAAATTGTTTAAAACTCACAAAAATATTTAAAAATTTTAAATTAAAATTTATATGGTCTTAAATGTCATAAATCATCCATTTATGGATAATTCACAACACATAATTAATTATTTATAACAATTTGAAATTTAGAATCTTATTACCACAAATAAAATTAAATAGATTAAATAAGGATAAATCAAGTTGATAATGTCTAAAATAAATTCCCAACATGTCTAAATTTTATTGGTTGATGATATTACAACCCTATATCATCTAATATTAGGATTTGAGTCATTTTTGAAGTTTTATGTGGGGTTTGAATTTATTATAAATTAATATTTTTGAGGATTCCAAAGGTGCCCTTCTCCTCCCTTATAAAAGGAAACCTCCTCCCTCTCCTCTTTACACAACATCGAGCCTTCAAGATTGGCCAAACACTTCCCATTACTCTTCTCAACTTCCCTAGTAATATTCTAGAGGTTCTGGTATATTCAAAATACTAACTCTAGTCCCTTAAGAGGAATTTTAAAGGAGGCATGTCGAGGAAGAGGTAATCTCTTCTACCGATTCTTTCTTGTTTCTTCATTCTTCTACTTTCTATTATTTTGTTGTTTCATTATAAATTAATAAAATAAGTATAACTCATATACTTATATGTTATTATAAATATAAAACAACCCTATTTCATCTTCTATCCATCCTACAAAAAACGAAACCACTGTGTGTGCGTACATACAGAATACCCTCTCCACGTCGTGGTGTAATCTGTTTTCCACCACCACCTTACTTGGATGGGTTTAATAGTGTAAATAAATAACTATATATGATTATTTTAAAGTGATATTGATTCTGAAATATTATACATACACTTTAATACAATTCCACGATCATGGGAATGATATCATCGCTCGTGCGTACGTACAGCCTACCGTCTCCACGATGTGATGCAACTCATTCGACATGATCTTCATTGAATAATGATTATATAAATGAATTTAATGAATAAATATGATATATATTATACTAAAAATATTCTATAAATGATATATCTATAACCTAAAAATAATAATAAGAATTTATTCGACAAAACACGCATAAGAACATAAATCAGTGAACAACCGAATAACAAGTAACAATGAAATATTACCAATAAGAAGATAAGAATATGTCCATATATGATATCATAAAAATGAATATGATTTTTTAATAAGTAAATTACATTATTTAAATCATTATACAGGAGGTTCAGATAGGTACGAAGCATATCAGACCTAAGGTAAGGGAAAATATCACAATCTCAATTTTTATCCGAGATTGTTTATACTTTGGTATTTACTGGGGAATATATATCATCCACATCCATGTTTCCTAAATATTTAATATCATTTATATCCTCCTACAATGGTTTAAATCCAATTTTACCTATTGGTGATTTTTTAGTAAAAGATATGAAAGGAATATTTTTTCATTTTCAGTACGAGATACTTTTTGAATTTTCCAGCCATAGTACGAGAAGAATGTTTGTTAACTTATATGACATGAATGGATTTTTATGATTTCATAGAAAATTATTTCCATGAAGATTCCTTTACAATATTTCAAGTTTATTTTTAATTAACTCATTTTAGTTTAAAATTATATGACATGTTAAGAAATGAAAAATGTTTTTGAAGTAGAAAGGATATTTTCCTCAAGAATGGAGTTCAGGTGTTTTATCAAAATTATTTTCCATCTATGATAATATAGGGTTCTATTTCTATCTTTAGTTTTACATTGATTTGATTATGTTATGATGGAATTATTTTTATGAAGTCCTTTTAACTTATATAGTTTATGTTATGATGGCATGATGTTTAAGAATCCCATTTTTATTTCACGGGTTATGCTATATGATTTTGTAGCACACATAATAATGGTTTCATTATGAGATTGGTGGGACCTATATATCCCTCCAATTCATTGGATAATATTTATATCTCATGAGATAGACATGGATGGAATGGAAATTTAATTCAGTTCAGTGATATAGGACTGGAACGAGGAGTGAACTTGGTTCAGAAATGGACGTTGTCCACAATGATAGTCTTGGAAATGAGTCTTGACTAAAAAGAAATGATTTTCTATGATTATGTGTTTATGCCACAAAGTTTCATGTTTTATGTTATGATTATTGGGATTCTATTTCACTACTATGATTTATCCCATGTTATGATATTATGATCTCTTTTTCATGTTGAGATTTTAAAAATGTTATGTTCTTATGAATATGATATGATTGATATTTCCTTTGTTTACCCTTACTGAGCATTTGAGCTCACCCATTTGTATGTTTTATTTCCCCAGGTCAGGAATAAGGGTATTAAGTAGTATATTCCAAAAATGGACTCTAGATATGATGAAATAAATGGGAGATAATGTAGATGCTTTATGAACCAGTTGTTTATGTTACCCAGTTTCTAAAGACACTATACCTATACGGTCCTACCATGGTTTTGTTATATGTTATAATATGTATGCTTCAATTCTAAAGTAATAACAATGTATGTAACGTATGGGTCATTATAGTTGGTATTAGAGGAAAGTTATAACCAACATTTGGAAACTAGGATGTGAAAGTCTGAGTAAGAACCCTAAGGATATGTCTAAGCATAGAACACAATATTAGTGTTTTAGAAATATCCATGAATAACCTATGATAAGACCTTAAGTGTGAAATTTTATTCTTGATTATGTGGTTTTCCTATTATGATTAGTGTTTCTCACACTATGCTTATTGGTTTTCGTCAATGGATAGAACCCGAAGGAACCGTGTTAATGCTGAATGCGACGGGAAATGATTGTCTCCCAGAGAAACCAAACGTTATGGGAGTTGGAATGAAAAATCTTTTAGCCATGCCCACACAACTTTCTCAAGCAATGAATCATATAGGACTTCCAAACGAGAAAAGGAAGGAGCAACATTCTATTGAATCCTTCATGAGGTAGCGTCCACCCTCATTCAGCGGGTCTACTGATCCATTAGTGGATGAACAATGGATCAGTACCACTAAAAAGATATTTTCAGTTCATCAATGTTCTGAACATGATAAAGTCATCTTAGTAGTATATCATTTGGAAGGTGAAGCTAATAAATGGTGGAATCTTATCAAGAATACGAGGCAAAGAGACGAAATTGAGTCCATGGAATGGGACGAGTTCAAGAACATATTTTTCAATAAGTGCTTCCCTCGTATTCTTTGAACAAAGATGGATAAGGAATTTCTTGAACTAAAGAAAAAGGATGATGAATTTGTTGGAACATACCAAGCAAATTTTACAAGACTTGCAAGGTCTGCTTCTGGAATTATTATCTAACATGAGAGTAAGATCGATAGATTCTTTAGTGGCTTAAAACCAAGTCTTCGAAGGGCATTATCCATAAGGGACTTCAATAGCTATGAGGAAATTATTCGATGTGCTCTCAAGGTTGATATGGAGATTAGAGTAACCCATTATTCATATGGGTTTGATAAGAAGAGGAAAATGGAATTCAAAGGGAAATCAAAAGACCACACTGAAAAGAAGATGAGTTTTCCCTAATGCTCAAAGTGTGGAAAAGAACATTGGAGGGAATTGTCTTAAAGGGACAAGTAAATGTTTCAAATGTTGAAAAGAAGGTCATCAGGCATTTGAATGCTGCAATGATGGGAAAAAATGTCTAGTTATGTGAATAAAGAAAAGGCTACACATAATGCACCTCTTATACTTCAATGTTACATGTACAAGGAAATGGGGAATTATGATAATCAATGCCCTAATCCAAGGGTTTTTGATGATGATCGATGTCAAAAAACTCTTAAGGTCAAAGAAAAAGGAAAGTCACATGCAATTTCTATCGGTGATGTGGAGTAAGATAAAAAAGTGGTGAAAGGTACACTTACCATCCACTCTAAAGTAGAAAATGTTTTATTTGATTTTGGATCCACCAAATCTTTTATTTCTGAAGAATGATCCAAGGGTATCATCGTACTACCTCAAAAATTAGCTGTTGAGTTAGCTGTGACAACTCCTAATGACACAATGGTTGCATCAAAAGATTATAATTCTTCTCCAATTGACGTTTGTGGGAAAGTGCTTCTTGCAAATCTTGTGATCCTTTCTATAGTGGAATTTTATGTGATTCTTGTCATGTATTGGATTTCCTTATATGGAGCTCATATCTATTTCCAAAGAAGGGAAGTCACATTTTATATTCCCGATCAATCTATGATCATCTATCGATGCAAGGATGAATATAAATTTCCAGTGGAAATTTCTTCCATTTTATGGGTCTTTATTCAAATAAATGAAGGCTATTTATCAGAAATGGTTGGAGAGAAACTCATGATTAAGAATATGCCCATTGTATGGTAGTTTGATGATGCCTTTCCAGAGGAATTACCAGGTCTTCCACCAAATCGTGAAGTTGAGTTATCAATAGAACTCGTACCGGGTGCTTTACCTATTTTAAAGACACCGTATAGAATGGCCCCAATTGAGTTACAGGAATTGAAGAAGCAAATCCAAGAGAATCTTGATAAGGGATTCATACTCCCTAGTGCGTCACCTTAGGGAGCACCAGTTCTGTTTGTTAAGAAGAATGATGGATTAATGAGACTCTACATTGATTATCGAGAACTTAACAAGATAACTATAAAGAACAAATATCCTCTCCCACACATTGATGACTAATTTGACCAACTACGCAGAGCTCAATAATTTTCCAATATTGATCTTCATTCAGGGTATCATCAATTAAGGGTCAAAAGGGAGGATATACCAAAGATAACTTTCCATACAAGGTATGGACACTATGAATTTATAGTGATTCCATTTGGTATTACTAATTCCCCTGCTGTCTTCATGGATCTAATGAATAGAGTCTTTAGAGACTATCTTGATCAGTTTGTTGTAGTCTTTATATAAAATATTCTTGTCTATTCAAAGAGAAAGTTAGAACATGAAGATCACTTGAGAATTGTATTAAAGACCCCAATAAAGGATAAGCTTTATGCCAAATTTACCAAGTGTTAATTTTGGATACAAAAAGTTTCATTTTTGGTTCACATATTCTCAAAAGAGGGGATATCTGTGGATCCAGCAAAAACAGAGGTTATCAAAAGATGGTCGAGACCAACAACAGTAACTGAGATCCAAGGTTTTCTTGGTTTGGCTAGATATTATCGACATTTTGCGAAATATTTTTCAGGATTATCTAATCCACTCACCAGGTTTACTCGAAAAGGAGTTAAGTTCGTGTGGATGGAGGAGTGTGAAGAGAATTTCAAGAAGTTAAAAAGAAGAATATCTAGTGCTCCTGTGCTCACACTACCTTGTAGAGGAGAAAGGTTTGTGATCTATAGTGATGCATCCAAGAAGGGACTGGGGTGTGCTCTTATGAAAAATTATATGGTGGTAGCTTATGCCTCACGATAGTTGAAAATCCATGAGCAAAATTACCCAACTCATGATTTGAAGTTAGCTGCGGAAATATTTGCATTAAAGATTTGGAGGCATTATCTTTATGGTGAAAGGTGTGATATTTATACTGATCATAAAAGTTTAAAGTATATTTTCACACAGAAGGAGATGAATATGCATCAAAGAAGATGGTTGGAGCTGATTAAGGATTACGACTACTCAATTCATTATCACCCTGGGAAAGAAAACTAGGTGGAAGATTTATTAAGTCGACAAGACCATGTTAGATTATCCATGATGAGGATCACAAAAGATCCAATATTTATAGATTTACGAAGGATGGATCTTGGAATTATAATGTAAGGGGAAAAATCTTATCTTTATCAAATGAATGTTCAACCATCTATACATGTAAAGATTAAAGGGGAACAAAAAGAAGATGTAGAGTAATAAAAGAAAAGGAGAAATGTTCCTGAATTCCACATTGATTGTGATGAAATAATAAGGTTCAGGAATCAAATTTGTGTTTCTCCCATCCCTGAATTAAAGAAGTAAATATTGGACAAAACTCATAGTTCTACATTCTCTATGCACCCTGGAAGCACGAATATGTATAGGGACCTGAAGGAGTACTTCTGGTAGGATGGCATGAAAAGAGATATTGCTGAATATGTCTCTCGATGCTTGGTTTTTCAGCAAGTTAAAGCTGAGAGACAGAAGTCTAAGGAGATGTTACAACCATTAACCATACCAGAATGGAAATGGGAAAACATCACCATATACTTTGTCACTGGACTTCCTAAAACATCTAAACGCAATAATGATATCTGGGTTATAGTTGATCATCTTACAAAGTCGGCACACTTCATTGCTATTAGAGAAGATTTCTCTCTTGATAATCTTGCCAGTATATATGTGAAGGAAGTTGTAAGATTGCATGGAGTAGCACTTTCCATTATATCTGATCGGGATCCGAGGTTTACCTCTAAGTTTTGGTGAAGTCTTCAGCATACTCTAGATACATAGTTGAGTTTCATCACTGCTTATCATCCTCAGACAGATGGTTAGTCTGAGAGGACAATTCAAAATCTAAAAGACATGTTGAGTGCTTGATATATACATTTAAAAGGTGTTTGGGATCAACACCTACCTTTGGTGTAATTTTCTTATAATAATAGCTTTCACTCCAGTATTCAGATGGATCCTTATGAATCTCTCTATGGAAAGAAATGAAAAACTCCAACTTGTTGGGATGAAGTTGGGGAACGAAAGCTATTAAGACCTGATCTTGTTGATGATATGGAAGAAAAGGTAAGATCTATTCAACAACACAAAAGAGCAGCTTAGAGTCGACAAAAAAGTTATGCCGGAAACCGAAGAAAAGACCTAGTGTTTGAAGTGGGTGATAAAGTGTTCTTACGAATATCTCCTTGGAAGAGAGTAATGAGATTTGGAAAGAAGGGCAAGCTGAGCCCTAGGTATATTGGTCATTTTGAGATACTCTATTGTGTTGGGAAGGTAGATTACCAATTTTCGCTTCCACCGAATCTCTCTCAAGTTCATGATGTATTCCATGTATCTCTCCTGAGAAAGTACATACCTGATCCTTCACATGTACTATGCTCAGAAGTTATACCGCTGGAGCAAGATCTTTCTTATGAAGAATAGCCGATAGAGATTCTGGATCGTAGAAAAAAAGTTCAACGAAACAAGACCACTCACTTAGTTAAAGTTTTATGTAGGAACCACCAATTAGAAGAAGCTACATGGGAACTTAAGGATATGGCGAGGGAGAGGTATCCTTATCTGTTTGTTACGAAGTGACAAATTTCAAGGGAGAAATTCTTTTTAAGGGGGGTAGAATGTAACACCCTAAGATTTTATGAGAAATATAGATTTTTTATGTCTTATGTTATATGCAACACCAAGATAACCTTTCACTACACATAACACTGGCTTGGCTTGTGTTACACGCAAACACGACCTTCCTCGATAGCATGTGTAGTACGCAATACCGGGTTTCACTAAACTACAATATATTGTTATAATATTATTATGGACTAGCCATTATGAATAGTATTAACTACATTTTTAATTTTATAACATTATTATTCATCTTACACATTTTATTGAACATGGTATGAGAACAAAATAATTTTTTTGGGTAAAATAAGTATTTTTCAAAAAATGCAGTTTGCTTCCTTTTGATGGTGCACCCACTTTAAATCTAGTTTTGACATGTTTATAAGTTTAATTTGACAAAATAAAATTCTTCCTTGGAATCAGGATATAAAAAATTTACTTTGGATAAAATTTTCATATTATTCTCAAAACTTTTATATTTTAATGAATAGTAAAAACACACTATATTTTAATTAAAAACAACTTTTTTCATCCCAATAATTTATATGGTTAAATTAAAATATTGAACATTTTTAAAGTATAAATAGAATATATTTTTGCAATTTAATATAATTTATGTCATTACCATTAATTTTACATTGAATTCATAGGTAAAAACATTTCAATCTTTTGCAATGTTTTAACATTTAAAACCCTTTTTCTTAATAACGAGATTAATATTAAATTAATTACTAAAACTTCTATGTTTTGAATTTTGAAAAATTGATTCCATATTTGAATTCCATGGGTCTAAATCATGTTAATAGGTTACTTTTATTTTTTTGATATTATGAATAGTAACTACGGTAATTTTTATTTACAGTAGTTAAAGGTAAATCTGGTAATTAAGGGTAAATATAAGATTATAAAATTACCTTAACACCTAAAAAAATTCTATTGGTTGACTAAAAGTAGACCCATATCACCTAAGGGTCAGAATAGATTCATTTTATCGACTTTTGGCCATGAAAATAATTTAATTATTATTAAAACCAAAGAAAGTGACAACATGTCACTCTCTTAAATCTTATAAGTATAATAATTTTAATTTACCGATAAATTTCATGTAACTTCAAAAATTAATAGTCTCTAGAAAGATAATAAAAGTATCTACATCATGTGAATTTATTTAGAATTTTTAGGGATTATATAATTATCATTAAAGGTGACCCAATAGTGATGTTGAAATTATTTTATTGACTGAAATATCAAATAAATGGTTTTAAAAATATTAAAATAAATATTATATGAACTATTTAATATTCTCCAATAATTTAATAGATAAATATGACATGTTATAAATCTATTAAATCTTTTATTTCAAACATATCTTCTGTGTGGATTTTATTTAAATTCAAATAAATGAATAGTGTCAAAATTGACACTATTGTTATTTTAAAACAAATAACATAATATAAAATTGTTTAAAAATCACAAAAATATTTAAAAATTATAAATTAAAATTTATATGGTCTAAAATTTCATAAATTATCCAATTATGGATAATTTACAACACATAAGTAATTTTTTATAACAATTTAAAATTTAGAATCTTATTACCATAAATAAAATTAAATAGATTAAATAAGGATAAATCAAGTTGATAATGTTTAAAATAAATTAACAACATGTCTAAATTTTATTGGATGATGATATTACTACCCTATCTCATCTAAGATTCAGATTTGAGTCATTTTGGAAGTTTTTAAGTGTGGTTTTAATTTATTATAAATTAATATTTTTGAGGTTTCCAAAGGTGCCCCTCTCCTCCCTTATAAAACGACACCTCCTCCCCATCCTATTTACACAACATTGAGCCTTCAAGTTCGGAAAAACCCTGCCCATTGCTCTTCTCAACTTCCCTAGTAATATTTTGGGGGTTCTGGTCTTCTCAAAAGACCAACTCTAGTCCTTTAAGAGGAAGTTTAAAGGAGGCACGTCGAGGAAGAGGTAATCTCTTCTACCGATTCTTTCAAGTTTTTTCATTCTTCTACATCCTCTTATTTAGTTGTTTAATTATAAAGTAATAACATCAATATCACTAATATAATGATATGTTATTATAAATATGAAACAACCCTATTTCATCTTTTATCCATCCTACAGAAAACGAAATCACCGCGCGTGCGTACGTACAGAATACCGTCTCCACGTCGTGGTGTAATCTGTTTTCCACCACCACCTTACTTGGATGGGTATAATGGTTTAAATAAATAACTATATATTATTATTTTAAAGTGATATTTATTCTCAAATATTATACATACACTTCAATACAATTCCACGATCATGGGAATGATATCATCACTCGTTCGTACGTACGACCTACCGTCTCCACGATGTGATGCGACTCGTTCGACATGATCTTCATTGAATAATGATTATATAAATGAATTGAATAAATAAATATGATATATATTATAATAAATTTTTTTAAATGATATAGATATAACCTAAAAATAAGAATAATACTTTATTCGACAAAACATGCAGAATAACCTAATGCAGTGAACAACCGAATAATGAGTAACAATGAAGTATTAACAATAAGAAGATAAGAATATGACCATATATGATATCATAAAAATGAATATTATTCTATAATAAGTCAATTACATTATTTAAATCATTATACAAAAGTTTCGGATACGTACGAAGCATATCAGACCTAAGGTAAGGGAAAATCTTACAATCTCATTTTTTATCCGAGATTGTTTATAATTCTGTATTTACTGGGGCATATTTATCAGTCACATCCATGTTTACTAAATATGTAATATTATTTATATCCTCATAAAATTTTTTAAATCCAATTTTACCTATTGGTGAATTTTTTTAGTAAAAGATATGAAATGAATATTTTTTTGTTTTTAGTACGATATACTTTTTGACTTTTCCGGCCAAAGTATGAGAAGAATGTTTTTTTAACTTATACGACATGAATGGATTTTTAATTTCATAGAACATTATTTCCAGGAAGATTCCTTTACAATATTTCATGTTTATTTTTAATTAAATTCTTTTAGTTTAAAATTGTATGACTTGTTAAGAAAGGAAAAATGTTTTAGAAATGATATTTTCTTCAAGAATGGAGTTCAAGTGTTTTATCAAAACTATTTTCCATATAAGATATTATAGGGTTCTGTTTCAATCCCTATTTTTACATTTATTTGATTATGTTATGATGGAATTATTTTTTTTGAGTCCTTTTATCTTATATGGTTTATGTTATGATGGCATGATGTTCAAGAATCCCATTTTTATTACATGGGTTTTGATATATGATTTATGATTTTGTGGCACACATAAGAATGGTTTCATTATGAGATGGGTGGGACCTATATCTACCTCCAATTCATTGGTTAGATATTTATATCTCATGAGATAGACATGGCTGGAACGAAAAGTTAATTCGGTTCAGTGATACAGGACTGGAACGAGGAGTGAACTCAGTTTAGAAATGGCCTTTTCCACTATGATAGTCTTGAAAATGCGTCTTGACTAATAAGAAATGATTTTCTATGATTATGTGTATATGACACAATGTTTCATGTTTTATGTTATGATTATTGCGATTCCATTTCACTACTATGATTTATCCCAAGTTATGATATTATGATCTCTTTTGTAGGTTAATATTTTCAAAATGTTATGTTCTTATGAATATGATATGATTGATATTTCCTTTGTTTAACCTTATTGAGCATTTGAGATCACCCTTTTTATGTTTTCTTTTCCCCAGGTTAGGAAGAAGGGTATTAAGTAGGATATTCCAAAAAGGGACTCCTGATATGATGAAATAAATTAGAGACAATGTAGATGCTTTATGAACCAGTCGTTTATGTTTCCCAATTTCTAAAGACACTATATCTATATGATCCTAACATGGTTTTGTTATATGTTGTAATATGTATGCTTCAATTCTGAAGTAATAACAATGTATGTAAACTATGGGTCATTATATTAAATCTGAATAATATTTAAAACCATGTAATAATGATAATAATTAAAAATTTAGGCATGAATTTAAAATCCTAAATATATATATAGTAAGTTGGTATAACCTTCTACTTCTTCAGTTAAAATAGAACCATAGGTCAAATTGATTGACCATACAATTTTTGGGTGATTTTAATTATCAAGGAATTCTAACTTGATGTTTTTGGTTGAATTAACGTAGTTCACATCAAGGGTTGATATCCAATGAAAGACATGGTGGAACTAATAGAAAATGGTTGTGAAAATTTGATTTACAGATTTTAGGGTCTGGGAGTCCACTAAACAGATCAATGAATTATGAGGTAATACAGTTAAAAGTTTGAATTCCTACAAAAAATCCATCAAATTTATTGATTGGTGAAATTTGGGGTGATGAGAATAGGAGTATGTATCATTTATAATAGAATATCCAAAAACAATATATTTTCGTTATGATGGTGATGGCTATTGGGTTTAGATAAAATAGTGGGAGATTAATAAATATATATTTATTTATTGGTTTAAAATTTATAACATGAAGTAATAAAACTCTACACCTATTATTTGTATAAAAAAAATACAAAGGACTAAAATCATATTAACGTGATCAATACATGATAAGGATAATGTTCTCATCAGAAAAAATCTTCAAGAGTGGAAAAGGTGCTAATATTTTATCCTATGCCATGAAAGGAAATTGTATGTGCTGGAAGAACCTCTTTCGGATGCTTCTAGAAATGAGGATAGTGAGAAAGAGTTATCTATATATGAGGAACATTTTAATGATTCTATATATGTTCAGTGTTTCATGAAATCGCCCATGACCAATGATATTGTGAAGCAGTAAGAGGAAATTAAGGTGTATTTATTTACACATCAAGATAGGGATATATATCAAGAGAAGGTGAGATAAGAGAAAAACATAATCTCTAATTCTCAGTTTATAACTACTCTTGGATGGTCTGCATGAGTTGGACCTCATGTAGTAAATCTTATTGGCTATAATAAATGCATGGTGATCTTAGTGATTAAATTATTAGATGATTTTAAAATAGATCTCATAATTTCATCACTTCTCAAGAACTTATCTTATTTAATTTTTAATTATCACAAGAAAAATAATGGGAAGATTCTTTTGTAACATCTTAATCTGATTTTCCAAGTTAATAAGGACATGGGGAGTAAAACTCCTATGACCCTTATGGTTTATAATAAAAGGAAGAATAAGGATACATGGCCAAAGAATCATATCAAGTCTGAAGATCCAAATCACCATCCTTCTTAGAAGATGATGTCCAAGGGAAAGGAAAAGAAAAGTAGGATATATATGTTCTACATGTGAAGAGAAAGGACATTGAAATAGGAACTGCACCCAGAAGCAAGGGTAGGTTAAAGATGTGTTTGTTATAAAATTAAATCTTTCAATATTTACACATTAAGAATTATATATATATATATATTGGTGATCAAATCTATATAATCATGTAGGAACCAAGTAGATTCTATAATATTGCTATAGGAGAGGTGGATTTTCAAGCTAACAATGGTGTGTGGTTGGCTACTCTAGCCATTGGTGACTACCACCATTCATTTCCAACATGAATGATTTTGGTTTTATGGGATTTATAATATGTACCAAATATCACCGAGAACATAATTTTTGTATCATGCTTAGATTCAGATGGTTTTATTTTCATGTTTGGAAAAATAAGTTTTTATTTTATAAATAAAACATATTTTATGGTATAGGGAATTTAAATAACAGTATTTATTTATTAAATTATGAAAACCAATTATCAGAAATAGATTACAAAATCATGTTCATATAATTCATATAACACCCATCTATGGCATAAAAATCATGGTTATGTTAATGAGAATCATTTGAAAATTCTCTATCAAGATTTTTATTTAGACTCTTTTGAGCTAAAACCACTTGAAAGATGTCATTCATGTTTACAATGAAAAATCACCAAATTGTTAGTTGGTAGATATGGTAAAAGGAAAAGAGAGATTCTAGGATTGGTATATATTGATGTGTGTGTGGTCTATTTATAGTAAAAGCTATAGGTATGAATTATTATATAATAACCCTTACTGATAACTTGATTAGACAAGATTAGGTCTACTTGATGAGGTATAATTTCGAGTCCTTTGAAAAATTCAAAGAATTCAAGAATAATGTAGATAATCAACCTATAAATAAGGTAAAGATGCTTCGGTCAGATTGATGTGGTGATTATCTTAACCACAAGTTTATTAACTTTTTTATGGGAGTTTGTGATTTTATCTCAATTAACTCCCCCTTGCACACCATAGTGGAATGGTGTGTCATTATAGTGAATCCTAAGGAAACAAAGGGATACTACCTATACAACCCCTCAGATAAGAAAGTTATTTTTTTCCAAATAAGATTTCTTTCTTTAGTGGGAGAACATTCTCAAAAGGGATAGAGTGAATAAGATTGACTCTGATGGATTTGATGCTCAATATACACAAGAACTGGTTTAGGAATAGATTCCATAGGTCTCTGTGTAATAAGTTGTTCTTGAAACACAATTACACAGTAGAAGAACTAGAGAGGTATGAGGACCAGGATGATATAGTTTTATATTAATTGAATATGGTGACTCATTATTGATTAACAATGATAAACCTCTCTCCTAAAAAATGTAGTAGAGATATCTGAAGCTACAATATGGAAAAAATCAATGAATTCTAAAATGATATTCATTTATTAGAACTAAATTTTGGGTTTCGTCGATGAACCGGTTGATGTAATTCACATATGGTGAAAATGGGTATTATAGAAAAAACTAGACATATAAGGTAGATTAAATTACTATAAAGTAATGACATTGGATAATGGTTCTAAATAACATCATGGAATTCAATACGATTAATCATTTTTACCAGTTTCTAGGTTTAAATCCATTAGAATTCTACTTGCTACAACAACTTACCATCACAATGAAATTTAGTAAATGGATTGTAAAATGAATTTATTTAATTAGAACCATTGGGAATATGTCTTCATGACACAACTAGAAGGTTTTGTGACTCTAGGTGATGCCAATAAGATTTAAAAGTCTCAAAGTTCCATTTATGGATTGAATCAAGCATCCAAATCAAGGAAAATTACATTAGATGAATGTATACAAAAATTTGGTTTCATTAAGAATTAATGTGAGCCATGTGTTTACAAGAGGTTTAATTTGAATGTGTTCATTATCCTAATAGTATATGTTGATGACAAATTATTTATTGGAAATGACAATCTATTATTACAATTTCTAAGGAATGGTTGAACAAGTGGTTCTCCATGAAGGACATAGGTGATGCAACCTATATTATAGGGATCAAGATCATTTAAAAAAGACACAGGAGGTTTTTTAGACGAAGTTGGAGTATATACATTAACCAGATACTAAATATATTCAGTATGGAATAAACCAAGAGGGAATTGGTTCTAATATATCATGGTATAAAACATTCTAGGAAATTGTGTCCTTAAATACAACAAGAGAATGAGGGAATGGATTAGATATTATACTCTTCAGTTACAAGATCAATCATGTATTCCTTGTTATGTACTAGACATGATTATTCTTGTTAATTTAGCGTGACAGGAAGATATCAAACAGATACTGGAGAACAACATTGGTCTACTGTTGAAGTTATCCTAAAGTATCTGAAATGTACTAAGGATATGTTCCTGGTGTATGGACAAGATAAAGATATGGTCATTAACAGTTTTACTATTTTTAGTTTTTAAATAGATATAAATGATCTTAAGTCATATTTAACATTTATTTTTTGTCTCAATAGTGGAGTTGTGAGATGGTGGAGTTCAAACAGACAATTATCATTGATTCTACAATAAAAGTTTAGTAGAAAGTGGATTATAACACATCCAAGGAATCGGTTTGGATATGAAATATTTCTTAGGAGATAGATGAGGTACCTAATAGTAAAAACCCAATCACAATGTATTTGATAATAATGAAGCGGTTTATCTTGAAAAATATCCAAGTTCAAACAAACAGACAAATCTCACACTCCTGAATTTTCACCGCTTGATGGATTTTTATCAATGGGGTGATGTTTTAGAAAGTATAGTTCACGCAGAATAAAACATGGAGGACCCCTTGAATAATGGACTATCTCAGTAGAAGTATTATTATCCTGTGAGATCTAGAATATTGGAGGCTGTTAGAAGCTGGCTCTAGTGAAAGTCGGATTATTTTAGAGTTGTTCCCTAGAACCACCTTGTGTGTATGTTAGGAAAACATGTATTAATTGTTTTTAACATTAACTATTAAGGAAATCAAGGTTGAAAAAAACAAGTACCACTATGCTAGAACATATATATTCATAGGAAGACATTCAAAGATTCATGGAGCACATGTGGATCCCCACTAGAGGGAATATAATGTTGATTCTGAAAATTAAATGATGATTCTACGTAGATCTTTTGTCAGATCCATCAATGAAAAAATGGTTTCACAATGTAATTCATTAATTTATTTATTTAATTATAAATAATATGTAATGATTTTTCTCTTCATTTCTGGAGTTTATCCATTTTCTATATGCTTCAATTCAATTCCATTAATAATGACATTTATCATTAGGTAAATCATAGATGAATCATCGATCATGATAAAAAATAAAGGTGTACATGACCCATCTGACAATTCATAACATCTAGGAATATAAAAATAGTTCATGGAATCATCTGTATAGAACCTCTAATAGGAACAATTTGTTATTAGTATAAACCCATCTAAAAAGGTTTATGTGTGACATATTTACCAATACACATTAAATAAACACATCATATTATTCTATATGAATGAATGAAACGTAATTCCTCCACATATGTCTATATTATGAATGCATTCTCAAGATACATATCAAGGTTATGATTACAATAACTCTATTTAAAGGATAAATGAATGAATATGAAGTTGGTGCGTCCCATGTGTTAACATGGGATACAATCTGGTCCCTATGAATTGTCAGGGAAGGATTCACATTGTTGTGTTTCATAGAGTAACTCGTTTTTAATAATACCACAGGGTTGTGTTTTGTGAAGAGTTCCTTATAAAGTATTAAAGTGGGGTTATGTATAAGATAATTCTATATTAAAGACCTAGAACATGGGAATTATATTATTCATGAGACATGATATTTCAATATATAGGTAAAAATACTATGTCCAGATTATGTCTGATCAAATTTAGTTTTGTATGTTATGAATGATAAAGTTATGATTAGTTCATTTAAATTTAACTATTTTTAGATGAGGATGAGTCAAATCCCCTTTTTTATAATTAGTTACATTTTATCAATCTTAGTTTAGTTTATTTTAGTTTAGTTTAGTTTTGTTTAGTTTATTGTATTTTGGTTGAGTTATGGTTGGTAATGGTTTTTACCATTTTGCATCACACTAATTTTTTATTTACAATATATAATTTTAGTTTAATCTAATCTGATATAGATTAATTTGAGTTTCCTTAGGTATATTCCATTTTTATTGTTTAGTTGGATTTAGATTTTTTAGTTTCTTTTATGAAACTTATTTCAGTTCATATCAATTATATTTGATTCTTGTTAGTTATCTTTCATATTGTTGATTTTTACATGGAATATTTGAATTTTATATGACTTTTTATAGAATATTATATTCATCTTGGTTAAGTTGGTATTAACTCAAGTTAGATCAGTTTATATCGATTCACAATTGATTCGGTCAGGTAAGGATGGGTCGGTAACATTGTTTCTAGTGATGTTCGATCAGATCAATTAGTATTATTATATCAGATTTCTATTTTTCAAATGTGAGTTCATAATTTTTAGTTATATTTTGATCCATTATATTATATTTTTGTCATGTTTTTTTATTTGACATCAGTTGGGTTGGTTAAATTGTATTAATTTCATTTTGGATAGGTTCAATTTTATTCTATTCATTTTAAATTTAGTAATATTTAATTTATATTTGTTAATTTCTTTTGGATCATTTTGGGTTTCTAGAATTCATTTTTTAGTTCATACCAATTTGGGTTGGATGAACATGATCCGAATGGAACTCAAACACTCAAAATCATTCTAACTGAAATAAAAAATCATAAAAAATCCTGAAATATTCTAGGCCAAACTATAATGAAAACAATAGAGCTAAAATTTGAAAAAAAAATCAAATCAACTTAATTTAATTTAATTGAAAGGAAATGAGTAAAACCAAATTTAATGGACTATATGAAAATATAATTAAATTCAACCTAAACAAACAAAACTCTACTATACTAACCCTTAAAAACCAACATCAAAATATGTGAACTGTGGAATGATAAATCAAACAATACCAAATATAATTAGTTTAAATTGTACCAACATGATAGAAATGATGTTGAGATGATTCAAATGTAGTAAAACAAGCCCTCAAAAAAAAAACACTCACCTAATGAGAGATAAAATTATATACCAAAACTATATAAAATGGATATAATTGAACATTCTAATCATATGTAATTTCATTTAAACTAAAGAATAACACACAATAAAAATAAAATAAAAAATCTGGATATTTGGAAAAATTGGACGAGGCAACTTTTATAAAAAAACTATACTTTATCACAACTATATTTTTATTTAAAAATTATAATTTGATAATTTTTTATATCTAATTATATGAATATTTTTTTAAAATATTTCTTATCAAATAATATCTTATAAAATTCATATATCAATATTTTATTTTAATATTTTCATAAATTTAGCTATACTTTATTATTTATTATTCTATAACATTTTTTTAATTCCTTTATTCTTGATCTAAAACATATCACTTCCAATTGAAATCAATAAATATAAAATATATTTATATTCCCATTTTAATTAAAAATTTCATTCCAATTCATTATCTTTGATTGTATCACTTTATATTTTTCATTTATTTAAATTAAAACACACAGTCCATGTTTATTTATTTAAACTAACAAAACCTAAAAAATGAAAAGAAACTAATGATTTGTTGTCTATTTTGAAGCACTATGTTTTTCATCTCTATCTAGATAAATGGATAACATTTGATCTATTTGGTCTATTATCTTATAATTTCTCAACCACTTTTCTATAATTAAATTTGTTTCATCCAACCAGAAATACCATTTATTAAGATTCATCTTTTCAAACTTGTTATGAATGAATAAATCATGAGGTAAGTTTAACTCCTTCCTCTAATACCTATGGTAGATATAATGAGGATTTTCTTATTTGAATCACAACTACACCAAAAAAGTGAAAATTAGTAAACAGATATCCTGGAATTTAAAATAAGTCAGATTGCCTCCTGATTATTGCTAAGTTTTACATCTTCAACCACATATACAACTTTCCATTTTTCAATTTATTCATTCAATGATACCTATCATATATGATATGTGGTAGAGAAAATTTTAATGTTTTGTAAAATAACAAGGACTATGTTTTATCCTGACCATTTTGATTTTATTTTCCTATAATAATAAAAAAATTATGCGTTTTTATGTTAAAGTATTGGTCATTCAATTTTAGTTTTTTTCACCAAGAAATAAAATAGTGTATTAAAATATTATCAAATAATGAATAATATTTAAAATTTATTAATTTGTGAAATAAATTATTCTATTGTTATTGTTTATTACGTATTGGGTGTATTTAGCCATCATTAAATATTTCATCACAGTTAAAGATAAGTGAACCTATGAAAAACTAAAATATCCTTCCTATAATATTTCCATGATGCGAGGCAGAGAACAAACTCTGATTCAAAAATAAAATTTTATTATTATGTAATGATGATCTACTGCACTTTCAAGAACAAATTGGATTTTGAGAAAAGTCTATCCACATATCAGAACCCACGGGTGAAAAGAATCAACCTTGAGAAGAACAATGTGATTGGAATTTCATTGATGAAAATAAATAGCGATACAATGTGGATACTCAATAGTTTTTATTGATATAATATAATAATAAATAATAATTTCACTGAGAATAGAAATAAAAAGTACAATACCACTATAAGTTTTATAAATAAATGATCTTATAAATTAAAAGGATGTAGAATATATAATATGTTTGGAAAGGATATTAAAATGATTATTTTTTATCATTTGAGGGATTGTAATATAATATTCTAGGTTTGACTCAATTTATTTCTTTGGATGTGATATATATTTTATCCACAAGTCATTCACTCTCAATTGAAAAAAATAGAGTTATAATTATGAAGGTAATTAGAATAAAAGTTAAATATTAGTATATTAGTATATAAGAATACTATTTTTTCCTCTAAATGGAAGAAAATATCATATTGTATCTCCAATTATATATCTATATAAACCAAAATTAACTGGAGAAATTATAAAATATTAATGAATCCAAAAAAAATCCTTCAATGAAGTGAGACAATTTCAATATTTTTAGTAAATTTTAAAAAATTAAAATAAATTTTAATACTATATTTATAAGAATAATAATTATAATGACATTAGAGAGATTAAAATAAATAACCTTTTGTGGGATACTAATTTAAAAAAAAATTGTATTTATACATCCAAGATAAGTTTGGATACTACTGAGAGGGTGTTAATCAGTAGTACTAGTTTTCTTTTTATAAATTCTCCTGTATAATTAAAACTCAATGATTGATTATGCTCTGTATTTACTCTTGAGAATATTTTAACCAGACATATGAAATAATAAAATTGATAAGCGGTATACATTAAACATTTTCAAGGTTTGAATTTGCTGTGAGAGCACACTCTTTATTATTTCCAACCTTTTGTTGGGATATATATTTTATCATCAATATAATTTTCTGAAATTGCAAGTTTATTTTAAATAAAAAAATGATTTGAGCCGGTATTTTTCAATTCTCAAATTGTACAAGCATTATCCACTTCCCACAATTGATATTAAATTATTTAGAGTTGATCCACCAGTAATTATAGATTCCTCTTTAGCTCTTCTATATGAATTAGATCTTTAAAACATCATTGGATGCTTCATAATCAATAATAGTTCTTCTTCAAGAAATTATTATACTTTATAAATAATTAGTGATAAAAAGTATTTCGATCATTCTCTATCATCTCTTCAGGATACTCTAATTATACATGAGAGCATGCATACCTGAAATTGTATATTTAATACTAAATAAGAAGTTTCTAGATCAATGAAAGATGAATAAGATTTCCTTTACCTCCTTATAATACTTAGATTAAATGAAGATAATGTTCTTTAGTTCTTATCTCTCCTCAATATAGTACAAATTCAACACAGCAGAGTATTCACACCTTCTCACATCGATGGAACAAAATTTTTCTTCTTGACTAAAAATTATCTTTTTATTCAGAAAAATCTTGCAGGAATGAAAGCGTACAAGGCTACATAAACTAAAGGAGGTAGAAAGTAATGAATACCTAGAGAATCATTTCTAACAATTATCTTATAATCATTAGGTAAAGACCTCAAACTGAAGTAATGAATCAATCTCTCTCTTGGCCTCCCTTTTCTTGCTAACACATCGGCCACACAATTACCTTCTCTCTGGGTATAGATAAAATGAATATTTTTATTAATTTATGTTATAAAATATCTCTTAGTTTAAATCTTATCGCATGTTATATAATCCTAATCTTGTGGAAACATAACCAACACATCATTTTCAAATTCAGTTTTGGAAATCTAAATAATGATGTGTTGGCACAAGGAAAGACCTATGCCCATGTATTTTTCCTCCACACCCATGGAATTACTTGACCAAAAAATGAGTTGAAACCCATAATCCTTGAACATATATGATATCTCACTATACCACCACCTATCATCTTCCAATTAAGAAACAAACCATCCACATTCAATTTTAAACTCATAGTAGGAGGTTCCCATTTAACCAATCTTCCCTGAATACCACTATTGGCTACCATGTTAATGTAGGAACCCTAGATAAATTTCATTAATGATAAAAAATGTGTTGAACCTTGGATAGGATTCCCCAACACCACCGTCAATATCTTACCTCGAACCTCTAATGAAATTATGGAGTGACTTATACCTTCTCTTTCTTTGTTTTTGGAATCCAAAAAAACTAGAAAGATATTGTGACCACCATTACAAACTCCTCTACCTCATACCAATGATATCCATAACCCTGAAAACATTCCCCCTGAATTCACTACACATTGTTTCCACTATCATTTAGGTTCATCCCCAATTTCCAAAAGTCTTAGACCTTCTTTCCCCAGTCTCCATGAAAAAAAAAATAATGAGTTATCTCCTATTAAGGCCTTATACAACACTAGCAGTGTGAGGCCACGACACACCTCTTTTATAGACATTCCCATCAGTCAATATCATAAGTATATGAATTCTCCAAACTAAAAAATCCATCTTACTAGGTATTTTCTTACAACATGTCATTAAATCCCATTCATTTATTCTACCATGTGTGTGAACCAAAATCCTTGAAATCATGACCATAGAACCTGCTGGATATGGATCTTGAAAAAATACAAATGTTCACTTCATAAACTATATTTATACTTATAATATGGCCATTTATTCATTATTTGGAGTATATTTAAGGAAATATGTATACAAACTAGCCTGCATGATAAAAATGTTAGTAGTTGGACCCCCTATAAAAGGGATAGTTTCACCTATCCAGTTCATCATCGATAGGTCGAAGTCATGGCATCTGATAATCCATTAAACTTCCCCCTGAATCTCCTACATTTGGGAAACAATTCACCAGGAAAGGCTTAACATCCTCCTAAATCACATAGTTCAACCCCTCCAATCATCCCCATACCTATCATTGATTAAAATTTCCCATAAGATGTTCCATTCAGGGATATCCTAAGACAACTATTCTATCACAACTTTCATGGTTTCCTCTACATTACATAATCCAATGCCACCTTCATCAATTATATTTTCCATTCATTTCCATGATTCCCATTGACACTGACCATAATGATTAGAATCCCATAAAAAGGAAGTCACACCATTTTCAAATTTTTTGATAGTACCCTTAGGTGGGTTAATGATGGATAATACATGCATCCGAATTGAGTTAAGAACACTATTAATCAGTGTAATCATTCTTCCAAATGAGAGGAACTTCTTCTCTTAGTTGTAGATTCTATCCATGATCTGATTGATGATTTATCTGAATAACACCTTTTTGGATCTTATATTTGGTATGGGGGAACCAAGATAAACCATTTTTATATTTCACCAATATATGACCATCTTGAATTAAATTTCATTGGTGCATCTTCCTGATCACTTATTAGAGATGAATTCACTACTATTTCTTTGATTGATCCTTTGTCCACTTAGCTTTCCATATGTTGACATGATTTAATTAAACTTAATTATTGATATTTCCCCAAAATTAATAAAAAATAAAATTAAATCCCCAAACATGAGATGGGACACAAGGCCATTACAGAAACTGATTTTTAGACTAACATCTTCCCATTTTCAAGACCTTGATGTATATTCCCCGTGGGAGCCTCCGGGGCCATGATAAAAAGAGTGGCCGACATGGGGTCACCTTGCCTTACACCATGAGTCTATTTAAAAAACTAAAATTCTTTCCCATTAGAGAGATGCTAATCCACAGTGAGGCATATCACCTAAAACACAAATAATAGTACAATTCATGTAATGAAAATTTTCTGATGATTCTAAAAAGGAATCTTTATACCAATTTATCACAAGCCTTATCAATGTCAACCTTGATCATTATGTTTGATCAAACTTTTTTTTATTGAGGTTCTCAATAATTTACATATCAATACTAATATCCCCATATTTATTCATCCATTTTACAAATCCATGCTTCACTTCTGAGATACATTTTTGTATCACAATGCAAAGCCACGTATTAAAGATAAAAAAAATAATCGTGTATTAACAGTTTCACAAAGAGATAGGTATAAATTCATTTAAAGAGATGGGATCATTTAATTTAGGAATCAACACAAATTCGGAAGCATAGATGGAAATTTTTAGTGAACCACCTCTAAATAAGTCTTTCACCACTATCCCTATTGGGTCCTAAATGATGTCCTAAGATTCAATATAAAATTATCTCGATAATCTATTGTGGCTAGTGGGGAACTCTCCAAGTTCAGGTTGAATGATTATTTTTTAATATCTTCTTCTTCAAGTATTTCCATAAAATTACCATTATCCTATTATTCCAACAATCAAGGTTTTCTGTTCACAAATACCTCCTCTTTGACTTGTATTCTTTGTATTTATTCATTAAAATTATTCTTCCCAACAACAATACCATAAAAAAACTCCACTTCCAGGTTCCTAACCACTTCTACATACATTTAAAAATACCCATCATCTAGTTTTATGTTGACCTTTTTCTTATAAATTTTAATTTCAAGACTTCATTAAAATAATTGGTATTTTCCCCTTTTAGGTGCCACACAGATCTTGATATTATCTTACAAACCCTTTCTTCATCCAAAAATTTTGATGCAATTAAATATTTCTTCTCAACCATCAAGATGAATCTACTATAATCATAGACATCAAGGAGACTATCTTATATTTTTTCAATACCATTCCTTAATCCCTCAAAGATGTTATCATTGTTTATTATGGTAGTGATCCAATAATGTAACCCCCCCTCACATGATTAATAAAAATAATTTTTTTCAAATGATATAATGGAAACTCTTTCTTTCTCGGCTACAATAACGATCTCTATCAAAGGATACCAGAAATATTATAGTAAATATTTTGATTAATATTTTTTAATATTTTAATTTAAAATATATATTGATTATTTTCATAATAAACCTCATTTAATCTCCTATAAAACTTCATTTAATGTCATCATAAATCAAAAAATAGAGACCAAGTGACTGTTATTTTTGAACTAATTAGTCAATAAAGAATTATTAGAATAAGTTATAATATTCCAATATTTTTTCCAAATTATAATATAAAGCTATGAAATATATTATATTAATATCTTTAATTATATTAGGGGATTTAAAAATATCATACACATCCATTAACATCAGACTTTATCCATTGGAAAGTCATACACCACTACTAAAGTCAAATGTATTATGATTCAAAAACATTAAAAATCATATTTTATTTCAAAAATATACATAAAAAGATTTATTTTTCATCATAAATTCATATGCAGTAAATATAATTTAATTTGTTCTGATTCCCTTGCCATGTTTTGGTAAAATAAAATTTCTTACATGTAGACAAAAAAGTTATTCATGGCTCATCAAAGGCCTATGAAATGAATGAATTATCCATTTTTTATACATCCATAAAAATTTAATATTTATATAATAATACATAGATCCTTTATAAAATCATCTCCAGTAACCTACAAATAACTCAATAAAATTTCTTATATACTTCACAAAACTTCTCAAAATGGGTCAACTTCATAAAACATTTCAAGGAAAATCCATATTCCCCTTTGTATTTGTTTTCAACCTATGAAACTTCTAAATCCACTTATTTGAATTTATTTTATCATGCAAGATACACAAAAGTACAACATATTTCTTTTGAAAAACATCATGATAGCACACTAAATGTTAGAGTAGTGTTTTTTGAGAGGAAAACATATATAGGTGACAAGAATTTTTTTGGTTAAGTGATAATATTATCCACATAAAATATTTAATTAACTTCGTAAAATAAATGCCTCTTATCATAATAAACATACCCACTAAATTAAAAATAGATAGTGAAATAAATGTATCGTTTGAAATTCCATTTCCCTTATGTGTATCTTACAAGAAAAACATTTTTTTAATTTACTTTTATCTCTGTCAAAACATAATCCAAGCATCATTGAGGGTCCTACTAAATGTTCAATGTTATGTGGGAGGGATTGAACATTCATGTTGAGCCTCAAGAACTCGAATCATTCCTTAGGGAAAACCTTGGGGAAATATCATTAAATTGGTCATGTGTAGAAAGAAATTATAGGTAGATGTATCCATTAGACCCTCCATATAAAATAAAATCAAATATAATATCTATCTTCATGTATATAGAGTGTTTCATAGGTTTTTTATAAAGTAATTTATCACTTTGATTATCCTTATGAATTGAAAGAGTGGTTTTAACATTCACTCTAAAATAATTCTGATACTTCATCTAAATATTTGGAGTATAAGAACTTGTTACAAAAAAATATTTGGACTTTCTAGTAATCAGTGTGACTGAGTTCTATTTCTCACAATTAAAACTCTTAGATGTATATCACAAAATACAAATTTCTACTTAAACTGGATATTAAATCATCCCAATCACCTTTCATATCTATACCAGAAATATTAACTACTTTATATTCTTGAATAATATCCCATATTAAACATTCCCCTTGATATATTTTAGGATTATTTTAGAAGATATAATATGTTATTTTTTTGGGTCACTCTGATATATTGCATAAATAATCATATCATATAAAATATACAGCCAATGATTTTTGAGATAATGTAGGTTTCCAGTCAATTATATGTATTGGTTTTGATTAAAAAACTCACGTGTAAAATATTTAGATAATTCCATCCCTACATGGGTTGGTATATACCTTAGCTTTTACTCCTCCATCTAAAAGTTCTTTAACAATCCACTATAAAAATTATCTTGAGATATGAAAATTAAACTCTAACTGTTCATTACTTGTAATACTAAGATGTATTTCATATTATTGAGTAATGAAATTTCAAATTTTATTATATTTAATTATAAATTTCATGAAAATAATTACCATGATCACTAGGAAAAATGATATCATCAGCATATAAAATTTTAATAACTGTACTTGTAAACATTCCATTGATATATTGATTGTTTTCCAAATTTCATTTAATGAATTTAAACTCCTTTAAGAAGTTATCCAGCCTTAAATAGTAATAATTTAGGGCATGTTTTAATCCATATAGGTCCTTTGTCAAATTAAACACTTTGGTTCCATCATCATCAACCACCAAACTATAATTCCCTAACCCAAATCATCAGTTTCAAGCTAGAGTTCCATATAGCCACATGCACAACTCTCCACATGAATGACATTTACAACTATAATCAAGGGTCCAAATGTCATAATTGGGGATACTATAACCTCAATATCAGTAAGTAAAAACAAAAAAATACATAATAACATAGAAGGAGAAATAAAGAGTTCTATAGTAAATGGAATTTAAAATTCCTCCTGTCATATGGGAAAATAAACTAATGTCCCCCAATATGATATCTCAAACAAAATAGAATGAATATAGAAGTAAAAAAATATAGAATAAATACTATGAAGTATGTATTATCATCACTTTTTACTTTTATCCTTTCTCTCCTCATCTCCTAATCTTAGGGACCATTCCCTTAAGTGTTTCCCTCGTCATTGAAATATAAACATGCATTGAGATTCATATACAGGGTATGAGTAATAAACCCATTATGGAACCACAAATGAATCATTAACACAAGTTAATGATAAATATATAAAAGTGTATGAAATTATATATAGTTAACAAACCAGTAAACATATAGTAAAATAAACACCGAGTCATCATGGACTAACCAAGACACCAGGAACCCCAAACACACCTTCTTATGCATGATTTTGGTAAGGATATCAATCCCTATCACCACTAATCACAAGACGTTCAACAAGACACAACATTTGTTGGAAACCAATGCTTATTATTCATGTCTCTATGTTACAAATTTATAGAATTTCCCATGCTCCAAAATAAATTTGGTCCTTAATAGGAATAATGAATGCTTAAATTGATAGTGGTTTTTATCCTTGGTAGATGGTAATTACAAATTGATATGTGTGGAATATTTGAATGTACACATCAAACCTTCATGGAAATATCCCATACCAGCTGATAGTTTAAGGATACCCAACTTCCCTTCATGGTTTAATCCAATATCAGATAATATATACGTAATCCAACTCATACCAAAAATGATTCACAATATGTACCATTTGTTACATCATCACACTCCCCCCTCAAAGACAAGAAATACTGAGTAACCTCTTTATAAACATACCTAAAGTAGTTTTACATAGGATATGATATTCAACAAAAAATGTGTATCATTGAATGGGAAAATAATTCATAAAAAGAATAGTTCAGAAGATTCTATACACAAATAATAAAAACACATATCATGGATGGGTCTCAATGGCCACTCACACACCTGCATGAGACATTTATCAAGAATTTGTCTCAATCATAAACAATATAATCATGGAAACATCATATAAGGGGCCCTATAAAAAAAGGAACCTCCTGACTCAAAATTGTAGACATAAACGTCAATTTTTACCAGGAAGTTAGTCTCCCAAATTAACCTCACAACAAAAAACCCTAGACGCATCGCCATTATCACATGAGATTTCAATAATGCATATTCCAAGAGATAAATGTGAAATATATAAATTAAGAGTCTCACTAAAGAAGATTCCCCAAGACAAACACCCCCTTGAAATAATATAACACCAACAATCCTCAAGAAATAATTTTGTAATACCAAATCTTTTAATCACCTTTATAGACTACACAGAACACCATATTATAAGCACCAATATCCCCATCCAAAGATCATTAAATAAAGGATATATTAATCTAGTCAGAAAAATAATGATTCGCCAAAATTACCCATAGTGTCATCCAAAACTAGAAGTATCATTAATGGAATATGGAAGGAGAATTTAGATCAACCAAAGGAGAGGAAATATTGATCCAAAAAAAATTGATCATATAAATATTTAAGAACCAATCAGTCTCCTAGAAAAAATTCTCCCAAAAATAACCAATCTCTAAGAGGGAAGGAGAATCAATTAGTTTAATCAGAGGAAAAAAGTTGATAATGTCATTAATCATCCCCTCATTATACTCAAACATGATTTGAAGTTTAAATTAAACTCATTTACAGATATCTGAGGAAGAATATCATGGTTTAGTCTTTCTCAAACCACATAATACCACCACCATGACCTCCTCCATAGACTACACCACAATCATGTTGTTCTTGAACACTACAACCTGAAATGGATATTTGTTTGATTTGATCACAAAATATGATCCATTTTATCTCCACACAACCACTAAAATAATAGTATTGAGGTTTCCCCATTCAGAACCTACATCGTCCCTCCTTGTGCTCACTGGCCTTTGACACACCCTTCCTGAGGAGTTCAAGCTTTACAAATTTTACATATGAGTACACTAGGAACCCCATGGCCTACACCATAGCTATGTTGTGTTGTATTTCAGACCGAAAAGTTCTAAACCCCATTTTATTAAGCTTCCAAAAAATGCAAACACATCTTTAACACTGGTTTCAACTAGTATAAGCTCATAATCACTACTGAAGATGTTTCAAAACATACATTAACATACCCACACAAAGTGAGGGTGTTATAATTATCCACATTGAATGAATAATCATCCATGAGTAGTATCTCTAGAATTGAGCTTGAATAATGTAGGTCCTTGAGTTCGAACATTGTTTCCGATGCTTTCACCGGGGCGTGTGTGTCCGTCTTGTTCGGGGACGAGGGATGCGGTTTTTGTTACCCTGAATTCCCACTTTCCAAAGGTGGGAGGCATCCACTCCATATTCAGGGAGGTCTTCTCCTTGATCGAAACGAGATGATGGGATGTCGATTATTTCTTCCATGGATTCCTCCTCGGAACTCGTCACCTAGTCCGCGTCTCCCTCATATATTTAAGACGTTGTTCGTGAAACTATTCTAGCGCCATATCTTCATGGACACTAGTTAATTACGCTGCTTCTGTTAGGACATTCCAAGGGGTCTGGTCAGGGAAGAAACCTTCGGTTAGGGGAGTAGTCACGTGGGGCATCACTGGCATGTTTGGGCGCTGGGGGATTGGCGTGTCTATCTTCTGTCCCTTATTATAGGGCTTCTCAAGGGTGCGGAAGCCTGATGAATCCCACATAGAACGTGGGAAATCATATTCCATGGGCATATATCCGTGGTTTTCCTTATCCTCCCATGTTTAACACAGGGTATAAAGCAAGTTTAACATCCAGCGGAGAGTGATCGGGCTGATCAGAACACTGACTAGAGTGGATCTGGTGGAGGAACCACCTGGAGGGAACAATGATATTGGGGCAACATGTGGGTGGCTTCCAGAATGTTGTTAGTTGGAATTAAGAATGGGGTGGAATGATTCCACCAGGATGTGGCGGCCTAGGTAAGAATCAGGATGGATGATGAAAGGTTCTGTAAAGGGGATGGTGAATGGGATGGCACCATAATGAGGATGACAATGGTTTTGGTCTTGAGCCTTGAAGAGGCTTCCTACGTATCCCTGTGGAAGGGAATCAAATTCCACATAGTTCATCTGATGATGGATTACCACTGATTGGTGATTTCAATGGCTTACTATCGGATGAGATCACAACAGTTTACCGTTGGATAATAATGTCAATGGATTAATGCTGAATTGGATGACAACGAATTACCGTTGATTGATGTTTCAATGGATTACCACTGATTGAGGGGAAAAAAGCTTACCGCTGAATGGAGTGACAATGGATTACCGCTGAATGGAGTGAACACATCTTACCGCTAAATGGAGTGACAATGGCTTACCCTTGAATGGAGTGACAATGGATTACTGTTGAAAGGGTTCCATAGTTTAATGTCGTGTGGAATGGGGGTGAACCGACGTGAAGGGGGTCGGAACTACTGGGTGTTGGGCTTGAACCTCATGGAGGCTTCCAACGTACCCTGCCTTGGCAAGGATCAAAGACCATGAAGTTTAGTTGGTTGGGAACCGACATGAAGGTTGACCTAGGGTCTAATGGTTGCTGGGCTTGAACCTCGTGGAGGCTTCCTACTTACCCTGCCTTTGAAAAGATCAAATACCTCATAGTTTAGATGGTGTGTAGGAGTCAGTGAACCGATGTGAATAAGGACCTTGGTCCAGACGGGTGGTGGGTTTGATCTTCAGGGAGTTTTCCTACGTACCTCGCCTTGGAAAAGATCAAAGTCCTCGTAGTTCGGGTTGGGGCATGGAACACTAACACGGAGATGGTCGGGGCCAATGGTTGTTGGGATTGAACCTCGGGGAGGCTTCATATGTACCATGACTTGACAGGGATCAAATTTCTCGTAGTTCGGGAGGTGTTGGCGAACCGACGTGAAGATGGACCTGGGGTCCGATGGGTGGTGGGATTGGACCTCAAGGAGGTTTCCTATGTACCTTGCCTTGGAAATGATCAAAGTCCTCGTAGTTCAGGATATCGAGAATACGGTTTAATGTCATGTGAGATGAAATTAGGATTTCATGGTCGATGCTTACTCTAAGCCTATGTGATTCATGCTCGGTGTGAGAAACAAGAGGCAACAAAGGCCTGACGACCACGTCGTGAAAGTTGCGTCCATGGGAAGTTGGGTGGGGCTTATGCGTTGAGCGGTTCAAAGGGGAAATAGGGGCTTCTGCGTGGTTAGAAGCCCAAATAGGTTGGGACTTACTCCAGGACAGATGCCTGAGGGTGACAAAGCACAGAGGGAGAGGGATTTGGGACTGAATAAAGGAGGAGAACCATTCCCCATCATGCCCTTTGCCGGCCCTGGGGATCGAAGAAGAAAGGAGGAGCAGGGATGCAACCTCCTGTAAGAAATCTAGGGGCTTACACCAATGTGGATTTCATTTCCCCGCAGATGAACACCACTCCAATAGGGATGATATCATCCCCTTTGGAGACCAGTGGGAGTGGAGAATGTCCAAGGTAAGGGTGCCCTGCGTGCAAGGCAAGGGGCAAGGTCACAGTTTAACGTCATGTGCTGAGGACGATGGTGCTTGGCATTTTAATGTCTTGCAGCTCAGACGATGTGGGTTTTCTCCACACCCATAGGACTTACATGACTGGTGCATCCATCCCCTTGGGGATGGGAAGGCATCATCAACGTCGTGAAGAGGGGGTGTCATGGAGCGATCCATCGAGGAGCCCGCGTTAGCATGGCTTTGCGAAGAAGCAATAGCCATTAGCATGCCTATGCAAAGGAGCATGAGGCGAAGCAACACAACGGGCGGTATCGTCCAGGGGACTTTGAAGTCACATCATGAAAACCTAGAGGGTCGCACGAGAAAATGAATTTCCAAGAAGAAGGGTTCAGAGGCAGGGGCCTTCCGAAACTATGTTGCTCCGCATGGAGGAGGGAACTCTCTAAGGGGTGTGCTTCGCAAATTGGGGTGCCTTAGCCTAAGCATAGGGAAGAGGTGCATATGGGAGGTGCTTCACTAAGTGGAAAGACATTTGCAGAGCACTGCCTTGTAGAGAAAAGGTGCCTCAAAAGGCAAGGTGTTGTGAAGCAATATGCTTTGAAAAGTACAGTGACCCTGCCTTAGCATGTGGATCATGTGTACATGAAGGGTGTTTCACGAAGCATAAATGCTCATAACGACCTGGGTCCCCTTGGAGATCCCCTTATTTAATGAATGCCCTTAGGCTTCGTGAAAGGCATCCCTCTCGAAATAGGGGATCAAAACGAGACAAAGGGGAGGCACTTCACGAAGTATAAGTACCTCACACAGCTCATGGTTTGCAGAGAAGAAGGATGCTTCGTGATTCGGGAGCTGGGAAGCTGAAAGGTCGTATTTTCTGTCCTTTGGGATCAGGGGGAGTCTGGTATTTATAGTCAAGATGCGCCACTAAGTGGAGCTTACGCGGTACGAAGAGGGACTTGGTTGCTTCACGGTGGGTTCACGAAATTCAAATGCATTTGCGGAGCATCCCGCCTTCTTACTTCGTGGAAGCCTCGCAAATGTCAAATTCGTTTGCGGAGCTTCCCACCTCCTTGCTTTAAGGGGACCTCATGAACATAAAATGTGTTCGAGGATCATCCCACCTCCTTGCTTCGCAGCGGCCTCACAAATGTCAAATGCGTTTACTGAGCATCCCACCTCCTTGCTTCACGGTGGCCACTGTGCTGGGGGGACTCCGCGAAATAGCTTCGCGAGGCAGTCAATAGTGCCTTCTTTTTTGGATTCTTCTCTGTTCTCAATTTTGGCGCCAAAAAATTCCCCCCCTCAGACTTGGATATGTGGAGATATCAAGGGTCAATGTTTGAAGGTAATTGCCAAAATCCTTGGCAGTTTGTGATGCTGGTTCGTGAAGAGGGCTTTCGAGGCAGATAGGGGACACGCAGGCCGAGCGTGCTGTGAAGCTCCGCATGAACTGGACGCACCGCGAAGCTCCGAATGCAGTATCCTATAAATAGGGGGGCTACCATCTCTTTTTTCCTTTCCCTTATCCACAATTGTTTCCTTTTTCACTCTCGATTCTCGAATCTCCGCGTACTCCATGAGTTTTCTCGGTGAATCGAGTCTTTGTGGCACACAATGAGTCCTCGACTCCACATTTGCGCTCCACGATCTGGCACTTGAATGCCTAGGTAGTGCTCTGCGAATAGTCTTCACGAGGAGTCTGCACGAACATGCTCTACGAAGATCTTTGTGAACCTTCCTGAAAATCTTCCAACTTTTAGAACTGAATGTCCCACCAAGAAGCTGCCCATGGTGTCATTACGGATGCCTCTCAGAAGGATGATATGGATAACAGTCTGGGAGTAGGAGAGTTTGTCCATAGCCACTCGGACCATAGTTCATTGGTGGAGCTGTAGTCAGAGTGCTAGAAGAACTAACCATTGAGTAGGAGGTTTCCCTTGTATGGATTCAGGCTGAGGGATGGCATCTTCATCCCTAAATCAAGTAGGTACGAGCTAGATTACGGGTTCAGGAGAAGACCATGCCACCACCGTTTGTTCAGGGTGGCCGATGGTCATGCCTGGGAGGACATCACACCCATCATTGTCGACTGATAATACAAACATTTGAACAACGTCGATGGGAAGGCATTGTAGCTGGAGACGTCCCCTCCTCTATACCAAACTATCCTCATGGCGGCACTGGGTAACCTGAAGAAGGGGTAGTCTGAGGAATGGGACCTGCACCAGGGAAGAAACTTCATGGATGATTGGGCCTGGGCCTACTGGGTAGGCACCTCGTGTGAGGATTTCGGAGCGGAGCTGAGAAGAGTGGGCATGTATGAGGAATCTTGGGATTCTTAGTTTCCCATCTACCAGCTGAAGCAGCTAATGTCGGAGCTATTGAGCCAGTGGTCACCGGAGACCAATACCTTCCACCTGAATCATGGGGAGGTTGGCATCAGCTTATGGGGCGTGCATCAGATCTCTAGGGTCCCGATACTGGGGGCGATGTATGATGAATTCCTCTTTGTTATGGGTGCGTGGGAGGATCCAGAGAAGATGTCATGTCTAGCGATGGAAATGATGGAGCTTGTGCCAGGGGAGGATAAGGAGGCGGTGAGGGACTTCCACTTTAAGCATTGGTTCAAAAAGTTTCTGACCATCCCAGTAGACCGTCAGTTCCCGGTGAAAACTCAAACTTTCCCAAAGGGGGATGGAGTAAGGAACACTCGTACTGGCTACTGTTGGAGAATATCCAGTGGAAGACCTGGGGGGTTCAGTGTCAGAACTAAACAATAGCCAACAGTCAGGATGGTGGAATTCATCGCAGCTCTCATCTATGGTTGGATCCTGCCGGTGAGGGATACCAACATGGGAGTGCGACTGAGAAATTTCATCAGGGAATCCACATTGGCGATAGGAGGGCAGGTCAACCTAGGGATCCCGATGCTCACCAAGTTGTACAAGATGTTGTGGCAAATCATCAAGGGGAAGAGGCAACAGAGGGTATGCAGGCTGTTCCACCTCCTGTACGGGTGGATAACGGCCCACATCAGGGGGATCTATGAGTATCTGAACCCCATTTCGCCTCCAGGGTCGAACTTCCACCCCTAGATTCTCAATTCCAGGGGGAGTTTTCTGGCCAAGCTGAACACACCATCGGTTCTGAACCAGGTGTGGAGGGCGGAGGACTTCAATTTCCACTCGTTTCCGTTACCGACGGGGGAATTTTCTGATGACGACTGGGGGATAGAAGAGCACCAGGCTTATCTCCTTGCCTTTAGAGGTGGAGTCTTGGTGGCCAGGGTGGATCACGAGTGTCTCTGCGAGCCATACACCCCACACCGGTATTCAAGGAAATTATAGTGCCTGCAGCGACTAACCCCACAGGTCTACTTGGAGGTGCGTCACGAGGAGCACCCGTGTGTGATGAGGCAGATGTGTCTCGTGTTCACACGGGAAGATGGGAAGATGTGGAATGAACTACCTTTGTCGACTGTAATCCTTGGGATGGTAAAGGAATATACCCAGAGCTAGGAGGTGGCCTACCCGGGGGAGATACTGAAGCGGCCAACCATTTTAGTCGGTGATGGTGAGCCTCCCCATCCTCGGCGCTGAGGCCAGAAGGCGGAAAGGGAGTCCTGCGGTGGCGGGGCTGTTGTAGCGGTGACACCCGCACCAGTTGAGGGGTAAGTAGTGGTAGCGGATTCGGCAGCGGGAGTGGACCTAGTGGTCCCAAGAGAACAGAGTCATCCGAATGGGTGGACACCGAGAGGATTCTGTAGGATCTCTACTCAGGCCTCAGGGAAAAGGTTGTTCCATATTGACATGCCGGAGAATGTTGTCTTCCCAGAGGCCTGGGACATCTCGGAATTCAACCGGCAGTTCCATGGCCCATCTGAGTTGTGGAATCACCTTAACCACCATGGGATGGGATTGTGGAGGATTGTTTCAATTAGATCTAGTTTTGCAGTATCCCAAGAAGAGGTGGAGCAATACATAGCCGAACTGGAAGAATTTATCCACTCTCGGGGTGCCCTGCGCCTGATTAAAGACCGGGTCAAGGTGTTTTCGGATCCTACAGTACTTCAGAAACTTTCAGTTGCTGACCTGAGGGAGTGCTTCTCTCTGCTAGAAGAATCAGATGAGTCCTCCTGGGGAGACGAGGCCGATGGAGGGAGTCCTCTATAGGAGGGTTAAGTCGGCAATCAGTCCTCAGATCTTGAAGATTTCACGGAGGCCCTCAAGGTAAAATCCCTAGTTCCTTCCTCAGAGTCTGCTCTTAGGCCCCTATGGATTTCTTATTAGCATCTGCACTATGTAGGATGACCTTGTGCATAGACCTCATTCTCACCCCTCAGTGGGTGCCAACATGGGACCCTCGGGATCCACACTTGTGGCTGCATCAACTTTCGTGTCTAGCGGGGCTAGGACACTTGAGGTGGCTCCCCTGGAGTCTCCAAACCTTCCAACCATATATGGGGGGCCACGTCTCGGGGTCCCGACCACATCATCCCAAGAGAGAGACTAGTGATTTTCTCTCTATAAGTCTCCTCTACCGAATTTACAACTAACAACCCCTGACCACATTAACTGACATTCACGTCTCATTTTTGGCATGTACAGTCCTTCAATTGTCCTGGGCCGCTGCGGCGAAGTTGGTCGGGACTTCTGGTAGCACCCTTCCCAGAGGCATGCCAATGGTCATAGAGGTGTATATCCAACCTGACCGAACTGCATCGCTCCCGATCACTAGCGGGGACGCTATTGGGACTGCGCCTGAGGTCATTGAGGTGGGATCTGATGATGGGGATCTACCAGACAGTTTAGCCCTGCCACGCCCGATCCAATGCTAGATGTTGACCCGAATGAGCAGTTCATGAGGGAATTTCCCACATACGAGCTTGCCAACCATACCGATTGGGACGAGACAGCCTCTGATGAGGAGGATAAGAAGATAGTCTATCGCCGATCGTGGAATCTGATCACGTGATTCATCAATGACACACCCCAAGCACTATGGTTGGATGAGATGGACATATCTCGCTCGCGAATGTGCGAACTATGTTATGGGGGAGTGGATTCCCAACATCCTTACATGCTCATATGAGATCTTATGGTGGAAATGATTCGGGAGTATGATTGTGGCCTCAGTGTGGGCTGGCAGCAGAGGAAGGCAGTAAACATCAAGAGGCTCCAGGAGGATGAAGACGAGGTCCAGTGGCTGCAGAATAGGGCGGACGAGCACTCAACCTACCTCAACGTGCAATCTGAGCTAATATTTTGATTTAAGGTCCTTATGGAAGAAGGCTAAGAGGGCCTGAAGTGAGCCTCTAAGGAGATGACCTCCATCAGGGCCAACACGAAGCGGCCCCAGATTGCGGCCAACGAATTGCACCCTCTCGCTGTCAAGGAGGAGTGGGAGGTAAACTGGCGGCATAAACTCTTGGATGCCACCAGCCATAGGGTGGCAGAGCTGCTATTCTCTTTTAACGAGGTCAACCCATCCATGGGGGGAGTTGACCCTCAACTACTGTAATGATTACAAACCCTTAAATGTACTTTAATGCTTCAATTGTTTGATGTCGTGGCATACATGAGTTCTGTTGTCTTCATTGGTTTATTGAATCCTCCTGATGTTCACAGATTATCCAGTGATCATTCCTTAAGCTCACATGGGTCGGACCCGATGTGAGAAATAAGGGGTGACCACCTTATCACCCCATCCAAATGTAGGAGTGAAAACCAAGCTTTAGGCATTCGGGGTTTGAACATCTGGTCTGGATTTCTGGAAGGAAATGGGAGGGACCTAACTAGATAATGAAGCTCTCAGAACAACTGAATTACTATTTTCCCAGTGTGCTCTTCTACATGAACGGGGTAACCCCAGGTGCGCTGAAATCAATCCGAACGGATGAGAATGGGAGGTGTGAATCACGATACCCAGGATTCATAACATTATGGGGGTGGCACGACAATAAAGAATAACTGTTAACCACATTTGAAACACAATATTCTTCTTGTATTAGCCTGGAGTGGGGATAGAAAATGAGGGCTGAACACTGACCATGTTCGAAACACAGGGCCTAACTAAAAATTTCATTCGTTGGTCATTCGAAATGTTGTCGCAGGACAACAGGTGGGCCTTAATCCGAGCATCAATATTGTTAGGGGGTTCCCTCAGACGTGAAATGGGATGAGGTTCCGAATAAGGGGAAATCAAAACATGGAATGTGGAATGATGGTTTGTTCGAACAGAATACAACACTCAAAATTATGCCATCGTGGTGGAAGCACATTAGATGGATGCAGCGGTCTGATCATAGATAATTCATTCTTTTAGACAAGACCTCTCTGGCGAGGGATCTGTCGCTTCCCATTGTCATCATGGGGTATCCCAAACTTGTTCAGGGAAAAATTGTCATTACATGGTCCCCCACAAGGGGTCAGGCCAGGGGCCAGAAAGGAGGAGGAACATGATTTATGATTCCTAGGGCTAGACCCTAGGTGAAATGCCTGGGTGTCTCTACGTATCCCATGAGGATGGGAATCAAACCATATGTAGTTCTAGAAGCACAATTTAACGTCATGCAGGACGATGAAAAGCCTGGCTGCGATAGTGCACATCCTACCAAAACTACTAAGCACACGTGAGTCATGATTGATGTGGGAAAGACGAAGTAGTAGTGGGACTTTCCCGACATTGGGATGAACATGTTGGGGAGAAGGGATTCTCAGTGAATGTCGACCCAATAATGCTAACCCATCCATGTAGCGCACCTAGATGCATGAAGAAGTAAAGTCAAGCATTTCAGAATTCCTCTTGAACATGAGGAAGTGGAAATGTGTGAATCATGATGCTCTAAAACTGGATCACAATGATAGTGAAGTGATGATGGAGGTATACCTATTGACCGTATTCTAAACACAATATCCATATCGCGTTATCTTGGAATGGGGAAAGACAAATGAGGGTCGATCATTGACCGTGTTCGAAACATGAGACCTATCAAAAATGTCTTCTAAGATCTTTAGGGACGTTGGACCAAAATGGTAGGTGAGCCAATGCGGCATGAGGCTAGGCCGTGAAAGGGGTTCCTTAAGATGTGGAAGAGGATGATGATCCAAATAGCGAGCTCATGAAGCTTGGGCATGGAACGGGGGGAATGTCCCTATGAAAATTCCACACTTCAGGATCTTTGTCAAAACACATCTGAATACAACAATAAGACGTATTAGATAGAGGGAGTCAAGTCCCTTACCATAGGTAGGTCTTAGTTTAGGGTCATAGAATTTGGACCACGAATGGTAGGAAATGTGGGAGACACATGGTGGGGTAATTATAAAACTCGACGTGAATGAGAACCTAGGGTTCCGACCATCATGTGTTCCTCAGGAAGGTTTTAGGTCGAGGAACTGAAAATGAGAGTTAATATGGGCTCGCGACAAGGTGCATGGATGTTCCTATGTACCCCATGAGGATAGGGATCAAGCTGTACGTAGTTCTGGATATGGCATGGTAAGGTACCAGTGCTAGAGATCAAAGGGGCGTGCGGGTGTGGACCTCGCACCAAAAGAAGCGGTATTTAATGTATCTTCTTTGTAATTTAAGGGGAGTGGTTGTATTTTTTTTGTGAAGCGACAGGCCTAGGATATCAAGTACTGGAATTGCCACAAGAATTAAGATTTATGCAGGCTTTGACAAATGGTATGGCATGTGATCGATACCAAACATTGTGTCCCCTTGAGTGAGGACATCACGATGCAGTGCCATTTTTTTGTCGTGTGGCCAGGATGATAATGTCACTGTTTATGGTCATGTGATAGGACAAGGCGTGCATCTCAATGTCACATGGCACAAACATAGTAGAGACGATGCTAAATGGGGAATGTGTATGAGGCAATAAAACACACTCAACATGAATGAGGAAATAATACCATACCACACCGTATGCAATTCTGATAAAGGAACCTCAAGTCAAGGGGCCTAAGTAGAGGTAAGAGGTTAAGGGGCAGGAGAAACAACCTCCCAATTGAGCTGGGCCCAAAAACGAGACGTCTGGATCATCCTATGTATCCAATAAGGATGAGAATCAAGCTATACATAGTTCTAAACGAGATCTTAGTTTATGTTCTTAGAGCTCGGACTAAAGAGGGGTGGAAACCTTCCAGGTAAGAGAAAACCTCTGCCGGATCCCTAAGCCCACGTGAGTCACACTCAGTGTGGGAAACAAGGGAGGAAGGTGTTTATTGCAATACTTGGAATGAAAACCAAATGGAAATCAGTGTGGAGCCCTGAAATATGCCCTTACCATGGATTTGTCCTCCTAACATGCAAATGCGCACTGAGGGATAGTGTCAGGAGTGTCGAGATTTTATTTGGACATGATGAGGTGGAGAAGGATGTGAATCATGTAACCAACATTTTGGGCTTAATGTGGTTGGCATGACGATAGAGTATGACTGTTTGTTGTATTCGAAACACAACATCCATATCTCATTTACCTTAAATGGGGACAATCAATTGAGCATTGACCACTAACCATATTCAAAATGCGGGAATTGTATCGGCTTGTTGTCCACAACCCTCGAGGATGTTGGCCTGTATTGGTAGGATATCCCTTTGTCCTAGAATATATGCCATTTGAGGGTCCCTTTGCGTGTGGATTGTGATGAAATCCCTAATGAGAGAGAACATGAAGCCTGAAAAATGAGTGTAAGCATGTCCGAGTAAAGTCCAACATTCCTGGCATTAAACCTGAGTACCCTTGGGTGCATTGGTGAATCGTCGAAGAAGACCAAAGGGATCATCTTAAGAGTAGCCGATTTGAAAAGACGAGGATAACACAAGAGGATGGAAAACTCTCATGAGGAGGGGGTAAATGGCATGGTTGTTACAACACCCGACATGAGTGAGAACATAATATCATGCCACAACATGCAATCCCATGAGAGAGAACCTAGGCCAGGGCCCGAAAAGGACAAGGGGCATGAGGTTGGGCCTCGGTCAATAAGGCCCATTCGGTTTGTAGTTTAACGTCTTGCTAGTAAAATACCACAGACAAAGGGAGGTGTATGGAACGTCTAGTAACACAACGTGAATGAGGACATAGTCCCATGCCACACCATAAAATCTTGAGTGATAACTTGGGTCGGGGACCGAAAAGGCCAAGGGGCCTGAGGCTGAGCCTCGGATGGGAATGCCACATGCCCTCCTGTACAGTTACTACCTCATCACCTCTCCTAAGCCCATGTGAGCAGTGCTCGGTGTTGGAAACGAGGAGCCAGTCTCATCTCTCCCCGTCATATGTGGCATAATATCTGGAATTTCCTAAAGGGAGTTCGTTGCTTGGAGATACAACAGGGAAGAATGAACCACTACACTCAATTTTTGGGACATCTTGGGGTGGTTCCGACGTCGCAGGACAACTGTTGACCATGTTTTAAACACAACGTCCGTATAGTGACCTAAAATGGGAGCAACAAATGAGCATCAACCGCTGACCATATTCGCAACGTGGTACTTTTATTGGCTTGTTTCTCAACATCCACAAGGGCGTTATCCTGAAGTGGTAAGAGAGCCCTTAGGCTTAGAATCCATGCCATTCTGGGGCCCTTCTAGATGGGAAGGATGATGGAATCCCAATCAATGGTGTGGGTGAAGCATAGTTGAACCCATCTATGAAAGAGGTGAACGTCTCCAAGGAGCGAGACGTATGGTCGGATCGAGGTTAGCTTGATGTGAATTGGGAAAAAAGTCTTCACCCCACCATATTTCTTGACCTGAGGGGAAGATTCTATCGTTTGGTCTAGGCCGACAGATGAAATGTCTAGGAGTTCCTACATATCCCATAAGGATGGGAATCAAGCCATACATAGTTCTTGAAGGCCATGCAGTTTAATGTCGTGCGGTGAGGAGGTGGGAGAATAGAATAACGGGGAGTGGGAACATGGTGCGGCCGTTATAATCCTAGCATGAGTAGGGCTAAGGAAGCCCACACCATATCATGAAAGGATCCTCCGAGAGAAATATACCCAAGGGGGGAGTAGTAAAAGAGAATAGTTTGAGGTTGGGCTCAAGATGAGGCGTCTAAGAATTCATACGTATCCCATAACGATGGTAATCAAGCCATATGTAGTTCTCAAAATGTAGTTTAACGTCATGTAGGATGATACACAGTTTAAAGTAATGTAGGACCGAACAACTTATGGTCATGCGGGAACGACATGCAATTTAGGGTCATGAAGGACCATCCAATTTAATGTTGTGAAGGACTAAAAAGTTTAAGTTCATGCGGGACCGGCATGCAGTTTAGCGTCATGAAGGACCATCCAGTTTAAGGTCGTGCAGGACCAAACATTTTAAGGTCATGCGGGACTGGTGTGAAGTTTAAGGTCATGCAGGACCATCCAGTTTAAGGTATTGCAAAACCATTAGGCTCATGTAAAGTATTTCTTGAGGAACTTGGCATTGGTGGGAGGAGTTATGCGCTCACCATCCATGGTCACCATGGATTATGCTCTATTGGGGTAAACCCTATGGACTATGTAAGGTCCTTCCCATTTTGGCTCCAACTTGGGTGGTTTCCTACCAGGGATCATCATCTTCCGGAGGGCCAATACCAAGTTGTCTTGCTGAAAAGAGCAGAGGAGAAACTTTTTGTTGAAGGCTCTATCTATCTTGTGCTAATGCCTTTCCCGACTGTGTAGGGCACAAAGAATATTCTTGTCAAGTGCTTCCAATTCATCCAGATGAATTTCGGCTACCTTATCTGGCACCTGCTGGTCATAGACCGCTGTGCATAATGAAGGCAACTGGATCTTGATGGGCAAGATGGCCTCAATAGGGAATAGGGGGTCACCTGGGTGGAATTGCGAGTCGTCATCCGATATGCCCAGAGGACGTTGGGGAGCTTGTAGGACAACTCTTCTTATTCTGACCAACCATTTTCTGAAAAATGTTAGAGATTTTTTTTTTGAACGCCTCGATCTTTTCATTTGCCTACGTGTGATAGCGGGAGGTATGGTTTGAACGGATTTTGTACTTGGAATACAATTTCTTCAACTTGGCTGCTCGGAAGTTGGTGCCTTTATCGGTAAGGACATCGTGAGGGACTCCAAATTGGTAGATGATGTTCAATCTCATGAATTCAATGATAGAATGGGCCTTGACCTCCTTGAGCCAAACTGCTTCTTCCCACATGGAAAGGAAATCAGTGGCGGTCAGGAAGAACCTACCCCGACGAGCTGTCGCCTGTGGGTACGGTCCCACGAAATCGAGTCCCCACACTGTGAACGACCAAGATTACTTGGTGGAGTGGAGAGGTTCTGGAGACCGATGCATGAATTTAGCATGGATTTGGAATGCATGAAATCTCTTGGAGAACTCGATACAATCATGGATCATGGAGGGCCATAAGTACCCCAGTCTCCAGATCTGATGGGACAGCTTTGGCCCAACCTAGTGGGCACCGCAGGAACCAGCGTGAACCTCCTACATGACCTGAGAAATCTTGATTCCTTGGATGCAATGGAATAGAACACCCTCAAACCCACGCTTTTAGAGAATCCACACAAGACTGGGACCACTCTGGAGGGTAAACTACAGCGCGCGACATCGGATTCAATCACGCTCGGCCTGATCAGCTGGGAGGCAACAATTTTGGATATACTCGACAAAAGGGGATCTCTAGTCGGGAGTTTCTTCAACCACTTCACCTGAAGTACCTTGGGGTCTTGACATGGAAGCTCTAGTGGTAAGATGGCTTACTCGTAGGCCATCGTCATCATCTGAGGTGACAAGAGAAATGACTCTTCTGTGTGCTATGTGTATAATCAGATCATCCTACTCGGGTTTTGCAAGTGATGTAGCCAGGCCTGCCAGGGCATCAGCTCAACCATTCTAAGATCAAGGGACATGGGTAACAACCAACCGGGATGGAAACTAGGACATTAGTTGGAGGGTGCACTCCAACAATGGTACGAGCTATGGCTTTCTGACAACGTAGTCGCCGTTGATTTTCTTTATGACTAGTTCAAAATCAACTTTCACATGAAAATGGGGTACATCAATCTCGAGGGCCAGCTTGAGGCCAGTGATAAGAGCCTGATACTCTACCTCGTTGTTGTTGCATCCTTCTAACAACAGGAATGAATATGGCAGAATGGCTTGTGCCGGGGTAATAAAGATGATTCACAGGCCCAGTCTGTTTAGTCAGGAATAATTGAGTCTCCTGTCGGTGGGGCTCCGAGAGGCGCCATAAAAGTGCATCTGCCAACACGGGATGGTAAGATCTACCCAGAGGATTGCCTCGTCAAGAAAATCCAAGTCCAGGGAGTGGTCCGTAGGGGTTGGATGGGCAGTAAGAAAATCTGTCAGTGCTTGCCCCTTGATAGATTTCTGAGGCACAAACATGATGTCAAATTGCTGGAGGATTACCACCCACCGTGCTAGTCGGCCGGTCAACATGGGCGGTTCAGAATGTACTTCAACGGGTCTACCTGAGACACCATCTGCACCTATTGGTGCTGCAATTAGTGTCACAATTTCTGTACTATGAATACCAGTGCAAGGAAGCTCTTTTCGATGGGAGAGTATCTGGTCTCCGTGTCGAGGAGCATTCAGATGAGGTAGTAGAGACTATTTCCATCTCCTAATTTTTCTTCTAGGCGATAAGGGTGCCGAGAGATCATTCCATGGCCGTCACATACAGGATCAGTGGATTTCCATAGATGGGTGGCTTCAAGATCGGAGGTTGAAGCAGATACTTTTTGATTTCCATGAATGCGGTCTGGTACTCTTTTTCCCACTTGTAGGCAGAGCCATTCTTCATGAGCCGAGAAAAGGGATTACACGTTCTGGCCATATTCGCAATGAATCAGTGTATATAGGCTAAGTGGACTTGGAAACCCTGAAGATCCAGAATATTGCACGGGGGATGCATCTGGATGATGGACTTGATCTTCTCTAGGTTAAATTCGATGCCCCGATACCTAACAACAAATCCAAGAAACTTCCTGGAGGTGACCCCGAAGGCACACTTTAGCAGATTCATCTTCAAGTGGTAGGAACGGAGGAAGCTAAAAAATTTATCAAGGTCGTTGAGATGGTCCTGGAGCTGGTGAGATTTGACCACCAGATCGTCTACATAGCATTCCACCAGTGTCCTGAGGATTGGCTTGAATATGCAGTGAATGGCCCGTTGATAGGTGGAACCTGCATTCTTTAGGCTGATGGGCATAAACTGGTAACAAAAAGTACCTTGGGGTGCCTTGAAAGTGGTGGACTCTTCATCCTCAGGGGATATAAAGATCTGATTATTTCCAGAGTAACCATCCATAAAGGAAAGGGCCTGAAACCCAGCCGTATCATCGATCAGTAATTCTGTCACTGTAAGGGGAAACCATCCTTCAGACATTGATGGTTGAGATCTCGGAAGTCGATGCAGAATCTGATCTATCTATTCTTATTCCTGACTGGCATAATGTTGGCTAAACATTTGGGCTACTGGACCTCCTTGACGATGTTGGCTCTGATGAATTGGTCAATTTCGGCCTCAACCATAACACCTTGGGAAGGGTGCATCTTCTTGGGAGGCTGATTGAACCCGCGATGATTTGTCGAGAGACTGAGTCGGTGGATGGCTACCTGAGGATCTAGTCCTGGAATCTCGTCGTAACTCTAGGCGAATACATCATGGTGATGTTTCAGGAAGTCTACATACTGCTGCTGTTCCTCGAGGGACATGGAAGAACTGATCAATGTGGGTCTTGGATCTGCCGCGCTACCAAGGTTTTCCTTTACCAGTTCATCGACCGTGGCAGAAACGCCTTCTTAAAAGGTGGGGGGAGCATCCTCCATATCCTCTTCTTCACTTGCGGAGGAAGGGTTCCCAATGGTTGAATCTCCATACGGGTCTAAAGATTCTGACAGGAGGCTGGTACCATCCTGGACAGAAATGGACATCATACCAGGGGATTCATGTGCTTCTAAGACCACAACGATGAAGGCAGTCAATCCAATACCATATGGTCTTCAGCCCAAGGGGTTACACTTGATGATATCAAAGCAATAGTGGCACGCCGGCTTGAGCTGGCTAATCCTAGCCTAGAGAAATAGACACGCATGACGTACTGTCGTTGCCATGGAGCGGACATCCCGATACCGTACATGGGTTGGAGGCTCCAGGATCACCTGAGTCTAGTTTGTGTAGGAGTATGAGGTGATTTTTTGTCATCTCTTGGACTTGGGAATATGCCTTCCTCTTATACCAGAGACAAAAAAGCATTGCCCAGTTTTGGGGGTCGTGGCCTCCAATCGATGGATCGGGAAGACGTAGGCGTCATCCAGACCTATCGATTGGTCAGCTGTGACCATGGAAGGCTCAACCTAACTTGGTAGAATATGCTTATCCTTTCCCTTTTAATAGTCACCATCCAGGTAGTGGGCTTTACAAGTGGTGAAAGGAGATGTATCACCTTTGAGTATGCCTATTCGACCATTTAGGGATAAATTGAGGCACTTGTGATATGATGAGGGAACTGCTACGTGCAGGTGGAGCCATGGTCTACCCATAAATGCATTGTACACAGTGTCCTGCGAGACAACCATAAACTCGGTGCTGGAAACTAGGACACCGAACTGGGTCTTCAAATGGATCTTGCCGACCGGGGTCTGCTCTATCCTGTCGTATCCCTTGATTCTTAAATCATAGAGAGTCATTTATATTCAGATAACCCCAGATTCCGTAGTGTACGCGTCATGATAAGGTTGATCCGGGAGCCTATATCAATGAGACAATGGTGAACCTCCACACCATTAAATTGGCTGGTGATGTACATTGGGCAGATGTTCCCCTGTATGGGAGAGCCTTCATATTCTACTGAGAATGAAATTATGGACTGGAATTCAGTATTATCAACTGTTTCAGCATGAAAGGCTTCTGTAGCTACTACCTCCGTCTCGAACTGGAGGGGGCTTCCTAAAGCCTCAGCGAGGGCCTCGCGCATATCTGGTGACAGGAGAAAGGCCTCAAGGATGTAAGGCCTCACTGGGATGCCGGAAAGGTGCTTAAGAACATCGTACTTCTGGTGTAGGCACAAACTTCTTCTTACAGGAGTCAGCTCCGCAATTGAAGGCATGGTGGGCCCTTCCGGCCAGACCGGTGGCTGACTGGTGCTGGGTATGTCCCGTTGTTCACTAGTCGAAGCCGAAAGAGTAGCTTCTGGATGAGTAACGGACAATTGGGATCCTCCTGGAGTCGGTCGAGGCTGGTCGCAGCCTGGATGAGGTAGCTCTGCCTGATCCAGTAGCACAAACAGTGGTGGAGACGGTCTGGATGACACCGGATGAACAATTTGCGTGTGCTAAGCTCTATGGTGGACCTACTATCTGGCCTCAGTGGCATGCATGGACTGGATGGAGGTGCCAACTGATATGCCTCGATGAACCATATGGTCGTGGCTCCGCCGACGTTGGCGTCGGTTAGGGACACTGGGGAGGTTCACCTGGGGATCCTCCTCATCCGGAGTCATGTAGGGATTTACCAACTCCACAGTATTAACCGAAGCATACCCTTGACTGTCACTTGAAGGGTCATCCGCAACAGCGTGGATTCTGGGGGGGATCCCCATCTCAGGGGGCATGAATTCACTGAGAGTGCGGGACGAACATGGAATTGGCGGGGTGCGTTGCTTTTACTTGCGACGTCGATGCTTTCTCTTCTGGGAAGAGGTCGGCTGAGATGATGATGCATACATGGTGGTTGCAACTTCTGATGGATCAGGATGATTCAGGCGTGTCCTAATGATTCCATGGGAGCGAGCAACCGTCTTGCGAGCCATCCAGTCATCATACTTATGAGACCTGTGGTTAGAAACCTGATGCCACTCACCTTCCCTGTCACTACCGCTGCCTGGACTTACAAAGACACACGCCACATATGCCAGGCCCGAGCCTAGCTTGACTTCATTATTATCAACCTTTTATTAGATCTAGTCATTAAACACATAGAACTTCTTGAGGGTGTGCCCTAAAATCCGATGATAGGGGCAGTAGTTGGGGCGATTAGTGAGATTCTCCCCTTCCGGCCTTCTGCACTCAGGAAAACATTCAATCCTTTGCTCTAGGGCGCTACAGAAGTAACAAGGGACCTGATTCTTGATGAAGGAGTAAGGATGGTATCTTATTTCTGGAAAGGGGGCCCTTGGGGCCGGACAATAACGAGGGGCCGGAGGGGCCTGTCGAGGAGGTGGACCCTAATTGTACCGCCTAGGCGGTGGTGGTGCATTCCACGAAGGCCCTTACCGATTCTGGGGTGGACGCTGCTGATCCGGAGGCTGCGCCTGAGGAGGAGGGCCTCTATGAGGCTGCGGGGCTGGTTCCACGGGTAGTAATTCTCGTTGCCTGGGAACTTCTATTTGGGACACCACGACGAGCTCAGCTCTGGAAGCTCTCCTCGCTGGAATTACTGTGGGGCAACGAACGTGCCTGATTGGCCTGTTGCAGGACTTCCTCCAGGCACTAGGCCTTATCGGAGAAGTCTTGAAACCCTCCAGGATAGTTCTGGGTGATTAGAGAAGGAACTTGTTCCGTCTTGACGTTACCTATGCACATAGTTGGTAATTTCCCCTGAGTCAGTGGCATGTCAAGGGAGTATGTGAGCCCCTTCCACCGGGCGATAAAGTCTGTGAATCGCTCATCATGCCTTTTATTTCACTTGAAGAGGTCTGTGATGCTTGTTTTCCAGGTGGTAGAGCTGAACTGGTAGAGGAATTTCCTGCGAAGGTCCTCCCAGCTGGTTACGGATCTGACATGGAGCTGACTGTACCATAGAAATACTGGCCCTTCCAATTTCTAAATGAAACATCGGAGCTTGGCAGCCTCCTATTATGCTGGAGTCCCTAACATGGGCCCACTCCTTGAGTTGAAGTGGGCTAGGTACTGCAGCGGGTCCCCTGTCCCGTTAAAGGGGGATTAGGTGGGATTCCCGAAACCTAGAGGTGCCGACAAATCATCCACCCATGCCGGATATGGCTTTCCATCATTTGGGATTTCCACCTGTCACGTTTCCAATGCCTCAAGGTGGGCTATGAGTGCCTCCATAGGACCATCTGGGCGGGGGTCTCTATCTTGACAGGGATCCCTAACCCTGAGCACGTTGTCAGGTTCTTCAACATGGTAGATAGGTTCAGTGGCTCGTGGAGCGGCTGGTGGAGCGACTTTTGGGGAAGCTGGGGGAACCTAGGCCGAATTCCTTGAATTGTCACATCGTTCAGGAGGGTTTGGCGGGACATACCACGCACTCTTGTCATGAACTCTGGCTTCATCCCTATCCATAGGAGTGGTATAATCAGGGTTGCCTGGTGGCATCTCGCAGTGGGGAAGTTGTTCAAACCCCTGCTGTACCGGCCTAGGATCTCCATAGTCGGGTTGTCGCTCTTCAGCGCATTCATCCAGAAGTTCATCGACTAACCTCTTCTGTTCAGCAAGTTGTTGGCGCAACGTGGTCTTCTTGGGGTCCTCCGTCGTCTTCTACACTGAGGCAGACGGGTCGGAGTGCTTGACAGCTCCGACGCGTTCATTTTTCCTTTGCCAACAATCTGGTTGAGTACCAACACCTTGGTGGGCGCAGAGAGACCTCGGAGATTCCTCTACTGACGAGTAATCCTCCATGATGGGACCAATATTGGAGGCACACCCTCGGGGGGTAAGTCCCCATCAAGAATCTCCATCTCATCCTCACCGTCGGCTATGTCGGCCATATTGACCGTGACCCTTCCCGGGGGCATGTACTCAATATCGCATAGCGAGTCGGGTTGTCGCTGGATAGGACTAAAGAGAAGTGAAACATACTGCCTCCATCCACAGACTTCCACGTGGGGGGTATCCTCCCTGATAATTTTGTGGAGTACATTGATAATCTGAACGCATTGCTGCTGGAGAGCCCCACGACGACCTGGTGACTCGGGGCGCTGGGCCACAGGGTGTGCGACCAGATCGACTCGATGGAACTGCTCACTGATGTCTTCAAAATGCACTTGGCTCCTTGGATAGACCACGCACTGATGACGAAGAATGAAATGTGTCACCCAAAGGGTGTAGTGGAAGCACTCAACTTCCTCTAGGGCGAGGGACTCTGGTATGCAAAAAATATGTGCTGCCATGGGCCAGAACTTCTCGAGGAAGTGGTCTTCTGCAAGAATGCTCCAAAAGCTCCTCGGCGCAAATTCAGGGTCTAAACCTTGATTACCCCACTCATAAACTGGGGGTGGTTGAGGAACTAGTAGCGGTACTGAGGCAGATTGTTGGGACGATAGGCTGGCCGGTGGAGAGTACGGTGAGCGGGATGAATGGCTGTCGATTCTTAGGCTATCCTCCGGTGAGTGTAGCTAATTGGACACTACGTTGCGATAGGAGGGGTTGATGGCTGTCATTCCTGGCTCAGGGGATAGGGCTACTGGTGATAGGCCGCAATGCTACTCGCCTACCATTGGTCCTTGGAATATCTCTATGTGATCTCTTGTGGAGGTAGAAAGCACTTCCGGCGACGATGGTGGTGATGGCATGACTGTAACCTATGGGGGTCACCAGATTTTAATCCTCCTGGATATTCCTATGGAGGGAGGCAGGAATCCTGTCGACCTTACATTCTGGGAGCACTAGGCTGATGCGCCTTGTTCCTGCACTAGCCTTTGACTCAGATGAGAAAGTGGGGGGTTCTTGAGTTGAGTTGTACTCCGCCTCAGAGTATGAGAAGCGGATCAGTTTGATCACCTTCTGGGATTTCCCATAATTCTTCTAGTGACGACAATGACCTGCCTTCCTACCCCTGGGTGGATCCTCTGGATAGGGCTGGTTTCTGACAAGAGGTCCTTTGGCAGCACTGGTGCTAGGTTAGAGATGGTTTCCACAAGAGAAAGCTGGGGTACGAGGAGCACCGGGACAAATGTCAAAGGGTACATGGGGAGGACCTCCAAGGATAGCACTAGAGTGGGAAAAACCAATGCTGGGACCGGAAGAAGCATGGGGAGGACCTCTATGCTTGGTGCGGGTGGAGCGAGGCTGGACTTCACCCCTCTCGTTACTGGGGCAAGGAGGACCTTCACCATTTGCAGAGAGGACGTAGGGCGGATCCCCACATTGGAGAGAGACCAGATAGAAAATTTCTCTACATCGGCAGTCGGGAGCAGGAGGAATGACCCCATACCCAGTGTAATGGGCTCGGGAGAGGCTTTCGTACTGAGTATCACTGGCATGGGAAAAACCCTCATTCAGACTAGGGTAGCACAGGGAAGACCTCCATGTCGAGCCTCGAAGCGGGGAAGGCCCACGCTCTTTGTCGTGGTGGTACGGGGAGGACCTCCGTATAGGGTGGCGCCGCTACGGGTTGGTTCACGGTGACCACTGTTCGTGCCTACGACCATGAGAGTTGACCCAGCCTACCCGTGGGGCAGTTGGGGCCTCGATCCCGGTTGGGTGTATAAGCTCCCCTTCTTAATGTATGTAGGTACTTGATGGTATGTGTCAGTGGTGGCTCAGGACACATTAGCCATCGACATTGATGCCCCTTGGCGGGCATCCTCCTCAGCTCATGACTGATGCCGGTGTCGGGTCGGATGAGCCTGGGCTGGTGGTGCAGGTGCATATCTTACCTGCTCCTTGTCTGGCAAGATTCGATGGTGGCGCTGAAACGACCAGGTGGGAGCCCTTGCTGGGAGCCCCTGGATTGGTACTCTGACTGGGCTGGGCCAGACATCACCTTCCTCATCAGTGTAAGGAATTGAGTCGTCAAAGCGCTTCGGGGATAGCCTCCTGAAGCGGTTGTATGCCGTGGTGGGGAGAAATGGCTCCCTATGTAGGCCTCGGGGGGAGCGTTGACAGAGAGGCGCAGGCGCCTCCAAATTTCGATGGGCCATATCCCGGGTTGGGATTATTCCCACATCCTCGTAACGACGTATGAGGTCGTTAATTACCCTTCGTTGGACAACTTCTGATGGGGAGATGGGGAATGGGAACCCCACGGTCGTGGACGCAGAGGCTGTCACCGAAGTGGTGGAGCCACACATAGCAGCTATACTGGCGTTTCCCCTGCGCCTACATAGGTGGGCAGGAAGTGATCATTTTCCTGAGGTAGCATCCTAATTCCTGAGAAGCAGAGAGATGAAATCATCAGTGCTAAAAGAAAAAGGAATCGATGATCAATGCCCCAACGCCATCCCATCTTCAGAGATTGGTAAGAGGGATCCATGCTGACAATGTCATAGAATGGGATGTCCAATATTCTACTGCCCCAACATCTGGTGAGTTTCACGCCAGTCCTGCTATTAGATTGGTGGGACCCGGCACCAGATGTCTGGATCTGGTGACACGTCAATCCATTGATGCCCCAAGTGCTACTATTATCAATATTTATGATCATATCTTCACATTGGGTTCACCATTTCTATTTCCAACATTTATTCCAGGGCACACACATATATCTTGTTCGAGGACGAGATACGTAGATTTTGTTACCCCACATTCCTGCTTTCCAAAGGCGAGCGACATCCACTCCTTATCCAGGGACGTCTTCTCCATGATCGAAATGAGATGATGGGATGTCAGTTCTTCCTTCGGTGGATTCTTCCTCAGAACTCATCACCTAGTCTGGGTCTCCCTCATAGATTTAAGATGTTGTTCATGAAACTATTCCTAGCGCTATATCTTCATGGACACCATTTAATTTCGCTGCTTCTGTCAGGACATTCCAAGGGGTCTGACTAGGGAAGCAACCTTCAGTTAGGTGAGTAGTCACGTGGGGCATCACTGCTGTGTCTGGGCACTGCAGGATTGGTGTGTATGTCTTTTCTCCCTTATTATAGTACTTATCGAGGGTGCGGAAGCCTGATGTATCCCACATCGAATGCAAGGAATCATATTCCATGGGCATGTATCTAAGGTTTTCCTCAGCTTCCCATGTTTAACATAGGATATGCCGCAATTTTAACATCCATCAGAGACAGATCGAGCTGGTTAGAACACTGACTAGAGTGAATCAGGTGGAGGAACCCCTGGAGGGAACATTGATATTAGGGACAACATGTGGGTGACTTCCCGAATGTTGTTAGTTGGAACAGGGAATGGGGTGGAATGATTCCACCAGGATGTAGCAGCCTAGGTAAGAACTAGGATAGATGATGAAAGGTTCTGTGAATGGGATGGTTAATGGGATAACACCGTCATGAGGATGACGATGGTTTTGGGCTTGAGCCTTGAAGAGGCTTCCTACGTATCCCCGTGGCAGATAATCAAAGTCCATGTAGTTCATTTGACGATGTCTTACCCCCGATTAGAGATTTCAATGGCTTACCAATGGATGAGATCGCAATAGTTTACCGTTGAATAAGAATGTCAACGGTTTACCGCTGAATAGGATGTTAATGGCTTACTACTGATTGATGTTTCAATGGATTACCACTGATTGAGGTGACAAGGTCTTACTGCTGAATGGAGTGACAATGGGTTACCACAGAATGGAGTGACAACAACTTACCGCTTGAATGGAGTGACAACAGCTTACTGCTGAAAGGAGTGACAACGACTTATCGCTGAAACGGGTCCAAAGTTTAACATCATGTGGGACGGGGGTGAACTGTCATGAAGGGGGTAGGAACTATTGGGTGTTGGGCTCGAACCTCATGGAGGCTTCCTACATACCCTTCCTTGGCAAGGATCAAAGACCACGTAGTTTAGATGGTTGGTAACTGACATGAAGGTGGACCTGGGGTCCAATGGTTGTTGGGATTGAACCTCATGGACGCTTCCTATGTACCCTTCCTTGGCAAGGATCAAAGACCTTGTAGTTCAGATGTTGTGTAATATTCGGTGAACTAACATGAATAAGGACCTTGGTCCAGATGGGTGGTGGGCATGGACCTCAGGGAGGTTTCATATGTACCTTTCCTTGGAAAAGATCAATATCCTCATAGTTCGGGTTGGGGCTTGGCACACCAACACGAAGACGGTCGAGGCCAATGGTTGTTGGGCTTTAACCTCAGGGAGGTGTACTACGTACCATTCCTTGACAGGGATCAATGTCCTCATAGTTCGGGAGGTTTCGGTGAACCGACATGAAGATGGACCTGGGGTCCGATGGGTGGTGGGATTGAACCTCAGGGAGGTTTCCTACGTACCTTGCCTTGGAAAAGATCAAATTCCTCATAGTTCAGGACATGGGGAATAGAGTTTAACATCATGCAGGGCAGCATTAGGATTTCATGGTTGATGATTACTCTAAGCCTACATGAGTCATGCTCGGTGTGAGAAACAAGAGGCAGCAAAGGACTGACGACCACGTCGTGAAAGGTGCGTCCATGGGAAGTGGAATGGGGCTTACGCGTGGAGAGACCCAAAGGGGAAATAGGGGATTCTGTGTTGTTAGCAGCCCAAAGAGGTTGGGACTTACTCTAGGAGGAAGGGCCGAGGGTGACAAAGTGCAGTGGGAGAGGGAATTGGGACCGAATAAAGGAGGTTCACCATTCCCCATCATGCCCTTTGTCGGCCTTGGGGACCAAAGATGAAAGGAGGAGCATGGATTCTTCCTGCTACAAGAATTCTAGGGGATTACACCAAGGTTGTTTCCCTTTCCTTGCGGATGAACGCCAATCCAATAAGAAGGATATCATCCACTATAGAGACCAGTGGGCATGGAGAATGTCCAAGGTGGGGGGCGCCCTGCGTTCAAGGCACGGGGTGAGGTCACAGTTTAATGTCATGTGCTGACGATGAGGGTGATTTCCAGTTTAACGTCCTACAGCTTGGACAAGGTGGGTTTACTCTGCACCTCTAGGAATTACATGATAGGTAACTCCTGCCCCTTAGGGAAGGTAAGGCATCAGCAACGCCGTTGTGAGGGGGTGTCACAGAGCGAACCATTGAGGGGACCACGTTAGTGTGGCTATGAAAAGAAGTAATATCCATTAGCATGCCTATGCGAAGAAGCATGAGACGAAGAAACACAACGGGTGGTATCATCCAGGGGACTTTGAATTCACATCGTGCAAACCTGGAGGGTTTCACGGGAAAAGGAATTTCCAAGCTGAGGGGTTCGTAGGTAGGGGCCTTATGAAACTCTGTTGCTCCATGTGGCGAGGGCACTTGTGAAGGGGTTTGCTTCATTAAGCAGGGTGCCTTAGACTATGCATAGGGAAGAGGTGCATATGGGAGGAGCTTTGCGAAGTGGAAATGCATTCGCAATGCACTGCCTCATGGAAGAAAGGTACCTCGCAATGCAAGGTTTCGTGAAGCAATATGCTTCAGGAAGTACAGTGACCCTGCCTTAGCATGTGGATCATGTGTACATGAAGGGTGTTTCACGATGAATAAATGATCGGTGATGACTCAGGTCCCCTTGGGGATCCTCTTCCATCGTGAAGGACCTAAGGCTTCATGAACGGAATCCCTCTCAGAAGAGGGTATCAAAACGAGACAAAGGGGAGACACTTTGCAAAGCAAAAGTTCCTCGCATAGCTCATGGTTCGCAGAGCAGAAGGATACTTCATGATTCGGGAGCTAGGAAGCCGAATGGTCTAATTGTTAATCAATTTGGCTTAGGGAGAGTTCAGTATTTATAGGCAAGAGGCACCGTGAATCGAAGATTACACGGTGTGAAGAGGGACTTGGTTGCTTCACGGAGGCTTCACGAACGTCAAATGCATTCGTAGAGCATCCCGTCTTCTTCCTTAGTGGCGGCCTCACGAACGTCAAATGTGTTAATGGAGCATCCACCTCCTTGATATTGAATCTTGCACCATATTAGATCCAATTTGATTCAAATCCATGACCACTCTTCCATCTTCCAAGTCCCACTAAATTTTCATTAAAAACTCTCCCCCTTAGATGATGTAAAGGATGCCCATCTCCAATAGTAGTCCATGTGTGCATCATATCTCATATTCTAGTCTATCCCAAATAATGCATTGATGTCAGTCATTTTTAGGATCATGATATATGAAAAATTTCCATATATGTTGATCACTACAGTAAATTCTTGACATCCATGAAGATTGGATACTTTAGTTCCTCATGGTGGGTCAAGATAAATCATATTTGAAGTTGTTTTAATAGGTATGTCTAATATATATACTTCTTGATAAAATAAAATGGAATGGGAATATGCTATATAAAACAAAATTATAGATAATGTAGGGGTGTTAAACCAATACCTTGAAACATAAATCATCTCTCTCTATCATCGAGAGCCTTATATACTACATAAAACAATTTATACATTAACAACACACCCTTTACCCTTAGTCAACATTGTTTGGGGATTCAACATCTCCTATTGAGGTCTTATACCCACATATTTCCCTAATATAGTAGAAATCCTTTAATAATACAATGAGAAAAAAGATAGAGATGTCCAGTAGTGCCGCAATGGTGTGACTTCATAGGTGGATTACTATTAGAATTTATTATATTCACTCTTTTCCCACAATTGAATCAAATTTTAGAATCACCTCCCATAAAGTACAGTGAGGATGTTTTTCTCTAACCTATTTTCCAGCTTCCATGATACTTCTGACCAGATTTACTCTTCATAATATATAAAGAGGCTCATTTATCAGTGAGATGAATCTTAGTCACTAATCCACCATGAACTGGATGTAATCCTGGTTGAAATTCCACCTCAAGCCCCTCCTCAAAATTCAAGGCCTTGTAAAGCATCTGTACATATTGTGTTTGGTCAAAACCATATAACCTAGTGTGTGATCACTAGAAGAAGTTATATCTAAAAATTTCTAGAATTAGGCACCTAAATAGAGGAAAAAATAGTGGAAAATAATAAAAAATTTATTAACTGATAAGAACACCCAAAGATAGAAATAAATCCTTACTGTAACCCCGTGAACTCCTTGATATTGTCTAACTTCATCATTTTAGGAAAATATTTCTTAAGGAATATATCCTTAAAGTTCTCTCATGTTTGAACCCTCATATTCTGGATTGATTCATTATAATACACCTTCAATGATAAATTAACTAGAATATGATAGTCTCTTGCATCACTCACCAATATACAAGAGTATTGACCAGATTGAAAATTCCCTTGATGATTTGTATACAATACTCTGTTTTTAGAGGCAGGGAGTACGTTAAAAGGTTAGTGTATTCTTGTGATGAAAGTCTCAGGCATGATCATTCATGGTATTCTAAATGATTCTTCATTAAACGAGAAAAATCTTAAAAAATCTTAAATAAATTGGCTTTATATCTAGAATGATTAGAAATAGTACATGATTATGTTAGAATACATATTCCTACACTACTAGTGGTGGTATGACAAATTCCAAACTAATGGGGGAATCATGGGATACCTATTCTAATAGAATCATCATACGTATCTTAAGTTGTATATCTATAAGGAAAAATGAACATTTAAGATGTTTGAATTCGTTATGATTGATCCTAATAAATCTATGGCATCCTACAATGTTTCTACCATGAGGCTATCCAAAACTTAAGGTATATCCCTCCTAGATCTACCTATATCTCAACCTAGTCCATTGTACCTGTACATTAGTCATAATTATATACATATATCAAACAATCATTATATATTTCAACAAACTAATGATAACAGATATATCACGACCATTGGGAATATAGATATATAACTCAACAATTACCACAAATCAGGGAATTTATTTAAGAAATACTATGTTGGACCCAAAAGGTATATATATATATAAATATAATTTCGTCATATGTGTCTTTGTGTGAAGCATGAATGAACCCAAATCTCATAATTTTCAACTCCACATTAGATCATAGATTTAACATCAAACTATAATAGGGAAAAGGATAAGTGCAATCTTATCAATAGTAACTTGGATGTCCACTATATATGAACCAGATAGGAATGCATATAACTCCCATATCTAAGTCCCCTACAGCTTAAGAAAATCTCTACCATACCCCCAAGACATAGGATATCCAAAAATAAAAATAAAAACTATACCTATAATACCATTTTGTAACACCCTGGCCTAAATCACCAGTTTCAAGCTAGAGTTAAGCATTACCTCCTATGAAACTCCCTATATGCATGAGGTTTCAGACTAGAAACGAAGGAAATAATATTGCTAGTAGGGAGAATATTCCCTTAGTATTAAAAGGGATAAGCATAAATAATAATATAGAATAACAAAGTAGGATAAATAAACTATGATGTAATAAAATTCACGTTAATTATCTCATGTCATATAGGAAAATATTCTAACAATCCCCATTGTGTAGGGGTCCAAACAAGTATCAAGAATTTAAATGTAGAAAAATTTACTAGTAATGGTTTTTACTTTGTCCTGACATCACCTTCATCTCATCAACTCCCTATCACAAGGCCCTTTCCCTTCACTTGACCAATGGTCATGAAATTTACATGTTAATTGTGATGCCCATGCATGGTATGAGTAATAAAATCAGTTGTACACCACCAATGAATACTTAACAAAAGTTCATGCTAAATATATGAATTTTTTTTTCATGTTATATGGTAAATGCACAAGTTAAAATACATCTACACAAACACCATGTCATCATTCTCTATCTAAAACTCCTTGAATATGATCCTTCCTGTTTTATCCCAATATCGATAAGGATATCAATGTTTGGAACCACATGCCACAAGATGGGCCAAAAGTCCCAATATCATATTCAACCATGCATATATCATTTATATCTCCATGTTTTTTCATGAATGAATATACTAAACACTATCCTTAAGCTTCTTTTTAATAGGAACATCGCACACCCCACCTAATGGTGGGAATTATCCTCATATGAAGATAAGTCACACCTTACATGTCAGACTTATTTATATTTATTTGTCACCCGCATATATAATTCTCTCTTATGGTATAGTTTCAAAAGGATACTTGACTTCCCTATATATTCTAATCCCACATTACATGGAATTCCCATGATGTAACTCATACCATCAAATGAGAAACAAACTGTAGCCATTATTACATAATTTCACTACCCCTTTAAGGGGTTTACCAATCAATATTGAGAAACCAATTCATCTTGATATATAAATCATGGATTTTAAGGCTATTTAATATCATAGAAACATATCAAAAAAATGAATAATAACACACATCATAAAAAATTATCAAGAGGCGACAGATAAATCACAAGAACACATATTATGGATGGTTCTCAACGTTCACTCACAAACCTACATGAAACATATATCAAGAATGGGTTTGAATAATAAATAATCTAATCATAGTAACATCATATACAAGGAATTATATGGAAAGGAATTCCCTACCTTAGTATCATAGACTTCAAGGTCGAGGTTTTCCAAGAAAGTAGTCACCCAGATCAAGATGACACCAAAAGACCATAGAACCATCTTCATTTTCACAAGAGACTTCATGAAAAGTGGTTATAAGGGAGAAACGTCAAATATAGAATGAAAGAAACTCAAAAAAGAAGATTCAATAATATAAACACCAATTAGACATTGTAAAACACCAATAATCCTTAAGATAGTTTATTGATACTAAAAACCTATAAATATACATACTATACTACATAAAAAAACTAAAAGCCAAGACATAACATCCACATTACAATATATTTTGAGAAAGTATAGAAGAATGTGTACATCATAAGAATGAATCAATATTGTTCTCTACTAAAATGTGAAAAAACATAAGATCTAACAATGGAAGATAGAAGGATACTTTATATCAATCCAAGGTGTGGAAATATCAATCCAAAAATGGATAAAGATACCGATAAGATTATGGTTATACCAATTATCATCCTTCTACCAAGAACAATGCCCAAAATCACTAATATAAAAGAATAATGGATAATAAAGTGGTTTAATTTGGGTAAAAATATTGAGGAAGGCATTAACCATACGCTCATTACACATGAATATTTTTTGAGGACCAAAACAGGACTCATTGTTAGAGATTTGTGGAAGAAGACAACAATTATTTTCATTTTTAAACAATACATGACCACCACCATTGAATCCACCAATACAATGTTATTACTGAACATTAATATCCTAAACTACCATCCCTATGGGTTTTTCCCAAAATCCATGACATATTCACTCACAAAAACCTCCAAAACCTGAATGGTGAGGTCACCCAAGTCATAGACCATAGTATCCATCCTTGAGATTCACATCTAAAAACATGTCACATCCTAGGAATATCCCCTTTTACTGTTTCAAATTCGTGTTTACTAGGACCACCATGTCCAAAAACATGGTCGTGTTGTAGCAGGTTTTAGAGAAAAATGTTCTAAAATCCAATTTTTTAAGATTACAAAAACCACAAAAAACCTAGAACCATGTTTAAACCCTTATAATGATAAAAATAATTACTTAAGAAAAGTTGAAACATAAATTAACATACCCAATCAAATATTTTTTTATAAATACCATCAAAATTTTCAATATATTTGTCTTCTCCGAGCCCACGATTCAAAAAGGTAGATTTTATATCTATTTTTCAATTTTATACTATCTATAAGCTACTATAGCATGGAATATTTTGATGGATCCCTACCTTAAAATGGGAGAAAATATCTTTTAAAAATAAACTCCATCAATATAAGAATATCTTTTATACACAAGTCTCTCCTTGTTTCTAACAACCTTCTTTTAATCAAATAGCTTGTTCCTAAATACCATATTGTGCTGATGTTTTTTTTGTTAATTGGTCATGGAAAAATTTACTATTTCATTAAATATAAATTAAATCCTATTCCTTATCAATTATATGATATTTATACTAAAAATATTTTGTCACTAAATATAGTTGAATCTATGAAATTAAATCTATTCATTTTCACTGTACAATCTTATTAGAGTTTTCAAAGGTTATAAATGAGTTCCAATAATAATATCAATATCCATATGCTTGTTTAAGATTTTATAATTCTCATTTTCCATTCATATTTTCCTTCTTTTCATCACTATTTTGGTCGGATTAAAAGTGAAAGACATGTGGTTCTGTTTCTACTTATATAGTGATGCCTCTATCAAACATATACTCACTATCTTGAGATGTAATCTCAAAACCCACTTCTATAATAGATTCATAATTAAGATTATTTTAAATGATTTTGAAATCATAAATTTCAAACACCATGTGGAGTATTTTATTCCAACATTTGTACCATTTTTATTTGATAAGTATCCAATAAAGATACCCTCTTTATCATTTCCATCGATTTTTCCCAGTTTTGATTCCTTGATTATAATCATGAAATGGATGCCAAATACTCTGAAATTACACATTTTCAGATATAATTTATAAAAAAATTTATACAAGGTTCTATTTGTGTTTGATCGTTATAAAAACCTATTCTATTTTTTTTGTTTTGAAAAGAACTACTCTCCATAAAACGTTGATATGTTAAACTCAATTAACATTATTCTTAGCAATGCAGAAATTATTATATTCATCCTATCTACAAAACAATTATCTTTAGTTATGATAGGGGTTTTATAGGTTATTAGTATTATAATTTTCATAATAGGATTAAAATGAATTTTTATTAAATTATTTCCCATTGTCAATTCTTAGAGTCTTTATGTGAATATCAGGTTCCCTCTCAACCTCTCTTATAAAAATTTTAAAAATTTCTACTACTTGTGATTTTTAAATCATAAATAGAACTATAGTCATATATTTGTTTTCATCAATAAATGAAATTAAATACAAATCACCTCTTATAGATTTATGTTCCATGGGTGCCTAAAAATCTAAATGAATCAACTCAGGTTGTCCAGTTGATTATATCTATACTCATTTATACTTTAATTGTATCATATTATCCTTTTGAAATGTTATAAATATAATATCTATGTCTCTATTAAATAGTTTTATATATCTTATTTTTTTTTATTTTGAAACATTTATTATGTTATTTTGTCTAATATATCCATGTTTTTAATGTCATGGATTATTTTATTATTTTCATTGAAGATAATAGAAACTAAAAGGGTTACTAATATAAAATAAATTACCACTTGTTCATTCAGAAATTATAATGAATTTCTTGAATTTTTTTATATTAATGAGGAAATTATTTTCTTTAAAATCATCACATTTACATGTCATTGAGTTGAGTAACACTTAGAAAATCATTATTGAGTCCATCAAAAAATAAAACCTTCGATGATTTCGACTTCGGTAACTCTATTTCTGTTAAACTAGTTCTATGTATTTTTATTGAGATCATGTTACTAAAAGTTAAATCACCACTATTTTATCCTTTAATTTATAACAAAATATTAGTTTCTCCTTTCGTGTGTGATGAGTAACCACTATTATATATCTATGCATTTTTCTTCTTCCAACATTTGAATAAAATTTATATAAACAATTACTTTTCAGCCTTGTTGTTTTAAAAATATATTGTCATTGACCTAGAATAATAGTCAAATAGTCCTCTATACATTGATCTCATTGTTCACATTTTCTACATATTTACTTAATTCCTTCAAACATATTTTGTAAATGTATGATATATTGTCTATTATTATAATTTTCTTTCATCATAATTTTTTCTGATTTATAGATAGCTCTCTTAGAATCCATTCCTTCTTTTGTTCCAAGGGATAAAAATATTATAAAAACCCTATTAATTTTTTTTCATAACTTCAATAGCACGAATTTTAATATTTGAATTCATTTCTTTCATTAAGCTATTGGGTTTTTTATTATTGTTCCCCTTATTGTTTTTAAACATTTCCATTATTACTCTACTTGTATTTAAAGTCATTTGAATTATTCTAGATATTATATACTTATTTAGATGAATATTTCATTAATTTATTGTTTTCATCAAACTAGTTTTTCTAATTTTTTAATTTAGATACTACACTATTAGCTAGAATATATTCATAAAATTTTGAGACAACATGTTAAAATTTTACCTTAGTTAATTCACAAGATTTCCCAGTACCTTTTAGAAAATCTACCATTACAATAATAGGTTTAGAAAATTAAATTTTCATCTTAAAAATGGTCTAATTATCCTTATGATACTATAATTCATCCTAGTTTAGGATTGATTTTTATTCATCCATCTTCTTCTCATATTCATTTAAAATATTTTCACGGTCAGTCACATTTACTTTTAAGATTTAAATCACTTCAATATGACAATTCTCCATACTATGAAACTATTATTAAATATTAATTAGTGAATTGAACTCATTTTTTATTGTTTTTATTACTTTATTATATTGTGTCTATCTCAAGAGATACTTAAATTTCAGTTTTTTATAGTTTTTCAATATAGTTTTCTTCTCATTCATCTTCTTCACTTCTTTTTTTTCTTCTTCTCCATCAACACATTCCATGGAGTTGGAATATTTTCCATAATAATTTTCCTATAACTCCTTACATTAGGAATGAAAATATTATTCTTAGTTAATAAACATGATCATATTCTTTATTTCTTGACATTTTATTCGGCCTTCATTATATTTCTTATACACTTTAGAAAAACTATCTCTAGGTATTATATAGTGTTTTTACTTATCCAATTCATTATCATACTCCACACATTCATTTCATCTTTAGAAATTATTTCAAAATTTCTCAATTCCTCTACTCATTAATAATTTTATATTGATTTATCCCATGTATTTTCCATTTCCTATTTTAATTTTTTCAGATTAAAATCCATAACACTTCATAGATCCTAATCACTCCCATTAGTTTCATTCAAGTCACTTAATGATTTAGCACCCCTTATTTAAAATTCAATTTATTCTTGGATTTAAAATCCAACTCCATATTAAATTTATTTATGAAAATTGGGTTTTCATCATTTTATACTTAAAGAAACTATTTTTTAATTTATCTAATTAAAGATATTTTCTATCTCCTATAGAGGAATTATTTGGATTTAATTGGTCTTAGCGGTTTCCTACTAATTTTTTAAGAATGTTATAGTCCTACAGATTATCTCCAAAACCTATGATATGACTGAATACCATATTCACCCTGGTAAAGATTTCATCCTCAATTTCATCTTCATCTATTTTTATATATTCAAATTTAGTTCTCCGTATATTTATTTTGGCCTCATTGATCATGATATTTCCTTTAAACATATCCTCTAGCTTGTCCAACACCTCTTTAGATATTCTCAATCCCATTAAATTGTTTACAATTTATTTTATAGAGATAAACTATTGAATTTTGGTATTTCTCGTCGACTTTCGTATTTATTCTATCAGAAAAATTAAAAAGTTCATATCTCATAATAGATAAAATGAGCACCATAATAGTATAACTATTCTATAATACTTATAAAATAAAATAGAGTTCATTATATTTTTTCACCAATGAAACTTTTTCCCAAAAATGATGTGAACTACAATATTTTTCTGGAAACTCAAATTAACTATTATATTATTTAAGAATATTAGAATATCTGGGTATATTAGATTTCTATAATACCAGATCTTGAGCCCAAATCATTTAGGGTAATACTGGGTGGGGTGGATTAGTTGAACCTAATTTTATTTTAAAAAAAATATTATTTAAAATTAAAAACATGTGATTGATTAATGTTTAAATTTTAAATTTAGAATATCTTTATTAATTGTATGAATCAATTTAAAATATAGAAAACACATGAGAAATGTTTACATGGTTCAGCCTTAGTATGAGATCTTACTATTTGTTGTGTATAACATCTTGTCGGGGCATGAATTTTATTATCACTATAATTTACAGTGATAAAAAGTGAAATTCTAGTTTCATGAAATATTTTAGAATGTATTGTCCATATATTAAAATGGGTAACCATTATGTAGTTACAAAAAAATGATGTGGAATTATTTTGAATAAAACCACCAGTTCTATTGGATTCCTCATTCAATCAGTTATTTTAACTAGATCTTCAAATAATCATATGATGACTCAAAATAAAAAATAGATATGTATCAAAAAAGACTTCAACTTCTAAAATAATTTGTGTAAAAGGAACTTGTCATATTCCTCTCATAGAAATTTTGAAAATTTAATCACATTTAGATCACGCATGTATGAAATGATCTCCATACCTCTTAGTTGAATTCACATGGATCAATTAAATAATAATAATCTTTCCTTGACTATGTATGAATAATAATATGGAATTTATGTCATACACTTCAATTGTGATCTATCTTAGATATAAAATTCCTTAAAAACATCTGAGTATAAACATAGTCTCACACAATTGAATTATATTTTTATTTTTCACTTTTTCTTTTTGTATTTTCTAAATTAATGTGAATAATGTTTTCAAAAAAAAATTAGAAAATCATTATTTTTCTGCAACACCATAGATCATGATCAAAGACACCCTGAAAAAAAATCATCAATAATAACAATGAATGATTATGAATATTTTCATTCATAATATCTATTACTTTTAGTCTCAGTACTTCTAATTTAATCCCCAATAAAACATTATTAAATCATGGATTAAATCACTTCACTAGACCACGTCATTTTTTTTGATTTAATTAATCAATAAAGGATCATCAGAATAAATTATATGATTCATATACTTTCCATAAAGTATAATATTATAAAAATACATGTATTGAATAAATATCTTCAGATATCTTGTGGGATTCTCAAATATCATACACATCCCTCAACATCATACACACTTCATTGATAAGTCTTATGCCACTACCAAATTCATATACAATATAAAAAAATATATATGATCTTCCAATGAATGGAATATGTGATATTAGAAGATTAAAGCATCATGACAATGTCATACAAAACTCAAAGAATGTTGTATATGACCATTCATTTTACAAATTATGAGAAAAACAAATTCATTACACATAGAATAAAATTTATACATGCATAACATCAAATAATTATGAAGTTCAAGATATATAAATTTTACAAACTCCATTATAGAATTTATGATAACTCTAAAAAGACAAAAAAACCATTATAAACTCATCTATTTCTTTCAAATAAATTAGAAAAACATTATTAAATTTCCAAAAAATTTATCAAATATGGTTGACAATGAATAAAAGTTATTCAATAATCAAAATAGAAATTAATCAATTTATGTAAGCACCACAATTTATCACATAAAAACCAATTTATAAAATTATATCACAATCACTATTTCAACATCAATATTAATCATAATTTAATCTTCAATAAAAACATAATTAAATTAATGTAATAAATTGTGGTTATGGAAATAAAATGAGGAATATAAAAACAATTACCAAAAATGATGAATCCAACGATGCTTGGTTTTTTAGACTCATAGAAAAAATAAGTGTTCTTAGATGGTTTTTATATACTATAAAAATAAAAAACAATAAAATTTATGTAACTGGGGATCCTAGGGAACCATCTCAACTAGGGAATAAAATTACATAAATAAAATAATAAAAGGATTGAGAAAGAGAAGCGAAATAATATTGGTCAATTATTCCACTTAAAAATAACTTCAAAATGATTATGAGTAAATAAATATTTATGGGAGTTGAATAGGAGAGAGAAACATATCTGGTGGAAAAATAAATAAGGTTGGGAAAGTATTATTTTTCACCTATTATTAGTAAGAACCCTTTATTTGTATAGTATTAATATATTCAAATAGTTTTTAAAAAATAATTAGTATTAAGATAAACTGTAAAAAATGAAAACTATTTGTATATACTAGATATCTGGTTGTGTAACATTTAATATATATTTGAAAAAACATCATATTCATTCCCATATAAAACATATTCATTGGGGAAAGCTTGTTTTTTCTTATACCCCAATCCCATTGGACATAATATTTTATTATCATTATAATTGGAATATAGAATATGGAATATTGTTTTACCTGTAAAACTATAACTTTTAATAGTTTATGAAATTCAATGAATATTTTATATCTCCAACCATTTGTCACTTTTAACTTCACCAATATATTATATAATGATAATATTGTAAATTATTTATAACCTAAGAAAACTATGTTATCATTATCTATAAACATTAATTCAACACTGAATATTTTTCAACTTTTTTTAACTGTTAAAATATGAATTAATTAAACATAAAAATTCTCTATCTCCAACTGAAAATCATGACCAATATTTGTTATTTATTTCAATGTTATTTCACATTGATAGATCCACCATATATTATATGGATTGAAACAATCGTAAATTAACATATCATTAGTTTATTAGACCCAAATTTTTTCATATTGAAACACTTCATGAAATGGAAAAAAACATGTCTCTATTTTCATGATATCTTTTACCGAATTCTATGAAATAACTGACCTTATTTTCATAGTCATCAGTTAAACTCCATGAATTTATATAATTATTATCCATTATTTACCTAAAAAACAATAAAAATTAAAAATACATTCAAATGTATGAAGTTAACAATTAAATAAATAAAATTAAAAAAAATACACAAACACATACATATATATGTGAGTGTGTGTGTGTGTTTCAAATATATAAAGTTAAAACATAAAAATAATAAATATATAAACATATAAAAATATATTTAAAACATATCAAACATAAAAATAATAATTTAATACATAAAAAACAATAACATATTAATTTAATCCATATATATATAAAATGTATGACTATATTCATATGTAAATTTAATGTTTTTTTAAATAAAACATATATACACTTATAAATTAAAATCTTTTAAAAATATAGACATATAAATTTAAATCATATTTAAAATATAAATGTAAAATAATCATACAAAATAAAAATAATAATATTATATAAAAATAAACATAAAAATATAAATTTATAAATTTATAAAATATAAATGTAAATTTTTAAAATATAAATATAAATCTATAACATATAAATTTAATAAAAATAAACATACAAATCTATAACATATAATTTTCAATTAGTAAACATATATATTTTAAATACATAAATATATATAAACCTATATATAAATTTAAAACATGCATATATATATATATACTATATATATATTATTTTTTAATCCTATAAACACATATACAAATACACACACACACACATACATATAAGAATATATTGTTTAGACAAACTTAACAATATTAATAAAGTTATAAAAAAATTATAAACATATAACCATGTACTGATATATATAAAAACATAAAAAGGATATAAAAAATAGTTTTTTCAGAAAAAATGGAAAAACATTAATAGAACATAACAATCAATAAAAAGAAGTTTTAAATTAGTAATCAAATAAATTAAACTAACTAAAATGTCAATTCTAACAAATAAATATAATAATTTCTTAAAAAATATCACCTAAATACAATATTTTCAACATAGATTCAAAATATATCAAAATGGACTTGATGAAATATTAGAAAAACATCAAAAAATAATGAGAAATTTGGTTGGAGACATGTGTGGATAAAAAAAATTTATCAAGTGGAAGAAGTTAGATGAATGGTGGAGTTAATGATTGAAGCACAAGGTAGGAGATGGAAAAAAAGTGGTATCATTGATGAAGATAAATAATCATAGGACTATGTTTTTTCAATATCATGATAATTATTGTTTATGAATTATTAACATCGATAAAATAAGAAATTCATTCAATGACAACTGCTAAAAGTTTTAAAAAAATTTTAAACAACAATTTAAATGAAAAAGAACATTATAAGTAAAATTTAAATATCATTTCTATAATTACTGCTATTAAATAGTGATTTATGTTTTTTATATAATAACTAATGTTAAAATATTCACTAAAACTTATTCTATAACTTATGTTAACACTAGTGTCATGTTTTCCATTGTTATATTAGTGTATCAACCATACTAATAGTCATGTGTTTATTTAGAAAAATTAATATACATATTAAATAATATATTTTATACATTTAAAATATGTTTAATGGGGTATCTTATTTTCTTTACCTTTAGTGGTCCCTTTATATTAATTAATATTATGAATTGTGCATCTTTTTTTAAAAGTTGGATATTGGTTCCCTAGAGAAAATAAATTATATTCATAACATGGTTTTTAAAAATTTATCACTTTTGATATATGATGATAATATTTTCACATTATATTTTTTTCATTATTGTATCTATAGAAATAAGAGAAATATATTATAAAAAAATTTAATTTTTTATCTTTTAGGTATAAAATCTTGATAATGGATGAAAATTTCATATTTCCGAGTCTAAAATCTTGACAACAAGATAATTATTTTGTAACTAGTTTTTTAAAAAATGTTTCATGTATTCATTTTACTAAAAATGTATCAAAAATTATTTATTCTATATTATTTTGGATGGTATATAATTATTCTGGTTTTCTTACAGCAGTATGAAGACATTGTATGGGAGTTGAGTTGTTCAAGATAAATGGAGTGTGATAGAAGACTATATTTGTTTCTTGTAACCTTAATAGAGGTTAAAAAAGAACAAAAATAATATAAGGAGACAATAAAGTTATTACATAAGTATTGGAAGTAACCATGATAGAAATTTATTAACACTGTAGATTTTAAATTCAAGTTCAGTAATCCATAAAAGTTTTTTTCTATACGAATGATTTCCAAAAGTTTTTTATATTTTTCGTTTTTGTTTTCCCAATTAATTTTTTACCCACATGTGCTTTATCAAATAATAGTAAGCCTTGTACCAAAAAAATTCAAGATGTATTTAGCGAGAAATATTGATCAAGAGAATATCTTATTAATAATTTAAATTTAAGACTTTCAATTTTATCTCTTATATAATTTTTCATACTGAGTTATTTAGGATTTTATGTTAACTAGTTCTTCATTGATACAATTTGAAAAATTTGAGCTCTTTCAGAATGGATTAATACCACATCATATGTTAGGTTTTTCCTATATTAAGTGTTAGTTTTAGCTCAATGGTTATTAGATTTAAATATTTATTTTTCCCTTTTAATTTATATGATGAAAAGATGAGTAGTTGGTGTGTTAATAATGGAGATGATATAAAAAATAATTTAAGTATTTTGTAGATCTATTTTCTAGTGGAATATGGTTAGTTCATTGGTATTGGGATTATTGATTTTTGAATGGGTTCCCCTAAAAAGAGGATTCTTTCTAAGATGTAGTTTATATTTTATCTGTGATGGAGTGTGTACATGATTTTAATTATAGAATATAAATTGTATTTTTTAAAAAATAAATTATTAGTAACAATGTTATGAATTTAATTTTTAATATTTTTTTATTTTTTTATTAAAAAATATAGTTTATGGACACCTTAATGTTTAAAAATTATTACTTATAGTCAAATAATGATATATATTAATAGTATATTATGATATGAAAATGTTTGTAAAATCAAAATAGTTTCATTATAAGAATTTACAACTTTTTTACTTTTGCTAACATTATTGAATATTCATGAAGAATAAGAAAAAAATAACATATATATCAGTAAAAAATAAAATTGTACGAGATTATATATTATATTATTGAGAAAATAATTATATATATTAAATAATAAATATTCTTCAATTAATATAAAAAATAGTGGTAATATTATTTCATAACTCATCTTTTACATTATAAAACCCTTTATTTGCATCAACACAAAAATAAAATGTAATAGTTATTGTGGTATCACTCTTAAAAGTCTTTGTAACTATCTTTATTTTCTATATCTATAAAGTAGTAAAACTCTTTAGAACTTTTGTTAACCTTTATAGGTATGCAATTAATCTTTGTATGAACATTTAATAACCCAAAGAGAGCATAATGCTCAAGATGGAGGGCACAAAGGTGACCGAGTAAAGACAATAATGGAATGTAGATGGTTATTTGTGATACCATATGGATTTAGTCAAAAAATATAGGTAAAAGTATAGAATGAAATGAAACTAGAATAAATAAAAATTAAAAAAATAATAATTAATGTGTATTAACCCAAAATTGATTGGGTATTTTAAAATTACAAATTTAGTGATTTGGAATTTATTAAATTATATTTTAATTTTAGTTTTTCATAATTGTAATAGAATAAGATAATATTTGAAAATTTAAATATCTTGGAACATCGAGTACATAGAAGGAGGACACCATAACTCTGACGGATAATATTGAATGTTTGATGGGTTAGGAAAAGGTAGTGGTGTCTCTGAACTAAAATTTTCACTATATTGATAGACACTAAGATATAGTTGGAGTGATAAAAGTGTATTAAGGGTCCAAAAGAACATTATTGGTATAACCTAAGCTCATTTTTAATAATTAGATATTATATCATTTCTATGACCGGGTTTTTAGATTAAATTTGTATTTTGGATACCCTAATAAACAATAAAAAGTAAATACTTATATAAATTCTCATTTACTCCATTTAACTTAATTTGGATCTTGATTCATTGTTTATTGATTTAATTTTGATCTGTTGAGTGTTTTGGATAGATAATGGAAAGGTGTCCAAGAGCCATTGGATAATTTGAAGGTAATGATATTTTAATTTATTTGGTTCTAATTTAGTGTTATTATTCTAGTTAGGTCAAATATTATATTTCCATAGATTTATGAAGGATTTAAATTGTGTTTTTTTATATTCTTGGTAGATTACTATGATGAGCCTCTTCTTGATTTTAATTTCCTACTAGTTATGAATTTTGATAATTTGACATGTGGATTTGACTACAGGTTGGTTAGATAGAATAATATTTGAAACAAAATCCTAGGGAATTTATTAGATTATATAATGTGATTAAATTCAGTAATACATTCTTTAATTTTTGCTTCAAATGTGAAATAAAAGTTAAAAAATATGATTATTCCTTCAATTAAAATGAGATTACATGAAGAATCACTATTCTGGAATGTGAATAAAATATTAATTAGAGTTTTTTGTGATGTGTACTTTCATTGAGTGCTAAAAATAATTATTTAAGTATGTTTTTTATGTAGTAATCATTAATTATTTACCTATAATGGTGAATACTCAATTTTACAGAATAATGAAGCATCTAAATGATATTTTACATAGAGAATATTGCTTTTAAGTACTGGAATTAATTGATAATTTGTGATGTTTGGATATTAATTTTCCATTGTTGATTAATAATGGTAGTAGAGAGTAGTGAAAAATTAACATGGAATATAAATGGTATTTTTTATAGTTTTAATTTTTTTAATGTTATGGAAATGTATTAAATGAATTATAAATAAATATGAAATGATTTTCAGGATTTTAAAATGATATGAGATTTAAGGGTAATGGTTTATAGTAATTAAAAAGATTTATTAAAATATGTTATGAAATAAAATAATGTGATGTTTAAAGGTGAATAACCATGTTCTTATAAAATAAAAAAATAACTTAGAAGGGTTGTTTGGTTAGTGAGATTAATTATTTATGTAAATTACATATTAAAAAGAAAAAATGTTTTGTCATATTGTAGGTAAATGTATGAGTTTCGCTATAATGAAAATTAATCAATGGGTTTTCATAAGATATAAGATTGACTTTGATAAGGAATATTCTACATATTTTTAAAAGGTGTGTGTTTTGATAATAATAGATTATTCCTTGTACTTAGAGAAGTTACTTATTAATACTTGTCTTAAGTTGATATTTTATTTAATATATATATTTGGTTTTCACCAGAATTTGAAGAAGATAGTAAAACATTTTGTTGTTGTGGCTTTGTATTAACTCAAAAAAAATTAATGATATATATTTAATTTATCAATTATGATTAAATTGTACACATTTCATAATGTTAGGATTTAAGTGATTTTTGGGGTCTATAGTGGTTCCCTACTTGGATATATTTCTCATACATTATAATTTCATTTATCATGAATATGAAAACATTTCTCCAAGATATGTTGGAATAGGAAATGATTCTATATAACTAGGAGTTTGTTACTATGATAATTATTATAAAATATGGAGGATATTTTAGTTTTATGTGTTTGGTTTAGTTTTTGTATTTATTTTAGAAATTTTAGTAGTATTTCATTAGGATACAAGTGCTTGGGATATGTTTTAAAACTTGTTTGATTATATAACATATTGGGTATTATTGGTGATAAGTTTATATTTAAACAATATATTTTTTGTTATTAGTTCAGGAAGTGATCCATAATTAATATTATTATCGTTTTTTTGATGTGATAATTGATAAAGTAATTGTGAATTATCAATGTCACATTTATATTCTCTTACTCACACTAGTACAGTAATAAGAAGGATTGATCCCAAGGGAATGTGTGTGAGTGTTTTGGGGTGTTATTTAAAATCTAATCAACTTAAAATAGGGACTTTAGTGATATAAACATGAGTACCTGAGTTACCAAAACATGAGATTCCACCCTTGTTAGTTCCCTTACGTAGAGATAATCTTTAGGCATACACCACCATGACCTTCAATACCATTAGCTTACCCTTATCTAAGCTCCTTTAAAGTGGTGATAATTTAAGAACATGATTACAATACCCTCACGAAAGATTGTCTTCTTAAAAATTATGATAAAAAATTAATAATATCTTATTAAGATAAAATGAGTTTAAAATTCCATAAAACAACCGACCAGATTTCAATATCAAATTTTCAATATTAAAGAAACTAACAATAGATATTCTTAATAAAAATCATGGAATTAAAACTAATTAATTCCATGAAAAAACTTATTTAAATAAATCACATAAAAAATGAATTTCAATAAAAAATTTATAAATACCATTTTTATTTTTGGTTTAAAAATTTATAGAAATAAATGAAAAGAACTTTTTATCAATTGATCACACAAACTCTTGTTTTTATCATGATATTAAAAAAATAATAGTTTCAACCAAAAATTAACAAATAAGATATAATTCTCCAATATCATTGAATTTTGATATAAAAACATAAATAATTGTAAAATATTTCTGTATAAAACATATATAAAATCTTGAACAATAAAATTCTCCCACACTTAAATAATTTTTATCCTCAATTGATCATTTCATCAATTTTATTGTATGTTATTTCTACTTAAAAAGGAATGATTTTCACTACTAATAAGGAGGTGAATTTAAAAAATGTTCCCCATAATGACACTCCCAAGTAATTATATATGATTTATCAATATAATGGAAGGGGTTTTTATTAAAACAAAATTTTTAATTTTAAAAAAGTGATTGAACTTTAAAATTTGGAAATCATTTTAAAAATAAAACTACTCATTAAAATTATATTCCAAATTTCTATTTTTCTCCAAGGTGAAAAAAATATGAATTATTAGAATATAATAATATTACAAAAATGGTGGATTAATGATTTTAATAATTAAAAGGAATAATAAAAAACTCAAATAAAAGTTTTAGCTTAAAGAATAAAAAGTTACTAGGGATTTGGATTTTATTTCATATCACATTAAAATGAAATGATTATGTGATTAGAAGAAAATTAAAAAGATCTAAACCAACTGATTTTATAAATATTACTAAAAAATTTTGACCCAAAGAATTAATTTCTAATAGATAAATGTAAATTATGCTCTATGGTTGATCCCATGGGAGAATAAAAAATCCTAAACACTCAACGTATATAAATAGTTCTCAAATCTAAGAAACAATTACATACAGTGAATATTATAATAAAAGATTTGAAATAAAATATTTTTAAAAACATTTTAAGTTTAAATTGATGTGTATTACATTGGAACATAGATAAATGTAATGAAAACCCATACCCCACACATAAAACCCAATATCTTAACTGTGTTGAGCTTCCAGAAATCGGAAAATTTTAAAAGATTTTAGTTTTAAATTATTTTTAAATCAATACTGAATATCGTGCATCATGGTTGAAATAATTTTCAAAAACCATATTTTAAAATCTACCGTTTTGAAAAGTTTATAGAATTATGAAATTTTTCTTGCTAGTTACTACTAAAAATGTTTCGATGTGAATGCTAAATTTTTAGAATGGTGAATGATTAGACTTTGAATTTCTAAAATCTATTCTTAAGGGTTCAAAAACAAGAATAAAGTGCTACAAATATTTTTAAATATATATAACAAAACTATAATAGAAACAAGTAAAAAATTTTATTATTTTTTCATAATATAATATCAATTATCAAATAAATTTTAAACCATTTAAATATGAATAATGTATTATCATACATTTTTATATATAGGGGTTAAAGCAATATTTAAAAAAATTAAAAATAATTTTTAACAACATATATTTAAAAAATATTATAACCCTACAATTTATCTCTAATTAATAATTTATTTAGCTCTAATAAATAAAATGTCTCATATTTTTTCTATAATCATATATATTTTAAACAATATCAACTCAGGTGAAACTAATTTTATCTACTAGTACATAAGTATGCCACATTTTCAAGATCAAAAAAATTGAACAATATTATAAGGGTATAGAATGAGGTGGTGAAAATTAAAAATAATCCAAAATTGAATTTGGTCAATGTCAAACCAACATTTAAATTTTTTAAAAAAAATAAAACAATGAGGAGGGTTCATGAGATGATATGTAAGATAAAATTAAGAGGATTTGTTTTGAAAAAAAATGTGTATAAATTTTAAAAAACCCATTATTTCATCCCAGAAAGTGCTAGCCTTAATGTCCTAACAAATAATTACCTAATAAACAATCCATAGTCACTCAGAGGTAGTAATATAATAGATAATAACCACCAAATATAAGTTTATCATCTATTTTTAAGTGGTAAAAAGGTTTTATGGGAATCTAAATTTTAATGTAAACAACAATAGTTCCCTAGAAGAAACCATACACCCCTAGAAGACCCCATTGACAATAATGAAGTGAAAGCTAGCTATATTTTCAGTAAAACATAGTTTGTTTTACACTATGAATTCCATGATGTATTTGAAACATAAAAAGGTTATTTTATAGTTGTATAAAGAAATATGTAAATACTATAGCTTTTTCAAAACACTCCAATATTTCCTCATAAAACACATTTGAAAGATCAAGGGAAACAGTGAGGAAACAACTAGGTTTTTAAAATATATTTTAGGAGAATATTTATAAATTAAATTCAAACAAATTGGAGTAATTTTAATGTTGTTTGAAACCCGATTCTATATTTTTATAACATTTTATGTCAATTTTAGTAACCCTAGATGCCAATTCTACAAGATAAAGAGTTTTAATGTTTGAAAAATGATCCAAGATGTCCATTTTAACATCCATCATAATAAATTATATGAGAAATGGTTTACCATATTCATTTTTAAACCTTGAATGTTTAAATTTTTTTTTAATCACATAAGAATAATGTTGAGCCTATGAAAATTTAATTTCCTAAAAAATGAAGCCATAATTTTCTTTAAAACATTCCATTTTAGTTTTGGTTACTTAAATGATTTCAGCATTTGAATCCCAAAAGTATTTTTTTTCAATTAATCACTTATCTCAAATAGAATCTTCCAGTTATATTATCCCTCTATAAATTCATTGTTTTTAGCTTCCATAAATTCATAAAATTATTTTTCTTTAGTGGTCACCTATTCTGATAGATTGTCATATAAAAGTTCAAATAATGAGAAATGTTTATTTATAATTGGGGGTATATTCTTATCCATTTGGGATAACTCAGTATAAATTTCCAAAAATTCCTAATCACTATGAAACGCTATAAATCCCACTATGGTTGTTTCTAAATCATGACAATTTTCATCATTTCACCCAACAAAAAAATGTAACAAAACTATTAATGAAATTTTCTTATTAAGACATTGAATTTAAAATTCATTAAACATATCACATGAACCACTAAAACTCTCCAAATTTCCTTAAATAATGTGTGTGATAATGTTCTTATAATTCATATAACGCTAAAATTAAAACCTATACATCTTTTATATATTTTTTATTTATTTTTTCTCTATGCCCAAAAACATTCAAGATTAATCATACCTAAAAATTGTGTGAAATATTGATTAGTTCATTACAACTTATCCTAACATATTTTATATTATCTTACGCATAACAGTACGTTGGTATGTATGCTGAAACCCAAGTTTGTGCTGGTGAGTATTCTGTGGATTTATTTTAAACTTAATATACCCAAAACATGGGATATAGTGATGTTGTCATGTATGAACATTTCTTTGAGAATGAAGAATTGAAAAAATGGAACAAAAAGACTTGATAACAAGGAATTTATTTTCAAATAAATTGTTGTTCTTTAATGAATTTATATTCAATAAGTTACTTAATCAATATTTTAATTTTCTATAATAGTAATATAGTTAAAATTAGTTTAATTTTAACCTTCTTTTGTCAATACATCAGTCAAGTATAAAAAATTAAATGAATTTAATGAAACCTAGAAAGAATTAATAGTAATTAAGAAGGAATAAACAAGATAATGAATGCATTTATCAAACTATAACAATCAATTACACATAAAGAATTTAAAAAAATTGCATGTCTAAAAATAAAAATGGCTAAGATGATACAATGATTCTAAAATGTTGTTAAAAATGAATAAGGATGATAATAATATTCACTATCAAAGTCAAATCCTCATAACCCCCTATCTACCATCATCCTTATTTCTCTAAGATGTTTTGGCTCATGCCTCCTACTCGAGCCTCAATTCCTCATCTGGAATTTATTTCCTAACCTGAGTTAGTTATGTCCCCCAAATAATGAGTTATAGTATTTGTCAATAATTTTTCAATGATGTTTCGATGAGAATATATGAAAAAACCCTATACCATTTTCCTTATAGTGGGAAACTCCTTGACACCATGATCTAACCTCCATAGGTCGCTAGTTAATATTCAACAACTCCATCATAGTAACTAAATAAAATCTCACAAAATACAATGAACTCCTCCACATGAATATCTCATCCTCTATTGGTACTTCGAATCAGATCTATGTATTTATAACTTGGATGAAATTCCTATATTGATTCATCCCCAACAGCCTCTTCATCATGATTTGAATTCTTTACATAATCTCTTCTTTTATAACTTGAGAAACCCTTAGTTTCTTATGATTTAGAATTTGGAAATAGGGATTCAAGATGTAACTCCATTATACTTTTTTTGTAACTTTTAGTTTGAGTTTATGGCCATAGAAAAATATAGATAGGCTTAACATTACCTTTAAATTTCTCTTTAAATGTGGTATTTACCTTGAAGTAGCATATGTGAAATGTGTGGTCACCATTATTAGATCAGTATATATAGTTTTATAGGCCTAATTAGATGTGGGATTACCTTTACATGAGTATATGAGTTTCCCTCACACTTTCTTCTGGCCTTGGTGGTACACATACACAACTATGAACTTCATTTTCACCCTTCTAAAGCCTTTATAACTGTGAGTTTAACCTTATGCAACCTCCATCAAATCGATGATGCTTTTAAGTAGGTATCTAAAGTTTCATTATGTTAGAATACAATACAAAAAACAGGATAACAAACATATAAATATTAATCATGAAAAAATAATTTCAAAACTACATAAAACATACAACCGTATATAAAAATGAAATTTATAAACATAGAACCAAATATTCTAATAATTGATTTTCAAGAAAAAATTCATGGAATTTAAAAGACGTGATTCCAAGGGAAAACAATTTAAATAAATCACATAAAAATATAATTTCAAACAAATGACTCATAAAAAACTGTATAATTTTATCTAAATAAAAAATAAATAAAATAAATGCATTTTTATCTATTAAGAACCCAACCATGTATTTTTATCAAGACATTAAAAGAATTATAATTTTAACAACATATTAACCAATAATCAATAGTACTTTATTAGTAGCACACCGTGACATAAAAAATCAATTAATTATATAATGTGGATGTGAATAAATTGTGTTAAATAAATCCAAATCAATAATCTATTTGAGTAAAAATCAATCCCATTACAAAAACCATATTTTGTCACAATTTGTTTTATTATTTCACATAATGCGCATTTTGGGCAGGATCAAAAGGATTTGAGTCACAATACAAAAAATATTTATATTAATAAATTTATATTTATATTTATATTCATATATTATTCTAAATATTTTAATATAAATATATATTCATTTACATATTTAATTAAATATATATTTATACATTTTATGAATTTATAAATTTTTAAATATCATTATATATGAATAATTAAATACATTTTAATAATATATTGTTATATATATATTTTAAATATTTATTAATATAAAAATAAATTTATCATGGATTATATTTACATTCATATTATAATAAAGTATTTAAATAATTTAACAAATAAATTTATTAAAATAAATTTCATAATTTCTTCTTACCTACCAAATCCATATTTTTTGGTATTTAAAAAAAGACTTCTTTGTTATGTTTGAACCCTCAAAAAACCAAATGTATTAGATATACCTTGATAGAAAATACCCAAAAAATACAATCTAAAAAATAAAAATTCAAACAAAAATACATGAAACATACATTACAACCATGCAGACCATTTCTACATCACCACAATTGTCAGATTCAACTCACTATCATGAACACATTGATCCCAAATGAAGATTCTAATTTTGAAATAAATAGAAAAATGTATAGAGAATACTTACACAAACCTCATGCTACAAAATCAGATCTATATCTCTCAATTCATACCCCTAGATTCTTGACCACCACATAAAATGACCACCTCACCAGTGGGAACCCGCTGAAAACTGACCGTCAGCACCACTAAAAATCCCAAAACAGATTCCCTAGCATCTTTCAAAGATAAAAAATGAAATACATCCACTATTAAAAAATGTTATAGACCCATCCATCACAAAACAGTTCCATGAAAATTAATTCATGTAAAATACACTAAGAAGGAATTACTATGGGGACTCAATGGAGAATAAGCTTATGCCAGTCCCACCTCTAAAAAACTATCGAACACTCAAATTAAAACCCACCAAAACATACATTGGGACTGTTAGAATTGAAAAACTAGTAGGGGAGAATTAGATTATAATGTTAGAGTATAGATGAGACATTGATCCCAAGAATCATAATAACTCCATCCCTTCTAGTTAGAATCAATTCCACCATAAAAAAGATATTGTAATTCCCAATCGAGCTTCACCGATAATTCTATAATATTTACTTAAGAAAATGAATACCAAAAAAACTGTTAACACAAACACATATATGAAAATAATAGAATATAACAATTATAATGTCCATAAATCTATTTGATTCATTCCTTTTATATGAATATTTTGGAATATTTTAATAATAGTAAACTAATAAAATTTCTTGTTATAATATATTATTCTATCATTTAATTTCTAATATATTTTGAAATATATCATAAAATAAAAATATAAACCTTTTAATTAATACTAATAATAAATATGATTTTTTTTATTTTATATTTTTAAAAGAAATATATATGTTTGGAAAAAGGGTTTATAATCCTGAGTTCATTATAATTTGGAGAGTATAATGTTTATTAATTTTTTTAAAATATGATTAATATTTAATGATAATTGTAAGAACAAGTTGTTCCCCTACTACATTTCCAAACCTCTTACAATGGAATCTTAACAGACTTGTTAGGTATGTTTGAATAAATATAATGAAATGGGATGTGAAAATGGGAAGGAATATGGAAGTGGAAATGGGATTCCATGTTTTTCTACTATGAGTGGAAGTAGATAAGAAATTTATATAAAAATATAAAAAAATAATAAAAAATAAAACAAGAAATTGGCATTCATATCCCTTCTCAAGTTTAATCACCCAGTTTATAGATTGGTAGTGAAAGAAAACATGATGGGTTTTTCAGGCCTATGTATTTAATAAGATTTTAAATATTAAATATGTGATGTGATGATCCTTAGAGAATTATTATTGAGTAATTTAATGGAATTTGATGCCTTGATTGAGAAAGGATCATTCAATATTAGATAATTGATGTGTTGGTCATCAAAATAATAAATGATATGTGTTGGTGGGTATTGAAATACTATTGAATGACCAACATGGCATTGTTAGTTCCCTATATGTCTTTTCAAAAAGAGATTTATTAAACTCAAGCTATCCTTATTGATTAATTAAAAGTGTATTAAAATAGTAGTTCAAGGTTCAAACCACAATGATGGAGAAATTAGTTTGGTTAGGATTTCAAAAGGATTTAATTTTATTATATTTTAAAAAGAGATGATAAAATCTGGGTTTGTTTAATTTTTTGGAAAATGAATGATGAAAACAAAGTGCAGTATAATGATTGGTTGGTTTGTAAATATATTTTAAAAGGGTTATGGGGTTTTGTAATTTCATGTTTCAAGTGAAGTTAGATTTTGGAATATAGATTGATTAATTAATGATTGGTGTCGGAGTCGAGATGTGGTAGATCCATTGGTCATGGTATCTCCTCCTCAACGTGGTAATACCCTATTTCCCATGATCCATTAATATAGGATTTCACCAAATTGAGTTTTCTTATACCAAATTTAAACTTAATTTTCCCCATAGTTGGAAATGGTCATGTTTCCATTAGGGTTATCAGTTGTAAAAATTTAATGTTCCTTTTAATTAAATTATAATTGGTCATGATAAAATAAAATAAAGGGATAAGAAGTGGAAGAATAAATTTCATAAACTAAATACATGAATAATTAGAATAAATAAATCCAACGCATCATCCCCCTTCAATTTATATAACACTGGAACATGGAAGGTTTACCCCCTCTTCTTAGAAATGAGATGTTTAGAGGTAATTAGAAAATAAAAGAAATGCATAATGGAAATAGAGAGGAATCAGGGTGGGCCCAACACAATGTAGCTTTTCGCTCCAAGCATGGTCTCTAATAGAATTTTCCAAGTAACTGGCAACTCCACTATTTATAGGCTTTGGATTGGTTCTCCCAAACACATTAGATGACATGTAATAGTTTTTCAAATGGTGTAATCTATATCAGAAGTTTCCTCCATGATTTTTGAATCTTTGAGAATCTCATGCGAATCTCATTAGAAGATTTGGAATGTTGACTCCTTTAATGAAGTTTAATGGGGACTCATGATGTGTAACCTTTAAATATTTAGATCCCACAAATCACGATGTTTTTATGCTCCAAAAAAAATCTCAAAAAATGTTTTTTTATGTAATGTATTTACATGGTGTGTAATGGTCTTTCACAATGTGTTTTGACTTCACAACTTGTCCTATACGGCTCTGCTTCACTGGATGAGGTCATGATGTGTAATAAAACTACACGATGCCTAATTATTCTTCTCCAAGTTTCCCTGCTTCAAACTCTCTAAAACATATTGTGTCTTTTTGTTCCAATTTCCACCTCTTTTCATTATTTTTTCACAAATTCAATATTTCCTTCCATAAGATATAAAAATTAAAAACATTCCAAAAATTGGAATGATTATTCAATTAAATATAACATCATAACCATGAACTGTTTTTATGGAATAAACTTATCAACTATATAAAATATTTTATGTAAGATTTAAGGTCTTTGGATTTATCCTAAGGTGGTTGAAAATGCCCTAAATGATTTTGAGGCAAATTGGGTTGATGCGTAAATGTATGTTTCTACCTATGTAGGTGTAACCCATGTTGTATAAGAATAATTCAAACCTATATAAGGGTAACCCAAGATACCTAATGGAAATTATATACATATATAAGGATTCCTTAGGATATATTAGGGTATGTTAAATCTATGTAAGGGTAACCCAGGATGTGTAAGAGTATGTAAAGTTTAGACTGCTTGTGTAAAGGTAAGGTGTTATATAACGGTACTCAGGTCAAGATGGACATTGTTTAAGGGTATAGAAGCTCATGTAAGGTTAGAATTTAACTAACTATGTGTATTTAGTGACTTGTGTATGGGTAAATGTAGTATAAATGAACTTATTTAGGGGTATCTGGGTGACCTGTGTAAGGGTAACTCAACTTCTGTAAAGGAAAATTCAATATTCCACATCTCACTTAAGGGTAAGATAATACCTATTTAAAGGTAATATATGTTTTCCAATACCCACATAAGAGTAATTTTATACCCATGATTGCATTTTTTTAAGCTTCTATATCTTGCTTAAGGGTATGAAGTTGGCACATGATTACCCCATGATTTTTTTGATCAGTCGTATGAGTTGGATATCTTAATATATTATGTGTTTAGAGATTCTATTTGAATGAGTTATCTTAAGTTATACCAAAAAAATCATTTCCTACCACTAGTCGTCAATTTCTACCACCATGCATGACACTGATATGTGATACAATTCGTTATGCTATTGTTATTTGATATTGTGAGTTCAATCTAAGATACCATATGAAGAAAAAAGTGACTATTTGTTCATATCACACTTACAAATAGTGAATCTACCACGAAAAATAGTGAATATGGGTTTGGTGAAATATAGTGTATCTTTTCGTTCATTAAATATATGTTCATGAGTTCAAAGTATTGATAAAATCAGGCAGATGATCTTGTATTCATGTGAATCAAGTCAAGATGAGAATATGTGGCTTCCAGTAGATAAATTTATTGAGATAGGTTGAATGATCAATAAATAAATAAGAATAAAAAAATAATTTGGTTATCTATTTAATGTTGATTTTTCATGTGTTATTACATGAATTAAATTGGTATTCATAGAATCAATGGTTTTTTCTAGTCCATTCACTATTAATAATTCATGCATGCCATGGGTGAGTGCATAATGAATGAAGAAGGAGGATACAATAATTCCATAAATATCTAATAATGGGTATTAAAATTGAAATAATACCACTATAATGTGGAATTATGGTTATTTCTAATGATGAATTTATTTGATGCATTCAATGAAGAATATCACGATACAACATCTTGATTTATGTAGAAAATTAAGAGTTGTAATATGTTACTAATGTTATCCACATGAAGAAGGAGAAGTAGACCCAAGCCTATTGGTATTTGAGTCATCATTTATTTAAAGAACTATTCAAGGATATTCAACATGAAATAATGTCAATAAAAATTAAAGAGATGATTTGGGAGTAAATTTTCAAATTTAAATGAGGAAATAACCTCTTGTCAATAACCATACATATTCATTGATAATTATTATTATAGTAATGAAGTTCATATTCATGATATTATTATCATTAATATAAATTATATATGAAAATGATGAAGATTATATAGAGTATAAAGAGATCCATTATGATTTTCCTTGACAATAATTTTAAGAATCCGGATACACATTTATATTGAACTGAGAATGAGTTATATCTAAGAAATACTATAAGAAGGAAATCATATGTGCCCAATTATTTGAATCACTTGAAGGTGAGTTTTGAGACTAGTGGTACATGTCTTTATTGGTTGCTGCTAAAGATCATATAGGAGTACATAAGAAGACAATATCTAGTATGGTTGTGGAAGAAGATTACTCTAATCCAGAAAGAGGAAATAATGAGTGGATACTTTAACCACATTATGTTTTGATAATTAAAAAGATTTATTTTTCTTATTTTATAAAAATGTATTAATACATTGAATTTTATATTGATTAAAGTATGTTTAACTTTTATCGTATCATAACATTTCATTGTTTAAAAAATATATTTTGATTTATTGTTTTGAATAGTCATAACATGTTCAGAAAGTTTCATTTTCATATCCTAGTATAATAAGTCATTTAAGACCTTAAAATATAATTTATTCATGATTTGTAGTATTCCAATATAGAAATATTATTGTTCACCTTATGTCTAGATGTTTCACCACTTAGCTAGTTATTAATTCATATAGTTGATTTGTCAAAAATATAAATTCAATTACAAGAATAACTTACAAGAAACCCTTATATTGATTCCCCGACATGACTAATTTTCTTATATAGAGGACAAAACCTCTCTGAAAAACACTTATATTCATTTGGCTACATAGTTCAATGCAATTCTACTTGTTTTTCAAAAATGTTGACAAATGATATTTTTTACATTTTATTTCATTTATATATTTATTAAATGTTAAATTCATATATTTAAATTGTTTTAATGTAATTATAAATTGTTATTAATGAGGTAGAACCAGTTTGAGATGTTTTTTATTCTAGACATGTATTTATTAATATTAAAGTCTATTTTGGTCATGCATGAAACGTACTACTTGAAACACAAAAAAATAATTTTTTTTAATTTTTTTATGTAGTTTTCATTTATTATATTGTTTATAAATTGATATTTTTTGATATTGATCTCATTAAAATTTATTTTAATATATTTAGCTTGGTTTTATTATATCTTGAATTTATCTTCTGGTTTATTGCGTGTTATAAAAGGAATGATTGTTGAATTTCATATTTCAAATTAAAACATTAAATTTTCATGGGTTTTTTAATTGACCATTAATTATGGAGACTGCTGAAATTATTTATTGGGTAAGTTAAATTGGTTTCAATTAGTCTTTATTTTTTTAGTACTAGATTTGAGTAGAGAAATATTTACGAAATGTTATTTTCTCTCTTATATCTCTCTTTATGATAATTCAGTTTTATCATTTTCTAAATTTTGAGTTCTCCAACATCTCTTGGTTGTGTTAATGTTATTTGATCTCTAATGGGGTTTGAGCCTTTATCTTGTAATAGACATACATATATGTGTTATTAGAACATGAAATTTTGAGAACAAAAATATTTACTATGTATTGTACCTATGCAATCAAGTTTCCATATACTAGAAGATCTCTCAATGTGTGAATGAAAACATATATAAATAATACTACTTTGAAGAGACATACTGATACATTACCAAAGAACCAATACCTATTATTTCTTTTTTTCTCCTAACTCGCCAAGTTTTCTTTTCTTAGTAACACTTGTTCCTATCTTTCACATATACTTGCTTTTTTATGCTTTAAAACACATTTTTTATTCTCTTTCATTAGGTTGTGTATCCAGAATTCTTAATTGAGGACTATTTTGATAATTAATCTCAAAGTCTAAATTTAGTGTTGTATTCTGGGTTGTGTCTCCCCATACAAACTTCTTTGTGTTACTGTGGTTATCCCTACTATTTTTATAAAAGGAACATATAATTTGATCATGATTCCCCATCAAATATTAGATTAGTGCACAATATATATCCCAATAAGTATAGAGTTATAAGAGTATACTAGATCAACTTTGGATGAAACTACTATAAAAAGTTCCTTTTGTTCTTTTATTACATTTAATTTTCTACATCTTATTAACAGTGTTAATTAATTATCTTAATTATCATTAATAATAACTCATTCTCCTTTAAATTTTTAATATGGCATGTTCATCCCACTCTTGAACATCTACCATTTCCATGTCAAGACTTAAAATTGGAATCATATATTATATCTTTTAGGAATTTATTATTTATTATTTTATTTTGTTATCCCATTCATAAACCTCACAGTCTAAGGGAATAGTCTTTAACATGGTAGGAATAAATGTAAATGATGTATGGATTACTATAAATCCAAATCACTTTTATGTTAGCAATTATGGATAATGGAGATCAAAAATGGAGGATTACCTCAAATGGTTAAGAATAGAACATTGTTTGATCATTAAAATTCATACACACAACCAAAAGTAGACCCTAATACTCCTATAATAAATAATGCTGCTAGATATGTTTTAAATTAGAAAGTTTTAAATATTTTATATTATATTATTAACTAAAGTGTGTCTATTAATGTGTATGATTGTAAAAAAGATCATGAGATTTTTAATGTTCAATAATTTACTAATATTTACTGAGAGAAATTGATTTGAACTAGGCTTGGAATGATTTGAGTTAATTAATAGGACTTCAAGATGGGTGAAGTGAAACAATAAACCAAATGTTCCATCACATTAAGAGAATTATGAATGGAATGAATTCTGTTGGATAATATTTGGAGAACATAATACTCATTTAAAGATTCCTATCAGATCTACTGAATAAATTAAATGAAAATTAGGCCCCCATTAACAAAATCAAGAACGTAAAATATTATCCTTTTGATGAATTGATGATATCACTACTTAAATTTGAAGTGTAATTTAAGAAAATAATTGTATAGATGAAAAAATAAAAGGTGTATCATTTAAATATGGGAATTTAATTTCTCTTTACTATTTTAATTAGGACTTATAGAATTTTGAAAAATAATATATGCCTCAGATTGTGACTGGTGTCTACAAATAAATGAAAAATATGGGATTCAAGAACCAATATGTAACAAACCCTCAAAAAGAGAAAGAAAATGGGAGATAATAAATATAGTAATAATTATAATTCTTTATATTTTACTTTTTTTTATTTTAGGAAGAAAGGTTATAGTAATAGTGACTATCCAAAAATAAAGAATAAAGAGTAATACAAAAGAATAACAAAAGGCATTGAAAACTAGTTGGAGTTTTATAAAATAATTAGATTCTAATCAACCATCTAAAAATGATAAAAAAATATGCTAAATTGTGTTCCATGGATTCTTTGAATGAGGCAAGTAATTCAAGATTTTATTTTTAATGTTCTAATTATGATTATTATTTTTAAAATTTTAATTTTTCTAAGAAAAATAAAGAAATTAATATATTGAGAATAATGTTTTCAAATTTGCTGATTTAATTAATATGTTTAAATATAATAATGAGAAACCTATTTCAAAAAATAAATTTATTTCATAAGATAATGAAATATTAGAAAAACTATTTCTCTTCTCATTCTTAAGATTAATGAAATTATAAATCTTCAAAGGATTTTGATGAATAATTAAAAAGAGGAAATTAAAATTCTTAGGAAAATATATTCTTAAATTATTCATTGTGAATAAAACTATTTTCAAATTATGTCATTGAATAAAATAAATTAAAATAAAGAAGTTATTTTCTATGATAGGATACTACTAAAAATATATCACAAGATTTTTTGAGAAAAGAAATAAAATTTATACTTTTACTATTACTTATTTTCAATGTCGTATGTAAGGTCACTATGAAGATTATTGTTCTATTATATTCAAATAGTCTTTGTGATTTACAAAGAATCAGATTTGTAAATATTTTATATCTAGAGTACTATAAAATACTCATTTAAATCTTGTGTGGGTAACTAATATTTTTTTACTAACCCAATTGGACCTAGAGTATCTTGGGTACCAAATATGTCAAGTAATTTATTTCTGTTGGAAATATACCTTGGATGTGTCAAGAATGGCGTATAGTAAATGGGTAGTGGATTCTCTTGGAATATTACTGGACACCAATAGAATTTTATTACTCACAAAAAAATTTATGGAGCACTTTTACATTATTTAGATAATTCCAAAGGCAGTGATAATGTTTTTTGTAATGTTAGTATTTATAATCCTACATTTACTAATAAATTTTTATATTTTTATAGACTAAAACATAATTTAATTAGAAAATCTCAATTGTGGTACAATGGAATGAATTTTAAATTTTTTTAAAAATAATTGCATATATTTTAAGGATGATTCAATATTATTTTATGATAATGGAAAAAATTTATATATAGTATTACGTTTTTTGAACAAACTATTCATTAGGTAAAGTTGTTGAATGCTCTGTAGAGTGAAAATATTATTTGGAATTGATGGTTGGGTCATGTTAATTTCATAATGATACATATGATATAAAAAATGATAATGTACTGTAGTTATCTACCATGAAGAAAGGATAACTTCAGGTTTTTTGATTCTTTCTTGAAAGGGAAACAACCCAATGTTTATTTCAGAAATATCAATCAGATAAGTATTAATAAACCATATTAGTTAGTACATCGTAAGTACATCCTAATCTATTTGGTACTATTCATATTTCTAACCTTGGAAGAAATGAATATAATTTATTTATTATTAAATATTTAATATATTTTCATGATTTTTTCACATTAAATGATACTTTTATGTGATTTAATGATTTTTGTACTTTAATTAAAAATTTAAAAGGTTGAATTATTTTTTAAATTTTTATTTATAAAGGAGGTGAACATATATTTTAAAATTTTAAAAACATTGTGATATTAATGGTAACTTTATAATTGTTTTCTCATATAACACAACATCAAAATGGTTTTGTAGAACAAAAAATTAAAAATCTTATAAAAAAGGCCAGAACAATGTTAAGTGAATATATTTTTCCAATATATATTTTTTATAAATTCGTTTTTTCTTCTTGTTATATTAAAAATATATTTCTTTTTAGTCATTTTATAAAGAAAACATATTATTAATTTCTTATAGATAAAAATCCCAAAGTTGGTTATTTTAGAGTGTTTGGTTGTAATGTTTTAAGTTTAAATTCAAATGGTAATTTAGATAAACTTGATTCGAAAATAGATGAAGATATTTTCCGTAGATATTAAAATAATAATAAATTTTATTGATTATATAATAAAATAACTATTATTATTAAGGAATCTATTCATTTTATGTTTGGTGAAATAATGTAAAATAAAATCCTGATTTGGATGTTTTTTATGCTGAGTTTTTAGATTTTAACTTTTATGAAGAAAAAATTCAGGACAAGGATAAAACCATTGAGGGAGATCATACTCCTTATCAATAAGATAATTGATCCCAGATGATTTATAAATATCATCTCATAGACAATGTGATTAGAAATTTTGGTTCTACTATGAAAACTAGAAGCTCTCCTTTAAACTTCTTTGTGAACTCTACTTACATTTATGACAATGTTCCTAATAATATTATAGATGATTTAAATGACCCGAAATGGATTATTTAGAGATAATATGATATTAGTAATTTATTTAGAAATAATTTTTGATATTTAAATGAATTTCTTGAGGATTAACAGGTAATAAAATATGAAAGGATCTTTAGAAACAATCAGTATGAATCTATAAATATTCTCAAAAATAAATCCAGACTTTTTCCAAAATATACTTTCATGAAGAAGTTATAGTCTTTGAATATTCATTTTCACATATTCCTAATTCAGAGGAAATTATAATCGTGTAAGATTTTTCATGATTTTGAGGTTTTAAATTATATCAATCAGAATTCAATATTTCTTTTTTAAATGTTTGTATAAATGAAAGAGTTTATTTGAATGCACCCCTAGTTTTGAAAATGAATAATTTCATAGTCATGTTTTCAAATTATCTAAATATTTTTGTAGTCTCAAACAAGAACCTCATACTTAGTGTGAAATATATCATTTTTTATATTTAATAATGGTTTCCAAAAAGGTAATTTCGAATATACTATTTTTTATAAAAACATTAATAATAATTTTATAGTTGTTGAAATTTATGTAGATGATATAGTTTTTTTTACTTCAAGTGAATTTATTTATAATTATTTTTATAATTTAATGTCATTTACATTTGACATGAGATTAATGGGTGAATTTTAGTTCTTTATTATATTTCAAATTTTTAAATGTAAATATAATAAATATAATTATTTTAAATATTTTGTTAAAAGGTTTGTTCTCTATTCAATGAAATATTTTAAAACTACTACGGGTACTAGTGGTAAATACGATGTTAAGGCATCTAAAAATCTAGTGATATTAATGTTTATAGATGAATAATAGGTATCCAAATTTATTTAACTAAATTTAGAATTGACATCATTTTTAGTGTTTTATTATATGAAATATTTAAATATGAGAATAAAAAGAGTCATAGTAGAGATGTGAAAATAATATTAGATATGTTAATGGAAATAACTCTAGTTTATATTGTTATAAATATCACTATTTTTGTTTGATATCCTTTTTATAAATAGGATTTTTTATGCTCTATAATTTATAGAAAAATAACATCATGTGTGTTTAATTTTCTTAGAAAATTTTTAATTTCATGGCCTTTTAAGAAGTAATTATCTGTTTATTTATCTACTGTAGAAGCTATGTGTGTTTCTACTCCATGTAGTTGTGCTCAAAGTTTACAGATTAGGAAAACATTTTGTGACTTTGGTATTTATCTTGATAAATGTTTTATATATTGTGATAAAACTTACAAAAAATATATTAATAGCAATCTTTTACCACATTCTAGAATAAATTGTATCATTATTAGATTTAATTTTATTAGAGATCATGTGAATAAGGAAGATATTTTTTTGAGTTTATCCCTATAGAAAATCAACATGAATACATATTCACAAAGAATTTATAATTTACATAGTTTTTAAACATTTACATTTGATATTGGCATGTTTTAATATTAATATTTCTTTGTTTTATTGAGTTTAGAGGGAGTTTGAATGTTTTTATATGTTGAAATTCTCAAATTTACATGAAATCTATAAAATATGGAATTAATATTTTTAGGTTCCTATTGTTTAATTTATGTATATATATTTTTATTATATTACTATTTTAAAAGGGAAGGATTTATAGTGGATACTTGACATATGGTTTGACATATAAATGTTTAATAATACAATATATACTATTTATATTCTTTAGAAATAAAATAATTTATTTCTCTTAAAACGTAATATTTTTTAAAATTTCAAAAGTGGGGAGATATTTTGGAAATTAAAATTGGTTTTGTAATTATTAAAAATATTGAGAATGGTGATTGGATCCTTAAACCACTTTATGATTGAAAATTTCATAGAATTTATTGTTTTATTTCTTTTAAATGTATTATTACTTTGACTTATATATTGATTAAAAGAATATTTCACTTTCATCGTATCATATTATTTCATTGCTTAAAAATACCTTTATATTTCAATATTTTTATTGTAAAAACATGTTATATAATTATAATTTTGAGTTCATATGATAAATAAGTCATTTGGGAGATTATAATACATTTAGATGTGTTTTTTACAATTACCAGGAAGAAAAATTATTTTTCACAGTGTAGCTAAATGCTTCACCATGTCGCCAATTTTTAATTTATATAACCAATTTGTGAACCATGTAGCCAATTTTCCAGAATCTGTTACTTTTTATATTTTGACCATATCTTGATCTACAAGACTCTAAATTGAGTGATTATTTTTTAATTGTAAATCAAATACAATTATCTACATTTCATTATAATCCATAACCTTCTAAATTGGTCTATGTGTTATTTAAAATTAGGTTATAAGTCACTATATGTTTTTAAATGTAATTCAATGTGTCCAAAATTTGATTATTCGTTTATAAAGGTATTTATTTTATCTGAAATTTAAGAATCCATTCTTTTTATAGACATTATAATTTTTTATATCTAAGAAATTTTTATATGTGAGAAATTATCTAATGACAAATCACCTACGTAATTAATTTTTTTTCAGTGATTCTCTAACATGAATCACTTATATCAATTCAGTCGTGTGATCAATTAGATTATGTAGAAAAACACTATTCAAAAACCAATTTCAGGATTTTTTATGCATTCTTCAATGAAATTAAATAGGTTTCTCCAAAAATCATGAAACTTTCAATGTTTTATGTTTATTTTAATATATTTACTTTTTTCATGTTCATATCATATATTGAAATTTTTCTACTTATTTTATTATTTAATATTGATTATTTAAAACTAGTGTGATGTGTTTTTCATTATCTTAAACATTTTTTATAAGGATTAATGTGTGTTATAGTTTCATGCATTAAACATACATCCTGAAAATCAAAAATAATAATAATTATTTTATGTTTTTGTCTTTGATTGTGTTATTTCTAAATTAATATTAGTTGATATTAAACTCATTAAAACTTTTTTAGTATGTTTAATGAATTTTTTATTAACATTTAAATTTCTCTACTTGTTTACAACTTTTTTTAATTGGAATGCTTTTGAATTTCACATCTCAAATTCAAACTCACAATTTTCATACGATATTTCATTGTTTCATTACAATGGAAACTATTTTAATTATGTAATGGGTATTACAAATTAGTGTGAATTATCCTTTATTTTATTGAATATTGGATGTGATTTGAGTGATATTTTTGGAACAATATTTTATCTCTTTTATCTTTATTTATGATAAATCTGTTTGGTAATGTTTTTTGAATTTTGAACTCTAAAACATCTCATGTATGTTTTGTGTTAATTTTTTTAAAGTATTATAATCCCTATTTTCGTAATAGAAATATATTTATATGTTTCAATGAAATTATATTTTTAGAACCAAAAACATTAATTTGATATTTGAAGTGATTTACCAATGTGATCATGTTGGAATATACCAGATTATCTATCAAGGGGTGAACAAAAACTTATATGACCATGACTAACTTGATGCTACATCCTGATAAATTTTTCCTGAAGCAATATCTTTTCATTAATTTTTTATATTCAAACATTTATTTTTTTGTCTTTTGTATGTAACACATCTTTTTTACTTTATTCTGGTTGTGACTCCTGAATTCCAAATTTAGGACCATTTGGTTTGTGATTCCCATAGTTTAAAATAAATGTTTTATTTTTAGTTTTCACCCTCTAAATAATATTCAACGGTTTATTTTGGTTATTTTTATAAAAGGATTCTTTAATTGGGTTATGATTCCCCATAAAAACATTTCTTAGTGCACGACACATCTCTCTTTGAGAAGAGAGGTATAATAATATACTTAGTCCGTAATAGAATGAACTAGTATAAAAAATATAATGTTGTTATTTTATTTCTTTAACAATTTTTACTGCTAATTAACTCTATTAATTAACTATCCAAATTATCATTAATAATTAGTCATTCACTTTTAATTTTTTTAACTAATATAATAATTCCACTCTAGATCATCTTCCAATACCCTATTTGGACCAAATATGACTTTCTACATTAGGATTAAAAATAATAAATAGGATCTGGTCAATGGGGGTTTAACTAGTTTTTGAAGAGGCTCATGGATGGGTTTTATGATTAATCTAGGAGAAGAGAATATGGTTGGGGTCTTAACAACCGGGGTGGAAGAGTTGTATTGTTGGGGTTATAACTAAGATTAATTAGAGGATCGAACACTATGGTGTATGGCTAGTTGTTTCACAAACCATTGTAATTGATGATAAGATTATAGCGTAGAACATATTTTGGGGTTTCAAACCAATACAACTAATAGTAATCTTATATGGATAAAAAGTAAGTTTATCTCATGGATAAAAGTTTATAGATTTATGTTTTAACATACCATTACCCTCTTTCAGGTCATTCCCTTTTCCTTACTTATTTTACTCTTTAGTTTATTGATTTTGGGGACTTCTAAGGATGTAGATTATTTTTGGGGGAAATTGAAAAAATATTAAATCGTGTAGGTTTATTTGAATTAATGGAGTTCATTTATAAATGTGAAATGGATTATTGGGTTTCTTCCCAAGATCATAGAACACTCAATGTAACACCCAAAGATTTTATGAGATAGATTTGTTTTTATTTTCTTTGATTTATTATGTTGTACACGATTAAAATATTAGTTTTTGCTATATTCAACATTGTATTATCTTTCAGTACATGTAACACTTTCCTTTCCTTTCATTACACTCAAGAACAACCTTCATTGATAACTTGCGTTGTACGCAATACCGAGTTTCACTAAACAAAAATATATTATTAATATATTATTATTTAATGGGATATAAACTAGATATTATGAATAGTATTAACCATATTTTTAATTTCATATAATAGTAAAATTCATCGTATTTATTTTCTAGATATTATATAAGAAAAAAATTCAATTTTTGAGATAAAAGAAGTATTTTTCAAAAAATGCGATTTTGCCACCTTTTAATGGTGCACCAATTTTAAATCTAGTTTTTGACACGTTTATTAGTTCAATTTGAAAAAATAAACTTCTTATTTGAATGAAGGATATAAATTTTTACTTTGGACGATTCTTTGATATTTTTTTGATAACTTTCATATTTTAATGAATAGTAAAAATACGCTAAATTTTAATTGAAAATAACTTTTTTTCATCAAATAAATTTATATGATTAAAAAATAATATTGAATGGTTTTAAATTATAAATAGAATATATTTTAGGGTTTAATATAATGTAATTCATTATCATTAATTTTACATTTAATTCAAATGTAAAAACATTTCAATCTTTTGTAATGTGTTAACTTTTAAACAAAATCCTATTTTTTTTCCAACAACAGGACTAATTTTAAATTAATTACTAAACATTATATGTTCTGAATTTTGAAAATTGGATTCCATATTTAGATTCAGTAGGTCCAAATTATTTTAATAGGATACATTTATTTTTGGGCCTTATGAATTGTAACTTTATTAATTATTTTTATTACCATGTTTAAAGCTAAATCGGTAACTAAAGGTAAACATAATATTATAAAATTACTTTAACACTTGTAAAAATACTATTATAAGATTAAATTATACCCTTATCATTTATATTTCAAATGGAATCACTTAACGGCCACTTTCCCATGAATATTACATGAATATAAAAAACATTAATGAATGTGACAAAATCCCACAGTCTCATTTTATATAAATATATTAATTTTATTTTAGGGATTACCAGATAATAAAATTGACTATAGTTAGTCTCCAGAAAGATAATATAACTAACTACTTCATATAAGTTTATTTAGAATTTTTTGATATTAAATAATTATCATTAATGATGACTCAATAGTGATGGAGAAATTATATTATAACAGAAATATCAAACAAATGATATTAAAAATATTAAAATAAATATAATTTGAGTTAATTAATGTCATAAATTAATTTTATGGATTCCTTTGACATGTTATTTATGTTTTTAATGAGATTTTTCGAACATATCTCTATGTTATGATATTTCGATAAATTCAACTAAATAATAATGTCAAAATTGACACTATTGATATTATAAAAGAAATATTTTATTAAATTATATAAAATCCCTAAAAATATAAACATTGGACAAATAATTGGGATGAAGTTAAATATGTCATCAATGGTCCATTTATTCCTCCTTTTCCATTTTAGAGAGACTATATTAACTCTTTGTAAATAAAAAGACATTTTATCATGGTAAGCGTTAAAAGAATTAATTAATGGTAAATCAACATTATAAGGTATAAATTAAAACCCAAACAAGTCCAAAAAAATTATTTTCTGGATAATATTCAATACGTATCCCAATAGGATCTATTTTTAGTTGTTTAATTGACACTGGTTCATGAAAATAAATTATATATTATTTAAATTAAAGATAGTTACAAAATATCACTATCTAGAATTTATTATCTTTTATGTGTCCACATTGCGCCACAATCAAGATATGAATGGATATAGATGTCTATTTTGATATAAATCAAACCATTTTCATTATATGAATTTATTTTGAATTTTTAGAAGTTATATAATTACCTTAAAAATCTCATCAATTCTAAAACAACATTTATTCAATTAAAATAAAAAAAGAATAAATGATTTTAATAATATTAATTTTGTTATATTATGGATTAGTTAACGTGTCTTACAAATTTTCAAGATCTATAAGGTATTTTGTCTATGTTTGAAATCATTATATTATAATTTCCACTTTTTCTTATTGTATTTTAAGTAAAATTAAATAAATAGAATTAAATTTGTAAATAATAATATCTTATGGAATTAATTTATTGTTAAATTATATAAAAATAAAAAGAATGTTAAATAAAACAAATGTGATAAGATATGGTCTAACATGTATTATAAATTTCATTTATGGGACATTTTTAATTGTTTAGATCTAGAATAGTCTTATTATATTTTAATTTTTTGAGTGTTTCCTAAAGTTCCCCTCTACTCTCTTATAAAAAGGCATCTCCTCCCACATTTCCTCACACATCCTTGAGCCTTATAGCTGGAAAAATCCCTGACCAATTCTTCTATAAACATTATTTATTTACTTATGGAGGTCCTAGTTTTCCAAAAATTTCATCCCTAGTGTCCCTAAGAAGATATCCAAAGGAAGTCCAACGAAGAAGAGGTAATTGCTTTACCAATTCAATTCAATTTTTTTCTTCTTCTACTTTCTCTTTATATGTTTATTCCATTGGAAATTAATAAATTCAGTATATTATACATGCTGATATGTTATTATAATTATGGTATAACCTTACACCTTCTTTTATCCATCCAACTAATAACAATATCACTATGTGTGCATACATGCAACTTGCCGTCTCCACGTCGTGGTGTAATTTGTTATTCAAAAATAATTTATTAGGATGGGTGTAATGATGATTATAATGGGTTTAAATAATAAATATAACATCAGAATTATTATGTATATTTAGTATACCATCCAATTATATACAATTTAACCATCGGGAGAATGATATCGTCGCTTGTGTGTTCGTATGACATATCATCTCCATGATGCGGTGATATTAGTTCTCCACATTAACAATTCAATAATGATTATAAAATTTATATGATGAGTGAAAATAATAATTATGAAATAAATTTCATGGATAAAAGACATCCTATTCATAACAAACATAACTTACATGACAAAATAAGAATGGTAAAACAAAGCAGTTAACACCCAAAATAATAGTATTATTGAAATACTTATAGAAAAATGTTATAATAAGATCATATAGGATAATATATGATATCAAAAATATTTATAGGGTCCTTGAATTATTCAATAAAATGATTTAACCATTATATTTTATGTGGCCACACCCTTGACTAATGGAAATTATATGGTAAGGGATAAATATTCAATCACTTTTTTATCTGAGATTGCAAATATGTAAGTATTTAGTGGGGATATATTTTTCATCCATGTCCATATTTTCTAAAAATGTTATCATAAAATGTTTAAAATTATTCTATTTGTGTTTAAAGTCAGTTTTAACCTCCTCTTACTTTTATTAATTGGTATAGAAGGAAACATTCTTTAGTTTACAATAAGAGGTACTTTTTGAATTTTTCAAAGAAAGTACAAGGATAATGTTTTTTAACATATTTTTCTTGAATGGATTTTTACGGTTTCATGAAACCATATATCCATGAAGAAACCTCTACACAATTTTACAATTTTTTTCGACTAAATTTATTTCTTTTAAAATTGGGTGGCATTTTTGAGAAAAGAGAACATTTCAAAAGAAGAAAGGATATTTTCCTTAGGAATTAAGTTCAAGTGTTTTATCAAAATTATTTTCCATATAAGATAACATAGGGTTATGTTTCTATCCATATTATTAATTTAATTTTATTGTGATTATGATAGAATTATTTTTATGAAATCCATTTATTTTATATGGATTATGATGGGATGATGTTTAAGAAACCCATTTTATATCATAGGTTATGAAATGATGAATGCCTTTTATTTTTGTGGCACATGTAATAATTATTTCATTATGAGAAAGGTGGGACCTATATATCCCTCTAAATGAATTGGGTAAATATTAATATCTCCTAAGATAGACATGAATGAAACATCAAGTAAACATGGTTCAGTAATATATATATGGAACAACAAGTAAACCCGGTTCAGTAATGGACTTTGTCAAGTATGATGGTCTTAGAAGCATTTCCTTGGCTACTATGGAAATCATATTATTTTCTTATTAGTTTCCCACAATTACATGTTTTATGAAAATTCTATTCTATAATTTTTAATGTTTCTTTTATGATTTTTTCCTTACGTACTTCAAATATTTATTTCATGACTCCAGATTTTTATGTTTTAACTTTATGTTCATGTTTTTACATTTACATGTTTATGGTTTGTTTTATGTTCTCCATGTTTACCCTTACTAAACATTTGATCTCACATTTTTTATGTTTTATTTTCCACAAGATATAAAGAAACGTTTTAGGTAGGAAAACTAAAGGGTAATATCTTGATGGGAGATGTTGAATATCTTTAACCAAGTTAGAATATTATGATCCTAGTTTTCAAAGACACTAAACTAATAAGGAATTTTGGAATATATTATTGTAATGTATAAGTATTCTGCAAGAGAAAATTTAATGCCCATGTAAATCAATCTTGGGTCGTTAGAGTTCGTATCAGAGTGAGGGTTTTTTTATCCTTTGAAAACTATGATGTGAAAAATTTAGTGAGATCCCTAGAGATATTTCTAAGGTATGTCTAGGGATGTCCCTAATGGTAAGTCTAACTAGAGGTTACAATTCTAGAATTATTGTAGTGATCATGAATAACCTAGGATTAAACCTAAGATGTTAGAGATTAAAATTACTCACCCTTGATTATGTTGTATTTTAAGTATGATTTTTGCTGCTCACACTATTCTATTTAGGGATTTAGAAAATTGATGGAAATTGGAGAATTGATGTTAATGGAGAATATGATGGACAATGGAATGATATCCTCCATGACCAACCAAATGGAATGGGATTTATAATTTGAAACATCATTATTATTCTTAATTAAAAATATTATAATATGATCAATAATCTCAACTTTGGTGAGTTTCCTGACCCAGGTAATAAGAGAAAGATGTAGTTTCCTGGGGATCATAGAGGAATGAAATTTCAATTTTCCTCATGTAAATATTGTGGGAAGCAGCATGAATGAGAATGTTACAAAGGAACTGTAAGATTATTTGGGTGTGGAAAAGAAGGACAAAAAGACAATAATTCCAAAGGAAAAGGTTCTGTTAACACAATGGAAAAGGATAATGGAATTTATAATACGTCAATGATGGTTAAATGTTTTAAATGTGAAATTTATGGGCCTTATGAAAATTGATTCCCTAAAGGAAAATCTCATGAAGAGAATTAGCATGGTTATATGGGTAGTGTTTATGTTGATGATGATGAAGAGACTACAAATAATATATAAGATGATATAAGTGTGGAGGAATAAAACGATGAAGCTCGGTAAATGGATTTAGAAAATAATTGAATGATTACATGTTGTATAAGTAATTTTATTGTACTATGGAATAAAGAAACATCAATGGATTGTTACACTATTATTTTTCCTTAAGTATTTTAATTTATATGTTTATTGGTACTGGTAAACATGAAAACTTATTCAGATATTTTTTGGAAAACACAAGATATTTTAATAATGATGGTATAAGGAGAGAATAAGTAGTTTGACAGTATTACTGACCTCAAGAATGATATAAGGACAAAGTGATATAATGGTTTGAGTATATAGAATTTTTGTTATTATTTTGTTTGTGAAAAGAGTTAATTTTGATTGAATGAATGTTTTCACTAAGGTATTATGGTAATTCATGTTATTATCATGTTTCAAGAGAATACATAATTAAGGTATTTACATGTTTGGAACGTGGAAACCATGAAGTGCCAATGAGATATGGGAGACAAATGTAAAGTTTATTTAGTTCACCTCATTATAATGTTTTATATTTTTATTTTTTGAAGGATTGTAATATTATCCACTTATGGATAGTATAAGTTATATTCTGATTGATTTTTGTTATATTAATGTATCATCTCAGTATATGTGGATTTATGCATATTCGATAACCTGTTCTAACCTTTTTATTGAGACAGTTGGAATGACCTATCATTCTATCTCATGATATGATAACACTTCAAGAATGAAAAATTCAACTTCATTTATTTAAATAATAGATGAATTGGTAATCTTTCAAGGAACGACCAAGGATGAGATTATACTGAAATCAAGTAAGTATTTCTCCTCCTGAAAAAATTCATCAACTTTAGGAAAAAGATCTTCTAACCAAAAATGTTATTGTGGTACCTTATTATCTGATGAATCAGATGATCCAATAAATCATCCCAGATTTATGGAATTCAAGTAGTTAACTTTATCCAATCCTTATTCTTTATCACTATCCATCATAACTTTATGGTTATATTTTTCTTCTCTATCCATGTTTTCACTTCCGTCCTATGTTCTCCTATGTGGAAAACTAGTGATGAGTAAATTTGGTTAACCGTTATGTTTCTAACTTTATTTTTTAAATTGAAGTTCTAGAATTCCTTTTTACTATGTGGGTTTCCATTAAATAAACTTTCAAGTAATAATCCTTTTAAAACCTCGACGAATTTTGGGGGAGAAATTCATTTAAAGGGGGGTAGAATGTAACTCCTTGAGATTTTATGAGATAGATTCTTTTTAATTTCATTGATGTCTAGTGTTGTATAGTAAACCAATATTAGCTTGTGTTATATGCAACACAGTATTATCTTGTAGTATACGAAACTCTTTTCTTGGCTTGTGTTGCACATAAGAGCGACCTTCCTCGATAGCTTTCATTATACACAACAACGAGTTTCACTAAACAACGATATATTATTAAATTTTATTATTTAATGGGCTATAAAATAGCCATTATAAATAGTTTTAATCACATTTTTAATTTTATATAACATTAACATTCATATTATGTATTTTATAAACACTATATAAGAACAAATACAATTTTTTGGATAAAGGAAATAATTTTCCAAAAATGAGGGTTTTCCACCTTTTGATGGAACACCCATTTTAAATCTATATTTTGACATTTTTATAAGTATAATTTGACAAAATAAACTTATTATTTGGAATCATGATATGAAATTTTACTTTGGATGAATTGTTTTGTATTTTTATGACAACTTTCATATTTTGATGAATAGTAAAAATATGCTAAATTTTAATAGAAAACAACGTTTTTCACCAAAATAATTTAGATGATTAAGATATATAATTAAATAGTATTATAGTATAAATAGAATTTATTTTAACGGTTTCATACAATTTAAGTCATTTTCATTAATTTTATATTGAATTCATATGTAAAAACATTTCAATCTCTTTGCAATGTATTAACTTTTAAACAAAAACCCATTTTTTCTGACAAGGGGATTAATTTTAAATTGTTTACTGCAACTTATGTGTTTTGAATTTTGAAAAATGAATTCATACTTGGAATCAGTAGTTATAAATTATTTTAATATGCTACTTATATTTTTGGGCCTTATAAAGAGTAACTTTTTTAATTATTTTTATTACTATTGTTAAAGGTAAATCGGGTAATTAAAGGTAACAATTATAATATAAAATTACCTTAACACTAGTAAAAAACCTATTATAAGACTAAACTCAACCATTATAATTTATTTTTTGAATGTAATCACTTAATGGCCACTTCCCCATGAATATGACATGAATATAACAAAATAATTAATGTAACAAAATATCACTCTCATTTTATATAAGTATATTAATTTTAATTTTGGGATTAGTTGGGAATATAATCGACTATAGGTAGTATTTTGAGAACTAATATAATTTACTACATCATAGAAATTTATATATAATTTTTAGATATTAAATAATTATCATTAATAATGACTCAATAGTGATGGGAAAATTATTTTATTAATAGAAATATGAAATAAATGATATTAAAAATATTAAAATAAATATTATTTAAGTAAATTAATGTCATACACTAATTTTATGGAATCATTTGACATGTTATTTATGGTTTAAAGGAGTTTTTATGAACATATCTCTATGTTATAATATTTCTAAAAAGTCAACTAATGAATAGTGTCAAAATTCACACTATTTATATTTTAAATAAATAATATTTTATTAAATTATATAAAATTCATTAAAATATAAAATTCATCCAAATTATTGGTATTAAGTTAATTATTTAATCAATGGTCCATTTATGGATCCTTTGGAATTTCAAAGTGACTATACTAAACCATTGTAAATAAAAAAGGCATGTTGCCATGGTAAGAGTTAAAGGAATTAATTAAGGGTAAATTAACATTATAGGGTCTAAAATAAATCCAAAACATGTCCCAAAAATATTGGATGAATACTATTCAATATTTATCACAATATTATGGATTTTTAGTAGTTTAATTGACACTTTTACATGAATATAAATTATATATTATTTAAATCAAAGATAGTTACAAAATATCACTATCTTGTATTTTAAAATCTTTTATGTTTCCACATAGGGCCACAAAAAATATATAAACAAATATAAATGTCTATTTTGATATAAATGAAACCATTTTCATTATATGAATTTATTTTTAATTTTTTTAAGTTATATAATAACTTTAAACCTCTCTTCAATTCTAAAACAACATTTATTCAATTAACATAAAAATAGAATAAATGATTATAAAATTGTTAATTTTGTTATAATATAGAATAGTTAATGTGTATAAAAACTATCCAATATATATTAGGTATATTATATATGTTTTAAATCATTATATTAGAATTTTCACTTTGTATTATTGTATTTTATGTAAAATTAAATAAATAGTATTAAATTTTGAAATAATAATATCTTATTGAATTATTTGTTTATTTAATTATTTAAAAATAAAAAAAATGTTAAATAATTACAAGAGGATAATATATGGTCAAAAATGTATTATAAATTTCATTTATATACTGTTTTTAATTATTTAGATCTAGAATGGTCTTATTATATTTTAATATTTTGAGAGTTTCCTAAAGTACCCATCTCCTCTCTTATAAAAAGGCATATCTTGCCACATTTACACACAACTCCTTGAGCCTTATATCTTGACCAAACCCAACCCAATTCATCTATAAACATTCTTATTTAACTTTTTTTGGTCCTAGATTTCCAAAAAATCCATCCCTGTTGTCCCTAATAAGAGATCCAAAGGAAGTCCAACGAAGAAGAGGTAATTACATTACCAATTCAATTAAATTTCATTTATTCTTCTACTTACTCATTATATATTTATTCCACAATAAATTAATAACTACAGTATATTTTACATGATTATATTTTATTATAATTATGTTACAACATTATACCTCCTTTTATCTATCCTACAAATAACAATATCACCATGCGTTCATATGTACGACATATTGTCTCCACATCGTGGTGTAATTTGTTATTAAAACATTATTTATTTGGATGGGTATCATGATGAGTGTAATATATTTAAATAATGAATATAACATAATATTTATTATTTATAATTAACATACCATCCAATTACATACCATTTAACCATCAAGATAATGATATTGTCATTTGTACGTACGTACGACCTACCCTCTCCATGATGCTGCGAGATTTGTTCTTCATGTTAAAAATTCAATAATGATTATAAAATTTATATGATCAGTGAAAATAATTAATATCAACATTATTTCATGGATAAAATGAATCCTATACATGAAAAACATGACTTACATGACAAAATAGGAATGGGAAAACAAAGTAGTTAACACCTGAAATAATGATAATATTGAATATTATTAACAAAATGATATAATAAGATCATATAGAATCATATATGATATCATAAAAATTTATATGGTCCTGGAATAATTTAATAATATAATTTAACCATTATATAAGAGGTGACCACACCCTCTACTAACAAAAACTACAAGGTATGTGATAATTTTTCAATCTCATTTTTATCTGAGATTTTTTATACGTAAGTATTTAGTAGAAATATATTTATAATCCATGTACATGTTTTCTAAAAATGATATCAAAAAAAGTTTTATATTATTTTATGTATTTTTAAAATCATTTTTACCCATATCTAGCTTTTACTAAATTGTTTGAAAGGAATCTTTCTCTTTTTTAACATACGAAGGACTTTTTGACTTTTTCCGAAAAATTATGAGGTGATGATATTTTAACTTATACAGAATGGATGAATTTTTATGATTTCCTGACAACTTATTTCCATTAAGATTCTTCTAAAAGATATAAAGATTATTTTCAACTAAATTTTTTTCTTTTAAAATTGGGTGGCATTTTGAGAAAAGAAAACATTTCTAAAAAAGGATTTTTTTCCTCAGGAATTAAGTTCAAGTGATTTATTAAAATAATTTTCAATATAAAATGACATACGGTTATTTTTATATCCATATTATTAATTTTATTTAATTTTTTTTATGATTAAATTATTATTATAAAATCTATTTATTTTTTATGGATTATTATGGAACGATGTTTAATAAACCCATTTTATTTCATGGGTTATGCTGTGATGAATTATTTATTTTTTTGTGGCACATGTAAAACTTATTTGATTATGAGAGGGGTGGGACCTATATCTCCCTCCAATTCATTGGGTAAAGATTTATATCTTATGATATATACAATATTAGAACGACAACTAAATACGGTTCAGTAATACATGGCAGGAACAGAAAGTAAACCCAGTTCGTTAATGGAATTTTTCCACTATGATGGTATTGGTAGAAATACCTTGGATACTAAGGAAATAATATTATGTGATTATTAGTTTTCCACAATTACTTGTTTTATTCTAATTCTATTCTATCATTTTTAATGTTCCTTTATGATCTATACCATGAATACAGCCAAGAATCATTTCATGACTCAAGATTTTTATGTTTAAACTTTATGTTCATGTTTCTACAATCAAATGTTTATGGTTTTTTTATGTTCTCCATGTTTACCATTATTGATAATTTGATCTCACCCTTTTTATTATTTTCTTTTCCCCAGGATATAAAGAACGGTTTTAGGTAGGAAAACTAAAGGGGAAGATCTTTATGGGAAAATTTTAAGATCTTTAACCAAGATAGAAGATTACATTCCAAGTTTATAAAGACACTAAACTGATATAGTAATTGGCCATATATTTTTGTAGTGTATTAATAATTCCACAAAAGAAAATGAAATTTCCATGTACATCAATATTGGGTTATTAGAATCAAGGTAGTTTGGGGTTTCATGTAAGAATATTCTATTTTTACTTTTATCATGGAATTTTCACACCATGGAATGGGAGAACAAAATTTTTAATGTTTTCAAAGATCATGTTGTGATTTGAGTACACAGTTTGAAATATTATAGAACGTGTAAAAAATACACATAATCTAATGCTATGTGATTGGATTTTATTAAAAAGGATACGGGTTTTTCAACGTATATAGACCTCATGGATTACATTATGTGTAAGGGGATTACATATCATGTAAATTTCACAATGTTGGTTTTCCAGGTTCTTTTCTTCTATTTTATTATTATTCAGCTACATTAATCCTTTATCTCAACCTAGATCTCCTCTCTAGTCATTTTTAGACCTTAAACCATTATGTGTCATTTTTTTATTGATTAATCATTTTGGTGGTCGTGGTTCATTTTCTCAGGAGGGTAATTATTTTTATTTATTAATTACCTTTGAACTTGGTAATGTTGTTTCATTTTGTTATAGGATATGTTGATCTATAGTGGAAGTTTATTTGATTATTTTATAGATATGTTCTGCTATTTTGTTGTCAGAGATGATCCTTTTTTTTGTATTTGGTGCAGAGGGTGTGCATTCTTGAGGTATGTTGTTATCATTCCTATAAACATATAATTTTGATAAATTGAATCAATTATGAGTTTTTTAGATTCATTCTAATTCCTCAGTTGTCATTTTTTTTTCTTAGTGTTAGTAGATCCCATTGCAGGCATGTGTTACATATGTTTGTAGTTGGAATTTATGTCTCTAGCTTGTGTTGGTGAACTTCATTGCTTTGGTTTTTTAAAAATTGTTTTATTAAATGAAATGGTATGATTTAATAATTATATTTTTGTGTAAGGATATTTATTTTTTTAATATATAGTTTTTCCTTGTTTTGGAAAATGAAAAGGGTTTTTTAGACTTTTTGAAATGGTTTTATGAAATTTTTTTCAAAAAAGATATGATAAACTAGTTTTATGAAATGGTCTAGAAAATAGAGCACATGGGAATCCACGTGTACATAGTTTGAAGGTGTAGTAATCATCCTCATCCACCATCAGGGTGTTCACTCATGGGGTGTTTCTTTACTCCTTAGGCATGTAGTTCTAGGGGCTTGTTTAACTATTGGGGGGGGGGGGTCACTTTATATGGTGTTTCTCATCTCTTTAGACTCAATACATATGTATATAGGCTTGATGTGTACCCGATTGTTTATATTTAGGTCAATGTTTCCTAGATATCCAGTCATAGTTTCATGGTTGGCGTGATGTTACAAGTTCTTTTGGATGACTGAGGTTGTTTTGATTTATAATGTTTTGGTTGTACTGCCATGAATTTGATATGATATGTGATTCATGACATTACTTGAAATTATATATCTGTTTTGATATATGTATATGAAATGTATTCAAAATGATTTACTTGATTTATTTAGAAATTTATGAAAATGGGGAAATTAATTTTTTTATGCTTTTGATATATAAATTAATAAAGTGTATATCACGACTTTTTTTCTTCAATGTGTCACATGATTGGATTATTTCTCAAATACTTTATATGGGACACCTGAGTGAGACCATACAAATCATATTAGATCACACACTACATACAACTTTGGCGGTGCATTGACCTCGTTATGTGTTTTGATGTAGGAAAAGACAGGGCATTGCAGTGAGCCGGAAAGTTATCCTGTTAGTTGAGTTTATATAGATGGATGGTGATATGGTAAGAGTTTTACCATGCTCTCACTTGGAGACCATTGGATTAGTCATTTATCTTTTTCATCCATTATTATTGGACTTGTCTCATAGATATTTTTTCACAACTGTTCCAGTTATTTCACATCCTTTATTATATTTATTTTATGACATATATAAATATATTCATGTTTTATTCAACAAATTTTTTCAATACATGTATATATATTTCATGATGTCTCACTTTGGATGGTAAAAATCATTCACTATATTTCTTTTTGATTCTCAACTGCTAAATGATATCCCATGGGGATTAGGAACACCATTTGGGTATATAGCAATTAGGGCTAGGTTCTAGTTTTAGAGGTTATTCGTGTCTGTCTTGTCACATTTTCCAAGTCTCGTAAAAATAGAAAAAAAAGAGACGTAATGAATTTGAATAAGAATCCAAAAGTGAATGTATAAAAACAACTAATTTAAGGTGTTCATATTGTTACAAGTAGTAATAATTCATTTTATTATGATTATTATAATGAATAATGTTCAAGTTTTGGTTATAATATATCACATAGTGATCTCCAGTATGAATCCAAATGACTACTGAATATTATTCCCAATTAAGTGGTTAAGCATATTATTATTACTATCGAGGGACTTATTTTTTATAAATAAAAGCTACAAGATGTTAAATGATAGAAGGATATACAAGGTAAGAATTTTGTAATGTTCATCACTCTCACAACCTTAGTGGAATCATGGGATCAATCCATTATTCATACTAAAGAATAATTTCAATGGAATTCCTATGAGAATTGTTTTTTGATATTTTTTTCTAGATTATTTCCATTCTCTTGAATAATTTCCAAAATATTCTATGGAAATCAAGTATTCTCAATTAGAGTTTAAATAAAAATGGGTAAAGTAGATTGATAATTCATTTTATGCATCAATAAAAATTTATGGATTAAAAATAAAAAAGATATAAGAGGATTGGTAAGAGAGGGTGATATCATTTGAGGATGAATGGAACACCCTCAACATGAGATGACTTTAGTTAGATGTGTTTTTGATTAATTATGAACAAAAATAAGATATAACTTCCCTATTAATTTAAAAATTACATATTTCCATAAAAATACTCATTAAGAGTCATGAGTCATTAAAGACTCATATTTTTTAAAAGAATATAATGATAGCATCCACATATTAAATGGTAACATTCTCTAAGAAGAAGGTGTCCGATAAACCAGAATTTTTTTTGTACTAATGTTATATCATTTTCTAGTGCTGGTTTAAAAGCATATAATGGGAAATTGTGTATGGTTTAAAATAATCCTAAACCAACCATATCAAGGGTGGGTGAGAAAATATATATGAACAGTTTCTTCCCAAGAACTTTCCAAATGAGTGGTTGTTGCACTCAAAAATTGAAAATTTCACAATCTATGAAATATAGACAGTCTATATCAGAAAAATGTAGAATGATATTCATAGTTTATTATTGGTGTTGTTGAATTTTGGACACAAATATCTATAATGTTATGATAATATTTGAAATCATGAAAATCCTATAATTCTATAAGAAAAGGAGAGAAAAGATGAATTAAGAAGAAAAACATTTAATCAAAAGTGGAAGAAAAAAAAAAGAAATATAAGTATTCCTTAAGGATTAAAAAAAGAAAATTTTTGACAAAAAATCTCTAAGGAAGATATTGAAAGAATAAAATATTCCAATTAATAGAAACTAAAATTTATCTATTGTATTGTGTGAAAGGTGAAATAAGTATGGACCTAAAACCAACAAATTCTTGACATGTATTACTAGGTCATTGGATATATTTAAAATTAAAATTAAATCCCCAAAGGCATCATCAGCTCAAATAACCAAAATAAAAGAGGATATTTCCAAAAATAATTGATGAGTTAGGAAGGAATGAGTATCTTAGGATGAGAGGAATGTCTCAACCCAATATTTTCCTTTGAAAATCCAAGAGGTCCCTCCTTACTCCTTATTATTCTATGTGTTTTATGATAACATTCTTGGAATTAAAAGAGATTCTTTTGGCTATCACTACTAGATATCATGAAGATATTATTCTTCATAGATTTTATTAACATACGTGAAAATATTAAAAGATGACTGTATCCATAATGAGGGATTAACTTTTGATAAGAATCTATCATAACCTAATTCTTATGAATATGTAAATTTATAATAGAATTAAGAGTTGTAGGATTTAGGTATGACAATCACACTTATATCTCATTATTGTGATTTTAATACATTTTCTTATTAAGGGGGTGTGTTGGTTATCAAAACATGAGGAAAAGGGGAAGTTACATGAATTGTACATTAACTATTTGTATTGTTTGTTGAGATGTGTTATTGTTAGATTTTAATTTTAAAATAATATGTTTTTATGCTTCCAGTAATTGATAAATAATAAATTCTAGGCTTAATATCACATGCATGGTAGTTTATGGAAAACATAGATAAACATTATTGTGTATCTCTTACATTCAGCACTGGATTAGCCCATACAGACTTAGATTATACGAAAAACACACTCTTTTCTAAGAGAATAATGTGGTATAATCCTTATCCTTGAAAATGGTGAAGATGATCTTGAATGGCATTGATAAGAAAAAAAATAACAGTTTAGAATATACCTATATTACCATTTTCATTTAATTTTCAATAAGGGGGGGAAATGATTTATGAATAGATATTGACATTCATAATGTATTGAGTTTTTGATAAAAACTAAAAATAAGGAGTTTTTTAGAGAAAGTTTTTAATTTATTGTCAATGAGTTAATATGTGAAATGATTATTCATGGAGAATTATTATAGAATAATTTAATGGAATTGGGTGTCTTGTGTGAGAAATTATACTTGAATATCTTATTATTGTTCTGATGATCTTAAAATAAATACATGACAAGTGTTGATGTGTGTAGAGACAATTCCTACAATATTTAATGGAATATTTAAGGCCTTTTGATTGATCCTAATATGTTTGAGAAGGCCCTAAATGATTTTTGAGGAAAATTTTCAGATTTTATAATGGTAAGTATTTACTTACATAATGGTAACCCATGTAGTGTAAGGGTAAGTAGAAATTATATAAAGGTAACCCAGGCTGCATAACGGTATATCTCTAAAAACATAAGGGTAACCCAGGCTACATATTGGTTCGTCTAACCTATGTAAGGGTATCCCAGGATACATAAGGGTATATTGAGATTTAGACTGTTTGTGAAAAGATAAGAATATGCATGAAGGTACTCAGGTCATCTTACATAAAGGCAAGGCATTGCGAAAATGTACTCAAGTTATAATAGGCGTTATATAAGGGTTAAAAATAGCATATAAGGTTAGTATTCATCCATTTAAGGGTATTTAGATACTTTGTTAAGGGTATGTTTGGTGTAATGGAACCCACATAATGGTATCTAGGTAAAATGTGTAAGGGTAACTCAACATGTGTAAAGGTAAATCCAAGCCTCCATAGCTTATGTTAGGGAAATATGATAACTATGTTGAGGTAAGACAATTTTTCCAGTAACCATGTAAAGTAAATTTGATACCTATATAAGGGTATATACAAGATTCCATGGCTTGAATGAGGGTGCATATTTGGGGAATGATTACCATGTAATTTGTTAGATCGATGTGTTTGAAGATAAAATTGAAATGTGTTATCTGAAATGATACCACAAAGAATCTTGTGCTACCACTAAGCATCATAAACAATCACCAGGAATCAAGGTCAGCCAATAGGTATTCCACCTCCAATTTCTACTATTGGTTATGATACCACTAGTATCTATCGTGACTTTATCTTAAGCAATGATATTATAAACATAGTAACTATATATTTATCTCAAGATTAAATTCCATGAATTGACCATTTATAAAGATGAAGATATGTGTGGTTAAATAGAGAGTATCTTCTCTTACATGCATGATAGGATAGTGAGTTTGAATTATTGATCTATGCATTCATATCAATCAAGTGAAATAGGCATATGTAGATTTTAATAGATAATTTTACTGATATGAGTTCTATACTTATTAAATAAATAGTAATACCTAAATAATTTAGGTATTTATTTAAGGATGTCAAGTCATTTTTTATTTCATGAAAAAATGGGTATTCATGGTATTAATGGTTTCCCCTCATACATTAACTGTCCATAATGCATGCACACTATGGGCATGTGCATAACGGTTAAAGAAGTAGGATACCTGAATTCCTGTTAAAATTAATAATGGGTATTGAAGGTGAAATAATACCCATTATAATAAAGAATTATGGATATTTATGATGATCGAATTATTTAATTATTTAAATGAATAATATCACAATATAAGCTCATGATTTGTGCAAAACATTGTGATTTGTGGTAATTGATTAATGTAAGCAATGTGAAAAAGATGAGGAAAAAGACCCAATCCTATTAGATATTTCAGTTAGAAATTATTGGAGGAATTATTCTAGGATATTAAATAAGAAATAATGGCCAGAACAATTTAGGAGAAAATTTGAGAGATAATTATCAAATTATAATGAGTAAATATCCTACTATATATGATAATACTATTTCGATATTCATAGAAAATTACATTAATAATAATGAGTATTACATTCATGATATTATTATTATGAATATAAATGATATATGTAGGTGATGAATATTATATAGAGTATAGATATAACTCTTGTTATTTTTTCTAGATTGTTTTTAAAAAGATCGGAATATATTTCTATTGAAGTCAGAAGGATTCAATGCTGAGAAATACTTCAATAAGGAGATAATATGTGGTTCACCATTTGAAGGAATTGAAGGTGTGTTTCAAGATTAGTGGTGCTAAAATTTATTATTTGTTATTGATGATTGTGAAGTAATAAAAAAGTGAAGAAGATTCAATACAATTATAGAGGAAGATTACTCTGCATAAAAACAATGAATTTCTACTATAGGATAAATAAAAATAAAAATGAGTTATGAAAATGGGGTCCATCCAATTACTGAAGAGGCTCATGGATGGGGAGTTTAGCTTTTCAATGATAAGATAAGATAATAGGAGGTTCTATCAAACCAATGTGGAAGAGTTGGATTGTTGGGGGGTATAACTAGGATAAACTGAGGATTGAATACTATGTTTCTTAACCATATGTTGCCTAAAAAATTGTAATTGATGAAAATTTTATAGTGGAGAACTTGTATTGGGGGGTCTAACCAACACATAAAAGACTCGTATTTTATGTTGAAACTTGTTGATATTATTTTCTAATCTATCCATTATTAAAATTGAACATAATGTTATATTAAGAAATAATTTTAAGAGGATTGAGACCCTTAACAAGTTCATGAGTTTGAATTGAATGAAAAGGAATTCATGAAAAGAACCCAATTTTTCCCACCACCTATCAATGGACAATCTGGTGTAGGGAACCATACTGTACTATATGGTATGATATTGTTTCATGTTGTGAGGAAGTTTAAAAGGATCAAAGTGAGGATAGGGTTGTTAGGTATTATGGTGATTTAGAATAGGGGTGTTGTAGAGTTGGGTGTTATGGAGGAAGGAAAATAGTGCACTAAAATAGTGTTACATTACGTGATGAAGAGGAATAAGGGTAGGGAAGTTATGGTCAAGAGTTCTTATAAGCGTTCTAGGGCATGGGGAGAAGAGAAGAAGTGGGATTAGAGGCTTGATGATAGGATCCAGAGAGAGGGACAATAATGATGGAATAAGTGATGGAGAATCATGATGGTTGTGGTGGGAGAAAAGGAATGATAATGTCACGATCTAAGGAATATTTATCTAGAAAATAAATTAGATAGATATTTTCTGTATTTTCACTATAATGGAAATGGTTTTAGACTAAAATTATTACAATATTCTTCTCTATGCATTGTTAAAATTTATATAAAAAAACATGCATGTTTTTAATGTTATAAATATAATAATATATATAAATTAACAATATAAATTAAGTGTGTGTATGTTGTTATATATAATAAATAACAACATAAAACTTGTTTTATTAAAAAACACTGTACACATTTTGGATTAATGATAGAGATAGAGATCGATGCCCTGCAACTAATTCCCCAACTACTTGAGTCAGTAATGAAAACAATACCGAATTTCCTCTATAATAGAGAAACAATCCATTGATGAATAATGAGAAACCCCTTCCATATCTAGACCATAGTGAAATATTCTAAACTCATCAACCTAAAATATCAAATCAATTTAACAATTTCTTATACAATCTACTATATAGAGTAATTCACCTTAAAAAATATTATGGTATAAGTTTCATTCTTAATTAAAGTATTTCTAAGAGTCATGAATCATAATATTTACAATAATAGGCCTCCTTTATACCCACATATAATTTTTTTGAAAAAAAACTATTTTATTTGAAGTAAAATCATGCCTAATAATTTGATTTCTACCACACCTTATATTTTTTGTTTTAATATCTATTAGTTCTTTATCTCTTGATAAATTTTATTTATCAAAGATTTTTTTGGCATCCATTGATATAAAATACTAATAGATATGTCCAGATTTGAAGAAAGGGATTGATGTTTTATACTTTCATTAATGTCTTTTATCTTGGATATATTGATATTTATTATTTTACCTATCTTTATTTTGGGTAACTAATTGAGAATAAAGTTTATCCATTTTTGGAAGTAGTTTGTTGAGTTTCGATATAATTTTATACAAAAAATATTTATGAAACTAAAATATTATATGAATTTTAATATATATTTTCATTACGTTAACAATAAAAATATTAATTAAATTTATAATAATACAATAAATGAATTTTAGTAATATTCATCCCCAAAATTATCCAATGGAATCATACATATGTGTTAAGAAATGGCATAAAAAATTAATAATTTTTCATACATGGGAACCTAGTTCATGGTAGTTGTTTTAATTCTATCTCTTATTCCTATAATTAAGGAAAAAAAACTAATCACAAAAATGGTTAAAAAATATTTAATATGCCTATAAACTCAGTCATGGTATATAAAAATTGTTACCATTCTTTCCAAATCTCTCTCCTACTGGTCTCACTTAAACAAGTGTGTATTCTTATTATTTTGTTTTTCTATAAAACTAGTCATTTCAACATGTGACATGAAATAAATTAATGAATATAATACCTTTATTAAATAATATTTTTATTGAATAAAACTCTTATAGAAACCATGTGATCAATATGGAGATCAAACTCCCTTCAGGAGTAGTTTGTGTGGTTTTGCCTGGCGATTAGACTCCCAAACTCAACTCTATCAACTTCCCTCATTTCAACTTGTATTGAATTTTCCCTTTTCAAAATTTTTATCATTATTCATTTCTAATTATATTAAATAAACTAAATCCCCTTTGATAGTTTTCTTCTATTACCTTCAATTTTAGAGATTAAAATCTTGACCTCTACTCTATCAACTTCTTTATTTGAACTTCTATTTTTGATATTAAAATCCTTAACTCATCACAGTCATATTTCCTCTTGATCATTCTTATATTTTTATTTATAATTACTAAAAAAATTAATCTTTTCTATTTTAGTCATTTGTATATACTCAACTTTTCATATCTCCTCTCAAGCTTCTACACATGCCACCATAAGACACATTTCTAATTTCTATTTGGTTGTAGTTCAAACTGAAGTGAAATAAAATTATTTATTAATATTTTCAAACCATAAAATGATATATATGTTTTATATATTTTTTTGAAGAAGTTTTATCACAATTTTAGTGTTCTATTGGATCACCATTTCTAAAATTATATTTTCATTAATTGGGTGTGGCATAGATGATTCTGGTCTGGAATTTTCAAAACCTTATGGACTTGAATATATGGATATCATTTACCTTATAAAAAATTTAAAACATGGAAGAATATTGTATTATAAAAGTGAGTGATATTTTTACCCATCTATCACATTGAAAAAAATAATATGTTTATAGGAGTACTAGTTGAATTATTTATTTTACAACAAAAATACATTATGAGTAGCTGGTGAACCCTTTTTAAATGATAATAAAATTTCACATTGAATCATACTTAGTGGTAGATTAACTAAGAGAAAAATGAATATTTTATAAACTATCATTTATTATAATCCCATTGAATATTTTAATTCATGAAAAAAATAATCACTTTTAGGGTTTTGAAATACTATTATAGGGTTTATGATGAGGTGGAAATAATACAAAATTCTCCTGGTGGGATTTTAAGGTAATTCCCAGTAGTAGAAAGCATGTTTGAAAATGATGGTATAATTTAGCCTCCTTAGTAAAAAATAAAATAAAATGCTTAGTAAAATGAGTTTAGATGAATTCACTCTCCTAATACCAGCATTGATTTATTTTAAAGATTTTTTTCACATGAAGTTGACTGAAACCTTTTTTTATTTTAAAACTACGTAACATCCTTGATTTCTATATTAGTGGAAACACTATAGTATATTTTACTATAATATTTTATTAGGAAACTTCATTTATTTATAATTAGTTTTTATGTGATAGTACTATGAGTATTTTAGGGGGACCATATACTTATTTTCCCTACAGGATTTTAACGAGTATGCGTAATTTCTATTCTATCTCTTTTATATTCCTATTCTTTCAATTATTCCCTCCCATTTAAGATTAAATCCAATAAAACACCCTTAATATCTACGTAAGGATATATGTTATTGGCACTACAATCAACAAGACCAATTCTCATCATCAACTCTTAAATAGTATCCTCTCTCATGAACAAGAACTATTATTAAGATATTTATCGCAATCAATTGTATCAAAAAATATTTGTAACTCTAATTTTATTTTAATATATATATGCTTATTTTGATCTTTTAGAGTGAAATCTCGTGGAATTAGTGAATATCAAATATATGAAAATCTTAAATGATAAAAAATATAATGATTATATACTATTATGGTTCAGACCACAGAATGTCATTTATTTGTTACAATTCAAATTTCTAATATTCGTTAGCATTTCTACCACTCCCCCCAAGTAAAAGGTAAAATAAGTGTGATTGTTTACTTATATTAAACATAGATTTTAGTTAAATATTCTAATATTTTGTTTTCATACTCAACTTAATTATTTTTTATGGTATTAAATGGTCATCATATTCAAACATATGTTTCCATATTTTTTCATGATAGTAAACTTAGTAGCATTTGGTTAAATCATGTCCTACACTATGTTTTTCTCAATAAAATCCATTTTCATTCCCATATTTTACACATGAAATATTAAAATTGGTATTTTTTAAAAAATATATATTGAAAGTATAATAATATATTTGTATTAAATATAATCATTCCGAAAATATTTCATAATGTATATGTCTTAATTTTCCTTTACTATTACATGGTTTTACTATTGACATTCTATAGTGGAATTAATATATTGCATTTATTTTTATTTCCCTACAATATATTATCCTCAAATAAAATTAATTTATACTTGTCTTCACATGTTCTTCTATTACATAATTGGTGAAATATTATTATTTGAATTATTTTACTTGTTTTACCTTATGATCAATGTATCCACACTGAGAGGGGGTGAATAATTGTGGTTAGATTTTATTAATTGAAACATTTCTTTTTACCCATTCACCTATTAGGGATAATTGTTCTCAGAGTCAATTTTTCTCACATTTTACTTATTTGAAATATGAATATAAAAACCCAAACATAGGGAGAACAAATTTTAATGAGTTTTGATCACATAATGTCAGTACACCCTCTATGTATGGTCATTGTTATCTCACAAACACACAACCAGTTTTTTATTATCAAAATATACCATGGGCATGGTGATGGGATTTAACCTATAAATAACTAAAATATATTCACAACATCAACTATCATAATAAGAACATACATTATCTTCTTTAAACTCTTGAATTAACTAGTTTTTCCTTCTAAAATAAACATATTCAGTTAGCTCCGCCTTGAAGTAGATCAAGAGTAATTATATGTGTCTTCTATAATTTTATAAATTAGATCTTCTGCCTTTTTTAATTAGTAATATTTATATTTTTTACCCTATTATTATTGTTTCAGAGTAATCTCTTTGGTTTTCTCACATGTTCTTGAAAATATTTAACCGATATGATAATAAATAAAACTAGTTTCAGATATCATTTCTTTTTTATCTTCTTCTTTAACTCATGAGATACTCATTATTGGTAGGTTAGTTTCTCTATTTGATTTTCATTCAACAATAATAATATCCATAGTAAAATTCAATGCTTATATCCCCTTTTTTTGATGATAATAGAATATTTAAACCATTAAAATTTATATGTCTCTTTTTCTATAACTTTTCTTTAACACCACATGGGTATATATAAGTCAATATTAAATCATACAGATATTTCCAAAAAAAATTAATTTTTAATACATTAATAATTTATCAACATGTTCTTTATATTTCATCTCATTCAATCTGTCATCTTTCTAATTTAATATAGTTAATGAAATAATAATAAATCATATAGTCTTATCCTTTATAAATCCATTCTAAATATCCATATTTAAATAAAATGACATATAAAACAAAAATATCCTCATAAATCCTCATTTAAATCTCCTTGAATTATGAAAAAAAATTCTCAATTAACAATTATTCAAAAAATGGCTTCACATTATGTCCAATATCCAAAACATTATAAGAGTTTAATCTATATGTGCATTAAAACATACAACAAAAACACTTTTTTAGTCTTTATTTCATTGCACAACCCTCCTTCTTTACAACTCTAAAATACATCATATTAACTCATATATAATCAAAAAAAATATTTTCGATACTAAAATCATTTATAAATAGTAAAAAAAATTTGTATAGGTCTAACGATTCACCTAGAAACAAATTTTTAATCTTATAAAACTCATTAAATATTCTTGTAAATATCTTAAAACATCTAGATTTATCTTACATGATCAGTTATAAATTTTATTTAATTGGATGCAACATCCATTTCCTCTTAAATAATTCCTAAGTTATACTTACACTAATTTAAAGTTCTTCTACTTAATATAACATGGAAATAATTTACTCATACATAGATGAAAAATAATCCAATATTATCATCCATTAATTGAATGCACACTGATATAACCTCTATTTCCATAAAATTATTCTTATGTACCCTGAATTTAAACATATATTGCCCATATGTTGTGTCACAAACACTAATGTAACACCTAAAATCTAGTGTTACTCATACACATAGTTTGATTAATATTATGTTGAATCATGTCATCCATATGTATCCAATGTTTTATTAAATTCAAAAAAAATCTTCAACTCCATTATATTAACATCCTTCTCATTATCACTCCAATCAACTCATAACCTCTTCAAAACAATTTAACCCACTTTAATCAGATCTATAATAAGTAAAATAGTATAATTATTTCAACATACCTTCATAAAACCCTTTCATAAAATTCATAAGTAACATGAAACACCTATTATCTCTAATATTTTCAAACTAATGAAAATGTTATTCAGAATAGATTTTTAGCCAGTAATATTATCACACATTATCTTGTAGTGTTAAAAAATTATAGTATTTAATTAAATTGAAACATTATTGCCTAAATTAATATTTAACTACCTCAAGTTCTAATTTTCTTCCTGAAACCCAACCAATGTATTAATTTTGACTTTTCCCAATAGATGCAATTATTGATTCTTCAAATTAGATTCAAATTAATCGGCATTCTCAAACCTGAAAAATAAATTTTATATATGAAGTTTCAATTTAAAAAATCACATTTCAATGGTCTTTTACACCTCTTAATAAATTTATAACTATCTTAATATCAAGATTATAGGAAGAAAATCACATTATATTTTCCCCCTTATTTTCAATAATTCTTTTTTATCAAGATATATAGTATAGATGGAATTCTAAAGGCAATATCCAAGGTACTCTATAATATTCATCTAATATTTCGTACTCAACATATATTTTCACCTTTATTGGGTATGTCACACTTCATATTATCAACACATATGCTTGGGTAATTCAAACTTTTTCAAATATTTTCTTCTCCATGAATATTGACATTAATACTTATTGATGAAAAATATAACATAATACAAATAAGTTCAAAAATTTACCCCTATATATTTTTTTCAATGCTCATAAACAAATTACATTTCAATGCTTCCTCAACAATATTCTTCTTCTATATCCATTTTATTAAAAATTAATAAAAGTATGATACATAATTGTTATTAATCAATTAATCACCTCTATGTATAATTGATATTTCTTGGTATAGAAAAAAATAGTGACTAACCAACATCCCAAGACTTGTTTTCCCACTACCATGTATCCCTAAAGGACAATTAATATTTCATGTTGTTGAGACCTCTGGAAGATTGTTGAATTCTTCCTATGATTACTGTTTTAATAATCACAAATCATCAATTACTTAATCCGGTTGGATTTCTCATATACATAATCACAATCTCTTGGTGAATCTGTGTATATTGGCTGGATCATGTTTTTATCTCTTTGTTATTGATTTAAAAGTATTCTGGAAGTCCTCTATATCAAAGGACAACGGTCGCACCGATCCATATAAAAGGACAATGGTCGCACCGATCCATATCAAAGGACAAAGGTCGCACCGATTCATATCAAAGGACAATGGTCGCACCGATTCATATCAAAGGACAACGGTCGCACCGATCCATATCAAAGGACAACGGTCGCATCGATCCATATCAAAGGACAACGGTCGCACCGATTCATATCAAAGGACAACGGTCGCACCGATCCATATCAAAGGACAATTGTCTCACTGATGCTAATAAAATGAGTCATCGATCATGACACACCGATGCTGATCAAATGAGTCACCGAAGATGACACACCGATGCTGATCAAATGAGTCACCGAAGATGACACACCGATGCTGATCAAATGAGTCACAGATCATGACACACCGATGCTGATCAAATGGGTCACCGAAGATGACACACCGATGCTGATCAAATGCGTCACCGAAGATGACACACCGATGCTGATCAAATGAGTCACCGATCATGACACACCGATGCTGATCATCTGAGTCACCAAAGATGTCTCACTGATGCTGATGCTGATGACCTACCGATCACTTGACACACTGATATCCATAAACAGCTGTTTGAATTTCTTTATCTTTATTTAATCTAACCAACGGTCATATTAGGAATATTTTAAATGCTCTGTCATTTATTCAATGTTTGTTGTTGGATGTCAGGGAACCGTACCTCGTACCTGCAAAAAGAAATCATTTCTTTTGTCGGAGCACATGCTTAAAATAAAGGAAGGATGTGCTACTGCAAATCTCGATAGAGTGAGAGACACATAGACGAATAAAAAGACCGCAAGGTGTGCTGGAAGAACAATGAAGTGTGAATGCAAAGAGACGACTAAACTTACATGAGGAACTCATTCATCACTACTCACCAGTGAAGAGCTGAGAAAGTGAACATAACACAAGAGCTTGATCGACTGTCTCTACACCTGGAAATCAAGGAAACAGACGATACTCTATTTTCTAGAAAAAAACTAGAAGAGGACTCAGAGTGAATTCTGATCAATAAAAGGAGTCCATAACTGCACGACAATCACTAGAGCCATTCCTAAACTCTAAACATTTTCTCTGTGATGTATCTTTTCTATATATTGAGTAGTGTGTGTTATATGCTGAATTTTTACACACACACTGTCTCCTGTACTCAAATTGGAGGATTTTTAAATCCTCACTCACCTCTCTTACAATTTTTATTTCCCACTGAGAAAGTTGTAGAGGCCGTGTGACCTGAACAGCTAGTTGTTGTTGTGTTTGTTCCCACGAATAACTGTGGTAGAGGTCTTGGACCTGGACAACTGGTTGCTGTTGTTATCCCCGATCCAGGGTGTGGATCATCTTTTTATAAAAGCTTTTGAGAGGACTAAGTCTCAGCTTGAGACTGAACCTCTTGGTTATGTCTACTATGCTATATCTTTCAAAGTTATTCTTTTATTCCACTGCTAATTTCTTTAAAACCAAAACTGTTTTAAAGTCACTTTGATAATTAAATTCTTAAGTGTTTATATCAGTTATTATTCAGTAAGTTGGTTTCAAAAGTTAATCAACCTTTCTGTTTTGATTAACTGGGAAATAATCAATCCCTTGAGAACCCAACCAAACCCTTACTTTGATATAAATTAACTACAGTTTAATTCAGTATTTTATTTGGGGGTTTTTAAGACAAAGTTTTTAAAATAGAAATTTTAATTGGAACTCAATTCACCCCCCTCTTGAGTATCCACTCCGACCAACAATTGGTATCAGAGGTTGCTTTAAATATTTTCTAAAAGTACTCTATTTTTCAACTGTGATTTTAGTTGTATTTTAAAGTTATTAAAATTTCTATTATTTCTAAACTTTTATCTCTTTAAAATATTTGCCTTAAATAAGCTATCATGGATAATAGAGTTGAAGGTGTTGCTACCAATATACTACCATTTTTCAATGGCACTAACTATGCTCAATGGAAAATCAAGATGAAAATTCATTTAGAAAGCATGGGTTTTGATATTTGGACTACTATAGAATCTGAATACAAAATACCAACTACTGTTAGAACTACTTGGAATTAAGCTACCAAGACAACCTACAATAATAATTATAAAGATATGAATGCTTTATACTGTGCTCTAGGAGATGAGTAATTTAATAGAATAACTGCTTGTAAAACTGGTAATGAAATTTGGGATACCTTAGCTGTTTCTCATGAAGGAACAACTAATGTTAAGGAAATGATATTGAATACCTATACTATTAAGTATGATAATTTTAAGATTAAGCCTGATGAACCCATTTCTGATATGTATCTCAGGTTCAATGAAAATTTTAACACAATGACTTCTCTGGGAAAGGATATTCCAGCAAAGGAACAAATCATGAGAATTTTGAGATGTCTACTTGAAAGATGGAGAGGAACCTCTGTCTCCATTAGAGAATCCTGTGACATTGGAGAACTGCCAGTCAAAGAACTAATTGGAAAACTGATTATGTATGAAGAGGAACTCAAAGTAAACAAAAGAAGAAGATAATGAACCTAGAAGGAAGTCTGTTGCCTTCAAAATTACAACCTCAAAGAATAAGGATAAGGAAAATCTTCAAGCTATCAATGAAAGTTCAAGCTATGAAGACAGTGAAAGTGCTTCTGATAGTGATGCTGAGATGACTCACATTGCCAGAATATTTAAAAAAATTATAGGAAGAAGAAGTTTTTCAGAAAGTCAAACTACAAAGGTAAGTATGGCAACGAGGGACATAGGAAAAAGGATTGGAAGAAATCTGACAAATCAGATGAAGTGGTCTGTTATGAGTGAAAAAGGAAGGGACACATTAAAGCAGATTGTCCAAAGCTGAAATACAAGAAGAAGTATGAATACAAGGATAACAAGTATAAGAAAGCCATGAAGGCTACTTGGAGTGCTTCTGAGGACAGTTCTATTGAATCTGATGTTTCTGAAACTGAACACAGAAACAAGGAAAACATGTGATTTATGACAAACACTTCTGAGGTAACTTCAGAAACTCCTACTTCTTATTCATATTATTCTAGAGATGATTCTGAATGTGATAACATGTCTAAATCTAAACTGTTTTAAATTGTGATATGTTAGAAGAAACATGTAATGAGATGAAATACAAATACAAAGGTTTAAAGAAACAATATGCTTTAACTGTTAAAAATAAATATGATCTTGATATTGAAATGGAAAAGAATGATCAGTTGATTAAAGAGAATACTGAACTAAAATTATCCAATGAGACACTCAAGAAAGACTTACAGAAATTTAAAAATAGTAAAGATACTCTTACTCAGATGTTAGGTAAGAAAATTGCACCTAGATACACTACTGGTATAGGATACCAACCTGGACAAAGGAAGATTACCAAAACTAAATTCATTCCTAAATCTGGACAGAATGTAGCTAGTTCTGAAACTTCATATGCTTCAACTAGATATATTCGTAGTTATGGATCTAATAAGGTTTACCATTCAAAATCTGTTGATTCTACAAAGTTTATGAGACCCATAAGACAAATTTGGGTACCAAAAGCTCTGATTGATAACCTGTCTGGACCCAAGAAGATTTGGGTACCAAAATCATTTCCTATCTAAATCTATTTTGTAGGGAACCTGCTTAAAGAGCTCCTATAAAATGTCCTAATATTTGGACAGTGGATGTTCAAGACATATGTCTGGAGACTTCTCATGCTTTAAAAGCTTAGTTACAATTGATGGAGGGTTTGTCACCTTTGGTGATAATTCTAAAGGGAAAATCATCGGCTTAGGCCAGATTGGTAACACTGACTCCGTAAAAATTTCTAAAGTTTTATTTGTTGATGGACTTAAATACAATTTTTTAATTATTTCTCAGTTATGTAATGATTGTTTTTATATTAAATTTTAAAATGATTCTTGCAATGTTTTTAATTCTAAAAATGCTTTAGTGTTTTCTGCTTTGAGAAATGAAAATGTTTATGCTGTTGATTTAAATTCTTTAGCTAAGCAAAATATTACTTGTTTAAATGCTTTTAATAAAGAGTCTTGGATTTGGAACAGAAGATTAGGACATTGAAATGTGCATTCACTTAGAAAACTTGCTAGGAAGAACTTAGTTAGAGACCTACCCAAACTTAAATTTACAACAGACAAAGTTTGTAATCCCTGTCAAAAGGGAAAGCAACATAAAGTTTCTTTCAAATCAAAGAAAGAAGTTTCAACTTCTCAACCTCTCAAGTTGGTTCACTTGGATTTATTTGGACCTTCTAGAGTTTCTAGTTTAAATGGGAAGCATTATGTCTATGTTATAGTAGATGACTTTTCTAGATACACATGGGTATATTTTCTAGCTCACAAAAGTGAAGCTTGTTCTTGCTTTGTTAAATATTCTAAGTCTGTAGAGAACCTTAGTGGACTTAAGATTAAAACCCTGAGAAGTGATCATGGTCATGAGTTTGAAAATCATGAGTTTGAATCTTACTGCTCACACAGTGGCTATAATAACAATTTCTCTGCCCCTAGGACACCTCAATAGAATGGTGTAGTAGAAAGGAGGAATTGAACCCTGCAAGAAATTGCTAGGACTATGCTTAATGAATATGACCTACCTGTTTACTTTTGGGCTGAAGCAGTCAATACAGCTTGTTATGTTATTAATAGAGTCTTGATCAGATCTGTTCTTAAAAGGACCCCTTATGAGTTGTGGAACCATAGGAAACCTAAGGTTAACTACTTCAGAGTTTTTGCCTGGAAATTCTTTATTCTGAACACCAAAGACAATCTTGACAAATTTGCATCCAAGAGTGATGAAGGAATTTTCCTAGGATACTCTATTTCTAGTAAAACCTATAGAGTTTTCAATAAAAGTACCAAATGTGTGGAAGAATATGTTCATATCAAATTTGATGAAACTGATCCACATGAACCTAAGACCTCTCTTGAAAATATTGAAGATGATCTCTCTGGTTTGAACCTTAATGATAAAAATAGTGGACCTGTAGTTAAAACATCCAGTTCTGTAAATTTGCCAGACCCTTCTTCTGTTGAACCTCAACCTGTAGATGAATCTGAAATCTCGAGCCCTACCTTTTCTAGATCAACTAGAATTCTGAAGAATCATCCTTTAGATGTTGTTGAAGGAAATATTGATAGAGAGACACAGACTAGAGCTTCTCTTAGAAATCAGGTTGAACATCAAGCCTTCTTGTCACAGCTAGAACCTAAAAATATCAATGATGCTATCAATGAAGAATTTTGGGTAATGGCTATGCAAGAAGAACTAAATCAATTTGAAAGAAACAAAGTCTGGAAATTAGTAGAAAGACCTAAGGACACTATAACCATAGGCACAAAATGGGTGTTTAGAAACAAAGTTGATGAATCTGGAAACATCATTAGAAACAAAACTAGGCTAGTTGCACAAGGTTACAATCAAGAAGAAGGAATTGACTATGAGGAAACCTTCGCACTTGTAGCTAGATTAGAGGCTATTAGGATCTTACTTGCCTATGCATCACATCTGAATTTCAAGTTATATAAAATGGATGTGAAAAGTGCTTTTTTAAGTGGTTTTATTGTTGAAGATGTTTTTGTAGAACAACCACCTGGTTTCACAAATCCTCATTTTCAAAATCATGTCTTTAAACTTTCTAAAGCTTTATATGGTTTAAAACAAGCTCCAAGAGCTTGGTATGAAAGACTTTCAAACTTTCTTATTTCAAAAGGATTTACAAAAGGAATATCTGACCCCACTCTTTTTATAAAAAGGATATCAAAAGATGTGTTAATAGTACAAATCTATGTTGATGATATTATTTTTGGATCTTCTAAAAATTCTTTGTGTACTGAATTTTCACAGGTTATGCAAAATGAGTTTGAAATGAGCTTAATGGGAGAGCTTAAGTATTTTCTTGGATTTGAAATCTTTCAAACTAAATATGGTATTATTATAAATAAAAGTAAATATACTAAGGATTTATTAAAACGTTTTGGCCTAGATAGTATTAAGGAGTGTGATATACCTATGAGTACTACCTGTAAATTGGATATTGATGAAACCGATAAACCAGTTGATCAAACTAATTACAGAGGTATGATTGGGAGTTTACTGTATCTTACTGCTAGTCGACCAGATATTATGTTCAATGTATGTATATGTGCTAGATTTCAAGCTAATACAAAATAATTACACTTACTGGCTGTTAAAATGATTTTTAAATATCCTAAGTATACTGTGAATTTATGTTTGTTTTATCCAAAAGGACAATCATTTGACCTAACTAGTTATTCAGATGCTGACTTTGTTGGATGCAAGTTAGATAGGAAAAGAACATCTGGAACATTTCATTTACATGGAAAATCGCTAGTATCATGGTGTAGTAAGAAACAGAACTCAGTTGCATTGTCTACTGCAGAAGCAGAATATATTACTGCTGGTAGTTGTTGTGCACAGATTCTGTCGATGAAACACACTTTATTGGACTATGGATTTGATTTTAAACAGGTTTCAATTAACTGTTACAATACTAGTGCAATCAACATATCTAAGAACCCTGTGTCTCACTCTAGGACTAAGCACATTGATATCAGACATCACTTTCTAAGAGATCATTATCAGAAAAGTGATATTTCTCTAGAATTTATTAGTTCTGAACATCAATTAGCTGATATTTTTACAAAGCCTTTATGCTATGAAAGAATGAATTTTATTAAACAAGAATTGTGTATGATAGATCTGTGAAACTGATCTGTGAAACTGATCTGTGAAACTGATCTATGAAACTGATTTGTGAAACCTGTGAAACTGATCTGTGAAACTGATCTGTGAAACTGATCTGTGAAACTGATCTGTGGAACCGATCTGTGGAACAGATCTGTGGAACCGATCTGTGAAACCGATCTGTGAAACTGATCTGTGAAACTGATCTGTGAAACGGATCTATGAAACTGATCTGTGAAACCAATCTGTGAAACCGATCTGTGAAACCGATCTGTTAAACCGATCTGTGAAACCGATCTGTGAAACCGATCTGTGAAACCGATCTGTGAAACCGATCTGTGAAACCAATCGGTGAAACCGATCTGTGAAACCGATCTTTCTTTATATTACTTTTTATTTTTTTGTGATTAATTGACTACTTTTATCTTTATTATGGGAACCCTAAATGATGAAATAAATGATACCCAACTATTTCTATTCCCCAAACCATCGACCTTTCATTTCTTTCCCACCAAACCTTATTTCCTCTCTTCTCCTCCACTTCAAACCTTCGAACTCCTGCTTTCCCCAGAATCGTCAAATGGCTAAGCAGAAGAGACAAAGCAAAGGATCAGAAAGTCTTGTACCTTCAAAGCATGTTCGAGGTGAGTCGAGTAGTACCACTCAAAGATCAGTAAATCCGAACTTGGAAACTCGGATTGTTGCTGTAGAAAAGGAAGTCAGCTCCGCCTGGCTTTTGACAAGTAAGTCGCTATTATTACAAGTTTTAGATTCGCAAGGATGGAAAGCCTGGTTTTCAGATAACACTCGTGTATACTACCCAAAGCTAGTGCATGAGTTTTATATAAATATGCAAGTTAATTTAGATGGTGTCGAGGCTGCCAGAATGTCTTCTGTAGTGAAAGGAAAGAAAATATCTTTTTCGTCTAAACAATGGGATGAATGTTTGAATGTACCCCATGAGGGTCGGTATGAGGATTATGCTGGAAACATTACTCCAACCACTGAATACTTATCTTATGATTTAGCTTTGGAGCTTTTGACTGGAAATAGAGAGTCAAGGAGAATCATAGCCTCAGAGCTGGATGGTGAATATAGACATCTCTTTAAGTTCATTCAGCACCAAATTTTCCCCAAGAAAGGAGATTTTGCTGCTATAATATACCAGGATGTTTTTCTATTGTTTTTAATAAAAAACCATGAGAAGATCAATTTGTGTAGATATCTAATGGTGCACATATCTGGAATGGTGAAACCTTCTAAGAAAGCCACTGCCCTGTTCTATTCCAAAATGATCTCTGCTATGTTGAAGAATCTGGAATGTGTTGATGAAGCTGATGAGATATATGAATCTGATTGTGCTTATTTTGTTAATAATGAAATTTGTAAACGGATGAAAATAAACTGGAACCCATGGAAGAAATGCTGGGTTGTTGATGAGGAAAAGTTGTATGAATCTTAAAATCCCAATGATCATGGAAAGAGGCCGAAGGGTTTGAGAGACCCTGGTTTGAAATCAAATGAGGAGCCAATTTATTCTGATGATGAGGAAGAAGTAGATGTTGAAAGGAATAAAGACACTGAAGAGTCTGGTAAACAAGGGATGGAAGAAGCTGAAACAGAAGAAGGAAGTATGTCACCTCCTGATGATAGGAGTGATCCTGATACTGTGAGCCCTAAGAGAAGAATAGACTTTGGATCTGCCAGTACATCTTTACCCTTACCTGAATCAGAACCAGTTCTTGGTAATGAAGAAGCTAGTGACACTGAAGTATCTGACAGTGACGTTTCTGTGAAGAATGGAAATGAGAATGGAGATGATGATGATGGTGATAATGATGATGATGGTGATAACCGACTAGTGGATGGTCTTATTGTACCTCCAACAGAAACACATCAAACTGTACCAGGAATAGCTGCCAATGGAAAGAGAGAATCTCTTGAAATCAGTGGAAAAGAAAGTTATGATAAACCGAAATATACTCTGTGTGCTGCTGTCTGGGATGATTACCCTGGTTTTGCTGTTTTGGGTTTAGAGTATTCTGAAGAAGAAGAAGAATAATCAAAATCTACTGCGGTTATGATGGAAAGCCAACCAGTTGAGGCAAGGTCTTCTCATATTGTTGATACTACAGGTGCTCATCTACATAGTTCTATTGTCTCTCAGTCTGATTTTGATAAGTTCAAAAGTGAGTTGCTTACTGCAGTGAGAGATACAGTCAGAGAAGAGATTTCAAATGCTATTAAACCAGACCTGGCCAATACTGGTGAGTTTATTGGAAGGCACATATCCTCTCTAAATCATATTCTGAAGGATCTACAATCTGGTTTAGTTTCTTTATCCATCGAATTTAGATCCACCATCTCTGGTATGATGGAATTGTTGAGAAATCTTATTGAACATCTTAAGAAGTCCGATCTGAGAAAGTTGAAAGCTAAGATAACTCAGATAGTTGCTCAAGCCAGTACAACCAAAGTAACCAAGATCACTACTCGTGAGCTAGAGGCTCTAAGGAAGATTGTGCATGATGAATTGGCCTCCATTAGGCAAGTTCTTGATTTGGAATCGTTGAGGAAGATGAAGGAGCACAATGATCACATTCATAAGATGGTAACAGTATATTCAGCAGATGCCACTAAAGCTCAGAGAGAGATCAAGGAAAAGGTTGATCACTACTTTTCAAAAATCTATACCAAGCATGAGATGACCTCGAATTTCAAAGTGTTAGCTGAAAATCTGAGACTACCTCCAGTCACTCTAGCTTTCAAGACTCAAGTTCGATAGTTGCAAGATTTTACTCCAACCTTGGAACGATTCATGGAAAATAAGGATGATTTTGAGAAGGCTATGCAGTATAGTGCAGAAGTTATTCAGAATTTCATAAATCTTTTGAAGCCTTATCTGAATGCACAAGCCACTGCCATTGTGCTTCCTACTGCTGACCCTCTCGGTGCCTCTGATGTTGCTCCAAATCAGATCTCTATTGCTCAAGCTCTCTCTCAACTCCGACTAGTTTCTCAGCAATCTTCTCAACCAGATCCTATACCTCCCACAGAAAATCCCGGTGGCATCCTCTCTTCCAACCTCTAGAGTCATCTTACCACCGTTTCAAATTCGCCCAGTTCAACCTGCCTCCAAACCTTCCCACTTACCAACCATTGATCTTTCCGACAAGGGAAAAGCCCCGTTATTTCCCCAGAAATAGTTGTGTGTTGTTATTGATAGGGTGAACCCTGTTGTGATTGTACTATGATGTCTTATAAACTTTATTCTCTTTTCTTTTTATTCTCACTGCTGCCGTCTTTTAATCTCTTCTTTATCTGTTTTCCCTCCTTTTTGATTATCCCAAAGGGGGAGAAATCTGTATATCTGTATATCTATGGATCTATGGGAGATATGGGGGAAATGGGAGAAATCTGTATATCTATGGATCTATGGGAGATATGCAGGAGATACATATCTCAAGGGGGAGATTTATATCTTTTTTGGCAATGCTTTCATAAGTATTTAAAGGCATAAATTCAGGGGGAGATTTATATCTCATTATGTTTTTATTCTTATTATGCCTTATTATTGATGCTATATTATATTTACTTATGGATAAGCTTTGTGATTGGCTAAGATTTTTGATTATCAAAAAGGGGGAGATTGTTGAGCCCTCTAGAAGATTGTTGAATTCTTCCTATGATTGCTGTTTTAATAATCACAAATCATCAATTACTTAATCCGATTGGATTTCTCATTTACATAATCACAATCTCTTGGTGAATCTGTGTATATTGGTTGGATCATGTTTTTATCTCTTTGTTATTGATTTACAAGTATTCTGGAAGTCCTCTATATCAAAGGACAACGGTCACACCGATCCATATCAAAGGACAACGGTCGCACCGATCTATATCAAAGGACAACGGTCGCACCGATTCATATCAAAGGACAACGGTTGCACCGATTCATATCAAAGGATAACGGTAGCACCGATCCATATCAAAGGACAACGGTCACACCGATCCATATCAAAGGACAACGGTCGCACCGATTCATATCAAAGGACAACGGTCGCACCGATCCATATCAAAGGATAACTGTCTCACTGATGCTGATCAAATGAGTCACCGATCATGACACACCGATGCTGATCAAATGAGTCACCGAAGATGACACACCGATGCTGATCAAATGAGTCACCGAAGATGACACACCGATGCTGATCAAATGAGTCACCAAAGATGACACACCGATGCTGATCAAATGAGTCACCGATCATGACACACCGATGCTGATCGAATGAGTCACCGAAGATGACACACCGATGCTGATCAAATGAGTCACCGAAGATGACACACCGATGCTGATCAAATGAGTCACCAATCATGACACACCAATGCTGATCATATGAGTCACCAAAGATGTCTCACTGATGCTGATGTTGATGACCTACCGATCACTTGACACACTGATAGCCATAAACAGCTGTTTGAATTCCTTTATCTTTATTTAATCTAACCAACAATCATATTAGTAATATTTTAAATGCTCTGTCATTTATTTAATGTGTGTTGTTGGATGTCAGGGAACCGTACCTCGTACCTGAAAAAATAAATCATTTCTTTTGCCGGAGTACGTGCTTTAAATAAAGTAAGGATGTGCTACTGCAAATCTCGATAGAGTGAGAGACACATAGACGAATACAAAGACCGCAAGGTGTGCTGGAAGAACAACGAAGTGTGAATGCAAAGAGACGACTGAACTTACACGAGGAACTCATTCATCACTACTCACCAGTGAAGAGCTGAGAAAGTGAACATAGCACAAGAGCTTCATCGACTATCTCTACACCTGGAAATCAAGGAAACAGACGATACTCTGTTTTCCAGACAAAAACCAGAAGAGGACTTAGAGCGAATTCTGATCAATCAAAGGAGTCCAGAACTGCATGAAAATCACTAGAGCCATTCCTAAACTCTAAACATTTGCTCTGTGATTTATCTTTTTACATATTGAGCAGTGTGTGTTATATACTGCATTTTTACACACACACTGTCTCCTGTAATCAAATTGGAGGATTTGTAAATCCTCACTCACCTCTCTTACATTTTGTATTTCCCACTGAGAAAGTGGTAGAGGTCGTGTTACCTGAACAGCTGGTTTCTGTTGTGTTTGTTCCCACGAATAACTGTGGTAGAGGTCTTGGACCTAGAAAGCTGGTTGATGTTGTTGTCCCCGATCTAGGGTGTCGATCATCTTTTTATAAAAGCTTTTGAGAGGACTAAGTCTCAGCTTGAGACTGAACCTCTTGGTTATATCTATTGTGCTATATCTTTCAAAGTTATTCTTTTATTCCGCTGCTAATTTCTTTAAAACCAAAACTGTTTTAAAGTCACTTTGATAATTAAATTCACAAGTGTTTATATCAGTTGTAATTCAGTAAGTTGGTTTCAAAAGTTAATCAACCTTTCTGTTTTGATTAACTGGGAAATAATCAATCCCTTGAGAACCCAACCGAACCCTTACTTTGATATAAATTCACTACAGTTTAATTCATTATTTTATTTGGGGGTTTTTAAGACAAAGTTTTTAATACATAAATTTTAATTGGAACTCAATTCACCCCCCTCTTGAGTATCCACTCCGACCAACACATGTCATGGTTTAATTCTATTCCCCCCCCCCTTAATTTTAGGAAATATTCATTTAAAAGAGGGATAAGAAACTATGAAAAAAATCTCATTATAATGAAATTCATAAGTTGGTACAAAATATTATACATTCATATAAAATTATATATTCAGATTGATTTATCAAACCTTATCTTCCCCAAAGGGTTCAATATATGAAATTTTCCAACACATATAATATCTTTACCCAATAAATTCCAGTATATCAATCGCCAAGATCACATTCAAGATGGATACTTTAATAAAGCTATAAAATATTTACAATATTCAATATTCCAGCTTTCACCTATATATATCAAATTTAAATAATTAAAAAATAATAAACACAATATATATGGGAATAAGGTTGTTCACTAAATCCACTAGTGATATCCAAAGGGATGAAATTGGTTTATAAAAAAGATAACTTCTTTATATTTAGTTTCATTCATGATAGAGCTATTAATACATGATTTATTAGTTTTAAAATCAATAGACTGCAAGGGTAGAATGGTATTATTTTCTTTATTAACTATTTCTTTATGTAGAATATCTATTTCCACTTTAGAAATTAAATATCATGATCTTCTTGGTATTAGAATCATTTTCTTTGACATTACCTCTTGAGAAAGAAATGTAATCCTCAAATCCTTTAAGAAATATCCATATTTATTTCACCATTTTCACATATTATCATGTAATCCTGTGTCCCAAACTACCCCAATTGGGAATATATGTTGGGTATATAATGTATAAAATAGTAACCCCCAAGACTGCATCCAATGGGTCATGGGGTGATGACTATCATTAAGTGTATAAGTTACACAAATTTGATTCATTGTTCTTATAAATCTTAGAAATATATATAAATAAATCTCTATTAAAATCTATAATATAAAACATTAACAATATCCCAAAACAATCATATATTGTTATATAGACATAAATCCCAGTGTGAAAAATAATAAAAAATTCTTAGGATGGCATGTCTAATGGAAATACCATTCTTTGAGCTAGTAATGTTCAGTTTTTTCACTAATTCCCTCCAGGAAATCAATTAAAAAATAATTATATATGTAGGGATGAGATACATATATTCTTAGTAGTATCCTCCTTATGAAATCCCATGCACAAAGTGGGAAAAGAATACTAATTCCCAAGTGAATAAACTGCAGAACTAACAATCACCTTTAAATTCAACTACCATAAAGATTCATCAAGGCTCACTTGTCATGTATTGCATCCACATGTAATAAAATAGTATTAAATAATATAATCAAAAAGAAATATCTCACTAGTTCCCCACCCATTTTTCTCCCTCGCACTATAAGGGAAAATCTCAACGAATTCTCAAACATTTCATATAATCAAATCTATATCTACAAAAAATACATATAAATTCACATTCGATGTGGGTTAGATTACATCCCTACCTACCATAACCCGCATGAGATCCAACATGCTTTGGAAAAGGTTCACTTCCTAAAATATATAGCCATATCCATCATTGTTGGGTATTATAGACATGAAGTACATGAATCTTGATTCCTCCTCCTACCATACACATCCCCCGCCTTATACCATCATTAAAACCATAACACATCTAGAAGATAAATTGGTGGAAGGGGGAGTAGTTATACATTCATTACCTCACCAACCTAGATGTTTGGGAGAAACACCTGGAACCCAAAACCATTGGATGACCATAAGGATATCTGACTTGGGTGTGGTGCAGGTTAAAATTTTATGAAAATATAATTATAATATAGTTGGTCATAATCCCAAAATAGATGGTTTACACTAAAATAGAACTTCCAAACCTAATAAAACCACCATAGAAACATAGCCACACTCCTAGCATCAGTTTCAAGCACTAAATAGTCAAGAAAAACCAACATATCCTGAAAAACAACCACATCATCTATTAAAAAAAATCCATTTAGATATAAAATTTCGCTACTTCTATTGTTCCTATTTACCTACTCAATAAAATTATTTTTAATTAAATTATATTTTTATGGAAACCTATTATTATCCATTTCCCATCCTTTTTAAGCATTAGTAATTTTATTTAAATATATATATATATATATATTATTTATTTTCATCCCACACATGCTATGATTTATTATGTCCCTATTTACATTCCATAGCCACTCAGAAAACCAAAAAACCAACCCCACCTTAAACAAATAACCACCACATCCAATCTCATACATAATATGCCAAGAACCACTACAACATTCTGGCCATATCCCATCAATAAACATGTCCACCCATGGAAACCAATTGTATCCCTACTGGATCACCCATGGAACAACCCATAGTCAACCATAAAATAAACTCATACAAACCCCTATAATATTTCCACAAACACATCGAAAATAGAGACAATATCATGATAATTATACATTTTAATGATGGAGTTGATTCCCATTTTCATATAAGTTGTTTGTGGAAGAACACACACATCATTACCAAATTCTCAATTTCAAAAAAATAGACCTTTTATATTCTTTATGTGATTGGTATTTTATTCATAATGATTATAGTAATTAAATAAAAATAATGAATCTCAATTCTAAGAAACAATAAAAATTCATATGCAACAATAATGAATAGCTCAAAATCACATATAAAATATCATAAAAGAATGTAAACACATGTTTATTAGACCTTATAATAAATTTTTATTATATTTTTTTTGTCATTATATTAATAATTATCTTCACCCAAACCAAGAAAAAACAAGATAATTCCAATTTATTACAGAAACTCCGCCACTAAACACTTCATCCTAGGAATCCAATGATAGATCCTCAAGGAATATTGTATCCTATAAATACTAAGATTCACTACCAAAGATGAACTATAGGACACATATAGAACCTCCTCATTAATCAGAAACAAAATAAAAAATATCCCATAGAACAACAGTCATTGTCGAATACACTCAAATCATACCTTCATAGAATCATCGTGAAATGCACGGTCTCATGTCACCTATACAATAGAGTATCCCTTCTAATAATCCTATATTTATTTTATTATGAATGAATTTATTTTCATATGGAATAAGAAACCTATACCACTTTAATTATTTATATCAAGATGTGACATTACATGATCCTTGGGTCCTCTTCAAACATCCTTGGACTTCTGAGAAATATATCCCCAAGTATTCTTTCTTAGTATAACAGAAACTGTTTCCACCTTCATTAGGGTATAGGATATCTCAAAGTGTTGTTATCAAAACAACTCCATCTACTACTTTGGACACAAATTTAGATCCTGTTAATATAAAATATCACTCAGGAACTTTTTATCTATGATTGAAGACAAAGTGATCACTAATTAAGTAATGTATTCACAGCCTCGAAACAAGTAGTTCCACTTTTAACTCATGATAATGGGTAGAATTTTGATAATCATAGGGATTTAATAACCTAGACCCATCAAATATTACTTCCCTCTACCACACCCTGAAAAAACCCAAACTTAGATGAGAAGAATCACTAAAGACCCCAAATATCAACACCACCACAGGAAACCAAAGGATAGGAATAATGATCACCCTCGTCTTTAGGTATTTGAAGGATTTATCAAAATGATAATTCTAAATAAATTCATGTAATTTCTCATTCATGTATTTCAATGGGGTCATAATCCAAAAACAAATTCGACACAGACATATAATAATTATACATGAGACCAAGGAAGCTACACATATCTACAATAATTTTAGGTGATATATGAGGAACAAAAACCATGATATTTAAAGGGTAAACTACCACTCACTATTGGGACACTAAACTTATGAGAATATGTATCTCTCATGTACAAGACATACACTTGAAACATTTCTATAAATCTTGTGGATCAAAAAGACTTATAAATTTATCCTAAGATTCTTGACATGTTCCTCATCAGATATTGAGTACATGAGTGAGTCATCGATCAAAAATACTATGAACTGATATAAGAACACATAGAACTCAGAGTTCATGTTACCCAAAAAATAGATTTAGAATTATTATAATGGAATGAAATAACCACAAAATCAAACTGATCATATCATCACCTAAATAAATTATTTGATATATCCTCCCATTTCACTCTCATTTTGTGGTATCCAAACTGTAGATCAATATTTGAAAAACAGTTTGATCCCTCGAACAAATCAAATAAATATTCTATTATTATGGGAGTATAACATTTCTTGACTTTATCCTAGTTTAACTACTAGTAGGATATGAACAATCTCAGACCACCTTCCACATTTTTTTTTCAAATAACACTAAAGAACCCCATGGTGATACACATGGAAAGATAAACTCTTTTTTTGTCAAATCATTAATCTAAATTTGTATTTACTTCATATTGGAAGGCATCATACAATAGAGGATCCATAAAAATCAAAGACCAACCAGGATCTAATTTTATCAAGAACATGATATCATATAGATGGGGTAGGGTCAAAACCATATTTGGTAAGACATCTAGAAACTACTCCAAAACATAAGGGAAATCTATCACTTCCAAATCCACCATACCCAATGAAAACTAATTTGTCTATAAAAAATAGTATTTTAAAATATATGAAACATCCAATTATCCTTCTCACTAAATAATACTTCACATTGTCCTTCCTTATCAAAAAACACAACATTACTCACGAAATATTCAATAAGGACTTCAATAGAACACATCATGTCGATGAAAATAACATAATCACTCAGTTGTATCTATAATAAGAAGAAATCCTATGATGTCTGATGTTCCCCAACATCAACTCATATCCCTAAAACACATCTATGTAAATCGTCTTTTCTTTAGCTGTTATAGTAAATAACAGGGGTAGTAGAAGCCTCTACACATTGATCCACAAATATTAGAATAAGGTGGGTGAAATAGAGGATTTTAATGCTCCATAATCACGAAAACAAAATATAAGGTATAATATCAAAAAATGGTACCTCATATGATTTCTATACTATATAGCAATACCATCTCTAAAGAATAAAACCAGCCACTTCCATCTCCATTGTTTCGCTACGATAACCATTTCTATGGTCATGCTTATCCCAAAATCCCTAAACATGGTAGATATCATATTTTTCAACACGTCTAACTACATATCCTCATGAAAAACATTATGCTATTTTCCTAACTTCTAATATAGTCTCAATTAAAATTTTGTGTAGGGATGATAAGGAATATGACTACCACATTATTCCCCAATAATTTCTGAACACAGATATCATCAGTGACTATAAACCATGGAAATAATTTAAATTGAAGAAGATCAGATAGTAGATACATAAGAATGAATATATCGAGATAAATTAGAAGCATATGGTTATGGTCGGGTCTCCATTGGTAGAAACATTAACTATCCCAAAATCTATAATCCCCACTTTGAAAATATTCCCCTTGGGAGGTGTTAATAACCATACTATTAAGATGAACACGATTTTACGTGAATACTCTCAATCACATTAAACTTCTTTTATACCTCCATGTATGTAGGTAATGTAAATGGGGTTACTAAATACTGAATAAAAACCCATAGTGGCTCCTTTAATCACTATACTTTAGAATCCACATCAGGAAAAATATTGGATAGAAAGTAAATATGGATCATTAAGATAATATTATTCTCCCTCATTCTTAAGATCACTTTCAATATAGAGAGAAACTCCAACCTATTCACTTCTTTATTCTTTGAAGATAGGATCTTCATATAAAACAACCAAAGAAAACAAAACATAAAATATATTCCTCCTACTCCATAAGATAAAAAATATACCATTATCATGTTTGTACCTACATATAACTAACAACTAGAGGATCTGGATACTCTGCCCTATCAAACATCTGAATGAAGTGGATATCATGCTCCTTAAACCATTGTTCCATCACTAAATTGGAGAAACACCCTTTTTAGTTTACCAAGCTCTAATATTTAAACTCACAAATATTATTCCTCTAAATATCATCCTCAACAATTTCAAATATCCGGTGATCAACTAGATCATCCTATTGAAGCACACTGAAATGATTCATATAATAATGATGAATTGAATGAATCTATGTAATCAAGAAAATAATAATAAGACCAGTGGTATGTAATTTATTATTATTAAATTAATCTATTTTATTTTAAACATTCTATATAATAACCCAAATTAAAATATAGGTGAAAAAAATCATGATTGATGCACATTACCTAGGTAAATACCTTAAAAGAAGCATTACTTCTATTAGAATATTCATCAGGCTTAAGTTCCTTGTGTTAGATAAAAATAGCCAACCAAATATTATGTCTCATCCAGTATCCCATATCTATGTCACTGAATAAATTCAAATAATATTATTTCCCAACTAATATATGAAATACTCACCAATTATTGACTATAGGATCAACCATAACTCTCAGCCAAAGCTCCTATGACACTTTTTAATGACCCTACCCCACCAGAAACCCCTCCCAAGAATATAGTGAAGGTGAGACTATCCCCTGAATCCTACCTCCAATAAGCCATGGGATGAAACTAAAAATTGATGGTATAAGTTACACTAATGGGTGGAATTACCATTATAAGTCTTAGGAATATATATAAAATAATCACTAATAAACACCATAACATAAAACGTATTTAATATTATATAATATTCATTTATTTTATACAGATATAAATTTGATAGTAAAAAAATAGAATAATAACTCCTAGAAAAGAAGCTCTAATAGAATTTCCATGATCTAATCTAATGATTCCCAGATCGGTTAATAAGTCCTTCCAAGAACCGAAAACATATATTTTTATATATGGGTGAGAAAACATGTATACTTAGTATAATATTCCTCAATACATCTCATGGACAAATTGGAATATGTATATTAATGACCCAATGTATAAAATACAAAAAAACAAGAATCTACCAAGTAAACTAACACCTTGCCTCAAAAAGGATCACTCACTAAGTAACATTTATAAGTATAATAATTTTTTATCTAAGAATATAATAATAAGGGTACCCCACACCACTTCCCTATCGATTTATCTCTCCTACTCCCCAATGAAAAACATCTTGGCATTCTCATCCATTCCATTTCATCAAAATTATATCCACAATACATATATATTAATACACATTTGATGTGGTTTAGACCAATACCTTACCAACCCAAACTCATTTATGTTAAAAAATAATCATTGTAACTAATACACAACAAAAAAACCATAATCATATTTATCATATTAAGATATCGAGAACATAAAGGTCATCAACCTCATTCCCTACTCCAAACATGTGTGACCCCACCATATATTGTCATAGCAAAAAAATAACATATTTAAAAGATATAATAGGGAAGAGGGATAAATAATATATTCATTCCATCTCTAATTTGTAATTTTATAGAAAACACTAGAAATACAAAACATTTTCATGTTAGTAAGGATATATGAATTAAGTGTGGTTGGTTGGAAAACCTTGAGAAAATACAAGTATTATAATGGCACACACAATCCAAACCTAAAACATACAAACTAAAACAACACTACCGAATCTATAAAAATGACCACATCACAAATTCAACACTCCAACCATCACTATTAATAAAAAAATATCAATGTAATCCCTACTTCCCTTAAAAACAATCATATCAACCATTAAAAATTTATTATCTAGGCATAAACTTTCATCACCTAAAGGTTTACCATACACCAACTAAATTATTTCTAATTTTCCATTAAAAATAATATTTAAATATAAACCATTATCAGTTATTACCCATACATATCATGAATTAGTAATTACATTTATAATCACTTCTTATTCATTTTCATCTTATACCCTTTGTGAATTTTTCTGTTACCATTTTGATAACATAGCCACCCAAGAAACTATAAAACCATCCACATATTCCACTAACATAATAAGCATGTTATCATTTGATCATATCCCTAGAAAACCACAATTAACATAAAATTATTATTTAATGGATGAAATTTATTTTAGAATATCATTGAAACATTTATTAGGTAAAATACCCTCTTCTATATGAAAATACTTATTTCAAATCTAAAAAATTAAAAATACAAACATTAACATTTATTCATAAAATAACATTAAACCCTTGTAAGTAATTCTTCAAATAATTGAGTTTTCATGATGGCAAGAATTGTTTTTTCATACTGTATAAGTTAAAGAAAACATTCCTTTCCCATTTTTAAAAAAAGTCAAAAAGTACCTCATTTGGAATAAGAAAAAAATATTCTATTTAAACTATTTTATAAAAAATAAGAATATGGGTAAAAATAAATTTAAATAATAATTTAATAATATTAAAAAAATCTTTAATAGAGTTTTAGAAAACATTATCATTAAAGTGAAAGGATTTTTCACCAAAGTGGGGAAAATATGATTTTTCATAAAATGTTATTTTTGAATATTGGGTATTTAAATAGATTAAAATTAAATGAAACATATAATTTAAATAAATAACCATATAAGAATAAAAAATATGAGATCATTGAGTGGTACATCATAGTAATTCATCCTCAGAAACTTAATCATATATAATCCCGATAAATATTGTGTTTGTAATAGAAAACCCTTACTGATTTGGTTCCACTTTAATCTTAAGCCCCATGAAATAAATAAAAATATATTTATATTTAAATTACCATAAATTAATTAAAAAACATCATAAAACAAATTATGTCAAGTATATAAACTACATAAAAGAAACAATGGGTGAGTGTGGCATGTGTCTCACAAAAACCGAAACAAAAATCTGTTACCTCAGGTCTAGCCTTTCTTCTTTCACATTCAAACCTCCATTATAATTAATATAAATTTATTATAAAATTATTATAGAACCATTATAATATCAATAATACCTTTTATGATTTACATATGACATTTTATCACTCATTTATTACAATGTTTTAATAAAATCACTCTTTTGGGAGATAACTGCTTCGTTTCTCATGCATGTTTCATTTTAACAGACACTGTATTTTTTACTTTGATCATGATCCCATAATTTAAAAAAATTAAAAAAGATATAAATATAATATATATTTATTATATATATATATATATTTATCCATAAAATATATATATATATATATATAATGTATTGCATCGTCCATAGAGATACTAGGTTGTACATATGCATGAAAATTGTTTTCACTTTCCACCAAATGGAAGGAAATAAAGGTAAATAATAATTCATATTTATGGGATTGATATTATATAATATAAATCATATATATTCATAAAATCTATTCTTATTATCATACATGTAAATTTGAAATGAAAAAAGAATCATGTTACTTCATAGAGTTGGTAGTCCAAATGTATGCATGAGGGATGTTATCATTTTTGAAAGGATTGGAAGGTAAGGAGTTAGAAATAATATTATAATTCTAAAGTAATAATTATTTCAGAAATATAATATATAAACTTTAAAATGATCATAAAACCCATTTATAAATGTCGGTGATGAAAAGGTAATTGTATCTCTATATGGATACGGTAAGTCATACATATGCAAGAGCGATACTTTCACTTCCCATTTGGTGGTAAATAGGGTCGGTAATGGCGGTTTCTTAATAATAATAAAATTTCAGTATATTTAATATACTTAATTTATTATTTAATTAATAATATAAAACATTTATATTAGGTAAAAAAGAATAACTAAAAAAATGATAGGTTAATGTAATTACCTCATCTTTGAAACAAATCCTTTAGATCTCCTCTTATAAACCCTAGGGTTATATTTTTTAGAAACACCAAAACCTATAAAATGTGAATATTGTACTATTTAAGAGAATTTGGTAGATTTTTTTGATATAGAAGTACCAATGTGGTGTGAGGAAGAGAAAGAATATGTTACCATTTATAAGTGAGTGTAGGGGTGCTCTTAGAATTTCTTAAAAGATAAAAATATAATAGTAAATCTTTAAAAAATGATTCAAAATAGATAGTTATTTTAATATAAGGTATAATAGGTTTGAAATAACATCAAATAAAAAATTATTATTTTAATTGGTTTTTTAAAATTTATTTCCTTGTTCAACCCGTTTGTTAACCTATTTTAACATTAAGTATGGTAACATCTTTTTCACACTTAATGGGTTATAATTTTACATATAAGGTGACAATTGGATCATAAATGGCCAATGGAAAAGATTTCAGACGTTATTTTATCCACCTTGTCCTATTTCAATATTATTTTTGGATTTTTAAAAAATATTGTACAATAATATTTTGATAAAACATCACTAATGTGAATTTTAACATTATTAATTTAATTTGACTTTAGAAACATAAATAAATTTTTTGATTTAGAATAAAATACTCTAAAATGACACTAATATATCATTTTCATTTATAAAATATATGTAAAACTATAACTCGCTAAAATTATACTTCTTTTAGTATTTGAAACATATTTTATTTAATTTTCAAGAATTAAATAAATGTTTTTTCTGAATTCGTCAATAATTTAAGGAAATTATACTAATTATAAAAATTAGAAATAAATTTTTTATCATGAAATTAATTTCAATGTGTTAAAAGTTTGAATTTGGATTCATTTATAACTTTCTTATATCCCTATGTGGACCCATAAGATATATTTAAAACTAATAGAGTAAAATTTTGTATCTTTTTTTTCAATAAATATAATATAGATAATTTTAATGATAAGTGTCCATTAAAAAAATGAACTTAGAGCCTAAGAATACAATGTTATAATTACCGAATATAATAATAACTAGGAGGAAAAATTATGGGCTTATAACTTAGTTTTAATCTAGATTAACCCATTTTACACTTTACTAAGGTGATAAATTCTACCATGGTTCCAATTCATATTCAACAAAAATAAAATAAAATATTCAACAAATTTGAACCCCTAATTTAAAATGTGGAATCCATTTATCAAGATTCAATCTCAAAAAGTCCCATAAATTAATTTTAAAAATAAGTGCTTAAAATTCCATGAAAAGTGATTTTTTTAACAAAATACATTTTTAAGAATAAAACATGGTGTACTATTATCCCCTGATTATAAAAAAATATTATATAAATATATAAGACATTTTTTATAATGTATAATATATTATTTATATTAAATACATTCACCAATAGCGATTAATTTAATTTATTAAGCTAAAAAATGTTCTGTGCATAAACAAATTCAGAAAAATACCTTTCCTAAGTATAAAAACATTCATACCAAATTCAATCATAAAAATAATTATGATGAACATAAAATGTATAATTAAAAATAAAACAGAACTAAAGTAACTTGTAATAATTTTAAATGAAAATGGAACATTTTAAATTCTTGAAACAAAAATACAATTTTCAATAAAAATGTATTATTACTCTTCATAAAAAAATTAGAGAAAATCCGAAAATATCATTCCAAGATAATTTTTAAATTATGAGTTAATTTTTATATACTTCTTATTAAATTCTATTTTTACATGTTTTATAAATTAATTATAATATTTTATCACAAAAATAAATTAAAATAATTTTTAATGAAATTATATTTTTGAATGACAAAATGACATCTAAAAATATAGGGATAATTTCCTATGCATCAATAAATACATTTTCATTCAGTGGGACAATTATATATGCTTCATTATATAATTAATCCTATTCATACCTTTCAAATTAAAGGCTAGGTTATAATGGATATAAGTAAATAATATATTTCATTCATTTTTTAGATTAGTATTGAATTTTTTGTACACAGATAGTTGAGTAAATAACATAAAAAGTAAAATTCGTTCAACATCACATCAAGGTCACTCAAAGTAAAAAAAAAGTTACGATGAAAATCATTCCAGAAATATAGAAGTTAGTGATAAGGTATTTAATTGAATTTATCTGTGGAATAAGTTTATGAGATTCAAAAATAATTGAATATTGATACCTAGGAATATGATTGTCTTAAATATTATTGATTGACTATGGATGGTAATTTACCACTAGGTTCTTCCATCGAACCTCTCTCAAGGTCACTATGTGTTCCATGTATCTCTCTTGAGGAAGTAAATAACCAATCCTTCAAATATAATGAAGTCATCGGTTATACCATTGTATTATGACATTTCTTATGAAGAAACCAAAATATATATCTTTTATTGTAAAGAAAATGTTCAAGGGAATAAGACTACCCACCTAGTTATAGTTATCTGGACTAATCAGAAAATTAAAGAACCTACTTGGGAACCTAAGGATGGGATAAACCAGATAAATCCTCATTTCATTGTATTATTATAAAATAATTTATAGGTTAAAATTCATTTTTTGGTGGTTATAGTGTAACACACTAATATTTTACGATACAGTTCTCTTTAAATAAATTTAATCACTTTGATATCTTATGAGACATGAAACCCCGAGTCTAAATTAACAGTAATATAGTATATTATTATAACTTACCTATTACATTGGAATAGTGAATTGGAATAACCATAATTTTAAAATTATTTATAATTTTTTTAGATAAATAAAATATATTAATAAATAATTATTCCTTTTTTTAAAGTCTTTATATTTTTTTAAAAATACATTTTCCCAAAATAATGGGTTTTTGTTTCTTTTTGTGAGAAATTAATATAATTTATTTTTACCACTTTGAGAAAATTTATTTAAAAATTTTAACTTCATTGAAATCATAATATCAAACTTTACTTAGGGTGGTAATTTTGGATTATTATAAAATAAGTAGTTTTTTAGTGAATAGTGAAAATATTTTTTTTCAAATACTATCATTTCATTTCTTTAAATCAATAAAATATAAGGTAAAATTATATTTTGTAAATGGACATAAATTTACTTATAATACATTTTATTTATAGTAATATAATTGATTCGACTTGAATCACCAAAATTCTTGATTTTCAAACAAGTTAATTTTCATGCTTATAAACACATTTTTCAAAAAAAACTATTTTCATTTTATTTTATGTATTTATATTAAAATTTATTTATTCAACTTCTATAGATTAAAAACATTTAAAATTGGTATGATATATAGAATCATGAGGGTCAAACTTGAAAAATAGGTCTCTTTTATTTCTGTTCTTTATGAATAGTAATTGTGGTCGATATATATCATCTCGGTAACGGTAAAATGTGTAAAATGTTTTTTAAAACCCTGAGATAATGTCTCAAAATTGATGAAACTCTTTAATTTACATCCCTGGATGGAATAAATTTGACCATATAGACCAAATTTTTTAATATATTTCATTTTGGTTCCATTTTCCCTTAATAAATTTTTTTTGTTATTTTAATTCAAGAAAATTCCCAAATGGTTTTATATTGAATTTCATATATTTAAATTTTTTACATAAGGATAAAAAGTGTATTACTTTAATTATATATTTTCCTTGAAATATAACTTAATTTTTTATCATGGAAATTTATTTTGAATTTTTAGTGACGAAATGATTAATTTTTAACACTTAGACAACGCCAAAATGTTGTTTGTTTAAGTAGTAAAAAAATCATGGAAATGTTTTTAAAAACTATAAAAAGTAATATTATTATAGTGATTTATAGTTCCCCAAATATTTTATAGATTCATATAATATATTAGATATTTTTAAATTGTTATATTCAAATTACATTATTGTCATGTTTTTTTCAACATCAAATTACGTGAATATTTATAAAAATGAAATTTATAGTATAATATGATTAAAATATTTCAAAAAATAATTTAAAAAATATAAAAATATTAAATAGGACAAGTATTATTATAAATGGTATAAAATTTCATACCCTGTTCATTTATTATCTAATTTTTAACTTAGTTGTAAAATTATAATCCTTTATTATTTAAAAAATTCATTACAATAATTACTATTCAAATTGGATAACGAGTATGTTAATAAAAAATATAATGATTAAAATGAAATTAAAACATATATAAATTAATTTTTTATGATATTTAGATCATATAATCTTTTTCATCTAATCTCTATCCATTTGGAAGCATTTTTCTTTGGAATCAATTAATTATATTTTAATCTTTTTAGTAACTCCAAATGTATCATTTGCTTCCATTAAAAAAGGTAAACCCTTATCTCTTTACATTACACCACAATGATCCATATATATATCAAAATAAACCCAATTATCTTCTCATTTTCCCTATAAATTAATTATCAGTATTGGTATTCTTTAAATACCATTCCAAGGGTCCTTATGAGGGGATCTAACGGACCGCTGCCAAAAAAGTGGTAATCTTCCTACCCGATACAATTATATATATTTTTTGATTGAAATAATCTAAATATGTGGTATTTATCAAAATGTAATATATTAGGTATTTTAAATATAGTAAAATTATATTATGATTATGTAAATACCATTATCAACCCTTTTTTCATCAAATGGGAAAAGGAATTCTCGTGCTTGCGTATGTGTGGATAACCACCTCCATGTGGGGATACAATTAATTTTCCTTCACCATATTTCATGGATTTTTATGATTATGGAATTAAAATTTATATCTGATATTCATAATATAATTATTCATATAGATGTTAAATATCATATCTACCTTCATTCCTTCCAATTTGTTTGAAAATGATAACATCGCTCGTGCGTATGTGTGGACTTCCACCACAATGAAGTGATGTGATTTATTTTTTTACTCCACTTTATATGGATATAAATAAGGATATATTTAATAAATAAGTATTATATATATCGTATCATAATTATTCTTTAAAAGTTATTTATTTACCTTTCTTTAATTCCATCTATCGAAAGTGAAAGCAACATCTATGCGTACTTACAACTGACCACCTCCATAAATGGTGTAATTTATTTTCTAATATATCCTTTTTGGATGAATCTGTATATATATATTTAGTGAATATACATGGTATTTATATCATTATAAACAATTTTGAGTTTATTTTATCTGGATCAAAGTACAAAAATAGTAACATCCAAATAAAAAAATCATGAAAAATGAAACAGTTAACACTCAGAAACAACACCTTTAATTGGTAATTTTTAATAAACGCGTGTTTAAATGTTATAACCTGATACAATATGATACTATGAGTATGTAAATTAATCTGATATAAAATTGTAACAAATTTAAATTTATTATAAATAATTTTAAACTTCTTTCGAAGCAATTTAATCTTAAAGTAAGGGATTAATGTTACAACCTCATTATTTATAAATATTTTTTATGATTAAGTTTATAATGATGAAATATCATGATCTATCTCCATATAATTTTATTAATTTTATTAAACTCAATATATTTCTTTAGAATTGATTTTTTTTATTTCATTTTCTTTCCTTTAACTACTTAATAGACCAAAAGATCATTTGAAGGAAAAAAGAATTTATTTATCTCTTTGGTCAAAAATAATTTTTCTTACATATCTATATTTTATAAAAACAAAATTTAAGAATTTTTTTACTATTATACAATTATTATTTATACACATTTTTATCCATGTTTAAATTTTAAATTATTTTTTAAAATGAATCTTCTTATCATTTTTTGAATCAGGTAGTTTTGAGTTGTCAAGAAAAATGGGAAAGGAATATTTATTTTATCAAACATGATTTGAAAATAATTTCCTATTTTAATTACCTATAAATTATTTGAATCATACATTACATGTTTCTATAATTCTTTTCCAATAATTTTTTTCCATACTATTTGGGAAATTTTTTTGATTTCAATATGTGATTTAAAAATTAAAAGGTTATTTTCCTCAAGAAATATTACATTTATCTCTTAATGGAATTTCTCATCTATGATAGAATCATTTGATAGATGATTTTTTAGATTATATGTGGGTTTTAATGGCCTCTAAGAAGAGTCTCTCCCACCTCTCATGGTTCTAGGTTTTCTATTGGAAATGGATAAGATGGGAAGGCTTGAGTGCTGCCTCTCCAATGTTGTATAACCCTCTCTTTCCTTTTTCTCCTAACATGATTAATTCTCCCTATCATGTGATGGTTTGTGGGTCCCCCCCCCCACTTTTCAGCCCACCTATTTAGTCTCTTGGTTCTCCTTGATGATAATGTTTTCAATGTCATGTTTCTTGGTGACATACTCCTTGGAGTTCTCTTGAATCTCCTTATGGCCATCCAAGAGTTTTTCCCACAATGGTTACTAAAGATAAAAACCTTTGGTTTCCCAAATCCTACTCTGGGCTCAATATTCTGAAGAGACTTTCCCACTTGGATCTTCTGATGTGGTATCTTTTTGGTTTTGGGATGTGTTGACAGGAGTTCATCAGTGTCCTGGAATTTTATATATCAGACGATGACTCTGGTTTGATGTCCTTATCTAGGTTTGTTCTTCATTCCAGAAGTAAAGTTTTGTGGGGATTTTTTATGTATCCAGTGTTGTTTTTTGTCTTTACAATGTCTTCCATCGGTGTTGGAGTCCTTGGAGATGAGCTATGTCAAGTCCTTTGGTTTATCATTCCTCTACTCTTGCTCCAGGACTCCACCACTCTCTCTAAGGTGAATATGAGTGGTTGTATTCATGGTGCTTTGGAATGTGAGTTCAAATGGTCACCGCAATATTATGGTGGTTTCATCCTCATTGGACCACGATAGTAGATGATGAAGGCTCATTTTTTCATAGATGATGTTTGACGATGTTGAGGATGTGCATGCTAGTCATTGGCTCTGTTGGTATTCAGAAGCATCGATGATGGTGGTATTGAACTCCATTGGATTGTGATCTCGTGTTGATTGATTAGCGCTGATGATTGTGGTGTTATTTTGGTGATGTTGTTATTTGTTTTCTCATGATGTATGTTAGTTCATGGCTCTAGGCGATTATGAGTGTGTGGCTTGAGGAATAAGTTGGTGGTTATTTTTATTTTTAAATTTGAATTTTGTGAGTTAAAATTTGTGTTTCTTAATGTCAGTTAAGTGTGGATGATGTTTGGATCTCTTTGTATGGTTCCCACTTAACCAAAAAGTTCTTTTTAAAATTATAAAAAAATGGATGAAGGTGGTGATAGAATCTTTTGATGATACTTATTCTTTCTTGGGGATATGATCCAATGATATAATTTTCATTCCTTCTCTTAGCGGTTTATGATTATGATGATGAAATATCAATGAAACCCATTTTATTTTCCATGGTTTAAGTTATGATGAATGTTTTTATGATCATTGGGCATATATATGAATGGATTTATGATTATGTGATGGGTAGTCCTAGAATTATATATCCCTCAAATTCATTGGGTAAATATTAATTTTCTATGAAATCTAATGTTATATGGGAGGTTATAACAAGCTCAGAAGAGTGTACATGGGTGGTTATCCCAATCCTAAAATAAGGTATACATGAGGTTATCCAAATACCAAAGTAGGTACACATGTGGTTGTTGTTTCCCCCAGGAATGTGTGTTCTGGTTATGAATTACTACTTCTGAATGGTTTCCATCGAATTTATTTATGGAACTGAAAACACCCAAGGGTTATGTATCCAATGGGTCCTTCTTTCCAAAGGTATTCATTCATTAGGTTTTTTGACCTACGATACTTAAAAACTCACATTGGCCGAGAGGACAGGAGATTGGGCTCATCACACCCATTTTGGGGGGAATTATTACCTTCTCTGGAACTCTGTTATAGATTTAATATATGTTCATGAATCCTTATTAATTTACCCATCATAATGTAAGTTTCCCTTAAAATTTTCAATCAATTATTATCATGTACAGAATTCAAAATCATTCATATGTATTCAATGTGCTTCATTAAGGGATATATCTATAGGTATTTGAGGTTCTCCATCAGTGGAATCTTTCCATATACTACTTAGATATTCCTTATCCATTGTTATAACGGTGCTTCTTTTTAGCCACTCAGTGGGGTATTATGGAATTTATGTTCATCCAGCTAGACCAAAGTTGTTTGGATGTTAGGATTGAACCCAAATATGGGTTACCTATGTATCCCTGTGAAAGGAATCAGAAAACTCGTAGTTTATTTTCACTTATTGGGACACATCATACCTTTTAAAGGCGTGTGATAAGGACCTAACCATATAGTTTATTGTCATGTGGTAAGGACATCTAAGATGAAGGTTCCTATTCAGAGCTTGGTGTGGGTCTTATGACTATGCAGCCCAAGGAACTTGGAATGGAAATGAGTTTCAAAGTTGGATTAGAACCTATTGGCAATGTTGACTTGGAAAAACGAGGTTGATTTTGGATTGTTGGGTTTAAACCTCAGGGAGGCTTCCTACATATCCCACCTGGATGGGAATCAAATCCCACATAGTTTGGTAATTTTCTTAGGGGATTATGGACCATTGAGAGAAATAGGTTGGGGCTTACTACTAAAGAGTATTCCCTTATAACATGGTCGATAATAGATTTCTTAAATCATAGAGATTTAGGGTGGTTTAACTCAGGGCCTATTCCTAAGAAGGATTACCAAAGTAATGGAATTAGGGTTTGACTACATAGAAGGAAGTCCATTGAGCCTGTTCCCTGGGTGAAGGCTTCATACCTATCCAAATTATGGTGTGGGTTAGTGTTTTGGTAGTTTAAGAAATTAAGGGGATTGTGAAGATGTATGATCATCACTAATCTCTAAGACCATGTGATACATGATTAGTTTGAGTAACAAGAGGATTTGAAATATTCAACACACCACACATTTTCTCCTCCACTAATGGAAGATGCTAGGCCTATAGAGAAATATTCCAAGGAAACGGGGGATGAGGGAATAGAGTAATGAACCTTTCAATGTATAATGAAAGTCTAGTCATTAGGTTTGTCATGAAAGTTTTATGGCCTTACACTAAGATTGATTCTCTAAGATTGGTCCAATAGTGGAATACAGATATCATTCCCTATGTCCAAAGTAAATACAAGTGTGAACCATACCTTCCCTAAGAGGGACCTGAGATTCCGAGTATTAGAGAAGAGAAGGGGGACATTGCCCAAAACCAAATCCTCCAAACTGGGAACTTCCCAAAACTATATATGGGGTAAGGGTCTATGTGACTATAGATATAAAAACCTAAGAAACACCCCAAGGATCCTAACTTCCTTATAAGAAAAATTTGGGAAACCTCTGACTTTTAAAATACAAACCCATATGGGAGACACATAAAAGTGTCTTTCCAAAAGGTTTGGTAAGTTAGGAAGTTTAGGTGGTGCTTTCAAATTGGTCCCACTAAGACAATGGATCCATGGAACAAGAGATCTATCATCCATAGGTGGATTACACGATGCTTTCCAATATGGTTTCTGTAGGTGGTCTGAGTAGGTATTTCATGTATGTATGTCGCGTAGGTCTACCACACAGGTGTACCACACAGGTTCTAGGAGGAACTAAAAAATGATTAAAATGTGATGTATAATCCTGTAAGAACTTGATATTCCTTGGTAAATGGACTAGGTACAACAAAAAATGGGTGAGTGTTTAACTTAAGCACCTCAGGTGTCCGTTGATGTCCTTGGAAGGTTCTTGCGCAGGTCCTTGCTTAAGGAAAGGAACATGAATTGATGACTTCTTCCCATGAAAGGAGGGTCCTTAATCAGATATTTTGTATTTACAACTCTAAAAGGATATTGATATTACCTATCCCATCTAATTATCTCTTATCTCATTTTTTAGAGTTCTACCTGGAAAAACAATTGTGGGACTTGGTTGAAAGAGCTACACAATGGGAGCTTCAGGAGTTCTTCCAGCTTTTTCCAATTACAAAATGGGAATCCCAAGGTCATATTTATAGTCGAGGAGGGCGCTGATCGAAATGAGATTGTCAATGTAGGTATTCTGAGTAGCTCTAGAGAATAGGTTCCCCACACAAGGGTGTAGAAATTATACTATTGAACTGGTCCTCTGCGTATCTCCATAGCATAGGTCCCCTACCTAAGTGATGCACATTGGGCTGCACGGGCAGAACTTGCACTGGTAATCTTGATGATTAGGTGTTCTATGTAACTCCCTTAAACTGTATTTATTTTACTTTCTTTAAGTTTATTTTATACTTTAAAATATCCAAATTTCTTCTTCATAATCTTTTGGTGTTTCTAAGGAGTTTCAATAAAAGCCCCCCCCCCCACAGGATTGGATTAGATTTGTAAGAGGGTTTATTCCTGAGGCAAGATTATGGGGAACATATTAGGGATATTTAATTATTGACTGTGAAGGTCTTTCTCATAGATATGTCACATAGTTTGGAGGCATAGGTCAGTGAAACCTATAAATACCATCATTCCTTTTTGGTTTTCTTCACTAATGTTCTCATATTTCTTCTCTTGTTTCATAGCTCATTCGTTCATCTCTCCTACATTGTGCTCTCATGTAGGTCCCTTGAAATTTTTTCAAGGTATAACCATTTGAGAGATACAGCTACTTGGATTTACTTAATCGAATGAGCTACACATAAGGATTTTTTGAAGGACCTGCGTTGGGTACATTGTTTAAGGACCTGCACTAGGTACCTTGTCAAAGGACATGCGCTGGGTACCTAGTCGAAGGACCTACATGGGTGACCTCATCGAATGAGCTACACGGAAAATTTACTTTTCCAAATTTATGAATTCCTTTATGTTAAAATTGGAACTTCATTAATTCAATATTCCAATTTATTGATGAAATTTTTTTAATTCTATTTATAGGAAATAGATCACTTGATGACTTCGACTGAGGAATATAAAGATATTCAAACCGAAATGATGAAAATCGTTGGACCATAATATTATAATGTCATTGAGAGTACCCTTCCTCAGTTGTTGAAAGGCCTGATTCTGTACCAATGTGAATATCTACAAATCCATTATTTCTCTTTTTACAGGAATGGGCTTTTGCAAGATTCCCACATTCCGTCTTCTGTGAATTTTTTTCCAAAGACTTGGTTTGTTGCACACATAAACTATCATCGTATGAATATTATTATGAAGGGTATAAATGTTGATGAGGGACCAATACCTATTATATGCATCCTAAATCATAATTGTTTTACTCTTTATATGAAGAATCATTTTGTAGATCCAATTCCACATTTCTATGATTCAACCTTTTGTGCTTCAAAAAAATATCATTCTAATAGCTGAAATAATGACTAGGACCTTCATTCTGGGGGAGGAGTCAAACTGGAATGGATGTCTTCATTTTGGGTATGCCTGACTTGTGAAGAGTTTAGGAAAGAATAGATGGATGTTCATATTTATGAAGCTGTCTGGATAGAAAAAACATATATTTATAAAAAATCACTTCAATCCTGAATTACTGAGCTGATGGATTCTGCAAGAACATTCCTTCCACTTGATGCATGGTGAGGTTGGCATCAGTCTATGGGATATCTACCAAGTATATAGGGATCCCATTCTCAAGGATATGGATGGGGAATTTATTCCACCAATAATAACATGTGGCGATGCTAAGAGGAATCCACTATTGGATTTTGAATTATTAAAAAAACAAATAAATTTTTGAAGAAAAAAAATCTTCACACTAGGGTTGGTATTCATGCAGGAGTGTGGATGGAATCTTTTTTAGAACCAATGAAATAGAAGGGCCCTACTTGAGGATGTCCTACCATTTTCCCAGCATCAGATAATTGGGGTACTTTAGGAATGTACTAGCCCACATTGTAAAAAAGGTGAGTACAAGAATTTGGGTTATATGGTCAAGTCTAATTTTGATGCAATGGTACGCTTGTTCAGCTTTCTTGCCATGTGGATAAGCTTTTATTTTCTTCTAGTTCATGAGTCTGATGATGGTTTAAGACCAGGGACTTTTGTTGTTCCATCAAACTTGGTAGAGGGTAAATATATTAGGTTGGATTCCCCCATATTAGTAAGAATATATCACATCCTATTAAATTTATACAATGGGAAGGATCTAAGGACCTTTTCAAGTATTCAGGGGCTGGATTGTGGCACATTGTTGTTCATATTCGGTGTCAAATTTAGTTAGAGTACCCAATGGTCGATTTACCCCATTTTTATAGAAATTCATGGGGATTCATCCTTTGAACCTGATGCCCAATGAGGTGTTGAGGTCACTGAATGTATCGGGAGAATTTAGCTTATTTCTTTTCGGTAACAGACCAACATGATCATTTTTTGATGATGGTAAGGAAAAAAATTACAAGTTGAGGGATGTATGATGGAATCCAAGGATAGTGTGATATCAACAAGGATTGACCATTAAATCATCTGTGAGGATTATTTCCCTTATAGGTTTTCTCTCTAGTTCAAATTTCATAAAAAATCGAGCACTTTTCCTCCCACTAATGTTAGGCATGAGAAGCATCCAATGGTATCCTGACAATTATGGATTCTGATGGCTTTAGAGACATCCAAGATTTCTCTTATGCTACCTCCATTAGAGGCGTCAATTGGATTAGAGGCTGGATATGATAAATCTTGGGCTTCTTAATACCCTTATAGGGATTTAACTAAAATAATATATCGGGTATCTTCGATGACAAACATTTTTTTATCGAAAATGTGGTAAAAGGACTAAAGACAATGATGGTGTATAGGATTCAGGAACTTCTGAACATTCAAAACATTCTCACAGAATACCCACCAAGAAGACCAAGGCCAATGAAATAATGCCTCAAACACCGAGGTGATCTATTAACCGTCATCAAAAAGATATTATCATCCCATCTGCTGATTCTTCTGAAGAAGAAATGAGTCTTTAAGAGGCCTTCAAATCAAAGGGTGTTGAGTTTTACCTACACACAACTATATCAAAGTTGAATTATGTGTGGACCCATAAAAATCCAATATTGGGAATGCATGACTCGTGAACTCAGGGATGCATGGTTGTTTCTCCAATCATTCCCTCAAATACCAGATGTGGTTGATATTAAAGAAACTTCCAATTGTTTTCTGGAAAATTATCTGGCTGAATTACAAAATTATATTACTAAGCTAGATACCTTCATAAATGAAACCAATGAACAAATCCCAGCCTCAAAATTAGTATCCAACAAGATGAATCGAGGGATATGTGAAGGGGTAATTTTTTACCCTAAATAGGAATGGGACATTTCTGTTAATACTGAGAATTTATTTAACTTTTCTTTTATTTCAATTCTATTTCATCATACACCATCATTATTCTTGATGGGATTTCATTTTATAGCTTGAAATTGGATAAGAAACCTCTATAATGGTTCTCATGTCACCAAGATAATGGCCCAAGGGCACCTCCATTGACACATTGGATAAAACCCTTAGGTCTCTAAGACTTTCTCCTAGAGGAAAAACCATGATTGAGGTGATAGATATAGTAAATCCTTAGTCATTACCTCGGGTTTCTGCTGCCAAGAGAATTATTTCAATCTCTCCACTATCTTATAAAAATGAAAGAGGGAATTGAGATTTATCTTAAGTATACTTAAAAATTGTGAGTATTCATACTCTCCTAAAGTATTATAATTTATCTTAGTTATGTACAAATTTGTGCTGATGAATGTGTTACCTTAATAGATGAAGTGTCATGGGATGTGGCTGCTTCGTCTTCTATTTCTATAGAGATGGAAAAGGGTCAAGTTAATATCATAACCATTTCTTATGGGTATCAAATGTTATTTATAACATTCTTTTCTCCATAATGTTTCAGATCCATTTTATGTTTTGGAGGACTATGCGACAATCAATGATGATATTCTTGTGGCTCCAGAAGGAAGGATCGAAGATTCTAGACCACCTAAGGCAGGTACTTGTGTTGATCCTGATTAAGAAAATCCTAATAACATTACACAAGTTGAGGAGAAAAAAAAAGAAAATTTCAGCAGCTCCAATTTGGGTAACAATCAACATTTGTTAGATACCTTATATAGTGAAGATATTATAACATTAAAAGTCATATAATCTAAAATTATGGACGATCTTAATCCAGAAATTGATATTCCAGGTTTTTTTAATGAGTTTGAGAATTTCAATGGGGAATTGAACGGATGTAACTTCTCATTCTTGAATTTTACATACATAATTTTTTTATTTGATATTTTGTATCAAATCCCAATTCATGCAGCTTTGTCTGTAGATAATGTTTCAAAGGCCCTTCATGAACATGTCATCCCAATTCATCCTCCTTCCATTGGCGTTAGAGAAGTACCAATCAAGAATCCAACATTAGGGGATGATCTAGAACCTGTGGTTTTTATGACTAGGAAAACTTAGGAGGATGATCCTCCCTAAGAAGTACTTTCCCAATATACTGAATCTGGGAATACTGGGGAGGAATCTACTCAAGAAGACAACTTATTACCCGGTAAATTTCATTGTCTATCGTTATCATGATTTTTTCTTGTTATAATTTTGGAGATACAGATCATTCTAATTTACCATATAGGGATATAGGCAGAAATGGTTAGGTCCAAAGGTGAACCCCCTATGTTGGATCAACTAAAAACGGAATATTAATCACTTTCTGCTTCGAAAGGATCAGAACCAAGAACCTCCCTAAGTAATATGATTCTAGAATATGGTCTGCCTCATGGTATTGATTCCATTTCAGGCATAGTACTACAGTTTTCTCTCAGCATTATATGGAAGAAAACTTGTAGAATTTTTTGGGATATAATCTATAAAAATAATTTGGATGCATTTACTTCATATTTTGGATTACTTACAACACTGTATACCATATTGGGATTTTGTGGATTTGATTATTTCCCAACTTACATTATGGTGAAAGAGACCATTAACCAGCAAGAGAAAGAACACAAATTGCAGCATTGTCTTACAAACACAAAATAGCTCACCAACATTGAGAGTTTTCAATCTATAGTGTCTGAGGAAGAAGAAAACCATAGAAAAAAGTTTACATAATTCAATCAGAAAATTATGGATACAATGAAGGAAATTTCACATCTTCAACAACAAATAGATGCTCTTCAAAACAGGCTTGATCAACTGAACCAATCATTAGGAGAATGCCAATTATAAGGGGTAACATCCATTTAAAAAAACATACACACCTTATAGGAATAGGAGGCTGAAGCTGGTTAAATGATCAATCTTTAGAAAGTGGTTGATATATCCCAGGAGGCTATTCAATAAGTAAATAGTCAAGCAGGAATATTTTTGTAATATATGATAGAGACTTCATTCTGTGGATGTTTCTCCAATTTTTCCAAATAAATGAAAAAGATTTTTCATCCAGTTATATATATATCTTCTTCCCTTATTACTTTCTATAATTACAACTTCAAATTTTATCACAACATGGAATATTCATGTTAGATAATCATAATTACACTTGAAGGGATGATAGTTCTTTAACTTTTACCCAAGCCAAGAAACTTAGTAAGTACGATCTGACTGTTTCTAGGGTCATATGGAAAATCCTACAAACTTTGCACCTTTTTTATTTTTATTTTTCTATATTTCCTAGACCATATAGAGTATAAATATAGTTATATGAGACTCAACTTCTATCTAGAATTCCATTTGTAGGTTTTCAATCTGGTGATTATCATCCCTATTTTGGTAGGCAGTTTAAAGTCAAGCATGTTGGACTAATAAATCTAGTGTTTTAGGTAAAATAGCTTTGACCATGAATTTTTAGATTAGAACATAAACTACACTAGATGGTTTGGAATGTCCCGATATTTTCATGGGTATTTCCAAGAAGAAAGTAGAGTCATGATTTTTTTATGGTCGCTAAATCTAAAATTTTAAGTATTAGAGTGGAGGATGTCTTTTTTGAAAACAATGTTACCTCTATTTGAAAAAACCCATTATGGGGGATATATTATGTAGGTTTATCTGGGGCATGTACTACATAGACAAAAAATGGAGTCTTTTGGATGACAGGCCCATCATTTGGGAAACTCATGCAAATCCACATAGGGGCATGTACTGCATTGTCAAGAAAAAGAGCTTTCAAGAATTTTGAAATTCTATTATTGACAGTGGGTGGATTTTCCAAGGAATGGTATTTCAGAATAAAAGGTTCATATGTGTCGATGTAGGATTATGAATGAGAAACCATTACTACATGATTTTGATGTGTTAAGGAAGGTTTGTTTTTTAGAAAGGGGACTTCTGATAATTTGTTGTTCTATTTAATGTCTTGTAGCAGGGACATTATGCAGTTTAGTTTTAAGTCATGCAGCGAGGAAATTATGTTGTTCAGTTTTATGTCATTAAACAAGGACATTAGGTTGTGTGGTTTTAAGTAATGCAGCTAAGACATTAGGCTATGCAGTTTTAAGTCATGCAGTTAGAACATTAGGGGATTTTTTTTAATGTCTTTATTTTTAAAGAAAGGTTTATAAATCTACAATTTCTTGGTAATTTTTTTAGAAATATACTACCATATTTAGGTATGGAAAGTAATAATTGTAATCTATAAATTGGGGATTTCCAAATATGAGAAGTGATATGGGAAAATGTCTAATGTAAATAGAGGAAGACTTTTCCAAGAATTAAGATACCATTTCTTGACAAAACCCGTTATGGGGGTTGTATTTTTTAGGTCCAAATAGGGCATGTTCTATATAGCCAAACAATGGAATATTTAGGATGAAAAGCCCTTTGTTTGGGTGAATTATACAAGGTCACCTAGGGGAACATACTGCATAGTTAGGAAAAATATTAATTAGGTATTATACATTATATTTCTAAAAGATGAAGAATTTTTATGAAGTTTAAAATTTTTCAAATCACAGAGTTTGGTTTATAGATAAAAGTACCAGAACATTGAAAGTGTATTCCTAGTCATGAATTCTAATGAAACGGAGGAACACATTTTTTTATGGAGGTCTTATCCAAAATTAGTAAATATTTTGTATCTAGTTATAAGGTCATACAACTAGGAACATAATATTAGGGAATCATTAAATGATATGTTGTCAAATGACCCGAGGCTATTCTAGAATGCTTTGGAAAAATTAAGGAGAGAGAGGTAAACCATGGTCTTGAATACTTTTAGGTCATGATAAAGGATATGGGAAAAATATGCATATGATGACCACATTAAAATAAAGGTTCATGTATACTATCATCAAATCATTAAGGGGATAAAAGAGGCTTCTTCTATGAATGAAGTTACCATAATTTCACAAACTGATTAAGAGGGTTGTATTATGGAGGGCCAAATGGGGAATATGCTGCATAACCCAAAAGTGGAATCTCTTGGATGATAGGCCCATTATGTTGGAAACTTGTTCAAGGACATCGAGGGGAATGTGTTGCATAGTTAGGAAAAAGAGCACCTAATTATCAGACATTCTACCTCCAGAAACCAAATAAAGATTGTGATGATCTAAAAGTATTCAAGATTAAGAGTATGAAATGGTAAAGGGAATTTTCAATGTACAAGAGAAATATTTGGATCAATATTGGCCATGATTTTGGAGTCCCTTACATAGATCTGAGTCATATGTGTAGTGGGAATATCTTTTGTTTCCTTAGTGGGATCTCTAAGGAGAGGACCCAAAATAAAGGTATCTTACATAAATTTTTAATTGTATGTGGGATATTGGGAATTTTCATTTATCCTTTGGTTGGGACTAAAATATAAGTCTCAATTTTTACTACGTATCTCAATGGGATTAGAATTAAGCCACACTTAGTTATTATAGGTCCTTATAGTTTATCATCATGTGGTGAGGACGTCAAGTGTTTTCTATGTGAAAAAGGAATATTGTAGTTGGACTTGGGGATATGACCTAGGTGTCACTATGTATCTTGTTAGGGAAAGAATCAAGCCATGTGTAGTTATTGGAACATTCCCTATGTAGGATTGATTCATATACACAAGGAACGAAGGGGATTTTTAAATTGCAGTTTGATACAAGATAGGATATTCGAGTGTCACTGTGTATCTAAATTAAATCAGAATCAAGCCATATATAGTTATATTATAAGGTTCGTTACACCAAATAAGTTGTTATGTGAGAAGGGGGGTTTATAGATGGATTGTAGATATGAGATTCGGGCGTCACTACATATCTCATTTGAAGGAGAATCAATCCAAACGTAGTTCTTGAGGTTTCCCATGTAGGTTTGATCCATACATAGAGAGTGGGTTATTTTTCTTAATTGTAGTTGGACCCCAGATATGAGATCTGGGTATCACTACATATCTCAATAAAATTAGAATCAATCCATACACATTTCTTTGATAATTTTATTCCCTATACAAATCTAATTCATAATCCTAAGGAATATAGAATTTTTATTTTGTTGTGGTTGAGCCCAAAATTGGATATCTTGGTGTCATTATGTATCCCATTGAAATGAGAATCATTCCATACATAGTTCTGGAAGAATCGTGTAGTTTAACGTCTTGTGGTGAGGATGTAAGTTACCAAATGTGAAAGAAACACTATGGATTGACCCAGGGATATGACCTAGGTTTCACTACATATATTGCTAGGGGAAAGATTCAAGCCCTATGTAGTTCTTAAAAAGGGGTCCCTATGCAGATCTGATTCAAACAAAAGGATAAATTGGTCTCACGATCCACTAAGATGTACCGCTGTTGTTATTAATACTTTCACATAGAAGATAATAATTTTTTAAATAACCATGAGGAATGCAAATTTGTAGTATCTTGCGGGATTTCTTAACATCAAATAAAGGAGGTGTTAACCATATAGTTTAACATTAGGTAGTAAGGAAAAATGATTTCGTGCAGTTAAACATCATGAAACAAGGACAAAGATACTAAGAACATTAACATATTGTAGCATGCAAGCATATTGTTTCTATGAAGTTTAATGTCTTGCAACTAGGAAATAACATTGTGTGACTACAAAAAGTAATTATTCAAGAATATGGCAATGGTTGGAGTGTAATATGTTCTCCATACATTGAGATTATGGAGTAACTCCATTAGAGAGGACCTTATCTATAGTATAAGGACCTTCCCACTTTAGATAATGTTTTAGAGGCCTCTTTCCTGGTATCATCGGTTTCATCAGGACTAATACTAATTCTTCTTAAATAAATGAATGGAGTTAAACTTTCTTGTTAAAATCTCTTGCATTTATGTTTTTATGAACATCCATGTGATGAAATCTATGCAATCTCTTTTCAACTAATTGTTATAGCTCATCAAAGAGCTTATCATAGTTTTCATATGTAGATAAATGTTCATAGATGGAAACTCAGAGTGATGGAAATTGAACATCAATAGGCAAAAGTACTTCTATCCCATACACTAATGAATGTGGTTTTGACATTGTTGTAGTACGAGTAGTTGTCTAATAAGACCACAGTGCGTACAAGAGATTATCAGGAAAAGACTTTTTATATTTATCCACAATCTTTTGGGGTATATTTGAGAAGGTCATTTCAAAAGGATCTATATATCCATTGGTTGTTTCATAGTAGTGAAATTAATGGTTGGATTTGATATTGTGCTCCTGATATATCTTCATTAAATCAACAGAATAGAAATTGGTTTTCTTGTCTGTCAATATGGTTTGAGGGACACTAAATCTGGTAATGATATTATCATTGAAAAATATTACAATGCTTTTCGGCCCAACTACCTTGAGGGGTATTGCATCAATCCATTTGGAGAAGAAATCGGTAGTAGTAAGAATATACATTAACTGCTTAACCATAGCTAGAGGATAGGGTCCTACTACATCCATTCACTATGCAGAAATTTTACAAGAGTATTTAGCTATATGTAGAAACTTATAAGGTTGATCAATGAAGTTGACATGAATCTTGCTGGGATGTCACTTTTTATTGAAATATGTGTAATCTTACAACATAGAAGGCCAAAAGTATCCATGCCTTTGGATTTTACCCGAATACCTATTCCCAGACTGGTCAGCACCACAGGCTCCTATATGTAATTATTTCATGACAGTCGAGGTTTAATCCCCATGAAATCATATGATAATAATTCCATCAATGATTCATATATAAAAGATCTTCTAGTGATCTGGGCCATCATAAAGAGTAAAATCAACTACCTCTCATCGTAAATCTTCTCTTTTAATTCTATCTAGTGGAAGTGCCCCATTTTGGAGATATTTCATGTTGAGTGTCATCCATCCTATGGTATGACTATATGGCTCCGAAATAGGACTAATGTAATTGATTTCCACTATTATTATTTGAAAAAAAAATCACTCTATGATGAGCAAGGAAAATGATCATTTAATCCCGATTTAGATCTACCTAGGATGTGGATGCATTTTAAAATGAATCATCATGAGTATTTTATGATTGCGGGACATAAGACAGTGTTGGATTTTAGGTAAATTATTCCATTAAACCTAAAAAATCACACAAGGGGATTAGTTCATCTTTTCTAATGGTGTAATCCTCGTCGATTTTTTTGATTACAAACATTGAATCACCCTTCACCTCCATGTAATCCAATGGTACATGGAGTTTTAATTCCCAGACTACAATGAGAGTTTGATATTCAACCTCATTGTTGGTACAACCTTCTAATAACAAAATGTAATATAGTAATACAACCTTTTCTGGGGAGATAAACAAAATTCCTATCTCAACTTTGTTGAATTTAGGGTTTTCCATTATCTCCCCCTTTGGACTTCTATAAGAACTATTAAAATGAATTTCCCATATTCTGGGGATTTCTTGAATAGAGAAGCTTTCTTAAACAGGATATTCAGTATTAAATGATATCTCTTTAATATAAGGGTTCCCATCAAGGAATTCAATTAAATCTTATCCTTTTACTTCTTTCTAATGCACAAAGATTAATGTTAGGAAACATTTCTCTATATCTGAATTTCGATTCTATGTGTTGAGCAAGGTTTGACTAAGATAGTAAAGGTTTCTTTCATTCCCAGCATCGTTCTTTTGGGAATGGAAGGCACTCAATGATCACTCCAAGGATATCACATAAAGAATAATAATATTTCCTTAAATATTTGGAATCAATATTGGTGGGATCAAGAGGTGTTTGTTGATGGTATAAAATTTCTTCATGGCAGTCATTGGTCAATTGATGTGTGACTCCCTTCTTAAATAAATTGGTGAAGGGAAAACACTTTCCTAATAAGTTGGCTATGAAGTACTGGATATATAACAAGTTTCCTAAAACTCCAATAAAATCGTTCATGTTTCTAGGAGGTGACAAGCTAAGGATACATTTAGTATTCTCAGGACCAACTTTGATGCCGCGATGGCGTACAAAATAACTGAGAAATTATCCGGATGTTATCCCGAAAGAACATTTCAAGGGGTTCATCTTCAAATTATATTTCCAAGGTTTGCTGAATATAATATCCAAACAATCAAAATGATCAAAACATTTTTTGGACTTATCCACTAAATCATTCACATGGAATTCAATGAATTTTCCGAAGAAAGGTTTGAAAATATGATGCATTGCTCGTTGATATGTCACGCAAGCATTCTTCAAGCTAGAGGAAATTACCCGATAGAAAAATATTTCTTAAGGGGATCTATAAGATCTAGATTCCCCATATTCTGGGGAAATCCATATTTTTATATACCTAGAGTAACCATCCATTAAGGAAAGAGATTTTTAGCCATCTGTTTCATTAATCAAATGATATGTGATTGGAACTAGAAAGTCATATTTGGTACAGTGCTGGTTGAGATCCATGAAATCAATGAAAACCCTAATTCTACCATTCTTCTTTTTCACTAGGACAGTATTTATAATCAATTTAGGGAATTTCACCTTTCTGATAATGTTATCTTTTATAATCTTTTCAGCTTCAGCCTCAATTTTGGAGGCATGGGTTGGGTGCCCTATTCTTACAGCCCCCTTAAATCCCCGATGCTCTTCTAGAAAACCCAAATGATGGGTGGAAACATTTGGATCAAGGCCTTGAATTTACATATATATCTAAGCAAACAAATCTAAATGTTTCTTTAGAAATTAAGTATGCACATCTTTCTCTTCATAAGTCATGGCTGAACTAATCAAAGTATGACATGGATCTTCTTCTGTACCCAAATTTATTTCTCTGAGTTTATCCACAGTGGTGGAGATGACTTCCTCAAATGTCAGAGGTGTGTCCTTGAGATATTTATCTTCTTTATCTTCCACCCATTTCCCTTATTATATTTGTACTTAAAGGGAAGATTATGAATCAAGACACTTAAAGATATGGGAGGAGTTGGTATTTGAACATCATAAAGAAGAGGCGACCATTTCAGAACCTACTGATGATGAAGTGTCTTCCTAGAGTATTGAAGGGTAAATGATGGGTTAGGAATCATCATCCCTATATTTCTATATTAATGAAACAAATTATTATAGCCTAGATGATGAAGCAAAGGATTGTTGATGTTCGGTGGATGGAATGAAGACATCTCTATTTAAGTTTTCATCACTATTTAGTAAATCAACAATTTATTTTATGCTATTAGGATTAATAGAAATAGCTAAAATAATGGGATTCACTGAATGAGTTCTTGGATTTGGGTTTTCTCTTTCAATTTGATTGATATGAAACACATATTATTCATTGAGATGCTTGAATGGGTTAACTGGGTTCTTTTATAGAATATTCAGATCATTTATTCTTGTTATATCTATTTCCACATACTGTGTTCCCTTTATGTGATAGAACTATTCCTTAAAATACTAATATTCACTAGTTTTTAATGGGACCTTGTCACCATGAAATTTCCTAGTTCGAAAATTGAATAAATAAATGAAAAATTGGTGGTATTATGAAGGAATAGTTGTATGTTGATGTAGCCAAGGCCTTCCAAGCAGAATGTGGAAAGTTGTGTCGTGCCGGAAAACCATGAAATCTGAATTAGATATAGGAACTTAAAACTCCCTTCAGAGTGTAATCTCTCCAAGAGATCTTGTTCATTCTTTTCATAACCTTGGAACACCATAGTGGAGGTACATAAGTCTGATTTAGTGAGACCCAATCAACGACGTTTACAGAAGGGAATGAGGTTGAATCCTAAACCATTATCAATGAAGGCTCTTTAGATATCTATATCTATAACCATTCCACCTAAATCCAAGGTCCTGATGTGTCCAAGTACAACATCATCCTAATCTTTGTCCATGAAATATATAATTTCATGACATTATAGAGGATTATTCTCTATATAGTAGACCTCATCAGCTACAATCTCAATTTTAAACTATTGAGGACTTGAAAAATCCTCAATAAGTGATTCCTAAAGATATTTTGACATATTCAAAGCATCCATGATTGATAACTTGGCCGATACATGTTACAGTTTCTTCAAAATGTCATAATTTTGTTCCAAAAGTTTTTTTTTCTAGCATGGAGATGCAGTTTTATAGGTTCCTTAAATGTTGATGATCCTGATGTAGATGGACCATGTGTCGGTCTAGAGGCTATAAATACTTATACTACTACAGGATTAGGTTGACTATGTCTGGTCACCTACTAAGAAATTGGTGATATAACCTCTAATAAATCTTCCAAGATAGTCATGTTGGGGCAGACCCTATCGTGTGTGGGATAATTCCCTTGTTCTTTTTGATCCCGCTGAATAGTTATCCCATGAGTTTATGCTGCATAAACGGTTTGAGTAAGGGTATAATTAAAAATTGGATTCTAGAATACCTATGTCTTCTGTTCTATCCTTGAAATTAATGAATTATTCCCCTAGTTCCCCAATAAATTATAGGAAATTCAGGTTCATATTCAGAACCATCATTTACATAGGGTTCTATTAAGTGGATAATGTTGATGGAACCAAATATCAACTCCTCATCTAATAAATATTCTATATGATGGTTCAATTCTTATTGTGTCATTTAATGGGGAGGTGCATGTGCTTTCTACCATGTCGCTTTCTTAAGGATTGGCCTTTAGAGGACTGATCATTTGATGAATATTTCTTATTACATTGGTAGTGGCAGGAGGTGTATTCAGTTTTTAAATTATTTTTGTAGAATGGCATGAGTTATATTGATCATATTCCAAACCGTCCAAGCATCAAACTTATGTGCATTATTTCTAATGGATTTCTGCCATTCACCTTCATCCTCGGGATCAGTAATGGTAACACATGCAACATGGGCTGATGAACATGTTAGTTTCACTTGTCCAGAGTCCACCATATTTTTCAAGAGATATTTAAAAAATAAAACAATCCTAAATGGGGTGTCCCAACATTTTATGGAAGGTAAAATAGTTTGGAAGTTCCTAATATCCTTTGTTCCTTTTATTGGTCCTTATTAACTTGACTAAGTTGTTTTCTAAGGATAAAATAAAGTAACAAGGAACCTGTTTATTCCAAAACAATTGTAGACTTTGTTCTTTAACTCCTTAAACTATCTTCTCCTTTGATCATTTTTATGATCATGATGAGGCAGTTTTTGTTGCTGATTCATTGGAGGAGGAGTCCATCAGTATGATGAGGGATTTGAAGTAGACGAAGGTATGGGTGCTTGCTTGTGTGTAACTGTGGAAGCCTCAACATTTCATGTTCTCATTCCTTGAGATGATGGTATTACATGAGAATTGCCTTCAGTTTTCATGATGGAATTCTACACGTGTTGTGTTATTGACGTCAGGTCTCGAAAGCCTACATTGTATTTCGCAGGTATTGGTGGTGTGCCTAACTCATCGAGGAGATTCGCCACATAGATTGGTAGTAACTCTTCTTAATGGAGTGTTATGTTTATGGAATATGTCATTCCTTTCCATTGAGAAATAAAATCTTAAACCCTTTAATTCTCCCTTCATTTTCAATTTTTAATATCAACAAATGTTTTTTGTAGTGTTGAGATGAATGGTAGAATGAATTTATGATGGAGGTCTTTTCATCTAGAAAATGATTGAGACTGCAAACTCGTATAATAGACAATGGTCGGCCCCTATTGAGATAGAAAAAAACATCCGAGTATTACTGCTTATTATTATTTAGGGGTCCTCATCATAGGATCACAATGATAAATGAAATGTGTTAAGTAATGCTTTGGATCTCCCGAACAATTAAATATTAGAAATGTGGTATTCACAAAATTTGGTGGGGGAGGGATCGGATTCACCCATTCAGGGAAAGACTTCTTTTTTGGTTGTATTAGTGTATCTCATCCTCCATAGCTTCTAATTGAGTGGTTAATGGCTGAATGGTATTCATAAGAAATAGAGGAATATTTGGCTTAGTTGGGACCTATACAGGTGTAGCAGCTCAAGCCTGAATAGAAGAGGCAACTATAAAGACCACCAGTGGTGGTGCTACTAATATTTTTCTTGGATAACCCATGAGGAAATGCCTGTAAGGATGTGTCTGACCAAGTTCTATCTATGTACCCAATGGAGGGAATTCATTATCCACCTCAGTAGTTGCAACACACCTTCTTTTCGGAGGAGCTCATATTGGAAACACAATCTGATGATCTTCCTTCGGAGTGTGTCTGGTAGGAGTACTACTTCGGAGTAACACTACATTCAGTCTTCTCAAATCCTTAAACTCTTCCTCCTATAGGGAGAATATTTCTTCGATAAAAATATATAGAAGTTCTCTAGTGGAAAAGTGACACATGATCTGAATTTTACACTTCCCCTTGTTATGTTCCTTCCAAAGAGGTGGAAGGTGATTATTCAAGGGTATACCTAATTGTTGGGAAATCCTATGATTTTGGGTAGGCTCACCACCTTTATTTTCTTGTTTATGTACCACATATTGAATAAGAAATTAATACTCTAACTCCCTTGAATTGGACTCATTTTCTAGATGATCTTCCATAATATAATTAATGAAATATACTGACGTATAATGCATTAATGGCCTTCAATCAGTATATTTGTAAGATTTCATTCTTCTTCATCCTCCATAAGACTTTGTTCTCCTATTTTCTAGTTTCCTATGGACAATTTGACCAATAGTAATCTGAAGTGAATCCTTTTATAGTTTAGTTGTGCATTCAATTTTCAAATTGTTTCCTAATTGGGAAAAAAACTAACTTCCACTTAGGAGGAGATTCTAGATGTGAAAAATCACCCCATCCTTGCAGGACGGGTTAGCTCTTATTCTTGTTCCTCAACACTTTGAGCTCTATTTTTTTTACTCTGATGGCTGGGATAAAAAATCACCCCACCTTGTGGGTTGGGGTGGTTCATGAACTACTATGGATGACATTAGAAAATCTTCTCTTCTAATTTTACTATTTTTTTGAACATTGGTTATGTGAATTATCTGAAAACCACTTAAATGACCTATTTTGGAAGACCATTGTACTATTTTAGACATTTGTGTGATCTGATGGCTGACATCCTCTAAGTGGGAAGCATGTTCGATGTTTTCAAATGCTTGATACAAAATCATCTCATTATCTTTTTCTCTTTGGTTCTAACTTTGGTGAAAACCAGTCGAGGCCTACTCTTGTAGAGTATTTCTTCAGTCATGAACATAATTTGTTTTTTTTAGCTAGCATGAGGCAATAACATTGTATGAAACCACTTTTTACAGGCTTTGCTGATTTTGGATTGCAGTAAAATGCAATTCTCCATGTACACCCCATCCTCTGATATGAACACCATGTGGAGTTTCTACAATTAATTATCACAACCTCTTTAATGCATTAAGGCACACCTATTGAAGGTCCTCATATTGCTTCTTGATCTTTGGATTTCTATAAATCTAGAGAGATTCAAAAATAATTTTATATTGAAACCCTTCTATTAACTTGAAATTACTATGATATTTATCATATGGTAATACTTTGGCTTTCAGATGATGAAGAGTCTTCCATATGTTGAGGTGAATATCATGAATAAAGTATTAGACCATTATTTCTAGAATGTTGCATTGAGAGGTTTCCAAAGTCTAGAACATGACTAGTATTTCACCCATAACCAGTTGTTTTCTCATATTCAACATATTCTCTTCATCTTTTTCATTGGTTTCTTAACTTGGTCTGACCAGAGTGGACGCTTTCTAATTTCTTTATAACAAGAAATGGTTTTAATTGGTGTTTCCTCTGCTATATTAGAAGGAAAATTACCCAAGGTAGGTTAGAAGAATGATCATCGCCTTGGGCTATCTTCTGGATGAGAAAGTATTTCTCCTATCAATAATATAGAATAAAACATGACTAGCCTTTTATTTGAAAATCCCTAAAGATAAGAGAGTTTTTTATCACTACAGTTTCAGTTGGAGAAGGTTCTTAATAATGTGAAACACTACTACGGAGAGAACCATCTCAAAGAAAGACATCATGGGTAGGACCACCATAGTGGAATGTAGAAATGGATAAATCCTCTTGCTCCTGGGTCTTCTAGCCATGTGGAGGGTTGTTGTGGATCTCACCTAGGGATAAGTTCTTGAGATTGACTGAAGTTTCATGAATCAAGATTTCATGATGAAGTGTTTGATGAGAAACATGATAATTACTGCTACTAATCCAATAAGTCAGTAATGGGAGGGTAAGATCTTAAGCCGCAATAGATAAATGTCAGAGGGATTCAAGAACTCCAACATTAAGAGGATTCAGAGTGCTTATTAACTCTAGATTATCCAACATGCTTGGTGATACTTCATCTTAGAAGCTCTCTTACACGTAGTTGGGACCACTTTATGGGAAAAGTGGTTCTCATGAGTAGGTGTATGTGTCTACTTTAGATGGGATGTCAGAACAGACCAATTCTCTCCAATTAGAACGAGTGTATGTTCCCGATCCGGTTTTTTGTATGATATGGGGTAGTGTTCCCCATAACCCTCCTCGACTAGAATAGAGGTGTATATATTCTCCATGATGGCATGCATCTGGGTCATCCTAGGAATGAGGACATAATTATGTGTCTATAACTCTAGTACTGCTGAAGTTTCTATTATGATATTTTGCCAAGCTTCCAAGATATGGGAATGAATTTGTGTCATCCCTTTCACCATTTCCAAAACGTGTTTGGTGACTTCAGTGTCCTGAAGGATAATATACGTACATTCAATATTTGTAGCAGGTGTATGTACCTGCTCCCATCCTCTCATTTCATTTAGTGGGTTCTGATTGTACTCATGTGTGGGGTTATAGAATTGAGTCTCCCCTAGGTTTGTCATTGGAGAATTCTGACTGGCTTCTCCGAGTGCTTCCAAAAGAGACTGTTGGAAAATTTAATGGATGCTGACAAGTGTATCTAACTGGTCGTTGTTTTCCACTAAACATGGTTTGTGGGCCTCCTTGAATTCATCCAAACGAGTATGTTGACAGGATGATAGATTATAAACATTTGTATGTGATTTCTCATGGTACTCCATTGAATTTGAATGGCTGGATTGGTTGGGTGCTTCCAAATGAGTCTGCTAGCTGGTGGAATTAAGAAGGATGGGGGTATGTGCTCGTTCGTTGTTTTCCAACAAGCTGGGTTGATGGTAATATCTGTAGGGGAAATCATATGAACCTTCTCCTTGTTAGTTGTCTATTTTCCTCATCGGTTTGTATTTTGTTCCTAGGTCTGAGGAAATTGGGTCGGACATCTGAAAATAACACCCTCATTGTGTTGAGGATTTTTTGTTGTGTGGCGTAGGCAGCAGTGATTATTTGAAGCAGCCATTGGGAAGGACCCTTGTATCTTCAGGATGATTCCATGGGTGGCCTCTTGGTTGACCTCCCTATAATAGTAGAGGAACTGGTTATTATGTTTCATGGATAAAATCTTGAAATAGTTAAAAAGTGTGGTTGGAACCAACTATTTCTTGATAATCGGTCATCATGGACCAAATCACTTGGGGTTATTCTAGATTTAGAGGGCCTGTTGGGAAGCCTCAAAGGTTGGGATAGTACCATGTTTATGGTACTCTTAGACCAATGCATTGGAGACCTAGCATTGGATATGTTGAGTCGGTGATGACGTCCTTTGAGCATATGAGGATCCAGATTGAGCAACAGTCGGGGCATTCATGGGTGAAAACTTTAAGGAAGCCATTTTGAATGAAGGAAGTTCCAGGAAAGAAAGTTATTGTATATATGACAAATAGAAACAATGAACTAGAAAAAAGATGCATATTTTATATGAACACATCTGTAATTGATTCCCTTATCTGAACCTCTTTTATCAATTGATTTGGGACTAACAGATGGGTAACTTTATCATCTTCATTAAGGATTCACCTTTGGTTCACCATTATTTTTTTCCCTCAAAATGTGTGTTCTGGTTAGAAATCAGAACTTCTGAAAGGTTTCCATTGGATTTATTTATGAAACTGGAAACAACCAATGGTTCTATATCCAAAGGTACTACCTTCTGAATGCATGGGTTCATTAGGTTTTTTGACCTACGATAATTAAGAACACACATTGGTTGAGAGGATGGGAGGTCAGGCTCATTACACCCTTTTGGGGGGATTTATTGCCTACTTTGGTACACTCATATAGATTTAAGATATGTTTATGAATCCTTATTGACTTACCAAGAATAATGTAAGTTTCCATTGAAATTTTCAATAAATTATTATCATGTATGGAATTTAAAATCATCTGTATGTATTCGAGGTTCTCCATTAATGAAGATATCTGTATTTATTAGAGGTTCTCCATTAATGGTATGCTTTAAAATAAAACTTATAGATTCTTTATCCATTGTTACAATGATGCGGGTTTTTAAGGAACTCGGTAGGGAACCCTAGAATTTATTGTCATCTATGTAGAAAAAATTTGTTTTGATGTTAGGATTGTACCCATAAATGGGATACCTATGTATACTCATGAAAGGAATCAGAACCCTTGTAGTTCTATGCCACTTAATAAGACACGTCATACATTTTAAGGTCATGTTATAAGGATATAACAATATAGCTTAATGTTGTGTGGTAAGGACCTCTAAGTAGAACGTGGCTAGTCAAATCTTGGTGTGGGACTTACGCCTAAGCAGCCCAAGGAACCTGGAAAGGATATGAGTTTACATGTTGGATAAAACCATGATGGGAATGTGGCCCAGGAAGAACATAGTGAATTTTGGAGTGTTGGGTTTGAAACATATGGAGGCCTCATATATATCCCACTTGGATGGGAATAAAATCCCACATAGTTTGGTAAGTCTTGAAGGGTGTTTGTCCCTTTGAGAGAAATCAGTTGAGGATTTCTCCTAAAGAAGATTCCCTTGTAATTGGGTCCATGGGAGATGTCTTAACTCGTCATGATTTAGGGGGTTTAATTTACAGCCGATTCCAAAGGAGGATTCCCAAACTAAGGGAATTAGGATTGGACTCCTAAGGAGGATATCCATTATGCTCTGTCCCTGGGTGAAGGCTTCCTACATATCCCAATTATGGTGGTAATCATAGGTTTCATAGTTCAATAAATGAGGTGAATTGTGTGGATGTATGATCATCCTTTCAATGTATAATAAGGGTGTGGATTAATTATCCTTTCAATGTAGAATAAAAATAAAGGTCGTTATGTCCTGCCTAAAACATTTAGAGGCTTAATCTAGGAGGTATTCTCTAAAATTGGTCTCTTAGTGGAAGGAGGATATCATTCCCTTTGTAAAAAGGAAATGAAAGTGTGAAACATACCTTCCCTACCAGGGACATGAGGTTATAAATCATAAAGATGGGAAGGGGGGGCATGGCTTGAACCCTAATCCTCCTAACTGGGAACTTCCCAACATTGTCTCAAGGGTATGATTTTATGTGACTATAGATATACTAACCTAAAAATACCCCAAGTATCATTACTACCTTATAATATAAATGTGGGAAGCCTATGACTATATAAATACAAACCCAAATGGGAGACACGTTGATGGGTCTTTCCCAAAGGATTGGTAAGTCGGGATGTATTGGTGGAGGTTTCAACTATATCCATTTTAGACAATGTATCCATGTAAATAGAGGTCCCTCCTCTATATGTGGATTACAATAGGGCTTCATATATGGCTTGAAAATGTGGTTCATCCAGGTCTTAAAAGTAGGTATGTTGTGTAGGTGTAACATGGAGGTGTACCATGAAGGTCCTAGGAGGAAATGAAAAATTATTAACATAGGACGTATAAGCTTTTCATATCTTGATATTCCTTGGTAAATTTACTAGGTACAATAACACTTGGGAAAGGCTTTAACGGAAGTACCTCGGGTGTGCCTTGATTTCCTTGGAAGCATCATGCGCAGGTCCTTGTTTAAGGAAAGGACCTGTGTTGATGACTTCTTCCTAGGGAAGGAGGGTCCTTAATCAGATGTTTTGTATTTAAAACTCTGAAAGGATCTTGATCTTGCCTATCCCATCTAATTATCTCTACTCTCATGTGTTTAGAGAGCTACCTGAGAAAATTTGAAGGATGTGGGTGAAAAAGCTACGCAATGGGAGCTTCAAGAGTTCTTCCAAATTTTTCCAGTTACAAAATGGGGAGTCCAAGGGTCCTACCTATAGGCAAGGAATGGGATGGTCTAAAGGATTTTGTTCACATAAGTCTTTTATGTACATTTATAATGTAGGTTCCCCACATAGGGGTGCAAAAATTATATTTATGTGTAGGTCCTCCACATAGCTCCACAACATAGGTCCTCTATGTAGGTGTTGTGCATTAGGCTGCACGAGCAGTATTTTCATTGGTCTTCTTGATGTGTAGGTGTGCCGCATAGATTCCTTGAACTATGTTTTTTTTACTTCCATTAACTTTCTCTGATACTTTAAAATATCAAAAGTTCTTTTCCATAATTTTTTTACCTTCTTAAGGATTTTCAACAGTGTTTATCCCAATCCTAACATATTATAAATTTCTTTGAGGTTTTCCTTTATATAATATTTCATTGATAAAAACTATTTCACACTGTATGACACACTTTTATGACATGATATTATTCCAATGTTATGTTCTCATGGGTTATGTTCTTTGATCCATTTATGGTTCATGTCTAATGAATTTCCATGTTTTATTCCACGGATCTTATATATGATCTATGAATTATTTTCCATTATTTTCAAAGGATAATCTCATATTCTCATACCCTTTGAACTCATTTTATGTTTTAAGGATCATTAATATCTCTCATATTTACCCTTATGTGGAATATGATCACACTCGTTTTTATATTTTCTTTTCCCTAGTATGTGAAGAAAAAAAATTAAGTATGATGTTCCTAAGAAGGGTGTCACTTATGAAGAAGTATTTGGGATATTATGTAGATGTATTATAGACCAGTGGTTATGTTTTCAAGTTTCTGAAGAAACTAAAACTTTACAATTCTTTCAGGGATTGTAATGTTATGTAATGAATATTTATCTAATGAGATGTAATATTTTTGTATGAAAATTATTTGTCACTTTATTGTCAGGGTTAATCAATATCAATTTCCATTTATTTATTTTTTACCCAACAAAATATATACCACATGATTATTTATTGTGGGGGGTGAGTATAGATAAACAATCATTCTCATTAGGTTCACCATTGACTACCACATCCATAATAATCTATGGAATTTATTTCCAAAGGTAGGTGTTCACTTTGGCATCTGACCAATGATTCTCTGGCACTCACATTGGTCAAGTGGATGGGGGTTGAGGACCATCGCACCATTTTTTTGAGGAATATTTTCTACATTTTTACTCTATTATAGATTTTATTAATGTTAGTGAATCCTTCATAGATACTAGTAGGGGATTGGATTCCCCTCTATTATAGTTACAATATACTATAATATATTGAGGTGAACCATCAGTATGTATCCTAGTTTCCTTAAAAAATGGAACCATTTTTATGTATCAGACTTTCTCTATATTGTTATGTTAATACATGGTGATGTTTGGTTTTAAGGAACTATGGTTTAATGCCACTCAACTAGGAAGTATATATTCTATATCCATCCAATATGGTGGTGATTTATTTGGGTTTATGATCACTCCCATGATATATATTCCTATGTATCCTTATGAAACGAATAATATCCAACGTAGTTTGGTGCCACTTGACAAGGCATGTTATACATTTTAAGGTTGGGTGACAAGGACCATTCCATGTAGTTTAACATCATGCATCAATAAAGAATAGATGAAAGTTTCCTACAAATTTTTGGTATGGGATTACATGTGAGAGGCCCTTTGTGGTTAGATACTAAGGAAATATGGCCTTATAAATATGGCTCCCACTGGGAATATGGCCCCATGAGGTTTAGTTGATAAGTACAGAAAGGATTATTTACCTCAATGTGGGATAAGATCTTATTGGGAATATAGAATGATAAATTTCAAAATGATATTTATAATTTTAGGTTTGAACCTTGGGGAGGTATCCTACATATCATGTCAGGATATGAATCAAAGACCCCAAAGTTTAATCAGAGGTTGGGGATTACAGCTCTTAAGGAGGCCCATTATGGAAATTATTTGAAAATTGAATAATTAAATATGATCTATAATCCCACATGAGTCATGTTTAGTCTGTGAAATAAGAGGTAATGGAGGATCAGATGCATTTCATTGTATCCTGACAATGGATTTCAGTGGGTCTTCCACACTGAGGTTTTAATATAATATAGATTTTTCCATACACCTAGTATGAGGTCGAAGGTTTCCTCATTCATTACATGGAACTTTGAAGGAGTTATTCTTGGGAATATTCCAATTTTGGAAGATGTTAATACATTTGGAGATTACACCTAAAGAGGATCTCCAAGATGAATAGGTTGGGGATTATACCTAGTAGGAGGACCAAGATGTATGGATTATGATTATGATAATGGAATGATAAACTCAAGTCCTGAAGCCCACTTGTGTAATTCTCGGTGTAGTAAATAAGGGTATTATAAGATCAATCACTTCACATAATTAGGTTTGGATGGGGCTTACACCTAAATAAAAATCTCATAGATGAATTTCATGCATTTTTCACTATTGTATGAGTAAATTGTTATATAAGGTGGAAGGGATATAAATTCATATGAAAATACTAGGGGATTAGTCCATGAGTTATTACCTCTAGGAATATGCTTCACATCCTCTTGTAGAAGAGGGAGAGGCTATAGAGGTTTATCCAATAAGAAATATTATAGTTTTACAATAGGAGGGATTTTAATTCTCATATTCATTTATATTTCTAAACACTTGGTTTAGTCTTATACATCCAATAGTAGGAAAAAAATTAATGAATGATGTCGATTCACTTCTTGTTTTAGGAATCAAGAATGTGGTAAGTGTCAGTACCAAATATGAGAAGCTTAGCATCACTCCCTCTTGGATTTGGGTCCTTATTACTTGGATGATGAAAGATTGAAAACACTAGGATAACTCTATTAGTCATGGAGGACTAATGGGGACATTCTTAAACAAGGGATTTCATAAAATAATTGGTGGAACACTAGTGGGACCCATACATCTGTCATGTAAATTTTGTTTTAATGTGGTGGACATAATCATTACATTCTCAAATGGGATTCTAAGGAAAAGTAGGATGACTTTTATAATGAATAATTACCCCTTAGAGATTAGTCACTTAGATGGGAATCCCTGGGTGGCTGGTCAGATAGGTGGACTACCCCGGATGGCTGGGCACTTAAGTAGGACCCCCTAGGTGGATCTTCACTTAGGAAGGCCACCCTAAGTGGCTAGTTTCCTAGGAGATGAGCCCTGGGTGGATGGTCACCAAGTTGATGAACCCTGTATAGTTAGTCACCCAAATGAGGGACTTGTTCTATTAATCCCCAAGGTGAAGGACCATGGGTGGTTGGTTATATAGGTGAGGAACCCCGAGAAGTTTTTTTCATGGCAATGATTGTAGGGAAGTTGTTTTCTCAGGTGTGGTATTCAAATTACACCTTACTCACATATAAGGTAATTTTTCTACATACTAGACTATTTTTGGATACCTAGAGGAAGTGTTGAAGTCCTCTGAGATGTGTCTCTAGGATTATTTCACTCTCTAAAAATGGTAATAAATCATTTCTATACACCATAGAAAGTGGGACTATTATAGGAAAAACTGAGGAGGTCAGACAGAGCATGTTGGGCAGGATAGTGGTGCGCACAGGTGAGTTTGGTGATGCATGTTGGGTGGCCACCGGTGACCTAGGTGATCTAGTATAGGTGACCATGGGATACCTATGTGAGTGTTGATACTCTATTCTATCATAGATTATAAAAAGTGAAAAAAAGAAATTCCTTATAAAAAGAGGAGAAAACGCATGATGAAGATAAATATTTTCAAAGTCTTGAAAGTTGGATAGCCCTAGATAGACCAAGGATCTATCAGTGCCAAGCTACTTTTGTGCACAATTATGGTGTGAAACCTACTTCTGCTCCTCCTTACCATTTCGCTCAGGGTATCCTATTTTCTTATAAACAGTCCCTTGGGGTCTTTATTTTTACAGACAAATATCCTTGAAGCCTAATTATTGCTCTAGTCTCCCTGGTGCTTCAGCAAAGTCTTCCTAAACATTCAAGATAGTTCTTTAACAAATATATAAGAGGATTTGAAGGAGGATTATTGTACTTAAGTCCTTTTAGTTTTTAAAATCCCTAAAACTTTTGCGCCTAAGCCACCCAACCTCCCTGAATCAGAAACACATGTGTTACACCTATTACCCTCATAGGAACTTGAGCTCTCTACTTCTGGGAATACCTGTGAATACTCTTGAAGGCTTCAGTCAGGTCTCTCCCAAGTATTAACATCCAGTTTTTTCATCACTTTAGTGAACATTAGGTCTCCACATCCTACTTGTGCGCCCATACTTGTGCGCCAATACATAACTTGGTGCCCTCTTTTGATTCACCTACTCCCTTCAGTCTACAATCCATCAAGCCTTCTTCAAAGTCATTCATGGAAAGGCTTATTCTTCAATGGATCCCTTATCTGAAAGGGATTTTGTTAAAACCTCCACCAAAACCTCCTAACTTATCAAAATTTTGGGAAATTCACATCATTGTGTCTCATATTTGGGTTTTTATATCCACAGTCATAGGTTTCCCACATTTTTTCACAATGGGGTTAGGATTCATGGAGTGTTTGTGGGTTTTTTATATCTGCAATCACATTGACCTATCTCTAAGGAACAGTTTTGGGAAGTTTCCAGTTAGGAGGATTGGGGTTTGGGTTCTGACCTCCCCTTCTCATCTCTAAAAACCATAGCCTCATGTCTCTGGTAGAGAAAGTTTGGTTCACACCTAATTTTCCATTTGAACAATGGAGAAGTATCCCTCCCTTACCAGAACCAATTTTAGGGCAGCCATCCTGGTGTAATCCCATAACCAGTCAAATAGGAGGTTACAATATTTCTCCTCTCTACTTCCTTTACCTTTTCCCCTTGTTTACATTGTACCCATGTCCAATGTAAAGATAACAGAGGGAAGGATCTTCACCTCGCCCTCTTCCCCAGTCTCCCTGCCCTTGTCCACCACAGCCACCTCCTCTTCCATCATTAGAGGAGGAAAAGTGTGCATTCTCTTGTTGAATATTTCACATCCTCTTGTTTCTCACACTAAGAATGGATCACGTGGGCTTAGAGATTCGTGATGATTACAACATTTTTACAAACACTCATGGTGAATGAGCTATGAGAACTCTGATTCCCATAATAATTGGGATACGTAGGAATCCTTCTCAGGGCCCGAGCTCACTGGATATCCTTCTCAAGAACCTAACCCTAATTCCCTTAATCCGGGAATCCTCTATTAGAGTAAACCCCAAATTAAGCCCCCAAATCACCAAGGCATAATTTTCAGAAAGTAATCCCAAACTCATTTCTCTCAAAGGACTACACTATCTTATGAGACTCATCGAACAACATGGGATTTGATTCCCATCCAAATTGGATACGTAGGAAAACCTCTTAGAGGTTAAAATCCAATACTTCAAATATACCCTATTCACCTTGGGCAATATTCCCAATAGGGTCTAATATTACTTGGAAATATATATTCTTTCCAAGTTTCTTGGTATGATTAGGCATAATCCCCACACCAAACCTTGACTAACAACCTTTCACATAGATTTCCTTACCACATGATATTAAACAGTATGGATAGGTCCTTATCACATGACATTAAAATGTATGATGTGTCCCATTAAGCGGAAATGAACTATAAGGGTTATTATTCATTTCATAAGGATACGTATGTATCCTATTTTATGAGTAAAATCCCATAATCAAAAAAACATTCATCTCCCTAGACAACAATAAATTAAATAGTACCCTACTGAGTGGATTAAAAACCAGTATCATCATAACGATGATTAAAAGAATATCCAAATAGTATATGAGAGGATACTATTAATGCAGAACCTCGAATAAATAGGGATATCTCCATTAGTGAAAAACCTCAAATACATATGGATGATTCTAAATTTCACACATGCTAATAATTGATTTCAAATTCCAAGGTAAACCTATGTTATACTTGGTGAATTAGAAAGGATTCATAAAAATGTCTCAAATCTATAAAGAGAGTCCCAGAGTAGACAATAATTCCCTCCAAAATGGTGTCATGAGTATGTCCTCCCATCCTCTCAACCAATTCATGTTCTTAAGTATCGTAATTTAAAACTTAACGAATGCATACTTTTGAAAAGTAGGGATCTTTTGGATAAATAATTTTTGGATGTTTTTGGTTCCATGATTAAATCCAATGGAAACCACAAGGAAGTAGTGATTCTTAAACTAGAACACACAATCCAAGGAACTATGAAACAATTAGGTAGGCCAAGAGACAATATAGGACCTTGGTGTGGCATGCCTACTACGAAAAGGGGAATCTCATCCTTCTCTACCATTCTCTTATCTCTACAAATGGAAGTAGAAATAAATTCCTCCCCCATCAGAATGGGATCATAGAAGAATGAATATGGTTAAATTATAAGGTCACCCCTACACCTAGAATGATAATTGGATAAATCATATATATTTCATGGGGGTTCTTGAAGAGATTCATGCTGGCTATTATTAGTGTTCCATGTTGGCTATGTCGTGCGAGTTTTTCTGACAATCTGGATCATGGAAATCAGCTTATAAATTAGGGTAGTCCCCACATCACCTGAGAATATTAACATCATCTCATTATATTATTTTTTTATTCTACTTGGTATGTGGTATGAGTTTCAACAATTCACTTTATTGGTACCACCCTTGTGAATTTTACTTTGTGGGACCACCCTTGCGAGGCCGCTTGGGTGATGTTTCATGAGTGAAAATTTTGGATTTAAAACTTTATCACCTGGTATCCTACACACCTTTATCATCGTCATTCATGGGTACCTATTTTTAATTACTAATTTATTATGATGAAATATTTTTGAAACCCTTAACATATTTTAAAATTCGCATCTATTCTAACATTTCCTTGGATGCTAAAGTTACTACTCATATAGATGAAATAATCGTAGTTGTTGAACCGGACTCATTAATCATAATCATATTGTACCATATAATTCTAAAAATAATTCTAAAGAAAAGTTTTCTAAAATATAAGTTGTTAAATAGAATTTTCGTATGTGGTTTTTTCCATCTAATTTGTTCGTCGCATGTCAAATATTACTTCTCAAACATTTAAATTTTTCTGACTTAGGGTTCCTCTAGAGTGAACATTTCTCTCAACACGTAGCTCATTTGTGAATGTAACATAAAGTTTTTTATCCCATTGTTTATTCAATATAAATAAAAAAATTGGAATTCAAACATTATTTTGCAATTTGGAATTCCACCATGTAGATCTAGATAAGTGGATGGAGTCTTTAATGGGATTTTTTCTAGAGGGAACTTCTCTAGTGAATGGATGTGGCCTTATTATGTGAAATAATTTTTTAATACATAGGAGGACTGTATGTGGGTGGTTATACTTTATGATGTTATTATTACTTCAAAAATATCTATATATCATCATCTAAATATCATCCCTATGTTGTTCATCTAGATTTGTTCGGAGACCAATATATATAATCTACTGCATGGGTAGGTAAGCATATCATCAAGGATGTCCATGAAATTAGGGTAATCCCTATCTTGGGGGATATGTATGATGATTTCCTTCATTATCATAGTGATTTGGATGATTTGATCAAAAATACTACATTTTAGAGGGATTTGTTTCCATTGGATAAATGGTAGTTTAAGAGGTCAATTCATCTCTTTATTAATATACATTGTAGAACATAAATAAAAAAATTTCATCTCTCTCACAGATCGAGACCTTGAGTGAAAAGGCCAAGGAACTGACATACCCCGTAATTTAGTGGTTATAAGTATAATTACTTTTCTATCCTCTATAATTGTCAATATATGACTTGGGGTTGTCAAATTATGAAAACATTGAGACCAAATATTAAACTTAAGGGACTACTAGCCCAGTTTTGTAGTGGATGGCTATTACCTACTCAAGATATAGGTATTGCGGTAAGGTCAACCACTTTAATGATGGTAGAAGAATTATTATATATAATACTTAGAAGTATTTATCTTCTATATTTTGGCAGGATTTATGAAGTGTTGGTTCGAATTCGCTGGGTTGAATCCCCTTCTAGAAGTGGCATCTTGATCCAATAATTACATTGTTCGATAGTAGTGCATCTCAGTGGTTATGACCCATGACACAAAATATTTTCTACTTAACTTACTCATACTCCTATATTGTATCATATCGTGGTCATGAATCCCATAATCATCGATATGGAAGCTATATGACAACTTCAAGGATATCATTACTCATTTTCCCTCAATCCTTATAGGATTCCTTTCGGCACATTGGTGGGTAGTATCAATGACTCAGTCAGCACCTAATCATACTAAATTGCACTTCGGTATGGGTTTCTCGTTGAGAGGGTTGATGGTTCCCAATTTTTGAATCATATGTGAAATCAATTTTTGGTACACTATTTAATCATGTTCATGATGTGATAAGATATCTTTTATAAAAGGTTCATGGTTAGAAACACTCAATGATCCTACATCAATTCTTTGTATTGTTTATATGGACTAATAAAAACATTTGGATTACTCTTTCAAAGGTTGATGCATCAATTGTCCTATCCCTAGAGTATTCCCAAGCATGGATTGAATACTATAAGAATATGTATCTAAGGGGAATTACTCAATGAATACATGGGTCACCATTTATAGTTATATGGGAAACTTGAGAAGAAACATAAATAGATACTAACATGGTTGAGTTAGGTACCTCATACAATGTGAAAAATTTTCTTTCATAGGGATATAACCTTGTAATGTGGATACGGACTGATAAAACTTCTCTCTATTTTCTTCATTCTCTAAATTCATCCAATCACTTCCGAATTCGTCCACTTAATGTAATTCCTTTCTACACATAAAAAAATTTGTATATGATTTAAGATAATTTCCTCTATTTTTACTTCCACACTTAGAGAATAAAGGTAATTCCATCTTCCTTTCACTGTGATTTTTAGATTTACCCTTCAATTCCATTTTTTTCAAATCAGAACCACGTGATAGAAGGGTAAATCTAATCAACATTTCCACCTTGATAGTGCAATGAATTATATCTTCATAGCTACCAAATTTCCATATGTATAATTACATTTGGATGCTTGGTTTTGATCCATTGAATAATCAATCAACCTTATGTTCAGATTGGATAATAATACTATAATATTACCTCACAAGTCTTGTACAATTACTCTCAAAGGTTCCAATAGATTCATAATACTTCTACCTTATCTTGAGGAATTACATTACTATTCTCATGAAATGAATATGAGTATAATACTTATTCAAAAATAATCCCTTAAAATTGTAACGACCTGGACCTGAACAGCCAACCAAACAATGATAAACGGGTCGGTTGCTATTAGCTTAGGCGCACCTCCCTGAATACCAAAGGCTACTGACAAGAAACGAGGGTCTGATAGGTATAGTGGGGAGGTTGTACCCTCTTGGAGGATAATAATAATGATACTGGTATTAGTATAATAATAAATATGCAATGGAATAAAGGACTCATCAAACTCGAACTAGACCCGTAGAGCAGAAGCACATTTAATATCAATAAACAGTATAAGAAATAAATATAAACAACAGCAGCAGAAATAAACACAACAACATGATGATCACTTGTAACTACTACTGAAAAACAAAAAAAAATGCTTCCAAATCATGTCTTACATATCTAAATATAAAGGGCACCAATGGATAACTAACTGTTGCTATAAATAATCATGTTGATACAGGAAAGTATGCAAAACATAGTAACTCCATCTAGGCAAGACCTCAAGGTCCATTCCATCTCCATGCAATAGCTAAGGCAGGTCAGCTCCTAAAGCAGGCCTCTTTCTTTTACGTAAATCCATAAAGTTTTCACATGTCCCGAAGGGCCCATCCATGGTGTGAGATGAATCTCAGTAGGATAACATGCAACAGTGTGTACCTAATATAAGTGTTTAGGAAGGTGTGAATTTATATGGAAAGAAGTAAACAGAATGATTCACAAATAAACACACAAAGTCCGCTCGTGCTCAGCAGCCACCATGGAGTGTCACCTGCTTCGGCCAACACCGGAATCTCTATCATGTAACCCGACACCATGTGCCCCCTGACACCACGTGTCTCAAGTACCAACGTCCCGAAGGCACGCCCTATAAATAGTAAGCCGAAGGAACAGCGATTTCTGTCTTCAATAAGTAACCGGAGGGACAGCGATGTCTGCCCTCAAAATAAGTAGTCGGAGGGACAACAATTTCTACCCCCAAAATAAAGTGTCTGGAGGGACAACGATATCTTCCCTCTAATAATGGCGAGCCTCTTCCCCTAACCCGATAGCCTCAATGCTATCCCCTGAAGGCTCCTCACCTTCCACATGGATTCCTACGGTAAGCACCCCAAACCGATAGTACCTAGACCGCAACTAACAGGGCCCTCTACCCACATGAGAGGTCAAATCCACCTCATCACGGAGTCTCTCTGTGTGCACACTACTCAAATTTTCCGAGTGAGCGGTAATCACCAAAATAGTTCCCAAGCCACAACACCTCTGACACCTCGTGTCCCTGCGACCATACCACTCAAGTCTGATGGTCTCGCCATCCCAGTAACCCGGTTCATGCCCAACCTGACTGTCATCCTCCCTCAAACTGACGCCCATGATGCCTAATCCCGTGATCAAAACCACCCAACATAACCCAGTCCAATCCCAACCCGTGATCAACATCACTCAACAATACCTAGGCCATGACTAGCACAACCTGAAGGTTCCAGCATATGCAATATCAGACATCACATATATAATCACAATGGAAAACTTTAAATATGAAAGAAAACAAAATGGTTGAATTACACTAGCAAGGTGTTATACCATACCAGCACTAAGGTCTTGAGATCATCTAATGATTCATATCAGGCTTAATAACTAAACTTATCAGATAAAACATCACATTTAAATCAAAACCATTTTGGCTTTCCCTGGCCAAAATGCCCCAATTGAGCATCGGACCCTCGCTCAACCTTGCTCATGCAAAATAGGTAAAGGGAATCCCCAAAGGAATCTCAAGGGTCTAATGAACAAGTTAATATGTAATATTAGATAATAATGGGTCCCGCTCAAAATACCCAAAAACACGTCGAAGGCCACGCCACCCAAATGACCACGAAAACACAAAAAGAGGTATGCACCACCTACCTGAGACTAGTATGATGCTACTCCTCCGATAATAACCTCCATTTAGGTCTACAACATGGTAGATCTACAAAAAAATCAAAACCACTCAAACCCAAATAACTCGTTCTAGAACAGAAATCAAGAGAAACGAATCTAGAGGAATCAAGTCCTTACCGATGGGGTTTGAACGGATCAAATAGTGTTCGAAAAGGAGTTCAGAAGAACGATCTGAAGAAAAGACAAGGTTCGTCCGGCTCTCCCCACTCAAACCCATCATAGGGTTTGGGTTATACCTCAAAACGAGGCTACTTCCCATTTTAGCAAAAAAAATACATGGTGTATACTTTAAGAACACGATGTGTATCATTTTATTATTCATAAGATAGTGGATATTTCACCGACTTACTTTCCAGAACCTACCGACATGAGTACATGGCATTTACCTAGGGGTACATGGTGTGTACTTAGTTTTTTTTCTCTTCCTCACTGACTTACCCACATCCCATGTATATCCCTCATACATGGCTAGGCTACATAGCGTGTCCAAGAAGGACATGGTGTGTACTTGGTTAAATGATTCTACCCTGCCAACAGGCCTACACGCCATGTATGGCCTCTACACGGTCACAGGTACAAGGCGTGTCGATAACTACACGCCATGTAGTATGAAATTCCTACACAGTCATCACACGCCATGTACCCGGAAAGCACACGGTTGGCACTCACCTAATCTATACACAGTGTGTACCTTAGAGTACACGGTGTGTAGTATAAAAATTTCTAGAAACTTCCCAATTTCTCCAGTTTTCTCAGGGAAAAGTCAAAATTTCAAACAGGGTCGTGATTTTGACTCGTTCTAAAAACCTGGGTTCTTAAAATCTCCCCACATTAATATATCTATTCCCTGAGCTATCAAACGAAACCTGGAGATAACACCGAATATACCACCCTGATCAAGTAACTCGGACTTCCCCAGTCTCAATTGTTCTGGATAAATTCCTCATGGTCACCCGACCATAGGAATCGCCTAACTCAATATCAACATGACAAAACTCAAAACAAACAAAGGTTTACTAACATGTTTTCTGGACACATAGTCCTTCCGGGATGCATCGTCACCCATGGGTCTCATTGGTGCTCCTATTTCGTTCCTGACACCCAATGTATCATGCACCACATTGGTGTCCACCTCTAAGAGGTCCTGCATCCCATGGATTCTCAAAAACGAACCTGCTGCCTATCACCTCAAGTAACCCGCATCCTCGATGCCCTGATGCCCAAGGCACCTCAAGTAACCAGCATCCATGATACCCCAGATGCTACGCATCAAATACATATATATAAATATATCACGCACCCGATATGGTGTCAATCCCACTGACTAGCATCTATTCAGTCCACATAGATCATGTGCATCATGTGCACTCAAAACGGACATGCCTCTACAGGTCATTCCAAAAAAAAGAAACATAGAAATCAAGGCCACACCTATGGTGTACCTCTAACCGTCATCGGCTCACCAGCCTGCTCGGATTCTGAAAGCTCCACAGTCTGAACCTGGCCTGAAGTACGGTTGGTTGATGCCTGACCTCCCTGTGGTGCTACTCTAGCCACTGGACACTGACCCCTCAAATGGATCCCACTGTCTCTGTCACATCCTCCATGTGTAGCTGAACCTTGTCTACCCTCCCTTAGTACTGAACCTGAACCACATCCAGATGCCACCGTCTGTTCTGGTCCTTACCTGTCAGCTATCTGAGACAGCTACCTTCAGAACCTCTCAAGATGTTCGACCTATCTGCATGCTCAGTACTCCTTTGGAGGCCTATCGCACTGAGTCCGAATATGTCCTGGTTGTCCACACTGAAAGAAAATCATTGAAGAAATGATATGAGGTGGTCTATCTGAGTCCTTGGCATGACTGCCCTGTTGTAACTCATCCCGTCCTTGCTTCCTACTGTCTAAACCGTCACCTGAAATAGTTCCTTGGCCAACCAGGGGCCCATACCTTTTGTTTCCCTCTGCTATGAGCACCTGATTCACCGCCTCTATGAATGAACCTAGCCTGAATATGTTCACATGAATCCTAATGGTGTGTCGTAATCCATCCTCGAAGTGCCCCACCCTTGTCATTTCATCGCTTACTGTAACAGCCCAAGATTTTATAAAAAAATATTCTTTTTAATTTTATTAAAGTCTTGTGTTGTACGCTACACCAAAAGGAGCTTGCACAACATGCATCCTTGACTTGCCTTGCATTACACGCAATCACGACCTTCCTCGATAGCGTGTGTAATACGCAATACCGAGTTTCACTAAACAATGATATGCTATTAAAACTAGCCGTTATGAATAGTAATAATCACTTTTTGAAATTTTATAAATTTTATTTTTCAAAATGGACTTCATTTTTGGACTCAGAATATCGAAATTAGCCTAGGGTGAAATTTTGGCATTTTTCTGAAAACTTTCAATTTTTGATGAATAGTGAAACCACTAAGTGGTAGGTTAAAAACGGAATTTTGCATAAAACTTAATTTTACCGCTTCTGTGAATGGAATTTCGAAAATCCGAGAGTCACGGTTAATATCAAGGACTAAAATGTGGTTCAATGAGATGAAAATAATTTTTTGGTGAATAGTAACTTTTTACTTTTTTACCGCGGTTAATAGTAAATAGGGTAACTAAGGGTAAATATGATATTAATATTACCCTAACACATGTCCTAATTCTATTGGACAAGTGTAATTCGACCAAAAACAAACTTAGGAATAAAATATGACCATTTAGGTCCACTTGGATTAGATTAGGACATTTATTATTAATTTATTTAAAGAAGGGTTAAAATAGTTAAAATCAAAGATTAATAAGTAAATCATTTATAATATGGGGTTATACATAAGATAAATTAGATTGTAAATATTCATTAGAAAGCTAAAACGATTTCCTACATGATGGTATTTTATTTGTAATTTTTAGACATCAAATAATTTAATTTATTTATGACACAAAGATGATGCAGTAATTATCTTATTAATGAAATATTGACATAATTGATAATATAAATACCACAATAAATGTAATTTAAGACTTTTTATGAATTCCACTAATTTTCTAGGTTACTATGATATATTAATGTTGATTTAATCAACTTGTTTCGAACATATAATTCTGTTATGACTTTCACAAAAATCATATATCAAATAGTGTCAAAATTGACACAAAATAGTTTTCAAATCAAATATTATATTATTAATTGTTATTTTATTCCTAAAAATCTAAGGTTCGGCCAAATGACTTAGATAAGGATATATATATATTAATAATAAACAATTTGGGGTTCTTTTGGCATGTTATAGTAAGATTATTAACCATATAGTGAAAGAAAACAAAAAGACATGGTAAAAGTTAAATTATTTAACTTAGAGTTAAATCTAATTGATAAGGTTAAAATAATACCCTAAACTTGTCTAAATCTTATTGGTTGATAGGCTTTCGACCCATCCCCACCTTAGCTTCGAAATAAGACCCTTTGGAGCCATTATAAACCGATTTTGACTTTAATATAAAATAATATTTTGAGATATTCCTAAGGTGCCCCTCTCCTCCCTTATAAAAGGGCACCTCCTCCCCCTCCTCCTCACACCAATTTGAGCACTCAATCTCGGCCAACCCCTGCCAAAATATCTTCTCCACTTCCCTAGAAACATCCTAGAGGTTCTGGTCTTCCTCAAAGACCAATTTTAGTGCCCTAAGAGGAGGTCTCAAAGAGGCGCTTCAAAGAAGAGGTAATTACCGTTACCAATTCTTTCATCTTTATTTCTTCTTCCACTTCTTCTTCTTAGGTTGTTTCATTATGAAGTAATAACATCAGTATCACTCATATACTGATATGTTATTATAAGTATGAAACAACCCTATTTCACCATCTATCCATCCTACGGAAGAATGAAATCACCGCGCGTGCGTACGTACGGAATACCGTCTCCACGACGCGATGAGATTCATTCTCCACATTAACGATTCATGAATGATTATAAAGCATATATAATAAGTACTAATGAAATATATGACATAATAATGATACTGTATTTATGTATATTTATATGTATTTCATCTACTTAATTCCATTTAATTCAATAAGGAAACGAAAACAACGTTTATGCGTACGTACGGACTACCGTCTCCATGAACGGTGAATTTCATTCCATTATCAATATATAATTATGAATATATATTATATATAAATCATGTTTTACATTATGGATATAAGTAATCATGATCCAAGTAATCATATTAATAATTACAAGTTAAAAACACGAACAACAAATAAGACGATTTTACCCAAAATGCTACTTTAACATGAATTTACAAAAGACCGGGTAATATAAAGCCATAAGAGAACCATATATGATATCATAACAATGAATATGATTCTGTAATAAGTCAATAACATTATGTAAATCATTATACAGGAGGTTCGGACACGTCCAAAGCAATTCGGACCTAAGGTAAGGGAAATATCACAATCTCGTTTTTATCCGAGATTGTTTATTTGTAAGTATTTACTGGGGTGTATTTTATCATCCACATCCATGTTTCTTGAATATTTAATATTATTTCCATCCACCTACAATTGTTTAAATCCAGTTTTACCCTTCGGTGAGTTTTTAGTAAAGAATATGAAATGAATCTTTTGTCGTTTTTTTACGAGGTACTTTTTTGACTTTTCCGACAAAAGTACGAAGAATGTTTTTTTAACTTATACGGCATGAATGGATTTTTAAAACATTATTTCTAAGAAGCATCCTTTACAAGTTTTCAAGTTTATTTTTAATCAACATATTTTAGTTTAAAGTTGTATGACATGTTAAGAAAGGAAAAATGTTTTTGAAGAAGAAAGGATATTTTCCTCAAGAATGGAGTTCAAGTTTTTAATAAAAATTATTTTCCATCTAAGATAAAAAAAAGGGGTTCTGTTTTTATCCCTATTATTACATGGATTTGATTATGTTGTGATGGAAACATTTTTATGAATTCCTTTATCTTATATGAATTGTTTTATGATGTCATGTTGTTTAAGAATCCCATTTTTATTACATGGGTTATGCTATAATGTATGGTTTATGATTATGTGGAACACATAAGAAAGGATTCATTATAAGATGGGTGGGACCTATATCTCCCTCCAATGCATTGGGTAAAGATTTTATATCTCATGATATAGACAGGTCTGGAACGGTAGGTTATACCGGTTCAGTGAAACAGGACTGAAACGAGGGTTACTCGATTCAGAAAGGGACTTTGTCCACTAAGATAGTCTTGGCAATGAGTCTTGACTAACAAGAAATGATTTTCTATGATTATGTGTGTATGCCACAAAGTTTCATGTTTTAAGTTATGCTTATTGGGATTTCATTTCACTACTATGATTTATCCCATGATATGAAATTATGCTCTCTTTTGCAGGTTAAGATTTCCAAAAGTTATGTTCTTATGAATATGATGTGATTGATTTTTCTTTTGTTTACCCTTACTGAGCATTTGAGCTCACCCTTTTATGTTTTCTTTTCCCCAGGATATAAAGAAAGGTTTTAGGTAAAAAAAGGGAAGATCTTTATGGGAGATGCTGAAGATCTTTCACCACGATTAGAAGATTACGTTCCGAGTTTCCAAAGACACTAAACTATTACGATCCTTGTGTGTGTGTTTTTGTTATGTACTAAGTATTCCGCAAAAGTAATGTAATGTCCATGTACGTCAGGCTTCGGGTCTCTACATTTGGTATTAGAGGAAAGGTTTAGTCAACCTTTGGAAACTAGGATGCGAAAACGTTAGTGAGATCCCTAGAGATATTTCTAAGGTATGTCTAGGGATGCCCCTAAGGATAAGTATACGTATAGGATATAGTCCTAGAACTACGGTAACGATCTTAGAATTTAACCTAAGATGTTAGATATTGAGGGTGCTCCCCCTTTACTATGTTGTCTTCCCTAGCCTGATTTCGCCTCTCACAAAATTCTTTTTGTGTTTTAGTTAATGGAGGGAACCAGAAGGAATTTGGTTAACATTGAATCCAATGGACAAATTGGTGACTATGAGCAACAAAATTGTGTGATGCCTAGAGATAAAGATATTGTGATTATGCCGAATCAGTCATCGCGATATATGATTAACAAGGTGAAATTTAGTGGTATGACTAATTCATCAAAGAAGAGGAAGATAAACTATTATGCATGTTCTCATGTTGAGGAGCATAAAGAAAGGAAGATTGAGATTTCTAAAGAAGGGAAGAAGAACCTTGAGGAATACCTCAAATGGAGGGACCGATGTTATCTGTGTGGAGAAAAGGGTCATAGAGTGACAGATTGTTATGGAGTTCAATATCTTATTTGTGGAGAACATGGGCATTACCCAACTCAATGCCCTGACCTGAAAAGATACTTCTAAATCAAGGAAGGAATTATTCCAGGACAATCATTGAAGTGGATGGACTGAAGTGTTTATGTATTGGTATTCAAGAATAATGTTGTTGAGGTACTTTTATGGTGTATTGGAATATTTATGTATTGGTCTAATGTGGTATTCGAAGTGATTGAGGTATTTTTGGAAAGTAGATGATATGCGCATAATGAAGGGATAATACGATAATGAGATGTTTGATTGTATGCATGAGCTCATGATTGATATAAGGACTAAGTGATATCATGGTTTGAGTATATAGAATTTTGAGGATTTTGGTATGTGGAAAGTGTTAACTTTAAACTGCATTCATGTTTTCACTAAGTTATTCAAGAGAATACATGATTAATGACTTTGAATGTTTGGAATGTGACCAACAAAACATATCTTATGATATATGGGGATCAACGATGGTATTAAATCTCTGGTAATTGTTTTCACTATGTTATGAGAGTGGACTGCAGTATTATGGATAAGCCTAAGGATTGGAATGAATTATGTTGGACATAAGTTAGTATTGTTTGTTTTTCGATATTATTTATGTGATGTTATAGTAATGTAGTTTTAGAAAAAGGACAACCTGCAGGACGGGCGACAGCCCATCGCTTCGGACAAGGCTGTGGGAATCAAACCCACAACCGAAGTGCGACTGGCCTTTATCGCCTACCACTGACCTACAGGAAGTCCCTTTTTAGAAGAAACTAGTTTTATTATATTAAGCAGTATGATATATGAAGTATAAGTCCATTTTAGGAACCATATATGATTAATCTCACTATAGATCGACTTATGTATATAATTTTTTCTAACCTTTTGTTCGAGACAGATGGAATGACCCGTCATTCTATCACATGATCTGCTAACACTTCACGAATAACAAATTCAACTTCATTTATATAAGAGATGAAGTGGAAATTGTTCAAGGCACGAACAATAGTGAGATTGTACCAAAATAAAGTAAGTATTTATTCTAATTCAAATTCTTCAACTTTAGGGAAATGATCTTGAAAACGAAAAATATTGTCCTAGTGCCCTTATATCTGATGAATCAGATGGTACCCTAGATCGTCACAAATTTATGGCTTTGTGATTACTGGCTTTTCCATAGCCATGTTCTCTACCACTCTCTATCAGAACATGATGGTTAGATTTCTCTTCCATATCCATATTTTCACCTATGTGGAAACCAAATGATTAGTTTATTTGGGTAACCGTTACGTTTCATACTTTTGTTTTTAAAGATTGGTTTTGATATTCCTTTTTACGATATGGGTTTCTATTAAAGAAACTTTCGAATAGTAAACCATTTATAACCCCGACGAATTTCGAGGGCGAAATTCATTTTAAGGGGGGTAGAATGTAACAGCCCAAGATTTTATAAAAAAAATATTCTTTTTAATTTTATTAAAGTCTTGTGTTGTACGCTACACCAAAAGGAGCTTGCACAACACGCATCCTTGACTTTCCTTGCATTACACGCAATCACGACCTTCCTCGATAGCGTGTGTAATACGCAATACCGAGTTTCACTAAACAATGATATGCTATTATAACTGGCCGTTATGAATAGTAATAATCACTTTTTGAAATTTTATAAATTTTATTTTTCAAAATGGACTTCATTTTTTGACTCAGAATATCGAAATTAGCCTAGGGTGAAATTTTGGCATTTTTCTAAAAACTTTCAATTTTTGATGAATAGTGAAACCACCAAGTGGTAGGTTAAAAACGGAATTTTGCATAAAACTTAATTTTACCGCTTATGTGAATGGAATTTCGAAAATCCGAGAGACACGGTTAATATCAAGGACTAAAATGTGGTTCAATGAGATGAAAATAATTTTTTGGTGAATAGTAACTTTTTACTTTTTTACCGCGGTTAATAGTAAATAGGGTAACTAAGTGTAAATATGATATTAATATTACCCTAACACATGTCCTAATTCTATTGGACAAGTGTAATTCGACCAAAAACAAACTTAGGAATAACATATGACCATTTAGGTCCACTTGGATTAGATTAGGACATTTATTATTAATTTATTTAAAGAAGGGTTAAAATAGTTAAAATCAATGTTTAATAAGTAAATCATTTATAATATGGGGTTATACATAAGATAAATTAGATTGTAAATATTCATTAGAAAGCTAAAAAGATTTCATACATGATGTTATTTTATTTGTAATTTTTAGACATCAAATAATTTAATTTATTTATGACACAAAGATGATGCAGTAATTATCTTATTAATGAAATATTGACATAATTGATAATATAAATACCAAAATAAATGTAATTTAAGACTTTTTATGAGTTACACTAATTTTCTAGGTTACTATGATATATTAATGTTGATTTAATCAACTTGGTTCGAACATATAATTCTGTTATGACTTTCACAAAAATCATATATCAAATAGTGTCAAAATTGACACAAAATAGTTTTTAAATCAAATATTATATTATTAATTGTTATTTTATTCCTAAAAATCTAAGGTTCGGCCAAATGACTTAGATAAGGATATATATATTAATAATAAACAATTTGGGGTTCGTTTGGCATGTTATAGTAAGATTATTAACCATATAGTGAAAGAAAACAAAAAGACATGGTAAAAGTTAAATTATTTAACTTAGAGTTAAATCTAATTGATAAGGTTAAAATAATACCCTAAACTTGTCTAAATCTTATTGGTTGATAAGATTTCGACCCATCCCCACCTTAGCTTCTAAATAAGACCCTTTGGAGCCATTATAAACCGATTTTGACTTTAATATAAAATAATATTTTGAGATATTCCAAAGGTGCCCCTCTCCTCCCTTATAAAAGGGAACCTCCTCCCCCTCCTCCTCACACCAATTTGAGCACTCAATCTCGGCCAACCCCTGCCAAAATCTCTTCTCCACTTCCCTAGAAACATCCTAGAGGTTCTGGTCTTCCTCAAAGACCAATTTTAGTGCCCTAAGAGGAGGTCTCAAAGAGGCGCTTCAAAGAAGAGGTAATTACCGTTACCAATTCTTTCATCTTTATTTCTTCTTCCACTTCTTCTTCTTAGGTTATTTCATTATGAAGTAATAACATCAGTATCACTCATATACTGATATGTTATTATAAGTATGAAACAACCCTATTTTACCATCTATCCATCCTACGGAAAAATGAAATCACCGCGCGTGCGTACGTACGGAATACCGTCTCCACGACGCGATGAGATTCATTCTCCACATTAACAATTCATGAATGATTATAAAGCATATATAATAAGTACTAATGAAATATATGAAATAATAATGATACTGTATTTATGTATATTTGTATGTATTTCATCTACTTAATTCCATTCAATTCAATAAGGAAACGAAAACAGCGTTTATGCGTACGTACGGACTACCGTCTCCATGAACGGTGAATTTCATTCCATTATCAATATATAATTATGAATATATATTATATATAAATCATGTTTTACATTCTGTATATAAGTAATCATGATACAAGTAATCATATTAATAATTACAAGTTAAAAACACGAACGACAAATAAGACGATTTTACCCAAAATGCTACTTTAACATGAATTTACAAAAGACCGGGTAATATAAAGCCATAAGAGAACCATATATGATATCATAACAATGAATATGATTCTTTAATAAGTCAATAAAATTATGTAAATCATTATACAGGAGGTTCGGACACGTCCAAAGCAATTCGGACCTAAGGTAAGGGAAATATCACAATCTCATTTTTATCCGAGATTGTTTATTTGTAAGTATTTACTGGGGTGTATTTTATCATCGACATCCATGTTTCCTGAATATTTAATATTATTTCCATCCACCTACAATTGTTTAAATCCAATTTTACCCTTCGGTGAGTTTTTAGTAAAGAATATGAAATGAATCTTTTGTCGTTTTTTTTACGAGGTACTTTTTTGACTTTTCCGACAAAAGTACGAAGAATGTTTTTTTTTAACTTATACGGCATGAATGGATTTTTAAAAAATTATTTCTAAGAAGAATCCTTTACAAGTTTTCAAGTTTATTTTTAATCAACATATTTTAGTTTAATGTTGTATGACATGTTAAGAAAGGAAAAATGTTTTTGAAGAAGAAAGGATATTTTCCTCAAGAATGGAGTTCAAGTTTTTAATAAAAATTATTTTCCATCTAAGATAAAAAAAAGGGGTTCTGTTTTTATCCCTATTATTACATGGATTTGATTATGTTGTGATGGAAACATTTTTATGAATTCCTTTATCTTATATGAATTGTTTTATGATGTCATGTTGTTTAAGAATCCCATTTTTATTACATGGGTTATGCTATGATGTATGGTTTATGATTATGTGGCACACATAAGAAAGGATTAATTATAAGATGGGTGGGACCTATATCTCCCTCCAATGCATTGGGTAAAGATTTTATATCTCATGAGATAGACAGGGCTGGAACGGTGGGTTATACCGGTTCAGTGAAACAGGACTGAAACGAGGGTTACTCGATTCAGAAAGGGACTTTGTCCACTAAGATAGTCTTGGAAATGAGTCTTGACTAACAAGAAATGATTTTATATGATTATGTGTGTATGCCACAAAGTTTCATGTTTTAAGTTATGCTTATTGGGATTTCATTTCACTACTATGATTTATCCCATGATATGAAATTATGCTCTCTTTTGCATGTTAAGATTTCCAAAAGTTATGTTCTTATGAATATGATGTTATTGATTTTTCTTTTGTTTACACTTACTGATCATTTGAGCTCACCCTTTTATGTTTTCTTTTCCCCGGGATATAAAGAAAGGTTTTAGGTAAAAAAAAAGGTAAGATCTTTATGGGAGATTCTGAAGATCTTTCACCACGATTAGAAGATTACGTTCCGAGTTTCCAAAGACACTAAACTATTACGATCCTTGTGTGTGTGTTTTTGTTATGTACTAAGTATTCCGCAAAAGTAATGTAATGTCCATGTACATCAGGCTTCGGGTCTCTACACTTACCATACCAAGTGAAAAGCGATACAGCTCGGTGAAAGTAGCCGCATAGTCAATGACGAACATGTCTCCCTACTGAAGACTCAAGAACTCCCGAGCTCTCTCAGCTCTCAGGGTCTCTGGGTAAAAGTGCTCAAATAACCTATCCTCAAAGTCTTTTCATGCCAGTCCATCATGCCTGTGAGCATGAACCTGCACATCCCACCAACGCATTTTCGGTCCTCTCAGCATGTACGTCGCCAGCTTGACCCTCCACCCTGGAGGCATCTCGATCTGCTCAAAGATCATCTGCATGCTCTCCATCCAATTATCAGTCGCTTGTGGACCACCCTCACCCTGAAAAAGCGGTGGGTGCTGGGATGAGAACTCTCGTGTTAGATATGCCATAAATGGATCAATACCGTGCGCTCCCCTATCGATTCCCTGCAGACACGTACCAGGCTAGCTCAGAGTTGCTCATCGAGCCATGGTCCAAACGCTACTAAACCCGACTGTTGTTCTGCCTGCACTGGATCCTGAACCTGATCCTATCCCTGAGCCTGTACCTACGGCTATCGATCTACCTGTACCAGATCCTGAACCTGATCCTGCACCTGCAGGACTGTATCATCACCCGTCTGATGCTCCATCGACAAGTAAAAGAGCAACCCTCTGAATACCATAAATGGCTAGATATCTTATATATATATATATATATATATAACAATATATATTCAACTTAGATAAGGAAAGCAGTAAATGGATGTGGATAACTACTACCCTACTCTCCCCCACCGCAATCATGACCCATGGCATTCCATCCTCATGGCCTCCAATCTCGCCCTTAATAGAGCCAAGTATCAAAAGTACCTCGAGCCATGCCCGTCCCGAAAACCAAGGTTGCCTCAATTCGAAGAACGAGTCACCCAATCCTGGTGATAAAAAGCACCTCAACCATAGTACATGCCTGATCTCATAAGATCCATACCCAAATACCCTATCACGTGTAATTCTACAAATATATAAAGCATGGCATAGCACATTACAATTAACCAGCAATTTTATCAGAAATTTCACCTATTCACATTTCAAGAGAACCCCAAGCATGGCCATTGACATTTTTCAAATGGTATTATCACATCACAAAGCATACGTGCAGTTATGAAATTGAAATACCTAAATATGTGCCTATAAAAAGCCAAGAAAACAAGCCTTGCCATTCCGGGCCAAGGTCCAATTCTCCCTTACCGCACCGAGTCAAGGGTCACATATCACAATCAATAACATCATACACCAAGTGAGCCACCGAGGTGTAAATCATATAATCTATAATCTGAGCAGAAGAAAAAATCAAATCCCACCCAAGGAAACTTGGTCCATCACTCGTTCCTGGGGCTGCAGGCACCCAAGCATAATCTAGAAACCCAATTCCTCTAACAACCTATCTCCATTCTACCATATCCCAAATAGTAAAAACAAGCAGAAATAAAAGAGAAGTCTCAATCTCATTAATAGCTAGAAAAACACTGCTACTAAATCCATATAAAGAACTCCTTTGATACCACTTTATAATGACCTAGACCTGAACAGCCACCCGAACAGTGCTAAACGGGTCGGGTGCTACTACCTTAGGCGCACCTCCCTGAACGCCAAAGGCTTCTGACTAGCAGCGAAGGTCTGATAGGTATAGTGGGGAGGCTATACCCTCTCGGAGGATAATAATAATGGTACTGGTCCAAGTATAATAATAAAGATGTTGCAGAATAAAGGACTTAGTAGACTCCAACCAGGCCCACATAGCAGAAACACATTCAATATCAATAAACAGCGGAAACAATAAATTTAAACAACAATAGTGGAAATAAACACAACAGCATGATGATCACTTGTAACTACTACTGAACAACAAAATATACATCCAAAGAAGGTCATACATATCTATATATAATGGGTGTCAATGGCTAACCAACTATAGCTATAAAAAAGCATGATGATACAGGAAAGTACGCAAAACATACTAATTCCAGCTAGGCAAGACCTCAAGGTCCATACCATCTCCATTCAATAGCTAAGGCAGCCTAGCTCCTGGAGTTGGCCTCATTCCTGCACATAAATCCATAGAGTCTGCACGTGTCCTGAAAGACCCGTGTAGGGTGTGAGATGAATCTCAGTAGGATACCACCTAACGGTGCGTACCTAATATAATTGTTTAAGCAGGAATGCATTTATAAGGAAAGCAGTAAACAAAATGATGCACATATAAACACAAAGTCCACTAGTGCCCAGCAGCCACCATGGAGTGTCACCTACTTCGACCAACGTTGGAATATATGTCATGTAAACCGGAACCATGTTCCCCTTGACACCACGTGTCTCAAGTACCGACATCCTAAAGGCATGCCCAAGAAACAGTAACCCGAAGGAACAGTGATGCCTGCCCTCAATAAGTAACTGGAGGGACAGCAATTTCTACCCTCAAAATAAGTAACCGGAGGGACAGTGATGTCTACCCTAAAAATAAAGTGTCCGTAGGGACAGGGACATCTTCCTTCAAATAACGGCGAGCCTCTATGACTAACCTAATAGCCTCAATGTTATCCATTGAAGTCTCCTCACTTTCCACGTGGCTTCCTACAGCAAGCACCCCCAAACTGATAGTACCTAGACCGCAACTAACGGGGGAATCTACCCACACAAGTGGTCAAACCCACCTCATCACAGAGTCTCTCTGTGTTCACACTACTCGATGTTTCTAGGTGTGTGGTAATCACCAAAATAGTACCCAAGCCACAACACCTCTGACACCTCCTGTCACTACGACCATGCCGCTTCAGTATGATGGTCTCTCCATCCTAGTGACCCGGGCCATGCCCAACCAAACAGTCATCCGTCCTCAAACCGACGCCCATGACACCCAATATCGTGTTCAGAACCACCCAACATAACCTGAGCCAAGCCCAACCTGTGATCAAAATCACTCAACAATACCCAATCCATGTCAAGCACAACCCGAAGGTTCCAGCATATGCAATATCACACATCACATATATAATTATAATGGAAAACATTAAATAGGCAAGACAAAAAAACATTTGAATTACAATATCAAGGTGTTTTCGGATACTAGCACAGAGGTCTTGAGAGCCTCTAATAATTTATATCAGGCTCAATAACTAAACTTATCAGATAAAACATCATAGTTAAATCATAACCATTTTGGCATTCCCCATCCAAAATTCCCCAATTGAGAAAAAACCCCTCGCCCTGCCCCACTCAAGAAAAACAAGTAAAGGGAATGCCCAAAGGCATCCCATAGGTCTAATAAACAAGTTAATATGAAATATTAGATAAAAATGGGTCCCACTCAAAATACCCAAAAATGTGTCGAAGGCCGCGCCACCCAAATGACCACAAAAACACAAAAAGAGGTATGCACCACCTACCTGAGACTAGTATGATGCTAATACTCCGATAACATCCTCCAATTAGGTATAAAATGTGGTAGATCTATAGAAGAATCAAAACTGCTCTAACCCCAATAACTCATTATAGAAAAAAATCAAGAGATAGGGCTCTAGAGGAATCAAGGCCTTACCGAGGGGGTTCCAATGGATCAAATGGTGTTCGAAAAGGAGTTCAGAAGGACGATCTGCAGAAAAGAAAATGTTCGTCCAACTCTCCTCGCTCAAACCCGTCAAAGGGTTTGGGTTCTACCACAAAATGAGGCTAATATCCGTTTTAGTGGGGGAAAAAGAAAATACACTGCATGTACTTTAATTACATGGAGTGTATCATTTTACTGTTCATAAGACGGCTGAAATTTCACCGACTTACTTTCCAGAACCTGCCAACATGAGTACACACCGTGTACCTAGGGGTACACAGCCTGTACTTAGTTTTTCTTCTCTTCCTCACTGACTTACCCACATGTCTTGTATATACCTCATACATGGTTAGGCTACACGGCGTGTCCAAGAAGGACATGGCGTGTACTAGGTTAAACGCTTTTACCTAGCCAACAGGTCTACACGCCATGTATGGCCTCCACATGGCCATAGGTACACAGTGTGTCGATGACTACATGTCGTGTAGAAATAAATTCATACATGGTCATCCCATGACATGTACTCAGTGAGCACACAGTCAGCACTTGCCTAACCCATACACGGCGTGTACCTTAGAGTACACAGCTTGTAGTCTGGAAATTTCCAGAAGCTGCCCAATTTCTCCAGTTTTCTCAGGGACAAGTCAAAAATTCGAACATGGTCGGGATTTTGACCTATTCTAAAAACCTCTGTTCTTACAAAACTTATCCCAATCCCTAGAATAAATTTTATTTTATTCTCTCATGTTCTTGAAAATATTCCATTGTCGATCAACTTCTCTTTCTAAATGATAGATTAGAAACTGATTTATCATGATCCAGATACTATAAAATGAAAATTTTATTTTTAATGGTAATGATTCATTACTAAAAAACCAGGGGATCAAAATAAAGTAGAAGTTTCCACATGACGGACATAAAAGAATATTGTTCCTCCTTTGATCATTTAGAAGCTCAGCATGATTCAAAGCCTGAGAAAGTTGTGTGAGCATAACAATAAGATTTTGAATTCCAACCTCAATAAAAAAATTTTACTCAGGAGGAAAATCATTTAATTTTATATTTTATTCAACATTAACATGGTTTATTTAGGATTGATCCATTTACTAAAACAAAAAATTATAGTGTTAGTAATGTTAATAATAGTGTAAAACTACACAATCATAATAATAACTTACGGGAAGTCTAAATCATAACACCTTATTTTCAATATATAAAACCTTGGGTTTAACCTACATTTATCCAAGTCATTAGTCAAATCCTTCCTGATGGTTTGAAAATATTTTTTGAATTTCTAAAAAATATCCCCCAGGAGTGTCAATCCAGGTGTGCCGTAATGCCTTTTTTCATGCACTATGGGATGATCAAGTCCATCTCAATACACCATTTTAGAGTTATTACTCCTTGGTACGTATTTAATAGATATGTATCCACTTGTAGTATCCATATAGGGATATAATATCTTTTAAACCACTCGATCTATGCTTTAACAACATTCTAGGACAATTTCCGATACTTAGTCTCATCCTTAGACTTATACTTATATATATCCCTAGACATATACATAGAAATATCCCTATAGACATCACTACTATTTTCTCATCCATGTTTCCAGGGGTTAACTAAACATTTCCACTGATACCAACTATAGAGACCATAGCTTCTCATACACAAATATCACATATTTTTAGATTTGTATTCAAAAAAATCACAAATAGACACCCAAGGACTGTAATGATTTAGTGTTTTTTCATACAAGGTACACAATATTCTTATTCAGTGAAATATCTTTAACATATTTCTTATATATCTTCCCTTTTATACTCTACATAAACATACCATACTTAAAACCATTCTTCATAACATGGTTAAAGGAAACATAATAATGGGTGATCTCAGATTCTCAGTAATGGAATACAAGTGAGATTTCAATATAACAACGGAATATTGGTATAGTAATATGAGAATATCTTTCGAAAATTATACCTCGTATATCGTAGAGCATAAAATTTAATTATTTCATAAATCATGGAAGTTAGTAAGACATGAATCATATGGAATCAAATAACATGAGTCGTGATAGCATAACGTTGGCATAATACATAGATTTGTGAAAATAAAATAAGCATAGAAAATCTTATGTCAAGGCTACCCACCAAGAAATTCATAACACATTGGTCTTTTTCTAACCTCCCATGTACCTACTTTGGTCTTGTTATAGCCTCTTATATACCCTCTTTTTCAAGTATAGGATAACCTCCCATGGACCCTTATATATTATATAACATTAATCATTACCTAATGCATTGGAAGGAGATATAGGTCCCACTTATTTTTGGTTATAATGTAACTGCCATACTGGGTTATAAAGTATACAACATAAGATAAAGAAAACCAAATATATCAAAACCCATGAAAATACATGTGATTCATAAAACATTTCATTATAGCATAATTCATGGAAAAGAAATAGATTTCATAAAAATTTCACCATCATAAACCAAAAGAATTTTGGGAATGAATAAGAATGGTATCTTTATATCATATCACTAATAAAACATAAGTAGAATGAAAGGATTTCATATTAGTTTTAATATTATTTTGAAGGTCCCTTGGAACATTTCTTGAGAAAAATGGACTTTCCACTTTAAAAACTACTTTTTAAAAAAAAAAATTTCAAAATAATTTTCTTTGAAAATAACATTGGAAACTTATAAATAATAATTTAAAAATAATTTAAGACATTTCTCGAGGAAAATTTCCAATCCACTTTGAAAAAAACTATTAAAAAATAGAACAATTTAAAAATCATTTCCCTTGAATATAACCATGTAAAATTATAAAGGAATATTTAAAAATCATTTGATGCATTTCTTGAGGAAAATATCATTTCCATTTTGAAAAAACACTTCTTTAAACATAAAACATTTTAAAAAAATTTTATTTTAAAACAATCTTGGAATATTATAAATGAAGCATAAAAATAATTTGTTGGCCATAAATTCAGAAAATAAAATTAATGTATTACACTTTAAAAAATATATTCCTTTAACATGTTTACTATAATCTAAATAGGCCTTATTTTGAAAATGACATGATATTCCTTTTAAAAATTGTAAAAAAATCAAAAAAAAAGGTAAAAATGAATTTAAATTATCCTAGTTGATCATTAAAAAACATTTGATAACATTTTTAGAAAACAATAATTTTAAATAAGAAAAGTCTTTTTGAGCAAAGAGAAAAACAAAATTTGGCTTTATTGAAAACTATTCTTTTGAAATTATGACTACATAAAGAGGTGAAAATGAAGGGAAACATATCTTCTCAATAAATAGCCCTATGGGAAGAAAATTCAGGAGTTCATTTAGATATTTAACTTAATATTTCATTATAATAATAATTAATATAAATAATCCTCATAAATTATTATATTATATAAGAAAAAAGATACCACTTTGGTAACTTTGAATTGTAAGCCCTATAAAGGAATAAAATTAAATGAAACTTAAAATATCATGTGAATAAATAAATTCTTGGTTTCAAATGTCAAAGGTAATATATATACAAATCATAAAATAATATATGTGTATAACATAATTTATTTCCCTAAGAATGCAAATTGAGATAAAAAAAATATCTTATAATAAGTCTCGACTTCCTCTATACACCTTCAAACCTCCTCTTCTTCGAATACACTATTTAGGTTTACACCTAAATCATTATGAAGAGGGCTTAATAACATAATTTGACCTATATTATGAGAGTATGTGTAACTCCCTAACCCTAGATACCCAGAGTCGGTGCATTATTACGTAACATTGGCATGATCACAAGAAAGATCAAGTCTCAAAAGACCGATTAGTTTAGTAGCCTTGGAATAACTAGATACATTAATAATGTTTAAATTACATCATAAAATGAAAACTAAAACAATATAGTATCCATAGTCCGCACTCTTATCCCCTCATACTACCCTTGTAGGTCATTCATAAATTACATCTTTGCATCCTGGGAAAAATAAGACAAAGAAAAGGGGTGAGCTCAAATTCCCAGTAAGGATAACAATATAGTGAAGACTTTCATAAATAAGAATAAACATTTAAGGCAATGTATAACTAAAACAAAATCCTTATAAACTTTAACTTCAACATAGTATCTAAAAAATAAAATGAAATAATTTCGTTTACTTATTCACATTGATATTATACTAATCGAATAATCACATGCAATATCAATAACCACTTTCATAATGATGGAATGAACAATGCCAGACTATCATAACCACATAGCCAGGGCCTCGTGCCAAGACTACAAATAAGATTTTTTCAAGGCATTGTTCCAAGACACTAGTTTGTCTCTTGAGACCTACCGATGCACCTAGGAGCTATAGCGGGCTCCACCCATCACTTATTAAGTCCAATGAATTCCTCATATGAACAGGTTTAAACATAACATAAACATTCGTATTAAAACTAGCATAAGAAATGTCAATACTTTCTCCATAAACCATGAATGGTATAAAAATAACACATCCATAGTCAAACATATCACAAAACCTTCAATACAATATGGAATTTTTGTATAATAATAAATCAACTTCAAATAAGCTTAAAATCCATCAAAGGATGTTGACATAGATGAAATCAAAAGTATTTGAGAGAAATATCTCTTTTTTTGAAATCATTTAAAAGTCAAATAATTATAAAATAAAACATTTACTTTCAAAATATTCTTATAATCTTGTAAGGTAAGCTTAGATGATTTTATAACGGTGGAAAATAGCCACATATGTTGTATAAGTTTAAAAAGACATTCTTACCATAATTCTGTTGAAAAGGTTAAAAAGGAACTTGTTTGGAAAACGATGGAAATATTCCTTAATAAAGTTCTTATAAAAATTAAACAAGGGTATAACTGAATTTATCCCATAGTCATTAAAATAGAAAGAATTATTTGTAAAACATTTTTAAGAAACATGGATGTGGATGATAAAGAAATCCCAGTAGATTATTACGTATAAACAACCTCGGATAATGAAGAGATTGAGAAATAAACACTTACCTTGTACTTTTCTTTGGTTTAGGGTAGGTTAAAATCCTGTATAATGGTTAAATAATTGTTATTAAATTATACAAGAATCATATACATTAATATTATATCATATATGATCTTTTAACATTGCTTTGTTAATAATATCTTAGAATTATCGTCATTTCGGGTGTTAACTTACTCGTTTTCTTTTATATGTTTTGTTAAATAAGTCATGTTTGTTAGGGATAGGTTGTATCTTATTCATATCCATAATTATATCAAGTCCTTAAACATTAATTTTAATCATAAAATGAGAATTATACTTGAATGGATGCGATGGAGAATGAATCTCATCGCGTTCGTGGAGACGGTAGTCCGTACGTACGCACGAGCGACAATATCATTCTTTTGAAATTAAAATAATATATAATTTGATGGTATATCATATATAAAGAATAATTATCAAGTTATATTTATTATTTACATGAATTACACATCATTATTATACCCATCCAAATATTAATTTATTGAATAACAATTACACCACGACGTGGAGACGGTAAACCGTACGTACGCACATATGGTGACATGTCATTCAAAGGATGGATAGAATACTGAATATGGTTATACCATATTTCTAAAAACATCACAGTATATATAAGATACTAGATTTATTATTTTATAATGGGAATAATAAAGAAATAAGAAGTTGAAGAAGAAAGGAACTTGAAAGAGGGTGGTGAAAACATTACCTCTTCTTCAGGTTCTTGCTTTTGATTTCACCAAAAGGGACCCTTAGGTTGGCTTTCTGATCATACTAAGTCCTATAGATTGAATTGAGGGAAGTTTATAGAGTATTTGGGCTGGGGTTGGCTGAGCCAAAATGATTTCAATGTGTAAATTAGTGAGAAGTGGGAGTGCCCTTTTATAAGAGGGGTGAGGGGCACCTTTGGAAAAACTAGAATTATTATTTTATAATAAATTCATATTCAGTTTATAATGGCTCAAAAGTAGATTATTTAAACTTTAAGGTGGGTATGTGTCGAAAACCACTCAACCAATAGAATTTAGACAGGTTTGGGTCGTTATATTAACCTTATCTTTTAGTTTTAACTCTTAGTTAATTAGTTTGACACTTACCATGTCACTTTGTATTTTTATATTATATAGTTAATAAATTTACTATATACCTCCAATATACCACCAAGTGGTACATTAATGATACCCCTATCATGATATAAGTCTCTTGGCCTAACCTTAGATTTTTAAGAATTGAATATCAATTAATAATATAATATTTGTTTTAAAAACTCTTTTATTGCAATTTTTGCACTATTTGGAAAATTGATTTTTGTGAAAATCATAACAGAATGATTACTTCTAAAAAAGTTTCTTAAATCAATACTAACATGTCATATTAACATATAAAATTAGTGTAATTCATAAAAATTATCAAATTATATTTATTTGGGTATTTATAATATCGATTATTTTAATTTTTCACTATTATGGTAATTACTGAATCATTATTGTGTCATAAATACATTAAATTAGTTAATGTATAAAAATTATAAATAAAATACCATTATGTAGGAAATATTTTTATATTTCTAATTAATATTTACAATCGAATTTATCTTATGTATAACCCTATATTAAAAATGTTTTAGTAAATAAACTTTGATTTTAACTCTTTTAACTCTTCTTTGAATTAAATAATAATAAATGTCCTAATCTAATCCAAGTGGACCTAAATGATAATATTTTATTCCTAAGGTTGTTTTTAGTCTATATACACTTGTCCAATAGAATTAGGACATGTTTTAGGGTAATATTAATATCATTTTTACCCTTAATTACCCTATTTACTTTTAACCGTGGTAAATAAAAGTAAAAAGTTACTATTCAACAAAAATTATTTTCATCTCATTGAACCACATTTTACACCTTGATATTATCCATGTCTCTAAGATTTCTGAAATTCCAATCACAGAAGTGGTAAAATTAAGTTTTATGAAAAATTCAGTTTTTTAACTACCACTTAGTGGTTTCACTATTCATCAAAAATGAAGTTTTTCAGAAAAATACCAAAATTTCACCCTAGGCTAATTTCGTTATTCCGAATCCAAAAATGAAGCCCATTTTGAAAAATTAAATTTATAAATTTCAAAAGGTGGGTATTACTATTCATAACGGCTAGTTTGATTATTTGTGGTGTGTTAGAACTCGATGTTGTGTACAACACACGCTATTGCACTATTCAAAGAGAAGCGTACCATAGAAGCTTGGGGTGTTACATTCTCCCCTACTTCAAATAATTTCATCCTCGAAATTTCTAGAATACTACCGCATGAAAAGAATCGGGTGGTTCTTTATCATAAGTTCCTCGAGTTCCCACATCACCTCTTCCATCTTATGGTTTCTCCACAAGATTTTTACCAAACGAGTAGTCCGGTTACTCAGTACTTGTTCTCTCTTATCAAGAATCTTGACGGGCTCTTCACAATAAGACAGATCAGGTTCTAGTTCTAATTCCTCATAGGTGAGTACATGTGTTGGGTCAGGCATGTATTTCCTCAATAGAGATACGTGGAACACATCGTGAACTTTGGAGAGACTTGGCGGCATTGCCAATCGGTAAGCTACAGCCCCAATTTGTTCTAGAATTTTGAAAGGTTCGATGTACCTGGGACTCAATTTACATTTCTTACCAAAACGTATGACTCCCTTCCATGGAGATACCTTCAAGAAAACATGATCACCGACTTGAAATTCCAAATCCTTCCTTCGATTACCGGCATAGCTCTTCTGCCTACTTTGAGATACTTTGATATGGTTTTGGATTACCTTCACCTTTTCCATCGTTTCCTCCACCAGTTATGGGCCTACAAGTTTTCTTTCACCAACGTCATCCCAACAAGTTGGTGTGCGACATCTCTTTCCATATAATGTTTCATATGGTGCCATCTGAATACTCGAATGGAAGCTATTGTTATAGGAAAATTCTACTAGAGGTAACTATTGTTCCCACATACCCTGAAAGTCAACTGAGTAGGATCTCAACATGTCTTCTAAGGTTTGAATAGTTCGTTCTGATTGTCCATCTATTTGAGGGTGGTAGGAAGTGCTCAAATGAAGTTCAGTATCCAAGGCTTTCTAAAGAAATTTCCAGAATCTTGAATTAAAACGGGGATCACGATCAGAAACAATCGATAGGGGTACTCCATGAAGTCTCACAACTTCATTAATATATAGTCTTGCTAGTCTTTCAAGTGGTAAACCTTTCCTTATAGCAATAAAATGTGCTGACTTGGTAAGACGATCAACAATGACCCATATTTCATCGTTCCTTCTAGGAGTATTTGGTATCCCCATGACAAAGTCCATCGTAATATTTTCTCATTTCCACACCAGTATGGGAAGAGGTTGCATGACTCCTCCAGGCTTTTGCCTTCCAGCTTTCACTTGTTGACAAACCATACATCTTGACACAAAATCAGCAATCTCCCTCTTCATGTTTTCCCACCAAAAATGTTCCTTCAAATCTCTATACATTTTGGTGCTCCCATGGTGTATAGAGAAATTGGAACTATGAGCATCATCCAGCAATTCCCTTTTTAGATCAGGTATATCGGAAACACAAAGCCTCTTCCAGAATTTCAAAATTCCTTCTTCATACACAAATTCTCTCAATCTCCCATCATTCACAGCTTTAATCTTCTTTTGAAATTTTTCATCATCGGTCTGAGAACTCTTAATCCTTTCTAGTAAATATGGTCTGGAAACCATTTGAAAAAGCATTGATGTTTCACCTTCCCTGGTTATTCCCATGTCCATCTTCACTAGATCCATGAAAATTGGATCCCTTTCAATTCTCATATTGTTCAAAAATCCATGATATTTTCTGCTCAAAGCATATTCCACCTTGCTTCCTTTCCCTAGGTGGTATTGTATCATACAATCATAATCCTTGAGTAATTCAAGCCATCTTCTTTGCCTCATGTTTAGTTCTTTTTGTGAAAAAATATAAATAAAACTCTTTTGATCAGTATAAATCTAACATTTTTCACCATAGAGGTAGTGTCTCCATATCTTCAAAGCAAATATCACAGCTGCAAACTCAAGGTCAAGAGTAGTAGAGTTTTTCTCATGAATTTTCAAATATCGTGATGCATAGGCATTAACCCTATCATTCTACATAAGGACACAACCAAGTCCTTTCTTCGATGCATCACTATAAATAACGAACCCATCGTTCCCCGGTGGTAGAGTCAATATAGAAGCATTGACTAATATTCTCTTAAGTTCTTCAAAACATTATTCACAATCTTTTGTGCAAACAAATTTATCCCCTTTACGTGTAAGCTTCATTAATGGGTTAGCCAATCGGGCAAAATTCTGGACGAAATGTCGATAATAACCTTCTAAACCAATAAAATTGTGTACCTCAGTAATACTCGTAGGTGCTGGCCATTTTTGGATTTCCTTTGTATTAGAAGGATCAACAGAGATTCCATATTTAGAGACAACATGTCCAAAAAAAGAAATCTCCTAAAGCCAGAATTCACACTTTCTAAACTTCCCATATAATTCATGTCTTCTCAGAGTCTTCAGGATAACGCTCAAGTGATTTTCATGATCTTCGTAGATTTTGGATTATACCAAGATATCATCAATAAATACCACCACAAATTCATCTAGATATTCCTTGAAAACTCTATTCATCAGATCCATGAATACAGAGGGTGCATTAGTCAATCCAAAAGGCATTACTGTAAACCTGTAATTCACGTACCTGGATCGAAATTATGTCTTTGGAATGTCTTCCTTCTTCACACACAACTGATGGTATCGAGATCAAAGGTCAATCTTTGAAAAGTATTGAGCTCCATGAAGTTGGTCAAATAAATCATCAATGCAAGGTAGGGGATACTTGTTCTTTATTGTTATAGCATTGATCTCCATGTAGTAGATACATAACCTCATAGATCTATCTTTCTTTTTAACAAAAAGAAAAGGGGATCCCCATGGAGAAACACTAGGGAGAATAAATCCATTATTACTCAATTCCTCTAGTTGTTTCTTTAGTTCAACTAATTCCACAGTCTCCATTCCATAAGGGGTCTTCAATATAGGCCTTGATCAAGGAATTAAATCAATGGAAAACTCAACTTCTCGTTCTGGAGGATGTCCATGTGAATCTTCCGGAAACACATCTACATAGTCTTTCACAATAGATACATCCTCTATTTGAACATTCATTTCCTCACCCACTGTAATTTCATTATCTTCCTCCCCAATAATTGAATTTAGTTGAGCTACTGGAGATGATCTAGATAAGAATTAGGTGGTGACAATTCTGCTCTAAAGATAAGGTGGTCTTTATCATCATCATCAAAAATCGTAACCTCCTTATTATTACAATAAATCTCCACATCATGGTCCGAATGCCAATCCATACCAAGGATTATATCAAACTCAATCATAGGTATGATGATGAGATCAGAAGATAAAGAACATTTATGTGCTCTAATGGAGACTGATTAACAAAACTTTGTTGCAATGATACTTCTCTTAAGAGTTTTAACTGACAACTCTCTTGTTAAATCAAATTGGAAATATATAATTTTCTTAGCAAACTGGGAAGATATGAAACAATGTGATGATCCAGAATCAAATAATTCATTTGCTAAACTTGAGGAAACTATTAAATTACATGCTGCCACGTCTTTCAGAGCTTCTACCTCAGCAGTAGTGATATAATAAGCTTGTACTTGATCCCTTGGCCTTTTCTGAGGTAAGTTCCCCTGAAACTTAGGGTATTCATTTTAATAATGTCCCATCTCCCTTCAATTATATCATTGGACATCAGTATCTTCCTTCTTCCCCTTGCAATCATGAGCTTGGTGGCCTTTTTCACCACACTTGTAACAGACTCCCATTCCTTTTAAGCAAGTACCGGGGTGTTTCTTCCCACATTTACTACAGGATGGATATTAAAATTTTCCCTTATTCCCCTTATTTCCATTCCCATATTGATCATCAGATCTCTTCTTCTCTTGCTTTGCTTTAAAGTCATAAGACTTAGAGAATTCCTTTTCTGTCTTGATAGCACATGAGACAATGTCTTCGTATGACGAGAAGGATTGTGAGACTAATGCTCGATGGAGAAATGGTTTTAACCCATAAAAGAAACGATCAATCTTACTTATTGGGTTATGTATATAATCTTCAGCATACCTTGCTAACCTTTTAAAGGTAGCCTCATACTTTGTGACATTCTCATCCTCCTTTTGTCTGAGACTCAGAAATTGTCTTTCCACATCTACTCGATGGTCGCGAGGAAAGTATTTTTCAAAAAACAGATCTTTGAACTCCCTCTATTCCATGTTTGATACTTCATCATCTTCCTTCGTGTTTTGAATCAATGACCACCATTAATCAATATCTCTAGTGAGGCGGTAAACTGCCATGATAACTTTTTCCCTTTCACTACTTCCCAAAGCCTGAAATATTTTCTCTAGGTAACTTATCCATTGCTCAGCTATCAATGGATTTGTACTCCCATTGAATGTTGGTGGTTTTTGCCTCATGAAGCAATCTAACATTGATCCTCCACGCTGTGGATTGAGGTGCTCCATACGGGTAAGGTTATTATTCATAACCTGAGTGAGTTGTCTCAGTATGGTGATAAGCTGATCTGCACCCGTTACATAACCAGCTCCACTATAATTATCTTGAGCAGGCGGGAAATCCCTACATGGAGTGTGTTCATTCATACGGTTTCCATTTCTTCCACTAGGCACCATTCATAAACAATTTTATAAACTAGATCAGTTTATGAATAAAAATACATAATTCCATACTTATAAAAAACTTAACATAAATTGAACTATTTATGGATATAATCCATAATCATAAAAATGTTTTCTTAGAGGATGTATATACTTATAAACCCTTCATAATGATTTGTAAAGAAAATGAGAGTTATCCTAAGCATATCCCCTGGGAGTGTCGTAACCAGGAGGGTAGCAAGGCCCGTTGTCGTGCACCAGTTCCCCTTCGAGTCTAGCTCAAAGTGGTGTTTTCGGGTTTTTCCCCTAGGTATATATACTCCAGAGCCGTCTCTACCTGCTCGTATCCAGAAAAGGATGTATTGCTCGGAAAACTCAAAAAATAACTACAATACCAAAATTCTAGGAAGTTATTCTATAATAATCCTCAAAGTCCATCTTAGTTCTATGTGCTCTAATCAGAGTTTATCCAAATATAGCTTCCAAGGTTTGTACTAAACTTCCTCTGATACCAACTGTAACGCCCCGACCCTAGATACCCAGAGTTGGTGCATTATTACGTAACATTGGCATGATCACAAGAAAGATCAAGTCTGGAAAGACTGATTAGTTTAGTTGCCTTGTAATAACTAGATACATTAATAATTTTTACATTACATCATAAAATGAAAACTACAACAATATAGTCTCCATAATCCACACTCTTATCCCCCATACTATCCCTACAGGTCATTCATAAATTACTTCTTCACATCCTGGGAAAAATAAAACATAGAAAAGGGGTGAGCTCAAATGCCCATTAAGGATAACAATATAGAGGAAACATTCATAAATAAGAATAAACATTTAAGTCAATGTATAACTAAAAAAAGCCTTTTAAACTTGAACTTTAACATAGTATATAAAAAATAAAATGAAATAATTCCATTTACTTATTCACATGGATATTCTACTAATCGAATAATCACATGCAATATCAATAACTACCTTCATAATGATGGAATGCATAATTCCAGACTATCATAACCACATATCCAAGGCCTCGTGCCAAGACTACAAATAAGATTTTGTCAAGGCCTTGTTTCAAGACACTAGTTTGTCTCATGAGACCTACCAATGCAATTTTTTTTAGAAGATACTTACGTTTAAAATTGCTAAAATATAATACAGTGTTTTTCTAAAAACATTATGCAAGATTATGAAAATCCTTTTAAACTTGAACTTCAATATATTATGGAAAAAATAAAATGAAATAATGCCATTTAATTATACACATGAATATTCTACTAATCGAATAATCACATGAAATATCAATAACCACTTTTATAATAATGGAATACATAATGCCAGACTATCATAACCACATAGACAAGGACTTGTGCCAAGACTACAAATAAGATTTTGTCAATGCCCTGTACCAAGACGCTATTTTGTCTCATGAGACCTACCGATTCATTGAGGAGCTATAGCGGGCTCCACCTGTCACTTATTAAGTCCAATGCATTCCTCATATGAACAGGTTTAAACATAACATAAACATTCGTATTAAAACTAGCATACAAAATGTCAATACTTTCTCCATAAACCATGAATGGTATAAAAATAACACATCCACAGTCAATAATATCACAAAACCTTCAATGCAATATGGAAGTTTTTTATCATAATAAATCAACTTCAAATAAGCTTAAAATTCATCAAAGGATGTTGACATAGATGAAATCAAAACTATTCGAGAGAAATATCTCTTTTTTTGAAATCATTTAAAAGACACATAATTATAAAATAAAACATTTACTTTGATAATATTCTTATAATCTTGTAAAGGAAGCTTTGACGATTTTATAATGGCGGAAAATAGCCACATACGCCGTATAAGTTAAAAACGACATTCTTACCTTAATTCTGTCGAAAAGGTTAAAAAGGACCTTGTTTGGAAAATGACAAAAAGATTCCTTAATAAACTTCTTATAAAAAGTCAACAAGGGTATAAATGACTTTATCCCGTAGTCTTTAAAATAGTAAGAATGATTTGTAAAACATTTTTAAGAAACATGGAGGTGGATGATAAAGAAATCCCAGTAGATTATTACGTATAAACAACCATGGATAAGGAAGAGATTGAGAAATAAACCCTTACCTTGTACTTTTCCTTGGTTGAGTATAAGGCCCCAGCCTTAAACCTTACATAATCTTGAGTTATTACAAGATTACACCTTGAGGATCTTTTCGAGTTTAGAGTTTTAGAGAATTAGATCATAAAACTTGCATTACATTCCACATATAAACAAAGTGGTTACATAGAGATAGTATTCTTCATTCCCATCAATGGAAACATATTTAAAATAAAACATGGATTCTTTCTTGACACTATCATCATATCATGTATTTTTCCCTTGACCTGTGAAAAACATTTCAAAAAAACTTGGGATGAGCATAAAAAGCTCAGTAAGGGATATAAAAATATGGAAAGGAAACATGGGTACATATATACATAAGGATGAGATCATAATTTACCCATAAAACATAATCACTTTAACATACCTCATCAAATCATGAATAAATCATAGAAATCATAGGACATAAAGGTAACTTGAGGCATTCATAACATTCTTACGTAGGGAGTAACCCTCTTGGTTACGTTTCGAATACCCATCATAGTATATTCCCTAAAATCTCTTCGGAGAAACCTTAACGTTTCACTCCTTTGCGTTACCCAATGCATTGGAGAGCTATATCGGGCTCACCCGCCCTTAGTTTATCACGGAACCACCCGTCTTCATAATAATGCCCAAGAACCTCAACATAATCATATCACATAAAACATGCATAAAGGAAACATAACATTTCCACCTTTCAATCACAAGATATCAATACCACACATTGATATAAAAACATTATGAAAACCATTTTCAATACCAAAATAAATGAAAAGTAAAGCATGGTATTTATTTTTCTTTTAAAAAAAGGTATGGCTTGTAGAGGAAGTCGAAACTCAAATAATGGTCACAACGGCGGAGAAGTCATTGTCGCCGCATACGTACAACAAAAACATTCCATTTTTTCGTTTAGTAAACGCTTCGTATAAAAAAGATTCATTTTGAATAAACGTAAAAGTCAAAGGGGTTTATACACCGTATAAAAGAAGGTTGTGTATAAAACAAAATATGTCTCAATGAAAGGAGATTGAGACAAAGTCCCATACCTCGGGTCCGACTTGAATCGATCGTTCTTTAATGTCCTGAATAATAAACTTGAGTTAATTTCTTCTTGTTTAAGAACCGTTTTCAAGTTCATTATTCCTTTTATATCACTTATTTCCATGTCATGAACACTATGTAATTATTTAAGTTAATAATGGTCGTTTTAATGATCATTGGTACTTGAGTCAAACATAAGCCCTTTATAATTACATGTTGTTCATGTATCCATTATATCCATAATGGTATTAATGATGTAGATATCATATATGTCATATATATCCAGTACATGCATGCATTTATAATATTACATAATCATTTAGAGGTAAGAAATGAAATGCACCATTCATGGAGACGGTAAGCCGTACGTACGCATGAACGCTACTTTCATTTCTATTTCGTATTTTATAAAATGGAATCATAATGATATAAAGGTATATTATAATTCCAGTATAATATCATATATAATATCATAGTTCCATCCTTTATACATCCCACATATGGTATTTAACGAATCAAATCACTTTGAGGGGGCGGTAGTCCGCACTTCCTTAAATGAAGATATCGCGTTCACCCATAATAGAAACCATAAAGGTATGACCAAAAAGGAAAATACAGAAGCTTAAGGAAAACATAAACATATTACATATCATATATAAATATAGTGAAATCTTAATGGCCACCTTTGAAGGTGTTAAAATAATGTTGAACAATCATCATTTCGGGAGGCATAAATTAACCATCCACGGAAACAGTATGTTCGTTAACCATTAGATGTAGGTGTGTGTAAGTGTAGCTCTAATCCTTATTATAAAAACATCCTAGTATATTGAGGATACTGGATCCGTTACAAAAGAAAAGAATAAAAAGAGTTTAGGGGGTTGGAGAAGAAAAATAAAACAAAAGGACTCAAAAGAAGACATTACCTTAAAATCAGGTAACTCCCTTTAGTTTGAGCTCAAAGGCTTCCTTGGGAAGACTTCTGCCCAAAGTGAGTCTTCAAGGAGTAATAAAGAGAAGTGGAGAGACAAAATGGGCTGGGTTTGGCTGAGCCAAAGGCTTTGGGAGTGTGGGTAAGGAGGTAGAGGTGGGGGCCTTTTATAAGAGGAGAGGATGGGCACTCTTGGAAAATAAAGATAAGTTACTTTATTTTCAAATGAGTTTCGGATTAAAAAGGTCCCACATTGATATATTTAGAAGATAATATGATAAGGCTTCGAAATATTCCCATACAATAGTTTTTGGACAAGTGTAGGTCTTATATTTTATATTATCGTTTCATTTTATTTAAACTGTTCATTAATGAGGTCATCGTTGCATCATCATGATGTCATAATTAAATTAATTTATTTAATGTCTAAAAATTATAAACAAAATACTATGATGTAGGAACTCTTTTTAGCTTTCCAATGACTATTTATAATCAAAAATATTATCTTTATAACCCCATGTAAAAATTGGTTTTGTAAAACATATTATGTTTGTGTCATTTTTACTTTTACATTAAATAAAAAGTTATTTATGTCATTTCCCAACCAAAGTGGATCCATAGGGTCCCCAAGTTGACCCATGGCTTGTATTTGTCGGCCATGACACATCCAATAAGGTTAGTACATGTTTCTAGGTCATTTTATATTATTAAAGCATTATTTTTACCTTAAACTACACTAATTACCACTAATCGCGATTAAAAACTTAATAAGTTACTATTCACCAAAAAATTATTTTAATCTCATTGAACCACATTTTAATTCTTAATGAAAACCATGTATGTCGGATTTTCAAAATTCAATACACATTAGTGGTAAACTTTCATTTACCTGAAAAATCAGTTTGCTTGATTACCACTTAGTGGTTTCACTATTCATCAAAAATTGAAGTTTTTCAGAAAATTACCAAAAATTCACCCTAAGATATATTTGATATTCTGAATTCGAAAATGAATTCTATTTTACAAAATTCAAAACATATAAGTCACATTAATTAATTTAATAATTAATTCCCGCTGTCAGAGCAAATAGCGTGTTTTTATGAAACAATAAGTATCAAAAGATTGACACCAGTTTAAGTCCAATTTCAAAGTGAAATTGATTCCAATGACCACCATTGGATTAAATGGTAAAAATATATTCTACTTTAACTTTAAAACCAATTCAAAATATAATCTAATCATATAAATAAATTATATTAAAAAGAGGTTTTGAATTAAAATACAACATTTTACACTATTCATTAAAATATGAACTTTATCGGAAAGATACCAAAAATTTACACAAAGTAAATTTTGATGTCCCGATTCTAAATAAGAATTTTATTTTGTCAAATATAACACATAAAATTGTCAAAAAGTGGATTTAAAATAGGTTCTCCATCAAAAGGCGGTTAATCGACCTTTTAAAATATATTAGAATGTTTACGCTTAAAATTGGATTCATTCACATTTTTAATCCTCTAAAATTTATTATAAAAAGTAAAAATATTTGACAAACATATATAATCATTTGGTAGTTAGTTCTGTTCATTCCCACCATTACAATGACTTGGTGTTAACTACCATTTAAAATAATATTATTTTATTATTAGAGTGCAACATAAGATTTCAATGAAACTCTTTGTTGGGTATCGGGTATGATATCGAACATAGCAACCCCTTTAAAGTAAAATTAATATTTAATTCGTAAATATTCATAAATATGAAAATTATTTATTATTTATTTACCTGGGATGTTACATCCTTCCCCCCTTTTGGGAATTGCGTCCTCGCAATTTTAAAATTGGGCTTAGAAACTTCATTGAAAGCCCCACATCGGAAATGGAGTAAATTAATCTATCACTTTAAAAGAAAGAAAGGGGAGTATAGAGGTCACCCGAGTTAACCCATACTAGGATTCCATGTAAGAAAACATGGACATGGAGGGTAAAACCAAGGGTTATGTTCCGAGGGAGAGTGATAGAAAACATGTTTAGGAGAGAGTTAACCATAAGAAAATCAAAAACTTGTGATGGGTTAAACGACATTTGATTCCCCAGTAGGAAAAGTTAATAGACAACATTTTTCTTTTAAGTTACTTTTAATTGAGGAATTTATTTTTGATCTTAAGGAAACATACTTACTTGTCATTTTGACTTTCAACTCTTTCTAGGTTTCTTACACAAACTCATAATAGCATACCTTGATCATGGCGTCCACTCGGTTTCATCGTCATCTTGTTCACGTAGGTAGAAGTCCCATGCATTACAAAAATGATTTAGAGATCCTTCAAAATCATTTTCTTCCTCCATCCAAATACACCTCGTACAACATGGGTCATATGGGTGTTCACAAAAAAATAGTTTTGGAAAATAATCATGTATGACGTATAATTCCAAAACATCTGATAAAACATGATTTCTAAAAAATTGTCGGACCGAAATTGAGTTGAAACTTTCTATTATTGGTCCTTTTAAATTACCATAAGTATGTGATGTGAGACTATATTTTAAAAGAAAATATAAATAGGTTGTGCAAGGTTCTCCTTCCTCAGCACCATTTTTAAAATCATAATATGCTTCAAATTCTTGTGATAAGGTAAAATATTTGAAAATACCTTGATAATATTTACCTTTCTTGAAAATATGAGAATATTGTGAAAATAATATTTGTCTAAAAACAAACCATGATCCACGATGATAACGAGGTATAGTGGAGGTGTTTGATATCTCAAACAACTGCTTGCAAGTGAGTTGTATGCTAGAAAAAGTTTCAAAATCATCCGAAGATGACTTTGCAATAATTATTGCAAGCATGTCATCAGGAAGAGATAGTAATGTCGTTTGAGATCCTTCTCCTTCCATTCGTAACCAACTTTACTTGACCTGAAAAAAATGTTATAAAACAAGGATTTAACTAAAATAATAGATATAGGGACTAATCATGTGTCTCACAAGAACTCATAATCCCTAAAGCTGTCTAAACCGACCTCTGATACCAACTATAAGGCCCCAGCCTTAAACCTTGCTTAATCTTGAGTTATTACAAGATTACACCTTGAGGATCTTTTCAGGTTTAGAGTTTTAGAGAATCAGATCATAAAACTTGCATTACATTCCACATATAAACAAAGTGGTTACATAAAGATAGTATTCTTCATTCCCATCAATGGAAACATATTTAAAATAAAACATGGATTCTTTCTTGACGCTTCCTTGACACTATCATCATATCATGTACCTTTCCCTTGACCTGTGAAAAACATTTCAAAAAAACCTGGGATGAGCATAAAAATCTCAGTAAGGGATATAAAAATATGGAAAGGAAACATGGGTACATATATACATAAGGATGAGATCATACTTTACCCATAAAACATAAGCACTTTAACATACCTCATCAAATCATGAATAAATCATAGAAATCATAGGACATAAAGGTAACTTGAGGCATTCATAACATTCTTACGTAGGGAGTAACCCTCTTGGTTATGTTTGGAATACCCATCACAGTATATTCCCTAAAATCTCTTCGGAGAAACCTTAACGTTTCACTCCTTCGTGTTACCCAATGCATTGGAGAGCTATATCGGGCTCACCCTCCCTTAGTTTATCACAGAACCACCCGTCTTCATAATAATGCCCAAGAACCTCAACATAATCATATCACATAAAACATGCATAAAGGAAACATAACATTTCCACCTTTCAATCACAAGATATCAATACAACACATTGATATAAAAACATTATGAAAACCATTTTCAATACCAAAATAAAAGAAAAGTAAAACATGGTATTTATTTTTCTTTTAAAAAAAGGTATGGCTTGTAGAGGAAGTCGAAACTCAAATAATGGTCATGACGGCGGAGAAGTCGTTGTCGCCGCATACGTACAACAAAAACATTCCCTTTTGTCGTTTAGTAAATGATTCATATAAAAAAGATTCCTTTTGAATAAACGTAAAAGTCAAAGGGGTTTATACGCCGTATAAAAGTAGGTTGTGTATAAAACAAAATATGCCTCAATGAAAGGAGATTGAGACGAAGTCCTATACCTTGTGTCTGACTTGACTCGATCATTCTTTAATGTCCTGAATAATAAAATTGAGTTAATTTCTACTTGTTTAAGAACCTTTTTCAAGTTCATTATTCCTTTTATATCACTTATTGTCATGTCATGAACACTATGTAATTATTTAAGTTAATAACGGTCGTTTTAACGATCATTGGTACTTGAGTAAAAAATAAGCCCATTATAATTACATGTTGTTCATGTATCCATTATATCCAGAACGGTATTCATGATGTAGATATCATATATGTCATATATATCCAATACATTCATGCATTTATAATATTACATAATCATTTAGAGGTAAGAAATTAAATGCACCGTTCATGGAGACGGTAAGCCGTACGTACGCATGAACGCTACTTTCATTTCTATTTCGTATTTTATAGTATGGAATCATAATGATATAAATGTATATTATAATTCTAGTATAATATCATATATAATATCATAGTTCCATCCTTTATACGTCCCACATATGGTATTTAACGAATCAAATCACTTTGAGGGGGCGGTAGTCCGCACTTCCTTAAATGAAGATATCGCGTTCACGCATAATGGAAACCATAAAGGTATGACCAAAAAGGAAAATACATAAGCTTAAGGAAAACATAAACATATTACATATCATATATAAATATAGTTACATCTTAATGGCCACCTTTGAATGTGTTAAAATAATGTTGAACAATCATCATTTCGGGAGGCATAAATTCACCATCCACGGAAACAGTATGTTCGTTAACCATTAGATGTAGGTTTGTGTAAGTGTAGCTAGAATCCTTATTATAACAACATCCTAGTATATTGAGTATACTAGAGTTTTTACAAAATAAAATAATAAAAAGATTTTAGGGGGTTGGAGAAGCAAAATAAAACAAAAGGACTCAAAAGAAGACATTACCTTAAAATCGGGTAACTCCCTTTGGTTTGAGCTCAAAGGCTTCCTTGGGGAGACTTCTGCCCAACGTGAGGCTACAAGGAGTAATAAAGGGAAGTGGAGAGACAAAATGGACAGGTTTTGGCCGAGCCAAAGGCTTTGGGAGTGTGGGTAAAGAGGTAGAGGTGGGGGCCTTTTATAAGAGGAGAGGAGGGGCACTCTTGGAAAATAAAGATAAGTTACTTTATTTTAAAATGAGATTCGGATTCAAAAGGTCCCACATTGATATATTTCGAAGATAAGATGATAAGGATTCTAAATATTCCCATCCAATAGTTTTTGGACAAGCGTAGGTCTTAGATTTTATATTATCGTTTCATTTTATTTAAACTGTTCATTAATGAGGTCATCGTTGCATCATCATGATGTCATAATTAAATTAATTTATTTAATGTCTAAAAATTATAAAAAAAATAATATGATGTAGGAAATATTTTTATATTTCCAATGACAATTTATAATCAAAAATCTGATCATTATAACCCCATGTAAAAATTGTTTTCATAAAACATATTATGTTTGTGTCATTTTTACTTTTACATTAAATAAAAAGTCATTTATGTGATTTCCCAACCAAAGTGGCTCCATGGGGTCCCCAAGTTGACCCATGGCATGTCTTGGTCGGCCATGACACATCCAATAAGGTTAAGACATGTGTCTAGGTCATTTTATATTATTAAATCATTATTTTTACCTTAAACTACACTAATTACCACTAATCGCGATTAAAAACTTAATAAGTTACTATTCACCAAAAAATTATTTTAATCTCATTGAACAACATTTTACTTCTTAATGACAACCATGTATGTCGGATTTTCAAAATTCAATACACATTAGTGGTAAACTTTCATTTAACTGAAAAATCAGTTTGCTTGATTACCACTTAGTGGTTTCACTATTCATCAAAAATTGAAGTTTTTCAGAAAATTACCAAAAATTCACCCTAAGATATATTTTATATTCTAAATTAGAAAATGAAGTCTATTTTACAGAATTCAAAACATATAAGTCACATTAATTTAATAATTAATTCCCGCTGTCAGAGCAAATAGCGTGTTTTTATGAAACAATATGTATCAAAAGATTGACACCAGTTTAAGTCCAATTTCAAAGTGATATTGATTCCAATGAACACCATTGGATTAAATGGTAAAAATATATTCTACTTTAACTTTAAAACCAATTCAAAATATAATCTAATCATATAAATAAATTAGATTAAAAAGAGGTTTTGAATTAAAATACAACATTTTACAATATTCATTAAAATATGATCTTTATCGGAAAGATACCAAAAATTTACACAAAGTAAATTTTGATGTCCCGATTCTAAAGAAGAATTTTATTTTGTCAAATATAACACATAAAATTGTCAAAAAGTGGATTTAAAAGAGGTTCTCCATCAAAAGGTGGTTAATCAACCTTTTAAAGAATATTAGAATGTTTACGCTTAAAATTGGATTCATTCGCATTTTTAATCCTCTAAAATTTATTGTAAAAAGTAAAAATATTTGACAAACATATATAATCATTTGGTAGTTAGTTCTGTTCATTCCTGCCATTACAACGGTTAGGTGTTAACTACCATTTAAAATAATATTATTTTATTATTAGAGTGCAACGTAAGATTTCAATGAAACTCTTTGTTGCGTATCGGGTACGCTATCGAACATAGCAACCCCTTTAAAGTAAAATTAATATTTAATTCGTAAATATTCATAAATATGAAAATTATTTATTCTTTATTTACCTGGGATGTTACATTGAGGGTAGGTTAAAATCTTGTATAATGGTGAAATAATAATTATTAAATTATACAATAATCCTATACATTAATATGATATCATATATGATCTTTTAACATTGCTTTGTTAATAAAATCATAGAATTATCGTTGTTTCAGGTGTTAACTTACTCGTTCAATTTTATATGTTTTGTTACATAAGTCGTGTTTCTTATGGATAGGTTGTATCTTATTCATATCCAGAATTATATCAAGTCCTTAAACATTATTTTTAGTCATAAAATGATAATTATACTTTAATGGATACGATGGAGAATGAATCTCATCACATTCGTGGAGACGGTAGTCCGTACGTACGCACGAGCGACAATATCCTTCTTTTGATATTAAAATAATATATAATTGGATGTTATATCATATATACAGAATAATTATCATGAAATATTTATTATTTCCATGAATTACACTTCATTATTATACCCATCCAAATAATAATTTATTGAATAACAATTACACCTAGACGTGGAGACGGTAAGTCGTACGTACGCACGTATGGTGACATTTCATTAAAAGGATGGATATAATACTGAATATGGTTGTACCATATTTATAATAACATCAAAATATATATAAGATACTGGAGTTATTATTTTAGAATGGGAATAATAAATAAAGAAGAAGTTGAAGAAGAAAGGAACTTGAAAGAGGGTGGTGAAAACATTTCCTCTTCTTCGGGTTCTTCCTTTTGATTTGATCAAAAGGGCTCCATAGGTTGGATTTCTAATCAAACTAAGGCCTCTAGTGTGAAGTGAGGGAAGTTGAGAGAGAATTTGGCCAGGTTTTTTCTGAGCCAAAAGGCTTTGAATGTGTTAATTAGTGAGAAGGGGAGTTCCCTTTTATAAGATGGGTGAGGGGCACCTTTGGAAAAGCTAGAAATATTATTTTATAATAAATTCATATTCGGTTTCTAATGGCTCAAAAGTGTATTATTTAAAGGTTAAGGTGGGGATGGGTCTAAAACCACTCAACCAATAGAATTTATACATGTTTGAGTCATTATATTAACCTTATCTTTTAGTTTTAAAACTTAGTTAATTAGTTTGACACTTACCATGTCACTTTGTATTTTTATATTATATAGTTAATAAATTTACTATATACCTCCAAGAGACCCCAGAGTGGTCCATTATTGATAAACCTATCATGATATAAGTCTCTTGACCAATCCTTATATTTTTAAGAATTGAATATCAATTAATAATATAATATTTTTTTAAAAAACTCTTTTATGTCAATTTTGGAACTATTTGGAAAATCGATTTTTGTGAAAATCATAACAGAATGATTACTTTGAAAAAAGTTAATTACATCAATACTAACATGTCATATTAACCTTTAAAATTATTTTAATTCATAATACACCTCAAATTATATTTATTTGGGTATTTATAATATCAATTATTTTAATTTTTCACTATTATGGTAATTACTGCATCATCATTGTGTCATAAATACATTAACTTATTTAACGTCTAAAAATTATAAATAAACTATAATTATGTAGGAAATATTTTTATCTTTCTAATGAATATTTAAAATTGAATTTATCTTATGTATAACCCTATATTAAAAATTTTTTAGTAAATAAACTTTGATTTTAACTCTTTTAACTCTTCTTTGAATTAAATAATAATAAATGTTCTAATCTAATCCAAGTGGACTTAAATGATAATATTTTATTCCTAATGTTGTTTTTGGTTGATATATGCTTGTACAATAAAATTAGGACATGTGTTAGGGTAATATTAATATCAATTCTACCCTTAATTACCCTATTTACTTTTAACCGCGGTAAATAAAAGTAAAAAAGTTACTATTCACCAAAAATTATTTTCATCTCATTGAACAACATTTTACACCTTGATATTAACCATGTGTCTTGTATTTTCAAAATTCCACTCACAGAAGCGGTAAAATTAATTTTTATGAAAAATTTAGTTTTTTAACTACCATTTAGTGGTTTCACTATTCATCAAAAAATGATGTTTTTCAGAAAAATACCAAAATTTCACCCTAGGCTAATTTCGATATTCTGAATCCAAAAATGAAGTCCATTTTAAAAAATAAAATTTATAAATTTCAAAAAGTGGGTATTACTATTCTTAACGGCTAGTTTGATTGGTTGTGTTGTGTCAGAACTCGATGTTGCGTACAACACACGCTATTGCATTATTCAAAGAGAAGTGTACCGTAGAAGCTTGGGGTGTTACAGTATGGAATTGATTAATGGTTTTTTTTAGTTCTTGGATTAACCATAGGGTTTTGTATGTGTGAAAAGGATAGTATAGAGGTGGAATTATAATAGTGGGGGAGAGGACACGCATGTAATTGTTTTAAATAATAATGTGTAACTAGGTTTTTCCCATAAAAAGGATAAATAATTGTCCATTAATGAACATTATAGGGTATAAGATTGCAATACGGCTATAAATTTGGTGTTGGAAATAGTTTCTAGGACATTTTACCCCTTATATTTCTAGTTTACCCATAGTAAAATCGTTTTAACCTCAACCGCTGGTATTAATTTTTACTACTTTTACAATTCAATATGGTAAACAATTATTTAAAATAATCACATAATATAAATTATTATTATTTCAAATAAGGAATTTATTTTTCCAAATTCCATTCACGTAACTGTAAATATTAATTTAAAATTAATCTTGTGTATGCAATGAGAAAATGGTCTTCCAAAGATAAAATTTTTAAATGAATAAATTTTTTTCATAACAACATTTTTTATAAAATTGATTTAAATGATTTAAATTTTATTAATAAATCTATAATTGAACTAATTTTACTTTTAAACCCATATTAAAATATTTTCAATGTTTTTAAATTCATTAAATGAAAATACAATTCTTTACAAAAACATGTATTTTTCACTATTCACTAAAACTTTTATCTTTATATAAAATTTCCAAAAATATAACCTAAAATTAATTATTAAATTATAATTTCAAAAATTAAGTTCACTTTTTAAATAAACATCATAAAATGTTTAAAAACGTAATTTTAAAATAAGTGTTCCAAATGAGACAAAACTGGTTTTAAAAAAAATACATTTTTTAAGTGTAAAAGTGGATTTATTATTATATATTTTTCATAAAAAATGTAAGATGAATGTTAAACATTATATTTAATATATAATATATAAATTTCATTAAAATCATTCATCAAAATTAATTTTTTATTTTATTAATTTAAAACACATTTGTGCACAAAAAAATAGTTTTCAGAAAAAGTCTTCCATTATTTTCAAATGGTTCTTATTATAATTTCTAAACAATTGGTCACCGAAGAATTATTTTTAAATGAATTTTTAAACAATTTATTTTTATAATTTATTAAATGATATTCATACCCACCATTTTAATGGATGGGCTTTAATTTTCATTTTAAATAATAATATTTTAATATTATGTCATATTTTGTTAAAAATCTTCATTGCGTGTAACATAAGATATCAAAGAAATAAAAATTGTTTGTAGAAAAAACTATAAAATCTTGTTGCCTTAGAACGGTGATAGAACCCTACCAAGAAATGGAGACCCGCTATGGGTGGTGGCAATTATCACATCACCCACCCCCCCTTCCTTGTATTTTGGGCATGCTTCATTGGATTTATCCTTATTTACCAACCCATTCCTTCTCCAAAACATCCCTCATATACATATTAACCCAAAGCTTCTATATCTTCACCTTGGGGCCCTAAATATTTATCTCAACCTCCAGGAGTTCTCTAAGGCATCTTATCTCCATGGATTCTCCCAAGTTGAGTTTTTTGATTGGACGTGACCAACATTCAATAACATTGAATGATTATTTAACATATCTCATACTAGATGATGGAAATACTAGTAAGGTAAATCTCTTAGTATCTCAATTTAGAAAACCAATTATTGTTCTAGTGATCTTTAGTAGAAATATCATGATGTGGTGATCAACTCTGTTTAAATAGTGATGACATGCCTTGGTGTTTCTATAAATAGAAAAACAGAGAATTAGTTTTACCTATTAGAAAATATTTTTCCCCTCAATAGCCTTAATAGTGGTATAAGGGGGGGAATCTAATCCATTGGCATGGTCTAATTCAGTGGACATGGTTTAGATCCCAAATATTGTTGTCAATCCTTCTCAGGATACTTTCACAACATTAGGAGTAGGGTATGGTGAGTTCTCTACATCTCATTGAACAAGTACCCAATCTATATCCCATCCAGTGGAGTTCTCTACATCAGACCACTATTGGCATGGGGGCCCATGACTTATTACATGTAATGTTACATTTTGAAGAACCTATTATTCTTATGGTGATAGTACCACGTAAAACATGATCTCTCAATTTAATTTCCCTAATAGGTTCTCAATTATAGGGTTGAGAGCATTAAAAATATTGATAATAAAGGTTATGAAACATTAAAATCTAAAGGAAAAAAAATTTCCCTTTAAAGGGAGGATAATTTGTTTCCACTGACTTGATGAATGTTTCCCAGAGCTCTTTCGAAAGTCTTATGGCATTTAAGGTTCTATAATGGCTAGAGGACTCTATTATGGGAACCTCTAAGTGTGAAGATGAATATGAAGGTGGAAAGCTTCCTTATACATGTTTAAATTTTCAAAGAATGGGGGACTTGACTTGGACTACTATCTTATCAATAAAAAAATAAAAATAGAATCATAAATGACTACTCCCCCTGACCCAAATCAATGGCTAACAGGTTAGTGATAAAGTAACAATGTACAAATCCCAGTAAAGTGCCCCCAGTAAAAAGGTAGAGGGAGTCCTTCTAGTGAACATAGAAAGGGAAGGTAATACCAACCCAAAAATTCAATAAATTGAGGGTATTAATGGATATTATAAGGAATAAGGTCAGATAGGTGATAAAATCAAGACCCCCAAAAAGTTGTGGGATGTTCCCTTAGTTTTGGGAGAGCCTAAAAGTATTTATTAACTATATTTTTCTGAGGTTAACCATAATCACAACCTAATGTTTCATGAATTGGAGCCTACCAATGGTGAGATAGAGGATCTAGGAAAGGAGGAACCCACTAAATAAAATTTATTGGATCCCATTATTCACTCTAAGTAATGTGTTGTGTAGTAGATTCTCTCTACTAATTCTTCATATGAGGATTAAAATAAAATTATTAAGATATCTCTTTGAGTTTTTCTCAATGAAAAAATGAATTGTGGATCAAAATGTAAGAGTAAATATTAGAATGAGGCTTTAACTAAGGTAAGTTTATCTAGAGGAGTATATTTAGTCTTGTTACAAGATGGAATACTACTTAAATAATCTTATCAAGGATTACCCGCACAAGAAGGCATCCTCAATTTAACAGAGCATACAAAGGGTGAATTATTCTAATACTCTTAAACATTTATATATGGGTCTTTTGTTATATTTTGAAGTTAAAATTTCCTTTTATCCTATATTTTATGAGTGTTTTACACTAGGGTTGGTATTCATGCCGGTGTGTGGATAGAAGATTTTCTAGAACCAACAAATAAGAAGGGTCCTACTTGAGGATGTTCTACCATTTTCCCAGCTTCGGATAATCAGGATACTTTAGGCATGTACTGGCCCACATTGTAAAAAGGTGACTACAAGAATTCGGGTTATATGGTCAAGTCTAATATTGAAGTAAAGGTACACTTAGTCAGCTTTCTTGCCTTGTGGCTAAGCATTTATTTTCTTCTAGTTCATGAGTCTGATGATGGTGTAAAAACAGAGATTTTTTTGTTGCATCAAAGTTGCTAGAGGGTAAATATATTCGGTTGGATACCCCTGTATTGACAAGAATATATCACATCCTATTGCATTTATACAATGGGAAGGATCTAAGTACCTTTTCAAGTATTCAGGGGCTAGATTGCGGCACATTTTTGTTCATATTCGGTGTTGAATTTAGTTAGAGTCTCCAATGGTAGATTTACTACATTTTTATAAAAGTTCATGGGGATTCATCCCTTGAACCTGATGCACAATGAAGTGCTGAGGGCACTGAATGTATCTAGATAATTCAGCTTCTTTCCTTTTGGTAACAGACCAACATGATCATTTTTTGATGATGGTAAGGAAAAACTTTCAAGTTGAGGGATGTAAGATGGAATCTAGGGATAGTGTTCTATTAACATGGATTGACCATTAAATCATCTTTGAGGATTATTTCCCTTATAGGTTTTCTCTTATGTTCAAATTTCATAAAAAAAATCAAGCACTTTTCCTCCCACAAATGTTAGGCATGAGAAGAATCCAATGGTATCCCTAAAATTATGGATTTTTATGGCTTTAGAGACATCCAAAATTTCTATTATGCTACCTCCATTAGAGGCATCAATTGGATTAGAGGCTTGATATGATAAATATTGCGCTTATTCATACCCTCAGGGGGATATAACAAAAAGAATATATCGGGTAGCTTCCATGACAACTATTTTTTGTAGAAAATGTGGTAAAAGGACTAAAGGCAATGATAATGTATAGGCTTCAGGAACTTCTGAACGTTCAAAAAATTCTCACATAATTCCCACCAAGAATACCAAGGCCAAGGAAATAAGACCTCACGCACTGAGGTGATCTAGTAACCGTCATCAAAAAGTGATTATCATCCCATCTGCATATTCTTCTGAAGAAGAAGGGAGGCTTTAAGAGGCCTTAAAATCAAAGGGTGTTGAGTTTTCTCTACACACAACTATATCAAAGTTGAATTATGTTTAGCCCTTATAAATCCAATATTGGGAATGCATGACTCATGAACTCAGAGATACATGGTTGTTTCTCCAATATTTCCTTATAATACAAGATGTGGGTGATATTAAAGCAAATTCTAATTGTTATCTGAACAATTATTGGGCTGAATTACAAAATTATATTACGAAGCTAGATACCTTCATATATGAAACCAATGAACAAATCCTAGCCTCAAAATTAGTATCCAACAAGATGAATCGAGGGATATGTGAAGGGGTAATTGTTCACCCTAAATAGGAATGGGACATTTATGTTAATACTAATAATTTATTTCCCTTTTCTTTTGTTTCATTTCTACTTCATCATACACCATCATTATTCTTAATGGTATTTCATTTTACAGCGTGAAATTGGATAAGGAACCTCAAGAAAGGTTCTCAAGTCACCAAAATAATAGCCCATGGGCACCACCATAGACACATTGGATGAAACCCTTAGGTCTCCAGGAATTTATTCTGGAGGAAAAACCATGATGGAGGTGATAGAGATAGAAAATCTGTAGTCATTACCTCAGGTTTCTGCAGCCAAGAGAAGTATTTCAATCTCTACACTATCTTATAAAAATGCAAGAGGCAATTGAGATTGATCTGAAGTGTACTTAAAAAATGTGAGTATTCATACTGTCACAAAGTATTATAATTTTCTTGATACACCTTGGTGACCATGTTAATCATTTCATAGGATCTATATACATTTATTATTTTAAAGGATTAAAAACTTGTCCTTATAGGACTAAGAAGGAAACTACAAGTGATGTACAAGTTCTTTTTGATGAATTTGTTACCTTAATAGATGAGGTGTAAAGGGATGTGGTTGCATCGAATTCTGTTTCTACAGAGAGGGGAAATGGTCAAGTTAATTTCATAAGCATTTATTATGGGTATCAAATTTTGTTTCTAACATTCTTTTCTCCATAATGTTTCAGATCCATTTCATGTGCTGGAGGACTATGCGACAATCAATGATGATATTCGTGTGGCTCCAGATGGAAGGATTGGGGATTCTAGACAACTTGATGCAGGTTCTGGTGTTGATCCTGATTCAGAAAATCCTGATAACATTACACCAGTTGAGGAGCAAACAAAAGAAAATTTCAGAAAATCCAATTTGGGTATCAATAAACATTTGTTAGATACCTTATATAGTGAAGATAATATAACATAAAAAAGTCATATACATTAAAATTCTGGATTCCCTTAATCCATACATTGATATTCCATGTTATATTAATGAGTTTGGGAATTTCAATGAGGAAATGAACGGATGTAACTTCGCATTCTTGAATTTTACATACATAATTTTTTTTATTTTATATTTTGTATCAAATCCCAATTCATGTAGATTTGTCTATAGATAATGTTGCAAAGGCCGTTCATGAACAGGGCATCCCACTTCATTCTCCTTACATTGGTGTCAGAGAAGTACTTATTGAGAATCCAACACTAGGGGATGATCTAGAGCATGTGGTTTTAATGACTAGGAAAACTCAAGAGAATGATCATCCCTAAGAAGTACTTGCCCAATATACTGAATCTGGGAATACTGGGGAGGAATCTACTCAAGAAGACAACTTATTACCTTGTAAATTTCATTGACTATCATTATAATTCTTTGTTCTTGCTATACATTTGGAGATAAAAATCATTCTAATTTAACATATAGGCATATCGGAACCCATGGTTAGTTCCAAAGGTTAACCCCCTTTGTTGGATCAAATAAAAATGGAATATGAATCACTTGCTGCTTCGAAAGAAGCAGAACCAAGTACCTCCCTGAGTGATATGATTCTAGAATATGTTCTACCTCATGGTATTGATTCCATTTTAGACATAGTACTTCAGTTTTCTCTTAGCATTACATGGAATAAAACTTGTAGAATTATTTGGGATATAATCTCTAAAAATAATTTGGATGCATTTCCTTCATATTTTGGATGACTTACAACACTGTATAGCATACTGGGATTTTGTGGATTTGATTATCACCCAACTTACAATGCGGTGAAAGAGACCATTCACCAGCAGGAGAAAGAACAAAAATAGAAGCATTGTCTTACAAACAAAAAACTGTTCACCAACTTTGAGAGTTTTAGATCTATAGTATCCGAGGAAGAAGACAGCCATAGAAAAAGTTTATATAATTCAATCAGAAAATTATGGAGACAATGAAGGAAATTTCACATCTCCAACAACAAATAGATGCTCTTCAAAACAGGCTTGATCAACTGAACCAATCATTAAGAGAATCCCAATTAGAAGGGGTAACATCCATTTTAAAAAAAACATACACACTTTTTAGGCATAGGAGGCTGAATCTGCTTAACTGATCAATATTTAAGAAGTGGTTGATAAATCCCAAGAGGCTATTCAACAAGTAAAGAGTCAAGATGAAATATTTTTGTAATATTTGATAGAGACTTCATTCAGTGGATGTTACTTCAATTTTTCCATATAAATGAAATAGATTTTGCATCCAGTTATATATATACATCTTCATCCCTTCTTTCTTTCTATAATTATAACTTCAAATCTGATCTAACATGGAATCTTCATGTTAGATAATCATAATTATACTAGTAGGGATGATGGTTCTTTAACTTTTACCCAAGCCAAGAAACTTAGTAAGTGCAATTTGGCTATTTCTAGGGTTATATGGAAAATCCTACAAACTTTTCACCTTTTTTCTTTTTATTTTTTGATATTTCCTAGATCATATAGAGTATAGATCTAGCGATATAAGACTCAACTTCTATCTATAATTCCATTTGCAGGTTTTTAATATGGTGAGTATCATATCTCTTTTGGTAGGCAGTTTAAAGTCAAGAATGTCGGACTAATAAATCTAGTGTTTTAGGTCATATAGCTTTGACCATGAATTTTTAGATTATAACTTGAACTAAGCTTGATGGTTTGGAATGTCCAGATATTTTCTTGGATACGTCCAAGGAGAAACTACAATCATGATTTTTTTCTGGTCTCCAAATCTAAAATTTGAAGTATTAGAATGGAGGAGGTCTCCTCTGAGAACAATGTTACCTGTATTTGAAAAAACCTATTATGGGGGCTATATTTGCAGGGTCATCTAGGGAATGTACTACATAGCCAAACAGTGGCATCTTTTGGCTGACAGGCCCGTTATTTGGGAAACTCATGCAAATCCACATAGGGGAATGTAATGAATTTTCAAGAAAAAGAGATCTCAAGAATTTTGAAATTCTATTATTGACAGTGGGTGGATTTTCCAAGGAATGGTATTTTAGAATAAAAGGTCCATATGTGTAGATGTAGGCTTATGAATGATAAACCATTCCTACAGGATTTTTATGTGTCAAGGAAGGAATGTTTTTTAGAAAGGGGACTTCTTATATTTTGTTGTTCTATTTAATGTCTTGTAGCAAGGACATTATGCAGTGTAGTTTTAATTCATGCAGTGAGGACATTATTCTATTCAGTTTTATATCATGCAACAAGGACATTAGGTTGTGCGGTTTTATGTAATGCAGCTAGGACATTAGGCTATGCAGTTTTAAGTCACGCAGTAAAGACATTAGAGGATTTATTTTAAGGTATTAAATTTTAAAGAAAGGTTTATAAATCTACAATTTCATTGTAATTTCTTTAGAAATATACTACCATATTCAGGTATAGAAAATAAGAATTGTATTGTAACACCCCAACCAGAGTTACCCAGAGTCGGTGCATTATTACATAACATTGGCATGATCAAAAGAAATATCAAGTCTCAAAAGATCGATTAGTTTAGTATCCTTGGAAACACTAGATACATTAATAAGATTGTACATTACATCATAAAAATGAAAACTACAACAACATAGTCTCCATATTCTACACTCTTATCCCCTCATACTAACCTTGTAGGTCATTCATAATTTAATTCTTCATATCCTGGGAAAAATAAAACATAGAAAAGGGGTGAGCTCAAATCCCCAGTAAGGATAACAATATAGCGAAAACATTTATAAATAAGCATAAATAGTTAAAGAAATTTATAACTAAGACAAAATCCTTTTAAACATTAAATTCAGCATAATATGGAAAAAATAAAATGAAATAATGCCATTTACTTATTCACATGAATATTCTACTAGTCGAATAATCACATGCAATATCAATAACCACTTTCATAATGATGGAATGCATAATTCTAGACTATTATGACCACATAGCCAAGTCCTCGTGCCAAGACTAAAAATAAGATTTTGTCAAGGCCTTTTGCCAAGACAATAGTTTGTCTCATGAGACCTACCGATGCAATTTTTTTTAGAAGATGCTTATGTTTAAAATTGCTAAAATATACTCCAGTGTTTTTCTGAAAACATTATGCAAGATTATGAAAACAAAATAACTAATTCTGAGACTGCTCGACTAATTACAGGCCATGATGGGTCCTCGCCCAATCCCTTCCTGTCTACCACACTCGAGAGTCAGGTTTTTGGAAAACATTTTTAAGCCTGCGTTAAATACGTATACATTTGTACTGGGTTTTCATATATTTGGGAGAAATATCTCTTTTTTGAAATCATTTAAAAATCACAAAATTATAAAATAAAACATTTACTTTGAAAATATTCTTATAAGCTTGTAAGGGAATCTTCGACAATTTTATAACGGCGGAAAATAGTTTCACCCTCCGTATAAGTTAAAAAAAAAGATTCTTACCTTAATTCGGTCGAAAAGGTTAAAAAGAACCTTGTTTGCAAAACGACGGAAAGATTCCTTTATAAACCTCTTATAAAAGTCAACAAGGGTATAAATTACTTAACCCATATTCTAGTAAATAGTAAAAAAATGTTTTGAAATACATTTTTAAGAAACATGGATTTGGATGATAAAGAAGTCCCAATAGATTATTACATATACACAACCTCAGATAATGAAGAGATTGCGAAATAAACCCTTACCAATTTGGTAACTTACGAAACATACACCCCATGAAAGAGTTATCATACAATTAATATGTAAATAAACATAAATTAAAGTGTATTACACAAATAATACAATTATGGGCAGTACATACACCACACAAAAGGTAATAGTGGAAATATGGCATGAATCTCACAGGAATAAGGAGTGAGATGAAAACCCCATACCTTGTAATTTTCCTTGGATGAGGGTAGTTTAACCTCCTATATAATGGTGAAATAATTGTTATTAAATTATAAAAGAATCATATACATTAATATGATATCATATATGATCTTTTAACATTGATTTGTTAATAATATCTTAGTATTATCGTTGTTTCAGGTGTTAACTTACTCGTTTTCTTTTATATGTTTTGTTACGTAAGACGTAATTGTCATGGATAGGTTTTATCTTAATCATATCCAGAATGATATCAAGTCCTTATATAATATTATTAATCATCAAATGAGAATTAGACTTGAATGGATACGATGGAGAATGAATCTCATCGCGTTCGTGGAGACGGTAGTTCATACGTACGCACAAGCAATAATAACATTCTTTTGATATTAAAATAATATATAATTGTATGGTAAATCATATATACAGAATAATTATAATGTTATATTTATTATTTAAATTAAATACACATCATTATTATACCCATCCAAATAATAATTTATTGAATAACAATTACACCACGGCGTGGAGACAGTAAGCCGTACGTACGCACGTATGGTGACATGTTATTCAAAGGATGGATAGAATAATGAATATGGTTGTAACATATTTATAATAAAATCATAGTATATATAAGATACCAGAGTTATTATTTTAGAATGGTAATAACAAAGAAATAATAAGTGGATGAAGAATGGAACTTGAAAAAGGGTGGTGAAATCATTACCTCTTCTTCGGGTTCTTCCTTTTGATTTGATCAAAATGGCTCCTTAGGTTGGATTTATTACTAAAGGAAGGCATCTAGGATGAAGTGAGGTAAGTTGAGAGAGTATTTGGTCAGAGTTTGGCCGAGAAAAATGGCTTTGAAGGTGTGAATTAATGAGAAGGGGGGGTTCCCTTTTATAACAGGGGTGAGGGGCACCTTTGGAAAAGCTAGAAATATTATTTTATAATAAATTCATATTCGGTTTCTAATGGCTCCAAAGTAGATTATTTAAATTTTAAGGTGGGGATAGGTCTAAAAACACTCAACCAATAGAATTTAGATAGGTTTGGTTCATTATATTAACCTTATCTTTTAGTTTTAACTCTTAGTTAATTAGTTTGACACTTACCATGTCACTTTGTATTTTTATATTATATAGTTAATAAACTTACTATATACCTCCAAGATACCCCCAAGTGGTCCATTAATGATACAAATATCATGATATAAGTCTCTTGTCCATACCTTAGATTTTTAGGAAATGAATTTCAGTTAATAATATAATATTTGTTTTAAAAACTCTTTTATGTCAATTTTGACACTATTTGGAAAATTGATTTTTGTGAAATTCATAACAGAATTATTACTTCAAAAAAAGTTAATTAAATCATTCATAACATGTCATATTAACCTATAAAATTATTTTAATTCATAAAAAGTCTCAAATTATATTTATTTGTGTATTTATAATATCAATTAGTTTAATTTTTCAGTATTATGGTAATTACTGCATCATCATTGGGTCATAAATAAAATACATTATTTAATGTCTAAAAATTATAAATAAACTACCATTATATAGGAAATCGTTTTATCTGTCTAATGAATATTTACAATCGAATTTATCTTATGTATAACCCTATATTAAAAATTATTTAGTAAATAAACGTTGATTTTAACTCTTTTAACTCTTCTTTGAATTAAATAATAATAAATGTCCTAATCTAATCCAAGTGGACCTAAATGATAATATTTTATTCCTAAAGTTGTTTTTGGTCGAATTAACCTTATCCAATAGAATTAGTACATGTGTTAGGGTAATATTAATATCATTTTTACCCTTAATTACCCTATATACTTTTAACCGTGGTAAATAAAAGTAAAAAGTTACTATTCACCAAAAATTATTTTCATCTCAACGAACCACATTTTAGTCCTTCATATTAACCGTGTCTCTCGGATTTTCCAAATTCCACTCACAAAAGCGGTAAAATGAAGTTTTATGAAAAATTCAGTTTTTTTAACTACCGCTTAGTGGTTTCAATATTCATCAAAAAATGAAGTTTTTCAGAAAAATACCAAAAATTTACCCTAGGATAATTTCGATATTCTGAATCCAAAAATGAATTCCATTTTGAAAAATAAAATTTATAAATTTCAAAAAGTGGGTATTACTATTCATAACGGCTAGTTTGATTGGTTGTGGTGTGTTAGAACTCGATGTTGCGTACAACACATGCTATTTCATTATTCAAAGAGAAGTGTGACGTAGAAGCTTGGGGTGTTACATTCTCCCCTCCTTCAAATAATTTCGTCCTCGAAATTTCTAGAATACTACCGCATGAAAAGACTCGGGTGGTTCTTCATCATAAGTTCCTCGGGTTCCCACGTTGCCTCTTCCATCTTATGGTTTCTCCACAAGACTTTTACCAGATGAGTCGTCTGGTTTCTTAGTACTTGTTCTATCGTATCAAGAATCTTGACTGGCTCTTCGCAATAAGACAGATCGGGTTCCAGTTCTAATTCCTCATAGGTGAGTACATGTGTTGGGTCAGGCATGTATTTCCGCAATAGTGATACGTGGAACACATCGTGAACTTTGGAGAGACTTAGCGGCATTGCCAATCAGTAAGCTACAACCCCAATTCGTTCTAGAATTTCGAAAGGTCCGATATACATGTGGCTCAGTTTACCTTTCTTACCAAAACTTATGACTCCCTTCCATGGAGATACCTTCAGGAAAACATGATCACTGACTTGAAATTCCAAATCCTTCCTTCGATTAATGGCATAGCTCTTCTGCCTACTTTGAGCTGCTTTGATATGGTTTTGGATTACCTTCACCTTTTCCATCATTTCCTCCACCAGTTCTGGGCCTACAAGTTTTCTTTCACCAACGTCATCCCAACAGGTTGGCGTGCAACATCTCTTTCCATATAACGCTTCATATGGTGCCATCTGAATACTCGAATGGAATTTATATATTGATCCCACATACCCTGAAAATAAAGTGAGCAAGATCTCAACATGTCTTCTAAGGTTTGAATAGTTCGTTCTGATTGCCCATCTGTTTGAGGGTGCTAGGAAGTGCTCAAATGAAGTTCAGTATCCAAGGCTTTCTGAATACTTTTCCAAAATCTTGAAATAAAATGGGGATCACGATCAGAAACAATCGATAGGGGTACTCCATGAAGTCTCACCACTTCATTAATATATATTCTTGCTAGACGTTCCAGTGGTAGATCTTCTCTTATAGCAAGAATATGTGCTGACTTGGTAAGACGATCAACAATAACCCATATTTCATCGTTCCTTCTAGGATCCTTTGGTAGCCCCATGACAAAGTCCATCGTAATATTGTCCCATTTCCACTCCGGTATGGGAAGAGGTTGCATGACTCCTCCAGGCTGTTGCCTTCCAGCTTTCACTTGTTGAAAAACCATACATCTTAACACAAAATCAGCAATCTTCCTCTTCATGTTGTCCCACCAAAAATGTTCTTTCAAATCTCTATACATTTTGGTGCTCCCAGGGTGTATAGAGAAATTGGAACTATGAGCATCATCCAGCAATTCCCTATTTAGATGAGGTATATCGGTAACACAAAGTCTCTTCCAGAATTTCAAAATTCCATCTTCATACACAAAGTCTCTCAATCTCCCATCATTCACAGCTTTAATCTTCTTTTGAAATTCTTCATCATCGGTTTGTGAACTCTTAATCCTTTCTAGTAAATATGGTTTGGCAACCATTTGAAAAAGCATTGATGTTTCACCTTCCCTGGTTATTACCATGTCTGTCTTTACTAGATCCATGAAAATTGGATCCCTTTTAATTCTCATATTATTCAAAACTCCATTGTCTTTTCTACTCAAAGCATCTTCCACCTTGTTTGCTTTTTCCTGGGTGGTAGTGTATCGTGCAATCATAATCCTTGAGTAATCCAAGCCATCTCCTTTGCCTCATGTTAAGTTCTTTTTGTGAGAAAATATACTTCAAACTCTTTTGATCAGTATAAATATCACATTTTTCACCATAGAGGTAGTGCCTCCATATCATCAAAGCAAAGATAACTTCTTCCAACTCGAGATCATGAGTAGGATAGTTTTGTTCATTAATTTTCAACTGTCGTGATGCATATGCAATAACCCTATCATTCTGCATAAGAACACAACCATGTCCTTTCTTCGATGCATCACTATAAATAACAAACCCATCATTCCCCGATGGTAGGGTAAATATAGGTGCATTGACTAATATTCTCTTCAGTTCTTCGAAACATTCTTCACACTCTTTTTTCCAAACAAATTTAACCCCTTTACGTGTGAGCTTCGTTAATGGGTTAGCCAATCGGGCAAAATTCTGGACGAAATGTCGATAATAACCTACCAAACCAATTAAACTGCGTACCTCAGTTATACTCATAGGTGCTGGCCATTCTTGGATTGCCTTAGTCTTAGAAGGATCAACAGAGATTCCATCTTTAGAGACTATATGGCCAAGAAAATAAATCTTCTGAAGCCAGAATTCATACTTGCTAAAATTCTCATATAATTCATGTCTTCTTAGAGTCTCCAGGATAATGCGCAAGTGATTTTCATGATCTTCGTAGATTTTGGAGTATACCAAGATATCATCAATAAATACCACCACAAATTCATTGAGATATTCCTTGAAAACTCTATTCATCATATCCATGAATACTGAGGGTGCATTATTCAATCCAAAAGGCATTACTGTAAAATCGTAATGTCTAGGTAAATCTTCCAGAAACACATCTACATATTCTTTCACAACATGTACATACTCTATTTGAACATTCATTTCCTCACCCACAGTCATTTCATCCTCTTGCTCCCCAATAATTGAATTTAGTTGAGCTACTGGGGTGGATCTAGATAAGAATTAGGTGGTGACGATTCTGCTCTAAAGATAAGGTGTTCCTTATCATCATCATCAAAAACCGTAACCTCATTCTTCTTACAATAAATCTTCGTATCATGGTTCGAAAGCCAATCCATACCAAGGACTATATCAAACTCAATCATAGGTATGACGATGAGATCAGTGGATAAAGAACATTTATTTGCTCTAATGGGGACTGATTCAAAAACCTTTGTTGCAATGATACTTCCCTTATGAGTTTTAACTGACAACTCCCTTGTTAAATCAAATTAGAAATATCTAATTTTCTTAGAAAACTGGGAAGATATGAAACAATGTGATGATCCAGAATCAAATAATGCATTTTCTAAACTTGAGGAAACCATCAAATTACCTACCACCACGTCTTTCAGAGCTTCTACCTCAGCAGTAGTGATAGCATAAGCTTGGCCTTGATCCCCTGGCCTTTCCTGAGGTAAGTTCCCCTGACGCTTAGGACATTCATTTACATAATTTCCCATCTCCTTGAAATTATAGCATTGAACATCGGTAGCTTCCTTCTTCCCTTTTCAATCATGAGATTGGTGGCCTTTTCACCACACTTGTAACAGACACCCATTCCCTTCAAGAAAGTACCAGGGTGTTTCTTCCACATTTACCACAAGATGGATATTCAACCATTCCCTTCTTACCCTTATTTCCATTCCCAGATTGATCAGCAGATCTCTTCTTCTCTTGTTTTACTTTAAAGTCATAAGACTTAGAGAATTTCTTTTCTATCTTGATATCACATGAGACAATGTCTTCATACGACGAGAAGGATTGTAAGACTAATGCTCGATGGAGAAATGGTTTTAACCCATCAAAGAAACGATCAATCTTACTTCTTGGGTTACATATATAATCTCCAGAATACCTTACTAACCTTGTAAATTTATCCTTATACTTTGCGACATTCTCATCCTCTTTTTGTCTCAGACTCAGAAATTGCCTTTCCATATCTACTCGATGGTCGCGAGGAAAGTATTTTTCTAAAAACAGATCTTTGAACTCCCTCCATTCTACATTTGATACTTAATCATCTTCCTTCGTGTTTTGAATCAATGACCACCATTGATCAGCATCTCCAGTGAGGCGGTAAACTGCCATGATAACTTTTTCCCTTTCACTACTTCCCAAATCCTGAAATATTTTCTCTAGGGAACTTATCCATTACACAGCTACTAATGGATTTGTAGTCCCATTGAATGCTGGTGGTTTCTGCCTCATGAAGAGATCTAACATTGATCCTCCATGCTGTGGATCTGGGTGCTCCATATGGGTAAGGTTATTATTCATAACCTGAGTGAGTTGTCCCAGTATGGTGATTAGCTGATCGGCCTCAGTTGCATCACCAGCTCCACTATAATTATCTTGATCAGGAGGGAAATCCCTACATGGAGTGCGTGCATTGATACAGTTTCCATTTCTTCCACTAGGCGCCATTTCTAAATAATAGAATAAACTAGATCAGTTTATGAATCAAAATACATAATTCCATACTTAAAAAACAATTAACATAAATTGAACTATTTATGGATATAATCCATAATCATAAAAATGTCTCCTTTTATGAAGTATATACTCATAAAACCTTCATAATGGTTTGTAAAGAAAATGATAATTATCATAAGCATATCCCCTGGGAGTGTCGTAACCAAGAGTGCAGCAAGGCCCATTGTCGTGCACCATTTCCCGTTCGAGTCTAGATCCAAGTGGTGTTTTGGGTTTTACCCTTAGGTACATCTGTGCCAAAGCTGCCTCTACCTGCTCGTATCCAGACAGGGATGTATTTCTCAGAAAACTCACAAAATCTCTACAATACCAAAATTCTAGGAAGTTCTTCTATACTTATCCTCAAAGTCCATCTTAAATCTATGTGCTCTAATCAGAGTTTATCTAAATCTAGCTTCCAGGGTTTGTACTAAACTTCCTCTGATACCAACTGTACTGTCCCGACCCCAGTTACCCAGAGTTGGTGCATTATTACATAACATTGGCATGATCAAAAGAAAGATCAAGTCTCGAAAGACCGATTAGTTTAGTAGCCTTAGAAACACTAGATACATTAATAAGATTTTACATTACATCATAAAAATGAAAACTACAACAACATAGTCTCCATAGTCTACACTCGTATCCCCTCATACTATCCTTGCAGGTCATTCATAATTTACTTCTTCACATCCTGGGAAAAATAAAACATAGAAAAGGGGTGATCTCAAATGCCCAGTAAGGATAACAATATAGAGAAAAATTTTATAAATAAGCATAAACATTTAATCCAATATATAACTAAAAATCCTTTTAAACTTGAACTTCAGAATAATATGGAAAAAATAAAATGAAATAATGTCATTTACTTATTCACATGGATATTCTACTAGTTGAATAATCACATGCAATATCAATAACCACTTTCATAATGATGGAATTCATAATGCCATACTATCATAACCACATAGCCAAGGCCTCGTGCCAAGACTAAAAATAAGATTTTGTCAAGGCCTTGTTCCAAGACACTAGTTTGTCTCATGAGACCTACCGATGCAATTTTTTTAGAAGATACTTACGTTTAAAATTGCTAAAATATAATCCAGTGTTTTTCTGAAAACATTATGCAAGATTATGAAAACAAAATAACTAATTCTGAGACTTCTCGACTAATTACAGGCCATGATGGGTCCTCTCCCAATCCCTTCTTATCTACCACACTCGATAGTCGGGTTCTCTGAAAACATTTTTAAGCTTGCATTAAATACGTATACATTTGCACTGGGTTTTCATATATTTGAGAGAAATATCTCTTTCTTGAAATCATTTAAAAATCCCAAAATTATAAAATAAAAAATTTACTTTGAAAATATTCTTATAAGCTTTTAAGGGAAGCTTCGACGATTTTATAACGGCGTAAAATAGCTGCACCCACCGTATAAGTTAAAAAAAACATTCTTACCTTAATTCTGTCGAAAAGGTTAAAAAGCACCTTGTTTGGAAAATGACGGAAAGATTCCTTTATAATCCTCTTATAAAAGTCAACAAGGGTATAAATGACTTAACCCATATTCTAGTAAATAGTAAAAAAAATGTTTTGAAATACATTTTTAATAAACATGGATTTGGATGATAAAGAAGTCCCAGTAGATTATTACGTATAAACAACCTCGGATAATGAAGAGATTATGAAATAAACCCTTGACAAATTGGTAACTTACGAAACATACACCCCATGAAAGAGGTATCATACAATTAATATGTAAATACACATCAATTAAAGTGTATTACACAAATAATACAATTATGGGCAGTACATACACCACACAAAATGTAATAGTGGCAATATGGCACAAATCTCACGAGAATAAGGAGTGAGATGAAAACCCCTTACCTTGTATTTTTCCTTGGTTGAGGGTAGGTTAACCTCATGTATAATTTTGAAATAATTGTTATTAAATTATACAAGAATCATATACATTAATATTATATCATATATGATCTTTTAACATTGATTTGTTAATAATATCTTAGTATTATCGTTGTTTGGGGTGTTAACTTACTCGTTTTATTTTATATTTTTTGTTACGTAAGACATGTTTGTAATGGATAGGTTGTATATTAATCATATTCAGAATGATATCAAGTCCATAGACAATATTATTAATCATCAAATGAGAATTAGACATGAATGGATACGATGGAGAATGAATCTCATCGTGTTCGTGGAGACTGTAGTTCGTACGTACGCACAAGCAATAATATCATTATTTTTATATTAAAATAATATATAATTGGATGGTATATCATATACACAGAATCATTATCATGTTATATTTATTATTTACATGAATTACACATCATTATTATACCCATCCAAATAATAATTTATTGAATAACAATTACACCACGACGTGGAGACGGTAAGCCGTACGTACACACGTATGGTGACATGTTATTCAAAGGATGGATAGAATACTGAATATGGTTGTAACATATTTATAATAACATCACAGTATATATAATATACCAGATTTATTATTTTAGAATGGTAATAACAAAGAAAGAAGAAGTGGAAGAAGAAAGGAACTTGAAAAAGGGTGGTGAAATCATTACCTCTTCTTCGGGTTCTTCCTTTTGATTTGATCAAAAGGGATCCATAGTCTAGATTTATGACAAAAGGAAGGACTCTAGGATGAAGTGAAGGAAGTTGAGAGAGTATTTGGGCAGATTTTGGCTGAGCCAAATGGCTTTGAAGGTGTGAAAAAATGAGAAGGGGGAGTGCCCTTTTATAAGAGGGGTGAGGGGAACCTTTGGAAAAGCTAGAAATATTATTTTATAATAAATTCATATTCGGTTTCTAATGGCTCCAAAGTGTATTATTTAAATTTTAAGGTGGGGATAGGTCGAAAACCACTCAACCAATAGAATTTATATAGGTTTGGGTCATTATATTAACCTTATCTTTTAGTTTTAACTCTTAGTTAATTAGTTTGACACTTACCATGTCACTTTGTTTTTTTATATTATATAGTTAATAAACTTACTATATACCTCTAATAGACCCCCAAGTGGTCCATTAATGATACACCTATCATGATATAAGTCTCTTGGCCGAACCTTAGATTTTTAGGAATTGAATATCAATTAATAATAGAATATTTGTTTTAAAAACTCTTTTATGTCAATTTTGACACTATTTGGAAAATTGATTTTTGTGAAAATCATAACGGAATTATTACTTCAAACAAAGTTAATTAAATAATTCCTAACATGTAATATTAACCTATAAAATTATTTTATTTCATAAAAAGTTTCAAATTATATTTATTTGGGTATTTATAAAATCAATTATTTTAATTTTTCACTATTATGGTAATTACTGCATCATCATTGGGTCATAAATTAATTACATTATCTAATGTCTAAAAATTATAAATAAAGTACCATTATGTATGAAATATTTTTATATTTCTAATGAATATTTACAATCTAATTTATATTATGTATAACCCTATATTAAAAATGATTTAGTAAATAAACTTTGATTTTAACTCTTTTAACTCTTCTTTGAATTAAATAATAAAAAATGTCCTAATCTAATCCAAGTGGACCTAAATGATAATATTTTATTCCTAAGTTTGTTTTCGGTCTAATTAAGTTTATCCAATAGAATTAGGACATGTGTTAGGGTAATATTAATATCATTTTTACCCTTAATTACCCTATTTACTTTTAACCGTTGTAAATAAAAGTAAAAAGTTACTATTCACAAAAACTGATTTTCATCTCAATTAACCACATTTTAGTCCTTGATATTAACTGTGTCTCTCGTATTTTCAAAATTCCACTCATATAAGTGGTAAAATTAAGTTTTATGAAAAATTCAGTTTTTTAACTACCACTTAGTGGTTTAACTGTTCATCAAAAAATGAAGTTTTTCAGAAAAATACCAAAAATTTACCCTAGGCTAATTTCGATATTCCAAATCCAAAAATGAAGTCCATTTTGAAAAATAAAATTTATAAATTTCAAATAGTGGGTATTACTATTCATAAAGGCTAGTTTTATTGGTTGTGGTGTGTTAGAACTCGATGTTGTGTACAACACACGCTATTGCATTATTCAAAGAGAAGTGTACCGTAGAAGCTTGGGGTGTTACATGTAATCTATGACATGCGTATTTCCAAATCTGAAAAGCGATATGGGAAAATGACTAATGGAATTAGAGGAAGACTTTTCCAAGAATGAAGTTACCATTTCATGACCAAACCCGTTATAGGGGTTGTATTTTTTAGGTCCAAATAGGGCATGTTCTATATATCCAAACAATGGAATATTTCGGCTGAAAATCCCTTTGTGTGGGTGAATTATACAAGGTCACCTAGGGGAACATACTTCATAGTTAGGAACATAGTTCTTTGGTATTAGACATTCTATTTCTAAAAGCTGAAGAATGTTTATGAAGTTTCAAAATTTTCAAATCACAGAGTTTGGTTTATAGATAAAAGTACCATAACGTAGAAAGTGTATTCCAAGTCATGATTTCCAATGAAATGGAGGAATAAAATTTTTTATGGAGGTCTTATCCAAACTTAGTAAATATTTTGTATCTAGTTTTCTGGTCATACAACGAGGAACATAATATTATGGAATCATTAAATGATATATGGTCAAATGATCCAAGTCTATTCTAGTATGCTTTGAAAAAATGAAGGATAGAGAGGTAAACCATGATCTTGAAGACTTTTAGGTCAAGATAAAGGATATGGGAAAAATATGCAGATGATGACCACCTAAAAATAAGGGTTCTTGTATACTATCATCAAAGCATTAAGGGGATCGAAGAGACTTCTTCTATGAATGAAGTTACCATTATTTGACAAACCGATTAAGAGGGTTGTATTATGCAGGTCCAAATGTGGAATATGCTGCATAACCCAATAGTGGAATATCTGGGATGATAGGCCCATTATGTTGGAAACTTGTGCAAGGACACCTAGGAGAATGTGTTGCATAGTTAGAAAAAAGAGCACCTAAGTATCAGACATTCTACCTCCAGAAACCAAAGAATGATTGTGATGATCTGAAAGTATTCAAGATTAGGAGTATGAAATGTTAAAGTGAATTTCAAATGTACAAGAGAAATATTTGGATCATTATTGGCCATGATTTTGGAGTCCCTTACATAGATCTAACTCATATGTGTAGTGGGAATATCTTTTGTTTCCTTAGTGGGATCTCTAAGGAGAGGACCCAAAATAAAGGTATCTTACGTAAATTTTTAATTGTATGTGGGGTATGGGGAATTTTCATTTATCCTATGGTTGGGACTAAAATATAAGTCTGAGTTTTCATACGGATCTCAATGGGATGAGAATTAAGCCACACTCAGTTCTTGTATGTCCTTATAGTTTATCATCATGCAGTGAGGACGTCAAGTGATTTCTATGTGAAAAATGAATATTGTAGCTAGACTTGGGGATAGGACCTAGGTGTCAATATGTATCTTGTTAGGGAAAGAAAAAAACCATGTGTAGTTGCTGAATCATTCCCTATGTAGGTTTGATTCATACACACAAGGAATAAAGGTGCTTTTTAAATTATAGTTTGACACAAGATAGGATATTCGAGTGTCACTATGTATCTAAATTAAAACAGAATCAAGCCATATATTGTTATATTATAAGGTTCATCACACCAACTAAGGTTTTATGTGAGAAGGTGGGTTTTGTTATATATGGACTATAGATATGAGATTTGGGCATCACTACATATCTCATTGGAAGGAGAATCAATCCAAACGTAGTTCTTGAGGTTTCCTGTGTAGGTTTGATCCATACATAGTGAGTGGGGTATTTTTCTTAATTGCAGTTGGAATCAAGATAGGAGGTCTAGGTATCACAACATATCTCAATAAAATTAGAATCAATCCACACATAATTATTTGATAATTTCATTCCATATACAGATCTGACTCAAAATCATAAGGAATAGAGAATTTTTATTTTTTTGTGGTTGGGATCAAAATTGGAGATCTTGGCGTCTCTATATATCCCATTGAAATGAGAATCATTCCATATTTAGTTCAGGAAGAATCATGTAGTTTAATGTATTGTGGTGAGGATGTAAGTAACCTGATGTGAAAGAAACATTATTGCTTGACCTAGGGTTATGACCTAGGTTTCACAACATATACTGCTAGGGGAAAGATTGAAGCCCCATGTAGTTCTAAAAAAGGGGTCCCTATGCAGATCTAATTCAAACAAAATGAGAAAATGGTCTCATGATCCACTAAGATGTACCGATGTTGTGATTAATACTTTCACATAGAAGGTAATAATTTTTTAAATAACCATGAGGAATTCCAATTTGTAGTATCTTGGGGGATTTCTTAACCTCAAATGAAGGAGATGTTAACCGTATAGTTTAACATCATGTAGTAAGGAAAAATTATGTCCTACAGTTTAACGTCATGAAACAAGGACAAAGATACTAAGAACATTTACATCATGCAGCATGGAAGCATATGGTTTCTATATAGTTTAATGTCTTGCAACTAGGAAATAACATTGTGTGATAACAAGAAGTATTTATTCAACAATCTGGCATTGGTTGGAGGGTAATAAGTTCTCCATATATTGATATTAGGGTGTAACTCCATTTGAGAGGACCTTATGTATAGAAGAAGGACCCACCCACTTTGGCTCAAGTTTTGGAGGCTTCTTTCCGGGTATCATCGGTTTTCTCAGGACTAATACCAATTCTTCTTAAAGAAATGAATAGAGGTAAACTTTCTTGTTAAAAGATCATGAATTTATGTTTTTATGGATCCATGTGATGCAATATATACAATCTCTTTTCATCTAATTGTTCTAGCTCATCAAAGAGATTATCATATTTTTCATATGTAGATAATTGGTCATAGATGGGAACTCAGAGTAATGGAAATTGAAATTCTATAGGAAGAATTACTTCTATCCCATACACGAATTAATGCGGGTTTGACCTTGTTGTAGTATGAGTAGTTGTCAGATAATACCACTGTGCGTACAAGATATTATCAGGCAAATAATTTTTATGTTAATCAAAAATCGTTTGGGTTATATTTGATAAGGTCATGTCAAAAGGATCTATATATCCATTGGTTGCTACATTGTAGTGAAATGAATGGTTGGATTTGATATTGTGCTCTTGATATAGATTCATTAACTCAACAGAATAGAAATTGGTGTTCTTTTCTATCAATATGGTATGAGGGACAGGAAATCTGGTAATGATAGTATCTTTGACAAAGATAAAAATTCTTTTGGACCCAACTACCTTGAGAGGTATTTCCTCAGTCCATTTGGAAAAGAAATCAGTAGTAGTAAGAATATACATGAATTGCTTAACCATAGCTGGAGGATAGGGTCCTACTAAATTCATTCCCTGTGTAGAATATTTACAAGAGTATTTAGTTATATGTAGAAGCATAAGAGGTTGATGAATGAAGTCTACATTCATCTTGTCGGGATGTCACTTTTTATTGAAATATGTGCAATCTTATATCATCGAAGGCCAAAAGTATCCAAGCCTTCAGATTTTACCAGAAAGCCTATTCCCGGACTGGTCAGCACCACAAGATCCTACATGTAAGTATTTCATGACATTCGAGGTTTCATCCCCATCAAAGCATCTGAGAATAATTCCATAAAAGCCTCATATATAAAGGATCTTCTAGTGAACTGGGCTATCATAAAGAGTAAAATCAACAGCCTCTCATCAGAACTCTTCTCTTTTAATTCTATCTGGTGGAAGTGCCCCATTATGGAGATATTTTATGTTGGGTGTCATCCATCATTTGGTATGACTATATGGATCCTAAATGAGACTAATGTAATTGATTTACACTATTTTTATTTGAAAAAAAGTTTAAATCACTCGATGATGAGCAAGGAAAATGATCATTTCATCCCGATTTGGATCTACCTAGGATGTGGATGCATTTTCCGATGCATCATCTTCAGTATTTTATGACTGCGGGAAGTAAGACAGTGTTGGATTTGAGGTAAATTCTTCCATTAACCCTCAAACATAATCACACAGGGGGATTAGTTCATCTTTTCTAATGGTTTAATCCTCATTGATTTGTTTTATTACAAACATTGAATCACCTTTCACCTCCAGGTAAACCAATGGTACATGGTGTGCTAATTCCAAGACTACAATGAGAGTTTTATATTCAACCTCATTGTTGGTACCACCTTCTAATAACATAAATTAATATGGTAATACTTCCTTTTCTGGGGAGATAAACACAATTCCTATCACAAATTTTTTGAATTTAGGGTTTTCCATTCTCTTTCCCTTTGGACTTCTAGAAGAACAATTAAAATGAATTTTCCCATATTCTGGGGCTTTCTTGAATAGAGAAGCTTTCTTCATAAGGATATTCAATATTCAATGGTATCTCTTTCATATAAGGGTTTTCAGTAAGTAATTCTACTAAAACTTGTCCTTTTACTACTTTATAAGGCACAAACATTATATCAAACTATTTCAAAATAACTGCTCATCGTGTTAGACATCCTGTAATCATAAGATAGTTGAATATAATGTTGAGCAGGTTATTACGAGATACCAAGTGTACCTTGTGATTTTTTAAGTAGTTTTTCAATTTCTGAACTATAAAGATTAATGCTAGGCAACTTTTCTCTATATCTGAATATCAATTCTATGTGTCGAGCATGGTTTGACTAAGATAGTAAAGGTTGTTTTGATTCCCAACATCATTCTTTTGGGCATGGAATGAACTCAATGATCACTCCAAGTCTATCACATAAATAATAAGAATATTTCCTTCAATAGGTGGAATCAATATTGTTGGGATCAAGAGGTATTTCTTGATGGTATAAAATTTCTTCTTGGCTGTCATTGGTCAATTGATGTGTGACTCCCTTCTTAAATAAATTGGTGAAGGGAAAACACTTTCTTGCTAAATTGGATATGAATTACTGCATATAGAAAAATTTTCCTTAAATTCCTATGAAATTGTTCATTTTTCTATGAGGTGATAAGATAAGTATACCTTTTGTCTTCTCAGGACCGACTTCGATGTCGCGATGGCATACAACAAAACTCAGAAATTATCTGGATGTTATCCCGAAAGAACATTTCAGGGGGTTCATCTTCAAATTATATTTCCAAGGTTTTCTGAATGTAGTCTCCAAACAATCCAAATGATCAAAACATTTTCTAGACTTAACCACTAAATCATTCACATGGCATTCAATGAATTTTCCCAATAAAGTTTTGAAGATATGATGCATTGCACATTGATATGTCGCGCAAGCATTCTTCAAGCTATAGGGAATTACCTGATAGAAAAATATGCCTTGAGGGGATCTGAAAGCTCTAGATTCCTCATCCTCTAGGGAAATCCATATTTTCATATACCCAGAGTAACCATCCATGAAGGAAATATATTTGTATCCAGCTGTTTCATCAATAAAAATTTATGTGATTGGAACTAGAAAGTCGTCTTTGGTACAATGCTAGTTGAGATCTATGAAATCAATGAAAACTATGATTTCCCATTCATCTTTTACACTAGGAAAATATTTATAATCCCTTTAGGGTATTTTACCTTTTTGATAATGTTATCTTTGATAATCTTTTCAGCTGTAGCCTCAATTTTGGAGGCATGGGTTATGTGCCCTATTCTTACTGCCTCCTTAAATCCCTGATGCTCTTTTGGAAAACCCAAACGATGGGTGGCCACATTGGGATAAAGGCCTATAATTTACATATAGATCTAAGAAAACAAATCTAAATGTTTTTTAGAAATTAAGTATGCACATCTTTCTCTTCAGAAGTCATGGCTGAACTAATCAGAGTATGACATGGATCTTCTTCTGTACCCAAATATATTTCTCTGAGTTTATCCAAAGTGGTGGAGATGACTGCCTCAAATTTCAGAGGGGTGTCCTTGAGATATTTATCTTCTTTATATTACTCCCATTTCCTTTCTTATATTTCTATTAAAAGGTAAGGTGATGAATCAAGACACTTAAAGATATAGGAGGAGTTGGTATTTGAACATCATAAAGAAGAGGCGACCATTTCGAAACCTACTGATGATGAAGTGTCTTCCTAGAGTATTGAAGGGAATATGATGGGTTGGGAATCATCATCCCCATATTTTTATATTAATGCAACAAATTATTCTATCCTGGATGATAATGAAAATAATTTTTGATGTTTGGTGGATGGAATGAAGACATCTCCATTTAAGTTTTCGCCACTATTTAGTAAATCAGAAATTTCTTTTATGCTATTAGGATCAATAGAAACAACTGAAATTATGGGAGTCACAGAATGAGTTTTTGGATTTGGGTTTACCCTTTCAATTTGATTGATATGAAACACATATTATTCATTGAGATGCCTGAATTGGTTAACTGGGATCTTTTCTAGACTATTCAGATCATTTATTCTTGTTATATTTATTTCCACAGACTGTCTTCCCATCGTGTGATAGAACTCTTCCTCAATATACTAATATTCACAAGTTTTTAATGGGGCCTTGTCACCATGAAATTTCCCAGTTCTACCATTGAATAAATAAATGAAAAATTGGTGGTATGATGAAGGAATAGGCATATGTTGATGTAGACAAGGCCTTCCAAGTAGAATGTTGAAAGTTTTGTCCTACCGGACAACCATGAAATAGGAATTAGATACAAGAACTTAAAACTCCCTTCTGAGTGTAATCTCGCCTGTAGATCTTGTTCATTCTTATCATAAACATGTAAAATCATAGTGGAGGTAGATAGGTCTGATTTAATGAGACCCAATCGTTGAAGTTTACGGAAGGGAATGTGGGTGAATCCTAAACCATTGCTCATCAGATATCTATATATTTAACTATTTCACCTAAATCCAAGGGCCTGATGTGTCCATGTCCAATATCATCCCCATATTGGTCCATGAAATATATAATTGCATGACATTATAGAGGATTATTCTCTATATAGTATATCTCAGTAGCTACAAACTCAATTTTAAACTATTGAGTTCTTGAAAAATCCTCAATAAATTTTTTTTAAGATATTTTGACAGATTTAGAGCATCCATGATTGGTAAATTGGCCGATAGTTGGGAAAGATTCTTCAAAATTTCATAATTTTGTTCCAAAAGTATTTTTTTTCTTGCATGGAGAAGCAGTTTTATAGGTTCCTTAGAAGTTAATGATCCTGATGTAGATTGGCCATGTGTTAGTCCAGATGCTAGAAATACTTCTAATATTATTAGATTAGGTTGACTATGTCTGCTCAACTACTGAGAAATTGGTGACATAACCTCTAATACGTCTTCCAATGTAGTCATGTTGGGGCAGGCCCTATCATGTGTAGGAGAATTCCCTTGTTCTTTTTGAGCCCTCTGAAGGGATATTCCATGAGTTTCTGTTGCATAAACAGTTTGAGTAAGGGTATAATTAAAAATTGGATTCTAGAATACCCATGTCTTATATTGTATCCTTGAAATTAATGAATTATTCCCCTAGTTCCCCAATAAATTATAGGAAATTCAGGTTCATATTCAGAACTTTCATTTGCATAGGGGTCCATTAAGTGGATAACATTAATGGAACCAAAGATCAACTCCTCATCTGATAAATATTCTATCTGACGGTTCAATTCTTATTGTGTCGTTTGGTGGGGAGGTGCATGTGCTTTTGAGATGAATGGAATGAAATCTACCAAAGTCAAGGGTAACCTTTTACTTAATATGATCTCATATTCTTCTAAATTATCTTTATCCTTTCGACCTTGTGTCTTTCTTAAGGATTGGCCTTTAGAGGAGTGCTATTTTGATGAATATGTCTTGGTAACATTGGAAGTGATAGAAGGAATAGTCATCTTTTTAATTTTCTTTGTATAATGGCATGAGTTTGATTGATCATTTTCCTAACCATCCAATCATCAAACTTATGTGCATTCTTTCTGTTGGATTTCTACCATTCACCTTCATCTTCTGGATTGGTAATGGTAACACATGCTACTTGGGTTGATAAAGATGTTAGTTTCACTTTTCCAGAGTCCACCATATTTTATAAGGGATATTTAAAAACAAAACACTCTTAAATGGGGTGTCCCAACATTTTATAGAAGGGAAAATAGTTTGGAAGTTCTTAATATTTTTTGTTCATTTTATTGGTCCTTAGTAACCTGACTAAGTTATTTTCCATGGATAAAATAATGTAACAAGGAACCTGTTCATTCCAAAATAAAATTGTAGAATTTTTTCTTTAACTCCTTAAACTATCTTCTCCTTTGATCGTTTTGATGATCAAGATGAGGCGGCTGTTGTTGTTGATTCTTCGGAGGAGGAGTCCTTTGGTATGATGAGGGATTTGAAGTAGAAGAAGATATGGGTGCTTGCTTGAGTGTAACTGTGGAAGCCTCTACATTTCATGTTCTTCTTCCATGAGTTGATGCTATTACATGAGACTTAGCTTTGGTTTTCTTGATGCAATTATACACTTGTTGGGTTATTGAAGTCTGGTATCGAAACCCTACATTGTATTTCACAGGGATTGGTGGTGTTCGTAACTCATCATGGAGATTCACCACATATATTTTTAGTAACTCTTCTTAAGTGAGACTTATGTTTATAGAATATTTCAGTCCTTTCCATTGAGCAGTAAAATTTGAAACCCATTCATTCTCCCTTCATTTTAATTTTTTAATATCAAAAAACGTTTTTTTTTGTAGCGTTGAGCTGAATGGTAGAAAGAACTTATGACGAAGTTCTTTTCATCTAGTAAATGATTAAGACTGAAAACTCATATACCAGACAAAGGATGGCCCCTGTAATGATTGCACAAAACATCTGAGTTTTGTGGCTTCTTGTTGTTGAGGGGTCCCCATCCTAGGATCACAAAGATAAATGAAATGTTTTAAGTGATGCTTCGGATCTCTGGAACAATTAAAGATTAGAAATATGGTATTCACAAAATTTGGTGGGCGAGGGATCGGATTCACCCATTCAGGGTAAGACTTATTTTCTAGTTGTAGTAGTGTATGCCATCCTCCATAGCTTCTAATCGAGTCATTAATGACTGAATGGTATTCATAAGAAATTGATGAATATTTGGCTGAGTTGGGACCTATATAGGTATAACAGCTCAAGTCTGAATTAGAGAGGCAACTGGAAAGACCATCAGTGGTGTTGATACTAGTATTTGTCTTGGATAACCCATGAGGAAATTTCTGTAAGGATGTTTATTACCCTTTTCTAGCTATGTACTAACTAGAGGGAATTCATTATCCACCTCAATAGTTACAACACACCTTATTTGCGGATGAGCTTCTATTGGAAACACAAGATGAGGACCTTACTGTTGATCTTGTTTGGTAGGAATACTACTTCAGAGTAACACTACATTGAGTCTTCTCAAATCCTTCAACTCTTCCTCCTACAGAGAGAATATTTTTTCGATAAAAAAATATTTAAGTTCTCCAGTGGAAAAGTGAGACATGATCTGAACTTTACACTTCCCCTTGTTATATTCCTTTCAAAGAGGTGGAAGGTGATTATTCAAGGGTTTACCTAATTCTTGGGAAATCCTATGATTTTGGGTAGGCTCACCACCTTTATATTCTTGGTTATATACCATATTATGAATAAGAAATTCATACTCTAACTCCCTTGAATTAGACTCATTTTCTAGAAGATCTTCCATAATGACATTAATGAAACATACTGATGTATAATGCACTAATGGCCTTCTATCAGTAAATTTGTAAGATTACCTTCTTATTTATCCTCCATAAGACTTTGTTCTCCTATTTTCTATTTTCCCATGGAAAATTTGACCAATAGTAATCTGAAGTGAATCCTCTTATATTTTAGTTGTGCATTCAATTTTTGGATTCTTTCTTAATTGGGAAAAAACTGACTTCCACTTAGGAATAGATTCTAGATTTGAAAAGTTCCCCCAGCCTTGCAGGATGGGTTAGCTCTTGTTCTTGTTCCTCAACCCTTCGGGCTCTGTTTTTTTGACTCTGAAGGTTGGGTTAAAAAATCACCCTGACTTGCGGGCTGGGTTGGTTCTTGAACTACTATGGATGACATCATAACATCTTCTCTTCTAATTTTAAAAATTTTTGTTTCAACATTGGTTGGGTGAAATATCTAAAAACCACTTAAATCACCTATTTTGGAAGACCATTGTACTATTTTAGGCATTTGTGTGATCTGATGGATGGCATCCTCTAAGTGGGAATCCTGGTCGATGTTTTCAAATGCTTGATACAAAAGCATCTCATTAGCTTTTTCTCTTTGGTTCTGACTTTGGTGAAAACCAATTGAGGCCTACTCTTGCAGAGAAGTTCTTCAGTCATAAACATAATTTGTTTGTTTTAGCTATCCTGAGGCAATAACATTGCATGACACCACATTCGACAGGCTTTGCTGATTTTGGAGTGCAATAAAATGCCATGCTCCATGTACACCCCATCCTCTGATATGAACACCATATGGGGTTTCTACAATTAATTATCGCAACCACTTTAATGTATTAAGGCACACGTTTTGAAGGTCCTCATGTTGCTTCTTGATCTTTGGATTTCTATAAATCTAGAGAGATTCCAAAATAATTTTATACTGAAACCATTCTATTAACTTGACAATACTTTGATATTCATCATATGGTAATACTTTGGATTTCAGATGATGAAGAGTCTTCCATATGTTGAGGTGAATATCATGAATAAAATATTCCACCATTATTTCTGGAATGTTGTATTGAGAGGTTTCCAAAGTATAGAACATGACTAGTATTTCACCCATAACCAGTTATTTTCTCATATTCGACATATTCTCTTCATCTTTTTTATTGGTTTCTCAACCTGGTATGACCAGAGTGGACGCTTTATGATTTCTTTATAACAAGAAATGGTATTAATTGGTGTTTCTTCTGCTATATTAGAAGGAAAATGACCCAAGTGAGGTTCAAAGAATGATTGTCGCATTGGGTTGTCTTCTTGATGAGAAAGTATTTCACCTATCAATAATAAGTAATCAAACGTGAATAGAGTTATATTTGAAAGTGACTCAATATAATAGGTTTTTTTATCACAACATTTTCAATTGGAGAAGGTTCTTGATAAAGTGAAACACTACTATAGAGAGAACCGTTGCAAAGAAAGACATCATGGGTAGGACCACCATAGTGGAATGTAGAAAGGGATAAATCCTCTTGCTCCTTGGTCTTCTGGTCATGTGGAGGGTTGTTGTGGCTCTCACCTAGGGATAAGTTCTTGAGATTGACTGAATTTTCATTAAGCAAGATTTCATGATGAATTGTTTGATTAGAAACATGATGATTACTACTATAAATCCAATAAGTCATTAATGGGAGGGTAGGATCTTAAGCCGCAATTGATAAATGTTTGAGGGACTCAAGAACTCCAACATTAAGAGGATTCAGATTGCTGATTGACTCTAGATTATCCGTCATTCTTGGTGATACTTCTTCTTTATATGCTCTATTACATGTAGTTGGGACCAATTTATGGGAAAGGTGGTTCTCATGAGCAGGTGTATGTTTCTACTTTAGAGGGGATGTCAGAACAGACCGATTCTCTCCAATTAGAACAAGTGTATGTTCCCGATAGAGTTTTTTTATGATATGGGGTAGTGGTCCCCATAACCCTCCTCGACTAGAATAGAGGTGTATATATTCTCCGTGATGGCATGCATATGGGACATCCTAGGAATGAGGACATAATTATGTGTTTGTAACTCTAGTACTACTGAAGAATCCATTATGATATTCTGCCAAGCTTCCAAGATATGGGAATGAATTTGTGTCTTCCCTTTCACCATTTCCAAAATGTGTTTAGTGACTTCAGTGGACAGAAGGATAATATACATACATTCAATATTTGTAGTAGGTGTATGTACTTACTCCTATCCTCTCATTAAATTCAGTGGATTCTGATAGTACTCATGTGTGGGGTTAGAGAATTGAGTCTCCCCTAGGTTTTTCATTGGAGCATTCTGACTGGCTTCTCTGAGTGCTGTCAAATGAGACTGTTGGAAAATTTAATAGATGTTGACAAGTGTATGTAACTGCTCATTTTTTTCCATTAAACATGGTTAGTGGGCCTCCTTTAATTCATCCAAATGAGTATGTTGACTGGATGATAGATTATAAACATGTGTATGTGCTTTCTCATGGTACTCTACCGAATTTGAATGGATGGATTGGTTGGGTGCTTCCAAACAATTCTGTTAGCTGGAGGAATTAATAAGGATGAGGGTATGTGCTCGTTCATTGTTTGACAATAAGCTGGGTTGATGGGAATATCTGGAAGGGAAACATAAGAACCTACTCCTTGTTAGTTTCCTATTTTCCTCAGCGGTTTGTATTGAGTTCCTAGGTCTGAGGAACTTGGGCTGGACATCTGAAAATAACACCCTCATCGTGTTGAGGATTTGTTTTTGTGTGGCATAGGCATCAGTGATTACTGGAAGAAGCCTTTGGGAAGGGCCCATGTATCTTCAGGATGATAGAATGGGTGGCCTCTTGGTCAACCTCCCTGTAATATGAGAGGAATTGGTAATTATGATTCATGGATAAACTCTTGAAATTGTTAAAGAGGGTTGTTGTGACTAGATATTTATGGACAATCAGTCATCATGGACTGAATGACTCGGGGTTATTCTAGATTTAGAGGTCATGTTGGGAAGCCTCCAAGGTTGGGATAGTACCATGTTTACAGTACTCTTAGACCAATGCATTGGAGACCCAACATTGAATATGTTGAGTCGGTGACAACATCCTTTGAGCAGATGACGATCTAGCTTGAGCAGCAGTCGGGGCATTCATGGGTGAAAAATTTAAGGAATCCATTTTGAATGAAGTAAGTTCCAGGAATGAAAGTTCTTGTATATATGACAAATAGAAACAACAAACAACAACAAAGATGCATCTTTTAGATGAACACATGTGTAACTGATTACCTTATCTGAACCTCTTTTATCAATTGATTGGGGACTAATAGATGGGTAACATTATCATCTTTATTAAGGATTCACCTTTGGTTCACAATTATTTTTTTCCCTCAGAATGTGTGTTCGGGTTAGAAATTAGAACTTATGAAAGGTTTCCATTAGATATATTTATGGAACTAGAAACACCCAATGGTTCTGTATCCAAAGGGACCTACCTTTTGAATTCAGGGGTTCATTAGGTTTTTTGACCTACGATAATTAAGAACACACATTGGTTGAGAGGATGGGAGGTCAGGCTCATCACACCCTTTTGGGGGGAGTTATTGCCTAATTTTGTACTCTCATATAGATGTAAGATATGTCTGTGAATCCTTATAAACTTCCCAAGAATAATGTAAGTTTCCATTGAAATTTTCAATAAATTATTATCATGTATGGAATTTAAAATCATCTGTATGTATTTGAGGTTCTTCATTAACAAAGATATCTGTATTTATTTGAGGTTCTCCATCAATGGTATCCTTTAATATACTACTTATAGATTCTTTATCTATTGTTACAATGATGCTGGTTTTTAAGGAACTCGGTGGGGAACCCTAGAATTTATGGTCATCTAGGTAGAAAAACGTTTTTTGATGTTGGAATTTTACCTATAATTGGGATACCTATGTATTCTCATGAAAGGAATCAGAACCCTTGTAGTTTGGTGCCGCTTAATGGGACGCGTCATACCCTTTAAGGTCATGTTATAAGGATATAACAATATATTTTAATGTTGTGTGGTAAGGACCTCTAAGTATAATGTGGCTAGTCAAATCTTGGTGTGGGAATTATGCCTAAGAATCTCAAGGAACCTGGAAAGGATATGAGCTTACATGTTGGATTAGACCGTGCTGGGAATGTGTCCCAGGAAGAACATGGTGTATTTTAGAGTGTTGGGTTTGAATTATATGGAGGCTTTATATATATCCAACCTGGATGGGAATCAAATCCCACGTAGTTTGGTAAGTCTTGAAGGGGTTATGGCCCTTTGAGAGAAATAGGTTGAGGCTTATCCCAACTATGGTGGGAATCAAAGTGTTCAAAGTTCAAGAAATGAGGTGGATTGTGTGGATGTATGATCATCATTAATCTCTAATCCCATATGATTCATGCTCGGTGTGATAAATAATAGGATGTGAAAGATTCAACAAACCACATCTTTTCTCCTCTATAGATGGAAGAGTCTAGGCTTATAGTGATAGAAGACAAGGTAGCAGTGGATGAGGGTGAGGAATAATGATCCTTTCAATGTAGAATAAAAATGAAGGTCATTATGTCCTGCCTAAAACATTTTGAGGCTTAATCTAGGAGGTATTCTCTGAAATTTGTCTCTTAGTGGAAGGAGGATATAATTCCATGTGTCAATAGAAAATGAAAGTGTGAAACATACCTTCCCTACTAGGGACCTGAAGTTATAAATCTTAAAGACGAGAAGGTGGGACATGGCTTGAACCCTAATCCTCCAAACTGGGAACTTCCCAACATTGTCTCAAGGGTAAAGTTTTATGTGAATATAGATATGAATACCTAAAAATACCCCAAGTATCATGAATCCCTTATAATAAAAATGTGGGAAGCCTATTACTATATAAATACAAACACAAATGGGAGACAATCTGATGTGTCTTTCCCAAAGGTTTGGTAAGTCTGGAGGTTTTGGTGGAGGTTTTAACTATATCCATTTCAGACAATGTATCCAATTAAATAGAGGTCCCTCCTCTATATTTGGATTATAATAGGGTTTCATATATGGCTTGCAAAGGAGATTCATGCGGATGTTCAAAGTAGGTATGTTGTGTAGGTGTAACATGGAGGTGTACCATGAAGGTCCTAGGAAGAAATGAAAAATTCTTAACATAGGAAGTATAATACATTAAAAGCTTGATATTCCTTGGGAAATTTACTAGGTACAATAACACTTGGGAAAGGCTTTAACTAAAGTACCTTGGGTGTGCCTTGATTTCCTTGGAAGCATCATGCACAGGTCCTTGTTTAATGAAAGGACATGTGTCGATGACTTCTTCCTATGAAAGGAGGGTCCTTAATCAGATTTTTTGTATTTAAAACTCTGAAAGGATCTTGATCTTTCATATCCCATCTAATTATCTCTAATATCATGTGTTTAGAGAGATACCTGAGAAAATTTGAAGGATGTGGGTGAAAAGGATACGCAATGGGAGCTTCAAGAGTTCTTCCAAATTTTTCCAGTTACAAAATGGGGAGTCCAAGGGTCCTACCTATAGGCAAGGATGGGGATAGTCTAAAGGAGTTTGTTCACATAAGTCTTTTATGTACCTCTATAATGTAGGTTCCCCACACAGGGGTGCAAGAATTATATTTATGTATAGGTCCTCCACATAGATCCACAGCATAGGTCCTCTACGTAGGTGTTGTGCATTAGGTTGCACGAGAAGAATTTTCATTGGTCTTCTTGATGTGTAGGTGTGCCACGTAGCTTCCTTGAACTATGTTTTTTTTTACTTCCATTAACATTCTTTTATACATTAAAATATCAAAAGTGATTTTTCATAATTTTTTTACCTTCTTAAGTATTTTCAATAGTGGTTATCCCAATCCTAACATATTATGAATTTCTTTGTGGTTATCCTTTATATAATATTTCATTGATAAAAACTATTTCACACTACATGACTCACTTTTATGGCATGATCTTATTCCAATGTTATGTTCTCATGGGTTATGTTCTTTGATCCATTTATGGTTCATGTCTAATGAATTTTTATTTTTTAATCCACGGATCTTGTTTATGATCTATGAATTATAGTCAATTATTTACAAAGGTTAATATCATATTCTCATACCCTTTGTACTCATTTTATGTTTTAAGGGTCATTAATATCTCCCATGTTTACCCTTATGTGGAATATGATCACAATCACATTTATATTTTCTTTTCCCCAGTATGTGGAGAAAAAAATTAAGTATGATGTTCCTAAGAAGGGTGTCACTTTTGAAGAAGTAATTGGTATATTATGTAGATGTATTATAGACCAGTGGTTATGTTTCCAAGTTTTTGAAGAAACTAAAACTTTACAGTTCATTAATGGATTGTAATGTTATGTAATGAATATTTATCTAATGAGATGTAATATTTTTTTTATGAAAAGTATTGGTCACTTTATTGTCAAGGTTAATCAATCTCAATTTCCATTTATTTATTTTTTACCCAACAAAATATATACCACCTGATTATTGATTGTGGGGGGTTGAGTATAGATAAACATTCATTCACATTAGTTTCACCATTTTTTTCTTTTCCCAAAGTGGATTGGGAATATTTTTGTATGGGGAATTACATGAATTCTTTAAATGGTTTCCAAAAGGATTTTTTCATGGAATAATAAGAACCCATTGACTACCACATCCATAATAATCTATGGAATTTCTTTCCAAAGGTAGGTGTTCACTTCGGAATCTGACCAAAGATTCTTAGGCACTCACATTATTCAAGTGGATGGGGGTTGAGGATCATCGCACCATATTTTGGGGGAATATTTTCTACTTTTTGACTCTCTTATAGATTTTATTCATGTTTTTGAATCCTTCCAAGATCATAGTAGGGGAGTGGATACCCCTCTATTATAGTTATAATATACTATAATATATGGATGTGAACCATCTTTATGTATCCTTGTTTCCTTAAAAAATGTAACCATTTTTATGAATCAGAGTTTCTCTATATTGTTATGTTAATACATGGTGATGTTTGGTTTTAAGGAACTATGGTTTAATGCCACTAATCTAGGAAGTATAGATTCTATATCCATCCAATATGGTGGTAATTTATTTGGGTTTATGATCACTCCCATGATATAGATTCCTATGTATCCTTATGAAAGGAATCATAACCAATGTAGTTTGGTGCCACTTGATAAGGCATGTTATACATTTTAAGGTTGTGTGACAAGGACCATTCCATGTAGTTTAACATCATGCATCATGAAAGAATAGATGAAAGTTTCCTAGAAATTTTTGGGGTGTGATTACATGTCAGAGGCCCTTTGTGGTTAGATACTAATGAAATATGGCCTTATGAGATTGGATTAATGTTATAGGGAATATGGTCTTATAAATATGGCTCGCACCGGGAATATGGCCCCATGAGGTTTAGTTGATAAGTATAGAAAGGATTATTTACCTCCAAGTGCGATAGGATCTTATTGGGAATATGGAATGATAAATTTCATAATGATATTGATGATGTTGGGTTTGATCCTCGGGTAGGTATCCTACATATCATGTCAGTATATGAATCATAGACCACAAAGTTTAATCAGAGGTTGGGGATTATAGCTCTTAAGGGGGCCCGTTATGGAAATTCTTAGAAAATTGAATAATTAAATATGATCTATAATCCCACATGAGTCATGTTTTGTTTTCGAAACAAGAGGTAATGGAGGATCGGATGCATTTCATTGTAGCCTGACACTGGACTTCAGTGGGTCTTCCTCACTGAGGTTTTAGTAGAAGATAGATCGGGCCATACACCTAGTAGGAGGCCAAAGGTTTCCTCATTCATTACATGGAACTTTGAAGGAGTTATTCTTGGGAATATTCCAATTTTAGAAGAAGTTAATACATTTGGAGATTACACCTAAGGAATATCTCTAAGATGAATAGGTTGGGGATTATACCAGGTTGGAGGACCAAGATGGATGAATTATGATTATGATAATGGAATGATAAAATCAGGTCCCTAAGACCACATGTGTCATTCTTGGTGTAGTAAATAAGAGTATTATAAGATAAATAACATCACATGATCAGGTTTCTATGGGGATTACACCTAAATAAGAATCTCATAGATGAATTTCATTCATTGTTCACTGTTGTATGAGGAAACAGTTATAGAAGGTGGAAGTGATATAAATTCATATTAAAAATTCTAGGGGATTAGTCCATGAGGTATTACCTCTAGGGATATGTTTCACATCCACTTGTGGAAGAGGGAGAGGCTATGGAGGGCTATCCAATAATAAATACTATGGTCTTACACTAGGAGGGATTCTAATTCTCATATTCATTTATATTTCTAAACACTAGGTTTAGTTTTATACATCCAATAGTAGGAAAACAAAATTAATGACTGATGTCGATTCACTACACATTTTAAGAATCAAGAAGGAGGTAAGTGTCAGTACCAAATATGAGAAGCTTCCCATCCCTCCCTCTAATATTTGGGTTATTATTACTAGGGTGATGAAAGATTGAAAACACTAGGATAACCCTATTAGTCTGGGAGGACTAATGGGGGATTGTAACACCCTGAGATTTTATGAGAAATATATATGTTTTTATGTATTATGTTATACACAAAACCAAAGTAATATTTCACTACACACAACACTCGTTTGGCTTGCATTACACGCAATCACGACCTTCCTTGATAGCGTGTGTAGTACGTAATATCGGGTTTAACTAAACAATGATATATTGTTATAATATTATTAGGGACTAGCTGTTATGAATAGTATTAACTACATTTTGAATTTTATAACATTATTATTCATCTTACACATTTTCCAGAATATGGTATGAGAACAAAATAAATTTTTTGAGTAAAATAAGTATTTTTCAGAAAATAATGTTTTGCCACCTTTTGATGGCGCACCCACTTTAAATCTAGTTTTTGACATGTTTATAAGTTTAATTTGACAAAATAAAATTCTTCTTTGGAATAAGGATATGAAAATTTACTTTGGATAAATTTTTCATATTATTCTGATAACTTTTATATTTTAATGAATAGTAAAAACACGCTATATTTTAATTAAAAACAACTTTTTTCATTGAAATACTTTATATGGTTAAATTAAAATATTGAATAGTTTTAAATTATAAATAGAATATATTTTTACCATTTAATATAATGTATGTCATTACCAATAATTTTACATTGAATTCATAGGTAAAAACATTTCAATCTTTGGCAATGTTTTAACTTTTAAAACCCTTTTTCTTAACAATGGGATTAATTTTAAAATAATTACTACAACTTATGTGTTTTTAATTTTGAAAAATGGATTCCATATTTTAATTAAGTGGGTCAAAATTATGTTAATAGGTTACTTTTATTTTTTTGATATTATGAATAGTAACTACGGTAATTTTTATTTACTGGAGTTAAAGGAAAATCGGGTAATTAAGGGTAAAAATAAGATTATAAAATTACCCTAACACCTGCCAAAATTCTATTAGATGACTAAAAGTAGACCCATATCACATAAGGGTCGGAATAGATTCATTTGATGGACTTTTTACCATAAAAATAATTTAATTATTATTAAACCCAAAGAAAGTGACAACATGTCACTCTCTTAAATCTTATAAGTATAATAATTTTAAGTTAGTGATAAACGTCATGAAACTTCGAACATGTATAGTATCCAGAAATATAATAAAATTATATACATCATGTGAATTTATTTATAATTTTTAGGGATTAAATAATTATCATTAAAGGTGAAACAATAGTGATGTTGAAATTATTTGATTGATTGAAATATCAAATAAATGGTTTTAAAAACCTTAAAATAAATATTTTATGAACTATTTAATGTGATCCACTAATTTTCTAGATACATATGAAAGGTTATGAATCTATTAAATCTTATATTTCTAACATATCTTCTGTGTGGATTTTATTTAAATTCAAATAAATGAATAGTGTCAAAATTGACACTATTGTTTTTTATAAAAATAACATAATATAAAATTGTTTAAAAATCACAAAAAAAATTATAAATTATAAATTAAAATTTATATGGTCTAAAATGTCATATATTATCCAATTATGGAAAATTCATAACACATAAGTAATTATTTATAATAAATTAAAAATTAGAATCTTATTACCACAAATAAAATTAAATATATTAAATAAGGATAAATCAAGTTGATAATGTTTAAACTAAATTCCCAACATCAATAAATTTTATTGGTTGATGGGATTACAACCCTAGATCATCTAATATTCTTATTTGAGTCATTTTGGAAGTTTTTATGTGGGGTTTGAATTTATTATAAATTAATATTTTTGAGTTTTCCAAAGGTTCCCCTCTCCTCCCTTATAAAAGGGCATCTCTTCCCTCTCCACTTTACACAACTTTGAGCCTTAAAGCTCGTCCAAAACATGATCATTACTCTTATCAACTTCCCTAGTAATATTATGGAGGTTTTGGTCATCTCAAAAGACCAACTCTAGTCCATTAAGAGGAAGTTTAAAGGAGGCAGGTCGAGGAAGAGGTAATCTCTTCTACTGATTATTTCAAGTTTCTTCCTTCTTCTACTTCCTCTTATTAAGTTGTTACATTGTAAAGTAATAAAATCAGTATCAATAATATACTTATATTTTATTATAAATATTAAACAACCCTATTTCATCTTCTATCCATCCTATGGAAAACGAAATCACCGCGCGTGTGTACGTACAGAATATCGTCTCCACGCCATGGTGTAATCTGTTTTCCACCACCACCTTACATGGATGGGTATAATGGTGTAAATAAATAACTATATATGATTATTTTAAATTGATATTGATCCTGAAATATTATACATACACTTCAATACAATTCCATGATCATGGGAATGATATCATCGCTCGTGCGTACGTACGGCCAATCGTCTCCATGATGTGATGTGACTCGTTCGACATGATCTTCATTGAATAATGATTATATAAATGAATTGAATGAATAAAAATGATATATATTATACTAAAACCATTCTGTAAATTATATAGATATAACCTAAAAATAAGAATAAGAATTTATTCCACAAAACACGCATAAAACATAAAGCAGTGAACACCCGAATAACGAGTAACAATGAAATATTACCAATAAGAAGCTAATAATATGACCATGTATGATATAATAACAACTAATATGATTCTCTAATAAGTCAATGAAATTATATAAATCATTATACAGGAGTTTCGGATACGTATGAAGCATATCAGACCTAAGGTAAGGGAAAATTTCACAATCTCAATTTTTATCCGAGATTGTTTATAATTCAGTATTTACTGGGGAATATTTATCATCCACATCCATGTTTCCTAAATATTTAATATTATTTATATCCTCCTAAAATTGTTTAAATCCAATTTTACCTATTGGTGAATTTTTAGTAAAATATATGAAATGAATCTTTTTTTGTTTTCAGTACGAGATACTTTTTGACCTTTCCAACCAAAGTATGAGAAGAATGTTTGTTTAACTTATACAGCATGAATAGTTTTTTATGATTTCATAGATCATTATTTCCATGAATATTCCTTTACAAGCTTTCAATTTTATTTTTAATTAACTTCTTTTAGTTTAAAATTGTTTGACATGTTAAGAAAGCAAAAATGTTTTAAAAAGGATATTTTCCTCAAGAATGGAGTTCAAGTATTTTATCAAAATTATTTTACATCTAAGATAATATAGGGTTATGTTTCTATCCCTGTTTTTACATTGAAATGTTTATGTTATGATGGAATTATTTTTATGAAGTCCTTTTATCTTATATGGTTTATGTTATGATGGCATGATGTTTAAGAGTCCCATTTTTATTACATAGGTTATGCTATATGATTTATGATTTTGTGTCACACATAATAATGGTTTAATTATGAGATGTGTGGGACCTATATCTCCCTCCAATTCATTGGGTAAATATTGATATCTCATGAGATAGACATGGATGGAAGAGAAAATTAATTAGGTTTTGTGATACAGGACTGGAACGAGGAGTGAACTCGATTTAGAAATGGACTTTGTCCACTATGATAGTCTTGGAAATGAGTCTTGACTAATTAGAAATGATTTAATATGATTATGTGTGTATTAAACAATTTATCATGTTTTATGTTATGGTTATTGGGATTCCATTTCACTATTATGATTTATCACATGTTATGATATTATGATCTATTTTGCAGGTTAAGATTTTCAAAATGTTAGGTTCTTATGAATATGATATGATTGATATTACATTTGTTTACCCTTACTGAGCATTTGATCTCACCCTTTTGTATGTTTTCTTTTTCCCAGGTCAGGAAGAAGTGTATTAAGTAGGATATGCCTAAATGGGACTCTAGATATGATGAAATAAATGGGAGACAATGTAGATGCTTTATGAACCAGTTGTTTATGTTTCCCAATTGCTAAAAACACTATACCTATATGGTCTTACCATGTTTTTGTTATATGTTCTAATATTTATGATTCATTTCTGAAGTAATAACAATGTATGTAAAGTATGGGTCTTTATAGTTGGTATCAGAGGAAAGGTATAGTCAGCCTTAGGAAACTAGGATGTGAAAGCCTTAGTAAGAACCCTAAGGATATGTCTAAGCATAGAACACAGTATTAGTGTTTTAAAAATGTCCATGAATAACCTATGATGAGACCTTAAGTGTGAAATTTTATTCTTGATTATGTGGTTTTCCTATTATGTTTAGTGTTTTTCACACTACGCTTATTGGTTTTGGTCAATGGCTAGAACCCGAAAAAACTGTGTTAATGCTGAATGTGATGGGAAATGCAATGATTGTCCCCCTGAGCAACCAAACGTTATTGGAGCTGGAATGAAAAATCTTGTAGCCATGCTTACACAACTTTCTGAAGCTATGAATCATGAAGTACTTCCAAACGAGCAATGGAAGGAGCACCATTCTGGTGAATCCTTCATGAGGCAGCGTCCACCCTCATTCAGCGGTTCTACTGATCCATTAGTGGCTGAACAATGGATCAGTACCACTAAAAAGATATTTTCAGTTCTTCAATGTTCTGAACATGATAAAGTCATCTTAGCAGTATATCGGTTGGAAGGGGCATATGATCAATGGTGGAATCTTATCAAGAATATGAGGAAAAGAGACGAAATTGAGTCCATGGACTGGGACAAGTTCAGGAACATATTTTTCAATAATTACTTCCCTCGTATTCTTCGAACAAATATGGAGAAGGAGTTTCTTGAACTAAAGAAAAAGGATGATGAATTTGTTGGTACCTATGAAGAAACTTTTACAAGACCTGCAAGGTATGCTTTCGGAATTATTATCCAACCTAATAGTAAGATCGATCGATTATTTAGTGGCTTAAAACCAAGTCTTCGAAGGGAGTTATGCATAAGGCACTTCAATATCTACGAGGAAATTGTTTGATGTGCTCTCAAGGTTGAGATGAATATTGGAGTAACCCATCAGTCAAATGGTTTTGATAAGAAGAGGAAAATGGAATTCAAAGGGAAATCTAAAGACCACATTGAAAATAATATGAGTTTTCCCTTATGCTCAAAGTGTGGAAAGAAACATGGAGGGAATTTTCTTAAAGGGACAAGTAATTGTTTCAAATGTGGAAAAGAAGGTTATCGGGCATTTGAATGCTGTAATGATGGGAAAAATATTTCTAGTGATGTGAACAAAGAAAATTCTACACATCATGCACCTCCTTCACATAAATGTTACATGTGAAAATAAATGGCGCATTATGCTAATCAATTCCCTAATCCAAGGGTTTTTTATAATGATCGACATCAACAAACTCTTAAGGCCAAAGACAAAGGAAAGTCACATGCAATTTCTATCAGCGATGTGGAGTACGATAACAAAGTGGTGAAAGGTACACTTACCATCCACTCTAAAGTAGAAAATGTTTTATTTGATTCTGGATCCACCCACTCTTTTATTTCTGAAGAATTTTCCAAGGGTATCGTTATACTACCTCAACAATTAGCTGTCAAGTTAGCTGTGACAACTTCTAATGGCACAACGGTTGCATCAAAAGTTTATAATTCTTCTCCAAAAGACGTTTGTGGGAAAGTACTTCTTGCAAATCTTGTGATCCTTCCTATAGTGGAATTTTATGTGATTCTGGGCATGGATTGGATTTTCATATAGGGAGATCATATCGATTGCCAAAGAAGGGAAGTCACGTTTCATATTCCCGATCAATCTTTGATCATCTATCGATGCAAGGATGAATATAATCTTCCAGTGGAAATTTCTTCCATCTTATGGGTCTTGATTCCAATAAATTAAGGATATTTATCTCAAATGGTTGGAGAGAAACTCATGATTAAGAATATTCCCATTGTACGGAAGTTTGATGATGTCTTTCTGGAGGAATTACCAGGTCTCCCACCAAATCGTGAAGTTGAGTTTTCAATAGAACTCATACCGGGTGCTTTACCTATTTCAAAGACACCATATAGAATGTCCCCAATTGAGTTGCAAAAATTGAATAAGCAACTCCAAGAAACTCTTGATAAGGGATTCATACGCCCTAGTGTGTCACCTTGGGGAGCACATGTTCTGTTTGTTAAGAAAAAAGATGGATCAATGAAACTCTGCATTGATTATCGAGAACTTAAAAAGATCACTATCAAGAAAAAATATCCTCTCCCACGCATTAATGAATTATTTGACCAACTACACGGAGCTCAATACTTTTCCAAGATTGATCTCCATTCAGGGTATCATCAATTAAGGGTCAAAATGGAGGATATACCAAAAACGGCTTTTCATACAAGGTATGGATACTATGAATTTATAGTGATGTCATTTGGTCATACTAATGCCCCTGTTATCTTCATGGATCTAATGAATAGAGTCTTTAGAGACTATCTTGATCAGTTTTTGGTAGTCTTTATAGATGATATTATTGTCTATTAAAAGAGAAAGTAAGAACATGAAGATCACTTGAGAATTGTATTAATGACCCTAAGAAAGAAGAAACATTATGCCAAATTTACCAAGTGTGAATTTTGGCTTCAAAAAGTTTCATTTTTGGTTCACATAATCTCAAAAGAGGAGATATTTGTGGATCCAGCAAAAACAGAGGTTATCGAAAGACGGTCGAGACCAACAACAGTAATTGAGATCCGAATTTTTCTTGGTTTGGCTGGATATTATCAAAATTTTGTGAATGATTTTTCAGGATTATCTAATCCACTCACCAGGTTGACTCGAAAAGGAGTTAAGTTTGTGTGGATGGAGGAGTGTGAAGAGAATTTCAAGGAGTTAAAAAGAAGGTTATCCAGTGCATTTGTGCTCACACTGCCTTGTAGTGGAGAAAGGTTAGTGATATATAGTGATGCATCCAAGAAGGTACTGGGGTGTGTTCTCATGAAAAATTATATGGTGATAGCTTATGCCTCACGAATGTTGAAAATCCATGAGCAAAATTACCCAACTCATTATTTGGAGTTATCTGTGGTAATCTTTTCATTAAATATTGGAGGCATTATCTTTATGGTGAAAGGTGTGATATTTATACTGATCATAAAAGTTTAAAGTATATTTTCACACAAAAGGAGCTGAATATGCATCAAAGAAGATGGTCGGAGCGGATTAAGGATTACGACTGCTCAATTCATTATCACTCTGGGAAATAAAATAAGGTGGCAGACGCATTAAGTCGATAAGACCATGCTAGCTTATCCATGATGAGGATCAAAAAAGATCCAATATTTCAGGATTTACAAAGGATGGATCTTGGAATTATAATGGAAGGGGAAAATCTTATCTTTCTCAAATGAATGTTCAACCATCTATAAATTTGAAGATTAAAGAGGCACAGAAATAAGATTTAGAGTTACAAAATAAGGTGAGAAATGTTCCTGAATTTCACATTGATTGTGATGAAATAATAAGGTTCAGGAATCAGGTTTTTGTTCCTCCTATCCCAGAATTAAAGAAGGAAATATTGGATGAAGCTCATAGTTCTTCATTCTCTATTCACCCTGGAGGCATTAAGATGTAAAGGGACCTGAAGGAGTACTTCTGGGGGGATGGAATGAAAAGAGATGTTGCTGAATATGTCTCTCGATGCTTGGTTTGTCAGCATGTTAAATCTGAGAGAAAAAAGTCTAAGGGGATGTTACAACCACTACCCATACCAGAATGGAAATGAGAAAACATCACCCTGGAATCTGTCACTGGACTTCCTAAAACATCCAAAGGCAATAATGCTATCTCAGTTATAGTTGATTGTCTCACGAAGTCAGCACACTTCATTGCTATTAAAGAAGATTTCTCTCTTGATCAGCTTGTCAGGATATATGTGATGGAAGTGGTAAGATTTCATGGAGTACCACTTTCCATTATATCTGATCAGGATCCATGGTTTACCTCAAATTTTTGGCAAAGTCTTTAGTATACTCTAGATACAAAGTTGAGTTTCAGCACTACTTATCATCCTCAGATAGACAGTCAGTCTGAGAGGACAATTAAAACTCTAGAAGACATGTTGAGAGCTTGCTCTATGTATTTCAAAGGTGGTTGGGATCAACAACTACCTTTGGTGTAATTTTCTTATAATAATAGCTTTCACTCCAGTATTCATATGTCTCCTAATGAAGCTCTCTATGGAAAGAAATGTAGAACTCCAACTTGTTGGGATGATGTTTGGGAAAGAAATCTATTAGGACCTGATCTTGTTGATGAGATGAAAGAAAATGTAAGATCTATTCAACAACACATAAGAGCAGATCGGATTCGACAAAAACGTTATGCCAACAACCGAAGAAAATACCTAGAGTTTGAAGTGGGTGATAAAGTGTTCTTACGAATATCTCTTTGGAAGAGAGTAATGAGATTTGGAAAGAAGGGAAAGTTGAGCCCTAGGTATATTGGTCTGTTTTAGATACTCGATCGTGTTGGAAAGGTAGATTACCGATTGGCGCTTCCACCAAATCTCTTTCAATTTAATGATGTGTTCCATGTATCTCTCCTGAGAAAGTACATACCTGATCCTTTATATGTACTAAGCTCAGAAGTTATACCGCAGGATCAAGATCTTTCTTATGAAGAACAGCCGATAGAGATTCTGGATCATAGCGAAAAAGTTCTATGAAACAAGACCACATTCTTGGTTAATGTTTTATGGAGGAACCACCAATTAGAAGAAGCTACATGGGAACTTGAGGATATGATGAGGGAGAGGTATCCTCGTCTTCTTGTTACGAAGTGAAAAATTTCGAGGGCGAAATTCTTTTTAAGGGGGGTAGAATGTAACAACCTCAGATTTTATGATAAATATATATTTGTTTATGTCTTATGTTATAATCAACACCAAAGGAATCTTTCACTACACACAACACTAGCTTGGCTTGCGTTACACACAATCGTGACCTTCCTCGATAACATGTGTAGTACGCAATACCGGGTTTCCCTAAACAACGATATATTGTTATAATATTATTATGGACTATCCGTTATGAATATTACTAACTAAATTTTGAATTTTATAACATTATTATTCACATTACACATTTTCTAGAACATGGTATGAGAACAAAATAAATTTTTCGGGTAAAATAAGTATTTTTCAAAAAATGCAGTTTTGCCTCATTTTGATGGCGCACCGACTTTAAATCTAGTTTTTGACATGTTTATAAGTTCAATTTTACCAAATAAAATTATTCTTTGGAATCAAGATATAAAAATTTACTTTGGATAAATTTTTCATATTATTCTGATAACATTCGTATTTTAATGAATAGTAAAAACACGCTATATTTTAATTTAAAAAAACTTTTTTCATCGCAATAATTTATATGGTTAAATTAAAATATTTAATGGTTTTAAAGTATAAATAGAATATATTTTTACCATTTAATATAATTTATGTCATTATCATTAATTTTACATTGAATTCATAGGTAAAGACATTTCAATCTTTGGCAATGTTTTAACTTTTAAAACCTGTTTTCTTAACAACAGGATTAATTTTAAATTAATTACCACAACTTCTGTGTTTTGAATTTTAAAAAATGGATTCCATATTTGAATTAATTGGGTCCAAATTATTTTAATAGGTTACTTTTATTTTTTTTGATATTATGAATAGTAACTACGGTAATTTTTATTTACTACAGTTAAAGGTAAATCGGGTAATTAAGGGTAAACATAAGATTATAAAATTACACTAAAACCTACCAAAATTCTATTGTATGACTAATATTCGACCCATATCACCTAAGGGTCTGAATATATTCATTTTATAGACTCTTTACCGTGAAAATAATTTAATTATTATTAAAACGAAAGAAAGTGACAACATGTCACTCTCTTAAATCTTATAAGTATAATAATTTTACATTAGTGATAAACTTCATGAAACTTAGAACATGAATATTATATAGAAATATAATAAAATTATCTACATCATTTAAATTTATTTAGAATTTTTAGGGATTAAATAATAATCATTAAAGGTGACAAAATAGTGATGTTGAAATTATTTTATTGATTGAAATATCAAATAAATGGTTTTAAAAAAATTAAAATAAATATTATATGAACTATTTAATGTGCTAAACTAATTTTATAGATAATTATGACATGTTATGAATATATTAAATCTTTTATTTCGAACATATCTTCTGTGTGGATTTTATTTAAATTCAAATAAATGAATAGTGTCAAAATTGACAATATTGTTATTTTATAAAAATAACATAATATAAAATTGTTTAAAAATCACAAAAATATTTAAAAATTATAAATTAAAATTTATATGGTCTAAAATTTAATTAATTATCCAATTATGGACAATTCACAACACATAAGTAATTATTTATAATAATTTGAAATTTAGAATCTAATTACCACAAATAAAATTAAATAGATTAAATAAGGATAAATCAAGTTGATAATGTTTAAACTAAATTCCCAACATGTCTAGATTTTATTAGTTGATGATATTACAACCCTACATCATCTAATATTCTTATTTGAGTCATTTTGGAAGTTTTTATGTGGGGTTTGAATTTATTATAAATTAATATTTTTGAGTTTTCCAAAGGTTCCCCTCTCCTCCCTTATAAAAGGGTACCTCTTCCCTCTCCACTTTACACAACTTTGAGCCTTAAAGCTCGTCAAAAACCTGATCATTACTCTTATAAACTTCCCTAGTAATATTATGGAGGTTCTGGTCATCTCAAAAGACCAACTCTAGTCCATTAAGAGGAAGTTTAAAGGAGGCATGTCGAGGAAGAGGTAATCTCTTCTACCGATTCTTTCAAGTTTCTTCCTTCTTCTACTTCCTCTTATTTATTTGTTCCATTATAAAGTAATAAAATAAGTATCAATAATATACTTATATTTTATTATAAATATTAAAAAACCATATTTCATCTTCTATCCATCCTATGGAAAACGAAATCACCACGCGTGTGTACGTACGGAATATCGTCTCCACGCCATGGTGTAATCTGTTTTCCACCACCACCTTACATGTATGGGTATAATGGTGTAAATAAATAACTATATATGATTATTTTGAAGTTATAGTTATCCTGAAATATTATACATACACTTCAATACAATTCCATGATCATGGGAATGATATCATCGCTCGTGCGTACGTACGGCCTACCGTCTCCACGAGGTGATGTGACTCGTTCGACATGATCTTCATTGAATAATGATTATATAAATGAATTTAATGAATAAAAATGATATATATTATACTAAAACCATTATTTAAATGATATATCTATAACCTAAAAATGATAATATGAATTTATTCAACAAAACACGCATAAGAACATAAAGCAGTGAACACCCGAATAACGAGTAACAACGAAATATTACCAATAAGAATATAAGAATATGACCATATATGATATCATAACAATGAATATGATTCTTTATTAAGTCAATGACATTATTTAAATTATTATACAGGAGGTTCAGATACATACAAAGCATATCGGACCTAAGGTAAGGGAAAATTTCACAATCTCAATTTTTATCCGATATTGTTTATAATTCGGTATTTACTGGGGCATATTTATCATCCACATCCATGTTTCCTCAATATGTAATATTATTTCTATCCTACAAAAAAAAATTAATCCAATTTTACCTATTGGTGAATTTTTAGTAAAATATATGAAAGGAATATTTTGTCATTTTCAGTACGAGATACTTTTTGACTTTTCCGGCCAAAGTATAAGAAGAATTTTTTTTAACTTATACGACATGAATGGATTTTTATGATTTAATAGAACATTATTTAGATGAAACTTACTTTACAAGCTTTCAAGTTTATTTTTAATTAACTTATTTTAGTTTAAAATTGTGTGACATGTTAAGAAAGGAAAAATGTTTTAGAATGGATACTTTCCTCAAGAATGGAGTTCAAGTGTTTTATCAAAATTATTTTCCATCTAAGATAATATAGGGTTCTGTTTCTATCCCTATTTTTACATTTATTTGACTATGTTATGATGGAATTATTTTTATGATTTCCTTTTATCTTATATGGTTTATGTTATGATGGCATGATGTTTAAGAATCCAATTTTTATTACATGGGTTATGTTATATGATTTATGATTTTTTGGAACACATAAGAATGGTTTCATTATAAGATGGGTGGGACCTATATCTCCCTCCAATGCATTGGGTAAAGATTTATATCTCATGAGATAGACATGGCTAGAACGGAAAGTTAATTTGGTTCCGTGATATAGGACTAGAACGAGGAGTGAACTCGGTTCAGAAATGGACTTTGTCCACTATGATAGTCTTGGAAATGAGTCTTGAATAATAAGAAATGATTTTCTATGATTATCTGTGTATTCCACAAAGTTTCATGTTGTATGTTATGATTATTGGGATTCCATTTCACTACTATGATTTATCCCATGTTATGATATAATGATCTCTTTTGCAGGTTAATATTTTCAAAATGTTTTGTTCTTAGGAATATGATATGATTGATATTTCCTATGTTTACTTTTACTGAGCATCTGAGCTCACCCTTTTGTATGTTTTCTTTTCCCTAGGTCAGGAAGAAGGGTATTAAGTAGGATATGCCAAAAAGGGACTCTAGATATGATGAAATAAACGGGAGAAAATGTAGATGATTTATGAACAAGTTGTTTATGTTTCCCAGTTTCTAAAGACACTACACCTATACGGTCCTACCATGGTTTGTTATATGTTGTAATATTTATTCTTAAATTCTGAATTAATAACAATGTATGTAATGTATGGGTCGTTATAGGGACATTCTTAAACAAGGGATTTCATAAAATAATGGGTGACACACTAGTGGGCCCCATACATCGATCATGTAAATTTTGTTGTCATGGGGGTGGACATAATCATTACATTCTCAAATGGGATACTAGGGAAAAGTAGTATGACTTTTTGAAATAAGAAGTACCCCTTAGAAAATAATCACTTAGATGGGAAGCCCTGGGCGGCTGGTCACTTAGGTGGACTACCCCGGATGGTTGGGCACTTAAGTAGGCTCCCCTAGGTGGATCATCACTTAGGAAGGCCACCCTGAGTGGCTAGTTTTCTAGGAGATGAGCCCTAGGTGTATGGTCACCAAGTTGATGAACCCTGTATAGTTAGTCACCTAGATGAGGGACCTCGTGCTATTAGTCACCAAGTTAAAGGACCCTGGGTGGTTGGTTATATAGGTGAGGAACCCCAAGTGGTTTCTTTTCATCGAAATGATCCTAGGGAAGATGTTTTCCCAGGTTTGGGCTTCGAATTACACCTTACTCACATATAAGGTAATTTTTCTAAGTACTAGACTATTTTTCGATACCAAGAGGAACTATTGAAGTCCTCAGAGGGGTGTATTTGGGATTTTTTATCTCTCTAACAATGGTAATAAATCATTTCTATACACTATAAAAGTGGGTCTATTACACCTACTTACACACCTCATCACCATTTCTCCCAAGGTATCCTATTTTCCTATAAACAGTCCTTGGGTTCTTCATTTGTATAAATGAATATCCTTGAAGCCTAAGTATTGTTCTGGTCTCCCTGCTGCTTCTCCAAAGTCTTCTGAAACATTCAAGATAGTTATTTAACAACTAGAGAAGAGGATTTGAAGGAGGATTATTAGACTTAAGTCCTTTTAGTTCTTAAAATCCCTAAAACATTCACGCCTAAGCCACCCAACCTCCCTAAATCAGAAACACTTGTGTGCCACCTATTACCCTCATAGGAACTTGAGTTATCTACTTCTGGGAATACCTGTGAATACTCTTGAAGGTTTTAGTCAGGTCTCTCCCAAGTATTAACATCCAGGTATTTCATCACTTAAGTTAACATCAGGTCTCCCCATCCTACTTTCGCTTCCATACATGTGCGCCAATACATACTATGGCACCCTCCATTGATTCACCTACTCCCTTCAGTCTACAATCCATCAAGACTTCTTCAAAACTATTCATGTAAAGGCTTCTTCTTCATTGGATCCCTTATCTGAAAGAGATTATGTTAAACGCTCCACCAAAACCTCCTAACTTATCAAAACATTTGTAAAGGCACATCAGTGTGTCTTATATTTGGGATTTTATATCCACAGTCATAGGTTTCCCACATTTGTTTCACAATGGGGTTAAGATTCATGGAGTGTTTGTGGGTTTTTTATATCTGTAGTCACACTGACCTACCTCCTAGGATTAGTGTTGGGAAGTTTCTGATTTGGAGGATTGGGGTTTGAGTTATTATCTCCCCTTTTCATCTCTAAAAACCATAACCTCATGTATTTGGTAGGGAAGGTATGGTTCACACCTAATTTTTCTTTTGAAAAATGGAGAAGTATCCCTGCCCTACCAGAACCAATTTTAGGGAAACCATCCTAGTGTAAGCCCACAACCATTCAAGTAGGAGTTTTCAATCTTTCTCCTCTCAACTTCCTTCACCTTTTCCCCTTGTTTACATTTTACCCATGTCCAATTTAAAGATAACAGTGGGAAGGATCATCACCTCTCCCTCTTCCCTAGTCACCCTTCCCTTGTCCACTATAGCCACCTCCTCTTCCATCATCGGAGGAGGAAAAGTGTGCATGTGATTGTTCAATATTTCACATCATCTTGTTTCTCATGCTGAGAATGACTCACGTGGGCTTAGAGATTCATGATGATTAAAAAATTTGTACAAAAACTCATGGTGAATGAGCTATGAGAACTCTGATTCTCATCATAATTGGTATATGTAGAAAGCCTTCTCAGGGCCCCAGCTAACTCAATATCATTTTCAAGAATCTGACCCTAATTCCCTTAATCAGGGAATCCTCTATTAGAGTAAACCCCAAATTAAGCCCCCAAATCACCAAGGCATACTTTTCATAAATTAATCCCAAACTCATTTTTCTCGAAGGACTAAACTATCATATGAGACTCATCGAACAACATGGGATTTGATTCCCATCTAAATCGGATACGTAGGAAACCTCTTAGAGGTTCAAACCCAACACATCAAATATACCCTATTCACCTTAGGCAATATTCCCAATAGGGTTTAATCTTACTTGGAAATCTATATTATTTCCAAGTTCCTTAGGATGATTAAGCATAATCCCCACACCAAACCTTTACTAACAACCTTTCACTTAGATTTCCTTACCACATGACATTAAACTGTATGGCTAAGTCCTTATCACATGACCTTAAAAGGTATTATGTGTCCCATTAAGCGGAAATGAACTACTAGGGTTCTGATTCATTTCACAAGGATGCATAGGTAGCCTATTTTATGAGTATGATCCCAACATCAAAACAACCCTTTATCTCCTTAGACAATAATAAATTAATTAGTGCCCTACTAAGTGGCTTAAAAAATAGTATCACCATTACGATGATTAAAAGAATATCTAAATAGTATATGAGAGGATACCATTGATGGAGAACCTCAAATACATAAGGATATCTCCATTAGTTAAGAACCTAAAATACATATGGATGATTCTATATTTCACACATTCTAGTAATTGATTAAAAATTCAAAGGGAAACATATGTTATACTTGGTGAATTAAAAATGATTCATGAAAAAAACTCAAATCTATAAAGAGAGTCCCAGCGTAGACAATAATTCCCTCCAAAATGGTGTTATGAGTACATCCTCTCATCCTCTCAACCAATGCATGTTCTTAAGTATCATAATTTCAAACTTAAAGAATGCATAATTTTGAAAATTAGGGCCCTTTTGGATAAGGAATTGTTGCATGTTTCTGGTTCCATGAATAAATCCAATAGAAACCACTAGGAAGTAGTGATTCTTAAACTAGAACACATTCTCCAAGGAACTAAGAAACAACAAGGTAGGCCAAGAGACAATAGAGGACCTTGATGAGGCATGCCTACTATGAAAAGGGGAATCTCATCCTTCTCTACCATTCTCTTATCTCTACAAATGGAAGCACAAATAAATCCCCCCCCTCAGAATGGGATCAGAGTAGAATGAATAGGGTTAAATTATAAGGTAACCCCTACACCTAGAATGATAATTGGATAAATAATATCTATTTAATAGGGGTTATTGAAAAGATTCATGCTGGATATTATTAGTGCTACATGTTGTCTATGTCGAGCAGGTTGTTCCGATAATCTGGATCACGTCAATCGGCTTATAAATTAGGGTAGTCCCCCCATCACCTGAGCATATGAACATCTTCTCCTTCTATTATTTTTTTCTTCTAATTGGTCTAATTTATGATTTTCCACAATTCACCTTAGTGGTACCACCCTAGTGAATGGTATTTAGTGGGACCACCCTTGCGAGGCCGCTTAGGAGATGTTTCATGCGTGAAATTTTTGAATTTAAAAAATTATCACCCGGTATCCTTCACACCTATCTCATCTTCATTCATGGGTACCTATTTTTAATTATTGATTTATTATGATGAAATATTTTTGGAATCCTTAACATATTTTAAAATGACCAACTATTCTAATACTTCCTTGGACGCTAAAGTTACTACTCATATAGAAGAAATAATCATTGTTGTTGAATCAGACTCATTAATCAGAATCATATTGTACCATATAAATCTAAAAATAATTCTAAAGAAATTTTTCTAAAATATAAGTTGTTGATTAGACTTTTCTTTTGTGGTTTTTCCATCTGATTTGTTCCCTGCATCTCAAATATTACTTCTCAAACATTTAATTTTTTTTGACTTAGGGTTCCTCTAGAGTGAACATTTCTTTCAACGGGTTGCTCATTTGTGAATGTAACAAAAATTTCTTTATCCCATAGTTTATTCACCATCATTAAAAAAATTGGAATTCAAACCTTATTTTACAATTTCAAATTCCTCCATGTAGATCCAGATAAGTGGATGGAGTATTTAATGGGATTTTTTCTAGAGGGAACTTATCTAGTTAATGGATGTGGCCTTATTTGGTGAAATGATGTTTTAACACCCAGGAAGACTATCTATGGGTGGTTATACTTTATACAGTTATTATTACTTAAAAAATATCTATATATCATCATCTAAATATCATCCCTATGTTGTTCATCTAGATGTGTTCGGAGACCAATATATATAATCTATTGCATGGGTAGGTTTGAATTATCATCTAGGATGTCCACGAAATTAGTGGAATCCTCATTGTGGGGGATATGTATGATGATTTCGTTCATTATCACAGTGATTTTGATGATTTGAAAAAAAATACATTTTAGAGGGATTTATTTTCATTGGATAAATGGTAGTTTAAGAGGTAAATTAATCTCTTTATTAATATGCCTTTTAGAACATAAATGAAAATTTTTCAGCTCTCTCACAGATCGAGACCTAGAGTGAAAATGCCAAGGACCTGACCTACACAGTAATTTAGTGGTTATAAGTAAAATTACTATTCTATCCACTATAATTGTCAATATATGACTTGGGGTTGTCAAATTATGAAAACATTGAGCCCAAATATTCAACTTAAGGGACTACTGGCCCAGCTTCTCAGTGGAAGGCCATTACCTACTCAAGATATAGGTACTGCGGTAAGGTCAACCACTTTAATGATGGTAGACCAATTATTATATATCATACTTAGAAGTATTTATATTCTATATTTCGGTAGGGTTTATCAAGTGTTGGTTCAAATTCGTTGGGTTGAATCTCCCCCAAGAACTGGCATCTTGATCCAATAATTACACTGTTGGATAGTAGTGCATCTCGGTGGTTATGACCCAAGACACAAAATATTTTCTACTTAACTTACTCAGACGCCGATATTGTATCATATCGTGGTCATGAATCCCATAATCATTGATATGGAATCTATATGACAACTTCAAGGATATCATTACTCATTTTCTTTGAATCCTTATAGGATTCCTTTCGGAACATTGGTGGGTAATATCAATGGCTCATCCACCACCTGATCATACTAAATTGCACTTCGGTATGGGTTTCTCATTTAGAGGGTTGATGGTTCCCGATTTTTGAATCGTACATGAAATCCATTTTTGGTACCCAATTTAATTGTGTTCATGATATGATAAGATATCTTTTATAAAAGGTTCATGGTTAGAAACACTCAATGATCCTTTATCAAATCTTTGTATTGTTTATACGGACTGATAAAAACATTTGGATTACTCTTCCATAGGTTGATGTATCAATTGTCCTATCCCTAGAGTATTCCCAAGCATGGATTGAATACTATAAGAATATGTATCTAAGGGGAATTACTCCATGAGTACATGGGTCACCATTTCTATTTAGAGGGGAAACTTTATAAGAAACATAAATGGATACTAACATGGTTGACTTAGGTACCTCAGACAATGTAAACAATTCTCTTTCTTTGGGATATAACCTTGTAATGTTGATACGGACTGATAAAAATTCTCTATATTTTCTTCATTTTCTAACTTAATCCCATCACTTCGGAATTCTTCCACATAATGTAATTTCTTTCTACACTTAAAACATTTAGTAGATGCTTTAAGATAATTTCCTCCATTTTTACTTCCACACAGAGAGAATAAAGGTAATTCCATCTTCTTTTCACTCTGATTTTTAGATTTTCCCTTCAATTCCATTTTTTTTCAAATCAGAACCATGTGATTGAAGGGTAACTCTAATCAAAATGTCCACCTTGATAGCACAATGAATTATTTCTTCATAACTAACAAAGTTACTTATGTATAATTACATTTGGATGCTTGGTTTTGATCCATTAAATAATCAATCAACCTTACGTTCAGATTGGATAATAATACTAGAAGATTACCTTGCAAGTCTTGTAAAATTAATCTCAAATGTTCCAATAGATTCATAATAATTCTACCTTAACTTGAGGAATTACATTACTATTCTCATGAAAAGAATATGAGTATAATACTTATTGAAAAATAATCCCTTAAACTTGTAACGACCCAGACCCGAACAGTCACTCGAACAATGTTAAACATGACGGGTGCTACTTCCTTAGGCGCACCTCCCTGAACGCCAAAGGCTACCAACTAGAAACGAGGGTCTGATAGGTATAGAAGGGAGGCTATACCCTCTCGGAGGATAATAATAATTGTACCAGTCTGTGTATAATAATAAAGATGAATCAGAATAAAGGACTCAGCAGACTCGAACTAGACCCGCAGAGCGGAATCACATTCAATATCAATAAACCGTGTAGGGTGTGAGATGAATATCAGTAGGATACCCCCCAATGGTGCATACCTAATATAAGTGTTTAAGTAGCCATTAATTTATAAGGAAATCAGTAAACATAACGATGAACAAATAAACACAAAGTCCACTACTACTCAGCAGCCACCATGGAGTGTCACCTGCTTCGGCCAACACCAGAATCTCTGTCATGTAACTTGGTACCTTGTGCCTCCTGACACCACGTATCTCAAGTACCAACGTCCTGAAGGCATGCCGGAGAAAAATTAACTCAGAGGAATAGCTATGCCTGTCCTCAATAAGTAACTGGAGGGACATCGATGTCTGCCCTCAAAATAAGTAGCCGGAGGGACAACGATGCCAGCCCTAAAAATAAAGTGTCCGGAGGTACAGCAATATCTGCCCTCAAATAATGGAGATCATCTTCCCCCAACCCGATATCCTCAATGTTATCCCCTGAAGGCTCCTCACCTTCGACATGTCTTCCTATGGTAAGCACCCCCAAACCGATAGTTCCTAGACCGCAACTAATGGGGGACTCTACCCACACGAGTGGTCAAAACTACCTCATCACGGAGCCACTATAGCATCCCTCCTTTTTATTACATCGCATTTCATTACATTTTACATACAAAGGATCTTTAAAGTCTAGTGTCTTGGAAATCAGGATCATAATACATGAAAACAACATCAACATTCTTCTAAACCACTTCTAAGAATTCATCAAAGGTTCATCCTATGTACATTTACTACATATCATATCCAGGAGATAGACATCAAAGGAAAGGGTGAGAAGAAGTCCCAGTAAGGGAAACAAGGGAAACATTTTACATGTGAACTTAAGATACATCAATAAAGTCATGAAATAAAACTTTAAGGCACGAGAAAGAAATCATGAGGCATATCATAATAAAAATAACGTGTTTTATAACTTGAATATGTGTCTAAAACATTTAACTTAGACAATCATTTCCGTTTCACCAAGGTCCATCCCCAAGGTGTCATTAAAAAACATTCCCAAGGTTATTCACCAAGGTATCGTTAAAATGGTCATCTCTAGAGATTAAGTCTTTACCCAATTAATTGGAGAGATATCAGGGTGCACCCTTAATTTTTATTTATTATCATGTGAGCCAAATATATCATCATAAATCATTTCATAAATAACCCATATAGCATAAAATAAATGGGTTTCATTTTGTAGTCATAACATTTTAACAACTGCTTTAAAGACTTTATCTTTATGTCACTTTAAACCCACAGAAAAGGAAAGCGAGCCTCATGTATGTAAATCCCAGAATTTAAATTAGAACATTTTGATATATATTTGAATACCCCTTGTAGAAACCTGATATTTTATGATAAGTATTATTTTTAATTTATTTTATGTAATGTGTTTTATGCTACAACAAGATTATCTTGTGCTATACACAACACCGTATACGTAACACTATTCTTAGATTGTGTTACACACAATTTCAAGTTCGTTTGATAATAGTCATTCTACGAAACATTGAGTGTATATATATATATATATATTCAATGTATAAATGAAAAATGGTTGGATTATTTTATAATGAAACAGAAAAGTAGGCTTGCACAACACGGAACCCTTACTTGGCTTACATTACATGCAATCGCGACCTTCCTCGATAGTGTGTGTTGTATGCAATACCAGGTTTCACTAAACGACGATATATTGTTATAATATTATTATGGACTAGCCGTTATGAATATTATTAACTAAATATTGAGTTTTATAACATTATTATTCATCTTATAAATTTTTTAAAACATTTTATGTGAACAAAACAATTTTTTCAGGTAAAATAAGTATTTTTCAGAAAATGTAGTTTTGCCGCCTTTTGATGGAGCGCCCACATTAAATCTAGTTTTTTACATGTTTATAAGTTTAATTTGACAAAATAAAATTATTCTTTGTGATTAAGATATAAAAATTTACTTTGGATAAAATTCTCATATTATTCTAATAACTTTCATATTTTAATGAATAGTAAAAACACGCAATATTTTAATTAAAAACAACTTTTTTCATCGTAATAATTTATATGGTTAAATTATAATATTAAATGGTTTTAAAGTATAAATAGAATATATTTTTACCATTTAATATAATTTATGTCATTATCATTGATTTTACATTGAATTCATAGGTAAAATCATTTCAATCTTTTACAATGTTTTAAACAAAAACCCATTTTCTTTCGACAATGGGATTAATTTTAATTTAATTTCTGCAAATTCTGTGTATTGAATTTGGAAAAATTGATTCCATATTTGGAATCAGTGGGTCCAAATTATATTAATAGACTACTTTTTATTTTGGGGCATTATGAATAGTAACTACGGTAAATTTTATTTACCATAGTAAAAGGTAAATCGGGTAATTAAGGGTAAATATAAAATTATAAAATTATAATAACACTTGTCTTAATAAAATTGGATGATTATATTTCGTCCTAAGTCATATTTGGGTCGAAATGGAATCCATTATAACCCACTTGCAGGTGATTAAGACCTTTAGTTTATTTTATTTAAAGGAAAGTGAAATATGTCTCACTCAAACTTTAATAATTAAAGTATTTTTAATATAAGGTTATATAGAATATAAATTAGGTTATAAATACTCATTTGTAAGATAAATTTTTTTTATTTATCATGGTAATTTATTTTTAATTTTTAAGAGTTATTTAATTACCTTATTAGTTTATACATTAATGATGCAGAAATTATTTATTTAGTAAAAAAATCAATAATATTGTTTTTTATTGAAATAGTAATACATATTAAAGGGCTCAGAAACCTGACCAAAAATTATTGGTAGTGTATATATACACCATAAGCATTCAATGACAGAATATATGATCGTTTGGAGTCATATAAAAGTGATTATGACACTTATATTATATTATATTATATGATGTCAAAGTTGTCACCTTCATAATTTAATAAATATAACATTTTAAAATTTGGGTGTTTTAGAAGATAAATACAACTAAATGTATTATTATGAAATATATAAGATTTATATTTATCCTAGTATTTTATTTTTAGTTTTTATGCAACAAATAAGTATATTTAATAATTATACAAAAATGTTGTATTAATTATTTTATTAAGATAAATATCAAATAAATGGTTTTACAAATAGTAAAATAAATACTATATGAACTATTTAATGTGATCCACTAATTTTCTAGATTAATATGACATGTTAGGAACCTATTAAATATTTTATTTTGAATATATCCTTTGTGTGGATTTAATTTAAATTCAAATAAATGAATAGTGTCAAAATTGACACTATTGTTATTTTATAACAATAACATATTATTAAATTGTTTAAAAATCACAAAAATATTTAAAAATTATAAATTGAGATTTATATAGTCGAAAATTTCATAAATTATGTAATTATGGATAATTCACATCACATAAGTAATTATTGATAACAATTTAAAATTTAGAATCTTATTACCACAAATAAAATTTAATAGATTAAATAAGGATAAATCAAGTTGATAATGATTAAAATAAATTCCCTACATGTCTAAATTTTATTGTTTGATGAGATTACAACCATATCTCATCTAATATTTGGATTTGAGTCATTTTGGAAGTTTTTAAGTGGGTTTGGGATTTAATATATATTAATATTTTCTTATATTTCCAAAGGTGCCCCTCTCCTCCCTTATAAAAGGGCATCTCCTCCCTCTCCTCCTCACACCAATTTGAGCCTTCAATCTCAACCAACCCCTGCCCATTTCACTTTCCCACTTCCTTAGAAACCTAAAAGTGGTATTTTTCTTCTCAAAGACCAAATCTAGTGCCATAAGAGAAAGTTTAAAGGAGGCACTTCGAGAAAGAGGTAATACCTTCTACCGTTTTCTTCAAAGTTCCATTCTTCTTATACTCCCTCTTCTTTAGTTGTTTCATTATGAGGTAATAACATCACTATCCATAATATACTGATATATTATTATAAATATGAAACAACACCATTTCACCTTCTATCCATCCTATGGAAAACGAAATCATCGTGCGTGCGTACGTACGGAATACCGTCTCCACGCCATGGTGTAATGAACTTGAGAGAGATTCGGTGGAAGCGCCAATGTGGTGGAATGATTAAGTGTTTATGTAATCGGATTCCAAAATAATGTTGTATACAGTATCGTGGAATATTGGAATATTTATGTATTGGTCTATTGTGGTTTTCAATAATTTTATGGTACTGGTAACCGTGGAAAGTGATTGAGATATTTTTGAAAGAATATTATATGCGCATAATGAAGGGATAAAAAGAAAATGAAATTTTGATAGTATTCACGAGCTCATGACTGATATAAGGATATAGTTATATCATGGTTTGATTATATAGAATTTTGGGGTTTGGTATGTGGAGAGAGTTAACTTTTGACAGCACTCATGTTTTCACTAAGGTTCAATGGGTATTCATTCTTCAAGAGAATAAATGATTAAGTTATTCACATGTATGTAATTTGACCAACAAGATATATCGTATGATATATGGGGGATAAATGATGGTATTCACATGCTCGGCAGATGACATTTCTAGTAATTGTTTTCTTTATACTATGAACTTGGACAGAATTATTTTAGATAAGCCTAAAGATTGGAATGAATTATGTTGGACATAAGTTAGTATTGTTTAAGGCTAGAAACTTTTTCGATATTATTTCTAGAATGTTATAATAGTGTAGTTTTAGAAAAAGGACAACCTGCAGGACGGGCGACAACCCATTGCGTTGGACAAGGCTGTGGGAATAGAACCCACAAATAAAGTGTGACATGACTTTATCACCTACCACTGGCCTACAGGAAGTCCCTGGTTAGTAGAAACTAGTTTTATTTTATTAAGCGGTATGATAAAAAAAGTATACGCCCATTTTTGGAACCATATACGATTAATCTCACCATAATATGGACTTATAACTTTTGCTAACCTTTTGTTTGAAACAGATGGAATGACCCATCATTCTATCACCTGATCTTCTAACGCTTCACGAATAACAAATTCAACATCATTTCTTTAAGAGATGAAGTGGAAATTGTTCAATTCACGAACAACAGTGAGATTGTACCAAAATCAGGTAAGTATTTCTTTTAATTCATCAACTTTAGGGAAATGATCTTGAAAACCAAAAATGTTGTCCAAGTGCCCTTATATCCGATGAATCTGATGGAACTTTAGATCTTTACAAATTTATGGCTTTGTGATTGTTGTCTTTTTCATAGTCATGTTCTCTACCACTCTCCATCAGAACATAATGGTTAGATTTCTCTTCCATATCGATATTTTCACCTATGTTATCCTATGTGGAAACCCAGTGATTAGTTAATTTGGGAAACCGTTACGTTTCATACTTTAGTTTTTAAAGTTGTGTTTTGGTATTTCATTTTATGATATGGGTTTCAATTAAAGAAACGTTCAAGTAGAAAACCATGTATAACCCCGACGAATTTCGAGGGTGAAATTCATTTTAAGGGGGGTAGAATGAACAACCCGATATTTTATGATAAGTATTATTTTTAATTTATTTTATGTCATGTGTTTTATGCTACAACAAGATTATCTTGTGTTATACGCAACACCGTATACGCAAAACTATTCTTATATTGTGTTACAATTTCAAGTTCGTTTGATAATAGTTATTCTACAAAACCTTGAGTGTATATATATATATCTATTCAATGTATAAATAAAAATGGTTGGATTCTGTTATAACGAAACAAAAAAGGAGTCTTGCACAACATGCAACCCTGACTTGTCTTGCAATACACGCAATCGCAGCCTTCTTCGATAGCGTGTGTTGTACGCAATACCAGGTTTCACTAAACGACGGTATATTGTTATAATATTATTATGGACTAGCCGTTATGAATATTATTAACTACATTTTGAATTTTATTACATTATTATCCATCTTATAATTTTTCTAAAACATTTTATGTGAACAAAATAAATTTTTCGGGTAAAATAAGTATTTTTCAAAAAATGCAGTTTTGCCGCCTTTTGATGGAACACCCACTTTAAATCTAGTTTTTGACATGTTTATAAGTTTAATTTGAAAAAATAAAATTCTTCTTTGTTATTAAGATATAAAAATTTACTTTGGATAAAATTCTCATATTATTCTGATAACTTTCATATTTTAATGAAAAATAAAAACACGCTATATTTTAATTAAAAACAACTTTTTTCATCGTAATAATTTATATGGTTAAATTATAATATTTAATGGTTTTAAAGTATAAATATAATATATTTTTACCCTTTAATATAATTTATGTCATTAGCATTGATTTTACATTGAATTCATAGGTAAAATAATTTCAATCTTTTGCAATGTTTTAAACAAAAACTCGTTTTCTTTCGACAATGGGATTAATTTTAATTTAATTTCTGCAACTTCTATGTATTGAATTTGGAAAAATGGATTCCATATTTGGAATTAGTGGGTCCAAATTATATTAATATACTACTTTTTATTTTTGGGCATTATGAATAGTAACTACGATAAATTTTATTTACCATAGTAAAAGGTAAATCGGGTAATTAAGGGTAAATATAGTATTATAAAATTAACCTAACACTTGTCTTAATATAATTAGATGATTATATTTAGTCCTAAGTCATATTTGGGTCGAAATGAAATCAATTAGAACCCACTTGGAGGTGATTAAGACCTTTAGTTTATTTTATTAAAAGGAAAGTGAAATATGTCTCACTCAAACTTTAATAATTAAAGTATTTTTAATATAAGGTTATACAGAATATAAATCCGTTTATAAATACTCATTTGAAAGATAAAATGTTTTTCTTTATCATGGTAATTTATTTGTAATTTTTAAGAGTTATTTAATTACCTTATTAGTTTATACATTAATGATGCAGAAATTATTTATTTAGTAAAAAAATAAATAATATTGTTTTTATTGAAATAGTAATACATATTAAAGGGCTCACACACCAGACCAAAATATATTGGTAGTGTATATATACACCATAATCATTCAATTACCGAATATATGACCGTTTTAAGTCATATAAAAGTGATTATGACACTTATATTATTTTATTTTATATGATGTCAAAGTTGTCACCTTCATAATTTAATAAATATAACATTTTAAAATTTGGGTGTTTAGAAGATAAATCCGACTAAATGTATTATTATGAAATATATAATATTTATATTCATCCTAGTATTTTATTTTTAATTTTTATGCAACAAATAAGTACATTTAATAATTATAAAAAAATGTTGTAGTAATTATTTTATTAAGAGAAATATCAAATAACTGGTTTTACAAATAGTAAAATAAATATTATATGAACAATTTAATGTGATCCACTAATTTTATAGATTAATATTACATGTTATGAAACTATAAAATAGTTTATTTTGAATATATCCTTTGTGTGGATTTAATTTAAATTTAAATAAATGAATAGTGTCAAAATTGACACTATTGTTATTTTATAAAAATAAAATATTATTAAATTTTTTAAAAATCACAAAAATATTTAAAAATTATAAATTGAAATTTATATAGTCTAAAATGTCATAAATTATCTAATTATGGATAATTAACAGCACATAAGTAATTATTTATAACAATTTAAAATTTAGAATCATATTACCATAAATATAATTTAATAGATTAAATAAGGATAATTCAAGTTGATAATGTTTAAAATAAATTCCCTACATGTATAAATTTTATTGGTTTATGATATTACAACCCTATATCATCTAATCTTTTTATTTGAGTCATTTTGGAAGTTTTTAAGTGGGTTTGGGATTTAATATAAATTAATATTTTCTTATATTTCCAAAGGTGCCCCTCTCTTCCCTTATAAAAAGGCATCTCCTCCCTCTCCTCCTCACACAAATTTTTGCCTTCAATCTCGACCAAACCCTGCTCATTTAACTTCCCCACTTACTTAGAAACCTACTATAGGTACTGGTCTTCTCAAAATACCAACTCTAGTGCCCTAAGAGAAAGTTTGAAGGAGGCACTTCGAGAAAGAGGTAATACCTTCTACCATTTTCTTCAAAGTTCCATTCTTCTTCTACTCCCTCTTATTTAGTTGTCTCATTATGAGGTAATAACATTAGTATCCCTCATATACGGATATGTTATTATAAATATGAAACAACCCCATTTCACCTTCTATCCATCCTATGGAAAATGAAATCACCGTGCGTGCGTACGTACAGAATACCGTCTCCACGCCGTGGTGTAATCTGTTTTTCCACCAACACCTTACATGGATGGGTATAATGGTGTAAAGAATAACTATATATGGTTATTATAACATCATACTGATTCTGATATATTATACCATCCACTCCAATTCTATTCAATAATTATGGGAACGATATCATCGCTCATGCGTACGTACGGATTACCGTCTCCACGACGTGATGAGATTCATTCTCCATGTTAACCATACATGAATGATTATAAAGTTTATATAATGAATAATAGTGAAATATATGACATAATAATGCTACTGGAAATATGTATATATATATATATATGTCATCTATTTAGTTTCATTCAATTCAATAAGGAAACGAAAACAGCGTTCATGCGTACGTATGGCCTACCGTCTCCATGAACGGTGTATTTCATTCCTTTTATAGATCTATAATATATATGTATATGATGAATATATATTATATATAAATAATTTTTTACATTCTGGAATTATGTAAATCAGGATATAAGTAATAATATCAAGAACGACAAGTCGAAACACATACGATAAATGAAATGATTTTACCCAAAACGCTGCTTTAACATGGAATTTACAAAAGAAAGGGTAATATAAAGTCATAAGTGAAACATATATGATATCATAACGATGAATATGATTATTTAATAAGTCAATTAAATTATTTAAATCATTATACAGGAGGTTCGGATCCATACGAAGCATATCAGACCTAAGGCAAGGGATAATTATTCCAATCTCATTCTTATCTGAGATTGTTTATTCGTAAGAATTTACTGGGGTTATGTTTATTATCCATGTCCATATGTTCTCAAAATGTTTTCATAAAATTTTTACTTTTCTTCCATGTATGTTTAAAGTCATTTTTACCCTTTTCTACTTTTACCACGTCGTATGGAAGGAGTCTTTCTTTTGTTTACCATACAAGGTACTTTTTGACTTTTCCGACAAAAGTACGAGGAGAATGTTTTTTTAACTTATACGGCATGAATGGATTTTTAAGATTTTATAACTCCTTATTTAAATAAAGATTCCTCTACAATATTTCATGATTATTTTCAACAAAATCCATTTCTTTTAAAATTTCATGAATTTTGTGAAAAGAAAATGATTTTGATGAAGAAAGGATATTTTCCTCAAGAATTCATTTCAAGTGTTTTATCAAAACCATTTTCCATCTAAGATGACATTATTTCATATGTTTATGTCTCAAGTATAATGTCTCTATGATTTAAATAGTTTCAATTTTCTTATGATGAAATTATATCCATTTTTTATATTTGGATTATGTTATGATGGGATTATGTTTATGAAACCCATTTTTATTCTTTGGGTTATGATGAATGATTTATGTTTATGTTGTGGCACAAGTAAGAATGATTTTATTAAGATATGGGTGGGACCTATATCTCCCTACAATTAATTGGGTAAAGATTTATATCTCATGAGATAGACATGGCTGGAATGGTAAGTTGATCTAGTTCAGTGTTACAGGACTGAAACGAGGAGTGAACTCGATTCAGAAAGGGACTTTGTCCACTAAGATGGTCTTGGCAACAATGCATTGGCTACTATGGAAACATAACATGTTCTAAATGGTTTCCACAATTACATGTTTTATTCCTATTATATTTTATCATGGTTTATGTTCCATTATGATATATGCCTTACTTACTTCCATGATTTATGTCTTTGCTCAAGATTTTGATGTTTAAATTTCATGTTCAAGTTTTTGCTTTCAAATGTTTATGGATTGTTTTATGTTCTCTATGTTTTCCCCTACTGAGAATTTGAGTTAACCCTTTTTATGTTTTGTTTTACCCATGAAATAAAGAAAGGTTTTAGGTAAGGAAACAAAAAGGGGAAGATCGTTATGGGAGATGTTGAAGATCTTTCAACATGATTAGAAGTTTATATTCCAAGTTTCCAAAGATACTAAACTATTACGGTCCTTTGGTGTCTATTTTTGTTATGTATTAAGTATTCCGCAAAATTAATGTAATGTCCATATACATAAAGCTTTGGGTCTCTACACCCCTGTAGAAGAAATATCTTTGAGCATTCACTGAATAAAATAAAATAATTTGAGAAGAAGAGAAAGACATTTTGAGACGAAAATTATGCAGCATAACGGCTATGTTACAGGGTTTTAGAAAATATTGAAAAGAGAGGGTACATGGGTCACCCACTCATAAATGATCCATAAAATAGTAGAGGGACAGAATATAAAGGATATAAGAACATGGTAATGAAATTTTAAAGACATACCATATGAAATGAAAAACATGGAAGGGAGACAAAAATAATATTTCTCTTATGAAAATTCCGCAGCCTAACGGCGTACTTCAAAAAATGAATTTGTGAGGGAAAATAGGGTCTCTCATCATATGAACATAAAAGAGAAGAATAATGGATATAGAGATCATACCCCAACAAAAAAAGGAACTTGAAAGACTTGACATGAAAATAGAATTTGAAAATGAGAAGGGTGAAAGAATCCCTTACAAAAATTCGGCAGCCTAACAACGCCACTTAAACATTATTAAAATGAATTGGTGAGAGAAATAGGGGGTCTCTCATCATATGAACATGAAAAGGAAATTAGGATGAATATAAAATAACATCCCCAACATAAGAACCTGGAGCTTAAAATAAATGGCATAAAGGAGAGTACACGAAAAGAAAGAGAGAGGTAGGATCCCTTACCTTGAAGAGTAACTTAGAAAGCTTGAAGTTTAGGACCTGCAAGGCTTTAGGGCCACCCAAGGCCTTTGGGTCAGTTGATTATCAAGGCCTTCGGGCCACCTTAAGGCCTTAGGGACACCCCAAGGCCTTCAGGCCTCATGAATGCAGGCCCCAGACACACTACAAAAAAGGAGCAGCCCCAGAAGAGGATTCAGAGTAGGTGCACTCACCAGAGCAAAGCCAAATGGATTTTCAGAATTAGAGGGTATGGCTATGCCATCGGTACCAGCATGTTCTTGCACAGGAAGCCTAGCTAGACGGTCATGCAAAGGTGGAGAGCTACTATCAGGATGCAGATGCTGGGAGGGGTAGTTCCTTGTAGATAGTCTGGTTGAATTCCCTAAGACCTTCAGATCATGTAATCTATTAAAGCCTATGGGCCATGTAATCTCTGATATTAAGAGCCTTGTAAGGGTACCCCCTCATTCCTTGAAAAGGCAGTTATCAAAAATCAATAAAAATGAAGGCCTTCAGGGCATTCAGGCCAAGGGACACCTCATCGGTGGTATTGGAAAAACCATGGGCTAGCCCATGGTATTTTTCCATGGTATTGGCCACTTGGGACACCTCATACCTTATCTTACTATTCATAAGTCGATAAGAATTATTTCATAATTATTACATCCTTAAGGATGTCATTAAACACCCAAAACTCAAAAAGTGTATTTTCATTATTCACCGAAAATTCAACTTTCTCAGAAAAATCCCAAAAATTCACCTTAAACAAATATAGATGCTCTGAATTCAAAAATGAACTCCAATTTATGAAAATAATTTTCTAAATATTTTTAACTTAATTTTTAAATAAAAACACTATTCACTGAAAATTCAACTATTTTAGAAAAATCCCAAAAATTCACCGTAACCAAATATCGATGCTCTGATTTTAAAAATGAACTCCATTTTATGAAAATAATTTTCTACATATTTTTAATTTAATTTTTAAAATAAAAAAAACATTATTCACCTGAACAAACTAATACGTAACCAGTACTTTCTGGAACAATTATTTACCTATTTGATTGAATAAGATTACTTAATCAAGGTGCCTAGATTATATTAATACGTTCTTAAGTGAGTTTACTTAGTCCATTTGATCACATTACTAATCATAAGCGTAAAATCACTATTCATAATTTACTATTCATGAAAAATTAAGTTGATCTTATTAGACTCTAAATTTCTTACTGAACATAACTGTAGATGACCATTTTTGAAAATCATTACACATTATTAATTATTTAAGGTTTACATAAAATATTTTTAAAATATACTTTTTATAAAATTCATCAATAATACGCATACTATATTTATCTGGACATTTGAAAATTCACAAACTTCACCATAAGAAGACATCACAATTTTTTATTTAAATCAAAGGATTATACAAGGCAGTTACGGTCTCGTTACATAACCCATTATAAAACCAGCATAGGAACTTAGAGTAAGGTGTGATAGGGTGATAGAATCTTGGGGCGGCTCGGCCAATATTGCCCGAGTCATGATTTCTATCAGCTTGAACTTCTCGAGAAGGAGATTCCGTTCCAGCTTCACACGATGACGTTTGGCATGGGTTTGGTCTAAAGAAAATCCCAGAGGTGCTACCTCTATCCCAAGTTCTATCAGATCAGCTTCGATCGTCCTGAGACTACTAAATGGGTCCATCGAATTTTCTTTCTATATTAATTAATCAAGATCACTTGTATTTATAGACAATAATCGCAACATTTAGTTTTCAATGGTCATATTGGACAACGGTCATATAACAGTCGAAACCCAACCGTCTTATTTTATTTATAACCATTTTATTAAATGAAATAGTTTTGTTGAGTATAAAATAAAATAACACACAAATTTAGGAAAAAAATTATTCAACATTTCGGGTCGTTACAATCTTCCCCCCTAAGAAATTGCGTCCTCTCAATTTTAAAATTGGGCTTGGAAATTTCGTTTAAAGTCCCACATCGGAAAAAGAGTTAGTAAAACTATTACTTTAAAATAATGAAAGGGAAGTACAAAGGTCACCTGAGTTAGCCCATACTAGGATTCCATGTAGGAAAACATGGATATGGAAGAGAAAACAAAGGGTCAAGTTCTGATGGACAGTGATAGAAAACATGATTAGGAGGAAATTAACTACAAGAAGATCACAAACATAAGATGTGTTAAATGGTCTTTGATTACCTAGTAGGAAACTTAAACCAAAAAAGTTTTTGTTTTACGTTCCTTTTAATAATTTTGAGTAATTCATTAACTACATAGAATAAAAACATAAGGAAATATACTTACCTTCAAGTAGAGTTTCATCCCTTAATAAGTTTCCACCAAGACTAATCTTTTCTCCAAACAATGAGAATTCAAAAAGACTTGGTCTCATAAAAAGAACAAGAATAATCTTCTAGATAATCACATAATTCACAAAAGAATAACTATATTTTTCTCTTGTCTTTATCCATCAACTAAAACTAAAAAGGTTAGAATGAGATCATATAATCCCCTAAAAGGATAATCCTTTATAAAAATAAATATGACTATTAATCTCCAAAATTCAACAAAATTACCCAAAGTTCCATAAAGACCATTCAATACACAATCATCCTTAAAATCCTTCAGAATAATCCAAACTAAGATTGGAACCCAAAACTCAGAAGGATTTAATCGCATAGTCTTCCCCAATAAATCTTAACATTTATCTCCAAATAACATCAACTACTATTAAAGTCTCATAATAAAGTGAAATTAACCTATTCACATATTCTCTATGATAGGTTCATCATTTTCCATAAATAACCCAAATCACTATATGTCCACAATAAATACATAAATTCTTATAAAAAAAATTCAACCATTCCTCCTCAATTTAAATCCTGTAGTACTTTATTTCCCTTAGGAATATAGTACACAAAAAGAGAAAACATCATCCAAAATAACCTTTATCATTTAATAACCAAATCATTTTACTATACAAAGGATATCCATTTGATAAAACAAAAGTTTCCAAAATCAACTTATTCTTGATCCATAAAAATAGCAGGTGCATCAGTCAGTCTGAAGGGCATAACAAAAAAACTCATAATTCCCATATCTTGATTGGAAGAAAGTTTTTGGAATATCATCATTCTTCATCCTCAATTGATGATAACCATAACGAAGATCAATCTTAGAGAAGAATTGAGTCCCCCAAAGTTGGTCAAATAAGTCAAGAATTCTTGGAAGAGAGTATTTTTTCTTCACTATGATCCCATTCTGTTCTCTATAATCAATGCATCGCTGCATCGATCCATCCTTCTTCTTCAAAAAGAGAACTGGTGCTCCCCAAGGAGACACACATGGTTGGATAAACCCATTCTCCAAAAGATCTTGGAGTTGTTTCTTTAATTCCTCTAGCTCCAAATTTTCCATCCTATAGGGGGTCTTTGACATCAGATGAGATCCAGGTATGAGTTCAATGGATAACTCTACCTCTCTTTCTGGGGGAGGTCTGGGTAACTCCTCAAGAAATACGTCAACGTATTCCTAGACGATGGGGGAATTTTCTAAGAAAATAAATCCTTCATGAGAAACTTATTTAATTTACGAATCTTTTAACTAAAAAGTATTTTATGTCTTAAAACTTCATGCTTAGAAAATTATATTTTTTTTATAATTCCTTCGTATTGATTCATAAAAAGATTGAGATTAACCAAACATATCTCCCGGGAGTGTCGTAACCAAGAGTGCAGCAAGACCCATTGTCGTGTACCAGTTCCCATTTGAGTCTAGGTCAAAGATGTGTTTTCGGGTTTTACCCTTATGTACATCTGTTCCAGAGCCACCTCTACCTGCTCGTATCCAGACAGGGATGTATTTGCTTGATAAACCACTTACTCAATACTCACCAAAATACCAAGAAGATTTCCTATATTTAAACTTTTATATAGGGTTCTTCCTAAAGTTTTCATATACTAATTTCCATAAATAAATAAACTATCCTTTTATACCTACTATAGCATCCTGCCTTTTTATTACATCACATTTCATTACATTTTACATACAGAGGATCTTTAAAGTCTAGTGTCTTGGAAATCAGGATCATAATACATGAAAACAACATAAACATTCTTCTAAACAACTTGTAATGCTTTATAAAAGGATCATCCTCTTTACATTTACTACATCCCATATCCTAGAGATAGACATCAAAGTAAAGGGTTAGAAGAATTCCCAGTAAGGTAAATAAGGGAAACATTTTACATGTGAACTTGAGATAAATCAATAAAGTCATGAAAAAGAACTTTAAGGAATGAGAAATAAATCATGAGGCTTATCATAATAAAAATAATGTGTTTCATAACTTGAATATGTGGCTACAACATTTAACTGAGGCAATCATTTCTGTTTCACCAAGTTCTATCTCCAAGGTGTCATTAAAAAAATTACCAAGGTTATTCACCAAGGTATCGTTAAAATAGTCATCTCTAGAGATTAAGTCTTTACCCAATGCATTGGAGCAATATAAGGGAGCACCCTTAATTTGTATTTATTATCATGTGAGACAAATATATCATCATAAATCATTTGACAAATAACCTATATATCATAAAAGAAATGGGCTTCATTTCATAGTCATAACATTTTAAAAACTGCTTTAAAGACGTGATCTTTATGTCACTTTAAACCCATGAAAAAGGAAAGCAGGTCTTAGGTATGTAAACCCCATAATTTTAAATAGAAAATTTTTATATATATATGAATACCTTTATAGAATAAATATCTTTTAGAATTCACTTAATAAAATAAAAGAATTTGAGAAAAAGGGAGATACATTTTGAGACGAAAATTATGCCGCATAACGACTATGTTACAGGGTTTTAAAAAATATTGAAAAGAGGGGGGACATGGGTCACCCACTCATAAGTGATCCATGAAAAAGTATAGGGACATAATATAAATGATATAATAACATGGTATTGAAATTTGAAAGACATACCATATGAAATGAAAAACATGGAAGGAATACAGAAAATAAGATTTCTCTTATGAAAATTCGGCAGCCTAATAGAGTCACTTAAAACATAAAAAAATGAATTGATGAGATCAAATAGGGTATCTCATAATATGAACATAAAATAAAAGTATGATTGATATATAGATAATACCCCAAAATAATTAAAAGGAAATTGAAAGACTTGACATGAAAATAGAACTTGAAAATGAGTAGGGTGAAAGAATCCCTTACAAATATTCGGCAGCCTAACGGCGCCACTTAAACATTATTAAAATGAATTGATGAGAGAAAGAGGGGGTATCTCATAATATTAACATGAAAAGTATAGTATTATTAATATAAAACAACATCCCCATCATAAGAACATGGAGCTTAAAATAAATGACACAAAGGAGAATACATGAAAAGAAAGAGAGAGGTAGGATCCCTTACCTTGAAGAGTAACTTTGAAATATTGAAGGTTGGGACCTTGGGAGGCTTGAGGGAACCTTGGTAGGACTCCGTGGGAAGTAAAGAGACCATAACTTCTTTGGGGAGGATTTGTAAATGAAATGAATGAGGAAAAGGATTTGTATTTATAGGAGAATTGAGGGGACAAAGCATTAATTGCCAAGGGACACCTCATCGGTGGTATTGGAAAAACCATGTGTTTGCCCATGGTATTTGCCCATGGTATTGGCCACTTTGGAAACCTCATACCTTATATTACTATTCATAAGTCAACCAAAATTATTGCATAATTATTACATCCTTAATGATGTCATTAAACACCCGAAACTCAAAAACTGTATTTTCATTATTCACCGAAAATTCATCTTTCTCAGAAAAATACCAAAAAAATCATCTTAACCAAATATAAATGCTCTATATTCAAAAATGAACTCCATTTTATGAAAATATTTTTCTAAATATTTTTAATTTAATTTTTAAATAAAAACCCTATTCACTGAAAATTCAACTGTTTCAGAAAAATCCCAAAATTCGCCTTAACCAAATATCGATGCTCTGATTTCATCAATGAAATCCATTTTATGAAAATAATTTTCTAAATATTTTTTATTTAATTTGTAAAATAAAAAACATTATTCACCCTAATAACTAATACCTAACCAGTACTTTCTAGAACAGTTATTTACCTATTTTATTTAATCACATTACTTAATCAAGGTGCCTATATTATATTAATACTTTCTTAAGTGAGGTTACTTTATCCATTTGATCACATTACAAATCATAAGCATAAAATCACTATTCATAATTTACTATTAATCAAGAATTAAGTGGATTTTATTAGACTCTAAATTTCTTACTGAACACAACTGTAGAAGATCATTTTTGAAAATCATTACACATTATTAATTATTTATGGTTTAAATAAAATATTTTTAAAATATCTTTTTTCTAAAATTCATCAATAATGTGCATACTATATTTATCCGGACATTTGAATATTCACAAACTTCACCATAAGAAGACATCACAATTTTTTATTTAAATCAAAGGATTACACAAGGTAGTTATGGTCTCATTACATAACCCTTTATAACACCAGCATAGGACCTTAGAGTAAGGTGTGCTAGGGTGATAGAATCTTGGGGCATCTCAGCTAATATTGCCCGAGTAGTGATTTCTATCAGCTTGAACTTCTCACGAAGGCGATTCCGTTCCAGCTTCACACGATGATGTTCGGCTTGGGTTTGGTCCAAAGAAAATCCCAAAGGTGCTACCTCCTTCTCGAGTTCCATCATATGGGCTTCGATCGGCCTGAGTCTACTGGATGGGGCCATCGAATCTTTTTTCTATATTAATTAATCAAGATCACTTTTATTTATAGACAATAATCGCAACATTTAGTTTCCAATAGTCATATTGGCCAATGGTCATATAACAGTAAAAACCCAATGGTCTTATTCTATTTATTCTCATTTTATTAAATGAAATAGTTTTTTGAGTATAAAATAAAATAACACATAAATTTAGGAAAAAAAATATTCAAAATTTTGGGTCATTACAGTCTCTTTGTGTGCACACTACTCAAAGTTTCCGAGTGAGTGGTAATCACCAAAATAGTACCCAAGCCACAACACATCTGACACCTCGTGTCCCTGCGACCATGCCGCTCAAGTCTGATGGTCTCGCCATCCCAGTAACCCGGGACATGCCCAACCTGACAGTCATCCTCCCTCAAACTGACGCCCATGACGCCCAATCCCATGGTTAGAACCACCCAATGAAACCCGGGCCAATCCCAACCTGTGATCAACATCACTCAACAATACCCAGGTCATGACTAGCACAACCCGAAGGTTCCAGCATATGCAATATCACACATCACATATATAATCACAATGGAAAACTTTAAACATGCAAGACAACAAACAGTTGAATTACACTAGCAAGGTGTTATCCCATACCAGTACTGAGGTCTTGAGATCCTCTAAAAATTCATATCGGGATTAATAAATAAACTTATCAGATAAAACATCACATTAAAATCATAACCATTTTGGATTTCCCCATCCAAAATGCCCCAATTGAGAAACGACCCCTCACCCGACCTCACTCAAGAAAAACAGGTAAAGGGAATGCCCAAAGGCATCTCACTGGTCTAATGATCAAGTTAATATGCAATATCAGATAAAAGTGGGTCCTGCTCAAAATACCAGAAAACGTGCCGAAGACCACGCCACTCAAATGACCACGAAAACACAAAAATAGGTATGCACAACCTACATGAGACTAGTAAGATGTCACTTATATGATAACAGCCTCCAATTAGGTCTAAAACGCGTAGATCTACAAAAGAATCAAAAACCACTAAAACGCCAATAACTTTTTATAGAACATAAATCAAGAGAAACGGCTCTAGAGGAATCAAGGCCTTACTAATGGGGTTCCAAAGGATCAAATGGTGTTCGAAACAGAGTTCGGACGGATGATCCAGAGCTAAGAAAAGTTCCGACCAGCTCTCCCTATTCAAACCCGTCGTAGGGTTTGGTTTCTGCCTCAAAACGAGGCTACTGACCATTTTAGCAAAAAAAAAAAGAAAATACATGGATTATACTTTAAGTACACGGTGTGTATCATTTTACTATTCATAAGATGGTTGATATTTCACCAACATACTTTCCATAACCTGCCTACATGAGTACACGACATGTACCTAGGGGTACATAGCGTGTACTTAGTTTTTCTTCTCTTCCTTGCTGACTTACCCACACACCATGTATATCCCTCATAAACGGCTAGGCTACACAGTGTTTCCAAGAAGGACATGGAGTGTACTTGGTTAAATGATTTTACCCATCCAATAGGCCTACATGCCATGTATTTCCTCTATACGGTTACATGTACACAGCGTGTCGATAACTACATTCCATGTAGTAAGAAATTCCTACATGGTCATCACATGCCATGTATTAGGTGATCACACGACCAACACTCTCCTAACCCATACATGGCATGTACCTTAGAGTACACGGTGTATAGTCTGGAAATTTCTAGAAACTGCCCAATTTCTCTAGTTTTCTTAGGGATAAATCAAAAATTCAAGCAGGGTCGTGATTTTGACCCGTTCTAAACACCCAGGTTCTTACAATCTCCCCACAATAATATATCTCATACCCAAGATATCAAACAAAACTCAGAGATGGTACCGAACATACCACCTCGATCAAGTAACTAAGACTTCCTTAGTCTGAAATGTTATGGCTAAATTTTTCAAGGGCTCCCCACCTTAGGAATCTCCTAACTCATTCTCAACATGACAAAACTCAAAACAAACAATGTTTTACTAACATGTTTTCTGGACACATAATCCTTCAGGGACACATCATCACCCATGCGCCTCATTGGTGCTCCTATGTCGTTCACAACACCAGACGTAACCCGCACCACATCAGTGTCCACCTCCATGAGGTCCTGCATCCCATGGATGCTCAAAAACTAACCTGGTGCTTATCACCTCATGTAACCTACATCCATGATGCCCCGATTCCCAAGGCACCTCAAGTAACCTGCATCCTCGATTCCCCTGATGCTACGCATCTCATACATATATATATATAAATATCACACACCCGATATGGTGAAAATCCCACTGACTAGCATCTAATCAGCCCACATAGATCATGTGCATCACGTGAAATCAAAACAAACCTTCCTCTATAGGTCATGCCAAAAAAAGAAACATGGAAATCATGGCCAAACCTATGGTGTACCTCTAACCGTCATCGGCACACCAGCCTGCTCAGCCTCTGAAGCTCCGCAGCGTGCACCTGGCCTGAAGTACAGTTGCCTAATGCCTGACCTCCCTGTGGTGCTACTCTAGCCACCGACCACTGACCCCTCAACTAGATCATGTTGTCTCTGTCACATCCTCCACGTGCAGCTGAACCTTGGCTACCCTCCCCTGGTACCGAACCTGAACCAACTCTAGATGTTGTCGTCTGTTCTGGTCCCTGCCTTCCGGATAACTTAGAAGGCTGCCTTCAGAACCTCTCAAGATGTATAACCTTTCCACATGCCCAGTACTCTTTTTGAGTCCTATCACATTGAGTCTGAACATGTCCTGGTTGTCCACACTAAAAGAAAATCATGGAAGAACTGCTACGAGCTGGTCTAGGTGAGTCCTTGTCATGATTGTCCTACTGGAACTCATCTCATCCTCACTTCTTGTTGCCTGAACCATCACCTAATACAGTTCCCCTTCCAACCTGGGGCATATCCCTATGCTTTCCCTCGGCTATGAGCACCTGATTCACCGCCTCTGCGAATACACCCAGTCGGAATATATTCACCTGGATCCTAATGGTGTGTCGTAATCCATCCTCGAAGTGCCTCACCCTTGACACGTCATCTCTTACCATAACAGGTGCAAAGTGAGATAGCTCAGTGAAAGTATCCACATAGTCTATGATGGAAATTTCTCCCTGCTGATGACTCAAGAACTCCGGAGCTCTCTCGGCTCTTAGGGTCTATGGGTAAAAGTGCTCAAAGAACCTGCCCTCAAAGTATTTCCATGCCAGTCCATTGTGCCTACGAGCCTGAACCTCCACATCCCACCAATTCTTTTCCGATCCTCTCAGCATGTACATCGCCAACCTGACCCTCCACCCCGGAGGCATCTCGAGCTGCTCAAAGATCATCTACATGCAATCCATCCAATTCTCAGTCGCCTGTGGACCACCCTCACCCTGAAATAGCGGCGGGTGCTGCGACGGGAACTCCTGCATCAGATATTCCATAGATGGATCTGTACCCTATGCTTCTCTATTGATTCCCTACAAGACATGTACCAGGCTAGCTTAGAGCTTCTCATCGAGCCATGGTCCGAACGCTGCTAAACCCGAAAGTTGTCCTGCCTACACTGGATCCTGAACCTGATCCTGTCCCTGAGCCTGTACCTACAGTTCCTGATCTACATGTACCAGATCCTGAACATGATCCTACACCTTCGGCATTGTATCATCACTTGTCTGCTGCTCCATCAAGACGTAAAGGAGGAACCCTCTGAATATCATAAATGGTCAGACAACCCATATGTATATATAACAATATATATTCAACGCAGATTAGGAAAGCAGTAAAAGGCAGCACATAAGTGCTACCCTTGCTCTCCCCCACCGCAACCATCCCCATAGCATCCCTGCCTCATGGCCTCATTACCCGCCCTTAGTAGATCCAAGTATCAAAAGTACCTCGGGTCATGCCCGTCCCGACAACCAACACTGCCTCAATCTGATGACCGAGTCACCCAATCCTGGTGATCAAAATCACCTCAACAATAGTACATGCCTCCTCTCATAAGATCCATACCCAAATACCCTATCACATGCAATTATACAAATATATAAAGCATGGAATAACACATTTCAATTAACAAGCAATTTTATCAGGAATTTCACCTATTCACATTTCAAGAGAACACCGAGCATGGCCATTGAAATTTTTTCACATGTTATTATCACATCACAAAGCATAAGTGCAGTTAGGAAATTGAAATACCTAAAAATGTGCCTATAAAAATCCAAGAAAACAAGACTTTCCATTCCAGGCCAAGGTCCAATTCTCCCTTACCGCATCGGGTCAAGGGTCACATATCACAATCAATAACATCACATGCCAAGTGAGCCACCGAGGTGGAGATCATATAATATGTAATCTGAGAAAAAGAAAAAAAGAAAATCCCACCCCAGGAAACTTGGTCCATCACTCGTACCTGGGGCTACAGGCACCCAAGAATAAGCTAGAAACCTAGTTCCAGTAACAACCTATCTTCAGTCTACCATATGCAAAATAGTAAAACCAGTAGAAATAAAAGGAAAGTCTCAATCTCATTAATAGCCAGCAAAACACTGCTACTAAATACCTATCAAGAACTCCTCTGATACCACTTTGTAATGACCCGGACCCAAACAGCCACCCGAACAGTGCTAAATGGGTCGGGTGCTACTACTTTAGGTGCACCTACCCGAATTCCAAAGGATGGTGACTAGAAGCAAGGGTCTGAAAGGTATAGTGTGGAGGCTATACTCTCTCGGAGGATAATAATAATGGTACCGGTCGGAGTATAATAATAAAGTTGCAGCAGAATAAAGGACTCAGCAGACTCGAACTAGACCTGCAAAGTGGAAGCACATTCAATATCAATAAACAGCGGATGCAATAAATATAACAACAACATTGGAAATAAACACAACAGCATGCTGATCACATGTAACTACTACTGAACAAAAAAAACATACATCCAAATAAGGTCATACATATCTAAATATAAAGGGCGCCAATGGATAACCAACTGTAGATATAAACAAGCATGCTAATACAGGAAAGTACTCAAAACATAGTAATTCCAGATAGGCAAGACCTCAAGGTCCATACCATCTCCATGCAATAGCTAAAGCAGCCCATCTCCTGAAGATGGCCTCTATAATGCATGTAAATCCATAAAGTCTGCACGTTTCCTGAAAGACCCGTGTAGGTTGTGAGACAAATCTCAGTAGGATACCACCTAACAGTGCGTACATAATATAAGTGTTTAAGAAGGAATGCATTTATAAGCAAAGAAGTAAACAGAATGATGGAAAAATAAACACAAAGTCCATTGGTGCTCAGCAGCCACCATGGAGTGTCACCTGCTTCAACCAACGACGGAATCTCTGTCATGTAAACCGGTACAATGTGCCCCCTGACACAACGTGTCTCAAGTACCGACGTCCCAAAGGTATGCTTGAGAAATAGTAACCCGGAGGAACAGTGATGCCTGACCTCAATAAGTAACCAGAGGGATATCAATGTCTGCCCCCAAAATAAGTAGCCAAAGGAATACCAATGTCTGCTCTCAAAATAAAGTTTCCAGAGGGAAAGTGATATCTTCCTTAAAATAATGACGAGACTCTGTCCCCAACCAGATAGCCTCAATGTTATCCCTTGAACGCTCCTCACCTTCCACATGGCTTCCGATAGCAAGCACCCCCAAACTGATAATACCTAGACTGTAACTAATGGGGGCCTCTACCCACACGAGTGGTCAAAACAACCTCATCACAGAGTCTCTCTGTGTTCACACTACTCAAAGTTTCTGGGTGAGCTGTAATCACCAAAATAGTACCCAAGCCATAACACCTCTAACACCTCCTGTCTCTGCGACCATACCACTCATGTATGATGGTATCGCCATCCCAGTGACCCGGGCCATGCCTAACCTGACAGTCATCATGCCTCAAACCGACGCCCATGATGCCCAATCCTGTGGTCAGAACCACCCAACGTAACCCGGTCCAAGCCCAACCTGTGATCAACATCACTCAACAATACCCAGGACATGTCTATCACAACCCGAAGGTTCCAGTATATGAGATATCACACATCACATATATAATCACAGTGGAAAACATTTAATAGGAAAGACAAAAAAAATAGTTAAATTACACTAGCAAGGTGATGTCCCACACCAACACTGAGGTCTTGAGATCCTCAAACAATTCATATCAGGCTTAGTAACTCAACATAAGAGATAAAACATCATATTCAAATCATAACCATTTTGGATTTCGCTGTCCAAAATGCCCTAATTGAGCAACAGCCCTTCACCCTACCTTGCTCAAGGAAAATAGGTAAAGGTCATGCCCAAAGGCATCCCACGGGTCTAATAAAAAAGTTATTATGCAATATCAGATAAAAATGGGCCCCACTCAAAATAACTGAAAACATGTCGAAGGAAGCACCACCCAAATGACCACGAAAACACAAAAAGAGGTATGCACCACCTACCTGAGACTAGTACAATGCTAACACTCTAATAATAACCTCCAATTAGGTCTAAAACGTGGTAGATCTAGAAAACAATCAAAACCGCTCAAACCCCAATAACTCGTTCTAGAAAAGAAATCAAGAGAAAGAGATCTAGAGGAATCAAGGCCTTACTGAGGGGGTTCCAACAGATCAAACGGTGTTTGAAATGAAGTTTAGATGGATAATCCAGAGCAGAGACAAGGTTCAGCCGACTATCCCTGATCAAACCCATTGAGGGGTTTGTGTTCTGCCTCAAAACGAGGCTACTGTCCATTTTAGCAAAAAAAAAGAAAATACACAGTGTGTACTTTAAGTGCACAGCGTGTATCATTTTATTGTTCATAAGACAGCCGATATTTCACCGACATACTTTCTAGAACCTACTGACATGAGTACACGGCGTATACCAAGGGGTACACGGTGTGTACTTAGTTTTTCTTCTATTCCTCTCCGAATTACCGATACATCATGTATATCCCACATACATGGCTAGGCTACATGGCGTGTCCAAGAAGTACATGGTGTGTACTTGGTTAAACTCTTCAAGCTGGCCAACAGGCCTACACGCCATTATGGCCTCCACATGGTCACAGGTACACGATGTGTCAATAACTACATGTCGTGTAGTAAGAAATTACTACAAGGTCATCCCACAGCATGTACTCATTGAGCACACGGTCGGCACTCGCCTAACCCATACACAACATGTACCTTAGAGTACATGGCGTGTAGTCTCGAAATTTCCAGAAGCTGCCCAATTTCTCTAGTTTTCTGAGGGAAAAGTCAAAAAATCGAACATGGTCGGGATTTTGACCAGTTCTAAAAACTCGGGTTCTTAAAAAACTCATCAAAATCCCTAGAATAAACTTTAATTAATTGTCTCATGTTCTTGAAAATATTCCATCATTGATCTACTTCTCTTTCTAAATGATAGATTAAAAACTGATTTTTCATTATCCAGACACTGTAAAATGGAAATTTTATTTTTAATGGTAAGGATTCATTACTAAAAAACTAGTGGATCAAAATAAAGTAGAAGTTTCCTCATGATGTACAAAAGAGAATTTTATTCCTCTTTTGATCGTTTAGTGGCTCACCATGATTCAAAGCCTGAGAAAATTGTGTGATCATAATAATAAGATTTTGAATTCTAGCCTCGATAACATTTTTCTACTCAGGAGGGAAGTGATTTAATTTTATATTTTATTAAACATAAACACGGTTTATTTAGGATCCATCCATTTACTAAAACCAATAATTATAGTGTTAGGAATTTTAATCATAGTGGAAAACAACACAATCATAATAATAACTTATGGGATGTCTAAATCACAACACCTTATTTTCAATATATGAAACCTTGGGATTAACCTAAGTTTCTCCTAGTCATTATTCAAATCCTTCATGATGGTTTGAAAATATTTTGTGAATTTCTAAAAAGTATCCCCTAGGAGTGTCAATCTAGGTGAGTCTTAATGCCTTCTTTCATGCACTATGGGATGATCAAGTCCATCTCAATACATCGTTTCAGAGTTATTACTCTTTAGTACATATGTAATAGAGATATATCCACTTTTAGTATCTATATGGGGATATAATTTCTTGTAAACCACTCGATCAATCCTTTACCAACATTCTAGGACATTTTCCGATACTAAGTCTCATCCTTAGACTTATAAGTAGATATATCCCTAGACATATCCATGGAAATATTCCTACAGACCTCACTACTATTTTCTCGTCCAAGTTTCCAGGGGTAAACTAAACCTTTCCTATGATACCAACTATAGAGTCCATAGCTTCTCATACAAAAATATCACATATTTTGATATTTGTATTCCAACAATTCACAAATACACACCCAAGGACTGTAATGATTTAGTTCTTTTTCATACTAGGTAGATAATATACTTATTTAGGGAAATATCTTTGACATATTTATTATATATCTTCCCCTTTTATAATCTTTATAAGCATACCATACTTAAAACCTTTCTTCATAACATGGTTAAAGGAAACATAATAAGGGTGATCTCAGATTCTCAGTAAAGGAATAAAAGTGAGATGCCTATATAACAACGGAATATGGGTATAGGATTATGAGAATATCTTTTGAAAACCGTACAGTATATATCATAGAGCATAAACATTAATTATTTCATAAATCATGGAAGTTCGTAAGACATGAATCATATGGAATCCAATAACATGAGCTGTGATAGCATAACATTCCCATAATACAAAGATTTGTTTTTTTATGATAAAGATGGAGGCTAGGCCTCTTTTATTAGAAGCAATTAAAATAAAGGCACTGAAGAGGGAGAACGGGAAAACAAGGAAAAACCCAAAACAGGAAAACAAGGCAAATCCCAAAACAAAAACTATTTGTTTAATTTTTTCACCAGTCGCTTGATTAGCCTTTTTTCTTCTTCTTGAAGTGTGTTCAACTCTGCCCTTCCACGACCTCATCCCCGACCTCTCGATATCCCCCTACTTTAATTCACCCTGCTTGAGAGAGATTAAAGCCTTTCATAAAGCGTCTCAGCATTAGTGCTCTCAGAGTCAGAGCTATCCTATTTTCTTTCTTTATCAGGAGAGTCATTTTTGGTCATTGACGACAACATTCCTTCCACCTATATTGCATTAGCCTGATCCATAGTCTCATGGTGAGTTTTCTCATCAAGAGAGCTCAAAATTGAACCCTGCATCTCACTAGTATCATGGATAGTCTTATTACAAGAAGAATAATTATTACCTGGAATGGACAGCCCAACCACCGTGGGGGTAACAACCGAAGACTGTGTCTTCTTGTAGTAGACAAGCTAGAATCCTTCATCATCCACTTTTCGATTACCGGAGTCATCCATATTTTTATATGAGAGTTGATGATTCATCTCATGTTGGACTTCTTCTCTAACTTGCTCTGCAGACGAGTCATCATATTGAGGAGTTAAACAAGATTACTGTGAAACCACACATTTTCCTTTGCTAGAAGCATCAACATTGTGAACCTTCTCCCCTTCCGCACAAATTTTATCCCAAGACTTCATCTTATTTTCAGAGGTGGAGGCATATACAGGAGGGGATCCACTTCGGTGATCACCCTTCCCATCAACTAGTTGATTAGTTGTCTCCTCATGAGAAGCACCATGTGACACTTTCTTCTACTCAGTAAAGTCAACAGCAATACCCAGACCATCAATACTCTTGCAAAGATATTTTTCATTCTCATGCTGCAATAGAGGAATATCAGTTTTCTGAGCAAAGGCATTCTTGCTCTTCTTGATACAATTACTCACATTATGACCATGCAAATCACAAAAGGTGAAAATAATGGAACATCGAAAAAAAGATAAGTCGTGAACAATAACATTGCAGTCCTTATAGAATTTACGCATTTTTTCATAAACTATCTTCAGCTCAATAATATCATCATCAGTTGCAAGAATTACCTTGTCAACAAGATTTGATCCCAATTCAACCTCAACCAAGAATCTGGAAAAATGACCAAATCGAGCTATCTCTGTTTCCTTGTCAATTTTAATTGGAATGCAGATAGATAAATAAATATCATACAATATTTTAGGATGCCAGAGTATCCAATTTATCCCATAAACTCTTACCCAAATTTTAGTTGTAGTGTTACCAACCTACAAGGGATTGAACTTATTATCCCATTCACGCAAGTGAATAATTCCATGTTTGAGCACGATGGAACCAAAACCCCATGCTCGGATTTTCAAATCTTCAGTGGGGAAAAGCATATGGAAGTATCCCCGACCAAGCGAGACACACTTCCATGATGAGAAACCCCAAATCAATGAAATTCTTTCATTGAGTTCATCAATTTTCGGAGGTTGAGAACCTTTAGGAAGAAAGCCGAGCAATAATTGAAAACTCACCCATTTTGAGCTGTTCTGAAATCGCAACAGGATCAGCTTTGATGTGTGCTATGTTTCCTTTTCTTCGAATGGAAGAATCAATCCCACTTTTGAGACTCGCAAAGGAGCGTTTAGCAGATATTTGTGAAAATAAGCATAGAAAATATTATGTCAAGGCTACCCACCAAGAAATTCATAACACATTAGTCTTTTTCTAACCTCCCATGTACCTACTTTGGTCTTGTTATAACCTCTTATATACCCTATATTTCAAGTATAGGATAACCTAACATGGACCCTTATAGATTATATAACATTAATCATTACCTAATGCATTGTATGGAGATATAGATCCCACTTATTTTTGGTTATAATGTAACCACCATCCTGGGTTATAAATTACACACCATAAGATAAAGAAAACCATATATATCAAAACACATGAAAATAAATGTGATTCATAAAACATTTCATTATAGCATAATTCAGGGAAAATAAATATATTTCATAAAAATTTCACCATCATAAACCTAAACAATTTTGGGAATTAATAAGAATGGTATCTTTAGATCATATCCCTAATAAAACATAAGTAGCATGAAAGTATTTCATCTTAGTTGTAATATTATTTTGAAGGTCACTTGGAACATTTCTTGAGAAAAATGGACTTTCCACTTTGAAAACCACTTTTTAAAACAAAATACATTTCTAAAATAATTTTTGTTGAAAATAAAATTGGAAACTTATAAAGAATTATTTAAAAATAATTTAAGACATTTCTCAAGGAAACTTTCCAATCCACTTTGAAAAAACACTATTTAAAAAATTGAAAAATTTCAAAATCCTTTTCCTTGAATATAACCATGGAAAATTATAAAGTAATATTTAAAAATCATTTGATGCGTTTCTTGAGGCAAATGCCCTTTCCATTTTTAAAAAACACTTCTTAAAATATAAAACATTTGAAAAATATTTTATTTGAAAATAATCTTTGAATATTATAAATTAATCATAAAGATAATATGTTGGGCATAAAGTCCGAAAATAAAATTCATGTATTACACTTTAAAACAAATATTCCTTCCAAATTTTTAGTAGAATCTAAATTGGCCTTATTTTGAAAATGACATGATATTCCTTTTAAAAAATATAAAAAAACAAAAAAAGGTAAAAATGAATTTAAATTATCCTAGCTGATCATTAAAAAACATTTGATAAAATTTTTAGAAAACATTCATACGAAATAAAAAAATCCTTTTTGAGCGAAGATAAAAACAAAATTTGTCTTTATTTAACACTATTGTTTTGAAATTATGACTACATAAAGTGGTGAAAATGAAGGGAAAACATTTCTTCTCAATAAATAACCTTATGGGAAGAAAATTCAGGACTTTATTTAGATATTGAACTTAATATTGCCTCATCATAATCATTAATATAAATAATCATCATAAATGATTATATTATATCATAAAACCAATACCACTTTGTTAACATTGAATTGTAAGCCCTATAAAGGAATAAAATTAAATGAAACTTAAAAAATAATGTGAATAAATAAATTCATGGTTTTAAATTTCAAAGGGAATATATATACACATCATAAAATAATATAGGAGTATAACATAATGTATTTCCCTAAGAATACAAATTGAGATAAAAAATATCTTATAATAAGTCTCTACTTCCTCTATACACCTTCAAACCTTCTCTTCTTCAGATACACTCTTTAGGTTTACACCTCAATCATTATGAAGAGGGTTTAACAACAAAATTTGACCTATATTATGAGATTATGGAATTGATTAATGGTTTTGTTTAGTTATTGGATTAACCATAGGGTTTTGTAAGTGTGAAAAGGATAGGATAGAGGTGGAATTATAATAGTTGGGGAGAGTACATGCATGAATTTTTTTAAAATAATAATTTGTAACTAGATTTTTCATATGAAAAGGGATAAATAATTGTCCATTCATGAACATTATAGGGTATTAGATTGAAATATGGCTATAAAATTGGTGTTGGAAATGTTTCTAGGGCATTTTACCCCTTATATTTCTAGTTTTACCATTGTAAAATTGTTTTAACCTCAACCGCTGATAATAATTTTTACTACTTTTACAATTCAATATGGTAAAAAATTATTTAAAATTATTAGATAATAGAAATTATTCTTATTTCAAATAAGGAATCCATTTTTCCAAATTCCATTCACATAAGTGTAAAATATTAATTTAAAATTAATCTTGTATATGCAATGAGAAAATGGTTTTCCAATGATAAAATTTTTAAATGATTAAAATTTCTTTATAACAACATTCTTTATAAAATTGATTTAAATGATTTAAATTGTATTAATAAATATAAAATTGCACTATTTTTACTTTTAAACCCATATTAAAATAATTTCAATGTTTTTAAATTAATTAAATGAAAATACAATTATTTACAAAAACATGCATTTTTCACTATTTACTATAACTTTTATCTTTATAGAAAATTCCCAAAAAAATAAACTCAAGTTAATTTTTAAATTATAATTTCAAAAACTAAGTTCAAATTTTTTAAATAAATTTCATAAAATCTTTAAATTCATAATTTTAAAATAAGTGTGCCGAATGAGACAAAACTGGTTTTTAAAAAAATACATTTTTTAAGTGTAAAAGTGGATTTATTATTATATATTTTTCATAAGAAATGTAAGATAAAAGTTAAAATTTTTAATGAATATATAATATATAAATTTCATTAAAATCATTCATCAAAATTAATTTTTTAATTAATTTATTTAAAACACATTTCTGTACAAAAAAATAGTTTTCAAAAAAAGTCTTCCATTATTTTCAAATGGTTCTTGTTATAATTTTAAACAATTAGACACCAAAGAATTAATTTTAAATGAATTTTTAAACAATTTATTTTTATAATTTACTTAATGATATTCATACCCACCATTTCAATGGATGGGCTTTAATTTTTGTATTAATTAATAATATTTTAATAGTATGTCATATTTTGTTAAAAACCATCCTTTCATGTAACATAAGATATCAAAGAAAATAAATTTTTTTGAAGAAACAACTATAAAATCTTGTTGCCTTAGAAGAGTGATAGAACCCTGCCAAGAAATGGAGACCCGCCCTGGGTGGTGGAAATTATCACATCACCCTCCCTTCTCTGTATTGTGGGCATCCTTCAATGGAATTATCTTTATTTACCAACCCATTACTTCTCCAAAACATCCCTCATATACATATTAACCAAAATCATCCATATCTTCACCTTGGGGCCCTAAATATTTATCTCAGCCTCCAAGAGTTATTTGAGGCATCTTATCTCCATGGATTCTCCCAAGTTTAGTTTTTCTGTTGGACGTCCCCAATGTTCAATAACATTGAATGATTCTTTTACATCTCTCATCCTAGATGATGGAAATACTGGTATGGTAAATTTCTTAGTATCTCTATTTAGAAAACCAATGATTGTTCTAGTGATCTTTAGTGGAAATATTATGATGTGGTGATCACCTATGTGTAAACAGTGATGACTTCCCTTGTTGTTTCTATAAACTGAAAAATAGGGAATTAGTTTTCCCTATTAGAAAATATTTCTCCCCTCTATAGCCTCAATAGTGGTATGAGGGGGGGGGGAATGTAATCCATTGGCAGGGTCTAATTCAATGGACATGGTTCAGATCCCAAATATTGTTGTCAATCTTTCTCAGGATACTTGCACAACATTGTGAGTAGGGTATGGTGAGTTATGTACATCTCATTGAACTAGTACCCAATCTAGATCCCATCCAGTGGAGTGCTCTACAACAGACCACTATTGGCATGTGGGACCATGACTTATATCATGCAATTTAACATTTAGAAAAACCTATTATTCTTATGGTGATAGTGCCACGTAAAACATGATCTCATAATTTAATTTCCCTAATAGGTTCTCAATTCTAGGGTTGAGAGAATTAAAAATATTGATGATAAAGGTTATGAAACATTAAAATCCCAAAGAGAAATGTTTCCCTTTGAAGGGAGCATAATTTTTTTCCACTGACTTGATGAAATTTTTTCAGATCTCTTTCGATAGTCTTATGGCATTTAAGGTTCTTCAAGGGCTAGAAGACTCTATTCTAGGAACCTCTAAGTGTGAAGATGAATCTCAAGGTGGAAATATTCCTTATACAGGTTTAAATTTTCAAAGAATGGGGGACTTGACTTGGACTACTATCTTATCAATAAACAAAATAAAAATAGAATCATAAATGACAACTCCCCCTCACCGAAATCAATGGCTAAGAGGTTAGTGATAAACTAACAATGCACAAATCCCAGTGAAGTACCCCCAGTAAAAAGGTAGAGGGAGTCCTCCTAGTGAACATAGAAAGGGAAGGTAATCCCAACCCAAAAATTCTATAAATTGAGGTTACTAATGGATATTATAAAGAATAAGGTCATATGGTGATAAAAATTAAGAGCCCAAAAAAGTTGTAGGATGTTTCCTTAGTTTTGGGAGAGCATGATAGTATTTATTAACTATATTTTTCTACGGCTAACCAGAATCACAACCTAATGTTTCATGAATCGGAGCCTGCTTATGGTGCGATAAAGGATGTAGGAAAGGAGTAATCCACTAAATAAAATTTATTGGATCCCATTATTCACTCTAAATAATGTGTTTTATATTATATTCTCTCTACTAATTCTTCATATGAGGATTAAAATAAAATGATTAAGATATCTCTTTGAGTTTTTCTCAATGAGAACATGAATTGTGGATCAAAATGTAAGAATAAATATTATAATGAGGCTTTAACGAAGGTAATATTATCTATAGGAGTATATTTAGACTTGTTACAAGATGGAATAATACTTAAATAATCTTATCAAGGATGACCCACATAAGAAGGTATCCTCAATTTAACAGAGCTTAAAAAGGTTGAATTATTCTAATACTCTTAAACATTTATAGATGGGTCTTTTGTTATATTTTGAAGTTAGAATTTCCTGTTATCCTATATTTTGTGAGGGTTTCACACTTGGGTTGGTATTCATGAAGGAGTGTGGATGGAATCTTTTTTAGAACCAACGAAAGAGAAGGGTCCTACTTGAGGATGTCCTACCATTTTCCCAGATTCAGATAATCGAGGTACTTTAGGCATGTACTAGCCATGTAACACCCCGACCCAGTTACCCAGATTCTGTGCATTATTACATAACATTGGCATGATCACAAGAAAGATCAAGTCTCAAAATACCAATTAGTTTAGTATCCTTGGAATAACTAGATACATTAATAAAGTTTACATTACATCATAAAATGAAAACTAAAACAATATAGTCTCCATAATCCACACTCTTATCCCCCATACTATCCCTACAGGTCATTCATAAATTACTTCTTCACATCCTGGGAAAAATAAAACATAGAAAAGGGGTGAGCACAAATGCCCAGTAAGGATAAAAATATAGAGGAAACATTCATAAATAAGAATAAACATTTAAGTCAATGTATAACTAAAAAAAGCCTTTTAAACTTGAACTTTAATATAGTATATAAAAAATAAAATGAAATAATTCCATTTACTTATTCACATAGATATTCTACTAATCGAATAATCACATGCAATATCAATAACTACCTTCATAATAATGGAATGCATAATTCCAGACTATCATAACCACATAGCCAAGGCCTCGTGCCAAGAATACAAATAAGATTTTGTCAAGGCCTTGTTCCAAGACACTAGTTTGTCTCATGAGACCTACCGATGCATCAAGGAGCTATAGTGGGCTCCACCCATCACATATTAAGTCCAATGCATTCCCATATGAAAAGGTTTAAACATAACATAAACATTCGTATTAAAACTAGCATAGAAAATGTAAATACTTCATCCATAAACCATGAATGGTATAAAAATAACACATCCATAGTCAAACATATCACAAAATCTTCAATACAATATAGAAGTTTTGTATCATAATAAATCAACTTCAAATAAGCTTAAAATCCATCAAAGGATGTTGACATTGATGAAATCAAAACTCTTTTTAGAGAAATATCTCTTTCTATTTAGAAATCATTTAAGAGTCATATATTTATAAAATAAAACATTTTCTTTGAAAATATTCTTATAATCTTATAAGGGAAGCTTCGATGATTTTATAACGGCAGAAAATAGCTGCACCCACTGTATAAGTTAAAAAACATTCTTACCTTAATTTTGTCGAAAAGGTTAAAAAGGAATTTGTTTGGAAAACGACAGAAATATTCCTTTATAAACTTCATATAAAAAGTAAAAAAGGGTATAAATGACTTTAACCCATAGTCTAGTAAATAGTAAAAAAAATTGAAATACATTTTTAAGAAACATGGATGTAGATGATAAAGAAGTCCCAGTAGATTATTACATAGAAACAACCTCGGATAATTAAGAGATTCTGAAACAAACCCTTACCTTGTAATTTTTCTTGGTTGGGGTAGGTTAACCACTTGTATAATAGTGAAATAATTGTTATTAAATTATACAAGAATCATATATATTAATATGATATCATATATGATCTTTTAACATTTCTTTGTTAATACTATTTTAGAATTATCGTCATTTCGGGTGTTAACAGACAAATTTTCTTTTATATGTTTTGTCATTTAAGCCTTGTTTGTTATGGATAGCTTGTATCTTATTCATATCTAGAATGATATTAAGTCCTTAAAATTTATTATTAATCTTCAAATGAGAATTATACTTGAATGGATATGATGGAGAATGAATCTCATCACATTCATGGAGACAGTAGTCCGTACGTACGCACGAGCGACAATATCATTATTTTGATATTAAAATAATATATAATTGGATGGTATATCATATATACAGAATCATTATCATGTTATATTTATTATTTACATGAATTAAAAATCATTATTATACCCATCCAAATAATAATATATTGAATAACAATTACACCATGACGTGGAGACGGTAAGCCGTACGTACGCGTGTATGGTGACATGTCATTCAAAGGATGGATAGAATAATGAATATGGTTGTACCATATTTATAATACTATTAAAGTATATAGAAGATACTGGATTAATTATTTTAGAATGGGAATAACAAATAAAGAATAAGTTGAAGAAGAAATGAATTTGAAAAAGGGTGGTGAAAACATTACATCTTCTTCGGGTTATTCCTTTTCATTTGATCAAAAGGGATACTTAGGTTGGCTTTCGGATCAAACTAATGCCTCTAGGTTGTAGTGAGGGAAGTTGAGAGAGTATTTGGGCAGGGTTTGTCTGAACCAAAAGGCTTTGGAGGTGTGAATTAATGAGAAGGGGGAGTGCCCTTTTATAAGAGGGGTGAGGGGCACCTTTGGAAAAGCTAGAAATATTATTTTATAATAAATTTATATTCGGTTTCTAATGGATCAAAAGAGTATTATTTAAAGGTTAAGGTGGTTATGGGTCGAAAACAACTCAACCAATAGAATTTAGATAGGTTTGGATCATTATATTAACCTTATCTTTTAGTTTTAACTCTTAGTTAATTAGTCTGACACTTACCATGTCACTTTGTATCCAGATTAAAGGTTAATCTTTGAAAAGTATTGAACTCTATGAAGTTAGTCAAATAAATCATCAATGAGAGGTAGGGGATACATATTCTTTATTTTTATATCATTGATCTCCCTGTAGTCGATACATAACCTCATAGATCCATCTTTCTTTTTAACAAAAAGAACAGGGTCTCCCCATGGAGAAACACTAGGGCGAATAAATCCCTTATTACTCAATTACTCTAGTTGTTTATCTAGTTCAAATAATTCTACAATGGACATTCTATAAGGGGTCTTCGATATAGTCCTAGATCTAGGAATTAAATCAATGGAAAACTAAACTTCTCATTCTGGAGGATGTCCAGGTAAATCTTCCGAAAACACATCTACATATTCTTTCAAAATAGGTACATCCTCTATTTGAACATTCCTTTCCTCACCCACAGTCATTTCATCCTCTTCCTCCCCAATAATTGAATTTAGTTGAGCTATTGGGGGTGGATCTAGATAAGAATTAGGTGGTGACGATTCTGCTCTAAAGATAAGGTGTTCCTTATCATCATCATCAAAAATCGTAGCCTCCTTCTTCTTATAATAAATCTTCGCATCATGATCCGAAATCCAATCCATACTGAGGATTATATCAAACTCAATCATAGGTATTATGATGAGATCAGCAGATAAAGAACATTTATTTGCTCTAATGGGGACTGATTCACAAAACTTTGTTGCAATGATACTTACCTTAGGAGTTTTAACTGACAACTCCCTTGTTAAATCAAATTGAAAATATCTAATTTTCATAGAAAACTGGGAAGATATGAAACAATGCAGTGATCCAGAATCAAATAATGCATTTGGTAAACTTGAGGAAACCATTAAATTACCTTCCACCACGTCTTTCGGAGCTTCTACCTCAGCAGTAGTGATAGCATAAGCTTGGCCTTGATCCCTTGGCCTTTTCTGAGGTAAGTTCCCCTAACGATAAGGACATTCATTTGCATAATGTCCCATCTCCCTTCAATTGTAGCACTGAACATTGGTAGCTTCCTTCTTCCCTTTACAATCACGAGCTTGGTGGCCATTTTTACCACACTTGTAATAAACACCCATTCCCTTCAAGAAAGTACTGGGGTGTTTCTTCCCACATTTACCAAAAGATGGATATTCAACCTTTCACTTCTTCCCCTTATTTCCATTCCCAGATTGATCAGAAGATCTCTTATTCTCTTGTTTTTCTTTAAATTCATAAGACTTAGAGAATTCCTTTTCTATCTTGATAGCACATGAGACAATGTCTTCATACGACGAGAAGGATTGTGAGACTAATGCTCGAGGGAGAAATGTTTTTGACCCATCAAATAAATGATCAATATTACTTCTTGGGTTACGTATATAATCTCCAGCATACCTTTCTAACCTTGTAAAGTTAGCCTCATACATTGCGACATTCTCATCCTCCTTTTGTCTCAGACTCAAAAATTGTCTTTCCATATCTGCTCGATGGTCGTGAGGAAAGTAATTTTCTAAAAACAGATCTTTGAACTCCCTCCATTCCATATTTGATACTCCATCATCTTCCTTCGTGTTTTGAATCAATGACCACCATTGATCAGCATCTCCAGTAAGGCGGTAAACTACCATGATAACTTTTTCCCTTTCACTACTTCCCAAAGCCTGAAATATTTTCTATAGGGAACTTATCCATTTCTCAGCTACTAATGGATTTGTACTCCCATTGAATGTTGGTGGTTGATGCCTCATGAAGTGATCTAACATTGATCCTCCACACTGTGGATCAGGGTGCTCCATACGGGTAAGGTTATAATTCATAACCAGAGTGAGTTGTCTCAGTATGGTGATAAGTTGATCGGCACCAGTTGCATCACCAGCTCCACTATAATTATCATGAGCAGGAGGGAAATCCCTACATGGAGTGTGTGCATTGATACAGTTTCCATTTCTTCCATTAGGCGCCATTTCTAAACAATGGCATAAACTAGATCAGTTTATGAATCAAAATACATAATTCCATACTTATAAAACACTTAACATAAATTGAACTATTTGTGGATATAATCCATAATCATAAAAATGTCTCCTTTGAGGAAGTATATACTCATAAACCCTTAATAATGGTTTTTAAAGAAAATGATAATTATTCTAAGCATATCCCCCGGGAGTGTCATAACCAAGAGTGCAGCAAGGCCCTTTGTCGTGCACCAGTTCCATTCGAGTCTAGATCAAAGCGGTGTATTCGGGTTTTACCCCTAGGTACATCTATACCAGAGTCGCCTCTACCTACTCGTATCCAGACAAGGATGCATTGCTCGGAAAACTCACAAAATCTCTATAATACCAAAATTCTAGGAAGTTCTTCTATACTAATCCTCAAAGTCCATCTTAAATCTATGTGTTCTAATCAGAATTTATCTAAATATAGCTTTCAAGGTTTGTACTAAACTTCCTCTGATACCAACTGTAATGTCCCGACCCCAGTTACCCAGAGTCGGTGCATTATTACATAACATTGGCATGATCAAAAGAAAGATCAAGTCTCGAAAGACTGATTAGTTTAGTAGCCTTGGAAACACTAGATACATTAATAATATTTTACATTACATCATAAAAATGAAAACTACAATAACGTAGTCTCCATTGTCTACACTCTTATCCCCTCATACTATCCTTGCAGGTCATTCATAATTTACTTCTTCACATCCTAGGAAAAATAAAACATAGAAAAGGGGTGAGCTCAAATTCCCAGTAAGGATAACAATATAGCAAAAACTTTTATAAATAATCATAAACATTTAAGGTAATGTATAACTAAAGCAAAAGACTTTTAAACTTCAACTTCAGCATAATATGGAAAAAATAAAATGAAATAATTCCATTTAATTATTCACATGGATATTCTAGTAGTCAAATAATCACATGCAATATCAATAACCACTTTCATAATGATGGAATGCATAATTCCAGACTATCATAACCACATAGCCAAGGCCTCGTGCCAAGACTACAAATAATATTTTGTCAATGCCTTGTGCCAAGACACTAGTTTGTCTCATTAGACCTACCGATGCAATTTTTTTTAGAAGATACTTACGTTTAAAATTGCTAAAATATACTCCAGTGTTTTTCTGAAAACATTATGCAAGCTTATAAAAGCAAAATAACTAATTATGAGACTGCTCGACTAATTACAGGCCATGATGGGTCCTCGCCCAATCCCTTCCTGTCTACCACACTCGAGAGTCAGGTTTTTTGAAAACATTTTTAAGCTTGCGTTAAATACGTATACATTTGCACTGGGTTTTCATATATTTGAGAGAAATATATCTTTTTTGAAATCATTTAAAAATCAAAAAATTTTAAAATAAAACATTTTCTTTGAAAATATTCTTATAAGCTTATAAGGTAAGCTTCGACAATTTTATAACAGCGGAAAATAGCCGCACCCGCCGTATAAGTTAAAAAACATTCTTACCTTAATTCTGTCGAAAAGGTTAAAAAGCACCTTGTTTGGAAAACGACGGCAAGATTCCTTTATAAACCTCTTATAAAAGTCAAAAAGGGTATAAATGACTTAACCCATATTCTAGTAAATAGTAAAAAAAATGTTTTGAAATACATTTTAAAGAAACATGGATTTGGATGATAAAGAAGTCCCAGTAGATTATTATGTATAAACAACCTCGGATAATGAAGAGATTGCGAAATAAACCCTTACCAATTTGGTAACTTACGAAACATACACCCCATAAAAGAGGTATCATACAATTAATATGTAAATACACATAAATTAAATTGTATTACACAAATAATAAAATTATGGGCAGTACATACACCACACAAAAGGTAATAGTGGCAATATGGCATGAATCTCACGGGAATAAGGAGTGAGATGAAAACCCCTTACCTTGTACTTTTCCTTGGTTGAGGGTAGGTTAACCTCCTGTATAATGGTGAAATAATTGTTATTAAATTATAAAAGAATCATATACATTAATATGATATCATATATGATCTTTTAACATTGATTTGTTAATAATATATTAGTATTATCGTTGTTTCGGGTGTTAACTTACTCGTTTTCTTTTATATGTTTTGTTACATAAGACATGTTTGTCATGGATAGGTTGTATCTTAATCATATATAGAATGATATCAAGGCCATAGATAATATTATTAATCATCAAATGAGAATTAGACTTGAATGGATACGATGGAGAATGAATCCCATCGCGTTCGTGGAGACGGTAGTCCGTACGTACGCACGAACAATAATATCATTCTTTTGATATTAAAATAATATATAATTGGATGTTATATCATATATACAGAATCATTATCATGTTATATTTATTATTTACATGAATTACACATCATTATTATACCCATCCATATAATAATTTATTGAATAACAATTACACCACGACGTGGAGATGATAAGCCGTATGTACGCACGTATGGTGACATGTTATTCAAAGGATGGATAGAATACTGAATATGGTTGTACCATCTTTATAATAACATCACAGTATATATAAGATACCCGATTTATTATTTTATAATGGTAATAACAAAGAAAGAAGAAGTAGAAGAAGAAAGGAACTTGAAAAAGGGTGGTGAAATCATTACCTCTTCTTCGGGTTCTTCCTTTTGATTTGATCAAAAGGGCTCCTTAGATTGGCTTTATGACTAAAGGAAGGACTCTAGGATGAAGTTAGGGAAGTTTATAGAGTATTTGGGAAGATTTTGAACGATCCAAATGGCTTTGAAGGTGTGAATAAATGAGAATGGGGAGTGACCTTTTATAAGAGGGGTGAGGGGCACCTTTGGAAAAACTAGAAATATTATTTTATAATAAATTCATATTCAATTTCTAATGGCTCCAAAGTGGATTATTTAAATTTTAAGGTAGGGATAGGTCGAAAACCACTAAACCAATAGAATTTAGACAGGTTTGTGTCATTATATTAACCTTATCTTTTAGTTTTAACTCTTAGTTAATTAGTTTGACACTTACCATGTCACTTTGTATTTTTATATTATATAGTTAATAAACTTACTATATACCTCCAAGAGACCCCCAAGTGGTCCATTAATGAAACACCTATCATGATATAAGTCTCTTTTCCGAGCTTTAGATTTTTAGGAATTGAATATCAATTAATAATATAATATTTGTTTTAAAAACTCTTTTATGTCAATTTTCACACTATTTGAAAAATTGATTTTTGTGAAACTCATAACAGAATGATTACTTCGAAAAAAGTTAATTAAATCATTCCTAACATGCCATATTAACCTATAAAATTAGTTTAATTCATAAAAAGTCTCAAATTATATTTATTTGTGTATTTATAATATCAATTATTTTAATTTTTCACTATTACGGTAATTACTGCATCATCATTGGGTCGTAAATAAATTAAATTATTTAATGTCTAAAAATTATATATAAAATACCATTATATAGGAAAGATTTTTATATTTCTAATGGATATTTACAATCTAATTTATCTTATGTATAACCCTATATTAAAAATTATTTAGTAAATAAACTTTGATTTTAACTCTTTTAACTCTTATTTGAATTAAATAATAATAAATGTCCTAATCTAATCCAAGTGGACCTAAATGATAATATTTTATTCCTAAGGTTGTTTTTGTTCGAATTAACCTTATCCAATAGAATTAGGACATGTGTTAGGGTAATATTAATATCATTTTTACCCTTAATTACCCTATTTACTTTTAACTGTGGTAAATAAAAGTAAAAAGTTACGATTCATCAAAACTGATTTTCATCTCAATTAACCACATTTTTGTCCCTGATATTAACTGTGTCTCTCGGATTTTTGAAATTCCACTCACAAAAGCGGTAAAATTAAGTTTTATGAAAAATTCAGTTTTTTTTACTACCACTTAGTGGTTTCACTATTCATCAAAAAATGAAGTTTTTCAGAAAAATACCAAAAATTAACCCTAGGATAATTTTGATATTACGAATCCAAAAATGAAGTCCATTTTGAAAAATAAAATTTATAAATTTCAAAAAGTGGGTATTACTATTCATAACAGCTAGTTTGATTGGTTGTGGTGTGTTAGAACTCGATGTTGCGTACAACACACGCTATTGCATTATTCAAAGAGAAGCGTACCATAAAAGCTTGGGGTGTTACATTCTCCCATCCTTCAAATAATTTCTTCTTCGAAATTTCTAGAATACTACCACATGAAAAGACTTGGGTGGTTCTTCATCATAAGTTCCTCGGGTTCCCATGTTGCCTCTTCCATCCTATGGTTTCTCCACAAGACTTTTACCAGAAAAGTCGTCCGGTTTCCCAGTACTTGTTCTCTCATATCAAGAATCTTGACAGGCTCTTGGCAATAAGACAGATCGAGTTCCAGTTCTAATTCCTCATAGGTGAGTACATGCGTTGGGTCAGGCATGTATTTCCTCAATAGTGATACGTGGAACACATCGTGAACTTTGGAGAGAATTGGCGGCATTGCCAATCAGTAAGCTACAGCCCCAATTCATTCTAGAATTTCGAAAGGTCCGATGTACCTGGGACTCAGTTTACCTTTCTTACCAAAATGTATGACTCCCTTCCATGGAGATACCTTCAGGAAAACATGATCACTGACTTGAAATTCCAAATCCTTCCTTCGATTAATGGCATAGCTCTTCTACCTACTTTGAGATGCTTTGATATGGTTTTGGATTACCTTCACCTTTTCTATCGTTTCCTCCACCAGTTCTGGGCCTACAAGTTTTCCTTCACCAACGTCATCCCAACAGGTTGGTGTGCGACATCTCTTTCAATATAACGCTTCATATGGTGTCATCTGAATACTCGAATGGAAGCTATTGTTATAGGAAAATTCTACCAGAGGTAAATATTGATCCCACATACCCTGAAATTCAAGTGAGTAGAATCTCAACATGTCTTCTAAGGTTTGAATAGTTTATTCTGATTGCCCATCTGTTTGAGGGTGCTAGGCAGTGCTCAGATGAAGTTCAGTATCCAAGGCTTTCTGAAGACTTTTCCAGAATCTTGAAGTAAAATGGGGATCACGATCAGAAACAATCGATAGGGGTACTCCATGAAGTCTCACCACTTCATTAATATATAGTCTTGCTAGACGTTCCAGTGGTAGATCTTCTCTTATAGCAAGAAAATGTGCTGACTTGGTAAGACGATCAACAATAACCCATATTGCATCGTTCCTTCTAGGAGTCTTTGGTAGCCCCATGACAAATTCCATCGTAATATTGTCCCATTTCCACTCCAGTATGGGAAAAGGTTGCATGACTCCTCCAGGATGTTGCCTTCCAGCTTTCACTTGTTGACAAACCATACATCTTGACACAAAATCAGCAATCTCCCTCTTCATGTTGTCCCACCAAAAATTTTCCTTCAAATCTCTATAAATTTTGGTTCTCCTAGGGTGTATAGAGAAATTGTAACTATGGTCATCATCTAGCAATTCCCTTTTTAGATCAGGTATATTGGGAACACAAAGTCTCTTCTTGAATTTCAAAATTCCATCTCCATACACAAAGTCTCTCAATCTCCCATCATTCACTGCTTTAATCTTCTTTTGAAATTCTTCATCATCGGTCTGAGAACTCTTAATACTTTCTAGTAAAGATTGTTTGGAAACCATTTGAAAAAGAATTGATGTTTCACCTTCCTTGGTTATTCCCATGTCCATCTTTACTAGATCCATGAAAATTGGATCCCTTTTAATTCTCATATTGTTCAAAACTCCATGGTCATTTCTACTCAAAGCATCTTCCACCTTGTTTGCTTTCCTCGGGTGGTAGTGTATTGTACAATAATAATCCTTGAGTAATTCAATCCATCTCCTTTGCCTCATGTTAAGTTCTTTTTGTGATAAAATATACTTCAAACTCTTGTGATCAGTATAAATATCACATTTTTCACCATAGAGGTAGTGCCTCCATATCTTCAAAGAAAATATCACTTCTGCCAACCCGAGATCATGAGTAGGATAGTTTTGTTCATTAATTTTCAAATGTCGTGATGCATAGGCAATAACCCTATCATTCTGCATAATAACACAACCAAGTCCTTTCTTCGATGCATCACTATAAATAACGAACCCATCATTACCCGATGGTAGGGTCAATATAGGTTCATTGACTAATCTTCTCATCAGTTCTTCGAAACATTCTTCACACTATTTTGTCCAAACAAATTTAACCCCTTTACGTGTGATCTTCGTTAATGGGTTAGCCAATAGGGCAAAATTCTGGAAGAAACGTCGATAATAACCTTCCAAACCAATAAAACGGCGTACCTTAGTTATACTCGTAGGTGCTGGAAATTCTTGGATTTCCTTGGTCTTAGAAGGATCAACAAAGATTCCATCTTTATAGACAATATGGCCAAGAAAAGAAGTCTTCTGAAGCCAGAATTCACACTTTCTAAACTTCCCATATAATTCATGTCTTCTCAGAGTCTTCAGGATAATGCACAAGTTATTTTCATGATCTTCGTAGATTTTGGAGTATACCAAGATATCATCAATAAATACCACCACAAATTCATTGAGATATTACTCGAAAACTCTATTCATCAGATCCATGAATATAGAGGTTTCATTAGTCATTCCAAAAGGCATTACTGTAATCTCATAATGCCCGTACCTAGTTCAAAATGTTGTCTTCGTAATGTCTTCCTTCTTCACACACAACTGATGGTATCCAGATCGAAGTTCAATCTTTGAAAAGTATTGAGCTTCATGCAGTTGGTCAAATAAATCATCAATGGAAGGTAGAGGATACTTCTTCTTTATTTTTATAGCATTGATCTCCCTGTAGTCGATACATAACCTCATAGATCCATCTTTCTTTTTAACAAAAATAACAGGGGCTCCCCATGGAGAAACACTAGGGAGAATAAATCCCTTATTACTCAATTCATCTAGTTGTTTCTTTAGTTCAACTAATTCTACAGTGGCCATTCTATAAGGGGTCTTCGATATAGGAATTGATCCAGGAATTAAATCAATGAAAAACTTAACTTCTCGTTCTAGAGGATATCCAGGTAAATCTTCCGGAAACACATCTACATATTCTTTCAAAACAGGTACATCCTCTATTTGAACATTCCTTTCCTCACCCAGAGTCATTTCATCCTCTTCCTCACCAATAATTGAATTTAGTTGAGCTACTGGGGGTGGATATAGAAAAGAATTAGATGGTGATGATTCTTCTCTAAAGATAAGGTGTTCCTTATCATCATCATCAAAAATCGTAACCTCATTCTTCTTACAATAAATCTTCGCATCATGGTCTGAAATCCAATCCATACCGAGGATTATATCAAACTCAAACATAGGTATGACGATGATATCAGTGGATAAAGAACATTTATTTGCTCTAATGGGGACTGATTCAAAAAAAATTGTTGCATTGATACTTCCCTTAGGAGTTTTAACTGACAACTCCCTTGTTAAATCAAATTGGAAATATCTAATTTTCTTAGAAAACTAGGAAGATATAAAACAATGCGATGATCCGGAATCAAATAATGAATTTTCTAAACTTGAGGAAACCAATAAATTACCTACCACCACGTCTTTCAGAGCTTCTACCTCAGCAGTAGTGATAGCATAATCTTGGCCTTGATCCCTTGGCCTTTTCTGAGGTAAGTTCCCCTGGCGCTTAACACATTCATTTGCATAATGTCTCATCTCCCTGCAATTGTAGCACTGAACATCGGTAGCTTCCTTCTTCCCTTTGCAATCACGAGCTTGGTGGCCATTTTCACCACACTTGTAACAGACACCCATTCCCTTCAAGAAAGTACCAGGGTGTTTCTTCCCACATTTACCACAAGATATATATTCAACCTTTCCCTTATTCCCCTTATTTCCTTTCCCAGATTGATCAACAGATCTCTTCTTCTCTTGTTTTTCTTTAAATTCATAAGACTTAGAGAATTCCTTTTATGTCTTGATAGCACATGAGACAATGTATTCATATGACGAGAAGGATTGTGAGACTAATGCTCGATAGATAAATAGTTTTAACTCATCAAAGAAACGATCAATTTTACTTCTTGGGTTACGTATATAATCTCCAGCATACCTTACTAACCTTGTAGAGTTAGCCTCATACTTTGCGACATTCTCATCCTCTTTTTGTCTCAGACTCAGAAATTGTCTTTCCATATCTGCTCGATGGTCGTGAGGAAATTATTTTTCTAAAAAATGATCTTTGAACTCCCTCCATTCTATATTTGATACTTAATCATCTTCCTTCGTGTTTTGAATCAATGACCATCATTGATCAGCATCTCCAGTGAGGCGGTAAACTGCCATGATAACTTTTTCCCTTTCACTACTTCCTAAATCTTGGAATATTTTCTCTAGGGAACTTATCCATTGCTCAGCTACTAATGGATTTGTAATCCCATTGAATGTTGGTGGTTGCTTTCTTATGAAGCGATCTAACATTGATCCTCCACGCTATGGATCAGGGTGATCCATATGGGTAAGGTTATTATTCATAACCTGAGTGAGTTGTCCCAGTATGGTGATTAGTTGATCAGCACCGATTGCATCACCAGCTCCACTATAATTATCTTGAGAAGGAGGTAAATCCCTACATGGAGTGCGTGCATTGATATTATTTCTATTTCTTCCACTAGGCGCCATTTCTAAACAATGGCATAAACTAGATCAGTTTATGAATCAAAATACATAATTCCATACTTATAAAACACTTAACATAAATTGAAATATTTATGGATATAATCCATAATCATAAAAATGTATCCTTTTAGGAAGTGTATACTCATAAACCCTTCATAATGGTTTGTAAAGAAAATGATAATTATCCTAAGCATATCCCCCGGGAGTGTCGTAACCAAGAGTGCATCAAGGCCCATTGTCATGAACCAGTTCTCGTTCGAGTCTAGCTCAAAGCGGTGTTTTCGGGTTTTACCCCTAGGTACATCTGTGCCAGAGCCACCTCTACCTGCTCGTATCCATACAGGGATCTATTTCTCGGAAAACTCCCAAAATCTCAACAATACCAAAAATTATAGAAACTTCTTCTATACTAATCCTCAAAGTCCATCTTAAATCTATGTGCTCTAATCAGAGTTTTTCTAAATCTTGCTTCCAAGGTTTGTACTAAACTTCCTCTGATACCAACTGTAACGTCCCGACCCCAGTTACCCAGAGTCGGTGAATTATTACATAACATTGGCATGATCAAAATAAAGATCAAGTCTCGAAAGACCTATTAGTTTAGTAGCCTTGGAAACACTAGATACATTAATAAGATTTTATATTACATCATAAAAATGAAAACTACAACAACATAGTCTCCATAGTCTACACTCTTATCCCCTCATACTATCCTTGCAGGTCATTCATAATTTACTTCTTCACATCTTGGGAAAAATAAAACATAGAAAAGGGGTGAGCTCAAATGCCTAGTAAGGATAACAATATAGAAAAAAAATTTATAAATAATTATAAACATTTAAGGCAATTTATAACTAAAACAAAAGCCTTTTAAACTTGAACTTCAGCATAATATGGTAAAAATAAAATTAAATAATTCCATTTACTTATTCACATGGATATTCTACTAGTCGAATAATCACATGCAATATCAATAACCACTTTCATAATGATGGAATGCATAATGCCAGACTATCATGACCACATAGCAAAGGCCTCGTGCTAAGACTACAAATAAGATTTTTTCAAGGCCTTGTTCCAAGACACTAGTTTTTCTCATGATACCTACCGATGCAATTTTTTTTAGAAGATACTTACGTTTAAAATTGCTAAAATATACTCCAGTGTTTTTCTGAAAACATTATGCAAGCTTATGAAAACAAAATAACTAATTCTGAGACTGTTCAACTAATTACAGGACATGATGGGTCCTCTTCCAATCCCTTCCTATCTACCACACTCGAGAGTCGGGTTCTCTGAAAACATTTTTAAGCTTGCGTTAAATACGTATACATTTGCACTGGGTTTTCATATATTTGAGAGAAATATCTCTTATTGAAATCATTTAAAAATCACAAAATTATAAAATAAAACATTTACTTTGAAAATATTATTATAATCTTGTAAGGGAAGCTTCGACGATTTTATAACGGTGGAAAATATCCACACCCTCCGTATAAGTTAAAAAACATTCTTACCTTAATTCTGTCGAAAAGGTTAAAAAGCACCTTGTTTGGAAAATGACGGAAATATTCCTTTATAAACCTCTTATAAAATTCAACAAGGGTATAAATGACTTAACCCATAGTCTAGTAAATAGTAAAAAAAAAATTTGAAATACATTTTTAAGAAACATGGATTTGGATGATAAAGAAGTCCCAGTAGATTATTACGTATAAACAACCCCGGATAATGAAGAGATTGCGAAATAAACCCTTACCAATTTGGTAACTTACGAAACGTACACCCCATGAAAGAGGTATCATACAATGAATATGTAAATACACATAAATTAAAGTGTACTACACAAATAATACAATTATGGGCAGTACATACACCACACAAAAGGTAATAGTGGCAATATGGCATGAATCTCACGGGAATAAGGAGTGAGATAAAAACCCCTTACCTTGTAAATTTCATTGGTTGAGGGTAGGTTAACCTCCTTTATAATGGTGAAATAATTGTTATTAAATTATACAAGAATCATATACATTAATATGATATCATATATGATCTTTTAAGATTGATTTGTTAATAATATCTTAGTATTATCGTTGTTTCGGGTGTTAACTTATTCAATTTATTTTATATGTTTTGTTACGTAAGTTGTGTTTGTCAGGGATAGGTTGTATCTTAATCATATCCAGAATGATATCAAGTCCTTAGACAATATTATTAATCATCAAATGAGAATTAGACATGAATGGATACGATGGAGAATGAATCTCATCGCGTTCGTGGAGACGGTAGTCCGTACGTACGCACGAGCAATAATATCATTCTTTTGATATTAAAATAATATATAATTGGATGTTATATCATATACACAGAATCATTATCATGTTATATTTATTATTTACATGAATTAAACATCATTATTATACCCATCCAAATAATAATTTATTGAATAACAATTACACCATGACGTGGAGACGGTAAGTCGTATGTACGCACGTATGGTGACATGTTAAAGGATGGATAGAATACTGAATATGGTTATAACATATTTATAATAACATCACAGTATATATAAGATACCGGAGTTATTATTTTATAATTGTAATAACAAAGAAAGAAGAAGTGGAAGAAGAAAGGAACTTGAAAAAGGGTGGTGAAATCATTACCTCTTCTTTGGGTTCTTCCACTTGATTTGATTAAAAGGGCTCCATAGGTTGTATTTCTGATGAAAGGAAGGCCTCTAGGATTAAGTGAGGAAATTTTATAGAGTATTTGAACAGATTTTGGCCGAGCCAAATGGCTTTGATGGTGTGAATTAATGAGAAGGGTTAGTGCCCTTTTATAAAAGGGGTGAGGGGCACCTTTGGAAAAGCTAGAAATATTATTTTATAATAAATTTATATTCAGTTTCTAATGGCTCCAAAGTGGATTATTTAAATTTTAAGGTGGGGATAGGTCTAAAACCACTCAACAAAACGAATTTAGACAGGTTTGGGTCATTATATTAACCTTATCTTTTAGTTTTAACTCTTAGTTAATTAGTTTGACACTTACCATGTCACTTCGTATTTTTATATTATATTGTTAATAAACTTAATATATACCTCCAAGAGACCCCCAAGTGGTCCATTAACGATACACCTATCATGATATAAGTCTCTTGGCCGAACCTTAGATTTTTAGGAATTTAATATCAATTAATAATATAATATTTGTTTTAAAAACTCTTTTTTGTCAATTTTGACACTATTTGGAAAATTGATTTTTGTGAAAATCATAACAGAATGATTACTTCGAAAAAATTTAATTAAATCATTCCTAACATGTCATATTAACCTAGAAAATTAGTTTAATTCATAAAAAGTCTCAAATTATATTTATTTGTGTATTTATAATATCAATTATTTTAATTTTTCACTATTATGGTAATTACTGCATCATCATTGGGTCATAAATAAATTAAATTATTTAATGTCTAAAAATTATAAATAGAATACCATTATGTGGGAAATCGTTTTATCTTTCTAATTAATATTTACAATCAAATTTATCTTATGTATAACCCTATATTAAAAATGATATAGTAAATAAACGTTGATTTTAACTCTTTTAACTCTTCTTTGAATTAAATAATAATAAATGTCCTAATCTAATCCAAGTTGACCTAAATGATAATATTTTATTCCTAAGGTTGTTTTTGGTCTAATTAACCTTATCCAATAGAATATGGACATGTGTTAGGGTAATATTAATATTATTTTTACCCTTAATTACCCTATTTACTTTTAACTGTGGTAAATAAAAGTAAAAAGTTACTATTCACACAAAATTATTTTCATCTCAATGAACCACATTTTAGTACTTGATATTAACCGCGTCTCTCGTATTTTCAAAATTCCACTCACAGAAGCGGTAAAATTAAGTTTTATGAAAAATTCAGTTTTTTTAACTACCACTTAGTGGTTTCACTATTCATCAAAAAATGAAGTTTTTCAGAAAAATACCAAAAATTCACCCTAGGATAATTTTGATATTCCGAATGCAAAAATGAATTCCATTTTGAAAAATAAAATTTATAAATTTCAAAACGTGGGCATTACTATTCATAACGGCTAGTTTGATTGGTTGTGGTGTGTTAGAACTCGATGTTGCATACAACACACGCTATTGCATTATTCAAAGAGAAGCGTATCGTAGAAGATTGGGGTGTTACAATCCCACATTGTAAAAAGTTGACTATAAGAATTTGGGTTATATGGTCAAGTATATTTTTTAGGCAAAGGTACACTTAGTCAGCTTTCTTACCATGTGGCTAAGCATTTATTTTCTTCTAGTTCATGAGTCTGATGATAGTGTAAGACCAGGGACTTTTGTTGTTGTATCAAAGTTGGTAGAGGGTAAATATATTAGTTTGGATACCCCTTTATTAGAAAGAATATATCACATCCTATTGCATTTATACAATGGGTAGGCTCTAAGGACCTTTTCAAGTATTCAGAGGTTTGATTGCGGCACATTTTTGTTCATATTCATTGTTGAATTTAGTTAGAGTCCCCAATGGTTGATTTACCCCATTTTTACAGAAATTATTAGGGATTCATCCTTTGAACCTGATGCCCAATGAAGTGCTGAGGGCACTGAATGTATTGGGAAAATTCAGATTCTTTCATTTTGGTAATAGACCAACAGGATCATTTTTTGATGATGGTACGGAAAAAATTTACAAGTTGAGGCATGTATGATGGAATCCAGGGATAGTGTGCTATCAACCAGGATTAACCATTAAATCATCTGTGAGGATTATTTACCTTATAGGTTTTTTCTCCAGTTCAAATTTCATAAACAGTCGATCACTTTTCTTCCCACAAATGTTAGGCATGAGAAGCATCCAATGGTATCCCGACAATTGTGGATTCTAATGGCTTTAGAGACATCCAAAATTTCTATTATGCTACCTCCATTAGAGGCATCAGTTGGATTAGAGGCCGGATATGATAAATCTTGGGATTCTTCATACCCTTAGGGGGATTTAACAAAAATAATTTATCGGGTAGCTGCCATGACAACTATTTTTCATATAAAATGTGGTAAAAGGACTAAAGACAAAGATGATGTATTGGCTTCAAGAACTTCTGAACGCTCAAAACATTCTCACAGAATGCCCACCAAGAATACCATGTCCAAAGAAATAACGCCTCCAGCACCGAGGTGATCTAGTTACTGTCATCAAAAAGAGATTATCATTTCATCTACTGATTCTTCTGAAGAAGAAGAAGGGAGGCTTTAAGAGTCCTTCAAATCAAAGGGTGTTGAGTTTTATCTACACACAACTATATCAAAGTTGAATTATGTGTTCCCTTAGAAATCCAATATTGGGAATGCATGACTCGTGAACTCAGGGATACATGGTTGTTTCTCCAATCTTTCCTTCGAATACCAGATGTGGGTGATATTAAAGCAACTTATAATTGTTATCTGGAAAATTATCTGGCTGAATTACAAAAGTATATTACAGAGCTAGATACCTTCATATATGAAACCAATGACCAAATACCATCCTCAAAATTAGTATAAAACAATATGAATCGAGGGATATGTGTAGGAGTAATTGTTCACCCTAAATAGGGATGGGAGATTTATTTTAATACTGAGAATTTATTTCCATTTTCTTTTGTTTCAATTTTGCATCATCATACACCATCATTATTCTTTATGGGATTTCATTTTACAACTTGAAATTGGATAAGGAACTGCATGAAAGGTTCTCAAGTCACCAAAATAATGGCCCACATGCACTTCCATTGACACATTGGATGAAACCCTTAGGTCTCCAGGACTTTCTCCTAGAGGAAAAACCATGATGGAGGTGATAAAGAATGGAAATACTTAGTCGTTACCTCGGGTTTCTGCTGCCAAGAGAAGTATTTCCATCTCTCCACTATCTTATAAAAATGAAAGAGGGAATTGAGATTGATCATAAGTGTAAATAAAAAATGTGAGTATTTGTACTGTCCTCAACTATTATAATTTTCTTGATACGCCTTGGTGACCATGTTAATCATTTCATAGGATCTATATCCCTTTCTTCTTTTAAAGGATTACAAACTTGTCCTTCAAGGACTAAGAAGGAAACTACAAGTGATGTAAAAATTCTTGCTGATTAATTTGTTACCTTAATAGATGAAGTGTCAATGGGTGTGGCTACATCATATTTTATTTCTACAGAGAGGGAAAAGGGTCAAGTTAATATCATAAGCATTTCTTATGGGTATCAAATTTTGTTTCTAACATTCTTTTCTCCATAATGTTTCAGATCCATTTCATATGCTGGAGAACTATGTGACAATAAATGATGATATTCTTGTGGCTCTAGAAGGAAGGATTGAGGATTCCAGACAACCTGATGTAGGTACTGGTGTTGATCCTGATTCAGAAAATCCTAATAACATTACACCAGTTGAGGAGAAAACAAAAGAAAATTTCTGCAGAGCCAATTTGGGTATTAATCAACATTTGTTAGATACCTTATATATTGAAGATACTATAACATAAAAAGTCATATACACTAAAATTTTGGATGCTCTAAATCCATACATTGATCTTCGAGGTTCTATTAATGAGTTTGGTAATTTCAATGAGGAATTGAATGGATGTAACTTCTCAATCTTGAATTTTACATACATAATTTTTTTATTTGATATTTTGTATCAAATCCAAATTCATGCAGCTTTGTCGGTAGATAATATTGTAATGTCCCTTCATGAATAGGGAATCCCACTTCATCCTCCTTCCATTGGAATCAGAGAAGTACCAATTGAGAATCCAACACTAGGGGATGATCTAGAGCCTCTGGTTTTGATGACTTGGAGAACTCAAGAAAATGATCCTCTCTAAGAAGTACTTTCCCAATATACTGAATCTGGGAATACTGGGGAGGAATCTACTCAAGAAGACAAGTTATTACCTGGTAAATTTCATTGAATATCGTTATCATGCTTTGTTCTTTCTATACTTTTGGAGATAAAAATCATTCTAATTTACCATATAGGGATATCGGCACCCATGGTTAGGTCCAAAGGTGAACCCCCTATGTTGGATCAACTAGAAAACGGAATATGAATCACTTACTGCTTCGAAAGGAGCAGAACCAAGTACCTCCCTGAGTGATCTGATTCTAGAATATGTTCTACCTCATGGTATAGATTCCATTTCAGAAAAATTACTACAGTTTTCTCTCAGAATTACATGGAATAAAACACGTAGAGTTATTTGGGATATAATCTATAAAAATAATTTGGATGAATTTACTTCATATTTTGGATGACTTACAATATTGTATAGCATAATGATATTTTTTGGATTTGATTATAGCCCAACTTACAATGCGGTGAAAGAGACCATTCACCAGCAGGAGAAAGAACACAAATTGTAGCATTGTCTTACAAACACAAAACTGCTCACCAACGTTGAGAGTTTTTGATCTATAGTATCCAAGGAAGAAGACAACCATAGAAAAAAAATTACATAATTCAATCATAAAAGTATGGAAACAATGAAGGAAATTTCACATCTTTAACACAAATAGATGTTCTTAAAAATAGGCTTGATCAACTGAACAAATCATTAGGAGAATCCCAATTAGAAGGGGTAACATCCATTTAAAAAAAACATACACACTTTGTAGGCCTAGGAGGATGAAGCTGCTTAACTGATCCATCTTTAGAAAGTGGTTGATAAATCCAAGGAGGCTATTCAACAAGTAAAGAGTCAAGATGAAATATTTTTTTAATATATGATAGAGACTTCATTCTGTGGATGTTCATCCAATTTTTCTATGTAAATTAAAAATATTTTGCATCAAGTTATATATATACATCTTCATCCCTTCTTTATTTCCGTAATTATAACTTCAAATATGATAACAACATGGAATATTCATGTTAGATAATCATAGTTACACTGGTAGGGATGATGGTTATTTAACTTTTACACTACCCAAGAAACATAGTAAGTGCAATTTGACTGTTTCTAGGGTCATATAGAAAATCCTACAAACATTGTACCTTTTTTATTTTTATTTTTCTACATTTCCTAGACCATATTTAGTATAGATCTAGTGAGATGAGACTCAACTTCTATCTAGAATTCCATTTGCAGGATTTCAATCTAGTGAGTATCATCTCACTTTTGGTAGGTAGTTTAAAGTTAAGCATGTCGGACTAATAAATCTAGTGTTTTAGTTCAAATAGATTTGGCCATGAATTTTTAGATTAGAACTAAAACTAAGGTTGATGGTTTGGAATATCCCGATATTTTCTTGGATACTTCCAATGAGAAACTGGAGTCGTGAATTTTTTATGGTCGTCAAATCTAAAATTTGAAGTATTGGAATGGAGGAGGTCTCCTCTGAGAACAATGTTACCTCTATTTGAAAAACACCATTATGGGGTCTATATTTTGCAGAGTCAGCTAGGGCATGTACTACATAGCCAAACAGTGGCATCTTTTGGCTGACAGACCCGTTATTTTGGAAACTCATGAAAATCCACATAGGGGTATGTACTGTATTGTCAAGCAAAAGATCTCTCAAGAATTTTGAAATTCTATTATTGATAGTGGGTGGATTTTCCAAGGAATGGTATTTCAGAATAAAAGGTCCATATGTGTCGATGTAGTCATATGAATGAGAAACCATTCCTACATGATTTTGATGTGTCAAGGAAGGTATGTTTTTCAGAAAGGGGACTTCTGATATTTAGTTTTTCTATTTAATGTCTTGTAGCAGGGACATTATGCAGTGTAGTTTTAAGTCATGCAACGAGGATATTATTCTATTCAGTTTTATTTCATGTAACAGGGACATTAGGTTGTGCGGTTTTAAGTAATGCATCTAGGACATTAGGCTATGCAGTTTTAAGTCATGCAGTAAAGACATTGGGGGATTTATTTTAAGGTCTTTATTTTTAAAGAAAGGTTTATAAATATACAATTTCTTGGTAATTTGTTTAGAAATATACTACCATATTCAGATATGGAAAGGAATAATTTTAATCTATGACTTGGGGATTTCCAAATCTGAAAAGTGATATGGGAAAATGACTAATGGAATTAGAGGAAGACTTTTCCAAGAATGAAGTTATCATTTCCTGGAAAAACCTATTATGGGGGTTGTATTTTTCAGGTCCAAATAGGGCATGTTCTATATATCCAAAAAATGGTATATTTCGGCTGAAAATACCTTTGTGTGGATGAATAATACTAGGTCGCCTAGGGTAACATACTACATTGTTAGAAAAAATAGTTCTTAGGTATTAGACATTCTATTTCTAAAAGCTGAAGAATGTTTATGAAGCTTCAAATTTTTCAAATCACATAGTTTGGTTTATAAATAAAAGTACCAGAACATAGAAAGTGTATTTCTAGTCATGATGTCTAATGAAATGGAGGAATAAATTTTTTTATGGAGGTCTTATCCAAACGTGGTAAATATTGTGTATCTAGTTTTCTGGTCATACAACTAGGACCATAATATTATGGAATCATTAAATGATATGTGGTCAAATGACCCAAGGCTATTCTAGTATTCTTTGAAAAAATGAAGGAGAGAGAGGTAAACCATGTTATTCAATCCATTTAGGTCACAATAAAGGATATGGGAAAAATATGCACATGATGACCACCTTAAAATAAGGGTTCCTGTATACTATCATCAAATCATTAAGGTGATAGAAGATGCTTCTTCTATGAACGAAGTTACCATTATTTGAAAAACCGATCAAGAGGGATGTATTATACAGGTCCAAATGAGGTATATGTTGCATAAACCAATAGTGGAATCTCTTGGATGGTAGGCCCATTATGTTGGAAACTTTTTAAAGGACACCTAGGGGAATGTGTTGCATAGTTAGGAAAAGAGCTCCTAGGTATCAGGCATTCTACCTCCAAAAACCAAAGAAAGATTGTGATGATCTGAAAGTATTCAAGATTAAGAGTATGAAATGTGAAAGGTAATTTCCAATGTAAAATACAAATATTTGGATAAATATTGGCCAGGATTTTGGAGTCCCTTACATAGATCTGACTCATATGTGTAGTGGGAATATATTTTGTTTCCTTAGTGTGATATATAAGGAGAGGACCCAAAATAAAGGTATCTTACATAAATTTTGAATTTTATGTGGGATATGGGGAATTTTCATTTATCCTATGGATGGGACTAAAATATAAGTCTTAGTTTTCACTATGTATCTCAATGGGATGAGAATTAAGCCACACTCAGTTCTTGTAGGTCCTTATAGTTTATCATCATGTAGTGAGGACGTCAAGTGATTTCTATGTGAAAGAGGAATATTGTAGCTGGACTTGGGGATAGGACCTAGGTGTCAATATGTATCTTGTTAGAGAATGAATCAAGCCATGCGTAGTTATTGAAATATTCCCTATGTAGGTTTGATTCATACACACAAGGAATGAAGGGGCTTTTTAAATTGTAGTTTGACACAAGATAGGATATTCTAGTGTCACTACGTATCTAAATTAAATCAAAATCAAGCCATATATAGTTCTATTATAAGGTACATCACACCAACTAAGTTTTTATGTGAGAAGGGGGGTTTTTTATATATGGACTGTAGATATGAGATTTGGGCATCACTACATATCTCATTAGAAGGATAATCAATCCAAACGTAGTTCTTGTGGTTTCTTGTATAGGTTTGATCCATACATAGAGAGTGGGGTATTTTTCTTAATTCTAGTTGGACCCAAGATAGGATATCTGGGTATTACTACGTATGTAACAGCCCGAAATTTTATGAAAAATATTCTTTTTTATTTCACTAATGTCTTGTGTTGTACGCTACACCAAAAGGAGCTTGCACAACACGCATCCTTGACTTGCTTGAATTATAAGCAATCGCGACCTTCCTCGATAGCGTGTGTAGTACGCAATACTGAGTTTCACGAAACAACGATATGCTATTAAAATATTATTAAAACTAGCCGTTATGAATAGTAATAACCACTTTTTAAATTTTAGAAATTTTAGCTCTCAAAATGGACTTCATTTTTGGATTCGGAGTATCGAATTTAGCCTAAGGTGAAATTTTGGTACATTTCGGATAACTTTCATATTCTGATGAATAGTGAAAATTACTAAATTTTAATTAAAAACAACTTTTTTAATCGAAATAATTAATAGTGATAAATTATTAATTTGAGTGGTTTTAAAGTATATTTAGAATATATTTTTACAATTTAATACAATGTTGGTCATTGGTTGTAATTTCACATTTAAACCAGACATAATCAAGTGTCAATCTTTTGATAGATATTGTTTCTTAAAAACACGCTATTTGTTTTAACAGCGGGATTTAATTATAAAAATAATTAATGAAACTTCTATGTTATGAATTTGGTAAAATAGACTTTATTTTTGAATTCGGAATATAAAATATAGCTTAGGATGAAATTTTGGCATTGTTCTGAAAAACATCAATTTTTGATGAATAGTGAAACTACTAAGTGGTAGTTAAAAAACTGAATTTTTCATAAAACTTAATTTTACCGCTTCTGTGAATGGAATTTCAAAAATCCGAAATACACGGTTGATGTCAGTAAGTAAAATGTGGTTCAATGAGATGAAAATAATTTTTTGGTGAATAGTAACTTTTTACTTTTTTTACAGCGGTTAATAGTAAATAGGGTAACTAAGGGTAAATATGATATTACTATTACCCTAACACATGTACTACTTCTATTGGATAAGTTTAATTCGACCAAAAACAACCTTATGAATAAAATATGACCATTTAGCCCCACTTGGATTAGATTAGGACATTTATTATTAATTTATTTAAAGAAGGGTTAAAATAGTTAAAATCTAATTTTAATAAGTAAAGCATTTTTAATATGGTGTTATACATAAGATAAATTCGACTATAAATATTCATTAGAAAGCTAAAAAGATTTCCTACATAATTGTATTTTATTTGTAATTTTTAGACATCAAATAAGTTAATTTATTTATGACACAATGATGATGCAGTAATTATCTTATTTATGAAAAATTGACATAATTGATGTTATAAACACCAAAATAAATGTAATTTGAGAATTTTTATGAATTCCACTAATTTTATAGGTTACTATGATATATTAGTGTTGATGTAATAAACTTGGTTCGAACATATAATTCTGTTATGACTTTCACAAAAATCATATGTCAAATAGTGTCAAAATTGACACAAAATAGTTTTTAAATAAAATATTATATTATTAATTGTTATTTTATTCCTAAAAATCTAGGGTTCGTCCAAATGACTTATATAATGATATATGTATTAATAATAAACAATTTGGGGTTCGTTTGGCATGTTATAGTAAGTTTATTAACCATATAGTGAAAGGAACCAAAAAGACACAGTAAAAGTTAAATTATTTAACTTAGAGTTAAATCTAATTGATAAGGTTAAAATAATACCCTAAACTTGTCTAAATTCTATTGGATGAGAGGATTTCGACCCATACCCACCTTAGCCTCGAAATAAATCAATTTGGAGCTAATTAAAACCGAACTTGACTTTATAATAAAATAATATTTTGAGATATTCCTAAGGTGACCCTCTCCTCCCTTATAAAAGGACACCTCCTCCCCCTTCCTCCTCACACCAATTTGAGCACTCAAGCTCGGCCAACCTCTGCCAAAATCCCTTATCCACTTCCCTAGAATAATCCTAGAGGTCCTGGTCTTCTTCAAAGACCAATCATAGTTCCCTAAGTGGAGGATTCAAAGAAGCGTTCCAAAGAAGAGGTAATATCCATTACCGATCTTTTCAATTTATTTCTTCTTCAACTTCTTCTTCTTTAGTTGTTTCATAACAAAGTAATAACATCAGTATCACTAATATACTGATATGTTATTTTAAGTATGAAACAACCCTATTTCACCATCTATCCATCCTACGGAAAAAGAAATCACCACGCGTGCGTACGTCCGGAATACTGTCTCCACGCCGTGGTGTAATCTATTTTCCACCACCACCTTACATGGATGGGTATAATGGTGTAAAGAATAAATATACATAGTTATTACAACATCATATTGATTCTGATATATTGTATAAACCACTCCAATTCAATTCAATATTTATGGAAATGATATCATCGCTCGTGCGTACGTACGGACTACCGTCTCCACGATGCGATTAGATTCATTCTCCATGTTAACCATTTAAGAATGATTATAAAGTATATATAAAAATAATAATGAAATATATGACATTATAAAGCTACTGGATTTATGTATATATATATGTATATGTATACTTACTTCCATTCAAGACAATAAGGAAAGGAAAACAGCGTTCATGCGTACGTACGGACTACCGTCTCCATGAACGGTGTTTTTCATTTCATTTATCTATCTATTATATATATATATATACTGAATATATATGATATATAAATCATATTTTATATTCTGGATGTAAGTAAATCATGATATAAGTAATAATAATGTCAAGAACAAAAAGTCAAAACACCTATGATAAATGAAACGATTTTACCCAAAACGCTTCTTTAACATGGAATTTACAAAAGAACGGGTAATATAATGTCATAAGTGAACCATATATGATATCATAACAATGAATATGATTCTGTAATAAGTCAATGACATTATTTAAATCATTATACAGGAGTTTCGGACACATACGAAGCAAATCGGACCTAAGTTAAGGGAAATATCACAATCTCATTTTTATCCGAGATTGTTTATTTGTAAGTATTTACTGGGATGTATTTTATCATCCACATCCGTGTTTCCTGAATATTTAATATTATTTCCATCCACCTACAATTGTTTAAATCCATTTTTACCCTTCGGTGAGTTTTTAGTAATATGTATGAAAGGAATCTTTTGTCATTTTTCGTACGAGGTTCTTTTTGACTTTTCCGACAAAAGTACAAAGAATGTTTTTTTTAACTTATACGGCATGAATGTATTTTTAAAACATTATTTCTAAGAAGAATCCTTTACAAGTTTTCAAGTTTATTTTTAATCAACATATTTTAGTTTAAAGTTGTATGACATGTTAAGAAAGGAAAAAATGTTTTTGAAAAATAAAGGATATTTTCCTCAAGAATGGAGTTCAAGTTTTTAATCAAAATTATTTTCCATCTAAGATAATAAAAGGGTTCTGTTTTTATCCCTATTATTACATGGATTTGATTATGTTGTGATGGAAACATTTTTATGAATTCCTTTATCTTATATGGATTGTTTTATGATGTCATGTTGTTTAAGAATCCCATTTTTATGGGTTACGCTATGATGTATGTTTTATGATTATGTGGAACACATAAGAAAGGATTCATTATAAGATGGGTGGGACCTATATCTCCCTCCAATGCATTGGGTAAAGATTTTATATCTCATGAGATAGACATGGCTGAAACGGAAGGTTATTTCGGTTCAGTGATACAGGACTGAAACGAGGAGTGAACTCGGTTCAGAAAGGGACTTTGTCCACTAAGATAGTCTTGGCAATGAGTCATGACTAACAAGAAATGATTTTCCATGATTATGTGTGCATGCCACAAAGTTTCAAGTTTTATGATATGATTATGGGGATCTCATTTTCACTTCTATGATTTGTTCCATGTTAAGATATTATGCTCTCTTTTGCAGGTTAAGATTTCCAAAAAGTTATGTTCTTATGAATATGATGTGATTGATTTTTCTTTTGTATACCCTTACTGAGCATTTGAGCTCACCCTTTTATGTTTTATTTTCCCCAGGATATAAAGAAAGGTTTTAGGTAAAAAAAAGGGAAGATCTGTATGGGAGATATTGAAGATCTTTCACCACGATTAGAAGACTACGTTCCGAGTTTCCAAAGACACTAAACTATTACGATCCTTGTGTGTGTGTTTTTGTTATGTACTAAGTATTCCGCAAAAGTAATGTAATGTCCATGTACGTCAGGCTTCGGGTCTCTACAGTTGGTATCAGAGGAAAGGTTTAGTCAACCTTTGGAAACTAGGATGCGAGAACTTTAGTGAGATCCCTAGAGATATTTATAAGGTATGTCTAGGGATGTCCCTAAGGATAAGTATACGTATAGGATACAGTCCTAGAACTATGGTAACGATCATATAATTTAACCTAAGATGTTAGATATCAAGGATACTCCACCTTTATTATTTTGTTTTCCCTAGCATGATTTTTGCCTCTCACACTATTCTTTTTTTTTGGGTTTTAGAAAATGGCTGGAAACAAGGTGATTCACGATAATGGAGGATATGATGGACAATGGAATGATATTCTTCATGAGAAACCAAATGAAATGGGATTTGGAAGTCCAAACATCATCATTATTCCGAATCAGCAATCTCATAATATGATCAATAAAGTAAAATTTGGTAAGTCTCCTGACTCGGCTAATAAGAGAAAGATGGTGTTTCATGATGATCATAGAGGAAAGAAAGTTCAATTTCCCCTATGTAAATCATGTGGGAAGAGGCATCAAGGAGAATGTTTCAAGGGAACTGGAAGATGCTTTGGGTGTGGAAAAGAAGGACACAAAGCAAGTAAGTGCAAAGTAAAAGGGTCAGTTAACACCATGGATGAGGATAATGGTATTGCTACGACATCAAAAATGGTTAAGTGTTTTAAATGTGGAATGTATGGCCATTATGTAAACAAATGCCCTAAGGGAAAGACTCATGAAGAGAATCAGTATGGTCATATGGGTAGTATTTATGTGGATGATGATGAAGAGACTACAAATGATATGTGAGATGAAAGAATTTTTGAATCTCGGTCAATGGTTTAAGAATGTAGTGGAATGATTACATGTTTATCATGTGTAATGTTGTATAAGAAATCTCATGGTACTATGGAATAAAGAGACGTCTAAGGATTGTTACACTGTTGTCTTTCCTTGAGTTATGAAAGTGTATGATTAATGGTACCACTATCCATGAAAGGTTATTCAGATATTTTTAGAATTTAGATGATATGCGCACAATGAAGGAATAATAAGATAATGGGGTGTTTGATTATATTCATGAGCTCATGATTGATATAAGGACTAAGTGATATCATGGTTTGAGTATATAGAATTTTGAGGATTTTGGTATGTGAAAAGTGTTAACTTTTAACAGCATTCAAGTTTTCACTATGGTTCAATGGGTATTCAAGAGAGTACAAGATTAAGGCCTTTGAATGTTTGGAATGTGACCAACAAGATATATCTTATGATATATGGGGATCAATGATGGTATTAAATCTCTGGTAATCATTTTCACTATGTTATGAGAGTGGACTGCAGTATTATGGATAAGCCTAAAGATTGGAATGGATTATGTTGGACATAAGTTAGTATTGTTTAAGGATAAAAGTTTTTTGATATTATTGATGGGATGTTATAGTAATATAGTTTTAGAAAAAGGACAACCTGCAGGACGGGCGACAGCCCATCGCTTCGGACAAGGCTGTGGGAATCGAACCCACAACCGAAGTGCGACTGGCCTTTATCGCCTACCACTGGCCTACAGGAAGTCCCTGTTTAGTAGAAACTAGTTTTATTTTATTAATCGGTATGATATATGAAGTATAAGTTCATTTTTGGAACCATATACGATTAATCTCACTATAAGATGGACTTATAACTTTTGCTAACCTTTTGTTGGAAATACATAGAATGACCCATCCTTCTATCACATGATCTGCTAATGCTTCACGAATAACAAATTCAACTTCATTTCTTTATGAAATGAAGTGGAAATTGTTCAATTCACGAACAACAGTGAGATTGTAACAAAATCATGTAAGTATTTATTTTAATTCATCAACTTTAGGGAAATGATCTTGAAAACCAAAAATGTTGTCCTAGTGATCTTATATCTGATTAATCAGATGGTACCTTAGATCGTCACAAATTTATGGCTTTGTGATTGCTAGATTTTCCATAGCCATGTTCTCTACCACTCTCCATCAGAACATGATGGTTAGATTTCTCTTCCATATCCATATTTTCACCTATGTGGAAACCCAGTGATTAGTTTATTTGGGTAATCATTACATTTCATACTTTAGTTTTTAAAGCCAAGTTTTGGTATTCCTTTTTACGATGTGGGTTTCTATTAAAGAAAATTTCGAATAGTAAACCATTTATAACCCCGACGAATTTCGAGGGCGAAATTCATTTTAAGGGGGGTAGAATGTAACAGCCCGAAATTTTATGAAAAATATTCTTTTTTATTTCACTAATGTCTTGTGTTGTACGCTACACCAAAAGGAGCTTGCACAACACGCATCCTTGACTTGCCTTGCATTATAAGCAATCGAGACCTTCCTCGATAGCGTGTGTAGTACGCAATACTGAGTTTCACGAAACAATGATATGCTATTAAAATATTATTAAAACTAGCCGTTATGAATAGTAATAACCACTTTTTAAATTTTAGAAATTTTATCTCTCAAAATGGAATTCATTTTTGGATTCGGAGTATCGAATTTAGCCTAAGGTGAAATTTTGGTACATTTCGGATAACTTTCATATTCTGATGAATAGTGAAAATTACTAAATTTTAATTAAAAACAACTTTTTTAATCGAAATAATTAATAGTGAAAAATTATTAATTTGAGTGGTTTTAAAGTATATTTAGAATATATTTTTACAATTTAATACAATGTTGGTCATTGGTTGTAATTTCACATTTAAACCAGACATAATCAAGTGTCAATCTTTTGATAGATATTGTTTCTTAAAAACACGCTATTTGTTTTAACAGCGGGATTTAATTATAAAAATAATTAATGAAACTTCTATGTTATGAATTTGGTAAAATAGACTTTATTTTTGAATTCGGAATATAAAATATAGCATAGGATGAAATTTTGGCATTGTTCTGAAAAACATCAATTTTTGATGAATAGTGAAACTACTAAGTGGTAGTTAAAAAACTGAATTTTTCATAAAACTTAATTTTACCGCTTCTGTGAATGGAATTTCAAAAATCATAAAGACACGGTTGATGTCAGTAAGTAAAATGTGGTTCAATGAGATGAAAATAATTTTTTGGTGAATAGTAACTTTTTACTTTTTTTACAGCGGTTAATAGTAAATAGGGTAACTAAGGGTAAATATGATATTACTATTACCCTAACACATGTCATAATTCTATTGGATAAGTGTAATTCGACCAAAAACAACCTTATGAATAAAATATGACCATTTATCCCCACTTGGATTAGATTAGGACATTTATTATTAATTTATTTAAAGAAGGGTTAAAATAGTTAAAATCTAAGTTTAATAAGTAAATCATTTTTAATATGGGGTTATACATAAGATAAATTCGACTATAAATATTCATTAGAAATATAAAAAGATTTCCGACATAATGGTATTTTATTTGTAATTTTTAGACATCAAATAATTTAATTTATTTATGACACAAAGATGATGCAGTAATTATCTTATTTATGAAAAATTGACATAATTGATGTTATAAACACCGAAATAAATGTAATTTGAGAATTTTTATTAATTCCACTAATTTTATAGGTTACTATGATATATTAGTGTTGATTTAATCAACTTTTTTCGAACATATAATTCTGTTATGACTTTCACAAAAATCATATATCAAATAGTGTCAAAATTGACACAAAATAGTTTTTAAATCAAATATTATATTATTAATTGTTATTTTATTCCTAAAAATCTAGGGTTCGGCCAAATGACTTATATAATGATATATGTATTAAGAATAAACAATTTGGGGTTCGTTTGACATTTATAGTAAGTGTATTAACCATATAGTGAAAGGAAACAAAAAGACACGGTAAAAGTTAAATTATTTAACTTAGAGTTAAATCTAATTGATAAGGTTAAAATAATACCCTAAACTTGTCTAAATTCTATTGGATGATAGGCTTTCGACCCATCCCCACATTATCCTCGAAATAAATCAATTTGGAGCTAATTAAAACCGAACTTGACTTTATAATAAAATAATATTTTGAGATATTCCTAAGGTGCCCCTCTCCTCCCTTATAAAAGGACACCTTCTCCCCCTTCCTCCTCACACCAATTTGAGCACTCAAGCTCGGCCAACCTCTGCCAAAATCCCTTCTACACTTCCCTAGAATAATCCTAGAGGTCCTGGTCTTCTTCAAAGACCAATCATAGTTCCCTAAGTGGAGGATTCAAAGAAGCGTTCCAAAGAAGAGGTAATATCCATTACCAATCTTTTCAATTTCTTTCTTCTTCAACTTCTTCTTCTTTAGTTGTTTAATAAAAAAGTAATAACATAAGTATCACTCATATACTGATATGTTATTTTAAGTATGAAACAACCCTATTTCACCATCTATCCATCCTACGGAAAAAGAAATCACCACGCGTGCGTACGTACGGAATACTGTCTCCACGCCGTGGTGTAATCTATTTTCCACCACCACCTTACATGGATGGGTATAATGGTGTAAAGAATAAATATACATAGTTATTACAACATCATATTGATTATGATATATTGTATAAACCACTCCAATTCAATTCAATATTTATGGAAATGATATCATCGCTCGTGCGTACGTACGGACTACCGTCTCCACGACGCGATGAGATTCATTCTCCATGTTAACCATTTAAGAATGATTATAAAGTATATATAAAAATAATAATGAAATATATGACATTATAAAGCTACTGGATTTATGTATATATATATGTATATGTATACTTACTTCCATTCAAGACAATAATGAAAGGAAAACAGCGTTCATGCGTACGTACGGACTACTGTCTCCATGAACGGTGTTTTTCATTTCATTTATCTATCTATTATATATATATATATACTGAATATATATGATATATAAATCATATTTTATATTCTGGATGTAAGTAAATCATGATATAAGTAATAATAATTTCAAGAACAAAAAGTCAAAACACCTACGATAAATGAAACGATTTTACCCAAAACGCTTCTTTAACATGGAATTTACAAAAGAACGGGTAATATAATGTCATAAGTGAACCATATATGATATCATAACAATGAATATGATTCTGTAATAAGTCAATGACATTATTTAAATCATTATACAGGAGGTTCGGACACATACGAAGCAAATCGGACCTAAGGTAAGGGAAATATCACAATCTCATTTTTATCCGAGATTGTTTATTTGTAAGTATTTACTGGGATGTATTTTATCATCCACATCCGTGTTTCCTGAATATTTAATATTATTTCCATCCACCTACAATTTTTTAAATCCATTTTTACCCTTCGGTGAGTTTTTAGTAATATGTATGAAAGGAATCTTTTGTCGTTTTTCGTACGAGGTACTTTTTGACTTTTCCGACAAAAGTACGAAGAATGTTTTTTTTAACTTATACGGCATGAATGTATTTTTAAAACATTATTTCTAAGAAGCATCCTTTACAAGTTTTCAAGTTTATTTTTAATCAACATATTTTAGTTTAAAGTTGTATGACATGTTAAGAAAGGAAAAAATGTTTTTGAAAAAGAAAGGATATTTTCCTCAAGAATGGAGTTCAAGTTTTTAATCAAAATTATTTTCCATCTAAGATAATAAAAGGGTTCTATTTTTATCCCTATTATTACATGGATTTGATTATGTTGTGATGGAAACATTTTTATGAATTCCTTTATCTTATATGAATTGTTTTATGATGTCATGTTGTTTAAGAATCCCATTTTTATGGGTTACGCTATGATGTATGTTTTATGATTATGTGGCACACATAAGAAAGGATTCATTATAAGATGGGTGGGACCTATATCTCCATCCAATGCATTGGGTAAAGATTTTATATCTCATGAGATAGACATGGCTGGAACGGAAGGTTATTTCGGTTCAGTGATACAGGACTGAAACGAGGAGTGAACTCGGTTCAGAAAGAGACTTTGTCCACTAAGATAGTCTTGGCAATGAGTCATGACTAACAAGAAATGATTTTCCATGATTATGTGTGCATGCCACAAAGTTTCAAGTTTTATGATATGATTATGGGGATCTCATTTTCACTTCTATGATTTGTTCCATGTTAAGATATTATGCTCTCTTTTGCAGGTTAAGATTTCCAAAAAGTTATGTTCTTATGAATATGATGTGATTGATTTTTCTTTTGTATACCCTTACTGAGCATTTGAGCTCACCCTTTTATGTTTTCTTTTCCCCAGGATATAAAGAAAGGTTTTAGGTAAAAAAAAGGGAAGATCTTTATGGGAGATATTGAAGATCTTTCACCACGATTAGAAGACTACGTTCCGAGTTTCCAAAGACACTAAACTATTACGATCCTTGTGTGTGTGTTTTTGTTATGTACTAAGTATTCCGCAAAAGTAATGTAATGTCCATGTATGTCAGGCTTCGGGTCTCTACAACGTATCTCAATAAAATGAGAAAAATCCATATACAGTTATTTGATAATTTCATTCCCTAAATAGATCTAACTCATAAACCTAAGGAATAGAGAATTTTTATTTTTTATAGTTGGGCCCAAAATTAGAGATCTTGGCATCTCTATGTATCCTATTGAAATGAGAATCATCCATATGTAGTTATGGAAGAATCTTGTATTTTAACGTCTTGTAGGGAGGATGTAAGTCACCTGATGTGAAAGAAACATTATGGCTTGACCCAGGGATATGACCTAGGTTTCACTACATATATTGCTATGGGAAAGATTCAAGCACTATGTAGTTCTTAAAAAGAGATCCCTATGCAGATCTGATTCAAACAAAAGGTGAAATTGGTCTCACGATCCACTAAGATGTACCAATGTTGTGATTAATACTTTCACATAGAAGATAATAATTTTTTAAATAACCATTAGGAATGCCAATTTTTAGTGTCTTGGGGGATTTCTTAACATCAAATGAATGAGATGTTAACCATATATATTAACATCATGTAGTTAGGAAAAATTATTTCGTGTAGTTTCACGTCATGAAACAAGGACAAAGATACTAAGAACATTAACATCGTGCAGTATGGAAGCATATGGTTGCTATGTAGTTTAATGTCTTGCTACTAGGAAATAACATTGTGTGATTACAAAAAGTATTTATTCAAGAATCTGGAATTGGTTGGAGTGTAATAATTTATCCATACATTGATATTAGGGAGTAACTCCATTAGAGAGGACCTTATGTATAGAATAAGGACCTTCCCACATTGGCTCATGTTTTGGAGGCTTCTTTCCTGGTATCATCGGTTTCCTCAGGACTAATACAAATTCTTCTTAAAGAAATGAATGGAGGTAAAATTTATTGTTAAAAGATCATGCATTTATGTTTTTATGGACATCCATGTGATGCAAGCTATGCAATCTCTTTTCATCTAATTGTTCTAGGTCATCAAAGAGCTTATCATATTTTTCATATGTAGATAACTGGTCATAGATAGAAACTTAGAGTGATGGAAATTGAAATTCAATAGGCAGAAGTACTTATATCCCATACACTAATGAATACAGGCTTGACCTTGTTGTAGTACAAGTAGTTGTCCAAAAAGACCACAGTGCGTACAAGAGATTATCAGGCAAATAATTTTTATATTTATCCACAATATTTTGGGTTTTTTTTATAAGTTCATGTCGAAACGATCTATATATCCATTGGCTACTGCATGGTAGTGTAATTAATGGTTGGATTTGATATTGTGCTCCTGATTTAGCTTCATTAACTCAGTAGAATAGAAATTGGTGTTCTTGTCTGTCAATATGGTATGAGGGACACTAAATCTGGTAATGATATTAACTTTGAAAAAGATAATCGTGCTTTTTGACACAACTACCTTGAGAGGTATTTCCTTAGTGTTTTGGAGATCAAATTGGTAGGAGTAAGAATATACATGAACTGCTTAACCATAGCTAGAAGATAGGGTCCTACTACATCCATTCCCTATGTAGAAAATTTACAAGAGTATTTAGATATATGTAGAAACTTAGAGGGTTGATGAATGAAGTTGAAATGCATCTTGTCGGGATGGCACTTTTTATTGAAATATGTGTAATATTACGTCATCGAAGGCCAAAAGTATCCAATACTTCAGATTTTACCAGAAATCCTATTCCCAGATTGGTGAGAACCACAGTCTCCTACATGTAATTATTTCATGATCGTCGAGGTTTCATCCCCATCAAATCATCTGAGAAGAATTCCATCAAAATCCTCATATATAAAGGATCTTCCAGTTATCTGGGCCATCATAAAGAGTAAAATCAACTACCTCTCATCGTAACTCTTCTCTTTTAATTCTATCTGGGGGAAGTGTCCCATTTTAAAGATATTTCATGTTTGGTGTCATCCATCCCGTGGTGTGACTATATGACTCCGAAATGGGACTAATGTAATTTATTTCCACTATTCTAATTTGAAAAAAAAGTTTAAATCACTCGATGATGAGAAAGTAAAATGATCATTTCATCTTTATTTGGATCTACCTAGGATGTGTATGCATTTTCCAATGCATCATTTTTAGTATTCTATGACTGCAGGACGTAAGACAGTGTTGGATTTTAGGTAAATTCTTACATTGACCCCCAAACATAATCACACGGGGGGATTAGTTTAGCTTTTCAAATGGTGTAATCCTCGTTTATTTGTTTTATTACAAAATTTGAATCACCTTTCACCTCCAGGTAATTTAATGGTACATGGAGTGCTAATTCCAAGCCTGCAATGAGAGTTTAATATTCAACCTCATTGTTGGTACCACCTTTAAATAACATAAAGTAATATGGTAATATTACCTTTTCTGGGGAGATAAACACAATTCCTTTCGCAACTTTTTTGAATTTAGGGTTTTCCATTCTCTTCCCCTTTGGACTTCTAGAAGAACCATTAAAATGAATTTCCCATATTCTAGGGCTTTCTTGAATAGAGAAGCTTTCTTCATCAGGATATTCAATATTCAATTATATCTCTTTTATATAAGGGTTCTCAACAAGGAATTCTACTAAATCTTGTCCTTTTACTGCTTTCTAAGGCACAAACATTATATTAAACTATTACAGAATAACTTCTCATCATGCTAGACATCTTGTAAGCATAGGATAGTTGAATATAATGCTGAGTGGGTTATTACAAGATACCAAGGGGACCTCATTATTTTTTAAGTAGTGCCTCAATTCCAAAACTACGAAGATTAATGCAAGGAAACTTTCTCTATATCTAAATATTGATTCTATGTGTCGATCATGGTGTGATTAAGATAGTGAAGGTTGTTTTCATTCCCAACACCATTCTTTTGGGCATGGAAGGCACTCAATGATAACTCCAAGGCTATCACATAAAGAATAAAAATATTTCCTTCAATAGGAGAAATAAATATTGGTGGGCTCAAGAGGTATTTCTTGATGGTATAAAATTTCTTCTTGGAATTCATTGGTCAATTGATGTGTGACTCCCTTCTTAAATAAATTGGTGAAGGGAAAACACTTTCCTGCTAAATTGGCTATGAAGCACTAGATATAGGACAAGTTTCCTTAAATTCATATGAAATAATTCATTTTATAGGAGGTAAAAAGATAAGGATACCTTTAGTATTCTCAGGACCGAATTTGATGTCGTGATAGCGTACAATAAAACTGAGAAATTATCTGGATGTTATCCAGAAAGAACATTTCAAGGTGTTCATATTCAAATTATATTTCCAGGGTTTGAGGAATATAGTATCCAAACCATACAAATGATCAAAACGTTTTCTGAACTTATCCACTAAACTATTCACATGGAATTCAATGAATTTTCCCAAGAAAGGTTTTAAAATATTATGCATTACATGTTGACATGTCGCGCAAGCATTCTTCATACTAGAGAGAATTACCCGATATAAAAATATGTCTGGAGGGGATTTGAAAGCTCTAGATTCCTCAACTTCTGGGGAAATCCATATTTTTATATACCTAGAGTAACCATCCATGAAGGAAAGATATTTTTATCCAGTTGTTTCATCAATCAAAAGTTATGTGATTGGAACTAAAAAGTCATCATTGGTACAATGCTGGTTGAGATCTATGAAATCAATGAAAACTCTAATTTTCCAATTATTATTTTTCACTAGGAAAATATTTATAATCCTTTTAGGTTATTTTACCTTTATGATAATGTTATCTTTTATAATCTTTTCATCTTCAGCCTCAATTTTGGAGGCATGGGTTTGGTGCAATATTCTTACTGCCTCCTTAAATCCCCGATGCTCTTCTGGAAAACCCAAACGACAGGTGGCCACATTGGGATCAAGGACTATAATTTCATATAGATCTAAGAAAACAACTCTAAATTTTTCTTTGGAAATTAAGTATGCACATCTTTCTCTTCAAAATTCATGGCTGAACTAATCAGATTATGACATGGATCTTCTTCTGTACCCAAATTTATTTCTCTGAGTTTATCCACAACAGTGGAGATGACTTACTCAAATGTCATAGGGGTGTCCTTGAGAGATATTTGTCTTCTTTATATTCCTCCCTTGTCTCTTCTTACATTTCTACTTAAAGGGAAGGTGATGAAGCAAGACAATTAATGATATGGGAGGAGTTGGTATTTGAACATTATAAAGAAGAGGCGACCATTTCAAAACCTACTAATGATGAAGTGTGTTCCTAGAGTATTGAAGGGAAAATGATGGGTTTGGAATCATCATCCCTATATTTCTATATTAATGCAACAAATTAGTCTAGCCTGGATGATGAATAAAAGGATTGTTGATGTTTGGTGGTTGGAATGAAGACATCATCATTTATGTTTTCACCGCTATTTAGTAAATATTCAATTTATTTTATGCTATTAGGATCAATAGAAACAATTGACATTATGGGAGTCACTGAATGAGTTCTTGGATTTGGGTTTACCCTTTCAATTTGATTGATAAGAAACACATATTATTCATTGAGATGCTTGAATGTGTTAACTGGGATCTTTTCTAGACTATTCAGATCATTTATTCTTGTTATAGCTATTTCCACAGATTGTGTTCCCTTTGTGTGATAGAACTTTTCCTCAATATACTAATATTCACAAGTTTTTAATGGGGCCTTGTCACCATGAAATTTACTAGTTCTACCATTGAAGAAATAAATGAAAAATTGGTGGTATGATGAAGGAATAGCCGTATGTTGATGTAGCCAAGGCCTTCCAAGCAGAATGTTGAAAGTTGTGTCCTGCCGGACAACCATGAAATCTGAATTAGATACAAGAACTTCAAACTCCGATATGAGTGTAATCTCACCTAGAGATCTTGTTCATTCTTTTCATAACCTTGGAACATCATAGTGGAGGGAGATAAGTCTGATTCAGTGAGGCCCAATCGACGAAGTTTACAGAAGGGAATGAGGTTGAATCCTAAACCATTATCAATAAAGGCTAATCAGATGTCTATATCTTTGACCATTCCACCTAAATCCAAGGACCTGATGTGTCCATGGACAAAATAATCCTCATCTTGGTCCGTGAAATATATAATTTCATGACATTATAGAGGATTATTCTCTATATATTAGACCTCAATAGCTACAACCTTGGTTTAAAACTATTGAGGACTTGAAAAATACTCAATAAGTGATTCTTAAAGATCTATTGACAGATTCAAAGCATCCATGATTGATAACTTGGCCGATACTTGGGATAGTTTCTTCAAAATGTCATAATTTTGTTCCATAAGTCTTTTTCTCTTGCATGGAGATGCAGTTTTATAGGTGCCTTAGAAGTTTATGATCCTGATGTAGATGGACCATGTGTCAGTCCAGAAGCTAGAAATAATTCTAATATTACTAGGTTAGGTTGACTATGTCTGCTCACCTACTGAGAAATTGGTGATATAACCTCTAATACGTCTTCCAAGATAGTCATGTTGGGGCAGGCCCTATCATGTGTGGGAGAATTCCCCCTTTTCTTTTTGAGCCTATTGAAGGTCTATCACAGGAGTTTCTGCTGCATAAATCATTTGAGTAAGGGTATAATTAAAAAGTGGATTCTAGAATACCCATGTATTCTATTGTATCCTTTAAATTAATGAATTCTTCCCCTAGTTCCCCAATAAATTATAGGAAATTCATGTTCATATTCAGAATCATCATTTTCATAGGGGTGCATTAAGTAGATAACGTTAATGGAACCAAAGATCAACTCCTCATCTGATAAATATTCTATCTGATGGTTCAATTCTTATTGTTTCATTTGGTGGGGAGGTGCCTGTTCTTTTGATACTAATAGAATGAAATCTACCAAAGTCAAGGATAACCTTTTCCTTAATATGAGCTCATACTCTTATGAATTATCTTTATCTGTTTGACCATGTCGTTTCTTAAGTATTGGCCTTTAGAGGACTGATCTTTTGATGAATATGTATTGGATACATTGGAAGTGGCAGGAGGCATAGTCAGTTTTTCAATTATATTTGTATAATGGCATGAGTTTGACTGATCGTTTTCCTGACCATCCAATCATCAAACTTATGTGTATTCTTTCTGTTGGATTTCTGTCATTCACCTTCATCCTCTGGATCGGTAATGGTAACACATGCTACTTGGGCTGATAAACATGTTAGCTTCACTTGTCTAGATTCCACCATATATTTCAAGAGATATTTAAAAACAAAACACTCTTAAATGGGTTGTCCCAACATTTTATGGAAGGGAAAATAGTTTGGAAGATCCTAATCTCCTTTGTTCATTTTGTTGGTCCTTAGTAACTTGACTATGTTTTTTCCAAGGATAAAATAAAGTAACAAGAAACCTGTTCATTCCAAAAAAATGTAGACTTTGATCTTTAACTCCTTAAACTGTATTCTCCTTTGATCGTTTTGATGATCATGATGAGGTGGTTGTTTTTTTTGATTCTTCGGAGGAGTCCTTCGGTATGATGAGGGATTTGAAGTAGAAGAAGCTATGGGTGCTTTCTTGAGTGTAATTGTGGCAGCCTCTACATTTCAAGTTCTCCTTCCTTGAGTTTATGGTATTACATGAGACTTATCTTTGGTTTTTGTGATGGAATTCTACACATTTTGGGTTATTGAAGTCAGGTCTCGAAACATTGCATTGTATTTCGCAGGGATTTGTGGTGTGCGTAACTCATCACGGATATTTTCCACATAGATAGGTATTAACTCTTCTTAAGGGAGTGTTATGTTTATGGAATATTTCATTCCTTTCCATTGAGAAATAAAATCTGAAACCCTTTAATTCTCCCTTCATTTTCAATTTTTAATATCCAAAACATTGTTTTTGTAGCGTTGGGCTGAATGGAAGAAAGAATTTATGACAGAGGTCTTTTCATCTAGTAAATGATTGAGACTGCAAACTTGTATACCAGACAAAGGCCGGTCAATGTAGAGATTGCACAAAACATCTGATTTCACTGCTTTTTGTTGTTGAGGGGTCCACATCATAGGATCACAATGATAAATTAAATGTGTTACATGATACTCTGGATCTCCCGAACAATTAAATATTAGAAATGTGTTATTCACAAAATTTGGTGGGGGGGGATTGGATTCACCCATTCAAGGTAAGACTTCTTTTCTGGTTGTAGCATTGTATGTCATCCTCCATAGCTTCTAATCTAGTCAGTATTTACTGAATGGTATTCATAAGAAATTGAGGAATATTTGGCTGAGTTGGGACCTATATAGGTATAGAAACTCAAGACTGAATTGGAGAGGAAACTATAAATACCACCAGTGGTGGTGCTACTAGTATTTGTCTTGGATAACCCATAAGGAAATGCCTGTAAGGATGTGTCTGACCCTGTTCTATCTATGTACCCAATGGATGGAATTCATTATCCACCTCATTAGTTGCAACACACCTTCTTTGTGGAGGTGCTCCTATTATAAACACAAGCTGAGGATCTTCTGGTGGATCTTGTATGGTAGGAATACTACTTCCGAGTAACACTACATTGAGTCTTCTCAAATCCTTCAACTCTTCCTCTTACATGGAGAATATTTTTTCGATAAAACGATATTGAAGTTCTTCAGTGGAAAAGTGAGACATGATCTGCACTTTTCACTTCCCCATGTTATGTGCCTTTCAAAGAGGTGGAAGGTGATTATTCGAGGTTATACCTAATTGTTGGGAAATCCTATGAGTTTGGGTAGGTTCACCACCTTTATTTTCTTGGGTGTGTACCACATTGTGAATAAGAAATTCATACTCTAACTCCCTATAATTGGACTCATTTTCTAGATGATCTTGCATAATGGAATTAATGAAATATACTGACATATAATGCATTAATGGACTTCTATTAGTATATTGGTAAGATTTCCTACTTCTTCATCCATCATAAGACTTTGTTCTCTAATTTTCTATTTTCCCATGGACAATTTGACCAATAGTAATCTGAAGTGAATCCTTGTATAGTTTAGTTGTGCGTTCAATTTTTGGATTCTTTCTTAATTGGGAAAAAACTGACTTCCACTTAGGAGGAGATTCTAGATGTGAAAAGTCCCCCTAGCCTTGCAGGCTGGGTTAGCTATTGTTCTTGTTCCTCAACCCTTCAGGCTCTGTTTTTTGACTCTGGGTTAAAAAATCACCCTGCCTTGTGGGTTGGGGTGGTTCTAGAACTACTATGGATGACATCAGAACATATTTTCTTCTAATTTAAAAAAAAAATTGTTTGAACATTCGTTGGGTGAATTATCTGAAAACCACTTAAATCGCCTATTTTGGAAGACCATTATGCTATTTTAGACATTTTTGTGATTTGATGGTAGACATCCTCTAAGTGGGAATCATGCTCGATGTTTTCAAATGCTTGATACAAATCATCTCATTAGATTTTTTTCTTTGGTTCTGACTTCGGTGAAAACCAATCGAGGCTTACTCTTATAGAGCATTTCCTCAGTCATGAACTTAATTTGTTTGTTTTAGCTAGCCTGAGGAAATAACATTGCATGACACCACTTTTAACAGGATTTTCTGATTTTGGAGTTCAATAAAATGCAATGCTCCATGAACACCCCATCCTCTGATATGAACACCATGTGGGGTTTCTATGATTAATTATCGCAACCTATTTAATGCATTAAGGCACACTTGTTAAAGGTCCTCATGTTGCTTCTTGATCTTTGTATTTCTATAAATCTAGAGAGATCCCAAAATAATTTTATATTGAAACCCTTATATTAACTTGACATTACATTGATATTCATCATATGGTAATACTTTGGATTTCGGATGATGAAGAGTCTTCCATATGTTGAGGCGAATATAATGAATAAAATATTCCAACATTATTTATGGAATGTTGTATTCGGAGGTTTCCAAAGTCTAGAACATGACTATTATTTCACCCATAACCAGTTTTTTTCTCATATTCAACATATTATCTTTATCTTTTTATTGGTTTCTCAACGTGGTCTGACCAGAGTGGATGCTTTCTGATTTCTTTATAACACGCAATGGTATTAATTGGTGTTTCCTATGCTATATTAGAAGGAAAATGACCCAAGGGAGGTTCGAAGAATGACCGTCACATTGGGATATCTTCTGGATGAGAAAGTATTTCACCAATCAATAATAAGGAATCAATCATGATTAGACTTATATTTGAAAGTGCCTCTAGATAAGAGGGTTTTTTTTATCACTGCATTTTTAGTTGGAGAAGGTTCTTGATAATGTGAAACAATACTACGGAGAGAACTATCGTAAAGAAAGACATCATGGGTAGGACCACCATAGTGGAATGTAGAAAGGGATAAATCCTCTTGCTCCTTGGTCTTCTGTCCATGTGGAGGGTTGTTGTATCTCTCACCTAGGGATAGATTCTTGAGATTGACCGAATTTTCATGAATCAATCATTCATGATGAAGTGTTTTATGAGAAACATGATAATTACTACTACTAATCCAATAAGTCGGTAATGGGAGGGTAGGATCTTAATCCGCAACAGATAAATGTATGAGGGCTTCAAGAACTCCAACATTAAGAGGATTCATATTTCTGATTGAATCTTGATTCTACAACATGCTTGGTGATACTTCTTATTATATGCTCTCTTACACGTAGTTGGGACCACTTCAAGGGAAAAGTGGTTCTCATGAGCAGGTGTATGTGTCTGCTTTAGAGGGGATGTTAGAACAGACCGATTCTCTCCAATTCGAACGAGTGTATGTTCCTGATCAGGTTTTTTTATGATATGGGGTAGTGTGCCCCATAACCCTCCTCGACTAGAATAGAGGTGTATATATTCTCCCTGATGGCATGCATATGGGTTATCCTATGAACGAGGACATAATTATGTGTCTGTAACTCTAGTACTGCTGAAGTTTCCATTATGATATTCTTCCAAGCTTCCAAGATATGGGAATGAATTTGTGTCTTCCCTTTCCCCATTTCCAAAACATGTTTGGTGACTTCAGTGGCTAAAAGGATAATAAACGTACATTAAATATTTGTAATAGGTGTATGTACCTACTCCCATCCTCTCATTCCATTCAGTTGATTTTTATAGTACTCATGTGTGGGGTTTGAGAATTGATTATCCCCTAGTTTTGTCATTGTAGCATTCTGACTGGCTTCTCCAAGTGCGGCCAAATGAGACTGTTGGAAAATTTAATGGATGTTGACAAGTTTATGTAACTACTCCTTGTTTTCCACTAACCATGGGTAGTGGGACTCCTTGAATTCATCCAAATGAGTATTTTGACTGGATGATAGATTATAAACATGTGTATGTGCTTTCTCATGGTACTCCACTAAATTTGAATGGCTGGATTGGTTGGGTGCTTCCAAATGAGTCTGCTAGCTAGTGGAATTAAGAAGGATGGGGGTATGTGCACGTTCGTTGTTTGCCAAAAAGTTGTGTTGATGGGAATATCTGGAGAGGAAAACATAGGAACCTGCTCCTTGTTGGTTGTCTATTTTCCTTGGTGGTTTGTATTGTGTTCCTAGGTCTGACGAACTTGGGCCGGACAATTGAAAATAACACCCTCATCGTGTTAAGGATTTTTTTTTGTGTGGTATAGGTAGAAGTGATTAGTGGAAGAAGCCTTTGGGAAAGACCCATGTATCTTCAGGATGATACCATGGGTGGCCTCTTGGTCGACCTCTGTGTAATAGGAGAGGAATTTGTGATTATGTTTCATGGATAAACTCTTGAAATGGTTAAATAGGGTGGTTGGCACCAGCTATTTCTGGACAATCGGTCATCCTAGACCGAACGACTCTGGGTTATTCTAGATCTAGAGGGCCTGCTGGGAAGCCTCCAAGGTTGTGATAGTACCATGTTTATGGTAATCTTAGAGCAATGAATTCGAAACCCAGCATTTAATATGTTGAGTTAGTGATGACGTCCTTTGAGCAGATGAGGATCCAGCTTGAGTAGCAGTCAGGCCATTCATGGGTGAAAACTTTAAGGAAGCCATTTTGAATGAAGGAAGTTCCCAGAAAGAAATTTCTTGTATATATGACAAATAGAAATAATGAACTACAATAAAGATGCATCTTTTAGATGAACACATGTGTAATTGATTCCATTATCAGAACCTCTTTTATCAATTGATTGGGGACTAACAGATGGGTAACATTATCATATTCATTAAGGATTCACATTTGGTTCACCATTATGTTTTTCCCTCAAAATGTGTGTTCTGGTTAGAAATCATAACTTCTTAAAGGTTTCCATTGGATTTATTTATTGAACTGGAAACACCCAATGGTTCTGTATCAAAAGGGACCTACCTTCTGAATTCTGGGGTTCATTAGGTTGTTTGACCTACAATAATTAAGAACACACATTGGTTGAGTGGATGGGAGGTCAGGCTCATCACACCCTTTTGGGGGGATTTATTTCCTACTTTGGTACTCTCATATAGATTTAAGATATGTTAATGAATCCTTATTAACTTACCAAGAATAATGTATGTTTCCATTGATATTTTCAATAAATATTTATCATGTATGGAATTTAAAATCATCTGTATATATTCGAGGTTATCCATTAACAAAGATATCTATATTTATTCGAGGTTCTCCATCAATGGAATCCTTTAATATACTACTTATATATTCTTTAGTCATTGTTAAAATGATGTTGGTTTTTAAGTAACTCAGTGGGGAACCCTAGAATTTATGGTCATCTAGGTAGAAAAAAGTTGTTTTGATGTTGGGATTGTACCCATAAATGGGATACCTATGTATACTCATGAAAGGAATCAGAACCCTTGTAGTTCAGTGCCTCTTAATGGGACACGTCATACCTTTTAAGGTCATGTTATAAGGATATAACAATATAGTTTACTGTCATGTGGTAAGGACCTCTAAGTTGAACGTGGCTAGTCAAATCTTGGTGTGGGACTTATGCCTAAGCATCCCAAGGAACCTGGAAAGGATATAAGTTTACATGTTGGATTTGACCATGCTGGGAATGTGGCCCAGGAAGAACATGGTGTATTTTGAAGTGTTCGGTTTGAAAAATATGGAGGCTTCATATATATCCCACCTGTATGGTAATCAAATCCCACGTAGTTTGGTAAGTATTGAAGGGGGTATGGCCCTTTGAGAGAAATAGGTTGAGGATTAGTCCTAAAGAAGATTCCTTTGTAATTGGGTCCATGGGAGATGTCTTAACTCATCGAGATTTTGGGGGTTTAATTTGCATCCAATTCCTAAGGATGATGCCCAAACTAAGGGAATTAGGATTGGACTCCTGAGGAGGATATCCATTAAGCTCGGTCCTTGGGTAAAGGCTTCCTACATATCCCAATTATTGTGGGAATAATAGTTTTCATAGTTCAATAAATGGAGTGGATTGTGTGGATGTACGATCATCATTAATCTCCAATCCCATGTGATTCATGCTCGGTGTGATAAATAATAGGATGTGAATGATTCAACAAACCAAATCTTTTCTCCTCTATAGATGAAAGAGTTCATGCCTACGGATAAAGAAGCCAAGGCTACAGTGGATGAGGGTGCGGAGTAAAGATCCTTTCAATGTAGAATAAAAATGAAGGTCATTATGTCCTGCTTAAAACATTTAAAGGCTTAATTTAGGAGGTATTCTCTGAAATTGGTCTCTTAGTGGAAGGAGGATATCATTCCTTGTGTTAAAAAGAAATGAAAGTGTGAAACATACCTTCCCTAGAAGGGACCTGAGGTTATAAATCTTAAAGACAAGAAGGGGGGACATGGTTTAAACCCTAATCCTCCAAATTGAGAACTTCCCAAAATTTTCTCAAGGGTACGGTTTTATGTGACTATAGATATACAAACCTAAAAATACCCCAAGTATCATGACTCCCTTATAATACAAATGTGGGAATCCTATGACTATAGAAATACAAACCCATATGGGAGACATGATGATGTTTCTTTCCAAAGGTTTGGTAACTCAGGAGGTTTTGGTAGAGGTTTCAACTATATCCATTTCAGACAATGTATCCAAGTAAATATAGGTCCCTTCTCTATATGTGAATTAGAATAGGGCTTCATATATGGCTTTCAAAGGTGGTTCATGCAGGTCTTCAAAGTAGGTATGTTGCGTACGTGTAACATGGAGGTGTACCATGAAGGTACTAGGAGGAAATGAAAAATTCTTAAGATAGGAATTGTAATCCTTTCATAGCTTGATATTCCTTGGGAGGTTTACTAGGTACAATAACACTTGGGAAAGGCTTTAACTGAAGTACCTCAGGTGTGCCTTGATTTCCTTGGAAGCATCATACGCAGGTCCTTGTTTAAGGAAAGGACATGTGTCGATGACTTCTTCATATGGAAAGAGGGTCCTTAATCAGATGTTTTGTATTTAAAAATCAGAAAGGATCTTGATCTTGCCTATCCCATATAATTTTCTCTACTCTCATGTGTTTAGAGAGCTACCTGAGAAAATTTGAATGATGTGGGTGAAAAATCTACGCAATGGGAGCTTCAAGAGTTCTTCCAAATTTTTCCAGTTACAAAATGGGGAGTCCAAGGGTCCTACCTATAGGCAAGGAGGGGGTGGTCTAAAGGAGTTTGTTTGCATAAGTCTTTTTTGTACCTCCATAATGTAGGTTCCCCACACAGGGGTGAAAATATTATATTTTTTTGTAGGTCCTCCACATAGCTCCACAGCATAGGTCCTCTACATAGGTGTTGTGCATTAGGCTGCACGAGCAGAATTTTCATTAGTCTTCTTGATGTGTAGGTGTGCTGTATAGATTCCTTTAACTATGATTTTTTTCTTCCATTAACTTTCTTTGATACTTTAAAATATCAAAAGTTATTTTTCTTAATTTATTTAACTTCTTTAAGGATTTTCAACAGTGGTTATCCCAATCCTAGAATATTATGAATTTCTTTGTTGTTATCCTTTATATAATATTTCACTGATAAAAACTATTTCACACTATATGACACACTTTTATGACATGATATTATTCCAATGTTATGTTCTCATGGGTTGTATTCTTTGATCCATTTATGGTTCATGTCTAATTAATTTCCATGTTTTATTCCACGGATCTTGTTTATGATCTATGAATTATTGTCCATTATTTTCAAAGTTTAATATCATATTATCAGACCCTTTGTACTAATTTTATGTTTTAATTATCATTAATATCTCCCATGTTTACACTTATTTGGAATATTATCACACTCGTTTTTATATTTTGTTTTCCCCAGTATGTGAAGAAAAAAAATTAAGTATGATGTTCCTAAGAAGGGCGTCACTTGTGAAGAAGTAATTGGGATATTATGTAGATGTATTATAGACCAGTGGTTATGTTTCCAAGTTTCTAAAGAAACTAAAACATTACAGTTATTTTATGCATTGTAATGTTATGTAATGAATATTTATCTAATGAGATGTAATATTTTTGTTTGAAACGTATCAGTCACTAGATTGTCAGGGTTACTCAATCTCAATTTCCATTTATTTATTTTTTACCCAAAAACATATATACCACCTAATTCTTGATTGTGGGGGGTTTTGTATAGATAAACAATCATTCACATTAGGTTCACCATTTTTTTTCTTTTCCCAAAGTGGATTGGGAATATTTTTGTATGGGGAATTACATGAATTCTTTAAATGGTTTCCAAAAGGGTTTTTTCATGGAATAAAAAGCACCCATTGACTACCACATCCATAATAATATATGGAATTTCTTTCCAAAGGTAGGTGTTCGCTTTAGAATCTGACCAATCATTCTTAGGCACTCACATTGGTCAAGTGGATGGGGGTTGAGGATCATCGAACCATATTTTGGGGGAATATTTTCTACTATTTGACTATATTATAGATCTTATTCATGTTGGTGAATCCTTACTAGATCCTAGTAGGGGAGTGGATACCCCTCCATTATACTTATAATATACTATAATATATTTATGTGAACCATCAATATGTATCCTATTTTCCTTAAAAAATGGAACCATCTTTATGTATTAGAGTTTCTCTATATTGTTTTGTTAGTACATGGTGATGTTTGGTTTTAAGGAACTATGGTTTAATTCCACTCAACTAGGAAGTATAGATTCTATATCCATCCAATATGGTGGTGATTTATTTGGGTTTATGATCACTCCCGTGATATAGATTCCTATATATCATTACGAAAGGAATCTTAACCAATGTAATTTGGTGCCCCATGACAAGGCATTTTATACATTTTAAGGTTGGGATACATGGACCATTCCATTTAGTTTAACATCATGCATCAAGCAAGAATAGATGAAAGTTTCCTAGAACTTTTTAGTGTGGGATTACATGTGAGTGGAACTTTTTGGTTAGATGCTAAGGAAATATGGCCTTATGATATTGGATTAATGTTATAGGGAATATGGCCTTATAAATATTGATCTCACTGGGAATATGGGCCCATGAGGTTTAGTTGATAAGAACAGAAAGGATTATTTACCTCCATGTGGGATAGGATCTTATTAGGAATATGGAATGATAAATTTCATAATGATATTGATGATGTTGGGTTTGAACCTCGGGGAGGTATCCTACATATCATGTCAGGATATGAATCAAAGACTATAAATTTTAATCAGAGGTTGGGGATCACAACTCTTAAGGAGGCCCATTATGGAAATTCTTTGAAAATTAAATAATTAAATACAATCTATAATCCCACATGAGTCATGTTTGGTTTGTGAAACAAGAGGTAATGGAGGATCAGATTCATTTCATTGTATCCTGACACTAGATTTTAGTGGGTCTTCCACATTGAGGTTTTAATAGAAGATAGATTGGGTCATGCACCTAGTAGGAGGCCGAAGTTTTCCTCATTCATTACATGGAAGTTTGAAGGAGTTATTCTTGGGAATATTCCAATTTTATAAGAAGTTAATACATTTGTAGATTACACCTAAGGATGATCTCTAAGATGAATAGTTTGGGGATTATACCTAGTAGGAGGACCGAGATAGATGAATTATGATTATGATAATGGAATGATAAAATCAAGTCCCTAAGCCCAGATGTGTCATTCTTGGTGTCGTAAATAAGGATATTATGTGATCAATCACTTCACATAATCTGGTTTGGATGGGGATTACACCTAAATAAGAATCTCATATATGAATTTAATTCATAGTTCACTGTTGTATGAGGAAACAGTTATAGAAGGTGGAAGGGATATAAATTCAGATGAAAAATACTAGGGGATTATTGCATGTGGTATTCCCTCTAGGAATATGCTTCACATCCACTTGTGGAAGAGGGAGAGGATATAGAGGGCTATCCAATTAGAAATACTATGGCCTTACACTAGGAGGGATTCTAATTTTCATATTAATTTATATTTCTAAATACTAGGTTTAGTCTTATACATCCAATAGTAGGAAAACAAAATTAATGAATCCTATGGATTCACTTCATATTTTATGAATCTAGAAGGAGGTAAGTGTCAGTACCAAATATGAGAAGCTTCGCATCACTCCCTCTAGTATTTGGGTCCTTATTACTAGGGTGATGAAAGATTGAAAACACTAGGATAACCCTGTTAGTCAGGGAGGACTAATGGGGGACATTCTTAAACAAGGGATTTCATAAAATAATCGGTGACACAATAGTGGGCCCCATATATTGGCCATGTAAATTTTGTTGTCACAGGGGTGGAAATAATCATTACATTCTCAAATGGGACACTAAGGAAAAGTAGGATAACTATTTTAAAGAAGTACCCATTATATAATAGTCACTTATATAGGAATCCTTGGGCGGCTGGTCACTTAGGTGGACTACCCCGGATGGATGGGCACTTAAGTAGGCTCCCCTAGGTGGATCATCACTTAGGAAGGCCACCCTGAGTGGCTAGTTTCCTAGGAGATGAGCCCTGGGTGGATGGTCACCAAGTTGATGAACCCTGTATAGTTAGTCACTCATATGAGTGACCTCTTTCTATTAGTCACCATGGTGAAGGACCCTGGGTGGTTGGTTATATAGGTGAGGAAACCTAAGTAGTTTCTTTTCATGGAAATGATCCTAGGGAAGCTATTTTCCCAGGTGTGGGCTCCGAATTACACCTTAATCACATATAAGGTAATTTTTCTATGTACTAGACTATTTTTGGATACCTAGAGAAAGTGTTGAAGTCCTCAAAGAGGTGTCTCTGTGATTATTTCTCTCTCTAAAAATGGTAATAAATCATTTATATACTCTATAAAAGTGGGTCTATTCAATGAAAAACTAAGGAGGTCAGACAGAGCATGTTGGTAGGGATGGAGGTGCGCACAGGTGAGTTTGGTGATGCAGGTTGGGTGGCCACAGGTGACCTAGGTGATCTAGGCTAGGTGACTATGGGATACATATGCGAGTGTTGATACTCTATTCTTCCATAGAGTATAAAAAGTGACAAAGAGAAATGACTTTGAAAAAAGAGTAGAAAACAGATGAAGAAGATCAAGATTTTTAAAGTCTTGAAAATTGAATCGCCCTAGATAGACCAAGGAGCTATCAGTGCCAAGCTACTTTTGTGCCCAATTCTAGTGTGCAACCTACTTGCGCGCCTCATCACCATTTCACCCAAGGTATCCTATTTTCCTATAAACAGTCCCCTCAGATCTTCATTTGTACAAATGAATATCCTTGAAGCTTAATTATTGCTCTGGTCTCCCTACTGCTTCTTCAAAGTCTTCAGAAACATTCAAGATAGTTCTTTAACAACTAGAGAAGAGGATTTGAAGGAGGATTATTGGAATTAAGTCCTTTTACTTTTTAAAATACCTAAAACTTTCATGCCTAATCCACCCAACCTCCCTGAATCAGAAACACTTGCGCGCCACCTATTACCCTCACATGAACTTGAGCTCTCTACTTCTGGGAATACCTATGAATACTCTTGAAGGCTTCAGTTAGGTCTCTCTCAAGTATTAACATCCAGGTTTTTTGTCACTTAAGTGAACATCAGGTCTCCCCATCCTACTTGTGCACCCATACTTGTGTGACAATACATACTTTGGCGCCCTCATTTGATTCACCTGCTCCCTTCAGTCTACAATCCATCAAGCCTTATTCAAATCCATTCATTGAAAGGCTTCTTCTTTATTGGATCCCTCATCTGAAAAGTAGTATGTTAAAACCTCCACCAAAACCTCCTAACTTATCAAAACTTTGGGAAAGGCACATCAGTCTGTCCCATATTTGGGTTTTTATATCTGCAGTCATAGGTTTCCCGCATTTGTTTCACAATTGGGTTAGGATTCATGGAGTGTTTGTGGGTTTTTTATATCTACAGTCACATTGACCTATCACCTAGGAACAGTGTGGGGAATTTTCTAGTTTGGAGGATTGGGGTTTGGGTTCTGACCTCCTCTTCTCATCTCTAAAAACCATAACCTCATGTCTCTGGTTGGGAAGGTATGGTTTACACCTAATTTTCCTTTTGAACAATGGAGAAGTATCCCTCCCCTACCAGAACCAATCTTAGGGCAGCCATCCTCGTGTAAGCCCCTAACCATTCAAGTAAGAGGTTTCAATCATTTGCCTCTCTACTTCCTTTACCTTTTCCCCCTGTTTAAATTGTACCCATGTCTAATGTAAAGATAACAGAGGTAAGGATCGTCACCTAACCCTCTTCCCCAGTCGCCCGACCCTTGTCCACCGTAGCCACCTCCTCTTCCATCATCGGAGGAGGAAAATTGAGCTTGCGCTTGTTGAATATTTCACATCCTCTTGTTTCTCACACTGAGAATGACTCACGTGGGCTTAGAGATTCGTGATGATTATAACATTTGAACAAAAACTCATGGTGAATGAACCATTAGAAATTTTATTCCCATCATAATTGGGTTACGTAGGAAGCCTTCTCAGGGCCCGAGCTCACTGGATATCCTTTTTAGGAATCTAACCCTAATTCCCTTAATCTGAAAATCCTTTATTAGAGTAAACCCCAAATTAAGCCCCAAAATCACCAAGGCATACTTTTCAGAAGGAAATACCAGACTCATTTCTCTTGAAAGACTACACTATCATATGATACTCATCAAACAACATGGGATTTGATTCCCATCCAAATCGGATACGTAGGAAACCTCTTAGAGTTTCAAACCCAACTTTTTAAATATACCCTATTCACCTTGGGCAATATTCCCAATAGAGTCTAATCTTACATGGAAATATATATTCTTTCCAAGTTCCCTAGGATGATTAGGAATAAGCCCCACACAAAACCTTGACTAAAAACCTTTCACTTAGATTTACTTACCACGTGACATTAAACAGTATGGCTAGGTGCTTATCACATGACCTTAAAAGGTATGATGTGTCCCATTAAGCAGAAATGAACTACAAGGGTTTTGATACATTTCACAAGGATATGTAGGTAGCCTATTTTATGAGTACGATCCCAACATCAAAACAAACCTTCATCTCCCTAGCCAACAATAAATTAAAGAGTTCCCTACTGAGTGGCTTAAAAACCAGTATCATCATAACATTGATTAAAAGAATATCTAAATAGTATATGAGAGGATACCATTGATGGAGAACCTCAAATACATATAGATATCTCCATTAGTGAAGAACCTCAAATACATATGGATGATTATCAATTTCACAGATGCTAATAATTGATTTCAAATTCCAAGGGAAACCTATGTTATACTTGGTGAATTAAAAAGGATTCATGAAAATATCTCAAATCTATAAAGAGAGTCCCATAGTAGACAATAAATCCCTCCAAAATTGTGTGATGAGTACATCCTTCCATCCTCTCGACCAATGCATTTCTTAAGTATCGTAATTTCAAACTTAATGAATGCATAATTTTGAAAAGGAAGGCCTTTTTAGATAAATAAGTTTTGGATGTTTCTGGTTCCATGAATAAATCCAATGGAAACCACTAGGAAGTAGTGGTTCTTAAACTGGAATGCACACTCCAAGGAACTATGATACAATGAGGTAGGAAATGTGACAATAGAGGACCTTGATGAGGCATTCCTACTCTGGAAATGGTGATCTCATCCTTCTCTATCATTCTCTTATCTCTACAAATGAAAGCACAAATAAATTCCTCCCCCCTCAGAATGGGATCAGAGCAGAATGAAAATGGTTAAATTATAAGGACACCCCTACACCTAGAATTATAATTGGATAACTCATATCTATTTCATGGGGGTTCTTGAAGACATTCATGATGGCTATTATTAGTGGTCCATGTTGGCTATGTCGAGCGAGTTGTTTGGACAATCTGGATCGTGGCAATCCGATTATAAATTAGGGTAGTCCCCCCCATCACCTGCGCATATGATCATCTTCTCCTTCTATTCTTTTTCTTCTTCTACATGGTATAAGGTATGATTTTCCACAATTCACCTTAGTGGTACCTACCTAGTGAATGGTACTTAGTGGGACCACCCTTGCGAGGCCACTTGGGTGATGTTTCATGAGTGAAAATTTTGAAATTATTAAATTATCACTTGGTATCCATCACACCTATCTCATCTTCATTCATGGATACCTATTTTTAATTATTGATTTATTATTATGAAATAATTTTGTAACCCTTAACATATTTTAAAACTCCCATTTCTTCTAACATTTCCTTTCATGCTAAAGTTACTACTCATATAGATGGAATAATCATAGCTGTTGAACCGAACTCATTAATCATAATCATATTGTACTATAAAAATCTAAAAATAATTCTAAAGAAAAGTTTTCTAAAATATAAGTTGTTGAATAGACTTTTTGTATGTGGTTTTTCCCATCTGATTTGTTCCCCGCATCTCAAATATTACTTCTCAAACATTTATATTTTTTTGACTTAGGGTTCCTCTAGAGTGAATATTTCTCTCAATAGGTACCTCATTTGTGAATGTAACAAAAAAAATTATCCCATAGTTTATTCAACATCATTAAAAAAATTAGGAATTCAAACCATATTTTACAATTCTACATTCTTCCATGTAGATCTAGATAAGTTGATGGAGTCTTTAATGGGATGTTTTCTAGAGGGAACTTCTCTAGTGAATAGATGTGGCCTTATTAGGTGAAATAATGTTCTAACACATAGGTGGACTATCTATGGGTGGTTATACTTTATGAGGTTATTATTACATAAAAAATATTTATATATCATCATCTAAATATCATCCCTATGTTTTTCATCTACATTTGTTTGGAGACCAATATATATAATCTACTACATGGGTAGGTTAGCATTATCATCTAGGATGTCTAGGAAATTAGGGTAATCCCCATCGTGGGGGATATGTATGATGATTTAATTCATAATCACAATGATTTTGATGATTTGAAAAAAAAATACTACATTTAAGAGGGATTTATTTTCATTGGATAAATGGTAGTTTAAGAGGTAAATTAATCTCTTTCTTAATATACATTTTAGAACATAAATGAAAATATTTCATCTCTATCAGAGATCGAGACCTAGAGTGAAAAGGCCAAGGACATGACCTACCCAATAATTTAGTGTTTATAAGAATAATTAATATTATATCCTCTATAATTTTCAATATATGACTTGGGGTTGTCAAATTCTGAAAACATTGAGCCCAAATATTCAACTTAAGGGACTACTAGCCTGGTTTCTCTGTGGATGGATATTACCTACTCAAGATATAGGTATTGCAGTAAGGTCAACCACTTTAATGATGGAAGACCAATTATTATATATCATACATAGAAGTATTTAGATTCTATATTTTGGTAGCCTTTATCAAGTGTTGGTTCAAATTCGTTGTGTTGAATCTCCTCCTAGAACTGGCATCTTGACCCAATAATTACATTGTTGGATAGTAGTGCGTCTCAGTGGTTATGACCCAAGACACAAAATATTTTCTAATTAACCTACTCATATGCCTATATTGTATCATATCGTGGTCATGAATCCCATAATCATTGATATGAAAGCTATATGACAACTTCAAGGATATCGTTACTCATTTTCCTTCAATCCTTGTTGGATTAATTTCAGCACATTGGTGGGTAGTATCAATGACTCTTCCACCACCTGATCAAACTAAATTTCACTTCGATATGGGTTTCTCATTGAGAGGGTTGATGGTTCCCAATTTTTGAATCGTACATGAAATCCATTTTTGTTACCCTATTTAATTGTGTTCATGATGTGATAAGATACCTTTTATAAAAGGTTCATGGTTAAAAACACTCGATGATCATTCATCAATTCTTTTAATTATTTATACGGACTGATAAAAACATTTTCATTACTCTTCCATAGGTTGATGCATCAATTTTCCTATCCCTAGAGTATTCCCAAGCATGGATTGAATACTATAAGAATATGTATCTAAGGGGAATTACTCCATGAATACATGGGTCACCATTTCTAGTTAGAGTGGAAACCTGAGAAGAAACATAAATGGATACTAACATGGTTGATTTAGGTACCTCAGATAATGTGAAAAATTCTCTTTCGTTGGTATATAACCTTGTAATATTAATACAGAATGATAAAAATTCTCTCTATTTTCTTCATTAGCTAACTTAATCCCATCACTTCGTAATTCTTACACTTAATGTAATTCCTTTCAACACTTAAAACATTTAGTATTTTCTTTAAGATAATTTCCTCCATTTTTACTACTAAACTTAGAGAATAAAGGTAATTCCATCTTTTTTTCACTGTGATTTTTATATTTTCCCTTAAATTACATTTTTTTCAAATCAGAACCACGTGATTGAAGGGTAACTCTAATCAACATTTCCACCTTGATTTCAAAATGAATTATTTCTTCATAGCTACTGAAGTTCGTTATGTATAATTACATTTGGAAGCTTGGTTTTGATCTATTGAATAATCAACCAACCTTACGTTCATATTGGATAATAATACAAGAAGTTTACCTCACAAGTCTTGTAAAATTACTCTCAACGGTTCCAATAGATTCATAATCCTTCTACCTTAACTTGAGGAATTAATTTACTATTCTCATGAAAATAATATGAGTATAATAATTACTGAAAAATAATCCATTAAACTTGTAACGACTCGGACCCGAACAGCCACCCGAACAATGCTAAACGGATTGGGTGCTACTACTTTAAGAGCACATCCCCGAACGCCAAAAGCTTCCAACTAGAAATGAGGGTCTAATAGGTATAGTGGGGAGGCTATAACCTCTCGGAGGTTAGAAATAATGGTACTGGTCTGAGTATAATAATAAAGATGCAGCGGAATAAAGGACTCAACAGACTCGAACAAGACCCACAGAGCGGAAGCACATTCAATATCAATAAATAGCGAAAGCAATAAATATAAAAAACAACAGCATAAATAAACACAACAACATGATGATCACTTGTAACTACTACTGAACAATAAAATATGCCTCCAAAGCATGTCATACATATATAAATATAAAGGGTTCCAATGGATAACCAACTATTGCTATAAATAAGCATGTTGATACAGGAAAGTATGAAAAACATAGTAACTCTAGCTAGGCAAGACCTCATGGTCCATATCATCTCCATGCAATAGCTAAGGTAGCCCAGCTCCTGAAGCAGGCCTCTTTCTTTCACATAAATCCATAAACTTTTCACATGTCCCGAAGGGCCCGTGCAGGGTGTGAGATGAATCTCAGTAGGATACCACCCAACAGTGCATACCTAATATAAGTGTTTAAGTGGGAATTAATTTATAAGGAAAGCAGTAAACATAATGATGCACAAATAAACACAAATTCCACTGGTGCTCAGCAGCCACCATGGAGTGTCACCAGCTTCAGCCAATGTCGAAATCTTTGTCATGTAACCCAGTACCATGTGCTCCCTGACACCACGTGTCTCAAGTATCGACGTCCAGAAGGCACTCCCAATAAACAGTAACTCGGAGGAACAGCGATGCCTGTCCCCAATAAGTAACCAGAGGGACAGCATTATCTGCCCTCAAAATAAGTATCCATAGGGACACTGATGTCTGCCCTCAAAATAAAGTGTCCAGAGGGACAACCATATCTTCCCTCAAATAATGTTGAGCCTCTTCCCCCAAACTGATAGCCTTAATGCTATCCCCTGAAGGCTCCTCACCTTCTGCGTGGCTTCCTATGGTAAGCACCCCAAAACTGATAGTACCTAGACTGCAACTAACTGGGGCCTCTACCCACATGAGTGGTCAAAACCACCACGTCACAGAGTCTCTCTGTGTTCATACTACTCAATGTTTTCGGGTGAGCGTTAATCACCAAAATAGTACCCAAGCCACAACACCTCTAACACCTCGTGTCCCTGCTACCATGTCATTCATGTCTGATGGTCTCTCCATATCAGTAACCCGGGCCATGTGCAACCTGACAGTCATCCTACCTTATACTGACACCCATGACGCCCAATCCCATGGTCAGAACCACCCAACATAACCTGGGTCAATCCCAACCATTTATCAACATCACTCAATAATACCCATGCCATGACTAGCACAACCCAAAGGTTCCAGCATATGCAATATCACACATCACATATATAATCACAAAGGAAAATTTTAAATAGGAAAAAAACATAACGATTTAATTACACTAGAAATGTGCTATCCCATACCAGCACTGAGGTCTTGAGAGGCTCTAACAATTCAAATTAGGCTTAATAACTAAACTTATCAGATAAAACATCACATTTAAATCATAACCATTTTGGCTTTCCCCGGCCAAAATGCCCCAATTTAGAAACGACCCCTTGCCTGACCTCGCTCATGTAAAACAAGTAAAGGGCTTTCCAAAATTCATCTCACAGGTATAAAGAACAAGTTAATATAAAGTATCAGATAAAAATGGGTCCCGCTCAAAATACCTGAAAACACGCCAAAGGTTGCACCACCCAAATGACCATGAAAACACAAAAAGAGGTAAACACCACCTACCTGAGACTAGTACGATGCTACTCCTCCGATAACATCCTCCAATTAGGTCTAAAATGCGGTAGATCTAAAAAAGAATCAAAACTTCTCAAACCCCAATAACTCGTTCTAGAATAGAAATCAAGAGAAACAGCTCTAGAGGAATCAAGGCCTTACCGATGGGGTTCCAATGGATCAAATGGTGTTCAAAACGGAGTTCGGAAGGACGATCCAGAGCAAAGACAAGGTTCTACCATCTCTTCCCACTCAAACCTGCCGTAGGGTTTGTGTTCTACCTCAAAATGAGGCTACTTCCCATTTTAGAAAAATAAAATAAAATACACAGTGTATACTTTAAGTACACGGTTTGTATCATTTTTCTATTCATAAGATGGTTGATATTTCTCCGATTTACTTTCTAGAACCTGTCGACATGAGTACACGGCATGTACCTAAGGGTACACGGCCTGTACTTAGTTTTTATTCTCTTCCTCGCCGACTTACCCACACGTCATGTATATCCCTCATACACGGATAGGTTACATGGAGTGTCCAAGAAGGACATGGTGTTTACTTGGTTAAACACTTATACTCGGGCAACAGTCTTACATGCCACGTATGCCATCCACACTGTCACAGGTACATGGCGTGTCGATAACTACAGGTCGTGTGGTAAGAAATTCCTACACGGTCATCCCACGGCATGTACTCAGTGAGAACATGGCCGACACTCGCCTAACCCATACACGGTGTGTACCTTAGAGTACACGACGTGTAGTCTAGAAATTTCCATAAGCTTCCCAATTTCTCTAGTTTTATAAGGGACAAGTCAAAAATTCAAACATGGTTGGGATTTTGACCTATTCTAAAAACCCAGGTTCTTACAATACTAATCTAAATCCCTAGAATAAATTTTATTTAATTGTCTCATGTTCTTGAAAATATTCCATCATTGATCAACTTATCTTTCTAAATGATAGATTAGAAACTGATTTTTCATGTTCCAGACACTATAAAATGAAATATTTATTTTCAATGGTAATGATTCAATACTAAAAAATAGTGGATCAAAATAAAGTAGAAGTTTTCTCATGACAAACACAATGGAATTTTGTTCCTCCTTTGATCGTTTAGAAGCTTAGCATGATTCAAAGCCTGAGAAAGTTGTGTGAGCATAACAATAAGATTTTGAATTCCAGCCTCGATAACAGTTTTTTTACTCAGGAAGAAAATAATTTAATTTTATATTTTATTCAAAATTAACATGGGTTATTTAGGATCCATCGATTTACCAAAACCAAAAATTATAGTGTTAGGATTGTTAATCATAGTTGAAAACAACACATTAATAATAATAACTTATGGGATGTATAAATCACAGCACCTTATTTTCAATATATGAAACCTTGGGTTTAACCTCGGTTTCTCCCAGTCGTTATTCAAATCTGTCGTGGTGGTTTCAAAATAGTTTGCGAATTTCTAAAAAATATCCCTTATGAGTGTCAATCTAGGTGTGTCACAATTCATTTTTTCATGCACTATTGGATGATCAAGTCAATCTCAATACACCATTTCAGAGTTATTACTCCTTGGTACATATGTAATAGATATATATCCACTTGTTGTGTCCAGATAGGGATATAATTTCTTGTAAACCACTTGATCTATCATTTACCAACATTCTAGGACATTTTATGATACTTAGTCTAATCCTTAGACTTATACTTAGATATATCCGTAGAAATATCCATAGAAATATCTCTATAGACCTCAATACTATTTTCTCGTCCAAGTTTCCAGGGGTTAACTAAGCCTTTCCTATGATGCCAACTATAGAGAGAATATCTTCTCATACACAAATATCACATATTTTGAGATTTTTATTCAAAAAATTCACAAATACACACCCAAGGATCGTAATGATATAATGCTTTTTCATACTAGGTACACAATATTCTTATTTAGTGAAATATCTTTGACATATTTCTTACATATCTTCCCCTTTTATACTCTTCATAAACATACCATACTTAAAACCTTTCTTCATAACATGGTTAACAGAAACATAATAAAGGGTGATCTCAGATTCTCAGTAAAGGAATACAAGTTAGATGTCAATATAACAACATAATATGGGTATAGGAATATGAGAATAACTTTTGAAAACTATGCCCCATATATCCTAGAGCATAAACATTAATTATTTCATAAACCATGGAAGTTCGTAATACATGAATCATATGGAATCAAAAAACATGAGCTGCGACACCATAACATTGGAATAATACATAGGTTTGTGAAAATAAAATAAGCATATAAAATCTTATGTCAAGGCTACCCGCCAAGACATTCATAACACATTAGGTTTTCCCTAACCTCCCATGTACTTAAATTGGTCTTGTTATAACCTCTTATATGCCCTATTTTTCAAGTATAGGAAAACCTCCCATAGACCCTTATAGAATATAACATTAATCATTACCTAATGAATTGGAGGGAGATATAGGTCCCACTTATTTTTTGTTATAATTTAACCACCATCCTGGGTTATAAAGTATACACCATAAGATAAAGAAAACCATATATATCTAAACCCATGAAAATAAATGTTATTCATAAAACATTTCATTATAGCATAATTCATGTAAAAGAAATAGATTTTATAAACATTTCACCATCATAAACCTAAAATATTTTGGGAATGAATAAGAATGGTATCTTTAGATCATATCCCCAATAAAAAATAAGTAGCATGAAAGGATTTCATCTTAGTTGTAATATTATTTTGTAGGTCACTAGGAACATTTCTTGAGAAAATGGACTTTCCACTTTGAGAACCACTTTTTAAAACAAAATACATTTCCAAAATAATTTTCTTTCAAAATAACATTGGAAAATTATAAAGAATTATTTAAATATAATTTAATACATTTCTCGAAGAAAATTTTCAATCCACTTTGAAAAAAACTATTTAAAAAGTAAAACAATTTCAAAATCCTTTTTCATGAATATAACCACGAAAAATTATAAAGGAATATTTAAAAATAATTTGATTCATTTCTTGAGGCAAATATCCTTTCCATTTTGAAAAAACACTTCTTAAGACATAAAACATTTTAAAAACATTTTATTTGAAAATAATCTTTGAATATTATAAATGAATCATAAAAGTAATGTGTTGGCCTTAAAGTCAGAAAATAAAATTCATGTATTACACTTTAAAACAAGGATTACTTTCAAATTTTTAGTAGAATCTAAATAGGCCTTATTTTGAAAATGACATGATATTCCTTATAAAAATTCTAAAAAATCAAAAAAAGGTAAAAATGTATTTAAATTAACCTAGCTGGTCATTAAAAAAAATTGATGACATTTTTAGAAAAAATTCATATGAAATAAAAAAAGGCTTTTTGAGCGAAGAGAAAAACATAATTTGTCTTTATTTAAGACTATTCTTTTAAAATTATGACTACATAAAGAGGTAAAAATGAAGGGAAAACATGTCTTCTCAATAAATAACCCTATGGGAAGAACATTCAAGAGTTTATTTAGATATTGAACTTAATATTTCATCATCATAATCATTAATATAAATAATCCTCATAACTGATTATATTATATCAAAAAACCAATACCAATTTGGTAACTTTAATTGTAAGCCCTATAAAAGAATAAAGTTAAATGAAACTTAAAATATCATGTGAATAAATAAATTCATAGTTTTAAATGTCAAAGGGGATATATATACACATCCTAAAATAATATATGTGTATAACATAATGTATTTCTTTAAGAATACATATTGAGATAAAAATATCTTATAATAAGTCTTGACTTCCTCTATACACCTTCAAACCTCCCCTTCTACAGATACACTCTTTAGGTTTACACCTCAATCATTATGAAGAGGGCTTAATAACTTAATTTGACCAATATTAGAAGAGTATGGAATTGACTAATGGTTTTGGTTATTTCTTGGATTAACCATAGGGTTTTGTAAGTGTGAAAAGGATAGGATAGAGGTGGAATTATAATAGTGGGGGAGAGGACACGCATGGAATTTTTTAAAATAATAATGTGTAACTAGGTTTTTCACATGAAAAAGGATAAATAATTGTCCATTAATGAACATTATAGGGTATAATATTTAAATATGGCTATAAAATTGGTGTTGTAAAAGTTTCTAGGACATTTTACCCCTTATATTTCTAGTTTACCCATGGTAAAATTGTTTTAACCTCAACCGTTGATATTAATTTTTATAACTTTTAAAATTCAATATGGTAAAAATTATTTAAAATCATTAGATAATATAAATTATTCTTATTTCAAATAATAATCCATTTTTCCAAATTCCATTCACATAAGTGTAAAATATTAATTTAAAATTAATCTTGTATATGCAATGAGAATATGGTTTTCCAAAGATAAATTTTTTAAATGATTAAACTTTTTTCATAACAATATTCTTAATAAAATTAATTTAAATGATTTAAATTGTATTAATAAATATATAATTGAACTAATTTTACTTTTAAACTCATATTAAAATAATTTCAATGATTTTAAATTCATTAAATTAAAATACAATTCTTTACAAAAACATGTATTTTTCATTATTCACTAAAACTTTTATCTTCATAGAAAATTCCCAAAAAAATAACCTAAAGTTAATATTTAAATTATAATTTCAATAATTAAGTTCAATTTTATAAATAAACTTCATAAAATATTTAAAAACATAATTTTAAAATAAGTATGCCAAATGAGACAAAACTAGTTTTTAAAAAAATACATTTTCTAAGTGTAAAAGTGGATTTATTATTTTATATTTTTCATAAAAAATGTAAGATTAATGTTAAACATTTTATTGAATATATAATATATAAATTTCATTAAAATCATTTATCAAAGTTAATTTTTTAATTTATTTATTTAAAACACATTTGTGCACAAAAAAAATAGTTTTCAGAAAAATTCTTCCATAATTTTCAAATGGTTCTTATTATAATTTCTAAAAAATTGGTCAACAACTAATTCAATTTACATGAATTTTTAAACCATTTATCTTTAAAATTTATTTAATGATATTCATACCCACCATTTCAATGGATGCGCTTTAATTATAATATTAAATAATAATATTTTAATGGTATGTAATATTTTGTTAAAAATCGCTATTGCGTGTAACATAAGATATCAAAGAAACTAAATTGTTTGAAGAAAAAACTATAAAATCTTGTTGCCTTAGAACAGTGATATAACCCTACCAAGAAATGGAGACCTGTTGTGGGTGGTGGCAATTATCACATCACCCATCCTCCCTTCTCTGTATTGTAGGCATGCTTCATTGGAATTCTCCTTATTTACCAACCCACTCCTCCGCCAAAACATCCCTTATATACATATTAACCCAAAGCTTCCATATCTTCACCTTGGGGCCCTAAATATTTCTCTCAGCCTCTAAGAGTTCTCTAAGGCATCTTATCTCCATGGATTCTCCCAAGTTGAGTTTTTCAGTTGGACGTGCCCAATGTTCAATAACAATGAATGATTATTTAACATCTATCATTCTAGATGATGGAAATAATGGTAAGGTAAATCTCTTAGTATCTCTATTTAGAAAACCAATGATTGTTCTAGTGATCTTTAGTAGAAATATCATGATGCCATGATCACCTGTGTTTAAACAGTGATGACTTCCCTTAGTGTTTCTATAAACAGAAAAATAGGGAATTAGTTTTCCCTATTAGAAAATATTTCTCCCCTCCATAGCATTAATAATGGTATGAGGGGGGGCGGGAATCTAATCCATTGGCATGGTCTAATTCAAGGGACATGGTTCAGATCCCAAATATTTTTTTCAATCCTTCTCAGGATAATTGCACAATATTGGGAGTAGGGTATGGTGAGTTCTCTACATCTCATTGAACTAGTACCAAATGTAGATCCCATCCAGTGGAGTGCTCTTCATCAGACCACTATTGGCATGAGGGCCCATGACTTATTACATGCAATGTAACATTTTGAAGAACCTATTATTCTTATGGTGATAGTTCCACGTAAAATAGGATCTCATAATTTAATTTCCTTAATAGGTTCTCAATTCTAGGGTTGAGAGCATTAAAAATATTAATGATAAAGGTTATGAAACATTAAAATCTAAAGGAAAAAATGGTTTCCATTTGAAGGGAGGATAATTTGTTTCCACTGACTTGGTGAAAGTTTTCTAGATCTCTTTTGATAGAGTTATGGAATTTAAGGTTCTTCAAGGGATAGCGGACTCTAGTCTGGGAACCTCCAAGTGTGAAGATGAATCTCAAGGTGGAAATATTCCTTGTACAGGTTTAAATTTTCAAAGAATGGGGGAATTGACTTGGACTACTATCTTATCAATAAACAAAATAAAAATATAATCATAAACAACTACTCCCCCTGACCCAAATCAATGGCTAATAGGTTAGTGATAAAGTAACAATGCACAAATCCCAGTGAAGTGCCCCCAGTAAAAAGGTAGAGGGAGTCCTCCTAGTAAACATAGAAAGGGAAGGTAATCCAAACCCAAAAATTTTATAAATTGAGGGTACTAATGGATATTATATGGAATAAGGTCAGATAGGTGATAAAAATTAAGAACCCAAAAAAGTTTTAGAATTATTCCTTAGTTTTGGGATATCCTAACAGTATTTATTAACTATATTTTTATAAGGTTTACCAGAATCACAACCTAATGTTTCATGAATCAGATCCTTCCAATGGTGAGATAGAGGATGTAGGAAAGGAGGAATCCACTAAAGAAAATTTATTAGATCCCATTATTCAATCTAAATAATGTGTTTTATAGAAGATTCTCTCCACAAATTCTTCATATGAGTATTCAAATATAATGATTAAGATATCTATTTGAGTTTTTCTCAATGAAAACATGAATTGTGTATCAAAATGTAAGACTAAATATTAGAATGAGTCTTTAACGAAGGTAAGATTATCTAGATGGGTATATTTATACTTGTTACAAGATGGAATACTACTTAAAGAATCTTATCAAGGATGACCCACATAAGAAGGTATCCTCAATTTAATAGAGCTTACAAAGGTTGAATTATTCTAATACTCTTAAACATTTATAGATGGGTCTTTTGTTATATTTTGAAGTTAGAATTTCCCTTTATCCTATATTTTCTGATGGTTTCACACTAGGGTTGGTATTAATGCATGAGTGTGGATGGAAGATTTTTTAGAACCAACGAAAGAGAAGGGTCCTACTTGAGGATGTCCTACCATTTTCCCAGCTTCGGATAATTGGGGTACTTTTGGCATGTACTAGCCCACATTTTAAAAAGGTGACTACAAGAATTCGGGTAATATGGTCAAGTCTAATTTTGATGCAATGGTACGCTTAGTCAGCTTTCTTGCCATGTGGCTAAGCATTTATTTTCTTCTAGTTCATGAGTCTGATGATGGTGTAAGACGATGGAATTTTTTTATTGCATAAAAGTTAGTAGAGGGTAAATATATTAGGTTGGATACCCCTGTATTAGCAAGAATATATCACATCCTATTGCATTTATACAATGGGAAGGCTCTAAGGACCTTTTCAAGTATTCAGAGGATGGATGGCGAAACATTTTTGTTCATATTCAGTGTTGAATTAATTAGAGTCCCCAATGGTCGATTTACCCCATTTTTATAGAAATTCTTGGGGATTCATCCTTTGAACCTGATTCCCAATGAAGTGCTGAGGGCACTGAATGTATCAGGAGAATTCAGCTTCTTTCCTTCTGGTAGCAGACCAATAGGATCATTTTCTGATGATGGTATGGGAAAAAATTACAAGTTGAGGGATGAATGATGGAATCCAGGGATAGTGTGCTATCAACCAGGATTGACCATTAAATCATTTGTGAGGATTATTTCCCTTATAGGTTTTCTCTCCAGTTCAAATTTCATAAACAATCAAGCACTTTTCCTCCCACAAATGTTAGGCATGAGAAACATCCAACGGTATCCTGAAAATTATGAATTATGATGGCTTTAGAGACATCCAAAATTTCTATTATGCTACCTCCATTAGAGGCATCAATTGGATTAGAGGTTGGATATGATAAATCTTGGGCTTCTTCATACCCTCAGGGGGATTTAAAAAAAAGAATATATCGAGTAGCTGCCATGACAACTATTCTTTGTAGAAAACATGGTAAAAGGACTAAAGACAAAGATGATGTATAGGCTTCAGGAAATTCTGAACATTCAAAACATTCTCACAGAATACCCACCAAGAAGATCAAGGCCAAAGAAATAAAGCCTCTAGCACCGAGGTGATCTAGTAACTGTCATCAAAAAGATATTACCATCACATCTGCTGATTCTTCTGAAGAAGAAGGGAGTCTTTAAGAGGCCTTAAAATCAAAGGGTGTTGATTTTTCTATACACACAACTATATCAAAGTTGAATTATGTGTGGCCCTTAGAAATCCAATATTGGGAATGCATGACTCGTGAACTCAAGGATGCATGGTTGTTTCTCCAATCTTTCCTTCGAATACCAGATGTGGTTGATATTAAATCAAATTTTAATTGTTATCTAGACAATTATCTGGCTAGATTACAAAAGTATGTTGTAGATCTACATACCTTCATATATGAAACCAATGACCAAATCCAAGCCTCAAAATTAGTATCCAACATGATGAATCGAGGGATATGTGAAGGGGTAATTGTTCACCCTAAATAGGAATGGGACATTTATGTTAATACTGAGAATTTATTTCCCTTTTCTTTTGTTTCAATTCTGCTTCATCATACACCATCATTATTCTTGATGTGATTTCATTTTACAGCTTGAAATTTGATCAGGAACCTCGGGAAAGGTTCTCAAGTCACCAAAATAATGGCCCACAGGCACCGCCATTGACACATTGGATGAAACCCTTAGGTGTCTAGGACTTTCTCCTGGAGGAAAACCCATGATGGAGGTGATAGAGATAGGAAATCCTTAGTCGTTACCTCAGGTTTCTGCGGCCATGAGAGTTATTTCAATCTCTATACTATCTTATAAAAATTCAAGATGGAATTGAGATTGATCTGAAATGTACTTAAAAAATGTGAGTATTTGTACTGTACTCATGTATTATAATTTTTTTGATATTCCTTGGTGACCATGTTAATCATTCCATAGGATCTATATCCCATTCATCTTTTAAAGGATTACAAGCTTGTCCTTCTTGGACTAAGAATGAAACTACAAGTGATGTACAAATTCTTTCTGATGAATCTGTTACCTTAATAAATGGAGCTTCAAGGGATGCGGCTGCATCCACTTATATTTCTATAGAGAGGGAAAAGGGTCAAGTTAATATCATAAGCATTTCTTATGGGTATCAAATGTTGTTTCTAACATTCTTTTCTCCATAATTTTTTAGATCCATTTAATGTGCTGGAGGACTATGCGACAATCAATGATGATATTGTTGTAGCTCCAGAAGGAAGGATCGAGGATTATAGACAACCTGTTGCAGGTACTGGTGTTGATCCTGATTTAGAAAATCCTAATAACATTACACAAGTTGAGGAAACAAACGAAAATTTCAGCAAAACCAATTTGGGAATCAATCAACATTTGTTAGATACCTTATATTGTGAAGATACTATAACATACAAAGTCATATACAAAAAAATTATAGACGCTCTTAATCAAGACATTGATATTACAGGTTCTATTAATGAGTTTGGGAATTTCAATAAGGAATTGAACGGATGTAACTTCTCATTCTTGAATTTTACATACATATATGTTTTTTGAGATTTTGTATCAAAGCCCAATTCAAGAAGCTTTGTCTGTAGATAATGTTGCAAAGGCCCTTCATGAACAGGGCATCCTACTTCATCCTCCTTCAATTGGGGGTATAGAAGTACCAATTGAGAATCCAACACTAGGGGATGATATAGAGCCTGTGGTTTTGATGACTAGGAAAAATCAGGATAATGATCCTCCCTAAGAAGTACTTGCCAAATATACTGAATCTGGGAATACAGGGGAGGAATCTACTCAATAAGACAACTTATAACTTGGTAAATTTCATTGACTATTGTTATAATGCTTTGTTCTTTAAATACTTTTTGAGATAAAAATCATTCTAATTTACCATATAGGGAAATCAGCACCCATTGTTAGGTCCAAAGGTGAACCCCCTATGTTAGCTCAACTAAAAATGGAATATGAATCACTTGATTCTTTGAAAGGAGGAGAACCAAGTACCTCCCTGAGTGATCTGATTCTATAATATGTTCTACCTCATGGTATTGATTCAATTTCAGACATAGTACTACAGTTTTCTCTCAGCACTACATGGAAGAAAACTTGTAGAATTATTTGGGATATAATCTCTAAAAATAATTTGGATGCATTTCCTTCATATTTTGGATGTCTTACAATACTGTATATAATACTAGGATTTTGTATATTTGATTATCGCCGAACTTACAATGCGGTGAAAGAGACCATTCACCAGCAGGAGAAGAAACACAAATTGCGGCATTGTCTTACAAACATAAAACTTCTCACCAAAGTTGAGAGTTTTTGATCAATAGTATCCGAGGAAGAAGACAACCATAGAAAAAAGTTTACATAATTCAATTAGAAAATTATGGAGACAATGAAGGAAATTTCACATCTTCAACAAAAAATATATTCTCTTCAAAATAGGCTTGATCAATTAAACCAATCATTATGATAATCCTAATTAGAAGGGGTGACATCCATTTTAAAAAAATACATACACATTTTAGGCCTAGGAGGCTGAAGCTGCTTAACTGATCAATCTTTAGAAAGTGGCTGATAAATCCCAGGAGGCTATTAAACAAGTAAAGATTCAAGCTAAAATATTTTTGTAATATATGATAGAGACTTCATTCTGTGGATATTCTTCAATTTTTTCCATATAAATGAAAAATATTTTGCATCTAGTTATATATATACATCTTCATCCCTTCATTCTTTCTTTAATTACAACTTCAAATCTGATCACAACATGGAATATTCAGGTTAGATAATCATAATTACACTGGAAGGGATGATGGTTCTTTAACTTTTACCCAATCCAAGAAACATAGTAAGTGCAATTTGACTGTTTCTAGGGTCATATGGAAAATCCTACAAACTTTTCACATATTTTATTTTTATTTTTTGATATTTCCTAGACCATATAGAGTATAGATCTTGCGAGATGAGACTCAACTTCTATCTAGAATTCCATTTGCAGGATTTCAATCTGGTGAGTATCATCTCTCTTTTGGTAGGTAGTTTAAAATTCAGGCATGTCAGACTAATAAATCTAGTGTTTTAGTTCAAGTAGCTTTGAGCATGAATTTTTAGATTATAACTTCAACTAAGCTTCATGGTTTGGAATGTACCGATATTTTCTTGGATACTTACAAGTAGAAACTGAATTCATGATTTTTTATGGTTGCCAAATCTAAAATTTGAAGTATTATAATGGAGGAGGTCTCCTATGAGAACAATGTTACCTCTATTTGAAAAAACCCATTATAGGGGCTATATTATGTAGGGTTAGCTAGGGAAAATAGCCAAACAGTTCCATCTTTTGGCTTACAAGCCTGTTATTTGGGAAACTCATGCAAATCCACATAGGGGTATGTACTGCATTGTCAAGAAAAAGAGCTCTAAAAATTTTGAAATTATATTGTTGATAGTGGGTGGATTTTCCAAGTAATGGTATTTCAGAATAAAAGGTCCATATGTGTCGATGTAGGCTTATGAATGAGAAACCATTCCTATAGGATTTTGATGTGTCAAGGAAGGTATGTTTTTCAGAAATGGGACTTATGATATTTTGTGGTTCTATTTAATGTCTTGTAGCAGGGAAATTATGCAGTGTAGTTTTAATTCATGCAGTGAGGAAATTATGTTATTCAATTTTATGTCATGAAACAAGGACATTAGGTTGTGCGGTTTTAAGTAATGCAGCTAGGAAATTAGGATATTCAGTTTTAAGTCATGCAGTAAAGACATTAGGGGATTTATTTTAAGGTCTTTATTTTTAAAGAAAGGTTTATAAATATACAATTTCTTGGTAATTTGTTTAGAAATATACTACCATATTCAGGTATGGAAAGGAAGAATTGTAATCTATGACTTGGGGATTTCCAAATTTGAAAAGTGATATGGGAAAATTTTTAATGGAATTATAGTAAGAATTTTCCAAGAATGAAGTTACCATTTCATCACAAAACCCGTTATGGGGGTTGTACTTTTCAGGTCCAAATGGGGCATGTTATGTATAGCCAAACAATGGCATATTTCTGCTGAAAAGCCCTTTGTGTGGGTGAATTATACAAGCTCACCTAGGGGAACATACTTCATAGTTAGGAAAAATAGTTCTTAGGTATTTGACATTCTATTTCTTAAAGCATAAGAATGTTTATGAAGTTTCAAAATTTTCAAATCACAGAGTTCGGTTTATAGATAAAAGTACCAGAACATAGAAAGTGTATTCCTAGTCATGATTTCTAATGAAATGGAGGAATAAAATTTTTTATGGAGGTCTTATCCAAACGTAGTAAATATTGTGTATCTAGTTTTCTGGTCATAAAACTAGGACCATAATATTATGGAATCATTAAATGATATGTGGTCAAATGACCCAAGGCTATTCTAGTATGATTTTAAAAAATGAAGGAGAGAGAGGTAAACCATGGTCTTGAATACTTTTAGGTTATGATAAAAGATATAGGAAAAATATACAGATGATGGACACCTTAAAATAAGGGTTTCTATATACTATCATCAAATAATTAAGGGGACAGAAGAGGCTTATTCTATGAATAAATTTACCATTATTTGAAAAACCTATTAAGAGGGATGTATTATGTAGGGGCCGAATGGGGAAAATGCTGCAGAACCCAACAGTGTAATCTCTTGGATGATAGGCCCATTATGTTGGAAACTTGTGCAAGGACACCTAGGGTAATGTGTTGCATAGTTAGGAAAAAGATCTCCTAAGTATCAGACATTCTACTTCTAGAAACCAAAGAAATATTGTGATGATCTGAAAGTATTCAAGATTGGGAGTATTAAATGTGAAAGGGAATTTCGAATGTACAAGAGAAATATTTGGATCAATATTGGCCATGATTTTTGAGTCCCTTACATATGTCTGACTCATATGTGTTGTGGGAATATCTTTTGTTTCCTTAGTGGGATATCTAAGGAGAGGACCCAAAATAAAATTATCTTACATAAATTTTTAATTGTATGTGGGATATGGGGAATTTTCATTTATCCTATGGCTGGGACTAAAATATAAGTCTTAGTTTTTACTACGTATCTCAATGGGATGAGAATTAAGCCACACTCAGTTCTTGTAGGTCCTTATAGTTTATCATCATGCAGGTATGACGTCAAGTGATTTCTATGTGAAAAGGGAATATTGTAGCTGGACTTGGGGATAGGACCTAGGTGTCACTATGTATCTTGTTAGGGAAAGAATCAATCCATGCATAGTTATTGAAATATTCTCTATAAAGGTTTGATTCTTACACACAAGGAATGAAGGGTATTTGTAAATTGCAGTTTGACACAAGATAGGATATTAGTGTGTCACGATGTATCTTAATTAAATCATAATCAAGACATATATAGTTCTATTATAAGGTTAATCACACCAACTAAGTTTTTATGTGATAATGGGGGGTTTATAGATGGACAGTAGATATGAGATTCGGGTGTCACTACATATCTCATTGGAAGGAAAATCAATCCAAATGTAGTTCTTGAGGTTTCCTGTGTAGGTTTGATCCATACATAGAGAGTGGGGTATTTTTATTAACTGCAGTTGGACCCAATATAGGAGATCTGGGTATTACTACGTATCTCAATAAAATGAGATTCAATCTATACACAGTTCTTTTATAATTTCATTCCCTATAGAGATCTGACTCATAAAACTAAGGAATAGAGAATTTTTATTTTTTTGTGGTTGGGCCCAAAATTAAAGATCTTGGCATCTCTATGTAACCCATTGAAATAAGAATCATTCCATACGTAGTTCTGTAAGAATCGTTCAGTTTAATGTCTTGTGGTGATGATGTAAGTCACCTGATGTGAAAGAAACATTATGGCTTGACCAAGGGATATGACCTAGGATTCACTAAATATATTTCTAGGGGAAAGATTCAAGCCCCATGTAGTTCTTAAAGGGGTGCCTATATAGATCCGATTCAAAAAAAGGAGAAATTGGTCTCAAGATCCACTAAGATGTACCAATGTTGTGATTAATACTTTCACATAGAAGATAATAATTTTTTAAATAACCACGAGGAATGCCAATTTGTAGTATCATGGGGGATTTCTTAACATCAAATTAAGGAGATTTTAACCGTATAGTTTAACATCATGTAGTACGGAAAAATGATGTCGTGCAGTTTAATGTCATGAAACAAGGACAAAGATACTAAGAACATTAACATCGTGCATCATGGAAGCATATGGTTGCTATGTAGTTTAATGTCTTTTAACTAGGAAATAACATTATGTGATTACAAAAATTATTTATTAAAGAATCTGGCATTGGTTGGAGTGTAATAAGTTCTCCATACATTGAGATTAGGGAGTAACTCCATTAGAGAGGACCTTATGTATAGAATAAGGACCTTCCCACTTTGGCTCATGTTTTGGAGGTTTCTTTCCTCATATCATAAGTTTCCTCAGGACTAATATCGATTCTTCATACAGAAATGAATAGAGGTAAACTTTCTTGTTAAAAGCTCGTGCATTTATGTTTTTATAGATATCCATGTGATGCAATCTATGCAATCTATTTTCATCTAATTGTTATAAATCATCAAAGAGCTTATCATATTTTTCATATGTAGATAACTAGTCGTAGATGGAAACTCGGAGTGATGGAAATTGAACTTCAATAGGCATAAATACTTTTATCCCATACACTAATGAATGCGGGTTTGACCTTATGTTAGTATGAGTAGTTTTCTGATAAGACCACAGTGCGTACAAGATATTATTAGGAAAATACTTTTTATATTTATCTACAATATTTTGGGGTATATTTGATAAGGTCATGTTGAAAGGATCTATATATCCATTGGTTGTTGCATGGTAGTGAAATGAATGGTTAGATTTGATATTGTGCTCCTGATATAGCTTCATTAACTCAACAGAATATAAATTGGTGTTCTTTTTTGTCAATATGGTATGAGGGACACTAAATCTGGTAATGATATTATCTTTGAAAAAGATAACAATTCTTTTGGACCCAACTACCTTGAGAGGTATTGCCTGAGTCCATTTGGAGAAGAAATCAGTAATTGTAAGAATATACATGAACTGCTTAACCATAGCTAGAGGCTAGGGTCCTACAATATCCATTACCTATGTAGAACTTTTACAAGAGTATTTAGCTATATGTAGAAACTTAGATGGTTGATGAATGAAGTTGACATGCATCTTTTTGGGATGGCACTTTTTATTGAAATATGTGTAATCTTACGTCATCGAAGGCCAAAAGTATCCAACACTTCGAATTTTACCAGAAATCCTATTCCCAGACTGGTCAACACCACAGGCCCCTATATGTAATTATTTCATGACAGTCAAGGTTTCATCCCCATCAAAGCATCTGAGAAGAATTCCATCAAAGCCTCATTTGTAAAGGATCTTCCAGTGATCTGGTCCATCATAAAGAGTAAAATCAACTGCCTCTCGTCTGAGCTCTTCTCTTTTCATTATATCTTGTGGAAGTGCCCCATTTTGGAGATATTTCGTATTGGGTGTCATCCATCCAGTGGTATTGTAACAGCCCAAGATTTTATGAAAAATATTCTTTTTAATTTTATTAATGTCTTGTGTTTTACGCTACACCAAAAGGAGCTTGCACAACACGCATCTTTGACTTGCCTTGCATTACATGCAATCACAACCTTCCTCGATAGCGTGTGTAGTACGCAATACTGAGTTTCACGAAACAACGATATGCTATTAAAATATTATTAAAACTAGCCGTTATGAATAGTAATAACCACTTTTTGAAATTTTGTAAATTTTATTTTTCAAAATGGAATTCATTTTTAGATTCGGAGTATCGAATTTAGCCTAAGGTGAAATTTTGGTACTTTTCGGATAACTTTCATATTCTGATGAATAGTGAAAATTACTAAATTTTAATTAAAAGCAACTTTTTTAATCGAAATATTTAATAGTGATAAATTATTAATTTGAGTGGTTTTAAAGTATATTTAGAATATATTTTTACAATTTAATACAATGTTGGTCATTGGTTGTAATTTCACATTTAAACCAGACATAATCAAGTGTCAATCTTTTGATAGATATTATTTCTTAAAAACACGCTATTTGTTTTAACAGCGGGATTTAATTATAAAATTAATTAATGCAACTTTTATGTTATGAATTTGCTAAAATAGACTTTATTTTTGAATTCGGAATATGAAATATAGCTTAGGATGAAATTTTGGTATTTTTCTGAAAACTTTCAATTTTTGATGAATAGTGAAACCCCTAAGTGGTAGGTTAAAAACTGAATTTTGCATAAAACATAATTTTACCGCTTCTGTGAATGGAATTTCGAAAATCCGACAGACACGGTTAATATCAAGGACTAAAATGTGGTTCAATGAGATGAAAATAATTTTTTGGTGAATAGTAACTTTTTACTTTTTTTTACAGCGGTTAATAGTAAATAGGGTAACTGAGGGTAAATATGATATTACTATTACCCTAACACATGTCCTAATTCTATTGGATAAGTGTAATTCGACCAAAAACAACCTTATGAATAAAATATGACCATTTAGGCCCACTTGGATTAGATTAGGACATTTATTATTAATTTATTTAAAGAAGGGTTAAAATAGTTAAAATCAAAGTTTAATAAGTAAATCATTTTTAATATGGGGTTATACATAAGATAAATTCGACTATAAATATTCATTAGAAATATAAAAAGATTTACTACATAATGGTATTTTATTTATAATTTTTAGACATCAAATAATTTAATTTATTTATAACACAAAGATGATGCAGTAATTATCTTATTTATGAAAAATTGACATAATTGATGTTATAAACACCAAAATAAATGTAATTTGAGAATTTTTATGAATTCCACTAATTTTTTAGGTTACTATGATATATTAGTGTTGATGTAATCAACTTGGTTCGAACATATAATTCTGTTATGACTTTCACAAAAATCATATATCAAATAGTGTCAAAATTGACACAAAATAGTTTTTAAATCAAATATTATATTATTAATTGTTATTTTATTCCTAAAAATCTAAGGTTCGGCCAAATGACTTAGATAAGGATATATGTATTAATAATAAACAATTTGGGGTTCGTTTGGCTTGATATAGTAAGTTTATTAACCTTATAGTATAAGAACACAAGAAGACACGGTAAAAGTAAAATTATTTAACTTAATGTTAAATCTAAATGATAAGGTTAAAATAGGAACCTAAACTTGTCTAAATTCTATTGGATGAGAGGCTTTCGACCCATCCCCACCTTATCCTCGAAATAAATCAATTTGTAGCTAATTAAAACCGAACTTTACATTATAATAAAATAATATTTTGAGATATTCCTAAGGTGCCCCTCTCCTCCCTTATAAAAGGACACCTCCTCCCCCTCCTCCTCACACCAATTTGAGCACTCAATCTCGGCCAACACCTGCCAAAATCTCTTCTCCACTTCCCTAGAAACATCCTAGAGGTTCTGGTATTCCTCAAAGACCAATTTTAGTGCCCTAAGAGGAGGTCTCAAAGAGGCGCTTCAAAGAAGAGGTAATTACCGTTACCAATTCTTTCATCTTTATTTCTTCTTCCACTTCTTCTTATTAGGTTGTTTCATTATGAAGTAATAACATCAGTATCACTCATATACTGATATGTTATTATAATTATGAAACAACCCTATTTCACCATCTATCCATCCTACGGAAAAATAAATCACCGCGCGTGCGTACGTACGGAATACTGTCTCCACGCCGTGGTGTAATCTATTTTCCACCACCACCTTACATGGATGGGTATAATGGTGTAAAGAATAGCTATACATAGTTATTACAACATCATATTGATTCTGATATATTGTATAATCCACTCCAATTCAATTCAATAATTATGGAAATGATATCATCACTCGTGCGTACGTACGGAATACCGTCTCCACGACGCGATGAGATTCATTCTTAATGATTAACCATTCATGAATGATTATAAAGTATATATAATAAGTACTAATGAAATATATGACATAATAATGATACTGGATTTATGTATATATATATATATGTATGTCATCTACTTACTTCCATTCAAGACAATAAAGAAAGAAAAACAGCGTTCATGCGTACGTACGGACTACCGTCTCCATGAACGGTGTTTTTCATTTCATTTATCTATCTATTATATATATATATATACTGAATATATATGATATATAAATCATATTTTATATTCTGGATGTAATTAAATCATGATATAAGTAATAATAATGTCAAGAACAAAAAGTCAAAACACCTACGATAAATGAAACGATTTTACCCAAAACGCTTCTTTAACATGGAATTTACAAAAGAACGGGTAATATAATGTCATAAGTGAACCATATATGATATCATAACAATGAATATGATTCTGTAATAAGTCAATGACATTATTTAAATCATTATACAGGAGGTTCGAACACATACGAAGAAAATCGGACCTAAGGTAAGGGAAATATCACAATCTCACTTTTATCCGAGATTGTTTTTACTTTGGTAATTACTGGGGTGTATTTTATCATCCACATCCATGTTTCCTCAATATGTAATATTATTTCCATCCAACTACAATTTTTTAAATCCAATTTTACCCTTCGGTGAGTTTTTAGTAAAAAAAATATGAAAAAAATCTTTTGACGTTTTTCATACGAGGTGCTTTTTGACTTTTCCGACAAAAGTACGAAGAATGTTTTTTTTAACTTATACAGAAAGAATGGATTTTTAAAACAGTATTCCCATGAAGCTTCATTTACAAGTATTCAAGTTTATTTTTAAACTTCTTTTAGTTTAAAATTTTATGACATGTTAAGAAAGGAAAATTATTTTTGAAGTAGAAAGGATATTTTCCTCAAGAATGAAGTTCAAGTATTTTATCAAAATTATTTTCCATCTAAGATAATAAAAGGGTTCTGTTTTTATCCCTATTATTACATGGATTTTATTATGTTGTGATGGAAACATTTTTATGAATTCCTTTATCTTATATGAATTGTTTTATGATGTCATGTTGTTTAAGAATCCCATTTTTATTACATGGGTTATGCGAGGATGTATGATTTATGATTTTGTGGCACACATAAGAAAGGATTCATTATAAGATGGGTGGGACCTATATCTCCCTCCAATGCATTGGGTAAAGATTATATATCTCATGAGATAGACATGGCTGGAACGGAAGGTTATTTCGGTTCAGTGATACAGGACTGAAACGAGGAGTGAACTCGGTTCAGAAAGGGACTTTGTCCACTAAGATAGTCTTGGCAATGAGTCATGACTAAAAAGAAATGATTTTCCATGATTATGTGTGCATGCCACAAAGTTTCAAGTTTTATGATATGATTATGGGGATCTCATTTTCACTTCTATGATTTGTTCCATGTTAAGATATTATGCTCTCTTTTGCAGGTTAAGATTTCCAAAAAGTTACGTTCTTATGAATATGATGTGATTGATTTTTCTTTTGTATACCCTTACTGAGAATTTGAGCTCACCCTTTTATGTTTTCTTTTCCCCAGGATATAAAGAAAGGTTTTAGGTAAAAAAGGGAAGATCTTTATGGGAGATATTGAAGATCTTTCACCACGATTAGAAGACTACGTTCCGAGTTTCCAAAGACACTAAACTATTACGATCCTTGTGTGTGTGTTTTTGTTATGTACTAAGTATTCCGCAAAAGTAATGTAATGTCCATGTACGTCAGGCTTCGGGTCTCTACAGTTGGTATCAGAGGAAAGGTTTAGTCAACCTTTGGAAACTAGGATGCGAGAACTTTAGTGAGATCCCTAGAGATATTTATAAGGTATGTCTAGGGATGTCCCTAAGGATAAGTATACGTATAGGATACAGTCCTAGAACTATGGTAACGATCATAGAATTTAACCTAAGATGTTAGATATCAAGGATACTCCACCTTTATTATGTTGTTTTCCCTAGCATGATTTTTGCCTCTCACACTATTCTTTTTTTTTGGGTTTTAGAAAATGGCTGGAAACAAGATGATTCACGATAATGGAGGATATGATGGACAATGGAATGATATTCTTCATGAGAAACCAAATGAAATGGGATTTGGAAGTCCAAAGATCATTATTATGCCGAATCAGCATTCTCATAATATGATCAATAAAGTAAAATTTGGTAAGTTTCCTGACTCGACTAATAAGAGAAAGATGGAGTTTCATGATGATCATAGAGGAAAGAAAGTTCAATTTCCCCTATGTAAATCATGTGGGAAGAGGCATCAAGGAGAATGTTTCAAGGGAACTGGAAGATGCTTTGGGTGTGGAAAAGAAAGACACAAAGCAAGTAAGTGCAAAGGAAAAGGGTCGGTTAACACCATGGATGAGGATAATGGTATTGCTACGACATCAAAAATGGTTAAGTGTTTTAAATGTGGAATGTATGGCCATTATGCAAACAAATTCCCTAAGGGAAAGACTCATGAAGAGAATCAGTATGGTCATATGGGTAGTATTTATGTGGATGATGATGAAGAGACTACAAATGATATGTGAGATGAAAGAATTTTTGAAGCCCGGTCAATGGTTTAATAATGTAGTGGAATGATTACATGTTTATCATGTGTAATGTTGTATAAGAAATCTAATGGTACTATGGAATAAAGAGACATCTAAGGATTGTTACACTGTTGTCTTTCCTTGAGTTATGAAAGTTTATGATTAATGGTACCACTATCCATGAAAGGTTATTCAGATATTTTTAGAATTTAGATGATATGCGCACAATGAAGGAATAATAAGATAATGGGGTGTTTGATTATATTCATGAGCTCATGATTGATATAAGGACTAAGTGATATCATGGTTTGAGTATATAGAATTTTGAGGATTTTGGTATGTGGAAAGTGTTAACGTTTAACTGCATTCATGTTTTCAATAAGGTTCAATGGGTATTCAAGGGAATACATGATTAAGGCCTTTGAATGATCAGAATGTGACCAACGAGATATATCTTATGATATATGGGGATCAACGATGGTATTCAATCTCTGGAAATCGTTTTCACTATGTTATGAGAGTGGACTGCAGTATTATGGATAAGCCTAAAGATTGGAATGGATTATGTTGCACACAAGTTAGTATGGTTTAAGGATAGATGTTTTCTCGATATTATTGATGGGATGTTATAGTAATATAGTTTTAGAAAAAGGACAACCTGCAGGACGGGCGACAGCCCATCGCGTCGGACAAGGCTGTGGGAATCGAACCCACAACCGAAGTGCGACTGGCCTTTATCGCCTACCAGTGGCCTACAGGAAGTCCCTGTTTAGTAGAAACTAGTTTTATTATATTAAGCAGTATGATATATGAAGTATAAGTCCATTTTAGGAACCATATATGATTAATCTCACTATAGATCTACTTATGTATATAATTTTTGCTAACCTTTTGTTTGAGACAAATGGAATGACCCGTCATTCTATCACGTGATCTGCTAACACTTCACGAATAACAAATTCAACTTCATTTATTTAAGATATGAAGTGGAAATTGTTCAAGGCACGAACAACAGTGAGATTGTACCAAAATCATGTAAGTATTTCTTTTAATTCATCAACTTTAGGGAAATGATCTTGAAAACCAAAAATGTTGTCCTAGTGATCTTATACCTGATTAATCAGATGGTACCTTAGATCGTCACAAATTTATGGATTTGTGATTGTTGGATTTTCCATAGCCATGTTCTCTACCACTCTCCATCAGAACATGATGGTTAGACTTTTCTTCCATATCCATATTTTCACCTATGTGGAAACCCAGTGATTAGTTTATTTGGGTAACCGTTAAGTTTCATACTTTTGTTTTAAAATATTGGTTTTGGTATTCCTTTTTACGATGTGGGTTTCTATTAAAGAAACTTTCGAATAGTAAACCATTTATAACCCCGACGAATTTCGAGGGCGAAATTCATTTTAAGGGGGGTAGAATGTAACAGCCCAAGATTTTATGAAAAATATTCTTTTTAATTTTATTAATGTCTTGTGTTTTACGCTACACCAAAAGGAGCTTGCACAACACGCATCCTTGACTTGCCTTGCATTACATGCAATCACAACCTTCCTCGATAGCGTGTGTAGTACGCAATACTGAGTTTCACGAAACAACGATATGCTATTAAAATATTATTAAAACTAGCCGTTATGAATAGTAATAACCACTTTTTGAAATTTTGTAAATTTTATTTTTCAAAATGGAATTCATTTTTAGATTCGGAGTATCGAATTTAGCCTAAGGTGAAATTTTGGTACTTTTCGGATAACTTTCATATTCTGATGAATAGTGAAAATTACTAAATTTTAATTAAAAGCAACTTTTTTAATCGAAATAATTAATAGTGATAAATTATTAATTTGAGTGGTTTTAAAGTATATTTAGAATATATTTTTACAATTTAATACAATGTTGGTCATTGGTTGTAATTTCACATTTAAACCAGACATAATCAAGTGTCAATCTTTTGATAGATATTATTTCTTAAAAACACGCTATTTGTTTTAACAGCGGGATTTAATTATAAAATTAATTAATGCAACTTTTATGTTATGAAATTGGTAAAATAGACTTCATTTTTGAATTCGGAATATGAAATATAGCTTAGGATGAAATTTTGGTATTTTTCTGAAAACTTTCAATTTTTGATGAATAGTGAAACCCCTAAGTGGTAGGTTAAAAACTGAATTTTGCATAAAACTTAATTTTACCGCTTCTGTGAATGGAATTTAGAAAATCCGACAGACACGGTTAATATCAAGGACTAAAATGTGGTTCAATGAGATGAAAATAATTTTTTGGTGAATAGTAACTTTTTACTTTTTTTTACAGCGGTTAATAGTAAATAGGGTAACTAAGGGTAAATATGATATTACTATTACCCTAACACATGTCCTAATTCTATTGGATAAGTGTAATTCGACCAAAAACAACCTTATGAATACAATATGACCATTTAGGCCCACTTGGATTAGATTAGGACATTTATTATTAATTTATTTAAAGAAGGGTTAAAATAGTTAAAATCAAAGTTTAATAAGTAAATAATTTTTAATATGGGGTTATACATAATATAAATTCGACTATAAATATTCATTAGAAAGATAAAAAGATTTCCTACATAATGGTATTTTATTTATAATTTTTAGACATCAAATAATTTAATTTATTTATAACACAAAGATGATGTAGTAATTATCTTATTTATGAAAAATTGACATAATTGATGTTATAAACACCAAATTAAATGTAATTTGATAATTTTTATGCATTCCACTAATTTTCTAGGTTACTATGATATATTAGTGTTGATTTAATCAACTTTTTTAGAACATATAATTCTGTTATGACTTTCAAAAAAATCATATATCAAATAGTGTCAAAATTGACACAAAATAGTTTTTAAATCAAATATTATATTATTAATTGTTATTTTATTTCTAAAAATCTAAGGTTCGGCCAAATGACTTAGATAAGGATATATGTATTAATAATAAACAATTTGGGGTTCGTTTGGCTTGATATAGTAAGTTTATTAACCTTATAGTATAAGAACACAAGAAGACACGGTAAAAGTAAAATTATTTAACTTAATGTTAAATCTAAATGATAAGGTTAAAATAGGAACCTAAACTTGTCTAAATTCTATTGGATGAGAGGATTTCGACCCATCCCCACCTTAGCCTCGAAATAAATCAATTTTGAGCTAATTAAAACCGAACTTGACATTATAATAAAATAATATTTTGAGATATTCCTAAGGTGCCCCTCTCCTCCCTTATAAAAGGACACCTCCTCCCCCTCCTCCTCACACCAATTTGAGCACTCAAGCTCGGCCAACCCCTGCCAAAATATCTTATCCACTTCCCTAGAAACATCCTAGAGGTTCTGGTATTCCTCAAAGACCAATTTTAGTGCCCTAAGAGGAGGTCTCAAAGAGGCGCTTCAAAGAAGAGGTAATTACCGTTACCAATTCTTTCATCTTTATTTCTTCTTCCACTTCTTCTTCTTAGGTTGTTTCATTATGAAGTAATAACATCAGTATCACTCATATAATGATATGTTATTATAAGTATGAAACAACCCTATTTCACCATCTATCCTTCCTACGGAAAAAGAAATCACCGCGCGTGCGTACGTACGGAATACCGTCTCCACGCCGTGGTGTAATCTATTTTCCACCACCACCTTACATGGATGGGTATAATGGTGTAAAGAATAACTATACATAGTTATTACAACATCATATTGATTCTCATATATTGTATAATCCACTCCAATTCAATTCAATAATTATGGAAATGATATCATCGCTCGTGCGTACGTACGGAATACCGTCTCCACGACGCGATGAGATTCATTCTTAATGATTAACCATTCATGAATGATTATAAAGTATATATAATAATTACTAATGAAATATATGACATAATAATGATACTGGATTTATGTATATATATATGTATGTCATCTACTTACTTCCATTCAAGACAATAAAGAAAGAAAAACAGCGTTCATGCGTACGTACGGACTACCGTCTCCATGAACGGTGTTTTTCATTTCATTTATCTATCTATTATATATATATATATATATACTGAATATATATGATATATAAATCATATTTTATATTCTGGATGTAAGTAAATCATGATATAAGTAATAATAATTTCAAGAACAAAAAGTCAAAACACCTACGATAAATGAAACAATTTTACCCAAAACGCTTCTTTAACATGGAATTTACAAAAGAACGGGTAATATAATGTCATAAGTGAACCATATATGATATCATAACAATGAATATGATTCTGTAATAAGTCAATGACATTATTTAAATCATTATACAGGAGGTTCGGACACATACAAAGCAAATCGGACCTAAGGTAAGGGAAATATCACAATCTCACTTTTATCCGAGATTGTTTTTACTTTGGTAATTACTGGGGTGTATTTTATCATCCACATCCATGTTTCCTCAATATGTAATATTATTTCCATCCAACTACAATTTTTTAAATCCAATTTTACCCTTCGGTGAGTTTTTAGTAAAAAACAATATGAAAAGAACCTTTTGACGTTTTTCATACGAGGTGCTTTTTGACTTTTCCGACAAAAGTACGAAGAATGTTTTTTTAACTTATACGGAAAGAATGGATTTTTAAAACAGTATTTCCATGAAGCTTCCTTTACAAGTATTCAAGTTTATTTTTAAACTTCTTTTAGTTTAAAATTGTATGACATGTTAAGAAAGGAAAATTATTTTTGAAGTAGAAAGGATATTTTCCTCAAGAATGAAGTTCAAGTATTTTATCAAAATTATTTTCCATCTAAGATAATAAAAGGGTTCTGTTTTTATCCCTATTATTACATGGATTTTATTATGTTGTGATGGAAACATTTTTATGAATTCCTTTATCTTATATGAATTGTTTTATGATGTCATGTTGTTTAAGAATCCCATTTTTATTACATGGGTTATGCGATGATGTATGATTTATGATTTTGTGGCACACATAAGAAAGGATTCATTATAAGATGGGTGGGACCTATATCTCCCTCCAATTCATTGGGTAAAGATTTTATATCTCATGAGATAGACATGGCTGGAACGGAAGGTTATTTCGGTTCAGTGATACAGGACTGAAACGAGGAGTGAACTCGGTTCAGAAAGGGACTTTGTCCACTAAGATAGTCTTGGAAATGAGTCATGACTAACAAGAAATGATTTTCCATGATTATGTGTGCATGCCACAAAGTTTCAAGTTTTATGATATGATTATGGGGATCTCATTTTCACTTCTATGATTTGTTCCATGTTAAGATATTATGCTCTCTTTTGCAGGTTAAGATTTCCAAAAAGTTATGTTCTTATGAATATGATGTGATTGATTTTTCTTTTTTATACCCTTACTGAGCATTTGAGCTCACCCTTTTATGTTTTCTTTTCCCCAGGATATAAAGAAATGTTTTAGGTAAAAAAAAGGGAAGATCTTTATGGGAGATATTGAAGATCTTTCACCACGATTAGAAGACTACGTTCCGAGTTTCCAAATACACTAAACTATTACGATCCTTGTGTGTGTGTTTTTGTTATGTACTAAGTATTCCGCAAAAGTAATGTAATGTCCATGTACGTCAGGCTTCGGGTCTCTACAGTTGGTATCAGAGGAAAGGTTTAGTCAACCTTTGGAAACTAGGATGCGAGAACTTTAGTGAGATCCCTAGAGATATTTATAAGGTATGTCTAGGGATGTCCCTAAGGATAAGTATACGTATAGGATACAGTCCTAGAACTATGGTAACGATCATAGAATTTTACCTAAGATGTTAGATATCAAGGATACTCCACCTTTATTATGTTGTTTTCCCTAGCATGATTTTTGCCTCTCACACTATTCTTTTTTTTGGGTTTTAGAAAATGGCTGGAAACAAGATGATTCACGATAATGGAGGATATGATGGACAATGGAATGATATTATTCATGAGAAACCAAATGAAATGGGATTTGGAAGTCCAAAGATCATTATTATGCCGAATCAGCAATCTCATAATATGATCAATAAAGTAAAATTTGGTAAGTTTCCTGACTCGACTAATAAGAGAAAGATGGAGTTTCATGATGATCATAGAGGAAAGAAAGTTCAATTTCCCCTATGTAAATCATGTGGGAAGAGGCATCAAGGAGAATGTTTCAAGGGAACTGGAAGATGCTTTGGGTGTGGAAAAGAAAGACACAAAGCAAGTAAGTGCAAAGGAAAAGGGTCGGTTAACACCATGGATGAGGATAATGGTATTGCTACGACATCAAAAACGGTTAAGTGTTTTAAATGTGGAATGTATGGCCATTATGCAAAAAAATGCCCTAAGGGAAAGACTCATGAAGAGAATCAGTATGGTCATATGGGTAGTATTTATGTGGATGATGATGAAGAGACTACAAATGATATGTGAGATGAAAGAATTTTTGAAGCTCGGTCAATGGTTTAAGAATGTAGTGGAATGATTACATGTTTATCATGTGTAATGTTGTATAAGAAATCTCATGGTACTATGGAATAAAGAGACATCTAAGGATTGTTACACTGTTGTCTTTCCTTGAGTTATGAAAGTGTATGATTAATGGTACCACTATCCATGAAAGGTTATTCAGATATTTTTAGAATTTAGATGATATGCGCACAATGAAGGAATAATAAGATAATGGGGTGTTTGATTATATTCATGAGCTCATGATTGATATAAGGACTAAGTGATATCATGGTTTGAGTATATAGAATTTTGAGGATTTTGGTATGTGGAAAGTGTTAACGTTTAACTGCATTCATGTTTTCAATAAGGTTCAATGGGTATTCAAGGGAATACATGATTAAGGCCTTTGAATGATTAGAATGTGACCAACGAGATATATCTTATGATATATGGGGATCAACGATGGTATTAAATCTCTGGAAATCGTTTTCACTATGTTATGAGAGTGGACTGCAGTATTATGGATAAGCCTAAAGATTGGAATGGATTATTTTGGACACAAGTTAGTATTGTTTAAGGATAGATGTTTTCTCGATATTATTGATGGGATGTTATAGTAATATAGTTTTAGAAAAAGGACAACCTGCAGGACGGGCGATAGCCCATCGCGTCGGACAAGGCTGTGGGAATCGAACCCACAACCGAAGTGCGACTGGCCTTTATCGCCTACCACTGGCCTACAGGAAGTCCCTGTTTAGTAGAAACTAGTTTTATTATATTAAGCAGTATGATATATGAAGTATAAGTCCATTTTAGGAACCATATATGATTAATCTCACTATAGATCTACTTATGTATATAATTTTTGCTAACCTTTTGTTTGAGACAAATGGAATGACCCGTCATTCTATCACGTGATCTGTTAACACTTCACGAATAACAAATTCAACTTCATTTATTTAAGATATGAAGTGGAAATTGTTCAAGGCACGAACAACAGTGAGATTGTACCAAAATCATGTAAGTATTTCTTTTAATTCATCAACTTTAGGGAAATGATCTTGAAAACCAAAAATGTTGTCCTAGTGATCTTATACCTGATGAATCGGATGGTACCTTAGATCGTCACAAATTTATGGATTTGTGATTGTTGGATTTTCCATAGCCATGTTCTCTACCACTCTCCATCAGAACATGATGGTTAGACTTTTCTTCCATATCCATATTTTCACCTATGTGGAAACCCAGTGATTAGTTTATTTGGGTAACCGTTAAGTTTCATACTTTTGTTTTAAAATATTGGTTTTGGTATTCCTTTTTACGATGTGGGTTTCTATTAAAGAAACTTTCGAATAGTAAACCATTTATAACCCCGACGAATTTCGAGGGCGAAATTCATTTTAAGGGGGGTAGAATGTAACAGCCCAAGATTTTATGAAAAATATTATTTTTAATTTTATTAATGTCTTGTGTTTTACGCTACACCAAAAGGAGCTTGCACAACACGCATCCTTGACTTGCCTTGCATTACATGCAATCACAACCTTCCTCGATAGCGTGTGTAGTACGCAATACTGAGTTTCACGAAACAACGATATGCTATTAAAATATTATTAAAACTAGCCGTTATGAATAGTAATAACCACTTTTTGAAATTTTGTAAATTTTATTTTTCAAAATGGAATTCATTTTTAGATTCGGAGTATCGAATTTAGCCTAAGGTGAAATTTTGGTACTTTTCGGATAACTTTCATATTCTGATGAATAGTGAAAATTACTAAATTTTAATTAAAAGCAACTTTTTTAATCGAAATAATTAATAGTGATAAATTATTTATTTGAGTGGTTTTAAAGTATATTTAGAATATATTTTTACAATTTAATACAATGTTGGTCATTGGTTGTAATTTCACATTTAAACCAGACATAATCAAGTGTCAATCTTTTGATAGATATTATTTCTTAAAAACACGCTATTTGTTTTAACAGGGGGATTTAATTATAAAATTAATTAATGCAACTTTTATGTTATGAATTTGGTAAAATAGACTTCATTTTTGAATTCGGAATATGAAATATAGCTTAGGATGAAATTTTGGTATTTTTCTGAAAACTTTCAATTTTTGATGAATAGTGAAACCCCTAAGTGGTAGGTTAAAAACTGAATTTTGCATAAAACTTAATTTTACCGCTTCTGTGAATGGAATTTCGAAAATCTGACAGACACGGTTAATATCAAGGACTAAAATGTGGTTCAATGAGATGAAAATAATTTTTTGGTGAATAGTAACTTTTTACTTTTTTTTACAGCGGTTAATAGTAAATAGGGTAACTAAGGGTAAATATGATATTACTATTACCCTAACACATGTCCTAATTCTATTGGATAAGTGTAATTCGACCAAAAACAACCTTATCAATAAAATATGACCATTTAGGACCACTTGGATTAGATTAGGACATTTATTATTAATTTATTTAAAGAAGGGTTAAAATAGTTAAAATCAACGTTTAATAAGTAAATCATTTTTAATATGGGGTTATACATAAGATAAATTCGACTATAAATATTCATTAGAAAGCTAAAACGATTTCCTACATAATGGTATTTTATTTATAATTTTTATACATCAAATAATTTAATTTATTTATAACACAAATATGATGCAGTAATTATCTTATTTATGAAAAATTGACATAATTGATGTTATAAACACCAAAATAAATCTAATTTGAGAATTTTTATGAATTACACTAATTTTCTAGGTTACTATGATATATTAGTGTTGATTTAATCAACTTGGTTCGAACATATAATTCTGTTATGACTTTCACAAAAATCATATATCAAATAGTGTCAAAATTGACACAAAATAGTTTTTAAATCAAATACTATATTATTAATTGTTATTTTATTCCTAAAAATCTAAGGTTCGGCCAAATGACTTAGATAAGGATATATTTATTAATAATAAACAATTTGGGGTTCGTTTGGCTTGATATAGTAATTTTATTAACCTTATAGTATAAGAACACAAGAAGACACGGTAAAAGTAAAATTATTTAACTTAATGTTAAATCTAAATGATAAGGTTAAAATAGGAACCTAAACTTGTCTAAATTCTATTGGATGAGAGGATTTAGACCCATACCCACCTTAGCCTCGAAATAAATCAATTTGGAGCTAATTAAAACCGAACTTGACATTATAATAAAATAATATTTTGAGATATTCCTAAGGTGCCCCTCTCCTCCCTTATAAAAGGACACCTCCTCCCCCTCCTCCTCACACCAATTTGAGCGCTCAAGCTCGGTCAACCCCTGCCAAAATCTCTTGTCCACTTCCCTAGAAACATCCTAGAGGTTCTGGTATTCCTCAAAGACCAATTTTAGTGCCCTAAGAGGAGGTATCAAAGAGGCGCTTCAAAGAAGAGGTAATTACCGTTACCAATTCTTTCATCTTTATTTCTTCTTCCACTTCTTCTTCTTAGGTTGTTTCATTATGAAGTAATAACATCAGTATCACTCATATAATGATATGTTATTATAAGTATGAAACAACCCTATTTCACCATCTATCCATCCTACGGAAAAAGAAATCATCGCGCGTGCGTACGTACGGAATACCGTCTCCACGCCGTGGTGTAATCTATTTTCCACCACCACCTTACATGGATGAGTATAATGGTGTAAAGAATAACTATACATAGTTATTACAACATCATATTGATTCTGATATATTGTATAATCCACTCCAATTCAATTCAATAATTATGGAAATGATATCATCGCTCGTGCGTACGTACGGAATACCGTCTCCACGACGCTATGAGATTCATTCTTAATGATTAACCATTCATGAATGATTATAAAGTATATATAATAAGTACTAATGAAATATATGACATAATAATGATACTGGATTTATGTATATATATATATGTATGTCATCTACTTACTTCCATTCAAGACAATAAAGAAAGAAAAACAGCGTTCATGCGTACGTACGGACTACTGTCTCCATGAACGGTGTTTTTCATTTCATTTATCTATCTATTATATATATATATATACTGAATATATATGATATATAAATCATATTTTATATTCTGGATGTAAGTAAATCATGATATAAGTAATAATAATTTCAAGAACAAAAATTCAAAACACCTACGATAAATGAAACGATTTTACCCAAAACGCTTCTTTAACATGGAATTTACAAAAGAACGGGTAATATAATGTCATAAGTGAACCATATATGATATCATAACAATGAATATGATTCTGTAATAAGTCAATGACATTATTTAAATCATTATACAGGGGGTTCGGACACATACAAAGCAAATCGGACCTAAGGTAAGGGAAATATCACAATCTCACTTTTATCCGAGATTGTTTTTACTTTGGTAATTACTGGGGTGTATTTTATCATCCACATCCATGTTTCCTCAATATGTAATATTATTTCCATCCAACTACAATTTTTTAAATCCAATTTTACCCTTCGGTGAGTTTTTAGTAAAAAACAATATGAAAAGAACCTTTTGACGTTTTTCATACGAGGTGCTTTTTGACTTTTCCGACAAAAGTACGAAGAATGTTTTTTTTAACTTATACGGAAAGAATGGATTTTTAAAACAGTATTTCCATGAAGCTTCCTTTACAAGTATTCAAGTTTATTTTTAAACTTCTTTTAGTTTAAAATTGTATGACATGTTAAGAAAGGAAAATTATTTTTGAAGTAGAAAGGATATTTTCCTCAAGTATGAAGTTCAAGTATTTTATCAAAATTATTTTCCATCTAAGATAATAAAAGGGTTCTGTTTTTATCCCTATTATTACATGGATTTTATTATGTTGTGATGGAAACATTTTTATGAATTCCTTTATCTTATATGAATTGTTTTATGATGTCATGTTGTTTAAGAATCCCATTTTTATTACATGGGTTATGAGATGATGTATGATTTATGATTTTGTGGCACACATAAGAAAGGATTCATTATAAGATGGGTGGGACCTATATCTCCCTCCAATGCATTGGGTAAAGATTTTATATCTCATGAGATAGACATGGCTGGAATGGAAGGTTATTTCGGTTCAGTGATACAGGACTGAAACGAGGAGTGAACTCGGTTCAGAAAGGGACTTTGTCCACTAAGATAGTCTTGGCAATGAGTCATGACTAACAAGAAATGATTTTCCATGATTATGTGTGCATGCCACAAAGTTTCAAGTTTTATGATATGATTATGGGGATCTCATTTTCACTTCTATGATTTGTTCCATGTTAAGATATTATGCTCTCTTTTGCAGGTTAAGATTTCCAAAAAGTTATGTTCTTATGAATATGATGTGATTGATTTTTCTTTTGTATACCCTTACTGAGCATTTGAGCTCACCCTTTTATGTTTTCTTTTCCCCAGGATATAAAGAAAGGTTTTAGGTAAAAAAAAAAGGGAAGATCTTTATGGGAGATATTGAAGATCTTTCACCACGATTAGAAGACTACGTTCCGAGTTTCCAAAGACACTAAACTATTACGATCCTTGTGTGTGTGTTTTTGTTATGTACTAAGTATTCCGCAAAAGTAATGTAATGTCCATGTACGTCAGGCTTCGGGTCTCTACAGTTGGTATCAGAGGAAAGGTTTAGTCAACCTTTGGAAACTAGGATGCGAGAACTTTAGTGAGATCCCTAGAGATATTTATAAGGTATGTCTAGGGATGTCCCTAAGGATAAGTATACGTATAGGATACAGTCCTAGAACTATGGTAACGATCATAGAATTTTACCTAAGATGTTAGATATCAAGGATACTCCACCTTTATTATGTTGTTTTCCCTAGCATGATTTTTGCCTCTCACACTATTCTTTTTTTTGGGTTTTAGAAAATGGCTGGAAACAAGATGATTCACGATAATGGAGGATATGATGGACAATGGAATGATATTCTTCATGAGAAACCAAATGAAATGGGATTTGGAAGTCCAAAGATCATTATTATGCCGAATCATCAATCTCATAATATGATCAATACAGTAAAATTTGGTAAGTTTCCTGACTCGACTAATAAGAGAAAGATGGAGTTTCATGATGATCATAGAGGAAAGAAAGTTCAATTTCCCCTATGTAAATCATGTGGGAAGAGGCATCAAGGAGAATGTTTCAAGGGAACTGGAAGATGCTTTGGGTGTGGAAAAGAAAGACACAAAGCAAGTAAGTGCAAAGGAAAAGGGTCGGTTAACACCATGGATGAGGATAATGGTATTGCTACGACATCAAAAATGGTTAAGTGTTTTAAATGTGGAATGTATGGCCATTATGCAAAAAAAATCCCTAAGGGAAAGACTCATGAAGAGAATCAGTATGGTCATATGGGTAGTATTTATGTGGATGATGATGAAGAGACTACAAATGATATGTGAGATGAAAGAATTTTTGAAGCTCGGTCAATGGTTTAAGAATGTAGTGGAATGATTACATGTTTATCATGTGTAATGTTGTATAAGAAATCTCATGGTACTATGGAATAAAGAGACATCTAAGGATTGTTACACTGTTGTCTTTCCTTGAGTTATGAAAGTGTATGATTAATGGTACCACTATCCATGAAAGGTTATTCAGATATTTTTAGAATTTAGATGATATGCACACAATGAAGGAATAATAAGATAATGGGGTGTTTGATTATATTCATGAGCTCATGATTGATATAAGGACTAAGTGATATCATGGTTTGAGTATATAGAATTTTGAGGATTTTGGTATGTGGAAAGTGTTAACGTTTAACTGCATTCATGTTTTCAATAAGGTTCAATGGGTATTCAAGGGAATACATGATTAAGGCCTTTGAATGATTAGAATGTGACCAACGAGATATATCTTATGATATATGGGGATCAACGATGGTATTAAATCTCTGGAAATCGTTTTCACTATGTTATGAGAGTGGACTGCAGTATTATGGATAAGCCTAAAGATTGGAATGGATTATTTTGGACACAAGTTAGTATTGTTTAAGGATAGATGTTTTCTCGATATTATTGATGGGATGTTATAGTAATATAGTTTTAGTAAAAGGACAACCTGCAGGACGGGCGACAGCCCATCGCGTCGGACAAGGCTGTGGGAATCGAACCCACAACCGAAGTGCGACTGGCCTTTATCGCCTACCACTGGCCTACAGGAAGTCCATGTTTAGTAGAAACTAGTTTTATTATATTAAGCAGTATGATATATGAAGTATAAGTCCATTTTAGGAACCATATATGATTAATCTCACTATAGATCTACTTATGTATATAATTTTTGCTAACCTTTTGTTTGAGACAAATGGAATGACCCGTCATTCTATCACGTGATCTGCTAACACTTCACGAATAACAAATTCAACTTCATTTATTTAAGATATGAAGTGGAAATTGTTCAAGGCACGAACAACAGTGAGATTGTACCAAAATCATGTAAGTATTTCTTTTAATTCATCAACTTTAGGGAAATGATCTTGAAAACCAAAAATGTTGTCCTAGTGATCTTATACCTGATGAATCGGATGGTACCTTAGATCGTCACAAATTTATGGATTTGTGATTGTTGGATTTTCCATAGCCATGTTCTCTACCACTCTCCATCAGAACATGATGGTTAGACTTTTCTTCCATATCCATATTTTCACCTATGTGGAAACCCAGTGATTAGTTTATTTGGGTAACCGTTAAGTTTCATACTTTTGTTTTAAAATATTGGTTTTGGTATTCCTTTTTACGATGTGGGTTTCTATTAAAGAAACTTTCGAATAGTAAACCATTTATAACCCCGACGAATTTCGAGGGAGAAATTCATTTTAAGGGGGGTAGAATGTAACAGCCCAAGATTTTATGAAAAATATTCTTTTTAATTTTATTAATATCTTGTGTTTTACGCTACACCAAAAGGAGCTTGCACAACACGCATCCTTGACTTGCCTTGCATTACATGCAATCACAACCTTCCTCGATAGCGTGTGTAGTACGCAATACTGAGTTTCACGAAACAACGATATGCTATTAAAATATTATTAAAACTAGCCGTTATGAATAGTAATAACCACTTTTTGAAATTTTGTAAATTTTATTTTTCAAAATGGAATTCATTTTTAGATTCGGAGTATCGAATTTAGCCTAAGGTGAAATTTTGGTACTTTTCGGATAACTTTCATATTCTGATGAATAGTGAAAATTACTAAATTTTAATTAAAAGCAACTTTTTTAATCGAAATAATTAATAGTGATAAATTATTAATTTGAGTGGTTTTAAAGTATATTTAGAATATATTTTTACAATTTAATAAAATGTTGGTCATTGGTTGTAATTTCACATTTAAACCAGACATAATCAAGTGTCAATCTATTGATAGATATTATTTCTTAAAAACACGCTATTTGTTTTAACAGCGGGATTTAATTATAAAATTAATTAATGCAACTTTTATGTTATGAATTTGGTAAAATAGACTTCATTTTTGAATTCGGAATATGAAATATAGCTTAGGATGAAATTTTGGTATTTTTCTGAAAACTTTCAATTTTTGATGAATAGTGAAACCCCTAAGTGGTAGGTTAAAAACTGAATTTTGCATAAAACTTAATTTTACCGCTTCTGTGAATGGAATTTCGAAAATCCGACAGACACGGTTAATATCAAGGACTAAAATGTGGTTCAATGAGATGAAAATAATTTTTTGGTGAATAGTAACTTTTTACTTTTTTTTACAGCGGTTAATAGTAAATAGGGTAACTAAGGGTAAATATGATATTACTATTACCCTAACACATGTCCTAATTCTATTGGATAAGTGTAATTCGACCAAAAACAACCTTATGAATAAAATATGACCATTTAGGCCCACTTGGATTAGATTAGGACATTTATTATTAATTTATTTAAAGAAGGGTTAAAATAGTTAAAATCAACGTTTAATAAGTAAATCATTTTTAATATGGGGTTATACATAAGATAAATTCAACTATAAATATTCATTAGAAAGCTAAAACGATTTCCTACATAATGGTATTTTATTTATAATTTTTAGACATCAAATAATTTAATTTATTTATAACACAAATATGATGCAGTAATTATCTTATTTATGAAAAATTGACATAATTGATGTTATAAACACCAAAATAAATGTAATTTGAGAATTTTTATGAATTACACTAATTTTCTAGGTTACTATGATATATTAGTGTTGATTTAATAAACTTGGTTCGAACATATAATTCTGTTATGACTTTCACAAAAATCATATATCAAATAGTGTCAAAATTGACACAAAATAGTTTTTAAATCAAATATTATATTATTAATTGTTATTTTATTCCTAAAAATCTAAGGTTCGTCCAAATGACTTAGATAAGGATATATGTATTAATAATAAACAATTTGGGGTTCGTTTGGCTTGATATAGTAATTTTATTAACCTTATAGTATAAGAACACAAGAAGACACGGTAAAAGTAAAATTATTTAACTTAATGTTAAATCTAAATGATAAGGTTAAAATAGGAACCTAAACTTGTCTAAATTCTATTGGATGAGAGGATTTCGACCCATCCCCACCTTAGCCTCGAAATAAATCAATTTGGAGCTAATTAAAACCGAACTTGACATTATAATAAAATAATATTTTGAGATATTCCTAAGGTGCCCCTCTCCTCCCTTATAAAAGGACACCTCCTCCACCTCCTCCTCACACCAATTGGAGCACTCAAGCTCATCCAACCCCTGCCAAAATCTCTTCTCCACTTCCCTAGAAACATCCTAGAGGTTCTGGTCTTCCTCAAAGACCAATTTTAGTGCCCTAAGAGGAGGTCTCAAAGAGGCGCTTCAAAGAAGAGGTAATTACCGTTACCAATTCTTTCATCTTTATTTCTTCTTCCACTTCTTCTTCTTAGGTTGTTTCATTATGAAGTAATAACATCAGTATCACTCATATACTGATATGTTATTATAAGTATGAAACAACCCTATTTCACCATCTATCCATCCTACGGAAAAAGAAATCACCGCGCGTGCGTACGTACGGAATACCGTCTCCACGCCGTGGTGTAATCTATTTTCCACCACCACATTACATGGATGGGTATAATGGTGTAAAGAATAACTATACATAGTTATTACAACATCATATTGATTCTGATATATTGTATAATCCACTCCTATTCAATTCAATAATTATGGAAATGATATCATCGCTCGTGCGTATGTACGGAATACCGTCTCCACGACGCGATGAGATTCATTCTTAATGATTAACCATTCATGAATGATTATAAAGTATATATAATAAGTACTAATGAAATATATGACATAATAATGATACTGGATTTATGTATATATATATATGTATGTCATCTACTTACTTCCATTCAAGACAATAAAGAAAGAAAAACAGCGTTCATGCGTACGTACGGACTACCGTCTCCATGAACGGTGTTTTTCATTTCATTTATCTATCTATTATATATATATATATATACTGAATATATATGATATATAAATCATATTTTATATTCTGGATGTAATTAAATCATGATATAAGTAATAATAATGTCAAGAACAAAAAGTCAAAACACCTACGATAAATGAAACGATTTTACCCAAAACGCTTCTTTAACATGGAATTTACAAAAGAACGGGTAATATAAGGTCATAAGTGAACCATATATGATATCATAACAATGAATATGATTCTGTAATAATTCAATGACATTATTTAAATCATTATACAGGAGGTTCGGACACATACAAAGCAAATCGGACCTAAGGTAAGGGAAATATCACAATCTCACTTTTATCCGAGATTGTTTTTACTTTTGTAATTACTGGGGTGTATTTTATCATCCACATCCATGTTTCCTAAATATGTAATATTATTTCCATCCAACTACAATTTTTTAAATCCAATTTTACCCTTCGGTGAGTTTTTAGTAAAAAAAAATATGAAAAGAAGCTTTTGACGTTTTTCATACGAGGTGCTTTTTGACTTTTCCGACAAAAGTACGAAGAATGATTTTTTTAACTTATACGGAAAGAATGGATTTTTAAAACAGTATTTCCATGAAGCTTCCTTTACAAGTATTCAAGTTTATTTTTAAACTTCTTTTATTTTAAAATTGTATGACATGTTAAGAAAGGAAAATTATTTTTGAAGTAGAAAGTATATTTTCCTCAAGAATGAAGTTCAAGTATTTTATCAAAATTATTTTCCATCTAAGATAATAAAAGGGTTCTATTTTTATCCCTATTATTACATGGATTTTATTATGTTGTGATGGAAACATTTTTATGAATTCCTTTATCTTATATGAATTGTTTTATGATGTCATGTTGTTTAAGAATCCCATTTTTATTACATGGGTTATGCGATGATGTATGATTTATGATTTTGTGGCACACATAAGAAAGGATTCATTATAAGATGGGTGGGACCTATATCTCCCTCCAATGCATTGGGTAAAGATTTTATATCTCATGAGATAGACATGGCTGGAACGGAAGGTTATTTCGGTTCAGTGATACAGGACTGAAACGAGGAGTGAACTCGGTTCAGAAAGGGACTTTGTCCACTAAGATAGTCTTGGCAATGAGTCATGACTAACAAGAAATGATTTTCCATGATTATGTGTGCATGCCACAAAGTTTCAAGTTTTATGATATGATTATGGGGATCTCATTTTCACTTCTATGATTTGTTCCATGTTAAGATATTATGCTCTCTTTTGCAGGTTAAGATTTCCAAAAAGTTATGTTCTTATGAATATGATGTGATTGATTTTTCTTTTGTATACCCTTACTGAGCATTTGAGCTCACCCTTTTATGTTTTCTTTTCCCCAGGATATAAAGAAAGGTTTTAGGTAAAAAAAAAGGGAAGATCTTTATGGGAGATATTGAAGATCTTTCACCACGATTAGAAGACTACGTTCCGAGTTTCCAAAGACACTAAACTATTACGATCCTTGTGTGTGTGTTTTTGTTATGTACTAAGTATTCCGCAAAAGTAATGTAATGTCCATGTACGTCAGGCTTCGGGTCTCTACAGGTATGACTATATGGCTCTGAAATGGGACTAATGTAATTGATTTCCACTATTCTGATTTGAAAAAAAAAATAAATCACTCGATGATGAGTAAGGAAAATGATCATTTCATCCTCATTTCAATCTACCTAGGATGTGGATGCATTTTCCAATACATCATCATCAGTATTTTATGACTGCGGGGCGTAAGACAGTGTTGGATTTGAGGTTAATTCTTCCATTAACCCTAAAACATAATCACACAGGGGGATTAGTTCATCTTTTCTAATGGTGTAATCCTCATTGATTTGTTTGATTACAAACTTTGAATCACCTTTCACCTCCAGGTAATCCAATAGTACATGGAGTGCTAATTCAAAGCCTACAATGAGAGTTTGATATTCAACCTCATTTTTGGTACCACCTTCTAATAACATAAAGTAATATGGTAATACTACCTTTTCTGGGGAGATAAACACAATTTCTATCCCAACTTTGTTGAATTTAGGTTTTTCCATTCTCTTCCCCTTTGGACTTCTAGAAGAACCATTAAAATGAATTTCCTATATTCTGGGGCTTTCTTGAATAGAGAATATTTCTTTATCAGGATATTCAATATTCAATTATATCTCTTTCATATAAGGGTTCTCCGCAAGGAATTCTACTTTATCTTATCCTTTTACTGCTTTCTAAGTTACAAAAAATATATCAAACTATTGTAGAATAACTGCTCATCATGCTAGACATCATGTAAGCATAGGATAGTTGAATATAATGTTGAGCGGGTTATTAAGAGATACCAAGTGGAACTCATGATTTTCCAAGTAGTGTCTCAATTTCTGAACTACAAAGATAAATCCTAGGAACTTTTCTCTATATCTGAATATTGATCTATGTGTCGAGAATGGTTTGACTAAGATAGTAAAGGTTGTTTTCATTCCTAGCATCATTCTTTTGGGCATGGAAGGCACTCAATGATCACTCCAAGGTTATCACATAAAGAATAAGAATATTTCCTTCAATAGGTGGAATCAATATTGGTGGGATCAAGAGGTATTTATTGATGGTATAAAATTACTTGTTGGAAATCATTGGTAAATTGATGAGTGACTCCCTTCCTAATTAAATTGGTGAAGGAAAAACACTTTCCTGTTAAATTGGCTATGAAGCGCTGAATATAAGACCATTTTCCTTAAATTCCTTTGAAATCATTCATGTTTCTAAGAGGTGACAAGATAAGGACACCTTTAGTCTTCTTAGGACCGACTTCGATGCTGCGATGGCGTACAACAAAACTGAGAAATTATATGGATGTTATCCCGAAAGAACATTTCAAGGGGTTCATCTTCAAATTATATTTCCAAGTTTTGCTGAATATAGTCTCCAAACCGTCCAAATGATCAAAACGATTTCTGGACTTAACCATTATATCATTCACATCGCATTCAATGAATTTTTCAAAGAAATTTTTGAAAATATGACGCATTTCACATTGATATGTCACGCAAGCATTCTTCATGATAGAGGGAATTACCCAATAGAAAAATATGTCTTGAGGGGATCTAAAAGCTCTAGATTCCTCATCTTCTGGGGAAATACATATTTTAATATACCTAGAGTAACCATCCATGAATGAAAGAGATTTTTAGCCAGCTGTTTAATCAATAAAAAGTTATGTGATTGGAACTAGAAAGTCATATTTGGTACAATGCTGGTTGAGATCTATGAAATCAATGAAAACTCTGATTTTCCTATTCTTCTTTTTCACTAGGACAATATTTATAATCCATTTAGGGTATTTCACCTTTATAATAATGTTATCTTTGATAATCTTTTCAGATTTAGCCTCAATTTTGGAGGCATGGATTGGGTGCCCTATTCTTATTGCCTCCTTAAATCCCCGATGGTCTTCTGGAAACCCCAAATGATGGGTGGCCACATTGGGATCAAGGCCTAGAATTTACATATAGATCTAAGAAAACAAATCTAAAAGTTTCTTTAGAAATTAAGTATGCACATCTCTCTCTTCATAAGTCATGGCTGAACTAATCATAGTATGACTTGGATCTTCTTCTGTACCCAAATTTATTTCTCTGAGTTTATCCACAGTGGTGGAGATGACTTCTTAAAATGTTAGAGGGTTATCCTTGATATCTTTATCTTCTTCCTATTACTCCCATGTCCCTTCTAATATTTCTACTGAAAGGGAAGGTGATGAAGCAAGACACTTAAATATATGGGAGGAGTTGGTATTTGAACATCATAAAGAAGAGGAAACCATTTCGGAACCTCTTGATGATGAAGTGTCTTCCTAGAGTATTGAAGGTAAAATTATGGGTTGGGAATCATCATATCTATATTTATATATTAATGCAACAAATTATTCTAGCCTGGATAATGAAGAAAAGTATTGTTGATATTCGGTGGATGGAATGAAGACATCTCGATTTATGTTTTCACCACTATTTAGTAAATCAAAAATTTCTTTTATGCTATTAGGATCAATAGAAACAACTGACATTATGGGATTCACTGAATGAGTTCTTGGATTTGGTTTTACCCTTTCAATTTGATTGATAGGAAACACAAATTATTCATTGAGATGCTTGAATGGGTTAACTAGTATATTTCCTAGATTATTCAGATCATTTATTCTTGTTATATCTATTTCCATAGACTATGTTCCCTTTGTGTGATATAAATCTTCCTCAATATACTAATATTCCCAAGTTTTTAATGGGCCTTGTCACCATGAAATTTTCCAGTTCCACGATTGAAGAAATAAATGAAAATTTGGTGGTATGATCAAGTAATAGTCATATGTTGATGTATCCAAGGCCTTCCAAGTAGAATGTTGAAAGTTTTGTCCTACTGGACAACTATGAAATCTGAAATAGATACAAGAACTTAAAACTCCCTTCTAAGTGTAATCTCGCCTAGAGATATTGTTCATTCTTATCATAATCTTGGAACATCATAGTGGAGGGAGATAAGTCTGATTCAGTGAGCCCCAATTGATGAAGTTTATGGAAGGGAATGAGGTTGTATCCTAAACCATTATCAATGAAGGCTCATCAGATGTCTATATCTTTAACCATTCCACTTAAATCCAAGGGACTGATGTGTCTATGTACAACATCATCCTCATCTTGGTCTGTGAAATATATAATTGCAATACATTATATAGGATTATTCTCTATATAGTAGACCTCAGAAGCTAAAACCTCAGTTTTAAACTATTGAGGACTTGAAAAATCCTCAATAAGTGCTTCCTAAAGATCTTTTGACAGATTCAGAGCATCCATGATTGATAACTTGGCCAATACTTGGGACTGTTTCTTTAAAATGTCATAATTTTGTTCCAAAAGTCTTTTTTTCCTTGCATGAAGATGCAGTTTTATAGTTGCCTTAGAATTTGATGATCCTGATGTAGATAGACCATGTGTCAGTATAGAAACGATAAATAATTCTACTATTACTAGATTAGTTTGACTATGTCTACTCACCAACTGAGAAATTTGTGATATAACCTCTAATACATCTTCCAAGATAGTCATGTTGGGGCAGGCCCTATCATGTGTGGGAGAATTCCCTCGTTCTTTTTGAGCCCACAGAAGGGCTATGCCATGAGTTTCTACTGCATAAACGCTTTGAGTAAGGGTATAATTAAAAAGTGGATTCTAGAATACATGTGTCTTCTATTGTATCTTTTTAATTAATGAATTATTCCCTTAGTTCCCCAATAAATTATAGGAAATTTAGGTTCATATTAAGAGCTGTCATTTTCATAGTGGTCCACTAAGTGGATAACGTTAATGGAACCAAAGATCAACTCCTCATATGATAAATATTCTATCTAACGGTTCAATTCTTATTGTATCGCTTGGTGGGGAGGTGCATGTGCTATTGAGATGAATGGAATGAAATCTACCAATGTCAAGGACAACCTTGTCCTTAATATGAGCTCATATTCTTCTAAATTATCTTTATCCTTTAGACCATGTCGCTTTCTTAAGGATTGGCCTTTATAGGACTGATCATTTGATGAATATGTCTTGGTTACATAGGAAGTGGCAGGTGGCATTGTCAGTTTTTCAATTAAGTTTGTATAATGGCATGAGTTTGATTGATTTTTTTCCTGACCATCCAATCATCAAACTTATGTGCATTCTTTCTGTTGGATTTCTACCATTCACCTTCATTCTTTAGATCGGTAGTGGTAACACATGCTACTTGGGCTAATGAAGATGTTAGTTTCACTTGTCCAAATTCCACCATATTTTTTAAGAGATATTTAAAAACAAAACACTCCTAAATGGGGTTTCCCAACATTTTATGGAAGGTAAAATAGTTTGGAAGTTCTTAATCTCCTTTGTTCGTTTTATTGGTCCTTAGTAACTTGACTAAGTTGTTTTATAAGGATAAAATAAAGTAACAAGGAACCTATTCATTTCCAAAAAAAATTGTATAATTTGTTCTTTAACTCCATAAACTATCTTCTCCTTTGATCGTTTTTATGATCATGATGAGGCGGTTGTTTTTTTTTTGATTCTTCAAAGGAGGAGTCCTTTGGTATGATGAGGGATTTGAAGTAGAAGAAGGTATGGGTTATTTCTTGAGTGTAACTATGGTAGCCTCTACATTTCATTTTCTCCTTCCTTGAGTTGATGGTATTACATGAGACTTAGATTTGGTTTTTTTGATGTAATTTTACACTTTTTGGGTTATTGAAGTCAGGTCTCGAAACCCTACATTGTATTTCGCAGGGATTGGTGGTGTACATAACTCATCGAAAAGATTTGCCACATAGATTGGTAGTAACTCTTTTTAATGGAGTGTTATGTTTATTGAATATGTAAATCCTTTCCATTGAGCAATAAAATCTAAAACCCTTTCATTCTTCCATCATTTTCAATTTTTAATATCAAAAAAAAAATTGTAGCGTTGAGTTGAATGGTAGAAAGAATTTATGACCGAGGTCTTTTCATCTAGTAAATGATTGAGACTGCAAACTCGTATACCAGAAAAAGGACAGCCCTTGTAGAGATTGAAAAAAACATCTGAGTTTTACTGCTTCTTTTGTTGAGGAGTTGAAAGAGTGCTGTTGTGGGCACCCTCAAATGAATAGTGTGATTTTGGGGTACTTAGGTGTAGCAGAGTGGCTGACCAAGGTTGTCTCTCAAAGGAGGAAGTGAATTAAAAACAACTTTTCATAGGTATTCTAGAAATAAAATAAAATAGAATAAAAACACTACTTGAAAGGATGGGGGTGGTTGTTTATAGTTTATAAAACTTGAAGAAGTTTGCTGGAACAAGATTGCATTTTTTGTTTTTAATTTTGAAATGAAGTTTGATTAAAAAGACACAACAAGAAGATGTTTCTTTAGAAAATATTTTAAAAGGCGTAATCGATCTAACTATAACACTTAATTTAATTATTAATAATTATCATTTAAATCAATATCCACTTAATTATGATCTCTTAATTTTTTAACCCCAGAACCCTACAAGAGTTAACTTAACCACAAAGATGGAATTACTTAAACCCTAGGCTAGCATCGGAACACAGAATCGGAGCACCCTGATTTGATTGTTGTTCTAAGGTTTGCTTATGGTCAGTGGTTAATTAGAGCACATATCAATTCTGGAAATGAGGATTAATTGTGTTTAGGGATTATATTTGAACTCTACAAATTTATCCCGTGTGGTTTTGTATTACTGATTAAGATCACGCTCTCACAATTTACACAAAATCTCGACCTCGCGTGTTTTTGTGTTAATTATTCAATTGCTTACTTAGTTTCTTAAAATTTAAAAACACAATTCATGGATCATATTAAGTGAATTACAGTATCTCAATGATTCAAAATAATTAAATTAATAAGGATAGAGGTCGACCGATTACTAAAATGAACTACTCTTCCATGGGCGGTGTAGTCATCGTGGAGACGTTTTGCATGAGCAAAGGATTGAAAGAGTAGAACCCAATCTCGTCTCCAATATTGATTCCAACCTAATTAATATGATTAATAGAAGAAGAAAATGGAATAACACAGAAGATTATTTGAAGAAAAATTCAAGAAACAAACATGAAAGAAAAGAAATACAAAGGGGAGGTGGGAGAGGAGAGCCTTTTTGGAAGAGAGGTTTTCACAAATCCTTACTTATTCCAAGAGTTGTGAGGGGCTCCCAAGAGACACCTTTTTGGACACACCTTCCCAATTCCACTACCAGACCTCCCAAAGAGTTAAAACCCCCTTTAAATAGAGTTTTTGAGGGCTAGGGTTACATAACTTTTTAAGTGTGAAATGAAAAACTCGGCCAAATATTTTATTCCAAGTTGCACCGCCTAGTTGACCTCTAAAACGCGTGAATTGGCCAGCCTTCCAGAAAGATGATTTGTGCCACATAATTTCCCCGATCTGTCCTTAAATTTGGGCTCAATCCAAGCTCAGATGAAGAAGATATGGCCCAAATACAGAACCCATGTCTATTCTGCCGAGTCCAGCCCACCATTGTCTTAATAGCCCATTTAATTTATTCAAATGCACTCTTTAGCTCTAGTGTCCTGAATGAAAGTTGTATAAAATTAAGTTAGTAACCCTGTTACGAAATATTAAGTTCAAATAATAAATATTAAAATATTTATCTTCAAAATACTACAGTACATTTTAAAAGGGTAAAACTAGAATTTTCATCAAATTTTCAAATGAATGATCTAATCCCAAATATTTCATAAATGAATATATTTAGAACAATTTGAGGAAATTATATCATTTATTATCAATAAAATATTCAACAAAATAGTGTTTTATCAACTCCCCCACACTTACCCTTTTGCACTCCTGGGAAAAACCTCATGTCAAGTAAACATCAATATCAAATCAAAACCAATTTTAAAACACGTATCATTGAGATCAAACAATTACACACCAATAAACAAAATATATCATGCCTCATAAAAAACCATTATTTCAAGTTCTTCATTTAAATCATTCAATATATTTCCACTTTATTTATCCTCCCATGCACAAAACACTTACCTCTCTTGAATTTTCTCTAATCACACAAATATCAATTTTGTTTTTGCAATGTATTTCTCATCCAAACTCATGAAAGGGTCACCATAGGCTTGATAAATTCCTACATCGCCACCCGATGTGAGTCAAGGACGTATTTTTATCATAATGACTTTTCAGGGTTGTTCTGTGGCTTTCAGTTGGTAGGATTTAGATGTGAAAAATTCTGAGGCTGAATGAGGAGGGCTTGACTTTTTTGAAGCAAAATTGCATTAATCTAATTTTCACTTAAATATGGTCTTATCCTTAATTCCCATAGTATCAATTCAGATCCATCATCATGAAAAGTCATGAAAATGTTACACCATTCATCATTTCAGCATCAAAAATGTCAATCTTCTCAAACAGGATTTTCTTGAAAGCTCCAGATAGGCACAGCTTTCCACCTCAATTAGAAGCTCCAGAAAAGGCAGAGCTTCACTTGTCATGAAAGCTCCAGAAAATGCACAACTTTCAATATAATTACTTTCTTTAGCAACAAACGCATCTCTTAAGAATTTAATTTTCCACCCAAAGTATCACAGATTGTGGTAGCACAACACAAGATAGATTCCCCCACACTTGAGCTCAACTAGATTATGCAATTTCACTTCAAAAGTTGGTTGGATAGAGAAAATTGGCTTGTAATGTGGCTAACCTAACAGGTTGTGCATGGATTATAAGGGATACAATGATTAAATGTTCAATTTAGGACATTATAAAAAAATTATTCTTTGAAATAGGGGCTTTAATACCAAACAAATGCCTCAATCATTTAAACATAAGTACCTCAAACCCTCAAGTTTTGACAGGAATAGATCAAATTCTGGTTAAGTAAATCATGGTTTGGTTCTCTCAAGAAGTGAGTTGAATGTAAATAATATGAAAATAATGGTTTAGAAGCCTCACAGGTATGTGATTTCAAATATAAAGACAGTGAGATGTGGCATGAGATTCAAAATTTAGTGTACTTTTCAAGAAATTACTGAATATTTGAACTTGAAACAAAGTCATTTCAGCATTAATTTAAGCTTAGTTTTAAGGGATAAATTGTTTCACTCATTTATATGCATTTAAAAATTGTGATGAGAATCATTTCAGCTCAAAAATTTCAAAAACACAAAGAAAATGGAAAAATAAACACACAAATTTTGAAAAACACAAAAACATTATTTTTTTTAAACAGGAAAACAATTGAAATTACTAAACTAAAAGGTTCCCTCCACCACACTTAAAATATTGAATTGTCTTCAATGTGAACCCATGAGATGATATATGCACATTAAATGTATAATTTTAAATAGGACAATGAATAACAAAGTTAAAGGGTTAGTAACAGCCTGATGTGATCAAGTGATGATGGGGTCATGCAGTGTGATAAAATCCACTGCATCAGTAGAAAGTCCCTAAATGTATCTCTTCAAACATTTCCCATTGACTGCAAAGCTCCTTCTTGTGTCCTCTTGTGTGATCTCCACTACACCATAAGGAAAAACATTAGTCACAACATAAGTACATAACCATCTGGAACGCAACTTACCAGGCATCAGCTTCACTCGTGAACTGTAGAGAAGGACTTTCTCTCCAACATGAAACTCCCTTTGTTGGATAATTTTGTCATGAGCTGATTTTGATCTTTCCTTGTAGAGCCTTGAATTCTCATATGATGATAGTCAAATCTCCTCAAGCTCTTGAATTTGCAACTTCCTTTGAATTCCATCTTGGACCAAATCCATGTTGCATTTCTTTATAGCCCAATATGCCCGATGCTCGACTTCCACTGGGAGATGACATGCTTTCCCAAAAACAATCCGAAATGGGGACATACCAATTTGTGTCTAGTATGCTGTCCTATAAGCCCACAATGCATCATCCAAGCACTTGCTCCAATCCTTCCTATTTGGCTGCACGATTTTCTCCAAAATTTGTTTCAACTCACGATTTGAAACCTCATCCTGGCCATTTGTTTGGGGTTGGTATGGTGTTGATATTTTGTGTGTCACCCCATACATTCGAAGAAGGGAAGTAAGATTACGATTGCAGAAATGTGTCCCTTGGTCACTAATGATAGCCTTTGTTACTCCAAACCTGCAAAAAATCTGTGCCTTCACAAAATCCACAACAACATGAGAATCATCAGTCCTGGTGGCCTTGGCCTCCACCCATTTTCTCACAAAATCAATATCAACCAAAATATACAAGAAACCATATGAACTTGGAAAAGGACCCATAAAATCAATTCCCCACACATAAAAAATCTCACAGAATAGTATGGTTTGTTGGGGCATCTCATGTCTCCTAGAAATATTCCCGTTGTGTTGGCAACGAGATCATGACTTAAAAAACACATGGGAATCATGGAATAAACTAGGCCAATATAATCCAGAGTCTAAAACATTCCTAGCTATCCATTGGGGTCCAAAGTGTCCACCACATGCAAGTGTATGACAGAATTGAAAAACAGACTCAAACTCATGATCAGGAACACACCTCCTAATAACTTGGTCACTACACATGCACCATAAGTATGGATCATCCCAAACATAAAATCTTGACTCACTCTTTAATTTTTGGACTTTATGTTTCTTTAAATTTTCAGGGATTTTAGAGGAAACAAGGTAGTTAACTAAATCTGCATACCAAGGATGTGTACCTGATATGGAATAAAGATGCTCATTGGGGAAAGTGTCCCGAAGTGGTACCTGGTCCAAGGTGTGATCCTCTAGTGTGTGATTAAGCCTACTCATGTGGTCCGCCACCATGTTTTCTAGCCCCTTTTTTTCCTTTATCTCAATATCAAATTCTTGAAGAAGGAGCATCCATCGGATAAGTCGTGGCTTTGCATCTGGCTTCTTCAAGAGGTACCTCAGAGCTGCATGGTCAGAAAAAAAAACTACTTTAGAGCCCAATAAATATGAATAGAATTTATCTAAAGAAAATATGACAGCAAGAAACTCCTTTTTTGTGGTTGTGTAATTTGATTGGGCTGAATCCAGTGTCCTCGATGCATAGGCGATCACATGTTAATGTCCCTCCACCCTCGGAGAAAAGACAGCTCCAACCGCGAAGTTGGAGGCGTCACACATAAGCTCAAAAGGAATCTCCCACCATGGGGGTTGTATGATAGGTGGAGTGGTCAGACACTTCTTTAGCTCATCAAAGGAAGTCCTGCAAGAATCATCAAACGCAAAATCATTATCCTTTTGAAGTAATCGTGACATAGGAAGAGCAATCTTACTAAAATCTTTGATCAAGAGATGATAAAATTCTGTATGCCCTAGGAAAGATATAACATCATGCACACATGAAGGATAGGGTAAGGATGAAATAATGTCTACCTTAGATCTATCAACCTCTATCCCATGTTTTAACACTACATGCCCTAAGACAATGCCATTCTCTACCATGAAATGACACTTTTCAAATTTCAGGAATAGATTCTTCTCAATACAATGATTCAATACCTTTCCCAAACTATTTAGACATTTATCAAATGAGGATTCATACACTGTAAAATCATCCATAAATACCTCCATGCAGGTCTCAATAAAATCAGAAAAAATACTCACCATGCATCTCTGAAAGGTACTTGGGGCGTTGCAAAGTCCAAATGGCATCCTCCGGTAGGAAAATGTGCCAAAGGGACAGGTGAATGTAGTATTATCCTGATCCTCCGGAGCTATAGGAACCTGAAAATATCCATAAAATCCATCCACGAAACAATAGTGTCTTTTTTCAGCTAGTCTCTCAAGCATTTTATCAATAAATGGGAGGGGGAAATGGTTCTTGTGAGTGGACTGATTTAGTTTCCTATAATCAATACACACACGCCAACTATTTTTCACCCTCATTGGAACTAACTCATCTTTCTCGTTTTTAACAACAGTAACACCACTCTTCTTAGGCACTACCTGAATAGGACTTACCCACTGAGAATCTGAAATGGGAAAGATTATACCAGCCTTGAGCAATTTCTCAACTTGTTTTTTAACAACCTCCAGAAGTGTTGGATTGAGTCTCCTTTTTGGTTGCCTCACCGGTTTAGCCTTATCCTCCAAAAGAATCCTATGCATGAAAATGGAGGGGCTAATACCTGATATGTCAGCCAAGGTCCACCCGATTGCCCTGATGTTCTCCCTCAAAAGATTCAAAAAAAATTCTTCATGTTCAAAAGGGAGATTGTTAGCAATGATAACAGGTAATTTCTCACCACTTAACAATTATGAGTATTTGAGATTTGGTGGCAATGGTTTTAGTTCCAATGTAGGGGGGTGATGTATGGACGGATACATAGAAGTAACTGAAATATATGCACAAAGAGCATTAGTATCAGAATAGAAATCATCACAATCAGAGAATAAAGAATCAAATCCATCAGCATACTCAACAGCCATGTCATAATTAGAGTTCATATGATCAAAATCAGAATATGATTCCATTTAAAAATCAAATCTTAGATATTCTTGTTCCTTAGAAATAGGTGTGGAAGTAGTCTTAGACATCAAACTATAACCAATACTCATAATCTCCCTAAACATAGGACAATCCAATTCCATGGTGTTTTTACTTGGTGGTTCAAAATGGGAGATAACAAATGTAGAATGATCCTCTAAGGGGTACTTCATGGAATCCATAACATTAAATATCACAACTTCATCCCCAAATTGCATGGAAAGTGTACCCTCGTTGAGATTTATGATAGTTTTTGCAGTTTTGAGGAAGGGCCTACCTAAAATAATGGGGGAATGAGAACTTAACTGATCATCCTCCATGTTAAGAACCTAGAAATCCACTGGAAAGATCATGTATCTTACCTGGACAAGTACATCCTCAAGAACTCCCGTTGGATATTTCGTAGCTCTATTCGCCAACTGCACCACTACTCTCGTCGGCTTCAACTCACCAACCTGTAAGGAAGAGAATACAGAGTGAGGCATCACATTTATGGAAGCACCTAAATCAAAAAGCACATCAGAAAAGTGCAACTCCCCTATGGTGCATGGGGTGGTGAATGTCCCTAGATCCTTGCACTTTGTTGACATTGCTAGATTTGGTGTAATGAGTGCTGACACATTACTTCCAAGATTGATCCTCTAATTTCCCTTGATCCCTCTTCGATTGGTGCAGAGTTCTTTTAAGAATTTGGCATACCTTGGGATTTATTTGATGGCTTCAAGTAGAGGGATGTTGATCTCTACACGCTTGAATGTTTCCAAAACTTTCTTTTGCATTGATTCTTCAGCCATCTTTTTGGTTTGAAAAACCCTGTTTGGAAAATGAAGGGGTTTAGGAGGATCATCATCAATCTTTTTCTTACCTTTATCTTTCTCCTTGGATTTCTCATCAGTTGGTATGGAATGTGGATTTTCTAGAGTTGAGGTGAATCCTGGTGGAATGGTAGGTATAGATGTATCGTTCATTTGGTTCCCACTTCTCAATGTGATGGCACTAACATTACCCTTTGGATTTGGAGTGGGTTGGGATGGAAGATTTCCAGAATTCTTACTTACATGTTCATGGAGGGCGGTGGAAATCTAGCTCATTTGAGTCTTCAACTCCCAACCTTGACTCTTCAACTCATTCTGTTGATTAAGAACAATTTTTTTCAAAAGATCATCAGTGTTAGATTCTACCTTGTGTTGGATATTCCCTTGTTTCTGACTTGTTGATATTTGAGCTTCGAATCTCCTTTGGGGTTGTTGGAAACCCTGCTGGTAAGGTGGAGGCAGCTGGAGGTTTTTTTGAAAAGAGGGACTTTGTTGTTGTCCAGATCCATACCTCATGTCCGATTGATCCTTCCACCCTTGGTTGTATGTTGGTGAAATGGAATCAAGCTTCTTTTGGGGATATGGTTGTTGCTGCAGATAAGGTCTCCCTGTGAATACTGTTGCGCAATCCTTTGTCTCTTGTAGTTATGGGAAAGAGTTAGCTGGGTGGCTTGTCTTAGTGCAAATGCCACAAGGCCTTGAAGGAGTGGGTTGAGATGTCTTTTCAGCCAAAGCAATCTTCCTCACCATAGTGGTCAATTCTTCCAACTTGGTATCAATCAAATGACTTTCAAGAGAAGAAGGACTTACCTGGTGTACTCCACTGATATGTGGTGTACCTCTATCGCCAAATTGTTGGGATTTTTGGGCCATCTTGTCGATCAATACATGTTCGGCTGCTGGTGTCTTGTCCACCAATGCTCCTCCAGCCGCAGCATCCACCATGCTTCTCTCCATAGGTGTGAGTTCTTCATATAAGTACTGAATGAGGAGTTGCTCATAGATTTGGTGATATCGACAGCTTGCACACAACTTCTTGAATCTCTCCCAATACTCATACATTGACTCCCCTTGTGCTTTCTTGATCCCTAAGATCTCCTTACGAATAGAAGTGGTCCCCGATGCTGGAAAAAATCTTTGCAAGAAAAGACGTGTCAAATCATTCCAACATGTTACATCCTCGGGTTGTAAATAATACATCCAATCTTTCGCAGCTCCATCAAGTGAGAATGGGAATGCTCTTAATTTGATTTGATCTTCAAAAACATTTCTTCGTTTAAGGGTTGAGCAAACCACATTAAATTATTTAAGGTGTTTGCATGGATCCTCACCAGATAAGCCATGAAATTTTTGAAGAAGGTGAATTAACCCAGATTTTAACTCAAAGTCTGATTCGAGATTCGGGTATGAAATACAATTTGGTTGATAGTTAATATCAGGTTCAGACAATTCTTGAATGGTTCTATTAAGTTCATTTCCATTATTTTGAGCCATTGGTTCCTCTTTTATGTTTGAATTTGAATTGCTTCCAATTTCAATGTTCTGATATTGGAGTAATTCTACAACTGATGGAATGTTGAAACTTCCCGTAGACTTAGAATGTCTGATTCAAGCCCTAAGGCTATGTTCAATCTCAGGGTCAAGATCTAAGAGATCTTCAGGATTAGTTCATGTCATAAATCAAACAAAAATTAAAAGAAAGAAAGTGGACCATAGTAAAATAAAAATGAGAAGTTTGAGTTGATGGTCTGAAAAGAAAATAAGAGGATGAAAAAAAATGAAAACTTGAGAAAGGGGAAAGATGAAAGATATATGTGAAGAAAATAATAAAATGAAAAATAAAAGAAATAACTATAAATGGTTGAATAAATTACTTGCCTCCCCGGCAATGGTGCAAATTTGAAAGAGTGCTATCGTGGGAACCCTCAAATGATTAGTGTGATTTTGGGTTACTTAGGTGCAGCAGAGTGGCTGACCAAGGTCGTCTCTCAAAGGAGGAAGAGAATTAAAAACAACTTTTCAGAGGTATTCTAGAAATAAAATAAAAGAGAATAAAAACACTACTTGAAAGGATGGGGTGATTTTTTATAGTTTATAAAACTTGAAAAAAAATTCTGGAAGAAGATTTCATTTTTTTGTTTTTAATTTTGAAATGAAGTTTGATTAAAAAGACACAACAAGAAGATGTATTTTTTTAGAAAATATTTTAAAAGTCATAATCGATCTAACTCTACCTCTTCATTTACTTATTAATCATTATCATTTAAATAAATATCTACTTAATTATGATCCCCTAATTTGTTAACCCTTGAACCCTACAAGAGTTAGCTTAACCACAAAGATGGAATTACTTAAACACTAGGCTAGCTTCGGAACACGCAATCGCAACACCCTGTTTTGATTGTTGTTCTAAGGTTAGATTATGGTCAGTGGTTAATTAGAGCACATATCCATTCTGGAAATTAGGATGAATTGTATTTAGGTATTATATTTGAACTCTACAAATTTATCCCGTGTGGTCTTGTATTACCGATTAAGATCGCGCTCTCACAATTTATACAAAATCTTGACCTCACGTGTTTTTGTGTTAATTATTCAATTTCTTACATAGTTTCTTAAAATTTAAAAACACAATACATGGATCATATTAAGTGAATTACATTAGCTCAATGATTCAAAATAATTAAATGAAGAAGGATAGAGGTCGACCGATTACTAAAAATAACTATTCTTCCATGGGCGGTGTAGTCATCGTGGAGACGTTTTGCATGAGCAAATGATTGAAAGAGTAGAACTCAATATCTTCTCCACTCTTGATTCAAACCTAATTAAGAATATTAATAGAAGAAGAAAAGTCAATAACACAGAAGATTATTTGAAGAAAAATTCAAGAAAAAACATGAAAGAAAAGAAATACAAAGGGGAGGTGGGAGAGGAGAGCCTTTTTGGAAGAGAGGTTTGCACAAATCCTTACTTCTTCCAAGAGTTGTGAGGGGATCCCAAGAGACACCATTTCTGCCACACCTTCCCCATGCCTCTACCAGCCCTCCCAATGAGTTAAAACCCCCTTTAAATAGAGTTTGTGAGGGCTAGGGTTACAAAACTTTTTAAGTGTGAAATGAAAAACTCGGCCAAATATTTTATTCCACGTGGAACCGCCTTTTTGACCTCCGAAATGTGTGAATTGTCCAGCCTTACAGAAGGATTATTTCTTCCATATCATGTCCCAGATATTTCCTCAAAATTTGGGCTCAATCCAAGCCCAGATGAAGAATCTATGGCCCAAATACAGAACTCGTGTCTATTCTGCCGAGTCCATCCCACCATTGTCTTAATGGCCCATTTACTCCATCCAAATGCACTCTTTAGCTCTAGTGTCCTGAATGAAAGTTGTAGAAAGGTAAGTTAATAACACTGTTACAAAATATTAAGTTCAAATAACAAATATTAAAATATTTATCTTCAAAATACTACAGAACATTTTAAAAGGATAAAACTGTAATTTTCATCAAATTTTCAAATGAATGATCTAATCCCAAATATTGCATAAGTGAATATATTTAGCACAATGTGAGGAAATTATATCATTTATTATCAATAAAATATTAAACAAAATAGTTTTTTATCAGGGGTCCCCATAATAGGATCACAACGATAAATGAAAGGTGTTAAGTGATGCTCTGGATCTCCCGAACAATTAAAGATTACAAATGTGGTATTCAAAAAGTTTGGTGGGGGAGGGATTAGATTCAACCATTCAGGTTAAGACTTATTTTCTAGTTGTATCAATGTATGTCATCCTCCATAGCTTCTAATCAATTCATTAATGACTGAATGGTATTCCTAAGAAATTGAGGAATATTTGGCTGAGTTAGGACCTATATAGGTATAACAGCTCAAGCCTGAATTGGAGAGGAAACTGGAAAGACCACCAGTGGTGGTGCTACTAGTATTTATCTTGGATTACCCAAGAGGAAATGTCTGTAAGGATGTGTCTGACCCTGTTCTAGCTATGTACCCAATGGAGGGAATTCATTATCCACCTCAGTAGTTCCAACACACCTTCTTTGTGGAGGAGCTCCTATTAGAAACACAAGCTAAGGATCTTCCTGCGGAGCTTGTCTGGTAGGAATACTACTTCAGAGTAACACTACATTGAGTCTTCTCAAATCCTTAAACTATTCCTTCTACAGGGAGAATATTTCTTTGATAAAAATATATTGAAGTTCTCCATTGTAAAAGTGAGACATGATCTGAACTTTACACTTCCCCTTGTTATATGCCTTTCAAAGAGGTTGAAGGTGATTATTCGAGGGTATACCTAATTGTTGGGAAATCCTATGATTTTGGATAGTCTCACCACCTTTATTTTCTTGGGTATGTACCACATTATGAATAATAAATTCAAACTCTAAATCCATTGAATTGGACTCATTTTCTAGATGATCTTCCTTAATGGAATTAATGAAATATACTAACGTATAATGAATTAATGTCCTTATATCGTTATATTTGTAAGATTTCATTCTTTTTCATCCTCCATAATACTTTGTTCTCCTATTTACTAGTTTCCCATGGACAATTTGACCAATAGTAATCTGAAGTGAATCCTTGTATAGTTTAGTTGTGCGTTCAATTTTGGGATTCTTTCCTAATTGGGAAAAAACTGACTTCCACTTAGGAGGAGATTCTAGATGTGAAAATTCCCCCCAGCCTTGCAGGCTGGGTTAGCTCTTGTTCTTGTTCCTCAACCCTTCGGGCTCTATTTGTTTGAATCTGAAGGTTGGGTTAAAAATTCACCCTACCTTGTGTGTTGCGGTGATTCTTGAACTAATATGGATGACATTAGAACATATTCTCTTCTAATTTTAAAAATTTTTGTTTGAACATTAGTTGGGTGAATTATCTAAAAACCACTTAAATCACCTATTTTGGAAGACCATTGTACTATTTTAGACATTTTTGTGACCTGATGGCTGACATCCTCTAAGTGGGAATCCTGATCGATGTTTTCAAATGCTTAATACAAAATAATCTCATTAGATTTTTCTCTTTGGTTATGACTTTGGTGAAAACAAATCAAGGCCTACTCTTGTAGATAATTTCTTTAGTCATGAACATAATTTTTTTGTTTTAGATAGCCTAAGGAAATAACATTTCATGACACCACTTTTGATAGGCTTTGATGATTTTGGAGTGCAATAAAATACAATGCTCTATGTACACCCCATCCTCTGATATGAACACCATGTGGGGTTTCTACAATTAATTATCGAAACCTATTTAATGCATTAAGGCACATGTGTTGAAGGTCCTCATGTTGCTTCTTGATATTTGGATTTCTATAAATCTAGAGAGATTCCAAAATAATTTTATATTGAAACCCTTTTATTAACTTTACATTACTTTGATATTCATCAAATGGTAATACATTGGCTTTCAGATGATGATGAGTCTTCCATATGTTTAGGCGAATATCAGGAATAAAATATTCCACCATTATTTCTAGAATGTTGTATTGAGAGGTTGCCAAAGTCTAGAACATGACTAGTATTTCATCCATAACCAGTTGTTTTCTCATATTCAACATATTCTTTTCATATTTTTTATTGGTTTCTCAACTTTTTCTGACCAGAGTGGATGCATTCTGATTTCTTTATAACAAGAAATCGTATTAATTGGTGTTTCCTCTACTATATTAGAAGGAAAATGACCCAAGGGAGGTTCGAAGAATGACCAACGCCTTGGGCTGTCTTCTGGATGAGAAAGTATTTCACCAGTTAATAATAAGGAATCAAACATGAGTAGCCTTATATTTGAAAGTTCCTCAAGGTAATAGGGTTTTTTATCACTGAATTTTTAGTTGGAGAAGGTTCTTGATAATGTGAAACACTACTACGAAGAGAACCTTCATAGAGAAAGACATCATGGGTAGGACCACCATAGTGGAATGTAGAAATGGATAAATCCTCTTTCTCCTTGGTCTTCTGGTCATGTGGAGGATTTTTGTGGCTCTTGACTAGGGATAGGTTCTTGAGATTGACCAAATTTTCAAGAATCAAGATTTCATGATGAAGTGTTCGATGAGAAACATGAAAATTACTGTTACTAATCCAATAAGTCGGTAATGGGAGGGTAGGATCTTAAGACGCAACAGATAAATTTCTAAGGGCTTAAAGAACACCAAAATTGAGAGGATTCAGATTTCTGATTGACTCTAGATTCTCCAACATGATTGGTGATACTTCTTCTTATATTCTCTCTTACACATAGTTGGGACCACTTTATGGGAAAATTGGTTCTCATGAGCAGGTGTATGTGTCTGCTTTAGAGGGGATGTCAGAACAGACCAATTCTCACCAATTAGAACAATTATATGTTCTCGGTCTGGTTTTTTGTATGATATGGGGTAGTTTTCCCCATAACCATCCTCGACTAGAATAGAGGTGTATATATTCTCGATGATGGCATGCATATGGGTCATCCTAGGAATGAAGACATAATTATGTGTCTGTAACTCTAGTACTACTGATGTTTCCATTATGATATTCTACCAAGCTTTCAAGATATGGGAATGAATTTGTGTCTTCCCTTTCACCATTTCCAGAATGTCTTTGGTGACTTCAGTGGATAGAAGGATAATATACGTACATTCCATATTTTTCAGTAGGTGTATGTACCTGCTCCTGTCCCCTCATTCCATTCAGTAGATTCTGATAGTACTCATATTTGGGGTTAGATAATTGAGTCTCCCCTAGTTTTGTCATTAGAGCATTCTGACAGGCTTCTCTGACTGCTGCCAAATGAGACTGTTGGAAAATTTAATAGATGCTGACAAGTGTATGTAACTTCTCATTGTTTTCCACTAAACATTGTTAGTGGTCCTCCTTGAATTCATCCAAACGAGTATGTTGATTAGATGATAGATTATAAACATGTGTATGTGCTTTCTCAGGGTACTCCACCAAATGTGAATGGCTGGATTGGTTGGGTGATTCCAAACAAGTCTGCTAGCTGGTGGAATTAAGAAGTATGGGGGTATGTGCTCATTCGTTGTTTGCTAACAAGCTGGGTTGATGGGAATATCTAGAGGGTAAAACAAAGCAACATTCTCCTTATTGGTTATCTATTTTCCTCGGTGGTTTGTATTGTGCTCCTAGGTCTTTGGAACTTGGGCCAGATATCTGAAAATAACACCCTCATCATGTTGAGGATTTGTTGTTGTGTGGTGTAGGCAGTAGTGATTATTGGAAGGAGCCTTTGGGAAGGACCCATGTATTATCGGGATGATACCATGGGTGGCCTCTTGGTCAACCTCCCTGTAATAGGATAGGAATTGGTGATTATGTTTCATGGATAAACTCTTGAAATGGTTTAAGAGGGTGGTTGGCACCAGCTATTTCTGGACAATCGTTCATCGTGGACCGAACGACTCAGGGTTATTCTAGATTTAGAGGGCCTATTGGGAATCCTCTGAGGTTGGTATAGTACCATGTTTATGGTAATCTTATACTAATGCATTGGAAACCCAGCATTGAATATGTTGAGTCGGTGATGACATCCTTTGAGTAGATGAGGATCCAGCTTGAGCAGCAGTCGAGGCATTCAGGGGTGAAAACTTTATGAAAGCCATTTTGAATGAAGGAAGTTCTTGGAAATAAAGTGCTTTTATATATGACAAATAGAAACAATGAACTACAATAAAGATACATCTTTTAGATGAACACACGTATAATTTATTCCCTTATCTGAACTTCTTTTATCAATTGATTGGGGACTAACAGAAGGGTAACATTATCATCTTCATTAAGGATTCACCTTTGGTTCACCATTATGTTTTTCCCTCAGAATGTGTGTTCTAGTTAGAAATAAGAACTTCTGAAAGGTTTCCATTGGATTTATTTATGGAACTAGAAACACCCAATGGTTCTGTATCCAAAGGGAACTACCTTCTGAATGCAGGGGTTCATTAGGTTTATTGACCTACGATAATTAAGAACATACATTGGTTGAGAGGATGGGATGTCAGGCTCATCATACCCTTTTCAGGGGAGTTATTTCCTACTTTGGTACTCTTATATAGATTTAAGATATGTTTAGGAATCCATATTAACTTACCAAGAATAATGTAAGTTTCCATTGAAATTTTCAATAAGTTATTATCATGTATGGAATTTGAAATCATCTGTACATATTCGAGGTTCTTCATTAATGAAGATATCTATATTTATTCGAGGTTCCCCATCAATGGTATCCTTTAATATACTCCTTATATATTCTTTATCCATTGTTACAATGATGCTGGTTTTTAAGGAACTCAGTTGGGAACCCAAGAATTTATGGTCATCTAGGTAGAAAAAAGTTGTTTTGATGTTGGTATTTACCCATAAATGGTATACCTATGTGTACTCATGAAAGGAATCAGAACCCTTATAGTTCAGTGCTGCTTAATGGGACACGTCATACCTTTTAAGGTCATGTTATAAGGATATAACAATATATTTTAATGTCGTGTGGTAAGGACCTCTAAGTAGAACGTGGCTAGTGAAATCTTGGTGTGGGACTTATGCCTAATGATCCCAAGGAACCTGGAAAGGATATGAGTTTATATGTTGGGTTAGACCATGCTGGGAATGTATCCTAGGAAGAACATGGTGTATTTTGGAGTGTTGGGTTTGAACCATATGGAGTCTTTATATATATCCCACCTGGATGGGAATCAAATCCCATGTAGTTTGGTAAGTATTGAAGGGGGTATATCCCTTTAAGAGAAACAGGTTGAGGATTACTCTTAAAAAAGATTCCCTTATAATTGGGTCCATGGGAGATGTCTTAACTGGTCAAGATTTAGGGGGTTTAATTTGCGGCCAATTCCTAAGGAGGATGCCCAAACTAAAATAATTAGGATTGGACTCCTGATGAGGATATCCATTAAGCTCGATCCCTGGGTGAAGGCTTCCTACATATCCCAATTATGGTGGGAATCATAGTTTTCATAGTTCAATAAATAAGGTGGATTGTGTGGATGTATGATCATCATTAATCTCTAATCCCATGTGATTCATACTTAGTGTGATAAATAATAGGATGTGAAATATTCAACAAACCACATCTTTTCTCCTATATGGATGGAAGAGGACAGGCCTATGGTGAAAGAATACAAGGAGACAGTGGATGAGGGTGTGGAGTAATGATTCTTTCAATGTAGAATAAAAATGAAGGTCATTATGTCCTGCTTGAAACATTTTGAGGCTTAATCTAGGAGGTATTATCTGAAATTGGTCTCTTAGTGGAAGGAGGATATCATTCCCTCTGTCAAAAGGAAATGAAATTATGAAATAGACTTTCCCTACCAGGGACCTGAGGTTATAAATCTGAAAGAAGAGAAGGGGGGACATGGCTTGAACCCTAATCCTCCAAAATAGTAACTTCCCAACATTGTCTCAATGGTACAGTTTTATGTGACTATAAATATACAAACCTAAAAATACCCCAAGTATCATGACTCCATTATAATACAAATGTGGGAAGCCTATGACTATAGAAATACAAACTCAAATGGGAGACAACTTGATGTTTCTTTCCCAAAGGTTTTGTAAGTCGGGAGGTTTTGGTGGAGGTTTCAACTATATCCATTTCAGACAAGGTATCCAAGTAAATAGAGGCCCCTCCTCTATATGTGGATTAGAATAGGGTTTCATATATGGATTTCAAAGGTGGTTCATGCAGGTCTTCAAAGTAGGTATGTTGCGTAGGTGTAACATGGTGGTGTACCATGAAGGTCATAGGAGGAAATGAAAAATGATTAACATAGGAAGTATAAGACTTTTAGAGCTTAAAATTCCTTGGGAAATTTACTAGGTACAATAACACATGGGAAAGGCTTTAACTGAAGTACCTCGGGTGTGCCTTGATTTCTTTGGAAGCATCATGCGCAGGTCCTTGTTTAAGGAAATGAAATTTTTCTATGACTTCTTCCTATGGAAGGAGGGTCCTTAATCAGATGTTTTGTATTTTAAACTCTGAAAGGATCTTGATCTTGCCTATCCCATCTAATTATCTCTACTCTCATGTGTTTAGAGAGATACCTAAGAAAATTTTAAGGATGTGGGTGAAAAAGCTATGCAATGGTAGCTTCAATAGTTCTTCCAAATTTTTCTAGTTACAAAATGGGGAGTCCAAGGGTCCTACCTATAGGCAAGGAGGGGGATGGTCTAAAGGAGTTTGTTCGCATAAGTATTTTATGTACCTCTATAATTTAGGTTCCCCACACAGGGGTAGAAAAATTATATTTATGTGTAGGTCCTCCACATAGCTCCATAGTATAGGTCCTCTACATAGGTGTTGTGCATTAGGCCGCACGAGCATAATTTTTATTTGTCTTCTTGATGTGTAGGTGTGCCATGTAGCTTCCTTGAACTATGTTTTTTTTACATCCATTAACTTTCTTTGATACTTTAAAATATCAAAAGTTATTTTTCATAATTTTTTTAACTTCTTAAGGATTTTAAACAGTGGTTATCCCAATCCTAACATATTATGAATTTCTTTGTGGTTATCCATTATATAATATTTCATGGATAAAAACTATTTCACACTATATGGCACACTTTTATGACATGATCTTATTCCAATGTTATGTTCTCATGGGTTATGTTCTTTGATCCATTTATGGTTTATGTCTAATGAACTTCCATGTGTTATTCCATGGATCTTGTTTATGATCTATGAATTATTTTCCATTATTTTCAAAGGTTAATCTCATATTATCATACCCTTTGTACTCATTTTATGTTTTAATGATCATTAATATCTACCATGTTTACCCTTATGTGGAATATGATCACACTCGTTTTTATATTTTATTTTCCCCAGTATGTGAAGAAAAAAAATTAAGTATGATGTTCCTAATAAGGGTGTCACTCCTGAAGAAGTAATTGGGATATTATGTAGATGTATTATAGACCATTGGTTATGTTTCCAAGTTTCTGAAGAAACTAAAACTTTATAGTTCTTTCATGGATTGTAATGTTATGTAATGAATATTTATCTAATGAGATGTAATGTTTTTGTATGAAAAGTATTGGTCACTTTATTTTCTGGGTTACTCAATCTCTATTTCCATTTATTTATTTTTTACCCAACAAACTATATACCACCTGATTCTTGATTGTGGGGGGTTGAGTATAGATAAACAATCATTCACATTAGGTTTCACATTTTTGTCTTTTCCCAAAGTGGATTGGGAATATTTTTGTATGGGGAATTACATGAATTCTTTAAATGGTTTCCAAAAGGGTTTTTTCATGTAATAAAAAGCACCCATTGACTACCACATCCATAATAATCTATGGAATTTCTTTCCAAAGGTAGGTGTTCACTTTGGAATCTGACCAATTATTCTTAGGCAGTCACATTGGTCAAGTGGATGGGGGTTTAGGATCATCGCAACATATTTTGGGGGAATATTTTCTACTTTTTGACTCTCTTATAGATTATATTCATGTCTGTGAATCCTTCTTAGATCCTAGTAGGGGAGTGGATACCCCTCCATTATAGTTATTATATACCATAATATATTGATGTGAACCATCAGTATGTATACTAGTTTCCTTAAAAAATGGAACAATTTTTATGTATCATAGTCTCTCAATATTTTTATGTTAATACTAGTGATGTTTGGTTTTAAGGAAATGTGGTTTAATGCCACTCAACTAGGAAGTATATATTCTATATCCAACCAATATGGTGGTGATTTATTTGGGTTTATGATCACTCCCATGATATAGATTCCTAAGTATCCTTATGAAAGGAATCATAACCAATGTAGTTTGGTTCCACTTGAAAAGGCATGTTATACATTTTAAGGTTGGGTGACAAGGACCATTCCATGTAGTTTAACATCATGCATCAAGAAAGAATAGATGAAAGTTTTCTAGAAAATTTTGGTGTGGGATTACATGATAGAGGCCCTTTGTGGTTAGCTACTAAGGAAATATGGACTTATGATATTGGATTAATGTTATAGGAAATATGGCCTTATAAATATGGCTCCCACTGGGAATATGGCCCCATGAGTTTTTGTTGATAAGAACATAAAGGAGTATTTACCTCCATGTGGGATAGGATTTTATTGTGAATATAGAATGATAAATTTCATAATGATATTGATGATGTTGGGTTTGAACATCAGGGAGGTATCCTACATATCATGTCAGGATATGAATCAAGGACCACAAAGTTTAATCAGAGGTTGGGGATTACAGCTCTTAAGGAGACCCATTATGGAAATTCTTTGAAAATTGAATAATTAAATATGATCTATAATCCCACATGAGTCATGTTTGGTTTGCGAAACAAGATTTAATGGAGGATAAGATGCATTTCATTGTATCCTAACACTGGATTTTAGTGGGTCTTCCACACTGAGGTTTTAATAGAATATAGATTGGGCTACACACCTAGTAGGAGGCCGAAGGTTTCCTCATTCATTACATGGAACTTTGAAGGAGTTATTCTTGGGAATATTCCAATTTTAGAAGAAGTTAATACATTTGGAGATTACACCTAAGGAGGATCTCCAAGATGAATAGGTTGGGGATTATACCTAGTAGGAGGACCAATATGGATGAATTATGATTATGATAATGGAATGATAAACTCAAGTACCTAATCCCACATGTGTCATTCTTAGTGTACTAAATAAGGGTATTATAAGATCAATCACTTCACATAATTAGGTTTGGATGGGGCTTACACCTAAATAAGAATCTCATAGATGAATTTCATTCATTGTTCACTGTTGTATGAGGAAACAGTTATAGAAGTTGGAAGGGATATAAATTCATATGAAAAATACTTTGGGATTATTCCATGAGTTATTCCCTCTAGTAATATGATTCACATACACTTGTGGAAGAGGGAGAGGCTATGGAGGTGTATCCAATAAGAAATACTATGGTCTTACACTAGAAGGGATTCTTATTCTCATATTCTCCTATATTTCTAAACACTAGGTTTAGTCTTATACATCCAATAGTAGGAAAGAAAAATTAAGGAATGTTTCTGATTCACTTTACATTTTATGAATCAAGAAGGAGGTAAGTTTCAGTACGAAATATGAGACGCTTCCCATCACTCCCTCTAGGATTTGTGTCTTTATTACTAGGGTTATGAAAGATTGAAAACACTAGGATAACCCTATTAGTTAGGGAGGACTAATGGGGGACATTCTTAAACAAGGGATATCATAAAATAATGGGTGACACACAAGTGGGCCCCATACATCGGTCATTTAAATTTTGTTGTCATGGGGGTGGAAATAATCATTACATTCTCAAATGGGATACTAGGTAAAATTAGGATGACTTTTTTAAAGAAGAATCACCCCTTAGAGAATAATCACTTAGATGGGAAGCCCTGGGAAGCTGGTCACTTAGGTGGACTACCCTAGATGGTTGGGCAATTAAGTAGGCTCCCCTAGGTGGATTGTCACTTAGGAAGGCCACCTTGAGTGGCTAGTTTCCTAGGAGATGATCCCTGGGTGGATGGTCACCAAGTTGATGAACCTTGTATAGTTAGTCACCCAGATGAGGGACCTAGTGCTATTAGTCACCAAGTTTAAGGACCCTGGGTGGTTGGTTATATAGGTGAGGAACCCCGAGCAGTTTCGTTTCATGGAAATGATCCTAGGGAAGCTGTTTGACCTGGTGTGGGCTTCGAATTACACCTTTCTCACATATAAGCTAATTTTTTCTACGTACTAGGATATTTTTGGATACCTAGAGGAAGTGTTGAAGTCCTCAGAGAGGTGTCTCTGGGATTATTTCTCTCTCTAACAATGGTAATAAATCATTTCTATACACTATAAAAGTGGGCCTATTATAGGAAAAACTAAGGAGGTCAGACAGAGCATGTTGGGCGGGATGGTAGTGCGCACAGGTGAGTTTGGTGATGCAGGTTGGGTGGCCACAGGTGACCTAGGTGATCTAGGATAGGTGACCATGGGATACCTATGCGAGTGTTGATAATATGTTCTTTCATAGAGTATAAAAAGTGACAAAGGGAAATGCCTTAGAAAAAAGAAGAGAAAACACATGAAGAAGATCAAGATTTTCAAAGTCTTGAAAATTGGATCGCCCTAGATAGACCAAGGAGCTATCAGTGCCAATCTACTTTTTTTCCCAATTATGGTGTGCAACCTACTAGAATGCCTCATCGCCATTTCGACCAAGGTATCCTATTTTCCTATAAACAGTCCCTTGGGTTCTTCATTTGTATAGACGAATATCCTTGAAGCCCAATTATTGCTCGGGTCTCCCTGGTGCTTCACCAAAGTCTTCCGAAACATTCAAGATAGTTCTTTAACATATAGAGAAGAGGATTTGAAGTAGTATTATTGGACTTAAGTCCTTTTAGTTTTTAAAACCCCTAAAAAATTCACTCCTAAGCCACACAACCTCCCTGAATCAGAAACACTTGTGTTCCACCAATTACCCTCACAGGATCATGATCTCTCTACTTCTGGGATTACCTGTGAATAATCTTGAAGGATTCAGTCAGGTATCTCCCAAGTATTAACCTCCAGGTTTCTCATCACTTAAGTGAACATCAGGTCTCCCCATCCTACTTGAACGCCCATACTTGTGTTCCAATATATACTTTGGCTCCCTCCTTTGATTCACCTACTCCCTTCTGTCTACATTCCATCAAGCCTTCTTAAAATCAATTCATGGAAAGGCTTCTTATTAATTGGATCCCTTATATAAAATGGATTATGTTAAAACATCCACCAAAACCTCCTATATTATCAAAACTTTGGGAAAGGCACATCAATGTGTCTCATATTTGGGTTTTTATATCCGTAATCGTAGGTTTCCCACATTTGTTTCACAATGGGGTTAGGATTCATGGAGTTTTTATGGGTTTTTCATATCTACAGTCACATTGACCTATCTCCTAGGAACAGTGTTGGGAAGTTTCTGGTTTGGAGGATTGGGGTTTGGGTTTTGACCTCCCCTTCTCATCTCTAAAAACCATAACCTCATGTCTCTGGTAGGGAAGGTATGGTTCACACCTAATTTTCCTTTTGAACAATGGAGAAGTATCCCTCCCCTACTAGAACCAATTTTAGGGTAACCATCCTGGTGTAAGCCCCTAACCATTCAAATAGGAGGTTGTAATCTTTCTCCTCTATACTTCCTTCACCTTTTCCCCTTGTTTACATTGTACCCATGTCCAATGTAAAGATAACAGAGGGAAGGATCGTCACCTCACCCTCTTCCCCGGTCACCCCGCCCTTGTCCACCGTAGCCACCTCCTCTTCTATCATCAGAGGAGGAAAATTGTGCATGTGCTTGTTGAATATTTCACATCCTCTTGTTTCTCACACTGAGAATGACTCGCATGGGCTTAAATATTTGTGATGATTACAACATTTGTACAAACACTCATGGTGAATGAGCTATAATAACTCTGATTCCCATCATAATTGGGATACGTAGGAAGCCTTCTCAGGGCCTGATCACCCTGGATATACTTTTCAGGAATCTAACCCTAATTCCCTTAATCTGGGAATCCTTTATTAGAGTAAACCCCAAATTAAGCCCCCAAATCACCAAGGCATACTTTTCTGAAAGTAAGACCAAACTCATTTCTCTCTAAGTACTACACTATCATATGAGACTCCTCGAACAACATGGGATTTGATTCCCATCCAAATCAGATATGTAGGAAACCTCTTAGAGGTTAAAACCCTACTCTTAAAATATACCCTATTCACCTTGGGCAATATTCCCAATAGGTTCTAATCTTACTTGGAAATTTATAGTCCTTCCAAGTTCCTTGGGATGATTAGTCATAACCCCCACACCAAACCTTGACTAACAGCCTTTCACTTAGATTTCCTTACCACATGACATTAAAGAGTATAGCTAGGTCTTTATCACATGACCTTAAAGGGTATGATGTGTCCCATTAAGCGGAAATAAACTTAAGGGTTCTGATTCATTTCACAAGGATACGTAGGTAGCCTATTTTATGAGTACGATACCAACATCCAAACAAACCTTCATCTCCCTAGACAACAATAAATTAAAGAGTTCCTTACTTAGTGGCATAAAAACCAGTATCATCATAACGATGATTAAAAGAATATCTAAATAGTATATGAGAGGATACCATTGATGGAGAACCTAGAATACATATGGATATCTCCATTAGTGAAGAACCTAAAATACATAGGGTTGATTCTAAATTTCACACATGCTAAAAATTGATTTCAATTTCCAAGGGAAACCTATGTTATACTTGGTGAATTAAAAAGGATTCATGAAAATATCTCAAATATATAAAGAGAGTCCCAGAGTAGACAATAATTCCCTCCAAAATGGTGTGATGAGTACGTCCTCCCATCCTCTCAACCAATGCATGTTCTTAAGTATCATAATTTCAAACTTAAGAAATGCATAATTTTGAAAAGCAGGTCCCTTTTGGATAAAGAATTGTTGGTTGTTTCTCGTTCCATGAATTAGGGTAGTCCCCCCATCACCTGACCATATGAACATCTTATCATTCTATTTTTTTTCTTCTACTTGGTCTAAGGTATGATTTTCCACAATTCACCTTAGTGTTACCACCCTAGTGAATGGTATTTAGTGGGACCACCCTTGCGAGGCTGTTTGGGTGATGTTTCATGAGTGAAAATTTTGAATTTAAAAAACTATCACCTGGTATCCTTCACACCTATCTCATCTTCATTCATGGGTACCTGTTTTTGGTTATTGATTTATTATGATGAAATATTTTTGGAACCCTTAACATATTTTAAAATTCCCATCTATTCTAACATTTCCTTGGATGATAAAGTTACTAGTCATATAGATGAAATAATCATAGCTGTTGAACCAGACTCATTAATCATAACCATATTATACCATATAAATGTAAAAATAATTCTAAAGAAAAGTTTTCTAAAATATAAGTTATTGAATATACTTTTCATATGTGTTTTTTTCATATGATTTGTTCCCCACATCTCAAATATTACTTCTCAAACAATTAATTTTTTTTGACTTAGGGTTCCTCTAGAGTGAACATTTCTCTCAACAGGTAGATCATTTGTGAATATAATAGAAATTTTTTTATCCCATAGTTTATTCAACATCATTAAAAAAATAGGAATTCAAACCTTTTTTTACAATTGGACATTCCTCCCTGTAGATCCAGATAAGTGGATGGAGTCTTTAATGGGATTTTTTCTAGAGGGAACTTATCTAGTGAATGGATGTGGCCTTATTAGGCGAAATAATGTTCTAACACACAGGAGGACTGTCTATGAGTGGTTATACTTTATGATTTTATTATTACTTCAAAAATATATATATATGATTATCTAAATATCATCCCTATGTTTTTAATCTATATGTGTTTGGAGACCAATATATATAATCTACTGCATGGGTAGGTTGGCATTATCATCTACGATGTCCATGAAATTAGGGGAATCCCCATCGTGGGGGATATGTATGATGATTTCCTTCATTATCACGGTGATTTGGATGATTTGAACAAAAATACTACATTTTAGAGGGATTTATTTTCATTTGATAAATGGTAGTTTTAGAGGTAAATTCATCTCTTTCTTAATATACCATTTAGAACATAAATGAAAATTTTTCAGCTCTCTCACAGATTGAAACCTAGAGTGAAAAGGCCAAGGACCTGACCTACCTAGTAATTTAGTGGTTATAAGAATAATTACTATTTTATCCTCTATAATTGTCAATATATGACTCAGGGTTTTAAAATTATGAAAAAATTGAGCCCAAATATTCAACTTAAGGGACTACTTGCCCTATTTCTCTGTGGATGGCTATTACCTACTCAAGATATAGGTACAGTGGTAAGGTCAACCACTTTAATGATGGCAGACCAATTATTATATATCATACTTAGAATTATTTATATTATATATTTTGGTAGGCTTTATCAAGTGTTGGTTCAAATTCGTTGGGTTGAATCTCCTCCTAGAAATGGAATCTTGATCCAATAATTACATTGTCAGATAGTAGTGTGTCTCGGTGGTTATGACCCAAGAAACAAATATTTTCTACTTAACTTACTCATCCGCCTATATTTTATCATATCGTGGTCATGAATCCCATAATAATTGATATGGAAGCTATATGAAAACCTCAAGGATATCATTACTCATTTTTCTTCAATCCTTATAGGACTCCTTTCAGCACATTTCTGGGTAGTATCATTGACTCATTTACCACCTGATCGTACTAAATTGCACTTCGGTATGGGTTTCTCATTGAGAGGGTTGGTGGTTCCCAATTTTTGAATCGTACATGAAATCCATTTTTGGTACCTTATTTAATTGTTTTCATGATGTGATGAGATATCTTTTATAAAAGTTTCATGGTTAAAAACACTCAATTATCCTGCATCAATTCTTTGTATTGTTTATACGGACTGAAAAAAACATTTGGATTACTCTTCCATTGGTTGATGCATCAATTGTCCTATCCCTAGAGTATTCCAAAGCATGGATTGAATACTATAAGAATATGTATCTAAGGGGAATTACTCCATGAATACATGGGTCACCATTTCTATTTAGATTGAAAACCTGATAAGAAACATAAATGGATACTAATTTGGTTGAGTTAGGTACCTCAGACAATGTGAAAAATTCTCTTTCTTTTGGATATAACCTTGTAATGTTGATACGGACTGATAAAAATTCTCTCTATTTTCTTCATTAGCTAACTTAATCCTATCACTTCAGAATTCTTCCACTTAATTTAATTCCTTTCTACACTTAAAACATTTAGTAGATGCTTTAAGATAATTTCCTCCATTTTTACTTCCACACTTAGAGAATAAAGGTAATTCCATCTTATTTTCACTGTGATTTTTAGATTTTCCCTTCATCTCCATTTTTTTCGAATCAGAACCACGTGATTGAAGGGTAACTCTAATCAACATTTCCACCTTGATAGCACAATGAATTATTTCTTCATAGATACCAAAGTTCCTTATGCATAATTACATTTGGACTCTTGGTTTTGATCCATTGAATAATCAGTAAACTTTACGTTCAGATTGGATAATAATACTAGAATATTACCTCGTAAGTCTTGTAAAACTACTCTCAAATGTTCCAATAGATTCATAATCCTTCTACCTTAACTTAAAGAATTACTTTATTATTATCATGAAAACAATATGAGTATAATACTTATTGAAAAATAATCCCTTAAACATGTAACGACCTGGAACCGAAAAGCCACCCGAACAATGCTAAACAGGTCAAGTGCTACTACATTAGGCGCACCTCCCCGAACGCCAAAGGCTGCTGACTAGAAACGAGGGTCTGATAGGTATAGTGTGGAGGCTATACCCTCTTGGAGGATAATAATAATGGTACTGGTCTGATTATAATAATAAAGATGCAGTGGAATAAAGGACTCAGCAGACTCGAACCAAACCCACAGAGCGGAAGCACGTTCAATATCAATAAACAGTGAAAGCAATAAATATAAACAAAAGTAGTGGAAATAAACACAACAACCTGATTATCACTTGTAACTACTACTGAACAATAAAGCATGCATCCAAATCATGTCATACATATCTAAATATAAAGGGAATCAATGGATAACCAATTGTTGCTATAAACAACCATGCTGATACAGGAAAGTATGAAAAACATAGTAACTCCATCTAGGAAAGACCTTAAGGTCCATACCATCTCCATGAAATAGCTAAGGCAGCCCAACTCCTGAAGCGGGCCTCTTTCTTGCACGTAAATCCATAAAGTTTGCACACATCCCGAAGGGCCCGTGTAGGGTGTGAGACGAATCTCAGTAGGATACGACCCAATGGTGTGTACCTAATATAAGTGTTTAAGAAGATGTAAATTTATAAGGAAAGAAGTTAACAGAATGATGCAAAAATAAACACAATGTCTATTGGAGCTCATCAGCCACCATAGAGTGTCACCTGCTTTGGCCAATGCCGAAATATCTGTCATGTAACCTGGTACCATGTTCCCCCTGACACCACGTGTCTCAAGTACCGATTTCCTGAAGGCATGCCCGAGAAACAGTAACCCAGAGGAACATCGAAGCCTATCCCCAATAAGTAACTGGAGGGACAGTGATGTATGCCCTCAAAATTAGTAGCCGGAGGGACAACGATGTCTACCCTCAAAATAAAGTTTCCGAAGGGACATCGATATCTGCCCTCAAATAATGGAGAGCCTCTTCCCCCAACCCGACAGCCTCAATGCTATCCCCTAAAGGATCCTCACCTTCCATGTGGCTTCCTACAGTAAACACCCCCAAACTGATAGTACTTAGACAGTAACTAACAGGGGCCTCCAATTAGGTCTAAAACGTGGTAGATCTACAAAAGAATCAAAACCGCTCAAACCACAATAACTCGTTCTAGAATAGAAATCAAGAGAAACGGCTCTAGAGGAATCAAGGCCTTACCGATGGGGTTCCAACAGATCAAATGGTGTTCGAAACAAAGTTTGGACAGAAGATCCGGAGCAAATACAAGGTTTGACCGGCTCTCCCTGCTCAAACCCATCGTAGGGTTTGGGTTCTGCCTCAAAACAAGGCTACTGCCCATTTTAGTGAAAAAAAGGAAATACACGGCATATACTTTAAGTACACAGTGTGTATCATTTTACTATTTATAAGACGATTGATATTTCACCGACTTACTTTCGAGAACCTGCTAACATGAGTACACGGAATGTACCTAGGGGTACACGGTGTGTACTTAGTTTTTCTTCTCTTCCTCACCGACTTACCCACACGCCATGTATATACCTCATACATGGCTAGGATACACAGCATGTCCAAGAAGGACATGGTGTGTACTTGGTTAAATGCTTCTACCCAGCCAACAGGCCTACACGCCATGTATGGCCTCCACATGGTCACAGGTACACGGCGTGACAAAAACTAAACACCGTGTAGTAATAAATTCTTACACGGTCATCACACGCCATGTACTCGGCGAGCACATGGCCAAAACTCACCTAACCCATACACGGAGTGTACCTTAGAGTACACGGCATGTAGTCTAGAAATTTCTAGAAACTGCCCAATTTCTCCAGTTTTCTCAGGGACAAGTCAAAAATTTAAACAGGTCCAGGATTTTGACCCATTCTAAAAACTCGGGTTCTTACAATCTCCCCACGTTAATATAGCTCGTCCTCAAGCTATCAAACGAAACCTGTAGATAGCACCGAACATACCACCACAATCATGTAACTTGGACTTCCCAAGTCTCAAATGTTCTGGCTAAATTCCTCAAGGGCTCCCCACCGTAGGAATCACCTAACTCAGTCTCAACATGACAAAACTCAAAATAAACAAAGGATTACTAACCTATTTTCCAGACACATAGTCCTTCCGGGACACATCGTCACCCATTCGCCTCATTGGTGCTCATATGTCATTCTCGACACCCAACGTATCCCGCACCACATCGGTGTCTACCTCCACAAGGTCCTGCATCCCATGGATGCTCAAAAACGAACCATGTGCCTATCACCTCAAGTAACCCACATCCTCGATGCCCCGATGCCCAAGGAACCTCAAGTAACCTGCATCCCCGATTCCACTGATGCTACGCATCTCATACATATATATAAATATATCACTCACCCGATATGGTGACAATCCCACTGAATAACATCTAGTCAGTCCACATAGATCATGTGCATCACGTGTACTCAGAACAGACATGCCTCTACAGGTCGTGCAAAAAAAAGAAACATGGAAATCACAGCCACACCCATGGTGTACCTCTAACCATCGTCGACTCACCAGCCTGCTCAGCCTCTAGAAGCTCCACAACATGCACCTGGCCCAATGTACGGTTCCCTGATTCCTGACCTCCCTGTGGTGCTGCTCTAGCCACCGGCCACTGACCCCTCAACTGGATCCCGTTGTCTCTGTCACATCCTCCACATGCAGCTGAACCTTGGCTACCCTCCCCTGGTACCGAACATGAACCAACTCTAGATGCCACCGTTTGTCCTGGTCTCTGCCTACTGGCTGTCTAAGAAGGCTTCCTTCAGAACCTCTCAAGATACCTGACCTGTCCATATGCCCGGTACTTCTTTTTAGGCCTATCGCACTGAGTCCGAACATGTCCTGGTTGTCCAAACTAAAAGCAAATCACTAAAGAACTTCTACGAGGTGGTCTAGATAAGTCCTTAGCATGAATGCCCTGCTGGAACTCATCCCGTCCTCGCGTCCTGCTTTCTGAGCTGTCACCTAAAATAGTTCCCTGGCCAACCTGGGGCCTATCCCTCTGGTTTCCCTCTACTATGAGCACCTGATTCACCGCCTCTGCGAATTAACCCAGCCTGAAGATATTCTCACGGATCCTAATGGCATGTCATAATCCATCCTCTAAGTGCCTCACCCTTGTCGCGTCATCGCTTACTATACTAGGTGCAAAGAGAGACAGCTCAGTGAAAGTAGCCGCATAACTAATGACGGACATGTCTCCCTGCTGAAGACTTAAGAACTCCCGATCTCTCTCATCTCTCAGGGTCTCTAGGTAAAATTGCTCAAAGAACTTGTCCTCAAAGTCTTTCCTTGCCAGTCTCTCATGCCTACGAGAGCCTAAACCTGCACATCCCACTAACGCTTTTCTGGTCCTCTAAACATGTACATTGCCAACTTGACCCTCCACCCTGGAGGCGTCTCGAGCTACTCAAAGATCATCTGCATGCTCTCCATCTAATTCTTAGCCGCCTGTGGACCACCCTTACCCTGAAAAAGCATGGTTGTTGCAACTGGAACTCCCACGTCAGATATGCCATAGATGGCTCTGTACCCTGCGCTCCTTTATCGATTCCCTGCAAGACACGTATGAGGCTAGCTCAGAGCTTCTCATCGAGCCATGGTCCAAACGTGGCTAAACCCGACTGTTGTCCTACCTGCACTGAATCCTGAACATGATCCTGTCCCTGAGCCTGTACCTTCGTTTCTCGATCTGCCTATACCGGATCCTGAACCTGATCCTACACGTGCAGCACTGTATCCTCACTCGTCTCACACTCCATCGAGACGTAAAAGAGGAACCCGCTGAATATCATAAATGGTCAGATAGACCATAAGTATATATAACAATATATATTCAACGTAGATAAGGAAAGCAGTAAAAGGAAGCACATAACTACTACCCTTACTCTCCCCCACCGCAACCATTCCCCACAGCATCCCGGCCCCATGGCCTCCTTACCCGCCCTTAACAGAGCCAAGTATCTAAAGTACCTCGGGTCATGCCCGTCCCGACAATTAACGTTGCCTCAATCTGATGACTGAGTCACCCAATCCTGGTGATCAAAATCACCTCAACCATAGTACATGCCTGCTCTCACAAGATCCATACCCAAATACCCTGTCACATGGAATTCTACAAATATATAAATCATGGCATAGCACATTGCAATTAACAAGAAATTTTATCAGAAATTTCACCTATTCACATTTCAAGAGAACACCGAGCATGGCCATTGACATTTTTCACATGGTATTATCACATCACAAAGCATATGAGCAGTTATAAAATTTAAATACCTAAAAATGTGCCTATCAAAAGCCATGCAAACAAGCCTTGCCATTCCGGGTCAAGGGCCAATTCTCCCTTACCGCACCGGGTCAAGGGTCACATATCACAATCAATAACATCACATGCCAAGTGAGCCACTGAGGTGGAAATCATATAATCTGTAATCTGAGAAAAATAAAATAGCAAATCCCACCCAAGGAAAATTGGTCCATCACTCGTACTTGGGGCTGTAGGCACCCAAGCATAAGCTAGAAACCCAGTTCTAGTAACAAACTATCACCATTCTACCATATCCCAAATAGTAAAACCAAAATAAATAAAAGAGAAGTCTCAATCTCATTAATATCCAGAAAAAACATTGCTACTAAATCCCTATCAAGAACTCCTCTAATACCACTTTGTAACGACCCGGACCCGAACAGCCACCAGAACAGTGCTAAACGGGTCGGGTGAAACTACCATAGATGCACCTCCCTGAACTTCAAAGGTAGCTGACTAGCAGTGAGGTTCTGATAGGTATAGTGGGGAGGTTATACCCTCTCAGAGGATAATAATAATGGTACTAGTCTGAGTATAATAATAAAGATGCAGTAGAATAAAGGACTCAGCAGACTCGAACCAGACCCGCAGAGCGGAAGAACATTCAATATCAATAAACAGCAGACACAATAAATATAATCAAAAACAACGAAAATAAACACAACAGCATTCTGATCACTTGTAACTACTACTAAACAACAAAACATACATCCAAAGTATGTCATACATATCTAAATATAAAGGGCGCCAATGGCTAACCAACTGTAGCTATAAAAAATCATGCTGAAATAGGAAAGTACACAAAACATAGTAACTCCAGCTAGGCAAGACCTCAAGGTCCATACCATCTCCATGCAATAGCTAAGGCATCCTGGCTCCTAAAGATGGCCTCTTTCCTTCACGTAAATCCATAAAGTCTACACGTGTCCCAAAAGACCTGAGTAGGGTGTGAGAAAAATCTCAGTAGGATACCACCTAACGGTGCGTACATAATATAAGTTTTTAAGAAGGAATGCTTTTATAAGGAAATCAGTAAACATAATGATACACAAATAAACACAAAGTCCACTGGTGCTCAGCAGCCACCATAGAGTGTCACCTTCTTCAGCCAACACCGTAATCTTTGTCATGTAAACCGGCACCATGTGCCCCCTGACACCACATGTCTAAAGTACCGATGTCCTAAAGGCATTTATGGGAAACTGTAACCCGGAGGAACAATGATGCCTATCCTCAATAAGTAATCGGAGGGACATCAATGTCTATCCTCAAAATAAGTAGCTGGAGGGACAGTGATGTCTGCCCTAAAAATAAAGTGTCCGGAGGGACAACGATATCTTCCCTCAAATAACGGTGAGCCTCTGCCCTCAACCTGATAGCCTCAATGCTATCCCTTGAAGGCTCCTCACCTTCCACGTGGCTTCCTACAACAAGAAACCCCAAACTGATAGTACCTAGACCGCAATTAATGGGGGCCTCTACCCACACGACTGGTCAAAACCTCCTCATCACGGAGTCTCTCTTGTTCACACTACTCAAAGTTTTCGAGTGAGCGGTAATCACCAAAATAGTACCCAAGCCACAACACCTCTAACACCTCCTGTCCCTGCGACCATGATGCTCAATTCTGATGGCCTCTCCATCCCAGTGACCCGGGCCATGCCCAACCTAACAGTCATCCTGCCTCAAACTGATGCCCATGATGCCCAATCTCGTGGTCAGAACCACACAACGTAACCCGGGTCAAGCCCAACCTTTGATCAACATAACTCAACATTACCTAGGCCATGCCTAGCACAACTCAAAGGTTCCAACATATGAAATATCACACATCACATATATAATCACAATGGAAAACTTTAAATATGCAAGACAACAAAACAGTTGAATTACACTAGCAAGGTGTTGTCCCATACCAGCACTGAGGTATTGAGAGCCTCTAAAATACATATCAGTCTTAGTAACTGAACTTATTAGATAAAACATCATAGTTAAATCATAACCATTTTGGCTTTCCCCATCCAAAATTCCCCAATTGAGCAATAGCCCCTCGCCCTACCCCGTTCAAGAAAAATAGGTAAATGGCATTCCCAACGGAATCCCACGGGTCTAATAAACAAGTTAATATGCAATATCAGATAAAAATGGGTCCCACTCAAAATACCTGAAAAGGTGTTGAAGTCCGTGCTAACCAAATGACAATGAAAACAAAAAAAAACAGGTATGCACCACCTACCTAAGACTAGTACGATGGTAATCCTCCGATAACAGCCTCCAATTAGGTCTAAAACGTGGTAGATCTACAGAAGAATCAAAACTGCTCAAACCCCAATAACTCGTTCTAGAATAGAAATCAAGAGAAAGGGATCTAGCGGAATTAAGGCCTTACCAAGGGGGTTCTAAAGGATCAAATGTTGTTCGTAATGGAGTTCAGACGGACGATCTGGAGAAAAGACAATGTTCGGCCGGCTCTCCCCACTCAAAACCGTCGAAGGGTTTGGGTTCTGCCTCAAAACGAGGATATTATCCATTTTAGTAGAAAAAAAGAAAATACATGGCGTGTACTTTAAGTACACGGTGTGTATAATTTTACTGTTTATAAGATGGCTGATATTTCACCAACTTTCTTTCCAGAACCTTCCAACATGAGTACACGGCGTATACCTAGGGGTACACGGCGTGTATATAGTTTTTCTTGTCTTCCTTGCCGACTTACTCACACGTCATGTATATCCCTCATACACGGCTAGTCTAAAAAGCGTGTCCAAGAAGGAAATGGCATGTACTTGGTTATATGCTTCTACCCGGCCAACAGGCCTACATGCTATGTATGGCTTCCACACGGTCACAGGTACATGGCGTGTCGATAACTACATGTCGTGAAGTAAGAAATTCCTACACGGTCATCCCACATCATGTACTCAGTGAGCACACGGCCGGCACTCACCTAACCCATGCATAGCCTGTACATTAGAGTACAAGGCATGTAGTCTGGAAATTTCCAGAAGCTGCCCAATTTCTCCAGTCTTCTGAGGGACAAGTCAAAAATTCGAACATGGTCAGGATTTTGACCTGTTCTAAAAACTCGGGTTCTTACAAAACTCATCACAATCCCTAGAATAAATTTTATTTAATTGACTCATGTTCTTGAAAATATTCCATCATTGATCAACTTCCCTTTCTAAATTATAGATTAAAAACTGATTTTTCATGATCCAGACACTATAAAATGAAAATTTTATTTTTAATGATAATGATTCATTACTAAAAAACCAGTGTATCAAAATAAAGTAGAAGTTTCCTCATGACGGACACAACAGAATGTTGTTCCTCCTTTGATCGTTTATAATCTCATCATGATTCAAATCCTGAGAAAGTTTTGTGAGCATAACAATAAGATTTTGAATTCAAGCCTCTATAACATTTTTTTACTCAGGATGAAAATCATTTAATTTTATATTTTATTCAACATTAACATGGTTTATTTAAGATCTATCCATTTACTAAAACCAAAAATTATAGTGTTAGGAATGTTAATCATAGTGAAAAATAACACAATCATAATAATAACTTATGGGATATCTAAATCACAACACCTTATTTTCAATATATGATAACTAGGGTTTAACCTAGGTTTCTCCTAGTCATTATTCAAATCCTTCTTTATGGTTTGAAAATAGTTTGTGAATTTCTAAAAAATATCCCTTAGGAGTGTTAATACAGGTGTGTCGCAATGCCTTTTTTCATGCCCTGTGGGATGATCAAGTCCATATCAATACACCGTTTCAGAGTTATTACTCCTTGGTACATATGTAATAGATATATATCCACTTGTAGTGTCCAGATAGGGATATAATTTCTTGTAAACCACCTGATCTATCCTTTACCAACATTCTAGGACATTTTCTGATACTTAGTCTCATCCTTAGACTTATACTTAGATATATCCCTAAACATATCCATAGAAATATCCCTAGAGATCTCACTACTCTTTTCTCGCCCATGTTTCCAGGGATTAACTAAACCTTTCATATGATACCAACTATAGATACCATAGCTTCTCATACACAAATATCACATATTTTGATATTTGTATTCAAAAAATTCACAAATACACACCCAAGGACCGTAATGATTTAGTGATTTTTCATACTAGGTACACAATATTCTTATTTAGTGAAATATATTAGACATATTTATTACATATCTTCCCCTTTTATACTCTTCATAAACATACAATACTTAAAACTTTTATTCATAACATGGTTAAAGGAAACATAATAAAGGGTGATCTCAAATTCTCAGTAAAGGGATACAAGTGAGATGTCAATATAACAACAGAATATGGGTATAGGAATATGAGAATAACTTTTGAAAAATGTACCCTTTATATCATATAGCATAAACATTAATTATTTCATAAATCATGGAAGTTTGTAAGACATGAATCATATGGAATCAAATAACATGAGCCATGATAGCATAACATTGGCATAATACATAAAATTTTGAAAATAAAATAAGCATAGAAAATCTTCTGTCAAGGCTACCCACCAAGATATTCATAACACATTAGGCTTTTTCTAACCTCCCATGTACCTACTTTGGTCTTGTTATAACCTATTATATACCCTCTTTTTAAACTATAGGATAACCTCCCAGGGACCCTTATAGATTATATAACCTTAATCATTACCTAATGCATTGGAGGGAGATATAGGTCCCACTTATTTTTGTTTATAATGTAACCACCATCCTAGGTTATAAAGTATACACCATAAGATAAAGAAAACCATATATATCAAAACCCATGAAAATAAATGTGATTCATAAAACATTTCATTATAGCATAATTCATGGAAAAGAAATAGATTTCATAAACATTTCACCATCATAAACCTAAACAATTTTGGGAATGAATAATAATGGTATCTTTAGATTATATCACCAATAAAACATTAGAAGCATGAAAGGATTTCATCTTAGTTGTAATATTATTTTAAAGGTCACTTGGAACATTTCTTGAGAAAAATGGACTTTCCACTATGAAAACAACTTGTTAAAACAAAATACATTTCCAAAATAATTTTCTTTGAAAATAACATTAGAAACTTATAAAGAATTATTTAAAAATAATTTAAGACATTTCTCAAGGAAAATTTCCAATCCACTTTGAAGAAAAACTATTTAAAAAATAAAACAATATCAGAATCCGTTTCCTTGAATATAACTATGGAAAATTATAATGGAATATTTAAAAATCATTTGATGCATTTCTTGAGTCAAATATCCTTTCCATTTTGAAAAAACACTTCTTAAAACATAAAACATTTTAAAAACATTTTATTTGAAAATAATCTTGGAATATTATAAATGAAGCATAAAAATAATGTTTTGGCCATAAAGTCGAAAAAAATTTATGTATTACAGTTTAAAATAAATATTCCTTTCACATTTTTAGTAGAATCTAAATAGGTCTTATTTTGAAAATGACATGAGATTCCTTTTAAAAATTGTAAAAAATCAAAAAAAGGTAAAAATGAATTTACATTATCCTAGATGATCATTAAAAAAACATTTTATAACATTTTTAGAAAACATTCATATGAAATAAAAAAAAGTTTTTTTGAGTGAAGAGAAAAACAAAATTTGGCTTCATTTAAAACTATTCTTTTGAAATTATGACTACAAAAAGAGGTGAAAATGAAGGGAAAACATTTCTTCTTAATAAATAACCCTACGGGAAGAAAATTCAGGAGTTTATTTAGATATTGAACTTAATATTTCATCTGTTTCGGTGCGGATGTGCGTCGGGTTACGCTGTTCCGCCAGGACGCGTTCGCACGTGCACCCATCAACCTGAGGGGATGGGCGCGCGGCTTGTGGTCCCGCAGTCCCGCTTTCCAAGGGCGGGCGGCATCCGTCCCTTATTCAGAGGCTTCTACTCCTTAATCGAAACCGGGATGATGGGACGTCGGCTCCTCCTTCCGTGGACGTCTCCTCGGAACTCGTCGCCTAATCCGGGTCTCCCTCATAGATTTAAGAATGTTCGTGAATCTCGTTCCCGGCGCCATGTCTCCATGGACACCGGTTAATTACGCTGCTTCCGCCCGGACGCTCCAAGGAGTCTGGTCGGGGCAGCAACCTACGGTGAGGAGACCGGGTGGCTCTGGGTGTTGGGGGCGTGTCTTAACACTGCGCCTCTGCATGTCTGCCTTCCGTCCCTAATAGGGCTTCTCGAAGGCGTGATGGCCTGAGGCATCCCGCACTGGGTGCGGGGAACTGTGTTACCTGAGGTTTTCCTCAGCTTCCCATGTTTAACACGGGGTATGCCGCGAGTTTAACGTCCAGCGGGGGAGACATCGGACTGATCAACACGAGGAGTGGATCAGATGTCAGAACCCCTTGCGGGGAACCTCTGACACTGGGGCCAGCACATGGGCGGCTTCCCGAGTGAAGTGGAGTGGAATGAAATGGCATGACCCCACTGGGATGTGGCGGCCTGGGTAAGGATCAGGGTGGATGATGGAGTGAAGAGCTTGGACCCCGTAGGGGCTTCCTACGTACCGTGTGTTAGCGCGGATCAAAGTCAGCGTAGTTCGGATATACAGTTTAACGTCATGTTGGATGTCGGCAAGCCGACTCACAAAGAGATCAAGGTCGCCGGGCGGAGGATTGAACCGAACCACCTCGCACAGAGGGGGATGGAACGGCCGGGTGGATCACAGTTTTACGTCATGCTGGACGTTAGCAAGCCGACTCACGAAGAGATCTAGGCAGTGGGGAAGCACAATGGATATACACACGCGCAGTCCCCCACAGAGGCGGATTCATAGGTGAATCAACGCAAGTGTGAACCCGGGAGGGGTCCACTGATGGACGAACCGACGTAAATACGACCGGGACGACCAGGTGGTGGGCTTGAACCTCGGAGAGGCTTCCTACGTACCCTGTTTAGAAGACAGGGATCAAAGTCCACGTAGTTCGTTCTGTTTGCAACACTCTACCCCCGTGGGCGAAGGCCACTCCAATCCCGACATCCCTGCAGAGACGAGCGGGTGGGGGCCACATCCAAACCGGGAGGATCCTGCGTGCGAGACACGGGATCAGGTGATGCGGACGGTTTAACGTCTTGCCGGACGAAGTACAGTTTAACGTCGTGTGTTGAGGATGAAGCGGACGGTTTAACGTCTTGCCGGACGAAGTACAGTTTAATGTCATGTTGGACGAATGCTGAACAGTTTAACGTCTTGTAGCTTGGACGATATGCTAGGCAGTTTAACGTCATGCATCTTGGACGTGTGCAGTTTAACGTCATGTGGGATGAATGCAGTTTAACGTCGTGTGGGACGTATGCAGTTTAACGTCGTGCGGGACGTTGAAGCCGCCGATACGTCCGTGTCACTTCGCGCGAGCCTGGAGAGTCGCACGGGAAGACAACGCACGGTGCGGGCACCCGGGATGGCGGTCGTCGGGCGCCACGCAGGCGGGTACCCTCAGGGGGTCAAAGGGGGCGACCCTGGCGGTTTGCGCGCAAAAGAGGAGCTTTGCGCGTAATACCGCGGGTCGGAGCGCAAATGGGCGGGCTGGCGCGCGATTGGGCCAGCACTTTGCGCGCGAATGATAGAGATTGCGCGCACCGGGCTTCGGATAGCGCACGGGGGCAACGGCTCATTCTCTAATGAATGGCCACTTTGAAAAGGGGGGGGGGCGCGCAATCGGGCTGGATTGCGCGCACCCCGGGGGCAATTGCGCGCAAGAGGCTTCTTTTGCGCGCGAATGCCTTTGGGTGAATTATTTATTCAAAGGAAAGGAGCCTAAGGGATTGCGCGTGAAGGCGAACCCCAAGGCTTTCTTGCGCGAAAGAAAGGAGGTTACCTGAAGATCGGCATTGCGCGCGGAAGGGGTTGGATTGCGCGCACGAGAGACCTTTCGAATTCTGGCCACCTTCAAAACGTCGGGGGTCGCCTCATATTTATAGGCAACCCCGGGCGCGGAATCCAGTTCGCGGGCGCGGAATTCTCTTCGCGGGCGCGGAATAGGCCCCGGCGCGCAAGGGAGTCGCGCGGGCCACGGGCGCGCAAAATTGCGCGCCGGCCCAGCGCATTGCGCGCATCCCGGGAGGTTTGCGCGCGGCACTACAACTTTGCGCGCGGACCTCCAAAATTCCGCGCAAGGCTTCCGGGCCCTCCGAAACGTGCTTCTGACTCCAAATATGACCTCGCTTCCCGCATCCGGAGCTTCGTTTGGGAACAGCGAACTTTTCCGGCGTCTACAAAAGCCCCCCCTCGGAATCTGATCGGTGAGAGGTCGCAACGATCGGGTTCCGAGGGAGACGCCGGAATGCCGAAGTCCTGGGTGGCGCGGGACGGTGGCGCGCAAAAAAGGGCGTCGGGCGCGAAATTTGCTGTCGCGGTCGCGCAAAGCGCTTTCCGTGCAGCGCGGACCCGGGCCTCGCCTATAAATAGGGGCCCTGGGTCCCCCGCACCATACACTGGCCTTCCGCGCGATAAGCCTCTAAGCTCTCGTGCGCGAAATTGCCTTTTCCGGCGCGGAATTCGCCCTCTCGTCGCGCAGACCTGTCCGGAATTCGGCCTGCTTTTGCGCGAACACCCGGGGTTTTACATGACGGACTTCCCGATTGCGCGCCGTCCACTAGGATTGCGCGCCAACTCTCAAACTTCTCTACCAGCCTCGTCCGATCCCGCACGCTTCATCCCTTTACCCGCACGACTCCTGAAGCTTCTGAGATGGCCGCGAATCAAGGAAATGAGGGGCATGCCGCCACTCGCAGAGCTGAGATGGCGACGAACGAGGAGGTCTACGGAGCCAAGGAGATTGTTTCCAACAATCAATCCTTGTTCGACTTGCTGACGCCGGCCTAGAAGACATATCCACTGTCAGACAACCTGCCGCTCTGGAACTTCGGCATCCTAGATGAGGTTCCGGTGCCAGGGTTCGAGGTTGATGCGCCACGGACCTGGGTGACTCGGGAGGACGAGCTTCCCCGCTATAACATCAACAAAAATGGGCATCCTGCCAGGGAGACCAGACACTTAGATGTCTATGTCCTGAACCCGAGGACGCGAACCATCGTCGGAAGTGAGCCTACTGCGGAGAACTCTCCAGCCCTCTACTCGAGCATATACCGCCAGAGTGTCACCGACGACACCAAGGGCTGGCTGAAGGACTGGGACTTGCGATCTGGGGGCAATTTCACCAGTGAGTGGGCCTGGGCGTTCTGGGTACGCCACACTTGCGATCACTTCGCGGAGGAGCTGCGGTACATCGGCCTGTTTGAGGCGGTGTGGACGTCGCAGTTCCACTTCTACCAGCAGTCCGAGCTCGGGCCGGAGTTGTTCACTCGCTGGTCCCCGGATACCAACACCTTCCATCTTCACCATGGGGAGGTCGGCATCGGTCTCTGGGACATCCACTGCATCGGAGGTATCCCGCTGGAGGGTTACCAGTACGATGTGTTCCTGCCTCCGAAGAACACCTGGGAAGACAGGTCACGGACTCCCATTCTGACCTGGCATCTGCTTGACCTGGATACGCAGCGGCTCGGGATCAAGGACTTCCAGAAGGACATAGCCTACAAGGAGTGGTTCGGCCAGTTCTTGGAGCATGACCCGGCGGTCAAGATGCCAGGCAGGGGGAAGCGGTGCCCGACCGCGGCCCAGAGGAGCCGGAACGGGTCGTACTGGCGGGTCCTGGAGACGGGCGACTACCGCTCATGGGGGTACCGCGTCATCGAGGCCCGGGACCCAAATGTCCGGTACGCGGCGTTCCTGGCCGCCTTTTTGAGTGGGTGGCTCCTGCCAGTGCGGGACGCGAGAATGGGCGTTCGCCCGGCGACACTGGCGATGGCGGGCGCTATGGCCACCAACAAAAGATATAACCTCGGGGTCCCAGTGTTGGCTAAGCTGTACGCCATCCTGGGATGCATCTCACGAGGGGGGTCGCCACGAAGGATCTGTGGGCCCTTCCAATTCTTCCACGGCTGGGTGGCTGCTCACCTTGGCGGGTACACGTTTCCGAACGCCATCATTCCTCCGGGCAACGGCCTGCGACCCTCCCTGCTGAACATTGCGGGGGTCGCTCCGATGACCCTAAGTGAAGAGGGCGTGAGGATTCGGATTGGCAATCATGCCAATTTCAACTTCAGCCCGTTCCCCACTCCCGTTGGCCAAATGATCGACAACGGGCAGGGTCCGCTGGAGCAGCACGAGTACTTCCTGAACATGCGGGGCGGGGTGCTCGTGGCTCGGATCGACGGGAAGGTGATCTGCGAGCCCTACGTGCCAACCCGGTTCGCCAGGCAGTTCGGGTGCCTTCAACGGATGCCGAAGAGGGTATTCACTGCTGTCCGGGAGGAGGCGAACCCTGGCGTCCTTCGCCAGATGTGGCTGATGTTCGTCGCCTTTGGCTCTGGCGACGTCATCACTCTCCCTCCTACTGGGGTTGACGCAGGCTTGGCAACCAAGTACGCCGAACACTGGGCCATCGCGTACCCCGAGGGGCTTTTACGGAAGCCAGTTCGGCGGCTCGAAGTCACCCGTGCGGAGACCGAGCGTCAAGGAAGGAGGCGAGGCGCCGCCACACGGGGGAGAACGGAGGCGCGCCAAGCAGCGGAGCCGGCGCGGGCAGGGACTTCGGCGGCGGGCACATCGCAAGCTGCCGCCACGACTTCAGCGCCCAGAGAGGGGGCACATGCGGCGGTCGGGGAGCGGCCCGGGAAGCAGGTAGGCGTCTTCTCAAACCCTCCCATGATGCAGTCTTCCCGGCGCTGTGGTCGGCCTGGATGACCCTGCGGTAGTCACTCTGGACCGACGCCATCTGGCGAGAGATACTTAGAGAAGGAATCCATCTGCCAGAGGTCGGGCGCCTCCATATCGCCGACAGGGTGGACTTCAACCGGCAGTATGCGTATCTGACGGCCATGGACGAGTACGCGCGCCAACGTGGTCAGCGTGCGGAGCCATCCCTTCTGGTGAAGGTGATGCTCGGTCTAGAACCCGCTCCAGAACAGATGCCGCCGGCGGAAGATGACAGTAGCAACGACTCCGAGGAAGAGGAGGAGATGGGGGAGGATGAAGGCTCCGAGGGAAGATCCCATCAGGGGAGCCCGCGGGAGAGCGGCGAGGTGGCCGGCTCTGACAATGTTGATGTCACTGAGCTTCTCGAGGTCCGCTTCTATCCCTACTCAACCTGCTTCATCCATTCTCTTATGCATCTTCTAACCCATTTCTCCATCTTTCTCAGGAGCACACGGATGTTGGTCAGGCGTCCTCAGCGGGAGTAGGAGAGGCGCCAGCAGGACAAGGCGGGGGCCAGGCACCCATTATCGAATTGACAAGCGCGGAAGGTTCCCCTGCTGCAACTGTTCCTGCGGCGGCCGGGATAGCGGAAGATGACGCTCTGAACTCCCGTAAGTCTCCCTACTTTACTGCTGGTGCTTGCCGTTGACGATCCGTGACTAACCACGGCATGCCCCGCGCAGTGATCTCAACGCTGGAGGCTCGTCGGGTTGCCGAACCCGGGCCATCTACGAGTGGACCAGTGGCAGACATGCCGCCTGCTCCGGAACAGACTTCCCACACCGAGCCGGCCCCACCAACTGTTGATCAAGGGGCTACGGACGTCGGCGGTGCTGACATCGGAGAGAGGTCGGGGGCTGACGAGGGTGTCAACGCCGCTGGGGAGAGAGAAGAAGGTCGCCCAGATGTTGGGGAACCTATCCCCCATGAGGACATCCCAGGGGCGGACCCTGCAGCAGACCTGCTGGCTGCCTTCCCTGCCTACCGGCCTGCCGACCCCGAGGAGATGGATGACTCGGACGCAGAGGCGGTCGAGGAGAGCCGGATAGCGCGCCGAAGGGGGTGGAAGTGCATCCAGCGCTTCCTCAAGCGAGACCCATCGGAGTGGCTGGGGCGCATGGGATCACTCCAAACCTGGCTGCGCTTCCTGTGTGCCAGGGGAGCTGATGCTCAACGCCTCCATCTGACGGTCCGTGATTTCATGGCCGAAAAGATGCGCGAGAGCCGCCGGCGTGCCGACGTCGCACAATGTCGGGACATGTCGGAGAGCACGCGGGCGCTCCTCGTGGCGGAGCAGGAAGTCCGGCGTCTCGAAGGGCAGGTGGCAGAGAAGGAGGCCTTCGTCGCAACGTGCACCGAGCTTGTGGAGCAACTAGCAGCCCAGCTGGTTGACGCCCAGGTACAGCTGACGGAGGCGGGCCAACAGATGGTCACAATCCAAGTCGAGCGGGAGCATGCATAATCCAGAATCGACGAACTGCGTGCTGCGACCGCCGACGAGGAGAGGGCACGCAGAGAGCGAGAAGCAGCTCTGGAGGCCGCCAGCCAAAGGGTAGCGGCGTTAGAAAGACCTATCCAGCACGCTAATCCCTAGGGGCTTTTTTTTCCACTCCCAGAACATTTGCTTCCGCTACTCAATATTTTGATCCATTTGTATGAATCACCATATTTATCTGCATCTTTTGGTTTAACATGCTCGACCACAATTCATTGTCTTGCGGGAGCGTTAACCAAGCTTCAGGCGTCCACAATTGGGCCTGGATTTCTAAAGAAGAGAGGGAGGTCATTCCTAGGAAAGGAGACCTCAGACCTAATCAATGTATCATCCCCCCAACTTGTTCCGACACACAAGCGGGACAATGCTAGGGGCGTTGAGATTTTATCCGAACATATGGAAATGAGAAAGGGTGAATCGCGTGTCCTGAATTCAGAAATCCACAACGGTTGGCCTTCCAGGAAATGCCCAAGACGGCAAGCGGACAATGGATCAATCGACCATACTACTGCGATAGACGGACCGAAGGTCATCATCCATATTGCAGGAGGCGGATCACATGTCATCATCAATGCCGCTTTGGGGGTTCCTTCAGGCACAAGGGTGGAAATCCAGATCAACAGGGCATGCGAAGCGTGGGGCGAAGTGACGATTTGTTCGGATAGAATCCAACGCTCTCAAAATTGCGCCACCGTGGGGAAAGCATATTAGGCGGATGCACTAATCTGGCCGTGAATCACCCCAATTCTCAGACAGAACCTCTTTGACGAGGAAACCGTCGCTTCCCATCATTGCGATGGGGCATCCCGAGCTGAATCGGGGAGAATATCACAACTGCACCACTTTACCCGAAGTCAGGCCAGACGGCCGGCGACGAGGAGGGGCGGGACTTGGCGATCCCTGAGGCTGGACCCGAGTCGAAATGCCCGGGCGTTCCTACGTACTCCATCAGGCTGGAGATCAAGCCATACGTAGTTCTGCGAGTGCAGTTTAACGTCATGTAGGACGCAGAACCCCGTTTGGGGAGATCTTAGTTTAGGGTCGTAGAGCTCGGACCATAAGGGTAGATCTTAGTTTAAGGTCTTAGAGCTCGGACCATAAGGGTAGATCTTAGTTTAAGGTCTTAGAGCTCGGACCATAAGGGTAGATCTTAGTTTAAGGTCTTAGAGCTCGGACCATAAGGGTAGATCTTAGTTTAAGGTCTTAGAGCTCGGACCATAAGAACCTCAAAGTACGCCGCATCGTGGTCCTATCCCCTGGATATGCGAAGATGCACTGGGGAATAGTGTCAAGAGTGTCGAGATTTTGCCTGGTCAGAATGGGAGGTGGAAAATGTGATGTGAATCATGCGGCCATTCACTCAAGGACTGGGGCACCGGCATAACGATGTGGGAGTACTGCCAACCGTGGCGGAAAAGCAGCATCAATATCGCACTAACCATTGATGGAATGAGGGAGCAAACGAGCATCGACCGCTCAATCGCAGGATTCATATCGATTTGCTGCCCGAGGCCATTGGGGGCACCAGCCCGAGTCGGTGGGAGAGCACTGAGGCATTGTGTCCAAACCGTTCACGGGGGCTCCACCCAGGGCGTAGGCGATGGGTCCGAATGAAAGGGAGCACGAAGCCTGAAAATGGAAGGAACCTGACCAAGCTAAACCTGACCCTCCTGGCAATAAACCAGAGTACTCTTGACACCAGTGGACCACTGAAAGGGGTCGAGGGACACGCCTTGAGGGTGGCCTAAAGGCGGCGGATTCCCCAGAGAAGGGGGGAATCTTTGAGAGGTGGGGGGCTGGACCCGAAGTTTCAAACATCCGGGCGTTCCTACGTATCCCATGAGGATGGGAATCAAGCCACACGTAGTTCTTGAAGCGTGGTGCAACACAATCGGGCACCAGCGCGGGGAAGGGTGCGGGTCTGACCCTCACACACAGAAGAAGCGGTATTTGATATTTCTTGTTTGTCCTTAAAGATGGATGGTTTTTCGTGCAGCGACATGCCTGTGATTAAGGAATCCCTGGCGTCGCCACAATAATCAAGCCATGAAAGGCATTGATGAATGGCGTGGTTATTAACCAGCGCCCAACGTGAGTGTCCCCTGAGGAGAACATCACGATGCAGTACCGTTTCTCGTCGGGCGGCCAAGACGATCACAGTTTACGGTCGTGTGGTAGGACCAGACAACACAGTTTAAGGTCGTGTGGTTCGGACCATGGAGGAATCCGCTTATCGCGATACGGCGGACTCAGCGGAGGTGGGAACATACCCAGCCCTGCGGTCACGCACGATTCCAGGAGAAGGATCCTGGGATAGGGGCCTGCGTATGTCCATCACCCGAGGGGCAGAGATGCTAGCCTCCAGATATACTGGGCCCAAAACGCGATTGTTCGGGAGACTCCTTCCTCCTTATGGGGACGAGGGTCCAGCTATACACGGCCCTTAGGGAGGACATCAGCATATACCCTTGGTGCTCAGATCGCGGGGGCCTCGACAGACACCATTATCCTGGTTGGCCTGCCTAACGTGTAAAGGTGTACTGAAGGTCAGTATGAAGAGAGTGTCGAGATTCCACTACAATGCACAAAGGCGGAGTGTGATGAGGACCGTGCAACCAATGTTCGGAGCCTAAAAGAGCCGACATGGCGATCAAGGATGTCGCTGACCATATTCGCAACACAACATCCGATCGCGTCAGCCCAGAACTGGGCAAGCAAACGAGCATCAACCGCTCAATCGCAGGATTCATATCGATTTGCGGCCCAGGACCCGCCGGTAAATTGACCCGGAGCGGTAGGAGAGCACTGAGGCATCGTACCCAAACCGCTAACGAGGATCCCTTTGAGTGAAGGCTCGAACAAGAGGAAGCGCGCGGCCCGACAAGCAACACGGGACTTGCCGGGATTGCATCCGACACTACGGGTCATAGACCAAAGTACCCAAAACATGTTAACAGATCACTGGAAAGGGTCGGAGGACTCACCCTGAGAGCAACCAAAAGACGGTAGATCCCCGTGATCAACCAAGAGACGGGGCTGGACCTGAGACATAAGCGTCCAGGCGGTCCTACGTATCCCATAAGGATGGGAATCAAGCCGCACGTAGTTCTTGAAGTGCAGTTTAACGTCATGCAGGACGAAAAGAGAGAAAAAAAAGGGGGGAGCAGAAGGCATCCCCAAACGTGGGGGGCGTACAGCGTGGTGAGCAAACCGACGTGAATGAGGGCATAGCCCCACGTTCACACCATACGCCACATACCCAGAGGCAACTGGGCCAAGGGCCCGAAGTGGGATGGAAATTCCCGAAGGATGGGGCTGGGCCTGAAACATGAACGTTCAGGCGGTCCTACGTATCCCGCAAGGATGGGAATCAAGCCGCACGTAGTTCTTGAGAGGCAGTTTAACGTCATGCAGGACGAATGCTGAACAGTTTAACGTCTTGTAGCTCGGACGTCGTACAGTTTAACGTCGTGTTGGACGAATGCTAAACAGTTTAACGTCTTGTATCTTGGACGAGGTACAGTTTAACGTCATGTTGGACGAAACACTTGGCAGTTTAACGTCTTACAGCGCGGACGATATGCTAGGCAGTTTAACGTCGTGCAGCTTGGACGTATGCAGTTTAATGTCGTGCAGGACGTAGTACACTCAGACAAAGTACTGCTTGAGGAACCTAGCGTTGGTGGGAGGAGTGACACGCTCACCATCCATAGTCTCTAGGGAGTACGCGCCATTGGGATAAACTTTGTGGACGACAAGAGGTCCCTCCCACTTGGGCTCCAACTTGGGTGGCTTCCTGCCGGGGATCATTGGCGCTCTTAGGGCTAGCACTAGGTCACCCTGCAGGAAGGAGCGGAGGCGAACCTTCTTATTGAAAGCTCGAGCCATTCTGCTTTGATGCCTCTCCAAGTTGTGCAAGGCGCGAAGTCTATTCTCATCCAGTGCTTCCAACTCGACTAGACGGGCTTCAGCAGCTCTGTCCAGCGCTTTCTGGTCGTAGACCGCAGTGCGCAAGGACGGTAACTGGATCTCGATGGGCAGGACGGCCTCAGCTCCATACACCAGGGAATAAGGGGTCATCTGGGTGGAATTGCGAGTCGTCTTCCGATAAGCCCAGAGGGCGTTGGGGATCTTGTCCGGCCAACTCTTCTTGTTCTGACCAACCATATTTTGCAGAATGTTAGAGAGGGTTTTGTTAAACGCCTCGATCTTCCCATTTGCCTGCGCATGATAGCGAGATGTATGGTTCGAGCGAATGTTGTATTTGGCGTACAACTTCTTCAACTCGGCTGCTCGGAAATTGGCTCCGTTATCCGTGAGGATAGCGTGAGGCACTCCAAATCGATGAATGATGTTGGAGGTCACGAAGTCAGTGATCGAACAGGATTTGACCTCTCTGAGCGGAATCGCCTCTGCCCATTTGGAGAAGAAGTCAGTGGCGGTCAGAATGAACCGGCACTGGCGAGCCGTCGCTGGCGGGTAAGGTCCCACAACGTCCATCCCCCAGACTGCAAAGGGCCAAGAATACCTGGTGGTATGGAGAGGCTCCGGCGGCCGATGCACAAAGTTCTCATGAACCTGGCACGCATGGCACCTCCTGACATACTCGATGCAGTCATGGATCTTGGAGGGCCAGAAGTATCCCAACCTCCGAATCTGGTGGGACAGCTTCGGCCCAGTCTGATGGGCACCGCATGAACCAGCATGAACCTCTTGCGTGACTCGTGGGATCTTAACTCCCTGAAGGAAACGGAGGAGAACACCATCAAACCCGCGTCTATAGAGGATCTGCTCCAGGCCGGGACTGCTCTGGAGGACAAACTGCGATGCGCGGCGTCGAACTCGCTCGCGCTCGGCCCGATCCGGCGGGAGAATTCCATGTTGGAGGTACTCAACCAAAGGCGCCCTCCAATCAGGGGCTGGTTCGACTGCCATATCTGGGGTACTCGGGACTCCGGGCGTAGGGGCAACCGTGGTGAGATTACTTACCGACGGGCCGCGATCTCCCTCCGGGATAACGGGAGCGATGAGCCTGCGGTGCGTCACGCGGACGGTCAGGTTATCCTGTTCAGGCTCCGCAAGTGACGCGGCAAGGCTGGCCAAAGCATCTGCTCGACCGTTCTGCGACCGGGGAATATGGACAATTTCTGGCCGAGAAGGGAACCGGGCCATCAGAAGGAGGGTGCACTCCAGCAATGGCACAAGTTCCGGCTTCCTGACAACATAGTCACCATTGATCTGCTTAACAACTAGCTCGGAGTCCCCTTTCACGCACAGATGGGGCACGTCGATCTCGAGAGCTAACTCGAGGCCGGTGATGAGGGCATGGTATTCCGCCTCATTGTTGGTACAGCCCTCTGACAACAGGAAAGAGTATGGCAGCACGGCTTGCTCCGGGGTAATGAAGACGATACCCAAACCCACTCTGTTGAGCTTAGGATTATCAAGTCTTCTACCGGTGGGGCTCCGGGAGGCACTGTCAAAGTGCATCTGCCAGCATGGACCGGCGTGATCGACCGAGAGAATGGCCTCATCAGGAAAGCCAAGATCCAGCGGCTGATCCGCGGAGGTTGGGTGAGCAGCCAGAAAGTCTGCCAATGCTTGCCCTTTGATGGCCTTCTGAGACACATACCTGATGTCGAACTGCTGGAGAATCACAGCCCACCGCGCTAGACGGCCAGTCAACATAGGCCGGCTCAGGATATATTTCAACGGGTCTACCCGAGAAACCAACTGTACCTCATGGTGCTGCAAGTAGTGCTGTAATTTCTGTACGGAAAATACGAGCGCCAGGCAGCTCTTCTCGATGGGGGAATACCTAACTTCCGCATCGAGGAGCATGCGACTGAGGTAATAGAGGCTATTCTTTGTTCCCTCGTTGTTCTTCTGGGCGAGAAGGGCACCCAGGGACCGTTCCAGGGCGGTCACATAGAGGACCAGCGGCTTCCCGGATACGGGCGGCATCAGAACCGGAGGTTGCAGCAGGTACTGCTTGATTTCCTCGAAAGCGGTCTGACACTCTTTATCCCATACATAGGTGGCACCTTTCTTCATGAGCCGAGAAAAGGGCTTACACTTACCGGCCAGATTCGCGATGAATCGGCGTATATAGGCTATGTGGCCTTGGAACCCTTGCAGTTCCCGGATGTTACCTGGGGGAGGCATCTGGCTAATCGCCCTGATCTTCTCTGGGTCGATCTCAATACCCTGGTATCTTACCACAAATCCAAGGAACTTTCCGGAGGTGACCCCGAAGGTACACTTCAACGGGTTCATCTTCAGGCAGCGAGACCGGAGGAAGCCGAACACTTTCTCAAGATCTTTGAGATGGTCCTGACGCTGGCGCGATTTGACTACCAAGTCGTCGACGTAGCATTCCACCAGTGTGCCAAGGATTGGCTTGAATATGCGGTGCATCGCCCGTTGATAGGTGGCACCTGCATTCTTCAGGCCGAAAGGCATGACCCGGTAACAAAAGGTACCTTGGGGGGCCCTGAAGGCAGTGAACTCCTCATCCTCAGGGGCCATCCGAATTTGGTTATATCCGGAGTATCCATCCATGAAGGAGAGGGCTTGGAACCCTGCCGTGGCGTCAATCAACAGTTCTGTCACTGGAAGGGGAAAATCATCCTTCGGACAGTGGCGGTTGAGATCGCGGAAGTCGATGCAGAATCTGATATGCCCGTTCTTCTTCCTGACCGGCACAATGTTGGCCAGCCATTTGGGGTACTGAACTTCCCTCACGAAGTTGGCTTTGATAAGCTTGTCAACTTTGGCCTCAACCATGGCACCGTGGAATGGGTGCATCTTCCTAGGAGGCTTCTTGAACCCGCGATGGTTCGCTGGGAGACCAAGGCGGTGGACGGCTACCTGAGGATCTAGCCCCGGCATCTCGTCATAGCCCCAAGCGAACACATCACGGTGCTGCCTGAAAAAGTCCACGTACTACTGCCGCTCCTCAGAGGGCATGGCGGCACTGACCAATGTGGGTCTTGGATCTGCTTCGGTTCCAAGGTTCACTTGTACTAACTCATCGACCGTGGTGGAGACGCCTTCCTCAAAGGCTGGGGGTGCATCTTCCACGTCCTCTCCACTCGGGGAGGGATCGTCCACGGGAGAGGCTGTGTTGGCAACTGCATTGGGGCTACCAGATTCTGCTGGGTCGCTGGTGCTGGCATGGGCGGTCGCGGTCATCTCATCAGGAGACTCACAAGCCGTCGAGACCATGGCTACGTCCAACCGTTGAATCGGGAGGACGTAAGCGTCATCCAAACTTGCCCAGGGATCACTTGCAACAGCGACAGGATCGACCTCACCTTCCAGGATCTGCTTATCCTTGCTCTTGTAATAGTCCGCGTCCAAATAGCGGGCTTCACATGAGGCAAAAGGAGAGGCATCTCCCTGAAGCACGCCTACTCGACCATTGAGGGAGTATTTGAGGCATTGGTGGTATGACGAGGGAACCGCCGCATGAAGGTGGAGCCATGGCCTGCCCATCAATGCGTTGTACGCAGTGTCTTGAGAGACTACCATGAATTCGGTGTTGGCAACCAAGTCACCGAACTGGTTCTTCAAACGTATCTTTCCGACCGGGGTTTGCTCGGTGCGGTCGTACCCCTGGATCCTGAGGTCGGAGGGAATCAAGTCATCCTCAGACAACCCCAATCTCCGGAGCGTCCGAGTGGGAATCAGGTTAATCCCGGACCCCGTGTCGACAAGACAGCGCCGGACTTCAAGGCCATTGAACTGGCCGGTAACATACAGCGGACGAATGTGCCCCTGTATAGGAGGGTCTTCATCCTTACCAGAAAACGAGATAACTGCCTGACATCCGGCGTCCTCAATCGTTTCGGCATGAAAGGACTCTGCAGCCGCAACCTCTGTCTTAAACTGGAGGGGGATCTTCAGGGCTTCAGCGAGTGCCTCGCGCATCTCAGATGACATGAGCAGAGCCTCAAGGATAGAGAGTCTCGCTGGGATGTCGGCCAAGTGCTTCAGGACATCATACTTTTTGGCCAAGCGCGAGCCCCTGGTTGCAGGAGGTTGCTCTGCGGTTGGAAGCATGACGGGCCTTGCCGGTTGGGCCGGCGGCCGACTGGTGCTTGGCGCATCTCGCTGTTCATTGGTTGAAGCCCGGGAAGTAGTCACCGTACTGGGGCCAGGAGGCCGGGATGGACTCATGGCAGGGCGGAGCTGATCGCGACGCGGCTGAGGCAGTTCTGCCTGATCCCATACCACAAACAGTGGCGGAGGTGAATCCGTCATCCCCAGATGGGGGGGCTGCGCACGCTGAGCCCGGTTTTGAGCCTGCTGCCTGGTCTCAGTGGCGTGCACGGCCTGGCTGGAGGTACCAACTGCTGTGCCCCGGCGACTCCTGTTGTTGCGGCTCCTCCGACGGTGGCGACGACCGGGGACACTAGGGAGGTCAGCCTGGTGTTCTTCAACGTCGGGAACCGAAAAGGGATTTACCAGCTCGACGGTATTAACCGAAGCGTACCCAATACTGTCATCGGACGAATCATCCACCACTGGGCGGATCCGAGGAGGGATCCCCATCTCCGGGGGCATGAAATCGCCGAGAGTGCGGGATAGTGGCGGAACTGGCGGGGCGCGCTCTTCCTTCTTGCGCCGCCGCCGTTTGCTCTTCTTGGAAGAGGCAGGCTGGGACGACGATGCCGAAGCAGCACCCGCAGATTCTGGGGGCTTAGGCTGATTCAAGCGCGCACGGATGATTCCATGGGCGCGAATGATCGTCTTGCGGGCCATCCAGTTTTTATACTTCTGGGATCCGCGGTCGGAGACCAGCTTCCATTCGTCCTCATTGCCGCTATCGTCATCTGATCCCACGAACACGCCCGCCACTTGTGCCGGAGATGGGCCCAACCTGATTACATTGTTGTTAATCTGGTCTTGGAGCCAATCCTTAAACACATAGCACCGCTGGATGGTGTGCCCCAGGGCCCGATGGTAGGGGCAGTAGCGGGGGTTATCCGTGAGATGTGCCTCCTCCGGCCTCCAACACTCAGGCAGTCACACAATCCTCTGCTCCAGGGTGCTCCGGAAATAAACGGGGACCTGATCCTCGTGAAATGAGTAGGTCAGGTATCATGGGCCCCTGGGAGCGTGGTCTTGACGAGGGGCTGGAGGGGCCTGCCGAGGAGGTGGACCCTGATTATCTCGCCTGGGTTGTGGCGGTACATTACGCGGAGGGGCCGGCCGGTTCTGAGGCTACCGCTGCTGGGCCGGGAACTGAGCCCGTGGAGGCGGATTCCTGTGAGGCTGTGGGGCTGGTCTCACCGGCAGCAGCTCCAACGGCCTGGGAGCCTCTATCTGGGCGACAGCAGTGGGCTCAGCCCTGCTGGCTCTCCTTGCAGGAATCATAGGAGGCAGCGGGTGTGCCTGGCTAGCCTGTTGCAGGGCTTCCTCAAGACGTTGAGCTTTGTCTGAGAAGTCCCTGAACCCTCCGGGGTAATTCTGAGTGATCAAGGAAGGGACCAGCTCGGTCTTGACGTTCCCGACGCACATTGTCAACAACTGCTCCTGAGTCAATGGCATGTCAAGGGAATACGTGAGACCCTTCCATCGGGCGACGAAGTCCGCGACTCGCTCGTCAGGCCTCTGCTTGCACTTGAAGAGGTCTGCGATACTCGTCTTCCGGGTCGTGGAACTGAACTGGTAGAGGAATTGTCTACGAAGGTCCTCCCAGCTAGTTATCGACCCGATGGGGAGCTGGCTGTACCAGACAAATGTTGGCCCTTCCAGTGTCTGGACAAAGCAGCGAAGCTTAGCGGCCTCTTGCTGCGCCGGAGTTCCCAACATAGGCCCGCACCTCGAGTTGAAATGGGCCAAATGCTGTGGCGGATCTCCAGTCCCGTTGAAGGGGGAAAAAGTGGGATTCCCGAATCCCGGAGGCTCCGGCATGTCATCCACCCATGCTGGGTATGGCTTGCCGTCCGGTGGGATTGCCACTTGCCGAGTCTCCAAGGCTTCCAAGCGGGCGATGAGTGCCGCCATCGGATCGTCCGGACATGGGTTCCAGTCCTGGCGAGGATCTCTAACCACGAGCGCATTGCATGGCCCTTCAATCGGGTCGTCGACCGGTTCGTCGAACTCGGCAGCTCGTGGGATGGCGGGCGGAGCGGCCCTTGGGGCAGCGGGAGGAATCCGAGCGGGGTCTCTCAGGTAGTCACGCCGCTCAGGAGGGTGTGGTGAAACATACCGCGCCCTCTTGCCATAGGCGATGGCCTCTCTCCTGTCGGCGAACACGGCATAATCACGGTTGCCCGGGAGAGCCTCATCGAGGGGGGGTTGTTCCTGTCCCTGCTGTCCTGGCCTAGGATCACCGTAGTCAGGCCGCTGCTCTGCAGCGCGCTCGGCGAGGAGCGGGTCAGCCAGCTTCTTCTGCTCGGCGAGCTGTTGACGTAGCATAGCCTTCTCGGGATCCTCATCCGCCCTCTGCGTGGAGGTAGATGGGTCGGCGGGCTTTATAGCCTCGCTGTGCTCTTTACCTTTGCTGATGTTTCGGCTCAACGTCAGTGCTTCAGTGGGTGCGGGGAGACCCAGGAGGCTCCTCTGGTGACGAGTAACTCTCGCCGATGGATCCAACAGCGGCTTGTCTTCGGGGGGAGAGCCCCCGTCGAGAAGTTCCAAACCATTCCCCTCCCTCGACAGGTCAGCCATATTGACTGTTTCCGTCCCTGGGGATGTACCCTCAGGGCCACCCAGTGAATCGGGCTGTCGGCGAATCGCACTGAAGCGTAGGGCAGCGTACTGCCCCCATCCACGGATATACACATGGGGAGTGTCTTCCTCGATAACCTTGCGGAGTACTTGAAAACACTCAACGCATCGTTGTTGGAGGGCCTCGTGGTGCCCAAATGACCCGGGGTGCCGAATCGCGGGGAGCGTGGCCAGGTCAATTTGACGGCACTGCTCACCAATATCCTCCAGGTGCACTTGACTCCTGGGATATGGCATTTGTAAGCGGTGAAGACGGGAGTGAGTCTCCCGGAGAGTTCGGCGGAAGCATTCGAACTCATCCGGGGTGAGCGATTCGGGTGCATCAAAGTCCAGTCCTACGACTGGCCAAAACTTCTCAGGGAAGTGGCCCTCTGCAAGGACGGTCCAGAAACTCCACGACTCAAACTCGGGACCCAGGTCTCCTTGGTCCTCTTCAACGACTGGGAATGGACGGGGATCCGGCAGTGGTGCCGAGGCGGGCCGCCGGGCCGACGGGCTGGCCGGCGGTGAATACGGCGAGCAGGCCGATTGGCCTCCATATCCCGGGCCACCCTCTGAGGGTGGCGGTGCCCTGGATACCACATCACGATAGGACGGGCCGGCGAGCGAACATCCTGCCGTAGCGTCGGTGCTCGCCGAGGGTGCACTAGATCGTGGTTCGACCGTCGGTCCCCAGAAAAGGTCTTCAGCTTCTCCGATCGAGGAAGAAGGCGCTTCCAGAGGGGCCGGGTACCAACCGCAAGCTTGATCCTTGGGGGTCTACCAGGCCCTCGCTACTCCGGATATACCTTCGGAGAGAAGCGGGGATCATATCGATCTCGCTCTCGGGAAGTACAAGGCTGACGTGCCGCATTCCTACTCCTGCCCCTGACAGGTGGGATTGGGGGGAGGGCTCTGTCGCCGAATCATACTCCGCCTCTGTATCAGAGAAACGAACCGGTCGGATCTCTGTCCGGAATTCCGTAACATTCTTCTCTCGGCGTCGACGCCTCTCCCTCCTGCCCCTGGGTGGTTCTTCGGGGCATGGCTGATCTCTATCCTGGCGTCCTCCGGCCGCACTGGTGCTGGGGCCAAGAGGACTGGAAACCAAGGTGTGAGGGGCACCGGGACAGATATCAAAGGGTACGTGGGGAGAGATGATTCCGGGCAGGCCTCCGGGCCGAGATCGGAAGGCGGGGTGACCCATGCCTCTTGGATCGGCCACACGGAGTAGACCCTGTTGGTGAATAGCGCTACCGCGAGGTGGTCCGCGGTGGCTATTGTCTGTACCAGCAACCGGGAGAGCCAACCCAACCTGCCTTTGGGGCGGTCGGGGCCTCGATCCGGGTCGGGCATAGAAGTGCCCCTGCTCAGGATGCGCAGGGGCCTGGCGACTGGAGCCAGCAGTGGCTTGAGCCAACGCGGCCGCTGTTTCTAGGGCCCCAAGGTGGGAATCCTCTTCCGCTCGCGCCCGACGTTGGCGTCGGGACAGACGAGTCGGGATGAGCGGCGCGGGCAGGTGGAGAGCCCGTTCCTCGACTTGAGAGGCCTGGCGGCGATGTCACCGTGGCCTGACAGGAGCCCTCATCGCGGATCCCTGGGGCGAATCCTGGATAGGGTGGTCCCGGGCATCTTCCACCTCATCCGCATAGGGGAAGGAGTTGTCGGAGCGCTCCGGGGACAAACTCCCAAAGCGGTTGGACGTCGAGGTAGGCAGCGGTGCCTCCCTGCGCGGCCCTCGGGGGCGGCGTTGGTGGCGAGGTGCAGCTCCCTTGAGGTCTAGGCGAGCCATGTCCCTGGTAGGGATGACTCCCTCTTCCTCATATCTCCGCACCAAGTTGTTGATCACCCTTCTTTGGATGACCTCCGAGGGGGAGAGAGGGTGTGGTTGCCCCGCAGCTGCGACTGCTGGCACGGCTGTGGAACGGGCGGGACCGCGCGGAGTAGCCGCGTCGGTGTTTCCTCTACCCCTGCGCCAGTGGGAAGGTGGCGATCGGGCACTGGATTGGGCGACCTGATTTCTGAAAGCAGGGAGAAGAACCCATTAACACTGACAGGAAAAGGAATCGACAACCAACCATTAGTGCCACGACGCCTTCCGTGGGGGGGGACCTAGGCCCTCGACGTCGCGAGACGGAGTGCCCGAGTTCCCTTCCTCAGCCCCTGGCGGGTAAAACTGAACGCTCGGTTGAGCAGCATGCTGGTCTTCCAACACCTCTGAAATACATCGATCTTCGTATTGAGGAGAAGAGATTCACGTCGGGTTCACCATTTTTCTATTTCGGTGCGGATGTGCGTCGGGTTACGCTGTTCCGCCAGGACGCGTTCGCGCGTGCACCCGTCAACCCGAGGGGATGGGCGCGCGGCTTGTGGTCCCGCAGTCCCGCTTTCCAAGGGCGGGCGGCATCCGTCCCTTATTCAGGGGCGTCTGCTCCTTGATCGAAACCGGGATGATGGGACGTCGGCTCCTCCTTCCGTGGACGTCTCCTCGGAACTCGTCGCCTAATCCGGGTCTCCCTCATAGATTTAAGAATGTTCGTGAATCTCGTTCCCGGCGCCATGTCTCCATGGACACCGGTTAATTACGCTGCTTCCGCCCGGACGCTCCAAGGAGTTTGGTCGGGGCAGCAACCTACGGTGAGGAGACCGGGTGGCTCTGGGTGTTGGGGGCGTGTCTTAACACTGCGCCTCTGCATGTCTGCCTTCCGTACCTAATAGGTCTTCTTGAAGGCGTGATGGCCTGAGGCATCCCGCACTGGGTGCGGGGAACTGTGTTACCTGAGGTTTTCCTCAGCTTCCCATGTTTAACACGGGGTATGCCGCGAGTTTAACGTCCAGCGGGGACGGCATCGGACTGATCAACACGAGGAGTGGATCAGATGTCAGAACCCCTTGCGGGGAACCTCCGACGCTGGGGCCAGCACATGGGCGGCTTCCCGAGTGAAGTGGAGTGGAATGAAATGGCATGACCCCACCGGGATGTGGCGGCCCGGGTAAGGATCAGGGTGGATGATGGAGTGAAGAGCTTGGACCCCATAGGGGCTTCCTACGTACCGTGCGTTAGCGCGGATCAAAGTCAGCGTAGTTAGGATATACAGTTTAATGTCATGTTGGACGTCGGCAAGCCGACTCACAAAGAGATCAAGGCCGCCGGGCGGAGGATTGAACCGAACCACCTCGCACAGAGGGGGATGGAACGGCCGGGTGGATCACAGTTTTACGTCATGCTGGACGTTAGCAAGCCGACTCACGAAGAGATCTAGGCAGTGGGGAAGCACAATGGAGATACACACGCGCAGTCCCCCACAGAGGCGGATTCATAGGTGAATCAACGCAAGTGTGAACCCGGGAGGGGTCCACTGATGGACGAACCGACGTAAATACGACCGGGACGACCAGGTGGTGGGCTTGAACCTTGGAGAGGCTTCCTACGTACCCTGTTTAGAAGACAGGGATCAAAGTCCACGTAGTTCGTTCTGTTTGCAACACTCTACCCCCGTGGGCGAAGGCCACTCCAATCCCGACATCCCTGCAGAGACGAGCGGGTGGGGGCCACATCCAAACCGGGAGGATCCTGCGTGCGAGACACGGGATCAGGTGATGCGGACGGTTTAACGTCTTGCCGGACGAAGTACAGTTTAACGTCGTGTGTTGAGGACGAAGCGGACGGTTTAACGTCTTGCCGGACGAAGTACAGTTTAATGTCATGTTGGACGAATGCTGAACAGTTTAACGTCTTGTATCTTGGACGATATTCTAGGCAGTTTAACGTCATGCAGCTTGGACGTGTGCAGTTTAACGTCATGTGGGACGAATGCAGTTTAACGTCGTGCGGGACGTATGCAGTTTAACGTCGTGCGGGACGTTGAAGCCGCCAATAGGTCCGTGTCACTTCGCGCGAGCCTGGAGGGTCGCACGGGAAGACAACGCACGGTGCGGGCACCCGGGATGGGGGTCGTCGGGCGCCACGCAGGCGGGTACCCTCAGGGGGTCAAAGGGGGCGACCCTGGCAGTTTGCGCGCAAAAGAGGAGCTTTGTGCGCAATACCGTGGGTCGGCGCGCAAATGGGCGGGCTGGCGCGCGATTGGGCCAGCACTTTGCGCGCGAATGATAGAGATTGCGCGCACCGGTCTTCGGATAGCGCACGGGGGCAACGGCTCATTCTCTAATGAATGGCCACTTTGAAAAGGGGGGGGGGGCGCAATCGGGCTGGATTGCGCGCACCCCGGGGGCAGTTGCGCGCAAGAGGCTTCTTTTGCGCGCGAATGCCTTTGGGTGAATTATTTATTCAAAGGAAAGGAGCCTAAAGGATTGCGCGGGAAGGCGAACCCCAAGGCTTTCTTGCGCGAAAGAAAGGAGGTTACCTGAAGATCGGCATTGCGCGCGGAAGGGGTTGGATTGCGCGCACGAGAGACCTTTCGAATTCTGGCCACCTTCAAAACGTCGGGGGTCGCCTCATATTTATAGGCAACCCCGGGCGCGGAATCCAGTTCGCGGGCACGGAATTCTCTTCGCGGGCGCGGAATAGGCCCCGGCGCGCAAGGGAGTCGCGCGGGCCACGAGCGCGCAAAATTGCGCGCCGGCCCAGCGCATTGCGCGCATCCCAGGAGGTTTGCGCGTGGCACTACAACTTTGCGCGCGGACCTCCAAAATTCCGCGCAAGGCTTCCGGGCCCTCCGAAACGTGCTTCTGACTCCAAATATGACCTCGCTTCCCGCATCCGGAGCTTCGTTTGGGAACAGCGAACTTTTCCGGCGTCTACAGCATCATCATAATCATTAATATAAATAATCCTCATAAATGATTATATTATATCAGAAAACCAATACCACTTTGGTAACTTTGAATTGTAAGCCCTATAAAGGAATAAAATTAAATGAAACTGAAAATATCATGTGAATAAATAAATTCATGCTTTTAAATGTCAAAGGAAATATATATAAACACTATAAAATAATATAAGTGTATAATATAATGTATTTCTATAATAATACAAATTGAGATAAAAAATATCTTATAATAATTCTCGACTTCCTCTATACACCTTCAAACCTCATCTTTTTCGGATACACTCTTTAGGTTTTCACCTCAATCATTATGAAGAGGGATTAATAACATAATTTGACCTAAATTATGATACTATGGAATTTATTAAAGGTTTTGGTTAGTTTTTGTATTAACTATAGGGTTTTTTAATTGTGAAAAGGATAGGATAGAGGTGGAATTATAATAGTGGGAGAGACGACATGCATGGAATTTTTTAAAATAATAATGTGTAACTAGGTTTTTCACATGAAAAAGGATAAATAATTTTCCATTCATGAACATTATAAGGTATAAGATTGAAATATAGAAATAAAATAGGTGTTGGAAAACTTTTAGGACGTTTTACCACTTATATTTCTATTTTACCCATGGTAAAATTGTTTTAACCTCAACAGCTGATATTAATATTTACTAATTTTATAATTAAATATGGTAAAAAAGTATTTAAAATAATTAGATAATATAAATTATTCTTATTTCAAATAAAGAATCCATTTTTCCAAATTCCATTCACATAAGTGTAAAATATTAATTTAAAATTAATCTTGTATATGCAATGAGAAAATGGTTTTCCAAAGATAAAATTTTTAAATGATTAAACTTTTTTCATAACAACATTCTTTATAAAATTGATTTAAATGATTTAAATTGTATTAATAAATATATAATTTTACTAATTTTACTTTTAAACCCATATTAAAATAATTTCAATGTTATTAAATTCATTAAATGAAAATACAATTCTTTACAAAAACTTGTATTTTCACTATTCACTAAAACTTTTATCTTTATAGAAAATTCACAAAAAAAATAACCTCAAGTTAATTTTTAAATTATAATTTAAAAAATTAAGTTAAATATTTTAAATACACTTCATAAAATGTTTAAAAATATAATTTTATAACAAGTGTTCCAAATGAGACAAAACGGGTTTTAAAAAAATACATTTTTTAAGTGTAAAAGTGGATTTATTATTATATATTTTTCATAAAAAATGTAAGATGAATGTTAAAAAATTTATTGAATATATAATATATAAATTTCATTAAAATCATTCCTCAAAATTAATTTTTTAATTTATTTATTTAAAACACATTTGTGCCCAAAAAAATAGTTTTCATAAAAAGTCTTACATTATTTTCAAATGGTTCTTATTATAATTTATAAACAATTGGTCACCAAAGAATTCATTTTACATGAATTTTTAAACCATTTATTTTTATAATTTAATTAATGATATTCATACCCACCATTTCAATGGATGGGATTTAATTTTCATTTTAAATAATAATATTTTAATATTATGTCATATTTTGTTAAAAATCGCCATTGAGTGTAACATAAGATATCAAAGAAATTAAAATTGTTTGAAGAAAAAACTATAAAATCTTATTGCCTTTGAACAGTGATAGAACCCTACCAAGAAATGGAGACCTGTTGTGGGTGGTGGCAATTATCACATCATCCATCATCCCTTCTCTGTATTGTGGGCATGCTTCATTGGAATTCTCCTTATTTACCAACTCATTCCTTCTCCAAACCATCCCTCATATACATATTAACCCAAATCTTCCATATATTCACCTTGGGGCCCTAAATATTTCTCTCAGCCTCCAATATTTCTCTGAGGCATCTTATCTCCATGGATTCTCCCAAGTTGAGTTTTTCAGTTTTACGTGCCCAACGTTCAGTAACATTGAATGATTCTTTAACATATCTCATCCTCTATGATGGAAATACTGGTAAGATAAATCTCTTAGTATCTCTATTTATAAAACCAATGATTGTTCTAGTGATATTTAATAGAAATATCATGATGTGGTGATCATGTATGTTTAAATAGTGATGACTTCCCTTGGTGTTTCTATAAACAGAAAAATAGGGAATTAGTTTTCCCTATTAGAAAGTATTTCTCCCCTCCATATCCTTAATAGTGGTATGAGGGGGGATCTAATCCATTGGCATGATCTAATTCAGTGGACATGGTTCAGATCCCAAATATTGTTGTCAATCCATCTTAGGATACTTGCACAACATTGAAAGTAGGGTATGGTGAGTTCTCTACATCTCATTGAACTAGTACCCAATCTAGATCCCATCCAGTGGAGTTCTCTGCATCAGACCACTATTAGCATTGGGACCATGACTTATTATATTCAATGTAAAATTTCAGAGAACCTATTATTCTTATGGTGATAGTGCCACGTAAAACATGCGCTCACAATTTAATTTCCCTAATAGGTTCTCAATTCTAGGGTTGAGAGCATTAAAAATATTGATGATAAAGGTTATGAAACATTAAAATCTAAAGGAAAAATGTTTTCCCTTTGAAGGGAGAATAATTTTTTTCCACTGAATTGATAAAGGTTTTCTAGAGCTCTTTTGATAGTCTTATGGAATTTAAGGTTCTTCGAGGGCTAGCAGAATCTAGTCTAGGAACCTCAAAGTGTGAAGATGAATCTCAAGGTGGAAATCTTCCATATACAGGTTTAAATTTTCAAATAATGGGGGACTTGACTTGGACTAATATCTTATGAATAAAAAAATAAAAATAGAATCATAAATGACTACTCCCCCAGACCCAAATCAATGGCTAGCGGGTTAGTGATAAAGTAACAATGCACAAATCCCAATAAAGTGCCCCCCAGTAAAAAGGTAGAGGGAGTCCTCCTAGTGAACATAGAAAAGGAAGGTAATACTAACCCAAAAATTATATAAATAGAGGGTACTAATGGATATTATAAGTAATAAGGTTAGATATGTGATAAAATTAAGACCCCAAAATAGTTGTAGGATGTTTCTTTAGTTTTGGGAGAGCCTAATAGTATTTATTGACTATATTTTTTTAAGGTTAACCAGAATCAAAACCTAATGTTTCCTGGATCGGAGCCTGCAAATGGTGAGATAGAGGACCTAGTAAAGGATGAATCCACTAAAAAAGTTTATTGGATCCCATTATTTACTCCAAATAATGTGTTTTATAGTAGATTCTCTCTATTAATTATTCATATGAGGATTCAAATAAAATGATTAAGATATCTCTTTGAGTTTTTCTCAATGAAAACATGAATTGTGGATCAAAATGTAAGACTAAATATTAGAATGAGGCCTTAACGAAGGTAATATTATCTAGAGTAGTATATTTATAATTTTTACAAGTTTGAATACTACTTAAAGAATCTTATCAAGGATGACCCACACAAGAAGGTATCCTCAATTTAACAGAGATTACAAATGGTGAATTATTCTGATACTATTACACATTTATATATGGGTCTTTTTTTATATTTTGAAGTTATAATTTCCTTTTATCCTATATTTTGTGAGGGTTTCCACTTTTCCCAAAAAAAATATCTTTGAAATAAAAAAATTAGTTTTCGTTCCTTTTATGTAGTCGAGCAAGAGAATATTCAATTTATTTTTTATAAAAAAATCACCATTAATGTTTTTGATTACAAACTCTGAATAGCCTTTTCCTTTTATGTGGGATAATATAATTTTCATCGATAACAACAAGCCCGAAATGATATATTTTTATTCTATCTCGTTATTGGAGAAGACTTTTAACAAGAATAAGTAATATGGAAAATATTCCTTGGTGAATGAGAATAGTTGATTTATTGATTTTAGAGACTTCTATTATTTTCATTGTTGTATACTGGAAGTATTATCAAAGTGTACATACCATTTCTTAGAGTATTATTGAATAAAGAAGACTTTATAAATGGTAAAATCAGCAACCAATGGTGTCTTTTCAAAAAAAATGATTTGTTGATAACAAATATGCTAACGAATTATTCTTTTATCCCCTTTTGTGACATAAATAAAATTTCAAACATTTTCAAGATGCATGCCCACTGTGCGAATCATCCATTTAAAATAATATGGTTGTACATATATTTTATATGGCCATTAAAAGATATAGAGTGGGTCTCATGGTGTTTTAGGAAGTGGTCTTATTTATATAATAAAAAAATTACTTTAGGAAATTCTTCTCTATATCTGAATATCGATTCTCAATAATTAGTGTGGTTCTCTAGAGATTATAATATTTATTCTCCTATATTTTTTCATTATTATAGACAATAAAACCATAGTATTATTTTTATAAGTTTGGAATATAAAAATGTGTATATTTATTTTAAGGGGGGTATGAGTGTCATTGAGATCGGAAGGTACTACTTGAGGCTGTCAAAAGCTTTCAAAAAGTCACCAATCCATCATTAGGTGGATCCATTCTTCATCAATTAGTTGAAGGGTAAAATATTAAATATGATATTTTCTATAAAGAATCAAGTGTAAGTGATGCATTACTGAATTCATATTAAATCTTTCAGTTTTTGAGGAGGTGACTTGTCAATGATAGCCTTATTTTTATCAGGACCGGCCTAAATGTCGTGATGGCGTACTAAAATGCTGAGGAACATTCCTTTGGTAACCCAAAAATCACATTTCAAGGTGTTCATATTCATTCTTGGATGCCATATATTTTTAAAAACATCCTAAAAATATACAATATGATCTCAATTATACATGTATTCTACCACTAGTTTATTAAAATAACATTCAATGGTCTTCCCCAAGAAATTTTCAAAAATATAGTGCACGGAACGTTGATAGGTGGAACCATTGTTCTTCAAAAAGAATGTTATTTCTTGAAAGAAATATATTTTTTAGGGTGATCTGAAAGTAGTGTCCTTTTAATCATTAGGATCCATTCAAATGTGTTTGTATCCTAAATCTCTATCCATAAAAGAAATGTCTTGAAAAAAAGAATTTTCATCAATCATTAGTTTTGTAATTCAGAGTGGAAAATCTTCTATCAGACAATTTTAGATGCGATGTCTAAATTTGATGATTAAATTGATTTTAACATTATTATTTTTTAATGGGAAAATGTTAGTGATCCATTTTGGATATTAAACCTCTTAAATGAATTTGGATTTTATAAAATTATCAACCTCTACTTCAACCTTAGTATGTTGAGTTTAATTCATTCATCTAGCATCATTTATGTAACCATGGTGATCCTCTAGAAATCCCAAGTTGTGGGTGGACATATTTAGATAATGTCTTGATTTTTTTTGTAATTCCAATTGAACACAACTCATTGTTTTTTAATAAAAGTGGAATACACTTTTTTTATTCCAAATACATGACCACACTAATCAGTGTGGGTCATGGATCTTCCAGTACTCCCATATTTATTTATCAAAGCTATTCAATATTGGTTGTGTAACCTTCCTTAGATGGTGGTGGGGCATCTAAGAGATCTTATACCTCTTCTATCTCTGCATAAATCTCAAGATAAATGGGTGATAATTGGGTGTCTTCATATCTGATAGAGGTTTCAATATTACAATTTCAGGACCATAAAGTACAGGAATTATAACCCTTTATTAGTGGTATGATAATATCTTCTAATTCAATAAAAGACATTGGCGTCTTTTGAGACTCTAGGGGAAAAGCGACGAAATTTTCACCTGAGGTATTTCCATTGTTGTGAGGATCAGATTTTTCTTTCATATTATATGTCATGGATGATGGGATTGATATCATGAAAGGCAATGAATATATTCCCAAATTAAAACATATGTATTTACTTTGATTTATTGGTCATAGATATTCATTTTTATTCTCTTTAAATGGGTTATTCCAGTTCGTTTCAAAATTGTTTGGATTAGTAAGTCTTGTGGAATCATCAATTATGGGATATTTTACTTTTCTCCAGTAGAACCCTCAATAAATGTATTGAGACATTTATGGTTCAAAAATATCTCTTTAACCATGAAATTTATCAATTTATCCATCAATAAAATATTTGAGACATTTTATGGTATGATGATAAAATTTTCAAATATTTATGAAACAAAGGACTCCCTCATAGGGCATTAAAAGTTGGATCAGATCAAACATCTAAGAATTCAGAGCCCTAGATGAGGTCCCAAAATTGGGATCTAATATTGATTCGGACAAGAGGTTTATACTCAATATTTTTATAAATCTAATGTTTTGAATCAAAGGGGGGGATCATCTTCACTGTAACCCAATAGATGAAGTTTATGGATAGGAATGAGGTTGATTCATGAGCCTTTGTCAATGAAATCTCATCAGATGTCAATGTTATAAAATTTTATAGACACATACAAGGGTATGAGGTATCCCTGCATAATAGTTTCCTATACTTATCTATAAAGGAAATGACTATGTGAAATTATATAAGATTGGTCTCTACATGATAAACTTTAGCAATGGTGAACTCATATTCAAACTCTAGAGGATTGAACAAGGCCTCCACCAGTGTTTCCCATAGGTCATTTGATAAATTAACGGTGTATAGTATTTAAATATTTTTTGGAACCACATCCAATTACTTCAAAATATCATTTTATTAAGTCGTAGTTATGTGATACGCAATGTGGGGTTCGGGATTCTCCTTAGCACGTGCCTTAGGGGATTAATTTTTCAAGGTAGATGGTCTAGTCACTTGACTAGAAGTTGAGGGAAAACCTATCAAAGACGGATTCAGTCTACTTGGTCTTCCCACTCATCAGGTCCGATCAGATGGTTTCACACCCATTATTTAGTCTTACAAAACAATGATGTCAAGATTACTCTTGAAATATGTTGAGGTTTCTCCATTGTAATACGGTAGACTCTAATGTAATAGCTAAACACCATATCCCAAACTATCACACAATGTTATCTTTAAAGATCCATTATTTGGGATGTTATTTTATAGAGTAAATTAATAATTTTAAATTTACCAAACTATTTCATTTTTGAATTCATTATATTAAAATTATATTGGTATAAATTTTTGAAATATTTTTTAAAAATTTGGTTTTAAGTTGAAAGTACACTTTTTACGAAACTATTAATTCTTATGACTTTATCATTACATAAGAATGACATAGAAGTTTAAAAAATATTTAAAGTAATAAAATATGAATTTAAAAAATAAAAATATTCATTTTAAAATAATATTTGAATTTATAAATCCTTTTTTCAATGTTTTTATAAATAATTGAAATGCTTCTTTAGTAAAAAAAATATTTTCTATATTATCTTTAAAATCAAGTATTTTCAAGGGAGATTTAGTTTTGTATTACCTTTAAATCCTCATAACATTTATTTTTTATAATAATTCAATTTATGTCATTATGATCAATATCAAAGATAATTTTATCTTATATAAAAAATTAAAGCTTAAAAAAAATTCTCTAAATACTACGTTTATATGATTAATTGTATTTGTATAAAAGTTAACTTTTCATACTATTAAGAATTTTATGGGAAAAAATTATTTTCAAATTTTAAATTATAAGTATCAATTTTGGTAATAAGTTAAATCTTTATATTTTTCAATGAAATTAATTAGTAAGGATATAAATTAATTAAGAAGGATATAAATTAATTATGTTGGTAAAAGTAAATTATGGTATAAGTTTAAAAGCTAAAACAATCCCTAAAACAGTCACAGGTTTTTTGTAAATATAGTGTGTGAGGTGAGTTTCAACAAAAACTAATTTTCCTCTCCTTTTTTCCATTTTTTGGCCTTTGAAACTTGAATAGTAACCTTACATTATTTAAAATTTAAGGGTTACTCCCAAAACTACACTTCTCCACACTTATAGAAGATTAACATTTCAACCACTTCAAGACATATCTATACATTGAATTTAGTCATCAAAAATTAAAAATTTAATCCTCCTAGAACCCTACCCAACATTCAATATCTTCTTATCACCAATAGTCATCATATGGGTTGGATCATAGTGTTTATAATTTCTATAATAGGGGGATAATTATAGTTTAAAAAATTAAATTAACAGAAAACTCAAACCACTTTATTATGGTTTATCAGACTTAGATATCATTTGATGACTATAGTAATTATATCCCATTCTTATAAGATCTGTTAAATTAGAGTTTAAAAGTATAATAAAATAAACATTTTATAACAATTTACATCATAAATATAATAAATTGTACAACAAGTGAAATTAAATATTTTATTAAAAGTAATAATGACTTAAAATCATTATAAAATATTTTATACTCTTTAACATTAAGAGTTAAGGATGTCACAAAACATGACATTGGGAATCCCCGGTTTACAACCTAACTTTAATGTCTATATTTATACAAAAAGAAATCCCTTGATCATAAAATATCAAAATCATCACTATCTTCATGTACTCATAAGCCCTCGATCAGTCTAATTGGAATCACCAGTCTCCATATTCTCATAATCCCTTGATCTAAACTCAGATCAGATGTAGTGAATACAAATGAAAAATCTTCTATGGAACTTAAAATCCTTAGTCATATTACTAATAATAAAAACTCTATAAAAATTTCACAAATAATGAGTAAATAGATATTATAGAATAGATAACCTCATAAATGTTTAGTTGTAAAAGAATTATCTCCCTACTCCTCGAATGAGCCTCTATTTATAGCCACACCTACAACGGTCATGTTATATGATTTTATGCGTTCGTTGTAATGAACACAGATGTTCTCTAGAATGATAGCTCAACTTGTACATATTAATATGATTTAGTTTTTCTAGTACCATTATAAGGATATAAAATCATCCGTCTGATAGAAATTATTCTGACAATATAATTGAAAACATTATTATTAAAATGGAATAAAAACATTGTTAGTTTGAAAGACTAAACACAGTCACACCGATCGACAAAACTCATTCAAACCGATAGAACAAACTTAGTCATATCAATAGTATAAACTCATCCATAATGATAGAATAAACTCAGTCATGTGATGGGCTAAACATAGTCACACCATAGACTAAACTCAATCACACTAATATAATAAACTTTATCATTCTGATGGACTGTATTTTTTCATTCTGATGGACTAGACTATCATTTTGATAGACTAAAATTTAATATCTCCCATGGATAAAACTTTTTCAGTCTAATGGATTAGATTTTAGTTAGTAGGATATTCTAAAATTTATTCAGTCCTATAGATTATACTGTAGTATGCAAATTTTATATTCTTCGGTTTAGAAATATTTATGGGACTTGTAGAATAAATGGTTTTCTTCAAAAACATTATAAAATAAATACAATATAATGTTTGTATAATATATTTATTTAGAGTATGTATTGTTTTTAAAAATAAGGATAAAAATTGTATAAATTTTAAATTTTGACTCAATACTCTCCCCCTTTTTGAAAATCACAAAATACACTTAAAGGGAAAAAATGATAGCTTTGAAAAACATAAAAATCCATCATTGATTTAAGAACACTCCTCCACTATCCTTCTTATCTCCACCTATCTTTGAAACTCCCATTTTTCAATAATATTTTTCTAAAAAAATGATAGAGTAATGATAAGATAAGAAATTATCAAAAAAATATCCCATTTTTTCAATCATTTTTATCCAAATAGATTGATAAAGTACTGATAATACAATAAATATTTTAAAAACATTTTCCTAATAATCTTCATCAATAAATTATTCCCACAATAAAAAATTCTTTAATAAATTCCCCCCATTTGTTATTTTTAAAAATAATATGTGAGGTCGAAAGTACTAGAAATTTTAGGAAGTGATACTAAAAAACAATTTAGTTTAAATAAACAATCATCCTTGAATATATAAATAATATTCAACCAAATATAATTGGAAAACAAATTCAAACCAAATATATAGAGGATAATTAATTAAAAAATATATTAATTCAAGTGTTTGTTTTTTACATCAAAAGTTCAGAAAAAATAAAACAATATTTCTTCTATAACTTCTTTATAATCACATTTATCTTTCTAAAAACGTCCCAATTCTTCTCAATCTAAGTATTCATTGAATCTAAAATGGATATCTTGTCTTTTAGAACAAGAAATCATCAAACATGTAACTTAAAATTAATAACCACTTCTTCAAGAAACTGAGTTTTTCTATTTTATGACTTCAAGTAATAAACTTATTTTTTAAAAAACAAATTATTCTTTTTTAGATCTAATATTTCTTGGACTTGAGTGTTTGAAAATTCTTTCAACTAGTCAAAAAATTGAAATTTTATGAAACATCATATGAAAACATCCCAAAAGAATCAGCAATGTCTAAATATAATTTCTTTATTTCCTCAATTTGGTCATCATAGAACTCAACATCCATTTCAGTATCATTCATCTATCTTATGATTTATTTTACGCTTCTCAATTTCTCCTTAGACTCAACTTTGAAATATTTGAAATTGGTTTTATTCTGTACAACTGTTTCTTTCAACTTATTCATGGAATTATATTTTTCTAACACATTTATCCCCCTTTGAATATGTTTTCCCCAAGATTCAATACATGGAAGAAAAGTTATTTCATCAATGAGATTATTCCAAGATTCATTAAATTATGTATATCTAGATTCATCTCTTTGATCCAATTAAATAGCTAAATAATTATTAAAATCTTATGAGACATCAAAAACATGTCTTCTTAAAAGGCCAATAATTAATTTTTCTTTATATTGTTCATTCACTTTACCATCATCTGATACTTCCACTACATCAATATTTTCATCATATTCATCCTTTTTCTGATATCTTTTTTCGGGATTCATAATTTTATATTTCTATTTCTAAACACTACAATTTTTAAAAAACTTATAACTCTTCAAATTTCTCAGATCAAGAATTAAAATATTAAGTCTCAATACAACTATCTTCTTTTTCTTCTTCTAATTCTTTTAAAAATTCTTTGACTCTTATTTTAGTCCCTTTTTAATTCTGTTTTCCAAATTCTTTTCAGTCTTAAAATATTTATTTCTATATTTTTTACACTTTTTTAACTTTTACAACTTGATTTGAAAAAAAAATTCCTTTAGCTTTCTCAATATTTAACAGAAATTTGGAAGTTCTTAATTTACCTTATTCTAGAATATTTGGTAGGGAAACTACTGGACCTGGCTGGGGAACCATTTAAACAATAGATAAAGGGGAAACTAAAATAACTCCTTCCTTATTAGTAACATAGAAATCTCAATTATCTGGTCCCACACCTTTCCTTAGACTTTCAACTATTTTCTCTTAAACAAAAATGTTTTTATACTTCTTATTCTTTTCTTCATATTTTGAAAAATCATTAGTTTTCCCTTTTAATATCAATGCATTCTCCTTATCTATATCAAACATGGGATATCTAGGTTTATTTTTAGCCTAATTTTTCAATAAATATCTATAGTCTTTATCATACATTTATTTGAATTTCTTTATCAACCACATAAGTAAAGAATTTGCCTTTATTTTTTATTGAATGTTTTTTTAATTTAATCAATTCAACATTGAATGATTCCACTTCTAATTTCTCAATAGATATTTTCATCTCTAGCACAAAGAAAAGTTTTATTCTTGAACTGGTCAGTTCACTTATAATAGTGACTTTTTCTCTCATAGCAATTGCTTCATTCTTGATCTTTATTACTATCATAAATTTTAATAAACCCATGCTAATGAAATAAGGGGAAAATAATTATTAATTTTATTAAACTCTTCTTCACTACCTCTATTGATAGGAAAAAAACCTTACTAAGATAAAATTCTTTCTGTTCATCAAGAAATCTAACAAAAAAATATTCAACACTATCAAAGTGTCTCTATCTTCTTTCTTATGAATGATATTTCCTTGAATACATAATTTTAATACACTTGCTTCTATTTTCATATGATATACTTTCCTTATCTTATCATAGGTATAAAGAAAAGTCTTTACCTTTGAGTTCTCAAAACATCATAGGTTTTCCCGAAGCATGTGGGTTACTAAATAAGCTTCCCCTTCCAAAAATAACTTATACCAGATCTAAAAATAATTTAATATTTTGGTTGTAACATTCACTAAAAATATTGAATGTGATTACCTCCAAATCTGATCTGTATTAGATAAAACTGATGAATAGACCCCTTTTACTATTGTAGGATAATGTAGATCTAAATATTCATTTTCTGCAAAAAGTTTATCCCATCCTTAAAATTTGATAATTTCCTTCTACAAATAATCGTTTTTATCAGACCATTTCTTTTCAATAAATCTTTTCTTTCTAACTTCCCAATTTTAAATTTGCTTAGATATAGTCATTTTTAGAAATTTGATCCGACTGGGAAGATATAATCTGATGAAGAAAATCATATCAAAAAAAATCTAATAGATCGGACATGCAGTGAATTTAAGGGATGAGGGTTCAAAACAATTTGAATGTTTGAGGTGGGATGTGGTGACCCACTCTCATATTTATAGGCTTAGAGGAAATGTTTCAACTTCTAGAGATTTGAACATACATAATAAATCCCATTTCTGATCTGACCATTTATATTAATCCTAAAAATATTTAAATATATATTTTAAATTCTCAATAGTTTTTCTTTTAAAAAAATTATAAAAAATTAAGAATGTCTAGAAAAAAAATTTAAAACTATTTTAAAATATAAAGTTTTAAACAAAACAAATAAATGATATAAAATATAGTAAAGAGTAAATATTACAAATTTTCTTTTAGAGTAAAAAAGTAACATTATATAAGAAGGACTATCTGGTAAATGTTCTTCAAATGTTTAGGAAAACTATTATTTTTACAAAAATAAATTTTTTTATAAAAATTAATGATTTTAGAAAAACCAAAAAATTTAAGAAATCCAAAAAGTTTAAAAAAACTAAAAATATTAGAAAAACAAAAATTCTTATAAAAATTAAATACTTTATTAAAACTAAGAAATTTTAGAAAAACTAAAAAATTTTAAAAAAATAAAAATTTTAGAAAAAAATAAGTTTTTAGAAAAAAATAAGTTATAGAAAAACATAAGTTTTTAGAAAAAATTAAATATTTTAACAAAAAATTATTATTTTTACAAAAAATAAAAAATTTAGAAAAACTAAATGATTTAAGAAAAACTATACTTTTTAGAAAAACCATGACATATTTACTCCCCCTTTGAAAATGTTTTTATTACTGTAGGGAGATTGGTAGAAAAGAATTTTATATGAATGATCACTTATTATTGAACATTCCTATATTTTGTTTAACATATTCAAATTTATTCAAACTAAGCAGTTTAGTAAATATGACATCATGTTTTTATTTTGTTCTGATGAATCATAAAATAATATCTCCTTTTGTGTGTTATCCCAAAGGAAATGGTGTATTATATATATTTTGTTTCTTGTGAGTGGTGTGTTATGTTCTTACATAAAGTAATGGTGATTTTTTATCACAAAAAAATTGAGTTTTACTAAAAAACAAGCCAAATTCATGGAGTGTGTGTTCCATCCACAACACTTATCATAACAACTATCAGCTACAATATATTCGGCTTCATTATTTTAAAGTGAAATAGAATATAAATTCATAAATTACTAAGAAACTAAAGCTTCTCCTAAGAAGTTTAAAGTTCCATATGTCCTTTTTCTATCCATTTTACTTCCAAAAAAGTCAACATATGAAAAACATTTAAGGACAGAATCATTTCTTGAAGAGTAAAACAATCCCAGATCCATAGTTCACTTAAGATAATGAAAAATTATTTTTTAAAAATCAATATAGGACCCTTTTGTATTATCTTGATATCTTTCACACAATCATACAGAAAACATTAAATTTGGATGACTATCAATTAAGTTTTGTAAACTATCAATCATTACTCTAAAAATATTTTGGTCAATTATTTTCCAAGATTCATCAATAACTAAAGTATTTTTAGTTCCAATATAAGTACGAATACATTAAGATTTTTCATATACAAATTTATTAACAAGATGTTTTATATAATTCTGTTTAGATATAAAATTTCCTTACAATTGTTTTAAAATTGTAATACCAATAAAATAAGTAAGTCTATCCATCATGCTCATTCCAAAATCAGATTTCATAAGATCCATGATGGAATCTATAAGATACTTTTTATTCGATACAAATATAATTTCATTGAAAAAAAATTGAACAATAATGGTGTTTTGAGAAACCATTTTTGTAAAATGTGTTGGATCCTCATCTCCTTTAACAAATATTTTTTATACCAAGAATAAATTTAATCTATCATACCATGCCTTAAGGGCTTGTTTAAATCCGTAAAGATCTTTAGTAAGTTTAAATACATCATTAAGAGATTTTTTATTTTCAAAGGCATGAGGTTTTTTAAATAAATATCCTCTAATACATATCTATTAAAAAATAACACTTCATATCTATTTGAAAATATTTTAAATTAAGAAATATTAAATTTTATAGAAGAATATGAATAGCTTCAAGTCAAGCTATTATAGCATAAGTTTCCTCATACTCTATGGCCTCTTGTTGAATATAACCCTTTTCAAAAATCCTAGATATATTTATTAATATTACCCCATTTTCATCACACTTATTCTAAAAACCCCATTTTAAATAAAATATAGATTTATATTTATTTTATTCAACAAAATTCCAAACTTTATTCATTTCAAATTTGTTAAGTTCATATTTTATATCATTCATCCAATCTCTATCACTTTAACCTTCATCTAAAGTTTTAGGATCAAATTGTGAGAAAAATTGACAATATTAAACATCATTTCTAAAATAATTTCTAGTTCTAACTGTTTGAACTACATCACCAATAATATTATCACCAGGATAGTTCCTAAGAATCAACTGATTCTTTCGGTTTATAAAAATTTTCTCTTAAACAACATGTTGAAATTATTATTTAGGTAGAACTTTATAAATGTATTTTTCAGTTGTTCTCTCATAATAATAACCTTATAACATTTGTTAAAAAGTGGTTTTCGAAATAACATCCAAATATTTGGATAGAGTATTTTTAAAAGAAAATGATTGGCTTCATGAAATTTAACATGAAATATTTCCTCAATAGTATTTTTTTTTTTATAAATAAACATGTAAAAATTACTAGTTGTAGTATAGACTAGAAAATTTATTCACAATATTTTTAAAAAATTTATGTAAATTATCATTATTATTCAAAATAAACAAGTTTCATCCAAAAATATTAAAATAAGAATATTTTAGATTTCTTCTAGTCCACAACTAATAAAATGTTTTATTAATAAAATAATTTACTAAAACAAGATTTATAGTATAGAAAGAAGTAAAAATTAATTAATCCCAAGAAAAATAAAACCTAAGTATTCGTACAGAATATTTCTTGAAATCCCATAAATAATTTTACTTCTTCTTTCAACTACACCATTTTTCTATGGAGTTCTAGGTTCTGAAAATTTATGTATCATGCCCTTTTTACTAGAAAAGGTTTCAAAATTAGAATTTGAAATATCTCCGCTATTATCACTATGAATAGGTATTAAGCATACATTTTCTCATTTTTAACATGGGCTAAAAAACATTAAAAAAGGGATTTCATATTATTTTTTAGTGAATATACCGATGTATATTTAGTGTAATCATAAATTAAAACACAAACATAGTATTTTCCACCAATAATTCAGTTTTCTTAAAACCAAATAATTCCATGTTCACTAAATTTAAAGCATCATAACTTAATACTTCACAAATATATTAAAACAAGACTTATATTGATTTTTGAATTGATAATGATCACAAACATTAAAAGAATCAAACCTAAGATCTAGTATATCTTTAATTGTTCCTTTATTAGATAGTTTAGCTAAATTTCAAACTTCAAGTATCCTAATATTTTATTTCATATTGGTCTTCCATTAAATAATGAAAATTTACATCTTAGCTTCTACATTCTCTTAAGTTAAGTGTGTAAACATTCTCAATCCTTTTGGTAGAATGAATAAATTCATCTATTTAACTATGAACAATACATTTATAACTCCTGAGGATCATAAGATATCCCTCATAAAATAATTAACTATACCAATAAGGTTTCTCTAAAGAACTATAACAAATAAAACATTTGAAATTAAATCTTTATAAAGAACAACAATGTTACCTATAAAAATAAGTTTTCCACAAAACATTTTACCAAAGATAACTTTTCCACCATTTATTTTAATAATATTACTAAATAGGTCTTTTTTCCCAGTCATATTTATATAACAACCTCTATCAATTTTCTATATATCATTGTTGGTACACTTACTATTTTCTTAAAAGAAAAAATATCAGTATTTTGGAACCCAAACCTGCATGGATCCTCCATTATTGGAAAATAAAATTTTTAGAATCCACATTTTATGAATAGTGTTATGTTGAATAGTTGTTAATTATTTCATAAAATAATATTTCTAAAAACCTAAAGATTATAAATTATTTAAGGAATATAAATTCTTCAAATTTCCTCCACTTTGACATTTCATAAAAAATGGGGCACTCTTTGGAACAAAATAGTTGTTTTAAAAAAATATTAGTAAATCCTAATCCAGATATCCTATTGAGGTTTTATTTGTTTTTACATCTTGTCAAAATTTTATTTACAAGTAGTAAACTTTGATAGTGTCTTTTTTATACTTGATATTTCAAAACTTAGTTTCAAAACTAAATTTTTATTCGTAATAGATGTTTTACTCAAATTATGTTTTTAAAAATTATTTTGAAAAATTAGTTTTTTAGATTTTAGATTTATCTATCTTCTTTGAATATTAGTTTTCCAAAAATAATATTTTTATAATTATTTTTGAATGACTAGAAATCTCAGTAGTAAGTGTAGATAATCTTCAATTTTCTTTAACAGTTTTTTCCTCAATAGTATCAAGTTATTTAGTAATTTTTCATTTTTTGTTTTTTGAAAGTTTTACAAATCTTGATATTTCTTCAAAAATTGTTAAATTATTATTTTCTGTTAATGAACTCAATTCCTTTTCTGAAGATATTGAATTATTTTAAATTTCTATATTATGATAATTTAAATTTAAAGTCAGATTTGGTAAGGTTTCATTAGACACATTTTCCTTGAAGAAATTATTATTATTTGGAATCTCATCATACAAAATAATAATTTTCTAATATTAACATTCATCATCTAACAAATTTTATGAAGTGTTATCAACAAAACATTCAATATAAGTTTCTAATGCATTTAATATTTTATTATTCTTATGTATGTTAGATTTCTAATAATTCCTTTTATAATTGTTATCTTTATTTCCATTATTCTTATGATTTAGAGAATCTATTGTTATATGACTAACCTTCTTGTATTTATAACAAATCACACCAGAAGAGTATTTATTATCATTTTTTTAATTATATCTTTTCTTATACATATAAAAAAATCATTATTTTTAATAATCATATTCATCATTTTAGCTAATTGAGAAATTTCATTCTCACTTTCTTCAGATGAACTAATTTTTTCCTCAAATCTAATTTTTTTCTTCAAAGATTAAGAAACTTTATCAGATTATTTAGATTTATTATAAACATATAAGAAAAATCAACTCCAACATTATTCTTTTTCATTTTCTCAACATCACTCTTCAGTCTACCCTCATACATTATGAGAGTACCTATAAGATCATCCAAATTGAAATATGTAATTAAATTAGTATAATATTTAGTTATTGTTATATACTCTTATTCTCTAGGTATTAATTCAATGACCATTTTAACTAATATATCATCTATAATATATTTTTACCCAATATATTTTAATCTATTTATAGTGTTCACAAATACGTAATGAAAAGTTTCAACAAATTCATCAAAAATGAAATTGAAATCTTAATAATATATGCAAGTCATGGATTATCTAGTTTCAATTACTTTATAAGTTCCAAAAATGTGTAATCTCCTACTTCTTCAATATACTATTAACATCATTGAATGAATATATTTAACTATATATATTTCTCTTCATGGAACAAGGATAAGTATTCCCCATATGATAATTCAAATGATATTCTGATTTCTCCTGAATGGTGAAAGTAGAAAATTCCTTCTCGATATTTCTATCATTTAAATTCGGTATAAAAATTTTATCAACTCTAGTGTTAACAAAAAAAAGTATCCATTCTATCTCTCCAACATTCATAGTCAACACCATCAAAAATTGGTGGTCTTATACGATTTATGTTATCAAAATTACCAACATTATAACCTTCCATCGTATAAAATAAAAAAAACTATATCTAAAAGATATGTGTTAGTGTAATAATGGTTCAATAAAAACTTTAATCTTGAAAACTTTTTTAACATAACAACAAGTAAAGGATTCACAATTGTAAGTAGTGTAACCTCTACTAATTCTAATTTTTTGATCGTTGCGTTTATAATGGCTATGAGAGGGTGTGAATTTGAGTTTTAAAAAATAAATTCCACTTTATTATGGTTTATCAGACTCACATATCATCTGATGATTAGAGTAAATATATTATATACATAGAATTTCCATTATATCGTATTTTATAAGTTTAATAAAATAAAATTTCTATAAAAATGCATAGTGGAAATACAATATGTAACATCGTGTTACCCTCTTTCAGAATTTTTTTCTATCTTATAGACAAATACATGTCCAAAAATGATTATATATCATGAATGTGTCTTATACACCATGTAAAATATTCATGTAATGTTATAGTTTCTAGGAAGGTGTCATGAACTAGTATAAGGAATTATAATTTTACAATTCATGAAAATATTACGCACTGTGAAATAATAAAAATTTGGTTTTTTAATCTAAATATATTTTTAAGAATATTTGTGTTTTGTGGATTACACAACTTGAAAAGGGATTAAAGACAATTTAATTATCATGGCATGTTATTTTAGGGCACTTTATGACTTATTATTTTCATCTAGTCATAAGATTCTACCATCTCGGCCTAGGATATCTCCCCAATGATTTTAGATCCCTCCACTCCTTCTAAGTCACTTCATTCATTAATTGATCTCTATTGTAGTTTTGGTGTGTTTCACTGGGTGAGTAATCCTTATGCTTCTTCATTTTCATCGATTATAGTAGTAATTTTCTATTGTGCTATTAGATATTTTTATCTATGATGATTATCTTCTAGATCATTTCTATATCTATTGTGTAAACTTCCTCCTAAGGAAAACCATTGAGTTGGTTGTGGTGTGGTGTCCTAGTTTATTTGAGGTATTTCATCATTTGTACTCTCTTACAAACATTTTTATTTCTAAATTGATTCTAATATGTGAGGACTGATTTTAGGATCTCTATTGTTTCCTTTGTGTTCTTACCTTTTGGTGGATTCCATTTCAGGCATGTGCAACCCAAGTTTGAGGTAGCTGGTTCTGTCTCTAAACATTATTGGATAAACTATATCAGTCTGGATTTGATAAATTGTTTTTTAAATAAAATGGTATGATTGATTGATGGACTTGTGTGTGTAGAATGATTTTTTTAGAAAAGATAGTTGTTACCATAGTTTTGGTAAAAGGAAAAGGCATTTTTAAATAATTGAAAATTGGATTTATAAAATGGTTTTCAAATAATGGTTTTAATGAAATTTTTTGGAAAAATGTAACACATGGGAATCTTTGGTCACTTAGGTGAAAGGTATAGATTAAATATATCGTCTATGTTATATCGGGGGTTCCGTCATGGGGTGTTCCTCTGTTTCCTAGACCTACTATTCTAGGAAAATGGCATTGAAATTGTGTGGGGATTCACTCATAGGGTGTTTTAATACTCCATAGTCATGTGTTATAAGGACATGATTGTACACTAGTCATTAATTGTGATATGAGTAGTTTGTTAGCCAGCCCTATAATGATCTGTGTCATGATGTTATCAGTGATTTGGGATTATACTATATTATCTTGTATTGTCATGGATTATGATATAATAAGTGACACGTGATTTGTTTGATTTTGACCGCATTGATTTATATGAAATTATTTGAAATTAGTTCACCTGGATTATTTTGGAAATATAGAAAAGGGGTCAATAAAATTATTTACCATTATTTTGGTCTAAAAAACTATGTAATTATTATCATGCCTAGTTTGCGTTAAAGTGGATATTTATTCAGATTATTGTATAGAGACTTTTTATAGAACACATAGGTAGGATCCTACTGAGCATGTTAGACTACATATTGTGTACCCATTAAATAGTGCATAGACCATTGTATGTATTTAAATAAAAGGAAATAAAATATGTCTTGGTGAGGCAGAAAGGTTTCTATCATTTGTGTACGGGTCACTGGTGGTGATATGGTGGGAGTTTTCCCATAATGTCATAAGGAGTAGTTAGTTTTCTTTTTTAGTAATCCTTTGATATTAGACTTATAGTTTGAGATATTGTGTCATCTTTTGAGTTGTATTATTTTTGTTATCTTATTTCAGTTATGTAATATGTTATCTCTTATTTTGTTTCAATCTATAATATATATTTTACATGTTGTTGCTTCAAGTTGGAAAACGTTTTCCCTCTAGTTGTTGTTTGATGCTCAAGTGCTAGTCTCTAGCCTATGGGGATTAGGAATTCCCTTCTATTATATGGAAATTTGTTTTGGGTGCTAGTTTGAGAGGGTATTAGGGTTGGGTTTTCCACATTTTAGTATCCAATAGAGGTTTTTCCAAAATATTCCTGACCACCAGGACTTCAACTTTCCTAGAAACAATCTCAAGCAAGAGTTAAAAAAATACGTTATCACCAGGCTGGAAGGATTTTCGGGATATCATGTGTTTATAAACCACCTTTGTTTTCTCTTTGTATAGATTATCATTCTCATAAGCTTCCCATAGGATTTTATCTTGCTCTGTCAATTGAAATTTTCATTTCTCTTCTGCGGTCTTTAGATCAAAGTTCAAGGCCATCACAGCCCAATAGACCTTATTTTCAAGTTCCACTAGTAAATGACATGGTTTTCTATAGATTAGACCGAATGGGGACATACCCAGTGGTGTTTTGAAGTAGGTCCCATATTCCCATAAGGCATCATCAAAATTCTTACAGAAATATTTCCTTGAGACTGCCACAATTTTTTCTAGGATTTGTTTTAGTTCTTGGTTTGAGACCTCCACTTGGCCACTGGACTGGGGATGGTAGGGTTTCCTTGTAATATATCTTACTACATATTTTATGAGCACGTTTTTCATCAACGCATTGTCAAAATGAGTCCCTCTATATCTGATTAGAACTAATGGATCACCAAATCTTCTGAAAATAGTCTTCTTCAAGAAGGCCATGATGAACTTCATTGTGTTATGAATCATGGAAGTAGATTCCACCATTTGGATACATAATCCACACAAACCAAAATGTAAGAGTTCCCATATGATGGTGAAAATGGCCCCATGAAATCAATACCCCACACGTTGAATACCTCAACCTCAAAGATGGGGTGCTGAGGAATTTCATCTCGGGGCCCCATGTTACTAGTCCGATGACACCTATCACAGTGTACTACAAAATATTAGTTATCCTTGTTCATGGTAGGCCATAAAAATACAGATTGAAAAATTTTATCTATCGTTCGATCAGTCCCATGATGCCCCCCAGCTGGGTAAGAGTGAAAAACTATATAATTCCTTTAATTTCTTCTTCTGGGACATAGCGCTGGATCACCCTGTCTCCTAATGAGAGGAAGAGAAACATGTCTTTCCATAAATATCTTTTTTACTTCTGACAAAAAACATTTCTTTTTTTGGAAAGTAAGATCAGGATGAACCACTCTGGTAACCAAGTAATTGGTGATATTGGCATACCATGGGTGAAGTGTGACTCCAAATGATAAGAGATGCTCATCCGGGAAGTCCTCCTTGATTTCTCTATCACCCTCTCTCTCTAAATGAGTAAATTCCAAGTAGGAGAGATGATCAGTGATGACATTCTCACTTCCTTTATTATCATGAATTTTTAAGTCAAAATCTTGGAGTAAAAGCACCCAACGAATGACCCGTGTATTTTCATCCTTATTATTCATAAAATATTTTTGTGTTTCATGGTTAGTATAAAAAATTACTTTGTATAACACTAAATATGATTGGAATCTATCAAATGCAAAGACCACTGCCAACATCTCCTTCTCGTTGGTTGTGTAGTTGATTTGGTCTCCATTCAATTCTTGTCTTGAATAGTAAATTAGTTTGATGATATGATTCAGCCAATGTCCAAGTACTACCCCCACTGCATAATCTCTTGCATCACAAAAATCTCAAATTAATCCTCCCAATTCAAGTCAATAATGATAGGAACCTCAACTAATCTTGTCTTAAAGAGTTAGAAGGATGCAGTGCTTTTTTCATCAAATTTGAAGATAGCATCCTTTGAAAGAAGAATGGTCAATGGTTGAGCTATTTTCAAGAAGTCACAAATGAATCATCCATAAAAACCAACATGTCTAATAAAACTCTGAATGGATCAGATAGAAGTTGGAATGAGCTATTGTGAAATTACTTTAATCTTGGCTGAGTCAACTTCAATTAATTTCATAGAAATATAGTGGCCTAAGACAATGCCATTTTGTATCATAAAGCGTCACTTATCCTGGTTCAAAACTGGATCGGTTTTCTTGTAGAGTTCAAGTACTAATTCCAAATTTTTCAAGAAGGTGCTGAATGATTTTCCATATAATAAGAAATTTTCCATGAAGACTTCTAAAATATTCTCCACCATATCATGGAATATTGCCAACATACATCACTGGAAGGTGGCTGGAGCATTTCCTATTCCGAAATACATTCTTTGACAAGAAAAATTTTTAAACAAACATGTGAATGTACTCTTATATTGGTTTTCAGGAGTAATAGAGATTTGGTTATATCCAGAATAACCATCCAAAAATTAGTATAACTCATGCCCCGCCAATTTCTCCAACATCAGATCCATAAAGGGAGGTGGGAGGTGATCCTTCCTTGTGGATTCATGGAGCATTCAATAGTCTACACAAACTCTCCATCCCATGACTATTCTTGTTGGGATAATTTCATTCTTCTCATTGGAAATCACGGTGATACCCCACTTTTTGGGTACCACTTGTAGAGAACTCACCCATGGGCCATCAGAAATTGGGTAGATAATTCTGGCATCCAATAACTTGATCATTTAATTCTTCACTAACTCCTTCATTATGGGGTTTATCCGTCACTATGGTTGCTGAGGGGGATTTTATCCTTCCTCAAAAAACACCTTATGTGTGAAAATAGTGGGACTAATTCCCTTAAGATCATTGAACATCCAACCAATGGTTTGTTTTCTTCTCCTTATAACTTTTAAGAGTGCATCCTCTTGATCTTCTATGAGTGATGCATTGATGATTTCTGAAAGAGTGTTATCATCCCCCAAGTAACCATATTTTAAATAATGTGGGAGTGGTTTCAACTCAATCTATGGGGATTTAATAACTAAAGGCACAACCAGTTCAACTTAGGCCTACTCTAGCATATTTGGAATCACAGCTCGCAGCCAATAATGATTGCTCTGGATTATGATAAATTGCAGCTCCTCTAGTTCTTCTTCAGGTTGAATTTTTGTGAAAACCGGTTCATCAATGGTATATAAAAATCCCATTTCACTCTCCATTTGGCCAATGTGATCATTAACTATCGTCAATGCACAACATTCCTCGTGTTCCAAAATTTATGCTTTCTTAACAGCTTTGAGGAAATTATAGGATACCTTTTCTTATCCTACTCTTAAGATAAATTCTCCTTGGTGAACATATATCAAAACATTCCCCATAGCCAAGAAGGGTATTCCATGAATAAGATGTTCCTCTTAGTCTTCTTCAATGTCAAGTATAATAAAATCAGCAAGAAGAATTAGCCTTTTCTCTTTAACTAGAACATTATCAAGTAGCCCTTTATGATATTTAAGATACTGATCTTCTAGTTGTGACACCACACATGTCGGTTTGAGATCAGTCTTCCCCGGCTTCTTAAAGACTCCAAAGGGAATCAAGTTGAAACTAGACCCTAAATCACAAAGTGAATTTCCAAATTCACCAGATCCAATTGAGCAAGAGATTGTAAAACATCTGGGATCTTGTAGTTTTGGAGGAAGATAGTGTTGAACCACCAAAAAGCATTCCTTAGTGAGAGGGATGGTTCCCAAATCCTCCATATTCCACTTGTTTGCAAGGATATCATTCATGATCTTTATGTAGGTTTTCATTTGATTCAATACCTCTACAAATAAAATGTTAATGTAAAGTTTTCATAACACCTCTATGAATTTTCTAAACTATTGATCCAACTTTATAAACTTCATTAATTCAGGAAATGGAAAGGTGGGTTCATACAGTTTGACCACCTCTTTTCTTTTATCATGTGGGGCCTCCTTCTCCTTTGATAATCCCTTCAATGAGGGAGTCTCCTCAACTTCATCTTCTCTATCCAAAGAGGGTGTGGGTTAATATGTATTTTTAGATTTACCTTGATTTGTAGTTACATTATGGGGGAGATCCTTCCCACTCCATAAAGTGACAGTATTAGCCTCCTCATGTGGATTCTTTTCAGTATTACCTGGTAGTGTACTGGGTTGTCTTGAAGAGAGTTGATTGGAAAGCTACCCAATATGATTTTTAAGGCTTCTAATTGATGCCTCCTGATTCTGAAATCATGTCTTGGTGGTTGTAATAAATTTATACATCATTTCTCCCAAAATTGATGGGTGATCCTACTGGTGTTGTTGTACAGCTGGTTGAGGTTGTGTCTACCTTGGTGGTTTCATTGGATGAGGGTTTTGATACCCTTAATATTGGAAGGTTCCTTGATGAAATTGACTTCCATTATGCTATGTGGGATAAGGATTTTTAAACTACTACCGACCATATCCAGGTGGCCTCTATAATTAGGGATGAGGATGTTATTGTCATTGTCCCCAGCTCATGTTTGCTTTATATTTCCAAGCCGGGTTTTGGTATTGAGGGTAAATTTTTGGCCTTTGATTCTGAAAAAAATAATTCACTTCACTAGTGGAAGGAACGACACTTGTCCTTGGTCATTCTCCCGCAACAAGGTTGTCTCCACATTCACTTCATGCATGGTGATTAACAGTTTCAACTTGTGACATTGTTTTCAGATTCAATGCATCAATTCTCTTTGACATATAATTGAGTTTGGAAGTAAGCATCATAGTGGAATCAATGTTGTGCCTTCCTCTCTTCTGAGTTCCCCAATCTGAATGCCATTGAAATCTATTTTCCAACATATCTTCCAACAAGTCAAAGAGAACCTATAAAGATTTTCTCATAACAGTACCTCCAGTCGTTGCATCCCCTACTGATTTGGTGTTTGTAGTAAGACCTCCATAAAAATATTGGACTTCCATCCACAAGGGAAGTCCATGATTAGGTAATTTCCTCAACATTTCCTTTAAGTGCTCCCAAGACTCATATAGTGACTCCGACTCATGTTGTGGAAAGTTTTGAATCTCATTCTGTAATGTCATTGTCTTAGAGGGGAAAAATACTTGGACAAAAATTCATGGGCTAATGCATCCTAGGTGATGATGGAACATTGAAGAAATCCTTTAATCTAGTCCTTTGCTTTATCCCTTAATGAGAAGAGGAAAAAGCAAAGGCGAATGGCATCCTCAGACACTCCATGGTAACGAAATGTAACATATATTTCTAGAAAGTTGGATAGATGAGTGTTGGGGTATTCACTAGATAAACCTCCAAACTGGACTATTTTTTAGATGAGTTTCATGATGGATGACTTGATATCAAAATGATGGGCTTGAACTGGTAGTCCAAAAATACCGATATCCACCCCATGAATGGATGGTATCCCATAATCCATAAGATTACAGCATGGAGGTAGTTGTTCATGAGGCAATGGGGGTATAAATTGTTTCTCCAGTGGCAAATATCACTGCTGGTTCGGAGGTAAGTATGGATATGGATCTTGTGGAATGTATTTCTGGGGCTGTTGCGGTCCAAACCCTGGCATAAACTGAACCGGTAGTCATTACTGGTTCTGCGGCACATACTCCATAAAATTAGCTGGTTGATTCTGTTTTTTCTTATACTAAACATCCAATTGTTAGTTTCCATCAAGTACAAACTACTGCCCATATCTTTGGATTGTATATGATTCTTCTTCTTCCAAATTTTCTATGGGGGTGTTTTGGTTGTGCTCTCCCATAAGTGAATGATGTCTCATGGATAACATTCTTCCAATTTCTAGATCAAGCAGAAGTATTTTTGATGAATCGGCAGTCTTGGAATGCATGACCCAGCCACTCATATACCTATGGTCCTACACAACACCAAATGACACACCACATGTAAAAGGGAAAAGCCAAAAATAATTAAAAACATAAATGAGTTCAAGAAAGTATTTTCATAATTTTCAATTTATTTCAATTAATTAATTCAAATCAATTGAAAAAAACAATGTTAACAAACCTCCTCGGAAATGATGCCATAATTTTCTATCCTACCAGCTGAAGTTTTTATTTCGGAAACCCAAATCAAATTTCCCATTATTACTACTAGTATATCATAAGTGCGGGGTTGATCTACAGGGAGATTTGGGGTGTTCTTGCTTCTTGATTTGTGATTAATTAAGTGAATGTAATGAATTTTAAAATCGATACTCACTATTTATAGTAATTATTTTCAAAAGAGAAATTGATTAAACTCTTCCAAATCAAAGTAAATTAATATTTATAATAGAAAAATATTTAAACTGATTTTTTGATACTAAATGATAAATATGTTTTTGGGTTGTGGGTGTTTGTGTCGGTCATCAAGAATCATTTTTCTTATTGTGTTTTGTTGTTCATAATAACTCAAATCACTAGGTTTTTAATGTATCAGAACCCCCTTGGTCTGGTGAGTTCTGATTAAATCAATATACATCAATTTTGTGGTCTTGAATTTGATTCCTATTAATTTTATTAAAGACCGTACCTTACGAGACAACAAGTGAACCCAATGATCATGGGTGTACTTCATCGTAATTCACCTCAGGATCCCTAGAAACTCCATTATCTGTTTGATATGGGGTCTCTAGTGATATTCAACAAGTGGTATCTAGGGAACTATGATAGAAAAATGAACAACTTGAACAATTGAAAATTGATCGATTAATGAACCCACATTTTTACACATCCCCAACAAATGGGGAATTTATATACACATGGAGTAAATGATTACAAACAAACTTTTAATACCCAAATTGTTCGTTATAGTGGACATGGAAAGAGACAACCAATGATTACAAGATAAAAACTCCAAAATTTTCCTAGAATGAGTTCCAATATCTTCTTCCAACAAGAATTGTGTCCTCCAGATGATCCCCCCTTCTCCAAAAGTGTCCTACTCCACTTAATTGGTTGTCCCCCATCTTCTATGGTGGTTAGGGTTACAAATCCCAGGTCAAAGGTTGGGTAGGAGGGGTAGATAAGAGTAGGTGGTCGGATTTTGACAACTGCATGGTTACAGAGCACAGTTAGATAAATCATGTTCCAACCATGAACATGGTTTTGTCCACCATAAGAAGAGAACACATGTACCTAGATTGGTCTGTATGGTATGATAAACTGTGTGGATCCTGTGTGAAGGGTGTCTGTTTCAAAAATGCACCCCCACACGGTTTCCTGGGGAATCTGCATGGTTTTTCAAATTTTGTGGAGACCATGTGGGTTGTTTCTGCCTTCAAAAATACAAATCTTCTTGGACTTTGGTTCGGTGCTTGGCTTGGGTGACACAGGAGTGGAAAAAACCATGAAAAAGGGTCTAAATGCATCTAATTTCCATCTGAATCACCCATAAATGAAATTTATTCATTTTTATTTTTTTGGTGACAAAAATACCTATCAAGGCATAATTAAATTGTGAAAGATCATGAAAATCCATTCCCACAACTGAATTCAAGATACTTAACTAAATTGAAATTCCATATTCATAACAGTGCATCATTATTACAAACTTACAAGAATTTAAGGTGTAGTTGAGCAAGTGATTCTCTATAAAAGACTTTGGTTAAGTATCCAACATTATAAAGATCAATATCATGCATGATAGATAAAAAGGATACTAAGACTAAGTCAAATTTTATGAATTTTCTATATAGTTGATAGGTTTAGTATGGAATAATCCAAGAGGGAATTGTTTCTAGTGTCACATGGTATATATATTTCCAAAAAAAATTGTCCTAAAATAAATAGGAAAGTGAGAGAATGATTATAATCCCATACACTTATGAGATATGATCAACAATTTATTCCATGTTATATATAAGGATTGATATTTTATGCTCTTTAAGAATGATAGGTAGTTATCAAAATTATCTAGGGAAAAAATTAGACTTCTATTAAAACTATCCATAAGTATAATATATTGTTACTGATTTTTAGGTATTCCTAGACCCTTCATTTGATCGTTCTTTTGTTGAGGCTTGTTTAGGGGTACTTTGGTTTAAATTTTTAATTTTTTTGGAAGTTTAAGTGTTGTACACAGTTGGCGCATGGTTTTCCCAAACATTCCCCCAGTGTAAACCATAAAACCCTGGACAGTGGGGGTTTCAGGGTTATTTCATGGTTTGAAAAACCATACCCCCACATAGTAGAAACCAAAAACCCCAATATAGGGGAACATGGTTAGGGTGCACAGTTTTTCTAACTATGCGGTCATGCCCAACTAACCAGGTAAACATTTATTTTTTATTCCAAAAATTTATTAAAAAATATCGAAACCCTTTTTCATCCCTTGCTCGACCCTATCCTGACCTAAATAATTTTCCTTGGCTAGTAGGGATTTCTAGGGGTGATTTAGGATCCTCCAACCCCATTATTTAGTGGATTAAAGTGTGGAAGATCTTGTTCGATCTCCTCCGGGTAAGTGAATCTCCTCTTGGGTTTCTTCTCCTTCTCTCTCTTTCTCTCCTCCTTAGAGAGTATTAGATATTTGTGTTACTGATGGATCTAAGACAAATTTAAATGGATCTTGATTCTAGGTTTTATTTCTTGATCCCCATTTTTATTCTTTGTTAGTGGATCCTCTTGTGGTTGTTTATATTTAATTTTTTATTAAATGTAGGTGGTTCTGTTTGAGATTGGTCATATGATTAAACCATTATTTTCCTGATTTTTTTTCAATTATATTTAAATTGATTTTTTAAAACCCATTTTTATGGGAATTGGAATTATAATTTGATATAGAATGGATTTTGGGAAAACCCCTCAATTATAATGGAATTGTAATTCAGGACATATTTTCAAATTAATAGAATTGATAAATGATTTGAGAATTGATTTTATAAAATGTATTAAATTGAATTGATAAAAAACTATGATTGGGTTTTTATTGAAATTGTATGAATTAATGAAAATCCCATGTTTTGTTTTTAGAACTTAATTGGCATATTTAAATTGAAAATTAGAAAATTGAATTATAAATGACGAATGGTTTGAAATGAGATGATTTTCCCATTATTGACAGATTGAATGAGAACATGTGATCCTGGGTAGTTAGTGGGTTATTTGGGACAAGTGCACTAGATTTTTAATTACCTAGAAAAATATTGATGATGAAAACTATAAAAACCTAGTTAAACAGATATTATCCTCAATGCGATATTGATGAGTCCTATTCAGCTTGATCCCAACGGACATGTGTACACATATTTCTATGATCCATGATATGAGATGTGTAAGGATTTTATTACTAAAAAATAGTAAACCATGTGTAATATGACCATGGTTCTTATTGTGATTATTTTGAAATATATTCCATTACTGATGAAATTTTTTTACTCATGCCTAGTGATTTATAAAAACTATTTTATATAAAATGTTTATTTAAGCCATTTTGAATCATTTTCTATCATTTCAAAATAAAAGCATCTTTTGTTTTAAATCTGAAAATATATTATTCCATGTCCTATTTTATTTAAATTTAAATCATTATTTTTCTTATTATTATGGTATAATTTTATGAAACACGTGGTGAGACCCTACTGGGATTTATAGCTCACATTATACCTTTTCATTCAGGCCTTTGAAGATTTCCTTCTACCATGTCTGAGAAAAGGTAAAGTATTGCAGGAGGTGGTGGATATTCTTAATCCTTTGGGATTAGAGTGATGTATCCTTTTGGATTTTTTCTTTCTAATGAGTACTTGATGATGTACTGTTTTGGGTTTTTGATATACCTGTTTGGTTTCTAGTACTTTCTCTATTTTGGAGTGTTGAGCATACTGACATGTTTCCTTATCTTCCACTATTTTTTTGGTATTTTTGTTCTCTGATTTATCTTGAATGAGTCCATGTGGTAATCTCTAACTCATGTGGATCATGAAATCCATTTGGGATATGTCAGTTCCATCTCAGGTATTAGGGTGCCAGGGTATCTAGGATGGTTCGTGTTAAAGTGGTATCATAGGTGCAAGTTAAGATTTATTCCTTGATGTTAATATGTAGATTGTGATATATTTTCAAGACTTATGAGGTACTTTATAGTGATTTATATAGTGACCTAAGACTTTTACACATATTATTAAATTATTTTAAGCATAATTAAACATCAAATTACAATACAAGGATCATAAATCTAGTGTCTTGGATATTAGGTACATAATTAAACATCCTGATTCCAAAATAAGAACATATTTTATTTAATATTAATAAATATCTCGTAACTTCCTTTGAGCCCTTATAAATACATAGCATAAACTGGGGATAACATAAACAAAGGGATGATTTAAAGTCCATTAAGGTAATAAACATAAGAATAAATCTTAGCAAATGGTTGGAAGGTATAACATAATGATATATAAAGGCATGGAACATTATTAAATATAAGGAATCATAAAATGGGGAATATAATCATGGATTCATAGTAATGTTTCAGCAACATAAAACATGAATTTATAATGATTCAAGGCTCGTTTCATATAGAGGATCATAATTCAAGGATAACCACCAAGATCATTACACATGGAGCACGAGTCAATGTAAACCACTAAGACCATTGCACATAACATCTCATGAGACTAAACATTACCCAAATAATTGGAGTAAAATCTGGGTGCACCCATCATAACATGTTCTTGAATGTTTTTTCCACATAAATAATCATACATAAGAAATCAAACATAAACATAAGGGTTACCCATGGAAAGAATTGGGAATCATAATCTTGTCAAAATGCATAATAAATGGGTGTATCATAAAAGTGTCCATGAAATAAAGGAATTAAATCATACATGGACATTGATAAATAAAAATAGGCATATATCATTATTAGTGATGTCAAACTGAAGTTATAACATGTAAAAAGAGTATTTAAGAACCTTTGGAATTAACACATTTTAGTGCAGTTTAAGGAAAATATTAAAGAGCATTTAAAGTAGAAAAGGGAATAATATTATATATAAAATAAAAATTTTAACAATAAATTTTTCATAATAAAACTATTTATTATAAAAAAATAATTTTGGATTAAAATATATTATATAGTTCAATTGAAATTGGGTAAGAATTCAAGAAGTTCCCTTAAATCGAGCTTTCTTATCGGGAAGAATTTAGTATGGGACCTTTTAAAAACATGTATATCCCCCAAAAAATAAGGACGAATGGATCTTGATACATGAATTTGGATCATATACATAGAATTTAGAATATTTAAATAAAAATATAAAATAATTTCATTTGGGTAAAAATGGAAAAAGAGTAACATGAAGTAATAATAGAGGTTTGGGTTGAATCTCTTACCGTAAGTCTGAAGGTATTCCTCACCTGATCTTAATGTCCTGGATAATAAAATTACATTCATTAATTAATAATTCCATAAACTTTTATACATTTATTTATTTATTATAACATTATAAAGTACATTTAGGGCATTTTTTATCGGTTAATAGGTTCAGTTTCACCATTTTGGAGTGTTGGTTTCCTTGGTTTTCATGATCGGTTTACTTATATACATGTCTGAAAGGTCATATAAAGTGGTGGTAATTATCTATAATTGAACTTATAAGTTATTAATGATATTAAATAGGTTAAATTAGTCTTATATATCATTTGTTTTTATGCAATGAGGATGAATCATTAGATAATTAGTTAATGATAATTGTTTGGGTTTATTTTGGCGGTTTTCGATCACAATGAACTCATTTTGTTTTATAAATTTATATCAAGTGTAAAAAATGATTCTAGAACATTAAATAATATATAATAAATATATTAATATTAGGTTTAACCATAAAAATGGTATCATGACCTTCCTTGAATAAGGTAATGAAAATTGAAAACTTCGTCGTCCTTGAATGTGATAAATTAACACATCACGAATGATGTTTTCTTTTTTAGTATAAAGGGAGAGGGAAAGAGATATGATGATGAATTATTCCATTAGCACAACAAAATTATAGTATATTTAATTTAATTTAGTTATCATACCATTTAGATGTTGGGAGGTGAGTAGAGAAAATGAAAATAAAGTAACTTGAAAAGAAATTAAAAGAAAAGGAAGAGGGTTTTACCTCTTGATTCATTCTTCTTAAGAACCTCCTTAGGGGATTGGTTTTGGTCATTTATTAAGAACAAAATATCGTTGTTGTTAGGGAGGGGATTGTGAGGAGTTTTTATATGAATTTGGACATGTCTCAATTCTTGATAGGTGTGAGGAGAGGAGGTGGTGAGGGGTGGTATTTATAGAGGAGCAGTGGGGTGTTTTCTCATTATTTTAATCATTAGTTTATTATTTTGGCTAAGGAATATGAAATTTTTTAGAATTATAACAAAAAATATTAAAATAATTAAATGTTGTTCTATATTTTGGGATTAGATCAGCTATAAATCATCCATGACTCCATAATTCATGTATTTAGTTTTTATTGTAAATTATCATATTTTACTATTCACTAAAATTCAAATATTTTAGAAAAATCTCAAAAAATAACCCTAACCATTTATTGATTTGTAGATTTCAAAAATGAAATCCATTTTATAAAAATACATTTATAAATTTTAAAATTTTAATTTTTAATTAAAATCATAATTTACTCAAAAAATACAAATTTTAAAATTAAAACTGATTTTATAACACTTTGAAAAATTAAATAAGGCCACAAAAAATTATCTTATAATAATAAAACATAAAAATAATAATTTAGGAATACATTTTATGAATATAAATTTTCTTTTAAATTACTAAACTAATCATAAAATTGTAATTAAATATTTATGACTTAAAAAATACCAATGATTTTTTAAAATTTTTATTTACTTATACTATGATATAATTATATCATATTGTAACTTATAAGATGGATATATTTTATTTATACTTTCATTGGTGAGGTTACTATTCAATTTTCTGGTTTACTATTCATATAGTTCATGTTACTATTTCAAAGTTCAAGTTACAATTCCTTTGGTATATGTTCTTTAACTTCTAGAAATTACCTTTATTTCATTAATTGTTCATTTATAAAGTTTGTATTGTGTTATTAATGTAATTTTATGTGATTATTCTATATTAAATAATTATAAGAAGAGAATTTTCATTGATAGAATTCAGGGTCTTTACATTATTCCCCCTTATAAAATTCCACATCAAAATTTTATTTTACATCTTATGTTGAAAATAGGTGTGGTTACTTTTCCTTCATCAATTCCTCTGGTTCCTATGTTTTCTCTTCATAATTATGGTTCTTCCATAATAATTTGACTAGGTGAGTAGTCTTATTACATAGAACATTATCTCTATGATCCAATATCTTCACTGGCTACTCCTCGTAATAAAGACCATTCTCCAATTGTATCACCTCTTAATTCAGTACATATGAGGGATCTAGTATTTATTTACTCAGGAGGGATATGTGGAATACATCATGTACTTGAGACATAGTTGGTGGAAGTGCTAGTCGATAACCCACAGCTCCAACATTATCAAGAATTTCAAAGGGGCTTATGTACCTAGGACTTAGCTTCCCTTTCTTTCCAAATCGCATGATCCTACTCTATGGAGATATGTAAAGGAATAAAATGTCTCCCACCTTTTACTCTAGGTCCCATCGATGATTGTATACATTGCACTTTTTTCGACATTGGGAGGCCTTGATGTGTTGTTGGATGGCTTTCACCTTATCCACCATTTCTTCAACCATTTCAGGTCCTAACATCTTAAGTTTATTGACTTCATCTCTGGATGAAGGTATTTTGAACCTTTTCCCATAAAAGGTTTCATATGGATCCATTTGGATGATTGAGTGGAAACTATTATTGTAAGAGAACTCAACAAGAGTAAGATATTGGTCTCATCCTCCTTTTAAGTCCATATAACATGATCTCAATATGTCTTCTACTATCTGAATAGTTCACTCAAATTTTCCATCATTTTGAGGATGATAGGCTGTACTGAAGTTCAGCTCAGTGCCTAGAGCATGTTAGATATTTTTCTATAACTTTGAGGTGAATATCTAATCTTGATCAGATACAATAGATAGTGGTACACCATGTAGCTTTACCACTTCCTTGATATATATCCTTTCAAGTTGATTCAGTGAAAATTCCTCTATAATTGTGATAAAGTGAGTAGTCTTTGTAAGACGATCCACAATAACCCATACAGCACTGTTTCCTCTTGATGTCTTTGCAATTAAAGTGACAAAGTCTATGGTGGTGTTCTCCCACTTCTATTTTGGTATGGAAAATGGTTGCATCACCCCTTTTTAATTTTTCCTTTCATCCTTCACTTACTGACATACTAGGACATTTATGTATATTCATCGATCTCCTTTTTCATATTGTCCCATGAAAATTTCTCCCGGAGATCTCGATACATGTTTGTTCTCCCTTGGTGAATAGAGAAGGTCGATCTATGTACAACATTCAGAATCTCTTTATTTCTCTTTAGATTGGATGATACACATAGTCATGACCCAAATCTTATAACTCAATCCCCATAGATCTTGAACTCAGAGGATTTCCCATTCTTGACAGCTTCTACCTTTTTCTGAATTTTCACATTATTTCTTTGAGTATCCTTTATTTTCTCCATAATGGATGGTTGAGAAATCATTTGAGAAAGGATTGATGATTTTCCTCCCCCAGTTACTCCCATATCCATCCTTTTTAAGTCTAAGAAGATTTTATCCTTCTCAATTTTCATCATTAATAAATATGCAGGATCCTTTCTACATAGATCATCTGCCACCTTATTTGTCTTACTAGGATTGTAGTAGATTGAGAAGTCGTAATACTTGATGAGCTCTAACCATCTTCACTGGTTCATATTATGATTCTTCTATGTTAATATATATTTGATACTCTTTTGATCATTATATATCTCACACTTCCCCTGATAGAGATAATGTCACCATATTTTCAATGTGAAGATGATAACCGCAAACTCCAAATCATGCATAAGATAGTTTTTCTCATGAATTTTCAACTTCCTTAAGGTTTAGGACACCACTTTATCATTTTAAATCAGTACACAGCCTAATAATTTCTTTGAATCGTCATTGTACACCACAAAGAGTTCTCCACTTGTCCTGAGTGTGAGTATTAGCATAGTGATAAGCCTCTTTTGAGCTCCTTAAATCTTTCCTCTAACTCTTGAGTCCATAGAAACTTCACTCCCTTCTGTATAAACTTTGTCATTGGGTTTAAAAATCATAATAAGTTGTTTAAAAATCCTCGGTAATAACCAGCTAGGACAAGGAAACTATATATCTATATTATAGAAGTTGTTCTAGGGAACTCTTCGATTTCCTTTGTTTGGGAAGGGTCCACATATATCCCTTTACAGGTAATAAAATTCCCCAATAATGATACTTCCTCCATCTATAACTCACTTTTATTGTACATTTCATAGAGTTTCTCCCTTCGCAGAGTCTTCAACACAGTATTCAAATGCTTCTCATGTTCCTCCTTTGTCTTGTAGTATATAATAATATCGTCAATAAAGAGTGCCACGAATTTGTCGAGGTAATCCCTAAATACTCTATTCAATAAATCCATGAACATTAACGAAGCATTAGTGAATCCAAATGGCCTCACTATGAAATCATAGTGTCCATACCTCATTTGAAAGGTATTCTTGGGAATATATTCTTTCTTCGTCTTTAATTAGATATATCCCAATCAAAGTTCCACCTTATAGAAATATTTGGACCCACATAGTTGGTCAAACAATTCATCTATCTAATGAAGGGGATACTTTTTCTTTATCGTGATTTTATTGAGCTCATGATAATGAATGCAGAGACACATTGATCCATACTTATTCTTGAAAAATAGGTCTAGTGCGCCCCATGGTGAAGCACTTAGTAATATAAAACCCTTGTCCATATTCTCCTACAATTGCTTCTATAGTTATTCTAGCTCAACGTTTTCAATTCTATAAGATGTTTTTGATATAGGCAGAGATCCATGAATAAGTTCAATTGAGAACTAAACCTCTCAATCAGGAAAAAGACAAGGAAATTCTTCAGGGAATACATCAATATAATCCCTCAAGATTGGCATGTCTTTGAGCATGGTCATCTCTTTTGTCTCAATCATTTGAGCAAGATATGCTTTCTCATAAGGCAGTTATATCCACACTTGAGATGAAGATTCTGAAGGAGATTCATATTCCTCCTTACACTTGTAAATAATTGGAGGATGCTTTGGGATGTGAAGAGTGACCTACCTTTCCCAATAGTTGATGTTATATTTGTATAAAGATAGTCAATCCATGCCCAAAATAGCATAAAACTGCACCAAAGGAAGTATGAAAATATTTTTTAGGATGTTCAGTCCACAAACATAAATCGAGGAGGAGTTATGTACTTTGGATTCAATAATTTACCCATTATCTATTCTAATAGATAACCCAACATCTATATTTTGAGGCGGTGTTTGAATAGTTCTACTAAACTTGAAATATATTAAATAATGAATATAACTATAATCAAATAGTATGTTCACTATTCTTGAATGAATAACCAGCATACATATCACCACATCACTGTTCGGCTCCACCTCAATAGTAGTGATAGCATATTTCCTTCCTTGTTACCTTAGAGGCTGTATTTGATTTCCTCCAACAACCCTAGTATTAGGGTATTGGTTTGAAAAATTCCCATGTTACTTGAAGTTGAAACACTACACTACAGGCTGAGTGTTGATCTGAGCCATCCTTTTTTCTTCCACATTAGTGGAATTCTTCATGTACCTTTGGAAGTTCTTTTCTAGATTCCCTATTCTTCCATATTTGAATCATTTTCTAGTTCCCTTTATAAAGTTCACAGGATACTTCTTCCCACAATTTTTACATGTGGGATATTTGATCTTCTTTCCATCATGGGATTTATTTGTTGATCCACTCATATTAGATTCAATTTTCCACTTTTTTCACTGATCCCACAAGACCATGGAGGGTATCTGATATCCATTTCATCCTTTAGGGAACAATGGACAATCTCCTCATAATTTTCTAAGTCTCGAATCACCAAAAAATTTCATAGACACGGATTCAGTCCACTAAATAAGTGATCCACCTTACTTTCAGTGTTCATGATAATGAAGAAGGTGTATCATGGAAGCCTTGTAAAGTTTTTTTATATGCCCTGATAGACTCATCCTCCTTCTTCTTAATTTTTAGTAACTATCTTTCCATCTTGAGATAGATGGTTCATGGAAAATATTTATTGAAAACATTTTCTTGAACTCCTCCCAATATATGGAATCAATTTCAACCTTGGACTTCCTATTTTTTGATCTGTGTCCACCACTGATTAGCTTACCCATCAAAACAATAAACTTTCAATATAACTTTCTCTTCTTCCAAGCACTAGATGATAGAGAATATCTTTTTCAATTGAGTTGATCCATTGCTCCATGAGAAGGGGGTCAGAATATCCACTAAACATTAGAGGTTTTATCCAATTTAAATATTAAACAACAACTTTATCTTTACTTGGAGAAGGAGGGTGTTCCACATGATTCAAGATATTATTCATAACTTGACCTAGCTGAGTAATTACTATCATAAAGCTTTGATCACCCATTCCCATCATATTTGGAATATCATTAAGTAAATCAACACACTTTCTATCACATTGATTGTTGGCATATGTTCTTATATTTCTCTCTATTAACTATGAAAAATAAAGTGCAATTAGGGGGATTGAATACTTAGCTAATAAGAATAAACATGAAACTTTAAACATAAAAGAATAAAATCTTAAAGGAAAATAATATCCTAACATTTGATTCCCTAGGTTTCAATCTAGGTTATCCATGATCTGTTTCCTAAAATATATTCTTATGGGCATTTTATTTATTCCCTTAATAATGTTTTGTAATGATATTATGAATTTACCAAAGCATATCCTCCAAGAGTGTAAAACCAGGTGCGTAGTAAGGCATGTTTTCATGTACTAGGTTACCCTGAGTCAGGACCAGAACACCTTGTCATGGTTGTTACTCCTAGTTACATCTGTTCTATAACCACTTCCACTTGTAGTATCCAGTTAGGGATGTATTTTCTTGATAAATTAATTAATATATACTTACCAAAATATAGGGATATTTTCTTAGACTTAGTCTTCTTCCTAAGGTTCTTACTAAAGTTATCTAGTCCTAATATCCAAAAATAACTAATCTTTCCCTCTGATACCAACTATAGAAACCAAATCCTTCTACACATGTTATTATATTATTTTAAGCATAATTAAACATCAAATTATTAGCCAAGGATTGTAAAGTCTAGTGTCTTAGAGATTAAGTACATAATTAAATATCATGACTCCAAAATAAGAACATCCTTTATTTAATCTTCATAAGGATCCCCTAAATTCCTTTGATCCCTTACATCGATATAGGATAGCATAGGGATAACATGAACAAAGGGATGAGTTAAAATACCATTAAGAGAATAAACATAAGAATAAAGCTTAACACATGGGTTAGAAGGCATAACATAATGATATAAAAAGGCATGGAATGTTATTAAATATAAGGAATCATAATATGGGATCATATAATCATGGATTAATAGTAATGTGGCAGTAACATAAAACATTACTTTATCACGAGTCAAGGATCGTTGCATATAGAGGAGCATGAGTCAAGGCTAACCACCAAGACAGTTGCACAAAACATCTCATGAGACTAAACATTACTCAATGCATCGGAGTGATTGTAATGGCCCGGACCTCTCCGGTCGATTACTTTGTAAAAACGTTTTTTTTATGTGGTCAATGCGGCAGACATCAAAAATAATAATTATTATTAATAATAAATGGTGACGTGTTAATAAATTTTTTTTGGGGTTTTGTTATAAGTGTTATACTATAATTATAATAATAATGTTGGTTTTTTTTATAGATCTGGTAATAATGATTTAATGAGAATTATGTTTTGAATTAAATGCAATGAGATTTGAGATATGAGAATAAATTAAAGATGTTATGATAATTGTGTAAAAATAAATAAATAAAGGTTTAAAATAAATTTGGGGCGTGCCACAAGGAGAGAGAAGATGAAAAATATAATAATATGAAATAAAAGGGGAGGCGCACCAACAAAATAAAGATTGGAGAGAGAAAATAAAATTTATTGAAAAATAAATATAAGAGAGAGGTGCCACTTTTTGTGGGAGAGAATCTTGGGAGAAAGAATTAATAAAGATTGGAGAGAGGGAGGAGTTATAAGATATTAATGGGAATAAAATTAAGTGTGAAATAAATAGTAAAGGAGATAATTGGTGATGAATTTCCAGCATGAAAAATGACAAATGGTGATTGATTGGAGTTAGAGAAATAAATAAATAATTAATTAATAAAATATTGTTATCATTTTTTTTTTTTGATAATAAAACACTTTTTCACAATAACTTCTTCGTGCGACCTTGGTTTCACGAACCGTCAGTGGAAGTGCGACCCTGACTACGAGACGAAAATTATGAGTCCAATATTGGATGTCTTTTTCGGGTTTTCAGATTGGGTACCCGAAACGCTCATGAATTAATAGATTTAATATTGTTATTATTATGGGATCTTGTATCCAACGTATCTCCCTCATACGGTATCGGATTGACGATCTGTCAGTGATAGTGTAACCCTAAAATTATGACGGTCATTTTAAGACCATTAATGAGCTACTTTTATGAATCATGCCTCGGGTCAACAAAACACCACATATTGATAGAATTATCATTATTATTAAAACGCGTGGAAACTGCATGACGTGTTGTGTGTTAACCAATCAAAACATGTAACGTATGTACGGTCACATCGTGTATTCATTAATGCACGATGAATACGGATTTACCTATTCGTTGCCTATATAAGAACTAGGTCATGTTTTATCTTCCATATCGATCGCTTCTTTGTCGCACGACGACGCTCTTGGACGATCGAGAAGTATTCCTCCTCTAACTTCTTTGTCCGAGCTCCGAATTACGATCCGTCAGTGGCCACAGGATCGTAGCGACGAGACGAAGCTTCTAAGCCCGGACTTGTCACCTTTCCTTCCGACCTTCCTTCTCCAGCTTCCATACTAGGAGTCGTTTGTCGGGTTTGGCGAAGGCGGAGGACACCGAAGGACGTCGTCGGAAGCGACGTGATCGGGACCTTTTGAGGTAGGGGTTTACCTTCGTCTCTCTTTTTGGTGCAACATGCGGGGTGGGATATTTTTCTTTTGTTCCATGGGATGCAGTTGAACTTTAAATAAAGATAATAACCGGATAAAGAAGGGTTTGGGGTTTTGTGCTGTTTCTTTTGCCTTTCAGTTTCTTTATCTTCCGATTGTGATTTTGGATTAAAAGGCCTTTGCCTACTGAAAATCAAGGTCGTTGGTGGCCTTTGCGTGCGCAATTGATATCTGAATTGTTTGTGGTTGGTTTTGTTAAAACATGGAAAATGGATAAGCACGTAAAGACTGGCTGATTAAATGAGAATGAAAACCTTGTGTGATCACCCCGATTGAACAAAGTTGGAATAATGAACATGTTGGTGGTTTGGTTGTTTTGTGGAAAATGCCTTTATTTATGAAAAGTGTTTTGATTATGAAAAGTGTTTTGAAGTAAAAGGTGTTTTCAAATACGGAAATGTTTTGTGTGTGGAAAGGGTTTTATGTGTGGAACTCTGAAATAAATGAATGATGGAATGTTGTATGGTTGTGATAATCTATTGTAAATGAAATAGCATGTGGTTGCTTGCGTTTTAACTAACCTTGGTTGTGGATGGTAGGGATATGTTTGTGAAGATTTTGTATGGATGTTAGTTGCCCAGTAGTAATAATTTATTAAACCATTGCATGAAACATGAAAACCTAAATGGGGTTGGGGGATGATTGTTTGGTTGTTGATGCATGCTTCGTGGTAGCAGTGCCGAGGCACATGCTCAGTTTCTTTTTTTTTATAAGCCATAGGTTGGGCTGTGTGTTTGGTATATGTATATATATAATTGTATCTTTGTGTTTTGTCGCACCACACCCATGTCAAGAACCTAGTGCCGAACTCTCCCATTTTATGGGAGAGGGTGTTCCCCCTTAGTTACTAGCTCCTTCCTGCTCCTTCTTCCATAGGCTATGATGGCTTGAGGTGACCTTACACCCAAGACTCTTCGGGTAGGTCTCGGAGGCTGTGATGGCTTGAGGTGACCTTTAGCCCAAGACTCTTCGGGCAGGCTTACCGTTCCCAAGAACCTTCGGGATGAGGCCCAGGTGTCTGCGGGCGGGTTAGTGGTTGTGGCCCAGGTGTGTGCGGGCGGGATGCGTGGTTTGGCCCAGGTGTGTGTGGGAGGGAAGAGTGTGGTAGCGTCAGGACGTTTGTCGTTAGGAAGAGCAGCATCTAATTAAGTGGGAAATGGTGCGGGGTACCCAATACTTTTGTTCTATATATATACTAAACTTGTTTTTGTTACTTGGTGAGTGTGACCTGTGAGGCTGGGTGGATAGTTTTTCCTTGTTAGTTTCTGGTTCTTCTGTTTTCTCACGGGACCTTAGGGTGTCTCCCCACTTGTGCACGAGAGCTTTAGGTTCTCTACTGAGTATACTTGTATGCTCACCCTACGTTGTTTCAGGTTTTCAGGAGGACTACCAGGGCCGTGCGGGACCCTACTAGTCAGGCAGTGGGAGCTGTGCAGTTGCTGTTTTCTTGTTTTTCTTTTGGTACTGTACTCACTTGTACTTTGAGATTATTTGTACTTGTACCTGTTTTAGTTTATTTATACATGCATATGGGACTGGTTTGGGTTTCTTTTCAGCACCTTTGTTCTTTTTCCTTTTTGGTGGTTGACTTTTCCTATTTCCGATCCTAACTATAAAAAGGGTAATGCCTCCCATGATTGAAAAAAAAATAAACTCATACCCTTGGTGCTAGTCGCCACCCCGGGGCCTACTAGAGGCGGGACTCGGGGGGTCATTATCTCCCTTTCACCATTGCCAGCTCAGGAGGGGCATCTTTGATGGAAGGGAGTCGTGACAGAATGGTATCAGAGGAATGGTTGAGAGATAGGATGGAGTCTGGAGTTAGGCACAGTGAGGATTTCATGGGATGGTAGGGAAACAGTGTTAGGTGATCTTGGTGTGTGACATAGGCCAGGGAAGACCGGCTAGGACATGGGATTTTAGGGCCCCCCGTGATCCGATGCAAGGACTCTGAGCCTACCGAACAACCAAGTGAGGCTACATTGATTTTAGGGTAGAAACCCTAGGAAAGGTACATGCATCATCATGTTTGTGTTTTACTTGATTTGGGGCGTTCTGGGAATAAAGTAAAATGATAAAATGAACCCTTGAGGAATCTCCTTACTACTCGGGCTTAGGTTTTCCTTGTTTACCGTACAGCTATGGCACCTGGACGGCGTTCTCAGGTGGCTCAGGCTGCCGAGGCCCAGCAGGTTCAGGTGATCGATCAACTGAGGATCGATCAAGAGGAGGAAGACAGCCAGTGGCAGAAGACCCTCCGTTCTTTCCAGCGTCAGACTCTCAAGAAGTACGAGGGAAGTACTTCGGACCTGGAGACGGAGGGGTGGCTTGAAGAGCTAGGGATCGCTTTTACCTTGATCCATGCTCCGAAGGAGTACTGGGTCCCCCTAGCGGTCAGTCAGCTGAGAGGCGCGGCGCGCCAATGGTGGATGCTCTACCTCGGGGAGAGGAAGGAGGCAGAGATTCCATGGGATGACTTCGAAAAGGAGTTCCGAGAGGAATTCCTTTCTTCTTTGATCAAGGCGGAAAAGCGTCAGGAGTTGCTCTCCCTTCAGCAGGGGAGTATGACTGTTCGAGAGTTGGGAATTAAGTTCAAGAATCTCCTACGCTTTGCTCCGGAACTCTTTCCGGATGAAGAGTCTCGGGCGATACGTTTGGAAGAGGCGCTTCATCCTTCGCTCCAGTATGCTGTGACCCCCTTCACCCTTCCGACATACTTAGCCGTACAAAAGAAGGCGGAAGTTGTAGAGAGGATGCACTTGCAGGGAGGTGCACCCCGAGAAGGGATCCAGGCGAGTCCGTCGAAGGGGAAGGCAGTCAGTAGCAGACCTCCTGCGACCGGACCTTCCAGGTTCAGGCCGGTGGGGTGCAGGCCCCAGCGGTTCCAGTTCAGGTCTTCAAGCCCTCGTCCTTCCTTCTCGAGTCCTGGATTGAAGTGTTTTTCTTGTGGAGGTTTCGGTCACATCCGGAGTCAGTGCCCGACCAGAGATCAGCACGGTGGAGGTGGTCAGGATCCGTACCCGCCTCAGCAGCAGTTGCCGTCGAGGCCCTTTCAGCAGCAGCAGGGCCCTCTGAGGGTAGACCCTGTAGGAGGAGGCCGATCTCAGGGTTCTCCTTAGGGACCTCGACCAGGGCATGGTCGGGGAGGCGGTCGACATCAGAGAGGCAGAGGAGCTGGGCGTGGACAGTTGCACGCAGCAGAGTTGGCAGCTCCAGCAGGACCAGAGGTGGTACGAGGTACGATCTGTTTGTTCAGCACTCTTGTTTCTACCTTGTTCGATTCAGGAGCTTCGCACTCTTTTGTTGCACCCAGTCTAGCCCATGCTTTGGGTCTAGATGTAGAGAGACTTTCTATACCCCTGGTACTGAGTACGCCTGTTGGAGGTCAGACCCGTTTGTCTTGTGTTTGTCGGGGATGCGAGCTGACGTTGGGACCACATCGGTCCATTGGAGATCTTCTTTTGCTACAGATGCAGTCATACGACGTCATCTTAGGCATCGACTGGCTGTTCTCTATTAGTTCTGTTATCGACTGATTCCGGAGAAGAGTCGTGTTCTCCGATATGGATGGACAGCGTGTGACTTTTGTTGGCGAGAGGAGCTATCAGGTGGGAAGTCGGCATGTGAAGCCTCTCTTTTCTTTGTTGGGTGGGATATCAGCGGTTCCAGCTGATACAGAGATGATGAATGTTCCAGAAATTGTTGGGGAATTCCTCGATGTCTTTCCCGAGGAGGTTGTGACTCTACCCCCTCGACGTGATGTTGAGTTTGGGATAGACTTATAGCCAGGTGCCCGTCCAATCTCGATGGCTCCTTATTGGATGGCACCTTCGGAGTTGCGGATTCAGATTGACGATCTGATGGAGAAGGGTTTTGTTCGACCCAGTGTGTCGCCATGGGGTGCTCCGGTTCTGTTCGTGAAAAAGGCGGATGGTGGTCTCAGGCTATGCATAGACTACCGGAGGCTGAATCAGGTAACGGTCAAGAACCGTTACCCCCTTCCGAGAATAAATGACCTCTTCGACCAGCTGAGGGGAGCATGTTGGTTTTCTAAGATTGATCTGCGGTCGGGATATCATCAGCTGAGGGTAAAAGACAGTGACATCCCAAAGACAGCTTTCAGGTGCAGGTATGGGCACTTCGAGTTTTTAGTGATGTCGTTCGGGGTTACGAATGCACCAGCTGTGTTCATGCGTCTTATGAACTTTGTCTTCCGAGAGTTCCTGGACCAGTTCATTGTTGTGTTCATCGATGACATCTTGATCTACTCAAGATCAAAGGAGGAGCACGTTGAGCATCTCAGGGCTGTCTTAGAAGTCCTTCGGCACCATCAGCTTTATGGAAAGTTGTCAAAATGTAAGTTCTTGATGCAAGAAGTACACTTCCTTGGGCACGTGGTGTCTCAGCATGGAGTGTCAGTGGACCCGTCGAAGGTAGAAGCAGTTGTTTTTTAGACAGCACCCAAGAGCGTGGCAGAAGTTCGTAGTTTTCTGGGGTTGGCTGGATACTATTGGAGGTTCGTCTCGGACTTCTCTCGAGTTGCTGCTCCGTTGACAGCTTTGACTAGGAAGAATCAGGTCTTCCTGTGGAATGAGCAGTGCCAGGAAGCTTTCGACTACCTGAAGGAGAAGTTGGTTAGTGCTCCCATCCTTAGGTTTCCAGAGGAAGGATCCTTGTATGAGGTGTTTTGTGATGCCTCTGGCCTTGGCTTGGGATGTGTGATGATGCAGAAGAAGGGTGTGATCTACTATGGGTCTAGGCAGTTGTGTCCTCACGAGCGGAACTATGCCACCCATGACTTGGAGCTTGCAGCAGTAGTGTTCGCATTGAAGCTGTGGCGACATTACCTCTTTGGGGAGCGCTTTGTGGTCTTCACCGATCACAAGATATTGTGCTATATATTCTCCCAGCATGACTTGAACATGCGACAGCGGAGATGGGTCGAGTTTCTCCAAGACTACGACTTTGAGATCTCGTACACTGAAGGTAAGGGAAATGTTTTGGCTGATGCCCTGAGCAGGAAGCCGCATCAGGAAGTGGTTCGGGAATCTGCTGATGCTTGGAAGGTGATGGGGGAGTTGGCTGCCTTGCACTTGGATGCGAGGGTGGAAGGTGCTAGAGGCTTCTTGTTTCAGATGACGGTACAATCCTCTTTGTTGCAGCAAGTGGAAGAGTCTCAGTGGGGAGACCCTGAGGTGGAAGTGTTGCGGGATCGTGTCGATCAGGGGAACGCTCCAGAAGGATGGTCGGAGGACAGCCGATATCAGATTCTCTTTCATGGAAGGTTGTTTGTTCCAGAGGTGATGCGTGATGAAGTCCTTCGTATGTTCCATAGCTCAGCCTTGGCAGTACATCCAGGTGTTTCGAAAATGTACCAAGGCCTGAGGGGACAGTTTTGGTGGCCCGGGGTGAAATGGGCAGTGGCAGAGTTTGTGGCTAAATGCCTGGTGTGTCAGCAGGTGAAGGCTGAACACCGCGTTCCTGGTGGTTTGTTGCATCCTTTAGATGTTCCCGAGTGGAAGTGGGACGACGTCTCGATGGACTTCGTCACAGGACTACCCAGAGCTCAGGGCGGGCATGATGCTATCTGGGTAGTGGTGGATCGACTGACAAAATCTGCTCACTTCTTGGCCATCAAGGAGTCAGGACCTGTGAGTACCTTAGCACAGAGGTACGTGGATGAGGTGGTGCGTTTGCATGGAGTTCCGAAGACTATCGTCTCAGATCGGGACACTCGGTTCACCTCACGAGTCTGGAAGGGGTTACAGTATGCTTTTGGCACCCAGCTACGCCTTAGCACTGCTTTTCACCCTCAGACTGATGGACAGACAGAGCGGACTATCCAGACATTGGAGGACATGCTGCGAGCATGTGTTCTGGATTTCGGAGGATCATGGGTACGACACTTGCCTTTAGTAGAGTTTTCCTACAACAACATCTTCCACTCTACTATCGGCATGGCTCCTTTTGAGGCTTTGTATGGAAGACCATGTCGTTCACCCTTTTGCTGGGAAGAGGTTGGTGAGACTGGTACTCTTGGACCAGAAGTAGTGCAGAGCACCACGAAGAAAGTCCAGCTAGTGCGGGAGAGGATGAAAGCAGCTCAGGATCGGCAGAAGTCTTATGTTGATCGTCGGAGGAGGCCCTTGGAGTTCGAGGTGGGAGATCATGTGTTCTTGAAGGTTTCCCCTCGACGGGGGCAGCAGAGGTTCGGAAAGGGGAGTAAGCTCTCCCCTAGGTTCATCGAACCTTTCGAGGTGCTGAGGCGAGTTGGCGAGGTGGCATATCAGCTGGCCCTACCACCCCAGTTGGAGAGGGTCCATGACGTCTTCCATGTCTCCCATCTTCGTCAGTACTTACATGATGACTCTCATGTCATCAAATGGGGAGAGCTAGATGTGGGAGAAGACGCGACCTTCGAGGAACGGCCAGTCAGGATCGAGGATCGCAAGGAGAAAGTGCTCCGTGGATGAACCATCGGCTTGGTTCGTGTGTTGTGGAGGCATGGAGGCCTTGAGGAGAGCACTTGGGAGCGGGAGACCCAGATGCGCGCTCAGTACCCGGGGTTGTTTTGACTTGTACCTTCCTTTGTTTGTTGGTGTTACCCTGTACCTTTGATATATAAAATGTTGGCTTGTTGGATGTGAGATCTTTGTTCCTTGTTCTTGGGAAGTGTGTGGCTTGTCCGGATATATGGGAAAGGAAAAACCTGATCCTTAATCAAGACGCATTAATGAGGATGCAATTAAACCCGTGCAGGCGAGTCAGTGCCGCCTAAAGAGGATAGTATCTTGACATAGGAGAGGGAATTCCTAACTCATAGAGATGTTGGTTGGTTCCTTGTCATGACGAGAGCCCTGAGAGGTATCTTGTGGAGTGGTTCTTCAGATCCTTTCCTTCTTCTGGGTCAGTTTTTAATTCTCGAGGACGAGAATGTTTTGAGAGGTATCTAATGTAATGGCCCGGACCTCTCCGGTCGATTACTTTGTAAAAACGTTTTTTTTATGTGGTCAATGCGGCAGACATCAAAAATAATAATTATTATTAATAATAAATGGTGACGTGTTAATAAATTTTTTTTGGGGTTTTGTTATAAGTGTTATACTAAATAATTATAATAATAATGTTGGTTTTTTTTGATAGATCTGGTAATAATGATTTAATGAGAATTATGTTTTGAATTAAATGCAATGAGATTTGAGATATGAGAATAAATTAAAGATGTTATGATAATTGTGTAAAAATAAATAAATAAAGGTTTAAAATAAATTTGGGGCGTGCCACAAGGAGAGAGAAGATGAAAAATATAATAATATGAAATAAAAGGGGAGGAGCACCAACAAAATAAATATTGGAGAGAGAAAATAAAATTTATTGAAAAATAAATATAAGAGAGAGGCGCTACTTTTTGTGGGAGAGAATCTTGGGAGAAAGAATTAATAAAGATTGGAGAGAGGGAGGAGTTATAAGATTTTAATGGGAATAAAATTAAGTGTGAAATAAATAGTAAAGGAGATAATTGGTGATGAATTTCCAGCGTGAAAAATGACAAATGGTGATTGATTGGAGTTAGAGAAATAAATAAATAATTAATTAATAAAATATTGTTATCATTTTTTTTTGATAATAAAACACTTTTTTCACAATAACTTCTTCGTGCGACCTCGGTTTCACGAACCGTCAGTGGCAGTGCGACCCTGACTACGAGACGAAAATTATGAGTCCAATATTGGATGTCTTTTTCGGGTTTTCAGATTGGGTACCCGAAATGCTCATGAATTAATAGATTTAATATTATTATTATTACGGGATCTTGTATCCAAGGTATCTCCCTCATACGGTATCGGATTGACGATCCGTCAGCGACAGCGTAACCCTGAAATTATGACGGTCATTTTAAGACCATTAATGAGATACTTTTATGACTCATGCCTCAGGTCAAAGAAACACCACATATTGATAGAATTATCATTATTATTAAAACGTGTGGAAACCGCGTGATGTGTTGTGTGTTAACCAATCAAAACATGTAACGTATGTACGGTCACATCGTCTATTCATTAATGCATGCTGAATATGGATTTACCTATTCGTTGCCAATATAAGAACGAGGTCATGTTTTATCTTCCATATCGATCGCTTCTTTGTCCCACGACGACGCTCTTGGACGATCGAGAAGTATTCCTCCTCTAACTTCTTTGTCCGAGCTCCGAATTACGATCCGTCAGCGGCCACAGGATCGTAGAGACGAGACGAAGCTTCTAAGCCCAGACTTGTCACCTTTCCTTCCGACCTTCCTTCTCCAGCTTCCATCCTAGGAGGCGTTTGTCGGGTTTGGCGAAGGCGGAGGACACCGAAGGACGTCGTCGGAAGCGACGTGATCGGGACCTTTTGAGGTAGGGGTTTACCTTCGTCTCTCTTTTTGGTGCAACATGCGGGGTGGGATATTTTTCTTTTGTTCCATGGGATGCAGTTGAACTTTAAATAAAGATAATAACCGGATAAAGAAGGGTTTGGGGTTTTGTGCTGTTTCTTTTGCCTTCCAGTTTCTTTATCTTCTGATTGTGATTTTGGATTAAAAGGCCTTTGCCTACTGAAAATCAAGGTCGTTGGTGGCCTTTGCGTGTGCAATTGATATCTGAATTGTTTGTGGTTGGTTTTGTTAAAACATGGAAAATGGATAAGCACGTAAAGACTGGCTGATTAAATGAGAATTAAAACCTTGTGTGATCACCCCGATTGAACAAAGTTGGAATAATGAACATGTTGGTGGTTTGGTTGTTTTGTGGAAAATGCCTTTATTTATGAAAAGTGTTTTGATTATGAAAAGTGTTTTGAAGTAAAAGGTGTTTTCAAATACGGAAATGTTTTGTGTGTGGAAAGGGTTTTATGTGTGGAACTCTGAAATAAATGAATGATGGAATGTTGTATGGTTGTGATAATCTCTTGTAAATGAAATGGCATGTGGTTGCTTGCGTTTTACCTAACCTTGGTTGTGGATGGAAGGGATATGTTTGTGAAAGGTTTTGTCTGGATGTTAGTTGCCCAGTAGTAATAATTTGTTAAACCATTGCATGAAACATGAAAACCTAAATGGGGTTGGGGGATGATTGTTTGGTTGTTGATGCATGCTTCGTGGTAGCAGTGCCGAGGCACATGCTCAGTTTCTTTTTTTTAGAAGCCATAGTTTGGGCTGTGTGTTTGGTATATGTATATATATAATTGTATCTTTGTTTTTTGTCGCACCACACCCATGTCAAGCACCTAGTGCCAAACTCTCCCATTTTATGGGAGAGGGTGTTCCCCCTTAGTTACTCGCTCCTTCCTGCTCCTTCTTCCATAGGCTATGATGGCTTGAGGTGACCTTAAACCCAAGACTCTTCGGGTAGGTCTCGGAGGCTGTGATGGATTGAGGCGACCTTTAGCCCAAGACTCTTCGGGCAGGATTATCGTTCCCAAGAACCTTCGGGATGAGGCCCAGGTGTCTGCGGGCGGGTTAGTGGTTGTGGCCCAGGTGTGTGCGGGCGGGATGCATGGTTTGGCCCAGGTGTGTGCGGGCGGGAAGAGTGTGCTAGCATCAGGACGTTTGCCGTTAGGAAGAGCAGCATATAATTAAGTGGGAAATGGTGCGGGGTACCCAATACTTTTGTTCTATATATATACTAAACTTGTTTGTGTTACTTGGTGAGTTTGACCAGTGAGGCTGGGTGGATAGTTTTTCCTTGTTAGTTTCTGGTTCTTCTGTTTTCTCACGGGACCTTAGGGTGTCTCCCCACTTGTGCACGAGAGCTTTAGGTTCTCTACTGAGTATACTTGTATGCTCACCCTACGTTGTTTCAGGTTTTCAGGAGGACTACCAGGGCCGTGCGGGACCCTACTAGTCAGGCAGTGGGAGCTGTGCAGTTGCTGTTTTCTTGTTTTTCTTTTGGTACTGTACTCACTTGTACTTTGAGATTATTTGTACTTGTACCTGTTTCAGTTTATTTATACATGCATATGGGACTGGTTTGGGTTTCTTTTCATCACCTTTGTTCTTTTTCCTTTTTGGTGGTTGACTTGTCCTATTTCCGATCCTAACTATAAAAAGGGTAATTCCTCCCATGATTGAAAAAAAATAAACTCATACCCTTGGTTCTAGTCGCCACCCCGGGGCCTACTGGAGGCGGGACTCGGGGGGTCATTATCTCCCTTTCACCATTGCCAGCTCAGGAGGGGCATCTTTGATGGAAGGGGGTCGTGACAATGATATATGGTTGAACCCATAAAAACATGTTCATGAATATGTTTTCCACATAAATAATCCTACATAATAAATTAAATATAAACATAAGGGTTACCCATTGAATTAATTGGGTATCATAATCATATCATAAAGCATAATAAATGGGTGTATCATAAAAGTGTACATGAAATAAAGGAATTAAATAATAAATGGACATTAATAAAGGTAAATAGGAATATATCATGATTAGTTATTTCAAACTAAAGTGATAACATGTAAAAATATTATTTAAGAAACTTTAAAATTAAAACATTTTAGTGCGGTTTAAGGAAAATATTAAAGAGAATTTAAATCATAAAAGGGAGTAATCTTTTATATAAAAACATAAGTGAACCAAAAAAAAATTCATAATAAAATGAGTGATTTTAGAAAAATAATGGTGGCCTAAAACTGATTATATAGTGCACTTTAAATTTGGTAAGAATTTTGAAAGATCCCTTAAATTGGGCATTCTTATCGGGGAGAATTGAGTAGGGAACATTTTAAAAACATGTATATACACAAAAAAATAAGGATGAATGGATCTTGATACATGATTTTGGATCATATAAACATAATTTATAATATTTACATAAAAATAAAAGAGACTTTCATTTGGGTGAAAATAGAGAAAGAGTAACCCGAAAGAATAATGGTTGTTTGGGTAGAATCCCTTACCTTATGTCCGAAGGTGGTCATCACTTGATCTTAATGTCCTATATAATCAAATTAAATTCATTAATTAATAATTCCATAACACTTTATACATTTAATTTATTTATTATAACTTTATTAAGCTCATTTTTAGCCTTTTTGATGGGTTAATAGGTTCAATTTCATTGTTTAAGACTGTTGGTTTCCTTGGTTTTCGTGATTAGTTTACTTTTATACATAAAAGAAAGGTCATATAAAGTGGTGTTAATTATCCATAATTGAACATATATGTTATTAATGATATTCCAGAGTTTAAATTGGTCTTATATATCATTCAGTTTTATGGAATGAGGATGAATCATTAGATAATTAGTAAATGATAATCGTTTGTGTTTATTTTGGCATTTTTCAATCACAATAAACTCATTTTGTTTTAGAAATTTATATTATGGGTAAAAAATGATTATCGAACATTATATAAGATATAATACATATATTAATATCTAGTTCAACCATAAAAATGGTTTCATGACCATCCTTGAATATGGTAATGGAAATTGAAAACTTTGTCATCCTTGAATGTGATAAATTAACACATTAAGGATGATGTTTTCATTTTTTGTATAAAGGGATGGGTAAAGAGAGTTGATGATGAATTATTCCACTAGAATAAAAAAAATTATAGTATATTTAAGGTGTTTTATTTATAATACTACTTGTATTAGGGGTGGTGAGGAGAGAAAAAGAAAATAAAGGAACTTCAAAAGAAATTAAAAGAAAAGGAAGAGGGTTTACCTCTTGATTCCTTCTTCTTGAGAACCTCCTTAGGGGATTGGTTTTGGTCTTTTATTAAGACCAAAATCTCATAGTAATGGGGGAGAGGCTTGGTAGGATATTTGATCATAATTTGGACAAGTCTTAGGGCTTGATAGGTGTGAGTAGAAGAGGTGGTGAGGGGTGGTATTTATAGTGGAGAGGGGTGTTTTCTCATTATTTTAATCATTAGTTTATTATTTTGGATCATGACTATGAATAGTTTTAGAATAATAACAAAAAATATTAAAATAAGTAAATATTGTTCAATATTTTGGGCTTACAATATCCATAAATCATCTATGACTCCATAATTCATGTATTTAGTTTTTATCGTAAATTATTGTATTTTACTATTCACCAAAAATTCAGGTATTTTAGAAAAATCCCAAAAATTCACCCTAACCATTTTTCAATGTGTATAATTCAAAAATGGAATCCATTTTATAAAAATAACTTTCTAAATTTTAGATATTTAATTTTTAATTAAAATCATAATTTACTCAAAAAAATACTAATTTTAAAATTATAACTAATTTTATAACACTTTGAAAATTTAACTAACGTCACATAAAATTATCTTATAATAATAATACATCAAAATAATAATCTATTAATACATTTTAGGAAAATAAATTTTCTTTAAAATTATTGAACTAATCATTAAATTGTAAATAAATATTTTTGACTTACAAAAATACTAATAATTTTTTATAAGATTTATTTACTTATACTATGATATAATTATATCATATTGTTACTTATAAGATGGATAGATTTTATTTATACTTTCATTGGTGAGGTTACTATTTAATGTTTCATTTTACTACTCATAAGGGTCATGTTACTATTCCAAAGGTCAAGTTATTATTTATTTTGTATATGTTCTTTAACTTCTATAAATACCTTTTATTTGATTAATTCTTCATTTATAAAATTTGTATTGTATTATTAATGGGATTTTATGTGATTATAATATATGAAATAGTTATAAGAATGTAATTTTTATTTATATAATTCGGGGTCATTACATGTTCCAAGACATCTCTCATTGTAAGGAGCCATAAGTCACTACGGGTGGTTTGGAAAAGGAATATTTAAAAATTATTTATTCTAGTTCTAATATTTTCCCTAATATTGATTTCAATAGGCTGAAACCCAAATATTTTTTTCTTATCTTATGGGATTAATTTCCCTATTACTCTTGTTGAGTTGTTGATCTGAGTAATCTAATGATGTCTTTAGTGTTGTTTGCTAATATTGTATCGCATAATTCCTCTAAGAAGACGTGTGAATAGGATCTAGGAGGAAGTTTTTGATAAACCCGAGAGAATCCTCTCATGGACCAAAATCTCCATGAAGTTATTATGCATTCTTTCCAATCTCTAAGATAGGAACCTACACCCATTCCTGTTCAGGTTACGATCATGGAACCTCATAGGGATGAATCCCTAAATTGTTCTCAGGAGTCCTTGTCCAGAATAAACTAGTGTTCCAAGGATATAATGATCCTCAAGAGGCTGAGGGTTGGTTGAGAAAGATAGAGATTCTATTTTAGTTATTGGAAATTCCTAATTTGATTAAGTTGAAAGGTGGCACCAATAATCTAGAGGGGCCAAGAAGGAGATGGTGGGACTCGATGGTTATGAAGAAAAAGAATGAGGGTTTAGAGTCGAAAGACTTTAATGTTATTTTCATTGATTAGTTCTATCTAGAGTATATGGTATTGGCTAAGGCTATGGATTTTTCTAAACCCAATTAGGTTGACATGACCATGTCAGAGCATGCAAACTACTTTGCTGAGTTTGTGAAGTTTTCACCTGAGACTGTATCGAATGAGAAGATGAATAATAAATTGTTTGAGATGGGACTTTGACTAGATATATGTTCCCTAGTTTTTTTATAAAGATCACATATTATACTAATGTTTTGGATAGGGCGTTGATGATTGAACTTGATCTGGATGGTAAGTGAGGGTTGACGAGAGTTTCTTTTTATCCCAATGGAAGTTTAGTGAGTTTATTTAAAGGAAGGAGAAAGTGTGTTGAGTCTCATGGTGGATCTCAATAGTAGGTTTCCTCCAGAACTCCTATACTTCCTAGTATAATCCCTTTTACTTTCTTCTAGTGTGTAAATCTTGGGCATTCGAAATGGGTTTTCACAGAGGCATCCAATATTTTCACCTCTTGCGGATGTTCAAGACACTTACAAAAATTATGTTATATCTTTTCTTCCCTATATAATGCCACAAGATCATCACCACCAAAAAAGTATTATGGTGAAATAAAATTCTTCATGATCTAAGGGGTTACAACTATAGGAATCTAGAGTGAATCTTCTTCATGTAGTGGAATATTCTCCATAGGAATCAGATACGGGTCCAACGAATGTGAGAGGTACCATCACTATAGATTTATCTTTAGTGATTACATTATTTGATACTCATGAATCTCATTCGTTTATATCAACTTGTATTTTAGACCTACTAAATCTTCTTATGAATCATTTATCTTATGTGATGGATATCACTACACCCTTAGAATTAAGAGAGATGAGGGTCTCCATTGTCCTACTTGTGTTTTCTCTTTATAGGATATTGATCTTACATGGAACTTTTTGGTTCTTAACATTAAACCAATTTATTTAATTCTTGGGATGGATTGGATCATTTATAATAATAGAAAAATTGACTATTATATTTTGTGGTTCTTATTCTTACTACATGGAATCAGTTGAGATGAAAGAGTTAAAGACTCGGTTGGATGATTTGTTAGAGAAAGGATTTATATGACTGAGTGTGACACCTTGGGCGGTGCTTGTCCTATTTTCTAAGAAAGCTGATAAAACAATTATCCTATGTGTTGATCACTAAAAACTCAATTGAGTTTGTATAAAGAACAAGTATATGTTGCCTCAGATTGATGATTGTAGGACCCCGAAACACCCTAAGAGGAGAGGGGTGAATCAGGGTGTCAATTTTTTCATTTAAAATTATGGATCTTGTTCCCACATTGGTAGGAATACATTAACATTGTATGATGGATTTGATCCGCAATCAATAATTCACATGCAGAGACACAACACAACAATTTTACTTGGTTCACCACTAAGGGCTAGTCTAGAGATCATATGTAGAAAGTGTGTTAGTCATACCTAAATCCACTAATCTTCACTAGTTGGGGAAAACAAAATTTCTGACATAGTCACTATGTGCCAAGCACACTACCTTTACAAGATTTTAGGGATATCTCACTACGTCACTCAAAACACTTCCATTGACTCCCCCTAGCTCACTACTCTGGGAGAATACTTTCCCAATTTATCAACTTTAATGTCACTTCAATGGATTGGCATTAAAGTATTTGTCCCTATCTAGAACGAGACTCTGCTTTCACTGTAGACATGAGTTGATGACCTTTGAAAGATATGTTCACTAAAAAACTCATATTCAAAACTGACTTTCATGGAGATCCTTTGTGAAGCTCACTTCCTTTGTGAAGCTCCTTGTCTTTATGAAACAAACTGCCTTGATGAAGCACCCTTGCCTTCACAGAACAAACTGCCTTTGTGAAGCTCCCCTACCTCTGCGAAAAAAACTACTTCACGAAGCACAACAAGTCAACGTTGAATACCCCATCATCATGAAGCTCTCATAAATCAAAATCATTGGAATCAGTTAAGACTCAACAAGTCTTTTCTCAATGCTCAAGATCGTATATAATTCCAGATTCATGAAGCTCCTTTAGCTTCATGAAATCAAAGTGTTTCTGGATTTTCCTTAGGAAAAATCATGTCAAATGAAGAGGGGTAGTTGTGTATTTATAGGCTCGTCCATTCATGATGCTAAAATGCCTCTTAGTGGATTTTTTGGATCTTTCAAAAACCACCTTCTCATATCTCCTCCATTCGTGATGCTCCATTGTGATTTGACATTATCATGAAGATTTCCATCAAAATATCATGCCACTATGCTCCAATTCTCATAATCTAAAAGATCACTGTCACCATTCATGATGCTCTAATTCTTCATTGTCCACAATGCTCATTACTATCACATAGATCACCATCAACACTATTTTATCATTAAAAAAACACAATTCTCGAAGCCTGTCTTCAGAAAACTCATGCATTTTCCATATTTTCATAAAGCCTTCAAGGAAATCCACTTTTTTCGATGCAATCCATCCTCCAAATTTTGGACCCCAAAAATTTGGTGAGCACTAGGAAACAATGCCACCATCAATATTATTATCATATTGAACTATAAGATTACTTTTCATGAAAAATCCTTGATCTTCCATGTCAGGATTGATGAAAAACACAAACCATTCTCCATTTACAACAAAGAACATACTTGGACACAAAAAATATATATTTTACCAATAGATAGAGGAAAAGTGGTTCTCAAATATTTATCTTTGATATGGTTACCACTAGTTGGGAAGAAAAGAATATGAAATTTATAAAACCAACTTTTAGAGCATTTATAGCCATTATCAGTATATTGACATGCCATTTGGTATAACCAAATCTCCTACAATATTTATGGATTTGATGAATAAGATATTTCATGAGTATCCTGATATGTTCATGGTGGTTTTTGTGGATGACATCCTAGTTTACTCTTGGTTTGAGGAGGATCATGTGTTTCATCTGAGAGAAGTTCTATAATTGCTGAGAAATCACCAACTTTATGCCAATCTATTGAAATTTGATTTATGGATTCCAAAAGTGAATTTCATGGGAAACACAGTCTCAAAACATGGCATCTCAGTTGATCATGAGAAGTTTAAGGCTATTATGAAATGGGAAAACCCACATAATGTCTTTAAGATTCATATGTTCTTGGGTTTAGTAGGGTATTATCATTGGTTCATAAAGTATTTCTCAAATTTATATTCTCCGATGACTGCTCTCACTCAAAAGGGGGTGAAGTTTTTTTGGGTTGATAAATTTTAGAGTTTTTTTGTTGAGTTGAGACGTATTTTGACTTTTATACTAGTTTTGACTCTTCCTGAGGCCGAAAAAGGCTATGTGATTGTCTATGATGCCTCAAGTTTAGGTCTGGGATCTATTCCTATGTAGGGTGATCACATGGTAACATATGGATCTCAGCATCTTAGGCCACATCAGAAGAATTATCCAATCCATGACCTTGAAATCATAGTTGTGATGCATGTTCTTAAGAGTTTGCAGCATTACCTTTTTTGAGAAATCTTTACCATGTAGTATAACCACAATAGCTCGAGTTATATATTCTCTAAAAAATATTTTAAACTAAACTAGATGAATTGGGTGGAGTACTTGTAGTCTTTTGATTTTGACATTGCATGTAATCTGGGGAAAGGTAATGTCATCGCTAATGCATCAAGAAAGAAACTTCTTACTCATACCATGAATGATTCATCATGAGAGTGTAACTTGATAGATCTTTTTACAAAGTTTCATTTATAACTCTAGGATATAAGGGTCGGGGTTGTCTTCGATAGAGTTCAATTGAACTCCACGCTTCTCAGGATGATTCTTTAGGAACAGCAACTTGATGATGAATTTTGTGGAATTAGAGAATCTATTTATAGTGGGGATACAATTTATAAGTGGCTGTTTTATAGGGAGGGTATTCTATGATTTCAGAATCAGTTTTTTATTTCATTATCTATAAGGAAAGTTGTGATGTGTATTTCCATAAATCCTAGTGGTTTATGCACCCAGGAACAAAAAATATGTTTTTTCACATGCATTGTTGGTTATGATGGATAGGTATGAGATGGGACATCATTGATTTTGTCCCTCATTTTTATACTTGAAATAATTTCAAGGATGAGAACTAGATACCTTCAAGTTAGCTTTATCTACTTCTAGTGTTGACTTGGAAGTGGGATGAGATTTCTATAGACTTTGTGATTGAGTTCCTTCATACCCAAAGAAAGAAGAAAGTGATGTGGGTTGTGATTGATAGGCTGACAAAATCATATCACTTTATACATATTGATCATATAACCAAATTTGAAGAGATTGGAAATATCTATGTAAAATAGATTTCTCATTTATAAGGAGTTCCATATTCTATAGTCTCTGATAGGGATACATGTTTTACTTCTCACTTTTGGAGAGGCCTCTATGTGGCATTTGGATCTGAGGTAGGTTTGAGTATGAAATACCATCTACAAAAGGATGTCCATATAGAGAGAGATATACATATTCTCTAGGATATTATTCATGCATATGTTCTTGATTGTGGTGGATCTTGGGATGACCATTTAGGACAAGTTGAGTTCACTTATAATAATAGTTTCCAATCAACAATAAAAATGGAACCTTTTGAGGCCTTTTATGGTTATCAATGTAGATATCTGTTGTGTTGTTCAAATATTGATGAAAGTTTCCTAGTTGGAACAAGTTTTGTTTAGGAGACATCAATAAAGATTCAATTAATTCATCAGAGAATGTTGGTAGGACAGAGCTAGTATAAACCTTATGTTGATAATAATCATAGACCATTGCAGTTTTCGGTTGGTGACCATGTATTCTTGAAAGTATCACCTTAATTAGGACATCGATGTATTAGGAGGAAAGGGAATATTGATCCTCATTTTTTGGGACATTTTGAAGTTGTTTAGAGGGCGTGGAAAGTGGTTTAACATATAGAACATTCACTACATTTGAAGTCAATATATAATTTGTTTCATGTATCTTAGCATTGGAAATAAATTTTTGACCCATATCATGTCAAGATCTAGGAGGATCTGAATGTTGATCCTAATGTATCTATGAATAAGGATCCAATCAGTATCATTTATTCTGATACAAAGGTACTTCATGTGAGGACGATACCTTTAGTATGAGTGCAATGGCATCACAGTTCTGATTCACATGATACTTGAATGTGTGAGGAACTAATGAGAGGGAATTTGCCTCATCTATTCGATATGGAAACTTATTGATAGGATTTATGGGGATATAAAGTTTCTATAGTGTGGATGTTTTAGAATCTTGTTACTAGTTTTCAGTTATTCTTCAACACTTATTTTGATCATGTTTTGGTTGAGGCTTGTTTAGGGGTACTTGTGGTGAAATTTTGAAAAAAATTGGAATTTTTTGGGTTTTGAACAATTGGTGCATAGTTTTCCCAAACTATATTCTACTCAATGAAAACTATGAAGCCTTGGATAGTGGGAGTTTTCATGGTTGGTAAATGGTTTGAAAAAGTGTGTGCCAATATAGTAAAAACCATGCACCCTAGTAGAAGGTTGGATGGTTGGGGTGGAAGATTTGTCTAATAATGTGGCCCTTCCTAGATAATAGTGTGTGTGGGACTTTTTTATTCCTAAAAATTATAAAAAAAACATGGAACTTAGTTTTTAAGTGCCTAGTGGATCATGTAGGTACACAGAGAGGGGCGTGAATCAATGTACTCAAGTTTTACCAATTTTCTTTTATTCTCTTTTACCCCTTTTTAATTTAAACCATTACACTTGTTAGAGTGAATGGATCTTCCCTTTTTATAAGAAAAATTATAATATATGAAAGATATAAATTAAATGAAGCATAACACTTAGTATTTTTACAACGTTTTCCCTCTATGTGGGTGACTAAGTCTTTGTTATGTTCGTGGTGATCTTAGACACAAATTCTCCACTAAGAATGAATCATCAATTACAAGTGGGTTGGTTGGGTATCATCTTAAAACGAAAGTGGGTAGGTATGAACCTTTTCCTAAATTATATCAGTATCCCACCAGTGTTCTTTATATTTGGAATCCTATTAGTGTTTCACAAATACAACACTTAACATAATGAGAAAGATCACAAGAACTTGAAACTTCTACTACAACACAAAACTGATATTCCTCTTTGAGACACTGAGAATAAACTAATTCTACACTTACTCACTTCAACTAAAATTATTTAACTACCATTGAATATATTCAACAAAACTACATGAAAATTGGCTCAGTATACTCTTCTGAATTATTATAAGTTATCACTTACACTTCAGCTCGCTGCAATACTAGAATAAACAACTATAGACTACTCAGTTCACTACAAGTTGTCTTCTTCTTTTCTTTACTGAACAATATTTCATCAATCCAATTCAATTATTACACACATCAACATCATGTGCTCTTCATGAATGTAGTTCTCAATATCACATGAAAATATTTAATTCATGTAATTCTCCACAATAATTTTGTGTCTTCTTTGTGAAATAACAAATCCATAACTCTATGTATTCTTTTGATATTATTTATACAAGTACACAATGCTACCAAGAACACACACTGTATATATAGTGAATCCCTCTAAGTGATTAGATTTAGTATTCTTTTACACAAACCCAAATGGGTGTGAGTGCAATCTTCCTTTTTGAGAAAATCACACAAAATCATAAAACACACATACTTTCTCACTTTCTTTCACACTTTATTACTTTTTACATGTATAAATATCCTCATAAGTATCATGTATGGTCAAAAAATCGTAAATCTATCTTTTATTTTATACATTCATATCACTATATGCCTTCAGTAAATCCTTCATGCATACAAAATGCAGCACGAGTACCCATAGTTTTCTTTGTGCAATTGCATAAAACCACTTTGTTTTCCCTTCAAACTACATGAGTTATTACACTATATTTTTTAAATTCATATATTGTATAAATAGTGTATGATATTTCAGTTCCTTTCTTCTTATCACGTTATAAGCTAGCGCGGATCCTTTTCTTCACATGAACAAGCTTAACTCCCTTACATATTTTCTCTTCATCTTCACATGAATGGATAATGTGAAGATATCACTTTCTCCAAATATAGTATACTTAGTTTCTTCATTCTACATCACAAAAAAATATACCATGTAACTAGGTTAGTTTTTTAGAATGTTATGCAGAATCCTCATGAGAGCACGTACAACTACATCGGTCCTCTTCTACTTTACATAAAACAAATACATGTTTCTTATATCATCTTCACATAACAATAGTGTAGGTATCCATATTGGTTTGTAGAAACTAACCTTCTTTATAGGTTCACCTTATTTTTTTGGTTTGTGAGAACTAACTTCACAAGAATCAGTTCACATGACTCAGTTAAACTGTGAAATTAGCTCAAGGAATCATAACCATCAGGAAAACTGAATGTGGTTGATCATCTCAAACTTATGGAACTTACTTTGAAAATTCAGAGCACTACTATGTTTCTCTCTCAGGATCTCACAAATTCTCTTAAACGAGAGATAAGGTAGCTACTAAAAATGATTTGCTTGAAGGTATTTATAAACATCATACCACTAAATGAGTTCTCTAAAAATCATGTATATCCATCCGTTTTTCTTTCTTAAGTGCTTGTTGTGTCAAGTTAGGCATTTTTAAGCATCACCATCATCGAAAATATATTTTTCTCCATTTGTTTTTTCTTCATTTTGATCCTCATTTACACATGAAAACAATGTTTCATGTATTTTATATTATACTATAATTCTGAGAAATATTAAATAATGATCTGAAGTCTCATTTTGATCTCTCGGTCAACACTACATGAATATATCTCGATGCACTGAACTCCAAAAATTAAAAAGGTTAAATGATCTACAATAAAATCAGACGGACTTGATTGAATGAATCAATGGTGGGTGTTCTTTCTATGTTTTTTAAAGTGGATAAATAGTACCTTGCTTGATCCCATAGTGAAACAATCTTCAGTCAAGCACTTAGTTATAACACAAGGTGAAACATAGACCATCTAGAAATGGTTATCAGTCCTGCTCACAAATCACAATAGTGCCTTCCTTTATAGCACCTTGCTCCATCACTATGCCACCCCACATGGTGGTTATCTCTGATCCCATGCATCTATATGGATGCTCCAATGCACACCATGCCACCTGATGGCTTGGTTGAGGTAGCACCTACCCACCTCAGCATTGGTGCAGATCCCTCGTAGCTGGACAGTGTGGTTGCCCAAATTTTTTGTCAAATCCATATCAGAAATACGTGACCATATACAATATAAATCCTAAATCTCATAAAACCCAAAATTATTATTTTATTTTTAATTTAATCATAATTTCCTACTCTATCGTTCTTCCAATGTTGTAAACCTTGTGTCAGTTAAAATAACCAATGACACATGTTTTTAAACTACTAATCAATTCAAAAAGCATCACAATTAATGATGATTCACTTGAATCAAATCCTCAAATCAAATAATCATTGGTAATATCTAAATAATTATCAAGAAAAAATCAATGTCATAACTCTATACTTCATTAAATACTTCAATCACTTTCACATTTACTTTTGACTATACAAACATATTGACAAAAATTACAACACAAATATTTCTTTAATAAATTTTTGTTAATAAATATCCCCCTTTGGGTTTGTTTTCAATATTCATTTCACTTCCAAAGTCAATTTTTTCTTCTCCCCCTTACTTGATAATAAAACCAAAGATATAATCATGGGAAAGAATTCAACTCATCTCATTCTTCAACAAATGAAATTTTCTTCTTCTCACCTTTAATATCCCCATCTCATAAAAGATACCACTTAAGATATTCAAATTGTCCTTATTTAGAGAAGAAAAGCATCACCTTTCTTAAAGAAATGATTAATTAATTAAAAAGCTCTATGTCTATGTGTTCTAACCTGGTGTAGAAAATAGAAGTGGTAAATATAGTCAACAAAGTTGTCAATAAGTTTTTCATAATGTCATGTGAACACTAAAATATTCTTTCAGGAGATATTAAAAGGATATACAACTAATATCATCTATTCATCTTGATAAATAGATTAAAAATATTCAACTATAAGATTTTTCTTCTACTTTATTGATCTCTTTTACTTTTTTCATCAAATTATCAATTTCTCCCCTTATTATTAATAATTTTCATTCATATATAGATATGAGAACATACCTATTTAATGAAAAGATTTAATTTACATAATTTGAAATCATTAGATAAATATCTTACCAGAACTTCAAATATTCATTTGATACCAGTTGAGATATTCAAATCTGGTTCTTGTTTAGATTTTCTCCCCTAGATGGATGAGATTCATCCATTTTATTCATCATTATTGGATTTCTTCAAGAATGATCTTCGGAAAAAAAATTGAAATAAATAAATCCATGATGGATAGAATCCTGGATGATGTATAATATTTTCAATATACTCATATCTTTATGAATCACCCTAAATATATGGATCCCCATAGATTCCCTACATAGAGGAAACAAACAAAAAATATACATGGGAATAAGGTGGTTCTTCAATGGTTTTTTAGTTAGAGCAATAGGGATGAGATTTATTTCTCAACCTAGAAACTCCTTTCAATTATGCTTTAGACTTATCAAAACTCTTCATGCTTGCTCCTTATTTGACTTTAAAAATTTTATCATTTAAGGGAAGCATGGAGTTATTGATTCTTCATCTTTCATCTTATATGGAATAGGCTTCTTCATATTAGCAAGTAGTGCACTTTCATTCTTCAGTTCCTACTCCATCTTCTTAGCCTTTTCAAATGCTCTGGTCATATGATTAATCATTATTTTGGTGTTTTCTTAGAATTCTTCTTGTGTGTAGACTCCTAGTTTACAATATATTTTTTCGCATAAGAATCTCCTAATGCATTTCCTTTATTCTTCACTAATGTTATTTATTCTGGAAACACTATCACACATTTTGTTTATCAATGTGCCATGATATTCTTCACCTTACACATAAATCTCCAACAATCGTAGAGTTATCATTATTAGAAAACCTATCATGAAATTTGTATTTTCATATGGCCTCTCCTTCCACAATAGAATCATATTTTCATTGGTGTGACATTAATATCTTAATTATTCATGGATTTATCTTGCTTCATAGTTTACTTAACATTCTTCTCCTACTTATACCCCAAGAAATAATTTTTTATTTTTTTTCCTCTACATTTGATGTGGTAATTTCTTCATATTAACAAATGCATAGTGCATAATTGGTACATACCATAACTCATTATAACTATGACAACTTCTATTTAAATAATCACAAAATTCTTCATGAAACACAAATTTATTATTGATAGAAATATTATTCTTTATTTATGAATCATGATTTAATTATACATGATTTCTATTCATATCCCATCTGATCCCCCTTAATATTGGCCTTCTCTAATTATCATGTATTGAAAATTTATACGAACAATAAATGGTTCGATGCAAAAATTTCTAACAGTACCAACAATAAAAAAAATATTGATTTCTTCTTCTATGGTACGACTTCTATTTTATTGAAATCTTTATGATTTTGGATAATATGATTTTTCATCTTAGATTTTTGTCAAGAACAAAAATTCACACTCTTCTTCATATCAACAATCCATGATATAGTGTATTTTTCATTAGTATTCTTCACCCATGTTTAACCAAAATTATTTTTGGAACCTATACTTGCAGATAAAATGGTATAAATACAAAAAAAACTTTTGAAACAAGGATTACCTATTTCAATGATCTTGAAATATATTTATCTTTAGATAATCTCAAAATGTTCTTTCCACTTGAATGGTCCTTGTTATAAGGAAGAATCTTTTCATAATTACTCTTAGAAGATTTACTAATATCAACATTTTATGAATATTAATATTGGATGTTATCTAAACTTATGAACTTGACCTCTAACTCAAGATATTTCATATTTAAAGAGTTCTTCTGGTCTTCGAGTGATTTCAACATATCTTCACATTATTTATAGGAAGTATTTAATTTGTATCCATCATATTTTTTAAATTAAATTCCATTTCAAGACGCTTAATGTTGAGAAAATGTTTCTCATCCTCAACAACTTTTAGTTTGTCTTCCCATTAACTCTTCATTTTCTAAACTTGTTCATAATTATTTTGATTTACCTCCAGTAAAGAATTATTCAACTCTTTAATTCTATTTAGAATAACCTCAAGTTGGGATTCTTTAATATTCATAGAGGTTCTGTGTAGTTTCTACAATGAAAGAATCATTTCTATATAAACTTTCTCATCCAAATCATTCTCAAAAATAATACTTTGTAATTTATCTTAAATAAAATTATGTCTTTCATTTTAATGAAATATATACTATTCTTTTGATCCTTCATCTTGGTGAATGTCTCATCTTTATTTTTGATTTCTAACTGAAAGTCCTTTGTAATCATGGTATCTTTATTATATTCTTCAAGTGTATGAATCATCTCAATAAGGACCTTATCAGTTAATTATTTCTCACACACATTTCTTTAAATTTTTCTTCAACGTAAGAGAAATGTTTGTTGCAAAGTGATACAGTTTCTTCTTTGGATCCAATAATTCGTGTGAGAAGTTTACATCGTTAAAAATTATTTACCAAGGCTTACTTCATATCCTCATATTCCTTTTCACGTAATGATTTCTCATCATATATTCCCTTGATAAAAATTAAATATGTAAGTTACAAACTCATTAGGAACATTATTTAGATAATATATAATTTATGAATAAAAATCACTAAGTGAATCAATAAATTCTTTTTCATCGCATCCTAAATTGTACACATAAAAAAAGGATATATATCAACTAATTTAAAAGATATTGTTGATAAACTACCATTTTGAAAACATTTAGTTGGTTATGTATCCTCTTTCTTTTTCAATTTATTTCTCAGTTTTCTTGCCTACTTATATATGTTCTTAAAGGTTTTTATAGAAACTTTCTTGTTGACATCGATGAAGATAAGAACTAAAATTTACATATAAGGAAACTTTATTAATTCTTAAAATTAAAATCTTTAATTTATATATGTCCGATAAAAAAATTGGGAAAATAAGATAGATCCAATCATATGTGTTACCATTTCTCTGATAAAAATTAAAGTGTCCAGTGGATCATGTAGGTACACTAATAGAGGGTGTAAATAACTGTACATAGGTTTTACCAATTTTCTTTTGTTCACTTTTACCCATTTTTTAATTTGAATCTCTTCACTTGTTAGAGTGAATGGATCTTCTCTATTTACAAGAAGAATTATACTATATGCAAGTTAGAAAGTAAATGAAGTATATCACACAATATTTTTAAAAGGTTCTCCCTCGATGTGGGTGACTAAATCCTTACTGTGTTCAGGATAATATGAGACACAGATTCTCCACTAAGAATGAATCACCAATTATAAGTGGGTTGGTCATGTATCATACTAAAATCATGGTGGGTAGGTATGAACCTTTTCCAAATTATATAGGTATCCCACCAGTGTTCTTTATAATGTAATCCCACTAGTGTTTAACAAATATAACACTTAACACAATGATAAAGATCACAATAACTTAAAGCTTCCACTAGAACAAAGACCGATCTTCTACTTCAAGCCACTAAGAATAAACAGATTCTATACTTACTCACTTCAACTTAAAGTCTTCAACTGAAACTGAATATAATCAACAACACTTCATGAAAATCAACATAGTATACTCTTTTGAATTAGTATAAGTTATCACTTCCACCTCATCTCATTACAATATCATAATGAACAATTTTATATTCCTCTATACATAAAAAGTTACCTTTTTTCTTTGATTTAATAAAAAATATTTCTTGCTCTTCATCCATGTAGTTCTCAACATCACATTCAAATATTTAATTCATGTAATTCTCCACACAATTTTTGTGTCTTATTTGTAGAATAAAAAATACAAAACTTTGTGTATTATTTTGATCTTATTTATGAAAGTACAGAATGCTTCCATGAACACAAACTGTATATATAGTGCAGCCTTCTATGTGAGTAGCTTTGGTGTGCCTTTTCAAAAACCCAAATGAGTGTGATTGAAATCTTCCTTTTTGAGAAAATATCACTAAGTAATAATTCACACACACTATATCACTTTATTTCACACTTTATTACTTTTTCTATGTATAAATATCATCATATATATCATGCATGTTTTATAAATCATGTATGTGTCTTCTTTTTTATACATGCATCTCGCTGTATTCCTTCAGGATATCCTTCATGTATAAAAAATGCATCATAATTACCCATTGTTTTCTTCACACAATCATGTGATACCACTTTGTTGTTCCTTCAAACTACACGAGTGATGCCACTATATTTTTTCAATTCATATATCGCATAAATAGTATATGTGATATTACTACCTTTCTTATCATCACACTCCAAGCTAGTGTGAATCCTTCTCTTCTCATGAATAAGCTCCTCTCCTTCACATATTTTCTCTTCAACTTCACATGAATGAATCATGTGAAGATATCATTTTTAAAAAATATAGTATATGCGGTTTCTTGTTTCTACTTCACAAAACAAAATTAAACCACAGAATTGGGTTAGTTAGTGAGAATGTTAGTTTATGAGAATATTATGTGGAATCTTCATGTGGGAATGTATAACTACATTGGTCCTCTTCTTATTTACATAAAATGGATACAATTTTATTCTATCTTCTTCAAATAACAATAGTGTAGGTATCAATACTCATTCATGAAAACTAAGCTTCTTTACGGGTTCACCTTATTCCAGTTGGTTCATGATAACCAGATTCACTAGAATCAATTTTCATAACTTAGTTAAACTATGTAACTTGCTCACGAAATTAGAACTATCATGTGAACATGAATGTGGATGATCCACTGGAACACATGGAACTTCCTTCAAAAATTCATAGTGCTGCATTGTTTCTATATCAGGATCTCACATATTATCTCAGATGAGAGACAAGATTACTACTTCAAATGATCCACTCGAAGGTATTTATAGAAATCATACCACCAAATGAGTTCTCTTAAAATCATGGAGATCAATATATTTCTCCTTCATAAGTTCTTTTTATCTTAAGTTACGCAACTTGAGGCATAAACATCACCGAATATACATTTTTATCCATTTAGGTTTTTCTTCAGATTGATCTTCATTTACACATGAAAATGAAGTTTCATGTATTTTTGATCGTACTAGAAATTTTATAATGATGAAATGATGATCTGAAGTCTCATATTGATCTCTCAGTCGACACTTCTTGAAGATATACTAATGCACTGAACTCCTCAGATGGCTACGATTTAAAAAAAGATTAAAAATCAGATTGGATTGAATTAATTAAATGAATTGATATTTGGTGTTCTTTCCATTTTTTTAAAATAGGAGAAATAGTACCCTTCTAGATCCCACATCGAATCGGCCTTTGATAGAGTTCTTCTTTATAATACATGGTGCAACATAGACTGGATAGAAATGGTTACTAGTCCTACTCACATATCACACTGGCACCTTCTTTTCTGACACCATTCTTTGCCACCATGTCACCCACATGGTTGTTTTCGTTACTCTGATGCATCTCTATTGGTACTCCTATTCACATCATATCACCTAGTGGCTTGGATGAGGTAGCACCTGCCCACCTCAGTAGTAGTAGGGGTTCCTCCTGGCTAGCCAGTGTGGTTGGCTAAATATATGGTCAAAGCCCAATCAAAAATACTTTTCCATAAACATTATAAACCCCAAAGCTTAACAAACTCAAAATTATTCTTCTATTTGTAATTCAATCATAAATTCCAACTCTCTCATTTTTTCAATGTTTTAAACCTTGTGTCAATTCAGATAACCTATGACACATGTTTTATGAACTACTAAACAATTCAAAAATCATTACAATTAATGTTGTTTCACTTGAAGAAAATCTTAAAATAAAATAAACCATACTAATCTCTGAATAATTATCAAGAATAACTCAATGGAATAACTATATACTTCAATCAACACTTCAATCATTGTCACATTGACTTTTCACCATAAAAACGTATTGACAACAATTAAAACACAAATATTACTTTAATCAATTTGGGTTCTTTAGGATTAAGCCCCTTCCTGACCCCAGCTTGACCTAAATCAATTTCCTTGTCTAGGAGGGCTCTCTAGGGATGATTTTGGCTCTTCTAAACCCATTCCTTGGAAGATCTAAGTGTGTAGTATCTCATTTCATCTCATTTGAGTAAGTGAATCTCTTATCATGTTTCTTATCTTACTCTCTCTTTATATTCTCCTTAAAGAGCATTATATTATCATGTTGTTGATGGATATAAACTCAATTCAAATGGATCTTGATTATAGTTTTGATTTATTGATATCTATTATCATAATTATTCATTAGAATATCATATTTTGAGCGTTTATATTTGATTCCATGATTAAAGGTAAGTGGTTTAATTTGAAATTTTCCATATGATTAAACATTGATTTGCATGATTTTTTTTAATTAACTTTCAATTGATTTTTGAAAACTAAATTTTATGTGAATTGGAACTATAATTTGATATGGTATGGTTTTTGGAAGAAAACCCCAATTCCAATGGATTTAAAATGTGGGGTGTATTTTGAAATTAATGTAATTACTGAAATGATTTGAGAATTGATTTTATAAAATCGATTAAATTTAATTAATAAAACCCTATGATTGGTTTTGTATTGAAAAGGAATGAATTGATGAAAAACACATGTTTTGGTTTTGAAAATGAATTGGCATATTAAAATTTAAAATTGGGAAATTCAATTATGAATGAAGAATGATTTGAAATGAGATGATTTTCCCATTATTGATTGATTGATTAAGAACGTGTAATCATGGGTAGTTAGTGGGTTATTTGGGTTAAGCATTCTTAGATGGTAATTCCCTAAAAATGGATTAATGATGACAAATCTAAAAAAACCCAGTTAGGCAGATCTTATCCTCGATGGGATGTTGATGAGTCCTATTTAGCCTGATCCTGAGGGATATGTGTATACATATTTCCATAATCACTGTTATGATATATATGAGGATCCTATAACTAGAAACTATTGTACTGTCAGGAAAATGAACATGGTGATTTTTTGATTATTTTTAAATATATCCCATTGTTGATGACATTGTTTTACTCTTTCCTAGGGATTTATATAACTTATTTTATATAAAATGTTTAGTTAAGCTATGTTGGAAATTTTTTCCATCATTTTGAAATGAAATAACGTTCTGTTTTAAATATTCATTTATAATATTCCATGCCCTATTTTATTTAAATTGAAATAATGATTTTGTTTATTATTATTACATCTTTTTATTGAACACTTGGTGACACCCTAATGGGATTTATATCTCACATCCTACCTTTGGCTTCAGGTCTTATAGATTTCCTTATGCCAGGTCTGAGCAAAGGAAAAGTTCCACTTTGAGGTGGTTGATGTTCTTGATCCCTTGAGATTAAAGTGATGTTACCTTTTGGTTGTTGTATTTCTGCTGAGTACTTAATGATGTACTATTTTGGGTTTTTTATATACCTATTTAGTTTCTGGTAATTTCTCTATTTTGTATTATTGAGCATACTTACTTGTTTCTTTATCTTATTTTGTTTTTATGGAAAATTTTCTCCCTCTATTATCTTGAATAATGATAGGATCTAGTCACCAACCCATGGGGATTAGGAATGCCCTTCAGGCCATGTCAATTCTAGCTCGAGTGTCAGGATATTAGGGTATCCAATTCAGTTCATGAAATTAAATATTTGAGGGGAACTAAGGATATATTCTTGTTATATGAAGAATATGAAGAGATTGTCATCGTGAGTTATACTTATGCTAGATTTCAAATTGATAGGAATGATATGGAGATTCAATCAGGATATGTATTCAGTCTCAATGGAGGATCTGTGGGTTAGAAGAGTTTAAAGCAGCCAGTTATTACTAATTTAAGAATAGATTCTGAGTAGATTAAATTTTTCGATACGTCCAAGGAAGTAGTTTGGATTCGTGACATTATCGAAGAGCTTGGTGTGGTTACTATTGTAGTTGGTGCCCTAAAACCAAATTTTGTGTACTTTATGATAACCTATATTCATAAGTTTGAATATTAATAAAAATGTTATCGAATCATTATTGTTCTTATGTATAACATAGTACGTGATAATGTCCTAAGAGTAGTTTTCACACTAAAAGGTCTTCCTCACTATGATGAGAAACAAAAGGCGCCATGACATTATTCTTAAATATATATTCAATGGATGGATGAAATAATTTAAGGGAAAATTATTTAGGCTATTATGGTTGGAGACTCATAGGTCTTTGAAGCACCTTCTCATGTTGTGCGTCCATGGTAATATCATGTGTTAGATATTATAAGAATGTGACCTACCATTAGGAAATCCACATTTATATGTTTCATTGGATGTATCTATATGAAAACATGTGTATTGATCCTTAGAATTTAATATTTTTATTAATGAGTGTTATAATTCACATACTTGGATGTATTGAGAAAAATCATTATGGCATATGTTTGTGGCAGGGTAGGACACATTGGGTGCATCACGAGTAATATTTCATTAATGAATAATGTGAAAAATGTTTTTTTCCATTCTTTTCTTTAATGGAAGTTGATATCTCAGGCCCTTTGATGGAAATAGTATAGCCTAAATAATTCTATGTTCATTGTGTTCTATAGGCAAGTTCTATTTCTAATTGATTAGAGATATCACGATAAAGGGATTATATTCATATTAAGCATACATATAAGGTATTATTTTGTTTTGAAATTAAATTCTTTCTATATGGGTGCCTTAGAATATTCCTAGATTATAACCTTGGAATTTAGGTTGTTTCTCCTAATTCCACTAATAAACAGGCTTAGAGGGTCACACACTAAGTGTATCCAGAATCTTAATTTAAAAAATATATTATTATTTATTATTGAATAAGTTAAATAAATAATATTACCACGTTTTATTTCATAATTATTCATTTTTTCTTGATCTCATATATTTTGTCACCATTTATTTGAGATAATATTATGTGATCAGAATATTTAATAAATATTTATTTACTATTTAGTGGATACGATATTTATTTATTTATTAGCGAATAATGTAGTGGTATTTATTTATTAAATACATAGTCATTATTCATGTTTCAATAAATATTTTGGAGGAATGGCATACTGATTTTAATGTTTCGGTGATAAATGATATATATATTGAATATTATTTGAATAAATAACATTTAATTTTAATTCATGAATTTAGATCATGTCAAGAAATATTATTATTATTATTATTATAGACATAGGGTTCTTTAGAGATTAAATAAATAACAAAGGTAATTTTTTTAATTATTTATTTTTAACCCTGGATGTATATAAACCCAATTATATTATTTTTCAGGATAGTCAATTCATTTTTTGTTGTTCCTAATGAGATTCAGGGATAATCCTCTCAATTCCTAGAGAGATCCCTCTCTTAGAAATATCCCAAGAATGGAGAGAGATCTCCCTCCACCTTTCACTCTCGAGTCTAGAGAGATCAAGGATAATCATTTGGAATCAATTCTCAGGGTGATCAAAAGTGAATGACCCAAGTGATAGGATCTATCGTTCTAGAACCCAAATATTCCTACGATGATGCTCAATGATTTTTGGAACATGTGTGGATCACCACTAAAGGAAATCTAATCTTGATTCCTACATTGAAACGACGGTTCGATGTAGATCTGTTGTCATATACATCAATGATGAAATAATTTCATACAAGGTAATTATTTAATTACATAAATTAATTATAAATAATATGTGATGATCCCATGATTTGTTTTCAGTGTTTATCTATTATCTATATTATTTGATTCAATTTTTATCATGATGTTCATCGTTGTGTAAATCTAAGATTAATCATTGATCATGAAAAAAAGAAAATTTGGGCATGACCAATCACATGCTTCCACTATATCTAGAACCTACAAGTGGCATCAGATTGAGGTTTCATAATTATTTATAATTATTTAAATATTTTTGATTGATTTACTCATTTTTATGGGTTTTTTATTCCAGTGTAATCATTCATTATTCCGAATTGAGATATATGTTTTCTTCATCTTTGTTTCTCATAAATATAGTCAAATAAATTAATTTTATCAATGAAATAAATTTGAAGATCTAATTTGGAGGTGTTAAGTAATTTGACTAGATAACACAGTAGTACATGCCATCAATCCTAGAGATACACACCATGTACTAGTGTTTAATGAATGAGAAAGTAATTCATAATTAATTCAATTCACATGAATTTATTACATGTTATGAATTTAATTATACATTGTGTATTGAATGATCCAGTATAGTGAACAGTTATCCTAATTACATGCCGTGTAACTTCCATACAAGGCATGTAGTCCTTTAGTCGCAGATGATTTGTGTATCTTCTTACATAGCTTGCATGACTAGTGGTCATGTAACTCGGGTACCACATGTCATTTAGCCCATGTGCATGACATGCACTCCAAAACAATTTATTGCATGGTTACAAATTGATTCCCTAGGTGTGTGTCATGGATAGAAGATGAGAATAATACACATCAAGTATCTTAAATTTACACGTTTTGTACTTTTACAAAATTGTGTAGAATTGAAAATTAATTAATTATACTGGGAAAATCTTATCATCATGTGTTGTTGTGTGGTCATTAAGTTTATAGGACACACCATGTGATGGGCTTTATATATATAAATGTCTAATTGATTTATGAACAATGTTCATATCTACATATCATGTATAATACATATTACAGTTATTACTATATGCGCATTGAAGTATTAAACACTATGTAAAAATAAAAAAATCATGTAAACCATGTGATCATTAATATGACAGTACACATCATGCTATTACATGATAATCCGTGTATTCCACATGTCACAAGATAAACAGTATATGATTATAATAAATTTTGTTTAGTTTGGACATGTACTCACTGTGTTTCCACTAAGGTACATTTTTTTGTACATAGTAAATATCAAATAAATTTATTTAATTTGTTCAAAATTATGATGGATGAGAATATCAAGGAAATTCATATAATCATTAATAAGAAAAAAATTATTAATTAAAGAAGATAATTAATTGATTTGATCATGATTAATCTTAAATACAAACAATTAGAATTTAATGTTAATTTTATTAAATACATAATTTGTTTCATGAATGTGGATGATCATAAACCTATACTAGAACTTTGTATGTGATTGGTTTCATATAATTTATTATTAAATTAAATTTTTGGCTTGTGTGTCATCTCTCCTATTATTATCTAAGGTTGTGTATACCGATGTTTTCTTTTTTGTAAACCCCTTAACCCATCCTTTTGATCACTCACCTATGTGTGAGTAAAAGCATATCTAATGGATGGATCTCCCAATCTAGAGGAGGCGGTTCAAGTTTAGAGACAAGTTGAAACCAATCCAAGTGAGATACATAGGTGTAATGGTGGAAAGCTTCAACACAAACCATAAATGGTTCAATGTGTTTTTCTCCTAGGTTGATGATTAGTTTATCATCTGCTAGATAAACTAACCAGTAGTAAAATCTCATGATCATACAACTTTTTATTTTTATTTCAATAAAGTTGTATTGTTATTTCATAATGTATGTTTTTTCATGATCAAATGAATTAATGAATTAACAAGCATGCAATATAGAAATAAAATAAATTTACCTATGCGTAAATATTATCTAAGACATGGTTAATGACATAAGTAAATAAAATTAATATCATCAAGCATGTAATAAAGAAAATAATTAGAAATTTATGAATAAAAGATAAAATCCCTCAATTGTATATATTAAGTCAGTATATCCTTCCACTACTTCAGTTAAATTCAAACCATAGTTCAAAGTGCTTGAGAAACCAAAGTTTGAGTGCTTTAAATTATTAGGTAATTATAATTTCAATTTTTCGGTTGACTTAACATAGTTCACATAAAGGTTTGACTTTCAAATAATTATATGGTGTAACTAATAGTAAAAGGTTGATGAAATCCAATTTTAGGATTTTAGGATTGGGGAGTTCACTCAACAGATCAAATATTTATGAGTTAATGCAGTTGGTAATTGTAATTCCTACCTAAAACCCATCAAATTTCTTGACCAACCAAAGTTGGGTTGATGAGAAGGATAATATAGATCCATGCCACTAGAATTTCCAAGTGATAGGATACTTTTAAGCTAATGGTGAGGGGTATTTTGTTTTGATCAAATAGTTAGAGATTAATAAATATAATATTTGTTTATTTGTCTATTTTTTATTAGATAAAGTACTAAAACTCTTCTCATCTTATCTGTAGAAACAAAAATAAAAATGAATTAAAACATATCACTGCGATTCATACTTGAGAAGTATAACCTTCTCACTAGCTCAAATTTCCAAGAATGGAAAAGGAGCTTACCTATTATCCTACACAATGAAAGAAAATTATATGTGCTAGAAGAACATATTATAGATGATCCTAGAAACAAGGCTAGTATGGAATAATTTTCTCTCTATGAGAAACATTTTAACGATGCTACATATGTTCTATGTTTCATGCTATCATCTATGACAAACTATCTTTTGAAAGAACACTAGGACATGGATGCAAATAGCATGATGTCTCGCCTTTGGGATATCTATCAAAAGAAGGTGATAAAAAAGAGATATGGGGTCTTAATGCTTTATTTACAACTAATAATGGAGAATCGGTGCAAGTTGGGCCTCATATTGTCATGTTAATTGTCTACATTGAATACCTAAACATATTAAGGATTAAATTCCTAGATGATTTGTAAATATATTTCATACTTTCCTCACTACCCAATACCTTATCTAGTTTTATTATTAATTATAACATAAGAAATAATGATAAGAGACTTTCATAACTTATTAGTTTGATTTTATAAGTGGATAAGGACATGGGGTGTGATAAACCCCCGGTCATTATGGTGAAAAATAAAAGGAAGAACAAGCGAAGGGGACTAAGACTCATTAAAAGTCTAAAGATCTTGAAAAACATCCTTCCAATAGGAGGAAGATATAGAGGCTGGTAAATGAAAATGAGGAAGTATGTTTTCATATGACAAGCAAGGCCACTCAAATAAGAACAACACCCAAAATAAAGGGGAATATAAATGTTTGTATGTTATTGAGTGTAATATTTCAATATATAAAATTGGGTATTAGGTACATCTTGTGGTGCTCACATCTATATCCAAATATAGGAACCAAGTAGATTCCAAAATATTTCTATAGGAGAGGTGGATTTATGAGATTCCAATGTTATGAGGCTGGATATTGTATCCATTAGTTACTACCACATTTAATTTCCAATATTAATGATTTTAGTTTTAGAAGATTTTTATTATGTACCAAATGTTACCAAGAACATAATTTCTATATCATGCTTATATGCAGATGGTTTTATTTTCATGTTTGGGAATAAATGTTTTTTATTTTATAAAGACAATATATTTTATGGTATGGTTCATATAAATAATTTTTTTATGTATTAAATTATTAAAACTAAGTATTGTAAATAGATAACAAATAATGTTTACAAGACTCATATAAAACCTAGCTACAACATCACTATCTTAGTCATGTAAAGAGAAGTTTTTGAAAAATCTTTGTCAATATGGTTATTTAGAATTATTTGATCTAAAACCACTTGAAAGATTTCATGCTTGTTTACAAGAAAAAAATTACCAAACCTCCATTTAGTGGTCAGTTTCAAAAGGCCATAGAGATTTTAGGATTGGTACACACTGATGTGTGTGAACCATTTGTAGTAAAATATATAGGTGGGTATTCTTAATTCATAAATTTTACTTATGAATTTAGTATATATTATTATGTCCACTTAATGAGGTATAAGTCCATTTCATTTAAGAAATTAAAAAAAATAATGAAGTATATAATCAACTTAGAAAGAAGATAAATAAGCTTTGATCAGATCGAGGTGGTGAATATCTTAAATAATAGTTTATCACATTTCTACAAGAGTTTGGGATTTTATCTCAACTCACTCCACCTTACATACCATAGTGGAATGGAGTTAGTGAAAGGAGGAAATATACCATATTATAAATTCTAAGTTTTATGATGAGTCATGTAGATCTTTCATTATCCTTTTGGGGATATACATTAAAAACTATAGTATATAGATTAAACAAAGTACCAATTAAAGTGGAAAATAGAATTCCATTTGAGTTATAGAGTGGAAAGAAACTTGTTTTATTTCATACACATGTATGGGGTTGTGAGAAATTTGTTAAGTCCTTCTCAGGTAGAAAACTAGAAACCTGGGGAACAAAAATGTATCTTTATAGGGTATCCTAAGGAAACAAAGGGATAATACCTATACAACCCCTCATACAAGAAAGTGATTGTTCCCAAAAAATTCATCTTTCTTAGGGGGTAGAACATCCTCAAAAAGGATAGTGGAAGAAAGATTGACTTCGATGAAGTTGATGCTCAAGATACACAAGAGTTGGTATAGTAACAGATTCAATGGTTCCCCATGGAAGAATTAGTTCCTAAAACACAAGTACTACATAGGAGCACTAGAGAGGTAAGAGAACTAGAGAGACATGGTTTTTTACTCACTAAAGATAGTGACACAATATTGGTTGAAAATGATGAACTTATCTCCTATAAATAGGTAGTATAGATAATAGAAGCTGCAAGAAGGAAAGAAGCCATGAATTCTAAAATAGATTCCATATATCAGAACCAAGTTTGACTTATGGTTGATGTGATAGTTGATATAAAGATTGTAGGGTGAAAATGGGCATTCAAGAGAATATTGGATATATAAGGTAAGGTAAATACCAATAAATCAAGGATAGTGGCTAAAGGGTTTAAAAACCATCAAAAAATTTACTATGATGAAACCTTTTCACCAGTTTCCATGATTAAATCTATCAAAATTCTACTTTATATAGCAGCTTACCATGAATATGAATTTTAGAAAATGGATGTCAGAACTTATTTCCTTAATGGGAACCTTCAGAAATATGCCTACATGACACAACCAGAAGGATTTGTGAGTCCATGTGATGCCAAAAATATTTTCAAGTTACTGAGATATATTTATGGATTGAACATTGTGTAAATATCAGATTAATCATCGATTATGATAATGGTTAAATTATAGAACCAAAGAACAGGATCATCACATATTATTTATAATTAATTTAAGAAATTAAAGAATTACCATGAATGAAATTATTTCTTAATTGATGGATCTATGTCATACCATCATTGAATTGTAGGAATTAAAATTATATTCTCTCTAGCAGTGATCCACACATGTTCCATAAATCTATGAACGTCGATGTAGGAATCTCTAGGTTCTAGAATGATGGATCCAATCACTTGCATCATTTTCTTGTGATCTCCCTAAGAATCCTTTCCAAAGAATTATCCTTGATCTCTCTAGACTCAAGAGTGGAATGTAGAGAAATATTGTACTTCATTCTTAGGAGTGTTATAGGAGATATATACCTTTAGAGATTGAGAGGATTCTCTCTGGATCTCATTGTGCATAATACAAAATGAATTGGCTCTATTGAAAAATAATATAATTGGGTTTATATACCGCTGCGTAAGAAATAAATAATTGCACAAGTGACCTTTATTATTTATTAAATCCCTCTATAACCCTATGTATATAATAATAATATTATTATTATTTCATGAAATGTGCTAAACTCATGACTTAAAATTGAATATTATTTATTCAAATAATATTCAATATATATATATATTATTTCTCACCAGACCATTAAACTCATTCTTCTATTCCTCCAAAATATTTATTAGACCTTGAATAATGAAAATTTATTTAATAAATAAATATCACTGAATTATTTTCTAATAAATAAATAAATATTATATCTTCTAAATAGAAAATAAATATTTGTTCAATATTCTGCTCGTATAGTATTCTCTCAAATAACTGTTGAAGAAATATATGTGATCAAGAAAACATGAATAATTATTAAACCATGTATGGAAATAATATTTATTCAACTTATTAAATAATAAATAATAATATATTATTTAACTGATATTCTGGAAACACTTAGTGTGTGATCCTTTGGGCCTCTTTCTTAGTACCATTAGGCAAAGAATCCTAAAGTACAAGGTTAGAATCTACAAACATACTAAGGCACCCATAGATAAATAAGTTAATGTCTTAATAACATAATACCTCATAAGGACACTTACTATGTAATATAATCTCTTTTTCATGATATCTCTAATCAAGTAGGTTACATGCTGGTGCCATCAACCTATGTGCATGATGTATCTTTCTTTGACTTTCTAGAAATCAAACTTTCCTATAGAACACAATGACCATGGATTTATTTAGTCTATATAATTTCTATCAAAGGTCCTGAGATATCAACTTATGTTAAAGAATATAAGGAAAAATCCTTTCCTTCATTATTCATTAATGAAATATTACTCATCATGCACCCAATGTATCCTACCTCGTCGCGAACATATGTCAACACAATTTTCATCAATACATCAAAGTATACAACATATAAAACTCATTAATAATCATCATAAAATATAAGGATCAATACACATGTTCGCATATAGGAACATCCAATGACATGTATAAATGTGGATTTCCTAGAGGCAGGTCTCATTCTCATAATATCCTATTCTAGATATTACCAAGGGTACACACCTTAATAAGATGCATCAAAGTCCTATGAGTCTACACCCTTAATATTATAAATCATTTATGTCCCATAAGTGATTTCATATGACTATATAACATATATTTAAGAATATTATCATGGAACGTCTAGTTTCTCATCATAGCGAGGAACTGCTATGACCTTTTAGTGTGACAACTAATCTTAGGACATTATCACATAGTATTTTATATATAAGAACAATAATGATGTGATAATAAGTTTTTTAATATTCAAAAAAAATAAAAGTTATCATAAAGTATACAAAATTTGGTTCTAGGGAACCAACTCCAAAAATTACAAGCATTCAAGACCCTATCACGGTTTACTATGATAATGTTACAGTGGTGGCTCTTTACAAATATTCAAGGTCACGTCAAAGGATAAAGTATATAATTTAGAATTTTTATCTATTGAGGGATTTTTATCATTGATTTAAATTTGAAATAAGAAGAGTATCTCTAGAAAAAATGTGGAATACCCCTTGATAAAGGCTTTATATCTGTAGAGGATTGAGTATCGTATAAAATCTAGTGGACTAAAGGTTGTAAATAGTTGGATCTAGTGAAATTGGGTGTTTTTTGGAGTTGGTTCCCAATAAATAACTTATAATTACTTGATGGTTACATGTATTAACTATATTGAATATTAATGATGCTTTTTATCACATCACGATTGTTCCTCTGTATGACATAGTATGTGATAATATCTTGAGAATATATGTTACGTTGAAAGGTTATAACAACTCCCTACTATGATAAGAACATGGAGGTTCCATGATAGTAGTCTTTAATATATATTTTCTATAAATGGATGATACAATTTGATGGGACATAAATGATATAGGTTATCAGGGGTGGAGACTCATAAGAAGTTGTATCACTTTAAATACCCCGAACCTAGTATCCCAAATCTAGTGCCTTACTTTATTACATTGGCACTTGATACAATATTCAAATCCCAAAGGACCGAATAGTTTATTAGTCTTGAAGAACTTGATACATACATGTAACCATTATTACGTTAGTAATCAAATATAAAACATAAAAGAGGAATATAATTGCATCATTAAAATCATTAAAACATTTCATCTTCATAACCTAGGGAAAAAAGAACAATTAAAAGGGTGATCTATGATGCTTAGTAAGGGTTAAATATAACAAAATATTTCATGAATAAGTAATAAAAGAAACATAATCAAAATGGAAAGGTATATATAATGGGAATAATTTTCATTTGATCAACAACTTTTTAATCATTAGATGATAAGGAATAATCATTATGGAAATGTAAATGATTGGAATCAAATTTCATTTAATTAATAACTTTATAACAATCTGAATCCATGGATAATATCATAGTGAAAATCGCATGGATAATAATGACTGAAATATCATTGAAGGAAATTATTAATAATTTAAATTCCATGATCACAAGCATCATGGTACCTCTAATTTAAAGATGTTTCACAATACGGTTTATTCATTATGGGTAAAAAACTATTTAATTTGGCCAGCTTTGTTGTCTCATGAGAATACTGATGCATCGAGGGGCTATCTATAACTAGGACCCACCCATGTATGCATGTCTAAGGAATTCCTCAAATATAGAAATGAAATATTTAATTAATTAATAAAAATAACTTATCATCTAATATATATTGATTAAAATATATTAATTTAACATTATTTCCCTAGTTAATCAAATAAATTTTGAAGTAAAATCCATAGAAAAAATTGGTGTATGAATTCAGAAATAATCAGATCAATGATACAAGAAATATAGATATTTAATTAAATATTAAATGAATAATGATCATAAATAAAATGTTCTGTATATACACCATAGAAAATAAAATAGGTTCATAACATCAAGAATATACCTCAATGAATGAAAATTATGATGAAGTACCTTACAATGATCATATCATTAGTCAAATAAATAGATTATTTGTATTCAATGTAAATCCAAATTAATAATTGGAAATAGAACATAATATAATCAAAAATAATTTTACACATAAACTTAGCATGACATAATAAATTAAATATAAGTTTAACTCATTGAATTAAAATTGATTTAATAAATCTCTTACCATTCTATAATCAGTCGAATCATATACCCCATAAAAGTGATATTTATCAAATAGAATATTGAATACCATGAATATAACTAGATTCATGATATCATATATCAAAGGTAAATACATACAACACAAAAAAGATATTAGTGGTTAATAATACATATATCTCACAGAGGTAAAAAGTGCGACGAGAAACCCCTTACTTTATATCCAAAAGATTTCTGCACTTGTGATTAGTGTCCTAAATAATCAAATTAGATTCATTAATTAATAAATTAAGAACATATTAAACATATATTTTATTTTTTATAATTTTATTAAGCTCATTTATATCTATTTCCATGAGTTATAATTTTTAATTTTGTTGTTCTGATAGCGTTTGTTTGATGGTTTTATGGTCAGTTCCCTTGTGTATAATTATAGGAGTTCTTGTCAAATAGAAGCAAAACCCCATAAGTGGAATGAAATTGTATTAATGTACTTATATTATTTTAAATGGTCCCATATATTATTTTGTTTATTCGTATGATAATGTTCATTTTATAATATGTTAATGATAAACATTTTGTTTATTTTGGCATTTTTTTCTGACCATCACAAACTACTTTAATTTTCTTTAATATTATTTATATAAATTAGTTATAGAACATTAAAAAAGTTATAATATATATTCAAATCCATTTTAACAATAATAATGGTTTTATTACCATCATTGAATGTAATAATGGAAAACAAAAACTCATCTTCCACGAAGGTGGTGAATTGGCATATCACGGACGGTGTTTTCATTTTTAGAATAAAAGAAGAAGAGAATAGATTTGATGATGGATATTACATTAACGAAATAAAATAAAATTATATTTATTATAATAGAGTTATAATATCACTTTGGATAGGGTATTTTAGTATAGGATTAGAAAAAAATTAAAAGAGAAAGAAGAAGGATTTTACCTCTTGAATATTCTCTCCTTCAGACCCTCCTTAAGGCACTTGGATTTGGTATTTTGGTAAGACCAGAAGGTCTTGGACATGAGGAAGAGTCTTGGGAAGGGAATGTTGAATAATATATAAAAGATAAATGGATTTTGAGGTGCGAGGATAAGGGGTGGTGAGGGTGGTGTTTATATGGTGGAGAGGGGTGTTTTTTATTATTATATTCATTTTTTATTATTTTACCTCAAGACTATCAATAGTGTTGATTATTGTGACTAAGTATAGTAACTAGTGCATGTGAGTTTGAAATAATGGTTTCTTACATCATCTATGACTCAAAAAATAAGGTATTTGGTGTAAAATGTTAAATATAGTAAATTATCACATTTCACTATTCCCCAAAAATTCAACTATTTGAGAAAAATAAAATAAAAATCAACCTAACCATTTTTTGATGTGTATATTTTTCAAAATGGACTCCATTTTTTTAAAATAATTTTATAAATATGAGAAATTTATTTTTTTTAATTAAATTCATCATTTACTCAAAACAAATACTGATTTTAATATTATAACCGATTTTACGACACTTTGAAAAATTAATTATGGTATCATAAAATTATTTTATAATTATAATATAAAAAAATCATAATTTATGAATCTATTTTATGAAAATAAATTTTATTTTAAATCGTTATATTAATTATAATTGTAAATGAACATTTGTGTTTCATAAAAAATACCAACACATAATTTATCAATTTTAAAACATTTATTTACTTATTACATGATTTAAATATATCATATTTTCATTTGTGATATAGATAAATTTTATTTATACTTTCATAGGTGAGGTTATTATTCTAATGGCCATATTATTATTCTTAACGGTCGCATTAATATTCCAATGTTCTTGTTAGTATTTCATAGTATGTCACGGTTTGTATAAGAAATCGAATAAATTGAATTTATTTAAGAAGATACATACCATAAAATCATGGGGTGTTGTATTATTACCTGTTTAAAAATATTCATCCACAAAATTTTTCCTGAATATTTCCTTCTAAAAAGATGAGAGTGGTTCTTCTTTGCATCATCCTCGAGTTCTCATGTTTCTTCTTCCATTTTATGGTTTCTCAAAAGAACCTTTACCAATCGAGTCATCTGATTTCTCAATAATTTCTATCTAGTGTCAAAAATATCGATAGTCACTTCACAATACGATAAATCAGGTTCCAGTATTTTTTCTCATAGGTTAGTATATGCATTGGTTTAGGAATGTACTTCCTTAACAGTGATATATGGAACACAACATGAACTTTGGAGAGACACAGTGGAATTGATAATTGGTAATCTAAAGCTATAATTATTTCTATAATTTTGAATGGTTCAGTGTACTTAGGGCTCAGTTTCCCTTTCTTACCAACCCTTATGACACCCTTCCATGGAGATACTTTCAGAAACATGTGATCGCCCACGTGAAATTTTTGAGTCCTTCCTCCAATCGTCAGTATAACTCTGTTTCCTACTTTGAAATTTTTTAATATGATCCTGAATGTCTTTTACATTTATCATTGTTTCTTAAATACTTTTTAGGCCTACAAATTTCATTTTTGCAACTTCATCCTAATAAGTTGGAGTAGGACATCTCTTTCCATATAATGCTTCATATAGAACCATTTGAATACTTGAATGGAAACTATTATTGTATGAAAACTTTAACAAAGGTAAATAATGATCCCATATACCTTGAATGTCAAATTATCATGATATAAACATGTATTCTAATGTTTTAATAGTCCTTTTATACTGTTATTCGCTTTGAGGATGCTAGACGGTGCTCAAATGAAGCTCAATATCAAGATCATTTTGAAGATTCTTCCATAAGTTTGATGTAAAATAGGGATCTTGGCCAGACACAATCAATATAGGTTCAAAAAAAAGTATTATAACTTGATTAAAATTGAGTATTTCTATATTATCAATTGTTAAATATTGAATTATTGCAAGAAAATGTGCCAATTTTGTAAGATGATCAACAATAAACCATATCGTATCATTATTTTGGGGGGTATTTTGAAATCCAGTAATGAATTCCATAGTAATTTCATCCCACATCCACATAGGAATAGGTAGGGGTTTCATGTCTCCTCTAGGATTCTATCTCTCAGCCTTCACTTGTCGAAAAACTAGTCATCTTGGCACATAGTTAGAAATTTTCCGCTTCATATTATCCCAATAAAAATGTTCCTTCAGATCTCTATACATCTTGGTAATACCAAGGTGTATAGAGAAATTTAAGCTATTAGAATCATATAATAGTCCCCTCTTTAGCTGTGATATTAATGGAACACATAACCTCTTTCCAAATTTCATAATTTCATCCTCATGCACGAAATCTACCAATTTTTTATCCATAACGGATTTAATTTTCCTTTTTAAAATTCTCATCATCAAATTGAGAACTTTTTATCTTCTCTATTAAAGATGGTTTATAAATCATTTTAAAAAGGAGTGATATTTTCCCTTCCTTAATAATTCCTATATCCATATTTACTAAATTCATGAACATTCAATCTCAATCAATCCTCATTTGGTTTGGAACTCCATGATCTTTCCTACTTAATGCATCAACTACCTTATTTTCTTTTCTTGGGTGGCAGTGTATTGTGAAATCATAATTTTGAGTAACTCAAGCCATTGTCTTTGCTTCATGTTGAGTTCTTTCTGTGTAAATATTTATTTAAAACTCTTGTGATCCATATATATGTCACATCCTTCACCGCATAGATAGTATCTTTATATCTTCAGAGAAAATATTATGGTTTTTAACCCAATATCATGAGTTATAAAATTTTGTTCATGAATATTCAATTGTCTTGATTCATATGAAATAACTTTATCATTTTTTATAAGGAATCAATCCATTTGTTTCTTTGATGCATCATTATGTATCAAAAACCCTTTATTTTATGATGGTAGAGTCAAAATCAGAGCATTGGCTAATCTTCTCTTCAATTCGTCAAAACATTTTTCACACTCATTTGTCTATAAGAACTTAAACCCTTTATGTGTGATCTTGGTTAAGAGTTTAGCCAAATGGGAAAAATTCTGAATGAAATACTGATAGTGACCTGATAAACCAACAAAACTATGTACCTTGGTTATGTTCATTAGTGTAGGCCATTATTAGACTGCCTTTATCTTCACAAATATAGCCAAGAAAATAAATTTCTTGAATCCAAAATTCACACTTACTAAATTTACTATTTAACTCTTTCCTCATAAGAGTTTGAATAATGATCCACTAGTGATTCTCATGGTCTTTACATATTTTAGAATATACCAGAATATCATCAATGAATATAGCAACAAAATCATCAAGATATTCCTTGAATATTATATTCATGAGATCCACAAAAATTGAGGGTGTTTTATGAAAGGTTCTGAGGCTCTTAGAGGAAGCTGGTGGGCTGAGAATTTTAAATTTTTCATCGGTGGATCGACGGTACTTGTCAATGCCGATGATCCAAGCCCTATTGAGCTCCGAGGATCTCGTGTAAATTGTAAATAACACAAAATTAAAATGAAAACATACATGTTTCAAATTCGAATATTCAGTTGACTGAAACTAGTCTATGGCGATCTTCTCTTGAAGGATCTAAAGCAGGAACCCTCTAGATCATATAAACGTGCTTAAAAAACCCGCGGGAGGGTTGAACATTGAATTTTGGGTGCTAGTGTGGAGATTTGACGGCGCTTTCAATGTCCTGATGATCACTGCATCGAGATGCCTTCGATGCTTGAGGAAGATCTTGATCTGAACTCTTGGATCAACAACTTCTCTCTCTAGGAAGCGGGAGGAGAGAGAGGCTCTCAATTTTAATTCCATGAATGAATTAATAGTGGAATGGCCACACATGAGAGAGATCCCTCCCTTGTATTTATAGTGACTTTGAGAAATACCCCGTAGGGTTCCCCGATCATTGTTTATTTCAACGTCCACTAAATAAATAATTTCAACGAACTAAACTACACCAAAACTATTTATTATTTTATCACATACTTGTAATATATAAAAAATATATTATGTGATAAAACCGATCCATTTAACTCGACTCGTTGTCCCGCTTTATATTAAATGAACCTTGAATATTAAAATAATATTCGTTCGATTAATATTTTTCTCGTGTTTACAAAACTCATAAATACATTAAATAAATTCAGTCCCAAATATTCATAACTTGAATTGTAATGAATTTATTTAAATCTTTTGGTGATCGATAACTTGGAAAACACTCGAACCTCTTGGTGTGGCCCACTATATCCATGTACCTATTCAACTGAATAGAGAGGATTCTTGAATACACTATTATGTGTGACCCTATAGGCCCTTATCTCAATAGCAGTGAATAAATCCAGACACCAAGAGCGAAGTCTAGCAACCCATCATGGACCCTAAAGAGATAATGATAGTCATAGCAATGACTACCATCCTATGAACACTATCTGTGTACTATTATCTTTTTGTCATTAAATATCTCATAAAGCAGGATGCACACTTTTGTCATTGTATTTTTCTTGCTTTATTTTTTGTTGATCTAGGGAACCCACTATTTCAATACTCCCACTTGCACCAAATCCAACTTGCTAACCAAACTTGTTAGCTACTCACATGATAACTATCATGCTTCTGCTGAGTAATGGCTTTAACTACTGGGCCTGCCACATTTTTACCGTGTGGCATACCTGCTATATGTGACCTCATCTCCTTGAGTAAAACTTCTCAAGATAAGGTATCCCCAATTATATCACTTTTTCCATTGTCATAACTTGACAACTTGGTTAGTAAGAATATAATAATTTACATTATGATAATATTTTTCTCACTAGGTGTGAATCCATGAATTGGAACAAATCGTTGCGATCGATAACTGCTTCTTAGATGCCTTAAAAACTGCAACATACTCGATATTTGTAGATATGGCTACCAATGGATTTTATGAGCTTGAATCGCTCATTGCCTTAGCCTAACTGAGATACTAGATCAAATTGATCTAAGGATTACTATTTTGTGTCCCATAAAAACTAGTATACCTTCTTCTCCATTTTCCAGGTATATATCATTTGTACTTTGTGAAGTATAAGATGATAGTTCTAACTGCATCACTTGCAGTACTCCTAGATATAATGATATCTGCCTACAATAAAGTATATCCTGGAAGTATCAATTATTGTAAAAATTATGGCATACATGATTGATCCATCACTGGAGCATATAGAACTCAACTCACAACTTTAATCTCGTCCCATGTTCCGAACATGTTAACTTGAAGTGATTAAGCCATGTGACATTGGAAAAAATTCTAAACTTGAATTTTTTCAACTTGTATTTTTCAATACAATGTCACTATATGTATGATTGACTATGACCAAGCAGCCTATGGATCTACCTTAGTAGATCATGTTATCTAGAACTTAGGTAGCTACTTTAAGTCAATCACTGGATAATTACATTTAACCTGGTCTGATCTAATAGTAAGACCATTAAATGTTTTCCATATGTTTCTGAACATATTTCTATTGGAAAACAGTGGCACTCCCACTAACCTTTGGTAGACGCATGGAAAATATTCATTTGAAATGAATGCTCTAAGATGTTATTGCTCACTTTAATCTAGAACTTGATTTCAGTAACTTGCAACATTCATTGGCATTTGATGGTGTCATCATCCTTTTCTGGTTGCATCGTTTAGACACCTTCCATGAAAATGATCTTGACATCCAATGGCCAATTTAATGATCTTAGAAGTTAGCTATGACAAGTAAAATTATAATGGATTTAGGCATACCGACTTGGTATAACCAATTGATCCTTATTGGTACCAGGCTTGTACCATCCATGTATCATTTAATTTGAATACCCACCACAATATTCAATTTATAAGCCCCTTTTCAATTTGATACATGAAATCTATTAATTGTATTTTATTTAATCGTGTTAATCATATCTCATTACCCTATACTTCTTACTTGTAGGAATTTATTATTCTTAATGAATAATACATCACCAACTATAGTGAATATAAAACCATCATCGTGGTTTTATCCTTCCTACGTTGTATGTGTCACTAGAACATGCCTATTCCATATATACTTGTGGAACTGGTTTCTATGCCAACCATTTTTGCATCTTGAGAATTGACTAAACCCAATTCAATCTTTCTCCCACCATCTCTAATAGATATGTGCACCCTTATATAGAAATTTAGTCTAATACTTGACTAAAATGTTTCTTTGTTAGGGATTTATGTAATATCCGATGAAAGTTTTAAGATATTTACATAGATGCACCGTGTGTTTAGCTTGATGCATGTTTGTTTATATCTTAACAAACTCTTTGATACCTAACACATGATCTATGACAAAATGGATTTTCATCATACTATTACTCGTATGATATCTATTTGTCATTTTGGTTGGCATATTGGTTATGGGTTTACGCCATTATTTGAAAAGCACATCTTGAAATATAATGGAAGTTTTTGCATGTTGTAACATTGATACAACTTACATCATAACTTTGATGTATAAAATGTGTGTTTAGGAATTTTTCCACGCTAAATTTTGTTGTTCAATGTAAACATGTAAGAATTTATCATCAATCCACCTTATGAACATCAATATGGTGATGTAGATAAGGTAACATGCATTTATGAATTACTCCATGCTACATTATCATAATCAATGAATGTTTGGTCAAGATATTCTTCGGCATGCAGATTCAAAGCAAATCATATCTTTAGATCAAACATATAATTCACTATTGCATTCCTTAATAACATAAAGGAATCTTATAAAGTATCTTTACCTCTATATTTCCCTTGGAATAGTTCACACTCTCTTACTGAACGAATCTCGAAAGCTTTGTGGCATACCTTTATCTGTAAAGGTTTCTTTATCTAAACTAAGGATGTCAATAATACCAAAGGTGTTTAGTTGTGGTGAGATTAAATACCATACTAGGTATATTCTTGACGTCCACTTTTAGTTTTACTTGACAAAGAACTATATTTCCACAACTGGGTAGGTCTTATGTTTTATATTCATCATGTATTGCCTTTGATTCAAGTAGCAGTGAAATATTTGTTAAGTATGTTACCACAAACAAAATTCATTCCAAAACATGGAATAATGTCTCATAATGTCCAAAAGGGCACTTGAGATAAATGATTTTGTTATACTGAACAACTTGTTCGATTTGAATCAATCACTTGGCAATTGAAAGTTATGTGTTTCTCACCGCTGACTTAGGGATCACCCTTTCTCAACTGTTTGGAGAAGACACCTTACACTTAGTAATGTTTCTCTACTTAATTGGTTACTATATTTCAATACATATATGTGAAAATTATATTGTATTTAATACCCAATAAGTATGTTAAGAACATTAATTTTATTTTATGAATGTAAACTGAATAAGAAGCCGGTACTTGCTTCTTGTATTTCAGTTCATTGCATTTTTTAAACTTCCATAAATTTATTTCAATATGTGATGAAAATAACATCCTTTTAAATGACCAACCACTTTTATTTGAAGGACATGACGAAGGTTCCTTTGGCATAACTTTCCATACGCCTCTTCGCTTTTTCATTCAATGTATTCTCCATAAGAACAAAAGATGACACTTTCTTTAATATTCTTATTACTTGGAGAATGTTACCATAAAGGTAATGAAGCGTGTACTCTATACCATTCATTTGTATCCTCAAATGAAACTAGATTAATTGTGTGTAAAAGTTATAAGAATGAGATGATAGTAAAGATTGTGAACTCTCTTTCTCTTTACACAATCCGAGTGCAATCATCACATTCAAATCTTCCTTCACTTTCTCCTTGGAAACTTCTCTGAGATGAGACTACATGTAACATCATCCATGTCATGATGTAGTGACCACAACTAACATCAGACCTTGATGATAGCATCATGAAAGAACCATAATATACTTAATTCATGAGTCTCTTGTAACCATTTACACCCTCGCTTGCTGGGGTGGCTTAACAGTTGGGACACAAGTACCTTGAATGTGATGTCTGGAAGCACCTATACTACACTTGGAATTTTGTTCTTTTTTGGACATTAACTTTGTCCAATATTTATCGAATTATTATTGTGGTATTACTTTCCATTCTCTATAAATAAACTTTATCAGATTTTACTTTTAATATTGATTACCAAATGTGACATTACTGACTAATTTAATCATTAAATGTCTCCCACGAATTTTTCTAATTCTAGGAACCCTCTGTAGTAAAATCGGAATTATATTGAGTATTCTAGTGGCAAAGATCTCTGAACCTACCTCATAGTCTACAAGCTATGGCTACGCCACTACTCAGAGGGTCCAAGGTGGGTTTTTGGCTGGCCAGCCACATTAACTTGCAGTTCCTTGATCTGTTGAGTGAAGTCCCAGCTCCAAAAATAATTTACTGATTTACACAATGTTTGCCTCTAAAATTATAATAAGATAGTTATGGTTATTTCTTTGATGCAATTTTAGTTAATTCAACCCACCATCCAAGTAAGAACTCCCCGGTAGTAAGAGGCACCCTCAACTATGGCCCGACTGGAACCTCGAACACCCAGTTTTGTTCAAACTTGAATGATGGAAGGTTGTTGTGAATTAATATTTTATTTGAGGTTTTTATTGGTTTATCTCGACGAATTTAATCCATTTCTATTAATCTTTTTCATCTATGTTGTCGTGCTCACAACTAAGTTTAGTAGAAAAACATATGCCACTTCTTTATGCATTTTATTATCTATTATTTTATGTATTTCCCTATTGTACTAAAATGTATAAAATAATAAATAAACGCATAGAGGAAAACTACTGCCCGACAGGTCTTGAGCATCTACACAACCTATGGGCATCATACCTGAGTTGAAGCTTGACTCAAAATGTAGCTAGCCTTGTCTTGTATGTTTGTTTTGCATCTGAAGTATTACCTTGTCTTGAGGCAGTCCATGTCACTTCTTGGAGTACCGCCTCATCTTAGCGGTGTCCACGTAACGTCTTGCATCATCTACATCATTCGTCGTGTTCATCCAAAGTGAAAAATTACTCTCGCACAGGCGAGGGGAACTTGGGTATAAATGTACATCACGTGAATTGAAAATGCGATTTGTTATACATTTTAATCAAAAAGAAACACGATGCACAAACCATCTATTTAATTAATTACAAACATCGCACGTAGTAAAATAATTAATTAATTAAATGCGATATACACGGGTCGGTGCTCAAGACCAGAATGCGGGTATAATAAAGCGTGATAAAATTTAAATGCATCAAATAAGTATGAGATTTTATATAATTAAATTAAATGAATTAATAAATTCAAATAGTTTAATTAATCATCGATACACTAATTAATTTAATTTTTATGTTAAAGTTAAATTAATTAAATAATTTAATTTAATTGCAAAATTAAATTAATTTATATCCTCGGGTATTAAAATAATTAACCAAAATTAATTTTAATTAATTTAATTTAAATACTGAAATTAAATTAATTGCATTGATTAATTTAAATGGTTGGTTCCCAAAACATCATTGCATAGCCTGTGTGGGTCAGGAAAAACCCACGTAGGGCCATGCCAAGACATGCAGGGCCAAACTGGGTCGGACCGATCCGTCCACACCCGTTCTGGGTTGGACAGATCGGTCCAGACTCTTTCAGGGCCTATTTTTCCCTGCTAAAAAATAACTTGCAGGAAAAATTAATGGTACCTCCTAGTGAGATGGAATCCGGAAGGGCCGTAGTTCCAGTCGGGTATGTCCGGTGCGGCCCGGTCTGGTGAGAGGAGCTGAGCGGGCACGCCGATGCCGAGTCACCAGGTGGAGGCCAACCGGGACACCCGGGTGGGGAATCGCGGCTTGTGAGAAGCGCACCCGGGGTGGCGTGCCGTAGGCTGCGGCTGGTCGGCCGGTGCGGCATGACAGAAGGTGTTGTCGGCCTGGGTGGAGGCCAGCCGAGGTAGCTGGCCGGGAGTGGCCACGGCCTTCGGTGGAAGCCAGCCGATCAGGAGGTTCGGTGGTGGCCTTGTCTGGGGTGTTGTCGGCACTGCTATGGTAGGTCCGGAGGTGGCCAGGACTAGCAGGGTGCCACCACAAGGTCTTTGTCGTGGGTCTGTAGGGATGACAAGTGAGGGAGGTGAGATCGATAGATCCGGTTGCTGCGCGCTGCAGTTGCTGGCAAGGTGGGACGCCGCACGGGAAGGCGCTGGGACGGCCGAGGCACTCCTGCGCAGTGGCATGCTGCCGGTGGGGAAGGCTGGTGCATGGTACTCTCCTGTGATGTAGCCTAGTAGCAGAGAGGGATAGCGGGTCTGGCGAGGTCTGCAGGCAGCCAAAGCAGGTGAGCAGGCGGCGCCACCCGCGTCGGTGTGCGGAGGAAACTAAGGGGGTCCACGTTGACCCCTTGTAATTATCCCCTTTCTTGCTTTTCTCAAAAGGGGTCTCCCCTTTTTTTATTTATTTCCCTTTTTTTAATTGGGGACCGACCAAGTAGGTCTCCCGCCCCTTCCACCCAAGTTTTTTTAAAGGTCAAGTCCCCCTTTACCCATTTTTTTAATTTTTGAGTCATGTCATCAAATAAAAATTCCACACCCCAAAAAATTTCTAAAAGCTAAACAGACTTTTAATTTAATAATAATAAAATTATTATAATCAAATAATGATTTATTATTATATTATTATTATAATAATAAAATAAATATTATAATAATAATAAAATTATTGTGCAAATTACTAAATTTAAAAAATTTATAATCTGCACAATTTTAATTATATATGATTAAATGATCTAAACTTGATCAGTTCTTAGGAATGAATAAAACTTAATACCTGAGATCAAACTGTGAATTTGATCCAATCCCAAAATTTAAAATGGTCAAAACTTGGCCGTTCAAGATCAGATCAACGTGTGGCTTGAACCGATGGGACCAGTTTTGAACCCTTTACTTAATGTTAATGAAAATTTAATTTTCTAGGCTCAGAAAATTTACGCGATCCCTCTGATGCCACTGAAAGGTTTTGAGGCCCCCAGCGGAATACGGTGATCCAGGTATTTTAAAATTTTCATTGGCGGACCGACGGTACTTGTCGATACTGAAAATTTGATCCCCTTTGAGGTCTGAGAATCTCACATAAATTGTAAATAGCATAAAATTAAAATGAAAATGTACTTGTTTCAAATACGAAGTTATGGTTCACTGAAACTAGTCGATGACGATCATCGTTTGAAGGATCCAAAGAAGGAACCCTCCAGATCGTCCACACATACTTAAAAAACCCACAGGGGCATCGATCATTGAATTCTGGGTGCTAGCGCAGAGATCCGGCGGCGCTTTCAACGTCTCGACGATCACCACATAGAGATTCCTTCGATGCTTGAGGAAGATCTTGATCTGAACTCTTGGATCAACAAATTCTCTCTTTAAGAAGCGGGAGGAGAGAGAAGCTCTCAATTTTCATTCCCCAAATGAATTAATAGTGTAATGTCCACACATACAAGAGAGGCCTCCCTTGTATTTATAGTGACGTTGAGAAATACCTAGTAGGGTTCCCCGACCCCTGTTTATTTCAACGTCCACTAAATAAATAATTTCAACAAACTAAACTGTGCCAAAATTATTTATTATTTTATCACATATTTGTAATATATATAAAATATATTACCTAATAAAAATGATCCATTTAACTCGACTCATTGTCCCGCTTTATATTAAACGAATCTTGAATATTAAAATAATATTCGTTCGATTAATATTTTTCACGTATTTACTAAACTCGAAAATAAATTAAATAAATTCATTCCCAAATATTCATAACTTGAATATTAATGAATTTATTTAATTATTTTGTTTATCAATAACTTTGACAACACTTAGACCCTGTGGCGGGGCCCACTATGTCCATGTACCTATTCAACTGAATAGGGCGTATTCTTGAATACGCTATTATGTGTGACCCTCTAGGCCCTTATCTCGATAGCAGTGAATAAATACACAGACCAAGAGCGGAGTCTAGAAACCCCTCATGGCCCCTAAAGAGATAAGGATATTCATAGCAATGACTACCATCCTACGAACACTGTCTGTGTACTATAATCTCTTTGTCATTAAATATCTCATAGAGAGCAGGACACACACTTGTGTCATCGTCCTTTTATTGATTTATTATTTGTTGATCTATCTAGATGGATTTACCTTTGTACTGCATTGGACAAATACTTATGAAGGCAGCACCATCCTGATCAACTAGGCCTGAGATATACAACTTCCTAAACTTGGAAGCGACAAATACTTTCTTGATCATTCAACCAAAGTCATACCACCAACAATGCACCCAACGCAAGCTACCTCTCCACGATTTCAATACCATGGTTTTTTTATTTCATCAAAGTACGTAATCAAATGGTATACATTGGTAATGGTCTCAAGTCAAGAGACCAATACACATGTCCGTAGACAGGAATGACCAATGACTCCCAAAACATGTTGTGTTCCTATTGGCGAGTTTGTCCTCATGATCTCACTACTAGAGATCACCAAGTGAAAACTTCATGAGAAAAATTCTCAATGCTTATGATCCCCCAGCACCTGATATTCAAATATCTACTGTGTCCAGTCAGTAATATGTATCTAGACTATAGAATATATATTTAATATTAATGTCATAGTATCTCGAGGTTCTCATTGTAGCCTAGAATCTTCTATAACCGCTTGATATGAAAATTAATCTTTGGACATTACCATTATAATAGTGGATGTAGAAAAGTATACACTATAATGGTAAGATGACATCATGTATAACTAACTGTACACATGATATGGTAAACAAAAGTACTGCATAGTTGGGTCTTGGGCACCCACTATTTCAACATGTTAGTCAATCCAAATGAAATTCCTATAAACTCATAATGACCATAGCTCATCTGAAAACTTTTCTTAGTAATGACATCCTTCTTTACTCATGATTGATGATATCCAGGACAAAGGTTAATATTTTAAAAATATTGCGATCCATGAATTTGATCAAATAGATCATCAATATGAGTTAGTGGATACTTGATCTTTATCGTAATTTCATTGATTTATCTATAGTCAATGCATAACCTCATGGATCCATATTTATTCTTAACAAATAGAATATGGGATCCCTGTGGAGAAACACTGGGGAGAATAAATCCCTTATTAATCAAATTCTCTAGTTGTTTCTTCAGTTTCACTAATTCCATAGTTTAAATTCTATAACAAGTCTTTGATATTGGTTTTACATCATGGATTCAATTAATGGGAAACTCAACTTCACGCTTCTGGGGTTTCTAGGTAATTTCTCAGGAAATACATCAATTTATTCTTGTAAAATAGGAACATCCTCAATTAAAATATTTCCTTCTTCATACCTATATGTTTTTTTCTCTTACTTTCTAAGAATTTAATTCAATAGAGCTACTGGGGGTGATGTAGATAAGAATCGGATGGTGAAGTTTCTTCTCTAAATATAGGTAATTATACATCTTCCTAACAAATCATATTTTTATTCTTCTTTTAATAAATTTTCAAATCATATTTTGAAATTTAGACAATACTAAGGATTATATAAAAATCAACCATAGGTATGATGATAAGGTTAAGAAATAAATCACGATTATAAGCCATAATGGGGAATACTTGACACATCATTGTTATAATGAGACTTCCCTTATGTGTATTGAGTGAAAAATGCCTTATTAAATCAAAAGGGAAATATCTAATTTTATTATAAAACTTGATAAATATAAGAGTGTGATGAACCAGAATCAAATAAATCATTGTATAAATTTGAAGATATGATTAATATACATGTTACCACAACATTGTGTACTTATACCTCAGCTATAGAGATCGCATAAGCTTGTTCATATCCCCTTGTACTCTTCTATGGTATATTCCCATGGAACTTGGGAAATTGGTTTGAATAATGGACCATTTATTTGTAGTTGAAGCACTTTATATCATTAGTTTGTTTCCCATTGCACTCATGAGATAGATGACCCTTGTCTCTGCACTTGTAACACACTCCAGTTCCCTTCATACATTTTCCTAGATGTTTCTTCCCACAATTTTCACAATATTGAAAATGATTCAGTCCCTTTTTCTTCAATAGTGATTTACCTTTCTCATGTTTCTTAGATGTGTTCTTATTATCTTGATTTACCTAGAATATATAGGATCTAAAAAATTCCTTCTCTATTTTGATGGTGCTTAATACTATTTCATTATATGATGAAGATGTATAAGAAGTTGGTTCCCTTTTGAGACTTGGCTTAAGAACTTAAAATAAATTATCGATATTTATTTCTGAATCATGTATGTAATTTGTATCAAACCTAGCTAGTCTTGTGAAGGTTGCCTCATACCATGCAACACTTTCTTCATCATTTTTCTTTAAGATAAGTAATTTTATCTTCATTACAGTTTGTTTATCATAAGGGAAATATTTTTTGAAGAATGTTTCTTTAAAATTTCTTCATTCCATGTCTTTTATTTCATCTTCCTTTTTTGTATTTTGGATCAACAACCACCATTGATCAGTATCACCCTTGAGGAAATATACTGCTAGTAACACATTTTCCTTTTCATCACATCTAAATAACAAAAAATATATTTTCAAGGGACTTGATCCATTGCTCAGCTACCACTGTATTAGTAGTCCCACTAAAATATGGGTGATTTAACCAAATGAAATGATCCAACATAGGTGTAGTATGGTTATTCGTCATAACCTATGTAAGTTTTCCTAATATGGTTATGATCTTATCAGCTCCAACACTAACTATGTTTAATTTCTTAGTGGGTAAATACCAATATTATTTAGGGGAATTAATTCCTTTACTTACATTAGAATCCATCACTAAATAATGGAACACACTGAGTTAGCCCATAATCATCATGATAAATGGTCCACAAAATAAAAAATCTTCTAGTAGAAAAAGTTTTTAAATACTATAAGGAATTATCATATTTATCAAATTGGTTATGTTTATTTTAAAATATAGTTCCCAAGGTTTCTACTAAACTTTCTCTGATACCAACTATAAAGACCCCAACCCCAGTATCCCAGATCCGGTGTCTTTCTTTATTACATTTCCAGTAGATACAAGATTCAAATACCAAAGGACCAAATAATTTATTAATATTGATTAACTAGATATATACATGGTACTGTTATTACATTGGTAATAAAATATAAAATATAACAAAGGCAATTAATAAGATCCTTGAACTCATTCAAACATTTAATCTTCATAACCTAGGGAAAAGAGAAAAAATAAAAGGGTGAGTTCAGATGCTTAGTAAGGGTTAAATATAATAGAGGCTTTCATTAATCAGTTATAAATACAAAATAATCAATATGGAAAGGTATATATATCTATAATACATTCCATTTAATCAAAAACTCTTCAATCGTTATTGGATTAGGCATAATCATTATGGAAATCTAAATGATTGGAAACAAAATCCATTTAATCAATAACTTGAGAACAATATGAATCCATGGATAATATCATAGTGAAAAAATCAAGGATAATATTGAATGAAATATTAATGAAGGAAATTATTAATAATTTGGATTCCATGATCTTAGGTATCATGGTACCTCTACCTTCAAGACCTTACACAAGATAGTTTAATTACTATGGGTAAAACTCCATTTAATTTGTCCAATTTTTTCATCTCATGAGACTTTCAATGTGTCGAGGGGATATCTATTACCGAGCCCCACCCATATATACATGTATAAATAATTCCTAAAATATAGAAATGATTTATTTAATTCATTAATCAAAATTCCTTATCATAAAATATTCGTATTGAGTAAAAGATATGGATTTAACATTATTTTCCCAGTTAATCAAATAACTTTCAATGTAACCACCTCTTGAAAAATATGCATGATTCTTAGAAAATAATCATATCCATGATAAAATATATATAGATATTTAATGAAATATATAATTAATAATTATCATAAATAAAAGGGTCAGTATATACACCATATAAAATAAAATAAGTACATAACTGAAGGACCCCGAAACACCCTGAGAGGGGAGGGGTGAATCAGGGTGTCAAATTTTTCTTTTTAAAGTTGTGGATCTTGTTCCCACATTGGTAGAAACATGTTAAATATGTTAGTAAAAAGAAATTAAGGATATGACATAGCACTTTTACTTATTTCATCACAAAGGGCTATATCCAATGAGCATACGCTGATAGTGTGTCGGTCGTACCTAAATCCACTAATCTTCACTAGTTTATGGATTACAAGGTTCTATCATAGTCATTCTGTGCCAAGAACACTTCCTTTATAATGGTTTAGGGATAGATCACTACGTCCCTCAGATCACTTCCTTTGACTCCTCCTAGCTCACTACCTTAAAAGAATTCTAACTCAGTTTATCAACTTAAAGGTCGCTTTAAAATATTTGCATTGAAGTATTTATCTATGTTCAGAATGAGACACTCCTTTCATCGAAGTACTGAATTTATTCACTTGAAATAAATGACACTCAAACTGAATATTCAAAACATTTAAAAAACTTATACTGACAATTGCACACAACATCGACCCTGTGCATGCAAGATCTTACTTTTGTGCGCATGATTTTCCTTTGCGCGCAAGATACACTATTGGCGTGCAAGATTTTCCTTTCATGCGGAAGTCTTTTACACAACTACAACCTTTATGCACAACCTCAACTTTTATGTGAAAATTTTCCGCACAACTTTTACGTTTTCGCACTCCTCCCTTTTCACACAATGTTTACGCGCATCAGATCTTGGATCTTCTCTAAGTCTTTAGCCACCTAAAATGAGGGGGGTCACCTCTTATTTATAGGCATCACCAATACCCACACGAAAAACCCACCGTGTCATCCAAAACTCACATTCTTTGTGAAATTCCTTTCATACAAGAACCATTTTTCCCGCACATATCGAGATTTTTCACGCACTTCATGCCTTTTCCATTTTTCAGCATTCTGATCCCGAATCACCTTTTGTGTGAAAAATACAACCTGATTATTGTACACAAAACCACCTTATAGAATATTCCATGTTTTTTCACACCACTTAAATATTTCATGCACCTTCCTTTTCCAAAAACACATCTTTCTATTTTCCGATTTTTAGGCCCAAAAATTTGGCGAAAACTTGAAAACTGCACCACCTTCAGTATTGTTACCCACTTGAACTGTATGATCCCTTTCCTAGAAATATTTTTGAACTTATAAAGAGTTTTTACAAAAAACATGAACCATAATCCATTTCTAGCATTGGTCATGGTTATAACAGTAACATAAAAAATATGCCTTAATGAAAGAAAATTGAGGCGAAGTACCTTACAAGGATCATATCATTAATCAAATGAATAGATTGTGTGTATTTACTATAAATCAAAATAAAACATGTGTAAATAAAACATAAGATGATAAAAATTCATTTAACACATAACCTTGTCATGAAATAATCAATGAAATATAAGTTTAACCTAATGAATGAAAATTGAGTTAAGAAATCTCTTACCACTTTCTAATCAGTCGAATCGTATGCCCCATAAAAGCAATATTTATCAAATGAAAAATTTAATAACAAGAATATAATTAGATTAATGATATCATATATAAAATTACTGTCTATAAACCACATAGAATATATTAGTGGTGAATAATACACATATCTCATAGAAGTAAAAAGTGAGATGATAAAACCACTGGCCTTATGTCTGAAACCATTCTTCTCTTGTGTTTAATGTCCTAGATAATCAAATTAGATTAATTAATTACTTAATTAATAACCTATTAAATTTATATTTGGTTTATTATAATTTTATTATGTTAATTTATTTCCATTTCAATGAATTATGTTGTTTAATTTCATTATTCCGGTAGCGTTTGTTTCATGGTTTTATGGTTGATTCTCTTGTGTATAATTATGGGAGTTCTTGTCAAATAGAAGCAAAACTCCGAAAGTGGAATGAAATTTTATTTATATAAATATATGATTTTAAATGGTCCCATATATTATAATTTTTTCTTGTATGATGATGATTCCTTTGATAAAATGTTAATGATAAACATTTGGTTTATTTTGGCAGTTTTTCCTACCATCACAAAGTAGTTTCGTTTTATTTACTATTATGTATATAAATTAGTTGAAAAACATTAAAAAAGTTATAATATATATATATATTAAAATATGTTTTAACCATAATAATGGTTAAATGACCATAATTGAAGGAGGTAATGGAAAACAAAAACTCTTCATCCATGAAGGCAGTGAATCGGCACATCACGAATGATGTTTTCATTTTAAGAATAAATGGGGAAGATAATAGTTTTGATGATGTATATTCAATTATAAAAATAAAATTACAGTATATGTATTATATTTTAGTTCTAATTTCCCTTTGGATATGGTAGTTTTGGAGATCATTGTAAAATAAATGAAATTAAAAGAGAAAGAAGGGGGATTTTACCTCTTGAATATTATCTCCTTGAGAACCTCCTTAATGAAAATGGATTTGGTATTTTGGTAATACCAGTAGGTCTTGGATATGGGGAATAGGCTTGGGAAGGGAATTGGGAAGAATTTATACAATCTAAGGCTTTGGAGGTGTGAGGATAAGGGGTGGTGAGGGTGGTATTTATAGGGGGAGAGGGGTGTTTTTGATTATTTTATTCATTTGTTAATTATTTTTTCTCAAGACTATCAATTGTGTTGATTATAGTGACTAAGTATAGTAAATAGTTCTTTTTAGCTTGAAATAATGGTTTCTTACATCATACATGACTCCAAAATTCAACTATTGAGTTTAAAATTTTAAATTCTCTAAATTACCATATTTCACTATTCACCAAAAAATCAACTGTTTCTGAAAAATCCCAAAAAATAAACCTAACCATTTTTAGACAGGTATATTTAAAAAATAGAATCTAATTTATGAAAATATTTTTCTAAATATGATAAATTTAATTTTTAATTAAAATCATCATTTATTCAAAAAATATTGATTTTAATATTAGAAACGATTTTATGAAACTTTGAAAAATTAATTATGGTCTCATAAAATAATATTATAATTATAATACAAAAAAAATAATTTATGAATCTATTTTATGAAAATGAATTTTATTTTAAATCATCATATTAATTATAAAATTGTAAATAAAAATTTATGTTTCACAAAAATATCAACACCTAATTTATCATTTTTAAAAAAATTATTTACTTATTCCATTATATAAATATATCATATTTTCATTCATGAGATACCTAAATTTTATTTATACTTTCACAGGTTAGGATATTATTCTAATAGATAGATTATTATTCTTAATGGTCACATTACTATTCCAACGTTCATGTTAATATTTAATAGCATATCATGGTTCATGTAAGCTATTGAAAAAATTGAATTTAGGGTTATATTATTCCCTAATATGAAGATTTCTTCCTCAAAAGTTTTCATGAATATTTTCTTCCAGATAGATGAGGTTGGTTCTTCTTCATAACAACCTTAGGTTCTCGTGTTGCTTCTTCTATTTTACGGTTTCTCTAAAGAACCTTTACCAATAAAGTCATCTGATTTATTAATACTTTCTATTTAGTTTCAAGAATATAGATAGGATATTCATAGTAAGATAAATCATATTAAAGTTATATTTATTCATAGGTTAGTACCTGTGTTGGGTTAGGCATGTACTTAACAATGATTTGTGGAACATGTCATGAACTTTGGAGAGACATGGTGGGATTTATAATCGGTGAACTACAAATCCAATTCTTTCTAGAATTTCAAAAGGTCTAATTTACAAGGGGATAATTTACCCTTTCTTACTAAACCATATGACACCCTACCATGTATATGATTTCAAAAATACATGATCACCCACTTGAAATTCTAAATCCTTTCTCTAGTTTTCAGCATAACTCTTTTATGTACTTTGAACTGCTTTACTATGAGCCTAAAATTCTTTGCCTTTTTTGTTGCTTCTTCAACAAGTTCTAGGCCTATAAGTTTCCTTTCACCAACTTAATCCCAACGAGTTAGAGTACCTCATCTCTTTCCATATAATACTTCATATGGCACTATTTGAATACTTGAATGGAAACTATTATTGTAGGAAAAATATACCAAAGGTAAATATTGAACTCGCATACTTTGAAAGTAAAGTGAGAATGATCTCAACATGTATTCCAATGTGTGAATATTTCTTTCACACTTTCCTTCAGTTTGAGAATAGTAGGTAGTGCTAAAATGAAGCTCATTATTTAGAACCTTCTAAAGACTCTTTCAAAATTTTAATGTAAATTGAGGATCTCGATCAGACATAATTGATAGAGTTGCACCATGAAGTATTAAAAATTAATTAATATAGATTCTTGTTTGATGTTCAAGAGGTAAACCTTCTCTTATAGAAATAAACTGTGCCAATTTTGTAAGGTGATCAATGATAACCCATATTGAATCATTATTTCTGGTGATTTTTGGAAATCTAGTGATGAATTATATAGTAATGTCATCCCACATCTACATAGGAATATGTAGAGATTTCATGAATTCTCTAGGATATTGTATCTTAGTCTTCACTTGTTGAAAAACTAGGTATCTTGATACATAGTCAGCAATTTCTCGTTTCATATTATCCCAAAAAAAATGTTCCTTTAGATCTCTATACATCTTGGTAATACCATAGTTTATAAAGTAATTTTAGAAATAAGCATTATCTAATTGTTTCATATTTAGCTATGGTATTGATTGAACACATAATCTCTTTCCAAAATTTAGAATCCTATCCTCATACACAAAGTCTTCCAATTTTCCATCCTTAACAGATTTAATTTTCTTTTGAAAATTATCATCATCATATTGAGAACTTTTTAACTTCTCCAATAAATATGGTTTACCAATAATTTTAAAGATTGATTTTTACCCTTCCGTAACAATTCCCATGCCCATTTTTATTAAATCCATGAACATTAGATATCTATAAATCCTCATTTGGGTCAGAACTCCATGATCTTTCATGTTTAATGCATCAACTTCCTTATTTTCTTTTCTTAGGTGGTAGTGTAACGAGATATAATAATCTTTGAGTAACTCAGGCCATTATCTTTTCCCCATGTTGAGTTCTTTCTGTGTAAATATATATTTAAAACTCTAATGATATGTATATATCTCAAATATTTCACCATAGAGATAGTGTCTTTATATCTTCAGAGAAAAGATTACAGCTTATAACACAATTTCATAAGTTGGATAATTTTTCCCATGAATCTTCAAATGCCTTGATTTATATGCAATAACTTTATCATTTTTCAAAACATTATACACATTATTTTATCCATATAAACTTAACCCCTTTAAATGTGATCTTGGTTAATGGGTTAGCTAACTGGGAAAAATTCTAAATGAAATTTTTATGGTAACCTGCTAAACTAATAAATCTACGTACATTAGTTATATTTGTTGGTGTAGGACATTATTAGACTACCTTTATCTTCACATGATCAACTGAAATTTTATCCTTAGATACAATGTAGCCAAGAAAATAAATTTCCTAAATCCTAAATTCAGGCCTACTAAATTTACCATATAATAGTTTACTCTTGATAGTCTCAAGAATGATCTGAAAGTGATTCTTAGGGTCTTCATAGGTTTTAAAATATACCAGAATATCATCAAGTAATACCGCAAAAAATCATCAAGATATTCTTTGAATATTTTTTTCATCAGATCCATAAAAACCTAGAGTACATTAGTCAATGAAAATATCATTGTTATAAACTCATAATGTCCATACCTCATCCAAAAAGTCATCTTAGGAATGTATTCCTTGTTTAATCACAATTGAGGATATCCATAATGAAGTTCAATCTTTGAAAAAATATTGAGATCTATGAATTTGATCGAATAAATCATCAATGTGAGGCAGTGGATACTTTTTCTTTATCATAATTGCATTGAATTATCTATAATCAACTCATAACCTCATGGATCCATATTTCTTCCTAACAAAGAAAACATGGGCTCCCTGTGAAGAAATGCTAGTGATAATAAATACCTTATTAATCAAATCCTATAGTTGTTTATTTAACTATAATAATTCCATAGTGTCCATTCTATATGGAGTCTCTAATATTGGTTTTTCATCAAGGATTAAATCAATTCAAAAATCAACTTCACACTCTGGGATGTGTCTAAGTAATTTCTCAAGAAATAAATAAACGTATTCTTATACAATAGGTACATATTCAATTTTAGGATTACATTATTAATCCCTAAATGTTGTTTGATCTTCCTCCCTAATAATTTCATTCAATGGAGCTACTAGGATTGGATATAAATAAGAATCAGATGATGTATTTTCTTCTCTAAAGATAATGAACTCTACATCTTCCTCATAAATCGTAATTTCATTCTTGTAATAAATTTTCACATCATATTTTGAAAACCCATTCATATCGAGGATCATATCAAAATAAAACATAGTTATAATGATATGGTTAGAAAATAAATAATTTTTATATTCCATAAAGGTTACTACTTGAAATATCATTGTTGCAAATATACTTCCCTTATGAGTTTTGACTGAGAACTCCCTTATTAAATCAAAAGGGAAATACCTTTTTTTTTTGCAAGATGGGTAGATATAAAAGAGTGATATGAAATGAAATAAAATAAATCATTTTCAAAAGCTTTATATTTGATTAATGTACCTACTACCACATAATTGGGTACTTATACCTCAACTGTAGTGATTTCATAATCTTAGTCATCTCCCATTGTCCCATTATGTGGTAGATTCTCATGGATATTGGGACATTGGTTTGAATAATGCCCCATTTATTTTCAGTTTAAGAATTGTATATCATTAGTTTTTTCCCTTTCACTCCTGAGACATATTAACCTTTTCTCTAAACTTTTAACACACTCCAGTTCCCTTTAGATATTTCCTCAGATGTTTCTTCCCACAATTTTGAAAATATTGAAAATACTTCATTCCCTTGTTCTTATTTGGTTCTTTACCCTTATCATGGTTCTTAGATTCCATATTATTCTATTAATTCACCTTGAACATATTGGATCTATAAATTCCTTTTCCATTTTTATGGAACTTAATACTATTTAATCATATGATGAAAATGTTTCAAAAGATTGTGCCCTTCAGGGACTTGGCTTAATACCATAAAAGAAATGATAAATCTTGTTTTCTAAATCACATAAATAATATGTAGAATACATGGATAGTATTGTAAAGGTAGCCTCATACTATGAAACACTCTATTCTTCCTTTTTCTTTAAGCTAATTAATTTTCTATTCATTTCATTTTGTTTCTCATAAGGGAAATATTTGTTGAAGATTGTTTCTTTAAAATTTCTCCATTCCATGTCTTCTATTTCATCTTCCTCCTAAGTATTCTGTATCAATGAAAACCCTTTATCAACATCTCCCTTGAGTAAATATAACTCTAGTACTACCTTTTACCTTTCATCACATCCCAATTCTAGATATATCTTTTCAAGTGACTTGATCCATTACTTAGCTACCACTAAATTAGTAGTCCCACTAAGGCTTCTTCCACATGAAATTATCCAACATAGGTTTAGTATGGTTTTTTTTCATATCATGAGTAAGATATCCTAATATGTTCATGATCTAATCAACTCCAACACTAACTTTTTTTACTTTCTCAGTGGATAAATCCCTACATTTTTTGTGGGTATTAATCCCTTTACTTATATTATGATCCATCACTAAATATTGTCCCACATTGAGTTATCCCATAATCATCATGATAATTGAGACACAAAATAAAACTTATTCTAATGGTAATTTTTTTAAATAATATAAGTAATTATCATAGTTCTCACATTGGTTATGTTTATTTTTAAAATCCAGTTCTTAAGGTTTCTACTACACTTTCTTTGACGCCAACTATAAAGTCTCTGACCCCGGTAGCCCAGATTTTGTGCCTTGTTTTATTATATTGGCACTATATACAAGATTCAAATACCAAAGGACCGAATAGTTTAGTAGTATTTAAGAACTAGATACATACATGGTACCCTTATTACATTGGTAAAAAAATATAAAACATAAAAAAGGAAAGTAATTGCATCCTTGAACTCATTCAAACATTTCATCTTCATAACCTGGGGAAAAGAGAACAAATAAAAGGGTGATATCAGATGCTCAACAAGGATTAAATACAATGGAAGATTTCTTGGATCAATAGTAAATGAAACATAATCAATGTAAAAAAGGTATATATAACTAGAATACATTCCATTTAATGAAAAACTTTTCAATCATGAGAGGATAACGTGTAATCATTATGGAAATGTAAATGATTGGAAACAAATTCCATTTAATCAGTAACTTGAGCATAATATAAATCCATGGATAATATCATAGTGAAAATATCATATATAATAATTATTAAAATCTTAATAAAGGGAATGATTAATAATTTGGATTCATGATCATAGGTATCATTGTACCTCTACCGTCAAGACCGTTTAGAAGACGGTTTAATCTTTATGTGAAAAGACCCATTTAATTTGGCTAACTTTTTCGTCTCATGAGACCACTGATGCATTGAGGGGATATCTATAACAGATCCCCATCCATGTATTCATGTAAAAATAATTCCTCAAATATAAATATGAACAATTTAATTCATGAATAAAAATTAATTATCAATAAATATATGTATTGAGTAAAAGATATGGATATAACATTATTTCCCCAGTTAATCTAATAACTTTCAAAGTAAACACCATATAAAAAATTGGTCTACGGATTAAGAAATAATCATGTACATGATCAAGAAATATGTATACTTAATGAAATATTAAATAAATAGTTATCATAAATAAAAGGGTTAGTATATACACCATAGAAAATAAAAGAGGTTCATAACATCAAAAATATTCCTCAGTAAAAGAAAATTGAGACGAAGTACCTTAAAAAGATCATATCCTTGATCAAATAAATAGAGTATGTGTATTAACGGTAAATAAACATAAAAGAGTGTAAATACAACATAATATAATGAAAATTCATTTTACAAATAACCTTATCATGACATAATCGATGAAATAAAAGTTTAACCCAATGAATAAAAATTGATTTAAGAAATCCCTTACCACTTTGTAGATAGTCGAATCATATGCCCCATAAAAGTAATTTTTATAAAATAAAAAATTTAATACCATGAATATAATGATATTAATGATATAATATATCAAAGGTTATTATATAAACTACACAATATATATTAGTGGTGAATAATACATATAACTCACAGAAGTAAAAAAACGAAGCGAGAAGCCCCATACCTTTTGTCCGAAAGTGTTTTGTACTTGTGATCAATGTCATGGATAAAAAAATTATATTAATTAATTAAGAAAATATTCAACATATATTTGATTTATTATAATTTTATTAAGTTCGTTTGTGTTCATTTTTATGAGTTATAATGTTTAATTTTGTTGTTCTGGTAACGTTCGTTTCATGGTTTTATGGTCGATTCCCTTGTGTATAATTATAGAAGTTCTTATCAAATGGAAGAAAAATACAAGTGGAATGAAATAGTATTAATATAATTATTTTATTTTAAATGTTCCCATATAATGTTATTTTTTCTTCTTGATGATGATTCATTTGATAAAATGTTAATGATAAACATTAAGTTTATTTTGGCGGTTTTTCCAACCATTACGAAATAGTTACATTTTATTTAATATTATATATAAAAATTAGTTTTATAACATTAAAAAAGTTATAATATATATAATAAAATATGTTATAACCATAATAATGGTTTTTTTACCATCATTGAAGGTGGTAATGGAAAATTAAAACCCATTGTCCACGAAGGTGATGAATCGGCATATCATGGATGATGTTTTCATTTTTAGAATAAAATTAGAAGATAAGAGATTTGATTATGGATATTACATTGACATAATAAAATTAATGTTTATTTATGATACTTGAGCTATCATTTCACTTTGGATAGGGTGGTGAGGAGAGTATTAGAAAAGAAACAAAATTAAAATAGAAAGAAGGAGGATTTTACCTCTTGAATATTGTCTCCTTGAGAACCTCCTTAAGAAACTTGGATTTGGTATGTTGGTAAGTACATAAGGTCTTGAACATGGGTAAGAGGATTTTTAATGGAATTGGGTAGAATTTATACAATATTCAAGACTTTTTAGGTGTGAGGAGAAGGGATGGTGAGGGGTTGTATTTATAAGGGAGAGGGGTGTTTTTTATTATTTTATTCATTTATTTATTATTCTACCTAAAGACTATAAATAGTGTTTATTATTGTGAATAACTATAGTAAATAGTGAATTTGAGTATTAAATAATGTTTTCTTACATCATACATGACTCAAAAATTCATGTATTGGGCTTAAAATTTTAAATACAGTAAATTACCATATTTCACTATTCGCCAAAAAAAACAACTATTTCAGAAAAATACCAAAAATTAAACCTAAATATTTATAGATATATAGATTTCAAAAATGGACTCAATTTTATGAAAATAATTTTCTAAAGACGATGATTTTATTTTTTAATTAAAATCGTCATCTATTCGAAAAATACTGATTTTAATAATATAACTGATTTTATGACACTTTGAAAAATTAATTATAGCCTCATAAAATTATCCTATAATTATAATAAAACTATATTATAATTTACGAATTTATTTTATGAAAATGAATTATATTTTAAATCATTATACTAATTATAAAATTGTAAATGAACATTTACGTTTCACAAAAATACCAACACTTAATTTATCATTTTTAAAACATTTATTTACTTATTCCGTGATATAAATATATAATATTTTCATTTATGAGATACCTAAATTTTATTTATACTTTCATAGGTCAGGTTATTATTCTAATGGCCAGATTATTATTCCTAATGGTCACATTACTATTGCAACATTCATGTTAATATTTAATAGTATATCACGGTTCATGTAAGCTATCAAATAAATTGAATTTATTTAAGAAGATACATACCATAAAATCTTGGGGTGCTATAGGAACTCTCTCATGATGTGAACCCTTGGTAATATCTAGATTAGAAGATCATGAGAATGAAACTTACCAGTAGGAAATCCTCATTTATATGTGTCAATGGATGCTTCTATATGTGGACATTTGTAATGATCCTTGGAATTAAAATTTAGCATTAATTAATATCCTAAGTTGTGTACTATGATATATTAATGAAAGTTTTGATGATGTATGATCATGGAAAATTAGGATATATTGTGTACATCGTGAGTGATATGACATTAATAGATTATGCGAAAAAGGATTTATCAATTTTTTCTATTAATAGAAGTTTAATACTTGGGCCCTTTGATGGGAATGGAACTGAATTGATAAATCTATTGCCATAGTGTTATATAGGTAAGTTAATTTATAGAAATTAAAAGAAAGAAACATCAATCATGTAGGTTTATGGCACCAACTTTTAACGTACTTGATTGGAGATATCATATTAAAGGGATTATATTACACAGTGAGTGTTCTTGGAAGGTTGTATATCATTTTAACATTAAATTATTTCTATATGGGTGTCTCAGCGTGTCACAAAATGATATCCTTGGACTTTTGGAGGTTCCACCTAATGCCACTAAGAAATAGGCCTAAAGGGTCACACACTAAGTGTATCTCGAATCTTGTTTAAATTCAATGTTGAATTTAATAAGTTAGAATAAATATTATTCTTGATTTTTGGTTTAAAAGTTGTTTTTATAAATAATATTTAATAATGGTTTATTTGAAAGAATATGTAAATTAAATAATAATAAATATTTATTTTCAAGATTTAACAAATATATTATTTATTATATTTATCAAAAAATAATGTGGTTTTATTTATTTATTAAAAAAATAGTCATTATTAAAGGTTCAATAAATGTTGAGGTGGAAAATTGTGACGTGTTTAATGGACCAGTTAGAGATTATATAAATGATATATATTTTTAAGTGATGCGCATTTCAAGTAAATAATAATTATTTTATTATTATTATACATGGGGTTCACTAAGAAATAAGGAATTGGTAGGTAGTATTATGTGAGAATTTACAACCCTAGAACTTCCTTTATAAATATCTAATTATATCACTTTCCTAATTGATTATTGGGTTTTTCAAAATAGATAGAGAGAATATCTCTGAAGACCTAAGAGATAGATATCAAGAACGCACACAAGATCTAGAGTGTGTATCCTCCCCACCTCTCAAGTTATTGATAGAGAGAAAAGAGTTCATTGTTCATGAATAACTTCTTACTACAATCAAAAAAGAACAATGCATGTGATCAAGATCATCTGCACTAGCCCCCTGTGATATTATGGAAGTGTTCCAAGATTTTGGTGCACATGTAGATTATTGCTAGAGTGATTATAATCTTGGATCCTATGACACAATGATGGTATGACTAGATAAAGTCAACTAATTCATCAATGAAGAACTAATTACAATTCATGGTAATTATATATCTTCTTATAAAATATATGTGAAGATTCATCTTTTGTTTCAGCATTTAAATAAGTTAATTAATATTTGATTTAAATATGTCGGTAATGACATCATTCTTCATGTATAGATCATATTATTCATTGATTGTGACTAAAATTCGAGTTGGTCATGTACAATAAGGGATTCCACTATGCCAAAATCCTACATGATGTTTTCTAAGAACATTATTTATATCATTGAGGTAAAAAATTACAATGTCTAAGAAAAATATTCTTCATATAATATTTTAACCTGATTTTATAACTTCTACATAAATTATTCACCCTAACATTCCTTTAATGTTGTATATTGAAAAATTTTCATAATTAGAAAATTCATTTATCACCTCGAACAACATGGATATTTATGTGAACTCCTAATTTCTATGAGAATCATATAACATAACACTCATATCCCACATCAATTTCATATCTTTAATTAATGGAGAAAAATAAAGATTAATATTGTCACGAGGTTGTTTTGATCCTAAAATAAGCCAAGGAAATATAATTCACTTGTGCTTCATGATTAACCAAGATGAAAAGTTAAAATTTACCAACATAACAGGTCATGTACTATGAGTGTAACTTTGTACACCAAATGGATTCATTCTATCTATAGATAATGAAAAAAGAGTTTTCTTGACAAGTTTCCAAATTTAGGATACACGTTATCAATTTTCTTCTACTAAGAATCATATTTTCGGTTCATATGGTCCCTAAATGGGTGGATGAATTGAGGCACAACACACTTGTGATGATGGATTTATTTTTTGGCCCATCACCGCTCAGGTTGTTACCCTCTAGGACACTCTTCCATCTCAGCTGGAAATAGATCCTTCCCAGCTGGAGCTCTCTATGGAGTGACCTCTTCATGGGGGGTCCCATGATGTGGAGGGTTAGAAAAGGGCACACTTGGGGATTACCTTTTAGAAATAAAAAAATTAACTTGTGGTCTCCACACTTCCATATATCCTTCTAAACCTTGGAAAGATTGGAAAGTTTCATACAACTTTTAAGGGACTTGATTCATCTTTTTTGTATCAAACCACTCCACACTTGGGGTTTTTTTAGTGATTCATAATCCTTGTGAAATAATATAAAATCAATTATACAAACATTTATTCTTTTAGAGGTAATAATAATTGAACATAACATTTGTTTAGAATCATATATTTGATAAGGAAGCACACTATATTTTAGTGACATGTCATTTAAGTGAGAAAGTATTTTTTTTTAATATTAGTGTCACTCCATCTGTTTTTCATATTTAAAATTATATAGTTTTAGTACGGCTAATAGTGTTTGAAATTAAGTTCAACCAGAATGTAGTGGCATATTTACATGGTTCTCTAACTTCTAAAACAACATCAAAAAATTGTGAAGGTCATCTTTCACCATCGTTGTTATTTCCTCAATACGGTCTTCATCATCCTTTACTATTGTACTCATATCAAATGATTCGTAAATCATACTTTTGTCTTAGTCACTAGAAACATTCAGTTCTTCCCCATGTTTAGTATAATATTTATAACTTTGATATATTATGTTCCTAATCAAGTGTTCTTCCATCTTATCTAGAATTTTTTTTCTTGAATAATAGCAACATAACATGGAAAAAATTGAGAAGGGTCATTTCCAAGTTCTATTTTAAACTTGATGACCTCTTTAACCTCTTCCTCATAATCTTTTTTCATATGACTGACATCTATTTGTTTTTTATTCATATTAATCCTATTTTGTTCATCAATATTTATATTTTACTAATGAATAGATACACAAAAGGTATGCATATAATATATCATTTGTTTACATAAGTAAATTATATCCAGTATAAATTTAAAAAATATGATTATAAATTAAAATTAATACAAATATAAGGTATATAAAAGAATATATATAATGCATACATTTTATAATACATTGGTGAATTTATACATACAATAAAATTACTATTTATAGATATTTCTTTATAATATATATATTAATATATATATACAAAAATTAAACATTTATGTGTAAATATATAATTATGCACACACTCAAACATATATAAAACTCACTTATATTTATAGACTCACACACATAAATACATGTGTGTGTGTATGAAAAATAAAATTTGAAGTATAAAAAATAAATTTAAAGAATATTCTTATAAATTATTATACATGCATATATATAGTATATGAAAAAATACATATAAATTTAAATAATATACTTATAATTATGTATATTTATGTATATTTATATATAAATATGTGAATATATAAATTTCTATATATGAATATAAATACATAAATATATATATATACATAAAAACATATTAACCACACATAATTATATGTGTGTGGGTACACACAAATATAAATAGATATTGACGTCTATAAACATGCATGCACACACACACACATGAATACATACATACATATATATATATATATATATGAACAGATATGCATATATAGATATATACGTGTATATATTCTGATTATATATATATAATTGGTATTCTGATTTTTTTCTTTCTCTCTCTCACTATATATATATATTCATAAAATCAACATGAAGAACAATTGAACAAAATGTCAAATATGTAATCGATTAAGATATCCTTAAAACTAAGTTTTGAATTACATAACTTCAGTTTTTGAAGTCAATTCCTCTAAAATGTTGCATAAAAAATAGCAAGTGTCTGCTTTCGCGAGAGTTTGGAGAAAGGGTTGAGTGGCCCGACGGCTATAGTCCTTTTGAAAATAGAGAAATGCCTTTATCAGCACATTTCATTATTTAATTATATATAAATATTTATATATTTATATTCAAATATATTTATATATAACAGATTTTAGTAAATATATTAAAATTAAAATAAATGTATATTAACTCTAATTAAATATTATTAACTATACAATATTATGTATATATTATTAATTATATATAAAAACATCAATAATTATTAATTATATGATAATATGATTAGTTATTTTGAAACAATATTATTAATTATAAAAATGTATACATATTTTTTAAAATATGTTATTATTTATATAAATGTATAGTTAAATATAAATATATTTAATTACAAAAAAGGTTTACAATAAAGCATTAATTATATAAATATATATAATATTATTTATATATATAATTTTAAGAATTATTATTTTTATTTAAATATTATTAATTATCTAAATGAATAAATATATTATAAAATGTATTTATAAAAATGTATAATTATAATTAAAAATATTAATAATTTTTTTAAATAGAGAATATATTCAATATTATACTAATTAAAATAAAAAATATTAAATTTACTATCAATTATGTTAATCAAAATTCCATTCATTATTATTTATATTTAAATTATTATTATTTAAAAAAATAGAAATTACATATGTTATATTTAAAATTAATATATGAAAAATATTATTATTCATATTAAAATTATACAAAATTAATAATTATATATATTATTAATTTTATTAAAATTCCTATATAAAATAGTATTAATTATATCTAAATAATACTAATTATTAATTAATAAATAATGACATAGACATTATAATATTATTAATAATATAAATTTTTTATCAATTATAAAAATGTATAAAATTTTAAATGCATTCTATTAATTCATTTAAAAATTAAAGTTACGAATTTTTCTTTACAATCAAAATCTATAAATTTCATATATTAATTTTTTTTTAAATGAGGTGTGGCCTCTAAATTCATAAAGTAAAAAAAGTACAAGAGGAAGGGTGGGTACAAAAGTCAAGAAATACCCAGAACGAGAGCATAACACACACTAATGACTCTCTCTAGAGCCCATCTTCCTAGGGTATTTGACTCTATTTTGAGTATAACACCCTTACCTCCATGATTTGGGCTCCTAAGGGGTCATATGGTCATCAGCTAAAAATTAAATAGAAACATCTTCCAATATAGAGAAACTCTTATATTTCCAAAAAATATCCCACATGTTTAACTCCAAGTTACCTCAAAATATTTCCTCTGTGTTTATGGTTAATAAATTCACTACATTAAGGTAGTCTTTGAAGCTGAAGTTTTCTGGTTCCATTTTGGAATGAAGAAATTCAATCTACACATCAAACTATTCAGAATCTTCTTTTTGAAGACCACTTGGTATTCTTTCCCCTTCCAAGATCTATACTAGAATGTTAATTTTTTATTCTGAGCTCCATCAGACTCACAATCCTGATTAGATGCCAAAACCAATGATTCATAAGCATCCCTCATAAGCTCAGTAAAATGAGGATGAAAATGCCATTTTGTGGTGTTGATAAGTCTGTCTGTTTGTCCAAGCCTAGGAGACAACCTTGTTTTCTTCAAATGAATCAACTAGAATCCCTCATAATCAACTACAAACCCCTTAGATGAGGTTAAATTAGGCATGAAAGATTGAGTGTTTATTGATAGTGACTCTGGGATTATTGGGGATCGAGACACCTAAGTCCTCAAAGAGGTACCATGGGCAAAATCCTATCTGGCTTCCAACATATTCTTCTGAGCGTTTTTAATATTTCCAGGACCTTCACCATTCAATTTTTTTTTAAAATTTTTGGTCTATATTAGAACTAATATATTCGTCCATAATTTTATGATCAGTGGAATCCTGAATAGTAGCCTCATCAACAGATTGATCATCCATTGGTGCTTCAATCAGTTCACAATCCATAACCTAGAGATCATTTAAAATTTCTATATATGCATTATCAGCTGGAGGTAAATCACCCACCACTCCCTGCTAGAAATTCACCAACCCATCCTCAGGATGAGGAATAGTAGAATTAGACCGCATAGTCATATATATATATATATATATATATATATATAAGAAATAGTCATTTTATCACCCACGAAATGGACCAGTTAGCTATCATTTAGATCAGAGGGGATAATTTCCTCATCAAGATGAATATAATCTTCAAGAGCCATATTAGTCTAGGTTCTACATTTTAACTACACATCTATACCCAAAATAGAGGGTTATGTGTCATCTACGATAACTGCTTCATTTCCTTTCTCATTAGGGACTAATTTAAGACAGACATGTATCCTTTTATTTTTCACAGAAACTATAGGAGAGGCCTTGCCACCATCATTTTAAGACTTCATTCTCCTATACTCAGAACCCTAGTGCCCTTTAAAATTACAAACATCACAACATTTATCCTTCCTACAACATTCCTTGGAATGTCTAATTGATTTAAAACCACTACTAAATGGAGGCAGCTTCTCATATTTGATAGATAATTCAAAGTTAAAATCAATATTTGATTGAATTTCATCATCAATTGGGGTAGCACTAAGATCTAATTCTTCCATAAAATGCACAAAATGACCATAACATGCTTCCTCTGTTGCGTGATCCAATTTCATTGGAGTTCCAATTGCTAAGGCAATGTCAAAGAGAGTGCAAGGATGAAACCATATCTAATTTAGACTATAAATTCTCACCCAAACCTAGGTCCTTGAATTTTGGACAGAAAAATGAGTAATGATGGGATGCCAATCATGAAAGAACAACATACCTAGTTTGAGGGGAATTAGACTGAACGAACATGCCTTCTGCTTCAAGGCCTGTAACATCTCGGCCTAGGTTCCACACATTAGTTCCCCTAACTGATCAATCAAATGACCTCAAGTGCGCCTTCCTATATGATAAAGGCTTCTGACTAGAAGCGAGGGTCTGATAAGTCGATCACGGGGAGACTATCCCTCTTTTATCAAAGAATAAACAAGCATAAATTAACAGACAACAGTGGAATCATATATAACCAATAACAATACCAAAATCTCAAGATAATCACAGAAGGAAATACAATATCCAACTCAAGCAGAAAACATTTCATGCTAATATATGTGTCAGGTGTCTAAAATGTAAGATAAAAATAAAGACACCAAAGACTCCTAAGAGGTTCCCAAACCACATTTAGTTCCCTCATCTGAGATTCATCCCCAAATCAGTAATCTAACCCAAGGAATTTTCCCTTAACATGTCCAACAACAATAATGTCTATTCAGGTACCAATTAGGCAGCCCGAGTAGGGTGTCAGTACAACTCAATAGGCCACCACCAACGGTCTCTAAAAAAATACAGCCAATAAAAGTGTATAAAGTTGTATGAATAAATAAGTACAATTCATAAATAAATAGTTTATCATATTATTCAATATTCTCTATTTAACCACATAAACCCTCGGGTTCCCAATGACACTCAAACTTCAATACCTAATCTGGCCCGTGTCAGAGTTTTATCTATTTCCAAGGGATATCATATTTGAATGTCCATGTTACCATTCTTAATACTTGGCTGAATGTTCATGTCACCATTCACCATTTAATATCACATAATTGAATGAGCATGTTATCATTCTTAATACTTGGTTGAATGTCAATGTTATCATTAACCATTTAACAATACATAATTGAATGAACATGTTACCATTCATAACATGACACATTTCATGACCATGTTACCATTATTTATTTCTCAACTGAATGACCATGTTACCATTCAGAAATTCACAATCCAATGACAGTGTTACCATTCATCAACACATAATTAATTCAATAATTAATTATCCACACCAATTTCATTAATAATTCAAAAATTAGTTAAACACAATATTTCTATTAATTAACTCAAGAATTAAGTAATCACATCAATAACATTAATTAATTCAAAAATTAATTAATCACATCAATTTTTCTAGTTAATTAAACAATTAACTAATCGCATAAATTACTCTAGTTAATTAAACAATTAACTAATCACATCGATTACTCTAGTTAATTCAACAATTAAATAATCACATCAATAATATTAATTAATTCAATAATTAATTAATCACATAAAATACATTAATTAATTCAATAATTAATCAGTCACATAAATTATATTAGTTGGTTCAACAATTAACTAAACACATAAATTACTAGTTAATTCAATGATTAACTAATCACATAAAAATCATTAATTAATTAGAAAATTAATTGATCGCATCAAATACATTAATCAATTAAACAATTAATTAATATCTATAATAATATTATTCAATTCAATAATTAACTAATCACGCCAATAATATTAATTAATTCAATAATTAATTAATCACATCAAATTAATTACTTAACTTAAAAATTAATTAATCTCTTTAATTCTATTACTCAATTCAATGATTAACCAAACACATCAATTACTCTAGTTAATTATACAATTAACTAATCATATAAATATAATTAATTAATTTTACAATTAATTAATCACATAAAATACATTAATCAATTAAAAAATTAATTAATCACTTCAATAATATTAGTCAATTCAATAATTCACTAATCACACCAATAATATTAATTAATTAGACAATTAATTAATCACACCAAATACATTAATTAATTCAATAATTAATTTATCGAATAAATCTCTTCAATTAATTCACCAATTAATTATTCACATCAATCCCATTAATTAATTCCATATTTAATTAATCACTACCATCAATCCCTTTATTTAATGGGACCGTTAAATAATCACATTAATTCCTTTAATTAATTCATCAATTAATTAATCTCATCAATCTCATTATTTAATTCGATAATTAAATAATCACATTACTTTCATTAATTAATTCATCAATTAGTTAATCCCATAAATCTCATTAATTAATTCTACAATTAATTAATCATCTCAAATCATATATCTTGATATCTCATAATTAATCTACCATTAATTATCTCAACACATATATATTGATACCTCATAATTAATCTACCTTTAATTGTCTCAACTCATATATTTTGATATATCATCATTAATCTACCATTAATTATCTCAACTCATATATCATGATATCTAATATTTAATCTAACCTTAATTATCTCAACACATATATCTTCATATCTCATAATTAATCTACAATTAATTATCTCAACTCATATATATTGTTATCTCATAATTAATTTACCATTAATTATATCAACTCATATATCTTGATATCTCATAATTAATCTACCAATAATTATATCAACTCATATATCTTGATATCTCATAGTTATTTCATCAATTGATTATTTTAAACCAATTATCTCAATATCTTGTAATTAATCCCTTAATTAATTATCTAAATCACAAATCCCTAAATCTCATAATTAATCCTCTAATTAGTTATCTAATTGGAAAGACCCTCAATATCATAATTAATTACCCAATTAATTATCTAAATGTAGATCCCCTTAATCTCATAATTAACTCCCCAATTAATCATCTATTTAAACAATAATCCAATTTATCAATTGGTCATTGTCTAAATTAGAAATCCCTAAATCTCATAATTAATCCTCTAATTAATAATATCAATATCAAAAAATTAATTCTCAAATTAAGTATCCATAATTTATTATATCTATAACCTACAATTAATTCTACAATTAATTGTTCCCAAATACCACAATTTCAAAGTTCCTTCATTAATAAATTCACTCAGATTAATTAATTAATCAAGAACTTCAAGGACTTAAATTTATAAATAAATCTATAAATTCTACAATTTCATACACATAATTAAAATCATGACTATGGTAATTGAATATTATCCCACCTACCTCAATTTATCAAATAATAATCACCCAATGGAAATCCTTGAAAATTGTGCGGCACAACGATGTAGATCTAGATCTGAATCTCAAAACCCTAAATCAAGATTAAATAAAATCAAGATCTTCAAAATATAGATATAGATATAGAATCGTAGATTTATATATCACCAAATAGATATAGATATTTTCCAATACAGTGAAATACATTGCTAAAAGAAAGAGGAAATAACTAGGGAAGAATGAGGGAAGAATGGGAGAAGAATTCACTTACTATGAGAGAAGCGGTCTTCAATCTAGGATTCAATTAACAAATAACGGAGGTCAAGAGGGGATAAAATTAATCCGAAGAGTTCTAAAAACTTGAAATACCTCCTATTATCTAATTAGGGTCAAAATGGGTGAGTTTTGGAGTTCAGGTAATTTAAAAATTAATTTTCGGGAGACATTAATTCCCACGCACGGTCTTCTAGGCAGCGGTGCACGGTTTCTCCTAAAAATGAACTTAACTGTGAACCTATTTTATAGGGGTGCATTATTTATCCTAATAGGGTGCATGGTTATAAAAACTATGTTCCAACTATGCAAATATATACTATATAGGGTTGCACAGTTTGCTGGCCTCGGGTGCATGGTTTTCCCAAACCATGCGTCAACCATGCAGCCCCCTCTTTCTTCCATTATTTTTAAAAGTTTTCCCAAACGCAGCCAAAAATAAAACCCAATTGAAAATTAATTAATAAAAGGAAAAATAATACCTATAATAAAGATTGATTATTATTTAGAAAAGGTCATGATCTTACAATCTTCCCACCTTATAACAGCTCTTCCTCTAGCAGTACTCCCAAGATTCTCTAAGATTTAGAGTAAAAAATATCAAGTCATTGAGCCTGCATATCTTCCTCCCTTTACCATTTCTCCTCCTATACATTACAATGTTTCTACAATACATTAAATATCATCACAATATTTCCTCACAACACTTTCTCACTATGATCTAACACATATATCGAATGCTCCTCAAAAGATGCATCAAATTCGAGATTAAGTTCCACAAAATACCCGATGCATTTCCCAATTCACTATTCCCAACAACAAAAATAAACCATCCAACATTGGCACTCAACCTTTCCATCAAAAAGCTTCCTAGAAAAACATACATCCACCACCTTTAAGGCTCACTTGGCCTTCCCCCAAGTAATTTAAAGATGCACTTTATAGGTTTCTTATTGGTATTCTGACGCCAGCAACCTATGTTCTTGCTCCATGCACCTACTACTTACACATCACTCCCCATATTTGGATATTTTTTAACACAATTTTGTCAATAAAATCAACCAACACAGCCCATGGTATTCATCAACCTCTGGTCCATCCTGATAACCTCATCCACAAACTGTCGATGGTGTACCTTCCACTATCTAGCTCCACATATTACTCTTTATAAGTGTAACCTCTAAGAGGCCCCAAATATAACCAAAACACATTCAGGTAGATAGGTGTAAAGCCAAATATTTCTCAGTGTACCTAGGATGATGTCATGGTATGGGACATGGTCGTCACTAATTAAAATTACACTAAGAAGTCATTGGTGAACACCACCACAAAACCTCCATCATTGATGTTGCCTACCACTATGGAAAACCCCTTATCCTACTGAATGTCTCGAGTTTCCCTATCTACCAACATCTCACCACACTGATCCAAATCCAGATGGACCCTCGCAAAACCCACAATCGAGTTCTCAAACTAGGTCATTCTCACTACCCAAACTACCCAAATTAAGGGCCAAATAAAAAAAGGATTATCATTTCACAACATTAACACAACTGACAAGAGGGATTTATAAAAATCCATAATAAGTCTTTTCCCCTTTTTCCTGCCACATGGTCTAAACCAAGGCACTATCTATACCCTTAACTATCCTATACCTAGGTCCTGGTTAACAAGGTTGTACTCATTATCATTATTCAAGTTTCTCATTTAGAAACCCGTTTATTCTGATCTTTAATCATTTTTCACATGAGCCTCAGCCCAGTTGGTGAGGACTCCTTAAGTGCATCCAGACAACTCAGGATCAAATACAAGCGGATGCTAATTATTGAGGGTACTATAGCAGTATTTTAAATGTACTATAGCAGGCACTGTTTGGCACTGTAGCATCTGGAAATATTCCCCTATTTGGGCCTTGGGGCCACCGATTTGGTCTATCAGTCCTTTAAGGCCTCCAGGCCACCCAGGCCTTCAGGTCAGTAAGGCCTTCAAGCCACCTCAAGGCCTTCGGGCCACCTTAAGTGTTGATGAAAATCGGACAACCTACAAGGAACAAGCTTCAGAAGGAGGATGAGCAAGGAGATTTCACCAGTGCAGAAGCAAAACAGATTCCAAGAATGAGAGGGTATGGCACCTACCATCGGGACAAGCCTGTTCATGCCCGGTAAAGCCTAGTCGAACAACCATGAAAAGGTGGAGAGCTGATTTCATGATGAAGATTCTAGGGAGGAGCAGTTCCAAGTAGTTAGTCTGGGTTGTGTGTAATGTTTGAAGCCTACAGGCAATGAATTCCTCTAAGGCCTACAGGCCATGTAATACTTATGCCTACGGGCCTTGTAAGGGTTCCACCTCACCCCTTGAAAGGTGGATTATCAAAAATAAATAAAAAATGAAGGACTTCGGTCCATTGGAGGGTAATAATTTTAAAATATTTCTCAATTTCATGTTAGGCACTATTTTCATTTCAATTTCATAAGTAGGGAAAAACGGTTCAAGCTCAACATCTTACCCATAAATGATTTTCCTGTGTGTGCCTAAAATGATGCATGTTGCAAAATAATCTTGACTGCCTAGAATGATGCATGAAAACTCAAATATCATGTCATACTAGGCCACGATTGAAATCTCAACAAATCTCACAAGCAATAATCACATCACCCAACAATTGAGTCACCCATGGTGAAATAATATTCAAGTGTAATAACAAATTTCAATAACAATAATTCCACCCTGGGCACTTGGGTTCTCCCTCATACATGGGTTAGCTACTCTCATACATGAGCTAATAACCAAGGTATGACTCTTCCTAGTCTCCAGTATACCTTTCCCAAACAGTAATACAAAATAAAATAAAAAAGAAAATTGGGATCTGATACCACTTTGTAACATCTCGGCCTGGGTAACACACACCAGTGCCCCAAACCGGTTGGTCACATGACTTCAAGCACGCATCCCCTTATGTTAGAGGATATCGACTAGAAGAGAGGGTATAATAAGTTGATCATGGGGAGGCTATACCCTCTTTTATCATAGTAATACACTAGTGGAAATAAACAGACAATAGTGGAAGCATATATAACTAATAACAATACCAAAATATAAAAATATTCAAAGTAGGAAAAACAATATCCAACTAAAGAAGAAAATATGTCATGCTAATGTACGTGTCAGGTGTCTAAAATGCAAGATGAAAATAAAGACATTGATGACTCCTAAATGGTTCCAGAACCACGTTTGGTTCCCTCATCCAAACTCTATCCCCAAACTAGCAATCTAACCCAGGGGTTTTTTCCTTAACCAATCCTATAACAATAAAGTATATTTGAGTACCGATCATACATCCTGAGTAGGGTGTGAGTACAAGTCACACTACTAAAAAATAGGCTATTAAAAGCATTGGCTTTTATCAGCACTAGAAAAGTGTTGATAAATGCTATATTTATCAGTGCTAAAAATAGCGCTGATAAAGGGTACCTTTTATCAACACTTTTTTCTAGCACTGATAAAAGGCAACCTTTATCAGCACATTGTTTTAGCGCTGATAAAGGGCTCCCTTTATCAGCACTTTATTTTTAGTGCTGCTAAAAGGTGCCCTTTATCAGCGCTTTATTTTTAGCATCCATAAATGAATCCTTTATTGGTGATTTTTTAGCACTGATAAAAGTCAGAATAAAATGAAATAATTAAATAAATAAAAAATAAAAATGATTTTATTAAAAAAAATTAAAAATATTATTAATTAAATAGTTATTGATAAATTGAATAAATTGATTATATTATATATAAATTCTAAATTCATATATCTAATATATATTAAATATATGAATATATGTAAAATAAAAATTAAACAAATAAAAAATAATAAAATTTAATTGAGAAAAATATTAAACATTTTATTAATTAAATAATTTTTAATAATGTTAATAAATAGTATATATTAAATATATATATATATGTGTGTGTGTGTGTGTCTATGTATATGAATGTATATAATATGATTTATATAATACAAAATATTTATACTTTACATTAAATAGTAATATATTTAACGAATAATGGTTTGTAATTAAAAATTAATATAAATTAAAAATACTGACTAATTGCATCGATTAATTACATAATTGAATGTCGTTTGATTTTTTAGTTTAACATAGATCAAATATGTGTTATATTGATTTCACATTTATGTAATTAATTAATTTTTATATACAACGCACACAAACAAATATTTTTCTAGGAATTTAATAATTTTCTATTATTTATTATATATATTTATTTATTTACTATGTTTTAATATTTTCAATATGTATTCATCTTTATTTCAATATAGATCCATTTTTTAATGATTTATATTCAATTAGTCAAACTTATCCAATTTTTCAATATTGTTAATAAAGTGTACTCATTTTTAATTATTCAATTTTACTCATTTTTAACATGCATGCACTTAAGATTAAATATTCGTTACTAATGTTTAAAAAATATTTGTAAAAAATATTTGTAAACAATATTTTTAAACAAATATTTATAAATAAATATATTTATAAATGTATATTTTTTATTTTTATACATTTATAATTATAAATAAATAAATAGTATTTGATTAAAAAGTATTTATATAATTATAAATAAATAATTATATTTTTTATTTAAATAATGAATATATTAACTATATTTATATTAATATTTATATATATATTGATTAAATATATATATATACATATATAATTATATAAATATATAATGATATAAATATTATTTTTTAAATAAGTATTTATATAATTATAAATAAATAATTATATATTCAAATAATTATGAAATTATTATTTTATAAAAAGTATTATTATAAGTATTATAATTATATATAATAATTATAATTTTAAAAAAAATTATTTTTTAAAATAAAGTATTATATATATTTATCAGTGCTTTTTTAGCGCTGATAATAATATAGATATATCAGGACTAATGTTTTAGTGCTGATAAAGATGGATTTTATCAGTGCTAAAAAAGGGCTGATAAATAGACATTTTATCACCACTTATTAACTTAGCACTGATAAAAGGTATCTTTATCAACGCTTTTTTGGAAGTGCTGATAAAAATTCTCCTAATCTATTTTAAGAATCTTAACCATCATGTACCATATCGTCATATCTTAAGCTCTCTATGGAAGCCTCCTCTTGTCGGTTCTCCTTGTTATTGAATCCAAGCTCAAATCTAGGAAATAATCAAGGCTCAAACTATTCTAATGCTCGAAACCAAGGCTCTAGCAATTCAAGGGTCGAAAGAAACCAAGACTCGAGTGAAATCTAAGTTTTTCAATATCTCTACTTTCCCTATGTTATCCACCGAACCTTCTCATACCACATCTGTGTATCCCAACAACTCTAGTTGCACTATCCTAAAATAAAACAACCCAAAATTCATTGTTTTTAGATATGTTGAAGTATTGACTTCCCCGATAGCATGTGGATCTCCTTGGGACAACATTGGTACTGTGATACTTCAAATATATCAAACCCAATGTTGTTTCATGTTGTTGTGAGGTATAATAGGATCCCAATACCTATATTTCATGACACCAACCTCTTTACAATTGTCAACATTTGAAAAATTCATTCATATAACGGTTGGTGTCTATTGGAGTTGGTGCCCTAGAAACCAACCTCTTTTTAATTTATAATAAACATGTATTCATTGGATTAATATTAATAAAATACTTATCACATCATGATTGTTCTTCTGTGTGATGTAGTACGTGATGATTTCCTAAGAATAGTTTTCACATTAAGAGGTCATAGCAGATCCCTGCTATGATGAGAACCCGAAAGTTCCATGAAACTATTCTTAAATATATGTTCAATTACCAGATGATATCATTTTAAGTGACACAAATGATATAGTCTATTAGGGGTGGGGACTCATGAAACATTGAGGTTCCTTCTCATGGTGTGTGCCCTTGGTAATATCCGGAAGGATATTATGAGAACAAGACCCACCAGTAAAAAATCCATATTCATAATAGCATTGATATTATTATTTGAGCACATTTCATGAAAATAATAGCATTGATATTATTATTTGAAATGGGGTTTCACATAGAATAATAAATTAATTAATGGTACCTATGCTAATTATTTATTATTACCTCATGAATTAAATTCTTCATTATGTTATTATTATCTATTTAATCCAAGGGGTCATTCGACCGGCTGACCAGTCGTTGTGTGCACAACATCCTTGGAGAAAAGATCTCAAGCCTAGAAAACCCTTCCCTCTCCAAGAACACTCTCAAGAATGAGATAGATCTTCCTCCGCCGTATCAAGGAGAATGTTTTGGAATCGATTCTCAAGGAGATCGAAGGCGTACATCACAAGCGCAAGGATATTTCACGAAAGCACCCAGAGACTCCTTCGGTGATGTCTAGAGATACATGGAGCACGTGTGGATCGCCACTAGAGTATTCTTATCCTTGGACTATACATTCCAATGAAGCCGCACCTCAGAACCATGGTCGAACGCATCAAAGAAGAAAGAATCTCCTTGGAGGTAATTCTATTATTAAATTAAATTAATTATAAACAAAATATGTTGATCCTCTCTTCTCGGTTTCGGGTACTCTCTTTTGTCTTTTATATTTGATTCAATTCTGTGGATATTATTGTTCATCGTCTTATTGATCCTAGATTAATCATTGATTATGTAAATTTTCAAATTTGGGTACATGCACATCCTACGCTTTTGCTACGCCCGGAACCTACAAGTGGTATCAGAGAGGGTCATATTTTTATTTATAATTATTTAAATAATTCATTGATGATTTACGCTTTAATAATTTAGTTTTTCAATTCACTTTTAATCATTATTTTAATTTGAATTTCAAGATCTATTCCTCCCTTATCGTTTCTCACGGATCTAATAGAAGCAAATAAGTTTATGATTAAAAAAATCAAGGATCTCATTAGGAGGTGCCAATGGTTCTGTCCAGATAACACAAAAATACACACCGTGTAGTCGGATCTACACGTTGTGTATTTGAGTTCAATGCATCATGAGTAATTTGAAAATTACTCAATATGTGTGCATTTATCACATGCGATGTAGTAAATTATTACACTATGTGTTGACTAGGACAGATTGGTGCACAGTCAGTCAGACTACATGATGTGTGGCCCACTGGACATAGCATGTAGTCTCTTCGGGTCAGGGTCAAGTCATGTATCCCATACACGGATTTCCAGACTAGTGACCATGTAACGCGGAGTCTACATGGTGTGTGTCTCACTAGACATATCGTGTACTCTGAATATTTTTGAAGTACACCGCACATGCCATTTCCTCAGGCGTGTACTTTGGATGGATTTTGAGGAGGGTACATACCATGTAGTCGAATCTACACGTCATGTAAAATTTATAAATTACGCAAATTTAAAAATTTATTATTATATTATATAACCCTTGAGACATGTACGTTCATGTGGGCGTAAAGCTAGGACACAAAATGTGATAGGTGTTTGATATATATATATATATATGTGTGTGTGTGTGTGTGTGTGTGTGTGTGTGTGTTTAATTAACATTTTCATAATGTTAAAAAATATTCACATCATGTATGAGTTGTATTACAATTGTAATTCTGCATTCATGTTACATGTCCCAAAGAATAAAGTGTATACAATTATAAATACATGCTGGGTGGTTTTGGATGGGTATTCACCAGTTTGCTTCCAAGGTACAAGTTATTTAAAAGTTTATGGATGAGAATCTCAAAGAAATTCAGAAAAATGATTAAGATAAAAAGGATTGATTAATTAAAGATAATGATTAATCGATTCGAGTGTAATTTTTCATAATAAGAATTATTAATGAATTGAATGCTAGTTTTATTAAATGCGTAATTCGTTACATGTACATGGATGATCGTGAGCTAGACCAGACCTTTGTATGTGATTGGTTCCCCTTTTAATTTATTTATTAAATTAAAATTTTTGGTCTGTGTGTCTTCTCCTCATTAATATGTAGAGCCTGCATGTCCAGGATTTCTTTTATATAAACCATATTTTACCCCTCACCTACGTGTGAGTTAAAATCATATGTAATGGATGGAGCTCCCAAGATAGTGGAGGTGGTTCAAGTTAGGAGTTGAGGTGAAACTAATCCGAGGAGATACAAAGGTGGATAGGTGGAAAGTTGTAAACACAAACCTTAAACGGTTCAAGGTATTTCACCCCTAGGGCAGGGATAGTTTATCAACCACTAGATAATGTGACCAATAGTAAAGCTCATGATCATACCCTTTATTTTATTTTTGTCAGTTGTATGGTTATTTATTATGGATGTTTGACACAATCACATAATTAATGAACTAACAAGCATACAAGATAGAACTAAAATGAAAATTTTCTTATGCGTAAATATTATCTATACATGGTTAATCACTTAAATATATCCCACTTAAGATTAACAAGCATGTGAAAAGATAATAAGTGGCAATTTATGCATAAAGGATAAAATCCCACAATTAAATATTAAGTTGGTATAGCCTTTCATTGCTTCGTTTTGAATCGAACGATAGTTCAAAGTGCTTGACCAACCCCAGTTGGGGTGCTTCCAATTATCGGGTAATTCTAATTTGAAGTTTTGGGCTGACTTAACTTAGTTTACATCAAGGTTTGACTGCCCTAGCAGGACTTGGTGTAATTGAGAGGCAAAGGTTGAGGAAATCCTAAATTAAGGATTTCAGGATTGGGGAGTCCACTCAACAGATCAAGGATCTGTGAGTTAATGCAGTTGGCATTTGGAATGTCTACCTTAAACATTTCAAGTTGCTTGGTAAACCCTAGTTGTGGTAATGTAAAGGGAAATATGGATCATTGTTGGTATAATGTCCAAGAAACAGGATATTCTGAAGCCAATGGTAAGGGATATTGGGTTTCAACAAAATAGTGGGAGACTAATAGATATTAATTTATTTATTTTTCTATATTTATCAATATAAATTATTAAACCTTTGTTTATCTTAATTTGTAGAAACAACAATCAAAATTATGTCAAAAATATCATTGTGATCCATACTCAATAAGGAAACCCTTATCACCAGCACTAATTTCCAAAAGTGGAAAAGGCACCTTCAAGTTATCCTTCGCCATGAGAGGAAGCTTTATGTGCTAGAAGATCCTTGATAAGTTGTGCCTATAAATGAGGATATTGATGAAAAACTCTCTATGTATGTGAAACATATGAATGATTCTACAGATATTCAGTGCTTCATTATATCATCCATGACCATTGATCTCTTGAAGAAACATGAGTAAATGGATGCTTATTGAATGATGTATCACCTTCGGGATCTCTATTAAGAGAAGGCGATATAGGAGAGGTATGAGATCTCTAATGCTTTGTTCACTACTAATCTTGGATAGTATGCACCAGCTGGACCACATGTAGTCTAGCTTATTTTCCGCATTGAATGTCTGTACATCTCAGGGATTAAATTACTAGATGAGTTGCATACATATCTCATATTATCATCATTTTCTAAGACCTTATCTAATTTTATTGTGAATTATAATATGATAAATAATGAGAAGAGTCTATCAAATCTTCTTACCATGATTTTCCAAGTTGATAAGGACATAAGGTGTGAAAGACCCACAATCCTTATTGTGAATAGGAAGAGGAAAGACGAGGAAAAAGGGCCTAGTATTTATAAACAATATAAATCCTCCGAGCACCGTCTGACCAAGAAGAAGAATATCCATAGGCAGGGTAAGGAAAAGGAGGCGGTATTCTTTGCATGTGGAAAGTCAGGCCACTGGAAGAGTAATTTCACCTAGAGATAAGGGGAATCCAAAGGTGCATTAGTTATCAAGTGAAATATTTCCATTTCTACACATTGGGTATTAGATAGAGCTGGTGGGGTTCACATATGTATTCAAATGTAGGAACCAAGTAGATTCTATAAAATTTCCAGAGGAGAGGTAGATCTACGAGCTGCCAATGGTGAGAGGCTAGATGCTCTTTCCATTGGTGACTACCACCTCACATTGCCAACAGGAATGATTTTGGTTTTTCATGGCTATTATTATGTACCTAGTATTACCAAGAATGTAATTTTTGTATCGATTTTAGATAGATATGGATTTATTTTTGTCACGACCCGCCTTCACCAAAAGGAGGGAAGGGTCAGCAGATTGTCAGGCCCTTCTTTAAGTTGAAGGAGAGATAATGACCCCCGAAACCCACCTTCAATAGGTCCCGAAGTGGCGACCAACACCAAGGCTATAGAATCACACACTAAATGGAAGTCATTTCCCTTTTTCGTTTAATAGGATTGGGAGATAAGATAGTAAATCCCACAACAACAAAACTGAAAGTGAAAATACGGCTAAAAGTAAACCATTCCCATATGCATGTTCAAAGGTAAAAGGTACAAGCCACAAAAATCCAAAGGTAAAAAGATACCAAGAAAAGGAAAACAAAAACAGAAACCGCCTCAAGGTCCAAGCTAGTATGGTCCCTCATGATCCCTGAAGTCCTCCTGGACACCTAAAAGAAGTTTTATACACATAGGGTGAGCATAAAAGTATACTCAGTAGGGAAAACCAAAGACTCTCGTGCACAAGTGAGGAGAAATTCTAATGTCTCGTGGAAAATAGATAACCAAACACCCAACAAGGAAAATCTATCCACCCAAACCTCACCAAGGCATGATCCCCAAATAACGCCAGTCAAGTAATGTATAGTAATAGAACATTAATAATTGGGTACCCCGTGCCACTTTCCCACTGGTTATTGAAGACATCCTATGCATCGAACCAAACCTGCCATACTTACCACAGTCCCACTGCCATGCCCCGCCCGCACACACCTGGGCTATCTCCTCACGCAGTCCCACTACCAAACCCCACCCGCAGACACCTGGGCCATAACCACCATACACAACCATACCTTCAAACACCTGGGTCAGAACAACTGTCGCCACGCCCGAAGACACCTGGGCCTTATCCCGAAGACACTTGGGAACAACCTACCCGCAAACACCAGGGCCAACCACCACAACTACCCCGCCCGAATATACTTGGGCTAATAATGGACTTCATGCCATCACAGCCTGCCCGAAGAGTCTTGGGCTACTCAGGAAAGGGAGTAGAAGGGAGCTAATAACCAGCCACTCATAGGAGTGTTGGGAAAAACACCCTCCCCCATGAAATGGGGGTGTCCGGCACTAAAGTGCTCAACTTGGGTGGGGCGCGAATAAGAAAAATAAACCTAAAAGTATGTACATAAGTAAACAGGCACTCAACCCAACCTAGGGTTCTGAAGCCAGCCTAAGCACAAACACCGCATCACTGCCTAATTCATGAAAGGTAAACCACCCACAGCCATGTCACAATCCATCCCAAAACCAAATTCCCCATTTAACCCATTCTTGTTTTCATGTTCAAGTGATCCCATTTAGATGAAAACTACACTACTGGGCAACTAACAGGCACAACTACCAGCCAGAGAAAGAAGACAATCAAACAGTAACTTAAATATTCACACTTGGTTCTCTTGTAAAGTCACAACAACAAAGGGATAAGTGAGATCCCTAAAGGTAATAGAACCAAAGAAGACCCCAAGATACTGCCCCATGTTCCCAAAATCCAGGATTCAATGGTATCTCAAAAACATAGGATTACACCCCAATTCGTGATATAAGAAAGGTAACTACACAGCCTCAAATTCACAACCAGTGAAAGTATAACAACAGAGGATCCCATGCAGGTATTTTCAGATTTAAAAGATTTAACACACTCCATGGTTTCAATTCCAGTGTTCTTTAACTGAGGTAATCATAAAAAAAGGGTTTGATCCTGGTGATTTCAATTTATTTAACCGAGTATACGTAATTTACCAATTCCATGTTACGGTTATTTAAAAATCCAGGGCACCAAGGTTCATTAGTGTGCAAAGAAAGACCACCAATGGCCATGATTTTCAATGAGCATAAGCCCGTACAATTCACAACAAAAAACAACATAAAAGAGTACAGCAGAACATCGGTCACACCCCCCCTTCATTCTTTAAAGGTCCGTTTATTATCTTCATTAAGTTTGGTTTCATCAATTTCCACAGAGGAAAAAGCATGCCCACCCCACATGATACATAGAAAGGAGAGACGAAGGAGAAAATCCCTACTTGGATGATCAAGGATCGACGTTTTTCTCCACGCGCCAAGAACAGGGGATGTGCGATTTGCAGAGGAGGGACCTCAGGAACTCCAAGGACGAGCAGACAACTCGAGCACACCACAAGTCTCGGGAAGGGGGAAAACTTCCAGGCACACTAGGTAGAAGGATAGGAGTTGGCCAAAAGGAAGAAGAGAAGAATAACTTCCTCTATGATATATACAGATAAAACCCTACTGTTACGGAATTTGGGGATTTTGAACGCCTGGGCGGTTTCCCACATGGTTCGGAAGTTACGCATGAAGATATTAAGTTGTTATTAAATATCCCCCCATCGAGGAGGTTTCTCAGGATTTTTAGGAATTTATTATGGGATTTAAATGGGCTTGAAAGGGAAAAATAATTAATTTACGTCAAAAAAAAGACGTTGCATAAGCGAGACTGTAAAAGAAACGGAGTGGACACGGTGCCACCGTCATGGTGTCACCCTCACGGTGTCACTGTCATGGTGTAACCCTCACGGTGCCATCGTCACAGTGCCACTATTTCGGTGGAGCCTTATTTTGGAAAAGTAATGGGCCAGCAGAGTCTGGGCTGTTACACTAGATACCTCTCAGACTATTCTCTCCCTCGAGAATCAAAACAACACAGAAGGAAAGAGAGGTTCCGAACAACCACCTCGAAAGATACCTCTCAGGATTGAACCTCATCATTATCTAAAAACACCTCCCTCTCAAGAACCAAGAAACATACTAGGGTCGAACTGCCCAGTCATATGGGTTGTGGAGTCTCTTCCCTCATGTCAAGATACTATCCGCTTTGGGCGGCACTGACTCACCCGCATGGGTTTAATCGCATCCACCTTAATGCGTCTTGATTAGGGGTCGGGTCCTCCCCTCCCCATAGCCAGTACTTTTCACACACATTCATAGAAAAAGAAAAACCACACATTTCATAGCCAACAAGGTAAAATTCTCCATCACAACAAGTATAAATAGAATATCACAAAACTCAAAACAACTCTGGGTACTAGGAACGCATATGTGTTTCCCTCTCCCAGGTACTCTCCTCAAGCCCACCATGTCTCCATAACACACGAACCAAGGGAATGGTTCATCCACGAAGCACCTTCTCCTCACGACCCTCGATCCTCACTGGTCTTTCCACAAAGGTCACGTCATCCTCTATGTCTATCTCTCCCCAGCTGAGGATGTGTGAATCGTCATGTAGATACCAATGGAGCTGGGACACATGGAAGAAGTCATGTATCCTCAGTAGTGGTGGTGGTAATGCTAGCTGATAAGCCACTTCACCGACCCGCTGCAACACTTTGAAGGGTCCGATGAACCTGGGGGAAAGCTTACATACCTTGCTTAACTTTCGTTGTCCGCGCTGAGGGGAGACCTTCAAGAACATGTGGTCTCCAACCTCAAACTCCAAGGGCCTTCTCCTGCTATCAGCATACGACTTTTTCCAGTCCTGATCCGCCTTCATCCTCTCTCGTATAAGCTGAACCTTCTCTGTCGTGCTCTGCACCACCTCCGGTCCAAGAACACCTACTTCCCCGACCTCATTCCAGCACACGGGTGAGCGACACGGCCTTCCATACAAGTCTTCGAACGGATCCATACCAATGGTAGAGTGATAGATATTATTGTAGGAAAAATATACCAGAGGCAAGTGTCGCACCCACGATCCTCCTGAGTCCAGAACACATGCCCGCAGCATATCCTCCAAGCTCTGGATGGTGCGCTCTCTCTGCCCATCTGTCTGGGGATGGAAAGCAGTGTTAAGACGTAGCTGAGTGGAAAAAGAATGTTTCAATCCTCTCCAGACTTGTGAGGTAAACCGGGCATCCCTATCCGAGACTATGGACCTCGGAACTCCATGCAACTGCACCACCTCATCCACATACCTTCGTGCTAAAGCATCTACTGCACCCAACTCCTTGATCGCCAGAAACTGAGCTGATTTCGTCAACTGGTCCACTACTACCCAGATGGAGTCGTATCCCCCTTGAACCTTGGGTAGTACCATGATGAAATCCATTTAGATGTCCTCCCACTTCTACTCGGGGACATCTAGAGACTGCAGTAGGCCACCTGGAACACGGTGTTCAGCCTTCACCTGCTGACACACTAGGCACTTGGCCACAAAATCTTCCACTGCTCACTTTACTCCGGGCCACCAAAACTGTCTCTTCAGACCCTGGTACATCTTGGAAACTCTCGGGTGCACTGCTAGGGGTGAGTTGTGGAACTCACTAATAACCTTGTCGCGCATCGCCTCTGAAACAAACAGCTTTCCTTGGAAAAGCATCTGGTTCTGACCATCCTCCGTCCACCCTTCTGGAGCATCGCCCTTGTCAACTCGGTCGCACATCACTTCACACTATGGGTCTCCCCACTGAGACTCCTCTACTTGCCACAACAGAGAAGACTACACTATCATCTGATATAGGAAACCTATACCACCTTCCATCCTAGCATCTAGGTGCAAGGAGGCCAACTCCTCCATCGCCTTCCAGGTGTCTGCTGACTCTCGGACCGCATCCTTCTGTGACCTCCTCCTCAGAGCATCGACCACTACATTCCCTTTTCCTAAATTATAGGAAATATCGAAGTCATAATCCTGGAGGAACTCCATCCACCTTCACTGCCGTAAGTTTAGGTCCCGCTGGGAGAAGACATACCTCAATCTTTTGTGATCTATGAAGACCACAAAGTGTTCTCCGATGAGGTAATGCCGCCATAAATTTAGTGTGAAAATGACCACCACAAGCTCCAGATCATGGGTGGCATAATTATGCTCATGAGGGCATAACTTCCTAGACCCATAAGAGATCACCCCTTGTCGCTGCATCAACACACATCTGAGGCCTTGCCCTGAAGCATCACAGAACACCTCATATGTCGCCCCTTATTTGGGTAGTCTCAGCACTGGGGCACTAACCAACTTCTCCTTCAGATAGTTGAAGGCTGCCTTGCACTGCTCACTCCACACGAAAACCTGGTCCTTCTTGGTCAAGGCTATCGAAGTGGCTGCAACTCGGGAGAAGTGGGGTACGAACCTCTGATAGTAACATGTCAGCCCGAGGAAACTATGAACCTCTGCCAAATTCTTGGGTGCTGCCCAAGAAATAACTTCCTCAACCTTTGATGGGTCCACCGCTACCCCTTGATCAGACACTACGTGCCCAAGGAAGTGCACTTCTCGCGTCCAGAACTTGCATTTCGACAACTTCCCATAGAGCTGGTGCTATCGGAGGACCTCCAAAACCGTCCTCAGGTGCTCCGCATGGTCCTCCTCTGATCTTGAATAGATCAGGATGTCATCGATGAACACAACTATGAACCTATCTAGGTACTCCCGGAAGACCGATTTCATGAGCCCCATGAACACAGCCGGGGCGTTCGTAACACCGAAAGGCATGACTAAAAACTCGAAGTGCCCATATCTGCACCTGAAGGCTGTCTTCGGGATGTTTACCTCCTTCACCCTCAACTGGTGATACCCAGACCGCAGTTCGATCTTCGAGAACCATCCTGCCCCTTTCAACTTGTCTAAAAGATCGTCTATCCTCAGTAGAGGGTAGAGATTCTTGATCGTTACCTGATTCAGCCTCCTGTAGTCTATACACAACCTGAGACCACCATCTGCCTTCATTTTGAACAATACTGGAGCACCCCACGGTGACGCACTTGGTCGAACATAACCCCTCTTCATTAGATCTTCAATCTGAATCCACAACTCCTGTAGCTCTTAAGGTGCCATTCGGTAGGGAGCCATCGAAATCGGACGAGTACCAGGCTGCAAGTCAATCCCAAACTCGATATCACGTCGAGGGGGTAGATTCATAACCTCCTCGGGGAAGATGTCCATAAACTCACGGACGATCCCTGGTACCTCCACCATCTCATCATCAGCATCTACTGACTCTACTGACAGCTCGGCTAACAAGAAGAGGAGGTTCTTCTCGCCTGCTGCCCTTCTGGCCACTCCGCCCACCAGTGAAAGTAACATGTCGGCCGCCAAAATATGAGAACACAACCCTTCCTCGGAATCAGTCGATGATAAAACACACAGAGAACATCCAGTCGATGCCTAGGATGACATCGTATGGCTGTATCTGTAGCAGTAGTAGATCCCTGACCGGCTAATGTGGCCCTATCATCAGTCTGCATCCTTGACAAACATATAACAGGTTGGTCTGACCTCCGACTAGTGTGCTCAGCACTAGGGGCACTGGAAGTCTCTTGGCATCTAGACCCAGAGCACGGGCCAGACCGGGTGAAACAAAGGAATGCGAAGCTTCGGTATCGAACAAGTCGTAAGCAAGGGTACTGAACAAACTGATCGTACCTCGAACGACCTTCGGTCCTGCTGGGACTGCTGCCTCCGCGGTGTGTAACTGCTCACACCCAGCTCCTCTGCCCCTCGGCTGTCAGCCACCTCCTCGACCACGCCCTGGTTGAGGTCCCTGAGGAGTGCCCTGAGGTCGGCCTCCCCCTACAACGTCTGCCCTCGGAGGAGCGGGAGCTCTCTTCCCCTGTTGCTGCTGCTAGAAGGGCCTAGCTGGAAACTGCTGCTAGGGCGGGTGCTGGGCCTGTCTGCCACCGCTGTACTGTACTCGGTCTGGAAACTAATTCCAGAGATGTCCATGGCTCCCACAAACGAAGAACCTCAGTCCTGGGCCCGAAAGGAAAGGGCGAGGACCGGGGGATCGAACCTGGAACTGTTGAGGCCTTCTTTCTGTCGGTCGAAACCTAGAGGGTCCTGATGCTGGAGGTCTGGTGCTAACAACCTTCCCTTTTGACGGGCCTAGATGAATACCCTATCATGACACAAATCCTAGTGCGTGCATCCTCTCCACCACTTCGGCCTTCTTCTGGACCTCCAAGTATGTCGGCAAGGTGAAGGGGGTAACAGCGTACTGGAGGGAGGGTCGGAGTGCCTCCTCTAAACATCTCGCTTGAGAATCCTCATCTGGAAAGAGGTCCAAAGTAAAGTGGAGGAGGTCCTTGAACTTGATTCCCAGCTCCCTTACTGACATAATCCCCTGCTGGAGGGAGATTAGCTCCTTCCTCTTCTCCGCCTTCATCGTAGAAGAGAGGAATTCCGCCCGGAACTCCTTCTCAAAATGATCCCATGCCACCTCAGCCTCTCTCCTCTTGACTAGGTAGAGTGTCCACCCCTGACGCACTGCTCCACGCATCTGGCTGATGGCCATAGGACCCAGTACTCATTCGGAGCCCGAATCAAGCCGAAAGCTATCACCAGCTCATCTAGCCAGCTCTCCAATTTCATGTCAGAGGTGATGCCCTCATACTTCTCGAGGGTCTGTCACTGGAAGGCTCGAAGCGTCTTCTGCCACTGGTCATCCTCCTCCTCTCAATCATCCCTCTGCCGATCGACCAAGTCAACCTCTTAGGCCTCGATCTCCCGCACCACCCGTGGTTGCCTCTCAGGTGCCATAGCTGCAAGGTAAACAAGGAATGCCTAAGCCCAAGTAGTGCAGAATATTGTTCTTACAATTTCTTAAACTTATTACTTATTTCAATCTACAAAACACCCATGAAACATTAGAACAAAAGTCATTATGATGCATGTACCTTTCCTAGGGTCTCTACCCTGCAATCACCGTGGCCTCACTTGGTCATTCGGTAGGTCCAGAGTCCTTGCATCGGATCACGGGGGGCCCTAAAATCCCGTGTCCTAGCCGGTCTTCCCCAGCCTAATTCATGCACTAAGGTCACCCAACATTATTTCCCTACCATCCCATGAAATCCTCACTATGCCTAACTCCATACTCCATCCTATCTCTCATCCCAACCTCTGCCTCTGATACCATTCTATCATGACCCGCCTTCACCAAAAGGAGGGAAGGCTCAGTAGATTTCCAAGCCCTTCCTTCTTTAAGTTGAAGGAGAGATAATGACTTCCGAAACCCGCCTTCAATAGGTCCCGGAGTGGGGACCAGCACCAAGCGTATAGACTCACACACTAAATGGAAGGCATTACCCTTTTTCTTTTAATAAGATCAGGAGATAAGATAGTAAATCCCACAACACCAAAACTGAAAGTGCAAATACGGCTAAAAGTAAACCATTCCCATATGCATGTTCAAAGGTAAAAGGTACAAGCCACAAAAATCTAAAGGTAAAAAGATAACAAGAAAATGAAAACAACAACAGCAACCACCCCAAGGTCCAAGCTAGTATAGTCCCGCACGATCCCTGAAGTCCTCCTAGAAACCTGAAAGCAGTTTTATACACGTAGGGTGAGCATACAAGTATACTCAGTAGGGAAAACCAAAGACTCTCGTGCACAAGTGAGGAGACATTATAATGTCCCGTGGAAAAGAGATAATCAAACACCCAATAAGGAAAAGATATCCACCCAAACCTCACCAAGGCAAGCTCCCCAAATAACGCAATTCAAGTAACATATAGTAATAGCACATTGATAATTGGGTACCCCGCGCCACTTTCCCACTGGTTATTGAAGACATCCTACGCATCGAACCAAACCTGCCATACTTACCACAGTCCCACTACCACACCCCGCCTGCACACACCTAGGCCATCTCCTCATGCAGTCCCACTGCCAAACCCCGTCCGCAGACACCTAGACCACAACCACCATACACAACCATACCCGCAAACACCTGGGTCAGAACAACTGATGCCACACCTGAAGACACCTGGGCCTCATCCTGAAGACACTTGGGAACAACCTTCCTACAAACACCTAGGCCAACCACCACAACTACCCTGCCCGAAGATACTTGGGCTAATAATGGACTTCAGGCCATCACAACCTGTCCGAAGAGTCTTGGGATACTTAGGAAAGGGAGCAGAAAGGAGCTAATAACCATCCACTCATAGGAGTGTTGGGAAAAACACCCACCCCCATGAAATGGGGGTGTCCGGAAATAAAGTGCTCAAATTGGGTGGGGCATGAATAAGAAATATAAAACTACAAGTATATACATAAGTAAATAATCACTCAACCCAAACTAGGGTTCTGAAGCCAGCCTAAGCACAAACACCGCATCACTGCCTAATTCATGAAAGGTAAACCACCCACAGCCAGGTCACAATCCATCCCTGAACAAAATTCCCCATTTAACCCTTTCTTGTTTTCATGTTCAAGTGATCCCATTTAGATGAAAACTACACTACTGGGCAACTAACATGCACAACTACCAGCCAGAGAAAGAAGACAGTCAAACAGCAACTTAAACATTCACACCCGGTTCTCTTGTAAGGTCACAAAAACAAAGGGATAAGTGAGATCCCTCAAGGTACTGGAACCAAAGAATACCCTAAGATATTTCCCCATGTTCCCAAAATCTAGGATCCAATGGTTTCTCAACAACAGAGGATTCCACCCCAATTCGTGATATAAGCAAGGCAACCATACGACCTCAAATTCACAACCAGCGAAAGTATAACAACAGAGGATCCCATGCAGGTATTTTCATATTTAAAAGATTTAACACACTCCATGGTTTCAATTCCACTGTGCTTTAACCGGGGTTATCACAAAAAAAGGGGTTGATCCTGGTGTTTTCAATTTATTTAACTGAGTATACATAATTTACCAATTCCATGTTACGGTTATTTAAACATCTAGGGCACCGAGGTTCATTAGTGTGCAAAGAAATATTAGCAACGGCCATGATTTTCAGTGATCATAAGCCCGTACAATTCACAATAAAAAACAACATAAAAGAGTACAATAGAAAATCGGTCACACCCCCCCCCCCTCATTCTTTAAAGATCTGTTTATTATCTTCATTAAGTTCAGTTTCATCAATTTCCATAGAGGAAAAAGCATGCCAACCCCGCATGATACACAGAAAGGAGAGACGAAGGAGAAAATACCTACTTGGACGATCAAGGATCGACGTTTTTCTCCACGCACCAAGAATAGGGGATGCGCGATTTGTAGGGGAGGGACCTCGAGAACTCCAAGGACGAGCAGACGACTCTAGCACACCAGAAGTCTCGTGAAGGGGGGAAACTTCTAGGTGCACCAGGGAGAAGGAGAGGATTCGGCCAAAAGGAAGAAGAGAAGAAGAAATTCCTCTATGATATATACAGATAAAACCCCATTGTTACGGAATTTGGGGATTTTGAATGCCTGGGTGGTTTCCAACGTGGTTTGGTATTTACGCACGAAGATATTAAGTTGTTATTAAATATCCCCCCATCGAGGAGGTTTGTCAGGATTTTTAGGAATTTATTATGGGATTTAAATGGGCTTGAAATGGAAAAAAGAATTAATTTATGTCAAAAAAAGATGTTGCGGGAGCGGGATAGGAAAAGAAACGGAGCGGACACGGTTCCACCATCACGGTGTCACCCTCACGGTGTCACCGTCATGATGTCACCCTCATGGTTCCACCATCAGGGTGTCACCTTCACGGTGCCACTTTTTTGGTGGAGCCTTATTTTGGAAAAGTAATGGGCCAGCAGAGTCTGGGCCGTTACAATTTTCAAGTTCATAAATAATTTTTTTTCTTTTATAAGGACAACATATGTTAGGGTATAGAGCATTTAAATAATGGTCTGTGTGTATTAAATTACAAGAACCAAGTGTTGGAAATTGATAACAAACCAAGTTCACATGACTCATTCAACACCCAGTTGTGGCGTCACCGCCTTGGTCATGTAAATGAGAAGCACCTAACATATCTATGTCAAGATGGTTATTTAGACTCTTCCAAGGTAAAACCACTTGATAGATTTCACGCTTGTTTACAAGGGAAAATGAAAAATCCACCATTTGGTGGATAGGGTGAAAGGGACATGGAGCTTATATGATTGGTACACACTGATGTGTGTGGACTATTTCTAGTAGAAGCAAGAGGTTTATATTATTACTTCATTACTTTTTGTAAGAACCTGGATATTTATTTCTGGTATAGATATTTATTTAGGGTTGTTTTTTAGAAAAAAGGAAGATTTGTAAATTTTCTAAGTACATACCATGTACTCTTGAGTACATTCCATGTACCCAGTTTCTACGCATAACTATGTGTTGGCCGTGTAACGGTTGAGTACATGGTTGTATAGGTGGCCTGGAAGACCACCTAAAGTGGGGTCCGGTTGAGGCTAGTACATGACGTGTACATTAAATGAACATGTCATGTACTTTTTTTTATTTGATTAATAGGATTGGGGTCGCATCTCATCTCCATAAATTCTTTCTTATTCCCATGTCTCATATAGGAGAGTGGAATACGGCCAAAAATCTTCAAGCTCTTCTCGTTCCTCCGTCTGAGCTCCAATTGAAACGTTGTCGAGTGCATTGGATTTCCACCGGTGAGTTCTCTCTTCCCCTAGATCCTCTCTTCATGATTTCTCATCTCTTGTGATTTATTCAAGGTTGAACATTTTTTACCTTTTTATAGATCTACGATGTTCTAGGATGATTCAAGGGCCTAAGTTAAATAGTGTTCTCCGTACCACATTGAGGTAGGTGGTTTGTGCCTTTCATCTATTGTCTTTGAATTATATATGATAAAAGTTATGAATACCCATCTTTAGGGTGTTGTGTATTATGGAATTTAACCTTGTTTAAGACCTGTTATGGTGTATTTGATTGATAAGGGGTTATTGATTATGCATAAGCTTTTTTTCCTTGATTATGGATGTCTTTCCCATGTTTGATTGGTTATGGTTTTTGGGTATAGAAATCATGTTAGGGTGCTTTGTTTTCCATACCTAATGTTGTTAGGATGGAGTTGTTGTTTATTTGAGATGCATGTGATTCACATTAGGAAGGTATGACCAAGGGGAATTGACTATGAGATCTTCCTGGGGAAGGGTATTTTATTTATGAATTGTTGTTGTGAATGACCAAAGGTATTGACTGTAAGAGCTGTCGTGGGGTCATTGACCAGAGGGGTTAGACTGTGAGAGCTACCCAGAGGGTCGTTGTTAAATGAATGTTGGACCATAGGGCATTGACTATGAGAGATTCTATAGGGTCATTATAATTTATTGTTCCTATGAAAACCCAGGGGTATTGACCATGAGATCTACCCAGGTGGTCGTTGTATTTGATTAGTGTTATATGGGACCAAATGGGTTGGACTGTGTGAGCTTTCCCAGATGGACATTATTATTTATTGACTTGATGTTATGTGAAACTAGAGGGTATTATACTATGAGGACTTTCCTATAGGGTTACTTGTGAATAATTGAATGATTGCGATGAGTCTTCCAATCCAAAGCACAAGCTTGTACTCGATCTTACTTGTTTGTTTAGATGGTCTTCTGATACGTCTATTGTTACTATTGTACAGGGGGATACATAGCATGGGCTAGATCCTGAGGTTAAATTAGTCAATGAATTGAATAATTAATAAATGTAAATTAATGTAAATGGAAACTGTAGGATTGTTTACTTTTGAGTACTTCATAGTTTATTACTTCATTTTGCATATTGCCTTCTATATATATTCACTGATAGTTTGGCACAGATATTTTGGTGGTTTCCTACTAGTATTCGTCTCACACCCTTTTTGGGTCATGATTTTGGACCCAAATAGATTATATGGTTACAAGTATAGATAAGGGAAATCTCCCTTTCACATTAAGTACTTGATTGATGTTGGAGCTGGAGAGCATGAGACCAAGCTGAGGCTTGCGATGCTGTTGGAGTTTACTGTTTTCGGTACTTTGGTTTCAGTATTTTATTTCCAACATTGTGAATTGTTTGGATGATTTCCTAAATACATGTGACATGCATCATTTAGTTATATATTTTTCAATTGTTTATACTATCAGTGTTCTGTTGTTTACTTCTACTATATGGTATTACTGCTTCTATTATTGTTTATTATTGTTATTATTCTAGGTTTACTCTTCCGATGAGGTAACAATTTCCCCACTATCAAACCATGTCTCTCACTTCTAGTAAGAAGCCTCTGGAATTTGGGGAAATGCTCTTGAGTTCATGCGACCAACCGGGTTCGGGGTACCTTTAGGCGGCACCCGGAACCAAGACGTTAGAAAGTGGTATCAGAGGGGTTTCTTTTCTTCTTTGTCTTACTATTTGGATCCTATAGATAGGGATAGGAAAAAAATGGGTAGTTGTTAATAATCTGTGCCCGAGAGTAGCTAACCCGTGTATAGGGAAAATCCAAGTTACCTTGAATATTTCATTTTTTTTTTGTTTTTTAATTGTTACATTTGATTTGATTTCACTGTTGGGTGACTCACTTGTTTTTTGTTGTTATCATTGATATTATTGAGGTTCTATTTCTATTTCAACCTAATTAGATGAGGGTATTCCATCTCATGTATCATATAGTCACTTTCTAGAGATCACATGATTATCATGCCATTTAGGGTGCATTACTAATTTCATGCTGTTGAGATAGATGTTTTTCTAGATATGCATGATGTTGTTATAGAATACATGTTATTTTGATAGGGTATTGTAATATGTAAAGTTTCATTTGGATAGATTCTAAACTTTGGTCCCTGAGGTGTTATGGGCCCTCTTGGATCAGAATTTTGTGGATCATGTTTGAACTTTAGTTGAATTTTGTCAAGCTATGATATGAATAAGGATGCCAAAATTTGATTCACGGGAGTATGGGCTCTCACGGGTCATAATTTGTCAGGATTTGGAAAAATAATTAAGTTTTTATGGGTTTTGAAAGAGTTTCAGAGGTCTACTATTCGGAAACCCATACAACACGGCGTGTGGTGTTGTGAACACACGCCATGTGTTCTTCTGTTCTGGAAGAAACAAATTTTCTTCAGTACACACCATATAGTAGGAGTACACACTGTGTAGTGCTTGACCGTGTGACTGAATGTGTGAGCAGATACCCTAGGTTGGGAAACTTCTAGTAAAACACACCGTGTCTAGATCATACACGCCATGTGTAGAAAACCATGTATCCGACTGTGTGACCAATGACACGGGTGGATAAAACTTAGGGTGTACATGCCATGTCCCATTCTTGCACGTTGATTAGAGTCGAATGTGTCCCTGACCATGTGACTAATGACATGGGTGGTTAGAACTTAAGTAGTACACATCGTGTCTAGGGTGACACACCATGTAGTGTTACCTAGGAGAGAAACATGTTGTCTGAGTCATGTAGAAGTACTTGGGTAGGAGAGAAAATTCAAGTACAAACCATGTCTTATGAGGAACATATCGTGTGTATGGGTGTTATGCCACTAGGTTCGGAAAAGGTAACTTCCATGTTAAAAGATTAAGGGAACACATCGTGTAGAGTTTATACACGCCATGTGGCCCTATTTTATAAAACTTGAGTGTTTTATTCTATTGTTCATTTCTTTCACTTATAAGTTGTTTTCATTGATAATATTGAACTGAGGTGTGTGCTTGACCTTGCAGAGTCATGCCACTGAGACATCCTCTGGTTGTACGCCAGGTGCAGGGTGATGACCAAACACCAGAACTAGTAGATCAAGGACTACCAGCAGATCCTCCCTCCATGCCCGTCCTAGAACCGGCTATTATACCAGACATAGGTGTTTATTCACAGTTCCATGAAGGTTTTTTGATGATGTTACATACATTCCATGGAGCACCGCATCCTGCCCCGTCTATGGAAATGTTTATGAGGGTGTTCCAATAGTAGAATCCTCCCACTTTTTTAGGAGATGGGGGACCACATGCTGTAGAGTCGTGATTAGAGTTCATGATCTCTATCTTTGAGTATCTATAGACACATCTGGATAGGATGGTGAAGCTTGTGACATACATGCTACATGGTTCCGCTAAGATATGGTGGTATGTTATCTCACCGGCAGGACATCATCGAGATATGACTTGGGAAGAGTTTAAAAGGACCTTCTATGACTAATTATATCCCAAGACATTGAGGGATGATCAAGCCAGAGAGTTCATGCATTTGGATAAGGGTTCTCTTTCAGTGATGGATTACTCATCCTATTTTACTAATATTCAGTGTTGTTCACATGTTCTGGTAGGTTACGAGTTTTCTTTAGCTAGGTAATTTGAGGATGATCTTAGGTATGACATCTGATTGCAAGTGAATGTTTTCAAGTTGACTTCTGTAACAGCTATAGTAAACCAGGTGCTGATTACTGAGCATAATCTGAGGGAGTTGGGAGTTGAGATCCAGGGTGGTTCAACATCCAAGGTTGGTACTCCTTCAAAATATGGTAGGAAGTGTCTCATGAAGCTTTCATGTGATGTTTGTTAGGTATCTTGGTGGTATTCTACCAGTGTAGGGAGAGTGGGAAAATGAGGCCTCAGTGCCCGAGAGACCCAGTTGAGTTCTAAGATTGTGGAAAGATAGGTCAACTTCAGTGTTTTTTCTGGATGTCCTCACTAGAAGTAGGTGATAGGGGTTCTGATATGACTCCACATTCAAGAGCAGGACCACCAATTTCTCATCAGTTGGGGAACTAGAGTTCGTCAGGTCGTTCAGGCCGAGGAGGTGGTTGAGGCTGTGATAGTCAGACTATAGGTTTTCAGTGAAAGAAGGGTGGATCATCTCAGGGTAGTCAGGTAGGGTCATGGGACCATGGTACAGGATATACTTTTGTAGTGGAGTAGACCCAGCATGAGTAAGATCCCAGACCCTCTACAGTTAGAGGTACGATTCTAGTTACCTCAGTTTTAGATTATGTTCTTTTTGATACAGGGGATTCCCATAGTTTTATATATGTTTCTATTATGGAGAGCCTTGGAATCTACATATTTACTTTTGAGGATATTATGATGCTAGGCACTCCATTGGAAATTAAGATGGATAGTGTATGTCAGTGCAAGGAATTCCCTCTTGAGGTTGGTGGGTGTCACTACTTATGGGACCTCTATGTCTTAGAGATGACAGGCTTCGATGTCATTCTCAGAATAGACTCGTTAGTATCCTTTTAGTCCTTTTTTGACTGCTGTCATCACAGGGTGAGTTTCACGTCACCAAAGGGCGGGTCTTTTTTACACAAGGGTTAATAAGATGTCTATGCGAGCAGAGTTGGACATGAGCATCATGGGTTTGGAGGAATTACCACCCAGATTGCTATTTTATATCTGGATGACCAACATACTTCACAGATGGACTTCTCTCCAGTGGTGGATCATTTTGGATATGTCTTTCCAGATGACTTTTCAGGTTTACCTCTAGAGTGAGAGGTAGATTTCTATTTTGAACTTGTTCCGGGAGCAGAATTAATGTGCATTCCTCCTTATAGGATGGCTACACCAGAGTTACAGGAGCTCAAGAAGCAGTTAGAGGATTTGAAGGAAAATGGTTTCATCTGACCCAGTACTTCTCCTAGGGGTTCTCCAATCCTTTTTGAGAAGAAGTTGGATGGTACCCTCAAAATTTATGTGGATTATCAAAAACTGAATCATTCAAGAACTAATATCCCTTGCTGATGATTAATGATCTATTTGATCATCTTAGAGGATCTTGGGTGTTCTCAAATATTGAATTGAGATCTGGTTATCATCAGTTGCGAGTTAGACCATCAGATATACCTCTTACATCCTTTCAGAGCAGATATGGTCTATATGTGTATGTTGTTATGTCGTTCGGTCTCACGAACGCACCAAAAGTTTTCACGGCATTAATGAACTGAGTGTTCCGTCCTTACTTGTATTATTTTGTGGTAGTATTCACGGAAGATATCTTGGTGTACTCTCACACTCGACACGACCATGCCACCCATCTTGATATCATTTTTAGTACACTGAGAGAGCATCAGTTATATGCTAAGCTCTCAAAATTCCACTTTTAGATAGACCAGATTCACTTATTAGGTCATGTTATATTGGATATAGGAGTATCAATAGACCTAGAGAAAGTGAGAGTAGTAGTTTCTTGGGATTATCCGAATAACTTCTTTGAGTTACGGAGTTTTATGGGTCTTCATGGTTACTACAGGCACTTTATATAGGACTTTTCACGTTTAGAATCTCCACATATGGGCCTGCCTAAGAAGGGTGAAAAGTACTTGTGGATAGATTTTTGTGATATATCCTTTTATGAGATGAAATGAAGATTTAATTTAGCACCGATATTGGTCTTTCTAGATCCAGGAAAGTGCTACACCATTTACTGTGATACATTAGGTATCGGGTTGGGAGCAGTGCTTATGAAAGGGGAAGGAGTCATTGTATACGGGTCTCGACAATTGAGGCCACATTAGAGGAACTACCTGATGCAAAATCTCGAGTTAGCTACAGTTGATCATGATTTACACTGTTGGAGACATTATCTTTTGGGAGATCATATTGTGGTATTCACTGACCAAAAAAGTCTTAAGTATATATTTACTCAGCATGATCTAAATTTGAGACAGCAAAGGTGGGTTGATTACCTTTAGTATTTTGACATTACGCTTGCCTACATGCTTGGGAAAGGCAATGTAGTGGATGTTGCGTTGAGAATGAGGACTCAAATATAGGTAGTTTATGAGGTCAGCACTGAGTGGAAGCTTATGGATATATTCTCTAAGATGCATTTATAGGTACACGACAGACAGGTGCAGGCATTTCTTTCTTCTATATTTGTTACCTCTACTCTAATGGATCGAGTGAGAATGAGGCAGCTATCAGATTCTGAAGGCCTAATCCTACGAGAGAGTGTGTCAGGATAGGACCCTACTCCTGGGTGGACCATAGGTGAGGATCAGATCTTTCATTTTCATAGACACGTATGGGTGTCTGCAGACATACGTTAAGAGTTAATGTAGGATTTGTTGGAACCATGGTCGTTCTATGCATGAATTGGAGTATGGTTTGTGTTTTTTGTCAATCCTCAGTGGAAGTTCAGAATGTGTGCCAGCAAAGTAATCATACAGAACAAGCAGATAACAGTTTTGAAGGTAGCACCATTTTCCAGTGTTTTCCAAATTTTTGGGCCTGAAAATCGACAAATGGAGAAAATTGGTTTTTAGAAAATAGAATTGAGCGTCGTTGACTTTAAGGAGATGAAACTTACACAACTCATAACATGAAAATATGGCAAAGGGAGAAGGTCTCCCAAGTTTTTTGTTTGGTCGCGCAAGTGACTTGCGCACTGAAACTTGCACTCCGAGGGAAGAATTGCATGCCGTCACACAGGGTATAAAAATGCCTATAAATACAGTTCGAAACCCCCTCATTCAGTAAAAAGTTCAGACTTAGAGAAAATCAGAGCTCCTGTCGCGCAGGTGTAGTGGTCGTGCAAGTGGTTAGGTGGTCGCGCAAGTTGAAGTTGTGTGACTGTTGTTTGCTGTGCGTCCAAGGCGGTTTGGGTGAGAAAGGGTGTTGGTCGCCCAAGTTTGGAGTTGGGGAAGGAAGTGTTGCGCATGTGGTTTGGTGACACTTGCGCGCCATTTTTGAAGAAGCGCAGCAGTTGACCTTTGCGTTCCAAAACCGGTTTGGGTGGAAAAGAATGTGAGCCGCTCAAGTTTGGTATTAATGAAGTGAGATTCGTGCAAGTAGTTTAGGTGGACTTGCGCGCCATCTTTGAAACTTGTGCGCCATACTAGATAAGTGCTCTATTTTTTGTTGAAGCATGTCGGTCTTTTTGGAGCTTCACAAAAGCTGGAAGATTTCCTGATACCTTTGGTGAAAAGTGAGATTAATCTACGGGTGAGAGTTGGAATTCAACATAGCATCTACATACAACATAGGATGTATTCTTTTGAAATTATGAAGAGAGCTTCACATCTATAAACTGAGTGGGACTTCATCAAGGGCAGTGAGCTATGGGGAGTCAGTGGGAGTGATCCAAGGGACGTAGTAGGCTATCCCTGAACAATTGTAAAGGCAGTGAGCCTGGGACAGAGTGACTGTTCCCAAACCTTTTTAATCCACAACAAGTGAAGAATAGTGGAATTTGGTATGACCGAAAACCTATCGGCATATGCTCCTTGGACGTAGCCCTTAGTGGTGAACCAATTAAAAAGTTTTGTGTTATCTCTTTGCATGTGAATGTTTTATTTATTCTTATATCCATCATACTGGTTAAACTAGTTTCTACCAACGTGGGAACAAGATCCGTCAGTTTAAAAGAAAAAGTTGACACCCTGATTCACCCATCCCCTCTCAGGGTGTCCCGGGGTACTTCAAGTGGTATCAGAGGGAGGTTACCGGTGTTTGATCTATTTTATACCGCCATGGAAAATTCAGCCAGTGTTAGGGGAGTTCTCCTCTTTGATGGAAGTAATTTTCAGATTTGGAAGAACATAATGAGATCTCATCTAATATCCCTTCGAATGGATGTTCTGTTTTTCACTATGCAAGGTATACATGTTATTGATCCAACAAGGCTGGCTATGATTGATACCGATAGGAAAATTCTTGATGCTGATGCTAAAGAGCATAACTCTCTCACCGCAGCCCTTTCTGATCAGATCTATCTAAAGGTGATGAGTTGCACCTCAGCAAAGTCCATGTGGGGTAAACTTGAAAATATTTATGAATGAGATATTAAAGTAATGGAGTTGAAACCTCAAGTCATGCACAATAGGTTTGATGATCTGAAGATGCATCCTGATGAGAATACAGATTCCTTCTTCAATCAAATTAATGAAGTGGTTAGAGCTATTCAGGGTCTAGGTGAAGAAATCAAAGATGTAGACATTGTGAAGAAAATATTAAGAAGACTTCCACCCCTTTACAATGCAAAGGTTTCAGACCTTGAGGAAAGAGATCTTTCCAAACTTTCTCTAGATGATCTACTGAGCAGCCTGGTGGTATATGAAATAAGGGTCAAACCAGAAGATGTTATGACTTGAGTAAGCAGGGAAATGGAGTTCAAATGCATGGAAAAACTAAAAATCTAAAACTATATTAGTGGTGAAGACGATGAGGAAAAATAAATTCTTTCTCTCATTGCCAAGAAGTTATAGAAGGGAAAAGGGAAATTCAAAGGGAAGTTACCTCTTGCTTGCTTTCGTTGTGGCACAGTCGGGCACATTGCTTCTCAGTGCTTAAGAAATATTGATGATGATGATAGTGATGCTGAAAACATTGATAATCCTTAGAAAAGGTTTTTCAAGAAAGGAGACTTCAAATCTAGAAAGAAAGTTCTGAAGAAGAGTTTTTTCTGTGAAGAGGAAGAAGATGATAATTAATTCTGTGATGAAGAAGAATTAGAATTTAAAAATGGGAACCATGCTTCCAAGATGTCCATTGTTGAAAAATCAGAAGATACTGATGGAGAAAATCAGTTAAAAACTATTACAGATCTCAAGTTTCAACTTAAGGATGCTGTTAATAAGCTCAAGATTAAATGTAAGATTTGAAATAAGTGGAAATCAATTGTAGAAGAATCAACTGAATATGTTGATCAACTTGAATATGAAATTGAACGACTGGAAGAATTGGTGAAAGTATAGTCTAAAATACTTGAAAGCAATGATGATGTAGTGGATCTGAAGTTGAGAATTGAAGAACAGGAAAAGGTCATCAATGACCTCACCTTCATACTAGAGGAAAAGTCTAAGACTGCTGAGCGTCTTGAGGAGTAAGTTGTTACTATTAGGAGTAAACTTGAAAAATATTCAATTTCAAAAGAATCAAGGAAGAAAATACAGTTTGGAAGGTTCTCAGATGCTGAGCTATTGGAGAGAGAAAAGCGTGGCTCTAATGGAGTTAAAAAGATTTTAAATGATCAAAGACCTGCCTGCATGGGAAATAGTGGAATTGGTTGTGAGGAAGAATCGTCAAATGATGCAAATAAAGGTGACCAAAATAAAGGCAAGCTAAAAGTGGGTGATATGGTAAAGTCTTCTGAAGTGATGAAACAAAAACCCCCAATTCAATTTGAAAGAATAAAATAAGATTACCCTCGAGCCTCGTGGAAAAAGGATCCTTCATACTATTATCCCACAGAAGAAGGAATGGGGACAAATAGAAGCGAGAAGACATTTCCTCTCATGAAGTGTCAGTTCTATGGATATTTGGGCCATACCATGTCTTATTGTGAAGAGGCAAGAATCTATCTGAATAGAGAAGATATAGGAGTTCAACAAAGGATAAAAAATTCATATCCTAATTCTTTTGGAAGAAACAATTTCTATGGATATTGTTTTCGTTGTTCTAACTTTGGTCATAATGCTATTAATTGTAGGCAGAGAAGGGACATGGACACCTCATATAGAAGTTTGAGACAATTCAAGTCTCATTAGCAAGATAGTGTTGCTCTTTCAAACATGTTTTCTCCTCTCAAAGAAGATTTCTACTATGAAGAACCTAGGTACACGGAAGAGATAATTGAAAGGCCATCAGTGCTCTATACTCAATCCAATGTCTCATGGAAAGAAAGGAATAAAATTTATAAATCCAACCTTGTAGAGGTGGCCCTCAAAGCAACAAAAATCATCAGTACCTAGATTCTGGATAGCGGTTGTTCATCTCATATGACAAGTAATGATGGCCTGTTAATGGATATAAAAAGGAAGGTTGATGGTACAATACGATTTGGTAATGATGGAGCTCTGAAAATCAAAGGCAGTGGAAGTACTGAATTAGCTAATGGAGAGCTAAAGATGATTGAAGTCCATTATGTAGATGGCCTACATCATAATCTACTTAGCATGAGTCAACTCTGTGACTCAGGACTTATAGTTACTTTTAATTAGAAAGGTTGCACTATCAAGGGAAAGACAGGAAATTCACTTATGAAGGGATGCAGAATAGAAGGCAACTTGTATCAGGTTGATAGTAAAGAAAATTTTTGTTACATGACTGTTGAAGAAGAAAACAATTTGTGGCATCGAAGACTGGGACACATCAATCAACAAGACATGGAGAAAATGTCAAAATTGAGAATTGTCATGGACATTCCCAACCTGAAGCATGAGCGTGAAAAATCTTGTGATGCTTGCATTCGTGGAAAGCTAGTCTGCAGTTCATATCGGCCAAAGAAGAAAAGGGCATCTCATCTTCTTGATCTAATTTATACAGATGTATGTGGGCCGATAAATGTTGTCGGAACTCATGGAGAAAGGTACTTTGTCATTTTTATTGATGATTACAGTAGAATGGCATGTGTTATGGTCATTCACAGGAAACGACAAGTGATTGATTGTATGAAAACATATCGGCGAATCGCTGAGAATGATACTGGACGAACAATCAAAGTGTTGTGATCTGACAATGGAGGGGCATACACGTCCATTGAATTTGAAAATTACCTGGAGAAGCATGGGATACAACATGAGGTAGCTGCTATGAGAACTCCACAACAAAATGGAGTTGTTGAACGTAGGAATCGACAGGTGAACAACATGGCACGAACTATGCGGATTGAGAGTTGTATTCCACGACATTACTGGAAAGAGGTTGTTCAAGCTGTAGTGTATATTCAAAATCGAACAAGACTTTATATGGGTCAGATTAAGACATCGTATGAATTGTGGAATGGAAGGAAGCCCTATTTGAAGTACTTTCATGTTTTTGGAATTAAATTCTTCATCAGAAACAAAGAAGGAAATCAAGGGAAGTATGGTGATAACACAGATGAAGGAATTTTCCTCAGATACTCAATGAACAGCAAATCTTATAGGTGTTTCAACAAGAGATTAGGAAGGATTGTGGAAAGCAGTGATGTTAATATAATTGAAGAGAAAACCACAAATGCTTCAAGGACGTCATATGATGATGTGATAAAAAGTGAGGAAGAAAGTGAATGTGGATAAAATACAAATACAGAAATATAGTAAGCTGTACAAAACACTCAGTAGTCACATCATGATGTTGACTCAGAAGAAGAATCAAAAGAAGAAACTATGTCTAGAGAGAATGCAATTGAACATCACAGGAGAAATTGAAGAGCTGATATTGATCCATCTAACATGATTAGGGACAGGAGTGCACCCACACAAATAATGAGGATGAGAAATAACACTCAATATGCATTTCTGTCAGTTGTGGAGCCATCCTCATTTGAAGAAGCTGCAAAGAATGAATCATGGGTGAAAGCCATGAATGAAGAGTTAGATCATATTGACAAGAATCAGACATGGGATCTTGTACAGAGACCCGAAGGTCATAATGTTATTGGAACAAAATGGATCTTCAAGAACAAGTTTGATGAGCATGGAAGTGTTATTAAAAACAAGGCATGACTGGTATGTAAAGGATACTCCCAGATTGAAGGCATTGATGTTGAAGAAACCTTTGCTCCAGTGGCTAGAATGGAGTCAATCAGGGTTTTCCTTTCCATGGCACTCCAAAGAGTATATAAAGTATATCAAATGGATGTCAAGACAGCATTCTTGAATGGTGTTCTTGAAGAAGAAGTCTACATTGAACAACCAGTGGGTTTTGTTCTTGGTACTGATGAAACAAAGGTCTGAAAACTGAAGAAAGATCTATATGGTTTGAAGCAGGCACCATGAGCATGGTATTCCCGGTTGGACTCATATCTCAAGAAGCTAGAATTCAAAAGAGGAGGAGTAGACCACAATCTATACGTGAATAATTCTCCAAAAGATCAGTTCATAGTTCTAGTCAATGTTGATGAAATTATATTTGGTGGCAGCAGGCAGAAATCAGTGGATGAATTTTCCAATCACATGAAATCAGAATTTGAAATGTATATGATTGGGGATCTCACATATTTCTTGGGGCTGCAGGTGATTCGAAGGCAGGATTACACTTTCATTTCTCAAGAAAAGTATGAAAGAGAGATGCTGAAGAAGTTTAATATGAAAGATTCCAAACCAATATCAACTCCGATTACAGTTGGAACCAAACTTGGAAAGCATGAGGATGGGGAATCTGTAGACCCTACTATGTACAGTAGGATAATTGGGAGCCTACTGTACCTGACAGCGACACGGCCAGATATTGTCTTTGCAACCTGTCTAGCGGACCGCTTTTAGAGTAATCCAAAGGAGGAACATATGACAGCGGTAAAAAGAATCATGAGGTATATTCAAGGTACTCACAATTGTGGATTATACTTTTCTACAGGAAGAGATAGTGAATTATCAGTATTTTCTGATGCTGACTGGGATGGAGATGTAGTTGACAGAAATTCCACCAATGGTGGATCATTCTATATTGTAAATAAATGTGTTGGCTGGTTGAGCAAGAAACAAGAAATTACTTCTCTTAGTACTGCTGAAGCTTAGTATATCTCCTCCACAAAGGCATGCACTCAACTGCTATGGATGAAGCAACAAATTATAGATATTGGTGATGAGGTGAAGCAACCAATGGTAATTTTCTATGATAACAAGAGTGAAATTGATCTTATGAAGAATCTTATTCATCATTCTCGTACAAAACATATTGAAATCAGGTATCACTTTATCAAAGAAAAATTTGAGCAAGTCGTGATTAGAATGGATTATGTGGGAACTGGTGAACATCGGTTTAACCTTGGTGTTCATCCACCTCCCAGTGCATAAGGAGGTTACTCAAAACCCCTCACCCTAGTTATGTTAATTGTTTTTAATCTGTTTATGGATGTGATGCAGGTTTGTGGGGGAGATACTATCCAGGGGGAGTGTGGCTTGAGCTGAACAATGAACAATTACTGGTCTTTGGGTTTATTTTCAAAGGGGGAGAAAGGAATAAATTCAGTCATGTGATACTTTTGTGACGCATTGAGAATTCAGTATCGATGATAGGATGGGAAGGAATACATTGGACATGTAATGCTTCTGTGACACTGTAAGAGAATTTTGTGGGCGTCATTGAGAATTCCAAAACACGGGAACCCAATTCAATCTTCCTCTCTTGTTTTCTACATCGAGCATTGCTCACGTAGACTTAGAGTGTTGGCTGAGTTGATTCTTGTGTTTTTGGTATTGCCTATGGCTGGTGCTTTATTGAATTTATTTATTGATTTCCAAAAAACCCAAAGGAGGATATTGTTGGAACCATGGTCATTATATGCATGAATTGGAGTATGGTTTGTGTTTGTATTCAATCCTCAGTGGAAGTTTAGAATGTGTGCCAGCAAATTAATCATACAGAACAAGCAGATAACAGTTTTGAAGCTAGCACCGTTTTCCATTGTTTGCCAAATTTTTGGGCCGGAATATCGACAAATGTAAAAAAGTGGTTTTTGGAAAATAGAATTGTGTGTCATTGACTTGAAGGAGAGGAAACTTGTGCGCCTTTTGTTTTTCAAGGTCAGAACATAAAAATATGGCAAAGAGAGGAGGGCGCCCAAGTTTTTTGTTTGGTTGCGCAATTGACTTGCACGCCGAAACTTGTGCGCTGAGGGAAAACTTGTGCGCCGTCACGCAAGGTATCCAAATGCCTATAAATACAGGTCGACCCCTCCTCATTCATTACGGAGTTCATACTTAGAGAAAATCAGACCTCCTGTCGTGCATGTGTAGTGCTCATGCAAGTGGTTGGGTGGTCACGCAAGTTGAATTTGCGCGACTGTTGTTTGATGCGCGTCCAAGGGGGTTGGGAGAGAAAGGGTGTTGGTCACCCAAGTTTTGAGTTGGGGAAGGAAGTGTTACGCAGGTGGTTTGGTGACACTTGTGTGCCAATTTTGAAGAAGCGCGACAGTTCACCTTTGCGTTCCAAAATCGGTTTGGGTGGAAAAGAATGTGAGTCGCGCAAGTTTGGTGTTGATGAAGTGAGAGTTGCACAAGTAGTTGAGGTGGACTTGCGTGCCATCTTTGAAACTTGCATGCCATCTTGGAGAAGCGCACTAGGTGTTGTTGAAGCACACTGGTCTTTTTGGAGCTGCACGAAAGCTAGAAGATTGCCCAATACCTTCAGTGCAAAGTGAGATTAGTCTACGGGTGAGAGTTGGACTTCAACAGAGCATCTACATACAACAGAGGATGTATTCTTTTGAAATGATGAAGAGACATTCACGTCTATAAACTGAGTGGGACTTCATCAAGGGCAGTGAGCCGGGGGAGTCAACGGGAGTGACCCGAGGGACACAGTAGGCTATCCCTGAAAAATTGTAAAGGAAGTGAGCCTGGGATAGAGTGACTGTTCCCAAACCTTTGTAATCCACAACAAGTGAAGAATAGTGGAATTTGGTATGACCGGCAATCTGTTGGAGTATGCTCCTTGGACATAGCCCTTAGTGGTGAACCAAGTAAAAAGTGATGTGTCATCTCTTTGCATGTGAATGTTTTATTTATTCTTATATCTATCATACAGGTTAAACTAGTTTCTACCAATGTGGGAACAATATCCATCAATTTAAAATAAAAATTTGACACCATGATTCACCCCTCCCCTCTCAGGGTGTCCCGGGGTCCTTCAGGATTTTCATTCCTCATTTTGGGCAGTTCATCCTAGTGTCACCAAGATGTATCAGGATCTACACCATTAGTATTGGTGGCTAGGTATGAAGAGGGATGTTTCTGGTTTTGTTATGAGATTTTCTACCTATCAGCAGGTGAAGGTGAAGCATCAATGATCAGCAGGGGTTTTAGAGAAGTTACCCATTCTTGAGTGGAAATGGAATGATGTCTTGATAGATTTCGTGATGGTTTTACCGAGGTCTCTTTGAGGAAATGATGAGTTTTGGGTTGTTGTTGACAGACTCAAGAAAGTTTCACATTTCTTACTAATTAAGGAAACCTTTAGAGTTAATGAGCGGGGAAGGTTATACATCTGAGAGATTGTATGTTTGCATGTGGTTCCACACTCTATCATTTCAGATAGGGATACTCGTTTTACTTTTCATGTCTAGTAGGGACTATAGATGGATTTGGGTACACATGTACATCTGATTACATCTTACCATCCCCAGACAGATGGCCAGTCTGAGCATACGATTTAGGTTTTGCAGGACATGCTTCGAGCATGCGTCCTAGATTTCAAGGGTTCTTGGGAGAGATGCATACTCATAGTAGATTTTTCCTAAAATAATAGTTTTCATGTGATGATTCAGATGGAATATTATGAGTCTTTTTATGGTAGGCCATGTCGGTCACCCCTATGTTGGCTGGAGGCAGGAGATACAGCTATGATGGGACCTGGTCTTGTCCATGAGACCACTGAGCAGGTAGAGTTGATTCAAAAGAGGATTGATACTACACAGTATCACCAGAAATTTTATGTTGATCGACATAGAAGACCATCTGGAGTTTTAGGTTAGAGATCAGATTTTCTTGCATGTCACACTAAGGTTGAGATACAAGAGGATCAGGAAATAGGGGAAGCTTTCACCAAGATACATCAGGTCATTTGAGGTTTTGGAGAGAGTCGGGCCAGTTGCCTATCCATTGTAGTTACCTCAGAGGTACTGGTCTATGTACGACTTCTTCCATGTTTCTTGGCTATGAAGTTACTTTTTAGACCTGCCTCCCGTTTTTCAACCAGATGAGGTTGAGTTGGAAGTGGGTGCATCCTTCGAGGATCACCCTATTCGAATTTTGGATTGCAACAAGAAGGTTCTCTATGGTCGTTATGTTCCTCTGGTATGGGTGTTATGGCAGCATGAGCAAGTACAGAACAATTCTTGGGAGATGGAGGTTGACGTACCATCTCAGTGGCTAGAGTTTTTTGAATTTTATTCTTCATCACCCTTGGAAGGGGAATTCAGGGATGAATTGCTTTAAGGAAGGAAGTTTTTAAGAACCCAGATCTTCATTTCATGTATGGATCTTTGTTTTGGGTTGTTTTTTTAGGAAAAAACAAGATTTGGAAATTTTCTAAGTACACATTGTGTACCCGGTTGTCATGCATAACCATGTGCTGGCCATGTAACAGTTGAGTGCATGGCTATGTAGGTGACCTGGTAGACTGCCTAATGCGGGGGCAGGTTGAGGCTAGTACACTACGTGTATATTAAATGAACATGACATATACTTTTATTTTTATTTTATTAATCAGTTCGGGGTCGTGTCTCATATCTAGAACTTCTTTCTTCTTCCCATGTCTTGTACAGGAGAGCGGCGTATGGCCAAAAATCTTCAAGCTCTTCATGTTCCTTTGTTAGATCTCTGATTGAGACACTGTTGGGTGCATTTTATTCCCACCGATGAGTTATCTATTCCCCTATAGCCTCTCTTTATGATTTCTCCTCTCTCATGAGTTATTCAAGGTTGAATTTTTTTTGACCTTTTTGTAGATCTAAGACATTCTGGGTGAATTCAAGGGCTGATGTTCGAGAGTGTTCACCATACCACGTCGATGTAGGTGGTTTTTTCCTTTCTTCAATTTTCTTTGAATTATATATGCTAAAATAGATGGATGATCATGTGCTAGGCTCTCATGAAGGTGCTCTCTCAAAAACCTAGCTCTCTGAATCTCAACCAAGATTAGTTCCTCTCACTCGATCTGCACTCGCCATGGCGACTACAGATCGTATATGGGATCTACATTCGAAAGAAACTGAGAAGATGGAACTCAATGAAACGTCTCAAGCACAAAATGAAAGAGTTAAGGGTATCTCCTTCATGGAAGCATTTATGGGCTCTGAGCTCTCCAAATCTCCATCGACGAAATCTAACAGGACTAAGAAATTGGAGGATGGTAGATTTTGCGTGGAAGCAGACCCAACCGCGATCCAGCAGTGAACTCATCTTTGTAAGATCTATATTATGGGTAATTTCTCATATCTTAAGGGGGATAAACCATGGTCCTTTGCTGATTTGAAAGTTAGAATAGGGGCTTGTTGGGGTTTCAATAACTGGAAACTTGTTCCAATCAGGAAAGTTTACTTCCATATTTTTTTTTCTTCACAATCTGATTTGGACCGAGTATGGAATGTGGGTAACCTAAACCTGAAACTAGGTTTCCTTATACTCTCAGAATGGGACTTTGCGTTTAATCCTAACCTGCATAGAAATAACACTGCACATGTTTGGTTTAGGTTTTTCAATCTAAATTAGTTTTTTTGGCACCCCCAAATCCTTAATGACATTGCAGCTTGCATTGGTACTCCTCTGAAAATTGACCATAGAACTCTTAATGGTGACCTTGGTTTGTATGATAGAGTCTTGATTGAGGTTAATTTGGAAACAAAACCTCCTCAATCCATTACCTTATCTGCTAAGGATTACAAAACAATTGTGAATTTGGAATTTGAGAGGCTTCCTCCATATTGTGAATTCTGTAATCTTGTTTGGAATTCCATTCACAATTTCTGGAAAGTCCACAAATAAACTCCACATCCAAGCATTACTGGATGGATTGAAGTAAAAGGAAATAGAAGAGTGAAAGAGTCTAATTTAGAGAAACCTAAAACTTCCAAAAAGGGAGAGGAAAAATGAGTTGTAAAGTCCAATTCCTTTGGAATTTTAGACTCTAACAAAGGTAAGTCATGGGATTCCCTGATTGAGGAAGATGATGTTGAAAAAATTGAACAGGACATTAAAAATTATATTAAAGAGAAAATCCTGGACATTTTTTCACACCCTCTGCATGACTCTGATTTTGCTGACCTTCCCCCTGAAACGGCTTCCCCTTTGATCCCTAATCTGCAGGATAAAAACTCAGGTCCTACTGATTTAGGTTATAAGATGCAAGAGCTACAACCCTTTTCCCTTGAAAATCCCTCACATGATGATCTTATCACTACTGATGACACAGTTTTGCACCATTCTGCTAATACTGTAGACAACAACAAAAAGGGTGGATTGAATTATAAGGCTACCCTCTTGTCTTCACCTTTCAGCAGTGATACGAGGAAGGAAAGTAGTGACACCTCCCAATTATAATCTGGAGAGATGAATAATTCTCCTCATGTTCATTATCCTGACATTCTAGTTTCCCAAGCTTCTAACATGAAGGATTTAAATAAGGAGCATCAAGCCCCTTTGGACACACATATGGATTTTCAGAGTAAACAGAATATTACCTCAAAGGAATCTACTTCTGGGGTTTCAACTAGGTCAAAGGCCTCGGTCTCAAAAAGGGGGGAGGGGGGGACAGCCCCAACAAAAAAAGGAATAAATGAATATTTTATCTTGGAATTGTCACGGGATTGCTAACCTTGACACTTTTAATGTTCTTAGGATATTTATCATCACTCATACCCCTAGACTCATTTCTATTGCTAAACCTAAAATAAATTATGCCTCTAGATTTCAGCATGCTTGTCCCTTTGGTTTTACCTTCCCAGGGGCTTGTAATAATGGGATATATTGTGAATCTTTATGGATTTTTTTCTCATTCCTCTATTAAAAATGTTAATATCCATAATATTACTAACCAATCCATTACATGTGATTACATTTTTGAAAATTCTCGTGTCTACACTACCTTTGTTTATGCCTACAATAGATATCAAGATAGATGAGCTCTTTGGAATGATATCTACCAACTACATAACACAATCCATAACCCTTGGTTTTTAGTCGGGGAATTCAATGCTATTCTGGCTCCTAGTGAAAAAGTTGGCCCTCCTCATGACTCCATCTCCTCTAGGGAATTCAGATCTTGTATTGAACTAAATAACATTATAGAAATTAACTTAATGGGTGCTAAATTTACCTGGTTTCATAAACATTATAAAAGGATCGTCGCTAGAAAACTTGATAGGGAATTTACTAATGACTATGCGCTTGATAAATGGGATAATATCTCCAGTATTACCCAAGTAAATATTGCCTTTGATCACCACCCTATCTTGGTTAGTTTTTCACATAACCCTAGTAAACCCAGGGCTCCTTTCAGATTTAATGCTGCTTGGTCTTCTGACCCAGATTGTAGGGATATCATTAAAAGAACTTGGGCTAATATTCACGATCAAAATGATGCTTTTTCTTGTTAGGTAAAATTGAAAATGATGAAATAAGTCCTAAAAAACTGGTGCAAAGAAAAATCTAATGAAATCGATAATGATATCAACTCTTTGGAAAATGAACTTAATTTCAAAACCATAATTCCTCTTCTAAATTTTCTCACAATATTCAACATGAAACAAATATTTCCTCTAAGCTTATCAATTTACTTAACTTTAAGGATAATCTTAAAAAGCAACTCTTTAATTCCAAATGGCTAAATGATGGGGATAGGAATACTAAATTCTATAATTCCCTTCACATATTGAGGAAAGCTTATAGGCCCCTTTCCTACCTTAGAGATGGGGAGAATATTATTGATTCTGAGGAAAGCATCATTAACCACCTTGTCTCTCACTTTTACAATATCTTCAATGGAACTGATATAGACAGGGACATCATGCCAGATGTTATTCCTTCTTTGGTTACTGATGAGGATAACTTGTTACTTAATAGCACCCCTCTTGATCATGAAATCAAAGACGTGGTCTTTAGCCTAAAATAGGATGGTGCCCCTAGAATGGATGGCTTTAATAATGAATTTTACCAAAAGAACTGGGATGTTATTCAGGATGATGTTTTCAGAATTGTGAAAACATTCTTTGCCAAAGGCACTCTTTCTCATGGCCTTAATGCTCAATTTATTGTACTTATCCCTAAAATTGATAATGCTGATGAAATTCACCTCTTCAAACCCATTTATCTCATAAACACTTTGTTCAAGATCATTACTAAATTTATTTCCAATAGAATTACTATGATTTGGAATAGAATGGTATTTTGGAACCAATTTGGATTCATCAAGGGAAGATCCATCCAAGAATGTATCTGTCTTGCCTCTGAGTCCAATAACCTTTTAAATAGGAAAAATAGAAGTGGGAATGTTTCTATTAAGATAGATATTGATATGGATTTTGATACCATTGATTAGAACTTCATGTTTAAGGTCCTTAGGCAGTTTGGATTCAATGAAAATTTCATTAATGGGGTTAAAACGCTTTTCAATTCGGCTCATATTTCCATTCTCATTAATGGTTCACCTAGAGGTTATTTTAAATTCTCTAAGGGTGTTAGACAAGGTGACCCTATTTTGGCTATTATTTTCTCTATTTCTGAAGACTACCTTAGTAGGTTTCTCATCCAATCTATAAAAAATCAAAATATCAAACCTATCATGATTGTTGGAAACTTGACCACCCCCTAACACCTTATTTATGCCGATGATATAATTATCTTTATTCAAAGAGACAAAAATAACATCAATAATCTTAAAAATATCTTCCTTCATTACCAAGAAGTGTCTGGTCAACACATCAATTGGAATAAATCTTACATATATTTCGGTAAAGACTTTTCCCCAGTAGAAAACTAAACATTTCTAATTTATTAGGGTTCAAAGAGGGTTCTCTACCCTTCACTTACCTTGGTGTTCCTATTTTCTGGGGTAGACCAAAATAGGATTATTTCGCTCCTATCATTGATCAAACTCTTAGATAGATTTCCTCTTGGAAGGGCTCAAATCTTTCGATGGCTGGGAGAATTTTCTTGGTTAAATCAACTATTGTTTCCAAATTGGTCTACTCTATGATGATTTATAATTGGCTGAAAGGTATGTTAAATCACATCAATGTCACCATTAAAAACTTTTTTTGGACTGGTAGTACCTTAGAGAGGAAATTGGTTACTGTCCCTTGGGCTACCTTCTATAAACCAACTGATAAAGGAGGTGTTGGTATTAAGAATCTTGCTAATTTCAATGAAACTATTCAAGCTAAGCTTACTTGGAACCTAATTCATAATGACTCTCCCTCTATTAATTTTATTAGAGATGGATTTCTCAATAAACTCATAAACAATCAGGCCCACTTTCATACTTCCTCTATTTGGCCTACTATTAAAAACACATTCAATTCTATTATGGAGAATTCCAGATGGATGGCTAGTAAGGAATCTAATTTAAGATTTTGGTTTGACAATTGGACTGGTGCTCCCTTTTTCTCCTTGATGTCCAATGACCACCCTACTTTTCTCAATAATGATACCATAAATAATGTCATGAGCATTCCTAACCATGACTTTCCTGATGAAATAAAACAAATCGTTGAGAACTACACCTTCACTAACACTAATGATTTCTTGATTTGGGAAGCTTCTCACAATGGAATGCTTGATTCTAAAAACTACTACAATCATCTGTTTATCAATGAAGACAAAAATATTTCCTGGATTAAAAAAATTAATAAAACCTAGCTTAAACCTTCGAGATTCACTTTAATTTGGTGGACTTCTCATTATAGAATCCCCACGGATGATTGCTTACAAACCTTTGGGATTAATCTTTGATCCAAATTTTGAATGTTTATTCAACATAGAGAGGATATTAATCATCTTTTCCTTTATTGTGATATGGAAACTACTCTATGGAATTATATTTCTGACATCTTTGAGTGCAGATGGTTACTGGGTAGTTCTATTACATTGCAGTTTCAACGGTGCAGGGACATTTCTGACTCCCAACAGATCAAAAATATTCTTCTTGCAACTATTGTAGGTATTCTCTATGTAATTTGGTATGGTCCAAATGATTTTATTTTTCATAATAAATCATTCAATCTTAATGCAGGTAAAATTAAAATTCTCATGGCCATCCGTGAGGCGGCCTCGATTCAAAAGGATCAATGCAGCAACTCGGTTCTTGATTTTGGGATCCTTCATCGGATTGGAGTGAATGGGAAATATCCTCTTCCAAAGTCTACCTTTGAAGTGTTCTGGATTCCTCCTCCCCTATGATGGATTAAATTTAACATCGATGGTTCCTCAAAAGGTAACCCCGGCCCAGCAGGTTGTGGTGCTATTTTTAGGAATCACCTGGATCAGACTCTTGGATGCTTTTATAGATGTTGTGGCACTACTTCATCTCTAGAAGCGAAGATGCTGAGTGTTATTCATGCTATCTCTTTTGTAAGGTGATGCAACTAAAACAACATCTAGATCGAGAGTGAATCCACCACTATTATCCAGGCCATCTGGAGTGGTACCATTCATCTTTCCTGGCTACTCATTGCTCTCTGGATTGATTTTTTGAACTCTCTTTCTAAGATCAACTTCATCACCACTCACACCTACTGTGAAGCTAACAGGATTGCTGACAAGCTTGCCAATATGTGTGTTTCTCATGATATGATTTGGAGGGTCGATCTTCCTCCTGAGTTACTCCCTCTCTATGTTAGGGATGTTAACAAAATTCCATATTTCAAACTTATGTAATCTTTTTTTTTATCAATAATTTTTGGTGTTTTGGTCATTGACCAGAACACTACCTTTCCAAAAAAAATATGTGCTAAAAGTGTCGAACACCCATGTTTAGGGTATTGCATATTATGGAATTTAACCCTGTTTAATACTTGTTATGGTGAGTTTGATTGAGAATGGTTTATTGATTATGGATAAGGTTTGTTTCCTTGATTATGGATGTGTTTCCTATGTTTGATTGGTTATGTTCATTGGGTATAGAAATCATGTTAGGTTGTTTTGTTTTCCATGACTAGTGTTGTTAGGATGAAGTTTATGTTTATTTGAGATGCATTTGATTCTCATTATGAAGGTATGAACAAGGGGAATTGATTGTGAGAGCTTCCCGAGGAAGGGTCTTTTATTTATGAATTGTTGTTATGAATGACCAGAGGTATTGACTGTGAGAGATGTCATGGGGTCATTGACCAGAGGGGTTAGACTGTGAGATCTACCCAGAGGGTTGTTGTTAAATGAATATTGGACCATAGGTAATTGACTATGAGAGCTTCCAGAGGTTCATTATAATTTATTATTCCTATGCAGATCCAGGGGTATTGACCATGAGAGCTACCCAGGTGGTCGTTGTATTTGATTAGTGTTATATGGGACCAAAAGTTTTATATTGTGAGATTTCACATAGGATCATTATTATTTATTGACTTGATGCTATGTGAAACCAGAGGGTATTAGATTGTGAGAACTTTCCCAAAGGGTTGCTTGTGAATAATTGAATGACTGGGATGAGTCTACCAAGCCAAATCACAAGCTTGGAATCTGTCTTACTTGTTTGTCTAGATGGTCTTCTGAGACGTCGGTTGTTACTGTTCTACAAGGGTATACAAATCTTAGGATAGATACTGAGGTTAAATTATTCAACGAATTTAATAATTAATAAATGTAAATAAATGTAAATGGAAACTGTAGAATTGTTTACTTTTCAGTACTTCCTAGTTTATTACTTCATTGTTTATATTTATTGCTATATATATTCACTGACAGTTAGGTACGGATATTTTGGTGGTTGCCTACTAGGATTTGTCTCACACCCTATTTGGGTCATGCTTTTGGACCCAACAGATTAAATGGTTACAGGTATAGATAAGGGAAAACGCCTTTACACATCAGGTACTTGATTGCTATTGGAGCTGGAGAGCACGGGACCAAGCTGAGGCTAACAATGCTGTTGGACTTTATTGTTTTCTGTACTTTGGTTTCAAAATTGTATTTCCAGAAGTGTGACTTGTTTGGATACTTTCCTAGATACATGTGACATGAATCATTTATTTATATATGTTGCAGTTTTTTATACTATCAGTCTTTCACTGTTTACTTCTACTGTATGGTATTACTGCTCCCTTTATCATTTATTTTTGTTATTTGATTGTGTATACTCTGCCAGTGAGGGAATAGTTTCCCCACTATCAGACCTTGTCCCTCACTTCTAGCTGGAAGTCTCTTGCATTTGGGAAAACGTGCTTGGGGTCATGTGACCAACCGGGTTCGGGGCACCTTTGGGCGGCACCTGGAACCGAGACATTACACTTTTATTGTTGACTTGAGTAGATATGGCTAGGTATACGCATTGAGGTATAAGTTCAAGTCTTTTTGAGAAATTCAAGGAGTTCAATAATGAAGTAGATGAGCATAATGGTAAGAAGATAAAGAAGCTTCGATCGGATCAAGATGGAGAATCTCTTAGCCAAGAGTTCATCGACCTTTTACAGGAGTTTGGGATTCTATCTCAACTCACTCCACCTTATACACCACAGTGGAATGGTGTTAGTGAAAGTAGGAACAGTACCTTATTGGACATGGTAAGGTATATGATGAGTCATGTAGATCTTCCATTATCCTTTTGGGGATATGAATTGGAAACTACAGCATACACATTAAACCAATTACCGACTAAGGCAGAAAATGTGATTCCCTTCGAGCTATTGAGTGGAAAGAAACCCACTTTGTTGCATACACATGTATGGGGATGTGAGGAGTTTGTTAAGGCTTTATCATGAAAAAAACTAGCACCCTAGGGCACGAAGTGTATCTTTATAGGGTATCCCAAAGAAACAAAGGGATACTACCTAGACAACCCCTCAGACAAGAAAGTGAATGTTTCTAGATAGGATGTCTTTCATGAGAGGGAGAACATCCTCAAAAAGGATAGTGGGAGAAAGATTAACTTGGATGAAGTTGATGTTGAAGATATATAGGAGTTGGTACAGGAAAAAGTTTCATAGTTTACCATAGAAGAGGTACTTTCCGAAACACAAGTACTATATAGAAGCACAAGAGAGGTAACTGCTCTCATAAAAGGAAGTGTTAGAGAGCTCAAAAGCTGCAAGATGGCTAGAAGCTATGAATTCTAAGATGGATCCCATGTATCAGAACCAATTCTAGATTTTGGTCGATGTGACAATTGATGTAAATCATGTTGGGTGTAAATGGGTATTCAAGAAGAAACAGGACATGAATGGTCAAGTTAGTACTTATAAAGCATGTCTAGTGGCTAAGGGTTTTAAACAGTATCAATGAATTGAATATGATGAAACCTTTTCTCTAGTTTTCATGTTTAAATCCATAAGAATTGTACATTCCATAGCATCTTTACATGACTATGATATTTGGCATATGGATGTCAAAACTACATTCCTTAATGGGAACCTTCAAAAAGATGTCTATATGACACAACCAAAAGGATTTGTGATGCCAGGTGATGATAAAATGGTATAAAAGTTGTGGAGATCCATTTATAGATTAAATAAAGCATCCAGGTTATGGAACATTTGATTCGATGGAGCCATAAGAGAATTTGGTTTCACTAAGAATGAATTTGAGCCATGTGTTTATAAGTGGTTTAATGGGAATGTGGTAATTATCATAGTAGTGTATGTTGATGACATATTTCTTATTGGAAACTACATACCAGTCTTGCTGTCATACAAAGACTTGTTGATTAAGTGATTCTACATGAAGGACTTAGGAAAATCATCGTACATTCTAGGGATCAAGATCATTCATGATAGATCCATGAGGCTTCTTGGACTAAGTCAAAGTACATACATTGACCAGATACTGAAGAGATTTAGTATGGAACAATCCAATAGAGTATTGGTTCTAGTGTCACAAGGATTTCATCTTTCTAAGAAAATGTGTCCCCAGATATAATAAGAGAAACATAGAATGAGTAATATTCCATACGCTTCAGATATAGGATCTATCATGTATACCATGTTATGTACTAGACTTTATGTTTCCTATGCACTGAGCATGGTAGGCAGATATCAAGAAGATCTAGGAGAACAGAATTGTATTACTGTTAAGACTATCCTTAAGTATCTGAGAAGAACTAAGGATATGTTCCTATTGTATGGAGGATATGGGGATCTTGTCATCAGAGGGTATGTTGATGCTGGTTTACAGACAGATCGGAATGATCTGGAGTCACAATCTGGATATGTTTTCTGTCTCAACGGAAGAGCTATGAGCTAGAAGAGTTCAAAGTAGCTAGTTTTCATTGATTCTACAGTAGATTCTGAATATATAGAAGCTTATGATGTAGACAAGTAAACTATCTAGATTCCGAACTTTGTCTAGGAGATTGATATGGTTTTAATAGTAAAGACCCATTACATTATATTGTGATAATACTACAGCAGTGGATCTTGAAAAATAGTCAATAACACATCAAATCACAAAGCACATACTTCAAAAGTATCACCTCTTGAGGGATTTCTATCAAAGGGGTAATGTTTTAGTGATTATAGTGTCCACAAAATAGAACATGGAAGACCACTTGACTAAAGTCATATCTCAGCAGAAGCATGAATATCATGTGAGTGCTAACGGGCTGAAGGTTGTTAGTAGTTGGCTCTAGTGCAAGTGGGAGTCTGTTGGATTTGGTTCCCTAGAAACCAACTTATTTGTACTTTATGATAAACCTGTATTCATTGGATGAAAATAAACTACTTATCACATCATGATTTTTCTTCTACATGACATAGTATGTGATAATGTTCTAATAATAGTCGTCGCATTAAAAGGTTATAGTAGATCCATGCTATGATGAGAACCCATAAGTTCCATGAAACTATTATTGAATATATATTCTATGTTCAGATGATATCATTTGAAGGGAAACAAATGATACATGCTATTAGGGGTGGAGACTGATTAAACTTTTCGGCACCTTCTCATGGTGTGCACCCTTGGTAATATCCAGGAGGATATTATGAGAATAAGAACCGCTAGTAGAAAATCCACATTCATAAGTTTCATTGGATTTTTCTATATATGGATGTGTGTATTGGTCCTTAAACTTTAAGATTATTATTAATGGGTATTATGACTCGCGTGCTTAGATGTATTAATGAAAACTATGACAATAGATATTCTTAGTGAGGTAGGATATATTGGGTGCATCATGAGTAATACTAAATTAATGAATAATGTGAGAATGAATTTGTCACTTCTATGGAAGTAGATATATTAGTCCCTTTTATGGAAATGATATAGCCTAACTAAATCCATGTCCATGGTGTTCTCTAGGCAAGTTCAATTTCGAGAACTCAAAGAATGGGAAATCGAGCACATGGGTTGATGGAACTTGCATGCAACCTTCTTGATTAGAGATATCGGGAAAAAGGGATTATATTACACAATAATCATTAGTATAAGGTGAAAGGCCGTTGAGACATCAACTTATTTCTCTTGGGTGCCTTGACCTGTTGTTAGACAATAATCTTGGACTTTAGGCAAGCCCACCTAATGCCAACGAGAAATAGGCCTAGAGGATTACACACTAAGTGTATCTAGTATCTCAGTTAAATAATTTATTTATTTAACAATATGAATAAATATTATTCCTATTTGTGGTTTAATAATTATTCAAGAATGATTAATCACATTTATTTCATCTCTAGTTATTCGAGATAATATATTGTGGATGGAATATTTATTTATTGGTGAATAATGCAGTTATATTTATTTAATAAATAAATAGTCATTATTCAGGGCCCGGTAAATATTGAGGAGGATTGGCGGACCATGTTATGGGTTTAGTGAGAAATAATATTAACTATTATTTGGTTAAATAATATTTAATTATAACATACAAGTTAATCACATGTCATGGAAATAATAGTATTGATATTATTATTTGACATGTGGTTTCACATGGAATAATAAATTAAGTAACGAAACCTGTGCTAATTATTTATTATTACCTGGTTAATTAAATTATTCGTTATGTTATTATTCTATATTTAAGACAAGGGGTCATTTGACCAGCTAACCAATCATTGTGTGCACAACATCCTTGGAGAAAATATCTCAAGCATATAGAACTCTTCCCTCTATAAGAACGCACTAAAGAACGAGAGAGATCCTCCTTCACTGGATCAAGGAGAACACTTTGGAAATGATTCTCAAGGCGATCGAAGGAGAAAATCACAAGCACAAGGATCTTCCGTGCTAGCACCCGGAGACTCCTTCAGCGACGTCTAGAGATATGTGGAGCATGTGGGGATCAATGCAAGAGGATTCCTTTCCTTGGATTCTACATCAAAACGAAGACGCATCTTGGACCTGTGGTTGGATGCATCAACAAAAAAAAGAATCACCTTGTAGGTAATTCTATTATTTAATTAAATTAATTATAAAAAAAATATGATGATCCTCTCTTCTCAGTTCTAGGTTCTCTCATTTATCTTTTATATTTGATTCAATTTCGTGGGTACTAGAATTCATTGTCATATTGATCCCAGATTAATCATTGATTATGAAAATTTGCAAAGTTGGGTACATGCCCATCTTGTGCTTCTGTTGTGCTCAGAACCTACAGTGTTGTCATTGGTTTGTAATATTCTATTATAAATCAATTGGGAACCTCTTTTTCATATTTTTATTGAGAAATTAATGTGTTATGATTTCCTTGATTTGTCTGTAAACTAAGTAAAATGTTTCACCAGTCATAGACATCTTGATGTCATACCTCATATGATCCACACACAAAAATTACATTGTTCTTTCTCTAATAATCAAATATTATGTCTTACTTCTTCGAGTTTTCATCAAAACTTTCTGATCACCAATGACATTTTATTCATTGATTTTATCCTTGCTTGTATATCTTGAAATTGATCATCCCTCTTCATTTTCCTCACCATAAATGTCTTATTTTGAGTCAACCTCAGCCTCGTGTGTTCCCCCCTATGCTACTCAATTCAACATTAATTTCCTTTGATGTTTCATCATTATTTTAATTATTAACAATCTCCCTATTCTAATTAATAAAATTTATCTATCAATTTTATCTTTTAATCATAAAAACATCTCAACCCACCCTTTTTAAGTCAGTGTTTAATTGTATCATTATCTAATATGAATAATTTTTCACTACCACAAACCAATTTCCTCTTTCAAACACAATTACCATAAATTTTTACCAACCCAAAATCAAAAAATGGTTTGGATAGATTTCTATAACTTTTTTAAAATATAGAGTTCTTTGAAATGATAACCCACTCATTAATACTTCTTAAAAATCAATTCATTTATTTCATCACACGTCTAATAAACACTATGTATGTTTTACTTTAATACATCAAAAAATAGATCATTATTTAACATTACCTTTTGGTTCCACCCTTAGGAATATCTGATTACAATCCATGTAATTCTCACAAATGGGAGGTATTACCCCTTTTAGAGAACACAATGGAGTACAACTATCATCTTCGTCAGTTTCATCTCCCAAATAGTTATTATTACAATTTGTTATTTGGGACTCATCCCCCATATCTTTTATATTGCTTGTACTCCTCTAAGGAGTATTCATCATATGGATGACTACTAATTTTAGTATTTCAAGCAACATAGGTTCATGTCCAAAAGAGATGGAGGATGAGTGCCAAACAATAAAATGGAATGATAACTATTCGAAAGATGAGCTGATGAGGATAAAAATAGTCTATAACTTTCACCTTTGGATTAATTAAGAGGATAACACCTACCATAGTAGAGTAATTATTTTCTTAAATTTGATTACCCATTTTCATCAAATCATACTAAAATTCTTTGAAATAATAAAATGTTGAGTTTCCCTTATTAGAATAATTTATAACTTTCACCTTTGATAATGAATATCTTATGTGTATTTATTTATCTATTGTAAAAAATGAATATTTTATAAACCTAATAGGATATATCTACTTTCTCTTGGACAATTCAAAGTTTCAATCCAAGATATATTATTTTCTCCTCATCCTCCTCACTCGTTGATTGATTTTTTGGCGAGATCTATTTGATTTTTTTATCATCATTCTTGATTTACTGTCATCATATCCCTACAGTCAACAATGTTTTAATAGTAAAATTATTATCCATATAATTAATGTATTGTTTCATATTTATTTTTAATTTATTTATTTTTAATATTACTCATATAATAATTGTTTTTTTTTGTACAGGTGGATTCTTTTGTTCGATTTGGGGTAGTTTGTTCGAAGTTTCTCAAGCTCGTTAGGGATTGGAATTCGAGCCTACAATTTAGATAATGACAACAAGGAAATGCATCAAGAATGAATACAACTATCAAGAAAATATCAATTATTACTACTTATTTAATTAATTTTTCATCATTTTATCTACTATTTATAAGTTAATTTCCTTGTAATTTTTATCTAATACTTATTTATTTATTTTTCAGAAATTTGTGGATAAGTCATATTTTTCTTTCAACTTTATACAATAAGCCACAAAGGAGAAAAAATGTTTCCTTCTACCAATGTTTCCATGTTTTCCATTTTCATTGTTTTCTTTGTCAGACTGCCAGCATTGTATATTGATTTAATGTTGTTCACTGAAAAAAAAAATTTCATTGTTGTTTCGTAGTTCCTTGAAACGTGTGTTCTAGATTTAAGAATCACTGTTTCCAGGAGGTTTCCATTGGATTTATTCATAGAACCAGAAAATTCCAACAGTTCTTTATCCAAAGAGGACCTGCTTTCCAAAGGCATGTGTTTGTTAAGTTTTTAACTTTACGATACTTAAGAACATGCATTGGTCGAGATGATGGGAGTTCAGACTCATCACACCCTTTTGGGGGGAATTATTGTCTACTTCGGGACTCTCTTTGTAAAATTAAAATATTTTCATGAATCTTATTAATTCACCAAGTATATCATAAGTATCCCTTGGAATTTAAAATCACTTATTAACATGTGTGAAATTTAGAATCATCAGTATGCATTTAAGGTTCTTTGTCAATGGAAACATCTATATGTCTTCGAGTTTTTCCATCAATGGTATCCTATAATATACTGATTATAGATTCTTTTAATCATCGTTATGATGATACTAGTTTTTAATCCACTCAGTGGGGCACTCTGGAATTTATTGTCATCTAGGGAGATGGAGGTTTGTTTTAATCTTGGGATCATGCTCATAAAATGAGCTACCTACGTATCCTTGTGAAAGGAATAAGAACCCTCGTAGTTCGGTTCCACTTAGTAGGACACATCATACCTTTTAAGGTCATGTGATAAGGACCTCTAAGAAGAAGGTGCTTAGTTGAAACTTAGTGTGGGACTTATGCTGAAGCAGCCCAAGGAAATTGGAAAGGATGTGAGTTTTCAAGTAGGATTAGACTCTATTGGGAATATGGCCCAAAGAGAATAGGGTTGATTTGAAGTGTTGGGTTTGAAACTCAAGGAGGCTTCCTACGTATCCCATATTAATGGAAATCAAATCCCATGTAGTTTGATAAATCTCATAGGTGAGTATAGTCCTCTGAGAGATATGTGTTTAGGCTTACTTCCTGAAAATGGATGCCTTGATGATTTGAGGATTGAATTTGGGGCTTATTTCCTAAGGAGGATACCCAAATTGGGAGAATTAGGGTTAGATTCCTAAGGAGGATACCCAGTGAGCAAGGGCCCTGAAAGGGCTTCCTACGTATCCTAGTTTGAATAGGAATCAGAGTTTTCGTAGTTCATTTAGTGAGTTTTTGTGCATATGTTGCAACCATCACGTATCTCTAAGCCCGCGTGAGTCATGATCAATCTGAGAAACAAGAGGATATGAAATATTCAACAATGACAATTCACACTTCCAAATTTTTCTTCCATGCTAATGGAAGAGGGCGCGTCGACCGTGGAAGAGGGCGAGTCCACGAGCCTTCCCTCTATTCTATTTACATTGGACAAGGGTTCAATGTAAGGAACAAGGGGTGAAGGTGAGGGGATTATACCAGGATGGTTGCCCTGAAATTGGTTTTGATAGGGGAGGGAGACTTCTCCTATACTTGTGTAGAATGGTAAGTGCAAATTGTACCTTCCCTACCAGAGATCTGAGGTCCTAGGTCACCTATTTAAGAAGGTCGAGGCTGGTAACCAACCATCCTCCAAACCGGGAACTTCCCGACACTATTTATGGGAGAAAAGTCCATGTGACTATGGAGATACAAATCCAAAAACATCCCATGAATCCTAAACCCATTGTGAAACAAATGTGGGAAACCTCTGACTTTTGAAATAAAAACCCAATTTGGAGACATGTTTATGTGCCTTATCCAAAGGTTTGAGAAGTCAGAAGGTTTTTGTGGAGGCTTCAACTTATCCCCTTTCAGATAAGGGAACCAGGTAAAGAGATACCCTACCATAGATGGCTTTAAAGAAGGGTATTTGAGCTGGTCTCATAGGTACCTCGCGCAAGTATGTCGTGTAGGTACCCCGTGTTGCCCTATCGCGTAGGTACAACGCGCAAGTGTACCGCGCAGGTGTGGCGTGCAGATATACCGCGTAGGTATGGATGAGGACTAAAGAATGTGAAGAACTTCAAAACATTCCTATCCATTTTAATTATCCCTTCTTTTGTAGTTTAGAGAACTACCTAAGACAATTTGAGATATCTAGGAGAAAGAGTTACGCAATGGGAGCTTCAAAGATTCTTTCACTTTTTTCAGTCCTTGAAATGGGGAGCCCAAGGGTCCTATTTATAAGCATGGAGGGGACCTGTTCGAAGGGATGTTTTCTATGCTGGTCCTTCACATAGGTCCTCCATGTAGGTCTTCCGTGTAGGGGTGTAAAAATATACTGCCACATAGGTCCTCCGCGTAGCTCTTCCGCGTAGGTCCTCTGCGTAAGTACCTTTGTGAAATTTATCCATCTTCCAAGTGCCATAACTTTTGATCTGTATGTCCGTTTGGGCTCCACGAACTGTTAAATCGAATATCTCGAATATATCTACACTTCTTGAGATGGTGAATACACCAAGTCTTCTTGGATGAAACTCAAAAATTGAATTTAATCAATTGACTCATTTTCATCATCGATCTTGGGAATCAACTGCCTACCCCTGGATAGGGAAATCATTCCACTTATCCATTAGTATGGAGTAGTATTTTGGCACATTGAAATCCAGCCTGCATCTTCTTCTTTCCTAGTGAAAACATATTTACTCATACTTTACATTTTTTTTCTATGTGATAATCATATCTTCACTCTACGGAAAAGTGCATGGAATACATTTTATGGTGTCTACAGTTGTTGAAATCCAGAAGAATAGAGGAAACTCATGTGCTTGTTGTGGTTACTTCTCGTTATATAATGGGTACATGAGATTCCTCTTCTCTTTTGGATTTCAACAATGAGAAAGGTTTTTTGGCTAAGAACATTGATTCAATATATATATATATGCAATGTTGGCAGTTCGACATATAAAGATAATGGAAACATTGTAACATTGGCAGTTATAATTTATTTGAGACTTTGTAACATGTAGGAATCATCTTCACCTCAATCTGACACACGGTGTGACCGGTATGACTCCAAGTGTTTCTTTTTATTTAAATTTGACATTAATTTTAGTAAAAAAGACAATTGACGTACTCAAAACTGGTCAAACATATTCTTATTGTGTTGATACTTTAGGGAAATGATCTATGAGTTATTTGGGATGTATAGGAATCAGCCACACCTCAATTCAATGCACAGTGTGACCACTATGAATCAATGTGTCCGTTATTAGTTTAAAATTGACATTTTAGTTTACAAAATTTCACTCACTGAAAACTATGAAAACACACTCGATTTTTCTTGATAATTTAGGACATAGATTTATAAGTCATTTGTGACATATAGGAACCAATATCATGTCAAACTGATACATGATGTGATCGGTATGAATCAAAATGTGTGTTTCCAATTTAAAATGGAATTTTTAGTAAAAAAAAACAGGTGACGAACTCAAAACCGAGGAAACGCATTCATATTTTTTTGATACGTTAGGAAAATAATATATAAGTCATTTAAGATGTGTAGAAATCATCTATAGCTCAATCTGACGCATAGTGTGACCAGTATGACTCAGAGTGCGTCTTTTTTATTTAAAATTGACATCAATTTTAGTAAAAAGGACAACTAACCTACTCAAAACTGAGAAAAAACATTAGGATTGTTTTGTTATGTTGGGGAAATGATCCATAATTAATTTTTGACATGTAGAAATCAGCCGCACCTCAATCTGATACATGATGTGCCCGGTATGACTCAATGTAACACCTCATGCTTCTACAGTACGATTCTCTTTGAATAATACAGTAACGTGTGTTGTACGCACCTTCGAGTTCTAACACACCGCGACCAATCAAAGTAGCCATTATGAATAGTAATACCCAATTTTTGAAATTTTATAAATTTTATCTTTCAAAATGGACTTCATATTTGGATTTGGAATATCAAAATTAGCCTAGGGTGAATTTTTTGTATTTTTCTGAAAACTTTCAATTTTTGATGAATAGTGAAAAAACACTGAGTTATTGTTTAAAAACAAATTTTTATTTAAATAATTATTTATTTTATTTAAATTTAATTAAGGTCAAAATAGATAAATAATACCTATATATGTTCAATGTAATTCATTGGAGTTAGTTTAGAATAATTTTAGATATATAAAATTTTTATTGAACTTTTCACCGTCTTTTACCCACCTCCTGGGAGAATTTGGAAATTTACATAAAACTTAATTTTACGGCTTCTGTGAGTGGAATTTCGAAAATATGAGAGACACAGTTAATATCAAGGAGTAAAATTTGGTTCAATAAGATAAAAATAATTTTTGGTGAATAGTAACTTTTTACTTTTATTTACCACGGTAAAAAGTAAATATGGTAATTAAGGGTAAAAATGATATTAATATTACCCTAACACATATCCTAATTCTATTGGACAATTTTACCTCGACCAAAAACAATCTTAGGAATAAAATATTATCATTTAGGTCCACTTAGATTAGATTAGGACATTTATTATTATTTAATTCAAAGAAGAGTTAAAAGAGTTAAAATTAAAGTTTAATTACTAAAACATTTTTAATATAGGGTTATACATAAGATAAATTAGATTATAAATATTCATTAGAAATATAAAAAGATTTCCTACATAATGATATTTTATTTATAATTTTTAGACATTAAATAATTTAATTTATTTATGACACAATGATGATGCAATAATTACCTTATTAGTGAAATATTAAAATAATTGATATTATAAATACCCAAATAAATATAATTTGAGAATTTTAATGAATTCCACATCATAGGTTAATATGACATGTTAGAGTTTATTAAATGAATTATGTTTGAAGTAATAATGTTGTTATGAATTTATCAAAAACAAAATACCCAATAGTGTCAAAATTGACATAAATGAGTTTTTAAAACAAATATTATATTATTAATTGATATTTAATTCTTAAAAATCAAAGGATCTACCAAAGGACATATATCATGATTTTTTTATCATTAATGGACCACTTTGGGGTCTCTTGGATGTATATAGTAAGTTTATTAACTATATAATATAAAAATACAAAGTGACATGGTAAGTGTCAAACTAATTAACTAAGAGTTAAAAATAAAAGATAAGGTTAATAATGTGACCCAAAACTGTCTAAAATATATTGGTTGAGTTTTTTTCGACCTATCCCCACCTTAACCTTTAAATAATCTACTTTGGAGCCATTAGAAACTGAATATGGATTTATTATAAAATAATATCTCTAGCTTTTCCAAAGGAGCCCCTCACCCCTCTTATAAAAGGGCACTCCCACTTCTCATTAATTCACACCTTCAAAGCCATTTGGATCGACCAAAATATTCCCAAATATCCTCCCAACTTCCCTCACTTCAACCTAGAGGCATTAGTTTGATAAGAAATCCAACATAAGGATCCCTTTTCATCAAATCAAAAGGAAGAACCCGAAGAAGAGGTAACGTCTTAACCACCCTCTTTAAAGTTCCTTTCTTCTTCAACTTCTTATTTCCTTGTTATTTGCATTCTAAAATAATAACTCCAGTATATTATATATACTGTGATGTTATTATAATTATGGAACAAACAAATTCATTATTATATTCATCCCTTGAATGACATGTCACCATACGTGCGTACGTACGGCCTACCATCTCCACATTGTGGTGTAATTGTTATTCAATATATTATTATTTAGATGGGTGTAATAATGATGTATACTTCATGTAAATAATAAATATAACATGATAATGATTCTTTTTATATTATATAATATCCAATTATATATTATTTTAATATCAAAAGAATGATATTGTCACTCGTGCGTACGTACGGATTACCGTCTCCACGAACGCAATGAGATTCATTCCCCATCGTATCCATTCAAGAATAAATTTTATTGGATGATTAAAAATAATATTTAAGGACTTGATATCATTCTGGATATGAATAAGATACAACCTATCCATAACAAATATGGCTTACGTAATAAAACAGACAAAGGAAAATGAATCCATTAACACCCGAAATGATGATAATACTAAGATGTTATTAACAAATCAATGTTAATAGATAATATATGATATCATATTAATGTATATGATTCTTGTATAATTTAGTAAAAATTATTTCACCATTATACAGGAGGTTAACCAACCCTTGTCCAAGGAAAATTACAAGGTAAGGGTTTATTTCACAATCTCTTCATTATTCGAGGTTGTTTATACGTAATTATCTACTGGGACCTCTTTATCATCCACATCCATGTTTCTTAAAAATGTATTTCAAAACATTCTTAATATTTTACAGAATATGGGTTAAAGTCATTTATACCCTTGCTTGACTTTTTATAAGAATTTTATAAAGGAATCTTTCCATCGCTTTCCAAACAAGGTCCTTTTTAACCTTTTCGACAGAATTAAGGTAAGAATGTTTTTTTCAACTTATATGGCAGATGCGGCTATTTTACGCCATTATAAATCATCAAAGATTAACTTACAATATTATAATAATATTTTCAAAGTAAATGTTTTATTTTATAATTATGTGACTTTTAAGTGATTTCAAAAAAAAATATATTTCTCTCAAATAGTTTTGATTTCATCTATGTCAACATCCTTTGATGGATTTTAAGCTTATTTGAAGTTGATTTATTATGATACAAAACTTCCATATTGTATTGAGGTTTTTGTGATATGTTTGACTATGGATGTGTTATTTTTATACCATTCATGGTTTATGGAGAAAGTATTGACATTTCGTATGCTAGTTTTAATATGAATGTTTATGTTATGTTTAAACCTGTTCATATGAGGAATGCATTGGACTTAATAAGTGACGGTTGGAGCCTGCTATAGCTCCTCGATGCATCGGTAGGTCTCATGAGACAAACTAGTGTCTTATCATGAGGCCTTGACAAAATCTTATTTGTAGTCTTGGCACGAGGCCTTGACTATGTGGTTATGATAGTCTGGCGTTATGCATTCCATCCTTATGAAAGTGGTTATTGAAATTGCATGTGATTATTAGATTAGTGGAATATCCATGTGAATAAGTAAATGGTATTATTTCATTTTATCTTTTCCATATTATGATGAAGTTCAAGTTTAAAAGGCTTTTGTTTTAGTTATACATTGCCTTAAATGTTTATGCTTGTTTATGAAAGTTTCCGCTATATTGTTATCCTTACTGGGCATCTGAGCTCACCCCTTTAAATGTTTTATTTTTCCCAGGATGTGAAGAAGTAATTTATGAATGACCTGTAGGGATAGTATGTGGGGATATGAGTGTGGACTATGGAGACTATGTTGTTGTAGTTTTCATTTTTATGATGTAATGTAAGACTTATGAATATATCTAGTGTTTCTAAGGCTACTAAATTAATCGGTCTTTCCAGATTTAATATTTCTTGTGATCGTGTCAATGTTATGTAATAATTCACTGACTCTGGGTAACTGGGGTCAGGGTGTTACAGTTGGTATCAGAGGAAGTTTAGTACAAACCTTGGAAGCTAGATTTAGATAAACTCTGATTAGAGCACATAGCCCTAAGATAGACTTTGAGGATTAGTATTGTAGAGACCCGTATCTTGACGTACATGGACATTACATTACATTTGCGGAATACTTAGTACATAACAAAAACACACACACAAGGATCGTAATAGTTTAGTGTCTTTGGAAACTCAGAACGTAATCTTCTAATCGTGGTGAATGATCTTCAATATCTCCCATAAAGATCTTCCCTTTTTTTTTACCTAAAACCTTTCTTTATATCCTGGGGAAAAGAAAACATAAAAGGGTGAGCTCAAATGCTCAGCAAGGGAAAATAAAGGAAATAAAAATCATATCATATCTTTATGAAAATCAAAACCTGCAAAAGAGATCATAATATCTTAACATGGAATAAATCATAGAAGTGAAAATGAGATCCCCATAATCATAACATAAAACTTGAAACTTTGTGGCATGCACACATAATCATGGAAAATCATTTCTTGTTAGTCATGACTCATTGCCAAGACTATCTTAGTGGACAAAGTCCCTTTCTGAACCGAGTTCACTCCTCGTTTCAGTCTTGTACCACTGAACCGAAATAACCTTCCGTTCCAGCCATGTCTATCTCATGAGATATAAAATCTTTACCCAATGCATTGGAGGGAGATATAGGTTCCACCCATCTTATAATGAATCCTTTCTTATGTGTGCCACATAATCATAAATCATACATCATCGTATAACACATGTAACAAAAATGGGATTCTTGAAACATCATGACATCATAAAACAAATCATATAAGGTAAAGGAATTCATAAAAATAATTCCATCACAACATGATCAAATCAATGTAATATTAGGGATAAAAACAGAACCCTTTATTATCTTAGATGGAAAATAATTTTGATAAAACACTTGAACTCCATTCTTGAGGAAAATATCCTTTCTTCTTCAAAAACATTTTTCCTTTCATAACATGTCATACAACTTTAAAATAAAAGAAGTTGATTAAAAATAAACTTTAAAACTTTTAAAGGAAGCTTATTGGAAATAATGTTTTAAAAATCCATTCATGTCGTATAAGTTAAAAAAAACATTCTTCGTACTTTTGTCGGAAAAGTCAAAAAGTACCTCGTACGAAAAACGACAAAAGATTATTTTCATTTCTTTTACTAAAAACTCACCGAAGGGTAACATTGGATTTAAACAATTTTAGGTGGATGGAAATAATATTACATATTGATGGAACATGGATGTGTATGATAAAATACACCCCAGTAAATACTTACGAATAAACAATCTCGGATAAAAATGAGATTCTGATATTTCCCTTACCTTAGGTCCGATTTGCTTCGTATGTGTCCGAACCTCCTGTATAATGATTTAAATAATGTCATTGACTTATTACAGAATCATATTCATTGTTATGATATCATATATGGTTCACTTATGACATTATATTACCCGTTCTTTTGTAAATTCCATGTTAAAGAAGCGTTTTGGGTAAAATCGTTTCATTTATCGTAGGTGTTTTGACTTTTTGTTCTTGACATTATTATTACTTATATCATGATTTACTTACATCCAGAATATAAAATATGATTTATATATCATATATATTCAGTATATATATATATATAATAGATAGATAAATGAAATGAAAAACACCGTTCATGGAGACGGTAGTCCGTACGTACGCATGAACGCTGTTTTTCTTTCTTTATTGTCTTGAATGGAAGTAAGTAGATGACATACATATATATATATACATAAATCCAGTATCATTATTATGTCATATATTTCATTAGTACTTATTATATATACTTTATAATCATTCATGAATTGTTAATCATTAAGAATGAATCTCATCGCGTCGTGGAGACGGTATTCCGTACGTACGCACGATCGATGATATCATTTCCATAATTATTGAATTGAATTGGAGTGGATTATACAATATATCAGAATCAATATGATGTTGTAATAACTATGTATATTTATTCTTTACACCATTATACCCATCCATGTAAGGTGGTGGTGGAAAATAGATTACACCACGGCGTGGAGACGGTATTCCGTACGTACGCACGCGCGGTGATTTCTTTTTCCGTAGGATGGATAGATGGTGAAATAGGGTCGTTTCATACTTATAATAACATATCAGTATATTAGTGATACTGATGTTATTACTTCATAATGAAACAACCTAAGAAGAAGAAGTGGAAGAAGAAATAAAGATGAAAGAATTGGTAACGGTAATTACCTCTTCTTTGAAGCGCCTCTTTGAGACCTCCTCTTAGGGCACTAAAATTGGTCTTTGAGGAAGACCCGAACCTCTAGGATGTTTCTAGGGAAGTGGAGAAGAGATTTTGGCAGGGTTTGGCCGATCTTGAGTGCTCAAATTTGTGTGAGGAGGAGGGGGAGGAGGTTCCCTTTTATAAGGGAGGAGAGGGGCACCTTAGGAATATCTCAAAATATTATTTTATATTAAAGTCAAAATCGGTTTATAATGGCTCCAAGGGGTCTTATTTCGAAGATAAGGTGGAGATGGGCCGAAATCCTATCAACCAATAAGATTTATACAAGTTTAGGGTATTATTTTAACCTTATCAATTAGATTTAACTCTAAGTTAAATAATTTAACTTTTACCATGTCTTTTTGTTTTCTTTCACTATATGGTTAATAAACTTACTATAACATGCCAAACGAACCCCAAATTGTTTATTATTAATATATATATCCTTAGCTAAGTCATTTGGCCGAACCTTAGATTTTTAGGAATAAAATAACAATTAATAATATAATATTTGATTTAAAAACTATTTTGTGTCAATTTTGACACTATTTGATATATGATTTTTGTGAAAGTTATAACAGAATTATATGTTCGAACCAAGTTGATTAAATCAACATTAATATATCATAGTAACCTAGAAAATTAGTGGAATTCATAAAAAGTCTTAAATTACATTTATTTTGGTATTTATATTATCAATTATGTCAATATTTCATTAATAAGATAATTACTGCATCATCTTTGTGTCATAAATAAATTAACTTATTTGATGTCTAAAAATTAAAAATAAAATACCATCATGTAGGAAATCATTTTAGCTTTCTAATGAATATTTAAAATCGAATTTATCTTATGTATAACCCCATATTATAAATGATTTACTTATTAAACTTTGATTTTAACTATTTTAACCCTTCTTTAAATAAATTAATAATAAATGTCCTAATCTAATCCAAGTGGGCCTAAATGGTCATATTTTATTCCTAAGTTTTTTTTGGTCGAATTACACTTATCCAATAGAATTAGGACATGTTTTAGGGTAATAATAATATCATCTTTACCCTTAATTACCCTATTTACTTTTAACCGTGGTAAAAAAAAAGTAAAAGTTACTATTCACCAAAAATTATTTTCATCTCATTGAACCACATTTTAGTCCTTGATATTAACCGTGTCTCTAGGATTTTCGAAATTCCATTCACAGAAGCGGTAAAATTAAGTTTTATGCAAAATTCAGTTTTTTTAACTACCACTTAGTAGTTTCACTATTCATCAAAAATTGAAAGTTTTCAGAAAAATACCAAAATTTCACCCTAGGCTAATTTCGATATTCTGAGTCCAAAAATGAAGTCCATTTTGAAAAATAAAATTTATAAAATTTCAAAAAGTGATTATTACTATTCATAACGGCTAGTTTTAATAGCATATCATTGTTTAGTGAAACTCGGTATTGCGTATTACACACGCTATCGAGGAAGGTCGTGATTGCGTGTAATGCAAGGAAAGTCAAGGATGCGTGTTGTTCAAGCTCCTTTTGGTGTAGCGTACAACACAAGACATTAATAAAATTAAAAAGAATATTTTTCATAAAATCTCGGGCTGTTACATTCTACCCCCCTTAAAATGAATTTCGCCCTCGAAATTCGTCGGGGTTATAAATGGTTTACTATTTGAAAGTTTATTTAATAGAAACCCACATCGTAAAAAGGAATATCAAAACCAATCTTTAAAAACAAAATTATGAAACGTAATGGTTACCCAAATAAACTAATCACTGGGTTTCCACATAGGTGAAAATATGGATATGAAAGAGAAATCTAACCATCATGTTCTGATGGAGAGTGGTAGAGAACATGGCTATGGAAAATCCAGTAATCACAAATCCATAAATTTGTGACGATCTAAGGTACCATCTGATTCATCAGGTATAAGATCACTAGGACAACATTTTTGGTTTTCAAGATCATTTCCCTAAAGTTGAAAATTGAATTAGAATAAATACTTTCTTTATTTTGGTACAATCTCACTGTTGTTCATGCCTTGAACAATTTCCACTTCATCTCTTAAATAAATGAAGTTGAATTTGTTATTCGTGAAGTGTTAGCAGATCATGTGATAGAATGACGGGTCATTCCATCTGTCTCAAACAAAAGGTTAGCAAATATTATATACATAAGTCGATCTATAGTGAGATTAATCATATATGGTTTCTAAAATGCACTTATACTTCATATATCATACTGCTTAATATAATAAAACTAGTTTCTACTAAACAGGGACTTCCTGTAGGCCAGTGGTAGGTGATAAAGGCCAGTCGCACTTCGGTTGTGGATTCGATTCCCACAGCCTTGTCCGACGCGATGGGCTGTCGCCCGTCCTGCAGGTTGTCCTTTTTCTAAAACTATATTACTATAACATCCCATCAATAATATCGAGAAAAAATCTATCCTTAAACAATACTAACTTGTGTCCAACATAATCCATTCCAATCTTTAGGCTTATCCATAATACTGCAGTCCACTCTCATAACATAGTGAAAACGATTTCCAGAGATTTAATACCATCGTTGATCCCCATATATCATAAGATATATCTCGTTGGTCACATTCTAATCATTCAAAGGCCTTAATCATGTATTCCCTTGAATACCCATTGAACCTTATTGAAAACATGAATGCAGTTAAACGTTAACACTTTCCACATACCAAAATCCTCAAAATTCTATATACTCAAACCATGATATCACTTAGTCCTTATATCAATCATGAGCTCATGAATATAATCAAACACCCCATTATCTTATTATTCCTTCATTGTGCGCATATCATCTAAATTCTAAAAATATCTGAATAACCTTTCATGGATAGTGGTACCATTAATCATACACTTTCATAACTCAAGGAAAGACAACAGTGTAACAATCCTTAGACGTCTCTTTATTCCATAGTACCATGAGATTTCTTATACAACATTACACATGATAAACATGTAATCATTCCACTACATTCTTAAACCATTGACCGAGCTTCAAAAATTATTTCATCTCACATATCATTTGTAGTCTCTTCATCATTATCCACATAAATACTACCCATATGACCATACTGATTCTCTTCATGAGTCTTTCCCTTAGGGCATTTGTTTACATAATGGCCATACATTCCACATTTAAAACACTTAACCATTTTTGATGTCGTAGCAATACCATTATCCTCATCCATGGTGTTAACCGACCCTTTTCCTTTGCACTTACTTGCTTTGTGTCCTTCTTTTCCACACCCAAAGCATCTTCCAGTTCCCTTGAAACATTCTCCTTGATGCCTCTTCCCACATGATTTACATAGGGGAAATTGAACTTTCTTTCCTCTATGATCATCATGAAACTCCATCTTTCTCTTATTAGCCGAGTCAGGAAACTTACCAAATTTTACTTTAATGATCATATTATGAGATTGCTGATTCGGCATAATAATGATCTTTGGACTTCCAAATCCCATTTCATTTGGTTTCTCATGAAGAATATCATTCCATTGTCCATCATATCCTCCATTATCGTGAATCATCTTGTTTCCAGCCATTTTCTAAAACCCAAAAAAAAAGAATAGTGTGAGAGGCAAAAATCATGCTAGGGAAAACAACATAATAAAGGTGGAGTATCCTTGATATATAACATCTTAGGTTAAATTCTATGATCGTTACCATAGTTCTAGGACTGTATCCTATACGTATACTTATCCTTAGGGACATCCCTAGACATACCTTATAAATATCTCTAGGGATCTCACTAAAGTTCTCGCATCCTAGTTTCCAAAGGTTGACTAAACCTTTCCACTGATACCAACTGTAGAGACCCGTATCTTGACGTACATGGACATTACATTACATTTGCGGAATACTTAGTACATAACAAAAACACACACACAAGGATCGTAATAGTTTAGTGTCTTTGGAAACTCGGAACGTAATCTTCTAATCGTGGTGAATGATCTTCAATATCTCCCATAAAGATCTTCCTTTTTTTTTACCTAAAACCTTTCTTTATATCCTGGGGAAAAGAAAACATAAAAGGGTGAGCTCAAATGCTCAGCAAGGGCAAATAAAGGAAATAAAAATCATATCATATCTTTATGAAAATCAAAACCTGCAAAAGAGATCATAATATCTTAACATGGAATAAATCATAGAAGTGAAAATGAGATCCCCATAATCATAACATAAAACTTGAAACTTTGTGGCATGCACACATAATCATGGAAAATCATTTCTTGTTAGTCATGACTCATTGCCAAGACTATCTTAGTGGACAAAGTCCCTTTCTGAACCGAGTTCACTCCTCGTTTCAGTCCTGTATCACTGAACCGAAATAACCTTCCGTTCCAGCCATGTCTATCTCATGAGATATAAAATCTTTACCCAATGCATTGGAGGGAGATATAGGTTCCACCCATCTTATAATGAATCCTTTCTTATGTGTGCCACATAATCATACATCATACATCATCGTATAACACATGTAACAAAAATGGGATTCTTGAAACATCATAACATCATAAAACAAATCATATAAGGTAAAGGAATTCATAAAAATAATTCCATCACAACATGATCAAATCAATGTAATATTAGGGATAAAAACAGAACCCTTTATTATCTTAGATGGAAAATAATTTTGATAAAACACTTGAACTCCATTCTTGAGGAAAATATCCTTTCTTCTTCAAAAACATTTTTCCTTTCATAACATGTCATACAACTTTAAAATAAAAGAAGTTGATTGAAAATAAACTTGAAAACTTTTAAAGTAAGCTTATTGGAAATAATGTTTTAAAAATCCATTCATGCCGTATAAGTTAAAAAAAAATTCTTCGTACTTTTGTTGGAAAAGTCAAAAAGTACCTCGTACGAAAAACGACAAAAGATTCTTTTCATTTCTTTTACTAAAAACTCACCGAAGGGTAACATTGGATTTAAACAATTGTAGGTGGATGGAAATAATATTACATATTGATGAAACATGGATGTGGATGATAAAATACACCCCAGTAAATACTTACGAATAAACAATCTCGGATAAAAATGAGATTGTGATATTTCCCTTACCTTAGGTCCGATTTGCTTTGTATGTGTCCGAACCTCCTGTATAATGATTTAAATAATGTCATTGACTTATTACAGAATCATATTCATTGTTATGATATCATATATGGTTCACTTATGACATTATATTACCCGTTCTTTTGTAAATTCCATGTTAAAGAAGCGTTTTGGGTAAAATCGTTTCATTTATCGTAGGTGTTTTGACTTTTTGTTCTTGAAATTATTATTACTTATATCATGATTTAATTACATCCAGAATATAAAATATGATTTATATATCATATATATTCAGTATATATATATATATAATAGATAGATAAATGAAATGAAAAACACCGTTCATGGAGACGGTAGTCCGTACGTACGCATGAACGCTGTTTTTCTTTCTTTATTGTCTTGAATGGAAGTAAGTAGATGACATACATATATTGATATACATAAATTCAGTATCATTATTATGTCATATATTTCATTAGTACTTATTATATATACTTTATAATCATTCATGAATGGTTAATCATTAATAATGAATCTCATCGCGTCGTGGAGACGGTATTCCGTACGTACGCACGAGCGATGATATCATTTCCATAATTATTGAATTGAATTGGAGTGGATAATAAAATATATCAGAATCAATATGATGTTGTAATAACTATGTATAGTTATTCTTTACACCATTATACCCATCCATGTAAGGTGGTGGTGGAAAATAGATTACACCACGGCGTGGAGACGGTATTCCGTACGTACGCACGCGCGGTGATTTCTTTTTCCGTAGGATGGATAGATGGTGAAATAGGGTTGTTTCATACTTATAATAAAATATCAGTATATGAGTAATACTGATGTTATTACTTCATAATGAAACAACCTAAGAAGAAGAAGTGGAAGAAGAAATAAAGATGAAATAATTGGTAACGGTAATTACCTCTTCTTTGAAGCGCCTCTTTGAGACCTCCTCTTAGGGCACTAAAATTGGTCTTTGAGGAAGACCAGAACCTCTAGGATGTTTCTAGGGAAGTGGAGAAGAGATTTTGGCAGGGGTTGGCCGAGCTTGAGTGCTCAAATTGGTGTGAGGAGGAGGGGGAGGAGGTGCCCTTTTATAAGGGAGGAGAGGGGCACCTTAGGAATATCTCAAAATATTATTTTATATTAAAGTCAAAATCGGTTTATAATGGCTCCAAAGGGTCTTATTTAGAAGATAAGGTGGGGATGGGCCGAAATCCTATCAACCAATAAGATTTAGACAAGTTTATGGTATTATTTTAACCTTATCAATTATATTTAACTCTAAGTTAAATAATTTAACTTTTACCATGTCTTTTTGTTTTCTTTCACTATATGGTTAATAAACTTACTATAACATGCCAAACGAATCCCAAATTGTTTATTATTAATATATATATCCTTATCTAAGTCATTTGGCCGAACCTTATATTTTTAAGAATAAAATAACAATTAATAATATAATATTTGATTTAAAAACTATTTTGTGTCAATTTTGACACTATTTGATATATGATTTTTGTGAAAGTCATAACAGAATTATATGTTCTAACCAAGTTGATTAAATCAACATTAATATATCATAGTAACCTATAAAATTAGTGGAATTCATAAAAAGTCTTAAATTACATTTATTTTGGTATTTATATTATCAATTATGTCAATATTTCATTAATAAGATAATTACTGTATCATCTTTGTGTCATAAATAAATTAAATTATTTGATGTCTAAAAATTACAAATAAAATACCATCATGTAGGAAATCTTTTTAGCTTTCTAATTAATATTTACAATCGAATTTATCTTATGTATAACCACATATTATAAATGATTTACTTATTAAACGTTGATTTTAACTATTTTAACCCTTCTTTAAATAAATTAATAATAAATGTCCTAATCTAATCCAAGTGGGCCTAAATGGTCATATTTTATTCCTAAGTTTGTTTTTGGTCGAATTACACTTATCCAATAGAATTAGGACATGTGTTAGGGTAATAATAATATCATCTTTACCCTTAATTACCCTATTTACTTTTAACCGTGGTAAAAAAAAGTAAAAGTTACTATTCACCAAAAATTATTTTCATCTCATTGAACCACATTTTAGTCCTCGATATTAACCGTGTCTCTCGGATTTTCGAAATTCCATTCACAGAAGCGGTAAAATTAAGTTTTATGCAAAATTCAGTTTTTTTAACTACCACTTAGTAGTTTCACTATTCATCAAAAATTGAAAGTTTTCAGAAAAATACCAAAATTTCACCCTAGGCTAATTTCGATATTCTGAGTCCAAAAATGAAGTCCATTTTGAAAAATAAAATTTATAAAATTTCAAAAAGTGATTATTACTATTCATAACGGCTAGTTTTAATAGCATATCATTGTTTAGTGAAACTCGGTATTGCGTATTACTCACGCTATCGAGGAAGGTCGTGATTGCGTGTAATGCAAGGTAAGTCAAGGATGTGTGTTGTGCAAGCTCCTTTTGGTGTAGCGTACAACACAAGACATTAATAAAATTAAAAAGAATATTTTTCATAAAATCTCGGGCTGTTACAAGTATAGAAGAACTTCCTAGAATTTTGGTATTGTAGAGATTTTGTGAGTTTTCTAAGCAATACATCCCTGTTTGGATACGAGCAGGTAGAGGTGGCTCTGGCACATATGTACCTAGGGGTAAAACCCGAAAACACCGCTTTGAGCTAGACTCGAACGGGAACTGGTGCACGACAACGAGTCTTGCTGCACTCTTGGTTACGACACTCCCGGGGGATATACTTAGGATTATTCTCATTTTCTTTACAAACCATTATGAAGGGTTTATGAGTATATACTTCCTTAAAGAAAACATTTTTATGATTATGTATTATATCCATAAACTGTTGAATCTTTGTTAAGTGTTTTGAAAGTTTGGAATTATGTATTTCTATTCATAAACTAATCTAGTTTATGACATTGTTTAGAAATGGCGCCTAGTTGAAGGAATGGTAACCTTATCAATGCACGCACTCCATGTAGGGATTTCCCTCCTGCTCAAGATAATTATAGTGGAGCTAGTTATGCAACTGGTGTTGAACAGCTAATCACCATACTGGGACAACTCACTCAGGTTATGAATAATAACCTTACCCGTATGGAGCACCCTGATCCGTAGCATGGAGGATCAATGTTAGATCACTTCATGAGGAAACAACCACCAACATTCAATGGGAGTACAAATCCCTTGGTAGCTAAGTAGTAGATAAATTCTTTAGAGAAAATATTCCATGCCTTGGGGAGTAGTGAAAGGGAAAAAGTTATCATGGCAGTTTACCGCCTCACTGGAGATGTTGATCAATGGTGGTCATTGATACAAAACACGAAGGAAGATGATTAAGTATTAGATATGGAATGGAGGGAGTTCAAAGAGTTGTTCTTAGAAAAATACTTTCCTCGAGACCATCGAGAAGATATGGAAAGGCAATTTTTGAGTATGAGGCAGAAAGAGGATGATAATGTCGCAAAGTATGAGGCTAACTTTACAAGGTTAGCAAGGTATGCTTCCGATTATATATGTAACCCAAGAAGTAAGATTGATCGTTTCTTTGATGGGTTAAAACCATTTCTCCATCGATCATTAGTCTCACAAACCTTCTCATCGTATGAAGATATTGTCTCGTGTGCTATCAAGACAGAAAATGAATTCTCTAAGTCTTATGAATTTAAAGCAAAGAAATAGAATAAGAGATCTACTGATCAATCTGGAAATGGAAATAAGGGGAAGAAGGGAAAAGTTAAAAATCCATCCTACAGTAAATGTGGGAAGAAAAACCCTGGTACTTTCCTAAAAGGAATGGGAGTCTATTACAAGTGTGGTGAAAAAGGCCACCAAGCTCATGATTGAAAGGGAAAGAGAGTTTCTATCAACGTGGAATGATATAATTGTAGATAGATGGGACATTATGCAAATTAATGTCCTAAGTGTCAGGGTAACTTGCCTTAGAAAAGGCCAAGGGATCAAGGCCAAGCTTATGTTATCACTACTGCTGAGGTAGAAGCTCTGAAAGACGTGGTGGCAGGTAATTTAATAGTTTCCTCAAGTTTAGAAAATGATTTATTTGATTCTGGATCATCGCATTGTTTCATATCTTCCCAGTTTACTAAGAAAATTAGATATTTTCAATTTGATTTAACAAGAGATTTGTCAGTCAAAACCCCTAAGGGAAGTATCATTGCTACAAAGTTCTGTGGATCCGTTCCCATTAGGGCATATAAATGTTCTTTATCTGCTGATCTCATCGTCATACCCATGACTGAAATTGATATAATCCTAGGTATGGATTGGATTTCAGACCATGATGCGAAGATTTATTGTAAGAAGGAGGAGGTTACGATTTTTGATGATGATGATAAAGAACACCTTATCTTTAGAGCAGAATCATCACCACATAATTCTTATCTAGATCCACCCCCAGTAGCTCAACTAAATTCAATTATCAGGGAGGAATAAAATGAAATAACTGTGGGTGAGGAAAGGAATGTTCAAATAGAGTATGTACCTATTTTGAAAGAATATGTAGATGTGTTTCCGGAAAATTTACCTGGACATCCTCCAGAATGAGAAGTTGAATTTTCCATTGATTTAATTCCTGGATCAAGGCCTATATCGAAGACCCCTTATAGAATGGCCACTGTGGAATTAGTTGAACTAAATAAAAAACTAGAGAAATTCAGTAATAAGGGATTTATTCACCCTCGTGCTTCTCTATGGGGATCCCATGTTCTTTTTGTTAAAAAGAAAGATGGATCTATGAGGTTATGTATTGACTACAGGGAGATCAATGCTATAACAATAAAGAACAAGTATCCCCTACCTCGCATTGATGATTTATTTGACCAACTACATGGATCTCAATACTTTTCAAAGATTGACCTTTGATCAGGATACCATCAGTTGTGTGTGAAGGAGGAAGACAGTCCGAAGATAGCATTTCGAACAAGGTATGGTCATTACGAGTTTACAGTAATGCCTTTTGGGCTGACTAATGCACCCTCTGTATTCATGGATCTAATGAACAGAGTTTTCAAGGAATATCTTGATGACTTTGTAGTGGTATTTATTGATGATATCTTGGTATACTCCAAAAGCTAAAAAGATCATGAAAATCACTTGCGCGTTATATTGAAGACTCTGAGAAGACATGAATTATATGGGAAGTTTAGCAAGTGTGAATTCTGGCTTCAGGAGATTTCTTTTCTTGGCCGTATTTTCTCTAAGGATGGAATCTCTGTTGATCCTTCTAAGACCAAGGCAATCCAATAATGTCCAGCACCAACAAGTATAACCGAGGTACGCAGTTTTATTGGTTTAGCAGGTTATTATTGATGTTTTGTCCAGAATTTTGCCCGATCGGCTAACCCATTAATGAAGCTCACACATAAAGGGGTTAAATTTGTATGTAAAAAAGAGTGTGAAGAATGTTTTGAAGAACTGAAGAGAAGATTAGTCAATTCTTCTATATTGACTCTACCATCGGGAAATGATGGGTTCATTATTTATAGTGATGCATCAATGAAAGGACTTGGTTGTTTCCTTATGAAGAATAATAGAGTTATTGCTTATGCATCATGACAGCTGAAAATTCATGAGTGAAAATATCCTACTCATGATATTGAGTTAGCTGCTGTAATATTTGCTTTGAAGATATGGATACATTATCTCTATGGTGAGAAATGTGAGATTTATACTAATCAAAAGAGTTTAAAGTATATTTTCTCACAGAAAGAACTCAACATGAGGAAAAGGAGATGGCTTGAACTACTCAAGGATTATGATTGCATGATACACTACCACCCGGGGAAGGCAAATAAGGTGGCAGATGATTTGAGCAGAAAGGATCATGGAGTTTTGAACGTGATGAGAATTGAAAGGGATCATATTTTCATGGATCTAGTGAAGATGGATATGGGAATCACCATGGAAGGTGAAACATCAATGATTTTTCAAATGGTTGTCAAACCATCTTTACTAGAAAGGATAAAGAGTTCTCAGACCGGTGATGAAGAGTTAAAAAGGAAGGTTAAAGCTGTGAATGATGGGAAATTGAGTGACTTTGTGTATGAAGATGGAATTTTGAAGTTTGGGAAGAGACTTTGTGTTCCCGATATACCTGATCTAAAAAGAGAATTGTTGGATGATGCTCATAGTTCCAATTTCTCTATACACCCTAGGAGCACCAAAATGTATAGAGATTTGAAGGAACATTTTTGGTGGGACAACATAAAGAGGGAGATTGCTGATTTTGTGTCAAGATGTATGGTTTGTCAACAAGGGAAAGCTGGAAGGCAACAACCTGGTCGAGTAATTCAACCTCTTCCCATACCTGAGTGGAAATGGGATAATATCACGATGGACTTTGTCATGGGACTACCAAAGACTCCTAGAAGGAATGATGCAATATGGGTCATTGTTGATCGTCTTACCAAGTCAGCACATTTTCTTGCTATAAGGGAGGATTTACCACTTGAACATCTAGCAAGGCTATATATTAATGAAGTTGTGATACTTCATGGAGTACCCCTATCGATTGTTTATGATCGTAATCCCCGTTTTACTTCAAGATTCTGGAAGAGTCTTCAGAAGGCCTTAGATACTGAACTTTGTTTGAGCACTGCCGACCACCCTTAAACTGATGGAAAATCAGAATGAACTATTCAAACCTTAGAAGACATGTTGAGATCATGCTCACTTGACTTTCAGGGTATGTGGGATCAATATTTACCACTGGTAGAATTTTCCTATAAAAATAGTTTTCATTCAAGTATTCGGATGGCACCATATGAAGCGTTGTACGGAAAGAGATGTCACACACCAACCAGTTGGGATGATGTTGGTGAAAGAAAACTTTTTGGCCTGGAACTAGTGGAGGAAATGATGGAAAAGTTAAAGGTAATCCAAAACCACATCAAAGTAGCTCAAAGTAGGCAGAAGAGCTATGCCGATAATCGAAGGAAGGATTTGGAATTTCATGTAGGAGATCATGTTTTCTTGAAGGTATCTCCATGGAAGGGAGTCATACGTTTTGGTAAGAAAGGTAAATTGAGTCCCAGGTACATCGGCCTTTCAAAATTCTAGAACGAATTGGGGTTGTAGCATACCGTTTGGCAATGCCTCCAAATCTCTCCAAAGTTCACGATGTGTTCCACATATCATTGTTGAGAAAATAAAGGCCTGACCCAATGCATGTACTCACCTATGAGGAATTAGAACTGGAACCCGATCTATTTTATTACGAAGAGCCTGTCAGGATTCTTGATACGAGAGAACAAGTGCTGAGAAATCGGACGACTCGTCTAGTAAAAGTTCTATGGAGAACCCATAAGATGGAAGAGGCAACGTGGGAACCCGAGGAACTTATAATGAAGAATCACCTGAGTCTTTTTATGTAGTAATATTCTAGAAATTTCGAGGATGAAATTATTTGAAAGAGGGAATAATGTAACACCCCAAGCCTCTACAGTATGATTCTCTTTGAATAATACAATAGCGTGTGTTGTACGCAACTTTGAGTTCTAACACACTAGGGCCAATCAAAGTAGCCGTTATGAATATTAATACCCACCTTTTGAAATTTTATAAATTTTATCTTTCAAAATGGACTTCATATTTGGATTCGGAATATCAAAATTAGCCTAGGGTGAATTTTTCGTATTTTTCTAAAAACTTTCAATTTTTGATGAATAGTGAAAAAACACTGAGTTATTGTTTAAAAATGAATTTTTATTTAAATAATTATTTATTTTATTTAAATTTAATTAAGGTCAAAATAGATAAATAATACCTATACAAGTTCAATTTAATTCATTGGAGTTAGTTTAGAATAATTTTAGATATATAAAAATTTTATTGAACTTTTCACCGTCTTTTATCCACCTCCTAGGAGAATTTGGAAATTTACATAAAACTTAATTTTACGGCTTCTGTGAGTGGAATTTCGAAAATCTGAGAGACACAGTTAATATAAAGGAGTAAAATATGGTTCAATAAGATAAAAATAATTTTTGGTGAATAGTAACTTTTTACTTTTATTTACCACGGTAAAAAGTAAATAGGGTAATTAAGGGTAAAAATGATATTAATATTACCCTAACACATATCCTAATTCTATTGGACAAGTGTATCTCGACCAAAAACAACCTTAGGAATAAAATATTATCATTTAGGTCCACTTGGATTAGATTAGGACATTTATTATTATTTAATTCAAAGAAGAGTTAAAAGAGTTAAAATCAAAGTTTAATTACTAAAACATTTTTAATATAGGGTTATACATAAGATAAATTCTATTATAATTATTCATTAGAAAGATAAAACTATTTCCTACATAATTATATTTTATTTATAATTTTTAGACATTAAATAATTTAATTTATTTATGACACAATGATGATGCAGTAATTACCTTATTAGTGAAATATTAAAATAATTGATATTATAAATACCCAAATAAATATAATTTTAGACTTTTAATGAATTCAAAGAATTTTATAGGTTAATATGACATTTTATAGTTGATTAAATGAATTAGTTTCTAAGTAATAATGCTGTTATGAATTTATCAAAAACAAAATACCCAATAGTGTCCAAATTGACATAAAAGAGTTTTTAAAACAAATATTATATTATTAATTGATATTTAATTCCTAAAAATCACAGGTTCGGCCAAAGTACTTATATCATTATTGGTGTATCATAAATGGACCACTTTGGGGTCGCTTGGATGTATATAGTAATTTTATTAACTATATAATATAAAAATACAAAGTGACATGGTAAGTGTCAAACTAATTAACTAAGAGTTAAAAATAAAAGATAAGGTTAATAATGTGACCCAAACCTATCTAAAATCTATTGGTTGAGTTGTTTTAGACCTATCCCCACCTTAACCTTTAAATAATCTACTTTTGAGCCATTAGAAACCGAATATGGATTTATTAGAAAATAATATTTCTAGCTTTTCCAAAGGATCCCCTCACCCCTCTTATAAAAGGGCACTCTCCCTTCTCATTAATTCACACCTTCAAAGCCATTTGGCTTGGCCAAACTCTACCCAAATATCCTCCCAACTTCCCTCACTTCAACCTATAGGCCTTAGTTTGATCATAAATCCAACCTAAGGAGCCCTTTTGATCAAATCAAAAGGAAGAACCCAAAGAAGAGGTAACGTCTTAACCACCCTCTTTAAAGTTCTTTTCTTCTTAAACTTCTTATTTCCTTGTTATTTTCATTATAAAATAATAACTCCAATATATTATATATATTGTGATGTTATTATAATTATGGAACAAACAAATTCATTATTCTATCCATCCCTTGAATGACATGTCATTATACGTGCGTACGTACAGCCTACCGTCTCCACGTTGTGGTGTAATTGTTATTAAATATATTATTATTTAGATGGGTGTAATAATGATGTATAATTCATGTAAATAATAAATATAACATGATAATTATTCTTTCTATATGATATACCATCCAATTATATATTATTTTAATATCAAAAGAATGATATTGTCGCTCATGCGTACGTACGGATTTCCGTCTCCACGAACGCGATGAGATTCAATCCCCATCGTATCCATTCAAGACTAAATTTTATTGGATGATTAAAAATAATATTTAAGGACTTGATATAATTCTGGATATGAATAATATACAACCTATCCATAACAAACATGGCTTACATAACAAAACAGACAAAGGAAAATGAATCCATTAACACCCGAAACGATGATAATACTAAAATGTTATTAACAAATCAATGTTAAAAGATCATATATGATATCATATTAATGTATATGATTCTTGTATAATTTAATAAAAATTATTTTACCATTATACAGTAGTTTAACCAACCCTTGACCAAGGAAAAGTACAAGGTAAGGGTTTATTTCACAATCTCTTCATTATTCGAGGTTGTTTATACGTAATTATCTACCGGGACGTCTTTATCACCAACATCCATGTTTCTTAAAAATGTATTTCAAAACATTCTTAATATTTTACAGAATATGGGTTAAAGTCGTTTATACCCTTGTTTGAATTTTTATAAGAAGTTTATAAAGGAATCTTTATGTCGCTTTCCAAACAAGGTCATTTTAACCTTTTCGACAGAATTAAGGTAAGAATGTTTTTTTAACTTATACGGTGGATGCGGCTATTTTATGCCGTTATAAATTGTCAAAGCTTCCCTTAAAAGCTTATAAGAATATTTTCAAAGTAAATTTTTTATTTTATAATTATGTGACTTTTAAATGATTTAAAAAAAAGAGATATTTACCTCAAATAGTTTTTATTTCATCTATGTCAACATCCTTTGATGGATTTTAAGCTTATTTGAAGTTGATTTATTATGATACAAAACTTCCATATTGTATTGAAGTTTTTTTGATATGTTTGACTGTGGAGGTGTTATTTTTATACCATTCATGGTTTATGGAGAAATTATTGACATTTCGTATGCTAGTTTTAATACGAATGTTTATGTTATGTTTAAACCTGTTCATATGAGGAATGCATTGGACTTAATAAGTGATGAGTGGATCCCACTATAGCTCCTCGATGCATCAGTAGGTCTCATGAGACAAACTAGTGTATTGGCACGAGGTCTTGACAAAATCTTATTTTTAGTCTTGGCACGATGCCTTGACTATGTGGTTATGATAGTATGACATTATGAATTCCATCATTATGAAAGTGGTTATTGAAATTGCATGTGATTATTCGATTAGTGGAATATCCATGTGAATAAGTAAATGACATTATTTCATTTTATCTTTGCCATATTATGCTGAAGTTCAAGTTTAAAAGGCTTTTGTTTTAGTTATACATTGCCTTAAATGTTTATGATTTTTTATGAAAGTTTCCACTATATTGTTATCATTACTGGGCATCTAAGCTCACCCCTTTCAATGTTTTATTTTTCCCAGGATGTAAAGAAGTAATTTATGAATGACCTGCAGGGATAGTATATGGGGATATGAGTGTGGAATATGGAGACTATGTTGTTGTAGTTTTCATTTTTATGATGTAATGTAAGACTTATGAATATATCTAGTGTTTCCAAGGCTACTAAACTAACCAGTCTTTCGAGATTTGATCTTTCTTGTGAACATGCCAATGTTATGTAATAATGCACTGACTCTGGGTAACTGGGGTCTGGGCATTACACTCAATGTGTCTATTATGAGTTTAAAATCGACAATTTAGTACAAAAAATGTCATTGAATGAAAGCTAAGAAAACATGATCTAATTTTCTTAATAATTTAGGAAATTGATTTATAATCCATTTGTGACATGTAGGAATCAGTTTCATGTCAAACTAACCCATGATGTTATCGTTATGAGTCAAAGTGTGTGTTTCTAGTTTAAAATGATATTTTAGTAAAAAAGACAAGTGAAATACTAAAAACCAAGCGAAGCCATTCATATTGTTTATATACTTCATGAAAACAACCCATAATCCATTTGGTATATTTGGAATCAGTCTCACCTCAATCTAACGCATGGTATGACCGATATGACTCCAAGTTCATCTTTTTATTTAAAATTGACATCAATTTTAGTAAAAAAGAAAATTGACCTACTCAACACCAAGAAAACACATTCAGATTGTTTTGATATTTTAGGAAAACGGTCCATAATTCATCTTTGAATTGTAGTAATTATTCGCATCTCAATATGATGCACGGTGTAACCTGTATGAATCCAAGTGCATCTTTTTATTTAAATTTGACATCAATTTTAGTAAAAAGGACAACTGACCTACTCAAAACTAAGAAAACACATTCAGAATGTTTCAATATTCACTACAACACAAATAGGGTTTAGCGGCGGTTTTGTGGCGGCGGTTCACAAAACCACCGCTAAATGTTTTCCGAAAAAGGTTTCCCGGTGGTTTTTAATAAACCGTCGCTAAACTCGTATTTTTTTAAAAAAATCCCGACCCTTCCCTACCCTGACCGTGGTTTCCCCCAACCCTCCCAACCTCACGCTCCCTTCTTCCCGCACCCCCCCCCCCCCCCCGGCGACCCCACGACGACTCCGGCGAATGCGTGACCTCCGTCTCCGGCGACCCCGTGACCAGCACCTACGGCGGAGCCCGTGACCGATGACCTGCGACCCCCCTTCTCCCAGCAACCCTTCTCACTGTGACCGCGACCCCAAAGTGAATTTTCCAACATTTTTCATCTTTTTTTACAAGATTTTGTGCAATATATGTTTATTATTTGATTAGAATGTTTGTTACTTTAAGTTTTAGCATGTTAATTTGAATAAAATTGTTAATTTGATACCTAATTAATGTTTAATTGCAATTTTTATTCCATGTGTTAATGGAATTGGATAAAGAAAATGAATCTAGAAATACTTATTAATGATAATAATAAAGAGGTATGTTAATGGAAATTTTCATCCTTAAAATTCAATGAAACATGAAGTTTTGATTGAAATAATATTTAAATAATTAATAGGTTATGGTAGCTAATTCCATACGTTTCTCATAGTTTTAACCTATGATAAATGAATCAGTTAATCCAAAATAGAAATAAAACTGGTTGTTTGATAAAGATAACTGTTTGGGGTCGAGTGAGCCTATTTTCATGTGATGTTCAGATACATTGTTTCTAGGGACTATATGCCCTATTGACTCTTTTTATTTTTTATTTACTTCTATATTTTCTTTTTAATTGATTATTTTTATATGATTCGTTTTGATCTTGGGATGGATGAAGATTGAAGGTATATGGTTAATAAGACTTGGGTTTTTGGTTGCAGTTGTCACTTGATATGGTAGATGCATGGTGATATTTATGGTGTATCGGGATTGATGGAATGGGTTGAACATGTGATTTCCCATTATTATGTTAAAATATAGGATAATTTCTTATGAAAAAAACTTATTTAAATTCGGTTTGTGATTTACCATTATTTATTGGAAATGGAACCTTTAGTGGTGTCCTTGGTAGAGACTCTTATGTAAGGGTAGCATGGGACTTTTTTGAGTTGTCTTGGAATATAACCACATGCATTCTCCATAGTCCTCCTTTTTAATGATGGATTAGTTGATTGGATTTTGAGCCTAGTGAATTTTGTAATCATAACATGGTGTTAGGTTTGATGCATTCTCATTTTAAGTTGATATCCTTTGGTAGGTAGTGCCCTTAGAACATTAATACCTTTCTATACAAGGAGTTTTCTGATGCTCGGTTCTGTTTAGGTGTCGTTTCCCCTCATATGAATCTTTACTTCTAATGAAACCCTTTTTTTTGTGGTTATTGTGTTTTTGGCCATTTTTATTTTGATGAGTATCGAGAAATGCTCAGTTTCAGTAGGATAGGCTTACCTCAAGCATTGTCATCTACTTTTTAGGTCGCATGACCCTTTATTTTCCTCAGTGTTGGACAATATTGTATGATTTCATTCATGTTGATGGTCGTATGAGTCAATATGATGTTGGTTTAAATCTATTTTATGTACCTTCTAATTCTTTAATGCATAGGGTGGAAAAACTATGTATAGTAATGAGGATGTGCCAATTTCTTATGGAACCTATGGTAACATGCTTACATCTATGTTTTTCCTATCGAGTTCTAAATGTTGTAATGAATGTATGGAGTTTGGTTAAATCATTGAACCATGGGCTGTTTTTTAAGGTGTCGAGTCATCTACGGAGTTGAGTGACCTATGAATTAAATAATCAACTATGTCTCAAAGCATTGGAGGACTTCAAAAATAATAAGGTGTTTTGGCATGCTGGTCGGTTTGGTTTTGGCCCTCTTTATGATTGTTATGACGTAATGAGTGTGCTTGAGGGGAGAATCAAACGTATGTTTGATGTGAATATGATATAGATAACTTATTAGTGGATGATATATCTCTAATTTGGATAACTATGACACTCCAAAGGTGGGGAGAATCTTGTCATTTTTTCAAACATGTGTCCTTCCCGGTAGAATGAACACAACCTAAGATGTCAATTGAAAAATGGAAATTTTTTCTAGAATTTCTTTTGAGCTCTCGTGTCTTAAATCTCTTCAGTTATTGCTTGGAAATGCGAATTTGATATGGTTGGTTGTGTATGAAACCATTGAGAAACATCATTCCTCTTGGAGGACATCTAAGGTCAAGCCTAAATAATCACATAATGTCTCAGGTTTAAAATGAATTATGATCAGTTTCGATCACACGTCAATGGGGTGTTGTTTGAGGAAACATAAATGTGTGATCGACAGTGTTATGATAAGTGTGTAACCTGATATTCTTACTGCTCCTCAATGAGGTGTTGACGCTGTCTCCTATGGACCGGACTTGTTCGGTTGGTCTGAAGTGGTAAATGTGATCATTGAATGATCTTTATTATATTATGCATAATTTATGATCAATGGGTCATCTTTATTATATTATGTTTCTATAATCTTACACTATCGTATATTTTGTGTAGGCACATTGTGATATACATGGATAAAAGTTGGATCACATTACCGAGGAACACACCTCAGTATGTTAAGGGATTGAATGAGTTTTTAGATTTTTCCATTTCTAATCGATCTGTTGAAGGGAGAATAAAATGTCCATGTCCTAAATGTAAATTCATAACATGGTTGAGGAGAGATGAAGTTTATGAACATTTAATACTGAAGCAATTCTCTGGTCAATATTTGTGTTGGATTTGGCATGGAGAATCGAACATTACAGAAAGATTTAGCACTGATGTTAATCCATATAATGAGGTCCCAAGTTCATCGATAATGGAAAATGAAATGTAAAACCTCATAAATGATGAATTCGGCACTGCAAGACACCACTATCAGCATCAAAACATATCAGAACAACCAGAAGAGAGTGATAAAAATTGCAACGTGACAAGTGATGTTTTTGAGACTATAACACAGGCAGATCAAGATTGTAACGTATCATTGGATCCTCCTCTTGATTCTGTGAAGCCAAATATAAGAGAAAACTTCATTGAGGAAAATGTGTTTCGTGATTTAGTTGACGATGGAAATCAAGAGTTGTATAGTGGTTATTTGAAATATTCAAAGCTTTCATTTCTGCTGAAGTTGTACCATATCAAATGTCTATGTGAAATTACAAATAAGGCAATGTCCATGATATTGGAATTGATTTGTGATGCATTTCCTGAAGCAAAAATCCCAGAATCTTTTTATGATATGAAAAAAAATTTTAACAAGCTTGGTTTGAATTATACAAAAATACATGTGTGTCCCAATGATTGTATGCTTTATTGGGGAGAGGATTCAAGTAGACAGAATTGTAAGAAATGTTCTTCTTCTATATGGAAGTCAAAGAGTGATGTTGGAAGTCTAAATGAACCTAATTTCATGGAGAAGATGAAAAGGAACACACCTGCAAAGGTTTTGCATTACTTTCCTTTGAAGCCTCGATTGCAAATATTATTCATGTCATCGAAAACCGCTGAATACATGAAGTGGCATTCTGTAGATAATAACAATGATGGGTTAATGAGACATCCAAGAGATTGCCAATCATGGAAGACATTTGATTCATTAAATCTAGATTTCTCAGCTGATCCTAGGAATGTTCGATTGGGATTGGCTGCCGATGGATTCAACCCATTCGGGACTTTGAGTACTAGTTATAGCATTTGGCCAGTTTTTTGATCCCTTATAATATGCCTTCGTGGATGTGTATGCAACAAACATCTGTTATTCTTTTGATGATTATTCCGGGAAAACAAATGCCTGGAAATGATATTGATGTATACTTTCAGCCTTTGATTGACGAATTGCAGGAGTTATGGAGCAATGGTGTTGAGACATTTGATGCTTCTTCTAAAACAATGTTCAAAATGCATAATGCTTTAATGCAGACCATTAGTGACTTCCCTGGGATTGGAAATTTATCTGGTTGGAACACTTACAAGGGTTTGTCTTGTCCCATTTGTAACTTTAATTTTGATCCCAAACGGCTACCTCATAGTAGAAATGGTGCTTCTTGTGTCATCGAAGATTTCTCGATGCATCTCATAGATTTCGGCTGAACAGATCAAAATTTAATGGTTCCATTGATTGTAGACCACCTCCAAAGTTGTTAACTAGTTCTGAAATATTGACACAGCTTGAAAATGTTGAAACAGAATTTGGGAAGGTTCATCATTTGAATGATAGCAGAAAATGGGTCCAAAGTGCATCGTCAAGCGAAATTGGAACGCAACAATGGAAGAAAAAAAGTATATTCTTCAAACTTCTATATTTGGAATTTAATTTGTTGCGGCATAATATTTATGTGTTGTATATTGAGAAGAATGTCTGTGATAATTTGATTTTCACATTGCTTAATGAGCATGGAAAGTCGAAGGATCATCTCAATGCTTGTAAAGACTTACAAGCAATGAACATAAAACACGATCTCTGGCCATATGAGAATGAAAAGTATCTTCCGGCAATTTTTGCAATGAAAAATAGGGATAAAGATACATTCCTTAGAATTTTAAAGAATGTTAAGGTATCTGATGGGTATTCAAGTAACATCTCGAGGTATTTTGACTTGAAGAATCGTAAGTTACATGGATTGAAAATTCATGATTCACATATTTTGTTACAACAGTTACTACCATTGGCATTGCGTACATTATTACCTGAAAAAATTACTGTTGTTGTACTCCAATTATGCACATTTTTCAGAAAACTATGTGAGAAATCTCAATATCCATTTCAGCTTGACAACCTCCAGGAGAGGTTTTTATTGGCCCTCTGTGCAATGGAGATGATCTTTCCTCCGTCATGTTTTACTATAATGATGCATTTATGTAACACCCCGAGCTTCCACGATACGCTTCTCATTCAATAATGCAATAGCTTGCATTGTACGCAACTTCGAATTCTAAAACACCGCGACTAATCAAAGTAGCCGTTATGAATAGTAATATCCACTTTTTAAAATTATAGAAATTTTATATTTCAAAATGGACTTCATTTTTGTATTCGTAATATCGAAATTATCCTAAGTTGAATTTTTTGTAACTTTCTGAGAACTTCCAATTTTTTTTATGAATAGTGAAAAATACTTAAAACAACTTTTTTAATCAAAATAATTTATTGTGATAAATTATACTATTTAGTGGTTTTAAAGTATAATTAGAATATATTTTTACCATTTTATCCAATGGTGGTTATTACAATTAATTTAACATTGAAAATGGACATAAACAATTGCCAATCTTTTGATATAAATTGTTTCTTAAAAACACGCTATTTGTTGTAACAGCGGGAATTAATTATAAAATTAATTAATGAAACTTATATGTTTGGAATTTTTTAAAATAGACATCATTTTTGAATTCGGAATATCAATTATAGATTAGGGTGAAATTTTGGCATTGTTCTGAAAAACTTCAATTTTTGATGAATAGTGAAACCACTAAGTGGTAGTTAAATAACTGATTTTTCGTTTAAATGAAATATTACCACTTCTGTGATTTGATTTTCAAAAATCCGACATACATGGTAGTCATTAAGAAGTAAAAGTTGGTTCATTGAGATCAAAATAATTTTTTGGTGAATAGTAACTTTTAAGTTCTTAATCGCGATTAGAGGTAATTAGTGTAGTTTAAGGTAAAAATAATGTTTTAATAATATGAGATGAGCTTGACACTTGTCCTACTACTATTGGATGAGTCATGGCCGACCAATACAACCCATGGGTCAACTTGGGGAACCCATGGAGCCACTTTAGTTGGAAAATGACATTAATATATATATATTTAATGTTAAAATTAAATTGACACAAACATGAGTTGTTTTACTAAAACAGTTTTTAAGTGGGGTTACACAAGTCCAAATTTTGATTATAAATATTCATTAGAAATCTAAAAGGATTTCCTACATCATAGTATTTTTTTTATAATTTTTAGACATTAAATAAATTAAATTATTTATGACATCATGATGATGCAGTGATGACCTCATTATTTAACGATTTAAATAAAATGAGAAGATGATGTAAATTCCAAGGCTTACACTTGTCCAAATCCTATTGGATGAGGATATTTCGAACCCTTATCACCTTATCCATGAATTATATAAGTTTTGGACCTTTAGAATCCGAAAAGCATTGTATAATAATGTAACATTTCAATCTTTCCAAAAGAGCCCCTCCTCCCCACTTATAAAAAGCCCCCACCTCTCCCACCTCATTTACACTTTCAAGCCATTTGGATCAGCCAACCTCTGCCCAAATACTCTCCCAACTTCCCCCTCTTACTCCAAGAAGCCTCACTTTGGTCAGAACTCTTCCCAAGGAAGCCTTTGGCTCAAATAAAAAAGAGTTACCCGATTTTGAGGTAATGTCTTCTCTAATGTTGTTTTGTTTTATTTTTCTTCTCCAACCCCCTAAACTCTTTTTATTAATTTTTTTTGTAACAACACCAGTATCCTCAATATACTAGGATGTTTTTATAAGAAGGATTCGAGCTACACTTACACACACCTACATCTAATGGTTAAAGAACATACGGTTTCTGTGGATGACGAATTTCTGCCTCACGAAACGATGATTGTTCAACACTCATATAACACCTTCAAAGGTGGCCATTAAGATGTCACTATATTTATATATGATATAAAATATGTTTATGTTTTACTTATTCTTCTGTATTTCTCATTTATGGCATACTTTATGATTTTCATTATGGGTAAAACGCGATAATTTCATTTTAGGAAGTGCGGACTACCGCCCCCTCAAAGTGATTTGAATCGTTAATGCCATATGTGGGATGTAAAAAGGATGGATTAAATGGTATTATACACTATATTATACTTTAATTATATTATAAATTTATATCATTATGATTTCATTCCATTAAATACGAAATATAAATGAAAGTAGTGTTCATGCGTACGTACGGCTTACCGTCTCCATGAACGGTGCATTTCATTTCTTACCTCTAAATGTTACGTGACATTATGAATGAATGTATATACTGTATATATATTATATATATGATATCTACATAATGAATATAATTATGTATATAATTGATATTTCACCACATGAACAACTTGTAATTATAAGAAGTTTATTTTTGACTCAAGTACCAAAGATCGACAAAACGACCGTTATTAACTTAAATAATTAAATAATGTTCATAACATGGTAATAAGTGATATAAATGGAATAATGAACATGAAAAAGGTTCTTAAGTAAATATAAATTAACTCTAGTTTATTATTCAGGAGGTTGAAGAACGGTCGAGTCAGGACAAGACGCAAGGTAAGGGAACTTCTTAACCCAATTTCCATTCTTTGGGTTAATCTCCTACTTTGAAATTATTTCATGATGTTATTATGTCCTATTTTGTATTTTTACTTTCTTTATGTGTACCTATAGTGAATACACATAATAGATCTATTTTATTTTAAAAATGATCCTTTTAAGGACTTCGTCTCAATCTCCTTTCATTGAGGCATATTTGGTTTTATACACAACTTTATTTTATACGGTGTATAAACCCCTTTGACTTTTAAGTTTATTCAAAAGGAATCTTTTTATACGAAGCGTTTTACTAAACAACAAAAAGGGAATGTTTTTCTTTTCGTACATATGCGGCGACAACGACTTCTCCACCGCCATGACCATTATTTGAGTTTCGGCTTCCTCTACAAGCCATCACTTTTTTTTAATGAAAAATAAATATAAAGTTTTAACTTTATTTTATTTTGGTATTGAAAATGGTATTGAAAGCATTTTTTTTATATCAATGTGTTGTATTGAAATATTGTGATTGAAATGTGGAAATGTTATGTTTCATTTATGCATGTTTCATGTGATACGATTATGTTATGGTTTATGATATGTTTAAACCTATTCATATGAGGAATGCATTGGACTTTATAAGTGACGGGTGGAGCCCGCTATAGCTCCTCGATGCATCGGCAGGTCTCATGAGACAAACTAGTGTCTTGGCACGAGGCCTTGACAAAATCTTATTTGTGGTCTTGGCACGAGGCCTTGACTACGTGGTTATGATAGTCTGGCATTATGCATTCCATTATTATGAAAGTGGTTATTGATATTGCATGTGATTATTCGACCAGTAGAATATCCATGTGAATAAGTGAATGGCATTATCTCATTTTACTCTTGCCATATTATGTTGATGTTCAAGTATAAAAGGCTTTTGTTTTAGTTATACATTGCCTTAAATGTTTATGTTTATTTATGAAAGCTTCCGCTATATTGTTATCCTTACTGAGCATCTGAGCTCACCCCTTTCAATGTTTTAATATTTTCCAGGATGTGAAGAAGTATTTTATGAATGACCTGCAGGGATAGTCAGAAGAGGATATGAGTGTGGACTATGAATACTTTGTTATTAGTTTTTCACTTTATGATGTAATGTAAGACTTATGAATGTATCTAGTGTTTCCAAGGCTGCTAAACTAATCGGTCTTTCGAGACTTGATCTTTTGTGATCATGCCAATGTTACGAAGTAATGCACCGACTCTGGGTAGCTGGGGTCGGGGCGTTACAGTTGGTATCAGAGGAAGTTTAGTGCAAACCTTGGAAGATAGATTTAGATAAACTTTGATTAGAGCACGTAGACCTAAGATGAACTTTGAGGATTAGTTTAGAAGAACTTCCTAGAATTTTGGTATTGTAGAGATTTTGTGAGTTTTCTGAGCAATACATCCTTGTCTGGATACGAGCAGGTAGAGGCGGCTCTGGCACAGATGTACCTAGGGGTAAAACCCGAAAACACCGCTTTGAGCTAGACTCGAACGGGAACTGGTGCACGACAACGGGCCTTGTTGTACTCTTGGTTACGACACTCCTGGGGGATATGCTTAGGATATCTCTCATTTTCTTTACAAATCATTATGAAGGGTTTATGAGTATATACTTCCTCAAAGAAAACATTTTTATGGATTATATCCATAAATAGTTCAATTTATGTTAAGTATATTACAAGTATGGAATTATGTATTTTGATTTATAAACTAATATAGTTTATGCCATTGTTTAGAAATGGCGCCTAGTGGAAGGAATGGAAACCGTATCAATGCACGCACTCCGTGTAGGGATTGCCCTCCTGCTCAAGATAATTATTGTGGAGCTGGAGATACAACTGGTGCTGATCAACTTATTACCATACTGGGACAACTCACTCAGGTTATGAATAATAACCTTACTCGTATGGAGCACCCTGATCCGCAATGTGGAGGATCAATGTTAGACCGCTTCATGAGGCAACAACCACCAACCTTCAATGGGAGTAAAAATCCTATAGTAGCTGAGAAATGGATAAATTCCTTAGAGAAAATATTCCATGCCTTAGGGAGTAGTGAAAGGGAGAAGGTTGTCATGGCAGTTTACCGCCTCACTGGAGATGCCGATCAGTGGTGGTCGCTGATTCAAAACACAAAGGAAGATGATGACGTATCGAATATGGAATGGAGGGAGTTCAAAGAGATTTTCTTAGAAAAATACTTTCCTCGTGACCATCGAGAAGATATGGAAAGGCAATTTATGAGTCTGAGGCAGAAGGAGGATGAGAATGTCGCAAAGTATGAGGCTAACTTTACAAGGTTAGCAAGGAATGCTGCCGATTATATACGTAACCCAAGGAGTAAGATTGATCGTTTCTTTGATGGGTTAAAACCATTTCTCTGTCGATCTTTAGTATCACAATCCTTCTCATCATACGAAGATATTGTCTCGTGTGCTATCAAGACAGAAAAGGAATTCTCCAAGTCTTATGACAACAAAGTAAAGCAAGAGAAGAAGAGAACGGTGGAACAAGAGACAGATAAAGGGAAAAAGGGAAAGAAGGATTTTCCATTATGTGATAATTGTGGGAAGAATCACCCTGGTACTTGCCTAAAAGGAATGGGAGTTTGTTATAAATGTGGAGAAAAGGGTCACCAGGCTCGTGATTGCAAGGGAAAGAATGAGGCTGTCAAAGTTGAATGCTACAATTGTAGGGAAATGGGGCATTATGCAAATGAATGTCCTAAGCATCAAGGAAACTTACCTTAGAAAAGGCCAAGGGATCAAGGCCAATCTTATGTTGTGACTACAGTTGAAGCGGAATAATTAATGTATTGGTGCTTTTGGACTCAAGGATTATATTCTGGTTATAAGAATAATGTGATATATATAAAGATTGTACTGCATTACTTTTTGATTTCAGTAAGGTTTTAATATGATTAAGGTAATCATATCTTTAGTATGTGACAATAAGAGAAACTTTTCTTTGTTTGGGGAATCTGATGTTCCAATTGATTTTGGAATTAAGAGACCTTTTAGAGAAAGTCTGGACAGAGGTATTTTGGATAACTATAAAGGTTGGAGTGGATTAAGTTGATCTTTGGATAAGTAATGTTTAAGGTTAAAAAATTTATGAAGATTATTTTTTGGAATATTATGATACTATAGTTTTAGGAAAAGGACAACCTGCAGGGTGGGGAATAACCCGTCGCGTCGGATAAAGCTGCAGCAATCGAACCCACAACCATAGTGCGACAAGCCTTTATTTCCTACCACTAGCCTACAGGAAGTTCCTGGTTATTACAAAATAATTTTACTAATCTAAATGGTATGTGTTAACATTTGGAACCTTATACAATTAGGATAAATAGAATATTTTTGAGTTCCATTACCATTTGGAGTAAAAGTTGGGTTTGTGGTAAAAATTTATTAACGAATGAAAGTATACATAACAAGTATGTATATTCCCTTACGTTCTTAGTAAATCTCCTAAATAAATTCATCAACATTATAAAAGGTAACTTAAAGCAAAAATGTTGTCGGTTAACTTTTCCAACTGGGGATTCAATGACCGTTTAACCAATCACAAGTTTGTGATTTTCTTGTGGTTAAACTTTCTCTTAATCCTGTTTTCTATAACTCTTCATCAGACCTTGATGGTTTGTTTCTCCTCCATATCCATATTTTCATAAAATCCTAGAATGGGCTATATCGGGTGACCTTTGTACTTATCTTGCTTTCTTTTAATGTTATATATTTATTAATCTTATTTCCGATGTGGGTTTTCCTCAAAGGTATTTTCTCTTTTCAACCTTTTATTTTCAAAGAAAAATTTCCAATTGCGAGGACGCAATTTATTGAAGGAGGGGAGAATGTAACACCCCGAGCTTCCACGATACGCTTCTCATTCAATAATGCAATAGCTTGCATTGTACGCAACTTAGAATTCTAAAACACCGCGACTAATCAAAGTATCCGTTATGAATAGTAATAACCACTTTTTAAAATTATAGAAATTTTATATTTCAAAATGGACTTCATTTTTGTATTCGTAATATCGAAATTATCCTAAGTTGAATTTTTTGTAACTTTCTGAGAACTTCCAATTTTTTTTATGAATAGTGAAAAATACTTAAAACAACTTTTTTAATCAAAATAATTTATTGTGATAAATTATACTATTTGGTGGTTTTAAAGTATAATTAGAATATATTTTTACCATTTTATCCAATGGTGGTCATTAGAATTAATTTAACATTGAAAATGGACATAAACAATTGCCAATCTTTTGATATAAATTGTTTCTTAAAAACACGCTATTTGTTGTAACAGCGGGAATTAATTATAAAATTAATTAATGAAACTTATATGTTTGGAATTTTGTAAAATAGACATCATTTTTGAATTCAGAATATCAATTATATCTTAGGGTGAAATTTTGGCATTGTTCTGAAAAACTTCAATTTTTGATGAATAGTGAAACCACTAAGTGGTAGTTAAATAACTGATTTTTCGTTTAAATGAAATATTACCAATTCTGTGATTTGATTTTCAAAAATCCGACATACATGGTTGTAATTAAGAAGTAAAATGTGGTTCAATGAGATCAAAATAATTTTTTGGTGAATAGTAACTTTTAAGTTCTTAATCGCGATTAGAGGTAATTAGTGTAGTTTAAGGTAAAAATAATGTTTTAATAACATGAGATGAGCTTGACACTTGTCCTACTCCTATTGGATGAGTCATGGCCGACAAAGAAAACCCATGTGTCAACTTGGGGACCCCATGAAGCCACTTTAGTTGGAAAATGACATTAATATATATATATTTAATGTTAAAATTAAATTGACACAAACATGAGTTGTTTTACTAAAACAGTTTTTAAGTGGGGTTAAACAAGTCCAAATTTTGATTATAAATATTAATTAGAAAGGTAAAAAGATTTACTACATCATAGTATTTTTTTTATAATTTTTAGACATTAAATAAATTAAATTATTTATGACATCATGATGTTGCAGTGATGACCTCATTATTTAACGATTTAAATAAAATGAGAAGATGATGTAAAATCCAAGGCTTACACTTGTCCAAAGCCTATTGGATGAGGAGATTTAGAACCCTTATCACCTTATCCACGAATTATATAAGTTTGGGACCTTTATAATCCGAAAAGCATTGTATAATAATGTAACATTTCAATCTTTCCAAAAGAGCCCCTCCTCCCCACTTATAAAAGGCCCCCACCTCTCCCACCTCATTTACACTTTCAAGACATTTGGATCGGACAACCTCTGCCCAAATACTCTCCCAACTTCCCCCTCTTACTCATATAAGCCTAACTTTGGTCAGAACTCTTCCCAAGGAAGCCTTTGGCTCAAATCAAAAAGAGTTACCCGATTTTGAGGTAATGTCTTCTCTAATGTTGTTTTGTTTTATTTTTCTTCTCCAACCCCCTAAACTCTTTTTATTAATTTATTTTGTAACAACAACAGTATCCTCAATATACTAGGATGTTGTTATAAGAAGGATTCGAGCTACACTTACACACACCTACGTCTAATGGTTAAAGAACATACGGTTTCTGTGGATGGCGAATTTCTGCCTCACGAAACGATGATTGTTCAACACTCATATAACACCTTCAAAGGTGGCCATTAAGATGTAACTATATTTATATATGATATAAAATTTTTTTATGTTTTACTTATGCTTCTGTATTTCTCATTTATGGCATACTTTATGATTTCATTATGGGTAAAACGCGATAATTTCATTTTAGGAAGTGCGGACTACCGCCCCCTCAAAGTGATTTGAATCGTTAATGCCATATGTGGGATGTATAAAGGATGGATTAAATGGTATTATACACTATATTATATTTTAATTATATTATAAATTTATATCATTATGATTTCATTCCATTAAATATGAAATATAAATGAAAGTAGCGTTCATGCGTACGTACAACTTACCGTCTCCATGAACGGTGCATTTCATTTCTTACCTCTAAATGTTACGTGACATTATGAATGAATGTATATACTGTATATATATGATATATATGATATCTAAATCATGAATATAATTCTGTATATAATGGATATTTCACCACATGAACAACTTGTAATTATAAGAAGTTTATTTTTGACTCGAGTACCAAAGATCGACAAAACGACCGTTATTAACTTAAATAATTAAATAATGTTCATAACATGGTAATAAGTGATATAAATGGAATAATGAACATGAAAAAGGTTCTTAAGTAAATATAAATTAACTCTATTTTATTATTCAGGAGGTTAAAGAACGGTCGAGTCAGGACAAGACGCAAGGTAAGGGAACTTCTTAACCCAATTTACATTCTTTGGGTTAATCTCCTACTTTCAAATTATGTCATGATGTTATTATGTCCTATTTTGTATTTTTACTTTCTTTATGTGTACCTATAGTGAATACACATAATAGATCTATTTTATTTTAAAAATGATCTTTTTAAGGACTTCGTCTCAATCTCCTTTCATTGAGGCATATTTGGTTTTATACACAACTTTCTTTTATACGGTGTATAAACCCCTTTGACTTTTAAGTTTATTCAAAAGGAATATTTTTATACGAAGCGTTTTACTAAACAACAAAAAGGGAATGTTTTTCTTTCCGTACATATGCGGCGACAACGACTTCTCCGCCGCCATGACCATTATTTGAGTTTCGGCTTCCTCTACAAGCCATCACTTTTTTTTAATGAAAAATAAATACAAAGTTTTAACTTTATTTTATTTTGGTATTGAAAATGGTATTGAAAGCATTTTTTTATATCAATGTGTTGTATTGAAATCCTGTGATTGAAATGTGGAAATGTTATTTTTCATTTATGCATGTTTCATGTGATACGATTATGTTATGGTTTATGATATGTTTAAACCTATTCATATGAGGAATGCATTGGACTTAATAAGTGACGGGTGGAGCCCGCTATAGCTCCTTGATGCATCAGCAGGTCTCATGAGACAAACTAGTGTCTTAGCACGAGGCCTTGACAAAATCTTATTTGTGGTCTTGGCACGAGGCCTTGACTACGTGGTTATGATAGTCTGGCATTATGCATTCCATCATTATGAAAGTGGTTATTGATATTGCATGTGATTATTCGACCAGTAGAATATCCATGTGAATAAGTGAATGGCATTATCTCATTTTACTCTTGCCATATTATGTTGATGTTCAAGTATAAAAGGCTTTTGTTTTAGTTATACATTGCCTTAAATGTTTATGTTTATTTATGAAAGCTTCCGCTATATTGTTATCTTTACTGAGCATCTGAGCTCACCCCTTTCAATGTTTTAATATTTTCCAGGATGTGAAGAAGTATTTTATGAATGACCTGCAGGGATAGTCTGAAGAGGATATGAGTGTGGACTATGAAGACTTTGTTATTAGTTTTTCACTTTATGATGTAATGTAAGACTTATGAATGTATCTAGTGTTTCCAAGGCTACTAAACTAATCGGTCTTTCGAGACTTGATCTTTTGTGATCATGCCAATGTTATGAAGTAATGCACCGACTCTGGGTAGCTGGGGTCGGGGCGTTACAATTTAACTGTGCATTTGGTTGAGGAAGCTAAATTAGGAGGCCTTGTTCATTATCGATGGATGTATCCAATTGGGAGGTACTTTATTTATATGTTTTTTAGTTAAGTAAACAATTTTTGGTACTTAATTAAATGCATAATTATGTTTATTTTATTTCACAGATATCTTGGGCATTTAAAATCATACGTGAGAAATAAAGCTCAACCATAAGGCTCTATTGCTGAAGGCTATTTGGCTTAGGAGTGTCTTACCTTTTGTTCTCGATACTTGGATGATATTGAGACAAGATTTAATTGAGTTGGACGTGTTGACGACACATTGAAGCAATCTCAAATACATCAAAAATACAAAATACTTCGTGCTATTGTCCGATCAGTTGGGAGGACCTCAAATTTGACACTGACTGAATTGGAATTATTACAGGCACATAGATATGTGATGCTGAATAGTGAAATTTCAGATTCATTTATTGAAGAGTTGAGGATATAAACAAAGAGATAAATGAGAGGCCAAACACGAAATGAGAAAGATATAACGAAAGCTGTTAATAAAGATCTTGTAGAATGGTTTGCACGACGTGTAAGTTCATAAATATTGCAATAAGTATGAATATTAGTTTGACACATACATTTTGTAAATCTAATAAAGTATATTTCTTTTCTCAGATCATGAATACTGATACTCGAGCAGAGGTGTCAGAATATTTGAAGTTTCTTGCTAGAGATCCTCTAAAACAAGTTAGAAAGTTCGACGTTTATAATGTGAATGGATTTAGATTTTGTACAGTCGATCTAGAAGTGGGTTTGAAAACACAGAATAGTGGTATATTTACATTTTCTGAAGTGGAAAACTACGAAAAGATGCATGATATTATTGAATTAAACTACCAAGGACATTTTTCTATTGTTTTATTCAAATGAAAATGGGTTGATATTATCAGAGGTGTTAAAAGAGATTCCTTGCAATTTACTTCTGTGAACTTCTCTCGCTTGATGGATGTTGGTGATCGTGAACTGCATGATCCATATATCTTAGCATCGCAAGAAAAAATGGTATATTATGTGAATGATGTTTTCGATGAAGGGTGGAGTGTAGTTTCTCACATAATACAAAGAGATTTGTATGATATGGGTGATGAAGTGGATAATTTGACCTCTAAAATTGAATTTAATCAACAACAGGCAGCATAATTATTTGTCCATCATGATATTGAAAACATTAGTCTAGCAAGGATGAATGAAGTGGATGAAGAAATGGAGCAAGAAATCAACATGATTGAAGGGGAAAATGATTGTATGTACAGTTATTTATTTATTTAGCAACCACTTGTTTCATTTCTGCAGTCATTCATTATCATTGTTATATATATTTTATGTGTTAGTAATGGGCATCTGTTATCATTTTTAATTTTTTTCTGCATAATTTTTTTGAAATATATATTCTGAACTTAATTTTATTTGATTAAATGATAGGAATTCCAAGGAAGAAGCGGTATACTATTTCATCTAGTTATGCGACAGATGACGATCCATCTGGCTCCCTCCCTACGACATCTGAGGCACCAGCTTCCTACACTCCTACACCATCTACCCCTACACCATCTCTCACACCATCTTTAGATATCCCATTAGAGGGTGAGTCGTCGACTCCCCCTTCAGGAGCCTCAACAGTGGGGCAGCGACACGCCCATTCTAGTTCATCGCGGGCGTATTGGAGTGTCACTGTCATAGGTACAAATTTTAATTAAATAAATTTATTGAATTTTGTTTATACTAATTGTTTTCTCATTGAAGATGAAAAAAATACAACCGTGGAGAAAAACATAAAAAGTGCAGATGTTTGGAATATGACTGGCAAAAAGATAGTCGTGCCATTTGATTCTTATGGGGTCCCGACGGATGATGTTGTGGGGTTACTTGGCCAGATTCTAGGCCAGCTGGTAGCGGAGCCCATTTCCCTTCCTATTTCATATGATGATTGGAGACATATACCTCCAAGATGGAAAAATGAAGTTTTTGATTCTCAAATAAAGGTAAATTTATTACATTATGGTTTAATTGAATGTCATGTTACTAATATGTTCAAAATGAATTTCTGTATATAGATGTTCTTCCACTTCACAGTTGCTGATGTGATAGCACGGAAGTGGACGTTGAAAAATCTAGGTAAGAAATGGAAAGATTTAAAATGGAGATTGTGGTGTGATGTCAATGATACCTCGTTGACTATGTAACAAATGTATGAGAAGCTACCCAGTGGGGTACCGAAAGAACAGTGAAAAGTTTTTGTTGACAGACATCATGATGAGAAGCGGATGGTATTGAAATATATATTATTATATTATCCTCATTTTACATTTATACATGTATATTAAGAGGACATGAAATTGAATACATTACTATTAAATTGAATTTTATTTATTTCGGGATCTCTTAAGAAAGAATGCTTCAAACCGGACTAAGCAAGTCATCCCTCACACTGCGGGCTCAAAAAGATTTTCTAGAAGCTGAACGAAATTGGTAATCTTTTAATTAGTTTAAATATTTATAAGACAGTATTATCTGTTTAATATATTGAATTGTTGATTTATATTTTCTTAATGCAGTCACAGAGTTTAGGGCACAAAGCATCCCGAACTGAACTGTGGTTGGATGTTCACAAGAAATCAGATGGAAGTTTTGTTAATGAGCCTCCTAAAGAAGTTGGGGGTATGAAGTCAATTTTTTATTATAATAACTTATTATTAGTTTTTACTATGTTAATATATATTTATATTTTATTTATAGGTAAAAATTAAAGAAATATGGGATGTCAATCCTGTGCAGTCCTACTCAGTCTCCCAAGATGACCCGGTTGCTGAAGTCCTTGGGAAGGAGCATCCTAGTAGAGTGCGCGGGATGGGTTTGGGACCCGTACCATCTGAGATTTTTAGCAGGCCACCGGGGATGGCAGCTACATCTACTCCTAGCTTTAGTCAGCCCATACCCGGAGATGCTCAGAAATAGATTGTTTCTCTACAAAACACAGTTCACCAGTAGGGGGATCAGATATCTGCTTTGCAGAAAGAGTTGATTGAAATACTTCAGCATATGAGCAGACATACCCCCGGTGGTAGTGCATCAAATGGTGGTATGCAGGTAAATCACAAAAAATCAAAATTATTTATTTTGCTAACTTTCATTGGTTTTAAGTTTTAATATAAATATGTAACCGTGTTTAATTTTCAATATAATGTTCCTACAGGTGACAGCAGAAAGTGGTGATGAAGGTGGCAAGGGTGACGATGCATCATCGGACCATGAGTAGTTGTATTGTTCATGTGTTGAACAAATATGGGAACAGTTTCTTTTTATATGTAACATTTGGGGCACATAGTTGCCACCAAACATTTTCATGTCCTAAAATTTCCTTGATTTCTCATGTTTCCTTTTATGCGTTTTATTGATTTCTGATGTTTCTTTTTATGTCTTGATTTCTTGAGTGTGGTATACATCATTCTATTTAGGCCTGATTCTTTTAGATATTAGAGCATTGTAACCATCCCTAGTATATTATATAGATATTCTAATGGGCCTCAAGGGTGTTTAAACTAGTAGGGGTATAAATATACTCTTGAGTGTCAGTGGTTGGATATCCCCAATGGGATCAATTTTTAGATGCTTGAGTATAGAAAATAGGTAAAAACACTCTATATATCTTCTTGAGTACTCAAGGTCACATGTTAATAAAAATGAATATAGTGAACATGATACTCATAATGAAGTTCTAAGGTGATTTCTACTTTATGGTGGACATATTTATCCAAATCAATATGATAAGAGAAGAACGTGTTCTCATGATCTATTGAAAGGATAAAAAAGGTTGGATGTGAAATTATGGACCAATGGTTTTGCCATAGAATATTTTTATTTGGACAACCTATGGGGCATTATTCCCTATATATTACCATGAGTGTCATATAATGTCAGGATAGATCCATTTAGATGGTATTCCTGAAATAAGGTGTGAACCATCATGCACTCATTTTACAAGGGTAGGAGACAATGTATGTCAGGGTATGGGGAATATATATTCATAGAAATTGAGTCCTATGTATGACATAACAACTGTTTTCATGCCTCACCATTGTGTTCCTTATGGGTACTATCAGCTTGTTTTTGGTCTTGAACATAATTGGTGTATTTGGTGATTCAATTTTAATTGAAGGATGTGATGAAGGTATTGGAAAGGAAACACAGTGAAGAAACCCATCAATACATCATCAAATGTAAGAGTTCATAGTTTATCAATCCAATTCCATGTTAATGGATTCACATTAGGTTATCTATTTTTTGATGAGAACCTCCAATGGGATTCCATGTATATGAATATTTGGTATGGATGTCCTTTTAGAACTAAATTACAATGAAAGGTGTTCACTAGTGATTCATATACTATAGATTCTTCAAAATAGGTATTGGTAAAAGGTGTGAAATTTTGGGATCATCGAATATTCTTTGGGTGGAATCATTTGAATTATTGTTTTCCCTTATAGATTTATGATTTTTTAATGAATAATATCAAAATAATAGTGTTTAATGAGTTACCCATATTCCTATGATCTCTCTGAATCTGTGTAGATATGAAAATATATGATTTTTAGGTTAATCATACATATAATACATGTTTATGATTCATTTGTTTAAGGCCACATAGTTAGGAAATTATTCATTTTTCGCCATACAAAGAGGTCATAGGTGTTTACATTGTTGGGATCAGGCCCATGCGATGAGCATCATATGAATCTCTATAAATAGAATCATAACACACATAGTTTATTAATGATTAGTGGGATACATCATACCATTTATGTTCAATTTAAATAGAAATATTTCAAGAATATTAACTTTTTGTGAAGGGGAACACTTTGTGAAAGGTACATAGAAATAGATAGTGTTTTAATTTATCATGAGTTTCAATTTCAGTTTCATCTTGGTCTTCAATGACTAATTTGGAGAAGGTATGGTTGTGGATTACACCTATTAGAAGGCCCATATATTTTTTCAATATCATATATGTTGGTATGATGATAATGGATGAATGCTTAAGAGGCTGGTGCATACAACTTGAAGGTGGATATGATATTCATTTCTGGTTTGAATTGTCTTTCAGGGCAGGGGTGCAGCGGAAGCAATTTTTTTTTCTGGGCAGCTTTTAGAGGCGGTTTAAACCGCCACGAAATGTACATTGGTGGCAGTTTAAACCGCCGCTAAACCGTGAAAACCGCCACGAAATGTTAAAAAAAATTACATTTCGCGGGGGTTTTAACTGCCGCTACATAGTGGCATCGTAGGTTCTCATTCTGCGGCGGTTCACGTTACTTCAGCGGCGGTTTTATGGCCACTGGATTTGAGTTTATTCACGGCGGTTATAACCGCCGCGAATAAACTGATGTCAAGGGCTCGTAAAAACCGCCACCAAAATCAGTAAAACCGCCGCGAAATGAGGCACCTATAACGCTTTCCTTAAACTTCCGCAAAACGGAAATAACTGCCGCTAATAGATTGGTGACGCCGTATTAGGCAGCGGTTTCTGTAAACCGCCGCCAAACCATGTAGCGGCGGTTTAAACCGCCGTGAAACGCAATAAAAACCGCCGCTAAACGGCGATTCTCTTGTAGTGATTTTAGGAAAATTATTCATAAGTCATTTTTGACTTGTAGGAATCAGACACACCTCAATCCGATACATGATGTTCCCGATATGACTCAATGTGTCTGTTATCAGTTTAAAATTGACATTTTAGTTCAAAAAGTGTCACTCATTGAAAACCGAGCAAATGCGCTCAGATTGTCTTGATAATTTATGAAAACAATTCATAAGTCATTTGTGACGTGTAGTAATCGGTATCATGTCAAATCGACACACAATGTGACCATTATGAGTCAAAGTGCGTCTTTCCGGTTTAAAATGACATTTTAGTAAAAAATGACAAGTGACGTACTCAAAACCATGAAAACACACTCATATTTTTTTGATGCTTTATGAAAATGATCCATAAGTTATTTGAGACATCTAGGAATCATCCAAACCTCAATCCAATGTATGGTGTGACTAGTATGACTCCAATTTCATCTTTTCAATATATAAGTGTCATTTTAGTTTAAAATGCACATCACATCACCAAAACCAAGCAAACAAGCCTAGATTGTTCTCATCTTTATATCTGATATTACTTATTTAATTTCCTTATAATTTTTATCTTATACTTATTTAATTAATTTTTAGAGAGATAATACTTGAAGATGAACAATAAATGGTGTGACGTGTAAGAATCAACAATAACTTAATCTGATACACATTGTTCCTAGTATGACTCAAAGTTTAGTTTAAAATTAATACTTTTTGTTAATTTATTTCTTTATATTATTACTAACATAAGAATTGTTTTCTTATGCGTATGTGTTTTTTTCTCGAGCAAGGGTAGGGTCAAAAGATAAAGTAAGACTATTGTTTTGAATGTATGTAATTATTTGTACTTATTTAATTGTAAAAACCAATGTGTGAAATGTCTATAATATAGTGTGTGTGTGTGTGTGTGTGTTTTCTTGTATTTTTGTTCTGAATTTTATTTCATTTAAATTCTGTATGTGTACTTGATTTTTCTAATTTTGTAGTGTTTTTGGTGTTGCGGTGTGCTATTACAGCACACTACGCTGGTGTTGTAGTGTGTTGTTGCAGCATATTATAGTATGCCCCTTTATCAATGCTAAAAAAGTTGATAAAAGACTATGACTTTTAATCTCGCTTCAGTAGTTAGTGATTTTCTAACGCTGTTAAAGTCCATTTTTAGCACTGTTAAAGACCTATTTTGTAGTAGTGTCAGTAGGCCATCAAAAACAGTGTCTATAACAAATCCAATCAATAACAGTGTATGTGGTTGCACAAAGAAATAATTCCAATGCATAAATAAACAATTTATCACATTATTAAATATTCTCTATTTAACCACATAACCCCTCGGGTTCCTGAGGACACCCGAACTTCAATACCTGCTTCGGCCTATGCCGAAGTCTAATCTATTCCCAAGGGATATCACATTTAAATGTCTATGTTACCATTCTTAATACTTGGTTGAATGTTCAAGTTACCATTAAACATTTAATATCACATAATTGAATGATCATGTTATCATTCTTAATACTTGGATGAATTTCCATGTTACCACTCACTATTTAACAATACATAATTGAATGAGCATGTTGTCATTCATAACTTCAGACATTAGAATGGAAACGTTTCCATTCTTTATTTCTCAACTAAATGACCATGTTAACATTCATAAATTCACAATCGAATGATCATGTTACCATTCATCAACACATAATTAATTCGACAATTAATTATCCACACCAATTCCATTACTAATTCAACAATTAGTTAGACACAACAGTTCCATTAGTTAACTCAACAATTATGTAATCATATCAATAACAATAATTAATTCAACAATTAATTAATTACATCAATTTCTATAGTTAATTCAATAATTAACTAATCACATAAATTACTCTAGTTAATTCAAAAATTAACCAATCACATCAATTACTCTAGTTAATTCAACAATTAACTAATCATGTCAATAATATTAATTAATTTGACAATTAACTAATCACATCAAATACATTAATTAATTCGATAATTAATTAATCACTTCAATTTTATTAGTCAATTCAACAATTAACTAAACACGTTGATTACTCTAGTTAATTCAACAATTAACTAATCACATCAATAGTATTAATTAACTTGAAAATTAATTAATCACATCAAATATATTAATCAATTCAACAATTAATTAATCACTTCAATAAAATTAGTCAATTCAATAATTAACTAATCAAGCCAATAGTATTAATTAATTTGACAGTTAATTAATCACATCAAATACATTAATTAATTCAACAATTAATTAATCACTTCAATTCTATTAGTCAATTCAACAATTACCTAAACACATCAATTACTCTAGTTAATTCAACATTTAACTAATCACATCAATAGTATTAATTAATTTGACCATTAATTAATCACATCAAATATATTAATCAATTCAAAAATTAATTAATCACTTCAATAATATTAGTCAATTCAACAATTAACTAATCACACCAATAATATTAATTAATTTGAAAATTAATTAATTGCATCAAATACATTAATTAATTCAACAATTAATTAATCACGTCAATCTCTTCAATTAATTCACCAATTAAATTTTCACGTCAATTCCATTAATTAATTCCACAATTAATTAATCACTCTCATCAATCCCATTATTTAATTCACCCATTAAATAATCACATTATTTCCCTTAATCAATTCATCAATTAATTAATCTCATCAATCCCATTATTTAATTTGACAATTAAATAATCACATTACTTTCATTAATTAATTCGTCAATTAATTAATCTCATGAATCTCATTAATTAATTCTACAATTAATTAATCATCTGAAATCATATATCTTCATATCTCATAATTAATATACCATTAATCATCTCAACTCATATATCTTGATACCTCATAATTAATCTACAATTAATTATCTCAACTCATATATGTTGATATCTCATAATTAATCTACCATTAATTATCTCAACTCATATATCTTGATATCTCATAATTGATCTACGATTAATTATCTCAACACATATATCTTGATATCTCATAATTGATCTACCATTAATTATATCAACTCATATATCTTGATATCTCATAATTTACCTACCATTAATTATCTCACCTTGTATATCTTTATATGTCGTAATTATTTCATCAATTAATTATCTCAAACCAATTATCTCAATATCTCATAATTAATTTCCCGATTAATTATCTAAATCACAAATCCCAAAATCTCATAATTAATCCTCCAATTAATTGTCTAATTGGACAACCCCTCAATCTCATAATTAACTTCCCAATTGATTATCTAAATGGACAGCCCTTTAATCTCATAATTAACTCCCTAATTAATCATTTATTTCAACAATAATCCAATTTATCAATTGGCCATTATCTAAATCACAAATCTCTAAATCTCACAATTAATCCTCCAATTAATAATATGAATATCACATAATTAATTCTACAATTAAATATCCCTAATTTATGATATCAATATCCTATAACTATGTCTATAATTAACTGTTCTTGAATCCCACAATTTCACAATTCCTTCATAAATAAATTTACATGAATTAATTAATTAATAAAGAACTTCAAGAACTTCAATTGCTAAATAACTCTAGCAATTCTTCAATTGCATACACTTAATCAAAATCACGATTATGAGAATTTAAGATTAGACCACCTGGCTCAATTCGTCGAAGAATAATAGCCCAATGGAAATCCTTAAAAATTGTGCGACACAACGACGTAGATCTAGATCTGAATCTCAAAACCCTAAATCAAGATTAAATAAAATCATGATCTTGTAAATCTAGATCTAGATCTAGAATCATAGATCTAGATCTAGAATCATAGATCTACATCTAGAATCATAGATCTAGATCTAGAATCATAGATCCAGATCTTGTCCAATACACTAGATTATATCACTGAAAGAAAGCGGAAAGAATGAGGGAAGAATGAGGGAAGAACGGGAGAAGAATTCACTTACCAGGAGAGAAACGGACTTCGATTCAGGCTTCGATTCGCAATGAATGGAGGTCAGGAGGGCCTGAAATTCATTTGGAGAGTTCCAAAAACATGAAAGACCTCTTGGGTTGAATTGGGGTCAAAATGGGTGAGTTTTGGGGGTTCGGGTAATTTAAAAATTAATTTTTTGGAGACTTTAATTTTCACGCACAGTCTGTTGGGCAGCAGCGCATGATTTCTCCTAACTGTGTGCCTCTTTTATATAGTTGTACAATATCTCTTAAGAGAGCACATGGTTAGACAAACCGTGCACCAACCGTGAAAATCCCTATTGTTCAGGGTTGCACGGTTTGCTGTCCTGGGGCGCACGGTTTGCCCTAACCATGCACCAACCGTGCACTACCCCTCTTTCTTCCATTTTTTTCAAATTTACCCCAAAAAACACACCCCAAAATAAAACCCAATTGAAAAGTACATAATACAAGGAAAAATAATACATTTAATCAAGCTCGAGACTTCTCTAGAAAAGGTTGGGATCTTATAAGGCCTTCGACGGAAAAATTATGTGAAAAAACCACATCCCCCTGGAATACATCTCCGGTCATGAAAACTCCATGTGAGGGAGAGCCTTCGAACCATCTCTTGAGTATTCCATGGTTTATGTCCCAAAGAGAGGACCATTTTTGCAATACTGGAAAATTCACAAATCTTAAATCTGTCACGGATGAGATCTTGATTGACACGGATGATGGCCGAATTACCTTGTTTGAAGATTATTTTGACAACCCCATCATTTCCAAAAGTAGAGAAAAGAATAGAGGCTTTGCACGGTTCAGATCCGCGAGGAGCCGAGATTTTCGTCGTCCCCACTTTCAGGGTCACGACAGGCTTGTATGAGTCAAAAGGACCTGGAGTGAGGAATGATTCTGCTATCGATGCCCTGTTTGAAGAAGCTGACACCAGTGAACCCTAATCGCCATCAGGAGAAGCCGAGAGCTCCCATCGACCACCCATCCTTCATTCATATTGATATTATGAAGTAATACCGTAAATCTAATGATAGAATATATATATATATAGATATATATATATACACACACATACATACATACATGCAAATATATGTACTATTGTTATAGAGGTTTCCAACATGTGTGCATGTGTGTGAAGGCGTGTATGGGTGTGGGTGTGGGTGTAGGTATGGGTGTGTGAATTCATGTTTGCGCGCGCCTATGTTGGTATATGTGAAGGTGATAAAAAGTCTCTATATTGATGTGTGTGTCTGTACATTTCACATATATACTTATTTTTAATATTTTGTAATATAAATTGTAAAACAATCATGGATACTGGTTGACTTTCAAGGGCGTTAAATCAAACACAGATTAATGTTTGCTTTTATCAATTATTAGTTTTAACACCGATAAAATTCACTTTTATCAATCTTTAATCAAAGTGTGGATAAAAGCTGGCACTTTTTTCTATGTTTGCTGGATTAGTGTTCCGAATAACAAAAAGCCTTTTTTTAGAGAAACGGAGAGAATGTATGTGAAATAGTGACTGAAAAGAGTTAGGCGTGCCGGTATTTATTAATGATTTTTTTTGTTATATGGATTTGATTTCGATGGCAATAAGTCGTTGATATTACAATTACTGACGTGGCAAAAAGTTGTTGACAAAGGTGTTTTTTGGATTGGACGCAATTAGCCAGAAGTTAATCTTCACGCCCGCTGCAGCTCCTCTTGTTCGTTGGTGGTAGGCCAACAATCTCACATCCTGGGTCTGCCCCCATGACCATTGAGGGGAGGCGGTGCTATCTCTGAATAAACAAACATCAATCAAAGGGGGCAGTTGGCGACTTCATGATTTGTCATCCCATATTTCATTTGTCATCCCATATTTCATGTGTTAAAAATCATTAATATTTATAGAGATGATTAGAGCGAGTATCTTCTATCAATAAATAAACAAAGACAAACAAATCATTTCATCCATCATATTCAACAAAAAAATATATATATGTATTTTAAAATAAAAAATAATAATTCATTGGATTCTATACCATCAAACAAATAAAGTGATCAATTAATGTTGCAATAGCTTCAAACAATACAGACACTACTTGAATAAAATTTTCTCACCGATCAACTTGTTTTTTAAAAAACAATCACTGATAAAGATCTGCATTGTACACCCAAGGAAACACTAATAAATGACCCTCCCTTTATCAATGCTTTTTATGAAGTGGTGATAAAGATGGGGTAGACTAGTGTATCTTTTATTAGACCTAAAAAAATACTGATAAATGATTCTCTTTATCAACCCTTGTTTTTAGCACCGATAAAGGGTACTCCAACATCTCATTTATCGGTGTTTTTTTAGTAATGATAAAATTTGTCCTTCAAAATAAACACTATCAATATTATTAAATATATTATTTTAATATATGAATATATTGATATAAATATAATATATTAACTACTAAATATGTATTTACACTATATATATAATACATTTACTTAAATATGATTTATAAAATAATTAATGATTAATATTAATTAAAAATTTGCTTATTAATAGTGCGTAATCAATATTTAATAACAATTGGGCAATATATAATATTAATTAATCAATAAATATCCAAAGAGAAGTTTAAAATAGGACTTGAACATCAAATAGTCATTACTTTTGATTCATGCGTCCTTTTAGACTCCATGAGGTGTCAATCCGAATGCATTTTGCTCAGTTTTGAGCATGTCGGTTGTTTTTTAATTAAAATTAATGTCAGTTTTGAATAAAAAGACGCACTTTGAGTTATACTAGTCACACCATGCATCAGATTGAGGTGTGACTGATTCATACACATCTCCATTGACTTATGGATTGTTGTCCTAAATTACCAAAACAATCTGAATGCGTTTGCTTAGTTTTGACTATGTCAATTATTTTTTTCACTAAAATTAATGTCAATTTTGAATAAAAAGACGCACTGGGAGTCATGCCGGTCACACCGTGCGTCGTATTGAGGTGTAACTGATTTTTATACATCTCAAATGACTCATGGATCGTTGTCCTAAAGTATCAAAACAACACGACTACAAATAGTGGCATTAGCGACCGCCTATGGCGGTCGCTGTTGGCCCGACGCTAAAGGCCATTAGCGACCGCCATAGGCGGTCCCTATAGGCCCCATCAAGAGTATCAACATCAGCTGGTTGTGCATGATGTTTCAAACTACCTTATTGCTTGATGAAGTGTTCAAAATAGCGACTATTTTGAATATATAGATGCACTAATCCATGGGTGTTGTCATTGTCCATCTTATAAATAATATGGACGGGAGCAACTACACTAGCATAGTTGATCAAACCAATATATAGACAGATGGATAGATAGAGCGGCTGGTGAAGATGATCAAGCCATGTTCATTTATCATGTAAACTATGCTAATAGGATAGGATCTTATAAGTCTCTTGAATAAAGTGATGGTGAAGCTGCACTAATTCTTACTACATGTCTATATGGGGAAGGCTCTATTTCATATTTTGGGGCCATTCAAAGTGACAAAACTACTAATAGATATTGGGAAAGAGCAACATCATATTGTGTTCTGGTGACTGTAGATGATGATATACTGTGAGAAATCTACCTTCACCAAATGATTTTATATGGCTAATAACTTGTCTTTCCTACTCCTGGATATCTTCATACTCTTGGGGAGTACAATTCTGATCTTAAGGTCACTATGGGATGAACCATTCACAAAGGGAGTGGGTTACTAGAAATCCACATAAAATACCAACAAAACCCAATGTTCCCAAATCACCAGATCATCCATGACCATCAGCTGCACAGAAACTCAAAATCAATTATATAATGAGTAAAAAATATGTTCTATAATGATCCATCTAATGATGTTGAGAAGAGGACCTCTCCAATGATGAGAAGCATAGGAAACATCCTAAATAACTAGTACTCGAGTCCTCTTAGATACCTAATAGAGGGTCTAATGACATTCCTTGGACTATTAATTTCCTGCACACTAGCAAAGACATGAATGGATGGATGGACATGGACAAACAGATGGATGGATAAATGGACTGATGAACTAATGAACAATTAAAAATACAACTTGCAAAAAATTGTTGAATAGAAAAGAAAGATAGACACATTGATGGGTAGAAAAAAATTCACATACACTGATAAAAAATTGAATGAACAGTGGAAAAATAATATACACACAAAAAATGACAAATGGAATGATATAAAAATAGAAATAATGATGATATAAAAATAGACCAATGAAAATATGCATGGATGGATAGACAGATCATTGGAAAGACATGTAGACAAACTAGGAAACAAAAAAACCTATGGATGAACCCACTCGTGAACAGATTGATCATTCAACATACACAAAGTGATGGACAATCAAATAAATGGATAAATAGATAGATGGGTTTGTGGGAAAATGGATAGATATAGATTGAAAAACATGCATATATATAGACACACACACTCCCACAGACAAGCACACAGATAAAGACATGCATACAGGCTGATCATATAGACAAACAAAATGAGATATGTAAAGATAAATTGAACATGACAGACACACACACAATGACATACTATAAGATAGGTAGGATAGGAAAAGATAGGATAGAAAATAAAAAAATAGAGATTATGAAATTTCACTGCATCCTGAGAAGCGGACTGGGTGGAAGGTGGAGGTTGGGAAGCAGTTTGGGAATGAGGGAAACCACAATACAGTTGGGGATGCTATTTTAGAATGGGGTATACATTCCAACCACATCTATTTGTTAGGGGGTCCTGTGGAGGAGAATAACCTAAGTCCAAACTATTATAAAAGGGGATGGATAAAGATAGTGGGGGGTTAGCGAGAATGTAATGGCTCAACGATAATGGAGTTAGACGTGTGTACAGTTTCAAATTGAAGATGCAGTGTTGTATGGTTGCATGAATATGCATAGGATCAACCTTTAGAAGGAAGATGAATATTTTTTTTAAAGTTGCATGTTGAATAGAGTATCAAAAGATGTGAAAATATTGTATTGGAAGAAGATGAAGTTAGGATTTTTGATCTTACCCAAAGTATATAAAAATCAATGGGGTATGAAGGCACATATATCATGAAACATCATGATAAATAGATCATGCATATATCAATGTGAGTTCATTTTTTCGAATATATGTATAATAGCCTTGAACAATGAATCTTGATGAATCAAAAAACCTAAAATTTCGATCTACCAGAAGGAGAAGCGAACTTCCACAATGAGGGGTACTAACACCTAACACATATAAACATGTAATAGGATTAAAAAAACAGAATGAAAAAAAGAGAAGAAATAGTAACATAAACACTAATAGAGTTAGAAGATAGAAAGGATAAAATAAACACGGTTTCATATTAACACATAATAGATGAACACTTATTAAATTGAATTAAATAGTGTAAAACATGGAAAAAAAGATTAAAATCAGTGAAGAAACAATCTACAAAGTGGAGTTTTATTTACAGAATAGAGTGCACCAACAACAAGAAGAGTCCACCTATGAGGGAAATGCTCAAAAAAGGGATCTATGCATTATCTAAATAATAGAGATAGAAATATTGGTTACTAGCCTATGTACATAACAACCTCATAAGGATCTTCTTTCCATAGCAAAGGATATTTCAATAAATTTTGCACTGACGATCTTTTCATTAAGCGCTTCAAGGTGTCCTACTTTTCACCTTAAGTTGGGCTTCCTATAGTTATCCTTGGATGTGGGTTATCATTGCAGTTGGGATTCAGTGCCAAGTCATGGATTAATTTGGATTGCTACAACTTCATTTGGAATGTTTCTATCTATGAAAATAAAAGTTCCATAGTGTCATAGAAGAAATGCATCAAACCCATAGAGTTTAGTGGACATAGCATTAAAAAATTAAGCTTCTTCAACGGGTCTCTCATTTCTAGCTACATATGGCATCTTCTATAGTAACCAAATGATTCATTTACATTTATGAATCAAAGGTTTATTGACATGCTTCTAAGAAGAAAGTTTTTCTACATGGGATCTTCTATTTGGATGACTATTAGAGGCTATTAGAGATCCATTATGCCACAGGATAAATGGTTTCCATACAGGTAGTCTCATCTGAATTTGTAGACCACAAATTGGATCTACAAACCCATTACCTCTACATGGACATTACCTTCACATGGATAGTTCCACCAGAGTTGGAAAATATTTCTATTGCAGACGCAGTTGATCATCTTGATCAGATTAAAGATCTTATCCCCATGGATTATGCTAAGCTGATCTAAAGTTATGTCTTTAATGACTATGACCACTACTTTTAGATGCCAGATCGGTTAGGAAGACTCAATACTAAGCTATTGTATACCCATATTTGTGGAAATATAGTAAGGCCTCCTTGTTGGATTAATAGATTCAAGAATAATATCATTATGTCATCAAGATTTATTTTAATATGGGGGATCTGGAACAAATTATAAATTTCATCGCAGAGAACATATAATGTTCAAGAGATTAAGATAAATTTGATCCAATGGAATCGTCTAAATGATTTCAGTGAGTTAAATTAGATGTTAGGAAATAATCACAAAATGATTGTAGTGAGTAAAATTTGCAGAATAAAATGATTGAAATTTAAAATTCAAAACCACTGCAATGCTATGAAAATAGGGTTACTTATTTTGGACTTAGAGAAAATGGGGGCGGCAGATACCAGAGAAATTGGGTGTGTCCATAGTGATGGGATTGACTTGATTCGATGGAAGCTACAAGCAGGAGAAGGTGCTTACCAAATCATCTAGATCATTAATTGTCAGAATCAATGGGGAGAATTGCTGGAGGAAGTGCAATGAAATTGGAGATAAAAAACCAGAGAAGCCCTACCAAATCATGAGAACATTATTTCTAGAATTACATCTTGGATAAAATTGAACACCAACATTGGGACCATAATTATATAACCTCACAATTAATGGAAGTATATAAAAAACACAAAAACACACATATATGAAGAATACATATAATTTTAGTCCCATGTTTCATGACATTGGCATATATATGTTATATATATATAGAATATAAAAGTTGGAAAAAAGGGGAGAAATTGGAATACAAAACATATATATATCTTGTATATGCAAAGAATATATGCAGAAAACATATATACAGAGAATATATATATGTTTCGGCGAGTAAAATTAGGGATTTACCTAGCCACAATCAAAGTTGTATGCCTTTGAGGGGATGAAAAAATCTGTGGATGGTAGAGTATGAGTCGAGCTACGTCGGAAGGGAAGAAGAATAACAACCGATAAACAGAGAATGGTTTGAAAATTCAAAACCTTAAAACCAAAATTAGGGTTTACATAATAGGGAGATAAATCTGAAATTAGGGATTACCTGAGGGGATAGTGATGATTGTAGGCAGAGGCCAGATTATGGGCGATGGTAGAGAGGAGCTGTGGTGCCTCCGGTAGGGGGTGTGGCGATCAGGTATGGTGAGGCAGTGCAAATGAGAGTGCGACAGTGACAGGCGAGGTGAGACAGCGTGAGGGCAGCGATGAAGGGAGAAAACCGAGGTGATGGTGGGCGAGGGAGATGGAGGGGGGGGGGGGGATGCGGTGGCATCGAGGCGAGGGTTTGCGAGGGAAGGACGTCGAAGATGGGAGAGGTTGAGCGCAAGGAGGGTTGGGTTGGGGAGAGATAGGTAGAATTTTTTAAAATTAAAGCGAGAGACCGCTTGAAGTGATCACTAATAGTCCCCTTTAGTGACTACCAATGGCGGTCTCCCGTTCCAAGAGGCACATTTTCTATATTTTCTAATTGTGCAATCAAAATGTGTTTCCTCGGTTTTGAGTACACCATTTGTGTTTTTTTACTAAAAGGTTATTTTAAACTGGAAATGCATACATTGAGCCAAATGGGTAGCATCGTGTGGGGGTTTGACATGAGACTGACTCATACACATTATATATGAATTATGAATCATCGTACCAAATTATCAAAAAACATTCGAGCACATTTTCTCGGTTTTTAGTGAGTAACATTTTTTTGTATTAAAATGTAATTTTAAACTGATAACGTACACTTAGAGTCATACTGGTCACATCGTATGTCAGATTGAGGTGTGACATATTCCTACATGTCACAAATGACTCATGGATAGTTTTCCTAAAGTACCAAAACAATTTGAATCAGTTTGCTCAGTTTTGAGTACGACACTTGTGTTTTTTTACTAAAATGTCATTTTAAACTGGAAACACACACTTTGAGTCATACATGTGGAATCATGTGTGATTTTTACATGAGACTGATTTATACACATCACAATTTAATTAGGAATAGTTTTCCCAAATTATCATGATAATCGGAGTGCGTTTTCTCGGTTTTCAGTGAGTGATACTTTTTTGTATTAAAATATTAATTTTAAACTGACAACGGAAACTTGGAGTCATACCGGTCACAACATGTGAAGGATTGTGGTGTGTCTAATTTTTACACGTCACAAATGACTTATAGATCATTCTCCTAAAGTATCAAAATAATCTGAATGCGTTTTCTCAGCTTTGAGTATGTCAGTTGTTTTTTTTCCACTAAAATTAATGTTGATTTTGAAAAAAAGACACACTTGGAGTCATACTGGTCACACTGTGTGTCAGATTGATGTGTGGATAATTTATACAAATCCCAAATAACTCATGTATCAGTTTCCTAAATTATCAAAACAATCAAAATGCGTTTCCTTGGTTTTTAGTACGCCACTTGTGTTTTTTTACTAAAATGACATTTTAAACTAGAAACATGCACTTTAATCCATACAGGTGGGCATCGTGTGTGGGTTTGACATGATATTGATTCATAAATTTCACAAATGAAATATGAATTTTTGTCCAAATTATCAAGACAATCCGAGCGTGTTTGCTCAGTTTTTAGTGAGTGACATTTGTTTTGTATTAAAATGTCAATTTTAAACTAATAACGGACATTTGGAGTCATACCAGTCACACCATGCATCATATTGAGGTGAGACTAATTCCTAAACAAGAAAAATGATTCATGGATCATTGTTCTAGAGTAACAAAATAATCCTAATGTGTTTTCTCAGTTTTGAGTACACCACTTGTGTTTTGTACTAAAATGTCATTTTAAATTGGAAACACGTACTTTGAGTCATACAGGTGGTATTGTGTGTGAGTTTGAAATGATGATTATTCCTACACATAAAAAATTAATAAGTAATCATTGACCCAAATTATCAAGACAATTTGAGTGTGTTTTCTTGATTTTTAGTGAGTGACACTTTTTTATATTAAAATGTCAATTTTAAACTGATAACGGACACTTGGAGTCATACCAGTCACATCGTGTGTCAATTTGAGTAAGTCAAATTCCTACACATAAAAAATGACTTATGGATTGTTTTAGTAAAGTACCATAACATTCTGAACACATTTTCTCAGTTTTGAGTACGCCAATTGATTTTTTCTCTAAAGTTAATGTCAAATTTGAATAAAAAGACGCACTTGGAGTCATATTGGTCACACCATGCATCAAATTGAGGTGAGTATAATTTATACATGTCCCAAATGACTCATGGATCATTTTTCTAAAATATCTAAATAATCAAAATGAATTTCCTCAATTTTGAGTATGCCACTTGTGTTTTTTTACTAAAATTTCATTTTAAATTGGAAACACAAACTTTGATCCATACATGTGGAATCGTGTGTGGGTTTTACATGATAATAATTCATACACATCATAAATTAATTATAAATTTTTGTCCGAACTTATCAAGACTATGACATCCCACCTTTTTATTACATAACTTTTCATTACATTTTACAAACAGAGAATCTTTAAAGTCTAGTGTCTTGGAAATAAGGAACATAATACATGAAAACAACATAAAACATTTTTCTAATACACTTGTAAGGCTTCATAATAGGTTCATCCTAAGTAAAATTAATTCATCTTATAACCTGGAGACATACATCAAAGGAAAGGGTGAGCAGAAGGCCCAATAAAGAAAACAAGGGAATGAGTTTACTTGTGATATCAATAAGAACTTGATAAAAACATAAAGACATGAGAAATGGAAGTATAGACATATCATAATGAAAATAACTCGAAACATAAATTTCATATGTATCTACAACATTTCATTTATAAATTCATGAACATATCACCAAGGTACAACCTCGAGGTGTCATAAAAATTACCAAGGTTATTCACCAAGGTATCGTGAAACTTGTCATCTCTAGAGATAAATTCTTTACCCAATGCATTGGATCGCTATCAGGGCACACCCATAATATGTATTTATTTTCATGTGATCAACATATATAATAATCAAACATTTCATAAATATCCCATATAGAATAAAATAAATGGGATTCATTTCAAAATCGGGACGTTTTAAATGTGCTTTAAAAATAAGATCGTTATGTCATTTATAACCCATAGAAAGGGAGTGAGGGTTATATGTATGTCAATTCCAGAATATAATATATAATTTTTGTGTATTTCTGATCTCCCATAAAAATGAAATAGGTATGGGTATTCACATAAATAAAACAAGAGAATTTTATGAGAGAAAGAGAGAGAAATTTGAGATGAAATTTCTACAGCATAACAGATATATAACTTGGTTTTAGAAAACAATAAAAAGAGAGGGGACAAGGGTCACCCAATAATAAATAACTTATTATAAATTAGGGGTAAATAATAAAATAAATAATATCATTTTATGGTTATTTGAAGAAAATACCTTATGAAAATGAAACTCGAAGGAAGAGAGAATATGTGATTTCTTTTACAAAAAATTCGGCAGCCGAACGACGTCACATAACAATTAAAAAAAATAAAATTATGAGAGAAGAAAGGGTCTCTAATAATTTGGACATTAAGTGTATATTAATAATTATATTGTAGAACATACCACCATATAATAAAATGGAAACTAGAAGACATAACATACAGGATGTCATGACTTAAAAGAGGTGGGTGAAAGGATCCATTACCTTGAAGAGTAACTTTGAAAGCTTAAAGGTCGGGACATTGGTAGGATTGATGGAACCTTGGGAGGATTATAGAGAGATAAAGGAAGAGTTTGGATGAACTTAAAAGTATTTTAGTGAAGAGGAAGTGTGAGCTTGGGTGGGTTTATATAGGAAATGAGAGGGAATTGTTTATTATTTTGGTTTGGGACACCTCACATTAAACTAAACAAAACCACAAACCATCCCATGGTTTTTGCCCATGGTTTCTTCCAAAGGGGAGTGAAAAATGGTATTTAATAAGTTAAATGGCCTAAATTTCTAAAATAATAGGGTTGATTATGTGGAGGTGAGTCACACTCTCAAGGAAAACAATTTAAAAAGACAAAATGTTATATAAGTCTTGGAGGGTCCACAAAAGCTTTGTAAAATAAAAAAACCTAAAATTACATTATTTTATTGGTAAAACATATATTGGCCGAAAATATAGTTTATAGTATTTTATTACATCACTATTGGGTCATTATGATGTCATAAAACACATTATATATTTATATGGTATTTAATTTTTACCCAAAAACTTGACTGTCTCAGAAAATTATGAAAAATTCACCGTTGGATAATTTCAACGCCCCGATTCCAAAAATAATATTCATTTTATCTAAATAATTTTTTAAATATCTTAATTTTCACTTTTAAAATAAAAACCGACATTTATCGAAAATTCATGGGTTTTGACAAAAAATGGCTTTCAAACCTTAATAAAAATTACAATTGCATTCATAAAATTACACGATCATTTATATATAATAAAAATTAATTTAATAATAATAATAATATTTTATTAAAATATTATTTAATTGAAAATCCATTAATTCATCAAAATAGATTTCTTAGTTGAATATTTAACTAAAAATATTATTCTTGCTTTAAAAACTATTTACAAAGTAACAATAATAAAATGAAAGTACATTCATTATTATATACAAAAATAATGTACATAATCACAATACTAGGGTCTTGTTACATAACCCCTTAAAACACCCGCATAAGACCTTAGGGTAAGGTGCGCGATGATGATAGACTCTTGGGGTGGCTCGGATAACATCATTTGAGTGGTAATTTCTATCAACTTCTATTTCTCCCATAGGCGGTTCCGCTCGAGCTTAACATATTCAAGCTTGGATTGGGCTTGGTAAAGAGCGAAGCCCAAAGACGCAACCTCCTTTCCGAGCTCTATTAAATGGGCTTCATACAGGGCAAGTCTACTAGATGAGGCCATCACTTCCTTTGTCTGAGTAAAAAGAATTTGTTAAGGCCCTATATTTATACTAATCATGTGATCACTGTTCAATGGATATATTAGAAATGGTCACAATTCTTAGTGGTATTTTAAAATCCAAAAACATAAAACAAAATAAGTACATATGTTGTATAACTATTTTACATATTTAATTAGATCAAGAGGGATTTTCATTTACAAAAGTTTGGGTCGTTACAATCTTCCCCCCTTAAGAAATTTCATCCTTGAAATTTTAACTTATACCCTAAGAAGAGAAAAGGTGTGGATAATTCTGCCTCATAGACTCCTCTAGTTCCCACATGGATTCTTCGCATTTGTGGCTCCTCCACAACACCTTAACAGGGTTGGTAGTCTTGTTGCGTAGAACCTTGTCTCTACGATCTAATATCTCCACTGGCAGCTCCTCATAAGAGAAGTCATGTTCCAGTTGTACCACCTATGGGTTTAGTACATGTGAAGGGTCAGGTATGTACTTCCTCAAGAGGGATACATGGAAAACATCATGAACTTGTGCAAGATTTGGAGGAAGTGAAATCCGATAGGCCACTGATACCACACGATCAAGGATTTCATAGGGGCCAACATACCTAGGGATAAGCTTTCTTTCTTCCCAAACCTCATGACTCTATTCCAAGGTGAAATCCGAAGAAAGACTTTGTCACCAAAATCAAACTCCAAGTACCTTAAATGGTTGTCAGCATATCTCTTTTGCCGACTCTGAGCAGCCTTAATGTGTGGTTGGATGGCGTGGACTTTTTCTATCATCTCTTGTACAAGATCAAGCCCAAGAAGCTTTCTCTCACTAGTTTCATCCCAACAAGTAGGAGTTCTAAATCTCTTCCCATATAGAGCTTCATAAGGTTCCATTTGAATGCTTGATTTGAAGCTGTTGTTGTAAGAGAACTCAACTAAAGGGAGATGTTGATCCCATCCACCTTTAAATTTCATTGAGCATGTTCTCAGCATGTCCTCGAGTGTTTGAATAGTCATTTCAGATTGGCCATCAGTTTAGGGGTGATAGGCCGTACTGAAATTCAATTTAGTGCTCAGAGCTTGTTGAAGAATTTTCCGAATTTTGATGTGAACCTTGGATCACGATCAGATACAATAGAAAGTGGAACTCCATGCAACCTTACCACTTCCTTCACGTAAATCCTGGCAAGTTGATCAAGAGAGAAATCTTCCCAAATGGAGATAAAATGGGAAGTCTTGGTGAGATGGTCCATAATAACCCATATTGAATTGTTTCATTTTAAAGTTCTTGGGAGACCAGTGACAAAGTCCATAGTGATATTGTCCCACTTCCATGCTGGTATGGGTAGTGGTTGCAATACCCCTTTAGGAAGTTGTCTCTCTGACTTCACTTGCTGACATACCAGGCACCTTGAAGTGCAGTAAACAATCTCCCTTTTCATATTATCCCACCAATAATGATCATGGAGGTCCCTATACATTTTTGTGCTCCCATAATGTATAGAGAAAGTAGAGATATGAGCTTCATCCATCAGATCGTTTTTTATTTCCGGAATAGATGAAACACATAGTCTTGTACAAAATTTCAGTACACCTTCTTGATCAATATTGAACTCAGGAAACTTACCATCCTTCACAGCCTCAAACTTCTTCTATAACAAAGGATATTCTTTCTGATCTTTCTTGATCTTCTCTAGTAATAACAGTTTAAAAATCATTTGGGTTAGGGTTGATGATGTCCCTTACCTTATAATTCCCATGTCTAACTTTACTAGGTCATTGATCAAAGGATATTTCTGAATCCTCATTAGGGAAATAACAACTGGGTCTTTCCTACTTTGTGCATAAACAACTTTGTTTACTCTTCTGGGATGATAATGAATTGAACAATCATAGTCATTAAGAAGTTACAACCATCTCCTTTGTCTCATGTTCAATTCCTTTTGTGTGAAAATATACTTAAAAATTTGATGGTATGTGTATATATCACATTTCTCCCAATAAAGATAGTGCCTCCACATCTTTAGAGAAAAAACGACTTTAGCTAGCTCCAGATCATGCGTAATATAATTCTGTGGATGGTAGAGTATGAGTCGAGCTACGTCGGAAGGGAAGAAGAATAACAACCGATAAACAGAGAATGGTTTGAAAATTCAAAACCCTAAAACCAAAATTAGGGTTTACATAATAGGGAGATAAATCTGAAATTAGGGATTACCTGAGGGGATAGTGATGATTGTAGGCAGAGGCCAGATTATGGGCGATGGTAGAGAGGAGCTGTGGTGCCTCCGGTAGGGGGTGTGGCGATCAGGTATGGTGAGGTAGTGCAAATGAGAGTGCGACAGTGACAGGCGAGGTGAGACAGCGTGAGGGCAGCGATGAAGGGAGAAAACCGAGGTGATGGTGGGCGAGGGAGATGGAGGGGGGGGGGGATGCGGTGGCATCGAGGCGAGGGTTTGTGAGGGAAGGACGTCGAAGATGGGAGAGGTTGAGCGCAAGGAGGGTTGGGTTGGGGAGAGATAGGTAGAATTTTTTAAAATTAAAGCGAGAGACCGCTTGAAGTGATCACTAATAGTCACCTTTAGCGACTACCAATGGCGGTCTCCCGTTCCAAGAGGCACATTTTCTATATTTTCTAATTGTGCAATCAAAATGTGTTTCCTCGGTTTTGAGTACACCATTTGTGTTTTTTTACTAAAAGGTTATTTTAAACTGGAAATGCATACATTGAGCCAAATGGGTAGCATCGTGTGGGGTTTTGGCATGAGACTGAATCATACACATTATATATGAATTATGAATCATCGTACCAAATTATCAAAAAAAATTCGAGCACATTTTCTCGGTTTTTAGTGAGTAACATTTTTTTGTATTAAAATGTCATTTTAAACTGATAACGTACACTTAGAGTCATACTGGTCACATCGTATGTCAGATTGAGGTGTGACATATTCCTACATGTCACAAATGACTCATGGATAGTTTTCCTAAAGTACCAAAACAATTTGAATCCGTTTGCTCAGTTTTGAGTACGACACTTGTGTTTTTTTACTAAAATGTCATTTTAAACTGGAAACACACACTTTGAGTCATACATGTGGAATCATGTGTGATTTTTACATGAGACTGATTTATACACATCACAATTTAATTAGGAATAGTTTTCCCAAATTATCATGATAATCGGAGTGCGTTTTCTCGGTTTTCAGTGAGTGATACTTTTTTGTATTAAAATATTAATTTTAAACTGACAACGGAAACTTGGAGTCATACCGGTCACAACATGTGAAGGATTGTGGTGTGTCTAATTTTTACACGTCACAAATGACTTATGGATCATTCTCCTAAAGTATAAAAATAATCTGAATGCGTTTTCTCAGCTTTGAGTATGTCAGTTGTTTTTTTTCCACTAAAATTAATGTTGATTTTGAAAAAAAGACACACTTGGAGTCATACTGGTCACACTGTGTGTCAGATTGATGTGTGGATAATTTATACAAATCCCAAATAACTCATGTATCAGTTTCCTAAATTATCAAAACAATCAAAATGCGTTTCCTTGGTTTTTAGTACGCCACTTGTGTTTTTTTACTAAAATGACATTTTAAACTGGAAACATGCACTTTAATCCATACAGGTGGGCATCGTGTGTGGGTTTGACATGATATTGATTCATAAATTTCACAAATGAAATATGAATTTTTGTCCAAATTATCAAGACAATCCGAGCGTGTTTGCTCAGTTTTTAGTGAGTGACATTTGTTTTGTATTAAAATGTCAATTTTAAACTAATAACGGACATTTGGAGTCATACCAGTCACACCATGCATCATATTGAGGTGAGACTAATTCCTAAACAAGAAAAATGATTCATGGATCATTGTTCTAGAGTAACAAAATAATCCTAATGTGTTTTCTCAGTTTTGAGTACACCACTTGTGTTTTGTACTAAAATGTCATTTTAAATTGGAAACACGTACTTTGAGTCATACAGGTGGTATTGTGTGTGAGTTTGAAATGATGATTATTCCTACACATCAAAAATTAATAAGTAATCATTGACCCAAATTATCAAGACAATTTGAGTGTGTTTTCTTGATTTTTAGTGAGTGACACTTTTTTATATTAAAATGTCAATTTTAAACTGATAGCGGACACTTGGAGTCATACCAGTCACATCGTGTGTCAATTTGAGTAAGTCAAATTCCTACACATAAAAAATGACTTATGGATTGTTTTAGTAAAGTACCATAACATTCTGAACACATTTTCTCAGTTTTGAGTACGCCAATTGATTTTTTCTCTAAAGTTAATGTCAAATTTGAATAAAAAGACGCACTTGGAGTCATATTGGTCACACCATGCATCAAATTGAGGTGAGTATAATTTATACATGTCCCAAATGACTCATGGATCATTTTTCTAAAATATCTAAATAATCAAAATGAATTTCCTCAATTTTGAGTATGCCACTTGTGTGTTTTTTTACTAAAATTTCATTTTAAATTGGAAACACAAACTTTGATCCATACATGTGGAATCGTGTGTGGGTTTTACATGATAATAATTCATACACATCATAAATTAATTATAAATTTTTGTCCCAACTTATCAAGACTATGACATCCCACCTTTTTATTACATAACTTTTCATTACATTTTACAAACAGAGAATCTTTAAAGTCTAGTGTCTTGGAAATAAGGAACATAATACATGAAAACAACATAAAACATTTTTCTAATACACTTGTAAGGCTTCATAATAGGTTCATCCTAAGTAAAATTAATTCATCTTATAACCTGGAGACATACATCAAAGGAAAGGGTGAGCAGAAGGCCCAATAAAGAAAGCAAGGGAATGAGTTTACTTGTGATATCAATAAGAACTTGATAAAAACATAAAGACATGAGAAATGGAAGTATAGACATATCATAATGAAAATAACTCGAAACATAAATTTCATATGTATCTACAACATTTCATTTATAAATTCATGAACATATCACCAAGGTACAACCTCGAGGTGTCATAAAAATTACCAAGGTTATTCACCAAGGTATCGTGAAACTTGTCATCTCTAGAGATAAATTCTTTACCCAATGCATTGGATCGATATCAGGGCACACCCATAATATTTATTTATTTTCATGTGATCAACATATATAATAATCAAACATTTCATAAATAGCCCATATAGAATAAAATAAATGGGATTCATTTCAAAATCGGGACGTTTTAAATGTGCTTTAAAAATAAGATCGTTATGTCATTTATAACCCATAGAAAGGGAGTGAGGGTTATATGTATGTCAATTCCAGAATCTAATATATAATTTTTGTGTATTTATGATCTCCCATAAAAATGAAATAGGTATGGGTATTCATATAAATAAAACAAGAGAATTTTATGAGAGAAAGAGAGAGAAATTTGAGATGAAATTTCTACAGCATAACAGATATATAACTTGGTTTTAGAAAACAATAAAAAGAGAGGGGACAAGGGTCACCCAATAATAAATAACTTATTATAAATTAGGGGTAAATAATAAAATAAATAATATCATTTTATGGTTATTTGAAGAAAATACCTTATGAAAATGAAACTCGAAGGAAGAGAGAATATGTGATTTCTTTTACAAAAAATTCGGCAGCCGAACGACGTCACATAACAATTAAAAAAAATAAAATTATGAGAGAAGAAAGGGTCTCTAATAATTTGGACATTAAGTGTATATTAATAATTATATTGTAGAACATACCACCATATAATAAAATGGAAACTAGAAGACATAACATACAGGATGTCATGACTTAAAAGAGGTGGGTGAAAGGATCCATTACCTTGAAGAGTAACTTTGAAAGCTTAAAGGTCGGGACATTGGTAGGATTGATGGAACCTTGGGAGGATTATAGAGAGATAAAGGAAGAGTTTGGATGAACTTAAAAGTATTTTAGTGAAGAGGAAGTGTGAGCTTGGGTGGGTTTATATAGGAAATGAGAGGGAATTGTTTATTATTTTGGTTTGGGACACCTCACATTAAACTAAACAAAACCACAAACCATCCCATGGTTTTTACCCATGGTTTCTTCCAAAGGGGAGTGAAAAATGGTATTTAATAAGTTAAATGGCCTAAATTTCTAAAATAATAGGGTTGATTATGTGGAGGTGAGTCACACTCTCAAGGAAAACAATTTAAAAAGACAAAATGTTATATAAGTCTTGGAGGGTCCACAAAAGCTTTGTAAAATAAAAAAACCTAAAATTACATTATTTTATTGGTAAAACATATATTGGCCGAAAATATAGTTTATAGTATTTTATTACATCACTATTGGGTCATTATGATGTCATAAAACACATTATATATTTATATGGTATTTAATTTTTACCCAAAAACTTGACTGTCTCAGAAAATTATGAAAAATTCACCGTTGGATAATTTCAACGCCCCGATTCCAAAAATAATATTCATTTTATCTAAATAATTTTTTAAATATCTTAATTTTCACTTTTAAAATAAAAACCGACATTTATCGAAAATTCATGGGTTTTGACAAAAAATGGCTTTCAAACCTTAATAAAAATTACAATTGCATTCATAAAATTACACGATCATTTATATATAATAAAAATTAATTTAATAATAATAATAATATTTTATTAAAATATTATTTAATTGAAAATCCATTAATTCATCAAAATAGATTTCTTAGTTGAATATTTAACTAAAAATATTATTCTTGCTTTAAAAACTATTTACAAAGTAACAATAATAAAATGAAAGTACATTCATTATTATATACAAAAATAATGTACATAATCACAATACTAGGGTCTTGTTACATAACCCCTTAAAACACCCGCATAAGACCTTAGGGTAAGGTGCGCGATGATGATAGACTCTTGGGGTGGCTCGGATAACATCATTTGAGTGGTAATTTCTATCAACTTCCATTTCTCCCATAGGCGGTTCCGCTCGAGCTTAACATATTCAAGCTTGGATTGGGCTTGGTAAAGAGCGAAGCCCAAAGATGCAACCTCCTTTCTGAGCTCTATTAAATGGGCTTCATACAGGGCAAGTCTACTAGATGAGGCCATCACTTCCTTTGTCTGAGTAAAAAGAATTTGTTAAGGCCCTATATTTATACTAATCATGTGATCACTGTTCAATGGATATATTAGAAATGGTCACAATTCTTAGTGGTATTTTAAAATCCAAAAACATAAAACAAAATAAGTACATATGTTGTATAACTATTTTACATATTTAATTAGATCAAGAGGGATTTTCATTTACAAAAGTTTGGGTCGCTACAATCTTCCCCCCTTAAGAAATTTCATCCTTGAAATTTTAACTTATACCCTAAGAAGAGAAAAGGTGTGGATAATTCTGCCTCATAGACTCCTCTAGTTCCCACATGGATTCTTCGCATTTGTGGCTCCTCCACAACACCTTAACAGGGTTGGTAGTCTTGTTGTGTAGAACCTTGTCTCTACGATCTAATATCTCCACTGGCTGCTCCTCATAAGAGAAGTCATGTTCCAGTTGTACCACCTATGGGTTTAGTACATGTGAAGGGTCAGGTATGTACTTCCTCAAGAGGGATACATGGAAAACATCATGAACTTGTGCAAGATTTGGAGGAAGTGAAATCCGACAGGCCACTGATACCACACGATCAAGTATTTCATAGGGGCCAACATACCTAGGGCTAAGCTTTCTTTCTTCCCAAACCTCATGAATCTATTCCAAGGTGAAATCTGAAGAAAGACTTTGTCACCAAAATCAAACTCCAAGTCCCTTAAATGGTTGTCAGCATATCTCTTTTGCCGACTCTGAGCAGCCTTAATGTGTGGTTGGATGGCGTGGACTTTTTCTATCATCTCTTGTACAAGATCAAGCCCAAGAAGCTTTCTCTCACTAGTTTCATCCCAACAAGTAGGAGTTCTAAATCTCTTCCCATATAGAGCTTCATAAGGTTCCATTTGAATGCTTGATTTGAAGCTGTTGTTGTAAGAGAACTCAACTAAAGGGAGATGTTGATCCCATCCACCTTTAAATTTCATTGAGCATGTTCTCAGCATGTCCTCGAGTGTTTGAATAGTCATTTCAGATTGGCCATCAGTTTAGGGGTGATAGGCCGTACTGAAATTCAATTTAGTGCTCAGAGCTTGTTGAAGAATTTTCCGAATTTTGATGTGAACCTTGGATCACGATCAGATACAATAGAAAGTGGAACTCCATGCAACCTTACCACTTCCTTCACGTAAATCCTGGCAAGTTGATCAAGAGAGAAATCTTCCCAAATGGAGATAAAATGGGAAGTCTTGGTGAGATGGTCCATAATAACCCATATTGAATTGTTTCATTTTAAAGTTCTTGGGAGACCAGTGACAAAGTCCATAGTGATATTGTCCCACTTCCATGCTGGTATGGGTAGTGGTTGCAATACCCCTTTAGGAAGTTGTCTCTCTGACTTCACTTGCTGACATACTAGGCACCTTGAAGTGCAGTAAACAATCTACCTTTTCATATTATCCCACCAATAATGATCATGGAGGTCCCTATACATTTTTGTGCTCCCATAATGTATAGAGAAAGTAGAGATATGAGCTTCATCCATCAGATCGTTTTTTATTTCCGGAATAGATGAAACACATAGTCTTGTACAAAATTTCAGTACACCTTCTTGATCAATATTGAACTCAGGAAACTTACCATCCTTCACAGCCTCAAACTTCTTCTATAACAAAGGATATTCTTTCTGATCTTTCTTGATCTTCTCTAGTAATAACAGTTTACAAATCATTTGGGTTAGGGTTGATGATGTCCCTTACCTTATAATTCCCATGTCTAACTTTACTAGGTCATTGATCAAAGGATATTTCTGAATCCTCATTAGGGAAAGAACAACTGGGTCTTTCCTACTTTGTGCATAAACAACTTTGTTTACTCTTCTGGGATGATAATGAATTGAACAATCATAGTCATTAATAAGTTACAACCATCTCCTTTGTCTCATGTTCAATTCCTTTTGTGTGAAAATATACTTAAAAATTTGATGGTATGTGTATATATCACATTTCTCCCAATAAAGATAGTGCCTCCACATCTTTAGAGAAAAAACGACTGTAGCTAGCTCCAGATCATGCGTAATATAATTCTTCTCATCATTCTTCAACTGTCGAGATGCATAAGTAATGACTTTGTCATTTTTCATGAGGACACACCCAATCCCTTTCATAGATGCATCACTAAAAATAATGAATCCTTCTCCACTTGATGGCAATGTTAACATGGGCGCAGTAACCAATCTATTCTTTATCTCTTAGAAACTTTCCTCACACTCCGTTGTACAGATGAACTGACCCCTTTTCGAGTTAACTTGGTTAATAGATTAGAAAGTCGGGAAAAGTTTTTCACAACCTCCTATAATATCCTGCTAAACTAAGGAAACTACGAATCTTGGTTATTGTTGTAGGCTGAGGCCACTCCTCAAAAAATTTTGTCTTTGCAGGGTCAACTGTGATTCCTTCGTTGGTAACAATGTGCCCCAAGAAATCAACTTGTTGTAACCAGAATTCGCATTTACTTAACTTTCCAAAAAAACCTATCCTTCCATAGAGTTTGAAAAATAACCATTAGATGATCTTCATGCTCCTCACGACTTTTGGAATATATCATAATATCATCAATAAAAACTACCACAAAGTTATAAAGGTAGTCCTTAAAGACTCTATTAATCAAATCCATAAAAATTGAAGGTGAATTAGTCAGTCTGAAGGGCATAACAACAAACTCATAATGCCCATATCTTAATCGGAAGGCAGTTTTTGGAATATCTTCTTTCTTCACCCTCAATTGATGATAACCAGAACGAAGATCAATCTTAGAGAATAATTGAGCCCCACAAAGTTGGTCAAATAAGTCATCAATTCTTGGAAGAGGGTATTTGTTCTTTACTGTAATCCTGTTCAGTTCTCTATAATCAATGCATAGCCGCATCGATCCATCCTTATTCGTCACAAAGAGAATTGGTTCTCCCCAAGGAGACACACTCGGTCGGATAAACCCCTTATCCAAAAGATCTTGGAGTTGTTTCTTTAATTCATCCAACTCCACATTTTCCATCCTATACGAGGTCTTTGATATCAGATGAGAACTAGGTGTGAGCTCAATGGAGAACTCTACCTCTCTTTCTGGGGGAGGTCCGGATAACTCCTCAGGAAATACATCAACGTATTCCTCAAATATGGGGACATATTCTATCCTTAAACTCTCATCTCCTTCTTCTTCACCAATCAACTCCATAAATAAGGATATAAAGGGTTCTTCTAGACAAGGATCTGGTTGAGATATCTCTCCATAGAAGATAACTGTAGGTTTTCCATTCAAGGCTACTGATATTTCCTTACTTCTTCATTTGATCTTAGCATTATACTTTGAGATCCAGTCCATCCCTAGTATAATGTCGAATTCCATCATGGGAATTACTACTATATTTGTGACAATATTGTGCTCACCAAAGTAAATACTAGAGTTTCTAAACACTGACTATGCTTGGATAATCCCACCAAGAGTCTTGACTAATAACTATACTTTTAGAAAATCGGGGGTTGATTCTAAATTCTTTGCAAACTTGGAGGAAATAAATGAATGCGTAGAACCAGAATAAAACAAATTACTTGATAGCTTTGAGAGAACAACAAGAATAACTGCTACCGCATCATTCGGAGCTTCAAATTCAGCTTTCTCGATAGAAAAAGCACGACCATTCTCCCTTGGCCTTTGCTGAGGCTGATGGTGGTTCCCCTCCACTATCCTCAGATTTGGACAGTGATTGGAGAAGTGACCATGTTGTACAAACTTAAAGCACTAGACATCTGTTAGGGCCTTTACCATCTTCCCCTTGTTTTTAGTGTTTGGAAGTTGAGGTTTCACCTCACTATGAAAATTCATTGCAATATGGCCATCTCTTTCACACTTGTAGCATTTCCCGCTCCTAAGCAAGCAGTTCCCTGAATGCTTATTCCCACATTTATTACACGTGGGAATTTGAACTTTCTTGCCTCCTCTTCCTTGATCAAAGGTCCTACCTAAGCTAGGCTCTATTGATCTCTTATTGTCGTTTGATTTTTGAGACCACATGTCTCACCAAACTCTAGCTCGACTTTCATCGCACTCCGCATGATCTCCTCATAGCTATCATAGTTTCGGTTAGCTAGATTCTTCTGTAGATGAGGTCTCAGTCTGCCAAAGAATCTATCAAAAATTCCATTTGGATCTATGACAAATCTAGAGGTGTAACGTGAAAGCTTTGTGAATTTCATCTCGTAGCTTCCCAAAGATTCATTCTCCTTCTGCTTTAGCTCGAGAAAATCCTTCTCCATTCTTGTTCTCATCGATCGAGGTAAATACTTGTCGAAGAATATCCTTATGAACTCTTCCCACTCCATAACATCAACTTACACTCTTGGCCTTGTGTTTTTAATCAGTTCTCACCACTGATCAGCTTCTCCTTCTAAGAGATAGACAACCAGGGTAACCTTCTCTTGTTCAGAACATAAGAGCACAGAAAATATCTTCTCGATAGAGTTGATCCACTATTCGTTAATCAATGGGTCAGTCGATCCACTGAAGCTTGGTGGTCTTTGATGCATAAAGGATTCAACAGAAAGTTGTTCCCTTTGTGGTAAGATTGGTCTCTCAGCTTGATTCAAGTTATTTCCCATAACTTGAGTTAGTTGGTTCATCATTCACATGAATGTTTCTATTCCAGCTTCCATCGGAGGGCCGTCAGTGCATGGTCCATTGTGGTCACCATTTGCATGGTTCCTCCTATTTCCCACAATTTTCTAAAATAATAAAACCTTAGTGAGAAACTTATTTCATTTAAAAATCTTTTAACTATCAAGGATTTGATGTCTTAAAACACCATGCTTAAACAATTACATTTCTCTATAATTCCTTCATAATGATTCATAAAAATATCGCGATTAACCAAACATATACCTCAGGAGTGTCGTAACCAAGAGTGAAGTAAGGCCCATTGTCATGCACCATTTCCCGTTCGAGTCTAGATCAAAGCGGTGTTTTCGGGTTTTACCCCTATGTACATCTGTGCTAGAGCCGCCTCTTCGTGCTCGTATCCAAACAGGGATGTATTTGTTTGATAAACCACATACTCATTACTCACCAAAATACCAGGAAGTTTTCTTATATTTAAAATTTTATATAGGGTTATTCCTAAATTTTTCATAGCCTAATTTCCATAAATAACTAAAATATTATTTGATACTAACTATGGTATCCCACCTTTTTATTACATAAATTTTCATTACATTTTACAAACAGAGGATCTTTAAAGTCTAGTGTCTTGGAAATTAGGAACATAATACATGAAACAACATAAAAAATTATTCTAATCCACTTGTAAGGATTCATCATAGGTTCATCCTAAGTACAATTACTACATATTATAATCTGGAGACACACATCAAAGGAAAGGGTGTGTAGAAGGCCCAGTAAGGAAAGCAAGGGAATCAGTTTACTTTTGATATCAATAAGAACTTGATAAAAACATAAAGACATGAGAAATAGAAGTATAGGAATATCATAATGAAAATAACTTGAAACATAACATGCATATGTGTCTACAACATTTCATTTAGACATTCATGAACATATCACCAAGGTACAACCCCGAGGTGTCATAAAAATTACCAAGGTTATTCACCAAGGTATCGTGAAACTTGTCATCTCTAGAGATAAATGCTTTACCCAATGAATTGGAGCGCTATCAAGGTGCACCCTTTATTTTTCTTTATTTTCATGTGATCCACATATATCGTAATCAAACATTTCATAAATAACCCATATAGAATAAAAGAAATGCGTTTTATTTCAAAATCGTGACGTTTTAAATGTGCTTTAAAAATAAGATCGTTATGTCATTTATAACCCATGGAAAGGGAGTGAGGGATATATGTATGTCAATTCTAGAATCAAATATATAATTTTTTTATATTTATTATCACCCGTAAAAACTAAATAGGTCTGGGTATTCACATAAATAAAACAAGAGAATTTCATGAGAGAAAGAGAGAGAAATTTGAGACGAAATTTCTACAGCACAACGACTATATAACTTGGTTTTAGAAAATAAAAAAGAGAGAGGGGAAAATGGCCACACAATAATAAATAACTCATTATATAGTTTGGGCACAGAATAAAATAAATAAGATCATTGTATGGTTATTTGAAGGAAATACCATATGAAAATCAAACTCGAAGGAAGAGAGAATATGCGATTTCTTTTATGAAAAATTCCGCAGCCTAACGACATAACATAACAATTCAGAAAATAAATTGATGAGAGAAGAAAGGGTCTCTCATCATTTAGAAATTAAATGGAAATTAAGAATGATATAGGATAACATAACCCCATATAATAAAATGGAAACTAGAAGACATAACATAAAGGAAGTCATGACTTAAAAGAGGTGGGTGAAATGATCCCTTACCTTGAAGAGTAACTTTGAAATCTTGAAGGTCGGGACCTTGAGAGGCTTGAGGGAACCTTGGGAGGATTATACAGAGAGGAGGGTAGAGTTTGGACGAACTTAAAAGGCTTTGAGTGAATAGGAAGTGGGATCTTGGGTGGGTTTATATAGGAAAGGAGAGGGAATTGTTTATTATTTAGGTTTGGGACACCTCACATTAAACTAAACAAAACCACAAACCAACCCATGGTTTTTGCCCATGGTTTCTACCAAAGGGGATTAGAAAAAAATATTTTATAAGATAAATATCTGAACTTCTTAAAATAATAGGGTTGCTTATGTGGAGGTGAGTCACACCTCAAGGAAAACAATTTAAAAAGACAAAATGTTATATAAGTCTTGGAGGGTCCACTAAAGCTTTGTAAAATAAATAAATAAAAGACAAAATTACATTATTTTAATGGTAAAACATATATTGGCCGAACATATAGTTTATAGTATTTTATTACATCACTACTGGGTAGTTATAATGTCATAAAACACATTATATATTTATACAGTATTTAATTTTTACCCAAAAATTTGACCATCTCAAAAAATTATGAAAAATTCACAGTTGGATAATTTTGACACCCCGATTCCAGAAATATAATTCATTTTATCAAAATAATTTTCTAAATATGTTAATTTTCACTTTTAAAATAAAAACCGACATTTATAAAAAATTCATGGGTTTTGACAAAAATGGCTTTTAAACCTTAATAAAAATTACAATTGCATTCATAAAATTATACGATCATTTATATTTAATAAAAATTAATTTAATAATAATAATAATATTTTATTAAAATAATATTTAATTCAAAAATCCATTAATTCATCAAAATAGATTTCTTAGTTGAATATTTAACTAAAAATACTATGTGTGCTTTAAAACTATTTACAAAGTAACAATAATAAAATGAAAGTACATTCATTATTATATATAAAAATAATGCACATAATAATAGTACTAGGGTCTTGTTACATAACCCCTTAAAATACCCACATAAGACTTTAGGGTAAGGTTCGCAATGGTGACAAACTCTTAGGGTGGCTAGGATAACATCGCTTGAGTGGTAATCTCTATCAACTTCCACTTCTCCCGTAGGTGGTTCCGCTTGAGCTTAACGTATTCAATATCGTATTTGGATTGGTCAAGAGTGAAGCCTAAAGACACAACCTCCTTTCCGAGCTCTGTTAAATGGGATTCATATAGGGCAAGTCTACTGGATGAGGCCATCACTTCCTTTTTTCGAGTAAAAAGAATTTGTTAAGGCCCTATATTTATACTAATCATGTGATCACTGTTCAACGGCTATATTAGCAACAGTCACAATTCTTAATGGTATTTTAAAATCCAAAAAAATAAAACCAAATAAGTTTATATGTTGTATAACAATTTCACATATTTAATTATATAAAGATCAATTTTCATTATCAAAAGTTTGCATCGTTACAAATACAATATGACTGCGTTTTCTTGGTTTTTAGCGAGTGACACTTTTTGTGTTAAAATATCAATTTCAGAGTGATAATAGAAACTTGGAGTCATACCGGTCACACAATGTGTCATATTGAGGTGAGGATGATTCCTACATGTTAAAAATTACAAATATATCATTTTTATAAAGTACCAAAATAATCCGAATGTGTTTTCTTGATTTTGAGTACGTCACTTGTGTTTTTTTACTAAAATGCCATTTTAAAATGGAAACACACAATTTGAGTGACATAGGTGGAATAATGTATGAGTTTGAAATGATAATAATTCATACACATAAAAAATTAATTAGTAATCATTGTCCTAAATTATCAAGACAATTTGAGCGTGTTTTCTCAATTTTCAGTGAGTGACACCTTTTTTGTATTAAAATGTCAATTTTAAACTTATAACGAACACTTGGAGTCATACCGGTCACACCGTGAATCGAATTGAGGTAAAGATGATTATAATATGCTAAAAAAAACTTATGGATCGTTTTTATAAATTACTAAAACATTTTGAATGCGTTTTCTCAATTTTGAGAATCTCAGTTGTTTTTTCACTAAAATTAATGTCAATTTTGAATAAAAATATGTACTTGGAGTCATAACGGTCACAATGTACATAAGATTTAGGTATGAATAATTTCTACACATCCCAAATGTCTCATGGATTGTTTTCTTAAAGTATAAAATTAATACGAATGCGTTTCCTTGGTTTTGAGTACGCCACTTGTGTTTTTTTACTAAAATGCCATTCTAAACTGGAAACACGCACTTTGATCCATACAGGTGGAATCATGTGTGGGTTTGAGATGATAATGATTCATAAAAGTCACAAATGAATTATAAATCATTATAACAAATTATCAAGACAATATGAGAGAATTTACTCAGTTTTTAGTGAGTGAAACATTTTTGTATTAAAATGTCAATTTTAAACTGATAACAGACACTTAGAGTCATACCGATCACACCGTGTGCCAGATTGAGGTGTGTCTGATTCATAAACTTCAAAAATTAATCATAGATCATTTTAATAAAGTAAAAAAACAATATTAATGTGTTTTTTTATTTTTGAGTACGCCACTTGTGTTTTTTTTACTAAAATGTCATTTTAACCTCGAAACACATAGTTTGAGTCATAAAGGTGGCATCATGTGTGGGTTTGACCTGAGACTAATTCATACACATCATAAATAAATTAGAAATTGTTTTTCCAAATTATTAATAAAATCCGTGTGTGTTTTATCAGTTTTCAAGAAGTGACTTTTTTGTATTAAAATGTCAATTTTAAACAGATAACACACACTTGGAGTCATACCGTTCACACTGTGCGTCATATTAAGGTGTGTCTAATTACTATATGTCAAAAATGAATTATGGATCATTTTCCTAAATTACCAAAACAATTCGAATTAATTTTCTTAATTTTGAGTATCAAAGTTGTTTTTTCTCTAAAATAAATGTCAATTTTGAATAAAAAGATGCACTAAGAGTCATATAGGTCACACAGTGTGTCAATATTGAGTTGATAATGATTTATACATATCCAAAATTAATCAAGGATTATTATCCTAAAGTATCAAAACAATCGAAATGTGTTTTCTCATTTTTGAGTACGCCACTCGTGTTTTTTACTAAAATGTCATTTTGAACTGGAAACATGCACTTTAAGAAATACAGGTGGCATAATGTGTGGGTTTGACATGAGGCTGAGTCATACACATCACAAATGAATTATGAATCATTGTCCCAAATTATCAAGATAATCCAAGTGTGTTTTCTTAGTTTTCATTGAGTGATACTCTTTTATATTAAAATATCAATTTTAAACTGATAACAGACACATGGAGTCATACTGGTCACACATGGAATTAGATTGAGGTTCTACTGATACCCACAAATCAAAAATGACTTATAGATCATTTTTATAAAGTATCAAAACAATACAAATACTTTTTCCTAGTTTTGAGTACGTCTGTTGTTTTTTTCCACTAAAATTAATGTCTATTCTGAATAAAAAGACGCACTTTGAGTCATACCGGTCACACCATGCATCCGATTGAGTTGAGGATAATTTCTAAACATCTTAAATAAATCATGGATCATTTTCCTAAATTATTAAAACAATCATAATTTATTGCCTCAGTTTTGAGTATGTCACTTGTGTTTTTTTACTGAAATGTTATTTTAAACTTAAAACACATACTTTATGACATACAGGTGGAATCATGTGTGGGTTTTACATGAGACTAATTCATACATGTCACAAATTAATTATGAATCATTTCCCCAAATTATCAAGATAATCCAAGCGTGTTTTCTCAATTTTTAGTGAGTGACATTTTTTTGTATTAAAATATCAATTTTAAACTCATAAAAGACACTTGGAGTCATACCAGTCACACTATTCGTCAGATTGAGGTGTGATTGATTCCTAAACATACAAAATGACTCATGGATCGTTTTTAAAGATTAACAAAACAATCTAAAGGAATTTTATCAGTTTTGAGTATGCCACTTGTGTTTTTTACTAAAATGTCATTTTAAACTAGAAACACGCAATTTTCGTCTGAAGTGCCCAGATCAGTGTGAATCACTGAGAGGGGGAGGGGGTGAATCAGTGATCCCTTAAAACTTTTTACTAATTGATTCCTTATCAATTAAACCTCTATGGCTGGTTAAAGCCTCGATCCACTCTTCTTGTATCTCTCAGCCTTTCCTCGAGTGATGCAGTAAATTTAAAGGCACAGGACACAAGGATTTACAAGGTTCGGCACCAAAGGCCTACGTCCTTTCCATGTTGGTTATACACCCCAACATGGTTTCTCCATTATAATCGGTTAGTATTACAATGGTCGATACAGAGTCCCACTGTATCTCTCCTGAGACCCACAGGAGGGTCTTTATACTGCGTCCCACAGTGTTACCAGAGTCCCACTGGCCTGCTCCAGAATCCCACTAAAGACTTCTTCCACCCTGAGTCTCACAGGGGGCTTCTCCTGGCTCCTCGAGTCACACGAGTAGCTCTTCTTCACTTTAAGCTTCTTCAAGTATCTTCAGCAGTCTGGGATAAAGACTGCTGGCCTTGCTCTGTACCTCTGCTCACTTGTGATGAACAGGTCTTCTCGTCTTGCTCAGGATTTATCTCCTTCTTCTCAGGATGACCTGGCTTCTCTCCAGCTACTTAATACTCAGACAACTGATATCTTTAACTTCAGTCTGGTCCAGTCTCACATCAGAACAACTTCATGCACTGAGTGCATGGCATCTCTGCTTCCTCATGCACTGACAGCATGGCTTCTCAAAACTCTTCAAGAACTCCTGGTCTTGGACTCCTCAAATGCACACAACCAGATTTGGATTTGTTCACGTGTGCATGTGCATGCATGCATGCATGCAATCCCCTTCTTCTTTCTCTTGGTGCAATAAACCCACAAAGGGTGTAATCACTTCAAGCACACACCTTCCTTGAATTTCACACAGTTTGTTCAATTTGTTCACACACTTAAAAGTGTGTTATACTTTAGTGTGGAAGTCTTCCACTTCTTCTAAGTGTATACACTTCACTTAGTGCACCCACTAGGTTTGGCCAACTTGTTTCTTGTTTGCACACACACACTCAAGGTGTGTTCTTCAATTTGCATACACAAGGTTCTCCACTTTTCACACAACTAGGTGTGGTATTTGGCCTTATTCACTTACACACACTTGGCTACGGCCTATTCCACTTGCACACACTTCCTCTCGGCCTTTTTCACTTCACACACAATGTGTGGTCTTCTTAGCACTTGGCACACACTTAAATGGCCATAGGGTGTTCTTGTTCTTCAAAATGTGCACCCACATAAGGCAACGACCTTCACTTGTTATTTTGCACAACCACTAGAGGCTACGGCCTTCACTCCACTAAGCACACACAAGGCAAACTCAAAGGAGTCACGCAAGGGGGTGTGTCCACTCTGAACAGCCGCGCAAGTCCTTAGTGAAAGGGGCAGTCGCGCAAGGTACATGAGAACCGCGGGGCGCTTCCTCCTATCGCGCAAATTCGCGAGGAGAGAGGGTGACAACCACGGGCGCGCAAGGATGCGGCCGCGGGTCTTCCTGTCACGCAAGGGAGGCGCGCAGGGGCCCCTTCTTCTTGTCGCGCAAAGGAGTTGCACGCAAGGAACACCTTCAAAGCCTCGGGTGGCTTCGGGACAACAGCCGCGCAAGTAATTTGCGCGGTGGCTCCTTTCTTCGTGAGGCAGAGAGCACTCACGGATCTTCAAAGTTTCAGCACATCAGCAGCAACACCGATGCACGGGCATCTCTTTTTATAGGAAGAGGGCCTCTGTTCAATCCGCGTGGATAAAAATTTGAATCCCCGAAGTTTTCGGGTATTTCAAGATTTTGAAAATCTTTATTTTCTCCTCGGTTCACCGCGGGTTCTCCTTCTATATTTTTTTCTCCTCCATGTGCATGCGACTTAGAACGCATGCACGGACTTTGTCTCTTCTATCCCATGCAAAACACGAACACGCCGAGGCCTCGGCACTTCGTTTGCCTTCGGACTTCATCGAATTTTCTCATTTGTTGCATGCAAGTATATTTTTATGCATGGATGGGTTTGGTTTGGCCAGACGAGCATGAGGGAGCCTTCAGTTTCGAGAGATACAGCCGGGATCTCAAAATCGGTGCTCGGGTTGCTCCTGGTTCGACGGAGGCACGCGGGGAGGCTTCGGCCTGGCTTGAGGTTGAAGACGATCCGCAGATGCATCGGACAGTTAAGATCTGGCGCGCGATTAGATGGGCGGCTCAGATTAGATCGCGAGCGGCGCGATGCATCGGGCGGCCGAGATCTGCCGCACGATCACTCGGACGGCCAGGATGCGCTCCCGGTGAATTTTCCGCGTCCCACATCGAATCCGTGCGCGGGTTTCTCGCGCTTTATCAACCTAGCGCTCCCCCAGCCGGCTCAATTGAACCTCCAACCTCCACGGTGCCGCCCCGCACCGTGTTCTCTCTGCGGGCGCGCTCTGCGCCCACTCACGCCACTCGGGCGCGCGCTATGCGCCCTCTATGAACACTGACACTCTTGGGGGTACGCTCCTATGCCCCTGCCGCGCTCCTTCGGGCGTGCCCCAGGTGCCCATGCGGTGTCTTGGGTGCGCCCTGCCGCCCTGGCTTGCCCCACGGGTTCCCCCATGGGCGTGGTGCCCTAGCGCCCATGCCTTGGGGTTTGAACCCTCAAGGTGCCTTGGCTGGCCATATTTTTTGGCAAAGGCATGAATAAGGACTTTGTCAAATACAAAGTTCTCCTATGAGTATAAGCCAAATGCCAATTCTAAATTCCAAGCCACCTTCCTCTAAGCCATTCTTCTTCTACATTTTTCTTCTTCTTCTTAAGAATTCCTCCATTCATCCTCAACATCTATTTATCACTTTGGAATGGAATTACCGAAGGTTTTTCATCTTCAACCGAACTCCTGAATTAAATATTTCTTCAATGTGCTTCATTGATCCAATCAGATATCAAGTTGGATCAACTTCTAATTCACATGCACTAAGTGATAGTGCATGGACTTCTTCAACTCACTTCATCCACTTAGGAGGTGTGGATGGATCATCTTCATCTCCTCATGCATTGTCTTAACACTGCATGGTCTTCTAACATTGTTGTGACATTGTATCCACTTGATACAAGTACTTTGAACTTAAAGACCAGTTCAACAATCGTCAGATATCCATAGAGAATGTTTCAACCACAACATCCTATGTCACTTAGTGAATCTCCTAAGTGACATGCATCTTTGTACCATGGCCATTCTCCATTCATCACCAACACCATCACATCCTCTGTCATTCACATATTGAACCTCCTTGACATCCATCCATTCATTCCTTGACAACAACATACCTCATTGACAACAAATGCAACACAGTGCACTTCAATCTCCCCCTTTGTATTTGTTGGCAATACACTAGAGCACATATGAATGGGTCAATATGTGTGCCAATATTTCTCCCCCTTATTGGCAACCAAATGCAAAGGTGTGGTGTGGTTCTCTTTCAAAAATCTCTTCCTCCCTTTGAAAAGTATTTTCTTGAAAAACACTGAGAGAGGGATGATGTCACATGTTCTCTTTATCAAAGAACCTTTAGTAGATCAACTCTAAGTCTACTTGGGCTAACCCGGTGTAGAAAACAAGAGTGATGTAACCAAGGTACTCAATGCTGTCCAACATTCACTATACATGTGAGATCATGCTTCAAGGGGCTTGAAATTTTTCAGATATAACAATGAATTGCTAAATCCTGCACATACTTCACCAAACACATTAGAAAGTTCAAGTGCAAAGATAAAGCTCCCCCTTTCAATCATTTGTCTTCAATCAATACTCCCCCTTAATTGAAAAGATAAACTCAATTAAGAAACAAGGGATGAAAGTATGATTGGAATACCTTCACTTTTCTCAAGATGGTATTAATCTAAGAATCCCATCTTCTTCAGATTGGCTCCCCCTCAAGGGGTGCACTCCATTCTGTCCAAACCATCCTCCAGTTGAGAATGATCATCATCTTCAATTCCCTACAATGTTAGCACATGTAAATACAAGTGATTAGGGAATAAGATGGAACCTCCTTGGTTCATCAATGTGAACAACAAGGTTGAGAAGATTCTCTCAACCGAGATGTCCCATTTTCACCATTCTTCACACTTGCACATTTGATCTTCAATGATGTTTGTGCTGGTGTGGATCTCAATACATCTTCATGTGAAATCTTCTTCTTCCCTTTTGCCTTAGCAATTGCCAGAACTTCATATTCAGCTCTTTGTAGATCTTTGGCAAGTTGCAACTGATTTGGCCATATGACAAGTAAGTCACTTGGGAGTGTGGCCTCAGTTCTGGAAGTTCCACATGGTTCTTTTGATGCTTTCAAGCTACCTTTCTTAGGCAACTTGTTTTCAATCAATCCCTTCTGCTTCTTCTGGATTGATTGTCTTTTTGAGTCCAGTCTGCTTCTATTCAGTTTCATGGCTTGTTTACAAAGACCCATGATATGTCCTTTCTTTCCACAGTAGAAGCATTTCTTCTTGGTGGTCCTTCTGGATGCATCACCCTTCTTGGATTTAGACTCCAAGGTCTTCTCTTCCTTTTTCATAATCTTCTTGGGAGCATCTTCAGCTTTCTTCTGCTTGCTTCCCAAGGATTCTTTCTGAGCCAGGTTCTGTGATCTTTTCTTATTTTGAGCTCTGGATACAGTTGGAGATTGACATGTATCTTTTTGACCACTTTTGCAATCATCCCAGATGTTGTCAAGTAATCCAAATATATTTGCAGTAAACAAATGTCTCTGGACCTGTGGATGCTGCTTCTTTTCCTCTGGCTTTCTCCCCCTTGGCATGGGCTTCCTTTGTGCTTTTACATTTAGTGGATTGTACCAACAATCTTTTGCATAGTGCCCATACTTATTACAACACCAACACTGACCCACAAATCTTGACCTCTTCAATCCTTCTGATTGTTGGGTACTTTTCTTGAATTGCTGTGTTGTTTCAGGAGAGCATTCTTTCTTCACTGTCTTCATCCATACTTGTTTGGATTCATTCTTCCATCCTGCACTTTTAGTAGAAACACTTTTAGAAGCATGAGTACAAGATGGTATGGATGGTACCTTCTTTTTAGAAGATGTTGCCCCTTCATTAGAGGATGTCTTTCTTTTAGAATCATCCTTCTCAAAGCACACTTGTGTAGAAACATTTCTACTTTCAGCTGACTGGGAGGATTCAGCTTTGGGTGATTGCAGATTTTTCAATATCACCTCTAGTTCTAAGCATTTCATGTTAAGGGAGTTCTTCTCATCCTCAACAGTTCTTAGCCTTCCTTCCCGTTTCTCTTCCGGCTGTTCTAACTGGTCTTCATGCACCTTCTTCAATTCTAGCAATGAATTGTCAAGCTCCTTCACCATTTTGACTTTGTCTTCGAGTTCAGCATCTCTGACATTCATTGACACTCTGTGCAATTTTTCCAGTGCATGGAAAACTTCTTTGACAATTATCATAAAGAATTCTTTCTCAGAAAGGCTTCTTTGCAATTCTTCAGCTGCGTCTTCATATCTTTCATTGCAAAGAGAAACAGTTTCATCTTTAGCCTTCACTAGATTTCTGAGAGTGTTGGTTATGCCAACCCTTTTAGCCAACTGATCTTCCATTGTATTGGCTTCTTCTTCTAGCTGTAATTTTTCTTCTTGAAGATCAAGGATGTCTATAGCTATACACATTGCCACTTCCTTGGGGACTGTCTTCTGAAGATATTCAATTTCACTTTGAAGATCTTTCATTGTTCCAACTTCATCACAGCTAGGACAGGCTTTCTTCATATTCTTGGCCTGTTTCTTCTTTCTATTTTTCTGAGTCTTGGCAGATATCTCCATTTGAGGCTGTTCTTTCATTTCCTAAAATCTGCACTCCATATAGAATCTCTTGGATCTTTTAGAGGTAACCTCCCTCTGATACCAATTGAAGTTCCCAGATCCGTGTGAATCACTGAGAGGGGGAGGGGGTGAATCAGTGATCCCTTAAAACTTTTTACTAATTGATTCCTTATCAATTAAAACTCTATGGATGGTTAAAGCCTCGATCCACTCTTCTTGTATCTCTCAGCCTTTCCTCGAGTGATGTAGTAAATTTAAAGGCACATGACACAAGGATTTACAAGGTTCGGCACCAAAGGCCTACGTCCTTACCATGTTGGTTATACACCCCAACATGGTTTCTCCATTATAATCGGTTAGTATTACAATGGTCGATACAGAGTCCCACTGTATCTCTCCTGAGTCCCACAGGAGGGTCTTTATACTGCGTCCCACAGTGTTACCAGAGTCCCACTGGCCTGCTCCAGAATCCCACTAAAGACTTCTTCCACCCTGAGTCTCATAGGGGGCTTCTCCTGGTTCCTCGAGTCACACGAGTAGCTCTTCTTCACTTTAAGCTTCTTCAAGTATCTTCAGCAGTCTGGGATATAGACTGCTGGCCTTGCTCTGTACCTCTGCTCACTTGTGATGAACAGGTCTTCTCGTCTTGCTCAGGATTTATCTCCTTCTTCTTAGGATGACCTGGCTTCTCTCCATCTACTGAATACTCAGACAACTGATATCTTTAACTTCAGTCTGGTCCAGTCTCACATCAGAACAACTTCATGCACTGAGTGCATGGCATCTCTGCTTCCTCATGCACTGGCAGCATGGCTTCTCAAAACTCTTCAAGAACTCTTGGTCTTGGACTCCTCAAATGCACACAACCAGATTTGGCTTTGTTCACGTGTGCATGTGCATGCATGCATGCATGCACTCCCCTTCTTCTTTCTCTTGGTGCAATAAACCCACAAAGGGTGTAATCACTTCAAGCACACACCTTCCTTGAATTTCACACAGTTTGTTCAATTTGTTCACACACTTAAAAGTGTGTTATACTTTAGTGTGGAAGTCTTCCACTTCTTCTAAGTGTATACACTTCACTTAGTGCACCCACTAGGTTTGGCCAACTTGTTTCTTGTTTGCACACACACACTCAAGGTGTGTTCTTCAATTTGCATACACAAGGTTCTCCACTTTTCACACAACTAGGTGTGGTCTTTGGCCTTATTCACTTACACACACTTGGCTACGGCCTATTCCACTTGCACACACTTCCTCTCGGCCTTTTTCACTTCACACACAATGTGTGGTCTTCTTAGCACTTGGAACACACTTAAATGGCCATAGGGTGTTCTTGTTCTTCAAAATGTGCACCCACATAAGGCAACGACCTTCACTTGTTATTTTGCACAACCACCAAAGGCTACGGCCTTCACTCCACTAAGCACACACAAGGCAAACTCAAAGGAGTCGCGCAAGGGGGTGTGTCCACTCTCAACAGCCGCGCAAGTCCTTAGTGCAAGGGGCAGTCGCGCAAGGTGCATGAGCACCGCGGGGCGCTTACTCCTGTCGCGCAAATTCGCGAGCAGAGAGGGTGACAACCACGGGCGCACAAGGATGCGGCCGCGGGTCTTACTGTCGCGCAAGAGAGGCGCGCAGGGGCCCCTTCTTCTTGTCGTGCAAAGGAGTTGCACGCAAGGAACACCTTCAAAGCCTCGGGTGGCTTCGGGACAACAGCCGCGCAAGTAATTTGCGCGGTGGATCCTTTCTTCGTGAGGCAGAGATCACTCACGGATCTTCAAAGTTTCAGCACATCAGCAGCAACACCGATGCACGGGCCTCTCTTTTTATAGGCAGAGGGCCTCTGTTCAATCTGCGTGGATAAACATTTGAATCCCCGAAGTTTTCGGGTATTTCAAGATTTTGCAAATCTTGATTTTCTCCTCAGTTCACCGCGGGTTCTCCTTCTATATTTTTTTCTCCTCCACGTGCATGCTACTTAGAACGCATGCACGACCCTTGTCTCTTCTATCCCATGCAAAACACGAACACACCGAGGCCTCGACACTTCGTTTGCCTTCGGAATTCATCGAATTTTCTCATTTGTTGCATGCAAGTATATTTTTATGCATGGATGGGTTTGGTTTGGCCAGACGAGCACGAGGGAGACTTCAGTTTCGAGAGATACAGCCGGGAGCTCAAAATCGGTGCTCGGGTTGCTCCTAGTTCGACGGAGGCACGCGGGGAGGCTTCTTCCTGGATTGAGGTTGAAGACGATCCGCAGATGCATCGGACAGTTAAGATCTGGCGCGCGATTAGATGGGCGGCTCAGATTAGATCGCGAGCGGCGCGATGCATCGGGCGGCCGAGATCTGCCGCGCGATCACTCGGATGGCCAGGAAGCGCTCCCGGTGAATTTTCCGCGTCCCACATCGAATCCGCGCACGGGTTTCTCGCGCTTTATCAACCTAGCGCTCCCCCAGCCGGCTCAATTGAACCTCCAGCCTCCACGGTGCCGCCCCGCACCGTGTTCTCTCTGCGGGCGCGCTCTGCGCCCACTCACGCCACTCGGGCGCGCGCTATGCGCCCTCTATGAACACTGACACTCTTGGGGGTACGCTCCTATGCCCCTGCCGCGCTCCTTCGGGCGTGCCCCAGGCGCCCATGCGGTGTCTTGGGAGCGCCCTGCCGCCCTGGCTTGCCCCACGGGTTCCCCCATGGGCGTGGTGCCCTAGCGCCCATGCCTTGGGGTTTGAACCCTCAAGGTGCCTTGGCTGGCCATATTTTTTGGCAAAGGCATGAATAAGGAATTTGTCAAATACAAAGTTCTCCTATGAGTATAAGCCAAATGCCAATTCTAAATGCCAAGCCATCTTCCTCTAAGCCATTCTTCTTCTACATTTTTCTTCTTCTTCTTAAGAATTCCTCCATTCATCCTCAACATCTATTTATCACTTTGGAATGGAATTCCCGAAGGTTTTTCATCTTGAACCGAACTCCTGAATCAAAGATTTCTTCAATGTGCTTCATTGATCCAATCAGAGATCAAGTTGGATCAACTTCTAATTCACATGCACTAAGTGATAGTGCATGGACTTCTTCAGCTCACTTCATCCACTTAGGAGGTGTGGATGGATCATCTTCATCTCCTCATGCATTGTCTTAACACTGCATGGTCTTCTAACATTGTTGTGACATTGTATCCACTTGATACAAGTACTTTGAACTTAAAGACCAGTTCAACAATCGTCAGATATTCATAGAGAATGTTTCAACCACAACATCCTATGTCACTTAGTGAATCTCCTAAGTGACATGCATCTTAGTACCATGACCATTCTCCATTCATCACCAACACCATCACATCCTTTGTCATTCACATATTGAACCTCCTTGACATCCATCCATTCATTCCTTGACAACAACATACCTCATTGACAACAAATGCAACACAATGCACTTCAATCTCCCCCTTTGTATTTGTTGGCAATACACTAGAGAACATATGAATGGGTCAATATGTGTGCCAATATTTCTCCCCCTTATTGGCAACCAAATGCAAAGGTGTGGTGTGGTTCTCTTTCAAAAATCTCTTCCTCCCTTTGAAAAGTATTTTCTTGAAAAACACTGAGAGAGGGATGATGTCACATGTTCTCTTTAGCAAAGAACCTTTAGTAAATCAACTCTAAGTCTACTTGGGCTAACCCGGTGTACAAAACAAGAGTGATGTAACCAAGGTACTCAATGATGTCCAACATTCACTATACATGTGAGATCATGCTTGAAGGGGCTTGAATTTTTTTAGATATAACAATGAATTGCTAAATCCTGCACATACTTCACCAAACACATTAGAAAGTTCAAGTGAAAAGATAAAGCTCCCCCTTTCAATCATTTGTCTTCAATCAATACTCCCCCTTAATTGACAAGATAAACTCAATTAAGAAACAAGGGATGAAAGTATGATTGGAATACCTTCACTTTTCTCAAGATGGTATTAATCTAAGAATCCCATCTTCTTCAGATTGGCTCCCCCTCAAGGGGTGCACTCCATTCTGTCCAAACCATCCTCCATTTGAGAATGATCATCATCTTCAATTCCCTACAATGTTAGAACATGTAAATACAAGTGATTAGGGAATAAGATGGAACCTCCTTGGTTCATCAATGTGAACAACAAGGTTGAGAAGATTCTCTCAACCGAGATGTCCCATTTTCACCATTCTTCACACTTGCACATTTGATCTTCAATGATGTTTGTGCTGGTGTGGATATCAATACATCTTCATGTGAAATCTTCTTCTTCCCTTTTGCCTTAGCAATTGCCAGAACTTCATCTTCAGCTCTTTGTAGATCTTTGGCAAGTTGCAACTGATTTGGCCATATGACAAGTAAGTCACTTGGGAGTGTGGCCTCAGTTCTGGAAGTTCTACATGGTTCTTTTGATGATTTCAAGCTACCTTTCTTAGGCAACTTGTTTTCAATCAATCCCTTCTGCTTCTTCTGGATTGATTGTCTTTTTGAGTCCAGTCTGCTTCTATTCAGTTTCATGGCTTGTTTACAAAGATCCATGATATGTCCTTTCTTTCCACAGTAGAATCATTTCTTCTTGGTGGTCCTTCTGGATGCATCACCCTTCTTGGATTTAGACTCCAAGGTCTTCTCTTCCTTTTTCATAATCTTCTTGGGAGCATCTTCAGCTTTCTTCTGCTTTCTTCCCAAGGATTCTTTCTGAGCCAGGTTCTGTGATCTTTTCTTCTTTTGAGATCTGGATACAGTTGGAGATTGACATGTATCTTTTTGACCACTTTTGCAATCATCCCAGATGTTGTCAAGTAATCCAAATCTATTTGCAGTAAACAGATGTCTCTGGACCTGTGGATGCTGCTTATTTTCCTCTGGCTTGCTCCCCCTTGGCATGGGCTTCCTTTGTGCTTTTACATTCAGTGGATTGTACCAAAAATCTTTTGCATAGTGCCCATACTTATTACAACACCAACACTGACCCACAAATCTTGACCTCTTCAATCCTTCTGATTGTTGGGTACTTTTCTTGAATTGCTGTGTTGTTTTAGGAGAGCATTCTTTCTTCACTGTCTTCATCCATACTTGTTTGGATTCATTCTTCCATCCTGCACTTTTAGTAGAAACACTTTTAGAAGCATGAGTACAAGATGGTATGGATGGTACCTTCTTTTTAGAAGATGTTGCCCCTTCATTAGAGGATGTCTTTCTTTTAGAATCAACCATCTCAAAGCACACTTGTGTAGAAACATTTCTACTTTCAGCTGACTGGGAGGATTCAGCTTTGGGTGATTGCAGATTTTTCAATATCACCTCTAGTTCTAAGCATTTCATGTTAAGGGAGTTCTTCTCATCCTCAACAGTTCTTAGCCTTCCTTCCCATTTCTCTTCCAGCTGTTCTAACTGGTCTTCATGCACCTTCTTCAATTCTAGCAATGAATTGTCAAGCTCCTTCACCATTTTGACTTTGTCTTCGAGTTGAGCATCTCTGACATTCATTGACACTCTGTGCAATTTTTCTAGTGCATGGAAAACTTCTTTGACAATTATCATAAAGAATTCTTTCTCAGAAAGGCTTCTTTGCAATTCTTCAGCTACGTCTTCATATCTTTCATTGCAAAGAGAAATGGTTTCATCTTTAGCCTTCACTAGCTTTATAAGAGTGTTGGTTATGCCAACCCTTTTAGCCAACTGATCTTCCATTGTATTGGCTTCTTCTTCTAGCTGTAATTTTTCTTCTTAAAGATCAAGGATGCCTGTAGCTATACACATTGCCACTTCCTTGGGGACTGTCTTCTGAAGATATTCGATTGCACTTTGAAGATCTTTCATTGTTCCAACTTCATCACAGCTAGGACAGGCTTTCTTCATCTTCTTGGCCCGTTTCTTCTTTCTATTTTTCTGAGTCTTGGCAGATATCTCCATTTGAGGCTGTTCTTTCATTTCCTAAAATCTGCACTCCATATAGACTCTCTTGGATCTTTTAGAGGTAACCTCCCTCTGAGACCAATTGAAGTGCCCAGATCCATGTGAATCACTGAGAGGGGGAGGGGGTGAATCAGTGATCCCTTAAAACTTTTTACTAATTGATTCCTTATCAATTAAAACTCTATGGCTGGTTAAAGCCTCGTTCCACTCTTCTTGTATCTCTCAGCCTTTCCTCGAGTGATGCAGTAAATTTAAAGGCACATGACACAAGGATTTACAAGGTTCGGCACCAAATGCCTATGTCCTTGCCATGTTGGTTATACACCCCAACATGGTTTCTCCATTATAATCGGTTAGTATTACAATGGTCGATACATAGTCCCACTGTATCTCTCCTGAGTCCCACAGGAGGGTCTTTATACTGCGTCCCACAGTGTTACCAGAGTCCCACTGGCCTGCTCCAGAATCCCACTGAAGACTTCTTCCACCCTGAGTCTCACAGGGGGCTTCTCCTGGATCCTCAAGTCACACGAGTAGCTCTTCTTCACTTTAAGCTTCTTCAAGTATCTTCAGCAGTCTGGGATAAAGACTGCTGGCCTTGCTCTGTACCTCTGCTCACTTGTGATGAACAGGTCTTCTCGTCTTGCTTAGGATTTATCTCCTTCTTCTCAGGATGACCTGGCTTCTCTCCAGCTACTGAATACTCAGACAACTGATATCTTTAACTTCAGTCTGGTCCAGTCTCACATCAGAACAACTTCATGCACTGAGTGCATGGCATCTCTGCTTCCTCATGCACTGGTAGCATGGCTTCTCAAAACTCTTCAAGAACTCCTGGTCTTGGACTCCTCAAATGCACACAACCAGATTTGGCTTTGTTCACGTGTGCATGTGCATGCATGCATGCATGCACTCCCCTTCTTCTTTCTCTTGGTGCAATAAACCCACAAATGGTGTAATCACTTCAAGCACACACCTTCCTTGAATTTCACACAGTTTGTTCAATTTGTTCACACACTTAAAAGTGTGTTATACTTTAGTGTGGAAGTCTTCCACTTCTTCTAAGTGTATACACTTCACTTAGTGCACCCAATAGGTTTGTCCAACTTGTTTCTTGTTTGCACACACACACTCAAGGTGTGTTCTTCAATTTGCATACACAAGGTTCTCCACTTTTCACACAACTAGGTGTGGTCTTTGGCCTTATTCACTTACACACACTTGGCTACGGCCTATTCCACTTGCACACACTTCCTCTTGACCTTTTTCACTTCACACACAATGTGTGGTCTTCTTAGCACTTGGCACACACTTAAATGGCCATAGGGTGTTCTTGTTCTTCAAAATGTGCACCCACATAAGGCAACGGCCTTCACTTGTTATTTTGCACAACCACCAAAGGCTACGACCTTCACTCCACTAAGCACACACAAGGCAAACTCAAAGGAGTCGCGCAAGGGGGTGTGTCCACTCTCAACAGCCGCGCAAGTCCTTAGTGCAAGGGGCAGTCGCGCAAGGTGCATGAGCACCGCGGGGCGCTTCCTCCTGTCGCGCAAATTCGCGAGCAGAGAGGGTGACAACCACGGGCGCGCAAGGATGCGGCCGCGGGTCTTCCTATCGCGCAAGGGAGGCGCGCAGGGGCCCCTTCTTCTTGTCGCGCAACGGAGTTGCACGCAAGGAACACCTTCAAAGCCTCGGGTGGCTTCGGGATAACAGCCGCGCAAGTAATTTGCGCGGTGGCTCCTTTCTTCGTGAGGCAGAGAGAACTCACGGATCTTCAAAGTTTCAGCACATCAGCAGCAACACCGATGCACGAGCCTCTCTTTTTATAGGCAGAGGGCCTCTGTTGAATCCACGTGGATAAACATTTGAATCCCCGAAGTTTTCGGGTATTTCAAGATTTTTCAAATCTTGATTTTCTCCTCGGTTCACCGCGGGTTCTCCTTCTATATTTTTTTCTCCTCCACGTGCATGCGACTTAGAACGCATGCACGACCTTTGTCTCTTCTATCCCATGCAAAACACGAACACACCGAGGCCTCGGCACTTCGTTTGCCTTCAGACTTCATCGAATTTTCTCATTTGTTGCATGAAAGTATATTTTTATGCATGGATGGGTTTGGTTTGGCCAGACGAGCATGAGGGAGCCTTCAGTTTCGAGAGATACAGCCGGGAGCTCAAAATCGGTGCTCGGGTTGCTCCTGGTTCGACGGAGGCACGTGGGGAGGCTTCGGCCTGGCTTGAGGTTGAAGACGATCCGCAGATGCATCAGACGGTTAAGATCTGGCACGCGATTAGATGGGAGGCTCGGATTAGATCGCGAGCGGCGCGATGCATCGGGCGGCCGAGATCTGCCGCGCGATCACTCGGACGGCCAGGATGCGCTCCCGGTGAATTTTCCGCGTCCCACATCGAATCCGCGCGCGGGTTTCTCACGCTTTATCAACCTAGAGCTCCCCCAGCCGGCTCAATTGAACCTCCAACCTCCACGGTGCCGCCCCGCACCGTGTTCTCTCTGCGGGCGCGCTCTGCGCCCACTCACGCCACTCGGGCGCGCGCTATGCGCCCTCTATGCACACTGACACTCTTGGGGGTACGCTCCTACGCCCCTGCCGCGCTCCTTCGGGCGTGCCCCAGGCGCCCATGCGGTGTCTTGGGTGCGCCCTGCCGCCCTGGCTTGCCCCACGGGTTCCCCCATGGGCGTGGTGCCCTAGCGCCCATGCCTTGGGGTTTGAACCCTCAAGGTGCCTTGGCTAGCCATATTTTTTGGCAAAGGCATGAATAAGGACTTTGTCAAATACAAAGTTATCCTATGAGTATAAGCCAAATGCCAATTCTAAATGCCAAGCCATCTTCCTCTAAGCCATTCTTCTTCTACATTTTTCTTCTTCTTCTTAAGAATTCCTCCATTCATCCTCAACATCTATTTATCACTTTGGAATGGAATTCCCGAAAGTTTTTCATCTTCAACCGAACTCCTGAATCAAAGATTTCTTCAATGTTCTTCATTGATCCAATCAGAGATCAAGTTGGATCAACTTCTAATTCACATGCACTAAGTGATAGTGCATGGACTTCTTCAGCTCACTTCATCCACTTAGGAGGTGTGGATGGATCATCTTCATCTCCTCATGCATTGTCTTAACACTGCATGGTCTTCTAACATTGTTGTGACATTGTATCAACTTGATACAAGTACTTTGAACTTAAAGACTAGTTCAACAATCATCAGATATCCATAGAGAATGTTTCAACCACAACATCCTATGTCACTTAGTGAATCTCCTAAGTGACATGCATCTTAGTACCATGGCCATTCTCCATTCATCACCAACACCATCACATCCTTTGTCATTCACATATTGAAACTCCTTGACATCCATCCATTAATTCCTTGACAACAACATACCTCATTGACAACAAATGCAACACAGTGCACTTCAGCGTCATACATGTGACATTGTGTGTGAGTTTGAAATGAGAGATATTCCTAAACATAAAAAATGAATAAGTAATCATTGTCCAAAATTATCAAGACAATCCGAGCATGTTTTCTCGGTTTTCAGTGAGTGATACTTGTTTATATTTAAATGTCAATTTTTAACTTATAATGGACACTTGGAGTCATACCAGTCAAACCATGCATCAGATTGAGATGAGGCTGATTCCTACACATCAAAAATGACTTATGGATCATTTTCCTAAAGTACCAAAATAACCTGAATGTGTTTTCATAGTTTTGAGTACGTCAGTTTTTTTTCACTAAAATTAATGTCAATTTTGAATAAAAAGATTCACTTTGAGTCATACTTATCACACCGTGCATCGGATTGAGGTGTGTATGATCTATAAATATCACAAATGGACCAGGGATCATTTTTCTAAAGTATCAAAACAATCAGAATGCATTTCCTCGGTTTTGCGTATGCCACTTGTGTTTTTTTACTAAAATGTCATTTTAAACTGGAAACACGCACATTGAGCCATACAGGTGGAATTGTGTGTGGGTTTTACATGATACTGATTTATACATGTCAAAAATGAATTATGAATCGTTGTCTAAAATTATCAAGACAATACGACTATATTTTCTTGGTTTTTAGTGAGTGGCACTTTTTTTGTTAAAATGCCAATTTTAAAGTGATAACAGACTCTTGGAGTCATACTGGTCACATTGTGCATCAGATTGAGGTGAGGCTAATTCTTACACGTAAAAATTACTCATGGATAATTTTACTAATGTATAAAAACAATCTGAATGTATTTTATAGGTTTTGAGTATGCCACTTGTGTTTTTTTACTAAAATATTATTTTTAATTGGAAACATTCACTTTGAGTGATACATGTGGAATCGTGTCTTGGATTGAAATGAGACTGATTCATACACATATAAAATGAATTAAGAATATTTTTCTAAATTATCAAGACAATTGGAGCACATTTTCTCGATTTTTAGTGAGTGACACTTTTTTGTATTAAAATGTCAATTTTAAACTGATAACGGACACTTAGAGTCATACGAGTCACACTGTGCATCAGATTGTGTTGTGTCTGATTCCTATATGTTAAAAATGACTTATGTATCATTTTTATAAAGTACCAAAACAATCCAAATGTGTTTTCTTGGTTTTGAGTATCTCAGTTTTTTCCACTAAAATTAATGTCAATTTTGAATAAAAAGACGCACTTGGAGTCATACTAGTCACACAATACGGTGGATTTAGGTGTGGCTGATTTCTATATGGGATGAACATGGTTTTCCAAACCATGTGCCTATCCCAGATTTTTGGTTCCATTTAATTTGTAAAACCACCTGGTTGGTGCACAATTATCCCAACCCTTACAGCCAAACCATGTGGGGTATGGATGTTGGATACTATGAGTTGCACGGTTGGAACACGGTTAGCCAAACCGTGTGGAATAATCATGTGCCTCCTTAAAGATTGGTGAAATGACCATTTTACCCTCAAACCTTATTTATTTTCTTCCTCCCTTTCTTCCCTCATTTCTCCCATGCTAGGCCACTCAAGCTTCCCAATAATAATTGGATATGATTTTATGCAATTCACTCATTTGATCTATGAATTGAATTCCACCAGGTGAGTTGGAAGTGCATCAGTAAGCTCTTGATTCCTATTACTTATTATTTTTCTCTCTCACCATATGGAATACTAATTCTGTGCAAGATAATTCTCCCTATTTTAGAGTGTTTCACTAATCTTCCAATTTCTCTCACTGTGTTAAAATCAAATCCTAATACTAGATGAGTGGACCATCGAAATCATGAGTTTGGTGGTATATAACTTTTCCCTAAATTTTTTGTTCTTTTTAACTCTCTCAATAGTACAACATGCCGAACCCTCCATCCATTACATCTAAAATATTTAATACCTTAACTAGAATGTTGTAAAATATTTTTTGACAGTTTGAAGCTCCCTTATTACATGGTTGGAGGTCCTCAACCTATAAATGAACCAAAAATTTACGTGAGGTCATTTAACTACCTATGACCATGCTATCCCTTTGGGTGTGAAGGGATTTCCACCATGATTGGAAGCTCTGTAAAAATTTAATTGGAAGTATTAAAGTTTGAATACCTCTTAAAGAACCTTTCCATTGTCAAATGGAATGGATGATGAAATGGTTTAAATGGAAAATTTAAATGAGGTAGAAAATCTCTTGGCTTAGGTATAATGATTTAAATGGTTGATACATAGAATGGAAATTAACATTTACCTTAATAATTTATATTATATGATTGACATTGGACATCGTGGTATAACTTTGATGACCCTAATATATATATATATATCATGAAGTGGATTACTTGGTCAATGACCTTGCGTCCTGAACCATGTAGGACTACATTTTACCAAGTTTAATTTGGATGAGCTCCATGGACTCAAAGAGGATGTCCTCGTCAATGGACTTGGGTTCTAGCCTACATATCTCTACATTTTACCGAGTTTGGTATAAATGAGTTCCATAGGCATGAAGAGGATTCTTGAGTCAATGGCCTTGTGTCCTAGCACATGTAGGTTGACATTTTACCAAATTTTCTATGGATGAGATTTATAGACATGAAGAGGGTGCATTGGTCAATGGACCTAGGTCTTGGCCCTCATAGTTCTGATACTCAACACACCTAGTGTATACCGTATCTAATAATTTATTCTTGTATATATTTTTAATTCATTTATAGACTAATTGATACAAAACATACTTGTAGATTGGTCTGTGTCACTTTATCATTTATAGGTTTACTCCTATTATATATTCACACGGCTAAAAATTATATACGTAGATTTGATTTATTATATACACCATTGGGGGTGTCCTACTGAGTATATCTCATAGCCTGTTCAGGCCACCGATTGGTACCTGGATAGACCCCATGTTTGAAAGTTCAGGATCATGGTTTTTTCTTGCATGTTATTTTCCTTCTAGGATATGATGGAGTTAGGGATCAGAGGACCGAGCTACTACTCATGATGTTATTGGTGATAATTTTTGACTATTTTATTTATTATTTTCCCTTATCAGTCTCACCCAGTGTATTGTATTGTATTTTAACTTCCAAGCATATATTTTGTTTTATTATTTACTTCTTGTACATTACTTCATGTTCATTCATGAAGATCCTTTCATTTATTAATGATTGTTAGCAGTATCTTATATTCCACTATTATTCATTTATTTATGCTTCTTATATAATTTTTAATGATCCAGAGGGTATAATCTCACCAATGTACTGCCTTTAGACCCTTGTTTTTATTCGGTATCCTCTGGTGTACAGGTGATCGTACCATGATTCACTGTTTTATTTCACCCTTATACCAATGTATTAAACTGGTATTGTATTTAAAATTACAAGTATAATAACAAATTTCACTCCATGTTTGATTCAATTTTTTTGTGTTTAACACTTTTAAAAAAGGAAATGTTACATGTTTTTATAATTATATTGAAGGTGGAAGTGATTTGGAGAACCCATGATGAAGTCCAAGAAAGATGGGCCAATCTGCACATGATCCAAGAACACCAGTGTACTCAACCGCATATTTCTGCTGAACCGTGTATCAAAATGGGATTAAATTATGTGGTACGGTCCAAAATTGTATGGGATACATTTTATATGAAGGAACCTAATCCCCATTCGGCCTCTACAATTCCCATACTAACTGATCTGTCCGAGGAATCAAAGCTGGACCAAGTCAAATACGGTGTTCTGTATTTTATCAATATCTAGAGATTTAGTTGTCTAAATGGTTCCAAACTTTCGGTGGAGACAGCCAATATGTGGGGCTACGACTTTTATATTTTTTCCAAAGCTATATAAGTCTTCCTGAAGGCCGAAACACGTGGTACACATGGATTGAAGAAATCTGTGTGCCTAAAACCACCTTCCAATTTTCCTATAAAATGGCACCTTGGGATCCCCATTTTCATGTTCGGCCAGGAGGAAAGGTGCTTCTATTTTGGAGTCCCCAAGGAGTCTTCTCAACATCCCTAGAAGTTCTGGAGGCAATGGGAAGTTCTACATCAACATCTTCTTCTACTTCCTCTCCCATGGGTTTCTCAACCCCTTGTGATCACTTGGGGTGGAACGTGATGTAAATCCCAAGCTTCATGTTTGTAATATTTGAATGATCTTTTTAATTCTAGGTTGTTGTGTTGTTTTTAATCATCCCCTATTCTTATTTTATGGAGTTATGTACTGGAATGTTATGCTCAACTCATATGATCATGTTTGGGGGTACCCATTCATGTGATGTTTCACACACCGTTCACCACTTTCTTTTCCCCTGTTCAATTGCGGTGTTTGTGTGGTTCATATTGGTCAATTGAACTCACATAAGCACTGTCAAGGACATGTACATTTATGTCATATTATCACAAAAAAATAACATACAAACTTGTACAACGCATCGAGTTCTTCGTGTGTTGCCTTGGTGAGTTTCGGTTATGAAGTCAAACACAATTCACCCAATCATCGGCGGTGTCGGGTGAATCATTGTGTGTTTTCGACTGAACCCTAGGAGGTATCCTAGTATAAACTCAGTAAAATTCTGGTTCTAGGTGTTACAAACCATGGATTAAAATATCATAACCCTATATCATGAAGCGATGAAGGATAAACATCATGAGAGTACCCCGAGTTGATCGTGCTTAATTAATTTTGTTAATCTCTACATTGTTTTATCGCTTTCATTCTCTATTTTCATATTTAATCATAAAACCACCAAGTTTTATGAAACCTAATTCACCTTCTACTTTCATAATCAAAACCCTCTTTTTAAATTAATGATCTAAGGCTCTATCGAGAGATGACCTAGGGTTGCTGCTATACTGCAGAAATTCTAGTCAAAATTAAACAACTAATTTGACGCGCTCAACAACGCGGTCAAATTTTGGCACCATTTCCGGGGAGCCAAGATCATTTTTTCTTTATTTACTTTTATTTATTTATTTTTATTCTTAATTATTACTCTTTTAAATACCCCACCCTCATTTTATTTTTTTTGTTTTGGGTTTTGTCTTTATTTTTTGTTGTTTTGGTGTGTTCTTTCTCTCTCTCTCTCTATTCTTCCCCATATCCCTCTCTATAATTCTGTATTATAAAATTATACTCTCTTTTCACCCTTATTAAGTGATTTTATCCATATTCAAAAAAAACTTCACAAATCATTTGCACGACCCGATCTGGTAAGAAATACTACTTGAATTTGACCCTGAAATTGAAAAGTCACTTCACACACAAATCAAGGCATCTAGAGAAGGTCAATAAAGTAACATTGAGGAACCCCTTTTGGAACCTGAAGTTGTCCTAAACCAATCCAAAATTGAACCTAGTCAAACCTAAGAAAACATGGCTGTGAATAACCGAACATTAAAAGAACTGACCACCCTGGATGTGGAGTACCAACCTACGTACATCCAATATCCTAAGGAAGCAGCCAATTTTGAGCTAAGATCAGGCCTCATCCACCTCATTCCAAAATTCCATGGTCTTCCCGGTGAGGACCCTCACAAACATTTAAAGGAGTTTCACATAGTGTGCTCTACCATGAAACCCCAAAATGTGTCTGAGGACTTAATTAAGTTTAGGGCCTTCCATTTCTCCTTTGATGGTGTAGCCAAAGATTGGATATACTATTTGCCTACCACAATTGGGGACTGGAATGACCTTAAAAGACTATTTCTAGATAAGTTCTTCCCTGCCTCCCGAACTACATCAATTAGGAAAGAAATCTGTGTAATTAGGTAATCATAAGGAGAGACCCTTCATGAATACTGGGAGAGATTCATGAGACTTTGCTCAAGCTTCCCTCACCACCAGATTAGTGAACAACTATTAATCCAATACTTCCATGAGGACTCATTCCCATGGATCGTGGAATGATTGATGATGTAGCTGGTGGTGCCCTAGTTGATAAAACTCCTTCCGCCACTCGTGACTTAATATCCATCATGGCTCAAAATGCACAACAATTTGGTACACGAGCAATTGTACCAACCTGAGGAGTTCATGAGGGAAGTCATTCAGCCCTAGAACAAAAGGTAGATACTAAACTTGATGAGATGCATACCCTTATAAGGCAATTAACTCAAGCACAAGGTAACTCACACTCTACTTCTATTCCTTTACATTGTGGTATTTGTTCTGATAACACTCATTTTTATGACCAGTGCCCACAACTTCAAGATTCATCTGAGTCTTGTGCAGCTGTGTTCCCAGGGAGTCCATTCCAACAAGAACCTCCCTTCAAGAAAGAACAATTCAGGCCAAATCCAAATCCAAGGTGTCAAGCACAACCCCAGTACCGACAAGGAGGAAACTCAAGCTACCCCAAGCAGAATTAGTATCAACAAGGCCAAGGTATGCAACCTTCTTATCCTTCAACTTCTCAAAACAATCCTCATCCTCCTCCCAAATCTGAACCAAGCCTCGAGTATATGGTGAAGAAAATAGCAACCCAGAACCTCCAGTTCTAACAGACCAAACAATCAGCAATTCAATATTTGTGAACTCAATTGGGATAATTGGCGAACACCATCGGTGAGCTTAAGATGCAAGGGTCTGGACAACTACCATCCCGAACCATTGCCAATCCGAAGGTATGTCCCCCTCTTGAAAACACTCTTTCCCAACCCTCAAAAATTCCATGTAATGAAAAAAAATAAAAAGGGCAATCAAATTATCATTGATGATTCAAATGAAAAATCCATTCCTCCTTCTTTCCCACAAAGACTCTCTAAATCTAAGAAAAATTATGATAATGATAATGATAATGAGATAATAGATACATTTAAAAAAGTTCAAGTTAATATTCCTTTATTGGATGCAGTCAAGTAAATTCCCCGTTATGCTAAATTTATTAAAGAACTTTGCACCCATAGACGAAGGCTGAAGGGGAATGAGAGAGTCAACTTGGGTAGGAATGTCTCAGCCTTGATTCAACCAGCAATGCCAACCAAATGCAAGGATCTGGGCACATTCACGATACCGTGTACTATAGGGGAGTCTTTCTTTTCTGATGCTATGCTAGATTTAGTTGCTTCCATTAATGTAATGCCTTACTATGTGTATACTTCTTTGCAGGTTGGAGAGATTCAACCAACTGGAATTGTCGTGAAACTTGCCAACCGAAGTACAACACATCCAACAGGAGTGATTAAGGATGTCCTTGTACGAGTGAAGAATCTCATATTCCCTGCTGATTTCTACATTCTTGAGATAGAAGATATCCAAACCCAAGGACATGCTCCTATCATACTTGGGAGGCCATTCCTAAAAACAAAAAAGATGATTATCAACGTTCACAATGGTACGTTGTCCATGGAATTCGGAGGAGAAAAGGTAAGTTTTAACATCCTTGAGGCTATGAAACACCCCGTTCAAGAGCACTCCACTCTTCCTGTCTATTTGATGGAAGTTCTCTCAAACGATGCACACACACACAATTATCTCCTCAACCCAAACTCTGATTCATTTTTGTTTTCTTCACCCTTGGATGATTTGAGTTTTGATTCATGTTTTGAGTGTTGTGTGGGTTCTGAAAAGTGTAAATTTTGTGCTTTAATTGACTAGTTTGTTCATTCTGAGGTACCCATGACCGTCGATGATTCTGAAAATCTAATTTCTATAGATTCTCTATATTTAGAGAATAAACATGAGCAGATAGACAGTTTAATGGACCTCACTCCCCCTAAATCCCCTCCCTCGATCTAGAAACCACCGGTGTTGGAACTTAAACAACTTCCTTCTAATTTAAAATATGTATATCTTGAGGGTATTGACCAATTACCCGTCATTATTGCCAATAACCTCTCTCCACAATAGGAATAGAAACTGCTCAAACTTTTGAGAGAGTGTAAAAAGGCAATAGGATGTACATTGGCTGATATTCCCAAGATTATCCCATCTATTTGTATGTACCATATACTTTTGGATGATGAGGCTAAACCTGTAAGACAATATCAATGCCGGTTTAATCCCACTCTCCTTGAAGTGGTAAAATTGGAAGTCAGTAAATTACTTGCTGCGAGGATCATTTATTCTATATCTGATAGTAAATGGGTTAGCCTAGTGCAAATTGTGCCTAAAAAAAATAGGAATAACAGTTGTGTCAAATGAAAGGAATGAATTGGTTCCAACACGTGTGCAAAAAAGTTGGCGAGTCTGTATTGACTACCGTCGACTAAATCAAGCCACGCGGAAGGACCACTTTCCATTACCTTTCATTGAACAAATGTTAGAACGATTGGCTGGTAAGTCCCATTATTATTTCCTTGATGGCTATTCGGGTTATTTCCAATTCCATATAGCCCCTAAGGATCAAGAAAAGACAACATTTACCTATCCATTTGGCACATTTTCATACAGAAGGATTCCATTCGTTCTATGTAATGCTCCTGGTACTTTTCAGCGATGTATGTTGAGTATTTTTTCTGAGTACATTGAGAGTTGTATGGAAGTATTTATGGATGATTTAACGGTATATGGATGTTCTTTTGATGATTGTTTGGAACACCTAGGTTCTGTCCTCCGCCACTGCATTGAAAAATATCTTGTTTTAAATTATGAGAAATTCCATTTTATGGTTGAGCGGGGGATAGTTCTTGGGAATGTCATTTCAAATAAGGGAATTCAAGTTGATAAATCTAAAATTGAATTAATTTCAACCCTTCCATATCTAAAATGTGTTCGTGAGGTGCGATCTTTCTTGGGTCATGCTGGTTTTTACCGTCGATTCATTAAAGACTTTAGTAAGATTGCACTTCCATTATCCCGATTATTGTAAAAAGATTCCAAGTTTGTGTTTGATAAAAATTGTGAGGATGCATTCAATTCACTAAAAAAGAGTCTCACATCACCTCCCATCATCCAACCACCAAGGTGGGATCCCCCCTTAGAACTTATGTGTGATGCCTCTAACTTTTCAATTGGGGTGGTTTTATCAAAAAGGGTTGAGAAGGATCCTCAAGTCATTGCGTATGCCTTGAGTACCCTTGACCCTACCCAGGTAAACTACACAACCACTGAAAAAGAACTCCTTTCTATTCTGTTTTTGCTTGAAAAAATTTCATCCATATCTTCTCGGGTCAAAAATCATCATCTTCTCTGATCATGCCTCCCTTCATTTCCTCTTAAAGAAACCTGAAGCCAAACCTCGACTCATTCGGTGGATGCTCATCCTCCAGGAGTTTGACCTTGAGATTAGAGATAAGAGAGGAGTGGAAAATGTGGTAGCTGACCACATTAGTAGGATTTCCCCACCACTGGACCATCATGTTGACTCACCTCTCCCCATTGGAGAATTCTTACCTCATGAGAACCTTTGTGATCTTGTGGACCTTACCCCCTAGTATGCGGACATTGTGAATTTTATAGCAACATCTAGGGTCCCCACTGATTTTAGCACTTCACAATCCCAGAGACTTAAACATGATTCTCGATGGTACATTTGGGATGACCCATATTTGTGGAGGATATGTAGTGACCAAGTTGTTCGTAGGTGTGTCCCTGACCATGAGTTCACCTCAGTTTTGAGCTTCTGCCACACATTGGCTTGTGGGGGCCACTTTGGCTCTCAACTTACTGCTTGAAAGGTCCTTGACTCAGGATTGTATTGGAAAACATTTTATAGAGATTCCCATAGGTTTTTTAAATCATGTTTTCAATTTCAATTCACAGGGAATATCTCCAAGAGGAATGAAATTCCCCAACATCCCATGTTATTCTATGAAATCTTCGACGCATGGGGCATTGACTTCATGGGGCCTTTTCCAAATTCATTTGGATTTGTGTACATCTTACTATCTGTTGACTATGTTTCTAAATGGGTGGAAGAAAAGGCTACTAGGACCGATGAATCTCGAGTGGTTGTTGATTTTGTGAGGTCCCAAATTTTCAGTAGGTTTGGTTTACCAAGATTCATCATTAGTGACCAGGGTTCACATTTTTGCAATCATAACATGAAAAACATGCTTCGTAAGTATGGGGTTGTTCATAAAGTCTCCACTGCATATCATCCCCAAACTAATAGACAAGCGTAAATTTCAAATCGGGAAGTTAAGCGAATCTTGGAGAAAACGGTACAACATAATAGGAAAGATTAGAGTTTGCTCTTGGATGATTCACTTTGGGAATACCGTATTGCTTTTGAAACCCCAATCAGAATGTCACCATATAGGATTGCGTTTGGAAAGGCTTGTCACCTCCCGGTGGAGGTAGAACATCATGCATATTGTGCTGTTAAACAATATAATATGAACCTTTCAGATGCAGGTGAGCAAAGAAAGCTGCAGATTAAAGAGTTGGAAGAAATTAGACGTGATGTATATGAAAACTCCAAGATCTATAAAGAGAAGACAAATGCTATTCATGATAGCATGATTCACCAGCATAAGTTCCATATTGGTGAGAAGGTCCTCATGTACAATTCCAGGCTTAAGATCCACCTAGGTAATCTTCTTTCCCGATGGCTCGGTCCTTATACTGTTACTAATGTTTACCCTTTTGGTGCAATACAGGTTTTGTATGAGAAGAGTGGAAAAAGTCTTACCATCAATGGGCAGCGACTTAAACACTTCTATGAGGATTTTCCGAAGAATCCGGTGGGGGAAATCCACCTTCTCGACGCATCATACCAATAAAACACACCAGGTTTTATCCTTCCTTATCACATTCTCAATTATTTTAGTGAGGACACTGCACATTCTAGGTGTGTGTGTGTGGGGGGGGGGGGGGTGGATAAATTCTTGGGTTAGTTAGGAATTTTCATCGTTTTCTCTTTTATTCTCTTTTTAGCCTTTTTTATGGTATTTTCATTTTTCCCCATCAAAAATTTTGAAGTTTGAGGATTTGGTGACCATAAAGGGGGGAAAGTAAAAATACCACAACGAAGGCTAAAAAGAATATTTGTATATCAGGGAGTGATTTTCTTTTTTTTAGTGAATTGATTTTCTATCAATGATATAAATGGTCGTATCTATGTGAAACTTTGGAGATGATTGATGCCACTTGTGTGAGTAGTTTTTGGGAAAACTGCGTCACTAATATCTTCACAAATTTTTGCACCAAACCACAAAGTGTGAATATTTCTTATTTAATATAAGGTAAATATATGTTGGGTTAATATTTTTCAACTTTAAATGATATTTCCATACATTCGTTCCTTATCCGATCTATTTCATTACTGTACCAGATTGACCTATGCGTGTGTACCTAATGTCAGACTATTGTACACCCTCAAAAAAAAAATTATTGTGTCTTGGGAAGGTCAACAACCACCCCTCCTCAACCTTTTATCTTGTTATAACTATTGAAATTAGTTTCGTGAGGAGATCAAACAAGGGTTGAGAGATGAGTGTGAGATTTATTCCAAATGCAACTTTAAAAAAAATATAATAAATGAGGGGAGTGATGAAATGTGAAACATATGGGCATATCTAGGTCTGGAGCTTATGGTTAGACTTCTGGGAATGATTAAGTAAGTGGGTCTTGAAATATGATTTCAAAGGATGTAGGACATGTTCGGTGAAAAATCATTTACAGCTGAATAATGTTAAAATAACCTATATTTATTTGATAGAAAGTGGAAAGAATAGCATGAAATGGTTTTCACACACACACATGGAGAGTTAGTGGAATGGTTGAATTTTAAATTCCTTTATCATGTTGGTGTCATGAATCTCTTTGAATTTTATTATGATATGATTTATGAGACATCTTTTTCCATTTTCACTGGGAAGAACTCCTTGGTGCGGTTCGTGCACTGATCACATTACTTTGGTGAATTAAAATGTCCTCAAATGTTAAATATTCATGATGTTGGAAATATATATATATATATATATGCATCATTTTATTTGAATATGTGACTTTTCCCAGGAGTGCAAATGTTTAGGTGTGGGGGTGTGATCGTACCATGATTCACTGTTTTATTTTACCATTATACCAATGTATTAAACTGGTATTGTATTGAAAAATAAAAGTATAATAAAAAATTTCACTCCATGTTTGATTCAATTATTTTGTGTTTAACACTGTTAAAAAGGGAAATGCTACATGTTAGGATAATTATATTGAAGGTGGAGGTGATTTGGAGAACCCATGATGAAGTCCAAGAAAGATGGGCCAATATGCACATGATCCAAGAACACCAGTGGACTCAACCGCATAGTTATTCTGAACCGTGTATCCAAATCGGTTTAAATTTTGTGGTCTGGTCCAAAATTTGATGGGATACATTTCATATGAAAGAACCAAAGCCCCATTCGGCCTCTAAGATGCCCATACTAATTGATATGTCCAAGGAATCAAAGATAGACCAAGTCCAATGAGGTGTTCTGTATTTTATCAATATCTAGAGCTGTAGTAGTCAAAATGGTTCCAAACTTTCGGTGGAGACATAAAAGAGGTGTGGCTACAAATTTTATATTTTTTTCAAAGCGAGATAAGGCTATATGAAGGCCGAAACGCATGGTACAATTGGATTGAAGAAATCTGTATGCCTAAAACCACCTTCCAATTTTCCTATAAAATGGCACCTTGGGATTCCCATTTGAAAGTTCGTCCAGAAGGCAAGGTGATGCCATTTTGGAGTCCCAAAGGATTCTTCTCAACATCCCTAGAAGTTTTGGAGGCAATGGGAAGTGCTAATTCAACATCTTCTTCTACTTCCTCTCCCATGGGTTTCTAAACCCCTTGTGATCACCCGGGGAGGATCGTGATGTACATCCCAAGCTTCATGTTTGTAATATTTGAATGATCATTTTAATTCCAGGTTTTTGTGTTGTTTTTCATAATACCCTATTATTATTTTATAGATTTATGTACTGGTATGTCATGATCAACTCATATGATTATGTTTGGGGGTACCCATTCATGTGATGTTTCACACACCGTTCACCACTTTCTTTTCCCCCTTTCAATTGCGGTTTTTGTGTGGTTCATATTGGTCAATTGAACTCACATAAGCACTGTCAAGGACATATACATTTATTTCATAGTATCACAAAGAAATAACATACAAACATGGACAGCACATCGAGTTCTTCATGTGTTGCCTTGGTGAGTTTCTGTTATGAAGTCAAACACAATTCACTCAATCATCGGCGGTGTCTGGTGAATCATTGTGTGTTTTCGACTGAACCCTAGGAAGTATCCTAGTATAAACTCAGTAAAATTCTGGTTCTACATGTTACAAACCAGGGATTAAAATATCATAACCCTATATCATGAAGCGATGAAGGATAAACATCATGAGAGGACCCCGGGTTGATCACGCTTAATTAATTCTGTTAATCTCTACATTGTTTTATCGCTTTCATTCTCTATTTTCATATTTAATCATAAAACCCCCAAGTTTTACAAAAACTCATTCACCTTATACTTTCATAATCAAAACCCGCTTTTTAAATTAATGATCTAAGGCTCCATCGAGAGACGACCTAGGGTTGCTGCTACACTGCAGAAATTCTAGTCAAAATTAAACAACTAATTTGACGCGCTCGACAACACGATCAACAGGGAGGCATGCTTGAGGCCACATAATGCACCACCTTGGGGAACTGTTTTAGTGGCTCCCAGGATAGGGAGTTACATATTCGATACTTTAAAAAATATAAACCAATTATTTTTTAAATATAATTTTAGAAACATTTAATTAATTTAGACATATTTTTAAAAAAAATAATATATTCCATTCATTATTTTTAAAATATATATGTATTCACATGTTTTTAACCTTTTTTTTAATTTTTTTATCAATTTATTAATTTAGAATTAATAAATTAGTTTTTATAAAAAAAATTTCATTTTTTTAAGTTTATTATTTTTATTATTATGAAAAAAATATGATGTTATTAAACATTTAATTTTCAAAATAAATTTATTATATAATATAAAATGTTAATAATACTATCAAATTTTATAATTAATATAAATAATATAATATAATTATGAAATATTTATCTATGTGCATTTCATAAATAAAACATTAAGATGACTCCTTATTTTATAGAAAACCACTTCATATAGCCAAAACCTTCATATGGACAATAATTAATTTTCACCTACCATTGATATTCCAACCATTGGATTTTACATGAGAGATAAAAATTGATTTTGACCATTAATTAAAACCTTCACATACCCGATATAATTTTCACCATGTTAATTGAAATTATAAAATTTAACTCTCTATATTTTCACTCCAACTATTTTTTAACTTCTTTTACATTAACTCATTTCTTCCACCATCACCATTACCAAGATTAAAATTCATGATTTGTAAATTCTTTTCTTTTCCTCCAATTAATCACACTTTTATGGATTTAAAATACCTCATTATTTAAATCAGTGTTTGATTTGTTTTCAACCTATTATCAACATGAGATTAATTTTTTTTGAAAAGGTTATTACAAAGTGATAAGTCATATTTTCCATATATAATATAGAAAATCTTTGTTTTCTCCCTCATGATATTTCTGGAATGAACTACCTATCCTGGATTTTTGATGTTGAGATGTATCTAAAGAAAAAATACCATAACAAGATGATCAAAGTTATAAATAAATATTCCAACCAATAATGTGCTTGAGCCCTAATATTATTTTAGAATCACCTTAATTAGGATTTAATGAATTAGTACCTAATACTAAAGTATCATCTGGTGTAATAGAAAAACTTCACCGAGTATTATGGTGACCTATGACTAGTAATACTACCAAAAGAATGACATGAATGGTGTCATATAAGATTCCAAGATTACAAATTAGCAAGTGAATATAAATCCATAATATTTAGAATTACATCAACATTAAAACTATGCGTATAAAATATTACCAACACTAATATGTTGGAAAAAACCTTTTCTACCTTCCATGCCTAGAACATTATTCTCTAACAATAATGATATGAAAATGGATTTAGAAAATATTTTGAATTACTATCTTCCCTTCTTGTTATGAAAAAAACAATGAACTATTGATTATAAACCATGGATTATGACTAACTAGTGCAACTCTATTCCCAAAATAAAATGCGACTTCTTAAAATTGAGGTTGTGGACCGAATTGACATAGTCAAGGTTAAATTAAATAATTTGCTTGAGGTGGCCATTAAATCAATGATAAGAATAATGGACACCAATAGGAGTGGTTAAAGAATGAATAACCACAACCAAATAAATAAACAATGGTGAGAGTGAATGATATCAGTTTGGTATTCAGGGGCACTTGTCAAATACTTTTTATATGCCAATTCATTTTGTTGATTTTAAAAAACATTAAATCAAAGGGAAAGAAAATAAAATTAATAAAAACTTGTTTTACATGGCCTTGAAGTATGACAATGATATTATGAATTATGATTTTTTTTGATTATTTTGTAAACCCTCAAGGTATCAAGAATATATATAACGTGTAAATTCTCATAATAGATATATAATATTAGTTTTTTAATGTTTTTTAATGAATTCTTATTATTTTATTTTATTTCCTTTTATTTTATTTATTATAATAATTTTTTATTTTCTTTTTAATGAAAATATTTATTATGAATCACTATGTGAGGATTAATCCCTATGGTAAATATATTTTTCTCATTGATAAGACCTTGATGTACATAATTCTTAAATAAGAGAAATATTTTATTAGCCTTAAAATGACAAGTTCTCATGTATGTATATTAACAAGTAGTTTCAAATTAATTAAATTCCCTGGAAGAGAAAAAATATACCTAATGAGGGTATATATATTTTATTAAATAATTATTTTTTTCTCCAAGTATCAACAACATTAATTAAGATTTAAATATATTCATGAAAATGGATATTACATTGATATGATGGATGAAGGAGGTATTAAATAATGAGCATAAGTTGATTTATGAGAGACGTTCAAGACTTACCTCTATGTTTTATTATGTTAATATATATGTCATGAAATATAATATGCTAAACTAGATCTTTACCAACTAAGATACATTTATTTTACAAAAACACTATTTGGGTCATCCAAGATCAATAATTATGGAAAAAATATTTAAATAAGAACAAGGTCATATATTGGTTGATAAAATGGTTCTTATATCCATATATTTCACATGTGTTTCTTATTCTCATAGAAAATTATTTATTAGACCATCAACATAGAAAGTTGGAACTAAATCCCCTATGTTTTTAAAAAGATTCATAGTGACATACATGTTCCAATTCATCCACCATGTGACCATTTAGATATTTTATTATCTTGATTGATGCATCAATTTGACGGTACCAGGTGTTTATATTATCAACTCAGAACCTAGTGTTTGCAATGTTTCTTTTTTAAATAATAAGGCTAAGGGAAAAATTTACAGATTATTCTATCAAGCATATTCTACTTGATAATGATAATAAATATTCATTTCATGATTTTAATAATTATTTCATTCTGATCAAAATAAGTTTAAAACATCATATGGCTCATGTTTACACACAAATTGGTCTAATTTAATCATTTTTAATGTGATTAAAACTTACCACTAGATCCCTTATCATACAAATAAAATTTCCCATTTCGGCACATGGACACAGAATTTTTCATACAAAAGTATTTATTTAAATAAGACCATAAAGATATCATGAGTTTTAATTTTTTAAATTATCTTATGGTCTTGAAACAAATATTTCACCTACAAGAACATTTAGTGGTGTTGTACATATGCCAATATCACCCCAACAACAAAAAAATGGGACCCCAAATAATATTTGAGATTTATATTGGATTCAAATATCTCTCGATCCTTAAGTATCTTGAGACAATGAAAGGAGATGTATTAATAATAATATTTTTTTAATTTCATTTTAATGAAATCGTTTTTACAACATTAAATGGGGGAAATCAATCAATGTTAAAATAAATCTCATAGAAAATGAATTCATTATTGCATCTTGATCCTCATAAAAAATGAATGAAATTGATGTTCAAAATATCATTAATTTATAAAATTTATTAAATCAATTACCTAATGAATTAAATAATTCAAAATAGGTTAAAAAGTCATACATTTTCACTACAAATGCACCAATCAAAATGAAGGTTTCAGGGTGTAGCAGAAGCATTGGATCGATGCCTAATTTTGGTTTTTCATTGATATATATAGATAATATCCAAATAAATTGATGAATGTATCCCTGGATCTCATATATAAGTTGATAAATATTAAATTTATAATTAATTTAAATATATAATTACCTAATTTTTGATAATATCCTTGATCAATTTCCATCTCCACTATTGTTTCATTGTTCATTATAGTAGAGAATCCAAATGTGGATTCCTCTAGATGTATTCAAATGATGTTTTAGAAACTATTCATATTGTTGGGAAGTGGAATTTTGTATGATCAATAGATGATAAAGCTTACGTTCACTGAAATATCATAGTTATTGTTGGTTCTGTTCTATGGAATCAATCATTGGAAAACATCCTCATGTTTTAGAGTATCAGAACATGGTAGATTTCACTCTCCTAATCACCAGTACTAACTCACACCTCTCACAGATTTTGGAAAACTTAAAAAGCATTCAAAAATAAACAATTTTAAAATATTAAGTGGATAAAAAATATTAGATGGTTCAAAATTTCATCCTATATCCATAGGTGAACACATCCAAACATTATATTATTGAATGTAAAAGGGTAATAATCATTATAGATTAAGAGCTAATGATTACAACTTAATATCAAGTACAAGTACTTTGATCGAATGAATCAAAAAAATTACATCAGTATCTGGCCCCACCTCTGTTTTATAGAGGTAATCATATGGTTAAAAAATTTTCACCACCATCCAAGAAACACAATCTACCTTCTATTGACTTAAAAATTCTTCTGTTTCTTAAACCACCTAAATCTTTAAAGCTAGTAGACTATTCATAGACTCCATATGGTGAACATGGTTCAGCTTACTCAACCCATAAAATGTTTGCCATCTTTTGGAAACTATACGTGCATGCTAAAGACACTAATTTCACTACCTCCATAGGGTTAAGATGAACTTAATGAGTTAATACTTCCAATATATTAAATATGGTACCTTTAATAAGCTTAAAATTCCAAAAAAATATCCCATTTGAAGTTTTCATAATGGTATGTCATCGACATCCTTTAATTTTTAGTAAAAAATTACCCTCTTACCTATATGTATGTAGTGTTCTTCATCCTCTTCTATTCACCTACGTCCTACTGAGGCATAGTGTTGCCTCAGAATTTCAAGGACTAAAATATTAATGAAAATGTCAGTTGGATTTTACTTCCCTACTCTATTATATATCCATAACACTTAATATTTTACAAAAATTATGAATAAAATTGAATTTTATTTCAATATGTTTCTTTCTAGTACGAAACACTAGATTTCTATCAAGGTGGATAACACACTGACTATCGTAGAATAACACTCCTTCTAGTGACCTTATAAGATCCTTCAGTTAGTGCATCAACTAAACTAGCTCATTTCATGATTTCAAAGATACTATGTATTTTTATTCCATTATATATAAAGTAACCACATTCCAAAGCAAAGAAATATAGCTAAAAAAATTCAACTAAATGAAAAAATAAATCCCATCACGCTCTTCTATGTATCTGAATCCCTAGTAAAATCTAAATCTATAAATCCTTGTAAAAGATCATCATAACCAAAGTAGAGTGTTGTATTCTTTGATACTTTCAGGTATTGTGTGATATATTTAATGTTTTACCAATTCTCCCTTCCCAATCTTAACATAAATTGACTTACTACTCCAACTGTAATAGAAATATCTAACAGTTCACAAATCATTGAATAAATTATACTTCCAACAGGTGATGCATATGGTACTTTCACTAAGTACCATGACTCATATTTTGAAACTAATTCATGTGCCTTGGATGAAATAAAGTGAATTATAGGGGTTAAGACAAGATTTTATCCATTCATTTGAATTTTTTAATGATATTCCATAGTTACTTTGAAAATACCCCAACTCCAGCAGCCTAGAGATGGTGGTTACTTTATTCCATTAGTATTAGATACAAGTGATAGTATACCATAGAACCAAATTGTTTAGTAGTCTTGGTAAACTAGATATATACATGAAGCTCACATTACATTTTAAAATATAAAATATAACACAATATTTTGTTTGATAATATCATTATTATTTCTAGCGTATCCTTTCATATCATTTATAGTAAACATCCAACAATCCAGGGGAAAAGGGAAACATAAGTAAGGGGTGAGATAAAATGACCAGTAAGGGTTATGTATAGTAGAATAGATCTTGAATAAATAAGGAATATTCAATATTGAAAGGTAAATAATTGAAAACACATTCCATTTAATCAATAATTTGAACATGAAAATACTTTTAAAGATCACTGGAATATTGCTTGAGGAAAATACACTTTTCATTTTGAAATCACCTATTTAAAATTTAAAAATTTCAAAAATATTAGGAAAAATATTTTCTTTAAAAATAACCATGGATCCATTTAAAGGAATCTTCAAATCATCGAGTGTTCAAAATAGTGGGAAATTCTTTTCCTGCCAAGTACATTAAAACAAAGATTCCTTTCATGTTTTTAAAAAATATTAAAAAGTACATCATTCAAAAAATGAAAAGAAGATTACTTTGAAAAATATTATATAAAGGAAAACATGGGTAACAAACGACTTTAAATAATCATATTAGTATAGAAAAAACATTATTGAAAACATTTTAAATAAAACACGGAAATGGAAGAAAATGTTTTCTAACCAAAGATGAAATAATGTTTGTTTTCTTAAAAAAACATTTTTGATCCTTTTAAGTACCAAAGGGATGAAAACATGAAAACACCATGAATAAATAAAGGATAATAAAATATATTTTTTTTATGATATAAATATAATATAATTACTCCAATGGATAATTAATCATAAACAATCCCAAATAATGATGAGATTGTGAAATAAACCCTTACCTCAGGTCTGAATTTCTTTGAATATTATTTTAACATTTTATATAATAAATTTTAAATTTATTATAATTATATAATATAACCATATAAATTCTTATGATATCATAAATTATCCACTTATAATATTTCAAAACCATTTTATTAATAATTCTTTATTAAAATCACCGTTTCTATGTGTTATCTTTCTCACATTTTATGCAAGTTTCAGCTTGGTAGTTTCAGTCCTTTCACCTTTATCACGGTTCCATAATCTAAAAAAATATAATATATTATATAAATATAATATATATTTATTATATACATATTTATAATCATGCATTAATGTTATAGATATAAAAATGAATTACACTGTTAATGTTGACAATAGGCAATACGTACGGAAGAACGCTGTTTTCAATTTTTGACTCGTGGAATGAAAGAAATTTAAATAATAATTAAACTTAAAAAATTCATTATTACATCATATATATCATATAAATTCATTAAATATATCCATATTACTATTTATGTAAATCAAAAACAAAAAAAATTACATCATTTTGTGGAGGTGGTAGCCCACACATACCCATGAGCGACGTTATCATTTTCCAATAGATAGAAAGGTAAGAAGAAATATGTTATATTATCATTTAAAAAATATAATTATATAATAAATATAATATATAAATATTAAACCCATAATAATAACCATCCATGAAATATGGTTGTGGAAAATAAATTGTATCGCCACATGGAGGCGATAGTCCACACATATGCACGAGTGATACTTACACTTCCCTTTTATAGAAAAGGTGGTGAATAATGGTGGTTCCATAAACAAAATAAAATTTTAGTATATTTAGTATAATGAATTTATTTTTTATGATTAATACCATATATTTAGAGTATGTAGAAGAATAAATAATTTGAAAGAGGCCGGGTAGGATGATTACCTTTCCTTCGACCGACCTACGTTAGATCCATTATTAAGGACCCTTGGAATGGTATTTTAAGAATGAAATAGCCTTTAATTAATGTATCTGGAGGTTTATAATATAATTGTTCATGGATTGGTCAATATAGATGGATCAATGTGGTGTAAAGAAGAGAAAGGAGGGGTGTCCTTTTATAAGTGGAGGAGAGGACACACTTGGAATTAATAAAAGGATTTAAATATAATAAATTCACTTTCATGTGCATGTTTCACCATGTTTCCATAATTTATAACATAATATATGGTTTAAATACCTTAAAATAATAAACTTTTTCAATCTTAAATGGTTATAATTTTACTAATAATGTAACAATTGGATAATACACGACCAAGGGATGAAATTTTAGACCATTACTCATCCTAATAGTCCTCTTGAAATATTTTTATGATTTCTAAATAATTTAATAAAATATTAGTTTTCATAAAATATCATTACTGTCATTTTGATACTATTCATTTAATTTTATTTTAAAGACATCAAGATAAAAAATTAATTAAAATAGAAAATATTTAAATATAAATTATAAATTATCATTAATAATAATTTTTTTATTCTATAATTCATCCAAAAAATATTACTTCTTATTTTTTTAAATCATTTAATTTGATTCATCTACTACTTGTACAAGCACTATGTCAGCATTGTATAAGAGTTTAAGTTAATTATATAATCACTAAATATTATAAATAAATTACCATTATAAAAATAATTTTATTATTATAAAAATAAACTTTAATAATTTATAAAAACTTATTTCTATCCCTATGTGAACATATATAAGAAATTAAAAGTAAGAGTGGCATTTGGGAATTTTCTTTACTTAAAATAGTATAAATTTCATTATCACGAGAAAATGGAACCAAAACTAAATATATTCAAATTTTTGAATTATATGGTGTAATTTATCCCATAAAATGAAATAATTTAAAGCATTGGGTTGATTTTGAGACCTTATATCATATCTTTAACCATGTTTTACCCATTTTACCCTTACCGAGGTGATAAATATTTATTACGGTCATTATTCATAATGATAAAAAATAAAAGGGAAATATTTACCAAATTTGAAAATACTGATTCAAATTATGATATTAATTTTTCAATATTAAATCTATATAAGTAAAAAAAATCAATTTTAATATAAATGCATAAAATGCAATGAAAAATAATTTTTATAAAAATATGTTTTAAAACATAAAAAATAACTTATATTAAAATCATAAATATTTCATATTAAAATTTTATTAATTAGATTATTCTAAGTAAAATAGATCATATTTCACTTTAATACTAAATCTAAAATATGACAGGTCTTTTAAATTACTTGATTTAAGGAAAATAAATGAGATTATTTGAAAAATAGGTATTTTTTTATTATTCATTGAAAAAGAAATCATTTTAGAAAAAAACTAAAAATTTTGTTCTAGTAAATTTTGATATTATGATTTCAAAAATTATTTTAATTTTATAAAATATAATTTCTAATTTTTTTAGATATTAATTATAATTTTCAAGGACACAATAAAATAAATGCATTTTTTGAAGAAAATGACTCCACTAAAAATTGAGTTCTTATTTACTAAGCATTAATCAATAATTTTTATTGAGTATGACATTTATAAATATATTTGAAAATGTAGTTAATCATATTTATACACACCAAGTCAACAACTAGGTCATATTTATATAATATTATTTTAATAATATATCTCAATTCACTTAAAGCTCTATGTTGCATGCTATGAAATATTTTGAGCTTATTATTCTTTTAAACTAAATTTTTTGGGTGTTACATCCCCCCCACTTAAATAAAAATTTCCCTTGAATTTTTATATCAGTCATCAAATGTTCAAAATTTGAAAATACATTTATTGAAAACCCACATCATATGGGGGAATAATAAAACTTCCTTTGAAAAGAGGAAATCAAAAACATAAATTTTTCCTAAAATAACACAAAATTAGGTTCCGAGACATGGAGAAAATTGGTGGGAAGTTAAACTATAGACAATGAGGAGAAAAATAATTTCTAAGTATATATGAGGAGTGATAGAGAACATGGACATGAGAAATTTAATGAATACAAAACCATAAATCTGTGAGGGGTGAAAATACCATCAATTCATCAGAAATGAAGGTAAAAGGGTAAATTTTTTATTTCAAGATACTTTTACTAAAGTTGTGGGATTATTTTACTAACAAAATAGAGAACATGAGAAAATTTACTTACTTGGTTTATTTTCATTTAATATTCACAATTTCTTCTTTTTATTGTGCTTTGATAAATTTCCAAATCATATCTTATTCGAAGAAATAAATATTCAAGATGATTTTTTCACACCTAAATCACTAAAATTAACTTTTAACAAACCATAATAATAACAAAAGAATGAAAATTCATTCCCTCTTTCTCTAAATATTTAACAAAACAAAAATGTTTAGCACATGTTATCCAATATTTATAAATATAATACAATAATCTCTAAAACATCAACAATAACCCCCAAAGTTTAAATTAATTCATTACATAAATAATTAACCTTAATAATCCTCCAAAAAAAGTTTAAACAAATTCAAAACCCAAAAATCTGAAATATTTGATTAAATAGTTATCCCCATACAATATAATTTTATGATAATTTCACATACCAAACAAGTAAATACCTTGATCACATATTCTCTTAAAACATAAAAATAATATGAATCACCATAAAACCTCAATGAAAATCTATATAAAAAAAACTAACACTGATTCATCAAATATAATCACATATAATTAAATATGTTCCATAAATCCAAAAATGTAATAAACTTCATCAAAGATGATGTAAATCACTTTTTCATCAAATTACTAACCAATTTCATAGTTATTATTACTATCCCATTTACTTCATCAATGCTAATCATCTCTTTACCTCAAATAAACATTATTAACTCAAAACCATGCACATATTAAGGGTTATCTTTCCCTTAATCATGTGTTCTCTAAAAATATCACTTTACTATTAAATAATGTTTTTTGGTTATTGGTACCATTCAAAATATGTTTTCAAACCCATAAAGAAAAACTATTGTGGAACAATCCTTAGATGTTTCATGATTATTATAACCAAAATATCATTGATATAACATTTCTAAAATATAATTCATGAATCCCAATACATATACACTTCAATCATTTCACTTAAATGATTGAAATAACATGGGTCCTTTCCCATTCTTGGAGTTAGATCTTGAATTAGGGAAATGAATTATATAATTTCTATGTACCCCACATATAAGTAATTGAACTATATATGGTACCTTCAGATGAAATTAATATCCCTCCATCAAACTCTTCATTTTTTTCTAGGAAATTACTTTCCCGGTGCTTATTTTCCACACCCAAAACCTCTTCCCATTCATTTGAGACATTTTACTAAGTACTTCTTCTCATATACTTGACATGTAGGTAACTGGGTCTTCTTCCCTCCATGTTCTTCATGAAACTCCATTTTTATCATATTATGCGTGTCTTAAAATGTACCCATGTTTTGATTTTTAATCATATAAAGAGATATCCAATTAGGTATAATAAAATTTTTTCACCCTTTATCTCATGCTTAATTTGGTTTCTCATGAGAATCATTAAATTTCCTATAAAATTATATTTAAACATGATTACTTATAGTTTCATCCATTTAATAAAACCAAAAATCATAATATAAAAAAAAATAATAGTGGGAAACCACATAATCAATAAAATAATTTACAAGATTTCTAAATCATTTAAAATATTTCTAAATCATGACACATTATTTTCAATATAAGACACCTTAGGTTTATCCTAGGTTATTCAATGTCATCATATATTTCGATAATTTATAATAGTTGGTAAAGAAAAGGGTATTTAACCCCATAATAACCCCTAAGATTTTTAAACTAGTTGAATTATAATAGCACACTCACTATGCACTAGAATGATGGTCGAGATATATTCGGCCAACTCTTTTTAGAGTTATTATCCCCAGATACATCTATTCAAAAAATAAACCCACTTGTAGTATCCATATAGGGATTATTTTCTAAGAAACCCATATAATCTCTATCTTTACAAAATATTTATGATATTTTCCTATAATTATATATATTTTTAAAGTATTTCATAAGGTTATGTTATATAATATATGTTTTTCTAAATCTATTTCTTGAGGTTTCTACTAAACTTACTCAAATACAAAATGTAAAGACCCCAACTTGAGTAGCCGAGGTCTGGTGGTTACTTTATTCCATTGTTACTAGATAAAGGTGATCATATCCCAAAGTAATGAATGGTTTGATAGTTTTATAAAATATATACATACATTAATATCACATTACATTTGAAAACATAAAATACACCACAATATTTTCTATAAAAACATAATTATTCTTTCTAGTATATCCTTGTATATCATTCATAGTAAACATCCTAGAATATTGGGGAAATAAAAAACATAAGAAATGGGTGAGATAAAATTATCATTAAGGGTTATGTACAATGAAATCTATCTTAAGTAAATAATTCATAATCAATATGTTAGGGAAAATAAATAAAAACATATTCTATTTAATCAATTACTTGAGCATGGAGAATAATATGATATGAATAAACGAAGATCAAATAATTCCATAAAAATAATCACATGATCTTAAAAATTATCCATGGATATCATAACTATTTAAATAACCACATGGACATCAATAACTGATTTTATAATGATGTAATGCATAATGTCAGACATCTTAAACATACCATTGAGACCTCATGCCAAGAAATCTTACATAAATGGGTAAGGACTTGTCCAAATACCAATTTTTTTGTCTCATGATACCTACCAATGTATTAAGGGAATATATAATTCAGATCCCCACCCATCACTTAAGAAGTTGAATACATTCATCATATGAATAAATTTTAAAACTTAATCAATATTCCTTAATAATCAATAACTATCTATATTAGAAAAACTAGCATAAAAATGCTAATAATTTCCCTAGACAAACTAACCTTAAACCGTCTAGAGAAATATTTTGGATGGAATTAGTATATTATATCCTTATTAAATAATACAATTCATCAATTTATATTGACATATGTAAAAATACTTTTAAAAGATCACTGGAATATTTCTTGAGGAAAATACCCTATTCATTTTTAAATCATGTATTTAAAATCTATTTTTTCAAAATATTTGGTTTTTTTTCTTGGAATGAAACATAAAAAATTTTAAAGGAACCTTCAAATCATTAATCAGTCTTGATGGTGTGAAATTCCATTTATTTTTATTACATTAAAAAAATCCTTTCACATTTTTAATAAATAGTTAATAGTACATCATTCAGAAAATGAAAAAAAGATTCCTTTGAAACATTTTTATAGAGAGTCAAACATGAGTAAAAAATAACTTTAAAGAATCATATTATAATATTAAAAAATTATTTAAAACATTATAAATAAAGCATGGTCATGGAAGAAAACATATTCTAATTTAAAAGGGAATCAAGTCTATTTTTATTAAAACAAATTCCTGATAATTTTAAGTACCAAATAGAGTAAAAATTGTACTATTACTTAAAAATTATATGAATCATCCGAGGAGAATAAATTAGACCATGTTTATGATAAAAATATAATATAATTATCCCAATAGATACTTAACTATAAATAATTCTGAATAAGGATGAGATTGTGAAATAAACTCTTACGTCAGGTATAACTTGCTTCATAAGTGATTTTAAACACATATATAATAAATTTAAATTTATTATAACTCTATAATTGAAACATATACATACTTATAATGTAATCTATGATCCAATTATGAAATTTAAACATTTTTTTATTAACAATTATTTATTAAAATATTTATTTTTGAGTGTTAACTACCTCATTTTTCATATATGTTTCAGTTTGGTAGTTCTGATCCTTTCATCTTTATCATGGTTCCATCATCTCCAAAATTATAATCAGGATATAAATATAATATATATTCATTATATATATAGAGATAAAATCATTCATTAAAGGTAGAGAGAAAAATGAATTACATCGTTCATAGAGATGGTAGGTAGTACATACACATAAACGATGTTTTCACTTTTAAACGAATAGAACAAAAGAAAATTAAACAATAATTTACATTTTATGAATAATTATTATATCATATTGTTTCATCTCCCCATGGAACTTGTGTTATGGTTACTAATCACTACTTTCGAGTGGTTTCCATTGGATTTATTTATGGAACCAGAAACATCCAATAGTTCTTTATCCAAAGGGACCTGCTTTCCAAAGGTAAGCGTGCATTAGGTTTGGACCTACAATACTTAATAACATACATTGGTCGAGAGGATGGGAGTTCAGACTCATCACACCCTTTTTGGGGGAGTAATTTCATACTCTGAGACTCTCTTATATATTTGAGATACTTTCATGAATCCTTATTAATTCACCAAGTATAACGTATGTTTACCTTGGAATTTTCAATCAATTATTAGCATATATAAAATTTAGAATTATCTTTATTTATTCAAGGTTATTCATTAATGGAGATATCCATATGTATTCAAGGTTCTCCATCAATGGTATCCTTCCATATACCATTTAGATATTTTTTTAGACATTAATATGATAATACTAGTTTTTAAGCCACTTTGTGGGGGACTTTGAAATTTATTATCGTCTAGGGTGATGAAAGTTGGTTTTGATGTTGGGATCATACCCATAAATGGGTTACCTACATATCCTTGTAAAAGTAATTATAACCCTCATAGTTTTCTACCACTTAATGGGACACATCATACCTTTTAAGGTCACGTGATAAGGACCTAACCGTACATTTTATGTCATGTGGTAAGGATATCTAAGTAGAAGGTGCTTAGTCAAAGCTTGGTGCAGGAATTATGCCTAAGCAGCCCAAGGAAACTGAAAGGGATATGAATTTCCAAGTTGAGTTAGACCCTACTGGGAATGTGGCCTAGAAAGGATAGGGTTGATTTATATTGTTGGGTTTGAACCTCAGGGAGGCTTCCTATGTATATTATTTGGATGAGAATAAAATCCCACGTAGTGTGGTGAGTCTCGCAAAGGTGTATGATCCTTTGAGAGAAATAGGTTGGGGCTTAATCCTAAGTAGGATGACTAGATTAAGGTAATTAGGGTTTAATTCTTGAATATGATATCTAGTGAGCTCAGGCCCTAATGAAGGCTTCCTGTATATCCCAATTATGGTGGGAATCAGAGTTATCATATTTAAAGACTGGTGGATTGTGTGGATGTTGTGACCGTCACAATATATAAGCCCACATGAGTTATGCTCAGTGTGAGGAATAGTAGGATGTGAAGGATTCAAAAAACCCCACACTCTCTCTTCCGCTGATGGAAGAGGGAAGACCTATGGAGAAATAAGCTAAGGTGATGGTGGGAAGGGCGTGGAGTGATGAACCTTTCAATGTGGGATGACATTGGAGGTCATTGGATCCAACCCAAAAAGCTAGAGGCTTACTCCAGGAGGGATTCCATAGAATTAGTCCTGGTAGGGGAGGGAGACTTTTCCTTTGTTCAAAAGTAAAAGTATGTGTGAACCATACCTTTCCTACCAGGGACTTAAGGCTATAGGTTTTAGTGATGATAAGGGATGGGCATGGACCGAAACCTAAACATCCAAACCGAGAACTCCCAAAACTGTTCCTAGGAGAAAGGTCCTTGTGAATGAAAATATAGAAACCCATAGACACTCCATGAATACTGACCCCATTATAAAACAAATGTGGGAACCCTTTGATTGCGGATATACAAACTCAAATAAAATACACGCTAATGTTACCTTCCCAAAGTTTTGATAAGTCATGAGATTTTGGTGGAGGTTTCAACATAATCCCTTTTATACAAGGGATCCCATGAAGAGGAATCCTTGCCATGAATGACTTTAAATAAGGCTTGATTAAAGGTTTTTATAGGCTGAAGGGATAAGGTGAATCAAAGAGGGGAACCCAAGTAGGTATCAGGTGAGCAGGTATAGGCGTGCATGTAGTCTTGGGAGACCTGATGCTTACTTAAGTGACAGATAACCTGGATGTTAAAACCTGAGCAAGACTTGACTCAAGCCATCAAGAGTATTCACAGGAATTCTCAGAAGTGGGGCACTCAAGTTCCTTTGAGAGGAATGGGTGGCTCCCAAGTGTTTTTAATTTAGGGAGGTCGAGCGCTTTAGGTGTGAAAGTGTTATGGATTTCACACACTAAAGGGACTTAAGTTCTATGAACCTCTTTTAATTCCTCCACCCTAGGTGTTAAATAACTACCATGAAGGTTTCAGAAAACTTGGGCAAAGCACTACAATGAATAGTGCAGCAATTGGGATTTTGGAGAATTCGTCCATACAAATGAAGACCCCAATAGTCTATTTATAAGAAAATAAGTGACCTTGGGTGAATAGTGATTGGGCATGTAGGTGGCTTGTGCACTAGCTATTTCTTATCTTGACTAGGGAGATCCAAATTTCAAGCCTTTGCAAATATTGACTTTCTTCATGTATTTTCTCCTCTTTTCTCTAAGAAATGTCCCTTTGTCACTTTTTCATCAATGTGATGGAACAGAGTGTGAATAGTGACTTAGGGGAAATAGTTTTTCCATACCGTAGGGGACTCCCCCACCCCTATTTGGGATCATTTTCGGGCTGCGGTCTTGTCCCTTCATGCTGGTGCCTTCGCTACCATCATTGACCCCCATGAAAAATACAGAGTTGCACTGCAAACTTCTCAAGCTCGGTTGAGAAAAGTTTGCATAAAAGTGCATGGAACACATTTACGGTGCCTACAAAAGCTCCCCCCCTAGAATTTGATTCATTCAGAATGAAAATATTCTTGTTTTAAGGTAAAATTAGGTCACTTTGATGCATTCCAACATCATTTTGTTAGATTTGGAGCTACGTCACATTTGGAAGGATGCACTAATTTTTTCCTAAGCCATGGATCCTAGTGAAAATAGTTTTATTTTTACTAGGGTCATATGAATAACCCTAAAAACATTGTATCTTTTGTGTCATTACCCTAATTTTTTGCCTAATCTCAATATTAAGGAGACTTAGCGGGTAAGATTTGGATTTTTCTTAGATCACCCTTTTCGGGTTTTCAACCTAACAAGTTTTTTTGCCTTTTAATTTCATTCCTTGATATTTCCCATACCATACAGATTATAGGTCTAGCGAGCTGAGACTCGACTCTTTTCTAGAGTCCCCTTTGTGGGTTTTTAGCCTGGTGAGTATTGTGTCTCTTGTTATTGGTAGTTTAAAGTCATGCAGGTTGGACTAATATGGATAGTATTTAAGGTAGAATATCTTTGACCATAGATTTTGAAATTATATCCCAAACAAGGATTAATGGATAGGAATTCTGCAATATTTATAAAGGTAATCTGGAGTCATGATTTTTATGGTCACGAAATCTAAAACTTGAAGTACAAACCTAGAGTATGTCTTTTCCAAGAAAAAAGTTTCCATTTCATGATAGACCCATTATGGGGGCTGTATTATACAGGGCCAATAGGGGCATGTGCTGCATAGCTAAATAGTGCTATCATTTGACTATCAGGCCCATTATGTAGGTGAATTTTATGCAAGACCACCTGAGGGCATGTACTGCATAGTCAGACAAAAGAGATCTAAAAAAATTTACATTTTATTGTTGACATACAAGGGAAATTAAAATCTGGGCGACTCAAGACCAATGTGGGTGATTTTTCCAAGGAAATAGATCTAATAATAAAGGGCCATCTATGCCAACATAGGTCATGAATGGGGAAACCACTCCTATACAAAGTTGGTGTGTGGAGAATGGTTAAAATTGTTCATAAAGGGGTTTTATGACATTGTTCTATGTAGTTTAGAGTCATGAAGCAAAGAAATTATGCTATGTAGTTTCAAGTCATGCAACAAGGAAATTACAGGGCTTTAATTTAAGGTATTTAGCTTTAATGAAAGGTTTATGAGTCTCCAAATTCTTGATAATTTTCTTGGAAACATGCTACCATATTTAGGCATGGGAAGGGAGAAATGTAAACTATGATTTGGAAATTTATGGATATGAAGAATGACATGGGGAAAAGGGATAATAGCATTTAAAGAGGTCTCTTCCAAAAAATGAAGTTACCACTATTTAAAAAACCCATTATGGGGGCACTATTATGCAGAGCCAATTGTGGGCATATTCTGCATAGCCAAATATTTGTATCCTTTTACTGATAGGCCTATTATGTAGGAAAATTTTATGCAAGGCCACATAAGGGAACATACTATATAGCTAGGAAAAGGAGCTCTCGAGAATTTGACATTTTATTGCTAAAAGTTGATGAAAGTTTATGAAGATTCGGATTTTCCCAAGCACATAGTTTTTTTATGGAGAAAAAAATATCTGAATACATAAATAGTATTTCCAATCATGATTTCCAAGGAATCAGAGGAATATTATTTCTACGAAGGTCTGACCCAAACATAGGATGTATGGTTTCTATAGTTTTAGGTCATGTGACTAGGAAAAATATGTAAAATGGTGACATTTCTTGTTACCTTGATGGTCTCTATAAGGAGAGGACCCAACATAATATCTCCTTCATAGATTTTAAATTTTATGCGGGAGATGGATAATTTTATTTTATCTCATGGCTGGGACTAAGGGTTAAGTCCTAGTCTTCACTACATATCTCAATGGGATTAGAATCAAGCCATATGTAGTTCTTTGAGTAATGTGGTGTTTAAAGTCATGCAGCGAAGACATTAGGTGCTTTGATATGAAGAGAAATTGAATCTCCTCATGTAGATATGGCTCGTATATAGGAGAAAAGAGGATTTTTCATATCATGCTGCAGTTGGGTCTAGGATTTGAAATATGGGTGTCACTATGTATCTCATATTTATGATAATCAAGCTACATGTAGTTCTTTTAGGTCCATGCGGTTTATTATTATGTGGTGAGGAAATTAAGTGATTCCGATGTGAAAAGGAATATTGCAGCTGGACAGGGGGATAAAACACATGTGTCACAATATATCTTGTTGAAGCAATAATCAAGCCACACATAGTTCTTAAGGCTGTTCCCCATATCAATCATGTTTTTACATGGTGAAGAGGGATTTTTTTGTTGTGGCTGGGCCCAAGATTAGAGATATAGGCATCTCTACGTATCCCATTGAAACGAGAATCAATCCAAACATAGATCTTTAGAAAATAATTCCCCACACCAATTGAGTTTGATGTGACAAATAAGGGCTTATATCACATTCCGTAATAATGGTTAAACTTAAGACACAATATGGTATGAAGAACAAACCAAATATCCTGGAAGTGTACTCTGTATAGTTTTGGTTCATATACAGGAAGAAAAGGGGAAATAAATTTATGTATGGTTGCGGATGGGCCCAAGATTGGAGATCCAAGAGTCCCTACATATCCCATTGTAATGAGAATCAAGCCACACACAGTTCTTGAAATGAGGTCTCTATGAAGTTCTGATTCAAACATAGGTAGAAATTGAATTCAAGTTCCACTACGGAATAACAATTATGCGAGTAATTCTTATGCATGGAAGATACTCATATATTTTTTTAAAGAACCACAAGGAATGCCAATTTGCGGTATCTTATGGGATTTATTAACATCAAATGATGAAGACATTAATCGTACAGTTCAATGTCACATAGTAAAGAAAAATGATATCATGCAATGTAATGTCGCGTGATAAGGAAAAAAGATGATACACATTTTAACGTCATGCAACATGGATTCATATGGTTTTTTGCAGTTTAATGTCTTGATACTAGGACATTATGCTATGTAGTTCCAAGTCATGCTGCAAGGAAATTACTCTATATGATTACACAAAGTACTTATTTAAGAATCTTTCATTGGATGGATTTGTAATATGTTCTCCATCCATTGAGATTATGGAATAAGCTCCATTATAGTAGACCTTATATACAGAGTAAGGTCTTTCCCACCTTGGATTAGGCTTTGGAGTCTTCTTTCTTGGTATCATCAGAGTCCTAATAACTAATACCAATTCTCCTTGAAGAAATGAGCAGAGGTGAACTTTATTGTTAAAATCTCGTGCTATTCTTTTCTGATAGAATTATAAATGATGCAAAGTATGCAATATTTTTTTGTCTAATCGTTCCATCTCATCAAATCGCTTCTAAGACTATTCATCTGTAGATAATTGATCATAGATTGTAACTCGGAGTAAAAGCTATTGAATTTCAATAGGAAAAACCACTTCTGTTCTGTACACTAATGAATATAGAGTTTCCTGAGTGGTAGTACAAGTAGTAGTCCAATAATCCCATAAAGCATGAAAAATTTTATAAGGCCAATATTTCTTATCTTTATCCACCATTTTATGGAGTATATTTGATAAGGTCTTGTTGAAAGACTCTATATATCCATTGGATGTTGCATGATAGAAAGATTAATGGTTAGATTTTATATTGTACTCCTGATATAACTTCTTTTCCTTAATAGAATAGAAATTGTTGCTGTTGTCTGTTAGTATGGTATGAGGGACACAAAATCTAGTAATGATATTTGCTCTGATAGAGCTAATGATGCTTTTTGGCTCCAAATTCTTTGAGAGGTATTGCCTCAGCCCATTTGAAGAAGAAATCATTAGTAGTAAGAATATACTTAAACTTATTAGCCGTAGCTACAGGATAAGGTCATACTACAACCATTCCCCATGTAGCAAATGGACATGAGTATTTAGCTGTGTGTAGTAACTCCAAGGGTTGATGAATAAAGTTAGAAGGGTGACACTTCTTGGTGAAATCTATGCAATCTTGCATCATTAAAGGCTAGAAGTATCCAAGCCTTTGGATTTGACCAGAAATTCTATGTCTAGAATGGTGAGCACCACATGCTCTTGCATGTACTTTTTTCATGAAAGCTGCAGTTTATTCTCCATCAATACATCTAAAGAGGACTCCATCAAATCCTCATTTTAAGGGATTTTCTAGTGATCTGGGCTATCATAAAGATTGAAATTGACCACTCATATCTAGATTTTATCTTTCACATCTCTATCAATTGGAAGTATTCCATTTTGAAGGTATTCCATGATATGATTCATCCATCCTGTAGTATGACCATATGGATCTGAAATAGGGATGATTTCTTTAATTTACTCTATTTTAGTTTGAAAAAAAGTTGAAACCACACGACGATGGAAAATACCAAGGAATGTATCATCCCTATTTGGATCTTTTAGGGATGTGGATGCATTAGCCAATACATCATCATGGGAGTTTTGTGATCGTGGGAAATATGAAAATATTGGCTTTGAGGAAAATTCATCCATTAACCCTCTGACATAATCACACAAAGGTATTAACACTTATTTACTAATAGAATAATATCCATTGATCTGTTTTATTACCAATTCTGAATCACATTTCACTTTCAGTAGGTTCACTTATACCTAGAGTGCCAATTTCAGGCCTATAATGAGAGCTTGATATTCTGCTTCATTGTTGGTACCTATTTCCAATAACAGGAAGGAATATGGTAACACTACTTTTTTTGGGAGATAAGAACAATTCCTAACCCAACTTTTTTGAGTTTATGTTTTTCCATTCTATTACCCATTGGAATTTTGGAATCACCATAAAAGTACATTTCCCATGTTTGGGGAGTATCTTGAATAGTGAAGATTTCTTCATCGGGAAGTTTAGTATTCAAAGATGTATCTTCTGCAGATGGGTGTTCAGAAAGGAAGTCTAACAAGTCTTGTCTTTTTATTGCTTTTGGAGGCACAAACTGAATATCGAACTATTGAAAAATAACTTCCCACCATTCCAAACATCCTATAAGCATATGATGACTGAGGATAAACTTGAGAAGTTATTGCAAGATACCAAGTGGACCTCGTGATGTTGCAGGTAGTGCCTCTGCTTATGAACTACAAATATTAATGCCAGACATCACTTCTTGATACTTGAATATCAATTCTCCATGTCAATAATGGTTCGACTGAGATAATAAAGGCTATTTTCATTCCCATCATCATTCTTTTGTGCAAGAAAGGCACCTAGTGATCACTCTAAACCTGTCACATAGAGAATGAGTGGATTTTCTTCAATAAGTGGAATTAATACCAGTGGTCTCAAGATACATTTCTTGAGGGTATCAAATTCCTCTTGTTATTCTTATATCCATTGATAAGTAACTCACTTCTTCATTAATTTTGTGAGGGGTAAACACTTTCCTGCTAAAACCGAATATAGGCCAAGTTTCCTTGAATTAATCTTAATTATTTCATGTTTCAAGGAGGTGACATTCCAAGGAAAACTTTTGTCTTCTCAGGATGAACTTCGATGACACGATGACGTATAAAGAAACTGAGGAATTTTCCACAGGTAACCCCGAAAGCACATTTTAAGGGGTTTATCTTTAGATTATGTTTCTAAAGCTTACTAAATATGGTCTCCATATTGTCCAAGTGATCATAACATTTTCTGGATTTCACCACTAAATCATCTACATAGCATTCAACGAATTTTCCCAGGAAGGGCTTGAAGACATGGTGTATGGAACGTTGATACGTTGCACCAGCATTCTTTAAGACAAATGGAATTACTCGATAGAAAAATATGCCTTTAGGAGCTCTAAAAGATATAGATTCCTCATATTTTGGGTCCATTTGAATTTGATTATACCCATAGTATCTATCCATGAATGAAATAACTTCATAACCCATTGTTTCATCAATTAAGAGCTTAGTGATTGGAATCGAGAAGTCGAATTTGGGACAATTTCGATTGAGATATCTAAAATCAATGGATACTCTAATTTTCCCATTCTTATTTTTCACTAAAAAAATGTTGGCCATCCATTTGGGATATTTCAATTCCCTAAAAAGTTATCTTTGATAATCTTATCGACATCATCTTCAATTTTAGAGGCGTGAGTTGGGTGCATTCTTCTAACTGCCTGCTTAAATCCTCGATACTCTTCTGCAAGCCCAAATGATGGGTAGCTATGTTGGGGTCAAGGCCTAGAATTTATGTATAGTTCTAAGAAAATGCATCTCGCTATTTCTTTAGAAATGAAGTATTCATCTCTTTCTCTTAAGAAGTCATGGCTACACTAATTAGATTAGGGTGTGGATCTTCTCCTGTACCCATATTTATTTCTCTGAGCTCATCCACAGTTGTAGAGACACCTTCCTCAAATTATGGATGATCATCCTTAAGATATTCTTCTTCTTCTTCCTCATGTTTCACTTCTTCTATTTCTAATAGAAGGTTAGGTGATGAATAAAAACATTCATATCTAGGGGAGGAGTCAATATTTGGACATCCTAAAGAAGAGGAAATCATTTATAAACCTACTGATGATGAAGGGCCTTCCTAGAGTATTGAAGAGAGAATGATGGGTTGGGAATCAATATCTTTTTATTCTTCTACTAATGTGACAAATTCATCTAGCCTTACTGATGAAGCAAATAATTTTTGAAGTTTGGTGGATGAAATGAAGACATCTTCATTTAAGCTTTCACCATTTTTTGGTAGATAAACAATTTCTCCCATACTGTTAGGCTCTATTGCCACAAATGACATTATGGAAGTCACTGGACGAGTGATTAGATTTGGGTCTATACCTTCAATTTTATTGATACGAAACACATACTCTATACTCATATGTTTGAATGGGTTAGTCAGGATCTTTTCCAGACCATTTGGAGCATTTGTTCTTGTTATATATTTTTCCACGGACCTTGTTCCCTCTGTGTGATAGAATTTTGACTCAATATACTGAGATTCACATGTTTTGAATAGATACTTTTCACCATGAAATTTCCCAATTTTACCATTGAAGAAATACTTGAGACATTAGTGATATGACGAAGGAATGGAAACATGTTGATGTAGTCAAGGCCTTCCAAGAAGAATATAGATGGCTGTGTCCTATTGAAAAACCATGAAATCCGAATTAGATACAAGATCCCCAAACTGAGTTCTAAGTGTAATCTTATTTGGAGGTTCTTGTTAATTCTATTCATAACCTTGTAACATCAAAGTGGAAGGAGATAATTCAGATTTAGTGATACCCAATCGATGAAGTGTACAGATGGGAATGAGGTTGACTCCTGAGCCACTATCAATGAAGGTTCGTTGGAAGTATGTATCATTAAACCTATCAGATAGATACAAGGGCCTAACGTGTCCATGTACAACATCCTCCTCCTCTTCATCCGTGATAGATATAACTGCAAGAAATTCTGCAGAATCATTCTCTATACGATAAACCTCAGTAGTAGCAACTTCAGTTTCAAACTCTTGAGGATTTGACAAAGTCTCAATAAGTGCTTCTCAAATATCTTCTGAAGGTTTCAAAGCATCCAGGATTGATAACATGTATATTACATGGGATAGTTGTTTCAAAACTTTATACTTTTGGTTTAAAGGTTTGCGTTTTCCAACATGGATATGTGGTTTTGCAGGTGCCTTGAAAGTTGATCCTCTTAATGTAGATATACCATGTGTCGGGGTAGAAGCTGGAAATACTTATAATCTTTGTAGATTAGACTAAATAGGTCTATATATTTTCTAAGAGATTAGTGGTATGTCCTCTAATTGGTTTTACAAGATGATCATTTTAGAGCTGACCCTATCATGTGTGGGAGAATTTCCTTGTTCTTGATGAGCTCGCTGAAGGGATCTCCCACGAGTTTCTACCGCATAAATAGTTCGAGCGCGGTATAGTTAAAATAGTGATTTATATCATATACTTGTCTTCCCCTATATCCTCAACCTTGAATTCATCCTCTAGTTCCCCAACCAGGTATAAGGAATTCAGGTTCATCATAACCATAATCATCATTTGAAAATGGGTCTGTTAAGTGGATAACATTAACAAAACCAAAGATCCATTCTTCACCTGATGAAGATTCTTCTTGATAGGTCAATTCTTGTTGTTCCATTTAGCGGGGTGATGCCCATGATTTTGAGACAGATGACATGAAACCTTCTAAATTCAAGGAAAAATTTGTCCTTGAAATGAGCTCGTCTTCTGCTAAATGCTCTTTATCTTTCTGATCTTGTTACTTCTTTGAGGATTGACCTTTGGATGAATGATCTTTTGATGAATATGACTTTTCTATAGCAGAAGTGACAAGAGTAATAGTTGGTTATTTCCAATGTGTTCATATAATGTAATGAGTTCTGTTGATTGTTTTCTTGACCATACAGTCATCATACTTCTGCACATTTTTTCTTTTGACTTCCTGCCATCCACCTTCTTCCTCGGGATCGGTAGCAGTAACACATGCTAGTTGGGCTAATGAACATTTTAGTTTCACTTGTTTAGAGCCTACCATTTTTATGAGGTCTTTGAAAACAAAATGATCCTGAATTATATGCTCTAACATTTTATAAAAGGGGAAATAATTCAAGAGATCTTCATCTCCTTATTTTTTCCCTTTCTTGGTCCTTGAAAACTGAACTAATTTTTTTTCCAAAGCAGAAATGAAGTAACTAGGAACCTGTTCCTTCCAAAAAGAATAAAATTTGTTCTTTAATTCATCAAATTGTCTCTATATTCAATATTTTTATCATCTTGATGATTTAGTCATTATTTCTGACACTCGAGAGGTGGAGCCCTTTGGTATGATGAAGGTTTTGAAGTAGAAGAAGGTACATGTGCTTATTTGAGTGTTACAATAGCGGCCTCTGCTTTCCTTTCTCTCCTTCCCAAAGTTGATGGGATTACATGAGATTTATCTTTGGATTCAATAATGGAATCCTCCACTTGTTGGGAGATTAAAGTAAGGTCTCGAAACCATCCTGTGTATTTCACAGGGATTATTTGTGTGCTTAACTCATCACATAGATTTTCCACATAAATTAGCAGCAAATCTTCTTGAGGGATTGGTAGATTTAGAGAATATGTTAATCCTTTCCATCAAGCAATGAAATATTAAAATCTTTCATTCTCCCTTTGTTTTCAATTTGTAAGATAAAAAAACTATTGTCTTCATTTGTGTTGAGCTGAATTGGAGAAGGAGTTTCTAACAGAGGTCTTTCCATCTAGTAATTGATCAAGACTACAAACTTGTATACCAGAAAAAGGTTGGACCCTGAAATGATTTTACAAAGAACATGGGATTTATTGATTCTTGTTTTTGAGGGGTAAACATCATGGGATCACAAAGAGAAACAAAATGTCTTATGTTCTACTTTGGATCTCCTGGACCATTAAATATTGGAAATGTGGTATTGACAAAAATTGGTGGGGGAGGGATCAGATCTACCCATTCAAGGTAAGATTTCTTTTCTAGTTGTAATGGTGCACACCATTTTTCCATTGCTCTCAATTGAGTTGTTAATGCCTCAATTGTATTAATAATAATTTAGGGAATATCTGGATAAGCTGGGACCTATATAGGTATAGTAGCTGAAGCTTAAACTAGTGCGAAGATTGGAAAAACCACCGGTGGTGGTATTGCTCGTATTTGTATTGGATAACCACTGGGGATAGGCCTATAAAGATGTGTTTGATCCAATTATATATGTGTACCCAATTAAAGGAATTCATTATCTACCTCTTTATTTGCAACAAACCCTCTTTTATAAGGATCTCCTATAGGATGTGCAATGTGAGGATTTGTTTAAGGAGTATGTCTGGCAGAAATGTTTCTTCAAAGTAACTCTGCATTGAGTATTTTCAAATCCTTCCTCTTCTCCTCTTACTGAGAAAATATTTCTTCAAGAAAATAGATTGACCTTTTCTAGTGATAAAGTGATACATGATCTAACTTTTACCTTTTCCATTATTAGATGCCTTTTGAAGAGGTGAGAGTTGGTTACTTAAGGGAATACTTAGATTCTGGTTAAACCTATGATTTCGGGTACACACACCACCTTCATTTTCCTCAGTGTTTACCATATTATGAATAATAACTTCATCCTATGACTCCCCTAAACGGACTCATTTTATGTATAATCTTCCATAATGGTATTAATGATATTCACCGATGCATATTGCATTGAATACATTCTGTCAATATCTATGCAAGATCATTTCTTTTTGTGCCATAAATGAGACTTTTTTGTCCTATATGATGACTTCCTAGGAACTGTTTGATGGAAAATAACCTGAAGGAAATCCCTGGATAGTTCAGTTGTATGTTCACTTTGTTTCTTCTTCCTTAATCGGGAGAAAAATGACTTCCTTTGAAGAGGGGATTGTAGATGGGAAAAAGCCCCCAACCCTACAGGTTGGGTCTATTCATGTTATTCATATTCAAACCTTCGAACTTTGTTTATTGAATTTGAAGGTTGAGTTAAACAATCCCCCAACCCTGCAAGCTAGGGTGGTTCTTGAACTGCTATGGCTGATATTAATGTAGCTTCTCTTCTTATTTTACAAATTCTGGTCTGAACATTGGCTAGGTGAATTATCCGACAACCACTTAAATCACCTATTTTGGAAGACCTTTGTTCTATTTCAGATATTTGTGCAATATGATGGATGAAATCCTCTAAGATAGGGGCCTTCTCAATTTTCTCAGAATCTCAATGCAAAAGTATCTTGAAAACTTTCACTCTTTGGGCCTAAATTTGATGAGAACTAGTCAAGGCCTATTCTTGATCATATACTTGATTATACAAAAAATCTATTGATTTTAGATGGCCATGAGAAATAAAATTTCATGAGAACAATTTTGAAGGGCATTGCTGATTTTAGAGTGCAGTTAAATGCAATGCTCTATGTGCACCCCATCCCCAGATATGAACACCAGATGAGTTATTAGTAATTAATTGTCGAAATTCTTTAATGCATTGAGGCATTCACATTGATGAGCTACTTATTTCTTATCAACCTTTGGATATCAAGAAACCTAGAGAGATTCTAAGTCTATTTCACATTGTAACCCTTCTATTACCTTAACATGACTTTGATATTCATATTATGGTAATACTTTGGATTTCAGATGATGAAGAGTCTTCCATATGTTGAGGAAAATATCATGAATTCAATCTTCTACCATCAATTCTGGAATGTTTTATTGAGAGGATTCCAAAGTCCAGAACATGACTAGTATTTCACCCTTAGCTAATTGTTTTATCATATTCAACACATCTTCCTAATATTTTTCTAGAGGTTTCTCAACTTGGTCTGACCAGAGTGGATGCTTCTCAATTTTTCTATTAAAAATAATAAGATTAATTGTTTTTCCTCTGCCATATTAGAAGAAAAACGATCCACGATAGGTTCAGATAATGACCTTATCCATGGGATGACTTCTAGCTGAGAAAGTATTTCACCTGTTAGTAACAAGGCATTAAGCATGACTGGCCTTATGTTGGACAGTTCCTCGAGATAAGAGGTCTTTCTCATCACTACATTTTCAATTGGAGAATTATTTTGACAATGAGAAACACTACTACGGAGATAACTTTCGTAGTGAATGACATCATGGGGAGGACCACCATGGTGGATTATAACAAGGGATAAATGTTCTTTCCCCCTGGTCTTCTGGCCACATGGATAGTTTTTGTGGATCTCATCAAGATATAGGTTCTCTATATTGACTGAATTTTCATGAAGCAAGCCTTCATAATGATGTGTCTGATGGGGAACTTCGAAATTACTGTTACCTCTCCTATAATTTGGTAATGGGAGGGTAGGATCTTGAACTGCAATAGAAAAATGTTTGATGGCTTCAAGAACTCTAGCACTAAGAAGAGCCTGATCTCAGATTGGATATTGATTTTCTAACTATGTTTGGTGAGAATTCTTTTTAGATGCTACTTTTCACGTAGTTGGGGCCACTTTCTTAGATAAGTGGTTATGATTGGTAGGTTTATATGCCTTCCTTGGAGTAGTTATCAGAATAGGTCAATTATATCTAAATGGAAAGGGTGTATGTTCCTGATCTCGTTGTCTATATGATATGGGGGAGTATACCCCATAACCCTCATGGACTGAAACAGAGGTATGTATCTACTCCAGGATGGAATGACGACAAGTCATCCTAGGTGTGGGGATATAATTATGTGTCTGTCCCCCTGGTACTACTAAAGTTTGCATTATAATATTTTGGAAGGCTTCCAGAATATGAGTAGGATTTGTGTCTTCCCTTTCACCATTGTTAAAATGTGTTTTATGAATTCAGTGGATGGAATAGGAATATACGTCCATTCCTTATCTGGAGTAGGTGAATACAACTGCTCCTGTCCTCCCTTTCATGTTAGTGGATGCTGATAATACTCATATATGGGGGAGAGAGTTGAGTCTTCCCTAGGTTTGTACTCATAGATTTCTGACTGACTTTTATAGGTGCTGCCAAATGAGACTGCTAATAGGCTTGATGGATGCTAGAAGGTGTATGTGTTTAATGGATGTTCTTTTCCAAGCATATTTGAGTGACATCTTTCAATGCTGACAGAAGAGACTGCAGGCAGGATTAGTAAGTGAAAGTAGGTGTATGTTCTTGCTTACAAGTTGCCACCATATTTCAATGGTTGGATTCATTGAATGTAGTCAGACGAGTCTACTGAATGGTTGATAGTTTTTAAGTAGGTGTATGTTCCTAATCATGTTACTCCACTAAATATAAATGGTGGGATTGGTTGGGCACCGCCAGATGAGTCTGCTGACTGGTGAAATTATGGAAGATGGGTGTATGTGCCTGTTTTTTATTTGCCACCATGTTAGGTTTATGGACTTCTCTGGAGGGGGAAAAGGTAAGGGCCTGCTTCCTATTGACTATATGTTTTCACCTACGGTTCGTCTTTCATACCTAGGTATGAGGGACCTAGGCCTAACAACCAAAGGCAACACCCCCATCATATTGGGGGTTCACTTTCGTATGATTCTATTAGTGGCAATTATTGGTGGGATCACTCAAGAAGTTCCCATTTTTCTTCGAGTTGAGGCCATGAGTGACCTCTTGATCCACCTCCCAATAGTATATGAGGGACTGGTTATTGAGTTTCATGGATAAGGACCTGAAATAGTTGAAGATGGTGGTTGGCACTGTCTGCTTCTTGACCACTAGTCATCGTTGACTGGATGATCAAGGGTGGTTGTTAACTTAGAGATCCTTTCGGGAAGCCTCTAGGGTTGCGATAGCACTATGTTGATGGTATTCCCAAACCAATACATTTGAGACCCAGCATTGAAGATGATGATTTGGTAATGACATCCTTACAGCAGATGAAGATCTATCTTGTGCAGCAGTTAGGGCATTCATGGGTGAAAACTTGAAGGAAGCTATTTGGAATGAAGGGAGTTCTAAGAAAATTTGACAAATATAAACAATGAAATCCATTAAAGTAGTGTCTTTTAGATGGACACATGCGTGACTGATTCCTTTTTTTGGCCTTCCTTTATCAATTTATAGGGTCTTGACAGATGGGTAATACTATCAATTTAGTTAAGGATTCACGCCAGGTTCACCATTTTTTGTTTCATCTCCCCCCAGAATGTGTGTTTTGGTTAGGAATCACTACTTCTGAGTAGTATCAATTGGATTTATTTATGGAACTAGTAACATCTTACAATTATTTATCCAAAGGTGCCTACTTTTCAATGGAAAGTGTTTGTTAGGTTTGGATCTATGATACTTAATAACATACATTGGTTGAGAGGATGGGAGGCCGGACTCATCACACCTTTTTGGGGAAATTATTGCCTACTCTAGGAATCTCTTATATATTTGAGATACTTTCATGAATCCTTATTAATTAACCAAGTATAATGTATGTTTCCCTTGTAATTTGCAATCAATTATTAGCATATGTGAAATTTTGAATCATCTGTATATATTCATGTTTCTTTATTAATGGGGATATCCATATGTGTTCAAGGTTCCCCATCAATAGTATCCTATCATATACTATTTAGATATTATTTTAGTTGTTGTTACAATAATACTGGTTTTTAATCCACTCAGTGGGGCACTCTGGAATTTATTGTCGTCTAGGGAGACGAAAGTTTGTTTTGATGTTGGGATCATACCCATAAATGGGATACCTACGTATCCTTGTGAAAGAAATCAAAATCCTTATATTTTGGTTCCACTTAATGGGATACATCACAACATTTAAGGTCGTGTGATAAGGACCTAACCGTACAGTTTAATGTCATGTGTTAAAGACATCTAAGAAGAAGGTTCTTAGTCAAAGCTTGGTGTGGGACTTATGTCTAAGCATCCCAAGGAACCTAGAAGGGATTTGGATTTCCATGCTGAATTAGACCCTACTAGTAATGTGGCTTAGAAAGTACATGGTTGATTTAGATTATTGGGTTTGAACATCATGGAGGCTTCATACGTATCTCATTTGGATGAGAATCAAATCCCACGTAGTTCGATGAGTCTCGCAGGGGTGTATGCTCATTTGGGAGAAATAGGTTGGAGATTACTCCTAAGGAGGATTCTCGGATTAAGGGAATTAAGGTTGTATCCCTGATGAGGATATACAATGAGCTTGGTCCCTAATGAAGGCTTCCTATATATCCTAATTATGGTGAGAATCAGAGTTCTCATAGTTCAAGACTAGTAGATTATGTGGATGTTGTGATCCTCACAATCTATAAGCCCACTCGAGTCATGCTCGATGTGAGAAACAAGAGGATATTAAAGATTCAACAAACCACACACTCTCTCTTTCGTTGGTTCAAGAGGGTGGGCCTACGATGAAAGAAGTCGAGGCGATAGTGGGCGAGGGTGCGGAGCGATGAACCTTTCAATGTGGGATGACATTGGAGGTCATTGGATCTGGCCCGAAAGGCTAGGGGCTTCCTCCATGAGGGATTCCCTAGAATTGTTCCTAGTTGGGAAGGGATTCTTTTCCTTTGTTAAAAAGGAAAATTAGGGGTGAACCGTACCTTTCCTACCAGGGACCTGAGGCACCAAGTTTTATCGATGATAAGGGACAACCATGAACTATACCCTAATCCTACAAACTATGAACTCCCCAAAAATATTCCTAGGAGAAAGGTCCATGTGAATGTGAATATAAAAACCCAAAAAAACTCCATGAATCCGAACCCCATTATAAAAAAATGTGGGAAACCTATGACTACAGATATACAAACCCAAATAAGAGACATGCTGATGTGACCTTCCCAAAGGTTTGATAATTTAGGAGGTTTTGGTGGAGGTTTCAACATAAACCCTTTCTGATAAGGGAGCTAATTATGAGTAATCCTTTCCATGAATGAATTTGAATAATGATTGATGAAAGGATTGTATAGGATGAAGGGATGAGGTGAATAAAAGAGGGATGCCCAAGTAGGTATCTGGCGCATAGGTATAGGCGCACAGGTAGGCTCAGGCGACCTAATGTTTACTTAAGTGACGAAAAACCTAGATGTTAAAACTTGGGAAAGGCATGACTCAAGCCTTCAAGAGTATTCACAGACTTACCCAGAAGTGGTGCGCTCAAGTTCCTTTGAGAGGAATGGGTGGCACGTAAGTGTTTCTGATTTAGGGAGGTTGGGTGCTTTAGGTGCGCAAGTGTTATGGATTTCAAACATTAAAGGGACTTAAGTCATATGATCCTACTTTAATTCATCCACCCCAGGTGTTAATGAACTACCTTGAGGGTTTTGAAATACTTGGGTGAAACACTAGGGTGACTAGAACAACAATTGGGCTTAAAGGAAATTAATCTGTATAAATGAAGACCCTAAGGGTATATTTATAGGCAAATAAGTGACCCTGGGTAAATGGTGATTGGGTGTGTAAGTGGTTTGCACTCTAGAAATGTGGCGTGCAAGTACCTTGCACACCAGAAGGTCCTTAGATTGATTTAGGTGATCCATATTTCAAACCTTTTCAAATATTGATTTTATTCATGTATTTTCTTTTATTTTCTTTAAGACATTTCCCTTTTTCACTTTTTCATAAATGTGATGGAATGAAGTGTCAAGAGGGACTTAGGAGAAATAGTTGTTCCAAATCATGGGGGCTGCGCCCCTGCCCCCTTGCTTCATATCATTATTGGGTTGTAGTCTGGGACCTTCGGGCCGGTTCCTTTGCTATCATCACTTACCCACATGAAAAATGTAGAGTCGCACCATGAATTTCTCGAGACCAGTTGCAGAAATTTTTTGGAAATGTGCATGGAAAACATTTCATAGTGTCTACACATATATATTATATATATTCATTAAATCCATCCATATTACCATCCATGTAAAGAATAATTGAAAAATTAATCACATCACTTTGGGGAGGTGGTAGTCCAAACACACCCCCGAGCGACATTATATTTTTCCAATGGATGGAAAAGTAAGAAGAAAGGTACGATAATACAATTTTAGAAGAATAGTTATATCATATTGCAGGGTCTTGAAAATTCTACCAAGGGAAGAAAATACCCCCACAATTTCTTTGCATAAGGACGCAAGTACTCCTACAAGTCTATCAAGGTGAATGGACTCAAATTGAGTTGCAACCTTCAGAAGAAACTTGAAGGAATTCATGTTTTTAAAGGATTTCAAGTGGCCCATGTACCATCACTAGGAAAGGTATGCAGACCGACTGGATCATGAACTAATAGGTATGCGGAACGATCCACGAACCGCTGGCCCACGAGGCGATGGCCAGAGAGAAAGGTAGACCGAAAACCGTGTCACCAAAGAAATTGTGCGTGCGAAGTCAATCTGCGTACCATACCGCGAACTCATTAGTTTAAGGAAAAAGCGAACGAGCATGGTTTTGCAAACCATTATCGTGAATCAAAGCCTCCACAAACCCCGGTTAACCGAGTCTTCTCCGGGTCATGATATCTGTACGGGCATCCTCAAATGGTGTCGCGTGCCCAATAAATACAAGTGTCCCGATGATCTATAAAAGGGAGCACAGTAGAATGAAGTAGGACAGATGAAGAAGGATTGAAGGGGACTCAGAGGTTGGAAGAAAGGGTTCGTAAAATACTCCATCTTCCGTATTGATTCATCGGCGAAGCCCGAATTGCGAACCACTCTCTTCGCAAGTACAACCAGATGCGAATCATAAAATGGTGGAATTGAATAATAATAATAAAACCATGAACCTAACTGGTGAACTGTGAACCATGTAATTCTCACAGATGAATTCCCCCTAAACGACAATCCCCTGAACCCTCCTTCGATATGATGTTCTGTGTAGTGCACCGCTACGCGGACTGAACACAACGCCACACACTGCATCGGTACGCAGATGGAACCCAAAGCGGTGTGATGGGCCACATACCACTATGGTATTAGGTTGTCTATACCCATGCCCACGTACCACATAGGTACGCGAACGACCCCTATGCCTGCATACCACTACGGTATGCTGAGCTTCCCCCATTCCACATAAGAAACCAGTACACGGAATGGGGTGTTTTCAGGTATTATTTCTTCCGGTTCCAACCTCACCCTTCCATTATCGTCCAATCCTCCATAGTCCCTCTACTAACTAGTCCCCCGACATCAGGACAAAGCCTCCTCTAAATCCACCAGACACATATTATTAGACCATCGGGTGCATAAGCGTGCCCCTTTGAGTCTACATACCCATGGTAAGAATAGTAACGAAGGCTCTCCCCACAATGGTTCAGTCTTCGAGAATTACTAGGGGTGTACATTCTCATGGTAACCTAGAGTCCAACCTTGGGATTCCGACATGAACCTCCCTGTTCCAGGGATTAAGGGTGATCACTTTCTTTTCCATTCAATGAGGAATAGTGACCAGTCAAAGGGGTTATGTTCGCTCACCCCTTTGACGGGGAAAAAACTCCTCCCCTTCCCAGAACGTACTCTAGGGCCCTCCCATTGTGGTAAGTCTCCAATATTCTGAGGCAGGGCCACGTGAACTTCAATGTAATTTCACATTGAACGGTTCATTGATCCATGCCCTTGCCAACCGTCGCCCCGACCACTTCCGCTGTGGGATCTCCCTCCCACACCAACAGGGGAGGATTCATGTGCATTGTTGAATCATTCAAAAACTATTGTTTCTCACACCGAGCATGAATCACATGGTCTTAGAGGTTTGTGGTGATTAAAAAATCCACATGATTCTGAACTATGTGAACTCTGATTCCTAGTCAAACTAGGATACATAGGATTCCTACTAGAGGGCCTGATCTCAAAAGGGTTCCCATTCAAAAGGGTCAACCCAATCATTTTTCCCAAAATGGATAGATTCTATGCGTAATACCCACACAATCTGAACTACATGGGATCTAATTACTCTCTTGAGGATATGTAGGAAGCCCTTCTTATGGGCCTAATACTGACATCAATTCACCTTCCGTCCCCTTGGATGATGATAAACTTTAGAGATCAATATAATATGGGTCAAGTTAGCATTGCCTTTGTAGAATCAAACATGTGCATGTTTATGGCGATCCTGCAAACCAAGGGTAGCCTGTGGACACACTCTTTGGAATGAAACAAGGATTCACGAACATATAAACATGACTTAAATATATAAGAGAGTCCCAGAACAAGAAACAATACTCCCCCGGAAGGGTACGGTGTGCCTGACCTCCCATCCTCTTGACCAATGGAGTCCTTAAGTGTCGTTGGACAAATCGTCAGCCAACGAGCGTCTGCCTTTGAAAAGTAGGTCCATGAATCATTGATAACATTTTCGTTGGGAGTCCTTGACTCCACGAATAAAATTGTTGGAGACCATCCGAGGATGTTATATCCGATAAGGACCAATTGAAAAAGTGATTGACCCCAACACAATCGCCCACTGGGACCAACAGTTCACGTAGGGTTAATTCAACATTTTTTAAAAGATAATGACCCTGAATGAGTTGAAACAAAAGGAATTTTAAACTCGAATAGAACCTATCTTTATAGAAAAAGGAAAGGGTGATGATCCTCGTTAGAAAATTTCAACACCACCCGCTAAACGGGCCACCTTGGAGGCAGAACAAAAATGGTGAACCTGACGTGAATCCTTAACCAAGGTAGCGGTTCTACCCAAATGATAAATGATAAAATGACATTGCATGTCAACCCATTTTTTTTGCCCTGGTACGCGAAAAATGAACCACCTTAGAGGCGGAAAAAAATGGTGAACCCGACTTGAATCCTTAACCAAGGTGGAAGTTCTACCCCACTCAAGCCCCTTCACCCCACAAAAAAAGAAAAAGGAAATGGGCCAAGCTGAATCACCAAATATGCATATGTTTAAAAGAATGCTACTTTGATGAGGTTTTGTCACTACGGGAAAAATGGGTATTTGCGACGGGTTATTTGCGAAGGGATTTATTCCCGTCACAAATAGCCCTGTTAAAAACTTATTTGCGACGGGGGTATTTGCCCGTCACAAATAAGTAGCCTTTTGCGACGGGATAGCTTGCCCCGTCGCAAAAGGACTGGCGCCCTTTGCGCACCAAATTGCGGGAAACATATTTGCGACGGGGGAATATTCCCGTCGCAAATAACCGGCGGCGGTAAAAGGTATTTGCGACGGGAATATTCTCCCGTCGCAAATAGTATGTCGGTAGGTGGTTATTTGCGACGGGTCCCGTCGCAAATAGTATGTCGGCAAGTGGTTATTTGCGATGAGTCCCGTCGCAAATAACTATTTAACCGTTGACCGTAATAAATGCTGGCTAAGGTATTTACGACGGGGCCCGTCGCAAATACTAGTATTTGCGACACGATACCCATCACAAATGGACCCGTCGCAAATAATCTAACCTATAAATACCCCCATTCGTTTTTTTTCAAATCATTCTCAAACTCCATCTTCTTCTTCTCTCAAAATTTTATTTCTAAAGTTCAGTTTTTCTCAAGTTTAATTTTTTTCTCCGGAGTTGATATTGAAGTTTTGAAGAAGGATCAGAGATCAACCTCAGATCAATTTCAAGGTATTTATATTCATTTTAATTTAATATTTATTATTAATGTTTTATTAGTTTCAATTATTATTAATTAGTTGTAATTTAATTATGTTTACATTGTTTTATTACTTAATAATTAGTAATAAATACCAATAATTAGGAATAATAACATTATTACATTATTAGTATATTTTATTATTAATATTAAAATAATATAATTTTTTATATATATACAATTCTCTTTTCATTACCTCCCATCACTTTTGGTCCCACAATAAACCAACAGAAAATTTCTGGTTTTGGGAAAGAACACAATTGGATTAAACGTAGCATATTTTGGGATTTGCCATATTGGTCTGATTTGTTGGTCCGACACATGTTAGATGTCATGCATATTGAGAAGAACTGTTTTGATAATTTGTTTCATACAGTTTTGGATACGCCAGGAAAGAGAAAAGACAATGTAAATGCACGTTTAGATCTTGCCCAAATTTGCAGGCGTCCAGAATTGGAATAGTTTGAGAATGTCAGAACAAAAAGGTTACTGAAACCAAAATCAGCTTATACACTGTCTAAAGAAAACCGTTTATTATTTTTTCAGTGGATTGCAGATTTGAGACTTCCAGATGGCTGTACTTCCAATTTGGGTAGATGTGTAAAGAATGGTCATATTACTGGATTAAAAAGTCATGATTGTCATGTTATAATGGAAAGACTTCTACCCATTGGATTAAGAGGTCTGTTGAATTCTGTGATTTGGGATTCCATAACAGACATGTCTCATTTTTTTAGGAAATTTGTGCGGCTACAGCAGATTATGATGCTCTAGGAAAACCTGAAAAAGATGTTGTTGTAATTATATGTAAACTGGAAAAAATATTTCCGCCGTCTTTCATCGACTCAATGGAACATTTGATGTTACATTTTCCATATGAAGCCAAATGTGGAGGTCCAGTACAGTTTCGATGAATGTACCCATTTGAAAGATGCATGCAAAAATTGAAAAGAAAAGTACATAACAAAGCATCTGTTGAAGGATCTATTGCAGAAGCTTATTTGCAAGAGGAAATATCTTTATTCTTCTCCCATTATTTTAAATCTGAGTATCCTTCAAAACACAACCGAATGGGACGAAACGAGAGGAATATTGATGAAATCGACAATCAATTATCTGTTTTCAACCAGTCAGAGCTTGGTTTTGGTGGAGTTTATGAACGCTGGCTTTCAGATGATGAACATCATAGAGCTCATACATATGTTTTGCTCAACTGTGAAGAGATGACATCCGTTGTACTGTAAGTGTTCATATCACTTATTCTATCATTTATGTTACAGTAAATAACTTTGGTTTTTATAGGTTATATGATAATCATATCAAGAAACAAATTCCACAAATTACAGCAGCTGCTCTCGAAGAACGTCGACTGAAAAATTTCTCTCAGTGGTTTCAAAAACTGGTAACATAAATTCTTTATCTTTTAGCAACTCATTCAATGTATAGTTTACTATATTGATAATTATTTCACAAATTTTCAGGTGTCTCGACATGCTGATAAAATTGACAAACGGCTGTGTGTATTGAGTAACCCACCTTCCAAACTTGTTAAAACTTATAATGCATATGTGGTGAATGGATTTCGATTCCACACACATGCATATGGAGAATCGAAAAAAACAATGAACAGTGGAGTTAGCTTGAGAGGATCTCATCATCGAGAAAATGAAGTTGACTTTTATGGCATACTTGATGAAATCATTGAACTCTGTTATCTTGGACAACATTACATAACCATGTTTAAATGTCGGTGGTTGGATACAGAGATAGGCATGCGTGTTCATCCAACTCATGGAATCATCGATATAAAATGTAAAAGTGTTCTCGCAGTAAATGAACCATTCTTATTGGCTCAACAGGCACATCAAGTTTATTATGCAAAGTACTGTGCTACATCAAGAGACTTGACTGATTGGTGGAGTGTAATAAAAATCAAAATTCGAGACAATCAGTTTAGTCAAAGTGAATGTGCTTTCACTGATGTGCAAAGAATTGAAGTTTTTCAAGAGAGTACTCAAAATCAATCTTTCTTACAAAGAGACATGAGTATCGATGATGACACCCCACATTTAAGAGTCGGTGATGACGATGATGTTAATGATGTCACATATGAATTTGAAATGGTAAGAGATGAAGAAACTGTAACTCTAATGGATATCGATGATGTTGAGGAGAAATATGAAGATGACATTGACATATATGAAGATGATGATGAAGATGAACACTGATAGAATTCCATGGTATTTATATACAATCATAATATGTATATATGTATATATAATAGTAATTATCAATTATTTGCTAACAACATTAATATTTTCTGTTTCAGATGGACGACACCACATTTCGTGAGTTGGCGGATGCTGACTTGTCTTTCGATGCGGATGAGTTGCTGGCAGATGACCCTCAGCCTGCAGGCGCTCCAGGGAGTACGCGGAGGGGGTGCGGTCTTGCACGATTGATGATTCCTGACCCCGTCCCTGACCGACGTCCACGTCTTGGGTTTGATCCACGCACACGGAGGTGTGATAACCTGTGTGATAACCTGTGGATTTGACTAATATTTCATTAATCTATTCACATAATAAATGTTTATTATTTTTACAGTTTTCCGCATATAGAAGTCGGACAGGGCAGCGCTATTTTGTGAAACTATTTCTCTCAGCCGTGGACCACATGGGAGCAGATTCCCATTGATGTGCAGCAGGCCATGTTCGACCATTGGTTGGTACGTACGTAAATAAATAATTTTTATTTTGAAAATTATTTCATTTCTAACTTGATATTTTGATTTATTTGTAGGGTTTATGGTATCCGATCGAGGATACCATGCGTGACGCCATCCACGAGGCATGGGAGGTGGCCATGCGTGATCGCCTTCATCAGTTTTTGCACAATTTAAGAAAAGCTGCGATGAAGAAAGCAGGAGTGTCATATTTTGACGAGTCATGTAGAGCACACCGACCAGAGTACATTTCATCCCATGTATGGGATGGATTATGTGCGCACTGGTTGAGTGGTGCCTTTCAGAGGAGATCATCGGTGGGGAGGCAGAATCGGGGGAGATAGGAGGTGACTCATCGAGCTGGGAGTCGTTCTTTCAGTACTCATAGACAACATCTGGTACGTACATTATTTATAAATATTTTATATAACTATAAATATTAACAGTTTATTTTTTATTCTTATAGGCTGTCGAGCACCCCGATATTACGGAGTACGACGTATATCAGAGGATGTATAGTGATCCTGCTACTGGGGAGGTCAGAGGTGATCGTCAGCATCACATCGTGGTTAGTATTATTTCTTTTCAAGTTTAAAAATTAACTGTATATAATATATTCACAATTTTAATTTTAAATTGCAACTACAGGAGTCATATGAGGCCGCAGCGTCACAGGCCCGGCCTGAGAGTCAGGCCGAGTCATCAGATCAGACCACTGGCCGTCAGTTTGATGAGGCGGCATGGATGCAGGCCACCCAGTATGCCTTCGAGAAGGGCCGAGTAGTTGGTATCAGCTCTCGACTGACTCCCGGAGATTATTATGGCAGTGCTGCGATGTCGGCGTCCAGCTCGAGAGGAGCTCGTGCATCTTTTTCTGTTACACAGTATGAGGATCAGTTGCGATCTTAGACTGCATTGATAGAGAGTCTCCGACAGGAGCAGGAGCAGATGCGTCAGCAGCATGAGGAGGAGCGTCGACGCCAGCAGCAGCTGTACGAGGAGCAGACGAGTCGGTGGCAGCAGCAGCATCAGGAGCAGATGGAGTACATGCGCCTACTCACTCATGCTTTAGGGATGGAGTTTCCTCCACCACCATCTGCAGATCCCCCCTCCCCCCTCCTTCAGATTAGAGTTTGTATTTATGTTATAAAATTTGTGAAATCAAAATATGATTTTTTTTCTATTCGTAGTTTCTATCTCATTATAAAATATTTATTAATATTCTATTATTTTTTATTTTTGAATTATAATTCTATTATTATATTAATTAAAATCATTTATTAATATTTTATTATTTTTTATTTTTGAATTATAATTGGATTATTATTATATTAATTAAAATAATTTATTAACAATTTTTTTTTTTTATTTTTTTATAGTATTTGCGACGGGTCCCGTCGCAACAGGTATTTGCGACGGGGCCCGTCGCAAATAGGTTTTTACAAATATACGGAGTACTAGTTGCGACGAGGATTCTCCCCATTGTGGAAAAAGGCTTTAGCGACGGGCCCGTCGCAAAAAATTGTTATTGCGACACCGTTTTCAGCAACGAGTCATTTGCGACGGGCCCCCGTCGCAACAAGCCATTTGCGACAGGATCCCGTCGCAAATGACCCGTCACAGATACCTGTTTTTCTAGTAGTGTGTGGTCTCTATGTCATATATGTATATTTCAGGTTCCCACAGAGCAACCTTTGATCCAAATGACATCCCAACGACCCATGAAGGCACGCACATCGGAGATTACGTAGGAGGATAGGGCATCAATGAAGAGAAGGACCCCCTCACCTACCCAACATCTTTAACGCTGGGTATCCAACATGCTGATCAGGGAGTACCACCGAAATGGTAATCTCCCCATGCTGGAGGCCATGACACAAGCCCTCTAGTCTGCAAAGGTATGCCAGCCACCTCTTCAGATGATGCCGACACCCCATCATAAGGTGGACTTGATGGTCGTCTCAAACCATTTCAGGAGCCTGTCCTCAGAACGTGACAATGAGTATCTCCCTCATCTTAGGGAGGTAGATGAAGTCGATGCTGGAAACTTCATCTCAACTGTACAAGGGTCCTACTCATGAGCCCTTTCCAGAGAGCATTATCGCCGACACCGGATGACCAATCCTTCTCCTGACAAGGAGGACCTTATGTCGAGGTCACCTGCCAAAGTCCGGGAGACCCAGGCCCCTCGGGCAGCCCTCCAAGGGTGGAAAATATATTCAGGAACACTCTATCATCCTGGTTCTTGAGGGGAGACTCCGCCATAATAATGCGGCGTCATTCGATGGGCAGACCCATGACTTTCCCCCCTCCAATCAAGCCCACCACAGAAATAGGGTGGAGCGATATGATCACATGCACGTTCCTGCTAATGCTCGCTGACCCTGATTGTAGACAGTGTGGAAAACTATAGGAAGATGAAGATATCTGCCGATGCACAATAAGATCATCAATAAAACAGGGCGATACTCAGCTACATGCAGGCACAAATACCTGCTAATGCATTTCAAGCCTACCATCTAAATAGGGCGGCAACCAGCTATACGCAGGAACAAACACCTGCTGAGGAATTTCAAGACTATCATCCAAATAGGGCAGCAACCAGTTATACACAGGCCCAAATACCTACAGACTCATTTCAATCCTTCCATCCAAATAGTGTGGCACTCAGATACATGAAGGAAAAAATACCTGCTGATTCATATCAATCCCGCCATCCAAATGGGGTGACAAACAAATATGATAAGATTAAAATACATACGGATTCATACAAATCCCGTGAGACAAATACACTGGCAAGAGAGCGGATGAAAATCCCTGCTCGTGAATATGGATTCCACCAGTAAAATATAGTGGAAAAAAGAGAAGAAAACCGACAACAGACTCGTTCCTCTGTCCTGGCATAAGAGAAGTTCTAGTATCTGCTGTAAACTCATGGAGGACTGGAGCAGGTACAAAATCGTCCACCGATATCAGAATGGACCTTCATACTCATTCCATCCAAAGATTTACCTCATTACATCCTATAAATGATGGAATATCACATGTCAATTCCTGACCATATCCTCCAAACATGCCAAGATATCATTGCATTGGTGGAAAATACTAGAAATCGGGCCCACGACCCGGTTTCCTCGAATGGAATGACTCACTTGAAAACTAAGTTAGTCACTCTGGAGCAGTTATACATCCCTACTCCAGTCTAGGAGGGTCGATGGAAATACCCTACGATACACAGACAACCAGATTGGGAACAAATACTCATTCTAAATGGGGGACACTGATCCAATGTGGTGGATGCTCCAGGGCATACATATATCCCTACCAAAACTCTAGATGTCCATTGGCGTATCACGACGACATCACAGGACCCAAAAAGTCAGGGAACCATATATGAGGTTCATTAACAATTGCAGATGGCCCTAGATACCCACAAGAGTGCGCTCAAAGATAAAATGCACAAAAGGAAACCGGAAAATGAAGAGCACATACATGATCCTACTCTACTAGAAGATGGGGTTCTTGACACCCTCAAGCATATATCAACAAAGGATTAAGACCCTGTCATTCCATTACCAAATTATGGAAGTGGCAGTAGTAGTTGCGAAGGCACTCCTCGTAATGTCGCTACCAGAAACTCTAAAGGTCCTCCATAGAGCACCCACAGTGGCTCACTCCATGGGCCAAGTACGATCAATCACAAGAGACTATCTCTTGATGTGAATCGGGGTAGCCCTCCCCTCGACCTAAAGATCAGACAGAAAGAAGGTCCTCCCTTTGTTGTCATCCTCCTTGATGGTCATCCCTAGGGTATATGCTGTAGATATGCTTATCCCTATAGCTGGAAATCAAGTCATGATGGTAGTACTCACCATGATGACAGTCATTGCGATGTCCCTCCCTGCAATGGTAGTTACTCTAAAAGTCCTTCCCATAGTAACATCAAGAAACAAGAAGGTCCTCCCCTCATTTTAGTACACCCTGAAGGCCCTCCCCAAGATGTGCACTGTAGAAATTCTCTCTACAACCAGGTATCAAGTCATAATGGTAGTCCTCGCCATGATTTCAGTCATTTTAAATTCCCTACCTATAATGATAGTTGCTGTGAAGGTCCTCCCCATAGTGAAATCAAGAATCAAGAAGGTCCTACCCTTACTGTATCCCACCCTTAAGGTCTTCCCTAGGGTATATGCCATAAGCACATCTCCCGTGGTTGGGTGCCAAGTTGAAATAGTATCCATCTCCATTAAAACATCAATTAAGAATGTCCTCCCCACAATCAAAATTCATGCTGGAAAGAATGTCCTCTTCTTGCTAGAACAAATGAGAGAAATCCATCCTATACTAAGGCACTTAGAAAAATTGAGTCAGAAACATCGGTCTCTCCTTCTATAGCGAGTGATATTCTTTCTCAACCAGAGGATTTCCTGGGGACACGCTCATATTCTATGCCACCCCTGCGCCGCCCGCAAATCAATAAGGATTCCACTAGCCTGGTTTCTTGGAACAAAATTATTAAGAAGTAGTCGATCCAGGAATATCAAATAGAGGATCCTCAAGAAGAACAACAGCAGGATATGTTTCTTGTGAGAAGATAACTAGCTAGGGATAATATACCAGTGATGTATTAGCCTACGACCACTTCTCACTTCGACATACCATGATAGTTGTTGAGGGAATGCACACATGACATTCGCCTCCACATATGGATGAATCATCATTAGTTGAAAGAAAAATTACTACCCTATGAAGGGTATGCCGACCATGTCAGCACAATAGGGGATCTTTTTCATCTAATTGACTTGGAAGCCCTCCCATCTGCGAGGCAACCACAATCAGAAAGGTGAGAAAAACCTTGAACTGGCCTACCACCATGCACTGCATAAGTTGTGTCGTCTAATTGGAAATTCCCCGGCTAGAGTTCACATTTAGGGATGGGGAGAACATGGAGCTCTACACTTCACCCCACATCTCGTCTAGAAGGCCCCATTGGAAATGAAGTCCTGAAATTTCATCATCCAGGGGTAGAAATCAAGTGAAACCCCTACTCAGGAAAGATGATATACTCAATAAAAACCGACCCCGAGAAAGTCTCAAAAGCGTTAAGACCGAAGAGATCAAGCCATAGAAAATATTATGATTCAAGAAACCAGGAACATCCAGCAGGCTTCCCGCCTAAGGGAAGCCAACCAGCAAGTAGTGATCATGTCTTCAAAAGACCATAGACTATGTGCAGGCCCAATGCCATACTTGGATCAAACCCGCGCAGGAGTACGTGAAATTGAAAAGGTGGAAATAGTGGTGGTTACCACTGTAATATGAGAACAACCCCAGCCCACAGGACTTGGGGAATTTTTAAATCAAAATTCCTCCATAAGACCAATAGATCTAGGTTGTGGCGCATTAACAGAAGAACATGAACAACCCCAAACCACAGGGATGGGGTCATTTTTACCATAAATCCCCACACACCGGACATCTATCTTCCAATGTCTAGGAATAACGATGGACAGATGAGTCACCCGTTCCACCCCTTCTCGTGGCTCACACCCTCCAAGTCAAAGGTGTGTTATGAGGTTAGACCAGGTCTCTCTTTGTGTCAATATTTTCCAATAAACCCGAAGAATACCACAGAATGGATGGAGAAAGTACAATAAAGGACACACAAAGCCTTCATTCCATTTGACACTGGGTACAACACCACCAATGCGGTATGCCTCAATGAATGTGGAAAACATCAACCCTGTGGATCTCATAGGAAATAACGTAGGGGGAGAGGATGTGAAGGAAGACAGTTCCCTCCCAGAGGCATCCCACACTGAACTTGATGGTGTGCATACTCGAAACCAGAGACCAGTCTTAAATTTGGGCACCCCCTCAGTTAATATGTTGATAACTCCCCCATAAAACCACAACAAGGATAAGAATAAATCCAAGGTCATCTATGAACCTCCTCCTCCTCCCCATGAGAATGTGTCCCTCACTCTCGAAGATAGGTTCTCCAAGTAGGAGGAATAAATGAAAGAGCTCAGGAGAATTAATTCCAAGCTACATCGAGGTAGATACCTTGCTGGATGTGTTCCCCCTGTAGAACGTCAGTAGTTTCTTCTAGAAGAGGTTCTCATTCCATAGGCACTCATTCCAGTAAATGAATACAAGCTCAGAAGATTGTTCAACCCAGCCTCGAAAGGACATCAAGACTTCTTCCCACTGGGAAGGCAGCCAAAATATGTTCAGGTAAACCCGAAAATGATACCCCCAGCTGGGTATCCACCCCAAATTCTAGCAGCAATGACACTCCTAGTCTTGGACACTACCACACCAGCCCAAGATCAAGCCCGAAATGATATGAATCAAGGGATGTTAAACACCATAGAAAAACTAACATCTCGACTAGAAGACATGGAGGGGTGGCACACTCTGATACAAACAAAGAACAGACCCTACCCTAAGTGGGTGAGTAATGTTATGCCATCGCCAAACATCAGGAACCCCGTATTCCCAGTATTCAATGGCCCGACGGACTCAGAATAGCATTTAATTCACTATGCCTCTTATTGTGACCCGATGATGGACACTCTGGAGGAGAAATAAGTACTAAAAATCATGTTCTTTGTACAAACCTTGTAGGGATCAACCTTCATGCGGTACACTAGCCTACCAGCCAATTCAATTATAGGCTGGGAGGACCTCCGACGACAGTTTCTCTTCCATTTCAGTTCAATGCTGCCTAAGACGACGATTAATGACCTCATGAACTGCAAACAATGAGAGAATGAAAGATTATCAGACTTCATTGCTAGATGGAAAGGCCTGACTTATTCCCTGAACCGGCTGCTCCCCTAGGACGATATTATTTCCATGTACATCAATAAAATTTGGGATGAATTGAGAACTCTGCTCATCCTGATGAAGTACACAAGTGGGTTTAGAGACTTCTATTCCATTTCCCAAAGGATAGAAGACTCCTTGCAATGGACCAACCTTAAGTCCCGAATGGCCCCATCAGCCCCTGGGAAATGAATGGGAGAAGATGAAGCAGCTTCTGTCATTCTTAATCCACCCCAGACGCCACCTCTAGTTATGAGCCCCCACCGAATCGTACTGGACCCCCTCGATGCCAAAAACCACCCCACCTAAAAAAGACGAGCGAAAGGGTGCTAAAAGAAATCAGTTCAAAGAACGAAGAAATAAATTTTACTTGTTCCAAGATGACCAGGTCCACAGCTATTTCATAGCCACTGTGAATTGAAATTTTCTCCAGCTACCAGAGCCAAAGCGATCCGATGAAGTGGGTCTCGAAAACTCTCCAAATTATTGTTCATATCACTGAATATTGGGGCACACCATCCAAGAATTATTCATTTTAAGGGATCTATTATAAAATATTGTGGATTCTGGGCATGTCAAGTTGGGCCCACCACTAGAATAAGTGTTGTATGTTTCTACCTAAGACTCAAAAGAAGAAGAGGAGTGGAAAACAATTTCCAGTAAGAAGGAGAAAAAGTTTGACAACTGGATGACCTGGAAGACCATCAACCAAGTTCATGGAATTCTCCAGGTACAGTTTAAACAACCAACTCTTCCCCCAAAATCTCCCAATACAACACAACTATCCTCCTCGGCCCTATAGTCCTTTAAAGGTCAGAAGGGCAGAAAGCAATAGCAAGAAGATGAGATAACACCAAATCCAAATTCAGTGTTGACACTTTCGGACTTCATGCCAATAGAATTGGTACAATGGGAACCACCATAGAAAACGGTTCAACATGGACCACCATTCCAATTGGTATAATGGGAGCCACCCCACAAAATGAAACCATCAAAAGAAGACAGTCATATTGAAATAGTGTTAAGTGAAGAACTGATCTTCGACTCCATTAATGTCTTTCACTTGATGGACCCATTCTCTGATGAAGACTATGGACACAAACCCAAATTCCCTATGCCCAACTGGAGAGCTGGAGGAAGAGGCCTTAGAGGCCAGAGGTTTCTTGGAAGGCATGATCATGACAAGAGTCAAATTCTCAGCCACACCACAAGTTAAACCGTTAACATCGTGGAAACTCGTGAAATGACCTTCCAACAAACACAACAAGAACCAGAATGCTCCTCCACCCCCATTGGAAGAAATCCAAGCCCAATTATCTTGGAATATCCATTAGGGGAATAAAAAATACCAAATATCCCAAGGAATATAGGTGGAACAGTTCAGCCAAACGTGGAATGGACCGCATCACCACCGCCCTCTATTACAGAGGGTAGACCATCTATGTCAAAAGCTCAAAAATCTAAAGTGTCTGTGAAAGAGAAACCCCGAGCCAAGAAGCACCGACCCTTAGAGAAGAAGTATGGTATATTAAATTAGCTGGATTCAGTACCAGTAAATTTGTCAATCCTAGATGTGTTGAGCCTATCCGCAGATCTTAGGGAGGCACTCATCGAAGCCTTTCTAATTCCATAGAAGTTTGAGGCTGAAGTAGCAGCAGCCAGATTCTACCAAACAGAGACCATTCCCAAAGAATGTCACACCTTCATCTCATTCATATACAGGGATGAAGATGTCATCATGCAAGGGAACATCAAACCCTTATATGTGTCCGACAAGATAAATGGAATTGACGTATAAAGGATATTCATTGAAGACGACTCTAGAGTTAACCTCCTCCCACTACGAACTCTTCATAAACTGGGATATGATTAAGACAGATTGACACCATACACTAAAACTCTGCTAAGATATGACCAAAGTGAGAAGAGACCATTGGGATAAATCAATCATAAAACTTGGCTCAAAGATCTCATATCACATTCTAAGTTCTTGGTAGTGTGGAAAAGTACGACCTTCAACATCCTGTTAGGGAGGCCTTGGATGTATCAGCACACTGCAATTTCGACATCATACCATCAGTGCATCAAATATTTCACTAACAGGAAAACGGGACATTGCACACTGATAAATCATCATTTGAGTCATGTGAGTCGCATTATATCAATGCAAGGTTATATGAGTCAGAATAAAAACAACATTCAGCTGACGACATCGATTGTATCAATGCCCCGAATGAATTGGAAGTGGTTCCCACCGACCCCCTCCAACAAGTTAGGGAAGAGTATGTACTACCCATCAACCAATTTGAATGCATACATGAAATTCCAGATACAGACTCAATTGTATTCCTGATCTCTACTGTGTCCACTGAGTTTAAGGACACAGAAGAGTGGGATGAATCCCACAATGACAGGAAAATCTCTATCAAAGATGCTCCCGACCCGTCCTCAGAACATCAAACAGCCCTTGCCTCACACACTAAGGAAAAATATGATTTATCTCCCAACGTTTGATTGTTCATCTCAAAAATCATTTCTCCATTAGAAGAGGAAGATGCTGGAGATGACGAAGAAGAAGAAGAAGATGAAGAAGATCTCAAATATGCCTCTCCCCATTCGAATAAGGTGTCTCAACCATAATCAATGAACATAGGGAGATAAATCTGGGCATAGAGAACGACCTGCATCCCACTCTTATTAGTATGGCCATTCATATTGAGGAACAAGAGGCATACACCTCATTTCTTAAGAATAATCGAGACGTGTTTGCCTATAATTACACATAAATGAAAGGCCTCAATCCTGAGGTCGCCAATTATCATTTGGGTTTACCAGAAGATCACCAGGGCTATAAGCATGCAACCAGAAGGACCCACCCAACACATACTGCCAAAATAGAGGCTGAAGTTGACAAGATTATCAAAGACAACTTCATAGGGGAGGTATAATATCCGATCTAGTTAGAAAACATAGTTCTGGTCGAAAACAAGAATGGAAAGATTCGAATATGCATTGACTTAAGGGGCCTTAATCTGCATTTCCCAAAACACAACTTTCCGGTCCCAATAACATAACTGTTTATCGATGCAATAACCAGATACAAAGACCTCTATTTTATGGATGGATATTCTGGATACAATCAAATCTGGATGGCCAAAGGATATGAATAAGCTACTGCTTTTAGGGCCCCTCAGGGGGTGTTCTATTATAAAGTGATGCCCTTTGGTCTAAAGAATTCTGGAGCCACATATCAGCGCACCATGCATCACATCTTTAAGCCCTTCTTGGGAAAATTTGTCGAGTGTTATGTCGACGATATGGTGGAAAAATCATGACAGTACTCTAACCACCTGGATGATCTTGAAATTGTATTAAAAAAATTATGACATGACAATTTAATGATGAATCCCCTAAAATCCGCCATAGGAATTAGCCTAGGAAAATTCATTGGCTTCATCGTATTCCATTTTGACATCAAATTCAACCCCAAGAAGACAAAATACATTCTTGTCATGTCCCCGCCTCAAAACCTCACCAAGTTGAGAGGTCTCTAGGGGAACCTCACCGACATTCGGCACTTCATAGCCAACCTAGCAGGTAAATGCTTACCTTTCACCAGGCTCATGAAGAAAGGAGTTACATATGAGTGGGATAATTATTTCCAAGAAGTATTTGGCAATCTCAAAATATATATTCTAATCCCACTAGTGCTTATTCCACCAATTGAGAAGAGGCCACTCATTTTGTACGTAACCTCCCTATAATGGTCATTAGGGGCCTTCCTCATGAAGAAGAATGATATCAGCAGCGAGTACAACCTCTATCACCTTAGTCGAACAATGATCGATGTCGAAACCCGGTATTCAAAAATTGAAAAGAACTTCCTAGACCTAATATTCACAGTTTAGAAACTCAAACATTAGCTATAGCACCTTGAATTACACCTAGTTTCCCACTACAACCCAGTTAAATATATCCTCAACCATCCCATGCTAAATGGGCACCTATCACGATGGGCGCTCATTCTAAAACAGTTTTACATATGGTACGTACCCTATAAGACCATCAAAAGCCTGGTGTTAGCAGACTTTTTAGATGAGAACCCCTCAGAAGAAACAATACTGTTGGATGCGGAAATTCTAGATGAAGAAGTGTTCTACGTTCATGAGGACCCCCAGACATGGGAAATGTACTTCGATGGTGCTTCCCGAAGCCCGATTGGGAAAATTATGGAGGATCACGAGCTCAAAAAAGTGAGGCTGAGAGTTATACTTTTATCCCCCGAAAAGGCCATATTTCCATACTCTTTCCTACTTTCGGAAGGGTGTACAAATAATGAAGCAGAATACCAGGCCCTCATTACAGGTTTAGAACTGGCACTTCATGTACAAGCTAAAAACCTAAAAATAAAGAGTGATTCAGATCTAGTCATCAAATAGGTTAATGGTGAATATGTTATCAAGAAATAAGTATTGGTTCCCTTGATGAACCATGTTTGAGAACTGATGAAAGAATTCCCATTAGAACCAATATTGACTTATATCCCCCGGTCACAAAATGCTCAAGCCGATGCTTTTGAAAATGCAGCCACAACCTTGGCCGACCCAGATCGGGATGAAACTGTCATTAGAATTGCTCACCATTGGATGGTCTTGCCATTTATCTAGAGAAATACAGAGGAAATCAATTAAATTATCCCCATTTTTGATCCTCATAGTCACACCACTGGCTGGATGACACCCATTGCAAATTACCTTCGGAACGGGGAACTCCCACCATATAGGTATGGAAGGGAGAAGGTCTGAAGATGAGAATTCAATTTCACCTTGTACAATGGGGTAAACCAATAAAAGTTTCTCTACAAACTAGGCCTTGACGGAGTCCTTCTTAGGTGCATTGATGGAGAAGAAACTGCCACCATCATGAAAGAAGTGCACGCCAGAGCTTTTGGAGTGCACCAATCAGCGACTAAGATCTATCACCAAATCCGTAGGCTTGGGTATTACTGGCCCAATATGATACAATATTGTGCTATATTCACAAATAAGTGACATTCCTGCCAATTTCATGCTAATTTCATACACTGACCCCTAGAGTTACTTCATGCAGCTAAGTACTTCTGGTCATTCATCACCAGGGGGATGGATGTTGTGGGACCATATCCCCCCGCCACAACTAGAAATTTTATGTTCATACTCATAGCAACTGACTTCTTTTCCAAATGGACCAAAGCTATACACCTTAAATAAGTTGGGGTGAAAAACATCTTCATATTTGTGAAGGAAAACATCAACACCAGATTTGGTGTCCCTCATACAATACTAACAGACAACGACACCAACTTATTCTCTACTAAGTTGGAAAATATTTATCAAGAGTATGGAATCAAGGACAATCGGTCATCCTGCTACCACACAACGGACAATGGGAATATATAGGCTTTCAATAAGACTTTTTCCAATATACTTTAAAAGATGTTCGATAAGGATAAGAAATTGTGGCCAGAAAAGCTCCTTCATGCTTTGTGGGCTTACTGACCACAACCCACACTGCCACCCAGGCAACCCCGTACTCACTAGTATATAGGGAAAAGGCGGTTTTGCCTATCGAAATCCAAGTGACATCACTTTTTGTGGCCATTTTAGATTAATATTCCATGGAAGATCAATCCATGAGATGGTTTGGTGATTTAGAATAGCTAGATGAAAAAAGTCTGCACACTTTACACCATTTGGAAATCTACCAAAACCAGATTGCACGAGCCTTCAATAAAAATGTTCGCCTTCGATATTTCCTCTAAGGAGAAATGGTGTTAGTCCTCATAACACTGATGATACTCAGGAAGAATCCCCAAAATCTTGAACCAAAGTGGGAAGGACCATTTGTCATACATCGGGTCTATTCCAATGGAGCATAAGCCCTGATATCAATGGACGTAAAGCTCATCACAGATCCCACAAATGTAAATCTCTTGAAGAAGTATTTCACGTTGTAATAAACCATGAAAATGGTCCAAGATCAATGACCTTAAACTATGAGTTTTTGTCCTGACCACATGACGTTAAACTGTACGGTATTAGTCCACGCAACATGACATTGAACCGTGAAGTCAAGGTCCAAACTCTAAGACCTTAAACTATGAGTAATATCCCCCTCATGTTATGGTACAAGATCTACAAACCTAAACTATCAGTTATAACATGTTAAGAAATGGTCCAAGCTCTACGACCCTAAACTATGAGTTATAACAGCCCCCATGACAATGGTCCAAACTCTATGACCTTAAACTATGAGTTGCTATCCTTTCCACATGATGTTAAACTATAAAGAATTCATCCCTAACACATGACATTAAACTGTGACCCATTTCCTCTCTATAATATGTTAAACAGTATGGAACAAAGTGTCATAATCGCATGACAATAAACTACATGATCTCTCACAGAACTACGTACGTCTTGATTCCTGCCTTTGTAGGATACGTAGAAATGCCTTGATCCTCGATCTTGTCCCAGCCTCACCAAAAAAACTCCCTCCATCATGCCCCCTATCTACCCATATTTTTCATGGAAAACCTTATAACTCCATGTTTCTCACATAGAGTATAACCCACGTGATCTTATGATCAGTGTTAAGGATTCTCTTGTGAAAAAAAACTTTAGAGTAACATGGTAGACCTAGAAACTGTGATGGATAGAACGAAGATTCCCCTACCCTTATGACTGATCCAAATTAGTGCAGGGAACTTATAGAACTATGTATGGATTGATTCCTACCCTCACAAGATATGCAGCGATGCCTTGATCCTCGATCTTGGCCCAACCCCCACACAGAAAATGCCCCGTCATATTCTATACTTCCCCACACTTGTGAAGAAGACCCTATATCCACTCCTTGTTTCTCACATTTAGTATAACTCACATGATATTAGGATCAGTGGTAAGAATTATCTTACGCAAAAAAATAATAGGGGAATATGGTAGGTCTGGAACCCATATAAAGTGAAACAAAAATTCCCTCACACTTCCTCACACATGGACCGAGACATATCTTTACAGGGAACTTTCAGAACTACGTGTGGATTGATTCCTTGCCTCGTAGGATATATAGTGACACACATATTTGACATCTTGGCCCATCCATCATCATAAAAAATGCCCTCAAGTGTCCCTACACATCGATCAAACATTTGTAGGTAACACTAAGAACTATGTGTGGCTTGATTCCTACCCTCGAAGGATATATAGTGACGCCTAGATTTGGAATCCTGGCCCATCCACCATAAAAAAATACCCATTTTCTCCCATACATTGGTCAGACTTGTATGGGGATCCCATGAAAGGTCTTAATCGCATGACAATAAACTGTGAAATTCTTCAAGAGTTATGTGTGGCCCAGTCCTTGGTGTTACGAGATCCCGAAAATGCCCCCACTCCTAAGAAGTCAAAAGATCCTGCTCCCCCCTCTACATGTGAGTCAGATCTATGTGGAAGTTCCAATAGTTCGTGGGTAATCATGATATGGATATTACCTCCATTCCAAGATGCATCTTTCTCATTTTTCACACTCCATACCTTGAAAAAACTTGGATCCCCATAATCATCCAAGTCCATGTGAGATGGAAGGCCAGTGTTCTGTGGAAACCTTTGTTTGACTATGCACATCATGCCCTGATGACTCTGCATATATTTCCCACAAAATGGTTGTCAATAAAAGGCATATTCATCCCCAGGAGAGTCCTCTACTATCTCAGTATGCCCAATGGATTCCAAGCCCCATTTCATCCCTCCTGATTCATGTTGGCCCAAATATTATGGTTTACTCCTTATATCATCACTCGTGTCTAAGGAACATCAGAACATCCTGATTGTGATTAACTCAAAACTATTAAAGATCTTTATAACAGCATGGTCGTCCTCACTGATTGACTCTACACTGCACAGTATCATGTCCTCACTACACGACACTAAACTGCAAGGCCAAAATCATCCTTGTTGTACAACGTTAAACTACATAGCATTGGTTTAAGCATAAAGAGACCTCTAATATTGATTTTTCTATTCTTAGGAAATGACATAGAATCCTTGTATTCCCTTTTTTCTCACACTGAGCATGGCTCACATGATCTTATGGGTCTTAGAGAGAGATACACTGTGACATTATGGAAAAATAGTCCAGGAATATGGTCCTAGTAGCATGACCCTAAAAGGCATGTCATGGTTCCCTACACTAAGAAGAACCCCATGTCCTGGGCATGTGACGTTAAATGACCAGGTACTACAAAGATAGAATGAATGCCTCACCCTACATACAAGTCATATCTACGTAAGGGACACCTAATTCCATGAGTAAATTGTAGCCCAAACATCCCCAATATGTCCTGATACACTCATATTGTACCCTAAACTCCTTGATTTGAGTGATTTTTAATCCCCATAACACTCCAAAGCTATCTGATATGGAAGGCCAATGTCCTGTAGAAACCTTTGATTGACTATGCACATCATGCCTCGGTGGCTCTGCATATGTTTCCCACAAAAACAGCCGCCAATAAAAGGCAAATTCATCCCCAGGAGAGTCTTATCATATCTCAGAACTCCCTATGGCTTCCAAGACTCATTCCATCTATCCTGATTCAATGTCCCTTAAATTCAGGTTTTACATTTACCTCCATACACACATCCTGGATATATTGGAACATGTAGGTCTGATTCATCTCTAGTATCTTTTGAGGTTTCTAAGGATACCCCATCCATATGCATGAAGTTGATACACATATAAAAGAATATTTCTCCACTCATTTCTAGGTTTCCACTGAATAAGTTCAATTAAAATTACCCTTTTTGTGTTTAGTTTCACCCCTTGTCGAGGGTCAGATACCGTATTCAGAAAGTTCCCAGTCTCTATAATCTGCCATAGCCATCAGAGACGGAAGGCCAGTGTCCTGCAGACACCTTTTCTTGACTATGCACATCATTCTTCGGTGGCTCTGTATATGTTTCCCACAAAACGACCGTAAATCGAAAGAAAATTCATCCCTAGGAGAGTCCTTTCCAGCTTTTGTATTCTCAAATGACATTCATGTCTTGTCACACTCTTGAATTTGGAAAACTTATGGATAACAACTTACATGCCTTTTTTTTTATTTCCAAATAACCCAGACATAAAAAAAGGATTCTAACTGAATCATCCACTCATCATCTCTCCCTCATGCATGTAAGAACCGTGTGAGAATAGTTGTGCCCTTCAAAGCGGACATAAATTCCTCTGATATTTTCAGACACCACTAATTTAGTCCACTACCCATTGTGGTTCCTAACATCAAAATAAATTCAAAATGTTGCATAAGCCTTCTAGGCCATCGGAAATAGAATTCCAGTGTCTTACATACACCTTTTCTTGACTATGCACATCATTCACCCGTGGCTCTGCATATGTTGCCCACAAAAATGGCCATCAATCAAAGGAAAATATGTCCTAGGAGATTCCTTTCCTACCTCCATATGCCTAAAATGGATCCCGAGCCTCATGTATATTATAAATTTACAAGTCCAGGGTCAAGAAAAATCCCTAATCTATGTATGATGGATATTAGAACATTCCCAGCTGATGGTCCCAAATTGGGGACCAACCCCATTAAATTTGGACAAAGTTGTTCGACCTAAAAAATCAGTAATAGTTTGGTTGGAAGGACTGTGAACTGCCAGAAAAAAAGTCACTATACCTTCCAGAGAGAAAATTTGCAGAAAGCACCTCTTGGTAAAATTCAAGTATCGATTTACTAAAAAAAACATTGAGCCATCAGAAAAGGCATAAATCTTGTTAGGTCGAAAACTCGCAAAGGGCGGCCTAAGAAAAAGTCAAGTTATACCCGCTAATCCCATACCAAGTAGGCTTATGAAAAAATTAGGGTAATAATGAAAAAGACATAAAAGTTCATATGGTTTTCCATGAAACCCCAATAATAGGCGAACTACGCTCGTTGAGACCCGCGGCTCAGGAAAAAATTAGAGCCTGATTTTATTATTTCAGTTTACAGATTTTAAGTCATGGTTTAAAATTAATTCCATATTGAAATGATGTTGAAACGATAGGAAAAGTTGAAGAAGAAGCATTCAAAGTCAAATCAGTTTCATTGAGTTAAAAAAAATGGAGGATCATCCCCAGTTTGGAGTCTCTCCAAGCTATAAAAAAGAGAACATATTGTAATTTGAGATGAGATTTTTTCAAGGGGCATAGTACGCGAGAGTAGAGGAAGCTAGGGAAATCGAGAGAAATTTTCGACATGAGAAAAAGTAAAAGAAAAATGACATGGGACCCTATATATAGGTGTGTGAAAGAGCGCTGTCATGGGTGCCCTCAAATGATTAGTGGTTTTGGGGTACTTAGGTGTAGCAGAGTGGCTAACCAAGGTCATCTCTCAAAGGAGGAGTTAAATTAAAACAAATTATAAAAGGTATTCCAAAAATAGAAGAGAATAGAATTAAAACACTACTTAAAATTATGGGGGTTGTTTATAGTTTATAAATATAGAAGAATTTTTCTGGAAGAAGTTTGTATTTTTTTTGTTTTTTGTTTTAAAATGAAGTTTGATTAAAATGACACAATAAAAAGATGTTTTTTAGAAAATATTTAAAAGGAGTAATCGATATAACTCTACCTATTTATTTACTTATTAATCATTATCATTTAAATCAATATCCACTTAATTATGATCCTCTAATTTGTTAACCCTTGAACCTAACAAAAGTTAACTTAACCACAAAGATGAAATTTCTTAAACCCTAGGCTAGCTTCGGAACACGCAATCACAGCACCCTACTTTGATTATTGTTCTAAGGTTAGCTTATGGTCAGTGGTTAATTAGAGAACATATCCATTCTGGAAATGAGGATGAATTGTATTTAGATATTATATTTGAACTCTACAAATTTACCCTGTGTGGTCTTGTATTACTGATTAAGATTGCGCTCTCACGATTTACACAAAATCTCGACCTCGCGTATTTTTGTGTTAATTGTTCAATTGCTTGCTTAGTTTCTTAAAATTTAAAAACACAATTCATGGATCATATTAAGTGAATTTCAGTAGCTCAATTATTCAAAATAATTAAATGAAGATGGTAGAATATAGATCGATCACTAAAAACTACTTTTCCATGGGCGGTGTGGTCATCGTTGAGACGATTTGCATGAGAAAAGGATTGAAAGGGTAGAACCCAATATCGTCTCCATTCTTGATTCCAAACCAATTAAGAATATTAATATAAGAATAAAAGGGAAGAACGCATAAGATTATTTGAAGAAAAATTCAAAATACAAACATGAAAGAAAAGAAATACGAAGAGGAGGTTGGAGAGGAGAGCCTTTTTGGAAGAGAGGTTTCCACAAACCCTTACTTATTCAAAGAGTTGTGAGGGGATCCCAAGAGACACCCTTTAGTCCAAACCTTCCCAAATCCTCTAACAGACCTCTCAAAGAGTGAAAAACCTCTTTAAATAGAGTTTGTGAGGGCTAGGGTAACATAACTTTTTAAGTGTGAAATGAAAAACCTGGACAAATATTTTATTCCATGTTTCACTGATTATTTTACCTACACAACGCGTGAATTGGACAAACTTATAGAAGAATGATGTGTTAAAAATCATGTCCCCGAGCTTTTCTCAAAATTTGGGCTCAATCTAAGGCCGGATGTAGAAGATATGTCCCAAATACCAAACCCATGTCCATTCTGCTGAGTCCATCCCACCATTGACTTAATGGCCCATTTACTCCATCCAAATGCATTCTTTAGCTCTAGTGTCCTGAATACAAGTTGTATAAAATTAAGTTATTAACACTTTTACGAAATATTAAGTTCAAATAATAAATATTAAAATATTTATCTTCAAAATACTACAGTATATTTTAAAAGGGTAAAACTGGAATTTTCATCAAATTTTCAAATGAATGATCTAATCCCAAATATTTCATAAATGAATATATTTAGCACAATGTGAGGAAATTATATCATTTATTATCAATAAAATATTCAAAAAAATAGTGTTTTATCAACTCTCCCACACTTACCCTTTTGCACTCCTGGGAAAAACCTCATATCAAGTAAACATCAATATCAAATCAAAACCAATTTTAAAACAGATATCCTTGAGATCAAAAAATTACACACCAAGAAAAAAAAGATATCATGCAACATAAAAAACCATTATTTCAAGTTCTTAATTTATATCATTCAATATACTTCCACTTTATTTATCTTCCGATTCACAAAACACTTACGTCACTTGAATTTTCTCTTATCACACAAATGGCAATTTTTTTTGCAATGTATTTCTCATCCAAACTTATACAAGGGTCACCGAAGGATTGATAAATTCATACATCGCTACCCGATGAGTCAAGGACAAATTTTTATCATGAGTACTATTCAAGGTTGTTCTGTGGCTTTCGGTTGGTAGGATTTAGATGTGAAAAATTCTGAGGCTGAATGAGGAGGACTTGACTCTTTTTGAAGCAAAATTGCATTAATCTAATTTTCACTTAAATATAGTCTTCTCCTCAATCCCCATAGTATCAATTCAGCTCCATAATCATGAAAAATAAAGGAATTTTCGCACCATTAAACATTTTTGCAGTAACAATGTCAATCTTCTCGAACATGATTTTCTTAAAAGCTCCAGATAGACACAACTTTCCCCCTCTATTAGAGGCCCCAGAAAGGCACAACTTCTTTTATCATGAAAGCTCCAGAAAGACACAACTTTCAATATAATGTTTTTCTTCAGCAACAAACACATCTCTTCATAATTTAATTTTTCATCTGAAGTATCACAAAATGTGGTAGCACAACACAAGATAGCTTCCCCCACACTTAAGCTCAACTAGATTATGCAATTTCACTTCAAGAGTTTGTTGGATAGGGAAAATTAGCTTGTAATGTGGCTAAACTAATAGTCTATTCATATCTTCTAAGGGCTACAAGGATTAAATGTTCAAGGTAGGCCATTATAAAAAAGGATTCTTTGAAATAGGCGCTTTAATACCAAACAAATGCCTCAATCATTTAAACATAAGTACCTCAAACCCTCATGTTTTGACAGGAATAAATCAAATTCTAGTTAAATCAAGCATGGTTTGGTTCTCTCAAGAAGTGAGGTGAATGTAAAGAATATGAAAATAATGGTTCAGAATCCTCATAGGAAAGTGATTTCAAATATAAAGATAGTGAGATGTGGCATGAGATTCAAAATTCAGTGTACTTTTCATGAAATTACTAAATATTTGAACTTGAAACAAAGTCATTTCAGCATTCATTTAAGATTAGTTTGAAGGGATACATTTTTTCACTTATTGATATGGATTTAAAAATGGTGATGAAAATCATTTCAGCTCAAAAGTTTCAAAAACACACAGAAAATTTTAAAATAAACACAGAAAATTTTAAAAACACGCATTTTTTTTTGTTTTTTTTAAATCAGGAAAACAATTTAAATTACTAAAATAAAAGGTTCCCTCCCCCACACTTAAAATATTTCATTTTCCATAATGTGAACCCATGAGATGATATATGCACATGAAATGTATAATTTTAAATAGGACAAAGAATAACAAAGTTAAAGGGTTAGGAACAGCCTGATGTGCTCAAGTGATGATGGGGTCATGCAGTGTCATAAAATCCACTGCATCAGTAGGAATTACCTCAATGTATCTCTTAAAACGTTTCCCATTGACTGTAAATCTCCTTAATTTGTCCTCTTGTGTGATCTCCACTACACCATAAGAAAAAATATTAGTCACAACATAAGGACCTAACCATCTGGAACACAACTAACCAGGCATCGCTTCAGTCGTGAACTGTAGAAAAGGACTTTCTCTCCAACATGAAACTCCTTTTGTTGGATCATTCTATCATGAGATGCTTTTGATTTTTTCCTTATAGAGCCTTGAGTTCTCATATGAAGACAATCAAATCTCCTCAAGCTCTTGAATTTGTAGCTTCCTTTGGATTCCATCTTGGGCCAAATCCATGTTTCATTTCTTTATAGCCCAATAAGCCCGAAGCTCAACTTCCACAGGGAGATGACATGATTTCCCAAAAACAATCCGAAATATGGACATGCCAATGGGTGTCTTGTATGCTGTCCTATAATCCCACAACACATCATCCATGCGCTTGCTCCAATCCTTCCTATTTTGCTGCACAGTTTTCTCCAAGATTTGTTTCAACTCACGATTTGAAACCTCAGCCTGCCCATTTGTTTGGGGGTGGTATGGTGTTGATGTTTTGTGTGTCACCCCATAATTTCGAAGGAGGGAAGTAAAATTCCTATTGAAAAAGTGTGTCCCATGGTCACTGATGATGGCCTTTGGTACTCCAAACCTACAGAAAATTTGAGCCTTGACAAAATCCACTACAACATGAGAATCGTCAGTCCTGGTGGCCTTGGCCTCCACCCATTTACTCACATAATCGATAGCAACAAGGATATACGAGAAACCAAATGAAATAGGAAAAGGGCCCATAAAATCAATTCCCCAAACATCAAAAATTTCACAGAATAAAATGGGTTGTTGGGGCATCTTGTGTCTCCTTGAAATGTTTCCAGTGTGTTGGCAACGAGAGCATGACTAACGAAACACATGGAAATCATGGAATAATCTAGGCCAATATAATCCAGAGACTAAGACTTTTCTAGGAGTACGTTGGGGTCCAAAGTTTCCACCACAAGCAAGTGTATGGAAGAAATGCAAAACAGACTCAAACTCATGATCAAGAACACACCTCCTAATGACTTGGTCACTACACATGCGCCAAAGGTAAGGATCATCCCACACATAAAACCTAGACTCACTTTTTAATTTTTGGACTTTATGCTTCTTCAAATTTACTGGAATTTCATAGGAAACAATGTAATTAACTAAATCAGCACACCAAGGATGCGTACCTGAGATGGTATAGATATGCTAATTGGGGAAAGTGTCCCGAAGTGGCACCTGGTCCAAGGTGTTACCCTCTAGTGAGTGAGTAAGCCTACTCATGTGGTCTGCCACCAAATTCTCTGAACCCTTCTTGTCCTTTATCTCAATATCAAATTCTTGAAGAAGAAGCATTCATCAGATCAGACTAGGCTTTGCATCTGGCTTCTTCAAGAGGTACCTCAGAGCTGCATGGTCAGAAAAAAAAACTACTTTAGAGCCCAATAAATCTGAACGGAATTTATCTAAAGAAAATATTACAGCAATAAACTCCTTTTCTGTGGTTGTGTAGTTTTATTGGGCTGAATCCAGTGTCCTCAATGCATACAAAATCACATGTGAACATCCCTCCGCCCTCTGAGATAAGGCATCTCCAACCGCAAAGTTGGACGCATCACACATAAGCTCAAATGGAAGGTCCCACTGCGGGGGCTGTATGATCGATGGATTGGTCAGACACTTCTTTAGCTCATCAAAGGAAGTCCTGCAAGAATCATCAAACACAAAATCAGAATCCTTTTGGAGTAATCATGACATATTAAGAGAAATCTTACTAAAATCTTTGATAAAGCGCCGATAAAATCCCACATGCCCTAGGAAAGATCTAACGTCACGCACACATGAAGGATATGGTAAGGATGAAATAGTATCTACCTTAGATCTATCAACCTCTATCCCATGTTTTGACACTACATGCCCTAAGACAATGCCATGCTCTACCATGAAATGACACTTTTCAAAGTTCAGGACCAGATTCTTCTCAATACAACGATTCAACACCTTTACCAAACTATTTAGACATTCATCAAATGAGGATCGATACACTATAAAATCAGCCATAAATACCTCCATGCAGGTCTCAATAAAATCAGAAAAAATACTCACCATGCATCATTGGAAGGTACTTGGGGCGTTGCAAAGTCCAAATGGCATCCTCCAGTAGGAAAATTTTCCAAAGGGATAGGTGAATGTAGTATTCTCCTAATCCTCTAGAGCTATAGAAACCTGAAAATATCTAGAAAATCCATCCAAGAAACAATATTGTGTCTTCTCAGCTAGTCTCTCAAGCATCTGATCAATAAATGGGAGGGGGAAATGGTATTTGCGAGTGGAATGATTTAGTTTCCTATAATCAATACACACACGCCAACTGTTTTGTACCCTCATTGAAACTAACCCATATTTCTCATTTTTAACAACAATAACACCACATTTCTTAGATACAACCTGAATAGGACTTACCCACTGAGAATCTGAAATGGGATAGATTATACCTGCCTCGAGCAATTTTTCAACCTCTTTTTTAACAACCTCCAAAAGGGTTGGATTGAGTATCCTTTGTGGTTGCCTCACCGGTTTAGCCTCATCCTCCAAAAGAATCCTATGCATGCAAATGGAGGGGATAATACCTGATATGTCATCCAAGGTCTACCCGATTGGCCTGATGTTCTCCCTTAAAAGATTCAAAAGTTTTTCTTCATGTTCAAAAGGGAGATTGTTTGCAATGATAACAAGTAATTTCTCACCACTTAATAAGTATGAGTATTTGATATTTGGTGGCAATGGCTTGAGTTCCAGTGTAGGGGGGTGGTGTATGGATGGGGTCATAGAAGGAACTGAAATATGTGCACAAAGAGCATCAGTATCAGAATATACATCATCAAAATCATAGAATAAAGCATCAAATCCATCAGCATAATCAACAACCATGTCATAATTAGAGTTCACATGATCAAAATCAGAATATTTTTCCATTTAAAAATGAAATCTTAGAGAGTCTTGTTCCTTAAAAATGGGTGTGGAAGTACTCTTAGACATTAAACTAGAACCAATACTCATAATCTCCCTAAGCATAGGACAATCCAATTCCATGGTGTTTTTACGTGGTGGTTCAAAATGGGAGATAGAAAATGCAGAATGATACTCTAAGGGGTAATTCATGGAATCCATAACATTAAATATAACAACTTCATCCCCAAATTCCATGGAAAGTGTACCCTCATGACATTTATGATAGTTTTTGTAGTTTTGAGGAAGGTCCTACCTAAGATTATGGGGGCATGAGAACTTACCTGATCATCCTCCATGTTAAGCACATAGAAATCTGTTGGAAAGATCATGTCTCTTACCCGGACAAGTACATCCTCAAGAACTTCGGCTGGATATACCATAGCTCTATTCACCAAATACACCACTACTCTCATCGGTTTCAGCTCACCAACATGCAAAGATGAGAATATAGAGTGAGGCATCACATTTATGGAATCTCCCAAATCAAAAAGTGGATTAGAAAAATGTAACTCCCCTATGGTTCATGGGATAGTGAATTTCCTGGGATCCTTGCACTTTGTTGGCATTGCTAGAGTTGGTGTAATGAGTGCTGACACATTCCTTCCAAGATTGATCCTCTCATTTCCCTTGATCCCTCTTCGATTGGTACAAAGTTCTTTTAAGAATTTTGCATACCTTAGAATTTTCTTAATGGCTTCAAGTAGAGGAATGTTGATCTCCACACGCTTGAATGTGTCCAAAATCTCCTTTTTCATTGCTTCTTCAACCATCTTCTTGGTTTGAACAACCCTATTTGGAAAAGGAAGGGGTTTCAGAGGAATATCATCAAACTTTTTCTTACCTTTATCTTTCTCCTTGGATTTCTCATCAGTTGGTATGGAATGCGGCTTCTTTGGAGTTGAGGTGAATCTCGGTGGAATGGCAGGTACATATGTATCGTTCATTTGCTTCCCACTTCTCAATGTGATGGCACTGACATTCCCCTTTGGATTTGGAGTGGGTTAGGATGGTAGATTTCCGGAATTCTTACTTACAAGTTCATGGAGGGTGGTGGCAATCTGGATCATTTTATTCTTCAACTCCCTCAGCTCCGAACCTTGACTTTTCATCTCATTCTATTGATTAAGAACAATTTGCTTCAAAAGTTCATCATTGTTAGAATCTACCTTGGGTGGGGTATTCCCTTGTTGTTGGATTGTTGATGCTTGAGATTCAAATCTCCTTTGGGGTTGTTGGAAACCCTGCTGGTAAGGTAGAGGTTGCTGGAAGTTTGTTTGAAAAGGGGGCCTTTGTTGTTGTCCAGAGCCATACTTCATTTTTGATAGATCTTTCCACCCTTGGTTGTATGTTGGATCAAAATTCTTTTGGGGATATGGTTGTTGTTGTTTTTGTTGTTGTTGATATGGTCTCCCAGGGAACACTACTGCACAATCTTCTGTTTCTTGGAGTTGTGGGCAACAGTCAGTTGGGTGGCTTGTCTCAGTGCAAATACCACAAGGCCTTGAAAGAGTGGGTTGGGATGTCTTTTGAGCCAAATAAATCTGCCTCACCATAGTGGTCAATTCCTCCAACTTGTTATCAATAAAATGACTTTCAAGAGAAGAAGGACTTACCTGATGTACCCCCCTGACATGTGGTGTACCTCTATCGCCAAATTTTTGGGAGTTTTGGGCCATCTTGTCGATCAATGCACTTGCAGCTACTGGTGTCTTGTCCACCAATGCTCCTCCAGTTGCAATATCCACCATGCTCCTCTCCATAGGTGTGAGTCCTTCATAGAAGTACTGAATGAGGAGTTGATCACTGATTTGGTGATGTGGACAACTTGCACACAACTTCTTGAATCGCTCCCAGTACTCATACATTGACTCCCCTTGTTCTTGCTTGATCCCCGAGATCTCTTTACGAATGGAAGTAGTCCTCGATGCTGGAAAAAATCTCTGCAAGAAAAGATGTTTCAAATTGTTCCAAAATGTTACATATTCAGGTTTTAAATAGTACATCCAATCCTTTGCAGCTCCATCAAGTGAAAATGGGAATGCTCTTAATTTGATTTGATCTTCAGAGACATTTCTAGGTTTTAGGGTTGAGAAAACACATTAAATTCTTTCAAAGTTTTATTGGGATCCTCACCAGAGAGTCCATGAAACTTTGGAAGTAAGTGAATTAACATAGATTTTAATTCAAAGTCTAATTCGAGATTTGGGTATGCAATACAATTTGGTTGATAGTTAATATCAGGTGTAGCCAATTCTCGAATGGTTCTATTAAGTTTATTTACACTATTTTCAGCCATTGGTTCTTGTTTTATGGTTGAATTTGAATTGCTTCCAATTTCAATGTTTTGATATTGGAGTAATTCTCCAACTGGTTGAATGTTGAAACTTCCCGTAGACTGAGAATTTTTGATTCGAGCCCTAAGGCTACGTTCAATCTCAGGGTCAAGATCTAAGAGATCTTCTAAATTAGTTCATGTCATAAATAAAAAAAAAAAATAAATAAATTGGACCATAGTAAAAAAAATAAAAAAAATAAGTTTGAGTTGATGGTCTAAAAAGAAGGAGAAGAAAATAAAAGAAGAAGAAAAAAATAAGATTGGGTAAAGAAAGAAGAAAGAAGAGAGGAAGAGAATAAAATGTAAAATAAAATAAGTACCTCTAATTGGTTGAAATAATTACTTGCCTCCCCGGAAACGACACCAATTTGAAAGAGCGCTGTTGTGGGCACCCTCAAATGATTAGTGGTTTTGGGGTACTTAGGTGCAGCAGAGTGGATGACCAAGGCCGTCTCTCAAAGGAGGAAGTAAATTAAAATAACTTCTAAAAGGTATTCCAAAAATAAAAGAGAATAGAATTAAAACACTACTTAAAAGGATGGGGGTTGTTTATATTTTATAAATATAGAATAATTTTGTTGCAAGAAGATTGTATTTTTTTGTTTTTAGTTTTAAAATGAATTTCGATTAAAATGACACAATAAAAAGATGTTTTTTAGAAAATATTTAAAAGGAGTAATCGATCTAACTATACCTCTTCATTTACTTATTAATAATTATAATTTAAATAAATATCCACTTAATTATGATCCTCTAATTTGTTAACCCTTGAACCCTACAAAAGTTAACTTAACCACAAAGATAGAATTACTTAAACCCTAGGCTAGTTTCGGAACACGCAATTACAACACCCTGCTTTGATTTTTGTTCTAATGTTAGCTTATGGTCAGTGGTTAATTAGAGAACATATCCATTCTAGAAATGAGGATGAACTGTGTTTAGAGATTATATTTTAACTCTACAAATTTACCCTGTGTGGTCTTGTATTACCGATTAAGATCGCGCTCTCATAATTTACACAAAATCTCGACCTCGCGTGTTTTTGTGTTAATTGTTCAATTGCTTGCTTAGTTTATTACAATTTAAAAACACAATTCATGGATCATATTAGGTGAATTAAAGTAGCTCAATGATTCAAAATAATTAAATTAAGAGGGTAGAAGATAGATCGATCACTAAAAAGTACTCTTCCATGGGTGGTGTGGTCATTGTGGAGACGTTTTTCATGTGAAAAGGATTGAAAGGGTAGAACCCAATCTCGTCTCCACTCTTGATTCTAACCCAATTAATAAGACTAATAGAATAAGAAAAGGGAAGAATTTATAAGATTATTTGAAGAAAAATTCAAAATAGAAACATGAAAGAAAAGAAATACGAAGAGGAGGTGGGAGAGGAGAGCCTTTTTGGAAGAGAGGTTTGCACAAAGCCTTACTTCTTCCAAGAGCTGTGAGGGGCTCCCAAGAGACACCCTTTCGGTCACACCTTCTCAAAGCCTTGACCAGACCTCTCAAAGAGTGAAAAACCCCTTTAAATAGAGTTTGTGAGGGCTATGGTAACATAACTTTTTTAGTGTGAAATGAAAAACTTGGACAAATATTTTATTCCAAGTTGCACCGCATAGTTTACCTCCAAAACGCGTGAATTGGCCGGCCTTCTAGACGGATGATTTGTTCCAAATCATGTACCTGAGCTTTTCTCAAAATTTGGGCTCAATCAAAGGCTGGATGAAGAAGATATAACCCAAATACAGAACCCATGTCCATTCTGCCGAGTCCAGCCTGGAAAAATAGAAAGAAATAAAAGAGAAGAAAAAGAGAGAAGAGGCATCCCCAGCAATGGTGCCAATTTGAAAGAGCACTGTCTTGGACACCCTCACAACAACCTGCTTTGATTGTTGTTATAAGTTTAACTTATTATTAGTGGTTAATTATAGCACATATCCATTCTGAAATGAGGATGAATTTTTTTTATAGATTATATTTGAACTCTACAAATTTATCCTGTGTGGTCTTGTATTACCGATTAAGATCGTGCTCTCACAATTTACACAAAATCTCGACCTCGCGTGTTTTTGTGTTAATTGTTCAATTGCTTGATTAGTTTCTTACAATTTAAAAACAAAATTCATGGATCATATTAAGTGAATTACAGTAGCTCAATGATTCAAAATAATTAAATGAAGAGGGTAGAAGATAGATCGATCACTAAAAATTACTCTTCCATGGGCGGTGTGGTCATTGTGGAGATGTTTTGCATGAGCAAAGGATTGAAAGGGTAGAACCCAGTCTCGTCTCCACTCTTGATTCCAAAACAATTAATAAGATTAATAGAAGAAGAAAAGGGAAGAAAACATAAGATTATTTGAAGAAAAATTCAAAATACAAACATGAAAGAAAAGAAATATGAAGAGGAGGTGAGAGAGGAGAGCCTTTTTGGAAGAGAGGTTTGTACAAAAGATTACTTCTTCCAAGAGTTGTGAGGGGATCCCAAGAGACACCCTTTCTGCCACACCTTTCCAAAGCCTCGACAAGCCCTCTCAAAGAGTGAAAAACCCCTTTAAATAGAGTTTGGGAGGGATAGGGTTACATAACTTTTTAAGTGTGAAATGGAAAACTCGGCCAAATATTTTATTCCAATTTTCACTGCCTATTTGACCTCCCAAACACGTGAATTGACCGGCCTTATAGAAGGATTATTTGTTCCAAATCATGTCCCTGAGCTTTCCTCAAAATTTGGGCTGAATCTAAGGATAGAAGAAGAAGATATGGCCCAAATACAGAACCCATGTCCATTCTGCCGAGTCCAGCTCACCATTGACTTAATGACCCATTTACTCCATCCAAATGCACTCTTTAGCTCTAGTGTCCTGAATACAAGTTGTATAAAATTAGGTTAAGAACTTTGTTACAAAATATTAAGTTCAAATAATACATATTAAAATATTTATATTCAAAATACTACAGTACATTTTAAAAGGGTAAAACTAGAATTTTCATCAAATTTTCAAATGAATGATCTAATCCCAAATATTTCATAAATGAATATATTTAGCACAATGTGAGGAAATTATATAATTTATTATCAATAAAATATTCAACAAAATAGTGTTTTATCAGTGTGGTCCCCTCCTACCCGGACCATCTGTTCTACTGCGAACCATTTCAATTCCAGACTGCTTATACATTTAAATAGTCTCCTTTTCGTTCCGAACGACCTCTATTCTGATGGGGTGCATTTGTAGGGTTCTGAAAATTCCACCAAGAGAAGAAAAAACCCCCAAAATCGTTTTACAGAAGGAAGAAAGTAATCCTACAAGTCTAGCAAGGTGAATGAACTCAAATTAGAAGAAACTTGAAGGAATTAAAGTTTTCAAATCATTTCAAGTGGCCTGCGTACCATCATCGAGAAAGGTATGTGGACTAGCTGGATCACGAACCAATAAGTACCCCGAACGATCCGCAAACTGCTGGCCCATGAGGCGATGTATAGCGTGCAAGGCAGAACGTAAACTGTGTCGCCGAATAAATTTTGCGTGCAAATTCAATCTGCGTACTATGCCATTAACTCATCAGTTCGTAGACAAAGTGAACCAGCAGTGTTCCACAAAACATTATCACAAACCGAAGCCTCTGCAAACCCTGGTTGACCAAGTCTCCCGCGGGTTAGGATATCTGTATGGGTCTCTGCAAATGGTGAAACATGACCAATAGATAAAAGTTACCAAATGATATATAAAAGGGATAAAAATAGAAGGATGAAGGACGAAAGACGAAGGATTGAAGGGGACTCAGAGGTTGGAAGAAAGAGTTCCGAGAAGACTCTGGCTTCTGTCTTGATTCATCAGCAAATCCTGAATCACAAACCACTCTCTCCACAGGTACAACCGAATGTGAACCATAAAATGGGGGAATTTAATAATAATAATAAAACCCCAAACCTAACTAGTGAATAATGAACCACGTACTTCTCGTAGATGAATTCCCTGAGAACAATGATCCCCCGGACCCTCCTTCAATTTGGTGCTCCATGTAGTGCACCGCTACGTGGACAGAACCCGACGCCACGTACTGCATTGGTACGTGGATGGAACCCAAAGTGGTGTGATGGGCCATATACCAAAATGGTACGTGGTTGTCTATACCCATGCCTACGTACCGCCTCGATACGTGGACGACCCCTATTCCCGCATACCACTACGGTATGCGGAGCTTCCCCCATTCCGCATAAGAAACTAGTACATGGAATGGGGTGTTTTGGGTATTATTTTCCTCTGGTTCCCACCTCACCCTTCCATTATCATCCAGTCCACCATAATCCCTCTGCTAACTAGTCCTTAGAGATGAGGAAAAAGCCTCCTCCAAGGCCACCATACCCATATGATCAGACCATCGGGTGCATCAGCGTGCCCCTTTGAGTCTACATACCCATGGTAAGTAGAGTCATGAAGGATCTCCCCACTACTTTTTGGAATTTGGGAATACCTGTAGGTATACATTCCCATGGTAACCCAAAGTCCAACCTTGGGATGCCGACATGAACCTCCCTGTTCTAGAGATTAAGGGTTATCACTTGCTTTTCCATTCAATGAGGAATAGTGATTAGTCAAAGGGGTTATGTTCTCTCACCCCTTTGATGAGGAAAAAACTCCTCCCCTTAACAGAACATGCTCTAGGGACCTCCCATTGAGGTAAGTCCCCAATCTTCCGAGGTAGGGCCATGTGACATTCAATGTAATTTCACATTAAAAGGTTCATTGCTCCGCGCCCTCACCCACGGTTGCCCTGGCCTCTTCCGTTGTGGGATCTCCCTCCCCCACCAATAGGGGAGGAGGCATATGTATTGTTGAATCTTTAAAATCCTCTTGTTTCTCACACAGAGCATGACTCACATAGGCTTAGAGGTTTGTGATGATTACAACATCCACAAGATTCTGAACTATGAGAAATCTGATTCCTGGTCAAACCAGGATATATAGGATGTCTACCAGAAGGCCCGATCTCAAAAGGGTGCCTATCCAAAAGGGTCCACCCAATCATATCTCTTAAAATGGGAAACTTCTATGAATAATCCCCACATAATCTGAAATACATGGGTTATGATTCCTCTCTCGAGGATACATAGGTAACCCTTATTACGGGATCAATCCCGACATCAAGTCACCTTCCTTACCCCCTAGATGACGATAAACTATAGAGAACCTTATAATACGGATCAAGTCAGCATTGCCTCCGTATCATAAAATATGTGCATGTTTATGATGATCCTATAAACCAAGGGAAGGCCGTGGAAACACTCTTCGGTAATGAACCAAGGTTTCACAAACATTTGAACATGACATAAATCTATAAGAGAGTCCCAAAATAGGAAACAATCCTCCCCCGGAAATGTGTGGTGAGCATGACCTCCCATCCTCTTGGCCAATGGAGTCCTTAAGTGTTGTTGGACAAATAATCAGCGAATGAGTTCCTGCCTTTGGAAAGCAGGTCCATGAATCATGGATACCATGGTCGATGGGATTTCTTGGCTCCACGAATAAACCTGTTAGAGTCTATTCGAGGAAGTTATCACTACCACAAAACTGGGTTTCTGTAGTTCCACCCTTTATCAGTGATAAAAAAAATCACTGATAAAGGGATCTTTTAACAGTGCTAAAAAAAGTGTTGTTAAAAGTGACCCTTTATCGGCGCTTTTTTTAGCACTGATAAAGGCACCCCCTTTATCATCGCTTTTTTAGTAGCGCTGATAGGGGGGGTGCTTTATCAGTGCTTTTTCCTAGTGCCTATAAAGTTTATATTAAAAAAAATAGTTTTTCATGAAAAATAATATATTGATATATATGTATATTTATATTGATATAAATATAATATTTATTTTTTAAATACTTTTTAGATAAGTATAAATAGACTATTACATTTAATACATAAGAAATTTATTGAAAATGGATTTAAAATATTTTAAAAAATATTATTAATTAATAATTTTCTCATTATCATCGACTAATAATCATTTAATAACAATTTGAAGACACAAAAAATCAAAAAAAAAAAAGAAAAGATGTAAACTAAGTTGAAAATGTAACTCAAGCTTCAAACAACCATAAATTTTGATCCGAGTGTCCGTTTGAGCTCTACAGTATATAAAATCGAAACCTGTGGCAAACTCTATACGCTACTCACTGAAGGAAACCTTCTGTCACATTTTTTGAGCCCAAAAAGGCCCATAAGGCCTCCAAAACTGAATTTTTAGTTGGGATACCCTGATTTTTAACATTTAAACAACTATAACTTCTGTTCTGGAAGTCCTCTAGGCCTGTACCACATATCATATCGAACATTGTTTCATTTTATTCGATTTTACTGGTTGTGGAGTTGAAACAGACTTATGAATTAGAATTTATGGTCATTTTAACATTCTATGGATTTTTAGATACACATATATATGTATTTATTCATATATATATATATATATATATATATTTGTGTGTGTATCTATGTGTGTGTGTGTTGTATATATGTATGTATGTATTTATTTATTTATTTATAAACGCACATAAAAAAACATATTTTATAAATGTATTTAAAACTAATATTATAAATATATATTAATATACTAATAAATATATGGATAAAAAATTATAACTAATATATATATATATAAATAGATATAAATGTATATTAATATATGAATAAATATATATATATTAATATATGAATAAATATATATGTATTAATATAACTAAATAAATTTATATTAATAAGATTCTATATTAATATATGAATAAATATAACTATATATATAGATATATCATTAAATGGAGAAAAAAACTAATTGTATTAGTGGTAAAGGTACAGGCTTGCAAGGGGGGAGGTCTCGGGTTCGATTTCTCGTGGAAATAGGGGCGCACAAGCAAGTGGGAGGGGGTTGCGCGGGCAAGTGCAGCGTGCTGTGAGAGGGAGGGGGCTCCGCCTAACACTGATAGGGGGGGGTCAAGCGTATTGGGGGGGGGGGGGGGTCAAGCACTGTTAAAATATCTCTGCATTAATATATTATTTTAACCATTTTTTTATTTTTTTTACTTTTATCCGTTCTTAAAAAAAGAACTGATAAAAGGTCTCCTTTTATTAGTGTTTTTCCGAGCACTGATAAAAGGGACCCCCTTTCTCTTTGCCTTGATTAACAGTGATTTTCTAAGGCCGTTAATGCCCTTGTATAATGCTAATAAATGCTATATTTTCAGTAGTGTATATCCAATAAGGACCGATTGCACAAGTACTTAACCCCACACAATCGACCGCTGGGACCAATAGTTCTCGCAGGGTTAATTCAACCTTCTTTTAAGGATAATGACGCTGAACGAGTTCAAACAAAATGAATTGTGAACTCAACGAGAACCCATATCTATATAAAAAGGGATGGGTGATGATCCTCATCAGACCATTTTTGCTCCACTCGCTAAACACGCCACCTTAGAGGCAGAACACATATATATAATATATAAATATTAAACCCATCATAATAGTCATCCTTGAAATATAGTTATAGAAAATGAATTCTATTTCTATGTGAAGATTGTAGTCTACATGTACGCATGAATGATACTTTCACTTCCTATTTGGTAGAAAAGAGGGTGAATAGTTGTAGTTACATAATCATAATAAAATTTAGGTATATTTGGGATACTAAAGTTATTATTTTAGGATTAATACCATAGATTTAGAGGTGGTATAAGAAAAAAAATTTGAAATAGGTCAGGTAGGATGATTATATTTTATTTGGTTTTCATCCTTTATACCTTTTCTCAAGGACCATTGGGATGGTATTTTAAGAAGAAAACAACCAATAATTAAAATATAGGTGATATTATGGGATACTTTTTTAGGGTTTGGTTGATCTAGTTGGTTCAAAGTGGTGTAAATAAGAGAATATAGGGGTGCCCTTTTATAAGTGGCGGAGTGAACACAGTTGGAATTAATAAAAAGATTTAATTATAATAAATTAATTTTCATGTGAAATTTTCACCATGTGAATATAATTTAGAATCAAAGATATGGTTTAAATCCATTCAACAAATAAAATTTGGATAGGTTTAAGTGGTATTTTAACTCTTATTTTTAGTTTAACCCATACATTAACTATTTTTAACCTTAACTGCAGTAACAAAATTTTCAATCTTAAATGGTTATAATTTTAATTATAAGATAATAATTGGACCATAAATTTACAAGGGATTAATTTTTTTTCACCATTTATCATTTAAATATTCCTATTGAAAGTTTATTATTATTTTTAAATATTTTAAAAAAATATTATTTTTCATAAAATATCACGAATGTCATTTTGATACTATTAATTTAATCTGAATTTAATGACATCAAGATAAAATATTAATTCAAATATAAATGCTTTAACATTAAATTATACATTATTATTAACCATAAAATTCTTGTGGCACCATAAATCATCCAAAAAATACTACTTTTGATGTTTTTAAAATCATTTACTTTGATTTTTCTATTGCTTGCACAAGAACCATGTTAGCGTTGTATAAAAGTTTAAGGTAATTATAAAGTTACTAAAATTTAGAAATAAATTATCTTCATGAAAATAATTTTATTTTTCTCAAAATTACAATTAATATTTATTCAAAAATTATTTCTATCCCTATGTTAGCATACAGAATGAATTAAAAGTAAGAGAGTGACAATTTGAATTTTCTTTACTTAAAATAGTATCAAGGTCATTATCAAGGGTAAATGGAACCAAAATGACATATATTGTAATTTGATATGGAAGTGTTAAAATTTATCCCATAGAATGAAATAAGGTAAAGTTTTTGATTGACATTGAGAGCTTATCTCATAGTTTTAACCCTGTTTTACCCATTTTACCCTTACTGAGGTGAAAAATATTTACCATATTTACTATTAAAAATGAATAAAAATAAAATGGATCATATATAAAATTGAAACCAAATAAAAAATATAATTAGACTTTTAAATTAATTGGTTTAATGAAAATAAATGAAAATATTTGAAAAATCTATATTTTTCACTATTCACTGAAAAATCAATCATTTCAGAAAAACCCAAATTTTTACCGAAATTTAATTTTGATATGATAATTTCAATAATGATTTTAATTTTATAAAATAAAATTATTAAAATTGATAGAAATTAATTATAATATCCATGCACTAAATGAAATAAAATCATTTGTTTTGAAGAAAATGAATTCACTAAAAATCTAGTGCATATTTTATAATAATTAATCAATACATTTGTATTCAGTAGAGACATTATACATATATTTCATAATGTGTTTACTCATATTCATACCTACCAATTTAGTGGATAGATACTATTTAAATAATAATATTTTTATAATATAACTCAATTCACTTAAAACTTGGTGTCGCGTACTAAGCAATCTATTGAGATTAATATTCTTCTAAACTAAACTTTTGTGGAGTTAAATTCTCAACCATTAATTAATTTATTCCGTCTAAATTTTATCTCATTCATTAAAGGTTTAATATTTTAAAATAACTTTATTGAAAACCCATATCATATAGAGGGATAATTAAACTTCCTTTGAAATGGGGAAGTAGGAAACATAAAGGTTTCTTAAAATAACACACAATTGGGTTCCCAAATAAATATAACATTGGTGGCAAGTTAAATTATATATATTATGGAGAAAACAAATTTCCAAGTACAAATAAAGAGTTATAGATAACTTTTTAATGAAAATGTTAATGACTAAAAAACTATAAATCAAGGAGGTGTGAAAATGCTATCAATTTATTAGAAATGAAGGAAAAAGGATAATTTTTTTCAATATAATTTTCCTAAATTAAAGGTATTATTTAACAATCATGATATAGAAAATGATAAAATTTAGCTACTTTATTTATTTCCATTTCTTTAGCACAGTTTCATCCTTTGGTTATGCTTTGATGAATTTCTACATCATCTCTTATTCCATGAAATAAATCTTCAAGATGAAAATTTCATGCCCAAAGAACTAAAATTAAAATTTTATGGATCCTAAGATTCATTAAGAAATGAAATTTCATTCATTATTTCACTAAATATTTAATAAAATAATTTTTTTTTCAATTGTTATCAAATATAGATAAATATACTAAATTAATCTCTAAAAACTAAATAATAACACCCAAAATTCAACTTAATCCACTCCGTAAATAGTTAACCTTAAGTATATTCCAAAAAACGTTTGACCAAATTTTAAAAAAAAATTTATGGAAGATTTGATCAAATAGTTATCCCTAGGAAATATAAAGTTTCTTATAATTCACATACCAAACATGTGAATACCTTGATCATATATTCTCTTAAAACATACTAATAGCCTGAATCACCATAAAACCTCAATGAAAAAAATATATGCTTCAAAAATCCACACAATCCTTATTTCTCAAGTTAAATAATATATTATCAAATATGTTATATAAATCACAAAATTGAATAAATTTTATCAAATATGACTAAAATCACTTTATCATAAAATCATTTATTAATTTAATGATTAGAAATACTATACAATTTAATTCATCAATGTCAATAGTCTCTTTATCTAAAACTAAAAATTATTTACCCTATACCAGTCACATATTAAGCGTTATCTTTTACACAGTCACGTGCTCTCGGAATATATCACTTTTCTAATAAATCACTTTTTGTGGTTATTAGTACTGTTAAACATATATTTTAAAATCCTTAAATAAACACTATGTTGAAAAAATACTAATAAGTTTCATGATTCTTATAAATAAAATATCATTGATAAAACACTTTTACAATATAATTTACAAATCCCTGAACATAAACACTTCAATACTTTCAATTAAATGTTTTAAATAACATAGGTCCTTCAATGGTCTAAAAGGTAGCTCTTGAGTTAGGGCATTGAATCAGATAATGTTCATATTACCCACACACCAGACCCTAAATTATAAATGGAACCATATAATGAACTTCATATCCCTCCATTAAACTCATCCTTTTTACTTGGAAATTACATTCCCCATGACCTTTTCCACACCCAAAACATATTCCCATTTCTTTGAAACATTTCCCTGAGTGCTTCTTCACACATACTCAACATGTAGAAAATTGAATCCTTATCCATCCATGGTCTTCCTAAAAATCCATTTTTTATTTTATTAGGTGTTTCAGGAAGCTTACAAAAGTTGATATTGTTAATCATATAATGAGATAGCTGATTATGAATAATCATACGGTTTATCTTTATAACACTTTTTTCATTTAGTTTATCTTGAGGAAAATCATTCCATTTTCTGCCACGTTCAATATTAACATGATTACTTCTAGTTCTATCCATTTACTGAATCCAAAAAAATGTTTGAAAAACAATATTCATTTTGAAAGCCCATATAATCAATAAAATCATTTATAGGATGTCTAAATCATAAAAACTTAATTTCAATCTAAGACACCGTCAGTTTAACCTGGGTCATTCATGGTCATCATCTATTGAAATTATTTATAATGGGTTTTAAATAAAAAATAAATTAACCCAAGCATTTCCCTTTAGAGTTTAAAACTATATGTGTAGTAAGGGAACACTCACTGCACACCAGAATGATGACCGAGATATATTCAACCAACTCTTTTGGAGTTATTACCCCTAGATGCATATATGACAAAACCATGTCCACGTATAGAATCCATATAGTTATGTATTTCTAGTAAAACCACATAATCCCTACCTTAATAAAATAGTTATGATAATATCCTATAATTAGATATATCCTCATAGTTTTGGGTTCTGTTCTCAAATATATGTTTTCCTAAATCCAGTTCCCAAGGTTTATACTAAACTTTCTCTAATACCAACTATAATGACCCCAATTCCTATAGCCCAAAGTCGACGGTTACTTTATTCATTTGGTACAAGATACAGGTAACCAAATCCCGGAGGACCATATAATTTATTGGTATGAGTAAACTAGATTCACACTTTAATATCACATTACATTTGAAACATACAATAAAACACAATATTTTTTTTGAGAACATCATTATTCATTCTATCATATCCTTGTATATCATTTGTAATAAACATCATGGGATTTTTGGGAAAAAAGAAACATAATAATGGGGTGATCTCAAATTATCAGTAGGGGTTATGTACAATAGAATCTATCTTAAGTAAATAAGGCATAATCAATATGGCTAGGTAAATAACTGAAAACACATTTCATTAATCAATTAACTGAGAATGAAGAATAATATGGAACAAATAAATGATGATCAAATAATTTCATATAAACAATCATAAGGGAGTTAAAATTATCCATGAATATCATAACTATTAAAATAATCACATGAACATCAATAACAGATTACGTAATAATGGCATGAATAATTATAGGCATCTTAAACTTATTTTCAAGGCTTCATGCTAAGAAATATTATATAAATGGATAAGGATTTGGCCAAATGATGAATTTTTTTGTCTCATGATACCCATTGTTGAATCAAGAAGATATGTAATTCTAGGCTACATCCATCACTTAATAATTATAATGAATTTATTATATGAATAAATAATAAAACATAATCAACATGCCCTAACAATCAATAATTGTCCATATCAGAAGAAATAACATACATAATGTCAATAATTTCCCCAGAAAAACATATCATAAATCATCCATAGAGATATGTTTAATGATATCATTATATTATACCATCATTAATTATAAGATTCATTAAATGATGCTGGCATAAATGAAAATAGTTTTAATGATAATTAGAATATTTATCAAGGACAACACCATTTTAATTTTTAAATAAATTATTCAAAATATAAATATTTACAAAATATTAGGAAAAAATTCTTTAAAAAGAACCATGTAATATTTGAAATCATTATTAAAATAATTTTGTGTTCACGATGGTTGTAAATTCAATTCTAGTTGAGTACATTAAAACAAATATTCATTTTATATTTTTGGTAAATAGTAAAAAATAACTCATTTAGAAAATGATAAGAAAAATCATATGAAACATTTTCATAGAGATTAAAACATGGGTAAACAATGATTTTAAACAATCATAGTATAATTGTAAAAACATTCTTGAAATCATTTTATAGAAAACATGTCCATGGAAGAAGATGTTTTTTGACCAAAGAGCAAATAAAGTCTTTTTTTCTAAAAAATATTTTTCAGATCATCAGAAAGGAGGTAAAACGGTACTAATATATTAAAATTAAATGAATAACTATAATAGAATAAAATAGTTTGTATTTAATATAGAATGGTTATATAATTCACCCAATAGATAATTAAACATAAACAATCTTGAATAATGATGAAATTATGAAATAAACCCTTACCTCAAGCTCGAATTGCTTCGTAAGTGATTTTAAACTCCTATACGAGAACTTTAGATTTATTATATTTCAATAACAGAACCATATACATACTTATAATATCATCTATTATCCACTTATAATGTCTCAATACTTATTTATTTCTAATTATTTATTAAAATCATTGTTTTTGAGTGTTAACTGCCTTATTTTCCATGTAAGTTTCAGTTCATTATATTTATCATGGTTACATAATCAAAAAAATTATAATCATGATATAAATAATATATACATATATATATTTATAATCAAACATAAATTATATAAATAGAAAAATGAATTACACCATTCATGCAGACAGTAGGACGTACGTATGCATAAATGATGTTTTAACTTTTTGAATAATGGAACAAAAGAATGGTAATGATAAATAAACATTATAGAACAATTATTATATCATATATATATTCATTAAATCCATCCTTATTACCATCCATATAAATAAGAAACCAAAAATGAACCACATTGCTTTGTAGGGGTGGTAGTCCACACGTAACCATGAGCAATGTTATCATTTTCCAATGGATGGAAAGGTAAGAATGAAGATATGATATTATAACTAAAAAAGAATAATTTTATCATAAATATCATATATAAAAATTAAAACCATTATAATAACAATCCATGAAATATGGTGATGGAAAATAAATTTTATCACTATGTTGTGGCTGTAGTCGACACGTACAGACAAGCGATACTTTCACTTCCCATTTAATGGAAAAGTGGGTGAATAATGGTGGTCCATTAATAATAATAATATCTAATTATATCTAATTTATATATGTTATTATTTTATAATTAATACCATATATTTATAGGAGGTATAAGAAGAAATAATTTGAATGTGGTTGGGTAGGACGATTACCTTCTCTTTGGTTGGATTCCTCTGGATCCTTTCTTAAATAATATTGTAATGGTATTTTAAGATTAAAATCACCTATAATTAGTGTATAGGTAATTTTAAAAGATAATAGTTAAGGGTTTTTTTTATTTAGTTGAATCAACGTGGTGTAAAGAAGAGAAAGGAGGAGTGTCCTTTTATAAGTGGGGGAGATGACACACTTAGAATTAATAAAAATATTTAAACAGAAAAAATTCATTTTCATGTGAAATTTGAACCATGTGGATAGGATTTAGAATCTAATATATTGTTGAAATTAATTTTATCAATAGATTTTTTATAGGTTTAACTTGTATTTTAAATCTTATCTTTTGGTTTAACCCCTTTATTAACTATTTTTATCCCTAACCATGGTAACAAATGATTCAATATTAAATGGTAATAATTTTAATTATAATTTAACAATTTGATCATAAATGAAAAAGGGATGAAATTTTACATTTTTTATCATCCTATTTTCTCTATTTAAATATTTTTATTATTTTTAAATATTTTAAAAAAATATTATTCTTCATAAAATACCATTAATGTCATTTTGACACTACATTTAATTTGAATTTAAAGGCATAAAAATAAGTAGTTAATTTTAATATATACTCTTTAACCATAAATGATAAATTATTATTCACTATAACATTCAAAGGATACCATAATTAATCCAAAAAATATTACGTTTTATGTTTTTAAAATCATTTAATTTTATTTTTTTACTGCTTTCACAAGTACTCTATCAGCGTTGTATAAGGGTTTAATGAAATTACATAATAGATAAAAATTATAAATAAATTTCCAAAGTAAAACTAATTTTATTATTCTCAAAATAAAATTTAATATTCACTCAAAAATTATTATTTTTCACTATGTGAAAATAAAAAAAATTAAAATCATGAGGGTGACATTTTTACATTTTCTTTACTTAAAATAGTATAAATGTTATTATCAATGGAAAATCTAACCAAAATACCATATATTTTAATTTTATAGGAATAAATTATAATATATACTATAAATTAAAATAAGGAAAAGTTTTGGGTTGATTTTGTGACCTTATCTCAAAGTTTTAACCTTGTTTTACCCATTTTACCCTTACGAGGTGACAAATATTTACCACGGTTCTTATTCATAATGAAAAAAAATAAAAGATACCTATTTAAATAATTTTAAAACTTTGATTAAAAATATGGTTTCTATTTTTAAATAATAAATAAATATAATTTTCAGAAATAAATTTAATATAAATGTGTAAAACACAACAAAATACAGTTTTTAGAAAAATGTGTTTTTAAACATAAAAAATATCTTATATCAAAATATTGAATATTACTGATTAAAATGGTTTTAATTAGATTATTATAAATCAAGTGGATAATATTTAAATTTAATAATAAATAAAAAATAGAATTGGTCTTTTAAGCTTCGTGGTTTAATGAAAATAAATGAGAGCATTTGAAAAATTTGTATTTTTTTTCTATTCATTGAAAATATAATCAATTTAGAAAATATCAAAATTTCACCCTAATTTAATTTTTATATGATGACTTAATAAAATTCTGTTCATTTTAAAAAATAAAATTTCTAAAAGTGTGAAAAAGTAATTATAGTTTCACATACAAAAATGCTATAAAATCATTTTTTAAAGAAAAGGGAATCACTAAAACGTGATTTATGATTTCCTAAGAATTAATCAATACATTTGTATTGACTAGGATCATTATACATATATTTAATAATGGGGTTACTCATATTCATACCCACCAATTCAACTTCTAGGTCATATTTAAATAATAATATTTTTATAATATATCTCAATTCGCTTAAAGCTCGGTGTTGTGTCTTATGTAAACTATAGAGCTTATTATTTCATTAAACTTAATTTTTAGGGTGTTACATACTATTTATAGGATAAATATAACAACCCTTCTCTTTATTTCACATTAATACATGATTTATTATATAATATTACACTTAATAGAAACTGTAAGATAAATAAGTCTAGTGTCTTTGGGATTTAGGTACATTACATAACAACATAAAATGGGGAATACATCATCTTTAATGAAATATTCCTTAACATGACCATAATATTCCATTGAACTTAAAACTTCTTAATATTAACTAGGTGCATACATAAGAAATGGGTGAGCTATAAATCCCAGAAAGGGAATAAACATGGTATAACATAAAGATAATAATACATGTTATAAACTAGGCATATCAAAAATTATTAATAATCATAAACATGAACAATGATACATGATATAACTTGTTAATCAAAAAATCAATATGGGAAGTTTGGAAACAACTTAAAACACTCCATTATAAACATAGGTTAATGCTAAATTCCAAGGAATCATGATGGAAGAAGTCCCATAAATTAATCAGGTTCACTCCTTATCCCAAGATGATTCCTCATGATACTAAACATTACCCAATGTATTGGAGCACTATATATATTTGGGTGCACCTGTCACTTTCATTTCATTCTCATGATTAAGTGTTCCACATAGATCATACACAATATATTCATTCATCATCATATTTTATTCCAATATCAAGTAGTGTAAAATACATACATTTAAGTCCTAATTAAAATAATTATAAGTTCATAAAGGTTAACAACCTTGATAGGAAATTAGTATGATATTCACTACACAATTGTTTTGGCATGGGAAATCGTAATTCAATTTCAGCGGCATAACGACATCACATAAAAATTCATAAAATGGGTTTATAAGAGAGAAAGGGGTGTCTCATCTTTTTTACATAAAATGGGCAAGAATAGGTACATATAAATATATATACCAATATTATAAATTAGAACAATAAGGCATAAGATAAACATAAACTTCAATAAAGAAGAGAATATGGGGATCCATTACATGAGTGTGTAACTCCAAATTTTTAGGAGGATATTCTTGAGAGCTTACAATCACCTTAGGTGGACTCTAGATAGGGGATAAAAGTGTAATGACGTTATCTATGGTTTTTTAGTGAATAAAAATGGGATCTTTAGTGGGTTTATATAATAAATGAGTAGAGATTTCTTTATTATTTATCAAACTTATGTTTTGGAATCTATATAATAAAATAACCATAACCACAAAACTACCCATGGTTTTTGACCATGTTTTATGAAAAGAGGAATGGTTTTAATTATTTTATATGTAAAAGGTCTTAACTTATTAAAATAATACCCTTTGTTATGTGCAAGTAAGTCACACTCTTAAATAAATGATTTTAAAACCTAAAAAAAATTATAAGTTTTGTAGGATTATTAATGGATTTATAAAATAAATAAAATAAAAATAAAATCACATTATTTTAAAGGTAAAACATATATTTGATCATATATACCCTTTATAGTATTTATTACATCACTTTTGGGTCATTATGATGTCATAATATACACTGTATATTTGTACAGTATTTAATTTTTATCCGAAAATTTGATTGTCTCAGAAAATTATGAAAAATTAATTATTGGATAATTTTAACATTATAATTTATAAAATAATAATAATTTTATCAAAATAATTTTCTATTTATTTGTATTTTCACTTTTAAAATAATAATCAACATTTTTTGAGAAATGATGTGTTTTTGTGACAATAACAGTTTTTGAACCCTTATAAAAATTACACATGACTTCATAAAAATTATATGATCATTTATATTTTATAAAAATTATTTAATAATAATATTTTTTAAAAATATTATTTATTTCAAGAATTAATTAATTCATTAAAATAAATTCCTTAATTTAATTTTAATATTAACCAAATATACTATTTATGTTTTATTATATCAAAATAAAAATAATTTACAAAGTAACAATAATAGGATGAAAATATATTCATCATTCTATAGAAAATAATTTAAATACTCATATTTCTAGGGTCTTAATACATATCCCTTTAATACACCATAAAAAATCTCTAAGAGTAAGGTGTGTGATGATGATACTTTCATGGGGTGGTTCGACGTACATGGTTTGGGATGTGATCTCGAGGAACTTGAACTTCTCCCGTAAAAGGTTTCACTCATGCTTAAGTTGTTGGATCTCATATTGGTCTTGGTCAAAGGTAAAGGCCAGTTGTTCTATCTCCTTTTAAATCTCTGATAAATGGGCTTCATAGGGTAGAATCCTACTGGTTGAGGCCATCACTTCCTTTTTCTGTGTCAATTAGATTTATTAAAACCCTATATTTATACTAATCATATGATCACTGTTCAAAAACTATATTATAAATGATAACGATGCTTAAAGATCTTTTAATTATGATAGGATATAATAAAACCAAATAAGTGCTTGTGTTTTCTATAAATATAATACATAAAAAAGGGGAATTCTATTTATAATAGTATGGGTTGTTAAAATCTTTCCCACTTCAGAAAGTTCACCCTTGAAATTTTCATTTCCCACACTAAAATAGATGAGGTTGATTTTTTTTGTCACATCCTCTGGTTCCCACACAACTTCTTCCAACTTGTGTTTTATATATAGAAAATTTACCTGATGCATTGTATTGTTCTGTAGAACTTTGTCTCTACGATATAAGGTCTTCACTAGGTACTCCTCATTTGAGAGATCAGTCTCCAAAGGTACCACCTCTAGATTGAGTACATGTGAGGGGTATGATATGTACATCCTCAAGAGGGATACATGGAATACATCATGTACTTAATATAGGTTAGCTGGGAGTTTTAGTCGAAATGCCACATCTCTAATGTGATCAAGGATATCAAAGGGGCTGATGTATCTTGGAATAAGCTTTAACTTCTTCCAAAACATCATCAATTTCTTCTATAGAGATAAGAAGTGGAATACCATGTATCCAAAAATTAAAATCTAGGTATCATCGATGATTTTCAGCACAACTATTCTGTTGACTTTGGGGAGACTTGATGTGATTCTGAATAGTCCTAACCTTTCCACCATTTACTCAACCATTTTAGAAACTAGCAGTTTTATTCCCCAAATTCATCCCAACATGAAGGGGTTTTTCACCTCTTCCCATAAAGGGATTCATCGGGAGACTTTTGGTTTCTTGATTTGAAACTATTATTGTATGAGAACTCAAATAGAGGAATATTTTGATCCCATGATCCATTGATGGTAATTGAGATTGCTCTCAAATTTTCCTCAAGTTTCTTAATTTTTTTTTCTTAGATTGGAGATCATTTTGAGGGTGATAAGCTGTGCTGAAGTTCAACATAGTATTCAGATCATGTTGGAGACTCTTCTAGAATTTGGAGGTAAATCTTGGATCCCAATCAGATACAATCGATAGTGGTGTTCCATACAACCTCACCACTTATCTAATGTACATCCTTTCAAGTTGATTGAGCGAGAAATCCTATAAATTTTTATAAAGTGTGCAGTCTTTGTAAAAAGATCCAACCGAACCCAGATAACATTATTTCCCCTTTATTTCTTTGGAAGACCAGTGACAAATTCCATGGTGATGTTTTCCCATTTCCATTTAATTATGGGTAATTATTGCATCATCCCCTTGGATTTTTTCTTTCAGTCTTCACTTGTTAACATACTAGGCACATTGATGTATATTAATGGATCTACTTTTTCATACTCTACCACCAATAGTTCTCTCAGAGATCTCGATAAATCTTTTTACTCCCTGGGTAAATAGAGAAGGTTGAGCTTTGTAAATCATTAAAAAGATCTATCTTTATCTCTTGATTGTATAGAACACATAGTCATGAACCAAATCTTATGACTCCTTCCTCATCAATTTTGAACTCTAAGGATTTCTTATTTATGATATTTTCCACTTTTTGTTTTGAATTTATTCTTCATTTTTTTGAGCATACTTTTTATTTTCCAAAAGGATGGTTGAGAAATCATTTGTGAAAGGATTGATGATGTTACTTACTTTATGAGTACTATGTCCATTATATTCAAGTCTAAGAATATCGGATCCTTCTCAATTATAATCAATGATATAATTGCTGAATCCTTTCTACTTAGAGTATTTGCCACTTTTTTTTCCTTTTCAGGATGATAATGGATCTATGAGTCATATTCTTTGATCATATCTAACCATCATTATTGGCGCATATTCATCTCTTTCTATGTGAATATATAATTGAGGCTTTTATGATCCGTATCTATCTCACAATTCTCCCCAAAGTGGTAATGCCACCATATTTTTAATAAAAAGATCACTAAAGCTAACTCCAGATTATATATTGGGTAGTTATATTCATGAACTTTCAACTTCCTTGAATCATAGGCTATCAATTTCTTATTTTTCATTAACACACAACCAAAGACCTTATTTGAATCATAACTGAATACCACAAAATTTCTACATTTGTGGGTAGTGTGACTACAAGTATAGTGATGGGAATCCTTTTCAAATCCTTTAATCTCTCTTCACATTCATCATTTCAAGAAAACATGAATCTCTTCTGAGTTAGCTTGGTAAGAGTGGTTGAGAAGCATGAAAATATTATCACGAATCAATGATTGTACCCTAGTAATCCATAGAAACTATGGATATCTATCACACATGATGGCCTCAACCATCCTTCAATTTATTCTATTTTTGAAGGGTCCACTTATATCCCATTACATGTGATAATATGCCCTAATAATGAGACTTTCTTAAGTAAAACTGACATTTTATATGCTTTTCATAAATATTATCCTTTCATATGGTCTTTAACTTAGTGATTAAATGATTGTACTGCTCCTCCTTTCTTTTATATTATATTAGAATATCATCTACAAAGAGTACCAAAAATTTCTAGAGATAATCCATAAATACTATATTCATCAATTCTATAAATATTGCTGGAGCATTAGTGATTATGAATGGAATTACAATGAACTAATAGTGCCCATACCTTAAAAAAATATTCATAGGGATATTAGCCTTCGTCACCCTAACTTGGTAATATCCCGACCATAGATCCACCTTGGAGAAGTATTGTGATGCACATAAATGATCAAACAAGTCATCAATTTGGGGTAGAGGATACTTATTCTTTATAATGATCTTGTTGAGATCACGATAATTAATGAAAAGGTGCATTGAACCATCCTTCTTATTTTTGAAGAGGATTGGTGCACCCCATGGTGAAGTGCTTGGGTGTATGAAACATTTATACAGATCCTACTATAGTTATTTCTTCAGTTCCTCATGTTCCAAAACAATCATTCTATATAGAGTCTCAGATAATGGTAACACCCCAAGTATAAGATCGATTGAAAATTCAAACTGTTGTCTAAGAGGAAGACCAGATAAATCCTCAGGAAACGCATCATTGAATTCCCTCATAATGGAAATGTTTTTAAGGATGAAATTTTCCTTAGAATCAATCATTTTATCTAGATATGATTGCTTATAGGGAAATAATATCCATTCGTGAGATGTTGGTGATAAAGAAGATCTATCCTCCTCCTTGAACTTGTATAGAATTGGGGTTTGATTAAGAATATGGATAGTGATTTAATTATCATGGAAATTTATATTGGATTCATATAGGGAAATCAAATCTATACCCATAATTGCATCAAATTCCACCAAAGGAAGTATGACAAGGTTCACCAGGAAGTTTACCCAGAAAATTTTGACAAGGCAGGAGTTATATACTTGAGATGTAATAATTTCCCCATTTTCCATTTTCACCGACAACTCTACTTCCATAATTTTTGGTGGTGTTTCAATAGTTCTACTAAAATTTTGCGATATGAAATAATGTGTAGAACTATAATAAAAAAGTACGTTCACTATTCTTGAATGAATAACCACCACTTTTTTATCAGGATCCACCTCAATGGTTATGATTGAAAAATTTATCCCTTCCTACATTGGAGGGTTGTTGGTTGTCTCTGAAAACCCTTTGCTTAGTGTATTGTTTTGAAAAGTTACCTGGTTTCTTGTAGTTAAAGGAATGAACAATTCACTTAGGGTTGAATGATATATTCTTTTCCTCTATCGCATTGGTGGGTTTATCCTGTCGAAAATCACTAGCTATATTCCCTTCTTTACCAGACCTAAAGCATTTCCTCCCCCCCAAGTCAATTTATGGGGTGCTTCTTTCCAAACCGTTGAAAAAAGGGATGTTGAAATTTCATGCCACCATTATATTTCTCCATCAAACTACCAAAATTAATCTCTGCTTTCCACTTCTTATCCCTATGATTCGCTTGAGATTCACTGATCTCTATTTCAACTTTGAGGGCACATCAGACAATTTCCTCATAGCTATCAAATCCATATATCTCTAGAGATTTTTTAGACTAGGTTTTATCCCACCAAATAAGTGGTAAACCTTGCATTCAGGGGCAATGAAAAATTCAGAGGCATATCATGAAATTCTTGTGAATTTTGCCTCTTACTCCCTGAAATATTTGTCGACTTCTTTCTTGAGGGTAAGGAAATACCTTTACATTTTAATTTGAAGAGTGTGAGGAAAATATTTTTCGAAAAAAATCTTCCAGAATTCCTTCCACGCCATCGCTTTGATCTATTATTCAGGAATCGTATTATTGGTCAATGTCCACCACTGATTAGATTCTACCCCATATGATAAATAGCTAGCTGAAACTTCTCTTGTTTAGAACATTAAAGTACAAAGAAGATCTTCTAAACAAAGATGATATATTATTCCACGATTAATGGATCAGATGATCTATTGAAATTCAAAGGCCTTTTTTAAATAAAACTCTCAATAACAGCTTGTTATTTTATCAGATGATTTGTAATCTCCTCCTGATCCATGTTTATATTCAGAACCTAATTAAACTGAATGATTATCATCATAAATTTTGTGATTACTGATCCCATCGGGTTGGGAATCTCCTTGGGACATTCATTACATTGCCTGTCACATTGATTGTTTACCTGATTCCTCATATTTCTGTACATTGACTAGAATTAATGGAAAATTAGGGATGATTATTTTTAAACTATTAATCCTATAAAGGGGAATATAATGAAATTAAAGGGATAACTTATAAATTACATATTTTTTTAACTTATGAATTTTTAGGCTTCAATCAATGTTATCTATAATCTATTTCCTAACAAATATTATTATAAGGGATTTTTTGTTCCCTTATTAATGGTTCGTAATGAGATTATGAATTTACCAAATCATATCCCATGGAAGTGTTAAAATAGGTGTGTATCAAGGCCCATTATTGTGTAGTAGATCCCGATCGAGTCTAGATTAACACAATGTTTTCCTATTTTACCCTTATGTACATCTGTGCCAGGGCCACATCAACTTGTACTCTCAAAAAGGGGATGTATTTGATTGATAAACCACGCACTCTATACTTACCAAAATTAGGTATGTTTACATATACATAGACTTATCCTTAATTATTTCACTAGAGTTTTCTAATCCTAATCCTAAAAATAACAAAACGTTCCCTATGATACCAACTATAAAAACCCTTATCTTTATTTCACATTAATACATACTTTATTGCACAATATTACACTTAATATAACCTAGAAGATCGAGAAATATAGTGTATTTTGGAATTAGGTAGAGTACATAACAACTTAAAATAGGGAATCAATCATATTTATTGAAAACTTCCTTAACATGATCATAATATTTCATCGTACTTAAAACTGCATGGGATAACCTAAGGACGTACATAAGAAAGGGGTGTTCTATAAAGCCTAGTAAGGGCATACAAATGTAAAAACATGAATAAAATAATACATTTTAGATAATAGGAATATAAAAAATGAGAAATAATCATAAACATGAACAATGATACATGATTAACATGATAATCATAAAGGAAACGTGGGAAATGTGGAAACAAATTAAAACACCGCATCATAAAAATAAGTCAAGGATAACCACCAAGACATCATGATAAAAAAATTATCATAAAGGAATCAGGTTCACTACCAATCCCAACATGAATTCTCATGATACTAAACATTACCCAATTCATTGTAGAGATATATAATTTCGGGCACACCTGTCAGTTTTATTTCATTCTCATGCTTAAGTGTGCAACATAGATCATACAACATGGATTCATTCATCATAATATTTTATTACATGATCAAGGAGTGTAGAATAAATACACATAAGTCCCAATTAAAATAATTATAATTTCATAAAGGTGAAAACCCTTGATATGAAATTTGTATGGTATTCACTACACAATTGTTTTGGCATGGAAAATCACAGTGAAATTTCGACAGCATAACATCATCACTTAAAAATTCATAAAATGGGTTGATGAGAGAAAAATGGTATATAATAATTTTAATATAAAATTAAAAATAATAGATAAATGTAAATACATATCCTAACATTAATAATTGGAAATAAAAGGCATAGGATAAAAAGAAACTTGAATAAAGAAGATAAGGTGAGGATCCCTTACTTTAGTGTGTGACTCTAAATGATCGGGAGGAGCTTACTAAGTGCTTGGGGTAACCTTGGGAGGACTCAATATAGGGTATGTAAGATTAAGGAAATACTCCAAGTATTTTTAGTAAAGATAAATGGGATCTTGGGTGGGTTTATATAGTAAATGATTAGGTATTTTTTTTATTATTTCTCAAATATAGGTTTTGAACTATATATAAGAAAATAACAAAAAAAAAATCTTACCATATTTTTTTCCCATGGTTTCTAAAAAGGTGGAGTTTTTTTCATTATTTTATTTTTAAAAGGGATGAAAATAACAAAATAATACCCTTTATTATGTGTAAGTGAGTCATACTTATAAAGAAATGATTTTAAAACCATAAATTATATTATAAGTTTTGGAATATTTATAATGGTTTTATAAAATAAATAGATAAAAATAACATCACATTATTTTAAATATAAAACATATATTCACTCATGTATACTTTTTATAGTTTTTTTACACCAATTTTGGATTGTTATGATGTCATAATATACACCGTATATTCATACCGTATTTATTTTTTACCCGAAAATATTACTATATCAGAAAATTATGAAAAATTAATTGTTGGATATTTTTAATTTTATGATTACAAAAATAATATTCATTTTATCTAAATAATTTTCTAAATATGTATATTTTCACTTTTAAAATAATAATCGAAATTTATTGAGAATTGCTGGGTTTTTGACAATAACAGTTTTGAACTCTTATAAAAATTACATTTGACTTCATAAAAATTATATGATTATTTATATTTGATAAAAATTATTCAGTAATAATATTTTATTTAAATAATATTTATTTCAAAAATACATTAATTCATAAAAATAAATTCATTTATTGAATTTGAATATTAACAAAAAATATTATTTGTGTTTTATTGTATCAAAATTAAAATCATTTGTAAAATAATAATTAGATGAAAATATATTTATTATTCTATAAAAAATAATGTAAATACTCAAATTTATAAGGTATTGATACATATCCCTTTAATACACCAGAAAATTCCAGAAGAGTAAGGTGCATGGCAGTGAGAATTTCATGGGGTGGTTCAGCGTACATGGTTTGGGAAATGATATCAATGAGCATGAAATTATACTATAAATGGTTTTTCTCCTACTTAAGTTATTGGATATTAGCTTTGTATTGGTCAAGGGAAAATCATAAAGATTATATCTCCCTAATAAGCTTTGATAAATGGGATTCATAGTGTACAATCCTACTCTTTGAGTCTACCAATTCCTTTATCTATGTCAATTGGATTTTTTAAAAGCACATATTTATAATAATCGTATGATCACTGTTCAATGGATATATTATCAATGTTAATGATTCATAATTTTATTTTAAGTATTATAGAATATAATGAAACCAAATAAGTTCATGTTTTTTTTCTATAATAATAATATATAATAATACATTTAATTAAATCAAAAGGGGAAGTTTATTTAAAACAGTTCATGTCATTACAATAAGACCAAAGTATCATATTTTTACCCCTCTCTATACACATCCATAATCTTTTATTTCTAAGTATTAGGTACTTCATTTTAAATTTTTTTAATAACTTTCACTTCAATTATTAAATCTACGAACTCACTGGACCCTCCGAAAACATATCATCCATGTATTGTCAGAGTATGATATAAGTTCAATAATACTAAAGCTTCTGATAAAAAAATGATTAAATTGACATTGTGTAAAACCTTATTAAATCATGAAAATTTCAAAAATTTGGTTCCACTAAATAGGTTATTGTTTCAATCCATAAAATCTTCTCTCTAACTTAGAAAAAAGTCTATATTTCCAATGATATTCAAAACCCATGGACTACTTCATGTAGATATCCTCCTTAAATTCATGGTCTTATTAACATCAATATGATCTAATTGGAAACCATAAGATTCAAAAAGACTCATCAAAATCCAGATATTAGTATTATTAACTAATAGTGAAAATATTTCAGAGATAAGAATGCTTTAATTCTATTGGAATCCTTTCACCACTACTGGACCTTGTATCTTATACTTTAACCAACATCCCTATTCATATAGAATACCCATTTTTTATTTGGTTGTCTCTTTCCTCAAAATAGTATAGCCAACTCCTAAGTTTCACTAAATTTAAGACAATTCATTTGTTCATCCAAGTATGTATCTCACTACATTCATTTACTAAGCTTTAACACCTCTTCTGAGTATTTGGGTTCCCTAAAATCTATTAGATATAAGAAAATTTATCCAACCCCATACCTCTAGACTGGTAGTACGACTCTAGAATAAATTTTAAACTCTACTTTAGATTATTCTCTTTTATTTACTAGGATATTTGGTTCCCTTACTATCAAATACCCAACTTCTAAATATTTCCAGTGGGATTCAGTAGATCTTGAGAATTCTTGCATGTCTTGCACTAGTTAAATTTTTAGTAAACATATCTTGATATATGGAATCATTGAAACTTTTATATTTATAGTGTTTTCATCTAGATCATCTTTTAATTTTTTAGTTGTATTATTCATCATAACCATAGACACTCGATTCAATTTTGAGACATCATTTTCAAAGGTAGCATCATAACATGCATTATCTAATTACTACATAGAGATGAGATTCTTCTAGAGACATGAGATGTTCCTTAAATTGTTTAGTTATAGAAATAAATCATTATTCATCTATATATTGACATTTTAATTTTCAATCACTTAGAAATATTCACCATAAACCAGATGAAATTTCCCAAATCTTCAAAATACATAATTGAACATGCACCTATGATCAACTATTGAGTAGAAGGATGCACCAGAGTCAACCATGCATGAATCTTCTGGAACATTAATTTGATAAGTATATCCCTACTATATTCCGTTATCTTGATGGATTTTTAACTTCTAGAAGTTTTTCTTTTGGTAATATCTTTTTTATTTCTACATTTCCTATGGAGATCTCAATGATTTCCACAAAGTCAATATGTGAGTTTCAGATCAGTTGAATTTCCATAACATCTCTCCATAGACTTTTCTTTTAGTCATATATGATTCCTTATCTATAGTGATAATCCCTTTCCTTTATTATTCATAGAATTATAGGAAGGTACATGAAACTATCTCCTCCATAGTTCTTCACGAAGGATCAAATTTTATATGCCTTCAAACACTAAACCCGTATTTCTGCTGGAATTACTTACAGTAACAACCATACCATCCCAAGATTATGATAGAGACGAGAGGATTAGGATTTACCAAACATCATCCATGATAGTAAATTTTACTACTTCAAGTTAGATCTAGACCATTTTAAAATCATTCACATGATCTACAACCAATTATTATTTTAGTAAATTCATGTTAAAAAACCTTCACATTAGAAAATACTTGTTTAATTTTCATCATTTTTTTTATATTTCTACTAGATCTACCATCAATTCAACTATAGTCTTCTTATCCTCAATATTGAAAGCCACATTTCATGCCAATTAATTCACCACTAATTTGAGTCCTTTTGATCCAAATTTTTCCATTCAAGATTATCTTTATTTTTGGGTCTCTCTCCACCCAAAAAAAAGTTTGAGATCTTTATGTATGATATAATCTTCTATCCATATCCAATTTAATATATATTTATTTCTATCAATCTAACTGATGTTAACCTTTACTTATTCCATTGTCATATATTCAAATTAAATACCCAACTAGAATCAATACGACTCTAAGTCATGTGTGAATGTTACCTAAGTTACCAAGTGTGACCAACAAATATTTGATACCAATTTTTTGGAACCAAGGATCTATATGATCGATGAATTATATAAATTTCCATCACCAAAATATCACACCTTCTAGTGGTTCTATGTTATGGGATCAACCAACATAAAACTTACCTATGTCATAGAGGATAATAACTAAGAATTTTTCACTCTCTTAATCAATACTACTAATCCACACATCTCATATACTCAAGAAAAACATAAATAATTAAAAAAGAGACAATATGAAAAGATAAATTGCACGCATAAAGATTTATGTGGTATATGATTTCAACCTAAATCCACAAGAGAACACTTACAAAAATTTTATTACAAAATTACATGGAGATGAATCATTGTAGATTAAGGGACAATGATTAGAACTTAATTTTAAGTACAAGTAATTTGATTGAATCAATCAAAAAAACTACATCATCTTCTGGCCACTCCTATATTTTATAGAGGTAATCAGCTGCTCAAATAGGTTACATCACCATCCAAGAAAAAAGTTCAACCATAAATTTACATTATCATTATTTATTTTTTTGACTACCCCAACCACTATAGCTCATAAACTATTCACAATCTCAACCCAATGAACACGGACTAGCATACTCTTCTCTTTCAAAGTTCCCTAACTTCTGGAAACCATACTCACATGTTGAAGATGCTATCATTGCTACCTCCATAATGTAAATATGAGCTTCTAGAGTTACTCATTTTGATACATTAAATCCAATACCATAAACAAGTTTCACATCTATAACACACACTTGAGTGGAAGAGTCAAGTGATTTAAATCATTAATCATTGATCACGACAATGTCTATTGTTCTCTATATGTTTTTGAGAGGGATGAAAGAAGGATTTTTTTCTCTAGGGATTTAGAGAATTATAAGAACATTTATGTGGTTTCAACAACAACTTACATGAAAAATGGTATAATTTAAAATATATACATTGGGATAAAATTCAATAATTTTATAAAGGACCTCGTCAAATTATTTTACCTAAATAAAACCTCATGTTAAATAATAATAATAATATTATTATATTCCATGATATGTATTTTTTCAGATATCATTTCATAAATAAATAATTTAATATATATTTAAAATATATTAAATACATCATTTTCATTGGATCATTGAACTCAACCCATATCCTCCCATATAATTTATTTAACATTGAATAAAAAAGTATTTATTTGATAAAATTAATAAATATTATATTCACAAAATTTGAAAATAAATATTCATTTTAATATTAATGTAACTTAAATAAATATATAATTTAATATATTCACTAAACTAGTGTATAAATAAATATTTAATTAGTATTTTGTGAATAATTAAACAAGAGATAAAATTCAACTCACATATTCTAAACAAGAATGTCTTATGAAAGAATTTCAATGATCAACATTTTCTAGAATAAATGCTATACCACTGATTGGGAATATTTTTTTCTCTTAAATCTAAATTTAATAGAATTTAATGTTATTCTAGATACATTTAGTGTGTGAACACTTACACTAATTTATTAATGGAAATATGTAAGCTTTACTAAAGTCAAATATCAATGTCTATCAATATGTCAAGGTTCTCACATAGAAGTTAATATTCCAACTACAACAACCTTCCTATAGATGCAACCATGTAGAATAATCTATTTTACAATAGATGTCACATCGAGAAAGATTCATACCATGTCATTACCCCATATTATTGATTTTTCTTTATATTAAATTCTAAAATGAATTTTCTTATAAACTACCATGGACATAAATTTCATAATAAAACAACATTTTGATCAAAGGGATAGAGATATATTCTTCCAGTAATATAGAAAGGGTGAATCCTTGCTTAATTTATTCAATTAATTTTATATCACTTATGATGCACTTAACATGTGTTACCTCACAACTGGTGTATATCATCATAGTTTTCATATTTAAATAAAAGTATATAACTCATGATTTACATTAATAATAAAATCAAGTTCAAGTACCAATAAACACATTCACTTATAAAAATGACGAATAACACATAAAACATTTGGAATTCCTATTAGCATATATATATTCAAAACCTATCTTCTTGAAGATCACCAGATGTGAAATTTATGAGAAGTATCAACGTCTTATGAGCCTCTAAAACCTAATAGTCAAACATTATATTTGTACCATAAACTTGATGTATATACACCATAGGAAATATTTTTTAAAGAATATATTCATGTAATATCAAGGTTCACATTATAGAAAGTAATTCCTATAACCTATTAATATAAAGATTACTTTAAGTAAATTTTTACATTAATGTTACAAAGTAGAACAATAATTGTGTGATCAGATAATTTAAATATATATTGGTAATCAAAAGTAATAATTTAGTTGGTTCTCAGGCACTAACTCAAACAACCTCTTAATTTCACTAGATCCAAATATAAACATCTGTTTACTCACTATATATCAAATGATGATCATGATTTTATTGAAGTGTGACTTCAGTTAATGTATCATCCACATATCCTCTATATCTTCTATAATTACTATGAATTCAAATCTTTAACTAAGAAAACAAGAGTTTATTGGATTAATTTGAATATGTTCAACCCTAATAGGTGGGAGGGGTGAATCAGGGCGTATCCTAATTAAAAGTTTTCTATTGATATTCTTATTCCCTTTATCTGAACTCATTACCCCATTTGAATGACTCTCAACAAAACAAATACACATATTCATGGAAGAAAATCCTAAAAAATACATGAGGATTTTATTTTTTTCACTAAAAGGGGATACATCCAAGGATCATATGCTAATGATGTATTGATGTACCAAAATAAAATTTTGAACTCACTCTTTTATTTGGATATATGTTCAACCATAGGAACTCTACACCAAGGATTTATACCTTTATAAAGTTTAGGGATGATACAATACCTCCCATGGTTCACTTCCCATTCTTCTCCTCCATACACAACTTTAGATAAGGATATATTAGTTTATAGACTTGAGGGTCTCTCCTTATTCATCATGTGATTATTTTTGTATCATAACTCCAAAATTGATACTCCCTTGAATGATCCAAAATTATTACACTCTTCCTATTTAAATCCAGATGAAATAAACTCCTCAATGTTAGGGTTGAATATTTGTCTTCCACTTTCAATGCTAGATGAGAGTATCCTATTAAATTGAGGATTAACTCTTTTTCATTTAAATAATTGTAGAAATGAATTAATTACTTGAGATAATGATTATCCTTCACTTAAATAATCTTTTTTAAATATTAATTCTTCTTCAATAACCATATATATCAATGGAACTTCTTTCTTATTCTATGATCTCTTTTCTTCTTCCTCTATTTGAACTTGATATGTCAATGCAATATTGTTTTGTATACTTGATATACAATATAATTCAATTTAATGAAAAAATATAAAATAATGATATTTTATTTTATTTCCTGGATTACATTCAACACTAAGATTAGAAATTAATATAACAAACTGAGACATTATGATGTATTTATATTTAGATAAATTCTATCTCTCTAATAGCGTGTATTACACACAAAAATAAGTTTAGCTTTCACTACACAGAACACCAAGTATAAATTGAGTTACACACAACATAATTTTTATCTTTATCTATATGGAACAATGAGGTTATCTTTCATTACATGCAATAATGAATTTCTTCGATGGCTTGCATTGCACACAAGACCAAGTTTTATTGAATACTATTTATATTATTATTTAAAATAACAATTATCTACAAACCACTAAATTAGAATTTATGGATATGATTAAATAGATTTTGAATATATATGGTTACATTCATTGGTTAGAAATTAATTATAAATAAATATAAAAAAAATTAAATATAAAGGAAATGTTTTTCTAAAAAAACTATTTTTATGCACCCAAAGGTCATTTGTCTTAATAAATTAAATTAATTTTTATTAGTGAATAATATTAATGAAATATATATATATATATATATATATTATATTCAATTTTTTTACATTCATTCTATTGGTTTTATAGGCATATGATAATAACAAATCTTGTTTTATGCATAAAAACTATATTTTTTAAAGGCATTTTTGCTACTATTTATTAGCGCACCTGTTTTAAAAATAAAATTTGACCATTTTTTTATTTTTATTTGTAAAAATTAATTTATATTTTAAATTAAAAATATAATAATTATCTTAGGGTGATTGTTTTGGTTTTTTTATGAGAAATTTCATTTTTTGATGAATAGTGAAAAATACTGCATTTTTGTTGAAAACGACTTTTTCATTTAAATATCTATTAATGTAAAATTATATTTTAAATTGGTTTTAAAGTCATTATAGATAAATTATATGTATATTAATCTAATTTAGATCATTTGAATCATTATTATATTTTATTTAGATATAAAAACATAGTGAACTATTGAACATTTTCACTTTAAAACCCCGCTTTGTCGCAACATCTACGAGATTAGCTTTAAATTTAAATTTTCCAATTTTTTGAATTAAATTTGGAAAAATGGATATAAATATTTAAAAAAATTTTAATATTAATTTTATAATTATATAAAATTAATTTGTTTCCATAATAATTAGTGAAAGTAGCTAAAATTAATTACAATGATTAAGGTAAAGAGGAGTTTACATAGTTGTTAAACATAAATATTAGTTAAAAGATAAACTAAAGACTTATAAGATACCAATAGGTAGGAAATATTTCTAACCATGTATTATTAAACAATAATTTTATGACTTTTTAGATACTATTCTATGAAATGGATATATATGATAAGTTAAGTAAATAAAAAGACAAAAAAGGAACCTTTCATGCCTTTAATATCAATAAAGCTATGGGATAAGAAAAAAACTACCAAGGTTCAGTTTTGAATTTTTTTTTGAAAGATAAATTATATTTTCCCATAATAATAATTTATCTATAATTTTTAGAGATGAATTATTTACTTAAAATGCTTAAAAATGCCAAAAAGTAATTATTTAGTTAATAATTAACTAAAACACATGATACTAATGATATTAAAAGTGAAGAAAATTGATTGAATTATTGTCTTCCATTAATTTATTGGATTAAAATATAATATTAAATATATATTAATTTAATATATTCAAATTCAATCATTTTATTGATATTTTTAAATATAAACTTGTTAAATAATGTCAAAATTGACACAAGTGTTATTTTATAACAAATGATATTTTATTAAAATATTTAAAATTACTAAAAAAATATATTCTATAAATTTATTTTTAAATTTTAATAAATATCAAATATATTCTATTTATGGACCGAGTTATATTTTATAATGAATATATTGACCCATAAATAGTAAAAACATTGTTAACATGATTCAAGTTAAAGTAGTGTTTTCGCGCATTATATGCATTTCTATTAGAATTAATTTCAAACACACAAGGTATTTTAATTTTTTAAATTATATATCATATTTATAATTCATTTTTATATATTTTATAATAAATATCACATTAATTTATTCTTAATGGTTTAATTACCTAGGTTAGAAAATTAATTACCCAAGTGAAAACCCAAAAATGTAAAAATAGGAAAAATTAGAAGTTAAGGAATAAAATGATAAAAATACATTTAATTTTGTGTTTTGGAGATTTTTATTGACCTTAATTTCACTTTAATCTATTAATTTAATTTTTTTGAGGCACATGATGTAAGGAAGACCTCTTAATAGTGTTTAACTTTTTATATTTACAAGAATACCTCTCCCCCTCCACTATTAAAAGGAACTCACCTCTCACTTATTTACACCTATAAATCCATTTGGTTCATCCAAAACTTGACCAAATAATATCACTTCATATATAAACTCATCTTATAATCCTAACTTTGGTCATAAATGAAAATAATGAAGTCTTTTGGTATAAACCAAAAGGAGTTACCATAGAAAGAGGTAACATTATTCAATGAGCAATTTGGTTTATTTCTTTATAAACCGCTTCAATTATTCATATATATATTTATTTTATAATAACATAATTATATTAAATATAATTTGATGTTTTTTATGTTAAGGGTATGACCAACACTCACACACACTTCCATTAAATGAGACACACAATCATTATTCGTGTGTACATTGGACTACTGCGTCACGAACCGATGTCGTTGTTCTTCCATTACCACCTTTAAAGGTATGAAATAATGATGTATTTATAATTTATATATTATATTTATAATTTATTTATTATTATTGAATTATTATTTAAGACATAACTTCATGATTTCTATTTTTGTGAATATGATAACATCGTTTGTGGGCGTGTTGACTACCGCTACCTCAAAGCGATGTGATTCTTTGACACTTTTACACGGAATGTACTAAGGATAGTTTTAATTAAAATATGTGATATGTATGAAATAAAAATTATATTTTAATTATAATATACATATATATCATTTACTTTTATTTCTTTTAATAAGATGATATAATGGAAGTAGCGTTCACACATACGTATGACCTACAATCTCAATGAACGGTGAATTTCGTCTCCTATCACTAAATATTATGGATTATTATAAATACATATATAAAAAATTCATATGATATTTAAATAATTTTTCACATTTTTGAGATCATGAAATCATGATGAATTTAAGAGGGAAAAAATAACAAGTCAAAACCTACTTGAAAAACTAGGTAATTAACACACAAAATGGTGAGAATAATGAAAGATTTTTAACAAAAGGGTAATAAGATATTATAATAAGATCATATATGATATTATAAATTTTAATATGTTTATGGTATAAGTTAATAACATGATTAAAAACCTTATACATGAGTTTAAATAGTGTTCAACCAAAAGGAAGTGTATGGTAATGAGATTTCTAGTCTCACTTTTATTTTTGCGTGACTTATGCCATATTCACCACTCGTTTCTTTTGTATGGTTTAAATAATAACCTATGAAATGTTATATCATTAATTTATTTCATTTAATTTTATTAAAAATTTTATTTTTCTTATTTTTCTATTGGTCTCACAATTCAAAAGTTACTCAAGTAGTAAGGGACTTCATCTCAATTTCCATTAATTGAGAAATACTTTATTGTTGTGAACCTAATTTATTATATATAGTGTACAAACTATCCATTTTAAAAATAATATAATGAGTTATTCATATTTCATGGAACTTGTAGTTTCTACTTGAATTATCTTAATTAATGGAATTTAACTTGGAAATTAAAAATTGGTAAAAGTTATCATAAAATATAAATTCCTTTTGTGATTGCTAACTTTATCTTGAAAAAAATTATTTCCTTGTAATAATTTTCCATTATAAATTATATTTAATTTTAATATCCATATTCTTGTATGATGGATATGATTATTTCCTAAACTGTATACTATTTTTACAGACAACATTTACTTTGAATGTTATATGATTTATTGGGGAAATATTAATTAATCTATATCCTTTAGTCAATATGGATATTTGATAGGGTACATTGATTATAATTTAAATTGATTATTTAATATATGATGAATGTTTTGGAAGTGTAGTAAATGGGTTGGGGACTAGTTAATGCAAGCCCCTCGATGTAGTATTAGCCTCATGAGATGATTTCTATTGGTGAAAAATCCTTCATGTTTGTTTCAAAAAACATTAAATTGGTATGGATTATAGGTCTTTAAAGTAACTATCTTGAGGATGGATCTTGATAGTTTAGATGGTTTTCTAACCAAAAACTTAAACTGTATTGAGGATAGACCTTGAGAGTAACTATCTTAAGTATATATCTTGATATCTTAGACGTTCGAAATTATGAATTACATCATTATTGTTATTCCATATGATTATTTGATTAGTTTGAATATCCATTATCAAGTTTTAAGATTATGTGATTATTTATATGGAATTATTTGATAGCCTCTTATTCCTTCCATATTATGATTTTATTATTTATTAAATGACATTTGTGTTCAGTTATTTACATTTCCATAATGATTATTCATTATTAATTCATTATATATTCTATTATACTTAACCCTTACTGAGCATTTGAGCTCAACCTTATTTGGTTTCCTTTACCAATAATCCATGAAGTTTACTAAGAAATATATACAAGTATTTTCAAGAGGGAATAAATTTATTCTTGATACAGAAAAGGAAAAAACTATGTTGTAATTTATGAATTCAAATGTAATGTAAGAATCATGTATGTATCTGGTTTACCAAGAATACTTAACTAATCAGTCTTTTGGGATTCAATTTCTTGTATCTTATACCAATGTAATGGTACCAGGCATGACCTCCGGTCTTATTGGGTCCAGGCCTCTATATTTTAGCTCTATCAAATCTTCTAAAACTATTTTATATATTTTATATAAATTCTACATGATCATAAAATCATTGATCCAAGGACTAGGAACACTTTCATTCTTATCAATGATATATAATCATGCCATGTGTAAATTTAATTTATTGTGGTGTTACTCCTCTTCCATTATAGCTACTATAGTGTGGAAACATTGGTTGTGACATGATATTCATTCAAAAACAAAAATCCAAAACACACATTCTTTTAAATATTTAATATTTTAATGCACTTTAATATCCCCTAGAAATTTATAAATTAAATTTCAATAAAATAATCCCATAATTTCATTTGAATATTTCCTTCATGATTAAAATATTGAAACATATCTTTCCATTCAAATCAGAATTTGATTCCCTATTTAATTATTTATATAAATATCTATCTAAACCATCACATGAAATATCCTTTTTATTATTTAAATAAATCTTCATTTAAATTAATCTAGAATAAATATCCATTTAGTTCTTCAAAAAAATCTTCATATAATTTTTCGTTAAAATTTACAATTAATTAACCTTTTAATTTCTCTATTTAAAAAACTATTTAATTATCCCATGAAAATTAGTATTTAAAAATTTGAATATTTTTTGTTATTATTTTCACATAATAAAAAACCTCTATAATTCACTATAATTTTGTTTTGAAACATTTCAATTAATCTATCCTAAAAATTTGGGCATTAAAGTTAATTTTACTTGAGTTCTAGAAATTTTTATTTATTCTAACATGAGCCTATTATATTCGAGTTTAATATCACATGATATTCCATTTTAATCTTAAAAAAATCATAATTTCTTGTTTTAATCTAACATTACTTCAATAAACACTATGGTTAATATTACAATACATTCATGAATTTTGATTTAATATTACACTACTTCAAAAATATTATGTTTATTCCCATGAAAGATAAACCTTTTTGATTCCTTACTTCTATGAATATATTATTACATGAGTTTGGTTCCACTTAACATAATATCATGTAGCTATGATAAATGTATTTATCTTTCATTTCGCAGGAAAATTGTATGCACCCTACGAAAAATGTTATATTGAATTTTGTAAAATTTTATGAAACTCCAAAATTTCATATTAATCTTATGTTTCATGCTATTTAATCCTAAAAAAATCATTTCTACCAAGTTAATCACACATAATCTATAAAAAAAATTATAAAATTTATATAATCCTTCAAAAAAATTACACAAATCTAGTATTCCCGGGTTAACATTCTGTAACCCTTCAAAATCATGTGTTTATTCCTATGTAGAACCTAGGAATTTCTATTTAATCTCATGAATAATTATATTTGTCTGGAATTCATACCATACTTTTATAAATATTTTAAAAACTTATCCAATTCTATATTAAATAAGAATAAACCTAATTATAATTATTAATTATCCTTAAAATATAAATTTAGACAATTTTAAACTTTATCAAGACATTCTACAATCCAATCATCTTCAATATCTTTTCAAATCTTGAAAAAACATTCAATAAACCTATTAAATATCCCAAAACACATCCATATTTGCTACCATTGTTGATAACAAAACCCAAAGCGTACCTTGAAAGCCTTCTGAAATTCTCTTCATAGGTTATGACAAATTCTCCTTCTTTTTTCTTGAGCTCTATGAATTCTCTCTAAATATTCGTATGAAGAGTTCGTGGGAAATACTTATTAGGAAACATGATCTTAAAGTCTTCTCATTCCATCTCTTCAATTTCCTCCCTTCGCTTGGTGTTCCTAATCAAATCCCACCATTGATCGAACTCTCTATCTAGATAATAAATGGCTAGAGTCACCTTTTCCATCTTAGAACAGAGAAGCATAGAAAAGATCTTCTCTATGAATTTGACCCACTGTTCCGCAACCAGAGGATCAGAAGATCCACTAAACGTTAGTTATCGTTGCCCCATAAAACATTTGATAGCAAGTTGCTCTCTATTTGGTGAAGGAGGAAGTTCCCCATTTTTATGGTTATTGTTTATAAATTGGGTAAGCATCACCATGAAGTTTTTAACTCCACCTCCCAAATTATTGGGTATGTTATCCGGGAAATCATTGCATTGGCCCTGGCACGAGTTGTTGGCCTGGTTTCTCCTGGTTCCCACCATTTTCTAAAATAGAGAAGTTTAGAACAAAATAGAAGTCAATAAGTCATGAATAACTTATTTATTTAAACAATTTATACTAAAATCATAACATATGGGATCCCTATGTAAAGATTCTTGTGTGCATATTTGTACTTAGTTTCATACTAGATGTTTTCTCTAGGGTTCACTAATCCTAATTCCCAAATTAAATAAACCTTTCCTCTGATACCAACTATAACGACCCAAAATTTTCTTACATTACTATTACATAATTTTAAAGATAAACAACATAATAATATTAAAAATATAGGATCCAAAGGTTTAGTGTCTTGGGAAAACTAGGACCATACATAACAATTACAATATCAAGCATAAACATTTATTTAATTCCATTTTCCCTAGCTTCTTATTGGCACTTGACCTCTCCTTAGTACATTTAGTAGCCTAAAGATATTCATAAAAAGGGGTGAGCTAAAATCCCAGTAAGAGGATAGATAAGTACAATATAGCATGGGGTGAGCATAATCATAACATAGGAAAAGGATCATGAACATGACAGGAATCATAAATATAAGATTTGAAATGTGGCAATGTATAAAAATGAAACATCATGTCTTAGTGGTTAACTAGCACACTTGCTTGTGAACAAAGATAGAATCTTGTTCACACATCATTTCACATTTACTCATGAGATTCATCACTTTAACCAATGCATTAGAGGGCTGTATAATTCCTGGCCCACCCGTTACATTGAAACATTCATATTGCGCTATATAATTCTGGGCGCACGTGTCACATCATAAAATTATTATTTATCATAAATGCCACAAAGAACATATATAAAAAATGAACATAACTAAACCATGAAAAGGAATGGGTTTCATCTCATAAGAACACATTTATAAACAATGGGTTCCCAAAAGGAAGAGGGAATAACATACATGTTAATAGAACTTTCAACCTTGAATAAGAAGTAAAAGGTGAGTTAATAAAAGAAGATTTCTTTTGGAAAACATTTTGTTTGACATAAACTTTAGTAAAAAAAATGTATATACTAGAAAAGGTAAGATAATGATAAAAAAATTATTTTTAAGGAGTGACCATACCAAATATGGAGTGCAAGAGGGAGAACTCGAAGAAAGAAAATTGGGTTTGAGATTTTCCCCTTACCTTGTATCCGAATGCTTACTTAACTTTAATGTCCTGTATAATGACATTATATTCATTAATTAGAAATTAAAGAACCTTTTATACATGAATAGGGGTCATTTTGGTTTAATTATGTTATTTTATGGTTCTTTTGATGAGTTATAGAGTTTAAAAACATTGTTCGGGAATATCCGTTTTTATGGTTTTCTTGAGCAGTTCACTTGTATTCATAAATTGAAGTTCGGGTAGAACAAGGGTAAAAATCCAGAACTGATATTACATATTATTAATTATCTTATATGAGTTTAAATGATCTTATAATTTATTATATTATATATCATGTGGATGAATCATTAGATAAGAATTAAATGATGATTGTTTGGGTTAATTTGGGCGGTTTTTCGACCACAACGAACTTGTTTTGATTAATCATTTAGTAATATGTACATAAGTTAGTTACAGAACTTTAAACAGGACATAATACATTTAACATATTCTGGTTCAACCATAAAAATGGTTTCATCTCCAGATCTGAATGCAGAAATGGAAAAAGAAAACATGTCATTCTTGAAGGTGATAGATTAACACCTCACGAACAACGTTTTCTTTTATAAAATAAAAGAAAGAGTAGAAAGGGGTTGGATGGTATAATATCCCATTAGTATCATAACATTACAGTATATTCATGATACTGGAGTTACCATAACATTTTTAAAAATATCGGTTTGGAGATAATAAGAAAAAAAATTGAAATTGAAAGGGAATTAAAGGAACGAGGAAGAGAAATTACCTCTTGAATCCTTCTCTTGAGATCCTCCTTAAGGGACCTAGGCTTGGTCTTTTGTTGAGACCAGAAGTTCTTGGACGTGGGGGAGGGGCAGGGGAAGAATCTTGGGCAGAGTTTAGGCAATGTTTGAAGCTTGAGAGGTGTGGTTTGGCAAGGGGAGCGGGAGGGGTTATTTATACATGAGGAGGGATGCGTTTTTAGAATAAAATATTAAATAAAATAATATATCAAATGTTAGACTTGTAATAGTTGTTTTTTGAAATAATAAATCATATATTAATCTAATATAATTATTTTTAGACTTTAATTCATCTTTATAATTCGAATTTATTAAAAGGAAAGTTAAAGAAAGAGAAACAAACACTTTAAGAAATCACCATTTGACTTTAGGCTTTGGAAAGTTTTTTTATGTTTGGAAATTGAGTTTATTGTATTTTAAGAAACAATTTATGAAATAAAATATAATTTTTCTGAATCTAAAGTTCTAGAAAGTTTATGTCATCCTTACATCATTAATGATGCAATTTAGGATACACTAGTTATGTGAAAAATTGTATTTTTACTATTCACCTGAAAATTGAAGTATTTTAGAAAAATACCAAACATTCACCCTAACCATTTTTTGATGTGTGGAATCCAAAAATGAAGTCAATTTTTCAAAAATAATTTTCTAAATATGAATAATTTAATATTTAATTAAAATCAAAATTTACTTGAAAAATACAATTTTTAAAATTAAAACTCATTTTATAATGCTTCCAGAAATTACGTAGGGCCTTATAAAATTATCTAAAAACTTGAAGAAATATATTTTTTAATTTATGAACAAATTTTTAGAAAATAAAATTTCTTTTAAATTAATTAATTAAATATAATTAATTATTTATGACTTGCAAAAATACCAAAACGTTTACTATGGTCAAATTGTCAATTTCTAAGATGCCTAAATTTTATATAATTATTAATGGGTAAGGTTACTGTTATTTGGATGATTTACTATTCACAACGTTCGTACTACTATTCATAAGGGTAAGCTAATATTCATAAGGGTAGGTTACTATTCAACAAAAATTAATTTTTTTCTTATTGGACCCCAAAAATCATCTTGAACACAACCGTGTGTGTCGATTTTTTGAAATTCAAAACACAGAAGCGACAAAATTATTTTTAAAGGTCAGTTAGCACTTAGTAGTTCATTTTGTTGTGTTTTCATGTGATTTTATGAAATAATTACAATAAGGTAATTTCTATTGAAAAACTCTATGTCGTTACAAAAGTAACTAATTATCCTATTCCAAAACCAAGAATATTATTGAAAGGCACTTAACAAGGAAACATTTTATTGAAAATAATGAATCTAAATTAATGGAATAAACATTATCATTTATTAAATCAGTAATCCAAAAAACATGTTTAGAATCATAAATCTTTCATGCATTATTCTCAAATTTAACATGATAACCCTCATTACATAATTGATATATACTAACCAGATTATATTTCAAGAAATCAATAAATAAAAATTTAGAAATAATAACAATTTTAGTGTTACCAATATATCTAAGGCCTATAAATATTCATTTAGCATTGTCACAAAAGTTTCATTTCCTTTATCCACATTTATTAAAATCTTAAATATTGAGTAGTATCCTCTTATATTTCATAAATATCCACTATCCAAATACAATATAATTTCACTGGAGGTCTTCTAGTAATTTACCTATACAAAATTATCCAATAAATGATTTTGGTACCCAAATTTTCTTGGGTCCACAAAGGTTAGAAATTAAACCTTAGGAATACACATTTGTTTTACCTTATTTTTCCCTATATAATTAACATATTTATATGGAAATTCATTTTTAGGTTTAAAATAATGAAAATTATGTTCATAACTAAATTCCACTTTATTCTTATAAATTAAGTTTTTATTATTTGAACTTGGAATAAAATAACTCTTATATAGCTTCCTTTTTTGTCCAAATGTATATCTGATTCCAATATTAATTTTGTGTGGTTTTTGATTTAATAATATCATATTAAAAATGTTAATACCATTTTTAAATTATTCTAAGTCTTTTATCAGTTTTTCACTTTCCAATTTCAAATATATATTCTCTTTTAATAGGTTGATATTTTTCTTTTTTCAATAAAAATATCATTATTAGTATTCGAAGATAAATAATGAACCTTTTTTAAATCCTTATATTTATCTTTATGTTCATTGATAGTGTCTTATAACATAAAGTAGTATTTGAATAGTTATTCATTAGAAATTTCACACTCACATACTACATCATTATCATAAAAAATAATTATATTTATTAGATCAGATGCAGTGGCCATAAAACACAAATTTTATTTCTCACTTGCATCATTTTGGTCTAAATCAAAATCAATAGAGCTATCCCTAGATACACTCCATATTTATTTCATTTCTTTATTTAGCTTCTTTTCTCTATCATCACACTTATTCTTATACTTCAACTTATGAAAATCATCTTTAATATTTCCTAAATTCACTAGAGGAGTCATTTTTCTTACAACACTTTTTCAAATTTTCTCTTTTTTTCATACCTTCCTTTATAATTTGAAATTTTGTAAAATTTATTTTTTTTATATTTTTTTGAATCTTTTTCCTAGATGTGACATTTCCTAATCACTTTTCGAATTATCTTTATCTCCACTTGAATCATATTTGATTACCTATTTGTATTTAGGATTAGTTTTCCTAAAGGATATAATTTTCTTTATAATTTCAATATCTTAACTTCCTGCCTTTAATTCCTCCTTGTACATAATCATATTTCTAATTAGTTCTTTGGATAACATCTTGCTAATGTCATAGGATTATCTAATAAAAAATCAGTGTCTCTCCACCTATCATGTGAGAATATAGTAATATTAAAACTTGTTGATTATCATACATTAGTTGTCCAAGTTCCTTTCTAGTGTTAAATATTTCATTAAATCTATAATAAATTGAAAAAATAAACTCATTATGAATCATTTTTAAATAATTATACTCCATGTTATATGTTTTAAATCTCACCTCTTTAACATTAGAGGTTCCTTCATAGGAAACTGCTAAAGTATCCAAAATTTTAAATTCAATAGAAAAAGAAGATATTCTATTTATCTCATATTCCCCTAAAGAAAAAAATAATACATTCATAGATTCACATTTACAATCATAAGCCTCTTTAGTTAGAGAATCCAATTCCTTTCTAGAATTCTTTTATTTTTTTATATTTATCCTCTATATTTTTTCAAATATCAAATCTCATTCTCTCTAGAATGATTTCCATTTTAATCTTCCATTGGGAATTGTTAGTTACATTAAAATAAAGAGGTTATTGTTAGAATAAACTTCAATTTTAGAATCCATAATAACACAGTAATTATTAAATATAAATTGAAGGCATTACCCTTATGAATTGATCAAAGTCAATATTAAAATAATAACAGTAAAAATAGAGGGTCGGAAAATAATTCTTTTTAACATCGATACCAAATTTTGTTCCTATGAGTAATGATCAAGAGGGGGGGGGGGGTTAATTGAGGTTCTAATATAGAAATTTATCTTTTAAAAAATTATAAATTCAAATTCCCACAATTCAAAATAGTGTCCTAGTTTACAAATGAACTAGGTATGTATAATATGATTCTTTAAAATATTTTCTCAAAGAATTATTCAAAGCCAAGTTAAAATAACTAAAATTATTTTATCTTTAAAAATACTATTATTATATCAAACACAATATATAAATATAACTTTTAAATGGGAATTATCATATCATATTTTTATAAACCTAGTTTTAAAAAATAATTAGTGAAAATTTACAATTATAAAATAATTTTTGAGTGATGTTAAAAACAGGAGGGAAAAGGAAAATAACACACGCCATGGAATATAACAATAGGTTATCTCTAATATGGGGCTTATTCCACTCCACTTTATATTAATCCACTACCAACCACATTTATCAAAACCAAATACACATATGCACTACCTAGATCTAAGATTTACAAAAAACAAAAACTACTCACAAGGCAATCCAAGCTATGCTTAGCCCCTTCCACAATTATACATAGGGAAGATAGTGTAAAAAAATAGTAATAAGTATCAAAGTACTCCTTAATACATTATAAGATAATTTATCAATAAATTTATAGTAAAAATAATTACAAATCTAAATATTAAATAAATATATAGAGAAAATAAATCATGTGAAATTTAATGCCACTCAATCTATAATTAAATATTTTTTGATCGACAAGGTTATACTCCTTTCCTAATTATATGGTAGGCCTAGTAATAAAAGTTTCATTAAATTTATACTTTTTCTTGGGTTTTTCAATGTCACCAAGAAAATAGTGTATCGAAGTATTGGTGAATGAAATCTTGAGATCAAGAGAGGTATCATAACCACAACTTTCATGATTTAGTCTTTATAATATTTGAAAAAAATTTCATCTAAGAGTAGTAATTATGAAATGATATTTCTGAGATTAAAATATCTTAATAGATCTAACAGGGCCCATAAAATTCCAAAACTATCAATTTCAATTTTAAAATTTATCTATGATAGCTTTTTCATTTATGGTCAATACAGACATAACTTATAGTATATTAAGATGGCTGTGTAGTCAATTGGAATTTTCATCATCACTTGACCGTGCATTTGATTATATTTTATTTTATAGTCACTTAATACTTAAATGTATGGTCACTTCATCATTTAATATGTGGTATCTTAAAAGTTCAACACTTGGTCTCTTGAATTACTTCATACGATCACTTACATACTTTAAATTGTTTTTGGATGAATGGAATGGTCAGTTGAAATTCATCTTGCTATCAACCCACATCATCATGTAGTCGATATGACACTTAGAGAAATTTATTCAAATTATCTTTTATGGTCAGGTGAAATCTTGTATTAACTTATGTTTGGTATTATTGTTCTTATAGTAGCTCGAACATTTATAATAATTTTATATTTATACCATGGTTTATTCATGCGATAGGTTTGTTGTTTTCATGGGTATTATTTGCATAATGTGCAATAGCTTCTAAACTTATACAAATTTTAATTTTTTTTCCAGAAATACAATTTACTATCACAAAACACATAATTCCTTAGAAACACATGAAAAATTATTTGGTATCATTAAAATAAGGAATTTATAGACTAAGAAAACAAGGAATAAAAAAAATCTCACTAATATTTATCAGTTTGGAAAATTAAAGTGAAAATATTCTTGAGTAGCTTATCTCTATTATTAATTTTATCATTCATAATAAAAATAAATAATATGGGTGGTAAGGATAAAATAATGAGATTTATGGATAATTTATTACCCATATGGATTCCTAACTTTACAAATTGATCAATATAATTCATTATCATGGGTAATTAGTCACTAGCTAGGTAGAAATATTCTATTCTACACTTTTATAGTGCAATTAAAATCTCGTTAATATTTTACCTTTGTTTTCCTTTTAAAGTTATTGGAGTTATATAAACATGATGTACACATCCATATCCTTATTATATATCTTCATATCTTTCTATATAGCTAACAACATGATGTAACTGATATAAAATGAATCCTTAATGCGCCTCTTATAGGATTCTATATAAATCTCATTTTCTCCTTGTGGTGGATGATCAAGAATTGGGGACTGTAGCACATATAAATTCTTATCTTGGTATAGTGATTTGTTCAAGAGACCATACCACTCCTAGAAGTTTTCACTGGTTAGAATGATTTCTTTCTCCAAGATATATTTCAGGGAAAGTGATTTGGTCAAGTTACTTTACATTATCTATAACAAATAAAATAACATTTTATTAATTTTTCTTGATTTCTAGTTATATCTCAATTAATTATTTAATTAAGTCTCCTAATATTTTATTAAATATCTGTATCCATCTCCACTGGATTTGGAATATCTAGTCACTCAGATATTCTAGTGGTAATGATCTATATTTCCCTTCTCAAAACCCAAAATATGTCCATGAAAATTACTCAAAGGTATTAGGGATTTTGATATAACTTATAGTCTAATATCCATTATTTTCTTCTTCACATTCTTGTTAATTTTATATGTAACTTACATAAATAATTATCCATGTCTGATAAAATAATCCATGTATATTAATTTTATTTTCATAATATATTTATACTTGTTTTTTTATTTGTGTACATATTTAAAAAGGTAATTAACTATACTCAATAAAATATATCTTATACATATTATTTATCTAAGCATTATCATGAATTTATTTATATCATGTGATCATGTTAAATATTTTAAATAAACCATACATCACATAAGTAGATCGATAATCATGAACTGAAAAAATAAAATAAAGGGGCGATATGATTATGAGATTTTATCTACTAGTGGTTTTATCAATCAGTGATAAACCTAACATAACCCTAGGGTAAATAACTCTTTAAGACTTAGCTTGGATAAATTTGAAATGTAGAAGCCTAAATATCAAGTTTAACCCTTAATTTATGTATTTTAAGTATATAAAGTGTTTGAGTAATATTTGGGAGGGTTTTGGAACCTTTTAGATTATTTTGGGGCTTTTCTATAGGTGCAATATTTGAGCATGATTTGTGGAAACTGTGAAACTCCTAGTAGAAGTCGTGAATAGTGAGATAAGGGCTAAGGGGTTGGCACACGGTTAGGCACATAGTTTTTCCAAACTGTGTAGACACCAAAAAGAAACCATGCAAAGTGGGACAATGAGATTTTTCAAATTTGGTGCATGGTTTGTCTAATCATGCAGAAAAACCATGTGAGGTGATCCTTTAGGTAGTGGTTGACACACTATTAGCGCATGGTTTACCTAAATATTTGAAAAACCATGCACTATTAAAAAACAAGGCCCATAAAAAGTGGATCTAGGTCGGTATTTACCTTTAACCCCTCTTTTTTCCCTACATTTTCCCCCTAACTTACAAATTATTCCTCCCTAAGGTTATGGAACTCTTCCCCATTGATTTTAAAGTGATACAGAGATATTTCTTGGTGTGTTGTAGCCATATTCTCACGGTAAGTCATTACTTATGGTAGTTTTTAGTTGTTTTTCTTAGATCTACCCCTATCTTTCTAGGTTTATTAGATATAGTCCTCTATATAAAGATATAAGGTGTTTCATTCCATTCATGGTTAGTTTTGGCCTTTTTTATATTAGGAGAAGAGATCTAAGGCGGGTTTTTGGAGATTCAACCCAATTTTTGGGTGATTTCACATCATTCTTCATTTTTTCCATAACTTCCAAGGTAGATATAACGACCCATACTTTACATACATTTTTAATACTTCAAAATTGAAGCATAATTATTACAACATATAAAAAAACTACGAAAGGACCGTATAGGTATAGTGTCTTTAGAAACTGGGAAACATAAACAACTGGTTCATAAAGCATCAACTTTGCCTCCCACTTATTTCATCATATCTAGAGTCACTTTTTGGAATATCCTACTTAATAACCTTCTTCCTGACCTGGGGAAATAAAACATACAAAATGGTGAGCTCAAATTCTCAGTAAGGGTAAAGAAAAGAAATATCAATCACATCATATACTTAAGAACATAACTTTTTGGAAATCTTAACCTGCAAAAAGAGCATAATTTCATAACATGGGATAAATCATAGTAGTGAAATGAAATCACAATAATCATAACTTAGAACATAAAAGTTTGTGGCATACACACATAATCATATAGAATCATTTCTTATTAGTCAAGACTCATTTCCAAGACTATCTTAGTGGATAAAGTCCATTTCTGAACTGAGTCACCCTCGTTTCAGTCCTATTTCACTGAACCGGTATAACCTACCGTTCCAGACATGTCTATCTCATGAGATATAAAATCTTTACCCAATGCATTGGAGGGAGATATAGGTCCCACCCATCTCATAATGATACCATTATTATGTGTGCCACAAAATCATAAACCATTCATCATAGCATAACCCATGTAATAAAAATGGGAATCTTAAACATCGTGACATCATAAAACAATTCATATAAGATAAAGGAATTCATAAAAGTATTTCCATCACAACATAATCAAATCCATGTAATAATAGGGATAAAAACAGAACCCTTTATTATCTTAGATGGAAAATAATTTTGATAAAACACTTGAACTCCATTCTTGAGGAAAATATCCTTTCTGCTTCAAAAACACTTTTCCTTTCTTAACATGTCGTACAATTCTAAACTAAAAGAAGTTTATTAAAAATAAACTTTAAAACTTGTAAAGGAAGCTTCTTGGAAATAATTTTTTAAAAATCCATTCATGCCGTATAAGTTAAAAAAACATTCTTCTCGTACTTTTGTCAGAAAAGTCAAAAAGTACCTCGTACGAAAAACGAAAAAAGATTCCTTTCATATCCTTTACTAAAAACTCACCGAAGGGTAAAATTAGATTTAGAAAATTGTGGGTGGATGGAAATAATATTACATATTGAGGAAACATGGATGTGGATGATAAAATACACCCCAGTAAATACCAAAGTATAAACAATCTCGGATAAAAATGAGATTGTGATATTTCCCTTACCTTAGGTTTGTTTTGCTTCGTAAGTGTCCAAAACTCCTGTATAATGATTTAAATAATGTTATTTACTTATTATAGAATCATACTTATTTTTATGATATCATATATGATAATTTTCTTAGCTTCTTAGTAGTAATATTTCATTGGTACTTGTTATTCATGTGTTTATAACTTTTTGTTCTTATGCATGTTTTGTCGAATAAATTCTTATTCTTATATTTAGGTTATAGATACCTCATTTACAGAATTGTATTAGTATAATATATATCATATTCATTCATTCAATTCATTTATATAATCATTATGAAATGAAGATCATGTAGAACGAGTCGCATCACATCGTGGAGACGGTATTCCGTACGTACGCACGAGTGATGATATCGTTCCTATGATCGTGGAATTGTATTGGAGTGTATGTATACTATTTCAGAATCAGTATCACTTTATAATAGTCATATATAGTCATTATTTACACCATTATACCCATCCAAGTAAGGTGGTGGTGGAAAATAGATTACACCACGGCGTGGAGACGGTATTCCGTACGTACGCACGCGTGGTGATTTCTTTTTCCGTAGGATGGATAGATGGTGAAATAGGGTTGTTTCATATTTATAATAACATATCAGTATATTAGTGATACTGAGGTTATTACTTCATAATGAAACAACTAAAGAAGAAGATGTGGAAGAATAAATAAAGACGAAAGAATCGGTAACGGACATTACCTCTTCTTTGAAGTGCTTCTTTGAGACCTTCTTTTAGGGCACTAAAATTGGTCTTTGAAGAAGACCAGGACCTCTAGGATATCTCTAGGGAAGTGGAGAGGAGGAATTGGTAGGGTTTGGACGAGATTTAAGGCTCAAAGTGGTGTGAGGAAGAGGGGGAGGAGGTGCCCTTTTATAAGGGAGGAGAGGGGCACCTTTGGGAAAACTAAAAATATTATTTTATTATAAAGTCAAGTTCGGTTTTAAATAGCTCAAAATTGATATATTTAGAAGCTAAGGTGGGTATGGGTCGAAATAATCTCATTCAATAGAATTTTTAAAAGTTTAGGTTCCTATTTTAACCTTATCATTTAGATTTAACATTAAGTTAAATAAGTTTACTTTTACCGTGTCTTCTTCTGTTCTTATACTATAAGGTTAATAAACTTACTATAAGCAGCCAAACGAACCCCAAGTTGTTTATTATTAATATATATAACCTTATCTAAGTCATTTGGCCGAACCTTAGATTTTTAAGAAAAAAATAACAATTACTAATATAATATTTGTTTTTAAAAACTATTTTATGTCAATTTTGACACTATTTAGTAATTGTTTTTTTTGAAAATCATAACAGAATTATTAGTTCAAACCAAGTTAATTAAATCAATAATAACATGTCATATTAACCTAGAAAATTAGTGGAATTCATAAAATGTCTCAAATTATATTTATTTGGGTATTTATAACATAAATTATGTCAATATTTCATTAATAAGATAATTACTGCATCATCATTGTGTCATAAATAAATTAAATTATTTAATGTCTAAAAATTAAAAATAAAATACCATTATGTAGGAAATGTTTTTAGCTTTCTAATTAATATTTATAGTCGAATTTATCTTATGTATAAACCCATATGAAAAATGATTTACTTATTAAACTTTGATTTTAACTATTTTAACCCTTCTTTAAATAAATTAATAATAAATGTCCTAATCTAATCCAAGTGGGCCTAAATGGTCATATTTTATTCCTAAGTTTGTTTTTGGTCGAATTACAATTATCCAATAGAATTAGGACATGTGTTAGGGTAATAATAATATCATCTTTACCCTTAATTACTCTATTTACTTTTAACCGTGGTAAAAAAAAGTAAAAAGTTACTATTCACCAAAAAATTATTTTCATCTCATTGAACCACATTTTACTTAATAACATCAACTGTGTCTCTCGGATTTTCGAAATTCTACTCACAGAAGTGGTAAAATTAAGTTTTATGAAAAAATCAGTTTTTTAACTACCACTTAGTGGTTTCACTATTCATCCAAAATTGAAAGTTTTCAGAAAAATACCAAAATTTCACCCTAGGCTAATTTCGATATTCCGAATCCAAAAAATGAAGTCCATTTTGAAAAATAAAATTTATAAAATTTCAAAAAGTGGTTATTACTATTCATAACGACTAGTTTTAATAATATTTTAATAGCATATCATTTTTTAGTGAAACTCAGTATTGCGTACGATGCAAGCTATCGAGGAAGGCCGTGGTTGGTGTAAAGCAAGCCAAGCTAGTGTTGTGTGTAGTGAAAGATTTTTTTGATGATTTATATAACATAAAAAACAAAATATTTCACATAAAATTCTCAGGTGTTACAGTAGATGGATTCACTCTAGACTCATATTTATAGAACTATAAATATTGATTTTATATTGATTATTTTTCTTGATATTGATTGTGAAATTTTTGTGAAATTCTTGGTGAAAACATTATTTGGTGGTAGTTTAGGGAATTGTGAAAAATGGGTGTTTTGGTGGAAAGTGATAATGGTAACATGATTTTAAATTGATAATATTAAAATTGTTATTTGGTTTTAATGAATGGAATTGTTTTTTCAAAAACGTTTGGTTTTATTATAATGGTTAGTTGGAAAAATGTTTTCAATAAAAGGGTTGGTTTTATTAAAATGGTTTGTTGGTATGTTTTTTAATAAAAGTGCATTTTTATTGAAACAATTGAATTGTTTTGGAAAGGGTTTTATTGGAATGAAATGAGATTAAATGGTCAATAATGGATGGAAGGGGATGGATAATGGTTGTGAAGGTACCACTATCAAAGATATGGGTTATGGAATTGAATGTTCCACCATCAATGATAACACTAGTCTTGTGTGGTTATGTGGTTATGTGTGTGTGTGTGTCATTTTTTGAAATGGACTGGGTTACGCCAATATGGAAATTGAGAAATGGTTAAATGATTTTTTTGTTGATTTACTTTGAAATTCATTTATTTTAGAGAACTATTTTCTTATGAGATTTTTTATCTTTGTAATAAATTACAGAACTATTTTAAATGGGCTTTATATAAATGTGCTAACTTGTTCTGTCCAAGTGTCTTGAGTAGGGAAGTCATTTGGTAAAATTCTACTAAGGTTCATTACTCAACCCAACTTTGGAACTTTAGTGCTTTTGTAGATATCATTTATTGGGACACAGGATACGGAAAAGTATCACACTTCTTTAGTGGTGCATTGTGATAAATGGACTATTTTGTGGAGATAGGGCATAAAGCATGTTAGAGCTTTGGAGTTATGTTGTTTTCATTGAGTTTTGATGAATTTTTCTTCTATTGTGCACTTTTTTATTTAGCTATCTTCCACTATTGCACTCTTTTGTAGTTTTTCATTGTTATTAATGGTATTTATTGAGTTTTTTACATTATTATCATGCATCATGAAGTTGTATTTTGTTATGTAATGTTTGTTTGGGTTAATTTATCTTTCAAGTTAAATTCATACCCATATATTAATGAAGCCCTTGGCATTTATTTCCAGCCTTTGGTACCTTGGGGATGCCGTTTAATTCCAAGTAATGTCCTTCCTCTCTATCAAGCCAATGATGAGGGGTGGGATGTTACAAGTGGTATCAGCCTGTTCAGTCCTTGACTAACAAGTGGACATCAGTTCTGTCAGTATTGGAGTTGAAATTCATTCTGATATATTCCTTATGTTGGGTTGGTATAAAGGATTAGGATTTTTGGGACTTGAAATGTAGAGCATAAAAAACATAGCTAACCTTTTTATGCTAAAATTCAAGTTACTTAGGAGTTGGGTACATAAGTGTCTTAGTGAAACTCATAGGATTTGGAATCTCATTGTCATGGGTTTAGACAATGAGATGATCATGACATGGATTTTATAAATGAATTCCCACTAATAGTGAAAATCTCATTTTGAGAAGTGATATATGATTTGACATTAAAAAATCGATTTTTGAACATTGTTAAAGTTATTTTCAAATGTGAGATTTTGAAAAGGTATGAAATTGTTATTTTGAAAATGGTTTTGTTTTCAAAACTATGATGAAATTTTAAAAAATGGTTGAATATTGAAATGTTAAATTTTGGAAATCAATGTTGTGATAGTATGATGTGGTCAAATTTGAAATTGGTAAGCCTTCAGTTTCTAGAGAGTGATACTTATAGACTTTTTGAAGGTATCAAGGTGTTTAGAGAAAGATGGTGGCCTGGGAGTTTTAAAACTTTTCATCATCAGGATGATGATACTTGTCATATACGATGATTCAATCCCCAATACGATCTGAGGATCATGCATAAATTGAAAGATCACATAAATTAAAACTGAAAACACACCAGTTTAAATTTTAATCCACAATTGACTGAAACTCATCACTGTTGATTGTTTCTTGAATTATCCATAGAATGATCCCTCTAGATTATCCATACATTCTTCAAAAATCTGTTTGAGCACCGATCGTTGAATTCCTGGTGCTAGCATAGCAATCTGACGATATCGTCGATGTCCCAATGATCACCATGATCCCCTACCTTCAATGCTTAAAGGCATTCTCAGATTAATACTTGAGTAACAGACACTATCTTTAGAAAGTGGGAGGAGATAGAGAGAGCCTTATTTAATAATTAATGAATAATACATTGTGTGAAAGCCTCTCTCTCTATTAATAGTAGAGGTTCAAAATACACTGTAGGGTTCCCCGACCCCCGTTTATTTAACATCCAATAAATAAATAACCATGATGAACTAAACTGCGTCAATATTATTTAATATTTTATCACATACATGTAATGTAAAATATATTACATGATAAACATGAGTCATTTAGATCGAATCATAATTCACACTAAATATTAAAAAAACTTGGAATATTAAAATAATATTCATTCGATTAATATTATTTCACATATTTAATTAAATTATAAATAATTTAAATAAATTAAACCCAATTATTCATAACTTGAATAATTAATTAATTAATTAATTTCTTTGGTGATTGATACCTTGGATAGCACTTGGACCCTATGGTGTGGCCTAACATGTCCAATATACTTATTCAACTATATAGGGTAGATTCTTGAATACACTATTGTGAGTGACCCTATAGGCCCTTATCTCGACAGTAGTGAATAAAATCCACAGACCAAGTGTAGAGTCTAGAAACCACTCAAGGCACCTAAATAGGTTATGATTATCATAGAAACGAAAACCAACCTACGAACATGTATTCTGTAATATAATATCTTTGTCTTTAGATATATCACAGAGAAAGAAGCACACTTGTGTCATAAACCTTTTCTTGCTTTATCATTTTTTTATTTAACCAAATGGATTTACCTTTTGAATGCTTTTTCCAAATACTTATGAAGGTAGTACCATCCTGATCAACTAGGATTAAGATATATAACTTCCTTAACTTAGAAGAGACACATCCTTTCTTGAGCATTCAACCAATGTCATACCTCCAATGAAGCACCCAACATAAGCTACCTCACCTCGATTTCATTATCATGATTTTTTCCTTAAATGAATGTTCACAATCAAATGAAACACATTGGTAATGATATCAAGTCAGGAGAAAAAGAAACATGTTTATAGATAAGAACAAACTATGACACCAAAAACATGTGGTGTTCTTATTGGTAGGTCTATACTCATGATCTCACTACTAGAGAACACCAACTGGGAACTTCATGAGAAGAAGTCTCAATGCTTATGAGCCCACAACACCAAATAGTCAGACATCTACTGTGTCCAATCAGTATTATTTATCTAGACCATATGACATTATTTTATGATTAATGTCATTGTATCTTGAGGTTCTCATTATAGCCTGGGATTTTCTATAACATTTTGATACAAAAAATTAATCTATGGAAATTACCATTAAATGGTGGATAAAAAAAATATACACTATAATGGTAAGAAAACATCATGTACAACTAATTGTATACACTATATGGTAATCAAAAGTTCTATTCACGTTGGTTCTAGGAAACCCACTATTACAACACCCCCACTTTCACTAGATCCTACTTTCTAATTAACATTTTTTGCTACTCGCATGATAAAGATCATGTTTTTTCTAAGTAACGATATTAGTTGCTGGGTCTTCCATGTTTCCTCCACACATATATTCTTCCATATAAAACCTCACCTGTTTGAGTAGAACTTCTCAAGAGATGGTATCCTTGAATATATCTCTTTTTTACACTATCATAACTTTACATCTTGGATAGTAAGAATATCATAATTTAGATTATGATAATACTTTACTTACTAGGTTAGATTCTAAGAACTAGAAAAAATCATTGTGTTTAACTATTTCTTAACTTCCACAGAAGCTACAACATACTCGTTATTTGTAGGTATAGCTACCACTGGATTATAGGGTCTTTTCTTGATCAACATCTTAGTCTAACTATGATACTAAATCAAATTAATCTAAGGAATACTAGTTTGTGTCCCACCATAACTAGTATTCTTCTTCTCCACATACCATGTACATATAATTTTTACTTGCCGAAGTACAATCATATATTATTGACTGTGTCCCTTGTAGTGCTCCTAGATATAACTGATATTTTCCTACAATAACATATATCTTTGAAATATTAGTTCTTGTACATAACATAACCAGTCGGTCGTTTTACCGAAGGTATGTTATTGGTGCCCCAAATTGATATTACCCACTCTTAAACTTAGTATAGTGGAAGTGTGGGGTCGATCCACAGGGAACTTGATAAGTGCGTGAATTCAATTGAGTTTAGAATTAATTCCATGAGTTATGCTGAATTTAGAGGGGATTTTCTTGTTTGGGATTATTGAAGTTGTTTTGTTTAGTTAAAATAATATTTAACAATTTAAGAGAAAACAAAACGTGAATTTTTTATGTATTTAGCAGGAAAAAGAGTGTGTTGGGGCTATGGTGATTATGTATATTTAATGCGGATTACTTATATGTTTGTGTTGTTCATGATAATTCAACATTCTGGATCTTATTAATGACAAGATTCCCTTGGTCCAGTTTATTTTGTCTTGGAATTGAAGAAATTTTACTCCTTGGTCTAGTAGTCAATGTTTCAAAATTCTTACTTTCATTTTAGTCCATTTTTGAATCGATAAATCCCTTCAATTATCATAAAATCATTCATCGTTATTCTTCTTTTAAGTCCCTGAGAATTCTTCCCTTGGTCCAGATCAGAATTCTTAGTAATATTCAGCAATAGTTAAAGAAGAATAAGAAGAATTTAGAAGAACGAACACAACCTTACAAATCAAAACAACATACAAACTTATTTCATATTCCACTGCCCCAAAACAAGGGGTGTTTAGTTACACATATAGGACATAATGAAAATAACACCTTCGATACCTGAAGTGGTCATCAGACAAGCTTCGAGGAGAGGTGTTGGAAGGTGGAATAGAAGAGTAGTGATACCACGACGGCTCGGGATGAATGGTAGTAGAAGTTCCCCCCTCTTCAAGTGTTCTATCTCTATTTGGTCTGGAGGCCAAGGCCTCTATTTATAGAAAAATAAAGTACATGGCGTGTATAAAAGTACACAATGTGTAGTCTTTTCAACTCACTTTTTCCGCGGTTTTTCTTCAGTTGGTGGCCAGCCACGCCGTCTTTGACTCACACGGTGTCGGCGGTCGGTTGGTGTCCAGTACACGACGTGTAGCACCGCCACACACGTCATGTAATCCCTAGCAAGTGACACAAACCACATCTAGATGCCGGTACATGGCGTGTATTGGAAATCCACACGACATGTAGTCTCTGGCTGGTGACTTGGGCATGTACTCCCCCTTTTTATCAGTGTCCCCATCTTAATGTACACGGCGTGTATAAAAGTACACGCCGTGTAGTTGAAAAAATTCCACATACTTCCCTTGATTTGTGTATCTTTGTCTGAAACTTCCTGAGAATAAACAGAATCACCAAAATCAAAGAATATGTTCATGAAACATCAGATATTTTCTGAAAACATATTTTTATTTTCAATAATATATATGAAAATTTATACACAAATTGGGTGCATCAAACTCTCCCACACTTAGTTGTTTGCTTGCCCTCAAGCAAAATCTCAACATCTAATTAAAAGAGTCTATACTTTTAAAAGGAATGCATTCAATTAATCAAAAAGTATAAATGATACAGTTACTAAGGAAAATTATAAAAGGCACAAACAAATTCAATTCATAATATAGTTGAATCATGCCTCATATATAATTCAATTAACTACTTACATCCTCTTTTAACACATGTTTCAACCTTACAAATATAAGCAACCCACTTGATGATTTACCTTTCCAAAAATACACTCAACACTCAAGATGTTTTTAAACAAGGTTATGCTCAACCAAATACATATACACTCTATCCATAGGTTTGCAAGAATTCTAGTTCTCCACTTTAGAAATTTTGTTTTATAAAAATCATGAGGAATTTTCAAATGGGATCAAATGTTTCTGTGGCTAAGGGTTGGTAGGTAAAGATGTGAAAAATAACTCTGAGGCTTGAAAAAGGAGGCTAAATTCTTAAATAACAATGCATGATATTCAAAGTTAAACTCAATGTAAAAATGTCCTTAACAATCTTTATCAAAAGATCTCATCACCACCATCTCCTTTAGCTGAGTAAGAGTCACAAACCAACAAATGTGTATAACGCCCCTTTGTTTGTACCATTTTTTATAGCACAAAGGGAACCTTTCTGAATTTCCCAAATAGAGGTTTGTAACTCTTTTTCGCCCCAAATGATCAAGAGGCACTCCCCCATACTTCATTTCTTGAAAATTCATAAATTTTTACCACGTGATGTCAATCCCTTCTTTGGAGCTCAAATAAATAATCATGCAAAATCATAAAAGAATTAGGGTAGGAAGGGAAATAGGCTTGTAATATGGCTTCCTATAAAGGCTATCCATGGTCTCTATGGGCTTCAATAAGATAAAATGTAGGGTAGGATCAAGATAAAGGGGTTAACAATCTTATGCCTCAATCATTTTAATATAATTCAAAAATTCCTCATGTTTTGAAAAGAAAACTTGCAAATTCGGGTAGTTATGTATATTCTAAGAATCTCTCAAGAAAGATGGTATTAGAAAGAAATACGATGAATGGTTTAGAATACCTCTCATGAGTGGGAAAGATAAATAAAGGGACAACCAGGTCATGTCTTACAAAATAATTGATTTGCCCAATCAATGTAATTATCCAAGGATTAAAGTTGCAATTTAAACTATATCAACAATCATTTTAAAAAACTTAAGAATCAGAATAAGCATACAACCCTCAAAAAGTTCATATTGATAACTTTAGCATTTATAAATATGATTAACCAAAATTGTTTCAAATTTTCAAATATAAAATATAATAATGATGTCTCCTAGATTAGTCCAAGGGAAAATACTAAGGTGAAATAGAGAGAGGATCCCCCACACCGAACACCGCACATGGTCCACCAAGTTCCCAATAAAGAACAATGGAAAAAAGAAAACTACCCCCGTGGCGAGTCGTAGGAAAATGGTAGGTGATGTAAAAGCGCATCCAAAAATGTTCGGGAGTACCTATGAGAGGGAAAGAAAAAGAACACTACAAGCAGGCATAACAAACACAGGCACAAGAGAGCACAAAAATATAGATACAAAGAAAAACACGTGTCCCAAAACCAGTCATGGGGTCACCTCAGAAGAGGCATCATCCATTACAAGATCATCTGTAAGAGATGGCTCAGGAGCCGTGGAAGCTGGAGGCTCGGACTCGGCGGCGGGATGGGAAGCTGGAGAAGCAGTAGCGGCAGACACCAGACTTGGTAAAGGAAGCTCTGCACCCCCTAGACTGGCTGCAGTGGTGGCGACAAGAGAAGTAGCAGCAAGTCCCACAGTAGATAGCAGAACAGAATCCGTGGCCAGTGCTATGAATGGCGGTGGAGCAGTAACAAAAGGGCTAGGAACCGAGTCAAGTGGCGGGGGAAAAGGAATACCCAAATGCAGAACAATATAGCCCAACAATTACTCCATGCGGTCCTGGTGGCTATCTATACGAACCAAAATCTCCCCAATACTGTCCTGGTGGCCGGTGAGATGAATTAACTGGTGCTCCATCGTGGCTAGGTGGATGGAAAAGGTGAGATAAGCTGATGATACGGTGGTAGGTGGGGCTGGTGGTGGTCCAGAAGAAGGAAGGACAGAAGAGGTGGGATCAGTAGGAAAGGGGTGGGGTGGAGAAGCTGGAGGGGGTGGGGAAGGAGGAGCAGGGGCATCAGCTGAGGCAGGAGGGTTAGCGGGTGGCTGAGGACAAGCCTGTGAAAGGATGTAGGCACCCCCTGATTCTGAACCAATCCCATGCGAATAATCATGAGATAGTCCATCCGCTGGGGATAACCTAACAAGTCATGGGGTAAAGAAGGATCGAAAACCCCAAGGTGGTGGGCGAGGCGAGTGGAGTAAAACCCTTCGTTCAGGTTGCCCTGATGGCCGGTAAACATAGAGTGAAAATATGAGGCGTCTAGATAGGGGAGGTCCGGGTAGTCGTGCTGGATGACATAGGTAAGGAGATCCATGTCATGGCTGGTCACAACCCCCATATCCTCATGGCGGGGGAAAAGGATGGCACTGAAGCATCGGTGGGTGAAGCGAAGGATGGGGTCGGTGATAAGGGTGCTCTTCTGGGAAGTGGGGAAATACCGGTGGTCAGGCCCAGCGATCTCCCTCCACATGGAAACGATCTCACAACACTCGGGTCGGGTAAAGGTAGAAATGGGGGGTGGGGTGATAGTATGGGGGTTGAAGCCGCACCCTCGGCCAAACTTAGTCATGGTGAGGGAGAATCATCGGCCGCCCATCTAGAATCGAACCATGGGCACCGCATCACTAGGTGTCTCCCGGTACTCGGCTCCATCAAACTCGAAAGATGCTGTGAACTCCAAAAATAAATCGCAGAAAACAGGAGTGCTAACCTGGAAAATAGAGAGCAATTGAGTGTGTCCAAGGAGCTGCTCCAAGTCCTCCCAAATACCTAGCTGATGCAGAATGTTGCTATCAAGGTAGCGTCCGCTCAATGGAATCAGACGACGAGAAAAGCGTCGAACCCTTTCATGTGCCAGATCCATGACCGGGAACACCATACAGGGATAGGGAACACCTGTAGGTCCCGACCTAGGTGCAGGTGCAGCAGAAGGAGCTGGATCTGTGGGTGGATCTACTACAGGTGGTGAAGGCTCGATGGAGGATGCAATCGATGTGGGGTCAGCTACTGATGAAGATAGCACAGGGAGAGTGGAAACTGGTGTAGCAGAAATGGTGGTGCTCGACAGCTCTGTGTTGGAAGGTGGAGGTATAGCTGTGCTAGGCCCGACCTCTACGGGGGCAGTCGGTGGTGGAAGAATGGCCAATGGAGGGAACTCGTAGACCGAAGCATCTGGGTCTGGCTGCGTCGGAGGTTAGAGTCAAATCCGCCGAAAAATGGGCCTGTCGCCCTCAGTGGCGGAGGCCGACCGCTTCCCCCGAGAAGGATCGCGATATTCCATAACCCGAAAAAGAAATAAAAACCATACAAAAGAAAAATAAAGTGAAGAAAACAAAGAAAATGTGAGAAAACATGAAAATAAAAGTACACGGCGTGTACATCCAGAGTACACATCGTGTAGTGAAAAATTTAGAGCATCCCGTGTTCTCTCGAGAAACATGCCAAGGGAGTAGAAGATAGACCATGTAAAGGTACATGGTGTGTACCGAACTTACATGCCGTGTGTAGACAAAGTGCATGTGGTTGTGTATTACAAATGACACGGCCATGTTTTTTATCAGTTCGAATAATAAAGGACAAGCTGTGTATCGAACAAACACAATGTGTTCTTTAATCGAGGAATATGGCCGTGTGGGGGCGAGACACAAGATGACCGAAAGAAATAAGTTACACGACATGTACTGAACATACACGCTGTGTATGGGAACATGGGTTGAGAAGCCGTGTTATGTGCTACACACAGAGGGGCCAAAGGAAATGATATACATGATGTGTACCAAACACACACGTTGTGTACGTGAAAATGGTGTGTGAGGCCATGTGCAAAGGGGTACTCAAGAACGATGGGGAAAAGTACATGGTGTGTACCAAACATACACACCATGTATATTTAAATTTCGAAGTATTTTGTGTGTGGACGTGTACAGAAGTACATGGCGCGTGTTCTTTATTTCGTGGCCGTGTACCGCGGAAGCCTAACGATCGGCAGATCCAAAAACACCCTAAATGCGTTTGAAAACTTGAAATAGAGAGTGTAGAATGGCGTACCTTGACTGAGGATCGCAATGCAAGAATAATCAGAACCCAAAACGCCTCAAATCGATGGATCTAAGAATGGTGGTTCGGGTGGCATTCGGGAGAAGAAAACGGGAAGAAGAAGAGGAGAGGGGGAAGTCGCGTGACACGTCGTGAAGCAGGGTGGCCCGTGGCTTATATAGCCGAGGTACATGACATGTACTTCGAGATAACACGCTGTGTATCCCCAAATTTTTTTTAAAAATAAAATATACTATATAATAATTAATATTAATTAATTAAAATAAAAGTAAAATAGGTTTATATATGTATATACAGAATTAAAAGAAAATAAAACTATAAACATAATGTAGGGGGGAAATTATAAGGCCCCAGCCTTAAACCTTACTTAATCTTGAGTTATTACAAGATTACATATTGAGGATCTTTTCGGGTTTAGAGTTTTAGAGAATTAGATCATAAAACTTGCATTACATTCCACATATAAACAAAGTGGTTACATAAAGATAGTATTCTTCATTCCCATCAATGGAAACACATTTAAAATAAAACATGGATTATTTCTTGACACATCCTTGACTCTATCATCTTATCATGTACCTTTCCCTTGACCTGTGAAAAACATTTCAAAAAACTTGGGATGAGCATAAAAAACTCAGTATGGGTTATAAAAACATTGAAAGGAAACATGAGTTCATATATACATAAGAATGAAATCATACTTTACCCATAAAACATAGGCACTTTAACATACCTCATAAAATCATGAATAAATCATAGAAATCATAAGACATAAAGGTAACTTGAGGCATTCATAACATTCTTACGTAGGGAGTAACCCTCTTGGTTACGTTTGGAATACCCATCACAGTATATTCCCTAAAATCTCTTCGTAGAAACCTTAACGTTTCACTCCTTCGCGTTACCCAATGCATTGGAGAGCTATAACGGGCTCACCCTCCCTTAGTTTATCACGGAACCACCCGTCTTCATAATAATGCCCAAGAACCATAACATAATCATATCACATAAAACATGCATAAAGGAAACATAAAATTTCCACATTTCAATCATGAGATATCAATACAACAAATTGATATAAAAACATTATGAAAACCATTTTCAATACCAAAATAAAAGAAAAGCAAAACATGGTATTTATTTTTCTTTTAAAAAGAAGGTATGGCTTGTAGAGGAAGCCGAAACTCAAATAACGGTTACGACGGCGGAGAAGTCGTTGTCGCCGCATACGTACGACAAAAACATTCCCTTTTGTCGTTTAGTAAACGCTTCGTATAAAAAATATTCCTTTTGAATAAACGTAAAAGTCAAAGGGGTTTATACACCGTATAAAAGATAGTTGTGTATAAAATAAAATATGCCTCAATGAAAGGAGATTGAGACGAAGTCCCATACCTCGTATCCGACTTGACCCGACCGTTCTTTAATCTCCTGAATAATAAACTTGAGTTAATATCTACTTGCTTAAGAACCTTTTTCAAGTTCATTATTCCTTTTATACCATGTTATGAACATCATGTAATCTGTTAAGTTAACAATGTTCATTTTGTCGGTATTTGGTTCTTAAGTCAAAAATAGACTTCTTACATTACATGTTGTTAATTTGGTCAAAGGTTCATTATATCCAGAATGGTATTCATGATGTAGATATCATATATGTCATATATATCCAGTACATACATTCATTTATAATATTACATCACATTTAGAGGTAAGAAATGAAATGCACCGTTCATGGAGACGGTAAGCCGTACGTACACATGAACGCTACTTCCATTTCTATTTCATATTTTCTGGAATGGAATCATAATGATATAAAGGTATATTATAATTATAGTATAATAAAATATATAATATCATTAACTTTATCCTTTACACATCCCACATATGGTATTAAAGAATCAAATCACTTTTAGGGGGCGGTAGTCCGCACTTCCTAAAATGAAGATATCGTGTTTTACCCATAATGGAAACCATAAAGGTATGCCCAAAATGAAAAACAACAGAAGCTTAAGGAAAACATAAGCATATTATATATCATATATAAAAATAGTGACATCATAATGGCCACCTTTTAAGGTGTTAAATGAGTGTTGAACAATCATCATTTCGGGAGGCAGAATTTCTCCATCCACGGAAACCGTATGTTATTTAACCATTTGATGTAGTTGTGTGAGAGTGTAGCTCAAATAAATCTTATAAAAACATCCTAGTATATTGATTATACTGTTTTTGTTACAAAAGAAGTAAATAAAAAGAGTTTAGGGGGTTGGAAAAGCAAAATAAAACAAATGAACATGAGAGAATGAATTACCTTTAAAAGTGTAACTCCTTTTGAGTTGAGCCTAAAGGCTTTCTTTGAAAGGATTCTTCCCAAAGGGAATCCTCTAGGATGAGGAGAGGGATGTGGAGAGAGTAAATGGGCAGGGGTTGGCCGAGCCAAAGGCTTGAGTAGTGTGTGAAATGAGGTAGAGGTGGGGGCCTTTTATAAGAGGAGAGGAGGGGCACTTTTGGCAAGTAAAGAAATATTACTTTATTTGAAAATGTGTTTCGGTTTCAAAAGGTCCCACATTGATATAATTCGTGTATAAGGTGATAAGGGTTTTAAATCCACTCATCCAATTGGTTTTGGCCATGTTTAGTTCATAGATTTTACATTGTCTTTCTATTTTATTTAAATCGTCAAATAATGATGTCATCGCTACATCATTATTATGTCATAAATAATTAATTTTATTTAATTTCTAAAAATTATAAAAAAACTACTATGATATAGGAAATCTTTTTATATTTCCAATGACTATTTATAATCAAAATTGGGACTTGTATAACCCCACTTAAAAATTGTTTTCGCAAAACATATTATGTTTGTGTCATTTTCACTTTAACATTAAATAAAAAGTAATTTATGTCATTTCCAAACCAAAGTGTCTCCATGGGGTCCCCAAGTTGACCCATGGCTTGTCTTGGTCGGCCATGACACAACCAATAATGTTGGGACATGTGTCTAGGTCATTTCATATTATTAAAACATTATTTATACCTTAAACTACACTAATTACCACTAATCGCGATTAAAAACTTAATAAGTTACTATTCACCAAAAAATTATTTTAATCTCATTGAACCACATTTTACTTCTTAATGACAACCATGTATGTCGGATTTTAAAAATTCAATACACATTAGTGGTAAACTTTCATTTAACTAAAAAATCAGTTTGCTTGATTACCACTTAGTGGTTTCACTATTCATCAAAAATTGAAGTTTTTCAGAAAATTACCAAAAATTCACCCTAAGCTATATTTGATATTCAGAATTAAAAAATGAAGTCCATTTTACAAAATTCAAATCATATAATTCACATTAATTAATTTAATAATTAATTCCCGCTGCCAGAGCAAATAGCGTGTTTTTACAAAACAATAAGTATCAAAAGATTGACACCAGTTTAAGTCTAATTTCAAAGTGAAATTGATTCAAATGACCACCATTGGATAAAATGGTAAAAATATATTCTAATTTCACTTCAAAACCAATTCAAAACATAATCTAATCATATAAATAAATTATATTAAAAAGTAGTTTTGATGTAAAATGCAGTATTTTTCACTATTCATTAAAAAATGAACATTGTCAGAAAAATACCTAAAATTCACACAAGGTAAATTTTGATGTCCCAATCATAAAGAATAAGTTTATTTTGACAAACATAGTTTATAAAATTGTCAAAATATAGATTCAAAAATGGTTTTCCATCAAAAGGCAGTAAAACAATCTTTTAAGAATATTAGTGTATTCCATACATAAGATTGTATTTATTTTCATTTTAAGCCTCTATAACACTATCTTAATCATTAATAGACATAGATAAAAATATCTATTATTCATTACTTACTTGGGATGTTACATCCTTCCCCCCTTTATAAAATTGCGTCCCTGCAATTTATTTACTTATCAAATAAATGGGGGTATTTATCCCTCATTGCATTTTCAGATTCCCATGTTGTCTCTTCAATCATGTGGTTTTTCCACAAAACCTTTACCTGCTTAATCACCTTATTCCGTAACACTTTCTCCCTGTGGTCAAGAATCTGGACCGGTTGTTCCTCATAAGATAGTTTCTCTTCCAGCTGAACTACCTCTGGACTCAAAACATGATATGGATCTGACATATACTTTCTCAACATCGAAACGTGAAAAACATTGTGTACCTGAGATAAACTCGGAGGTAAAGCCACTCGGTATGCAACTGATCCAACTCTCTCCAGAATTTCGTATGGTCCAACAAACCTTGGACTCAACTTTCCTTTCTTACCAAATCTCATCACACTTTTCCAAGGAGAAACCTTGAGAAAAACATGATCACCTACCTCGAAAGATAGATCCTTCCTCCGGTTATCCGCATAACTCTTCTGCCTGCTCTGAGCTGTTCTCATGTGTTTCTGAATCAGCTGAACTTTTTCTACCATCTCTTCTACCAATTCTGGTCCCATTAACTTCCTTTCACCCACTTCGTCCCAGAAAGCTGGAGTTCGACACCGCTTCCCATATAATGCCTGAAATGGTGCCATCTGTATACTGGAATGAAAACTGTTATTATATGAAAATTCAACCAAAGAAAGATGTTGGTCCCAACTTCCCTGATAATCCATAGAACAAGCTCGTAGCATATCCTCCAATGTCTGAATTGTTCGTTCTGACTGCCCATCTGATTGAGGATGAAAAGCTGTACTAAAATTTAATTCAGTACCCAACGACTTCTGAAGGCCTTTCCAAAAGTTAGAAGTAAACCTGGGATCACGATCCGATACAATGGAGAGAGGAACTCCATGTAACCTGACTATCTCTTTAAGATACAAACGGGAAAGTTGATCAAGAGAGAAAGTATCTCGTATAGGAAGGAAATGAGCAGATTTGGTCAAGCGATCAACAATAACCCAGATTGCATTATTACCTCGAGATGTCTTCGGTAATCCAACAACAAAGTCCATGGATATATTCTCCCATTTCCACTCTGGCACTGGTAAAGGCTGAATCATCCCTTTCGGTAACTACCGCTCTGCTTTAACCTGCTGACAAGTCAAACACTTCACAGTAAAATCAGCAATATCTCTTTTCATTCCATCCCACCAGTAATACTCCCGCAGATCTCTATACATCTTAGTACTGCCCGGATGAACTGAAAACGGAGAACTATGAGCTTCACATAACAGCTCTCTCTTCAACTGTGAATCACAAGGCACACACAATCTCTTCCCAAATCTCAAAACACAATCACTATCAATGTTGAATTCAGGAAACTTACCTTTCTGAACCAGCTCTACCTTTTTCTGCAACTCACTGTCTTGCTTCTGTGCTTTCTTGATTCTATCTGATAGAGAAGATCTCACTGATACCTGAAACAAAACAGAAGGACTTCCTTCACCAACAACTTCTATGCCAAAGTTCATCAAATAGTTAACCAAAGGATCACGTTCCAAACGCAACATTTTTAATGAAGCATTACTTTTTTGACTCAAAGCATCAGCCACTTTATTTGCTTTTATAATCATAATCCTTGATTAATTCCAGCCATCTCCTTTTTCTCATGTTTAACTCTTTCTGAGTGAATATATACTTTAAACTTTTGTGATCGGTATATATTTCACACTTTACTCCATACAAATGATGCCTCCAAATTTTTAAAGCAAAAACAACAGCAGCTAATTCCAAATCATGTGTAGGGTAATTTACCTCATGAGTTTTCAACTGTCGTGAAGCATAAGCAATTACCTGATCATTCTGCATTAGGACGCAACCAAGTCCTTTCAATGAAGCATCACTGTATATAACAAACTCACCATTCCTGGAAGGTAGTGCCAAAACTGGAGCATTCACCAATCTTCTTTTCAATTTCTGAAAATAATCATCACATTCTTTTGTCCAGATAAACTTAACACCCTTACGAGTTAGCTTAGTCATTGGACTAGATAACCGTGAAAAATTTCTAACAAACCTTCGGTAATAGCCCGCCAAACCAAGGAAGCTACGAATCTCGGTTACATTTGTGGGTCTTGGCCATTCTTCCACAACTTTTGTTTTTGCAGGATCAACAGTTATTCCATCTTTAGAAACAATGTGACCAAGGAAAGAAATTTTTTGCAACCAAAACTCACACTTGCTGAATTTACCATACAGTTTCTTTTCTTTTAAGGTTTTCAAGATAACCCTTAAATGTTTTTCATGCTCCTCTTTACTTTTAGAAAACACCAAAATATCATCAATGAAAACCACCACAAACTTATCCAAGAACTCATGGAAAATTCTATTCATTAAGTCCATGAATACAGCAGGTGCATTGGTTAGCCCAAAAGGCATTACTACAAATTCATAATGGCCATATCTCGTATGGAACGCGGTCTTCGGAATATCTGCCTCCTTTACCTTCAGCTGATGGTACCCCGATCTCAAGTCAATCTTTGAAAAAAACTGAGCTCCCTGGAGCTGATACAACTTCATTTGATGGCCCGACATCTGCTGAAGTAGTTGCAAAGGATTTCACCACCCCTTTCTGCTTGTAGTCTAACTGCTTCCCATCACTCAAGCTCCTTGTCGGACACTCGTTTTCATAATGACCCATCTCATTGCACTTATAACACTTCACTAACTGTAAATCAAATTTGTTCTTACCTTCAGCTTGATCCTTTTCAGTGCAATCACGAGCCTTATGTCCCATCTTACCACATTGGTAGCACTTTCCAGAATTCAGAAGACATTCCCCAGCATGCCTTTTTCCACATTTATCACAAACTGGAAACTTAGTTTTCTTACCATCAGACTTTTTTGAAGAATTCGTACCTTTCTCCTGCCACCTCGGTCTCTTCTTCTGCTGGTTGTTATAGAAAACTTGGTCATCAGCAAACTCCATTTCCACCTTCTCAGCACATCGAACAAGCTTTTCATAACTTTTAAACTCACGAGAAGCTAATGCCCTTCGATATTTTGGCTTTAATCCTGAGTAAAAACGATTTATTTTACTATCAAGGTCCCAGATAAAATTTGGAGCATACCTTGCCAATCGAGTGAACCTTTCTTCATAGGCAGCCACTGAGTCTTCCTCTTGCCTCAATTCCAAGAATTTCTTTTCCATCCTAAGTCTAACATCCTTAGGAAAATACTTCTCAAGAAACATACCTTTGAATTCATCCCAGTCAAGAGCATAAATCTCATCGGCGTCCCTGATATTTTTAACCATAGACCACCACTGATCTGCTTCACCTTCCAAACGGTAAATAGCAAGACTAACCTTTTGATTGTCTGAACACCCCATGACATCAAAAATCTTCTCCAGTGCTTTAATCCACCCTTCAGCTAGCACAGGGTTAGATGATCCTCTAAATGATGGTGGATGTTGCCTCATGAAATGTTCCACCACTGACATGTTCCTCTGCGGTTGATCTGGCTGATCTCGTGCATGGATACCACCGCTATTTATCGCTTGAGTCAACTGCGCCATTACTGCAACAAACTGTTCAGTTCCAATTCCGACCATTTCTGGATGCTGATTCGGAAGGTTATTTCCTTCTGTATGCCTTCCTAGCACTGCTTCCCTGTTTCCTCTGCGGAAAGCCATTCTAAACAAACATGTCTTAGATGAAGCAACATGGTAATCCGTAAATGCTATATCATTTAAATTTTTTTTTTTGAATAATCATTTAATATAATTCTAACTCCTAAAGTTATCTAAACCGACCTCTGATACCAACTATAAGGCCCCAGCCTTAAACCTTACTTAATCTTGAGTTATTACAAGATTACACATTGAGGATCTTTTCGGGTTTAGAGTTTTAGAGAATTAGATCATAAAACTTGCATTACATTCCACATATAAACAAAGTGGTTACATAAAGATAGTATTCTTCATTCCCATCAATGGAAACAAATTTAAAATAAAACATGGATTATTTCTTGACACATCCTTGACTCTATCATCTTATCATGTACCTTTCCCTTGACCTGTGAAAAACATTTCAAAAAACTTGGGATGAGCATAAAAATCTCAGTATGGGTTATAAAAACATTGAAAGGAAACATGAGTTCATATATACATAAGAATGAAAGAATACTTTACCCATAAAACATAGGCACTTTAACATACCTCATAAAATCATGAATAAATCATAGAAATCATAAGACATAAAGGTAACTTGAGGCATTCATAACATTCTTACGTAGGGAGTTACCCTCTTGGTTACGTTTGGAATACCCATCACAGTATATTCCCTAAAATCTCTTCGGAGAAACCTTAACGTTTCACTCCTTCGCATTACCCAATGAATTGGAGAGCTATAACAGGCTCACCCGCCCTTAGTTTATCACGGAACCACCCGTCTTCATAATAATGCCCAAGAACCATAACATAATCATATCACATAAAACATGCATAAAGGAAACATAAAATTTCCACATTTCAATCATGAGATATCAATACAACACATTGATATAAAAACATTATGAAAACCATTTTCAATACCAAAATTAAAGAAAAGCAAAACATGGTATTTATTTTTCTTTTAAAAAGAAGGTATGGCTTGTAGAGGAAGCCGAAACTCAAATAACGGTTACGATGGCGGAGAAGTCGTTGTCACCGCATACGTACGACAAAAACATTCCCTTTTGTCTTTTAGTAAACGCTTCGTATAAAAAAGATTCCTTTTTAATAAACGTAAAAGTAAAAGGGGTTTATACACCGTATAAAAGATAGTTGTGTATAAAATAAAATATGCCTCAACGAAAGGAGATTGAGACGAAGTCCCATACCTCGTATCCGACTTGACCCGACCGTTCTTTAATCTCCTGAATAATAAACTTGAGTTAATCTCTACTTGCTTAAGAACCTTTTTCAAGTTCATTATTCCTTTTATACCATGTTATGAACATCATGTAATCTGTTAAGTTAACAATGTTCATTTTGTCGGTATTTGGTTCTTAAGTCAAAAATAGACTTCTTACATTACATGTTGTTAATTTGGTCAAAGGTTCATTATATCCAGAATGGTATTCATGATGTAGATATCATATATTTCATATATATCCAGTACATACATTCATTTATAATATTACATCACATTTAGAGGTAAGAAATGAAATGCACCGTTCATGGAGACGGTAAGCCGTACGTACACATGAACGCTACTTCCATTTCTATTTCATATTTTCTGGAATGGAATCATAATGATATAAAGGTATATTATAATTCCAGTATAATAACATATATAATATCATTAACTTTATCCTTTACACATCCCACATATGGTATTAACGAATCAAATCACTTTTAGGGGGCGGTAGTCCGCACTTCCTAAAATGAAGATATCGTGTTTTACCCATAATGGAAACCATAAAGGTATGCCCAAAATGAAAAACAACAGAAGCTTAAAGAAAACATAAACATATTATATATCATATATAAAAATAGTGACATCATAATGGCCACCTTTGAAGGTGTTAAATGAGTGTTGAACAATCATCGTTTCGGGAGGCAGAATTTCGCCATCCACGGAAACCGTATGTTCTTTAACCATTTGATGTAGTTGTGTGAGAGTGTAGCTCAAATAAATCTTATAACAACATCCTAGTATATTTATGATACTGGTGTTGTTACAAAAGAAGTAAATAAAAAGATTTTAGGGGGTTGGAAAAGCAAAATAAAACAAATGAACATGAGAGAATGAATTACCTTTAAAAGTGTAACTCCTTTTGAGTTGAGCCTAAAGGCTTCCTTTGAAAGGATTCTGCCCAAAGGGAATCCTTTAGGATGAGGAGAGGGATGTGGAGAGAGTAAATGGGCAGGGGTTGGCCGAGCCAACGGCTTGAGTAGTGTGTGAAATGAGGTAGAGGTGGGGGCCTTTTATAAGAGGAGAGGAGGGGCAATTTTGGAAAGTAAAGAAATATTACTTTATTTGAAAATGTGTTTCGGTTTCAAAAGGTCCCACATTGATATAATTCGTGGATACAGTGATAAGGGTTCGAAATCCACTCATCCAATTGGTTTTGGCCATGTGTAGTTTATAGATTTTACATTGTCTTTCTATTTTATTTAAATCGTCAAATAATGATGTCATCGCTTCATCATTATTATGTCATAAATAATTAATTTTATTTAATGTCTAAAAATTATAAAAAAAATACTATGATATAGGAAATCTTTTTAGCTTTCCAATTACTATTTATAATCAAAATTGGGACTTGTATAACCCCACTTAAAAATTGTTTTCGCAAAACATATTATGTTTGTGTAATTTTCACTTTAACATTAAATAAAAAGTAATTTATGTCATTTCCAAACCAAAGTGTCTCCATGGGGTCCCCAAGTTGACCCATGGCTTGTCTTGGTCGGCCATGACAAAACCAATAAGGTTGGGACATGTTTCTAGGTCATTTCATATTATTAAAACATTATTTATACCTTAAACTACACTAATTACCACTAATCGCGATTAAAAACTTAATAAGTTACTATTCACCAAAAAATTATTTTAATCTCATTGAACCACATTTTACTTCTTAATGACAACCATGTATGTCGGATTTTCAAAATTCAATACACATTAGTGGTAAACTTTCATTTAACTAAAAAATCAGTTTGCATGATTACCACTTAGTGGTTTCACTATTCATCAAAAATTGAAGTTTTTCAGAAAATTACCAAAAATTCACCCTAAGCTATATTTGATATTCAGAATTCAAAAATGAAGTCCATTTTACAAAATTAAAATCATATAAGTCACATTAATTAATTTAATAATTAATTCCCGCTGCCAGAGCAAATAGCGTGTTTTTACAAAACAATAAGTATCAAAAGATTGACACCAGTTTAAGTCTAATTTCAAATTGAAATTGATTAAAATGACCACCATTGGATAAAATGGTAAAAATATATTATAATTTCACTTCAAAACCAATTCAAAACATAATCTAATCATATAAATAAATTATATTAAAAAGTAGTTTTGATGTAAAATGCAGTATTTTTCACTATTCATTAAAAAATGAACATTGTCAGAAAAATACCTAAAATTCACACAAGGTAAATTTTGATGTCCCAATAATAAAGAATAAGTTTATTTTGACAAACATAGTTTATAAAATTGTCAAAATATAGATTCAAAAATGGTTTTCCATCAAAAGGCAGTAAAACAATCTTTTAAGAATATTAGTGTATTCCATACATAAGATTGTATTTATTTTCATTTTAAGCCTCTATAACACTATCTTAATCATTAATAGACATATATAAAAATATCTATTATTCATTACTTACTTGGGATGTTACAAAAATACATGCCATGTGTTTAAAAATTGTAAAAAGAGAAGTACAACCTTTGGTCCGGTGCTCGGGGCGAGGTTCGAACCGACGATCGGCCGTTCCGAACGGAATCCCTCAACCACTGGAGCGAAGGTTGTACTGCTGCCCATATTTATTATATATATATATTTATTCTATACGGCCTATACAAACAGGAAGAAAGAAATTCACGGTGTGTGGTTTTTAATTATAAAATAAGGGGATGAAGCAGGGAGATTAGCCGAGTTCAAACCCGGGTCTTTTGGATCCAGGGCTGAGACTTAACCAATATGCCAACTTCATCCGCATGAATTTATTTTATAAGAAAACGTTTTTAAATTAGTAAAAAAATTATGGCACACACAACGTCTATCGAAATACACGTTGTGTGGTTTTATGAAAAGGGAAAATGATGGAAATTGGGTGGTTTCTAGGATTCGAACCCGAGTCTTTTGGAACCGGGTTACGATCGTGGCCAACCGATCCATCCCCACCATGGGTTTTCTTATAAGAAAATATATATATCTATATAAATTACTACACATGCTGTGTAAGGAAAGGAGGAACCCCGTGCCGAAGGTAGGTCGGGAGGATTCAAACCGGGGACGGCTCAGATAAACTCCAGTGACTTTACCATCGGCACCGACATCATCCCTGGTTATTTATTAGTTATTCTATAGATTTATACTATTAAGATTACAAATTAAAAAGATAAGTACACGCCGTGTATATAAGTGGGACACGGCGTGTAACCTCTAGGTTGCCTCCCAGGATGCGCCTTTGTTTAAGGTCGTTGGATTGACCTTCTTACCTTGACTTACCTGAGAGGTGTGGTGGAGATCGCTCCCACTGTATCTTCCATAGGATGGTAAATTTTTAGGCATTGTCCGTTCACCTTGAACGGTTGACCATCCTCCTTAGCAATTTCCACCGCTCCATGAGGGAATACTCATATGATATGAAACGGTCCCGACCACCTTGATTTGAGATTTCCTGGGAATAGATGAAGACGAGAGTTGAAGAGGAGTACCTGATCACCGGGTTGAAATGTTTTTCGAGAAATCATCTGGCCGTGAATGTCTTTCTTCCTCTCTTTGTACAATTTAGTGTTCTCATATTCCTCCCTTCTTATTTCATTGAGTTCTGATAGCTGGAACTTACGTCTCTCTGAGACTACCTTTAGATCAATATTTAGGGCTTTGATGGCCCAATATGCTTTCTCTTCTAGCTCTACAGGCAGATGGAATGATTTTCCATAGATGAGACGAAATGGTGACATAGCCAGTGGTGTCTTAAAAGTGGTGCGATAGGCCCACAAAGCGTCATCAAGATTTTTGGACCAGTCCTTCTGTGAGGTATTCACTGTTTTCTCCAAAATTTGTTTGAGCTCACAGTTGGAGAGATCCACCTGTCCACTTTATTGGGGATGGTATGATGTACCCATGTGATGCTTCACCCCATATTTTGATAGCACTCCTTTCATTAACGCATTGTCGTGAGTCCCTCTATCGCTGATCAACACACGAGGAACGCCGAACCTACTGAAAATGTGCTTTTTTAGAAAGTTCATGACTACCTTAGCTGTGTAGTGGGCCATTATAGTGGATTATACCCATTTGGAGACGTAATCAATGCCAATGAGGATGTAGGTATGCCCGAAAGAAGGGGGAAATGGTCCCATGAAGTCGATGCCCCAGATGTCAAAAATCTCAACCTCCAGGATGGGGTGCTGGGGCATCTTGGCTCTACGTCCCATGTTACCTGTACATTGGCATGGATCACAACGGGAAATGAAGGCTCGGGCATCTTTATGCATGGTGGTCCAAAAAAACCCAGATTGCAGAATCTTCGCTATGGTACGATCCTGTCCATGATGTCCTCCAAAGGGTGAGGCATGACAAAATTCCAGGACCCCTTGGACCTCCGTCTCTCGAATGCACCATCAGATCATCCCATCTCCACAGGTTCGAAATATGAGTGGGTCTTCCCAGAAGTATCTCTTAACATCATAGAGGAACCTTTTCTTCTACTGGAAGGAGAGGTTAGGATGGATGGCACCTGTAACTAAATAGTTAGAAATATTAGCAAACCAGGGCCAAGGGGACTCAATAATAAAAAAGAGATGCTCATCAGGAAAATCCTCACTTATCTATCGATCCTCCTCTTTCTCCAAGTGTGGAAGCTCCTGACGGGATAGATGATCAACAACCATGTTCTCACTCCCCTTCTTATCACGGATCACTAAATAAAATTCTTGTAATAGGAGGACCCATCAGATCAATCGGGTCTTTGCAAACTTCTTGTTTAATAGGTACTTAAGTGTTTCATGGTCAGTATAAACAATAACTTCAGATATCACAAGGTATGAAAAAAACCTGTTGAAGGCGAATACTACTGCCAGCATCTCCTTCTCTGTAGTGGTGTAGTTCAGTTTGGCCTCATTGAGTGTCCTGCTGGCATAGTAGATGGGTCAGAAGATTCGGTCCAGCCGCTGACCCAGGATAGCTCCCACCGCATAGTCACTGGCATTGAACATCACTTCAAATTATACCTCATAGTTGGGGGAAATCATCATTGGAGCTTCGACCAGGAGTTGATTTAGATGCTCAAAATCTAAGGTGCATGCCTCAGTGAATTCGAAAATGGCATCCTTTTTGAAGATATTGGTGAGGGGATGGGATATCTTCGAGAAATCGTGGATAAACCGCCTGTAAAAACCCGCATGGACTAGGAAGCTACAGATGAATCAAACACATTTTGGAATGGGAAGTCATGAAATGACTTCTATTTTCTCCAGATCCACCTCTATCCCCTTTTTTGAAATTCTGTGGCCAAGGACTATGCCACTTTGCACCATAGAATGACACTTTTACTAGTTTAAAACTAGGTTAGTGTTTTTTCATCGTTCTAGTACTATCTCTAGGTGCTGCAAATAGGTGTTAAATGAATTCCCGTAAATGGAAAAATCATCCATAAAGACCTCCAGGATTTGTTCCGCCATGTCATGAAAAATACCCAGCATGCATCGCTGGAATGTGGCGGGAGCATTGCACATACCGAAAGACATCCTGCGGTAGGCAAATGTTCCGTATGGGCAAGTGAAAGTGCTCTTCTCTTGATCTTCTGGGGAAATGGATATCTGATTATAGACAGAGTAGCCATTGAGGAAGAATAAATATTCATGCCCTGCTAGCCTTTATAGCATCTAATCCATTAAGGGCAGGGGAAAATGATCTTTCCTTGTGGCGTCGTTCTGCTTCCTGTAATCTACACAGACTCTCCAGCCCATAACTGTGTGAGTGGGGATGAGCTTGTTCTTGTCGTTTGATACCACAGTGATGCCTCCCTTCTTAGGTACCACTTGCAGCAGACTTACCCATGGGCTATATGATATAGGGTAAATGATTCCTGCATCTAAAATCTTGATTACCTCTTTCTTTATGACTTCCTTCATAGGAGGGTTTAGACACCGCTGGGGTTGTCTAGATGGATTTTCTCCTTCTTCGAGTAGCACCTTGTGGGTGAAAATGGTAGGGCTGATACCCTTCAAATATGCAATAGTCCATCCAATTGCCTGCTTTCTCGGCTTCAAAACTTGAAGAAGTGCATCCTCCTGTTCCTGTGATAGTGCTGCACTAAGTATAATTTGAAAAGTATGATGATCCCCCAAATACCTGTACTTTAAGGAATGTGGGAGAGTTTTTAGTTCTAGTTCAGGTTCCTTGATAACTGAAGGTACCAGTGGTTGTACTTATGCCCTCTCTAGAATTTCAGGAATGAAAGCTCGCTGCTAGTAGTGTCCGCCCTGGCCTTCGATGAATTTCAGGTCCTCTGGCGCCTCATCAATGGGTATGTCTGGAAAAATCATATCATCTGAAATGGAATAACATACCAGATCATCTCCTTGTCTGCTCATTTGTTCATCCATGGTAGTCACTTTATATCAGTCCTCATGTTCGGATAACGATGCTTGTTTGATGGCCTTTAGAACATTGTAGGAGACTCTTTCATCCCCTACTTGAGAAATCAACTCCCCCTGGTGCACGTTAATCAAGACTTTACCTATGTCCAGGAAAGGTGTTCCCAATATAATAGGTGCCTCCTGACCCTCCTCCATGTCTAGGATAATAAAATCTGCTGGGAGGATTAATCATCCCACCTTCACGAGCACATCCTCCAGTAACCCTTTTGGATATTTAATGGATCTTTCAGCAAGTTGAAGGGAGAATCGGGTAGGCTTCAGATCGTGGAGTCTGAGCTTATGGAAAACTCTGAATGGCATGAGGTTGACACTGGCTCCAAAGTCGCATAGAGCTTTTCCAAATTCACATGGTCCAATTGTAAAGGGATAGTAAAGCTACCTGGATCCTAGATATTCGGAGGAATGGAATGTTGTACGACTGCGGAGCACTCATTTGTCAGTGCTATGGTGCCCAAATCCTCCATCTTCCTTTTATTTCAGAGGATTTCCTTCATGAATTTTGCATATGTGGGAATTTGAGTCAGAGCCTCTACAAATGGGATGTTGATGTGTAGCTTTCTGAATACCTCTATGAATTTTCCAAAAATGGTGATCCAGATTCCTTTGCTTCATCCTCTCTAGAAAAGGTAATGTAGGCTTGAATGGTTTGATGACCTCCTTTCCTTTGCCTAGTTAAGACTCCGATGATGGATTTTCGAATGAAGAAGGGTATGAAACTATACATTTGTTGTCAGCTGGAAGTATAGGTGCAGTTGAATGTGCTGGTTCCTGCTGATAAAGATTCCTTCCACTTCATAGAGTGATGGAATGGGCCTCCTCCCTTGGGTTCTTCTCGGTGTTTCCTGGTAGTGTACTAGGCTACCTCCCCGAGATCCATTTTTCTAATTGGCCAATTTGGTTCTCAAGGCCTCGAATATAAGCCTCATGGTTCTGAAATCGGGTCTCAGTAGTAGAGATAAATTTCGTCAGAAGATCCTCTAACCTGGAGGTATTCTCTTGCTGATGTGGTTGTGCAGCTGGTGGAGGTGGTTGCTGCCTTGGCTGCTACGGGTGAGGGTTTTGATACCCTTGATTATGGTAGAAACCCTGCTAATTCTGTTGTTTCCTTGGGTATGGGTTCTGATATTGGGGCTGACTTTAGCCAGGTGGTCTCTGGGGCAGAGGGTTCTGCTGCTGTTGGCCCCAGCCTGTGTTTTGATTATCCCGCCATGTCGGGTTCTTGTATTGTGGAAACTGGTTCGACCCTCTTTTTTGAGCAACATAGCTCACCTCCCTTGTCGAAGGGTCGACTAAAGGTCCCAGGCATTCTCCTAGTATATGGTTGTTACCACAGTCACCACATGCTATATGGGTCACCGCATTGACTTGAGATGCACCCTTGAGATTCAGTGCATCGATATTTTTAGATACTGCATCCAACTGGGCAGCAAGCATGGAAATAGCATCAATACTGTGCATACCTCGTTTTTGGGACCCCACTCAGAATTCCACTGGAAGCTGTTAGCAGACATATCTTCCAGTAGTTCGAAAAGTTCTTCGGAGGATTTTTTCATTACCGTACCTCCAGCAGCTGCATCCACCATAGACTTTGTATTTGTTATCAACCCACTATAGAAGGTTTGGACTTGCATCCAAATTGGAAGTCTGTGGTGTTGGAATTTACGTAACATCTCCTTGAAGCGCTCCCATGATTCGTACAATGACTCTGATTCGTGCTACTGAAAGTTGTGGATCTCATTCCGTAGGGTTACCGTCTTCGATGATGGGAAGTATTTGGATAGGAATGCCTGGGATAGCTCCTCCTAGGTGAGAATAGATCTTTGTGGAAACCCTTTGATCCAGTATTTCGCCTTGTCCCGTAGAGAGAAAGGGAACATGCAAAGATGAATGGCGTCCTCAGAAATTCCATGGTACCTGAATGTATCGCAGATCTCCAAAAAATTGGAGAGATGGGCATTTGGGTCTTCACTGGGCAGGCCGCCGAATTAAACAATGCTCTAGATCAGTTTCATGATAGCAGGCTTGATCTCTATGTGTTGGGCCTGTACCGGAGGACGAACGATGCCCGTATCAGCTCCGTGGATTGATGGAAGGCTGTACTCCATGAGAGTACAACGTGGAGGTGGCTCCGGTGGAGGGAGAATCGGCAGGTACTGTTGGTCCTGAGGGGCGTAGTATGGCCCCTAACCTTGGTTGAAATATGGAATCCACTCTGTTTTGAATTGTTGGAGCTGCATTGGGCCATGTGGTGGAGCAAGAGGGGCTTGCTAGTTCTGGTTTTCATCCGGACCTAACTGTTGTCCATCTCCTTATAAAGTAGCTGGATTTCCTTCCTCGTTCTGTGCCGTGGGGTTGTTTTGATTTTGTTCAGCCATGAGTGTTTGTTGACACCTCAAAAATGTCCGTTCGATCTCCGGTTCAGTTGGGAAAAACCCTGATGAATCAGTGCTCTTGGAACGTGTGAGGTGGCCACTCATACACCAACAGACTTGCACAAAACAAAACAAACTACCAAGCGTAAATGAGGAAAATAAAAGATAAATAAAAATGGGATTAGGAAAGAAATTTTTGGGAATTTTTAATTTTTATTTTCACTTAATTAATTACTAATGAAACTAAATTTTAGCACTTAAACCGTCAGGTCCCTGGCAACGACGCCAAAATTTTGTCGGTCCTTTTACCGAAGGTATGTTATCTGTGCCTCAAATTGATATTACCCACTCTTAAACTTAGTATAGTGCAAGTGTGGGGTCGATCCACATGAAACTTGGTACGATCGTGAATTCAATTGAGTTTAGAATTAATTCGGTGAGTTATGCTGAATTTAGAGTGGATTTTCTTGTTTGGGATTATTGAAGCTGTTTTGTTTACTTGAAATAATATTTAACAATTTAAGAGAAAAAAACAAGTGAATTTTTGATGTATTTAGCCCGAAAAAGAGCGTATTGGGGCTATGCTGATTATGGATATTTAATGCGGATTTCTTATATGGTTGTGTTGTTCATGATAATTCAACATTATGGATCTTATTAATGACAAGATTCCCTTGGTCCGATTGATTTTGTCTTGGAATTGACGAAATTTGACTCCTTGGTCTGGTAGTCAGTGTTTCACAATTATTACTTTCAGTTTAGTCCATTTTTGAATCGATGAATCCCTTTAATGATCATGAAAGCATTCATCATTATTCTTCTTTGAAGTCCCTGGAAATTATGCCCTTGGTTCGGATCAGAATTCTCAGTAATATTCAGAAATATTTAAATAATAATAAGAAGAATTTAGAAGAACAAACACAACCTTACAAATCAAACAAACATACAAACTTCTTTCATATTCCACATCCGCAACACAAGGGGTGTTTATTTACGCGTATAGGACATAATGAAAATAACACCTTCGATACCTTTAGTGGTTATCAGACAAGCTTCGAGGAGAGGCGTCGGAAGGTGGAATGCCGGAGTAGTGATACCCCGACGGCTCGGGAGGAATGGTAGCAGAAGTTCCCCCCTCTTCAAGTGTTCTGGATCTCTTTAGTCTGGAGGCCAAGGCCTCTATTTATAGAAAAATAAAGTACACGACATGTATAAAAGTACATGCGGTGTAGTCTTGTCAACTCGCTTTTGCCGCGGGTTTTCTTCAGTAGGTGGCCAGCCACGCCGTCTTTGACTCACACGGCATCAGCGGCCAGTTAGTGTCCAGTACACGGCGTGTAGCACCGTCACACATGGTGTGTAATCCCTAGAAAGCGCCACCAACCACATCTAGAAGCCGGTACACGATGTGTATTGGCAATCCACATGGCGTGTAGTCTCTGGCTGGTGACTTGGGCGTGTACTCCCCATTTTGATCCGTGTCCCCGTCTGAATGTACATGACATGTATAAAAGTACATGCAGTGTAGTTGAAAAATTTCCACATACTTCCCTTGATTTGTGTATCTTTGTCAGAAACTTCCTGAGAATAAACAGAATCACTAAAATCAAAGAATATGTTCATGAAATATCAGATATTTTCTGAAAACACAATTTATGAGAAAAAAACAAGTGAATTTTTGATGTATTTAGCAGGAAAAAGAGCGTGTTGGGGATATGGTGATTATGGATATTTAATGCGGATTGCTTATATGGTTGTGTTTTTCATGATAATTCAACATTCTGGATTATATTAATGACAATATTTCCTTGGTCCGGTTGATTTTGTCTTGGAATTGAAGAAATTTGACTCCTTGGTCCGGTAGTCAGTGTTTCACAATTCTTACTTCCAGTTTAGTCCATTTTTGAATTGATGAATCCCTTCAATGATCATGAAAGCATTCATCGTTATTCTTCTTTGGAGTCCCTAAGAATTATTCCCTTGGTCCAGATCAGAATTCTCAGTAATATTCAGCAATAGTTAAAGAAGAATAAGAAGAATTTAAAAGAACGAACACAACCTTACAAATCAAACAAACATACAAACTTCCTTCATCTTCCACAGCCCCAACACAAGGGGTGTTTAGTTACACATATAGTACATAATGAAAATAACACCTTCGATACCTGAAGTGGTCATCAGAAAAGCTTTGAGGAGAGGTGTCGAAAGGTGGAATGGTGGAGTAGTGATACCACAATGGCTTGGGATGAATGGCAGCAAAAGTTCCCCCCTCTTCAAGTGTTCTGGCTCTCTTTGGTCTAGAGGCCAAGTCCTCTATTTATAGAAAAATAAAGTACACGGCGTGTATAAAAGTACATGTCGTGTAGTCTTTTCAACTCGCTTTTGCCGTGGTTTTTCTTCGGTAGGTGGCCAGCCATGCCGTCTTTGACTCACACAGCGTCGGCTTCCAGTTGGTGTCCAGTACATGGCGTGTAGCGCCTCTACAGATGGTGTGTAATCCCTAGAAAGCACCACCAAATGCATCTAGAATCCGATACATATCGTGTGTTGTCAATCCACACGACGTGTAGTCTCTGGTTGGTGACTTGGGAGTGTACTCCCCCTTTTGATCCGTGTCCCCGTCTGAATGTACACGGCGTGTATAAAAGTACACACCGTGTAGTTGAAAAATTTCCACAGACTCCTCTTTATTTTTGTATCTTTGTCAGAAACTTCCTGAGAATAAACAGAATCACCAAAATCAAAGAATATGTTCATGAAACCTCAGATATTTGCTGGAAACATGTTTTTATTTTCAATAATATATATGAAAATTTATACACAAATCGGGTGCATCAATGACATATGTGATTGATCTACCATTTAAGAGAATGGATATCATCTCACCATTTTAATATACTCTCATGTCCCATACAAGAAATACTTGAGAGATTATGTCATGTTACATTTGTATCAATTCTTCTGTTGAATTATTCCTACTTGTATTTTTCAATACTATGTCAGTATATGTATGATTGGAAAAGTCCAAGTAACGATTTGATCTACCTTAGTAGATACTGTTCCCTAGAACTTAGGTTGCTACATTAAGTCAATCACTATAGAATTACTTTTATCCTAGTCTTAACTAACCATACGACCAATATCTGTTTTCTATATGTTGCTGAACTGGTTTCATTTGGAAAGAAATGGTGTTCCCACTAACATCTTGTAGACACATGGAAAAGTTTCATTTCAAATGAATGTTCTATGATCATGTTGATTACTTCAATCTTTATATGGGTTTCAGTAACTTACAACCTTTATCATCATTCTGTTACATGAACACCCCTTTTGGTTGCTTCATATAGACACTTTCCATGAATGGTGATCATGATGTCCAATTATCAATAAAATTATCACAGATAATAACCATGGAAAGTAAAATTCTAATGGATTTGGGCATACCGACATGGTGTAATCAATCGAGCCTTATTGGTGCTTCACTTGTACCACTCATGTATTATCTCTCTTGAATACCCACCGCAGTATTCAAAATAATAATTCCCTTTGAAATTTGATACATGGAATCCATTATTAAATTTTAATTGATCATGTCAATCTTATCTAATTTCTATATACTTATCACTTTTATGAATTATTATTCACAATGAATAATTTATCACCGACCAGGGTGAATATAAAAAAATCACTATGGGTTTAACCTTCCTATGTAGTACGTGTCTCTGGATCATTCCTATTCCATATTCACTTATGGAACTAGTTCATATGCCAACTATTTGTGCATCTTTAAAATTGAATATACCTAATAAAATACTACTCCCACTATCTCTAATAGATATGTGTAACCTTATATTGAAATTTAGTGTGTCACTTGAATACCACTTTTATATCTTAGGGATTTTTATTTAATATCCTAAGAAACCATTAGGATAATTACTTGATGCACAATGTGTTTAGATTGATGAAAGTTTGTTTATATCCTAACAAAATCTTTGAATATAAACACATGTCCTATTACATAATGGATTTCCATCATACTTTGACTCGTATGATATCCATTTTTCATTTTTAGTTGGCATATTGGTTATCAGTATTCTCCATTATTTTCAAATAACCTCTTGAAATATGATGGAAGTTACTAGAGGTTGTAACATTGATACTACTTGCATCATAACTTTTATGTATAAAATGTGCATTTCGGAATTTCTCTATGCTATATTTTCTTGATCTATGTGAACATGTAAGACTCTTCATTGATCCTCTTTATTAGCGCCAATATCCTGATGTAGATAAGATAATGTGCATTTAGGAATTAATCCATGATAAATTATCATGAATGATGAATGCTTTCTTAATATATTCTCCGGCATGACAATTTAAAGCAACTCATATATTTTGACTATGCTTATACTTCACTATCACATTCCTTAACTACTTAAATGAATCTTATGAAGTATCTTTACCACTATCTTCCCATTAGAATAGTTCATGATCACATTTTTAAACTAATTCCAAAATATTTGTGACATACCTTTATTTATAAAGGTTTCTTGGTCCAAACTAAATACATCAATAATACTATAGGTGTTTAGTTGTGTTGAGACTAAATATCAAACTAGGTATATCCTTGATGTATGCTTTTTGTTTTACTGGACAAAGGTCTATATTTCCACAACAAGGTAAAATTCTTACATTTTATATTCTTCATGTATTACCTATTATTCAAGTATCATTGAACTATTGATTATGTATAAGACACAAAAAACAACATTATTTCCTAAACTTGGAATAATATTTCCTTGTGTCACACACATGAGATAAATGTTTTGATAATACTCAATGAAATTCCAACTAGAATCATTACCTTGGCAATTAGAAGTCATGTACTTATCACCACTAAATTAAGAATCAACCTTTCTCATCTGCTTGGAAAATACACTTGACTTCTTGTAATGTTTTCATACTTACTTGGTTACTATATTTAAATACACATATGTGAAAGGAATACTGTAATTAATATCCAATAAGTAAGATCAAAACATTAATTTTATATGATGAATATTCTTGAAGAATCAATATCTTTCTTATTCAATTCAGTTCATTGTGTTTTAAACTTCTATAAATTTATTTGGTAATATGTGATGAAAATAACCTCTTATTTAATAACCAACCTCTATTCTTTGAATAAAATGATGGAGGTGCCTTTTGAATAACTTTCCAATTTATTTTTTACCTTTTCTTCCAATATATTTTCCATAAGAACTAAAGATGACACTTTCTTTAATATTTTTATTGCTTGACGAACCTTTCCTAAAAGGTAATGAAGTGTTTACACCATCCTATTAGTTTTTTAAACTTAAAAAACACTAGATTAATTGGGTGAAAATGGTATAGGAAAGGGATCCATTGAAAGATCATGAAATTTATTTCACCTTACACATAACCAGTGTAGTTATCACCCATTCATATCTTGCTTCACCTTCACCTTGGAAACTTCTCAGAGATGAGAATACATGTTCTTATCATCCATGAACTAATGTAGTTAAAACAACTAACATTATAAATTGATGATAACATTATGAAATAACCATCATATTCTTCATACATGAGTCTCTTATAAGCAATTTTACACCCACACTTCTTGAGGTGGCATAACAGGTAGGGACACCGACACCTTGAATTTCCTATATCATAGTAGTGTGTGAAAGTGCATGTACTACTTGGAAATTAGTGATGGTTTAGAAATTTACTTTGTCCAAATGTTATCACAATATTACTTTTTATAACTTTTCATTTTTAAATTTTTTATCAGATTAGTACTTCTATCTTGATTATAGATTTTGACATTATTTATTATTTTAATCATTAAATGTATCCCACTATTTTATCGAATTCTAGGAACTCTCTAAGCCAGAATCGTAATAAAATGTCTCTTGAGTATTCTATTATTAAGGATCCTTGAACCTCACCTCATATTCTACAAGATATGGCTATGCCACTGCTTGTGGGGTTCAAGGTAGGATTTTGACTGGCCAACTATATTAACTCATGGTTCCCTGATCTGTTGGGCAAAGTTCGAGATTCTAAAATTGTAACTTGATTTACTCAATGATTTCCTCCAAAATGGTAGCAAGTTAGTTATAGATAATCTTTACTACCACTTTAATTAAGTCAACCCACCACTCTCATAAAAGATTCCCGGTAGTAATAGTCACCCTCAAGTATGGAAAGACGAGCACCCCAAACTCCCTGTTTTGCCCAAATTTGAATGATGGATGGAATTTATGACTAAATATTTCTTTAAGGGTTTTTCTGTTTTTCTCTTGAAGAATGTAATCCATTTCTATTAATCTTGTTCATATATGTTATCGCGTTCACAACTGAACATTAATAGAAAAAACACGTAGCTTCTTTATGAATTTTATTATTTGTTATTTTATGTATTTTTGCACTTTTATAAAATGAATAAAATAATAAACAAGTTCCTTAAAGAAAACTAATACCTAAATGGTCATGAGCATCCAAAACGACCTAGGGGAATCTTACCTGAGTTGTAGCTTGAATCTCGATTCAGCTCACCCACATCTTTTATGTCTGCTTCTCGTTTGGAGTAACGCATTGACTTGGCATTATCTGCGTCTTACATCATATTCGTTAATGCACACTGCCTCATGTTGGTGGGGTCTAAGTCATGCACCATCTTCATCCAAGGTACAAAACTAATCACACACAAATGAGAGGAACTAGGGATGTAATGTAAATTTGATATAAAGGACACACAATCCCTTATAAAAATTGAATAAAAATTAAAGACGATACGTAGACCACCATATAACCAATTATAATTATCGAACGTGGTTAAAATAGTTAATTAAATAAAGGAATATATACATTGTTCGGGTCATTTCTCATGATCGGTGATGAGTAAATTGAAACATGATAAGAAAATTAAATTTCAATAAATAAAGTATGATAGATTTAATTAATTAAATTAATTAAATAATTAAAATAATTTAATTATAATTATTTATGCTAATTAATTTAATTTTAATGCCAAAATTAAATTTATGAATTAATTTAATTTAATTACAAGATTAAATAAATTTTTTTCCCTCGGTAATAAAATTATTAGTTGAAAACAAAATTAATAATTTAATTAATTTAACTTGAAAATAAAATTAAATAAATTAATTAAATTAATATTGGTTACTCTGGCCCTGAAACCCTACTCTGGACCATTACGAGTCATCCCGAACCTACACAGACCCGTAATGGGCTGAGAAAACCTTGTGTTGACCTATAGGGCCAGACAAGTCCTCCCTGACCGATTCTGAGTGGGGTAGACCCACCTAGGTCTCTATCTGAGAAAAATGGATCCACTAGAACCTAACTTGGGCACCTCTCACTCATGGAAGCTAGGAAAAGTTCGATAGGGGCCCAAAAATGGCAGATCTGGTCGATTGGAAGTTCTTTGCTAGTAGATCTGGACTACTCCAGATTTTGGAGTGGCAAACAGAGACGATATGGTGGAGCTGTGGCCTTTAGTGAAAAGGTGCGACCCTAATGTGTACTGCGGTGGTCGATCCTCATGCTGCGAGGGTGGATACGTCCCGAGCGGAGGCCTTAGCTGATCATGACCAGTGAAGAGGGGGCACCTTGGGCTACTATATGGGTTGTAGAGAAGGCTAGTAGCTAGACTTAGTTGATAGGAGGGTGACGACACAGGTGCAGATCCAAACGAGGGGCGGTGGTGCACCAAGACAACCCAAGAATGAAAGAGGTGGCATGCGGTATTCGATCTAGGAAGGAGGGGCGAGATCTTCCAGGAGGATGGAAGGGATGGCCGACGAAGCTCCTATGGGAGTGGGATGCTATGGTCCAACGCAGTCCATCTCACAACGCAGGTGGGGCGGTGATGAACTAGTGCATTGTAGGAGGTGGGAGGGAGCTTGGGGTGAGGTGGATGACCATTTGGCCCCACTCAAAAGACAATCCCATTGTTTTTTATTGAGTTGAATGGTCGAGACGCCTGGGTGTAAGTGGGAGAAGACCCACTTTTGGGTCTTCCCACATTTAACAAAAAAATCATTAGGATAACATAATACCCTTTGGATAATAATAATAATAATAATAATAATAATAATAATAATAATAATAATAAAATAATAATAATAATAGTTTTAGTATTTCACAATTATGTGAAATGGGTGGCCACAAATCACTATTCTGACCACCATCACAGTTCCATAAAAAAAATTTCATCGAAATTGGATCCGATTAGATCAATTTTAGTACCTGAAAAATATCCATAAAATATGCGGTTGATCTGATTCAAAATATTAAATTGCTATAATTTTGTCATTCCAGATCAGATAGACGCATGATCAGATCCATTAGGACTGAATTGAAGCTCTATACTTAATTTTAATGCAAATTTATTTTTCTTTTGACCCATAAAATTTATGCGGCTTCTTTAATACTAATTGAAGGTACCAGGGTGCTTAGTGGAAGCCAATGGGCTGGGAATTTTAAAATTTTTCCTCATCAGGATGATGAGACTTGTCATCTCTAACAATCCGAGCCCCAGTACAGTCCATTGATCTTTCATAAATTAAAATATAAAATAAAATGAAACCGAAAACATACATGTTTTGATGGATAGTTTTTAAAAAGTATCAAATAAATCATAATGTGTTTTCTCAGTATTCACTAGGTCGATTGTCCATTTTATTATAATTGATGTTAATTTTAAATAAAAATATGAATTTTGTGTCATAACAGTCACACGATGGGTCATATTGAGCTAAGAATGATTCTTACATGTCTCAAATGACTTATGGATCATTTTCCTAAAGTATTAAAACAACTTGAATGCATTTTCTTGTTTTTGAGTGTGTAAGTTGTCTTTTTTACTAAAATGTAATTTTAAACTCAAAACACACAATTTTGACTCATTATGATCACATAGTGTATCGTTTTGATGTGAAAATGGATTCTACATGTCACAAATGACTTATGAATCATTTTATTAAATTCTAAAGAAAATCCAAGCGTGTTAGATTGGTTTTTATTGAGTGACACTTTTTGAACTAAAATGATGATTTTAAACTGATAATGGAAACTTTCAATCATACCGGGAAGATCATGTATTGTATTTTGGTGTGACTAATCCTTACAAGTCAAAAATGAATTATGAATCATTTTTGTAAAGTAACAATACATTCCAAATGCATTTGATTGGTTTTAAGTTGGCCACTTGTCCATTTTACAAAAATTGATGTCAATTTTAAATACAAATACACACTTTGAGTCATATCAGTCACATTATGGATTGTAATGATGCGTGGATGATTTATAAAAATAAAAAATGACTTATGTGTATTTTTCTTAAAGTTTAAAAACAATCCAAATGAGTTTTCTCAGTTTTGAGTATGTTAGTTGTATTTTTTTTACTAAAATGTCATTTTAAACTGAAAACACACAATTTTGACTCATTTTGATCACATCGTTTATCGTTTTGATGTGAAATTGATTCTTACACATTAAATATGACTTATGAACCACTTTACTAAATTATCAGGAAAATATGAGTGTGTTTGATAAGTTTTCAATGAGTGAAACTTTTTGAATTGAAATGTCAATTTTAAACTGACAACAGACACTTTCAGTCAAACTAGGCATATCATGTTTCAGATTGTGTTGCATATGATTCTTACATGTCAAAAATTAATTATGGAGAGTTTTCATAAATTATCAAAAAAATCCAAATGCGTTTCCTCGGTTTTGAGTAGGTAATTTTTCCATTTTACTAAAATTGATGTCAATTTTAAATAAAAATATGTACTTTGAGTAATACCGGTGATATAATGGGTTAGATTGAGGTATGGATAATTCCTACACATCCCAAAGTCTCAAAAAATTCCAACTATAAATGTTATCATGATATCCATTTACTTTATTTGTCAAACTGTCAACACTGCATGAGCAGCTTCGAAAAAACCCCCACAGCTTGAAATAATAGAATTTACTCGTATAAGAAAACAATAATTATTTGAATAATACTAAAAAAACAAATTAAACATAAATATAAATTAATAAATTAATTATATGGATAATTATTTCACTGTGAAAACATCAATATTACATATGTGATTAATTAATGGAAATAACTTGAAGGAAAGTGATAAATGTCAACATTGTAGGGGTGAAAGGTTTTGAGGGAGAAGAATTTTGTAAAAGTTTTGGTGCAAAAAGACATGAAATATGGATAGATCACCCCAATTTGAACAAAAGAATCCACATGTATAAGAAAAAAATTATTATATGAGTTATACTAAAAAAAATAAATTAGACATAAATATGAAACAATACATTTATTATATGGACAATGATTTTACTGTCAAAACATCGAGATTACCTTTGTGGTTGATTAGTGGTAGTGTCATTTCTCCTCTAGAAAAGGTAGTTGAGGTAACTTGGAGGAGAGTGATAAATGCAATACTGCAGTAGTGAAATTGTTTTTTGGGGGAATAATTTTTTAGAAGTTTTTGTACAGAAGGACATGAAAGATGGAAAAACCACCCCAAATCGAAAAAAATCCACCTATATAAGAAAACAATTATTATGTGAGTAATACTAAAAAAAATAAATTAAACATAAATATGAAACAATACACCAATTCTATGGATAATGATTTAACAATGAAAACATCAAGATTACCTCTATGATTGAGTAAAGACAACATTATTCCTCTTTCTACAAAGGCATGAAAGATGGAGAGAAATATTCTAAAATAAACGAACTCTTCAAGGAATGATGAAAATTAAATCAACGTTCCATTATATAGTTTTTCAGTAAAATAGAGAAAGTGTATCATAAAATTACCTTTACCCCTTTAAAAAGGGTTTTCTTTATTATAGTTTTTTCTTCTGAGGTATTGGTAATATCATCATGTTCAGAAGGCATTGTCTGCATGAGTAGTCAAAAATTTAATTTAGATAATGTTAATGCAGTAGAGAAAATATAATATTATGAGAAAAAACATAGTATATTAAAAACAATTTTACCTTCTCATTGAACTGTATTTATTTTTTAAAGGTTTCAGAGATTTGGTTCCTCTATCGAGAATCCAAATCCCCTCTTTTTGGTCCCCTATAATGTACAAGACATTGTCTGCATTGGGACTAGAATGAATTGATTTTGATCTCCCAAAAAAAGGGTCATCCTCGATTGAATTTTCATCTGACTTCACATTTGGTTTAGTGTGTAGTAGAAAAATTGACCAATTATTGTTTTTTGGGATAGAGACATAAAATAATTACATTACTTCTGATGCCATCATGAATTACTCTTCTTTTTCCCCTTCCATGTTGAAATTACCCTTCACGAAGCCCAATTTATCAACTTACACTGTAATGATATTTTCAACTCATTTAAAATGGAAAATTAACACTTGAAATTTTTTATAATCCAAATTTAAAACTATTCAATAATTCCAAAATATGACATATTTTCATAAATTGGATTTCTATTCTTAGAACCAGTTATGTGAATCGCTTCAGCCACAAGCATAACACAACTGTTTTGTACCATACTAAAATTATCGTGTTCTTTTTTATATAACACATAACCATTTATTACAAAACCAGTGTAAGATATAACATTTTCATTTGGTCCTCTTGCTATCCATTGATGTCATTCGATAATTGAATTCATATTTTCAGATTACTCCTTATAAATTTGATCTCAAAACCATCTTATAAACTTTTGATTATGTGTTTTTGATATCCATCCTACAACCCTTAATGGATTAAAATATCTAATAATTTCTTTGTGGGATTCAATATTTGGATAAATATCTTCACTATTATGTAAAATATAAAGGCACACTTGCTCCCACTCTTTCAAGGTAATTGTAACAACATATATTTCAAAAATCCATTCTCCCATAAGACATTCATTGTAACGAGACTTTGGGAGAAAAGTTTTGTCAACATATGATATGCAATTGGTACAAACATCAATATCTTCTTCAACAATATATCATTTTTCAATGCAACCTTCTAGCCGACTTCGATTATTGACACACCCTTTCAAAATCTTCAGATATCGTTGTTGACATTATTTTTTATAAAGGAAGGAAAAATAATTATGAATAAGCTATTTGGATATCTTAAAGTAAGAGAAAATGATGAAGGAAGTGAAATAGTTTAAGGGACTTATGCGGTACAGCTACACATCAAACATCCAGTGCAGGTTCTGTCCATTCAGACCAATGCATAGCCCATACTGTGAGAACCTATACTGGGGACCTACGTTGAAGGCCTATGTGACAACATAATTTTTTCACCCCTACATGGAAGATCAACAATGTGAAGCTACACCGAAGACCTATGCAACTGATCTCCATTCGACCAACCCCCTCCTTGCCTATAAATAGGACCCTTGGTCTCCCCATTTTGTAGACTGAAAAAGTTGGAAGAACTCCTGAATCTCCCATTGCGTAGCTATTTCACTCAAGTCACCAAAATTTCCTTAGGTATATCTATAAAAGTACGAGAGGAAAGAATTATATGGTATATGAAAGATCAATATCCTTTCATAGTTTTAAATACAAAACATCTGATTAGTGACCCTCCTTCCATAAGAATAAGTCATCTACGCATAGTCTTTTCCTTAAGCAAGGACCTGCACAGGATGAATATAAGTACATCAAGTGACTCTCGGGGTGATTAAGCTAAAAACTAACCCAAGTTTTGTTGTACCTAGTCCATTTACCAAGGAATATAAAGCTCTCATAGGCTAATACTTCCTGTGTTAATCATTTTTTAGTTCCTCCTAAGACCTGTGCGGTACACTTACATGGTACACCTATGTGACATACCTACATGAAGGACCTGCGTAGACCACCTATGAAATCCATCTTTAAAGGCCTCTTTTAATCCACCTGTGGAGGGTCCTCTCCTTCCTTGGATACCTTGTATGAAAGGGACCAAGTTGAAACCTCCACCAAAACCTCATAACCTACCAAACCTTTTGGAAATACACAACAATGTGTCTCCCATTTGGGTTTTTATTTCCATAGTCAGAGGTTTACCAAATTTTTTTATAAGGGAGTCATGATCATTGGGGCGTCTGTAGGTTTTTATATCTAAAATCACATGGACCCTTACCCCATATATGGTGTTAGTAAGTTCCTAGTTTGGAGGATTAGGGTTCGGCCCATGTCCCCCCTTCTCGTCTTTAAGACTCAGAACCTCGGGTCCCTAGTAGGGAAGGTAAAATTCACGCGTGCATTTACTTTTGACATAGGGAATGATATCCTCCTTCCACTACATGAACAATTTTAGGTAATCCCTCCTAGATTAATCCCCTAGACTTTTCAGATGGACCTAATGACCTTCACTTTCATTCTACATTGAAAGGTTCATTGCTCCGCGCCCTCATCCACCATCGCCTTGGATTATTTTTCTGTAGGCCCAACCTCTTCCATCAGTGGAGGAGAAAGTGTGTGGTTTATTGAATCTTTCACATCCTCTTGTTTCTCACACCGAGCATAACTCACATAGGCTTAAAGTTTTGTTATGATCACACATCCACACAATCCACCTCACTTATTAAACAACGAGAACTCCGATTCCAACCATAATTTGGATATATAGGAAGCCTTCACCCAGGGCCCGAGCTAAATGGAAGTCCTCCTCAGGAGTCCAAACCTATTTCCTTTAATCCAGGTTTCCTCTCTAGGAGTAAGACCAAAATTATGTCCCCATTGAATCTCTATGAGTTAAGACATATCTTGTGGACCTTGTTACAAGGGCATCCTCTTTAAGAGTAAGAACCATCCTATTTCTCTCAAAGGGACATACTCCCCTACAAGACTTACCAAACTACGTGGGATTTGTTTCCTATATAAGTGGGATACTTAGGAAGCCTCCATGAGGTTCAAAACCAACACTCTGAATCAAACCTGTTCTCTCTAGTCCACATTCCCAGTAGGGTATAATCCAACTTGGAAGTCATAATAACAACCAAATAATCTATAAGTAGTATATGAGAATATACAATTGATGGATAACCTAGAATTCATGCATATATCTCCATTTATGAACAATCATTGAATATATACTAATGATTTTAAATTCCACACATGCAAAAGCAATTGATTTCAAATTTCTAGGGAAACCTATATTATGCTTGTTAAATTAATGAAAAAATATTAAATCTATAAGAGAGTCCCAGAGTGAGAAATAATTCCCACCAAAATGGTGTGATGAGCCCAACCTCCCATTATCTCGACCAATGTGAGTTCTTAAGAGTTTTAGGTCAAAATACTTAATGAACGTTTGCCTTTGGAAAGAAGGTCCCCTTTAGATACAGAACTGTTGGGTGTTTTCGGTTCCATAAATAAATTCTATGGAAACCACCAAGAAGTAGTGATTCCTAAACAGAACTCACGTTCCAAGGGAAACAAAAATAGTGAACCCGACGTGAATCCTTAACCAAGATGATAATGTTACCCATCTATTAGGCCCCTAACAATTGATAAAAGAGGGCGAGATAAATGAATCAATCATGCATGTGTTCATCTAAAATATAAAAATTTACTGGAGTTCATTGTTTGTATTTGTTATATATACATGCACTTTCTTTCAAGGAACTCCCTTTATTCCAAACGGATTCCTTCAAGTTTTCACCCTTGAATGCCCCGACTGCTGCTCAAGATGGACCCTTGTTTGCTTAGAGGACGTCATCACCAACTCAATATCTTCAACACTAGGTCTTTAATTCATTGGTCTGAGAGTTCCATAAACATGGTACTATACCATCTTTGGAGGATTCCTAACAGGCCCTCAAAATAAAGAATAACACCCGACCATCCAGTCAATTATGACCCGTGGTTCAGAAGAAAATGGTTCCAACCACCATCTTCAACCGTTTCAGGAGTTTATCCCCGGAACACAATCATCAATCCCTCCCCTATTCTAGAGAGGTAGACCAAGTGGCCAATCATAGACTCATCCCGAATACACAAGGGTACTTAATGAAGGATACTTCCTATAATCAACACCACCAATGTCATGGGGTAGCTAACACTCAACAAGATGAGGGTGTTATCTTCGGCTGTTCATCCCAGGTCCCTCAGACCCGAGCACGCAAGACAAACCACTGGGGAAAAATAGATGTCCAACAAGGAGAATGTTATAACCTTTTACCCTTCTGGATAATTCCATCAACCCAATTTGTTGGCAAACAGTGAATGGGCACATAGACCCCTCTTCCTTAACTTCGTTATCTAGAAGACTCGTCTAGCAACATTCAAGGAAGCCTGTCAACCAAATGTGGTAAAAACTTGTAAGTAGGGACATAAACCTTCCTATACTCACCAAGCCTGTCAGTAGTATCATCTATTAGTATTTAAATAAGTACATCATCCATGCTTAATGACAAACATTCAGCATGCATATACCCCTGCTAGCATCAATTGGGCCTACCAATAGTCTTGTTTAGTAGTACTCGGAAAGTCAGTTGGAAAGCTCTGATGACAATCCTTGGGTAGTCTTAACTCTCTACCCCCATGTACAACCACTTTTAGTATCCATTTATAGGAATCATAGGATAGGAGTAGTTATATACACATACTCCAAATACATAATGAACATATATTCCCGTTTCAGCCGTTCAAGTCACCAAACACATTTTGGAAATATGAAAAGGGCAGGCACAAATTCCTTCCCATATCATGGAATATTTTCTAGAATATCATAATGAAAACTTCAGAAGTACTAAAGGGATGAACAAATAATTATGTTCCCACACCTGGGATGAATAATCAGCATGCAATCCTAGAGCAGATACATACCTCTTTTCTAGTTCATGAGGGTTATGGGGCATACTCCCCCACATCATACGGACAACCTGATTGAGCATATATAATTGTTCCAATTAGAGATAATTGGTTTATTCTAAAAAAAATTACAAATAAGTAACATACACCTTCTCATGATAATCAATTTTTCTAGAAAGTGGCCCCAACTACGTATAAGAGAGTGTCTAAGAAAAATTCTCACCAAGCATAGTTGGAGAATCAAGAGTCGATCTGCGATTTGGATCCTCTTAAGGATAGAGTTATCGAAGACCTCATACATTTATCTATTGAATCTCAACATCCTACCCTACCATTAACAAATTATGAGAGTCATATCAGTAATTTTAAAGTTTCTTATAGGACACTTCATTATGAAGGCTTGCTTCATGAAAATTTGGTCAATCTAGAGAACCTATCTCTGGATGAGAGCTAGGAAAACCCTCCAAGTGTCCAGAAGAGAAATGATCAAGAGGATTTATCCCTTGATATAATACACCATAGTGGTCCTCCCCATGATGGTATTATCTACAGAAGTTCTCTCCATAGTAGTGTTTCACATTTTCAAGAAAATTATTCAACTAACAATGTAGTGATGAGAAAGCGCTCATATCTTAAGGAACTTGCAAACATACGTCCAGTAATATCTGATTCCTTGTTACTAGTAGGTGAAATAATTTCTCATCCAGAAGATAGCCTATGGAGACAGTCATTCTATGAACCTCCCTTGGGTCATTTTCCTTCTAATATAGTAGAGTAAATACCAACTGATTCTATTGATTGTGACAAAGCAATCAGAAAGCGTCCTCTTTGGTCAGACCAAGTTGAGAAAACTCTAGTAAAAGATGAAGATGATATGTTTAATATGAGAAAACAGCTGGCTAAGGGTGAAATAATAGTTATGTTATAGCCTTTGACAACCTCTCAATACAACATTTTAGAGATTTTGGAAGAAGATTGTATTCATGATATATGCCTCAACATGTGGAAGACTCTTTTTCATTTGAAAGCCAAAATATTACCTTATGATGAATATCAAAGTCATGTCAAGGTAATAGAAGGGTTGAAATTCCAAATTTACTTGGCATCTCTCCAAGTTTCCTGACATCGAATGACTAAGAAGCAACAATATTCCCTTCAATGTGCATTCCTCAATTCATTAAAGAGGTTGCGATAATTGATTGCGGAAACACCGTCTGGAGTTCATATTAGAGGATGGGGTGCATGTGGAGAATTTTATTTTACTATGATCCAAAATTAGAAAATCCCATTTTTAGTGGTTTCATGAAATGTTATTACCTTAGACTGGCTACAACAAACAAATTCTAGAGATTCTTAGTAAGAACCTGCCTTAATCAATTTTCACCAAATCTTGGCCCAATGAGAGCAAGCTATTGAGATGCTTCTACATCAAGCTTCTGAAAAATTTTACTAGGATTATAACTTGGAATATTTCATCCATTAGATCACAAAAATGTCTTAAATAGAACAATGGTCTTCAGAAACTGGAAATTTAAGTGGGTGCCAGATAATGCACCCATCCAATGTTCAGACCAAAATTCATAAAATCAGAAGAGAAGCTAAGCTGATATCAGCCATATCAGTTCAAGAATCACCCCAAACCATAGGGATGGGGGATTTTTTAACCCAAACATCAGAGTCAACAAACAGGTCCCTAAGTGTTGAGGAAGAAGAACAGGAACAACCCCAACCTATAGGGTTAGGAGATTTTTCACATCCACAATCTCCTCCTCAGCGGAATTATGTTTTCTCCTCATTAGGGAAGAAGCCAAAAATTGAAAGAACAACTGAACTATACATGGATTCCCTTCAGATTAATATCCATCAAAAATTTTCTAGAGAACCAACAGATAAGAGAACAAATTCTCATGGAGAACAAAGAAGAAGATGGCCTTACAAAGACATTGAAAGAATACCATCAATACATTATGAGTTGGTAAATTTCATTAATTCCATTATGGAAGATCCTATAGAAAATGTGTCTAGTTCATTGGAATCATAAGAGTAAGTTACTATTCTTAATATAGTCCGTACCAAATCAAATGAAGGAAGTGTGCATATTAGAAATCAGAGGCTTTCTCAGAATCAAGGAATTCCATCAAATAATCCACTTCCACCTTTTCAAAAGGAAGATAACATGGAGAATGGTAAAGGTCAAACCATGTTCCACCTCCCCTTTGGATAAGGTGAATCTATTTCTCTTGAAGAAATATTTTCCAAAAAAGAGAAAGAAATTAAGGAGTTGAGAAGATTCAATGTAGAGTTACTCTGAAGTAGTATTTCTTCGAGACATACTATGCAAGTAGATCCTTAGTTGGAACTTCTAGTAAAAAATCCTCAGAAAAGAGGGTTTTTTGTAACTACTAAAGTGGATAATGAATTCCAACCATTATATACATAGCTATAATAGGGCCAAACAAATCCTTATAAGCCCGTCCCTATGGATTATCCAAGACAAATAAAAGAATCCCCACCACTATTGGTACTACCAGTTTCTACACCAGTTCAGGCTCCGACTGCTATACCTGTATGGGTCCCAGCTCAACTATATATCCCAAAAATGACTATCCATACCATAAAGTCATTAATGACTCGATTGGAAGCTATGGAAGGATGACACATATCGATACAACTATAAAATAAGGCTTACCCCGAATGGGTAGATCCAATTCCCCCCTTCCAAACTTTTTGAACACCACATTTTCAATATTTAATGGCTTGGGAGATCTGGAGCATCATTTAACGCATTTTGTTTCTCACTATGATATTATGATGGGGACCCTCAAAAATAAGAAGTAGTAAAATTATATTTTTTGTGCAATCACTGCAGGGTCCATCCTTTGTCTAATACACAAGTTTGTAGTCTCGATCAATTACTAGATGGGAAGGCCTCTGTCATAAATTCCTTTTCCAATTCAACTCAATGATTTAGAAGATAATAGTGTTTGATATTATAAACTGAAAACAAAGAGAGAATTAAAGAGTTTCAGATTTCATTTCTTGGTGGAAAGTATTAACATACTCCTTGAATATACCACTCCCTCAACAAGAGTTGCTGCCAATATGTGTGGAAAATAACCATGATTAGTTGTGCACAAAACTAATCCCTGTGAAATACACCAGAGGGTTTTGAGACCCAGCCTCTATTTCTCAAAAAGTAGAAAACTCCATAATAGAGACTAGAACCAAATCTTGAGTAATCCCATCTACTCTGTGAAGGAGAACAGGAAAGGCAGAGGATACTATAGTCACACTCAAGAAAGCACCTATACCTTATTCTACTTCAAACCCCTCATCATACCTTTGGGATCAACCTCCCGAGTGTCAGTAGTAACGACTTCTAGATTAAGATGATAAAATAGATCAAAGTCAGAGATAATTTAAGGAGAATAAAAACAAGGTCTATTATTTTTGAAATGACCTAGCCATTGAATACTTCATTTCAGCTTTGGAAAATAACTTAGTTCAGTTTCTAAGGCCCAATAAACCTAATAATAAAGGAGATAAAGATATTCCAAACTACTTTACCTTTAATAAAATGTTGGAACACCCTATACCAGAGTGTTTTTTCAGTGATCTCTAGAAAAATATGGTGGAATCTGGACAAGTGAAACTAAAATTTATCATTCCAGGTAGAATGTGTTAGTATTACTAATCGAGAGGAAGAATGAGAATGAAATAATGTAAAAAAGCATGAATGCGTAGAAATTTGATGATTGGATGGTTAGAAAAATGATCAATAGAAATCATTCCATTATATGAAAATAGTTGAAACAACCGACTGTGCTTCCTAGCATTTTCGTCGCAACCAAGCCGTCTTCTTCAAAAGATCTATCCTCCAAAGGCCAATCCTCAAGGAAACGACATGGTCAAAAGGATGAAGTGTAGTCAAAAGAAGATGAGCTCATGTTAAGGCTAAAATTATCCCTGAATTTATCAGATTTCATTCCATATGTTTCAAAAGGATGGACACCGGCCACCCAACTACACAATAAGAAACGACCTGTCTGGTTGAATCTTCATTAGATGAGGAGTTGATCTTCGGTTCCGTAAACATTATCCACTTAACAGACCCATATGAAAATGATGATTCTGATTATAAACCTTAATTACATATACATAATTGGGGAATTCTAGGAATAATTCAAGGTCGAGAACACAAGGGAATACATGGGTATTCTAGAAGCTGCTATTTTAATTACACCCCTAGTCGAACCATTTATGCAGTAGAAACTCATGGGAGAGCCCTTCAGTGGGATCAACAAGAACAAGAGAAATCTCCTACACATGACAGGATCAGCCCCAACATGATCATCTTGGAAGACCGATTAGAGGATATACCACCACACTCTCAGTAGGTAGACAGACCTAGTTAGCCTAATCCACAAAGAGAAAAAGTGTTTCCAACTTTTACCTCAAAAAATGGTCCATTTACATCAAAAGCATCGACTTCCAAGGCACCTGCAAAATCGAATCCCCCTGCTAGAAAACATAGACCTTTGGACTAGAAGTATGAAATTTTAAAGCAACTAGAACAAGTACCATCCAAGTTATCAATTGAGGATACTCTGAATGTTTCAAAGGATCTTTAGGAAGCACTTATTGAGGCTTTATCAAGTCTGTTTACGACACTTTCACCGAGGCGCACACATCTTTCTGTGGAGGATTGTTGGCGCCAAAATATTGCACGAAAGGAAGGGACGAAAAAGTAGGCGGGCACGCTGCCTCGCGAAGCACCGATGCGAAGCACCACCGCGAAGCACCCCGAGCAGCGTGGTCGCGTGAAGCTCCAGAGGCGGTAACTCTCCGCAAACGCATTTGACGTTCGTGAGCCCGCTGTGAAGCTCCGGAGGTGGTAACTCTCTGTGAACGCATTTGACGTTCGCGAACCCACCGCGAAGCTTCAGAGGCGGTAACTCTCCGCGAACGCATTTGACGTTCGCGAGCCCGCCGCGAAGCTCCGGAGGCGGTAACTCTCCGCGGACGATGTTGACGTTCGTAAGCGCTCCATGAAGCACCTGAGACAGCACGCGAGTTCTACTTCACGGAACCCCTTCCCTATAAATACTGGACTCCCCCTGAGACCCGGGGACGGACAATCCGACCTTTCGGCTTCTCCTCTCCCGAATCTCGAAGCACCCTTTGACCCCGGGAATCATGAGCTCCGTGAGGTACTTCTACTTCGCGTGACACCTTTGCTTTGTCTCATTTTGAGCCCCTCTTCCGAGAGGGATGCCCTTCGCGAAGCTCAAGGGCATTCGCGAAGGAAGGGGATTCCCAAGGGAACCCGGGCAGCCGCAGAGCATTTATGCTTCGAGAAACACCCAACCTGTACTAGTGATCCCTATGCTAAGGTAGGATCACTACACATCGCGAAGCACACTACTTCGAAGCACTCTTCTTCGCGAGGTACCTCTTCTTCGTGAGGCAGTGCTCCGCGAATACTGTTCCACTTCATGAAGCACCCTCCAATCACACCTACGCCCCATGCTAAGTCCAAGGCACTCCGCTTCGCGAAACACACTCCTTTTCTTGGAAATTCCTCTTCCCGTGAGACCCTCCAGGTTTGCACGATGTGACTTCAAAGTGCCACGGACAATACCACTCGTAGCGTTGCTTCGCCTAATGCTTCTTCGCATAGGCACGCTAACAGCTATTTCTTATTTTCATAGCCACACTAACGTGGACCCCCCGATGGTTCGCTCCACAACCCCCCTTGACCATGGACTTACTGGTACCTTCCCTCCCCCAAGGAGCAAAGGGTACCAGTTATGTAAGTCCTAGGGGTGTGGAGTGAACCCACCTCGTCCAAGCTGTAGGACGTTAAACTGCTAAGCATCACGTCCTCAACACATGACGTTAAACTGTGACCCGACCTCGTGCCTCTCACGAAGGGTCCCCCCAGCTCAAACATTTTTTACGCCACTCATCTCCACAGGAGTGGAATCACCCATCCACAAGGGATGATATCCTCCTTATTGGAGTGGCGTATGTTCTCAGGAGAAGGGCGACCCTAGTTCCCCAATGGATGGCTGCACCCCTGCATCTCCGTACTTCCCCACTACCAAGGTCAGTGGAGGGCGTGATAGGGAATGAGGCACCTCCCATCATTGGTCCCAAATACCACTTTCACTGCACTTTGTCGCACTCCGGGCCTCCATCCTGGAGTAAGTCCCAGCACCATGGGCCGCCTAACGCGTAAGACCCTCTTGGCTTCACATGAATGCACCCTTCACGGAGTGATCGTCAGGCCCTTGCTGTCTCTTGTTTCTCACACCGAGCATGACTCACGTGGGCTTAGAGTTGGCATTGGACATGACAATACTTCGTCCAGCATGACGTTAAACAGTATTCCCTCGTCCAGCATGAAATTAAACTATATTCCCTCGTCCATCATGACGTTAAACTATATTCCCGCGTCCAACATGACGTTAAACTGTATTCCCTCGTCCAGCATGACGTTAAACTGTATTCCCTCGTCCAGCATGACGTTAAACTACATGCCCTCGTCCAGCATGACGTTAAACTGTATGCCTTTGTCCCGCATGACATTAAACTGTACACCCATTTGAACTATGAGGTCTTTGATCCATGTCAAGGCATGGTACGTAGGAAGCCTCCATGAGGTTCAAGCCCAACCATCATCCAATTCACGCCGAGTTCTACCTTCGTCCAGCATGACGTTAAACTGCATTCCAGTCCGACGACAAGCCGTTGTGACCAAACCGAACTATGAGGACTTTGATCCGTGTCAAGGCATGGTACGTAGGAAGCCTTCCTGAGGTTCAAGCCCAACAATCATTGGCCTAGACCGTCTCCTTGTCGGTGTGCCAAGCCCCCCCATTTTCACCCGAACTACGAGGACATTGATCCATGTCAAGGCATGGTATGTAGGAAGCCTCCCAAAGGTTCAAGCCCATCTCCCATCGGACCAAGGTCCATCATTTACGTTGGTTCTCCGACACCCACCCCTGTCGTTTATTCACGTCAGGGTTCACTACCGTCCCGCATGACGTTAAATTGTATTCCATCAATCCTTTGAGCTACGAGGACTTTGATCCATGTCAAGGCATGGTACGTAGGAAACCTTCCCAAGGTTCAAGCCCACCACTAGTGGACCCCCGGGTCTACTTTCACGTCGGTTCACCGATGACACCCTCTGAACTATGAGGTCTTTGATCCATGTCAAGGCATGGTACGTAGGAAGCCTCCCCAAGGTTCAAGCCCATCTCTCATTGGATCAAGGTCCACCTTCACGTCGGTTCGCTGACAAATTCCATCATCCGAACTATGAGGACTTTGATCCATGCCAAGGCATGGTACGTAGGAAGCCTTCCAGAGGTTCAAGCCCACCACCCGTCAGACCAAGGTCCACCTTCACGTAGGTTCGCCGATGAAGCCCCTCTGAACTACGTGGTCTTTGATCCATGTCACGACATGGTACGTAGGAAGCCTCAACGAGGTCCAAGACCACCACCACTAGGACCCTCCTGGTCCTCCCCATTCATGTCAGTTCGCTGATGATGCCCATCGGACCAAGGTCCACCCTCATGCCGGTTCACCGGCACCATCCCGAACTACGCGGACTTTGATTCCATACCACAGGGATACGTAGGAAGCCCCTTCAAGGCTCAAGCCCAACTTCACTGTCGCCCTTGCGATGGTTCCTTGCCATTCTCCCTTCCACTTCATTCGTCTATCCATCATCCACCCTGATTCTCACCTAGACCGTCATATCCCGGTGAGACCATGTCGGTACGCTCCTCTTCACAGCCGCCCATGGGCTGGTCCCGGTATCGGCACCCCTTCAAGGAAAATCCCTCAATCTGATCTATTCTAGCTAATGCTCCGATCGGGCTGATCCGTCTCCGCTGGATGTTAAACTCATGGTGTACCTTGTGTTAAACACGGGAAGCTGAGGAAAACCTCAGATATGTGTCTATGGCATATAATTCCCCACGCTCGATGTGGGATGCCTCGGGCTTCCACGCCCTCGAGAAGCCCTGTGACCAGGGATAATAGACAGACATGCCAGGTTCCCCATCATCCAGACACGCTACTGATGCCTCAACGTGACTACTCCCCCGACTGAAGGTTGCTTCCCGGACTAGACCCTTTGGAATGTCCCGACAGAAGCAGTGTAATTAACCGGTGTCCATGGAAACATGGAACTTGGAAGAGTTTCACGAAAAACGTATTAAATCTATGAGGGATACCCAGACTTGGTGACGAGTTCTGAGGAGGAATCCGCAGAAGGAAGAACGAACATCCCATCATCCCGTTTCGATCAAGGAGCAGACGTCCCTGAATAAGGAGTGAATGTCGCCCACCTTTGGAAAGCGGGAATGAGGGGCAACAAGCACAGCGCGTCCTCCTCCGCAGACGGACGGATGCGCGCGCCCCGGCGAAAGCGTCGGAAACAGAAATGGTGAACCCGACGTGAAATTCTTCTCCTAAATGTGGATATTAGTAGCGTTTGAGGAACCAGTAGATTGAAGTGTCACTGGATACAGATATCTGGCACCTGGTCCTGCCAAGCAAATAGCGGGCCTGTCGTGAAACTCACCGGAAGTCGGGGTAGTAGAACGTGGGACACTCCGTTCTGCAGCGTGTTGGCATGGATCCTTCTTACAGACGTGGAGAATGGAAGGACGCTAGGGCACTGGTTGTCAATACTTTTCCTCTCAGTACTGATGAGTTGATCCCTTCGTTTCTCAGGAACCAGGTTGCTGTTACAGAGACACGATCACCGCCCGCCCGCCTACGCAGCGGCAGGGGCAACACCACCACAGCCACCCTGCATGGCGCCGTTACCGCCATGACGGCCGCCACATCCCGGAATACGGGGCGCCCACGTCCCCTTTCCCCATCAGAGGTCATCCAGCGAAGGGTGATCAACAACCTCGTACGCAGGTACGAGGAGGAAGGGGTCATCCCAACTCAGGATATGGCCCACCTAGACCTGGAGGCATCCAGGCCCCGCCGTCAACGCCGCCCTAACAGGCCGCGCAGGGAGCCCCTGCTCCCCACCCCAACATTCAACTTTTTCGAGAGCCTGTCCCTGGAATTCCTTGACGACTCCTCGCCTTATGCTGATGAGGCGGGCGCCGTCCGGCTTAGCCCGCTCAGGGTCCCGACCCAAGGGCTCTAGGCAAGAGCTCCCGTCTGGCCACATCAGCACCGCCTTCCGACTCCACAGGAAGAGTAGGCAGGCCATGCCCTTGCACCACCTGCGCCAGCTCGTCTAACCCGACGTCAGCGCCGGGCCCGGGCTGAGGACGCTCGCCCAAGTGCGTCGACGTCAATAGCTACAGTGGCCCGAGCCACCGCTGACGTGCATCATGAAGTCCCTGCATACACTGAGCAGGGGAACTCATTCACCCTACCAGGATCGAGACCCCAACCACCCCAAGGGCAGGCTGGATTGACTCTCTAGGTTGCAGGCCCGAGTGGTGATCACCGCGAACTAACCCGCGGTGATGTCACCCCGTACGGAGGCCCTCCCTGTACCACTACTCCACAGAGCGTGGGCCTTCCCCGCTCCGAATCTCATCATGGAGGTATGCCTCGTGCTACCCCCATCCTGAAGGAAGACCTGCCCTGCGGTAGTGACGCTCGGCGCAGAAACCTTTCCTACGCCCACTATACAGGGTATGGAGTCCATCCTCCTACCCCCGACCGTCGATCTGAAGGCACCATCCATCCGGTCCTTTTCCAATGTGGGGGCCCTCCCTACGTCCTATCTGCAACCGGCGAAGGTCCTCCTCGCCCCAGCAACTTGAGGAGTGAATGTCAGCCTCGCTCCGCCCGCATCGACCATGGAGGTCCTCCCCATGCTCCTGCCGATTCCAACAGAGGCTCCTCCCACATGGGTGATGTCCATGGAGGTCCTCCCCTTGTACCCTTCTACATTTTCCCTGGTTCCCCTCGCACCTCTGCTATCTCGAGCAGGTGCCCTCTCCGCCACGGTGCCAGCGCCGCCCTGAGGCTACCTATTAGGGATCAACCCTGTCCTGAAGAGCCACCCCGGGGCAGGAGAGCGGGTCGTCGCCACCACAAGAAGAGTCCTGTGAAGGCCTGGGTGGAGATCAAACCTGCCCGCTTCTCTGACTCTGAAGCGGAATGCGACTCAGCGATGGAACCTTCTCCCCGCTCCTCCGTATCAAGGACTGGGGTAGGAACTAGACGCGTTAGCCTCATTCTCCCGGAATATGAGGTCCACCAGATTCCCATCTCTCTCCGCAGGTACATCCAGGAGGAAGAAATCTTAGGAATTCCGCAGGTCTCGACCGTGCAATCACCTCCATTGTCACCAGAAGCGCCCTCTACCTCTACCAGAGATCACAGAGAGCTATTTTGGGGGCCAACGGCGGTAGAGCGATGACATGACCTGTCGCCGGTAGCTGCGACTCCTGTGCCGGAAGCTGTGGCTATTAGCCCATCGTATCGTGACATCGTGGCCAGGTCACCTCACTCTTCAGAGAATGGCCCGGAATTCGGCGGCTAGTCAGCTCGTTCGCCGTATTCTCCGCCGCTGAGTTTACTATCCCAGAGGTCTGCCTCGGTACCGCTACCGGTCCCTCAGCCACCCCCGGTTGATGAGTGGGGCAATACAGGGCCAGACCTTGAGTCCAAACCCAGGAGCTTCTGGAGTATTCTCGCAGCAGATCACTTCCTGGAGAAATTCTGGCCGATGGCGACGCTGAACTTTTGCGCACCAGAGTCCCTTACCCCTGAAGAAGTGGGGTGATTTTGTCGAAACCTATGGGCGACACACTTCCGCCTTCATTATGAACGGGTGGTGTACCCCAGAAGTCGAGAGAACTTTGAATAAATCGGCAAGCAATGCCGCCTGATCGATTCAGCCGCACTCCTTGTGGCCCAGCACCCTGAGTCACCAGGCCGGCAGAGCGCCCTTCAACGGAAATGCATTCAGAGTTTCAAAGCACTCCGCAGAATTGTCAGGGAAGCTACCCCCCATGTGAAAGTCCGTTGTTGGGGAAACTATGCCGCTCTCCTCTTCGACCCTATCTGACGGTAGCCCGATTCGTTATGCGACATCGAGGACATGACCTCGAGAGGGTCGCGGTCCACATGGCTGACGTAGTGGACAAGGAAGACGAGCTTGAATTCCTTGATGGAGACTTAACTCCCGAGGGCGTACCACCACTGCTGGACCCATCAGGGAGGGTTAACCGTCAGCAGAGGAACCTGCTAGGCCTCCCCGTACCCACCGAGTCGCTGGTACTTGGTCGAAATACCAGCAAGGGTAAGGAGCACGTCGGAATTGTAAAGCACTCCGACCCATCTGCCTCTGTGCAGAAAATGGAAGAAGATCCTGAGAAGGCCATGTTACGCCAACAGCTTTTTGAGCAGAAGAGGCTGGTTGAAGAACTCTTAGCTGAGCGTGCTGCAGAGCAGCGACCCGACTATGGTAATCCCAGGCTGGGGCAGCAGGGGCAGGAACAATTTCCCCCCGGTGAGATGCCTCTGGGTAACCCTGATCATGCTACTGCCGCAGACAGGGCAGAAGCCGGAACTTACGGCAAGAGGGCGCGATATGTCTTACCAACCCCCCCGAGCGACGGGGCAATCTGAAGAATCCAGTCCGGGTTCCCCTAGTCGCCCCGCAGGTCATTCCGCCAGTTGATCCACGAGCTGCTGAAGCCATCTACCGTGTTGAAGAACCTGGCAACGCGCTTGTGGTTAGGGATCCCCATTAAGACATGGACCCCCACCCGGATGATCTTATAGTGGCACGCACAGCCCGCCTCGAAGAGTTGGAAACGCGGCAGGTGGCGGTCCCACCGGATGGCAAGCCGTATCCCGTGTGGGTGGATGATATGCCTACACCTCCGGGTTTTGGGAACCCCACTTTCTCGCCCTTCAACAGGACAAGGTACCCACCGCAGCACTTGGCACATTTTTCTTCCAGGTGTGGCCCCATGCTGGGGACCCCGGCTCAGCAAGAAGCCGCCAAGCTCCGATTTTTCGTACAAACATTGGAAGGTCCAGCATTCGTCTGGTATAGCCAGCTCCCTATCGGATCGGTGACCGGTTGCGAGGATCTCCACCGGCAGTTCCTATACCAGTTCAGCTCCACCATGCGGAAGACCAACATTGAAGACCTCTTCAAGTGCAAGCAAAGGCCTGATGAGCGAGTCGAAGATTTCATTTCCTGGTGGAATGGACTTACGTATTCCCTCGATATGCCACTGACTCAGGAGAAATTACTGACGATGTGTGTGGGGAACGTCAAAACAGAGCTGCTACCCTCCCTGATTACCCAGAACTACCCTGGAGGGTTCAGAGATTTCTCAGATAAGGCTCAACGTCTTGAGGAAGCTCTGAAACAAGCTAGTCAGGAACATTCATTGCCCCCTATGATCCCAGCCAGGAGGACCGCCAGAGCCGAACCCGCCGCGGTGGCCCAAATAGAAGCCCCTAGGCAGCTGGAATTACTTCCAGTGGCACCATCCCCGCAACCCCGCAGAGGTCCCCCACCTCAAGCACAGGCTCCTTCCTAGCAACGATCGCCTCATAATCAACAGGTTCCCCCGTGCAATGCGCCACCGCCACCCAGGCGAGACAATCAGGTGCCGCCTCCTCGGCAGGCCCCTCCGGCCCCTCATCAGGGCCAGGCCCCCAGGTCCCCCTATCCGGAAAGAAGGCACCAGACTTATTCGTTCAATGAAAATCAGGTCTCTGGCTACTTCCGAAGTGCTCTAGAGCAAGGGATTGTGCGCCTGCCCGAGTGCAGAAGGCCGGCAGAGGCGAATCTCACCGATCACCCCAACTACTGTCCTTATCATCAGATTCTGGGGCACACCCTCAAGCAATGCTATGTGTTTAAAGACTGGATTCAAGACCAGGTCAAAAACAACATAGTCAATTTGGGCCCGACACCAGCACAAGTGGCGGGTGTCTTTGCAGGGTCAGATATCGGCAACGACAGCAAAGGTGAGTGGCAGCAGGTCCCCAGCCACGGATCCCAGAAATACGACGACTGTATGGCTCGAAAAACCGTCGTCCGTTCCCATGGTTTCATCCGGGCGCGCCTGAAGCAATCAGAACCTTCAGAAGATGTAGCCAGTACCTCCGCATCGCCTTCACAGTCGACCTCTTCCCAAAAGGGCAAGCAGCGGCGGCGCAAGAAGAAGAAATGCGCACCGCCGGTGCCGTCGTCATCCTGCACTCTCGGTGACTTTATGCCCCCTGAAATGGGGATTCCTCCCAGAATCCGCCCAGTGGTGGATGAATCCTCGAGTGACAGCCAGGGGTACGCTTCGGTTAACACCGTGGAGCTGGTAAAGCCCTATATGACTCCCAACGAGGGGGAACGCCATGCAAACCTCCCCAACATTTCCAGCTGACATCAACGTCAGAGGAATCGCAACCACGCCGGACATTGTGAAAGCTAGGTCTGTCTGAAGGTGATTTAACTCCCTCTGACCTCAGAATCCTGGGGTATGACAGGACTGAGCAAACCCCAGTCGGCAAGATCCGCCTGAAGACTTAGTTCGGTGGCTTAATTTCCAGCACCGAGTTTATGGTCGTCTCTCAGGACACCACCTACAACGCATTGATGGGTAGGCCATGCCTCCATCTGCATGTAGTGGTCCCTTCATCGTATCACCAGTGTCTCAAATACTCACTCAATGGTCAAGTAGGCGTGCTCCAAGGAGATGCGTCCCCTTTCGCTTCTTGTGAGGCCCGCTATCTGGATGCGGGTTATTACAAAAGTAAGGATAAGAAAATCCTAGTACGTGAGGATGAACCCACCCTGGTAAAAAATAATCCCTGGACAAGCATGGATGATGCCTACATCCTCCCAATCCACCGATTGGAGGCCATGACCCCCGACATGGGGCAATGTTTTGTTGTTTCGGGTACAAAAGGAAGGCATGTTCCCGTGTCCAAGCGACGGAGGAAAATCACCTCGTACTCCTACATCAACCAGGCTCAGGTGATCCCGGAACCTCCTACCCTTGTACGATACTGGGATGTCAAGCTTATGACAACAGCAGTACGCCATAAGTGTCTCTTCCGCTGGGCTGGAATCCACCGACTCAGGCCGACACGTCACCACTGCTTTGATATCATCAAACATGGCCCCTTAGGCCGAAGGCCATATGGGATAGGGTCAACTGGCTTCATTTCTATGGTCTCAATGGCGAGTGAGTCTCCTGATATGATGACCACTGCTTCCCAAGACGGTACCAGCTGCCCCCCAGGTTTTGATAGCCCAGAAGTATCTCCCGTCATGAGAAATCCCCCCACGGGTGGGGAGGAAGACCTGAAGGATGCTCCCCCCTCCTTTGAGGAAGGTGTCTCTACCACGGTTGATGAACTGGTACAGGTGAACCTTGGTAGCGGGGCAGATCCGAAACCCATATTGATCAGTGCAGCCATGTCCCCTGAGGAGTGGCAGTAGTACATAGACTTCCTCAAACAACACTGTGATATGTTTGCCTGGAGTTACAACAAGATTCCAGGACTAGATCCCCAGGTAGCAGTTCACCGTCTGGGCCTCCCGACAAAACATCGTGGGTTTAAGCAGCCTCCTAGGAAGATGAACCCTTCTCATGGTGCTATGGTTGAGGCTGAAGTTGACAAGCTTATCAAATCCAACTTCGTTAAGGAAGTCCAGTACCCCAAGTGTCTCGCCAACATTGTGCCAATCAGGAAGAAGAATGGGCAGATCAGAGTCTGCATCGACTTCCGCGATCTTAATCGCCACTGCCCAAAGGATGACTTCCCACTCCTGGTGACGAAGTTATTGATTGACGCCACGGACGGGTTCCAAACTCTCTCTTTCATGGATGGGTATTCCGGGTACAACCAGATCCGGATGACCCCTGAGGACGAGGAGTCCACTGCCTTCAGGGCTCACCAAGGTACCTTTTGCTACCAGGTTAAGCCATTTGGTTTGAAAAATGCAAGTGCCACTTACCATAGGGCCATGCATCGCATATTCAAGCCGATTCTTGGGACATTGGTGGAATACTACGTAGATGACCTCGCAGTCAAATCATGTCAGCGCCAGGACCATCTCAAAGACCTTGATAAGGTGTTCGGTTTCCTCCGTTCCCGTCACCTGAAGATGAACCCATTGAAGTGTGCCTTCGGGGTAACCTCTGGGAAGTTTATGGGCTTTTTTGTCAGATACCGAGGCATCGAGATCGACCCAGAGAAGATCAAGGCCATCAGCCAAATGCCTCCCCCGAGCAACATTCGGGAGCTTCGAGGCCTCCAAGGCCACTTAGCCTATATACGCCGATTCATCACGAATCTGGACGGCAAGTGTAAGACCTTTTCCCGGCTCATGAAGAAGGGCGCCGCCTACGAATGGGATGAGGAGTGTCGGACCACCTTCGAGGAAATCAAGAAGTATCTGCTCCAACCTCTGGTTTTGATGCCACCCATCTCCAGAAAGCCACTGGTCCTTTACGTGACCACCCTAGAAAGATCCCTCAGTGCGCTGCTCGCCCAGAAGAATAACAAGGGTACTGAGAACAGTCTCTACTATCTCAGCCGCATGCTTCTCGATACGGAGGTCAGATACTCCCCTATCGAAAAGAGCTTCCGTGCGCTTGTCTTCGCCGTGCAGAAGTTGCGACATTACCTGCATCACCATGAGGTGCAATTGGTCTCCCGGGTAGACCCACTGAAGTACATCCTGAACCGCCCCATGCTGATTGGCTGACTAGCACGGTGGGCAGTGATTCTCCAGCAGTTTGATATCAGGTTCGTACCTCAGAAGGCCATTAAGGGATAGGCGTTGGCAGACTTTTTAGCTGCCCATCCAACCTCCACGAATCAATCCCTGGACTTGGATTTTCCTGATGAGACGATCCTCTCAGTCGATCATGTCGTCCCGTGTTGGCAAATGAATTTCGAAGGCACCTCCCGGAGCCCCATCGGTAGGAGGCTCAATGATCCCAAGCTCAACAGAGTGGTCCTGGGTATTGTCTTCATTACCCCGGCGTAAGACGTCCTGCCATACTCATTCCTGTTGTCAGAAGGTTGTATGAACAATGAGGCAGAGTACCAGGCTCTCATCACCAGCCTCGAGTTGGCCCTTGAGATCCGTGTGCCCCATCTACATGTGAAAGGAGATTCTAAGCTGGTAATCAAACAGGTTAATGGCGACTACGTCGTCAGGAAGCTGGAGCTTGTACTGTTGCTGGAGTACACCCTCTTCCTGATGGCCCAGTTATCTTCTCGACCAGAGGTTACCCATGTCCCATGGTCATAGAACGGTCAAGCAGGCGCCTTGGCTGGCTTGGCCACGTCGCTCGTAGAACCCGAGCAAGATGATTTTATCATACATGTGGCACACCAGAGAGTCATTGCCCCCGTCACCCAAGAGGATAATGATGGACTGCAGGTAAGTCATCTCACCGCCGGACCCTCCATGTCAGGGGTCCCGGGTTCGTCAGACACATTGTTTGAAGCCACTCCCGACTGGAGGGCACCTTTTGTCGAGTATCTCCAAAATGGTGGCCTCCCGGACGACCGGGCCGAGCGCGAGCGAATCCGATGCCGCGCGCTGCAATTTACCCTCCAGAGCAGCCCCAGTCTTGAACAGATACTTTATAAGCGGAGCTTCGATGGCGTCCTCCTTTGTTGCATCCAAGGAGTAGAGATTCCTCACGTTATGCAAGAGGTTCACACCGGTTCCTGTGGCGCCCATCAAGCTTGCCCGAAGCTGTCCCATCAAATCCGGAGGTTGGGGTACTTCTGGCCCTCTATGATCCACGATTGTATTGGGTATGCCAAGAGATGCCACGCGTTCCAAGTTCACACCAACTTCCTGCATCGGCCGCCAGAGCCCCTCCACCCCACCAAGTACTCTTGTCCATTTGCGGTATGGGGACTTGATGTAGTGGGACCATATCCACTGGCAACAGCCCACCAGTGTAGGTTCATCCTGACTGCTACAGATTTCTTCTCCAAGTGGGCAGAGGCAGTTCCACTCAAAGAGGTCAAGGCCCATTCCATCGTTGACTTTGTGAGCTCCAATATTGTCCACTGGTTTGGGGTCCCTCACGCCGTCCTCACCAATAACAGCACCAACTTCCGAGCGGCTGAACTGAAGAAATTGTATGCCAAGTACGACATCCGTTCGAACCATACCTCCCGCTACCACGCGCAAGCAAACAGACAGATCGAGGCGTTCAACAAAACCCTCTCTAACATTCTGCAGAAGATGGTTGGTCAGAATAAGAAAAGTTGGCCGGACAAGCTCCCCAACTCCCTCTGGGCTTATCGGACGACGACTCGTAACTCTACCCAGGTGACCCCATATTCCCTGGTGTATGGAGCTGAGGTCGTCCTACCCATCGAGATCCAGCTGCCGTCGTTATGCACTGCAGTCTATGATCACCATACATCAGATGAGGTAGCCGAAATCCGTCTAGCTGAATTAGAAGCACTGGACAAGAACCGGCTTCATGCCCTGCACAATCTGGAAAGGCATCAGGATAAGATAGCGAGGGCCTTCAACAAGAAGGTTCGTCTCCGTTCTTTTCTACAGGGCGACCTAGTACTGTCCCTTCGAGCGCCAATGATTCCCGGTAGGAAACCGCCCAAATTAGAACCCAAATGGGAAGGGCCTTATATCATCCATAAGGTTTACCCCAATGGAGCATACTTCTTGGTGACCACGGATGGAGAGCGCATAACCCCTCCCACCAATGCCAACTTCCTCAAGCGATACTTTGCCTAGGGAAAAAGGGTCCTACACGACCTTAAACTGCATCTTCGTCCTGCAAGACGATAAACTGCAAAATGGTCCCGCATGACCTTAAACTGCACGTTATGGTCCAACACGACCTTAAACTGTAAGGTCCTGCACGACCTTAAAACTGCATCTTCGTCCAGCAAGATGATAAACTGCAAAATGGTCCGAGATCTATGACTTTAAACTAAGATCTCCCCCTTCCTTACTACAAGACGTTAAACTGCAAGCTAGTCAGGCCTTCCTGACCGAGGCTCAGCCTCAGGCCCCTTAGCCTCCTCGGACCCCCGACCCCCCGTCCTTACTACAAGACGTTAAACTACAAGCCAGTCAGGACTTCCTGACCGAGGCTCAGCCTCAGGCCCCTTGGCCTCCTCGGGCCCCCGACCCTTGTCCTTACTGTAAGACACTAAACTGCAAGCCAGTCAGACCTTCCTGACCGAGGCTCAGCCTCAGGACCCTTGGACTCCTTGGGCCCCTGCCCCCCCCCCCCCCCCCCGTCTTCACCGCGAGACGTTAAACCGCAAGCTGGTCAGGTCTCCCTGACCGCGGTCCGGCCTCAGGCCCCTTGGTTTTCCCCGACTTACCCTCTTGCGGGATTGTACGGTATGGTGTGGTACTACGTCCTCATTCACGTCGGATTACTTGTCGTACCTTAAATATCCCCAAATGAGATGCGTCCTCGTCCCGTATGACGTTAAACTGCATCTTAAGAACTACGTGTGGCTTGATTCCCATCTTGATGGGATACGTAGGAATGCTCGGACGCCTCATCTTGAGCCCAAACCCAAGATTTTCTCTTCCACTATCCCCCCTCTGGGAATAGTTTCCTTGGAGGATCTTTGTGTAGCAGGGGGTAGGCTTTCTTAGCCCCACTCATACAACCCCGCTCGCACAAGGATTGTAAGGGTCACACCATGTGCCCACTCCTGTTATTCTATCCCCACACTTCCTCACCGCATGAGGCTAAACTGCATGGCCTTCAAGAACTATGTATGTCTTGATTCCCATCCTAATGGGATACGTAGGAACGCCCGGTCATTTCGTCCGTTGGCCCAGCCCGAAAGCCAAAATATTCTCCTCGGGTCAAGACATATGGCAGGGTGCACACTTTTTCCCCAACTCATGTCGAGCAAGCCTCGACCCGGCTGCACATCCCCCCTGGAGATGTTTTCCTCTTTCGTGGATGGATACAGCTATGCTTCACCCACTCCTTGACTGGGATTCCATCATTTTTCACACCTGGAGGGACCCCCAAGAACGGCCTGGATACTATGCTCAAGGGCTCTCCTACCGATATGGGTCAATGCCCCCGATGGTTTTCAAGCAACAAGCCGATACCAATCCCGCGTTGCGAATTTGGTCAACGGTCGATGCTCATTTGTTGCTCCCATATCAGGTCACCATAGGAACGCTGTGTTTCGAACATGGTCAACAGTGCCCTGGATCTTCGGGTCCACCCCGAGATATCCCAAACATCGAGTACAGTGATTCATTCTACCCCATCCCGAAGTGACAAACTTCCCCTCGGGTGGTGCTAGCGGTCGGGCCCACAACCCCGATTCCCCTATAAGGGGTGTACTGTGTGGTGTGGGACTATGTCCTCACTTATGTCGGGATCATGTACCATGCCGTACGCCTTCCCTTACGAGGCCCAGCCTCTGGCCCCTTGGCCTCCTCGGGTCCCCGACCCTCGTCCTCACTACAAGACGATAAATTGCAAGTAGGTCAGGCCTTCCTGACCAATGCCTAACCATCAGGCCCCTTGGCCTTTCCGGGCCCCGGCCCAGGTCCTCTCTTATAGGAGTGTATGGTGTGTTGTGATATTATTTTCTCATTCACGTCGGTTTATTCGCCGTACAGTACACCTCCTTTTTTGGGGGGGTATATTACTCCCCCCCCTCGTCTTGTATGACGTTAAACTGCATCTAGAGAACTACGTTTGGCTTGATTCCCATCCTCATGGGATACGTAGGACCACCTGAATGTCTAGGATTCGGGTCCAGCCCCATATCTCGAGAATCTTCATCCCATCTTGGCCCTCTGGCCTACCCTTCCTCCATGAGAGGATTATATGGTGTGGTGTGGGATTATATCCTCATTCACGTCAGTCTCGTAATGACCACGCCGTGTATCTCTCCCTCTTGAGTTGTTTCGTCGTTCCCTTTTCGGCGGTTCACCAATGTGCCTAAGAGTACTCTGGTTTATTACCTGGAATGCCAAGCTTTACTCGGACACGTCCGCACCCGCTTTCCAGGATTTGTGTATCCCTGCATCAGGGCTTCCATCATCTTTCACACCCAGAGGGACCCCCAAGAATGGCCTAGATACTACGCCCAAGGGCTCTCCTACCGTTACGGGCCAATGCCCCCGAGGGTTTCGGACAACAAATCGACAAAATCCCGCGTTGCGAATATGGTCAGCGGTCGATGCTCATTTGTTGTTCCCACCTCAGGCTAACGTGATATGGACGCTACGTTTACACCATGGTTAACAGTTTTCCTCTACCCCCACGCCAATCCATTAAGCCCAAAATGTCGGGTACACAATTCACACCCTTCATCACTTCATCATGCCCAAGTAGAGTCTCGGAACTCTTGGTACTTTTCCTCCATGCACGTCTGCATGTTGGGGAAACAAGCTGTGTCAAAAGTGTCCTTCGGGGCTCTCTACCAACTCCCCTCTGATGGACTCCCCAAGTATTGCGATAAGGATCTCCCCCCCTTGTTTCCCACACCAAGTTTAACTCACGTGGGCTTAGGGATCGGGTTGACGTCTGCGCTAACTTGGGAGGTTGTTACCATTCATGGTCCGAGCTCTAAGACCATAAACTAAGGTCCATCCGGAACTACGTTCAGCTTGATTCCCATCCTCATGGGATACGTAGGACCGCCCAGACGCCCTGTCTTCAGGTACAACCCATTTAGGGAGCTAGTCTCTCCCCCCTGTTGCACCTCTTACCTCTATATAGGCCCCTCGGCCTAAGGTCTCCCTCTTCGAGTGGCGTACAATGTGATGTGGGATCATGTCTCCATCAATTGTGTTTTATAACACTACGCACGTTCCTCGCCTAGCATCGTCTCTGCTACGTCTGCACTGCATGACGATAAAATGCATGCTTGGTCCTATCATATGACCCTAAACTGTGACATTATCGTCCTGGCCGCACGAAAAAAAATGGAACTTCATTGTGGTGACCTCGTTGTAGAGGACATCACGATGGATATTGGTCAAGTGCCATGCCATTTGTCAATGCCTATCACGACTTGATCCTTGTGGAGACACCACGACCTACTACTGTAGGCATGTTGCTTCACAAAAAAAAACCACTCACCTTAAAGGACAAACCAGATTTATCAAATTCCGCTTCTTTTAGTGCAAGGGCCACGACTGCACTCCCCTTTTCCCCTGGCATTGGTATCTTACCATGTAACCTTTAAGAACTACGTGTGGATTGATTATCATCCTCATGAGATACGTAGGAGCGCCCAGGCACTTTCCCGCGGGCCCAGCCTAAACTTTGTTTTCGGTCCCTCGACTCGAGCATTTCCCCAGAGAACGCATGGTAAGTAGGGCTTAGGTCCTCCTTCACGTCGGGTTTTGTTTCCATGTGTTCCCTGCTCCCTTTACCCATTTATGGTCTTAGGTCCATAAAGAACTACGTGAGGCTTGATTCTCATCCTTATGAGATACGTAGGAGTGCTCGGGCACTTCCCCGCAGGCCCAGCCTAACTTTCGCTTTCGGTCCCTTGACCAAAAAACTCTCCTAAGGAGGTCATGCGGTGTGATATGGGATTGTGTCCTCATTCACGTCGGGTTGTTCATCGCACCGCACACACCCCCTATTCCCATTCACGCCAGGTGTTTGAGTTACTCCACCATGTGCCTCTTATGTCTTCTCCCATCCATGGTCCGAATTCCATGACCCTAAACTAAGATCTCCCTATGGGAAAGGAATCTTCTCCCCCTATCTAATACGTATCGTTGTCGTATTTAGATGTGTTTTGACAAAGAGCCCTAAGTGTGGGATTTTCATACAGACATTACCCTCGTCCCATGACCAAGCTTCGTGAGCTCTCTATTTGGATCCTTATCCTCTTCCACATCCAAAAGGACCCTCAGACGACATGGATACTAGGCTTAAGGTCTCTCCATGAATGCTGGACCTAAGGGCCCTCCAATCGTTTCGGGCCAACGTCCCTACGGATATCTGGCAACATTTGTGACATGGTCCCGTGTTTCGAACATGGTCAACGGTCGACCCTCATTTGTTTGTCCCCATTCTAGGCTAACGCGATATGTATGCTGGTTTTCCGCCACGGTCAACAGTTATCCTCCATCGTCACGCCACCATCATCGTGATCTGAATCTCGAGTGCCATGATTCACACATTTCCACTTCCTCATGTTCAAGTGTAATTCCATCATACTCGGCTCTTTCTCTTCGCGCATATAGGTGCTCTAAATGATCATGTTAGTGTCATTAGGCCAGTATTCACCGAGCGCCCCTTTGTCCTAACCTTCCCCTTTTTGTGTCGGGAAATTCCGACCACTACTTCTTGTTTCCCACACCGAGCACGACTCACGTGGGCTTAGTAGTTTTGGCAGGATGTGTACTAGCATGGCCAGGCTTCTCATCATCCCTCATGACGTTAAACTGCGCTTTCAGAACTACGTATGGCTTGATTCCCATACTCGTGGGGTACGTAGGAATGCCCGAACACTCTGCTTCGGGCCCAGCCTAATCCTCACTCTTGGTCCCTCGACCTGAAGAGTTTCCTCCGGGGGTACGTGGTGCGATTTGGACTCCAAGTCCTCATTCACGTCGGTTTCCTGTCTACCGCACCACACGCTCCTTGGGATATTCCCTTTTATTCCACGTCCTATCGTATGACGTTAAACTACAGGAGTCCATGTGTCCTCAACGCATGACACTAAACCGCGATTCTACCCTGAACAAGTTCAGGATGCCCCATGTTAATCATGGGATGCACTAGAGCCTCTACCAGAGAGGATTTGACCTGTCAGTGTTGGTCTATGACTGCACTGTGCTCCAGAACTACGTATGGCTTGATTCCCATCCTCATGGGATACGTAGAGACACCCTAGTATTTTGCATAGGGTCCAGCCGCCAGGAATCGCAAAAACCTATTCCTCCCCATTTTTGACCCTCTGGACTGACCCCTCGGGGGGAACTATGTAGCTGCAATTTTTCCTTGAACAAGTTCAGGATGCCCCAAGATCCCATTGGGAAGAGACAGACCCCCTTTCTAGAGAGGCCCTATCCCAAAGAAGGAATGATCCATGATCAAACCAATGTGACCATATGGCGTACTCCCACCACGGTGGTGTAATTACATGAGTGTTGGATTCTGTTCGGACAAACCATCACTCCATATTCCACAATTTGTGTGCCCCTTATTCGGACCCTCGTCCCCTTTCATGTCTCACAGGACCCCCTAACAGCCTGGTCTCATGCCGCATCGGCTCACCTACCATCCTGGGCCAACGTTCCGGAAGACTGGTCATGTTTGGAAGGACCCCCTAACAGTATGGATGTTTGACCTATGGCCCGCCAACTGTCCTGGGTCAATGTCCCGAAAGATTGACCGACAATATTTGTGACATGGTCCCATGTTTCGAACATGGTCAATGGTTGACCCTCATTTTTGTCCCCATTACAGGCTAACACAGTAAGGATACCGCTTCTCTACCATGGTTAACAGTTGTCCTTTATTGTCAATCCATCCCCACAGTGCTTCGAATCTTGGGCATCGTAATTCACGCTTCCCGTTTCCATCTGTTTGGACCGATTTCAGCGCCCCTGGCATTGCACCATTCGTGCATAAGAGCACGCTGAAGAAATGGTAATTCGGCTATTCTGAAAAGTTCCTTCTCCAGTCAAGCCTCTCCCATCTTTCGGAAATCCGGATTGGTAATCCGAATCCCGGATGCCCGGAGCATGATCTCCACTCCTATGTTAGGTGGGACGAGAAGGCAACTATCTCCTGTTTCTCACATCGGGCTCGACCCACGTAGGCTTGGGGGATTATCGCTGAACGTCCCGCAAACATTGTAGGGATGTAACAAGGCAATTCAAACAGAGGAAATCGTGCGTGCTACGGCATTCAAAACAAATAAAGAAAAAAATTGAAGCACGAAAGTACCAATAAAAGGTTTTTGGTTTGTTAGAATACCCGGGGGTCGACTCCCCCCATGGACGGGTTGAACCCGTCAAAAGAGCGTTGCAGCTCCGCCACCCATTGGCTTGTGGCGTCCAAGGCTTGCTGCCGCTGACTTAGCTCCCGCTCCTCCTCAGCAGCGGCAGGGCGCAGTTCGTCAGCCTTGGCTTTGGCCCTCTCTACGCCAGCTTGAACGACATCCATCTTTCCAGAGGCCTGCCTCATATGCTCTTCTGCCTCTGCCAGCTGGGCCTTCAACCATGAGATCAGCTCGGATTGTGCATTAAGAGAGGCTGAAAGCTCATCTGCCTGGGTCTCCATCTGTTGGACCTCGCCTTCATCCTCCTGGAGCTTCTTGATGTTGGACGCCTTCCTCTGCTGCCAGCCCACGCTGAGCCCACGATCATGCTCCCGGATCTTCTCAGCCATAAGATCTCGGATGAGTGCATGAGGACATTGGGCATCCACTTCCCCAGCACACAGTTCGCGCAACCTCGAGCGGAGTCTATCCATTTCGGCCAGCCATTGCGCTTGGGGGGTGTCCTTGATGAAGCGCGTGATTAGCTTCCACGACCGGCGGCGGACTATGCTGCTGTTTTCCTCGTCGGAGGCCACTTCATCCCAGTCTGCGCGATTGGAAGGCTCGTACGTGGGATACACCCACAATAAATCCTCGGCAGGATCTACATCTGGTGTTGAATCCAGTACGGCATCTGGCTCCGAAGCAGGTGTGACAGGACTGGGACCGACCGGTTGATCCTCTTCATCGGAGTCCACCTCGATGACCTCAGGCACGACCCTGCTAGTAGTCCCGCCAGTGATGATGTGTGTTGCAGCTTGGGGAGATGGGGGGACTATCGCCACCATCACCAGCATGCCCCTAGGAGGGACGCCACCAGACATCCCGACTAGTCTTGCCGCAGCAGCCCACGCCAGTCGGAGAACTGTACGACAGAGAGGGACATAAACGTTAGTTGGCATAGTCTACATGTGACGACAAAGAAACCGATAGAAGAAACGTACGGAGATCGACCTCCTGGCGCTGCCCTTGATCCAATACTGATGGGACCCCGAGGCGAGGCCCTCCGTATACTATTGGAAGGTCTGGAGATTCCAGAGGAGCCACCTCGGGTGCTCTGGTCCCACCAGACACGGAACTAGACGCAGCCATAGGCGCAGGTTCTGAAGGTCCCACATCATCACCCGTCGAGGGGCGAGAACGAGGCCTACGAACAAGTTCCTCCTACATGGCTCAAACATCGGTGAGAAGTCCATAGTGGTCTGAGAACGGATCGTAAGGAAAGAAGTTCAGAATGCTACCTCGAGAGCCTCTGCGAAATCGTCAGAATCTGAGCCTTGATCTCCGACCTCGCACTCCTCCAACGGGCTCCCTCCTCCAGCCTCATCCTCCCGAGAGGAGTCCTCTGATTCTTCCGGCAGGGGGAAGCGCTCCCTCAGATCGGTAGCTGATAACTATGGGGGGAACGTTCGATTCAGCAAAACCCTCACCCGGCCTGTCATTGGGCGAGGGACACCTCTAGAGTGGACGTAATCCTCAAGCGCTTCCGAGTATTACTCTGCCTCTGCCGGAGATGCCATGAATCCAACCCAGACTAGGCCTATGCCCGGTAATTCCATCCCGAGGCGATTCAGGTGGGCCCATATCTCGGGTGGGCAGAGGAATTGCCAGTTGACATCCCAAATGTCCCAGGCTTCCGGGAAGACGACATCCTCTGCCATGTCGATATGACGAAGGCGCTTCCCCGGCTCCTGAGTGGATATCCTACGAAATCCCCTCGGTGGATGCCCCTCCGGATGGCCCTGCTCTTCCGGAATCACCGGATCCGCCGCTGTTGCCACACCCTCGGCCGATGCGGGTCTCGCTGCCATGGCAGCCCCGCTACCACGAGAGGCCCTAGCTGCCCTCCGACCTCGACCTCGAGATAGAGGAGGCCCACCGTCACCGACCTGAATAGTTGGTTGCTTTAGAATCTCCCCTAGGTAAGCAGCCTCCCAACTAATGGCATACTCTCTCACCAATCCAAAAGCGGCGGTGGATGGAGGCAATGCAATTCGCATCTTCCCAGCTTCCCGTGTGAACATGAGCCACAACTGCCTCATCACACATGGGTGCTCCTCGTGACGCACCTCCCAGTAGACCTGCGGGGTCAGCTGCTGGAGGCACCGGAGCTGCCTCCCAAACCGATGCGGGGTGTACGGTTTGTAGAGTGGCTCACGATCTATTCGTGCAACCAAAACTCCACCTCGAAAGGATAGGAGGTAAGCCCGATGTTCTTCCGTTCCCCGCCCGTCATCAGTAAGTATCCCCGTCGACAATGGGAAGGGGTGGAAATTAAACTCATCCGCCCTCCACACCCGATTTAGCACCATCGGCACGGGTAGTTTGAACGGGAAACTCCCGACCGCGTTCAGGATGGAGGGGCGGAAATTTGACCCTGGTGGCGAAATGGGGTTTGGATACTCATAAATCCCCCTGATGTGCGCTGTGATCCACCCATACAGGAGGTGGATGGGCCCGCATATCCTTGGCGGCTTCTTGCCCTCGCTAATTTGCCACATCATTCTGTACAGTTTGGCGAGCATTGGAATCCCCAGATTGATCTTCTGCCCCATGCCCAACATGGATTCCATAATAAACGAGTTGGGCCGCACCCCCATGCTTTTATCCCTCACCGGTAGAATCCAACCGCAGATGAGAGCCGCGATGAATGCCTCCAGCCTGACTATCGGCTGTTGTTCAGTGCTGACACTGAAACCCCAAGTCTTCCATTGGCTTTCATCCAAGACCCACCAATACGAGTGCCCCTTACCCCGTTGGACCGCCCTCGGACAAGTTCGAGGCCTCGAATGGAACTCTCGATTCTCTGGGAAATTCAGGAAGCACTTGAACCATCTCATAAAGTGGACATCCCTCACTGCCTCCTTGTCCTCTCCAGGGACGAGCGCCATCAGCACTGACGCCAGTCGCGACATTTTCTCTGTATCCTCCCACGCGCTCATGACAGGGAGGAACTCATCATACATGGCCCCCAAGATCGGAACCCCAGAAATCTGGTGGACATCCCACAGGCTGATTCCCACCTCCCCGTGATGCAGGTGAAAGGTATTGGTCCTAGACGACCATCTGCTCAGCAATTCCGGTATCAGTTGCTTTGGTTGGTAAATGTGAAATTGGGAGGCCCATGCCGCCTCATACAACCCCACTCTCCTCAGCTCAGCCCCAAACTCCTCACATGAGGCGCCTACCCAGTAGGCCCAGGCCTAATCATTAGTAAAGTTGCCTCCCTGGAACAGGTCCCACTCATCGGACCATCCCTTCTTCGAATCCTGCAAAGCCGCCTTCAGCATGGTATGGTAGAGAGGAGGGGACGACTCCGGTTGCAGTGGCTTCCCATCAATATCGTTTACATGGTTGTAGAGACAATTAGCGATGACGGGTGTGATGTCCTCCTGCGCATGACCATCGGCCGCCCTGAACCATTGGTGCTGATATGGTGTGCTCCTGAACCAGTAAGTTGGTTCGTCCCTGCTCGCCTCAGGGACGAAGACTTCATCCCTCAACCCGAAGCCATACAATGAAAGCTTCTTACACTGCGGATAATTCTTCTAACCCTCTGATAGAAGATCTGTCAAAGAAGCATGGTCTGAATGGATTCAGACCATCTCCCCAAGGCCTGGACGGTTGGCCATCTCATCCTGACGGGCGGCATCTGCAAGCACCCCCAATACAGCCTCTCGATGGGCCATTCCAGTTCCGGCACTCAGAAAGGAATTTTTTCAGAATAGATCGCAAAGCTGGATCGAGAATCCGGATTGCGAAGGTCGGTCGCGAGACCAAGCTGCGAAGTCTGGCCTAGGCCGACAAGCAGAAGTTCGCTTGGCGCGGACGCGGAGTCAGAGACCCACGGTTTTCCGCGAAGCTCGATTCGAAGAGGGCTGTCACGGAGTACGCGGAGCTTCGTGAAATCGAGAGTAGAAAAAGGCAAGGAAGTCACGTGAAGACAAAAGAGGTCGACCCCCCTATTTATAGGCGGTGACCCCGGAGCATCGCGGCGCGCCTCACCCGAGCGGAGCATCGCGGCGCGTCCGGATCCATGGCCCCGGTCAGCACCGCGGGCCCCCTTTGCGAAGCCGCATTGCGAACCACCGACAATTTTGGCGATTTTCCCTCAGACTTCGACCCTTAAACCTCCGCGGCTCCAAGTCTGAGGGGGGCCATTTGTTGGCACCAAAATATTGCACGAAAGGAAGGGACGAAAAAGAAGGCTAGCACGCTGCCTCGTGAAGCACCGACGTGAAGCACCGCCGTGAAGCACCCCGAGCAGCGCAGTCGCGCGAAGCTCTAGAGGCGGTAACTCTCCGCAAATGAATTTGACATTCGCGAGCCCACCGTGAAGCTCCGGAGGCGGTAACTCTCTGCGAACACATTTGACGTTCGCGATCCCGCCGCGAAGCTTCGGAGGCAGTAACTCTCCACGAACGCATTTGACGTTCGCGGGCCCGCTGCGAAGCTCTGGAGGCGGTAACTCTCCGTGGACGACGTTGACGTTCGCGAGCGCGCCGCGAAGCACTTGAGGCGGCACGCGAGTTCTGCTTCGCGGCGCCCCTTCCCTATAAATACTGGACTCCCCCTGAGTCCTGGGGACGGAGAATCCGACCTTTCGGCTTCTCCTCTCCCGAATCGCGAAGCACCCTTTTTCCCTGGGAATCATGAGCTCCGCGAGGTACTTCTACTTCACGTGATGCCTTTGCTTTGTCTCGTTTTGAGCCCCTCTTCCGAGAGGGATGCCCTTCATGAAGCTCAAGGGCATTCGCGAAGGAAGGGGATTACCAAGGGAACCCGGGCAGTCGCAGAGCGTTTATGCTCCGCGAAACACCCAACCTGTACTAGTGATCCCTATGCTAATGCCGGATCGCTACACATCGCGAAGCACACTGCTTTGCAGCACTCTACTTCGCGAGGTACCTCTTCTTCGCGAGGCAGAGCTCCGCGAATACTGTTCCACTTCACAAAGCACCCTCCACTCACACCTATGCCCCATGCTAAGGCCAAGACACTCCGCTTCACGAAGCACACTCCTTTGCTTGACAATTCCTCTTCCCGTGCGACCCTCCAGGTTTGCACGATGTGACTTCAAAGTCCCACGGACAATACCACTCGTAGTGTTGCTTCGTCTAATGCTTCTTCGCATAGGCACGCTAACGGCTATTGCTTCTTCGCATAGCCACTCTAACGTGGACCCCTCGATGGTTCACTCCACAACCCCCCTTGACCATGGCCTTACTGGTACCTTCCCTCCCCAAAGGAGAAAAGGGTACTAGTTATGTAAGTCCTAGGGGTGTGGAGTGAACGCACCTCGTCCGAGCTGCAGGACGTTAAACTGCCAAGCATCACGTCCTCAACACATGACGTTAAACTATGACCCAACCTTGTGCCTCTCACGAAGGGTCCCCCCAGCTCGAACATTTTTTACGCCACTCGTCTCCATAGGAGTGGAATCACCCATCCACAAGGGATGATATCCTCCTTATTAGAGTGGCGTATGTTCTTAGGAGAAGGGCGACCCTAGTTCCCCAACGGATGGATGCACCCCTGCATCTCCGTACTTCCCCACTAGCAAGGTCAGTGGAGGGCGTGATAGGGAATGAGGCACCTCCCATCATTGGTCCCAAATCCCTCTTTCACTGCACTTTGTCGCACTCTGGGCCTCCATCCTGGAGTAAGTCCCAGCACCATGGGCCGCCTAACGCGTAAGCCCCTCTTCACTTCACACGAACACACCCTTAGCGGTGTGATCGTTAGGCCCTTGCTGTCTCTTGTTTCTCACACCGAGCATGACTCACGTGGTCTTAGAGTTGGCATTGTCCATGACAATACTTCGTCCAGCATGACGTTAAACTGTATTCCCTCATCCATCATGACGTTAAACTGTATTCCCTCGTCCAGCATGACGTTAAACTGTATTCCCTCGTCCAGCATGATGTTAAACTGTATTCCCTCATCCAGCATGATGTTAAACTGTATTCCCTCCTCCAGCATGACGTTAAACTGCATGCCCTCATCCAGCATGACTTTAAACTGTATTCCCTCGTCCAGCATGACGTTAAACTGCATGCCCTCGTCCAACATGACGTTAAACTGTATGCCTTTGTCCCACATGACATTAAACTGCACACCCATTTGAACTACGAGGTCTTTGATCCATGTCAAGGCATGGTAAGTAGGAAGCCTCCACGAGGTTCAAGCCCACCCATCATCCAATTCACGTCAAGTTCTACCTTCATCCAGCATGGCGTTAAACTGCATTCTAGTCTGACGACAAGCCGTTGTGACCAACCCGAACTACGAGGACTTTGATCTGTGTCAAGGCATGGTACGTAGGAAGCCTTCCTAAGGTTCAAGCCCAACAATCATTGGCCCAGACCGTCTCCTTGTCGGTGTGCCAAGCCCCCCCATTTGACCTGAACTACGAGGACTTTGATCCATGTCAAGGCATGGTACGCAGGAAGCCTCCCAAAGGTTCAAGCCCATCTCCCATCGAACCAAGGTCCATCATTTACGTCGGTTCTCCGACACCCACCGCCCGTCGTTTATTCACCTCAGGGTTCACTACCGTCCCGCATGACGTTAAATTGTATTCCATCAATAATTTGAACTACGAGGACTTTGATCCATGTCAAGGCATGGTACGTAGGAAACCTTCCCAAGGTTCAAGCCCACCACTAGTGGACCCCCGGGTCTACTTTCACATCAGTTCACCGATGACACCCTCTGAACTATGAGGTCTTTGATCCATGTCAAGGCATGGTATGTAGGAAGCCTCCCCAAGGTTCAAGCCCAACTCTCATTGGACCAAGGTCCACCTTCACGTCGGTTCGTTGACGAATTCCATCATCTGAACTATGAGGACTTTGATCCATGCCAAGTCATGGTACGTAGGAAGCCTTCCAGAGGTTCAAGCCCACCACCCGTCGGACCAAGGTCCACCTTCATGTCGGTTCGCCGATTAAGCCCCTCTGAAATACATGGTCTTTGATCCATGTCATGACATGGTACGTAGGAAGTCTCCACGAGGTCCAAGCCCACCACCACTAGGACCCTCCTGGTCCTCCCCATTTACGTCAGTTCGCTGATGATGTCCATCGGACCAAGGTCCACCCTCATGCCGGTTCACCGGCACCATCCCGAACTATGCAAACATTGATTCCCTACCACGGGGATACGTAGAAAGCCCCTTCAAGGTTCAAGCCCAACTTTACTGTCGCCCTTGCGATGGTTCCTTTCCATTCCCCCTTCCACTTCATTCGTCTATCCATCATCCACCCTGATTCTCTCCCGGACCATCATATCCTGGTGAAACCATCTCGGTACGCTCCTCTTCACAGCCGCCCATGGGCTGGTCCCGGTATCGGCACCCCTTCAAGGAAAATCCCTCAATCTGATCTATTCTAGCTAATGCTCCGATCAGGATGATCCGTCTCTTCTAGACGTTAAACTCGCGGCGAACCCTGTGTTAAACACGGGAAGCTGAGGAAAACCTCAGATATGTGTCTATGGCATATAATTCCCCGCGCTCGATGTGGGATGCCTCGGGCTTCCACGCCCTTGAGAAGCCCTATGACCAGGGATAATAGACAGACATGCCAGGTTCCCCAGCATCCAGACACACTACTGATGCCTCAATGTGACTACTCCCCCGACTGAAGGTTGCTGCCCTGACCGGACCCTTTGTAATGTCCCGATAGAAGCAGTGTAATTAACCGGTGTCCATGGAAACATGGAATTGAGAAGAGTTTCACGAACAACGTATTAAATCTATGAGGGTGACCCGGACTAGGTGACAAGTTCTGAGGAGGAATCCGAGGAAGGAAGAACCGACATCCCATCATCCCATTTCGATCAAGGAGAAGACGTCCCTGAATAAGGAGCGAATGCCTCCCGCCTTTGGAAAGTAGGAAAGTGGGGAAACAAGCGCACCGAGTCCTCCTCCGCGGATGGATGGATGCGCGTGCCCCGACGAAAGCTTCGGAAACAAGGATGCACAGCTGTTGCCCTGCATTCCCGCTTTCCAAAGGCGGACATCATTCATCCCTTATTCAGGGATGTTTGTTCCTTGATTGAAATAGGATGATGGGATGTTGGTTATTACTTACATGGATTCCTCCTTGGAACTCGTTACCTCGTCCGTGTCTCCCTTAAATATTAAGTCATGGTTCATGAATCTCATTCCTGGTGCTATATCTTTGTGGACACCGATTAATTACACTACTTCCGTCAGGACATTCCATGGGGTATTTACATGGTAGTAACCATCAGTCTGAGTAGATGAAAACATCAGGCATGTCGAGGCATCTCTGGATGCATGGACATTGGGGAACCTATATTCTTCCTCATAAGAGGGCATCTTAAGGTGGTAGAACCAGAGGAATCCAATGTCAGTTGTGGGGTATCGTATTCTAGAGGCATGTCTCTGAGGTTTTCCTCAACTTTACATGTTTAATATAGGGTATGCCATGAGTTTAACGTCTTTTAGAGACAGTTACACCAAAGGTGTGTCTTTTGAGGTTTTCCTCAGGCATCTCATGTTTAACACGAGGTTGTCCATGAGTTTAACATCTTGCGGAGATGGAATGAAGGTGATCATAATGTCCCATAGAGACAGATCAAATTGGTACATCCCTAGGAGGGAGCACCTGGAATGTTTACCGAGTGGATGGATCAGAACACTAAAAAATAGAATACCCAAGATGGTGTGTCCCATAAAGGGAAGATGTCACACTGTGAAGGCTGATCTAGACACCACTGAGGGAGGATCAGGGAGTGTGCACCCCGGAATGGGGGAACACCAAGGTTTACCATTGTATAGTATTGAAATTTGTGGAGGTTTAATGTGTACCCTGTGTAGATGACAGGGATCAAAATCCCCATAGTTCTAAGGGGTGATGAATCATGGTGTACAGAATACACAACAACCCAGATACATGCTAGGGATTACACCTGGAAAGTGTCCAATGTACTTATAAGAGTAGTAAGTAGGTGGATGACATGATCCCACCAGGATGTGGCGGCCCAAGTAAGAATCAAGATGGATGACAAAGAGTTGAATTAAGTGGAGGGAGAATGAGATGGAACTGACGTGAGGATGATGGTGATGTTGGGATCGAGCCTTGAAGAGACTTCCTACGTATCCCTGTGGTAGGGAATCATAGTTTGCGTAGTTCGGAGGGACGATGGGACACCTGAGGAGGTTACCAGTGAGAATGGACGCATGGATGGGATCTGGAGGAAATAAAACCTCCAGTTAAGGCCATGATCTTCCTGAAACACATGGGATTGAGGGGTAGAAGATGATGAGACATGGGTGATGGGCTTAGACCTCATGGAGGCTTCCTACGTATACCCGTGGTAAGGGATTAAAGTCCACTTAGTTCGTCTAATTATGTATTACCATCGATTTGGGACTTCAATGGCTTACCATAGATTGGGGGACTTCAACGTCTTACCACTAAATGGGGATGACAACGGCTTACCGCTGAATGGGGTTGACAACAACTTACCGCTGAATGAGATTGAACCTCGGGGATGCTTCCTAATTAGCCTGTCTAGGAGACAGGGATCAAAGCCCACGTAGTTCGAATGGGTACATTTTAACATCTTGTGGGATGAAAAGGGGGCGTATAGTTTAACGTCATGCAGGATGGGGGTGGACCGATGTGAAGTGGTCGGGACCAATGGGTGTTTGTCTTAAACATCAGGGAGGCTTCTTACGTACCTTTCCTTGGCAAGGAACAAATTCCACGTAGTTCAGGTTGGTGTCGGTTAATCGACGCGAATTGGTCGGGACCAATGGTTATTGGGCTTGAACCTTGGGGAGGCTTCCTATGTACATTGCCTTGGGAAGGATAAAGTCCACGAAGTTCAGGATGGTGTGGGTGAACCGACTTGAAGATGGTTGGGACCAATGGGTGGTGGGATTGAACCACCAGGAGGCTTCCTACATACATTGTCTTAGAAAGGATCAAAGTCTATGTAGTTCAGAAGGATTGAGAACCGACATGAAAGGGGGTCAGAACCAATGTGTGTTGAGCTTGAACCTCAGGGAGGCTTCCTACATACCTTACCATGGAAAGGATCAAATTACACGTAGTTCAGAAGGAGTGGGAACTGATGTGAAGGGGGGTTGGAACCAATGGATGGTGGGGTTGAACTTCAGGGAGGCTTCCTACGTACCTTGCCTTGGTAAGGATAAAAGTCTGCGTAGTTCAAGAGGAGTGGAAACCGACATGAAGGGGGGTCGGAACCCATGGATGGTGGTATTGAACCTCATTGAGGATTCCTACGTACCTTGCCTTGGTAAGGATCAAAGTCCATGTAGTTCAGAATGGTGTTTGAGGCATACACTCTAGGCTTCCCAGAGAGGAAGTCATGGTTTATGCTTAGTCTATGGCCCCGTGAGTCATTCTCGGTGTGAGAAACAAGAGGCCGTAGAGACTTGATGATCATGGTGCAAAGGTGCATCCATGAAGTGTGGTGAATGGGGCTTACACAAGGAAGCTGCTCGGGTGCCGCTATGAAGTGACAATCTTGAATGGGGCTTATGCAAGGAAGCTGCCCGGGTGCCGCTATGGAACAACAATAGTGAATGGGGATTACACAAGGAAGCTGCACAGGTGCCTCTATGGAGCAACAATGGTGAATGGGGCTTATGCATGGAAGCTGCCTGGGTGCCGCTATGGAGCGGCAATGGGGAATTGGGCTTACACAAGGAAGATGCCCGGGTGACCCTATGGAGCAGCAATGGTGAATGTGGTTTACGCAAGGAAGTTGCCTGGGTACCGCAATAGAGCGGCAATGGTGAATGGGGCTTACACAAGGAAGCTGCCCCAGTGCCGCTATGGAGCGACAATGGTGAATCAGGCTTATGCATGGAACCTTCCCGGGTGTAGCTGTGGAGCGATGATGGTGAATGGAGCTTACGCAAGGAAGGTGGCCAGGTGACACTATGGAGTGCCAATGGTGAATGGGGCATATGCAAGGAAGCTACCCAAGTGCCTCTATAGAGACATAATGGTGAATGGGGCTTACGCATGGAAGATGCCTATGTGTCTTCCTCATGTCTGGCCATGAGGGAATCCCAACCCATTGGTTGATTGATTCCTTCACCTGTGCACAAGTTCACATAAGAGATAATAACAAGGGCATTGTAATTAGTCTGAACAAAGCGAGATGAAAAGTGTGAATCACATGCCCGACATTCAGAATGCGGTGAGGGTGGCATGGAGATGGAGGATAACTATTGACCATGTTCGAAACACAACATCCATATAGAGTGAACCTGGAATGGGGACAAACAAATGAAGGTCTACTACTGACCATGTTCAAAACACAAGACCTGATTAGATGATTTGTCCAAAGTCTTCTGGGGTGTTGGCCCAGGACAGTAGGTGAGCCGATGCGGCATGGGACCAGGCCATTAGGGGGTCCCTTAAGACATGAAAGAGGATGGTGATCTGAATGAATTACACATGAACCATGAGGTGGAGTGATGGAATGGTCAAACGGTTTCCAATGCTCTTGAAATTATGCCACTATAACCATGGCATGAGGTATCTTATGCTTGTCACATAAGCCATCTCTTATTTGGAATAAGAGGCGTCCTATTATTGAATGATAGGGAATGCTACAGTTTAAAGTGATGTAGATAGGACTGTTAACATCTTATGCTAGGAGCATAAGGCATCTCCTTTTTAGAGCAATAGGCATCCTATGATTGGAACATAAGGCGTACTACAATTTAAAGTCATATAGATAGGACTATTGGCATCTTACACTTGGAGCATAAGGAATCTCTTGTTTGGGGCAAGAGGCATCCTATGTTTGGAACATAGGGTGTACTATAGTTTATAGTCATGTAGAGAGGACTATTAGGCTAATACACCTAGCAATGGATGGCGTTAGGACTTACGCAAGGGCGGCCCTTTCAGGTTTAACCTGGCATAAGAGTTAGGTGATGGGGCTTGGATGAGTTTCTTGGGGGATAGTTCGACTCTAGGTACTCAGGGAATTGATGATGAGAATATCAACTCACGACATTATAAATAAATAAAGAGGAATATGTTGACTCAAGGTGTTTAATGGTGTGAGAAAGAGTATCTCAAATCATGGTATTCCATTGGTAGAAGGTAGATGCGCATAAGGGCGCAATGGAAAATGTTGGCGTCCCGACTCGAAAACTTCGCAGTGCGACTCCCCATTTTTCATGGGGGTATGTGATGGTGGTGAAAGGACCATCTTGGATGGTCGGGAGTGCACACAATATTGAAGGCCTACATGCAATAGGGCAGGAATGCGTGCAATATGGGAGTTGTGCGCACAAAAGGGGGTCATGCGCGCAATAGGGAAGGAATTGTGCGCAATAGGGGAGGTTGGCTCGCAAAAGGGGATCTTTGCGCGCAATAGAGATTGTGCATGCAATAATGGAGCCTTGCACACAATAGGGAAGTAATTGCACACAATACGTGGGGTTTGCGCACAATAGGGAAGGTGTGCGTGCAATTGGATAGGTGCAACACTGGTGCACGAAAAATTTGGGCCCAATGGCACTATTGTGCGCAAAAAAATATTCCTTGCATAAAAAATTGGGAATTTTGGGTCCTTTAAACTCAAAAGTGATGTTTTTCATGCAATATGGGGGGTTTTGAACACGGGCATGGAAAATGAGGACTTACGTGCATTAGAGTGGCGATCGACCTCCGAGGGCCTCTCGGGAAGAAGGGGGTGCACTTGTATTTATAGGCAAATCCTTGAATGTCGGTGCGTGTAAATTCCATTCCAATTTTCCGCACAAAGCCCCTTTATGTGCAAGATTCCTTTTTTGGAATAAGATACCATTATTTTTGTGCACGATTTCCTTTTTACGCACACGGTTCCATTTTTACACACAAGATTCCCTTTCTACGCACAAATCCATACTTTTCCCCAAAACCGTCTTGGATGGCCATTTCCAGTAGCCCAACTTCGAACAACCATAACTTTTGATTCGTAACTCCATTCGGGCCCTACGACTAGTCAAATCGAATTATTTGAAACGGGATATGCTCCAGAATCTTTTCTGGAAGCATTAGGTGAATTACATGTACACGTTTTCTCTTGAAAATTTTTTTTTGAAGAGTTTTAAACTGAGGTTGGTACTGCTGAGGTCTACCATATAGAGAATGATCCTGAAAAATTTCATGCAGTTATATCTTTCATGGACCAAGATAAAGATCATGTTGTACATGGACACATCAGACCCTTATATTTATCTAGAAAGGTTAATGATACAAACATTTGATGGGCCTTCATTGATAATGGCTCATGATTCAACCTCATTCTCATCTGTACACTTCATTGGTTGGGTCTCACTGAATCTGACTCGTCTCCCTCCACTCTGATGTTGTAAGGTCATGAAAAGAATGAACAAGAACCTCTAGGAAAGATTACAGTCATAACTTAGTTTTAAGATCTTGTATCTAATTCAAATTTCATGGTTCTTCGATAGGATACAACTTTCTTCAATTTCCTTGGAAGGCCTTAACAATATCAACATAAGGTCATTCCTTCTTCATACCACCAATGTCTCAAGTATTTCTTTAATGGTCATATTGGTACATTTCATAGTGATAAGGGCCCAATAAAAACTTGTGAATCTATGTATATTGAAATAGAGTTCTATCCTGCAAAGGGAACATAGTCTGTAGTAAAAGATATAACAAGAATTAATGCTCTGAATAGTCTGGAAAAGATCCTAGATAACCCATTCAAGAATTTCAGTTCAAATTCCGTGATGCCTATCAATCAAATTGAAAGGGTATACCCAAATCCAATCACTAGTTCAGTGGTTTCAATAATGTCAGTTGGGGAAATTGATCCTGACAGCATGGGGGAAATTATTGATTTACCAAATATTGATAGAAGATTAAATGAATATGTCTTCATTCCACCTACAAAACTTCAGAAAGTATCTACTTAATTATCCAGGCTAGAAGAAGTTATTACATTAATCGATAATGGCAGAGATGCTGATTCCTAACCCATAATTTTTCCTTCAGTACACTAGGAAGACCCTTCATCATCAGTAGGTTCATAAATGGTTTCCTCTTCTTGAGGATATAAAAATACTGAATCCTCCCCTAGATTTAAATTTCTTGCTTCATCACCTAACTATCAAGAATATAGAGAAAAGGTATCATGTGAGGAAGAAGAATAAGAAGAAGAAGAAGAAGAAGATATTAGGGATTCCCCTCTGTCATTTTAGGAAGGCGTCTCCACCACTGTGGATGAACTCGAAGAAATAAATCTGGGTAAGAAAAAGATCCACACCCTACTCTGATTACTGCAACCATGACTTCCAAAGATAAATATTTGTATAATCCATTTCAAAAAAAACATCGAGATGTTTTTTCCTCTAAAGATACATAAAATATAGGCCTTGACCACAATTTGGTCACCCATTATTTGGGTTTTCTAGAATATCATTAGGGATTTAAGTAGGCAGCAAGAAGAATGAACCCAACTCATGCCTCAAAAATTGAGGCTAAAGTCGACAATCTTATCAAATAAGATTTTACAAGAGAGGTGAAATATCTGAAATGGATGGAAAATATTTTTCTAGTGAAAAATAAGAATGGGAAAATTAGAGTTTTCATTGATTTCAGAGTTCTCAACCAGCATTGTCCCAAAGATGACTTTTTGGTTCCAATCACATAACTTTTGATTGATGCAACAGCTAGCTACAAATCTCTATCCTCCATGGATTTACACTTTGGGTATAACCAAATTCGAATGGACCTGGAAGATGAGGAGTCTACAGCTTTTATAGCCCCTCAAGGAATATTTTTCTATCAGGTAATGCCCTTTGGTTTGAAGAATACTGGTGCGCCATAACAACGTGAAATTCACCACATTTTCAAAAAATTCTTGGGGAAATTCATTGAATGCCATGTGGATGGTTTAGTGGATAAGTCCAAAAAAAAATTTATCACTTGACTAATCTGAAGACCATATTCAGCTAGCTTCAAGAACATAATTTGAATTTAAATCGCTTGAAATGTGATTTCGGGGAAGCTTCGGGAAAATTTACCGGTTTTGTTATACACCATAGTGAAATAAAAGTCTATATTGAGAAGACTAAGTCGATCCTTAGAATGTCACCTCCTGGAAATTTGAAAGAGTTGAGATGACTTCAAGGAAACTTGGCTTATATCTAGCACTTTATGGCCAATTTAGAAGGCAAGTGTTTTCGATTCACCAAATTAATAAAGAAGGGGGTCACATATCAATGGACCAAGAGCTACCAAGAATCATTTGATACTCTCAAGAAATACCTATTTAGCCCACCAGTATTGATGCCACCTATTGACAGAAATCTTCTCCTTATTTATGTGATAGACATGGAGCAATCATTGGGCACCTTCCTTGAAAAAACGAACGATGCTGGGAATGAAAATAGTCTTTACTATCTCAGTCGAACCATGCTCAACATAGAGAGTCAATATTTATATATTGAGAAAAGTTTCTAGGAATTAATCTTTTCAGTTTAGAAATTAAGGTACTATTTGCAGCATCCTGAGGTCCACTTGGTATCTCAGAATAACCCGCTCAAATTTATCCTCAGTCATCCTATTCTTATAGAATATCTAGCATGGTGGGAGGTTATTCTACAAAAGTTTGATATACAGTTTGTGCCTCAGAAAGCAGTAAAAGGCCAAAATTTAGTATATTTTATTACTGAGAACCCGCATGTGGAAGAGACATCATTGAATACTGAATTTCATGATGAATAAATCTTTTATATTCAAGAAATTCCATGAATATGGGAAATGTACTTTGATGGTGCCTCTAGAAGTGAAACAGGGAATAGAATGGAAGACCCTAAACTCAATTAAGTTGGTGTAGGAATTGTACTTATCTCCCTAGAGAAGATAATGTTTCCATATTCCTTTTTATTACCAGAAGGTGGTACTAAAAACGAGTTAGAATATCAAGATCTCATTGCAATCTTGGAATTAGCACTCAAAGTACCACTGGATTACCTGGAGGTGAAAAGTGATTCAGAATTGGTAATCAAACAAAATAACAGGGAACATTCCATTAGAAAAGAATAAATAATTCTCACGTGTTAATATATTTGAGGCTTAATGGTAGAATTTCCCTCAGATCCAATATTTTCTTATATCCCACTGTCATAAAATTCCCAATATGATGCGTTGGAAAATGCAGCCACAACCTTGGTAGCTCAAAATCAAGATGAAACAATCATTAGAATTTCTCATTGTCGAGTGGTGTCACCTTTTATTCATATCAAAATAAAGTAAATCAATGAAATTAGTCCTATTTTTGAGCCATATGGTCATACCATGGGATAGATGACACCCATCATGGAGTATCTCCAAAATGGGGTACTTCCACAGGATAGAATTAAAAGAAAACATATCTGACGATGAGCAGTTAATTTCACTCTTTATGATGGTCCAGATCACCAGAATATCCTTTATAAATAAGGCTTTGATATAATTCTTCTCAGATGCATTGATGGGGGCAGAACCACTACTGTCATGAAAGAAGTACATGCATGAGCTTGTTGTGCTCACCAGTTTGGGAATAGGCTTGCTGATCAAATCTAAAGGCTTGGATACTTTTGGTCTTCTATGATGCAAGATTACACAAATTTCACCAAGATGTGTCACCCCTGCCAAATTCATTCCAAATTCATTCATCAACCCCCAGAGTTTCTACATGTAGTTAAATACTCTTGGCCATTTGTTACATAGGGAATTGATGTAGTAGGAACCTATCCTCAAGCTGCGACTAAGAAGTTGAATTATATTCGTACTTATACCGATTTATTCTGCAAATAGGATGAGGTAATACCTCTCAAGGAAGTCAGGGCCAAAAATATTTTTAGCTTTGTCAAATCTAATATCATTACCAGATTTGGTGTCCCTCATACCATATTGACAGATGACACCAATTTATGTTATGTTGAGTTAAAAATCTATACTATGAGAACAATATCAAATCTAACCATTCATCTTGCAACCATGAAATGACCAATGGAAAATAGAGGCTTTCAACAAGACCCTATAAAATATACTCCCAAAGATGGTGGATAAATATAAAAAGTCTAGACTTGATAAGATCTTGCATGCTTTGTGGGATTATCGGACTACTACTCATACTGAAGCATGGTGAACCCCATATTCATTGGTGTATGAGACAAAAGCAGTTCTGACTATTGAAGTTCAATTGCCTTTACTCTGAATTTCCATCTGTGTCCAGTTATCTACAGATGAACAGTCTTAGAAGCGATTCGATGAGCTGGAACGATTAGATGAAAAGATATTTCATACCATTCATCAGTTGGAAGTCTATTAGAATATAATAGCATGATCTTTTAACAATAAATTTATCCTCCTCTCATTTCTTTAAGGATAATTGGTATTAGTCCTCAGGACCCCGATGATACCAAGAAAGAAGCCTCAAAATCTTGAGACAAAGTGGGAAGGACCTTATTCTATACATAAGGTCCACTCTAATGGAGCTTATTCCCTAATCTCAATGGATGGAGAACTTATTACAACTCCAAACAATGAAATATTCTTTAAGAAGTACGTTTTGTAATCAGAAAAAGTCATATCCTAGTTCCAATTCATTAAACTACATAGCAACCATATAATTCCTTGCTGCATGACCTTAAAATGCATGGCATATTTTTCTTTTTCACATGATGTTAAACTGCACGACATCATTTATCCTCACTACCTGAAATTAAATTATAAAGTTAACTTCCACTTTATTTTATGTTAAGAAATACCCCAAGATACCACAAATTGGAAATCCTTGTGGTTCTTTAAAAAAATGAGTAGCTTCCATGAAAAACCATTACTCACATCATTACTACTCCCTAGTATCACATGAGTTCCATTTATCCCAATGTTTGAATCATATATGTATGTGGATCCCTTGTCAAGAACTACATATGGCTTGATCTTTCCCCCTAGTATGATACGTAGTGACCCCTGGGTCTTATCCCCCGGTCCGACCACAATGTTTCTTTCACATAAGGTGACTTTCATACTTTCCGCATGATGTTAAACTGTATGGTTCTTACAAAATTACATTTGGCTTGATTCTCATTCTAATGGGATACGTAGAGACACCCCGATCTTTAATTTTGGGCCCAACCACAACAAAATAAAAATTCCTCCATTCCTTGTGTTTATGAGTCATATATACATAAGGAATATCATCTTTAAGAACTACATGTGTCTTTATTCTCATTACAATTAGATACATAGTGAAACCTGGATCTCCTATCTTGGGTCCAACCACAACATAAAAAAATTTCCCTTTCTCACATCAAAAATTAGTTGGTGTGAGGAACCTTATCAAGAAATTTTTTTAGCTTTATTCTCATTCCAATGAGATAAATAGAAACACCCATATCTCTAATTTTGGCCCCAAACATGACAAAAAGGCCTCTTTTTTTCCTATGTGTATGAGTAAAACCTGTATAAGAAATATTTCAAGAACTACATGTGGATTGATTCCTGCTGCAATAAGATATACAGTGACACCTAGGTTTTAACCTGGACCCAGCCACAATATCTCCATATTTTCACATCGGTTCACTTCACATCCTCACTGTATGATGATAAACTACATGGACTTACAAGAACTACTTGTGGATTAATTCTCATCCAATTGAGATACGTAGTGAAAAATAGGACTTAAATCTTGTTCTCAACCATAGGATTAAATAAAATTCCCCATATCCCACATAAAATTAATTTTTTTTGTAAGAGACCTTTATTATGGGTCCTCTCCTTAGAGATAAAACTATGGAAACAAAGGATATCCCCATTATACATATTATTCAAATATATGTAAGGGACTCCAAACTCATGGCCAATATTGATCCACATATTTCTCTTCTGCATTGGAAATTTCCCATTTCACATTTTATACTCCTAATATTGAATACTTTTATATCTTCATAATCTTTATTTGGTTTATAGTTATGGAATATCTGATACCTAAGAGCTCTTTTTCCTAACTATGAATCACATGTCCCTAGGTGTCCTTGCATAAGTTTCACACATAATGGGCCTATCATCCAAAATATTCCACTATTTAGCTATACAGAATATGCCTTAGTTGTACCTACATAATAGAGCCCCATAACAAGTTTGTTAAACAATGTTAACTTCAATCTTGCAGAAGGCCTCTACTGTCCCCTTAACGTTTTGATGATAGTATGCATGAACCCATATTTTAAAGCAGTCATCCTTTGTATATTTGTCCGAAATCCTTTCTCCTGACCTGAAAGTATTTACAACCATGGTTTATCACTCTTCCCTTCATTTATTCAAAGCATACTGAAATAACATTGGGCCATTTGACCACATATCATTCAATGTTTTCATAATATCATGGTCCTAGTCATGTGACCAAAAAACTATAGACACCATATTTCCTACATTTTGATTAGACCTTTAATGGAAAGTATATTCCTCTATTTCATTGGAAATATTGACAGGAAATACTATTTTTGTGTTTAGGTACTGTTCTCCATAAACCAAACTCTATTATTTGAAAAATATGAATTTCCATAAACTTTCTTGAGCTTTTAGGAATTGAATTTCTGATACTTGAGTGCTCTTCTGCGTGACCATGATGTATGTGCATCTAGGTGGCCTTGAATAAGTATCCCACATAATGGGCCTATCAACCAAAAGATTTCACTATTTGGCTATGCATCACATGCCCTAGCTGTCATTGCATAATACACTCCCATAACGAGTTCATCAAATAGAGGTAACTTCGTTCTGGTAAAAGACTTCCTCTAATTCCTTTATCCCTTTTCCTAAATCATAGTTTATAATTCTTCCATACCTAAATATGGTAATATATTTCTAGTAAAATTACCAAGAAATTAGAGATTCATAATCCTTTGATCAAATCTAGCGACGTTAGAATAATGACCTGTAATGTCTTTGTTGCATGGCTTGAAACTGCATAGCATATTATAAAACAAGCCCTTAAGGTCCTTTCTACATGATTAAAAACTGCACAACATAATGTCCTTACTATATGTCTTTAAACTGCATATAAAAATATCCTAAATCCCATTTTTGACAAACATACCTTTCTTCACACATCAAAATCATGTAGGGATGGTTTATCATTAATAAACATATGTCTGCAAAAAATGGCCCTTTTATTCTCATATACCTTTCCTTGGAAAATCCACCCACTGTGGTCTTGAGAATGATTCAACTGGAAATGGGAATGACCTCGTTTATTTAAGGTTGAAACATTCCAATCGGTTTCTAATGGGTTTATTCATAGAACTGGAAACATCCAATGATTCTATATCCATTTGGACCTACTTTACAAAGGTAGGTGCTCATTAGTTGTGGACCGATGAGGCTTAAGAATTTTCATTGGTCGAGAGGATGGGAGGTCGGACTCATCACACCTTTTTGGGGGGAATTATTGTCTACTCCGGGACTCTCTTTATAAATTTGAGTTATGTTCGTTAATCCTTATTAAATTACCAAGTATGAAAATGAGCTTTCCTTTAGATCTGACAATAAATGATTAATATGTATGAAATTTAGAGAATATTTTATATGTATTTGAGGTTCTTCATCAATAGAGAATCATCTCTATTTGTTAGAGATTCTGAGTCAATGGTATCTTTTAACACATTATATAGAAATATCTTGGTCATTATGATAACCAAACTGGTTTTAAAACCACTCAAAGGGGCACTTGAATTTTATTATCATTCATAAGGACATGGATTATCTCAGAGTTGGGATCTTACCCGCAGATGGGATACCTATGTATCCTTGTTTAGAAAAGGAATCAGAACCCATGTAGTTTGAGTGAATAAATATGGAGTTTATGCATGATTGATGGCCCAAAGAAAGATGTCATAATTACTTTTATGCTCTAAGCCCACGTGAGTCATTCTCGGTGTGAGAAACAAGAGGTATTAGTAAAACCTGACGATTGTGCCATGAAAGATGAAATCATGAGAAATGATGTGGGGCTTATATATGTATGACTGCCCCGATAAATGAGGATTAGGACTTAGTTTATAAAAGAATCCCAGGAACAAGGTCTATAAAGTTATATGTTCTTTATAGAGATTTAAATACTTAACTTAGTACTTACTCCTGAGAAGGATGCCTAAATTAGAAAGGGACTAATGATTGGGTTTTTAATACCTGAGAAGGAAGCCTAAGTCAAAAGAAATTATGATTGGGGCTTACTCCTGAAAAGGAGGCCCATGTTATGAGAACTTGTGATTGGGGATTACTCTTAAGGAGGATGCACATATTTGGGAACTTGTGATTGGGGCTTACTCCTGAGGAGGATGACCATATTTGGGAACTTGTGATTGGGGCTTACTTCTGAGGAGGATGCCCATATTTGAGAAATTATGGCTGGGGCTTACTCGAGCGAAGGAGGCCCAGGTTAGGGAACTTGGGGCTTACTCCTAGGGAGGATGCCCATATTAGGGGTCTTCTCATCTTAGAGGATGAGGTTGAATGGAGGAAATCTCTAACCTTAGTGACATAAAGATATGTAAATCACTAGGTTTTGATAGATGTTCCACAAAATTCATTTTAGATAAGGAAGCCAATAAAGGAACCTTGCCAAAAATGTATTTGAAGAGGGTTTTGAAGACTAAATATTGAAGAGGAGAGGTGGATTTGAAGAAAATGGTTGAATAAGCAGGAGGGGCACCCAAAAGAGGTAGGCGCCCAAGTCCTGTTTGGGCGCGTAAGTACTGGTCGCACAAGTATACTTGCGTGATACATGTGCACTTGTGCGACGGTTAACCCATAGGGTAATACTTGGGCAAGGTTTGGCTCAAGACCTTAGTATTATCCCTAAAGGCTTCCAAAAGTGTGGTGCGAAGTTTTGGTGAAAGGATAAGGTGGTGCGCAAGTGTATTCATTTCCCTTAAGGGTTAGACACTTAGGCGCACAAGTGTTGGTGAATTTCAACACTTAGGCCTTGTTCCCCTCTTCAGATCTTCAATTCTAGGTAATAAATTATCTTAGAAGTGTTCGGAAGACTTCAAGAAGAGACTAGGGCACTGAGAGCTCAAATATGACTTTTGAAATTTTTATGTCCTGAAATGGGGGGCCCACAAGGGGTATTTATAGGCTACTGAAGACCTTGGGTGAAAATAAAATAGGTCGCACAAGTCACCTGCGTGCCCAATAGGTGGCCCGCAATTATACTTGCGCGACCCTGATGAAAGCTACGCGGCCCTTGCTTAACGGAATCATTGTTCATGACTTTGTCAATTTTTGATGTTTCTTCAAAGGATGAATCTCTTTATGCTAAGGTATTCCCTTTTTTCAGTCGTTATAATCTGTGACAGAAATGAGAATCAACAAAATTCCCCCCTAAGAGTTGGATATGAAAATAGAAAGGAAGATTTGACTCTGAGGTAAAGTAGAAAACCCAAGGAATCGGCGGCGTGCAAGCTTCTAGCGCGCAAGTGGAGGCGCGCAGGTGAGATCCGCTCTAGGTGCGGCGCGCTGGGAGCGGCCTTTGCCTATAAATATGTGGTCATTCTCGCGGAAAGCACCCGGGTCTCAAAGAACTTCGCTCTCACCATGCAGGTTGCTCTCATCGTGCAAGTATACCAATTTTTCTGTGGTTTCATTGATTCTGTTCGTGTCGCACTTCTGCAGAGGTAGTTTGACTTGCATGGTGATACCTACGCGCCAAAACCTGCGAGACACAGTTACACTTCCCCGCCAACATTGGACTTGCGCGCCTTAACTCCTTAGCCATTTTTTCCATTTTTCTTCACAAATTTTATGAAAAACCAACTTACTTAAGAGTTAATTATTCGACCTTTGTGCAGGTTAAATGGCTCCTAGAAGAATTGGAATGGTTGATGAACTAGAGAGCAATCAAATTGATGATATTATGAACATTGTTGGCCATGATTACTATGATATCTGTGACAACACTCTCCCATATTTGTCTAATTACTTGAAGAAGTATCATTTTAATTTTCCATAGAGCATCTACTTGTCTCTGTATGGGAATGGTCATATGCAAGAAGTCAACATTCCAGAGGCAAAGAATTATCTTCCGAATTCTTGGTTTTAGACTTACACCAATTTTTCTTCAGAAAATGTATCAATGGGAGGATAATTTGTAAATACTGGAATAGTGGAGAAGGCCTATATAATGCATCATTGCCCTTGTGCCCCGGATCTGAAACCTCACAAGACTGAGCTGCAATGACATTGTTATCCTTCAATCTTCTGAAATTCTCAGATGGATCAATCCAAAGGCTGGAAGAAGAGTTGGGAATTCTGTCTTGGAGGAGGTGTGAATCCAACATGGATGTGGGAATATTGGGTGCGACAAACTTGTGCAGAGTTTTTTGAGGATTTGAAAGGATATAACAATATATGAAGCTGTCTGGGCTGGGCAGACATATGTCTACAGGAATGATGATTTTGTGCTGGAACTAATCATCCGCTAGAGCCCAGAAACCAATTCCTTCCATCTGACTCATGGAGAAGTAGGAATCAGTTTGTGGGATGTCTACAAGATCTCAGGGGATCCAATTTTAGGCGATATGTATGATGAGTTCATCCCCCCCAAGGCGACTTGGAATGATTCAGAGAAGACTCCAGCTTTGGCTTGGGAGTTATTGAAAATTTTCTACAAGATCAAGAACTCAAAGAACTCCAAAACTCATTATAGAAATGATATTCATTCAGAGGAGTAGATGGATATGTTTATTACCAAGAAGGAGGTGAAGGGGCCCACCTGTACTCGTCCTACTACCTGCCCCAGAACAGAGAATAGGGGTTCTTCTGGAACATTTTGGCCGACTCTAGAAGCATGAGAATTTGAGAAGTGGGGGTACGAAGTGGATCAGAGAATCCCAAAAAGACCCATATGGCAGGATTCTTAGCCTTGTGGCTCAGTGTTTATCTTCTTCCAGTTAGGGATTCGAAGGGAGGCGTCAGGCTGGGGACCTTCGTTGTGGCAGCCAAGTTGGCTGAGAAGAAAATGGTTGGGTTGGCCACCCCCATTTTGGTGAAGATTCAAAGGAGCTTACTCCATGTCTTTATGGGTAAGTCTCATTTGAGAATAGTGGGACCATTCCAAGTTTCATGGGGATGGATCGCCACTCATTTCAGGAAATATGCTGTATAGAATGGATTACAGGTTCCTGGAAGCTCTTTCAGGCCATCAGTGCAGGCATTTTCTGGAGTTGCACCGTTATCTCTCAACTTCTATGATATGAAGGTGAGGCTGATCATGTTCAAGGAATTAAATTTATTTCCTTATGGAAACCCACTCACCCGGAGGTTTGTTGATGATGGAACAGCCGGCTTGGAATTGAGGTCATAAATGCAGGCTTGTAGAGATGGTGTACTGGCCACCAGGATTGACGGAGAGATTATATGTGAGGCCTATTCTCCATACAGATTTGCACACCAATTCAAGTGCCTACAGCATAATGTTATATCCCCTCCTGTGCATGTCAGGTCATAGAATCATCTGATGGTTTCCCAACAACTACGGTTGCTGACATCTATGGAGAAGACCGGGGCAATGTTTGATCTATCAGTTGCTAAAGCGGCAAGTAACTTGACTACATAGTATACTGAGAACTGTATAGCATCATACCTTGAAGGGGTACTGAATCATACGGTTTATCAGGTGGGGAAAAAGAAAAGAACTGTAGAGAAAGAAACCCTTCATCTGGAAGGTGATTCTTCCCCACCTGGAGCTGATTCACCAGGTTCCTCACCTAGGGATGACTCGTCAGATTCCCAAGATAGGGATGATGAGGCACAACATGTAGAAAAGTGGCCTCATTCTAGATATAATCCTCCTGTCAGAATCAAGATACCAACTCCATCGACTCCTAGTGAGTTACTTCATTGGGGAAATTTAATCACCATTACTTTATAAAGCATCAAGTCTTATTTTCTTATCCTTTATCTGTAGTTGCGGGAGCTGGGAAGAAACTGAAGTCTAAGATTGTAGGACCCTCCTCATAGCCTTCTGGTACACACACTGAATATCTACAACCAGAGGCTGTCCAGACATGGCAGAGTTTATATTGCGATGTTGAAACTGCCAGGATGGATCTGTGCGAGGGGCTACACATCCCTGGAATAGAGAATCTTCGGGCGTCCACCAATATCTGTTTCGAGGATAACCCTGATGAAATGCAGGCTTACATCAGAGAGCTGGAGATGATCATCTATTCCACCGATGATTCCATTCCTGTCACCAAGCAGGTGAAGGAAATGATAGATCGTGGCACCACAAAGGGGACTGGTGCTTTCGGAGATGAGGAGTGGCACAATTACGTGGCTCCTGAAGATGTAAGTATCTTTCCTTATTTACTTTGTAACTTGATTCCAGTTAATGCTTTGTTACTTAGAGAAATTACTTTCTTCATCCTGCAGCTTGCAAAGAAAGAAACTGCTGACATTTCTTCACCACAGTGTAGCCCTGGTTGTACTTCCACCGGAGCTAATGAATCTTCTTGCAAGCTAGGTGAGGTATCTCTAGGCCAACAGGTCATGGAGGAGGAGTTAGACATGGATTTTCATTTTCCAATTCCTGTATTTGGAGATGATGATGTCAACACTCCTAAAAAGCCAAAGAAGCAAAGGAATTAAAGGAATAAGTCCACAGCTAAACCCTTCATCAGTAGTGGTAAGTTCTTCAGATAGTCATGAGTATTATCCCATGAAAAGATTGCTCATAATTCTTGGGGTTGCAGGGGATTTTTAAATTTCTCTTTTGAGGGAGAGGACTGACCCTCCTCTGAGAACGACGGAGGGTGCTGGTGAACAGTCATAAGTTCATGCTGACTTGGTTGCTACTGAAAAAGAGCCAGCGTCTGTTCCCAGTACTGATCCTACTGCTGCTACAAGGAGAAAAGAGCCTACTTCTGGTAAATTAACAATGCTTCATATAATTTTGAATGAAGACATCAACTTACTTCCATTCTATGTTACTTTAGGTTCAACACCTGCACCAGAAAATTTGGAGGCCACTACAACTGATGCTGTAATTTTATCTGAAGAAACTGTCTGGGGTTAGAGGTTGTAGGATGAGGGTCACCAAGAAGATACATCGAATTCTCTCACTGGTGAGACTAACCAGGAATCTGAGATATCATTAGATGAATTGTTGAAACTTGGCGCATCTTTTGAAGACATTTTAGATCATGTAAAATTACCATGTAATTTAGAAGATTTTGGATGTGATTGTTATCCTTCGTCTTGTTAAAATAACTTCTTATTACATCTATTACCATGATTGGTTATAAATGTGAAGTTCCATCTGAGAAAGCTGATGAAATTCCAATTCCTGAAGGGGATATGGATAACCGTACTATTGAAGAGACACTAGCTGAAGTGGAGCTGAACCCAGTAGAGCTTCCTGAAACTCATCCTGAAAATCCTGTTGAAGCTAGGAAAGATGGAGAGGAGCCTTCTCCTGCTGTTGATCTACCGTTGTGTAAGAGATAACAATATTTGTGGCTATACTTAATTTTCAATACAACTTGATGAACTTTTTTCATCCTTTGAAACTAACCAAAAACCTTCAATTGACTATGCAGGGCCGTCAATTTCAGTTGCTAGATCTGGAGGTGAAGCCTCAGCCTCCACCCCAATGAGAATAGAAAGTGAAGTAACACGGGTTTAGGGGGAAGGAGCAGAACATGGCACTTATTTAAGTGAATTAATTCCAAATTATATTCCCCCCTATGACAGTGATGCCGAATCAGACCTGGAGGTACAAAAGGCACTCCAATTTTCACGTCGCAAGGCATGAAAAAACATATGGAAGATCATATCTGAAGTGCCTCTTGAAGAGCTGTCATCGAAGATCCACCGACTGTCATCCCTGTTCGTCATGTTGGGACTTGGCAGTTTTGGATATCAAGAGATCCATGCCGTGGTGAAACAAGTCATCTTAAGAAGGGAGCAGGAGCAGAGGTACCGTCAAGACCTGACCAGAGTATGGTCGTCATCCAATATCAGTGAATTTGAGGCTGTGGTGTCCTGAGCTGAGGCTGATCATGCTGCCAAGTTGAAAGAGCTGAAGCATAAGATCAGGGAGAATGTTGTCCAGTAGATACACCTTTAGAAACAATTAGATGTTATTACTAGGGAACTTGACCATCTTAATAATTCACTAGAATGAGTTCAAACAAATGGTATGCAAGCCATCGCTGAATCCAAGAAAGCACTCCATCTAGATGAAAAGAGTGAAGCTGGTCGAGTGCATGAACTTTAAGTGGTTGCTGATGAAGCTCGGGATTCCATAAATCAAATGAAGATTTATGTTGAAAGTATCTTGTAATCCCTGAAAAAAGGGAATTGACTATAGTCTATGGATTCCCTTCTAACTTTTGTGCATCAAATGAAAAACACTTTCATCTTCAATCATTTGTGAATGCCTTATTTTTCTACCTGCTTTAAATTTTTACCTAAGCCAATGGGCCTAGTAAGAATAGTTTGATTTTTTCTTGGATTATAAAAATAACCCTAAAAACTTTGAATTTTTTTAATGCTCAATATTACCTAAATCATATAAAATGTATGTTTAGTGAGATGGTACTTGACTTTTGTTCAGAGTTCCCTTGTCTTTTGTGGGAAGTTTAAAGTCATGCATGTCAGAAATAAAAAGGCTAATGTTTAAGGTCGGAATAGCTTTGACCGAATGTATTAAAAAATTGACTCAATTCCTTGATAATTTATTTGAAAACATATTACCATATCCAAGTATGGGGGAAAAATGTAAACAATGAATTAAGAAATTTTGAATCTGAGGAATGATATGAAAAAAGGGCTAAAAGGAATTAGAAGAAGTATTTCCTAAGAGTGAAGTTACCATTATTTAACAAACCCGTTAGGGGTTTGAAGTATACAGGGCCACCTAAGGGCATTGGATGTTGAGTCAAATAATAGAAAATTTTGGCTGACATGTCTGTTATGTAGATTGTTTATGCAAGGCTGCCTAAGGGCACATGCTGCATAGTTAGGAAAAATAACTCTCAGAAATTTTACTTTTCTATTGCTAAAAAGCCAGTGAAATTTTATGGAGATTCAAATTTTCCAAGGCATAGAGTCTGTTGTATGGAGAGAGGTACTTGAATATGGAGAGAATATTTACAATCAATATTGTCAAAGAATTGGATGAATGTCACTCCTGCGAAGGTCTGACCCAAACGTAGGGAAGGGAAATATAAACCATATACTTAAATACTCTTAGATCATGAAAAAGGGCATGAGACAAATATGTTAAGGATGGCTATTTTTACGGATCCCTACATATTGTCTTTAAGAAAACTTAGAACAAAATAGGTTTTCCTCCCAAGAATAAAGTTACCACTATTTGAAAAATCCGTTAGGGGGTTGAATTATGCAGGTCCACCAAAGGGAATTGGCTGCATAGTCAAATAATAGTATCTTTTGGCTGAAATGTCTGTTATGTAGACTGTTTATGCAAGGCCTCCTAAGGGTACATGCTACATGTTCAGGCATAAGAACTCTCGGGTATCAGAAATTTTGTGACCATAAGTCAAGAAAAGAGTTATGGAGATCTGAAATTATTTAAGGTTAGGAGTATGACACATCAAAATGGGAATTGTTCAATGCATGTAGAGATACACATACCAATGCTAACCATAATTATGTTGTGGCTGGGTCCTGAATTGAGATGTTGTATGTCACTACATATCTTATTAGAATGAGAATAAAGCCAAATGTAGTTCTTAAAATATAGTTTAACATCATATGGGACGAGAGTATAGGAGATCTTAGTTTAGGTTCATAGAACTCGGACCATAATAATGAATACACAGTGTGTGTTTTATAAACCTGATGTGAATGAAAACCAGGGTTTTCATACCACATTCATGTTTTCACAGGGGGACTTCTCAGCCAAGGGACTGAAAGTGAAATTTGGGGTTAGGCCCAAAGACTTGGGGATGGATTCGAGGGATGCTCGAATGATCCTACGTATCCCATAAATATGGGAATCAAGCCACACACAGTTCTTGAAATACCCTCTGTACAGATTTGGTTCGTACATGTGAAGGGTGAAAAGGGGACTTTAGTGCAATGATGGTTTGACCCAATATTAAATGTTCGGGCTTTTCCATGTATGCACGTAGTCTTTGGAATATAACATGATTGGAGACCAATGTAAATAATGATTCCCTCTCAGGTGAGGGTGTCAAGGAATGTTGTAGTTTATTGTCATACAAGACAAAAGTGAATATAGTTTAAGGTCATATGCACGGACCGTGGTGAACCAATGTAAAAATATTGGTTCTGGGGGCTGCTTCACGGATCAACATCATATGAGATAGAGGTGAACCGACGTGAAGAGATTGGTTTCGGGCTTGAACCTAGGGAGGTTGCCGATGTACCCAACCTAGAAGTTAAGGATCACAGTCCGTGTAGTTCAATTGAATAATGAACTGGTGATCAAGTTTTTCTTGAGGACAATGACCTAAAAAATGTTGTTGGGAATTACGCATGGTTAGTGGCCCAAAGTGGATGTTATGGTTGAAGTTTACTCTAAGCTCACGTGAGTCATACTCAATGTGAGAAACAAGAGGTAGAAAAAACCTTAACGATGCACAATTTAATGTCATATAGGACATAACAGGGGACTATGCAATTTAATGTCATGTAGTAAGGAAAATGGAGACACAGTTTAGCGTCAAGTTGGACAAGAAAGTGAGGAATTTTTTTTCTTCAGTTTAATGTCATGTAGGACGAGAATATATACAGTTTAACATCATGTGGGATGAAGAGGTGCACAGTTTAACGTCTTATTACTAGGATGATGGTTATTCAGTTTAATGTATTTCTAGATACAAGGGACTTCTGTACAGTTTATTGTCATGTAGCTAGTACGTCATAGTTTAATGTGATGTTGGACGATGGAGTGCTGTACAGTTTAGCGTCATGTAGCTAGGACGTCACAGTTTAATATCATGTTGGACGATGGAGTGTTGTACAGTTTAGCATCATGTATCTAGGACGTATTAAGGACTTTTTTCACAGTTTAACATCATGTGGGATGAAGAGGTGTAAAATTTAACATCGTATAACTAGGACGATGGTTATGTCGTTTAACGTCTTGCTGGACATAAGGGACTTCTGTAAAGTTTATCATCATATAGCTAGGACGTCACAGTTTAATGTAATGTTGGACAAATTAGGAACTGTGCAGTTTAAAGTCTTACAGCAAGGACAACACAGTTTAACATCATGTTGGACGAATTAGGGACTGTGCAGTTTAAAGTATTACAGAAAGGACAACACAGTTTAACATCATGTTGGACGAAGAAGGGACTGTGCATTTTAATGTCTTGTAGCAAGGACAACACATTTTAACGTCATGTTGGACGAATTAGGGACTGTGCAGTTTAAAGTCTTGTAGAAAGGAAAACACAGTTTAATGTCATGTTGGACGAAGAAGGACGATTTGTGTTACAAAAAATACTTCTTCAATAATATTGCATTGGTTGAGTCGTGATGAGTTCTCCATCCATTGAGATTAAAGAATAAGCTCCATTGGAGTAGACCTTATGTATTGAGTAAGGTCCTTCCCACTTTGGCTCAATCTTGGGAGGTTTCTTTCCTGGTATCATTAGAGTTCTAAGAACCAATACAAATTCTCCTTGAATGAATGAATAAAGACGAACTTTTTTATTGAAAGCTCGTGCTATTTGATTCTGATAGACTTCAAATGGTGTAGATTGCACAATTTTTTTCATCTAATCGTTCCAATTCATCTAATCTATTTTGATATTGTTCATCTATAGATGACTGATTACAAATGGCTACTCTGAGCGAAGGTAGATGAACCTCAATAGGCAAGACTGCTTCTGTTCCATATACCAATGAATATGGAGTTGACCGCGTAGCAGTGCAGGTGGTGGTTCGATATGCCCATAAATCATGAAAGAGTTTATCAGGCCATTATTTCTTATCTTTATCCACCATCTTTTGCAGTATGTTTGAAAGAGTCTTATTGAAGCCCTTTATTTGGCCATTGGCTGCTGCATGGTACCGAGATGAAAGGTTAGATTTGATGTTGTATTCTTGATACAACTTCCTTACCTCAGATGAACAAAAGTTGGTGCCATTTTCCGTCAATATGGTATGAGGGACACCAAATCTGGTAATGATGTTAGACTTGATGAAGCTAAAAATACTTTTATAACTGACTTCCTTGATGGGTATTGCCTGTGCCCATTTGGAAAAGAAGTCAGTAGCTTGGATGTAGCTGAAGGGTAAGGTCCTACTACATCCATTCCCCATGTGGAAAAAGGCCATGAGTATTTAGCTGTATGAAGCAACTCTAGGGGTTGATGAATGAAGTTGGCACATACTTGGAAATAATGACACTTCTTAGTGAAATCAATACAATCTTGTATCATTGAAGGAAAAAAGCATCCAAGCCTTCTAATTTGATCAGATAGTCTATGTTCATACTGGTGGGCACGACAGACTCCTACATGTACTTATTTCATAACAGCCATTGTCTCTTCACCATCAATGCATCTGAAGATAACTCCATCAAAACCTCTTTTGTAGATAATTTTTTCTAGGTGACCAGGGCTATCATAAAGAGTAAAATTCACCACACATCTCTGGACATGTTCTTTCCCACCTCTATCAGGTGGGAGTGTTCCATTTTGAAGGTATTCCCTGATAGGTGTCATCCATCCCGTAGTACGACCATACGGTTCAGAAATGGGAGTAATTTCATTGATCTCCTCTGTTTTGATTTGAAAATAAGGTGAAACTGTATGAAAATGGGCAATTCTGATGATTTTCTCGTCCCTATTTGGATCTTCCAGAGCTGTGGATATATTAGCCAATGCATAATCTTGGGCATTTTGTGATCGCGGGACATAAGAAAATGTCGGTTCTAAAGGAAATTCTGCCATTAACTCTCTGACATAATCGTATAAAGGGATTAACTCTTCTTTTCTGATGGCATAATCCCCATTGAATTCTTTTATTACCAGGTCGGAATCACCTTTCACCTTTAAGTGATTCACTTGTGCTTGAAGCGCCAACTATAATCCTATGATGAAGGCTTGATATTCTGCTTCATTGTTTGTACTGCCATCCCACAATAGGAAGGAATAAGGCAGCACTAACTTTTCTAGGGAAATATGCACAATTCCTAACTGAATTTTTTTGAATTTAGGATCTTTCATTTTCTTCCCTGTTGGACTTCTGGAAGCACCATCAAAGTACATTTCCCATGTTTGAAGATTATCTTGAATAGAAAAGACTTCCTCATCCGGAATTTCAATATCTAAAGATGTATATTCTACTGAAGGGTGTTCAGAAAGGAAATAAGCCAGAGTTTGGACCTTTTTTACCTTTTGAGACACATACTGGATATCGAAATGCTGCAAAATAACTGCCCACCTTGCCAGACGTCCTGTAAGCATTGGACAACTAAGGATGAATTTGAGCGGGTTATTGCGAGATACCAGCTGGACCTCATGATGTTGCAGGTAGTTTCTTAATTTCTGAACTTCAAAGATTAACACTAGGAAGCAATTTTCAATACTTGAATATTGGGTTTCTACTTCAATCATAGTCCAACAGAGATAGTAAAGGCTGTTTTCATTCCCAGCATCATTCTTTTGGGCAAGGAAGGCACCCAATGACCGCTCTAAAGCTGTCACATAAAGAATAAGTGGTCTTCCTTAAATAGGTGGAATTAATACCGGTGGACTCAAGAGATATTTCTTGAGAATATTGAATTCCTATTGACATTATTCAGTCCACTGGTAAGTGACTCCCTTCTTCATCAATTTGGTGAAGGGTAAACTTTTTCCTGACAAATTGGCAATGAAATGCCGAATATAGGCCAAGTGTCCTTGAATTCCTCTCAATTATTTCAAATTTCGAGGAAGTGACATACCAAGGATTGACTTTTTATTCTCAGGATCGACTTCGATACCACGATGGCGTACAACAAAGCCGAGAAATTTTCTTGAGGTTACCCCAAAAGCACATTTCAAGGGGTTCATCTTCAAATTGTATTGTCAAAGTTTGTGGAATATGACTTTCAAATCAGCCAAGTGATTATAAAGTTGTCTGGATTTAACCACCAAATCGTCCACATAACATTCAACAAACATCCCTAAGAAGGTTTTAAAGTTACGGTGCATGGCATGTTGATATGTTACACCTGCATTCTTCAGGCCAAAGGGCATTACCAGATAGAAAAACACACCTTGAGGGGATATGAAGGCTATAGATTCTTCATCTTATGGAGGCATTCATATTTTATTATATCCAGAATTTCCATCCACGAAGGAAAGTGCTTCATAGCCAACTGTTGCATCAATTAAGAGTTTTGTGATCGGAACTGGAAAATCATCTTTAGGACAATACCGATTAAGATCTCTGAAGTTAATGTAAACTCTAATTTGTCCATTATTCTTTTTCACAGGGACAATATTATCCATCCATTTGGGATATTGAACTTCTTTGATGAAGTTATCTTTGATAAGCTTATCCACTTCAGCTTAAATTTTGGAAGCATATGTTGGGTGTGTTATTCTTGCGGCTTGTTTGAATCCTCAATTTTCTTCCGGCAAACCCAAATGATGAGTAGCAACATCAGGATCAAGCCCTGGAATTTTTGTATAGTTCCAAGAAAATATATCTCGATTTTTCTTTAAAAATGAAAAATACATTTCATGCTCTTCAAGAGTCATGGATGCACTAATTAAAGTGGGGCGTGGATCTTCTTTTGTACCCAGATTTATTTCTCTGAGTTCATCCACAGTGGTAGACATACCCTCTTCAAATACTGGAGGAGCATCCCTATGATCTTCCTCTTCCTCTTCAATATGTGTTACTTCTTTTGTTTCTACTTTCATAGTAGATGATGAAGAAAAATTTCCAAGATCAAGAGAGATGTTAAAACTTGAACATCTTGAAGAAAAAGCTACCATTTCTGACCCTATTGATGATGAAGAGTCTTCCTTTGGTAACAAAGAGGAGATGATGGATTGAGAATCGAAATCATCATTCATCTCTGACATTGCTATAACTTCTTCTGGCCAAGTTGATGAAGTATAGAATTGCTGGATTTCAACGGATGAAATGAAGACATCTCCATTTGAGTTTTCATCATTGCTTGGTGAATCACCAATTTCTCCCATGCTGTCTAGCTTGATTTCCGTAATTGACATTATGGAAGTTTCCATAAGATTATTTGGATCTCAGTCTATCCTTTCAATTTGATTGATAGGAAAAACATAATCTGTACTCACATGTATGAGTGGGTTTATTGGAATCTTTTCCAAACCATATGGACCATTAATTTTGGTAACCTCTTTTGCTGTAGATACCTCTTTTCCCTCCATGTGATAGAATTATGCCTTAATGTATTGAGATTCACATGTTTTGAATGGGGATTTATCACCATACAGTGTCTCAATTTGACCATTGAAACAATATTTGAGACATTGCTAGTATGATAAAGGTATAGCTGCATGTGGATGTAGCCATGATCTTCCTAGAAAAATGTTTAAGGCTATGTCATGACGAACAACCATGAAATCTGAATTGGATACAAGATCCCCAAACTGCGTTCTGAGTGTAATCTCACCCATAGGTTCTTGTTCATTTTTATTATATCCTTGCAACATCAGAGTAGATGAAGATAAATAAGATTCGGTGAGGCCCAATTGACGGATTGTACGGGTAGGGATGAGGTTGAATCCTGAACCATTATCAATGAAAACTCGTCGGTTGTCTACATCATTGACCTTGATAGATAAATACACATGTCTAATATGTCCGTGTACAACATCATCTTCATCTTCATCTATAAAAGATATCACTGCATGGAATTCTGTAAGACTATTCTCTACATGGTAGACTTCAGCCGCAACAATTTCAGTTTCAAATTATTGAGGACTTGAAAAAGCCTCAATGAGTGCCTCTTGAAGATCCTTTGATAGATTCAAGGCATCTAGAATTGATAACTTGGCCGGTACTTAGGCCAAATGTTTGAGGAAATCATACTTTTGGTCCAAATGTCTACGTTTCCCAACAGGAACATGTGGTTTTGCAGGTTCTTTAGAAGTTGATTCTTTTTAAGAAGATGCATCTTGTATTGGGGTAGGATTTGGAAATACTCCTGGATTTGGAATATTAGACCGAATAGGTGTATTTACTTGCTGAGAGGAAGAAGGTGTAACTTCTAACCGACCTTCAAAAATAACTGTGCCAGGACTGAATCTTCCAGGTGTGGAAGAACTTTCTTGTTCATTTTGAGCCCGCTGAAGGGATTTTCCATGAGTTTCTACTGCATATACAGTTCTAGCAGGGGTATGATTGAAATAGTGGCTTCTGGGATATCCATGTCTTCCTCTGTATCATAGACCTCTGGAACTCCCCCTAATTCCTCTGTTTGATAGAGGGAATTCATGCTCATCAAGATTGAAACTGTGATTGGCATAAGGACCTGTTAAGTGAATCATGTTAACAGATCCAAAGATCAACTCTTCATCAGATGAAGAATCTACCCGATTAGCCAATTTAGGCTGTGCCGTTTTGTGGGGAGGTGCATGTGGCTTTGAAGTAGATGGCATAAAATCTTCCAGAGTCAAAGACAACTTGGGCTTTGACACGATCTCATCTTCTTCTGACTGTTCCTATTTCTTTTAATTATGCCGTTTCTTTAAGGATTTTTCTTTTGCTGAAGGAGGTTTTTCTGTGGCATTCATAGGAGAAGATACAATTGGTTTCTTCAATTGCGTTCGTAAAATGGCATGAGTTCAGTTGATCATTTTTCTGACCATCCAATCATCATACTTTTGTGCATTTTTTCTTCTGAATTTTTTCCACTCTCCTTCTTCATCTGGATATGTAGTAGTAACACATGCTACCTATGCTGAAGAACCTTTCAGTTTTACCTGTCCCGAGTCCACCATCTTTTGTAAGAGGTCTTTGAAGATAGAACACTCCTGAATGGGATGTGCCAACATCTGATAAAATGTGAAATAATTGGGACGGTCTTCATATCCTGCCTTGTTCAGCCTTTTAGGCCTTGGCAATTGAATAGAATTATTTTCCAGAGCCAAAATGAAATAACCAGGAACTTGTTCATTTCAGAAAGAATAAACTTTTCTCTTTAGATCTTCAAATTGTTTCTGTCTTTTATCTCTTTGATCATCTTGATGAAACGGCCTCTATTATTGATGCTCATGAGGTGGAGCCCTTCGATAAGATTAAGGGTTTGAAGTAGAAGCAGGTACATGTGTTTGTTTAAGTGTAACTGTTGCAGTCTCTGCTTTCTCCATTCTCCTTCTGGGAGCTAATGGAATTACACGAGTTTTATCCTTAGTCTTAGTAAGAGAGTCTTTGATCTGCTGAGCGATCAACGTAAGGTCTTGAAACCCACCTGTGTATTTCACTGGGATCAATGGTGTGCGTAATTCATCATGAAAATTTGCCACATAGATTGGCAACCATTCTTCTTGAGAGAGTACTAAGCTTAGGGAATATGTTAATCCCTTCCAGCGAGCAATGAAATATGAAACCCTTTCATTCTCCCTTTGCTTACAATTTTTAAGATCAAAAACTTTTGCCTCTGGAAACGTTGAGCTGAGTTGAAGAAGGAATCGTTGATGGAGATCATCCCATCTGGTAATTGACTGGGATTGCAAGCTTGTATACCAGACAAAAGCACGTCCTTGTAATGACTGTACAAAACACCTGAGCTTAACTGCTTCTTGTTGCTGAGGGGTTCCCATCATAGGATCACAATGAGAAAAAAATGTGTTAAGTGTTTCTATGGGTCTCCCTAACCATTAATGATTGGGAATTTGGTACTTGAAAAATTTAATGGGGGAGGAATTTCATCAACCCATTAAAGTTAAGCTCTCTTTTCTGGTTGAATTTGTGCACACTTTCCTTCCATAACTTCCAATCGAGCTGTTAATGACTCAATGGTAGTCATTAACTTTTGAGAAACATCCGGTTGAACTTGGACCTGAGCAAGTGCACTAGAGCTTGGACAAGTATGGTGCCTGGTACTACAACTGATGGTAGCATCACCGATTGTTTTTTCACATGAACCATAGGATTAGACCCCTGAGGGTGTGCTGATAAATGAGGATATTCTTGATCCATCTTAGTAGATGCAACAAATTCCTTGACTGACTGACTCCTGCATACTTAAGAGGAATACTACCTTGAAGTAGTTCTACATTCAACCTCCTTAATTTCTTCATTTTTTCCTCTTTTTGTGCGAATCTTTGGTCTAGTGAGATTGATTGGCCTTCTCCAGAGGAATGGTATGTAATCTGATTCTTTACTTTCCCCTTGTTGGATGCCTTTCAGAGAGGGGTAAGTTGATTATTTGAAGGAATACCTAGATTCTGAGTAATCCTTTGATTTCGTGTATGCACACCTTCTTCATTTGTGTCTATGTGTACAACTTCTTGAGCAGGAACTTCTTCATCGGATCCCTCTAAATGAGCCTCATGTTTTGGAGGATTAGAAACAATGGAATTGATGACATTTATTGATGCATAACACATTACATCCTTTCTATCGGAATTTCTGCGATACTATCTTCTTCCATGTCCTTGATGAGACATTTCCTTTTGTTGAGTTGATCCCTCATGAACTTCTTGACGAACTGTAATTTGGAGGGAATCTACTGATAATTCGGATCTATGTTCCTCTTGTGGCTTCTTCCCCAATCGAGATATTACTGTCTTTCTCCGAGGAAGAGATTGAGGATTTGAAAAAGTCCCCAGTCCGGTGGAATGGGGCTGTTCCCGCTCAACTCCTCAAATCCTATTTTTTGATTCCAAGGGTTGGGTTAAAAGAGTCCCCAGTCTGGAAAGCTGGGGTGGTTCTTGAGCTACTACATCTGAGAATTTCTTAAAATCTCTCTTGATCTTGAGGACTTTAGTCCGGAAATTGGATGGATGCATCAACCTACATACACTCAAATCACCTGGCTCAAATGAATGCTGGATGATTTCCGACACTTCTGTCACATGATGATGTGATTGCTCTAAATGAGAATCATGTTCAATATTCTCATTTTCCTGATGCAAAATTAATTCAACAACTTGTTCTTTGAATGCCTGAATTTTGGAAGAACTAGTTGAGGACTGTTCCTGAGCAAGCCTTTGATTACAAACAAAGCCAATTGGCTGTGGCCATCCATGGGAAATAACATTGCATGAGACCATTTTTGGTGGTCTTTGTTGACTAGAGAGCACAGAGAAATGCAATGATCCATGAAAACCCCATCCCTTGATATGAATACCAGATGTGGCATTGGCAATTAACTGGTGTAATCTTCTTAGTGCGCCATGGAATGAATGCTGAAGGGATCTCTGCTGCTTTTCAGCCTTCGGATATCAAGAAACTGAGAGAGCGGCCAAATCAATTTGGCCATGTAACCTTTCTATTATCTTGACATGATTTTCATATTCATCATAAAACAATATTTTCTTTTTCAATTGACAAAGAGTTTTCCACATGTTGAGATGAATATCGTGAATACAATCTTCCGTTAACATCTCTGGAATGTCATATTGAGAGTCATCCAAAGGCCAAAACATAACTGGCACTTCACCTTTCACTAGTTGTTTTCTCATATTCAGAACATACTCTTTATCATTCAATGAAGATTCTTCTACTTGATTAGACCAAAGCTGGTGCTTCCTTGTGGATTCATCAGATTCAACAAGATTGGTAGAGAATTCACTTATCAAACTAGAAGATTAATGACCCAGGGGTGGTTCAAATAATGAACTACACCTCTAGCTATCTTCTAATTGAGAAAGTATTTCACCTGCTAACAGTAAAGCATCAGACATGACTGGATTCACATTTGTAAGTGCCTCAAGATAAGAGGGCTTTCTCATCACTACATTGTCTGTTGAAGCATTTTACAGCCAATGTGAATTACTACCGTTGAGAGGAATTTCACAGCTAAATTCATCATCATGGGGAGGACCATCATGGTGGGTTACAACAAAAGATAAAACCTTTTTCTCATTGACCTTTTAGTCACACAGAGGGTTCTTGTGGATCTCATCTGAAGATGATACTTCTATATCGATCAAAATTTCATGAAGCAAGCCTTAATGAGGAAGTTTCTGATGAAGAACTTCATAATTAATATTCCCACTATTGGGAAATGAGAGAGTAGAATCTTGAATTCCAACAGATAATTGTCTGAGGGCTTCAAGAACTCCAGCATCGAGCAAGGCCCTGTTACAGATTGGACCTTGATTTATTCACTATGATGAACAAGTCTTTTTCTAAGATGCCTTATTACTCACTTTGGGAATCACTTGTTGACTAAAGTTGTTATTATGGGAAGGTGTATGTGCTTGATCAGGAGAAATAGTCAAGTTAGGATGATTATCTCCATTCAAATCAGGTGTATGTGCCTGACTTGATTGTCCGTATGACATGGGGGAGTACACCCCACAACCCTCTTGGACTGGAATAGAGGTGTGTATCTATTCCAGAGTGATATGTTGATGTTTCAATCCACTGGTAGGGACATATTTTCCTTTCTTTCCCTATGATGTTGCTCAAGCTATTATAATATTCTGACAGGCATCTAGAATATGAGCAGAGATTTGATTATGCTCTTTCACCATTGTTAGAATGTGATTGGTGACTTTAGCTTCCAGAATGTGAATATACATCCATTCCATTCTTGGATTAGGTGTGTATTCCTGCTCTTGTCCTCCTTTTTGTTAGTGAATTCTGACAGTACTCATGTGTGGGGGTAGTGAGTTGAGTCTGCTCCATATTTGTCGTTGGAGCTTTCCGAATGACTTCTCTGGATGCTACCAAATGAGACTATTGGTAGGCTTGATGAATATTGGCAGGTGTATGTGCCTACTGTGTATTCCTCTTCAAGTATGGTTGACTATTTTCCTTCAATACTGGAAGATGAGACTGCTGACAGAATTGTTGATTGTAAACAGGTGTATGTTCCTGTTTATCAGTTGCCACCATATCAGATTGGAAACCTTCTTTGGTTTTAGTCAGACGAGCCTACTGACTAGCTGATGAGTTATAAACAGGTGTATATGCCTGCCTATAATACTCTGCTTGAATTTCCTGGCAGGATTGGCGTGTTGCTGCCAGACGAGTATGCTGGGCAGTAACATCAGGACAGACAGGTGTATGTGCCTGCTCGTTTCTTGTCATCAAGTTGTCTTGATGGATTTCTCCAGAGGGGGAAGAAGTAAGAACCTACTCCGTTTTGACTAGATTTTTCCTCTGGAGGTTCATCTTGCGTGCTCAGGTCTGAGGGACCTAAGCCGAACCCCTAAAGGCGATACCCTCTTCATGTTGAGGGTGCACTGCCGCACGAGTCTGGCAGCGATTGTTGATGAGAGCCCTCGGGAAGGACTCATGTCACCTTGAATTAAGTCCTTGAGTGACCTTATCATTTACCTCCTCATAATATGAGAGGGACTGGTGATTGTGTTCCGGGGATAATGACCTGAAATTGTTGGAGACGGTGGTTGGAGCCACCTGCTTCTTAATCGCTGGTCGTCGTTTTCCGGACAACCAGGGTGAATTATTGACTTGGAGGGCTTGTTGAGTAGCCTCCAGAGTCGGAATGGTACCATGTTGATGGTACTCCTTAACTAGTGTATTGATACCCAGCATTGAAGATGCTGAGTAGGTGATGTCTTCCTTAGAGCGGACGAAGATCCGGCAGGAGTAGTGGCATATGCATTCACAGGTGTGAACTTTAGAGAAGCCATTTCTGTAACGTAGAGAGATATTGGAAACGAGTTCTTGTTTGATATAATATACATAATCAAGATAAGTTCGGCCACTAAATCTTTTGGATGAGCACATATGTTATTGATTTTTTTGTTGGCCCTCTCAATGAGTTAAAATAGGGGCAAAACAAATAAGTAAAACATCATTTTAACTTTGTTAAGGATTCACATCGGGTTCACCATTTTTTGTTTCCTCTAGAAATTGGGATGACCTCATTTGTTTAAGGTTCAAAAATTCCAATCTGTTTCTAACGGGTTTATTCATAGAACCAGAAACATCCAATGATTCTATATCCGTTTGGACAAACTTTCCAAAGGTAGGTGCTCATTAGTTGTGGACTAACGAGGCTTAAGAATTTTCATTGGTTGAGAGGATGGGAGGTCAGACTCATAACACCTTTTTGGGGGGATTTATTGTCTACTCCGGGAGTCTCTTTATAGATTTGAGTTATGTTCATGAATCCTTATTAAATTACCAAGTATGAAAATGATATTTCCTTTAGATTTGACAATCAATGATTAATATGTATGAAATTTAGAGAATATTTTATATGTATTTGAGGTTCATCATCAAAAGAGAATCATCTGTATTTGTTAGATATTCTTAGTCAAAGGTATCCTTCAACACATTATATAGAAATATCTTGGTCATTATGATAACCATACTGGTTTTAAATCCACTCTGTGGGGCACTTGAAGTTTACTGTCGTTCAGAAGGACATGGATTATTTCAGAGTTGGGATTGTACCCACAGATGGGCTACCTACGTATCCTTGTTTAGAAAAGGAATAAGAACCCACATAGTTAGAGTGAATAAATATGGAGTTTATGCATGATTTATGGCCCAAAGAAAGATGTAATAATTACATTTACGCTATAAGACCATGTGATTCATGCTCGGTGTGAGAAACAAGAGGTATCAGAAAAACCTGGCGATTGTGACATGAAAGATGCAATCATGAGAAATGATGTGGGGCTTATGTATGTATGACTACCCAGATAAGTGAGTATTAGGACTTATTTTATAAAATAAGCCCATGAACAAGGTCCATAAAGGTATATGTGCTTTATGGTTATTTAAATAATTAACTCAGGACTTACATCTGAGAAGGATTCCCAAATTAGAAAGGGACTAATGATTGGGTTTTTAATTCCTAAGAAGGAATCCCAAGTCAAAAGAAATTATGACTGGGGATTACTCCTGAAAAGGAGGACCATGTTAAGAGAACTTGTGATTGGGGCTTACTCCTAAGGAGGATGCCCATATTTGGGAACTTTTGATTGGGGCTTAATCCTGAGGATAATGCCCATATTTTGGAACTTGTGATTGGGGATTACTCCTGAGGAGGATGCCCATATTTGAGAAATTATGACTGGGGCTTACTCTTGGGAATTAGGCCCAGGTTAGGGAACTTGGGGATTACTCCTAGAGAGGATGCCCATATTAGGGGTCTTCTCATCTTAGAGGATGAGGCTGAATGGAGGAAATCTCTAACCTTAGTGACATAAAGATATTTAAATCACTAGGTTTTGAGAGATGTTCCACAGAATTCCTTTCAGATAAGGAAGCCAACAAAGGAACCATGCCAAAAATGGATTTAAAGAGGGATTTGAAGACTAAATCTTGAAGAGGAGAGGTGGATTTGAAGAAAAGATTTGAATAAGTAGGATGGGCACCCAAAAAGAGGTAGGCGCAAAAATCCTGTTTGGGTGTGCAAGTACTGGTCGCGTAAGTATACTTGTGCGACACATGTGCACTTGCACGACGGTTAACCCATAGGGTAATACTTGGGTGAGATTTTTCTCAAGCCCTTAGTATTATCCCTAAATGCTTCCAAAAGTGTGGCACACATGTTTTGGTGAAAGGATAAGGTGGCGCACAAGTGTCTTTATTTCCCTTAAGGGTTATACACTTAGGCGCGCAAGTGTTGGCGAATTTCGACACTTAGGCCGTGTTCCCCTCTTTAGATCTTCCATTCTAGGTAAGAAATTACCTTAGAAGTGTTCAGAAGACTTCAAGAAGTGAATAGGGCACCGAGATCTCAAATATGACTTTTGGAATTTTTCCGTCCCGAAATGGGGGCCCAAAAGGGGTATTTATAGGCTACTGAAGACCTTGGGAGAAAATCAAATAGGGCGCGCAAGTCACCTGCGCGCCCAATAGGTGGCGCGCAAGTATACTTGTGTGACCCTAATGAAACTTGCACGGCCATTGCTTAATGGGATCCTTGTTCATGCCTTTGTCAATTTTTGATGTTTCTTCAATGGATGAATCTCTCTATGCTAAGGTATTCCCATTTTTCAGTCGTTAGACTCTGTGACGAAAAGGAGCGTCAAGAGAGACATCCAAATTTTAAACCCCTTTGTTTATCAGTAATACAATTTCAAAATTATTGGGTGTTATTTTTCATGGAAAAGCAGTACATGCCCTTAGGTTTCCATGCATAATTCTCCCACATAATGGGCATGTCAGCCAAAAGATGGCACTGTTTTCCTATGCAACACATTCTCTAGATGGACCTGTATAATACAACACCAATAATTGGTTTGTCAAATAATGGTAAAATTGTTCTTAGAGGATATTTCCTCTATTATGATACTTCAAATTTTATATTTGGTGACCATAAAAAAACATTACTCAAGATTCCCCTTGTAAGTATCCAAGAAAATATTGGGACATTCCAAGCCATCAAGCTTTGTTTAAGTTCTAATCTCAAAATTCAGGGTTAAAGATATTCCAACTAAAACAATAGATTTATTATCCTGACATGTTTTAATTTAAACTTCCTACCAAAACGGACATGATACTCACTGGATTGAAAAACTACAAAGGGAATTCTAGATAAAATTATAATCTCATCTCGCTAGATCTATAATCTATATGGTCTAGGGAATATCGAGAAATAAAAATCCAAAAGGAAAAAAGTATGTAGGTTTGTCCATAAGAACCTATAAATAGTAAAACTACACTTACTAAGCTTATTATCTTAGGTAAAAGTTAAAGTACCCTCATACCTTGTAGTATAATTATGATTATCCAATAGAAAGAATCCATATTGTGAAAAACATATTTGATATTTCAATTATAGATATAAAGTAGGGATGAAAATGTATATATAACTGGAGACAAAATAATTTTCATTTATATGGAAAAATTGGAGGAAAATACATAGAATGAAGTATCTCAGCCATGTATTACAAAAAGATTTCAACTTGACTCTTTACATGTTGAATATCCTCCTAGGTCCTATCGACTGCTTACTGATGATCGGTCTTTAGAGTAGCTTCAGCCTCCTTGGCTTGACAAAGTGCATCTTCGGCAGCTGAAATGGAAATAACCCCTTATATTTTGGATTCTCCCAATGATTGGTTAATTTTCTCAAGCCTATTATGAACACCATCCATTTATTGTTGAAGATGTGTCATTTCCTTCATTCAATCCATAATATTCTGATTGAATTACGTAAAATTTTTACTATGATTGACTTCTACCTTGGATAATTTAGCTCAAAACCCCTAAAACTTGGTGAGCAGTTTAGCCTTTACAATATATTACCATAGTTTGTGATCTTTCTCCTATCGGAGAACAATCTCTTTCACTACATTGTAAACTGAGTGATAATCAAATCCAAAAAATCCCAGTATACTTAAAAATGATGGTAAGTCAGACAAAATATGAGGGCATCTCATCCTAAGGCTTTTCAGAGTTTATATTCCAAATGGTTCTCCATGTTTTATTCTGCGTAATACTGAGAGAAAACTGTAGCTCTTAGTTTGAATCGGAATCAATACCATGAAAAGGAACATATTTTGGAATTAGATCACTCAAGGAGGTGCTTGGATATGCTCCATTTGACGTAGCGTGAGCTTCATCTTTCGTTGTTGGTTGAACTAACGTAGGGGATTCATATTCAAACTTAACCCTGGGAGAGGATGGTCTTAAATGTTAATTTAAAATGATTTTTAGATTTAACTATTTAAGAACAAACAAAGGATGATCAAGACCGTTAATGACATTTACTTAGAAATGATTCAGTTGACCGAGTAGATTCCTCCATATCATTATCATCTCTAGTAGATTGAGTAAGTACTTATTGGGGAAATGAGTTCTCTTGAGCTTTCCCAGTAACCATAACTATAGGCTCTGGTGCATCTCCCGATATTAGATTTTTAGTTGGTATCTCTTCAACGCCAATAAAAGTAGGATAGAGTGGGATTCCTAGTTATTGAAGGGTCTTCGCAAAATTCTCTATAGAGAAAGATGCATAAATTTGGATTTGATATGAAATGTCAGATAAAAGAAAAATTATGTATGGAAAATTAAAGAATGAGAACTTATATCCTTTCAGTTCCTCATTTAAATCCCCAAACTCCATGATAGAAACTAGAATATCAATGTCTGAATTAAAAGAACCCATTATTTCAGTGTACATGGAATTTTATTTTATAAAATCCTCACCATTTAAGGTATCCAAAAAATGTTGATTGATATGAAAATTGGATCCGTTGAGATATTCTTCTGTTATTTATTCAACTGGTGAAATGTCATCTGGCCTTACTGAATCAGGATCGGCACTAGTACCTGCCTCATATTGATCAGGATCGTCTCTCCTTCCTTCCGGAGAAATAAGAATATTAGCATTGATTATCCTAGGATCCTTTGGTGCATGAAACATATCTGAAATATTATGGAGAAAAGAATTTTAGAAACAACATGTGATACCCAGAAGAAATTCATCTCATATTACCGTGACCCTTTTCTCTCTCTGTAGAAATAGGATTAGTTGCATCCACATCCCTTGACACTTCATCTGTTAGGGTAACAGATTAATTAGAAAGAATTTTTACTTATCCTGAAGTGTCCTTAGACCTTTAAAGACCAATTTTTAACCCCTTATGGGAATAAAGGGATGAAGATCCTATGAAAAGATGAATATGCTCACCAAGGTGTATTAATAAATTCATAATATTATTGGACTTCACAAATACCCACTTTTCTGATGTACACTTCAGATCAATCTCAATAGTTTATTACATTTCTTTTCATAAGATAGTGGATAGATTATACTACTCTTCTTGGAAACATATAACTAAGGTAATGATTGAGTATTTTCTATCTCCATTACCTACATCATGGTTTTCCCTCCTGGATAAAGTCCTAGAGACCTAGGGGTTTCATCCAATGTGTCAATTAGGGTGACCGTAGGTCCGTATTTTGGCGACTCATGCACCTGTTCTGATGTTCCATCTATAATTTCAAGCTGTAAAATTCAATACTATCAAGATTAATTATGGTGGATGATGGAGTAGAATTGAAACAAAAGAAAATAGAAATAAATTCTCAGTATTAACAAAAATTTCCCATTCCAATTTAGGGTGAACAATTAAACCTTCACATATCCTTCGATCCATCATGCCACATACTCATTTTGAGGCTGGGGCTTGGTCATCCGTTTCATATGTGAAGGTATCTATCTTCATGATATGATACTATACTTTAGACAAATTATTCTCTAGATGATAATTAGAAGGTGCTTTAATATCACCCACATCTGGTATTCGAAGGCTGAATTAGAGAAATTCCCATGAATCCTTGAGTTCACAAGTAGTGTTTTCACAGTATTGGATCACTAAAGGACTCACATAATTTAGCTTTCATATGGTTGGTTGTGGAGAAAAATCAAAACTCCCAAATTGTAAGGCCTCATCAAACCTCCCTTTTTCTTCATAAGAATCAAAAAATGAGATGGTAACCTCTTTTTGATGACGACGACTAGATCACCTCGGTGTTGGAGGTGTTGTCTCCCTAGACTTGGTCTTCTTAGTGGATTTTCTGTGAGAATGTCTTAAAGGTTATGATGTTTTTGAAGACTCTATATAATCTTTTTCTTTAGACCTTTTACTATGATTACTATGAAAAACTGTTGTTATAGCCTCTACCTGATGTCTTCCTTTTTTTAATGCCCCCTGAGGGTATGAAGAAACCCAAGATTTAGCATATCCAACCTCTAATACAAATGATGCATCCGATGAAGGTAGCATAATCGAAATTTTTGATGTCTCTAAAGCCATCATAATCCATAATTTTTGGGATATAATTGGGTGATTCTCATGCCTAACATATGTAGGCGGAAAAGTACTCGATTATTGAAGACATTTTAACTGGAGAGAAAACCTATAAGGGACATAGCCTCATCGATGATTTCTCTTTCAATCCTAGTTGATGGTACACTATCCCTGAATGCTATTATATAATCCCTCAACTCATAATTTTCTTCCTTACCATCATCAACAAATGTTCAAATTGGTGGGTTACCAAAAGGAAAGAAGCTAAATTCTCTGGATGCATTCAGTTCCCTCAGCACTACATTAGGCTTCAAGTTCAAAGGTTGAATCTTGGAAACATTTTGAAAAAATGGAGTAAATCGACCATTGGGGACTATAACTAAATTCAACACTGAATATGAACAAAAATGTGCTGAAATCGAGCTCCACAATACTCGAAATGGACCTACAAGTCTAAATGGAGATTTTCCATTGTATAAATGCAACATGACATATAGATTATTGATAATATAGGGGTAGCCAACCCAATATATTTCCCCTCTACCAACTTGGATACAATAAAAAAAGTCCATGGTCATACACTACCATCTAACTCACAGACTAGAAGCAAATAAATGCTTATCCACATGGAAAGGAAGCTAGCTAAGGATACCTTTGCATCAATCTCATACTTAACCTTTTAACCCTAATTCTTGTAGTCACCTTTCTCAAACATGGGCCAGTATGTGCTTGAAGAATCCCAATTATCCGCCGTTGAGAAAATGGTAGGACGTCTGCAAGTAGGACCCTTCTCTTTCATTGGTTCTAAAAAAGATTCCATCCATACTCTTACATGAACATTAGCCCTAGTGCGAAGATATTTCTTTTATTTCAGAAATATCTTTTATATTTTGAATAATTCACGAGACAATGGTGGAAACCTCTTAGCATCACCCCATGTTGTTATTGGTGAAATGAATTCATCATACATCTCCCTGAGAATGGGATCCCCATATATTTGGTATATATCAAATAAATTGATGCCAACCTCAACGCGCATCAAGTATAAATAATTTTTGTAGACTTCATTGGCATACTAATTTTGGAATGAATTAATTTTTATAAACATAAGTTTTTATTATCCAAATAGCTTCATAAATTTTAACATTCATCAGGTCTTTACTGAACTCTACACAAGTCCAACGTACCCAAAATGACCACATCCATTCAGGTTTGACTCCTCCAAAATGAAGTTCCCAGTCATCCTTCCAACTGTTAGATTGATCTGTTTTTGAAGCATGAAAATTTGAATCATATAAATGTGGCCTATGATCTATAACATGATTCTTCATATAAACCACTATGATGTAGGATGCATCCAATAGGGACTATTCCCTCATTAACATGTATACCCTTAGTAGTAATATTAATAAAATGAGATATGAGGTGTTGAACAAAAAAAGTCTTTGGAAAATATTTCTTATAAGATGGAATATGGGAATCATGCAAAATCCCATGCCTATATAAATGAAGATAGTGTCTTTGTGGATATTCACACTGATATGGAATCAAAAATTTCACCAACTTAGGAAGGGTACTCTTAACAATTTCATAATAGTTTGGTCCAATGATTTTCATCATTTCGGTTTGGTTAACTCTAGCTTCCTCAGTTGAAGTCATCAAGTGATCCATTTCCTGCAAGAGAATTACCAAATTTTCCTCATTTAATTAAGAATATTGATTTAACAAAGTTCAATTTTTAACTTAAAGGAATTTGAGAATTTGGAAAAGGAAAACTTCCACACAACTCCTTTGATGAGGTCACCCACGTAGGTCCTTCAACAAGGTACCTAGCCTAGGTCCTTCGATAAATCCCTTATACGCATCTCCTTCGACAAAGTAACTCCGAGTATCTCCATAACTCAATTGGGTATACCTTAAGAAATATTAACAAGACCTATGTGAGAGAACAACACGAGAAAGCTGAACGAATGAGCTATGGAATGAGAGTAGGAATCCCAAAACATAGATAAGAAAAATGAAAAAAATGAATGAGGGTATTTATAGGCATTTCCAACCTACAACATCAAACCACACCACCGAACTATGCCACTCACCTACTCAATGAAACTATACATTAGACTTGTGCAGTCTAGAATGAATTCTCCATAATCATTTACCCATAATCATGCCTGAGGACTAAACCCTCTTTTCAGTTGGATCCAATCCTGAGGGGGTGGAGACTTTTGTTGACATTATTTTTATATAAAGGAAGGAAAAATGTTTATGAAGAAGCTATTTAAATATTTTAAATTATAAAAATAGAGAAGGAAGTGAAATAGTTTAAGGTAACTATGCGGCACAACTATGCATCAAACAACCAATGTAGGTTCTATCTGTGCAGACCAATGCACAACCCCTACACCAAGAACCTACGGTGGGGACCTACGTTGAAGTCCCACATGACAACATAATTTTTTCACACCTACATGGAAGATAAATGATGTGAATCTATGCCTAAGACCTACACAGACAATATCCTTTTGACCAAACCCCCTCTTTGCCTATACATAGAACCCTTGGGCTCTCCATTTTGCCGTCTGAAAAAGTTGGAAGAACTCCCGAAGCTCCCATTCGGTAGCTCTTTTTCCAAAGTCCCCCAAATTTTCTTAGGCAGCTCTCTAAAAACATGAGAGGAGATAATTATATGGGATAGGCAAGATCAATATTCTTTAAAAGTTTTAAATACAAAAAATCTGATTAAGGACTCTCCTTTCATAGGAATAATTCATCTACGCATGGTCTTTTCCTTAATCAAGGAACTACGCGGGATGCTTCCAAAGACATCAAGGGACTCATGGTGTTCTTAAGTTAAAACATCACCCAGGTGTTGTTGTTCCTAGTCAATTTTCCAAGGAATATCAAGCTATTATAGGATTATAATTACTATGTTAATCTTTTTTCAGTTCCTCCTAGGAATTGTGAGGTACAACTACACAGTACACCTACGCAACATACCTACATGGAGGACCTACACAGACCACCTACGCAATCCATCTTTGAAGGCCTATTCTAATACACCCTTGTAGGGACCTCTCTATCCTTAGATCCCTTGTCCTAAAGGGACCAATTTAAAACCTCCACCAAAACCTACTGGCCTACCAAACCTTTGGGAAAGACACATCAATTTTTCTCCCATTTGGGTTTGTATTTCTACATTCAAACATTTCACATATTTTTCTTATAATAGATTCAAGATCCTTGGGTTGTTTTTAGGTTTTTATATCTACCATCACATGGAACCCTACCTTAGAGACAATGTTTTGAAGTTCCTAGTTTGTAGGATTAGGGTTCGGGCTATACCCCCCTTCTCGCCTCTAAGACTCGGAACCTCAGGTCCCTAGTAGGGAAGGCACGGTTCACACTTGCATTTCCATTTGACTTAGGGAATGATATCCTCCTTCCACTACAGGGTCAATTTTAGGGAATCCATCCTAGAGTAATAACATCTCCTTTCAGACCGAACCTAATGAGCTTCACTTTCATTTCACCTTGAAAGGTTCATTGCTTTATGCCCTCATCCACTATTTCCTTTTCTTCTTTCACTGTAGGCTTGACCACTTCCTTTAGTGAAGGAGAAAGTGTGTGGTTTGTTAAATATTTCACATCCAATTGTTTCTCACACCAAACATGACTCATATGATCTTAGAGTTTTTGGATGATCACACATCCACACAATTCACCTCACTTATTGAACTAAGAGAACTATGATTCCCACCATAATTGGGATACATAGGAAGCCTTCACCCAGGCCCCGAGATCAATGAAAATCCTCCATAGGAATCAAACCCAAATTCCATTTATCCAGGTATCCTCCATAGGAGTAAGCCAAAATTTAAGTATCCCTTGAATCTCTATGAATTAAGACATCTCTTGTGGATCCTGTTACCAGGGAATTCTCTTAAAGAGTAAGACCTAACATATTTATCTCAAATGGATATAATCCCCTTTGAGACTTACCAAACTACATGGGATTTGATTATCATACAAGTGAGATATGTAGGAAGTCACCCTTAGGTTCAAACCCAAACCTCGGAATCGACCCTGTTCTCTCTAGTCCACATTCATAATAGGGTCTAATCTAACTTAGAAGTCATAATAATGACCAAAGAATCTATAAGTAGTATATGAACGGATATCATTGATAGAGAAACTCGAATACATACAGATATCTACATTGATGAAGAACCTCAAATACATACAGATGATTTTGAATTCCAAACATGCTAAGTAATTGATCGGAAATTTCGATGGAAACCAACATTACTCTGGGTAAATTAATGAGGATTTATGAACATATCATAAATATATAAGAGAGTCCGGAAGTAGGAAATAATTTCCCCAAAAGGGTGTGATGAGCCCAAACACCCATCCTCTTGACCAATGCGAGTCCTTAAGAGTTTTTGGTCAAAATAATTAATGAAAGCCTACCTTTGGAAAGCAGGTCCCCTTTGGATACAGAACCATTGGGTGTTTTTGGTTCCATAAATATATCCGATGGAAAACATCTGAAAGCATTAATTCCTAACCAGAACTCATGTTCCAGGGTAAAAACTCATTCAATAGGGTACATCCATATATAATGGACATGAACACATAGTTGAATCTCTCAAACCAACTGAACTCTCAGGTGAACCATTAGGTCAAAGAATAATGGTAGGAAGAACATTTCTAATTCACACAATATAACTCCAACCTCCTTATTCATGATGGAAAAATTTATTGGGTCTATAATGTTACTACATATGGATTTGAAAAATAAGTAGATTCTGGTTAATGTATGTCATACATTTTGATGCAGAATGAAATGAAAAGAAATAAGTATTAAATCTTTCATCAAAAATTGACATTCGTATGATTTTAGTCCTTGTAACTTCATATTAGTCATTGAAACAAAATTCTTGATATTTAATTAATACCCCTATGAAACTTTTACACTATTAAAAAAAAGTAAAATTTGAAAATTTTTATATCTAGATAGAGTGAAAGCTACTGGATGAAGAAAAGTACACCTTTTACCCTTCCCTAGTTCCAACTCTTACCTTATCCCTATTTCAATCAAGTCCAACCTAGCCTTGATGCCATATTTTGTTTTTTCCAATAATAATTAGTAATGTTCTAGTAACATTATCAAATAAATTTTTTTCTACATGAATGACATCAATAAAATTTATAAGATATAAAAAATTCAAATACTATAATTCACAATTTTTTTATCTATTATTCTAACCTGATTTTTAAGGTTTTTAGAATATGGTTTACTAAAAATAGGGTCAATATATTTTACTTTATTGTATAATTGATCTCCTATTACTAGAGATGGTGTTGTACCTTATTTGATATTCCCATTGAATACTATCATCCAAGATCAATATTTATGTCATTGAGGTAAATATTTATGATTTCCTAAAACCACAGTCTTCGAGGAATTTTTCAACCTAACTAAGTATGCATGTTTTTCACAAATAAGACACCCCAAAATTCTTTTAATGCTATATCCTGATAAATTTCCATAAACTGGAAAATCATTTATCATTCAATAAAATATGCACCTCAATGTGAATTATTCACTTCTATGAGAATCATACATTATAAAACCTGTATCCCACATCAATTTCAGATCTTCGGTCAATGGTGCAAAATAAAAATCAATATCATTAATGAGTTTCTTTGGTCCAGATATAAGTAGAGACAGCATTATGTATTTTCAATTCTTGCATAACCATGGAGGAAATTTATAACTTAACAACATGATGGTAAAAATACTATGAGTATTACTCTATACAACAAAAAGATTTATAATATCTGTAGATAAATAAAGACGATTGTTTCTCAACTCATTTCCAAATTTCGGATACTCTTAATCAATTTTCTTCCACTGAGGATAATCTACTATATAACATAGGTTTCCATACTTAATTCTTGTATCTTCATGTCATGTAAATTGTCTCATTGTTTCTTGAAATCCATATAGTCTTCTAAACTATGGAAGATTAGGAATGTACCATTCATATTTTGAAGGACTTTATACATTTTTATTATATAGATCTACACAAACCTTAGGAAATTTTATGAGTGATCCATGGTCATTGTGAAATAATATGGAATCATTTGTTCAAGCATGATTTTTTAGATATCATTCCCATTGAACGTAAATTTTTTTAGAGTCATATGTTCCACATGGTAGTTCATTTTCTTCTAGTAGCATATCATTCAGAAGACCAAGTAGTTCTGTAAAGCTGGTGTCACTCCATCTATTGCCATGTTTCAAAATATATAACTTCAATACAACTAAAAATGTTGTGTATTTAGTATAACTAGTACACAATGGTTTCATAGAACAACTATTTAACTCCTCAAACAACATTGTAAAATCATGAAGGTCATATTCAATTTCTATTTTCATTTCTTCCATGTTATCTCCATTATTCTTTACACTAGTATTCATATGAAATGATCCATAAACCACAATATCATCACAGTTGTTATCGACATTCAGTTTTTCGACATGTTTAGTAAAACATTTATAACTCTGATCTAATTCTTGACAAATCAAATGTTCTTCCAACTGTTATGGTCTAATTTTTTTTAATAACAACAATATAAATACAGCCATAGGATTTGAGAAGGGTCGTATACATTCTCTCTTAAAAACATGATGAAATATTTAACTTCACCTTTATACTCTTTTACCAAATGATTAACATGAATCCATTTTTGATTCATATCCATCCTATTGGATTCATAAAAGACTATTTTTTACAATAAATAAATAAATACACATATGATATTCATTATCAAAGGTGAATGTTATAGAAAATTATAGTAAAGAAAAACCAATATTTGATTGTTACAAATAATATCAGTATTTCAAATAAAATGGGTAATTGAATTTAGGAAAAGAATTAATCCACTACGGTAGGTGTTATCCTATGAATTAATTTAAAGGAAAAAGTTATATACAACTCATCCTCACAAACTCATCTCCCGGACATTTATCAATTCATTTTTTGTTTAACACATCCTTCATCTCTTGTGGACATGTACTTATGTTGATTGAAATACTCTAAGAAATAGTCATCCATGGGATGAATAATTCTCAGAGTAGTACATGAAACATAAAATATATGGGGGATGAGTTTCAAGAAACACATTTGAATAATGTATGTTCATGAGGATAATTTGATGGGGATGATATTTGTCTATAAAAGATATTGGGGATGGGTCTCAAGCAACAAGTTGCAATACTAACTATTTTTTAACACACATCAAGTCTTTCTTAAATCCACTAAATAAATGAAAATATAATATATTCAATTAAGGAGTAATTAGAAACCCAAATATAATAAACAAGAATAATAAACTCTGTTTCAATCAACTAGAATATATAAAAATGTATTAATAAAACATTTTAATAAATAAAGAGTTATTTCATACACATGGATAGTAAACAAAGATTCTTAGGGGAAGAACCAATACATGTAGACCTAAAATGATGAATACTAAAAAATTATTTATAATATATATAATTCGATAAATTTTATTCTATTTTTTGGATTAACTGATGTAGAAACCAAAAAAAATATTACATTTAAAATTAATGGTATATCAAATATTTGAAAACATCTCAATACAATTGAGATGTCATATTACCACATCGACCCATAACAAGGATTTCAGGGAGGTTGTCCCATCAAATTGACAAATATGAAGGATTATAGTGAGGCCAAATAATACACATTGACCCATCATTGAGGTTCTAGGGAGGTGCACAAATAATTTGGCATAAATCAATAATACACATCAATAAGATATATCACAAACAAAGGAGAAAAACACACCAACCCTTGCAAAGTCTATCCCATAAACATTTAAACACACACACACACACAACATGGAATTTATAATACAATTAATTATAAAAAAATTCACATTTAAACATAATTTTTCATGAAAAAAATATAATCCCTTCTTAATTTGGAAATCAAGAACGATATTTCTTGAATAAATAATTATAAAATCCCCCTTACATTATAATTTATAAAAGTTAATTTAAATAGATAGAAATATATATATTTACATATATATATATATATATATCTATATATGTATACATATATTTATAAAATGAACTTAAATTGAAAAAATATAAGTAACCCTTACAAAAAAATATCAAAACATAGTAAAATAAATATAACCCCATATTAATTTTAAAAATAGAGATCCATTAAAAATAAATAAATATAGTATCACCCTTACTAAGATTTCTTTTAAAATAAAACAACAAAATTTTGAGGAAATAAATTTTTAAGGAAAAAACCTTACACCCGAATATTAAAATAGAATTTAAATAAATAAACTCCCTTACATGAATTGCATAAAATCAGCTTTTTTTATTTCTTTTCACCATCACAGGACTGAGAACAAGATTTCTAAATTAATTTTCTCATTTGTTTAAGGTTTCTATATTTACAATATACACTGTTTATACTATGGAATAAATATTTATTTAATTGGTTTATCTGTAGACCTGATGTGGTTCTCTAAGATTTAAAAATAGAGAAATAATTAAGCTTACAGAGAAAGTTGGGGTATAGATGTAGACAAAAAATCAAATTGATTCAAAACAATAATTTAAAAAGACCAAAACAGGATAACCAAATCAGTAGTCAAGAAAATAAAGGATCAAAAATGAAAAGAAAAATAATATACAATGACCAGAGCATAACTAAATGATGACATCGTCAAAGAAGAAATCAAAAAAGAAATAAAAAATACCAAAATAAAATCAGAAACTACAAAATAAATCATATACCTGCCACTCTAGGATGAAGAAAATATGAGACCCTCAGATCCAGATCTCGATGTTTTCATTAGAAAACCTAACTACAAGAGAACACCAAATTTCGGATGATGTTCGAGTGGCAGGAGACAGTGGGTTTGTGTGACTCGAACTTCGATTCACTAAGGAGGAGCACCGACAGTGGGTGGCTTCCGCAGAATGCTTCTGATATTATGAATGGTTTAAAACTGGTTAAGTTTGTTAAAATAGATTGGGACACTTTTATCAGCACTTTAAAACAAGCATTGATAAAGAGTATCTTAATAACCACTTAAGTAATCAATGATGATAAAAGGAATATTTATCAGTGTATTTTTACTACTGATAAAGGTAAGTATTTATCAGCGCTAAAAAGGTGCTTATAGAGACCTACCTTTATTAGTGCTAAAAAAGTGCTAATTAAGATTTCATTTATCAGCGCTTATTACTTAAGCACTGATAAAGTATTTGTAATTATAATTACAAATAAAAGAATTTTTAAATATATATATATATATATATATATTTAATAAATAAATATAAATATAAATATAGTAAATATATTCTTTATTTAAATATATAATTTCTTATTTATAATTATATAATTAATTTTTAAAAAATAATATTTATATCATTATATGTATATATAAATATATGTATTTAATATATATATATAAATATAAATATAGTAAATATATTCATTATTTAAGTAAATTTATTATAAATTTAATAATTATGTAAATATATATAATTATTTATTTAAAATTATATTAATTTTTTAAAAAATATATTCATTTTTTTCTAAATATAAATATATAATTTTATAAATATAGTAAGTACATTTATAAATACAATATGTAAATTTATAAATATAGTGTGTACATTTATAAATATATTTATTTCTAAATATGTTTTTACAAATATTTTTTTACAAATATATTTTAACGTTATTAGTGAATATTTTTTTTATAAAGCCAAAGCATAAATAAAATCATAAGAAAGTTTACAAGAGTCTCAAGTATGAGATCATATTATTATATTTTTTACGTAATGAAATGAGATCAATGGGGAGTTCTTCGAACTAGGTGATGTATTGATTTACTCCCACGTTGTCCAGGATATTAGAAACCGTATTGGCTTCTCGATAAATATGAGTGATGATATAGTTGAGATCGATAAGCGAACGGGTGAATTCCATCCAACGAGTAGTAATCATCTAAGAAAGATGAATAATTCCATTCCAAATCGCTTGCACGATGGTCGTCGTGTCGCTTTAAATCCAAAGATTGTTCCAACCAAAGAGCTTGGTGAAGGTGATAGCATGAATTAAGCTCATCATCTCAGCTTCAAGGGAGGTGGCAATGCCACCATTACCCTTGAAGCAACCAAGGACCTGACCGAGGTGATTCCTAAAGATAACACCACATCCCACAGGGCCCAGATTGCTTTAGAGGCACCATCAATATTAATTTTGATCCATCCAAGAAGAGGAGCTCGCCAGAACACCTCCAGAGTGTGGCATAGTTGACATAAATTTCCATTAATCCAAAGACGTCGAAAGATTCCAAAGTCATGCATAGTGTTGTGGTAATGTCCCTTTTGCATCAGAGCAGCTACATGAATGGCATTGAGGATCCGAATCCGATCTGAATTTTGATGGTACGAGTAATTCTTATGAATAATAGCATTCCAATCATACTATATTTCATAGTGGAGCTCTAAAACTGTAGCTAGGAAAAAGTTCTTGATTTTTTGAGAGTCATCCATGTCTACACATTTCTTTAGTTGAGTTTTGACAGAGTCAAAATTGAACCATCTACAGTAAACAAATGTCTAGAATATATTTGCAAATAGCAGAAACAGTAGCACAAGAAAGAAAGAGGTGGTTGATATCTTATATGTATTGATTGCTGAATTTTCACTTAGAGTAGAGCTGAACTCCAAAAGATTGAAGGCAAGTCACTGTGGGGAACTCTGTTGTGAGAAAGACGCCAGATGAGATTTAATCTAGGAGGTTTTATCTAAGGCTTTTTGAAATGTTTTATTAGGGAATATATAATTTTAAGTGCATGCATGTTAAAAATGAGTGAAATTGAATAAATTAAAAATAATTTCACTTTAACAATATTGAAAAAATGTATAAGTTTTACTTGTGTGCATTAAATATAAAAATGCATTAATTACGTACATGTGAAATCAATATAACACACATTTGATCATTGTTAAATTGAAAAAATAAAACAACATTAAATTATATATCCATTACTCTATGCAATTAGTCTGTATTTTGAATTCATTTAAATTTTTAATTATAAACAATTATTCACTAAATATATGACTATTTAATGTAAAGCGCATCAATATTTTTTTTAATAAAAAAATCATATTTATATACATTAATATATATCTATATATTTAATAAATACTATTTATTAACACTATTAATAATCATCTAATTATAAAAATGTTTAATATTTTTCTCAATTTACTTATTTTTAATTTTAATTTATTTAATTTTCATTCTACAATTATTTATTTATTTAATACATACTATTTATTAGTATTTATAATTTACATATAGTATACTCAATTTATTAATTTTTATTAATAATTATTTAATTAATGAAATTTTTAGTATTTTTTTAATAAACTCATTTTTTAATTTTTATTTATTAAATTATTTCATTTTATTTATTATGACCTTTATTAGTGCTAAAAAAGCATTGATAAATGACTTTTTTATTAGTGCTAAAAATATAGCGCTGATAAAGTGTATTGTTTTTCAGTGCTAAAAATAAAGCTATAATAAAGGGTACCTTTTATCAGTGCTAAAAATAAAAAATTGATAAAGGGTACCCTTTATCAGTGCTAAAAATAAAGTGATCATAAAGTCACCCTTTATTAGTGCTAAAAATAAAGTGTTGATAAAGGGTTAATTTTATCAGTGCTTTCTTAAGCGCTGATAAATATTCCATTTATCAATGCATTTTTCCAGTGATGATAAATTCCAAAGCTATTAAACACATGTTTTGTAGTAGTTCTAGGTGTAACAACTTTGATAAGGTGTGTCAGGCCTAACTCAGTGTAAACTGGTACACGGAAACATGCCTTACTATGCACCTGGTTTGACACTCCTGGGGGATATGCTTTGGAAATCCAAAAAATATTTATGAAGCATCATGAATGATTTGAGTAGAATAATACTATGAATAATATAGGATAAAATTAAGGTGTCATAAATTTAAAAGTAGGTTTAATGATTTAAAAATCTTATGAGTATTATTTCATGATTATGTGGTTTTATTATATGATATGTGTTTCTAACACTGTGTTTTCTGGTTTTAGTCAATGGATAAAACTAAAAGGAAAATGTTTAAAATTTAATGTTTTAGATGTGGAAAGTATGGGAATTATAAAAATAAATTTCCCAATTAGAAATATCATAAAGAGAATTAGGAAGGTGGTATGAGTATTGGTTATACTTCTGAAGATAAAGAGACTGCAAACAATGTGTGAAAGGTATGTGATGTTCTTCCAGTATTGTTTACATTAAACATAAGAGGAATGATTATATTGAGGTTGCATAAACTTAATAAATGATTCATATTTCATATTATAGATAATATGAATTAATGAATAAGTTGATGAATCCCGAGTAATGGTTTAATTATAAAGTTGGATAAATGAAGTATTTATGTTTTGGAATTCAAATATTATGTTATATGAATCCTGAAATATTTAAGTATTTTTAGTACAATTTTTCATTTATAATTTAATAGGATATGTTTAATGGTGATGTAGACTTCGAAAAGTGCTATTTTGATTAAGGGAAGGTAACCCTTAATGTGATCAAGATGTTGTGAAAAATGTGTTTATCATGGATAAAGGGATGATTGATTTGGATAAAGTAAATTGTATTGCACTGATTACCCTTGATATGATTACTGATTCATTGAAAAAGTGGTCTATGTCATCATGTATGAAGCTTAAAACTTATTGGATTTAAGTAATATATGTAGTAACCTTTGTAATAAGGAAGAATTTATGTTTTCCAAAATTATTTATGGTTCTTACGGTTATTACCAAGTTTCAAGAGAATATACGATGAGGGAATTCACATGGTTAGAATGTGACAACAAAGAGATACTTTGTGAGATATGGGGAATAAATTTTAAGCTAATTTAGTGTCATTATTTCTTAAGTTTTGTATCTTCATTATTCAAAATGGTGATAAGGTTTATCATTTCTAGGATGACTATGTTAAAAGTTAGATGAATTTTGTGAGATTAAAGTGTTATCTCACAGCATGAGGATTTATGTATATTGGATAATGTTCTATAAATATTTTATGTTTATGGTAACTAAATAGTGATGGTATGACTTATAATGGATCTCATGATCTTTTAGTTCTTCAAGAATGAAAAATTAACCTTCCTTTTTCGAGAAAGAGGTGAAGTGGAAATTGGTCAAGACATGACAAAAGGGTGATATTTTACTTATGAAAGGGAATGAAACCAAGTAAGTATAACTTCTCATGAAAATTACTCAACCTTAGGGAAAGGATATTGAAACAAAATATTTTTTCCCAGTACCTTGTTTTCCTATGAATAAATGGTTCCCTATATAATTTCAGATTTATGGCTATGTGATTATTAACTTTCTCCTGACTAAGTTCTATATCACTCTACTCCAGAATTTTATTGTTATATTTTTATTGTATGTCCATGTTTTCACATTCAAATTATGTTATCTTACATGGAATCCTATCTATGTGTAACTATAGGTTACCATTATGGATCAAACTTTTCGTTTTTAAGGGAAGTTTTAGTATTCATTTTTATGATGTGGGTTTCTATGAATGAAAATTTCAAGTATTAACCCATTAAAATCCCAAATGAATTTGGAGAATAAAATTAATTTTTGGGGGGATAATGTAACACCTTGATATTTTGTGATTTTTTTTTCAAATTAATTTAATATTTTTGATATTTTTCATTTCACGCAATACTAAAAATAGTTTATTTTATATTAAAGAACTATGTTGGGATTGCATTATAAACAACAAAAAGTTAATCATGGACTACAAACAATATAAATTTTATCTTTCTATACATAGAACACTAAGTTTAGCTTTCAATAAATTCAACAATGACTTTCCTCTATGGATTTCATAACACACAAGACCGATTTTTACTGAACAATAATATATTATTAAAATATCATTATTTAATAAACTAGCAGTTAAATTAAATGTTTTGAATAATATTAACTGAATTATGAAAATATATGGTTTATATAAATATAATATGGATTCATAGGTTACCAATTTATTGTAAATTAATATGAAAATCAGAAGAATATAATAGAAAATTTTATTATTTTTTTGGTGACAAAGCTATTTTCTACCCTAATAAATTAAATTAATTACAATTATTGAGTGATATTAATTTAATATATATTTTATATATTCTGTAGAATATTTTTCACATTCCTACAATATATTTTATAAATATAAGATAGGAAACAACCCAACTGCACACATAAAAACCTATATTTTTATTAAGACACTTTTACCGCCTTTTAATAGAGAACCTATTGTAAATCCACATTTTGGAACATTTATAAATATTATATGTAAAGATAAACATAATATTTTAAATAGAAACATAAAAATTATGTTAAGGGGGATTTCTAGATTCTTTCTGTGACGTTTTATATTTTGATGAATAGTAAAAAACACAGAATTTTGAATCAAAACTGCCTTTTTATCTAAATTATTTATATAGTTAAATTTTATTTTTAATTGGTTTAAAAGTTTAATTAGATTAAATATTTTCATATTAATCCAATTTAGGTCACTGGAATCATTTTCACCTTTAAATTTAATATAAAATCAAAGAAATCGTTTGAACGTTCTTACTTAAAAAACCCGCATTGTCTTCCCATCTGCGAGATTAAATTTAAATTAATTTATGAAAATTATGTGATTATAATTTTGTAAACTGGATTAAATATTTGTAATAATAATAACATAAAATTTATAATAATTTAAACTTAGTTTTTTACCAAAAAATATTAGTGAATGTAATTTGAATTAATTACAACGATAAGGCAAAATTAAGCATAACAAGGGAATAAACCTTAAAATTAAGGGCCCAAGTGACATAGAAACTTGTCCGAAACCCATTTTATAGACATTATTAACCAATTTAATTACAATTATTGAGTTTGGTTTATTTTTTACACCTTTTTTTGGTACAAACATGGGTACACCTAACTTTTTTTTGAAAATTCCAAGTGAGTCCTTTTTGTTCCCTATAAAGGCCACCACCTCTCCTACTTTCAAACACCTCTCAAACCACTCAGGTTCAGCTAATATATACCAAATACACTTACAAAAATCCATAAATTACTTTTTTAATCATCCCTTTTTTCATAATTAAATCCAAGTAATCCCTTTGGTGAAAAGTAAAAGGAGTTACCCAAAGAAGTGGTAACATCCTCCCTCAAGCTCCTTTATTTTATTTTCATTCTCCTCACCCTCCACTCTCCTTATTCAAAGATTATAAAACAAAAAAAGTATCCTAAATATAATTATATTTTTTTCTAAGGGTTATACCTATACTTAAATACACTTCCATCTAACAGGTAACAAACATACTGTTTATGTGTACGGTGAACTATCACGTCACGAAATGATGATTGTTCGTTATTATTTTACCACCTATCCTGGTGGAGATTATGATCAAGAATATATTTATATATAATATACATTATAAATATTATATACTTAATCTAATATAATTCCTTTAAAAAACATATCTTTATACTTTCCATTTTGTGTAAATATGATAATTTTGTTTGAGGAAGTGTGGACTACAACCCCCTCAATGCGATGTAATTCATTCACACAATATATGAAATGTTTTTAGGATGGGTTTTGTAAAATTATATGTTATATATGAGATAATAATTATACTATAATATTTATATATATACATATACAAATACATATACTAATATTTTATTTACTTTATTTCAATACCACAATAAAATAGAACAACGTTCATACGTATGTACGACCTACTGTCTCCATGAGCCGTGTATTCCATTTCATAATTATATATTATATAGGTCATTAAAATTAGAATATAATGACTAAAAAGGATACTTATATAATGTTTTAAATTCTATAAATCTTGATATAAGTATGAGGGCCAAAGACATAATAAATTATGACACATACGAAAAACAAAGTGCATATTCCCTAAAGTTAAACCTTAACATAGAATTGTTAAAAAGTGGTTAATATAATGTAATAATAAAACCATATATGGTATTAGATATAATAATATATTTATTTGATATATTTATAGAAAAATTATATTTATTATACATGATTTTTGAACGATTATGACAAGAGTCTAGACACAAGGTAAGGGGATTTCATCTCACTTTTTATTTTCATGAGATACATGCTTTATTCACCACCCATTACTTTTGTGTGGTGTGTATAAATACAATGTAAGAGTTATTTTATTAATATAATTAATGTTATGGGTTTTTACATTCCAATTTTATGGCCTTTATTCCATGTGGTTTATGTTTCAATAGTTACCAAATCAGTAAAGTAATTTTGCCAGAATATTCCGTATTTGAGACACATGTCTTGTAATGCACCTATATTTTTACATGAGGTGTATATAATGAATTTTAAATGTTATATCATTAATCTAATTATTTTCACAATATTTTAATCTTTATGTAATTTCATTTTCTTAACGGGGGAGTATGGTTCAAAGTTACAAAGTGGTAACCGTCTATTGAAACAATCTCATCGTATTTTCGAGATTTTTTATGATTATGAATAATTGAATGAAAGATTATGATCCATATATCAATAAAACACATGAAGTTTATTCTACTCTATTCATTCATGATATATTCATTTAATGGTACCATTTTCCACTCTTTGGTACATAAAATAGTTAAGAAAGTGTTTTTAAGAAAACCCTACTTTACCTCTCTCTTCGGTAAAAAATCTGTGTTCCCTCAAAACCATGTTTTATAAAAAGGTTTCCAAAAATATTATACTATTATCCTATTATATTTAAATTTCATTTTTCCCATGTATTACCTTTTTAAAAAAAATGGTTCTTAAAAAGGAATCTTATTGTCATTTTTTGGTCAAGTCACTTTAATAAACATTTTATAGCGTAAAAGGAATGAGCAACAAGTAAAGACTTACCCACCATCATGAACATAATTCTCTTTAAAATGACTTTAAAATATTACAATGTTATTTATTAAAAGAAAATATTTTTCCGAATATTCTAGAAATTAATTATTTTAAAGTGTTTTTCAATGAAAAAGGTTTTTAAAAATTCATTACTATTTTAAATGATTTTTAAAGATTCTTTTATAAGGTTTCAAAGTATTTTCTTAGAAATTATTTTCAAAATGTTTTCAATATTTATTTATAAATTTTCAAATCATTATCAAATAAAATGTTTTTCAAAAGGTATTATGTTTTAAAAACACCTTTTCAAATAAGAAATGATATTTTATCAAGAAATGTTTTTAAATGATATATAAAAATTATTTTCTATCAAAGAAGACATCCATTGATGTTACTTAGGACTTTATAAGAAATAATCCAAAGGTTCCATTCATATTCTTTCTCAGAATGGTTTATGTTTTGAAGGCATTACATTTATGAAAACCCATTTCTCTTTTACAATTTATTTGTTTAAGAAACTCATTCCTCTTTCCATGGGTTATATAATTAGGAAAACTGTTTCTATTCAATGGGTTTTACCATTATAAATGCTTATGAAACCCGCTTCCTTTTATGATTTATTCTAGGTTGAAATGATTATGAAACATATATATTTTTCTTAGGTTATTATATGATTAAATGTTTATGATACCCATTACATGGATTATGATATGAAATCTTTTTAAGGGTAATGATATGATGCAAGTTTTATTATCATGTGGTATATGTATGTATAAGTGATTTTTTAAAGGAAGGGGCCTATATATACCTCCAATTCATTGGGTAAATATGGATGACTCATTAGTATAAATGTTATGCATGAACTTGATTACATTTTCACAATGTTATTCATGGACCAAGTTGCATGTATATATATTTATGCATGAACTTGATTACTTGTACACAATATTATGAGTGAACCTTATTATGTGTTGATAATGTTATGCGTGAACCTGATTACATATTCACAATGTTATGTATGGACCTGGTTGCATGTCTATAAGTTTATGCATGAACCTGATTAAATGTTCATAATGTTATGTATGAACCTGGTTCCATGTTGAAAATGTTATGAATAGACCCATTTTCATGTCCATAAGTTTATGTGAGGGCCTGATTTCATGTACTTAACTTAATGTGTGAACCTATTTCTACTTATACATGTTCACGATGTTATGCATTGATGTGTATTCCACAATTCTATATCTTATTCCTATGTCATGCTTTCATGGATTATGGTCTTGATTTTTTAATGATTCATGTATTATGAACTAAAAATATTTATTCCATGATTCAGGTTTATGATCTTTGATATGTAGGGAATGATATTCTAATGATCATGATCATGATCTCATACCCTTATGTTCATGATATGCTTACACATTTCCTTTATTTTCCATTATTGAGAATTTGAGCTCACACATTTCTTATGTTTCCCTTCCCCAGGTTTTGAAGGAAGGTTTTTATATAGAATTACTAAGGGGGAAGATCTTTGTGGGAAACATTGAATATATTTCACTGAGTTAGAATATTTTGTTCCATGTTTCTAAAGGCACTAAACTAATACGGTATTTGGGAATTCAATTTGTAATGTTTTAAGTATTCTAAAAAATGATATATTGTATACATATTTTAAGACTACGTAATTATAAATAGTCCCTAAGGAGAGCCTCTCGCCTCCTTTAAATATGTTAAGACTACGTAATTATAAATAGTCCCTAAGGAGAGCCTCTCGCCTCCTTTAAATAGAGGATTCTCAAACACCTGGAAAGTGTTCCTTGACCCCTACATATTTAATACCCACAAAATAAGTAATAAATAATAATTATGATGAACTAAACTGAATCATAAATATTATTTATATTTTATCACATTCCTAAATTATATATTAGATGTTTTAATTTATAAACTCGATTCATTTAACTCAACTCATCATCCTCATAAATATTAATTGAACTTGGAATATTAAAATAATAATTGTTGATATAATATTTTAAATGTATTTAATTTAAAAATTGTAAATAAATTTTAAAAAAAATCCAAATCCAATTATTATTAACTCGAATAATATGAATTTATTTATTCATTTGGTTATTTTACATCCTTCAAAAAAATCTGAACCCCATTGGTGGGGACCAACATTTCCTATATACCCATTCACTTGAATAGGGAAGATTATTGAAAACACTATTGTGTGTGACCCTCTAGTACCTTATTTCGTTAGTAGTGAATACAATTAACAGACCAAGATCAGAATCTATCAACCATCATGGACACTAAAGAGATAAGAAGTAGTCATAGAAACAACAACCAACCTACAAACACATGCTGTGTAATATAGTCTCTTGGTGTTTAATATTTTATAATTAAGGACACACTCCCATTCCATCGTCCTTTATTTATTAATTTTTTTTTGATATAATTGGATGTATTTACCTTTGACTACAATTTCCATGGATTTATGAAGGTACTACCATCACGATCAACTTGGAAAGAGATATATTACATCCTCAACTGGAAAGAGAAAAATTCTATCTTGATTGTTCAACCAATGTCACCCCCCTAATGACAAACCTAACACAAGATACCTTTCCATGATTTCATTATAATGGTTTTTTATTGTATAAAAGTATGAGATAAAATAGAACACACTGATAATGATCTCAATTTAGGAGGCCAATAGACATGTTCATAGATAGGAACATCCAATGACATCCAAAACATGTGGTGTTCCTATTGGAAGTTCTATCCTCATGATCTCAACTATTAAAGATCTCCAAGTTTGAACTTCATTATAATAATACTCAATACCTTTGATCCCCTTGCACATAATATTCAAATATCAATTGTGTTCAATTATTATGATGCGTCTAGACTATGTGGTATATATTTAAGATTAATTTCGTAGTATATGAAGGTTCTCATTATAGAATGTGATCTTCTATAACCTTTTTATATGATAATTAATCCATATAAATTATCATTAAATAGTGGAAAAATAAATATCTACACTATAATGATAAGTGTAAATCGTGGATATCTCACTGTATACCTGATATAGTAATCAAAAGTATTGTACAGTTTGGTCTAGGGAACCCAATATTACAACACTCTCACTTAAACTATAAAAAACTTGTTAACCAATACTTTTATATATCACATGATTCAAATTTGGTTTCTTTTGAGTCATGAATTTAGTTACTAGGTCTATCACATCTCTTATAATGTGTATATTCTACTATATGAGACTTTACCCCCTTGAGTAATAATTCTAAAGAGACTTAAACCCTGAGTGTATAATATTGTTTCTACTATAGTAACATGAAATCATGGCTAGAAATATTATCAAAATTTATAACATGATAATAATTTAATTACAAGGTGTGATTCCATAAACTAGAACACATTTTTTCATATTCTACACTTCTTCTTAGATGCCTCAAAAGCTGAAACATTCTCAGTATTTGTAGATATGGTTACCGCTAGCTAAATGAGCTTGTCTTTCTCATTACCTTATCCCAACTATGACATTAGATCACCCTAACCATATAGTAAAAAATAGTTTGTTTCCCTTGAAAACTAGTGTCCTTTCCTCTCAACATACCACTGAATATCCCTTGTAATTCTTTAACTACAATCGGATAGTTCAGACATCCTACCTTTCACATCTCTGGGATACAATTTATATTTAACTACTATAAAGTATATCATAAAAATATCAATTGTTGTACATATCATGGAATATATTATTGATCCATCGCTAAATCTTGTGTTATTCAACTTACCACGTTAATCTCATCCTATGTACTGGGAATATATACTTGGAGAGATACATTCCAAGTGACACTAGAAATAATTCTCTCTGGAATTGTTCCAATATGTAATTTTAAATACCGTTTCTGTATATGTAATATTGAAAAGTTCTAAGAAACCATTCGATCTACCTATATTTATCTTCTTCCCTAGAAATTAGGCTTCTACTTAAATTCAATCACTATATAATTACTTTTATCCTGGTCTTAACTAACTTTAAGGCCATAAAACTATTTTCCATATGTTAAAGAACATATTTTACTATGAAAATAGTGATTCTCCAAATAACCTCTAGTATACACATGAAAATGATTCATTCTAAATGAATATTCTATGGACATGTTGATGACTTCAATCCTAAACTGGATTCTCATAACTTACACCTCTGATTAGCATTTAATAATGTCATCATCCCTTTATGATTGTGTCATATATACACCTTCCATGGTTGGTGGTCTTGACATCCAATGCTCAATAAAATAATTATATAAATTATCAATGAAATTAAAATTCTAATTGATTTAGGCATACCAACTTAGTATTACCAATCTTGAATTACTGGTACTTTTCTTGTACTATCCCTATATATTCAAACTTGAACACCTACCACAGGTTTTAAAGTATCCCATTTATCATTTATAAAATGATTCCTTTATTGAATTTTAATTTATCTTGTTAGTCTCAACTAGTTTACATACACTTTCTACTTATAGGAATTATTATCCACAGTGAATAATGGATCACCAGCCGTGGTGAATATAAAACCATCACTATGGTTTTATCCTTCACATGTAGTATGTGTCTCTAGAACATTCTCTTCCACATGCTCTTATGGATCTTATTCCTATACCAACTACTTGTGCATCAACAACATTGACTAAAATCAATTCAATATGGCTCCTACTATCTCTAGTAGAGATGTTCACCCTTATGTAAAAATATAGTCTATAAATTTACTATATATTTCTACTATATGTATTTCTATAATATCCTAGATACTCTTAGGATAATTACTATAGATCCACACATTGTTTTTTTCTTGACACATGTTTGTTTATATCCTAACAAACTCTTTTCATCTAAACACATGTTCTTATTGAAATGTATTCCCATCATAATACAACTAATATGATTTCTATTTATCATTATAGTTGGCATACGGTTATGGGATAACATCGTTATCTATGAATAACATCTTGAAAAATAATGGAAGATTCTACAATGGATATGAGTTGCAACATCGATACTCCTTTTACTTACATCATAAATCTAATGTATATAAGAAAATGAAATTTTAAGAATTACTCCATGATACATTTTTTTGATAAATTTTAACATGTAAGACCCATAATCAATAATCCTTATTTGATTTTAAGGTAGGATTTTTAGTATCCAACTACATTAACTCGTTGTTCCTTGATTTTTTGAGTGAAGTACCAGCTTTTAAAATCATAAACATGATTTAATCAAAACATTCCTCTAATGTTGAAGTAAGATAGATATGGATAATTATTTGATTAAAATTTTAGTTAATTCAACCCATCAATCTCATAATAACTCCCCGGTAGATAGAGGTTCCCTCAAATTTGGATAAAGAGAATCCCAAACACCCATTTTTGTTCATATTTGAATGAAATAGGGCATTTGCGACTTAATATTTCTTCAAGGGATTTTATATTATTACTTGAAGAAGTAAAATAATTTTCTCTCTCATAACCACCTACTATGTGATTTCATTCACAACTGACCATGCAATAAATTGAAAATATCCATCATGTCACATGTTCATTTTATCTATGCATACTTGTTTATTACTTCATGTGATCGTGCGTAAACTACACATACATAAATAATAAACCATGCATAAATAAAATAAAAACATGATCATGATCCAATAATAATGGTTGACCTATTTAGTGAATAATGGGTCAACCTTGACCCTATGAGTATCTCCTTGAGTTGCGACACTTGTGGCTTGAGTTGTAGTGCTTTCCCATCGAATGCATCAAACTTGAATCTGGTGCATCTTCATTTCTTAGCATGAAGTATCTCACTGCCCATCTTTGTCATTATAAAAAAATACTTGCACATAGGAAAGGGGGTTTTGGGAGTAAAAAATAAAACTAATAAAGTGGAAACATAGGCCCTTATGCATATAATGATAAGGACAAATTTCATGTCATAATTTATTAAACTTGTTATTAAAAACAACCACTGCCATAAATAAATAAATAAATAAATGGATGTCAAAAATCCACTGGTGAGTCCAAAACTCATGACCAATCAATTCAAGTTAACCTCATGTTTTTAAATTAAATGCAAAAATTAAATTAGATATACAATAAATTATTTTTATGGTTAAATTTATTGACTTAAAAAATTTACTCGTATTTTTAATTCAATTTTTTTTGTCATTCTGTCCCAATGTTAATTTAATATTAATTCCAAAATTGAATTAATTAATTAATTAAATTTACCACCATATTTTAGTTAATTCATCATGTAATATTAAAACTATGGTTTAAAAATAATTAAAATTTAATTAATTTAATGTAAAACCAAAATTATATTAATTAATTTAATTAAAATTTGACTATATAAAATTACCCGGACCCCAAAACCCTGCACATAGCCATTATGGGTTGGGATAACCCTACGTAGACCCATAACTGGCCATGAAGACCCCGTGTAGGGGTGTTATTGGTCAGGATGGTCCAATCATACCTATTTATGGTCCGGAAGGCTTGCCCAGTCCTATTTTGGGGAAAATTGTGTTTTTAAAAAGCTGTGGAAGGGGTTAACTCAGCTTGATGGTGGTCATAAGGGGAATAACATCGAAAGGTATGTGAATAGGGGCAGGTCAACATGATAGCCATGGATCCCAAAGGTTCATGGTGGTCAACAAGGGAGGCCAGTCAGGACCTCACGGTAGTAAAGACCATGGGGAACCACGAGTCGGAGGATGTGTGTGTGGTTTGACGGTGGGAGTTAGATGGATTGGCGGATATATCCTAGAAGAGGATCACGATAGCACACAGAAGGGTGTCTAAACAGACCGTCAATAGTGGGTCCGGGATCTGTCCAGTCGACTCATTCGACGACTACATCGGACAAAGGAGGAGGATGGAGGGAACTGGGATGGTGCCTGGTGAGATCAATGGGGTGGTGAATGTGACATGACAGTGCTGTAAAGGAGGATCGTTCATAGGGACCACCATCAGAAGGAAGTGACTACATCGGTTAGCCATTAGCGTGGCATCTCATCGAAGAGTAGTAGGTGGCCGAATCTAGGTGGGTGGAACTCTAGCAGTTGAGTGGTGTGGAATTAGAGGATTGAGGCTGGTGTCCAGAAAGAATGGGAAGGTGTATCGTCCTGCAGTTTCCATATCTTGCTCGAAATGGCCAAATATCACCCACAATGACCAGAAATTGAAGGAGAGGGCTGGCTGGGGCTTTTCGGGTGTTGGGATCTTACACCGGCTATTATAAAAGAGTAATTTTTTTCCAGGGTTTTTGAATTTTTTTTCCTAAACGGGTTAGGGTTCAAAATATTTATAAAAATAGGTCGAAGATGCGTGAACCCCGTTCACGCATCACTGATCCCAGGAAGATGCATAAATGGGGTTCACACATCACAAGCACTAATTAATATCCAGCAGTACTGCCATTATAGCAGTCTAGATTCTAACAGAAACCCTCACCCAGGGATCTCTTTTATAAGAGGGCTTGCCCAAGAAATCATTCAGCATTTCCAATGTGAGATTCAGGTTCTCTTTTTCTTGTGCAGAACATTCTGCATTTCCGATGCGGGATTCTATTTCAAGTATGTGACTTTGAAAGACTGTAAAATACAAACTATAAGACCAATATAAATGAAACTTAAAACATAGATTAAACATATAAGAAATAGTTGAAAATAAAAAAGAATTTCGTAAAAAGGGTTGATGAATAATAATTTATAAGCTTTCAAAACCACCAACTTGAAACTTAAAAATGTTTCAAGTACCTGACTTTGAAAGACTATAAAAAAAACTATACGACCAATATGAATGAAACTTAAAAAATGGATTAAACATACAAGAAATAGTTGAAAATAAAAAGAATTTCATAAAAAAATGTTGATGAATAATAATTTATAATCTTTCAAAACCACCAACTTTAAACTTAAAAATGTTTCAAGTATGTGTCTTTGAAAGATTATAAAATACAAACTATAAGACCAATATGAATGAAACTTAATATATGGATTAAAGATATAAGAAATAGTTGAAAATAAAAATAATTTCGTAAAAAATGTTGATGAAAAATAATTTATAAGCTTTCAAAACCACCAACTTGAAACTTAAAAACATTTACGTGCCTTTGAAAGCCTATAAAATACAAACTATAAAACCAATATAAATGAAAATTAAAACATGGATTAAACATATAAGAAACAGTTAGTAATTAATTAGTTAATTAGTAATATAATTATTAATTAGTTAATTATTAATATAATTATTTATTATTAATTACTAATATACAATAATTAATTAGTTAATTAGTAATATAATTATTAATTGATAATTATTTAGTTAATTAGTAATATAATTATTAATTATAATTATTAATTATAATTAATAATTATTATTTATTAATTATATAATAACTAATTAGTTAATTAGTAATATAATTATTAACTATAATTATTTATTATTTATTATATAATAATTAATCAGTTAATTAGTAATATATTTATTAATTATAATTATTTATTATTTATCACATAATAATTAATTAGTTAATTTGTAATATAATTATTAATTATAAAATAAGTAATTAATTAATTAGTAATATAATTAGTAATTATAATTATTTATGATAATTATTAATTATTAATTATTAATTAGTGATTATTAATTATATAATAATTAAGTAGCTAATTACCAATATAATTATTAACTATTAAAAATTAATTAGTTAATTAGTAATATAATTGTTAATTATAATTATTAAATATTAATTAGTAATATAATTATTAATTATAATTAGTAATTATTAATTATATAATAATTATTTAGGTAATTACCAATATAATTATTAATTATTAAAAATTAATTATATAATAATTAATTAGTTAATTAGTAATATAATTATTAATTATAATTATTAATTATTAAGTATATAATAATTAATTAGTTAATTAGTAATATAATTATTAATAATTAATAATTAGTAACTAATAATTGTAACGAATAGTTATAATTATTTATTATATCACTAATTTACTACGTAACTAATGAATTATTATATAATTAATAATTATATTATTAACTAAATACTTAATTATTATATAATTAATAATTATATTACTAATTAACTAATTAATTATTTTGTAACTAATAATTATTTTACAAATTATCTAATTAATTATTATATAATTAATACTGATATTACTAAGTGACTAATTATTAACTAATTAATAATAATAATAAGAATTAACTAATTAATTATTTAATATTTTTTATATGTTTAATCCATGTTTTAATTTTAATTTATATTTTTTATTTTATAGGTTTTCAAAGCCACATACTTGAATGTTTTAAAGTTTCAAGTTGGTGGTTTTAAAAGCTTATAAATTATTATTCATCATCATTTTTTATGAAATTCTTTTTATTTTCAACTATTTCTTATTTGTTTAATCCATGTTTTAAGTTTCATTCATATTAGTCTTATAGTTTTTATTTTATAGTCTTTCAAATACACCTGTTTGAAACATTATTAAGTTTCAAGTTGGTGGTTTTGAAATCTTATAAAATATTATTCATCAACCCTTTTTACGAAATTATTTTTATTTTCAACTATTTATTATATGTTAAATCCATGTTTTAAGATTCATTTATATTGGTCTTATAGTTTGTATTTTACAGTCTTTCAAAGTCACGTTCTTGAAACAGAATCCCGCATCGGAAATGCAGAATGTTCTACGCAGGAAAAAGAGAACCTGAATCCCACATCCGAAATGAAGAATGATTTCCTTGGAAAGCCCTCTTATAAGAGAGAGTCATGGGTGAGGGTTTCTGTCAGAATCCAGACTGCTGTAATTGAAGTACTTCTAGATATTAAATAGCAGATAAATTTTGCGGAATTTTTTTGTTATATATATATATATATAACAAAACAAAACAAAACAAAAAAATAAAAATAAAAATAAAAATAAAAAATTTAAAATAAAATGTAAAAAAAAAGTTTCTATAGGATGCGTGAACCCCGTTCACACATCCTTCATCAACTTTGTGAAGGATGCGTGAACGGGGTTCACGTATCTTTTATCGCTTATGATGCATGAACCCTGTTCAAGAATCTTCCCAGGATCAGTGATGCGTGAATGGGGTTCACGCATCTTCAACCCATTTTTAAAAATATTTTGAATCCTAACCCATTTAGGCAATTTTTTTTCAAAAACCCAGAAAAAAATTTACTCACTAGAAAAGGCTTATCTCTAGGAAAGGGAACCCGTGATGGGTGTGGGTGGAGACAGGGGTTTCCCACCCTTGAAAAAACCCCATCATCTTTTCTATTTGTCAAACCCGTTTTTTTAATTCATGATCGAGGATTCCAAAATATTTTTCTTTTTGTTATCATTTGTACATTTTTTCAATAGCCTAACCATTTTTGATTTAATAAAAAAATATTAAAATGTTTTTTGTTTTTTTATAAAATAGTTTCCTTAAACTGGTGGAATTCATGTTTGGCCCAAAAAAACTATTCTAATCGACAAGAATTTTGCTAGAATACTGGGTTCACAAAAAACTTTTTCCAATGGTTACTTCCATCAAGTTAAAATTAACATGTCTAAATATTAATTCTTTATATTTAAAACACACAGAACAATTTTCAACTAGAATTTTAAACTACGGATGGCTGCTACTTGGTCATCCAATCTCAGATTGAATTTCCATCTATGGAATTGAGACATGAATGATACCCTCTCTTAAATTTAATGATAATTAAATATTTTCCATTGGATTTAGAATTTCATTTGACCCTTTAAGACTAATTTAAGGTGTCGGGGCTTGCACCAGAATCTGGTGGGACATTTATTTAAAAAATGTTCACCGATAATCAATGTAATCTCATCACCGACAATGAAGCACAACCCCTGTAAGGCCTGAGGACCACACATGAAGAAATGTAAGCACAAAATTAAACCATATATAACTGGTTCTATATGAATACATGATTGAAATATGCTAGTCTATGAAAAACGCTACTCAAAGGATCAAAATCATAATCCATCCAGATCATTTTGATGTGCTTTAAAAATATGTGGGATCGTTGATCATCAAATTCCAAGTGTTATCACAGAGATCCGATGACACCTTAAATGTTTTAATGATCACCACATAAAAATACCTTTGATAAAAGAGGGAGAGATCAATCTGATCACTTTGATCAATAAACTCTCTCTCTCTAGAAAGCAGGAGATGAGAGAGAAGAACTAGAGAAATCTCTGTGAATAGTCCCTAGCAAGAGCCTCTCTCCTAATTTAAATAATGGATTCTCAAATACTTAGAAAGGGTTCCCCATCCTCCGTATATTTAATGTGCACTAAATAAGTAGAAAATATTAATTATGAAAAACTAAACCGCATCATAAATATTATCAATATTTTATCACAAACCTATAATCTATATTAAATATATAACATGATAAACCCAAGTCATTTAATTTCTACTCACCACTACCAAAAATATTAAATTAACTTGGAATATTAAAATAATATTTTTTCATATAATACTTTCCATGTATTTACTTTAATACTTGTAAATATGTTTAATAAATAAATTCAATGCTAATTAATTTTAACTTGAATAATATGAATTTATTTATTCCTTATATGTTCATACATCATTAGAAAAAACTCTTACCCTAGTAGTGGGACCTATAATGTACTATATACCTTTTCACCTGAATATGGATGATTCCAAAGTATGATATTATGTGTGACCCTCTAGGCCCTTATCTCAGTAGTAGTGAATACTATTCACATACCAAGAGCAAAATCCATCAACCCACCATAACCCCTAAAGATATAATGAGTAGTCCTTACAATGAAAACTAACCTACAAACATGCACTCTGTAATATGATCTCTTTGTATTTAAATATCTCATAAATAATGATGGAAACCTATTTCATCATCCATTATTTCTTACTTATTTATTGATCTAACTGGATGGATTTACCTTTGACTATAAGGACCATAGATTTATGAAGGTACTACCATCCTGATCAACATGGCACAACATATATTACTTCCTCTACTCAGAAGTGACAAATTCTATCTTCATTATTCAACCAATGTCATACAACCAATGACGCAACCAACACAAGCTACCTCACCATGATTTAATTATGATGGTTTTCTTTACATCAAAGTATATGATCAAATGGCACACAATGATAATAACCTTGTATCAAGAGACCAATACACATGTACATAGATAGGAACATCCAATGAAACCCAAAAGATGTGTTGTTCCTATTGGTGGGTTTGTCTTCATCATCTCAACTACTAGAATCACCAAGTGGGAACTTCATGAGAAGAAGTCTCATTTCTTATGATCCCCCGACACCTACTAGTCTAACATTGATTATGTCCAGTTAGTACATTGTATCTAGATCATAAAATATATAATTAAAATTAATGTCAAAGTATCTAAAGGTTCTCATTATATCCTTAGATCTTCTATATCCTTTTATATGACAATTAATCTATTCAAATTACCATTAAATAGTGTATAAAATCATGTATACACTATAATGGTAAGTGTACATCATTCATATCCCACTATATACAGTATATTATAATCAAAATTACACTATAGTTGGGTTTAGGGAACCCACTTTTACAACCCTATTTAACTAATTATTTTCAAATTCTTCTAAAATCCAAATAATTACATGATAAGAAACTTACTCATATAAAATCAGTGATAAAAAATATACAGTATTCTGTCTCAATATTTACCAAGACACTACGCAAACAAGACCCATGTTTTGGAGTAATTTTACCTTTATATAGAAAAATCTGGTTTAGTAGAAATTACAAACATCTAAGAATAAGGATTGAGTTTTGGATAAAGAGAAAGGAATGATAAGATCACCAATATGAGAGTTGAAGGCACAACCAATAATGGAAAAGCCATCAAATGTGTGTGAGTGCTGAATTCATTGGCCACATAAGCATCTAAAAGAAGCAAGAAACATGTGTTTTAACCTTATACTGTCAAATTCTAGATAATATGGACCCCTATATTTTGACAACATAGTGGCCAAAGAGGAATGGGAAATTTTTTTAGTTTATAGGATAATGGAGAACTGTCCAATGTATCGTGTAGTCACACTGAGGGGGGGGGATGAATCATTTGTGAATTGTTTTAATCAATTACTTTCATTTCATTAATCCCCTTAAAACCTCAATCACCTATTTCGATGAGTGGATCCAATATGAAATGAAGAATGTAAATGAAACACAAGGCACAATATTTTTACAACGTTCGATACTAAGAACTACTCTTTACAACAACTGATAATAACCACTTCTTATAGATTCTTCACTATATGTAGATGGTCCTAACCACGGAAAGTCCCATTCCCATCAACACTATATACCACAGTGTTCCACTCTAGAGTCCAACTAGAGTTTACAAGTTCCCACATACACAAGTGACACTTGAGTCCCTTAAGAGGATCTTTATACTACATCCCACAGTGTTACCAGAATCCGACCGACATCCTCCAGAGTCCCAATGAAGACTTCTTATTATTTAGAGTCTAATTGAGGACTTACACTAGCTTGAGTCACACATGATATGATCCACTAATAGGAAGATATCTGTTATCTTCATACTACTTCTTCACTACCTCAAGATGATGTCTTTCTCTATAGAAAAACTAGATCACCATATCTACTCATGTAAAATAATCAAGAAAATCAAGAACTATCTAAAAACTTCCTGATATTTTTTAACATTCATTTATATTCAAATGATTTGAACCTTCTCAATTAACTAACTAATCAGGTATGCCTCCTGAATTAATTGTGGACCTCAGTCTCAAAAACCACTGCACACAATATATATGCAACGTATATTCAATGTTCATTATCAATCTTCATGAATGTGTAAAAATTCATGGCCTTTTTTTTATTTTTGTGAAATAAAAGAAATTCATAATTTCTTCACTATTATTTTCACATGTTATATCACGTGCATCCAAATGATGAGTTATGGAACCACATATACACTCCCTCAAATATTTTTCTTTAATTACTCATAAAATATATCCTACCTAAGGAAATTGCATTAGAATTGTTTAAGTGAATAGGTAATTCCATGTGCATGATGATAAATATGCTTGGACACACACTATTCATAGTATGATTCATGTACGTACATGGCCATCTCAACCAATATTCACTTAAATCATAATGCACAATCTCTATGAAATCCTTGCACATATGAATACTCAACTTCTTCTGCATGCTTTCCATTGTTTCATTGTGAAAAAAAAACTTAAATTTGTGTTTCAGTTGACCTCAATCATACATTACATCAAATTAATTTAGGAATTCATTTGAAAATTATGGAAAACCTCTATTACTATATCAAATTTTAATTCACACAAACTAGGGAAGTGCATATTATGCTATCCCAAAATGTTTCAAGGAATATCAGTTCCCTTTAAAAATGTAACAAGTGATATTTGTATAAGTTGAATTTCCACAATGTTCTTATTTAAGAAAACAACGTTGCATGGATATATCTACCTTTATCAAACTATATGGGTTCACATATACTCCATTTCTCTTTCAAATTCATCAAAAACCTCTCTCAGATATGCTTCAAGCTCATAAAAACAAATGAGATCCTCAGGTGGTATTTATAGACAAGTACCCACTAACTTAACTCATTCAAACTACCTCATCCTTCTATTTCCACCACTTTAGCTTGCACTTCTCAACTTCATAAATAATAATCTTCATAAAACAATTTTACTCAAAAGTATATCTAGTCAATTTGATATTCCTTTAAACATGAAAACATATCTTCTTATGAATTTGATCATGTTCAGATCTTTAGGATGATCAGAAATTAGTTAGAAGATTAGGATGGATCATCATATCATTGCTACATGAAGAAATCCCGAAGCACAAAACAAGCTCTTCGTCAAAGGTAGTATACAACCAAAACTCTTGATCAAAAGGACCTTATTCAATAGATCATATGAACTAATTTATATCCATATATTTAATAATGATACTATAGTACCTACACATTGATCATCCTATATCGAATATTAAAATGGTTTCATGATCACTAATAATGAAAAAAATATCCAAATATTTACAGAAGTGATTACCAAGGTAGGATTTAGACTCCCTACATCACCACCCCATGATGGCACCATATTCTTCTTCTTTGCTTCCTCAATTGGTGGATCATCTCCAATCCCTTATTCCTTCCCATGGTGCACCTACGCACATGAACCCATAGTTTCCCATGCTTCTTTCTAGGGAGTTGAATGTCCACTTATGCAGTGTCTATAGTCCTCATTGGCTAGCTGGTGTGTGGTAGGCCAATTTTTTAATATGAAAATTGTTAAAAAACACTTTTCCGTATCTCATATAGTGAAAAACCAACCATAAATCTCCTCAATATCTTCAAACATTCTTTAAATTTTGTTAACATTGTGTCAATTTAAGGATCCAATGACACATGTATTCTGAACTATAGATCATTACTACAATCATCACAATTAGAATTCATTGAATTTTCATTTTCCCAACTTCTTGACAATAATATCAACATAAAAAAACCACTAGGGTTATTTAATACCCCCTTTAGATTTTTTTCTCAATACCAAAAATCATTTTAAAATTCAATGATATCTTCTCCCTCTTATTGGATATAAAACTAAATATATAGATATGGGAATGAATTATCATCTCAAAAATTCAGAATTTAAGAGCATCATCTCTTCTAACACATACAATTTGATTTAATTCAGAGTAGGATGGAATCACCACTAGCTTATAAAATAGCTATAATTAACCAAATTTAAGTCTATGTAAGAAATTATCTATTTAGAAAACAATATTGATCAAATTTAACACCAATGTTGTTAATGAATTTCCAGCATGTGATACCATCACGGAAACCTCTGACGAGGTATGTTTTAAAATATCTTCAACTAATATCATGCATAAATATAATAAAACTGATAAGGAAAATTTAAGTTCCAGAATTTATTTCCACTTTTAGATTACCTTACCCTTTAGTCATCGAGTAGTAAATATCTCCATTTTAGAATTTATTTTTCAGCATAAAAATAAGAGTGTAATCAATATGACTAAATGATGTAAAGTATAAATTTATAGTCATTTAGAATTAAGAATTATCATATTCATAGCTCATAAGAACTTATGATATTCATAAGATATCCACTGAGATAGAGATATTTGGTCATTGTTTATTTTTTATCTCCCTCAATAGATTCACTCAATAACTCTTCATTATGACTATCTTTCTTAAAGAATTGACTCTAAGAACCTTTAGATATTATATGAAATGTTTCAAGGATACAACATAAATTAAATAGCCTTCCATGATGGATAACCTTCTAGTTATATGATGTTCAATAATTTAATCAAATTTTGGTCTCCCCATGAATATATATTCTTCACCATTAATTACTTATATGAAAAAAACACAATGTATATATGTGAATAAGGTGGTTCTTCAATGACCCTCAGTTAGAGAAATATGGATGAGTTTTGTTTCTCAACCTAGTAATATTCTTAGATTAAAAATGATTCTACACATTATCTAGTAAAGTAGTTTCCATTTCAAATTCATGATCCATTCTTACATCTTCCAACTGTTCTAGCTATATGATCTGGCATTGTTTAGGAACACGATTAGACTTCAATTTGTGTGTAGAGTTATTTTTACCAACACTAGAAGTCACATGTTATTTCACTTTCTTCTTCAATAATTATTATTTTATAGGAAAACATGTAATTTTTTTACATGTATGTTTAGAAATATTACACCTTTTACACACAACATTATAATTCATCAAGTTACCATTTTTATGAAACCTTTCAGATTCTTCATCAGATATTTCCTTCATAAAATCTATCATGTTGTTTCTCTTATGGTTTGATTCTTTCTTTGATTCCATCTTCCTTACTTTGGTAATGATATTCATGGATAATTCACAATGGTCCATGATGTGACATATCCTAACATTATAGAATAATCCTCTCATTAGCATGACACTATTTACATCATTATACACAAATATCTTGGGAGTTGACTGTTTAGTAATTTTTATATAATGAAATGTTGTCCCAAAAACTTATTTCTTGATTACCAAACATATAGAAACACTAAAAATAGACACCAAATATTAATTTATTCTTCTAGGACATATTCTGACAATATTTTACATTTTTATTATTTTGGGTAGATAATTTCTTCTTATATGAATTATTTAGTGAAAAATAATTTCCAAAATTCTTCATATTCATCTTTGAATATGTAATGGATTACTTAGAATATTTATTCATTAATGGTTTTCTATAATTTAGTGTTTAATATTCTATAGTCATCAAAGATGAATTAGTGCACACCAATTTATTAGGAGAATGGTTTACATACTTCAATGAGCATACAATAAATTTATACATAGATAATATCAATTATTTCTTTCCATTAGACTGGGACTTTTCAAAAATTGGACTATTATCAGATGAATCCTTGGCAGTAATTATTTTCTAAAAAACATTATAAGTATCATCTTACGTCTCTTCCATATTTCTTAGTTTCAATTTTAGTTGAAGATATTTTATGTTGATATCAATATTCTCATCTTCAATCGATTTCATTCTTTAATCCAACAAAATATTCATCTTTTGATACTTATCTTCATGCATTTGATTTCCCTTAAGAAACAGACATTCAATATCATTGATTCTATTAGATTTAACATCCAGATGAGCATATTTAAAATCCATAGATATATTATGCAGCTTTTCTAGTGCATGGATAACTTCTATAAATAAACTTTGAAAAATAATTGTTCTCACAATCATTACTTTTAAAATTTTAAATATCACCATTATATCATTCTTTTAAAAGAGATATTGTTTCTTCCTTTACTTTAATAATTTTTCTAAGAGTGTTGGATATGATAAAAATTTTAATCAGTTCTTCTTACAAAGAATTATCCTCTTCTTCAAGTTGTAAATTTTCATCCCAAAGATCTTAGAAACCATTGATCATGCATATGAATGAATCTTTGGGAACTTTATTTAGATTATATCTAATTTTAGAATTTAATATATCATCACAATATCTTGTATTAGATTCATCAAAATTACAATAAACTGATTTCACTGAACAATTACCACTTTGAGATTCATCAATGAGCATTCGACCTTTATTTATCTTTGAATTATTCTTCAACTTAATTTCCACTCTTTTCTTCCTACTTTTATTTATCATGAATAAAACATCAACACATATAACATTAGGAGTATAGGTAGTATTTCCCATCTGAATTTATTCTTAATTTTATTAAAACTAGAATCCACACTTCATATACTTCCGATATAAACAACTGGAGAAGTAATGTATATAAATTTAGAGGTTGAATTCCCTCTAATACCAATTGAAGTGTCCAATATTTCATGTAGTCACAATGAGGAGGGGGGTGAATCATGTGTGACTTGTTTTTTAGAATTCATTTATTTTCATTAACCCCCTGAAAATAGTTTTCACTTATTAGGATGAGTGGGTCTTGTATGCAATACAGAATGTAAATGAACCAAAACCCACAATATTTTTAAAGGGTTCTATACTAATACCTACTCTATAATGAAACTTGTTAAAACCCCAATTACAGATTCATTACTATATGTAGATTCTCACAACTAAGAAAAGTACTATTCCCATTAACATTGAGTCCCACACTGTTACACTCTAGAAAACCACTTTTGTTTACATGTTCCCGCCTACACAAGTGACTCCTAATTCCCATGTGAGGAACTTTATACTGCATCCCATAGTGTTACCAACATCCCACCTGACTACTCAAGAGTCCCACTTGAGACTTTTTATACTTCAAAATCCCACCGAGGACTTCCATAATCCTGAGTCTCAGAAGATTTGATCCATTAATAGAAATATCCCGGTTATCTTTAGATTGTTTCTTCCCTACCTTGAGAGGAAGTATTTCTCTATAGACAAACCATATCACTTGATATAATAATTTACAATATTCAATAACTTCAATAAATTTTATAAAACCTCTTACTCTTTCTCATTGTTCTCTACTCTAGAAATGATCCAAACCTTTTAAATTCATGGAATAATCGGGTATGCCTACTGAATTAATTCCCAAAAATAGTCTTAAATATAACTACACACTATATACATGCAATTTATATTTCATGTTTTTTATCAATCTTCATCATGTGAAAATATTCATGGAATTCTTTATTTTTTTGAAAAAATGAAAATAAACATTCTCGCCACTATACTTTTCATGTGTTATATCATGTGCATGAAAATGATGAATTATGAAACCACATTTACACTCCCTAAAATATTATTCTTCAATACCATGTAAAAGTTATACTTCCTAAAAAAATACCCAGAATTCATCAATTCTTTATGTAAAAACATGTTTTTGAGCATACACAGGCATGGACACACACTATTTGTAGTATGATTCACATAAGCATGTGGCCTTCTCAACATGTATTCATGAAAAATATATTTCACAATCACTATGAAATACATATTAATATAAATACTCAACATATTTAATGTGATTTACACTAGTTTTTAAAGAAAATCCAACTTAAATCTATGTTTCACTCAACCCAAATAATTCATTATATCTCATGCATGCAGTACTTCATTTGAAAACTTTAGACATCCTTTGTTACTAATTCCAATATTAGATCTCACAAACTAAGAAGGAATGTATTACACTATCTGAAAAATGATTCATGGAATATCAATTGAATTTTTAAATGTAATGACTATTCTTGGAAAAAGTAAAAAATCTATGTTCTTATTATTCTTCTTGTAAAAAAATACGTGTGGATCTCTTTTCCTTTCAAGAACTTGGGGGGGTTTATGAATACTCTAGTTTGATATCAAATTTCTTAAAAACACTCTTAGATATGCATTAATCTCATAGAAAAAAATTATCTCCTCTATTAGTATTTATAGAAAAATACTGACCAACTTAAATCATGTTCACCACCTCATCCTTTCATATACACTACCACGGATTGCACTTTGAGACTTTTAAAATAACCATCTTTGTAAAACCATTTTACTTCATAATTCATATCATCTGTTTGAACTTCATTTAAACAAGAAAATAATGTTTTATGTTAATTCAATCATTTTTGGATATTTAATAAAATAAAAAAGTACTCAGAGGCTTTGGATGGATCATCAGATCACATATATATGAAAAATTCCAAATGCACATAGGAAGTTCTTGGACAAAGGTAGAAGACAACTACAATTCTTGATTGGATGACCCTCATTCAATAGATCAGATGGATTGATTTATATTAATATATTTAATTAAAGGGAAATAGTACCTGCACATAGATCATCCCACATCGAATATGAAAATGGTTGAATGATAATTTATAATATAAAGTGCATCCTAAGTATGACCTAAGTGATTATCAGGGAACACTTCTAACTCTTGCTAGCACCACCATATGCTAACACCTTGTTCCACCACCATGAAATCGTGTACAGTTTCTTGAATCTACTCCCTTCCACCTTCCCATGGCATTCCCATGCACATTCCTCTATATTCTCCTATGATGAGTATCTAGGGATTCGACTGCTCACCTAAGAAGTGGCTTCAGTCCTCCTTGGCTAGGTGGTGTGTGGTAGGTGAAATTTTTAATATAAACATCATTAATAAAACATGGACATATCTCATATAGTGAAAAAATAGAATTCAATATCCTCTTCCTCCTCTCACATTCTTTCAATGTTGTAAACATTATGTAAATTCAAGGATCCAATGATAAATTTATTTTGAACTACATTTCAATTCAACAATCATAAAAATTAGAATTCTTTGACATTTCATTTTCTCAAATTATTGATGACAATTTCAACTTCAAAAAACCACTTGGGTTATTCAAGTGATAGGTTGGTCATGTAGGAGATTCTCATGGATAGGTCTCGATTCCATGGTCGAGTTCGAGGCTGAGGGAGGAGGGATGAATAATAGAGTTGTTTAAATAATAATTTGTTAAAGTTTCATGAAAAATAACCAATAAATAATGATTATCAATAAATTAATATAAAATCCTTTATAAAAACATAACTTAATGATTATTTTAAAATTATTATATATAAATCAAATATACATTAGTTTAGTTTTAGTTTTTGAAACCTCCATAACACAAATTTCACTGACTAAATATTTTAGTTTAGTGTGCTTTGTTTGTCCTAGGATCTAGTGTGGTATAGCATGGGATTGGAATGTTGTACCAATATAGTAGAGTATATTGATTATGTGATCCTCATTGGGTATATGTGATGTGATCTAAGCTAAATAAGAGTTTAAAGAGCCTTGAATTTGAGTTAGCGTGATTATTCTTCTAGCTTGGGTGTATCTAAGCTATAAGAGGGTATGCACTAGATGATGTTGAGTTAATAATGGTAATGAGTGTATATGATTCATAGTAGTGCATGATATTTTTTATTATTGGTGTTTGATGGATTGTATATATGGGTAACTGGTGTAGTAGTTCTGGTATAAATGGAGAGTATGATAGGGAGTATAAAATGGGTAGTCTGACATGTAATGTATTTTTCTAAAGGGATTTTTAGTTTCACCGTGTGAGATGTGTTTGATTAACCTAATCTAGATAGGTTTGAGGTGTCATTTTGGTGATTGTATGTAAGTATATGTTGGGTCTTAAAAATTCTACCAAGAGAAAAAAAATGCCCCCACAATCAATTTGTAGAAGGAAGTAAGTATTCCAAGAAGTTTAGCAAGGTGAATGGACTCAAATAAACTTGTGAATTTAAGAAGAAACTTGAAGGAATTTAAGTTTTCAAATCATTACAAGTAGCCCGTGTACCATCACCAGGAAAGGTATGCGGAATAGATGGATAACGAACCAATAGGTAAATGGAATGATCCACGAACCACTGGCCTGTGGAGCGATTTTCAGTGAACAAGGCAGACCGCGAACCACATCGCTGAAGGACTCATGCGTGAGAATCCCATCTGGTTACCGTGTCTCGAACTCATCAGTTCATGGACGAAGCGAATGAGCAGGGTTCCACAAACCATTATCATGAACCAAGGCCTCCGAAAACCCTAGATTGACTGAGTCTTCTGTGGGTCAGGATATTTCTTCACGGGCTTCTGCAAATGGTTTTGTGTGCCCTATAGATGCAATTGTCCCAATTATTTATAAAAGGATCACATGATAACGATGACTAGACAGGCGATGAAAGCCTGAAGGGAACCCAAATGTTAGAAGAAGGAGTTTAGAGATGACTCTGGTTTTATTATCAATTCATTGACGAAGCCCAAATCGGGAACCACTCTCTCTGCAGGTACAACCAGCCACGAACCATAAAATGGGGGAATTTAATAAAAAAAGAGAACCGCAAACCTAATTGGTGAACCTATAACCACAAAAGTCTCATAGATGAACTCCCCGTGAATGATAATCCCCCACACCATCCTTCAATATGGTGCTCCACGTAGTGTACCGCTACACAGACTGAAGCTGATGATGCATACTGCATTGGTACGCAGATGGAACCCAAGGCGACATGAGGGGCTGCATACCACTATGGTACGTGGCGGTCTTTTCCCATGACCTTGTACCTCATCGGTATGTGGACGTATACTTTTCCCACAAACAAATAAGATATACAGATCCTCCCCCATCCCGCATAAGAAACCAGTACACTGAATGGGGTGTTTTGGGGTATTATTTCCTCCGGTACCAACCTCACCCTTCCATTACCGTCCAGTCCTCCATAATCCCTTCGCTAACCAGTCCTCCAAAATCAGGACAAAGCCTCCTAAAAAGCCACCAGACCCATCTGATCAGACCATTGGGCGCATTAGCACTCCCCTTTGAGTCTACATACCAATGGTAAGCGGATTCATGCAGGCTCTCCCCACAATAGTTATGTATTCAGGAATGCCTATGGGACTACATTCCCATGGTAACCTTGAGTCTATCATTGGGGTGCCAACGTGAACCTCTGTATTCTAGGGATTAAGGGTGATCACTCACATTTCCGTTCAATTAGGAATAGTGATAAGTCAAATGGGTTATGTTATCTCTCCCCTTTGATGATGAAGGTACTCCTACCCTTCCTAAAACATATTCTGGGGCCCTCCTAGTGAGGTAAGTCCCCAATATTCTGAGGCCGGGCCACTGACCGTGTTTTCATGACATGTCAAATTGATTATGTTTTTAAGGTTGATTTATAGTCTAGGGAATACCATATGTCATCTCTCAAGGAGTTTTGGTGGGTTTAGAGTGTGCATTTTTAATAAGAAGTACTTTAAATAGGGGGTGGTTTTGAAAATAGTTATAGGATTAAATGACTTAATTAAAGAGTTTAATAGTTGGAAAGAAAAGGTGGTGGTTATTAATTATAAGATAAAAGGGTTCATTTTGATTTCACTACACACATTTAAATCTCATTGTTCTTGGAGACTAAATAAGTTTTGATGTAATTCTTTGGTTGAAATCAATCGGAATCCAGATTACTTCCCAAGCTCTTATATCAAAGCACGTTGAGCCAAACCTTGAAATAAAAATCATACAGGAAAGTTCCAGATCACATGAATGGTATAAAATCTTCCAAAACAAATTGAAATCTCAAATAAGTGGGGAAGAAAAGGATTCTTGTGCTGTCCAATCAGAACAACACAAGTAACACACTCAAAACTTCGCACCGATCGGTTAAAAGTAAAGATCATTTCATTCGGTTAAATCAAAAAAAGATATATCAAAGTAAGATACTTATAAATTAAATGTTTTCAATCCCCAAATTCATCAAACCAATAGTATTACAAGTTCATGAACTCCCTTTACATGTGTGTAGCTCCCTCACAATGAACACCCACCGTTTAGCTCGACATCGGGAGGAGGAGGAAGCTCAGGTAGAACTCCTTCTTCATTATTGACCCCCCTATGAGGATAGGGGCCTCCGGAAATTCTAGGATTATGAGGAGACTCCTATAGGACTCCAAAATGGCAGAGATTCACTTATTTGTCGAACTTCCAAATGGGGAGCCCAAGGAGCCATTTTATAGGCAAATGGGAAGGTGGTTTTGAGCATACAAATTTCTTAAAACCACTTGTCACATGTGTTTATACCTCCAGAAATCCTTATATAGATTTGAAGAAAATAACATAGTTGTAAGCCCACCTCTTGGCTATCTTCTCTGAATGTTTGGCACAATTTGGAAACCTATAGCCCAATATATGGACAGATCCCAACACACCACTTTGGACTTCGTGCTGATGCATTGTTCTGAACAGATCAGGTTGGTGGGGAAAATAGATGGATGGATGAGTCTTGGGTTTCTTCATATAAAATATATCCCAAAAATTTTTTGGAACCAACCACAAAATTTCATCCCATTTGGATGCACGGTTCAAGAGCAATGTGCGGATAAGTCCACTGGTGTTCATGGATCTTGCGCAGTTTGGACCATTTTTCTTGGACATCACCATGGGCCCTCCAAATCACCTCCTCCTATAATGGAATCATCAAAACAAGTAACATTTCCATTTTCTAGTGTGATAAAAACAAAATAAATTATTAAAACATGGAATGAAACTTGTCATTATTTTTATAATTTTCAATATAAAACAAGTTTAGCACAGTGGTGTAAAGGTAAAAATTACATAGTGAATCGTGGTGCGATCACACCCCCACACCTAAACATTTATACTCCTGGGAAAAGTAACATATCCAAATATAATGAGGAAAATATATATTCCCAAAATCATGAATATTTAACTTTTGAGGAAATTTTAATTCATTAAGCTAATGATCAATGCAAGAACCAAACCAAGGAGTTCTTCCTAGTGAAAATGGAAAAAGGTGTCTCATAAATCATATCATAATGAATTTCAAAGATATTCCTGACACCAGCATGAGAAAGGAATTCAAAAGTCAACCATTCCACTAACTCTCCATGTGTGTGTGTGAAAACCATTCCATACAATTCATTCCACTTTCTATCCAATAAATATAGGTTATTTTAAAATTATTAAACTTTAAATGAATTTTCAATAATCCTTCCCTACATCATTTGAAATCATATTTCAAGACCCACTCACTTAAGCATTCCAAGAAATAAAACCATAAGCTCCCGACCTAGATATCCTGAAATTTTGTACATTTTGTCACTCTCCTCATTTATTTTTTTTAGAAGTTTCATTTGGAAAAAATCCCATACTCATCTCCGAACACTTGTTTGATCTCCTCACAACACTAATTGTAATAGTTGTAACAAGATCAAAGGTTGAGGAGAAGTGGTTTTTGACCTACTCAAGATCAATTTTTTTTTGAGGGTGTGCAACAGTCGGACATTAGGTACACACGCATAGGTCAATCTGGTACAGTAATGAAACATATTAGATAAGGAATGAACATATGAAAATATCATTTAAAGCTGGAAAATATTAACCTAATATATATTTACCTTATATTAAGTAAAAAATATTCACACTTTGTGGTTTGGTGCAAAAATGTATGGAGATATTGGTGAGATAGTTGTCCCAAAAACTACTCACATAAGGGGCATCAATCAACTCAAATGTTTCATAGTGATACAACCATTTATATCATTGACAGAAAACCAATTCACTAAAAATTATTCCCTGATGTTAACTTCATACAAATATTCTTTTTCACCATTATTTATGGTATTTTTACTTTCCCCCCTTTATGGTCACCGAATCATGGAACTTTTATATTTTTGATGGGGGAAAAATGAAAATACCACAAAGAAGATTAAAAAGAGAAGAAAGAAGAAAGACAATGGAAATCCTAATGAACTCAACAATACAAGGAAAAGTAGAAATAACAAAAAGAAGGTGAAAAATAGAAGAAAGAAAGAAAAAAAATGATGAAATTTCTTATCTAACCCAAGAATGTACCCATCCCCACACACCTATAATATGCAGCGTCCTCACTATAATAATCGAGAAGGTGAGAAGGAAGGATAAAACCTGTTGTGTTTTACTGGTTTGTTGCTTATTGAACATGGATTTTCTCCATTGGGAACTCTGAAAGGGCTTCGTGGAAGTGCTTCAGCTGCTTCCCATTGACAGTGAATGTTTGCTTGGTTTCTTCATTTTGAACCTGAACAACACCAAATAAAGATACATTAATAACAGTTTATGGGCCAAACCAGTGGGAAAAAAGCTTACCTGGATTCCACTTTAGCCTTTAATTATAAAGGAGGACCTTCTACCCAATGTAGAACTAGAGATGAAGTATAAGAGGGTCGCGGGAAGCCTTGGTTTACTCCTTATAAATTATGGAATTTTCATATGCATCTCTTCTCATTTCCCCCAAATCCTGAATTTGCCACTTCCTCTGAGAACCTACACCATAAAGATTATAATTGCATTGTTTGATGGTCTAGTAGGCCCAGTACTCAATACCAACAGGTAGGTGACAACTCTTTCCAAACACAAGAAGATAGGGTGACATTCTAAGGGGAGTTTTGAAAGCAGTACGATATTCCCATAATGAATCATCAAGTCGAAGACTCCAATATTTTCTATTAGGTTGAACCATTTTTTCAAGAATCTATTTTACCTCTCTATTTGACACATCGGCTTGACCTTTGGTTGGTGGATGATATGCAGTAGACACTCTATGACCGACCCCATACCAACACAATAGTGATTGCATTGTTTGGTTGTAGAAATGAGAACCCTGGTCACTGATTATGGACCTAGTTAATTCAAACCTACAGAATATTTGGGTTCTAAAAAATTATACAACTACCTTAAAATCATTAGTCCTTGTAGCTCGTGCCTCTACCCATTTTGACATCTAATCAACTACCAAAAGAATGTACAAGTTTCCAAAGGAATTAGGAAATGGACCCATAAAGTCAATGCCCCAAACATCAAAAATTTCATGAAAGAGAAATGGTTGTTGTGGCATTTCATTTATTTTAGATACATTCCCCATTCTTTGACAATGAGGAAAAGATTTTCAAAAATCATGGGCATCCCGAAAAAGTGTTGGAAAAAAAACACCAGAATCAAGGACCTTGCGAGTAGTCCATTGGGGACCAAAGTGGCCTCCACAAGCAAGAGTGTGACAGAATCCAAGGACAGACTGAAACTCACTATCGGGAACACAAAACCTAAGGACTTGATCGCTACATGTGCACCAGAGGTAGGGGTCATCCCAAATGTACCAACAAGACTCATGTTTTAGACGACTATCTTGGTTTTTATTGAAATTAGTAGGAATGCAAGATGCTACCAAATAATTTACAATTTCAGAATACCAAGGAATAACATATTTCACTTGGTACAATTGCTCATTAGGAAACATGTCATTAATGGGAATTTAGGGAGATGAGTCAATTTCTGAGGATGGGGGAATCCTACTGATGTGGTTAGCCACCACATTCTCTACTCCTTTTTAAACTCTAATTTCTAGATTAAATTCCTGAAGGAGGTGCATCCAACAAATGAGATGTGGCTTGGAATCCAGTTTCTTAAGGAGATACAGGAGGGCTGCATGGTATTAGAACACAATGACTTTGGACCCCAAAAGGTATGACCATAATTTTTCCAAGGAAAATAAAATGGAAAGGAATTATTTTTCAGTTGTGGTGTAGTTTGATTGGGTAGGGTCCAAAGTATGTGATGCATAGGCAATGTCATGTGGAGATCAATCGACCCTTTGTGACCAGACTGCCCCAACTGCATATTTAGAGGCATCACACATGAGATGAAATGGTAAATCCCTCTAAAAAGGTTTGATTACCAGGGGTGACATGAGACTTCATTTTAACTTATTAAAAGATCCCTCACATTCTTTATAAAAAAAATAATTTTCTTTTTAGATTAATCCGGAGAGGGGGAGTGAAATTTTACTGAAGTCACGAATGAAATAACGGTAAAATCCAGCATGACTTAGGAAAGACCGCACATACTGTACATTTTTGGGGAATGGTAGGGAATAAATGAAATACACTTGTGATTTATCTACTTTGATACCATCCCCAGAAATGACATGTCCCAAAACTTTACCTTGTCACACCATGAAATGGCATTTCTCATAATTTAATACAAGATTGTTTTCAATACAGTGATGTAGGACTGAACCAAGACTACTCAAACATTCATAAAAAGAAGAGCCATAAATAGTGAAATCATCCATGAATACTTCCATGAAATTCTCCAGGTAATCCGAAAAAATACTAACCATGCATCATTGGAAAGTACCCGGATCATTGCACATACCAAATGACATCCTTCTATAGGCAAATGTGCCAAAGGGGCAAGTGAAGGTTTTCTTTTCCTAATCCTTGGGGGAAATATGGATCTAAAAGTATCTATAATACCCATCAAGGAAATAGTAGTGGGACTTACCCGCTATCCACTCTAGCATTTGGTCAATGAATGGAAAAGGGAAATGGTCCTTCCTAGTGTGTTGGTTTAGTTGGAGATAGTCTCTACAGACATGCCAACTATTCTGCACAAGATTTGGAACCAATTAATTGATTTCATTTTTGATTAATGTAAGGCCAGTTGTTTTAGGAAATATTTGAATGGGACCGAACCATTGGCTGTCAGAGATGGGGTAAATGATTCCAGTAGCTGATAATTTTTTTACCTCATTTTTTACAACTTCTAGGAGGTTTGGGTTCATTCAATGTTGTGGCTGCCTCACTAGGTTAGCCTCATCATTTAATAAAATATGATTTTTAAAAATTTATGGGATAATACCAGGAATTTAATCAAGTGTCCACCCCAAATCTTGTTTATACTCCCTCAAAAGTTCATGCAATCGAAATTCGTGCTCAGGAGGGAGTGAACTAGCAATGATGATGGGCAACTTGTTTCCATTCTCAAGATATGAATATTTTAAATCTTGAGGCAATTGTTTAAGTTCCAATTTTGGTGTATTTTGGATTGATGGGAGTGTGTGTGAAAGTGATAGATCACTAATCTAATATAATTGTTCAATGGTATCTTCCTCGAATGAGGAATGAGCTTTTATAAGCTTAACAGTATCATTGATGGTTAGTGGATCCTAAGTGTTCAAGAAATCAGCAATGAATGAACATGCATGAAACTTTTATAGAAAACTATAATAATAAATACATGAATTATTTCTTAGCATTTATATCAATAAAGAAAACTCAGAAAGGGGATTGGGGGAATGCAAAGTTTTTTTCAGGGGTATGGAGTACATTAATTGAATTAACAGAGAGAGAAAATGTTCTTCTGAGGGGTGATTCATGGCATCAGGGATGTTGAAATGGACTATGTCACCACCAAATTCCATAGATAATGTACCATTATGGACAATAATTATTTCTTTGGTAATTTTCAAGAAGGGTCTCCCTAATATAATAGGGGGATGTCTATTCATTCGATCATTCTTCATTTTAATCACATAAAAGTCAGAAGGAAAAATTAAATTTTGGACCCTCACAAGAACACCCTCTAACACACCAGAGGGTGGTGAGGTACTCCAGTTGGCCAGTTGAACAACAATTCCAGTGGTCTTCAGTTCCCTGACCTGTAATGTAGAGTAAATGGATCGAGGCATCACATTTATAGAGGCACCTAAATCAAACACAAAATTAGAAAAATAATACTCCCATATGGTGCATGGAATTGAGAATGTTCTAGGATCATTTCACTTGGTGGGAAGTGATGTCTCTATCAATGCTGAAACATTCCTCCCCAAGCTCACTTTCTCATCACCTCAAAGTCGCCTTCGGTGTGTACACATCTCCTTTAGAAACTTGTCATATCTTGGAATTTTCTTCACAACATCAATCAAAGGAATTTTAACCTATACTTTTTTAAAAGTTTCCAATATTTCTTTATCATGTTCAGTTTCCTTTTGTTTTCTTGGTTGGATGGTCCTTTAAGAAAATGGAAGAGGAATGGTTGGGCTAGGTGACACATCAATGTATATGTTCTTTCCTTTGGAATGGCTTCTCTCACGACAAGTTTCTTCAACATTTGGAACATTTTTAATTGTTGGGATGCAGGTTTCCTCAAGAGGGGGTGACTCTAATGGAGGATTCATTTTACTTTCTTGTTGTTTTACACTCCTAAGGGTGATGGCACTAACATTTACTTTATCCCTAGGGTTAACTACTGATTGAGAGGGAATTTTACCTGAACTGTGACTTTGAATTTCACCCACTGTGTTAGCTAGTTAGCTTAATTGGGGTTTAAGGTCTTGTATGAATGCCTGAGTGTATTGTTGGAATTGAATATTATTGGCAGCCATTTGTTTCATCATATCTTCTAGCCTAGGCTTGGGTTTTGGAGGGGTTTGTTGGAAAGTCCTTTAGGGTGGTTGAGTATTTCTGGGTGGTGGTGGTGGATGACTACTCTGCCCCAGTTGGTTCCAATGTTGTTGAGGTTGATTTAAATACCGCCCTTGCGGATAGGATTGGTTATCCTTCCACCTAGGGTTAGATGGATAGTAAGGTTCTTGCCTAAAGGGTTTGTTATAGGGGTGACCTATAAATATTGCCTCAAAACTCTATGATGTTTCCCTCAATTGAGGACATTGGTCAGAGTATTGGGTTTCAGAAGAACATATACCACAACATATGGGAGGAGGATATTGGGATTTCCCTTGGGAAAGAGCAAGTTGTCGAAGAAGGGTACTTACCTCTTCAAACTTTGTGTCCACCTTCTTCTCGAATTCAGTACTTTGTACCTCATGGACACCTCGAATCAGTACATTGGACCTTGAACCAATTTGTTGTGTGTTTTGATCCATGTTCTTAATTAGGGTTCTTGCAGAAATTGGGGTCTTATCAACTTGCACACCACCTGCAGCAGCATCGATCATATTTCGATCAATAATGATTAAACCTTTATAAAAATATTAAATTAAAAGTTGATCACCTATTTGGTGGTGTGGAAAACTTGAACATAATATTTTAAATCCTTTTCAATATTCATGAAGTGTTTCCCCTTGATATTGTCTTATACCACATATTTCCTTCTTTATTGTTGTAGTTCGACAGGCTGGAAAATATATTTCATGAAAAAGGTGTTTCATGTCTGGCCAACCTCTTATTGGTGAATTAACATAGTAAAACCAATATTTCGCAGTGTCTTCTAAAGACAATGGTAATTCTCTAAGCATTACTTATTCCTCATCCACATTTGCAGCTTTTAACGTTGAACAAACAGTGTGAAATTCTTTTAAATTCTTGTGTGGATCATCTTCATGAAGTCCATGGAATCTTGGTAATAGATGAATTAAACCATATTTTAGTTCAAAATTGGGTGCCTCACCTTGTAATTGAATGTATGTGGGTTGAATATCAAAATCAGGTGAGGTTATTTATTTTAGTGTTCGATTTTTTTCATCCATTTTATTCATTTTAATTTCAGTTTTGATGTTAGTTCCAGAATAAGATGAAGGGTGAAGAAGAGTTTCAATATGTGGTGTGTCCTCCTTCAAAGTGTTGTCTTGTGTGTCTCGGTGTCATTGACATAGGATCCTCTCTGGTTTGAATCCAAAAGGTGATTAATATCCCAGAGTAGAACGCGTCATGCGCCAAACCCTACATAACCAATAGATCATAAAAAAGGGATTGAAAAGGTATAAGAGAAAACAAATAAATATTCACAAAAATTACAAAAACCTTATAAAAAACACGAACTAAAAACCAAAGCACTCCCCAGAAACGGAGCCAGAATTTGACCGTGTTGTCATGACACGTCAAATTGATTATGTTTTTAAGGTTTATTTATAGTATAGGGAAGACCCTAGGTCATCTCTCAAAAAGCATTGGTGGGTATAGAGTGTGCATTTTTAATAAGAAGTACTTTAAATAGGGGTGGTTTGGAAAATAGTTCTAGGGTGAAATGACTTAATTAAAGAGTTTAATAGTTGGAAAGAAAAGGTGGTGGTAATTAATTATGAGATAAAAGGTTTCATTGTGAATTCACTACAAACATTTAAATCTCATATTTCTTGGAGATTAATTAAGGTTTGATGTAATTCTTTGGTTGAAATCAATCAAAATCCTGATTACTTTCCAAGCACTTATATCAAAGTACGTAGAGACGAACCTTAACATAAAAATCATATAGACACGGTACAGATCACAGGAATGGTATAAAAGATTCCAAAAAAAATTGAAATCTAAAATATGTGGGGAAGAAAAGGATTCGTGTGTTGTTCAATCGGAACAACACAAGTCACACACTCAAAAATTCGCACTGATCTGTTAAAAGTAAAGAGAATTTCATTCGGTTAAATCAAACAATGATAAATCAATGTAAGATAATTCTATATGAAATGTTTTCAAACCCAAAAATACATCAAACTAATAGTAGTACAAGTTCTGGAACTCCCTTTACATGTGTGCAGCTCCCTCACAATGAACACCCACCGTTTAGCTCGACATCAGGAGGAGGAGGAAGCTCGGGCAGAACTCCTTCTTCATTCATGATCCCCCTAAGAGGATTGGGGCCTCCAAAACTTAGAGGATAAGGATGAGACTCCTCTAGGACTCAAAAATTTCAGATCTTCACTTCTTGGTCAAACTTCTAAATGGAGAACCCAAGGTTCCATTTTATAGGCAAATGGGAAGGTGGTTTTGAGGACACATATTTCTTAAAACCACTTTTCACATGAGTTTCAACCTCCAAAAAGCCTTATATAGATTTGAATAAAATAAAAATTTGTATCCCCACCTATTGTATGTCTCTAATGAAAGTGTGGAACAATTTGAACGCCTATATCCCAATATATAGACATATCACAACACACCACTTTTGACTTCGTGCAGATACGGTGTTCTGGATAGATCTGGTCGGTTGGGAAACCAGATGGCCGAATATGTCTTGGGTTTCTTAATATGAAATGTATCCCAATAAAATTTGGAGCAGAGAACAAAATTTCAGCCCATTTGGATGCACGAGTTAGGAGAAGGGTGTCGATGAGTCCACTAGTGTGCATGGATCTTGCTCAGTTTGGCCCATTTTTTTGGACATCACCATGGGCCCTCCAAATCACCTCCTCCTACAATGGAATCATCAAAAAAAGTAACATTGAACTTTTTAACTGTGATAAACACAAAATAAATGATTGAAAAATGGATTGCAACTTGTAATTTTTTTTATAATTTTCAATATAAAACAAGTTTAGCACAATGGTGTAAAGGTGAAAATTACATAGTGAATCTTGGTACGATCAGCCACATGAACTTTATTTCTATTTCACATGGAAAGGATCATCACTCGGCGCCCTATCCCATTTTCTCCCTAGCCTCTTCCTTCATGGGCTCTCCCTCCTCCACCAACAGGGGAGGAAGCACATGCTTTGTTGAATCTTTCATATCCTCTTGTTTCTCACACCGAGCATGAATCACGTGGGATTAGAGGTTTGTGATGATTACAAAAACCAAATGAATCTGAACTATGAGAACTATGATTTATGATCCATTAGGGATAGTTAGAATTCCTACTAGAAGTCTCAAGCTCAAAATGGTGTCCATCCATAAAGGGTCCACCCAATCATGTCTATCAAATGGAAAACTTATGTGTAAGCCCCACACAATCCGAACTATGTGGGTTCTTATTCCTCTCTCAAGGATACATACGAAACCCATCTTATGGGCCTGATCCAAACATTATGTCACCATCCATCCCCCTAGATTCTGATAAACTCTAGATTGCCTTATTGTATGGCTCAAGTCAACATTATCTCCATAGCATCAAATATATGCAATCCTACGACAATCTTTCAAACCAAGGGTAGCCCATGGACACACTCTTCAGGAATGAACCCAGGTTTCACGAACATATGAAAATGAAGTAAATCTATAAGAGAGTACTAGAACATAAAATAGTCTTCCCCCATAAGGGTGCGGTGAGACTGACTTCCCGTCCTGTTGACCAATAGAGTCCTTAAGTGTCGTTGTTGGAATCATCAATCAACGAGTTGCTGCCTTTGGAAAGCAGGTCCATGAATCATGGATACTTGGGCCATTAGGAATTCCTGGCTCCATGAATAAACCCATTGGGTACCATCCAAGGAAGTAATATAAAAGGAGGACCAATTTCACAAGTAATTGACCCCAAGCAATCGCCCGTTGGGATCATCAGACTATGGAACCTTCTTCACAATGTGAATGGGGTGAATTTTCCAGTCCCCATGGGGTTTATCCAACCTCCCTTTAAAGGATAATGATGCCAAATAGGTTGAAACAAAATAAATGTTAAATTTGACAGGAAACCATCTCTATAAAAAGAGACGGGTGGTGATCCTCATCATTCCATTTCCACAATACTCGAAATGCGCCACATTAGAGGCAGAACAAAAATGGTGAACCCAACATGAATCCTTAACCAAGGTGGTGGTCTTACCCCACTTAGGCCCCTTCTCCCCACAACAAAAGAAAAGGGGAAGGGGGACAAGTTGAATCACCAAATATGAATATGTTTGAAAGAGTGATACTTTGACGAGGTTTTGTGGTATGTATGTCATAGATGTATGTCACATGTTCCCGAAGAGCGACATTAGATTAAAATGACATCCCGATAACCAATGCAGACACATACATCAGCGATCCTGCAGGTGGTTGGGTCCCCAAAAAAGAGCAGGAACCCTCTCCTACCCAACGTATTCAATGCCGATTATCCAACACACTGATCAGGGAGAACCACCTAAATGTCTCTCTCTCTACACTGGAGGCCGTGAGACAAGCCCTATAGTTTTCAATGGTCTTCTAGCCGCCTCCTCATCCATGACCGGAACCCCAGTACAAGGCGACCCCGGTAGTCATCTCAAACCGTTTCGGGAGCCTATCCCTAGAACGTGACAATGATTACTTCCCTTACCTTAAGGAGGCATATGATGTTGATGTTGACAACTTCATCTCAAGGAAAAATGGGTACTACTCATGAACCCCATATAGAGAACGTTGCCGCCGACCCCGGAAACCCAAGCATTCTCCCACCGAAGATGACCTTATGCCGAGGGAACCTTCCAAAGTCTAGGAGACCCGGGCCCCTCGGGCTGCCCACCTAGGGTGGAAGATATATAATCAGGAATGCAATATCACCTTTGTTCCTGAGGACAAACTCCACCATACTAATGCGACATCATTCAACAAGAATACATACGAATTTTCCCTCTCCACTCAAGCTCACCACAAAAATAGGGTGGCACAATACGAGCACATGCATGTTTCTACTAGTGGTTTCCAGTCCCACCGTGCAGACAGAGTGGAAAACTACAGGTATATGCATATATATCTTCTGATACACAACAAACTCGTCAACCAAGTATGGCGCCAACCATCTATACACTGACACAAATAAATGTTGATGCATTTCAATCCCACCATCCAAATAGGGAGTCATCCAAATATGAGAAAAGTCAAATTCCAACGGATGAATACAAATCTTGTGAGACAAATACATCAGAAAGTGAGTAGATGAAAATCCCCTCTAGTGAATATGAAGACCACCAGTCAAATACGGTGGGAACTAGTGATGAAAACCAGTGGAATACTCGTTCCTTTTCCATGACACAGGATAAATTGTAGTATCTACTAGAAACTCATAGAGGACCGGAGCAGGAACAAACTCCTACTCTGATATCAAAATGGGCCTTCATACCCATTCCAATAAAACATGTATCTCAGCACATCCTGGAAATGATGGAATATCCGATATTGATTCCAGACAATATCCTCCAAACAAGCCAAGATATCATTGTATCGGTGGAAAGGTTGAGAAACAGGGCCCACCACCTGATTTCCTCGAACAGAATCACTCACTCAGAAAATGATTTAGTCATTTCAGAGTAGTTATACATCCCTGCTCCTATTTAGGAGGGTCGATTAAAATATCCCACGATATATGGACAACCAGATTTGGAACAAATACCCGTTCCCACTGGGAGACACCGGTCTAATGTGGTGGCCGCTCTAGGGTAGACATATATCCCTTCCAAAACTCAAGATGTCCGTCGGTATATCCTAATGACATCATGGGACCCAACAAGACAAAGACCTGTATATGAGTTCCATTACCAACAAAAGATGGTCCCGATTACCTATAGAAGAGCGCTCAAAGATAAAATATGACAAATCCAACCAGAAAATGAAGAGCACATACATAATCCTACTCTAATAGAAGATGGATTTCTTAATACCTAAAATATATATCAAAAAATGTTCAAGACAATGTCATTCCATTACCAAATTATGGAAGTGTTTGTAGAGGTTGTGAATAGACTTCCTGAAATATCGCTTCCAGTAGCTCTGAATGTCCTCCACAGAGCTCCCACAGGGGCTCACTCCGTGGGCTAGGAATGATCGATCACAAGAGCATATCTTCTAATGAACATTGGGGTAGCCTTACCCTCAACCTAAAGAAAAGATAACCAGAAGTTCCTATCCTTAACATCATCCTCCCTGATGGTCCTCCCCAGGGTATACACTATAGATATGATTTTCCCTGTAGTCAGACATCAATTCACAATGTTAGTCCTCACCATGATGGCAGTCATTGCGAAGGACCTCCCCTAAAAGATAGTTGCTGTGAATGTCATCCCCATAGTAACATCAAGAAACGAGAAGGTCCTCCCCTCATTGTAGTAAATCCTGATGGCCCTCCCCATGATGTGCACTGTATAAATTCTCCCTACAGCTAGGTATCAAGTCATGATGGTAGTCCTCACCATGTTGATAGTCATTGCGAAGGCCCTCCCCGTAATGACAGTTACTGTGAAGGTCCACCCTTGTTTGACATTAAGAAGAAAGAAGGAACTCCCCTTGTTGTATCCTACCCCGAAGGTCCTTCCTAGGGCATATTCTTCAATGACATTTCCTGTGGTTGGGCGTCAAGTTGCAATAGTAGCCCTCTCCATTGCAGCACCAATTGCAAAGGTCCTCCCCACAATCAAAATTCATACTGGCGGGAATGTCATCCCCTTTTCGGAACAAATGAGAGAAAACTATCCTATGCTGAGGTGCTTATAAAGGAGTCAGAAACATCGAGAACTCCGTCTATAATGAGTGATATTATTTCACAACCAGGGCATGGCTCGGGGCCATACTCATTTTCTGAGCCACCCACGCAACGTCCACAAATCAATAAGGCTCCCACCAGCCTGATCACTTGGAATGAAATTATTAATAAGAAATCAAGCTGGGAATATCAATTAGAGTAACCTATGGGAGAACAAGAGAAATGTATGATGTTTGTGAGAATACAACTAGCTAAGGATAATATACTAGTGTTGTATTGTCCTACGACCATTTCTCACTTCGACATACCCAGAGAGTATTCTAGGGAATGAATGCCTGAAAGTCACCTCAATATATGGACAAACCTTCACTAGTTTAAATAAAAATTATTTCCCTATAAAGGGTATGTGGACCATGTCATCACGATAGGGGAGCTTCTCCATCTAATCGATTGGAATCCATGCTGTCTGTATGGAATCCACAATCAGAAAGGCAAAAGTAAAACCTTTAACTAGATTACCTCCATGCACTGCATAAGTTGTGTTGCCTCTTTAGAGATGCCTTGATTAGAGTTTACATTCGAGGATGGGGAGAACATGGATCCCTAAACTTCATCCCTCATCCCATCCAGCAGGTCCCATTGAAAATGAAATCCTGCATTTTCATCACCCAAGGGAAATAATCAAGTGAAACCCCAGCTCAGTGAAGATGGAATACTCAACAAAAACCATCTTGTATTAAGTCTCAAAAGCATCAGGACCGAATAGATCAATCCATTGAAACGTTTTTGAGTCAGGCAACTAGGAACATCTACTAGGCTTCCCACCTAAGGGAAGCTAGGCAACAAGCAGTGCACATGTCTTCAAAATCCCATAGACTCAATGCATGACCAATTTCATACTCGGCTCACACCCGCACTACAGTACGTGAAATTGAAAATGTGGAAATAGAAACGGCTACCACCAAAATTAAGGAACTACCACATCCCACAGGACTGGGGGAATTTTTAAACAAAAATTCCCTCGAAAGACCAACAAATCCATGACATAGCGCATCAATGGAAGAATTGGAGAAACCCTATCCTGTTAGGCTATGGGATTTTTTATGTCAAATCTTCACACAATGAATGTCCGTCTTTGACCGTTTAGGAAGAATGATGGACATAGGAGTCACCCATTCGACCCCTTCTCGTGGTTCGCACCCTCTGAGACAAAGGCACATTATGAGGTTAGACCAGGGCTCCCTTCGGGTAAATGATCACCAAGAAACCCGAAGAATAATACATAATGGAAGGAGAAAGTCCAATAAAGGGTGTGGAAATCCTTCCCACCATTCGGTATCAGGTACACCACCACCAATGCAGTATGACTTAGTGAACATGGTAAATGTCAACCTCACAGATCTCATAAGAAATGACGTGGAGGGAGAGGATGTGAAGGAAGATGGTTCCATATTAAAGGCATCTCACACCGAGCCTGATGGTGTGCACACCTGAAACTAAAGAGTGATCCTAAATCTATGATCCCGCACGGTTAACCCGTCGCTATCTCCCTTGAGAAACCCCAAAAAGGAGAAGAATAAATCCAAGTTCATCTATGAACCGCCTCCTCCTCCCCCTAATGATGTTACCCTCACCCTCGAGTAAATATTCGCTAAGTAGGAAGAAGAAATGAAGGAGCTTAGGAAAATTATTGTTGAGCTGCGTCGAGGGAGCTACCTTGCCGGATGTTCCCCCCTACGGAACGTCAGTAGGTTCTCCCATAAGAGGTACCCTTGCCATCAGAACCCATCCCGATGAATGATGAAAATCTCAGAGGTCCGTTCAATCTGGCCCCGAAAGAACATCAATACTTCCCCCCGTAGGGAAGCCAGACATAATATATTCTAGAAAACCCACAAATGATACCCCCGGCTGGGTATCCACCCAGAATTCCAGCAGCACCGGTACACCTAGTCTTGGCCACTCTCTCACTAGCTCAAGCTCAAGCCTGACATGATATGCATCAAGGGATCTTGAATACTGTCTATCAATTAACATATTGACTAGAATCCATGGAGGGGCGACACACTCCGATACAGCCAGAGCACAAACCCTACCCTAAGTGGGTGAGAAATGTTCCGCCACCACAAAACATCAGGAACCCCATATTCCTAGTATTCAATATCTCAGGGGACCTGAAAAAAAAATTAATATACTATGCCTCTTATTGTGACCCCATGATGGGCACTCTGAAGCATCAAGAAGAAGTAAAACGTAGGTGCTTCATACGAACCATACAGGGCTCGACCGTCGTATGGTATACTACCCCGCTAGCTAACTCAATCATAGTCTAGGAGGACCTCCCGCGACAGTTTATCTTCTAGTTAAGTTCAATGATTCATAAGATGATGGTCAGTGATCTCATGAACTTTAAGAATCAAGGGAACTAAAGAGTCTCAGACTTCATTGCAAGATGGAAAGGCCTAACTTATTTCCTCAACTAGCCGCTCCCCTAGGATGAGATGCTCTCCATGTGTATCGATAACCTTTGGGATGAATTGTGAAAACTAAACATCGCAGTGAAGTACACGAGTGGGTTTAGATACTTCTCTACCATTTCCCAAAGAATAGGAGACTCCTTGAAACAGACCCATATTGTGTCCCGAGTGGCCCCATCAGCCCTGGGGAAAAGATAGGAAAATCTAAAGTAGCTTCTGTCACACTTAAGCCACCCCCGACACTACCTCTAGTCACGAGGCCCCCACCGAACCATGTAGAAACCCCTGGACACCAACAGAAACCCCCACCTCGTAAAGATGAGTAATGAGGTGCTAAAAGAAATTAGTTTTAAGAAAAACAAATAACTTTTACTTGTTTAAAGATGACCAGGTCCGTGACTATTTCATAGTCGCCATGAATTTCAATTTGGTCCAGCTTACAGATCAAAAGAGACGATGAGTGGGTCTCGATGACCATCAAAATTATAGCCCCTATCACCGGATACTGGGACACACCATCCTGGAATTCTCTGTTTTAAAGGATCTATTAAAAAATATGGAGGATTTCGGGTAAGTTACATAGGGCCCACCACCATTGCAAGTGGAGTATGATTCCACCTCAGACTCAAGAGAGGAAGACAAATGAAAAACAATCGCCAGTAAGAAAAGAGAAAAAGTTTTACAATTGGATGACCCAGAAGACCATCAACAGAGTTCATGGAATCCTTCATGAACAACAGAAACAACCAACTGTGCACCCAAAATCTCCTAATGCAACATAGCCATCCTCCTCGTCCCCACGGTCCCCTAAAGATAAGAAAGGAAAAAATAAAAAGAAATAAGATGAGATGATACCAAATTCGAATTTAGTGTTGAAACTTTCAGACTTCATGCCAACAAACATGATACAACAGGCACCGCCCCGCCAAATGGTACAACAGGCACCACCCTGTCAAACAGTACAATGGGTATCGCCCCACTAAATGGTATAATGGGCACCACACCACCAAACGACACCATCCGAAGGATATTGTTAGACAGAAATAGTGTCAGATCAAGAACTGATCTTTGGCTCAATTAATGTAATTAATTTGATAGACCCCTTCTAGGATAGAGACTATGGCCACAAACCCCAATTCCTATCACCCAACCGAAGAGCCAGAGGAAGAGGCCACATAGGCTGGAGGTTTCCTGGAAGGCATGATCGTGGAAGGATAAAAATTCCCGGTCACACCATAAATCAAACCGTTAAAATCATAGAAACTCATGGAATGAAACTATAAAAACAAAAACAAGAACCAGAATTCTCTTTCTCCCTCATCAAAAGAAATCCAAGCCCAATTATCTTGGAATATCTATAAGGGGAAGGAGAAATATCAAATCACCCAAGGCATATAGGTGGACCATTTCCACCAAACGTGGGAAGGACCAAAGCACAACCAGCCCCTGTTATAGAGGCTGAGACCTCTACATCCAAATCCCAAACCCCTAAAGTGTCTGTGAAAGAGAAACCCTAAGCCGAGAAGTGATGAACTTTAGGGTAGAAGTTTGATATTCTAAAGAAGTTGGCTTTAGTGCCAACAACAACATCCATCCTAGACGTGTTAAGTATGTCTGCTGATCTTAGAGAGGCACTCATCGAAGCCTTACTAAGTCCCCGGAAGTTAATGGGTAAAGTACCACCAGCCAAAGTCTACCGAACAAGGAATAGTCCCAAAGAATGTCATGTTGTTTTCTCCTTCACAAACAGGGATGAAGACAACATCATACAAGGGAAAATGAAACCCTTATATGTGTCCATCTAGATAAATGGAATTGATATCTAGAGGATCTTCATAGAAAATGGCTCTAGAGTCAATCTTATCCCACAACAAACACTTTGTCAGCTGTGCTATGATGAAGAAAATTTGACACCCTACACTAAAACTCTGCTCAGATATGACAAAAGTGAGCAGAAACCATCGGGACAAGTCAAGATTAAAACTAAGCTCAAAGACCTAATGTTGGATTCTAAGTTATTGGTAGTGCGGAAAATCACGAACTTCGATGTCCTATTATAGAGTCCTTGGCTGCATGAGAACGCTGCAATTCGGTTCTCATACTATCAGTGCTTCAAATATTGCACTAATGAAAAAAATGGTACATTGCACGCTGATAAATCCCCATTTGAGTTGCATGATTCATATTATATCTATGATGGGTTCTATGAATTAGATGAAAAACATATTTTGGCCAATGACATTGATTGGATTACTGCCCCGAATGGATTAGAAATGGCTCCCATCGACCTCCTCCAGTAGCTTGGGGAAGAGTATGTATTACCCATCAACCATGTAAAATTCATAAGTGCAAGTCCAGATGCAGATTCAATCGTTTGCATGATCATTGTTATGGTCTCCAAGTCTAAAGACACTGAAAAGTGGGATGACTCCCACGATGCTAGGAAAATCCCTATCAAAGAGGCTCCAAACCCATCCTCGGGACCTCAAACTACCCCTACCTCACTCTCTAAGGAAAAAGATGATATCTCCACGGACATTGGAGAGTTAATCTGAAAAATACTCTCTCCATAAGAAGAGGAAGAAGAAGAAGAAGAAGAAGAAGAAGAATAAGAATAATAGGAAGAAGACCTCAAATATTCCTATCCTGCATTCGATGAAGGTGTCTCCACCAAAATATATGAACTTAAGGAGATAAATTTGGGCACTGAAGATGACATGTGGCCCACTTTGATCAGTGTGGCTATGCTTGTCAAGGAGCAAGAGGAATATACCTCTTTCCTAAAGAATAATCGATATGTGTTTTTCTGAAACTAAACTAAAATTCCAAGCCTCGATTCTAAGGTCACCACTCATCATCTGGGCTTACCAATAGATCATCAGGGCTATAAGAAGGAAGCCAGAAGGACCCACCCAACACATGCTGCCAAAATAGAGGCTAAAGTAGACTAGATGATCAAATAAAAATTCATATAGGAGGTCCGATATCTGATCTGGCTGGCGAACATAGTCTCTATCAAAAAGAAGAATGAAAATATTAGAATTTGTATTGACTTCAAGGACCTTAATCAGCATTTCCAAAAAGGCTATTTCCCAGTCTCGATCACATATTTTTTGATCGATGAAACAACCAGATATAAGAATCTCTCTTTATTGGAAGACTATTTTGGGTATAATCAAATCTAGATGGTCTAAAGAGATGAAGAATATACTACTTTTAGGGACCCTCAGGGAGTTTTTTGTTATAAAGTGGTGCCCTTTGGGCTAAAAAATTCCGGCGCCACATATCAACGCGCAATTCATCGCATCTTCAAGCCCTTATTGAGAAAATTCGTCGAGTTTTATATCGATGATCTGGTGGTTAAATCATGATAGTGATTAAACCACATGGCTGATCTTGAAACTGTCTCCAACAAATTACGACAACACAATTTAAAGATGAATCCCCTAAAATATGCCTTTGGTGTAATCTCAGAAAAATTCCCTGGCTTCTTCGTATGCCATCGTGGCATCGAAGTCGACCCCAAGAATATAAAATATATTCTTGGAATGTCCCCACATCACAACCTCATTGAGTTGATAGGTCTCTAGGGGAACCTCGCCTACATTTGATGCTTCATAGTCAACCTAGATGGAAAATTTGTACCTTTCACCGAGTTCATGAAGAAAGGAGTTACATATGAGTGGGATAATGATTTACAAGAAGTGTTTTAAAATCTCAAAAGATATCTTTTGGGCCCACCGGTGCTAATGCCACTAGTTGAGGGGAGACTAATCATTTTGTACGTAACTGCCCAGGAATGGTCATTAGGTTCCTTCCTCACACAGAATAATGATGAAGGCATTGAGAATAGCCTCTATTACGTCAATGGAATAATGATCGATGCCAAAACTTGGTATTCAAAAATTGAAAAGAAATGCCTAGCCCTAATCTTCGAAGTTCAGAAACTCAGACATTACCTGTTGCAATTGGGGTTCAATAGGTTTCCCACTGCAATCCTCTCAAATATATTCCCAATCATCCCAGGATAAATGGGAAATTATCATGATGGGCAGTCATCCTATAGTACTTTGACATACGGTACATACCCTAGAAGGCCATCAAAGTCCATGCGTTAGCAGACTTCTTGTACGAGCACCCCTCAGAGGAAACTACATCGTTGGACACTGAAATTCCAGACGAAGAAGTGTTTTACATCTTAGAGGACCCCCATACATGGGAAATGTATTTCGATGGTTCTTCCTAAAACCCAATATGGAAAATGATGGAGGATTCCATGATCCTAAAAGTGGGGCTGGGAAATATACTCGTATCCTCTGAAAAGGAAATCTTGCCTTACTCTTTCCTACATTCGACATGGTGTATAAATAATGAAGCAGAATATCATACCCTCATTTTATGCCTGGTACTGGCACTTCATGTGCAAGAAAAATAGATAAAAATAAAGGGTGGTTCATAGATAGTAATGAAACAGGTCAACAATGAATATTACATAAAGAAAGAGGTATTGGTTCCCTTGATGAACCATGTTCGAGAAATGATGGCAGAATTCCCCTCTGAACCAACATTGACCTATGTCCCCTGGTCACAAAATGCTCAAAATGATGCTTTGGAAAATACAGCCACAACCATGGCCGATCCATACCGAGATGAAATAATCATTTACATTGCCCACCGTCAAATGGTCTTGCCATTCATTTGAAAAAAATACGGAGGAAATCGAAGAAATTTGTCCAATTCCTAAGCCTTATGGTCACACAACTAGATGGATGACACCCATTTCAAATTAACTTAGGAATTGGGAAGTCCCACCAGATAGGGCTGGAAGGGAACATGTCTGAAGATGGGCATTCAACTTTGTCTTGTACAATGGGGTAAACCAAGAAAAGGATCTCCTAAAACGAGGACTTGACGGAGTCCTTCGTAGGTGAATTTATGGAGAAGAGACTACTTCTGTCATGAAATAAGTGCACGCCGAGCTTGTGGAGTGCACCAATTAGCTACCAAGCTCTCTCACAAAATCTGAAGGCTTGGGTATTACTGGACCACTATGATATTGGATTGTGAATTATTCACCAACATTTGATATTCCTGCTAGGTTCATGATAATTTCATACATCACCCCCCCTGAAGTTACTTCATATAGCTAAGTACTTCTGGCCATTCGTCGCCTAGAGGATGGATTTTGTGGGACTATATTCTCTTGCTAGTGCTAGACAATTGAAGTTCATACTCATAGTGACCGAATTCTTTTCCAAATAGGCCAAATTCATACCCATTAAATATGTTAGGTTGAAAAAATCATTAGTTTGTGAAGGCCCATATCATTACCAAATTTGGTGCCCCACATATAATACTAATGAAAAACAACAAAATCTTCTGCTCCGCTGATTTGGAAAAGCTATACCAGGAGTATTGAATTAAAGAAAACTATTCATATCGTTACCTTGTGAAGGACAGTGGGAAAATAGAGGCTTTCAACAAGACTCTATCCAACATACTCAAAATATGGTTGATAAGGATAAGAAATTGTGGCCAAAAAATCTCCTTCATGCTTTATGGGATTTCTGGACCATGACCCGTGCTGCCACCCAGGCAACCCATTACTCACTAGTATATGGTGCAGAGGTGGTGTTGCCTATCAAAATCCAAGTTCCATCGCTTCATGCATCCATTTATAATCAAATGTCCATTGAATATAAATACTAGTGACAGTTTGATGAATTGGAGCAACTAGATGAGAAAAGGCTGCCCACTCTGCACCATTTGAAAATCTACCAAAACCGGATTGCATGAGCCTTCAACAAAAAGGTTCACCTTCGATATTTCATCGAAGGAGAAATGGTGTTAGTCCTCAGAACCTCAATGATACACAGGAAGAAACTCCCAAAGCTTGAACCAAAGTGGGATGAACCATATATCGTACAAAACGTCTATTCCAATTGAGCATACTCCATGATATCAATGGACGGGAAGCTCATCACAGCTCCCACGAAGGCAAAGTTCTAAAGAAGTATTTTGCGTTGTAATAGCCCATGTTACGGTCCAATCTCTAAGACCTTAAAATTTGAGTAATAGCTCCCCATATTAAGGTCCGATCTCTACAACCCTAAACTATGAGTTATAATACACAGAGGCCATGGTCCAAACTCTATGACCTTAAAATATGAGTCATTGTTCTTTCCAAATGATGTTAAACTGTAAGGAACTCTGTCACGACCCGTCCTCGGGGCCCGTACCGTGACTACCCCAAGCCCGCCTTCCATAGGCTAGGGGCTGGAGACTAGCACCAAGGCATAAATCCCGGTAAAAGGGGAGGAATTGCCTTTGTAAAGTAAACCACAAACACCACAGAGCAAGCAGGAAGAAGTAAACACTAAGTAAAAACTGAGTACAACAGTAAGTGCGAAAAAGCAAGTTGTCCAGTATACAAACCCAAACTGAAAGTAAAGTACAACTGGAAGGGAAAACAACTACTAAAAAGTAAAGCCGCATCGTCGAGCTGTCCACTGGAAATCCCACCTGAAGGGTGGGTACAGAGAGCCTCCACTGCTCCTCGGGTCCAGCCGACCGCTCCGAGTACGTCCCACCCAGTGGTCCACCTCCAGGTACTGTCCTGCTCCACAAGCCTCAACCACGATCAGCGTTTTCCGTCGTCTACAACCAACACAACGTAGTGCGGGCATAGCCCGTGCAGGGGTGAGTATAAGCTACTCGGTAGGGACCCCGAGACCCCCGAAGGCCTCCTAGAATCCACAAAGGATAATCCACAAAAGAAAGATACAATCACAAAGTAACATCCGACACTGCTTAGGTATATGCCCATACATATACCTAAGTCATCAATTCTCATTCGGTTCCAACATCTAATCCCAAGTACAACCCAGTCCACACATGAAAGCAAAACGTAAATCCACACAGGATAGCACAACACAATCCAAAAAGGAAAGAAAAACAGGATTTCAGCTCACACAGGTATACTTCTTCATATGACGATGAAGATGACCAGATATTGCCACTGATTCATCTAAGCCATCATACCCACAAAGGATCGATAGGTACTAACCCCCGCAATGACCCACAAAGGATATGACCCGCAAAGGATCGATAGATAAACTAACCCCCGTAATGACACACAAAGGATCTGACCCACACAGGATCGATAGGTAACTAACCCCCGCAATGACCCACAAAGGATCTGACCCACACATGATCGATAGGTAACTAACCCCCACAATGACCCACAAAGAATCTGACCCACACAGGATCAATAGGTAACTAACCCCCGCAAAGACCCACATAGGATCAGACCCACACAGGATATGTAGGCGCTGGCCCACACAGGACCGCTGAGCACTGACCCACACAGGATCAGACCTACACAGGATCGGTAGCAATAACTGAAAAAGGATCGCTGAGTGCTGTAGTCGTCGCCGTCGAATCCAATGAGGATCTCTGTACAGTCGTCGCCGTCACAGTAGCAGTCGCAACCAGCTCTAGGGTTCCCGCACACAACAAGCTCGTTTTGGAAGGTCCGCTCCACGAGCCGAGAGGCTGATACATCAACTGACACATAGTCTAGAGTTGATGTATCCAAAAATTCCATATCGTCAACAGGAACTCAACGTCGTAGATGGCATGTCAATCGGACACCCGGTCTGAGAGTTAATGGCCTTCTCGTTCCAGGGGCCCGGTTGGTTTTTAAGGAAAAACCAACCCGACCGTACTCCACCTGCATCCAAACCTCGGGCGGAGTAAGCCAAAAGATCTGTCTCACTAAGAGGAATCCATCAAAGTCAACGGTATGTCAATCAGACGTCCGGAGCTCAAGTTATAAGCGTTTCTGCTCCGAGGGCCCGGTTGGTTTCTTGTACGAACCAACCCGGCCGAACCCAAAGTACTCCTAAACCTTGAGTGAGATATACCGAAACGACCATCTCGATCCAAGGATCGGATCGCTGCTGACGGCGCATCGATCGGATGCCCGTAGCTCAAGATACGGGCAAAAGACCAAAAAGGTCCGAAAACGGGGGGGTCTGTGCCCGGACCGACCCGGCCCAACCCCCCTGGATCGGCCCAAATCGGGTCGACCCAACCTGGGTCCGGGTTCGACCCGGCTGGGCACGACCCGGCCCGGCCAGGGTGGCCTGGCCCGGCCTGGGCGCGACCCTGCCCGGTCGGCGCGGGCGCGGCCCGGCCGCTAGGGGACGGCTCGGCCGGTTTCGGCCGAGCGGCGCGGGGGGCGTGCTGCCCCCACATGAGAGTACCGCGACCCCGCGTGGGGCCGCCCTTGCCAGCGGATGCGGAAGCTGGCCACGTCCTGTCTCTCGCCGGACCTGCGCGGTCGCGGGTCTGCCGGCCGCCGCCGCGACTTCAGCTACGGCGGTTCTCCTTGGCGGCACACTGGGCGCCGCTGCCTTCCGCCGTTGGCGCCACCGTGCCGGCGGGGCGCACCTACGGTTTGCTCCGCGGACCATCGGATGAGTTCCGGTGGTCTTAAATCCTTGCTTTCTTCGCCAAAAGTCCTCCCGGGGTCCTTCCTTCACTGCGAGGACCCCGCATCGCCCGTGCGGCCAGCTTGGTTGACGTCCGCCATTTCGCACACCAAGAACGAAAGGGGCGGTGAGTTCGGACTTGTTCGTTAGTCTACACCCACCGCGTTAGTGGTTTAAAAGTATAACAAAAATTTTAATAATGAAATTCCGTGGGTATAAATCACAAGGATTCAATAAAACAAACCCCTACCTCGTCATTGTCATCGAATGAGAGTTCTTCGCGGAATCGACCGTCGTGGAAGAAGAGGATCGCCGCGTCGTGGAAGGGCGTCGCGTCGTCGCGGTATACGGCGTCACCTCGACGATCTCAAACGGATGATCGAAGATTTTTCACGGAAGAAGGAACGTCGCAGAAGAACTTCGCGGGAGAAGAATCGTCGGCGTCGCGGTACACGTCGTCGCGTTGTCGATCTCCGAGGGTTCGGCGCTCTTCGTCACCTTTCGTCGAAGGCCGACATTCTTCACGTTCTTTGAGTTCTTCGTGAAGGAGGATGAAGATATAGATTCTCCAAATCCTCTCAACAAACCGCACCCAAGAAGAAAGTGTGTCGGTCTTATTTTATTATTATTCCAACAGTTTGAAAAATAGGTTAAGAAAAGAACCATTAATTTTTTGAATTAATGGTAACGACTTAACTGTCCATTTAATAGGGGCGTTAAGAGTTTTAGAAAATGCACCAGTTGACTTTCATTAAAGAGGAGTTTTCACGGGTGCATTACTTAGAGGAAAAGAAACGGTGGGGCTTGTGCGGGCCCCACCTCACAAATATCCTAGCAAGAGGGTATGATATTTTGGGTTCCACCCTATCTGTTTCAACTCAGCTTAAGCAGCTTAAAGTGGCTTTAAGTGGCTTTAAGTGAAATAAAATAAAGTTGTCGCACCACTTTATTTTATTTTCTTCACTTAACCCCAAAAAATTAAAAACCACACCCGAGCAAACGCAACTCCGGAAGAGGCGTTTCTAAGAAAAAACCGGCGTTGCGATTCCATCAGTGCCCTTGGAATTCGATTCCGAGCACCGGTTCAAAAGTTAGAAAAACCCGCTCATTCGTTCATTGAACGTACCCGAGCCAAACTTCAGAAAATGATTCCAGGCACACCGGGCCTCGGAATCACGTGCCGTCAGAAACTACGTTCTTGTAAAATTCCAAAGAAAATTAAGAAAAAAATTTCCTTGAAATTTATGGGTCTTTAAATCACTCCCACCTCAGGGCTTTATGTCCCTGTAAAGATACATCACAAACTAGGGAAACAAATGCAGGTACTGAGCACACATCTGAGCTTCCCGTTCCCAAGTGCTCTCCTGGAGGTTTCCGTGCTGCCATCTGATGCGCACTAGAGGAATCGACCGTCCACGTAGGACCTGCTCCTGTCGATCCTCGATCTCCACCGGGACCTCCGCAAAAGTCACCCCATCATCAACGTCCATCTCCCCATGGTCAATGATGTGCGTCGGGTCATGCACGTATCTCCTCAGCTGAGATACGTGGAAGACGTTGTGCACCCGGTGCTACTAAGGTGGTAGAGCCAGGCGATAAGCCACCTCGACAATCTTGCTGAGGACCTGGAAGGGTCCGATGAAGCGTGGAGACAACTTTCCGCCTCGGCCAAATCTCCGTAATCCACGTCGAGGTGAGACACGCAAGAATACATGGTCGCCATCCTCGAACTCTAGTGGCCTCCACCTCCTATAAGCATAAGACTTCTGCCGGCTCTGAGATGTCCTCATCCGCTCCTGGATGACCTGGACCTTCTCTGTCATGGCCTGGACCATCTCTAGTCCCACAAGTGCTGACTCCCTAGGGTCTGTCCAGCACAAAGGAGATCTGCAAGGTCGGTCGTACAACGCCTCGTATGGCGTCATCCCGATGATGGAGTGGTAGCTGTTGTTGTACGTGAACTCTACCAAGGGTAGGTGATCCTCCCAACTACGACCAAAGTCGAGGACACATGTACAGAGCATGTCCTCGAGTGTATGAATGATCCTCTCTGTCTGACCATCCGTCTGAGGGTGAAAGGCGGTGCTCATACATAGCTGCGTCCCGAACGCCTCTTGCAACCCCTTCCAAAGCCGGGAAGTAAAGCGAGCATCACGATCGAAGATGATAGATGATGGAACACCGTGAAGCCATACAATCTCTAGAACGTAGAGACGTCCCAAGCTCTCTACTGAGCCCTGCTCTTTAATGGGTAAGAAGTGAGACGACTTGGTGAGTCGGTCGACAATCACCCAAATGGAGTCGTGACCTCTGGAAGTGCGTGAAAGTCCAGCCACGAAGTCCATAGATATCCTGTCCCACTTCCACTCCGGGACCTCCAAGGGCTGTACCAAGACTGCTGGTACTTGATGCTATGCCTTCACCTGCTGGTAGGTGAGGCATTGAGAAACGAACTCTGCCACAACCTTCTTCATGCCCAGCCACTAGGGCTGTCATCTAAGGTCCTGGTACATCTTCGCTACTCCAGGATGTACCACCAAAGGAGAAGTGTGAAACTCTCTCAGCACCTCCTCTCGTAAAGAGACTGGTACTAAGGTACGTCATCTGAAAAGGATGTCGTGCTCTGCTCCAAAGGAGAAACCATCAGGTGCCTGTCCTGAGGATATCTGTGCACGCCGCGTCTCACAGTCAGCGTCCCCACACTGTGCCTCTCTGACCTGCTGTAGTAGTGGAGGAGAGACTGTGAGAGACTGAAGGAAGGCTGCGCCGTCTCTATCCATGAAGGATATCTGCAAGGTGGCTAGCTTCTATGTCGCCTCCTCAAGTAGCTGAATGCTCGTCCTCCTGCTGAGAGCATCAGCTACCACGTTCCCCTTCCCAGGAGTATAGACTATCTCAAAGTCATAGTCCTGGAGGAACTCGAGCCATCGCCGCTATCTCAGGTTCAGGTCCTTTTGAGAAAAGATGTACCTGAGACTCTGATGGTCAGAAAAGACTGTAAAGCGCTCGCCCATCAGGTAGTGTCGCCATGTCTTCAGAGCGAAGACTACTGCTGCTAACTCCAGGTTGTGGGTAGCGTAGTTCTGCTCATGCGGCCTCAACTGACGTAATACATAGGCGATCACGACCCGCTCCTGCATCAGGACACATTTGAGTCTGTTCCCTGATGCATCGCGGTAGACTACGAACCCTACTCCCTCCTCAGACAACCTCAAGATAGGGGTGCTAGTCAATCTTTGTCTCAGCTCCTGAAAGCTCTGCTAACATATGTCTGACCACACAAAGGGTTTCCCCTTCTTCGTAAGAGCTGAGAGTGGTGCCGCAACTCTGGAGAAGTCTGGAACAAATCTACGATAGTATCCAGCTAGTCCCAAGAAACTCCGCACCTCCGTCACGCTCCTGGGTGGCTCCCAAGCTAGCACTGCCTCGATCTTCGTAGGATCCACTGCAACTCCCACCTCAGAGATGACGTGTCCCAATACGTGGACCTCACATATCCAGAACTAACACTTCGAGAGCTTTCCATAAAGCTGGTTCTCTCGGAGTGTGTCCAGTACAACTCGCAAGTGATAGGCGTGCTCCTCCTCAGTCGTCGAGTATATCAAAATGTCGTCGATGAAGACCACGACAAATCGATCGTGGTATGGCTGAAATATCCTGTTCATGAGGCCCATGAACACTGCTGGAGCATTGGTTACGCCGAAAGGCATAACCAAGAACTCATAGTGGCCATACCGACATCTGAAGGTCGTCTTCTGCACGTCCTCATCCCGAACTCTGAGCTGATGATATCCTGACCTGAGGTCTATCTTCGAGAACCACTGTGATCCCTTGAGCTGATCGAAGAGGTCATCAATCCTCGGTAGAGGATACTTTTTCCTCACCGTCACTTGGTTCAGGCGATGATATTCGACACAAAGTCACAAGCTCCCATCCACCTTCTTGGCGAACAAAATCGGGGAAGCCCAGGGTGAAACACTGGGTCAGATGAATCCCTTGCCCTACAAGTCCTCCAACTGTACCCGTAGCTCTCGAAGCTCAGCGGGGGCCATCCGATATGTTGGACTCGATATCGGGGCTGTCCCGGGGTACAGGTCAATATAAAAGTCTACCTCTCTGCGAGGAGGTAGTCCTGGAACGTCGTCGGGAAAGACGTCCGCATATTGATCCACCACTACAGGAAAACTAGGACTCCGCACGTCAACTGCTCCTAGGATGAGGCTAGCCAACTGATGAGTGATGGGCTATCCTCTCCTCTGTGGAAGTCCATCCTGTGCTGCGAAGGCTCCCTTCTCGCCGGTGAAGGTGAACCTGCTCCGGTCGGTGCGTACACATCGCACCTTGCGCCTAAAATAGTCAATCTGTGCATGGACTGTAGATAACCAATCCATGCCCAAGATGACATCGTAAGGCCTCGACGCCGCTACAAGAATATCCCAGCCGAAGATCTCGCCTCCTAGAGTAAGCTCACACTGCCGGAACCAGTGCGTAATCATCGAGTCTGCTCCCGTATGAGTCTCTAGCCGTAAGGATCGAGCCAACGGCTCTGTCGGAATCTCCGAGCTCCGAACAAGGGAAATGGCTATGAAAGAGTGACTCACTCCTGTGTCTATAAGAACTATAGCAAGGGTGGAATAGACACAAATAGTACCTCGAATCATCTCGGGTGCACCGTGGTCGTAGGCCTCCGTTGCATGGAGCTGTGCCTGTCTCTGCCCGCCAGCTCCCTGTGGCCGGGGTGGACCTCCTGGTGGTGGTGGTGGTAGAGCCTCAAAGCGTCGCCCACCACCTGTTACTCGGCCAGCTCCCCTGCCTCATCTGCCTCCTCCCTGCGGACCGCCACGGTCGACCCTCTGCCTCTGCATGGGTGGCCCCTCCACCGTCTACTGATCCTCGGCACGGTGGGTCAGGTAGTCATGAGCCATGTGCCCCTGCCCGCTGCATGTGTAGCACTGCCTGCCTCTCGAAAGACTGGTTTCACGCTGTGTGCCCCGCACTACTGAGCCAGTGTCCTGAGGTCGTCTACGAGAGGGTCTGGTCTGCCTGGACCCCTGAGTCATCCGTCGACTGCCTGCTGCAGAAGACTCTGCTACGTGCCGCCCCGTGGTAGGTCTCGCCGCTGAAGAAGGCTCATCAAGAAAGATCTCGATCAAAAGGGCTCGCTCCAGTACTCCTACCTAAGTCGGAATGCTGAGGGAGATCAGCGATGCCCTGATCTCGTGTCTCAATCCCTGCTCAAAGGTCCAAGCCCGGAAGAAAGGGTCCCGTACCATGTCTGTCGAGTAGCGTGAGAGATCGGTAAATCTCGCCGAGTACTGGGCGACCGTCAAGCTGCCCTACAGCAGCTGAAGAAGCTCCTGGATGCGCACCGCACAGAGGGTGGCTGGGACGAACTCTGAGCGGAAGAGGCTCTCAAAGTTTTTCCAGAGAAGAGATGCCTCATCGTGCACCTAGAGCATCAAGCTCCACCATCGGTCCGCTGCCTCGTGCAGTAGGCTCGCTGCGAGGATCACCATGAGGTCTGCTAGTGTCCTCACTAACCGGAAAACTCGTACCACTGCCTCCAGCCAGTCCTCGACTGCCTGGGGGTCCGTCTCCTCACGGAACCTGGGCGGTCGTTGGCGCTGGAACTCATGCAGTGCACTAAGGCGACGTGCATCGTCAGCGGCTGGGGCTGGAAGCATCGGTGGCTCGGTGGGTAGAGGTACTACCGGGGCCTCAACTGTCAAAGGGCCCTGCACCGAGGCCTCGTCGCTCGGTGGGCTGTCGTCATGATCAACTCTCGGAACCCTAGCTGGCTGCCGTCGTGGGGTCATCCTGAAAAGAAACAGGTGTGCCATGGTCAGAACAGTATACCTGGTGAGCTGACACAAAGTAATCACAAAGAAAACTTGAAACACACATGATATCAGTGTTTTCGTGCATTAAGTCGGAAATCAGAAGTCAGGGTCCTGGAGTATGGATACGTCGACCGCCGCACCAACACTGGACTCCCTGAACTGATAACCACACCCAATACGCTTAACACTATTTCTTCACATAGAAAAGATCAGAGTCCTAAGTTCTGCGGTAGAACCGAACTCCTCTGATAACAATTTTTCACAACCCGTCCTCGGGGCCCGTGCTGTGACTACCCCAAGCCCGCCTTCCATAGGCCAGGGGCTGGCGACTAGCACCAAGGCATAAATCCCGGTAAAAGGGAAGGCATTGCCTTTGTAAAGTAAACCACAAACACCACAGAGCAAGCAGGCAGAAGTAAACACTAAGTAAAAACTGAGTACAACATTAAGTGCGAAAAAGCAAGTGGGCCAGTATACAAACCCAAACTGAAAGTAAAGTAAAACTGGAAGGGAAAACAAAAACTAAAAAGTAAAGCCACATTGTCGAGCTGCCCACTGGAAATCCCACCTGAAGGGTGGTACAGATAGCCTCCACTACTCCTCGGGTCCAGCCGACCGCTCCGAGTACGTCCCGCCCAGTGGTCCACCTCCAGGTACCGTCCTGCTCCGCAATCCTCAACCACGATCAGCACTGTCCGTCGTCTACAACCAACACAACGTAGTGCGGGCATATCCCGTGCAGGGGTGAGTATAAGCTACTCAGTAGGGACCCCGAGACCACCGAAGGCCTCCCAGAATCCAAAAAGGATAATCCACAAAGGAAAGATACAATCACAAAGTAACATCCGGCACTTCTTAGGTATATGCCCATATATATACCTAAGTCACCAATTCTCGTTCGGCTCCAACATCCGAGCCCAAGTACAACCCAGTCCACATAGGAAAGCAAAACGTAAATCCATACAGGATAGCACAACACAATCCACAGAGGAAAGCAAAACAGGATTTCATCTCACACAGGTATACTTCTTCATATGACGATGAAGATGACCAGATATTGCCACTGATTCATCTAAGCCGTCGGACCCACAAAGTATCGATAGGTACTAACCCCCGCAATGACACACAAAGGATCTGACCCACAAAGGATCGATAGGTAACTAAACCCCTCAATGAACCACAAAGGATCTGACCCACACAGGATCGATAGGTAACTAACCCCCACAATGACCCATAAAAGATCTGACCCACACAGGATCAATAGGTAACTAACCCCCGCAATGACCCACACAGGATCTGACCCACACAGGATCTGTAGGCGCTGGCCCACACAGGACCGCTGAGCGCTGACCCACACAGGATCGGTAGCACTGACCCACAAAGGATCGCTGAGTGCTTTAGTCATCGCCGTCAAATCCACTGAGGATCTCTGTACAGTCGTCGCCGTCACAGTAGCAGTCGCAGCCAGCTCTAGCGTTCCCGCACATAGCAAGCTCGTTTTGGAGGGTCCGTTCCACGAGCCGAGAGGCTGATACATCAACTGACACATAGTCCAGAGTTGATGTATCCAAAAGTTCCGTATCGTCAACAGGAACTCAACGTCGCAGACGGCGCGTCAATCGGACGCCCGGTCTGAGAGTTATTGGCTTTTTCGTCTCAGGGGCCCGATTTGTTTTTATGGAAAAACCAACCTGACCACACTCCAACTACGTCCAAACCTCGGGTGGAGTAAGCCAAAAGATCCGTCTCACTAAGAGGAATCCATCAAAGTCGATGGTACATCAATCGGACGTCCGGAGCTCAAGTTATAAGCGTTTCCGCTCCGAGGGCCCGGTTGGTTTCATGTACGAACCAACCCGGCCGAACCCAAAGTACTCCGAAACCTTGAGTGCGATATACCGAAACGACCGTCTCGATCCAAGGATCACATCTCCGCTGACGGAACATCGATCGGAGGCCCTTAGCTCAAGATACAGGTAATAGAACGAAAAGGCCCAAAAACGGGGGGGGGAGGGGGGGGTCTGGGCCCGGACCGACCCGGCCTAACCCCCCTGGGTCGGCCCGAACCGGGTCGACCCAACCCAGGTCCGGGTCCGACCCGGCTGGGCGCGACCCGGCCCGGCCAGGGTGGCCCGGCTCGGCCTGGGCGCGACCCGGCCCAGCCGGCGCGGGCGCGGCCCGACCGCCAGGGGACGGCTCGGCCGGTTACGGCCGAGCGGCGCGGGGGGCGTGCTGCCCCCACGTGAGAGTACCGCGGCCCCATGTGGGGCCGCCCTTGCTAGCGGACGCAGCAGCCGGCCGCGTCCCGTCTCTCGCCGGACCCGCGCGGTCGCGTGTCTGCCGGCCGCCGCCGTGCCGGCGTGGCGCACCGACGGTTTGCTCCGCGGACCACCAGATGAGTTCTGGTGGTCGGAAGTCCTTGTCGTCTTCGCCAAAAGTCATCCTGGGGTCCGTCCTTCACTGCGAGGACCCCGCATCGCCCGTGCGGCCTGCTTGGTCGACGTTCGCCGTTTCGCACACCAAGAACGAAAGGGGCGGTGGGTTCATACTTGTTCGTTTGTCCGCACCCACTGCGTTAGCGGTTTAAAAGTCTCACAACAATTTTAATAATGAAACACCGCGGGTATAAATCACAAAGATTCAATAAAACAAACCTCTACCTCGTCATTGTCGTCGAACGAGAGTTCTTCGTGGAATCGACCGTTGCAGAAGAAGAGGATCGTCGCGTCGTGGAAGGGCATCGCGTTATCGCAGTATACGGTGTCATGTCGACGATCTCAAACGGATGATCGAAGATTTGTCGTGGAAGAAGGAACGTCACAGAAGAACGTCATGGGAGAAGAATCGCCGGCGTCGCGGTACACGGCGTCGCGGTACACGGCGTTGTGTCGTCGATCTCTGAGGGTTCAACGTTCTTCGTCGCCTCTCGTCGAAGGTCTGCGTTCTTCGCGTTCTTCGCGTTCTTCACGAAGGATGATGAAGATACAGATTCTCCAAATCCTCTCAACAAACTGCACCCAAGAAGAAAGTGTGTTTTTATTGTTTTATTATTATGCCAACAGTTTAAAAAACAGGTTAAGAAACGAACCATTAATTTGGTGAATTAATGGTAATGACTTAACTATCCATTTAATAGGGGCATTAAGAGTTTTAGAAAACGCACCAGTTGACTTTCATTAAAGAGGAGTTTTCGCGGGTGCGTTACTTAGAGGAAAAGAAACGGTGGGGCTCGTGTGGGCCCCACCTCACAAATATCCTACCAAGAGGGTATGATATTTTGTGTTCCACCCTATCTGTTTCAACTCAGCTTAAGCAGCTTTAAGTGGCTTTAAGTGGCTTTAAGTGAAATAAAATAAAGTTGTCGCACCACTTTATTTTATTTTCTTTACTTAACCACAAAAAATTAGAAACCACACCCGAGCAAACGCAACTATGGAAGAGGCGTTTCTAAGAAAAAACCGGTGTTGCGATTCCATCGGTGCCCTCAGAATTCAATTCCGAGCACCGGTTCAAAAGTTAGAAAAACCCGCTCGTTCCTTCACTGAACGTACCCAAGCCAAACTTCGGAAAATGATTCTGGGCACACCGGGCCTCGGAATCACGTGCCGTCCGAAACTGTGTTCTTGTAAAATTCCAAATAAAATTAAGAAAAAAAATTTCCTTGAAATTTACGGGTCTTTACAAACTCATCCTTGAAGCATAACATTAAACTGTGACTCATGTCCTCTCCATAAGATGTTAAACTACATGACACAATAGATCCTAATCTCATGAAAATAAAATGCACGATCTCTCATAGAACTACGTATGACTTGATTCTTTCCCTCGTGGGATACATAGCAATGCCTTGACCCTTGATCTTTTCCGAGACCCCACCATAACAAATGCCTCCATCATGCCCCCTATATACCCATATTTTTAAGGGAAACCCTTTTCACTTTTCATTTCTCACATCGAGTATAACTCACACGAGATTAGGATCATTGGTAGGGATTCTCTTACGAAGGAAAAATATTGAGTAACATTGTAGACTTGGAAACCATGATGGATAGAGTGAAGATTCCCCTACCACATGGACCGAGCCAGATCGATATAGGGAACTTTCAGAACTATGTGCAGCTTGATTCCTTCCCTCGGAGGATACATATTGACGCTCAGATTTGGCATTCCGGACAATCCATTATAAAAAAAAGAAGAAAAAAATTCCCTCAAGAGTCCCTACACATCAAGTAAACATTTGTAGGGAACATTAAGAACTATGTGTGGCTTGATTCCTGCCCTTGAAGGCTACTTAGTGATGCCCGAATTTGGAATCCCAGCCCAGCCACCATAAAAAAATTCCCCTTCCCCCCCACACATAGGTCATACTTGTACGGAGAGTCCATGAAAGGTCCTAATCGCATGAAAATAAACTATAAAATTCTTCAAGAGTTATGTGTGGCCTAGTTCTCAGTTTCACGAGATCCCGCGCATGCCCCCCACTCACGAGAAGTCAAAATATCCTCGTTACCCCTATAAATACGATTTAAACCTATGTTGAAGCTCTAGTAGTTCACGGGTAATCACAATCTGGATATTTATCATATTCCCTGGCACATATCTCCCGTTTTCCAAACACAATACATTGGGAAAACTTGGATCCCCATAATCATTAATATCCATCTATGACGGAATTCCAGTGTCTTACAGACACATTTTTTAAACTATTCACATCTTGCCCTGGTGGCTCTACATATGTTTCCCACAAAAATGGACATCAATCAATGGAAAATTCATCCCCAGGAGAGTCATCTCCTATATCAGTACGCCCAATGTCTTCCAAGTCCCATGTCATCCCTCATGATTCACGTTTTACCTGGGATAGGGATTTACACCGTTTATCATCACACACATCTAAGGAATGCCGGAACATCCTGATTGAGATTAACCCAAAACTATTAAAGATCTTTATGATAATATAATCTTCCTCACTACACGAATCTAAATTCAACAACGTCATATCCTCACCAAACGACATTAAACTTCAAGGCTAAAATTGTCCTCACTATATGATGTTAAATAAGCATAACATTAGATTAAGACTAAAATTCCCTCTGATTTTGATTTCTCTATTCGTAGGAAATGACCTGGAATCCTCACAATCCCTTGTTTCTCACACTGATCATAGTTCACGTGAGCTTATGTATCTTATCTAGAGATACATCGTGACATTATGGAAAATAAGCCCAAGAATTTGGTTTTAGCAGCACAACCCTAAAAGGCATGTCATAGTTCCTTCCCTCGAGAGGAACCCCACATCCTGGCCATGTGACGTTAAATGAAAAGGTACTCCAAAGATGTAATTAATGCCTCACCCTAAATACGAGTCAGATATACATAAGGGACACCTGATTCCATGAGTAAATTACAGCTCAAATGTCCCCAATATGGTCGGATACACTCCTACCGTACCCCAAACTCCATGCTTTGAGTGATTTTGAATCCCCATAACCCTCCAAGGCCAAGAATTGGAAAACTCCTAGATAACAACTCATATAACATACTTTTTCCAAATGCTCTAACATAAGAAAAAGGAGGATTTCAAACTGAACTGACCATTCATCGGCTCTCTCTCATGCAAGTAAGAATTGTGCAGGTTCAGTTTCCCCCTCAAAGCTGATATGAATGTCCCTAATGTTTGTAGACAACACTAATCAGGCCATCCACCCACTGTGAATCCCGACTACAAAATAAATTCAAAATGTTTTAAATCCTACCTGGGACATCGAATATGGAAGGACAATGTCCTGCAGTCAACTTTGGTTGACTGTACACATCATGCCTCGGTGGCTCTGCATATGTCGCCTACAAAAAACAGTCATCGATCAAAGGAAAATCCATCCCTAAGAGAGCCCTCTCCTACCTAAGTACTCCTAAAATGGCTCCCGAGCCTTATGCATGTCCAAACTCACAAATCTAGGGTTACGAAAAATCCATAGTCTATGTCTGAAGGATATTAGGGCATTTCTGACTGACGATCCGAAGTCCGGTCCTGACCCTGTTAATTTTGGTCAATGCTGTTCGACCTAAAACACCAGTAATAAATTTGATTGACATGATTAAGAACAGATAGGGAAATAGACACCATACATTCTAGAGGACAAATCCATAGAAGGAACCTCTGGTTAAAAGTCAAGTATCTGTTCGTTAAAAATGTTGAACCATCAAAAAAGACATAAATCTTGTTAGGTCAAAAACCCGTAAAGGGAGGACAATGAAAAAGTCCAGTTTTTCCTGATAATCCCGTGCTAAGAAGTATTTGGAAAAAATTAGGGTAATAATGAAAAAGATATAAAAATTAGTGAGGTATTCTATAAAACCTCAACAATAGTCGAACTATGCTCGCTGAGTCCCACAGCTCCAGATAAAATTAGAGCCTGATTCGATTATTTCAGTTTAATTCGTTTCAAAACATGGTTTAAAATTAATAGCTGGTTGAAATAATGTTTTTATGTTTGATCATCATCAATTTACATGACAGGAAAAGGAAAATAAAAAGAATTCAATGGAAATTGGTTCCATCATATTCCATAAAAATATATGGTGGGAATCCACAGCCTCAAGCCTCTCTTTGTAAGCAAGACATGACCTTTACAAGAGACATTCGGCAGAGTTGAAAAGTTACATTAATGATTAGTGTGACTCCTCAACGGCTTGGCGAAGCTTCAATAAATTTATAGTCTCTTCCACTGCACTCACTCGCAATGACTCCGCTTCCCTCATTGATTGGAGGTTGGACCTTTATATCTTCTGAATTTTCCATCACCCTTCCTTAACAACGGCTACGGCCCGAGCCCGCTCCTATTTGAGCCGCTTAAATTTTTGGATTTGTTTCTCCACTTACTGTTCAGGTTTTTCTATTAAATAATATTTCTTCATGAGTTTTTTTTGCAATTTTTCAACCATTCCAACATGAGTGGAATCTTCATCAATAAAAATTTGTTTTGTAGCAGCCAGATAAGCCGTCGACTCTACCATAGAGAGTCGAGATTCAGGTGAACCAATTACTTCCTGAGCGACAACCACCTACCTTAATATATAATAAATTACATGATAGTTAAACCCACCTAATCCAAGGACCAAAAATAGGGAGTGTAACTTTGGAAACTTCCCTGGGACCTCATCCAATATATTTTGGGAGATTAAAATCCAAATGTTCCTCCATGCCTTTTGCAGAGTGGGATGAAGATTGACTAGGCTTTCTTGATCGGTCTCAAAATTACTCCTTGATGATGAAATGTAGTCAGGAATGAATTTCACTAGAGAGGGACTTTATTTGGAAGCTACAACATCGCTCAAACCTCCAATAACTCCGTCTCTGTTAATTATGATAGATGACGAAGTAGGGGAGTTCGCCGCTCTTTCTAAGCCTTGTGGTTGTGATTTTGAAGATGGAGGGGGGATGACTTCAATACCTCCTACCCCTACATGGTACCTATATCTAAAATAGGTGGAACTACATATTCAATCATCAGTGGAACTTCATGGATACACAGGAATACTAAAGACCTAGGTCCATGTTTGGTTGAAACACTAGCCCTCAAGGTGTCCTTCAAAAGGTTATAGGTTAATATAAGGCTTGTGGGGATAGTTATTCTAGATAAGGATACTAGTCTTGGAATCCCTAGGAAAAAAAACATAACCCCTCTCAGAATTGGAAAAATGGAACGGTAGCCTACTCCAAATTTTTAGGGGACAGAACATCAACCTCCCCGACTGTGACTTCCCGAAATCCACTATGTGAAGACAAAACATCAATCTCTGAAGTGACTCCATATCCATGGGAAAAAGAAAATCAATTGGGATTGATTGGATCCTAGATATTTGAATCCCCTAAAAGATCTAGCAAGGACTGAGGTTCTCTACTAGACTCGGCCCCTGTTATAAAATCCACCCTATATCTCTCCATGAGAGTCAGCTCAACATGATCAAGTGAGCCCTCAAATTTTGGATTTCCTTCCACTATTGAGGAAGAGATTGTTCGGCCAGGAGTAGGCCCATCTGAGGGGTCACCAGCACCCCTGGTCTCTTCAAATGGTCCCACTTCCCTATTTCGATTAGCTGCAAAAAATGGCGATCCTTCCTCTACCCTAAAAGGGACAAGAACTGTAGATGCCTGAGAGGTCATCATCTGGTCACCAATAGGCCCTGCATCAAAGTAAATATATGTACTAGCATATTAACAAGAAATGGATACTTGGTTCAATCATCAGACGAACATAAACTTACTTGAGATCCTACTTTGAATACACACGGACAATTGAGAGGCCTTCTTGTGTTTCTTTGACTACCGGGAGGATGACTCCTGAATATGATCACCCAGAGGAGATGGAGGATGAAATGACCTACAAAGGTCTGTAACAACTACTTCCATATGTTCTTGGGATCTGAGGGATACTTCTATAGTACCCCTACCATTGATGGGGAATACTACTCAACAAAAGTACCTCCGAGAGAATAAGTCAGGGAAAAATCCATTTCTCGAGACACGGAAGGCCCCTAAAAAATAATAAATAAAGGCGGTAACTTTCAGCATCTCTACAATAAATAAATTTAATTCCAAAAGTTTCGGAAAAAATAACCTCTCCCATCAATTTCAGGAATACTAAAATCAACACCATGTGGTTTGACCAGTAATGCATATTCACAGGAGCGTGTAGACACTTATCCAATTCAGTCAAGTAAGTCGCCACCTCATTAGGCTCTTCATCGGCTGAAATAATAGTTGGTGCAATGGCTCCCCCACAACCTGGAAGGTCAAAGAGTTCCCTCTGAAGAAGACTCCATATATCTTAATATGAAGCGCTCTCCCTAAATTCATCCCATACTCTCCAAGCATCTAGAAATACACCCGTTATTGCGATGGCCAGTGCTAGATAGTTGATGCAAGGAAGTGAGGCAAGTTTCAACAACCATAAACATTTCCTGGGTGTCCCTACAAACTCAGGACCCCGAGAAGATGAAAATTTTTTAGGCGATGGGAGAAAGGAGGAAGCTTTTTCTGTGGCTGCCAAAATAGGTATGCCAATGAAGTCATCATCCTTATCAATGACTTCTGGTCATAGGAGGGGGGGAATCAAGAGTCTTCCAGAGGAATTTTCATGGCCTAGAGTGTTCAACAAATCCCTTTTGTTTCTCATTTCAATTCTCCTTGGATGCCATAGAAGTTTTCATGATGGGAACCAATTCGGCTAATTGGCCATTAATATATGACTTAACCCAAGACTCAGCACAGTTCTTGGTAAGAAAGGGCACAAAATCCCTAGGATCTGGAAGTTTTTTCTGGCTCTAGGTGTCCTCCTGGGTAAATATAATCCATAATTGATGGTTTATCATCAGATGTTTCTCCTGATGAGCACTGTTGAGAGTCGGAGGAATTATTTAGAAGCATTATTTTTAATAGTACCAGTAGGGTAATCATAAGGTTGGTAAGAGAAATTTTTTTAAACATTGAGATAATCCATTAAGTCATACTCATTCTTTTCAGTTAGCTCCTCTTGCTTATCCTTTGAATCCCAAGCCACCGACAAAACCCCGCTGGTGATTTGAAGGTATGGTCGGAGGGTGGAATGCAGAATAGGTAAGAAATTGATGAAGTAATAACCTTTTATGTGGGCTCCCATTCAGCCCTAAAGAATTTGGAAGGGCACAGTAATCCGATAAGGTGACCCCCTCACTGATTCGACCCAGTAGGCTGTAAATCTTGGACAACACTAGGATAGATAAATTGATGCATTTTCAAGTGGCCAACTAAGTGGCCATGATGAAAGTTGAGGCTCTTACACAACAAGATTTCCACACTGGTAGGAGCCACCTTCTCAGAAACATTGCCAATAAAGCTGCCAGTCAAAATAACCAATCTACGTTATGGATGATCCCCCATCCCCATTTCTAAAAATTCCACTCTTCTAGGGTGGCCTAGTAAGTACCCACTCGTCTCTAGGTGGTTTGGGTAGGGCAAGCCCTTGGTCTCCGCAGATCAGTCTCTAAACCAGTTTTCCTTAAAAAACCACCAAATTAGTTCCAAAAAGAAACTTAGTCCTTCATACAGGGATCACTTTCCTTTATAAGAACCTTTTCTTGGATAATAAGTTTCTTGGATGGGGGGGGGGGGGTTCTTTCCTCGTCATCCCAAATAGAGGAGGGAGGAAGAAATTCATCATATATGTCCCCAATGATTAGGACCCCCGAAATCAGCTGGAGGTCCCATAGACTGACGCTAACCTCCCCGTGGGTCAAATGGAAAGTGTTGGCATATGAGATCCACCTACTTAAGAGATGTGAAATAAGGGAAGTAGGACGATGAGTGTATGTCTGTGAAACCCAAGAGGCATCGTACAGTCCCACTGTCTGTAGCTCAGTTCAGAATTCTTCACAACTCTGGAAATACCAAATGCCCCCCCAGTCCAATCCAAACCAGACCCAGGGAAAAGTTCCCATCGGGACGACCAACTGTGCTACTTATTCACTATAGCCTTCCTGGAAATGATTTTTTTTAGTGGATTGTTTGATCTGGCTTCCAATAAACCCACTCTAAAGTTCGAGGTGCGTAGGTCAGCAAAGACCCAAAGGTAGTATCTCTCTGAAGGAACCTAACCTTGGAAGAAATCAATGCCTTCATAATGTAGGAGTAAATTATCTTGGTTGTAGGCTGATCAATCAAGTTTGGCACCAGGATCCCAGTGTCAGACAATAGACTAAACCCGTAAGAAGGAAGTATGTCAAAAGTTGGGTATTCTCATTGGCCTGATGTGAGCAGATTCGCTAGAGGTTGGTGAAATGGAACAAATAGAATTTTTTAATCAATAGAAGCCGCCATGTTCTTTGAAATTTCATCAAAATTAGAAAGAGGCAAAGAAATAGTGGCCTCAGAAGAAGCAGCGATATCAGAAGCAGCCTATAAATCATCCATTGTAGCCTGCACAGGAAGATCCAAAAACCGACAAAAAGTCAATCCAATAAAAAGTGATGGATAAAGGATATGAAATAATGGCTTCAAAATATGTCCACATAAGGATCCATATACTATTTCTTGAAATGGTATAAGGTATCCACATCCCATGTACTGCATAGTATGTGGAAGGAAAAATCTGTGTACCGCATGATACACAGAAGTAACCTCACCTACAGCTGTGGTATGAAGATGAATTTCACCGCATACAACCATGGTACGTGAACCATACGCGAGGTGTTGACCCACATATCACTGTCCAATGAACAAAAAGGTTCACAGAATATCGATACCATGAACCTAGGCCTTGATTATGTGAATTTTTAGAAGTTTCAAACTAATGTTTAAGTTCGAATTATTAATTCTTAATGTTCGGTTTTCTAATCCAAGTGTGGTATATAGACACCACAACCGCGTAGAATCCTATTACACAGGATATGGATTTTGGTCTTAAAATTCCACAATGTTGTTTGAAAATTACAAAATATGGTAGGAAGACAGACAAATGGTGAGAATATCAGTTCATGATACGTACGAAGCAGTTCGCGAACATGATTTTTGCGAGGAGCACGTTACGTGAGAGAAGAGGAAGATGGGGAAATCGAGGGAACTTTTCACCATGAGAAATAGTAAAAGACAAATGAAATGATCCCTTATATATATGTGTAGTCCCCTCATACTGGGCATATATGTTTTACTGCAACCCATTTTAGTACAGGACCACTACAACATTCGAATAGTACTCTTTTCATTCCAAACGAACCCCATTCCAATTAGGGGAATTTGTAGCATCCAGAAAATTCCAACAAGAGAAGAAAATTCCCTCAAAATCACTTTACAGAAGGAAGAATGTATTCCTACAAGTCTATAAAGGTGAATGAACTCAAATCAAGTTGTGAATTTCAAAAGAAACTTTAAGGAATTTAATTTTTCAAATCATTTCAAGTGGCTTGCATACCATCACCAGGAAAGGTACATGGACTAGATAGATCGCGAACCACAAGTATGTGGAAGGATCCATGAACCGCTGGCCTGTGGAGCGATCACCAGTGAACAAGGTAGACAATGAAACATGTAACTGAAGGACTCATGTGCAAGAAGCCTATCCACATGCCATTCCACGAACTCATTAGTTCACAGACGAAGTGAACGGGAAGGGTTCTGCACACTATTATCACAAACTGAAGCCTCTGCAAACCTCGGACTGAACGAGTCTTTTCGGGTCAAGATATTGCTTAACGGGATTCTACAAATAGTGCCATGTGTCTAATAGATACAATTGTCCTGATGATCTATAAAAGGAGAATAGTAGAACAATGATGAGATGGATGACAAAATCCTGAAGCGAACCCAGTGGTTGGAAGAAAGAGTTCAGAGAAGACTATGGCTTCAGTCTCGATTCATCAATGAATCCTGAATCACAAACCACTCTCACTACAGGTACAACCAGTCGCAGACCATTAAAAGGGAGAATTTAATAATAAAAATATAATCGCTGACCTAATTGGTGAACCGCAAACCACATAAATCTCACAGATGAACTCCCCCGAATGATAAATCCATGGACTCTCCTTTAATATGGTTCTCCACATAGTGTACCGCTAGGCAGACTGAACCCGGCGCCGCGTACTACATTGGTACGCAGATGGAACCCAAAGCAGCATGACGGGATGCGTACCACTATGGTACGTGATGGTCTGTACCCATTCCCACATACCGCATTGGTACATGTACGACCCCTTTTCCCGGATACCACTACGGTATGCATATCCCCCCTAACCCACATAAGAAACCAATATGCGAAATGGGGTGTTTTCGGGTATAATTTCCTCTGGTCCCAACCTCACCCTTCCATTACCATCCAGTCTTCCATATTCCCTCCGCTAACCAATCTTCTATTATCAGTCCAAAGCCTCCTCCAAAGCCACCAGACCCAAATGATCATACCATAGGGCACATCAGCGTGCCCCTTTGAGTCCACATACCCATGGTAATCGAAATCACAGAGGCTCTCCCCACAACAGTTTGGTATTTGGGAATGTCTATGGGTTTACATTCCCATGGAAACCTAGAGTCCAACTTTGGGACACTAACATGAACCTCCCCGTTATAGGGATTAAGGGTGATCACTCACTTTTCCATTCAATAAGGAACAGTGATCAGTCGATGGGGTTATGTTCACTCCCCCCTTTGATGAGGACGACACTCCTCCCCTTCCTCGAACATATTTTTAGGCCCTCCCACTGAGGTAAGTCCCCATTCTTCTGAGCTTGGGCCACATGAACTTTAATTCCATTTCACATAGAAAGGTTTATCACTTCACGCCCTCACCCACAGTCTCCCCAGCCTCTTACGCCATGGGCTCTCCTTCCCCCACCAACAGGGGAGGAAGCATGTGCTTTGTTGAATCTTCAAAATACTCTTGTTTCTCACACCAACCTTGAATAATGTGGGCTTAGAGGTTTGTGATCATTACAATATCTACATTATTCTATACTATGAGAACTCTGATTCCTGATCAAATTGGGATATGTAGGTTGCCTACCAGAAGGCCCAATCTCGAAAAGGTTCCCATCTATACAGGGTACACCCTATCTTGTCTATCAAATTGGTAGCTTCCTTGTGTAATCCCCACACAATCTGAACTATTTGGGTTCTAATTCCTCTCTTGAAGATACATAGGAACCCCATCTTATGGGCCTAGTCCTAACATTAAGTCACCTTCTGTCCCCCTAGATGATGATAAACTTTAGAGATCCTTATTGTATGGATCAAGTTAGCATCATCTCAGTGGCATCAAATATATGCATGCCTATGACAATCTTGTAAACCAAGGGTAGCCTAAGAAGACACTCTTCGAGAATGAACCAAGGATTCATGAACATATGAAAACAACTTAAATTTATAAGAGATTCCCACAACAGGAAATAGTACTCCCCCGGAAGTGTGTGGTGAGACCGACATCCAATTATCTCATACAATAGAGTCATTAAGTGTCGTTGGAGGAATCATTAGTCAACGAGTGCCTGACTTTGGAATGAAGGTCCATGAATTATGGATACCAAGGCCTTTGGGCATTCCTGGCTCCACGAATAATCCCTTTGGAGAACTTATGTGGAAGTTATATCCAAGGAGGACTGATTTCACCAGTACTTGACCCCATGGAATCGCATGTTGGGATCATTTGACTATGGAACCTCTTTCGCAATGCGAAAGGGGTGAATTTCCCAATCCCCACGGGGTTAATCTAACCTCCCTTTAAAGGATAATGATGCTAAATAGGTTGAAACAAAAGAAATGGTAAATTTGATAGGAGTCTGTCTTGATAAAAAAGGACGTGTGAAGATCCTCGTCATATAATTTATGCACCACCCAAAGCGCGACAGCTCAGAGGCGGAACAATATCCTTGAGGCTTTTTTTAAGTGGGAAATACCCAAATCGGTGCGGGATTGTTATAATTTAGAAGAAATAATTTCTTTGATATATGATATATATAATAATGAAAAACTATTATTTAGTGTGGCATCTGATGTTATGTAATCCTAATGTGCATGTATTGAGGTGATATATATACATTCAGTATTTTATGGTTCAAGTAGTATTAAATTCCTATAGTGGGAATCATCCCCATTTAGAATTGGATATTACGGGTCAATTTTGTTTGGTGTTTGAGAATCAAAAATTATGTTCAACACTAATTGAGTTTATTTTCAATGGTTTTGAGTAGGGTGTTAGGAAATGTGGTCTATATCATGGGTGTGTTATTTAAAGTTGTGTTAATGTTGTGGTCAAAGAAAGATCAAGGATGATATCTGATATAGTCAGGAGGTTTTAACCACCCAAAGTGTTACTATTGGTAATTTGGGTCTAATATTTTTTTAACTATTTGTATTATGGTTTATTTAATTTTTTGGATGTGTTTGATGAGGTCAAGATTCATGTTTCAGGTAGTTGGGATTGGTATCTTGACTTCTATTCTAAAGAAAAAATGAACTAGTACTCGATTACCTATAATGGGATTCCAAAGTACTAGACAGAAGAGGGTGTGGCCCTTGTGTGGACACGAGGTCGCTAGTGTCCATAGGTTAGGTTATGTATAAAACATTATTTTTTCCCACATCAAAATTTTCAATATATTCTTTACTATATTGTGTTTAAATTATACATTTAGTGATTAATATTTCATTTTGGATTAATTAGAGTGAAAATTGGTATTCAGTGAATTAAGTATTGATAACTTATTTTTAGTGGTTTATTGATTAAATGATCTGTGCATCAAATTTCATTATTTTATGAATAATATTTTTAATTTTTTTGGTGAAATAATAACTGAAATATTATTTTTATGGAATATCTATATTGATGGACTATGAATGAAATTTAATGGATGTTTATTTTTTTAGGAAATATTATTCAAGCTTTTTTGTGAAATGAAAACTATTTTGTTATTATCTAATTTTAAATTGCATATTTACTGTTAAATTTAGTTATTTGATGTTTATAAATATTTATTAAATTATATTTTAATTGGTGTAATTGTTTTTTAATAGGTTAATTCTTAATCGAAACTGTGTAAGATTAATTCTTGAATTAAATAGTCTATATAAGAATAATGGCCTATTGCATAAGATTAAGTTCTTGAGGAAGCCTAAACACATGAATAAAAATTTATTATATAAGAATAAATTTTATGGGGGAGATATTTTTAAGAATAAATTACACGAGATGAAAATTTTAAAAATATTTTTGATCTTATTTAGTTTTAAACATAGTATTTTGAAGTTGTATAATGATAAAAAATAGAGTTATTTGGTGGTGTAAGTAATATAATTTTCTTTGTGGAATTTTATGAATATACTATGATTTAAATATAATGTGGCCACTAAGGACATGGGTTCATTTTATGAATATGTAAGCCAAAAAAAATGCATAAGTTAAGGATATGGGTTCATTAGATTATATGGTTATGGGTTCATTAGATACCAAGGCTATTGGTTCATTAGATAAAGATGAGTTGGGACATGATGAATTTAAGGAGTATGATGTCATAGTCCATCAATACAATTTCAATGGATATTTAAATTAGTGTAAAATGGTTTCAATATCATCAATGATAAAGAACAATTGTGTACCGATTGTTTAACATAGTTTTCAAGAGACACATATGGATATTTTAATTTTTTCAAGTATAATTTTCAAATATTGGTGTGAGTTCATCCAAAGTCTTACTAATCTTGGTTATCAATCATTTTAGATGTAAGGATAAATTTTTTGTGTAATCCTTGTGGTTGAATATATACATATGTGATTTATATGTGAATCCAAGTTAGATGCCGACAAGGGATCATTGACAACTCGAATATGGTTATATAGTGAAAGACCAAGGATGCTTAATACTAGTTTCATTTAAAGAAAATTAATTGATCCTAAATCGTCGGTTAATGAATAATTATTTAGTGGATGTTCCATGGTTGAATATTAAAATAAATATAAAGTTAGTAATAGTTTTCTCAAATGGTGGAGTATGAAATCATCACGGGTAGGTAGACTCTTGACCAAAATAAAATCCAGTTTGAATGACCTATCTTGGGAGTATAGTTAAAGGATTTTTGTAAATACAGATTTTGTATGTATGTTTAAAGGTAAATATTAGGTGATTCATTATGTGCTAGATATATTAATATAAAGAATATTTGAGATGAGGAACTGTATACTAGTTTGATTCTAAATGAGGCTTGAGGATATTTATAACAATTCAGACATAAGTGCCCCATAAATTACATGATTTATGGTTTATATTGCATCACCGACACCCCAAATACAAGTTTATGTTTATATTTATAGATAATTTTAAAATATATTACATTAAAAAGGGTATACTTCCACACAATTTAAATTTTCCACAAAAAGAAGTTCCTTATAGAGACACATTTTCTACATTCAAGATAATTCCAATAATTATATCCTTTACTAAATTAATGTTTATAATCATATTTAATACAAGTGATTTTTTTTGAAAATTGAGGATGAGGGAATAAATATTAGTAGGGGTTATAAAAGAAAATAAACCCACTAGTCCTTTTGTAAACCTGAAAATCTGTATAAAATTTTTCCTTTTCCATAATAATCATTTAACATAAATTTCCATTTACCTTTTCATTGAAACAATGTTAATTTCCCATTATCGTTTATAAACAATTTCATAAGAAATCATAAATTAAAAATAATAAGCAATAATTTTTTCTTGGAAAAGATGAAAACTTACAAATACCTTTCATTAGAAAGAATAATTTTCTTTTTGAAAAGGTTATAAAATTTTCTTAAAAACATAAACTGAATTTATTTATTTTTAAAATAAATTATTTATTTTAAAAACCATTGTATGAATATAGTTTTAGTACCTTGAGACAATATCATTTCATTCACCATTATAAGAACCCTTACAATAGAATCTTCTAACTAGATTATTCCCACATATCATATAAGAAACCTATTATTGTTAAACATATCCACCTAAACAAATTCATTAGAAAGGTTTATTGAGTTCACCAATCATTAGATCTATATTTCCATCAATATTCATTGTTATAAAATTTCCAAGAACTATACCGTAAATAAAACAAACATATATATTTCAATTTAACCATAAAACTCATTGAAATATAATATTATTTGATAAACCATGTTACCTTGTAGTGTAACAACCCCGAATTCAGTAACCCAGATATTGTGTCTACTTTATTAAATTTTCATAGATACAAAGGGTAAAATCCGGAAGGACCGAACAATTTAGTTGTTTTTAAGAACTAGATACACATATAATACCCATTACACGTTGGAGATAAAATATAAAACAATTTAATGGAATACATTCAACATCCTTGAACTTAATCAAAGTATTCTTCTTCATATCATTGGGAAAGGAAAAAAATTGTGAGCTCAAATTCTTAGTAAGGGTTATGTAAAATATAAGATATCATGATTAAATAAGTTATAATCATAATGGAAAGGTAAATAATTGATCACACATGTAATTTAATCAATAACTTCACTATATTAATTATATGGAATGTGTGTTCAGTTAATTAAATTTAAATTAATATTTTTACTTATTTATTCATAATAGATTCCTCTTTATGTATCCTTTACTTATTATTTTATCTCACCCTTATTTTGTTTCCTTTTCCTAGGAGATGAAGAATAATTTTTTAAATACGTTCAAGTATTCTGAATGTTTTCCATTACTATGTTTTATATTTTATCCAAAATGTAAAATGGGTATTGTGTATGTATCTAGTTCTCTAAAACATAAAAAATAATTGGTATTTTATGATTTGACCACTTGTATTGATGCCAATGTATTAAATTAGTGATGATAGCTGGGTTATTGGACTTATGATTGTTTTAGTTTGTATTAATGGAAGTCGAGTATAAACCTTGGGAAATAGATTTATGTAAATATAGATTAGGTAAGATAACCCTATGATGACATTTATGATATATCAAATTGTGGAATTATATACTATTTTTTTATTATGTTGTATTTTATGTGGTTTTTCCTAGAAATACATCCTTTTATGGATACTATAATTAAACATGTTTCTAGAATAATTTTTCTTAGGGTTAATAATTCTGTAAGGGTAGAATTTGGATTTGACTTGATCGTTACCTAATGCATGATAACATGCATTAATGTTCAACTAGTTTGATACTCTTGAGGGATATGTTTAGGATAATTAAATTTTTCTTTATAAAACATTATAAATTATTTGTAAATATCTTTATTATTTGAAGATATTACCAAAGGAACCAAGTTTATGGTTCCAAGATTAACAATGTTTCAATTTTTGTTTTATGTTAAGTGGTACATCAGATTTCGAATTATACATTAAAATTTATAATTCAAAATTTTATGAGATAATAAAGTATATTATATTTTTTATAAATGGAACATGTAAGAAATAAGGGTATCCATACTCATGGAAAATATAGAGGTTTTCCTGCTATGTAAGAAATTAAAAATGGTATTGGAACCTAGCATGTCATGGCTATATTAGGCAATATTAATTAGGTTATATTAAATGAAATTTTCTAAATAGAAAAACCTATTTTCCATAATGTAGTTATATTATGATGGATAGCTTCATGAAACAAAATCCCCCATCATTTATTGGGACTACTACCCTGTTGTAATTGAGCAATGAATCAAGTCCTTTGAAATGATATTTTTGTCTTTGGGATGCAATAAAATGAAAAAGGTTATATTGTGAGTATTGTTTCTCAACGGAGATACTGGACAATGGTGGATATTGATCTCTAATACTAGGGTGGAAGAAGAAATATAGCACTTGAAGTGGATAGATTTTAAAGAAACATTCATTCACAAATATTTCCAGCATGAGAAATAAACTAAAATGAAGAGAAGGTTCTTTAGTTTAAAGAAAAAGGAGGAAGAAAGTTTTGAAGAGTATGGGAATATCTTTAGAAGTTTAGTCAAGTATTAAATTAATTTAATATGAAATAAAGAATAAATAATTGAACTTTCCTTTTTTATTTTGAATCCAAGTATCCTATGGGATTTGGTTTTTTGAACATTTTCACCATGTTATAAAATAGGATTATATTCCATAAAAAAAGGAGTTTTCTAGATCCTATATATTTAGGGGGAGTCAATAGAAGAATTTTTTAGATAAAAACTATGAAAAGGGGAACAAATAAAATAATAATATTAAAATATAGAAATTTTACTCATGTGAAAAATATGGAAAAAATATCCTAGAAAATACATGAAGAGAATGGTAGTGTGTTATAAGTGTAGTGAAACAAGTCATCTAGATTATGAATGAATGTCAAAGAAAGACGCCACTACTATCTAGTGCATAAAGTATAAGGAAATGAGACAATATTCCAACCAATATTCCAAGAATAAAAGGAATCTACCACAAAAGAGTAAAATGAGAGAAGGCCAAGCTTATACAATCACTACAACTGAGGCGGAAGTACCCAATGATGTTTTTACTCATACATTAATCATAGACTCGATTTTAGCTAATGATTTATTTGATTTCATACTGTTTCACTATTTTAGATATTCTGTGTTTTCTAAAAAATATATATATATTCATAGTACCTTAATATTAGAGTTCTCAATCAAAAACACCTAGTTTAAGTCTCACTATAACAAGGAACTGTCAGGATTCCCCATCATTACACATAAACGAGGTATATTTTTAGACTTTATAATCATAACTATGGTCAAATTTGTTATAATCCAAGGCATGGATTGGAAAAAAAGTAAAATGCAAAAAATTATTGCAAGGATAAAGGAATAATGATTCATGATATAGTTTTATAATTTCTTATCTTTAGATAAGAGACTCCATCATCTGATTCATATCTAGATCCAACCCTAGTAGCAATTCTTAATGAGATTCTTAAGGAAGAAAAAAAATTGATGGAAAAGGAAATATTTAAACTGATGATGTTCCTATTGTGTAGAAATACATTGATGCATTTTATGAGTAATTACCTAGACATACTCTAGAGCATGAATTAAAGTTTTCTATTTATTTAATCCCTGATACAAGACCAATATCAATACTCCCTATAATATTACCACTATAGAATTAGTGGATTTGAAAAAACAACTAGATAAGTTGAGTGATATGGTATTTATTATCCCTAGATTTACCCTTTGGGGTGCCCCTATTATTTTTATTAAGAAGAAATATGGATCCTTGAAGTTGTGAATTGATTATCATGAAATATATACTATTATGATAATGAAAAAGTATCATGTACCTCATATTGATCACTTATTTTGTGTACTTTATGGAGCACAAAATTTTTCAAAGATTGAGATTCACTCTGGTTATCATCAATTGTGAGTAAATAATGATGTCATTCTGAAGAAAAAATTTCAAATGAGGTATGGAAATTATGAGATTATAGTAATTAAATTTGGATTGACTAATTCACTATCTATTTCTATGGGCCAAACTAATATATTATTCAGAAAATATCCTAATATTTTCATTATATTTTACATTGATGATATTGTGGTGTATTCTTAGATCTATGAGACCATGAGAATCAAATACATATCATTATTGAGACTCTTATAAGAAATGAGCTATATGTGAAATTTATAAATTTTTAATTCTGGCATCATAAAGTTTCTTTTCTGGGTTATATTTTCACTAAGGATAGAATCTCAGTTGACCATATGAAGAGAAAGGAGGTCAAAGAATGGCCCACATCAATGAACATAACTGAGGTAGGTAGTTTCATTGGTTTGTAAAGTTATTATCGACGATTCATTTATAATTTTTCTCAATTGGCATGCCAATTAACCAAGATTACATGTAAAGAAGTTATGTTCATGTGGAAAAAAATGTGAATAATTTTTCTAAGAATTTAAGGGGAGATTGGTCAATGCTCTAATTTTGACATTACCATTAGGAAATGATGGGTTTGTGATATATAGAGATGCATCAAAAAAGGGTGTCTATTTTGTCCTTCTATAAAATGCTAAAGTTATTACATATGCATCAATGAAATTAAAAACTCATGAACTTAACTATCCAATCCATGACCTAGTGTTAGCTTCTGTAATAGTTATTTGAAGATATAGATACATTATCTCTAGGGTGAAATATTTGAGATATAGATAGACCATATATGTCTAAAATACATATTTTTTAAAAAATATCTCAATATGAGGTAATGAATATGGCTCGACTCACCCAATTATTATGATTCCTAAATAAACTACCACATAGGGAATGAAATAAATGTATAAGATGCATTAAACATGAAAGAACATATAGATCGAAGATAACTGAGGGTTGAGAGGGATCCTATGTTCATGGATCAAGAAAATATGAAAATATTAATTATTAATAATGTGGATAAGTCACTCCCTTTAAAAATGATTCTAAAACTAAATTTATTATAAAAGATAAAAATTACTTAATATGATGATAAAAATTTTATGTAAAATATTAATTTCTTGAAGGATGATAAGTTGGCATAATTTGTTTTTAAAGATGGAGTCCTAAAATTTGGAAAGAGACTATGTGTTCCATCTATTCCTGAGCTAAAATGGGAATATTCGGATGATGTTTATAGCTCAAATATCTCTATACTCCATGGAAACATCATGATGTATATGGATTTAAGGGAACCTTTTTGGTGGGATAAAAAAACATGAAATATGCTGACTATGTATCACGTCTCTTTGTTTTTAAAAAGGTGAAGATGGAGAGATTTGAAGGTAGTAGAGTCATGAAACCTCTAAATATTACTATATATAAATATATTTAAAAAACTAAATAATTTTTTACATGACCACCAAATAGTCCTAGGAAAAATTATACAATATGGGATGTTGTTGATCGCCTAACCAAATCTTCATATTTCATCATTATAATAGAATATTTACCTGCTTAAAACCTTATACATCTCAATATTAATAGAGATGTAAGACTTTATTGTGTACCTATTTCAGTTATGTCTGATCGTGATCCACATTTGACATCAAAATTATGTAAGGGTCTTTAAAAGGTTCATGATACTGATATTTGTTTAAGCATTTTCTACCATCCTCAAACTGATGGAAAGTCCAAAAGGATTATTGAAACATTATAAGAGATGTTGAGTTCATTATCACATGAATTTCATTGAATGTGGGACTAGTATTTACCTTTCATGGACTTTTCCTATGACAATATTTTCCATTCAAGTATTGAAATGGGGTTGTATGAAGAATTATATGGAAGATATATCGTACTCCATTTTGTTTGGGTGGAGTTGGTGAAAGGAATCTTGTAGGCTCTTAATGTTTTGAATAGAAAATAATAAAGGTAAATAATATTCAAGCTCATATTTACTAAACTAAAATCATTAAAAATATTTATGCTGATAACTGGAGGAAATATTTGCAATTTCAAGTTAGATATAATGTTTTTTTGAAATTATTTCTATATAAGGGTGTTTTAAGGTTCGATAAGAGAAGGAAACTGATCCCCATGTATATCTATCCTTGTGAAATTATAGAATTAATTTAAACTATAGATAAAAAATTAGAAATATCATGAATCCTCTATAATGTACATGATTTATTCCACGCATCATTGTTAAGGAAGCACATTCCTGACCTAATGCATGTGCTTACCTTTGAAGAAATGTAATTGAAAAAAAGATATACCTTACTATGAAGAGACTATCCAAATTCATGAAACTATAGAGAAAGTATTGAAGAACCATATGTATTGGCTTGTAAAGGTAATTTGGATAAATCATAAAATTCAGGAAACAACATGGGAAGTAGAGGTTGTTATGAAGAAGAAATACACTAATTTATTTAGAAATTAATATCAATGAAACTTTTGGGAATACATTTTTATAGGATCGAATAATTCAACATATGAGATTCAATTATAGAAATTGAAAAACTATTAAAGTAAAACTATAATACAATTCACATTTTAATATTTCATGGAACAAAAATTCTAATTTGACATGTTACATATCGATTGTTAACATACTTAGTCAAATAAGCCTAGAATGAGATTTTTTTTGTAATTTTCCCTTAGAATTAATATTTTATGAATAATTTAAAATATAGTAGTTAAATATTACTCCTTTAATTTATAATAATTTATTATAATATATGGAATAAAAAATTTATCCACTATAAATTTTATATAAATGAAGATAAGATCATTTGGAGGTAAAAATGGATATTTTTTAGAAATTTGTTTTTGTTTTAAAAGGCATAATGTCTACCCTTTTTAATTAATTAAAATAATATTTAATAATGAATTATTTAAATGAAATTTATATATAATATATCTATCTATATAAAATAAAAAAAAATATTTATTATCACATGTCATATAGTTAATATAATATCATTGTATGCTTGAAAAATACATTTATTGAGAAACCGATTTTCAACGAGTTTTTAGGGTGTATTTTTAAAATTAAATTTTTTAAAATTTGTGAGTTGAACTTGGTAAAATGGATTACATATTTGGAATCATTATAAATGATTTTATTTAATAATTTCAAGTTAATTTGTGGTCTTAATTAATAGTAAAAAACAGTTAAAATTAATTACCTAGGTGAATGTTAACACGAGTTTACTAGGAGGGGGGGTTTAAAACAAAATACAAGGGTATGTTTTTTCTATTAAACTTTTAAAAATACTAATGGATGGACATAGTTAAATGTTATCATATTTAAAATTTTAATATAATATAAATTGGAAGCATTTTTCTTGGAAATGACATTATTATTTTGTATTCTTCTAGGAAATTTTCAAGGGGTTTCCAAGAAGTTCCCCTCCCCCAATTATAAAAGAGAACCTTCTACCATCACTGATTCACAAATATTAATCCATTTAACTTAAAAGACCCTGAAAATATTTCTCCCCAAAATATTTATACACATTCTATAGATTCTGGTAATCCTAAAAGATCAAGCCTAGAGATCTTTAGAAGATATATAATGGTGATTTCTCTAAGAGAAGGTAATCATATTAACAAATATATTTATTATTATTTATTCTTTTAGCTCCTAAAATTATGTTTCAAATAAAACAATATAATAATACAAGTATATCCTATATAATCATATTTGATTTTGTTTATGTAATAATATTTATCCATCTCTTCTTCTGTCAAATGGTAAATAAATCCATCTATCTTGTATACAATAGAAAACTGCCTCTCAAACTGATGTAATTTGTTTCCATCACCGACTCACATGGATAGTTATAATTTTGGAAATAATTAATATATAAGATAAATATGACTTTATAAAAATTCTATAAAATTAATTTACCATTCAATTAATTTCCCATTCACCCATTAAGGGAAAGATATCGTCACTCATGTGTAGGTACGATCTACCATATCCACAAAGCGATGGGAATCATTTTTCATGTACAATATTCAAGAATGATTTTAAAAATTTATCTAATGATTAAATATTATATTTATGACATAAATAATATTATTTATATGACATAAATATATCCCATACACATGAATCATAACTTTCCTGATAAACATGCATGAGAAAATAAGGCAATTAACATGTAAAACAAGAGTAAAAATGAAATATTATTAATAAACGGGTGATACGATGTTATAAAAGAATCATATATGATATTATAATTATTAATATGGTTTTGTTAAAAATTAATAACATTTTTCAAGACATTATACATGATTTTAAATCTTTATCAACAAAGGATAAGCATGAGTTATGAGATTTCTAGTCTCTTTTATTTCTAGGATTCAAATTCAATTTTCACTACTTATTTATTTTGTGTGGTGTATATAGATACCTATTGATATGTTATATCATGAATCTCATTATTTTGATGATATTTACTCTTTAATTTTATGTTATTCTTTAATGCTGCTTATGATTCAAATATTTCCTATATGGTAAGGGATTTCGTGTTCAATTTACACACCTTTGAGATATATTTGTTTTTATGAACCTACTCACTTTTTTTGGGTATATATAATTCCCATTTTACTTATTAAAAAAGAATACCTATTTTCTCATGATGATTAATGTTACAATGTAAGTCTATTATTTCAGTGGGTTCCAATTTAAAAGTTACCAAAGAGGAAATAATTTATTTTACAATCTCACTTTCCTTTGAGATTGCATTAATTTTCATTAAAGAAATATTATCATTTATCATTAATAAGCTCTAAATTTTTTATATTCCATTGAAAATTTAAGGTATTTTTATATTCTATTACAAATTTCTTCTATTTGATACTTTATTCATGAAAATAAAAATTTAAATGAAAAATCAATTCTATGTCTCTTTAACATAGATATATTTTTCTTCAATGACTATTTTCTTGGAAATTGTTTTACAAAAGCCCTTTTATTTACTCAAATGATTTATTAAGTAAATTTTATGTTATCTTTAATTTTGAAAAGGTTTTTAAAGGAATATGTCTACTATTTTCTAAAATCATGTCTTCCACCTTCATTACAATGAGTCCAAATGAATTTGTTTAACATATAAGAAAAAAGAGAACTTCCCTATAGCTTTTCCTGTTTTATGAAATTTAGCTTCATCTACACACTTTCAATGGTTTTACAAATAAATATATTTTATGAAAGTTTCTTTTCATATTTCACTTCCTTTCCATTCATTCTTCCAAATGTCATGATTTTATTTCGAAAACAATTATCTTCCCGATGAACTGATGGTCACATCTCATCTATGATTAATTTTTTGATTGCTAATTTTATCTTGATATAATCACTTGTGATAAATTTTCATTATAAAATATATTTCTATCAAATATCCATTTTATTTTTATCATGTATATTTTCATTACCTAAACCATATAGAATTTCTACATATAGCGTTATTTTTAATGTTATTTGATTAACTAGGGAAATATTGATAAATATGTATACTTTACTCATTATAAATATTTATTAATAAGGTATATTGGTAGTGATTTAAATTGATAATTTGATATCTGAGAAATGTTTTGGAAATGTAGTGATGGGTGAAGGCCAAAATTATATATCCCCTTGATTTATCAATAAGTCTCTTGATATAAATCAGTTATAAAAATTAAATGGGTTTTTACTCATATTATTAAACTACCCTGGTGAAAGGTCTTTATGGTATATATATCATGATGCCTAAGATCTTAAAATCCAATATAAAAAATATCCATCATCAAAAATTCATATATTATTATCCAAAATATTTTTTCAATGAGATTATCCGTGGATGAATTTTTTTTCTTAATTTATTGATTAATTGGAATGTTTTTTCTTCTATATACCATACTGTATTGATTTTTACTTATCTAATCATGACAAGAAATTTATTTATTAATATAATGTGTTTTCAGTTATTTTCCATTCCATATTGATTATAAATTATTTTTTCTAAACATTTTAAACTATACGTAACCCTTACTGAGAATTTTAGATCACCCTTATTTTGTTTCCTTTCTCCAGTATATGTAGATGAATTCTTTGATTGAGTTTAAGGATAATGATGTTTTTCTGTTACTATGTTTTATATTTTATCTTCAATGTAAACTGGGTATCATATATGTTTCTGGTTCTCCATATCTACTAAATTGTTCATTTCTTCAGTATTTGACCCCTTTTATCTAAGAAAATGTAATAAATTAGACACCAGATCTAGGTTACTGGAGTCAGTGTTATTACATGTAGAGTTATAATTATTAAAAATAATTTATATTATGGATATAAAGATAAAAAAATACATATATATTAAAATCATTCTTCTTAAACTTTTGTATAAAGTAAAAAATAACCCATATAGAAAATATTGAAAAGATTCATGTTTAATATTTTGTAAAGAAAGTAAAAAATAGGTGAAAATGAAATTTATAAACCTTTGGAGTATAAATAAGATCATTATTATAACATTTAAAGGAACCTTGACATGAAAGAAAAAGAGTTAGAAGGAAAACATAAAAAAGTATTTTTAATAGAAAGTCACATACCTAGAATCACAAGTTATTTCATTCATATTCCCACCCTTATGAGTAATAATATTATATTAGTTGTATAATTTCTTAAGAAAATTTTCATTTTGATTCAATCATCAATATTCTATTTATTTAATTTATTAATTTATTTATTTTGTTACTAAAATTGTTAAGCTTACATTAGAAGTTTTGGGGTGGTTATGTCTATAACCTCAATATAACATTAGGTCATTGACTGTGATCAGGGGGTTCGAGATTCCATCATACCCAAAACATAAAATATATTATATTTATAATTTTTTATGGATTTAATATATTTTTACAATCATTCATATAAGGTGGTTATGAAAAATGAGACATATTTTTTAATAGAGGTGGTAGTTTTCATGTACACATGAGTGGCGTTTCTATTTTTCTAATGGGTAGAAAATTAATTTATTAGATAATATTTTCCATTTATATAATATTATATATGTTATAAAATTAATATTTATTCATTATTTCAATATTTTTTAGTATCCATGTGAGGTAGTAGTGAAAAAAAATCACATCAATTCAAGGAGGTGGTAGTCCAAAATTATGCACGAGTGACGTTAACATTTTCCAAAAGATGGAATGAAAAATGAAAGTAATAAATTATATTTAAAAAATGATAATAATATAAAATATATATATATATATATATATATATTCCTTAAATCCACCATAATAACCATACATGAAATGTTAGTGATGAAAAATGAAACACATCACTAGGTGGAGGTTGTTGTGCACATGTATGCATGGATGGTGTTTTGATTTGACATAATATAGAAAATGAGATGAAAAATAGTTGTTAAATCAAGATAATAAAACATTAATATGTATAATTTTTTGACAGCATTATGTTATATTTGTTATAATATATTTTAATGAGTTTGAAGAAGAAATAAATATGATATAGGTATATTAGGGCTTATACCTCATCCTAAGATATCTCCCATTGTCTTAGACCTTAATCCTCATGGAATTGATCTTTTGATAATTAAAAAAACCCATGGGAAGTGGTATGGGATTTTTTGAAGTTACATCAGAATAATTTTTTCAAGATAAGAGGCTTAAATCGTGTGATGAATTGATGAGAATATTCTCTTAATTTTTTAGTTGCTCGCATAGCCGATGCTAATTTGATTGGTTTCATTTAGAATTATTCTTTGAAACCTCTGTCCAAAATAGTCATCTCCCGGTTATATCATATCGAAAGACTATAAACTCTTTAAAATGAACCCTAAATGCCTCTTCCCCTCTATTCTTGTTAATACCAAGTTTTCCATGACCCTCTTTGGTCCAAAGGAGAATTGAGCTAATCAGGACACTCTATTAAATATATTTGATTTTTTGGATGGGTGTATCCTTATTATGAGACTATACACTGAGAATAATTAAAATAGGTCTTACGAAATTTAGGTCAATTTAGGAGTGGCCTCTAATTATTTACTTCTAACACCAACATCTACTTTCAGAGTCATGTTTAATGGTGAAGGTATGAAGGTACACAACTACTTTTAACTTCTTGGAGTAGAGTATCTAGTATGTTAGAAGGATCAAAAGGTACCTAAATCTTTATATAATGTTTCTAATGTGTTAGAAGAATCTTATCTGGAGACATCTGAGAGTGAATCAGAGATAGAAGCCTTATAGTTCTTTCTAGTGGATTCTGAGAATAAGAAGAAGGGTAAATTTGATCTGAGGGGATACCCGGTCAACAAAAGAAAGATATGTATGGAAAGTAAGGAATAATATATGTTTCCAAATCCAATGGTCACTGGTTTGGAAATGAAAAATCCAGCCACATTACAATTAAAATAGGGTAAAATATCTTGCGAGGTGTCCCCTGACAAGGTGGAGGAAATGTCTGAGTCCTTAGAGAGGGAAGATTACCCTGATTCCAAAATTATAGAGATCGATTTTAATGTGAGTGAGGAATTTTTATTTCCCCAATAGTTTATTTAAAGGATGAAATCAGAATTTGATAAATCTAGGAAGGATATTATGGAATAATTAAGAGAGTCAAGGATCTATGATCCAGATTTTTTATAGGAGGATTTGGATATAATTAATAATATAAAAGATCACCAGGGAATCAATGGGGATCTGGTAAGATGGTACCTCAGAAAATTTGATGTTTTATTTATGGATATATCCCACCATGCTTTTTTGGTTGATGAATATGTGTAGGTTTTCAACTTCTTATCAGACATTTAAAATGAGCACAATCAAAAAAATTATCATTTTGACATCAAAAATCTTGACTGGAAGTTTAGGTATTCCCTTGTTCTAAATGATTAGTGAATGTTTTGGTTATTTTATTATGTTTTTCTTTTAATGTGATATTTTTTTGTGGGTTCTCCATAAACTTTGAATGGGGTTCTTCTAAAATTAAATAAAAAATTAAATTTGAGTGATAATTGTGGGGAGTGGGAATCTTGTAAATAATTTAAACTTTTAAAAATATTAAATTTATTTCTCATGGTAAATTGGTATATAATATCCAAATTTAGTATAAAATATAGGTTAATTTCTAAATAACTTTAAAAAAATTAAATTTTCCCACGTTTTAGAGATATTTAATGCCTTATCTCCATGTTTAACACTACAAAAACCTATTTATTCTATACAAGGGTGATAAAGTCCTACTATGGAAACTATTCATAATGGAATAAGAAGAAATTGAACACATTACCAAATTTTAAACTATTTATTCCAAATAATAAATAACTTTTTCAAGATTTAATTTGTATAAATGGTAGAAATAAATTTCAATATAAGTTTAAAATACAGTATTCACTCTAAAATCAATATTGTCAAAAAAATATAAAAAATTAACCATAATTTAATTTTAATATGATGAAAAATTGAATTTAATTTTATCTATTTTAATCTATAAAATATAGTAATTTATTTTTTAAATAAAACTATATATCACATGAAAAATAATCTAGCTAGAAGAAAACCTTTTCTTTTATAACTATAAAATCATATAGATTTATTATATTATATATGAATCCATAAAATATATTTATGAAAATTAATAAGACATGAAATATAAATATTTATAACAATACATTTCTTTTTTTCATTCTTCCCCATTTTTAAAATTATATCCACACAATTTCATTCATTACTAATATAAGTGAGGGTATTTTTCATGCTTAACTTTTTTTGATTCACATGTTACTTCCTCTCTCATGAAGCGATTTGATAAAAAATTTACCAAGTGAATCACCTTATTAGTAAATAACTTCATTATTTAATCTAAAATCAGAACTTGTTTTTACTCAAAAAAAGTATTCTTTGCTAACTAAACAACCCTAGGACTAAAAACAAGAGATGCATCAGGTACGTACATTCCTTGAAATAAGACATGAAAAGAATCATGTACTTTAGATAAATTAAGAAGCATGACTACATAGATAAAAAATAAATCCCACTTTGTTCAATGTTTTATAGGATTGAAAAAATTATGGACTTAACCTACCCTTTTTTCCAAAATTCATGACACCATTCATTGGATATATCTTATGAATGACATTGTCACCAACATTATGTAAAAGACCATTTATCATTTTATCTACATAACTCTTCCTCATACTTTGAGATAGCCTAAAATTTTGAAGAATCATCTTAACTTTTTAACCATTTCTTATAGTTGTTATATCCCAAGTGTCTTTCTTTCACTAATATCATCCTAACATGTTAGATTCTGACAATTATTTCTGTATAATCCATCAAAATCTAAAATATATATATTATAATGAACACATTTTTTATAAGAAATATCTACTAATGAATTATAATAATCCCAACATCCTTGATAATCCAATGAGCATGATTTACAAATATTTTCTAATATATGAATCATTTTCTCTGACCGTCCATCATATTGTGGATAAAAAGATGTACTAAAATTTAATTGAGTACCCAATGACTTTTGAATTCATTTAAAATAATTATAGGTACATATTGGATCATGATCATATATAATAGATATAGGTACTCCCTGTAATATATTTATCTCCTTTAGATAATTTATAAAAAATTGATCTAAAGACATAATATATGAAATAGAATGAATATGTATATAATTGGTTAAATGATAAATGATGGCACAAATTTTATTATTATCATGAGATGTATTTGGTCATATCACCATGAAATCCATCAATATGTCCTCTTATTTCCATTTTGGTGCTAATAAAGGCTGAAAAATATCATTTAATACCTTTTTTCAACTTTAACCTATAAACAAGGCAAAGATTTTATGGTAAAATAAACAATGCCCTTATTCATTCATTCCGACCAATAATATTCTTCATGTTTACTCCACATCTCAATACCACCAAGATGAATAGAAATCAAAGAGCTATGAGCATCACAAAAACAATCCTTCTTCAATTGGTAATCTATTATATAATATAACCTCTTTCCAAATTTAATAAAACCATCTTTAAAAATATTAAAATAAATAAATTTTCCCTTGTTGAATAATTATAATCTTTATTGATAACCATAATCTTCCACTAGATCCTCCTTAATTCATTTTGAAAAATATGAAATCACTGATACTTGATCCAAAATAGAGGGTTTTTAAAAGAAAAATTCACAGAAAAATATTTATTAAATCATTAACAAATGTATCATGTTCCAAACATAAAATAGTTACTTTTTCATTATAATTTCAAATCATGGGATAAAATACCTTGTTTTATTTACCCTCAGAGTAGTAAATTTTGTAATCATAATCCTTTATCTCTTATAGCCATATTATCTTCATTATGTTCAATTATTTTTTAGTGAATACATTATTTAAAATTTTATAGCCAGTATATATTTCACATTGCAACATATATAAAATATGTCTCCAAATTTTTAATGAAAAAAATCAATGTTTCATGCTCAAGGTCTTGGGTGGCTTAATTTTTTTCATGTAATTTTTATTGAAACAAATTATATGAAATTACCCAATCATTTTGCATCTAGATAAAACCAACCCCCATCAATAAAGAAATATTCTAATCCCTAATACATTTATAGGTCTTGTAAACTGTTACACCACTTTAGTTTTTGTATCATCAATAGTTTTTCCATCTTAAGAAATATTATTTCTAAAGAAATAGGTCTATTGTAACCAAAATTAAGACCTTATAAATTTATCATAAAATTTATTTTATTTTATGATCTCTAAAACAACTGTTAAATGATTCTCATTATATTTATAAATTTTAGAGTATAGTGGAATATCATCGATAAACACATAAAAAAATTTATGTAAATACTCATTAAAAAATCTATTCAATGGATCAATTAATAAAAAATATGAATTTGTTAAACTGTAAAGAATAACCAAAAAATCTTACTTTCAATACATATTCTTTAACATCATCCTCAAAATTTACCCTTCATTCACCTTTAACTAATGGTATCTAGACCTTAGATCAATATTTAGAAATTAATACAGTACTTAGATATGAATAAAGAATTCATCCATATGATGGAAATGATAACTATTCTTAATAATGATGTTATTGAGTGATCTATAATCAATTAAAATGCTCATAGATTCATCCTTATTTTTAAAAAAAAATAGGATCACCCAAGTTGAATTTCTAGTTCAGACAAACACCTTATCAAGAAACTCCTGTAACTACTTTTTCAATTCTAATAAATCAACTAAACCCATTCGATGGGAGGTTCTGAAATCAAATTTGCATCAGAAAATATATCAATAATAAATTCAACCTCTTAAATATGAATAACACCAAAATAATATTCTTTAAATACATCCACATGTTTATTTACAACTAGAAAATCACTAATTTTAATAGTTTTTATATTTTATATAATATATGCAAGATAAATTTCATCCCCATTTGGAATAAATTTATCACATTCTTTATATATCATCAAGGTTATGAACTCATTATTATAGACAAATTTAAACTCACTCTAAGGATTAAATATGAGATCTTTTTCTCTGTAATCTATCTAAACATGGTAAAATGAATGGAAATCCATACCCAAAAAAATCAAAATCCATTAAGGGTAGGACAATAATATTATTAGGAAGAAAAACTCAATATATGATGATAATAAGATTTCCATAAACATATATTTACATAATAATTCCATCATGATTTTTTTCTAGAATTTCTATATTCATTTCTTACAGTGATATTTCTATTTTTGTAGAAAATTTATCAAAAATAAAAAATGTGTAGAACCTAAATTTAACTAGACATTAGATAAATAGAGTAATAAAGTAATGTACTTGTTACCATTTCATGTGAGGGTCCACAAATAGAAAATAAATTTTTAACACTTTTCTACTTGTAGTTCTAGTGACCACCACTGTTCATACCTTTCTTTAGGTGCACATTACCATAATGGATAATATCATTACAAATAAATGTTTCACTACCGGATTTTCATTAATTTTCTGACCAATACCATTGAACCTTTATTTGTAGTCAAAAGCTAATTGTCCCATATTTCCACATTGGTTATAATTCATGATTCCTATATAACATTCCTTATAACACTTTACCACACTTATTCTGAGAGGTTAAATGAACTTTCTTCTCATCAGGCTTCTTTGATAAATGATTCCTCATTGCTTTCCACAAGGATCACCTCATATACTTATTGTTGTAAAATCACAAAAAGTCCATCTTGAAATTATTAGTACAAAAAACAATTTCCACATAACATTCTAACTTATGAGGGAATATATCCCTTTCTAAACTTAGCTAAAATCCTAAGTAAAATAATTCGATTTTATTATCATAGTCCAAAAATTACATTTGATGCATACCTAAAAAATATAGTAAAATTAGATTCATATGTGGAAAATAATTCCTCATTCCTTTTCTTAGAATCATTAAATTACCTTTTTATTATATGTCAAATTACATTAGTAAAATGCTTTTGAATGAATATATCTTTAAATACTATCCACTATAGGGAATAAATTTCTTCCATTTATTTGGTGTTCCTAATCAAAAATACCATCAATCGACTTCAAATTAAAAAAGATAAATGATAAGGGTTACTTTCTAATTTTATAAACATCTTATAACTTCAAATTTCTTATACAAGGCATTAATATATACTCATCTTTCACTGTGTCTGAGGATCCAAAAGAAATCAGGGGTATTGTTTAATGAAAAACACTAATATCAACATATTCTTGTATGGAGAATGTGGTCACTCCATTTTATTCGTACCTCCATTAATATAAAATTCCAACTGATTTATCATATCTATAAAATTCTCTATTCCAGTTACAAAAATTTCAAGTTGGTTGTTTAGAAGGATATTAACCTCTTGATGCATTTCTACCTTAGACACCCCATTTACTTTATGGAAAAAAATTATAAATTAGCATTGATTAGATGAAGAAATATGGATATCCTCAAAATATAACTCATAATAATATGAACATAAATTATAATATCATAATAGTTTATGTTAAAATAATATTAACTTTTAAAGTTATCTAAACCCATGATCTGATACATACTATGAAAATCCTCACATGACAATAATAAAAATTACATTATTTATGGAAGATGCTTCATTACTTATATCCCAGAGGCATTTTTAGGCTGATAGTTTTGGAGAATTTGGAAATCTGTTACATTTCAAAGTGAGACATTAATATAATGTCAATTTTTCCATCAGCAATATTTCATTATAAAGGCACACTTGATACATTCAAAAAAACACACATACCGAGATATATGAATTTATTCGAATTCATACTCATCATTAAGTCCCTTGATATTTTTAATCATGGTATGAGGAAAAACAATCTTAGTAAGGGTTATAAAATAAAAAACCCTCCAGTCCCATTATAAAACTAAAAATATATATGAATGTTTTCCTTTAAAAAAAGCATTGAGCACAAATTTAAATCTTACTTTTCATGAAAATATAATTTCTCATTAGTTTTCATAAAACATTTAACAATAAATTATAAAGTGAAAATCATAATCATGATGGTTTCCTGGAAAACACGAAAAATCATGAATACCTTTCCTTGGAAACAATCCGTTATCCTTTTAAAATTCTATAAAAATCTATTTAAAACATAAAATTACATACTTAGATTTTTTTTAAATTAATGGTTCCCATAAAAAACCATTATAGAATATAATTTTGGCACCTAGGTAAATTTTCCTTTCATTTACCCTTATAAGAACCCTTATAGTGGAATAATAAATTCCCAAGTCTCTTAAAAGTAAATTATCATCGGTAAATTCCATAAATTTACCCAATGAATTGGAGAGCCATATTGGGCTCACTAATTATTAGATCTATATCAGGATCACCCATAATTATTGAAAAAATTACAATAACCATAGAATTAATAAAAGACATATATATTTCATTTTAATAATTAAACACATATGAATTTTCATCCAAGAACATAAGAAATAAAACTTTTACTAATCTCTTAAAAATAAAAATAAATTTTCATTTCTATAGAGAAAATATTTAAAATAATAATTTCAAGAATATTGGGAATTGAATATTCTAACTATCTTAATTTTTAGATGAATCAAGAAAATGAAAAATGTCTATTATTTTGGGAAATCGTTGTAAATATGTATATATTAAACAAAAAACTTTTTTCCACTTTTGTAAAAAATAAAAAATAAACTATAAAAAAAATATAAAAAAGATTCATTTTTATCATTTAAAAATAAAGTAAACAGTAGACCAAAATAAAATTTATAAAAAATTTAAGGATAAATATTGGAATTATTAAAACATGTTAAAAACATCGACATTTAAGAAATAATGATGGGAGAAAATTTTAAAACATGATTTTTAAAAGAATGTCTCTTAATTTGAGTCTTAAATCAATTCATTATTGTATATATACTAACGACTAATAAAATTATATTATTTTTATAATTAATTAAAAACATTTTTCATGTTCATTACACTATCATTATTCCATTTCCTTCATTTATTAAAATATTTATTAGTTACAAAATGGTTAAATTTACATTGGTTATTTTGGGGTCATTAAATTTATTATCTCAAAATAACCTTGGTGTATTGACAATGGTAAAAGAGTTCATGGTTTCATAATATGAATAATATTAAAAAAATTATAGTTTTATTTTTTTTTCATTCATCATGTTTTTATAATCATATATACAATTTTTTCATGAAAAATAATATACATCATTTCACGGAGGTGGTAATCTGCATATGTACATGATTTATGTTTCCATTTTTATAATGGGTTGATAAGAAATAAATTAGACAATATTTTAATCATTAAAAATATTAATTATGTTATACATATCACATTTATTCATTATTTCCTTCCTTAGAACTATCCATGTGATATGGTAAAGAAAAACAAATATCATCACTTTGTGGAGGTGGTAGTCCACACGTATGCACGTGTGATGTTATAATTTAATAATGGATTTAAGGAAAAGAATTTAAGTAAAATACTATCCTTATAAAATAATAATAATTTCATAAATATCATATATATACTGTATATACATCATAATAACCATCCATGAATTCTTAAAAATCAATAATTAAAGACATTGATTCGTGGAGGTGGTAGTCCACACGTACGTAGGAGCGACATTTTTATTTCTAGTTAGATAGAAAATGATATGTAAAAGAGTTTTTATATCTACATAATAAAATTTAATTACATATAATATACTTATTTCATTATTTTATAGTGGTTATAACATATTTTATGGAGATAGGAGAAGAAAAAAATTGAAATCTAGGCTGATACCTACTACTTAGATACCTCAGTTTGGATTACAACTTAAACCATCTAGTATTGGAATTTTGAGAGTACGAGAATCTGTAGAATATGTTATGGGGTGTTTTAAAGTACTTTTTGTAAATATTGATCAAGTTATACGGAAAAAAGTGTATAAATAAGTGAGGAAAGGAAGTGCCCTTTTATAAGTGAGGGGAGTGACATTATAGTAAATAATTTAAAAATTTAAGTATAATAGATGTATATATCAAGGTCAAGTGGAACTAAATGTAAAAATTTAGAAGAAATGATGTTTTATGGTCAAAATAATATCAAAAATCACATTTAGAAAATATTTAGATAAATTTTGTGCCTTAACTCATTGTTTAACCTTAATTAACCTTTTAACGTTTATAGGGGCGATAAAGTTTTACATGGTAGCTATTCATAATGAAAAAAAAGTGAAAAATTTATAAAAATTTATAATATTAATTTGAAACATGAAATCCAAATTTCAATATTCAATCTGTAGAATTTTGAAAAATTAATTTTAAAATAAGTGTGTTAAAATCGATGATTTGTTTTAAAAAATGTGTTATTATGCCAAAAAAATATTTTTTACAAAAAATAAGAGTAATAAAAATTCCAATGGAATTAGTTAGATTATGTTTAGTAAATTTGGAATAATTTTATATTAAAACCATTACAAAAACCAATAGGATTTATTTTTAATGAAATTACAGTTAATAAAAATGTAGTATTTTCCAATATTTACTGAAAAAATCAATATTTTCAAAAGATATGAAAAAATGACCTTAATATAATTTCCATACGATAAATTAATAAATTAATTTAATTTTATCAAATTTAAACTCTAAAATTTATATATTTAATTATTAAATAAAACCATATATCTCCGTAATGAAATTTCAGAAAGAATAAAACCATTTATTTTCCTACTAAAAATGAATATAAGATTATCATATTATATATAAATACATAAAATATATTTATTAATATTAATAATACATTAAATTGTTTAATTATTATAATTACATTGGTTGTAAAAATGTTTTATTTGAAATTTTTTTCTTTTTTACAAGGAGAAGCAATGTTATGTAAGGAATTTCTGCAATGTAAGAGGACTATATATGATTTAATGAGTTAGGACGAATTTAATTGATAGGAAAACATGGGTGCATATTATGTAAAAAAATATAAATAATTATGGATATGGTCAACAATTTAGTCTTGGAGTAGAGGTAAGTATATTAAGGTACAATGGGTGTAATTCCACATATGATAAATAAAAAAACAGAGTTTAGCATTATTTTAAAAAATATATCTTAGACCTGGAATGGACTGATTTAGAAGAATGAAGTGAATTAGTGTTGAAAAAAAATTATGAAAAGCTATTACAATCTAGAACATAATTATAATTACATTTAGGTATTTCTAATCATATGATGATATTGAATAATGTGTAGTATTTTATTTGGATGAGGTATTTAGCTCAAGTTACTGCCATGGAGATAATGATTATTGATAGATACCACATGTCTAAGTATTTTGTGAATTTGATAGGATGTGGGTTTTATTTAAACCTTTTATGAGTCTTTAAAAATATTTCCCCTTATTATATAGTAAACATATTTCTTGAAAATGGCTTATGAAATAGAGATAACTCAATAATAGTGAACCGTGATGATGAATTCTCACGTTTATTTGGAAACAAATGGCAAAACCAATTATGGTGAAGAGCTAGTGGTGGTATGGGCTAACTAGATACAAGGTAAGGGACTGTTGGATACATAAAATCCTCTATAATGGTATTTTTTATTTCATTTAATTAAAATAATATTTTTAAAATCTATAATAAATGAGTTTTTACTCACTTTTACCCAGATAAACCCACTTAACCCAAAATGTATCTTTAGGAGGTTTATCACCCACTACTCTGATCCTTGACCAATTCACTATATGTTTACTATTTTGGTTCACTAGAGGTGAGGCTAATACACCAAGATGGACTTATTCTGAAGTTTCTCAAATTTTTTTGTTTCATTCATGTGAAATCCTTTTTGGGGTGCGTTTTATATGTTTTTATAATTACAATTTATATAGTTTAATTAGATGACAATACTCGACATGTGGGTTACTATAATATCAGGTAAGGGGTTCCTAAATTTCCTCTAATTTTTTATAAATGTTATCTTTGTTTTGTTATGGTGGGGTCTAGTTGGATAAGTTGAATAATATAAAAATGTAACGAAATCATTTCCATGGAACTTGAGATGTACCAGGGTGCTATAGGGTTTTCGTAGTGATTAAAGAAATTGATGATGAGTATTAGGTGTTTAAAAAAAATATTTTGTTAAAGTGGGGGAATGATGTGGGATTTATCCACTAGATGGTTTATGTAGGTGGAATAAGTGGGTATCAACATTGGCATGGTTTTCAGAAGGACATCGTGAGTTTTGGGTGGCCATTTTTCACATGCAACAACCATGAGAGGTGAGTGAGATAGAATGTGAATTGGTTTGAGAGTGGAATTTGGTTTTTTTAATGGCTACGAGAGCTAGATAATGATACTAACATGTCCTCAATTTTTTGGCATGTAATTTCATGGTTGTGTGGGACTCATTATTTAGATGTAGGGTGATACTAATTCAACATGGATATGTGGGGTGAATATGGTCACTAGATATATGGTGATATAATTATACTATTGTTATGATTATAGGAAGGTGAGGATGGCACACACCATTACAGATGGTGTTTTTGGATTATGTACATTTAATATGACTGGGTAACTAGGATACAAGGGTTGTGGTAGGATCCTCTATAATGTTGCAACACTATGGTGATGATGTTGATCATTATACTTGTGAAGCATTTCTCTACAGATATTTTGCATGGATTGAGGAGGTGTTTTGAAAGTGGATGAATTGGGGTCATTAATCCAATAATTTAAAGGGGTGACACCCATTGTTGGTAATGTGGTTGTTAGGATTTGGTAGTGGGAATATAACCAAATGAATAAGAGCTACATTAACCTAAGATATTTAGTGGTTATAACATCACCACACTATGAAACTAACTTTTGGTACATATCGTGTTGACTTATTGTTGTTGTTGATGTGACATGTTATAGTGGAGGACTATTTGGAACTCCATGTGTTTTTATACTATGGGTAAATCATCCCAATATAGAATTATCCAAAGTAGATTGTTCGATTAATCCAGGTGAAAATATAATAACATATGTTTTGCGGGATTGGTATGGTTGATTGTTGCTTTTCATTTCATATTAAACATGAACATATATTCTATTTGATCTATTTAGGGGTAAATTGGTTATGACATACTGATTTCATACTCACACCCTATATAAGCATGTCATTGTGCCCAAATTTATCATTTTTATCATAGGATAGTGTTTGACCATGAGACATGAGTTTATGTTGGTTATTGATGGTTTATAGTGCATGTTAGAGTCATTGTTGATATTAGATATTGTACTAAGTGGATCCCGATTTCCAGTTACTTGGTCTCCAATGATCTTTATTTTTTAGTCTAATATATGGGATTGACCCGAATTAAGTAATATTTTATATTATGCATACTTATTTTACCATTCTGTATTCCTTTTGGTATTGAAATAGTTATTCAATTATATAAATTAAGTAGTGTTTTTGTTGTTATATGATGATATTTTTAGTTTTTTTATTTACATTGTCATGAGAGTATAGTATCCCCACATTACCTTTAGACCCTCATTACTAGTTGAAGACCTATAGTATACAGGGAGGCATGCCTGAGGTCATGTGGTGACACTTGACTTAGAGTTTCTTAGAAAAAATGGGCCTATGAAATTATATAGATCATTTTCATTTATGAGTCCTATAGTTTACAAGGAGGCACAAAATGAATTCCATGGTTAATCATACAGAATAAGTTGTTGCACCTTTCAAAAACTCAAGATGACTATATATGGTTATTTATGATATGTTAAATATACCATTAATATGATGATATATAAACTAACTATAAAATAATTGTTAACTAGATATGAAATACTTAAAAATATAAGTAGAACCAAATTTCTATGAATCAATAACAATTCAGTTTTTATTGTGTAAGATTGAAAATTTTACTTTCATATTGAAAACATGATATAAAAGGTTGGTGTAATTATATAAAAGTGAAGTAGTTATAGAAAGAGAACAATAGGATATACTATTTAGTGGGTTTATAAATCATAAAAAACTAAGAAAATTAGTTTGAATTACCACAAATATTATTTATCTGTTGGATATTAGGGATAATCAAAGGTGGATGAACATAAAATATGTCATTATTTTATAGATATATGATGATAATAAATTAAAATCATGGTGCTAATATAGGGAAAATGTCATTAAAATTTGAGATATAGAATTATAATGAAGAACATATAGGAAACACACCATGGTTTTAGTGGACACATCATTGCTTTTGGTCAGTCGAAAATATCTATTAATATCACCTATCATCGATGAAAAAGTAGATTTATAATGACCGATAAATTTTATAGGACTTATTCAGAGTATAAATATTATGAATTTACTATTGTTAGGATATATAATGGGCCTTCCCCAAATTAAAAATGAATTTATTCAGGGATTTTTTTGAAGACGTAGTGGGGTAAACATAATTTTTATGAGAGTTATTAATGAATGGCGATTCATTTATTAGATTATTTTATAATTAATGATGATTTTTTAGTTTTATACATTAATTTATTTTAAAATCTCTTATTTAATGAATTGGTATTAACACTTATTGATTAAAGGATATCTTTTAACATATAAACTAGTTTATTTGAGTTTTCCTTGGTCATAAAATGATCTTGGGTATCTATGTTGAAAAATAATTTTTTAACCACATGATTATTTGATCAATCAAAGAACATAATCACAAGGGAAGATTCATTTAAAAATTAGAGTGAAAATATAATATCACATGTTTATTTAGTTTTCATTCCATTTAAATATAATTATTCACTATAGTTATTGAAATTCTAAGTATGTTTTATTCTAGATGTATAGTTCTTATCAATTTTTATTTTGAAATATTTTTTAATTAATTATGAGACATTTGTAGTAATTTTAAATAAATATAATTTAATTATTTATCCTAAAATTTAAATCGAAGTATTATTATGAGGATCACTAGTAATATATGGGATTAACCTCAAATTATTTACTTTACTACACCTTTGTAGTTAGAGTTATAAGTGATTATAAAACTTTATCTGCTTGGATTTGTAGTTTGAATTAATTAGGACTTATAGTTAGTCAATTGGAGTGCTTTGAGCTATCCATAAAGGCCATATTCAAGCTATTTGTCCAAGTGAGTTGAATGAGTGCCTATCTAAAAATATATTGGTATATCAATTATTTTTTTGAGAAGATCCTTTAGAGATATAGAAAGGGGTTTTATTTCTACCCAAGAATCATATTTTTAGAATAGAGTAGTAATGAATGGATCATTTTATTAGGGATATATTTATTAGGTTATTTGTAATTTTTTTATTCAATATCATGAAGTGGAATTTGAGTAATTAGTGGATAAAGTTAACACAAATGATAGTGAGGGATATTCTTTAATTTTAGGAACGATACTAGTCATTTATAATATAGATAATGTTATTTTTCATGCCGGTAAATATAATAAATTAATTTATATTTTTTAATGATTTGGTCTTGAATATAGAATTATTAAATAGGGAGATAAATGTTATACTTAATTGAAGAAAAATATAGATAAGATTAAAAATTTTCAATCTTATAGAATTTTTTTAGTTGTTTTTTACATCGTTTTGAGTTACTTATCAATAGAGTATTGACTTTTGACATTATAATAGGTATTTATCAATTAACTCATTTATGATAATGTATTTATATCCATTAAATATAAGTGAAATTTTATACTCTAATCAATAAATATCATAAATTCATTGGTCAATGATATTTTCAAGATGTTTAGGAAAAGAGTTTTCATAAATTTACTAGGAATGTCACATAATAGATAATAGAGATAGTGTTTAGAGTAGTAAAGGTATTAGTGGTTATTTGTTTTACCTTTTTTTGATCATTTTATGTATTTATTAATTAAATTTTTCTCAAGTATAACTCTAGAGAGAGTGGTGGAATTTACAATTGAATTTGTACATGGTTGTAATCCACTATCAATTCATTCTTATTGTATGGTTGTATATAAGTTGTGATGATGTAAAATATGGCTTGAGAATATCTAATCATAGTTCTTCATCAAGTATATTATTTTTTTGTGTGGTACTCTTGAACCATTTGTTATGAAAAACTGGTGACTTTAATAAAAAACCAATTATTTCAGAAAAGTGATTTGTTTGATTAATTAAGGAAACATTATTATTAATTAATATAGATTTATTGGATGGATATAAATAAATTTTGGTGGGTTATAAGGATTTTCTAAAAATAATATTTATGAGCCTATATAACCAAAATATATTTTTTGTGATGCTTGTCGGATTGAAAAAAACTATTTCTATTTTCATGACATTGATAAGAAATATATTTCATCATAATATTGATTTATTGTTCATATTTTTAATGATTTTATTCTTGTATATAATGATCACAAGATTTAAAATGTTATAATATATTATTTATCATGAAAATATTATAGAATCATAGGTTTTATACTATGCTTCCTAAGTGCTATTTTAAGATTATGGAGGTTAAATTTTTTTGTTCCTATGGTATGGGAATTTTGAATTTCAATAGTTCCTGAGTTGGTTCTGATAGTGTAGCTATGGAGAGTTATAAAAAATGGAATCAAGATATGAAAATTTGAAGGACTTTAAATATCACCAAGAATTCATTTAAGAGTTATCTTGAATATTTGTCTAAATATAAGCTTTGATTAATGAAAGAGGGAATTTATTATAGAATATCCCATGTGTGTATAAGTTTTATGAATTTAATAGGAATATAACTTCATATTCAATTCATATCATAATAGATCTTGAAAAAATAGATAAATTTTTCTTGGGCACAATATAAGAGATCTGGCGCATGAGAAACAATATAAATTCTTCAACTTCTTTAGATATCTCCTAAAAAATATATGAGTTACAAACCTATAATCTAGGATATAGGATCATCACATATAATTTATAATTAATTTATTAAATATAATAATTAATTTGTGTTTTAATTCTTTCTTTTCTATTTAATTGGTTTACCCATTTACATTACAAAATTATTGTATTATGGTTTTCAATTATAAAATTCATTTAGCAGTGATCCACACACGAAAAATAAATCTTTTAATGTGATTTAAAAAATTATCAATTTTTAATATGTAATATTACAATTATTGCATCATTCATCATTGTTCACCACAATAATTAATTCAATATAGAAGGATTCTTTTTCTTCTCGCTAGAGTCGAAGGAGTGGAAGAGGTGAATATATATATATATCATTATTTATTTATTCTTGAGAGAATTCAAGAGGAAAAATATTTTGGTATCAGAAAGATTATATCTTGAATTAAGTGTACCCGACATTCTAATTATTAGAATAACCATAAGAAATGACATAATCATATATTTAAAAGTCTAGTTTTTGGTTGGAAGTTGTATAAAGTACCTAGACTAATAACATAATTAATAGAGAGCCCCATGTATGAATAATAAGAATATATTATTCAATTGACATGATCTAAACTCATAGATAAATAAATATCCTAAAATGATATTCAATATGTCATTCCTAACCGGACCCAAAACATGGTACGTACACCCTCCTTGGTATTTATCAAACCTTTCACAATGAATATTTATTTTATTAAATTAATATCATTATATTGATCACCAATAAATGAATAAATATTATATTAACTAAAACAGTGAAGAAATATTTAATGAATATTCAACTCATATATATTACATCAAATAACTAATGGCTGAGTATTTGTGAAGAAAAAAATGAATAATTACGAATCCATGTACATGAATAATATTTAAGAAACAATATAAATGCATATATAATTTAAAAAAATGTTCTTGATATACTTTTTGTGTGACCCTATATGATTATTTCTTAGAAAAAATAGTCTAAGATTTCCTACAGTCCAATGTTAGCATCTTGAAACATTCAAAGAAATCCATATAGATAGAAGTTTAGTATCATGATAATAATAAAAGCATATGAATATACACTAGGTAACATAATCCACTTTTCTCAATATCACTAATCAAGTTGGTTTCATATTTGTGTCATCATCTTATGTTTTTGATGCCGCTTCTTTGACTTTCTAAAAATAAACTTGGTGATAAAATTCAATGGACATAGAAATAATCAGGTAGTTTCATTCCCTTAAATGGGCCTAATATATCAAATTCCATTAAATAATAGAAGTGTAAAATAATTCCTTATATTATTCATTAATGTAATAAAAATCATGAACCACCAAATATATCTTACCTCTCTGTATGGAAAACTCTAATATTATTGTGGGTTGTTCTTCAGTGGAATCTCACACCTCATGTATGAAGATGATATGATTATTTTTCCCAATATTAGTAGATGATTTTTTTCATCAAAATTATTTTTTTAAGAATACTATAAATGGAGTTTTTAACTCATCATATACAAGGCCCCAACCTTAAACATTACTTAATCTTGAGTTACTTCAAGAATACACATTGAGGATCTTTTCAGGTTTAATGTTTTAGATAATTAGATCATAAAACGTGCATTACATTCCACATTTAAACAAAGTGGTTACATAAAAGATAGTACTCATTTCTCCCATCAACGAAATCATATTTAAAATAAAACATGGATTATTTCTTGACACTTCCTTGACACTATCATCACATCATGTACCTTTCCCTTGACCTGTGAAAAACATTTCAAAAACTTGGGATGAGCATAAAAATCTCAGTAAGGGATATAAAAGTACGAAATGAAAACATTAGTCCATGCATGGAATCATACTTTACTCATAAAACATAATCACATACCTCATAAAATCATGAATAAATAATAGAAATCATAAAATATAAAGGTAACTTGAGGCATTCATAGCATTCTTACGTAGGGAGTAACCCTCATGGTTACGTTTGGAATACCCATCACAGTATATTCCCTAAATCTCTTCGGAGAAACCTTAACATTTAACTCATTCGCATTACCCAATGCATTGGAGAGCTATATCGGGCTCACCTGCTCTTAGTTTATCATGGAACCACCCGTCTTCATACCAATGCCCAAGAACCATAACATAATCGTATCACATAAAACATGCATAAAGGAAACATAACATTTCCACATTTCAATCACAAGAGATCAATACAAAACATTGATATAAATTAAACATTGTGAAAACCATTTTCAATACCAGAATAAATGAAAAGTAAAACATGGTATTTATTTTTCATTCAAAAAAAGTTATGGCTTGTAGAGGAAGCTGAAACTCAAATAATGGTCACGGCGGCGGAGAAGTCGTTGTCGCCGCATACGTACGACAAAAAAAACATTCCATTTTGTCATTTAGTAAATGCTTCATATAAAAATATTCCTTTTGAATAAACATAAATTTCAAAGGGGTTTATACACCGTATAAAATAAAGTTGTGTATAAAACAAAATATGCCTCAATGAAATGAGATTGAGACGATGTCCCTTACCTCGTGTCCGACATGACTCGATTGCTCTTTAATCTCCTGAATAATAAAATAAAGTTAATTTATACTTGCTTAAGAACCTTTTTCAAGTTTATTATTCCTTTTATATAACTTATTTCCATGTTATAAATGTTATGTAATCATTTAATTTAATAAAGTTCGTTTTGTCGATATTTGGTACTTAAGTCAAAAATGGACTTCTTACAATTACATGTTGTTTATGTGGTCAAAGGTTCATTATATCCAGAATGATATTCATGATTTGGATATCATATATTTCATATATACCCAGAATACACATGTATTTATAATAGTACATAACATTTAGAGGTAAGAAATTAAATGCACTGTTCATGGAGACGGTAAGCCGTACGTACGCATGAGCGGTACTTTCATTTCTATTTCGTATTTAATGGAGTGAAATAATAATGATAAAAGGGTATATTATAATTCCAGTATAACATCATATATAATAACATTAACTCCATCCTTTATACGTCCCACATATGGCATTAACGAATCAAATCACTTTGAGGGGGCAGTAGACCGCACTTCCTAAAATGAAATTATCATGTTTACCCACAATGGAAACCATAAAGGTATGACAAAAATGAAAAATACAGAAGCATAAGGAAAACATAAACATAATATATATCATATATAAATATAGTGACATCTTAATGGCCACCATGAAAGGTATTAAAATAATATTGAACAATCATCGTTTCGTGAGGCAGAAATTCACCATCCACAGAAACATTATGTTCTTTAACCATTAGACGAAGGTGTGTGTAAGTGTAGCTCGAATCCTTCACATAAAAAAATCCTAGTATATTTAATATACTGGTTTTTTTACAAAAGAAAGTAATAGAAAGAGTTTAGGGGGTTAGAGAAGCAAAATAAAACATAAGAACACAAGAGAAGACACTACCTTTAAATCGGGTAACTTTTTTTGATTTGAGCTCAAAGGCTTCCTTGGGAAGACTTATGCCCAAAGTGAGGATTCTAGGAGTAATAGATGGATGTGGAGAGACAAAATGGGTAGGGTTTGGCCGAGCCAAAGGCTTGAGAGGTGTGGGTAAGGTGGTAGAGGTGGGGGACTTTTATAAGAGGAGAGGAGGGGCACTCTTGGAAAGTTATAAAAGGTTACTTTATTATATTTTTTTTCGGATTTTAAAGTTCCCAAAATAATATATTTCCAGGATAAAGTGATAAGAGTTCTAAATCCACCCATACAATAGGTTTTTTACAAGTGTAGGTCTTAGATTTTACATTATCGTTTCATTTTATTTAAATCGTTAAATAATGAGATAATCACTGCATCATCATGGTTTCATAAATAATTTAATTTATTTAATGTCTAAAAATTATAAAAAAAATATCATGATGTAGGAAATAGTTTTATATTTCTAATGAATATTTATAGTCAAAATTATGACTTGTATAACCCCATTTACAAATTGTTTTAGTAAAACAACACATGTTTGTGACATTTTTATTTTAACATTAAATAAAATGTTATTAATCTCATTTTCCTACCAAAGTGGATCCATGGGGTCCCCAAGTTGACCCATGGATTTTCTTGGTCGTCCATGACACATCCAATAAGGGTAGGACATGTGTCAATGTCATTTCATATTATTAAAACATTATTTTTACCTTAAATTATACTAATTACCTCTAATCACAATTAAAAACTTAAAAGTTACTATTCACCAAAAATTATTTTTATCCCATTGAACCACATTTTACTTCTTAATGACAACCATGTATGTCGGATTTTTGAAATTCATAACAAAGAGGTGGTAAAATTTCATTTAAACGAAAAATCAGTTTTTTAAGTACCACTTAGTGGTTTCACTATTCATTAAAAATTGAAGTTTTTCAGAAAAATACCAAAACTTCACCCTAAGATATATTTGATATTACAAATTCAAAAATGATGTCTATTTTAAAAAATTCAAATCATATAGGTTACATTAAATAATTTAATAATTAAATCCCGCTGTCAGAACAAATAGCGTGTTTTATGAAATAATATATATCAAAAGATTGACACTAGTTTAAGTCCAATTTCAAAGTGAAATTAATTCCAACGACCCCTATTGGATTCAATGGTAAAAATATATTCTAATTTCAATTTAAAACCAGTTCAAAATATAATCTAATCATATAAATAAATTAGATTAAAAATAGGTTTTGAATTAAAATACAACATTTTTCACTATTCATTAAAAAATAAACTTTATCGGAAAAATACCAAAAATTTACACAAAGTAAATTTTGATGTCCCGATTCTAAAGAAGAATTTTATTTGGTCAAAAATAATGTATAAGAGTGACCAAAACTATATTTAAATAGGGTTCTCCATCAAAAGGCGATAAGTGGACCTTTAGTGAAAATTAGAGTATATATGCCTAAAATTGAATTCTTTTTGTATTTTAAGCCTTTATCCTTTATTGGATAAATGTAAAAACATTTAACAAACATATATAATCATATTTTAGATATTTCTATTCATTCCCGCCAATACAACGGCTACGTGTTAACTACCATTTAAAATAATATTATTTTATTACTAGTGTGCAACGTAATATTTCAAAGAAACTCTTTATTGCGTATTTGGTATGCTATCGAACATAGCAACCCCTTTAAAGTAAAATTAATATTTAATTCATAAATATTAATAAATATGAAAATGTTTTATTCTTTATTTACCTGGGATGTTACATCCTTCCCCCCTTTTGTGAATTGCGTCCTCACAATTTTATTCACTTATCAAAATAAGTGGGGGGTATTTATCCCTCATAGCATTTTCAGATTCCCATGTTGCCTCTTCAATCATATGGTTTTTCCACAAAACCTTTACCTGAATAATTACCTTATTTCTCAACACTTGCTCTCTTCGGTCAAGAATCTGGACTGGTTGTTCTTCATAAAAGAGATTCTCTTCCAACTGAACTACCTCTGTGCTCAAAACATGAGATGGATCTGGCATATACTTTCTCAACATCGAAACATGAAAAAAATTGTGTACCTGAGATAAACTTGGAGGTAAAGCCACTCGGTAAGCAACTGATCCAACTTTCTACAGAATTTCATATTGTCCAATGAACCTTGGAGTCAGATTTCCTTTCTTACTGAATCACATCTTACTTTTCCATGGTGAAACCATGAGAAAAACATGATCACCTACCTCAAAATATAGATCCTTCCTCCGTTTATCCGTATAACTCTTCTACCTGCTCTGAGCTTTTCTCATGTGTTTCTGAATCAACTGAACTTTTTCTGCCATCTCTTCTACCAATTCTGGTCCCATCAGCTTCCTTTCACCCACTTCATCTCAAAAAGATGTAGTTCGACACCGTTTACCATATAATGCCTCAAATGGAGCCATCTGTATGCTAGAATGAAAACTGTTATTATATGAAAATTCAACCAAAGAAAGATGTTGTTTCCAACTTCCCTGATAATCCATCGAACAAGCACGTAGCATATCCTCCAAAGTCTGAATCGTTCTTTCTGACTACCCATCTGATTGAGGATGAAAAGCAGTACTGAAATTTAATTCAGCACCCAACGACTTCTGAAGGCCTTTACAAAAGTTAGAAGTAAACCTGGGATCACGATTAGATACAATGGAGAGAGGAACTCCATATAAGCTGACTATCTATTTAGGATACAAATAGTAAAGTTGATCTAGAGAGAAAGTATCTCGAATAGGAAGGAAATGAGTAGATTTAGTCAAGCGATCAACAATAACCTAGATTGCATTATTACCTCCAGACGTCTTCGGTAATCCCACAAAAACGTCCATGGATATATTTTCCTATTTCCACTCTGGAACTGGTAAAGGCTGAAGCATCCCTTTCGATAACTTCCGCTCTGCTTTAACCTACTGAAAAGTCAGACACTTCACAGTAAAATCAGCAATATCTCTTTTTATTCTGTCCCACCAGTAATACTCCCGAAGATCTCTATACATATTAGTACTGGCTGGATGAACTGAAAACGAAGAAATATGAGCTTCACATAACAAATCTCTCTTCAACTATGAATCACAAGGCACACACAATCTCTTACCAAATCTCAAAACACAATCATTATCAATGTTGAATTCAGTCAACTTACCCTTCTGAACCAGCTCTACCTTTTTCTGCAACTCACTGTCTTGATTATGTGCTTGATTAATTATGTCTGATAGAGATGATCTCACTGATACCTGAAACAAAACAGAATAAATTCCTGCACCAACAACTTCTATGTCAAATTTCATCAAATCCTTAACCAAAGGATCACGTTCCAACCGCCAACATTGTTAATGAAGCATTAATTTTTCGACTCAAAGCATCAGCCACTTTATTTGCTTTTCCCAGATGGTAATGAATTGTACAATAATAATCCTTGATTAATTCTATCCATCTTCTCTGTCTCATGTTAAATTCTTTCTAAGTGAATATATACTTTAAAATTTTGTGATCGGTATATATTTCCCACTTTACTCCATAAAAATGATGCCTCCAAATTGTTAAAGCGAAAACAACAACATCTAATTCCAAATCATGTGTATGGTAATTTACCTGATGAGTTTTCAACTATCGTGAAGCATAAGTAATTACCTGATCATTCCACATTAGGATACAACCAAGTCCTTTCAATGAAGCATCAGTGTAGATAAAAAACTCACCATTCCTGAAAGGAAGTGCCAAAACTAGAGCATTCACCAATATTATTTTCAACTCCTGAAAACAATCATCACATTATTTTTCCCAGATAAACTTTACACCCTTCCAAGTTATCTTAGTCATTGGACTAGATAACCGTGAAAATATTTCAACAAAACTTCAGTAGTAACTTTCCAAACCAAGAAAACTACAGATCTCAGTTACATTTGTGGGTCTTGGGCATTCTTCAACAACCTTTGTTTTTGCAGGATCAACAGTTAACCCATCTTTAGAAACAATATGACCAAGGAAAGAAATTTTTTGTAACCAAAAATCACACTTGCTTAATTTCCCATAAAATTTATTTTCTTTTAAGGTTTGAAAAATAACCCTTAAATGTCTTTCATGCTCCTCTTTACTTTTAGAAAACACCCAAATATCATCAATTAAAACAACCACCAACTTATCCAAGAACTCATGGAAAATTCTATTCATAAGGTCCATGAATACAGTAGGTGAATTGGTTATCCCAAAAGGCATTACTACAAATTCATAATGGCCATATATTGTTTGAGACATGGTCTTTGGATTATCTGCTTCCTTTACCTTCAACTGATGGTACCCCGATCTCATGTCAATCTTTGAAAAAAATTGAGCTCCCTGGAGCTGATCAAACAAATCATCGATATGAGGCAAAGGATACTTGTTCTTAATAGTAATGTTATTCAAGGCTCTATAATCAATGAAAAGTCTCATTAAACCATCTTTATTTTTAACAAATTAAACAGGAGCACCCCATGGTGATGTGCTAGGTTGAATGAAACCTTTCTCTAATAAATCTTTCAATTTCTTCTTTAACTATAAAAGTTCAACTTGAGCCATTCGATAAGGGGGTTTTGAAATGGTCTTAGCATCAGGAACTAAGTCAACGGTAAATTCAACTTCCTGATCTAGTATTATTCAAGGCAACTCATTAGGGAAAACATCAGGATACTCGTTTACCACTGGCACATCATTAATCTGAACAGTTCCCTTGTTTTGAACGATATGTGCAAGGTAAAATTCATTTCCATCTTTTACAAGTTTCTCAGCCTCTTGATATGATATCAACAGTAAGGGTTCATTCTTGTACACAAACTGAAAGTCTTTCTGAAAAGAAACTTATTTAGCTCTACAATCAATCTTAGCATGGTAAATAGAGAGCCAATCCATACCCAGGATAACATCAAACTCTACTAGAGGTAAAACAATAAGGTTTTCAAGTAGGTTCTTTCCACGGATAAGGATAGGAAGATTATTATAAATTCTTTTTGCCTAAACATTTCCCCCAGGTGTTTTTACCACAAGTTCAGGAGTCATTTCTTGGGATGGTATTCCCATTTTACTAGAAAAGTTTTCAGAGATGAAAGAATGTGTATACCCCGAATCAAACAACACACTAGAATAATCTGAAAAAACAAAAAAAGTACCTGATACCACTTCATTTGATGTCCCAATATCTGCTGAAGTAGTTGCAAAGGATTTCACAACCCCTTTCTTCTTGTATTCTAACTGCTTTCCATCACTCGAGCTCTTTTTCGGACACTCGTTTGCATAATGACCCATCTAATTGCACTTAAAACATTTCACTAACTGTAAATAAAATTTGGTCTTACCATCACCTTGATCTTTTTTAGTGTAATAATGAGCCTTATGTCCCATATTACCGCATCAATAGCACTTTCCAGAATTCAGAAGACATTCCCCAGCAATCCTTTTACCACATTTATCACAAACTGGAAACTTAGTTTTCTTACCGTCAGACCTTTTTGAAGAATTCTTTCCTTTCTCCTGCCACCTCGGTCTCTTCTTCTACTGGTTTTTATAGAACACTTGATCATTGGCAAACTCCATTTCCACCTTCTCAGCACATCGAACAAGCTTTTCATAACTCTTGAACTCGCGAGAAGCTAAAGCCCTTCGATATTTTGGCTTTAATTCTAAGTAAAAATGATTAATTTTACTATCAAGGTCTCAGATAAACTTTAGAGCATACCTTGCCAATCGAGTGAACCTCTCTTCATAGGCAACCACTGAGTCTTCCTCTTTCCTCAATTCCAGGAATTGTTTTTCCATCCTAAGTCGAACAGCCTTAGGAAAATACTTCTCAAGAAACATACCTTTGAATTCATCCTAGTCGAGAGCATCAATCTCATCAGTGTCACTGATATTTTTAACCATCGACCACCACTGATATGCTTCACCCTCCAAATGGTAAATAGCAAGACTAACCTCTTGATTTTCTGAACACCCCATGACATCGAAAATCTTCTCCAGTGCTTTAATGCACCCTTTAGCGAGCACAGGGTCAAATGATCCTCTAAATGATGGGGGATGTTGCCTCATGAAATGTTGCACCACTGACATGTTCCTCTGCAGATGATCTGGCTGATCTCGTGCATGGATACCACCACCATTTATCGCTTGAGTCAACTGCTCCATTACAACAAGAAACTATTTAGTTCCAATTTCGACCATCTCAGGATGCTGATTCGGAAGGTCATTTCCTTCTGTATGCCTTCCTAGCACTGCTTCCCTGTTTCCTCTATGGAAAACCATTCTGAACAAACATGTCTTAGATAAAGCAACATAGTAATCTTCAAATTCTATATCATTTAAATTTGACCATAAATAAATATTTGTGGATAATCATTTAGTATAATTCTAACTCCTAAAGTTATCTAAACCGATATCTGATACTAACTATAAGGCCCCATCCTTAAACATTACTTAATCTTGAGTTACTTCAAGAATACACGTTGATGATCTTTTCAGGTTTAGAGTTTTAGAGAATTAGATCATAAAACATGGATTACATTCCACATTTAAACAAAGTGGTTACATAAAAGATAGTACTCATTTATCCCATCAACGGAATCATATTTAAAATAAAACATGGATTCTTTCTTGACACTTCCTTGACACTATCATCACATCATGTACCTTTCCCTTGACCTGTGAAAAACATTTCAAAAACTTGAGATGTGCATAAAAAGCTCAGTAAGGGATATAAAAGTACGAAATGAAAACATTATTCCATGCATGGAATCAATTTTTACTCATAAAACATAATCACATACCTTATAAAATCATGAATAAATCATAGAAATCATAATACATAAAGGTAAATTGAGGCATTCATAACATTCTTACGTAGGGAGTAACCCTCATGGTTACGTTTGGAATACCCATCAAAGTATATTCCCTAAATCGCTTCGGAGAAACCTTAAAGTTTAACTCCTTCGTGTTACCCAATGCATTGGAGAGCTATATCGGTCTCACCCACCCTTAGTTTATCAGGGAACCACCCGTCTTCATAACAATTCCCAAGAACTATAACATAATCTTATCACAAAAAACATGCATAAAGGAAACATAACATTTCCACATTTCAATCACAAGATATCAATACAACACATTGATATAAATAAAACATTGTGAAAACCATTTTAAATACAAAAATAAATGAACATTAAAACATGGTATTTATTTTTCATTCAAAAAAAGTTATGGCTTGTAGAGGAAGCCGAAACTCAAATAATGGTCACGGTGGCGGAGAAGTCATTGTCACCGCATACGTATGACAAAAAAATTCCCTTTTGTTGTTTAGTAAATGATTTGTATAAAAAGATTCATTTTGAATAAACGTAAATGTCAAAGGGGTTTATACACCGTATAAAATAAAGTGGTGTATAAAACAAAATATGCCTCAATGAAAGGATATTGAGATGATGTCCCTTACCTCGTGTCCAACGTGACTCGGTTTCTCTTTAATCTCCTGAATAATAAACTAAAGTTAATTTCTACTTGCTTAAGATCCTTTTTCAAGTTTATTATTCCTTTTATATAACTTATTTACATGTTATAAACGTTATGTAATCATTTAATTTAATAATGTTTGTTTTGTCGATATTTGGTACTTAATTCAAAAATGGACTTATTACAATTACATGTTGTTTATGTGGTCAAAGTTTCATTATATCCAGAATTATATTCATGATTTGGATATCATATATTTCATATATATCTAGCATACAGATGTATTTATAATAGTACATAACATTTAGAGGTAAGAAATTAAATGCACCGTTCATGGAGACGGTAAGCCGTACGTACACATGAGCGCTACTTTCATTTATATTTCGTATTTAATGGAGTGAAATCATAATGATATAAGGGTATGTTATAATTCCAGTATAAAATCATATATAATAACATTAACTCCATCCTTTATACATCCCACATATGGCATTAACGAATCAAATCACTTTGATGGGGTGGTAGTCCGCACTTCCTAAAAGGAAATTATCGTGTTTACCCACAATGGAAACCATAAAGGTATTCCACAAATGAAAAATACAGAAGTATACGGAAAACATAAACATAATATATATCATATATAAATATAGTGACATATTAATGGCCACCATGAAAGGTGTTAAAATAATATTGAACAATCATCGTTTCGTGAGGCAGAAATTCACCATCCACAGAAACATTATGTTCTTTAACCATTAGACGAAGGTGTGTGTAAGTGTAGCTCGAATCTTTCACATAACAACATCCTAGTATATTTAAGATAATGGTGTTGTTACAAAATAAAGGAATAGAAATAGTTTATGGGGTTGGAGAAGCAAAATAAAACACAAGAACACAAGAGAAGACACTACCTTTAAATGAGGTAACTCTTTTTGATTTGAGCTAAAAGGCTTCCTTAGGAAGACTTCTTCCCAAATTAAGGATTCTAGGAGTAAGAGAGGGATGTGGAGAGACAAAAGGGGCAGGGGTTGGACGAGCCAAATGTAACACCCCTAGATTTTATGAAAAATATTCTTTTAATTAATGTCTTGTGTTGTATGTTACACCAAGATTACCCTGCGCTATACGCAACACCATATTAGCTTGCAGTATACGCAACACTATGCTTGGATCGTGTTACACACAATTTTGATAATAGTTATTCTACGCAATATTGAGTATATATATATATATATTCAATGTATAAATGAAATATGGTTGGATTCAGTTATACGAAACAACGAAGGATTCTTGCAGAACACGCAACCCTGACTTAGCTTGCATTACACGCAATCACGACCTTCCTCGATAGCGTGTGTTGTACGCAATACCGGGTTTTACTAAACAACGATATATTATTATAATATTATTATGAACTAGCCGTTATGAATAGTATTAACTAAACTTTGAATTTTATAACATTATTATTCATCTTAAACATTTTCTAGAACATAGTATAAGAACAAAATAAATTTTTCGGGTAAAATAAGTATTTTTCAAAAAATGCAGTTTTGCCACCTTTTGATGGCGCACCCACTTTAAATCTAGTTTTTGACATGTTTATAAGTTCAATTTTACAAACTAAAATTATTCTTTGGAATCAAGAAATAAAAATTTACCTTTAATAAAATTTTCATATTATTCTGGTAACTTTCATATTTTGATGAATAGTAAAAACACGTTATATTTTAATTAAAAACAACTTTTTTCATCACAATAATTTATATGGTTAAATTATAATATTGAATGGTTTTAAAGTATAAATAGAATATATTTTTAACATTAAATATAATTTATTTCATAAGCATTGATTTTACATTAAATTCGTGGGTTAAATCAATTCAATATTTTGCAATGTTTTAAAGAAAAACCCGTTTTCTTTCGACAACAGGATTAATTTTAATTTAATTTATGCAACTTTTGTGTGTTGAATTTGGAAAAATGGATTCCATATTTGGAATCATTGGGTCCAAATTACGTTAATAAGCTACTTTTTATTTTTGGGAATTATAAATAGTAACTACGGTAAATTTTATTTACCTTAGTTAAAGGTAAATCGGGTAATTAAGGGTAAATATAATATTATAAAATTACCCTAACACATGAAAAAATTCTATTGGATGGCTAAAAGTAGACCCATATAACCTAAGTATCGGATTAGATTCATTTTATGGACTTTTGACCATGAAAATAATTTAATTATTATTAAAACCAAAGAATGTGACAACATTTCACTCTCTTAAATCTTACAAGTATAATAATTTTAATTTAGTGATAAACATCATAAAACTTCGAACATGAATAGTCTCCAGAAATATAATAAAATTATCTACATCATGATAATTTATTTAGAATTTTTAGGGATTAAATAATTGTCATTAATGGTGATACATTAATGATACAAAAATTATTTATTAAGTAAAAAATAAGTAATATAGTTTTTATTGAAATAATAATACCCATTAAAAGGCCCAAAAACCTAACCTAAACTTATTGGTAGTGTATATATACACCGTAACCATCCAATGACCTAATATTTAACCGTTTGGAGCCTTATAAAAGTGATTATGACACTTATATTATTTTATTTTAAAGGATTCCAAAGTTATCACCTTCATAATTTAATAAATATAACAATTTAGAAATTGTGATTTTAAGATGATGAATTAGAGTAAAAGTATTATTGTGAAAGGTAATAGATTTATCTTAATAATAGGATTTTATTTTTAATTTTTATGCAACAAATAAGTATATTAAATAATTATACAAAAAATGTTGTAGTAATTATTTTATTAAGAGATAAACCAAATTAATGGTTTTAAAAATAATAAAATAAATATTATATGAAAAATTTAATGTGATCCACTACTTTTATAGATACATATGACCTTTTATTAATCTATTAAAGCTTTTATTTTTAACATATCTTCTGTTTATATTTTATTTAAATTCAAATAAATGAATAGTATCAAAATTGACAATATTATTATTTTATAAAAATAACATATTATAAAATTGTTTAAAAATCAAAAAAATATTTAAAAATTATAAATTTAAATTTATATGGTCTATAATGTTATAAAGTAACCAATTATAGAAAATTAACAACAAATAAGTAATTATTTGTTATAATTTAAATTTTAAAATTTTATTACCACAAATAAACTTAAATAGATTAAATAAGGATAAATCAAAATGATAAGGTTTAAAATAAGATCCAAACATGTATAAATTTTATTGGTTGATGATATTACTACCCTATCTCATCTAATATTTGAATATGAGTCATTTTTGGAGGTTTTTAAATGTGGTTAGATTTATTATAAATTAATATTTTTAAGAATTCTAAAAGTTCCCCTCTCCTCCCTTATAAAAGGGCACCTCCTCCCTCTCTTCCTCACACCACTTTGAGCTTTCAAGATCGGCCAAACCCTGCCAAATTTTCTTTTACACTTCCCTAGAAAAATCCTAGATGTCCTGGTCTTCTTCAAAGACCAATTTTAGTGCCCTAAAAGGAGGTCTCAAAGAGGCGTTTCAAAGAAGAGGTAATGTCCGTTACCGATTCTTTCAACTTTATTTCTTCTTCCAATTATTATTATTTAGTTTTTTTATTATGAAGTAATAAAATCAGTATCAATCATATACTTATATGTTATTATAAGTATTAAACAAACCTATTTCACCATCTATCCATCCTACGGAAAACGAAATCACCACGCGTGCGTACGTACGGAATACCGTCTCCACGCCGTGGTGTAATCTATTTTCCACCACCACCTTACTTGGATGGGTATAATGGTGCAAATAAATAACTATATATGATTATTTTAAAGTATTATTTATTCTGTAATAGTATACATACACTCGAATGAAATTCCACGATCATGGGAACGATATCATCGCTCATGCGTACGTACGGAATACCGTCTCCACGACGTGATGAGATTCATTCTCAATGATTAACCATTCATGAATGATTATAAAGTATATATAATAAGTAATCATGAAATATATGACATAATAATGATACTAGATTTATGTATATATATATTTATGTCATCCAATTAATTCCATTCAATTCAATGAGGAAACAAAAACAGCGTTCATGTGTACGTACGACCTATCGTCTCCATGAACGGTGTATTTCTTTCCATTTATCGATCTATTATATATATGTATATTCTGAATATATATTATATATAAATAATGTTTTATATTCTGGAATTAAGTAATCATGATCTAAGTAATCATATAAATAATTACAAGTCAAAACACGGACGACAAATGAAACGATTTTAACCAAAACACTCTTTAACATGGAATTTACAAAAGAACGGGTAATATAAAGTCATAAGTGAACCATATATGATATCATAACAATGAATATGATTATGTAATAAGTCAATAACATTATTTAAATCATTATACAGGAGGTTCGGACAATTACGAAGCAAATCGGACCTAAGGTAAGGGATAATTTTGCAAATCTCATTTTTATCCGAGATTGCTTATTCGTAATTATTTACTGTGGTTATTTCTATCATACATTTCCATGTTTTATAAAAGTGTTTTCATGTATTTATAAAGTCCTTTTTACCCATTTTTACTTTTACTACATGGTATGTATGGAATCTTTCTGTTATTTACGTTACGAGGTACTTTTTTGACTTTTCCGACAAAAGTATGAGGAGAATGTTATTTTTAACTTATACGGCGTGAACGGATTTTTACGGTTTTATAAAGCCTTGTTTTCATGATGCTTCCTCCAAAATATTTCATGACAATTTTCAACAAAATCCTTTTCTTTTAAAATTTCATGACATTTTGTGAAAAGAAAATGATTTTGAAGAATAAAGGATATTTTCCTCAAGAATTCATTTCAAGTGTTTTACCAAAACCATTTTTCACCTAAGATGACATTATTTCATATGTGTATGTTTCATGTATAATGTATCTATCATTTACATGGTTTCACTTCTCTTATTATGAAATGATATCCATTTCTTTTATATGGATTATGTGATGATGGTATGATGTTTATGAAACCCATTTTATTTATTGGGTTTTTATGAATGATGTATGTTTATTTTGTGGAACAAGTAAGAATGATTTCATTATGAGATGGGTGGGACCTATATATCACTCCAATGCATTGGGTAAAGATTAATATCTCATGATATATACATGGATGGAATGGAAAGTTAAACCGGTTCAGTAATATAGGACTGGAACGAGGAGTGAACTTGATTCAGAAAGGGACTTTGTCCACTAAGATGGTCTTGGCAGCAATGCCTTGGCTACTATGGAAATCATATCACGTGCTTAATGGTTTCCACAATTAAATGTTTTATTCCCATGATATTTTATCATTATTAATGTTTCTTTATGATCTATGCCTTATGTACTTCCATGTATTATGTCATTGCTCAAGCTTTTGATGTTTAAACATTATGATCATGTTTTTAAGTTCAAATGTATATGGTATGTTTTATTTTATCCATGCTTACCCTTACTGAGCATTTGAGCTCACCCTTTTTGTGTTTTCTTTTCCCCAGGATATAAAGAAAGGTTTTAGGCAAGAAAAAAAGAGGGGAAGATCTTTATGGGAGATGTTGAAGATTTTTCACCACGATTAGAAGATTACGTTCCAAGTTTCCAAAGACACTAAACTATTACGGTCCTTGTTTGTCTATTTTTGTTATGTATTAAGTGTTCCGCTAAAGTAATGGAATTTACATGTACGCCAAGCTTTGGGTCTCTACACCAAAGGCTTGAGAGGTGTGGGTAAGGTGGTAGAGGTGGGGGCCTTTTATAAGAGGAGAGGAGGGGCACTCTTGGAAAGTTATAAAAGGTTACTTTTTTATAAAATGATTTTCAGATTTTAAAGGTCCAAAAATTATATATTTTGTGGATAAGGTTATAAGAGTTTTAAATACACTCATCCAATAGGTTTTTGACAAGTGTAGGTCTTATAATTTACATTATCTTCTCATTTTATTTAAATCGTTAAATAATGAGGTAATCACTGCATCATCATGGTGTCATAAATAATTTAATTTATTTAATGTCTAAAAATTATAACAAAACTATCATGATGTTGGAGATATTTTTAGATTTATAATGAATATTTATATTCAAAATGATGACTTGTATAACCCCATTTAGAAATTGTTTTAGTAAAACAACACATGTTTGTGACATTTTTATTTTAACATTAAATAGAAAGTTATTAATGTCATTTTCCTACCAAAGTGGCTCCATGGGGTCCCCAAGTTGACCCATGGATTTTATTGGTCGGCCATGACACATCCAATAAGGGTAGGGCATGTGTCAAGGTCATTTCATATTATTAAAACATTATTTTTACCTTAAATTATACTAATTACCTCTAATCGCGATTAAAAACTTAAAAGTTACTATTCACCAAAAATTATTTTAATCCCATTGAACCACATTTTGCTTCTTAATGACAACCATGTATATCGGATTTTTGAAATTCAAAACACAGAGGTGGTAAAATTTCATTTAAACGAAAAATCAGTTTTTTAAGTACCACTTAGTGGTTTCACTATTCATTAAATATTGAAGTTTTTTAGAAAAATACCAAAACTTCACCCTAAGATATATTTTATATTCCGAATTCAAAAGTAAGGTCTATTTTACAAAATTCAAATCATATAAGTTACATTAATTAATTTAATAATTAATTCCCGCTGTCAGAACAAATAGCGTGTTTTATGAAATAATATATATCAAAAGATTGACACTAGTTTAAGTCCAATTTCAAAGTGAAATTAATTCCAAAGACCACTATTGGATTAAATGGTAAAAATATATTCTAAATTCATTTTAAAACCAATTCAAAAGATAATATAATCATATAAATAAATTATATTAAAAAGAGGTTTTGAATTAAAATACAACATTTTTCACTATTCATTAAAAAATGAACTTTATCGGAAAAATACCAAAAATTTACACAAAGTAAATTTTGATGTCCCGATTAAAAAGAAGAATTTTATTTTCTCCAAAAGAGTGTATAAGAGTGACCAAAACTATATTTAAAGAGGTTTCAGCATCAAAAGGCGATAAGTGGACTTTAGTGAAAATTAGAGTATATATGGCTAAAATTGAATTCTTTTCATATTTTAAGCCTTTATCCTTTATTGGATAAATGTAAAAACATTTAAAAAACATATATAATAATATTTTAGTTATTTCTATTCATTCCTGCCAATACAACGATTGCGTGTTAACTACCATTTAAAATAATATTATTTTATTACTAGTGTGCAACGTAAGATTTCAAAGAAACTCTTTGTTGCGTATCGGGTACGCTATCGAACAAAGAAACCCCTTTAAAGTAAAATTAATATTTAATTCGTAAATATTAATAAATATGAAAATGTTTTATTCTTTATTTACCTGGGACGCTACATCATCTGAGAGAAGAGTATTATTTATACCCAGAAGGGATGTTCAGACATATAGTCTTGTTCCGCTGGAAGGTGTCTGGGAATTTGTAGCTATATATTTCCAATGTAATATCTTTGTGATCTCATATAGTGGAACATGATTCATATACATCACTTAAATATAGTGTTTGAAAAGATCATCTGATGTATTTATAATTGAAAAAATTAGTATCTATCATTTGGTGGATTGATAATGATGGTTAATGGAATTCTAACCTCAATTACCGTACACATATTATCTTATCTCTCAGTACTAAAGGAGGTATTTATGGGAATCAATAACTTATTAGACTCCTTAATTTGGGATCCTGACATAGATGGAAAATTCCCTTGAGCATCATGGGGTAAGATAACATTATTGACGTAAGAAGGAGGCATCAACATCAAGAGTGTGTTGTATAAGGTTAACGACCTACATGAAAAGCTGGAGTGTGAAGTTATTTAAGGTTAAATATTGTGGGGAAGGATCATGACTCAAAAATAAAGAAATAATATCAACCCCCTAGAAAGAAATCCTCTCCATTATGTTATTCAATTCACCCACACTTTTCAGATCTTCATCATTATTCTAGCTGAATCATCAGAAAGGGTGACTTTAAATTTTGGAACCATAATAAGGAAGGTTACACCCTTTGTTTTATTGTATTACTAGTAGAGGACATGATATTTAGGCATGCGAAAGAGTTTCGTTATTTCACACATGATATCCAGAATTATGAATAAAACAAGATTTTTATCTTATTTATTTGTATTTAGACTCTTATAGAAGAATTTTTCCGGTCTCTTCATTAGTTGTCTTTTCTAATAAGGAAAATCTTTGGATACAGATGACTCCAATATATTCAAATAGACATTGAGGCTCACTTTAGTGAAATAAAAACCTATAAAACTCAAATTTCTGGATTGGAACATCTGCAAATAGGCTTTAACCACTAATAATATAGTCAAGATAACATGAATTAATCTTGAATCTAGATGCTAATTCTATAAAAACCAATGGATGAGTCCTTTTCTTATTTTTTTGAAATAGTTTTTCCACATGTTGTATGGTGTATGTTTGGAGAGTTAAATTATTTTTTCTCTCAGTTCTATTGGGTGAAATGTTTTTTCTAACTTTTGGTTTCATGGAATGGATATGAATTTTTTCAAGATAAAGGAAAGAATGGTTATCCTTGATGTGGGATGTTGGATCTTATGGGAGGAATGGAAAAAACATCATTATAAAGGTCTTGAATACTCAAAGTCGTGTCTTGTTTCCATAATCAGATGTTTATTGATCGATATATCTCATATCATAAAAAACTAGAATGAGGCCCCCTATCTCAGATTCCTTTAAAATAATAGTTCCTCTATATATTTATCCTCTAATGACCTGTAAGAAAACTGGGTTTTTTGGAACCCTAAAAAAATGGTTTTGAACTAAACACAGATGGATCATGTAGTATAGGGAGCATGCGTAGTGGTGGTTCGATATAAGATACATGAGGGTTTGTTATTCTTTATTTTAAAACTTTATTTGGGAATTATAACTATCTTTAGGCTGAAGGGAAGGTGATTCTTATGATACTTTTCCTTTTTAGTCATAACAACATCGAACTGACTACGGTTGAGATGGACTCCAAAATACTAAAAAACTATTTTTCATTTCCTTTGTGAAATTTTATGATTAGTATCCTATCATATCGATAAGTGAAAATTTTTAATCAATAACCACATAGAGGTACTTTATACATGGTGCAATGGTAAAAAAACTATGGGTTTTTAGCATCTATGTCCCCTAAAGGTGTGGAGATTACTTGGTTCACTAGTTTGGGTTCGTTTCCCTTGGAAGGTAAATATATTTTCCATTGGGATTCCCATATAATTCACTATCTTAGACCCCGTTAGGTCCCCATTATTGTCTTTGTACCTTGGTCTCTGGCTCATTTTTTATTATAATAATAATTACACTGATGATGATGATTATTATAAAGACCATTACACATATCTGTAGATAATAACATCCAATGAAACATAAATGTATGGATTTCCTACTAGTGAGTAATGTTTTTAGAACCTCAACTATTGAATATTACCATGGATAAAATACATGACATGAAGTCTCAAATTCTTATGATCCTCCAACCCATGATAGCCTATATCACTATTTTCCCATCAAATGATATTATCTTTCCATATAACATGTATTTAAGAATAATATCATAAAACTTCCAGGTTCTCATCATAGCTAATTTGAATTTTTCTTGATACAAGTTTACCAAATCTATTTTTGGGAAATTATAATTTTTTTTTAATCTAATTTGATTCAATTAATAACATATTGATTCTTTTTAATTTTGTGAAATAATAAAATTATTACAATATTTTGGTCATAATATGAATTTTAGGTACTTAATCGATCATATTTCATTTACAATAACTTTTATATTCTTTATGGATAGAATTTTTAGTAGATATTGTTGCACTAATCATTTTTATATTATTTAAAAAATTAGTTAAATAGGTGTAATGTTTGTAATATATCCTATTACATTTCCCTAAGTTTATAATAAAATATAGTTTTAGAACATATTTTTATTTAAATTTTTAGAACTATAATTCATTTAATTTCATTACATTTCAAAGAGTGTTTTTTCAATATTATTGATATTATATCATACGTATTTTTTTATTCATATGAATTTTTCAATTTTCACCATAACTATCATATGGTGTTTGGAAAAATAATTCCATATGATAAATTTTCATGTGCTTGAATTGGATATTTTTTTTGAAATAGGATCATATTATATTTTTGAAGTCTTTCCCTTATAGGAGATTTTCCCATTTGGAGCATATGATTGTTTTTTCAAAAATCCAATCACATAGAAAATTTCAATATACCTATTTCTAAGTGAATAAACTTATTCAATTCAAAAGAAATCATTTTTAAATCCATTCGATAACAGTCCATGATTTTAACATTGATAAAGGATCTTTTACTGCTAAATAAGAGTGAATAAATGAGGTTTGGGAGGTTCTATGTTTAATAAATAAAGCTCGATGAACTAAAATTGATATTAATACTCGATATATAAATTTTAGTGTGACTGAAGATATTAAATTCTTAATTCAAGATAAAATGGAAGATGAAATATGATCAAATCTGATCCTAGATGAGAATTTGGGATTGTTTAAGATATTCAATAATTGATAGTTTGAAGACAAGTGATTAATGTTGTAAATATATAGCTGTAATGTACACATATTATGAGAATATCAAAACTTATTAAGATTTGGAAATTGATGAGAATTTATGATTAGAATATTAATTAAGAAATTGATCACTAGTTTTTATTCCCTATGTAGGTTCATTTAATAGAGATGAGGCCATGTAGGTTCTTAATGTTGGAGATGGATGGATGAAAATTTATGTATATAAGGTTCTTGGTGGATTTATTATGAGATAGTGTTGTAGAAAGTGGTAATGAATTCTTTCGGTGTTGGGTTCATGTTTCTGATCCAATAATAATCTATAGATAAGGGGAATATTATGCCTTCAAAGGCTTCACAAATTCACCAGATTCTTATGTAAGGTTTGCGAATCTGTTTCAATGTTGCATAAGGGTACAAAAATATGGGCTCACATGGGTAAGTCTAAATCAAACCATTAATATTTGGTCAATGTTAAGGTAGATTCTATTATGAAAATACTCATGTAAAGGTCATTAGACACTCAAAAATGTTTAACATGGGACCTACAGAAAGGACTCCATGTGGATAAACATCACTACAGAAGGATATTTTTGAGTTTCTAGGCAGTAGGTAAAGGTTGTCCAGTGTTTTTTGCTACGTCAAGTTTGATAGACACTACATCAAGGTGATTCAACATTTTACACATCCCACATAAGTGTAACACTATTCTTAAACTTCTTGTATGAGTGTAATTTCAATATAGTGTACTCTCATCAATGTATGTACAAGGGTCCAATTTTTCCTCAAATCCATATAAGGGGACCTCAAATTCTAATTAAAATTTAGGAGCCATAATTTGAAAAAGTGGAAATTAAATTCATGGTTTGGAATGAGGTTCAATATCGATCTGTAAAATTAAATGTGAATATATTTAATATTATTAGAGATTATTAAAAATATAGAACCAATATTTTATTCAATTACCTGTTAATAATACTTGAAGTAGAAGAACGTTTACCACATATGGAATTTAATAGTTATAAGGGAAGTCTGCTTTCTCTTTAGAATCACAAGAAAGGGAGTTGAATGAAAAATAAAGTTGTTCCACATATATGAAATTCATATGAGATTAAACTTGGTATATATTTTGGAGAAGGGAACTTTTGAGAAGAACTGACATATAAATTTTAGAAATAACAACCAGACTTATTGAGAAGGAAAAAACATAGATTGATATATGCGAATCAAAGGAAGATAAATCCTATCTTGATAGAGAATATTCCATCATTCTAGTTTTTTTTTAATTTTTTCTTCTATTCTTGTAACAACCTGAGATTTTATGAAAATATTTTTAACTAATTTAAATCTCTTTGATATATTGTGATACATGCAACACTAATTTTTAACGAAACATAAATACTATTAACATATTATTATTCAATATGATTGTTATAATTTAGCCATTATAATGGTTTGAATGAATTTAGATGACTAAATTATGAAAATATTTGTTTTATAAATATATTTTAAATTAATTACTTGGATACAAATTAATTATAAAGAGAAATAAAAACAATTTGAAAATAAAGGAAATCATTTTATTAAAAGATGTTTTTATCCTCAAAAATGTATTTTATCTCAATAAATTAAATAAATAACTTTTGGTGATTTATTTTAATAAACAATATTTATAAGTTATTCAACAAAATATTTTTACATTAATCTTATGTGTTTTCTTGGCATGAGAAAAATTAAATCCAATTTTATGATCGAAAACATTATCTTTCTAAAAGCAATTTTATCATATTTTGCACAATGATTTTTAGAAATAATTTTGTTTAATTTATAAAAATTATTTTAAAAATAATAAATTAATTTTTTAAATCTGCATGTCAAAATTATCTTTGGTTAAATTTAGGATACTTTAATGAGAAGATGGTTTTTATATGAACAGTGAAAAGTACTGGGTTTTATAAAGAATTGTCATTTATTTTAAAGAATTTAAAATATTAAACATTGTATTAATTTGGTTTTTAATGTAAAATTTATTTAATTATATGTATAATAATAAAATTTATTTCATTTAAATTTATTCCATATTGAATTATGATACAAAAATATCTAGAATGTTTTATTTTTTTATTGGAAAACCACCTTTTCATTATGTCTAGGGAATAATTTTAAATTAAAAAGTTTCACTTATGTGAATGGAATTTTAAAAAATGAATTAAATATTTTCAATCATAATAGTTTATATTATATAATAAGTTTAACTTTAATTTTTACCATAATGAAAAGTAAGAATAGAAAAAATTAATTACTATGGTTAACGTTAAAATGGGTTTAATGGGGGTTAAACTAAAATAATAAATGGTAAAATGAATTTTATACTTGTGAAAAACCCATTTAATAACCATATTTATCCCATATCACATTTAGTTTTCACGAATACCTCATTTTTTAGCCTTTTGGAATATTAAAAATTTTGGTACACCTTTTTCTTTTCAAAAAAACACAAGTATGCCAATCACCTTATAAATATATGGTCACCCTCTCCTCTCCATTTCAAACATTAAAAACCATTTGGTTCCAAAATTACCTTATAAAATAAATTCCTTAATTCCATAATATCATCTTAGAATCCTTATTTTGGCAATCAAGAATACCGAATAATTATTTTTTTTATAAACAAAAATAAGTTGTCCGAAAAAGACATAACATCCATAACCATGAATTTTATTTTATTTCTTCCTCCAACTCCTTCAATTTTAGTAAGACATGATGATATAATAAAATAATTATATTACATATTATTTAATTTTATTACATTAATTTAGTTATAAAAATAATTTCCCTCTTCCATCAAATGGGATACAAAATCATCATTCGTGTGTATGTCGGACTACCGTGTTGCAACCCGATGTAATTAATATTGCATCACCACCTCTCACAGATGGATATAATTATGGATTTAATGTTTATATATGATATTTATGATATTATTATACCTTTGTAATTATAATACAACATCCACTTTATTACCAAAAAACATATTGGAAAACAATAGTGGTGCTCGTGTGTACGACAGACTACCGCCTTGAAAACCTATGCGATGTGTTTTTCATTTATCTTATACATGGATGGTAAAATGTTTAGATTAAATAAATATATATTATACTGGTAACATATTAATTTTTTTGAAATTATGATATTATTTATACCTCTATATATTCTATTCCATGGGAATATGATAACGTTGCTCGTGTGTACAATGGACTACTGCCTCACGGAATGATGTGATTCATTCATGCTTTAAATAGAAGGTAATAAAGATGGGTTTAATGAAAATATGTGATATATATGAAAAAATTATTCATTAATTGAAATATTTTATTTACCTTTATTTATTTAAATCTATCATGAAAATGGAAATAATGTATATATGTATATACAACATACCGTCTCCATGAACAGTGTGTGGAATTTTATATCTATAACATTTATTGACTATGATAAATAAATATATAATTAATATATATGATATTTAAACCATGGTTGAAATTATATATATTATTTAATAATGATCAATGTTAGAGGACTAAAAAGAAAAAATCTATACATATATGAAAAACAAATCAATTATTACTCGTAACATGATTTTAATATGGAATTGTTAATAAATGGTTACTAAAATGTCATATGTAAATAATATATGGTATGATATTTATAATTATGTTTCTATAATATATTTATAACAAACATATATATATTATACAGGAGTATCGAATGTGTATGATGGAAGTAAGTATTGAATGCAGATTTCTGCCTCACTTTTATTTTCTATGAGACACATTCCATATTCAGCATGTGTTTATTTGATGTGGTGTATATACTAATCATGAATATATTTTATGATTCCTATCCTTGATATTATGGGTATTTACATCTCCATTTGAGTATTTCTCTTTCATGGGGTTTATGGTTCAAAAGTTAGCAAAGTGATATGTGATTTTTGTCTCAATTTTCCATCTTCAAGTCATAAGTTATATTATGAACTTATCTTCCTTTATAAGGTGTATATTATTCCCCTTTTATATTTTATATAATGGATCTAGTAGTTGGGGCATGGCTTAGTGGTAAGAACCCCTTAATTCTAGATGAAAAATGGGGGTTCAAAACCCATTGGGCGCAGGTTGCTGTAGCAGTACTGTTTTTTACTGTTGCGGTGGCGGCACTGTAGCAATAGCGGGCACTGTAGTGGCAGCAGAGTACTGTAGTAGTGGAAGGTACAGTGCAGCACTATAGTAGCATGGGTACTGTAGCAGTACTATTCACATAATTGGCTTTGGGCAAAAAAATGGGCATACGAGCCATGTAATGGGCTAAATGCCCACTAGGCCTTCGGGCTATGTAATGGGTCTCCCTATAACTAGTTAATGAGGTCTTTACTTTGATTTAATAATAAATGAGGCTTTGGACCCAACCTTTAAAAAAATAATGGATCTACATATTTTAATGATATTAATAGTTTCTATTGATGTTATTATTTAATTAGGCCCCTGATTCAAAAGATACCAAAGTGGTGATGGTTTGATGTTACAGTCACTTCGTGCATCGAGATTATTTATGACTACAATTACAATGATGAAATATTATAATATAATTTAGAAAAACATCATGATTTTTCTTATACACTATTAATTCATTAAGAATAATACTTTCCCTTTATTTTCATCTCTTTGTGCACTTAAGAGTTCAAAAGAATGTTTTTAAGGAAAACCATATTTTTTTCACTCTTTGATCGAAAACCCTTTTTCAACCATATCCATGAATTTTAAAAATGTATTAAAAATTATCTTATAATTCTATAAATGATTTATTAAATAACATTTTACCCATTGTTAACTTTTCACAAAAAAATTAAAATTAATGTTCATACCATTTAAAAAAAATGTTCGTTTGGATTTTACCAAATATATGAAAGGAATATTTCCTTAAAAATAAATGTCATGAACAATATTTACCATTTTTAGGACCACTAAGTGATTTTAGGCTTCCCTTAAAAGTTTTCAATTTTATTTTTAATGAATTTTATTCCTTAATATTTTAGGAATTTTTAGATTAAAATTATGATTTCAACGTAAAATGGTATTTTCCTCAAGAAATGTTTTAAATAAATTTAATGTATCTTTTAAAAATTTCAAAGGATATTTTAAAAGAAAATGATTTAGAAAATATTTTACATTTTATGATGTTTTTTTTCAAAGTGTAAAGGCTGCTTTCTTCAAGAAATTTTCCAATTAAGTTTTATTTAAAAACCATTTTCATCTAAGATGACATCCTTTGAGGTTACTTATGATTTACTAGGGATATTATCCAAGGATACAATCATTATTATTTTTTTGAATAGTTTATGTTTATGATGAAAATATATTTATGAATCCCACTTCTATTTCATTGGTTATATGATGATAACATTCTTATGAAATCTACTTTTTTCCATGGTTTTTTCTTTGATAAAATGATGAAATGATTATGAAACCTGTTTGTTTTCCATAGGTTATGTTTTTGTGAAAAGTTTATTAACTCCAATTATTTTCAATGTTTATGATATAATGAAAATTTTATGATCTTTCATCACACAGTTTTATGGATTATGTTATGGGTGGGATCTATATCTCCCTCTAATTAATTGGTTAAATATAGATAACTCATGAGTAAATATGTTATGCATGAACCTATTTACATGTTGAAACATTTATACATGAAACTGATGAAATATTTACAATGTTATGTGTGAACCAGGATAAATTTTCATAGTGTTACGAATGAACCTAGATTTCATGTCCACAAGGTTATGTGTAAACCAAGTTTTATGTCCATATGTTTCTGCGAGGGGTATATTTCATACACTTAACTTAATGAGTGAAAATATTTATAATTATACATGTTCACAATGGTATAAGATTTTGTGTATTCCAAAATCTATTTCTTATGAAAATGTTATGATATCATGGATCATTTTATTTACTTCTATTTTGAATCATGTCTTATGAATTTCCAATCTTTATTATATGATCAAAGATTTTGATCTTTGATATGTTGGGAATGGTTTTCATTTTTTATGATCATGTTTTCAAACCCTTATAATCATTTTATACTTACATATTTCTTGTCTTTACCATTACTGGGAATATGATACTGCTATTTATTATGTTTCCTTACCCATGTTATGAAGGATTATTTTTTGTAGTTTATGTTTTTTAAGAATAAAAAAGGGGGATATATTTACAAAATATGTTGATGATATTTTACTAAATAAGAATATTGTGAACCTAGTCAACAAAGACAATAAACTATTATAATTGCACGCTCGCGCGTCGTTGGGCACGGGTGACAAACTAAAATTAATACCTAATTACTACTTAGGATAATGGAAAGATAGGGTTGAACCACAGTGATTCATGTTGTTGTGTTTGGTGTTCTAAAAAAAGACTAAACAAAAAATACACATGCAAAAATCGAGCAAAGACAAATGGTGGTGGTGAAGTGAAGTGAATAAGATTTAGTGTGTGTAGAAGTGAGGGAGAGATAATGAGTTCAAGGGAGTAGACTGAGCAGAGAAGCAAGAGGAATTATGATGCAAACAACCAATAAATGAGTAAGGGGGGAAGTCCACTGGCCAATTTGATGTTGCTTAACCTTATTCATGCACTGCGATTTAAGAAAAACATGGATCTGACTAAGAGTAACCGGCCATAGTTGTCGTCTGTCCAGCTTGTGATGAAATATCTCTTACAGTCCCTCAATTGTAAAATTCATTCCATCCAATGGTGAAATTAAGTCAGCAGTCACTGAGCTCAACTTTTCAGTTGAGTTCGATGTGTCTCTCTCTTTTGAGAATAATTCACTTGTCAGTGATTTACTCAATTAGAAACAGTTTGACTTATGGTACACACAAGATCGGTTTTCACACGATCTTGTTGCTTTGAAAATAAGATTTTCACAAAATAATTAAGAGAGACAATCCAATTAAGTGATGCAGTGCATGAATGAGATTAAACAAATCAAATCAACAATCTTATTTCCCCCAAAGGAAATTAGCCGGACATAGTGGATGGTTTTAATGAAACATTAGGGAAAGCGATAATGAAGTTCATATTGAAATAGGTTGTATAAAAATATATCACAAGACAAATAAGAATATTCATCTCCCTGCTCGAGCTCTCGGTAACTCTAACTCATGCTGCTTGATGGTAAATGCAATGATGGAGCTCACTCGATGTCTTTCCCTGGGAATCGAGGTCTGAAAATGCGCTGGTCTGCTGCTCTTGGTACTCCAATTGCTCCTAGGGAGATGGTGTAAGTTCCTCCTACTCTGCTCCCCTGGTCTGGATCCAAAGTCTTGCTGCTTGTTTCTCTCTCGATGCAATCTGTGTTTGGAAGTGTGTCGACTTGATGTCCCTCCGCTCCTGCTTAACTCCGTTCATCTATGCCTCTCCCGCCTCTTGTGCATTCATCACCCAACCGAAGCCTCTGGAATCTCCCCCGGTGAGTTCCCTGGCTTCCACGTGGAGCTTTCACTGTACTGCTTCTCCCGCGCTGTTCACCGGAGCAGTTGATCCTAAATGAATGAAAAATAATGCACGCGTGGCGACCCGCAACTCTCTGCAAAAACGCCCTTGAGTCAAATTATGTAAATATACATATATAAATACTTCAAAGTACTTATTAATTTATATATATATATATTAAATAAAAATACTTATAAGAATATATATTTTATAAAACCTAATACTATTATTAATACAATAACTATTCTATTTAATTAATAACAAAAATCATTATATAAGAAATTAGTATTATATATATAAGATTATATTCTTTTATTAATATACCAATTATTGTTATATTGTATATGATATATAATATATAAAACAATGTACATAATTATATATTATTAATTCTATACTAATTATATTTACTATGTATGTTAATATCAATATTATTATCTATTATATATAATTATATTTATTAATATTATATATACTGTGTAATATATGTATTGTTGTTAATAATATACTATATATAGAGTATAATATATATTATATGTAATTGTAAGGAAAATCAACTAAAGGGGAGGGGAATCAGGTCTGGCGAAAGGGGAGAAAGGGGAAAGTAGGGGGGCAGTCTCGGCGCGGGATTTGGGTGGCTCTCCAGTGCGGCGGCTGGTCAAGCAGGCAGGGTCGAAGGAAGGGGGAACGGTTGTGGAGTTTTGAGAAGAGTACTAAGAAGCGGGATCTCGGCGGTGTGTTGTGCGAAGGGGTAGAACGGATATGTGCACAACGGCGAGGTCCGACAGCTCGGATGGAGGGATGAAGTGGTACGCGGCCTGGGGTCACGTTGGTGACACAGGAGCTATGGATAGTTTAGTGTTTAGCCAACAGGGTGGATGTAGTCCACGACAGTGCTTTAGCGACGAGAAGGGGTGGTTGTGCTTGAAGGAGAAGACTCGGGTGTGCGGGTGGTTCCGTGGAGATGAGGAAGCGGCGAGGCAGATCAGTGGACTTGGGAGAAGAGGGTTTGGGTTTGAATGCTTCTGGTTTAATTGAAATCGGTGTTTCAATATTGTTAGATGCAATTTTCAATTCACTGTTAGGTGAATTTGCTGCTGTGAATTTGTTGTTCTACATGGATTTGGTTTACTGTGATGTGTGTTGCTGTGTGGATCTGAGGCGGGAATATGAGCAGAGGGGGTGGAAGGGAAGTGAATACAGGACCAGAGGAGTGGAACGGTGAGGTTTGAGAATGGGGCGGTAATGGTGTGGTTGAGTATAACAGTGAGGTGTAAGTAACAGTGAGGTGTAAGTATAACAGTGAGGTGGAAGGAACAGTGAGGTGGAAAAGTGTATCGGTGAGGGTTGAAAAAAAAAAGCGAAAATATGACTGTAACGGTGAGGTAAGTTATAACGGTGAGGTAAGGGATACAGGGGAGTACGGTGAAAAACACCCAACAGTGAGGTGCAAGAATGTAACAGTGAGGAGGTGACCTCTACCGATGAGGAAGTAGAGTAGCGGTGAGGAAATAGCTACTGGTAGAGGGGTATGGTAACTGTGAGGATGGAAAATAAGGTAACAGTGAGGTATAAAGGGGCTAACAGTAGGAGTGATAATAGTGAGGTATAAAATAAAAATGTGAGAAAGTAACAGTGAGGAAAAGAGAAAAAAGGAACGGAGAGGTGTGCAAGGAAGCTCCGCAGAAAGGTAACAGTAAGACAGTCACCGTTAAGGACGGGACCGTGCGACCGCAACACCTGCGAACAAACATAACAAAGAAAATTAAATAAATAAAATAATTTAATGAATCTAAAAATAAATAAATCAATTAATAAATTAAATTAAATATAATGGAATTAAAAACTAAAAACAACAAAGTTAAATAATAAAATTAAAAATACTTTATTTAAAAGAGTGAATTAATTTGGGGTTTAAAAGTAAAAAAACTTAATTAATGAACTAATTAAAATATTTACAGTAACTTGATTAAATTATTTAACTAATTAATTACATAATTAATTAAATTGAAGAATAAAAAATATATTAAACGAATAAAATTAAATTGTTAATACTAATTAAATTATTAAAAGACTAAAAACCAAAAAGAGTTATTTATTTACAATTTAAAGAATAAAGCATTAATTAATTTAATAAATTAATTAATAAACTAACTGGAATAAAAATAAAAGAATAAATAAATAAAAGTCTAATTCGTAAGACTAAGTTAATTTAAGACTTATTTAAAATGACACAAATGTACATTAAAACACATGTTTTAAACTAAAAATAGATTATTTTACACAGCAAGTACAAAAACACAACACTTATCAAATATTGACGAAAAACAATCATTTTAGTATAAAAAAGTGAATAGAAAATACAAAAAAGGATGTGGAAAAGAGTGTCAAAACAGTTCCACATCAAACGACCCCACACTTAATGCTTTGTTTGTCCTCAAACAAGTACATGTCTTTAACTTTAAAGCAGAATTATGATTTTTGAATTTCAGCTCAAAAAGTGCAAGATTGAACTAAAAAATTCAGATGAGCAAGACCAAACAGTGAGTCAGGTTTTTTTAAAATTTGTTCAACAACGATGTCCTGTCTAGCCTCAAATACTCACTGGAAATCAAAATCCTCACAAACTCATACACTATCAAGATTGTCATGCCTCCTATGTGCAATCATTAACCGTCCTACTTCACCTTCCAATTCAAGTGCTAATTCAAGGAGTGTTGACAGGTTAGATGAAATGGAACTCAAAACTTAAACAAGGGCACCTTCCATTCTCACCTTCCTCCAAGTTCCAAAAATTAAAGTCCATTAAATTGATCAATTTATTGATTCAACTCAAATGAACATTATCCAAGTCAATTTCTCCCTTCTTCATCTGGGTTCAAAATTCACCTCACATTAATGAGTTCATTTTTGACAAGGGCACGTTATTTCACCTTTTCCCAGCCATATTCCATGTGTAGAGCGCTATGCATAGCACTTATTAAAATTGAAATTGGCTTTATTTATTCACAAAAACGCACCCAGCGCACCTTGTCTCAGATACTCATCGTGGGATCCCATTTTCCCATTTTACTCTAGTTACAAAAGACTTAATTAATAATCATTCAAATTGACTTCCTAAAGTGATTGAATATTATTTAATAAATATGTGAGTCCCATGGGTTCCAGTGAGAACTTCTAGTTACTCCATGTCATGATCATCATCTCACAAAACCTATCCTATCACACTCTCATCCTCAGTTCCTAAACAAAGAGATCCATATAGACAGTGAACAATTTTACTCAGCAATCATTCATGATTAATAGTTTCTGACTAAGTGCCACTTTCAAAAACCAGAAAATAATTATCCACTAAATAGGACATAAATGAAGTACCATTGAACCTCCAATGACCATCAAGTGATGAAAGAATTTGAAAAAATTTAAAGGAAATTTGAACCTTTTTTTTGAAAAAAAATGAAAAAAATTTGACCATTTTTTTAAACAACCGCAAACTCAGGTTCAAGAAGGGGGAATTTGACATGACACCAGAATAACTCCTCTCCCCCACTCTTAAAACCCAACATTTTCCTCAATGTTGACTTTCAAGGTGGTAGATAGTTTAAGTACAAAACAAATAGACATTTCAACTGAAAAAGGAAATGGAGGGGTATCAATGAAGTTCAAAAACTTTCTTTTCCACACAAAAAGTAAAAGAAAATAAAAATAAAAACAAAAACAAAAGAACCCAACCCCACCAACCATCACCAACAACCAAGTTCAGTTTTATTCATAAAATTTTCATGCTTTAATGAAGTGTGAGAAGACAAAAGATTTTATCAATTTACTTCAAATGGTAGCATGATTAACAACAACGTGCAGTAGCAGCTCAATAAAATTGAAAGAAATGGGTGCAAGCAAGTTCTACAAATCAGCTCAAAATAATTGGAAACTCTCTAGATACTAGCATATAACACCCAAGAAAGAAAACACAATCATTACTCACATATCATGAGGAGGTCCCCCACACTTAGTTCACAGTGACAAGTAAGCAAGTAATTGAAAGTGAAAAAGAAAAAACAACACTTCCCTGAATTGTTGGACCTTAAGCAGTGGCTTTCATCAATAGATCCTCATCAGCATCACTGGGTTGTTATTACTCTTCAGAACCTACAAGTTCAAATAAGTAAAATAAGATTTCAGAGTTTACAGTTCAAGAAAAGTAACCCAAGAGAGTGAGTAGAGAGAAATGTTATCCATATGATGTAGGGGATTGCTCCCTTGGGTTTCCTAGGCCAAGTTTCTAGTAGCAACAACTCTCTCTAAAACAAAAACAGATCATGAGGCAACATTAGCTGCTAAGCAATTGAACTGGAGAACAGGCAGCAAGGATTAATTTATTGAAAAAAATGAAATAAAAGAGAAACTACTAAGTAACCATGGGTTAGTTCCCATGAAATACTGAGTTTATAGTCCTCAGTTAGACTTGAATCGGCTCATTTTTATAACAGAGATATGACAGCCAATCCCTTTGGATTCCCTTCAATGAATTGCTTTATTCTAAGACCATTGACTAAGAAAGGTCTATTCTCATCTCCAACTACATCAACAGCTCCATTTACCAAGACTATAACAATGGTGAAGGGTCCTGACCACTTGGACTTCAACTTCCCTGGAAAAAGCTTCAATCTTGAATTGAAAAGAAGGACCCTCTCACCAACCTTGAAATTCCTATTTTGAATTATTGAGTCATGAAAAGCCTTTGTTCTTTCTTTTTAAATTCCAACATTCTTATAAGAATATATTCTGATCTCTTCTAGATCACTCATCTCTAGCAGTCTCCTCTCTCTAGCAGACATAAAATCAAAGTTAAGAGCCTTAACTGCCCAATAAGATCTCTGTTGTAACTCAATAGGTAGATGGAAAGATTTCCCAAAGAGTATCCTATATGGGGAAATCCCTATAAGAGTATTATAAGCAGTTCTGTAATCCCAAAGGGCCTCATCCAATTTCCTTGACCAGTCTCTCCTAGAGCTAGACATTGTTTTCTCTAAAATTTGTTTGAGCTCTCTGTTTGAAACTTCTTCTTCCCCACTGGATTGGGGGTGGTAAGTAGTGTCTGTCCTATGTGAGAACCCATACTTCTCCATTAAAACTTTGAACTTATAATTCCTGAAGTGAGTTCCATTATCAGTTTTGAAAGCTCAAGGCACCCCAAATCTAGAAACGATGTATTTCCTAATGAATTTCACAACACTAGCAGCTGAATTGCCGGGCAGAGCTACTGACTCAACCCACTTGGACACATAGTCCACAATAACAAAAATGTACTCATTCCTATAAGAGGATGGAAATGGTCCCATGAAGTCCAAGACCCACACATCCAAGATTTTGACCTCCAGAATACCTTTTTGGGGTAGATCCTACCTTCTTCCAACATTTCACAACATTTGAAATTTTGCACAGCCAATAACCAGACTCCTAGCATCTTTAAATAGTGTTGGCCAGTAGAAACCAGCCTGTAGAACTTTCTAAGCAGTCCTTTATCCTCTATGGTGGCCACCCCAAGGTGATGAGTGGCAGCTCTCAAGTATGGGAAAAATCTCATCCTCAACCACACATCTTCTCAGAATCCCATCAGCACACCTCCTAAAGAGAAGAAGGTCATCCCAAAAATGATATTTCAGTTCAGATATAAACCTCTTCCTCTAGTTGTGTGAGAGATCCTTGGGCATGACTCCAGCTGACAGAAAGTTGGTATAGTATGAAAACCAAGAAGATTGCTGCATAGAAGCAGCAAATAGTTGTTCACCAGGGAATGAAGTGTTGATCTCTTTTTGTTCCTTACTTTTGGAATTGGGTAATCGGGTCAAGTGATCTGCAACAACATTCTCAACCCCTTTCTTATCCTTAATTACTAAATCAAACTCCTGTAACTGCAAGGTCTACCTCATGAGTCTGGGCTTTGATTCATTTTTAGCCAGAAAACACTTAATGGATGAATGATCTGTGAAAACTATGATCCTTGATCCTATCAAATACTGCCTGAAATTTTCTAAAGAAAGCATCACAAAAACCAACTCCATTTCAGTGGTAGAATAATTCTTCTGGGCATCATCTAGAAACTTTCTTGAATAGTAAATAACATGAAGTTTCCTATACTTCCTCTGTCCTAACACATCTCCTACTGCAAAGTCACTAGAATCACACATAACCTCAAAAGAAAGCTTCCAGTCAAGAGCAGTGATTACAGGTGAAGTAGTTAACTTGTCCTTGAGAAAATTAAATTCCTCTTAAAATGAGTCATAAAAGACAAAGGGTGTTTCCTTAACCAGCAGGGAGCATAGGGGTCTAGTAATCTTAGATAAATCATTAATAAACCTTCTGTATAAGCCAACATGACCCAAAAAACTTCTAATTCCTTTGACATTTTCAGGTGGGGAAAACTTTTGTATGACCTCAATTTTAGCATTATCAACCTCCATCCCCTTCTTAGAAACTTTGTGTACCAAAACTATGCCTTCACTGGCCATGAATTGGCACTTTTCCCAGTTTAACACTATGTTGGTTTCTTGGAACCTTTCTAACACTAGTTCCAGATTTTTTAGACAGTTCTCAAAGTTATCTCCCACAATAGAAAAATCATCTATGAACACTTCAATAATCATCTCAATCATGTCTGAAAAAATTTCCATTATACATCTCTAAAAAGTGGCAGGATCACCACACTAGCCAAAGGGAATCCTCCGGTAGGAAAATGTCCCTAATGGACAGGTGAAGGTGGTTTTCTCTTGGTCCTTAGGTGCAATGGAAATCTGGTTGTAACTAGAATAGCCATCAAGAAAGCATAAGAATTCATTTCCTGCCAACCTCTCTAACATTTGATCCAAAAAATGGCATGGGGAAGTGATCATTTCTTGTGGTAGCATTCAACTTCCTGTAGTCTATACAAACTTTCCGTTTTTTTCACTGCTCTTTTCTGGATTTTCTTATTCCTTTCATTAGTGGCCACTATCACTCCAGTATTTTTGGGTACCACGTGGATAGGACTGACCAAGGGACTATCAAAAATTGGAAAAATTATTCCAGCATCCAGCAACCTAATCACTTATTCTCTCACAACTTCCTTCATGTTTGGGTTGAGTCTTATTTGGGCTTCTACTCTAGGTTTAAACTTAGTTTCCATTGGAATTTTATGCATAGAGAAGGTTGGAATTATCCCTTTGATATCAGCAATTGACTAGCCTATGACAGTCTTGTACTTCCTCCAAATAGTAAGTAGATTTTCCTCTTGACTCACCTCTATATTGGATGAAATTATCACATGAAGGGTAGAATTTTCTCCTAAAAGTGCATATTTGAGATGGGTAGGGAGGGGATTGAGTTCAAGGGTGGGTGGTGACTGGCTTGAGGGAAGACACTTGGGCCTGGGTGGCCCAAGGTCTTCATGCTTCCTCTTAAAGAAGGCAGTAGACAAGGATTTTTCCTTAGTGCAAGAGCTTTCAAAAGATATCTCCTCAAACTTAGACTCCTCTCTCGGGGTAAGGATATGCTTCAAAACAGACTCATCTAGGTTCTCCAAAAATTCACCCTCATACTCATCAACAAATTCTCTCTCCTTACTTGAGCTGATACCCATGGAAGAGTTAGCAGGGATTTCAGGTTTAGTGTTGATTTCAGCCATCATTCTTAGAATCTCTTCTTCCTCCTTATCAACACTACTCTCAGCAGCTAACGTCTCATATTTTGGTAAAATTGGGTGGGAGGGTTCTTGGATTTTATTAAACACATTGAATTATTCTTTCTCTTCACCCAAATTGAAAATAAATTTCCCCTTAGAGACATCTATCAGAGCTCCCCCTGTGGCCAAGAAGGGACTACCAAGAATGATAGGAACGTCTTGGTCACACTCCATATCAAGGATAAGAAATTCAACAAGCAAAAAGAGTTTTCCTACTCCCACTAACAAATCATCGACCCTACCCACTGGATGAGTAATGGACCTATCAGCAAACTGTAACACAACACTGGTGGATTAGGGAACTCCTAATCTCAGGTGCTGAAAAAGGGACAGTGGAATCAGATTATTACTAGCACCCAGATCACACAAACAATTGAACTTACCACCTCTATCCCCAAATGTGCAAGGGATGACAAAGCTTCGATGGTCCTGAAGCTTAGGAGGTATCATATTCTACAAGACTGCACTACACTCCTCTGTTAAGCTATAAGTGGCAAATTAATCCAGTGTATTTTTTTTGAACAAATTTTCTTGAGTGATTTCAGATATGATGGGCTTTGTATCAATGCTTCCAGGAATGGAATATCAATGTTCATCTTTTTATCCACTTTCAAAAATTTCAACAGTTCAGAATCATGAATTGGTTTCTTAATTCTTTGTGGGAAGGGGATTGCAGGGGAAACATTCCTCACAATTGGGGTCATCTCTGCAGCTTATTGTTAAAAAAATTTCTTCCCTTTATTTTCTTTGTTTTTCAAGCCATTTTCTTTGGGTTTTTGAGCTGGAACAGTAGGAACTGGAGGAATTCCAATGGGGCTGTCCAGTTTTCCAAATTCAGGTTCTTTCAAATTTGAGTTTTCAGTTTCATCCAGTTTCTCATTTTCAGAATTTTGGGGTTCTTTCCTAGGATCTTGATGAGTTTGGAGACCACTTCTGGTGGTCACAACCAAGGCATTCTCCCTAGGATTGGCTTCAGTGGTGCTGGGAAGCCTACCCATTTCTCTATTACTAGCATCCCTAGCCAACTGCCCCATTTGAATTTCCATGTTCTTCATTCTAGCATCCATTTGAACTTTATCAAAATCATTTTTGGTCTTCTATTCATCAAACCTCCCTATCAACTAATGGAACATATCTCTCACCTCATCTTTTGAGTTGGATGACTCATCCTTTGGTTGGGATTGGGGTTGGAACTACTGACTAGGAGGCTGCTATAATCCAGGAGGGACAGAAGGTCGGAGGACTCCGTGCTCCCTCCATGAAAGGTTCAGATGGTTCCTATACCCCTGATTATAGGTGTTGAAAAAGGGATCATCCCTAGGTTGTATCCGAGGTCCATAGCCAGCAAATATGGCACTCTCATGAGGTTGGACAGGCATATCAATGTTTGGACAACAGGTTTGAGAATGTCCATACATGCCACAGTGGTGACACTGCTCCTTAAGGATTTGATGTGGGTTCTCATTGAAGAACCCATCAGCTTGGGCTTTAGCTTGAGGAGCAGGGGCGGTTTCCTTTCTCACAATGGTTCTCCTCCTAGAGCATTTGTGATGGGAGTTTTGAGATATGGTGTTAAAGATCTGTTTGAGCTCCTCAGCAGTCCTATCACTAAAGTCTCCTCCAGATGACTGATCCACCAAAGTTTGGTGGTAAGGGGTGAGACTATTGTAGAAGGTGTCCATAAGGAATTGAGGTGTACATTGATGGTTTGGACACTTCCTAAGAAACCCTCTAAACCTATCCTAGGATTCATGAAAAAGTTCTTCTTCATTCTAAAGGAATTCAGTGATTTTGTGCCTAATTTCAGATGTCAACCTCCTAAGATAGAATTTCATTGTGAAGTCATTGTAAACTTGATCCCATGTGACAAAGATTTCTTCCTCTAACTGTTGGAACAAAGACCTAGTGTTGCCCTTGAGGAAGAAAGGGAACACTCTCAATTTAATCTCTTCCTTAGTGAGACCCCTAAGTGGCATCTGCTAGACAATACAATAGAAGCCTCTAATGAAGTCAATAGAGTCTTCACTAGGAATTCCATTGAAGGTAGGCAATTGACTAAGCATGTATGGATTGATCTCATAATTTCTGGACCTAGGAGAGAGTCTAATGCATGAAGGGTTGCTAGACACTAAAGCTAGCAAGAACTCTCTCAAACTGTGCCTCTCAGCTATGTCATTCCCAGGTTGGTTCATCATTCCATGTTGGTTCACAATCTCAGGAAGTGGATTGTTCAGGTTTTCATTTATGTTTTATTCCATTTTAAACTTGTCTTTTATCTTTTTTACTTCTTTAAGGTTCTTATAAATTTCAATATTACCTGGTAATAAGTGCTCAGACTTAGACTTGGTTTTCATGCAGCAGGTTCACATTTTTTTTTGAATTTTCATTTTCTTTTTGTAGTTTTTTAGTGATTTTTTATGATTTTTTATGACTTTTTATGTGAATTTTTGTTTTTTTTAAAAACACACCTAGACTCCCCGGAAACGGCGCCAAAATTTGCTCCCGCACGCGTCGTTGGGCACAGGAGACAAACTAAAATTAATACCTACTTACTACTTAGGACAATGACAAGATAGGGTCGAACCACATGTAGGCCTGTTGTTATGTTTGGTGTTCTAAAAAAAAACCAAACAAAAGCAGACATGAAAAAATTGAGCAAAAAAAATGGTTGTGGTGAAGTGAAGTGAATGAGATTTAGTGTGTGTAGAAGTGAGGGAGATCAAGTGAGTGCAAGGGAGTAGACAGAGCAGAGCAGCAAGAGGAATTGTGATGCAAACAACCAATAAATGAGTAAGGGGGGAAGTCCACTGGCCAATTTGATGTTGCTTAACCTTTTTCATGCACTGTGATTTAAGAAAAACATGGATCTGACTAAGAGTAATCGGTCAGAGTATTTGTCTGGACAACTTGTGATAAAATAGCTCTTACAGTCCCTCTACTGTAAAATTAATTCCATCCAATGGTGAAATTAAGTCATCAGTCACCGAGCTCAACTTGTCAGTTGAGTTCGGTGTGTCTCTCTCTTTCGAGAATAATCCACTTGTCAGTGAATTACTCAATTTGAAACAGTTTGAATTATGGTACACACAAGATCATTTTTCACAAGATCTTGTTGTTTTGAAAATAATCTTGTCAGAAAATAAGTAAAAGAGACAATCCAATTAAGTTATGCAGTACATGAATGTGATTAAACAAATCAAATCAACCAGCTTATTTCCCCAAAAGGAAATTACCTGGATATAGTAGATGGTTTTAATGCAATAGTTGGGAAAGTGATAATGAAGTTCATATTGAAATAGGTTGCAAAAAAATAGAGCAAAAGACAAATAAGAATATTCATCTCCCTGCTCGAGCTCTCGGTAACTCTAACTCCTTCTGCTTGATGGTAGATGCAATGATGGAGCTCACTCGATGTCCCACCCTGGGAATCGAGGTCTGAAAATGCGCTGGTTTTCTACTCTTGGTACTGCAATTGATTCAAGGGATATGGTGTAAGTTCCTCCTGCTCTGCTCCCCTGGTCTGGATCTTAAGTCTTGCCGCTTGTTTCTCTCTCGATGCAATTTGTGTCTGGATGTGTGTCGACTTGATGACCCTCTGCTCCAGCTTAACTCCGTTCATCTATCCCTCTCCCGCCACTCGTGCATTCATCACCCAACCGAAGCCTCTGGAATCTCCACCGGTGAGTTCCCTGGCTTCCATGTGGAGCTTTCACTATACTGCTTCTACCGCACTGGTCACCAGAGCGGTTTCTCTTAACTGAATGAAAAATAATGCGTGCGTGGCGACCCACAACTCTCGGCAAAAAACACCCATGAGTCAAATTATGTAAATATACATATATAACTACTTCAATGTACTTATTAATATATATATATATATATATAATAAATAAAAATACTTATAAGAATATATATTTTATAAAACCTAATACTATTATTAATACAATAACTATTCTATGTAATTAATAACAAAAATCATTATATAAGAAATTAGAATTATATATATAAGATTATATTATTTTATTAGTATACCAATTATTATTATATTATATATGATATATAATATATAAAACAATGTACATAATTATATATTATTAATGCTATACTAATTATATTTACTATGTATGTTAATATCAATATTATTAACTATTATATATAATTATATTTATTAATATGATATATACTGTGTATTATATGTATTGTTATTAATAATATACTATATATAGAGTATCATATATATATTATATGTAATTATAAGGAAAATAAAATAAAGGGGATGGGGAATCGGGTCTGGCGAAAGGGGAGAAAGGTGAAAGCAGGGGGGCTGTCTTGGCGCGGGCTTCAGGTGGCGCTCTGGTGTGGCGGCTGGTCAAGTAGGTAGGGTCGAAGGAAGGGGGCGCGGTTGTGGAGTGTGGCGAAGGGTGCTGAGCAGCGGGATCTCAACGGTGTGTTTTTCGAAGGGGTAGAACAGATATGTGCACACCGGCGAGGTCCGACAGCTCAGATGGAGGGATGAAGTGGTACACAGCCTGGGGTCACATTAGTGATGCAGGAGCTGCAGCTAGTTTATGGTTTAGCCAACATGGTGGATGCAGTCTACGGCGGTTCTTTAGCGACGAGCGGGGGCGGATATGCTTGAAGGAGGAAACTCGGGTGCGCAGGTGGTTCCGTGGAGATGAGGAAGCGGCGAGGCAAATCAGTGGACTTGGGAGAAGAGGATTTGGGTTTGAATGATTCTGGTTTAATTGAAATATGTGTTTCACTATTGTTAGATGCAATTTTCAATTTGCTGTTAGGTGAATTTGATGATGTGAATTTGTGGCTCTGCGTGGATTTGGTTTGCTGTGATGTGTGTTACTGTGTGGATTCGAGGTGGGAATATGAGCAAAGGGGGTGGAAGGGAAGTGAAGACCGGGGCAGAGGAGTAGAATGGTGATGTTTGAGAATGGGGCTCTAACGGTGAGGTTGAGTATAACAGTGAGATGTAAGTAACAGTGAGGTGTAAGTATAACAGTGAGGTGTAAGAAACAGTGAGGTGGAAATGTGTATCAGTGAGGGTTGAAAAAATGGAAAATATGGCTGTAACGATGAGGTAAGTTATAATGGTGAGGTAAGGGATACATGGGAGTATGGTGAAAAACACCCAACAGTGAGGTGCAAGAAAGTAACAGTGAGGAGGTGACCACTACTGGTGAGGAAGTGGAGTAGCGGTGAGAAAATAGCTACTGGTAGAGGGGTATGGTAATAGTGAGGATGTAAAATAAGGTAATAGTGAGGTATAAAGGAGCTAATAGCAGGAGTGGTAACAGTGAGGTATAAAATAAAAATGTGAGAAAGTAACAGTGAGGAAAAGAGAAAAAAGGAACGGTGAGGTGTGCAAGGAAGCTCCGCGGAAAGGTAATAGTGAGATAATCACCGTTAAAGATGGGTCCGTGCGACCGCGACACCTGCGAACAAACATAAAAAAGAAAAATAAATAAATAAAATAATTTAATGAAACTAAAAATAAATAAATCAATAAATAAATTAAATTAAATATAATGGAATTAAAAACTAAAAACAACGTAGTTAAATAATAAAATTAAAAATACTTTATTTAAGATAGTGAATTAATTTGGGGTTTAAAAGTAAACAAACAGAATTAAAGAAAAAATAAAATATTTATAGTAACTACATTAAATTATTTAACTAATTAATTACATAATTAATTATATTGAAGAATGAAAAATATATTAAACGAATAAAATTAAATTGTTAATAATAATTAAATTATTAAAAGACTAAAAACCAAAAAGAGTTATTTATTTACAATTTAAAGAATAAAGCATTAATTAATTTAATAAATGAATTAATAAAATAACTAGAATAAAAATAAAAGAATAAATAAATAAAAGTCTAATTCGCAAGACTAAGTTAATTTAAAACTTATTTAAAATGACACTAATGTACATTAAAACACATGTTTTAAACTAAAAAAAGATTATTTTACTCATCAAGTACAAAAAAACAACATTTATCATATATTGACTAAAAACAATCATTTTGGTATAAAAATGTCATTAGAAAATACAAAAAAGATGTGGCAAAGAGTGTTAAAACAGTGCCTCATCAATAATCCTCATGAATGTGTTTTGATATGTATTTAATATTCATATAAAAATATGTAATATATATGTATTAGAATCCCAGGTCTCTAGTGTAGGTATTAGATGCAATGGAAGGAATCCAATCCTTATGAAATATCACGTGTGAGCAGTGGACGAAGCATGGATCTCCACCCAAGGGATTCATGTGTAATATAATTCTACTGGGGATGGTGGTGTGTCAAGACCAGGAAGTATAGACACCCATAGAGTGCCGTTATAGGTATCAATTATAGTATACTGGAAGTAATTCCATACCCCTATAGTTGGTATCAGAGGAAATTATTTGTTAGTATGTTAAACTAGGATGAGAAGAAGTTAGTGTGATCTCTTTGGGTTTTTTCTATGGAAATGTATTGGGATATTTCTAAGGATAAGACTATTTATAAGTAAAAATATAGAAGAATTTTCTAGAATTCTTTAATGGATAGAGTGTGTGGTTTCTAATAAATCACATCACTTCTTGGATACTGCAAGTGGATGTGGCTCTGGCAAAGAGATACTAAGGGGTAATAAATCTAATCACCTAGTGTCAATAAAAATGCCTCTATACACACTTGAAAATCCATGGGAAATGTGGTTCAGAAATTCATAAACACTTTATGAACCATTTTAAAGGATATTAATAATGACCATGAATAGTGTAGGTTAATCCTAAAGTTTCATATATTAGAAGAAGGTATCGTGATATATAAATCCTTAAATTGAATTTTCTTGATTATGTGATTATCCACTATGATTATTTTTTACAAATACATTATTTTTTTCTTTTAGTCAATGAAAGGAACAGTAAGTAAGTAGATTAATCTTGAATTTATTATAAATGTTTTTGATGAGAAACCAAATGGGACGATGACTGGTGTGAAGGATTTTTAGATTATTCCAAATCAGTTATCATGATACATTATTAACATCTATCACTTAAAAAAACTCTCAAACTCACCCAAGAAGAGTAGGATAAAATTTGTTGAGAGATTGGGTGAAGGAGACCCATTAGGAATGAATATTCTGTTCCGTATATGTTAAGAATGTGGGAATAATCGTTCTACGACATGTCTCAAAGGCACAAGAATATGTTTTATGTGTGGAGAATAAGGACACATGGTAAGAGATTTCTAGGGAAAAATGAAATGTTTATTTAACAAAATGGATGAAATTAATGGTTTCTCAAAGGCATAATCAATGGGTTAATGTTCTAAATATGGAAAGTAAGGGAATTATACAGATCAATGTCCTAAGGGGAAATCTCAAGTAGAGGTTCTACAAAGTTGTAGCAGTAAGGTTTTTTTGTTTATGATGAATATAATACACATGAAATATTTAAGGAATACGGTATTAATGAATACGTTGGTGAATCCTAGTTAATGGTTTAAGAACTAATTGTAATCATTGAAGATCTAACATATTGGAATTGAAAAATAATATTATATGAAAAATGAAATATAAAAGTATTGATTCGTATAAGTTTTTCATTAAGGATTTTAAAGAATATGTTGAATAGAACTGATGATCTAGAAAAATGATTTAATGGAAAGGTTATATTTTAGGGAAAAACATGGTTAAGGGAAATATAACCCTTAATATGTTCCTAAAGTTGAGATAATGATAATGGGATATTCCGATGAATTATATTGATAAAGTAAATTGGATAGCACTGATTACCTTAGAATATATTAATGACTTATTGACAAAGTGTTTTATGTTATCATTGATGGAGTTTATATAATATTTTGGATTTATGGAATATGATAAATAATTTTTATTTTATTTAAGTAATAATGAAGCATGGATGTTTTCAACAACGATTTATCGTAATTCCAGTTATTACCATGTTTTAAGAAACTTTTTGATCAATGTATTCACATATTTGGTATTTGATATTAATAGATACTTGACATTGTTTATGGGATTAATGATAATTTAAAATTTGAAATTTAGTGACCTTATTTCTAATTTTTTTATTTGAATTTTTGTTAGGCATGGAGGATCCTTAAGGTTAACTATTCATGAAATGGATTATGTTAAAATCTAGGTGTTATTTGATAACCTAGGATAATAATTCTATTTTTGATAATAAATATGGAGTGAAGGGATGAATTCTTATTCTTTTATGGATCTAATAATCCACTAGTGGTTTAGGAATTACCTTTATTTCTTTATATAAGAGAGGATGTGAGAATTAATCAAAGAACAACCAAAGGATGAGATTATGCTTATGAAATGTAATGAAATCAAGTAAGTATATCTTCTCATAAAAATTCCCCATATTTAAGATAAGGATATTGAAATAAAATGACATTGGTTTTCCTTCATTTTTGATGAATGAATGTTTTTTTCACCTATCATAGATATATGACTTTACAATCATTAAATTTCTTCATGCCTTGTGCTCTATCATTAAAATTTTTTATTTATGTGTCAGTTTTATCTTCTATGTAGATTTTTTTCACTTACCACAAAGTTTATCATACTTGGAAACTATATTATGTGTTATTTTAGGTAACATTCACACTTCCCTTTCTCTCTTTTCAAGAGGATGTTTAATTAACCTATTTTATGACGTGGGTTTTCATAATACGATTTTTAAATTTTAAACTCTTATTTATTGAGGAAAAGTTAATATTGAGGCAATAAAATTTATTTAAGGGGTTAAAAGATAACACCAAAATATTTTATCAAAGATATTTTTAAAATAATTTTAATTTCTTTGATATGTTGCACTATAAGAAACATCAAGTTTTAACATGACATGACACACTTTTAAAATTGTATTATTCAATATTATAATTATCACATAGGTATTGGAATGGAGGGATTTAATATGATTAAATAAATTTTGAAACTATATATTCTACACCTATATATAGAATGAATGATTTAGTTGCCAATTAATAATAAATAAAAAAAACCATTTTGATATTAAGGAAATCATTTTTTGAATAACCATTTTAATGTCACAAATGCGTTTTATCTTAATAAATTAAATAAACATATTATGATAAATTATTTTATTGAAAATTTAATATTATGTATTCAATAAATTCCTTTTCATTAATTTTATGAGTTTTACTGGTAAAATATAAGAATAAATCCAATTTTATTCTCAGAAACTATATTTTTATTAAAAAAATTTTATCATAATTTGAACGCTTATTTTGAGAATTAATTTTTAAAAATTTTAGAAAATTTATTTGAGAGAATTAAATTATATTTTTAAATAATCATTTCAAAATGATCTTAGGGTGAATTTCTGATAATTTCCTAAGAAGATAAATTTTTGATGAATAGTGAAAATACTGCTTTTTATTAAGAATTTTCATTTCTTATAAAGTATTTAGAAATATAAATATGGTATTAATATGGTTTTAAAAGTAAAATTAGATTAATTATATATTTATTAATCTAATCTAGGCAATTAAAATAAATTTTATATTGAATTTGGATATAAAAATGTTTTTATAATATGAAAATTTTCTCTTTAAAAAACCATATTTTCATCACATATACTGGACTAATTTCCAATTAAAATATTCCAATTTAGTGAATGTTATTTTGATATTAGATGAAATATTTGGATTCACAATAATTTATATTATTTAATTTTTTAAATATAATATTTTACCGTGATGAATAATAAAAATAATAAAAATTAATTACCATGGTTAAAGAGAAAATGGGATTAGTAGTGGTTAAACTTAATGAATAATGCGTAAAATGATCTATAAACATTTAAAACAACCTTTTATATCTATATGATGACCTTATCACCTCTAAGGTTTGATAATGAACCTTTATGGACCCTTTTCGCTTATCGAAACCTTGTTACACCTTTTTCTTTTTGAAAATTTTAATTGTGCCACTCACCTAATTTATAACAATCCACACCTTATCATCTCATATTTATAGTTCGAAACCCATTTGGTTCGTCCAAGAATCTAGTGACCCATGGTTAACATACCTCTATATTATAGCATTTTAGATGAATATTAAGCAATTCTAAAATTAAATACTGAAGGACCATAATAGTTTAATGTCTTTAGAAAATAAAAAAATAATCTTCTATCTTGGGGAAAGATTATCTACATATCCATTAATGTTCTTCCCCTTCGGCACACATACATAAAACATTTCTTCAAAACCTACATAAAGGAAACATAAGAAATTTAAGACCTATTATTCCTAATAAGGGTAAACAAGGGAGATATGTAAATATAAAATGAGAATATGGGTATGAGAATATGATCATATCATTATAAGATCATACCATGTATATCAAAGATAATAAACATGAATCATGTAATAAATATTGGCATTTCATAAGACATGAACCATAAGGAAATCAAATAACATGATTAATGAGAGAATAATATTGACATAACATATAGACTTTTGGCATACACGTCGACTTATAACATTGTGGACATGTGTAAAATGAAACATGTTCCCTCATTAAGTTAAGGACATGAAATCAAGACCTCAAAAAACTTATGGACATGCAATGAGGGCCACACATGACATTGTGAATATGTAATATTGTTTACTCATAACATTGTGAACATATAGTTCGATTCACAAATAACACTGAGAACATAGAATCAGGTTCACGCATAATATAGTGAACATGTAATTAGGTTCAAGCATAAACTTATGGACATGAAACCGTGCCCATGAATAACATTGTAAACATGTAATTTGGTTCACACATAACATTGTGAACACGTAATCAGGTTCACACAAAAAAATATGCACATACAACTAGGTCCATCAATAACACTAAGGACATGTAATCAGGTAAACACATAACATTGTGAACATGTAATAAGGTTTACTCTTAACATTATGAAAATTTAATCAGGTTCATGCACAACATATATACTCATTACTCATCTATCATTACCTAATACATTTCAGGTATACATAGGTCCATCCTATCACATAATGAAATCATACATGCATGTTCAAAAAGATAACCAATCATTCATCAAATCATGACCCATAAAACGATATGTGTTTCATAAACATCATTTCATAACTTGTGAAAATAGAAAGGTTTTATAGTCATTTCATCATATAATAACCCATGAAAATAAGTGATTTTCATAAGGATTTTATCGTGGTTCATCCCATGGAAGAGAAATAGGTTTCATAAGAAACATGTCATCTTAAAAATAGACGACTATATACAAAAATAAGAATAATATCCTTGGATAATATCCCTAATAAATAATAAACTATAGCAAGGATGTTAACTTATATGAGGAAGGATTTTGAATGATCACATGAAGAATTTCTTAGGAAAAATAACCTTTCTTTGAAAATAAATTTTTAAAACATAAAACTTTTTTAAATAAATTTTCTTTAGAATTTTTTTTGAAAAACATATAATTTAATCTTTAAAAAATAATTTAAAACATTTCTTGAGGAAGTACCCTTTCCACTTTGAAAAACACTTTTTAAATCATACAACATTGTGAAAAGCTTTTTCATTGAAAAATAATTTTAGAAATGGGTTGATAGAATATTAAGAAAATAAATATCAATAAAATTAACATTGTAAACATTAAAATAAAATTTTAATGAAATGGGGGTCATTATGACTAGTAAATCCATACATGTAGAATATTCCTTTTTTGCCGTAGAATGTTTTAAAAAGTAACTTGATCAAAAAATGAAAAGGAGATTATGTTTTAATTTTTTTAAAATCTAAATCAATGGTAAAAATGTCTTCTATAGATCATAGTAAAACATATTTGTGATATGGATCATATGATTTCATCAATGGAAGAATAATTATAAACAATCATGCTAAAGAATGAGGTTGAAACAATAAATCCTTACTACTTCGGTAACTCTGAATCATAATAATATTTAAAAACATTAAATAAATCTTAAAATATAATTAAAATAATGATATTTTTTATATAAAATTAAAAAAGTTAGTATATACACCTCATATAAAAATAATGGTGCATAACATGGAATGTTCCTTAAATAAGGAAACTTGAGATAAAATTACATTACTGATTTGATAACTTTTGAAAAAAAATTCCATAAAATGAACATACTTAGAGGTATATGTACATAACCATAAATATAGGTATAAGAATCATATAATGAATTAATGGGTATAATATACACCACAAAATATAAATGTGTGGTGAATAAATCACAATTCTAACAGAAGTAAAAGTGAGAAGAGAAAAAACTTGCCTCAAGTCCTGACTTTCTACGTAAAACTACAATCCTCATTAATAGTAAGAATAAGTTTATTATAAATATACCAAAAAAATATATTAATATATATAATACCATATATTATTATATTTGGACATTATATTAACCATTTATTAACAACTTTATGTTAATGCTATGTTTCGGGTAATATCCGGTGTGTTTTTCATATATGTTTTGACTTGTTATTCTTAATACTCTTTCTTATAGAAATATTTCATTATTTAAAAAATGTAAAATATGATTTAAATATAATATATATCAATTATATAAATATTTATAACAATATATAAAATATATAAATATGAAATGAAATACATTGTTCATGGAGACGATATGTCGTACGTACGCATGAATTCTGTTTCCGTTTTATCATCATATTTAAAGGAAATAAAGTAAATGAGATATATGTATATATATTATCATTAAATTATAATAATTATTTAATATATATCATATAATTTTACTGAACCCACCTTTATTTAATTCCATGTGAAGTGTGAATGGATCACATCGCATTGGGGAGGCAGTAGTCCACACATCAAAAAATGAAGTTATCATTTTTAAAAAATAGACATCATGAAGGTATATGTTACATAATAATTAAATTAGAATAAATAAATCATAAATATATTTTATACCATATAAAAATAGTATTTACATCATAATTAGCAAACATGATAGGTGGTAAAGGAAAAATGAACGACATCATTTCGGAAGGTGGTCGTCCTCCGTACACACAAACGGTAAGTTCATTACACATTTGATGGAAGTGTGTGTAGGTGTAGGTCTAACCGTTATAATAAAAACATACCAGTATATTGAGGATACTGATGTCATTTAATTTGTATGGAATAATAATAATTTAGGTGATGGAGAATGAAAATAAAACAAAAGAGCTTGTGGAAGGATGTTACATCTTCTTTAGGTAACTCCTTTTGGTTTATAGCAAATGGTTTCCTTGGTTAAATTTATGTACAAAGGGAGGACTATAGGATAAATGTATGGGAGTTGGTAGGATATTTTTATAGGTATTTTCTAAGTTAAAGGGCACTAAATGTGTGAATAAGTGAGGGGGGGGGGTGAGTTCCATTTTATAGTGGCAGAGGAGTGTCATTATTGTAAATATAAAGAGGTAAACACTATTTATAGGTTTACCTTACATAAAATTCCTACAATAATAGTAAATTTCCAATAAAATAGGTGTATTGGTCGAAATATGTCAAGAAGATGGCTTTTGGAACTATTTCTCGGTTATTGGGATCCTTAAATTAATGTTCAACCACTAAGTAATCTAGTTTTTACCTTTATCACTATAATTACTTTTAATTATTGTCACTATTTTTTTTGTTCAAAACTAATTTTAACCTATTATTCATTCTATATTTTTATTATTCAAAATACAGAATCTATTTTTCGAAATCCAAGTTAAATAAGTGGTAGAAATTAATATAAAATTAATCGGGCATGCATGTCTTGACAATGGGGTTTTTAAGCGAAAATGTTTAAAGGATTGAAATGATTTTATATCCAATTACAATATAATATTTTTTACAATGTCCTAAATTATATTATTTAATTTAAATTTTATCTAATTACACATTAAAACCAAATTATGTTTTTTTAAAAATATAAATAAATTATATGGAAAAGTAGTTTTGAATTTAAAACAATATTTTTCACTATTCATCCAAAAATAATGTTTTTAATGAAAATACCAAAAGCTTATATCTTTAATTTTTTTATTCAAAAATAAAGTTTATCTTATGAAATAAAATTTCTAATTGTGTCAAAAATTAATTCTATTATTTTTCACTAGAGGACATAAAAAGAAGTTCATTTTAGAAAATAGTATTTTCAAACAAATAAAATCTTTACAAAAAATTATATGTTTTATAATCAGTATGTTATATATATAAACATTATAAATAATATTTAAAAATTATTTATTATTATTAAAATTATTATGTTTAAAAGATATGTTATTACTATCCTGTTTAAATAAACATAATAACAAAATGATTTTTTGTAGAAATTCATTGTTATGTGTCATGCAAGCCAAGTCATTGTTGTGTGCAGCACAATCTTATCTTGGTGTAGTGTATAAAAAAATCCAAAATGGTGTGTCATGAGGCAATAAATCATAAAAAATTAATTATTTAAAAAATGGTTTATAAATACTTATGTTGTTATATTCTATACCCCTAAAAATGATTTTTTTCCTCAAAATTTATTTGAGTTCTAAAAGGTTTAATACTTGAAATTTCCTTTCATAGAAACCGACATCATAAAAATACATACTAAAACATACTTAAAAAATGGAAATTTAAACCAAAATGGTTAGCCAAAGTAACTCATAACTAGGTTTCCATGCAGGAGAACACCGGATGAGAGTAAAGATTAGACATGGAGGGAAAACATAAATAATCATAGTGAGTGATAAGGATCTTTGATCACCAACATTTAAATGATCAATGGAATGTTAAGGGACTCAAAACCAAAAATATGTGGTGATTTATAAGACCATTTGTTCAACAGAAATGATGGTATTTGGATAAATATTTTTCAATACCCTTTTCATAGAGTTGTGGAATTCTTTTACTATTAAGGAATATAAGGAAATATAATTACTTTATTTTATTCTTTTTCATATTCGAGTCACACACTTTATTTGTGCCTTGATAGATTTCCGATTTATCTCTTACTCTAATAAATGATTGGGAATATTTCATTGTTGATGTAGTAATAAATTGTGAGTTATAATGATAAGTCATTCAATCTACCTTAGTTAGAAGCATAACAAAAAAGTTGACACACGTTATCCAATATGAATAAATAATCATATAGTGAGATAATACTTGAATCTTTTAAATTTTTTCCTAAGCATAAGTTGAACAATTTCATAAATGGTTAACCTTGTATCCCTTCCAAAATTAAAGTTTATGTTCATTCCTTAAATATGCTCTTATATTATAACAAAAACATTTTCATTGGATATTGATTTCCATCATTGTACATATAGAATATAAAATTATATTTTATTAATCTATAATCCTTATAGACGGAGATAATAACATGATATTTCAATAAGGTATGGACAATAGGATTTTTATAGGGCTTATTCATAAAAAATAAAACATACAATTACCAACTAAGGAGGGGAGCATAAGAATTACCTAGTTATTATTATTTAGTTGATCTATTGTGATTGCATAAGATTTACCTTTTACCATTTTCCTCAGAGGTTTTCGTGGATTTTCATTAATATTACCCCTTAGATTAAGGACTTTATTCCCATAATTACAAACCTCCATGCACTTGAAACACTGAAGTGTGGGTGGTTTATTCTGTTGAGATCTTTCTCTTATCCTTTCATTGGCTTTCCTCTACACATCACTTTTACATTATTTTGCACGATGGATTGGATTCCCACACTTGAAACAACATCCTATTATTTTTATGGAATCACCTAAGTGATCTTTCCCATAATATTGGAAGGTATGAATTTTAAACATTTTCTTCTCTCTATGTGACATATCATTGGATTTTCCACAAAACTCAATTTTCCTTTTCTTATGACCAGAAACAAGACAATTTCCAGTTTCGATTTCCACTTTTAGTACACATCAAATGATTTATTTGTACCATTAAATATTTCTTATAGATAACACCCTTCGGATATTTAGATTCATTACACTAAATAATTGGTCAAACTTACTTTTAGAATGAATTATAACACTATAAAAGTACCTTAAAAGTATTGTAAGATTTTATTCATATGAAATAATAGATTCATAATCCCTATTCTTAAGCTCTAGTAATTCCTTAAATATTTTTGTATGAATAATACGAATAAAATACTTATTCAAAAATAATATTTTAAACCTATACCACTTCATGAAGTCACTTTATTCTTATTTCGTTGTATTCTTAATAAATTACACCATGAATACACATCACCTTCCAAATGGTAGAAAATTATACTGAAATTTTGTTTCTCTAAACACTAGATAATGAAAAATATATTTTCATTGGCACTGAATAATTTCTCAATAACTAATGGGTCTATGGAACCCCTTAAATATGGTGGTAATTTCATCATGAAGAACCTAATAAAATTTTGCTACATACTTTTCTCATTTGTACGTCCACCATGATTTATAGCTTGAGAAATGTTTTGGATCATAGCAATGAGGTTTTATATTCCATCTCCCATAAAATTCATCTGGTCAAGAGGAAAATTATTATAGTTTCTATACCATTCTCTATTGAAATGGTTCCTTTTGGTTCTATCCATTGACTTAAACACAAAACATAGTGTTAGAAACACTAATCATAGAAGAGAACCACTTAATCATGAAAAACCACTTATAGGATGCCAAAATCATTTCAACTTATTTTATAATCTATGACGCCTTAGGTTTATCCTAGGTTATTCAAAGTCATAGTATATTTATAAAATTCATGATGGATCATGAAGAGGTTGTGAATTTATAAATTATATCCACTGATAGAGTCAAACAAAGTGTATAGTAATGCTAATTTTCAAGCACCGGTTCCTGATTGAGTCTAGATCAATATAGTGTTTTTGAGGTTTTTACCCTGATTCACATCTATGCCAAATACACATGCAATTGTAGTATCTAGACTTGGATGTATTTCTTTGAAACCACATTCTATATCCCTACCAAAATTACAATACCTTTTCCATAACATTGAACCATACTTATACTTATCCTTAAATACATCCCTAAAAACATCATTAGAAATATCTCTAGGGATCCCACTAAAGATTTATCATCATATTTTTTAATGGTTTACTAAAATAATCCTTTGATACCAACTATAGTGACCGAGGCTTAACATACATGGATATTACATCATTTTAGATGAATATTTTGTACATTAAAAAAGTACATTCCCGAAGACCGTGTTAGTTTTGTGTCTTTGGAAACTTGTAAAAATAAACTTTTATCTTGGTGAATGGTATTTAAAATTTCCCTTAAATATATTCCCCTTTATTACTCCTACTTAACACCTTTCATCATATAATGGGGAAGTGAAACATAATAAAGGGGTGAAATCAGATGTGCAATAAGGATATTCAAGGGAGATATATAACTATAACATGAGAATATGGGTATGAGAAAATGATTGTATCATTAGAAAATCATATGATGTATATCAAAGATCATAAAAATGAATCATTAAATAAAGATTGGAAATTCAAAAGTCATGAATCATAAGAAAATCAAAGAACATGATTCATGAGAGCGTAATATTGACATAAGATTTATACTTATGGAATATACATCAACTTATAACATTAATGACATGTATAAATAGAAACACGTTCACTCATTATGTTAAGGACATGAAATGAGACACTCATTTATACTTATGTTCATGAAACTAGGTCCAATAATAACATTGTAGACACATAATATGGTTCAATAATAATATTGTGAACATGTAATCAGGTTCAATAATTACATTTTGAACATATAATCAGGTTCAAACATAACATTGTGAAAACGTAATCAGGTACATGCATAAACTTATTGATATTCAAACTGGTTTATGAAAAGCATTGTGAATATGTAATCAGGCTCACACAGAACATTGTTAACATATAATGAGGTTCATGAATAAACATATGGACATTCAACCAGGTCTATGCATAACATTGTGAACATGTAATCAGGTTCACACATAAAATTTTGAACACATAATATGGTTAACTATTAACACTATGAACATGTAATTAGGTTCATTCAAAACGTATAGACTCATGTTTTATCCATCATTACACAATTAATTAAAGGGAGATAAATGTACCACCTATCACACAATGAAATCATATATTCATGTTCCATAAGATAAAAAAACATTAATATATTCCCGATCTAAATAAATATATGATTTTAATAAATATAATATCATAACTTTTGAAGATACATGTTTTTTATTCATTTCATCATATATTAACCCACAAAAAAATTGATTTACATAATCATTATATTATAGTATAACATGTGGAAGAGAAACTAGTTTCATAAGAAACTATTCATCATAAACATAAACCATTCAAATAAATTATATGAATTATGTCCTTAGATCATATCCCCAATAATTAATAAACAATATTAAATGATTTAAACTTATATGGGGCAAGATTTTGGAAGATCACATGTATCATTTCTTAAAGAAAAAAAAACATTCCTGGAAAATCTTTTTCGAAAACATAAAAAATTTTCAAAATAATTTTTCTTTTAAATGAACATATAGAAAATTAATTTCTTGAATATTAGTAAAAAAAATTCCTCTATAAACAACCATGAAAAATATAAAAGTGGTATTCAAGGAAATTATGTTAATGATAGTGGGTAAATCTATACATGCAGAACATTCCTTCTGCACCATAAGATATCTAAAAAAGTGACTTGATTAGAAAACGATAAGGAGATTCCTTTTAAAACTTATTTTTGTTAATAAGGTAAAACACTGGTAGAAATTTATTTTACACATCATAGTAAAACTTTTTTTAAACATATTTATAAAACTTGTTTTTGTTAATAAAATAAACTTTCGAACAAAGAGAGAAATAAAGTCGTATTTTTAATAATACTTTATTAATTACCTTAAGTAATAAAAAGTGAAAAATGCTACCAATACATAGAGATGTCCTGGATAAATAGAGGATAATAAAATTAATGAGATTTATTGAAATATGAATCATAATATTTCATCAATTTAATTATAATCATAAACTATCTTCGTAAACGATGAGAATATAGTAATTAAATATTACCAATTTGGTAACATTAAATCATAATACTATTGAAAAAATAATATTTAATGAAGAATGAAATATAATGAAAATAATTATATACTTTATATAAAAATTTAATGGGAAGTATATACACCTCATTGAAAAATATAGGTGCATAACATGTCATTTTTTTCAAAGAAGGAAAATTAAGGCAAAATTACTTTACAAATTTGGTAACTTTTCAACCATAGATCTCATGAAGGAAAGATTCAAAAAATGGGTATTTAAATTCCCATAAATTTAATTATATGAATCATATAATACATTCATGGGGAATATATATATACCAAAAAAATAAATAAATGAGTTGTTAATAAATCATAAGTCTCACGAAAATAAAAGTGATACAAGAAAACCCTTACCTTAAGTCTTGAATTTCTTCGTACACATCCAGAACTCATTTGTAATAAGTATAACTTTATTTTAAATCTATAAAAGAACCATATTATTATATATAATTCAATATATGATTTTATTATGAATTTATAGTACCCTTTTATTAACAACTTCATGTTAATGTTATGTTTCAGGTAATTTCTGCTTTATTTTTTTGTATATGTTTTGACTTGTTATTTTTGATCCTCCTACTTAGATCATTATTTAATTATTTATATAATTTAAAAAATTATTTAAATATCATATATATTCAGTATATAAATATATATAATAAAATATAAAATATTGAAATATGAAATGGAATAAACCATTCATGGATACGGTAGGCCATACATATGTTATTTAATATAAAATATTGAAATATGAACGAATCACATCGCTTTGAGGATGAGGTGGTTGACCCGTACAAAAACCAAGTTATCTTTTGAAAGAAGGAAAAAATGAAGGTATGTGTTATTTAATATTTAAATATGCATAAATTCATCATAAATATAACTTATATAATATATAAATATTATTTCTATCATAATTCTCAACCAATAGTGGTGGTAAAGGAAAAAATGAATGATATCATTTCACAAGGCAGAAGTCCGCCGTACACATGAACTTTAAGTTTATTACCAATTTTATGTAAGTGTGTGTAAGTGTAGGTTTAAACCTAAGAATAAGAAAAATATCAATATATTTAGGATACATATGTTATTATATAATTACTGAATATAAATACTTTAAGTGGTGGAGAACGAAAAATAAAACAAAAGATCTTATAGAAGGATGTTACCTCTTCTTTGGGTAACACCTCTGGGTTTGCACCAAATGGATTACACAAATAGAGGATTATATGATAAATTTATGGAAGTGTAGAGGATATTTGGGTAGTTTTTTCTTGATCCAAATGGATTGAGTTGTGTGAATAAGTGAGGGTGTGGGTGTCCTTTTATAGTGGAGGAGGAGTGTCCTTCTTGTAAATATACTAAGGTAATCACTATTGAGAGGTCTCCCTTTCATAATGTGCCTCATATAATTTTAAATTTTATATAAAAAAAGTGAATTGGTAGAAATATTTCCTTGAAATGGATTTTGGACATGTTTCTAGGTCATTTGGGCCCTTAAAATAAATTTTAAACTCTAAGTAATCTTGTTTCTATCATAATCACTGCAATTAATTTTAATTACTTTCAACAATATTTTTGCTAAATAAATAAGTTTAAATTGTTTGATATTATAATTTTTTTGATTAAAAATATTTAATACATTTCTTAAAATTATAACCACATAGTTTGAAATGTTAATTTAAAATGAATCCCACAGACATGTCGTGACATCGAGTTTTTAAGAGAAAAGGATTAAAAGTTTTAAATGTAATTACATCCAATTAAAATGTTACATTTTTTACAATGACCTAAATTAGATTAATTTTTCTACAATTGATATAATTATACTTTAAAATAAAATTAAAATATAATTTATCATTTTCATTAAATTTGGTAACCAAGAAGTTTTGCATTAAAATTTAGTGTTTTTTACAGTTCATCCAAAAAATGAAGTTTTTCAGAAAATATCAAAACATCACCCTAATATATTTTTTAAATTATAAATTCAAAAATGAAGTTTATTTTATCAAATAATGTTTCTAAAAGTGTCTAAAATTAATTATATTATTTTTCATATAAGGACATAAAAATTAGTCCATTTTAGAAAATAGTGTTTTCAAACATTTAAAGACTTTACCAAAAATTATATTTTTTGTTTTCAGTATGTTTTACTCATACAAAGACATTATAAATAAAATTTAAGAAGTAGTTTTTATTATTTATGTTACTATTTTTAATTAATCTGTTATTAATATCTCATCTAAATAATTATAATAATAAAATTATGTTTTATAGAAACACTACATTTCATGTAACACAAGCCAAATAGGTGTTGTGTGAAATGAATTATTATCTTGGTGTAGCATATAACAAAATATTAACTTAGATCAGAGTGCAACAAAAGAAATAAATGAAAATAATTTTTTTAAAAAAAGGTTCATAAAATATTTGGGTATTATAAATATCTACACAAATCACTTCCTTACTTCCATCCTATCATTCTATAAGCCACATTTGTTTCATAAGTCCAACCTAATAATCCTTTGTGTACAAACCAAATGTAGTTTTCTAAATAAGAAGTAACATCTCTAACCAGGAATTTTATTTTATTTCTTAGTCAACCACCTTATATTATTATTAAACCAGGTTTGTATATTAAAAAAATTATACTATGATGTTATTATGCTAATGGAATATTCAAAATCATTCTCTTCTTCCATCATATGAGATACGAAATCCCCATTCATGTTTACGGTGGACTACCACTTTGTGAACCGATGTAATTTTATTCCTATCACCACCTCCCATGAATGGATATAATGAAGGATTAAATTTCAATATATGATACTCATGATATTATTTTACATATTTAATTATAATACCTCATCTAAATTCTTACCTTTACACATTTTGGAAAATAATAGCGTCGCTTGTATATACAACAAACTACCACATCTTGAACTGATTTGATGTGTTTTTCATTTATATTATACATGTAAGGTAATAATGAATTATTATATAAATGTATATTATATTGGAAACATATTTTAAATTTTTTAATTATGATATCACAGATACCTTCTTACATTCTATTCTATAGGAATATGATAAAATCACTCATGTGTACATTGGAATACAATCTCTCAAAGAGTTGTGATTCATTGATGCCTTGAAAGGAAGGTAATATGGTTGTTTTTATTGAAAATATATTATTTATATAAGAAATATAATTATATAATTATAATATTCTATTTACCATTATTTCTTTCAATTTTTCGTGAAAATAGAAGCAATATTTATGAGTTTGTATGACCTATCATCTCCACGAATGGTGTTTTTCATTTTCTAACACCAAGTCATATAGATTATAATAAAAAAATACACTAAATATATATTATATTTATATTTTGGTTAAAATTATTGAGATTATAAAACCATTATCAAATTATGTTTACCAAAAATAACAAATCAAAACATACTTGAAAAACAAAATACTTATCACTCGTAACATGACTTTAATAAAGAATAGTTAATAAATAGGTAATAAAAGATAATAAATAAATAATATAAGGAATGATATATGTATATATATAAGTATGGTTCTATAAAATATGTATAATAATGTTATCTTAATTACAAAATAGGATTAATTGTGTAGTAAATAAATCGATACTTAAGGTAAGGTATTTCAATATCACTTATATTTTCTATGAGCCACAAACCATATTCACCATGTGTTTATTTTATGTGGTTTATATTCCCCCCATGAATGTATTTTAAAATAATTATTATTAAAATTATAGAGAATTACATATCCATTTGAGGTTCTATTTTTTGTGGGGTTTACAGTTCAAAATTTACCAAAGTTATAATGTATTTTTGTCTTAATTTTCCTTATTTGGGAAATAAGTTATTTTATGAAAATATCATCCCCTTAGAGAGGGGTATATACTAACCCTTTGAAATTTTATATCATGAATCTTGTTATTCTCAATATATTAAAAGTTTCATTTTTTTTATTCTTTAATGGAGCCTATGATTCAAAATATACCAATGTGGTAAAGGTTTTACAATCTTGTTGTTTATCAAGATTATTTTTTATTATGCATTAGATGAAGGAATCTTATGATCAAATCCTCAATAACATTCTGATTTTTATCTTGTGGATATTCCTTTAAAATAAATTTCCCCTTAATTTTCCCTTCATCATGCACTCAAGAGGTAATATGTTTGTTTTTAAGGAACATTTTATTTATTTTTATCTTTGATCAAAACCACTTTTTCATCCATATCCACTTTTTCAAAAAATGTTTTCAATATTTTGAAATTGTTCAAATTTTATAATTTAAGACATTTTTAATAATGTTATACTATTTAGTGAGTGTTTTAAAAGAAATATTTATGTTGGTTTTACAAACATATATCTTTTTGGATGTTATCGAAAATATGAAAGGAATCATTTTTTTAATGTATACTATATGAAACAAATTTCCCGCTATCATAACTGTTCAGTGATTTTAATCTCCCCTTAAAAATTTTAATGTTTATTTTAGAATAAAATGTTTTCTTTAATATTTTGGAAATTTTTAGATTTAAAAAAATGATTTAATTTTGAAAAATAATTTACCAAAAGAAATGTTTTAAATTATTTTAAAGCTTTATTTATATGTTTCAAATGTTTTTCTTAAGGAAATAGATTTTGAAAATGTTTAAATTTTTAGAAATTGTTTTTCAAAGTGGAAAAGATATTTTTATAAAGTAAATTTCCCTGGGATTTTGTTTCAAAAACATTTTCCCTCGAAGATAACATCTTTTTATATTACTTATGCTTTGATGATGATATGATCCAAGGATACCTCTATTATTATTTATATTAATGGTTTATGTTTATTATGAAATGTTTTTTATGTAACCCATTTCTCTTCTATGGGTCATACAATATTAAAATTATTATGAAACCGTCTTCTTTTTTCCATGAGTAATGCTTTGTTGAACTGATGAAATGGTTATGAAACCTATTCTTTTTTCAAAGGTAATGTTATGATGAAATGTTTATGAAAGCCATTTATTTTCACAAGTTATTATATGATGAATGTTTTATGATGTTATGGAGAAACAATTCATAGATTACATAAATTGTTTTACCTATATTCCTACCAATGCATTGGAAAAATATACACAAATCATGAGAAAAAATGATAAGGGTGAACTAGTTTATGTATTCACAATGATATGCATGAAGCTAATGAAATGTTTACAATGTTATTCATGAAACGACTTAAATTTTCATAGTATTATGTATGGAACTTGATTTTATGTCAATAATGTTATTCATGGACCTGGTTACATGTCCATATATTTAAGAGAGGCCCTTATTTAATTTCATTAAAATAATGAGCGAAAATGTTTCAATTTATACACATTCACAATGTTATAAGATTATTTGTATAAAAAAAATATATGTATTATTTCAATGTTATGATCTCATGGTTCATGTCATTTTATTCTATTATGATTAATGTCTTATGAACTACTAGTCTTTATTACATGATAAAATATTTTGATCTTGGATTTGCCGGCTATAGTTTTCATATATTATATTCTTGTTCTCATAACATTTTTCTCACATTATGTTTAGGTATTTCCCATTTTACCCTTAATAATAATTTTATGTCAATATTTATTATGTTTTATTTTCCATTTTATGAAGAAATATTTTATGTTGGGTATGCAATTAAGAGTACAAAAGATATGATATTTGTTTGATTTATTGAAGATCTTTCACTAAATAATAAGAATATGTATGTAGTATCCAAATCCATGAAACCATTATAGTCTTGAGGCATGTGTTTATGAAATGTTTTAAATATTCATCTAAAATGGTGTAATTTATATATATGAGAGGCATGGGTCTCTATAGTTCTTTTATGAAATATTCACATTGTATTTGATAAAATATTCTAATTGGATAAATCTTCCCTGGGGAATTAGATTATTTTGATTTAAATTATTTATTTAATTCATGTTACTTTTAATTAGTTTACTATTATACTTGTTATATGTATAAATCATTCATCCATCCTATTCTGGTCAATCTTCTCATTAAGAACCATAAATTCACTCTCTCCTTTAGATTTAATAATTCTTGGTCTACAGGCCCAGATTGTGTTTATTTTATAAAAAAGATTTGAGAAACTATGAATCATCAACATGATACTCTTTCCTGTATCCTCAAACTCAAAACTTTAAAACATGCCCTTAATAGAGGGGGAAGAACTAAAAGTAAACAGATTGTCATAGACATTTCTTCTCTCGAAAAAGAGGTTGTTCATTTGAAAACTCATAATATCAATTCTGATTTTAACCTTGATCCTCAAACATAAATAAATATTTCCTTGAAACTCAACTCTCTTTTCAATTTTAAAGACAACATGCGTAGAAAAATTTCAAAACAAAATGGATCTCTAATGGTGAAAAGAACACCAAATTCTATAAATCGCTTCAAAGAGTTAGAAAAGACAACTGACCTCTTACAAAACTTTTACATGATGATTTTCTTATTGACTTAGAGGAGGCCATTTACGACCATGTTGTCTCTTACTTTCATAGAATTTTTGATGGTCTGGATGTTTCTATTGACCTTTTGTCCTGATATCATCCCATTGATGGTTTATGGGATTGAAAACACATTCCTCTTAAGCAATCCTTTGGATCATGAAATTAGAGAAACTGTTTTTAGTCTAAATCCAGATAGTTCTCCCAGTCCTGATGGCTTTAATAATGGTTTCTTTCAACATCTCTGGGATTTCATTCACTTGGATGTGTGGAAACTTGTTAGGTCCTTATTTTCCAATGGTTTTCTCCCTCATGGGCTTAATCCACAATTTCTTACATTAATCCACAAAGTGGAAAATGACTCTAAGATCCAAAAAATTTGGCCTATTTCCCTGATAAACAATCTATCAAAAATCATTACCAAGATTCTTGCAAATAGACTTACCACATTATACAGTAAAATTGTTTCTTAGAATAAATTTGGTTTTATAAAAGGTAGGTATATTCAAGACTGAATTTTCCTTGCCTCTGAATTCACTAATATCCTAAACAAAACTACTAGTGGAGGTAATGTTTCTATAAAACATGATATTAGAAAATAATTTGATACTATAGATTGGAGTTTTATTTTCAATGTTTTTAAAAGATTTGGATTTAATGATACCTTTTTTATGAGAATAAATACCTTATTTAAATCTGCCTCTATTTCCATTTTGGTTAATGGCTCCCCCAAGGGATATTTCAAATGCACCAAAGGAGTTAGACAAGGGGACCCTCTCTCGTCCATCCTCTTTATCATTACTAAATATTATCTCAGCATATTTCTCACACATCTTTTCAATCAAAACAAACATAATCCCATCCAGGATGCCATAAATATCAGTGTCCCTACCCATATTATATATGTCAACGACATCATCTTTTTTCTTCAGGGTGATTAAAGAATATTCAAGTTCTTAAACATGCTATAGCTCATTATGAATCGGTTTCTGGTCAGGATATTTCTTGGAACAAGTAACATATTTTCTTTGGAAACAATTTCTCCCCATAGATAAAATGCTTTATCACCAACTATCTTGGAATTAAAAAAGTCTCTTCCCCTTCACTTAATTGGGGGTTCCTATTTTTTGCAGAAGACCCAAATACAACTACTTTTCCAGCATTGTTGATCAAATTATTAATCAGCTTCTACTTGGAAAGGTATATCCCTCTCTAAGGCTGGTAGAATCTGTCTTATCAAATCGACCACTGTCTCCAAAATGGTATATTCTCTTATGATCTATAAATGGCATGTCTGCATTTTTAAAAAAATTAATACCTACATTAAAAACTTTATCTAGATGGGGAGTATCCTCAAAAGTAAAATTGTCACCATTCCATGGATGACCTATTGAAAACCTTTAGATAACGGGGCTACTGTTATTAAAAATTTAAAACTCTTTAATGATGATATTCAGGACAAACTTACTTGGAGATTAATTAATAGAAACTTTAATGATATTGAATTCCTCAATCAATGATTTCTCACTAAGCTTATGAAAGGGAACTTAAATTATATTACTCCATCGATCTATCCCTCCATTAGGATTTCATTCCATCACATTATGGAAAATTCTAGATGGATGGTTAATGCTGACTCCAACATGAATTTCTGGCTTTATAATTGGACTGGTTCTCCTTTAATTTCCTTGCTACCTCCTAATTCTCCTTCTGAGAATAAAAATTACACTATGAAAGATGTTCTTCACTCTCACAATAATGAGCTCCCTGATAACATTTCACAAATCATTGATAAATAACCCTAACTAGCTCTGTTGACTTTCTTGTCTGGGAGTCGGCCTCAAGTGGAATCCTTAACTCAAAAAATTTTTATAAGCAAAATTTATTTAGAACTAAATCTATCTTTCAGTGGTTGAATTATTTTAATAAGACTTAGATCAAGCCTACCGGGCTCACTCTCATTTGGTGTATTTCTAACAACAGGTTTCCCACTGAGGTTTTCCTTCAAACTTTTGGTATCCAACTCTGCTCTAAATGTCACCTATGTAACCATCATAGGGAAGATACTAACCATCTTTTTCTATCATGGGCTAAAGCCTCTGATCTATGGAATTATATTTTTGACATTTTTGACTATAGTTGGTTTATTCCTGACTTGATCTGCTCTCTTTTAAATAATTGTGTTGATCACAAGGCATCTCAACAAATCAAAAATGTTTTCCTCTCTGCCGTTGCTGAACTCATGAAAGTTATCTGGTATGACAAGAAATGATCTTCACCATAATAAATTCTCATTAAATATTAATGCAGGAAAATCCAATATTCTTATTGGTGCTCGAGTGTCTACTTCGATTCAAAAATCCCACTACAACAACTTTGTTGGTGATTTTTATATTCTGCGCAAACTTCAGGTTGATGGACTCTATTGACAACCCAAACACACCTTTGAAGTGTTCTGGAAAACTCCGATGCCAGGATGGATCAAAGTGAACATTGATGGTGCCTCAAAGGGCAATCTAGGTCCTGCAGGATGCGGTGTGATTGTTAGATATTCTTCTGGCCAGTACCATTGTTTTTTCTTTGGTATATGTGGTATCGCTTCATCTTTGGAAGCTAAAATGATGGGTATAATTCATGCCATCAATTTTTCCCTTAAAAAAGGCTGGAGGAATCTCTGAATCGAAAGTGATTCGACCACCATTATCCATGCAATCTGGAAGGGTGTGATCTATCTGGCTTGTCCTCTTACCACCATTTGGATGAAGCATATAGATTCTCTACTGGAGATTAATTACATTTCCACTCACGCTTTTCATGAAGAAAACACTTTTTTGATGACCTTCTCAATAAAGGTGTTCACCAGGATTTGACTTGGCTGAATGACCTTCCTCCTGATTTATTTCAGCTTTCTGATAGAGGTTGTAAAAAACTTATTTTCTTTTGAATTTTGTAACCTTGTTGCTTTTTATTTTCAATAAAATGTGCTTTAGTCTTTGACCAAGGAACTAACCCCCTTAAAAGAAAATATGTATAAATCATTCATAATTTCAAGAATGTATGATAGATAATTTTTAATATATTGTAACCAATTTGGACTATTTTTGGGAGAATTTTCTGAAAATAAATTATTGATTCACAATTAAATAATGAAACACTAGGATTTAACTATGTATTTATTAAGTTAAACATTAGTTTACCCAATTTGTGTGGATGAATTTAAATATATGGTCAATATACTATAATATTTGACATCCCACCTCTCTACTGCTCGATAGATTCACTTGTCATTATTTCTTTAGATAAAAATCTAGGCACACTTTTAAATGAATGAACATGTTTTATAAATCATAAAATAAATGTTACCCTTAACATTTTATTTTCACATTGTTGGAAAAGTTTTATCTAAAATAATAATCATGTACTACTATACTTTATTTTTATTTCTTATGTTTCTTCAATGACTACATAGTACTCCAGTATTCACATTAGTTTTTTCATGGATTTCATTTCTAAAGTTGATTTTTCTTGGTCTACACAGTCATTAAACTTCCATGTTTTTATGAACCTATTGACCAAATACTTGGGTTAGTAAGAAATAAAAATAATAATTTTTTTATGTTGATGGATTATATCAAAGTTTTCTCATAGTTTTCGGGGAAGGAATATCCATCCAATAGGAAAACTTATTTAATAAAACACTATGAATAAAAAAGAAATATGCTATGTTATTACTGATTTTTTTTAAAAATTATTTTTTTAATACAAAAAAGATCAAACACTAAGATACTAGAGCCTAAAATACTTAAAATTTAAATTTTTTTAGATTTCTCAATAAATCAAAAAAAGATAAAAAATAGAAGACTATGGTTGAAGAGATAAAATAAAGAGTTCCTATAGAAAATATACCTAAAATCATTCAATAGAACATATAATGACCTAGAATGAGGGAGTTTCAGTTCCCTCTAGTTTCAATAAACCATTAATCAATTATGATAAAAGATAGATACCAAAAATATGAACTTAAATAGTTTAGTCATTACCTACTTCCATCATTTCATGGATTACTAAAAGGGAACTTATTTTACTTAATTAAGAATTTCTATAATATAATGAATTAATTTCCACTCAAAGGGATGAATTAAAATGAACTTAACATGATAGAGTTTACATTTGTGAAATAATGGAATATTAATAATTAGTTCTTATCAATAGAAGAAAATATTTTTTTGAAACATGAGAAATGTTTATGGACCCTTTACCATGATGTTTTACTCGAAGAGACTTAAAGAATACTAGTGATGTAGTTTTGGGGGAATTTTTATGGTAGATAAAATTTAAGAGGATTTATATGGTCTACTATTATAGTGGGTTTCTATATGAGGTAGAAAGGAACTACCACAACTGAGAAGAAGCTATTAGAAATTATATTTTAACTTGAGTAATTTAGGTAGTAATTCATTGGATTGGAATTATTTATTTTTAATTACCATATAGCTTGAATGTACCTAGTATAAAAAAAGTATAATTTGAAACTGAATCGATAATTATTTCTCTTGTGGTAATTTGAATAAGGGATTAGGGATAAACTTGGTGCTAAAATTTTAGTGTCTTATCACTTTTCCAGGGTTTCCAAAACCCAAGATAACGATATAAGAAAGATTAATTATTCCTTCCTTGATAAAAATATTCCTTTTTAACTATTCATGAATATTTGTATTCATATTTTAAAAAATTATCTAGATGAATGAATCATTATCAAGGATTTTACACTAAATTAGAGGAAAAATTATTTTATAATAAAAATATTATTTTGGGTTGAACCTTAATTTATTAGACGGTTTTCGAAGGGAATCCTTAGGAAGTGTGTTTTTGAGGATTAGATGATTCCTATTCTTTATATTTGCGACCATTCACCATAGGGAGTGAACAATAGTGGGGATAGAATTTCCCAAAATTTTTTGTTGGATAGTTTCCATTCACCAATATTTTTAAGGATTCTAGGATTATTTTGGTGGAATTTTAATAGTATTAGAGGTTTGGAAATGTTAGAAAGGAACAATATATTCCACATTAAATGAATTTATTTGTTTTTATTTTTTATGTTCAGTGTTTAGATTTTATGGGATCATTTTTATAGTCTCATGGGAATAAGTATATTTTGATTGATGTAGATCATGTTTATGAAGTGTGAGAGGCTATGAAACTTCCTAATAATATAGATAATATTGTTTTAAAATTGATTAATAGGAATACATTTTTTAGATTGGGAGTTCCCAAAGTTTTCATAATAGATAATATATCCCATTTTAACAAATTTAAGTACAAAAATTAATGGAAAAAATGGATGGATTCACAAACATGGAACTGCTTATCACCCATAGTTGAGTGAACAAGATTATGTGTGCAATAGGGTGATCAAACAAATTTTAGTGAAAGATATTTATATTTATAAGAAGGTTTTATCTTTAATTTTATATGATACCTTTGGGGACTAAGGAACTATATTTAAAACTCATATATGGATGTATCATTATATTTTTATTTTTGGAAAATCCTATCATTTTCCTATGGATCAAAAAAATATACCTTTCAGTTTTCAATGATTTAGATTTTGATTTTAATACTACCAATTATGGAAGGTTATTGATTATGAGGGAAATTTATGATATTATATGAGAATCCTATATAAATTATTGAATTTATAAATATACAGCTAAATATTTTAGTGATTCCATAATTAATAAAAATAACTTTAAGACTGAACCAAAAGTGTGAATTTTAAATTAACGACCTAAAATATTCCCTTTTAAGGCTAAAATATGTGTGTTCATGGAATTTTAACATTTTAATATTCTTATTTAATGGATTTTTTGTTTTAGTTGGTGAAGTTAATACACCATTTTTCATTAATAAACAATGGATTAAAAATTAATATGAGTTGTAGTAAAAGGACTTGGATATTTTTTTTCATCCTTTATGATTGATAATTGATTGAGTCTAACTGATCACATTAAATCCTAAGATTCAAGGGAGTTAAACCATGTGAATTCTTCTATTTTCTTCTTCTTTAATTTTAAATAAGAGTAAAATAATGCTATGTTATATATATGAATCACTTTTGTTTAAATTGAAAAATCCATTTCATTTACTATAATACCTTATAATATCATTCAATGCTTGTAAGTTTTGCGAAATATAACTAATATATTTCTTAAATTTTTAGAAGAATGATTATTTTACAATATGATCACCAAAAATATGAATTTCTAATCACCTAAAGAATATTTTTTATTTTTTTACTCTACACTGGATAAGAGGTGTTGTCTTGATTTAAATTTGTTTACCATCTTTCCCTAAAATCAAACATTAGTTTCAAATTAGTCATAGTGTTGGAAATGTGAAATATTATATTGAACATTTCAACTTATAGTAATTGGTACTAAGTAACGATATAGGTCCTATCCAATAAAAGGGAACTGTGAAGGCTGAATTTAAATGATGAAATATCCGTTGTTTGAGAAGCATCTATATTATTTTATATCATTTTTTACTAAATTATGTTAATTTATATATTATTTCGTATATATGATTTTAAAATTATAATATCTATTTTTCAATCTACAATATACTAGATATTAAGTGTGGGAGGATTCTATTAATTTTTTTTGACTTAAATTGTAGTTGAATTTGTATTCTATTGATTGGTGCATTTCTTATTTAAGTATTATTTGTTGAATTTAAGGATGAAATATAATTTAAATATTATATTTAAACCCTTATACTTATATTAATTGTTATTACTATTTTTATGTGCTAATAAATGTACAATATACAATGTTTAAATATTCCATATTGATGAGGATCCATGAAAACTTTATTTTCTATCTAAAAATAACATGCATGTACATTAAAAAATTATCCTGTATAATCTATTTTGAGTTACAGTAGGCATACAATTTTTAGATTTACTTAATCCCTTGAAAAATATCTTGAAATACTAAATTCTTAATCTATTTGAATTGAAATTGTTTAAATGTTTATTCCACCTAGAAATTCTACACTTGAGATAATGGTGGGTTTCTGTGTGGGGAGGGGTCTTTTCTTATTCAATTTTTTTTCAATATAGTTCAAATTAAAATTGACTATTTTTTTTCTAATTTATTGTTTTAAACCATTATCTTTCATCTTTAGTGGTTGGAAATGTTTTTTGAAAATCAATCTATTTGGACACAATGAGGGATTAATCTTTTCTATCCAATGATGGATTCAATAGATTATTATTTTTTTCTATTTTTATCTCTACAATACATTTTTTATCAAACTTTGAGAGTAATTTTTACAATTATTGTTAAATTATAACTTCCTGATTGGTGTTAAGATTTTAATATTTTAATTTGACTCGGTTTTAAATACATTCCAAATATAATGTTGAGATTTATTTTCCTTATTCTAAAACTATTGTATGGAGTAATTATTATTCCTTTTAATTATTATACTCACTCATCCATTTATTTATATCTCATTTGTTTTATAAAATTTGAGATTCTATTTACCATGGAGAAAAGGTCAATTTTACGGAAAAATTAATACAAAGTGAAGCCTTCTTAAATCCTTTATAAATTTCTAAATTTAATTATTTTTATAAAACAAAAAATCATATTTTGAAAAAAAATATTTCTTTAAGAGTGAATATATGCATACTTATCTAAGAAAATAAAATGGGAATCCAGTTATGAAACCACTTATTTATTTCTAATGAGAATAATTCATTATTAAGAATAATTTTTTCTATAAAATTTGATAAATTTATTTCTTAATCTTGATTAATTTGTCAAGGGTTGGGGAATTTCATGTTTCTTTGACTTGATATATTATTGCGACATCTATTTTGAGAAATGCTTTTATTTTTAATATAAAATGTTAATAAATTGATAATATTTCGATTCAATTTCATTTCTAGAATAAAATACAATTTATTGAATATTTGGATCAAAATATGAATTTTAATAACTTAATTGATCAAATGTACTTTTATTTTATTTTTTATACACATTATTGACTATATTTTTAGTTGGTGATGGAAAAATATTAATAGAAAAATTATGTCAGAAATGTTTTAAGTGGGGATAATTTTTCGAATTAATATTTTTAAGCTCCTTGATTTTTTATTGAAAGAATTTTTTTGATTTTTTTTGGATTTGTTAGAGAAGATTGAAATGAGTTGACATAATATGTGGTATATTTTTTTTTAATTCATTTAATTTAAATTAATTTAAAATAGTTTTTTGGTTTTATTTTATTGGAATCATTGTTGATATTATTTTGTAATGATTTTTTTCATAGAATTTGTTATTTTTAAATAGAAATATCATACTAGTTAATTATAATTTTGTTAAGGGCTTAAAATTGTTTATAGGAAGAAGAAGAAGAAAACAATAATATGGTAAAAGGTTGATCAAAAGTGGGGAGTCAAAGGTAGAATAAGCCTATGTGGGGAAGTAGATCATGGAAAAAATATATTGAATCCTATAAATTCATAATTTAAGGATATAAATATAATTTATAAATTAACCCTTCTTTTGCTAGATTATCCTTTATGTGTTAAGAGTTTATAAAAGCTCTTCCCAAAGTATATATCAGCTAATGTAGAACTAGAATCAAAAAGTGAAAGGTAGGGTTATCATTCGAAGTTCTACGCATTATTTTATATCCCAAAAGTTTAGTATAACAATCCCAACACCACAAAAAATCATGGAAGTAAATATATTAGTGAGTAAAACAAATGGGGAAATCATTGTAACCCATGAATATAACTCCTCTCCTATCATAATTTGTGGTATTAACTTCTGGGAGAACCTCTCCATACTCCCTCTGGTGAAATTTTATGGAATTCTCAACATGGATTGTGTTTCCTTATATAGAGACAACATAAATTTTTGTGAGAGGTAAATAAATCTATATATAGAATCGACCCCTGATTCTATACAAGTGCATGGAATAAGATGAATCTTATTTGGCACCATCATCTCAAGCATAGATATTACTGCCCTATGAGAACACATATCTATATTAGATGATGGATTCTAAGGAAGTAACCATACTTGAAGACATTCCTATTGTGAGGGAATTCCCTGAAGTGTTTCTTAAGGGATTTCCTGGTCTTCCTCCTAGAAGAGATGTTGAATTCTCAATTGACCTTATACCTAGGACGTTGCCAATATCCAAGAATCTATATATAATGGCAGTTTTGCAGCTTGAGGAGCTGAAGAAACAACTACAAGAGAATCTGGATGAAGGGTTTATATGCCCAAGTGCTTCACCATGTGGTGAACCCATCATCTTCATTAATAATAAGGATGGTTCAATGTGCCTTTTCATTGATTATCGTGAGATCAAAAAAATCATGATAAAGAATAAGTATCCTTTGCCACAAATTGATGACTTGTTCGATCAGCTACGTGGAGCACAATATTTTTCCAAGGTGGATTTGAGGTCAGGATATTACCGAGTAATGCTGAAGAAGGAGGATATCCCCAAGACTGCTTTTCTTATAAGGTACGAGCACTATGAATTCATATTAATGAATTTTAGACTCACTAATTCTCCATAAATATTCATGATCTTGATGAATAGAGTCTTTAGATATTACCTCAACAAATTTTTTGTATTCTTTATAGATGGTATTATAATATACTTCAAAACCAAGGATGATCATGAAGAGAATCTAAGAACTGTACAAGAGACCATGCAAAAGTAGAAGCTCTATGCAAAGTATATCAAGTGTGAGTTTTGGTTGAAATAAGTATAATTATTGGGACATATCATCATAATCATGGAAAATATGTGGATCCCTCTAAGATAGATACAATTGAGAGATAACTGAGGCCAACATCGATAATAGATATCCGTAGCTTCCTAGGGTTAGATGAATATTTTCTCTAATTTGTGAGAAATTTATTAGGATTTTAAAGCCCTCTTACCAAGCTAACTTGTAAGGGATTAAAGTTTTCTTGGAGTGATGAATGTTAAGAGAGATTCAAGGAGTTGAAAAAAAGGATTATCATTGCACCCATGCTCACACTTCCCACAAGTGGTGATATTTTTGGGGTATTTATTTATTATTCGAAGAAGGACCTTGGCTGTGTGTTGATGAAAAATGAAAATGTAATTGCCTATGCTTCAAGGCAATTGAAATATCATGAGCAAAAATATCCAACACATGATCTGGAGTTGGCTGTGGTGATATTCACTTTAAAAATTTGGAGACATTACCTCTATGGGGAGAAGTGTAAAATATATACGGACCATAAAAGCCTCAAGAATATATTCACATAGAAGATTTGAATATTTTCCCACAATGATAGTTAGATCTGATCAAAGTCCATGACTGCTCAATCCATTACCCCCCTGGGAAAGAGAACAAGGTGAAAGATGCTCTAGGTAGAAAGGACCCAATGATTCTGTCATTGATAAGAATTTAACATGATTCAATCTTCTTATATTTGATGAACATAGACATGGGAATCATAAAGAAGGAACATCATCAGTCCTTTCGTAAATGATTTCTAAAACATCTCTTTTGAAAAGGTTAAAGGATGATCAAAAGGATGATTTGGGAATTCAGAAGAAGGTGGAAACTATGAAAAAAGGTAAATGTTAAGAGTTCTATTTTAATGAAGAAAGAATTGTGAGATTTGGGTCAAGAATATGTGTTCCGTCAAATCTGGAGTAGAAAAAATAACTTTTGGATGATGCACATAGTTATAATTTCTCCATTCACCCAGGGAACACAAAGATGTATCGAGATGTCTGAGAACATTATTGGTGGGATAACATGAAGAAGGAGATTTCTAAGAATACGTAAAAGTGCCTAGTATGTCAGAAAGTGAAGGCTGAGAGACAGAAGTATAAGTGCATGATGCAACCATTACCCATACCAGCATGGAAATGGGAGAACATCACCATTGACTTTGTCACCAGACTTCCAAATAAATAATAAGGAAACAATGCTATCTTGGTTGTTGGGGATCGTCTTACTAAAAATACACACTTCATTTCAATTTGGGAGGATTTCTCACTAGATCAACTAGAATATATATACACCAGAGACGTGGTAAGGCTGCATGGAGTACCACTATTGAATATATCTCATGGAAATCCAAGATTCATTTCTATGTTTTAATATAGTCTTTAATACGCTCTGGATACTGAGCGGAACTTTAGTATGTCTTATCATCCTCAAACTGATGGAAAATCACAGCAGAATATCCAAACACCCGAGGACATGTTGATAGAATGCTCAATGGACTGTAAAGGAGGATGGGATCAATATCTTCCACTAGTTGAGTTCTCTTACAACAAAAATTTCCACTCAAGCATCGAAAAGGCTCCTTATGAAGCTCTGTATAAGAAGAGGTGAAGAACACTAGTATATTGGGATGAAGTTGGGGAGAGAAAACTCCTAGGTCCAGAAAGGTCAAAGAAATGGTGGATAAGGATAAGACCATCCGATAGCACGTTAAAGATAATCAGAGTCAAGGAAAGAGCTATAATGATAATCATCGATGATACCTAGAGTTTGATGTTGGAGACATGGAATTCCTCTGCATATCTCCATGTAAGATAGTTATGAGATTTGGGAATAAGGGGAAGATTATTCCATAGTACATCAGCCCTTTTGATATCCTTGATCCCATTGGAGCAGTGGCATATCTAATAGCACTCCCACCAAACCTATCTCAAGTATATGATGTATTCCATGTATAACCCTTGAGGAATTACATACCTTACCCATCACATGTAAATAATCTAGAGGTGGTACCATTGGATAATGACCTATACTATGAAGAGAAGCTGGTGAATATTATAGATCGTAGGGAAACTTTTTACGAAATAAGATAATTCCCCTCGTCAAGATATTGTGACAAAACCAAAAGTTTGAAGACGCAATAAGGTAATTAGAGGAAGTGATGAAGCAGAGTTACCCACATCTATTTTAGTGAGGGAAAACGAAATTTAGATAATAAAATTTCTTAAGGGGGGAATATTGTAACAACCCAACCTTTCATTAATTAAAATTTATCTTGATCTAATTAAATTTATTATTATGAAAAATGGTTATATAAAAGATACACTTACTTGGTTTTATGTTTTTTGATTTCAAAATACAATTAAGAATTGTTACTATTGTCAATATAGCTATTGAACAGTGATCACACGATTAGTCTTATTATAGGGATTTAATAAATCCAATTTACTCAAAGAAAGGAAGTGATGGCCTCATCCAGTAGACTTTCCTCTTACGAAGCCCAGTTGTTGGAGCTAGAAAAGGAGGTGGAATAATTGGGATTCTCTCTTGACCAAGCCCAAGCCAAGATTCAACATGTTAATCATGAAAAGAACCTCCTACGAGAGATTTGGAAATTGATAGAGATTACCACCCGAGCGATGTTATCCAAGCCACCCCAAGAGTCCATCACCATCACACACCTTACCCTATGGTCATATGCAGGTGTTATAAGGGTTTATGTAAAAATACATTAACACTATGTTTATGAGAATAATTTCTGTATATAATAAAGAATACACATTCATTTAATTATAGTTACTTCGTAAATAATTTATAAACAGCAAATAGTATTTCATTAGTGAATATTCAATTAAGAAATCTATTTTGATGAATTAATGGATTTAAAAAAAATTAATATTTCAATGAAATATTATTAATAAATTAATTTTTAAATATAAATTATCGTATAATTGTTATGCATACCATTGAATTTTTTATTATGGGTTGAAATCTATTTTTTTCAAAACCCATGAATTTTCGATAAATGTCAGTAATTATTTTAAAAGTAAAAATTAACATATTTGGAAAATTATTTATGTGAAATGAATATTAATTTTGGAATCAAGATTTCAAAATTATCCAATAGTTAATTTTACATAATTTTCCAAGACATTCGAGTTTTTGGGTAAAAATTAAATACCATTTAATTATATAATGTGTTTATAACATCATAATGACTCAATAGTGATGTAATAAAATACTATAAATGGTATGTTCGGCCAATATATGTTTTAACATTAAAATAATGTTATTTTAGGTTTGTTTTATTTATTTTACAACTCCTTAGTGGACCCTCCAAATCTTATAAAACATTTTATCCTTTTAGAATGATTTCCTTGATAGTGTGACTCACCTCCACATAATCAAGACTAATATTTTAAGAAGTTTGGAAATTGGACTTATAAAGTATATTTTTCCTATTCCATTTGGAATAAAACATGTACCTAAACCATCAGATGGTTTTTGGTTTTGATTAGTTTAATGTGTAGGGTCCAAACCCTAAATAATTAAGAATTCCCTCTCTTTTCCTATATAAACCCAACCAAGATCCCACTTCCTCTTAAATAAAATACATTAGAGCTTAACCAAACTCTTCCATTTTCTCTATATAATCCTCCCAAGGTTCCCCAATCTCCCAAAAAGCATCTCTCTATCCCCTCCCAAGCCTTTGGGATAACACTTCCAAGTAATGGATTTCTTCCTTTCTCATTTTTGTCCAATTTTATTTAATTTGTTATGACCTTATATTTTCAATTAAAAAGGTTGGGGTATGGTATCGAACCTCCCCCATATAGACCTATTTTTTTTAATGATGAAATAACCCTTTATTTCTCATTAATGCCTCCCATGTACACTCGTTACCATGCTGAAACTTTGTAAGGAATTTCACTCTTCTCATTTACATTCAAGAAATTGTTTTCTATTGTGAATATAAATTTCATTAAATATGTTGGTACATGTTTCTATATTATCCCCACATAATAAAATTCATGTACATATGGTGAGACACCACTTTATCTCCCATCAACCATTTTTAGGAATTCTTATGTCATGTCATTATGCTGCCAAAATTGCACTGCAATTTTCCCAGACCAAGTCGTTGTGTAGTGAATACCATGCCCATTTAACTTTAAAGGGTATTCACCTTTATGAACATTTACTTATTAATTATGGATTTTAATGTATGAATTACAAATTCCTTTATCATGGAATAAATGATGATGTTTAATGAATCCATGTTATATGATCCATGTGGCACACTTATGCATGAAATGAAATGATTAAGAATGGTGAGCCCCGATAGCACTCTAATGCATTGCGTAAAGATTAGTATCATGGTAAATCAAGTGCAATGAGGGTTTACTAATTCTCCATGTGTAATGAGCCTTGGATCATGATAATATCATGTTAAGTGTTGTTTCCACATTTCTATGTTTTGATAATCATGATATATCATGCCTTTATGTTCATGTTTCTCTTAAGATCCTTTGATATTCCTATTTCTTAACATGTACTTTATTCTTCATGTTATGTATTTTTTACTCCCTTACTGGGATTTATATATCACCCTTTTATTATGCATGTCCTCAGGTTATCCCTTGAAAGGATAAGTAAGAAGGAATGTAGTGGTCATGTAAAGGAAGTTTTCAATAAATATGTTCTATTTTTTTGTCCAAAGTTGTTATGTAATGTTCCCAATTTCCCAAGACACTAGACTACTCGATCCTCATAGTTTTCTTAAGTGGAAGTTTATGTAATAAATCATGTTTATGTGTCTAAAAAAGAGAAGGTTTTTTATATAAATACCTATATTACTACATAATAGGGTTAGTAGAAAATATAAATTGATTAATTTTATCGGATGATAAATCTTATCAACAGAGGGGATATATTGTTGTAATGTCCCAGACATCTGCAGCTTGGAGCTGGTTCCTTACTTATTACATTTTTATGATTACATGGAATCAATTATGAAATGAGTGATTGATTTAGTAGTTTTAGAGAACCATATACATATATGATACACATTTTACAATGGGAATTGAAAATAAAACATATTACATAACAAAATATAATAAACTACATCCTTGAAATCTCATTCAAGTATATCTTATTTACCACATGGTGAAAGGGAAAAAAATAAGGGTGAGATAAAATTCTCAGTAATAGTTAAATACAGTGGAATATATCATGAATCAATAATGAATAATCAATATAGTAAGGTAAATAACTAAGCATACATGGAATTTGAATAATTGGATAAGGAATAATCAATATGAAAAGGTAAACAGCTAAACACACATTCCATTTAAGAAATAAGCTATGAATAAAACGTAACCATAGATTTTGGAACAGTAAAAATATCATGGATAATAATATCCTAATTTTAAATGTAGGATGTTTTTAATTATTGGGTGTAATTTTTCCAAGCCACATGAAACCTTTAACAGCAAGAGCTATTCTAACGACAGTTTAAAACTACTAGGTAAAAACCCATTTGATTTGGACAACTAATTTGTTTCATGAGAGTAATGATGTATCGAGGGGATATCATTAACCATCCTCCACCTATGTCTGTAAGTTCAATTCATTCCTCATTTTTAAAACAATTTATTTAATTAATGGATCAATATTCCTCATTATCAAATTTAGTAAAAGATCTAGTTTTATCAATATTTCTCTAGTTAATTAAATAAAATTAAAAGTAAACACTGTATGTTAAAATTGGTTTATGGTTTAGGAAATAATAATATCCATAATGAAATTATATTTATATTTATCATAAATTTACTTCATAATGAAAATTATAATAAGAAATTGATTGTTTCAAGATAAAGATAACAATCGCAAAAGAAAATGAGATTGTTCAATTACTTTTACCACTTGGTTATTTTCAAGTTAAATAACATTGGATAATATTATTCAAAGTGAAACCTATTATAACATGAATTATGATTTAATCATGATGTTACGTGTAAAAAGGGAATCATATACACCACATAAAATTTATTTTTTGTAAAATAAAAAAGTAGTCTCAATGGAATGTAAATTTGGATGAAATCCCTTACATTATGCTTCCTTTTTGCAGAATGATCATTAACATCCTTTATAATGGTTATAATAATTTTATTAACCCTTACCATAAAAATATTTATAATTTAATTTATGATTCTTTTATAACATATCATCACCTATTCGTTAATAATCTCTCATTATTTTCATTGTTTCTAGTGTTAATTGCTTGGTTTTTTTAGTATGTTTTAAATTGTTATATTTTGTTCCTCTGACTAAGATCATGATTTCATTATCCTCATAATGTAAAAAATAATTAATATATCATATATCTTAATTATTTAGTTATTTATTGTAATCCCTAATATTTTTTGATAGGAAATTAAATACATCATTCATAGAGATGGAAGGTCGTACAGATGCATCGACACTATTTCCATTTTATTATTGTGTTAAAATAATGAAAAATTATATATATATATATATATATTTATTATCATTAAAATATCATTATTATGAAATATATATCATTTATATTTATTAAAATCATCCTTAATACATTCAATGTAAAGCATGACTGAATCACACCGCTTCGCGAGGTGGTAGTCCTCCACACGCACGAGTGACAAAATAATAATCCCAAAAATGGAAATCATGAAGGTATGTGTGATATAATAATAAAATAAGGAAAATAACATCATTAGTATGATATATATTATATATAAACTATAAATACATAATTAATAAAAACCATGAATGGTGGAAATGTAAAAATAAAAGTCATGGTTTTGAGAGGTGAATGTTAGTGGTACACACGAACGATGATTTCATAACCCATTTGTTGTATGTATGTGAATTTTTAGAATTTAAACTTAATATGATTACATCATATTTTATATAAGATACTGAGGTTGTTATATAATATTTTTAGAATAAGAATATTACGGGGTTGATAAGGAAATAAAATAAAAATGAATTTAGAAGAACCTTATCTCTTTTTAGGGAATCTTCGTTAGGTTTTCACTAATGTCATCCTACGTTATATTTATCAAAAATATAAGGATTATAAGATTATTTAATGGGTTTTTAATGTAATTTGGGCATGTTTTGGATGAAAAAATGTGGATTTACGGTGTGTGGAATATGGGATATGGGGTGGCCATTTATAAGTGGGTTGAGTGCCACACTAGTAATGTTTTTGAAAGAGTGAATTACAACCATGTTTTTTTAATTTCACCAAGATTTGATAATTCTCCAATATCTACTTAATAAGGTATAATGTTGTTATATTTCCACAAAATCTGTTTTGGAAATGTTTTGTGTTTTTTTCACACCTGATATTCTATGTTTAACCACTATGTAAATTCATTTTCTCCTTAATCGTTGTAAATAACATTAACTGTTTTCCTTAAACATTTTGGTAAAAAACTAAGATGAAAATTTTAGAAATTACCAATTATGTGGCTTTCAAATATGGAATCTATTTTTACAAATTAAATCCAATGATGTGGAAAAAATTATTTTAAATTTATTCCCACACATGTCGTGAGAAATAAGGTTTCTAAAATTAAAAGTTTCAAAAGTTTACAATGTTTTTACATAAACATTCAATATAAAAATTATTCCAATAACCTGAATTGGATTAATATTTGAAAAAATTAACTGTTAGGACATTAAAAAGAATTCAAAATGAAATTTTAAATTAATAATTTTTTAAGGAAAGGTAGTTTTCTATTAAATTTTAGTTTTTTTCACTATTGATCAAGAAAGGAAACATCTTAGAAAATCCCCCAAAAAACATCCTAAGATAATTTTGATATTAAAATTTACAAAATGAATTTTATTTTGTTAAATAAGTTTTCTAAAAGTTTTAATATCATAATTTTTATTAAGTGTGCAAAGCGCGATTAAATAATGTTTTGTTCAGACTAATTATTTCATGAATTTCAATATATTAACAAAGTTAAATTTATTTTAAAATAAAAATACTGTAATGTTTTGGGGTGTTTAATTCTTATATCTTAAAAAAAATTTATACTTGATATTTCATATATATTGAATTCTACACATATGAGGTTAGTTCTTCTTTATAATATCCCCCTATTTCCACATTGATTCCTCTGTTTTATCATTCTTCTAGAGTACCTTTACCAAATGATTCATCCAATTCCATAATAATTTCTCTCTAGTATCAAGAATATGAATGGGTTATTCATAATATGACAGAGAAGGTTTAAAATACACTTCATTATTGGTGATAACATGCATTGGGTATTTTATTTACTTCCATAGCAATGATATATGGAACATGTCATGTATTTTGAAAGGCTTAGAGAAATTACCAAATTATAAGAAACACCATTTATTTTAAGAATTTAAAAGGGTATAATGTACTTGGGGAGAAGTTTCCATTTCTCATTGAAGTGTATAACAACCTTCCCTAGATATAAATTCAGGAAGACATGATCTCACACTTAGAATTCCAAATCATTCCTCTGATTATCTATATGAATCTTTTTCCTACATTGAGATTATTTAATGTGAGCACGAATAAACATTACCTTTATTGTTGTATCTTTATAAAGTTATATAAAAACTATTTTCCTTTCACTAGTGTCATCCCAAAATATTGGAGTTCAACACCTCTTTTCTTATAATGCTTCATATAACGCCATTTGAATACTGGAATAGAAACTATTTTTATAGGAAAACTATAAAAGAGGTAAACGATGACCCCAAATACATTGAAAGTCAATTAATCATGACCTCAACATGCCTTACATTATTTCAATTGTTTTTTAGAATGTACATCCGTTTGAGGATGGTAAAAACTGTTAAAATCAAGCTCAATATGAAGATCATTCTAAATAATCTTCTATAATTTCAATGTAAAATAGGTATATCGATCAGAGCAAATCGATAGAGGTGCACCATGATGTCTTACAAATAAATTAATATAGATCCTTGTGAGTTTCCCAAGAGGTAAGTCTTTACTTATAGAAATAAATAGTGCATATTTGGTTAAGAGATCATTTATAACCCAAATTACATCATTTTTATAGGATTTTTGGTAGTCTAGTGAAAAAGTAAATAGTTATTTTATCCCATTTCCATATTGGAGTAGTGAGAGTTTACATGAATCTTTTAGGATGTTGTCTCATAGATTTCACTTTTTTAAAGACCAAATATATGGATACCCAGTCAGTAATTTCCCACTTCATGTCATCCCATGAAATTTTTTCCATAAAATCCCTATAAATCATTGTGAATCTATGGTGTATAGATAAATCTGAGCTATGATCATCATCCCAAAATTACCTTTTAGAGTATGTATAGATGAATATTATAACATGAATCCAAATTTCAGAACACCATCTTCACAAATGAAGTATGCCTATTTCCCATCATTCATAGCTTTAATTTTCATTTCATATTTCCCATCTACATATTGAAAATTCATTATCTTTTATAATAATTATGGTATTGGAATTATTTGAAGAATTATTGATGACTCCCTATTCTTAGTAACTCCCGTATCCATATTTACTAGATCCATGAACATATGATCCCTCTTAATCCTCATTTGGGTTAGAACTACAAGATCCTTTCCACTCAACACATATACTTCCTTATTTTGTTTTATTAGGTGTTATTGAATCGAACAATTATAATCATTGAGTAGCTCGAGCAATCACATTTGTCTCTTATTGTTATCCATTTGTGAAATGATTTATTTCATGCGTTTTTGACCCTTGAAAAATCACATCTTTCTCTATAGAGATAATGTCTCCATATATATCATCAAAGTAAATATTCTTACATTGAACTCAATATCTTAGATTGGATAGTTTTTTTGTGAGTCTTCAATTTACTTGATGCATATGCAACAACTTTATCATTTTTTATTATTACGCCAACAAATCCCTTTTTTATGAATCACTAGATATCAAAAAACTATCACATCAAGATGGTAGATTCAAAATCAGTTCATTGACCAATATACTCTTTTGTTCATCAAAACATTCTTCACATTAATTTATAAAAACAAACTGCCCCCTTTTGGTTTCATCTTGGTTAACATGTTAGGCTACCAACAAAATTTCTGAATGAATTTCCAATAGTAACCTACAAAACTAATGAAACTATGTTTTTCAGTTCTGTACATTGTTGTTTCTATAAATCTATGTTCACTTGTCTTTGCAAGACTAACTGGGATTCCATTTTTTGAGAAAATATGTCCAAAAAAAGAAACTTTCATAATACATAAATTATACATACTAAATTTTCCATATAAATATTTATTTATTATAGTCTCAATAATGATCCCTAAGTGATTTTCACGGTCCTCAAAGATTTTAGAATACACCAGAACATAATCAGTGAATACCACAAAATGTCATCAATATATTTCTTCAATAATCTGTTCATTAGATTCATTAAAATAGACGGTGAATTAGTTAATACAAATGGAATTATTGTAAACCCAAAATGTCCATTCCTCATTGGAAAAGTTATCTTCGGATTGTATTACTTCTTTATTTGCAATTGGTTATACCCAAAATGTTGTTCAATATTTGAAAAATATTGGTCTCCCTATAGTGGATCGAATAATTCATGAATACGAGTCAGATGATACTTTTTATTTATCATAATAGAATTAATTTACCTATAATTAATGCACAACCTCATGTATATATATTTTTTCTTAACAAAGTGAACATTGTCTCCCCTTTGTGAAAATATAGGGTGAATAAATACCTCATCACCCAATTCCTTCAACTGTTTCTTCAACTCCACTAATTATACTATGGCCTTTCGATATGGATTATTAATAATTGGAATTTAACCAATGATTAAATTTATGTAAAGCTCCACTTAAAGCTCTGGGGTTGTCTATATAATTCATCGAGAAATATATAAATATATTCTTATACAACAGGTATATCATCATTGTGATGATTACCTTCCAGATATCTAGATGTTTGTTTAATTATGCACTGGGAATATCATTCAGTAGAGCTACTAGGGGTGGATCCTGATATAGATTAGATGCTAAAGTGTCCTCTATAGGGATAATAGTTATATATATTTCTAAAAATTCATGATTTAATTATTCTAAAAATAAATGATTTGAATTATATTTTGAAATACAGTCAATACTAAGGATTATATCACAGTAAACTGTAGGTATGATAATATGGTCCATCGATAAAGAATGTTTACATGTCACAATAGGGATAACCCAATACAACATTGTTTTAATGAGACCTCCCTTATGATATTTTACTGAACAAAACCTTATTAAAATAAAAAGGAAATGTATAATTTGTTTAGAAAACTAGGTAGATATAAAAGAGTGAGATGATCCGAAATTAAATAAAGCATTGGTTAAATTTGAATATATGATTAATGTACCTGCCAAAAAATCATTGGGTACTTCAATATTTTCTATAGTGATTGTATAATCTTTTCTATATTTACTTGGCCTCTTATGTGGTGGATTCCTTTGAATCTTTTGAAATTGGTGTGAGTGATTATCCATATATCTACACCTAAAGCACTACACATCATTGATTTGTTTTTTCCCTTCCATTCTTTAGTAGGGTAGCGCTTATCTACACACTTATAACAAACTCGAAATTCTTTCAAGAATATTTTATGGTGATTTTTTTCACAGTACTCATAAGGTGAGAATTTCTTCATTCCATTATTATTTGAGACATTCACTTTTTCATGGTCTTTGAATAACTTCTTCTTCTCTTTGTTTCCCTTTAATATGTAAGACCGTGAGAATTTTTTCTCAATTTTAATGGTGTAAAGAATTATTTCATCATATGATGAAAATGTTTGAGAAACTAGAGCCCTTAAAATACTTAGTTTAAGGTCATAAAATAAGTGGTAAATCATGCACTCTATGTTGCATATGTAATCCACATAATACATTATTATCCATGTAAAGGTAGCTTCAAAATATATGGAACTTTCTTCATTATTTTTCTTTAATATAAGGAATATTCTATTTATATCACATTGATTATCATGTGGGTAATATTAATATAAGAGTTATTCCTTAATGTTTTTTCATTACATGTGTTATACTTCTTCTTCCTCCAATTTATTCAGGATTAATGACCACCATTGATCTACATTTCCTTTGAGACTATACACCATAACTGAGTCATTTTATTTTTCACTATATACCATGACTATAAATACATTCTCCAAGAAATAATAAATTTCATAGCTATAATTTTATTAGTAGTGCCACTATATGATGGGTGATTCTATCTCATAAAGTGATCTAGAATAGAAGAATCTTGTTCTGGAACAGGTTGCTCCATCCTGGAAAGGTTATTTTTCATAACCTGATTATGCTTCCCTAATATAGCCATAATTTTATCCATGCCACTACTATCATTATTGATTCCCTCAACAGGGGAATCTATACATTTTCCATGAGTATTGATACCATTATTCCTTCTAGGAACCATTTCTAAACAATGGAATAGATTGGATTATCTCAAAAAACTATGAATTCTAAATCATAATGTATAATTAAAAATATGGTGTAACACTTAAAATAAATTAATATTTTTTTCATCATTAATATCATAATCACAAACATTGGTTTCTCTAGGGATATCTTTGATTTCAAATCCTTCATAATGGTTTGTAAATAAAATGTTAATTATTCTAAGAATATTCCCTTGGAGTTTCAAACCAAGTATAAAATAAGTACTGTCGTGGTGTTCTATATTATGCTCAAGTAAATCTGTACACATCCCTTTTATAGTTATTATCTGTAGGTACATATTTTTCATAACAATGTCTACTTGTAGTATCTATACATGGATTTATTTCTATTAAAAAGAAAAACATTTCCACCATACCAAAACATTATGGTGTGGTTCTATAATTTTCCTTGAAGTTTTCCTTAGGGTTATAATTTGTAATATATGTTTTATAATATGTAGTACCAAAGGATTCTATTAATCTTCCTATGATACTAACTATAATGACCATGAATCTAATAGCTCAGAACCAATGCATTTGTTTATTATATTGGCATGATTACAAGGGATAAAATCATTAAGGACCGATCAATTTAGATGTTTTTGAGAACCAAATACACATATGATACCCATTTCACATTGGAAATAGTAAATAAAACAGAATATATAATAATGGATAACAGACTATATGCTTGAAAACTCATTTAATGATCTCTTCATCATAACCCAGGGAAAGGAAATAAACTAAGGGTGAGATCAACTTCTTAGTAAGTGTTAATTACAACAAAATATTCAATTAATAAACAATGAATAATCATTATAGAGAATTAAATAACTGAACACACATTCCATTTAAATAACTCGATAAAGAATAATTAATATAGAAAGGTAAATAACTGAACAGACATTCCATTTAATCTATAAGATGATAACTAAATGAATATATAGATTTTATCATTCTAAAAATATAATGGATAATAATAACTGAATTCTGAATATAGGAAATACTTAATTTTAGGATTCCATATTTACCAGGCATATGATATTTTTATCATCAAGATCTATCCTTAGGAAATTTTAAAACTACTCTGTAAAAACCCATTTGGTTTGTCCAACTGAATCATCACAGGAGACTAATGATGCATCAATGGGTGATAATTAACTAATCCCCACCCATTTATATAGGTCCAAAGAAAATATACCTAATAATCAATTAAATTCATGAATCAATATTCCTCATCATCAAATATTTGTAATGAGAAAAAGATACATATTTGACAATATTTCAATAGTTAATAAAATAACATTTAAAGTAAACATTGTATGTAAAATTTGGTATCTGGTTTGGTAAAAAATAATATCCATTATTAAAGAATATTTATATTTAAGACAAATTTAATTCCTAATGAATGTTATTATAAGAAAATAATTGCCTCAAGATAAATCTCACAATAACAAAAGAAATCTAGATTGTTCAATATGTTTTACCACTTGGTAATTTTTTGGTCAATTCCCCTTGGATGAAATGATCCAAATTGAAAGTTAAAATCCCATGAATAATGAATGAATCATGATATTAAATGTCAAAAAGGAAGCATAGAAACCACATAAAAGTGAATCGGTGAAAAATAACAAATAAGTCTCATGGAATGTAAATTAAGATGAAACCTATTACCTTAAAATTTATTTTGGTTAAACGATATTTAAGTACATGTATAATGGTTTGAAGAATAATATTAACTTATACTATAAAGATATTTATAATTTCATGTATGATTATTTTATAACATCTTATCACCCATTCAATAACAATGTCATTATTTTCATTTTTTCTGGTGTTAATTTCCTTGTTTTTCAAGTATGTTTTGACTTGTTATTTTTTTCCCCTTACTTTGATCAAATTTCATAATCTTGAGAATTTAAACCATGATTTAAATATCATATATATTCATTATATATTTATTTATAGTAATCCATAAAATATGTAATATGAAATGAAATACATCGTTCAGTAAGGCGGTAGGCCGTACATATGCTTGGACGCTGTTTCCATTTTCTTATCTTATTGAATGAATGAAAAGTAAATTATATATATATATATATATATATATTATTTCTAGTGTCATTATTATTCTATATATAACACATATTGTTAATAAATCCATATTTAATACAATTTATTTAAAGTGTGAACAAATCACATCGCATCACGAGGCGGTAGTGCGTCGTATACACGAGCGACGATAGTGTATTCCAAAAGAATGTAAAGATTGAAGATATGTGTGATATAATAATTAAATAATAATAATAAAATTATAATTATTATATATATTATATATATAATATAGATCAATCATTATTAAAAACCATGAAAAGTGGTAATGGAAAAATGAACAACATCGATTTGCGATGTGGTAGTTCACCTTACACACAAATGATGACTTTATAACCCATTTTATGGATGTTTTGGAAGTTTTAGATCATAAAATTAGCCTAAAAATATAATATTATATTTAATATACCGAGGTTTTTATATAAGCATGGTACAATAATAATTTAAGGAGGTGAATAAGTAAATAAAATAAAAATACATTTATAAAAACATTTCCTCTTTTTTGGGTATCCTCATTAGGTTTGCACTAATGAAATCCAAAGTTGAATTTATGCCCAATATAAGTCTTATATGATATTTTTAGGGTATTTTTAAAGTTATTTTGGAAAGTATTTTTAGAACAAAAGTAGTTTAAAGGTGTGAAGAAGAGGGGTGAGGGGATATCCTCTTATAAGTGGGGTGAGTAGAACACTTGTAATTTTTTTTGAAAGAGTGAATTCCACCCACAATTTTTTTAATTTGAATTGGAAAACAAAATATTGATCCATTCTTGATAATTAATGGTATAAGATCTATATATGGAAATACAATAGGTTTTGGACATGTTTTGGGTCATTTTTACACAAAATATTCTATGATGAACAACCAAGTAAACTTGTTTTCTCCTTAATCATTATAATTAATTTTAATTATCTTTACTAATAAATCTGGTATAACAATATATTTACCATAATTGAAATTATAAATTATTCTTATTTAAAATATTAAATCCATGTTTTCATATTCAATCCACAAAATTTGAAAAAATTAATTTAAAATTAATCTCAAAAACATGGTGAGAAATATTGGTTTTAACGTGAAAATGTTCAAAAGTTTATAATGATTTTACATAAAACATCAATATAAAAAATATTATTATTACCTAAATTATATTAATATATTTATATTATAACTATTTTTACTTTACAACTAATTCAAAATATAATTTAATAGTATGAATTATTTAAATGAAACTGTAGTTTTAAATAAAATTTCAGTATTTGTCACTATTGATAAAAAATGAAACTTATTAGGAAAATAAAAAACAATAATCCTAAGATAATTTTGAAATTCCAATCTCAAGAATGAATTGTATTTTGTGAAATATTTTTTTATAGTGTCAAAATTTAATTTTAAATTAAGTGTGAATTGCATGACTAAATAATGTTTTCTTTAAACCCAATGTTGCATGCATTGTAAGGTATCAATAAAATTAAATTTATTCTAAAATTAAAATATTGAAAAGTATTATGGTATTAAATATTTTACCACTAATTGATATAGGTATACTTAGTAAATTATTATATAGTTGTCTCACAAAATTATGCACATCATGTGATACAATATAATATTAATATTTAGTATCTTAAATATACTAGAAATCCAAAAGATGTTGTTTTTAGGAAACTAAATCTAACATATGAAAACATTCACTAGAGATAAATACTAACTATACAATTTGTAAAAATAGTTTATAATAATTCTTATTTTGAGTTCTGGATATATATATATATATATATTAGACTCACTATGTTTCTATGGAAGTTCAACATACATTGACCTCATTTCTCTGAGTAGATCCCTCAATAGATTTTATCCCTAATAAAATAAATTTTTTCTCTATTTTATCCTTGAAAAAACAGATAATATCATTGTTAAATTTCATCATTAAATTATTATACTTTTATTATTTGGTGTAACTCAGAAATCCAGGAAGAAAGTAATGAAAATAGTACTTCTTAATCTTCATAAGAAACCATAATGTACTTGGTCTATAAAAACCAGTGGATATAATATGCATTTTCTTATAAATTACATTATCCTTACATTGATGCTAGATCAAATAGATCTGTAGAAAAATACTTTTATATCCCCTATACGACTAGTATCCCCATTTCTCCAATTACCAGGAGTTCATTCAAGTTTACTTTCTCAAGTATTGTTATATAGTTCTAACTTCCTACCTAAGTAGTTCTGTTGGTCATGTCTGATATTTTCATTTTATTGTTTACCCATAAGAAAGATACATCCTTTGTAGATATCATGGCATTTAATAGATATGCTCAAATTAGAGTCAGGAATTTGTACTCTATTCATCAAAAGAATACCATGGACACTGGAAATAATCATGATAAATTATTTATTCTGTTATTTTTCAAAACCATACCAACATTTTACTATGACTCATGTTAAGAAACACATTTATATAAGCTATTAGATCATGTTGACTAGTATTTAGGTTTCAACTTATGTAATTTTGGATGAATTAACCCTAGCCTTAATATACTATAATCATTATACATTTTTTAAACCCTAAATAGAGCTTTGAAACTTTTATTCAATATTCGATATATTTTATGTTAATAACATCTTTGGTTAAGTCATACCGACATGTTCTATAATGTCCCTCCTTGGGTTGGGGGTCTTGAAATTCGATTAATAATACAATCATCATATAATGGTTCAATTATAAGTATAATTCTAATGAATTTGGGAATAATAAATTAGTATAACCAATCGAGTTTTATTAGTACCATACTTGTACCACCCATGTATAGTTTAATTTGAATACCTACCAAAAAATTACAATAAACACCAAAGTAAATAATGAATCTTATTAAATGGATTTATTTTTTGCATTATTATCCACTTTCCAATCATTTATAGTTTCATTTTTACCCTATGTATAATTTATTATAATAATAAAATAATAAATTATCCACCAGGATGAATATAAAACAACAACTATGGTTTTAATATTCTTGTGAAACATCCATCGCTAGAACAATTACCCCAGTAATAATTTTGGATTTTATCATTATTTTAAAAACTTTCGAATCCATAACTAAAGACTTTATTTCTCTCACTATATCAATGGATATGTACATCACTAATAGAAATACATATGATATGATTAATACCCTTTCTCAATTAATGTTTTTAATATCCTTAGTAGCTATAAGATCATCAACTGAAATATGTCTTGTGTTTTCATGATGCACATTTGAAACTTTCACCAACTTTACAAATGAATCTCATAAAAAAATTGTGTTTTTGATATAATGGATTTCCTTAATGTCATAAATTATATGATAACTACTAATCAATTTAGTTCGATCAAGGTCTGTTATTATGTTTTTATTTTCAAAACATTCCCTGGGATTATTTAATGAGGAATTTCAATACATTTCATCAATCATCCATATACAACCACTATATCTATAATTTATATAAATTAAAGTGAGTTTATAATGCCTCCACTATTCATTTAAATGATTTATGAATACATTGTTAAGATATAATCCAACAACTGTCCTTACAGACCATATATATTTTTACAAATTCCAATCAATTCTTTTAATTTTAGAATTACTAAAACATCTTTAAGTAATCTCAAAATTTATATGATTTTTTTCTAGTTTATACTTATAATAAATCATTATCCCAACTTGAACTAACTTTAGAAACTCTATATATTAAACTATTTCAAAATGTTTCTTTATCTAAAATAAATAACTTAGAAATATAATAATACTCAAATGATTTAGTTTGAATGAAGCTAAATATAATTTTGGGATATCATTGAAAATCGATAGAAGAATAATTATCTTGACAGAACTATGTATAAGTCTTATAATTATATTATTCATTTGTAAACATTTTGGATATGAGTTATTCAAGTGTTACTAAACTATATTGTATTATGTAGTGTAATGATATTAAATTTGAAATAAATAATTTCTCATTATTTCAAAATGATCATTAAGATAATGGTTTTTTAATATATAAACATTTATTAACCAAAATCAATTTATTATCTAGTCTGATGAATTTTATCTCTCACTACTGAAATAGGAATCACCTTTCCTAATCCAACTAGTGAATTCAAATATCTTTCTATAATTTACATATAGATATTTGGATCATATAGTTGAATAAATATATGTTAAATAATAACATATTTAATACTAAAAAAGTGTAACCATAAATTTCATGTAATGATGAATATTTTTGAATTAGAATATTTTTATCCTTTTTCTAATTCACTTATAATTCATATTAGTGTCCTTTATTACCATATAAAAAGAAAATAAACTATTGTTCACTGCATTTCCGCTGAATATCTTTCCTTTCTAAATATGTTTTAAATTCCCCATTAACTTAGAAATTACCCTCCCAATTCATGAGAATTATAATTTTACCCTTTATTTCTACATCATAAGGATAATGAACCCAGTTTCTTCCAAAACCTTATCTATAAAGAAAATATTAATTAGAAAAACCCTAAGTTTATTATCCATAATGTTTATCATATAGCTATGAAGGAATATGAAATATCTTGGTGATGAGTATGACAACATGACTTTATCATATAGTTTATTATTTATATGAAAGAATAATTCTACTAAATGATCAATGTACTTCAACATTTTGAAGACACGATCACTATAAAGATTTCCTCTTACAATTTACACTTTTATAGTGAAGTGAAAATATAATTATAATATTCCCCCTCCCTCTATTAAAATAGAAAATAGATCAAATATCACGATATATACATCCATGTATTTTGTTATGTATCTTTATTTCTTTGAACACAACTAATTTAAAGACTCAATTGAAAATCTAAGCATCTTACTGGTATCTCCTATAGAAATATCTTCTCATATAATCTAGCTAGCTGAGGTGGTGGACTAGTAGTAGGGAATCTAGTACATAGTATAAATTCACTATAGTAGTGTATTTTATAAATTAATATTATACTTTTATAATTATGTGCTAATGAAGAAACAACATTTTCCATACAATAGTGGTTATACCATGATTAATGTTTCTATTAAATAAATGTAACTTTTATTATTTTATATTGATTAACAAAAGATATGATGCAATAAATTTTATTAGTCTCCCACTATTTTATCAAAACCCAATATCCCTCAATATTTGTTTTAGAATACCCCATATGATGGCTATTCTTGTGTAAAGAATCCATATAACCCTTTTCAAAATGAGACATGAATTTGGGAATCTATTCAAAGGTATTTAGGAAGGAGGATCGTGCCAAATTCATTTAAATGTTTCCCCTTGATCCATAGAGTGGACTCCCCAATCTTAAAACCATAGTTTTATATTTCCTCAACACATGACTACTTGTTGAACTATGTATTGCACTGGTTATAAAATAATAATGTGAACTCAGTTAAGTCGACCGAAAAATGATGCAATTTTTTTCCAATAATTGAAAGCTACACAAATGAGGGAAGTTATGCACTTTGAGATATGGTTGTTACTTGACCTTAGTAATGGAAATCTTTTTTGAAACAATGTTTTTATTTGAGATATTTTAATTGAATGCATAAATTGAATATTTTATCTTGTTACCTGATTTTAAAAAATTAGTGGGGGTTACCTTAAGTGATTAACAATGTCTAGATAAAATTTTACACATAATCAAATTTATATTATTTCAATATTTTTTTATTAAATTATTTTTTAAGTGATGGGTATAAGTAATCCATAAATAACTTACTATGAAATTGATAGAAATAAAATAATAAATTATCATGATAATGAGATTTTCTAACAGTTGGTTTATCTAGTAGATGATAAACCAAACCTTGGAATGAGGGGTAAAACCCCTCTATCATGCCTTGTTTGAGTTGTAGCATTCCACCTATGGTGTATCTTATGGGTTGGTTTCACCTAGCCTACAAAGTTTGACCACCTTTTCTCCCTTGGGTGTTTCAACCCTTAAATATTATTTTAGTCACATATAGATGAGGGGAACTAATAGAGTGGTTAATAGGGTTTATAAAAAAGATATGGACATAAAGGTCCTATATGGTATAAAGGATGGGATGAAATTAAGGTAATCATTTTAATTTATTAATAATAAATTAAAAGAATGTAATAACATAAAAAGGTAGGTCTAATCTCATTATAATAATCACATGCAATGAATACATAAATGTAAAATATCTATCATTAATTTTAGCTATTTATTTATTATTTATATTAAATTAGTATATAAATTTATTATCTTATATATCAAAAAATTCATTCGATTAATTGTTTATCTGAACGGACTTGGAGACAACCATCCACCATAATTTGAAACAAATTAAATAATTATTTCACTAATGGAAAAATTTCCAATATCAATGGTTTGAGAAACTATTGGTGATTTGGCCTGGGGATAGACCTATCCTAGTAGTTTGATGACCATTCGGATAGGTCTTTTCCAATGGTTCTCATTAAACTATTATGATAGGTAAATTAAAAAAAATACTATGGAGGTTTGAACCCACAACCTACACATTATATATCAAAGACTTTACCACAATCCTACTATTACCTTTGTGAATATATTTGGATATATATATATATATATATGTAATTTTTATATTGATTTATTTGATGATATTCAAAAAAATAATTCATAAAAAATAAGTTTACCTATCCCAACGGTTCTCAAAACTATTGGGATAGGTACCCACCCTTTCTTAATGGTTTCCAAAAACAATTGGGAAAAGTGGTCTCAAAGTGGCCTATCCCAATGGTTTTGGAAAACTGTTGGCATAAAAAAACCCTTTATTAATGTTTTTCCAAAACCATTGGGAAAAGTGGTCTCAAAGTGGCATATCCCAATGGTTTTGGAAAACCATAGAGGAAGGGGACCTATACTAATGGGTTTTACAAACCATTGGTATAGATACATCAGTATAGGCACGATTTCTAGTAAAGATTAATGGAAAAATCTTTTTTGTTGTTTATCATGTTTTTTTTGTTTCTAATTTCTAAAGTGTTGGTGTAGTGGGGTCCATGTGATTCTTTAAGGATTTTTATTGGTCAATAATTCAATAAGAATTTGTGTTTCTAGAAACATAACTAGTTTGGGTAGATAGACTCCAAAATGAAAACCCAATTTTGAATTATGGAAATTTGTTCCAAGGGAATACCACAATATAGAAAACATGACATTACATATAAGGTTTTCATGTAAATATACATAAAGGTATTTCCATGAGAAAACTATAGGTATCAGTGGAATAAAGGGATTGTTTCACCCTAGTAAATTTGGAAGGATTAGAAAATTATGGATAAGACTAGTGAAGGAAAATACTTGAGATGCCTCACAATAATCTAGAGGATGATCTTAGGAACCAAATAACCGAGTAGTTCAAAAGGAGTTTTTATTTGAGAACTCATGCATATAGACTAATATGTGAGTAACGAGTGGCCCTGGTGAAAAGGTAACCGTGATTTAGGATGCTTAACTTATCATGCATGGGTCAACATAAGAGTCTGTAGGAGAGAACCAGTGCTTTTAAAACGTGAATGTAGCATTGAGGGGAATACATTCTTAAGAAACATGGATATTATAGGGCAAATTTTATTGTTGGAAAAGGTTTGGATAGGATATATTATAGATTTGTAAACCATTTCATAATGGACACTGACAAGTAAATTTCAGTTCCTCTAAGAGATTTAGGGTTCCTACCCCCTGGGGGATATGATACACAATAATATTGATGGAGGGAATACACCCATTACATAGTTTGTCACGACCCCTCTCCTGGGGCCCATGCCGTGACTACCCCAAGCCCGCCTTCCATAGGCCTAGGGTTGGCGACAAGCACTGAAAGGTGTATTCCCTAAAATGGGAAGAAATTACCTTTATAAGGTATAAACTTACACAATCTAAGAAAACCACAAGATACGAGAACAAAGTATAATATATTGTAAACAGGGTGTGTACAGAAAGTAAAGGGGCCGTAATACAAGAGAAACTGGAAAGTACAAGTGAAACTAGAAAATACAAGTAAAACTGAAAACAGCCCCTGTGAACACCCACCAAGGATCCAACCTAAAGCATAGGAACAGATCTCAAACGGTTGTCTCTGTGGTACTACTCGTCTAAGGTACACCTATGAGTAGTCTCCAGTCCTGGAACCCTCGTCCCCAGTCAGTGCTGTCCGTCGTCTACACAAGACACAATAAGGTGCGGTCATAGCCCGTGTAGGGGTGAGTATAAAAATTCTCATTAGAGTCCCTGAGACCCCTGAAGGTCTCTCAAATCCACAAAGGATAAACCAAAAATCATGGAAACAATAGTAAACCCTACTTAGTTGTATGCAAATATGTATACCTATGTTATCAAGATATACTCATCTTGCACAGGATGGAAGAATACCCCAAAGGTAACACCATGATGGTATGAGTACCACATAGATAACACCTCGATGATAAAGTACCACACAGGTATAGTATAAAGACATAGTACCACACAGGTACGTCATGAAGATATAAGACTCAACTCACACAGGTATTAGTGAAGTATAGAAGTACAGATGATTAGTCGCAAAGTCAGATCATCTTATTTTATCAAGAGGCATTTCTGCTGATTATACGGAGTTTGACATAGCCAAGATCAATAGGTACTAACCCCTGTAATGACCCACATAGGATCTGACCCACACATGGTCAGTATTCTCTGACCCACACATGATCTATGAGCGGTGACCCACACAGGATCTGACCCATATAGGATCGGTATGCACTGACCCACACAAGTTCAATGAGTGATGACCCACACAGGATCTTACCCACACAAGATCGTTATGCACTGACCCACATAGGATTACTGAGTGCTGAACCACATAGGATATATAGGTAATAACCCCCGTAATGAACCACACATGATCCAACCCACCCAGAGTCAATAGGTAACTAACCTCCGTATTATCCGTCTCCAACCTCCGCCTCATTACCAACCACTGGGTTCCTGCTTATAAAATGTTTGAGAGAACCGCTCATCAAACCATAGGTCATACCTAAACCACACTGAAGTCTCAGGAATAAGTATCGCAAAGGTCTGTCATGTCATAAGTGACCCAATGCAATAGACAACGCGTCAATCGAACGCCTAGTCTGTAAGTTTTTAACATTTCCGCTCCAAGGGCCTGGTTGGATCCGGGGTTCGATCCAACCCAGAGATACTGCAAATTTTTGCAAAACTCAAGTGGAGTATAAAAAAATACTTTCTTTATCCAATGATCCTATTGCTGCAGACGGTTCGTCAAATGGATGCCCGGTTCTCAAGATATGACCAAAAAGTCTTATCTAGGTCTAATGGGTCCCGAGTCCGGTCTGACCCAGTTGGACCGATTTGGCCTGACCCGGTTGGCCTGGGCTACAGCGAGCCTAGACTAATAGGCCATGGTTCGGCCTGGTTCACAAAGGGAGTGGTTGGGCCAACCTGCTGGGCGCGGCCCGCTTGGTGGCACGTGGTTGCGGGGTCCGCCCTAACCGCAACCTTGGGAGGATGTGCCCCTCGGTATTCCGAATGACTCGATGGCCGTTCCATCGCCCTTCTGGCATGTGGGATCGACGGGTGGTCCCACTCAGTGTGCTATAGTATGGACGAGCATCGCTTTCCAACTGTGGCTGACTGGGTGTCGGCCACCCTCCGTCCTCCGCTACGGCCAAGCGGCCGCGGTCTCTTGCTCCAGCGGCACGGACACGCGCCGCCGCTTCGCCACACAGCATGCCAAATGTCGTCCACCACCCTGCTCCTCCACGGCCGATGGGCCGCAACCTCTTGCCCAACCGGTGGTGCAGACACACACCACCCCACCTTTCTCGCGGTCGGCCGGGCTTCGACCGCTACCTTCTTCTGAGGGCCATCACGACTTCATTCCAAGCCTGAAAATTATGTCATTCGCATATTCATGATACTCGGGTCGAGGGATCCATGTCCATATGTATCACTCAACATAACTTTGTGTTTCCAATGTCATTAAATATTTGGCATTGATGATCACACAAATAATGCATGATAACAAAAGTTAAAGGGGCATGGTATATGTGCGGGATAATGGCCATGTTAGTTTGGCCATTGTCATAGTGAATCTAGAATATGAGTAATTACAAAATAAATTCAATCATAATTCAAAATAAATCCCCTACCTTGTTTCTCATTGGAGACGGTGCAAGGAAAGAGATGAATTCGATGAAGGGGCGCCGACGTTCGTCACTCCCGCAACTCACTTCCGAACCACGCTCCAACATCAACATTCTTGATTTGAAGAGTTGTTCTTCATTGGAGAATATTTATCCAAAGTTCCTCCCAAGCATCCCATTTCCAACAATTCCCAAGAAAGGCGTGAGGAGCCAATTTTAATTGAGTTAATTCAATTAAAGTCGGTACATTAAAGTTGAAACATTAAAGTTGGTGCATAAAGTTGGCACATTAAATTGGTAGAATTCCATTGGTTTATTCACATTAAAGAGGGAGTTCAAGGGTCGGGTGGCCCCTACCATTAAATTCAAATGGGAGGTTTCAAGCTCGTGTGGTCCTAGACACTAAATTCCAAAAGGAGGTTTCATAAAGAGAAATAAAATAAATCATGTTTATTTTATTTTCTCCCATGAAAAGTCCGAAAACTAATTTCCACCCTTGACCTACTGTGGTCAAGGGAAAGGTCTCCTTAAGCGAATATCGGTGCTGCGAGTTCAACAGTGCCCTCAAATTTTAATTTCTATCACCGGTTCAAAATTTACAAAACGCCGCTCGTGCATTTACAGAACGTACCTGAAAAAAAGTTCAGATTTCATTCTGGGCAGAACGGGCCTCGGAATCACACACCGTTAATTTTCCCAGACTCGTAATATTCCCATATAATTAATAAAAATTACATGGAAAAAATCGGGTCTTTACATTCTCCCCACCTCAGGGATTCTCATCCCCAAAAGCTACAACACAAACTAGGGAAACAAGTGGGGGTAATGAACATGAATCTGTGCCTCCCGCTCCCATGTTCTCTCCTGGAGGTTCCCATGTTACCAATGAATGCGCACCAGAGGTATCGACCACCCATGAAGGACTCTCTCCTGTCGATCCTCAATCACCACCAGAACCTCTTAAAACATTTCCCCATCATCAATGTCTAGCTTTCCCCAGTCAATGATGTGCGAAGGATCATGTACATATCTCCTCAGCTGGGATACGTGGAAAATATCGGCACCCGATGCAACTGAGGTGGAAGAGCTAAGAGGTACGCCACCTCTCCAACTCTGATGAGGACCTAAAAGGGTCCAATGAACCTCAGAGATAACTTTCCACCTCGACCAAATACCTATAATCCTCGTCAAGGTGAGACCCTCAAAAATACATGGTCACCATCCTAGAACTCCAGAGGTCTCTGCCTCCTGTCAGTATAGTATTTCTTCTTGCTCTGTGCAATCTTCATTTTCTACTAGATGATCTGCACCTTCTTCGTGGTAGCCCATACCATCTCTGGTTCCATGAGTGCTAACTCCCCTGGGTTAGTCCAGAACAAGGGTAATCTTCATGGTCGTCCGTACAACACCTTGAATGGTGCCATAACATTGGTGGATTAGTAGCTGTTATTGTACGTGAACTCCACCAAGAGAAAGTGATCCTCTTAGCTACGGCTGAAATGAAGGATTCGAACACAAAGAATGTCCTCATGGGTCTAAATGGTCTTCTCTGTTTGACCATCTGTCTGAGGATGGAAGGCAGTGCTCAACCGAAGTTGAATTAAGAACGACTCCTGCAACCCCTTTCATAGCTGAAAAGTAAAACATGCATCACGATCGAAGAAAATCATAGATGGAACTCAATGAAGCCATACAATATTCTGTATGTAGAGGCATCCCAAGCTCTCTACTAATCCATGATCTCTGATAGGTAGGAGGTGATCCAACATGATGAGTCGGTCAATGATCACCCAGATAGAATCATGACCGTTGGACATGAGTGGAAGTCCTATCATGAAGTCTATTTAAATTCCATCCCACTTCCACTCTGGAAACTCTAGTGGATGAAATAAGCCCGCTGGAACATGATGCTCTGCCATCACTTGCTGACAAGGGAGGCATCATGAGACAAAATTTGATATAAATTTCTTAATTCCTAGACACCAGTGCTGATGTCGAAGGTCCTGATACATCTTCACCACTCTTGGATGTACCGCTAGAGGGGATGTATGTAACTCTCTGATCACTTCCTCCCTTAGTGTCACTGGTACCATATTACATCTTCTAAAGAGGATGACATGCTCCCCAACTTTAGAAAATCTATCAGGTGCCTCTCCTGTAGATATCTTAGCATGTCGAGCCTAGCAGTCAGTGTCTCCAATATGCGCCTCCCTGACTCGCTGATAGAGCATGAGAGTGACTGTCAGAGACTGAAGATAAGCTGCTCCATCTCTATCCATGCAGGATATCTGCGAAGCAGCTAGCTGCTCTGTTGCCTCACTCAGAAACTATATACCATATCTCCAGCTGAGTGCATCTGCTACTATGTTCCCCTTCAACGGAGTATAGACTATATAGAATTCATAGTCCTGGAGGAAATCAAGACAATGCCACTATCTTAGGTTGAGGTCCTTTTGAGATAATATATACCTAAGACTCTTGTGATCAGATTAGACTATAAAACATTCTCCCATCATGTAATGTCTCCACATATTCAAGGTGAAGACAACTGTTACTAACTCCAGGTCATGTGTAGCGTAGTTATGCTCATGCTATCTTAGCTATTGAGAACCATACACATTCAATACTTGCTCCTGCATTAGGACACATCCAAGACCGGTCCCTGATGCGTCGCAATAGACTAGGTAACCAATGCCTTCCTTCAGTAGATTCAATATAGGGGCACTCATCAGTATCCACCTCATCTCTTGGATACTCTGTTGTCATCTCTCCGACCGCACGAAGGGTTTTCCATTCTTCGCCAATGCGGATAAGGGTGATGAAACTCTGGAAAAGTCAGGCACAAACCTCATGTAGAAACCAGCCAAACCCAAGAAACTCTGGACCTCTATCAAGCTCCTGGGTGGCTCCCAAGAAAGCAGAACCTCAATCTTTGCTGGGTCCACCGCAACTCCATCCTTCGAGATAACATTTCCCAAAAATTGTACCTCTAGGATCTAGAACTAGAACTTCGAGTGCTTACAATAAAGCTGGTGCTCTCGGTGTATGTCCAGAACTATCTGCAGATGACAGGCATACTCCTCCTCCATCGCTGAGTATATCAGGATTTCGTCGATGAAGACTTCTACAAAGCGATAGAGGTATGGTTGGAAGATCCTTTTCATGAGTCCCATGAACACTTCTGGGGCATTGGTCACCCCGAATGGAATAACCAAGAAATCATAATTTCCATACCGACATATGAAGGTCGTCTTCTACACATCCGTGTATCGTACCATGAGATGGTGATAGTCTAATATGAGATCTGTCTTTAAAACCCACTGTGCTCCCTTCAGCTTATCAAATAGATCATAAATCCTCGGGAGTGGGTACTTGTTCTTCACGATCACCAAGTTTAGGAGCCGATAGTCCACACAGAGTCTCAAACCTCCATCTTCCGTATGGACGAACAAAATCAGGGCTGCCTAAGAAGAAACACCAGGCATTATGAATCCTTTTCTCAGTAAGTCCTCCAGTTGTACCCACAACTCTCGAAGATCCGCGGGAGCCATAAGATATGTTGGTGAAGATATCAGTGCTGTCCAAGGGTAAAAATCAATGTAAAAGTCCACCTATCTGTGAGGAGGTAGACCTGAAACATTATCAAGGAAAACATCAGCATACTGGTCCACCACTACAAGATAGCTCAGACACTCAACATCGACTGTAATGAGGGTAAGGTTATCCAACTAATGTGTGATCGACTACACCCTCCTCTAGGTAAGTCCATATTGTGATGAAAATGTTCCCTTCTCACTGGTGAAAGAAAACTTGGTCCCATACGTGTGGACACACCACACTTTGTGCCAAATACACTCAGTCTTTGCATGGACTGCAGATAACTAGTCCATAACCAAGATGACATCATAAGGCCTCGATGCCGCTACTAGAATATCCCATCCGAAGCTCTCATATCCAAGAGTAATCTTACACTATCTACACCAGTGTGTAATCATTGAATCCTCTCCCGTATGATTCTCTAGCCGTAAGGATTGAGCCAACGGCTCCACCAGTATCTCCGAGATCCGAACGAGGGTTGTGGATATGAAAGAGTGACTGAAACCTGTGAATATAAGTATTGAATCTAGGATGGAGTAGACAAATATCATACCTCATATCATCTCCGAAGCACCGTGGTCTTAGGCCTCAGCTGCCTAGAGCTGAGCTTGTCCCTGTCCACCTGTTCCCTGCGTTCGGGGTGGACCACCTGGAGGTGGTGGCGGTAGAACCCGAATCATTGCCCACCACCTACTACACAACCTGATCCCCTTCCACGTCCACCTCTTGCCTTCATACCTCCTTGAGCGAATCATCACATCTACATAGGCGGTATTTCAACCATCTAATGGTTGTTTGTATGGCGGGCTGGGTAGTTGCGAGCGATGTGACCCTGCCCACCACACGAATAAAAATCCGTGTTTGTAATCGATCTTGCTCTTTATCAAGAGCCCCACACCACCAACCCTGTATCTTGCAATCATCCACCTATAGGTCTGGTCCTCTAGGACCACTATGTTATACATCTAATTCTAGTTTCCAAAAAAGTTTCTATATGTCTTCCAGTGGTGGGTCTTTCTTCTGGTGACTGCTCATCAAGGAAGATCTCCACTAAGAGTGCTTTATCTAATACCCCTACCTACGTTGGGATGCTGAGAGAAACCATCGAAGCTCTAATATCCCGTCTGAGCCCCTGCTTGAAGGTTTGGGCCCAAAAAAAGGGTCCCGCACTATATTAATGGAGTAGCGCTAGAGGTCGGTGAACCTCATGGAATACTGAGCCATGGTCATGCTACCCTACTGTAAGTGGGGAAGCTTTTGTATATGCACCGAGCGTAAGGTCGCTGATGCAAACTTTTCCCTAAAAATGCTCTCATAGTCCGCCTAGACGAGAGTCACCATGTCATGAACTTGGAGCATCAAGATCTACCATCTTCCCGCTTCTTCCTGAATTAGATTGCCAGCAAGGATCACCATGAGATTAGCTGGTGTCCCTACCAGTCAAAAAACTCTAACCATGGCCTCCAGCTAGTCCTCAGCCGCCTGTGGATCTGTCTCACCCCAGAACCTCAGTAGCCTATGGCACTGGAACTTGTGCAACCTGCTCAAGCAGCGTGCACCCTATACTGGGGTTGGTGGCATCGGCTGCCCAATGGGTAGTGGTGCTGGTGGTACACCACCTGATGGTACAACTCCATAAGGGTGCCCTACACCAAAGCCTCGTCGCTCGGTGAGCTGTCATCATGTATTCTAACTGGAACCCTCGATGGCTGTCTATGTGGAGGCATCCTAAAAAGTAACAGGTGTGCCACAGTCATTAAGATTATACCTGGTGAGCTGAATCCAAGGTGGGTTATGATTTTCACACATCGCCCTACTATTCTAGAATTAATGACTTGGTCATAGTTCCCGTGCATTTTTTCTTATCAACCTGGAATCGATTGAAAGAAAACACAACACACTTACAATATCCAATGTGGATCACCATGGTTCAAACATATATTATGGATCATTAAATCCTTTAAATGTTTTTAAACTAAAAGGGAACAATAAAAAATATACCATTATAACTATGAAACACCCTAAATCAACTTCACAATTGAGAATCACTATTAGTAGAACAACACTAATAATAATAAAAATTATGAATGATTAAATAAAGTAGTAAAATATGAAACTAAAACTATGAAAATGAGAAGTGTGCTTTGTGATGTTATAATTCAATGAATTTATAGGAGGTAATATAATTAATATAAACATTATATAGAATTTGGGTAAAATATCGGTGACATGTTACCATTGTGGAATTTCTAGTAAATATCTAATATACATAATGTAATTCCATGAACCCGATCTTCCATATTTAGTACCAAAACATGATTTGTATTGTTTTTATAAGATATCATATAAAAATACACATTATATAATTCAATCAAGTTCCTTTTCTGATCTAGGTGTTGTAGAATTAGACGACAACTTACATAAATTGAATCGGAGTTTACAAAAATAATAAATATTTAACCAATTATATTTATCTTCATTAGCACATTAACTATCCTTTGAACTTCTATTTAATCCTTTGAAAAAAAATTCAAAACATGTTATGAGAAAAAAATCTCATTAAGGAATATAAATTAAAAAACCCGTTAGTCTGGTTAAAACATAAAAACCCTTTAAAACCACTTTTCGTGAAAACCCATAAGCATGAATAGAAATATCAACTAGTTTCCTTGGTTAATATTTCCCATATAAATATTAAAATAACCCATACACATGGAATAATCATTCATTCAACTTCCATATCTAGATTACCCATTGCATTTGAGAGCTATAATGGGGCTTACCCATCATATCTTGAGCTAAAATAGGATCAACCCAACATTTCTTGATATATAATGGGATCAACCTAACATATCTGGAGCTATAATTGGATAAAACAAACATATATTGATATATAATGGGATCAACCCAACATAATTATTTCCACTGAATAAATAATGAATAAAACACCTGATAACACATTTGAACAATTGAGAAAAACACAATAATGTCTTCAAAATTCCCATTTTCATAAAACCAATCACTTTCAAGATATAAAAACTGTGAAAATAATAATGAAATAATATTTATCAAAATATAAAATGTCAATATATAATGGAAACATCATTTTAATAAATCATCATGAAATCAATAGAACTACGCATGCCATATAAACAATCTTTTTGAATTTCATTATAGAGTCCATTAAAATGATTTAAAAGAAATGGCCTTATAAAAATAATTTGGGAGATAATTTATTGAATGAAATAGATATGTGTATACAATGTAAATAAACATAATACAATATAATATAAAAAAAAATCATCACAAAAGTGGTCTTAAAACAACACAATTAATGAAGTAGGAGGTTAACCCAAAGAATGGAAATTGGGTTAAGGAATTCCCTTACCTCAGGTTTGCCTTACATAAAAATTGTTTAAAACTTCTATATAATGATAAATAGAGTATTATTAATATATTAAATAAAAATATTCATGCATATAACACCTTATATTATCATTTGATAACATCATTTAACCCATAAATTATTAGTATTTTGTTCCTTCCATTGTTTCAGGTGGATTTTATACATGGTTTCCATGAGAGGTTCGAAAAGGATTTTATTATCGAATAGAGTTAAAACTATATAAGTGGGTTGAAAGGGTATTTAAATTATTCCAGAACCTTAAATTATTCCATATATGATTTTTAATCCAGATACATGGATGATTCATTAGTGAAAACATTAATGATGATCTTTTAGATTATTTTGGTGGTTCTTTGATAATATTGAACTCATTTTGTTCTGTAAATTAATATCATGTGTAAAAAAAGATTTCTGAACATTATATAAAATATAATACATAAATTTTAATATAATTCATAAATAAAAATATTTTCATGACCCGTCATTAAGGAAGTAAACGAAATTGAAATCACATCTTCCATGATGTCGGTAAATCGACATATCACAAACGATGTCTTAATTTCTAGAATAAGTGGGAGAGGAGAAGAATTATAATGGGGAGTCATTCATGAACATGATGAAATACAGAATATATAATATAGTGGATAATTAATTCTTCTTGGATATGGGTAGGTGAGTAAATAAGAGTAAAATAAAAGAAAATGAAATGAAAATAAAGAAAACAAAAGAGGATGTTTACCTCTTGATCTCTTCTCCTTGTGATCATTCTTAGGGCCCTTTGTTTTGGAAATTTGGTGACACCAGAAGGTCTCAGACATCGGGAAGGGGATTTATAGGAGTTTTCTTTTTAGAACATAGGAAAGTATCAAGGCTTGAGAGGTGTGGGAGGAAGAGGGTGGAAATGGGTGGTATTTATAGTGTAGGAGAGGAGGAGGTTTACATTATTTTAGTCATCAATTAAATATTATTTTTAAAAACTATGAATAATACTAATTAATTTGATAAAATAGTAAAGAGAGCATTTCAATTCAATACAAGTGTTCTTTCATCATCCATGATGTCAAAAATTGTGCATTTAACTTATAATTTATATATACTGTAGTTTACCATATTTCATTATTAATCAAAAATTCATGTATTTATGAAAATCAAAAAAATTCACCCTATCCATTAGTTGGAATTTATAATTCAAAAAATAAATACATTTTTGGAAAATAATTTATTGTACGTGATTAATTAAATTTTTAAATGAAATCATAATTTACTTGAAAAATACAATTTTAATACTAAAAATGCTTTTATAACACTCTGAGAAATTACATAAGTTATATTAGAATTATCTTATAATCATAAGTTATAAAAATAATTATTTATGAATAAATTTTATGAAAATAACTTTTCATTTACATTATTAAATTAATCTTAAATTTGTAATTAAATATATATGACTTATAAAAATACCAACACTTAATCAATAATTTTATAAATATTTATTTACTTGTATTAAGAAATGATTATTTCGTATTGAAATTTATAATTTAGATAATTTTAATTTTTAATTTCATTTTTGAATTTACTATTCATATGGGTACGTTACTATTAATAAGGGTATGTTACTACTCTTAAGGGTAAGTTACTATTCACCAAAAATTAAGTTTGTTCTATGAGACTCTAAAACAGACTAATTGCAATATTGTATGTCCATTTTTCAATATGAAAAACACAAAAGAAGAAAAATTATGTTTAATAGTTAGTTTATAAAGGTCACATAGTATTTAATAGTTCATTTATGCACATAGTGTTTCCTTTTAAAATCTCAGGATGTTACCTTATTCCCCCTTAAATGAATTGCTCCCTCAAAATTCATACATTATACTTATAAATATTAATTCTTATATTGATAATTATGAAAATATATTATATATAAATATTTAATTAGTTGTTAAAAATTTAATACTACCATTAAAATTTTTCTATAAAATGACATCACCTAATCCACAAAGTTTTCTAGACCGTTACTCGGATATCAATGGTAAGCCCTGAACCTGCTCTTCCAGATTCAGTACTAAAACATTCTATGTATTTTTTTATCAGACATCATATAAAAATACACAGTAAATTATTCAATCGAGGCCCTTTTGTGGTCTAGGTTCTAGAGAATTCGACCAAAACTTACATACATTGAATCAGAGTTTACAAAAATAATAACTATTTTACCAATTAGATTCATCTGTATTACCACCTTACTTTTCCTTTTAAATTCTAAGGAATCTAGTAAAAAACAAATTCAAAACATTAGATGAGCACAAAATCTCAGTAAGGGAGATAAAGTAAGAAAAATTGTTAGCCTACTGAAGACATGAAAACCCTTTAAAACCCATTTTCTTGAAAACTCATAAGAAAGCATAGAAAAATCATGTCTCTTACTTGGGAAAAATTTATCATATTACTCTTATAGTAAGACTTATACATGGAATAACCATTTTTTAAACTACCATCTACAGAGTACCTGATGCATTGGAGAGCTATAATTGGGATCACCCGTCATATCTTGAGCAATAATGGGATCAACCCAACATATATTCAGCTATAATGAGATAAACCCAAAAAATATTGAGCTATAATAGTCTCAAACCAATATTGATTCTACTATAGTGGGTTCAAACCAACATAATTAAGTCCAAGGAACAAATCATTAATAAAACACATCATAACTCAATTTAACACATGAGCAAAACACATTAATATTTTCAAAATTACGTTTTTCATAAAACAAATAACTTTTAAAATATAAAAACCATGCGCATAATAATGAAATAATATTCATCAAAAACTTCCATTTAAACAAATAATGTTACCACCATAGTAATGAAGTTTCATGAAATTAGTAGAACTACTCAAGCTATATAAACAATCATTTTAAATTTCATTAAAATAACTTTTAAAAGGATTTTTAAAGGAAAGCCCCTTACAAAAGAAATTGGAGTGAGAATTAATGGAATGGAATGGGTATGTGTATAAAATATAAATAAACACAATTAAAAAAAATATAAACACAAATTAATCACAAAAATGCTCTTAAAACAACACAGTTAACTAAGTAGAAGGTTAACCGAGAGAATAAAAATTTGTTTAAGGAATTCCTTACATCGGGTTTGTCTTACTTGAAACTTGTTTAAATATCCTATATAATGGTAAATACAGTATAATAAATATATTATAGAAACAAATTCATGTATAACACATCATATATTATCATTTAATAACATCATTTTACCTTTTAATTATTAGTATTTATTCCTACCATTGTTTCGGGTAAATTCATTACATGGTTTCCATGAGAGGTTAACATAAGATTTTATTGTCGAATGGAATTAAAACCGCATAAGTGGAATGAAATGGTATTTAGATGTTTCCAAAACCTTTAATTATACCATTTAACATTTTTAATCCTCATGTGACGATGATTCATTGATTAACTAACTAAAGATATTTGTCTAGATAAATTTGTTGGTTCTTTGATAATAACGAACTCATTTTGTTTTGGAAATTAAAATAATCTATAAAAAAATATTACAAAACCATACATAAGATATAATACACAAATTATAATCTGGTTCAACCATAAAAATGGTTTCATGACCAGTATTGAAGGAAGTAAAATAAATTGAAAACACAGAGTCTACGATGTCGGTAAATCGACACATCACATACAGTGTTTTAATTTATAGAATAAGTGGGAGAGGAGAAGAGGTATAATTGTGAATACACCATAACATGATGACATCTAGAATATGTAAGATACTATATTATTCATTCCTATTGCATAATGGTAGGTGAGGAATGAAGATTAATAGAAAATAAAATAAAAATAAAAGAAATAAAATGATAGAGGATATTTACCTTTTGATCTCTTCTCCTTGCGATCCTTCTTAAGGGACTTGGCTTTGGCCTTATGGTGAGACCAGCAGGTCTTGGAATTTGGGAAAGGGCTTGAGAGGAGTGTTTGGTAGAACATAGGAAAGTATCAAGTCTTGAGAGGTGTGGGATGAAGATGGGGGAAATGGGTGGTATTTTAATCAATGGTCCTTTAAAAATACTATAAGTATGTACCGAAAGACTATATTTTATAAATCAAATATAAATAGATTTCAAAAGGGTCTTCTTCTTCAAAACCCTTTTCAAAATCATAATATGCTTCAAAATATTTTGATAAGGGAATATATTTGAAAATACCTTAACAATATTTAACTTTATTAAAATTACGAGAATATCAAGAAAAGATTATTTGATTAAATACAACCCATGATCCACGATGTTATCGAGGTATAGTGGAGGTGTTTTATATCTAAAAAAACTGATTGTAAGTGATTTTTATTTTAGAAAAATTTTCAAAAGCATCCAATCTTGACATTGTAATAATTATTGCAAGAAATTCATCATTAAGGGATAAGAGTGTTGTTTGAGATCCTCCTCCTTCAATTTGTAACCGACTTTCCTTGATCTGAAAAAGTTATAAAATAGAGATTTAACTGAAAGAATAGGACTATAGTCTTACCATGTGGTGATCCAAAACTCTTAATACCTAAAGTAGTCTAAACCATCATTTGATAAAAACTATAATTCCCCATCCTCAATTTTTTTTAGAAATATATACATGTTTACTTTATATTTTCCTTTACCTTAAATTAAATATTATAAAATGTCATTTTGACACCCAAGTGGCTCCATAGGGTCCTAAAATAGACCAAAGGATACTCATGGTTAGACATAACTCATATAATAGGATTATGACATGTGTTAGGGTAGTTTTATATTATTATAATATTATTTTCCCCCTATTGACCTGATTTACACTCTAACCATGGTAAATAAAAATAATTATTGAAGTTACTATTCATAATGTCCAAAACTAAAAGGTACCCATCGACACAATTTTAAACCTATGATTCCAAATATGGAATCCATTTTTCCCAATTCAAAAATTCAGAATTGGTATAAATTAATTTAAAATTAATTCTCATTGTCAAAACCATAAAGCGAGGTTTTAAGAAGTAAAAAGTATAAAAAGATTGACATATGTTAATGTCTAATTTAAATGTAAAATTACATCCAATGACCATAAATGTATTATATTATAGAAAAATAATATAATTACACTTAAAAAAAAATTAATATGACAATCTAACTATATAAATAAATTAGATGAAAAGCCTGTTTTGAATTAAAATGCAGTATTTTAACTATTCATGAAAAATGAACGTTATTAGAAAATTACCAAAACAAATTAAGAAAGGTAAATTTATGTGTCCTACTTCTATGGAATAAATTTATTTTTTAAAATAGAAAATATAAAACTGAAAAAAATATATTTAAAAAGGTTTCTCCATCAAAAGGTGGTAAAAAAACATTTTGAAAACATTTTAGTATTTTATGCTTAAAATTGGATTCATTTTCATTTTAAATCTCTAAAATTTATTAAAAAAATGTAAAAAATTTTAACAAATTTTAAAAATAACAATTTAGTAAATTCTATTTATTCCTGATAATACAACGGCTATGTGTTAACTACCATTTAAAATAATAATAATAATAATATAGTATTATTTTTCTGTATAACTCAACATTGTGTGCAACGTAAGATTTTGGAAAAACAATTTATTGTGTTTCAGGTACACTATCAGAAAAAATTTCTTCTTCAACGTAAAATTAATAACACATTCAAAAATATTAATCGATATGAAAATGTATTATTAATTAAATACATAGAGCATTACATATTCCTCCTTGAACTAATGTTTTGTATTATTATTATGAACTCCAAATATGTATTATTCTCTATTATCCTTATAATTATCCTTTCGTCATTTTAAATGGAATATTTATTATTGTTTTAAGTTATTTTTCTTTCATAATAATTTTTTAATAGGTTAAAAAATGATTTTCATCCTACAGTCATATATTTTACCTTCTAAATCAAGTTTCCTATAATTTATATTAATGCCATTTTTAGATTATAGAGTTGAAAATAATCTTTTAAAATAGTTTTTCAAAAATAATTTTTTTCATATTTTTTAAAAGGATAATTAAAAGATACTTGTGACTTCATTTTCAATTAACTTCAACTTCTTTATCAGAGTGTGAGAAGAATGATTTTTAACACTTTTCATGTGTTTGAAATTTATATCCAAGAACTTTACATTTATTTTGGAGGATTTGATTCAAATATTTCATGGAATCTTATAATTAAGATTTATCTTCCCAATTACATAAGATATTTTATATTAAATAAATTTTATAAAAAAGAAAAATATATTTCATTGATTTGTAAATAATTTTTTCTTGTGGTTTTAATAATTGTTTTTCAACTAAGTAAACACACATTATCAATTTTATTATTCTTAAATAAGTATATTTTCTAATTATAACAATTAGAATTATTTATCTCAATGAATTATAATATTATTTCATTGATTTATTCATGAAACCTCTTTCTTTATAATATAATAATTATAATATAATGTAATTATTGTTATTTTCTTATTTTTATGAGAATCAAATATATCAGTTGTCATTATGGGATTGGTGGGTTCAATATATCCTTCTAATTAAATGGAGAATGTTTTGCTTCTCTTTAGATATTGAGGTATATATGGTAATTATAATTATGTTCACAACTTAATATGTATTCTTTGTTATTATTTTCACAATTTCATGCATAGAAATTTTTTATATGTTCACACCTATATTGATGGAAATTGTTGTAACATTCATAATAGTATATGTGGGTATTGTAGTTATATTCAAAACTAGATGTCCAGAAACTATCTTCTGTTGAAAACTAATTGATTATACATTTATTATTTAGAATTATTTGCGTGGAAGTGTTTTTTATTATCAAAACTTTATGTGTGGGCATTGTTGTTATGTTTTTAACTTGATATATTGAATCTATTATTTTGTTTGAAACACTATTATTTGACATTATTATTATGTTCAAAACTATATTCATGTAAAGTATTGTTAGGACCACAACAATATACATGGATTTAGTTAATTTTCCACAATTTTATGATTTTATATGCTTATCTTGATGCCTTATTTATTTTTTATTGCACATGTTTATTCCATTCTTCGTGGAACACAATTACTATCCCATGTATTTTTAAATTATTATACCATAATATATGATTTATCTATTGTGGTTATATGTCATTCCTTAATTATTTAAAAAATCCATAAAATATCATACTCATTTAAATAAGGTAGTTATCACCAAATATTGTTTTTTAATATTCTTATAATCTATCCTCTATGTGAATCATTGATTTTTTTTACCTTACAAAGAATTTTATATCAATCCTTATTTGTTTCCCATTTCCTTATGGATTTATTTTAGTTATTAATTTTATAAATATGTAATATGTGTGATGTTTATCGGATATTTTGAATAAATAAAGATTAATAATAAATTTATATATCCAATATTCAAAAAAAAAATGAACCGTTGGGTTATGGAAATATTTGATTGTTTTTTTTATTTAATTGATATAAAAATTTTATATTTTTTTGCAATGATTCAGTTGGTATCAAATATAATCTATAAATTATGTGTTTTTACACTTGAATCTAGGAGTGTGGGTCTAGGTCACATCAATTTGTTTTAAAGCGAGGTTTAGTTATTTTAGGGGATTAGGTTACTGATAAAAACATTGTTTAGGACTAGGATAAATTGAAAATTTTATAGGTTCATTTGATTTTATCATATTTAAATGAGATGTTTTATAGGTTAAATTAAATGTTTCATTAGAGAATAAATTTTAATATTGTTTTATTTTTTATATTATGGTAGACTTTAATTTCATATGACATTATTATTATTCTCTATATACAACTTTGTTTTTGTATTTGGTTGGAATAAAGATCATGAAAATCATGTTGTGAATGGTATCTTTATAGAAAACACTATATCTTATAACCAACTAGGGATGTATAATAGGAATAATATGTTTAGACTAATGAAACTCCCAATTTATTTATATTATGAAGGAAAATATGGGCTTCGAAGTCTTACATTATATGTTATGGTTGATATCTCGATAGAAATTGTATATTGATTCATGTATATCTTATGGAAACCCTTAGCTATTATTATGGTTCAATTAATGTTTTGAGAATATAATTTTTTTAGTGGCGGAGAATGTAACGCACTAGGTTTTAGTAATAATTTTATTTTCCAAAACTAAATAAGCATCATTACTAAATATAGTTTTATATTATATCACAATAATTAGACATAATTAGAAAATAAAAAAATATAAGAAATGGATCAAACAAAAATACTACTCATTTATAGTGGATCATTAAAATTAAAGTAAAAGAAAATAAGTATTAAATAATGTGGATTATTTCATACACGGATGACTAAATCCTATAAAAGTGAATAAATTAAAATTGGTGAATAAATAAAAAATTAAAATATTTACAACTTTAAATCCCCCTCATCACATTGAATATTGAGAATCACTAGTAGAGTAACAAGGCTAATAATGAAAATACATATAATGAAAGGGGAAATCATATTATGAAATGAAAAATGAAAAATATTGGAATTATATGCCTCCTTTATTGTATTTGAATGGAGTAAATTTTTATGAGGTTATTTGGGTAATATATATTTTATATATTTGTTGGGTAAAATAAAAGTAAATATATTAAGATTTTGGAATTACTAATATATATTTAATATATCTAATTTTTTTTCAATGTTCTAAAAAAATTCATTTTCATTATAAATAATTTACTATAAATAGAGTAAAATAATTTTTGATATAAATAAATGCTAAAAACTCATTTATAGTAATATTTTTTATTTTAACAAAATTGATTTTATAAAATAAAAAATTCCATGAGACTAATCTAAATTTTATAGATGAAGATAAAATCATTTAATAATAAAATAGATATTTTTAAAATAATTATTTTCTATTTATAATGTATTGTTTTCTCAATAAATTAAATAAATCACTACTAAAAAATGATATTCATTAAAAGTCTTATTAATATATATAATCAAACAAATCATCATAAATATAAATTTTAGGGTTGATTTTATAAAAAAAATTTAAAAAATTTAATTTTTCAAAAAACTGATTTCTATATGTTATTTGTTTAATATTAAAATAACTTTTATTAGTTTTATAAGGTAAATGATATTAATCTTTTTTAAAAATTGAAATAATAATATTTAAAATATATAACAACATTATCTTAACTATTTCTCATAAAAATATGAAAATGAGGTAATGAAGGTAAAACAGTTATTTCAAAGAATAGTTTTTTGTAAGTGTTTTGTAAATGTTTTCTAAATAAAAAAAATTACATATTTTATAAGATAACACTAATTTGATTTTTAAATTTATGATAAAATATATTAACACTCATAATGTTATTAATTGATTGAATATTAGAATGATTATTATTATTTGAAGTAGATATTATTATACAAAAATAACTTCTTCTATATATCTTAAATTTTAATTTTAATGTTAAATACATTAATATAAATAAATATAATTATATTAAATGGGGAAAAGATTTGGAATCATACCATCTAAATTGTTTTTTATTTTTCATCGTATAATTTTAATAAAATATAATTTCCAAGGTAAATAAATAAACAAGGTAAAACGGGTAAATAGATAATTGATGGTGGCTTGGATTTTATTCAATTAACATGAAATGTATAAATTATATAATTCTTTTATTGGGATTAAGATTCAATCATAAAATTAAAAAAACATCCCCCCACCAAACTATCTTAACTCTCACTTTATTCCCTTTTATCTTTCAACTAACATAATTTTGTAAGAAAATGTTTCTCATTTTCAACTATAAAATTATCACTCCTCTAACCCTCCAAACAACTACTTTCCATTGAAAATATATTTATTCCCTATTTATTTTTTCACTCTATGATTATAGTACCTCATTTGTAATCCTCTAGTTCCATGTATTTGTGTAATGCCCCGACCCCAGTTACCCAGAGTCGGTGCATTATTACATAACATTGGCATGATCACGATAAAGATCAAATCTCGAAAGACCGATTAGTTTAGTAGCCTTGGAAACACTAGATATATTCATAAGTCTTACATTACATCATAAAAATGAAAACTACTACAAGAACCTTTCTTCATAGTCCACACTCATATCCTCACATACTATCCCTGTAGGTCATTCATAAATTACTTCTTCACATCCTTGGAAAAATAAAACATTGAAAGGGGTGAGCTCAAATGCCCAGTAAGGATAACAATATAGCGGAAAATTTCATAAATATGAATAAAAATTTAAGGCAATGTATAACTAAAACATAACCCTTTTAAACTTGATCTTCAACATAGTATGGAAAAAATAAAATGAAATAATTCCATTTAATTATTCACATGGATATTCTACTAATCGAATAATCACATGCAATATCAATAACCACTTTCATAATGATAGAATGCATAAAGCCAGAATATCATAACCACATAGCCAAGGCCTAGTGCCAAGTCTACAAATAAGATTTTGTCAAGGCCTTATTCCAAGACACTAGTTTGTCTCATGAGACCTACCGATGCATCAAGGAGCTATAGCGGGCTCCACCCGTCACATATTAAGTCCAATGCATTCCCATATGAAAAGGATTAAACATAACATAAACATTCGTATTAAAACTAGCATACGAAATGTAAATACTTCATCCTTAAACCATGAATGGTATAAAAAATAACAAATCCACAGTCAAAAATATCACAAAACCTTCAATACAATATAAAAGTTTTGTATCATAATAAATCAACTTCAAATAAGCGAAAAATCCATCAATGGATGTTGACATAGATGAAATCAAAACTCATTTTAGAGAAATATCTCTTTCAATTTTGAAATAATTTAAGAGTCATATATTTATAAAATAAAACATTTTCATTGAAAATATTATTATAAGCTTGTAAGGGAAGCTTCGACGATTTTATAACGGCAGAAAATAGCCGCACACGCCGAATAAGTAAAAAAAACTTTCTTACCTTAATTCTATCGAAAAGGTTAAAAAGCACCTTGTTTGGAAAACGACGGAAAGATTCCTTTATAAACCTCTTATAAAAAGTCAAAAAAGGGTATAAATTACTTTAACCCATATTCTTGTAAATAGTAAAAATGTTTTGAAATATATTTCTAATAAACATGGATGTGGATGATAAAGAGATCTTAGTAGATTATTACGTATAAACAACCTCGGATAATGAAGAGATTGAAAAATAAACCCTTACCTTGTACTTTTCCTTGGTTGGGGGTAGGTTAACCTCCTGTATAATGGTGAAATAATTGTTATTAAATTATACAAGAATCATATACATTAATATGATATCATATATGATCTTTTAACATTGATTTGTTAACAATATCTTAGTATTATCGTTGTTTCGGGTGTTAACTTACTCGTTTTCTTTTATATGTTTTGTTACATAAGTCATGTTTTTCATGGATAGTTTGTATCTTAATCAAATCCAGAATGATATCAAGTCTTTAGATACTATTATTAATCATCAAATTAGAATTATACTTGAATGGATACGATGGAGAATGAATCTCATCGCGTTCGTGGAGACGGTAGTCCGTACGTACGCACGAGCGACAATATCATTCTTTTGATATTAAAATAATATATAATTGCATGTTATATCATATATACAGAATAATTATCATGTTATATTTATTATTTACATGAATTACACATCATTATTATACCCATCCAAATAATAATGTATTGAATTACAATTACACCACGACATGGAGATGGTAAGCCGTACGTACGCACGTATGGTGACATGTTATTCAAAAGATTGATAGAATACCGAAATATGGTTGTAAAATGTTTATAATAACATAAAAGTATATATAATATACTGGAGTTATTATTTTAGAATGTTAATAACAAATAAAGAAGAAGTGGAAGAAGAAAAAACTTGAAAACGGGTGGTGAAATCATTACCTCTTCTCCGGGTTCTTCCTTTTGATTTGATCAAAAGGGCTCCTTAAGTTGGCTTTATGACTAAAGGAAGGCCTCTAGGATGAGGTGAGGGAATTTGAGAGAGTATTTGGGCAGAGTTTGGCCGAACCAAAAGGCTTTGAAGGTGTGAGTTAATGAGAAGGGAGAGTGCCCTTTTATAAGAGGGGTGAGGGGCACCTTTGGAAAAGCTAGAAATATTATTTTATAATAAATTAATATTCGGTTTATAATGGCTAAAAAGTATATTATTTAAAAATTAAGGTGGGTATGGGTCTAAAACCACTCAACCAATAGAATTTATACAGGTTTGGGTTACTATATTAAACTTATCTTTAAGTATTAACTCTTAGTTAATTTGTTTCACTTTTATAATGTCCCTTTGTATTTTTATATTATATGGTTAATAAAATTACTATATACATCCAATAGACCCCCAAGTGGTACAGTAATGATACAAATATCATGATATAAGTCTCTTGGACGATCCTTAGATTTTTAGGAATTTAATATCAATTAATAATATATTATTTGTTTTAAAAACTCTTTTTTGTCAATTTTGACACTATTCATTAGTTAATTTTTGTAAAACTAATAACAGAATGATTACTTCGAAAAAAGTCAATTAAATCAATCCTAATATGTCATATTATCCTAGAAAATTAGTGTAATTCATTAAAAGTCTCAAATTATATTTATTTGGGTATTTATAATATCAATTATTTTAATTTATCACTATTATGGTAATTACTGCATCATAATTGTGTCATAAATAAATTAATATATTTAATGTCTAAAAATTATAAATAAAACAAAATTATGTAGGAAATCATTTTAGATTTCTAATGAATATTTACAATCTAATTTATATTATGTATAACCCTATATTAAAAATGTTTTAGTAAATAAACTTTGATTTTAACTCTTTTAACTCTTCTTTGAATTAAATAATAATAAATGTCCTAATCTAATCCAAGTGGACCTAAATGATAATAGTTTTTTTCTAAGGTTGTTTTTTGTTGATTTAAACTTGTAAAATAGAATTAGGAATTGTTTTAGGGTAATATTAATATCATTTTTACCCTTAATTACCCTATTTACTTTTAACCGTGGTAAATAAAAGTAAAAAGTTACTAGTCACCAAAAATTATTTTCATCTCATTGAACCAGATTTTACTAATTGATATTAACCGTGTCTCTCTGATTTTCTAAATTTCATTCACAAAAGCGGTAAAATTATGTTTTATGAAAAATTCAGTTTTTTAACTGCCACTTAGTGGTTTCACTATTCATAAAAAATTGAAGTTTTTCAGAACAATGCCAAAATTTCACCCTAAGATATAATTTATATTCCAAATTCAAAAATGATTCCTATTTTACAAAATTCCAAACATATAAGTTGCATTAATTAATTTTATAATTAATTCCCGCTGTCACAACAAATAGCGTGTTTTTAAGAAACAATATATATCAAAAGATTGACAATTGTTTATGTCCAATTTCAAAGTGAAATTAATTATAATGAACACCATTGGATAAAATGGTAAAAATATATTCTAATTATAATTTAAAACCAGTCAATAATATAATTTATCACTATAAATTATCTTGATTAAAAAGTTGTTTTTAAGTATTTTTCACTATTCATAAAAATTGGAAGTTCTCAGAAAAATACCAAAAAATCAACTTAGGATAATTTCGATATTCTGAATCCAAAAATGAGATCCATTTTGAAATATAAAATACATATAATTTCAAAAAGTAGGTATTACTATTCATAACGGCTAGTTTTATTGGTTGTGGTGTGTTAGAACTCGATGTTGCGTACAACACACGTTATCACATTATTCAAAGAGAAGCTTACCGTAGAAGCTTGGGGTGTTACATTATCCCCTCCTTCAAATAATTTCATCCTAGAAATTTCTAGAATACTACCACATGAAAAGACTCGGGTGGTTCTTCATCATAAGTTCCTCGGGTTCCCACATTGCCTCTTCCATCTTATGGTTTCTCCACAAGACTTTTACCAGACGAGTCCTCCAGTTTCTCAGTACTTGTTCTCTCGTATCAAGAATCTTGACGGGCTCTTCGTAATAAGATAGATCGGGTTCCAGTTATAATTCCTCATAGGTGAGTACATGCGTTGGGTCAGGCATGTATTTCCTCAACAGAGATACATGGAACACATCGTGAACTTTGGAGAGACTTGGCGACATTTCAATCGGTAAGCTACAGCCCCAATTCGTTCTAGAATTTCAAAAGGTCCGATTTACATGGGACTCAATTTACCTTTCTTACCAAAACGTATGACTCCCTTCCATGGAGATACTTTCAAGAAAACATGATCACCGCCTTGAAATTCCAAATCCTTCCTTGTATTATCAGCATAGCTCTTCTACCTACTTTGGGCTGCTTTGATATGGTTTTTGATTACCTTCACCTTTTCCATTGTTTCCTCCACCAGTTTTGGGCCTACAAGTTTTCTTTCACCAACGTCATCCCAACAGGTTGGTGTGCGGCATCTCTTTCCGTATAACGCTTCATATGGTGCCATATGAATACTCTAATGGAATCTATTGTTATAGGAAAATTCTACCATAGGTAAATATTGATCCCACATACCCTGAAAGTCAAGTGAGAATGATCTCAACATGTCTTCTAAGGTTTTCATAGTTCATTCTGATTGTCCATCTGTTTGAGGGTGGTAGGAAGTGCTCAAATGAAGTTCAGTATCCAAGGCTTTCTGAAGACTTTTCCAGAATCATGAAGTAAAATAGGGATCATGATCAGAAACAATCGATAGGGGTACTCCATGAAGTCTCACAACTTCATCAATATATAGTCTTTCTAGACGTTCCAGTGGTAGATCTTCTCTTATAGAAAGAAAATGTGCTAACATGGTAAGACGATCAACAATAACCCAAATTGCATCATTCCTTCTAGGAGTCTTTGGTAGTCCTATGACAAATTCCATCATGATATTGTCCCATTTCGACTCCGGTATGGGAAGAGGTTGCATGACTCCTCCAGTCTGTTGCCTTCCAGCTTTCACTTGTTGACAAACCATACATCATGACACAAATTCAGTAATCTCCCTCTTCATGTTGTCCAACCAAAAATGTTCCTTCAAATCTCTATACATTTTGGTTCTCCCAGGGTGTATAGAGAAATTGGAACTATGAGCATCATCCAACAATTCCGTTTTGAAATCAGGTATATTGGGAACACAAAGTCTCTTCCTCATGTTGAGTTCTTTTTGTGAGAAAATATACTTCAAACTCTTGTGATCAGTATAAATTTCACATTTGTCACCATAGAGGTAGTGCCTCCATATCTTCAAAGAAAATATCACAGCTGCTAACTTAATATCATGATTAGAATAGTTTTGCTAATGAATTTTCAACTGTCGTGATGCATAGGCAATAACCCTATCATTCTGCATAAGGACACAACCAAGTCCTTTCTTCGATGCATCACTATAAATAACAAACCCATCATTCCCCGACGGTAGAGTCAATATAAGAGAATTGACTAATATTCTCTTCAATTATTCGAAACATTCTTCACACTCTTTTTTCCAAACAAATTTAACCCCTTTACGTGTGAGCTTCGTTAATGGGTTAGCCAGTCGGGCAAAATTCTAGACGAAACGTTGATAATAACCTTCCAAAACAATAAAACTGCGTACCTCAGTTATACTCATAGGTTCTAGCCATTCTTGGATTGCCTTGGTCTTAGAAGGACCAACAGAGATTCCATCTTTAGAGACAATATGGCCAAGAAAGAAAATCTCTTGAACCAGAATTCACACTTGGTAAACTTCCCAAATAATTCATGTCTTCTCAGAGTCTTTAGGATAATGCGCAAGTGATTTTCATGATCTTCATAGCTTTTTGATTATACCAAGATATCATCAATAAATACCACCACAAATTCATCGAGATATTCCTTGAAAACTCTATTCATCAGATCCATGAATACAGAGGGTGCATTAGTCAATCCAAAAGGCATTACAGTAAACTCATAATGCCCGTACCTGGTTCGAAATGCTATCTTCAAAATGTCTTCCTTCTTCACACACAACTGATGGTATCCAGATCGAAGTTCAATCTTTGAAAAGTATTGAGCTCCATGCTGTTGGTCAAATAAATCATCAATGTGAGGTAGGGGATACTTGTTCTTTATTGTTATAGCATTGATCTCCCTGTAGTCGATACATAACCTCATAAATCCATCTTTCTTTTTAACAAAAAGAACAGGGGCTCCCCATGGAGAAACACTAGGGCGAATAAATCCTTTATTACTCAATTCCTCTAGTTGTTTATTTAGTTCAAATAATTCTATAGTGGCCATTTTATAAGGGGTCTTCGATATAGGCCTTGATCTAGGAATTAAATCAATGGAAAACTCATCTTATCATTCTGGAGGATGTCCAAGTAAATCTTCCGGAAATACATCTACATATTCTTTCACAACAGGTACATTCTCTATTTGAACATTCCTTTCCTCACCCATACTCATTTCATTCTCTTCCTCCCCAATAATTGAATTTAGTTGAGCTACTGGGGGTGGATCTAGATAAGAATTAGGTGGTGACGATTCTTCTCTAAAGATAAGGTGTTCCTTATCATCGTCATCAAAAATCGTAACCTCCTTCTTCTTACAATTAATCTTCGCATCATTGTCCGAAAGCCAATCCATACCGAGGATTATATCAAACTCAATCATAGGTATGATGATGAGATCCGCAGATAAAGAACATTTATGTGTTTTAATGGGGACTGATTCACAAAACATTGTTGCAATGATACTTCCCTTAGGAGTTTTAACTGACAACTCCCTTGTTAAATCAAATTGGAAATATCTAATTTTCTTAGAAAACTTGGAAGATATGAAACAATGCGATGATCCAAAATCAAATAATGTATTTGCTAAACTTGAGGAAACCATTAAATTACCTTCCACCATGTCTTTTGGAGCTTCTACCTCAGTAGTAGTGATATCATAAGCTTGGCCTTGATCCCTTGGTATTTTCTGAGGTAAGTTCCCTTGATGCTTAGGACATTCATTTGCATAATGTCCCATATTCCTGCAATTGTAGCATTGAACATTGGTATCTTCCTTCTTCCCTTTTCAATCACGATCTTGGTGGCCTTTTTCACCACACTTGTAACAGACACTCATTCCCTTCAAGCATGTACCAGGGTGTCTCTTCCCATATTTACCACAGGATGTATATTCAACCATTCCCTTCTTCCCCTTATTTCCATTCCCATATTGATCAGCAGATCTCTTCTTCTCTTCCTTTTCTTTAAATTCATAAGACTTAGAGAATTCCTTTTCTGTCTTGATAGCACATGAGACAATGTCTTCGTACGATGAGAAGTATTGTGAGACTAATGCTCGATGGAGAAATGGTTTTAAACCATCAAAGAAATGATCAATATTTCTTCTTGGGTTACGTATGTAATCTCCAGCATATCTTTCTAACCTTGTAAAGTTATCCTCATACTTTGCGACATTCTCAACCTCCTTTTGTCTTAGACTCAGAAATTGCCTTTCCATATCTGCTCGATGGTCACGAGGAAAGTATTTTTCTAAAAATAGATCTTTGAACTCCCTCCATTCCATATTTGATACTTCATCATCTTCCTTCATGTTTGGAATCAATTACCACCATTGATCAGCATCTCCAGTGAGGCGGTAAACTACCATGATAACTTTTTCCCTTTCACTACTCCCAAAGCCTGAAATATTTTCTCTAGGGAATTTATCCATTGCTCACCTACTAAGGGATTTGTACTCCCATTGAACGTTGGTGGTTGTTGCCTCATGAGTCGATCTAACATTGATCCTCTACGCTATGGATCAGGGTGCTCAATACAGTTAAGGTTATTATTCATAACCGGAGTGAGTTGTCCCAGTATGGTGATTAGATGATCGGCACCAGTTGCATCACCAACTCCACTATAATTATCTTGAGCAGGAGGGGAATCCCTACATGGAGTGCGTGCATTGATATAGTTTCCATTTCTTCCACTAGGTTCCATTTCTAAACAATGGCATAAACTAGATTAGTTTAGGAATAAAAATACATAATTCCATACTTATAAAACACTTAATATCAATTGAACTATTTATGGATATAATCCATAATCATAAAAATGTTTTCTTTGAGGAAGTATATACTCATAAACCCTTCATAATGATTTTTAAAGAAAATGAGAGTTATCCTAAGCATATCCACTGGGAGTGTTGTAACCAAGAGTACAGCAAGGCCCGTTGTCCTGCACTAGTTCCCGTTCGAGTCTAGCTCAAAGCGGTGTTTTCGGGTTTTACCCCTAGGTACATCTGTGCCAGAGCCGCCTCTACCAGCTCATATCCAGATAGTGATGTATTGCTCGTAAAACTCCCAAAATCTCTACAATACCAAAATTTTAGGAAGTTCTTATATACTAATCCTCAAAGTCCATCTTAGGTCTATGTGCTCTAATCAGATTTTATCTAAATCTAGCTTCCAATTTTTTTACTAAACTTCCTCTGATACCAACTGTAACTCCCCGACCCCAGTTACCTAGAGTTGGTCCATTATTACATAACATTGGCATGATCACGAGAAAGATCAAATATTAAAAGACCGATTAGTTTAGTAGCCTTGGAAACACTAGATATATTTATAATTCTTACATTACATCATAAAAATGAAAACTACAAAAACAACTTTTCTTAATAGTCCACACTCATATCCTCACATACTATCCCTGCAGGTCATTCATAAATTACTTCTTCACATCCTGGAAAAAATAAAACATTGAAAGGGGTGAGCTCAAATGACAAGTAAGGATAACAATATAGCGGAAACTTTCATAAATAAGAATAAACATTTAAGGCAATGTATCACTTAAACATAAGCCTTTTAAACTTGAACTTCAACATAGTATGGAAAAAATAAAATGAAATATTTCCATTTACTTATTCACATGGATATTCTACTAATCTAATAATCACATTCAATATCAATAACCACTTTCATAATGATGGAATGCATAATGCCAGACTATCATAACCACATAGACAAGGTGTCATTCCATGAATACAAATACGATTTTGTCAAGGCCTTGTGCCAAGACACTAGTTTGTCTCATGAGACCTACCGATGCATCGAGGAGCTATAGCAGGCTCCACCCATCACATATTAAGTCCAATACAATCCCATATGAAAAAGTTTAAACATAACATAAACAATCATATTAAAACTAGCATATGAAATGTAAATACTTCATCCATAAACCATGAATGGTATAAAAAATAACACATCCACAGTCAAAAATATCACAAAACCTTCAATACAATATAGAAGTTTTATATCATAATAAATCAACTTCAAATAAGCGTAAAATCCATCAAAGGATGTTGACATAGATGAAATCAAAACTCTTTTTAGAGAAATATCTCTTTCTATTTTGAAATCATTTAAGTGTCATATATTTATAAAATAAAACATTTTATTAGAAAATATTCTTATAAGATTGTAAGGGAAGCTTCGACGATTTTATAACAGCGGAAAATAGCCGCACCCGTCGTATAAGTTAAAAAAACATTCTTACCTTAATTCTGTCGAAAAGGTTAAAAAGCACCTTGTTTGGAAAACGATGGAAAGATTCCTTTATAAACCTCTTATAAAAAGTCAAACAAGGGTATAAATGACTTTAACCCATATTCTTTTAAATAGTAAAAATGTTTTGAAATAAATTTTTAAGAAACATGGGTGTGGATGATAAAGAGATCCCAATATATTATTACGTATAAACAACCTCAGATAATGAAGAGATTGCGAAATAAACCCTTACATTGTAATTTTCCATGGTTGGGGGTAGGTTAACCTCCCGTATAATGTTGAAATAATTTTTATTAAATTATACAAGAATCATATACATTAATATGATATCATATATAATCTTTTAAAATTGATTTGTTAATAATATCTTAGTATTATCGTTGTTTCGGGTGTTAACTTACTCGTTTTCTTTTATATGTTTTTTTACATAAGTCATGTTTGTCATGGATAGGTTGTATCGTAATCATATACAGAATTATATCAAGTCATTAGATACTATTATTAATCATAAAATGATAATTAGACTTGAATGGATACGATGGAGAATGAATCTCATCGCGTTCGTGGAGACGGTAGTCCGTACGTACGCAAGAGCGACAATATCATTTTTTTGATATTAAAATAATATATAATTGGATGGAATATCATATATACATAATCATTATCATGTTATATTTATTATTTATATGAATTACACATCATTATTATACCCATCCAAATAATAATTTATTGAATAACAATTACACGACGACGTGGAGACGGTAAGCCGTACGTACGCACGCATGGTGACATGTTATTCAAAGGATGGATAGAATACTTAAATATGGTTGTAAAATTTTTATAATAACATCATAGTATATATAATATACTGTATTTATTGTTTTAGAATGGTAATAACAAAGAAATAAGAAGTGGAAGAAGAATGGAACTTGAAAAAGTGTGGTGAAATCATTACCTTTTCTTTGGGTTCTTCCTTTTGATTTGATCAAAAGGGCTCCTTATATTTTCTTTCTGACTAAAGTGAGGACTCTAGGATAAAGTGAGTTAAGTTGAGAGAGTATTTGGGAAGAGGTTGGCCGAACCAAAAGGCTTTGAAGGTGTGAGCTAATGAGAAGGGAGAGTGCCCTTTTATAAGAGGGGTGAGGGGCACCTTTGGAAAAGCTAGAAATATTATTTTATAACAAATTCATATTCGGTTTATAATGGCTCTAAAGTAGATTATTTAAAGTTTAAGGTGGGTATAGGTCTAAAACCACTCAACCAAAAGAATTTAGACAGGTTTGGGTTACTATATTAACCTTATCTTTAAGTATTAACACTTAGTTAATTAGTTTCACTTTTACAATGTCTCTTTGTATTTTTATATTATATGGTTAATAAACTTACTATATACATCTAAGAGACCCCCAAGTGGTCCATTAATGATACCACTATAATGATATAAGTCTCTTGGACGAAACTTAGATTTTTAGGAATTTAATATCAATTAATAATACAATATTGTTTTTAAAAACTCTTTTATGTCAATTTTGACACTATTCAATAGTTGATTTTTTTTAAAATCATAACAACATGATTACTTCAAAAAAAGTCAATTAAATCAATCAAAATATGTCATATTATCATATAATATTAGTTTAATTCATTAAAAGTCTCAAATTATATTTATTTCGGTATTTATAATATCTATTATTTTAATTTTTCACTATTATGGTAATTACTGCATCATCATTGTGTCATAAATAAATTAATTTATTTAATGTCTAAAAATTATTAATAAAATAAAATTATGTAGGAAATCATTTTATCTTTCTAATTAATACTTAAAATTGAATTTATATTATGTTTAACCCTATATTAAAAATCTTTTAGTAAATAAACATTGATTTTAACTCTTTTAACTCTTCTTTGAATTAAATAATAATAAATGTCCTAATCTAATTTAAGTGGACCTAAATGATAATATTTTATTCCTAAGGTTGTTTTTGGTCAAGGTACACTTGTCCAATAAAACTAGGACATGTGTTAGGGTAATATTAATATCATGTTTACCCTTAATTACCCTATTTACTTTTAACCGTGGTAAATAAAAGTAAAAAGTTACTATTCACCAAAAATTATTTTCATCTCATTGAACCACATTTTACTACTTGATATTAAATGTTTCTCTCGGATTTTCAAAATTACATTCACAGAAGCGTTAAAATGATGTTTTATGAAAAATTCAGTTTTTTAACTACCACTTAGTGGTTTCACTATTCATCAAAAATTGAAGTTTTTCAGAACAATGCCAAAATTTCACCCTAAGCTATAATTTATATTCTGAATTCAAAAATGATGTCTATTTTAAAAAATTCCAAACATATAAGTTGAATTAATTAATTTTATAATTAATTTCCGCTGTCATAACAAATAGCTTGTTTTTAAGAAACAATATATATCAAAAGATTGACAATTGTTTATGTCCAATTTCAAAGTGAAATTAATTATACTGAACACCATTGGATAAAATGGTTAAAATATATTCAAATTATACTTTAAAACCACTCAATAATAAAATTTATCACTCCTAATTATTTTGATTAAAAAATTTGTTTTTAAGTATCTTTCCCTATTCATAAAAATTGGAAGTTCTCAGAAAAATACCAAAAATTCAACTTAGGATAATTTCGATATTCTGAATCCAAAAATGTAGTCCATTTTGAAATATAAAATATACATAATTTCAAAAAGTTGGTATTACTATTCATAACAGCTAGTTTGATTGGTTGTGGTGTGTTTGAACTCGATGTTGCGTACAACACACGCTATCGCATTATTCAAAGAGAAGCGTACCGTAGAAGCTTGGGGTGTTACAATTTGTAAGTTCTTGATTCTTAAGGAAGTAAATATGGGAATGAGTGACTATATAAAAGTATGTTATAAGATATTATTATTTTATTTTCTTAATATAAATTTACTTTTTACTCATTAAATTCTTATAATGTATTTGTATTTCAGTCAATTCTATGATTTTCATGAATGAGGATATAATTATTATATCATTAATTATTAAAAAAAATTAAATTATTCCAATATAATGTAATAATTATTAATTTAATATTTGTTGACTTCATAAATTTTAATATTATTATTTAGCTCAGCATTAATATATCATCATTTATTAATTAAATAAATTATGGAAAAGGGTGTGTTATGGACTTCATCTTCGAGTACCATACCGGAAACCCCCAGGTAATTATCATGGAAATTAATAAATCTTTACAGATAATATATTCTAGTATCTTGACTATTCCAAATATGGTGAACTCATGAACGGAGAATATTGACTCAAATAATAATACCAAAATTGACTAGGAGTAGTTGAAACTACTCATAACCAATAACCAATATTCACATAGTATAATAAATAACAAAGTAATAAATAAATAAAAATAATTTATTCATTATTAACGCATGATTTAGCACTCATACCAATATCATTTAAAAGATTATGGGCATCACCATGAGATAATTACCTATGGAATATCTTGGTGCCCCACTTTATAATTGAATGATTTGAATTCATCACCTTCATGGTATTTCAAAAAAATAATCATGAGAAGGATATTAAACTAAATAATTAGATTTATCTCATTTTTGTGGCATATCACTTTAGATCACACCATGATGGATTTAATCCCAATGCATGTTCTATCGATTTTTAGGAGTCCAAAGACTATTATCAACAATATTGAATGTATTCTCAACTCTTATATTTTGTATTCTCATCAAGAGGTGTGCCATTATTGGACCACCTAGTCTAGTCTATCCAAACATGTTAATGAGGGGGTAATAAATCACAATATAGTTTCTAAAAACTATTTTTTTTGTAAAATATTTACCAATAGGAAATTTTGAGCCACTCTCTTAGGGCCATGATTATCAGAACAAAATGGGAATTCCCCAGTTTGTTGGCTAGAGGCTTACCCAAGAACACTTTTGTAGAATGGACTTCATGAGAGTGTCAATTTCAATTATGATAATCTTTTCCTCATTGTATTAATATGTAACATTTCATTTTGGATAGAAAATTTCCTCGGTCTCTACCTCTACTTCTTTGAATTATGTTTTCAGACCTATGCTTTGCATATGACATTGCATTCCATCGTCTCTTTGAAACATTCCTCAATGATGAATAAAAGGGACTTTAAAATAGAATACCACTAGTCAAAAACATTAAATAATCTATTTTCAAGCCATCCTATTTGGGATCCTTCACCGTCTCATCGATTCATAACCTAGTCCACATTTTTCATACTCCCGACTACTTCACCAACAAAAACAGGTTTATGTAAAAACCCACCAAACTCATCATTCTAATTTTTGTGTCCTAGAAATACTTCTCTCCCTACATATATTAATGTCTAAATTCAAACAAAAAACATTCTACAAATTGTATCCAATTCAAAAATTCAAGCACCATATCAGTCTTTTAGATATTTAGGGATAGGAATTTGGCACTCTATATATGGAATTCTCTCAAGGTTAATTATTATAGATTACTCTATATATATTATTTTATATTTTCATTTTTAGTGTTAATGTAAATTTTACCTTGAATAAACAAGGGGAAAATATTCAATATTTTATAGGCTATTTATTGATATGGGACACTCATAATGAAGTCCATTTTCAAGGACTTTCCCCTGAATATGTTTATCATAAAACTAAAATCTTTTATTAGGATTAGTACCTCATCACCCAATATAAGGTGTTTATCCTTCCTTATGTAGTCAAGATCTATATCCCCCTTTCTATTTCAAATTTTTACACAAAAGTTATAAGGTCAAGATGTGAATAATTATACTCGATGGTTCCTAAGATGGGTCTAAAATTCATTATTAATAGATCATGTAACTAAGGAATTATTTATATAGGAGGATTGGTCTAGCACTATTGAGTCTTAGTTTTCTTGGATTTCTAAGCCTATTATGGAGAAGGAATTCCAATTCAAGTGCAATATTAGGCTACGGTATTTGGTATCAATATGTGTAGGTAAACAAAACATATATTTTCCCTATATTGAATCTGATTCATCTATTGTTGTAAAATCTCACTTGGGTTACAACCTAAGTCACTAGAGCATCACCTATATGATCATGAAATATCAGTGCATTCTTTCACTATGAGTCCATATTTTTTGAATACATGTCATGAGGGGAATAAGGTGGTGGATCTTATAGCCTAAAAAGTTCACCAAGTAGTGGAGTTAATCACTTTATCATTTTTAGGATACTTACCTATAGATTATGTTAAATCATCGAGGTATTTTACCTTCATCTTTATCATGTTAAGAATACTTTTTCCTTTATTCCACATTTTATTAATTATTTTATTTATTTTTATAAAAATAAATATTCAATTTTTAGTCAAACATATGTAATAAAGGAACAAAAAATATTAATTTAAAAGAAAACATATTTTAATAAATTTATAAAAATTATTATGATTGATCCTTATTCAATTATAAAGTAAGTTATTGTGCATCTTGCATAAATTAATCCTAGAAAAGGTCTTTATATATTGCTTTACCCTCATTGAGACATGTTTCATATTATATATATATATTTTTTGTTTTATGAATAATAATTCCTTGAATTAAAATATTTTAATTCTTTTTATAATCATGTTATTTAAATTTCATTTCAATCTCTCTCTTTCAATGTATGTTTATTCAACATTAAATTAAACCATTTATATGTTTTACTCAATTTATTTTTTTGAGTTAAATAAATAATTCTCCAACCTAGTTATTATATGATTGATATATTTTAAAATTTTATATTTAAAAGTGTATTTTATCTTTTTATCTAGGTAAATAATATTTATTAGTTAAAAATCTTCTTCTTTATTCAGTTTCTTTCTCCAAAAATATGAAATTGTAAATAAAAAATATTATCCACTTAATGTCTCTTTCTCCACTATGATGATATTATCCTTTCCAATATTGTTTTAGTTTCTTATTTTGAAATAATTTTTTTTCACCCCATATAATCCTCAATTTTATCCTTATATATTTTTTAAGAGAATGTTTTATCATTCTATTCAACAATGTGGGATTCCTTAAAATTGATTTAAATGAATAAAAATGAATTTCCTCATACGATTGTATATTTTATCACCCACTACATATTTTATATTATTTACCATTATGGTATTTTAAGATTCAATTATTGAGATTTCTATTTATAAATATTTTTTCTAAAATTATTGTTTTTTTCTTCCTTAAAATCATATTTAAAATGGAATTATTACATAATTTTCAATTTAAATGACTTTCTATACAATAGTATGAATGAAATTTTTACTTTTAATAAGTTTAAATTTTCCAATAATCTGTTTTAATTTTAATTAAGAGTTTTCCTTTCCAAGATGTAATGGTTTTCAAAATTTAATACTTATCCTCCTTATTTTATAAGATAAATGTTATAAAAATGAAATTGATATTTATTTTCTATTTTGAAAGAAATTTTTATAATGATTTAAATTTTATTTTCAACTATCTCAATATAATTTAATGATTTTATCATAATTTTATATTTAATATTTATAATGACTACAATCTATTTTATTTTTATAGAATGCTTATGATCTTTTTATATTGAGTTCATCATGAAACCTGATTCTTTATCCATATTTAATTACTCTATGATGGAATTACAAATTTTTCCATGTTTTTATGAAAATTGCATTTATGATTTTTCATTACGTGATTTGATAGTCCGATATATCATTATAATGCATTGGATAAATTTTAATATCATATAAGATAAAGATGTATTCCTGAACATTTTATTTATTTTGATAAATGTATGTGTCGACATTTTGGTTTTGTTCACAATTGTAGGTGTAGATATTGTTGTTATGTTCACAACGGTATACTGAAAAATGGTTTTATATACAAAAATTTATTTTTGGATATTTATTTATATAAAAAACGGCAATCTTGAGCATTTTTTTCAGGTACGCAACTACATGAGTGTAAATTATTATTATATTCAAAACAAAAAAGATAGGAATTATTGTTATGTTCACAATAGAATATGTGAAAATTGTTGTTATGTCCACAATTATTTGTGTAGATGATGTTGTTATGTTCAAAACTATAGGTCTGGACACTCTTATTATTTTAAGAACTCGATGTGTTCTTATTATTATTATGTTCACAACAATCTGAGTGTAAACATTTTTATGTTCCAAAATTTATGCATGCACCTGATTAAGATTATCATTTTATAAAATATTATGATTTTCTATTATTTTTCTCAATCCAAATTTCAGTGTTATGATATATATTGATGCCATTCTCCAGGTATAAATATTTTTTTTCATGTCTTTAAATTCTTTTTCTCAGGTGTAGTTTTAATTTTTAAATTTATATTTCCCACATCAATATATTTTGAAGAATTTTTTTGATTCCATGATCATTTTAATAATATATTTCACCCCTATCAATTTTTTTTCACAAGAATATGACCGAACATATTTATGTATGTTGATAAGAGTTTTATACCTTATGTTTTTTAGATCATTCCTTCTTCTATTTTGTCATATTACCAATGAATTATATGTAGGATTATGTTTAAGAGGATATATTCTATGGATATTTCTGTGGTAGATGTTGATGTAATAATGTGTAATATGATATTTATATAGACAATATACCTTTACACTATATCATTAAGTTTTAAAAATGTGTGATTATTTATGAGATGTAATTGATGCAATTTTAAGTTTGTTATGATTTTGTATAATTTTATCAAAACTATTTTGTAACATTTGTGTTTTTAGCATTATATCAGGTAGTGTGGGTCTATGTAAATTTTATTTTTACAATGATTCTTTTCTAATAAAATTTTTAGAATAATAGAGTTTTGATGATATAAACTATCTGAAGTCACCTCGGAATGATTTAATTGAATCTAATTCAACTCATCCTTCGTAAAAGTAATCCATGATTCCAATGTAATGATTATTCGTATGAATTTTTTAATATCTAATATATGATTTGTATTCCCCATTATTCTAAACATTTAATTGTATTTTAGAAAAAATTTATATTTAATTTTATTTATTGGATCAAATTGAACTCTCTTAATTCTTAATTAGTTCATAATTTTACTCTCTACTACACATTTTTCTTCTACAGGTTAGATTTTAGAACCCTTGCCAATTTAATATTTTAATATTCTAGAAAATATAAATTTATCAGTTTATCTTCTTAAAACATTTTTATAGGGAAAACATTTCCATAATTTTCTTCATATTTATGTTTAAAAAACATCACAAAGTTTCTTCCAATAATCACATTGACTATTTTATTAAAAAACTATTATGACTTACACTTTTATAAGTAGCTAAAAGGAAACATTCTTTCACTACATCACAATAATTACATTAAATACCCACTTTATTTAGAATAAATAATTTTCTTAGACACACTAAGATTGTTTAGCATGGGATTATGTGCATGTCAAATATCAAATGCAATGTCCTCCACTTATAGAATGAGTAGTGCTATATTCTAAGTATAGAAAACCAATTTCATAACTTCTTTCTTGTAGTGATGTGAGATTTTACATTATATCAATATTTTTTCCCATTTTGGTCACCATTTAATTTATTTTTTCCACTACATAATTATATTATGGATTTCTCAATAAATAAACATCATTGTTGATACCATGATTTTAAATGGAATTTTTATTCTCATATGATGTGTAAACAATAAAAGTGTCTATTATCAGTATATTCATATCTCTTCCAATTTTATTTTCTACTATTTTTTAAAATATTTATCTATTATCTTGGACTTCCATATGTGATTCCAAAAACATAAAAAATATCATTATTCTATAATCATTAATAAATCCGATGAAATACATCTCATAATATGTCCAATCCTAACCAATTGGACAACATGAATCAAAATGGGAAACATTTAGAAAAAATGATTCTAGAATCCTCTTTGATGGATATATATATATTTTTACTATTTCCTTATCCCATACAAGCCTCAAAAATATTTTTCATGTTTTTTCTCACAACATAAAATCCCACTACAACTTTAAAATTATACCAATATCTATAATATTTTTATTAATATAGCCTCACATTTAGTCCCACAAGTTGTTTTATTCTTCCCGTGTTATAGGATAAGTATTTTCCTTTCTGTTGGTGAATTAATTACTATCAAGATCATATATCCTATATCTAATAGTAAATGGTTTAGACCAATGAAACGTTTCCCTCAAAAAACTACAATAATAGTTGTGTAAAGTTAATATAATGAATTGGTTCTAACAAGTATACAAAATAGTTTTCTCATCTGTATTGACTACCATATACTGAATCAAGCTACACGAAAGGACTATTTCCCTTTACCTTTCATTGAAAAAATGTTAGAAATAAAGGATGTAATGTCCCATTATTGTTTCCTTTATGGCCACTAGGGTTATTTTGAAATCCATATAGCCCCTGAGGATTAATAAAAGACAAAAGTTTCTTTTTTCTTTGATATATTTTCCTATAAGAGGATGAATTTTGGTCTAGGTAATGATCTTGGAATATTTTAGCGATGTATGTTGAGTATTTTTTCTGAATAACTTGAGAATTTTATGGAAGTAATTATGGATGATTTCAAAGTTTATGACTGTTCCTTTGATGACTATTTGGCAGACCTTATTTCTATCCTCCTTCAGTGCATTGGAAAATATCCAGTACTAAATTATGAAAAAATCAATTTCATGGTAAATAGAGGGATAGTAAATGGGAATGTTATCTTAAATGAATGAATTCAAATTCATAAAGAAAAAATTTAATTATTTTTATTACTTCCATATCCAGAATGAGTTCATGACGTGCGACCTTTCTTGGGTCATTCTGGTTTTTCCCACTGATTCGTTAAAAATATTCGTAAGATCACACTTCCCTTGTACTAGAAATTACAAAATGATAAAATGTTTTTGTTTGATAAAAATTGTGAGGATGAATTAAATTCATTAAAAAGGAGTCTCACATCACCTCCCATCATCCAACCACCATGTAGAATCTTCCCTTCAAACTTCTATTTGATGCCTCTAACTTTTCAGTTGGAGAAGTTTTACCACAAAGGGTTGAGAGGGATCCTCATGCCATTTTATATGCCTCACATACACTTGAACTTAACTAGGAAGAATAAAAAACCCCTGAAAATGAACATAATTATAGTTTTTCCCTTGGAGACATTCTGTTTACATCTAATTAGGTCAGAAGTCATTTTGTTTTCTGACTATACTTCCTTTCGATTTCCCATAAACAAATTATAAACTCAACACCACATAATTTAGTGGATTCTCCTCCTCTTGATGTTTTTCCATAAGATTCGAGATATGTGAGGAGTGGAAAATGTGGTATCTAACCACATTAGTAAAATTTCCCAACCATTGGACTACCATGCTGACACATTCATCCCCATTGGAGTATTAGTTACCCATGAGAACCATTGTGATTTTGTGGTCCTTACCCCTTGGTATGCAGACATTGTAACTTTTCTAGTAGAATCTAGGGTCACCAATAATTTCAACAATTCACAGTCCCAGAGACTTACTCCTTATTCATGATTGTAAATTTCGGATGACCCATACTATTGGAGAATTTTTAATGACCAAGTTATTAATTTGAGTGTCCCTTACTAAGAGTTCACCTATTTTTTTTGGTTTTCTACACTTTAACTTGTGGGGTCGAGTTTGGATCTCAACATACAAGTGAAAATATCCTTGACTCTAGACATTATTGTACAAAATTATATAGAGTTACAAATTGATTTGATAAATCATTTACTTGATGTCAATTCACAGAGAATATCTCTAATAAGAATGAAATTCCCAAACAACCCATGTTATTTTTATTATATGTGATGCATAGGGAATTGAATTCAGGGGGACTTTTCCATATTCATTTATCCTTTTTTATATCTTATTTGTTTTCAACTATGTCTCTAAATGGGTGAAAGAAAAGGATACCATGATAGATGAATCTTGAGGGGTTTTTTATTTTGTGTGGTCCTGATTATTAGTAGGTTAGTTTTTCCATGATTCATCATTAATGATCAGGGTTCACATTTTCCAATCACATCATCAACTACTGTATTAATAAGTATTGGGCTGTCTATAGTCTCTGCTACATATCACCCATAAACTAATGGATATGTAGAGATATCAAATTGTAAATGAACAAGAGTCTTGGAAAATGTGGTACAACAAAATATTAATTATTGAATTTTGTGCTTGGATGACGTACTTTAGGCGTACAATAATACTTTTAAAAACCTAATCAGAATTTCACCATATAATGTTGTATTTATAAAGTAATATCACCGACCAATGGTGGTAGAATACTCTGATTATAGGGCTGTAAAACAATGTAATAAGAATCAATCATATGCATGTGAGTATTGAAAGATATAGATTTAAGATTTGGATGAAATTCGATGTGATGCATATGATAACTCCCAAATCTTTAGAGAGAAGAAAAAGTATCCCCATGATGAGACTATTAATCAGTGAATGTTTCATATTGGTGAAAATTTCATCATGTACAATTATAGGCTAAACTTTCACCCATGTAATCATCATTTCCAATGGCTCGGTCATTATTTTATTACTAATGTTTACCATTTTGATGCTACACAGGTTTTGTAAGAGAAGAGTGGATAGATGTCTATTATTAATGGGAAGTGGGTCAAACACTTTTAAGTGGATTTTATAGAGCATATTATGGAGGAAATATTACTGATGGATGACACATATGACACCACTTAGTAGGATATCCCTTCCCCTACCATTATTTTCATGTATATATATTTAAACTACTTTTATTGAGGAAAATAAAATTTTTAGGTGTAGGGGATGGTTACATGTGATAGTTAGAATAAAAAAATATAATAGGGAAAAAACAAAAACATGTGTTTTAATTTAATATTTATTTTTCATAGTTTTGGGGTTTTTTTTGATAAAAATATATCTTCGATAGAATATCTAAAATACATTTTCATGCATGAGTAAATTGTGTGGAAAATTAAATTATTTCTTGAAAAAAATCCCAATTAATATTGATTTGTAATATTTTTTCACAAATTCATATTTTTAATTCATTCTTCGGTGTTAAATTGAATTTCGAAACCCATTTATTATTATCACTAAAAAATATTTTAATTCATTACCAGAGAAATATTATACACCCTTTCTTTCATATTAATCATTTTAGTCACTTTATTGAGTGTCTCAGGTCATGTAGAGAAACTAGAACTTTCCTTGATTATGTTTGAATCCATAATATTTGAGTTTTCTATATTCATGATAGAGAACATAATTAATTGAAAATCTCTTATTACAATTACCCTCTATTTTTGGACACCTTGACATTTTACACCTTTTAATCCATAGAGACTATGAAATGCCTGACAGGTAGCCACATTATAGACTAATTTATCCCTACCAACCCTTATATTTTGAATATTATTGTTTTTTAGCAAGTTTTGGGGAGAGGGTGTTGCATGGTAAATCTAGGGAAAGATTCATTGTAATGGGTGAGTGAAAAGGTACCAACATTTATTTTGTGTAGTGGATCCAGAAGTCATATTATATCATTTTATTATACATATTTACCTCTTTATCTCCAAAAACAATTTTCTATAAGAAAAATGGTTCTATACCTCAATAAAATAGAACAAAGAAAAAAATAAATGTATAAAGAGGATTTAAAAACGTTATTATTCTATGCATGGTTGGGAACCGGACAAAAGAATCCACCAGAAGAGTGATTTGGAAGTGATGAAATCTATGAGGGGTTGAGTTAGTGCATTCACTATGAAAACATTCTGAATTTTGACTTGATTTTTACTTAAGATATTAAAAACTCATCTGCTAACGTAGATTTTTAATCATTAAATCCTACCAATAATTGATCATAAAACATAATATTAGAAGTCCTCCTGAGTAGAGCAATAGTTTATGTTTGTATAGAATTTAGGATATCAAAATGAATATGGTAGTATCACATTATCTATAGGAAATAATCACAAATCACCTTTTATATGTTTTTTGATTGATTTGAAAAAATTTCTAGGTGAGGTAAGTTGTACATGTTTCATGGGTGAACAAATGAATTTGAAATTTTTTTAATATGATAGATGAAAAATGATTGGAAAATTAATTTCATAAATGAGAAATGATGAATTTCATTTCAAATTAATCTTTGAATAATTATCACCATTTATTTAGGAATGATACTTGTTTAGGATATAAGACATTACCAAGGAGTAAAAAGTTTTTGGTGTGGGGGTGTGATAATGTAGTGATTAACTATTCATTTCCACCATTTCACAACAGTTTTAAACTGGGTTTTTATTGAAAATTACAAATATAATAAAAAATTAAATTAATTAATCATTAAATAATTTGATGTTTATAAAATTAAAATTGGTCAAATTTACTTGTTTCAATGATTACATTGTTTGCGGTGGTGATTTTGAGATCCCATGATGGAAATAAAAAAAAAACGAGACATAGTGCATGATATAAGAGCACAATAGTGGAATTAATTATCTAATTTGGATAATAAGTGCATTAAATTAGGTATAAAACTGGTTGGTGAGTGCAACAAAATTGGTATACATATCTTTAGATGACCACATATCCAAATTTATCCTATTAGATTCCCCAAATAGGTCTACAATGTGAAGAAATTATAAGCGGGTAAGATTAGACCACACTTCTATTTCTGGGCCATAACATTGGACTCAGATCTTCAATTAGGCTGATTCAACATCCATTTGAAATATACCTAGAATTTATAAATCACTACCTATGTTTAAGATAGTTTCATGCATTTTGGTTCGTCATGCATCCAGATAAAGGAGTAAAAAGTCTGTTATGAATAATACCCTATCCCCTCAGGCACCTGACTTCTTTTGGGAAACTTTTTGATGTATTTGAACATAAATAACACCCTATCCCACATTATATTATGTTTATAGACTAGAGAGAGAGTTTTGAGTTCTTGGGAAGTTTTTTTAATCAGATATGGTTTCCCCCCATCCCATGGAGTTCTAAACTCCGTATGATTTCCCGGGGCATGACATGATGAAAATACAAAGATTCATGTCTTTTTTAAATTGTATGGTATTTTTATTTTTAATTTTTTTTGTTTTCTATAATCCTATATTATAATTTAATTTACTTATGTACTGGTATTTTATTCTTTAACTTATAAGATTTTTGGGGTGGTACCCTTTCATGTGATGTTTCATACACCGTTCACCATTTCTTCTTCCAACTTTTAATTGTGAAGTTTGTGTGATTCATATTGGTCAATTGAAATCTCATAAAAAATTTAAAATAAATTTATATTTATTTAATTTTTTCACAACGAGATAAAATACTAACATTGGAAAAATATCGTGTTCTTTGTTTATCGACTTGGTGAGTTTCATTTATTAACTCGAACAAAAATAACTCAATCATCGGCACCACCAGGTAAATAATTTTGTTTTTCTAAATGAACCATAGGATTTATCATAGTGTTAAATTCATAATAAAATATTTATATGTGTTTATAAACGAGGTATTAAAAGATCTTAACCCAATCTCTTGAAGTGATGAAGGATGAGTATCATAAGAGTTCCCAGGTTAATCATGCTTAATATAATCTACTAATTTCCTTTTTGTTTTATTGATTACCTATATCTACATGATTATTAAATAAAAAAACCCCATGTTTTAGAAAATAACATTTTACATTTTCATAATTGAAACATTATCTAAAATTAATGATACGAGGCTCCATCGAGAGACAACCTAGGGTTTCTACAATAGTTTAGAAATTGTTGTAAATACTATTTTTTTACATGCTTGAAAATGAAATCCAGGGTAGAATGTATCAAATGGGTTATTTATAAGTATGAATCATGGTAAAAAATAATAATTATTCCCAAGGGAGAAATTTTTTTCTTATTAGTTTATTGATGATCTTGAAGTGGTGATTAGACAACCAAATCCAAAGGGAGAGATCATTACAACCACATGTTTTATTGGATAGATTTATTGTAAAATAGATATATCATATTGATATATATTTTAGCATAGATGCATGGTTATAAGGACCTTATAATGATTATAATTGTTACAATTCATGGAACACTCTCATGCATTTCACGGAAGATTGTGTTGATTTTCAAAAAATGAAATAGTGATGATTCAAAGGAGTCTTAATATTTTTCATTAGAGTATTTTGGAAAGTCATAAGAGTTATTAGGAACATAATAAGTGTTATTAATTCCACAAAAGGTATGGTCTCATTGGGACTGAAGATATGACTAGAAAAATAAAAAGGGTACGTATGCAACAAATGACTTCTTGTATAATTCATAAGATTTATGCCTTTATAAATTTTAAATTTTTGTGTTACAAAGCATGGAATAGTAAGAAACATTATGATGAATGTTTGGGATAAATTATGTAGTTATAGATATATATGTTTCATTCCATGATATGGATTCCACACTGTGAAAAATGCTTGGTAATATTTAAATGATTCTAGATAACTATTTCATGTATAATTAAAACAAATGTACCACTATGAGTTGTTAAATTGAAAAATTAAATTAAAGGTTATGATATGTTATTTTGGTCTTTAATAAGCTAAAATGTTGTTATTTAGGAATCTTTAATATTGTTATAAATGGAAAAACATAAGGGTCATTAAGGTTTATTCCATACTGGGAATAATCTCAGAGTTAAGGTATGTTTAATGAGAAACTATATAGCGAGTACATAATGTATTTTATCACATCATTATTTCTATAATATAGATAATATGAACATAAATAGAGATACGAAGTCACATGATGTATTACTTGTAATTTAGGAACCAATAATAAAATATTCAAATATCAATGGTGTTTATCTATATGGATTTTATAAAATGGGAATATTTTATTTCAATAAGTTGAATGTTGGTCATAGGTTGAATTTAAAATTTGAAATTAAAACATCCTCCCGTAACATATTTGGTTTCTATGTGAAGAGGAAAAGGTATCAGAAATATATAAAAGAGAGTAACTTTGAATCTTTGAACTATAAAGAGTAATTAGTGAATGTTAGTAAATATATTGAGTTGTAAGGTCGAGAGTGATTAATTAAAATTTTTATCAAAGATCAGTATTTTATGATAGAATTAATATGCATATCATTTAATGTCATAAATTTAATAAAATTGGATCATAGAGAAACCCAATTGTTTAGTGTTAAAATATTATTGATATCATCGTGAGACTGATGTTTGTGTTTATTATATCCTCCTTACCCTCTTATAAGTGATGAGTCCAATAGAGGAAGAGGTCATACACCTTTGAAGATCAGTGATATTTTCCAATATATGTAATCATTTTCCAGTGGAATTGTATGTTTTTGGTATAGCAACACATATTTGATGTGTGATCCCCAGATTAGTCCTAGTATGGGCGACCAAAGTAAAAACCACATTATCCATACCTCCTATATTTTTATGTCCACTTGTTGCATGCGTGTGAGAATCATAATAGATTCAAGCTATATTTTCCAATGTGAAAATAAGATCCTATTATATTAAAAAATAATAATTTTAATAACACCTAATTTACCCCCACTAAGTAGGTTTAGTGGGACCTCATGGAACATTAAGTAGTATAATATCCATTATTTATTTCATAAATCTATTGAGGAAATGTTGATGCCATAGAGAATTTCAAAAATATTTTCCATTGTAGATCATGACCGCATGGATTTGTTTTCCATATGGATCACATAACATCAGAAAAATACTCTATTAATGATAAAGATCCCATATGATATATATATATAAGAGCATGGAATTACCCCCACTTGATAATGGGATCAGGATATAATATCATGACCGAACAGATTAATATTATTTAATAACTCCTTAAAGTCATAATGTAGTGCTTTTTAGATCCATATCATAAAGATTAGGGAGCACTGGAACTTTTATCCAATTATCTCCCCCTACACAATACCCTAGTTATTGGAACATGTTCCAATCCCTGATACCAAATGCATAAACTCCCCATCCCTATATAGAAGATATTGTTCACTCTATATCACTGTATGATTACATAGTTTCCCCTTGGGATCATTATAAATAACTAAGAACGTGTTATTCTAATGACATATATCCAATATTATATATATATATATGATCATAGAACCCCACCTCTCCCTACGTGGAATATGAGATATATCGTCAATAAATGACTTTTTAGTGTCATAACATGACACTTAACAGTCACAAAAGAGGGTTGTTAAAACCATGTCACAAAACTTAGAGAGAAATGAAATATATATATCTAATAATAATACAAATTATTAATTTTTTATGATTATATTTGATTAATGTTTTTTTTATTTCTTTTTTTTAAAAAATAAGTCTTCTATATACATTTTTAAATATTCAATAAAATCTAATACTGAAAATGATTATAGGATAATATCAACGTATTTTAATCATTTAGGAGATTTTGAAAAAAATAATTTTCGGAATTTTTTATTTAAATAGGTTATAATAAATAATTTTTAATTACTATAACTTATAAAAAATGGTGTTTCTAAAAGATGGAATCCAAATCTATAATAAAGTTATTAAAATCTCTTGAATGAATTCAACTACTTTTATAATTTTATTCCATTATAGTCAATATATGTTGTTATAATCCTAACCAATTCCTTGTATTACAATTTCATAAGAAGAATCCATATGAACCATAGAAAGATAAGAAATCCAATGTTTTTTATCTATTGATTTTTGGATGTTAATGTTTTATTCTAAACACCAAAAATAACATTGTAGTGTTTGTACCAAAATAAAACGAGGGTAATTTTTTGGGTAAAAAAACATAAGTAAGGCCTACAGTATATTAAATAAGTTTTCCAAGTCAATAGATAAATAAATTCATGTATAATTTAATTTGAACATTTCTAATACCCCATCCCACATTACTCATACTTATAAAGAATTAGAAAATTTTACCATCAGTGTTACACCTCCTTATAAAGTAGTAAATGGTCTGTGATGTATAATCATATATTCTATTTTCAAAGAAATTGGTTAAATATAAAGGACAAACAATATAGAATGATATCAATGATATAAAATATATTACTTTACCGAGATTTTCAATTTTAAATAATGCTTCACATAGATCCTTTCTGTCAAACCTATAAGCTCTTCAAGAAGAGATAAAAAAATAACTAGAAAAGTTTCTTTGAATCTTATTTGGAAAACAATCGATCATCCAATTATTGATCATAAATAGTTCATTGGAAATACTATTTATGATCGAGGGAATATAGTTAGTAAAAAATTTATCCTTCTAGAAAAAGTTTATTATCATGTAAAAGTAGTTTAATATAGTGAAAATTTTTCACCAATTTCATTTATTAAATCTATTATAATATTGTTAGAACACATTAATAATGTTAACCTTAATATTCCTTAAATGGTTGTTATGAGTAATTTCGGAAATTGTTTTATTTTTAAAAAGGTATATATTAAGAAAAATCAATCATTTTAAATTCAAAATTTAAAAATAGTTTTTTTACATTATCCAAGGATCTTGGTAGGATATATCAAGCCCCTTATGTTTGGTATGATTATATAAATAAATAAACATTGGATAATGAATTTAAAATGAGAAAAATATAATCATACATTATTTTATTTTTTTTAGTTTTTTTTTCAAAATTTATGTTGAGAATGTTATATATGTTTCTATTAAAGAATTCCTTTATTTTTTTTATTTTAATATTTAATTTATAAAGAATTTAAATTGTGATTTATTAAAGAGGTAATGTTTTTTGATTGGTTTTAAGATTATATAAATCAAGGAGTATATTTTTCTAAGACAAATAATATACACCAATGTAATTGTTAATCATTTCTTGATGAATCTCATTAATTTAATCTATAAACTAATGAGTAATTAATGCATGATAAAATTAGAAAAACCTATTAAAATGGTTTATAACATGATTAATCAAGGTATGTTTGGGATCCTTATTTAACATACCATAACCTAGATGGAAGTTATGTTCATTTATTTTCATATAGACCATTTTCAATAAAATCTAAAAGGGTATCATCTTTAGGCAATTAAAAGTATCTTTAAATTAGAAAATAATATCTTGTACTATCTAAATTATATATATTTTAAACTACAATATTTTGAAATTACAAAATTTCTAGATTATAATTATATAAGAAGATAATAAGTTATAATTCTCACATACTTGGAAAATAATCAGTAATAAGGAGTAGTAAGAATAAAAATTTAGTTCCCCTTTCTATAACTGAATCATGATACATAGTGGTGGGGAGTTCTTATTCTCAAAAAAATTATAAAATGATCACAGTTCTGGAATATTATATATCTTATGCTCATATCATAATAATGTGTGACAATTCTAGGGTAATAAGAATATCAATAAATCTGATTACACACTCACCCACTGATCCCATTGACTTCATATACCACTTATTGATATAATACTTCCAAATCATTGTTATTATTATTAATTAGACAAGAGTCAACCCCCAACTAGCCAATATCACTGAAAATATGTTTCTTAAGAACCTTTTTATTTTTCATAGGGGGTGATAAAAATGTATAGAATATAAATTTCACATTGAAATATGTTTAATGAAATATAAGATAAAAATATGAATATTTTTACAAAATGAGACCTCTTTTTATGAATTTTATTTAAAAATTAGTTGTAAGGTATAAATTAAAATTGAGAACAATTTAATTATAGATATATGTATTTTAATTATTTATCAAAAGTGAATGATTATTTATTTCATTAATTTGTGACTATCTCTTGACATTTAGTTGTAGGAATTTTTCATGTTTCATTTGAAATTACACTTCAAATAAAAATCTCAATATTCAATATCCATTTATTTTATTCAACATTTTCATATATGTTTTCTGATATTTCATATTATTTATGGAGGTTTAAACCCCCAAAATAATTTTCATTCAATTTATATTAGTTATTTTTCAAGATAAGGAATCATAAAAGCACAACTGTTTCGGTATAGGTGCGTTGATAATTCGTTAAAGGATATAGTGGATATTCTCTATGCCATTAGACTTTTATTAGGATATACCGTAGTTCCAGTGGTAGGACTTATATGTCATTAAATGTGTTGTCTTTTATTTTTCATTAAATTAGTTTTAATTTGACACTCACATAGTCTTTTATAGTTTCTCTAATATTATCTTTAACATTATCTAAATTTTGGAAAGGTCGTAACCTTGGTTTAAATTATTTCTTCAATTTCACCACTAGTTTTAGGTTTCTAATGGGGTTAAACATTTTCATTTTGTAGGTATTTTTTCGGTTACTAATTTCATACTCTATTGATTCTATAAATGAGATGAAAAAATTATAAAATATATAGGAAAAGTTGTGTAACTTGCCCAATCCATCAACCATTATACCTAAAGATGATATGTGGCTTTAAAAATATTATAGTGGGGGTACATTATCAATTATAAATGGATGATCTAATCATTTATTCTTTTTTAGAATATAATTTTTTCAAGGGTAATTTTTTTAAAACCTCTTCATAAAGATGTGGATTATCCATACAATGTTTAATAATTTTTTGAAAATACCATTTCTTAATATGGAGTAGAGTTTGAAAAAATAAACTATAAAATAAATTGGGATTCTTTTTTGATTACCTCCCTTGAGTTTGATGAGTATATGATTATTCCTCAAATTCGATATTTGTTTTACTAATCTAGTAACATTTCTAAAACCCTAAAATTAAAATTTCCCCATTCTCTCTAAATTCTCTTAAAACAATCTGAGTCATTAAAAATGAAACTTTATGATGTATCAATTAAAATTTATTCCATTGAAAGAATCATTCAAACCAATATTTAACCTTTTTGACTGGAATTAATTCCTTGATGTATATTGATATTTATTCTTTAAACATCATTACTCAAGACGTTCACATAAAACTTATTCATTATCTATTTCAAGTGAAAAATTATATAACCACAAATGATAAGAAATATAATTTATTCCATTTTTTCACCACTATAATAGAATTTTCAGTATTCTCTTTTTTGATATCCTCAAATAAATATATGTAAATCCTCATAAAGAAAGATGTATATACATTATTTTATAAAATTAATGATTTTTTCAAGTTCATATAAAATGTAAAAAAAACCAATTACTGGTTAGAGATATCTCACCTTATAGATATCATGAATTTCTTGATTATGATATCCCACCATATATATATGAAACATTTAACATTAAAATTGACGTTGGAAAACATCTTTTGATGAAAATGAATCCAAAATTGAGAAATATATATATCATAATTTTTAATTTAAAATATCTAAGGAACCACTTGATGAGAAATCTATTGCTGTAGGGAAAAATAAATCTTTTAAACCTCTAATAAGGGGTATAAGAATAATTCATAACTATTTAACTAGACTTAACGCCTTGGTGAATAAAATACTCTCACAATAGCTGCTTATTATAGAATACAATGATGTGATTTTGTTTTCTGTGCAATAAGATATCTCCTATGGTTACTCCCATCCTTCACAAATTACATAGAAATATTGAGATTTATTTAATCAGGACCATTTATTTTTTATTCTATAAATATATATAATAATTATTAATCTATATCTTGGAGACATAACTATATTTTTATGTAATGATTTTAATTGTTTTGAATATATTATTATTTTTTATTTTAATATATCTATTTTTTTAATTTCTATAATGGTTTTATATGTTTTATAATTTTACATAGTAATCAATGGGTGAAAAAGGTACATTATACATTATTATCTTCTCTTTCCCCTCATGAGTTTTTAATCATAAAATTTTTAAATAACATTTATCTCATTGAATTAATTGATCATTTTGTGCTTCTTGTTTTTTAAAAACTTATCTCTAGAATATTATTTATTTAATCTTAATTATTTTATATAGGATCTAATACTTTGTTTATTTTTTAATGTTTATAACCATATTTTTTTAAAACAACATCTGGTATATTGGTATTATTATCACATGTTTATGATAAAGTATTAAAGTAGTTTGTGATCATCATGAAGAGATATATTATTTTCCATGGATCTGTTATCCTCCCTTTTTAATGGTAAAAAATAGTTTCTTAAGTTACGAAGATTATATTTGAACTTATTTAATGTGAAAAACATTATATTAATAATTATAAAAGTATATTTAGACTATATGTTCATTAAGGGATCTACCAGGAATAAATTTTGGTATTGGAATTTATCTACCTTCCCCCCAAAGGATGGTTGACCACACCAAAATAGTGATGGAAGATATAGTGGTGATACATACCAGAAGTAAAACTATAGTGGGATAAATTTGGATTCTTGAATATATGTTGTTCAGCCTTACTCTATGGATGGAACCAAAAATTTTGTCCAACAAAATATGAATATACTAGATTTTTCTCAAATATTTACCCTACTTTAGTTTTTCACTCTAATGGATATAACTGAAATCCAATAGAATAATGGTATAATGGAAATATATTAACAATGAAATGTACCATCATTTAACATCATATAATATCATGTATTTAGACTATAATTTAATATCTTTCATTCGCAATGATATTTTAGGTTTAGTTTTTTTATAGAAATATGTCATAATATAACATAAAAAACCATATTTTTAGAAGTTCCCACATCTTTTCAGTATCCTTTTTTTCCAAACATAAAAAACATTAAAATTAAATGAGATTTATTTTAATTACAAAACTTTATGACATTCAACATGACTTTGACCTCTCTCTTACTCATCCTTAAATCCTTTCAAAAAATATTAAAACACGTATGAACAAAAAAAATTAATAAGACACATCAAAATAAATAATTGAATTATAATTCAATGAATGGTTATAAAAATTTTAGTTTTTAAAAATAAACTCCAGGCTCAACTAAAACATTTTCTTACCCAAGAAATAATTTTTTTTCCCAAATATTTCCATAAAACATTTTATAATAAATCATTAATGAAAAATAAAACTCATAGTGGATTCTATAAAATCATAAAAAACTCATAATAACTTGTTCACAATGTTATACCTTTTAAACTTATGAAGTAGAATATAAGTTCCATTACCTTGTGAAATCATTATATTTGCGTAAAACCCTATAGAAATCATTGGTAAATCATGTATGAAACATAAAGAATCATTTTACTTAGGTATGGAATTACTATCTTGGTTATAATTGGAGTAACTATAATAGTTACACTTGAAATAACCATCACAGTTATACTTGGAACAACCATCACAATATTTTCCCATAATCTCTTAGGAGAAAACTAAATGGTTAACTAAATCCCTTGAACAAACATATTTTGGACCTATAATGCTATCTGTAGTACCCCCGGTTTCTGGTAAGTTACCCTTGTTTTATGATTTTTAAGTACATGAAGCATACGGGAAATGGTTGGGGAATGTTTGGAGACTTTTAAAGCATAAAAGGAAAAAATGTGGGGAAGCACGGGCTGCACACAGTTTTCCCAAACTGTGCGGAAGCCATGCAGGTGGTGGCAATTTGGACAGAGGAGACCGCACAGTGTGCGCACGGTTTTGGAAAACCGTGCGAGGAGGCTATGCGGAGCTCCTCTTCCAAGTAGTGACTACCGCATGGTTAGCGCATGATTTGACTAACCATGCGGACTAACCACGCGCGAAGTCAACATAGATCCTATGTTTAATGATCTAATTTGTTTTATCCTTAAACCCACTCATTTTTCCTCCTAGACGTCCCTAACTCGATATTTCTCTCTAGTGAAGGTGGGAGAACACTTACCATGCATTTTGGAAGTGATCCCGAGGGTTTCCGTGGCGTTTAGAGGCCGGTTGATCGAGGTGAGTCTCGTTTCCTTTAGTTTTCTTAGATATCCTTCTTCCCTCTTGATGGATCCATAGATCTATGCCCAAGGTGGGTAGATCTAAGGTAGTGGATGACTTTTAAGTTAGGTTTTGTTTTTTTTATGAGTAGGGGAAGGAATCTAAGGAGGTTTTAGGGGCTAGTTGACTTGGTTTTGTTGGTGTTCTTCGTCCGTTGTTCGTTTGGCCTAATTTATTGAGGTAGGTGGCTTCACTCTCAATTCCTCTCTCTTAGAACATGAAGGCTTAGTTTCAAATTATTATCCTTGTTGGAATGGTTTGTTTATCTATTGTGAAAGAAGGGTTGGAACCCCTTTTTAGTAACGGGTGATGGAAATTGTGTGTTTTTGGAAAGTGGTTATTGAAGTAAATTTAAAATGATGATTTTAAATAGGCTATGGTTTTAATTCTTGAAAGAAATGGTTTTCAGTAAAAGGGTGATGCTTTATTGAAAGGTTTTGAACACACGTGATTTGGGAATTGATTTTCATGGGTTGTGGTGTGTGTTCATGTACATTTTGATGGATAAGGGCAAGAAGTACCCTCATCAAAATTTTGGGATGGATAAGGGCGATAATTACCCCCATCAAAAAGGGATGGATAAGGTTGTGAAGTACCCCCATCAAGGAAGCTCACCAAGTGATGAATTAGTAGAAGGATAACTCACCACTCGTGAGTATTGGGAGGTCCCTGTTGAATGCATGGATGGTTGTGTGGATTGGTGAAATTGAATGAATGTGCCAAATGGAAATGTGAAATTGATTGGAAAATTTTCTTGGTTTCTTTTCTTGAGAAATATTGGTTTTCTAGGGAAATGGTTTTGATATGGAACTTGTTTTATTGTGAACTATTTTGGAATTTTTTTATATAAATTGTTTTATATAAATGTGCTAATATGTTTTATCTTAGAGGCATGGTTTGGGAAGTCATCGGGGGAAAACCTACTGAGTTTCATTACTCACCGCCAGCTTTGGCACGTTGGTGCTTTTGCAGATGTCATGTACCAAGATGTTGGAAAAGGTAAAGTGTTTCATACTACTTCGTGATCCTTGGGCTGGTTCATGATTTTGGAGCTTGGAGCTTGTGGATCATGGATTTGGGATGTTGTCTTGTAGTCTTTGAGTATTTATTTCTGCTGTTTACTCTGAATTAGTGTTGGTTTCCATTGTGGTACTCTTGGATGGGTTTTGATAAAATAAATGGTTGAGTTTTCTGAGTTTTTATCATGCATCATTTAGTTGATCAGTTTGGTTCTGGTTGTTGGTTTAGTGGTATGTTCGAAAAGGTTAAATCGTCCCCCACTTGTTTTGAAACACTTCGGCATTTATTGCCATCCTTTGGTGCCTCGGGGTTGTCTCTTAAGGCCGAGTAATGTCTCATTGAGCTGTCAAGACAATGAGAATTGGCGGGTCACTACAAATGGTATCAGAGGGATTGTCGGAACTTGAAAATGTATAGAATAAAAGGACGTAGATAACCTGTTTAGGTCAAACGTCAAGTTACCAGGGTGCTGGGTACATAAGTGTTTTGGATACACTTCTAGATTGTTGGAAATATCATTTTCATGGGTTTAGCCAATGAGATGCACATGACATGAATTATAGAGGAATTAATTCCAACTAGGATTGAATATCTCATTATGAAGAATGAGTAAGAACTTCGTGTAAGGTGCTATTTTTTGAAAAATGCAGAAATTGTTTTCAATTGAAAGACTTTGAAAACATGGTATTTCGGGTATTTTGAAAATGGATTGATTTTCAAAAATTATGTTGAATATTTTCAAAAATGGATGAACATGGGAAAAGGTTGTTTTGGGAACAATGTTGTGATAGATGATGTAATAGAATTTGAAATGCTAAGACTTCAGTTGCTAGGAAGTGAGACTAACAGCGTGCATTGTTTATTTAGAAAATGGAACCCATTATGCGTCGTAGAAACCAACCCGAAGAAGATGAGGAGAATGTGGTTTTCACCTAAACCATGTGTCAACCAAGAGCTAGTTCAGAGTATCATTCAAGCATTCCAGGTTGTGGACACGGGGAATCGGAGGGATGAGTCAAGTCATGTGAACCATTCTGTCGAGTTCTAGAAGCAGAATCCACCCATATTTTGCGGTGATTCTGAAGTAGAAAGGGAGGAGGTGTGACTGAGTAGGATGAATCGTATATTTGATTTCATCGGCACAATGGCAGAACTAAAAGTAATGTTGGCAACGTATATGCTCAAGGATCTTTCAGGACAGTGGTGGGATCTAGTGGTGCAGGCTAAGGTGGATCAAGGCCTGGGCTGGGAGGAATTTGAGGAACTATTACATAATAAATTCTATCCTCACACGATCAAGATCCAAATGATGAAAGACTTTTTCAGTATGATGCAGGAGAATCTCTCTGTCACGGAGTATGCAGCTAAATTCATAAATTTAGTGTGCTTTGCACCGGAAGTTTCTGCAAGTGCATCACTGAAGGCCCACATCTTTGAATCAGGGTTGCGATAGGAGTTTCACTCGATGATAGATGTGCTCTGTATTATAGATTATACGGAAATGGTAAACAGAGAAAAAGTAGCTGAAAGAGACATCTCAGGAGTTGTGGGAGGAGGAAGTATGATGATACCCATGGGAACAGGTGTGAACTATAATACTGGGAACAAGTGGAAGAGGGATACCTACTTCCAAGGTGGGAGTGCAAATCAGAATCAGAAGGCTGGATCGGTGAATATTCCTCCATGACCCATGATGAAAGTCGGGTTTTTTCAATGTGGCTCGACTGATCACATTAATCGAGAGTCTATGGAGCCACCTAGACAATGTCAAAATTTCAAGGAGATGGGGCATCTACAATGCTATTGTAGGAATACTCTGAGGTTAGGTGCTCGTGACACTTCTCAGGCATCGGCAGAATCGTATGCTTCGACAGGAAGAGGACAGCAGAGTCAGTATCGTCAACATAACAGATCTAGCCATGGTGATTCTCAAAATACCATAACTCCTCAACCAGGGAAATCTCAGCAAGGAAACAAGGATAACTGTGCAGTGATGAAGCAATTGTATGGAGCTGAGCAGATGATTTTTGATGATCAGGCTGGACCATCTACAGTAAGAAGTACGATTATTTTGAATTCTACCTTTGTGAAAGTGTTTTTTAATACTGGTGAATCACATTCCTTCATTGCTTCTCGTGCGGTTGACTTGTTATGTTTAATACTGGAAATGATGCCCTCTGTCTTGAAACTAGAAACTCCTCTGGGTGAAAGAGAATATCAAGACTTTGTGTGTCGAGCATGTGCTATAACTGTTGATAGAGCTGAGCTAGAATGGGACTTATCCATGTTGGATATTGATTTTTATTATGTAATCTTTGGTATGGATTGGTTGGCATGGTTTAAGTCTTAGATCGACTGTTATGGGAGAATAGTTTGTTTCACGACCAAGGACGGATTTGAGCATCTCTTCAGAGGATAGAGGATGGTAAAGAAAGGTGCAAAGAGCTTGTTGGCACCAATGGTTGGAACGATTTATTACCTATTGGTAGCATTGACATTGGAATCATTGGAAGAGATCGTGAAAAATAGTTTTCCAGCTATGGTGGATCAATTTCTTGATGTTTATTTCTGAAAACATCTTAGGGTTACCACTTGTAAGAGAAGTGGAGTTTATGATTGATCTCCTTATAGGGACCCATCCTATATCACTTCTATCATATAGGATGACACAAACAGAGTTACGAGAATTGAAAGTGCAGTTAGAGGAGTAGGAAAGCAAGGGTTTCATTCGGCCAAGCGTATCTCCATGGGAAACACCAGTTTGGTTTGTAAAGAAAGAAGATGGAACTTTGAGGCTATGTGTGGATTATTGCAAACTAAACCAAGTTACATTAAAGAATAGATATCCACTTCCACACAGTGATGAACTTTTTGATCAATTTAAGGGAGATCCATCGTTATCCAATATTGACTTGCGGTCAGGATATCACCAGTTGCAATTTCAGAAGGAGGATATTCCGAAGACAGACTTAAGAATTAGATATGGCCACTACGAATATGTAGTCATGACTTTTGGTCTTACGAATGCACCAACAGTCTTTATAGAATTGATGAATCAGATATTTAAGCGATATCTGGTTTCTTTTGATGTAGTGTTTATGGATAACATATTGGTGTATTCAAGAACAAGGAATGCGAATGATCAACACTTTACGATAGTGTTGGAAATATTGAGAGATCATCAGTTATATTCCAAATTATCAAAATGAGATTTTTGGATACAAGAGGTACGGTTTTTAAGCCATGTTGTTTCTGAGAAAGTTGTTTCAGTGGATCCAGAAAAGATAGAAGATGTTCATTTTTGGAAACCAACGAAGAATGCCTTTGAAATATGACATTTTCTTGGTCTAGCTGCTTATTACCAACCCTTTTTCCTTGTCTTATAACGAATAGATTTTCCTATGATAACATTGATAAAAAATAACAATTCATTTCAATGGACTGAGGAATGTCAAAGATCTTTTCAAGATTGAAAGTTCACCTTACATTGGCACCCATCTTCATTTTTCCGGAATCAGGACAGGGGCACGTGGTGTATTGTGACGCTTCAGGATCTGGGTTGGGATGTGTTCCCATGCAAGGGGACCATGTGGTTTCTTATGGATCAAGGCAGTTGAGGGTGCATGAGAAAAATTACCCAACACATGATTTGGAGTTGGCTACAGTCGTCCATGCTTTGAAAACATGGAGACATTATCTCTTTGGTGAGAAATTTACTGTGTTTACAGATTGAAAAAGCTTGAAACAAATTTTCTCATAGCGAGATCTGAATCTGATTAGAGGAGATTGATAGAGTATCTTCAAATGTTCATCTTCGACTTTATGTATACACAGGGTAAGAACAATTTAGTGGCTGATGCATTAAGCAGGAAGTTGTATACTCAGTTGAAAAAAAAAGCTTCATATAAGTGGCAGTTGATGTCAGTCCTAGCCGATATGCGTATGGAATGTGAAGACTGAACTAATGTTGCTGTTTTCTTTCCAGTTTCTCTTGTTCCTGATTTGGTGGAGATAGATAAGGAGGAACATGCATCTGATGTAGACTGCGTTGCGATGAGTTCAAAACTCAATGGTGGGGAGACCATTGAGGGATGGAAGCTGAATGGTAGTTTAGTTTTTCGGTTTCGAGATCAGATGGTTTTACCTTTAACTACACAGAAACAACTCCTTCATCCTTACCACCATTCCATATGGGCGGTTCATCCCGGAATACAGAAGATGTATAAGGCGTTGAAGGAGTAGTTTTGGTGGAGCGGCATGAAACCGAAGGTATCTGAATTTGTTTCAAGGTGTTTGACTTGTCAGCAAGTTAAAGAAAAAAATTAGTGGCTAGTGGGTATGTTGCAATCTCTACCAATTTCAGTGTGGAAATGGGAGTATATAGATATGGATTTTGTTACAGGTCTCCCATGAATGGTCTGGAAACACGATGCCATTTGCGTGATAGTGGATCAACTTACCAAGTCGGCCCATTTCATGCCTATTCGTGAAACTCATAAGGTGGATGATATTTCAAAAATATATATCCAAGAAGTGGAAAAGAGTCATGGTGTACCAGTGTCTATCTTTTCTGACAGAGATATGAGGTTCACATCTCGTTTCTGGCGATTCTTACAAGAATCCATGGGAACTCAGTTGAAAATTAGGACGGTGTATCATCCTCAGATGGATAGAAAATCCGAAAGGATGATATAGATGTTGTAAGACATGTTATGGGCTTGTATAATGGATTTTGGGGGCTCATGGGAGGATCATATACCCTTAGTGGAGTTCTCATACAATAACAACTATCAAGCCTCGATATGCATGGATCTTTTTGAAGCATTTTATAGGTGTCCTTATCATTCTCCACTTTGTTGGGTGGAAACTGGTGAGACTTCACTAGTTGGTCCAAGCCTTGTCCAAGAAACAATGGAGAAGATTCATTTGATTAAAAAATAGGATGGAGATGGATCAGAGTCGTCAGAAATCTTATATGGATCATCGCTGAAGCCCGTTGTCGTTTGTGGTGAGTGATCATGTCTTTTTGAGAATCTCTCCAAATCTTGGACAACGTTGTTTTAGGAAGCATTGGAAATTATCTCCTCGATATATAGGCCCTTTTGAGATAATGGAATGGGTTGGCGAGGTGGCGTATTGGTTGGCATTACAACCACAGTTCAATGTAGTTAATAATGTGTTCCATGTATCTCAGTTGAAGAAGTATCATCCGGATCCTGACCTTGTGTTCAGATGGGATCACGTTGACATAGAGCCGAATGCTTCAGTGATACATATCCCGATACAAATTGTGTATAGGAAATAGAATGTCTTTCATGGAAAAAGAAGTGGTCTATTGCAAGTTTTATGGCATCATGGTCAGATTTAGGAAGAGACTTGGGAACGCGAGAAATAAATGAAAGAGCAGTGGCTGTAACTCTTTCAGGCAAGCGATGATTTTCTACTTTCCATGGACGGAAAGACTAATGGTGGGGAGAATGGATTACCCCCAGTTTCTATTAAGTAACCCTTGTTTTATTATTTTTGAGTACAAGAAGCATACGAGAAATGGTTGGGGAATGATTGGTGACTTTTAAAGCGTAAAATGAAAAAATGTGGGGACGCATGGGCTGCAAACAGTTTTACAAACCATGCAGAATCCTTGCAGGTGGTGGTCATTTGTACAATGGAGAATGCACAGTGTGCGCATGGTTTGGGAAAACCATGAGAGGAGGCCATGAAGAGCGCCTCTTCCAAGCAGTGACTACCTTACAGTTAGCTCACGATTTGACTAACCATGTGGACAAACTGTGCGCGAAGTCAACTTAGATCCTATTTTTAAGGATCTACTCCATTTTATCCTTAAACCCCATTTTTTTTCTCCTAGACAGCCCTAACTAGGGATTTCTCTCTGGTGAAGTTGGGAGAAGACTTACCAGGCAGTTTGGAAGCGATACAGAGGGTTTCCTTGGTGTTTTGAGGCCTGTTGATCAAGGTAAGTCTTGTTTCCTTTAGTTTTCTTAGATCTCCATCTTCCCTCTTGATGTATCCTTAGATATATTCCCAAGGTGGGTATATCTAAGGTAGTGGGTGAATTTTAAGTTGGGGTTTGGTTTTTTTGGTGATTAGGGGATGGAATCTAAGAAGGTTTCAGGGACTAGTTGACTCAGTTTTGTTGGAGTTCTTCATCCGTTGTGGTTTCACCTAATCTATTGAGGTAAGTGGCTTCAATCTTGATTCCTCTATCTTAGAACTTGAAGGCTTAGTTTAAAATTGTTTTCCTTGTTGAAATAGTTTGTTTATCTATTGTGAAAGAATGGTTGAAACCCCCTTTTAGTAAAGGGTGATGGAAATTGTGTATTTTTGGAAAGTGGTTGTTGAAGTAAATTTAAAATGGTGATTTTAAATTGGCTATGGTATTGTTGCTTTAAGGAAATGGTTTTCAATAAAAGTGTGATGCTTTATTGAAATTTTTTGAACACCTATGGTTTGGGAATTGATTTTCATGGGTTGTGATGTGTGTTCATGTACATTGGGAATGGATAAGGGAGAGAAGTCCCCCCATCAAAAGGTTGGGATGGATAAGGGCGAGAAGTACACCCATCAAAAAGGGATGGATAAGGTGGTGAAGTACCCCCATCAAGGTAGTTCACTAAGTGACGACTTAGTGGAAGGAAAACTCACCACTCGCGAGTATAGGGAGGTCCAAGTTGCATGCATCACTGGTTGTGTGGATTGGTGAAATGGAATGAATGTGCCAAATGGAAATGTGAATTTGATTGGAAACATTGCTTGGTTTCTTTTCTTGAGATAGATGGGTTTTGTTGGGAAATGATTTTGATATGGAATGTGTTTTATTGTAGACTGTTTTTGGATTGTTTTATATAAATTGTTTTATATAAATGTGCTAACATGTTTTATCTTAGAGGAATGGGTTGGGAAGTCATCAGGGGAAACCTTTTGAGTTTCATTACTCACCCCCTGCTTTGGCACGTTGGTGATTTTGCAGATGTCATGTACCAGGTTTTTGGAAAAGGTAAAGTGTTGCATACTTCTTCGTGATGATTGGGATGGTTTGTGATGTTGGAGGTTGGATCTTGTGGAGAATGGAGTTGGGTTGTTGTTTTATAGTCTTTGAGTTTTTCATTCCGCTGTTTGATATGATTTAATTTTTGTTTCCATTTTGGTACTCTTGGTTAGGTTTTGATAAAATAAATGGTTGATTTTTCTGATTTTTTATCATGCATCATTTTGTTGATCAGTTTGGTTCTGGTTGTTGGTTTGGTGGTATGTTCAAAACGGGTAAATCATCCCCCAATTGTTCTAAAACACTTCGGCATTTATTTCCAGCCTTTGGTGCCTTAGGGATGTCACTTAAGTCCTAGTAATGACTCGTTGAGCCCTCAAGACAATGAGAAATGGCGGGTCATTACACTGTCAACCAAACTTTTTTTAGAAACGACCATCCAACCTCATAATATTTTTCTAATATCTATAAAAAATGCATTGTAAAAACATTCTATGTACCCATGTGAAAACATTTCTAGATATAGAAATATCTATTATATTTTAAAATATTTTTTTGTAATAAATTGATCATAATGAAAGAGTATTTTTCTTTGAAGAAAACATGCAAATTTCTAACAGAATCTAAATATCAAAAAATGGTTGTGATGGTGTAAAACTTGGGTTTCCCTGTATATGTACAAATAAAATATTTATTTTTCCTTTTCAAAAAGAACATCAACAGATTCCATAAACATATTCCTTTTCAAAACCATTGAACTCATGTCAAAAGAAACATAAATATTACTTTATAATTCACTTATATCCATTTAAATAATTGAAAATATTAATTTTTAAAAATAGGGATATGGAATAAAAAGTTAGTTTTAAGGGAATATTTAAAAGATGATTTTAAAAAGAAAGTCCCTTTCCTTGAGTTTGAATCAACTCATACATTCATTATCTTAATTGATAATAATCATAAGTTAATTATATTATTTATTAATATCCTTTTAATGTTTATTATTCTTCTTACCTCACCTATTACCATGTTATAAAAATGATATAAAAATTTATTTTCACATCAAATGTATTGATGAAATTAAGTACATAAGTACCAAATGGATTTGATAAGCCGATTGAGGTAAAAGAGGTGATTTTCCATCATATCCAAATTAGTAATAATGAAAATACTATCATTTATATTTATCAATTAAAATTTTGAAACCAATCATGAAATATTTTTATGAAAAACTATTTATGTTACAGTCATGGATATGATAGGTCCTATGTACACTTGAGTAAAATTACTATTTTCTAAGGATCATAATGGAAAGAATATAAGTTTTACATTAGGTTTATTAAAATATAATAATATAAAAAAATATAAAATTACATATTTTAAGATAATCATATGTATCATCAATGTGATGTGGTGATGAAAAATGAATTGCATCACTTCGTGGAGGTGGTATTCCACACACACACATGAGCGACATTATCATTCTTCAGTGAATGAAAATGTAAGAAAATAGTTGATATATTATCATTTAAACTATATATATATTTCATAAATACCATATATAAACATTAATTCAATCATTATAAGTTCTCATGAGTGACTTGTTGAGCATGTGTTGATTCAACAATTTTTTAATTTCCTTTTGATTTTGATACTCACAAACACCATGATTTAGGTTACTAATAATGTTCCATTTATGTTAATTTCATAAAGATGATATTCATTTCAATATTTTTTAATCTATAATCATTTAATTGTCATTAAAATTAATGGGAAGATATTTGATAATGTATTTTGGATGTTTTTTAAAGTAATATAGAATCACTATTCATGCCCTAGGTTTTTAAGAGGCACTTATCTTTTGGGAACCCTGCATTTGGAATAAAGAATATGGATCATGAACCCTATAATAATAAAAAATTATTGATAAAAATACCTAGTTTTGGATGAAATCCTATATTTTAGAAATAAAAAAATGGTTCATTAACCCTATTTTTATAATCCATTATACATTGTCAACCATACATTTGGATTTTATGGTTATGTGAAGAAACCCTACATTTGACATAGTTGATAAGGACGTTTTAAATTCAAGATATTTTCCATGTTTTTTACCAGGGTCTCACCAGAAGTAAATAAATATTTATATCTATTTTACGATTGATTCAAAGTCTTGTACTCAATGGATTAATGAATTTATATTTCTATTAGAAGTTAATAATCTCTTTGAAATATTTTTAATTAAAGTATTCATGATTCATTAAGTATTATGTATATAGGTGTTTGACCTAAAAATATTTATTTCATAGGATAAATATTAATATATCCATCTTCTATTGATTCTGATATTTAAGAAAAATAATTTTTTGAGTGCTTGTAAATATTTTTTTATTGTTTCCTTTAGAGTAACACTTTTAAGACATACATTTTTTTTCTGATTGATCGAATCACTACTGTTTCTTCAATGATATATTATTGTTGAATCTTTTTTTTGTATTTAAAAATAAATATTTTTCAACATTAAATTTTGGATAAATATAAATTTATTTATCTTCTTAGTTTTTTCTCTATCACTATTTAAAAGGATTCTTTTGCGATATTGAAGATTATTTTTCTGCTTCCACTAAATATTGAAGATCTAACATATCTGTTAGTATCTATTCAAAAAATAAGCTAAATAAAAATATAAATAAAATAAAAGTCTATTTATTTATTAGAGAATTGGATTCTTGGACTTATTCATGGGGGAGTGTCTGCTTCTCAGACTACAATGTGGACATGTTGGTTCCCTATAAAAGAACCGGATAGACATGTAAAGTCTTTATCATAAAGGTGTCTACTAATTGTACTCAATTGGTATGGTTATTTTATAAGATGACCTATTAGTAAAAGTCCCAAAAACCATAGAGTAGAGGGAGTGTGGAGTGGACTATGGGATAATTTTTCCCTAAACCACTATACATCACTACGTTCTTTCTTTTATTTATTTCCTCTCATCACTTATATTTAAGATAGAAAGAATGAATCATTTAATATCAGGAGGGAAGACTCAAAATTTTCAATGAAATTAATGGAAATTTTTTTTCTATCCTCTTATGCATTCACCATAGTCATTCCGATGTGATAAGTTATCGCTGAGGTTTTATATGTTGGAATATTAAATATTTATGTTGGATCTAACATGCATGAGATAAAGATTTGGATTAAGAAAAATTTCAGATGATGATCGTAGAGAAGTAATATCAATTATATATGCTCTATATTTTAATAGAGATAATTATGGATGTTTTAAAGATCACATTACTATATATTTAATGAATAATGGTTTCATATTTTACATGAATACTGTGAACCATACGAAATACCTAGAGAAAAAGAAAAATGTGATGATACGAAGGAATGTGAATATAAAGTTAATTTAAGAGAAATGAATGAAAATATATTTGATCTTTTTGGGTTATAATTAATCCTGTTTTAAAATGTGATAAAACTTATGAGTTGTGGAAGGAAATAATAGTTTAATATGAAGGAACTGAAATGTTGATAGGAGTTAATAGTTATGTTTCTACCTTAGGGACTCAAATTTCATAACCAGATCATTTGTTTAAGTAGTTGGTTGATATTTTCGAAGCCAATATGCAAGAAGAAACTAAAAATCATATCAATTATGAAAACTATACACTAAATAATTCAATGGATGAATCATATTAGTCAATCTATCTATATTAAAACAAATATATATCAAATCTTTCTAAATATTTTTAAAAACTATACATAAAAATAAATAAAGGAATTAATGAAAATAAATGCAATGAATGAAATGTGAACCTTCATACAAAGTTTAGAAATACTTTCATAAAAGGTCAAATAAAATACAATTATAAATGAAAATGAATGAAAATTATGATGGATACTTAGAGTGATTGTTTTGGTTAAAATGATGAATAAACTACGAGCTCTGACAATATGGATAAAAATAAAATTGTATTTATTATGAAATATTTTGATGAGGTAAAATCTTATTACTATAAAAATGGTATTTCTTATGGACCATTTTCATCAAAAAACGATATTTCTTATGGATCATGTTCATGAGGTACAATATTCTTACTATAAAAAATTAAATGGTATTTCTTATTATAAGTTATTCTTTCCAAACCGTTATTTTTTTTTGTTCAGGTTAGTACTTACCTCTCTTAAACCCAGTGTGATTTTTATTTATTTTTGTTTAATTCTTCTAAATTATGTGTATATTTTCTAAAATAACGTATACAGGTCATATCAACCTTCTTTTATGGGGAAATACTTGTTTTAAAAATTTTCCCTTCTTTATTCTTCCCGATAAGCATGTCCTATTAAAGAGAAATTCACAATTTCCTACCCATTTTCTAGTTAAATACAAAATATATTTTAATCCTATTTTTTTAAAATCACTTATTTAATCATGTAAAACTCCCTTGGTTCATTTCTAGTTTTACAAAACGAAATATTTATTCTAGTCTTTAAATTCTCTTTAATATGTTCCTTATACCACACTAAAAGATTTCATTTCTATTGTCTCATAAACACTCATTTTACATGTTTTCACTTAACTTTAACATACATTATCATTATCTTATCCTATTTTACCTTATTAATTTTAATTTATGATTTAAATACATTATTTCAGGGACACTATTATAATATTCTATTTTGTTATTCCTTTTCACATGATAATTACACATAATTGTTTCCATGGGTAGCCTTTATGTTTACATTTGTTATCTTATGTTTGATTCTTCATGTTACAGACATATTCATGAACATGTAAGGATGGGTGTTCGCAGATAGTGCTCCAATACCTTATGTAGTGTTTAGTCTCATGAGACTTCATGTGTAGTGTTCTTGGTGGTTAACCTTGACTCATGCAGATTGTATAATGATCTTGGTGGTAATCCTTGACTCACGATCAATGTGAAACAATCATGGTGGTTCGCATTAGCTTTTGATCCTTATGAAATGAGCCTTGAATCATGACTATTTTATTTTTTATATTGCTTCCACATTACTAAGATTCCATGATTACATGATCTCATTTTATTTATGTTATTCTTATATTTGTTAATTCATGTTCCATGCCTTTTTATGTGAACATGTTATTCCTTATATCCCATATAATCAAATTTATTCTTATGATTATTTCCATAAGGGGATTTTTAGATCATCCCTTTGTTATTGTATTCCCTTAGAAGTTCTATGAAGATGCAAGGAATCAAAGGAAGTTATGATCTCTTTAGAAAGATTAAATAAATTATTTTTTGATTTTTGATTCACGATTTCTAATTATGTATCAAATATTACAAAGACACTAGACTTTATGATCATTGTATTGTAATTTGGTGGATAATGTTTTTAAAATCATGTAATAATATGTGTAAACGGATAGGTCCAATCTAATTGGTATCATAGAATGGTTTAGTTATTTTTTGGAGATTTGGACTAGAGAAATTTAGTAATAACCCTTGGGATAATTATATCCCCATGGATAAACTAGATTGAAACTTAGGGTATCACAAGTTAATATATAATTTTCTTGAAAATTTTATCCTTTTATGTTCAACGTTTATTTTTATATACATATTAGATATTTATTAACGCTACAATAATTTTAATTTCTTTTTTTAATTGGTAAATATAAATAGGAGAACTTATGATAACAATCATTGTGATAGGAAATGTGATTATTTACCTAATTAAATGAAACATATGATGGGAACAGGTTCTCAAAACTTCAGGATGGTACTTTATCAACTGGCTCAAGTTATTAATAATAACTTGAATCATTTAGAGCACCCACCTTATCTGAATAAATATAATGTTTTAGTGAAATCCTTCATATGAAAAAGGATTCCCATGTTTAATAGATCTTTTGATCCCATAATTGCAGAATAAAGGATTAAATCCATTGATAAGATATTCTCTGCCCTACAACACTTATTGGAAGAGAAGATTGTGTTGGAATTTTATCATTTTGACAGGGAATTTGATCAGTGGTAGATACAGACCAAGAACAGAAAGTCCAAAGAGGAAATTTATTCCATCAAATTAGATGATTTTAAGAAAATATTATTCAATAAATATTTTTTCCAACCCCTACATTTAAGATGGAATGGGGGTTCATCAGACTGAAGAAAAAGGAAGGAGGGTCTGAATAAGAGTAAGAAGAAAACACCACCAGGATTTATTAGCGTGCCTCTGGATTTTTCGTGAACATAAAAATCAATGCGTATTGATTCTATAGAGGAATAAAGACGAGTCTTTGAAAAGCATTGGGAACATGAGACTTTAATAGATATAATGAGTTTATATATTATTACCTCAAGGATGAAGTGGAGATCAAAGACTCTCAGTGGTCTCATGAGATATGCGATAAATAGGGGAATGTTGAGTCTAATATGGGAGGATCAATAGATAAATCACCCGATAGAAAGAAAAAACAACGTCCTACATGTTAAAATTATGGGAAGAATCATCTTAGGATCTATCTCAAGGTAACCAAGAGATACATAAAATGTGGAAGAGATGGTAATCTGTATATGGTCCTGGCCTTAAACATTATATAATCCAGTAAATTCCATTAGAATTCACATCCTTACATTCAAAAATATCTCTTTGGTTTTGAGTTTTAAAAAATTATGACATTATTCTTACATATTAACACCTAAGAAAAAAATTTGTTTACTACTAAAATAATATCTATTTATTATATAATACCAAAATTTTTAGTAAAAAAATTAAATATTTTCACGGAATATATTGAAAACATTCATATTAGGTTCTCTTTTTCTCTTATACATCCTTAAAACCTAGGAAAAACCATTTTAATAATTGATATTTGAAAAAGAACGATAGTAAGGGACATAGAAATAAGGAGAGAAACATGTTGTACATGAATACTTATAATCATATGAAATAATTTTCATAAATATATACTTCTCACCCAATAAGTATCATATAGTAATTTGGGAAAATATTAGATTCCACAAAACATATAAAAGATAAATAACAACATAAAGGTAACATATGGAATTACTTACTTATGCTTGTTACCCTTATGGCTACCGTAGAGTTTGTAACCCTCATGACTACCTTACAATGTATCCCTCATGACTACATTATGGTGTATCCTTGATGGATAACTTATGATGTAACCATTGTAGTTACATTTGAAGTAACCATACAATTGATCTCCAACATAAGAATAAAAAATGAATTTTAGGGAGATATAGGTCCCACCATTAATCATAAACAATTCCCAATAACCATAATCATTAAATAATAATACATGTTAAAAAAATATCCTTTTGAATTTTGTAAAAATAGAAATTTAAATGAGGATTTTAATAAATATCCCCTTACCAATATTAAATAATCGACATTATAATTAATAAAACTAATGGAATGTGTTAATACACTTTAAATCCCCATAATACAAAATAATATAACTAAATTTAATTTCAAAAATAAAATTAGAACCACATATTTAATTAAGAATAAGGTCAACCCAAAGAATTGAAATTGGATAAAGAATTCCCTTACCTCAGGTTCTTATTAATTAAAGCTTATTCAACACTATTGTATAATGGTTTAAAGAGTTTAATTAATATATCAGGGAACCATATCCTCATTTATAATATCTTATATTATATTATAAGAACATCTTTATAACCATTTATAAATAATATTTTTATGATTTTATTATTTTAGGTGCATTTATTTCATGGTTCCACGGTTTGTTCATTATGTATTTTCTTTTTGAATAGAAGAAAGAATCCATAAGTGGAATGAAATGGTGTTAATGTTTTCCCCTAATTTTATATGATATCATATATAATTTTTATATGAGTGTGTTTCATTAGATAAAACAATAATGGGAATAATTTAATTTATATTGGTGATTTTTATCATCATCACGAACTTATATCATTTTATTCAATATCATATTTATATATTGGCTTCAAAACATTAAAAAATATATAATATGTATAATAATATATTATTTAACAATAATATATTTTATTACTGGACTTGAAGCCGATAATAAAAAATAAAAGTATGTCATCCCTGATGGTGGTAAATCGACACATCTTAGATGATGTTCTCATTTTTTGAATAAAAAGGATAGGATAGGCAGTATGATGTTATATTTTCAATAAACATTAAAAAATAATAGTATATATAATATATTTTAGTTTTCATCCCACTTGGATAATGGAATTTTAAGAGAGTATAAGAAAACAAAAATAATTGAAATGAATAAAAGAAAATGGAAGGAAATTTTACCTCTTAAATTCTCCTCCCAAACAACCTCTTTAAATCCCTTGGTTTTGGACTTTTGTTGAGAAAAATAGGTTTTTTCCTAGGTAAGAGGATTAGGAAATATATTTAGGAGAAATTAAATAAGCTAAAAGGATTTTAGGTGTGATAGAAGAGGTGGTGAAGGGTGTTATTTATAGGGGAGGAGAGGGGCGTTTTCTAATTATTATATTCATTAGTTTATAATTTAAACTCCATAATCATAATGTTTTGAGAATTATCACAAAATATATTAACATAATAATGGAGGAATCTAGAGTTTGGGCTTAAATCAGCCTTACATAATCTATTACAAAAAAATTCATCTATTTATCTTATACCGTAAAATACCATATTTTATTATTCAAAAAAATTCAAGTATTTCAGAAAAATTGAAAAAAATAAACCTTTCCTAATTTTTACATGGAAAATTCTAAATGAACTGCATTTTATGAAAAATAATTTATAAATATGATAAATTGAATTTTAAATTAATATCATAATTTATTTGAAAAATACCGATTTCAGAACTATAACTGAATTTTTAACACTTTGAAATTTTTATTAAGGTCTCATAAAATTATCTTACAATCATTTAAAAATAATATTTCAATTTATCAATATAATTTATTAAAATATATATAATTTCAAATAATAATATTAATTATAATATTATAAATAGCCCTTTATGTTTCAGAAAATACCAACAGTTAATTTATCAATTTCGAAACATTTATTTACCAATACCATGATATAAATTTTCCATACATTCACTTTTAAGATAAATGATTTTTATTTATAATTTCATAGGTGAGGTTACGATTCTATTTTCTTGATTATTATTCATAAGTTGAAGTTACTATTCCATTAGAATAAATTCCTTAATTTATATGATTTCCACTTCTTTAATTACACAAATATAATGAATTTGACTATTTAATTCCAGAATAAAAAGAAATTAATTTATTAGTACATAGGTTGTTAAATTCTTCCAACCTTTTGGAAATTAAATCATCACAATTTTTTATATACATATTAAAAAATTGAGGCTACCATTCTCTGAAATCATTTTAAGTTTCCCATGTTGCTTCTTCAACCATGTGGTTTATCTACAAAACCTTAACTTAGTGAATTACTTTATTTCCCAATACATGAACTCAACAATCAACAATCTATATAGATTTATCTTTCTAAGAAATATTCTATTCTAGATGAACTTATTTTGGGATCAAAACATGTTATGGATTTGATACATACTTTCTCAACATCAAAACTTGAAAAACATTTTGTACCTAAGAACAAATCTGAGGAAAAGCTACTCTGTAGGTGACCAGTATAAATTTATCTAATAGTTTATAAGGATTAATGAAACATGGGTGTATCATTCCTTTATTACCATAATGAATAACGATTTCCCATGATGAGATTCTAAGAAAAACATGATCCCCATCCTCAAAAGATAAATATCTTATCCTGTCATCGACATAACTTTTTTTTCCAGATATTAGCTACCTCATGTGATGATGGATTATCTTCCCCTTCTCAACTACTTCCTCTAATGATTCTAGTCTCATCAAATTCATTTTCTTGATTTCATCCCTAAAAATCCAGACTACGACACCAGTTTCCCTATAATTTCTTAAGATGTGCCATCTGTATATAAGAATGAAAGATTTTATTATAAGACAACTAAACTGAAGAAAGATGTTGATCCCAACATCCCTGGTAGTTCGTTGATAAATCTTTAAGAATATCATCCAGTTTATAAATTGGTCACTCAATCTGTCCATCAAATTGAGGATGAAAAGTAGTACTAAATGTTAATTATGCATCCAAAGTGTTTTGAAGCAATTTTTAAATGTTATAAGGGAGCCCAGGATCAGGGCCAGATATAATGGAAATAGGAACTCTATGTAACCTAACAATATATTTGAGATATAATTGAGAAATCTAATACAAATACAATGTTTCTTGAATAGGAATGACATGTGAATATATAATCAGTCAGTCAATAATAAAATAATCGCATTGTCATCTCAAGAACTCTTTATTAGTCCCCCGATGAAGTCTATGGATATATTTTCAAACTTCCACTCTAGAACTAGAAAAGGTTGAAGCATAATATTTGGAAATTGTCCCTTTAATTTAACCCATTGAAAATTGAAACATTTCATTAAAAAATATGAAATATTTATTTTAATTCCATCCCAATAATAATACACCTGAAGGTCTTTGTAGATCTTTTATTTTCAAGATGAACTAAAAATAAAGAACTATGAGATTCACTTAACAACTCTTTCATCAACAGAAAATCACAAGGCATACATAATATCATACCAAATCTAATAACAAAATTTTATTAATAATAAATTATAGAAACTATTTTTTTTCACAAATTCTACTTTTTTCTGTAACTCGCCTTCATCTCTCTGCACTTTCTTAATTCTGTTCAGTAGAGATGACTGTAATGAAACCTGAAAAAAATAAATGAATTTCTTGCACCAACAACATCTAATCCAAAATTCATAAAATCATTAATCAATGGGTCTTGTTCCAAAAGTAACATGGTTAATTATGCATGATTTTTTTGACTAAAGTCATCTTCCACTTTTTCTCTTTTCTATGATGGTAATTGACTGTGCAATCATAACCATTTATCAGTTTAATTCATCTTTTATGGCTAAATTTTAATTCCCATTCTATGAATATATACTTCAAACATTTATGGCCAGTAAATATTTTACATTTAGATATATATAAATGATGCCTCCAAATTTTCAAAGTGAAAACCACAACTTATAATTCCAAATCTTGTGTGAGATAATTTAACTCATTAGGATTTAGTTTTCTGGAAGAATAAGTAATTACCTAATAATTCTGAGTCATAACACAACCATGTAACTTCAATAAAGAATCTCTATAGATATAAAATTAACCATTTCTAGAAGGAAAGGACAAAACTGGAACATTTACCAATCTCTTTATTGGTTCTTAAAAAAAACATTAAAACCTTTTGTCCAAATAAATGTAACCACTTTTTATGTTAACTTATTAAGTGATCTAGGTAAACGTGAAACATTTTTGACAAACCATTTGTAATAACCTACTAATCCAAGAAAACCATGACGATCTATAACATTTTTAAGCCTTTTCCATTCATCGACCACTTTTATTTTGGTTAAATAAACTATTATTACATCCTTATTTACAATGTTCCCATGAAAAAAATCTATTACAACCAAAAATAACATTTTCCAAATCTTCCATATAACTTTTTTTCTTTGATAGTTTGCAAGACAATCCATAAATACCTTTTAGGATCCTCTAAAATTTTGAAAATACCAAAATGTCATCAATAAAAAAAACATATCAAAATATTCAATGAATATTATATTTATAAGAACCACGAATAAAACATTAGAATTTTTCAAAAAAATGGGCATAAAAACAAACTCATAATGACCATATCTATTGAAAAGAAATATTTTTTGGATTTGATCCTCCTTCACCTTCAGATGATGGTACCTAGATGTCAATTAAACCTTGAAAAAAAATAGATCACCTTGGAGATGATAAAACAAGTTATCCAAATGTGGAAAATGATACATATTCTTAATAGTAATGTTATTAAAAGATTTTTAATCAATAGAAAGTCTCATGTAACCTTATTTTTTCTGAAAAAAAACCTGGGAACCCCGTGGTGAATTTCTAGGATTAAAGAATCTTTTTTCAAGAAACTCTTATGATTGATTTTTCAATTCAAGAAGTTAGACTTGAGCCATTTGATGGGAGTTTTTTGAAATTTTCTTAGCATCAGTAACCTAGTCAATAGTAAATTCAACTCCTTGATCATGTATAAAACTAGAAAACACATCAAGAAATCATACATGTATTCTTTTACCACTAGACCATCATTAATATAAAAAATTCCATTATTTTAAAAAATTATGAGCAAGATAACATTCATTTCCACATTTTAAAGCTTCTCAGCTTCCTGATATGTTATCAACTGAACAGTTTTATTCTTTTATACACACTAAAATTCTTTCCTAAAATAAGCTTTTTTCACTCTATAATCAGTCTTATTAGGACAAAAAAACCAACCATTACCCATAATAACATCAAACTATACTAAGGGGAAACCATAATGTTTTGTATGTAATATATTTCCATATAAAACAATAGAAAAAATCTTATAATTCTATTTTTCTATAATATTCTCCACAGTTTTTTAAATAAAAATTTCGATTTCATTTCTTTTTGTGAAATTTTCAATTTACCATAAAATTTCGCAAAAACAAAGGAATGTGTAGACCCTATATCAAACAAGAAATTACAAAAAAATGAGTAAGAAACAAAATTATCTGATACAACTTCATTGTATATATTAACATCTACTAATGTAGTCACAAAGGATATCACTACACCATTATACTTATAATGTGATTTATTTTAATCATTCTGATCATTCTATGGGTAGATATTTTGATAATCTACTATCTACCCACATTTAAAAAAAAATATTGTTTTATTATCTGAATTAATCTTAATATCATTTCCATTACAATATTTTTCAATATATCTAAACATACCAAATATTAAACCCTTCATAGTTTTTGAGGCATTCCGAGTGTGCTTTTTACCACAATTTTCACAAACTAAAAACTATACTTTCATACCGTCATATTTCTATGATTTATTCATACCTATCGCTTCCAATATGAAACTTTTCTTCTTGTTGTTTTCAATGTAGACATGATCATCAATAACTCTATTTCTACACTCTCAGTACATTGTAATATTTTTTCATAACTTTTGAATTCATGGGATCCAAATGACCTACGATATATTTCTTTAATCCAAAGTAAAAATAATTTATTTTAATATTAATATCCTAAATAAAATTTGTATAGTACCCTTCCAATAGAGTGAAATTTTCTTCATGCATGGAAACTAAATCCTCATACATTTTTTATTTATTGGAATTTATTTTCCATCTTAAGTCAAACCACCTTATGAAACTATTTTTCAAGGAAAATGTTTTCTAAATTAATCTCATTCCAAGGCATCGATCTCCTCACTATCCCTAATATTCATGACCTTTACCAACCACTAGTTAGCTTCAAATTCAAATAAATAAATGACAAGATAATGTTTTTGATTATATAAACACCCCATAACATTGAATATATTTTCAAGGGATTTAATCCTTTTTTCATCCACCACTGGGTCATAATATCCACAGAAAGTATGTGGTTTTTTCGACACAAAATGTTTCATTATAATCAAGTTAAATTGTGGTAGTTCTTTTTGTTCTCTTGCATGGATTCCACAACTGTTTATAGATTTTGTCAACTGATCTATTATTGTCACTAACTATTCAATTCAAATTCCCACTCTTCTGAGTTTTAGATTTAGAATGATATCATCCTCTTGGGGTCGTCCTACTTCAGATTCCAAAATTTTTCAATAAAAATCCATTTTATACAGACATATCTTAGATAAATCAACATGGTAATATTCAGATGATATATCTTTTAAACATAAAAATAAGGTAAAAAGAATTTATGGACTTATTTTAACATATTCCTTACCTCAAAATTTATCTAATCTATTCTATAATTGCAACTATAAGGACCCAGCCTTAAACATTATATAATCTAGTAAATTCCATTTGAATTCACTCCTTTAAATTCCCTAATAACTTTTCAATTTACAGTTTTATAAAATTAGGACCTAATTCATACATATCAACACACAATAGTACTTAGTGGTTACTACTAAAACACTATCCATTTCATCAGAAATACAAAAGTGTTTAATAACAACATGAAATATTTTCATGGAAAGTGTTCAGAACATTCATCTTGGATTATCTTTTTCTCTTACCAATACATAACCCATAATAGTTTTTTAAAACAAAGGATTAGCATGAAAAACTAATTAAGGGACATAAAAAAGAATTATAGAAACCTTTAGTAGATGAATACTTGTAATCATATGAAATCATTTTCATAAAGACAAAATTCTCACCCAATAAGCATCTTATAGTTAATTTGTGAAAACATTAGATTCCCTAAAACCTAGATATGATAAATAATACTATATATGTAACTTGGGGAATTAATTATTTAATATTGTAACCATCATGACTACCGTATGATTAGTATCCCTCACAACTACCATATAATGTAACACTCGTGGCTACCTTATGATGTAATCCTGACGGCTACCTTATGGTGTAACCCTCACTGTTACAAATGAAATAACCATACTGTAGACCTCCAATAAAAACATAACAATTGAATTCAAGGAAGATATAGGTCCCAACCTTCATTATAAACAATTCATAAGAATAGTAATCATAAAATAAGAATACATTTTAAAAACATTCTATTTGAATTTTGTAAGAATATAAATATAAACGATATTTTTTAATAAAAAGTCCCTTACCAATATCATATAATTGTAGTGATAATTAATAAAGTTAATGGAATATATTTATAAACTATAAATATAAAGAAGAAAACCTATTATAAATAAAATTCGTTTCACAAATAATATTATAACCACATAATCAAGGATAATGCCAACAAAAAAAATTGAAATTAGATTAAGATTTTCTTTACCACGTGTTCTTCTTACTTAAAACATCTTATAATATCTTCTATAATGAAAAAAAGAGTTTTAATAATTTATTAAAGAACCATATTAATATTTTTAAAAACTTATATGATATCATTATAACATCTTTCCGCCAATTTATTAATAATATTTTCTTAGTTTCATTGTTTCAGGTGCATTTATTTCATGCTTCCATGGTTGGTTCATTATGGATTTTCTTATTGAAAAGAATAAAAACTCCAGAAGTGGAATTAAATGGAGTTAATATGTTTCTATAATTTTAAATGAAACCCTATATAAATTTTTTATATGGTGATTAATTATTAGTAAAAGAATTAATGAAAATTATTTAATTTATTTTGGTGATTTTTATGATCATCACAAACGTATATCATTTTTTCAATTTCATGTTTATATATTGGATCCATAACATTAAATAACTTAATATTTGTTTGAAAAAATATTATTTAATAATAAAAATGGTTTTATGTCTGGCCTTGAAGGTGATAATAAAAAATTAAAGTGTGTCTTCCACGATGGCGTTAAATCGATGTATCTTGCATGATGTTGTTATTTTTTTAATAAAAAGAAGAAGAGAAGTAGTTTGATGATAGAATTTTCCATAAATATGATAAAAATATAGTACATATAAGATAATTTTAATTTCATTCTACTTGGATAAGGGGATGTGAAGAGAGTATAAGAAAGTAAAAATAATTGAAAAGAATAATAGAAAATAGAAGTAAATTTTACTTCGTGAATTATCCTCCTTGATAACCATCTTAAATCCCTCATTTTTGGAATTTTGGTTGGAAAATAAGCCTTTTGACATGGGGAAGAGGCTGGTTAAAAAAATTGTGTAAAAATTAAATATGCTAAATGGATTTTAGGTGTCAGGAGAATAGGTGGTGCAGGGTTTTATTTATAGTAGAGGAGAGGGGTGTTTTATCATTATTATGTACATTAGTTTATTATTTTAGCTGAAGTATAGGAATAGTTTGAGATTTATCAATAAATATATCAAAATAATGAAGTAGGATTTGGGATTTTGGGATTAAATAATCCGGAAATCACTTATGACTAAAAAATTCATGTATTTAGCTTAAAATATAAAATACCATATTTCACTATTCACAATTATTCAAGTATTTCAGAAAAATCGAAAAAATTCACACTTACTTTTTTTTGACGTATATAATTGAAAAATGAAATCCATTTTATGAATATTATTTTATAAATATGATAAATTTAATTTTTAATTAAAATTATAATTTATTAAAAAAATACGAATTTTAAAACTATAACTAAATTTCTACGACTTTGAAAAATTAATGAAGGTGTCATAAAATTATCTTATAATCATACGAAAATAAAAGATAAATTTATCAATCTAATTTATGAAAATTTATTATGTTTTAAATTATTATTTTAATTCATAAATTATAAATAAACACTTATATTTTAAAAAATTCCAACACTTAATTTCTCACTTTCAAAACATTTATTTACTTATTCAATGATATAAATATACCATATTTTAACATTTAATATCAATGAATTATATTTATATTTTCATAGTTGAGGTTACTATTATATTTTTAGGTTACTTTTCCTAAGTTCATGTTAATATTCTATCCGAATAAATTCCTTAATTTATATAATAATCAATTCTTTCATTATACATTTATATTGAAGTTGACTATTTAATTGTATAATGATATGAAATAATTTTAAAGGTACCTGGGTTGTTAGATTATCCCCACCTTTTAGAAATTACATCATCATAATTTTTTATTTACTCACTAAAAAAGTGAGGGAACAATACCCTTAGAGCATTTTCAGTTTCCCATGTTGCTTTTTCAACCATGTGGTTTCTCTATAAAACCTTAACTTGGTGAATTACCTTTTTTCTCAACATTTTATATATACGATCAAGAATCTGAATAGGTTTTTCTTTATAAGAAGTCTTCTCTTCTAGATGAACTTATTCTGGGATCAAAACATCAGATGAATCTGGAACGTACTTTCTCAACACCAAAACATGAAAAACAATGTGTACATGTGAACAACTCAGAGGAAAAGTAACTTTGTAGGTGACTGGACCAAATTTCTCTAAGATTTCATAAGGTAGAAAGAAATATGGGGTTAGCATTCTTTTCTTATAGAAATGAATAATTTTTTTTGATGGTGATATTTTAAGAAAAACATGTTCACCAACCTCAAAAGAAACATCTCTCCTCTAGTAATATACATATACAATTTGCCTCCTCTAATCTATACTCATGTGTTAATAAATTATGTTCATATTTTCAGCCACATCCGATACTAATTTTTGTCCCATCAACATCAGTATATCCACTACTTCCCAAAAATCTGGAGTTCGACATTACTTTCTATATACTGTCTGAAGGGGTTCCATCTGTATACTAGAATGAATGATGTTATTATAAGAAAACTTAACTATAAAATGATTTTGATCCCAACCCACTTATTATTCCATTTTACAAGCTTGAAGAAAATCCTCCAATATATGAATTGTTTAATCAGACTTTCCATCATATTAAGGATGAAAAGTAGTGATGAAATTTAATTTTGTGACCAACACTTCTTAAGGTATTTATAAAAGTTATAAGTGGTCCTAGGATCATGATCAGGTACAATTTAAAGAGGAACTCTAGGTAAACAGACAATTTCTTTGAGGTACATTCAAGAAATATGATCGAAATATATAGTTTCTTGAATAGGAAGGACATGTGAGTATTTAGTCAGTAGGTAAAAAAATCACATTTTTTCTTGGAGAAGTATTTATTAGTCCCACCACAATGTCCATGGATATATATACCAACATTAAATATAAAATAAGAAAAGTATGAAGCATCCCCTTTGGTAATTTTTACTCTTCATTAACCAGTTGAAAAGTGAAAAATTTCATAGTTTAATTTTCTATATTTTCAATAATTCCATCCCACCATTAATACTCGTGAAGATCTCGATGCATATTTGTGTTTCCAGGATGAAGTAAAAATTGATAACTATGGGCTTCATGTAATAAATCATTCGTCAAATATGAATCATAAGGCTTACATACAATCTTCCTAAATCTAAAAAGTCCATCTTTATCAATAGTAAATTATGGAAACTAACAAGTTTTCACTAATTCCACTTTTATATGTAACTCACCTTTCTCCTTCCAGACTCGTTTAATTCGGTTTGGTATAGATGACTATACTAAAACCTAAAACAAAATAGTGCAATTTCCTGCACCAAAAACTTCTAATCAAATAGTCATCAAATCATTAATCAATGGTTCTTATTCCAAAAGAAACCTAGCTATATATGCTTGGAGTTTTTGACTCAAGGAATCTACCACTTGTTTTCTTTCTGGGATGGTAATTGATTATCCAATCACAATCCATTATCAGTTCAATACATCTTCTATGGATCATATTTAATTCATTTTGAGTAAATGTAAACTTCATACATTTCTGGTCATTATATATTTTAAATTTGGATCTATATAATTTATGCGTCCAATTTTTTATAGTGAAAAACACAGCTGGAAATTTTAAATCATGGGTGGGATAATTTAACTCATTAGGTTTCATTTATCTTGAAGAAAAAGAAATTACCCGATCAGTATAGATATTAACATAAATGTAGAAGAAAAACTCACCATTTCTAGATGGTGGGATCAAAACTATAACATTCACCAATATATTCTTCAGTTCCAAATAAATCATCACAACCTTCTGTCCAAATAAATTTAACCACTATTTGTGTCAACATATTTAGTGAGCTAGATAAACAAGAAAAGTTTTTAAAAAAACTATCGGTATTAACCTGCTAATCCAATAAAACTATGATTATCTATAACATTTGTAGGTATTGCCTATTCATAAATTACTTTTTTGGTTAAATCAAATATTATTCTATCTTTATTTACAAGGTTCCCATGGAAAAAACCAGTTGCAATAAAAAATCCCATTTACTAAATTTTCCATATAACATTTTTTCTTTATATTTTGAAAGACTATCCATAAATGTTCTTCATGACCCTATTAAATATTTTAAGAGGCCAAAATATCATCAATAAAAATAACAACAAATATATCCAAATATTCATGAAATTTTCTATTCATAAGATCCATGAATACATCATGGAAATTTTTATAAAAAAAGGGCTTAGAAACAAACTAATAATACCCATATCTGGTGAAAACGATGTTTTTTAGATTTAATCTTCCTTCAAATTCATCTTATGGTACCTGGATATCAATTCAAACTTGTAAAAATATAGAGGACCTAGAATCTGATCAAACAAGTCACTAAAATAAAGAAAATAATAATTATTCTTAACAGTAATGTTATTCAAATCTCTATAGTCAATAAAAAGTCTCATGGAACTATCATTATTTTTAATAAAAGAAATAGGATATCCCCATGGTGAAGTTATAGGATGAATTAATCCTTGATCAAGAAAATACTACAATTGATTTTCCAATTATGGATGTTCCACTCAATCCATTCGATAAGGGGGTTTTGAAATTTTCCAGGCATCACTAACCAAATCAATAGTAAATTCAACCCCCCACTCAGGTATAAAACTTGTAATCTCATCAATAAAACAGACATGTATTCTTTTACCACTGGTGCATCATTAATCCAAACAGTTCCCTTATTTCAATAATATGAGTAAGATAACATTCATTTCCATATTTTAAAATTTTCTAATCTTCCTGATATGTTATCAATTGAATGGGTTTATTCTTTTATAAAAACTAAAATTCTTTCCTGAAATAATCTTATTTTTATCTACAATCAATCTTATCATGATAATAAAAATCCAATCATTACCCATAATAACATCAAAATCTACAGTGGAAAAAAAAGACAGATGTATTTAGGTAATATCATTCCACAGTCAATAATAGGAAGATTCTTATAATTCCAATTTTATGTAATATTCCTAGTACTGTTTTAAACATATATTTTGGTCTCATTTCGTATGGTGAAATTTCAAATTTACTATAAAATTTATGTGAAAGAAAAGAATTCTTAGACCCACTATCAAAGAAGACATTAAAAAATATGAGAAAAAAGTACCAAATACCACTTCATTGGATGGATCGTCATCTATAGACATAGTCACAAGGGATCTCACTGCACCTTTCTACTTATAAGGGGGGTGCTTTCCATCTTTTAGATATTTCTTTGGGTAGATATTTTCATAATGACCCATATAACCACATTTAAAAACATTATAGTTTTCTTATCATAATTAATCATAAAATAATTTTCGTTATAATATTTTTACTTATGTCCAAACTTACCACATAGAAAACACTTCCTAGTTTTTTAAGTAATTTCTAGGGTGATTTTTACCATAGTTTTCACAAACTGGAAGCCGGACTTTCATACCTTCATATTTCTTTTATTGATTCTGAACCATCACTTTCCATATGGACCTCTTCTTTTTCTTGTTTTCAATGTACACTTAATCATAATAAAGCTCAATTAATTCCCTCTAAGTATATCAGAATTGTTTCGTATAACATTAGAATTCCCAGGAGACCAATTCCCTTTTATATATTTTGTTTAATTCTGATTAAAAACAATTGATTTTTATTTCCAGATCCCGAATAATATTTAGATATTACTCGGTCAATAGAGTGACGTTCTTTTTACATTGACACTCAATCCTTTGTCTTTTTTAATTCAAGTAATTTATTTTCAATCCTTTCACGAACCACGTTATGATTATTTTTTTCAAGAAAAATATTTTTAAATCCATCCCACTCTAGGGCATCAATATCCTCACCATCCCTAAAATTATTGACCATTGAACACATCTGGTTAGATTTAACTTAAAAATGATAAATGAAAAGACTAAACATTTGATTATCTAAAAACCCAATAACATTGAATATCTTTTCAATGTATTTAATCCATCCTTCACTCTCCACTAGGTCAAAAGATCCACTAAAATCAAAAGGTGTTTTCCTCAAAAAATGTTCCACTATCTTCATGTTCATTTGTGGTATCTCTGGTTGTTCTCTTGGATAGATTTCACCACCAAATATATCATATGTCAAGAGATACTTTTCTATCACAAACTGTTCAATTACATCTCCCAACATTCTTGGTTGCAGATTCAGAATGATATTACACTATTGGGGTCATCACACATCAGTTTCCTTGTTTATTTTACTAAAAACCATTCTATACAGACATATATTATACGAAGAATCATGGTAATATTCAAATTATACATCTTTTAAAAATAAAAATTAGGTCAGAATCATTTATGTTATTCTATTAACATTATCCTAACCCATACATTTATCTAAACCATGCTTTGATTCCGATTGTAAGGACTCAACCTTAAACGTTACACAATCTAGAAAATTCCCTTACAAATCACTCATTTACTTTCCAAATGATATTTTCAGTTTAATGTTTTATAAAATTAGTAAATAATTCATACATATAAACAAAAAAGTATACAAATTTGGTACTACTAAAACACTATCCATTTATTCTATAATAATATTTGTTTTAATAAGAACTTGGAATCTTTTCTTCAAAAGTCTTCGTAACATTCATATTGGTTTCTCCTTTTCTCTTACCCATCCTTAAACCCTATGTTTTTTTAAAACATTGGATGAGGAAAAAAAACTCATTAATGGAAATAAAAAGAAGGATGGAAAATATTAGTACATGAATACTTATAAGCATGGGAAATCATCTTCATAAAGACATACTTCTCACCCAATTAGTATAATATAATTACATTGTGAGAAAATGAAATTACATAAAACATACGAAATATAAATAATACAATATAGGTAAATTTGGAAATTAATTTATTAATATTGTAACCCTCATTGATATCGTATGATTTTTAACCCTCACTACTACCTTACAATGTAACCCTCACGACTTCTATATGGTGTAACCCCCACGACTACCTTATGGTGTGACAATTGTAGTTACACCTAGAGTAACTATATGGTCAACCTCTAATATAATAATAACCAATTAATTGGAGGGATATATAGGTCCCACCCCCAATCATAAACTACTACCATATACCATAATCATAAAATAAAAATACCATCATAAAAAACTGCTTTTAAATTTTGTCAAAATAAAAATGTAAAAGAGAATATTTAATGAAAAGTCCCTTACCAATATCATATAATTGAAGTGAGAATTAATAAAATGAATGGAATTTGTGTATAAAATATAAATACACATAATAAAACACAATAAAAAAAATTCATTTCACGAATAATCTTATAACAACAAAATCCATTAAGTATAAGGTTATCCTAATGAATGGAATTTGTGTTATGAATTTCATTACCTCGACTTCTTCTTACTTAAAACATGTTTAAAATCATATATAATTGTTTTGAAGAGTGTTTTTAATATATTATATAATCATATTCAAATATATAACTACTTATATGATATTATTATAACATATTACCAACCATTTGTTAATAATAGTTTTTTATTCTCATTCTTTCAAGTGCTTTTATTTCATGGTTTCCATGGTTGGTTCATTTGCGAATTTCTTTTCGAATGTAAGAAAAAATCTAGAAGTGGAATGAAATGGTGATAATATGTTTCCATAATTTTAAATGATACAATATATCATTTTGTTTTCTGATATGAGGATGAATCAATAGATAAAACATCACTGATAATGATTTAATTTATTTTTTTTGGTTTTTATGATCATCAAAAACTTATATCATTTTATTCAATATCGTGTCTGTATATTGTATCTTGAACAAAAAATATCTTATAATATATATATTAAGACATTATTTAACCATAATAATGGTTTTATGACCATACTTGAATGCACTAATGAAAAATGGATGTGTATCATCCTCAATGGCAGTAAATCGACACAAAACGGTTTATGTTCTCATTTTTTGTATAAAAGGAAGGGAAGAAGAATAATGATGATAATATTTTCCATAAACATGATAAAATTATAGTATATAAATTTTACTTGATTTTTCATGCAACATGGATAATTTGAGGTGAAGAGATTATAAGAAAAGAAAAAGAATTGAAAAGAATAAAATAAAATGGATGCACATTGTACCTCTAGAATTATCCTCCTTGAGAACCTCCTTAAGGCCCTTGGTTTTTTAATATTAGTGAGGATAATAGGTCTTTGACCTTGGAAAGAATTTTGGGAAGGTAATTTTTTATAAATTAATCATGCTTATGGGATTTTAGGTATGAGGAGAATAGGTGGTACTTATAGTGGAGAAGAGGGGTATTTTCTCATTATTATATTCATTACTTTATTATTTCAGATAAATAGTATGAATAGTTTGAGGATTATAACTAATTATATTAAATTAATTAAGTAGGATTCAATATTTTTGGCTTAAATAATCCTTAAATTATCCATGACTTAAGAATCTATGTATTTAGATTATACAATAAATTACGGTATTTCACTATTCCCCAAAAAATCCCAGTATTTTAGAAAATTAACAAAAAATAAACCTAACCGTTTTATGAAATGTTGATTTAAAAAATTCACTCTATTTTATGAAAATAATTTTATAAATATGATAATTTTTTTTAATTAAAATTACAATTTACTTAAAAAATACAAATTTTAAAACTGTAACTGAAATTTTAACACTCCAAAAAATTAATTAATGTATCATAAAATTATCTTATATTGATATGAATATAACATATTAATTTGTGAATCTATTTTATGAAAATATTTTTTCTTTTAAATAATTATATTAATTGTAATATTTTGAATAAACATTATTATTTTACAAAAGTACCAACACTTAATTTATCACTTTCAAAACATTTATTTACTTATTAAATGATATAAATATATCATATTTTCTCCTTTAAGATATAATAATTTTATTTATAGTTTCATAAGTGAGGTTACTATTCTATTTGACAGATTACTATTCCTAAGGTCGGTTTATCATTACATCAGTATAAATTATTTAATTTCTGTAAATACTACCTATTTTATTATACATTTATAAATAATTTGACTATTTAATTCTTGAATGAATTAAAATTATATTATATGTAACCGAGTTATTATAATATGGCTTTTAACTTATTAAGGGATATAAATAATTCCATAAATGTGGAAAAATAAAGGAATGTTCAGATCAATGCAGGGCCTATAGTGGAGTGTTTCAACTACAAGGAACATGGGAATTATAAAAACCATTGGCGTAAGGCAAATTTGGTTGTAGGAAATCAAGAATAAAATCCAATGAAACAAGTAAGTGAATATGTTATCAATGTTATTGAGGTGGAGCCCGAAAATGATGTGGTGATATGTATATTGATTATTCATTTGATAATAGTGAATATTCGTTTTTATTATGGTTCCAGACATTCTTTCATATATTGAATGTTTAATAGAAATATTCAAACAACACCTCGAAATATGGAGGTTAAGTTATCTATGATAACAAAGAAATGGGGAAATTATTTCATCCAACGTATGTAACTCCTCCTTGGTTAATGTTTATGGATTGAACCTCCCATAAAATCTTTTCATACATACATTGGTGGAGTTTGCTCATATTTTTGGCATGGATGGTCTATTTTTATACAAATACAACATCAAGTTTCATGAAAGTGAGATCACTTTTCAAAACCCAAGCATCCTCCAAATATTTATAAGTGTGTGGAGGAAGTTGAAACTCATTTAAAATCATGATCTCAACTACAGATATTATTACCTTATGACCAAGAATATCAAGATCAAATGATTGGGAAAAATGAGAAAATCATTATTGAAGACATTCCAATTGGGTTTGACTATACTGATGTGTTCCCTAAACAACTTACTTCTCTTACTCCATATCATGAGGCCAATTTCTCAATTGATCTTATTCCATGATCCATGCCTATATCAAATACACCATATAGAATTACCACTATTAAGAATGAATAACTAAATAATTAGTTATAAGAGAGTCTAGACAAGTATTTTATATTCCCATGCACTTCATTGTGGGTGCACCAGTCCTCTTTGTTAAAAAGAAGAGTGGATCAATGTGTCTTAACATAGATTATAATTATCTCAATAAAATCACCATAAATAGCTGTTATTATAGTTAAAATTTCTTGAAATACATGTTTATTATATAATTTTAGATGAATATTCACTACATTACAAAATTACATGCTTGGAGACAATAATAGTTTAATATATTTGGAAATATGAAAAAATAATATTCTATCCAGGTGAAAGATCTTCAACATATCTTATAATGATCTCCACCTTTATTACTTCTACCTAAAACCATTATTAATAATTGAGGAAAGGAAACATAAGAAATGGGTGAGGTCATAGGCTCAATAAGGGTAAATAAAGGAAATGTGTATGCATAACATGATCAAAAGGGTTTGGAACTTGAAAATAAAAGTTTCATATAAAAGAAATAATATTAGAGATCATAATATATATTGGAAGTTCATAAGAAATGAATCACAAGGAAATAGATAGCATAAGGCATGAAACCATAACATTGGAAAAAAATGTAATTTTTCTAGACACATAAGGATTTATAATCATTTCTATAATTATGAAGCCATTGATTCTGAGACCATATTAGTGGAAAAAGTCCTTTACTAAATCAAGTTCACAACCCATTCTATACCTATAATACTGAACCTAGTTCACCCCTCATTCCAGCCCTATATTACCAAACTGAGTTAACCCCCTCTTCCATCCTTGTATTACTGAACGAAGTTCATTTCCCATTCCAGTCCTATATTACTAAACCGAGTTCATTTCTCATTCCATCCATGTTTTATCTTATGACATATAAATTTTTACTCAATGCATTGGAGGAAGATATAGGTCCCACATATCTCGTAATGAAATCATGCATACTTGTTCCACAAAACAAAAAACAATCATATCATAGACAATATAATGAAATGGGAATCATAAACATGTAAACATATCATAACCTGTGGAAAAGAATACATGTTTCGTAATAAAAATCATAACCTTTGAAAGAGAAACAAATTTTATAAACATATTACCCAGTGAAAGAGAAATATGTTTCATAAAAACCATGACATTAAGAATAATCCATTTATAGAATTAATATTAATGGAACTTTTATATCATTTCTTATAAGATCACGAGTATCATCAATAGATTTCATCTTATATGGAAAATAATTTTGAAATGTCTTTCAAAAAAGTCACTTGAGGAAAATATCCTTTCAAATTCAATAAAGTATTTTCAATACATAAAACCATTTGAGAATCATTTTTTTGAAAATACATTGAAAACTGATACAGAATACATGAAATTATCTTCAAAACCATTTTATATAGAAACCTATAAAATAAGATACAAAATAATTTCAAAAACTTTTTATTTGAAAATTATTTGGAAATAGATAAAGAAATATTGATAATGTTTTTCAAATAATTTCTTAGAATATACTTTTAAAACATGTAAGGAAAGGTTAAAAATGTGTTGAAAACTTTTTTACATGAAAACACATGAAAGGAGTTTGAAATTTATTTGAAAATAATTTCATTGAAAATAACTTTAAGACATAAAATGAAATGTTGAAAATGTTTTGAATTTTTTTACATGAAAACATATTAAAATAGGTTTCAAATATTTTGAAAACCATTTCTTTATTTTTTTTTAAAAAAACTTATAAATAATGCTTGAAAACATTTGGAAAAGAAATTTCTGTGAAAAATTATAAAAGAAGGTTGAAAACATTTTGAAAATAATTTTCCCTGAAAAACACTTTTAAAAAAATTTTCTTAAAAATTAACCTTTTAAAAATGTAATGGAAGCTCCAAATAAATGACTGCGGTAAATCTGTACAAGTCATACGAGGTAAAAAATATTTTTTTTCACAAAACAAAGTTTAGAAAAATGTTTTGTTTAAAAAGAGATAATAAGATTACATTAAATATGTTGGAAAAATAAAAAAGATAAAAATTTATTTTAAATAATAAATGATATTGGTATAATGTTCATGGAAACCCTTTTTTGAAAACATGGATTTGAAGAAACATATTCTTCCGACTGAAGGTAGGAAAAAGTAGGTCATTCTTAAAAAAATTCAAAACTATATTATATACTAATGAGTGGAAGAAATGGTACTAATATATGAAAAATAATTAATAACTATAGGATAAAAAAAATCATGTATGTTCTTGAGATATGGATCGTAATATTTTATCAAAGGAAGCAAAAACATAAACAATCTTGAAAAGCGGTGAGATTGTCTCAATATACTTTTATAACTTGTAACATGGGATTATTCTATAAATACTAGAAAATAAAATTAAATGAATCCTATTATATCCTGAAAATAATGATATTCATGATATATCATGTAAAATATATTTATATACACATCAAAATGAATTTAGGTCTATAACAAAACATGACAATCAATGAATGAAAATTGGGACAAAACTATTTTACCGATTTGGAAACTTTTAAAACATAAAACCCATGAAATAAAGGTAATATAATTGATATTTAAATGACCATAAATTTAAATATAATAAAAATTGAGAACATCCATGTGCATTATACACACCACACAAAAGGAATGGCTGGTGAATAAAGCATGTATCTCAAGAAAATAAAAAGTGAGATGAAATCCTTTTCCCTTGTGTCTTGAATCTCGTCATACTCCTTAGAAAAACATTTATAATAAATATAAATTTATTGAAAATATTTTAAAAAACCATATTCTTGTATCTAATACAATATAAGGTTTTATTATTCCCTTATATTACCCTCTTCTTAACCATCCTCTATTAAGGATTCACTTCGGGCAATATTCAATTTGTTTTTCGTATGTGTCTTAATTGGTTATATTGTTTTAAATTATAATTATATAATTATTCCAGAATTTAAACCATTTTATAAAGAAAATTCATATCTAGAAGATGTGTATTATAATAATCTATATAATATAGTAGTATGAAATGGAATGTTGCATTCATGGAGATGGTAAGCCATACGTACACATGGATGTGTTTTTATTTTTATTATTGTATTGAAGGAATGAAATTAGATGATATATATATATATATCATTGTTATAGTTGAATTATTATATGATAAATATAATATAAGATCACTGAATGCATCCTTAATACATTCCGTGTAGTGTGTGAACAAATCACATTTCCTTGAGGGGTGGTAGTCCACACTTCCTCAAACGAAGTTATCATATTATCAATAAATGAAATGTAAAAATATTTGAGTTTTAAAATGAATAAATAATTTTAATGAAATAATAAAAATATTATATTACATATTTAAATATATTATTCATCATAATGTTCACAATGAGAGGCGGTAATAAAATTGAACAATCATCGTTTAGGTAGGTGGTATTTATCCCTATACTTAAACAGAATGTTCGTTACCCATTAAATGTAGGTGTGAATAAATATAGGTAAAAAACTAGCATAAAAAAATTCTACTATCTTTATGTTACTTATTTTTTATAAAATCATATAGTAAAGATAAAGGGGGGGGGGGAAGGAAAATAAAATAAATGACTTAAGAGAATATGATACCTCTTAATCAGGTAACTCCTTTTGTTATGTTCCAAAAGGCTTCATTGGATTGCATTATACCCAAGGTAAGGATTATTGGAAGAAGTGAGAGATGTTGGGATGTGTTTTGGGTAGTTATTTACCAAAACTAAGATTTTTGTGAGGTGTGGGGTTGTGGGAGAGGTGGTGTCCTTTTATAGGGAAGGAAAATGCCTCACTTGAAATTTTTGAGAACTAGTTTGGTGTACACTTGTTCTTACCTAACGAAAGTAATACCAAACCATCATAAATCATGAATGGAATTCTTATGGATTATATATGGATAGATAATGTGTTATGGAAAAGTGTATAGGTCATTTGGATTCCTATGAATAAGGTTTTGTCCCTAATTACGCTCAATTTGATCTTAATCACTATGATTAATTTGAATTACTTTTACTAATATTTTTGGAATCAAATTAAGATGATATTTGTAGATTATAAATATTATATTGACCACAATTCCTTATGTTGGTTTTTATTAATTCAATTCATAGAATTAGAAAAATTAAGATTAATTTGAATCCCACATATGGTACTAAATTATGGGTTTTTTAAGTACAAGGAGGTTCAAAATTTTATTGAGTTTTTTATATTGAATTTCATAGTGAAATTAATTCTAATGAACAAAATTGTATTAATATAAGTATAATTTATTTTATATAATCTTTAATAAGTTTCTAAATGAAAAGACCATTTTTAATTAAAAAGTAGTATTTTCCACTATACACAGAAAATTGATGTCTCTCAAAAAGATCCCAAAAAATAACCTAAGTTAATTTAATTATTCTAAATTAAAAAATAAATTTAATATTTTCAAAATAAAATTTTTATATGTGTCTATAATTAATTTTATTTATTTCATAGAAGGACATGAAGTGTATTTCATAGTATTTTTAAACATATTAGGGCTTTACCAAATTTATTATTCTTTATTATCAATATGTTTTATTTATGTAAATATGTTATAAAAATATTTTAAACATAGTTATTAATATTTATATCACTATTTTTAATTTATATGTTATAATTATATCATTTAAAAATTATAATAAAATGATGCTTCACAGAGACTTAGTGTTGCGTGTAACGTACGCCAAGTATGTGTTGTGTGTAGTGCAAGCCATGTTGGTCATGCATGTAGCTACAGAAAAAATGGTATTTCATATATTGAAAGCCAAGTAAATTTCATTTGAAATTAATTTTTGACTTTTTGTTTTAATATATATATAAGAAACTATTACAAGTGTCATGTAGAATGAAAAATATAAAAAAGATAAATTAATTTTAAAAAATAATTCACAAAATATAAAGGTGTTACATTCTACCCCCTTAAAATGAATTTCACCCTTGAAATATTTATGGCTTATCAAAGAATTAATACTGGATAGTATCATTCATAGAAACCTACATTGTAAAAATGAATAATAAAAATTCCCCTAAAAGTGAAAGTTGAGACCATAACGGTTACCCAATGTAACATATAACTAGGTTTCCACATATGAGAAAATAGGTTGGAGGTGAAAAACATGGAAATGGATGAAAAATATATCTATCATATTTTTATGGAGTGTTATAGGGAAAATAGTGGGGAGAAATTTAACAATCAGAAAGACATAAATTTTTTATAAACTAAGGAAAGATATTATTCATACGAAAGGGAGGTACTAGGATAAAATATTTGATTTCAAGATCCTTTTCCCTAATGATAATTAATTTTCATGAAAGCATATATTCTTGTATTATTTTTGTACAACCTCACCCTTTGGTTTTCCTTGATCTACTTCCCCTCTTTCCCCAAAAAAGAAGGTGATTTTTGTATTCCAGAAGTAGTAACAAATCATGATATCCATGATATGCCATCTCATCTATGATTTGTTATCATCAAAACCATGTTTTTATGATAGTTTTTCCAATATGTGTAAATCCCCTTTTGATAATATAATTATTTATTCCCACAAATGTTATCCAAAGATTAACATAATCTTTCTATAATTTTAAATCTCATAAACCTTCTGAAAGATTAAATTTAAAATATTTATAGATAAAGTCATGACATCATCTTAAAATTGAACCCCCATATATCAATAAGTACTAATTGTATATCATATTCCAAATGTTTGAATAACCTCAACGTATATTCTCTTGAAACATGGTAATAACATTAATTGATATAAATACTTCTAGAAAATAAGAATGCTTACTTATTCTAAAGATTACTTGATATTTTTCATAAATCCAAAAAAATAATATAAGCTTTATCTATGATATCATAACCCACCTATCAACAAGTACTTACTTAGTTTTCAGGTAATCAGTGCCATCCAATTTACTTATTCCTAATAACATTATATTAACATAAATAACATTTTAAAGGTTACCTTACCTTATTCAAAATAACACATTATCATTAAATCACTTCACGAGGCAGTCTCCAACATTCAACATAAACATGTAAATACTGAGTGAAAACCAAATTAGAACAATCCTTATGTATTTTATCATAAAAATAAATAAATTTTTATTCCAAACAAATTAAAAAATTCATTATTCCACTTCATTATTATGCCATTAACAAGGCTACCTCATCCTATTACACAATACCTCTTTCCTTTCACATTTTTTATAGTGTCTTCATCACCAACAATGTAACCATTTCTCATACCACCCTTCTGATCCTCTTAAGAAGAATTACTATTGGGGAAATTAGTTTCATAATAACCATCTAATATACACTTAAAACACTTAACCATTGATGATGAATTAGGGAGGTCTACATTCTTATTTAGTTTGTTAACTGAACTATTCATTTCCCCCTTGTAGTCACTTTCTTTGTGTCCTTATTTTCTACAGTAATTACATATTATTGTTCCTATAAGACATTCACTTTGGGGATTCTTTATAAATTATTCACACAAAGGAAATTTAATATTATTTCCTCTATGGCCTCCATTACCCAAACTCTCAGCAAAATTTTTCTTTATCATTCTAGGTGAGTCTGAGTGTTGGTTAAGGTACGCATTGTTAATCATGGTTCAGGAAACTTTATTTAGCGTGATCCCAAAAAATTTAACTTTAGTGATCATCCCGATTGAATTCTCATAAAAAATCATCCATCAAATTCAACATTAATATATATTCTTGTTATTCCCACCGTGGAATAAAACCAAAAGCATAGTGTGATCATTACTTATCATAGAATAAAATGACATAGTCACGAATAGATTTAATTATAGTACGCCTAACTCATGACACATTACTTAATATACGATACCCAAGGTTCATCTATAGTTATTAATAGGAAAATCATATTCAAATATTTCTTGATAGTTCACGAATAGTTTGTGAATTCCCAAATTATATCCACCAGATGTGTTGAACCATGTGTATAAAAAGGCCCATTGCAGTGTACCTGATTTCAACAAGTTACAATTAGAACATATTTTCAGAGTTCTTCCGCCTAAGTACATCTATGACATAGCCACATCCACTTTTAGTATCTAGATAGGGATGCATTTCTATGAAACCACTCTCTTAATCCTTTACTAAAACTCCAAAACATTTTATTTAACGTTAACTAATCCTCATACATATCCTTAGAGGAATCCCTAAACATATCCTAGAAATATACATAGGGATATCACTAAAGATTTCTCAACCTAGTTTCCAAAGGGTAACTAAAAATTGCCTTTTAATCCACCATTAGAGACCTAATCTGGACATACATGGATATTACATTATTTTAGATGAATATTCAGTACATTTAAAAAATAAATTCAAGAGGACCGTAATAGTTTAGTGTCTGTGGAAACAAGGAAAAAATATTATATTATGGTGATAGATCTTAAACATCTCCCATAAACATCTCCACATTTATTACTTATACATAAAACCATTATGCATAAACTTGGTAAAGGAAACATTTGAAAGGGGTGAGCTCAGATGCTTGGTAAGGAAAAATAAATGAAATGCATAAGAATAACATGAACAAAAGGGAATGGAACTTCAGAAAGGAATTTGCAGATCATTCCCTATATATTATAGATCATAATAAATATTGGATGTTCATAAGACACTAATCATAAGAAAATAAAGAAGACAAGACATGAAAAATAACATAGGCATAAAACATAAAATTGTATCTACCAAATAAGAATAACTAATTATTTACACAATAGTCGGGGAATTTTTTCCAAGAATATCTTACTGAACAAATTCATTTAATGAATAGGGTTCACACCCCATTCTGGCCCGGTATTACTAAACCAAGTTAACCCCTAGTTCCAACGTTGTATTACTGAACTTATTTCACCCCTTGTTCTGGCCCTGTAGTACTGAACTAAGTTCACACCACATTCCAACCCTGTATTACTGAACCAAGTTCATTTTCTGTTCCATCCCCATGTTACTAAACTGAGTTCATTTCTCTTTAAAAAAAGTTTTATATCATGAGATATAGATCTTTAACCAATGAATTAGAGGGAGATATATTTCCCACCCATCTCATAATGAAATCATAAATACATGTTCCACAAAATCATAAACAATCATATCATAATTCAATGAAATGTGTATCATAAACATGTAAAAATATCATAACATTTTCAAAAATATACATGTTTCATAATCAAAATCATAAACTATGAAGGAAAAATGGATTTCATAAACATAAAACCAATGAAAGTTAAAAAAGTTTCATAAAGACCACAACTTAAAGTATAAACCATTCATTAAAACACTATGAATGGATCCTTTAAATAATTTCATATATGGGCATGAGTAACATAAATGAATGTCATCTTAGATGGAAAATAATTTTAAAATACAATTAAAAAATGTTTCTTAAATAAATTGTGATTTATTATATAAAAATATATTTTTAAAACATAAAACCATATGAGAATCATTTTGTTAGAAAATTCATTGAAAACTTATAAAGAATATAGTTAATAATTATGAAATCATTATTCCATGAAAACATAAAAAATATGATTGAAATCATTTTGAAAACCATTTTCTTTGAAAAAACATTGAGAACATATAAATAAATCATTGAAATATTTTGAAAACCTTTATACTAGAAAACCTATGAAAGGAGTATTAAATAGTTTTGAAAACCATTTCTTTTAAAATACATCGAAAACATACGAGGAATTAATAAAACTTTAATGAGAACCTTTTTACTTGAATACAAATGAAAAGTGCTCTAAAATGATTTTAAAAACATTTCTTGGAAAATAATTTTAAAACCTATAAGAAACATAATAAAAATATTTGGAAAACCTTGTTACTAGAAAAGATGCAAAATTAAATCCAAAATGTTTTGAAAACCATACATTTAAAATACTTGAAAAACCTTTATATAAGTATTGAAAACATTTTAAATTTATTTTCCTTGAACGATTATAAAATAAGGTTGAAAACATTTTGAAAATAATCTTCCCTATAAATAAAGTTTAAAAAATTATCTTGAAAATTATGCTTTTAAAAATGAAAAGGAAACTTAAATGAAATGACGACGGGTTAATCCGTACATGTCATATAGGGTAAAAATGGCATTCCTTTGCATGATTAAATGATAGAAAAATTAAGATTTTGAAAAAAGACCACAAGATTTCTTTTAAGAGATTGGTAAAAGAAAAAAATGGTAAAATATTATTTTAAATATTAAATGATAATGGTACAATACTCTTAGAAAACCTTTTTAGAAATCAAGGTTTTTATGGAATATAGATTTCTGATCTAAGAGAGGGTAATGTCGAGATTTCAAAAAAAAACATTCTTAACTGTATTATTTACCAAAGAGAAGATGAAATGGTAAAAATATATTAAAAAGTTATTAATAACCAGAGGAGAATAAAATTCAGTAATGTTCTTGAGATACGGATCATAATATTTCATCAAAGGAAGAATAAACATAATTAATCTTAAAATGTGATGATATTCTCTCAATAAACTCTTATAACTTTGTAACATGGGATCATACTATACATGTAAGAAATAGGAAATTACATTAATCTTATAATATCATGAAAATAATTAAATTCATGATATATCATGTAAATCTTATTTATATAAACCTCAAAATGAATTTAGGTGTATAACAAAACACGAGTCTCAAAGAAGGAAAATTGAGACAAAACTATTTTACCATTTTGGTATCTTTTGAAACATAAAACCCATGAAATAAGGTAAAAGAATGGATATGTAAATTTATATAAATTTAACTATAATAAAAATTGAATAAATTTATGTGATGTGTACATACCATACAAAAGGAATGGGTGGTGAATAAAGCATGCATCCCATTGAAATAAAAAGTGAGATAAAATCCCCTTACCTTTTGTCTTGACTCTCGTCATACTCATTGAAACTACATGTATAGTACATATAAATTTATTATAGATATTTTACATAAATGTTTTTGATATCAAATACCATATATGGTTTGATTATGATCTAATTTTATGTTCTTATTAAGCATCATTTGTTATGGTTTCACTTTGAGTAATATTCATTTTGTTATTTATATGTCTCTTAATTTGTTATATTGTTGGTATTTATACATATATCATGATTCCATAATGTAAAATATTATAAAAATATCATTTATATCCATTATATTTATGTTATAATAGTCTATAGAATATATTAGTATGAAATTTAATACACCGTTCATGGAAATGGTAAGTCGTACTTATGCATGAATGTTGTTTCTATTTTTATTTTCATATTGAAAGAAATATAGTACATGAAATATATTGTATGTGGTTAGGTCAGATATTTACCAAACATATAAGGGATTTGAGGTGTGAGGATATGGGATATTTGATATCCTTTTACAGGTAATGAAATTGACTCCATAGAAAGTTTTCAAAACAGGATTGGTGGAAACATGTTCTTACTTTTATAAAGTAATAATAAACAAAAATAAATCAATAAATAATGGTGTATGGATGGAATATGGATATAAAATGGGTTTTGGACAAGTTTATAGGTCATTTGGGCCATTATTATTATGGTTTTGTTCTCTAATTAAGATTAATTATACCTTAATCGTTGTGATTAATTTTAATCACTTTTAACAATCTTTTTGGTAAAAAATTAAGATGATATTGTAAGACTATAAATATTGTTCGGATTACAATAGAATATGTTGGTTCTTATAAAAGCAATACATAGAATTAGAAAAATTAATATTAATTCCAATCACTCAAACAAGATAAAATTATAGGTTTTAAAGTAGAATGATGTTAAACAGTTTCATATTTTTTCATATTCAATTTTATAGTGAAATTGATTATAATGAAATAAATTTTCTTTATAGATGTATAATTGACTTATTGTGTCCTTAAAATAAATTATAATTAAAATTTAACATTAATAATTATTTAAATGTAATGAAATATTTTATGTCAAAATCTGTATTTTTCACTATTAATCAAAAAATGACGTGTCTATGAAAAATACAAAAAAATCACCCTAAGCTAATTTCAGTGATCTAAATTTAAAAATGAAATTTATTTTCTAAATTTCAATTTCTATATATGTATAAAATTAAAATTACTATTTTTTCATAAAAGGACATGAAGTGTAGTTCCTAATATTGTTAAACTATAAGGACTATAACAAAAATTATATCTTTCATTACCAAAAGGCTTTATCTATATAAAACCATTATAAAAATATTTTAAATGTATTTATTAATATTAATTTCATTGAGATTAAGAACTACGTTTCAATTATATCATTTAAAAAATTATAATAAAATAATTCTTCACATAAACTCAGTGTTGAGTGTAATGTCTGCCAAGTCGGTGTTGAGTGCAGTGAAAGCGAAGTCGGTGTTATGTACAACACAAGAAAAATTGGTATTTCAGGTAGTGTAATCCAAGTAAGTGTTGTGTTAAAGGAATTTTTCACTCAGATTTTTAATATATATATATATAACTATTTCAACTATAACATGAAATGAAAAATATCAAAAATATAAATTAATTCATAAAAAATAATTCAAAAAATATTAGGGTATTACAAGTATCCTATTCCCTAGATTGGTGACTTGTTACATCATCTTCGTGGGGCTAGTTATTTATCTATGTTGGAACTTCGGTTGGGATATCAGTAATTAAAGGTGAAGACAGAAGATATTCCCAATATTTTCTTTTGAATTTGGTATGGATACTTTGAGTTCACTGTGATTCCCTCCCGACTGACTAATTCTACAGAAATAATCATGGAGTTAATGAATATAGTCTTTAGAGATTACTTTTATAAATGTTTGGCAGTCTTTATCGTTTATATTATAATATAATATAATGTAAGGAGGAGTATGTGGGGTTTTTGAATTCTATTTTGATTACTTTGTTATGGGATTATATCTATTCAAAGTATAATAAATGCGGGTTCTTGATGTAGGGAGTGTCATTGTTGGGGAATGTTATCACTAGAAATGGAATATCTGTAGACCATTTCAAGACAAAGTCAATTGATGGGTGGCCTAAACCAACATTTCTAACAACTATCCATAGCTTCCTTTGACTATCTTGTAATTTTCAGAGGATTTTAAAGAACTTATCAAGATTTGAAAACCCACTAAACAAGTTGGGTTGGAAGGGAGAAAAGTTTTTATATGCCATTGAATGTGAATAATTCTTTAAAGTGTTTAAAAATAGTCTTATCACTACACCAGTGCGCGCACTAACGATAAGTGGGAAACTATTTTTAATGTAAAATAATGATTCAAAGAAAGGATATTTACTAATTAAAAATTATAAATTGATATCCTAGACCACATGGATGTTGTAAATTCATAAGAAATAATATCCTACGCATGATTTTGAGTTGGAAGTTGTGATATTTGCATTGAAAATATGGAGTCATTATCTATGTGGGTAAAAGTGTGTGATATATACTAATCATAAGATCCTAAAATTTATATTCACATATAAGGACCTTAATATGATACATTAAATATGATTAGAGCTAATCTATGATTGTGAATTCTCAATCCACTACCATTTAGGTAATGAAAATATGGTGGAAGATGCTCTATGTAAAAAGGATCCTGCAACATTATCAATTTTCAGAGTTGAAAAGGATCAAATCATGTTTTATTTTCAATGAACGAACCTGTGTATATTTAAAGAAGGAACATCATGAATCCTTTCTTAAATTATTTCACAATAATCTCTTATGAAGAAAATAAATGATGCTCGAAGGAATGATGTGGAAATTCGTAAAAGGCTGGAAGCTATCAGAAATGGTAAATCATATTACTTCAAGATTGATGAGGATGGAGTCATAATATTTGTGAAATTAATATGTGTACTATAAAATTTAGAGATAAAGAATGAGATTCTGAATTATGCACATAGCTCAACAATGTCTATTCACACTGGGAGCACCAAGATGTTTTGAGATCACAGATAAAACTATTGTTGGGAAAACATGAAAAAATAGATCATTGAATATACCTCAATTTTCCTGGTATGTTAGCAAGTGAATGATAAAATGAAAATGTTTGAATTCATGATGCAATCATTACCCATACCTCCATGGAAATGGGAAAAAATTACCATGGACATTATCATTGGACATCCAAATAAATCTAGATGAAACAATAATATATGGGTTGTGGTGGATTGTATTACAAATAGAACTCAATTTATCACCATTGGAGAGGACTTATAACTTGATCAACTTGCATGAATATATATTAAGGAAGTGGTAAGGCTATATGGAGTACTAAATTAAATTATATATGATCGAGATCTGAGATTCACAACAATGTTATACAAAGGTCTCCTATATAATCTAAACACTGGGCTGAATATTAGTATGTCCAAGCTTCCTCAATCTAATTTCCAATCTAAGAGGACTATTTTAAAATTGTAAGATATATTGAGGTCATGTTCTATCGACATAAAGTATTGATTGGGCCAACATCAGCCTCAAATTAAGTTCTCATAGAGAAATTATATCCACTCAAGAATCCGATGGGACCCTTATGAACCCCTTTATGGGAAAAGGTGCAGAACGCTGGAGTAATGAGATGAATTTGGTTAACATAAGAAGCTAGGAACTGAAATGGTTGAAGAATTGGTAAAAATGGATAAATCCATTAAGCAGAACCTCAAGGAAACCAAGAGTCGACAAAATATCAGTGATGAAATTCATCGAAGTGACTCGAGTTTAAGGTTGGAGACATAAAATTTCTTTGTATATCTCTAAGGAAGTGGATCATGAGATTTGGTAATATTGGAATGCTGAGTCTCAGGTACATCTGCCCCTTCATGTTTATTGATCATGTTAGAGTTGTGACATATCAACAAACACTTACAACATCTATGTGTCAAGTACACGATGTATTCCACATATCCCTCTTAAAGAAGTACATACCTGATCTCTCACATGTACTGATTTCAGAGATGAAACTATTGGACAACATCCTCTAATATGAAGAGAATTCGGTGAAGATCTTAGAACATAGAGAAAAAGTTATATTAAACAAGACTACTCACCTTGTAAAATTAAAATGGAGATAAAATAAGTACAAAGAGAATATATAGTTACTGGAGGAAGAGAATAAGGAAAACTACCACCACTAGTTTAGTTTATAAAATCAAATTTAAACGGTGAAATTTCATAATGGGTGAAGAACGTAATGACAAAAAAATTTATGAATGAAAATCACATTCTTATAATTATGTTATATCAAATAAATAACATAAAAATAACATAAATAATATAATGAAAACATTATAAATGATGAATGAATGTAATAACAAGTATTTTTATTAGTTACAGAACATATACAAGTGGAATAGTAACTTAACCATCGGAATAGTAATGTGACACTTAGGAATAATAATCATACCATAAAATAGTATCATCATAAATAAATAAATATATAAAACTTATCCATCTTATAAATGAAAATATGACATAATTATATCATAATATAATTAAATAAAAGTTTTAAAAATGTATTATAAAGTATTAATATATTTGTGAAACACAATTTTTTATTATCAATTTTATAATTCTTTAAAGGAAAATTTATTTTAATAAAATATATTATTGAATTATTATTTTGTTTTATTAACAGTATAATATAATTTTATGAGACCTTAATTAATTTTTTGAATTGTTCTAAAATTAGTATAATTATAAAATTTGAATTTTCTATAAATGAATATGATTTTTTAAAATTAAATTTCACATAATTAGAAAATTATTTTCATAAAATGGATTTAATTTTATAATTATAAACATTGATAAATGGTTAGGGGGAATTTTTTATATTTTTCTAAAGTTCTCAAATTTTTAGTGAATAGTAAAACATGATAATTTATGACAAAATGTTAATAATGAATTAGGGAGTCATATATGATTTCTGGCTGATGTAAGGAAAAAATCACGAATTATCCTTTCTTTTTTAAATATTTTTTGTGATAATCCAAAAAATATTCATATTATTGAGCAAAAATAATAAACTAATGAATAATATAATGAAAGAACACCCCTCTCCTCCCATATAAATACCACCCCATAACCACTTCTCATCACACCTCTCAAGTATTGAGCATTGTACAAGTTGTTATAAAATGTCATAAAAATACCCTCTCTCAAGTCCATGAGTCTCTGGTCTCAACGAAAGAAGAAATTCAATCCCCCTAAGGTGGTTCTCAAGGAGAAGGATTCAATATGTAAAATCCTATTTCTTTCCTTTTAATTTCTTTTCATGTTAATTTATTTTCTTATTCTCTCCTCAGCTACCATCATCAAAATGGTATGATAACTATATTAACATAAACATATTATAATTTTATTATGGTAATAGAACAATCCATCATCATCTCTTCCCCTATACGTTTTGTTCCAAATTGAAAATATCATCCGTGGTGTTTTAATTTATCACATTCTAGGACGCCGAGTTTTCAATTTCCATTATAACCTTCATGTATGTTCATAAAAAACATTTATATTTTAAAAAGATTATAATATATTTATTACAACCGATTTAATGTTTTGGAACCATTTTATATACATAATATTAATTAATAAAACAAAACTTGTTTGTGATGATCGAAATACCATAAAATAATCGAAACGATTATCACTAGAATCTTCTCTAATGAGTCATACTCATCCAAAATTTGAAAATTTCTTATATAATAATTTAATCTTATTCATGTTAATTAACAACATATAACTTAAATTATGGAAAACCATCCTCATTATAAAAGATTTTTCGTTCACATATACAAGTTCACCGATCATGAAAACTAAGGAAACCAACATTCCTGAATGATGAAATTAAATCTGATAACCTATCAAAAGGCCATTAATGATCTTAATAAAATTTTAATATAAAAATAACACTATAAAAGGTTATGAATTAATTAATTAAATGATTTAATTTTATTATATAGAACATTAAGATCAAGTGAAGAACTATTTCATACATAAGGCATGTGATTCTTTCCAAACCTCAATTTTTTTCCTTTGGGTTTCTCCTTCTCTCTATTTACCCAAATTAAATGACTATTTATTTTTTATACCACATATAACTTATGTTTATATCTTCCACAATCATGCATCCATATCATATCATCCTTCTTTGATGTTGAAATACATGTTTTAAAATTTTTTATTCTTAATTATTCTTTATAAGGAAGCGCAATTAAATGGAAATTCCAGACTTCATACCCAATTTCATGTGAAATCCATAATCTATTTTAAAGCACAATTATTATTTAAAAAAATACAAATTTAATCATGAAAAAATATTCTGATTCATTTCTACTTTTATTAAAAGAAATATTTGTTTTCCACCTTAAATTATTTTTAATATTTTTCTTAAACTGCAATAAAATGTTTCATTTCTAATGTCTCATAATCACCATTTTTAGATGTTTTACCTTATATTTAATGTCACTTATCATTATCTAAGCCTATTGTTTCTTATGAATATTCATTTATGATTTAAGTCTTTTAATCAATGGACATCGTTACAATATTCACTTTTTTAATCATTTTGACTTGATTGTGATACCCAATACTTTCCATTGGTAACACTAGTGTTTATGATTGATTACTTATGTATGATTATCCAGGTGGAACATATACTCATGAACATGTTATTTTGGGTTCACCCAAATAGAAATAAAATTTATTGAGTAATGTTTAGTCTCATGAGACGTCATATGAAATGGTTTTGGTGGTTAACCTGGACTCACACTCCATGTGCAATGGTCTTGGTGGTTAGCCTTAACTTCTGATCCAAGTTTAATGTTCTTGGTGGTTAGCATTGATTTTTTATCCATGTACAATAAAAAAAATACTCGTGATTTTTTCATGTTTTATGTTGCTTCCATGTTACTGTGATTCCAGGATTTCATGATACCATGTTATAAATGATTTGATTTCATATATTTAATCATGTTTCATGCCTTTTTATGTCATCATGTTATGCCTTATAACCCATATACTGTAATTTATTCCCATAATGACCTTTTTATATCATCCAATTGATCATGTATTTTCCATGTTATCTTATACAGATATAAGGGATCAAAGGATGTTTTGATCTCTATAATAATATTAATGAAATGATTTTTTTTTTATTTTTGGTTTCATGATTTAAAAATATATGTATAATATTCTAAAGACAATATAATTTATAATACTTGGATTGAAATTTTATGGTTATTATGTTTAAAATCATGTAATTATATGTGTAAAAGGATAGGTCCTATATATAGAAAACCATTTCATTAAGAGAATATTTCCACTGTGATTGACTTGGGAGTGAACATTCACTACTACGAATGTTTGGGGAGTGAACCCAATAGACTATGATAGTATTATCAATGATATTTGGCTACTAATGAAATAATTTTCTATTCATAAATAGATTATATATTCCATTTTATTATTCCAATTATATGAATTCATGGATTATATTATTTGGTTTCTTTAGGATTCTTGTCTTATAAACTACCAAATTTTATTCCGTGACACATGATTATGATATATGACCTACAGGGTATGAATTTAAAATTTTATTTTAATATTTTAATACCATTATGTTCATATTATGATCAAGGGAGAATTGGTATCTCCCTTATTTCACTTAAAGAGTATATGATATAACTTTTTTTTGTTTTCATTTCCATATGTTATAAAAAATGGTAGTAATTATGATATTTCTTACAAGGTTTCTAGTTACGAAGATCTCAGTGGTTTCTAATGTATAAATTTTTTTGAACTAGTTAATTATGTTTCCTTTTTTCCAAAGTCACTAGATTGATATTATTATCTTGTGGATATTTATGTTATGTAATGAATATTTAAAAACTAAGAAGTGTTATCTATATATGAGAAGTATGGGCCTCTATATTTGGTATCAGAGAAATGTTTAGTGATCATTTGAAAACTAGGATGATATAACTTTAGTGAGGTCCTTAGGATAAGACTATATATATGATAACATCATAATGTTTTGATAACAATTATGAATGATCTAATTTAATCCTAAGGTGTCATAAAATATTGTGTTATTATATAGACATCCTATAAATTATTTTTAATGATTATGTGGTTTTCAACTATGATCTTTGTTTCTCACACTATTTTTTTCTATTTTTATTATTGTATATAACCCAAATTATTTGTTTTGATACCAAATTTGATGAAAAAGTCAATTATTTTTATCCTAGGAAACAAAATTTTATTGGATTTGGAATGAAATATCACATTGTTATGTTCCAAAAAATTTCCCAAGATATGAATTTTGTTGAGATTCCAAACCAGAATTAGAGGGAACAATATTCTCTTGATTCCTTTTTGAGGAAAGACCCACCTTCTTTTAGTGGGTATATTATCCAATAGTTGATGAGTAATTTATCAGTACCATTGAAAAGATATATCTTTTATCATATGTTTGGAACATGAGGAAGTGATTCTAGCTATTTATAATTTAAAAGAAGAATAAGTAGATCAATGTTGTAATCTCTGCAAGAACTTGATTAAATAATAATAAACCGAACTTATAGAGTGGGTGGAGTTTAATATATTATTCTTCAATGAGTAATCTCTAAAAAAATTCTAAAAAATGGAGATAGAATTCATTAGGTGAAAATATAAGGGTGATGAATCCATCGGTACCGATGGGGAATCTTTTATATGTCTAGTGAGGTATGATTATGAAATCATCATGAAAACTGAATGTATAGTTGGAAAATTATTCACTAGATTAAAAATGATGTATTTTAAGGGTGTTATACAATAGTAATGTTAGTATCTATGAAAATAAATCCTTAGAGTATATTTGATGTAGGATATGGACATTGGAGTTACCCATCAATATTATAGTTTTGATAATAAAATATAGACAGAATTCAATGAAAATTATAAAAACCAGAGACTGAAGAAAATGAGAATTCCATTTTGATTAAAGTATTGAAGTAAACATGGAGAAAGGTTTCTTATGGAAACTATTAAATAACTGCTGTTTTCAAAGAATGGTCAAATGGTAATCTAATGAATATGTGACAAGAGTAAGTTAGCTATTGATATGAATTGAGAGAATGGATCGCAAAATGAACCAACCATACTTTTGTGTTTTAAATTAAATTAATATTGTAAATTATGACAACTAGTTGCCAAATATAAAGTCTAAAAATGATGATTGATGTGAAAACCCACATGATAACATATAAAAATGATATCTTATGCGATCAATATTTTTTTTGAGGGGTGTGGTAACATCATGGTGAAATTTGGACTTACTATCCACTCGAGAACCTATAATGTATTATTTTTTATATATCTAACAACACTTGTATATCTAATTAATTTTATAAGGGTATCATTATAACACGTAAACAATTAGATATTGGGTTTGAAGGTAAAACACCTAGTTGTTTAACAGTTTCATTTCATGTTTATTATTATTTGACGATTTATGTTTGTGGAAAATTTCTTCGTATAAATATTATTATTCTCCCAAGGTTATGTTAAATGTTATCAGAGTCATGGATTGGAGTTCTGTACATAAATCCCACATCAATTACTATGAATATGATGTCTCGTTTATATTTCAAAGCATTATATGATCATATATCAGTGTGATGATAAATATAAACTTCTAATGGAAATTAAATTCATTATATGAGTGTTTATTCCTATTCAAAAGGAGTTCTTAACTCATATGGTTTGAGAGAATATCAATACCAAAGATATGAATATTTTTTTGGGATTTTGAAAATGTATTTTCAAAATAATTTACTTGTCTTCCACTGAATTACTAAGTTATGTTCTCAAAAAACTCATACCCTGTTCAATTCCTATTTTAATGAATCTATGTAGAATGGACCAGATTGAGTTGAAGGAATTGAAGAAGAAAATTCAAGAGAATATTTAAAGGGATTAATTTGGCCATGTGCATCACCATGGGGTTCGACAATTATTTTTTCTAAGAATAAATATGGATCAATGTGACTTTACATTGATTATCGAGAACCTAAAAAATCACTATCTAGAAAATTATACACTACTCCATATAAATGACTTATTAGATTAAATGTATGGTGTACAATACTTTTCAAATATTTATCTAGGTAATTCATATTATATGTTTAGGTTTATAAAGAAGATATTCCCATAAAAACATTTTATACATAGTATGAACACTATGAATTTTTAGTCTTTCAATTTGGTGTTAATAATGCCCCCAAAATTTTATGGATTTAAGTAATTGATCATTTAGTGATTAACTGGATCATTTTTTGGTTGTATTTAAATATGAAATTCTTATATATTAAAAGTGTAAGGAAGAGAATAATGATCAATAGGGAAATGTACCAAAAACCATATGTAAGGTGAAGTTTTATGTAATGATTACCAATTTGGAATTATGGATTTGGAATGTTTGTTTCATGGGTTTGATAATCTAAATGTAGGTAATATAAGTAGATACATTGAAGACTGATGTAATTGAATGTTGGGATAGACCAACCATTGTGATATAAATTCATAGTTTTCTTCTCTTGTTTGGATATTATCGAATTTTTTATTGAATTTCTCATGATATATTAAAATAATCACCATGTTAACTCAAAAGTGATATATATTCCTTTGGATAGATGAATATAAATTAATTTTCAAGGAACTAAAGAGAAATTTAATCAGTTGACCTATGGTTACATTACCCTATTGTTGGGAATGATGTTTAATATAAAATGATGAATCAAAAAATTATTGGTATGTATTTTCAGTCAAAAATATTTTATGATAGATAATGAATCACTCTAATTGATGTTTCATGAGTACAATTACCCAACTCATGATTCAGAGTTAACTGGAGTATTGTTTTTTAAATCATATACAAGAATTATATTTATAAAGAATGATGTTATATATATACTAATTATAAAATATTGATGTATTTTTTTTACAATTAAATAGTTGAATATGCACCATAGAATATGGTTGCAGATAATTAATGATTATTACTAGTCAATACATTATGACCATGGGAAATAAAATAATGCGGATGATGCTCTTAGACAAAAGCCTAATTCTATATTTTCTTTGATGCAGATCAAAAAAAATATTTATATATTTATAAATGATAGATATTAAAATATTAAAGGATGTGTTAAAATCATATCTTTTACAAATGAGTGGTTAACCATATATCCATGTGATGATTAAATGTATGTAGAAGAAAGCTATGGAACTACAAAATAAGGTGAGAAATCCCACTAAGTTTAACCTTAATTATGATGACATGATAAGTTTTAGGAATCGTGTCTCTGTTCTATCTATACTTTATTTTAACAAGAAGTTGATGGATTTGGAATATAATCCACCATTATTTATTCATTTGGGAATTATAGAGATGTACTGAGATATGAAAGAGTATTTTTGGTGGAGAAAATGAAAATAGATTTTTTTTGATTATATATCATGATGCTTGGTATGTTATAAAATTAAGGCTGAGCGAAAAAAGTCTAAGGGAATATTACAACCATTACCTATACCTGAATGGAAATGGGAAAACATATCTATGGACATTGTCATTATGATCTATAAAAAATAAAAAATTGAAATAATGATATATTGGTTATAGTTGATCACTATGTGAATTAAATAAAATTAATTTCCATTAGAGAATATTTCTATATAGATTAGCTATGCATAATATATATTAAGAGTGTGGTAAGCTTGTATAGACTACCACATTCTATATTTTCTGATTGAGATATGAGGTTTACCTCAACATTATAGGAAAGTTATCAACCATCTCTTGATATATAGATGAGATTATATACAATATATTATCCTCATAATGATGATCATCCTAAAATAAATGTTCAAACCCTGGAGGATATATTGAGTACCTTTTCTATTAATTTCATAGGTTTTTGGGAGTAGCACCTTCCTCTAGTTGAGTTTCATAAAACAATAACATCACTAGAGTATTAATATGGACCCCTATAAATCCATATATGGAAGAGAGTGTAAAAATCCAATATATTCAGATAATATTAGAGATATAAATAAAATATTTCTTGAGATAACTTAGAAAATTATATTGAATGTTCGATCGATTCAGTTTCACATAAAGAAAGCTCAGAATCAACAAAAAATTTATTTTAATAATCATTATCTTGAATTATAATTTGATGTTAGTGATAATATTTTGAACGAATTTCTCAATGGAATTTGGTTATGAGATTTAGAAAGAATGGAATTATGATCCCCAAGACAGCATCCCTCCTAAGGAAGTACACACCTAATCCATCACATGTAATAAAAAATAGGTTGTACCATTGTAACCAGATATTTATTATGAGGAATAACTAGTATAAATCTCTGATTGTAGAGATAAGGTACTATTGAACAGGACTACCCACATAGTGAAACATCTATAGAGAAATAAAAAATTCAAAGAAGCTTCATGTGATCCAAAGGATATAATGAAACAAATATATACTCATTATTTTTTATTAGAGTGATAAATTTGGATGGAAAAATAATTTTAAGGGTTCTATAATTTACCATCTTAAGATTTTGATGAAACATATTTTAAAAAATGTTTTTATTTTCTTTTATTCCTTGTGTTTCACATGATACCAAGTTTAAAAAAACCATGATATATGATTAAAATATTACTATTTAATGTGATATTTATTACCAAGACATTATATTGGAAGGTAAGATTAGGAATAACTAAACTATGAAAAAAATTGGTTTTACAACTAACTAAAATGAATTCATGTTTATCGATTAATTTGAAAAGAAAATAAATGATATATTTTCTAAAAAACTAATTTTATTCTCATAATATACATTTTTATTAATAAACAAAATTTTTAATTTATATGTAATGCTTATATGGATATATATATTATATGTAATCAAATATTTTAACCTTCATTATTTTTTTACTGACATGGGTTAAGAATAAACCATGTTTTATGCTTAATTTTTTTCCTAATAAAAAGTTTTTATCATGTTTTGCCCATGTTTATACAAATACATTTTTGACACGTATATAAATTGAATTTAATAAAATTTATTTCTTAATTTTAATTAGTATGTTCAAATTTGGAAAATATATATCTTTTATTTTTGGTCAATATGAATAGTAACATTGGTAAAAATTATCATATCGGTAAAGGGTAAATATGGAAACTAAAATATGAAAAAGATGTCATAAGGCCATAAATTTTCATTATAACTCTTATTTGAGGAATTTTTTTCTACCATTATCAACTTATCCTTGAACTGATGTTTTGTATTGGACACTTGACCATTATCCAGGCCTATATAATATTTAAATAAAATATTGTTTAAAATTTTCATCATCTTAGTGTTAAATATACCTTCTATGTTCACATAAGAAAAACATAAAGTAATGAATGAATACAATGGAATATTTTGAGAATAATGAAATTATATTAATTAAATATAATAATTTATAATTTTTATTAACTAAATAATGACCTTAAATTCTTTTCCAAAAAAACAATGCAATATTTCTCCCATCAATAAAAAATATAATAGCTAAATTTTAAATATAAAAATTAATATAATTAGAGTGATTTAAGGTGTTCAAAGAATCCTTCTGCTTAATATGATATATAGGTTTCATTTTTAAAAATTTATATTCTAATTCCAAATTTCACATTTGTTCTTTTAATTCATATTTAATGAGTAGTTTCTAAATGTGAAATAATGATATTTTATGAATATAATACTTTATTAAATAACATAAAAATAATAAAAAATTTAAAATAGGACAAGGGGGATAATAAGTGGTCTAAAGATTCATTCCATGAAAACTTATAGTGCTTTTGGAGCCATTCGTCTTGTAAATGCGTTTAATATATTTTAATATGTTAAGAAAGTCGAAGGGTGACCCTAAACTTATTTATAAGAACACACCACTCCTTTCGCATATTCGTTCCACCTTTTGAATTATATCCCTACTAAACTCTACCAGTTTATCTTATAAACTCAGATATATTCATTATAGATGTGACTTTTCCATGAAATAAAAACCCCAGATCCCCTAATGGTATATCTAAAGGAGTAATTTCAAAGAAAAGGTGATCTCCTTAATCAATAACTTTCTTATTAATTGTTCATTTACCTCCTAAAAAACAATTATATTATTAATAAAATAATAAAATAAGAATCTTAAATGTAATGAAATGTTATTATGATTATGAAACAACCTTTATCTACCATTGTTACAACAAATTAGATCTGAAAACAACGCTCGTATGACATAAAAATTGTCGTCTCCACATAATGATAAAATTCAATTCTTATAAACTTCTTTTATGGATGAAAATTTTTATTGTTTTAATTCATATATATTATAATTATGAAATAAATATATTTATGTAATTGTAAAATAATATCTATTTTCTTCTTTTACTAACTATTGAAAAATGATAATGTCGATCATGCGTATGTGTCGACTACCACCAGCACAAAGTGATTTTTTTTTCATTTCAGTTTTATTTGGATTGTAATAAGGATTTATTTAATGAAAATATTTGAAAAATATAATATAATAATTATTTAAAAAATGTGACTTATTATTTACATTTATTTTGTTCCATCATTCAAAAAATGAAAACAAACTTCAAGTGTACGTACAAACATCCGTCTCAATAAATGGTTTAATTTATTTTTTATATCTATCATTAATAAATAGATATAATGTTGTATGTAAGGAGTATATATGATATTTATATCATTATTTAAATTCTTGAGATTATTTATGCATGATCAAAATTCGAGGACTAAAACAAGAGAAACAAAATGTATATGAAAAACCAATATGATATAACCAAAAACATTAATTTTTAAAAATATGTGTTAAAAAATGGGTGATAAATGGTTATAAATAAATTATATATTGTTCGATATATATTATTATTAATTAATATATTTATAATAATTATCTATTTATTATATTGGATATTCCAATGTGTTTGAAGTAAGTCAGACCCAAGATAATGGATTTTCAACAATTTTTATTTCTGAGAGACACATTTCATATCCACCACAAGTTTATTTTATGTCATATATATACTGACCATGAATTAATTTTATGATGGTTCTTATGGAATTTATGTTTATAGAAATATCCATATAAGGTTATTTAATTACAGATTATTATGATACAAATTTAACCAAAGCGGTATAGGTTTTTCTATTACATTCTCATTTTAATCGGGATTGCTTATGGTTATACTTCAGATGAGAAAATCGTATGTTATATGCCTCAATAAAATCATGAATTTTATTACTCTATTTTTAGTTCATGGAAATACATATTTTCTTATAATTTTCACCACCTTAAGTACTCAAGTGTCCAAAATTATGTTTTTTAATGAAAATAAAGTTTATTTCTCTCTTTAATCAAAAACAATTTTTTATTACATGCCCATGTTTTCTAAAAATGTTTTAATTATTTTTATAATTATTTAGTATTTGATTGAATTCATTTTTACCCATGATTTATTTCTTACAAAATGGTTTAAAATGTATCTTCTTGTTTTTCTAAAATAGGTACTTTTTTACATTTCTATATGAATGTGAATGAAATATTTTATTTTAACATATACGACATGAATATAATTTTATTCTTTCATGAATGATCAATTCATTATATATTACCTTAAATGTTTTTAAGGATATTATAAAACAATATTTCTTCGATATTATTTGGAAAATTATAATATTTTAAACTGTATATTTCGAAGAGAAAATGATAGTTTTATCCTGAAATGTTTGAAGTGGTCATTTAACAAAATTTTCCCTAGAGGATGACATTATTTGATGTTATATAAGACTTAATATTGATATGATCTAATTCTACCAACATTATTCTATATTACTATGTTTTATGTTTATAATTAAGTGATTTTTATGAACCTAGTTTCTTTACCTGGGTTATGCTATGATTCAATATTTACGAATCGCATTTCTTTTCATGGGTTCTGATATGATAAATGTTTTATGAAATTTTGGAGAATTTATATATTATTTTTATTATGTGATGTGTGAGATCAATATCCCCCTCAAATTCATTGGGGGAATATTGATGTATCATGAGTTAAATATGATTAGATTGGGGATTCAAACAAATTTAGTAAGGGAAATTGTCCACAACGATTGTCTTGTGAGTGATACATGAATAATATGATGGTTTGAGGAGTGAACAGAATCCACTATGATTTTACTGGAAATGAAATATGAATAATCAGGAAATGATTTTTTATTCTTATTTGAATTCCAAAATTGAATAGCTTATGATAATTTTATGATTTGATGGATTATTCTCTTTGATTCCTTTATGATTCATGTCTTATAAACTATCAATATTTATCACATGACTTAGGATTATAATCTAAGATTTGTAGGGTATGATGTTTAAATGTTATTATCATCTTATCATACCCTTATATTTATGTCATGCTCACGCTATAAATGGTATCTTCTTTTTTTACCCACACTTAGAATCTGATCTCACCCTTTATTATGTTTCCATTCAATATGTTATGATGAAAGGTGATATGTAATATAGGTCTAAGAATGGAGGTTTTTATAAATAACATAGTAGGAGATGATGTAGATCTTTTACGGACTGGTAGTTTATGTGACAATGTATTTAATGGAAGTAGACCAATATGATTCGGACATTGATCATTGTGTTAGGTGTTGAAAATTCATTAAATAAGATGTGATATCAATGTATGAAATGTATAGGTTGCTATATTTTCCTTCGAAGATGAATCCTTGATCATCAATGCTTATATCCCTCTTCTAGACTAGATAAATGCCTTATATTAGTGAATTAATGGTTTGAATCCTTCCCTTATTTAGATTTATATATCTCTTATACAATTTTCATACACCCCTAAAAATTACGATCTTCTTAACCTTGAATATAAAATTCTCCTTAGACTAACCTGAATCTGTTGAGTAAGTCATTATTCTTATTATTTTTGAGAAAAATATTCTATTTATTTCTATTTATTTCGTTTTCTATTTAGTGAAGTGATCAAAACCTTGTGATTCTATTACCCAATTTAGGGACATTCATTAGTGGTTGGATATATTCCTCTCATAAATATGTAGATTGAATTGTAGATTAGTTATGGTGGTTTACCAATCCTTTTCTCCCATACCGTTAAAGTGTTTCAATATTAAAAATCATGTGTTGGAGTGGGGGATAAATGAATAAGTGTTTTCTATTAACAACTAAAAAAATAAAATGGGTTTATTAAACTAAAACATGATAATTTGTTGTCACTTGATGAATTATGCATCTTTATGATTTTTTATTAGTTATGGATTTTAACCATGCCAATTTGTGATATGTAATATATGACGTGAGATATATTTTATTTTGAACATATATTTCATCATGGTTAAGGGAATATATGAATTTTCTTCACCATTTTTCTTAGGTTTACACACTACCATGATACGAATTAAACTTAGATCGATATCTTGATTTCTATTCATATTATTTTGTGATAGTCAATCCTCATAAGAATACCTCACAAATTTTTAGTTCCATTGAAACCATTAATAGGGTATGCACTATATGATCATAATATTTAAGACATATTGACTTGTTTTTATGATTACTTATTTTTTATTTTACCATGTTAAGGCCTATCATCGATGGTTCCTGAGATTATCTCATGTTAAATTATTTTAAAATAAATAATGATATTTTTAATAAGTTTTATGACTACCATGATATATAGTATGGTTAAAAGGATAATTTTTATTTCTTATTATAATATTTTATTTGTAAATTACTTTATCATAAATAACTGATATATCATTTTTTTAATTTTTTAATATATTATCCTGCTAATACGTTATGATATTGACATGTTTATTATTTTTAGAAGTTTATTTTTATATTAATGTGAAGGAATAATTCTTATTTTTCTTTTTAATTTGCATAAAAGTGTTTTAGATCATATTTGTATTGGTATGGCTTGATACATTTTTACCAAATAAACATAGTTATATTTGAATATAGGTAGTTGTTTCTCTATATAAAGAGAGGTGGATTATATAAAAAAATATTTATTTATATATTCATAAAAATAACACATATATATTCATGTGACTTTTCTATAAGATGATAGGTATCCAATATGAGGATGAATGCATACATATACATAATTACATTTCCTCTCTAGTAAGAGATAGTGGACTCCTGATAGATAAGGATTATACAAAAACAAAAACCAACACCCACATATATGTATCTGTATATCTATTGACATGTGTGTGTATCTTTTTATTTATTATAAACGAAGGTATTTGATAGGCATACCTAGTGTATAATATTATGATGGTGGACATGTACCGCAACATAAATTCTATGAATTTACAGATGAATTATTTACTAATTCATTCTAAACATTTATTAGTATCCAAATATAAAAATATTAAATTACATTACCTTCACTCTGAGAGATGAGTTTTATTTGATCTGAACACATGGTATCATGAAATATAGCTTGGGCGGTTTTGCTACCTCTATCAGGTATGATGTACTTTCACACTACATGTGTTCCTTGGGGATATCTAACGACCTGGCGTCATGTACTCTATGTAAAGGTAAATTCCCTTTACATGAGAAAATATGGTGAAATAAGATATGTGTCTTATATTTATTTACATTATATAGAATGGATTATTCAATGATTATATCAACCCATTTTTTATGTTACATTAAAAAATTTGAATTTAGATACCTCACTTATATATATTAGTTCTTTTATATCATTTTGTTTCGTGAATCTACTACATTGTGTATTTTTTTTGACTATTTCAAATAATTTGTTTTAAATATATATAATTTTGTATTTTCCTACAAAAATATGTTTATATTTAAATATATATATTTTAAATATGTACCGCGAACATATAACTTTCCATCAATGAATTGTTTGATTTATTTACTTAGAGTTTCCATCGGTATATATCATCTCAATTATTTTATCATTTTTTCTATATTTTATATAATAAATGACAAGATAAAATCAATCCCCTCCACTAATTTATAAAACCACATTTTTTAAACATTTGGTGATTGAGATGTTAACATGAGGCATTACAGATGTTTTTCCCTTATATTGTTTTGTTATCCAGTTTAACTAGTTATATGAAGAGTATTATTTAATATAGAACTTGTCTATTAGTTAAATTTTATTAACACAATAATTCATTTATACTTAATAAAAAAAATAGTCTTCTTCCCAATTGTATGTATTCTACCTTCCTGACTCTAGGGGAATGAAATTCTTGAGACTAATAGCCATCTTAGGTACCTGCATGGATTTCCCCACATTGATTTTATTCAAGAGACACACTACTGGAAAACTAACCTTTACCAACGGTTTGGAACCATTGGTATAGGCCTCCAAACCGTTGGTATAGCCTATACCAACGGTTTGGAGAACCGTAGCCAAGTAAGCCGTTGGGATAGGTCTATACCAACGGTTTTCCAAAAACCGTTGGTATAGGTAATATGAAATCTATACCAACGGTAATGGAACCGTTGGTATATAAATTCCAAAAATAAAACATCCATTGTGATTTGATCCCAGGACCCCTCGTTTAAAATTGAACGACTCAACCACTAACCTAACATGACTTTTGTGATCATAATTACATAAATATATATATGTATTCTCATAAATATTTTAAATATTGATTTATATAATGTTCTCGGTACGAAGGTCTGATAAAAAATGAAGGTACCTATACCAACGGTTGTTAAAACCGTTGGTATAGGTCTATACCATCGGTTTTAACAACCGTTGGTATAGGTCTTTGGTTATGATTTTCATTTTGGGAAGGATGTTGAATTTTGGTCCACTTTTCCCAACGGTTTGGCCAAACCGTTGGGAAAAGTGGCATATTTGGGGGCCTTTCCCAACGGTTTGGACAAACCATTGGGATAGGTCTACCTTTCCCAACGGTTTGGCCAAACCGTTGGGACAAGTGGCCAATTTGGGGGCCTTTCCCAATGGTTTGGACAAACCGTTGGGATAGGTCTACCTTTCCCAACGGTTTGGCCAAACCGTTGGAAAAATTGGCCAATTTGGGGTCTTTCCCAACGGTTTGGCCAAACCATTGGGAAAGGGGACCTATACCAACGGTTTTTGAAAACCGTTGGTATAGAAGTGTTGGGAAAGATCTAATTTCCAGTAGTGACAACAATTACTCCCTAAAATGAAAAATTGTGGAATTTATTGAGTCTCTTAAATAGTTTATGGGGGATTAACAGTGATATTTGTTTGGAAAATGTTTTAAAAATCATTCAATATACATGAGAAACTAAATTTACTCTTATTCTATCACAAATTATATATATATATAATCTATAAAACAATCTATTATTATTTTTTGAGTATAAATAATGTATTTAAACACATTACAACATGATATTTTAGATTAGAATAAATTCATTAAAATTTTATGTTTTACTAAATTTTATACATCCCCATTTCTAGGAATGTTTTTGAATAAAATATATTTTTCTGGACAGATGAAATACTAATTTATCATATAGGTGGTCATAAATATCCACATGAGGATATATAAAATCTTTAAAGTAAAAAATAAATCTACGTTTAAACTAAGAATGTTATATCTAGAATATCATAAAACAAATTTTGGATGGAAGAATACATGTGTCCCAAGAGCATATTTATAAAATCTACTAGAAAAAGCTAATCAATTTTTAAAATTGAAATTTTTTTTATTCCATAAGATGGAATTCAGTTTCACTATAATGGTGTGTAGAACTATAAGAATCATATATACATTTTGAGATATAATGTAGCAGTTTTATCTAGGACTATTGCAACCACATATGATATTTGTAGATATAACCATAGTCTATTTTTCTATAAATAGGATACTAACTCAAATAAGAGGATTATTTTTCATCAATGTGTATCAAGAGTCGTTGAAAATATTTTTGTAAAATCTTTTTACTCTAAGTGAAATTTATTATGTGAATTTTAGATTATTTTTCTTAAGAAATCCATTTTTGGAATATTTATAATTTTTTTGAGAACTTTTGTGTATTTTTATTTTCTGATTGATGGGTTTTGAGGATAGAAAGATAGGGGAATTTCTGATATAGATGATTTATTGATTCTGGTGATATGATGACTAATTTGTGACAACATTCAATATCAATGGTTTCCCAAATTACGGGGAACATAATTTATCATTTAGGTGAGACCATGTATACCCAACACTAGTGTTTTTGTTTCATATAATATGTCAAGATAATGTGTAGAATATTTTATAAACTTTTGTAAAATTTTATTATATTTTTTATAAATACTAGTTTATATTTTTTTATATTTTTTATTATGTTCATCTATTTTTAGGAATGATTTAAATTTAATATAAATATATATTATACATAGAAGATTATAATTTATTAGATTGTAAAATTAAATTTATATTATTCAATAGACTTTTTTTGACAACCAATATTAAAAGGTCTTTTAAACATTATGTTATATTGTATAGACAAGAATTCACCCAATTTTTTAATTATGGTAATCTAACATTCCTAAATTTGGTATTAGAGTAGGTTCTAAAGATTTTGAAAGATTAATTTTTTTATAATCGTTTTAGAACTATTTTTAAAAATTGTTTTATAAACCATTACACTAACGTGTTTTTATAAAACATTATTTCCTATTTTATTAGATGTCATGTTTTAACATTGGAACATCAGAAACTATAAATCCAAGACGACTACATGTTTTTATGTTGATGATTATGAGTACAATAGAGATCATGTGAATGATTTTATAATCAACAATGGAGTTGATAAATTTTCAATGATTACTAGAAATTATGAAATTCTAGGAGAATATGCCTTAGAAAATTTCCTCTCGTAAATATGAGAACAATATATTAAATAATTTGTAATTTACTCTCATTGTGATAATGAAATTTATTTATACGAGGAGAACTATCCATAAGGCTCAACTTCAAATTTTTAATATTCCACCAATTTAATATACTAGAAATATACATTAGATATTTATGAAAATTTTTAATATAAAAAAATCTTTCACTGATAAATATCTGAGTGAAGAAATTTTGGATCGAAATATCATTGAGATTATTCTTGGAGAATGGGAATATAAAAGAACAGATCTCGATGAGACTAAGAAAAATTAAAAGTTAAACATAAATTATCTAATCATAACTCTCATTCGATATGAGGGTATCTTGAAGATACATAATATAAATATTAAAATAGAAAAATTTATGTTTCTCTTTTACTTCTACATCATTTGTTTCTATGAAATTAAACTATGATGATTTTTTTATATTTGTTTTAAAATTAAAAATTTGAAGATTGATATTAAAAGATGTACATCAAATGAAATTAAAAATGAATTATCCCAATTGTTTTAGATAATATGTGTAATATATCAAAAGAATGATTTTTGGTACAAGAATAAGAAAAATATTAAGGAATTTAATGAGAAGAAGTATTTTTCTGAAATGATTTGTCATGAATAAAAAAATCCTGGCCACATTTAGATATATTATCATATATATTAATATAATTATTATAAGGATAGTAATATGAATATGTTATTAAAGTATAAAAGTAAGAATAATTTAAAATATTCATAAACGTAGAATGATAGTAGTAGAGATTGATCTTATGATATTTCTTTTAATACTAAAAATGAATATCAATTGAATAGTGGTTCCTTTTATATAATTTCAAAAAACCAGAAATTATTCATTGATAAGATATCTACTAAACCCTTAACTAATTGTATGTCGAAAAAAATTAATCCCAACTCAGATAATGAATTTAATTTAACATCCCCAGATGAAGAATATACCTAATCTAATTAAGATAATACTTAAACTAGCCTCAATTAAGTTTCTAGGTTTACCAATTTTCTATAAAATCAATATTTTAATGTTATAATGAAACTATATGATTCCATGAAAAATAATTACAATGAAAAATTAATTTTTATACTTGCATTAGAGAGTTCAAATACTATATTATAATTAGAAAAGAATTATATTTCTATGAAAACAAATGAGGATTACTATATAGTTACAAATATAAAATAAGAAAAATTAGTCTAAAGAATATTTTATCAAATTTTAATTATGGGATGGAATTTTTTAAAAACATTATAGGAAAATTTAAACTCCGAGATATACTTATGGGACTAAATTTACTCACGAAAACCCCCATTTTCAAAATAATTAATATGTTTTTCAAAATTATCATTTTCTGTACCAAATTTAAATGTAGAGGACATTAGAAGAACTAAATTTTCTCTAAATAAATTTTAATTCCTTGGTTTTAATAAATATTATTTTTATATTGAAACTTTTTATGCAACATAAAATGGTTTTAAAAATATGGATTTTAAAAATTATTATAACAATGCTGGATAAAAGTATATTTGGGTATAAATATTTTATTTTTGATTATGTAGATAAAATAAAAATAATGCTAATAAAATATACAATTGGTGGAAGGATAGTTCCTAGTACCATCACATGACAATAAATCTGCGACCCCTCAATAAAATTAAAATGATTAAATTTGGAAGATTATCTTTGATAGAAAATACTGAAGGATAAATATATTGTACAAGTAATATTTCTATCATTGGAAAAAATTTATTTATAAATGTTTTAGATGGTGTAATATTTAAGATAACCCTTATAAGAATAAAATAATTATGTGATAAATGATTCCTTTTGAACTTCATGAATAAAAAATATACTATTCATATTTTAGAAGGTAAATTTATACTTCATTCCAAGATAAATTAGAATGTTTACATACAAAACATGTAAGACCATATGAGTCAGGATCTACCATCCCTTAGTAAAATTATAGTTTAATCATGGTATCAGAATATATTTCTAGGACCTTTTATTGAAATAACATTAGAAATAAATTTTTAGAAATAAAAAAAGTTTGAGATCTACTAAAGCATTGGTTTAATTATTCATATTTGTTTACCATTATATCTTTTGAAGGTGAAATAAGTAAAATATTTAGTATATGTGTGAATTTTTAACGTCTGATTATTTAAAGTCTATACATATGGACTTATTTGGTCTTAGAAAATTGGATGTATTGGAGTAAAATATGATTTATATGTTTTAGTTGATGACTACACTTGATATAAATGGGTTTATTTTCTAAAAAAAGTTAGAATAATTTTTATATTTTAAAACCCTTGTTTCCCATGTTAAAAATGAGAAAAAAACTTAGGTTACTAATCACAGTTACCATGGTGTGGACATTGTAAATTATCAATTTGAATCCTTTTATAGAAAAAACTTATAATACATAACTTCTCATCTCCTCAAGAAAATCAAAAAAAAATTTTGTGGCGGAAAGAACAAATAAAATTATTTGTGATTTTACATCATCAATATTGAGTGAATAATCAATTTATAAAAACATTTATGTTTAATAAGTTATTAATTACTTCTATAATTTAAATAATTTTTTACAAACAGAATTTATTAATAAATCTTATTTTGAATTCTGGACATGAAGAAATCAAAATAATTCACACAATAGAGTTTTTGGATTACATGTATTCATTATAAATTAAAATTAAAATTTAAATAAATTTTCTCCAAAATATGATGAAGGAATATTTCTTGAAAATTAAAAAAAACTAGTATGGCCTATAGAGTGTTTAATAAAAATACATGTACTCTTCATAAAAAAGTGAACGTTAAATTTAAAAAACCGAACCTTTTTTTCCAATCAACCTCAAAACACATATTCAGCTGCTATTTCAAATATTTATTATCAAATAATGAGAGAAAATTATACTTATGAGTGAGAAATAGAATAGATTAATGTTTTATATCATGAAAAATAAGATATATTATTGTTGAATATATTTATATAAACCCAAGAATTCAGAAACTCTGAAAGATTCATCCCACTGATAATATCATTATTGTTGTAAAACAACTAGTCTAAAGGAGAAGTTCCCTATGAAATGAAATTTAACACTGTTCATTTCAATAACAATTTAAAGCTAACACTCATGATGAGGAATTCAATGACAGTGATTGGATAAAATCATCATAGGTTGAACACATTTAGTTTGATAGGAATCATGTTTCGAATTTGGTTGAACACCCTAATGATACAATTTTAATACGTCTAAAATGTGTTTTATTAACTAAATTTGATGAAAAAATTGTAATATTTTGAAATAAATGTGGAATTATTTAAAAGGGATAAAATAAACCTGAATGAATACATTATGATGAAAAATATAATCCAGTAGATAGACTTTATTCTATTCATATAGCTCTGAAATATGTTGTACTTCAAACATTCATTCTTTTTCAAATATATGTGAAGTGTGATATCCTTAAATGATATATATTGGAGGATGTTTTTGTAGAAAAACCACCTAGTTTTTAAATCATAAAATTTACATATATTTTTTGGACTTTCTATGGAAATTTATGGACATAAAAAATCCCATAGAGCATGATATATTAGAGTAATAAGATTTTTGTTATGAAAATAATTTTTGATGGAAACTGATGATCCGAATTTTTTTATTTAAAATGTTTTTAAGGATACCATTACTATCAAATTTATGTCGATGAAAATATTTTTTACATAATAACTAAATCTATTATAGATTCTTTGTGGGTCTTATGAAATTTGAGTTCTAGATGAGTCTGATGGGTGAAATACCATATTCCCTTGGTTATCAAATTTGTCAAATGACTAGAAGGATATTTTATATATTTACAGATTTATATGAAATATCTTCTCAAAATGTTTGTTTGTGATAATAAAAATTGTATAATTACTCTTATTGAACCCTAACATACATTTTATTTTAATGAATATGGGAAACCAGTTGATCAAAATCTTTTTAGAGTAATGATTGGTAGTTTACTATACATATAAGACATTTGTCCAAATTTTAAATTTTCCATATTATTATATAGTATATATGATGATAATAAACAGTAGACTTATAATAATGATGAAAAAAATATATATTTTATTAGACTGTAATTTTTCCTGATAAAAAATATATAAAAAATAATTTCTTTTAAAAAAAAATCAGGATTTAAGATATTTTATTCATATATTTGATGTAATTTTTTGACTAGTTGATCTAAATTATTGTTTCATCTTGAACTATCAGATCCTATGAAAATGAAGTGTCTCTCTTTTTTGGATATAAATTTTGGTTGTGGGTTATTAATTTCCTACACCAGTTCACTCTATTGTCAGGTCTCATCCCATTTGTTCATCCATACTAACATTGCATTTTTTTCCAACATTATAAAGGTATTACTCAAGTTATATTTCTTATAGAGTTTTCATAAAGTAAATATTTATTGGGAAGCATGATTTGAAAAATATGAATCATTACTGAAAAGTGTAATAATATTTCAAGGATGGGAATCATTATGTGTAGAGAAATAAGAGTTTGACTAACATTATCTATAATTAGTAAGAGTTTTTTTATTCCTCCTTGGAGTATTATAAAGAAGGTGGTTTGAATTTTTTAATGATCCTGTTGATCAAAAACTTTTAGAAGTTAATTATCAAGAAAATTTCAGAATTATATCAAATTAATTTGGAATGAGAATTTAATTTAGATATATACATGTTTAAATTTTTTTTTGGAAATTGTAAAAAGTAAAAGTTTAATTAATTTTTGTTCTATTCAACCTAAAATTTAAGAATGGTTATCCATAGCATTCTAGAAAATAAGATTGTAGAATTCTTGAAGAAAAACATCTTTATCTGAAGAAAATGTGACTCATATACTTTGATAGTTCATTATATTTATGTATTTTATTTTTCATTTTCAATATTATGAAATTTAATATAGTTAAATTTCTATTAAATGTAATTGTGGCAGTGGATTATAGATGCATAAAGGTCCGGATTCTGTTGTATCCAATATTTATCAACAATATGTTTTTAAATTTTATAGTTCTTATGAAAGTCAAGAACAGTCATAATCGAGTAAGCAATAAGATCTATTTTATTCAAGAATAAATTATATATATAATGAAATTGATGTATGATTTAGGTCAAAATATGTTTGTAAAGAAATCAGATAAAGTCACTTTTGAAGAATGAATTGATCAACTCAAATTGATGTTTGAGAAAAGAAAACACGTTGTGGAATTCCTTCTTATTCTGAGGAAAAGATATACATAGATGTTAGATGAAGAATTTACTACTTTTATGATGAAAAATAAAGCTAATAATATTGAAGATCCATTATTTGGGTTGGATAGGGTAGTATTATTAGTGGTTATGGATTTGTTTAAGGTCATGAGGATGAAGAGAAAACAAAGAGGAAGGCTTGGAATGGTGGGGAAAAATTTTCAAAAGTATATATTTAGAAAAACTAATTATATTTAAACAATATTTGAAGAAAGAATAAAGATCAAAGATTATATGACTAATCATATGATGAATATTTTATTGAATCATCTTTAAGGACAACTAGTTTCAATTTTAATTCAACCTATTAAAGTATATAAAAATACAGAAGTTATAGGGGTAGTTTCTCATGATCAACAGAAAAATCCAAATGAATAAACTATAAATTTTTTACTCTGAATGATCTAAAAATTTTCCATTGAAGAAAATACTGAAGAAGAAACCTCATATTCTTGAATATCTTAAATAGTAGTCATATCTTGAAGAACATTCAAAATTTTCTTCATTGTCTTTTTTGGTAAAATATTTCAGACGCGTTTCCTTTGATAACACTAAAGAAAAAAATTCATCAGAAGATGTAAATAAAAAGCATTATTAAGTTTAAAAATATAAAACAATTTTTTGGATGATAGTGATAAAGTTTATGAATGTGAATATTCTGGTGGTTTCATTAACATTTATGACAAATTTTGAGTTATTGTATGTTTTAGATGGTGTTGTTGTCTCTAATAAATCTGGGCCCTCTAGAACACCAGATCCTTCTTTACATATCATCTCACGTTAAAAAATGAATTATAATTAGAATAATTTTATCCAAATAATAGAAAACAAATTTTTTTACCTCACTTATGTAATTAATCATATGGATATTGTTGTGAAAATTTAAACTAGTATTCAATTAGTGTTAAATTACATACAAGGGAATTTAAATTTCATGAAAAATAAAATTTAGTAAACCATATTACTTAATTGGTTATCCGAATTGAATTATACTGTAAATATTTAACATAAAGTTGAAACTCTATAATAAGGAAGGTAAATGGTCTTATTCATTATATTAGAACTACTTATGTTTTTTGAAATATTATGATCAACAAATTGATGGAATTCTATTTCATCAAAAATAGCCTTATTGCAAGAAATGAATGTGATTGGGGATGTATATGAAATATACAAATTAAATGTTTATATACAATTACTTATAATGAATCATGATGATTAATTTTATTTTCTCAGAATCGAGTTTCTAATGTTGGAAAAAAATTTTAATAGTTTGAATAAAGCAGGTGTAGTTTAAGAAGATTGTTAGTGTGAGAGTAGAAATTGTTGGACTCCAGAAGAAGAAGTAACATGTCTAAAAATCAAAAAAGTTTTTATTTAAATTTCCTCACAATGAATGTTCTAAATTTCATGATTTATAAAAATAGATCTGAATTATGAAGTATGAGAATTAAAAGATTTAGGTACTTGAAGAAGAATTTTTGAATTTGGAGTTTTTATTTGAATACATAGAGAAATATTTTCAAGCTATAAAGAATATGAAGATTATTTTAAAGAATATCACCAAGAATTAAGGATATTATTTTAGACACTGGAAGAAGAGGTTACCTGTTTGAACATAAAAATATTTTTTATTAAATATCCTCACAATTAATGTTATAAATTTCATAATTTACAACAAGTGATATTAGTTATGAATAATGAGAATAAAAATATTCAGGTACTTGAAGAAGAAGTTTCAAGGATGGTGTCTTTCTTGGAAGACATATAAAAATATTTACATGGTGTAAAAAAGATGAAATATTAATAATTTTTTTCCAAAAATGTAAATATTTTGAATAAAATAGGTGTAGTTTATCTAATTGATTTTGGTGATAGTAGTAAAGTGTAAACTTTAAAATAATAAGTTATATATCTAAATCTGAAAACATTTTTTTATTAAAGATTCTCACAATGAATGTTCTATATTTCCTTATTTATAACAATATATATTAGGTATGATGGATGAGAATAAAAAAATATGGTACTTGAAGAAGAAGTTTCAAATATGGAGTCTTTCTTGGAAGACATAGAGAAATATTTACAAGGTTTAAGGAAGATGAAGATTATTATCAAGAATATCACCAATAATGAAGTATATTATTTCAATGAACTCTTGAAATTTTGATTAACTCTAATATTTTCATTTATAATTTATTTTCTTAAATTAATTTTCTTCAAACAAATCATGGATGTTTCCAATATCATTGGTTATGTACTTCAATTATTTTCACATGAATGAAATAAAAAATGTTTATAATAATTTTTTATCTAAATAATTTCATTCCATAACATTTTGATAACAATATTTATTTTATATTATTTTCAAAAATAAAAAGGTGGGTGAGTTTTTTAGAACTTTTATAAAGTTAAAGGTACAAATAATCGAAGAAAATGTATAAGAAGATAAAAATTAGAAAATATGTTAAGAAAATAAATCGTAAATGTAGAGACATTGTTTTCCCTTTTAATAATTTTAAATATATATAGAAATTTTTTTAGTGACAAGAAGAAAGATTAAAAATGATTCTGAGGCCTGATGATCCTAGAATTAATATTTCAAAATTATTAAATATATTTTATATCCTGTGTGAATGGTTCTTCAAATATAATGGGATAACTAGTAAACAGAGTCTTAGATTTAAAATAAGAGATCATGGTTGAATGTGGAATATAGGTATTACCAAAGGTTCAACCTGAAGTTATTTGGTGTGGTAGTTTCTTATATATAATTTTTTGGAAGTGTCATTTAATTTAAATTAAATAATTAATTAAATTATTTAATTTAAATAACCTATTCCTAAAATATATATAAGTATTCCATTATGGTGAATAAAAAGGGTTAACTGCACAACCCTTGCACAATTGAGAGAACAATTTCACATTCGTTATTGGAATATTGAGATCAAATGAAAATAAGAATATGGATACAGGTGAATTGATGCGTAATGAACTCAATGACTTCTCTCCTTCCTTGGAAAGTGTGTTCATCGTTAATGGTCAATCTGAATCATTGTAGGACCCATAATATGTGGATTTCATCCCTTTTAATTAAATGATTGATCATGACTGATATTATTTAATTTATCTAAATAAAATTAGAGCCTTTTCATGTGCCCAAAAATCAGATATATATATATATATATATTTGATTAATACTCATGGTTCATGATTCTCACACAAGATTTTCCCAATTTGAATTCATTTTTCAAGAACTCTTGGCTAATGATTGTTATGCCCCTGTTCATGTGATTTCTGACTATTATTCACGTTCCTCATTGTTGTACCATGGGGTACCAAATATACTATTTTTAAGGACTAAGCAGTATCAAACCACTAGATATGTGGCCGATTCATGGGCAGAGAAATAACCAGTGGTTTGGGGATAAATATGGATGCATTGTATGATTTTGGTGATGATTCTTGTAGATCATGGATCCGTCACTGACCAAATATAAAGGGATAAATTCAAGCCAATTATTAACCCACATGAATCATATGAATTTGATTTCTACCCACTGTAGGGGTATAATCGATGACTGGAGCCTCTTTATCCTGATTTCACGTGAATACAAGGAGAAACTCGTAACAGAAGGCATGAATATAGATCTTGGCAATCATATTTGAGATTCTATGAAATTCATAAATAAACGGTGTATATTAAGATGAACATAATCTATATATTACCCTTATAGATGTGATTCTAGGGTTTGGGAAAAGTTAAGGATCACACATAGTTTGTATGGGCCTCAAATTATGTGTACCATCCCAAGTAGACATGCCGTTTGATATAGTCAGATGGGTATGACCGCGTGGAAGAAGAAATTCCCTATATTTCAATAAATGGGAACACAAAGTGTAAAAAACTAGTGTACACAAATATGTATAGGATACACAAGCACATTTGGAAGGACATGGGTGGGACCTTGTAGGGGAGGACATGCTATGTATGAGATTATAGAGATGTAGGTTGGATTACCCGGACATATACAGGAGAATAAGATTGACCGAGTGTGGCAGATATGTGAGATTTAGTCCCTTTAAATTCTATAGAGGTATTCATGGTTAATGGTCTATGTAATAGAATGTCACATCAAAATAGTAAATAGGGTAAACATGTCATGTTGTTCCCCTTACACATAGTGTACCCTCATTTTATGGAAACATCATCCCCTCTTATCTCATTCATTTGGACTCATATTTTGGCCCTTATGAGTCGCTTATCCTAAGTGTTTTTCATTTAAAACATCATGGTCAACTTTATGGAGTATATTTAGATATGATCAATGATATTTTGGGTGTTAAGATTCTTTAGGTGAAAATTGATGATTGACGTGATCATGCATGATCATCAGAGTGTCACTCTCCTACTAAGTAGAGCACGTGCACTTTACCAACTATAAGAGTGGAAACCTCATACAGAGAAAAGGCATGCTTTGTCGACCATTAGAGTGTAACCCTTCTACTAGGAAGATCATGGGTCCTCTATGAACTCTCAGAGCATCTCCCTCCTATAGAGAAAGGGCACGAGTCCTTGACAATTAGAGTGGCACCCTCATGGTAGACATGGAATATGTTATTTATCAACTATCTGAGTGTAAGTATTCTATAGAGACATAGCATGGGTCCTAAACTACTATATTTACACTCTCATACTGGGAAAGGAAGGGGTCCCCTATTTACCATTAGAGTCTAACCCTCTTACTGGGTATCGAATAAATCCTCTCTCTACTATTAGATTGGAACCATCCTACTGGGTAGGGTGTGTGTCCTTTATCGATCATTAGAGTGGAATCATCATATAGATTCATTGCATGGGTCCTCTACCCATTGATTAGAATTATCCTATTATATTAGTTCATGGGTCCTCTAGATATTGATTTTGGACAATGACTATGCATTACAGTAATGAGGTGTGGCTTGATATGGATGTTTCTTTAGACAGAAAAGTGAGATGCTAGGAGTTATTGATATGCATGTTGGAAATGAAAGAAGACACCATTCCTTAGATGTTTTGTTAGATAGTGATACCCTTACTATCCCTTTTGGGTTTATTTCACAATCATATATCCCTATTTCTTAGTTTTTGTTACAGTCTTATAATGGTTTGACTTGTTTATTCCTACTGTATCCCTTACATCTTCCTCTTTATCTATCTGGGAATCCTAATAGGTTTGTATATACTCACCATTTCATGGTATTTTCACAAATCTATCGTGTATGATTTAGATGATGGACTAGTATATGGAAATTACATAGGATCATAGTGGTAAATGCGGAATTTGACCGTGTATAGTGGTTTGGGCTAGAAGATATGGATTCAGTCTCTCTAGGAATTTAATTATCCAATTTTTTGGGTTGGGAAATATTTATGTTTGGGCTTGTATTTTTCCACATTTTCATTTTAGATTACAATTTTGTTCTCTTGTATTGTCTAGATGTTACTACATGTAAGATTATTATTATAGATGTTATTTTATTTTAATTTATTCCTCTTCACATCCGCATGTAGTGGATCGGGTGTATGCGTAAATATTCTTTTAGAAAAGTCATCCCATATTATTTATTCCTTTTATTGTGTGTTTCCTTCCTCTATCATATGGATATAGGCTTTGGGTAGTTACGACTCGAGCCCCATTTGGTCCGGTCAGGACGAATTGTAATCTGAGATGGTTTATTTCATGGGATGGTGTTTGGATTTATCCAATTATGAGGATTACATTGGGAAATAGTGAAAAAGTGTCAAATTTTCTTGATTATGGATTTTAGGCCAGTTAAACCAGTGTTGGTTTATCGACCAATGTATCAATACATGAGTACTCTAACTGCCTATTTGTTGACTCAACATACTGAGATATTAGTCATTTGGAATATTTGTACATGCATCATATAGGATAGAGTCTTTCACTATCCATATGTAGTTATCTCTCAATATATATATATGATCATCTTACTGTATTACATATTGATTAAATTTTCAGGATTCCACCAATAAGGCAGCGAACCAGATTACATATTCCAGACTATGATGATAATCAGATGAGTGATGATGCCTCAATTTGGGTCCATCTCACAAGATCATTTCCCTAAGGGGATTTTTATTTCCCCCAACCTATTGAGTAATAAATCATACCATCTGAGAATGATAAGGATTCTCACATTCTTATTAAACTCTAAATGTTCCACTGCTAATTGTCACTAAAGTTTCGTGATGATTCTGATCCCCAGGCAGTATAGGATTCACCTGAGTCTTTGATCAGAGTTTTGAAACATGTATGAAGCCCAACCAATCATATGGTATCAATCATGAGTTTTTATCATCATATAGTTTTAGTTGGTTCATTTAGTACAAAAAATTGACACACAAATTCTGAGTACACATTGTAGGTTCCAGATAAATGGATAACCCAAGTTTTTTGTTGATCTAGAATCCCTTCTAAGGTGGTTTAGGTCAAGATCGATCATGTAGTTTTGATATCCCACACAAATAAGACCCATTTCAATGATGGTCCTCATGGGGATTCCTCTCTATGATGATTTTGGGCATTTGTACAACTTTGTAATGGATATTTTTTATAATGTATTCCAAATGACAAATAAGTTGGATGATTTCTTCACTAAGATGTGTTCTTATTATGTGATATAAAACTAGAAGGTACATTTAGTGCTGTCTAAATAAGATAGTGTCATGGTATAGAAGATGAGTCACTTTGACTTATATTCTTTGGTTATGTGGGTGTGATGGTGTATTAGAGGAGGCCCTAATTGAGGAGAGAAATTAGGTAAAGGAAAGGATAAGCTCTAGGTATATGTGGATCGTACCAATGATGGTTGATTATAGTTCATGGTATGACCTATATGTCCACTTCTCCAACTAAATTTGTTAGCATAGACTTGAAATTGACATTTTTCTGGGAATATAACCTATTAGAGACTTATAAATACAAGTGGAGGCCCTTTTTCTCACCATCGTGTTCGAGGTTCCTATAGATATGATAAGTTATCACATGTTTCTTCCGATGGAGTGAACTTACTCTCTGAGCAGAGAGAGCCTCACACAACCTACTTCCATAATAGTAGTGAGATACGATGATTTTTTCCTTAGTATGAAGTTGTTTTTAGCCATCCAAACTCATAGGATTCCTACCTATGACTATGGTGGTGCTTTTAGGTTGTGGGATGAAGTCTTTCGCCATAACGAGGAGTGTTCCCAAGACAAAGTTGTTTGAGCTCATTAGTATGATGTTATTGACAATTTTTCTTTTGGCTAGTATTACCCAGGGAGTACTAGTTATTATGAGCTCTCATCTCCATCCAATAATGGTGGGGTATGATGACCAGCAAAATTTACCTCCCCGCTATGAGGAGGAACTCAATATAGACTTGCATGAGGGATAACTAAATGTTTTCACTGTTACATTGGATCACCCCATGAGGATGAAAGAGCTAGTGGTGTGGTTGGAGTATCTATAGAGGTAGGGCTTCGTGAGCTCTAGTGTGTTAACCTGGGTATCCAAATGTTGTTTTCTTGAGAGGTGGATGAGAGATAGAGATGATCTATGGTTTAACATCACAAGAACTATATAACAACTTGAGATTTTTTGAAATACGTTTTTTTCGAATTAATTTATCTTTTTTATATAGTTCATTTCACATGAAACTAGAAACAGATATCTATATATTTATATATATTAAAAAAACTAAGTCAACCATTCCTTTCACAAGACACCAACTTGAATTGAACTTCAGGGAACACTTTCTTGGATTGTGCTACACACAACAACAACTTGAGGTACGTTTCACTAAATATGGACTTTCTACAAAACAACATTTTGTTGTTACAAATATTTAAACGAGTTAGTTATAACCTAGCCACTAAAAAATAATATTATTTAGAGTAATAATGACTTTTAAAATATTTTTGTAACGTTTTTATGTATATAAAACATATTGATAATAAAAAATATTATTTTTTGAGATGTATTTATATGTTTTAAAATACTATTTTCTCAAGGAACTACTTTTCATGTATGTGAAAAAAACATAAATTTATACACATATAGAAATTTACTTTGATAAGGTATACTTAATATTCTAATTTATATTGTAAAAATTAGATTCGGGAGAATATTTCAGAATTTTCTGAGAAACTTCAATTTTTTATGATTATTGGAAAATACTGCATTTTATTTAATAACTGCCTTTTAGTTTAAATAATTATTAATTTTAAAATATCTTATAAATTTTTTAAGGTCAAATTATATCGATTATACATCTATTAATAAAATTTAGGTCATTATAATTAATTTCAAATTGAAAATGAATATAAAAACACAACAAATATTTGATCATTTTTCTACTTTAAAAACCTATTATTTCGTCCCATATGCAGGATTAGGATGAATATTTATTTTTTCCATTTAATTGAATTAGATTTTTAAAAATTGAAGTTAATCATTTAATCAGTATAAGATCTAATTTATAATTATATCATGTTAATATTTTTAGCATTAATATTAGTAAAAGTTATTAAAATTTATCACATCGATTAAGGTCGAATTAAGCTTAATTAGGGACTCAGGCTTAATATTAGGTGACCAAATGACCTATGAACTTCTAGAAAACCCATTTTATGTCGATATTTCGACCACAAAATGTCCCTTATTAATTATGGTTGGTTTAGTATTTCTTTTTTTAGGTAATAACAGGTGTACACCAAACTTGTTTAAAAACATTCCTACTGAGTCATTTTCCCTCCCTGTAAAAAGTCACCACCTCTAAAAATCCATCACTTCCTCTTAGATTCCTTACCATGGCAGAACAAAATCCAAAGAAGACTATTGGTACAAACCAAAAGAAGTTACCAAATTAAGAGGCAACCTTTTCTCTCAGACACCTTTCTTTTAATTTCATTCACCACCACTCCAATATCATTATTTCATTATTGTATAACAACATCATTATATTTTTATACTAGTATTATATTATGATAAGGTTTAGTCCTAAACTTAAACACACATCCATCTAATGGGTAATGAACATACTGTTTTTGTGTATGGAGAACTACCGCCTCACTAAATGATGATTGTTCATTTTTCATTTTCACCTATCATGGTTGAAATTATGATGAAAAAATATTAATATATTCAATATATTATATTTATTATTTTTTATGGTTTTTTATTCTTTTAACAATATATATATCCTTTACTTTTTATTTGGTGTAAATATGATAATTTTATCTAAGGAAGTATGGACTCCTGCCCCATCAATGTGATGTGATTCATTCCCACAATGCATGGAATGTCTTAAGTATGGGTTAAATGAAATTATATGATATATATGATATAATAATTAGACTTTATAATGATATATATATATATTTTATGTACATTATTTCTTTTAAAAAAATAAAAACAGAAATAATGTTCATGTGTATGTACAATTTAAAGTCTCTATGAATGTTGTGGTCTGTTCCATTATTATATATTCTATATATTATTATGATACTAATATAATTAATATAAATGACTTTTATATAATGGTTTACCTTCAGTAAATCGAGATATAATTATAAGTACATATGATCCAACAAATTAAGACCAAATAAAAAATAGGAATATTACCATAAGCGTAATATTAACATGAAATTACAATGTTTTCAAAAATGTTTTCAAATAATTTTTGAAGATACTTTTCAAGGAAAACATATTTAAATTTTTTTATAGTTTATAAATATTTCATTATAAGTTTTCAAAGTTATTTTAAAAGAAACGGTTGTCAAAAAACATCATGCTTATTTGATATGTTTCAAGTAAAAAGGTTATCAAAACATTTTCAAGATTTATATATAAGTTTACAAATTTTTTTCAAACAAACACATTTTTAAAATATTATGAATCCTATTTTTTAAGTTTTCAAGAAAAAATGTTTTCAAATGATTTCATGTTTTCTTTATGTGTTTTCAAGGCATTTTATAAGATAATGGTTTTAAAATGGTTCTAGGAATTAAAAAAAATTATTCAAAGAAGAAAGGATATTTTAATCTTTATTTTTTGAATGTTATTTCAAAATAATTTTTCATCTAATATAAAATATGTTGATGTTACAGATTAACTTATAGTAAATGATCTAATGGTTCCATTCATATTCATTCTATGAATAGGTTATGATTAATGTCATGGTCATTATGAAACATATTTCTCTTTCATTTTTTATATGATTATAAAATTTGTCTCCATTTCATGGGTTATAAGTTTTTGAAATCCATTTCTCGTTCACAAGTTATTCTTTGGATTAAATTATTATGAAAATTTATCTTTTTCTATAGGTTATGATACGATTACATGTTTTTGATACCCATTTCATTTAATGGGTTATGATTTGATTCTTTATGAAATTTTAGAACTTGTAGTATTGAATTCATTATGATATTGGGGGGATCTATATCTCCCACCAAGGAATTGGGTAGTGATAAATATTTTATGATCACAAAGGGTACATGAGAGGGAATCCCAGGATATAAAAAGAGGGAATATGGTGGGATATCCCAAGCCCAAAACAAGATGGTACATAGAAGGGAGTCCTAAGCCCAAAAGAAGAGTGTAAACTTGAGGATATCCCTTTCCTAAATAATAAAGGTAAATGGTGGGACATCCCATGACTGAAACAAGAGGGTAAATGGGTGGGAATCCCAAGGCTAAAATAATAGGATACACATGAAGTAATCCCTAGACTAATTTAGTTAGAGATTTGATTAAACTAAGCCTAACATGTTACAAAGTCCTTGTTAGGCCACATTGACATATGGTTTTTATATACTTATGTTTCTACCAAAATTTCATGTTTTATACCTATTTAATTCTTTCATAATACATGCTATTAATTATTCTAGGATCAATGTATTATAAACTGGCAATATTTTTTATGTTCTATAATATGCAGGGTATGATCTTCAAGTGTTATGCTCAAGTTTCTCACCCGTTTGTTCATGTTATGCTTAACCATTTCCTTTATTTATACATACTAAGAATTCTAACTCACCCATTTGTTATGTTTACTTTCCCAAGGTTCTGAATAATGGTTCTAGGTAGAAGTAATAAAGGTAGAGATATTTATGGGAGATTCTGAAGATCCTTCACTAGGATTGATGATTTTGTTTCCCTGTTTCCAAAGTCACTAAACTATTATGGTCCTCTAGAATGTATTTATATAATGTACTTAAGATTCATTTAAAATGAAAAAATATATGTCTATAATAAGACATGTTCACTATAAACTAGGTGAATATGAGTAATGAGTATCCGCCCCCATGAAATGATGAAACCATTGACCAATTAAATCGAGAGAAGTGGTTCTCAACATTTCAACTCGGGAAGGGTTATCACTGGCTCTTGATTTGTGAAAATTTGGCATACAGTATGTATTCATAGATACACTATGATTGTGTTGACTTGATGGTGATACCTTTTAATGCGATGTATTCCTAACACTATTGAGATACTTGTGAACCGAGTCCTTTAACCTTTCCTAGATCAATTCGATGTAATATTCTTCATTGGTACATGCATGTCATATAAGACTATGTATGGGGACATGAGGCACCTGGGGACTTATTCTCGATGTTATCTAAGAGTACTAGTATCTTGGGGAACTCCTGCAGATTTAGTTCTAATGTTTGGAGGTTTATATAGGACTTGTATAGGATTTAGTCCCCTTTAGATTCCCTAATGTAGAAAGTGAAACTATTTACCTAGATAGATAAGTGATAGAGATACTACGTGGAGTTAAGGTTGTGGCTAACAAGTGACCATTGTTGAGACTACCAGAGGAGGGAGTGGAGGATTTAATATAATATGATTATTCTAGAGCTAGGTTCGACTTTGTTTTGATGTAGATACGGGCAGTTATACCTTGTGGGTCATAGAATTTAGGACCTCATGAGAATAACTACATAACTCATAACCTATATTTAGAAATTGTTGCCTTATTTACGAGGATATGGAGGAATAATCTTCTAGGATATTTATTTATTTTTTACACAAACACTTTGAGTCTCATGTATGTCTTCACACACATAGACTTAAACCTGATATATATGCATTGGTTGGAGTTCTTGTAGGACTATAACTTTAAGATAGACTAATACTCCAGGGAAGGTAAACATGGTGGAAACCCCCCTTATCAGGAAATAATTGGCTCTTTTAGTGCTGGAGGTGTTCGTGTAGTTGGCTTCCATGCAGCTAATTCTATTTGAGGGGGATGGTGCAACATTTCATCAGTTGATGTAATTTACACATCCACTCCTTTGACATGTGTGGGAGTCCCAGTTGGGATACATAAACTATAAGGCCTTAAAGTACTATATATCTTTATGTGATTCATTAAATGTTATTTTCTAATTGAGGGAATCATGTCATCATTTTCCATGGATGGATGGTGGTCCAAATCACATTGCAGGAGGATGTCATGAGGATGTTTCACATATATCATCTGGTTTTTCATATTGGTGTCGGGAAGATGTATGTAGACCTTCAAAAACAATTTTGGTGGGATGGCATGAGATGGAAATTTTTTGATTTCATCTCTCAATGCCTCACCATTGAAAAGGTGAAGTCTGAGAACTAGGTTCTAGTAGGTTTTTTGAAGAATCTCGAGATCTTGGAGTTTAAATGAGATGACATATCCATTGACTTTGTGATAGGTATTCCATAGAAATTGAGAGGGTGTGATTTCATATGGGTGATAGTTTACAGGCTTTTGAATTCAAAAAAAATATTTGATATCAGTGAGTAGTGCTTTTTTGGAGAGTTTGAGCAATTTTTACATATGAGAGATCATTATCCTTGGCGGGGTTCCCAACATTATTATAGCTAACCATTATGTGAAGTTAACGTCATGAATTTGAGAGGCCCCTATTAGGCATACTGAACCCAAATGAGGATGAGTATATATTTTCACCACCATAAATATGGGAAGACTGAGAAAACTCTCTTGGTTCTATAGGATATAATGAGGGATTAGTATTAGAATTCTTATATAACATGGTGGATCAATTTTCATTGGAATATTTTTCATACAATAATTGATACAACTATACTATATCTGTGGTTTCTTTCAAGGCCCTATATATATGACCTTATAGGTAACCCTTTTGGTTTATTGATATAGGATAAACATCTATATAATTGAAATAGATAGTGCATGTGACATTGGAGAATGTCCAAGTAATCTTTTAGCTGATGCAGAAATCCAAGATTAGGAAAACATCTTATGCAGATCGGGGTCATAGGCCCTTGGAGTTTTAGCATAGAGACTACATTATCCTGAGAGTCTCTCCATTATGTGTATTGTGAAGATTAGGTTGGGTAATAATGTTATCCCTAAGGTTAATCAGGACATTTGAGATCCTATAGAGGGTTAGTGAGGATTCCTACTTCCTTGACCTACCCCCAAAGATTGAGTGAGTGCGCATCGTCTTTCATGTATTGTTGTTGAGGAGATACATGCATTATCTGACACATGTTGTTGAATGGAAAATCTAGACATCAAGGATGTTTCCACTTTTATAGTGTTCATGGAGGAGATCAATGATAGGATAGAGAGGACCCATCATGGATAGACCATCCAATTATTTTATGTGTTGTGGAAACATGAGAGAATAAAAAAGTGCTCTTGGGAGAACGAGTGACAAATGCATGCTTATTATTCTAAATTTTTTCATAGATTATTATTTTTGAGAATTAAAAAATTTAATGAGTGAATAAGGTAGAGATAATTTTTTCCTTTTCAATACATTGAAATATATCTAGAAATATTCTCACAGCCATGTGGTAATACTCTGCGTTATTCAGAGGCTTGGTGTTCCCAAAATTAAATTTATAAAATTATTAAATATATTTTATATCACACACATATGGTTTTCATATATAATGTATTAAATCCTAAAAAATTATTAGATTAATAATTTTATATGATATTTGAATATAGAATGTGAGTTCTACCCTAGGTGAAACCTAATGTTTTTCGGTATAGGTTGTTAGGATATACCAATCCTTGGTGGGGGTGTTTAAATTAAATTAATTGATAAATTTATTTGTTTAATTTAAAAATACAAATCCTAAAGTCTATACATGTATTCTATTTTATAAAATATCCAATGTTAGTTTTATATCCCTAAGACCATTGAGAAGAGAATTTCATGATATTTATTCGAGGATTAATATCAGACGACAATGAGCCTTCAGATTCAGATGAATCAAGAAACATAAAAAACAATGAATTATATCCTTTATTGGAGATCATGGTTTTTTACCAAATGTCGATCCGAATTGACATACGAATCATCATATGGGGATATTTTCCATTATTGTTAAATAATTCAACATAATAAATTTTATTTCATGGATTTTCATCAAATTGTATCCATTTCATGTTTCTATGAATCATATATTATTTATCTCTTCAATTAATACTCATTATTCCATGCTTCTCACAACAAATAATACCAATTTGAATTTATTGGTCAAGAATGTTAGGTGAATGATTTTTTCACCATTTTTTATGTTCATTTCCCTAATTAATCTTCACATTCCACATCATTTCTTCATGGGGATGTGATTTGACTTTCACTGGGAGTGACCAATAATGATCAGACCCCCAGATACATGGAAGTTTTCCTTGGCAGTGAATGTATCTTTGATTTGTGGATGGATCAACATGTATCGTAAAATTTTGTGATGATTGAAATGGATCTCGGATTTGGTAGGGACTAAAAAATATGGGAGGCACACGGGGTATATGAAGAACCATCATGGATTAATAGAATATGTTTCATGGGAACCTACGGGCTATAATTGATAATAAGATCCTCTTTCAACCGATTTTGAGTGAATACCAGAACAATATCACAGAAACATTAATAAATCTAGATCACATGGATGGTATACGAGCTTCTATTAAAACTCAGACTACAAAGATTGTATTGGGATGAACACATGTTGTGTAGTACCCCTATTGATGTGGTTCTTGGTTTTTGTAAAAGTTAAGGATCACATACCGTGTGGCTAGGCCCCATGAATATTGGCCCTCCCTGGGTAGACATGCCCTGTGAAAGAGGCACGTAGGTAGGACCCCATACACGAGGACACACAATGTGTCATAATATACATGCTAGGAAAATTTTCAAGTATAGTGTACATAGACATGTCTAGGGTACAAAATCATGACCCAAATGACGTGGGACGGACCCCATGAAGGAGGAAACATCATGTATTGGATTTCATGAGATCATGTTGGATTACACGGACAAACCAAGGGGAATGGGTAGGACCTTGAGTGTTTTAGAAACGTAATGTAGTCCTTATACACACTATGTAGGGATATATGTGTAGTGAGTCATGTTCTAGTGGGGACATAACCAATATATTGGGTGAGACCACATGTTGTGTTGGTCTCCAAACATACTATGTACCATCATTTTTAATTAAACTTCTACATCTCATATCTCCTTCATTTAGACTTGGATTTTTTCCTACGAGTTGCCTATCCTGAGTGTTTTTACACATTTAACAGGATGGTGGCCCTCGTGGAGGGTTTGGAGATAATATGTGAGATTTTATATGATTTACAGTTTTTTCTATTATGCTCTATGATGAATGTTATTGATGGATATCATTATTGTGTAATTTCCTACTAGGAAGGGGATAAATCATGTATCGACTATCAGAGTTGAAAACAACAACAGAGACTAAGAATGGGTCCTTAGAAATTAGAGTATCACCCTCCTACTGGGTAGTTCATGGGTCCTCTATCTAAAATCAGTGTGGAACCCCTCTTTAGATATAGGGTATGGGTCCTTGATCATTAGAGGAGGACCCTCCTAACATGTAGGGAATGGGTCCTCTATCTACAATCAAAGTGTCATTCTCATGTAGAGACTGAAAATGGGTCCTCCATTATTTTGAGTGGAACCCTAGTTCTTGGGTGGTAATGGGTCCTCTATCTACCATTATAGGGGTTCCCTTCTACTAGGAAGGACATGGGTCCTCTATATACTATCACAGTCGCACCCTCCTACAGGGTCAGAAATGAGTCCTCCATCGACCATTAGATTGAAACTCTCCTAGGGAGATATGGAATGAATAATATACCCTTAGAGTGGACACCTCCTATAGTATCAAGGAATGGGTTATATAACTATATATTATTCCCCTTAACATTTCATCATAGTAGTGAGGTGTGTCTTGGCATGGATGTTTGTTTGAAAAAATACGTGAGATGATTTGAATCATTGTTGTACCCTTTGTAACAAATGGAAAACTATTTTCCTAGGATATGAATTGATATATAGATCCCACTTCTCTCTTTTTTTGGTTTATATTATGATCATATATCTCTGTTGATTGTTTTCCTTTCCATTTTTCTCCTCTTATGGGATGCTATATATATTTTGACCGTTTCTCTTACTGATTCCCCATCAGCTTTTGGGTCATCATACTGGGTATGTGTATACTCCCCCCTTTATGGACTTTTCCCACACATGTTTTGTGTTGTAGAGACAATGGATAGGTTGGTAGTGATTATAAATGTGTATATGGATAAATGCTGTATTTGACCACATACAATAGTCTGGGAATGGATATTTGGATCTAGGCTCTGTTATCATTTACCTTTCTAGTTTTAGTCTAATTGTGATATATTTCAAGGTGGGTTTGAATTTTTCCCATTGTTATTTTTAGATTATGATATCACACTCTTTTATTTTCGATAGGTTGTCACATGCATTATTAATACTCTAGATGTTTCACTTTTATATTTTATTCCACTCCACTTCGACATAGAGATGGTTTTGTGTGTGCTTACTGGTACTTTAAGAAAGGGACCCCATATTATTTATTACTTCCATATCTTGTCACCATCTCTTCACCTATGGAGTTGGGATTTGGGTACTTATGGCCCGAGATCCTTTGGGTTGGGTCGTGAAATTAAAAAGGAAAATGATCAGATTTTATGGATCTTAGAGGGTAATTTTTAAACATTATATTTTTTCTCTTTTAAATTTTATTTATTTCTTATTTTAGAGTGGTGATGGTTGTTGAGTTGAAATAATTTCCCTTATCAAATTATAAATTAATTTTGAAAATAATAATACATTTACAAGAAAGTAAATGTTACCATAAATTTTATACTTCTTCAGTTCTAACAATGTTTTTGTAAAAAAACTAATTTTGAAAATATATGAAATAATAATTTATCAGATATGTGATATTAAATATTATGAAAAATATTTAAAAAATCCGTGAAGTCCTAATATAACTATGTAAAATCTGAAAAATTGATATGTAGACTATTAAACAAATCGTTTTTAGATATAAGAAGGCTTGTTTTTTAGATGGATAATTGTTAAATATATTAGACAAAGAAATTATATTTTCCCAGTGAAAAAATTCTTTCCCACATGATAAATTTTCTTAACACTATGAGGTATTATAAAACAATGAGCATTGAAAAAACAGACTAAGCTATAAAGAATGATTTTTTTTCTATATTCGTTTTAACCGCCTCTTAAATTTACACATATGGCCATTGGAGATTTTAAAACATATTTAATATGTCCTCAAGGGTAATTAATATTTTGTATCACTGAATGTCAAGAGTTTCTTTAAAGATTTTGGTAACAACATGTATCTTTGAGTGTTCTTTACTAGAACCTTTTTTGATTATTTTTCTTATAGAATTAGTGAGAGGATTATTTTTATTTTCTTTGATAACATCATAGTTTTGTAACTGTATGTATAATCATTCTAATAAAAGAGGTTTTTGGATAGGAAGAGAGAGGTGTATTTAATTTGGATTATCAAGTGCTTCCAGGGATAAGCTGAGATAGTTTTTTGGATTTTCTTCATCAGAGGTTTCCATTCATATTAAAATGAACTTTATTGTTAGGTGAAACTATAGATAATAAATGTTAGTGTCTATGAATTATTTATCACATAAGTCTAAAGTACATATTCTTTTATAATTTTTTTATTTTTTCCTTTTATTTATTTATAAAATATTAGTTTTCTTGTTTTTAAAATATTTTTTTTTCTAATATGTTACTTATAAGAAATTTTTACATTTCTAATTCATTTTTCCATTTCTTTGATAATTATAAATGATCAAACAATCTAATTTATTATAAAACAGTTAAAGTGTTATTTGGATAACTTTTTGATAGAGGTTTAGTAAATGTTTTGTTTTATTTTATAAAATATAATTATCTCACTCATGTAGTAATTTATTTACCATTATGATCCCATAGGTTCATCTTTGTCATATTTTTAATGAAAAAAATTAATTTGATTTATGGATAATACAATTTTATTTTAGATTTATCTAATTATACTTTTCCTTCATCATTCATTTTCTAGACTCAATATATTAAAATGAATTATTCAAGGATTTTATGTCCCATGAATCAAAGATATGGGTAATAATTGGGTTTATTAATCCAATTTGACTGTTCCATTTTACTAGTATTTAGACGCATCATCAAGTTAGTTTCCATGGAATATTTATATTACTCTAGAAAATAATCTAAAAGAAAAAATATACCCATTTATTTCTCTCCTCAGAATCCAGATTTCATTAATCCTTAGAACCATGATATATATGTGTGATTGGATATGAATGTTTTGTTGAGATTTGGGTGACTACAATATATAAAACATTACCATGTGAGGGGAAGATGATGGTGATACTTATATCCATCCATTGGATGATGATGTGTTGTTTGTTACCATAAAACAATGAAGTTAATATAATGATATGAGATTTCTTTTTGATGAATGAATTACCTAATGATAGTAATATATATTGAGTTTATGAATATTAAATAACATATTGGATATTGGATATTGAAGTTCCCTTAGTTATGTTATGTGATAAAGGAATAATCTAAATAGTGTGAAAGAATTGGGAAAAAACATAGAGTTCAAATTAATAATTGAATGTTTTTTTTATAAATGACCATGTTTCTATAGATCATTTCACATGATAGGAAAAGAAGATTAATTCTATGAAGGATGAAATGATTTTACGTCTCTTATTTCTGTGTTGTTTCTTTTTAATATGTTACAAAATTTATAGAGAAGAAGAGATCAATTACTAGACACCTAAAGAAGGGCATCATGCGTGGACAAGTTATATGGATTATAAATATTATCTAATGTTATATCTCTATGAATTTTAGGAGCTAGTTTTAAATATATAATATGAAATATATTTATATATTATAGTAAATATTTAAAACTATTTTATAAATAATTAATATTACAACATTATATGGAAATATCAAATGGGTGATGATGAATATTGTGATATGAGTTAAAGAAAAAAATGTAACATTTATTGATAAATCATTATTAAGTCATATATAATGATTTTACTTAATGAAATTCTGATTAATTTGAGGTATTTGAACATTTTTAGATGTAATTATCTTTTAAGAATAAATAAATATTGAAAAATAAGTTATTAATTACAAAAATATATTTAGGAATCATTGTATTATGTGTCAAGTTTTTTTTAAATATAATCCATTATAATTTTAGAATAATACGAGTGGTTGAATTTGATTCAATAATTTTCTAATGTTATATTATTTTTCTAAATTATATATATAATAAACATGATTTTTTAGAAACTTTGCAAATAATATTCATAATAGTTGATCAAGATATATTTATAAAATTAAAGATATTACACATAACATATTGTAGTAGTATAAATATGGAAAATGAGTGATAAAGATCTCATAGAAGAAAAATTAGAGAAGTAATGTAATTTTTTAACGATGTTATGTAACATCAAATTAATGATACATAATATATTTGAGAGAATATGTATGAGTAATGTGATATTTCATAGAATACATATGAAATATTTTTAATCATGTTGTTTAAATCTAATGATGTGTAAGAGTAAATTGATAGTTCAAATGGATAATAAAAATTATTTGAATGTTAAAATATAAAAGGTGTGATTGCTCATATATAATGAATAATTTTATTTTTTCAAATACACTATAAGTTCCTTTTTGGATTATATAAAGAAAAGTTTTTTTATATTCAATAGATCACTGATAATGTATATGAGGTCAATTCAATGACCAAATTAATTTTTTACAATTAAAATTTAGAATTGATTTTTTTTGGAATTAAGAGAGAGGAACTTTTAACATTAATTTATAAAAAATTTAAAACATAAGAAGAAACATTACTTGAGTCTAGAGATTTTTTTTCTTGATGGAGATGATCATTCTAACTAGATTAGTGTTTTTTTATTTCAAAGAAATGACTAAAATCAGATCCCCTCTAAATGTGATCCATAATTTCTCTTTTCATATCCAGAAAATACTAATAAAATAACTAGTGCTAGTATGACTGATTGATATAATTACATTGTTTGGTTTGACCACTTCATGTTCCATTGGGTTTTACAGATTTTCTATTGCTATTCTCAGTCTTGAGATAAATATAGGATTATAAATATCTTGATAAGAAATTATTGGGCACACATATCAACCTTTATCTGATTGGAAAATTAGTCTATAAATAGATATAGGGTTAGGGTTTAATTCCAATTAATTTTTCATATTCCCTCAACATTGAATTAATTTCCAACAAAACACACACCATAGAAATTTTAATAATATCATCAGTTATCTTGGGTCATTTGAAAACCTATTAAATAATAAAAAATTATTCTATAGTTTGGTAAATAAATATTTATCCTCAAAAAGAATTTTTATTATCAACCTCCTCAAAATTTGTTGAATTCATTAATAAATATTTCAATAAATATTATTTATTAAATAAATAAGAAATTTTATATTCAGAGTTTGGATAATAAATATTTATTTAATATTTAAGTAATTAATTTTTTAATTTAATAATTAAAATATAAAATATTATAATGCGAATAACATGATATAAAGAAATATAATATATTAAAAAATATTATACAATTACCTTGGAAATAAATACTTATTTAATATTTATTATTAATTAATGGATCTTTTTTAAATGTTACTTTTATTTCGAGACAATAATACTTCATCCATTGTTTGAAAATAAATAAAATTCAACTGATATTAAAGGAAACTTGAATTTTTGTGACCCCCTAGTCTACTTCCTTATTGGAATTATGTGAGATTACCTATTTTCCATGATTACTTTATAGAAATATGTTAATAAATCTGTTGAGGTAGAATATATGTTTCAATAATTATAACAAATATTAATACTCTCTGTCAAAATGATAACCTTTTCATTATATATTATCAAGAGAATTGGACACCCATGTCATCATCTGATAATCTTGATATTTATTTCTTAGGCTATTTGAAGTGAACATATCTACAGACCATAGATATTTAATATGAATGTTCTATCTTAATAAAATTATCAAGAAAACAATATCCATAATTATGGAAGGTAAAATCCCTTCATTTACATATTCTTTAATAAAATATATTTTGTGACACATCCAACATACCCAAATTCATTGTGATCAAATGTAATCAAGATTTATATATACATTAAATTTCAAGAGTCATGTCATGAATTAATTGTAATCTTGAAGACAAAAGAAAATTATATATGCTCATATATAGAAATATTTAATGAAACATAAACATGTCAATTTCTTACAGGCATGTTTGTTCCCATAATATTCAATCTTTGAGAGTACCAAGTAAAATCTTCATGAGATGAAGTCCTATCTACTTAAGAGTACTCACTCTTGACAGTTAACATAAAATATGTCCCACTAAATAAGGATAATCAACAATATAAAAATAATTATGAATATAATTATGTTATGTTGAGGTTTTAATCATAGTAAGGATCATATACTACCATTTCAATGTGATTGATACTTTGAGTCATTATATCATTAAAGGATGTTGAAATTATAAAATATTGTTCCTCACTAATGTTATCATCTCAAATAAGGAAAGAATTATAATATATTGTTCCTCACTAATGTATTGTGCGATATTACCACTTCAATGCATAAACTAGATATCCAACCTTCGTAATTTTTTAAGAATCTATCATTCAATGTACTACAACTTCTCACGTCGTCTTCATGAAAAATTTAGTATACATGAGTTAGATTCATGAGATATAATGTTTAATATAATTTATGTAATATTTTTAACTTCACATAAATCCTTGACACAAATATGACTTGATTCACAAAACCATTATTTTACGAAGCTATTTGACTATGGTAAACACAAGTTAAAGGACTACATATCTTCTTCTTTGTATACTAAGTGGCTTTTGAAATATATTCTTCACAAAACATAAGGTTTTATGGTTCTCTTGTTATATTTTAAAAATAATATCTCTTCTCAAATGATCATTACTCACTCTCTCATCCTTTCGTTTGTTTATATAGGAATGCTCAAAATACCTTTAACTTGAATTTTATTCCACTTTGATCCTCCATTAAATATTCATTATAAATGTTGATATTAAGATTATCTATGGTTTTGGTAGAAAAAATCATTCGTACTCCCATGACGCTAAAAATAACAATATCTTTTCCTTTATAATGAAATCCGCATTTTCATTCTATTTTAATTGTATACTACACAATTTGTAATGCTCAAACCCATCATTTATGAATTAAATGTTGCATAATCATATTATCCATTGTAGTATCATAAAATTTTACAGACCACAGGAATTAAAGATATATAATTAATGCCTGATGTTAGTAAATCTGGTTCCCTTAGTATTTTGAGATAGAATCGATCACCAAATATGGTTATACATTAGATGAATATTGAAAAATTAATTCAATAACATCGGGGTTCCTATTAGTTCGACAGTGGTTGAAGGTGATGCTCAATTTTGTAATGAACCATAATTTTTAATTATTTTTGTTTCATAAAATTGTGTGATATTATATTTTATACTCAACAAAACTATATTTTTTAAATGATGAAGTAGGTATAATTAAATGAGACCGTTGGATTTCGACTACTATATGACCGTTGGTTAATATGACTGTTGGAAGCTAAAATTTTATCGTTACAATTTTTGTCTATAAATACAATTGATCTTGGTAAATTCATATAGAAAGAAGATTCGATGGCCTCATCCAGTAGACTCAGGATGTTCTAAGCCCATCTGATGGAACTTGGGCTGGAGGTAGCACCACTGGGCTTTGCTCTAGACCAAGCTGAAGCTGAACTTTATCATGTGAAGATTGAATGCAATCACCTACTCGAGAAGTTCAAGCTGATTGAGGTAACACTAAGGAAATTTTGGATGATACGCTTCAAGATTCAATCACCCTAGCACACATTACACTTAGGCCCTATGCTAGTGTTATAAGGGGATATGTTACGAGACCTTAGCTGCTTTGTGTAATACTTTGAGATAAATAAAATTGTTATTTCTTCTTATTATAATGTCTGTAAATTTAAAATTTCTGGATAAACCTAGGATGTATATAATTGAGGATTTAAAAAAAAAAAGATATTTAAAAATATTTATGTAAACCTTAAATAATTCATAATGTGTAATGACATTCAACAAATTGTCTTCTACAGTTGTGTCCAGTAAGAAATTTAGAGTCTAATAAGATCGACATATTTTTTGGTGAATGGTAAATTACAAAGAGTAATTTTATGCTTATGAATAGTAATGTGACCAAATGGAATAATAATCTCTCTTAAAAAATTATTATTATAATTTAGACACCCTGATTAGGTAATGTGATTAAATAAAATAATAAAATAATTGTTTCAAAAATTATTATCAAGTAATTGTTTTTTCCGGATAAATAGAATTTAAAAAAAAAAATTAAATTAAAAATATTTAGAAAATTTATTTTTCATAAAATGGAGTTCATTTTTGAATTCATAGCATCAATATTAGGTTAAGGTGAATTTTTGGGATTTTGCGGAAACAATTGAATTTTCGGTGAATAGTAAAAATACAGTTTTGAGTTTCAGGTGTTTAATGGCACCATTAAGGTTGTAATAAATAATTTATCATTATGGTAAACTTATTAATAGTAATATATGGTATGAGGTGTCTCAAGAGGCCAATACCTTGGTCAAATACCATGGGCACGCACATGGTTTTTCTAATACCACTGATACGGTGTCCTTCGAAAATTAATGATTTCCCCCACTTCTCATATATATACCAAGACATTCCCTCATCAATTTCATTACAAATTAATCTTCAAAAAAATTATGGTCTCTTTAACACCCAAGGAGTCCTCCAAAGGAGCCATCAAGCCTCCCAAGGTCCCGACCTTCAAGTGTTCGAAGTTACTCTTCAAGGTAAGGGAACCTTTCACCCTCATCTTTTAAGTCATGACTTTCTTTATGTTATGTATCATAATTCCATTTTACTATGAAGTGGATTGTTCTTCTATATCATTAATAATGTAAATTTCATTTCAAAATTATGAGAGAACCTTTCCACTCTCATCAATTTATTTTCAGAATTTTAAAGTGTTGCCGTCAGGCTGCCGATATTTTTGTAAAAGAAATCGCATCTTCTATTTTAATTCGAGTTTCATTTTCATATAGTATTTCCTTTTAATATCCATAAAATGATCTTATTTATTTTTATTCTATATCTATACTATATAATGAGTTATTTATGAGTTGTTGACTCTTGTCTCCACTCTTTTCAATGTTTTCTAAAACCACGTTATATAGCCATTATGCTGTAGAAATTTCATCGCAAAATTTCTCTCTCTTTCTCTCAAGAAATATTCTTGTTTCATTTATGTGAATCCCCAGAACTATTTAATTTATATGGGTGTTCATAAATACAAAAAAATGATATATTGTATTCTGGTATTGACATACATATAACCATCACTCCCTTTCCATGGGTTATAAATGACATAACTATCCAATTTTAAGAACTTTTAAAATGTCGGGATTTTGAAATGAAACCCATTTCTTTTATTCTCTATGGGTTATTTATGAAATGTTTTATTATGATCTATGTGTCTCACATGATATTAAAGACAAATTAAGGGTGCACCCTGATATATCTCCAATGCATTGGGTAAATAAGTAATATCTGGATATGAGAAGTTTCATGATACCTTATTGAATAACCATGGAAATTGTTATGACACCTCAGGGATAAACCTTGGTGATATGTTCAGTAATGTATAAATAAGATGTTTTAGACACATATTAATGTTATGATTCATGTTCTTTTTATTATGATATTCCTATTCTTCCATTGTACAATCCTGAATGATTTATATCATGTTCTTATAAATATTTCTCAAGATCACATGTCAACTATTTGACTTGTTTTCCTTACTGAGCCTTCTTCTCACCCTTTTCATTGATGTATGTCTCTAGGTTATGAGATGGAATAACTATACATAATACGAGCCTATTATAAAGCCTTAAAAGTGTATTAGAAGGATTTTTTATGTTGTTTTCATGTACTATGTTCCTAATTTCCAAAAAACTATACTTTAAAGATCCTATGTATGTAAAATGTATTGAAAAATTATGTTATAAAAAGGCGGGATGCCAACATTGGTATCAAAGGATAGTTTAGTTATTTATGGAAATTTGGCTTTGAAAACTTTAGGAATAATCCAATAGAAATGTTTAAATATAGAAAATCTTCTTGGTATTTTGGTGAGTATTGAGTAAGTAGTTTATCAAGAAAATACAACCCTGTCTAGATACGACCAGGTAGAGGCGACTCTGGCATAGAGGTTCCTAAAACTGAAAACTCCGACAAGGAGTTTTGGACTTGACCCGGGGTTTCCTGGTACAGGACAACAAGCCTTCCTGCACTCTTGGTTACGACACTCTTAGGGTATATGTTTGGTTAATCATAAGATTTTTATGAATCATTATGAAGTATTTATAGAGAAATGTAACAGTTTAAAGAAGGTTTAAGACATAAAATCCTTTATTGTTAAAATATTCATAAATTAAATGAGGTTATCTCTATGGTTTTATTCTTTTAGAAATGTTGGGAAATAAGAGGAATCGTGAAAATTGTTACCGCAATGGACCATGCACTGACGATCCTCTGATGGAAGCCAGAATAGAAAATTTCATGCGAATGATGGACCAAATGACTGAAGTTATAGGAAATAAATTCAATCAAGTTATGAGAACAATATTATTGTGAAGGGAAAAACATTATATTGAGTCTTTTATGTATCAACGATCTCCAAGCTTTAGTGGATCGACTGACCCATTGATTGCTGATCAGTGGATCAGCTCTATCGAGAAGATATTTTTTGTGCTCCAATGTTCTGACCAAGAGAAGGTTACCCTGGCTGTCTATCGCTTAGAGGGAGAAGCTGGTCAGTGGTGGGAACTGATTAAAAACACATGTCCAAGAGTGGAAGTTGAATCTATGGATTGGTAAGAGTTTAGAGGAATATTATTTAACAAGTATTTACCTTGATCGATGAGAACAAGAATGGTGGTGGAGTTTCTCGAGTTGAATCAGAAGGCGAATGAATCTTTGAGAAGCTACGAGATGAACTTCACAAGGAATTCACATTACTCATCTATCTTTTTCATGGATCTAAATGGTAAGTTTAATAGATTCTTCAGTGGACTAAGGCCACATTTGCGGAATAATCTAGCCAACTAAGACTATGGAAGCTATTAGGCGATCGTACAGAGTTCAATGAAAGTCAAACAAGAGTTCGGTGAGACAGAGTGATCTCATAAATCAAATAAAAAAATTGATCGATGGAGCCCAGATTAGTGAGGAACATTGATCAAAGAAGAGGAGGCAAGTAGGTATAGCGTCCCATGTGTAATAAATGTTGGATGAACCAATCAGGGAACTACCTACTCGGGAGCAGTAATTACTACAAGTGTGGAGGAGAAGGACATATTGTGAGGAATTTTCGTAGTGAGGTGAAACCTCAACTTCCAATCACTAATGACAAGGGTTTGATCATGCAAGGAATACCTAATGTCTAGTGCATTAAGTGTGGACAACATGATAACTTTTCCAATCACTGTGAAAATCCAAGGGAAGTGGAGGGGAAATACCATCAGCCTCAACAAAGGCCAAGGGATCAAGGTCATTCTTTTCGTATCACGAAACTTGAAGTTGAAGCTCCGAATGATGTGGTAGTAGGTATTCTTGTTGTTCTCTTAAATCTAGAAAGTACTTTTTTTGATTCTGTTTCTACACATTCCTTTATTTACACCAAGTTTGCAAGGAATTTAGAATCAACCCCCGACTTTCCAAAAGTAGAGTTATCAGTCAAGACCCCTGGTGGGATTATTCAAGCATTTTCATTTTTTAGAAACTCTAGTATTTACATTAGTGAGCACAATCATATCACAAATATAGTAGTCATTCCCATGCTAGAATTCAACATTATACTAGGGATGGATTGGATCTCAAAGTATAATACTAACATCAAATGCAGATGAAAGGAAATATATGTAGTCTTGAATGGAGAACCTATAGTTATCTTCCAAGGAGAGATATATCAACCAAATATTTTTCTAGAATAACCTCTAATATCCTTTCATAAGAAGTTGATCAATGAAAAATAAGGAAATGATAGTTTGAGGATAGAAAATGTCCCTATTGTCCAAGATTACGTTGACTTATTTCCTGAGGAGTTTCATTGACCACCCCTAGAAAGAGAGGTAGTGTTCTCTATGGAACTCGTACCTGTATCTCATACAATATGAAAGAACCTGTACAGGATGGAAAATGTGGAGATGGGGGAATTAAAGAAACTACTCCAAGATATTTGGTAAAAGTGGTTTATCCGACCGAGTGTGTATCCTTGGGGAGAACATGTTCTCTTTGTGATGAATAAGGATGTATTGATGCAGATATGAATTGATTATAGAAAACAGAATTGGATCACGGTGAAGAAAAAATACCATCTTCCAAGAATTTATGACTTATTTGACCAACTTTGTGGGGCTCAATTATTCTCTAAGATTTATCTTCAATCTGGTTATCATCAATTGAGGGTGAAGAAAGAATATATTCCAAAAACTTCCTTCCTATCAGGATATGGGAATTATGAGTTTGTTGTTATGCCTTTTGGACTGACTAATACACTTGCTATTTTTATGGATTTGATAAATAGAGTCTTTAAGAACTACCTTGATAACTATGTGGTAGTTTTTATTGATGATTTTATAATATATTTCAAATGTCACGAGGATCATGAAGATCATCTAAGGGTTATTTTCAAAACACTATAGAAGGAGAGGATTTTTGGAAAGTTTAGTAAATGTGAATTCTGTTAACAAGAAGTTGCTTTCTTGGGGCACATTGTTACCAATGAAGGAATCACAGTTGACCCTACAAAGAAAAAAGTTACAGATGAGTGGCCTCAGCCTAAAACAATAACTGATATTCTTAGTTTCCTTGGATTAGTGGGATATTATATGAGGTTTGTGAAAAAAATTTCATGACATTATTATCCATTAACCAAGTTAACTAAAAAAGGGGTGAAGTTCATCTGGATGAAGGAGTGTGAGGAACATTACCAAGAGCTGAAGAAGAGATTGGTTACTGCACCCATGTTAACTATGCCCTCAAGTGGAGAACAATTCGTTATTTTTAGCGATGCTTCCTTGAAAGGGATTAGGTGCATCCTCCTGCAAAATGACAAGGTCATTGATAATGCATATTGATAGTTGAAGACTCATGAGCAGAACTATCCTACACATGATTTGGAGCTGGCTGTGGTCAGTTTTGTTCTGAAGATATGGAGGCACTCTCTTTATGGGAAAAAATGTGATATATACACAGACCATCAATGTTTGAATCATATTTTCACACAAATGGAATAAAACATGAGATAAAGGAGATGGTCGGAAGTTCTTTAAGACTATGATTGTTCAATTCATTATCAACAAAGAAGAGAAAACAATGTTGTTGATGCATTAAGTGGGAAATACCCGGTTGTCCATTCCATGATGAGTATTCAAAGAGATCCATTGATCAATGACCTAGTAAATTAGGACATGGTAAATATAAGGGAGGGACAGAATCAACCCTAACCAAAATGATTTCTCAACCGTCATTACTAGATAATATCAAGAATGATTAGAAAGAAGATCGTTTGTTACAGTATATATTTGAGGCTATGAAGGATGGGATGTTTATTGAGTTTAATATTGATCAAGAAGGTGTACTAATTTTTTTGACAAGACTATGTGTTCCATCTATTACGGAAATAAAGAAGGATCCGATGGATGAAGATCATTTCTCTACATTCTCTATACATCATAGTAGCACAAAAATGTACAGGGACCTTTTTGATCATTATTGGTTGGATAATATGAAAAGGGAGATTGCTGACTACACTTCAAGGTTCCTGGTATGCCATCAAGTGAAGGATGAGTGACAAATTCATAAGGGGTATTGCAACCACTACCCATACAAGCATGGAAGTGGGACAATATCACTATGGACTTTGTCTCTGGTCTCCCAATAACTTCCAAAGGAAACAATGTGATATGGGTTATTGTGGACACTATCACCATGAATGCCCATTTTATCTCTATTCGGGAAGATTTCTCTCTTTATCTACTTGCAAGGATTTACATGAAGGAAGTGGTAAGGGTGCATGAAGTTCCACTTTCTATCATATCTGATTGTGATCCAAAGTTCACATCAAAACTCTGGAGAAGTCTTCAATAAGATCAGTGCACTGAATTGAATTTTAGTATGGACTATCACCCCCGAACTAAAGACCAATCTGTAAGGACTATTCAAACACTCGAGGACATACTGAGAACACGATCAATGGAATTTAAAAGAGGATGAGATCAACATCTCCCTTTATTTGAGTTCTTTCACAACAATACCTTTCACTCAAGAATTCAAATGTCACACTATGAAGCTCTATATGGGAAGCAATGTAGAACTCTTACTTGTTGGGATAAAGCTAGTTAGAGAAAGCTTCTTGGGCTTGATCTTGTGAGAGAGATGACTGAAAAGGTCTATTCCATCCAGGAACACATTAAGGCTACTTAGAGTCGGCCAAAGAGCCATGATGAAAACCATCGAAGGGACTTGGAGTTTGAAGTTGGTGACAAGTCCTTTCATTTAATTTCACCTTGGAAGAGAGTCATGAGGTTTAAAAAGAAAGGGAAGATCATCCCTGGGTACATTGGATCCTATGAAATCCTTGATCCTATGGGAGCAGTGTCCTGTCAGCTTGCACTTCGTCCAAATCTAGCACATGTCCATGATTTCTTCCACGTATCCCTCTTGAGGAAGTACATACCCGACCCTTCACATGTAATAAATCCAGAGGTGGTACAACTGGAACATGACCTCTCTTATGAGGAGCAACCGGTGGAGATCATGGTTCATAGAGAAAAGGTTCTATGCAATAAGACTACCCACCATTTAAATGTGTTGTGGAGGAACCAAAGATGTGAAGAAGCCACATGGGAACTAGAGGGGTCTATTAGAAAGAAGTACCCACACCTTTTCTCATCAGAGGGTACAAGATAAAATTTTGGGGTTGAAATTTATTAAGAGGGTAAGAATTTAACGACCCTAATTTTTTAATTATATTTGTTTCCTAAAATTATGTGTTATTGTATTTTATATTCAACAAAACTATATTAATTAATTAATTAAGTTGGTATAATTATATAAGACTGTTGGGTTTCGATTTTTATATGACCGTTGGTTAATAAGACCATTAGAATCTAAACTCTTAATGTTACAATTTTTTTATAAATACTAGTGATCTTGGTTAATTAATAGAGAAAGAACATTTGATGGCCTCATCCATTTGACTCAGGACATTCGAATCACATCTGACGGAACTTGGAAAGGAGGCAGCACCACTGGGATTTTCTTTGGATCCTACCCAAGCCGAACTTCATCACGTGAAGCTTGAACTTAATCGCCTACAGGAGAAGTTAAAGCTGATAGTGGTCACCACTCAGGTAATGTTGGATGAGCCGCCCCAATATTCTATCACCTTAGCATACATTACACTCAGGTCTTATGCTTGTGTTATAAGGGGCTATGTAACGAGACCTTATCTTCTTTGTGTAATCCTTTGAGATAAATAAAATTGTTATTTCTTTTTATGATAAAGTTTGTAAGTTTCAAATATCTGGATAAATATAGGATGTATATTATTGATAAATTTCTTTTGAAAATAAAAATATTTTAAAATATTTATATAAACCATAAATAATTAAAAATGTGTAATGATTTTCAAAAAATGGTCTTCTACAGTTGTGTTCAGTATGAAATTTAGAGTCTAATGAAATCAACCTAATTGTTGGTGAATAGTAAATTATGAATAGTAATTTTACGCTTATGAATTGTAGTGTGACCAATTGGAATATGAATATCACTTAGTAATGTTTTATTATAATTTAGACACCTTGATTAGGTAATGTGATTCAATAATATAAGTAAATAACTCTTTCATAAATTATTAGTTAAGTAATAGATTTTTCGGATGAATAATGTTTTTTTAAAATTAAATTAAAAGTATTTAAAAAATTATTTTAATAAAATGGAGTTAATTTTTGAATTCAGAGAATCGATATTAGGTTAAGGTGAATTTTTGGGATTTTTCTGAAACAATTGAATTTTCGGTGAATAGTAAAAATACAGTTTTGAGATTCGGGTGTTTAATGACATCATTAAGGATGTAATAATTATGTAATAATTATGGTCGACTTATGAATAGTAATATATGATATTATGTGTCTCATGTGGCCAATAGCATTGGAAAATACCATGGGAAAACCCATGGGTTTTCCAATACCACCGATGGGGTGTCCCTTGGAAATTAATGATTTGTTCCCGCACTTCTCCTATAAATACCAAGCCATTCCCTCATCCATTTCATTCAAAAATAATCCTCAACGAAATTCAGGTCTCTTTGTCTCCCAAGAAGTCCTCCCAATGTTCCCTCAAGACTCCCATGGTTCCGACCATAAAGCTTTCATAGTTACTCTTCATGGTAAGGGAACCTTTCACCCTATTCTTTTAAGTAATGACTTCCTTTATGTTATGTATTATAGTAAAATTTTATTACGAGGGGGATTGTTATAATCTATCTTTAATAAATTAAATTTCATTTACAAATTATGAGAGACCCTTTATTATCTCATAAATTTATTTTATGAATTTTTAAGTGGCATCGTTAGGCTGTGATTTTTTTTGTAAATGAAATCGGATCTTCTCTTTTCCTTCATGTATCATTTTCATTTGGAAATTATTTCAAATATTCATCCAATGATCTTATTTATTTTTATTCAGTACCCCTACTTTATAATGAGTTATTTAGTAGTGGGATAATTTTATCCCCTCTCTTTTTAATTTTTTCTAAAACCACGTTATATAGCCGTTATGCTAAAGAAATTTCATCCCAAAATTTCTCTCTCTTTCCCTCAAGAAATATTCTTGTTTCATTTATGTGAATACCCGGACCTATTTAGATTATATGGGTGTCCATAAATAAAAAAATGATATATTTTATTCTATAATTTACATAAATATAACCCTCAATCTTTTTCCATGGGTTATAAATGACATAACAATCCAGTTTTAAGATCTTTTAAAACGTCAGAATTTTGAAATGAAACCCATTTATTATATTCTCTGTGGTTTATTTATGAAATGTTTTATTATGATCTATGTGGATCACATGAAAGTAAAAACATGATAAAGGTGTGCCCTAGTAGTTCTCCAATTCATTGGGTAAATAACTAATCTGTGGAGATCACATGTTTAACGATAACTTGTGGAATAACCTTGGTAATTTTTATGGCCCCTTGGGGATAAACCTTAGTGATATGTCCATGAATGTATAAATGAAATGTTGTAGCCACATATTCAAGTTAAGATTCATGTTATTTTTATTATGATATTACTATTATTCTATTGATCATGCCTTAATGATTTATATCTTTTTCTTTTTAAAATTGCTCAATATCACATGTCAATTGTTTCACTTGTTTTTTTTATAGAGCCTTCACCTCACCCTTTTATTTGATGTATGCCTCTAGGTTATGAGATGAGGTAATTTCACATAGGATTAACCTATGATTAAATATTAAAAGTGTATTGTAAGGATGTTTTATATTTTTTTCATCTATTATGTTCCTAATTTTCAAGACACTATATTTAAAGATCCCCTGTATTTAAAATGTAATGAAAAGTAATGTAATAAAAAGGCAGGATGCCAAAATTTTAATTGGATGGAATAAATTTATTTTCTTAGAAAGAGTCTTGTTATCCATACCTCTTTAATAATGGATTTATAGTATTACATACACTATATCTCACCTCTAACATCATCACGACTGAGTGATTGTTTATAAATCAACACATGTTTCAATCAACTCAAGCTAAAAGTGGGGTTTGGAACCCATAACAACTTGTACCCATGAGATACATGGGTAAAAATTCTCATGCATAGTCCCACCTTCCTACTCTAATGAATTCTATTCATGCACCACTCACAACCCATGCATTCTCCTATGTTTCTAATCCAACACACTCTGTCTCCCTGGATTTCCCTTGTGATTGAGACAACTCCCAAAAATGTGGTTTTTGAGTTGATTGTTTTATAATTAAATGGTTGTAATATTTTTCGATAAAGTACCACCACCAAATAAAGCATAGAATAATTTCGCATAACTAATATAATTTTAATATATTCTCAAACCCCTCATGAAAAAAATTATTTTCTATTGTATTCATTTAATTAATCTTTTTTAATCCCTTCTTCATGAGAATAAATATTTCCATGGTATTTACATAATTAACACTCCTCATAAAGTAAAGTTCATGTTGCATGGGCTTACTTAAAATATTTTTTCCTCCAAATAATTTTTCACCATTGGAACAATTATTTATCAAAATAAATGGTTCAAAAATAATTTCAATTAGTTAATTTATTTATGTTCATGAAAAATCTACAAAAATAATGTTTTAAAATTAAAAAAATCATCATGAACACATTTTTACAACCATCATCTTCAATAATCATGGTTCTAATTATCTCTATAGTTAGATATTATTGTCAACCAATGAATATATATCCCTGGAATATTAAAACTTAAAAAATCGATTGTTTATCCAACAATTCTAATCCTACATGATATTTTTTGGTGTAGCAAACTTGTATAATTTTTAAACAATATCAGGATTTATATAATCGGTGATTTAATAAAGAATTTCCTTATTCTTCAATCATTTACAAATTATTCATATAGGAAGAAATATTTTCCCTTATAGAACTAAACAAACAATTCAAATTGTTTAACTTCATAAATCCCAAATTACCCATTTTAATAACTCAATATAAATACATGCTTTCTCTGAAAAGTTAGAACTCATACCAAATAGTATATTTACGTTACAAAATTTTTAACCCCATTTACCAAACTACCCAATGATAGGATCGAGAGGTGATACAATCACATACATTATCCATGAAGTTAGGCAGGTTTAACACCCAATATCAGCATTGTCTTATGAAATTATTCATTTGAAAAAGTTTTTGTTAAAAAGTAAGAAAAATTTATCTTTTTTTAGAAAAAATATAGATGTTATTTATTCATTTCAACAAGCTCTTTTTGAGGGGATATTTTCTATCAATGTTCTTGGGATAATAATGTTACCCAATATTGTTAGTGATATTTATAATGTTATTATTACCACTCTCAAAGAGAAGTGGTAAATTTTCCAAACGAGTCGTCAACAGTATAAGTTATGTTATTTCTTGAGTGGTAACTACATAATATACTTCTATAGTGTTGAGATTTACATATTTTTTCTTTATTTTGAAAACTTACACCCCATTTATATTTAAATAAAATTCCTATAGATGTTGAATTTTTATCGTCAATAATTCCTACATAATCAACATCTGTATAACCAATTAGAACAATCTCTATGATAATATCATATTTTAATTAAAACAATGTTGAATTTAATATATCTAAGAATATGATTTGATCGAATCTGATGGGGTAATTATTGGTGTATTTTTATATATGATACAATGTGTAATATCATACACTATATATGGACTTGAATTAATTATAGATGAAAATATCCAAATCAGCATTGTAAAATATTTAGGAGAAACCTTATTTCATACACCATATTTGGTAAAATTGTTCCCATTGCCATTGGTGTGGAAAATATCATTAATTATTCCATAAAATTCATCTTTAATAGTTCTTTCTTTTCATAAGATATTATAACGTATTTCATCTCATTAAATGTTTATAATCCAAGAAACTATTTCATTTCTGTAAAAATGGACATCTGAAAATAATCTTCATCTCCGCATAAGACATCTCACATTTTTCTTCATCATTCCTTATGAATATTAACTCATCAATATAAACATTAAAAAATAGAGAATCCTATTGATGTTCTTTTATTTAGAGGTAAAATTCCACTCTTCCTTTCTCGATGCTATAATTCCTTAGAAAAGTATCTAATTTAGAATAAAATTATCTAATACATTTCCACATCCCATAAAAATCATTATTCAATTTTTAAATATAACAATTATCCTTATAATGAATAAATCCATATTCTTTTTTAATATAAAATATTTAATTGAGATCTCTATTATGAAATGCTAACGTGAAATCCATTTATAGAATTTTATATCTTTGTTATAAAATTATATAATTAATTATTGTGATAGTTTATAAAGTCTCAATTTGAGAAAATGTCTAATGAGTATCATCTTCGATCAATATTATTTTTCCAGGAAAATCAAACATTTTTTATTCTTTTAGAAACACCATCATTTATAATGTCTATGGAGAACTAAATAATTGATGAATTTCATTATTTTGAGGAAAGACAATAATATTTCTACCAGTATATTCTTGACCATTATTGGTCTGGATATTCATCATAGAATATTTACATTCCTTTAATTTAATTATTTTAAAACAATTAATCATTTTGAGAGCCCTGGGTTTATATTTCATAAAACTAATTCAATTAATGAAAGTAATGTTTTCAGTATAAAAAAATTACCTAGGTCTATTTTTTTCTACTTATTCATGGTCCCACAATTTCGAGAATGAATCATCTCTAAGGGATGAGTGGAATGTATTTCATATATATTATGTGTTTATTATTTGAACGTTTTTTATTTTTATATGGGGAAACACACTCTCTTCCTCTTGTCATGTTAGGAATATCATAAATATCTATTTTCAATTATTCATCTTTCACAAGTTCCCATCACATATATTGTAACACATTGAGGTTTTTAAAAATAAATATTAATGCATGAATATTTGTTCTATGTTGATATTTCTAACTAGGCTTTAAACATAATTTTCCCTTTCTATGTTTTCAATTTCGAAAAACAATCATCTACAATTATGTTCAGTAAGTATTTTGGTGTCTGATGGAACAAACTGGTTTTTTGTTGAATTGTAACATACCCATATGAATTGTAATGTCGATAGTAACATGAACCTTATGAATATTTAATTTTATAGATATTTTATTTTTTAAGGCATTAGGATAATGACATCTTGATTATTTTTTCAATGTAATATAAAAGCATTTATTGTTTTAAAATTTTTAGTTTTTGAATAATGTATGATTTTATTTAAATATTAAGTTAATAATATTTAGGAACTTATTTTCAAAAAATGGAGTACATTTTTTAATTCTACATTTTGAAAAATAGTCAGGGTGGATTTTTTGGATTTTTCGGAAATTTTTGAATTTTTCATGAATAGTGAAATACGGTTAAATACCGTATATTCAAATTATCTGTTAAATACATTATTTATGACATCATACGTGATTTAATACCACTTGTTTAGAACTCAAATTACATTATGAATATTTTGGGTCACATTAATTAAGCTTATTCATATTCTTGAGTAATACAATTATAATAATGATTAAAATAATGAAAAATACCTCCTCTCCTCCACTTTAAATACCACCCTCATTTCCCTCTTCCTCCCACAACTCTCAAGCATTGAGACTTAACTTAGATTGGCCCAATATTCCTCCCAAGGCTCTTCCCCATATCATAGATCTTATGGTCTCACCAAAAGGCTAAAACCAAAGGCCTTAAGAAGGATCTCAAGGAGAAGAGATCAAGAGGTAAAAATCCCCTATTGTTTTTATTGTTTCCTATCATTTTTTGTTATTCTTTTTAATTTACAATGGCTTGTGTTGGGATATGTTATTACTTATTCCCCTAAATTAACATATTATTTAAAAATTATAAGATACCCATTTTCTCTAACCAATATATTTTAGGTATTTTTAAGCATTGACGTTAGGCTGCCGAATTTTCGTAAGGGAATTCCTTACCTGATTTCAATTATTTGGGTTAACCTTCTACTTCATTATTTATATTTTATTAAAAAATTTTGTGTTATTAAATTTGGTTATATTATGATTAATTATAAGTATTTACAGTGTATATAAATATTCCATACACTCTATTAGGTCTCTCTTCAATTATATGATATTTATAAGGGGCATTTCTTTTAAAATCCAATTTTAAAATTCTGATTTAAAAAATTAAAAGGAAATATTTATATGCAATTATTATTGTTGTATTATTATGTTCTTGTTATTGGAAATTGTTTATGATGAAGGGCGGGATGTATATTTCCCTCCAATGCATAGGGTATGTGTATGTTGGAGGTCGACCATATGGTTACTCGAACTGCAACTTTGATTGTTACACAAATTCTAAGGTAGCTGTGATGGTTACACATTATAAGGTAGCTGAGAGGGTTACAAGATAATGTAAGTAATTTCCCAAGATACCTTTATGGTTATATTCATGTTCTTATCTAATTTTGGAATCTTTTGGACATCTAATTTTTTACAAATTATGTAGATTATGGTGATAAGTGTGTCTTTTGAAAATGATTTCTTACGTTACAAGTATTCATGGAAAAATGTGTTCTATATTTCTTTTTATATCACTTACTGAGTATTTTTTTCTCATCCCAAGTTTTTAAATGATTTCCACAGGTTATAAGGATGTGTAAGACAAATAAATAATCCATGATAAATTTTTGATGAATTTTCAAAGAGATGAAGTTTTATTTGAATTTTTTTATATTTTGGAAGAAATAAATACTGTTTTTATTGTATCCACTCTGAATTAATGTGTTATTTCATGAGTATGTTATGCCAATTTTATCTAAATCTATAAACATGAAAATATATTCAATGTGTAAGGATGTATTTTCTTGACTAAATTCAATATTAAGTAATGGAGTATGGCCGAGTCCTTATATATATAACCCAACATTTTTATTCCATTTTTTGACTTTTTTCTATTATTCCTAGATATAATGAACTCTCTACATGAAAAAATGAGAACATTAATCTTTTAGTTCATTGTCCTTTCATAGTAAATTTCCAATATTTTTTTCATAAAATAAAAAAACTATATATTTTGAATAAATCTTCATTGCTACCATTAAATTTTTTTGAATCACTAAAAAAATTGTGTTTCACTCCGACAAAAAAAATGATTTTTTATATTTAAATGTTTTATCTCCAATTATAGGAAAACAAATGCCCTTGATTATGAGGGATTAATTATTCTAAAAAGTTAATGTACATTTGAAAAATATTTAATGTTCATCAATTACATTAAATCTCCTACAAAATCTTAAGGACGCCCAGTATCCAATAACCAATGGTGTTATACTTTTATAATTATGAGAGTTGTTTCAACAACCAAGTATTGTTCCTTATCTTTTTCATATTTATCATATAGATTTCTAATTTTTTTTTAATTTTTTTATTTTTGAAATTTTTTTATAATACATCCATTTATATGATGCCTTAGCGGAACAAATATTTCCAAAATTGTTTCCATTGGATGGAATTTATTATCAATCTTCAGACTAAGTTTTTATAGTTTTCTCCATTGAGTGGGTTAAAATCCCTTATAAAATACTCATTTTTATCATATGTTTACTATAACATTAATGAATTTATTAAAACATATTTGTAGTATATGTAAATCCACTAGAATTCTAATAGCATCGATAGAAATCATATCTCTCTCTATAACTTATAAACTGTTTAGAGTTGTGTGCCTAATTTTCATTTACTTTCATACATTCCACTTTTCAATTTTGTTTCAAAAATATGTTTTTGTTGATTCCTACGAATTTAATTTTTTTCATTGATTTTTTCTTAGAATCAAAATACAATTCCCTGTATTACTGCTTGGTTCAACTCTATGACCAAATGTAATTAACCTCCACTCGGTTTAACTACATAATTGTTCTTTTTAACATATTATTGGATTTATCAATCTTCTTATCATCCTTTTAGTATAAAGTTCATTAATACTTCTTAGGTTTACACTTTTTAGTACATTCAACCACTATAGAAACTATTTTTATATATTTTTTATTCTATTATTAGAATTAACAAGTTTTTGTTGAATAACATTTATCTATTCAACCTTTACATTCTTCTTTTCTTTATGATTTATATTTATATTTCTATTTTCATCAAGAAACAAATGCATATTATCAATTTATTTCTCAATCATGGATTTATATTTAAGATAAGATTCTTGATTGTTTACTAAATGATATTATTTCATTGTCTTCTTTTTCTCCTTTTCAATTCTTACAATATTTTAAATTCATTATTTAAACAAAATTTATATCATAAACTACATTTGAGTTACTTCTTCTTGTTCACTTATTCATTTATCATACGTGAATTTTTATTTATTCAAATTTTTAATAAGTATATTTTCTATAGCATCCTCAGTGATGTTATCATCCTCTTCTTCACTATTATCATCTTATTTACAGTTACACAAATAGTTTCCCCTTTAGTATTTTGGAAAACTTCTAATATATTTCCCTTAGATAGGATATTAATTTCTTCCTTATTCTTGAAGTATTTTCTTTACATTCTATCATCATAATCAATTTCTTCTTCTCATTGAGAATAATTTTATGCAATATGTCCATCAACTCCACTCCCAATATTTTTCAGCAGTAACATTATATTGATCATTCTTTTCCCACATGTATCCTATATTTAAAACAAAGTCAAAAAATCATTAAATAGTTTACTAACATCATTTTGAATTTTCGAATCACCAATTTCTTATTGTTTGAGAACACTCATTGAAAATCATTTCTTAGAATCATTTAATGGAATTTAATGATCAGTATTATCTTCATTTTTCAAAACCATTATTATTATTATTTGGTTTGTTTTGAGAGTGGTCTATAGTTCATGCAATGATAGATTTATTGGATATCTATCTTAGCAATAGGAAAATTTTTATTCAATTTTATCTGGATAAATTCATAAGATATTTTAAAAAATAGTTGAATATTCAATATTTTCAAAACGAAATATTTTGGTTCATAAAATTTCATTTACCCCTATAAAAAAGGCACAAACTGATTCAATATAACATATATTGAGATCTTCATACATCAGACCCAAAATTTACATTCACCTGATCAATTTTGTATTTAATTCGTAATTATTTTCAGCTTCTCCATGATGACTTTATCAATTCAATTTCCTTTGATTATATGAATTTAACAGTCAAAGAGCGTGTAATGTATAACATTTATGGCTCAAGAATATTTTTAAAAAAATTTCTTATCGGTTTTTTTAAGGGTTCATTCTTAGAATGAGGAGGAACACCTTATGTAGGTTCATTGATAACTTTATAACCAGGAAAATAAGATAAGGTAACATTAAATATTTCTATTATGATAGATATTCCCATAAATTATAAGATTCCCATTTATGTTTACTGAGTTTTAAACACATATAGAAGATTATATTTTAACAAAAACACACAAAAGAGTCATCAATGGGAACTGTCCCCCTAATACCACTTGAAATGACCAATCTAGATCTATTTTATTACTAAGAGGGGAAGGGGTGAAGCAGTGACCTTAATTTTTTTTACATTTTATAACTTTATACACAACATCCTATACTGATTGGAGAGATATGAATTTTTCTAAAAATTAACAACCAAGAAAATCTATAATAACAGAAATATTTACATGGTTCATAACTCAATAAGAATATCTCGTACTTTTATTGATTTTGAAATAATATAACTCCATGAAACACTATAAAATAATCCCTTTCAATACGTTTACAATAAAATAGGGAATACTCATTTAATTACATCCCTGTATGATAAATAGACATTGAATGTTCCTTCCATAGAGATAAATATGTAAATATCTTTCATAAAAATAGTAAGAAACATTTACAAATAAGAATATGTGTTTTTTCATAGTGATACTTTTATTTATTCTGACTTTATCTTAAAGTAAGTTTTTATTTCTTATTCACTTTCATTCCCAGTAGTGGGAATGAACATGATTATATATGAAGTTTTATTTAAACATAGAATAATATAATATTATCTTTATGATTTTATGTGCTATTTATATTAGGTTTTGTTTATATTTTCATGAAACGCATGTGAATTCCACTATTGTTTCACACAAATATATCACATGATATCACTAATTAAATATGAATACAATATACACATCCTTCTTAAAAATCATGATAGTCTCATTCACTAGAATTCTAATTTTCACTTCTTCATCACAAATCATAAAATATATATGATTCATGTTCATGAGATCTCAAGTGTCACATCCTTCATGTAAGAGTTCTCATATTCATATAAGAGATTTTTGTAATCCCAACGGGCTTTGTAGAACTATTTCTTCACAATTCTCCTTGAGTGTTACAAATAAGAGATTAAGGCCAAAAAATAATACTCTTCAGAAATTTATAGCCTCATGAAATAATACATACGTGAAATAGAAGATTTTGTGGTACATTTTTTTTATTAGGGAAAGGAAATATCATCTTAAATGATTGAAAACTACTCTCAAAATCATTGAACTTTTTATATAGGTGAGTTCACACCACATTTGAATTGAATTTCATGTATTATCATGAATCCTAGAAATATTCCATTTAAATGATGATATTTATATTACTAACGGTTTTGGTAATGAAAATATTTTGGACTCACATGATTCTAAAAATAATGGTTCCTTTTCTTTAATTATATCATCCTCCTATTAATTCTTTTTTGATCAAATTATTTACATTTTTAATACCAAAAACATATTTTATGAATAGAACATTGAAGAATAATTTCTTCTTCAACATCCTCGGAAACTTAAAAAGATAACTTGAATGAATGATTGATATTTTATGCCAGATGTAGGGATGTCTCATTGGAGTTTTTCTATGATGGAATTGATCACTAGATATGTAAAAATGTAGGATTAATCCCATGTAATATATATAATAATGGTGTATTTCCTATAAGAGTTGTCGAGCATGAAGACGATTCTTGGTTCTAATTAGAAAATGGATATGGTTTTGATCAGTTGTATAAGTAATATACATTTCTTTGTGATGATATATATACAGTACCATGTATTCCACATATAACATAAAAATTTATCATGTTTGATAACTTCTTAATAAATCCATTCATTACTCAATTTGCTCAATTTGATAGTGTGGTTCATCCCCCCCAACACCTTTCACCCACAGGCTTCACAAGATGCGCCTCACGTATGCTGACCTACGTTAATTCTATAATGCATGTTATATGCACACCATGCCCATTCTATGTACACCTTTATGGGAACAATGGATCCCACTTAGTCTCCTACTACCATCCAGGCTTCTAACGTAGGCTCTCTCTTGGGGTTGAGCTCCCACATACATGTTTAATGATTTGACCCTTATATATTTCAATGGTTGGACTATTTTTTAATAATGGTCCACCATAAGTTATGAATTATAATAATTATATGTATATGATATAATTTATATCCATTCCCAAACCCCACACAAAAAATAATATTTCTCAAGTTCTACATTTAATTCTTATTATTATCAAGTATTATTTATAAAAATTAATAATTTCATGGCATTTACCTCATCAAAATTATTTATGTAATAAATTTTATATTAAACTTCCTTAACTATAATATTTATTTTTTAAAACAATTTATCACCATTTACAGAAGTCATTGGGGTGACAAAATGTTCAAAAATCATCATAATTAGTTTTATAATTTATTTACTTTACATTGATATATAAATAATTTTGATTAATAAATGAAAACTCCTCTCTAAAAATTTCTTAAAACATTCTTCTTCAACAATCTTGGCCTCAATAGAAAAATAAATAATATGTATTAAGATATTTTAAAAATTTTCACTTATTTGGATATACATTCAATCTTAATTATAAATATTCGGTTCTATAAAACAATATCTAATAGACTCCCAATTAGATTCGAGCTAACTACTAACAAATTTTATTCTGCTTGGTGTGAAATTATCATCATGTTTTTTATTTAAGATTAGTTTAAGGGTATATCATATTTTATTAATTGGGAACTCTATCCAATATGATGTCACCTATATAAGAAATATCCATCAAGAGAATATATTTCTAAGTTATGTGCCTAATATGTTGATGTGATGACATCTATGTATATATGAACATTCAATTTATAATGATGTGAATAAAATTAATCCCACTCTCATCAAGATCCTTCCATCCCAAGATAGAAAATCATACTTACACCAATATGTAACAAGGTTTTCCAATAATTTATATCTAATGAGATTTTAACTAATTAGAAACTTCTCAAAGGATCGTCTATCCATAATTTTTTTAGTACTCTGAATATGTTGCATCTCAATTTGGTGAACCATATCCTTGTAATTAACTTTCTAGTACCTCTCCATAATGAAACTCTCTTTGTTTCACCAATTTCTTTTCCACCTATTTCTATTACTTCTTTATCCAATTCATCTATGTTTGATTCACCTCCATTCGTTAATATGTGTGTGGTACTTCTCTTCTTTATCCATCAGATTTATTGGTCGGCCACCCACACTATAAAAACACTAGTAATTCTACTCTCCTGAAATATATCCAACTCAATAATCCTGCACACATTTATATGAGAATACATCCTCTTAAATTCATAAAGGAAACACAGTGTCCAACAATGAATTTATGGATAAACTCACCTTTTTCATTACCACCTTGAAATCCTTTAATATTTTGGTGTCAATTTTTATTATTAAAGTTTTCTCAAATCATTGTGTTAATTATTTCTTAAAAACATAATTAAATCTCAAATAGATTTATAAACACTGACAGAGCGGCTCAAAATAATCCAAATGAATGACATTAATTTTTTTTGTAAAGTTCTCGAGTCTATGTATGGTGCTCTTTATAATAACTACTCTATCTGATAACACTCCATATAGTGCATCTTTTACTAGATCCCCTTCGTTTGACATCCTTTATTTTTTTATCTCACTCTTAGAGAGTAAAAACTCATGGGATTATATTTCTAATGATCTAAAAATGACTCCAATGTTCAATTGACTATATGTTTTTCCATCCAATAATATAACAATATGATTTATAAATACATCATAATACTCCACTAGTTTCTTGAGGCTAATTTTTAAGTATTAAATCTCATTACATTCATAATTCTATTATGTAAATACTCTTATATGATGATCTGATGAAATTATATCAGATGCTATTTTGAAAAAAAATAATCTGATTGAATTTTTTCCCTATATGATACAATCATTAGTTCTCCTCTATCAGATCATAAATCATGATTTGTTAGACATATACATGAGACTACTTCAATACATAAATTTTTCTAATAGTCCTTATAATTATCTATTTAGTAAAAAAAATTACATTGACATCTAATTACAATATATATATTTCTTATCTGGATGGATTTATAAAGTCTTTTTTCATGTTATGTATCATTAAAACTTTATAGATCCAAATTTGTACCGTACAAACTCCATAACATTATAACATAAATATATGTATAGTTTGTGACTTTATAATTTTATAACTTTCACATAATTCAAACATTATCTATTCAAAAACATTGGTATGGGCCATAGATTGAACCATGAGGGAATTTTTGTATTCCTGATTCTTGAAATGATGAGGGTCAATGATGCATCATCTAACTTATTATGGAATGTACCTATAACTTCTAATGGTAATTAAAAATTTAATATCACTTAAAGTAAAAAAATATTCCCAAATAAAATTTGTAAAAGAATGGAAAACATAATTGCACAATCATTATAATGAATTTTCAATATACCCCATTGTGTTTTTTTAAACATTATCAATAATAATTTTCTCAAATACTATAAAACAACATCCTTTCACAGAGAGAGTGTCCATACAGTACACTATTAGTTTAAGGAATGTTTTTTAAGGAATTTAATCCCTCATTGGAAACTAATCTTATGTAAAGTATATTGATAAATCCCTCTCAACCATCTCAACGTTTATAATTATATCATTCAACCCTTTTACTCAACTTTCATTGATAAATCCCTATTTATATTCATAAAATAGGGTGTTAATAATGGTACATATTCTCCCCCATTTTCAATAGAATTGAAAGGATCATGATATTTAAATCCATAAAATTCTATAGTAAGTGGTGGAGTGTAAACATGTAATTTTATCTTAAATTAATAAAATCATTACATTTTCATAAATATAGTAAATATTTCAGAAATTTGAGATTTTATTTAAATAATATCAGAACTTACATATCAACTAGGAACATTCCCATTAAATAAATTATATTTAATATCAATTTTCTTTAATTTATATTGTTACACATTATTTTTTGGGAGTTTAACGGAAATTTATTATTGTAAGAAAATTTAATGGTTTGTTAATCATTCGCCCTAAAATATCATAGATATACATCCATGAAAATTATTTCCATACATGTCTGGGTGGTGGGAAAATATTATACTTCTACTATAGTCAAAATAATTGAACATTTTTTCTTACTATTCTATCTCACACAACATTATTTGAAGAATAATGCTTTTATTGATGTTGAATTTTGATCAGTTAATTTTATATTCCAATTATATTTTTTAAACCATGAAAGGTCAACACATTAATCAATATATATATTAGTCCATATTTTAGTGTTTCATTAACATACCATAGGAATATTGTTTCTACCAACATGTGTGATTAGATATGATAAATATGATATATTTTACATAATGTTTTAATATATTAAATGTTTTTTATTTATGTAATATGTTAGAGTAAACATCTGGTTAACTTCTAGAAATACTTATTATTTAGAATTTTGATAGAGAAATCTTTATCATTTTCATTCTAAGAGAAATAAGTGTATAATTACTCTTTGAATCTTCTGGTACAAAATTTTTTAATAAATATTTATCAAAATTTTCTTATGATAGGAAGATGTACCATAATTTCTTTTAAACAAATAATATAATGAATAAGTTCAACAATATTCTCATTTATATCTCAAATATATTCTTCATTTCTTTGAGAAATTATTCATAGTATTTTTCCCTATCGTTAGAAAAAATTATAACATCAACATAAAAATGAATCTTAGAGTGCATACAACTAACACATTCAAATAGAATATTCTATAAATATTTACTTTAGAAAAGTTCACCTACTTCAAAAACCTATCCTGTTTTGAATATCAAGAATTATTGTCACATTTCAACCCATATAATGCTCTATTTTGTATACAAAAGATGATTGATTCATTATAAATTATGAACCCACTTTCTTTATCAATATAAACATATTATTCAATTTATCTATTCAATTAAACTAACTTAATATTCATTTGATGGACTTTTTAATTTTGGTGGGTAGAAACAGATAAAAGCATTCTGAAAGTTTCATGTATTTCAATTGGGGAAAATGTTTCTTCAAAATTAAATCCTTCCACCTATAAATAAAATATTAAAACAATTAATTCATTATTTCCACCAATATTACACTATTAATTGATATTATTTCTAAACATCTAATGTTTTCCTATAACATTATTTCATTTTAGTTATGGAAAAAGGCCCATATATGTCATATTTTTCAATTTGATATAACTCTTCATTAATTACAATTAATGATTATTTATCTTCAACTAATTACAAAAATGGATAGGTGTTACACCTCTGAGAAAAGTGAGGTTTTATTCTAAATTATCAATTTTAAATTGGTTCTAAATAGTGCTTCCTAATTTTCATTGATATAATCATTGTCAGCTTATTTTTTAAATGTTTTTAATTTTTTTGGTTGTCTTATGATATTTATTTACTCATCACTAGATTGATCAAATTGAATCTATATAATATTAAACTAACATTCATCTTTATTTTCATTTACATATCTAGTATTCACCAATATATTTTTTCTATATCATCTTCATCACATTAAACAACATTTTTTCTTGTGGAATAGTTTTGAATGACTTTTACATCATAGGTATGAACCATATTATGCAGTTATTTATATTAGAATATTTAAATCCTACCTTATATAGATATCCCATGATAAAACCTCCTTAAATTTTTTCATGAAACATTATTAAATATATAAATTTTTATCTCTATAAAATAAGGTCCTCAAAAAACCATTAAGTATTTAACTTTATTATTTCTATTATACAAAATTCAATCGGTAGTAATTTATTATTATAGTAAAATAAAAAATTAATTTTCTATATATACAAATTCACTTATACCTCATCTCTAGAAAAATTTTATATGTTTTTATTCAATGAACATTCCTATTTCTATGTCAAGTAAACTTATTTTATTCCTTTCCATTGATCAATTTTGTTAATGTGTTTATGTAGCATTATATTTATGTTTAATTCCATGTTTCTTCAGGTAGGACTCAAAAGAGTTATTTTTTACTACTTTTTATTATATTTTCATAGCTTCCAAAAATAAGCACTATATCCTTCTCAATATCCCTTATAGTAATTTTCATAAAATTATACATCCTCTTATTTGTGTTTCATGAACATTTTTCTATTTTTATGAGTAAAATCATCAATTATAGTGATAAAATACAAATATGTATTTATTAATTGATGTATTGTTAGACCATATAGAAAAAGGTGAAATGTGTTTTGGTGGATTTGATTTGAAATTTTTTATGTATTATACTAATCATCCATACATTTTTGCAAGTTGTATAAATTGAATCATCTTTACTTTCTATTTTTGTAAATACTCTCACATCATCTTCCATTGAAATTGTTCTCATACTATTCTTCTGAAGATACCCATGTATTTGATTCTACAACTTGTTTTTATCATCGATACATAATTAGAATTATTTACTAAGATCTCCAATCGGGAAAAAATTTTCATTACTTCTTTCTTATTTGGTGAAATCTTTTCCGTTTTTCAAACATCTAATGAAAAATAATTTTTTTTATGAAGATAAATTCCTCACTATCATCATAGAGTTGTCTAACACTAATTATGTTTTGATTAATCCCATCAAAAAACATAAATTTCATTTATTTTATCTTATATTCTTCATTCATTATCATACCAATTCATATTATTTTTATGGAACAATCTTTTCCATAATTGATTGATCCTCCCTCATTTAATTTACTATTTTTTAAAAGTTTTACATGACCTATCATATGAGGAACTAACCACTATGAAGAATCCATGGTTTATTAATTTTGATATATTTTATATTATTCTCAATATTAAAATATTTTTATTTATCTTTTTAATTTTCATGCTTCTTTTTAAATTCCAGGAATATAATTCTCCCCAGAAAATTCGTTATACAAGATTTAGTATATTGAATTAGTTGGTAATTTTTTTTATAAAATTTCTCTAATCACCCAAATTACTTTATTACTTTTGATCAATTTAACTTATAATGAATTTTATTGGGTTTCTTATATTTTACTTTAGATAGCATGTTTCTTTTAATTCTATATTTATCCCCCTTAGTTTAGGCATTCTCCTAGGGAGACACATTGATACACTAAATTTATATGTACATAGTGGACACATGTAATAATTTGTTATTGTTTCATTAGATAATGAATTGGATTTTAATTTATTTTCACAGGAGAAATAAATCCAAGGATCATAGGAAGTAATGATGAAAAAGTGGAAATAATGAGATTTACATGTCATGTACATCATAAATGATGTGTATTCCTCATTTGCAACAAGCATGAAGAGCCACAAACCAACTTGTGATGTATTTATATGACATCAATCCAGTACACAATGTGTACATTAATTACATGACATACATATTTCAAAGATTGGATTACTGCCAAAAGTGACTCACATACACAACGTGTATAGATTTCACGACGTGCAAAGACCAATGTCCCACCTAGTCAAAGATACAAACTGATTTTCTGGTGGGAATGGTGGATTTCATATACAAAAGGTGCATACAACTTACAAAACGTGTAGATATTAGGATTAAAGTCACATAATCTAGTACTACACATGAATGAAATACATGTTGTGTAAATTTCACCCTATTTATATTTTAGGTGTTCCTCTATAAACAAAGGGATGCACAGACATTCTTATTCTCCCACATTCTTCCATCATTTTCTATCATTTTCACATATATTTTTTACAAACCCATTTTTATTCATTTAATTAATTATATTATTAAATAATTTATATTTTTTGGCTAATCAACATCTATTTTATACCCATTCTACATCTTTTGTGATTAATCTTCTGTACGATGTTTGTTTTCAACACCGATTGCTGTTTTTCATCAACTCTAACAAATTTTTTCATTATTTATTCCATTATTGTGAGATTTTATTCGATTTCGATTTATTTTATTTTTTATATTTATTATTAATTGTGTTTATCCTGGATAGTTTATTTCTCACTATTTTATGATTATTCATAACGTGTTTAGTATTTTCCTACTTTTGATTAACATCGACATGCTCGACTAATCCACTTATGATTAAGGATTAAGAGGAGGTGTGTTTCTGAGAATAAGGAATCTATATATTAAACCTTGGTAATACTTTGGATAGTATTTAGGTTAATAATAATTGTTCATCATATTCTTATGTAGAACCTTGACTATGAAGTGCTACTAAACAATCCAACCCTAATTCGAGTTCAATAGGACAATGCTGATTAGCTTGTGAAACTTCCTAGATATTGGATAAGAGAAATGAACCTTAGTTTCTTGCTATGCCCTATCCATGGGATATTTTCCTCAAAGGTATATTCATGTGTTTGGACTAAAACCAATATGTGACCTTTTCACCACTTCACACCCTAATATGTTGGAATATCGCATGATAAAAATAAGGGTATATTCTATCGAATATCCATCAAATTGACCTCAATACCTTAATTTTTTATCTATCATAAGTCCAAAATAACTATCATTAATAGAAACCAAACACGAAAAGTGAAAATGTGAAATCCTTTCTTAGGGTTTTGTTTTAATGGATTCTTGCCTACCAGTGATCATTGTGTGTTCTATCCCACACTTCTACTTCACTATTCCCCCATAGTAAAAGTTGTTTGAAAATACACATTAATTATCTTGTCACTGACCTTGTGAATTAAATGATACCTTTAGACATGAAAAATAATTGTTCTTTTTTTGAGGATTACAATTTGATATGCACAATATCCTTCATATCGAACGACAAATTACCTCACCCACTTCCCCTTTCTTCTTTTTCGATCCTATTTTCCTATTATATTTTTCTCCATTATACGCACTTGCATCCTCTATATCCCACACACTCTCTCTTCATTAGGGATAGTGTAACATAACTAAATCAAGAATCTTATATGCACAAGAGAAACTAATTTTTGATCTCAAGATAATTTGATCAATATCTGTACACCACCAATTTACTATGGTTAAGTGTAAATGTCTTGCACCTCCAAATGAAAAAAACATGACATATTCTCTATATTCCAATCATAGAGAGCATCTAAAAATTTAGGAGAACACCATAATGGAATCTGGATTTTGAGAATTTTTTGTGATGTTCTCGACATTGTGCACCCACCAATTTAGGATCACACTTTAGAAATAGAGCCTGGAGTCATTCACATGATCCAGAGCAAGGGTCATTTTATTGGGATAAAAAGTGAAGGGCCACATCAAAAAATCTATAACATCTCATAGGTTTGGGATTGATTTCACAAATAGTTGTTATCATTAGATTATATAATACTCCGTATCTGCCCTTAATACATGCTTGACCATGACATGGATTGGATATAAAATCATGCCCCTAGGAAAATAATGACATGTGATAAATAATTCCCCTTGATATGGACCTGAGAGCCCCAAAATGACCTTGAAAACTTCATCCATGTGAATGGAGAATCATACCAAGAGGAATAGGAATGGCTAAAGGAGATAATCCACATATTCCAAAATTAAATTATAGATGTGTGAATATAACTAAAACTATTTTCCATGGACTTCAACCCACTGCACAAACGATAGTTGATTTTGTTGCCGATGGAAACATAATCCTTACAAATTTGAGGTTAGCTGATTTATTCTCGATGAAGTCTCCCACCATGAAAATATATATTAATGTGATATAGGAGTTACTAAAAATTTAATCCATCAGTTGGAGGAAAGAGCATTCCTCGTAACACAATTAGAAGCCCTGAAAAAGAAGCTCATGTCTTTTAAACTTCCTACTTCACCACAAACCCATCCCAGTCTTATGAGGGAAACTTATTTAGGTGATATGTATAGAGTCCTATATTATCATAAACACTACAGTATAGGTATAGAGGAATAAAAATTTAAATATTATAATTATGTTTATTAATACCAACAAAATCAGTACTACGATCTACCCCGATAATATCAATAGAAGAAACACTATCAACAGTGGTCAGCTCTATAGCCTCACCAGAAAAAACAAGGTTATTTTCAGAATAATAGTGGATAGGTACCACCAATGAAGTAGGAACCAACTAAATACCCACCACTATGTGAACAACCACCACATCATCAAAAATTCCAACAATATTTTCCTAGATCTTAAGAGTTTGCACACGCATAGAAATAGTAGTATCTAGAAGCTCCACTAAGACCACCATAATAAGCTTAAACTCTCTGGACATGGTCATAGACTTCATGTATAAATTGTGTTAATGAGTAAAATTTATATGTATTTTAAAAAAGAAAAGTGATTCCATGTGAAATCTCAAGCATCAAGTACGTTATATGTCACTGTCCTTATCAGAATTACTACCGGGTACATTTCCCAGTAATACATAGATACACCCGAGATAAGAGGGGAAATGAAGTGGTTCTTAGGAGTGTAAAAATTATAGATTTTGGAAACCAATAAAAGATGAGGAGATGAATATGGACAAACCTATGAAATGAGAAACTATTATTTGTGAGGATGAAAATAAAATTTCAAAGGAAGCTGTCAAAGGATGAAATTTAGAGTGAGAATCCACTAAAAATGATCCAACGAAATAGAATCATGTAAAAGAATAAGTTAATTTAGGAATAACATCTTACAAACCCCTCTACTATTTCCATGAAGAATAATTCAAGTAAAAATAGAATAACAAAATAATAAGTTTTTAACAATGTTAAAAAAATTACATATCAACATTCCCATCAATAATTCAACATCTCAAATGATTACCTCTTCCAAATTCATAAAATAACTACTTTAAAACAAAAAGTATTATTGAATAATTAGGTGTAATTTTTTATATAAATAATTTTCTGTAGCCATTCAGCTCAAGGATCCCCATAAAACAAGAGATCATGTATGCTTCTTGATTCGATGCACTATAAGATAATGAAACATTGGAAGAACATTATGCGATCTAGGAATGAGTGTTAATCATGTTCTTATGAGTTTAGTAAAGAATTTAGGTCTTGAAGTGTTAAAACCAAGAAGAGTTTCACTTCATCTGGATGACTAATCATTCATGTACCATCAATTACTTCTCCATGATATCACAGTTAATGTTTGAAACTATATCTTTTATTATGATTTTCAAATTTCAGATATTGATGGAGAAGGAGATGTTACAATCATTTTAGGATTGGAATTTTTATCTATTGGAATGGTGTTTATAGATGTTCTCCATGTGATAATGATATTATGGGTTAGATATAAACAAGTTTTGTTTTACTTAGTAAAGGCTTCCAAACAATCTGATGATTATTTTTACTATAAAAGTTCATACTTATGAAAGAGATGCGTTTATTACCAAATATAGTGATAGAGAGACCACATGACCTAAATAAGATGAAGAAAATAATCATGATAATGAATGCTATTTCAAAATTTGGATGAGGAACACTATCCCACCATTCTCACATTCTATCATTAACCCTCTATAATTGGATCTAAAATCATTTCCAAGCACACTCTAGTATTCGTTCCTAGAGACTAATATGAAACTTCAAGTTATTATCAGTGATGAACTGAACAAAAACATGAGGCAAAGATAATTAATGTTATAAATAAGTAACGAACTCTATTTAATTTGGAGTGTTTGACATTAAGCAAATCAAACACACAATTTCCACCCAAATGATTTCATTGGAAGAAGGTGTTAAACCAAAATACCCACCCCAGAGGTGACTCAACAAACCAATGAATTGGTAGTTAAGAAAGAATTGCCAAGACCTCTAGGTACTTTAATTATATTTTTGATATTTGAAAACAATAAGGTGAGTCCAATATATGCCATTACAAATAATGGTGACTTAAATTTAGTAGAAACTGACGACGGTGAGTTAATATCTACTAAAAACATCACTGTTTGGAGAGTTTTCATCGATTATAGGAATCTCAAAAAAACACCAAAAATAATATTTTCCACTACCCTTTATGGATCCAATGCAGGAATATCTAGAATGGGAGAAATTATATTGTTTCATTGATATAAAATCTGGATACAATCAAATTACATTCGATCTAGATGACCACTCCCAAACTATTTTCTCATGCTGCATCAGAAAATTTTCCTCTCGACGTATGTCATTTGGTATGTGTAAGACACCATAAAATTTTCAATGGTAAATGAAATGTATATTACATGATATAGTGGAGGAATTATTAGAAATCTTCATAGTTTACTTTTAGGTATATAGAAGATCATTTGAGGTGTTTTTGAGAAATTAAGATCTATTTTTACTATGGTGTGATGAAATATTCCTCGTATTAAACAAGGAAAAGTAACACATCATGCACCAAGAGGGAATTTAAATCGAACATTAAAATCTCAAAACTAGTAATGGAATTGGATCCAACTAAAATCAATGTGATAAAAGGCTTAATCTAATCTTAAAATATGGAAAGGAATAAGGATATTTTTGGTTCATGTAGAATTCTACCGTCACCCATTAAAAACATTGTGATATTATACCCCACCCTGACCACATATTGTCCAAAGACATAATTTTTGAGTGCACCAAAGAGTTTAGAAAAGAATTACATACCCTATATAATAGTCTGGTGGCCTCTCTTATCATAATTTCAACAGATTCAGATATGGAATTTGAATTGATGTGAGATATAAGAGACATTATTATTTGAGCTATCTTAGGACAATGTTTTGTAAATATATTTCTTCCCATTTACTATTATAGTCACACACGGATTGATGCTCAAGTAATTTATATGACTATTAAAAATGAGATTTTAGAAGTTGTCTATGAATATGAAAAATTATCCTCATACTTTGTACTGTCTAAAGTAGTGGTCTACATAAATCATATAGCACTTAAATATCTACTAAACAAAATAGTTTCCAAACCATGTATGATATGATGGATCCCACTACTACAATTGTTTGAAATCATAATAGAAGAGACAAAAGGAACTAATAACATTTTCACAAAATATTTATCTAAAAATCCACAACCTACCATCAAGAATGATGATAATATTGATGTCAAGTATGAATTACCTGATGAAACACTTTTCATGATATATACCAAAGATGAACAATGATTTTTATATATTTGAAATCATGTCGTAGTGGAATAATTCTACACACGACTTACCTATCAACAACGTAAAATATTTTACGTTTAAGACTTACATGACTAATAGGGCGAGTCTCTACTTTATAAGTGTTGTGCTGATGACTTAATGGAGCAACGCATCCTAGAATATAAAGAAAAATTTCTCAATATTTTTCATATGTCCCCAGTGGGAGGGAATCATCGAACTAGGCGTACCATGGGAAAAACCAATTAATGTGGGATATTATAGCCTACAATTCATCAAGATACAAGGGACATTTTTGAATCCTGTGATCGATTATAGAATATATGGATAATAGGGAAAAAACGAAATGTACCAAAATCCATTCTTAGAAATATAAATCATTGATGTATGGGGAATTGATAACATGGTAAAATTTCAAAATCCCCATGGTATGTTTTATATCATAGTTGTAATTGAATTATTCTTAAAATGGGTTGAATCCAAATCCACTACTCATGACTCACAAAAACTAGTAAAGAATGTTTTGAATTTTTTTCAGATTCATATTTCCCAAATTACTCAATAGTGATTAGGGAACTCACATCACCAAAAATGTTGTGAAATTATTTCATTAATAGAATGGAATTTGAAAAACACCATAAATCCTTACCACCCGCAAACCAGATGGTAGGTATAAGTGTCAAATAGAGAAATATAAAAAAAACTATAGAAGATAGTGAACATTAGTAGAAATTATTGTAATGTCAAATTGGATGAAACAATTTGGGCTTATCACACCACATAAAAAAATTTAATTGTAACTACACCATTCCAACTAGTGTATAAAAATCCAGGTCATAGTCCAGTGGAATTAGAGAACAGATATTTTTGGGGAATAAAAAAATAGAACATGGATGCTTAGAAATTAGGAGAGGTTGTAATGCTTCAACTTGATGAGGTAGAATAAATTAATAACGTCTCTTATGAGAATTGTATAATTTTTTTAAAAAAACAATGAGGTTTCAATAATTAATAACCACACATAAAATCTTAAATCATAGGTATAAAGTTATGTTATTAAATTCATGATTAAAATTATTCCTTTGAAATATAAAGACATGATGCTTGGGTCTTTACCAATTCATTATTGTTTCCCATTATTGAGATGTTGAGATTCAGAATTATTGAGAACCACCATTCACATTTAATGGGAAAATATTAAAAATTTACCCAATACTCTTCATGAAGGGTGATTCATCACTCCCAAATTCATTTATATGGAAACATGCCTGGATGATGATGTTATTAGTATTTATTTATGTGTGGAATCCCATATTTTTGTTTTCTTTATTTAGTGTTTCATTCTTAGGAACTTTGTTATCCTTTTCCTAGAATTATTGTTTGTAGGTCATCCCTAGACTTCAATTTACTAATATTTATACATTTATCAGACTCGATATCTCTGCATTTTAACTATGAGCACCTACCAGTTTTCTAAAATCAACATTTTATAACAATGGGGACTAATTTTTTTTCTAGTGCATGTTTTTTATTTTAAAAATAATATTGTAGGTCACACAAACTTCAATAAAAATCCAACAAGATTCCCTATGGAGTAAAATTTAATATAGGGAGCTCTCAATTCCCTAATTTTAATTTTAAATTTCTATATAATTTATATCTATTGTTATATTGATATCTATCTCGTTATTTTTCCCAAATAGTGTGGAAATTTTATCATTATAATTGATGGGGAGTCCTTCTTGAGTTTTATTATCGATAAACGTTAAGTAATACATATTTTAACTAATATAGTAGAAAATATCCACCGAAATAATTATTTAAACATGAAAATATATTACACTCTATTAAAAAAATTACAATTTTTGTTTAGATACTATTAAATCAATTATTATTCGTTTTTATAATTTTTATGTTGATTATTAATATTAGTAATCTAATTCTAATCCTTAATTCTTGAAATTTCTTTTGAATGACTTATTATTGGATTTTATTCCCTAAACAATATTTTATTTTTGTTTTTGCTCCCATTAATAATAGGATTATATAAATACACTATAATATTCTTTTCTAATCATATTTCATGAGTTATACTTGGGACATGTAAACCAATCTAAACGTGAATTGAGATATTACTGAGGCTATGATTGAACAAATAAATATTACAATGAATGAAATTTTTTTTGCGGGAATCTTTTTCTAAGACCCACTAATACATATTTCATTATTTTCTTATAGTACACATGAATAACTTAATTAGGAGGGATGTGTTTCATGATAATTTTCCATTCCTACAATTCTCTTGGTATTATGCATTTTTATTATTTGGATAAGTGTGGAAATAATTTCAATGTAGACGGAAAAAAGATGTTTTTATTAATGAGATGTACTATAGAACAATTACAAGACTCATATGATGAGTTTCATACCTATTTTTACCATTTTGTAAACCTACAATATTATTTAAGAAAATCTATAAAAAAATAAAATAAATATATATTAGGTTGTGTATTAGAAAGGTCAAAAATAACTATTTCCATATCAATGAATCTTATGATAGATCGTTTTTGATTAGTGTATGGATGTGATATGAATCCAAAATATCACTTGAAAATTATGTAAAAAACAATATAAAGGGGACTAGAAACATTTTTTATACTTACATGACATATTCAAGGATCCAAATTTAGATGTTTGGAGCATAGACACAATTTGATGTTGGAGGAGTTACATCATTTTGATATATTGAATTATCATAAATTATAGTATATATCTTACCCTAATTTTTTGATAGAATTTTTCTTTCTACCCACCTACCCTTATCCTCAAAAATATTGGAACTATATTGCTGACAGACCAATGATATATTTTCTATTTGTATTAATGTTGTGGAGATATTTGAACCAATGATTGATTTTGTTTTGGAATATGTATTTAAGGTATGAGCCTAAATATATGTAAAAAATACTCCGATTAATGAGTTAAAACGTTTTTTAGGTAAATTAAAAAATGTGTATATCATTATAGAACAATTATGAATTTGTAAGTGAAGGAATAAATAATCTAGATAAAAAACGAAATCTTAGGCTTGATTGATTTTCTCTACAGGTTCGATTATGGATGGCTGAATTTTTCTACTTAAACTTAGTTTTATTTCGTATTTTGTATTTAATATTTAATATTTTATAAATAATTTCCTTTTGAATACCAGTTGAGATGATTTATTTTGTAGTACAAGAAATTGTTCAAGTGTGGATGAATTTGATAAAATGATTTTATATGTGCATATTTGATATATTTTATAAAATATTATTCATGATTTATTCAATATTGAACTGGGATTTGGGTGGATTTTACAAGAATTAGGATTTATAGAATCAAAGGGAGAAATGATGAAAAAATTAAAAAAATAATATTTAAACATTGGGAAAATCACGCAGGATGTTTATTCCTCAACCACTGTATGCCTGTAGAGCCACAAATGTGCCTGTGATGTATTTACATGACATGATTGTAGTATATGACATATAGATTTATTAATTGAAATTCAAAATTTAAGGATTATAATCCCACTAAAAGTGAATCACATACACAATGTGAAAAGAATTCATTGCATGAAATGATGAAAGGCTCACCTGGTAAAAGATACAAATTGATTTTCTTGAAGAAATTATGGATCTCAAATACATGTTGTGCGACCAACAAAAACGATTTCATGATATCACGATATAATTATTATTATCCAGTATGTAATGTGAATTAACTAAAAGTCATGTAAATTTTAGCGAATTTATATTTTAGGTGCTCCTCCATATATAGAGAGCTATGAAAAATTTATTTTACCCTCATTTTAATTTGTATTATCCCTTATATTCATCAATTACATTTCAAAACCAATTTTTATTCATTCCATTTATTGTTTTTTTGAATAATTTAATGTTTTTTGTTAATCTAAATTTTTTAAACATGCATCCAACAGTCATTGAGATTGCATTTTTGTTCGTTGTTTATTTTCAACACTGATTGTTGTTCTTCATCAATCCTTGCAAACTTATTCATTATTTCTTCATGAATTGTAATTTCTTGATTGTATATATGTTTTATTTAGTCCTTTGATGTATATTATTATTTATTTTTCACTTTTTATGGTTATTTATTAACTATTTCATGATTATGAATAAAATATTTATTATTTACATACTTTTTATCAACACTGCCATGCATGGCTAATAAACCTAGGGGTAGGGGTTGAGATTATGTCTGTTTCTAAGCGTAATGAGTCAATATATTGAGATTTGGTAAAAAAATATGGCTACTAATTAGGTTTATAATAATTTTTCATCAAATTAATTTCCACAACTATGGCCATGGGAAGTGAAATCTAATGAATCTAACCTAATTAGAGTTGATAAGGACTTTGAATATTAGCATTTGATGCATAATAAATATAATATAGGTGTATTGAACCTATGCATTTACCTATACCCTGACCATGGAAAAATTGTAGTTTTGGTAGATCCAATTGGTTTTTCTAAAACCGATTGGTGATATTTTCACTACTTCACAGCCTAAGCCATAGGGAAATCCCAAGCTAAATATAGTATTCTGTTCTGTCAAAGAGGCCTAAAATTGACCGTGATCCATTTTATTTTATCTTTCATAAATCAAAAATACATATCATTAGTAGAATTATTATTGAAGAATTGAATTTTGGAATATTCTGAAATAGTTTTATTTAATTAGTTTCTTTCCCACCAGTGATCTCGTTGGATTCGACCCCACACTACAACATTACAATTCCCTAGTGGTATGTGCAATTTGGGACTATATATTTTTTATTTGATCATGACCAAAGGTAATTAAATGATTCATACAAGAAATTTAAACATAGTTTTCCAAAATATATTTAGACTTGTTTACATAAATATTCCAATGAAATCGTTATATATAGTACCTCGATATTCTACAGAAGTATTGCTTTCCCCATGATATGTTTGTTGATATTTAAAATATTTTAAAGCATATAATTTCCCATATCACGTGGAATCATTATTTTAGAAGTTAATTTTAATTTATTTTGATGTAATGTGCAACTCAAATAATTTCTAAATTCATTTTATTCCATTTTTATTATTAACTCTACATTGTTATAAAAATCTGATGAACTCTTATGATTAGTGGATGTTTATTTGACCTAACTTTTAGATGAATTCTTCCTAAAGGTTCAGTTATTTTATATATTACCTACAAATATTTCTTGAAATTATCTTTCTTTTTAATTAAGTGATTTCTAATATTAAAACCATTTGGTCATTTTTTACATAGCTCTTTTTAGATAGTTGTTTGTTTTTCATCGTGATATTTTACCATTTTGGATTGTTCTATAAATATCAACTTGATATTTATAATTTATTATATGTGCACATATTCCATTTTGGGAAATTATTTTTTTCCTTCAATTTTCTTCTCACTCCCCTTCATTTATACTTTAAAATATCTATTGAGTTTTGTGGTTTTATCATGAAATTCCATAACTTCTAATCTTAGATAATTTTACCTGTGGATTTCTTCTCTATCATTTTATTTTATATTTTATGTAACTTCATTTATTTAATTATGATATATTAAGGTTACAATCTTATGTAGATTTTCATCTCCTAATAAACTATTGTTAGTAGATTTATATAGTTCCCTTTTACTAAATATACTTCTTTTCATTAATCTAGTGACCCTTTTCTTTCTCCTAGTAGATTTTATACCTTCTTATAATTTTTACCGCACTTATTCATATTTATTATTTATTTTTAATCGTAATAATTTTAAATAACATTATTATTTTAATTGTTTATTTCAATATCTCAAATACTGTTAGAATAAAAATACATATATGAGAGTCTTCCTTTATATGTGAAACTTCTATTCAGGTTATTTCAAATGATAAGGTATGTAATTCTGTCACTCAATTTTTCATCATCTTATGTATATTTTGATTCAAAGAGCACCATATAATTTTATTCTATTTCTCATTTCTTCAGATTCATCATAGATTTAATTTCTATAACCACCTTATTCATATGTATAAAAGTTGGATCATTCCAAATTTTATACACAATACGAATTTTTTGTATTCATTAGAAGACAAATATTCTTTACCTTTCAATGTAGAGTCTCTAGTATAATATCTACCCTAAATGTTACATATTAATTTTTTAATGATAGTTTAATTCTTCGAGACATACTAAAATCCTATGATGTTACTGATAATTTCATTTACTATAGAGAAATAGTCATCAATAGCTTTATATTTTACCAATATGATATCTTCAAACATACTTCTCTATATTTTATAGTTTTCTCCCATTATATTTACATTACCCTCCAATAATATTTTTTAGTAAATCCCATGTCTAATTTGTTTTCGTGAGACCCATAAATATTGTATAATAATTTTATAACAGAGCCATATAAATAGAATTATGAGATTTTAAATTGGGGTTGATATTAATTTTTCAAGAAAATATCATAAGTGAACCTCTTCCAATTTGTGGAATCCCTATTATAAATTCACGAATCACCTCCTGGACAAAAGTACGAATATATAATACCATTCTATTTTTCTATTCCTGATAATGTTTTCTATCAAAGGAAAGGCTACCTATATTATTGATGGAGTTGATATTATCCATGATAACTAATGTAGGGATCTTATAGAGGTAATATATATACTTTTATACCACATAAATTTCATAGGTATGTTTCGACCATTTAGAAGGGGGGTTGAATCAGTGGTGATATTTTACAATTTCATTTGTATAGAAACTATCCCATGTAACTTGTAAATTTTTTTATCCATATAACATAAAAATAATCCTCACCACTATGAAATGTCCAATATACAATGAATTGAATGTAAAAGATCCAACTCCCATAAACTCCTTCTGTATCCCAATAAGAAATTATACTACCCCCACTAGTTAAAAAGTTTTCTTTTTTCATTGTAGAGATTATATAAAATTTAAAAATTTAATTCTTCTCATAAAAAACTCTATAAAAAAATTGTATCTTTTAAAATCAGTCTATTTAACCTCTATCAAGTGCACCTTAGTCTAGTAACTATATATATAGTACAAATGTAAAATGATTTTTTATCTGATGTAACTTTTTATGGTACACATATTTTTGGATATTATTTAACTGATTAACCTTTTCAATGATACTTATTCTAATAATCTATGTGTAGTACTCATCTTCTCCAACCAAGTGAAATATTAGTTGTCAACTCATGCTATAAAATCATCAAAAAATTTACTCTCTTACAACCTATCTAACTCTTTGATAATGTACTACATAAAATTTTCATACTTCCTTTTATAATCAATGATGAAGCATGTGATGAATCATTGAATGTACCACTCAACTCAACTTTCTCTCGACCTCCTTCAAAGCCAATGAAAATTTAGATCCCACAATCTTCATCAATGTTTCCTCAAATATCAGCATCTATGATATCCTCAAAACATCAATAAATCTTATTTAGATTTGAAAATAATGAAATGATAGTTTAATATCATGATAATGAATGTGATTGATTTTTATAAATTTTCCTATAGTCTCTACTTGGTGGTTTTATAAGAACTCATTTGTTTGGTTATTCTCTATCTAGTACATTGTTTTCTATATCACCTCTATCTGGTAGCCTTTTCCTAGTGAACTCATTTTTGTTGATTACAAATCCATGTGTTGCTCCATCCAATTCTTTACATGGGTTTACATTACCTGAGAGACTCATAATATTCCCTGTAGGATTATATGTCAATACAATATTTGATTCTTGATGTATTAAAAAATTTATGGTTATATTCATTATTCTCCATACATTTTGTTTTATCTGATGATATCATAATAGCATGCCTCGTTATAGATCGAAAAAACATTGATATGATGGGAATTGTTTTGTCTTCCTAGTACTGTCAAAATATTTTCATCATCCAAATGTGTTTTTTTGTTCATCTAGATTTGTTAGATTCATCCAGGAATATTCCACAAAACGTCAATCTTATCAGGGGTTGTTATATATTCTTCATCGAGTATATATTAGTATAGATTCATCTAGTAACATTTAGATATTTCTTGTTTTGTTAAAGTTACAAAGTCTCTATCTGATCAGTCTATGTATGACTACAACATCATAGATGATCCTTCATAAAATATAAATCCAATGCTTCACAACATCAAGCATTGTATAGTTTTAAAATTGATATATTTATAATATGGAAATTGTAAAAAATTTATATATATAAAAATATTATGATTTAACTTATCCTAAACCATGATAACCTATTACTAATCATGATGTTATAACTATTGAGTATTATAAAATAATAGTAGACTTATTAAGAAAATTAAATAAAATTCGTATGATGAGAAACAACTTAATTTCAACTGAAAGACCAAACCATTCACACAAAAGATGTTGAAAATGAATAAAACCACCATTAAGAAATAAACCCAATAAATCTTCAAAAATATTGTATAATAGGGTCTTTACTATTTGGAACTATTCTAATCTATTGAATGAGGTTTTGAATAAAAACCTCTTCATTAAATACCTAAGAATCCAAAATGTATTCAACTTTCACATAAACCCATCTTCTACATATTTTTCAAATATATTCCATCTTTAAACACAACCATTGAGTGGAAAGATGTATTTTGATAGTTAATTCATATTGTCTTAGTCTTTTTAAAACTAGAATATACATAGACCCAGATGGATAGTACCATATCTCCTCTATAGGCAACGAAGATATCCATTATATGCCTCAGTCATATAATTATAGTATTGAATTACATCTAATGGCAGACACCGAGGTTAGATTGATATCTTTTTACTATATTGAATGTATAAGAGGCATCTATCCTTTTACAAAGATTAACATACTTGAATTAACGAATCAATGGCCTAAAAATAATCATTTCCATGATTTATATTTACTCAAGTTCCTAAGGACATGCATTATTGGGAAGTGTAATTCTATATGACACTGGAAAAAATCGATTCTTGTATTACTCTATACTGAATATTTTTAGAGTCTTTTCAATATACATACCTTGAATTTCTTCAAGTTTCAACATGGATCTATTATGATGGATCTTTATTCCAAGAATATATAATTTTTCTCCTAGGCCCATCTTGTAGAATAATGTTTATAACCAGGACATAATTGACTATAAGACTTGTTTTATTTACTAATAAGTATAGTTTCCTTGACATAAACTATTCATAAAAATTATTGTAATCCCATGAAGTAGTTTATACAGACAAGGTTTACATTCTCTTTTTATGAATATAATTTTTTTATTACTTGATCAAATTGAATGTTCCATGACCAAGAATCTTTCTTTAATCCATAAATATTTCTATGCAAATTACACATATTTTTTATATCTTTTGGAGTTACAAACCCCTCTGGCTACATTATCTAGAAAACTTATTGAAGGTTCTAATTTTTGAAATTTATTTTGTCATCCATCTTGAAAATATCATAGCCATGGTAAGTTTCTATGGAAGGTAGAATTATAATTTATTTTAGGAAAGTAATTGGTGAATAATATTCTCCCAGTATGTTCCATGATATTGGTTGTACTTCTTTTCAACCAGTCATACCGTAGAGGTTTGAACTTGTCAATCAATTTATAGTTTCTTCTTGAATACCCAGTTATTTCCAATGAGATTTATTTGCAAAAGTGCATCTACCTAAATACAATAATGGTTTTTATATATGGATTCCATCTATAAATTATTTGATTCACTCAATCTATTAGATTATGTTCTATATTTTTCTTCCTTTTAGGCTAAATATTTTTAATTTCAATTAATAAATATTCACCATATTCTATAACTATAAAATCGTATTGTGTATCTTGAGCGTCAACTTCATCGAATTCTATTTTACTACTACTATGTTATTTAGATATGTGATCACTATCAAGAATTAGGGGATATAAAATAACCAAGAAATTCTTTTCAATGGATCATATATGTAATATCATCTAGTTTCCATTGGGTAACCAACAATAATACACTTAGAACCTTGGAGTGTATGATTATTTCAAGAAATTGACCTAATAAACACATCGGGAGTACACATTGTTAAATTTGATTGTAGGTTTTCTTTCCACACTAATGTTTGTGTGGAATATCATTTGTTTCCTTTGTTGGAATGTGATTTTGTTTTTTACTATAGACTATAAATTGTATTCCAATACGGATAATGGAATACATACATGAATCATTAATGATATCACCATTTCTAGTGTGGTATAGTTCTACCATTCACTCATGCTATTCTATTGTTTAGTATAAAGAGGTGTGATATGAGATTGAACTCGAACTACCATAATTAATGAATTAAGTCATGGATAAGATATTTTATGCCAAATTATGAGTGGATTCTCATAATATTTTTACTAAATTGGTTCTTAACACCATTCGGGTAACCATTACAATTACCAAAAAAATATGAATTATACCTCATTAAGTAGATATATCCATATATACTAAAATAATTTTTAAAATTTATGTTCTATCATTACCCACATTAAGAATCAAATAAAAATGGTCCCAAAATATGATCATCAACCAACATCAAAATCATGGTGGCCCTTTCACCCTTTTCACTAAATATGGGTATTTAAATTTCCCTTGAAAATACACAATACACACACTATGTATTTTTCATTGCAATGCATCCAAATATCAATCTTTTAGTAATATTTTCAATGCAAATTCCTTCAAATAAACTGTCACATGATTTTATAGTTTGGTGTGTTATTAGTCCAAGGAAATAATTTTCTTTTTGATTCCCATTACTTGGTCCTTGTATTCCAACATTTAAAAGACATTATTAGAAAATTCATTTCTGTAAAAAAAAATTAATGAAAAAACATTTATTTCCAAAATTAGTAATAAAAAAATATTTATCATGTATTGAAATATATATATATATTTTAGTTAATGAAGGAATATAATAGTAATCCTCAAAACCAAGATCCTTCGAGTTGTCAATGTATAGTGAAAATCTTTAATAGCCATTATAGAAATTATGGATGTGTTGGATATAATAGATCCACCTCATCATGAGAAATATTTGAAAATATTCTTGTTTAATATATTTGATTTCATATGTAATAACTATTTAAGGTATCAAATATATAATCTATAAAAACATAAATATTTTATTCTATAAAAATTCACCAAAATATTTCCCTTGATTCTTTGTAAGGGTTTAGTTTTTATTATAGTTGTAATTCTTTACCCATGAAAAATTGACAACATCTCATTCCCTTTATTTCCCAATAATCCTAATGTTATTGGAAAGGAATTATGAATAATCTTTAGACTTGGATTTAGGCTTGGTTGTATTCATTTGTTCTGTCCTCTTAACATATGAACAGAAAGGATTACATGATTCATATCCTTTTTAGCTTGGAAAAGTCTATTGTGATGACCTTAGAGAGAATTCTCTATGTTGTTCTTATTGAAATATACTACAAAAACGGATAAACAATGATGGTGTGATGAATGAATGAGATTAGTGCATATTTTGTGGGGTCAAATAAACCCTATAACTTCTAAATGCATTGTATAAACAATGAGTTTTATAACATGATTCTTAAACGGTTCAACTTCTCCATGTTTTCTTCTAATGAAAACAATAGAAATATCAAATAATTTCGAATTGTCTCTCTCCAGATAAATATTATAGACAATATGAATAATTATTTTGTATTTTGTTTTCTCATGAAACATCACGAGTTGGATAGGCATGGATGAAAAATAAAAAATTGAACATCTAGGGAATCATTCAGGTGATTTTATAAAAAATGAACTCCTCATAACTATTTCAATTTATATGGACCCATGGTTGGGGAGTATACCTTGTATTATTTACATTTATAATAAAGTACTACCCATAAGCATCTATAAAATTTTTAGAAGTTTCTTCTAGTTAGAATATGGTCTTTCCATGTAATTTATGAAAGAGATAATTTTTTTGATGAACAATTTTTTACTCTAAAATAGTAAGAGATAATATTATTTCAAATTTACATGATTTCAAATTATACCAGACTAAATTACTTCAATTTTATTAGGACTCCATAAATTTTAACAGACCTAAAAAAATATACCATTTAACTCAAAATGTATTTTCACATAGAAATTATAGTGTATAAGATACATACATTCCTTCTTATAATACAAACAATACATGAATATTATACTAAGGTCCTTAGGAATTCTTGTAAACTATAATTTGGATGTTCTGTATTATATTTTGTGAACTCCTAAATATGGAAATCATAACATAGATTTCCACAGAACATGCCTCCAAATTGTTATTGAACAATCAAAGTCTAGTAAATACAATACGAGTTTGGTTATGCTAGCAAACTAAGTTTTTCTATTTTCTTTTTAAATAAGGTTTGATGAAATAATATTAACATGAGGGATTTTTATTATTATGCATAAATGTTCTTATTTTATTATTTACATGCCTTGTTATATTAAGTGTATTTTACTTAAGTAATTAAGAATGTTCTTGATTAAATATTTACACACGATGATTTTATTTTAATTTTATATTAATTAATTAATTTATATTATTTTGATCATTGATCCATAAAATGAATCATGAATCAGATTGAAATAAAATAAATCAATATTGGAATGATAAAAAATATAATTAGATATTAAATTATTGTGTAGAGAAAATCATTAACCATAGGGGAAAGAAAATGCTTTAGCAAATCTAGGCTCAAGTTATAGCATTACACTATTTCCCTATATATTTAATTGGTTTGGTTTTTCCTCTTCTCCAATTTGAACCAACTCTATTTCCCAAGAAACTCCATCCTTGTAGTATATTTACCACATTCTTAGGTGAAGGGAACCATGAAGGGATTTTCATAAAACACCCATGGTCATATGGTCCCATACATAAAAAGGTGGGAGGTATGACTCATAGACCATCAATTTCATTTAATAAAATAATTTTTTAAAATCCTGGTAATATTGAAATTAAAATAAACATTCTACATAATTTGGTTAGTATATACTATTTAAAATAAACTAGTATAATGAATACTAATTCTAAATAACTATCCACTATTCATTTGATTTATTATTTTATTTATATAATCATGCATGAATTAATTCAAATTATTATCTAATTAATAAATTCATTCATTTTACGTTAATCACCATCCAACCATTATTGGAGATACCCATCCGCTATGATTTACACTTAATTAAATAAAATAATTTCATTTAACCTTTAATGTAATAATCACACAAAAATTAATTGGAAGAAACCCGATGTGTACTGGTTTTAAAAAATCAATATTTATTATGATAATAAACAATGCACACATGTATTATTTAGATTAAATGTTTCTCAGGTATTTATATGGAAACAATGAGAAAATTAAATTCCATATATGACACATGTTAATTATCATTTTGTGTACTGATTTTACTATGTGTATATTAGACAACGTATATAAACTATACATGGCATATAGTTTATATTTTATGTAAAACATATTTAAATAACCTATTAGGCCTATAAAAATCTTGTATTTCTTGAGATTCAAATTATTAATCAAAATTTACAAGACACAAACTCCATGACCAATAATTGTTTTAATGAATATTACAAAATTAATTAGATAGAACTGAGAGAGATCATCTTTTCAAGGAATTGTTTTTAATTAAATACACAAGAAAGAAGATTTACTCAATCTTGATACCTTTCACCATTTAGGATGTTGATTATTATAACATACTTGGTGTATCATATTTTCATAGTAATTAACCACATCAGGGAACCATTAGTGGTGATCCACTTCTGTTCCTTCAATATCTGAACAACACTAATGAAACATTGGGTGATAGGATGATCGATTGATCATCTTTCATTATTTTCATTGATCATGTCACAGTATTTTTAGATTGAAGTATTTTTTTCTTATTTTTATCTATTTTGAGAGGAAGAGGGGAGGAGGGAGATCTTGAAATGATTTTTTTACTCACAAGTTAACTATTCTGGGATTAAAATTACAATATTTAAATTGACCTAGTTTGGGGGTTTAATTCTACTAAATTTTCCAAATAACCTAATCATTCAATTAATTTAAAAAAAAAACAAAATTATTTTAAATAATAATAATATTATTTTAAAAGTGATGTGTGAAAACATACATGACAATAAATATTTGTTTTACATTCCGAAAAATAAATATTTATCACTGAGAAAATTACGGTTCTATCATCCTCTAAAACATTTATTGAATCTTTGAATAAATATTTCAACAAATATTATTTATTCATAAAATAAATATACACACTACTCATAGTTTGGTGAAAAAAATTTTACTTATTTTTCTCCTAATAAAATAAGTAATGTATATAATTAATAAATAATTATTTATTACCACACAAATAAATAGAGATAAATAAATATAACAAATTTACAAAATTATATAATTAAATTATTAATTAATATTTATTTAATTTTTGTGATCAATTAATAAAATTTGAACAAATATTACTTCTCCTTAAAGAGAATAATATTTATTCATATTATTAAATATAAATAATATCTATATAATATCCAAAGGAATATTTTTTGTGTAACCCTCTAGGCCTCTTCCTTAGTGGCATGTGGCAAACATTCCTAAACATTAATATTTTCATATTGAAATGATTCAAGGAACCCATATGGGAAGAAAATATTTCACAATGATAATAACCACATTAGTAATCTCAAAACATTAGTTTATCCCCTTTCATGATATCTTGTCATGCATATTCTACACACATATCATCGAACTATATTCACGAAATATTTTTCTATAACTATCTAAAATGAACTTGTCTATACCCCATGAAAATTAAATTTATTGTGATAGATTCATTTTGATCAAATGGATATGATATCATCCTCCATAAACATTGAGTGGAAAAAATACGACAAAGTATAATTCATTAATAACATATCAATCATGATTCACCGAACATACCCAAATTTTTAACTTTCACATATAATATTATATTTTGTAAATACATAAATATTATTTAGTCATTACTTTTACTAGAAATAATCTAAATGCCTATGATTATTTTCCCATAGTTATATATAAGGATATAAATGACACCAAAACACGAGGACTTCCAACTGGTGGTTATGTTCTCACAATATTATATTATTGATATTACCATGTGAAAACTTTATGAGATGATTTACCATCTACATATGATTACTTTCACCAAATGGTCAACATATCAGGTGTCCTGTTGTATAATGTTATCCTACTACAGAAAAACATTTAAGAATATCGTTATGAATTTTTATTGTTCTTATCATTTCATGTCAGTACTGTGTCCATTTCAATTCCATAAATAATATAGGAAATTATTATATTAAAATAATTTAGAACAATGAATGATCTATAATAAAACATTATATTAATATTCACTTATTTGATAATGCAAGTAATCAAATGTAAAAACCATTTTTTATAGAGAAAAAAATCCAAACAAGATTAAATGAATTGACTCAAGATGATATATTTTTATGATTCAATTAATGATTTTAATCCATGGGAAGGAGCTTTGAACAAACTTATTATTATACTATATGATTATTTTAATGTTATCTAAATATCATGATGTATCAAAGAACAATTTATGAGATATTTGAATGCATTCTATTTGAAAATATTATTATGGGAATTGAAGGAAAAAACTAAAAACATTGTAAGATGTCGATAAAGTTATGAAACTGAATATACATTATAATTGATGAATAATAAGAGTGATTAATGTAAAAAATACTTTATTTCGTGAGGATATAAATGTTTAATAGGGAATATAATTATTGTGAAGCTGATGTTGCTACTATTTAATAGCATGATTGTATAAGGTTCCTAAAGTAAAATAAGTTTGGTAGCTACAAAAAATCACTGAAACTAAGAAATGAGTCCAAACGTACTTTATAATTATGCATATCTTATTGATTATACTTTATGATCACCGTGAAAAATCTTTTAATACTTAATGGAGCTCGTTGGTACAAATATCTAAGAACTGTAAGTGTGTGGTCCCTAAACACACCAAGGGTCATGTATTGTAATGTAGTTAGTGCCAGGTAGAAGGGTGCAATACCATCCCCTTGAAATTATTTGTTCATGATAATAAATTATTAGTTGTGTGTGCATGAGAGATAAAAACTACCATACATCATGTGATAACTCACATATTATAATAAAAACATATAGATATCATTGAATTATTTTCTTTTTGTTTCTTGAATTCATTATATTCATGATGGATGAGTGTGAGAGGAGAGACTACAATCCATTCACTGTAACTTATAAATAGGGAAACCTAATTTTTTTAAAATTCTAAATTTTTATACATACCGATTCATACCCATCCCCTCTCAGTGTACCATCATCAATTATATGAACTAATAATTTTCACCAAGTCACCAGGTTCTACCTATTATTAGATTATCATTTATAGAAGATCAATTTTGTTTGGGATTCTCATTAAATTAAATAATTATTATGTGTTTATTTGAATTATTCTTATAGTTCTCCATCAAAAAAAATTGTGGTGGATATCGTCTAGGCCATTAAATAATGCGAATAAAATTTATTTAAATAATTTAAGGAATGAATCATTAATGAGAAAGAAAGGGATGATTAACCACTAATTAATACTAATAAAAGTTGGAATGTATCTATTTTTTATATTCATAATTTTTCTTCTAAATATTCAAGCCTAAAAAATAATAGAAATGAATCTATATTAAGAATATAGGAAGAAGAATCCACTTCCACTTGTTGTAATTCTGAAAAAACATGATCTAGTATGGATGTTAAGGATTTAGTGGTTTAATAAACATGATGGATGTGTGAAAATGATTATTATAGAGTTTCAATGATTTTTTATGAAAATTTAATAACTAATATTTTTAATGAATACTATTCTATGGATGAATGATATGAATTTTGGGAGGATAATGTTCTAAGGAATAATAAGATGATGTATATTATATCTTGAAAAGACAATTAAAGAATTTATCTATATTATTTATCAGTTTTATTTGTGTCTCTTCTAGACACTCAGAGAATATTACTATTAAATATGAAGAATAATATAAAATGATGTATGAATCACCTACAAAAAAAGTGTTAATGTGTATTAATATCACTAAACAAAATATGGTAAGAAGTTCAAAGAATATAGAGCCTGAAGAAATGTGTATTTAAATTGAGACTAAATAATTAATTGAGGTTTAAGAGAAATACAATTGAAATAATTGGATATAATATAATAACCATGAATTGGATAGAAAATAGAGAGATATAAATGATTTAAAAAATTCTTAGTCCGAGTTTAAAATGTCGATGATAAAAGATCATTAAAAAGCATTGTAACTAAAGATTATGATACGAGATGATTATGAAAGTAATATAGAGTCAATTAGAAATTAATATTAATAAATAATTAATTCAATATTAAATTATGAGAACACACATAATTTAATGTTTCTTGAATTAGATTATAAATTGAAAAAATTTAAATTTATATAATCAGGGTCTTTATAAAGTGTTGAGAGAAGAATTGATTCTTTGAATATTTTAAATGGGTATCATGTAATAAATGAATTTTATCTATTATGAATAATGACCTAAAATGAACTAATAATAAATCTATTACAGAAACAATGAATAAGGTAACCTTTCATCAATAAAATATTTTTTCTGCTAATATTATTTCCATACACACTATAAAAAAATGAGAATTATAGAAAAATATGGGTTGATAAGAAGTATGAAAAACCCACCACAACATCAATGGATGATGTGAAAATCAATAAGAAAAGTAATTCAATAAAGGAATATAATGAAAAGGGTAAAATGGAAAAAATAAAAATCTACTAAAACTTGATAAAATATAGTTTAAAATATAAAAACAGGGTACTTTGTCTAGATTTGGTGGTAAAAAATAATTTGGAAAGAAGTAATTTATGGTTAGTATAACATTTCAATTCATGGATAAAAGAGAATAAAATTATCAAGTGGTAGTATCATTGAGACTACGTAAATTACATAGAATAAAACATTATTGAATATATATTTTTCAAGTATATTTTAAATATAGGAAAATAATTTTAGAAATTTAAACAAAGATTTCATTATTATGAAATATGATGGTTTAAATAAACCAACAATGGAAACAATTATTTTAAATAATGAATTCCACAAAATATGAGGTATAGATTAATATAATTAAATTAGGGTTTAACTTTGTATGTTATAAAAATAATCATATGGAATAGCATATTCCCAATATATTAGATAATGATGATACATGAATGAATAAAATATTCAACTATTGTAAATGAAAAAGGACACACTATGAAATTTTCTAAATGAGCCATGAGTGTTGATATTAATGGAATAAATATTGGGCTATAAATAGGATAATAAATCTACTAAATAAATAATTTATTGGTTTCATGTAAGATATCTATGAAAAAAATTCAGATTTCTTGTTTCATGACTAGTTTCAAAAAGAGGGTGATATAAAAATTATTGATATGTTGGGTGGAAAGGTTAGACAAGATGGGAATGTTTTAAAATATTTCATGATTATTTTACCAAATAATATGGGTTGTTGAAGAAAATGAATAATTCGTAATTGATTTCACATGCCACACTAGATAGAGTAATGAAGAAAATACAATATAAAGAGAAATATGTAATAAGAAAGAAAAACATGATACCTAAGAAACTTTAAATCTATAAAAATAGAAGAGATATTAGAAATACTTCCCTAGATGATTAAGTAGAATAGAATTATGTTTATTAATTTAGTACAAAATCTCAACCATGTTTTCCATACTGACAAATCAAGGAGTTCACAATTTATTTTTATAGTTGTTTTTTTGTTTTCTATATGAGGAACTATAGGTGGTGACTATAGGGGGAGTGTTTGAATTATAAGTGTTGTGGTGGTGTTATAATAATTTATTACATTTCCATGATTTGATATATCATCACTTTCATCAGTACATGAATATTTATTATAAATAAATTCATGACATTTATTGGAAATAAAGATTATCCATAATGAAGTGATGATATTTTACATCATTTTCCATAAATGACTACTTTTGAATCTATTGTTCTGATGTACCAAATAAAACTATATTTTTAAAATATATACTTTTTGAATTTTTATTTACATATTTTATGATTTTCTAACTTCTAAAAAACTTTTTCTGGATGTGATGATTATTATCTATATACATTTATGACACTATGAAATCACCTAAACAAATTTAGTTAGAATATTAAGAAAGGTATTATAAGATAGTTAAATAGTGAAATTTGTGTCTAATGTATTTAGAGTTGACTATTAGTGAGTTTATTAAGACAATTCATATAAAAAAGTTATCAGTACATTAAATAACATAGTCTATGACACTATCAATAAAGACCTTTATTCTTCCTAGTGATTGATATTTTCTATTTGTATGATTTTTAGAGTGTTCTAAGTTATTTGGATTATGAAAACATTTTTTATAAAGGCAACGAAATATATATTTGTAATCATTTTCGAATGATCTTGTTTTAAAGATGTGATTTATGGGTAACAAATCATCAATTATAAAAAAAATAGTTTGAAGAACTTTGCGGATGTGACATACATTCAATCGTATGATTGAAGATGGGATCGAGGATGGATCTTGTTGTGGTCAAAAAATAATAATAATTATTTGTATAATATAAAATCCCAATATTTTTACTCAAATTATTTTATCATTTTTAAACATAAATATCCATTAATAAAACACTTGGATAATAAATTCCTAATCTCTTTTTAATAAAAGTATAATATTACATCAAAAGGAACTCAATCATGGGATCCTATTTTTTTATTTTCCTCACTGAGCTCCTAAATACATTTAATCTCCTAGAACTACACATGATAACTCAAGGAACACATAAAATAATGTGGTGAGATAAAAATCCAACTACGGGAATAAACATGATAAGGGATTATAAAGTGTTTGCCAAAGTTAAAACATGATATTCTTAAAAATAAGGAACATGAATTATCACATTAAAGAATCACATAAATATAATGGTATCAAAAGATCATTGAATCAATGGAGATGTGGAGAAAACATATAACATGACATAAAAATGAGTAATGGATATCTTCCCAGACAATATCAAATATAAGAAAAATATCTACAGTGCATTATGTTTATTACCAAACCCCATACATGACGTATCATGAAAGTAAAGCATTACATGTAACGAACCGACCCTAGTTTCCCTCAAACCCAGCACCGAACGCAATCTATTACATTCCCGAAGGGCATTCCTGATCCTCACCGGCTGGCGACAAGCACTTGGGCATTGAAAAAAAAAGAGAGAACGATTTCTCCCAACTAGATCCAACACATGGGATATATGTATTCAAAAACAACATTTGAAAAAGAAAAGATTTATATGAAAAAACCTTAAGAAAATAGAAGAAACAAAAAATAAAATAAAATAAAATAAGAACACTAAAGGAAAAGTCTGTCTAAAAATGAAATAATCCAAAGAGCTACTCTATACGACGACATGGAAAACTCCCACCATCTCACCACCAACTACCAAATAAGATGACACAAACCTCCCACCTCAATGTGGCGCCTTTACATTCCATACATTGGAAGAAAAAAAAGGTCTGAACACCACTAAAGAGGTTCATATGGTGTGAGCTAACTGGCTCATTAGGATCCCACCAAGGTGTTCCATATCAAGTACCTTTATAACCAATTTTTTATGCTCATTTTAATTAAAAACATGGAATGCTACTATATAAATTAGTTTTATAGAAAACATGGTGAACATTTCCCTTTTTCCAAAGTTTTAAAGAAAACAAGTTATATCTTTTTCAATAAACATTCTACATATCATTTTTCATATTCAGAAACAAGCATATCAACGCTAATTAAGAATTCCAAGAAATAAAAAATAGAATAGCATGTATCACAACACCAAGGAATACTATGAGTCCATGTCGCAGACTACTCATAAAATAATAATCATGTTCACAAACCCATTTCTTGAAATGTTTTCCTAGGAAGTAAGGGAATACCCATGAGTAAACCCTGCCAAAAATTTCTATATCGGTCTCCTAGAACATCATGTCTAGGAAGTAGAGGAAATCCACAAGACAAACGTCCTTGATAATCATAAAACATTGGATAATGGCCCAAGATAAACCTTTAACTGAAGTACCCATGGTATCTTATATGACCTTTTTTCACAATTCATTTCAATTCTTTGAAAACCATTTCAATCTTCATTTCAATTCTTCGAAACTACCCCTTTAACATTCCATTTGTCAATAACCTGGGAACACCAATTTTCATTGAAAACCCTTTACAATAATCAAAAAACCATCATTCTAATATTTCATTATGAATCAGTTTATAATGAAAAACAAGAAGATCCATTATCATAGGCTAGTGATGGAACCACCTACCTCAAATATCGTGTCGCACACACCCTTTACTATATCCACTAGTAAGGAAAACACAATGATGACAATAATGCCCTTGGAATCCAATCCACATAACATGGTTGATCCAAATATAATCATAAGGTGTTGGCAGAAAGGAATAAACCAACATTAGTCAAGAATGAATATCCGCCGCACCAAAACAGACAAAGGAAAATGCCTACTGAGTGAGATTTCATAGAGGATCTAGAAGAAACACAATTTTATCCTAACAGATCCAAAGACACCATTCAAATCCCATACTAAGATCATGATTAACATAGATGTGGAAAGTTATCTTACCCAGAATGACTCACCATAGATGAAATGGAGATCCAACCCTAAAAAGATCAATCTAGATGGAGTGTTGTCTCAAACAATTCCAAGTATAGACCCAAGGTTGAGGGTGAAGGAGTTTTGAAATAATGTATCTATAAAACTACAAATATTGTTTTTTAAAACTAGACGTGGGACATTTCACGACATGAAACTCCCATTCATGTCATGAAGTCCTTGATAGATAAGTACATTGATAAATAGATTGCTGTGGATTAAAAATAAATTATTTAATACATTAAGGATATAAAAACACCATTCACAAGGTGTAATATTTCACAGTTTGAATACCCTTTCACAGCTTGTACCCAGCAGAAATTAGACGGTGTGCAACCTAGTTACACGGCTTGAAATCTTCCATCATCTTGCAGAAAAGGATGGTTAAATTTGATAGTCCAAAAAATACATGAATTCTCCATTATAGGTATCCTACTAAATTCCTTCTTGGACCAATTCAAACAATGAGATATAGAAACTAAAATTGAGATAAATGTGTATCTGATGGATTGGTAATAGGATGTTACAAACAATCTTCCACAAAGAATTTGTGTCCCTTGGAAGTTAGGTGGAAGATGTAATCCCTAGAAAGAGATGAGTCCACTACTCCCTCATCAATGACTATTTTTCACAAGTATCAAGAGAATCTAATCATTGTTTCCATTGAAATATAACTAAAAGAATCAAAATCAAATGAAATACTTTCCCTTTAGAGTCAACGATCTAAACTGGTTTCTCCAAAACCAAAGCATGTAGCTCTAATGTAATTTCATCAAAACTTTGATTGTTGGCGGCATCAAAGTGATACTTCCTGAGCTAATATACATGGAAAAAATCATGAATACCTATAATTAAAGTGAAAATTCTATCAAATAAGAAACATGTCTTAGCCGTTTAGTGATGTCAAATAGACTAACATATCTCGGAGCTAACATTGCCTATTTTCCAACTATATGGTGACCCAACCATGGAGAAACATTCAATAAAACCCAGTCACCTAATGAAAACTCCAATGGTCAACACCACCAATCCATATATGGCTTTCTTCGACTATAGGATGTCATCATATGTCTATGTACATATTGTATCTTCATAGATGTCTCCTGAACCAAACTTTCCCCAACTAGAGATACATCACCCACCTCAGCCCAACAAAGAGGTGATCTACAAGGGTGACCATGCAATGCCTCTATGGAAACCCTTTTCTTTATTACACACTTATACATAATTCATTACATAAAAACATCACATGATACAACATATAATATCGAGAGGTCTAGTGTATTTGTGGCTCTAGAACATGACATAACAACCTAAAACCAAAAACACACACCCTTATTGAAAACTTGTTTTACATGACCACAACATTTCTTCGTACATAGTATTTCAAGGGATAAACTGAAGAAATGCATAAGAAAAGGGTGAGATATAAATCCTAGAAAAGTATTTTAAAAGGCATTACATGAAGAATACAGTACATGTTTGGAGATAGGCATAACAATGGAACATAAGATAAAAAAACATAAAGGCGTGATATAGCATGATTATCATAACATAGAAATGTGGAAACAACACTTAACATGATATTAGAATGATCCAAGGATCGTTGCACATGGAGAATGAGTAAACCCTAATTGAACATGAATTATCATGAGTAAACCCACATTACACTTGACGTATCATGATACTAATATGTACCCAAGGCATTGGAGTGTTATAAGGGTGCACCCTTCTTAATCAATTCATTTCATGCATAAGTGTTCCACATGGATCATATAACATGGATTCATTAAAAATAATAATTTATTCCACAATAAAGGAATGTGGAATTAATAAGTGAAACTATATAATCAATAAGTAAATGATCACAACTGTGAATACCCTTGATAGAGAAATGGCATGGTATTCAATACAAAGACTTTGGCTTCAAAAATCACGGTGCAATTTCAGCTTCATAGTGGTGTGACATAAGAATTCAAAAAAATGGTTTATGAGATAGAAAGGGTTGTCTAATAATTTTCACATGAAATTGAAAGTAAGGGATTAATATATATACATGTCCCAACAGATTTAATGTAATTTATATTAATAATACCAATGAATTTCTTGAATGTAAATTTGGAGAGAGAAATCCCTTATGAAATTTCTGCATGGTAACAGGTGTACATGTAGAAGAATTAATGAGATATAAGGGGGTATTCCATCATTCAAACATAATGAGTGAAATATGGGGGTGGTGTTAAATAAAACCCCAACATTCTTAATTGAAAATAAAATAGTATACAAACATATTGAACTTTGGGAAAAAATGAAAATGGAAGAAATCCCATTCTTAAAAGTGTGACCCCAAAGGCTTGGGAGAGGCTTGAGAGATACTTATTTGGATATTGGGGTGCCTTGGGATGATTTTTGAGAGAGTAGGTAAGGGTACGTACGTGATAGAAGGGTTTTGGGAGAATATAAGTGGGAGATTGGGTGGGATTATATAGGAAAAGAGGGGGAATTCAATATTATTTAGGTTTGGCACACAACACATTAAACTAATAAAAACCAAAAACCAACCCATGGTTGTTTCCCAGGGTTTTTGTCAAAGTGGAGTTGAAAAAATTATTTTATAAGGACAATGTACTAACATATTAAAAAAGTAGGCTTGATTATGTAGAGGTGAGTCAAACTCTCAAGGAAATCAATTTAAAAATGTTGAAATGTTTTATATGTTTTGGGGGTCCACTAGGGAACCAAAAAATTAACCAAAAAAAAATCTAAAATCACATTCTTTAAAAGTTAAAACAGATGTTGGCCGAACGTCCCATTTATAGTATTTTATTATATCACTATTGGATCATTATGATGTCATAAAAAACATTATATATTATAATGGTATTCATTTTTTATCCAAAATTTTATATGTCTCATAAAATTATGAAAAATTCACCGTTGGATAATTTCGATGTCCAAATTCCAAAAATAATATACATTTTAACTAAATAAATTTCTAAATAGGAGAATTTTTACAATTAAAATAAAAATTGACATTTATAAAAAATTCATTGGTTTTGACAAAAACGAATTTAAAACCATAATAAAAATTATAATTATATTCATAAAAATTAAACTATCATTTATATTTAATAAAAAGAAATTCTGTAAATTTTTTTAAAAAAATATTATTTAATTCAAAATATACCTTAATTTATAAAAATAGATCTCTTAATTGAATATTAAATTAAAATACAATTTTTTCTTTAATTGATTTTTACAAAGTAACAATTATAAAATTAAGATATACTATATACAAAAATAAATTACAAAACCACAGTGCTATAGTCTTGTTATATAACACCTTATAACTACCGCATAAGACCTATGGGTAAGGTGTTCTATGGTGAAAGACTCTTGGGGTGGCTTGGATAACATCGCTGTGGTGGAAATCTCTATCAACATACACTTATCCTGTAGGCAGTATCATTCTTTCTTAACGTGTTGAATCTCGGCTTGGGCATGTTCAAGAGCGAAGCCCAATGATGCCACCTCATTTCTGAGTTATGAAAAATGGGATTCATACATAGAAACTCTGTTAGATGAATCCATCACTTCCTTTTTCTATGTAAATTGGATTTTTTAAAGCTCTATAATTATACTATTCATATGATCAATGTTCAAGAGGTATGTTAAAAATGGTAACAATTAATAATGGTATTTTAAAATCCAAAACCATAAAACCAAGAATTTGCATCTATTTTATATAACCATTTTACATAATAAGAAATTTAATTACATTAAGAGGAATTTTCATTAATAAAAATATGGGCCATTACAATCTTCACCCCTTAAGAAATGTTACCCTCAAAATTTACTTTTCACAAACTAAAATTGAAGAGTGTAACAAGGCTTCATCACTTCCTCTGATTCCCATGTTGCCTCTCCAAACTTGGGGTTTTGCCACAACATCTTGATGAAGGGCATTGTATTATTTCGTATAACTTTTTCATTATGATCTAAGATCGCTACTGGATTCTCTTCATAGGAGAGGTCATTCTCCAATGGTACCACCTCTAGATTGAGTACATGCAATGGATATGGTATGTACTTCTTAAAGAGTGATACATGGAATACATCATGTACTTCAGATAGGTTATATGGGAGTTCTAGTCGATAGTCCACCGCTCCAATGTGATAAAGGATCTCAAAAGGGAAAATGTACCTTAGACCAAGCTTTTCCTTATTCCAAAATATCATAACTTTCTTCGACGGTGATATGCATAGGAATACCATGTCTCCAAAATCAAACTCTAGGTACCCTCAGTAATTATCAGCATAGCTCTTTTTTCACCTCTATGAATCTTTAATATGCTACTAGATGGTCTTAACGTTCTTCAAACATTTTGGACTGAAGAGTTTTTCCTCCCTGACATCATCCCAACATGTTGGTTTTCTGCACGTATTTCTATACTAGGCTTCATAAGGAGCCATTTGGATGCTTGAGTGGAAAGTTTTTTTGTAATAGAACTCAACGATAAGAATATTCTGATCCAAACCTTCTTAGAAGTCCTTTGAGAATGATTTAAACTTGTCCTCTAGTGTCTGCAAAGTCCGCTCATATTGGCGAAAAATTTGATAATGATAATCCGCACCGAAGTTCAGCTCAGTATTCAGAACTTGTTGGAGACTCTCCGTGAACTCAGAGGTGAATCTTGGATCTCAATCATATATAATAGATTTTGGTGCTCTATGAAGTCTTTCCACTTCTCGGATATATATCCATGGCAATTCATCAAATGGGAAATAATCTCGAATTTCAAAGAAGTGTATAGCCTTTGTATGAATTTCCACAACAACCCATATAGCATTGTTTCCTTAGGATGCCATTGGAGGTCCGGTTACAAATTCCATCGTGATGTTCTCAAATGTCAATGCTGCTATGTATAAAGGTTGCATCATACCCTTATACTTTTGTCTCTCAGCCTTCACTTACTGACAGACCTTTCACTTTGATGTATACTCAGTGATCTCTTTCTTCCTGTTACACCACCAATAAGGATCTCAGAGATCTCGGTACATATTTCTGTTTCCTAGGTGAATGGAGAAATTAGAATTATGTGCATCATCCAAAATATCTTTCTTTAACTCCAGATTTTATAAAACACATTGTCTTGATCCAAATCTCACAATACCTTCTTCATTAACATTGAACTTCTAGGATTTCCTTTTTCTGATAGTTTCCACTTCCTTTTGAATTTCTAAATCATCATTTTGAGAATCCTTTAACTTTTCCAAAAGATATGGTTGCAAAATAATTTGTGAAAGGATTGATGATGATCCCATCTTTATTATTCCCATGTCTATATTCCTCAAATATAAGAGGATTGCATTCTTTTCAAATCTCATCAATGATAAAATTGTTGCGTCATTTCTGCTTAGAGCGTCTAGAACATTGTTCAATTTCCCAGGGTGGTAGTGAATTGAGGATTAACTGTCTTCGATCAGCTCTAACAATATTCTTTGGTGCACATTCAACTCTTTCTCTGTGAATATATACTTGAGACTTTTGTGGTCCATATATATGTCACACTTCTCCCCAAAGAGTTAATGTCCACAAAATTTCAATGTGATGATTACCGCAGCCAACTCCAGATAATGTTTTGGATTATTTTTCTCCTAAAAATTAAATTGCATTGAATCATATGCATTGAATTTGTTATTTTTAATCAACACACATCCCTTGACCTTCTTCAAAGAATCTTTGAATAACACAAAAAATTCCACACTTGTGGGTAATGTGAGCACGAGAGCAATGATAAGCCTCCTTTCAAACTCCTTAAAGCTCTACTCGCATTCATCACTCCAAGAAAACTTTACTCCCTTCCAACATAGATTGGTAAGAGGTTTGAAAAATCATGAGAATTTTCTCAGAAATTGGCGATAATATCACGCTAATCCCAAGAATCTACAGATATCCATTACCAATGATGTACATATACATCCCTATATTTTAGTTATCTTGGTGGGATCCACAGATATCTCATTGCTTGTGATGATATGACCCAAGAATGAGACATCCTTCAACCAAACTCACACCAGTTTTACTTTTCATAGAGCTTCTCTATTCGCAAGTTCTCTAGTATAGTTCTTTGATTCTCTTCATGCTCCTCCCTAGTTTTGGAGTATATTAAATTATCATCTATAAATACTACCAAAAATTTCATGAGGTAATATATAAAAAAACTATTCATCATGTCCATGAAGATTGTAGGAGCATTAGTGAGTCTGAAAGTAATTACTATGAATTCATATTGTCCATACCTTGTACGAAAAGATGTCTTGGGGATATCCTCCTTATACACCATTAGTTGGTAATATCCCAAACACAAATCCACCATGGTGAATTATTGTGCCCCATGTAGCTAATCGAACAATTCATCAATTCATGGAATAGGATACTTGTTATTTATTGTGATTTTTTGAGCTCACGATAATCAATAAAGATGCGCATTGATTAACCATTCTTCTTGATGAAGAGGACTGATACACCCTATGGTGAATCACATGGGCGTATAAACACTTTTTCTAGATTCTTTTATAGTTTTTTCATCATATTCTTAAGATCTAAAATAACCATTCTATATGAATTATTGGATATTGGAAACACCCTAGCTATAAGATCAATTGAAAATTCAAAATCTCTTCTAGGAGAAAGATCAGGCAATTCACCAGGAAACACTTTAGTGAATTCGCTCACAATAGGCATGTCTTTGAGGATGGTTGCTTCCTTAGACTCAAATATATGAGCCTGATACATGTGATCATAGGGTAGTAACTGCCACGTTTGAGATGATGGTGCTAAAGAAGATTCCTCATCCTCCTTGCACTTGTACTAAGTCGGGTGTCGATTCACCATATGGAGAGTGATTTCCCTCTCATGGAAATTTATGTTGGCTCTATATAAGGAAATCCAATTGATGCCAATAATTACATAAAATTCCTCTATAGAATGTCGGATGAGGTTTTCTGAGAAGTTCAATCCACAAATTAAGATAGGGGAGGAATTATATTCATGGTATGTAATGGACTAGAATAAAAAATAATGTGCGCTAATCTTTAATGAATAACTAGAATACATATCACCACATCGTTGTTGGGGTTCTCTTTGGTAGTAGTGATAGAAAATGTTATCCCTTTCTTCCTTGGAGGTTGTTGGTTGCCTTAGGAAACCGTTGGATTAGGACACTAGTTTTCAAGGTGCCCTAGTTCTTTGCATTTGATGCAGTGAAAAATGCGTTGTGGGTCGAACGAAACATTCATCTCCTCTGTCGCAGCCAAAGGTTTCTCTTGTCGGAAGTTAGTAGAAAGGTTCCCTTCTATTCCACTCCTAAAGAATTTCCTCATCCCTTTTAAAAAATTTCTAGAGTGCTTATTTCCTCACCGTCAACAAGTGGGGTGCTAGATTTTCTTAGCACTGTTAGATTTATCCATCAGACCACCAGAAATAAATTCCACATTATTCTTCTTATCCCAATGATACCGTTGAGATTAGTTGTTCACCAGTTTAACTTTGAGGGAACATTAGACAATTTCTTCATAGCTCTCGAAGCCACAGATAACTAGGAATTTTGGTAGGATATGTTTTACTGCACCAATGAAGTGTCCAAACTTGCATTTGGGTGTAACGACAAAGATATATGCATATCATGGAATCCTTTTGATGTTTTCCTAATATGCTCCGATAGATTCATCATCTTTTTTCTTGAGGGAATGAAAGTCCCTTTACATCTTATGTCGGAGGGTGCGAAGAAAATGTTTGTCGAATTTTTTTTCTAGATATCCTTCCATACCAACACCTATCTCTTCCTCAATCTTCGTATTTTTGAACAATTTACATTATTGACCAGCCTCACCCTCCACATGATAAGCATCCAGAATAACCTTTTCTTGTTTGCAACATTGAAGGATAAATAAGATCTTATCAATGGAATTGATCCATTTTTGGCGATTCAGGGATCAGATGATCCATTTAATTTAGGAGGAATTTATCTCATAAATCTCTAGATTGTGACTTGATCTCTCTTAGGGGGGTTTAATGTTCCTCTTGTCCGATTTCTCTATTCAAAACACGATTTAACTAACAGAGTATCATGACAATGCTTTGGATTCCTACTCCTATCAGATTAGACATCTCATTAGAACAATCATCCCATTGATCTTCGCATCAGTTGTTAGGCCAAGTCCTCATATTACCAGTCATTTGTTAGAATAAAAGGATGGTTAGGGGTAACACATCAAGGGTAATCTAAAGACAAAAAACAGATGACCTATATATTACTTTTATTTTCTTAACTTATGAATTTATTGTCTTGAATATATGGTATCCATGATCTACCTCCCAACATATATTCTATAGGGATTTTTTTATTCCATTAATAATGGTTCATACTAAGCATATGAATTTAATAAATCATATCTGCTGGGATTTTCTAAACCAACAGTGAAAAAAGACCCATTTTAGTGCACCTACTCTTATTTGAGTCCAGCTAAAAGTGGTTTTTTGGGTTTTACCCATTGATACATCTGTGCCAGAGCCGTCTCCACGTGCTCGTATCGAGATATAGATATATTTTATTGATAAAACACTTACTAAATACTCACTAAAATATATGGATCTCTTTATTATACATAGTCTTATCCCTACATCTTTCACTAGGTTTTTCTAATCTTAATGTCAAAAATAATTAAACATGTCCTCTGATACCAATTATAACAACCCTGATCTTTATTATACACAAAAACATTTTGTATTACATAAAACCTTAACTTGATACCACATATAAGATCGACAGTCCAAGGGTTTTTGGTGCTTCAAAACATTATACACCAACTTGAAAAATGAAATACACATATTTATTGAAAACTTGTTTAACATGACTAAAACATTCCTTCATACTTAGCATTGCATGGGATAACCTGAAAACATCCATCAGAAAAGTGTGAGATATAAAGCCCAGTAAGGGGGTAATCATGGAATAACATGAAGATTACAGTAAATTTTGGGAAATAGGCATATCAATGGATCATAAGAGAAACATGAACTTAAATGCATGTTATAGCATGATTATCATAACATTGAAATGTGGCAACAACGCTTAACATGATATTAGCATGATTCAAGGCTCATTGCACATGGAGAATGATTAAAACCTCATTAAAATTGAATTATCATCAGTAACTCTCATTGAAATTGACGTATAATGATACTAATCATTACCCAATGCATTGGAGAGATATCAGGGCACAACCTTCTTAATCATTTCATTTCATGCATAAGTGTGCCACATGGATCATATTACATGGATTCATTAAACATCATCATTTCTTTCAAGATAAAGGAGTGTGGAATTCATAAATGAAACTGTATAATAAATAAGTAAAATTTTATAATGGTTAATACCCTTGATAGAGAAATGGGCATGGTATTCACTAGAAAAAGACTTTGTCTTGGAAAATCCCGATGCATTTTCGGTAGCATAACAGTGTGACATAAGAATTAATAAAAATGGTTGATGAGAGATAAAGGGGTGTATCATCATATTTACATGAAATTTACAATAAGGGTATAATATAGATACATTTACCTATATATGTAATGGAATTTAGATTCATAATTCTAAGGAATTACTTGAATTTATATGATGAGATAGAAATCCCTTAATGAATTTTAGCATGGTAACATGTGTACATGGGATGAATTAATGAGATTGAAATGGGTATCTCATTATTAAAAAATAAGGAGGCTAGTATGGGGGAGGTGAAAAATCATACCCCAACATTTTTAATTGAAAAAAATGGTATACCAACCTAATGAAATTAGGACAAAAATGAGAAAGGAAGAAATCCCCTACTTGGAAGTGTGACCCCAAAGGCTTGGGAGACTCTTGAGAGAGTCTTAATGGAATCATGGGGTGCCTTGAGTGGTTTTTTAGAGAATGTATGGCACGGTAGGGATGTGATACATGGGTTTTGAGTGAAGATAAGTGGGAGTTTGGGTGGTTTTATATAGGAAAATATTTGGAATTCTTTATTTTTTAGGTTCTGGACACCACACATTAAACTAATAAAAACCACAGACCAACCCATGGTTTTTTCCCATGGTTCTTTCCAAGTGGGAGTGGAAAAAATTATTATATAATGAACATGGATGAACGTTTTAAAATTTTATGCTTTCTTATGTAGAGGTGAGTCATACTCTCAAGGAAATCAATTTAAAAAGTAACAATGTCTTATATGTTTTGGAGGGTCCACTAAGGCACCATAAAATTTACCAAAAAAATATAAAATAACATTATTTTAAAGGTAATACTTATTTTGGACGAAAATACCCCTTATAGTATTTTATTACATCACTGTTGGGTCCTTATGATGTCATAAAACACAATATATATTAAAATGGTATTTAATTGTTACCAAAAAATTCAATTGTCATACAAAATTATTAAAAACTCACAATTGGATAATTTTGAAATCTTGATTCCAAAAATAATATCCATTTTATCTAAATAATTTTCTAAACAAGTGAATTTTTACTTTTAAAATAAAAATTGATATTTATAATAAATTCATGGGTTTTGAAAAAAATAGCTCCAAACCATAATAGAAATTACAATTTTATTCATAAGAATTATACGATCATTTATATTTTACAAAAAGTAATTTTGTAATAATATTTCATTAAAAAATTATTTAATTTAAAAATTCATTAATTCATCAAAATGGATCTCTTAATTGAATATTAACTAAAAAAACTATTTTTTCTTTGAAAACTATTTATTAAGTAACAATTAGAAAATGAATATATACTCTATAAAAAAATAATGTACATAACCATAGTTATAGGGTCTTGTTACATAACACCTTATAACACCCACATAATTCATAAGGGTAAGTCTTGTGGTGGTGATAGACTCTTGGGGTGCCTTGGAAAACATCTCTCTGGTGGTAATCTCTATCAACTTCCACTTATCCCATAGGCAATTCCATCTGGGCTTAACGTGTCGAAGCTCGTCATGGTCTTAGTCAAGAGGGAATCCAAATGACGCCACCTCCTTTCCAAGATCTGACAAATTGGCTTCATACGGATCAATTCTACTGGATGATGCCATCATTTCCTTTGTTTGAGTAAATTGGATTTGTTAAAGCCCTGTATTTATTCTAATTATGTGATCACTTCTCAATAGCTATATTAGCAACGATAAAAATTCATTATGTTATTTTAAAATCCAAAAACATAAAACCACGAAATTTAATATATTTTATATAACCATTTTACATAGTAATACATTTAATTAGATAATGGGGATTTTTAATAAATAAATGTTTTGGTTGTTACCGCCTTGAAGAGAGCCATTATTATTGAATAATGATAACTATTATTATCAACAAACTCTTCCAGTCCTAGATTGCTATCCGATGATCCTCCAAAATCCAAGACACACACATGAATATTATCCTCCAAGATTTGAATTTCTGTCTCTATTTGACCATAAGTCTATGGATGGTAAGTTGTACTCAACATGATATGGGTTCCAATTTCCCCTTTAATACTCCTCTAGAACCTCGTGGTAAAACTAAGATCCCTATCTGAAATAAAGTCAAAATTACTCCCATGTAACCTAACAAACTATTACACATTCTGCTTACCAAGATCTTAAAGTTTAGTGGTGTCTTTGATCAGAATGAAATGATAATAATTTTTCATCCGATCAACATCCACCAAGATATAATTACAGCAGTAGGGAGTCCATTTAAATCCAACAACAAAATCCAGGGACACCTCTTTCCAATTCTAGGTTGGCACCGGAAGAGGCAGAAGCAAACCAGAAGGTTTTAAGTGCTCTGCCTTTCTCTGTTTCTAGGTGTAACAACAAGACACAAACTCTGTGATGTCATGCTTCATAACCAGCGACCATAATAACCATCTCATGTCATAATACATATTTTTAGTGCCTAGATTAAGGGCCCCTGAAAAAATATGAAAATAAAACAATACTAAAATCCTCACAGTTTCTGGGATGGTAATCCTTTTCCCAAAGTTATGTATACCATTTGAAGAAAGAGAACAACCCAAAATGGTCTTCCCACTATAAAGGATTTCTAGAGTCTTTTAAAACCCATAATCCTACTACTAACCAAATAAATTAGTCTTTAAAAGAGATAATGATAACCAAAAATAGGTTAGAACCATTCCTGAAACATCTTCTTGGGAATCTAGGTGAAACTGAGTGAAATTACCCATAAGGTTCAACTCTTCCTTCGATTCCAGAACATCATGTGATGGTACATTGATACTAAGAGAATATGAATGAAATTTCCATCCCTGAGTTGTATGTGACATCGAATTCAAATTTATGAATTTATTCTACCCATCTCCTCAATCTGAGATTCAATTCATTCTAATAAAATAATTACTTAAAATCTTATGATCATAGAAGACTATGATCCGTTCCCTAGAAAGAAAGTGCCTCCATCATTTAAGCATATGAATGACCGTGGAAGGCTCTAAATCATGAGTGGGGTAATTGTTTTCATGTGTTCGAAGTTTAAAAGATCTCTAAGATACCACATGGTCATCCTACATAAGCACACATCCGAAACCAATACCAAAATCCTCACAAAAGGCAACATACCACTTAACGGTCTATTGTAGGATAATAATATGAACTGATGTCATAAGAAATCTTAGTTCATCTATGAAGAATGAAACTTCACATTCCATGTGAATTTCACTGCATTCATAGTAGGAGCAGTCAAAGGTGACACCATATTAGAGAAATCATTGATGAATCTTCATTATTATCCCAGAAGACCAAAGAATGTTCATATATTAATGACATTTCGTGGATTCTTCCAAGAAAAAACAACCTTTACCTTCATTGGATAAAATTACAATCCAAGATTAGAAATTATATGGCCCAATAACATCACTTATTGAATCCATAAACTAAATTCGAAAAGGTTTTTATACAAATAGTGAATTCCAAAAATTTCTAGAACCAAACTCAGATGGTGCTCATGATCACACTCATATTTTTAATAAACTGGAATATCATGCATGAACCCAATGAAAAAAGTGTAGATATGTTCATGGAATATTCAATTCATTAAGGCCATAAAAATAGTAGGAGCACTAGTTAATCCAAATGGTGTCACAAGATATTCATAATTACCATACCTAATCCTAAAGGATGTATACGGAATATCAAACTCTTGAACTCTATGATGATGGTAACCCGACCAATGATCAATATTTGAAAACCGCTTCACCCACTTTAACTAATCAAACTGATCATCCACATGAGGAAAATGATATTTGTTATGATTTGTTACTCGGTTCAAATTCTTATAGTCTACACATATGATAAGTAACCCATATGATTTCTGGGAAAAAGAGCACATGTGCTAACAAAGTTGAAAAAACTTTGGTGAATGAAACCATTTTCCAATATGTCATCCAACTGAATAATGATCTATTTAAGCTCCTCTAGTTCTATACAATAAAAAATTATTGATATTAGCCACGTACCTTGCACCAAATAAATTGTAAACTGTACCTATCTTTTTAGAGGAAGACCGAAGAAATTATCTGGGAAAATTTCAAGAATGTATTGAACAACAATGAGAAAACCTGTGATAGGAGAGACTCCATTAGGCTCAAACACAATCACAAACAAAAAAAATCCTGACATATGGGAAAGAAGGTCCTATAGGACATGATCTCAGATCTCACTCCCCTTAGAACACATGAGAGATCCCATTAGTAGAAATAAACCAAACATGCTAATGATGATAATCAACCTCATCCCAATAAGACAAAATCCAATATATACCAATGATGATGTCATAAAGATACAGATCAATCGTGAGAAAATCCTAGACCAAATCCGCAACAATAATTATTAACAAACAAGAAGGAAACTAAAACCCCTACTATTTCCTCTTATAGATAGGTGTTAGTAACTCCAATGTAACACAAATTAGAATTGTTTTATGTTTAACAACATATACTAAATTTTTAGTTATAAGAGTGGGAAGAACCTTTATCGAATAACACAATTACTACAAAATATGCAATGGGGATAGTACCTCTCATAGCTATTGGACCTGTATCAACATCTACTAGACACTTATCAACTACATGAAAATTAATCACTCTTGAGGATTTTGGGTGGATCCATATAGTCTTTGAAGCTTATGATTGTGCCTTAGTAGAATTTTGAGATGAAGAACTGTGACCATAATGAGGAATATTCATTGCCTGACTTAAACTTTATAAGTGACCAACAAGTCCACAACTATTTAACATATTCATGGGAATGGGAAGAGAACTTCTAGTGTTTCTACCCTTACTACACTAATAGGTTGTCAGAGGAACATTTCTAGATGAAACCGATAGTGTATAGGAGTCTCACGGTTAAGACCCACCTTCACTACTCCTTTGATGATCATTCCATTTAATCATCATCCCATGTATGCCACTAAAACATCCACCCAATGAAAGAAAGGAAGTTTAAAATAGAAACTTGCCTTCCATATTTATTTCTTCCATCATAGCAAGATCTACCATCTCCACATAGGTAGATGGTGTCAACATAAACACCTATGATCTGATATACGGTCGCAAACTCTGTAGGTACTTCCATGCCTTTAGCTAATTATTCTTCACCATATCCATGAAAAAATGGACATGCTCTGCAAAATGATTGTTGTGTGCCAACACTAAAAGATCTATCTATTGCAAAGACATGAACACCATAGACTTATCCAACATCAGTGACTCTCAGAAAAACTACTAGATGAATAGGTTTTTGAAAACCTTTTAATCCAAGTCCACATATCTATTTTCTTAGACCATAGAATCCCACTATATCATACTAGAACACTCGAGTCTTAACAAAACACACTACACCATGATGTTATCCATTGTCTATAGAAATTTTAATATTTAATCGATCATATCCAGAATGTTCTCCACCTATTGAGGTTTTGTTGTTCCTTTAATGGATGGTGGTTTCTCACACAAGAACTCACATGATCGATCTATCTCTCCTCGATCTCATGATTGTACCTCAACCACTTCATTCTGAACTAGTGGCCCATCCTAATCAACAACAAAGTATGACATTATGATATTCTTGATGAAATTTTGATCTTTAGGTGGGTTCCATTGAGGATCATCAACTGAACCTTCCTAAGGAACTCATTGAAGATGCCTGGGAGGCATACTACTGCACAATGAAATATAAGAACGATCAGAAAATAAAAAAAATAACAGTTTAGACTAAAAAACCCATAATCTGAAACTAATATTAAAAACAAAACAAAACACAAGAGACACACATCCCAATATCCAAAGGCAACTGGAGTCTAATTATAACAAGAGATAGCCATGCAATTATCGCAATAGACCTATCAAGTCCCAAAAATCCTATCTCTAGCATAACAGACGCCCCAAGAAAAGGACTCTTGAGGAAAGACCTCCTCTGATACAAAAATGCAACAAAAGGAACAAGGTTTCCCTGAAACCTGACACCCAAATCATTCCATTATGTAACCAAAGGGTGTCTCTAACCCCATGGGTTTGATACAAGCACTCAGGCATCGAAAAACAAAACATAGGGAGCGATTTCTCCCAACCTGATCAAACACTTGTCATATTTTAACTATGAAAATCTGAACAGAAGAAGAATAACAAGTTATATATATTCCATAACTTTAATAAAATAGTGCAAATAGATAAAAAAATGTATCTAAAAACTCTATATGACAATTCCAACTATAATGGACCCAATCCTAACATCTACTCAAAATCATGACATGTACAAATCCAACAATATCAAAACCAACTACACAACTAGATGACATGAACCTCACCACTTAACTATGGTTCCTTACCTTTCCTTGGCATAGAAGAAAAACAAATGTCTATGCACCACTGAATAGGTGTGAATTGTGTGAGCCAATATGATCAGTTGGATCCCTCCCAGGTGTTCCATATTAAGTCTATATATAATCATTATTTTATGATTATTTTTTGTAAAAACATTTCATGATTAGAAATATAATAATTTTATAGAAAACATGGTAAAATTTCCCTCTTTTTCCATTGTTATAAATATATGTAAGTAAATCATTTTCAAATAAAATTTTCTATATCATTTTTCACAAGTAGAAACATGCATTTCATGTGTAAATAAAAAATCCATGAAATGAAAAAATCCCATATATCAAAATAAGAAACACCATATTAACCCAAAAGGTGAAAGGAATCAACCTAAATATGAAACCCTATTCAAAATAAATGTAAAATAAAAAGCGTTTCTTACCCAGAAAGGCGCATCATAGCCGCAGTAGAGATACAACACCAAACTGATTGATCTAGGAAGAGAGGTGTCTCTACAAATTGCCTAGGAGAGACCCTGGGGTGAGTGTAAAGGTGTCGAGAATGAATAGACTAGCCAATGATGCCAATAACATGTTTTAAAAATGGTCGCGGGCCATTTAATTATGTGAAAGTGCCATTCACATCATGATGTCCACTCTGTATATATACGCTGAAAAACCCATCGCCTAAGATTAAAAATAAATTATTTAAAACATTAACAGAGTGAAAGAACCATTAACGAAGTGTGATATTTGGCGGTGTGAATCCCATTTCATGGCTTGTACCTATAAGAAATGACATAGTTTTTGTCCCAATTACATGGAATGAAATAGTCTTACATCCTACAGATAAGGCATGGGTAAAGTTGAATGTCCAAAAAATCACAGACTTCACCATTATAGATATCTTCCCAATTCCTTATCATCCCTATTCAGAAAATGAGAGAAGGAAAACTACAATAGAGATAAAGGAATACCTTGTGGACCGGGAACATGAGGTTACAATACACATTAAACTGGATCAATATCTAGGCACATACCTCATAAAATATTCATGATTTATGTGTGACCTAGAAAGTAAATTAATAATAATTAATTACAGAAAAATTACCCATTAAAAAAATGTGAATTTTATAATCTTGATTTATATAATATTTAAATGAAATTTCACAATGAAGGTATTTGGGAAATGATCATAAGTCTTGTATTACCCCGTCAAATGACGAGATAACAAACTATGTATATATGCTAGAGGAATATATGCATAATTTAGAAGTGATCTATAATATAAGTTTTTGTTATCATTGATGAAAATACTCTTAAAATATTAAAACATATTTATGTAAAATATCCTTTTCATTTTATGAAAACATCCAAGGATTTCATCATAGATGAAAATGTATTTTGAAAGACCACATTAAAAATTTGAGGAATATATTATTTCCATTTTGAATGAAGTTAAGTAAAATATAAATATTTTATAAAGAATAAATATTTTTTTGGGAATAAAATATGAAACATAAAAAATATTATTTAAAACATTGAGTGGTCACGATGGAAGAAATGTTCTGTTCAAGCCGAATAACATAAAAAAAGATTCCTTTTACATTTTAGTGAGAAAAGTCAAAATGAAACTTTTTAAACATGATGAAAAGATTAATTTTAAAGAAACCATTTAAAAATTAAAATTATAGTTAAAAAGATATTTAAAAAATCATGGTCAATCCTGTTTGAAATCCTATTTAGAAAACATTGATTTAGAATAAAAATAATTTCGATTGGAGAGGGAAATGAATTTAATTTTATTAAATAACATTATCAACAATTTTAAGTATAAAAGATTTTAAAATGGAATTTTTAATTTAAAAAACCACGAATAAACATATTATAAGAAAATTGAATGTGTTTATTAAAAAATGAACATGTAATTTCTTGTGAATTAAATTCAAGAATTTAAAATTTTGATTAAATATATATTGAAACATAAACCCCTACCACTTTTGTAACATTTGAATCATAACATCCCATGGAATTAGTAGATGAACTGTATCATAGAGTATGATGATTTGTTATATATTTATGATATAGTATCTAAATTAATTTTATATACACCATTCAAAATAAATTAGTTCCATAAACGAACTTGTGTTACAAAGAAGGTAGTTTGAGACGAAACTCTTATAGAGTTTCTATCATTGAGGCGAGAGTTAATCAATGGGGTGATTATGTGAAAAATATTTAGATTATAAAAATTAAATTTGAAAACAAAACCATAAATATATCAAAATTTATTCCACACATAATCATGTAAAATAATAACGGCGAAGTATACATATAACCAAATGAATGTAAATTTAGTTATGAAAACCCCATACCTCATGTTTCAATTTAGTTGATCAGGATTTAAAATCCAATATTGGGGTTATAAAATTTTTATTAACCTATATTATAATAATATTATTATTTATCATATCATATATGATCCTTTTATAACATTTTATCACCCGTTCATTAATAATCATTCATTATCACTATTGATTCAGGTGTCAATTTACTTTTTCCACTTACATGTTTCATCATGAAAGTTATGTCTGTAAAATTTTGGATATAGTTATATCATATCCATAATGATATAAATTTCATAAATATCACTTTTTTCAATAGATACATCTTTATAATCATTATCTATTTCAGAACAAGGACAATGAATCACATCACTTAGGGGAGACGGGCAACAATACATACGTACGATCAACATTATCATTCCTATAATGTGTGAAAGATAAAAGATGTAGATTTTATATTAATTTTTAATAATAAATACAATCTAATATATATAACATATATTAATTAAAATTTTTCTTTTTTACCTTCCATGTAATGTGCATGTTAAAAATGAATCACATCTCTTCACATGGCTGTAGTGCACTCTACACATGATCAACTTTATCATATTAATTAAGAAATGGAATGCTATAAATATTATTTAGTAATATAATTAAAATTAAAATTATATCATAAATATAATTTACAAACATTATATTCATCATTATATCTATATGTTAGAAGTGGAGAACCAAAACAAATTGTGTTATTTCATAAAGAGGTAGTCCACCGAACACACGATCAACGGCTTTGTTTCCTATTTGAGGTAGAAGTAGATGGTTTTTTTCATTAAATTAACATTAAAAATATTTGTAAATGAAATACTTTGCGTTTATTATATTAGTATTGCTTAATAATCTTTCAAATAGGTGGTTGAAGAAATAATATAAAACACCTGGTGATTGATGTTTACCCTTCTTCGTAAAACATGATTTTCATTTCACCAAAATCATTATTTGGTTTGATTTATGACAAAAAAATATTTAAAGATAGTTTATGGTAATTAAGGATGTTATTTTCGTAGGTATTTTCCAAAATAATGGATTTTGGATATTTGAATTCGAGAAGTTAAGAGGTGGCCTTTAATATGTAGGGGACAAGACACATTAGTGATTTTTGAAAAGAAAGAATTACACCCTTGTTTTTCTCATTAGAAAGGATAAAAAATGGACCATTTTAGAACCTTATAAGGTATATGGTTGAATTATGAATGTTAAATAGTAAATATAAAAGTTTTAGGTCATATTTAACCCATATTTGGTGAGTTTATCCCAAATAAACTTGTTTTTACCTTAATTGTGATTTTTTACTATTTTAATTATTCATTATGGTATAAAATTAAGTTGACCGTATTAGATAATAAAAATTAATTATATTTCACATATGGATGAAATTGTTCTAAATTCGACATATATAATTGGATTAATTCAATTTATAATTAAACCGATATATGTGTCGAAAAAATTTGTTTTTATTGAATGCATTTTTAAGGAAAACATTATGTCATACTAACAATATGAATAGTAATAATAATTAGATGTATTTAAACTCATATTAATAGATATATAATATATACATTTCATTGAAATCATTCCTTTTTGGGGTTATTATAATTAATTAAAATGGAAAAACATCATAAAATTTAAAATAGTTTTATGATAAAAGGTGTTCTAAATCTTAAAATTAATCATATTATAAAATCTTTTATACAGATGATTTAAATATAATTAATTAGGTTAAATTTAAATAAATAATACTTATGTAAAATTTTAATCAAAATAAAAAATAACGACAGATAATTTATTAAAAATATATAATAGCTCTAAAAATAATCGATATTTTTACTATTTACTAAAAAAGAAATATATTTAGAAAAATCTAAAAATTTAACCATAAATTAATATTGATATGATGATTTCAAAAATTTTGTTTCAAATTTACAAATTAATTTTATAAAATTGTTAAAAGTTTAATTTAATTTATGTTCCTAATGCATGGATAAAAACCATTTTGAAATTTTAGTTTTTTAGAAAACATTTTCTTTTTGGAAATTTGGAGATAAAAATTTTCCACCCAACTCATACCCCTAAATAATAAATTCATAGAATTGTTAATATGAAAACACGAGGTTCATAGATCCAGAACCAAAAAGAAACTAAAAGATATTATATAAAAATATCCCATTAAACAAAACTCATGATAAAAACAAGAGAAGGTCCTTTGTGGGTATCATGATCCATATTTTGAGAAATATTATGGTTTCATATAGACATGAAATCTCCTCATATAGGTCCTTATGAATACAGTACAATAACTATGATATAAGAACTAATTCAAAGCTGAAACTCAAATTTCATGAAATAAATACTAGAAAATAATTAAATAGAGACGTTTATGGTAGAAAAAATGATAAAGATATTATATGAAAAATCAATTCAAAAACCTGAAAAAAAAACGGCATTACGATTCACAAGAAGTAGTTTATTAATTAACTATGTTGAAATTAACCCCTCTATGAGGATTCAAGACACTATATAAGCAGGAAACTGCAAACCTCAAAGAGATAAACAATGTTGGATGATGATGTGAATCATCTAGTTACAATTATAATTTACGATACAGAAACAATCCAAGAGGAAAACCATATCACGAAATAGAATAGTTTCAAGAATAGAATAAAAAGGATTATATCATCCCTAAAAACCCATTCCCACTACAATTGTAGATACATTCATTTATGTTCCACACATGATTCAACATGGAATAATAAAGAATGATCACATAACAACATAAATTAAAGACGCATTAGCTATAAATTTCAAACAAATTAGAAACATCAATCCTTCAAACTCAGCATTCCAAACAATTCACCATCAACCAAGAACAAAAAATCATCAGTTTAAGAGTCCAGGTTCACATCCACATTTAAAATAGTTTAGCAAAATTAGTTAAACCCTATATTGGTAAAAAAAATGAAATATAGAGGGAATAAAAACATAAACCAATTAGAAAAAATCAATGAATACATATTCCAAACAACTAATCTGATAATCATACTATCAACATATAAATTCCACAAAATAATTTCTCATTATTGGAAGAACTATGAAAGAGAAAATAAATAATTTGTAATTAATGTATCTAAACATGATGTTAGGATTTTTTTGAATTCCTTCTATAACTTAATGAACTTTCACATTATAATTTTAAGGTAAAACAATATGGTTATATATCATTTATTGTATCTTTAGAATAATAATACATCTTTCTCGTCCATCCAAGATTCAAGTTCTTCCGAAAAATATTCCTCATTCCAATATTCATCCCATATAGGTGGGTCTATGATTTTATCATAATTAGGTTCATTCAAAATATTTTCTCCATATGATGATATAACATTTCTAGAAACCTCTGGTTGTAAGGTAATTACTGAATTTTTATAACTAGAGTCCTTTAAGGATATAGTAACTATTTATCTTTTGAGGATATAGTAATCTATATGAATTTGTATCATCTTGGGTTTTCGTGTGATGAATCCATTAGAATAAATATTGGTGTTTTGCCTTTTTTCTTTAAAATCTCATTAAATCATCCTCAATCTAAACAAAATTGATAAAAAAATAATTTCATGTCTCAACAGAATTTGAGTAAAAATTTTGGTCCACCTTTTTATAGGCTTTAAAAAATTCATGGGGGTCCTCTTTATCACCCTCCAGGGTGGGGGAATAGGGTAATCACCCACTGTGGTGTGAAAAAAATTAACAAAACCCAAAAGGTCATTGTCCTCATGTGTATGTCTCATAGACTCCCCCGTATAATCATTATTCTCCTTTTGAGTCATATTCTCATATGATTTCCCCTAGAACTCATCTAGTCCTCTAAAGACCCGAATCCCAGAAGGGCTAATAACAACTATGGGTTTCACATTTGATTTCTCTAGATCCAGTTTTTGATTTCCATTTTCAACCCATTTAAATTTCCATGAAAAATAAATTATTACACCATTTTCAAAGTCCCTTTATGAGTATCCATTCTTAATACAAGAATTATAAGAATCATGATGATTTTCATATATCTCTTTTTGAAAAAATAAAGAGTTATAATTTTGAATCCAGATTTATCATGGGAGAATTTGTGAAATTTCAATCTGAGCACAAACCCTCAAACCCTATGACCTTTAGAGATTACTCAAAAGAAAGCCTAAATTTAAAAGTATTTCCAATAAGGATATATATAAGAAATAGGAAGTCTTGTTTAAATAGATGAATTGATAATATAGGGAAAATAAGACACACTGTAATAAGAGGATATCTGATGGAAGGATCAAAATTTGGGTTCTGTTTGAAACATTTTATAGAGAAGACCTCAAAAAAGCCACGAGAAACTCACCCAAGGACTATAATACCAATTTTCTTAAGTGAGGTAAAAGAATTTTTTTTTATTAATTTAACATGTTGATATAGAATCTGGTAAAACCAATTGATACAATGGATTTCCATAAAAATTCAAATATAGTATATACTTGATGAAATTACCAACAAGCACAAAATGAATATTAAAGGAGAGAAGGTTTACATCATTAACTAGGAAAGAAATCATTGGATTAACACTATAATAAAAATTATTTAGCCTTATATTAGAATAAATATTCATGATGACACCCACTCCAAGTTCATATTTCTTGATAGAGCATCTAGTGACAACATCATCAAAGGATCGACGATTTGAGTTAGTATTTACTATTTGATGAACCTTGATCGGACACAATGGTGTCTGAAAATCCATCCCATAGAAAATAAATTACTTTCAAATGGTTATTATTTTATTTCTAATCAATAAATAACCATTGAATTTGTCTAATACATGTGTAAAACATGTAGTTTAAATATTTTACTGATTCATAATCATACCGACCAACTTAACAGAAGGGTTATAATAGTCATGTTTAAATAATAATATTATAGTATAGTACTATGTTTTGTAAAAAATTTTGTTTCTTGCATAAAAAATAATAATAAAAGATTAATCATACTTCTCTATAAATTTATTTAATGCTCTAACATTTTAGAATGGTGTCTTCCAATTTCATAGATCAAACATTTATTAGATTTTTATAACATGGTTCCATTTGATCTTGGTACTAATCCTCAAGACAAATTGGATTAAGAGTGAAGGGTTCCAAAAATATAAAAATTATATATCATTTAATAAAATTTTCTAGAACAATTTTATGAATATTAATATGAAACTTCATTAAATTTTATCTTTATACATTTTTTCCAATTCCAATTAGTTTATTTTACCTTAGATAGCTCATAGCCTGTGAGTTTTTTAATTTCCACAAAATTCATTACGTTTTTACTCATATTGTTTTTTACTCATATCATTAGGATTAATTATTATCTTTATTAGGAAACTGGTTTAGTTTTTGTAACATTAACTCACCCATATTAGTAATTTAATATCTTGGAAAACATTTTTTATCATATCCTTTCTCAACCATTTGGACCAGTGTTCTTACCTTTTTGTTTTTGAGTGATTACCATTTCTTTACACTCATATATATTAGAGATAATATTATTTTTCTTATAGAAAGTAGAAATATCATAATCATAGAATATTTTTTCATATTCGGCCAATAATATTTGATGGAGAAGATTATGAATGTCATAGAGATATGATAAATAATTTTAGAATAACACAAGAGTTAAAAACTACTAGATGGTTTTCTGTGAATATAGGATTCATAAAATGTATATATCAATCCTTAATCACGAAGGGAAACATCAGTATCATGATAATTATAAAGTCCATAGCATGACTTTCTATGTGATATCTCAGAATATCTATATCCAGATATCTTCTTATGAAATAAATAACCGGATTTTATTGAAGATATGATTAATAATTTTGGAACTCCTAATGAAATAGAGGCTGGATTTTAAATGTCTTTAGTGTACTATAATACATTATATTTACTTATAAGTGAATAAGTTGCTCATATAATTAATATTTTAAACTATTCTTTGATAGCAGACAATCACTAATTGAGAAAGAGGGAGATGATGAAAAGCATGTTCAAAAATTAATTACATGCATTTGATGAAGTGCAATTTGAAAAGAACAAAAAAAATGATATAATGTATTATAAAAATATTAGTATATATATTTTAATTAAAAAATTGATTTTGTATAATAGTAGACTGAAGTGAGAAGTTGAGAATGATTATTGGAAGAATAAAGTTTATTTTATTTTTGGTGATTCATGGGGAAGTAAATATAAACCATGTAATTAGAATAATATTTATAACATCATTTGAATGATGGTATTGTGGAATTTTTCAAAATAGGGATTTTTTGACTTGAAATAAATATTAATAACATAATAGAGAAGAATAATTCATTTAATTATTAAAATAATGACTAAAATGATTAGAATGAGAAGTATAAAAGATGATATGAGAATAAATTACTTTTAAATGTTATATTTTATGGACGTAAGAAGCTAACCAATATTATAAAATAATAACAAGGGTGACAATATAGAAAACGATTCAATAAAATATAAAAATCATAATGTTAAGAGGGTTTAAAATATAATTAAAACTTGGATCATGTGTGATGATTCTTATTCTTAATTTTATTTAGATAACTATGACAATCAAATGATCTATAATGTTTATACCATAGTTGCATAGAGTAAATTATTCTCTATGTATAAGATAACTTCTGGATCACTTATAGAGTTTTCTTTAGATTATAAATATAAATATTCATAAAATTTTGAAGATGATTCTCCATATATTGATGAAATGGATGAATATGTGAATGGATTATAAAAATTATTTATGAAGTTATGGAAATACTATGATTAGGTAAAATATTTTATTACTAAGGTCAATGATAGTATTTAAAAACCTAATTCCGCAATTAATTTCAAATATATCATTATTTCAACATTTAATGATCATATGGAAGTTATAAATCCAATTTTTGGAGTTGAATATATTAAAAATCAACATTTAAATTTAACTTTTATATAGAAGAGTTTTGATAATATTCTCAGTTAGATAAAATTTTATAGGAAATATTCTAGTATCATCCATGAATTTAGATATCATGACCAATTATTTTATACTATAGAATGAATCCATTGAAAAAAATGATAAAGTGAGGGAAACTATATGAATAATGTTTTAATGAATGATCCTTAATTACAAAACACATATTGAGATTATATTTTGAAATAATATAAAACTATTTAACACCATTCAGATTGGAATGCATGGATAATATTTTTTATTTCTATCAATTATGGCCCTTGGAATGTTTGGTCACCAAGTTTTTTATTTCATCATTTGAAAGAATGTTATATGAATTCCGTAGAAACTCTCAGGGATAAACAAATTTTTGAATGACTTTTATGACTATTTATTATAATGTTTTTTATCATAATATTCCATAATTTTTGAAAACTAATGTGGATGTAAAATTATTATTATTGGGTGTCCTTCTGAAGGACACACTCCATTAGATGATGTAATATCGATAACATAAATCTATGTTTTCATATTTCACATCCATTATTTTATGAATATTTTGTTCTCACAAAAAGGGTATATTATTCTCAAATTCATTGGAACTGAAATTCATCTTGACAATATATTTACTAATCCTATTATTTATGAATATTTTTAATAAATTAAACATTATGTCGATATGATTATATTTAGGGATTATCATTCCTTTCATAATAATTATTCTACTAATATTGAAAAAACACCCTACCAAGGTGGATGAAATTACTTTTTAAGGAACTATGATAAATCCCTTCACATGCGCTTCATATATTATTTGAGAAAACTATAAAGATATTATAGAATATTACTAGAATGTATTTAAAAACATTTCCATATAAAATCATTTTAGTATTTATATATAATGGAAACCAAATCCCAAATGGTTCTATTTACATCATGTGTTTATATTTAATTTTTTTTCTAGGAAACCCCATCACTACTGTTTTTTTATTAATAAAAAATATAGTATTTATCAGAGTCATTATTATGTAATCTTTCTTCCTTAGAATATAGTCTTATGTAATATTGATATTATTATTACAATTTTAATTTGATAATACTATTATATAGAAATTTTGTATTTGGTTTATTCCTATATATTTCTTCATTACCTTCATAGAGTTTTTACTATCATTGTATTACATTTATTGTTATATTTTCTTAACTCTGCATGTTTTATTATTGAAAATCCTAAATGGTGATAATGTTTTTCTAAGAAAATGGGTAATTTTTTTGAAAATAAATTATGGATAAATAATCGGGGAAATAATTATTTTAAGGGGGAATGTTATAAAGGAATAGATTTTTTTTTAAAAGTGAATGGTTTAGTTATTTATATATTTTTTAGTAAGTTGGAGAAATATATTTCATCATTCCTCACATATCTATGAAGGTGTGTTTTTATATGAGAAATAGGGTATTATTTTCTTTTAACTTAAATTATAAATTTTTTTCTTGTATTTTGAATATCTAAAATAGAGATTCTATTGTGACATTTCCCAAACATGATGTCTTCTAGATCAATTATTATTTTTTAATCACAAAACACTCTCCATTTTTTTGTATTTAGTTTTTGTTTTGTTTGGTTACATTTTTATCTTATGAATTACATGTACTAGATGATCTAATTTTGATCCATTAACATCTAAGAAATCACATGGTCAATCAAACTACATGAACTTAAATATCAAGTGAGAACCTTAGACTTGGTTAAAAAAGGAAAATTGTGCCTATAGTTGATGTAATTTATCATTAAATTATTTTTTATTCTGATTCCTAAAAAATGATTTTTTTTATGAAACTACTATTTTAACACATTCAATCAGGAGTAAAACGCTACCATAGTGTTTTATAGTTTCCATTTGTATGAGATTACCATAGTGTTATTATCAGATCTAATTATAGAGACATTATCATAAAATCAATAAGAATTAATTTTTTATTTTTTTTCTTATCACATTGGATAGAATAGGTTCTTGGAATAATATTATAATCTTATGAACTTATTTTTTGATCAAATTTTGGGATATTAATTTTTTTGATCATATTGTCAAATAGGATCCCAGGGAAAATGCTTACTATTCTTTACATTTTAAAATAAAATCATGGGATAATACTTGTATCTTTGAATTTCATTGATTGAGGAATTATATGTGTTTTGAAACTGGCATCCATTGATTCTTGGAATTTTTCCTCATGACTCTTGTCTTAATAGTTATGATTTTCATCAATTATAATGGTTTAAATCCTTAAATAAATTTTTATTAATGTTTTTTAATACTTTTATCTATAACATTGATATGTTGTTCATTATTTTCTTATTTTCGTTTAATTATGTTTTTTACACAAGAAATTTCATAAATTAAAAAAAATATTCTTTATTTATTACTAATTTATTATAAAAAATTGGAACTTATATCTTCCTGACTGGTTATTTTTTATTATTTTTTTAGACCTTAATTTGACCCATCATGAAGATTACATATCATGTAAATAAGATATTGTTAACCCATTAATTGGAATGGATTTTGAGAATGATTATAGAAATAATTATTTTATTTTCACCTAGAAGGTCTTTATGTGTTTTTGAAGTTGTCATTATTTTGGAATGATATCGTAGCTTGTTACTTTATTGAAATGTTCTAACTTTAATTTATATAGAAAATAAAATTCACTAGTCAGAAATATATTATAAATTAGTGATAAAATTCTCTCAAAAACATATTTTCCAAAAAAAAATGATTTAGGTTTTTTATATATGATAATGTACTATGAATTTATATAAGAAATTAATTACCAGGAAAAAATAAAAAAAGGAAATAATCACTATGACTAAAATTATGGGTATGTTAATTAGTCAGTATTTTTTATACAATGATAATTAAACATGTATAATTAGATTTGATTAATTGATAACTCATAATTTTTGTTATATATATTTTATTCTCTATAAGGGTGAGAGAATGAAATAATGGCTGAAATCATATTGACCTGAATTTTTATTTTTCATGTTATCAAAAAATCCAAATGGTAATATCATTTTTCACTTATGTAGTAATATATTTTATTTATTATCAGTAGGAAATGATATAAATATGTGGTGAGTAAAAAATATTTGATAATAACTAAAGTTACCAAATGAGGATTCTAATATGTATTGATTTGATAACTATTTATAAACTGAGTATAACTTAGAGGTTGAATTATCCTCGATTTTTCTACATGTTAATACAAAACTATCAATTGGGGGAGAACTAAGATTCAATATAGAATTAATATTAAAAGTGTTGGGAAAAAATCCCTCAAGGAATCAATGAATCATTTTTTCGGTGATTGTGTTTGTTGACAAAGTGGGCCTCCAGGTTGTGTTTTTTGAAATAGCAGACCACGATGTCCAATTTGTTGAAAAAGTGGGCTTACATGGTGATTTCTTGGGTTCAAGAGATGTTGTTGGATATCCATGATTGGCAGAAAAACCTCGAGAATATAATGGATGATCTAGAGGCGGTACAAACATATCAGATAAAGGTGGCACCATATGTTTCTCATGATCAGAACATCAATATATTGTAAAGGAAATATGGGTGCCCGTGTTTTGGTATGGGCGTGCATCTCACTGGGGCGACAAAGGCTAGGGTAGATGGACTTGTGCACTGAGAGGAGAGTTGTGCACCAGTGGAAAGGGTGTCCAAAATGCCTATAAATAGATGGATAGCCCTCTTCATTTTTTGATGATGCTCAACACTAAGAGAAAGTTAGAGCTCTAGTTTTATAGGTGGTTTGGTCATGTAAGTAGTAGTGTGGGCGTACAAGTATTATGAAATTAAAAAGTGGTAGGCCAATTGATAGTTAGATACCAACATTGGTTTGGGAATAAAAGGGTGTGATTTTCCAAAGTTATGAGTTGGATAAGGGAGTGTTGTGCAAGTGGTATGGTGACACATGCTCGCAAGGTTTGGAGAATCACGCCAAGGAAAAGAGAAGAACACTAGGATTAGAGAAGCTTTCCGATCATTCTAGGGTTTCATGAAAGTTGGAAGATTTCTCAGTACAATTGTGGTTATGTTTTATTCAACAGTGGATGAAAATGGAACTTCAACCGAGCATCTATAAATAGTAAAAGATGCATTAATTTGTGAAAATGAAGAGACCTACAAATCTTTAAACTGTGAGTGGATATTATGAAGAAGTAGTGTGCTCACATCAATTGAGAGATAAGTGAGTTCTCAAATTGTGAATGGTTTTAAATTAGGATGGATAGTGAGCCCACTTTAAACTTGTAAGAAGCAGTGCACTAATAGTGGCTTTGGTACCTCGGCACATCATTGATGTGTGATCCTTATAAGTATCCCTATGAGGTTAAACCAAGTAAAAGTTTTTTTTCTTTTTCATGTATAAATACCCATCCTTAAAACATTACTTAATCTTTAATTAAATGGATAATTCACATTGAGGATATTTTCAGGTTTAGAGTTTTAGAGATATAGGTCATAACATATACAGAACTTGAATATTACATGTAGACACTTCTACTCAGTTTCAATTTTTTCTTAAAATAAACACTCTTGAAAAAAATATTCATGTCTAGTTCCATGTTTTAAACAACATGACTTTTCCTTGATCCCATCCTCAACCCTATACATCTTTATGTTTTGTGAAAACCCTTTCAAAACAGGGGATGAGCATAAAAAGCTCAATAAGGGTTATAAAACAAAGTACGAAAACATTTTTTCATCAATACATACATAACCTAAACTTTGAAACACACCTCATGAAATTATATGATTTACGAATAACACATAGTAATCACAAATCATAAAGGTAACTTGTGGCATCCATAACATACTTACGTTGTAGCTTTCACAACTGCGTTGGGAGTTACATTTGGAATACTCATCATAGTATATTCCATAAATCACTTAGGGGAAACATTCATGTTTACCTCTATCACGTTACCCAATGAATTGGAGAGTTATCTTGGGCTCACCCACCCTAGGTTTATCATGGATCCAACTGTATACATAAACAATGCCCGAGAACCATAACATATTCATAACACATAAAACAAGCATAGAGGAAAGCTAAAATTTCCACTTTTCAATCACAATACATGATTTAATGATATTTAAATAATAAATGTTTTCTAAAAACCATTTTCAATACCAAAATATGTAAAAAGGGGATATGGTATTTAGTTTACATTAAAAAAACACTAAGGCTTGTTAAGAAAGACAAAGATCAAATAATACTCGTGGCGGCGGAAGTTCGTTGTCACCACGCACATTAAAAAACATTCCCTATGTATTTTACTAAAACTCTATGTAGAAAAATATTCCCATTGAATGAAATGAAAAGTAAAATGGTTTTATACACCTTACAAAATAAAGTCGTGTATAAAAAAATTTTGCCTAAATGAAAGGAGATTGAGACGAAGTCCCTTACCTCATGTACGACTTGACCCGTTCGTTCATTAATCACCTGAATAATAAACTAAAGTTAATTTATAAATGCTTAAGAACCTTTATCATGTTTATTATTCATTTTATTTCACTTATTACCATGTTATAATTATTATGCAATCATTTATGTTAATAATGGTAGATTTGTCGATATTTGGTACTTGAGTCAAAAATGAACTTCTTATAATTACAAGTTATTAATGTGGTCAAAATTCCATTATCTCCAAAATTATATTCCTGATTTTGATATCATATATATCATAAATATCCAGTATATTTATGTATTTATAATATTACATATCATTTGGAGATAACAAATGAAATGCATCATTCATGGATATGGTTAGCTGTACGTACGCATGAATGATACTTTAATTTCTATTTTGTATTTGTATGGAATTAAAAAATAATTATGAATCGGTATATTATAATTCCACTATAATATAAAATATAATTTCATGAACTCCATCTTTTATACATCCCACATATGGCATGAACGAGTCATGTCACATTGAGGAGGCGGTAATCCGCATTTCCTCAAATGAAATTATCACATTTACCCATTATGGAAACCATAAAGGAATGATATAAATGAAAAATATAGAACAATATAGACAATATAAAAAAATTTCTATCATAATGTCCACCATAAGAGGGGGCATGAGAAAATTGAACAATTATCGTTTCGTGAGGCATTAGTTCACCGTTCACAGAAACAATTGGTTCTTTACCCATTAGATAGAGGTGTATTTAAATTTAGTTTGAATAATCCTCATACAAACAACTTAGTATATTAAAGATATCAGTGTGGTTATAAAAGAAAGGAATAAAAAGAGTTTAGTGGGTTGGAGAAGTAAACTAAAATAAATGAAATCCAGAGAAGATGTTACCTTTAAATCGGGTAACTCCCATTGGTTTGAACCAAAAGAATTTCTTGATGTGGATTATGCTTAAGGTAATGCTTCTAAGTGAATTTAAGTTATCTGTAGAGATTATTTGGGAAGATTTTGGACGATCCAAGGGGATTGGGAGGTGCGGGTAATGGGTAAGAGGTGAGGTCTTTTTATAAGGGGGAGGAGGGGCTCTTAACTAATGCTTTAAAATATTATTTTATTATAGAATGATTTTTGGTTTCTAAAAGTCCAAAACATATTAGAGTCTAATATAAGATTACTCTTGTGAGAAATAAAATCATACAATAAGAATTGGACAGGTTTTGAATTTTCTTTAATTTTTATATTCTTGTTTATTTAAATCAATCATTAAGGAGGTAAACACTACATCATTGTTGTGTCATAAATAATTTTATTTATATGATGTCTAAAAATTATAAACAAAAAACCATGATGTAGAAAATCATTTTATCTTTCATATTAATATTTATTTTTGAAGAGATAAATTATATAACTTCATGTAAAAGTTGATTTACTAAAAGATATATGATTAAGTCATTTTTGTCATTAATTTAAATTAATTAATATAAAGTATCATTTTCACTCATAAGTGGCTCCATGGGGTCCAAAAATCTACCCAAGTATGTACATGGTCTAACATGTATCAACTAATTGGATTATGACACTTTTTAGGGTAATTTAATGTTATTAAAATATTATTTTTTCCTTGAATTACCCTATTTACCTTTAAATGCGGTAAACAAAAGTCAAAGGAAACTATTCCCCAAAAATTCTTTTCATCTTATTGAACCACATTTTACATAATAATAACAACCATGTATGTTGGATTCTAGAAATTCAATTTAAAAATTGGTAAAATATCATTTAAATGAAGAATTTGGGTTTTTAACTACTACTCATTGTATTCATTATTAATAAAAAATTGATGTTTTTAGAAAAATACCAAAAGTTAATCCTCAAAAATATTTGATATTCTGAATTCAGAAATTTTGTATATTTTACCATATTATAAAAATATAAGTTGGATTAATTAATTTAAAATTAATTCCTATTGTCAAAACAAAAAAGTGTGTTTTTAAGAAATAATGACTATAAAAAGATTGACACTTGTTTTTGTCTAATTTTAAAGTGAAATTACAGAAAATGACCATCATTGGATTAAATGGTAATAATATAATCTAATTTAATTTTAAATCCAATTAAAAAGATAATCTAACTATATAAATTTATTTGATTAAAAGGTTGCTTCGCCTTAAAATACATTTTTTTCAGTGTTCATAAAATAATGAATTTTATCAGAAAAATTCAAAACATTTACTCAAAGTAAATTTTGATTTCATGATTATAAAGAAAAATTTTATTTTGTCAAATAGAACATATAACTGTAACCTAAACTATATTTAAATATGGTTTACCATTAAATGGCGGTAAATCAACCTTTTAAATAATCTTAGAGTATTTTTGCTTAAAATTAGATTCATTCACATTTTAAGCCTATAAGTTTTATTGGATAATTGAAAAACATTTAACAATCATGTACAAAAATATTTTAGATAGTTTTATTCATACCACCAATAAAATATCTAGGCATTAACTACCATTTAAAATAATATTACATTATTATTTTTCAGTATGACTCAACGTTGTGTGCAACATAAGATTTTAAAGAAACATGTTGTCGCGTATCTGGTATGCCATCAAACAAAGAATACCATTTAAGGTAAAATTAATATTTAATTCAAAAATATAAAAATGTATTATTCTTTATTTACCTAGGATGTTACATCATTCCCCCCTTTGGGGAATTGCGTCCTCGCCATTTTATTGACTTATCATATAAGTGGGGGTATTTATCCCTCATAGTATTTTCAAATTCCCATTTGCCTCTTCAGCCATATGGTTTTTTCAAAAAACATTTACCTGATGAATTATCTTATTCCACAACACATTCTCTCTTTAGTCAAGAATCTGGACTTGTTATTCCTCATAAGATAGATTCTATTCCAACTAAACTACCACTCAGATAAAAACAGTAAATGGATCTGACATATACTTTCTCAATATTGAAAGATGAAAAAACATTGAGTAACTGGGATAAACTTTGAGGTAAATACACTATATACATAACTAATCCAACTTTCTACAGGATTTCATAAGGTCAAATGAACCTCAGACTCAACTTTCCCTTCTTACCAATACACATCACACTATTCCATAGAGAAACTTTTAGAAAGGCATGATCACATACCTCAAATGAATGATCCTTCCTCCACTTATCAACATAAACTTCTTTCCTGATCGGAGATGTTCTCATGTAATTCTAAATCAACTGAGCTTTTATTCCATCTATTATAAGAATTATAGTCCCATCAACTTCCTTTCATCTACTTCATCCTAAAAATTTGGAGTTCGACACCGCTTACAATATAATTCCTAAAATGGATCCATCTGTACACTTGAATAAAAATTGTTATTTTAAGAAAAATCAACCAAAAAATATGTTGGTACCAACATCCCTAGTAATCTAGTAAACAATAACATAGAATTTCTTCCAAGTTCTGAATTGTTTGTTCCTAATTAGCATCAAATTGTGGATGAAAAGCTATACTAAAATTTAATTCAGCACCCAACAACTTCTAAAGGAATTTCCAAAAGATATAAGTAAACTTGGGTTCACAATCAGATATAATGCATATGGGAACTCCATTGAACCTTCCTATCTCTTTAACATAAAATTAAGAAAGTTAATATAGAGACAAAGTGTCTCAAATAGGAAGGAAATGAGTATATTTAGTCAGTCGATCAAAAATAACCCAGATTGCATTATTACCTCGAGATGTCTTTGGTAATCCCACAACGAAATCCACAGTTATATTTTCCCACTTCCACTCCGACACCGATAAAGAATGAACCATATATTTTAGTTACTGCCACTCTTATTTAACCTGTTGACCAGTCAAATACTTGACAGTAAAATATGTATTATCTCTTTTCATTCTATCCCACCAGTAATTCTCTCGAAGATATCTGTACATCTTAGTACCTACAGGATGAACTGACAACAGAGAACTATGTGCTTCACATAACATATAATTCTTCAACTATGAATTACAAGGCACACATATTCTCTTTCAAAATCTCAAAATACAATCATTTTAAATGTTAAAATTAGTTAACATACCCTTCTAAACCAACTCTACCCTTTTCTGAAAATCATTGTCTTCCTTCTATGTTTGCTTAATTCTGTCTAATAGAGATGATTTCACTGACACGTGAAACAAACAGAGGAATTTCCTACAAATGACACTTCTATTCCAAAGTTCATAAAATCAAAAAAAAAAAGGATCTCCTTCCATAAATAACATGGTTAAGGAAGCATTAAATTTTTGGCTCAAAGCATTAGCAACTTTATTTAGCTTTCTTGGATGGTAATAAAACATGCAATAATAATACTTGATTACTTCCAGCCATCTACTCTGTCTCATGTACAATTATTTCTGAGTGAATATATACTTCAAACTTTAGTGGACAATATATATTTCACATTTTACTCCATACAAATGATGCCTCCAAATTTTTAAAGCAAAAACAACATCAGAAAATTCCAAATCCCATGTAACGTAATTTTAATTAATGAGGTTTCAACTAAAGTGAAACATATGAAAATACCTAATCATTATGCCTTAGGACACAACCAAGTCCTTTTAACGAAGCATCAATATAGATAACAATATCACCATTTCTAGAAGGCAGTTCCAAAATTGGATCATTCACAAATCTTTTTTTCAATTCTTGAAAACAATCATTACATTATTTTGTCCAGACGAACTTAACACATGTTCGAGTTAACAAAGTAATTGTTCTATATAACCTTGAAACATATTCAACAAACCTATGTTAATAACTTTACAAAGCATGATAAATATGATTCTTAGTTATATTTGTGGGTTTTTTCTGCTCTTCTACAACTTGTTTTTTGGAGGATCAACAGTTATGACATTTTTTGAAATAATGTTATCATGGAAATAAATTTGTTGTAACCAAAACTATAACTTGCTGAATTTACCATACAGTTTTTATGGGTTTCAAGACAACACGTGAATGACTTTTAGAGTCCTATATACTTTTAGAATAAACCAAAATATCATCAATGAACACAACCAAAAACATATCCAAGAACTCATGGAACATTATATTCACAAGATCCATGAATACAGTAGGTGCACTGGTTAACCCAAAAGGCATAACTACAAATTCATAATAGACATATTTATTACGAAACACGTTCTTCAGAATGTATGATTTATTTTCTATCAACTGTTGGTACCCCAACCTAAAATAAATCTTCAAAAAATGCTGTTCTCCTTTGATATAATAAAAAAATCACCAATATGAATAAAGGGATACTTTTTCATAGTAGTGATGTTATCCAATGCTCTATAATCAATGCAATGTCTCATTGAACCATATTTGTTTTTTACAAATGAGACAAGAGCAGCCCATGGTGATGTGATAGGTTGAATTAATCCTTTATCTAATAACTCCAAAAATTTATTATTTAACTCTAAAAGATCAATTTGATCTATTCGATAAGGGGGTTTTGAAATTGGATTAGCATCAAGAACTAAGTCAAAAGTAAATTAACCTTCCCGATCAGGTATTATACCAGGAAAATCATCATGAAAAAAATCAATATACTCATTTACCCCTGTAATATCATTAATCTATGCAGTTCATTTATTTTAAATAATATGCGCAATGTAACATTAATTTCAATCATTTATAAGTTTCTCATCTTCTTGATTTGTTATCAAAAGGGTTCACTCTTGTACAAAAACTGAAAATCTTTCTAAAAATAAACTTATTTAGCTCTGAAATCAATCTTATTATGATAAACAAGAAATCAAATCCATTCCCAAAATAACAGAAAACTATAATAGATGAAAGGAAATATGGTTTTTAGGTAGATTCTTTCTGCACACAAGGACATGAAGGTTTTTATAATTTATTTTGGTCTCAAAATTTCCCCCAGTGTTTTTACCATATGTTCATGATTCATATCTTGAGATGGAATTCTCAATTTGTAAGAAAATTTCTCAAAAATGAAATAATGTGTAGACCCAAAATCAAAAAACACATTGGCATAATCTGAACAAACAAACAGTGTACCTGATACTACTTCATTTGATGTCGTAATATCTATTGAAGTAGTTGAAAAAGATTTCCCCACCCCTTTTTGGTTTTAGTCTAGCTGGTTTCCCTCTTCAGAATTCTTTGTTGGACAATCATATGCATAATTACCCATTTTATTACACTTAACACATTATACTGACTGTAAATCAGATTTTGTCTTACCATTAACCTGATCTTTCTCAGTACAATTACGAGCCATATATCCCATTTTCCTACATAGGTAGCACTTAATAGAATTCAAAAGAGATTCCCTAGAATTATTTTTTCCATAATTTTTACAAACCTTAAACTTTAGTTTATTTCCTTCTGAATTTTTTGAAGAGTTATTCCGTTTCATCTACCCCCTCAACCTCTTATTCTGTTGTTTTTCAAAGAACACCTTATCATTGGAAAACACCATTTCCACCTTCTCTACACATCAAACATGTTTCTCATAAATATTTAACTCACGGGAAGCTAAATCCCTTCGATACTTTTTCTTTAATCCCGAGTAAAAAGGATTGATTTTACAATCTAGATCTCATATGAAAATTTTTCTCATACCTTTCTAGTCGAGTGAATTTTTCTTATAAGAAGCCACAGAGTCATCCTCCTACCTCAATTCATAGAATTGTTTTTCCCTCCTAAGATGAACCACCTTAGGAAAATATTTCTCAAGAAACTTGCCTTTGAGTTCATCCTAATCAAGAGCATCAATATCCTCGATGTCCTTCATATTCTTTACCATCGACCACCATTGATCGGCTTCAACTTCAAAATGATAAATAGAAATACTAACTTTTGATGTTCTAAACACCCCATGATATAAAATGTCTTTTCCAATGCTTTAATCCACCCTTAAGTTGGAACAGGGTCAGACGATCCTTGAATGATGGGGGATGTGGCCTCATGAAATGATCCACTGCTGACATGTTCCTCTATGGTTGATCTGGATGGTATTGTGCGTGGATACAACCAAAATTTTTAGACTAAGTAAAATGTGTTGTCACTACGACAATCTGTTCAGTTCCGATTCCGACAATCTCAGGTTGCTGACATGGAAGGTTGTCTTCATCATGATGTCATCCCATCATAGCTACCCTATTTCTTATGTGGAAAACCACTATGAACAGAGAAATATATTAGGATAAGCAACATTGTAATGTTTAAAGACTATATCATTTCAATCATTACATATATTAATTTATGGATATTAATTTAACAAAATTCTAACTCATAAAGTTGTCTAAGCCAACATCTGATACCAACTATAAGGACACAACCTTAAAACATTACATAATCGTGAATTAAATGGATAATTCAAATTGAGGATCCCTTAAGGTTTAGTTTTTTAGATAATTAGGTCACAACATAAACATAAATACTTGAATATTATATATAGAAACTTCTACTCAATATCAACTTTTTTCATAATGTAAAAACTCTTAAAAAAAGTTTCATCTCTAGTTCCATGTTTTAGACAGCATGACTATTCCTTGATCCCATCCTTGACCCTATTCATCTTTAAGTCCTGAGAAAAGCATTTCAAAACTAGGGATGAGAATAAAAATCTCATTAAGGGTTGTAAAACAAAGAAATAAAACATTAGTTCGACAATACATACATAACATAAGGTCTTTAACATACCTCATAAAATCATAAGATTTATGAATAACACATTGTAATCACAAATCATGAAGGTAACTTGTTGAATCCATAACATACTTATATTGTAGCTTTCACAGCTATGTAGGGTTTTACATTTGGAATACCCATCATAGTATATTCCCTAAATTTCTTAGGAGAAACATTTAGATTTACCTCTGTCACATTACCTAATGCATTAGAGAGTATCTCAAGATCACCCACCCTAGGATTATCAAAGAACCACCCGTATTTGTAAACAAATCCCAAGAACAATAACATATTCATAACACATAGAACAAGTATAAAGGAAGGATGAAATTTACACATTTTAAAAAAAATATATCATTTAATGATATTTAAATAATAATTTTTTTCTCAAAACCATTTTCAACACCAAAATATGTAAAAAGGGTATATGGTATTTATTTTCCTTTAAAAAGACACCAAGTATTTTTAAGGATGCCAAAGATCAAATAATAGTCGTGGTGGTAGAAAGTTCTTTGTTACTGCGTACGTTAAAGAGATACATTCCCTTTTTCATTTAGTAAAACACAAAAAAGAAAAAGATTCCCTTTGAATTAAATAAAATTTCAAAGGGGTTTAAACACCGTATAAAAAAAATTCATGTATAAAAAAATTCATAAATGTAAGGATATTGAGACGAAGTCCCTTACCTCCTGACTAACTTGACCTATTCATTATTTAATCTCTTAAATAATAAACTAAATTTAATTTATTCTTGCTTAAGAACATTTTTCAAGTTTATTATTCATTTTATATCACTTATTACCATGTTATAATCATTACACAATCATTTAAGTTAATAATTGTCGTTTTGTCGATATTTGTTACTTGAGTAAAAAATGAACTACTTATAATAACATGCTATTAATGTGGTGAAAATTCTAAAATCTCAACAATGATATTCATGATATAAATATCAAAAATATCAAAAATATATAGTTTATATATATATGTATTTATAATAGTACATACCATTTTAAGATAAGAAATGAAATTCACCGTTCATGGAGACGGTAAGCCGTATGTACGCATGAATGATACATTCATTTTTATTTTATATTTTAGTGGAATGAAAAATTAATGATACATAGGTATATTATAATTACAGTATAATATCATAAATAATTTCATTAACTCCATTTTTTATATATCTCATATATGGCATGAACAAGTCATATCACATTGAGGGGTCAGTAGTCCGCTCTTCCTCAAATGAAATTATCACATTAACCCATTATGGAAACCATAAAGGTATAATATAAATGAAAAATATTGAAGAATATAAAAAATAAAAATATAATATATATCACACATAAATATAGTTCCACCATAATGTCCACCATAATTTGTGGTAAGAGATTTTTGAACAATCATCATTTCGTGAGGCGTTAGTTCGCCGTCCACAGAAACAATATGTTTTTTACCCATTAGATAGTGGTGTGTGTAAGTGTAGTTATAATATTTCTCATTAAAAAACCTAGTATATTGAGGATACTATTATTTTTATAAACTAAAGGAATAAAAATTGTTTATGGGGTTGTAGAAGTAAAATAAAAAATAACTCAAGAGAAGACGTTACCTATAAATCGGGTAACTCCCTTTGGTTTGAACCAAAAAAATTTCTTGAAGTTCCTTCTGCCTAAGGTAAGGATTCTATGTGGAAGAGAGGGATTGTGATATTTTTTTTGGGTTGTGTTTGGATGAGACAAGGGTATAGAGAGGTGTGTTTAATGGGTTATAGGTGATAGATTTTAAAAGGGGAGGAGGGGCACTTTAGGAAAGCTTGAAAATGTTATTTTATTATATAATGATTTTCAGTTTATAAAGGTCCAAAACATATTAGAGTTGAGGTTAAGATGACCCTTGTTGGAAATATGATCATGCAATAATAAGTATATAGGTTTTGGATTTTTTATTTAAATTTTTATAATCATATTTATCTAAATCATTCATTAATGAGGTAAATACTGCATAATTATTATGTCATAAATAGTTTTATTTCTTTGATGTCTAAAAATTATAAATAAATACCATGATGTTGGAAATATTTCAGTATTCAGATGAATATTTATAGTCTAAGATATAAATTATATAACCCCATGTAAAAATTGATTTACTAAACCATATATGTTTATGTCATTTTTGTTAATACTTTATATTATTCAATATAAAGTGTCATTATCACTCATAAGTGGAACCATGGGGTCCCAAAATCGACCCAAGGATTTCCATGGTCATAAGTGTATCAACCAATAGTATTATGACTCATTTTAAGGTCATTTAATATTAGTATTATATTATTTTTACCTAAAATTACCCTATTTACCTTTAACCGCGGTAAATAAAAGTCAAAAGTTAGTATTCACAAAAAATTATTTTCATCCTATTAAACCACATTTTATTTAATAATAAAAAAAATTTAATTTTGGATTTTTTAAATTCAATTAATAGAAATGGTAATATTTCATTTAAATGAAGAAGTCGGGTTTTAAGTATTACTCAGTGTTTTCACAATTCATCAAAAATTGATGTTTTTCAGAAAAATACCAAAAAATACATCCTAAGAAATATTTGTTATTTAGTATTCAAAAATTATGTTTATTTTACCAAATTAAAAAAATATAATTTAGATTAATTAATTTAAAATTAATTCCTGTTGTCAAAACCAAAAACCTGTTTTTAAGAAATACTAACTATCAAATGATTGACACTTGTTTATGTCCAATTTCAAAGTGAAATTACTTCCAAAGACCAAAATTGGATTAAATGGTAAAATTATAATCTAATTAAATTCGAAAAAAAATATAAAGATAATATATCCATATAAATAAATTATATTAAAAGGATGTTTTGAATTAAAATACAGTATTTTCACTATTCATTAAAAAATAAATTTTATCAGAAAAATACCAAAAATTTACCCAAAGTAAATTTTTATGTCTCGATTCTAAAGAATAATTTGATTTTTTCAAATAGAACATATAAATGTAACCAAAAATATATTTAATGAGGCTTCTCCCTTAAAAGGCGGTAAATTGACCTTTTAAAGAATATTTGAGTTTTTATGCTTAAAATTAAAATCATTCAAATTTTAAGCCTCTAAATTTTATAGGATAAATGAAAAAAATTCAAAAAACATGTATAATATATTTTAATTAGTTTTATTCATTTTCCTCAATACAATTTCTATGCATTAACTATCATTTAAAATAATATAATATTATTATTTTTCAGTATGACTCAGCAGTGTGTCCAACATAAGATTTCAACGAAACTTGTTGTTGTGTATCAAGTATGCCATCGAACATAGCATCCCATTTAAAGTAAAATTAATATTTAATTAAAAAATATGAAAATGTATTATTCTTTATTTATCTGGGATGTTACAAGTTTCTTTAATATTCATTCATAATATGCAACGGGAAGGAGAGAGAGAAGATGGTTTTATCTAACAACAAAACAAGATCAAAAGGGGCACATGTTTTAATTTTTCATACCCTAATTCACCCCCAGGGTATCTATCATAGTGGACCTAACAAATAGTCAATATGTTTTGTTAACCAATGATAATAATTCTAGAAATACATCTACATAATTAAAAAAATAAAAATATCAATAAGATAGAGAAATTGAGTTTATTATTTATACTTTTATTTCTTATACCTAAATATTACATTACAATAATTGAATAAACATTAAATAACATAACAATAAATGCTATAATTTTATAGGTATAGTGCCTTTGGAAACTTCGATAAATGAATTACTAGTTCATAGGTGAACTACACCATCTCTAAATAAGTTCTTTATAACATGAAAGCTTTTTAGACATATCATACATAATAAATTTCATCAAAAAATGGGTAAAGGAATCATAATATAGGGTGAGTTCAGATTACCAATAGGGGTATAAAGGGATATATAAATATAACATGAGAATAAGGGTATGAGAGCATGATAATGACATTTGGAAACAATTCCCATATGATCATAGATCATATGCTTCATTCATAGTATAAAGCATGAAATTTCATAAGATATGAATCTTAAAAGAATCAAATAACATGAGATATAGAAGGAAAACATTTTTGTAATACAGGTAACTATGTAGTATACATATGAAAATAAAATAATTTAAATAATAGTCAAGGAACATTGAATAAACTATCATAGGGGAATGTATAAACTCCCCAAACCATGATAATAGTCAAAGTTCATTAGAAAAAATATCATAGTGGATTAGGTTAACTCCCCAATCATTCTAAAAGACATGGATTCCATTCATTTCTTCCATGGTAGATATTGTCCTTTATTAAACAAGGTTCACACTATATTCTATTTTTGTTTATCTCTTTAGATTTCAATTTTTACCCAATACATTGGAGGGACATCTAGTTCTGACCCACGACATAAGAAAAATCATACATATGTGTGTCACATTGTAAAATAAAATTAATAATATCAGAAACCCTATAGATATATGTCTCTCATAAACAGTTCATCATAGAATTTTTTTTTTAAAATAAATATGTTCCATAAATACATAATCAATTTATCTTAACATAAACAATGGTAAAGAGAAGAGTTTTAATTAAAATATTATCATCATAAACATAAAACATTCATAAAAATAATAAGAATAGTATAATTATTTAAAACCTCTATTAAATAACACATAACATCATAGGATGTCGTTTTAAATGGAAGATGGTTTTGATGTGCCACTTAGAACATTTGTTTATGGAAAATAATAATTACAACTTTAAAATCACATATTTAAAACTAAAAGATAAAAAAATGTTTTGAAAATAATTTTCTTTGAAAATAACCCCTGAACCTTATGATGCATTCTTTAAAATATCTTGTGGCCATGATGAGGGAGAAGAATTTTCATTTCGTACAAGTTAAAAGAATTATTCCTTTCATAAGTTTGCTAAAATTACAAAAGAAACTCATTCAGAAAATGTCAAGAATATTCCTTATAAAAATATTGAAAAAAATCTAAAAAAGGTAAAATTAATTTATCATGTCATTGTATATTAGTGAAAACATTCCTTAAAAAATTTATAGAATATATGGATATGGAAGAAGAAAGACTTTGACTAAAGAGAAAATGAAATTTGATTTTCCTTAAAAAATATTTTTGAATATTGAGTTCATAAATGGATAAAAAGGAATGGAAATCATTTGTATTAATGAAATAACAAGAGGAAAATAAATTAAACTAGATTCAATATAGGTAGATCATTATACTTCATCATCAAAAACTTAATAATAATCAATCTCGATAAATAATGTTATTGTATCATAAAAATTTTAACACTTGGGTATCGTTTGAATCATAAGAAAAATGAAATAATAATTTGAAATGAAAATTTAAATATCATGAGAATACAAAAATCATGACATAACATGAATTAGTGGTTGTATATACACCTCATAAATGAATATTGGTGAATAATATAACATCTTTCCCAAAAAACCATTTGCGTCGACACTTCCTTAACTTAAGTCTAGACATCATCTATAAAAATTAGAACCTATTATATAATAAATATATGTTTATTAAACATATATTATAGAACCATATTCATTTTTGCTAATTATTATATGATTTAAATTTTAAATTTTATTAAAAAATTTATTTACAATTCCTTATTAAAATCATGTTTCGAGTAATAACCACTTCTTTTTTTAGGTATGTTTTGGTTTGGAATATTTGATACTTTTCTTTTAATCATGGTCCCACAATACCAATAATATAAAATTTTATATTAATATAATATATATTAATTATATATATATATAGTAATCAATAAAATTTAGAGATAGAATATGAATTACACAATTCAGGGAGCAAGTAGGTCAAACGTAACCATGAATGCTTCTTACATTTCCTCGACGGATGGAATGAAAGGAAGGTAAATTATAAATAACATTTATAGATTCATTATTATTAAATATATATCACAAATATTCATTATATTATTTCTTATTATACTTCATTAAAAAATTATGTCAAAAAATGAAACACAACACTTCTTGAGTCAGTAGTCCTCCATGCAAATGAGTGATGTTATCGTACTCCTATAAAGTAGAAAGTAATAATTTATATATGATATAATAATTATATAATTTTATTTATGTTATTAATATCATATATATAATTTATAACCATCATTATATACTCTCTTGAGAGTCAGTGATGGAAATCGTATTAAATCGGTTCGTGAGGTGATACACAATCGACAGATTTGTATCGCATTTGAGGGAAGAGAAGATAGATAAAGGTTATATCATCAAAATAATATAATCTAAGTGTATTATAAATTATTATATTTTGATATTGGAATTATTTGTAAATAAATAGAGGTTGTAACAGAAGAATTAAAAACATAGACCTTAATTATGAAAATTACCTTCGCTAAGAACAACCTCTTTTAGATATCATATTAAGGGCACTGGGTTAGATATTTTTGGGATAAAAATAATATCTATAACATGGATATGATTCTTGTGTAGGGATTTTGTTAGGGTTTTTTGGATGTAAAGGGATTAATATGTGTGAATAAGTTAGGGGATGAAGTCCCTATTTATGAATGACGTGGTGTGAGATTTTTGTAAATGTAAAAAAACTATTTTTCTATGGGATACAATCTCAGGAAATGTGCCTCAATATTTTATAAATAAATAATTGGAGATATTATATGTTCATGAAAACCCAAATTCTGAAAAAGTCATGTTTTAAACATTATATTATCTAATCTCTTTGTTTAGCCAATTTTTTCCAAATTTATTTTTTCACCATGGTAATAAGTCTCTTTTTTATTAAACTTGGCAATTTATCTATTAAAAATATATTTTTAAGGATCCTCATTAAATATTTTTGACCCACTAATTCAAAATAATAAATAAAAATTATTAAATAATCATCCTATGTGAGTTGAAAATTAATTTTGACACATACATTTGTAACAGGTAAAACCATATTTTATCCATAACTATAGTAAATAATTTCCAATATGTTTTCTAATAATTATGCCAAAAAATTTAATTTGGGATAATTATATAATATTAATTTTGAATATTTAATTTATTTAATAAATTATATCAAATTCAATATATATAAGTTGTAGAATTTAATTTAAAATTAAACATTCAGATTGGATGGAAAAGCAGTTTCCCAAAGAGAACATTTTCTTATGTATAGAATGTTTTCATATAAATTATCAAGATGAATTTGGTTACAATGAACTAAATTAGTTTATTAATACATAATTAATCTAATTTTAATTTTAATAAATTTTAAAAATAGTTGTCTTTGTAAATTCATCAATGAAATGATAGTTTAAAAAAAATTATTTTTCCCACTTTTCAAGAAAAAACTTATTTTTTTGGAAAATAATCAACAAAGTGGTCAAAATATTGTTCACATGTAGATTTAGAAATATAATTTATTTTTCCAAATCAATTTTATAATATTGGGAAAATTAATTTTATTATTTTTTCAAATATTAAACAAAAACAATTTTTAAAGAAAATACCATTTTTGAAACATAGAATGACTTTACTAAATAAATTACATTTTTTTCAACATGAATTCTTTATATAAAACCATTATAATATTATTTTAATATTTTAATTTTATAATTAATTTAACTATATTGAATAGCTATGTTATATAAATCATGTTTAAATAATAATATTAATCGTATATTTCTGTTCGTTAAAACATATTTTTAAATGTAACACATACTATTGATAAAATTAAATTAATTAGGCAGATGTATTACATAAAAAAACATGATGTTACATTAGGACCCCCGTAAAATGGTTTTTTTCAATTCAAATTCATCAAACCAATTATAATAAATGATGTCACTTATACCTCAACATATTCTTAGTTTCCATTAAAGCATTGTCAAATTAGTGGTTTTTCTATAAAATTTTGACAGGGTGGGGTCCTATTTAATAGTAGTTTTTCTCTACGATCCAGAATCCCCAATAGTAATTATTCATAGGAAAAATATTTTTGTGTGTGGTAGGAACTCTTAGATTATTATATGTGAAGGATTAGGTATTTACATTCTTAAAAGATATACATAGAAAAAATAATGGAGTTGAAAAATACTTGGTGGATATACCAATGAAAAAGCTAAAATATCAAGACAGTCAATGATTTCAGAATGAGTGATGTAAATAGGGATTATTTTCCCCTTTTTCGAATCTCATTACCTTATTACATGGATAAATTCATTGAAAAAATATATCACCAAAATCAAACTTCTGGTTACACCACAGATTTAATGTATATCTTTTCTACGTAATTTGTTCTGCTTTATGTGTTGTCAAATATCCCAAACCTTATCTGCCATTTCATCAACTAGCTTACGTACCAATATATTTATTTGATGAACATTATCCCAGTACGGAGAAGTGGTATAGTTATTGTAATATCCATAATTGTTTATGAAATATATTCCTTCAAATTGATTTAAATTCATTAATATATTTTTTTACATGAATGAAATATTTTAACTAGTATTACACACAACACCAAGTTTATCTTGTGTTGCAAGTAACATTGATTTTGATTGATGACTTATATTATACAGAAGCGTGAGTATTAGAAGACAAATATATACTATTAATATTATTATAATAGTCATCACCTAGACATTGTAATTGTGGGAATGAATGAGATTAAATAAATAATGATATTATTGATTATATATGTTTATAAAATTAATTTATTAGTTACTAATTAATTACAAATTAATGTAAAGACAAGTTAAATATAATGGATGTGTTTTTGTGAAAAAATATTTTTATGATCATAATGAAGTTTTATATTAATAAATAAAATTAATAATTAAACCTAAAATATATTATTTAAATAAATATTTAAATATTTAATAATTTTTTTTAAATTCAGCCAATTAGTTTGATATTCCTAAGATAATAATAAATTAAATTTTAATCATAAAAAGTTGTATATTTTTTAAAATCAGTTTTACCACCTTTTAGTGGAATAATGTTTTTAAAAATTAATTTCAAAACTTTTATAATTTTTATTTGAATAAATAAAATTTAATTCTGAAATAGTTATTTAAAAATTTACTTTGTTTGATTTTTTATATTTTTATGAGGACATTCATATTTTGATGAATTATAAATAATAATAAATTCTAATTGAAATTGACTTTTTAATATAAATTTTGTATATAGTTAAATTTTATATTAAATTGGATTTAATGAATAATTATTTCTATTAAACATAAATAAATCAAATTTATGTCATTTTATTTAATTTTACATTGATATTGGATAAAAAACATTACAATAATTTGAATTTTTCCCGTTAAAAAACCGCTTTATCGTATCATCTATAGGAATAACTTAAATTAAAATTTTCCACTTTGGTGATTTTAATTTGGAAAAATAAATTCCATATATGGAATAATAATTATTTTTAATTTATACTAAGGTAATAATATCCTTTTTAACAAATACATTTGTGTAGTGGTTAAAGTTAAATACAACGATTAAGGTAAAATAAGATTACTTAGTGGGTAAACACAAAATATAATATATTAAAATGGAGATAAACTCATCAATAACAATTTAAGCTCCACATTTTGTCCCTAATTATTCATGGATCTAATTTTTTATGTTTTAAAGGCCTTTTTTAGGTACCAACATGGAGATAACACAATTATTTTCAAATATGCCAACAGTGTCGTCTCCTTGAACTTATAAAAGGACTCTTATTCTCCTCCTATCATCACAATTATCATTAATTTATTATTCTAAAAATTATTACAAAAAAATATCCCAATATCTGTCCTCTCATAATATATCTATCACTTTGGGAAGAAATCAGTCCATGTATGTTTTTTGGTGTAAACCAAAAGGAGTTACTCGAATAATATGTAACATTTTTCACTGATCAATTCTGATTTATTTATTTCTCCACCCCTTAAACATTTTAATTACATTATATAATAAATAAAATAAAATTATCTTATGTTTATTTTTCTACATAAATCTACAAACACATTCACAAAATATATTACAAAATCACCGTTTGTGTGTACGACAAAATACTACCTTGAAAAATGATGTAGTTTATTTTTTCATTAACAAATATTATGATGGGTCATTACGATAGATATACTATTTTATATTATATATATGAAATTTATAATGCACTAAAACTTTTTATATTACTATACAACACATATCTTTAGGCATTCATTTTTTTGGGAATATGATAACATCATTTGTGGATGCATCACTATCAACTAATCAAAGAGATATGATACGTTCACCCATTAGATGGAATGTTTTAAGGATGGTGTTAATAATAATATATGGTATAAATTAGATATTATTTATATTAATTACATAATTATATAAATATATATATGGAATATCATTTTATTCTTTCCACTTTACGCACTGAAAAAATTATAATGTTGTTCATGTATATGTGGACAACCGCCTCCTGAAAGCGATGTTATTCTTCCTTTTTCATCCCCCTATAAAAATACTGATATATATAAATATATATATTTATATATAGTTAAATAATATGGTACTTATGATATAATGGTCATTCTAGAAAAATAAACATTACTTACATTCTTTCCACAGTGATCATTGAAAAAATGGGAACGTTACTCATGCATATGTACGGTCTACCGTTTCCAAGATTTAAATATAGATTCATTTATCATATTTGAATTTCATATATGATTATAAAATTATAGTTGATGTAAAAATTTTAAAATTATTTCATGTTTATTATTCTGGATATATTTAAATAATGTACTCATTTTCCCTAATCGACCTATCAAAGTCAGTTTTGATGCATAAGCTGAAAATGGTCAAAACACCTGACTTTAACATTATTGATTAATTAATTATATATAACATGATTATAAGATAAATAAAAATAATTATAAAAAATTAAAATTTTATGATTCATGTATATAATTAACATAAGTGTTTTTTTGGAAGAGAGGGGACATTCATGACAAATCTAATTTAAGGTGATGAATTCTTGTCTCACTTTTACTTCTATGAGGATTATTCTATATTCCCCAATTATTTAGTTTGTTTGGGGTATATACTACCTATTTTTATAAATTATATATTTAATTATTTTATATTCATTGTATTTATATGTTTCATTTTATTATTATTACCTTTTCTATTTCCAATTCTGATGTTACAACTTTAGTAATAGGATTTCTTGTCTCACATTCATTTAGACCAGACTTATTCCTTATTCAGTAGTTATTTTTTTTATGTCGTGTACATAAAACCCATAATTTTTTTGAATTATTATTTTAATTGAATTTATTGGGATTAAAATATCTTTTTTATAATCTCCCTTTCATGGGTTTTACGATATCAATTCTACTAAAGTGGTAATCGATTGTAGTCATAATGTTTCCTTTGTTTTGACATTTGTTATATTATACACCTATTTTAATGAATTTTGGTGTATATTAATCTCCTTTTAAAGGATATATAATTAATATATATATATATAAATGAAATTACATGATTCAGTAGATTTTATTTCATCATGGGTATTATGATTTAAATGGTTCAAGGTTGTGTGAGACACTTGAACATGTAAAAATATAAATTTTCTCAAGAGTATGTTTAATTATATATTAAGGTCCTTTAATGTCATCAACATAAAAAAAATATTTTTATATGTCACACATTGGGAAAATTTTTTATTGATACTATCATCATTCATTCTTATGATGTATTATTTTTGTTTCAACATGTTTCTTTTGTAACCCATTCCTTTTCCATTGGTTAATCATGTTTCAAAGAGATTGTTATGGAACTCATTTTTCTTTCATGGGTTAACCATGATTCAATGAGTTTTTTTAGAACCCATTTCTTGTCTAAATGTTAAGAATGTTACGATGTGTTTGTCATAAATCACATTTTTCCATGGGTTAATCATGTTTTGATGATATTGTTATTGAACCTGTTTATTTTTCATGGGTTATCCATGCTACGAATAGATTATTGTTCAAACCATTTATTTTCCATTGGTTAATCATATTTTGAAGATACCTTTATGAGATACTTTTTTCTATGGATTAATCATGTTTCAAATAGATTGTTATTTAACCCATATATTTTCTAAGTGTTAATCATGTTTCAAATAGATTAATATTTATTTAATTTATTTTCCATGGGATGATCATGTTTTAAAGAGAGAATTACTGAACCAATTTATTTTACATGGGTTAATCATGATTCCAAGAGATTTTTATGGAACACATTTCATTTCCAGGGGTTAATGATGTTTTTAAGAGATTATTATAGAGCCCATTTTTTCCATGGGTTAAATCTTTTTTCAATAAAAATGACATAAATCCAATTTATTTTCCATGGGTTAATCTTGTTTCAAATAGATGTTTACAAAACCAATTTTTTCCATGGGTTAATCATGTTTCAAATAGATTGACATATAAACCATTTCTTTTATATAGGTTAATATTTCTTCAATGAGATTTTATGGAACACATTTCATTTCCACATAATAACTATATTTCAATGAGATTTTATTAGAACCTGTTTATTTTCTACAGATTAATCATGACTAAAAAAAATATTACATAAATTGGTTATTTCCCTTGGGTTAATGAATTAATAAAATGGATAATGGTTGTTCCAATGAGTTTATAATGAAATTTAACATTTTATTTCTTATGAATTTTTAGTGGTACTTGGAAATTTTATGGGTGGTTTTATAATAATCCAATGATGTTTGGTTCTATGACAAACCAATAATTAGTGGTTATGTGATAAACCAACTACAAGTGGGTTTGTGATATCCCTCTAATGCATTATGTTTGGAAGTCGACCAAATGGATATTACTTTTCTAAGAGAAAAATGTATGCATGTTGGTGGTTTGATTATTGCATTTAAAATAAGGAAATTTATAATAATGTCCCAATATACCTTTATGTGTTTTCTTATGTTTTATCTGGGTTTATAATGTTTCTGATGATTGAGATAGATATCACATGACTCATGATTATTGATTCTATTAACTATTTCATTTCCAATGTTTTCATATTTTATTATCCAGGTTTAGATTTGTATGATTTATTTTATGATTCAATCATGAAATATTATTATTTCATCATTCCCTTATGCACTTCAATGCCCATTTATGACATTTAATTGTTAATTCATATGTTTACCCTTATTGGGTATTTGAGATCACCCTTATTATGTTTCTTTTTCACGAGGTTTTAAAGAATTATGTCGAATGATTTATGTCTATAAATTATTATAAAAGGACGATGTTTATGACCAATTGTGAAATAAGAAATACCAGGTTAAATGGGAGTAACGTTTATTTGATAACATGTAAATTATTCAAGTATGGGTTTTTGCAAATCCTATAAATCTCTAAACTAAAAGGTCATCAAAAAATTAAGTGATCAATGTTTTCCTTTTTAAGTTGTGTGCTTATTTGGAAAATATTGGGTCACAATTATCAGCATCAAAGCTATAAATTTAAGGATATGGATTTTGGCACAAGATCTAGGAGTGTGGGTTATGGGATATCATAGTTGGTATCAACAGTTAGTATAGATAACTATTAAAATTATGATATTTACTTGTGAGGTTATCTTAAGAGTTACAGATACCACTACATGTCTATAAGTATAAGGATAAACATATGTTCAATGTATTAGAACCCCCATTGTGGTTTTATGTTATCAGACATTAAATGGATTTATGGAGATGTTTTTTCTAAGATGAGTTATTTTTAATCCTTATGATAAAAATTAGGTGTTTTGGGAGTAGTTATTTGTCATGTTTAATAAAAAAGATAACACTTATTCTCGGTGATAACCTATCACTTTGGAGAAGGTAGTAGGGTTAGATCCCATGACCAAAGGATGATAAGCCAACTTGATTTCTTGGTTATAATAGATTGTTTTAAAGGTAAATATTTTTTTAAAAACATAAGTTATTTTATTATATAAATTATTGTTGATTTAACTTGGATGAATATATGTTCAAATACTTCTAATATTTTGGATTCGAACTTAGTCTGGAAATGTTTAAACAATATCAAGGATTGTTATTTATGGAATAATTTTGTTTCAATTTAGGGTATTACATCTGAATTTTTAAAATTAGTTACCATATTATAGTTTATTCATTTTGGGAATTATTTTACCATGTACTAACCTTTTTTGTTTTGGTTAATATCTAACGATAGTTATAATAACATGAATATCCCTTTTATGGTTATGTGGTCTTCAAAGTTTGTTTTAGTTCTTTGAAATTTTATAATTCATCTTGAATACCCATCATTGGAAGAAAAAGAATAGATTTGGGTGTAAGTTTATTAAATAATGAAATTATACTCATCGAGAAATTATATATTTTTTCTACTGTTCTAGCAGGTAAGAGAATTCATTAACTCTTGGAAAAAGATATTAAAGTTTTATATTATCCTAATGAATTCAATTATGATGAACCGATGGTCTTTTCAATCATAACATATTTATCTTTTTGTGGCACTAATAATTCCATTTATCATTCCCTTTTTTGTGATCAATGACCTCAATAACTCTCTATAATTATTTAATCATTTACTCCATTATCACCTATGATATCCCTAGTTGGAAGCCTAGTAATGTGTATCAAAATGTGAACATTTGTATTTCCACTACTATTTTTTAGAGATTTTTTTAAATATTTATATGCTATGTTTTTCTATGGAGGAATAATAAAAATGATGATCCTATGATAACCTAGACATTTTTCATGAGAGAAATTTATTATAAGGTGGGTAGGATATAACATCATAAATTTTGTGAAATATATTCATTGAAATTAATTTAAATTATTTAAAATATTTCATTGAATTTAAAAAATAGTTTTGATTTAATCCAAGGAAAACCCTATTTTATATTTCTTTACACAAAACATTGAGTTTTATTGATGACTTATGTTACACATAAGGTAGAGTCTTACTAGATAATAATTTACAATTAATATTTTTATAATTTTAATCAATTATCCATTATAATAGTGGGAATAAAATATATGAAATAAATTATGAAATTATAGTTTTCACATGTTTATATAATTAATTAATTGTAAAACAATTAATTATAAATTAAAAAAAATCCTATTTAATATAAAGGATGTGTTTTTATGAAAACTATTTTTATAACTAGAATGGAATTTTAAGTTAATAAATTAAATAAATTACTATTATAAAAATATTATAATAAAATTTATATGAAATATTTTTAATAATTTTTTTCTTCCATAAAATATTTTTAATAGTGTGAAGATACGAAAAAATGAAATTTACAGAATAAAAAGTTGTATATTTTTTTTGAAAGTTAGTTTTAAGACCTTTTAATTTAATAATTGTTTTAAAACTAAATTTTGACAATTTTATAAATTTTTATATGAAAAATAAGATATATTTTTAAAATAGGGATATCAAAATTTACTTTGGGTTGATTTTTTGGTATTTATATGAGAATGTTTATAATTTGGATAATAGTAAATAATATTAAATTTTAATTAAAATCATATTTTTTCCCTAATTTATTTATATAGTTAAATTAAATTTTAAAATTTTATTAAAGTATAATTATTTAAAAATTCATAAATAAATTCAATTTTGGTCATTATTTTCAATTTCACATTGATATTGGATATAAAACCATTGCAAACATTTTAACCGTTCACTTTAAAAACTCGCTTTGTCATCATATTTGTGGGATTAATTTGAAATTAATTTCAAACATTTATATGATTAGAATTTAAAAAAATTGATTCCAATTTGGGAATCAATATAATTTTTAATTATTAATACTGTCAACTTATTTTTTTATAAGAAATATTAACGAAAGTGATTAAAATTAATTACAACTATTAAGGTAAAAACATGATTGCTTAGGGATTAAAGTTTAAATTCAAAGTATAATAATGGATAAACACTTTTAAAACACCTATCTAATGTCCATATATATACCTAATACCTTCATGGATCTAATTGTATTTATTATTTGATCCTCTTAGTAGGTAAAAATATGGGAGCACACTATTCTTGTTACAAATGCAAACAATATCCTCTCTTTCCAATAATAAAGGCCTCATCTCCACCTCCTCATACTTCTCTCATTAAAACCTATCAATCACCATTTATCATAAGAAAAACATGCCAAAAATATGAATTTTTTTTCTATCATCATATAATCCTCAATTTTGGTAGGAAAAAAAATCCATGTAAGCCCTTTGGTGTAAACCAAAAGAAGTTACCTGAAAAAGAGGTTGTATTCTTCAACAATCACTTTTGATTTATTTAATTACCCACCACTTAAATTATTCATATTACATGATTATATAATATAATTAATATCATAAATATACTAACATAATGTTATTTTTTGGTTTATACTAATACCTAATCACACTTCCATAATATGATTAATGAAATCACAGTTCCGGTATATGGTGAACTACCGCCTCGCGAAACGATGTCGTTCGTTTTTTGTTTACCGCCTCTTATTGATGGTAATTATGATTGAAATGGTGTTATCATATGATATATATGATAATTATAATATAATAATACTTTTATAGATCATATATAACACATAACATCATTTTTTCTATTTTTTGGAAATATGATGATATCATTTGTGGACGTGTGGACGACCTCCTCCTCAAAGAGATGTGATACGTTCAACATTTACATGGAATGTATTAAGAATGATAAAAATAAATTTAAATGACATAAATTAAATATTTTTTAAATTAATAACATAATTATATATATCTATTAATATAACATATAATTTTATCATTTCAATTTCACACACAGAAAAAGTTATAACGTCATTCATGGACATGTGGACTACAACCTATTCAAAGTGATGTGATTCATCCATTTTCATCACCACATTGAAATAATGATATATATTAGTATATATAATTAAATATAACTGTATTCATGATATAATGGTAAATATGTAATGTAAAAATTTACTTACCTTCTTTCCATAATGATTATTGGAATTTGAGAATGTTACTCATGATTAAATACAACCAACCATCTCCACGATCATCACATTGGTTCATTTCTCATAACCATCATTGGTATGATTTAAAATGTAAAATTGATGTAAAATTGTGAAAATGATTTATTGGTTATTATTTTAGATATATTGAAATGATGTTCTTATTGCCTATAGTCAACCAATCATTGCCAGTTTGGACACTTAAGCTGAATACGGTCTGAACATCCGTCAAAAACATTATTGATTATGTAATTGTATATAATCTATTTATAAATGAAATAAATGTAATAATAGAATTGAAAATTTTTATAATTCAAGTAAATATTAACATATGATTATTATTTAAGATGATAGAGGATAAATATGACAAATCACACTCTCAGGGTATGAGATTATTTTCTCACTTGTACTTCTGTGACGTATATTCCATATTAAAAAATTATATATTTTTTGTGGTGTATATAATACCCCTTTTGATATATTTTATGATTAATTATTTTACCTTCCTAGAATTTAAATATTTCATTTTTTTGATTATTATTTTTTGAGTTTCTAATTCAAATGTTACCATTGTTGTAAGAAGATTTTTAGTGGCCCTTTTAATTCTATGATACATAACCAATATTCACCACTTGTTTTTTAATGTGGGGTATACAAAGACCATAAATGTATTATATGACTATTATATTTTAGTTTATTGGTATTTACATATCTATCTTATATTTACTTTTTCACGGGGTTTATGGTTTAAATGTTACCCAACTGGGAATTGATTTTCAACAATTTTCCTCCCTTGTAATGTTTGTTATGTAATACACCAATTTTATTTTATGAGGTGTATACACTTATCATTTGACATGATTTATCATGAATCTAAATATTCCAAAGATATATTATGTTTCTTTAAATATAATATTATGTCACCAATTTATTTTCCAGGGGCTAATCATGTTTAAATGAGTTTATTGTGGAACACATTTCTTTTCAATGGGTTAATCATATTTAATTGAGGTTGTTTTGGAACCCATATAATTTCCACATGTTAAAAATATTGTAAAGATATTTTTTTGGAACTTATTTCTTTTATATGTTCTAATCATGTTTCAAATATATTTTTATTTAACCAAATTCATTTCCATGGTATAATCAGGTTACGAAGAAATTGTTATTAAACCAATTTATTTTTTATGGGTTAATCATGTTTCAAAGATATTTTTATAAAACCCATTTATTTTAAATTGTTTAGTCATGTTTACAAGATATTTTTATTTTACCCATTTTTTCATGGTGTTAATCATGTTTCAGATATATTTTTGTTGAACCCATATCTTTTCCATGGGTTAATCAGGATTCAAAGAGATTGTTATTTAACTCATTTCATTTCCATGAGTTAATCATGTTTTAAGATATTTTTACTAAACAAATTTATTTTAAAAAGGTTAATAATGTTTCAAATAGATTGGTAGGGAACCCTTTTCATTTCCATGGATAAATAGTTATTGAATATATTGTTATGGAACCAATTTATTCTCTATGTGATAATAATATTTTGAAGAGATTGACATAAAATCAATTTCATTTCTAGGGGTTAATATTGTCTCAAATTGATCTTTATGGAACTCATTTATTTTTCAAGGGTTAAAAATGATTCAAATATATTGATATGTAACCCATTTATTTTCCATGGGTTATTCATGTTTCCCATATATAATCGTTGAACCTATTTATTTTCAACGGGAAAACCATGTTTCAATGAGATTGTTATGGAACACATTTCATTTACATGGGTTAATCATGATGTAATGAGATTTTTATTGAAAAAATTTCTTTTCCTTGGGTTAATCCAGTTAATAATGGTATAGCGGTTGTTACATTATGTTTATGATGAAATGAATGATATTTATTTTTTTATTTTATATTTGTTCATGTAAATTCTAACTGTGATTTTGTGACGACCAAATTTTTGGTGGTTCTGTGATAAACCAATGACAGGTAGCTACATGATAAACCAACCACAGGGGGGTTTATAAAATACCTACAATGCATTGTGGATAGAAGTCATCCACATAGATATTCTATTGATTCTAATGACTGATTCCAATTCCATGTTTTATTATTTTAGGATCTATGTTTTTATTAGCAAAAGTACCTTTTTGATTCACTCATGTAATTTGATTATGTCATCATACCCTTATTCACTCTAATTCTCATGGATGAAATTTAATTATTAATGCTGATATTTTTCCTTACTATGAATCTGAGATCATCCATATTAATTTTTTTCCAAATTTTATGGAAACATTTTGAATGATTTATATCTATAATATATTTCAAAATGATGATACTGATGAACTAGAATGAATTATTCCCTCAGACTGACCAACTATCTGATGTTGATATGTTGTTCTAAAACACATTTCTATATCAAGTTCTTGCTAAAAAAATTTCCAGAACATCAAAGTAATCCTCAAGCTTGATTAGATACAATATAATGTGGTAGTACAATTCAGTAATGTATATCCTATAAATATAACCGAGATAAAAAATTTACTAATAGTGGTGATGATTGATGACATGGAATAGAGATCAACTACAAACCATACAATTTTTTTCCCTTTAGTAATATTCAATGTCTGATGAAAAAATCTATAGAAATGTTTTTCTATTTTAATTATGTTTTGGGTAATTACTATAACAACCCATTTTTTTCTTAGTTTGAACTTGATGACAAATCATGTATTGGGATGAAAACTCTACAAAATGTCTTTTTATGCTATCCCACTCGAAACACTCTTTCAAAACTATATATGTATATTTACTTCTCTGATGAATAGATAATGACAAACTATGAGATTAATCTAACATCTCTTTCTTCAAATATTTAATGGATAGAACACATACATTTTTTTTAAATTACAATTCCATCACAATCAAGGATAAACTCAATAAAATTTATCACATTTTCTTGAATATCCACACCATCCTTCTATCCATATTTTGTCTTCACCAAGATAAACTATTGAAAAATTAATTGAGAAAGTAAATGTTTTTCCATTTCCTTCATTATTTATAGATCCATGATGCAGAAATCCATAAATATTAGATCTTGTTTATGCTCATAATTGATAATAGGACATGATACTTTTGAACCAAAGAATCATCCACCATGTTCACATTTTCTAGGTGGTAATGTGCTATGAAATCATAATCTTTAAAAATATCCAACCATGTTGTTTAGAGTATGTTTCAACTATTTTAGTGAGAATATATACTTTAAACCATTATTATATATATATATATGTATATATTATAAAATTATATATAAATGTGATTACATAACATATTTAATAAAAAATTACCATGTATAATTCAAAATCTTGAGTTACGTAATGTTTCTCATGAACCAACAATTTTCATGTGGTATAAGCTATAACCAAGTAATTCAGTACGAGAATGCATCATAATCTTATAACGGATGGATGTATATATATTAAAATATCTTCTCCAGTATAGGGTAATGTATGCATAGGTGCGCTAACTAATATTCTCATCATTACCTTGAGATTTTCAACAAATTTGTATTTCTTGATGAATATGGATCCTTTCTGAGTTAAAATGCTGATTGGATTAAATATTCTTAAGAAATATTCCACAAACTATTAATAATATTGATAAAATCCATGAAAACAATGGAAATCATTCAATATAGTTGGTCGGAGAAACATTCTATAGCCTCCATAGTTAATGCATCCACTAATACATCCTCTCTTGAGATTATACGATCCAATAATGAACCCTTTTGTAGAAAATAATCACACTTTTTAAAATTTTCAAATAGTTTCTCCCTCCTTAGGGTCTTCAAAAAAATATCCAGTGATCTTCATGCTCTTCCATACCCTTTTAAAAAATTAGAATATCACTTATAAAGACTAATGTAATTAGGTCAAGGTAATATCTAAATATTGTATTCATTAAATCAATGATGATTTCATGGGAATTTGTTAGACCGAATGGCATCAATATATACTCATTCTATCAAAAAATTGTAAGGAATTAATTTATTGGTAAATAAACTGGCCTAGCACTTAATGGATATATTTCCAAAATCATTCCCAATTTCGGAAAAGTTTTAAGCTCCTCACAGTTCATAAAAGATCATCATTACGAGGTTAAGTGTAATTTTTCTTGATTTTGAACTTATTAAGCTCTTGATAATCAATGAAAATACTCATTGATCCATATTTATTCTTAAAAAAAGTATCAGTTCACCATATGGTTTCACATATGGCTAAATAAATACCTAATGATGCAACCATGATTGGATACATAGTGATGCATCCATGATAGGATTAGAAATAATTTTCAAGGAAAATGAAAGGATTATATCTTAGGCCTCTTGGAATGTTGGGTATGGATAAGATTGACTAAATTAAGAAAATAAATGTTCTACATAGGTATATATAATTAATTATCTTTTTACTAATTATTTATAAATGAAAGTAAAACCTATTTGAAAATAAAGGAAATGTTTTTCCTTAAAACTATTCCTAGAAAAAAACATGTTTTCTCTAAGTAAATTAAATAATTTAATTTTGGTGACTTTATTTAATGAAATTTATATATTATATATTCAATAACATGTATAAATTTAATATTATCTGTGTTCTTATCATGAGTTAATAATAAATCAAACATTATGCTAAAAACTATATTTTTCTAAACAAAAAGTTTGTTTAAAATTTTTAAACTATAATTAAATTTATTTTTTATAATTTTTCCAAAATTTGATTTAAAAAATAAACGTTATGTTGGAAGGCATAATATATAAATTATATTTTATTTATATTTAATAATTTTTTGAAAAGAAAATTGTTTTATGGAATTGTAAAAAAGAAGGTATTTATTAAAAATTGTCTTTTCATTTAATGAATTTTAAAACAAAAACAAGTGTTTTCGGATTATTTTAAAAGTATTGTGAGTTAAATTATATATCTAGTAATCCAATTTTGGTCATTCTTATCAATTTAAGGTGGAATTATGACATAAAAACATTTTAACTTTCTCACACATTTCTGTTTGGAAAATAGATTTTTCATCGTGTTTGCGGTATATATTTTTAAATAAAATTTTTCACTTCAACGAATAAAATTTTAAAAAATGGATTATATGTTTATAATCAAATTAATTATTATTATTTAAAAATATAAACTTTATTTTTTGACATTAATGAATAGTAAAAATAATATTAAATAATTACTGTGGTTATTGTGAAAATGGATTTACATGGGGTTATACTGAAATGGTAAGGGGTACAATGGACTTGAAAATTGTCCAAAATCCATATTATAACAAAATTTAATCTTTATCGCCTCTTTTATTATTATTAATAGGACATTTTAGATCCTTTTGGGTTGTGAAAAATCATGTTTACACATTCTTCTTCTCAAATATTACAAGATTCCCACTCTCATCCCTTATTAAAGGCCACCCATATCCTCTCCTATTAACACGTAAATTAAATAAATAACTGACTGTGTGTTTTCCTTACATCACTTAAAACATCATATAGGCCACGTAGGTATCCTATATCTTATCTAGCAAGGCTTTCGGTCAAACCTAAAGAGGTTGTCTGAAGAAGAGGTGATGTTTTAAACCAGTGGTATTTCTTTTAGTTCTTCATTTAACTCCATCAAATATTTCTAAAATATGATAAAATAAGAAAACTAGTATATCATATAAAATGAAATGTTATTATGTTAATTTTATAAGAAAAATACATCTTCTCTTCTATAAAATGGGATACAAAATCATCATTCATGTGTACAGCAGACTACCTTCTCGTGAACAGATGTTATACATTTTCCATAAAATGCTATCAAATTACATCATAATGATGGATTTAATGTTTAAATTAAATATTTTTGATATTATTATACCTATGGAATTGTAATTAAACATCTACCTTCTTACATCTGAACCCTCTGGAAAACAATTATATCGCTTTTGTGTATAATTCACTATCACCTCACATACTGATTTGATGTGTTTTTAATTTTTGTTTTACATGGATGGTAAAAAGATATATTAAGAAAATATATATTATATTTTAACTTAGTAATACTTTTGTGATTATTATATCACATTTACATTATTACATTCCATTCAGCGGGGGATATAATAACATCGTTCTTCTTTACGGAGGACCACCACCTTAAGAAGAATTGTGATTTGTTTCTACCTGTCACTATTCATGGAAGTTAATAAGGGAATATTTATGAAATAAAAATTATTCTTGTAAGGTAATATATTATTTACATTGATTTTATTTCATCTTTCAAGAAAATGGAAACAACGTTCATGCATATATTTCGCCTACCATCTTCATGGATGGTGTACTTCATTTTCTCTATATAACATATATGGATTAAAAGAAATAAATATATACTATATATATATATATTAAATTAATACCATTGTTAAAATTATTTGGATTATTTAACCAAAATTAAATTAATGGGGCCAAAAATTAAAAATCAAAATATACATGAAAAATAAAAGAGTTGTTACCCGAAAAAATATTTTAAAAATTGTTAATAAACATATAATAAAATGTAATTTGTAAATCATATATGTTATTATATATAAATTTATGGTGTGATAATAGATTTAAATAAAATATTTATTAAAATATTGGTTTGTAAATTTTCAAAGGATGTTGAGGATTATGGTAAGATATTTTTGTCTCACTTTTATTTTATGCGAGACACATGCCATATTCACTATTAGTTTCATTTATATTGTTTAGATACTACCCATAAATTTATTCTATGACTACTCTACTAAATTTCATTGTGATTTATGTATCCATTTTTTACTTCTCTATCATGGGTTTTAAGGTTCAAAATATCCCAATACAGTTGGGTATTTTTGTCTCAGTTTTCCTTGTTTGGGATATATGTTGTACTATGCTTATTTCAAATTTTATGGGGTTCCTATATAGAAAATTTGACATGTAATATAATTAAATTATTTATTTTCAAAATATTATTTTTTCAACTAATGTTACTATTTCATGGGGATTAATATTCAAATTTACAAAAGCAGTAATGGACTTATGATATAATTTCATCATTTATGTGGATTATTTTTGTTTATGATTCCTATAATGAAATATTGTGTTCCATATATCAAGAGACAGATTATTTTTCATCCCCAATGATTAATTATTGATAATACATGTTTTAGTTTTATTATCTTTTATTTATGAACTCGTGATTCCAAAAAATGATTTTAATGAAAACTGAATTTATCACTCTAAATGGAAAAACACAAATCTTTTCATCCAAATAATTATTTTAAATTTTTTTTATTTTCCTATAAGATTTAACAGATTAATTTTAATCCCTTTTCACAAAAATAATTAAAATTATTCTTCATGTTATATTCAAAACATGGACCTTTTTTATTTTACCAAAAATGTAAGACAAATATTTATTTAATGCATACGAAATTTCATCCACTAAATGTTATAAAACATTATTTATATGTTTCTAAGGTTATTTTCAACAAAAATAAATTTCAAAAAAATTAAATTGTAATTTTTTTTGAAAGTATAAATTCTATTTTCCCCAAAAATGTTTCTATGTGATATTTCAAAATCATTTTCCTTATATAATGAAATTATTTAATGTGAGTTATTATTTTCTATGTATATGAATAAATTATAACAAAATTTTTATTTATATATATAGTTAATAAAATATTTTGATAAAATTTATATGAAACCTATTTATTTTTCTTGGGTGATTCACTGGTGAATTTATGAAATATTTGTGAGACATGTTTTCTTCACACGGGTTTTGATGTGGTGATATGGTGAATGTTTTAGGATATTGTGGCACACATAATTAGGGTTCTCGTTATGATATATAGATGGGGGTATATATATCCCTATAATTCATTGTTTAAATATTTATTTCTCATGGGATAACAATTATAAAAATGTATATGGGCTTGATATAATATGGGAAATAGGTTAGTCCAAATGCACTTTGAGATATAGGTGTATCCTAATCCATAATGTGAAATAGGTAATATGGCATGATCCTATTTATTGATGGTATTGGTAGATAAAATTTATATATGAAATGGTTTTAAATCTTTTTTATGGATTTACACTATCGCTCTTATGGATTATGATTTATTTATAACAATTTATCACTCTTATGTGTCTTGATTTCTGAAATGATAAATTTTTATGCCATGAATCATGTTTATGCTCTATTAAAGGATGGGTATGATCTTTGTAAGTTATGTTCATGATCACATAACCTTATTATTATATTATAATTTTATAATATCATATATTGATATATCATATTTTAACATAACTAAAAATTTGATCTCACCCTTTCTTATGTGTTCTTCCCCAAGTTATGAAGAAGGGATTGGGTATGGTATGACTAAGAGTATTATGTGATTATATATTTTTGGGTGATGTGTTATATCTTCCTTAAAATAATAATATTTTGTTTTTAGTCTCTAAATACACTAAACTATTATGGTCCTTGAGCATTTGTTTATAAAATGTATTGAATATTGATCTAAAAATATATGATATTTATGTATGAAAACTCTAGGTCACTATAGTTGGCATCAAAGCTACTTTTTAGTCAATATTTTCATATAAGTATTCTATAATACTTAGTGACATACCTAATGATATATTTGTGGATATGTCCATGGATGTGTATAGGGATATATATTAGGACGAGTCATTGTTTGGGAAAATGTCCTAGAATTTTGGTAAAGGATAGAGTGAGTGGTTTCTATGAAATTAACTCCCTTTTTTAGATACTACAAGTGGGTGTGGCTCAAGATCAAAGGTATGTTAGTTAAAAAATTATGAAAAGGGAACATTGAGATGAGATCGATTATCCCTTAGTGTATGATAATGGGTCTCAGTTAATAGTTGTTTTGACACTCTTGTGGTATATTTTTTTAATCCAAGAAACTCTTTAAATACCATCATCTTGGTATAGAATAGATGATAGTCGTAGATAACATATATTAAAACTGATGATTCATAGTTCGAAAACATGGGGATAAGATTTATTCATCATATATATGAATTTTTCCAAATTATGCGGTTTTCTAATATGATTATTTTTCCTCCCACTATGCTTTTTGGTTTTAGTCAATGATGGAAATAAGAATGAATTGGGATAACATTGAATGTGATAGACAATGTGTTGTTGAGAAACCAATTGGAATGATTACTAGTGTAAATGATATTTTGATTATTCCCAATTACTTATCATGATATATGATTAAAAACATGTACCTTAACTAACTCTCACTCTCACCAAATTAGAGAAATAATGTTTTTTTTTTCAGATTTCAAGTGGTGGAGACCGTTGATGATGGAAGAATCTGTTTATTTTATGTTGATAATGTTAGAATAAAAAATAAATGGAATGTATCAATGGAATGGGAAAATATTTTATGTATAGAGAAGAAGTGAATAGAGTATATAATATTTAGGGGAAAATGAAATGATTAGTTAACAAAATGGATGGTAATATTGTTCTCCCTAAGGTATTATCAATGGATTAATGTTTTAGATTTGGATTGTATATGCATTATGAAAATTGATATCCCAGTAGGGGAAGCCCATATAGAGGATCAAAAAGGTTAAAAGAGTAATGGTTTTTCCACTGATGATGGAGAGACTACAAAATATATATAAAAGAAAGAATATATTATAGAGTAAGACATTGAAGTATATTTAATAGTTTAGGAGTGAATTAGAATGATTTAATTGTTTACGTATTAGAATTCATGAATTATGAAATATATATTGAATTTTGGTATAAGTTTTAAATTAATTATTTTTAAGAATATGATTAATTGTAGTGAAGACAGAGAAAATTAAATTATTGTAAAGGTAATATTTTATAGAAAAACACGATTAAGGAAAAGATAACACTGAATATGATCCAGATGATGAAATAAAAATATTTATATAAATATACCGTCACACCCCGACCTGTTTATTATGATTATTTATTATTATTATTTTCATTGGATTTAAAAATCTTTCTCGAGGTTCGGGTTGAATCTCAGACGAGATTTTAAGGTTTTTTCAATAATAAAATGCATGTTTTTTAGTTGATTTCATTGAGCGCCCATGAGGACTGAGTTTTGGAGACCCCACGCAGCTTCGACCATGTAACGACAATCCGCCTGTCCTTAGAAAATTTAAATATATGAATAAAAGATAATTGAGTTATTTATAAATTTCATTGTTAATAATTTTAATTATTATTATTAAAATGAAATGAGTATTTTTATTATTTATATTTTTATTGGTATGATGATTATTATTATTATTATTATTATTATTATCATTAAATTTTTATTTTTATTTTTATTTTTTTTATTCTTCCTTCCTTTTTCTTCATCTCTTATTTTATTGTTCTCTCTTTTTTGGTTCCATGTGGCTTCTCCCCCCCACATTTTCAGATCTGGTTCCCTGCTCTACCTTCCCTCTTCTCCCACTGTGCACCCCTGCAGCCATACAGCTCTCCTGCTCCGACCCCTCTCCCTTCACCCAAAAGCCCCACACACCGTCAACCCATGCAGCTCCTTGCTGCTATGCCTCTGTCCAGCACCGGCCATCCCATCGCCCCTCCTGTTTCATTGCCTGGTGCCCCAGTTTTCCCCACAGCCCCCCTCCCTCCCTCCTCCTTACCGCGACATCACCCTCTACACACCAGCCACCCTGCTCGGCCCTCCTGCATGACCTGCCTCTTCCCTCTACTCGACCCAACTGCTCTTTCCATTTTCAACCCTCTTCCACTAGTGGGTCTCCAAGCCGACGCCACCCTCCCATTCACTCCGGCCAGCCGCCCTCCACATGCCCTCCCTACTGAGCCACACCAACCCGACACCCCTTTCCCTGCACCATCCACCCTTAGTGCGTTACCCCCATTCCCCTTGCTGGGCGTGTAGCCAGCACGTAACCTCATTTCCCAGTCACGACCCTATCCCCCTTCATTGCGAGAAGGCTGCACGCACAATCCACCGCTCTCTCCCTCAAATATTCTTTGTCCCGGTGTGCCTTGGATTCAACCTGAGACCCTTCTTGACCAGACCGACCTCCTTTTCCTGCCACATAGTCATTGTTCGACCGTACTTTTATGCTGAAGGACCAATCCATTGACAGCAACCTCCCCGTCGGTCACCATGCGCATCTCTAGCTCGACGAGCCCCTTTCTTGACGGTCGCATGACCTCCCAACTAGATTGTTCCCACATCCGGTGTGCTTGCTGCCCCTTTTCAACTGTCGCATCACCCCGCTAGTTCATCATTTCTCTTAGCCAAAGTGAGGGTTGCACCATTCTTGTTTGAGTAGTAAAAAATTTATTAAGTGTGTGTTGTGTTTATTTATATTGGTGTTAATTTAATTTTTAAATAATTGAGTTTTTTTTGTGTTATGCTATGAGTTACTTTTTGAATATTGTATCTTATGTATTAAGGTGGTTTGGTAATAATTCAGGTGATGCAAACTATGTTTTGAAAACACGCCGAGGTGGTTATATTGTGTTGGTTTTTCATTTGGTTTGTTTTAGGTTCGTGTTTATGTAATTTTGTTGTTGTGCGTTTATTGCAGCGTGTTGGTGGGGTTGCAATCATCGGCGTGCACATACATATGCGTGAGTGTGAGATGTGATGCGTCGTCATCATAACCAAGCTGTGAGTTGAGGTAGCCCCCCACTGCACTCACCTTTTAAATTTAGAATTTATTAATTGCATGATATTTTATTAATTATAATAAATGGGAAATAATATAAGATAATTAATTATTAAATGATTATTTGGTGTAAAAAGAGCTGTTTATTTTATACACGACACTTGAAATATTTTCTTGATGGATAGACACCCATTAGTGAAAGAATGCTCGTTTGACCATTAAACATAATTCGAGGAATTTCAAATGTAGTCATGGTTTATTGATAATTGATTTATTTTGAAGCGTGAACAAGTGTTTTGGTTCTTTTGAGAAATGAGGATTTTCTTTAAAACTGGTGAAGGCCCATTTGACACTTTAATAAGACAAATTATTTTGGAAAACTCTCCTTGGGGTGAATTAGGGGTGATCTTTGTTGTATGTTGACTACATGAGCTGTGTGTGGTGTTTGTGCTACTTGATTGAATTTGTTGACTCACCACTTTCCTTTTAATTATCCGTGTTGACATGGGAACCTGGCGTAGTAAGTGAATCTTCTGAGAACGATTGCAGAACTAGTTTAGAAATTGCACTGGCTAGTGTCCCATAGCAGAGAGGTACTCTGTTATTAGTGCTATGGGATGGGGACCCTTTGATAGGCCATTTATGGAAAAATCGGTCATTTGGGTGTTATGATGTCATTTAGTAGGGCATGCCTTGAGGATGAGTCACATGTATTTTACGTTCTGGATTGTTCATGATCTACTAGGTTCGACCCATGTTTTCATAAGTGTTTATTTTTATATGGTGAAAGATTTAGAGCTCTAGTTCAGTAGATGGCCCCTGTGTACCACTTTTTCCATTTCCCTTAGTCTGTGTTGCATGTTGTCTGGTTTTCCCTTTTTAATAACAACTAATATTTGGATTTCAAAATTGTTTGAAAAATTGTTTTAAATTCAATGTAGTTGTTCATTTAAAACATTAAACATGATTTTAAATTAAAAAGGGCATTGTACTATTACATGTTTTTACAAATGAAAGTGTGTATGTAAAATAATATTTTATAAACTTTAGTACAAAATTAGAATTAGTACATTTGTTTATTTAAAGTTAGTGCATTGGGTATATTTTGTTGGTCATTCCTACTGAGTTTTAATACTCATTCCTATAGTGTTTTCTAATTTTTAGTTTTTGTTGCAGGTTTTACATGAGCTTTCTTGTCATGGTTGGTAGTTGGTTGTGGACTAGTGAATGACTCTTGGAGACAAGGGGAGTTTTGGTTAGGGTTAGGATAGTTAGTTGTCACCGATCGTTCTTTCTTTTTAGTTTCATTTATTTAATTTTCATTATTCTACATTTCTTTCCACTACTTTATTTATTTTAACAAGGAAAAATCATTCCCAATTTTCCACTATTGATGCCCTGGCCCTCGTCTCCTACCCAGGAGGATCGGGAATTCCTCTCGGGTCAGGTCACAGACTGCCTTGGGATATTGGTTTAGGGTCAACCTGAATTGGTTCATGAAACAATGGCATCATAGGAGGTCTACTCTTGAGCGGACCTTTTTTTTCAAAGCACCCATTGTTATTGGGGGTTTTCATGGTAGAAGGAGAGGAATTGTCGGGACATGAGGCATATGAATGAGGAATTCATGAAGCCTTGCTTGTTCCCAACCTCAGGTTACCATGGGATGTTTGGGTTGTCGATGTCTTTTGATTCTTAGGGTTTTTTTGGTATTGGGAAATGAAATGAGGGTTGGGCATGTGTCCTCCGTGAGCTCGCATGGTCTGGAAAGCCATGTTGACTGGAGACTTTACCCTATAAATATCCCAGTAACGGTGGTGTGACTGGCATATGGCCTCCAACTATATGGTCAAGTCCCCAATCCTCACTAGTTTCCCTCTAGTAAATCGTTTTGGTTTTCATTATTTCTGAAAATTGTTGTGAAATTTTTTGTTTTGGTTTTTAAAATGGTAATGACCATGTTTGGACCATTTTCTTATTTACCCGTTCCTTAGTGTTCACCCCAACAAAAGTTCGATAGATGCCAAAGGTGTAGATTCAGGTGGTGCATCCTTTGAAAATCCTCCAGTTGATCAGTCCATGGACTACGTCTTTGAGTTTCAGATGTTGAACCCTCCCATCTTTTATGGGAATTCTAATCCTCTTGAGGTAGAGGAGTGGCTATGTAAGATTGATAGGAACTTCTTTTCTCTCATGCCGCCTGAGTCATTGAAGGTGAAGTTGGATACCTTTATGCTTAAAGGTTTAAATAGGAAGTGGTGGAAGTCTGTGTCTCAAAGTAAACCTCGAGAAGATCTCACTTGGGGGTTCTTTAAGTCTTTGTTCATCCAGAAATATTTATATAAGCTGAAAATATGAGGAAGACGATGGAGTTGTGCATTGTGCGGTCTCCAACAATGTGTTGGGTCAGTATTGGAATTCTTTGGTCATTTTGTGAACTTGGCTCCATATGAATCTGGGTATGTTGGAAAAGATCCCGTGAAATCTCGACATTTTGAGCTTGGATTACGTTCTGAGCTGTAGTCGAAGGTGGAAGAGTTCAATGTAATCACCTTTCTCTAATGGGGTGAGACAATCTTTCATCACCGAAGCTGAGTTACCAGGAGAACATGAGGTGGTGAATCCTCCTCTGACATTAGGAAGCAATGCAGAAGATAGCGATAAGAAGAATGAGATGTGGCCTGATGCTAGTGGTACTGGTAGAGGAATCCAGAGGCCTTCAAGCCTTCATTCATCTTCCTCAAAGGGTAATGCCTTGATCTTTCAATAGTGTGGTAACCGGGGGCACAAGAGGCCTATGTGCCCGAATACTCCGAGACCCTGCCACACCAGTGGGCGACATGGTCATGTGCAACGATTCAATCGAGGGGTGTCCAAGAAATTCACTGAAGCTAGACCTAGCTCATTGAGGTTCACCTTAGCCCATCAGCAGAAGTAGGCTGATGTTTGTGGATTAGTTTGAGGTTTTACCTTTGTAGTGTTTGTTGGATGTAGTAGTCTTCACCTGTACCGTTTTATGGTGTTTCTTTTCATTTAGTTGTAAGAATGGTTCTTGTCAAACCCCTTTGAATCCTCTATTCTAATAGATGTGCATTTGGTAAAAATTTTGTTCATGTGTCATGTTTGGTAAATTTTAAAGCCTGACTACGAGGTGGGAGATGCTTCAATCAACAGAGATCTATCCATAGGTCTCTAAGTGAAGCTAGCATGTAGTAAGGTGAACCCCAGTGGTGAGGATGGGCATTGGTTTAACCTTGATCTTTTTTGTGGTGTGGGTTGAGTTATTCTGAGGATGTGACCTCGTTATGGTAGTGGTGACAATAGTTTTATGCTCTTTTGGTTGGTACCTTATCTCCCGTACCGTTATGGTGGGGGTTTTGGATCTTGTGGGAACCTTTCAAACTCGATTAATCTCCTCAGTCATCATGGCGGGGAGACCCATCGTGGGTCTCGTTGAATTCAGTTGGCATGTCTCCTATGGTGGGGAGTCTATTCGGGCCTCCCCGTGTCAGTATCAAAGTTTTGTTTTGGTTATTGTTAAAGTGTTCGTGTTTTGAGGATAAGTTTCATGTCATGGTAGTTCAGTGTTCGTTTGGATCGACCAACAACAGGTGCTTAAACTTTTGGGGCTGAGTGACACTTAAGTAGTATCTTCTTGGGTCTAGTTCTTATTTTGACTTCCCAGGGACGTGAAGCATTATGGAGGGGATATTTTTCACACCCCTACCTATTTATTATTATTATTTTATATTATTTTCTTTGGATTTAAAAATCTTTGTTGAGGTTCAGGTTGAATCCTGGTAATGATTTTTGGGCTTTGTCAAAAAAACACGCATTCTTGAGTTGACGGCGTTGAGCGCCTAGGCGGATCACATTTTGGAGACCCTGCATGGCATCGCCCATGCAAAGACAATCCACCTATCTTTGGAAAATTTAAGTGGATGTATAAAAGAGAATTTAGTAATTTAAAATTTTCATGGTTAATAATTTTAATAATTATTATCAAAACGAAATGTGTATTTTTATTATTCATATTTTTATCGATATGATGATGATGATTATTATTATTACTATTATAATCATTTACTTTTTATTTACTTTTTATATTATTTTTTATTATTTCTTCATCTTTCTTCTTCTTTTATTTTTTTCTTCTCTCTTTTGTTGTTCCACGTGGCTCCCCCCCCCACATTTCTGGATCTGGTTCCCTACTCTGCCTACCCTATTCTCCTGCCATGCACCCCTGTAGCCAGCCAACTCTCCTGCTCCGAACCCTCTACCTTCTCCCAGTAGCCCCATAGTGTTCCAACCCGTACAACACCATTCTACTCTTCCTCCGCCCCACACCAGCCATCTTGTCGCCCCTCCCATTTCACTGCCCGGGGCCCCAGTTTTCCCCGCAGCGCCCCTGTCTCCCTCATCCTTGCCTTGGAAGCACAATCCGCACACCCTTCGCCCTTCTCAGACCACCCTTATGACCAACCTCTTCCCCTTCTCGACCCAGTTATGCTCCCCCTTACAGCTCTCTTCCTATAGTGGGTCTCCAATCTGGTGCCACCCTCCTGCCTACTCCAGCCATTTGCCTGTCATGTTCCCTCCCTGCCGAGTCGCACCAACACAGCACCCCCTTCCCTTCACCAGCCTCCCCTGGTGCACTACCCCTATTCCCCCTGCTCAGCGCACAACCATCACATAACCCTGATTCCCGGTCATGACCCCATCCCCCTTCATTGCGAGCAGAATGTACGCACGATCCACCACACTCTCTCTTCAGCAGTCTTTGTCATGGAATGCGTCGGCTTCAACCCGCGTCCCCTCTCGACCAGACCGCCTCCATTAGCCACTTCGTAGCCGCTGTCTGGCCAACCTTCTCTACCGACGCACCTACCCATTAGTAGCAGCCTTCCCTCTGACCACCACACACATATCTCGCTTGACACGCCCCTTGCCCGACAGTCACATGACCTCCCAACTAGATCGTGCACACTTCCAGCGTGCTCGTCACCCCTTTCTGACAGTCGTGTCACCCCACTGGTTGACCACGTCTCCCCACCATAGTGAGGTTTGCAACATTTTTGATTGAGTTGTAAATAATTTATTTAGCGTGTGTTGTGTTTATTTATATTGGTTCAAAATTAATTTTTAAATAATTGGGTTTTCATTGTCTAAATCTATGAGTTAATTTTTGAATATTGTTTCATAAATCTTAAGGTGGTTTAGTAATAATGTAGGCAATGCAAACTATGTTTTGAAAACATGTCGATGTGGTTCTTTTGGGCTTGTAGTTCGTTTGGATTGTTTTAGGTCTGTGTTTATGTACCTTTGTTGTTGTGAATTTATTTTAGCGTGTTGGCAGGGCAATGTTCATCAGCTTGCACGTACTTGTCCGTGAGTGTGAGACATGTTGTGTCATTGTAATAACCAAGCTGCGAGTTGATCTAAGTCACCCACTGCACTCACATTTAAATTAAGAATTTATTATTTGCTTCATATTTTTTAAATTTAAATAATGGGAAATAATATAAGATAATTAATTTTTAAATAATTATTTGTTGTAAAAAGAGGCATTTATTTTATACACGACACTTGAAATATTTTCATGATGAGAGGACAACCAGTAGTGAAAGAATGCCCATTTTACCGTTAAGAATAATTTCATAATTTCAATTGTAGTTATGTATTATTGATAAATGATTTCTTTAAAGAATGATCAAGTGTTTTGGTTCTAGTGAGAAATGAGTATTTTCTTTAAAATTAGTAAAGGCTCATTTAGCACTATAATAAAACAAATTACATTTGAAAACCCTGTTTGGGGTGAATCTGGGTTGATTTTTGGTGTACGTTGACTGCATGAGTTGTGTGTGATGTTTGTGCTACCTGATTAACTTTATTGACTCACCCATTTACTTTTTATTGTACGGGTTTGACAGGGGAACTTGGCATAGTAAGTGAATCTTCTGAGAATGATTTCCGCACTAGTTTAGATTATGTATTGGATAGTGGCCCATAAAAGATAGGTAATCTATTATTAGTGTTATGGGATTTGGCCACTCGGTTAGGCCATGTAGTGAAACACCGGGTGTTTAGGTGTTGTGACATCCTTGAGTAGGGCATGCCCTCAGGATGAGTCACATGTATAATACATTTTGGATTGTTCATGAGCTCCTTGGTTTGACCCATGATTTCATCAGTGTTTATTTGTTTGTGGTAGATGATTGAGAGGTCTAGTACGGTAGGTGGACCATGTGTTCCACTTTTTCCATTTCGCATAGTGTGTGTTGCGTGTTGTGTGGTTTTTCCTTTTTACTAACAACTAAAACTTCGATTTCAAAATTTTTCACAAAAACATTCTAAATGGAATGCACAAGTTCCTTTCAAACAATAAACTTAATTTTAAATTAAAAATGGAAATGTACAATTACTAGTTTTAGAAATGGAAGGGTGTGTAGAAACTAATATTGTATATACTTTAGTTCAAACATGGAATTTGTAAATTTCTTTATTTAAAAGTAGTGAATCAGGAATAGTTTTTTGGGAACGCCTACTGAGTTTTAATACTCACACATATAGTGTTTTTCTTTTTTTAGTTTCTATTATAGGTTTGACTCAAGCCTGCTCGTCATGGGTGAGAGTTGGTTGTGGACTGGTTAGCGACTCTCGGAGTTGCGAGGTGTTTTGGTCTTGGTCAGGTTCGTTGGTTTTCACTGATCATTCTTTCTTTTCAATGTCATTTATTTACTTTGAGATATTCTAATTTTATTTCCATTTATTTATTTATATTAACAAAGAGAAATAATTCCCAATTGTCCCATATTGATGCCCCGGTGCTCGTCGCCATCCCAGGTAGATCGGGAATGACTCTTGGGTCATGTCGCAGACCAACTCGGGTGATCGGTTCAGGGTCTACATAGGTTGGTTTGTGAAAAATATAGTTGATATTGATAAGGAAAATTGGATAGTATCAATGGACTTGTAACTGATCAATTATTTGATAATAAAGTGGTTTACTTTATCATTTATAGAGTTATATATTTTTTTGTATTTAATTAATATATTTAATAATCTTTTATTTAATGTGGAATGTGTTATTTTTTGAAATAATGAATATTTTCATCATTTTATTATGGAAATTCAAGATATTAACTTGTTTTATCAGAATATATTATCACTGTATTCACATATTTGGTAAGGGATAGTTAAAATCTACTTTATTTTATTATGGAAATTATGTTAAGGTTAAATGCAGAGTCATTATTTACAATTTTCTGAATGTTTAAAGGGCCTTATGGTTAACCATTTATAGAATAGTGTTTGGTGATATTCAGATGATGTTTTAGAGATTAATGTATTACTTCACCATATAACGATTTATTCATATTGGACAATCAATGATAATATTGTTTTATAATAACTAGAGATAGAATGAATGAATTATAATTGTAAAATTGATTATGAAATTTGTTAGTGATTTAGAAATAAAAAAAATCATCTTTATTTCTTGGAGTAAAAGATAATGTGGTAATTTATCGAATAACAACCAACGGATGAACTTTTTCTTAATATTGTTTTTTAAAAATAAGGACATATAACATTAATAACTTTTTCTTAAAATATTAATGAATTATAGGCCATAGTTATATCAATCCCTTCTAAATTATTTATCATATCGAGAAGAAAATCTATCTGTTTGTGTTTCAACTAATGTTTTATCAGTTTCAAAATATGTTCCATGAAACTATCTTGAGGAAGTACATACCTGATCAACTACATGTACTAAACTCACAAGTCATACAACTTCGGCATGGTCTATCTAGTAGTGATCAATCGGTGGAGATTATAGATCATTTAGGGAAATTTACATGCAAAAGGACACTCTCCTAGTAAATGTTTTATGGAGAAACCACAAGTATGAGGAATCTACATGGGAACCTATGGATGTCATGAGGAAAATTTATCCTCAGTTATTGATAAAAAAGTGAAGAATCTTTAGGGGGAATTAAATTGTGGGGGATTTAAAACTCACAGGCATTATGAACTATTGTTTTCATCTAAATTTAATCTTTTTGATATTTTTTATTACCAAAAAAATGAGTTTATATTTCTTTATATACAACACTGGGTTTAAACTAAATGTGACATGCTATTAATATATTTTTTATTTAATTTAATAGTAATCACCTAGATGTCAGAATGGAAGGTATAATAGGATTAACTAAAATAATAAAATTTATGGTTTACAAATGTAAATAATATTATTTATTTATTTACCAAATATTTAGATATAAAAGAAAATTAATATTTGAAAATTACAAAAATCTTTTGTTGAAAAATTATTTTTATGCACACAAACATGTTTTATCCTAATAAATTAAATAAATCATGTTTTTTGAATTATTTTAAGAAAATGTATATATTATATATTTATTCAATTTTTTAAAATTCTTTTAATGTTTGTTTTCTATACATGAGATAAAATTAAATCCAATTTCATGTTCAGAAGGTTCATTTTTCCAAAATTTAGTTTTGTCTCATTTTATGCACATATATTAAAATTAATTTTAAAAAAAATTAGAATTTTTTTTTTCAAAATTTAAATTTTATTTTTAAAATAAAAATGTTAAAATTATCTTATGGTGAAGTTGTGAGAATATTCAGAAATGATAATTTTTTAACGAATATTGAAAATTACTAGATTCTATTAAGAAATATTTTTTCATATAATGAATTTAAAAATATACAAATTATTTTAATATGGATTTTAACGTAATATTAACTCACTTTTATATATGTATATACAATTTAGTTCAATGTAAATATTTTAATATTTTATTTTCATATAAAAGGTTTTTTTATAGTTTTGATACATTTCTCTTTGGAAAATGTTTTATGCATCAGGTATATGGGAGTGATTTTAAATTGAATATTTAAATATACATTAATGTAAGTTGTGAAATTTATTACATAATTGGAATCAAAATAATAAATATTTTCTAATATGGTCAACTTAATATTTTACCGTAAATAAACTGTGATAATAGTAAAACATAATCATATCAGTTAAGGTGAAAATGGGTTTACCGAGGGTTAAAATAAAGGTATTATTTTCAAAATAACATAAAAACTTGTCCAAAACCTATTTTATGGACATATTGTGTTCTTATAACATCTAATGTTCAATAATGTATCATTTTCTAGCCTTCAATAATTTGAAAAAAGTGGGTACACATTTTTGTTTTAAAATATTACTAGTGTAACACTCATCCCACTTATAAATGGACACACCCTCTCATATCTTCTATACAAATAAAAAAAACATTTTATTTTAAATTACACAAAAACTTAATAATTAATTCCATCATTATATACTAGTTTTTTGGGGGTTATCATAAATAAAATATATGAAGGATTGAGGTTCAATCAAAAAAGGTTTTCTGAGGTAGAGGAAAAGTTTTTAACCAAGTATCTTTATTTTAATTCATATTATAACTCCTTAAAATATTTTATAACTATTATAAAATAATAAAACATATATTTAAAATATATATATATGTAATTATTTTAATTTATTGACCTAAATTCCTCTCTTTATCCAACCAGCGGTTTACGAAAGTCATCATTCATTTATACGGTCTACAATCACCTCATGAACCGATGTTATTCTTTTTCCATCACCACCTCTAACAGAAGGATATAGTGATATATTTAATGTTTATAAAAAATAATTCTAATATTATTATATGACTATAATTATAATGCGATAAATAAATTCTTATATCCCAACCCATAGGAAAAAAATAACATCCCTCTTGTGTGTGACAGACTACCACCTCAGGAACTGATGTGATGTCTTATTTCATATTATATTTTACATTGATGGTAATACTGATATATGAAATGAATATATAATATATTTTAACTTAACTATACTTTTGCAATTATGTTATCATATATACCTTCTTACTTTTTAATCCATGGGGCATACAATAACATCCTTCATGTGTGTAGTACCCCTAGTTTCACGTATGTAACCCTTTATAATTTAAATGGTTTTAAGGTGTAAGAGATAAGGTTGGGAGAGTTGTGAGAACACTGAAAAAGGTTTTGGTACTAAAGGAGAGGAGCACGGTATGTTCATGGTTTGTCCAAACCATGATGATATCCTAAGAGAAACCATGCGCACTAGAAAATTGTGGACAAAAGCTTTGGCATGGTGTACGTATGATTAAGGAGAAAATGAAATGAGGCCATGTAGGGGTTTTCTTAATGCAGTATCTGAACCCATGTTATTGAACGGTTTTTCTAACCATGCGGTCTAACCATAAAGAGAGTCAAATCTATATCCTTATAAATAGTATCTCACTCGTTTTGGGCATAACTACTTTTTTTGATCCTATGCATGCCTAATTCAAGATTACTTTCCATTCAAGGTAGGAGAATCTCTCTCATGATTTTTGGAGTCAATCTAGAGCTCGACCTTTTCATCTTTTCCTGATTATTGTGGTAAGTTACATTATTCATCATTCTTGTCACGTTATTTTAGATATATATAGATCTACTTCTCCCCTTATCTTGGTTTCTCAGATCTACACATGTTATTAGTAGATCCATGAGTGTAGATGCTGAATATGTTGATATTTGGTCATGATCATTCTAGAAGAAGGAATCTAAGCCGGTTCCATGAATAATCGACCTAGGTTCTCGAGCGTTATTTGTCCGTTTTTGGGTTTCATCAAAAACTTCAAGGTTTGTGGCTTCAATATCAACTCTAAGTAGAATAAATGATTGGTATGATTTAAAATTGAAAACCTTGAGCTTAATTTATTGTTATTTTTATATTGATATTTTTTTGGAAACCCTATATTTTGGTGATTTAGAAAATTGTGGAAATCTGGATAAATTGGGTGTTTTGAATAAGAAACTTTTGATCTTGGTTTTAAAACGGGGATTATAAATGGTTATTTTTTGGAATAGAGTAACATGAATTTTATTAAGATGTTTTCAATAAAATTAATGTATTATTGAATTGGTTTGGTTTTTTTTAATTGGATTGATTAATGGTTTTCAATAAAATAATAATTTTTTTGAAAGGGTTTGAATGGGTTGAATACAATTGGATTTGGCTTGGGTTTAGCATTGGTCATATTGTGTGTTCATATTCTTTGGAAAGGGATGGATAATGCAATATGTACCACCATAACATGGTTGGGAAAGATATGTGCATGATGTACCCCCATCAAATTGGTCCACTAAGTGAAGTCTTTATGGAAGAATAACTCACCGCTCATGAGTATAGGGAGTTTTAGTTTCATGAATGTGTGGGTGTGTTGTGAACATTGGAATGGGTATGCTATAACAATATTAATATTTAGTTTTAAAGACCTGTTGGGTTGTTTTATTGGAAGTACGACTTGCTGTTAAAATGGTTTAAATAACACCTGTGTTCATTTTGATAAAAATAGTTTTTTAAACTATTTGATATTGTTTTATACACTATTTTGGTTGAATTGTTTTATATATATGGTTTTATATAAATATGTATAACATTTCTATATTAGTGGCATGAGAAGGGAAGTTATTGGGGAAAGCCAACTAAGTTTTATATTCACCCCTACTTTTTCACTTTGGTTCTTTTCCAGATATAATCTTCTGGGATATGGGTAATGGTAAAGTATCAATGGTTTCTAGCACCACCTCATGATACATTGTTTGTTCGATGATGTTAAATTAAGAATCTTTTGGAGCATGAAGTCTTGTTTTTATACTTGAGTTATTTTCTTCTTTTTGATATTTTCTTTAACTGTATTTTGTCTTCGACTATAGTACACTTGGTTGGTTTTGAAATAAATTAAGAGGTTGTGTCATGTCTAATTCATTCATGCATCATATAGTGAGTTGTTTGGTTATAGTTTTTAGGTTCATTATTATATTTATTAAAGGGTAAATCATCCCCCACTTGTATTTTAAACCCATCATAATTTATTTCCAGCCTTTGGCATCTTTGAAATGTCTCTTGAATCCAATTAATGATTTGTTGTTTTCTCAAGCTAGTGGTAATAAGTGGGTCATTACAAATTGTATCATCTTTTTCAGTCCTTACAGAACATATAGTCATTAGGTTTCTTATTCTTGGAGATAAATTTCTTTCTTTCGTATTCCTTGGGTGGTGACCATAGAAATGAGTTGGATTTTCAGGTCTTTAAATGTAGAGTATAGAAATATGTAGCTAACAATTTTATTCTTAAATTCAACTTACTTGATAGTTGGGGACATAATTGTTTGGGAGACACTTATTTGATTATTGAAATATCATTGTCATGGTTTAGACAATGATATGATCATAACATGAATTTAAGAGGAATGACTTACCACTAGGACTATGTATTTCATTTTGGAAGTAATGATTTATGTTTTCTGAAAAGGTTATGGTTTTTGAAAAAGTATGAGATCAATTTAATATGAAAGATTTTTAAAATTTCATGGATTATTTATTTTAACAAGGGTTTTATATTTAAAAAGAAATCTAAAAGTTTTAATAAATGGTTCACTTTAGAAAAGCAATGATGTGATAGTTTCTGTGATATAATTGGGAATTTTAAGCCATCAGTTGCAAGAGAGTCTGAATTATCGAGTTTGTTGTTTATTTAGAAAATGGAACCTGGTAGGATTCACTGAACCCAACCAAAAGAAGATACGGGGAAGTTGGTCGCACCTGGAACACAGATGAACCAAGATCTGGTTCAATGTATTATCCAATCATTTTAAACTATGGGTATAGGGAACTAGAGGGATGAGGCAAGGAATGTGGATCATTCCCCCAGTTTATGAAGAAGAATCCATCCATCTTCTTGGGTGATTCTGAACTGAAAATGGTATAGGTGTGGATAAATAAGAGTAAGTGAATTTTTGATTGAATCAGCACACTTTGAGAGATGAAATTCAATATGGTGACTTACATGATCAAGTATATTTAATTTCAATGGTGGGACCTAGAAGTGCAAGAAAAACTAGATCAAGACCTTACCTGAGAGGATTTCAATGACTATTTTAACAAACAATTCTATCCTCACAGGTTCAGGATCCAATGAATGATAGATTTCTTTATCCTGAAGTAGGAAAATCACTATATCATAGAGTATTAAACTAAATTCATGAATTTAGTTTGATTTCTAAAATAAGTTGTTGTGAGTGTGGTCATGAAGGAATGCATCTTCAAATTAGGGATAAGGCATGATATTCACTTCATGATTGTTGTGCTCTGTATGATGGATTATACATAAATAGTGAATAGAGAGATAGTTTCGAAATATGATATCTCAGGATCTATGGGAAGATGAAGTATGGTGATACCTATGGGAAATGGTGGGAACTAGAATGATGGGAGAAAGAAAAAGAGGGCCACATATTACTAAGGTGGGAACATGACTCAAAATCAGATGATTGGATTAGTGAACCTTCCCCCATGACCCAAGAGAAAACAAGGACGTTTCCAATGTGGCTCACTTGACCGCATGAAACGAGAGTGTACAACACAACATATATCATTCCATAACTACATGAAAATGGGTCATCTTTAGCACTATTATCATATTGATCTGAATACTAGTGCTTGAGACACTTCTCAGGTGTCACTTGCATGATATTTTTCGATAGGGATAGGAGAATAGAATCATTCTCATCTGTAGGGAAGAGATGACCATGGTAATTCTAGGAACACCATGACTACTCTTCAAGGAAAATATCAGAAAGGAAATAAGGATCAGAGTGCAGTGAAAAAAATGTTGTATGGATCTAAGAAGACAATTGTGGATAATCAGGTTGGACCATCTATAGTGAGAGGTACAATTATTTTGAATTCTACCATTCTGAAAGATTTGTTTGATTCTAGTGTGTCACATTACTTAATTTATTATCATGCTATTTATTTGATATGTTTAAAACTAGATATGATTCCCTTATTGTAAAAATTTCATGATCTTCTCAAGGATATAGATTGTAGAGACTTCTTGTGTAGATCTTGTTTTATAAGTATTAATAGAGTTGAGATGAAGTGGGACTTAATAGGGTTGGAGATGGATGTATATAATGTAATTCTGGAATGGATTGGTTAACAATGTTCATGGATCAGAACAAGTGTTATTGTAGAACTATTAATTTCACAATTGAGGACATCATCAAGCATCTCTTCAGAGGAGAGAAAGTTTTAAATAATAGTGATACAATATTTTGGAACCAATGATAGGAACTATATATTACCAATTTGTGTAATTCAATTTGTGGATGAAATGTTGGTGTATTAAAGGAAAATGGTTGAGAATGAGAAATGCTTGGTAACAATGTTAGGAATTTTGAGATATCAATGTTTGTATGTGAAATTACTAAAGTGTGCTTTTTGGATACAATAGGAATGCTTTCTTGGACACATAATTTCTAAATAAGGAGTTTCATGGGATTAAAAAAATATAGAACTCATTATCTGTTGGTGACCACTTAAGAATTTATTTGAGATACAAAGTTTTTTGTGACAAGATGCTTATTACTGACACTTTTTGTGTGACTTCTAATGACTTTATTTTCCTATCAAAGCTTTGATGAAGAAGAACATTCCATTCTAATGGAATGAGGAATTCTATAAGTCTTTTCAAGAGGTGAATGTTTAACTTGTATAAGAACCTATCATGATTTTACCATAATCTAGATAGGGGTATGTGGTGTACTATGATTCTTCAGGATCTAGGTTTGTATGTGTTCTAATTCAAGGATACTATGTGGTTTCTTATGGTTCAAGGAAGTTGAGAGTGCCTATGAAAAACTACCCAACATATGACTTGGAGTTGGCTATAGTCGTTCATGCTTTCAAAACTTGGTTCCATTACCCCTTTAGGGATTAATTTACTATGTTTACGGATCATAAGATCTTGGAAGATATTTTCTCACAACATGATTTGAATCTAAATTAAAGGATATATATGAATTATCTTAAGATGTTTGACTTTGGCATGGTGTATATAACAAGAATTTGCAATACAGTGGTAGATGCATTAAGTAGAAATTCATATTGTTAGTTGGAGAAAGAGGCTTCAAAAGAGTAGGAGTTGATGTCAGTCCTAGAAGACATGCATGTGGAATTTAAAATTCATGGTGATGTTGTGGTATTATTTTCACTCTCTTTGGTTCCTAATTTGGTGAAGGTGGTCAAATGAGCACAAAAATATAATGCAGAATGCTAAGCTATGAGTTCAAAAATCAATGGTGGGGAGACCATTGAGGGATGGAAACATGATGGGGGTTTGGTGTTTTATTTCATAGATTGTATGTTTGTACCAATGGCATGTTAGGAACAATATCTTCATTCTTTCCACCATTCATGATGGGATGTACATCCAAGAATACAAAAGATGTATTAGGAATTTAAGCCACAATATTCGTGGAGTATTATGAAACGAAAAGTGGTGGAGTTAATTTCATAGTTTATAACATGTAGAAAAGTTATGGCAAAACATCAAACACCAGCAAGTATATTTCAGTATTTGTCAATTCTAGTGTATAAATTAGAGAATATTGCAATGGATTTTGTTACAGGTCTACCAGGAATGGTTCAGAGACATGATTCCATATGGGTTGACAGTGGATCACCTCACAATATCGTCTCATTTCATCATTCCTGAAACTAATAAGGTGGATGATCTATCCAAATTCTATATCTGAGAAATCTTAAAGATACATGTAATACAAGTTTCAATAGATTAGTATAGATATCCTCAGCTCACATATCATTTTTGTAAACCCTTACTGAATTCCCTTGGGAATTAGTTGAATATTAGTACAACGTATCATCCTCATACGGATGGGAAATCAGAAAGGACAAGACGAACTTTTGAATACATGTTGCGGGCTTGTGTAATAGATTTTGGGGGCTCATGGGAAAAGAAAATTCCATTAGTGGAGTTTTCATATAATAAGAGCTATCAAGCATCAATACATTTGGCCCCTTTTGAAGACTTGTTTGTGTGTCCTTTTAATTTTTCAATTTTCTGGGTGGAAATAGGTGAGACTTCAATAGTTGGGCTGACCATTGTCCAAGAAACAATTTCAATGATTATTTTGATCATAAAGAGGATGGAGACCGCTTAGATTCATTAGAAATTATATAAGGATCAACACCGAAGTCCGTTGTCATTCACGGTGAGTGATCATGTGTTATATAGGATCTCTCCAAGGCTTGGACATCACCATTTTGGGAAGTAGATAATGTTATCTACTAAATATATTGAACCTTTTTAGATATTTTAATGGTCTGGAGAGGTGGAATATTTGTTTGAATTTCAAACATAGTTGAATTTGGTACATAATGTATTCAATGTATATCAGATGAAAAATTATCTGCCCAGTCCGGACCATATTATCAGATGGGATCACATTGACATAGATCTGGACACTTCATTGGTACATATCCCAATTTGGATTGCGAATAGGTCAGGGAAATTCATGCGTGTAAAAAAGCATCAGTCTAGGGAGGGTTTTATGGAAACATGGTCAGATTCAAAAAGAGACTTGGTATAATGAGAAGGAAATGAAAGAGGAATGGTCATAACTCTTTCAATGTAATGATATTTTCTACATTTAAAGGACGGAAAGACCAATTCTGGGGAAAATATATTACCCCATTTTCTATTATGTAACCATTACTTTGTGTATTTTACAATTTTATGGTTTAAGGGTGAATTTTTTGAGTGTTTGGGGATCTTTGAGTAATTTTTTGGGGCTAAAGAATAGGTGCACAGTCTGTGCATGGTTTTTCCATACTATATGGAAATCTTAGGAGAAACCATGTGCAATAGAATTTTTTTGATAGAATATTTGGCATAGAGAATGAATGGTTGGGGAGAATATGGGGTGAGGTTATACATGGGTTTCTTTTAGGAAGTAGCTAACCCATGGTTAGTGCGTGATTTGTCTAACCATGTTGTCTAACCATGCGCATAGTCTAATCTAGATCCTTAAAAATATGATATCACTCGTTTTGGACATAACTCCTTCATTTTGTCTCCTATATACTACTAATTCAAAATTCTTCTCCATTGAAGGTATTATGACATCTACCAAGCATTTTGGAGTCAATTTGGAGCCCTACTTTGGTGTTTCAAGCCCGATTCATGCTATAAGTGGCATTCTTCATCGTTCTGGTCATGTTATCATAGATCAACATAGATATAATTCTCCATTATTCTTGGTTTCCCATATATATTCATTTTATGGGTAGATATAATAGTGTGTATTCAAAATAATTTTATATTTAGTCTTGATCATTCTAGGTGAAGATATTTAAGGAAGTTATGTGAATAATAGACCCAGGTTTCTTGATAATTCTTCATCTATTTTCGATTTTTGTCAAAACTTTCAAGGTATGTGGATTCTCTCTCGACTCCAGATAAGAGAACTGATTAGAATGATTTCAAATTGTATATATTGTGTTGAATTGATTTTTATTTGTCCCTTGAACATTTTTATGAAACCCACCTTTTTAATGGTTTGGTAAATTGTCGAAATTTGGAAGATTGGGTGTTTTGAATAATGTGCTTTTGATATAGGTTTTAAAATGAGGATTTTAAAATGGGGATTTTCTAGAATAATGAAACATGGATTTTATTAAGATGTTTTCAATAAAAGGATTGTTTTATTTAAATGAATAGGTTTGTTTGAACTAGCTTTCTAATGGTTTTCTATTGAAGAATTTTTTTTAAAAGGGTTTAAATTGGTTGGAAAAACATGGATTTGGCTTGGGTTTAGCATGGGTCATGGTGTGTTTTCATATGCATTGGAAAGAGATGGATGTATGTGTAAAGGAATACTATCAAAAGGATGGGATGGATATTGGTGTGATGTAACCCCAGAAATGTGGTCTGCCAAGTGAAGGATTAGTGGAAGGATAACTCACCCCTCGCGATTATAGGGAGTTTTTTCATCCATGTGTGGATGTGTTGAGAACAATGGAATGGTTATGATAAAAAAATAATCTTATTTTCTATTAAAGCCTTGTTTGGTTGATTTACTGGAACTATGACTTCCTGGAAAGTTGGTTTAAATATCCCCTTTTTAATTTGGTTACGAATAGTTTTTCAAATTGGATAATGTTGTGTTATAAAGTGTTGATGTAGATTTTTTATATAGATGGTTTTATATTAAAATTGATAACTATTATATCCTAGTTGTGTGAGTCCGGAAGTCACTGAGGAAATACTATTGATTTTTATACTCACCCCTGTTTTGGATCTTTTGTGCTTTTGCAGATGATGTCTTCTGGTTCATGGGTAAAAGTAAAGTATAACATGTTTTTCAAACCACTTCGTAACACTTGGTATGTACAGAGATGTTGAATAATGGATCTTGTCATCATCTTGGAGTTATTTATTTCCTTCCACCATTTTATTTTATAGTAGTGTTTCTTCCACTACGGTACTCTTGGGTAGTTTTGAAATTATGATGTGGTCGTTTAATCTTTCATTTATTAATGCATCATATAGTGACATGTTTGGTTATGGTTTTCTTGGTTATTGGTTTTATTTATTAAATGGTAAATCATACCCCACTTTTATTTGAAATGATTTTCTATTTATTTATAGCCTCTGGAATCTTGGGGATGTCTCTTATGTCTAAGTAATGATTTTTTCTATTCTCAATCCAATGAGAATATAGTGGGTTGATATAATGTATATGGGGGATACCGCCTCATGAAGCAATGTGATTCATTTTTCAAAAACACTATACATTCCATGTAATAAGGGTATATTTAATTAATTTATGTGATATATATGAAATACAAATTATTCTTTAATTTTAATATATAATTTACCTTCCCCTCTTTTCATCCTTTAATAAAATAGAAACATTGTTCATGCATATGTATGGCCTACCATCTCCATGAATGGTGTATTTCATTTTAAATATCTAGATTTTATGGATTACTATAAATACACATAAAGTGAATAAATTTGATTTTTATATCAATATTAAAATTATTAATATTATGTAACAACCTTCAACGTAGGAATACTAAAAATAAAAAATCAAAATATACAAACAAAAAATGCACCTATTACCGATAAATTTATCTTTAACGTGGAATTGTAAATAAATGGGGATTAAAAGAAGAAAAGTAAATCATATATGGAATGATATATATATTTATATATATGTGTGTGTGTTTTTTTATTAAAAATATTTATAAGGAAATATAATTTTTATATAAGTGGTTTAAAAGTGTGTGAAATAAGTTGATACTTATGGTATGAAATTTCTGTCTCACTTTTATTTTCTATGAGATATATGCCATAATCTCAACATGTTTCGTTTATGATGTGTATATACTTCCCTTGAATTTATTTTATGATACATATCCTAATTTTAATGTGGATTTAAATATTCATTTAAGTATCTCCCTATCATGGGGTTTACGGTTATGATGTTAATAGAGCAGTGTGGTATTTATTCTTAGTTTGACTTCTTTGAGACATATATTATGTTTTTCACCTGTCTACTTTCATGAGGTGTGCATACATCCCCCTTTACATGTAATTTCATAAAATTATTTATTCTCATTATATTTTAATTTTAATTTAACATTATTACTCCATGGGGCTTATGATTCAATGTTTCCAACATGGTAGGGGTTTTATGATACAATTCCATTATATATTTTGATTGTTTATGTGGATGGTTTTAATAATGAAATATTATGATAAAAATTGTAAGAAACACTTTAATTTTATTATTATATTATTATTTCATGAAAATACATGTTTTTTATTTAATTTCATTTCTTTATCTACTAATTGTTTCAAAATAATGTTTTTGAAGAAAACAGACATTATTACTCTGTTTAGTCAAAACCAATTTTTTCTCCCATTTAAGTGTGTTATAAAAATGTTTTGAAAAATGTTTTAATGTTCCTATAAATAATTTATAAAGTCAATTTTACCCTTAATTAACTTTAACAAAAGTAAAAGAAATCTTCATGTTTTTTTAAAACAAGCCTTTTTTTGCATTAACCAACAATGTGAAAGGAATCCTTATTTTCATATGTATGATGGTTCCAACATTCATGGCTACTCAATGTTTTAATGTTTCCTTTATAATTTTACAATGCAACTTTCAAACATGTTTTTTGAAAATGGTTTATATATTAAAATTTGTTTTCCAAAGTAGAAAGGATATTTTCCTCAATAGATGTCCCAGTTGATCATTCAAAACCACTTTCCATTTAATATGGAACCCCTCGTTGTAAAATAATTGTTACTATGGATTCGATTAAATGATAAAATATTTTTTGTTTCTCTTGATGTTTAATGTTTAGTGTTGTTGAATTTTGTTCTGATCAAATTGATTTCTCATGGGATATGCTATGGTGAATTAAAGAAATGCCTTGGAAATCAGTTATCATTACATGGTTTGTGATGTGCTGATATGATAAATGTTTTATGATATTGTGGTACACATATGTATGGTTTTAATTTTGAAATATATGGGACCTATATATCCCTCCAATTCATTGTACAAAGCATTATATCTAGTGATATAACCTTTTTAAACATATATATATAGAATTTATCCACAATGGGAAATATGTGATCCCTAATCCATTATGGGAGATTGGTTAATTATGATCCTTAATGTGAAATCATTCATAACTCCGGATCCACTATGTTGATGGTTTTTTTTGTTAACTATTATATATAAAATGGTTTTCTATATTAATGATGATGACGGTCTTTTAGGATTTTAGATAATTGTTCATGATTTATTTATTATTACTTTTCACTCTTATGGGACATTGTTTCATAAATAATAATGTTTTATGATGTGAATCATGTTTATGTTCTATAATAGGGTGGGTATGACCGATTTATGTTATTTTCATGATCAAATACACTAATGATTATCTTACACATTCACATGATCATATATTGATATCAATTATGTTTACCCATACTAAGAAACTAAGATCACTCTTTAATATGTTTCATTCCTCAAGTTATGAATAAAGGTCTAGGAATGGTATAACAAAGAGGAGTACTTTGTGAGATGATCTTTGGGGGAGATATTGAAGATCATTCATGAAATAAAATGATTATATTTCTAGTAACCATAGACACTAAACTATTTTTGTCCTTAGGTGTGTGTTTATGAAATGTATTTAATATTCATAAAAAAGATGTGATATATATGTCTCAAATTCTTGAGTCACTATAGTTCCTCCACAACCAACTGAGATACACACTAATTTTTAATAGGAATCAAAAATCATTCACTTTATTTGATTTCAAATAGAAGATCATATTTATCATCACCCTGATATATAATCCTATATTGGTGTGGAGTATAAAATTTGACTTCCTGTCATAGGAAATTAATATTTTATTAATGTAGATAAAGCTAATCTATGACCAAGATAACATAAAATTCAATTGGATAGAGAATAATTAGGTGTGTAAGAAGAACATTCCACCTAATATTAATCAGATATGAGTCTTTGAAAAGTGATATAATTGATAGAGATAATATTTTCATCATTTTTTATATTTAATTCAATGATTTAAACCAAAAGAATAGAATAAGTTGAGTTATTTACATAAATTTTGGATTTATGATGTGTTTTGGGCTAAAATGGGAAAACGGCTTAATTTGGAAATATTCACAGATTTTAATCACATTGATAATTCATGCATATCATTTAATATATAAATCCAATTTATGTGAGTCCTTTTTTATTGGGTTCATAAATTCATTGTCTTCATATTCTGGTTTTGAACTAGGATTTAATTCGACCATCCATGGGTCCAAAAAATTCAATCAACATGGACAATTATTCTGGAAGACCGCGTGGACCCCTCCTCCATAAATAGATCATAAATCGGTCACATTACATTCAATTTATGTGATTCCAATTGTATTGGAACTAGAATTAATTTGGGAGTTTTTTTGTGTAATATCGTAAAGATTAACCTTCATTACAGCGGACCATGAATGCTGAAATTGTGGGGAAGGAAAAAGAAAACATTCATCGAGAATAAATGATCCCATTACATTTTCCATATCTCATGCTATACAGGGAGGATTAATATGAAATATTTGGATGAGAGGTCAAATATATTTTTGAAGATCGTTCAAGAAGAAACCATCATAAATTTCGCCAATTAAATCGGTCGAACATGGTTAAACTTGCAGTGGATAGAATCTTCAGGAAATCATAAAGAAGAATTATAAAGATCATAAATTTGAAGACCAAAGGATGAATCCCCCTTGGCCTATATGAAGAGGAGTTCACCCATTCTGAAGAGAGATTTCAACACCACAATCATAGATGGGAGGAAGCCAAGGGACACTCGGGGAAATTCTCCTTCAACATCATTCTGTTTCTTTCTTTTATTTTTCATTACATTAAAATTTCTCTCCTCTCTCGTATCATCATGCTTACCCAATCCATGGAGGGGTAGTTTAATTTGAGTGATAGGAAAGAGGGGAGGCTGGAACTATGTGTTTTGTTTGAGTTCTTATGCTTAAAATGAATCAAATTTCTTATTCTTTCTTATTATGGTTTCAATTCTTAATTCAGTATTAAATTCCAAATGTGGTAGTGTTCGGTTTTGATTCTGAAATTATAAATTACTTTGGTCGATGATCACATATCCCTCCACCAAATTCTAATCTATATATGGTGTAACAATATTAGGGTTGGGTGGGATTTATTGGAGGTTTTCAAGCACGTGTGTAGGATTGTATGTCGAAATCATGGTTTATTAGGGAACAACAATTATAGTTCTGGGATTGCTCTAATTAATCAAGAGACCTTATACAACCCTAAACACATTGGAAGGAGGATAGGCCAATCTAAGGTTCTAGAAAGGAAAATTCTCATCACATCTATCTGTCCTAGGGAGAGAGAGGACTCGGTAGATAAATCTCTTTTTTTCCAGTTTAAGGATGAAGAAGAGGTAAATTTGGAAACCGTGATGGCACAACACTAGGTCTAGCCGAACCCAATCTGATCACCATTTTTATCACTTATTAAAATAAATCAAGTAAAGTTTTTTTATTCTATCATAGTCATTAAAATTATTTAAAACCAATATTGTTTTAGAAATCCAACAAAAAGTGACAAACTTGTTTTGTGTGCACTCTTCTTTGGGAGACTACCTATGATCAACTGCTATACTATACTTAGGTAAATAAAATATTGTTTTTCCACACCCCAGGACAGGCATTCATCAATAATCATAGGACTATATGGAATTTATAATACTAATTCAACATCTAATCCTCATGTTTCCATTTTGGTACTCATAACAAATTATTCAGTTAGAATAGAGTATGTATATTTATAGTCAAATAATACATTACCCCTTTGACAGTGTATGTTTATTGTTCCATTCACAACATCATTATCACACACCTCATCTAAAATAGTGGTCACATGAGATATATATTTCTCTCTCATCTGAACATGTTAATGGCATCGATCATAATCATTAACATTCTGTTTTCGGCATTAATTATCATAATACAGATATTCCTTTCATTTCAAACACTGGAGTGTGTGTGGTGCATTATTTAGATCATTACCGCTATTCTCATTATTAGCTATTATCTTCTCATCATATTTCAAATAGGTTCCTTGATGAACTTATTTTTTACACTTAAAACATTTTCCAACCACGTTCAAAAAGGTTTCTCCATGTTTCCTTCCACACATTGAGCAAGAATAAAATTTCATCTTATTTTACCTATGTGTTTTAGAGTTATAATTGAATTATATTTTTCATTTCAAATCCAAACTACATGATTTATGGGTAACATCAATATTTATTTCTATCATTATGACACAATGAATTATTTCTTCATATCTATTGATGCAACTTATGTCCAAATACCATCTAAAACTTGGTTTTAAGCCACTGAAGAATCGATCAAACGTACAGTCATGTTGGATTATAATACCAAAGGTTTACCTTGAAAGAACAATAAAATACACCTCATTGGTATCAAATGAATCACTATAATTCTACTTTTACTCATGGAATTACTATTACATTTTCATGTGAGGGATAAAGGGAAAGTACTTATTGAAAAATAAAATCATAAACTCATCATTTTTAAGGATTCAATTTCATATTGTTCAATTTTCTTCTAAATAAAATTCCACCATAGATCTGCTTCCCCTTAAAAATGATACAAAACCAAAATGATTTTTTATGATCTAATAATTGGAGAATAAAAAAAATTTCAATGGTATTGATCCATTTCTAAAAAACTACTATATTAGAAGAACCTCTAAAATGAATTAGATGTTTTCTAATTAAGAACATAATCAAATGGTGTTACCTCCTTTTCTAAGTTAGAAGTTCACCATGATTCATAACATGATAATGTTTTGTGATCATAACAACTATATTTTTTATTCCATGTCCAATAACATTTGTTCTATTAAGATTAAAATCATTGCATTGTCTATTTCAATCAGCATTTTCATGGTTCTTTAATGGTCCATCCATTGACTAAAAATAATTAAAGTGTGAGAAATATTAATCAAAATTGAAACCCACATAATCATGAAAAATAAATTATAGGATGTATAAATCAAGAATGAATTTTTTATATCTATAGCACCTTTGGATTAATATATGTAATTAATTATCATTATTTAAATACTTCAATATAGTTCATATGGTTTGGTGAATTCCCAAAGAATATCCCCCATGAGTGTCAAATTAGCTGTGACAAAAGGCCCATTTTCATGCACTAGATAATGATCAAGTCCATACTGATGTTACCTATTCATAGTTATTACGCATATGTTCACCTTTACTAGAGGCAAATTCAGTTGTATTGTCTAAACAGTGATTTAATTTCATTAAACCTATTGATCTGTCCTTTGGAATACTTCATGTAAATTTTCAAATAAATTGAAATAAATATAGAAATATCTATAAACATATCATTAGGGATCTTAGAGAGTTTTTCTCATCCTAGTCTCAATATTAAATATAATTATTTTTTTAGATACCTACTGTAGAAATTTTATTTTCTATACATAAATATTGAATATTAATAGATGAATATTCATTAAAAACATAATGATCCATGCTACAACCCTATAGGACTAGTGACTTTGCAAACATGGATACAAAAATAGTTAGTTTATAAGTGAACTAGATAATATCTCACTAAGTTCTTTATAACTACCCCTTTTTAGACATATCCTAAATAATACATTTCATCATAACCTAGGTAAAGAAAAAATTAATGTGAGATCATATTCTCAATAAGGGTAAGTAAGGGTGATATAAATATAATCATAGAATAAGGACATGGGAACTTGAAAATAACATTTGTAAACTGCACCCTTCATATTGTAGATCATAAAATTGAGTCATGGAATAATTCTTAGCAATTCATAAGAAATTAATCATATATGAATAAAATAACAAACTTTATAGAATAATACCATTTGCATAATAAATGGAAGTATGGAATTCACAAAAATCATAGAAAATTATTTCCTTTAGAGTTAAGGCTCTTTTCTAAAACTATCATAGTGGAATGGTTTCACTTCCCAAACCATTCCAATAGTCATGGTTCACTACCAAGACTATAATTGAGGATTGTGGTCACTCCCCAGACCACCATATTAGTCATGGGTCACTCCCTTTACGATAATAGTGCACAAAATCCCATAATTAATTAGATTTACTCCCCATTCTAGTCCTGTTTACCACCTAAGATATCAATCTTTATTCGATGAATTAGTGGAAGATATAGGTCCCACCAACCGCATAATTAAATTAATATGTATGTGTTCAAAATGCTATTAAAATTTCATTTTATTATAGCCCAAGAATATAAATGGGTTTCAAAAAACATTTTATCATAGAATAACTTGTTTAAAATAACATGTTTCATAAATACTTCATCATTTCATCATTACATAACCCATAGAAAAAGGAACTAGTTTTGAAAACCACTTTTTCATAATAAAAATAAAACATTAAGAGAATGAATACATATTTCATCATTGGTTCAATACCCATGTAACATATGATCATCATCAAAGGATTACATCATAGACATAAAGTGATTTTGAAATATCACTTGCAACATTTCTTGAGAAAAATAACCATTTCACATTAAAAATCTATATTTTAAAACTAAATATTTAAAATATTATGAAAAAAATAATTCATTGAAAATAAAATTTAAAAAATATAATTAAATCATTAAAACATTGATAGTTAATTATGTTAAAAAGTACGAATCAATTCATACATGTTAAAATGAAGATTCCTTTCACCTTTTTTTAAAAAACTAAAAAATCCTCATTCAAAAAATACAAGGAGTTTCCTTTTAAACCATTTTATAGAAATTCAAAATGGCCAAAAATATATTTAACCAATCATTTATTATTATTCAAATATTTATTTCAATAATTTCATTAAATCATATACATGGAAGTAAAATGAATTTATACCGAAGAGAGAAATAAAGGTGATTTTTCATAAAAATATTATTTTGTAATATTGATTAAATAACAAGAGGAAAATGACAGGAAAACATTTATTTTGATTAATTAACAAGAAGAGATGAAAATAAATGAGTTTTTTTAAGAGGTATAATATACTATTTCCTCATTGGAAACCTAATCATAGTCAATTGTGATATACAATGTGATTTTAACATAAAACTATTGCTATTAGGGAATATTCTAAATCGTAATCCCCATGAAAGTATAAAATTAAAAGAAACTTTAAATATCATTATAATAAATTTTTTCACGATGTATCAAGTAATATGTATTGTATATATATATCATTATTGTATGTAGGTGCATGAGATAACAAATTTCTCAAAAGATGTCCATTTGAGATGAAATTCCCTTTCTATAAGTCAAAATTTCCCTCGTACTGGTTTGAAACTCATCAATAATAAAAATATGTTTATTTTAAATATTTTTTATAAAAATAATAATTTTTATCATACAAAATATTTCTTACTCATAACCTTTTATTTCCTTTTTATTAAAAATTCTTTGTTAAAATCACATTTATAGTTATAGACGATTTATTTTCATGTATGTTTTAGTTTGCCATTTTTGGTAATTTTTTATTTATCATGGTTTCATAATCTAGAGTATTTAAAAATGTTATATATATATATAATATATATTAAATATATATATATATTGTAATCCATAAATGTTAGAGATAGAAAATTAATTACACTATTAATGGAGACAATTTGTAGTACGTACGTATGAACGATGTTTCCATTTACATGAAAGCTTGAAGGAAAAGAATGTAAATAATATATCAACTTTATAAAGACATTATGATTTCATATATATCACATATAGTCATTTTAATTATCATTATTAAATTCCCTGTAAATCATAAATGAAACAAAATTACCACTTCACTTTCTGATGTGGTAGTGAGTCATACACATGAGTGATATTAATTTATTCCCAAAGAATGGAAAGTAAGTTCATGACTATGATATTATAATTTAATAATAATTATAAGGTTTTTAATATTATATTTATTTTACATCCATCAATATATCTACTTTTGAGAGGCGATCAGGGAAATATAATTACATCGGATTGTGAGGTAGTAGTTAACCGTACACATGATCGATAGTTTCATTTCCCATTTGATGAGAGATAAGATATGTTTAGTTTATTACATCAACATAATGAAATATTATTATATGGTATATACTAGTTTTATTATGTGTGAATTATTAAGACATGAATATAGGTGGTAATATAAGAATTGTAAAGAATGATCTTACTAAAGAAAATTACCTTCTCTTAGAATAACCTCCTTTAGATCTCTTATTAAAGACACTAGGGACAGTCTTTTGGGATTACCAATAGATTTAAAACTGGGATAATTATTATGGGGAGGGGGTTTCTAGGGGGTTTCAATAAAAAATTCTTAATATGTGTGATGAAATTAGTGGAGGAATCCTCCTTCTACAATTAATGCGGAGTGTCATTTTTTTAAATACCAAAAATTATCCAGAAATATAAAGTCACTCTAATTCCACATGCCTCCAAATTGGATAAAGTATTGGATTGATTAAATATTTAATCCAATCCTCTATAATAAAAATAGATATTTTTTAAACATTTTTCCTTAATATTTCATTTTACCCACTTTTAAATTTTTATTTTTCACCACGGAAACTAGTATATTTTTGATTTACCAACTTAATTTATATTTTATGAATAAAATTAAAATTATCCTTATTAGATAATTTTGACACAAAAATTATAAGTCAAAAAAATATTAAATAAATATCATATGTTTGTGGAAAGTAATTTTAAGAATTGCATATATAAATTATAAAACCTTGTTATAACCATAACTATAGTAAATAATTTTTATTATTTTACTAATACTTCTGACCAAAAAATGAATTATTTTTTATATGATATAATTTTTATTATTAAAAATATTTAATAATTTTTATCAAATAAAATTCACAAAAGATTAAGAATTTAATTTAATATAAAACATATAAAGGTGATGAAAAGAGTTTTTAAATGAGAATGTTTTCATAAGTATAAAATATTATAATATCAAAAATAAAATTTAGTTTTGTTATAATGAGATAAATTGGAAGAAAAAATAACATAAATAAACTGATTTTAGTTTTGAATCATTTTTATATAAAATTTATCATTGTAAATGCTTTAAAAAAGAAGATAGGATTTATTAAAAATCATTATTTTTAATATTCACTAAAAAATTATTATTTTCAGAAAATTGAAAAAAACACTAGTCAATTAGAGTTTTGAGATGTAAAATTAGAAAATTAATTTTATTATTTCAATTAAATTTTATATTATTATAAAATTAATTTTATTATTTTTCCCTAAAACGAATAATTTTTTTTTGAGAAAATGATATTTTTGAAGAATATAAATACTTTTATAAAACACTAAAAACTTTTTTATAAATATTATTTACTTATATAATTAACAGTAGATAATTTTTAAAATTTTACCATTCATATTAATCATTAAATGTTTAATGGATAGGTTATAATTTTCATGTTTAAATAATAATGTTAATAGTATATTGTGGTTCGTTGTAACTTAGTGTTGAATATAACACAAGCTATTGAATAAATTAAATTCATTAAAAAAATATATATATAACCTAAATAAATGTGTTGTAAAATTTGTGCTACTAATTTATGTCTCATATATATTTATAATTTAATAAAAATTATGAAGAAGTTATAAATTACTTAGCTCATAAATAATGATATTCAAAGTTGATGAGCTACTAGGAAATTGGATATTTATGAATTCGATATCTTTGTGATGATGTGATATTTATAAATATAGAATAATAAATCTATTTTTTAGTATAAATTCATCCTTTGGAATCAATCTTGATTATTTATACATTATATGGAAATACCGTTTAGATGATGAACAAGAAAAAGATCTGAGTGAAAGTGATAGATTCTGCATTTGATGGATAGAAATTAAATAATCATTGATTTTAATTTTTTAGGGGTGAGTTGATGAATTTGAGGCATTTTAGTATTTATTGAAGTATTTATTTTTCATTTTAGCTAAATAATGAAAATTTTGTTTTTAAAGACTAAATGATCATTGAGAATCAATCTCATATGGATAAAAAATATTTTAATATTTCCTGAATTGAATTACAAGGAAGTATATTTAAAAAATATTATTAGATAATTATTTTTTTGGATTTCAGTTTTCAAGTATTTATAAATGTTATCCTTAAGTTTGTAGAATATTGAAGAGGGTAGTAACTTCGAATAGATCGAGTAAAATTTAGAAAATTAATATGATCATATGAAATATATTGGTGATGTATAAATATATCAAAGTCATGCATAGGATCATAGAGTTGTAGATTTAGAAAAGTTTGATAATGTTCTCAATGATATATATTACATATCTTTGATGATACATGAAATCATCAACAAAATACGTAAGAGTAACTTATTATTTATGATAATATTAAGAATAATTTTGTATCATATGCGATAAAATATAATTATTTTGAAGAGAAATGAGAGAATTCAAAAGGATACCTATGCTTATTTTGAAGTTCATAAAAGAAAAAATGTGATTTATTATACGGACTGTAACATTAAATCAAATGATATAGTTGTGTTTTTTTGTGATAGAATATCATGGCCTTGTTGTATTAATCCTAAATTCATGCCATGAATGGTGCTTAAATTTATATAATGTATTTTCATCTATAGATAGATCTTGACACTTTAGTATTATTTCATGTTTGGATGAATATGTGGAAAATAAGATACTGGTTTAGTAGAAGATAATTTCAAATAAAAAGGATAGTATTTATAAAAGTTATATTAAGAAGACCATGTATATCCTTAAATTATTTGGGATAATTATTAAAGGAAATTATATGTTTTCATATCTAGAGGATCACTATTATTCTCATAGGATTCATGATTAGTGAAAAAATAATAGAATTTTTTTAATGATAACATTTTCTTGTTTAATTGATATTTATATACCCAAATATATTGTAAATATCCACAGGATTATTCAATGATCCTATAAATATTGATATGGGATAAAGAGAATGGTATTAGGTTCCACTGTACATACAATCTATAATAAATATTTTGGTATTCAAAGGAAAAAAGTAACAAAATTATGATATACCAATATAGTATTTTGTTTTAGTTTCAATTATAATCCACGTATAATAATATATATAATGATAGATTGACATAAACACTCTTTATATCTTAAGGATAGTGATTTGTTAAAGGGATGAAAAGTAATCAAAATTAAACACTCCTATAATTTAATATCATAAGTTTTGACATTCTTAATGGATATTCAGTGATGTATCCATAATAATATTTATAACACCAGTGAAGAAGATAAAATTAATTAGATACTTATAATAATTCTATTAATCTTACATTAGGATGTCAAATACGAAATTAGTTTTGAATAATGGAGTTGATCAGTGCAGTTTTTGGGAACTACAAGTGGGTGCTTGATAAATCTATGTAGTGTTCTGAATTTTAATCTCGTTGGTTCGAGTTAAATTTATTCAAGGAAATACCCTTTACCTTATTTATTAATGAGGATACAATATGTAATGTTTGTGTGTGGGTTAACAACCACCATACACAATCGACCGTCTCCCACAAAGTGAATAAACCTAAAAATAATATTAGCATATTGTGTTCGTTGTGTTTATTACCTTCCTCACCTAAATTTTTGTCTTCTTTGAGATGAGATATTGATATTAATTCACTCTAATATTTATTTGGGAAAATATAAAGAGTTTATAAATGTTAAATATTTATCCCAACTCATTTAGAACCCTCTCAATGTGTCTAAAAATATTATAATGAACCACAGATCCCACATTCATTAATTTTAAATACATTTTCATTTGTAGAGGTGGTGTTATATGGGGGTTTTTCTTATCCATACAAAAATAACCATCAATTAATTGTGTCATCTTGGTGAACTCATAAAATCCACTATGTTATTTTCTAGAAGTAAATGCTGGTGTTAAATCCTCTTGAATATTCTATTAATAGATTTCAAACAATTTATCTCTTGACATATTCATGTCAAGGAAATATTTTATGACCTTGTAAAAAGTGATGAATTCATCTACATAAATTTTATCCCACTATTTTAGTTCATAGAGAGGTCAAATAATCATCCTTCTCAACATGGGGATAAATTTATTGAGGAACTATTAGTTAAGATGATCCAAAATGGTTATATATCTAACTAAAAACATCATGTACTTGAGAAACATGGGACCCTATAATGTTTGTATACCTTATTTACGGGTAATCACTTATATTTTTCATGGGTATTTGGATTTTAAACATCTAATATAGAAATGGGAATGATATACTGATTAGGGTTGATGATTTAATTCATTTATATGATGTTATTATTTCTATTGGTTGGTAGTATGAAGAAAAAGTCATGAAATATAATGTATATATTTCTATAACGTTATACAATCTCATTATCTGCCTTAAGTGATTCTAATCAAGCTTGAATGTCATGAATTATTTAACTTAGCGATAAGCCTCGTGGTGTTTGAAATCTCACTATGTTATAGTCCAAAAATTTTGGTTGGTTATGGGTTAGGGGAAAACTCTACGAGTTATCTATGAGGGAGGTTATTTACCAAATTAAATTATTATATATCAGGTCAATTTAATATCTTAGAACATAAATTTTTGTTAGAAAAAATTTATTTTTTGAGGTACCTCAAATAAAATAGATACTATCTTCGCAATTATATATTGATTTATAAGAATATATATTAAAAGAAACACAAATCTAAGTCTTTGATGGTCATTGAACTCTTATATAATATGTAAAACATTTTCATTAACAATAATTACCCAATAGTCATAGATATGTAAATGAAAAATGATGTTTCAATTCCCTAACCCTTATACACTATGTGGTTTGTGGGTATAAATGAAAATTTTAGTGAAGATCCTAGTATGGTGGACTACCTTCTGCAATAGGAAATTACAACATTTTTCAGTGCCACAATTTTAGATGGGTATTCTAGGAATGTATCCTCTTCTATATTATTAAACTGTAGTTAAAATTATTATGATAGTAATACATCAGGAGAATAAATTATATATTCATGTAAGACCTAATATGATTGATATAATGTTATATATGAAACAACAAACCACAATAATCCATTATATAATATGTAATCAATAAATATTATTAGTATAATTTCTGTGTACTAACAAAAATACATGAATTATGAAATATATATTTGAAATAAATAAAATGGTCGCTATTAATCCGAACGCATTGATAAAATTCAATTAGTGTAGCTAAAAATATAATAAGATTGATTTATTCTTGAAAATGAAATTAACTTTTATGTGAGTAATTTTATAATAAAAAGTATATCATGAAAAAAGATATTAATGATATAAATAATATATTAACACTAAATTAGAATAGAAATTGATATGAAATTAGAATTAATATTTTAAATTGATTTTTTTTGAAAATGGCTTTCATTATAAAGTAATGATTTCATTTAAAGGTTAAATGATAAAATTATAGAAATGAATTTTCAAAAAAGTTACTTCATTTTGTTATTCATAATTTTTTTTCTTAAGGTGAATTTTTGGGATTTAAATGAAATTATTTATTTATAGGTGAATAATAAAAAAGTTGATTTCTCTAATAACATAATTTTTTTGACTTTATAATAATATAAAACTAAGATAAATGTTTTGGAAACCCTTTTATATGAAATTTTTTTTATCATAAAATCAAAGATTAAATTTTTAAATTTATAAAACCCATTTATAATGATTTGGAAACATATGTTATATTTTACTCAGAACACCATTATTCATCAAATAAATTAAAATTTTGGTTTCATAACCTGTGGAGAAAAACTAAAAAATGGCTTTATTTTTTCAAATAAAATTTTAAATATTTATTAATAAGATTAATTTCAATTTTAGGCTTTATAGTATGACTAGACTCATAAAATACAATGAATATGATAATATTTTTTCAACAAATTTTTTTATCTATGTTGTGTAATTTTTATCTAATAAATTAGTATTATATATTTTATATAAATAATATTGTATAATGTTTTCATTTTTTTAATAAATATTTTATCACAGATTTAATTTATAATTTATGTAATATAATATTATGAACAATAAAGTTTAAAAACTACATTTTCCTATAATATTGTTTTCATATATATTAATAGTTTAAATTGAACAGTTTATTTTCTATATTTTTTATGTGGAATTAGATTATATAGAGATTAAATTTGTTATTGTATGAAGATAAATTTTTTAATATGGGTTATCTTATATATTTAGAAAAACATATATCACTTCCTTAAAAACTAGTTTCCTAAGTAAAAAACAAAAAATGGTAAATATAAAAAACATTAGAATAAATGAATTAAAACCTATTTAAAAAATATCTTACAGTGCGTTACTGAGGAATTATCTAAATTATCTCACCAAAAAATCTATTATTTATCACATTTTAAGACACTTACCATTCAATATTTTCATTCCATCATTGAATTGTTTTTTTTTATAAAAGGCCCCCTTTTTCACATATAAACGGGGATCAGTCCCATCCTATCAAAGTTACAAAATACCATATGAAATTTCCACGAAACCGTTTCCAATTTATCTCTTCTAGAATTCCATTACTGTAACTAAATCCCCTATTCAATAGAAGTTAAACTATTCCCTTTATTTCCAATGTGACTTTAAAGTGAAAGTTCAATGTCCAAAAGTGAGTATTACAAAATCCATTCCATTTTACAATCAATATTTACCGTCAAAATATCCTAACCATAGTAATATGATGAACATATTAACAATAAAATACTTAATTATTATTTTATTAATTAAAAATAATTATTTATTCTATGTCATTTACATAGAGAAATAAAAGAATGTCGGTCATGTATTGGTGCATACAATCACCTATATTAAGCGACATCATCCATTTTTCTTCATCAGCTCAATATCATTGTTATAAGGATTTATTTGGATAACAAATGTTAAAAAGATTATATAATTGTAATTTTTAATAGATTTTTTATAATCCATCTTATTTTCCTCTAATTCATTGAAAAATGAAATCATTAACAGTGTGTTGTGTGGATTCCCGCCTCCATGGTGTAATGTATCTCATTTTTAATCAAGTTAAATATTAATTCGATTATCTTAAAATATGATTCAAAAAAATAATATATATATATATAATCATTTTTTATTAATGATATTATTCTTAAGGAAATAACTTTCACTACCACACTCATCCATTGATTATGGTCTGTTCATTTTTTTCACTATTCTGACAACCTACTCAAATAATGTTATAAAATAATATCGTAGATGAATTGGGTAACATAATTACTAATGATATTTGATATAAAAAATTAAGTAATTATTTAATTTTGGATCATTAATGTTTATATTATGTATTTAAATTATCATTAAAATATCACCCTTAATTGCTAAAATTACTAAAATAAGTCGAAACTCATTCCATATTCACATAACATAACTAATTATCTTATAGAATGATATATTATCGTTATAGATAATTATAAGTTCTCTATTACATTAAATATGAATAAAATTACGAAACACAATATTAATATAAAATTTTTAGGTAGGAGATTCTTGAACTTTTCTGGATGTCTGAAATTCAGGTATGAGTTTCTTATAAAAATTATCACCCGTTGAGAGATATTTTTAATTATACACCATGTTATAATTTTTCTAGTGGATTTTTTAGAATTTATATATTTTATATCATTATATTCCCATTTTTCATTGTATTTAATTTTCCATTTGAAATCATATCTTTTGAGGGCTTTTGATTCAAAATACTTTAAATACATAAGTGTTATTTTTTTACATTTTTAATTCAAAAAGGCATGTTTGATATTGTCAAAAATATTATATTTCATATATTTAATTAAAACCAATATTTAATTAAAATATATTTAATATATGTCAATTCATTATATTTTAATTTGAGGATGTCCCGCTCATATTTTTTTATTATGTATCCATTATCTCAAAGGTTCTTTACATAAATTATTGATTTCATTATGAAATGTTTCATAATTTAACTTTTACTTATTATTATGGTGTTATAGGTGACTATTGGTTGTATTATATCATGATTAATTTTATATTCATTCAATGTCTCGGATTATATTCCCTCTTTCTTAGAGTTTGTTTTTCAAGAGGTATCAATTTCTTATGGGTTCTATCCCAAAATTTCGATTAGGTTAATTTATTTATTTGAAATGTATTTAAAGTATATATGTTTGTGTCTCAATATGGATGTTTATGAATTAATATTTAATGTAAATCATGAATCAAATTGATATTAATATATTTAAATTTGAAATGCAATGGAATTAAAGAAGTGACACACATAAATTAGTATTATGTATTCCCACAATACATCATTTGGTCACATTACACAAAAGATTTTGGTATTTTGAATATGCCTACCAAATGCGTGTATGATGTTCAATATGAATCATTAAGGGAAATAATAATTTATTGGATATTTAATTGATGAAAATAATAATGTCTTGGATGAGTCCATAATGAAAAAATATATCCAAAATTATTAATTCCATCATTATATATTTAATTATAATTTTCTATGTATTTATTTATATTATATCCTTGTAATTTTTTCTAGAATATGTGATTTGTTTTATGGTATTATTTTATTATCTTATATTTACCGTCATATTACTCATGAATAGTTTGTGATTTTAAATATTTTTATATAAGGTTTTCCTTAATGAAAATTTTATCTTATATTTATTGTATTTCTATTTCCCAAATTTTTGATGAAATGAATTACACATGATATGTCTAGGTGTGTATAATTAGGGAGGATTTTTTGAGATATTGTTATGACATATTATGGATCAATTAGATAATTAAATAGTGTAAAAATGTACATTTAATGGGAAATGCTTGGTATTTTTCAGTTAAACATTTTTCATTACTCTATAAAATTGTAAACATAAAAGGTCCATTGAATTTTTGTAAATCAATATTTTATAGAGATATTATAATTATTAAATATCAAAATTTTGTTTCATGGGTTTATTTAAAATCATGAATGAATGATGGTATTTGAAACCTCTTGATCATGGGAGAGTGGGTCCAGGTCATCACATTGAAATTTATTAATATATTTTCTAAGGTATCATGGTCATTTTCATATCAAAGGTAGGGGATATAAATAATTATAAACTCAAAATTGGGATCTCTGTTCATCACACATAGTTTTATTGGTTTATGATTAAAATGTATTTCTTTACAACATCAATGAAATCACATACTATATCAATATTTCCCCTATAATGATGTCGTGGTGACTGAAATTGAAACTATCAATTTTTTTTAAAATAACAATTAGATAATCACATTAGGTATCCAATTACCATTGATTATAAGTATAAAATTGACCCATGGTCACTAATGATGTTATCCCTATCAAGGAAAACCAATAATGTCTTGATTGTCATATAGTTTTTTAATTTTGATTTCTCTGATGTTATTGGAATCATACATGGAGGTGTATGATCAAAAAACATACCCCAAGCAAGGGGTTGAGGTTCCCATGAGAATGATATCAGGTTCATTTCAAAAGATGATAATATCATAGTGATAATCATGTAATAAGGTGAATATTTTTAAAATTCAAAAATGCTATTAGGCTAGAGATACCCTATATATATATTAACATTTTAATTACTTAAGTGATCACATGTATAAATGAAATTTCCCAGACATACCTATTCAATTACTTTGTTATAACCTAGTGTTTGAGGTGTTTGGGAGGTCGGAGTGGCTCATTTCAAGAGAGTGTAAAAAATACAGTTTTTAAAAGTGATTCAAGAATAGTCAGTGTTGACGGTTGGTTGTGATAGTGATTCGATGATGGTGAGTCACTGATAGTGACTCCTGATTGTGATTCGCTAATCATGACTCATGATTGTAACTCACTGAAGATGAGTCGCTAAGTTAGGTCACCAGTGGTGACTCATGATCGTGAGTCACCTACAGAAGGTCACCAAAAGTGACTCATGTTGGTGACTCATCCAATGGTGATTCGATGATGATAGGTCACCAGTGATGACTCACAACTGTGAGTCATCCAATAGTGACTATTCCATTGGTGAATAGTTTGACGGCGAGTTATCCAACAATGAGTCATCCAATTGTGGGTCATACAATGATGACTCATCCACCGATATCTCTCACCGGTGACTCTTTTCCAATTTTTTTTTCAAACTTCCAGTTTTCTATAATTTTACCAATTTCTTTAATTTGAAATTTTATTTAACGTAAAATGAGTTTAAGACTATATTTAAATGGTTTTGAATCTGTTTGAGGGATATTAATCATATCTTTAATTTCATAAAAATTCCAGATACTTCTAAATGTCCAAACCACGTGGTCTTAGTCAAGATCTGACTTTAATGGATTTTTAAAAGCATTTGGACCATTCATATCGGATCTAGTGTTTCAAATTCTAATAATCATTCTCTATGAATTTCCCTTTTAATAGATACATGAAATTCCCCAGAACTGTTCTTCCTGTGGAGCCGTGTGTTTATAATGTGGGATTGGATCACATTTTCCGAAGATTTTTCTACCCCATTCACACCCCTATCTTGTCACAATAAAGAGGAGTTTATCATCTATTCATTGAGGTAGGTATCCCTTCATCAAATTAAATTTCATATCATGCGGGGTGGTTGTATGAACGTCTCATAGTGAATAAATTTGAATCAAAATTTATTAAAGATAATCAGACATATTTTAAAATAATAAACAGGTGATATGGAATGTTACACATGTTTATTCGATATTTCTATTTTGATCCATGATGTTAATTTTATGGGTTATATGGCTATTGAAAATCATGCATGTTTGTAGCCTTTTTTTGTATACCTATATCGTTTGTTAATCCTTGTCTTTGATCTTATATAGAATTGATGTATATATGAAATTAATTAACCACTTTTTTTGGGTTATATAAATGGATTCCCAAAGATAAAATTTTCTCTCTAATAACCCATGAATTAAAAATCATAATTAAATATGGGATGAGTTATTAAATATGGAAATTTGTCCCTTGAGTGGTTCTGTGGTGATGTGGATGATAGAATGACTGTGTGAGGGGTGGTTTGGGTGGTGTAATAGAATATCAGTTTGAATGATTTTCTATTTTTTTATTGTGGGACAGATGGGAGGTGTTATACTCTAGGGATGTGCTTAGGTTGTGCGGTAATGTTTTGATGGGTGCAGTGTGGTTATGTAGCAGGGCTTCTAATAATGGTTGTGATGAAAGGTGTTACTGGGAGTTTCTATGAGTTTGTATTTTTCTTGGTTTGGTGGATGTATTGGGAGGGATGACCTTGAAGAAGGATGATGAAGTGGGTTAATTTTACCATGGTTCTTCTCTCTATGTGTGAATGTTTCTATGTGGATTGACATGTTTTATGCTTGTTAGTTTCTCGATTAGGGATGTAATGAATTAACTAATTTTTTTGATAATGAATGAGAATGTGTTAATGAATTGGCTAGGGGTATTAAAGGAGTTGTGGCATGTTGTGTGGTTGTACATTTAGTGGTTGAAACAATATTGGATGTATTGTGGGATGATTCTTCTTTCAGAACCCATATGTTGGGTTGAGTGTTTGATATTTATATGTTTTACTTGTATTTTCCATGTGATTTCTATACGCACCCACCCTAGTCGATCACTATGTGTCGAATTCACCATCATAATGGGGGAGGGTTTATTTTCCCAACAACCCAGTGGGAGGATGAATGGATGGTTACTTTCTCTTCCATTCTCCCTCTTCTTCGCATTGGAAGCCCAAGAATCTTCAAATATGTTGTGGTGTGGTTCACAAGTATATGTTTTCTATGGGTGGGATCTGCATTGCCATGTTTTTTTTGGATGATATGTGTTGATCTTTACTAGGTGTTTTCATAATGATATGTGTTGTCCTTTCCCAGGTTTCTTTTGAATGAGGTGTGGTTGTGTCCCCAGTGTCTGCAGGCAATATATGATGTGGTACATGGCCCGGGTATCTGTGTGCAGGATGTGACCAGCTTTATTTTCCTAGGATGCCAGCCAAACTGTGGAGACTAGGTGTCTATGGGTAGGATGTGATGAGGTTTGTGTGGCCCAGGTGTTTATGTGTATGTTGTGATGTGGGGTTTGTGGAAGAGGTAGGAGTGCCACAACAATTTTTTCTATGTTTGAGTAGCTAATTAATGGGAAGTGGTATAGGGTACCAAAATCATCGATGTGCTTACTATATTACTTTACATTACCTGTATTATTTGGTGAGAATTCCTTGATGAGATTGGGGTGGCTAGTATACCTTGATAGGTGTTTTTGGGGTTTGTTTTTTTCTCATATGGCAATTATAATGTTTCGTTTGACTGTGCATGAGAGACATTGGTTTTTTATAATAAGTATATTTTTTTGCTCACCCTATGTATATTTAGGGTCCTGAAAAATTCTCAAAGGAGATTGGAAAATCCACTTGAATACAATGGAGATTCGACCCAATTTACCCCTAAAAGAATTGGGGAAATGTGGGGAGAATACTAAAAGGATGGCACAAGACGAACTGGTCCAATGATAATGCTACGCAGCCGGTTCCACGAAGCACTCCCTCCGCGGACCACTGTTGTTCGCGGAATGGAGCTGGAGATCCTCTGTGGGCACGAAGCAGGACGGGCACCTGACCAGTCCACCGTCACGAACCACCCAGCCGCGGACCGTGTCGACCGGCCCAGGCCGCATCCGCCGGCGTTCATGGAATGGAGGTGGAACCCATCGCGGCCGCGAAGCACTCCCCGAGCTCATTCGGTTCGCGGGTCAGATGGGTTCAATGCCCCCCGCAAGTTGCGGACTGACCAAGTCATCCGTAAACCAGGTTTTCGGTCATGGGCCTCCGCAAAATGTGTCGCATGACCACAGATACATCTCATTCCCCACTCTATAAAAGGAGACCAAGGGGTAAAAGGGAAGGGAGGATTCAGAGAGATATATCAGATTCGTGTGGAAGGATTTTGAAGGAAGGAGCCTAGGATTTCGCAAACCACGAAGTTCCAGTCCGCGAACCAGAACAGGTATGAAGTTGGAAGTGAATTAATAAGGAACCTAAAACGCATAATAACTTGTTGAACCGTGAAAATACAATAACAATGAAAAGAAGACCATGAACGATGACCCCTCCGCGGATGCACTCCCTGTGAACTAGGGAGTTTATGCCCCTTTTTTGACCCATCGCACTGTGTATAACCTTCCTACGCGGGCGAAGCTCCAACCAAAGAACCCCCGACCGACGCCACCCTCGTCCACCGCTGCTCGCATGGATCCCTCCGCGTACCACCCTAGTACGCGGGCTGAACCCAAAGCCGTGAACCACCCTGGTTCGCGAGATGCCCATCAGTTCTCGGACCATCCTGGTTTGTAGACGGCCTCTCCAGCCGCATATCACCTCCCTATATGAATGGCGCCACCCCTCATACACATGTGTGGCCCACCAGATCCTTCGGAGTTCCCATTCGCCGAGCCAAATAAACTCCTCTCAATCCGGCCTGATCCTCCGAAGCTCCATCATTGGCCCATTCATTGGCCCCGAGCCAAGGCCTCCACCAGATCCACCAGACCCGTGTGATGTAACCTTCAGGCACATTATCGTGCCGTTTTGAGTTTGCATACCCACGGTAAGCAGGGGAGAAGGGGATACCCTGACCCTTGGGCGCATTCCCGAAGCATTTCTGGGTTCACATTCCCACGGTAATGCAGAGTCTGAGCCCAGGAGCCCCCTTTCTTCCCCTCCACTTGTTAGGACTGGGTCACTTCTCCCCTCCCCGAGGTGTGGTGGGATACCCATCCAAAGGAAGCCCCCATGCACCTCCTTACTTCCCCATGGCCATGGCCAAGGAAGGGTTTAGTGGGAAATGGTGCTACTCCATCTTTCTTTGGGGCCATGTCCCCCTTACTCTGCTCTTTGGCGCCCTGAGCATACACCTCAGTGTAAGCCCTGACTTTATGGGACACCCTTATGCGTAAGCCCCACTCCACTTCCCACAGATGCACCTTTTGCGACATTATCGTCTGGTCACTGCTGCCTCTGGTTTCTCACATCGAGCATGACTCACGTGGGCTTAGAGTAAGCATCGACTATGACATCCTCTTATGGGCCTCCCCAGAGTGTAAGCCCCAAACCATTACTATGGGACTCCTCAGAGTGTAAGCCCCAATCCACTAACATGGGCTGCCTTAGAGCATAAGACCCAAGATAATTCTAACTATGTGGACTTTGATCCCTGTCTCCTAGGCAGGATATGTAGGAAGCCTCCCTGAGGTTCAATCCCAATCACCATCGGACCCCCGGGTCCACATTCACGTCGGCTCTTAGACACTTCTATTCGAACTATGTGGACTTTGATCCCTGTCTCCTAGGCATGGTACGTATGAATCCTCAATGAGGATCAATCCCAACAACTGGATGATCAAAATATCTTCTCGTCGGTTCACTACAGCACTCCTAGTGCCGCCTCAATGAGTCCAGACTCCTCGGGGTCATTAATCCAACGAGGGATGGTAAAACTCAGGAATAAATGATTATGAGCCCCTACGTCCAACTGACCATTGCCAACCAGGAGTAATCCGTGGATACTATGCTTGGGGATAAACCAAATATTCGCAAACATTTGAACACTTCTTAAATATATAAGATTGTCCCAGAATAGGCAATAATTCCCTCTAAAAGTGTGCAATGAGCCCAACTTCCCATCCACTCAACCAATGTGAGTTCTTAAGCGCTGCTGGTCAAACCGCCCAGCGAATTCTTACCTTTGGAAAGAAGGTCCAAAAATTAACAGATATGGAACCATTGGGCGTTTCGTGGTGGAAAATGGTGCACTCGATAGGAGTGATTAAGCAGAACCCAAGCTTCTCTAATCAACTGTCGGGTAGAGCATGTTTCCTCCTAATGACCCCATCATGTGCCATGAGAAACAAATGGTGAACCTGATGTGAATCTTTAACCAATCATGATGGATTTAACCTAATCCCACCATGTTCCCCCATTATACTCACACGGAGGGCCAAGAAAGGTCATTAATTATTCATGGGATCATGAGCTGTTTCTTTAACGAGTTTACTGTTTGTATTTGTTAAAAATGTTTTACCGGTACCACACAGAACTCCCTTTGATCCAATGGTGTCACGAAGGAACTCTCATGCACGTGCTTCCAACAACACAATGACTGGACTTCCTCACCATTGGAGGACCCCATCACCTACCCAGCGTCTTCAACACTAGGTCCCAGATGCGCTGATCCGAGAGTACCATGTGAATGGTACTCTTATGACGGTGGAGGCGACCATGCACACCCTCTAATCCACAAAGACTCACCGGTCACCTACCCAGTAGCGGCCACAAAGGCAGATCCAGATGGCTCCTATTGCTGTCTCAAACTGTTTCGGGAGTCTATCCCCAGAACGGGACAATGTGTACCTCCCTTATCTTAAGGAGGTGGATGATGTTGACGCTAATTACTTCATCCCCACTGAACGAGGTTCATCTCCATGGCCCCCACCAGAAGACGTCGTCACGGTCACGCTATGATTCAACATCCTCACGCTCAGGAGGTTGTAGCATCGAGGATACAGGCCCATGCTCCCCGAGCTCCGGCCCATCGGACAGCCCGACGAGGGAAGAAAACATATAACCAAGGACCGGTCATCACCCTTGTCCCCGAGGAGGAGCTCCGCTGCCCAGTCACAGAGACGTATCATGAACATGCACATACATCTGTTTTTTCCTCCAAATCCCACCATTCAGACAGGGCAGCCCGCCATCCAGACATGGCAGCATCATACGCGCATGCACGCATCCCCGCCGAGCTCCATCAAGCCCGTCGTTGACACAGGACGACACCTACCTGGCGGTCACCTCTCCCGACCTAAATTCATGAAGCCCACCAACCCGACGAGGTGGAAACCAAGCTCCTGCAGGACCAGCTCCTAGCAGATCCTCTTGACGCCTACCATCCTGATGTGGTGGAGATCCACAAAGACCGCCATCCAGATGTGGCGACAACTCATAGGCGGGCACGTCTCCCTACCAATAAAGGTCACCGACTCGATATGGTGGGAAACCAACATATGTCGGGCTAGCTCCCTGCAGATGCAATTAAAGTCCGCCATCCCGATGTGGCGGGAAATGGAGAGATAAACTGGCATATCCCAGTCCAGGGGAAAATTTGTTCACCTGCCCCGACACAGGATAATTTTCAGTACCCAATGACCACTGGAGGACCTGAGTTGGATATTCCTACTCAGATAATGGAATGGTCCTTCATACCCATTCAAGCCAAGGATGTATTTCTGCCTATCCTGACTATGATGGAGGAGTAGGTATCGATCCTAGAACATATATTGCAGACTTTTTCGAGTGTAATTGTATCATCGGAAACAGAAAGGACTCAGGCCTGTGAGTCCGTCTACCCAATTGAGGCGACTCATCTTAGGGATAAGATAGCCACATCGAAGTAGATATGTATCCCTGCTTCCACCCAGGATGGTCACTGGCTATATTCCGTGACGCAAGGGCAACCAGATCGAGCATGCTTCACTCGTTCCAACTGGGGGACACACGTCCATCATGGTGGATGCTCCAGAGCAGGCATATATCCCTGCTAAAATTCATGATGTTCATCGGCATATCTCGGAAACATCACGGGACCCAATTAGACAGGGACCCAAAGGTGAAGGCCATTTTCAACCGCAAACCGTCCCTGCTTCTCGCAAGAAAGTGCCCCGAACGCGCCGAAGGAAGCCGAAAAATAAAGAGAGGGTTCATGACTTCGCTCTGCTGGAAGCTGGGGTTCCCAACACCGCTAAGCGCATATCAAAGGTTCAGATCCCTACCCACCCATTACCATATTATGGGAGCATCAGTAGCAGTTGCGAAGGTCCTCCCCGCAATGTTGCTACCAGCAGCCCTGAAGGTCCTCCCCATAGCACCCGTGGGGGCCTCCCCCCACGGGCATATAATGATTGATCATGAGAGCTCCCCTTTTGATGCGAGTCATAGAAACCCTCGACGTGACCAAAAGATCGAGTAGCAAGAAGGTCCTCCACTTGCTACGGTCCACCCGAATTGTCCTCCCCAGGGTATACACTGCAAACACTATCCATACAGTGGGAATATAAATTATGATAGTAGTCCTCACTATTATAGTATCAATTGTGGAGGCCCTCCCCTTAGTGATGTCTCATCACGAAAAGAAGGCCCTCCCTTTGTTGTGGCCTACCCTGAAGGTCCTCCCCAGGGTTTACGTTGCAACGACACTCCGTGTGGCCGAGAATCAGATCACGGTGGTAGTCCTCGCCACCATGATAACGGATGTAGAGACCCGAAGCTTGACGTAAATTGACATTACATTACATTTGCGGAATACTTAGTACATAACAAAAACACACACACAAGGATCGTAATAGTTTAGTGTCTTTGGAAACTCGGAATATAATCTTCTAATCCTGTTGAATGATCTTCAACATCTCCCATAAAGATCTTCTTTTTTTTATACCTAAAACCTTTCTTTATATCCTGGGGAAAAGAAAACATAAAAGGGTGAGCTCAAATGCTCAGTAAGGGTAAACAAAAGAAATATCAATCACATCATATTCATAATAACATAACATTTTGGAAATCTTAACCTGCAAAAGAGAGCATAATTTCATAACATGGGATAAATCATGGCAGTGAAATGTAATCACAATAATCATAACTTAAAACATGAAACTTTGTGGAATACACACATAATCATAGAGAATCATTTCTTGTTAGTCAAGACTCATTTCCAAGACTATCTTAGTGGACAAAGTCCCTTTCTGAATCGAGTGACCCTCGTTTCAGTCCTGTTTCACTGAACCGGTATAACCTACCATTCCAGCCATATCTATCTCATGAGATATAAAATCTTTACCCAATGAATTGGAGGGATATATAGGTCCCACCCATCTCATAATGATACCATTCTTATGTGTGCCACAAAATCATAAATCATACATCATTTCATAACCCATGTAATACAAATGGAAATTTTAAACATCATAACATCATAAAACAATTCATATAAGATAAAGGAATTCATAAAAATAATTCCATCACAACATAATCAAATCAATGTAATAATAGGGATAAAAACAGAACACTTTATTATCTTAGATGGAAAATAATTTTTATAAAACACTTGAACTCCATTCTTGAGGAAAATATCCTTTCTTCTTCAAAAACATTTTTTTCCTTTCTTAACATATCATACAACTTTAAACTAAAAGAATTTGATTAAAAATAAACTTGAAAACTTGTAAAGGAATCTTTTTGGAAATAATGTTTTAAAAATCCATTCATTCCATATAAGTTAAAAAAACATTCTTCTCGTACTTTTGTCGGAAAAGTCAAAAAGTACCTCGTACGAAAAAACGACAAAAGATTCCTTTCATATCTTTTACTAAAAACTCACCGAAGGTTAAAATTGGATTTAAACAAATGTAGGTGGATGGAAATAATATTACATATTTGGGAAACATGGATTTGGATGATAAAATACACCCCAGTAAATACTAAAGTATAAACAATCTCTGATAAAAATGAGATTGTGATATTTCCCTTACCTTAGGTCCGATTCGCTTCGTAAGTGTCCGAACCTCCTGTATAATGATTTAAATAATGTCATTGACTTATTAAAGAATCATATTCATTGTTATTATATCATATATGGTTCACTTATGACTTTATATTACTCGTTCTTTTGTAAATTCCATGTTAAAGAAGCGTTTTGGGTAAAATCGTTTCATTTATCGTAGGTGTTTGGACTTGTTGTTCTTGACATTATTATTACTTATATCATGATTTACTTACTTCCAGAATATAAAACATGATTTATATATCATATATATTCAGTATATATATATATATATATAATAGATAGATAAATGAAATTAAACACACCGTTCATGGAGACGGTAGTCCGTACGTACGCATGAACGCTATTTTCGTTTCCTTATTGAATTGAGTGGAATTAAGTAGATGACATATATATATATATATATACATAAATCCATTAGCTTTATAATGTCATATATTTCATTATTATTTCTTATATATACTTTATAATCATTCTTAAATGTTTAACATGGAGAATGAATCTCATCGCGTCGTGGAGACGGTAGTCCGTATGTACGCAAGGGCGATGATATCATTTCCATAATTATTGAATTGAATTGGAGTGGATGATACAATATATCAGAATCATTATGATGTTATAATAACTATGTATAGTTATTCTTTACACCATAATACCCATCCATGTAATGTGTTGGTGGAAAAACAGATTACACCACGGCGTGGAGACGGTATTCCGTACCTACGCACGCGCGGTGATTTCATTTTCCGTAGGATGGATAGAAGGTGAATTAGGATTTTTTCATACTTATAATAAAATTTTAGTATATGAGTGATACTGATGTTATTACTTCATAATGAAACAACCTAATAAGAAGAAGTGGAAGAAGAAATAAAGGTGAAAGAATTGGTAACGGAAATTACCTCTTATTTGAAGCGCCTCTTTGAGACCTCCTCTTAGGGCACTAAAATTGGTCTTTGAGGAAGACCAGAACCTCTAGGATGTTTCTAGAGAAGTGGAGAAGAGATTTTGGCAGGGGTTGGCCGAGCTGGATGGCTCAATGTTGTGTGAGGAAGAGAGGGAGGAGGTGTCCTTTTATAAGGGAGGAGAGGGGCACCTTAGGAATATCTCAAATATTATTTTATATTAAAGTCAAAATTGGTTTATAATGGTTCCAACGGGTCTTATTTCGAAGCTAAAGTGGGTATGGGTCTAAATCCTATCAAACAATAGGATTTAGACAAGTTTAGGTTATTATTTTAACCTTATCAATTAGATTTAACTCTAAGTTAAATAATTTAACTTTTACCATGTCTTTTTGTTTTCTTACACTATATGGTTAAGAAACTTACTATAAGAAGCCAAACGAACCCCAAGATGTTTATTATTAATATATATAACCTTATCTAAGTCATTTGGCCGATCGTTAGATTTTTATGAATAAAATAACAATTAATAATATAATATTTGTTTTAAAAACTATTTTATGTCAATTTTGACACTATTTGGTAATTGATTTTTGTGAAACTCATACCAGATTTATAAGTTCAAAAAAAGTTAATTAAATCAATACTAACATGTCATATTAACCTAGAAAATTAGTGGAATTCATAAAAGGTTTCAAATTATATTTATTTGGGTATTTATAACATCAATTATGTCAATATTTAATTAATAAGATAATTACTGCATCATCGTTGTGTCATAAATAAATTAAATTATTTAATGTCTAAAAATTACAAACAAAATACCATTATGTAGGAAATATTTTTATCTTTCTAATGAATATTCATAGTCGAATTTATCTTATGTATAACCCCATATTAAAAATGTTTTAGTAAATAAACATTGATTTTAACTCTTTTAACCCTTCTTTAAATAAATTAATAATAAATGTCCTAATCTAATCCAAGTGGGCCTAAATGGTCATATTTTATTCCTAAGTTTGTTTTTGGTCGAATTACACTTATCCAATATAATTAGGACATGTGTTAGGGTAATAATAATATCATCTTTACCCTTAATTACCCTATTTACTTTTAACCGTGGTAAAAAAAAGTAAAAAGTTACTATTCACCAAAAATTATTTTCATCTCATTGAACCACATTTATTCCTTGATATTAACCGTGTCTCTCTGATTTTCGAAATTCCACTCACAGAAGCGGTAAAATTATGTTTTATGAAAAATTTAGTTTTTTTTAACTACCACTTAGTGGTTTCACTATTCATCAAAAATTGAAAGTTTTCAGAAAAATACCAAAAATTATGCCTAAGATATATTTGATATTATGAACTCAAAAATGATTTCTATTTTACCAAATTCAAAACATATCAGTTGCATTAATTAATTTAAAAATTAATTCCCGTCGTCAAAACAAAAGGCGTGTTTTTAAGAGATAATAACTATCAAAAGATTGACACTTGTTTATAACTGGTTTATATGTGAAATTACATCCAATGACCAACATTGTATTAAATTGTAAAAATATATTCTAAATATACTTTAAAACCACTCAAATTAATAATTTATCACTATTAATTATTTCGATTGAAAAAGTTGTTTTTAATTAAAATTTAGTAATTTTCACTATTAATCAAAATATGAAAGTTATCCGAAAATCACCAAAATTTCACCCTAAGCTAATTATGATATTTCGAATCCAAAAATGAAGTCCATTTTGAAAAATAAAATTTACAAAATTTCAAAAGGTGGTTATTACTATTCATAACGGCTAGTTTTAATAATATTTTAATAGCATATTGTTGTTTAGTGAAACTTGGTGTTGCGTACAACACACGCTATCGTGGAAGGTTGTGATTGCGTGTAATTCAAGCCAGGTCAGAGATGTGTGTTGTGAAAGCTCCTTTTGGTGTAGCGTATAACACAAGAAATTAATGAAATTAAAAAAAATATTTTTCATAAAATCTCGGGGTGTTACATTCTACCCCCCTTAAAATGAATTTCGCCCTCGAAATTCGTCGGGGTTATAAATGGTTTACTATTCGAAAGTTTCTTTAATCGAAACCCACATCGTAAAAAGGAATACCAAAACCAATCTTTTAAAAATGAAAATATGAAACGTAACGGTTACCCAAATAAACTAATCAATGGGTTTCGACATATGTGAAAATATGGATATGGAAGAAAAATATAACCATCATGTTCTGATGGAGAGTGGTAGAGAACATGGCTATGGAGAAGCCAACAGTCACAAATCCATAAATTTTTGACGATCTAAGGTACCATCTGATTAATCAGATATAAGAGCACTAGGACAACATTTTTGGTTTTCAAGATCGTTTCCCTAAAGTTGAAGAATTTGAATTAGAATAAATACTGACCTTATTTTGGTACAATCTCAATGTTGTTCGTGCCTTGAACAATTTCCACTTCATCTATTAAATAAATGACGTTGAATTTGTTATTCGTGAATTGTTAGCAGATCATGTGATAGAATGACGGTTCATTCCATCTGTCTCAAACAAAAGGTTAGAAAAGTTTTCAAAAAATACATAAGTCTATCTATAGTGAGATTAATCATATATAGTTCCTAAAATGGACTCATACTTCATATATCATATTTCTTAATATAATAAAACTAGTTTATACTAAACAGGGAATTCCTGTAGGTCAGTGGTAGGCGATAAAGGCCAGTCGCACTTCGGTTGTGGGTTCGATTCCCACAGCCTTGTCCGAAGCGATGGGCTATCGCCCATCCTGCAGGTTGTCCTTTTTCTAAAGCTATATTACTATAACATCCCATCAATAATATCGAAAAAACTTCTATCCTTAAACAATAATAACTTATGTCCAACATAATCGATTCCAATCTTTAGGCTTATCCATAATACTTCAGTCCACTCTCATAATATAGTGAAAGAAATTACCAGAGATTTAATACCATCGTTGATCCCCATATATCCTAAAATATGTCTTGTTGGTCACATTCCAAACATTCAAAGGCCTTAATCATGTACTCTCTTGAATACCCATTGAACCTTAGTGAAAACATGAATGCAGTTAAAAGTTAACAAAATCCTCAAAATTCTATATACTCAAACCATGATATCACTTAGTCCTTATATCAATCATGAGCTCATGAATACAATCAAACATCTCATTATCTTCTTATTCCTTCATTATGCGCATATCATCTACTTTACAAAAATATCTGAATAACATTCCCTGGTTACTGGTACCATTCAACATATACTTTCAAATACTTTTTAGAAAAACAATAGTGTAACAATCCTTAGATGATTCTTTATTCCATAGTACCATTAACTATACAACATAACTCTCGATAAACATACAATCATTCCACTACCTTCTAAAACAACCGACAGAGCTTTAACACTTCTTTCAGTTCATATATCATTTGTAGTCTCCTCATCATCATCCACATAAATACTACCCATATGACCATGTTGATTCTCTTCATGAGATTTTCCATTAGGGCATTGGTTTGCATAATTCCCGTACATTCCACATTTAAAACATCTAATCATTGTTGATGTCGTAGCAATACCATTATCCTTGTCCATGGTGTTAACTGAACCTTTTCCTTTGCACTTACTAGATTTGTGTCCTTCTTTTCCACACCCAAAGCATCTTCCAGTTCCTTTGAAACATTCTCCTTGATGCCTCTTCCCACATGATTTACATAGGGGAAATTGAACTTTCGTTCCTCTATGATCATCATGAAACTCCATCTTTCTCTTATTAGCCGAGTCATGAAACTTAACAAATTTTACTTTATTGATCATATTATGAGATTGCTGATTCGGCATAATAATGATGTTTGGACTTCCAAATCCCATTTCATTATGAATAATATCATTCCATTGTCCATCATATTCTCCATTATCGTGAATCATCTTGTTTCCAGCCATTTTCTAAAACCCAAAAAGAATAGTGTGAGAGGCAAAAATCATAATAAAGGGGGAGTAACTTCAATATCTAAAATCTTTGGTTTAATCTAATATCGTCACCATAGTTCTAGGACTATATCCTATACGTATACTTATCCTTAGGGACATCCCTAGACATACCTTAGAAATATTTCTAGGGATCTCAATAACGTTCTCACATCCTAGTTTCCAAAGGTTGACTAAACCTTTCCTCTGATACCAATTGTAGAGACCCGAAGCCTGACGTAAATTGACATTACATTACATTTGCGGAATACTTAGTACATAACAAAAACACACACACAAGGATCGTAATATTTTAGTGTCTTTGGAAACTCGGAATATAATCTTCTAATCCTGTTGAAAGATCTTCAACATCTCCCATAAAGATCTTCTTTTTTTTATACCTAAAACCTTTCTTTATATCATGGGGAAAAGAAAACCTAAAAGGGTGAGATCAAATGCTCAGTAAGGGTAAACAAAAGAAATATCAATCACATCATATTCATAAGAACATAACATTTTGGAAATCTTAACCTGCAAAAGAGAGCATAATTTCATAACATGGGATAAATCATGGCAGTGAAATGTAATCACAATAATCATAACCTAAAACATGAAACTTTGTGGCATACACACATAATCATAGAGAATCATTTCTTGTTAGTCAAGTCTCATTTCCAAGACTATCTTAGTGGACAAAGTCCCTTTCTGAATCGAGTGACCCTCGTTTCAGTCCTGTTTCACTGAACCGGTATAACCTACCATTCCAGCCATGTCTATCTCATGATATATAAAATCTTTACCCAATGCATTGGAGGGAGATATAGGTCCCACCCATCTCATAATGATACCATTCTTATGTGTGCCACAAAATCATAAATCATACATCATTTCATAACCCATGTAATACAAATGGGAATCTTAAACATCATGACATCATAAAACAATTAATATAAGATAAAGGAATTCATAAAAATAAATCCATCACAACATAATCAAATCAATGTAATAATAGGGATAAAAACAGACCACTTTATTATCTTATATGGAAAATAATTTTTATAAAACACTTGAACTCCATTCTTGAGGAAAATATCCTTTCTTCTTCAAAAACATTTTTTTCCTTTCTTAACATATCATACAACTTTAAACTAAAAGAAGTTGATTAAAAATAAACTTGAAAACTTGTAAAGGAATCTTTTTGGAAATAATTTTTTAAAAATCCATTCATGCCGTATAAGTTAAAAAAATATTCTTCTCGTACTTTTGTCGGAAAAGTCAAAAAGTACCTCGTACAAAAAAACGACAAAAGATTCCTTTCATATCTTTTACTAAAAACTCACCGAAGGTTAAAATTGGATTTAAACAACTGTAGGTGGATGGAAATAATATTACATATTTTGGAAACATGGATTTGGATGATAAAATACACTCCAGCAAATACTAAAGTATAAACAATCTCGGATAAAAATGAGATTGTGATATTTCCCTTACCTTAGGTCCGATTCGCTTCGTAAGTGTCCGAACCTCCTGTATAATGATTTAAATAATGTCATTGACTTATTAAAGAATCATATTCATTGTTATTATATCATATATGGTTCACTTATGACTTTATATTACTCGTTCTTTTGTAAATTCCATGTTAATGAAGCGTTTTGGGTAAAATCGTTTCATTTATCGTAGGTGTTTGGACTTCTTGTTCTTGACATTATTATTACTTATATCATGATTTACTTACTTCCAGAATATAAAAAATGATTTATATATCATATATATTCAGTATATATATATATATATATATATAATTGATAGATAAATGAAATGAAACACACCGTTTATGGAGACGGTAGTCTGTACGTACGCATGAACGCTGTTTTCGTTTCCTTATTGAATTGAGTGGAATTAAGTAGATGACATATATATATATATATAAATAAATCCAGTAGCTTTATAATGTCATATATTTCATTATTATTTCTTATATATACTTTATAATCATTCTTAAATGTTTAACATGGAGAATGAATCTCATCGCGTCGTGGAGACGGTAGTCCGTACGTACGCACGAGCGATGATATCATTTACATAATTATTGAATTGAATTGTAGTGGATGATACAATATATCAGAATCATTATGATGTTATAATAACTATGTATAGTTATTCTTTACACCATAATACCCATCCATGTAAGGTGTTGGTGGAAAAACAGATTACACCACGGCATGGAGACAGTATTCCGTACGTACGCACGCGCGGTGATTTCGTTTTCCGTAGGATGGATAGATGGTGAATTAGGATTGTTTCATACATATAATAACATGTCAGTATATGAGTGATACTTATTTTATTACTTCATAATGAAACAACCTAATAAGAAGAAGTGGAAGAATAAATAAAGGTGAAAGAATTGGTAACAGAAATTACCTCTTCTTTGAAGCGACTCTTTGAGACCTCCTCTTAGGGCAATAAAATTGGTCTTTGAGGAAGACCAGAACCTCTAGGATGTTGCTAGGGAAGTGGAGAAGATATTTTTTCAGGGGTTGGCCGAGAATGATGGCTCAAAGTTGTGTGAGGAAGAGAGGGAGGATGTGTCCTTTTATAAGGGAGGAGAGGGGCACCTTAGGAATATCTCAAAATATTATTTTATATTAAAGTCAAAATCGGTTTATAATGGTTCCAAAGGGTCTTATTTCGAAGCTAAAGTGGGGATGGGTCGAAATCCTATCAACCAATAGGATTTAGACAAGTTTAGGTTATTATTTTAACCTTATCAATTAGATTTAACTCTAAGTTAAATAATTTAACTTTTACTGTGTCTTTTTGTTTTCTTACACTATATGGTTAATAAACTTACTATAAGAAGCCAAACGAACCCCAAGTTGTTTATTATTAATATATATAACCTTATCTAAGTCATTTGGCCGATCCTTAGATTTTTATGAATAAAATAACAATTAATAATATAATATTTGTTTTAAAAACTATTTTATGTCAATTTTGACACTATTTGGTAATTGATTTTTTTGAAACTCATAACATAATGATAAGTTCTAAAAAAGTAAATTGAATCCATAATAACATGTCATAGTAACCTAGAAAATTAGTGGAATTCATAAAAAGTCTCAAATTATATTTATTTGTGTATTTATAACATCAATTATGTCAATATTTCATTAATAAGATAATTACTCCATCATCGTTGTGTCATAAATAAATTAAATTATTTAATGTCTAAAAATTACAAACAAAATACCATTATGTAGGAAATATTTTTATCTTTCTAATGAATATTTATATTTGAATTTATCTTATGTATAACCCCATATTAAAAATGTTTTATTAAATAAACTTTGATTTTAACTCTTTTAACCCTTCTTTAAATAAATTAATAATAAATTTCCTAATCTAATCCGAGTGGGCCTAAATGGTCATATTTTATTCCTCAGTTTGTTTTTGGTCTAATTACACTTATCCAATATAATTAGGACATGTTTTAGGGTAATAATAATATCATCATTACCCTTAATTACCATATTTACTTTTAACCGTGGTAAAAAAAAGTAAAAAGTTACTATTCACCAAAAATTATTTTCATCTCATTGAACCAAATTTTAGTCCTTGATATTAACCGTGTCTCTCGGATTTTTGAAATTTCACTCAAAGAAGCGGTAAAATTAAGTTTTATGAAAAATTCAGTTTTTTTTAACTACCACTTCGTGGTTTCACTATTCATCAAAAATTGAAAGTTTTCAGAAAAATACCAAAAATTAGGCCTAAGCTATATTTGATATTATGAACTCAAAAATGATTTCTATTTTACCAAATTCAAAACATATCAGTTTCATTAATTAATTTAAAAATTAATTCCCGTCGTCAAAACAAAAGGCGTGTTTTTAAGAGATAATAACTATCAAAAGATTGACACCTGTTCATAACTGGTTTAAATGTGAAATTACATCCAATGACAAACATTGTATTAAATTGTAAAAATATATTCTAAATATACTTTAAAACCACTCAAATTAATAATTTATCACTATTAATTATTTCGATTGAAAAAGTTGTTTTTAATTAAAATTTTGTAATTTTCACTATTCATCAAAATATGAAAGTTATCCGAAGATCACCAAAATTTCACCCTAAGCTAATTTTGAAATTTCAAATCCAAAAATGAAGTCCATTTTGAAAAATAAAATTTACAAAATTTCAAAAAGTGGTTATTACTATTCATAATGGCTAGTTTTAATAATATTTTAATAGCATATCGTTGTTTAGTGAAACTTGGTGTTGCGTACAACACACGATATCGTGGAAGGTTGCGATTGCGTGTAATTCAAGCCAGGTCAGAGATGTGTGTTGTGAAAGATCCTTTTGGTGTAGCGTATAACACAAGACATTAATGAAATTAAAAAGAATATTTTTCATAAAATCTCGGGGTGTTACAACGGAGGTCCTCCCCGTAGAGACTTCAAGAAACGTGAAGGCCCTCCCCTCGTTACGGTATATTATGAAGGCGCTCCCCAGGGTTTACCCCACTCATATTCTCCCTGTGGCAGCTGTAATGTTAGTCCTCGCCATTGCAACATCTGTGATGGTAGTCCTCACCACCACAGCCACTATTGCGAAGGTATTCCCCATAGTGGCCCCAAGCAACAAGAAGGTCCTCCCCTTGTCATAGTGTGTCTGGAAGTTACTCCCCAGGATACATACCAAATGTCAAACCATGATGTTCATCCTCACCGTGATGGAAGTTGTTGCGAAGGCCCTCCTCGTAACAATGCTACGCAACTAGAAGGTCCTCCCCTTGCTGCGACACGCCTTGAGATCCTCCCCAGGGTGTGCACTGCAAAATTCCTCTTTGTAGTGAGGCGTCAAGAAGTAATGGTAGTCCTTTCCATTATGACCGTCATTGCGAAGGCCCTCCCCGCAATGACATATCATTTCGACAAGAAGGTCCTCCCACGGCCGAATCAAGCATGGAAAATCCCTCATATGATGAGGCACTTAGAAGGACGTGATCAAGCATGTCTGATTACCGGTCCATCGCTAACGACACCCTTCTTCAATTAGGAGATGTTCCGGGGCCACGTTCATCTTCGGAACCACCTCCAAATCGCCCACATGACAATTAAATGCCTACTGGTCCCACTGCCTCCGACCAGCCAATCGGCGAGCATCTTAGTTAGGCTGACCAGGTAGAGGAATAATTAGCGGAGGAGTATGCCGACATGTTGCACCTGAAAAAACGACTGGACGGGGATGATATACCCGTTATGTTTCGGCCTACGGCTACCTCTCAGTTCGACATACCCAGAGAGTTGTCAGAAGAATGCGTGCACGGCATCCGTCATAATATATGGACAACCCTCCGTCGAATGAAATCAGGATTTCTTCCCTACGATGGGTATGTAGACCATGTCCAAACAATAGGAGACCTCCTGCATCACATCCACCAGGAAGCTCTTCCTTAGGCGTGGCAACAGCGACCCGAGAGGTGTAAAGGAAACATGGAGATATCCTGCCTTCATGCGCTGCACCAGTTGCATCGCCTCATCGGTGACGCTCCGATGGGAGTCCATATCAGAGGATGGGGGGAACATGGAGCTCTGCATTTCACTCCACTCCCCAACCAGAAGAACCCATTCAACATGGTTTCTTGCAACATCATCACATCAAGACAGCAATTGAGTGGTCTCCCTGTTCGCGAAATCCAACACAACCAACAGAATAAGGCCTTGAGTAAGACCCAGAAACGTCATGCCCAATGGGAACGATCCATTTAAGAACTCATAAATCAGGCCACCGAGAGCATACAGTAGGCCTCTCGCCTAAGAGAGTCCAATCAGCGGTCATTTCCTGCCTCCCCAGAAGGTATTGATTTACATAAGAACATGGCACCAAACCTAGTTCACCCCCGAATGGGGGCACGTGAGATCAGGTAGGTCACGATAGAAGCAACCACCACCACAATCCAGGTTCAACCCTAGCCTACAGGTCTGGGGGAATTTTTAAAAAACATTCCCCTGTAAGACCAATAACAACAGGAAGAGACTCGATGTACAAGGAGGGGAGCCAACCCCAGCCCTCTGGGCTGGGGGCATTATTACCTCCTCAACAACAACCTCCCCCACGAGAATCAGTATTCTCTCATATAGGGAGGACAGTCAGAAGAGGAGGTTCCTGGCCTATCATGTCATTTGAATCATCATCACCTTCAAGAGGGAGGTGTACCGTAAGGTCGCATCAAAGAACTCTTTGTGTCACCCTTCGTCAAGGAGCCCGAAAGCAATCCTGAGACAGAAGAGGGAAGACCAGTAAATGGCATGGGATATCGTCTTCCTATTTGTAAGATGTAAGCTTCTCCACCCCGCGATATGCATCCATCAATGCCATTGAGGATAACCCCACGGATAACACAGATGATGGTGAAAATCTGGATGGATCGGGAGACGATGGTTCAGGTCAGGCTTTGACTCACAACGAACCACCATGTGTGCACACCCGGAACCACAGGGCCTCTCTAAACATGTCCACCCCTTTAGCTGACATTCCTATGATCTCCCTGTGAGCTTCCAACAAGGATAATAACAAAGTACCGGTTACCCTTAACTAGCCTCCTTCTCTCAATAAAAACTAGTCACTCACGCTCGAAGAGAGATTCGCTCGACAGGAAGAGGAAATGAAACAATTGAGGCATCTTAACACCGAGCTACTCTAGAGGAACCGTCTTATTGAAAGCGCATCCTAAGAGGAGCCACATAATGGGCTCCCAGTGATTTCACCTCAAAGACCATGGTTTTCCCCGGCAAATGAAGCACAGTCAGGGCTCCTGCCCAATGAGGCGCATGACCCGTCCAACTACCTAAATGTGGATCTGGATGAATACCAAGATTTCCCTACACTCAGGAAGCAACCAAAGCGAGTACGTCTGAACCCCCCAACGGTGTCAAAAACAGCACATGAACCCCTGGTGCCAACCAAGCTGGATCGTCAAGCAATACCTCGGACTACACCTACCCAGGGCCGGGCCCAACAGGATGTAAAACAGGGTCTCACCAACACCATCGAGGCACTAACAGCTCGATTAGAAGAAATGGAAGGTCGATGCACTCTGATACAGCCAGAGCAGAATCCCTTCCCGGATTGGGTGAGCAACACGCCACCTCCACCCAATTTTGGGAGCCATGTATTCCCTATTTTCAATGGGTCAGGTGATCTGGAAAAACACTTGATGCACTATGCGTCTTATAGTGACCCTATGATAGGAAATCCTGAACAACAAGAAGCAGTGAAACTTGGATGCTTCATACGGACTTGAAAGGATCCGCCTTCGTCTAGTATATGAGTATGCCAGTCTAGTCAATAAAAATCAAAAAAGAAATTCAGAAATAGTTCCTCTTCCACTTCAGCTCGACATTGCCTAAAACCACAGTCAGCGACCTCATGAACTGCAAGCATAGGGAGAAAGAGAGGGTCTCAGATTTCATCGCCAGATGGAAAGGTCTGACCTACTCTATGAACATGCCAATTCCTCAAGATGATTTTTTTCCATATGAATTGATAATCATCGAGATGAGCTGCGAAATCCACTCATACCAGTGGAGTGCACCACTGGATTCCGCCATCTCTCGGCCATTACCTAGAGAATCGAGGACTCCCTGCAACAGACCAATTTTAAGTCCCGAATAGCCTCGCAGGCTCCTGCAAAGCGAACAGTTAGAGGTGAAGCATCCTTTGTCACGCTCAAGACATCCCCTATGCCATCTCCACCGCTCAGGCCTCCACCAAATCACCAAGGACCCCTTGTATATCAGTGGACGCCTCCGCCCAAGCGGGATGATCAGGAAGGGTTGAAGTGGAACCAGTTTGTGGAACGAATACATAAAGTATACTTGTTCCTAGAGATCCAAGTCCGTGACTACTTCATCACCGCCATGAATTGCAACATTCTCTTCCTCCCAGAGCCGAGGAAACCCAAAGAAGTCAGCCGCGAGGACATGCCATATTACTGTCCCTACCATCGAATTTTGGGGCACAATATTTGGGAATGCTTCGTTTTGAAAGTCCTCCAGCAAAGGATGGTAGTCTCTGGGTAGGTCGAGCTGGGACCACCCCCAGCACATGTGACATATATTTTAACCACCAACTCTGACAAAGGGGAGGGGTGGTAGGAAGTCAATGGAAATAAGGGGCAGAAATTCGATAACTGGATGACTCGGAAGACTATAAAACGATCCACGGGCATACTCCGAGCTCAACTACAGCAGTCGGTGTTGCCGCCAACAACCCCTGATGTCACACATCCGACAATAACAACCTCATAACCCTCCATGAGCCGGTCATCCAGGCATAATCGAAGAGGGAGCAGACAAGCGCAAGAGGAGCAGTTCGTGACGAGGCCAATGTTATCCCTGACGCTCTCAGATTTTAGGCCCTCGAATTTGGCACCACAGGCACTGACCCACCAAACAGAACCATTAGGGACAACCGACCTGGTTGAAGAGACAATCTTTGGTTCCATCAACGTCATCCATCTTATGGAATCGTTCCCTGAAAATGGGTATGGTTATGAACCCGAGTTCCCAATACAAGGAGCCGGGACGAGGAATCGTAGAGGCAAGGGATATCAGGGAAGGCGCAGTCGCGGCTAAAACCAAGCCTATGTTTGGAACTCAGCCTGAGACATTAATATCGCTGAAACCTATGGGAGAGCCCTTCAATGGACTCAAAAGGAGAACGAACATCCCTCCACCTCCACAAGCGGCCACTCTTCCCCCGTCATTTTGCGGCACCCAACAGAGGAGGAACAAGGGTCTAGCCACCTAGTGCACACAAACAGACCGGCCAGGTCAAGTCCCCATATAATGACCCATACTTTAGATACATGGTTATTACTTCAGAATTGAAGCATACATATTAATACATATAACAAAACCGTGGTAGGACCATATAGGTATAGTGTCTTTAGAAACTGGGAAACATACACAATTGGTTCATAAATCATCTACATTGTCTCCCTCTTATTTCATCATATCTAGTGTCCATTTCTGGAATATAATACCTAATACCCTTCTTCCGGACCTGGGGAAAAGAAACATACATAAGGGCAAGCTAAAATGCTCAGTAAGGGTAAAAAAGAAATATCAATCATATCATATTCATAAGAACATAACATTGTGAATATCTTAACCTGCAAAAGAGATCATAATATCATAACATGGGATAAATCATAATAGTGATATGTAATCCCAATAATCATAACATAAAACATGAAACTTTGTGGCATACACATATAATAATAGAAAATCATTTCATTTTAGTCAAGGCTCATTTCCAAGACTATCATAGTGGACAAATTCCATTACTGAACCGAGTTCACTCCTGGTTCCAGTCCTGTATCACTGAATCGGATTAACCTGCCATTCCAGCCATGTCTATCTAATGAGATATAAACTTTTACCCATTACATTGGAGGAAGATTTGGTCCCACCCATCTCATAATGAAACCATTCTTTTGTGTGCCACAAAATCATAAATCATACATCATAGCAAAACCCATGTAATAAAAATTGGATTCTTAAACATCGTAACATCATAAAACAATTCATATAAGATAAAGGACTTCATAAAAATAATTCCATCACAACATAATCAAATAAATGTAACAATAGGGATAGAAACAGATCCATATATTATCTTATATGGAAAATAATTTTGATAAAACAATTGAACTCCATTATTGGGGAAAATATCCTTTCTACTTCAAAAACATTTTTCCTTTCTTAACATGTCATAACATTTTAAAATAAAATAAGTTAATTAAAAATAAACAAGAAAATTTATAAAGGAAGCTTGATGGAAATAATGTTCTATGGAATCATAAAAATCCATTCATGAAGTATAAGTTAAAAAAAATATTCTTCTCGTACTTTGGCCAAAAAAGTCAAAAATTATCTTGTACCGAAAATGACAAAAGATTCCTTTCATATCTTTTACTAAATATTAACCAACAGGTAAAATTGGATTTAAAAAATTATAGGAGGATAGAAATAATATTACATATTGAGGAAACATTGATGTGGATGATAAATATTCCCTAGTAAATTCAAAAGTATAAACAATCTCGGATAAAAATGAAATTGCGAGATTTTCCCTTACCTTAGGTATGATATGCTTCGTACGTATCTGAACGTATAGTATAATGATTTATATAATATAATTGACTTATTAAAGAATCATATTAATTGTTATTATATCATTCATGGTCATATTCTTATTAATAATATTTTATTGCAACTTGTTATTCGAGTGTTCATTGCTTTATGTTCTTACGCATGTCTTGTCGAATAAATTCTTATTCCTCTTTTTTAGGTTATAGATACCTTATTTACATAATATTATTAGTGTAATATATATCATATTTATTCCTTTAATTCATTTATATAATCATTATTCAATGAAGATCATGTAGAATGAGTCGCATCACATTGTGGAGACGGTAGGCCGTACGTACAAACGAGCGATGATATCGTTCCCATAACTATTGAATTGTATTGGAGTGGAAGATGGAATGTCTCAGAATTAGTATCATGTTATTATAATCATATATAGTTATTCTTTACACCATTATACCCATCCGTGTAAGTTGGTGGTGGAAAATAGCTTACACCACGACGTGGAGACGGTATTCCGTATGTACGCACGCGCGATGATTTCATTTTCTGTAGGATAGATAGAAGGTGAAATAGGGTTGGTTCTTTTTTAAAATTTCATATCAGTATATTAGTAATACTTATGTAATTAATTTATTATGAAACAAATAAAGAAGATTAAGTAAAAGAATAAATAAAATGGAAATAATCGGTAAAGGATATTACATCTTCTTTGACGCGCCTCTTCTTAACCTCCTCTTAGGGCATGAAAGTTTGTCTTTTATAAAGACCAAGACCACTAGTATGTTTCTAGGGAAGTAGATAAGAGAAACTTTTAGGGGTTGGAAGAGCTTGATGGCTAAAATTGGTGTGAGGAGGAGAGGGAGGAGGTTCCCTTTTATAAGGGAGGAGAGAGGCACCTTTGGAATTATAAGAAATGTTAATTTATAATAAATTCCAAACCCACTTAAAAACCTCAAAAAATGACTAAAAGACGAATATTAGATGATATATGGTGCTAATATCAAAAACCAATAAAATTTAGATAGGTTGGGAATTTATTTTAAACATTATCAACTTGATTTATCCTTATATAATCAATTTAATTTTATTGATGGTAATAATATTCTAAATTTTAAATCATTATAAATAATTAATTATATGATGTGAATTTTCCATAATTGTATAATTTATTAAATTTTCGACCATATAAATTTTAATTTATAATTTTTAAATATTTTTGTGAGTTTTAAAAAATTTTATAATATGTAATTTTTATAAAATAACAATAGTGTCAATTTTGACACTATTCATTTATTTGAATTTAAATAAAATATACACAGAAGATATGTTCTAACTAAAAGATTTAATAGATTCATAACATGTCATATTTATCTAGGAAATTAGTGGAGCATATTAAATAGTTCATATAATATTTATTTTAATACTTTTAAAATCATATATTTGATAATTCAATGAATAAAATAATTTCAACATCACTATTTTGTCATAATTAATGATTATTATTTAATCCCTAAAAGTTATAAATAAATTCACATGATGTATATAATTGTATTATATTTCCGAATACTATTCATGTTTTTAGTTTCATGAAGTCTATCACTATATTAAAATTATTATACTTGTAATATTTAAGGGAGTGACATGTTGTCACTTTCTTTGGTTTTAATAATAATTAAATTATTTTAATGGTAAAAAGTACATAAAATGAATTTATTTTGACCCTTAGGTGATAAGGGTCAACTCTTAGTCAGCCAATAAAATTTTGGCAGATGTTAGGGTAATTTTATAATCTTATTTTTACCCTTAATTACCTGATTAACCTTTAACGACAGCAAATAAAAATTACAGTAGTTACCATTCATAATAAAAAAAATTAAAAGTAACATATTAACATAATTTGGACTCATTGAATCCAAATATGGAATCCATTTTTTAAAATTCAAAACACAGAAGATGCAGTAATTAATTATATATCAATTCTGTTGTTAAGAAAACGAGGTTTAAAAGTTAAAACATTCACAAAGATTGAAACGTTTTTAGCTATGAATTCAATGTAAAATTAATGGTAATGACAAAAAATATATTAAATGGTAAAAATATATTCTATTTATACTTTAAAAACATTCATTATTATAATTTAACAATATAAATTATTGCGTTGAAAAAAGTTGTTTTTAATTAAAATATAGCGTGTTTTTACTATTCATTAAAATATGGTAGTTATCAGAATAATATGAAATTTTTATCCAAAGTAAATTTTTATATCCAAATTCAAAAAAGAATTTTATTCTGTAAAATTGAACTTATCAACATGTCAAAAACTATATTTAAAGTTGGTGTGCCATCAAAAGGTGTCAAAAGTGAATTTTTTGAAAAATACTTATTTTACCTGAAAAATTTATTTTGTTCACATACCATGTTTTAGAAAATGTTTAAGATGAATAAAATGTTATAAAATTCGAAATTTAGTTAATAATATTCATAAAGGCTAGTCGATAATAATATTATAACAATATATCGTTGTTTAGTGAAACTCGATATTGCATACCACACACGCTATCGAGGAAGGTTGCTTTTGCGTATAACACAACCCAAGATAGTGTTGTGTGTAGTGAAATATTTCATTGATGTTGTGTATAAAATTAGACATAACAAAATATATTTCTCATAAAATATCAGGGTGTTACACCCTAGAACCTGGGGACATCATCGACATCTGACCCCGCAGTCGGTCCCTCCTCATCTCATATTCCAACTCCCAAGCTTCCCACTAAAACTATCCCACCGACAGAGAAGCCCCGACCATTGGAGAAAAAATATGATATCCTTAAGAAGCTAGCATCGGTACCAGCCAAACTGTCAATCCTGGACGCCTTGACTTTGTCATCCGACCTCATGGAGGCACATATAGAAGCGTTGCTCAGCCCCCAGGAGTTTGAAGCTGAGGTAGCTGTCACCGAAATTTACTGGACGAAGACTGGCCCGACTGAATGCAAGGCAGTGATTTCCGTCACTGATCAAGACAAAGATTTCGTCATGTATGGACACACCAAACCACTATATGTGTCTGTCACACTAAATGATGATGATATCCACAAAGTCTTTATGGACAACGACTCTGTAGTAAACCTCCTTCCCCTACAGACACTTCGTAAGCTGGGCTATAGTGAGAATGACCTGGTACCCTCAGCCATAACCTTGTTAAGTTATGAAAAGAGTGAACAGAAGCAAATGGGACAAATTAAGCTAAAGACCCTTTTTGGCAACCTTGTGGCCCATTCAAAATTCTTGGTGGTCCGGAAGAACACAATATTTAATTCCCTACTAGAAAGGTCGTGGATCCATAAGCACATGGCCATTCCTTCATCCTTCCACCAGTGTATTAAGTATTGTGTCAATGGGAAAAGTGGGACATTGCACGCCAACAAGGCCCCTTTTGAACTCTCCGAGTCACACTACATTGACGCTGGTTAGTAGGAGAAAAATAATAATAAGCCTTTCGTAGATGGTGTCGACTGGATCCCCACTCCAAATAGTCTTGAAATGGTTCCTGACAACACCCTAAGACAACTTGGAAGAGACTACGTACTGCCCATCAACCATGTTGAGGGTAGGGGTTCAAGTTTGGACATGCACTTAGTCGTCCTCATGACTTCTGCCATAACGGACGAGCGTGACAATGTGGGAACGTCCGTAGACCCTCTGTTTGGGGGGCAGATACTTGAACAAGGACACCCACAATGCCTGGCCTCCGGACTCCCAGGAGCCTGAGTTAAGAACACTCCCTCTGTCAGATCAAGAAGATGAGGATTTGGGAGAAGAAGAGGAGGAAGAACTTAGGGATTCCCCTCCCGCAATTGAAGAAGGCATATGCACCATTGTGGACGAGCTCAGGGAAATAAACCTGGGTATCGAGTAAGACCTGAGGCCCACTCTTGTTAGTGTAGCCATGTCCCCCGAGTAGCACGAGGTATATTATTCCTTCCTAATGAAACACCAGGATGTCTTTGCCTGGAATTACACGGAAATTCCGGGACTTGATCTTCAAGTGGCGACACACTGCTTAGGTCTTCCAGATGACCACCGGGGCTATAAACAGGCCGCCAGAAGGACACACCCCTCGCATGCTGCCAAAATAGAGGATGAAGTGGATAAGATAATTAAATCTGGATTCATTCGGGTGGTCCAGTACCCTATCTAGTTGGATAACATTGTCCCCATCAAGAAAAAGAACCGAAAAATCCGTGTCTGCATTGATTTCAGAGATCTCAATTGGCATTGACTGACAGACGATTTCCTAGTCCTGGTCACCGAGTTGTTAATCAATTCAACGACCGGGTATGAGGATCAATTCTTCATGGATGGCTATTCTGGGTATAATCAAATCAGGATGGCCCGTGATGACAAATAAGCCACTGCCTTCAAGGCCCCCCAAGGAGTATTCTTTTACAGGGTCAAGCCCTTTGGTCTCAAGAACGCTGGCGCCACATATCAATGTGCCATGCATCGTATCATTAAACCATTCCAAGGGAGATTTGTCTAATGTTATGTAGATGACTAGGTGGTCAAGTCCAGACAATGCTCAGATCACCGGTCAGATCTTGAGACCATCTTCAACAAACATCGACAACATAGTCTGAAAATGAACCCCTTGAAGTGCTCCTTCGGGGTTACCTTAGGGAAATGCCTTGGCTTCATCGTACGCCATCGTGGCATCAAAGTCGACACTAAAAAGACAAAGGCTATCCTTGGTCTGCCACCCCTCTGCAATCTCACTGAGTTGAGATAATTCCAAGGGCAGCTGCCCTATATCAGGTGCTTCATAGAAAATCTGGAAGGCAAATGATTTCCCTTTACCAGGTTAATGCAGAGGAGGATTACTTACCAATGGACAGATGACTGCTAGGAGGGGTTCGACAGCCTAAAGAGGTACCTCTTAAGCCCACCAGTGCTCATGCCCCCAATTGAAGGAAGACCTCTCATCCTATATGTGACGGCCTTAGAGCGGTCACTGGGAGCCTTCCTCATGTAGAAAAATGGCACCGGCACTGAAAACAGTCTCTATTACCTTAGCCGAACCATGATTGATGCAGAGACTCGATACTCAAACATTGAGAAGTGTTGTTTGGACTTGGTCTTCACGGTTCAAAAGTTTCGACACTATCTACAGCATCATGAAGTCCACTTGTTCTCGTGTAACAACCCACTCAAGTACATCCTTAGCTGCCCGATGCTGACTGGGCACCTATCCTGATGGACAGTCATCCTGCAACTGTTTGAAATCCGGTTTGTGCCTCATAAGGCCATCAAAGGCCACAAATTAGCCTATTTTCTGGCGGAGCAGCCTTTAATTGGGACTACGGCACCGGACAATGATTTACCTGATGAAGACTTCTTCTCGGTTCAAGAGGATCTCCCAACATGGGAAATGTACTTCAACAGTGCATCTCGAAGCCCAACCGGGAAAAGGATGGAAGATCCCAAATTAAACAAGGTGGGCTTGGGGATAATACTCATGTCCCCGGAAAAGTAAGTCTTTCCATATTCCTTCCTCCTTTCAAAAGGATGTACGAACAATGAAGCGGAGTATCAATCCCTCATTGTAGGCCTGAATCTCGCACTCCAGGCACAATTACAACACCTTAAGGTAAAAGGTGACTCGGAACTGGTCATCAAGAAAGTCAATGCTTACTATGCTATTAAAAAAAGGAGTTGATTCCCATGTTTGACCATGTCTGAGGGTTAATGGAAGAATTCTCCACAGAACCAACATTGACCTATATTTCCTGGTCTCAGAATGCCCAGGCCGATGCATTTGCTAATGCGGCCACAACCCTAGCTGACCCAGACCGGGATGAAACAGTTATCAGTATTGCACACCGCCGAATGGTCTTGCTATTTGTTCAGACCAAGACAGAGGAAATCCACAACGTCAGTCCTGTCCCTGAGCTATATGCTCCTTCCACAGGTTGGATGAACCCCATTGCAAACTACCTTCAACAGGGAGAACTTCCACCAGGCAGGGCTGAACGAGAGAAAATACGGATAAGGGAAATCAACTTTGTCCTATATGGTGGCACAGGTCAGTAAGTGGTACTATACAAATTAGGCCTCGATGAAATTATCCTCAGATGCATTAATGGAGAAGAAAACGTTGCCATCATGACTGAAGTGCATACTAGAGTATTTGGAGCACATCAGTCATGGTCCAAGCTTTCCCATTAGGTTCGAAGGCTTGGGTACTATTGGACCATAGTGGCATGAGATTGCAAGTTCTTTACTGCAAAATGCCACTCATGCCATGTTTTTTCCAACTTCATTCATCAACCCCTAGAGCTACTTCATCAGGCCAAGTACTCCTGGCCATTTTCCATCTGGGGAATGGAGGTCGTGTGACCATATCCTCCCACCACAGCCAAACAGCTGAAGTATATCCTCACTGCAACCGACTTCCTTTCCAAATGGATAGAAGTTGTACCCATTAAGGAAGTCAGAGCAAAAAACATTGTAAGCTTTTTGAAAACCAATATCATCACCAGATTTGGTGTCCCTCATACCATACTGATGGAAAACGGCACCAACATTTTCTCAACTGAATTGGATAAATTATACCAAGAGTACGGTATCAAGGCTAACCACTCATCCCGCTACCATGCAGTGGAAAACAGACAGATAGAGGCTTTCAACAAGTCCCTATCCAGCAATCTCCAGAAAATGGTGGACAAAGATAAGAATTCATGGCCGGATAACCTCCTCCATGCATTTTGGGATTATCGAACCACAATATGCACCACAACCCGGGCTACTCCGTTCTCATTAGTATAAGGAACAGAAGCAGTTCTGCCCATTGAGCTGAAATTTCCCTCGCTCCTTGTTGCCATTTGTGAACAATTAACCAACAATGAGTAATCAGAAAAGTGTCTAGGTGAATTGGAACAACTAGACGAGAAGCGGCTTCACATTTTTCACCATCTGGAAGTATACCAGAACCGGATTGCATGAGCCTTCAATAAAAAGGTCCATCTTCGGTCTTTTTGGATGGAGAATTGGTTTTGGTCCTCCAGGCCCCAATGATACCCTTAAATAAGCCTCCAAAGTTGGAGCCCAAGTGGGAGGGACCATATGTTATACATGAGGTCTACTCCAACGAAGCATATTCCCTGATCTCCATGGATAGGAAGTTCACCACCGCTCCTACAAATGCGAGATTCCTGAAGAAGTATTTCATATAATGACGAAAAGTAGTTATCGTCTGAGCTGTACGACATTAAACTACCGAGAACCCAACGGTCCAAACTCTATGAACCTAAACTAAGAGTTTTTCATCCTCACCTGCATAACTAAAAGAAGTTATCGTCTGAGCTGCAGGATGTTAAACTACCGATCACCCAACGGCCCAAACTCAATGACCTTAAACTAAGAGTAATTTTTCCTCACCGCATGACGCTAAACATCACAGACAAGAAGTTTTAAAAAAAATTCCCCTTTCCACCATGTATGGACAAGACCTGCACGTGGTATACTCCAAATAGAACTATGTGAGGGTTGATTCCTTCCCTTGTAGGAAACGTACCGACGACGGGATCCCCTACCCTGGCCCAGCCACTCCCAAATGGAATAAAATTAAAAAAATGTCCCCTAACCCTGCGTATGGACCAGCCCTGCATGGGGTGTACTGCTTTCAGAGAAATATGTACTTCTTGATTCCTGCCCTCATAGGATATGTAGTGACACCAAGTTTCCCCATCCTGACCCAGCCTCCTTCGAATAAAACTTAAAAATTCCCTCTCCCCCCGTGTACGGACCTACCCTGCACGAGGTTTATTCCTCGTCCTTACCATATGACGTTAAAATGCACGGACATCAGAGAACTACGTAAGGCTTGATTCATGCCCTCACAGGATACGTAGTGACGCCAGAACTCCCCACCCTGGCCCATCCACCTCAAATGAAGCCAAAAATATCCACTTCCCCTTTACGAACCAGACCCTCGCAAGGTGTATTTCCCAAAATAACTACGTGAGTCATGATTCCTACCCTCACAGGATATGTAGTGATGCTTGGATTCTGTATCCTGGCCCAACAATTTAAAAAAATTCCCCTTCCCCCGTGTTAGGACCAGACCGGCATGGGGTTTATTTAGGAATGAACTATGTGTGGCTTGATTCCTACCCTTGCAGGATACATAGTGACGCCAGGGTCCCCCACCCTGGTCCAGCCATCCCTAAATAAAGCTTAAAAATTCCCCTTCCCCCGTGTACGGACCAGACCTATACATGGTGTACTCCTTGTCCTCACCGCACGATGTTAAACTGCACGGATAAGAAGTTAAAAATTCCCTTTTACCCCGTGTACGGACCATAACTGCATGGGGTCTATTCCACATCCTTACCGCACAACGTTAAAACTACATGTACTTTGTCATGACCCACCCAAGATATATGAAAAAATGAGATGGAAATACTCCTTGCGCATTTGGATGCATCCTCTCCATACATCAGACTGCACAGCCCGAGTAATTATGGATCTTTATAACGATTCATGGCCATTGGAAGTGGAAAGTTATCGACCCACGATCACCTTTTCATGACTATGCATACCATGCCCTCAGCGGCTCTGCATATTGATAGCCCTTGGCCCATCTACCAAAAGGAATATTTCCTCAAGCGATACACTTCCTAGCTCCGTACGCTTACCAGCCTTAGAGTCCCCATATCATATCTCCCGATCCAGAATTTTATGGAGTAGTGGTTTACAAGTTCATCCCCCTTTTCACATCCAAACATTTCCAGGGTATCCCTACCCGGTTAGCCTATGTATCCACCTGTGGTTCACATGACAACTTACATCAACAAACATCATGCCAGGGCTAGGATACTTTGAATCAATGGACAATTGCAGTAAAGATGATTCTTTTATGCTCGAACACCATTATCCCCACAAGTCGAACTCTGTACTATGAGCAATATCATGTTTTCATAATCATTCATGGCCATCGGAAGTGGAATGTCATCAAACCGGGGACACCTTTGCATGACTATGCATACCATGCCCTCAGCGTCTCTGCATATTGATAGCCCCTGGATCATCTATCAAAGGAAATATTTCCTCGGGCAGTACTCTTCCTAGATTCGTACGCTTACTGGCCTCAGAGCCCCCACACCACATCTCCTAATCTGGGAAACCTCAGAGTTGCGGTTTACAAGCTTCATCCCCCACCCTGTTCAGAGTATATCAGATCATGATAACTTAGTTATCCTTCGAGTGACTGCAGAAATAGCTACCCCAATAGTCTGAGCTATATGACCACTAAACTAGGAGTACTTCATCCATGCCGCACGACATTAAACTGCATGGAGTGAAGGTGAACCCTTGCACACAAGTAAAATCAGCACAAGGAGCTCTATAATCATTAATAGCAACTAGGACCGAATATTCCCGACATGTCCAAATATTTTCTTACAAAATAACATACTTCGTGGCCTGGCCAATTGTAAATCCTCATAACCATTCACGGCCATCAGAAGTGGAATGTTATCAACTCGTGGAATCCTTTGCATGACTATACATACCATGCCTTCAGTGGCTCTGCATATTGATAGCCCCGAGATCGTCTATCGAAGGCAATATTTCCTCAGCCGGTACTCTTCCTAGCTCCGTACGCTTATCGTCCTCAGAGCCTCCATATCATTTCTTCTCATCTAAGAAGCCCCGAAACCACGATTTACACCAATAAACTCATCTCCGCTTCTTGGGAATGCTAAGATGCTTAATCCCAGTTACAGTCTGATCAAGAGAAGACTTTGCAACTATATTCTTACCGCATGACATTAAATTTCATAGAACATATTGTCCACGTGGAAAAAAGCTGCAAAGACCGAGCATTAAACATTCAGGGAAGTGCCTCTAATTATAAGAATTTTCACTGGTTTAAAAATTCCCCCTGTCCTCACTGCATGACGTTAAACTGCACAACATCCTTGAATAATGCTCCTCGTCTTTACCACATGATGTTAAAATGCATGGTTAAACCCGTTATGGCTTCATTAAGGAATAGAGGCATTTATCTCTCCCTCGGTGGACAGGTCAGACCTGCACAAACCACAGTCTCACACCAGCATGAGGAGGGATGAATTCACCCATTGTAGGAAAATTTAGGCAAGATGTTTTTCCCGTATCTAGGCACCCTCTTCTCATAAACCATAATATGTACTTAGAAAAATCCTAACTCTCATAAACCACCCCTGGTGGTCCCGAATATCAAACTTCCTTGATGTTTCCCGGCTATCGGGAGAATTCAATCATTGGCCTATGGACACCTTTGTAGGACTATGCATACCATTCCCTCAGGGGCTCTGCATATTGATCACCCCTGGCTCGTCTACCAAAGGAAATATTTCCTAAGGCAATGCTTCTCTCCATACGTCCCTTGGCCTTTGAGCCTCGATATCTATCTGGGGATTCAGAAACCCTATGAGATACAGTTTACCAGCCTCTTTCACAACCCTACCTGAATATGGTGGAACATCTCTGATGAGATTACTGAGAACCAGGAGAAGCCATTCCATTCTAGATGATGTCCCGACTGCATGAATTTAAACTACGCCAAACTCCCACCCTCCTTTAGGATAGATAAATGCGTAGGATAGAGACCCTGAGTCCACACTCCTAATTAATACGTATATTATCAGACCCTTTCATATGTCACACACCCTTTCCATGCCACCCCTGGTGGTTTTCATAATTCTTCAAGCCACCCAAGGTGGTTTCCATAATCCGGACATCCATGAAGTCCTTAGGCCATCAGAAATGGAGAGTCCTTGACTTAAGGACACCTTTTCACGACTATGCATACCATTCCCTCAGCGGCTCTGTATATTGATCTCCCCTATCCCGTCTACCAAAGGCAGGATTTCCTTAGGCAATGCTCCTCCTACATCTGCATGCCTATACAGCTCCCATACCTTGAGATATGCCCTGCATGTCTCGTTCAAGTCTAAACATTTTCTCCCCACATGCGTCTGAAGGATGTTGGACATCTTTTAATCAATCGAACCTCATTGGGGCCCTCGCCCCACCATATTTGGTCAAAGTTGTTTGACCTAAAACATCAGTAATGATAGTCTTGTCGGCGGGACTTTAAACCACTCGCAATAAAAAGAGATGCAGAAAGCATGTTAGGCCGAAAACCAAAAAAGGGATACCTAAGAAAAAGTAGGGTTGTACCCACTGGGTCCACTCCAAATGGGCCTAGGAAAAATTAGGGAATTACAAGAAAAGACAAAAAGTTTTTGGGGTTTTTGTACAAAACCCTAGAAATAGTCAAACTATGCTCGCTAGATCCCATTGTCCAGGAAAAAGTTAGAGTTTGTTTTCCTGAGTTATGATTAATATTGATTCAGTGAGTTTAAATTTACACAATAATTGTTCTAGTAAGAATCAAAATTTACAGCAACCAACGATTGACATAGATTGTATTCCATTTGAGAAAAAAAGGGGGGAGGACGTCCACATGCTGGGGACTCTCCCTCACAAAATAGAAGAAGAGGGGTAAGAAAAACAGAGTGTACAAGAATGGATCTGATAGTAATAATGGAGCCAGGATTTCTCTCTTTATCAGATCGACAACCATGCGGCGAAGTTTATTGCAAGTCTTATCCAGCACGGCCTTCTCCCTGGTCTCAACTTCGACCACCGAACGAGTATGCTCCACTATTATTTGGAGATCATTGGTCCCTTTCCTGGTGACTTCAAGGCGACCAGTCTTAGTCGACAATTGATACCTCAACATCACTTCTCGTACTTCAAATTCATGCACATCGGAGGATAGGATGACTTCCTGATCTCGAGAGCTCACCTCCTGCGCTATCAGCTGATGGAGCTTTGTCATGGATTCCTCTAGGGCTCGGGTCCCGCAATGAGAGGAATCAAGGTGAGAATGTTTGCGTTCATTAGTGGAGACTTCCTCACGATCCATGACAACGTAGAAAGCGATAAAATGGAACTACCTATAGTCAAAGCCACCTGACCCCAAACCCAGGAAGAGTTTTCAGAGAGATTAGGTTTTAGATTCCATCTCAGATAGAGGAGTTTCATCCACAATCTCACAAATCCGGGGCCAGGACCACCTGCACACTACTCAGTGGTCCATTATGACATAAGGATATTTGGTATCCTCACTAGATAGCATGGGAAAGAAGTCTGGAATTGCGATCAGCACAGACATGTGCACGCTAGAAGAGGGTTCTGAAGCTGGAAGGTCTGAAGCTTCTAACCACAGTTCGGGCTTGGGAATCAAGTTGTTGAGTCTGGTATCAGCTAGTAAAACATTCCGAATTGTCTCATTTGGACCCGAATCCACAGGGTCATCCTCATCCACATCCAAGAAAGTTGGGTCCATCTGAACTCTGGCCGCAGAGGGGCTGGGAGAGGGAAATACCCTGAGTCGCTTTGAATGACGAGCCATCAGTCAGTCCTCCCTCATAGCCGATGAGGAGGGTGTGGTAGGAAGAGACGATACAATGAATCCTGATTTGGGAACCTTCCGTATAGCCTTCCCTAGGAGTCCATCGGGATAATGTTTTACCCACATTCTAGCCTACTCCAAGGATAGGCTGGCAGCCGCTCCTATGCCGGGCAAGAGAATGCTTGTGTCAGATCCTTGACGCATCAGCATCAACCACCATTGACGGAGAGTGGCCAGGTACAGTCCTCGAGCCCGAGGAGGGGAAAGAAAACTTGGAGTTGCATACACCAAAACTGTCAGGAGAAACTATGGGGGCATATAACTCACACAAAGAAACCCAATCAATCCGCGTGGACAAAAAACCATCTCGTAGTAAAATCACTTAAGAACACTACACAAGGCTCCCCCTGCGGTTGTCAACCACAAAGCTGGAAGGAGTGGGGTAGGGAGTGGAAGAAAATGGGTATAAGTCACTCAGAAGCTCGATGATTTCATCAAAATTGAAGGAACTCAAACGAACCCCAGCTATATCGAGTAGGGTAGGCCCAAAGGTAGGAAGCGCGATGACTGTGTTATGACAATACTCATAACAGTGGAAATGAATGGCTATCCAGCCGTATAAAAATTTTAGTGGCCCACTCAAATGGTAGGGTGGGCCGCCCTCTTGCATGTGGCTCAATGGTTCGTAAATACGAGCCAAAGTGGGCACGACCAAGTTCACCGGGTGGCCCTCTGCCAACTGAATTGCCATCATCATGGTACAAGATCTAACGCCCTGGTAGATATCCCAAGAAGGGAATAGAAACCTACTCAAAAACATAGTAAACAGACATGCTAGAATGATCATAGGCGGCACACCGGGGCGCACCTCGTAGCCCCATGGGAGGTAGTCACCTGCTTCCAGAACCGCCCAATAGAAACCTAGAATGGATCGTGACTGTTGAGAAGGATGAGTCCTAGGGCGCTTGTTCTTCGGCACATGACCAATGGTGTTCATAAATAACCCTATAATGGTGCTATAGGGAATAAGAGAGTAGGCACACAAGGCATAACCCAGTGACCGCTCCTCCATAACCAGAAGATCCCTCACCAATGAAGGCACTTGCTCAATGTCATCCCACACATCAGGAGTGGGAAGAAACTCATAATACATATCACTGATGATCGGATGCCCTCCTAAATGGTTGATGTCTCAGAAGATAATGAAAACTTCACTATGGGATAGGTAAAAAGTATTAGTGTGTTAACACCAGCGACTGAGCAGGTCAGGCCGGATCAAAGATGGGGGGGGGGGGTAAACAGCGAACTGGGAGGCCCACACTATGGAGTACAAATTGACTGCTTCCAGTGACTTGGGAGATTCCCATCAATGATGATGGAGCCAGAAGGAACTAGCCCAATCATTTGAGAAAATCCCACCAGAACGAAGATCCCACCTAGGAATCCACCCCGCGTTAGGATCCACTCGTGCAAGGTTAACAATAGAGGGATAATTCTTGAAGACAACTACTTGAGAGAAGTCTTCAGTGAACTGATCACTTTGGGTCCAAACAGAGCCTCTCAAAATGAAAGCGTCTTTTGGATCAGAATCAGAGGTTATCTCCGCCAATGGGGTAAGGTTTTCCTTAATGCACTTTGGTAACACTTCCAAGAAAGGAGATAGAAGACCTGAGAAAGTAGGAGGGTTAGAGACTTCATCTTAAAGACCAAAACCGTAAAGAGGAAGTCAATTTGATAGTGGATAACCCAAGATGTCAGGAGAGAGAAAGCCCTTCAAGACACCATCGTCAGGAATGATGGACCGACTAGGGTCCTCTTTGATTCTCTCTTCTCTACGAATCATAGTTAGACGTCTCCCTGAACCAATTGAAAGAGGTTCAGCAGCTGTCCTGGGTGCACGACGAGGGGGAACCATGTTTTCTCCCTACATTATAAAAACAAGGAAAATGGTTAGACAGAGGAGTCAAGAAACCTTCATGATGGGGACCGCAAGCAGTCCTCAAAATGTGGTTCGCGATGACTGCATCCCATGAACCAACCCTGCGCGGAAGAGGTCCGTGGTTCCCTGGCCCATGGAGCGTTGTCCAGAAATCCATGAACTAGGTTGGTCCGTGGAATCTTAATCCAGGATTTAAATAATTAGATTCGGTAGACTTAAGAAATTTTCATTGTCGGGAAGATTTCAGTCCTCGGATAATCAAAACCACGGAGCGAATTCCTACGCGGCCCGGTGTGACTTACTTTTTTATTAATTAAAAGTGTTAGTTCATGGCTGGAGATTGGTCTGCGGGTGAAGGCGAATGCGAACGAGGAATGGTTTGTGGAAATGGTAGCTGGTTCGCGGAAGAGGCATTTCGTGAAGGAATAAGCACGCGGAGAAAAGCGAGAGAGCTCTGGTTTCGTGAAGAATCCGATAAAAGACAAAGGAAGGGCCCCCATATTTATAGGTGTGGTCCCCTACCAGGTCTACTCCCCTAACACAAACCATCTGAGTTTTAGGACCACTCTGTATCGGAATGGCCTCCTCTTTGTTCCGATCGAACCCCATTCCGATGGGGGGTGTTTGTAGGGTCCCGAAAAAATCGCAAAGGAGAATGGAAAATCCCTTTGAATACATGGTATATTTGACCCATTTCCCCCCCAAAATAATTGGGAATGGTGGGGGGAATACTCAATGGATGGCACAAGATGAACCATTCCACAGACCGGTCCAATGATAACTCTACGCGGCCGGTTCTGCGAAGCACTGCCTCCGCGGACCGCTGTCATTCGTGAAATGGAGGCAGAGATCCTCCATGGGCGTGAAGCAGGATGGGCACCCGACCAGTCCACCATCACAAACCACCCAGCCTTGGACCGCATCGACCTGACCAAGATGCATCCACGGTTGTTCGCGGAATGGAGGCGGAACTCGGCGCGGCCGTGAAGCACTCCCCGAGCTCATTCGGTTCGTGGGGGAGATGCGTTCAATGCCCCCTATGAGTTGCGAATTGACCAAGTAATTCGTAAACCAGGTTTCCGGTCATGGCCCTCCACAGAGGGTTCCATATTACACAAGATATATCTCTTTCCCCACTCTATAAAGGGAGACCGAGGGGAAAGAAGAAAGGGTGTATTTAGAGAGATCAATCAAATTCGGGTGGAAGGATTTTGAAGGAAGGAGCTTAGGATTTCACAAATCATGAAGTTCCAGTGCGCGAACCAGAATAGGTATGAAGCTGTAAGAGAATTAATAAGGAAAAAAAAACTAATAATAACTTGGAGAACTGAAAACGTCAAAGAACAATGAAAAGAAGATAGCAAAACATGGCCCCTCCACAGATGCACTTCTCGGGGACCAGAGAGTTTATGCCCCTTTTCTAATCTGTCGCACCATGTAGCACCCTCCTACGCAAGAGATGCCCCTACCGATGAACCCCTAACCGGCGCCGCCATCAGCTGCCACTTCTCGCATGGATCCCTCCGCATACCACCCTGGTACGTGGGCTAAACCCGAAGCCACGAACCACCCTGGTTCACGGGATTCCCATTAGTCCGTGGACCATCCTGGTTCATGGACGGCCTCTCCAGCCACGTAGCACTGCCCTACATGAAGGGCACCACCACTCATATATGTGTGTGGCCCACTAGATCCTCTGGAGTTCCCATTCACCAAGCCCGATAAAATCCTCCCCATACGGCCTTATCCTCCGCAGCTCCCTCGTTGTCCTATTCATTTGCCTTGAGCCGAGGCCTCCACCAGAGCCACCAAACCCATGTGATGTAACCTTCAGACACATCAGAACGCTGTTTTGAGTTCACATACCCATGGTAAGCATGGGAAAAGGGGCTTCCCTGAACCTTGGGAAGATTCCCGAAGCATTCATGGGTTCACATTCCCATGGTAATGCGGAGTCTGAGCCTGAGAGCCCCCTTTCTGCACCTCCACTTGTTAGGACTGGAGCACTTCTCCCCTCCCCAAGGCGTAGTGGGATACCCATCCGAAGGAAGCCCCCATGTACCTCCATACTTCCCTACAACCATGGCCATGGAAGGGTGAAGTGGGAAAGGGTGCTGTTCCATCCTTATTTGGGGCCAAGTCCCTCTTCCTCTGCGCTTTGTTTCCCTGTGCATCCACCTCAGTGTAAGCCCTGACTTTATGGGCCGCCTCTATGCGTAATCCCCACTCCACTTCCCATGGACACACCTTTCGTTGCGTGATCGTCTAGTCCATACTGCCTCTTTTTTCTCACACTGATCATGAATCACGTGGGCTTAGAGTAAGCATCAACCATGATATCCTCTTATGGGCCTCCCCAATGTGTAAGCCCCAATACATTACTATGGGCTTCCTTAGAGTGTAATACAAAAGCTACTACTATGGGTTGCCTCAGAGCGTAAGCCCCAAGCTAATTTGAACTACGTGGACTTTGATCCCTATCTCATTGGTAGGGTACGTATGAACCCTCCCTGAGGTTCAAGCCCGATCACCATCGGACCCCCAGGTCCACATTCACGTCGGCTCTCTAACACTCTTATTATAACTATGTGGAAATTTATTCTTGTCTCCTAGGCATGGTATGTAGGAAGCCTCCATGAGGTTCAATCCCAACAACTGGACGATCCGACTATCTTCATGTCGGTTAACCGCACCACTCCTAGTGTCACCTCAATGAGTCCAAACTCCTCGGGGTCATTAATCCAAGGAGGGATGGTAAACCTCAGGCATAAATGATTCTGAACCCCTATGTCCAACTGACCATTTCCAACTAGGAGTAATCTCTGGATAATATGCTTGGGGGTAAACCAAAGATTCGCAAACATATGAACATGTCTTAAATCTATAAGAGAGTCCCGGAACAGGAAATAATTCCCCCCAAAAGGGTGTGATGAGTCCGACTTCCCATCCTCTCGACCAATGTGAGTTCTTAAGCGTCGTTGGTCAAACGACCTAGCGAACGCCTACCTTTGGAAAGTAGGTCCACGTATTACTGGATATGGAACCGTTGGGAATTTTGAGGCGGAAAATGGTGCACCTGATATGAGTGATTAAGCAGAACCCAAACTTCTCTAATCAACCTTCAGGTAGCGCACGTTTCCTCCCCACGACCCCATCGTGCTCCATGAGACAGTATATAAAACTTCTTTCAGTTTTCTAGGTAGACTTCATGGACCGTGTTGGGCATTACTAGCTTGGACTTTGGGAAAAATTTTGTGTCACTGCATATCCTTACATTTGGTATTTTTTTAATTTTTTTGTATTTTTTTAATAGTTTTATCTTAATCATATATGTGGGATGAATTTTTTATTTCATTTATATAATGTTCCTGGATATTTTTTGGGATGGATCATCTTATCCTATTATCTTTTTTCCTATAAGAAGGTTTATACATTCCATTTTGTCATATTCTACACCACTAGTACTCGTCGCTACACCAAGGCCTACTGGAGGTTGGAATCAAGCTTCATTATATTCATTTCTTCTTCTTCACAAAGGAGGTTCGTGACACTTTCTCCAGCTTTAGGGATGGTTGTGAAATTGACTTCATCTTGAATAAGGAGGTCATGATAGAATTGTTTCTAAGGATAGAAGTTGAGTGACAGTATTGAGTTTAGAGATAGAAAAAGTGACGATTGAATGGGTTGGTAGTGTAACTATGTCAGGTGATCTTAGTGTGTCACATAGGCTTGGGAAGATCGGCTAGGACATGGGATTGTAGGGCCCCCTTGATCCGATGGAAGTACTATCATCCTACCAAATTACCAAGTGATGCTACACTATTTAAAGGGTAGAGTCCCTAGGAATGATACATGTATCATAATGACTTGTGTTCATATTTGAATTGGTTTTTCTGGGGTAAATATAATAAATTAATGAGTTAAAGTGATTAAAAAATAAAATTCCATACTACTCAGGATTACGAGTTCATTGTTTTCTTATGCAGCTATGGAACCTGTTCATCATCCATATGCGGCGCGGGCTATCGAGGCTTAGTAGGCTGATCTGGTTGATCGTTGGAGTGTTTATCAAGTGGGGGATGATGATATTGGCTGAGAAAATTATGTTCCTTCCAACGAAATAACTTGGGATAGTGCGAGGGTAGTGTTTTAGACATGGATATGAAGTGCCGACTTGAGGATCTAGATATCACCTTCAGTCTGATCTGAGCTCTAATTGGGTGTTTTTTCCCTTGTTAGTGAGTCATATGAGGGTATTTTCATGTAATTGGTTGTTGTCATACCTAGGGAGAGGAAGGCGGTTGATGTTTTGGGGTCCATTTTGAGAAGGAGTTCCAAGAAAAATTCCTTTCTTTGACCATGATTGGTGAGAATAGGGAGGGTTTACCCTCCCTCCGGTAGGGGATTATGTTGGTACGAGAGCTATGATTATGTTTATGTTTCTCCTTCACTTTTTTCCTGATCAATTTCTGGATGTGGAGTCTCATGTGACATGTCTCGAGGAGATTATTAATGTGAGTTTCATGGTCCTTATATCTAGAATGCACTTACGTTGTTTATATTCCCGACATACATAGAGGTCTAGAAGAAGGTGGAGGTGATATAAATGATGAAATCATGAGGAGGTCTAATGTGTGATGGGGGTGACTAGAGTTATTCATGGGGGAAGGCCACCAGAAATAGGTCTCAAACGTCATGGCCTTTAATGATTCAACTAGTGAGGAATCGACCTAAACTGCTTTCTTTTTTACCATCAAACCATCGAACCTTTTCTGTGAACATAGGTCCAATGTGTTTCACTTACAGAGACTATGGGATTCCTCAAAGTTAGTACCCGATGGCCGTTTGAGATCAGTATGACAGTGGGGGTTGGGTACAACTCCCGCATCAGCTATAGTAGTCAGTAGGGCGTTTCAAGTAGTAGAGCCAGCTGGCCCATGCTCCTCAATGGGGAGATAGAGTAGGTAGAGGTTGAACATAGGCTGTTATTAAAGTATATTTAACCATGTGTGGTTGTGGAGGTAGTCTTCAGCAGAGGGGTGGGGGATATGGGCATGGTCAGATACACATGGAAGAGGTAGATGTTCCAGTAGAGCCAGGGATTTTTCAAGGTAAAATTAGTTTGTTCAGTACTTTTTCTTGCGTTTTATTTAATTCTGGAGATTCGTAGTATTTTTCCCCCAATGTATCCCATGATCTGGGATTATATATAGAAAGTATTCTCATTCCCTTGGTGTTGAGTACTCTATTCATATGTCAGACCAACATGTTTGATGTATGCTGAGGATGTAGACTGATTATGGGACTACATGAGTGTTATGGGGATCATTTCTTATAATAGATGCATCCATACAATGTTATTCTTGACATATATTAGTTTTATTATATTCATTCCATTATTGAATTATTATTGAGGAGATTCATGTTTTTTGATGTGGATGGTCGACGTGTAGCTTTCTTTGGAGAGATGAGTTTCCAGTTGGTAGGTCGGCATGTAGAGAATCTTCTTTCCGTGTTGGATGAACTATTAGTAGGATCTGTGGATACTGAGATGGGGGAGGTTCCCAAAGTTTTTGGGGGAGTTTTTGGATGTTTTCCATGAGGAGGATGTGACTCTACCCCCTATATGTGAAATTCAATTTGAGATTGACATGCAAACTGTTGCCTTTCCAATTTCAATAGATCCTTATTGGATGGAACCTTCTGATTTGTGGGAGATGAGGATTTATATTGATTACCCGGTGAATAAGGGATTCATCTATACCATTATGTCATCATGGGGTGCTCCATTTTTTGTTTTCAAAGAAGAAATATGGTGTTCTGAGGTTGTGTATTCACTAGCGGAGGTTAAATCATCTAACCGTCAAGAACCGTTACCCTCTTCCGAGGATAAATGGTCTTTTCAACCTACTGAGAGGAAAAAGTTGGTTTTCTATGATTGATATGTGGTATGGATACCACCGTTTGATGATTATGGTGGGAGATATCCTGAAGGCTTCTTACAGGTGATGGTATGAGAACTTCGAGTTCGTAGCTATGTCTCTCAGTGTTATGAACGCTCCAGCCATGTTCATAGGGCTCATGAACTCTGACTTTTAGGATTTCCTTAACTGATTCGTTATTGTATTCATCGAATACATATTTATCTACTCAAATTCAAAGGATGGGCATATCGAGCATCTATAGACTTTCTTGAAGGTTATTCGATGCCACCAGATCTATGGAAAATCATCCAAGTGAATGTTCTAGATGCAAGAGGTGAATTTCCTTGGGCATGTGGCATCTAGAATGGGTGTAGTAGTGGGCCCTTCAATGGATGAGGTAGTTGTTTCTAAGGATTCCACTAATAAAATTATAGATGTGTTTGCAATATTCTTAGTTTGAAAATATTTTACTGAATATTTGTAACTGATTTCTCTCGACTTGTAGCTCCATTGAAAATGTTGAATAGAACAATGTAGGATTTTTTTTGTGGAGCATGTGGTTCCAGGTAGCATTCAGTAGTCTAAAGGAGAAATTTGTCAGTTCCCCAGTTCTATAGCTTCCAGAGGAAGGGGTGATGTTTGAGGAGTTTTGAGATGTTTACCATCTATGTTTGGGATGTGTGTTAATGAAATAATGGGGAGTGATCTCTTATGGGTCTAGGATGGTTTGTCCCCAAAAACATAACTCTTCCACCCATGATCTGGAGTTGGCAACGGTTGTGTTTGTGCTGAATATGTGACAATATTATCTTAATGGGGAACACATTATGGTCTTTAATGATCACATGAGCATGCGTTATATCTTTCCCCAATGAGATATGAACTTGTGAAAGTATAGGTGGTTAGAGTTTCTTCCAGACTATAATTTTGAGATCTCCTACACCTCTATGAAGGGGAATAGTTTGGTCTACGCTTTGAGACGAAAGTCATAGGAGTAGGTTGTTCAGGAATCTATGGATTCTTGGAAGGTGATAGAGGAGTTGGAATCCCTTCACTTGGATGCATGAATGTATGGAGGGTGAGACTCCTAGATTCATATGACGATGTAGTCTTCCCTGATGCTACAAGTAGAGGAGTATTACTGGGGAGACTCATAGGTAGAGGTGATGTGTGACCACGTTGACCATGATGATGCTTTGGTGGGATGACCGAAGAATAGTCAGAATATTATTTTGTTCTAAGGAAGGCTATTATTTCCAGTAGATATTCACAAGGGATTCCACTGTGATTTTCATATATCATCCTTATCAGTATACATAGGAGTTTCCAAGATGTATTGTGGCTTTAGGGAGCAGTTTTGGAGGCCTGTGGTGAAATGGTTTTAGCGGAGTTTGTTAAGAATTCATTAGTGTTCTAATTGGTGAAGAATGATCACCATTTTTCTAGTGTATTGTTTCGTCCCTTAGATGTCCTCATGTTAATGTGGGATGATTTTTTTTGGATTTCATTACAGGGTTATCCAGAGATCCTGAATGTTGTGCAGAAATCAAGGTAGTGGTGGATAGACTAACAAAACTTTCTCATTACATAGAGATTAAGGAGTCATAAAAATGGATTCCTTTAAAATGAGGTATGTGGATGTGGTTGTGTGGCTTTATGGAGTTCCAAAAACAATTTTCTCATATTGTGATACATGTTTTACCTCCCATGTATGGAGGGCATTACAACATGATTTCGGAACTTAGTAATGCTGGAGCACTAACTTTTACCCTTACATAGATTGGAAAATATATTAGACTATAAAAATACTATAAGATATGTTTTAGGAATGTATCCTGGATTTTGGATGATCTTGGGTGTGATGCTTTCCCTTGGTAGAGTTCACATACAATAATAGGTATCACTCTTCCATTTTCATAGACACATTTGATGTTTTGTATGGAAGGTCATGTCAGTCACCCCTATGATAGACAAGGGATGGGGAGAAAATTTTTCTTGGTCCTGAGGTTGTACTGAGCACAACAGAGAAAGTTCAACTTCTTTATTAGAGTATAAAGATAGCACATGACCGACAGAATTCGTATGCCTATCACTGGAGGATGCCCTTGGATTTCGACGTTGGGGTCCATTTATTCTTGAAGGCTTCCCCTAGAGATTTGTACTTGAGGTTTGAAATATGGAGTAATCTTTCTCTCATGTTCATCAGACCCTTCGAGGTGTTGGGATGATATGGGAAAGTACCATACCAGTTAGCCATGCCACCACATTTGTAAAGTATACTTGATTTATTCCACATCTCTCAGCTCTATCGGTATCTTTATGATGACTCTCATATCATTGACTAGGGAGACTTGGTTATCAAGGGAGAAATGACATACATGGAGTGACCTGTAGATATCCAAGACCATCAGGAGAAGGTTCTTAATGGGTGGAACGTTACACTGGTTTTCATCTAGTGGAGGCATCATGGACTAGAAGAGTGTACTTTGGGGAGATATGTAAAAATGCATTCCTAGTAGCAAGAGTTGTTTCTTGTTGTTCATTGTTATATATTACCTTATAATAGGATGTTTGAGTATTCTTTCTTGTGATATGATTGGTTTCCTTATTCAGTAATATGTGACGACATCCGGACATGTGGAAAAGGGAGGAACTAATTCATTATCGAGAAACATTAATTGACATTTGATTTATCCTATACGGGAGAGTCAGTTCTACCAAGATATGATAGTATCGTGAAATGGATGGAGGAATTCCCTAATTCATTTGTTCCAGACAATATAGTTGTTGTTCGTGTGTGGTGTTTATTTTGGTCGTTTGGGTTAGAATATGTCAGAAGAGGCATTCCTCTATGTTGATGTTTTAATCCATCTTTTGAACAAAATGAAGTGCTTTATCATTGTACACTGAGATCATTATCAGTGTTTCAAGGGTAGTGGGATACTTGAGAGGTATCTAACAGGGTGATTATTGGGAATCTTCTTTCTTCAGGGCATGGTTTTGAATTTTCGAGGGAAAGAACAGTTTGAGAAGTATTTGATGTAATGTAATGGATCTCCCCAGTCCATTGTATTGTTAAAATTTAGTGTTCTAGGTGTTCATTGAGGTCATAATGGATCATTTAAATAGTTTGTCGAAAATCCATCTTTTCCAATGGTGTGTTAGGATCGATGGATGGAGATGGTAGGTTGTGATTGAGTGTCACTGATGGTGACATGTGATAGTGAGTCATAGATGGTGAATTCCAACGGTGACTCACTGACGGTGAGTCATGATGGTGGGTATCCAAGGATGAATCCAAATGCTGACACGTCCAATATTGAGTTGCTGAAAGTATGTCTCCAGTGGTGACTCATGACGGTGACTCGTCCAACGGTGACTCATCCAATGGTGTACCATTCGACAGTGAGTCATCCAATGCTGAGTCGTCCAATAGTGGGTAACCCAACAGTGACTCATCCACCGGTACCTTACACGAGTGACTCATCCATCGATGAATCTTTTCTAACAATTTCTCAAAATATCAGTTTTCTTTAGTTTTACTAGTTTTCCCCCATTGACATTTTATTTGATGTAAAATTAGTTTATGCCAATATTTAAATGGTTTTGATACCGTTTTTATGGATATGGATCATATATTTAATTTTGTAAAAATCTCAGAGACTTCTAAATGGCCAAACTGCATGGTATTAGTTAAGATATGACTTTAATGACTTTTAAAACCTATTCTACCATTGATATATGTTCTGGAATTTTGAAAGTCGAGACTCATTCTCTGTGTGTTTCCCTTTTCTTTTAATATGGGATGTTCTACGGAACATTTATTCCCAATTAGTCATTTTCTGTGTTTTGGTCTTGGATCGTGTTTTCCCTGGATATTTATTCTCCATTCTCACCCTTGTCATGGAACAACAAGGAGGTTCTAATAATCTATTCGTTGATATAGTGATACCTTCTTCTTTAAAAATTTTGTATCATGTGGGGTGGGTGTATGAATGCCTTGTAGTGAATAAAATTGAATCCAAATTTAGTAAATATAATAGAACATGTTTTAAAATATTAAACAGTGTCTGGGGAATATTATGTATGCTTATGATTTATTGTTATTTTGATCCATGTCGTGAATTGTATGGGTTGTATGCCAACAAAAAATCATGGTTGCTGGAAGTATTTTTGTGTGTATATTTTCTGGTTGTGAATCATTTTATTTTATCATACATGGAATATTTTTATATGATAAATTGATTAACCAAGTATATTAGGTTAAATTGATGGATTCCCTTGGATCAAAATTGTTCTCTCATGACCCCTGAATTAAAAATAAAAATATAACAATTGATACCTTATTAAATATTTTATTCCTTGTGTGGTTGTGTGGTAATGTGGTTGATATAATGACTATGTTTTGGGTGGTGTAATAGAATCTTGGGGTGAAATATTTTTTTTTTGTTTGATTTTTGGGTGGATGGGAGCTATTATACAGAAGGGTTGTGTTTGGGTTGTTCAGTTATGTGTTGGTTGGTGTAGATTGGTTATGAAATGAGTTTATTGAGAAGGGTTGCATTGAATTTTTTTGCTAGAAGTGGCTATGAGTTTGCGGTTTTTTGGATTGGTTAATGTATTGGGAAGGATGACAATGATGATGGATTATAAAGTGGGTTAATTTTATTATTGATCTTCTCCCTCTGTGTCAATTTTGTTGTGTAGATTAACATGTAATTTTCTTGGTAGTTTCTTGAGTAGGGATGGAATGAAAAAATGAATTGTTTAATAAATAACGAGAACAAGTTAAATGGATTGGTTGGGGTTATGAAATGAGTTGTGGCATGCTATTTGGTTGTGAATTTAGAGATTGAAAAACCATTGGGAGTATTGTGGGGTTATTTTTGTATGACAACCCATAGGTTGGGATTCATTTTTGGTATTTATATGTAATACATGCATTTTCCTTGTAATTTCTATATACAACCCACAGTAGTTGAGAACTATGTGATGAACACCCCCATTATAATGGGGGAGGGTATCTTTTCCCAATATCATGGTGGGAGTATGGATAATTGGTTATTTGATCATTGCTGCTCCCTATTCAATGCATTGATACACCAATATTATCCATGACGGTTGTGGTGTGGTTCAAAAGCCTCAGGTGTCTATGGTCAGGTTGTGCTTTCCTAGTTTTTTTTAGGATGATATGTATTGTTCTTTACTAAGTGTTTTTAAGATGAAATGTGTTGTGATTTACAAGTTGTCTTTGATATGAGGTGTGGTTGTGTCCCTGGTGCTTATGGGTGGGATATGATGTGGTATGTGGCCCAAGTTTCTATGGGTGGGATGTGATCATCATTGTTTTCCCATATTATAGGACTAGTTATGGGGTCGATGTGTCTTTGGGTAGGATATGATGTGGTTCGTGTGGCCCAGGTGTGTGTGGGTAGGTAGTGGTGTGTAGCTTGTGTAAGGAGTATGAGAACCATGATAATTTCTATTTGGGTATGATTAGGTAATATGTGGGAAGTGGTGCAAGGTACCTAGATCATTTATGTGCTTACCATATTACTTTATTTAACTTGTTTTATCTGGTGAGCATTCCTTGGTGATATTGGGGTGGCTGGTATACATCGATAGGTGTTGTTACATTTTGTTTCTTTCTCCATGGAGAATTAGTTTATTTCCTCCACAAGTGCAAGAGATCCTTTGGTTTTTCCTAATGAGTATACCTGTTTTCTCACCCTATTTATATAAAACTACTTTCACATTTCCAAGAGGACTACATGGATTGTGTTGGGAATTACTAACTCATAATTCTGTGAAACTACTGTGTCACTGCTTAGCCTAACTTTTGGTGCATATTTTTTGGAGTTCTATTTTATTTTTGTAACACTTTAATTTTAAAAATGCATTTGGGATGGATTTTGGATTTATTATATATACAGTTCTTGTAATTATTTTTTGGATTCACCATCTTGTCACCTAATATTGTTTCCTATAAAAAGGTAATTGCCTTCAATTTGTGAGGTTCTACTACCTTGGTTATGGTTTCCACCCCAAGGCCTACTGGAGGTGGGGCTCAAGGGTCATTATCTAATTTCATTCATCTTGAAGAATGAGGGTCCAAATACTTTCTCCACCTTGTAGGAGGGTTTTGACACTTACTTCATCTTGAATAATGGGGGTCGTGACAATTTATTTATCAACTTCTAAATTCTGCTGAGAACTTCTTCTCTATAATATAGAGAATTCAGATTTTCTATAATAAAGTTAATAGTCATTACCATGTCCTTATATTGAAAAATACTCAAGATTTATTATAATGTATAAAATCCAAAATGAGTGTTCTAAAGGGGTCATATAGTTTGGGATTCTAGGAGAATCATTATAAATTGTGATAGTAGAGAAATATAATTAGGCATCTTTTATCTAACTATAAATGTGTAAATGAGTGGATTATTCATCAATATTTTTATATATTTCAAGGAGAATATCTACAAAATAATAATATAAATATTCATGGTTCCTCAAATATATCATTTGTAATGTCATTAGGAATGTGGAGTGATTAATCTGGAGTATCTTGATATGTTTTTTATTATCAAAATATTTCATACATTGGTATTTGAATTAGTTATAAAAATTTACATGTTATTCTAGAAGGATGGAATGACTTCTCATTATGTTATTTGAGAAAATATTACCTATGGGTGGAATAATTAATATACCCCAAGATTATTCAATATCTGTCAAATGCTTCTCAAATACTGTCATTGTCAGAAGTATCATTAATAGAGAATGAACCAGCCTGTTTTTAAATAATCTATACCTTTCCTAAGGAATTTTTGAATGGAGACGGGTCGTATTTGGTAATTTCAACCCCAATAAGGCATGATAAGTGGATATAAATAGGATTTATTAATTATTTTTTTCACTATAATTCCTACAATGGTATATTTAATCATCAACAAATGAGAGGGGATTATATGTGATAAAATATAGTTTTTTAGTACAATGAGATAGGTGGGAAATATATCACTGACCAGAATATATAATGGATCTAATGTAGTACCATTTATCTAGTCTCATTTCAGGGTCCCCTATTCAATGTCATTAAGATATATTATTATTAAAAACACTAACTTAGATCATTATGCATAAGATTTAAAGAATAAAACAAATAATTTAATTCACTTTCCCTATAAAAATATATGGGAATGAGGCCATAAGTATTATTTAAATCGCTATATTTAGTATCATTATTTTCTTGAATCATGGATCTTTCAAATGAGAGGTTGTGGGATAATATATATATTTCACAACTCTAGTGTTTGATTAATAATCTAATTAAATTATGGTAGTTCATCATTGTAATATCTTATTAAAATAACCTTTCAATCAAGGTAGTGGATATCTAATGAAATTTTTTGATATAGGGAAGAAATCTAATGTTGTGGTGTGAAAAAAAACATGGTAATGACCTATATAGTGGTTTATTGTTTTATAAACATTTGTAAAATTACTAGAAGATGACTTCTTCTTCAAAAGGAGTACCTATCAGCATGTGGGGTATATATTCATTGGGGTAGAACCTCTGTAGTTGTTGTTGATTCATTATGGGGTGGACATTTATAATGAATTTCAACTTTATTATAGGGGAATATTTTGGATTTATGGATCACTTTTGAGAGATAAGTCATCTAGTTAGGTGACCAAATCAAGAGGAGGGGGAACATGGGCCAATAAGGACTTTTGAGAATGAAATATTCCAAGGTAATTATTAAATAATGTATTATACTTTAGGGGTCTCAAAATTAATGAAGAGACTATATTTATGATGGGTGTTAGGGGATACTTTTTCCTAAAAGGACTCGTTTCATGATGTACAGTCTTGGATATCTTGGGTAGGAATCCCATGAAAAAATAATAAAACAACTAGGATTGAATATTGGTGTAAATTGCCATAGTCATTAGGATTCACCAAAAAACACAATTTACTTGAGTTGGATATAATGTACATCCTAAAATTTAAAATATGGATGGAAATCATAAATTAATTTGGAAAAGAGACTATGAAAATAGATTGTGATGAAGATAAGGTCTACATTCCTCCCATTGTCTTTCCACAATAGGGATAATATTAATTGGAAACATTCCTCCAAACCTTCCCGATTGACCAAGAAATCCAGTATCATACAATATATCTCACAACACCATGATTTTTATAACTATGTGGGATTACCACATGTGTTCTTTGGAAGATGATATAACATAAAGAACTTATAATTAACCTAAATAGAAAATGGGTGATTGCATAAGGAATATCATAGAATCATCCATCATTTAGATTTATATTAAAATGTAAAATTATTTAAAATAAAAATATATAGCATATGAAATGGTGACCTTTTCATGAATTTTCATTAACATTAATAGAATAAAAGAGCTCTCGTACTGGGGTCACCGTTTCTTATTATAATGGATTTAAACAAACATTGTATAAAATTCCAATCAATATCGATTTTATGTGTTGTTTAGAAATCCCAAAAATGATCTTATTTTATAGTTTAGTGTATAAATTTAAGAGTATTCATGAAATCATTTTTAGATCCATCCAAATGGACATTGGATAATTACATTTATAACTATTTTAGTGGAAATAATACTATCGATTTAAGGATAGGGTGACATTTTGGCACATATATTTTTACCTAAAATAAAACCATTATATATAATCTAATTGATTCATATTTTGATTTTTATATAAATATGATTACAGAAGAACAATTTTGATTCCATGAAAGAAGGATCTTTATAATTTGAATCACTATAAGGTGTAATTTATAAAGATAACATTTTAATAATTTTTAAAATGTATATAAGTAATTTAATACCTCCAAAATTAATCAATTTGGTATTATTTTCATCATTTTTGGACATTTGGTGTGTTGTGATCTAAATTTTTTAAATTTCTTAATTCTATATTTTTAAAATATTTTTATTTATTTTTTATTTAAACCAAAACTTTTAAAATATTGATCGAATTTGAATGATTATTTTTCTTAATATTCTATGATTCATAGGATTCTACTGCCTCGTCTTTTCCAAGATATAAATAAAAAACCCAAATCACTAAAAAATCAATCCATTTTAATAATATTTCTTACAGATAGAATGGGAATATCCTAAAAAAATAAGGCATAACATAGGATAAATACCTAAAATTAAGTATAATCCAAATACATTTAAAAGATGAATCACTGTAGAGTTTTAATATTTAATTTAACGGATATATACTCTCACTATTGTGTCCATTGGACATTCTAAAACTAATGATGATTAGGGGAATCTTAATCCATAAAAAGTATGAATCATTAATTATGTCATAACATATTTTATATGATTATAATGAAATTTTAATTTAGAGGATCTATATAAAATCCAATTTCAAGCAACCTATAAAAAGGATCCTTGGTAATTTTTGACTATATAGTGGGCAGAATAGTAGAAATCATTTGAAGAAAAGGGTGATGTTCATGTGTGTTGTGATTTTCCACCATGACATTGAACTGCAACTAATTTATATGATATTATAAAAAAATACCATCATTTTATAGGATACGAGCTCATCACATGGTGGAGTTTAGGAATTCAGTAGATGAAATGGCATATGTTGGTGTAAGGTCCTAGGATATGTCATAATTTTGATCAAGGTGTGCCATAAATATTGATTACAGGTGGAGGAAGAATTCATATTGCTAAAGCTATTCAAAATTTCAAACATGTAAATAAAAGTATAGAAATTAATTCATGATATCTTATAATTTAATTTTATAACTAAATTTAAACACTAACAAGGTTAATGATCTAACCCACAATCAAAACCACAAAGGACATGTTATTTCTTAACAAATTAGATTCTATCATTGCATTCTAGTTTTATTTTTGGAAATTATATTATCATTACATTCCATTTTTTGTAAAAAAACAAGTAGTATATTTTATTTATATTATGTACGTAAGAAACTAAGAAAGGTCCTCATGTAAGATGGCCCTAGTCAACCTCTGTTCTACATCTGGCGACAAACTTTTTTATTCCCTTCAACTAGAATGTGTCAAAACTGGTTCTATTTCTAGGTATATAATAAGTGTTTTCATATCCTTTTCTATTTTCTGAATTTATATATATATTAATTACCTTAAAAAAATTCGTTTTCTAAGTTGTTATCAACTGATTACTTTTATACATGGAAAAATTGGACAAAGGTTAAGGAAAACAAATACAATATACTTATGAGGCCCTCCAATGATAGGATGGTGATCTTATGATAATGGTTCAAAATAAGTAAAGAGGCATCGAGTGTGGCATATCACTTCAATATTAGATGAACACTATCAATGAACATTAAGAGGACTTACAAATATTCATGTAGAAGAATGAAGTTCCACTTAAGTTGAAAAAGTTTACTAAAAACATCAACAAGGTTTAGAACCAAATTGATGAATATTAATATCCTAAAAACATAAATTAGATGATTTTAGATTTCCATGACAATATATAGTGAATTCATAATGAGGTAGAGTTTCATATTGAGCTATCTTTGGGAGATCAATAGGATCTGGATAAGTTTTTGAATAAGGGTGAGGTCAAATCGATCTCCCTGATCCATAAAAATTAGAATATCTAGTTTCATTGCATGTCACTATATCCATGGAATATGAAAAATCTATCCAAATGGTATAATTTTATGAATATATGGATGATATCAAATACCTGCCTCCATCTACTAGGATCCAACATCAAGAGGCACATACAACTGAAGAAGTGATTGAACCTGAACCAACTTAGGGATATTATCTTTGTTTCCACTCATTATTTTCTTGTTTTATTCAATATTATTTGATTATCAATCCTTAATATTTTTATTTTTTAATTTATTCAGTTATTTCCATTAATTATATTAAGAATACAAAACTAGACCTTTACCTGTTGAGGAACACATAAATGTCATTAATTTCAATGAACAAACTTTTAAGGAGGCCCATGAAGAGACCCAAGCATCTGAGCCTAATAGAATCAGTAAAAATTATACTTACACTAAAATTGGGATTATAATTAACATTATTCATGTTTATATTATTTATAATTAAAAATAAACTCTAACACTACTATTTAAATTCCAATTCATGAAATGCACATTGAATAAGAAATGAAAAATAAAGAGAAGGTTTTACAAGTAGAATCGAAGGAAGAGGATGACCCATACATGACCCTCTCCCTTCCATGCATGTTGTGCATACTTTTTATGGGTGGGGGTCTATTATAATCCAACCAAGGATAATTACTCTCTATTAATAAAGAATCATAAGATTGTAAAATCCACATGTTTTGGTTCAAATAAAATCAGCCTCATCCCCATAAAACATTTGATAATAGCTACTACTCCTTTATGGAGGTAGAAAACATTCATGGACCACATTCAAGATTATACTAATATTGATCTCTTCACTTTAATTCTTGTATTTCAATTGTTGTCTTATGAATTAGGTTAATATGAAACCCCACTACCTCCTATATTATTGAGCATAAATGAAATGATCTGTATGATTAATTGATCAATTTTATTTAATAGGTTCATGATGGATCAATGAATCCCTAATTAGTTGGTAAAAATGATTAAATAATTACTTTGAAATGGGTTTCACATTTAATGTTTATGATTAAAAACATACTACATTTTTTATTAATATTATATTTTAATCTTTAAACTAAAAAGTTTTATTCCAATGCTTGGATTTATACATTAAATAAATTATCTTAGAATTATGAGTTTATTAGAATTCATGTGATTCTATGTTTTAGAATTAAATGTTAATTACATTTAATTATCAAATTAGAGAATTAGATACTTAAATTGAAACATTGATATTAAGATTAGGACTCACGATTTAATGGAATTAATTGATTAATGTAAATGAAGTTTCCAATATATTTTTCATCATTTGAATATATGAAATCCATGAAAAATAATTTTTTATTATTAATCATTCCTTGAGTGATTTTCCACTATCAAATGTCTCATTCTCAAGAGGATTTCTAGGCTAGGTACTAACTATTTATTCTTCAGCATATTTCCAGAGGGATCATGGGACATTTCAAATACCATAACTTACATTTGAACCTATCAAAGCTTTCATTCTGAAAAAAACATTTAAAATGATTGAGGCATATTTTTGAAAGTCAATTTACTTAAAATACCACATATACCTGAACCCTTACTTAAAACATAGAAACCATGAATTCTTTTGTTAGTAATGAGCCATGATTAAATCCATTTTTTTCTATTGCTTCCCTACTCTTATTTATTTTAAGGATATTTTAATTTTTATGTGGGGGTAAATGGAATCACGAAGAGAGTGTTTATTTTCACTATAATGAAAACGTTTGGGGTTGATAAATATTTGAGTAAGGAAAGAAATTCATATTAACTGCACTCTTTATTATTTTTATCTTCTTAAGAAAAAGTGAAAATGACAAAAAAACCCAAAATAAAAACAATGGGGTGTTAATTAAAATAATAAAAATCAATATTACTAGACCAAATATTTCTACCACATCTATTAAAGTGGTGTGTGAGGTTTAACTTATTCTTAACATTCTATGAAATAAATGATGAAAAAATTCTTTGAAAAAAAAGTATAAAACTAAAAAATATATATTCAATATGGTTTAAAAATAATTGATTATGCTTAATTTTATCATGATCTTTACTTTGAACTTTAGGGGGAGTTTGAGTTTCTAATTTTTCGAGGATAATGTCATTACACTTTTACTTCAAATATCATGTACTTTAATTAATAAATAAACCACATCCTTGAGGCTTAATTTTTAAAACATCAATTCCATCCATCCTTATGCCTCAGAGTCATTTAAACCGTTAATGAAATTCCACTTGTATTTATGCGGTGTTAGTATGAAAAAAGTGATGAAAATTATTCAATTACAAGCCTATGGATAAGGGTCATGTTATCATGGTATCAACATAACACTACTCAAATTTTATCATGATTTATGAGAGAAAATAATCAATTGTGAGGAAGATTATGATTTGGAGTATTTAATAATTACGAATTGGGGAACATAAATAAAATAAATGGAGAAGTTCCATTAATTTTAAAAAAGGAAATGTAAAAATATTTAATTTATTGATTCATTTAAAATTGATTAAATATATGGAATTTTTTGTTTATTTTGTAAAAATTTATTTGAATCTGAAAATTATTTTATATTTACTCATTACAATTTGAATATTAGTAACATAGGTTCCATAAATATTTATTGTTGAGATAATATTCTTGAAACAAACAATGGTTTTTGTGTGGGTGAATAATAAATATATAATTTTAACCACTATTAATGTTTATTTAAAATAAATATCCCTAACAATTTATCATATTGGTATTATTTGAAACATTTTTGGATTTTGGGCCTGTTTTTGGGATAAAATGTGAGAATTTATTAATTGAGTAATTTTAATAAATTCTATCCCTTTGGTATTTTGGTAATAAATTTTAAAATAAATATATAAATGGATGGATTAATTTTTTGTAGGATTTATGGACTCATGTTCATCAACTTTCCCTTCTTGAACCGTCTCTAATTTTGTCACCTAGTGGCCCAAAAGAATCAATCATGTTGAACAATCTTTATCACCGACAGAATGGACCTTAGCAATGTAAAAGAGTTATACCTACGGATAAATACCTCCAGTTAAATATATACCAAATTTAATTTAATGGGGACATGATTTATAATTATAAAATTTAATTTTAAATATATATCATCTCATTAATGTAACAATTAGATGTGCAAAAAGAACAATGGATATAGGGAATCCTCAGCCAGAAAAAGTGTGACAAATTAATTTTTTCCTAACTTATTGTATACATATCCAAATAAAATACAATTTTTTGGATGTATATAAAATTAAATTCCACACAACCTATAAGAAAGACTATGTTGATCATTATCCATATGGTTAGAAGAACAAAGGCTTAATTTTGGAGGAATAATTTTGGAGGGGAAGCCATGCACTCATCAGTTTTATTAATTTCTTTATTCCTTTACATTAGTTTTATGTTAAATGAAATTTTAATTATGTTTATTTTAAATAAAATATAATTCATTCATTATTTTTACTTTTATGACTTCTTCAACAAACTCTTCTAATTCTTCTTCATCTTCCCCTCCTTTTTCCTTTTTCTTCTTATTCATCTATTATTGTTTTGTGATTTCATGTTTGTGTTTTTCTTCTAATAATTTTATCATTCTCATTATTTATATTAATTTTCAATTCTTCTATTATTATTTTATTTCATAGTGATACAATACACTAAAAAGTATTGGTTAACTCAAGGATTGGCCAGGGGAGGTATGTGGTGTTCCCAATTCAATCTGTACTTAAATTGTGATGTTTTTTTTATTTTTGTGGTGATAATGGATGATGTGAATGATTATAGGGATTTTCCACCAAGACACAAAATTGAACCCAATATCTATATCATTAGTAAAAAAATTCTCCCCCCTCTATTGGAATCAATATAATCATATGATGGAGTTGATCCATTCAGCAGATGAAATGTCTTACAATGGAGCTAGGTCATGGGATATATCACACTCTTGATTGAGGTGTTCCAAAAACCCATATTACAAGAGTAGTTAGAATTGATATTTGATGAAGGAATTAAATATTTGTCATCAATGAATAAAATTATACAAATTCAAGGATGATGTATCAGAATAGAATTACCAAACTAAATTTGAACACAAACAAAGAGATTGATGGAACCCACAAACAAAACCCCAAAGGTCATGCTGTTTCTTCAATAATTATATTCTATCATGTCAACATAATTTAATTTTAATTATTTAATTTATCTTTTCATTCCCTTATTCTTAATATATTACAAACAACCAAAAATAAGTAGTTTATGTTAACTAGATTATTTTTTTAAACATCAAAGACAGCTCCTCAAGTGAGACAACCCTGGTCAGCCTTTGTGCTGTAGTAAAAAAATTAAATTTTATTTTTCTAGGACTTACAATAGGAATTCATTTCGAACTCCAATATTCTAATTAATTTTTAAAAATATTAAATTGTCTAAAAATATATAGAAAGTCAAAAATTAACTTATAATATACATAATGGGATCATAGGGGTCTAAAATATCAAGGGAATATTTAGAATTTCATTTTAAAGATAAATTCCATCCAAATACATTAATGGTTTCTTTGGTGTTAAAAGGTGCATAATTATTGTGAGGGATACTTTGGGTCTGTAATATATAAAATAAAGAAATATATGGTTTAAAATATTGTTGGATTATTGTGAATGTTATTTTTACTTTTAACTGCATCATAAAAGGCTCCACATGACTTAAAATCATATGATAGAATAATGAAATTTACATTAAATAGAAGCAACAAGGTAAAATATGGTTTAAAATAAAATGAGAGGTTGGTGAAGGTTTCTCTGATGTTTTAAATGACTAAAATGATCTTTATGGTTTAAAACATCAATGTATAATTCTTATGGTAATAGTAGAGATCAAATCCATCTAATAATGCATTCTATAGTAAAAAATAACACTATATAATTATTGATGAAACATTAGAGTTTATGTTCATTAAATAAAGTACTTTTTTTAAGATCCTATATGATATTTTTTAAGGCCAAGGTTGAGTTAGAAACTATTCACAAAGGAAATAAGTCATCCTTTAGAGAGTACTATAGATGATTATCTACCTTTGGGGAGAGTTTTGGGAATTAAAATGTTGTGTTTTGGGAAATAACTTATGATATTATGCGAGGAGATTGATAAAGAATCTATTATGATGAGATTCAATATTATATATCCTTCCTACAAATAGTTATTAACATGATTCAAATGTAATGTGGATTGAATGTGTCTATCTATATTTTAAATCAATGTAAAAAGGAATAACACTCATTGGTAAACTCCATGCACATGTAATCCATATATTACTATAATTTATTTATGTTTAATTTCATGTTATATACGAATAATACTATTTACTACTAAGTGAATATTAATATTTCACACTTTATATAAAGGGTGTATCATTGGTGAGAGTTTTCACGCACACTATGAAAATATTTTATTATTTTTCACTAAGTGCATCATGGGTGGAGGATGAACTTGGTCTTCTATCTAGAAGAGTCTTTATGATCAATAAACATATATGTTTATTATATATTTTTTTACATATTTGAGTTTTTTTAATTTTCATTTTTTGGATGTTTAGGAAAATGAATCCATGGAAAAAATTGATTTCATAAAAAAATGAAGCTTGTATGAAATCATTTAAAAAACAACATTACAAAAGCTAATAAATATAATCTTGTTCTTTTTTATTTATTTATCATTATACCTTATTTTTACATATATTTAATTATGACCCCCTAAACATTTCTTCCCTCAAAAAATATGAAAATCAAGATGATGACAATTATTTAAAGAAATAATCCATAAGTTGACTTCAAGAGTTCCTTTCATGGAACCGTAATTTGATTTTGTTATTTAAGAAAAATTATTTTTTATAAAATTTTGGAACAATAACCACCTTTAAAATTATAATTATTTGAGTTTCGGTATTATATTTTCCCCTTAAAACTATATCCCATGTTGCATAAAGAATTTTAGTAATGTTTCAATATCATGGTTCAATCAAACATAACCTCACATGTTAGTTCATATCAATTTATTTTCATAAAAATTACATTCAATTAATAATTCATATTTTCAGAATTACATTGTGTTTTTGAATTAAAAATTAATAAGTTAATAATGTATGAAATAGATCAAATATGAACGATAACTACTATTACTTAGTTAGAGTAATTATAATGGAAACATTTCAGTAAGAAACAATTTGAAAGGGTAAAAATGAATCAAATATTCACTATTTTATTCCATTCTAAAGAGGAAAATAGAAATGAAATATAATTTATAATTAGAACAAAAAATTATTTATAGGACATTGATATTGAAATAGTGAAAAGAAACAATGGAATATTGAAGAATAATTCAAAATCTTTTGGAATAGATCATTATATGAAAATTTTCATTATCTGTATTGATTAAAAAACTATTATAGAAATTATGTAACTGGTCCTAACTATATAATTAATTTAAATTACCTATAAAATTTAAAAAAATTAAATAGTGGATATGAGGATAGGGCTATAAATGTATTAAAAAGGAAAATAAAAAATTAATCCAAAATGAATCCCTATTTATTTTTTTCATCTTTCATAATAAAAAATAATGAAAATAATGTGAAACTAATTAAATTAAATATTTACAATATAATTATATAACATTTTATAATGTTTTTGAAAAATAAGATCACTGATAAATTTTGTATGGTCTGATAATTGAAGTGATTCCCAATCTATTGATTTCAAAATACTATTATGTTATGGGATAATTATCATCTTTTTAAACTATGATCCACCTCAAGGTATTTAGATAAAATATTTATAAAATCATTTTTATAATGATTTCAATTAATTTCAATTTAAAATTCCACAAAAATAAAAGAAGAAAATAAAAAAAAGAAAGTGTAGTGGAACAAAAATATTGTAATTTTCATGAAATTTAAAACATTATTAATCTTATTGAAATTTTTTGTTAAATAACAAATTAAATCTCAATATAAGATTATTAAATAAATTATTATAAAGTAATATTCAATAAATACGTGTTATAAACTTCCCCACACTTACCGTTTCCACTATAAGGAATTAAATACCTAAAATAAAAATAAAATAAAAAAACTAATAATGAAATAATTAAAAAATATTTTACCAAATAGAATTCATCATGTATCATTTATAAAATAAAAATTTATTTTATTTTATTTTTAACATTTCAATTTTGTTCAACCTCAAAAACCCATCCACAACCTAGTCAAAACTTACCTCACATGGTAATTCTAGTCACTTATTCACTCAAGTGAAATTAAATATAGAGTTGTGCAAATACCTCTAGAATTTTCTCCTAATAATAGGCATGAAATGATTCTCAAATATCAACCCCATAAAGAAAAACATCATAATCAATTCTGAGGACCTCACAATATTTCTCAAACTACACTAAGGTTGAGGTTATGTTTCTAATTATATGAAATAAAATCCATCTCATTAATAATGTTGAATCATAAGAAAGTTTCATGATGATCTACAAAAATTTCAATGAACCATCCTCTACTAAATATGATATTACCCACCTTATCCAACTTAAATAAAATGATTATATATTTACATATATGAATATATGTATAATGAATCATACACCATTTAATTTTTTCCCTTTATCTTTTTTTATTTTTTGAATGTTTCATTTGGAGAGAATCTCACAATCAACTCTAATTCCTTGTTTGGTATCTTCATGATACTAATTATAGTAGTTTTTACGTGATCAAAGAATAATGCAGAGTGGTTTTTGACATTCCTTAGACACAACCCATTTTTTTATTTTTTATTTAATCATTATTATTTTCTATGTTGTTATTTTTATTTAATGAGGGATAATATAAAACAATGATAAAATGAATAAAAATAGTTTGAAAATAAAATAAAATTAAAATTTTCCCAATAAAAATTAATTTTTTAAAAAAAAATCATAAATAATTTAAAATTTTTCCAAATAAATACAATAAAAAAATGAATAATGAAAAATCAATTAAGATTAGTGTTCCTAAAAAGGAAAAACCCAAATAATATTCATAGAGAAATACTAATAAAATGTATTCAAAATGTAATCTCATCCCCTACAATTAAAATGATTCATTATCCATAATGTATCCCTAAAAATTATGTATTAAAATGATATACTGAATTTATATTAGTAAAATGATAAAAAAGAGAGAGGATAAGGGACATAATCTTGTCCTCACGTGATGATGGGATCATTAAATATGATGAGGTCAATTTTATGTATATGGAATATAATGTATTACTTTAATTTTTGTCGATCGACTATTAATGTCCTTCTCATTGAATCATGTCTCATATCCACTACACCATAATGAAAAAAATGAGATATGACATAAGGTCCTAACCATATATAGTAAAACTTAGCTATCATTAACTTTTGTAATCAACTATAGAGAAAGACTTTGTATCCAATATTAAACAGACTTTTTTATTATCTTATAAGTGGATGCTTTTGACATTTCATTAAGAAACCTTGAGTGTTCACATGAAGAAAATCAAATTTCCTCAAGCACTTGATGTTGTAGATTATTTTTTGTTTTCATCATGGACTAAATTATTGTTACAATTCATTTTATAAAAAAATGTCTTATTCTTGACCTCCATGAGAAGATAGAATGATTTTCCAAAAATATCCTGTATAGGAATTGGCTAATTAGTTTCTTAAATGTTTTCATATAACCGCGTAATGCCTCAACTACGTTCATTGCCTAATCAATTTTATTTAGATTTATTTGTTTCTAAAAAATATGATTTGACTCTTGATTCAAGACATTTTCAATCAATATTTTATGGTTTTAATATGTTTCTATTATTGTATCACCTCATACTTTTGAAGGTGGGAAATTGAATAACATTTTTTGAAGTGTGACTACTCAAAAAAATTACAATTTTACGAGTGTTTTTGTTCACACTCTAAAATTATTTACGTTATTTTACTATGTGTAGCACATAAGATGACCTAGGTAGTCGATCTTGAAAAGATATACTGATCACTCCATATTTCAGTTTACATTATTTTATTTTTTCTATATGATTTTTTAAAATAATGGGTTTTCATTTTTCAATGAAAATGCATGTAAGGATAAAAAATAAATGTCTTCCTAACAAAATGAAATTTTTTTGAATGAAATTACTTTTAAAAAAATATAATGATACTATGTAATCATTATAATGTACTTATTAACTAATAATTAATCATTATAACTCATAATAAAATCCATTTAACTATTATCCATTAATCTTATAAACACCTTAAACGTATGGAAAATTACCTGGCCATAATTATAAGAACATACGAGCCATAGGTTGTCTTTGGGAATTTAAATAAGGGAACCCTGCTTTGATTTTAGTATAAAATTAAATATATGGTTTGTATAAAATTCAAGATGAATATATACCCTGTAAATTAGAATTATTAAATTTTTTAAGCTATAATTTAGCCCTATAATTATATCCCATGTTGAATAGATCAGGTTGTTAAAATTTCACTATAATTATTCACACAAACTCAACCTCTCATGTTCATTCTTGTTAACCAAAATTGATAAATATGAAAGGAAAATTTATTATTCATATTTTATTAAATATATTTATTTCATGTAATACTAATAAATTTTTAATTTATATGGGAATTAGAATCCTAAGAAATGGAACTACTCTTCCATATGTAGAGTTGTCATCCTGGAACATATTTTTTAAGTAAATGTTTTGAAAGGGAAAACCTCAATCCCATATCAACACATAGATTCCATATAAAATAATTAAATATAAAATAAAATGAGTTTAAGAAAATTTTATTTATTTATCTGGAATTGAGATTACCATAATGATAACTAATGAAATGAATATATAATAAGAATGTAAAAACCTTTTCGAAATGTTCTTTGAACAAATTCCACCCTACTCCTTTTTTGTTAGAGAAGGGGAATAAAACAACTATATTATATAATCACTACCTTATACATGATCAAAACCCTATAAAGGTGAAAAATAAAATTTAATACAGTAAAGTGGAGTCTAGGGTTGTGAATGTTTTAATAAAATAAATGTTGAAAATATTTTCAAACAAATACCTAGTTTAATCTTTTAAATTGATAATAAAAAATACTGACCAAAGTGTTTCTACCATTAAATGAAATCTCTATTTTATATTCCTATAACTCTATTTAAACTTTTATACCAATATATCCATGGTCAAAATTGTTATGTCCTAATCATTGAAGTGATGTTTAGTTTTTCAAATCTAGTCTGATATTATATTCACGGCCTATTATCTCCATAGAAAATTATAACTAATCTCAAGTTTTTCAAATAAAATATTTATAAAAAAATGTGTACAATTAATTTATAAAATTCAAATAAAAATTTTACATGAATATAATATCATAAAAAATATTAAAAATTGTAATTTAATTGGAAAAATTATCATTTCTATGTTTTTAAAATTCAATATCTTATAAGAAATTCAAATTAAATAATTAATTAAAAATTAATAATGTAGAATTAAATAAATTATTATAAATAACATAGTGTATAAAACCATGGTTTATCAATTACACCACACTTACCTGTATGAACACCTATTCAATAATTATCTGATATCCCTATCAAGTTAATATAAAAAAATAATCAAATAATTTCCAAGATAATTAACAAAATAGAATTAATCCTGTCATATTTTTGAAAAAATTAAATTCATTTTCACATTTATATTTCTTCAACCTCAAAATCCAATCCATTACCCACTAATTAAAAATTCACATAGAAATTTAATCCATTTATTCACTAGAAAATAATATAAATTATTTCCTAGTCATTATGTATGTTTCATTAACCCTAACCTTTCAATAAATCTAAAATATCCATTCCTTAAGGGAATAGAATCAACGTCAATCATGACAACTTTGAATAAGGCACAAATGATTCTGAATCTGAGGGTAGGTATGTAATTATGTGAAATAAAAATAAATTTCACAAATAAGGTTAACTCTTAATCACATTAAAATATGATCAATAAAACAATTTCAATGAAATATATTATTCCAAATATATAATTTAGCACTTTCCCCAACTCAAAGAAAAAGATAACAAATATAGAAATAAGTACAATGAATGATAACAGATTATTTTATCCCTCTTTTCATATATATATATATATATATATATTGATGTTATTCCATATAAAAAATTTGCACTCATCACCCAAAACTTGTTTTATATCATTGAGATATAAATTTTAATAGTTGCATCATGATGAAGGGATATGTAAGAGTGGCATTTAAAATAAACAATACAATTTTTTATTTTCTTTTTTTATGGATAAAAACAAAATGTAATTTTAAATATAAAATTATCCTCGATATAATACCTAGAGAAAACTCCCCCACACTTCTTCCTCAATTTATGGAATCCTCATACAACATATAAAAACTCTCCCATAATCATAATCCATTGAATATCAAGAAAATCACTAATAGTAAGGTACTAAGGGTAAAATAATCTTTTAATGTGGATTTTAATATTTAAGCCATACATGGATTCTACATGTAAAAATAATGATACAAATACGAATATGTGACTTATGGATTATGAATTATGAACCAAATATTACTTATTCATAAAAATGTGACATTTCAAAATATAGTTTTCCATGGAAAAATGAATGTTAATATAAAAAAAAACATGCTCATGTGTCTGTCAATAAATTGGTATTAAAAATCCTAAAATAATTTCGTTTAGTATACCTCAAAGAATGAGAAAACTTAATTTGATATAGTTTTTCATTCATATGGATTTAAAAAATTTATCAAATGCATAAAATGTTTCTTAAAATAATATTTGTGAAAATTTATCCACATAAAAAAATTTAAAATATATTTTGCTCAATAATAAATTAAATTTTCGCAAAATAAATTATAAAATTAATTTTTTTAATGAATATTAATTTCAACTCTATGTTCTAAAATGAATAAAAAAAATCAAACATTCTAAATATAAATATTTATTTCAAAAGATCATTGTTTAAAATGTGGGAAACCATATGTTTCCAAACAATGGAATATTACACACAAAAGTAAATTTCAAAATTATAAAAAACAAGAATATGATTATTGGAATTAGAAACCCTACAAATATCCTAGGGAAGTTCACTTACCTATTTATATGAATCATAGTTGGTAATATCTTTATAGTGTTTGGATCTCTTTTCTCATGCCAGTATATATTCCATCAAGTTTATCTTACAAGAATAAAAATCCCCGATCCAAAATGTGGAATATTTTATTTATCCACAGAATTTTACCCTCATTATTATCATCATAAAATTATCTCTTGTAGATTTTGGAAACCTCCTTCTTCAAATAATTTATCATGAAGACTTTTTTGATAATTTCTTCATTTGAGTAAAGAATAGGTTCCAAAATTTACCCCTTTTCCACTTCAATTTTCCCTACCATTTAGCTATAGATTATAGTAGGAACAGATTCATGAAGCATCCTTATAAATTCACATTTAGGATCAATACTAACCCCAAATGGATCTTTCTCACCCTCTTTGTTGAGTTCCTGATTAATCACTACAAGTGATACATGTTTGGCTAACCTTGATCCTAGCTCAAAAATCTTTTAATTAACAACATTTCCACTCAACAGATTCAAAATCATATTTTGTACCTACCTATTCTTAGGTAGGCCACATTTAATCACCTTGGACTTAACGTTTTTGGATTACCTTATCTCCATTGGTCTTGGTATATGAGAAAAATCCTTACAACCTTAGGTTTTATTCAAGTTTCGAATGATGCAACTCCCAAGATCCGTGTTTTCTATTGGAACCCTCTTCTTTATTGGTAAATGAAGACCTCTTTCATGTCCTCTATATGAAATATAATCCGAGAGTTTTTCAGAGTTCACCCCTAACTTTCACCCAGAGAATACTCACCCCTTGTTAAAGTTCTATTTCCATAATTGGTCACTTTGATCATGACTAAGGCCCTTAATTTATAGGCCTTTAGAATGATTATAAGGATTAATAGAAGAGAAACACATTCTCCTATTTTACATAACCAGGACATTCACCCCCACCCTATGTAAATCTCAAAGTTAATGTGTTTGACTCTCATGGACCTTATTGGCCACTAGATGGCCCTCACTTTCAACTTGAAATTAATCCTCATGAGAGGTCCATTTTACAGGGCAAAAATATTTTATATGGGATGATTCGTTTTCAATAATGATAATTGGTTCTAGGGGATCATTTGAACAGATCCCTTCCATTTTCCAAGACCCCAACATATTCTCAACTAATCGAAGATGCCCACTAACTTTGGATCAGAGATAAATGATCTTGTCCCCTTCGGTTTGGGAATAACATTACTGCATCCTTACTACTCAAATTATACCTAGTTAGGGATAACATAAGATAACATGTTCATGTGGCGGGATGATGTCAACTGCATGAATGGGGAATCCACTGACATATTTCTTAAAAAATTTCCAATTAATTATAAATTCTTATCATATCACCTTTTTTGTGATATATTCTTGATTATAAAAAACCCGATATACAACATAAAATCCTAATAATCAAGAATTTTACTCACTGGGTAAAACATTTATCTATGAAATTTATTAAAGGAAATTTTCTCCCACATGGAACTCGCTATGATTGATTATATTAAAATTTTATTTTATTATATTTATTTATAGATCCTAGATTTATCATCTAAAAAATGAATCTCTTAAATATCGATAATAATTAGCTTCATTTTATCTCCATCTTGGGATAAATCCATGTTGTAATTATTTATAGCCCATATACATGATTATCAACCTCTAAAAGAAGATGGAATTAATTCCCTAAAAATATCATAGGTTCCATGTGGAATTATTTTTTGAATTCATTTATATAATCTCAAAGAACACTATCCTTGTTCTTTCTCTGATCCTTCCTATTTGGTTCAAAAAATTTTATCAAAAAAATATACTTCATCTTTTGATTTCAGGTTTGGTTATGGATAATTTTCTTGTTTTTAAAAGCATTAATCATTTTTTATTTCACCCAAAATTTACATAGGAGGGAATAAAAATTAAAATTATAGAATGTGACTCCATAACAATGCTGATAGTTTTTTGAGAGATGTCTCTCCTGATATCAAAATATTCTATGAATTTTACTAATATAATTATAGGGGAATGACCCAGGTAGTATTTTATAAGGATAAGTTTCAATAAAATATTTTACTCTTTAATTTATTTTAAATATTTTTTATTGAAAAAGTGAAAAATGGGATTAATGTTTTCAAGGAAAATGCATGAAAGTAAAATAAAGTAATTAATTCTTGAAAAAACGAATTGAGTATGAAAATAGTTACTTAAAAAATAATATGATAAGATTTAGTCTATCTAATATACCCCATCATTATTAATTCTTCATTATATATATATATATATATAATTATTAATCTAATATTATGAACCCCACTACCCAATTGGAATTTTCATGACCATATTGATAGGATGATAAAAACCATATGTCAAATTGTGAATTAAAAATATGAAACCCTACTTTGATTTTGGATGAAATAAATAATTATGATCCATTAAAATTTTGGGATTCATATCTAACATATAAATTAAAATTATTTCAGTTTGGGGATTGTACTTGATCCCTATAATTCTATCCCATGTTTATGTGATTTGGATATTAATGTTTCAGTCTCACAATTGAAAATATAACATGACCTCAAGTGTTAGTTATTGATGATTGATTTTCAAAAAATATGACACTAATGTAATTAATCATATGTTACAAATTAAATGATGTTCATTTATTCAAAATAAACAATTTATGTGAGTAGGAATTATATTTTCTATCAATGATGACAAATACTCCATCAGTATAGTTTTTAACATGGAGGTGATTTTTAGAAGAATGTTTTTGAATGGTTAAAACCTAATATCATATATACTCTTAAATTATATATAAAATAAATATAAATAAAATATATATCAGATAAATAAAATTTTAATTTAACATAAATTGAAATAATAATTGCAAATTAAATAAAGGAATATAGGAGAAAAAACAGGAATCCTCATGGAATAGATCCTTATATGCATATATTTCTTCTCCAAATTGGTTAAAAAAGTGTATTTAAGTTACTATAATTTTGTATTCACCCAATAATCAATGATACTTACTCTTAAAATATGAAAAATATAAATTTATGGAGTAGTAGGCAGGAAAAATTTACAAATGTTAGAAAAAATGGAAGTTAAAATGTGACTTAAAATGAATCCTTATTTTTGTGAAATATTTTCATAGTAAAAACAACCAAACAAAGGATTTTTCTATTAGAATGAAATATAAATTTTATATTCTTATAACTCATGTAAACAGTTCTACCACACCCATGCATGGATAAAATGATTATGGCCCAATTATTGAATTGATGCTGTGATGGTCAATTCGAGTCAAAAATTATTTTCTAGGACCTCTTTTCCTATCAATTATACTAATACAACTGAAATCATCAAATTGAAATATGTATCCCAATAATTTTATAATTCTGTGATGAAAATGAAAATGAAAATTCATAAAATAAAATATTTTGGGATAAAAATACAAATGATAAATTAAAATGGGAAAAGATAAATTTCCTAGAGATTTCAAAATCCATGATCTAATTGTAAATACTGATTAAATTCTCAATTGATCACAATGTGTGAAAACTAAATTAATTACTATAAATAAAATATTCAACAAACTCTTAATTTATCAAACATGAATTTTGAATCAGTGTGAGGAAGGCATATAACTAATGCAATAAAAACTATTATAGTATATTTGGGACATAGAATATGGGAATGAAACAAATACATTAAAGTAGGACCTATAATTTGAAATCATGATATAAAGTTTACCATTAAATATAATTTCTTATTAAAATGATGAATCCCTACATTTTAACATTGTTTAGTAGAGATCATTAGGATAAAATATAATTTCATGTTGAAAGGATACTATGAATTATAAACTATATAGTGTTAATTGAAATAGAAGTTATATATCAATGGCCTCAATTTCTCTTGAAACAATAAGAAATTAAAATAATGGATATAAAGAGGAGGAAGAATGTTGGTAATTATACTGGTGATTACCCAATTGTAACACTTAATGAAATAATATACGTGTCAGTTAGGAAATTTAAAATAATAGAAGAAATATGAACTGAGGATATTATTATATTTTACCTCTATAAAAAATTTTTTTCTCATTAATTTATTTTAACTTGTTCTGTTCAATTTCATTTTTTTAAAAGAGAGATAAAGAAAACTATGAGGCCTTATAGAAAATTGTATAAATCCTCAGTATAGAGGGAGTTAGTTCATAGGAATAAGTTTTTATTGTGTATTTGTATTATTGGAGGACAAATAGTAGAAGGGTTTTAGTTTAATTTGAGATGAAACCACAAATCATGTTGTCAAAAAAATACATCGGTGGATTAAGAATCCCTTGGGAGAGTGATGATTTCACATAATTTAAGTCGATAATGGGGTATCTGATAAGTCCTAGAATAGACTTTTCCAATGCATTATTAGTCTATACACTATAGAGTGAACTCTATGAAACATTACAATATCTTGTACTTTGGTATTGAGAAAAATCTCACACTGAGAGGGTATTATGATTAGTTTATTGAAGGGTTTCATTCAAGAGATTTGAAGTATTTTGTCACGTTTTATTTATTTTCAACATGATTATGGATTGTTTAATGTTTGATTTTACATGAGAATTTTAAAAATGGAATAAATATTTCATTCGTTTTGAAATCCATCATAAAATTTATATTAGTTGTTTCTTGATTTTTTTCATTAGATATTATGTTTTACCACTTATATAGGTATTACAAAAGAATATATATAATTTTATTTGAGATGTTTAAAGGATCCATGAATACTGTAAAATTGTGAATTACTGGTAAAATATCATGAACAAATATTAGTTTTTATTCAATAGGGGGTAATATCACATAACAATTTAATGTTTACAAAATATTTGTGTTATTGAGGAAAATTGATGCCAAGTGTCCATGTCATAAAATTTTCATATCAACCCATTTTTTATTATATTAATATATAGTAATTTATGTTTTAAGATTTTCTCCCATAATTAAAAACAGTATTAAATAATTTATGAGGGATTAGTATATATTTTATGAATCTAGTAACATTATTTTTGAGTTTTTAAATGATTTTTAATTAATTGTCTTGAAAAATTATGTTGACTAATAATTATTAAACAATGAACGATATTATATAATTATTTTTGACACACTATAAAAATATTTTTTTTTCTTGATTTAGAGTGATTTGAATTCTATACAGCCTCCCAAATATTCTTGAGAGAATTTTAAAATATGGTTTTTTAATAGTTTGAGAGAAGAAAAAATATATATACTTGATTCATTATCAAAGAAACATATGGAAGGTATTTTATGTTCATTGAATCATGTTGATACTCATTAGTAATATCATTAAATTATAAATATCATAATTACAAGAGTCTATTACTACATTCATGGTCCAGCCACCGTATAATTTGTAGACAATCAAATGACTACATGTGATGCTGGATCCCAATCATTAAGAAAAAGTATATAGCCACTAAATAAAAATAATTATTAAAACATATAAAAATAACTTATTTCACGTGTTTTTATTATAATAGTAAGAACTATTATCCATATATCCATGCTTTATAAAATTTTATATCTTTATTTTTATTCTATGATAACCTAATACAATTATTTGGTATATGGGTAGTCTTACCATTCTGAATTGTTTATTTATTTGATTCTATAGTAGATGTTCTATGTTGTTACTGATGATATGAGTTTCTTTATTATTTATTAAATTTATTAAATTGATTAATTTTTATGGAGAGTCTTAATTTATACAATATTTTAGGTTTTACACTATTTAATTGCAAATTATTTCACTAGTGGAAAGTGATGATAGTTACAAATATTTTATCACTTAGGAAGGATGTTATTGACATCCTAGTGAAAGGTTTAATATACCATAAGTTCTTGAAACCATTAATTTTCATGATGATATTTATATTTCATACAATTGTTAAGAATGTAATAACTTAAATTCATCACTCTCTATTATTGAATTAATATGAGTTATGGGTTCCAAAATAGAGCACACAATATGAGAAAACATTCAAAAAATTGATGATGGTGAAAATAAAGTCAAATATTTATCATTATGAAAATATCACGGATAGGATGTTTGGATGTATGAAGATAAATTAGTGGATGGTTTTTTATTCAAGTATTTAAGAATTTCATCTTGATTCAGAGCTTTAAAAAAATGTTTCAATAATCAACCATGGTGAATAAGTTCACAGGGAATATAATGAAAAGGTTTGATTTAAAAAATTTGTTTTTAATGGACTAATACATTGATGAGTTTACCGTAACTATACACAAAAATTCATGATAGAACATGTGATTATAAGTCAGAAAACCATGAATTATAATGTAAAACAATAAAAAGATACTATATTTAATACCTTCAAAGGATAAAAAACAATAAAACTAAAAGGATGTAAGAAGTTTAATTGGATAATTTTTTTCTGTAATTATTAATGAGTTTATGTCACTCTTGTAGAAAGTATTATAAATAGTAAAGGTTTACTGGAATGAAAAAGCATCCTTTTAAAAGTATCTCATATGAAGAGACTTTATATTTGTTTATCTTATTTACCTTGAAATAATTAAGAGGATAAAGAGGACGGTTAGAAAAGATCATCTATGTGAAATAAAGTGAAACTTTATTTATGTATAAGAAATATATAAAAAAGGAAAGATATGTTACAATTCAAAATAGAGGTAAAATTTTATCTAAATACAAGAAGATTCATCTTGTCCTGATGAAAGTGAAGAATACAAATCATAATTTAACGATAATGTTGGTAGATATTTCACAGATCAATTATATTATTTAATTTAATCATATAATAATTAAGAAGGAATTAGTAATGATGACAATAATGATGAAGAAACAAGAATATAGTTCAATTTATTAATGGGGATCTTGGTTTTATTAATAGTAAATAAGAAAGAAGAATTATAAAATGTATATTTAAAATGGTTTCATGAAACATTTAATAAGCTTCATAAGATATCAAATTAATGGTTGGATTCAAAGAAGTAAGTTAATTTCTAAATAAATGAAGGATATCAATGCTATTATTTAAAAAATAGAAAATATTCTTTAAATAAAGAAATAATAATTGTTTTCTAAGAAATTTGGGGTTAAATTATTGGATGAAAAAATTCATTAAGAAAAGAACTATTTGATGAAATTTTAGATTCATTTAAACTATTCAATCCAGAAAGTTGGACAATCTTGGGATTTAATAGATAAATCCAATAATTTTATAAATAAACTTGATTGTTATACTAAAATTCCATATAAAATATATTTAGAAATTCTTTTTTATAGTGGCACTGAGCCTCTAGGCCTTCGAGCGATATATTGTCATTAAATTGGACAAATGTGATTTTTTGATTGCATGTGGGGATGGATGATGCTTGATACACAAGGGTTCATGGGTGGGTATGTGTTTAGTTACTTGAAATCCCCTCAAAAGATAATAAACATATAAATTATGTGTGTATAAATAAAAAATATAAGTACCTGTCCAAGGTAAAAATCTATATTGGTGGAAATATCAACCAAACATTAGAATGATACATGAAAAAGAATAATCAATTAATCAAAGGAACATATAAATGCATAATTTGAGTGAAAATATTTCTATCAAATAAGTATATTATTTGTATTTAAAGGAATAAATTTATTATTGGGAGTGTATTATCATAAATAATTACTTTATTTATTTAACATTTCTTAATCTTAATGATATATATTCCATGATTCAAGGGGATGAATAGATATTTAAATATAGAGTAAAACTATAATAAATCAAGAAAAAATAATTTATTAAATAATATGCATCATTGTGTGATATCTAAACTCATTAAATAGTTATTACTTTTCCACCATTAAAACTCAAATCAAAGACTAGCTCATTAATATTGACGTTGAATATAAATATATAATCAAAATTAAAATCAAATTCCATTCACCAAACCATTTTAGAATTTATATATTGTACTATCTCAAAATACGGTATATTTGAACACCATGTTACTAGATAGAGTAATATTTATGAGAGTACTTCATATTTTCATGTAAATATATGTGCTACATTAACCAAGTCTCAATTGAGGTATTATCCACTCCCCAATTATCAATTAAATTTTGGATAAATATTAAACAACATAAGGTGTCTTTATATTTATGTTTGGGTTACTATGTGATTTTAGACATTGTAATAACTATTATGATACGAAACACTACCAAAAACACATTTACAATATAAAACCATTTTTTCAATACAATATTGTTGAACATATAGAATGGTTTTCAAATGGATGAGGTTCATAAATGATGGGAATTTCAAATATAGTTGATAATTATTATTAATTTAATTCATCTTAAGATGGATTATATAAGGGTTTATGTGTATATTCCACATTATATATGAGCCCCATAATATAACCTTCATGCTGGTCTAAAATATTAAAAAACATAATGGGGCCTCTACTAAAATTTGACGACCTAATACATTCCAGAATACATTTGGAGAAGGAGGGATATAATTTTTTTTATTATGAAATTAATATATTGGTGTAGAAATTTCCTTGACAAAGAGTGAAGTTCCTGCTCATATAGGGAGGTATCTATTTGTATTCCACTATGTGTTCTTCAAAAATATCATGATTTTTTTATAGGTACACTATAGATTTGAAAGATATTGCAACCTTTGAAACCACATAAATAGTTTCACCATCATGATGTTTTGTATAGTAATGGGAGTTGTAGATTTTATATTGTTATATAGCTAATAATTCCATGCATAATTTTCTACAAAGTCAATCATCTCAAAATTTCATCTCTACCTTTGTATCGATTTGATAAAAACTATTTAATGTCAAATGAAATTGCATTATTGTTTCATATTGATTTTACATGACATGTAATTTAAGAATATTAACATTTTAAAATTTTGTAATATATTTATAACAACTCTATGTTTCTATAGATTTTTTTGTTTTATTTTTGGTGATTTTAAATTTAATTGAATGGGTTTGTTTATTGATTTGAAAGATGTATATGTTATTTTGGTGAATGGTTTTGTTTCAAAAAATGTTTTCTATAATGAAGTTTTTTCTATATATAATCCTAGGTTTTACATGAATATATATAAAATCTTTTTTTATTTTAATTCAATTCATGTTAGAATGACTCACCTAAGGACCATAGAGATTAAGTGTCTTTAGTGAATACGTAGATAATCCTCTTATTTTTTGAAATATCTTCAACATTTCCCATAAGTATCCTCCCAAGTATTATTCAACTTAGACATACCCTACATAAAACCATTATTCATAACCTGGGGACATGATTCATAATAAAGGGTCATATGAGATGCTCTCTAAGGGTAAAACTGTCCTGACCTATCCCCTGGGGCCCATGCCATGACTACCCCAAGCCCACCTTCCATATGACAGGGGCTAGGAACCAGCACGAAAGGCGTAAATCCCTAAAACTGGGAAGGAATTGGCATTATAAAGTTTATACACACATAATAGAGTACGAGCTGGAAGACAAACACTAAGAAAAACTTTATACAAATGAGTGATGAATAGTAAAAGGGGCTGAAAATACAAGCCCAACAGGGAGGTACAAGTACAACTGAATGACAAGTACAACTGAAGAAAATGTAAAACAGCTATTGGGTCATCCTCTGGGGTTTCCTACCTGATGTGTAGGTACAGATAGCCTCTTTAGCACTCTACGTCTGTCAGTCTCTTCTGTGTACCGACTCGTCGTAATGTCCACCTCTGGATACCGTCCTGTCCTGCTTCTCTGATCCTCAATCAACACTGTCTATCATTTGCAACCAACACAACGAGGTGCGGGCATAACCCGTGTAGCGGTGAGTATAACGATACTCAGTAGAGACCCCGAGACCCCGAGACCCTCAAGTTCTCTCAAAATACAACAAGGATAAACCACAAAGTATGAAATCAACAGATATCCTCACTTAGGTATATGCCCATACAATTACCTAAGTTACGAAGTAATCTATCTCAATCATGAGATAAACACAAAAGTTATTGACTCAGCTCAAACCAGGATTTTATTTTAGGGGTAGTATCAAGTAACATCCCCAGTCACACTGTCGGAACATCGAATGATGTAGTACTTTTATTCTATTGAGTACAGTGGGCCCACCGTGTCACACAGAGGTGCTTCACACTATACTTGGATTGCTGAGGTACTCCTCCTGTCGATCACCGTGGGTCTGCCGCGTCACAAAGAGGCACTCCCCACCATGGTTCTGCGACGTCACACATAGGCGCTCCTCCTTGTATCCTGCTAAGGTAATCCACGTGCCGAGTACTGTGGGTATACCGTGTAACACAGAGGTTCTCCCCACCGTGGGTCTGTTGCGACACCATGGTTCTCCCCACCGGGCTATTAGAGTTACTCTGAGTCAAATTGATCAGCAGTCGTCAGGTCTCAGCCATCTAATAGGTCTCTACAATATGCTCGCTCATCTCTGGGAGGATCCGCTTCATGATCGGCAGGTCGATATTCCAACTATCACTATGTCCCTCGTAGAAGTATCTCAAAGGTCCTCCTTGTTATATAGGTCTCAACGCAACTGACGACGTGTCAATCGGATGCCCGGTCTATGAGTTATTAGCATTTTTGTCCCAGGGGACCGGTTGAATTCGTGTATGATCCAACCAGACCGTATCTCAACTTTACCCCGAACCCCAATGGGGTATACTCAAGGGACCATCATGATCCAAGATTACCGACGTCGTCGAAAGTTCGTCAAATGGGCATCCGGTGCCAAAGATATGGCGAAACAATCTAAAGGGTCAGTAGTGTGCCCGGGTCCGGTCCGACCCAGTCTAACCGACTCGGCCCGACCCAGTCTAGGCCAACCCAGTCAGAGCTGCTGGGTCTGACCCGACCCATTGGGTGGGTAATCCTGCTTGGTATGACCCAGTCCGCTGGGCCCAACCTAGTGGACTGTGGGGGCGGTTCAGCCTAGAGGTTTTCGCATAGGTGAATCGGTACGGAGCCCGGGGTCTGTTTGGATAGCACCGCGCGGGGCGCAGCTCGGGAGGCTTGGTTCGGAAGGCGAAACCGGGTTGGCATGCGATACATCAAGGGATGCCGCTGGCCGACTCGGGAGGCCGGCGGCAGCCGAGCAGGGCACGCGGGAGGCTGTGGGAAGGGCGTGGCAGGGCATGGGCAGGCCGGCGGGATGCAGGCCGGCCGCGGGTAGGCTGGAAGGGCACGCCGGGCTTGCCGCGGGCAGGCCGACAGGTCGCCGAGCAGGCCGAGAGGGAGTGCGGGAGGCCGCGGGCAGGCCGGAGGGGCACAACTAGGAGGCGTCCGGGATAGCCTGTTTGGCAAGGCTTGGGCCGGTGCGGGTCGGCGGGGTTCAGCCGAGAGCACCGGAGCGCTGTGGGGGCGGCACAGTTCGCGGAGGCTACGGGTAGCGTGGCTTTTTTCGTCACCACCTTCTTCACCTCATCGATGTTACGTCTCCATGCTGAAGAACTCCACAAGAAATAGAAATCGATAGAGGATGTCGGTCCATGTTAGGTTGGCCCGTATCCTTCGCGTTTATGGTGATAGCAGATGGTTCATAATAATGAAGCTGAACAACTTTCATTATCCAAAAAGGAGGGAAGAACAAGGCACACAAAGTAAACCCACTACCTTTTTTTGGTCGTTCGTCGTTCGTCGTTCATTGATGGAGTTGCGGAAAGAAGACCAAGAAGGTCTTCGTTCACCACCTCCGCCAAGCACTCTTCCACTCCCGAATTCACATGTAGGTTGTGGAAGTGGTTCCACGTTGGTAACTATACGGGGAAGATGTCGAAGAAGGATCATTTTCGGCGTTGTTTGTTCTTCATTGGGAGCTTTTCTCCCTAGCTCTCCTCTTCCCAAGTTAGACCAAATAAAAGATGCCAACCCAAAATAAATAATAGATTGTCAATTATTTTTAGTTGTTGTCACGAATTAAAATGATGTAATAATTAATTAGATAGGCTCCACCTAATTAACGCAGGAGAGTTGTCAAAAAATAAATAAAGGGGATTTAAAGAGGATCCCCTAAATTAATTTGAAGCTTGAGAGTTTCCTCCACTTTAATGGGGAGTTTTAGGGGTTAAGAGCCTGGGTGGTCCCCACCACATTAATCCTTTCATGGGAGGTTGAGTTCCGGTGGGCCCCACCACCATAACCTCTCATGGGAGGTTATGGGGTGGTGATCCCACCTCCAACCTCCATGAGGAGGTTTTAACCACCACACACCAAAGGTGTCTCAAATAAAATAAAGTGTAGGGCACTTTATTTTATTATTCATTTTAAGAAAACCCAAAAACTAACTTCAATCCTCGCCTCACTTCCGTCAAAGTGAAAGTCGTCTTAAGAGAGTATCAATGCTGTGAGTTCAATGGTGCCATTGGATTTCTATTCTGTGCACCGGTTCAAAAGTTATAAAAAACCACTCATACATTTACTGAATGTACCTAAAAAAAACTTTAGGAATTGATTATGGAAACACCGGGCCTCAGAATCATGCGCCGTAAATTTTCACGGCCTCGTAAAATTCCTATGTATTTAAGAAAAAACATTCCATGGAATTTCTGGGTCTTTACAATAACTATGTGATACAAATGACTACATCATTATAAAATGAGCATATGGGTACGATAAAATTATATTAACATTTGATAACCATACACTATATTTCATAGATTGTAAACATGAATCATGGTAGTTCAAAATAAATAAATCATAATTGAATCAAATTATATAATTAATAAGTGTGTAACATTGGTATATTATATATATTTTTTGAATAAAAATATTCTTATAAAATTTTAAACATCAATAAATAGAAACACATTCACTCATTACGTTTAGTACATTAAACTGGTCCATGGAATAAATTTATGCACATATAACCAAACCATGCATAATCTAATGTACATGAAAAACTAAACCAAGGAAATGAAAACCAATCCCACACATAATATTGTGGACATAAAATAAGGTCCACACATTACATTAATAACATGAAAATATTTCATGCATAACTTGATTAACTCCTTAGTTATCCTTTATTACCCTATGAATTAAAGGGATATATTAGTCCTACCCATCGCATAATTAAATTCCAACATATATGTGCCATAAAATCACATTAAAAAACATGAAAATAAATGGGCATTATAGAAAATTTTTAATATCAAACCCCATGAGAAGAAATAGGATTCATAGAAATTTCATCACATCTTAACACATGAACAAAATATGTTTCATAAAAATCATGTTATCATAAACATAAACCATTCACAAAACGAAAATATGTGTTAGCATTAGATAATATCCATAGTAAATCATATGTAACATAAATTTATGTAAACTTACATTGAAAATCATTTTGAAAATAAAATCACATTAATCATTGTTTGATGGAAATGACCATTCTTTACAAATAACGTTATTAAAAATAGAAATTCATAAAATATTATATAAATCATTTTCATTGAAAATATCCTGTGATATTTATAAATGACTCTTTAAAACAATAAGTTTAATGAAGGGGGGGAATTCAATTCATGTCATACACAATAAAACTATGATTCATTTCAAATTTTTTAGTACAAGAAAAATGATCCTTGTTTGGAAAAAAAGAAAGAAGATTCATTTTAAAACAACGTTTATCTAATGAAAAAACATGGGTAAAGGGAATTTAAAAAATCATATAGTAACATTAAAACGTTACTGAAAAAAAATTCTTTAAACAAGTATTTGGATAAAAAAATACTTCTAAAAAAAGGAAGATAAATTCAAATTTTCATAAAAACATTAATTTGGAATATTTTGTAAATAAAGAAAAAACAATTAAATGAAAAGTGTACTTTTTTGAAATAAATTGTGTAAATGAAAAGGTGTAGTTGTTAGGAAGGGTTGATTAATCATTATAGAGAGTTTTTGGATTGTTTAGTCCAGTCAAAATATCATGGAAGGGTGAGTTATTGTCTAAACCCAATCAAATAACCTACCGTGAAATAGTATGGGTCTTGAGAAGGGTAATATGGGTCCTTACCATGATAATATCAATGAATAAGTACATTATAAAACTAATGGTGTTGTATATTTATTTTTTAAAAACTAGTGGGAGATTAACAAAAATTTAATAAAACTAAAATTTATTAATATAATTTGGAAATAAAGGATATACTAATAATATTATCTTAAATTTTATTCAAGTAGACATCCACACTACATCAACCATATCAAAATGATCTACACTATAGAAAAAAATATTCTCATCAACTCAAATTTCTAGGAATGGTATGGGTTCTTATGTGTTATACTATCCCATGAATATTAATTAGACACGCTATACATCCTTAATAGGGAATGATATGAAATTATAGTCAGGATATATCTTCATTGTCAAAAGAGGAACTTTGATCTAGAACTGTTCTGTAATTCCCTGGACTTAGATACCCAGAGTCAGTGCATTATTACATAACATTGGCATGATCACAAGAATGATCAAGTCTCGAAAGACCGATTAGTTTAGTATCCTTGGAAACACTAGATATATTCATAAAGCTTACATTACATCAGTAAGTGAAAAACTACAACAACATATTGTCTTCATATCCCCTCATACTATCACTATAGGTCATTCATAAAATACTTCTTCATATCCTGGGAAAAACAAAACATTGAAAGGGGTGAGCTCATATGCTCAGTAAGGATAACAATATAGTGAAAACATTCATGAATAAAAATAAAATTTTAAGGCAATGTATAACTAAAACAAAAGCCTTTTAAACATGAACTTCAGCATAATATGGAAAGGATAAATTGAAATAATTCCATTTACTTATTCACGTGGATATTCTACTAGTTGAATAATAAAATGAAAATATTAATAACCACTTTCATAATGACGGAATTTATAATGCCAGACTATCATAACCACGTAACCAAGGCCTCGTGCCAAGAATACAAATAAGATTTTATCAAGGCCTTGTTCCAAGACACTAGTTTGTCTCATAATACCTACCGATGCATCATGGAGCTATAACAGGCTCCACCCGTCACTTACTAAGTCCGATGCATTCCTCATATGAAATGTTTGAAATATGACATAAACATTCGTATTATACTAGCATAAAAAATGTCAATACTTAATCGACAAGACATGAATGGTATAAAAATAGCACATCCACAGTCAAACATAACTCATTCGATAAAATATGTAAGATTTTATTGTATCATATTAATCTCAATCACGAATAATTAAGGATATTGACATAGATGAAAATAATCGTCAAAACTATTAGATATAAATATCCCCCATTTTCTTGAAATCATTTAAAAGTCACACTATTTGTCAAGAAGCCATTTAAAAATAGATTTTTCCATCAAAGTGTCCCATACCACATTTAAACTTTTAAAATTAATTTTAGTTTTAAAACTTTAATTTCCATATAAATAAATTCTTAAAATTGTTTTTAAAACATGGACATTAATGAGAAATATTTAGAAGAATAAATCTTTAAAACACTTAAAAATGTATTTTAGTTATAGATTCTAACCAAAAGAGAGACACTTGAATACAAATAATTGAGGTAATACAAACTATATAATATCATGAGAATAAAGGGATTCATGATATACTATGTCAAAGTACATTATATGCACCATATAAAAGTGATTTGGTGTATAACAACAAAGAAGTCTCAATGGAATGTATATTGAGATGAATTCTCTTATAAAGACCATATCCTTAGGTTAAGGAAAAATCAACGACATAATTATGTGTGACAAATATAAATACACTCAATATGATTGGATATTTAGTTTAAATAAATCAGATGACATTCACACATATTCTTGTAAAAACAACACCAATGAATTGGATATTTAACTCAACAAATGGAGATTGTGTTAAAATTACTCCTATCAAGTTCATACCGTTGACTTGAGAATTTATGAATGGAGTGATTATGTGTATAAAAATTATATCCACAGAAAGGGGATTGGAAATTATGACATAATCAAATGAATAGTGATTCCACAAATAATCTTAGAGTAAAGTAATCAATGAATTATGCTTAAAGTCAAATGATTGCAAATTGAAATTTCAAATTCCCTTATCGATTAGGTAACATAAGAAACATACAACCTTGAAAGAAGGACCATACAATGATGATGTAAATACCCATAAATTAAATTATATTACACAATTAATACAATCATGTGCAATACACATACACTACATGCAATAAATAAGTGGTGAACAATGGAATTCTCACGAAATTAAGAGTGAGATAAGAAACCCCTTACTTTGTACATTTTCCTTGGTCGACGGTTGGTTAACCACCTGTATAATGGTGAAATAATTTTTATTTAATTATACATGAATCATTTACATTAATATGATATCATATATGATCTTTTAACATTGATTTGTTAATAATATCTTAGTATTATCGTCATTTCGGGTGTTAACTTAATCGTTTTCCATTATATTCTTTGTTACATAAGCTATGTTTATTATGGATAGGTTGTATAATATTCATATCCAGAATTATATAAAGTACTTAGATACTATTATTAATCATCAAATGTGAATTAGATTTGAATGGATACGATGGAGAATGAATCTCATCGTGTTCGTGGAGACGGTAGTCCGTACGTACGCACGAGCGACACTATCATTGTTTTGAGGTTAAAATAACATATAATTGGATGGTGTATCATATAGAAAGAATAATTATCATGTTATATTTATTATTTACATGAATAACACATCATTATTATACCCATCCAAATAATAATTTATTGAATTACAATTACACCACGATGTGGAGACGGTAAGCCGTACGTACGCACGTATGGTGACATGCCATTCAAAGGATGAATAGAATACTGAATATGGTTGTAAGATATTTATAAGAACATCATATTATATAGAAGATACTATATTTATTATTTTAGAATAGAAATAACAAAGAAAGATGATGTTGAAGAAGATAGGAACTTGAAAGAGGGTGGTGAAAACATTACCTCTTCTTCGGGTTCTTCCTTTTGATTTGATTCGAAGGGCTCCTTAGGTGGGATTTATGATCAAACTAAGGCCTATAGGTTGTATATAGGGATGTTGGGAGAGTATTTGGTCAGGTTTTGGCCGAGCCAAAAGGCTATGAATGTGTGAATTAGTGTGAAGGGAGAGTGCCCTTTTATAAGAGGGGTGAGGGGCACCTTTGGAAAAGCTAAAATTATTATTTTGTAATAATTTCATATTCGGTTTATAATGGCTCCAAAGTGGATTATTTAATGTTTAAGGTGGGGATGGGTTGAAAACCACTCAACCAATAGAATTTATACAGGTTTGGGTAATTATATTAACCTTATCTTTAAGTATTAACTCTTAGTTAATTAGTTTCACTTTTACAATGTCTCTTTGTATTTTTATATTATATGGTTAATAAACTTACTATATACATCCAAGAGACCCCAAAGTGGTCCATTAAAGATACACCTATCATGATATAAGCCTCTTGGCCGATCCTTATATTTTTAGGAATTGAATATAAATTAATAATATAATATTTGTTTTAAAAACTCTTTTGTGTCAATTTTGACAGTATTGGGTATTTTGTTTTTTATAAATTTATAACAGCATTATTACTTCAAAACCAATTTATATAATCACTATTAATATTTCATATTAACCTATAAAATTAGTGTAATTTATTAAAACTCTCAAATTACATTTATTTTGATATTTATAATATCAATTATTTTAATATTTCATTGATTAGGTAATTAGTGTATCACCATTGTGTCATAAATAAATTAAATTATTTATTGTCTAAAATTTATAAATAAAATACAATTATGTAGGAAATATTTTTAGCTTTCTAATGAATATTTTAAATCGAATTTATCTTGTGTATAACTCTATATTAAAAATGTTTTTGTAAATAAACATTTATTTTAACTCTTTTAACTCTTCTTTGAATTAAATAATAATAAATGTCCTAATCTAATACAAGTGGACCTAAATGATAATATTTTACTTCTAATTTTGTTTTTGGTAGAGATACACTTGTCCAATAGAATTAGGACATGTTTTAGGATAATATTAATATCATTTTTACCCTTAATTACCCTATTTACTTTTAATTGTGATAAATAAAAGTAAAAAGTTATTATTCAGCAAAAATTATTTTCATCTCATTGAACCACATTTTACTCCTTGATATTAACCACGTCTCTCGGATTTTTGAAATTCCACTCACAGAAGTGGTAAAAATATGTTTTATGAAAAATTCAGTTTTTTAACTACCACTTAGTGGTTTCACTATTCATCAAAAAAATGAAAGTTTCCAGAAAAATACCAAAAAATTAGGCATAAGCTATATTTGATATTATGAATTCAAAAATGATTTCTATTTTACCAAATTCAAAACATATCAATTTCATTAATTAATTTATAAATTAATTTCCGTCGTCAAAACAAATAGTGTTTTTAAGAGATAATAACTATCAAAAGATTGACAGTTGTTTATGTATGGTTTTAATGTGAAATTATATCCAATGAACAACATTATATTAAATGGTAAAAATATATTCTAAATATACTTTAAAACCACTCAAATTAATAATTTATCACTATTAATTATTTCGATTAAAAAAATTGTTTTTAATTAAAATTTAGTAATTTTCACTATTCATCAAAATATGAAATTTATCCAAAAAGTATCAAAAATTCACCCTAAGCTAATTTCGATATTACGAATCCAAAAATGAAGTCCATTTCAAAAGATAAAAATTATAAAATTTCAAAAAGTATGTAATACTATTCATAATGGCTAGTTTGATTGGTTGTGGTGTGTTAGAATCTTGAAGTTGCGTACAATGCACGTCATTGAATTATTCAAAGGGAAACATACAATGGAAGCATGGGGTGTTACATTCTCACCTCCTTAAATAAATTGAATCCTCACTATTTTTTAAAAATTGGGCTTGAGAATATATTGGAAAGTCCCACATCGGAAAAAGAGTCAATAAAACTATCACTTTAAGAGAAAGGAAGAGAGGTATAAAGGTCACCCAAGATAACCCATACTAGGATTCCATGTAGGAAAACATGGATATGGACGATAAAATAAGTGTTATGTTCTGATGGATAGGGATTGAAAACATGATCAAGAGAATGTTAACAATAAGAAAATCACAAAAATATGTTGGAAAAAACAATCATTATTCTCCCAGTAGGAAAAGTAAACGAACAACATTTTTTTGTTTTGAGTTACATTACATAAGGATGAGGAATTCATTTATGATATTGAATAAGCACATAAAGTGATATACTTACTTTTTTATGTATAGTTTCATTCTTTAATAAATTTTTACCACTAACTCTTTTTTTAACAATGAGTATTCAAGAAGACCTGGTCACAATGGAAGAGCTTGATTAAACTTCTACAGAAATACATGATCCACGTAGGATAAACTATATATTTACCTTATCTTTAGTGATTAATCGAAACCAAAATGGTTAGTATAATATCTGATGATCCCCCAAATGGATATTCCATGAGAGAGAAAAAACACGAATCTTAATGTCTAAAATTAAACCAACAATACCCCAAAGTAAAATAAATACCATTCAATAATCAATTTTCCTTAAAATCATTCAATATAATAAAAACTAATATTTAAACCCAAAATTTATAAGAATGTAGTCTTCCACGTTAAATTGTATATCCAAATGAAATTAATTACTCTTAAAGTCACATACTTAAAAGTAATTAACCTAATCATTTCCATAAATAGCCGAAATCACTATAAATCCATAATAAAAACATAGATAAAAATCAACCATTACTCCTCAAATGAAATCCCATACTATTATATTTTCCTTGGGGATATAGGGTTCACAAAAAAGCGAACAACTTCCAAAATAACATTTATCACATAATCACCAAATCATATTCCTATACTAAGGGTATTCATTTGATAAGACATAAGATCCCAAATCAAATTATTATTGATCACTAAAATCATTTAACTAAAAATAATAGTCACACTAACCATGGAATTCATGTAGTCCAGTGGTAGGCGATAAATCTCAATCATAATTTGGTTATGGGTTCGATTCCCATAGCTTTGTCTGACATGACGGGTTGTCACACGGTCTGTGTGTTGTCCTTTTTCAAAAACTATATTTTATAAAATTACCAAAATGAGATAAATTCCTCAAAATAACCATAACATAATTTAACCACAAATCCTATCTCATACCTTTCATTTTCATCCAAAATTATAATAACTTATAATTTCCTCAAAACCAACGATCATATAAAACCAAATGGTTATTAATTACTATATCCACAAGAGAAAAGATAGTTCTTCCTCAAATATCATTCTCACATGGAAAACTGTAGGGTTAAAAATACAAGAGAAAATTATTCCAAAGTAAACCCATCAACAAGGAGCACTAATAATTTTTAAACACTTCTCCAACTATTTATTTCCACAAAGATTCTTCTTTAACCAAGAAAATACCCTATAGAATAGGGCATTCACTCCGGTAATGGCTAGGTCCCCTACATTTATGGAAAATGACTGTAAATGGATTCTTGGGACCATTTTTATCTTCTTCCATAGTACTCTTCATTTTTCTTCGGCAATTATTTACTTTATGTCCTTCATTCCCGCACGTAAAGCATTTATTTGCCCCATTGAGACACTTTCCTGGGTGTCTCCTTCCATATTTCCTGCATGATGGAAATTGAGGATTCCTTTCTCCATGGTCTCCACTGCTGGAGCTCTTATCGTTCATCACCTTTCTCTTCATTATTGATTTCGGGAATTGGTTAATATATATATTGTTGATCATATTTTTGGAAAATTGATTTTTCATAAAGAGGATATCTTTTATGCCTATCAACATTCCATTTTGTTGCTCATTTCCACCAACATTCCCACCTTGTACATCATTCTCAAAGTCACTATGACTTCCTTGGAATCCAGCCATTGACTAAAACCAGAAAGCATTGTGTGAGTAACAGTAGTCAAAAAACCATTTAGAGAGTAACATGTCACCATATTCTCAATTTGGAACACATTAGGATTATCCAAGGTCATTTACTCTCATCTTATATATATAATACTTCAAATAGGGTTGTAAAGAAAATGTAAATTATCCTAAGCATATCCCCCGGGAGTGTCGTAACCAAGAGTGCAGCAAGGCCCATTGTCGTGCACCAGTTCACGTTCGAGTCTAGCTCAAAGTGGTGTTTTCGGGTTTTACCCCTAGGTACATCTGTGCCAGAGCCGCCTATACCTGCTCGTATCCAGACAGGGAGGTATTTCTTTGAAAACTCACAAAATCTCTACAATACCAAAATTCTAGGAAGTTCATCTATACTAATCCTCAAAGTTCATCTTAGGTCTACATGCTCTAATCAGAGTCTATCTAAATCTAGCTTACAAGGTTTATACTAAACTTCCTCTAATACCAACTGTAACACCCTGACCCTAGATACCCAGAGTCAGTGCATTACTACATAACAATGACATGATCACAAGAAAGATCAAGTCTCTAAAGACCAATTCGTATAGTAGCCTTGGAAACACTAGATATATTCATAAAGTTTACATTACATTAATAAGTGAAAAACTACAACAACATATTTTCTTCATATCCCCTCATACTATCCCTGCAGGTCATTCATAAAATACTTTTCACATCCTGGGAAAAAACATTGAAAGGGGTGAGCTCATATGTTCAGTAAGGATAACAATATAGCGGAAACTTTCATAAATAAACATAAAAATTTTAGGCAATGTATAACTAAAAAAAGCCTTTTAAACTTTAACTCGAATATAATATGGAAAGGATAAAATGAAATAATGCCCTTTACTTATTCACATAGATATTCTACTAGTTGAATAATCACATGAAAAATATTAATATACACTTTAATAATTACATAATGCATAATTCCAGACTATAATAACCACGTAGCCAAGGCCTCCCGCGAAGACTACAAATACTATTTTGTCAAGGCCATGTTCCAAGACACTATTTTGTTTCATGTGTCCTACCGATTCCTCGAGGAGATATAGCGGGCTCCACCAATAACTTACTATGTCCAATGCATTCCTCATATGAAAAGTTTGAAATATGATATAAACATTCATATTAAACTAGCATACGAAATGTCAATACTTAATCGAAAAACCATGAATGATATAAAAATAGCACATCCACAGTCAAACATAACTCATTAGATACAATATGGAAGATTGTATTGTATTAGATTAATCTCAATCAAGAATAATGAAGGATATTGACATAGACGAAAATAATCATCAAAAAAATTAGTGAGAAATATCCCCGTTTTTTTTGAAATCATTTAAAAGTCACACTATTTGTCAAGAAGCCATTTAAAAATAGATTTTTGAATCAATGTGTCCCATACCAATTTGAAACTTTTAAAAGTAATTTTAGTTTTAAAACATTAATGTCCATATAAATAAATTCTTAAAACCATTTTTATAACATGGACATTAATGAGAAATATTTCGAAGAATAAATCGTTAAAACACTTAAAAATGTATTTTAGTTAGAGTTTCTAACAAAAAGAGAGACACTTGAATAAAAATAATTGAGGTAATAAAAACATTATAATATGATGAGAATAAAGGAATTCATGATATTCTATGTCAAAGTACATTATATACACCATATAAAAGTGATTTGGTGTATAACAACAAAGAAGTCTCAATAGAATATAAATTGAGATGAATTCACTTATAAACACCATATCCTTAGGTTAAAGATAAATCAAAGACATAATTATGTGTGAAAAATATAAATACACTCAATATGATTGGATATTTAGTGTAAGTCAATCAGATGACATTCACACATATTCTTGTAAAAACAACTCCAATGAATTGGTTATTTAACTCAACAAATGGAGATTGAGTTAAAATTACTCCTATCAAGTTCATACCGATGACTTTAGAATTTATCAATGGAGTGATTATGTGTATAAAAATTATATCCTCAAAAAGGGGAGTGGAAATTATGACATAATAAAATGAATAGTGATTCCACACATAATCTTAGAGTAAAGTAATCAATGAAGTATTCCTAAAGTCGAATGAGTGCAAATTGAAATTCAAATTCCCTTATCGATTAGGTAACTTAGGAAATATACAACCATGAATGAAGTATCATACAATGATGATGTAAATACCCATAAATTAAAGTATATTACACAATTAATACAATCATGGGCAATACACATACACCACATGCAATAAATAAGTGGTGAACAATGGAATTCTGACGAAATTAAGAGTGAGATAAGAAACCCCTTACTTTGTACTTTTTCCTTGGTCGAAGGTATGTTAACCTCCTTTATAATGGAGAAATAATTGTTATTGAATTATACAAGAATAATTTACATTAATATGATATCATATATGATCTTTTAACCTTGATTTTTTAATAATATCTTTGTATTATTGTCATTTCGGGTGTTTACTTACTCGTTTTCCTTTATATTCTTTATTACGTAAGCTATGTTTGTTATGGATAGGTTGTATCTTATTAATATCGAGAATTATATCAAGTCCTTAGATACTATTTTTAATCATCAAATAAGAATTAGACTTGAATGAATACGATGGATAATGAATCTCATCGTGTTCATGGAGACGGTAGTCCGTACATACGCACGAGCGACAATATCATTATTTTGATCTTAAAATAATATATAACTGGATGTTATATCATATAGACAGAATAATTATCATGTTATATTTATTATTTACATGAATTACACATCATCATTATACCCATCCAAATAATAATTTATTAAATGACAATTACACCACGACGTGGAGACGGTAAGCCGTACGTACGCACGTATGGTGACATTCCATTCAAAGGATGGATAGAATACTGAATATGGTTGTACCATATATATAATAACATCACAGTATAAAGAAGATACTGGAGTTATTATTTTAGAATAGAAATAACAAAGAAAGAAGAAGTTGAATAAGAAAGGAAATTGAAAGAGGGTGGTGAAAACATTACCTCTTCATCGGGTTCTTCCTTTTGATTTGATCAAAAGGGATCCTTAGGTTGTCTTTCTAATCAAACTAAGGCTTCTAGGTTGTAGTGAGGGAAGTTGAGAGAGTATTTGGGCAGGGTTTGGCCGAGCCAAAATGCTTTGAATGTGTGAATTTCTGAGAAGGGGGAGTTCCCTTTTATAAGAGGGGTGAGGGGCACCTTTGGAAAAGCTAAAAATATTATTTTATAATAAATTCATATTCTGTTTCTAATGGCTCCAACGTTTGTTATTAAAAGTTTATGTTGGGTATGGGTCAAAAACCACTCAACCAATAGAATTTAGATAGGTTTGGGTCATTATATTAACCTTATCTTTAAGTAATAACTCTTCGTTAATTTGTTTCACTTTTACAATGTCTCTTTGTATTTTTATATTATATGGTTAATAAACATACTATATACATCCATGGTACCCCCAAGTGGTCCATTATTGATACACCTATCATGATATAAGTCTCTTGGCCGAACCATAGCTTTTTAGGAATTGAATATAAATTATTAATATAATATTTGTTTTAAAAACTCCTTTATGTCAATTTTAGTACTATTGGGTATTTTGTTTTTGATAAATTAATAACATCATTATTACTTAGAGAAAAATTTATATAATCAATCCTAATATGTCATATTAACCTATAAAATTAGTGGAATTCATAAAAAGTCTCAAATTACATTTATTTTGATATTTATAATATCAATTATTTTAATATTTCATTGAACCACATTTTACTCATTGATATTAACCATGTCTCTCGAATTTTCAAAATTCCACTCACAGAAGTGGTAAATTTATGTTTTATGAAAAATTCAATTTTTTAACTACCACTTAGTGGTTTCACTATTCATCAAAAAATGAAGGTTTCCAAAAAAATACCAAAAATTAGGCCTAAGCTATATTTGATATTATGAATTCAAAAATGATGTCTATTTTACCAAATTAAAAACATTTAATTTGCATTAATTAATTTAAAAATTAATTTCCGTTGTCAGAACAAATAGCTTGTTTTTAAGAGATAATAACTATCAAAAGATTGACACTTGATTATGTCTGGTTTAAATGTGAAATTACATCCAACAAACAACATTGTATTAAATAGTAAAAATATATTATAAATATACTTTAAAACCACTCAAATTAATAATTTATCATGATTAATTATTTCGATTAAAAAAATTTTTTTTATTAAAATTTAGTAAATTTCACTATTCACCAAAATATGAAAGTTATCTAAAAATTACCAAAATTTCACCAAAAGCTAAATTTGATAATACGAATCCAAAAATAAATTCCATTTCGAAAGATAATATTTATAAAATTTCAAAAATTAGTCATTACTATTCATAATGGCTAGTTTGATTGGTTGTTGTGTGTTAGAATCTCGAAGTTGCGTACAATGCATGCCATTTAATTATTCAAAGGGAAACATACCGTGGAAGCTTGGGGTGTTAAAAGTTCAAATGTCCAGCTATTTTTATTTCTACAGTGGTGTTTGAGTACATTTCAACTTTTGATTTATCCGTGGAATTGATTTGGATACAAAAATATATACATGATATCATTCGAGACCATATATCAATTTATTACGATTACACTATAGCAGTGGTACATTATAAGGAGTCGAGGTCACATAAATGGAAAAAATATACTTCATAAGTTTTATTTCCTAAGGTATTTTCTTAGTGAATTGATGTCTCAGTGAGAAAACTATTCATGAAGGAAAACATAGATAACCCCTTTATGATGGATCCATGTCCTCAAAGCCATTATTATAATGTGAGAGTTATGGAATGAAGGTTGTTAAATGTCTTCTCGAGGGAAATTTTGTGTTTATTTGAGATGGTGACCTTGAACTAAATTTTATTTACTTAATGATTACATGTGTTAAATGTAATTAATATTAATGAATTTTCTTATCACAAGATTATTATTCCTCTACATGACATAGTATGTGATTTTGTCTAAATAATATCTATCACAATTAAAATTCATAGTAGTTCCCTACTATGATGAGAACTGAGAGGTATAATGATAGTTTTATTGAATACATATGTTCTATATCAAGATGATATTATTTTAAGGGACACAAATGATATAGGATATGAGGTGTGGAGACTCAAAATACATTGATGAATCCTCTCATGGTGTGCACAATTGGTAATTTCCAATGAAGGTGATTATGAGAATAAACCACACAAATAGAAAATACACTAATATATGTGTGATTGTATGTTCTTATATGAATATGTGTATATTATACTTTATAATTTATTATTATCCTTAAAAGATTTATAAATTTATGTACATTATGGTATGGATGATAACCATGATAAGATATTCTTGTAGAGAATTATGATAAATTAAGGGTTTCACTAGATATATTGCATCAATGCATATTAAAAAATTATTTTTGCCTTCTCTTCCTTGACAGAAGTTGATATCTTATGCCCTTTCATGGAAATGGAACTGCATGGATAAATTCATGGCCATGGTGTTTTCTAGGAATGTTTATTTCCAATAATTCAATGAAATAGATATTGACCACATGGCTTGATGAAAAATTATCCAACCTAATTGATTAGATATATTATGATAAGGAAATTATATTACACATTGTGTTTTTGTAGAAGGTTATATTTTGTAGGAAAAATTTACTTCATTATATATGGGTTCCTTGAAATTCTTGTAGATATTAGCCATGAACGTAGGAATCATTACCTATTTGAACTAAAAATGAGGCCTCAAGGGTCACACATAAAGTCTATTTTAATTCTAAACTAAATTAAATATTAAATTCAACAAGTTAGAATAAATATTACACCTTTTTTGTATACTAATTATTTATGTTTGGTTGATTTCCAATACCTAATAATGAGTTATTTAAAATAATTTGTGAGTTAAATAAAAAAAATATTTATTTTCATGGATTGGAAAATATATTATTTTTTTATTAATCACCAAATAAATAAGTGATATTGATTCATTAAATAAATATTATTTATTCATGGTTCGATAAATATTGAGTATGGTAGGTGGTCCATGTTTAGTTACTTGTTTGTAAATGACATAAATAGTATTTTTTTATTCTTAGATGATGCACTTGTAAAGTGAAGAGAAAAAATATTATTATCAAGACATGTGGTTTATTATGAATTAAGGAATTGGTAACAATGGTTATATTCAGGTATGAAAACCTAAACTTTATTTAATATATATCATGTCAAATATCTTTCCTAAGAGAGAGTTGTAGATAAAATAGAAAGAGATAATCTATATCAAAACCTAGAGATGGTTATTGGGATATATGAAATTCTCTCACATCCTCCTCTCTCAAACCATATTGAGAAAACATTAATTTTTCATCCTCTAAGAGAATTATATTATGATCCACCATGAATTTCTTAAGTGATCGAGATGAACATTTCTACAACCTTGGAATTCTACAATTATATTCATATTTTTTTCACATGTTGATCACTTCTAGAGGAATTCATCACATGTATCCTATAATTTAATGATTAAAGGATGGAATCCATCCAATCATATAAACAATAAAAAATGAATTACAAGTTTAGGTAATTATGGATCTATTTATAAATTAACTATAAAATAAATGTGATGATCCTACAATTATGGTTCTTTGTTTAATTTTAATTAATCTGTGAATTCATTTCATTTTTTATTATTTTTTACCTTTGAAAATATGTTATTATTCAATGATTATGACAAAAATGTTATTTTAAACATAACCAATAAGATCATAGGTTGTTCGTAGAAATTTAACTACTTGGTAAAACTCAATTTACGATAACCATAACACCAATGTTTTTTGAATTTAAAAATTGCAACTTAAAATATGGTAATTAGGGCTACACGACATATGACGTCTCTGGATTCCACTGATGTCGACAGAAGGGGTCATCTCAAAACACAACCTGGCCCATACCTTATCACTCAAGGTAAGGGAAACCATAAGAATCCTGAAAAACACCCTCTCGCTCAAGGTATGGTGTAGTACTGACTCCCAGTCTCATATCGCATATCATTCAATTATTATCACATTTATGATGTGGTCACATACCATGACATATATCATATTATATACCCCCATAATCTCACTCTGGGTGAGGTCTCATTTCACATCAACTATTATGTCTCAGAAAACAACACTCTCATTTTGTTTGAGGTCTTAATCAAAATCATATAACATATCACGTATATATATATCCTCTTACTCTGGGTTAGGTCTCATACCACATCACATAACATGTCTCATACTTATTCAATGTCACTTAGGGAGAGGTATCATATCAAAACATAAAAAACATTAAATCGCATACCACCACTATCTTATATATGGTGCTTCCCTATATACTACACAATATGGCAAGACATATCAACAAAAAAAGAAGACATATCTGATACCTAGATCAAACTATAATCAAATTCCTTCCTTGCGCTCTATAAGAGGATAATACACTATCAACACAACATAAACTACCATGGACAATCAGACATAACATTATTATAACAATATAGAAAAATCTACTCAATTTAAACATCAAACTTGAAGGTTATCCAATATTACACATCATATAATTACCAATAACAAATATTGAGTTTGGTACCCCAATTAGAAATCCCCTATAGTCATATTCCTTTTCGAAACATAACATAAATATTATATATCATGAAATCTAAGAAGGGAATAATTATCCAACACAAGGGCGTGCCACCAATAACTAATCCCATCTTTGGGTTTATGCTGAGGATCACTATGCCATGTGGGTCATATCTCACAAAATCAGTGAATACAATCTGTCTATAAAGTCACAAAAAAACTCAAACTCAAACACTATGGATAATATCAATGCTCTCATCCATGTAATTTTGTAGACAATATAATTATTTATGAATGAAAATAATTTCACAAAATACGTTAGTGAACAACTTAACCATCACTCACTTCTATACCATCTCACACAATTATCCAAAATATTTCATGAGGGTCCAATGAACCTAGGAAAAAAATATAACACATAAAATTACAACCTAATAAAACAAACCACTCACCTCGATGGAGGTCCCATGAAAACAACACAATATATCAGGAAACATACACAAGAAATATAAGTAAATCGTATAGGCTTTAGGAAACAAGGTTTCTACCACAAAAGGTCTATGAAACCAAAAAAAATATTAAAACCAATTCCTATTAGATTTCATAAAAAATAATAGTCAAATCACATTCTTGAATAATGTAAGAACCCAGATCTTCTTTTTTGGGATGAATCTTGTTTTCTGGTGTATTCATGAAAAAGAGGAGTTTCTGGAAATTTCAGGAGTAGACAATGATTACTTATAAGAACACATCGTGTACATGGTTTCCACGGGTAGCCATGTGGTTTCCCTATAATGGATGAGAACATGGCCATGTGTGGTGACTTGGAGTCCGCCTAAAGCAGAGGATTGTTAAGGAAAGTACACACCGTGTACTTTTAAAGAAAACGCAAGGTATTTTCATTTTATTTCTTTAAACCGACCGGGTCGCATCTAATTGACAGAACCTCCTCCTTCTCGACATGTCTCATCCAGGAGCATCTGTATGGAAACAATCGTCTATGGGCATCCAAATCTTCATCCGATCTCTAATTAGACCACTGCCAATTGTGTTAGAATCACCACGATAAGTTCTTCCTTCTAGAGCCGTGTTCCCTGATTTCTCCTCTTTCATGATATATACTTGGTTGAATGTTTTTGATGTTTTTGTATATCTATGTCGTTCTAGGATAATTCAAGGACTGAAGTTCACAGATATCATTCGTACATCGTCGAGGTATGTGGATTGTGACTTTCTATAGTTATTCTTTGAGTTATATGTGCAAAGGTTTCCAATACCCTGGTTCGGGGTATTGTGTGTTTATGGGTTTTATCCCTGAGTTTTCCTGCTATTCCTTGTGTGCTTGAGTAGACTATTTTTTATTATGTTTCGGGTTAATTGTTGTGATATGGATGTGTTTTCACATGCTTGTTTGATTTTGATCATTTGGTCTAGCCTTGACTATTAGGATATTGTTTTCCGTTCATAGTGATGACAGGATGGAGGGATTATTTATCTGATCTGTTTTTCCATTCTTGGTAGCTAATTTTTCCAAGTATTACATTGAGGATTACATTTCCTTCTGATTATCGTTTTTTCATGATTTCTTTACATGAGGCTATGGGAACCTGGTGTAGTGAGACCATTGGGTACATTGACATTGAGGGCTTTCCTAGAGTGTCAGTTATAATTATCAAATTGTGAGACCATATGGGGGTTGACGTTGAGTGCTCCTTTAGAGTGTGTAGAGTTATGATACAAGACCACATGAGAAATAGGTGTTGAGTGCTTCCTTAGGGTGTCTATAGTTTATCATTAAAAGACTATAGGGGTAATTGATGTGGAGTTCTTCCTCGGAGAGTCTTATATTACACTTGAATATTGGAGGAATTGACTGTGTGTTCTTTCTCAGAGTGTCTTTATTATATCTTCCTTTTTTTTTGAACGAGTGGGGTTAGGATGTGAGAACTACCCAGAGGGTTACTTGAGTTTGTATCTGAACCATAGGGTATATGTTGTGAGAACTTTTTCAGAGAGTTTCTTGTATTTGTCCTTGGTTGATTAAATTGTTAAAAATAAATGTTTGTAAATGAACTATAGGACAGTTTACTTTTGAGTACATCCTAGTTTATTTATTCATTTTATTATTTCCTGCTATGTATATTCACTGACTGTTAGGCACATATCTTTGGGTGGTTTCCCCCTAGGAATCATCTCAAACCCTTTTGGGTCTTTCTTTTGGGCCCAAAGAGATTATATTGGTGTAGGTCTAGATAAGGGAAAGCACCCTTCTACATTAGGTACTTGATTGTCGTGGAGCTGGGGAGCAAGGGACCAAGATGAGGCTTGTGATGCTGTTAGAGTTTATTTGTTTTCTTTGTACATTAGTTTAGTATTTTATTCAATCATTTTGACACGTTTGGATGCTTTCCTATACATATGAATGAGGAATCATTTATATATGTTATGTAGTTATTTATTTCTTTTAGTCTTCCATTGTTTACTGTAGTATGTTATCATTATTGCTTCCTCTATTGTTATCTATTTATACCCGATGCATTACTCTTCCAATGAGGGAATAATTTCTCCACTAGTACACCCGAGCCCCTCACAGCTAGTCGTCAACCTCTAGCTTTTGTGGAAATGTGGCTGAGTCTATGTGACCAACCAGGTATGGGGCACCTATGGGTGGCTTCCAGAACCGGGAAGTTACAAATTGATATCAGAGGGGTTATTTTCACTTGACATACTATTTGGAGCCTATAGTCATGGATTAGAAGGAATAGGTGCTTTGTAATAAGTTCTTCCGGCGAGTAGCTATCCCGTGTATAGGGAAAAGCCAAATTACCTCGTATATTGTGATTTTTATGGTTTTTCTATTATTACAGTTGATTTTATCTCACCATTGTGTGATTCACATGTATTACAATGTTATTATTGGTATTATTGAGGTTCTATTACTTTTTGAACTCGATGAGATGAGGGTATTCCATCTCATTCATCATATAGGAACTTGATAGAGATCATATGTTGTGCATTATTACCATGCCATTTAGGGTGAATTACTAATTTCATGTTGTTGTCCTAGATTTTTTGTTATATATTCATGTTGTTGTGATAGATTCCTGGATAGAATACCTGATGTTTGATAGGGTATTTTTTATATAGTTTTTCTTGAATGAACATTGAACATTGGTTCTTGAGGTGTTATGGCACTCATGGATCGGAATTTAGTGGAATATTTCCTTAATATTTCATGAATATAACATGTATAAAATTCCAAGATTTTATTCTTGGGGATTATAGGCCCTCACGGATCAAAAGTTGGTAGTTAAATGTTTGTTTCAGTGTTTTCCGGCTTTTGGAGTTGTTTTTGAGGCTTACTGCCAAGAAAAAACCAGAATTCACGGCGTGTAATAATAAATACATGCCATGTGTCCTTTTGTTCAGGAAGGAACTGCTTTTCTTATGTATATGCCGTGTACTATTTGTACACGTCGTTCAGTTTTTAATCGTGTCACTTGTTGTATGGATAAGGACACAGGGTTGGGAAATCGTTGGTAAGAAATGTCATGTACGAGATGTACATGACATGTTGTGTAGTCCATGTGTCAACCTGTGTGACTAACAACATGGATGGATAAAACATGGGTTATAAATGTCGTGTCGAACTTGAACATGCCATGTAGTATAACCATTGTATCTGGTTGTGTAACGAACAACACAGGGCAGTGGAAATCATTATATTATAGGTTGTGTGTGCCCTAAAGATGCCGTGTAGAGCCATCTGTGTGTCCACCTATGTGAATTACAACACAGGTGGGGGAAACCTAAGTGGTACACACCATGTGTGGAACAAACACGTTGTGTAGTCCGGTCCTAGGAGAACTGTCTGGGTTAGTCATGTAAAGGAACTTGTTCAAGGGAAACAAATCAAGTACAAGCCGTGTTGTGGGAGAACACGACGTGTGTATAGGGTGTCACACGACCAGTTTTGGAATAATTACACGACCATTTGAAGGATTAATGGAACACTCCATGTAAGGGTTATAGATGCGATGTGTCCAAGTTTTGAAAAAGAAAACATGAATGTTTTACTTTTCTCGTTCCCTTTTTACACATCTAAGTTTCAGTCCTTGATAATCCTTAACTAAGGTGTTCACTTGACCTTGCATAGTCATGTCACTAAGATGTCCACCAGTTTTTTTCAGTAACATGGTAGTGATTAGACACCAGACATGGGTGAATTGGGACTACCAACGAATCCTCATGTAGTGTCAGTCTTGGCACCAACCATTGTTTTAGAAAAAATTACTGATGCACAGTTCTGAGAGGGATTCATGAGGTTCATGCAGAACTTCCAAGGAGCGCCACATCCTTCCCCTTTAATGGAAGAATTGATGTGGGTTTTCTCATAGCTGAGTCATCCCTCCTTCATAGGGGAAATAGGACCTTAGGAAGTAGAGTCCTGGTTAGAATCCATGGTTTCTAACTTTGAGCATCTAGAGATGCCTCCAGAGAGGAGGGTGAAGCTCGCTAATTATATGATTCTGGATTCATCCAAGAGATGGTGGGATGTGGTTTTGTAGGATGGACACCATTAGGGTATGTATTGGGATGAGTTTTAGCATACCTTTTATGATTAATTCTATCCAGAGACCTTGAGGGATGATCGAGCCTGATAGTTCATGAGTTTGGAGTAGGGTACTCTTTCAGTTATGGAGTATCCTTATTGCTTCACAGAGCCGCAACACTTCACACATTTTTAGGGTTATATGAGTTATTCACAGAGAGGAAGTTTGAGGATGGCCTCTAGAAAGGAATTCTATATCAAGTGAACATATTTAGATTAACTTCAATCACTTCTATATTCAACCAAGTGCTGATCACAGAGTGCAAACTGCGGGATTCTGGAGCTGTGGGCTAGGGATGTTTAGCATCCAGAGTTGGTACATCTCCAGCTAATACTAGGAAGCATCGTAGGGAGTCTACACATGGAGATTATAGTAGATAGGATGCACATTCAGATAGCTATATGGTACGCTACATGTGCGGGATAGTCGGGCATACCATGCCACATTGGCTGAGAGACCTAGTGGAGTGCCGATCTTGCCGCAAGATGGGTCTTCTTCAGTACATTTATCTGTTCTTCTCACCAGTAGTAGGTGAATGGGGTTCTCTTATGACTCCACGTTCAGGAAAAGTACCACCAATTTTTCATATGATTGGGAACTAGAGTTCTTCCAGACGTTTCAGTTGAGGTGGAGGTCATGGCCATGGTGTTCAGATGAATGGTGTTTGACGGCCATAGGGAGGATCAGATCTGGGATCTCAGTTAGCTTCATAGGGTTGTCGGGAAGGTCTGGTTTTTTCAGTGGAGCAGACCCATCAAGGGATGGATCCAAGACCCTCTACAGTTTGAGGTACAATCCTAGTTGACTCAGTTATAGCTTCTGTGCTTTTAGATATAGGGGATACCAATTGATTAATATCAATTGCTATTTTGGAGAGCCTTAGGCTTTATATCCTTACTTATGCTGATTTCTTGATGCATGACACTCCATTGGGGACCAGAACAAATAGTCTACGTCATTGCAAAGAGTTCCCACATGAGGTTGGGTGGTGTCACTTCTTATGGGGCATCTATGTCTTAGAGATGACAGGCTATGATTTCATTCATAGAATGGACTGGTTAGTTCCCTTCCAGGATTTCATTGACTTCTATCTTCATAGGGTGAGTTTTACATCACTAGTGGTTGGATCATTTCTTTATAAGGTAGAATGCGATGTCCAGGCGAGCAGAGCGGGACCCAAGCATCATTGGTTGGGAGGAGTTACATCCCAAATTTCTAGTATATATCCGGATGACCAGGAGACTTCACATATGGACTTACCTCTAGTGGTGGATCATTTTAGAGACATCTTTCCAGAGGTGGAATTTTCTATTGAGCTTGTTCTAGGAGTGGAATTGGTGTCCATTCCTCCTTATAGGATAGACACACCTGAGTTACAAGTGCTCAAGAATTAGTTCGAGGGGTTTTAAGAAAAGGGTTTCATATGAGAAGGTACTTCTCTTTGGGGTTCGTCTATCCTATTTGTGAAAATGGGAGATGGTACCCTTCGACATTATATGGATTATCATAAGTTTAACTTATTGATAGTTAATAACTAATATACCTTTCCAAGGATTGATGATCTCTTTGATCAACTTTTAGGAGTTTGGGTGTTCTTGAAGATTGACATGAGATCTGGTTAACATCATTTTCACGTTAGACCATCAGATATACCTCTTACAGCCTTTCAGAGAATGTATGGTAAATACGAGTATGTGGTTATGCAGTTTGGTCTCATGAACACCCCTATAGTTTCCATGGCTCTGGTGAACCTAGTGTTCCATCCGTACTTAGATTCCTTTGTGGTGGTCTTTGTGGATGTTATCCTGTTGTAGTGTCAAACATTATATGAAAATGCCACACATCTTGAGATAATGTTGACTACACTGAGAGAGCATCAGTTATATGCTATGCTCTCAAAATTCCAATTTGGGATAGACCAGATTCACTTCTTTGGTCATGTTATCTCAGAGAAAGGAGTATCAGTAGACCTAGGGAAAGTGAGAGCAATAGTTTCTTGGGAGAAGCTGAAGAACATATTTTATGTGTAGAGTTTCATGGGGATGGCTTGTTACTACAGATGCTTTATATAGAACTTCTCATGCTTAGCAGCTCCACTGATGGTCCTAACTAAGATGGGTTCTATGTACTTGTGGTCAGATTCCTGCATGTCATCCTATGAGGAGCTGAAAGGGAGGTTGACTTCAGCACCGATACTAGTATTTCCAAAGCTAGTCCAGAGATATACTGTTTTCTAGGATGCATCCGGTATTGGGCTTTGAGTTGTGCTTATGTAGGTAGAATGAGTCATTGAGTACGAGTCTATGTAGTTGCGGCCACATGTGAGGAACTTCCCGACGCACGATCTCATGTTAGTTATTTTTATTCGTGCTTTATGCTATTAGATATATTATCTATTGGGAGAGAGTTTTGTGGGTTTTATCAATCTAAAAAGTCACAAGTATATCTTCACTTAGCGTAGTCTGAATCTGAGACAGCGAAGGTGGGTTGGGTACCTTTAGTTCTTTGACATTGATCTTGCCTACATGCATGTGAATGGAAATTTAGTGGCTGATGCATTGAGAAGAAGAACTCCGATACAGGATGTTCAGGAGGCTAGTAGTCAATGGAAGCATATGGCTATATTCTCTAAGATTCATTTTGAGGTGTACAACATATAGGGGTAGAGGTTTCGTTCTTAAGGGACTATTACATCTACTCTACTCGATCGAGTGAAAATGAGGAAGCTATCAGATTATGAAGGCCTAGTCCTATAGGAGGATGTGTCAGGAGAGCACCCCATTCCTTGATCGATAGAAGGTGAGGATCAGATATTGCATTTTCATGTGCATGTGTGGGTGCCAGTAGACATATGTAAAGATTTGATGCATGACATTCATTCCACAGTTTGGGTAGTTCATCCTGGTGTCACCAAGATGTATCGAGATTTTCACTATCAGTGTTGGTGGCCTGGTATGAAGGGAGATATTGCTTTTTTTCATGAGGTGTTACACCTATCAGGTGGTGAAGGTGGTGTATTAGAGACCAATAGGGACTTTGCAGCAGTTTTCCATTACCGAGTGGAAGTGGAACAATGTCGGTATGGACTTCATGAGAGGTTTGTTGAGGTCACCTTGAGGGAATGATGTAGTTTGGGTTGTCATTGACAGACTCACGAAGGTTTCTCACTTCTTACTGATCAAGGATACTTTTAGTGTTGATGATCTGGAAAGGTTGTGGATCCAATAGATTGTACATTTACATGGATTTCCACACTCCATTGTTTCAGATAGGGATGCTCGTTATACCTCTCAGGTTTGGCAGGGATTATATAAGGCATTGGGAACACATGTACTTATGAGTACAACTTACCACCCCCAGATAGATAGCCAGCCCGAGCGTACAATTCAGGTGTTGGAGTAGGCCATGCCGATCACCCTTATGTTGGATGGAGGCAGGAAAGACAACTAATCTTGGAACTCATCTTATTTTGGAGACCACAGAGCAGGATGAGTTGATTTGGAACAGGATGGATAATGTACAGTCACGTCAAAAGTCTTATGCCGCTTGACGGAGACGAACTCCGGATTTCGTGGTATGAGATCATGTTTTTCTACGTGTCACACTAATGTTGGGACATAGGAAAATTTGAGGATAGTGAAAGCATCCTCCGAGATATGTTGGTATGTTTGAGGTTTTTGAAAGGGTCGGTCTAGTTTTCTATCGGCTGTAGTTACCACATAGGTGTCAAGCTATGCATGAAGTCTTCCATTTTTCTCAGCTACGTCGTTGCTTCTCAGACCCATCTCTTGTTTTTCAACCTGGGGAAGTTGAGCTAGAGGTGGACACATCATTCGAGGAGAATCCTATCTGGATTGTTGATCATAGTGAAAAGGTTCGCTATGGCCATTATGTTCCTCTGGTATGAGTACTATGGAATCATGAGCGAGTACAGGATGCGACTTGGGAGAGTGATGCTGATGTACGATCGTAGTGGCTGGAGTTGTTCGAGGATTCTTCCTCTACACCGCCTTTCTTGGGAAATTTGGGGAAAAATTTCATTAATGGGGGATGTTTGGAAGAACCCTGATCATATTTTTTGGCATGAATCTTGTTTTTTGGTGTTTTTGAAAAAAATTGGAGTTTCTGGAAATTTTAGGAGTACACGCCGTGTACTTATATGTACATGTCGTGTACTCTATTGTTGTGGGTAGTCATGTGCTAGCTATGTAACGGACGATCACAGGGCCGTCTGGGGTGACCTGGAGGTCACCTAAAGTGGAGGCCTTTTAAGGAAAGTATAGAACATGTAATTCTAAAGAACACACCATGTATTTTCTTTTTATTTCATTAAATGGATCTGCGTCACGTCTAATCGACAAAACCTCCTCCTACTCGACCAGTCTCATCCATGGGTGTCCGTATGACACGAATATTCTCCGGCCCTCTGACTCTTCATCTGATTTCTGATTCAATCACTATCAATTGAATTGAAATCTCCATATTATGATCTTCCTTCTTCAAGAGACTTATTCCCAAATTTCTCCTCTTTCATGAGAAATTCTCTATTGAAATGTTTTGACATTTTTGTAGATCCATGTCATTATAGGGCGATTCAAGGCCTGGAGTTCACATATATCATTTTTAAAATGTAGAGGTAATTGGTTTGTGCCATTCCATAATTTTTCTGGGAGTTATATGTAAAAAGGTGCCCAATACCATTATTCAGGGTCTTGCGTATTTATGGTTTTTAGCCCTGATTTTGTCGGTTATGCCTTGTGTTCTTGAGTAGAGTATTCATGATTGTGTTTAGGGTTAATTTTCAATCTATGGATGTTTTTCCCATGCTTGTTTAATTTTTATCGTTTAGTCTATCCTTGTCTGTTAGGCTATTTTTTCCATTCCTAGTGTTGTTAGGATGGAGTGATTATTTATCTAATATGTTGTGACATGCCTTGTATCTAATTTATCCAAGTAGTATTTCGAGGTTTACTATGGCTACTGATTATCATTTATGCATGATTGCCTTACATGATAATATGGGAACCTGGTGTAGTGAAACCATAGGGTAAATTAACATTGAGGTATTTCCTAAAGTGTCTATTATAATTTTCATGCTACTAGACCATAGGAGAGATTGATGTTGAGTGATCCCTCATAGTGTCTATAGTTACGATATGAGACCACATGAGGAATTTATGTTGATTACTTCCTCAGAGTGTCTGTAGATTACCTTTAAAATTCTATAGGGGGAATTTATGGCGAGTGTTTACTGAGAGAGTCTTTGATTACACTTAAATATAGGGGGAATTGACGGTGAGTGCTTCCTGAGAGAGTATTTGTTAAATATTGTCCTGTAATTTAAACTAGAGGGGTTAGGCTATGAGAAGTACCCTGAGAGTTAATTGAGTTGGTATATGAACTAGAGGGGATATGTTGTGGGGTATTTTCAAGAGGGTTAATTGTAATTTTTTTTAGTTAAATTGTGAAAAGTAATTGTTTTTAAATGAACTGTAGGAGAGTTTACTTTTGAGTACTTCCTTGTTTGTTGCTTCATTTTTCTTATTTTATTCCATATATATTTGATAACTGTTAGGAACATATCATTAGGTGGTTGCCTATTGGGATTCATCTCACACCTTATCTGAGTCATGCTTTGGTACCCAAAAATATTATATTGTTGCAGGTCATGATAAGGGAAAGCACCCTTATACTTCATGTACTTGTTGCAAAGGATCTGGGGAGCATGGGACCAAGCTGAGGCTTGTGATGCAATTGGAGTTTATTTGTTTTCTTCGTACATTGGTTTAGTACTGTATTCCTGCATTGTGAGTTGTTTGGATGCTTTTGTAGACATATATATCATGCATCATTTGTTTATGTACTACAGTTATTTATTTCATTCAGCCTTCTACTATCTACTGTTGTATGGTATCATTATTTATTCCATATTTTTTATCGGTTTATTTCTACTATGTAACTCTTCCAATGAGGGCATATTTTCCCCACTATCACACATAAGGCCCTCACTACTAGTGGGAAGCCTATGGGGTATGAGGAAATGTTCTTGGGGCCATGTGACCAACTAGGATTGGGCACCTCTGGGTGGAATCTGGAATCGGGACGTTATAAATAATGTAGAGGAATCACATTTCATATTTCCTCATCATAGTACATTGAAAAAAATGATAATGAAAACAATTTTATTAATCCTGACATTTATTTTGGAGTATAATTTTGAAAACCATTCATTAAAAAATGAATTTTCTATAAACATTTACCTTGAGTAAAACATTATTTTAAAGTCACCTAGAAATGAGAATATTAGTAATGTTTTATGAATATAAAGTCACCAAATGAGAAATAGAATCTATAATATGATGGAATATTACCTCAACCCAAAAAACATAATCGATATCAAGATCTCATGATCAAACAATCATATACTATGACCCTATCTCATCCATAATCATCCACACATTAATTGAAAAATAATTTGTAACAAAAATATGATCATAACATTATCAATTCCAAAACTCCTCCGGAGGCATAACAATGCTAAAATAATGATCCGAGTGGTTTGGTTTACTCCAAATATGCACAACGACCTATGAAAAAAAAATTACCAACTAAAAATACTAATTGAAAAATCAATATTATCTCAAATTCACCATAAACCCCAATTAAATCCATTAAAAATAGTGAAAATGTTTAAAAACACATTAATGAATTTTGGCAATAAATAATTGATATTATGAAAAAAATTAGATCTCTTATTATATTTTCAAAAACAATTAAGCGATTTTATTTTACACCAATGATTTTATAATTAGATTAAACATCCTTAAAAAATTATATTGTTGAGAAAAATATTTATTATTAATTAAAATTTCATTTAATTGCTTAAAAAACTAAATCATAACCTCTCTACCTCATATTTCATATCATATAACCTCCTTCAATCTATTTAACCACTACTGATAGTCACTATCACAACCATTAACTGTTATCACTTGTGACAACCCTTATTTCCATTTTCATCCTCTATCTAGTTTCTTCCACTTCTATTTTCCATCTTCCTCAATTTATATTTTATTTTATATTTTTTCTATACTTATTCATTAGGATTATTGTCCACAAATTTGGTGGTTTATTTTCAATTACTCTATTTAATTTTATATTTCAATTGATTTCTTTATTTATATTCAAATTTTTCATTTATTTTTTGGCATAGATAAAAATAATTATATTTACTATTACTTTTTATGTTTTATCCTATGAGTATTTAGTATATGATAATATATTTAAGATTATTTCAACTAGCATTTTATTTTTTTATTATAATTCACCATCATAAAATGAAATATATCACTATAGAAAAAAGATTTTATGAATATTCCATTCTCATATTGTATGAAATATCATTGACCATTATTTTCAGTTTATCAATATTTCAAATTTTTAACAAAAATTTAAACAAATATTAATTGATATTTTTAAAATATTATTTATTATTTCGAAAAAAATTGTGTTTTTAGAGATATGGTTATATATTGGCCAGTTTTATCCTTTACTTACTCAACACAATATTTAATTCTTCAATTTTATGTTAGTGGTCTCTAATTTTCATTGTTATATAATAATTTTACTAAATGTTACATACTTAAGTCATTTAATATGATAGACTCAATTTTTTCATATATTTTGTAATTTTTAATCCATTTCATGGCTTATATACAATCATTATCATATATAAAAAATAATAATTAAATCAATTAATATTCAACATTTTCACATTTATATTAAGATATTTACATCTATTTTATGGAGATTGTGGGTATATAATTACAAAATTATTTTACAAAAAACAGAGAAACTTTTTTATTGGTGTCCAACTTATATAAAATAAATAATAAGGAATTTAATTTTATACCATTACCTTTTTTAATTTAATTTTTTATTAATAGGTGATAATTAATAAATATAAATGTAGTATTAATGTTTTTCTAAAATTGATATAAACTATTAATCTTTATAAAAATCATAGTGTGATTACTAAATTAACCCAATTTTGTATTTCTATTTATCAAAATATAATTCCTTATTTTATTAGTTAGATATTATGTATTTATTGGGTATTTTTATTTTTTAAATTGAAAATAAATTTATAATTAAAAATATAGTAAATTTCATTAAATACTTTATTTTTTTATAGGTTAAGATAAATTTTAGTTGGATTACCACACGAAAAAAGCTGATGAAAATGTTGAAGTGGTTGATGCTTTTTTGGAATTTTCCAAATTAAACCTTCAGAACAATGACCATTTTTTCTTTCCATTCATGAAATATATATATATATATGAGAATCCAATAATGTAGAGAAATAAACTATAATTTCATCAATAGTGTTTTTAATATGATTTTTATTCCTTATCCTTTTCGTAGAGAAATTGGTTTGAATTTATGATCTAATTATAATGAATATTTTCATAATGATATTTCTAGTCAAATTGAAGACAAAATTTTTGATATTGAAGTGGGGTAAATTTAGGATACTCCATCAATTGATAAATTATATGGTTATTCTAAAAAAACGTTGTATCTAGGTTGTATAAAATTCATAGTTTTATTAATAATGTTATGATTAGTTATCTTGAAAGCCTAGAAAAGATGGTTTGATAAGATTTTTATGTAATTTCATCTACTATAGAAAGATATACTTATACATGATAGAAATTATCCAGTCCCAAATTAAAATGTGAAATAAATCATATACATAATGTTATTAGAGTGAAAATTGTATATTCCTACCCTCAATGAATCTGTGTTATATTGTACATAATACGATAAAATTTTAATGTGCCCTACATGAGATAGAACATGGTATAAGTTTACTGAAATATCATAAGTTTATTTATATATTATGAAAAGTAAAAAGGATTTGAATATGTAATTTTAGAATCATTATATAATTCCTTATTTAAAAATTTCATTTTCAAATTAAAATGATTCAAAAATGTAAAAATGTCTTCAAATTTCAGAAAAACATTGATGGAAAACATCATCATCCAATTGATTTCAATATTGTATCAAAATTGAGAAAAAAATTAAATTTGAAAATGAATATAGATATATTATAATTTCTGTGTTCACAAATGTATTGAATCCAAATTAATGAATTAGTATAAAATATAGTTTATGTCCAATTTTGTTCATAGTTCGCATCTTATCTTCAGAATTATGTATTTTAAAAAAATATGTCGTCATTATTTTAATGATTTAAGGAAAAGAAAATCCTAAAAATCAAATTTATTATTACGTTTCTCTATTAATTAATTATTAGAAATATTTATGGGATGTAGGTATTATATTTTATGATTTTATAAAAAATTATATTTTAATTACATGAAATAATTTTGTTCACTATAAATGAATTCCCACCATATGGGGATTTGCCAAGATAAAATGTTAATGGGAATAAATGTGGTCTAACTTTTCATGAAGGAATTCATTTTATCAACTAAAATATTTGAGAATTTTTTTTTACCTTTCATCAAAAGGTTTTGTCAATGGATCATTATTATCTGAGATTAAAAAAAGTCAATAACTGAAAAAAAAATTTATTTCTACAAATCCTCTATAAAAATATCAATATCTTCAAATTATAATGTCTTATATAGAAATACATAAAGATATAGAAATGATCTAATTATATAAAAGATATGGTGAATATTTATTAATCATTTATATTTGAGATAACATTATATGATATATAACATTGATGTGATGCATTTTCAAAAAAAATATATATGATAGTTTGAGTGGAAAATTTTTATGATATTAATGGAAATATTAATGATGGGTTAAATGTATAAAGGGATTTACTATCAATGTGAACTAGTTTGGAGTTAGAAATCACCATTTAATTAAAATGAGAAGACTTAACTTCATCTTGTCGTACATTATCCGAGAGAGAGGAACTTGTTTTTTCTATTGGGTACTTGGCATGGATTTCCCTCAAGGATAGTATTTAAATAATAACTTTTCAGTAAATGATTTGAAGTTAATAATAATCAGACCTTATGATTCTCATTTTATGATGGAATAATTCAAAGTAATTAAATTCCTTAGAATACAACCCATTGAGGAAAAATTGGTTATCATCCATGTTTTTTAGTTTTTAAATTTTGTTTATAACAAAGTGATAAGTCAATATTTATTGAAACTTCTAGAGAAAGTCATAGTCGATATTCATTTTAAAATATAATTTTACTTCTAAAAATATTTGTTTAATATCATTGTACATATAATGGTTCATTTTTTCCAAAATGTAATCCATTTAGTTTCTATATATCTATATTGGATGTATATTTTGTAATGTATATAATGATACTAGAAGGTTTTGTTAGGAAACTCTATCAACTAAAATCCTACATTGTTGAGATGGATATTTATGAAGATGTGGTGCAGTTTTTTCAGATTACATTCCTAGAGTGGAGATTTTTTTTCTAAATATCACATAAACATTTTAGTTTTTAGGGATGGGCGATCCATGGTATAAAAATAATATTTTTTTGAGGGAAAGTTTTTGAATTCATAATAACATATATGATGACCATCCGTATATAAAATTTCATATTAATGTGTTCAAACAATCTTAACATAAAAATAAAGGAATATGGGTATCAATAAGGAATAAAAAATTTATTTTTCCACGGTTTAATGAGATTTCACTTGGAATATCAGATGTTTCAGAAACATTGAGGAAATTAGAAGGTTTCCAAAGATAATATGTGATGAAATTATCAGATTATGAATGTAATGGTTATTAATTTAATGATAAATATTGGGACAATAGAATTTTATTTTATAATTATAGCGTATTTCTTCACTAAAGAAATTAATTTTTCAAATTAAAAATAAAAAACAACAATATTTGTGTGAAGTTTATGTTAAAAAGTAGTTTTTCGATATATGGGAATTTGATTACATTAAATTTTGAATTTATCTACTCAAATATAAATGGTTTGTAACATCCAAGAATTTATTAAGAAAAAATAACAATTAGAATTAATTTATGATCCATTTTGAAATGTTTTATAATACATAACACACACACGACAACAAATAGAAATCAACCACAATTCAATATTTTTATAGAATAATACTATAACATGACTATTTTGAATTTAGAAAATTGGATATTACAACTATTTAAAATATATATTGAATAAAGTGAGAATTAAGATTAGTATATATTAAGGTTGATAAAAAATATAATTTCATAGAAGAAAGAAACAACAGCCCCATCCGGTTGGACCATCCCATTTGAATATCATTTATCAGAGTTTCCAAGACTGATGACATCACCAGGGTTCACCCTTGGCTAAGACAAATCTAGGATTCAATAACTGAGACTATAGTGGAATCATTTATAGAATCTGATCAGTCTCATAAAAGTCAAAATCTAAAAAAATTACATCAAACCACACCAAAAACGTTTTACCATCACACTCTATACAAATTGGGTAATATGATGGTGTAAGGAGGGGTAATGTATCTAGACCTTATAAAAGTGTAATTATTATTATTACAAATTAAATAGTGGTTATTTTGATTCTAATTTTATATTTAGAATGAAAATTAATATGATAAATATATTTTTGATATAAAGGGAAAAATATTTTTAGAAAATATATTCTTACAATGAAATTGTATTTTTTGAAAAATTCCTGAATTTGAAATATAATTTATTTCCATAAAATGGTCTTAAAAACAATTTATATTAATAAAAATGATTACATAATGATGTACCAAGTAATTTTTTAAGATTTAAAAATTGAAATATGTCATGAAAATAAGTATTTTTCAAAAAATAGTAATTTTAATTTCACATATATTTTATATTATTTTGATGAAATAATATTCATTTTTCATATTGAAAAGATGAAATTATTAAAAACTAATTTTTTCATAATTTTATAATATACTAGAATTTTTGTGAAAAAATAAATATGGTATAAATGCTTGGAAACTATTATGACATCAAAATAACTTAAAAGTGATGTAATAAATACAATAATGGAATTTCATGAACATAATAGTATTATTCATTAAAAATTATTAATCTTAAAATGATGTGACTAATTTTCCATTCCTAAAAAGAATATTCTGGAGCCTAATGTATATATTAATTATTTTGAGAACAATTCATTATGAAAAGGAATGCCCACAAACACAAAAATTTTATTAATTAAATAATGACTATCCTTAATCTATTAAAATATTAAACACATCTCCCCTAATGTAAATACCACAGGATAACCCGGGGTAGGGATAGTGTATTTTTTACTTTGTTTTATCTAGATGTCCAAGGCTTATATTTAGAAATTAATAAATAATTCTACTCATTTTTCTTTAAATACCCATCCATTGTACCATGCATATTCATTTAGAATCCTTGAGCATCCATTTACCATAATTTTCTCTCTGAATATCATCTTCAAGGGGATTCAGAAGATATATGAAGCTCCTTTAAAATTTTAAAAATTATCCTATCAAGGTATCAAATTCTCTTTCCCTTCATCTTCATTCATGTACCTTAATTATTGTAAGGTTTCAAATTTTCTTGTCATGATGTCTTCATGAATTTAGAATAATCTAATTTTTATTCGAAATTATGTTCTTTCATTGAGATTCATTTATTCCATCTCAATAACTAGATAATATTATCCACTTAGTTAACATGTTGTTCTAGAAAAATCATTTTTTATTAATTTTCCATGAAACTATTTTTTATTTTTTATATCCAATAATATTATCATTCTGGTTATTTACTTAAATTTAATTATACTTCATTGATTTTGGATCAATTTTTTGGATAATCTCATTTTATTCTTATGTGATTACAAAGCTGAAATGATCATCCTTTAAGATCTTTCAGACTTAATGTTTTTATATGAAATCATCCATAATTTCCACCAGTTATTGAAGAAATTATTTATTATGATAAATTATGTATATGGAAGAAATAAATTTTGATATTTGAAGGATTTAACCCATTATTACTTCAATTTAAAAGGTAATTCATTATTTTAATTTGATACCATGTGTGGTGCAGAGGCTGTTTTCTTAGCATACTATGTCATGCCACCTTTAAATGAAGTCATGATTTATACTTCTATTTTCATGTTTTTTTTGTGTTCACATTCCTTTAATTCCATGACCATATGATAAAATATTTTCTATTCCACTATTCCATGTTAATATTTTCATTTATATTTTCATGATATTTCTTTATCCATGTATATATTATGTAACACCCCAACCCGTCTAGGTTGGAGCCAGTGCATTACTTGAGATATTGGAATGGTTAGAGGGAATGGAAATATCAAAGGAACGATTACTTTAGTAGTCTTGATGAAACTAGATACATATATGTAACTCAAATTACATTGGTAAAGGTTACAAAATAAAATACATAAAAAAAATAAAAACTACAACCACAGGAACTCAATAAATGATCTCCTCTTTCTCACATGATGAAAGTAAACAATGAAATGGGTGAACTGAAATGCTCAGTAAAGGTTAAAAATAGCAGAAGCATGAATACAATAATAAGTGAATCAATCTGACATAATCAATATGGCATGGTGAATAGATGAAAAACTCACACTATTAATAAACAAAGAATGAAACTGCATCCATAGATTTTGTCATAGTAAAAAATCATGGATAATAATAACTTATAATGAATAACTGGCTTGATTCTTAATTTTATGTCATGTATCTAGCACATGAACCCACAAAACTGTGAAAACAGTTTAGCTCAATTGGTATAAAACCGTCTGATTTTTGGAAACAAACTCGAAGGGTTTGTCACCAAACTGATTTGTCTCATGAGACCTACCAATACATCGAGGGGCTATAGCGGGCCCCACCCTCCACTTCATGTCCAATGAGTTCTTTATAAATTGATTCAATATATGAGAAATATTCCTTTTCAATATCCATATATAGTAGAGTATATGAATTCATCAATATTTCTATAATTAAAATAACTTTCCAAATAAACACCATATGTAAAATAGTTAATGGTTTAGAAAAAAAACATATACATTATATGAGACTATAAATATTTAATGTAAATATAATTTCAAATAAAAGTGATCTCAAATGGGTAGTAGGTACACCACATATAGATTATTTGGTGCACAATACAAAGTTAGTCACAATAAAATAGTAGTTTAGACAATGTCTCTAACCACAATGTAATCTATCAAATCATATGAACAGAACGTAATACCCCTCAAATGAATCACTTAATAAAATTAATATAAAAAGAATCAAGTTATTATATATCAAATGGAAGTACACATATACCACATACAATAAATACGTGGCGAACAATGAAAATCTCAAAGAAATGAAAGTGAGATAAGAAACCCCTTATAAACATTTCGGCATGGTAACAAGTGTTATTGCGAGGGATTAATGAGAGGTCGAGGGGTATTAAATTATTTATATGTCACAACAGTAGTATGGGGGAGGTGCAAAAACATACCCCATCATTAGGAATTAAAAAAAAAGAGCACAACATAGGGGAGATTCTTGAACAAAAGTGAGAGAGTGGATCCCTTACCTTATGCTTGAAGTTTTTCATGACTTGTTATTTAAGAAATAAATAAAAAAAATTAGGATTATTAATTCATAAGTACAAGAAACTATTAAATATTTTAATGATTTATTATAAACCTTTTTTGTTCATTCAAGTCCTTTTTTGATTAGTTATAAGGTTCAATTTCATTGTTCGGGCTCGTTTGTTTGCTTGGTTTTAAATGATTGGTTCACTTATATTCATGTTCAAATAAATATATAATATGGAAGTGGTTTTCCAGAAAATAAGTTATATTCTATTAGTGAACATTAATAAAAATTGTTTTAAATTTAATTTGGTTACTTAGAGTGAAGTCGAATTATTATATTTATAACCTTACAGACAACTGTTTTGGCTAAATGGTGGGTTTGATTACAAAAAAAATGTTTTACATTATAACATAATACCATTTGTACAAAAGGATTAGAAAACTAAAAATAGGATATATTATATATATATATAATAATCTGGTTCAACCATAACACAAATGGTTTCATTACCATAATTGATTATTATAATTGAAACTGATAAACTGTTGCCCTTGAAAGTGCAAATTTAGCACATCTCAAACGCTGCTTTCATTTCTTTCAAATAAATGGTTGGGAAAGGAGAGAAGGTAATGAAATATACCATTAGCATGAAAAAATTCCAGTACATGTTTGTTACTGGATTTATCATACTATTATGGTGAAAGGAGGTGAGGAAAGAAACAAAAAGAAAAGGACTTGAAATAATTGAAGGAATTGGAAAGAAGTATTTACCTCTTGAGACTTCCTCCTTTGAGATCCACATTAAGAGAGAGGTTTTGGTATTTTGAAGAGGCTAGGAAATTTTGGACATGGGGGAGGATATTGGGAAGAGATTTGGGAAGAATATTAGCAAGGAAAAAGGCTTCAGTGGTGTGAGAGGAATACAGGGTGAGGGGTGCTTTATATAGTGGGGGGAGAGCACTTTTCTTAATATAATAATCATTAATTTATTATTTCCTCTCAAGACAACCAATAGTGAGTATTCCATGACCACGAACTATAATATATGCATGCAACTTCGAATCAATTGGTCTTACATCAGCACATCATCATCAATGACTCAGTTAATCTATTATTTTGCATTTATTGTGAATTAAGGGATTCACTAGTGGAAAATGGGTTTATGCCAACGCATGCATGCCCACAGTTTATAAGAACCATTGGGAAACTGTGGTTTATTCCCACGGTTTTGCTAAAACCTTCAGTATACATTAACGATTTCTGATTTTTATCGGGATCCCTGTAGAATTTTCACCCCCCGCGCGAACCCTCCCCAAACTCGGCCTCCCCACCCTCTCCTCCCTTTACCGACCTCAACCTCCTCAACCTCCTGACCCCCAACCCCTCCCAGATTCCTCTCCTCTGGAAATGTTCAACCCTCCCCTCTCAGCTCCCTCTTCGACGATGACGTCCCCCTCCCCTCTCAGCTCCTGTCTCTCTCTCCTCCGGTGACGTTCCCCCCTCTAACGACGTCCCTCGTCCCCTCTCTAGTCACACGTGAGACCCCACAAGGATGAACACCCCGCGCGACGTCCCCCTCTCTTGGCTCCCTCTTCTCGGTCATTTCTCCCAAATTTCATGAGGTTTCTTGATCGGTACTTCCATGTTAGAATTCACCTTCTGTAATTCTTCAATTTCTTATTGTTTTCCTCTCTCTGGTTGCCCGGTTTCATTCAGTTGAACCCTAGGGGTTTTGAGGTTTCCTAATTCTAAGATTGATCCTTGTTTCTAGGGGTATCATGGTTCTCTTAGGTCACATGAGGAATGTTTTAGCATCCGATACCGAAGGAGAAGTGGTTGGATATTCTTGGTTCATCTGCCACCATTTGAGTTTGGTTTATTCTTCTCTATTTGTTTGGCCCAATTTAATTTGGTGCTTGTAGTGATTTATGTGTATAGGAAAACTCTATATTAGTTATAAATTGCATGAATAAGACTAATTTACATCCTGCATATATATTTGTGTGTGTTTATAGCTTGTATCATGTTATATGTTCAAGATTCATCCTCTGGTATAATCAGATCATGTTTGTTTATTAATGGGTGAGTGGAGATATGCTGAGAAACATGATATTGTATAATGGATATATGAGTATAATTGATTTATTATTCTGTTTTGGTATGTTCTATTATATTTGTCTAACACGGCTTAGTGTATGTTTGATTCTACTTTCATTGAATCTTTTTTTTAATGATTCATTTTTTAATTTTGAATTGATGTTAATTATATTAATGTCATTTGGGTTATATATCTTTTTTACTTTTGTTTATTTGATGTTTCATGGATGTCTAATGTACGGGTGACCCATTATACATTCCCAATAACTGATTCAATGCCACACATTCTTGAGGATGAAACAATCCAATTTAAATGAAAGCAACATGAACTCATTCAAACTGAATTGAATTAAATAAGACATAATATAAGTAGGAAAAATCAAAATAATCTGAATTGTATTAACCTATAAAGAGTAGAATTGAATATTCCTAAATGAATCTACAATAAAATAAACTAGCGTATACCGAACCAATAAATTAAAAATAAACAGATCTAAAACATATCATATCATGTTGTATCAAAATTAATCATACATAATCAGTGACCTACCTCAATTAGGATGACATAAAACATAACAAACCAAGACGAACCACATGAAACCAAACTATATAATATTATGAAGTGTAAACCCAAAATGAGTTGAACTAAATAAAGTGGAACCGTACAAACCCACAAATGATGTATCAAATTGGACCAAATATACTGAATTAAAAACTATATAACTGAAACCGACATGAACTAATTTGAACTAAACCAAATTGATATGAATAAAATGTAATGAAAATGAATTGATTAGAACCCTACCTTGAGGTGATAACTTCCATGCCCTTTCAATAAGAGAGTTATCTCCATTTTCAATAATTGGCACATTCAGTGAAAGATAATGTGTGAAATATAAATGGTCAGATCATCTCACCATATAAACAACCTCATCAGGGCCTAATGGTGTGTACTCAAATCAAGATATGTATAGTATCCTAGGTTGAAACAAGGAATTAGGGATTATGGTGGGGTTGTGATAATTGTATCAATGGAGGTGATCCCCTATCTATCAAAATAAAAACTGTAAAGGACCACTAAGTCTATAAGGGATATTTTCCTATTGAATATGGATCAAGAGAAACCAGAGGCCTATAAGGGTCAATACGACTATATTAAGAGGCCGAATCTCTACCACTCAAGCTGCCATTACCAAAGTGCCAACTTGGATTCCTGAACGTGCATCCCCTACTGGAAAAAACGACCCATTAAAAAATATTTCCATGAAGCCATCAATCCAAATGATTATATATATTTACAGCCTCACCCAAAAAACCCCATGTGGTGTATTCTCATTCTTCTATGATTTTCAAATATGAACTAACACTATTATGGTCCTTCTAGGAAGGGAACCAGTGAGGGCGTATAGTGGTCAGCCAAGCTATACTACGATAGAGTAAAATATTGATCCAATCCTTAAAAGATATAAGCAATCGTATAGAAATCTCATTTCTTAACTTTTCTTTCATGATATTGAGAATATCCCTCACCAAAACTAGATTCTATGAGGAGTTATCATAGACATCCATGACATGAATTAATTTTTCTCACATTTCCCCAAGGGGGGGTATCCTGCCTATTTAATAGACATCCTAGAGGCTAATTCCAACTTTGATGTGGGAAAAATGGAATGAGTTGGTTCCAAGGAACAAATGGATAATCAGTTCTATTAGAATATTTGAATGGGGGTATATGATATACTAGGAAACCCATATTGGTTCATAAATATGGATAACATGTAGCTAGTCGGAAAAATATAAGCAGATTTACCTAAGAAAGAATAGCCATGATCATTAATTAGAGATGAGCCTATACGGTTCGCAAGACACCATGGAAGCCATGGCCACAAGTCTACATTATCGCACAACATCTGGTTGGCATGTCACATTCATCATAAAAAAGGTTTTAAACACAACCATTTGACTCTGTGTCACAATGAATGACTCCATGGAAAGACTAAAGGGTTTTACATGATAATGATCATGCATCACCAAAAGACCCTTCATTGGTGATGCGAAATAGTACCAACAGGTAGAGAGACTGTCTTTGATAACACTCTTACAAAGTTGCAAGACCCCTTGCCTTTCTCAAATAAAGAAATAAATAAAATATGAAATGGTGGATGATTATTGTGGAGTGTGATATGTTGGAAATTACCCACATGGTTAGTCAATACCCCATTGGTTGCATATAGTATAAAAAATGGGGTGTAGGTGGAAGGTTATTGTGGTCAATGATCATTATAGGACACCCCATGAATAAACCATTGTTGGATCATAAGGAATGCATAAAAAAAATTCCCTACATCAAATCCATCATGAACCTACAATATACACACCACAAAAGGCGGTGTATAAATATTGTTTTGAGGCCTCTATATCCCTCTGCCTTAGCACAAAAAAGGAATATATGCACTAGCACATTCAGGAATCCACAACTGTTGAAATACCTTGAATATTTCTTATAGCATCCAATCTCATGATCACAATGATTACCCACTAGGTTAAATATACAGAACAACCTAATGGGTCCTGAGGCATGCATAAACACTTCATGTGATAACACGATGTATTGCGAAGGACTTCTTGAGTGACATATAGGTCATGTGAAGGAGGTCATGAATATCTAAGGAACCATTTGAATCCTTAACAAGATAATACTAGAAAAATATAAGGAATATATGTATTAAAAGATGGAATAAATATTAAAAGACATGATAATTATGTAAAGAATATATACAATGATCCTCATAAACATCACACGACTCACCCAAATCATGTGAAAGCATCGGGACCTGTCACCCAAATCATGCGACCCTCCCTGGATATGCCATTTGGATCATGCGATGTCCTCTAGACATTTCTATGAAGTCTCATGACACCCCTCAAACATGCCACCAAATTATTTTTAATCCCTATGGGATCTCCATATAGATCTTACAATTTCCACATATAGGTCACCAAAATTATGCAACATTCCCATTGTCTATTAGTTAGGTCTGACAAAATCCTCCACAATTACAGGCCAAATCATTTGACATCTTGTAAGAATATCATGATGGTTTCATGACAAAAAAATTTCAAGTCACCAGGATTTCACTGGAATAATGTCTTTAACACAGTCTTGAGGATGAATTTTGAAATTCTAACCACATGAATTAGGAATGAAATTTCATCACATGGTATATGATAATCCAATGATAGATGATGTAGGCCCAACAATAGTGAGAGGTACAATTAATATTGATCCATCACTATATAGTGTTTTATTTGAAAATATTTACACCAATTATATTATTTAGACCTATATTGTATACATGATAAGTCCTTTTATTGATTTCATGCATTTTGTGATTTAAATTGCAATGCCTTTAGATAAAATGAGAGAGAAAGGTCTCATATGACCCTCTTATGATTTTCCTTATATGATATCATTCATTTGTATGTATTTTTTACTCTAGATATGGTACCAGTGGATATAATTATTAATATGGATTGATTGATTTTTATTAATTACATGATCTACAAGAACCCAAATGAATGAAATTTCCCATAATAATATAAACAAAAACAAGAAAAACTATATCTAATGGAAATTTCTCAAACAAACTTATATTGAACAAAATCAAACTAAGCTAAAACTTGAGCCAAACTAATTATATACCATTTATTAGAATATTAATTGTTTATTAATAGGAATGTACTTTTTGATAGTATCATTTTGGATCATGGATTTGTTTCCCCTGGCTTGCAAGAACATGATTTGACCCATGTGGCATTGTGGTTCTTATATGTTGGGTGGTGACATGTATAGTCAAAAGAGACAGGTATGTTTTAGTTTAGTTTTTATTTTATTTTCATTATCTCATTGTCCAATTCAGTCTTTTACTGGTTTCTATGGATATGGAGTACTTATTTTCTATGAAGGAGGCCAGAAGGGGTTCAGATTGTTTTAGTTCGCCGAATTTGATTCGAGGTAATATTCTATTATTACTAATTGCCTCTCACCTCATATATTTTGGGGATTTCAATTTTTTTGATTCCATATTATGTTTTTGGTAGGGTGTTGGATCGTTTTGTGTTGGTTTGGGTGGATTTGGTTCTCCGCTGCCAATCAAGGTAAGGTTTTAATGCTGGTGGTTGGTTTTTTCACTGATAATGTAGGGTCCTTTATGTGTTTTAATGTTCTTAATATCATTTGTGTTGTGCATGGATCCATGCTCGTTGGTTTCGAGTCACCAAGTCAAGGGTGACTCGCCTGCATATGCATAGGTAAGTAAGTATATGTATGTGGGTCCCCCCTTGACGTGTCTAGTCAAACATGTCAATGATTATACACGTATGGGGCTAGGTGGGACCATGTATATATATAAAAATGCATACGTAGGTGAGTGGATATTGGTATATCCATATAATCATATGTGTAAGGATACCCTTGCACATGATCATGGCCATGCAAGTGTGTGCATAGGGGATATGTGTCCTTGCATGTGTGTGAAGGTGCATATACGTAGTGGGGAGCAACAACTTTTATTTAGAAAGCTCCCAGAGCCGAAGTGGATGGCTTGGTTACACCTTGAGGTAGAGTCCCTCTCATAGCCTCTTTAATTTAAGAAAGATTTAAATTGAATTTATCTTCTTTCTTAATTCTTCATAATTATATTGAATTGCATATATTGAATAAGTTTTCTTAAATATAATTGTTTCATTTGGTAAATAAATTCATGTTTTTATAATAAAACCACTTATAAAAACAAAAAATATAATATATATATCTTTATCATACCACAATCCCAAATCATGATTCGGTTTTTTATAACATAATATCGGTTTCTATAATGTGAAGGAAAACTACATAGGTTTTATTTTGAATCCTGGCTGGAAGATGTTGTCCCGCAGATGTTGTTGTACAGGGCCAACACGCCACAATCATGCTGTGGTCACGCTGCGGTCACACAACGGTCATGCTGCAGTCACGCCGTGATTTGGCCCTGTTCCAGGACGACACCTCGTGGCGGTTCACAGTCTTGTCAGAATTCGATTTATGTTACCTAGATAGAGTTTTTGATACATTACCCACCCATAGTTAATGGGGAGGGAGGTGATGGCCAGAATGTTGCCCCGCTTCCTCTCGCTCCCTTCACTCCTGGCTAGAAGATGCTGCACCGCAGATGTCACTGGGCCGGGCCAACATGTCGCGGTAACACCGCGGTCACACCGCAGTCATGTCGCGGTCACACCACGGTCACACCGCGGTCACGCCGCCGTCATGCCGTGATTTGGCCCTGCTCTAGGATGACACCCTATGGCGGTTCACAGTCCTATCAGAATCTGATGTATGATAATTTGATAGAGTTTTAGATACATTTCTCACCCATAGTTAATGGGGAGGGAGGCAACGTCCATAATGTTTCCCCGCCTCCTCCCGCTCTCTTCGCTCTTGGCCGGAAGATGTTGCCACACGGATGTCGCCGTACTAGGCCAACACGTCGCACTCACTTCGTGGTCACATCGCGATCACGCCGTGATTTAACCCTGCTTCAAGAAGACACCCCACAGTGGTTTGAATTCTTATCAGAATTCAATTTATGATACCTAGATAGAGTTTTAGATACATCACCCACCCATATTTAATGGGAAGGGAGGAGATGGCCAGAATGTTGCCCTGCCTCATCCCGCTCCCTTCGTTCCTGGATGAAAGATGTTTCCCCACGGATGTCGCTGGACCAGGCCAACACGCCACGGTCACGCCGTAGTAACACCTTAGTCATGTTGTGGTCATACCGCGGTCACGCCGCCATCACGATGCGATAATTCTCTGATTTGGCCCTGCTTCAGGACAACACCCCACGACAGTTCACAGTCCTGTCAAAATTCAATGTATGATACCTAGATTGATTTTTAGATAAATTAGCCACCCTCCTTCATGGACCTTGGACAGCCCAACCCCCTCCCCCCCCACCCTCCTCCCTGGACCCCAGACAGCCCCCCGGACAGCCCACCGGACAACCCCCCCACCCTCCTCTATGGACCCCAGACAGCCCTTCTAACCCTCTTTGCTGGAGCCCGGATCCCAATCTAAGCTCTCTTCAAGAATAATACTAAATCCCAATGGAAAAGAGGGTTTTAGAGCTTCAGAATAAGATGATAGAATAGTGAAAACCCTAATCGATTAGAGGAAGCAAGAAGAGGATTAGACTCAACCAGATCTTCAATCCACACTTGGAGAAACTAAAAATGCCCAAGTGACGTGTACGAGTCAACCACGCCTCAAACCAAGGCACGTTGTGGCCTGTACCAGTCAAAGTGTCTCACTTTTATTTGAAATGGACAACATTTTAAATGAAATCAACAACTGACATATGGAAAAATGACAAAACGGATTCATATTGTGTTGACAGCCCCACCCCCGTGCACAGGCCCCCACCCCTGGACACCCCCACCCCTGTGGACAACCCATCACCCATGGACACCCCCACCCCCTGAGACACCCCCATACCCTTGTATGGTATATTATATATGTGTTATATATAATTCAGAATTCTATATGCAACATAATTCATTTTGTATGTGTTATTGATTCATAATTCAAAATTCATTACATAATTCATTCTGCATGTATTCAATTGAGAATTCAATTATGAATTCTATATTTCATTAGGTAATTCGGTTCATATACATGATTATAAAAACTATTCAAAAGTTCTTGATTTTTTAAACCGATTTCATATTTTCTACAACCATGCTCTAAAAAATTTTAGAGTAGTTCACAGGTTACCAAAACAGTTCACAAACTCCGGATTTTGTAAACATATTTCTGATTTTCAGTTTTCTGTAAAATAAATTCCAGATTTTGACAACCCAACACATTGCTGAATTCACAGCTTATCCCTTTTAGCAGCTCTACTTAAATACATGTTTCCCTTTTAGAGATCAGTCCCCCAAAAGGTTAGACACATATCAAACTCTAAACGCACCTATCATTTCCAAAACCACACAATAGATGAATCGTGAAACCTTAAGAACACACACTATGTGCTAACCTCAGTCAGTGTATCCTCATTTGACTCATTCACTGAGCACCCATATCCATTCATCGGCATGTTTCCACCTCAATTCATTTCAATGCCTTCACTACCAAAGGCATTACACAACCACTGAACCACACCAATTGGAATATGTACCCGACCCTAGTGTAATTCAATAGTCAAATACTCTACTAACTCCAAACCACATTTGATTCCTACCACATGCTACAACTCACCTCAGATACCCACACATCATATTTCTTTTCGAAAACACCACAATCTGATGCCCAAAATCAGCTCAATCATATACCCTAAATTATTTTCTATTTAAACACCCAATTAAAAATAATTGCAAACATCAAGGATTCCCCACTAGAATCACAATGCCACCACAACCAATCCAAGCACAATGCCACCCCAACCAATCCAAATCCAGTTCCACAAAACTATGTGCCTTCTAGAACAAGGATGATATCATTGCAACAAATACATCACTCCCCACCATAGAAATTTCATCATCATCCACTCACCCAAAAAACCTCATCCACTTTTTTGAACTCTCCATGATCATAACCCCTAAGATGTTTCATATCTACCCAAAAGATAGTAGGGTATCTAGAAATATAGCCATTTCCCCCATTATTCTAATGAAGATATTATTGTTTTTGGAATGATCACCAATGAATAATTGTATTCTAGGATTTTGTCGATGAATACCATCAACAGTCATCTATTTCAGATGTCGCCAATCACTACATGTACATGTCACTGTCATTTAAATGTCTTGGGCATCCCTACCCCTGATAATATCATCACACCAAAATCATTCATCCGCCTACTCATAGTTTTCTTCCCTACTCATGAAACTCTGCCTATTCCCTCTAACTGGTCCTACACCTCATAACCACATGCACTAGAAAAAAATCAACACTCCAAGGGATTCTCATTTAATGAAAACCAGGCACCTACATGTGCTTCCAAACAAATCCAAATCTCTCATGCACAGTATCCCCCCAAAGAGAAAGTTTGCGCATAAAACCACATCAAACCACATTTACTTGATCACCTATTATTTTCATGATCAAATTTATAACTATAAGGACCCCCCATTTTAATATACATTAAACGGGCTAGGCACCCAAACATGCCCATCCCTCTAGAAGCCAACCACAAGGGTAAACCACAAGCACTCAATTTCTCTTCCTCAAAACCAAATCCACCCTACATTCCAAAACCCATATCAGGTTTCACCGTTCATGTACTACTTTCAAAAGTCCAAAAAATCCATCTTCATGTCACATACCCAAAATCACACATAGCTTACTTGACCTATCTCATCTTCTGATGCATTCATCTAAGACTAATTTTACTTCTGAAGTAATCAAAAATTTATTCCTTTCATTTTCTCATATGCTTCCAGAGCCTTAAACACCATATTTTATTCTTATTTCCTAGAAAGTATTTCAATTTAACATTTCATAATTTTTCCGATGATTACTACACAATGTTTTTTCCATATTTTTTTATTGAGACTATATTCATAACGTGAAGTTAACTTTACATTCTTCGGGAATCAATCTTATGGAATCAATCTTAAAGACATTTTTAATTAGTTAAGGTGTTTTATTCTTTTGATCATCTAATTTTATTCATATTTTGATGACCATGGTTTCTCATTATTTTTACAACCTTCAAAAGTAAAGTGTGTGACTTCTAGTTAGTTTATTAACCAAATTCGTCTCGATTTTGGGACAATTTGAAGACAGCTGAAATCGTTGGGGAGAAATATGTTTGTACCCCTTTCTGTGGAATACATTTCTCTTAGTGGTTTCGAACTCACAAAAGAGATTCAATCAATTTCTTTCAGTGGTCTTATGACTTTCACTGGAATTGAGATCCTCTGACTGCTTCACTTTGGATGTTTCGAAACCTCCTCCAAGTTTTGTGTGGCTTGAAGTCGACCAGTGGGTTAACGATCTGTTCCTTTATCTCTAACCTACAGATATGGTATTTTTGGCTTGGATCTTGGGAAAAAAGAGGCATACCATGCAGGTTCACAGAACATGGAAGAATAAGAGGCCTGGAAGGAGGGTGATGTCAGCACAACCATTTCTAAGGGAGTTACCATTCAGAATAGATTATTAGATTTATGTGAAGGGCCTTCAGATGATGATGATTCATGGAGTGGAAAAGGGTTGGTAACATAAATCCCAAGAAGGCATGGAATTTTAAAATGGTGAAATCTTTAGTGATTCAAGAAGGAGAAATTGGACATTATATGAATTATCAGACATTATTAGAGTAAGAGGATGAGAAACCAACATTTTATACTATAATGGAATGGATGAAGGAAAGAAATTGGTCATTGAATTTGATGATTTCCTAGTTACCATTAACCAACCTGTTTATTTAATATATCTCCAAAATTTTCTTTTGGATTTTCAATCTCTATTAACCAACCAGTTTTATTAATATACCTCCAAAATTTCCTTTGGATTTTTGATCCCCCCAACTACTGGCTTCTCAACATTTATCAAAACTTTTGTAAACAATTATCTTTAAACTATTAACGCTATGCGTTTAACTTAATGATCAGTTTAACAACAATTTTTTATCTTGGAGAGGTGCAGGTTTTCAGTTTTACAGGTTGGGGTTTACAGGTTGGGAAATATATTGGAGAGGTTCAGATTTATAGTTTTACAGGTTGGGCTTTACATCTTTCGAATCAGGGGATTACATTTAGGTTGTTTATATGCAGGCTGTTTATTGTAGGCTGTCCAACAGGCTGTCCAGTTTTGGATGGAGGCTGTTTACAGCAGGCTGTCTAGTTTTTGGTGTATAAGATTTATACCGACAGTTTGCAGAACCGTTGGTATACAGAGTATTCTGGACATAGTATGCCAACGGTTATGAAAATGTTGGTATACAAGACAGAGTGTATGCCAACGGTTCTAGAACCTTTGGTATACAGGTCTGCCAATGGTTTTGAAACCATTTGTATACTAAATGATGGAATAAAATGCATACTAAAAGTTTTCATACCATTGGTATAACCAACAGTACCAACGATTCATAAACCGTTGGTACATATATATACCAATGGTTCATGTAGAACCGTGGGTATAGATTAATTTCAGACCATATATCCCAACGGTTCTCTAGGAACCGTTGGTATAGAACTACTACCATGCCTCACATACCAACAGGCTGTGAAACCATTGGGAAATACTATCCCAACGATTTCAGTGGACATCCCAATGGTATAAAACCGTTGGGAAGGATTGAATTTCCAGGAGTGATTTTACTATTCACAAAAAATTTAATTACTTCTCAAAAATCCCAAAAATTCACCCTAACCATTTTTCGATGTGTAGAATCCAAAAATAAAGTCAAATTTTTGAAAAAGAATTTTTAAAATATGATTAATTTAATATTTAATTAAAATAATTATTTAATTGAAAAATATAAACACTTAAAATATTCGTCATTATTTTTAAGGTTCCTAAATTCATTTATACATTCAAGGGCATGGGTACCATTCATAAGAGTGATATTTAAATTCATAAGGGTATGTTACTATTCATAAGGGTAGGTTAATATACATAATAGTAGATTAATATTTACCAAAAATTAAGTTAATTCTATAAGACTCTAATTATCATCTTGATCATAATCGTGTATGTTAGATTTTTAAAATTCAAATTGAAAAGTTGAAAACATTATGTTTTATTGGTAGGTTATGGATATACCCAATAATTTACCATGTTTTATTCCATATAAGCTTAGTGATTATTTATATATAGGATATAACTACAATTTATTTAAGAGAAACATACCCTAAAATCTTTGGGGTGCTACATTATTCCCTCCTTCATAAATTTCATCCTTGATATTTTATATATGAAACTCACAAAAAAGATATGGTTGATTATTTATCATAACATCCTAAAGATCCCATGTTTCTTTTTCCATATTATGGTTTCTCCAAAAAAAAACCTTTACTATACGAGTTGTCTGATTTTTCAATACATGATCCCTTGTCTCAAAAATCTCGATAGGATTTTCACAGTATGAAAAATCATGTTCCTGTTCAATTTCATCATATGTGAGTACATGCGTTGGGTATGGTATGTATTTCCTTAATAATGACATGTGGAATATATCATGGACTTTGGAGAGATTTGGCGGAATTTCTAAATGGTAAGCTGTAGCTCTGATTGTTTCCATAATTTCAAATGGTCCATTGTACATGGGCTAAGTTTTCGTTTCATACTGAACCTCAAGACACCCTTCCATAGACATACATTCAGAAATACAAGATCTCCCATTTGGAATTCCACGTTCAATATATGGTTGTTAGAATTACTCTTCTGGATACTTTGGGCTGCTTTAATATGGGATTCTATCTTCTTCACCTTTGTCATTGTCTCTTCAATAAGTTCTGGGCATATAAGTTTCCACTCACCATCTCCGTCCCAACAAGTGGGAGTTCGATGTCTCTTTCCATATAATGCTTCATATGAAGCCATTTGAATACAGGAATGGAAACTATTGTTGTAGGAAAATTCCACCTAAGGCAAGTATTGATCCCACATACCTTGGAATTCAAGAGAGGATGACCTCAACTTATCTTCTAGAGTTCAAATAGTCTTTTCAGACCGTCCTTCATTTTGTGGGTGACATGCAATACTCATATGAATCTCAGTATTCAAAGCCTTTTGGATACTTTTCGAGATTTTTTATGAAAACCGGGGATCTCGATCAAACACAATAGATAGAGGTGCACCATGAATTCTTACAACCTCATTAATATAAAGTCTTCTCAAGCACTCAAGTAGAAAATCTTATCTTATAGGAAGGAAATGCGATGGTTTTGTGAGATGATAAATAATCACCCATATTGCATCATTCCTTCTAGGTGTCCTTGGTAGTCTGATGACAAAAATCCATCGCAATGTTATCCCACTTCCACATAGGAATAGGTAGAGGTTGCATCACTCTTTTGGGTTGTTGCCTCTATGCCTCCACTTGTTGACAAACTAGACATCTTGACACATTGTCATCAATTTTCTGCTTCATATTATCCCACCAAAATTATTCTTTCATATCACTATACATCTTGGTGCTACCCAGTTATATAGAGAAATTTGAGTTGTGGGAATCGTCTAATAGTTCCCTTTTATATCTCAGGTACTGATGGAACACACAACCTATTCCCAAATTTCAGAACTCCTTCTTCATACCCAAAGTCAGCCAGTCTCCCATCCTTGACAACATTAATTTTCTTATGCAGATTATCATCATCAAATTGAGATATTTTAATCTTCTCTAGTATAGATGGTTTATCAATCATTTGAAAGAGGAAAGATGTTTCCCTTTCTTTAACAATTCCCATATCCATCTTTAGTAGATCCAAAAATACAAGATCTCTCTAAAACCTCATTTGAGTCAGAAGTCCATGATCTTTCCTATTTAATGCATCTACCACCTTATTCACCTTTCTTGGGTGGTAGTGTATTGTGAAATAGTAATCTTTGAGTAACTCAAGCCATCTCTTCTGCCTCATGTTGAGTTATTTTTGTGTGAAAATGTATTTAAAACTCTCGTGGTCTATATAAATATCACATCTATCTTTGTATAGATAATGCATTTATATTTTCAGAGCAAAGATTATGTCTTCTAACTCAAGGTTATGAGTTGGATAATTTTTTTGAGGAGTCTTCAACTGTCTTGATGAATAAGCAATAACATTATCATTTTGCATAAGGACGCAACCCTGTCCATTATTTGATGCATCGCTGTATGTTACAAATACACCACTTCTAGTTGGAAGAGTCAATATTGGAGCATTGACAAATACTCTTTTAAATTATTCGAAGAATTCTATAAATTATTTTGTCCACACTAACTTAACTCCTTTACATGTGAGATAGGTTAGCGGGTTAGCCAGTCGGGCAAAATTATGAACTAAATGCCGGTAGTAACTTGATAAGCCAATGTAACTGTGTACCTATATTATTTTTTTGGCATGGGCCATTCATGGATTACCTTTGTCATTGCAGGATTAACTAATAATCCATCCTTAGAGACAATATGGCCTAGAAAAGTTGCTGATTGAAGCTCGAATTCGCACTTTCTAAACATCCCAAAAAAGTTATTTCTTCTAAGTGTTTTTAGAATAATCTGCAAGTGATTCTCATGGTCTTCATATATTTATGAGTACACGAGGATATCATCACTGAATACCACAAAATGTTATCATAATATTCCTTAAAAACTCCATTTATTAAATCCATGAAAATAGATGGTTCATTCATCAGTCCAAAAGGCATCACTGTAAACTCGTAATGCCCATACCTGGTTCAAAATGCTGTCTTTTTAATATCTTCCTTCCTCCTATGTAGGTGATGATATATAGATCAAAGTTTAATCTTCAAATAGTATTGAGCTTCATGAAGTTGATCAAATGAATCATCAATCCCGGGATGAGGATACATATTCTTTATTATAATAGAATTGATTTCCTTGTAATCAATGCAAAGCCTCATGGATCAATCCTTCTTCTTGAAAAAGAGGACAAGGGCTCCCCATAGAGAAACACTATGTTGAATAAATCATTTTTCACTAAAATGCACTAATTGTTTCATTAACTCTAAAAATTCATTACTGGTCATTCTATAGGGAGTCTTTGATATATGACCTGCATCAAGAATTAAATCAATAGAGAACTCAACTTTCTGCTCTGGAGGATGCCTAGGTAAATCCTCTGGAAACACATCAATGTACTATTTCACTATGTGCACATCTTCAATTTTAAGATTTCATTCCTCTCCCATAGATATTGGTTTATCTTCATCTCTAAGTATTGTATTCAGTAGAGCTACTGGGGGTGGTCCTAGATAAGAATCGGGTTGAGAAGATTTTTCCCTAAAGACAAGGGATTCTTCACCATTTTCAAAAATTTTAACTTCCTTCTTCTTACGAAAAATCTTCGCATTATAATTTGACATACAATATATACCGAGAATTATATCAAATTCAGTAATTGGTATGATGTTAAGGTTAGAAACTAAAGCACGTTTTGGTTTTTGGAGGGGGACTGGTTGACATGCATTTGTCGCAATGATACATTCTCTGGGAGTTTTGACTGAAAACTCCATTATGAAATAAAATTTGATATATTTAATTTACTTGGAAAACTGAGAAGATATAACTGAATTTGATGATCAAGAATAAAATAAAGTGTTGTCTAGGTTTGAGGAAACAATTAAAGTACCTGCCACCATGTCATTATGAATTTCTACCTCCGTGGTTGTAATCGCATAGGCTCTCCCTTGTTCTCTTGGATTTTCTGAGGAATATTTCCTTGGTGCTTAGGAAACTCATTTGAATAGTTTCCCATCTCTCTGCAATTGTAGCGTTGAATATAATTGAATTTTTTCTTCCCCTTGCATTCATCAGATCGATGACCCTTTTATCTGCTGTTATACCAAATGCTCATGCCTTTCAAGAATTTCCCGAGATTATTCATTCCACAAATCACACATAATGGGAATATCTTTTCTCCCTTTCTCTTCTTTGGTGATTCTTCTTTTCCTTTGTTATCAGAGTACTGCTTCTTACCTTGGTTTCCTTTGAAAAGATTTGATCTAGCAAATTCCTTCTCTGTTTCAATTGAACTTGATAAAATTTCATGATATGATGGAAATGATTGAGAAGCTAGTTCCCTTCAAAGACTTGGATTAAGACATTCAATGAAATGATAAATCTTGTCTGCCGAGTCACATATGTAATCTATGGCATACCTGTCCATCATTGTGAAAGTAGCCTCATACTCTGCAACACTATCTTCTTCCATTTGTTTTAAGCTAAGAAATTTCATCTTCATTTTAGTTCGTTTCTCACGGGGGAAATATTTTTCGAAGAATATTTTCATAAAATTCCTTCATTCCATATATTCTATTTCTTATTCCTTCATGGTATTCTAAATCAAGGACCACCATTGATTAGCATCTCCCTTGAGACAATATACCACCAGTCCTAGCTTTTAATTTTCATTGCATCTTAATACCATGAATATCTTTTCCAATGACTTGACCCATTGCTCAGCAACCACTGGATTATTTTTCCCACTAAAAGATGGGGTCATCTACCACATGAAATGGTCCAACACAGGTGTGGAATTGTTATTTTTGAAAACCTATGTATGTTGTCCCAATATGTTCATGATCGGATCTTCGCCAACAGTGACTCTGTTGACTTTCTCAGTGGGGAGATCCCTACATTGTCCATGAGTATTGATTCCCCCTCTTCATTTAGATTCCATTTATAAATAATGGAACACAGTAGATTATAGTATGAATCATAATTTATAATTTTAACTTAATAGAATACTTTTCATAGTTCAAGATCCTACGCATGACTAATCCCATTATCGAAAAAATGGTTTCTTTGAGAAATAATTTACATTTTAATCCTTCATAATGGCTTGTATAGAAAATATTTATTATCATAATCATAACCCTTGGGAGTGTCATAACCAAGAGTCCTCTAAGGACCGTTGTAGTGTACCAGTTGCTATTCGAGTCTACCTCAAAGCGGTGTTTTGGGGTTTTACACCTAGATACATCTAGGCCAGAGCCGCCTCTACCTGCTCGTATCCAGATAGGGAATCATTGCATGAAATATCTACATAATCTATTCTTTACCAAAATACCAAGAAGTTATTTTATGTTTATTCTCAAAGGCTTTTCTTAGGGATTATTCCCTAATCTATGTTTTCTAAATCTAGTTTCCATGTTTCCTACTAAACTTCCTCTGATACAAATTATAGCACCCCGACCCCACTAGGCTGGAGCCGGTGCATTACTTGTGCCATTGGAATGGTTAGAAGGAATTAAATTCCCAAAGGAATTCTCATTTTAGTAGACTTGAAGAATCTATATACATTGATGTAACTCAAATTACATTGGAAAAGGATATAAAAAACAATACATAACAAAAAATAAAAACTATAACCACATGAACCCAATAAATGATCTCCTCTTTGACACTTGTTGAAAGTAAATAATGAAGAGGGAGAGCTCAAATGATCAGTAAGGGTTACAAATAGAAAAATCATGTATACAATAATAGTTCAATCAATCTTACATAATCAATATGGCCTGGTGAATAAATGAAAAACTCATGCCGTTAATAAACAGGGAATGAAACTACATCCATAGATTTTGTCATAGTGAAAACCTCCTAGATAGCAATAACTGATAATGAATAAAGAAAATAATTATTAATTGGATATCATGTATCTGGCACACAAACCATTATACCATAAAAATGGGTTAGTTCTATGGGTAGACACCCGTCTAAAATTTGGAAACAAACCCAAAGGGTTTGGCGCCAAACTGATTTGTCTCATGAGACCTACCGATGCATCGAGGGGCTATTGCAGGCCCCACCTGAAACTTCATGTCCCAATAATTCTTTATAAATTTATTCAATATAATAGAAATATGACTTTTAAATATCCGTATAGAGTAGAGTATATAGATTCATCTATACTTCCATAATAAAAATAACATTCCAAATAAACACTGTATTTAAAATGGAATACGGTTTAGAGAAAAAAAATATGCATGATATGTGATTATTGATATTTAATATAAATATAATTTCAAATAAATATTATCTAAAATGGGTAGTAGGTTCACCAAATAATGATTATTAGGTGCATAATACAAAGTTTGTCACAACAAAAAAGTAGTTTAGACAATGTCTCTTACCACAATGTAATCGGTCGAATCATATGTCCAGAACATAATGACCCTCAAATGAATCATTGAATAACAAGGAAAAGAAATAAAATCATGTTATTATATATCAAATGGCAGTACACATATTCCATATACAAGAAATAATTGGTGAATAATGAAAATATCACAGAAATGAAAGTGAGATGAGAAACCCCTTACAAACATTTCGGCATGGTAATGAGTGTTATTTCAAGGGATTAATGAGAGGTAAAGGGGTATTAAATTATTTATATGTCACAAGGGAAGTATGGGAAATTTTTGAAAACATACCTCATCATTTGGAATTAAAAATAAAAGAGCACAATATAGGGGAGTTTCATAAACAAAAGTGCGAGAGATGATCCCTTACCTTATGCCTAAAGGTGTCCTAGACTTGTTATTTAAGACTTAAATGAAAATATTAAGCTTATTAATTCATAATTCCAGAACCTCTTATATATTTAAATTATTTATTATAACCCCTTTTAGTTCATTCATGACATTTTTTATTAGTTATATGGTTCAATTTCAATGTTCCGGCTCGTTTGTTTACTTGGTATTAAATAATCGATTCACTTAGATTCATCTTCAGATAAATATATAAGATGGAAGTGGTTGTATAGAAATGAAGATATATTCTATTAGTGAAAATACATTATAATACATGGTTTTAAATTTAATTTGGTTACTTATAGTGAAGTCGAATTATTATATATATAACCTTAGTGACAATCGTTTTGGGTAAATGGTCGGTGTGACTACAATGAACATGTTTTTCTTTATAACTTAACACCATTTGTAAAAAAGGATTAAAGAGATTAAAATAAGATATATTAAATATATAATAATCTGGTTCACCCATAACACAAATGGTTTCATGACAATAATTAAAGATTATAATAGAAATTGATAAACCGTTGTCCTTGAATGTGCTCAATTTGCACATCTCAAACGGTACATTCATTTCATTCAAATAAATTGCAGGGAAAGGTAATGAAATATACTATTAGAATGAAAAAATTCCAGTACATGTATGTTACTATATTTATCATACTGTTATTCTGAAAGGAGGTGAGGAAAGAAACAAAAAGAAAAGTGCTGAAAAGAATGGAAGGAATTGAAAAGAGGAATTTACATCTTGAGAAATCCCCCTTTGAGAACCCCTTAAGGGGAGAGGTTTTGGTATTTTGAAGAGTCTAGGATATTTTGGACGTGGGGGGGGATATTGGGGAGAGACTTGGGTAGAATATTGGCAAGGCACAAGGCTGGAGTGGTATGACAGGAAGAGGGGGTGAGGGGAGCTTTATATAGTGGAGGGGAGAGGAGTTCTCTTAATATTATAATCATTAATTTATTATTTCTTCTAAAGAAAACCAATAGTGAGTATTAAATGACCAATAAAAATAATATATGCATGTGAATTCGAAAAAATTGGTCTTACATAAGCAGATCATCATCAATGACTCAATGAATCCTTTATTTTGCATTTATTGTGAATTTTCGGATTTTACTATTCATTAGAAATTTAATTATTTCAGAAAAATCCCAATACATCACCTTAACCATTTTTCAATGTGTAGAATCCAAAAATGAAGTCCATTTTTCAAAAATAATTTTTTTATATGATTAATTAAATATTTAATAAAAACAATTATTTAATCGAGAAATATAAACACTTAAAATATTCATCTTCATTTTTATGGTGCCTAAATTGATTTATATTTTCAAGAGCATGGATACCATTCATAAGGGTCATATTACTATTTATAAGGGTGTGTTACTATTCATCAGGGTAGGACACTATTCATAAGGGTAGGTTACTATTCACCAAAAATTAAGTTAATTCTATCAGACTTTAATTATCATCTTAATCACAACCGTGTATGTCAGATTTTTAAAATTCTTATCACGTAGATGAAAAATTTACGTTTTATGGCTAGGTTAGTAATACCTCTTGTAAGTAATCATGTTTTATTCCAGATAGGATTATTGATTCTAGAAATATGGGGTATAACTAAAATTTATTTAACAGAAATGTACCATAAAATGTTTGGGGTGCGACATATCATACTAATAATGATTATATCATTCCCATTATTTATATCCCAACCGTTTTCATTTTGTATTACCAAGGATATCATGTACATCACAAATTTATCAATGTGTTATAGGATAAAGTGATGAATTTAAAATAAATATGATGTTTTTTGTATTTTTTTTGTATTCAAGGGTCTAATATTCCAAAAATACTATGCTTCTAGATCATTGGATTTAATTATTCAAATAATTATGATATAAATTATCTTATAAAATTCATAATGAGATATTCTATTATATTTATATACACTTATTTTTTGAAATTATAAATAAAAATAATAAAAAAACCATAGGTGTAATTTTGAGAAAATAATCCAATGTTTGTAATGAATAAAAAACATTTTTTATTATAAATTATATCCATCTCTGAATAATAGAAATTGGATATATCTATTTCATTTATTAACATATAGGTAATCACACTATAAATTATGGTTTAGTATGAACTCAATCTTAACTCAGTGCATGTTTATGTGTTCTTAAGACTACCAACCTGGATAGACACTATTGGGGGACCGCATTAGATAATTCAAATACTCCTTGAAAACCACTACTGGGGATTTAAATTAGTTTTTTCATAATTTCATGATGTAGAGTTAGATAACATGATAGAAAAATGAATATGGATACCCTAAGATAAAAACATATAATTTTATAAGATTGGTTGTATCTGTCATTCCTTCCAATTTTAATATTTTCCTTTTTAAATGAATATTATATCATGTATCCTCATCAGAAATAGTCCTCTGATTATAAAGATGTATTTAAATTTTAAGAATTGTTTCAAAAACATATTTTACAAGATATTTGATATTTTCCATAAGGAAGTTTTTAATATGATTGGAGTATGAGTTGTGAATGTCCTAGAAGTATTAATAGAACTGAATTTAGTCTTGAGTAATAAAATGATTCACATTGAATTACAGTGTTCCCTCAAAAGGAAAACATGGTGTAGTTGATTATTTTATATGAAAACGTATGAAAAATATTATTGGATTTTATAATCACATAATTATAGATAAATTGATAAATTATATAGGGAAAATAATGTTTTCCATTAATTCTCAGATGCAAAGAACATCACTTTATAAATCTATCGATGGGAATGAGAAGACAACCAGGGAAAAAACATGTCAAGAATAAAATGTACAAAAAAGAGATGGAACCCATGGAATTAGATGGATTCAATAACATATTTTTTAATAAATATATTCCCAACACTCTTCTTATTAAATAATTAGACAGTTACATGTACTATTGAAAAATGAGGACAAATCAATTGGTTCGTAAAAAATAAATAATTATAAATATTTCATGGTATAACTAAAATATTTTTATTAACCCTAAATTTCATGTTGACCAATTTTAGAAGACAAAATAAGATTTTTTGAAATTATTTTGATATTGAATAATTAGATATATATTAGGAAATTGTATGTTGTTCCCCTAATGTAAAAATAAATATTGGTGATTCCTAATAGTCTCAATAGTCAGAAGAAAAGAATTAGAAATTTGAATTAAAAATTATTGTAAAGAAGAATAAATATCATGTTGAAAAGAAAATTCAATTACCCACTTATCAATACCATGAAAAGAAGAATATTAGAAGTTTCCTAACAAGAAAATTATGATACTTCATGTATGGAAAAGAGGGAATCAAGATAATCAATATAGAAGTTTGATGATGAAGTCTACAAATTTTATGGTATAAAATATGTTTTTGGTGAATCATTAGCCTTTGGTAAAAATTTTGGATTAGGAAGATAGATATTATAAAACCTAGTAAGATAAGACAACAATTTTCAAAGATAACTAAAAAGGCATCCTCTAAAGGCATAGAGAACATGGTTGTCCATATGCTATCACAATTTCTAAGGTTGATCCTAAAAAATAAGTGGTGAAAGGTAATCTATTTTTAAATTTAATAATACTGATATAACTATTTGATTCTTATTCAAAATTTGATTTATATAATAAAACTAGTCTAGACTGATCCAGTCACCACCTCAAAATATAGATTTTTTTTACTAGTAAAAATAGAAGATGTTAAAATTATTACATCTCAAGTGTGGAAATCCCCACCCAATAATATGTGTGGGTTGAATATCAAAAAAAACATTAATATATTACCTTTAGATTAAATTTATGTTAAACTAGGCAAGCCGTAGTTGTCCTTATAGAGAGAAAACATAAAATTATTGGAAATATAAATCAATTTCTACAACATAAATATTCTTCAAATTATATAAATGTTTAAAGAGGAGCACGAAACTGCTTGTAATGATTTATCTCATGATTGGATAGTATTTCCCTATGAAAAAAATCAATCTATAATTATTTAGATTAAGGATTCCCTCATACTTGGTTACATTCCTATTATGATATAATATGTTGATGTATTCCATGAGGAGTTACTCTATCTTTCACTGATCAGATAGGTTGATTTCTCAGTCAAACATATACAAAAATCTCTACCAATTTATTGGATTCTATATAGATTAGTCGTAATTAGAATATATTTATTGAATAAGAAACTACAATAGAGTCTGGATAAGGTCTTTATACATCAAAGTGATTCACACTAGGGTTTATGAGTCCAATTCAACCAGAAGGATGGGTCAAGGATTTCCTATATTAATTATCGTGAACAAAATATGATCATAATAAATAACAAGTTTACCATTACATGAATTTATGAGTTGTTTTATAAGATACATGAAGACTAGTACATCTATAATGAGGAATTTCAATCAATATATTACCAATTAAAGTAGATGAAGGACGATATTACCTAGATCACCTTTCAAAAAAATTATAAACACTATGAGTTCATAGTTATTGAATTAAAAATCATTTATTCATGAAAAATATTCATGGATAATATGAATATAGTCTTTATAGATTACGATAAAAATTTGTGGTTTTCTATATAGATGATATTCTTTCTAAATAAAAATTAATTAGAAAAGTATGGATAATATTAGTACTGTGATAAAGACATTAAAAAAAATAATTTATATTAAAATTAATAATAATTAGAGTTTTATATAAATTAAGTAACATTTTTTGGGAATTTTATCACCAAAGAATGGAAATATATATATCCTTCTATGGGTGATGTGATTGTGGTATACCTCGCACAAATATCGATAACAAAGGACTGTAGATTCCTCAAAATATATTGGTACTATATAATATTTTTGAAAAACACATATTTATTTTTGAACCCACTATACAAGCTAACTCATAAGGGAGTAATGTTTTTGTAGAGACATTAATGAAATGTGTCATAAAAGATATAAAGAAGAGGCTAATTGTTGCACATGTACTCACACTAGCCACCAGTGGGGATGTATTTGTGATCTACAATAATGTTTTCATTAATGGATTGAGTTTTTTAGTCAAGTTAAATGATAATTTGATGGATTTTCCTCATGAAAATTAAATATCCAAGTGCAGAACTATTCTATGTGTGATAAAGGGGTAGCTTTATTAGTCTTCCAATTTATTATTTAATAAAATATTATTTATGGAGTGAAATGTGACATATATATGGATCCTAATATCATCAATAATATTTTCAAACAATAGGATATAAAAATTATCTATTAATGGTTATTATAACTAATGAAGAATAATGACCATTCAATCCATTAGATTTGTTTGCAGGTGAATATAGTTGGAGACCCTCTAATTTGAAACAATCTTGATACCTTATCTACGATGTGGATTGAGATAGATCCAGTCACCATAGACATGAAAAGAATGTTAAATATGATTATTAATTAAGGTATATCATTATACTATGCACATTTTACTACTTAACCATCCTTTAATGTAAATATTAAATATAAACCAAGAGGTGATATGTAGTTACATTTAATTTCATTGAATATTCCCCAGTTTAATTAATATAAATGTGAATTTATAAGGTTTTGTGGCCAAATTTTTTTCGGAAAAAATTTATAACTAAATATAGATCTTTTTGATGATTCAAATTTCTCATGCTTCTTTATTCATCTAATGAACACAATGATATAGAGATATCTGAATTAAAACATCATGTGGGATAACATAAATAGTTGGATTGTGGAATTTTTATCACGATTATTGGTATTTCACAAATTTATTAATGAGAAATATAATTTTAATGGTTTAGTGAAACCTTTACCTATTTTAGTATTTAAAATGTAAAATATTAATATGTATTTTTTTCAAGAATCCAATGTACTCCTAATTTATATAACATAATTTTGATTATATTCACATTCCTTAATGAGTGAGAATATTTTATTTTAATTAAGCAATATTTATGTATAGACTAGTCCTCCAAGATATATAAAAGATATGTGGTAAGGAAAAATATAGTATAACTCCCAAATTTATTTGATCAAGCTCTGAGGTATACTTGGAGGTTATAGAGAATGGTTTATCAATTATTGGATAATGATTCAAGTTTTATCATTTATTATCACTCATAAATATATATTCCATATTAAATAAAAATTAATACATTAGAGGATGTGATGAGATGATATTAAATAGATTTCAATGGATATTGGGATCAACACCTTCTCCACATAGGGTTATTGGGTAAATTTAGTTTGCATTATGGAATTAGAAAATCACCATATGAGGCTCTTTATTAGAGGATGACAGTGAATCTATCATAATGGGATATGTTTTGAGAAAGTAATTTTATAAAACTAAAATGATCTATAAAATGATAGATAAGGTTTAGATTATTAATCATCATATGAATTCAATAAAAATATTCTTAAAAATATATACAAAAAATCATTGATGTGGCATAGATTTTGAGGTAGATAAGGTTTTCCTTTTCATATGATAATGGAATAAATTCATGGAATTGGGAATAAGGGAAATAGAATTCCTAGATAAATCACCCCTTTTAAGACTCTTGATCCCATCAATGTTCTGGAATATTGACTATAACTACCACCTAATCAATCACAATTTTAATATATGCTCCGTGTATATCTCTTGATAATTTATATACCAAATCCATCACATATACAAAATTATATCATGGAACTGTTAGAGAATAAAATATTATACATGGAGGAGACTATGTAGATTTTATATCATATAGACATTGTTCGATGAAAAAATTGAATTTTCCTTGTCAAAGGACTATATTGGATCCTTAATTATGAAGGGGAAACATGAGAACCAAAATAATAACTCTGATAAATTACTAACACCTATTTTAGGATATGGAATAAAACTTTATTGAAAAAATTATTAAATAAATGAAGAATGTTACAACCCTAACTATCATAAAGTAATCTTATCTTATGAATGAATATATGACCCGTTTAGTAATTTGGTATTCTATATAACACATGTTCCATGTTAAAAAATTAAAAAAAGTGTATCATTATTAAAATTTAAAGATATAACATGTTTTTTTTGTGAATTATGACCACCTAAAATTACCATAATTGTTAATATAGATATTATAATATGACCTTTAATGTTATTATATATCAAGGTTAATAGTAAAATATAATTGATTTAAATAGAAGAAGTGATGGAATATACTTTTAATATCATCCCTTTTAAATCTAATTTACGAAAACCAACAAGGGCGATGACTTACCAATGGGTTTCCTAGTACTAATCCCAAAAATAGATTCAACAACCGATACACGAGATGAATTGATTGAGGGATAATTTGAAACTTATAAAAATAACTACATAATAAGTGGTCACTGAACAAACACTTTAATGTACTTACACCACAAACCATACCATTATAGAATATATTAGATTTCTAAGGGGTTCTGTATTTATACCTTAATAGTATAATGGTTTAGAATTTTCTTATTTGAAATAGAATATTTGTTAATCTGGTTATATTCTCAATGTTATTTAAAATGCACATGAATATAAGATGAACATGCTAAACATATTTTTAGATAAAATGAACAAAAACTTTTATTTTTGGACAATATAATATTATAATTGAAATGCACAATTATGATAAATTCAGAAAATTGAAGAAAATAATTCATTAAAATGGCCTTAAAAACAATATGTTTATATATAATAGATAATTTATCAATGTACCAAGTAATTTTAATATGGGTTAGAGAGTTTAAAATTCCATGAAGACAAGTATTTTTCAATAAATTGGAATTTTATTTCACAAATTTATAATTTTTTAATAAAATAAATTTATTTTTGAAATGAACATATCAATATCAACTAGTATAGGTTTTTTGATAGTTTCTAAGACTAGTGATTTATTTAGTAAATAATAAATATTCTATAAATACAAGGTATTTATTATGAAATCTTCATGACCAAAATGTGTTGTAATAAATAAAAAAAATATTTTTTACTAAAAATATTATTTTTTACTAATAAATGTATTTTGACATGATAATATTAATTTTCGAGACAAATAATGAATAATTCAATACAAAGAGAATATTTTAATGGGATTAAATATTATTCTTTATGAAAATGAATCCCTTAAACCTCTTAAATATTATAAATTTTAGATCTTAAATAATTATGAAATTAAACTATAAAAACCACATTACCTTTGAAAATATTATGGTGAGAACATGGCATGAATAATGGGTTTTCATTTTTAACTAACAAGATATAAAAGACCTAAATATAATAATTAATAAATAAACTCTCCAATGTTTTATAAATACACTCCCATTATACCATTTATATTCACTCCAAATCCACTAATCTTGAATTTTAGCTCATTTTCTCCCTTAATATCTCTCTCAAGAAATTTTAACTATTATAAGAAGATACACCTAGGATTTAAGAAGCCACCTATCAAGGTAAGGGGTTCTATTCATGTTGTTTTTCATTGAAGTAATTAGTTTACATTAAACAGTGTAATTTTCAGGTTAATATATATTTATTAACGTAAAATCCTTCAATTACTTTCCAAATCATGTTATATTACTAAGAAAACTCCATTACCACTCATTAAACCCATTACATTAGCCATTTTTCAAACAATTTCTGAATTAATAATCAATATTTTATTTTCCTTACCTCCTTTTCAGTGAGAATACACAATATTATTTTTGTTAAATAGTATTCAATTTAATTTAATATTTCTTCATTGATTGTATATTTTTATGTATGAAACATATGTTCCCCTTTGATTGGTTTAATATGTTCAAAATGTCATGCCTTTAATCACTAATGAACTCAATGAATTTTATATCAAACCCACCATCATTATCTATGGTTTACATAAGAAATTAATTCATATTATTTATGATCTATATATATTACAAAAATTTATTTATATTATGGGTTCAACATGATTCTTATCCTATTCGTTGTGTAATGATTTTATCTCTTGAGAAATAATGTATAGTGAGCATTCATTTATCTTATCACACTAGGATATGATATCTTGGAACTGATCATTGATAAATTATTATGTTTCCATCTTTATATTATTTTCATATTGTTTTTATGACATGATCTTTTGATTTAATATCATTTATTCCATGATTCCATCCTAATATTCTCATATATGTTATCATATATGCCTTTTGTTTCGTATATAAATAAATATATATATATACCATTCTTACTCTTCTTGTTCCCTTACCGGGATAAATAACCTACCCATTTCCTTAATTTATTCCATAGGATATTGTATGATTTATTGGAACAAAAATATTATATAATATAATGTTATGGAGTATTAATAAAAATGAAGTAGTTTTTATTTAATTTCTTTATATTTAAGCATCTATTCATTCAAATATACAATAAATTTAGACAAATGGTTTATTTTTTATAATTATTTATATTTAAAATTAGGTATAAAAATTTATAATGTGTTAGGGTTTTAAATATATTTTTCATAATAAAAGTGTTATCTATTAGGAATTAGGTGTGAAATTAGTAAATATGAAAACATTGGAAAACAAAGATGACCCAATTTCATTGGAAGGTATATCCCAACTAGACCAAATGAAAATTTATTTTCTTATTATAACCCACTTTATCAAAAATGAAATCCAAGTATGTAGAGTTCTAGGTTTTATGGTTGATTAGATACATAAAAACGTCATCTTAAATGTAAAAACAACATCATTACATAAAACTCTACACTGTGGTCAAAAATATAATAGATAATTTAATAATATATAGATTACTGTAGATAAAATACATAAGGAATAAGGTGATATAAATATTCTAGTAATGGAATAAATTTTTTGCTAAAGAGTAACATGAGAGTCAAGGTGTATAAAATGTTATCAAAAGTAGAATAATCAAAAGCTTGAAATCATATCACACCTAATTGGACACAATAATGGCTAAATCATGTAGATTTATTAGATAATAGAAAATTAATAAATTTGAAGATTTAAATTTCAAATGTAACATATATCTTGAACATGGATTTAATCTGTAGAAAATTCATGATAAGGGTATATGATAACTAAGTATAAAAATATACCACTAGGGTGATGCTTTGAGAAATAAGTTAGTGAACATTTTAAAAAAGGGAAGATGTTATTTTTTATGTTGAACTAGAATTAAATAAAGTGGTTTTTCTATAGAATAATTAATTTTGAGATCTATTCATTGTTAGAAAACATTTTTTGGGGTGGATTATTGACGTGAGAAAATAAATAAGAATGTTCCCTTAAACTGAGTTTACATAAAAGAGGGAATTTCAAGGTGAAATAAAAAAAATGTATACCCCTTGAAATGATAATTTTATTTATATAGGTATATGTGTAAGGATAAAATATACAATAATATAGGAGGCACTTGAGAATAATAATTTATAAATGGGAGAAAAAATAAAGAGAATGTGTGACTAGAAAGTCATGAATGATGTAAAAAAAATCCATTTTTATGTTTTAAAATACTTTCATTAAAATTACACATTGTAAAATAGGATTATAAAACATTCATTTGAAAAAATGATAAGGTAAACTTTATTTTAATAATAGATAACACGTAATAATTATTCCAATCAAGAAGGAGAACATTTTCAGAATGGGAAATTGTAGACATGGAGGGGAAACCTCTGTTTAAATAGATGCTAACTATTATTATGATTTGTTAATTTTATTAAATGATTATTACTAATCTAAATGGATTATTTTGTTCTAATTTTATCTCTCAATATATAAATATTATATGCCATATGAAATAAAATATTAAAATCAAGGGAAAACTATATAATTGAACAAATATGATTGAGTTATGAAATACCCTTATATTTTATGGATGAAATAAATCATATCCCACAACAAAGAAGAGAATTCATGAATTTAAATTATACAAGTTCAATAATAATTTATGAAATTTTATGTCATGGGGGGTATTTATTCCCTAAATAAGTGATTTTTGTAAAATATAAAAGCATACATCAATTATCGGTTACCGATATGGAAACTGTTTTCACATGTTTTGAAGAACAATGTACATTCACATGACTTCCTAATTAATGAAGTTATATTATCTAGATATATAACCAAGATCCACATTAATTTATATTTCATTTTTTAAGGTATATATATTATTTTTTGTACTTATTTTTAATAATAGTTTCATTTATGTATATTTCTTAGGGTTGTCTGTTTAATTTCATCTTAACACATTCGACTTATTGATTTTGGTCAAAATTTTTGTAATGTAACATAATGATCTAAAAAATATGGGACGTTTAGATCATGTTTAATTTCATTCATACAATACTTATATAGATTCAATGGATATCCAAGTAATATCCAAATTTGAAAAGGTTCTTTTATAAGTCCATTATGTGTATTTAAGGTTATTATAACCAATAATTATTTTTATTACTTTGAGATTGTTAGATATTCACTTTATAGAACACTAATAGTTTCAAAAATATCACTTTGAAAAGCTAAAATAATTATGAAGGACGTACATGTAAGATGGTTGGGGGTAACAAAACATATCTATCATAGAGGAGGTGGTGTGAAAAGAAACATGACAACATTTTCGGTTTCCATAATGATTTTTGGGGAAATTATAATATCGATATAATATTAGTATAATAATATTTTATCATATAGAAAATGTTTATGTTATCATAAATTCTTGAATAGATGGTAATTTAATGCTGTTTAAGAGGAATATAACATAGAAAAGATGGGTTGGGTGTATAAAAATTCACATTGAAGTTCTCCATTGGGTAACTCTTTATAGTTAATTATCTTTATATTATCCGGATACCAAGGATTCAAGGGTATGTGGATGTTTTTTGAATAGATACTAGTGTATAGGTTTTATATAGAAAATGATTTGGAATTTTTGGATAAATTTGGAGAAGGTGGTCTCATTTTTTAATTGAAGAAAAAGTATTTTTTTACCAACTCATTATTTCACAATAATATCACTCAACTATTCTTTGTAAATTGATCAAAAAGGATTATTAATAATTTTTTAAAGACATATAGTTTATCCTCCCATCACCATCCAATATTAATTTTTTTATTTTTTTTAACATTTTTCACTTTGTTCAACCACTTTTATCCAATTTTACCTTTACCGTGGTAACTCCACATTCACCACTAAAAAATAATTTCAATATATAAAATTAAAATTGAAATATTTTAATAATTTTAAAATTTTGATTTAAAATATTTAAATCATTATATAAAGTATTATTCTTTGGGTTATATAAATTTTTCTTTAGTAGTAGCACATATAGCGCATAAAAACCTTTTCTTAGAAAATGTCCATTTTAAGATAAATATTTCTATGTTAGATAATATTATCTATGTTTCTAATTTTAATGAAATAATTTGGTTTATTATAAAACAAGTAAATGTAATATGTATTTCAAATCAATCAAAATTCAAATTTATCATAATATAAAAAAATTTATTATGATTAAAATATTACTTTTTCATAATCCTAAACATTGGTTTTAAAAATTTAAACCCATATTTTATAATCCCTAATGTTATTAAATATATAAATATATCATTAGGTAGAAGTTATAATAAATTTTCAGGTATCTATTATATATTAATAAATAAATTAAAGTCTTTTTTAGTAAAAACATTATTTTTTCATTATTCTTAAAAAATATTTTATTTTAAAAAAATAATAAATATCAATCCTAAGATTATTTTCACATGATAATTAAATAATGAAATTCATTTTATAATATTAAAAATTTATAAATGATAAAAATTATTTGTATGATATGAAATGTTTAATGTATTGAAATGAATGTTTTTTAAATATATAATATATGTTCTAAAATGTCAAATATGTGTTTGTAAATTATAAGAAATGATAACTTCAATTTTACATATAAAAAAATATTTTGACATAGAAAAATATTTTATGAAGTTCTCATTCATTCCTACATACTAATAATGCCATAAAAGTCAAGTTATTTAAAAAAATATTATTCTACATTATTCACCAAAAAATAAAACGTTTTTTTGATAAAAACCCAAATATTCATCTTACAATAATGTCGAAATTAAAAATCCAAAAATAAATTTTATTATTTCAAATTAAATATATATAATTTAATTTTTTAAATTTTTAATTAAAATTATAAATATAATGTGAATATGTGTTTATTATAAAATAATTTTTTAAAATACTTTTCACTATTATAATTAATTTATATAAAATAATAATAAATATGAAATTAACCAATCATTATTATTTTTTACTAAAACAATAATTCAAAAACAATACATATGGTTTTCCTTAACAAAATGTAGAATGAAAAAATATATATTCTTAATCAAAATAATGAATCAGCTAAATATTTATAAAATATTATTTTTATATAAATACACACATATATATATATGTGAATATATTTTATAATTTATTTACTCCTATTTATACTAACTAATTAAATGGATATGATTTTGAATTCTAAATTTATCATGGTTTCATTTCAGTTCACTCAGACATGTAAAGAATGCTACTAAACATAATTCACATTCTAATAGGTAATTATATATTAAAAGATCAGGTTATCATATTATCGACCACCCAAAATAAATTGCATCATGAAAATTTTAAAACTAATACCATGAGAGTAATTTTAATATGGGGATCCGAATTTTCCTTAAAATGGTGGTTGATCATTGGTTGCTTTATGATATAAACTGAAATTTCTATATAAGAAGTTTGATATTACCCATTTATAAAAAGAGATAGTTTGTTCCAAATTGATTCAAAACAAGTGAAAGAAGATAAATGTTCAAGGTTTTATTTTATTCCAACCTTCAATAAGATTCATATATAATTGATATAATAATTATACCTCTAAAATTTTTATTAATAGATTAAATCTTAATAGTATAAATATTAAATTACATAGTATATCAAAAAACTAGATGGAAAATCACTATCTTCCCCATCAACAATCATTTCATTGGATATCCTTTTCACAATGATCTATGAGGTGGTTAACGTTGTTTTTCTTATTTAAACATCTTTTTGGTGAATGAGGTTACATTGTGACCACATTATTCATATCTAAAACATTGATTCATTAGTATATCTTTTGGTTGAACATTATCTTACTGCATTATATAATTATTTTCCCCTTGAAACCTTGTTGTTCAATTCGCCTTATTAACACAAGTAAATAATATTTCATTCTCCCTATAGAAAATAATATGTTGCTTCTGACAACATTTCTAACATTTAGGATGTCTAATATTATTTCCCTCATCTTTTTTAATACTCAAGTCCCTATAAGACTCCATCCTTATATTATTTTGTGGGTTCATTATTTTAACTATTCTCATATGTGTTTATTCCAATTTGTGTAATTTTTATTTGTTATAATAGGGATGTCAATATGTTGATGATGGTTTGTTTAATTCATGTAAGTTATTGGATAACCCAATCATATTGTAGAATAATATTGGTTATTGAATATTGATGAACCCATTCTGTGTATAGAGAATGATCTTACATATATTCTCTCTTTATTAGGTTCTGTATGATTACATGACACATGTCTTATAAATTTAATTTCAAATAACATGGTATTTCAAATAAGGATAATTTTAGTTCTCATAAGGGTAGAATGAACAATGTATAAAGGTATTTAGATGTGTGTGTAAAAATATAAGGGTATTGTACAAGTGTAAAGGTAATTGAAAAATTTTATAAAGGTTACTAAGTATGATGTAAAGTTAACTAATACATTGTGTAGTTGTATATGATAGAATTTCATAGGGATAGTCATGAATTCATATGCACTATTTAATGGTATATGTGAGCTTAAATAAATAGAAATGAATATTGTGTAAGAGTACATGAAACTCATGTATTGCTAAACCTACCCCCATAAGGGTTACTCGAACTATTTAATTTTATTCGGAATCATGTATAATGGTATACCAAATTTTCCATTACTCTTGTAAGGGTAAAACTGTGCGTATGTAATGGTAAACAAGAGGCTCATGGACGGTGTTTGTGTAAAGAAGACATATTCATATGACAATGGATAATTATTCAACGATGCATTGGATAACTAGGATATCTTTGGGGTACCAGTAGTTTGTGTTACCATTGGAGTTCTGATAAGATTTTCTACAACTAGAGCCATGGTAGCAGATGCTACCACTGGAGGGAAATTGAAAGACATTCTACAAGCATGGTTCCAAGGATACTGTGGTACGAATGGGATACAAAGGTTAGAGATACTAATACTATAAGAATATATGATTATCATGTGATATGAGGATCTTCCATGAATCATTAATAATATATAGTTAGGTTCTCATAAAAAATATTTGTTATTTTAATCCAATGGAGTCATTCCTTTTCTACGAGTTTCAGGTTAATTTACAGAATCTTGTGCTATAATGTCCCAATATTCCAAAGTAACAATTTTAGATGGTAATAAATATGAATTTATGCATAGGGTATGATTGAAATAATGGGTCATGAATGTATTATAACATTAATTCATGGAAGATTAATGGTATATAAAAAAGATCTATAACTGAATAGTCACATAGAAAATCTATATAGTTTTATAGTCACATAGGTGATCAACATGTCATAATTTCCCACATATATCATTACATCCACATAGGTGATTCAATTTTTCTGGATTTTTGATTCATTTATACATGTCGATGTTGGATACAAATTGTTAATCGAAAGTTAATGTAGATGAAAACGATGAGTCTATCATAAACATCATGAAGAATTATGTAGAGTAATACATGATACCTTTTGGTATTCAAATATAAAATTTATGGAATAAAAAATTATCTTTATGTAATTAATGTGATTCTATAATTAAAAAAATCTTGATATCTGAATGTGATTCATGCCATAGATGTTAATAATAAATCATGGAAGAAAATGTTGAAGTAAATTCCCATGAATGTTTTTATGATGAATGAATCTTAGTTTTCCAGAAGTTTTAATTCATATATATTTACATGTTATTAGAATATATTTTAAATATGAAGAAATAGAAGTGATAAGATAATGTGAAGGAGCAAATATCACTGTACCTATTATTAATGTTATTATATACATATATATTATAGGTTGTTAAAGGGAAAAATTATTTTTTGTAATTCCCCGAGCCCATAAGCCTGGAGCCAGTGCATTATTGTAATACATTAGAATTATTACAAGGAATAAAATCCCGAAGGACAAATTGGATATGTAGTCCTGTAAAATAGATTATACACATGACCATTAATATAAAATTAAAAACATAAAATACAACATAGATAATACATTGAGAACAATATTTCTGTAGAGACCCGTATCTTGACGTACATGGACATTACATTACATTTGCGGAATACTTAGTACATAACAAAAACACACACACAAGGATCGTAATAGTTTAGTGTCTTTGGAAACTCGGAACGTAATCTTCTAATCGTGGTGAATGATCTTCAATATCTCCCATAAAGATCTTCCCTTTTTTTTACCTAAAACCTTTCTTTATATCCTGGGGAAAAGAAAACATAAAAGGGTGAGCTCAAATGCTCAGCAAGGGAAAATAAAGGAAATAAAAATCATATCATATCTTTATGAAAATCAAAACCTACAAAAGAGATCATAATATCTTAACATGGAATAAATCATAGAAGTGAAAATGAGATCCCCATAATCATAACATAAAACTTGAAACTTTGTGGCATGAACACATAATCATGGAATATCATTTCTTGTTAGTCATGACTCATTGCCAAGACTATCTTAATGGACAAAGTCCCTTTCTGAACCGAGTTCACTCCTCGTTTCAGTCCTGTATCACTGAACCGAAATAACCTTCCGTTCCATCCATTTCTATCTCATGAGATATAAAATCTTTACCCAATGCATTGGAGGGAGATATAGGTCCCACCCATCTTATAATGAATCCTTTCTTATGTGTGCCACATAATCATAAATCATACATCATCGTATAACACATGTAACAAAAATGGGATTCTTGAAACATCATGACATCATAAAACAAATCATATAAGGTAAAGGAATTCATAAAAATAATTCCATCACAACATGATCAAATCAATGTAATATTAGGGATAAAAACAGAACCCTTTATTATCTTAGATGGAAAATAATTTTGATAAAACTCTTGAACTCCATTCTTGAGGAAAATATCCTTTCTTCTTCAAAAACATTTTTCCTTTCTTAACATGTTATAAAACTTTAAAATAAAAGAAGTTGATTAAAAATAAACTTGAAAACTTGTAAAGGAAGATTCTTGTAAACAATGTTTTAAAAATACATTCATGCCGTATAAGTTAAAAAGAAAACATTCTTCTCGTACTTTTGTCGGAAAAGTCAAAAAGTACCTCGTACGAAAAAGTGACAAAAGATTCCTTTCATATTCTTTACTAAAACTCACCGAAGGGTAAAATTGGATTTAAACTATTGTAAGTGGATGGAAACAATATTATATATTTAGGGAACATGGATGTGGATGATAAAATACACCCCAGTAAATGCCGAAGTAAAAACAATCTCGGATAAAAATGAGATTGTGATATTTCCCTTACCTTAGGTCCGATTAGCTTTGTATGTGTCCGAAGCTCCTGTATAATGGTTTAAATAATGTTATTGACTTATTCCAGAATCATACATATTGATATGATATCATATATGGTCATATTCTTAGCTTCTTGTTAGTAATATTTCATTGTTACTTGTTACTCGGGTCTTTATTGCCTTTTGTTCTTATGCGTGTTTTGCCGAATACATTCTTATTCTTCTTTTAAGGTTATAGATACCTTATATCCAGAATGGTATTAGTGTAACATATATCATATTTATTCATTCAATTCATTTATATAATTACTATGTAATGATGATCATGTAGAACGAGTCGCATCACATCGTGGAGACGGTATTCCGTACGTACGCACGAGTGATGATATCGTTCCTATGATCGTGGAACTGTATTGGAGTATATATATATTATTTAAGTATCAATATTACTTTATAATAATCATAAATAGTTACTCATTACACCATTATACCCATCCTTGTAAAGTGATGGTGGAAAAATAGATTACACCACGGCGTGGAGACGGTATTCCGTACGTACGCACGCGCGATGGTTTCTTTTTCCGTAGGATGGATAGATGGTGAAATAGGGTTGTTTCATACTTATAATGACATATCAGTATATGAGTGATACTGATGTTATTACTTCATAATGAAACAACCTAAGAAGAAGAAGTGGAAGAAGAAATAAAGATGAAAGAATTGGTAACGGTAATTACCTCTTCTTTGAAGCGCCTCTTTGAGACCTCCTCTTAGGGAACTAAAATTGGTCTTTGAGGAAGACCAGAACCTCTAGGATGTTTCTAGGGAAGTGGAGAAGGTAAAATTTCAGGGGTTGGCCGAGCTTGAGTGCTCAAATTGGTGTGAGGAGGAGGGGGAGGAGGTGCCCTTTTATAAGGGAGGAGAGGGGCACATTAGGAATATCTCAAAATATTATTTTATATTAAAGTCAAAATCGGTTTATAATGGCTCCAAAGGGTCTTATTTAGAAGATAAGGTGGGGATGGGGCGAAATCCTATCAACCAATAAGATTTAGACAAGTTTAGGGTATTATTTTTACATTATCAATTAGATTTAACTCTAAGTTAAATAATTTAACTTTTACCATGTCTTTTTGTTTTCTTTCACTATATGGTTAATAAACTTACTATAACATGCCAAACGAACCCCAAATTGTTTATTATTAATATATATATCCTTATCTAAGTCATTTGGCCGAACCTTAGATTTTTAGGAATAAAATAACAATTAATAATATAATATTTGATTTAAAAACTATTTTGTGTCAATTTTGACACTATTTGATATATGATTTTTTGTGAAAGTCATAACAGAATTATATGTTCGAACCAAGTTGATTAAATCAACATTAATATATCATAGTAACCTAGAAAATTAGTGGAATTCCTAAAAAGTCTTAAATTACATTTATTTTGGTATTTATATTATCAATTATGTCAATATTTCATTAATAAGATAATTACTGCATCATCTTTGTGTCATAAATAAATTAAATTATTTGATGTCTAAAAATTACAAATAAAATACCATCATGTAGGAAATCTTTTTATCTTTCTAATTAGTATTTACAATCGAATTTATCTTATGTATAACCCCATATTATAAATGATTTACTTATTAAACTTTGATTTTAAATATTTTAACCCTTCTTTAAATAAATTAATAATAAATGTCCTAATCTAATCCAAGTGGGCCTAAATGGTCATATTTTATTCCTAAGTTTGTTTTTGGTCGAATTACACTTGTCCAATAGAATTACGACATGTGTTAGGGTAATATTAATATCATATTTACCCTTAGTTACCCTATTTACTATTAACCGCGGTAAAAAAAATAAAAAGTTACTATTCACCAAAAAATTATTTTCATCTCATTGAACCACATTTTAGTCCTTGATATTAACCGTGTCTCTTGGATTTTCGAAATTCCATTCACAGAAGCGGTAAAATTAAGTTTTATGCAAAATTCAGTTTTTAACCTACCACTTAGTGGTTTCACTATTCATCAAAAATTGAAAGTTTTCAGAAAAATACCAAAATTTCACCCTAGGCTAATTTCGATATTATGAGTCCAAAAATGAAGTCCATTTTGAAAAATAAAATTTATAAAATTTCAAAAAGTGATTATTACTATTCATAACGGCTAGTTTTAATAGCATATCATTGTTCAGTGAAACTCGGTATTGTGTATTACACACGCTATCGAGGAAGGTCGTGATTGCGTGTAATGCAAGGCAAGTCAAGGATGCGTGTTGTGCAAGCTCCTTTTGGTGTAGCGTACAACACAAGACTTTAATAAAATTAAAAAGAATATTTTTTTATAAAATCTTGGGCTGTTACATTCTACCCCCCTTAAAATGAATTTCGCCCTCGAAATTCGTCGGGGTTATAAATAGTTTACTATTCGAAAGTTTCTTTAATAGAAACCCACATCGTAAAAAGGAATACCAAAACTTGTCTTTAAAAACTAAAGTATGAAATGTAACGATTACCCAAATAAACTAATCAATGGGTTTCCACATAGGTGAAAATATGGATATGGAAGAGAAATCTAACCATCATGTTCTGATGGAGAGTGGTAGAGAACATGGCTATGGAAAATACAGTAATCACAAATCCATAGATTTGTGATGATATAAGGTACCATCTGATTCATCAGGTATAAGATCACTAGGACAAAATTTTTGTTTTTCAAGATCATTTCCCTAAAGTTGAAAATTTGAATTAGAATAAATACTTACTTTATTTTGGTACAATATCACTATTGTTCGTGCCTTGAACAATTTCCACTTCATCTCTTATATAAATGAAGTTGAATTTGTTATTCGTGAAGTGTTAGCAGATCATGTGATAGAATGACGGGTCATTCCATCTGTCGCGAACAAAAGGTTAGCAAAAATTATATACATAAGTGGATCTATAGTGAGATTAATCATATATGGTTCCTAAAATGGACTTATACTTCATATATCATACTGCTTAATATAATAAAACTAGTTTCTTCTAAACGGGGACTTCCTGTAGGTCAGTGGTAGGCGATAAAGGCCAGTCGCACTTCGGTTGTGGGTTCGATTCCCACAGCCTTGTCCGAAGCGATGGGTTGTCGCCCGTCCTGCAGGTTGTCCTTTTTCCAAAACTATATAACATCCCATCAATAATATCGAAAAAACAAACAATACTAACTTATGTCCAACATAATCCATTCCAATCTTTTAGGCTTATCCATAATACTGCAGTCGACTCTCATAATATAGTGAAAATGATTACCAGAGATTTAACACCATCATCGATCCCCATATATCATAAGATATGTTTTGTTGGTCACATTCCAAACATTCAAAGTCCTTAATCGTGTATTCTCTTGAATACCTTAGTGAAAACATGAATGCAGTTAAACGTTAACACTTTTCACATACCGAAATCCTCAAAATTCTATATACTCAAACCATGATATCACTTAGTCCTTATATCAATCATGAGCTCATGAATACTGTAAAATATTTCATTTTCTCGTTTTCCCTTCATTATGCGCATATCATTCTTTTTCCAAAAATATCTCAATCACTTTCCATGGTTATTGGTACCATAAAATTATTGAAAACCACAATAGACCAAAACATAAATATTCCAATAATCCATGATACAACATTATTTTTGAATCCTATTACATAAACAATTATTCATTCCACCACATCGTTGTCATATTCAACATCGCCAATAGTGATCGCATGTGACTTCCCTTTGTCCTTTGCCTTAAGCGGTTGCTCATGTCGATCATCACTAACCCTTGGATTAGGGAATTTATAAGCATAATGCCCCATTTCCTTGCACTTGAAGCATTGAAGTGTTGGTGATGTGTTCTCTGCAATGTTTGCTTTATTCACATCATTAGAATCCCTTTTTCCTTTACTTCGACACTCAGCTACTCGATGGCCTTCTTTTCCACACTTAAAGCATTTTCTAGTCCCTTTAAGACAATCTCCACCATGCTTCTTTCCACACTTTGTGCATAAGGAAACATTCATCTTCTTTTCACCATTATTCTGAGATTTCTCCTTGAATTCCATCTTTCGTTTCTTGTCAAAACCATGAGATGGATATGTAACACCAACTTCCATTTCTACCTTGACAGCACAACGCACAATTTATTCATAGCTACTGAAGTATCTTATAGCTAATGCTCTTCGAAGACTTGGTTTTAAGCCACTGAAAAATCGATCAACTTTACTTTCAGGTTGGATAATAATGCCAGATGCATACCTTGCAAGTCTTGTAAAATTTGCTTCGTATATACCAACAGATTCATCATCCTTCTGCTTCAGCTAAAGAAACTCCTTTTCCATCTTTGTTCGAAGAATACGAGGGAAGTACTTACTGAAAAACAAGTTCTTGAACTCGTCCCATTCCATGGACTCAATTTCATCTCTTTGCCTCGTATTCTTGATAAGATTCCACCATTGATCAGCTTCACCTTCCAAACGATATACTGCTAAGATGACTTTATCATGTTCAGAATATTGATGAACTGAAAATATCTTTTCAGTGGTACTGATCCATTGTTCAGCAACAAGTGGATCGGTAGTCCCACTGAAAGAAGGTGGACGTTGCCTCATGAAGGACTCAATAGAATATTGTTCCCTTCTCTGCTCATTTGGAAGTCCAGAATGATTCATAGCTTGTGTAAGTATAGCAATAAGATTTTTTACTCCATCTCCCATAACATTTGTTTGTTCAGGAGGGCAATCATTGCATTGTCCATTGCAATGATCAACACGGTTCCTTCGGGTTCCAGCCATCATCTAAAACCCAAAAAGAATAGTGTGAGAGGCAAAAATCATGCTAGGGAAAACAACATAATAAAGGGGGAGTACCTTCAATATCTAACATCTTAGGTTTAATTCTATGATCGTTAGAGTAATTCTAGTACTATAACCTATACGTATACTTAACCTTAGGGACATCCCTAGACATACCTTAGAAATATCTCTAGGGATCTCACTAAAGTTATCGCATCCTAGTTTCCAAAGGTTGACTAAACCTTTCCTCTGATACCAACTGTAGAGACCCGTATCTTGACGTACATGAACATTACATTACATTTGCGGAATACTTAGTACATAACAAAAACACACACACAAGGATCGTAATAGTTTAGTGTCTTTGGAAACTCGGAACATAATCTTCTAATCGTGGTGAATGATCTTCAATATCTCCCATAAAGATCTTTCTTTTTTTTTACCTAAAACCTTTCTTTATATCCTGGGGAAAAGAAAACATAAAAGGGTGAGCTCAAATGCTCAGCAAGGGCAAATAAAGGAAATAAAAATCATATCATATCTTTATGAAAATCAAAACATGCAAAAGAGATCATAATATCTTAACATGGAATAAATCATAGAAGTGAAAATGAGATCCCCATAATCATAACATAAAACTTGAAACTTTGTGGCATGCACACATAATCATGGAAAATCATTTCTTGTTAGTCATGACTCATTGCCAAGACTATCTTAGTGGACAAAGTCCCTTTCTAAACCGAGTTCACTCCTCGTTTCCGTCCTATATCACTGAACCGAAATAACCTTCCGTTCCAGCCATGTCTATCTCATGAGATATAAAATCTTTACCCAATGCATTGGAGGGAGATATAGGTCCCACCCATCCTATAATGAATCCTTTCTTATGTGTGCAACATAATCATAAATCATACATCATCGTATAACACGTGTAACAAAAATGGGATTCTTGAAACATCATGACATCATAAAACAAATCATATAAGGTAAAAGAATTCATAAAAATAATTCCATCACAACATGATCAAATCAATGTAATATTAGGGATAAAAACAGAACCCTTTATTATCTTAGATGCAAAAAATTTTTGATAAAACTCTTGAACTCCATTCTTGAAGAAAATATCCTTTCTTCTTCAAAAACATTTTTCCTTTCTTAACATGTTATACAACTTTAAAATAAAAGAAGTTGATTAAAAATAAACTTGAAAACTTGTAAAGGAAGATTCTTGTAAACAATTTTTTAAAAATACATTCATGCCGTATAAGTTAAAAAGAAAACATTCTTCTCATACTTTTGTCGGAAAAGTCAAAAAGTACCTCGTACGAAAAAGCGACAAAAGATTCCTTTCATATTCTTTACTAAAACTCACCGAAGGGTAAAATTGGATTTAAACTATTGTAAGTGGATGGAAACAATATTATATATTTATGGAACATGGATGTGGATGATAAAATACACCCCAGTAAATGCCAAAGTAAAAACAATCTCGGATAAAAATGAGATTGTGATATTTCCCTTACCTTAGGTCCGATTAGCTTTGTATGTGTCCGAAGCTCCTGTATAATGGTTTAAATAATGTTATTGACTTATTCCAGAATCATACATATTGATATGATATCATATATGGTCATATTCTTAGCTTCTTGTTAGTAATATTTCATTGTTACTTGTTACTCGGGTCTTTATTGCCTTTTGTTCTTATGCGTGTTTTGCCGAATACATTCTTATTATTCTTTTAAGGTTATAGATACCTTATATCCAGAATGGTATTAGTGTAACATATATCATATTTATTCATTCAATTCATTTATATAATTACTATGTAATGATGATCATGTAGAACGAGTCGCATCACATCGTGGAGACGGTATTCCGTACGTACGCACGAGTGATGATATCGTTCCTATGATCGTGGAACTGTATTGGAGTATATATATATTATTTCAGTATCAATATTACTTTATAATAATCATAAATAGTTACTCATTACACCATTACACCCATCCTTGTAAAGTGATGGTGGAAAAATAGATTACACCACGGCGTGGAGACGGTATTCCGTACGTACGCACGCGCGGTGGTTTCTTTTTCCGTAGGATGGATAGATGGTGAAATAGGGTTGTTTCATACTTATAATAACATATCAGTATATGAGTGATATGATGTTATTACTTCATAATGAAACAACCTAAGAAGAAGAAGTGGAAGAAGAAATAAAGATGAAAGAATTGGTAACGGTAATTACCTCTTCTTTGAAGCACCTCTTTGAGACCTCCTCTTAGGGCACTAAAATTGGTCTTTGAGGAAGACCAGAACCTCTAGGATGTTTCTAGGAAAGTGGATAAGGGAAAATGGCAGGGGTTGTCCGAGCTTGAGTGCTCAAATTGGTGTGAGGAGGAGGGGGAGGAGGTGCCCTTTTATAAGGGAGGAGAGGGGCACCTTAGGAATATCTCAAAATATTATTTTATATTAAAGTCATAATCGGTTTATAATGGCTCCAAAGGGTCTTATTTCGAATATAAGGTGGGGATGGGCCGAAATCCTATCAACGAATAAAATTTAGACAAGTTTAGGGTATTATGTTAACCTTATCAATTAGATTTAACTCTAAGTTAAATAATTTAACTTTTACCATGTCTTTTTGTTTTCTTTCCCTATATGGTTAATAAACATACTATAACATGCCAAACGAACCCCAAATTGTTTATTATTAATATATATATCCTTATCTAAGTCATTTGGCCGAACCTTAGATTTTTAGGAATAAAATAACAATTAATAATATAATATTTGATTTAAAAACTATTTTGTGTCAATTTTGACACTATTTGATATATGATTTTTTGTGAAAGTCATAAAAGAATTATATGTTCGAACCAAGTTGATTAAATCAACATTAATATATCATAGTAACCTATAAAATTAGTGGAATTCATAAAAAGTCTTAAATTACATTTATTTTGGTATTTATATTATCAATTATGTCAATATTTCATTAATAAGATAATTACTGCATCATCTTTCTGTCATAAATAAATTAAATTATTTGATGTCTAAAAGTTACAAATAAAATACCATCATGTAGGAAATCTTTTTAGCTTTCTAATTAATATTTACAATCGAATTTATCTTATGTATAACCCCATATTATAAATGATTTACTTATTAAACTCTGATTTTAACTATTTTAACCCTTCTTTAAATAAATTAATAATAAATGTCCTAATCTAATCCAAGTGGGCCTAAATGGTCATATTTTATTCCTAAGTTTGTTTTTGGTCGAATTACACTTGTCCAATAGAATTAGGACATGTGTTAGGGTAATATTAATATCATATTTACCCTTAGTTACCCTATTTACTATTAACCGCGGTAAAAAAAATAAAAAGTTACTATTCACCAAAAAAATTATTTTCATCTCATTGAACCACATTTTAGTCCTTGATATTAACCGTGTCTCTCGGATTTTCGAAATTCCATTCACAGAAGCGGTAAAATTATGTTTTATGCAAAATTCAGTTTTTAACCTACCACTTAGTGGTTTCACTATTCATCAAAAATTGAAAGTTTTCAGAAAAATACCAAAATTTCACCCTAGGCTAATTTCGATATTCTGAGTCCAAAAATGAAGTCCATTTTGAAAAATAAAATTTATAAAATTTCAAAAAGTGATTATTACTATTCATAACGGCTAGTTTTAATAGCATATCATTGTTTAGTGAAACTCGGTATTGTGTATTACACACGCTATCGAGGAAGGTCGTGATTGCGTGTAATGCAAGGCAAGTCAAGGATGCGTGTTGTGCAAGCTCCTTTTGGTGTAGCGTACAACACAAGACTTTAATAAAATTAAAAAGAATATTTTTTTATAAAATCTTGGGCTGTTACAATTTCTCTCATACTTTAACCCTATATATCATTCATAATAAACTTATTGGAATTCTGAGAAAATAAAACATAATAAAGGGGTTATCTATGATGCTCAGTAAGGGTAGGCATATAATAGAAGCTATTGTGAATAAATAATCCTAAACCATAAGGCATGTTGTATACCTGAAACATAATCCCTTTAAACATAGTCTTGAGCATAACATGGAAAGAGTAAATTATACCATATAAGATAAGAATCACCATGGATATTATTCTAGTTGAATAATCACATTGAATATAAATAGCTGATATATTAATGATGAAATTCATAATGTTTGATATCATAACCACACCAAAACGGTCTCATGCCAAGACCATATATAAACGGGTAAAAACCCGAACTAGTTTTTTCACATGAGACCTACCAATGCATCGATGGGATATAGAAGGCCCCACCCAAAACATAGTTTGTCCAAGACATTACTTATATGAAAATGGTGATACATAAACAACTTAATCATTCGTATTAAAAACTTTTATAGAGAATATCATTACATTAGCCAAAAACCAAGAATGGAATCTAAGTAGAACATCCACAATACAAATGATCATAATACATTCAATAAAATTTGGTAAATGATATCATAAGTGATTAGCATCAATAAATAATAACATCCAACCAAGGATGACAACATAAATGGAAATACTCTATTAAAATCATTAAAAATATATTGTGACATATACCCCTTTTCTTTGAAATCATTCATTAAAAATACGTGAACTTATAAAAGATGGAATTTAAAAAGTGTTATATATATCAAGGTGTCTCATACTAGTTTGATACTATTGAAAGGAATTAACATTTTAAAAAATTCATGTAAATATAAATAAATCTTTAAAAACACATTGAAAACATGGACATTAACGAGCAATATTTAAAAGGATAAATCATTAAAACATTTAAAATGATGTTTTATCTAAAGAGTCCACTACATAAATCCTTAAAATTATTAATTTGGAATTTTTTTAATGAAAAAAAATATACATAAAATGTTCTTTATAATCTTTAATATATATATAAACAAATATGTATTACAATATCAATAATATTGAAATAGAGATAGGATTAATTCATTAAACATTCAATGTGTCCCATACTTTTAACATTTAAATAATAAAACCAATATATTAAAATTAATATTTAAACAACATGAAGATAAATTTATTCATGATTTCAAATATAATTTGGTAAGTACATACACCACATACAAGAAATAGGTGGTGAACATGTTTTATATCTCACAAAAATTAAAAGTGAGACGGAATTCCCTTAACCTAGGTTTGATACTCTCCATACGTGTCCAAAACTCATTTATAATGGTTTTAAACATAATATTAACTTATAAAAGACTCATAATAAAATTTAATAAATCATATATGAGTCTTTTATTAATATCTATTATGCATTTATTAACAATTACAAGTTAATGGAACATTTCGCGTAATAATCGCTTTGTTTATCGTACGTGTTTTGACTTGTTATTCCTGATAATATTACTTATATCATGATTTAAAAACTTCAAAATTTTATAAAATGATTTATATATCATATATATTTAGTATATATGTATAGTATATAGATATATGAAATTATTTACACTATTCATAGAGACGGTAGGTCATACATACTCATGAACATTGTTACCATTTTCTTATTATATTTACTGGAAGCAATTAAATCACAAATATATATATATATATCCTTCCAGAAGAATTATTATATCATATATGTTATAATTATTTATTATATACATATTTAAAATAATTCTTTAATTGTTAACATGGAAGATCATTCTCATCACATCATGGAGACGGTAAGTCGTACGTACACACGATCGATGGTATCATTGTGTAATGGTTAAGGGGGTAAGTAAATGGATGGTATGTTAATTATAAAAAATCATTATAATTTAATATTAATTATTTATATCCATTATAATTATCATTTATACCCATCAAAATAATGTAGATATGAAAAATAGTTTCCATTATATTGTGGATATGGTAAGTCCTACAAACGCACACATGGTGATATGGATTTTCTTATGATGTGTAAAAAAGGAATAATATGGTTGTCCCATGATAACAAAAACATCTCATAATATATTATATTCTGTTTTTATTACTTTTTTATGGAAAAATTTAGGAATAGTAAGTAGAAGAAGAAAAGAAAATGAATTGAATAGGTAAAACAATTACCTCTTCTTTGAGTATCTCCTTCTGATTTGTACAAAAGGACTTCTTAGGACTTCTTTATACCCAGATATATATCTTATAGGATTAAATGAAGGAATTTTGAGGGATAAATTTTCATGTTTTTTCCAATAAAAAGTGTTTTAGTGGTGAGTATAAAAGAGAATGAGAGATTCCCTTTTATAAGAGGTGGGAGAGGGACTTTTTCGAAACTGCCAAACTATTTATTTATTATAAATTTATTTTTGATTTGAAATAAAAAATTTATTTAATTCGAGAATAAGATAATTATGGGTCTAATTAAAATCTTACAATAAATTTTAGACGTGCTTATGTCTTAAATATAACATTATCATTTAACTATAACCCTTAGTTAAACAATTTAATTCTTACAGTGATTACCTGTCTTTTGGACTTTATTGGATTAATATATTTAATATAAAATGGAGAAAGAATCCCAAATGGATAATTTATGAAATATTTAATACTTTCCTATGGATTTTGAATAAATATATATTTTTATGAATTTTTTATCTTTTAATGAAATATAATTTATTTTAAAATCTCATTTATGTCAATTTTGACGTTTTCTATTATTTGACTTTTTAGAAAGTTATAACAACTTTATTCCTTAAAATAAATACATTAACACATCACTAACATGTAATAGTCATCCAAAAAGAATTGTATGGAATAAAATATTTTAAATAATTTTAATTTTAATACAATTAATATCATTTATTTGATTCCTCCATTAATAAATCAATTACTGTATCATCATTTTATCACCGTTTAATTTAATTATATGCTTTATTAAATTATATGTAAATTAACATGATGTCGATAAAAATTTTAGATTTATAATTAATATTTATATTCCACCCTATCATCATTATAACCCCACGATAAAATTGATATAGTTATTAAAATTTGAATAAGGCATTTTTAAGACTTCTTTAAATAGAATATAATAAATATCCTAATCTTACAGAAGTTATTTAAAAAGGTCCATATTTTCAAAAAATTGTTTATATTGGTCTGATAACACATATCCCTTCAAATTATAACATTTGTTATGGTAATTTAATAATAATATTATATTATTTTGGTTATCTTTAATTACATGATTTACCCTTAACTATGGTATATAAATAAACATTTTCAAAAGTTACTATTCAACAAAAAATCATGTTTATCCTATTAGATAAAAAATTTCATTATTATAAAAACCATATATTTCCATTTTTATAAATTAAATTAACAAAAGTGGTAATATTACATTTAATTCTAATTCATAAATGTGATTAGAAGACAGGTAAAAGAGACGTTCAAAAGTTCAATAAACTTTTATATCTTCTTTTATTATAAAAATGATTTAGAAGACCTAAATTGGGTTAATATATTAATTATTTCTTTATTGTGACTTTAAAAATAATTTAATGTAAAATAATTTTTTAAATAAAAAAATTATGTTTTTACAACAATGTAGTATTTTTCATTATTCATTAAAAATTGAAACTTTTCAGAAAAATACCAAAAAATACCCATAATATAATTTAATATTAAGAATTAAAAAATTAAGACTATTTTGAAAAATAAGATTTATAATGTTTTTAATGTGTTTAATAATATTTATAAATTCTTTTTAAATAGCTATTTTGATAGGTTGTAGTTCACTTAATCTCGGTGTTACATGCAATGCAAGTTATTGTGGAAAACAAATTTATTTAAGAAGAGCCATAATAAAAAATATATGGGTATTAAATTATCCCCTACATAAATAAATTTCATCCTTTAAATTTGAACTTGGGATAAAAAAATACACATTGGGCTTTTCAGAATATCTTTATTGTAATACCACATCGCAAAAAGGATTAATAGGACATCAATTATAAAATAATGAAAGGGAAGTACAACGGTCTCTATAGATAACACATTCTAGTGTTCAATGTTGGAAAAAATTGACATGAAAGAAAATTTAACCACCATGTTCAGATGGAGAGTGATAGATAACATGATAAAGAGAAGTTAAGAGTCAGAAAGCAATAAATATGCGATAATCCATGGGACCATATGATTCATAACAAAAGAATGTACTAGGAAATCATTTTTGGTTTTATGATATTTTCCATATAGTTGAATAATTAATTTACATTATTAAATAAGAGTAAAATGAAACAGTATTACTTAATTAATGAATGGTGTTTCATCCTTTAAAAATTTTCTATCGCAAACTCATCTTTTTATTCAAAAGATAATAAAATTCAAAAATATCTAATTTATCTTAATCATAACGTTTTCTACAAATTAAAATATACTCTATCTATCATAAGATTTAAATAAATAAAACTATGTTATAATAAAAAGGATATAATTTAGGCCAGTGGTGGGTGATTCACACTTTTCATCCTTCGATTAAGGGTTTTAGTCTTACGACCTTGCCAGATGCGATGAGTTATCGCTCGACCTGTCGGTTTTACTTTTTATAAAAATGTAAAATTATAAAATTACAAAAATAACATAAATAAATGTTTTGACCTTAAAAGATAATATACAATGTTCAAAATAATCAATTGCAACCATTATACTTATTCAGAATACTTTTGTCCAAATTAGCATCCTAAAAAGGTCTCTAAATTTTCAAAATCAATCTTAAAATCATATTTTCCAAAAACAACATAATTGTGATCATATTTTCACATAAAAAACAAATTAATACATTCATAATATTAAATCCATAATGAATATTTTAATTCTTCAAAATCCTAAAAAGAAGAAGTATTGCAGTTCAATCCTTATATATCACACAATTCTTACAACCAGTACATCGATGATAACATACTCAAGTGAAATAATACATGAATCAAAACATAATCACATTAATCCTTCTTCATTTTCCACAGTGGTAAAATAATTTTTTCCAAGATCTATTATAATATTTTGGGTTTTATTCCTTTGATGCATGAGGATATGATTTTCATATTGTCTCACATCTTTAAAATAATAACATTACACATTTATAACTTCATTCATTCCCTTATAAACCCTAGTCATTTGAACATTATCTCTAAACTTATAGAAAACAACCATTCCATTCAAGATTCATATGGGGTGTTTCTTCCTACAATCATCACATATGGAAAAATCCTACATTCCCTTCTTCCCTTTATCCATATTTGTTTCTGTTTTCCTCTTATTATAAATCACCCCTCTTAGTCAGAATACGCAGAGTACTCTTTCCTCGTCCCTCTATAACAAGATATTATGTCCTCATATGATTAGAACTCATGAGATACTATTTTCCTTCAAAATATTGGTCCAATACCCAGAAGATATGATCATTCTTACTCATTGGATCGAGAAGATTAGTGAGGTTCATGTTCCATCTACTAGGTTCCATTTCCAAATGACGAAATACAGTAAACTAGATTATGAATCACAATTCATAAACGAAAACTAATAAAATACTCAACATAAATGGAAACTTTTATGCATATCAAATCTCATAATCATAAACATGATTTATCTTGGGAAATAATTACATTTAAATCCATTATGATGGTTTATAAAGATAATGTAATTATCCTAATCATATCCCCCAGGAGAGTCAAACCAGGTGCGCAGTAAGGCATGTTTTCATGTACTAAGCATAAGGACCCAGCCTTAAAACATTACATAATCCTTAATTAAATTAACAATTAACATTGAGGATCTTATAAGGTTTAGATTTTTACAGAATTAGGTCATAAATATTATATTACATCTCAAAAATTAAAAAGTAGACACTTCTACTCAGTTTTAATTTTTCTAAGAAATAAAAACTCTATAAAAGAGTCTTGTCTAGTTCCATATTTTAGACAACATTTCTTTTCCTTCATCAAATCATTGACCATAATATTCCTTATGTCCTGTGAAAAACATTTCAAAAAAGAAACCTGGGATGAGCATAAAAAGCACAGTAAGGGATACACAAACAAGAAAAACTCATTGTTTTTCAAAACTACAAGTAAACTATGAATACATTATCATAAGTAATACTTTTCACCTTTATGAAGTAGTATATACTCTTAACTGAATAAAAGATCATTTATTACCCTATTGTGACCAAAATAATACCATAAAACCCTTAGAAAGAACACATAACATATAAAGGTAACATGGGACATTAACATACGTAAATGGAATAACCATACGGTTATCTCCCACACATATCACTAAATGGAATAGCCATACGACCGACTTCCATACCAAATGCATTAGAGGTTATAATAGAACCACCTATCTAGGTTTATCACGGAACCACCCGTCTTTTGGTTTATCATCTAACCACCCATAAAATGTCTAAGTACCATTATAAAATCATAACACATAAAATATTGGAAATATAAATATTTCACTAATAATATTTCATTTTCAATCAAAATAAATCATTTCAAGATATTAAAATAATAAATCAATTTCAAAAACCATTTTCAAAAAATAGGTTTCTTTTTCATTTTAAAAACATTAAGGCATACAGTGTAAGCCAACTAACTATTACGGCGACAGAAATTTCATTGTCGCCACAAACATTAAAAACATTACTTTTGTAATTTAGTAAAATTCTACACAGAAAAAAGATTCCATTCGAATGAAATGAAAATTTAAAGGGGTTTATTATATACCTTATAAATGAAAGAGGTTTCTATTATCAAACACTTCTCAATAAAAGGAGATTAAGAAGAAGTCCCTTACCTCGTGTCCGACATGACCCATTCGTTCTTAACTTTTCCTGAATAATAAAGTTAAATTAGTTTCTACTTGATTAAGAAAAATTTTTAACTTTATTATTTCTTTTATATAACTTATTATCTTTCAATTAAAATTTTTTAATTATTTGAGTTCATATCGGACATTTTTTCGATGTTCGGAAAATGAGTTAAAAATGAACATTTTATAAATATAAATTGTCCATGTGGTCAACTTTCCATTATCTCCAGAATAATATTATTTATTTAGATATAATATATATCATATTTATCTAGTATATATATTTATTTATAGTAATAAATAACATTTCTAGATAAGATAAGAAATGAAACACACTGTTCATAGAGATGGTAAGCCGTACACACGCCTGAACACTACCTTCATTTCTATTTCATATTTTAATGGAATGAAAACATTATTATACATAGGTATATTATAATTAAAGTATAATATCATATTTAATTTCATTAAATCCATCATTTATACATCCCAGGTATGGCGTTAACAGGTCATATTATTTTGAGGGGGCGGTAGTCCACACTTCTCAAATGAAATTATCATATTTACCCATTATGGAAACCATAAAGGTATGATATAAATTAAAAATACAGAGTCATAGAGAAAATATAAATATAATATATATCACACATAAATATAGGGCCATCATAATGTCCACCTTGAGAGGCAGTTTGAGATATTTGAACAATCATTGTTTCGTGAGGTAGTAGTTCGTCATCCACAGAAACAATAAGTTTGTATCCATTAGATGGAGGTGTTTGTAAGTGTAGTTTGAATACTTCTCATAAAAACAACCTAGTATATTTATTATAATGATTTTTTATATAATAAAGGAATAAATAGAGTTTAGGGGTTGGAGAAGTAAAATAAAAAAAGAATATAAGAGAATATGTTACCTTTAATTCAGGTAACTCCCTTTGGTCTTAACCAAACGGATTTCTTGAAGTGCCTCAAGCCTAAGGTAAGGTGTAAGAGAGGGATTTATGGATATTAATAGGGAATAGGTTAGACTATCCAAGTGGCTTGAGAAATGTGTGTAATGGGTTAAAGGTGATGGCATTTTATAAGGGGGAGGAGGGGATCTTTAGAAAAGATTGAAAATATTATTTTATTATATAAGGGTTTTCGGTTTCTAAAGGTACAAAACATATTAAGGTCTAAGATAAGAGGTCTAATGTTAGAAATAAAATTATCCTAAAAAATTTGGACTCTATTTAGATATTTTTTTAATTTTTATAATCTCTTTTTAAATCATTCATTTAAGAGGTAAACACTACACCATTATTGTGTCATAAATAATTTTACTTATTTTATGTCTAAAATTTATAAAACAAATACCATGATGTATAAAATATATTAATATTTTAAATGAATATTTATAGTCTATGAGATAACTTTTGTAACCCCATGTAAAAATTGATTTACTAAAAGATATATTTTTATGCCATTTTTTCTTTACATTAAATTAATTAACATAAAATGTCCTTATCACTCCCAAGTGGCTCAATGGGGTCCCCAAATCGACAAAAGGATGACCATGGTCTAACATGTATCACCCATTGGGAATAATACACATTTTTGGTTAATTTAATATTATTATAATAAAATATTTTTACCCTTCTTTACTAGATTTATCCTTTAACCATGGTAAATAAAATATTTACCGAAGTAAATATTCAAAATTTATAAAAATAAAAGTTAACAATTTACATAATTTGGACCTTATGATTCCAAATATTGGATGCATTTTTCCATATTCAAAACACAGAAGTGGAATAAATTAATATAAAATTAATTCCCTTTGTCAAAACAAAAAGCTTATTTTTAAGAATTAATAACTATCAAAAGATTGACACTTGTTTATGTCCAATTTAAAAGTGAAATTACTTCCAATGACAAAAATAAGATTAAATGGTAAAAATATAATATTACTAACCTTTAAAATAAATTAAAAATATTATCTGACAATATAAATAAATTTGATTAAAAAGAATTTTTGAATTAAAATACAGTATTTTTCACTAATTCATTAAAAAATGAACATTAAAAAAATTAAAAAAAATTCATACAAAGTAAATTTTTATGTCCTAATTCTAAAGAATAATATTATTTTGTCAAATATAACATATAAAAGTGAGAAAATCTAGATTTAAAAAGGGTTCACGATCAAAAGGAGGTAAATCTACCTTTTAAAGAATATTTGTGTTTTTATGCATAAAATTGGATTCATTCACATTTTAAGCTTCTAATATTTATTGGATAAATATAAAAACATTTAACCAACATATATAATCATATTGTTTTTATTCTTGTTTATTCCCTCCATTAAAATGTCTAGGCGTTAAATACCATTTAAAATAATAATATTATATTATTATTTTTCAGTATAACTCAACGTTTTGTACAACATAAGATTTCAAAGAAACTGATTGTTGCGTATCGGATACGCCATCGATTGTAAAATTAAAAAATTAATTCCCAAATATTAATATGTATGAAAATATCATATTTCATTATTTTCCAGGGATGTTACACTAAGCTACATCGATTCAAGACCAGAAAACATTTTCAGTGTTTTCACCCCTATTTACATTTGTGCTAGAACCACATAAACTTGTTGTATCTAGTCATGGATCTATTTTCTTGGAATACCCACATAAAAACTTCAATTTAAAAATTATAGGATGTTCTTCTATACTTATCCTCAAATTATATATTAAGGATATGTTATCTAATATACGTTTTTCTAAATCTAGTTTCCAAGGTTTGTAATAAACATCTTTTGATACTAGCTGTAATGCCCTGACCCCAAAAATAAAAGATCAAGTGTATAGTTTTAATAAATTTACATGATTTCAAGGAATGAAATACCAAAGGACCGATAATCTTAGTAGTCTTTGGAAATAGATTACATACATAAACATTACATTACAATTAAAAACATAAAATACAACAGAGATAATCTTTTGAGAACACTATTCTTCTCCTAGATTTACCCTACATATCAACCATAATTCACATCTAGGAATGTAGGGGAAATAAAACATAAGATAGGGGTGATATTATATGCTCATTAAGGGTAAGAATACAATAGAGGCTATTATTAATAAATAATTAGAAACTATAAGGAAAGTTTTATAATTAAAGCACAATCCATTTAAATATAATATTGAGAAAAACATGGAAATAATAAATAATAACATCTAAAAAAAGTCAAAACTGGGGATATTATACTAGTCGAATAATCACTTGGAATATAAATAAATAATATCATAATTGGGGAATACATAATGTCAGACTTCATAAGCACACTGTTAAGGTATCATGCCAAGGCCACACACAAATAAATAAAAAACCAAACTATTTTTTCTCATGAGACCTAGAAATCCACTTACTGAGTCTAATACATTACGTATGTAGAAATAGTGAAATGTAAATAGCATAATCAGTCGTATTGAAAACCTGTATATGAAAATGAATATTTTAACCATAAACCAAGTATGGTATCTAAATAGTACATCCCCAATCAAACTGTTCATAAACCATTCAATAGAATATGTTTTATCATATTATAAGAGATAAATATTAATTAATCATAATATCCAAAAAACATCATGTTCAAATAGATGAAAATGATAAAATAAAATCATAATAAATATCTTCAGACAAATACCCCATTTTATTTGAAATCTATTATTCAAAATCCATCCACTTATAAAACATGACATTTAAAAAAGACAAACATTGAATCATAGTGTCCCATTAAGTGTGAAAAAATGTGAAAGGAATTAACATTTTAAAAATATTTGGTATATATAACCAAATTCTTAAAACCACTTTGAAAACATGGACATTAATGAGAATGATTTTGAATAATAAATATTTAAAATTTTTAAATTGATTTTTTATGTTAAGAGTCCCTTAAATTAAACCATAAAAATATTAATTTTTAAAATATTTGAATGAAATAAAAATAGAAATAATTTTTTAACAATCCTCTATATACATATAAATAAATATGTATGATAATATCAAGAATATTGAAATGGATAAAGGATTAATTAATTAAACATTCCAAGCGTCTCATACCACTTTTAATATTTAAATAATAAGACCAATATCTTCAAATGAATCATTAATTACCTTGAAAATAATGGTATTAATTATATAAAATATAACTTGGGCAGTACATACACAACACACAAGAAATAGTCTATGAACATGACTTATATATCATGAAAATTAAAATGAGGTGAAATTCTCATGCCTTAGGTGTGATAATCAATGTTCATGTACAAAAATATTGTATAATGGTTTTAAACATATTATTAACTTATATCATATTCATAATAATATTTATTATATCATATATGATTATTTTATTACTTTCTATTATATTATTGTTAACAATTCCATGTTAAATCAATGTTTTGGGTAATAATCGCTTTGTTTATCGTACATTTATTGACTTGTTATCCTTGATTATATTTTATAAACCATGATTTAATTCATTCAAGAATTTATTAAAAGATTTAAATGTCATATATATTCAGTATATATATAATATTTGGATATATGAAGTTGTATACATTGTTCATGATGGTGTTAGGTCGTACATAAACATAAACGCTGTTTTTTTTTCTTATCATATTGAATTGAAGAATGTAAATAATATATATATGTATTATTATAGTATAATTATTGTTTCATATATTTCATAAATATTTATTATATATTTATTTATGATCATTCTTGAATTGTTAATGTAGAAGATTAATCTTATCTTATCGTGGAGATGGTAAGTTGTACATACACATGACAGATGATATCATTCCGTAATGGTAAAGGGGGTAACGAAATGAATGGTATATTAATTATAATCAAATATAATAATTTATTATTAATTATTTATATCCACTATATTCATAATTTATACCCATTGAGATAAATTAGTGGTGAAAAACAATTTACACCACATTGTGGAAATGATATGTTGTACATATGCACACATGGTGACATTTATTTATATATGATAAGTAGAAGGAGGAATATGGTTTTCCCATAATCATAAAAAATATAAAAATATATTATATTATGGATATATTACTTTAGTATGGAAACAACGATGGAAAAGGAAGTAGAAGAAGAAAATAAATTTAATTAAAATGGTAAAACAATTACCTCTTATTCGAGTATCTCTTTTTGATTTGTACAAAAGGACTTCTTAGGGTGGCTTTATACCCAAAGAATAGACACTAAGATTATGTTAGGGGCGTGTTTAGGGGAAATTGTCTGGGTTTTTCCAAGACAAATGGTATTAGTGGTGTGAATTTAAGAGAATGATACATTCTCTTTTATAAGAGGGGGGAAGGGAACTTTGGGAAACTCGAAAACTATTAATTTATTATAAATTTATATGAGATTTAAAATTGATCCAGACTGATTTAGTTTTAGTATATGATGAATATTAGTTGAAATACCATCAAACATTGAATTTCACACATGTTTAGGTCACAAAATTAACCTTATCATTTGTCTTTAACCCTTAGTTATGTAATTTAACTCTTACCGCGACAACTTGTCTATTTTACACTATCGGGTTAATATAGTTACTATAAAATTCCAAAAAAGGCCCTATTGGATAATTTATTATATATTTAATAATAAAATTTTCAATTGTCTAAAATATATATTTTGATGAATTATATATTATTTAATAAAATATTATTTATTTTAAAATATCATTTATTTTAATTTTGATATTATATATTATTTGAAATTTTGTAAAATCATAAAACCCAATTACTTAAAAAACTACATTAAAACATCCCTACCATGTCATATTCATCCAAAAAATTTGTTTATGGAATCAAATATTTCAAATTATATTTATTTTAATACTATTAATATAATTTATTTGATTCTTCCTTTAATAAATCAATTATTACGTCATCATTGGGTCATATTTTGGTTTAATTATTTATTTTCAAAAATTAAAAAAAAAATATCTTGATGTAGATAAAAAATTTTGATTTCTAATTTCTATTTATAGTTGACCATATAATATTTATAACCTCATATTAAACATTATGCAGTTATTTAAATTTGAATCTAATATTTTTATGTCCTCTTTAAATAAAATATATTAATTTTTCTAATCTAACAGAATTGTCTGAAAAAAGATAATATTTTAAACATAATGTTTGTTTTGGCCCAAAAAAACTTATATATTGAATTTAGGACATATTTTTGGCTAATGTTATAATAATATTGTATTATATTTTACATTAAAGTACATTGTTTTCCCTTAACAGTGGTAAATAAAGAAAACATTACTAGAATTACTATTCATAAAAAATTAACATTATCCATTTAGATCAAAAACATCATACTAATTAAAACTATGTATAATATATTTTCAAAATTCAATTCATATAAGCGTAAAAATTTCATTTGATGCTAATACCATAGATGTGGTTAGAAAGCGGGAAAAGGATATGTTCAAAAGTTCTATAATTTTTTAAATCTAATTTTATTGCAAAATTTATTCTAATGAACTAAATTGGTTTCATATGTTTATTATTTATCTATTTTAACTTTAAAATAAATTTAATATAAATTAATTATTTAAATTAAGAAGTCAGTTTTTAACACCAATGTGGTATTTTCACTAATCATCAAAAATTGTAAGTGTTCAGAAAAATAAAAAAAATCAACCTAAGATAATTTTGATATACTGAATTAAAATATGAAGTCTTTTGAAAACTAAAATTTAAAAATTTCATAATTTAGTTAGAACTATTCCTATCCTCCTTAAATGACTTGTTTGATAGGTCATTGTGCACTCAAACTCGATGTTGTGTGCAATGCAAGCTACTAATGAAAATAAATTCATTTAAGAATAGAAACTCAATAAAACCTTGGGGTGTTACATTTTTCATTTTTTATCTAATATAGAATCTAAAAGAGTTGTATACTCATATAGAAGAAGAATAAAAATATAATGACTGTAATTATTAAAATAAATGTTAAAGATTATTAGAATGGAAATGATATATACTAAATATAAATATATTAATGAGGACGATATATGAAAGAATATAAGAATAGAAGAATGTATTGTGCACATCAGTTTTCACCTGAAGTAGAAGAAGATGATAAATGAAAAAATATCCAGGTACCCCTTTCTAAACTAATGATTGGGAAGATGAAGTCATATCATATTTTCTTGAAACTATGATTAGAATAAGATGATGGTGTTTGTAGTGCTGGGAATATGGACAGAAGAAAGGACTTACTATAATATCGGGAAAAACGATGATGGGGTAGCACATCATAAAGAAGACATCATTCAATATTAGAGTCATAATATCTTATTTATTCCCCTAAATTAAATTATAAAGTAATTTGATGTACATAAATGTAGAATAAACCACAAATGTTTGTTCGATACACACTCTACATTATTGTGAGATAATTGTGTAATTATTAGAGAGTTTTACTAGTTGGTTTTGTGATGATTTATCATATCACAATAGGGATTATAATTTTCATACATAGGTGGGATCCTTGTAATTCATTGTTCATTTTGTGTCTGTGTGCGTTTGGTTTTATTGTAATAATGAAAAAATTTAAAGAGGTAGAGAATTGGATAATAAATTCACCTTTACCAATAGAAGAGGTAAAATAAAAAGGATAAAATGATAAAATTAAAAATTGGATATTGAAAGAGATTAATACTAATTCCTCTAATCCCCCTCGTAGTATCAATAATATCCCAACATAGATCCCAAAATTGATATCAAATGAATGTTAACCTCTTTATTATTCTCAATCTAAAATTGTTCTCTTTATAGATTTGAAATTTCAATCCTGAAATTATAATTATCTATAGTTTTGGAGAAGTTATTTCCATTTTCTATTGGATTTTACATTTTTCTAGGTAATTTATCTACAAGAAAAATATATAAAAGATGAATATGAATAAGCTTCCATATAATCAAATGAAGGAGATGTTTCAATTGATCTAATGAAGGAATGTATATTTTTCATTGAAGGGTAAGAACATGGGGTTTTATGTACAAAAAAAAATTGGTTATATATTCAACCCAAAATGGATCAAGGTATTTATTTTATCATATCTTATCTAAATAATATGTTCTATATTTTCCCCTAGAAGAATAATCAATTGAGTGTGATCATATATTAATATATTAATTTATTTATCCTTTAAAATATGTAATACATAATTTCCACCAAGAAACAATTTCAATGTTTTTTGGGATTTTTTTTAAATCTAGTCAAAAAATAATAATAAATTTGAATATGAGGAAGATAAATTAGAGAAGTCAGTAAGAGAATGGGTACTAGAATTAACATCAAAATGTATGTTATTTTCAAAAAATGATGAGTAACATAATCTTATGGTGATATACACCAAATTATAATATGAGTAGATCAATATAATATATGAGAAGGATGAGTCCAGTAATGTGTTTAAGAATAATATCCATGCATTGGAAGTGAATATGAAAAATAGAATTAACATCAAGAAAAATAAAATGGATATCAAATCGAAGAGGATCAAAGACTATGACTAATTGTTATAAGAAAATGTTGTAATTCAGGAACTATAAGTTGAGAATATAGGGAAGGAATTTGAATATTGAATAGAATTTATTGAAGATCAAAAGAATTTCCTCAATATGAAATTATATTTATTTGATAAAAAAGTTTACAATTATGAAAATGCATATATGGATTCCATATAATGAAATATATATAGAGCTGCTAAAACATCAAGTAATTTTGGGGATTCTATATATAAGGTTACTTTATCACATGGAAATAATATCATTGCATCACCTTATATTTTATATCAAGAATCTATGAAGAAATATGTTTATATACATATATTTCTCAATATAATATTTATTATAATTTTTTTACAAAAATTATAGTTTTTATAAAATTTAAAGTATATAGGAATGAAAATGGTAAGAAACCTACCTCCATTTTTATAGTGGAGAGAAAATGAATTATATAAGTAGATTAACCAATAAAGTCCCAATAGTTGGTGAAGAAGACCCAAAACTGGTTTGTTGATTATGCTATAAATTCTAGAAAACATGAAAAAGATACCGGAATATCATGATTTTTGGTTCTTTTTTTGTGGAAAAATAGATATGAGAATTATACACTAGATTGTTGGTACAACTCAATAAATGATAAATCATAAAGAAATATCTTTTCATGGGGTAAACCCCCAAAAAATATTAATCATTTTAAGGTAGACATTGATATGTCTACATCAACTAGATTTTATGAAAATATATGTCTCTATAATTTTGGAAGAGGGGGGGGGGTCCCAAAAGTTATGTAGTTACATCTAAAAATGTATCAAAAAGGATGAAAATATTATTCTATAGATTATTGAAGAATAAAACTTGTGTAAAAATCTTATAGAGTTATTACATCCATTATTATTCATAATAATGTGTTCTTTCACACAATTCCCAATAAAGAATAGAATCAAAACAGGACAAAGAATATTTTCACGAGGATTGTTATATCTCTGAAGAAAGATTTGAAAAAAGAAACTCACAATAATCCAAGTGGAAACTATAAGATTTATACCAATTTAAACCAAATACATTATTTGTTTCTGTCTGGTTTATTTATATAGAGAAATAATTTTGGAATAAGAATAAAAAATTATAGTGATAATGGTAATGAATAATTATCCACATGAACAATTAAAATTTCATGAGTATTTTTCCACATAATAGAATCCTTTTGTTAAAGATGTTTCATGTGAGAGATACTATAAAACAAGACACATTTAAAAAAAATTAATAACATTAGTAGAATAGGAAGAATCCCTAATGATAATGTAGATTATGTTAAGAAATTATTATGATTTAATATCCAAAGATAAATGAGTTGTATTAGAAAATTATAGGGACAATGTCATGACATCAATGATTCCTCATGAAAAATCATAAATGATGATCTGATGCGCCTACATGAATAATAGATAAAGTGGAAGATCTTAGTTTATAGAATAATATCATCATTGTTTTCCAAATTGAGGATAAATATTACCCACATTATTCCCCTAATATTTCTCATGTTGTTTTTTTGCTTATGATGTATGTAATTTATTGTTAATATACTTATTTGGTAGAGTACTAGAGAAGTAGTGATTAATATCAATCCATGACAGAGAATATGAAGAATTCACCATCCATGAATAATTTATTTATTATTATTCAAAATAAAATTATGATTGTGGATAATCTTGGATGAATTTGAAAATTTTGATTTCATATTCTATATTGCTTGGATAAAGAATGTACCACCATGGCATGATCTTACATTTTCTATCCTAAAGGAAAATAATTAAAAAATACCATCCATGGTGAACATGGGGAAGTTTTCTAATATAGATACCCACAAAAAGGAATACATTATAGTGTATTCTTCATATTGAAACATATTGAAATCCATTTCTTATGAGATTCACCATTATGAAGATATTGAATAGTGTTTCCCCTAAGGGGGAGAAAAATAAGGAATGATAAATAACCTACCAACTAATATGGGCTCATACAAATCTAATCATATTTAAAATTTCATAAAGAAAATATCTTTGAAAAGTTATTAATTCTTAAATTTCTCTCATTAATGATATGTAAATTAAAATTTCAAAACAAATTAGGTGAAAGTGAATTTTATTAATGAAAAACAAAATTGAAGGAAGAATAATATCCATGGTAGTTTTCAAATCATATTTTTTGTACAATATTTTTTTAATATGATTTTTAAGGTGACTGATTAAGTTATAGTTTGATGTTTTTGTTTTTTAATTGGTATTATTAATTTGTATCAAGCTAGAATATAGTTTGAAAAACATCATATAAGATATTTAGTTCTCATTTAATTTTGAATAATTTTATTTTTATAAGGGATAACATTGTTTTCATGATTGAACACACTTATTTTCTGCACCATGCAAGAATCAACTAGACTTATAGTCGAATGGTTGATGGAACATTTTAAATTAATATTTTATCCCTCAATAACTCATAACATTTTATTTAATGTCTATAAGGAGGAGAGAATGTGAAAAAAAATGTTTGATAATAAATAAGGTAGGATGAAAGATATTGACATATCATTATTATAAGGGTATTTACCACTTAATGAAATGGGTGAGATTATTGAATACACTTTATAGAATTCATATTTATTTTCAAAGGGATGTCAATATATTCAGGTAATATTTTGAAGAAGCTCTTTCAATTCGTGGAGGTTATTGAATAACCCCATCAGATTGAAGAATAATCTTCAATGTTGAATGATCAAGAACCCAAACATGGTTTTTAACATTACCCTATGTATTGTGTTACATTGTGGGTTACTTTATGAATATATAGAACTTGTGTGAGATGTTTTATTTAAAAGAATATAAAATTTCATATCAGTGAAAGAATACCTTTTTAAGGGTATCATTTCTAATTTATAATCGTAAGTGATGTTTTATTACCTTCATTAGGATATCTTGAATGTGGAAAAGTAACTAAAGTAATTTTTATGGGTAACTGGGGTAATGACCAAAACCCCAGTAACTCGAAGCTAATGCCTTCTTTATTACATTTGCATAATATATAATGAATCAGATCCCTAAGGAATGAATAATTTATTAGATTTGGTAAACTAGATACATACTTGAGTCTTCTATTTCATTTTAATAAAAAAAATTACAATACTATTCCTTTTGAGAATATCATTATTCCCTCTACAATATCATTCATAATACACTTCCTGACATCCTGGTAATAGAAACAAAATAAGGGAGAGATCATATTATAAGTAAAAATTATGTAAAGTGGAAGATATCATGAGTAAATGAATAATAATAATTAATGAATAGTAAATATGGAAAGGTAAATAACCGAACACACATTTAATTTAATAAATAACATGAATATCTTCAATAGACAAGGAGTTATAAATAAAGAAAAGTAAATATCCTAATACACATTTCATTTAATCAATAACTTAACTATCATAATTAGATAAGGAATAATATATATGGTAAGGTCAATATTTTAATATAAAATACAATTAATCAATAAAATGACAATCATGAATATATAGGGAATAATAAACATGAAAATGTTAATATTTTAACACACATTCCATTTTATAAATTACATGACAATCATTTTTAGATAAGGTGTAATCAATATAGATAGGTAAATGACTGAAAAACATTCAATTTAACTGATTAAATGATAATTAAAATTCATTCAGAGATAATATATTTTCAAAAATATCAGAGATAATTATAAGAAAAGTTTTAATGAAGGAAATTTTTAATTATTGGGAATTATTATCTCAAAAATCATGATACCTCTACTGGAAAGACAATTCAGATGAATATTTAATACTATGGTTAAAATACAAATTAATACAGGACTTATGATTTAACATGTGAGAAAAATGATGCATTGACAGGAGATATATTTTCAGGCCCCACTGTTCACTTCATTTATAAAACATTTTTTATACATAGAATAGTTGATTTAATTCTTAAACAATGTCTCTTATATTCAAATAGCAGTATTGTTTAAAATATATAGATATGACAATATTTTATAGATAAAAAATATATTTAAATGAATAACAAGAAATAAATAAATGAAATATAGTTTAATAAATAAACCTATCTTAGAAAATTAATATGGATATTTTGGTTTAATTTAATGTCCAATGGTCAAATAAAAGAGAATATTTTAAGGGAATGTTATCAACTACAAAATAGTATCAAGAAAATGAATATCAATACTTTACCTGGTCAAAATTATCATAAAAAATCCATTAAAATAACATTTATGGTTTTAATAGAACAGATTCCCATTAGATAATAATTAAAATAAACTATTATTGTCGATGATGAATATAAATACCCTAAAAGGATCAATAAAATGATTCTTGAGGAAAATATCTTTCTGACTAAGAAAATATATATTTATTAAACTGAAAGATCATAAAGAATTAAAATAAACTTTTAAAATCATAAATTAATCCTTAAAACATTGGTATCTCATTATGACAGGAAATTCAATATAGGATAAACATGTTAAAATTAAGATTCATTTTGATTTTTTTATAAAATCAAAAAAGGACATGTTTGAAAAAATACATAATGATTCCCTTAAAATGTTTTCTAAAAGTAAAAAGCGTTAAAATGTGTTTAAAAATTAATTGAGATAACATTATAACATTTTTATAAAAATATATAATTCATTCTTTTGGATGAAAAATGATTTTCGACTGACGAAAAAAATAATGCCTGATTTGTTTAAAACCATTTTCAAAAACATTTTAAGCACCAATGAGTGGATAATGTGGTATTATTACATGAATAATCAGGAATAATCATAGAAAAATAATATAAAATTGGTCAATATTGCATGTATTAAATAATTTGCTTTAAATTAAATACACACACAAATAATACCGATTAAAATGAGATTGTGAAATAAATCCTCAAGGAGATTATAGTGTTAAAGTAATAATTAATCAAAAAATAGATTATGTGTATCAAATGTAAATCCTAGAAATAAAACATAATATAAAAAATTAATTACTCACATAATCATATAATATCAAAGATTATGAGGATGTAATGTAACCCAATGAAAGTAAATTCAGTTATGAGATTCAATTCCACATGATATCATTTAATTAAAATACCATTGGATGAAAAAATTAAAAGTGAAACTTAAAATTCCATAAATTATTAATATATCATGATATTAAATGTCTAAGGGTCACTATATACACCATATAAAAGAAATTAGTTTCCTAAGATTTTAATATACCTCAATGAAGGGAAATTGAGATGAAGATGCTTACAACTTTTCTAATAGTGTGAATCATAATCCCCAATATTGAATAAAATCAAATAAAACATTAAATATACTAAAAATAAGGATATTTATTATATTAAATTTTAAAACAACACAACAAATAACCAAGTGTTGAATATTTCATACATCCCCTAGAAAAAATAGAGACTAGAAATCTATTACATATTTTTTCACATTTATTGTATTCTATTTAACCTCATATATAGTGGTTTTAAACATGTTATTAAATTATATCAAAACCATATTCATATTTTTAATTTCATATATGATCTTTTTATAGAATATTATAAACCATTAATTAATAATAATTCATTATTTATATTATTAGATGTTATAAATTCATTTTTCATTCAATCGTTTTTTAATGTTAATGTTCTGGTTCATGATAATATTATATTGTTAAATCATCTCTAGAATTATATTTTTGTTATAAATATCATTTTTTATCAGTAGACAAGTTTTTTTGATAAATGTTGAAATTTGAACATGGAAAATATATCATATCATATATATAAATATGTTAATTAAATTTATCCATATTACATTCAATTGAAGCATATGTGAGAAACAAATTACATTGCCTCGTTAGGCGGTAGTCCATCATACGTATGAGAAACATTATCATATTTAAAAAACATGGAGTATAAGTAGGTATAGTTGATACTATAATTCTCTAAGTATAATAATATTATAAACATCACATACATTAGTTAAATACATCATTATATCCATACTTGATTGTTGGTGATTAAAAAATAGTTACATTTGTTCGCGAGGTGGTAGTTTTCAATACCCATAATAGAGGATTTCATTTCACACTGATGTAAGTGTAGATGGAAACAGGTCATGATCATGACAACATATTATTTCATAATATGGTAGATACTGAATTTATTATACCATAATGATTGAATACTATTTTAGGGAGGTGGATAAAGAAACAATATAAAAATTGTCATTTTAGAATGATACCTCTTCTTTAGAAAACATCCTTAGGTTTACACAAAAATCCTCAAAATGGTGCAGTTATAAAAAAAATGATCTATGATGATTGGACATGTGAAAGGATTTTATTTCTATAGGAATCAGTCAATCCAAATTGATTGCGAATTGAGAAGAGTAGAGGATACAAGCTGGAATTCAATTAGTGGGGGAGAGGACACACCTGAAATTATTTAAAAGAGTCAATTACACCCATGATTTTAACATTCCAAAAGCCTTAAAAATTGTTCATTCTCAATGGTATAGGTGAAACGGTATACATATTTCAACCAAATGGGTTTTGTGTATGTTTGAAGCCATTTTAACCCTTACCTTCTTAGTTTAGACCCTAATAAACTCGTTATTACCTTAATTGCAGTAATTGATTTTTAATCCTTATACTACTCATAATGTATAAAAATTAATTTTAATATATTAGATAAAATAAAATATGATGATTCCAAATATGGGATCCATTTTTTTTAAATTTATCTAACTGAAGTGGAATAATCAATTTTAAAATTATATGCACTGGCGTGATGACAAAGTGGGTTTTCAAAGGGAAAATTCTCATTAGTATAGGAGGATGTAATAACAAAATTTCATATTAAATTGATTCCAATAAAAATATTAGTTAAATGATAATATCATTTAACTAATTTATTTTTAATATCAATTAAAATTATAATTTAACATTTTATTTATATAATTGAAAAGTAAGATTTAAATAAATATCAGTATTGTTCACTACAAATCAAAAAATGAAATTTTTTAGAAATATCCAAAATATTCACACTAAGATAATATTGATATATTGATTTAAAAAATAAAGTTCATATAAGGAAAAAAATTCTAAATATGGTTAAAATGTATTTTAAAATATGTGGAAAATAATGACTAAACCCCCTTTTAGAAAAATAATGTCTTTCAAAGAAACATTTCGTTTCAGTCAAGTGACACTTTTTTTATTTATAAGTAATAGATATCCATAATTTCCATAATTTTTATATTAAAATTAATACCCATAAATTACAAGGATATGATATAATATTATAGGAATTTATCTTTCATTTATGTACTAAGATACATATTACACATGCTATTTAATAGATTAAATATTAAAAAAAATATCTTGCAGTTTTTTAAAGATTGGTGTTTCATGTTACATATGATATTGAATAAAATTTTATTATTTTAAGATTTTAGGGTGTAACATTTAATACACATTAAATAAATTTCATCGTCCAATTTTTATCTTAATCTAAAAAATAAAGGGTTTTATATTTGAAAATTTATTTGTTAAAAACCAACATTATAAATATTTAATAAAATATCATATTAATAAGAGAGAAAAAGAATTAAAATGTTCATATAGAATAAAAAATAACTATATTTATAAGTAGAACATAATGGATTAAATTGAGGATATAGACATGTAATAGAAGAATAAATAATTATAGAGATTTATAAAGTTAATTAATCTGAAGAAATTAAATCATCAATGGAATGTTAAATAGATCAAAACAATATATATGTGATGATTTAAAAGGCTACATTTTCATCGGATATTATGGTAATAGGATAACATTTTTGTTTCATGGTCAATTTTTTCAAATTTATGTAATTATTTTACTATCTATGAATATAATGAAATAATATTTCTATATATTTTTATATTCTATAAGAACAATTTCATTCTTTAGTTTTTTTGATCTATTTCAAATACATCACATACTCCAATAAATAAATATCCAAAAAATGAAATTTTTAATCCTTTTAGTGATAAATTTAATATTTAATGGATTAGAAGATCTATAAAAGCATGACAATCCATTCCACTGATATCTAAATATTTTCTAAAACAAATATGATTAATATAGGTTATTATTATATAAACCTCAATAGTAAAAACACTTATTAAAATTTAATATTAATTTATCAAATCAATTGTGTAAACACAATATAATACTAAGAACAAAATCATTTTGGTTAGTGGTATGTGCTAATCCATTATAATCGGTCAGTTATGGGTTTTATCCCCACATACTTATCTAAATGAAATGAGTTTTCCATTTTCCAAAACAATATTGACATAGTTCCTATAACATTCCAAACTTTTTATGAAGCATAATTAATATATATTCAAATATAAGATAAACCAAAAAGGTTTCTTATAACGTTAATCTAAAGTCCACAAATGTAATGTAATTCCTCCTAAAATTAATCTATCATGTTATAAACCATTTTTTATTATTGAGATAAATGTTTTTAAAAAATATCCGTAATATATTTATATTAAAACCCAAAAAAATTAAATAATTTTTTAAGAATTTGAGGTTATGATAAACATTAAACTCATAGACCAATTATTTTACCCATAAATCTTAATTTTATGACTACATATATTCTACTAAAATTTTGAATAATATTTATCCCCTTCAAGTTATTAAAACCAGAATTATATGGGTAAAAATAGTTATTCAGTTTAATTATTGAATCCAAGTACATAAATTGTTTTATATCAACATAACCCTTAGTTGGTCTATGGGTTAACCATTAAAAGAGATAAGTGAAGAAGATAATTCCAACGTTCCCCACATTTATGTAAATGAACTAAAAATGTATCCTTATGATGTGATTTATTTATTTCTAAAATACTTTTCATTTTCCTCATAAATGCATTATTTTATACCCTTATTTTACACATATAAACATTTCCACTTTATATTGAGGCAATTTTCTGGCTGTCTCATTCCATATTTCAAACATGAAGGAAATAAAGCCTTATTTACACCATGTTCTATATCAATAGATCTCTTAGAAAACTCTACCCTTCTCTTCTTTGGTGAGTCAGAGTTAGTTAAGGTGTAGGTTGTATATATAATATTTTGAGATAAATAATTACGAATAATCTCAATATAATTCCCTATAGTCATTTTCATATAGTCACCACATAGTATGTCATATTCAATGTTTACATTATTCTTTTAGGCTCCAACCATTAAATAAAACAAAAAACAATAGTGTGAGTAACTATAATCATAGTAGAAAAAACACATAATAACTTATGATTTGTCTAAATCATGGAACCTTATTTTCAATACAATACACCAAAATTTTAACCTAGTTCTTTTATTATCATTATATATTTAAATACTTCGAAATCGTTTATATAGAAAATTTGAATTATCTAAAGAAAACACCCAAAGAGTGAAAAATGAGGTTTATAGTAATGTTTGTTTCATATAGAATGTAGTTCTCTAGTCAAGCCTAACATTCTCTTTTTTGGATTTATCACCCCTATGTACATATTTCCCAAAACCAAATCCTATTTTTCTATTCAAAAGTGGATGTATTTCCAAAAAACCACATAATATATACCTTACCAAAACATTAGGATGTTCTTATTTAAATATCCACAATTAATATTGTAGGGTTATGTTCCTAAATATATTTTTTCTTAAATATAGTTCTAATGGTTTAGATTAAAATTCTCCTGATACCAACCATAATGACCCTAACCCCAACAGAATATTTCCAATTTTTTTATTTCATTTCCATAAGATACCATGAATCACATACCTATGGTCTGACTAGATTATTATTATTCAGTAAAATAGGTACATTTTTTTTTGATAAAATCATATAACATTAATGATGAAGATTAGCAGAAGTACATACATGAAGCCATGAGGGGAAGTTTTCCAGCCAGAGCTGGTTCGTGCTAAATGGGCCTGAGGACGCCATCTGATGGGTCGTGTTGTTTCCTTCCCTTTTGGCGAATGAGAAGGTGCATAATGAGAAACGTTGGCGGAGTGAGAGGATTCTCCTGACAATGTTACCAAACGACTGGAGTCCTCTGTCGTTGTGATTGATAGCATCGATAACGGAAAGACAGTCAGACTCAATGATTATGTCACCCCATCCACATTCAATAGCGAGCATCATACCGGTAAGTATGGCCTTGGATTCAGTGACTGCCGGTTCCCAGAATGTCTGATTTGGTTCATACTTAGCAGCAAGGATTTTCCGCAGATGATTTCGGGCAAAGAGGTCGAGGGTAACAAGCCCAGATTTTGGAAGTGATGCGTCCACATTGATATTGATAATCCCTTCCATTGGGGGATTCTAGAGAACATGAGAAGAGGGAGAGACACCCGACATAGAACATCAGTTGTGGCATTCCCAACCGTCAATCCAAGAGGAAGATCGATCAATCCAGAATTTAGGGGGTCTGTGGGCATGATGAAAAACATCGTCGTTACGCTGGACCCAAATAATCCATGCCAAAGTGCGGAGTGAACCAACATCAGCCGAGGAGAGAGAGGAGCACCAACGCGTCAGAAGATCAGGAAGGTTAGAGGCCAATGCCAGCGAAGTAGTAGAGGTCGAGCCCCATTGATTCCAGATTTACTTACCTCCAGGGAAGAGAATGATAGCATGCAGAGGGGTTTCAGGAGTGTTGGGGAAGAAAGGGAAAAAGGCGGTGCTGGCCATATGTCAATAAATGAGAAGGCTCATTGTTGGTAGAGTGCCCATGAAAACCTGCCACCAGAAATGACTAATATTTGGGGGGACATTGAGAGACCAGATCGATTTTCAATTACCCTAATCCCTGCCAACTGGGTGGATTCCAAGAGCAAGTTTGTAGTCGGATCTCACCTTGTAAATGCCCGAAATGTCATTGATCTAGAAGCGACACTCAGGGCCTGCGTCTGGTTCCCAGGGGATGCTTAGGATAATTCATTGATCTCTTTCATTAACCGTTCGAGAATCTTATCCAAACACCACCCTTGTCCCTGGTTGGAAAGGAGGAAGCTGACAGTGGCATCTTCCAGACCTGGTTGGGAAGGGGATGTAGCCTGTAAACCATCATTATCAACAAGCTATGGATCAGACCAAATTTTGACAGATGATCCAGTCCCAATACTCTAACCCAATCCTTTATCCAGGAGATTTTTAGCCCCCCAGATGCTTCTCCAGAGGAAGCTGTGACGAGGACCAAAAGAGGAAGCATGATAGTCCGTGTGGGGAAAGTACTTAGCTCATAGAACTCGCACAAATAGAGATGATGGAAGGTCAATAAGGCACTATCCTTTCATGGACAAAAGCACATAGTTAAAGATAAGAAGATTTCGGAACCCCATCCCACCCTTTGATTTGGGTTTACGGAGTTTCTCCCAGGCCATCCAATGGGTTCGATTCCTTCCATCATACTTCCCCCACCAGAAATTGGCAGTACTTATGTGGATCTGATCGGTGATGGCCACCGAGAACTTAAAAAGGGACATAAATTAGCTGGGGACAGATTGGATGACGGCTTTGATGAGTGTCTCTTTTCCATCTTTCGAAATTCTTTTCGGGGTCCAGCCTTGGATTTTACCCTCAATCCTGTCCACGATGGATGTGAAGATTTCATTTTTAGATCAGCCAATCACCGTGGGGAGCCAGAGATACTTCTGATGTTTAACAACCATATGGATTCCTACTGATGCGCATAGTTCATCCCTCTTAGACAGAGGCACCCCTGCACTGAAGGAAATTTCAGATTTACCATGATTGATTATTTGGCCAGATGCCCTCTCATACTGGCGGATCACCTGGAAGATCACCCGGCATTCTTTAATTGTTGCTCTGGAAAAAAAGAGGCAGTCATCAGTGAAGAAGAGATGCGACACTGGAGGGCTATCTCGACAAACTTTTTCCCCATGAATAGACTTAGAGGAAACCGCTCTGGAAATAAGATTAGAAAACACGTCAGCCACCAGGATGAAGAGAAATGGGGAGAGAGGGTCTCCCTGGAGAAGTCCTCGAGAAGGGGTGAAATCTCTGGTAAACTCCCCATTGACCTTGATTTTAAATGAGACAGTCGAGACGCAGTTCATGACCATATCTGTCCATTTAGTGAAAAAACCCATTTTCTGCAAAACTGCTCAAAGGAAGTTCCATTCAACTCTATAATAGGCCTTGGACATATCCAATTTCTAGGCCATGGTTCCTCTTTTCATCGTGGAGCATGATTTCATAGAGTGTAACGCTTCATGGTCCACAATCTCATTATTAGTATTCAGTCTCTTGGACACGAAGGTGCTCTGATTTTCAGAGATATTATCTGGTATCCAAGATCACAGCTGATTGACAAGGATCTTTGAGATGATCTTGTAACAGACATTACAGAGGCTGATAGGTCGAAATTCAGAGATCTCCACGGGTTCCTTGATTTTGGGTATGCGAATGAGGAAAATTTCATTAATGGCCGCAATTCTGGTGTTGGTAGGATAGATATTTTTAATCATATTACTAATTTCAGGACCAATTACGTGCCAGTATTGCTTAAAAAATAGGGCATGGAACCCATATGGTCCCATATCCTTGGTGGGATGAAGATGTTCTAAAGCCAGCCTTATCTCGTCATCTGTCACATCTTTGGAGAGCTTCCTATTGATCTCCTCAGTGATCACAGGTTTGACATATTCTTCCACCTCAGCAGACATGAAAGGGGTTCTTGCAGAGAAGATGTTCTGGTAAAATCCAGTCAAGGCCTCGTGGATACCATTGGTGTCAGAAACTTTTCTTCCATCGGGTTGTGATATTCAAGTAATAGAGTTTTTCGGACGCCTATATGAATATTTCTGATGAAAATATTGGGTGTTAGCATCCCCTTCTTTGAAATGGTTGTCCCGCGCGTGCATAGCCCAGAAACATTCCTTGATACGTAGGGTCGTGGCCAGCTCTCTTTGTATGACGCCAATATTAGAGAGATTGCCATTGGATGTGGGTTGTTTGAGGAGAGAGTTCAGTATCTTTTCAAGGGCGTCGTAGTGCCGGTCAGGGTGACAGAATTTCTTATTGCTCCACGACCTCAGATCAGATGTGTCCTGTTGGAGGTTGAGGCAAACATGCTCGTGGGTACATTTCCAGCTTGATCGAATCACTTCTTCACATTCCTGGTCTTTTAACCAGAATCTCTCAAATCTGACGGGTCTGGTAAAAGGTCTAGTACGTTCACCACGTGTACAGTCAATGAGGATTTGACAGTGATCCGAGTAGTTGAAGGCCATGTGTTCGATATGAAACATGATGAACATATTAATCCAATCATAAAATCCCATAAATATATCAAGATGCTCAGCGATACGAGTGCCTTCTGAGTTGCCGCGGAACCAAGTAAACAGATTTCCTGAGTACCCCAGATCGATCAGGTCCGCCCTGGAAACTGCATCCTTGAAGCATGACATTGAAACTGAAGGTCGAATAATTCCGCACCTCTTTTCCTTATGGAACATAATCTCATTGAAGTCTCTGCCGAACAGAACAGGGCTCGGTAAGTCAACTCGTAGCTTGCATAGAAGATCCCATGACTTCACCTTGTCATTATGGGATGGCCAGCCCTAGAAACCCACAAAAGCCCAGGGTGGGTGATGTTCTGTATGAATATTCGCTTCCACATGCTGCAGGGAGAAGGAAAAAATTTTGACATCAACATTGTCCTTCCAAGGGGGACAGAGTCCCCCAGAATGGCCTTATCTAGGCACCGGGAAACAGCCTAGGAAGCCGCACTTTAGAGTAATACCATTGGTTTCCTTTCCTTACAACATAGTTTCAGACAGGAAAACCATATCAGGGTGACTTTGAGCTCAATTTTTCTAAATCATGCGAACCGTTCGGGGGTTTCCAAGTCCACGACAGTTCCAACATAAGAAAATCATTGCTCTAGGCGGGGCTGGGACTCTCCCGCCACTGCCTTTGGTATCTCCAAACTTACTTTTCCATCTGTTTTTTTTTCATCTTTTTGTGAGTTACTTTTTAATTGAAATGTTTCATTTTGTCTCTTCCTCACCCTGAGTTTTGGGTCTTCTGTGTTCCCATCACTCTCAACTTGTTCCCTCCTTTTCCACTTTCGACAGGTGATTAGACCCATTAGTGAAGGTCCCTACATTCCAAGGTCCTTCATTGTATGAGTGCTAGCTGCGGTAAAAGTTGGGCCAGGGTCCGGATCTGGTGGTTCGACATGCATCAACATCAGCATTGAGCGATATGATGGGTAATTTTGTTGCATTGACACCAACATTATCGATGTTGGAGAATTGCCCCTCATGGGTTTTGGTTGAGTTTCAGCTTCTCTCTGAGTGATAGCTTCTCCCTGAGTGGTAGGTCCGTCCTTTGGGAAATTCATTGGCCCAGGCATTAAGGTTTTTTCAGGTATGGGGTCTGTCGGACTCGAATGTGCCAAAGTGAGACGATCACAGTATTTTTGTTTCTCCACATCTGGGATTAAAGCATGTTTATTTGTTTTAGCATGGAGCCAAGGGCCGTAATGGAGGATATTGTTACCCTCATCACTCTTATGTTTAGAGGTGCATGTTCTTTCCAGATGGACAAGGCGACCATAGTGAAAGAAGAAGATTGGGAGTCTCTCAAACATGAATGATATCCAAGTGTTGGTATCTATAATCTTTAAGAACATTCCCCTCATCAGTGGCTCTGATATATCAATCTCCACCATAATTCAAACCTTAGGGCCCCATTGTATTGGGTCTGAACTGTCCCATTCAAGAAAGTACCCTAAACATTCCCCAATTCCCCTCATTGTACATTCTGTTCTGGCGTGGAAGGGATTCCTTTAATTTTTATCCAGAAGGGGGAACGGGTTAAAATCACTTGCTAGATATCACCTCTCCCCCTTTGAATTCATCCATGATGAGGATTGATTATCGAAGTACCACGGTCTACCCCACAAGATTTTGTCTCTATATTTCTCGTTAAAGAACTCAAAGACAAAGCGATTGATCCCCGCTTCCCAAATTTCTACTCCTGCATCAAGTTTCTAGATTTTATGAAGTGTATTTTTGAGAGCCCCCTGATTTACTGATATGTTTTCCACGAACTTTCCTACCGCATGCAGAGACAAACGCTTTTCTAATAGTGTATCATCGCTTCTACGCACCTCAATCGTCACCTTTTCTTCTTCCGCCAGGGACATACTCTTCCACTGATTTACAAATTCTGCATCCATAGTGCAAAAAGATTTCACAATCCTCCAAGAGGACCGACGCCCTTGCAGTCCCCCCGGCCCTCACAAAGCCAAGGACTAGATCAACATGAGGGTCCCTGGACCAGATGCCCCAACACGATCTCCACCACAATCCACCCTATGGGTACCGGATCCACAACCTTTGCAGTCAATCGCAACCCAATGGAGACGCACCTAAAATCCCACACCGCGGCGCACAACAGGAAACACGGAGCAACACCCCTGGTGGGCAAATGCGGCCTCCCAACACCACAAGTGCTTCGTGGAACCACAAAATCTAATATGTCCGCATCAATCCATTTCACAACTGAGTATTGTGGTAGCAAGGAGATGGTCTCCCACCCACAAGGTCACCACCATCCACACAGCGCACACCCCACCATCAGGGAATCACACCTTCCAGCTGAATCTTTGCAGGGCCGCTTGACGATCTATTAATGCGGTGAAACTGCTCAGAATGTGCTTCGCGGGTCCAGCCCCTTCGCTTCAGCCATTTCTCTATCCCTCGGCGTGAAGAAACATTGCAGAAGGAGCACCACAAATAACCACGTCGCGGTGGAAGCTTCGTGAACTGTAACACCCTGAGATTTTATAAAAAATATTCTTTTTAATTTCATTAATGTCTTGTGTTGTACGCTACACCAAAAGGAGCTTGCACAACACGCATCCTTGACTTGCCTTTCATTACACACAATCACGACCTTCCTTGATAGCGTGTGTAGTACGCAATAACGAGTTTCACTAAACAACGATATGCTATTAAAATATTATTAAAACTAGCCGTTATGAATAGTAATAACCACTTTTTGAAATTTTGTAAATTTTATTTTTCAAAATGGATTTCATTTTTGGATTCGGAATATCGAAATTAGCTTAGTGTGAAATTTTGGTAATTTTCGGATAACTTTCATATTTTGATGAATAGTGAAAATTACTAAATTTTAATTAAAAACAACTTTTTCAATAGAAATAATTAATAGTGATAAATTATTAATTTGAGTGGTTTTAAAGTATATTTAGAATATATTTTTACAATTTAATACAATGTTGGTCATTGGATGTAATTTCACATTTAAACCAGTTATAAATAAGTGTCAATCTATTGATAGTTATTATCTCTTAAAAACACGCCTTTTGTTTTGACGACGGGAATTAATTTTTTAAATTAATTAATTCAACTGATATGTTTTGAATTTGGTAAAATAGAAATCATTTTTGAGTTCATAATATCAAATATAGCTTAGGCCTAATTTTTGGCATTTTTTCTGAAAACTTTCAATTTTTGAATAATAGTGAAACCACTAAGTGGTAGTTAAAAAAAATGAATTTTTAATAAAACCTAATTTTACCGCTTCTGTGAGTGGAATTTCAAAAATCCGAGAGACACGGTTGATGTCAGTAAATAAAATGTGGTTCAATGAGATAAAAATAATTTTTTGGTTAATAGTAACTTTTTACTTTCTTTTTACCACGGTTAAAAATAAATAGGGTAATTAAGGGTAGAAATGATATTATTATTACCCTAACACATGTCCTAATTCTATTGGATAAGTGTAATTCGACCAAAAACAAATTTAGGAATAAAATATGACCATTTAGGCCCACTTGAATTAGATTAGGACATTTATTATTATTTAATTCAAAGAAGAGTTAAAAGAGTTAAAATCAAAGTTTATTTAATAAATCATTTTTAATATAGGGTTATACAGAAGATAAATTCGACTATAAATATTCATTAGAAAGATAAGAAGCTTTCCTACATAATGATATTTTATTTGTAATTTTTAGACATTATTTAATTTAATTTATTTATGACACAACGATGATGCAGTAATTATATTATTAATGAAATATTGACATAATTGATGTTATAAATTCCCAAATAAATATAATTTGAGACTTTTTATGAATTCCACTAATTTTATAGGTTACTATGATATATTAGTGTTGATTTAATCAACTTGGTTCGAACATATAATTCTATTATGACTTTCACAAATATCATATATCAAATAGTGTCAAAATTGACACAAAATAGTTTTTAAATCAAATATTATATTATTAATTGTTATTTTATTCCTAAAAATCTAAGGTTCGCCCAAATGACTTAGATAAGGATATATATATTAATAATATACAATTTGGGGTTCTTTTGGCATGTTATAGTAAGTTTATTAACCATATAGTGTAATAAAACAAAAAGACACGGTAAAAGTTAAATTATTTAACTTAGAGTTAAATCTAATTGATAAGGTTAAAATAATAACCTAAACTTGTCTAAATCCTATTGGTTGATAGGATTTAGACCCATCCCCACTTTACCTTCTAAATAAGACCCTTGGAACCATTATAAACCGATTTTGACTTTAATATAAACTAATATTTTGTGATATTCTTAAGGTGCCCCTCTCCTCCCTTATAAAAGGCCACTTCCTTCCCCTCCTCCTCACACCAATTTGAGCACTCAAGCTCGGCCAAACCCTGCCAAAATCCCTTCTACACTTCCCTAGAATAATTCTAGAGGTCCTGGTATTCTTCAAAGACCAATCTTAGTTCCCTAAGTGGAGGATTCAAAGAGGCGTTTAAAAGAAGAGGAGGTTCGGACACCTACGAAGAAAATCGGACCTAAGGTAAGGGAAATATCACAATCTCATTTTTATCCGAGATTGTTTATACTTTGGAATTTTCTAGGGTTTATTTTATCATCCACATCCATGTTTCCTCAATATGTAATATTATTACCATCCACGTAAAATTTTTTAAATCCAATTTTACCCTTCGGTGAGTTTTTAGTAAAAGATATGAAAGGAATCTTTTGTCGTTTTTCATACGAGGTACTTTTTGACTTTTCCGACAAAAGTACGAGAAGAATGTTTTTTTAACATATACGACAAGAATGTATTTTTAAAACATTATTTCCAAGAATATTCCTTTATAAGTTTTCAAGTTTATTTTTAATCAACTTCTTTTAGTTTATAATTGTATGACATGTTAAGAAAAGAAAAGTGTTTTTGAAGTAGAAAGGATATATTCCTCAAGAATGGAGTTCAAATGTATTATCAAAATTATTTTCCATCTAAGATAATATAGGGTTCTGTTTTTATCCCTATTATTACATTGATTTGATTATGTTGTGAGGGAATTATTTTTATGAAGTCATTTACCTTATATGATTTGTTTTATGATGTCATGATGTTTCAAGAATCCCATTTTTGTTACATGTGTTATGCGATGATGTATGATTTATGATTATGTGGCACACATAAGAAAAGATTCATTATGAGATGGGTGGGACCTATATCTCCCTCCAATGCATTGGGTAAAGATTTTATATCTCATGAGATAGACATGGCTGGAATGGTAGGTTATACCGGTTCAGTGAAACAGGACTGAAATGAGGGTGACTCGGTTCAGAAAGGGACTTTGTCCACTAAGATAGTCTTGGAAATGAGTCTTGACTAACAAGAAATGATTATTTATGATTATGTGTGTATGCCACAAAGTTTCATGTTTTAAGTTATGATTATTGGGGTTTACCTTTCACTACTATGATTTATCCCATGTTATAAAATTTTGATTTATTTTTCAGGTTAAGATTTCCAAAAGTTATGTTCTTATGTATATGATGTGAATGAAATTTATTTTGTTTACCCTTTCTGAGCATTTGAGCTCACCCTTTTATGTTTACTTTTCCCCAGGATATAAAGAAAGGTTTTAGGTATAAAAAAAGTATGATCTTTATGGGAGATATTGAATATCTTTCACCAGGATTAGAAGATTATATTCCGAGTTTCCAAAGACACTAAACTATTACGATCCTTGTGTGTGTGTTTTTGTTATGTAATAAGTATTCCGAAAAAGTAATGTAAAGTCTATGTATGTCAGGCTTCGGGTCTCTACAGTTGGTATCAGAGGAAAGGTTTAGTCAACCTTTGGAAACTAGGATGCGAAAGCGTTAGTGAGATCCCTAGAGATATTTCTAAGGTATGTCTAGGGATGTCCCTAAGGATTATTACACGTATAAGATACAGTCCTAGAACTACGGTAACGATCATATAATTTAACCTAAGAAGTTAGATATTGAGGATACTCCCCCTTTATAATGTTGTTTTCCCTAGCATGATTTTTTCCTCTCACACTATTCTTTTTGGGTTTTAGACGATGGCTGGAACCCGAAGGAACCGTGTTGATCAATGCAATGGACAATGCAATGATTGTCCTCCTGAACAAACAAATGTTATGGGAGATGGAGTGAAAAATCTTATTGCTATACTTACACAATCTATGAATAATTCTGGACATCCAAATGAGCAGAGAAGGGAACAATATTCTATTGAGTCCTTCATGAGGCAACGCCCACCTTCTTTCAGTGGGACTTCTGATCCACTTGTTGCTGAACAATGGATCAGTACCACTGAAAAGATATTTTCAGTTCCTCAATGTTCTGAACATGATAAAGTCATCTTAGCAGTATATCGTTTGGAAGGTGAAGCTGATCAATGGTGGAATCTTATCAAGAATACGAGGCCATGAGATGAAATTGAGTCCATGGAATGGGACGAGTTCAAGAACTTGTTTTTCAGTAAGTACTTCCCTCGTATTCTTCGAAAAAAGATGGAAAAGGAGTTTCTTGAGCTGAAGCAGAAGGATGATGAATCTATTGGTATATACGAAGAGAATTTTACAAGACTTGCAAGGTATGCATCTGGCATTATCATCCAACCTGAAAGTAAAGTTGATCGATTTTTCAGTGGCTTAAAACCAAGTCTTTGAAGGGCATTAGCTATAAGAGACTTCAGTAGCTATGAAGAAATTGTGTGTTGTGCTATCAAGGTAGAAATGGAAGTTGGTGTTACATATCCATCTCATGGTTTTGACAAGAAACGAAAGATTGAGTTCAAGGAGAAATCTCAGAATAATGGTGAAAGGAATATGAATGTTTCCTTATGCACAAAGTGTGGAAAGAAGCATGGTGGAGATTGTATTAATGGGACTAGAAAATTATTTAAGTGTGGAAAATAAGGTCATCGAGCAACTGAGTGTCGAAGTAATGGAAAAAGGGTTTCTAATGATGTGAATAAAGCAAACACTGCAGAGAACGCACCACCAACACTTCAATGCTTCAAGTGCAAGGAAATGGGGCATTATGCTAATAAATGCCCTAATCCAAGGGTTAGTGATGATCGACATGAGCAACCACTTAAGGAAAAGGACAAAGGGAAGTCACATGCGATCACTATTGGTGATGTTGAATATAAAAACGATGTGGTGGAATGATTAATTGTTTATGTAATGGGATTCCAAAATAATGTTGTATCATGGAGTATTGGAATATTTTTGTATTGGTCTATTGTGGTTTTCAATAATTTTATGGTACCAGTAACCATGGAAAGTGATTGAGATATTTTTGGAAAAATAACGATATGCGCATAATGAAGGGAAAACGAGAAAATGAAATATTTGACAGTATTCATGAGCTCATGATTGATATAAGGACTAAGTGATATCATGGTTTGAGTATATAGAATTTTTGGATTTTGGTATGTGGAAAGAGTTAACTTTTGTCAGCATTCATGTTTTCACTAAGGTTCAATGGGTATTCATTCTTCAAGAGAATACATGATTAAGGTATTCACATGTTTGTAATTTGACAAACAAGATATATCTTATGATATATGGGGGATAAATGATGGCATTCACGTGATTGTTCTGTGACATTTCAAGTAATCATTTTCTTTATACTATGAGCTTGGACCGAAGTATTTTAGATAAGCCTAAAGATTAGAATGGATTATGTTGGACATAAGTTAGGATAAAATGTTTTTCGATATTATTGATGGGATGTTATAGTAATATAGCTTTAGAAAAAGGACAACCTGCAGGACGGGCGACAGCCCATCGCGTCGGACAAGGCTGTGGGAATCGAACCCGCAACCGAAGTGCGACTGGCCTTTATCGCCTATCACTGGCTTACAGGAAGTCCATGTTTAGTAGAAACTAGTTTTATTATATTAAGCAGTATGATATATGAAGTATAAGTCCATTTTAGGAACCATATATGATTAATCTCATTATAGAATGACTTATGTATATTTAATAACTTTTGCTAACCTTTTGTTTGAGATAGATGGAATGACCCGTCATTCTATCACATGATCTACTAACACTTCACGAATAACAAATTCAACTTCATTTATTTAAGAGATGAAATAGAAATTGTTCAAGGCACGAACAACAGTGAGATTTTACCAAAATAAAGTAAGTATTTATTCTAATTCAAATTCTTCAACTTTAGGGAAACGATCTTGAAAACCAAAAATGTTGTCCTAGTGCTCTTATATCTGATTAATCAGATGGTACCTTAGATCGTCACAAATTTATAGATTTGTGATTGTTGTCTTTTCCATAGCCATGTTCTCTACCACTCTCCCTCAGAACATGATGGTTTGATTTTTCTTCCATATCCATATTTTCACCTATGTGGAAACCCAGTGATTAGTTTATTTGGGTAACCGTTACGTTTCATACTTTTGTTTTTAAAGATTGGTTTTGGTATTCCTTTTTACGATATGGGTTTCTATTAAAGAAACTTTCAAGTAGTAAACCATTTATAACTCCGACGAATTTCGAGGGCGAAATTCATTTTAAGGGGGGTAGAATGTAACACCCCGAGATTTTATGAAAAATATTCTTTTTAATTTTATTAATGTCTTGTGTTGAATGCTACACCAAATAGAGCTTTCACAAAACACATCCTTGACTTGCCTTTCATTACACGCAATCACGACCTTCCTTGATAGCGTGTGTAGTACGCAATACCGAGTTTCACTAAACAACGATATTTTATTAAAATATTATTAAAACTAGCCGTTATGAATAGTAATAACCACTTTTTGAAATTTTGTAAATTTTATTTTTCAAAATGGATTTCATTTTTGGATTCGGAATATCGAAATTAGCTTAGTGTGAAATTTTGGTAATTTTCGGATAACTTTCATATTTTGATGAATAGTGAAAATTACTAAATTTTAATTAAAAACAACTTTTTCAATCGAAATAATTAGTAGTGATAAATTATTAATTTGAGTGGTTTTAAAGTATATTTAGAATATATTTTTACAATTTAATACAATGTTGGTCATTGGATGTAATTTCACATTTAAACCAGTTATAAATAAGTGTCAATCTTTTGATAGTTATTATCTCTTAAAAACACGCCTTTTGTTTTGACGACAGGAATTAATTTTTTAAATTAACTAATGCAACTAATATGTTTTGAATTTGGTAAAATATAAATCATTTTTGAGTTCATAATATCAAATATAGCTTAGGCCTAATTTTTGGCATTTTTTCTGAAAACATTCAATTTTTGATGAATAGTGAAACCACTAAGTGGTAGTTAAAAAACTGATTTTTTCATAAAACTTAATTTTACCGCTTCTGTGAGTGGAATTTCAAAAATCCGAGAGACACGATTGATTTCAGTAAGTAAAATGTGGTTCAATGAGATAAAAATAATTTTTTGGTGAATATTAACTTTTTACTTTTTTTACCACGGTTAAAAAGAAATAGGGTAATTAAGGGTAGAAATGACATTATTATTACCCTAACACATGTCCTAATTCTATTATATAAGTGTAATTCGACCAAAAACAAACTTAGGAATAAAATATGACCATTTAGTCCCACTTGAATTAGATTAGGACATTTATTATTATTTAATTTAAAGAAGAGTTAAAAGAGTTAAAATCAAAGTTTATTTAATAAATCATTTTTAATATAGGGTTATACACAAGATAAATTCGACTATAAATATTAATTAGAAAGATAAAAATATTTCCTACATAATGATAGTTTTTTTGTAATTTTTAGACATTAAATAATTTAATTTATTTATGACACAACGATGATGTAGTAATTATCTTATTAATGAAATATTGACATAATTGATGTTATAAATACCCAAATAAATATAATTTGAGACTTTTTATGAATTCCACTACTTTTATAGGTTACTATGATATATTAGTGTTTATTTAATCAACTTGGTTCGAACATATAATTCTGTTATGACTTTCACAAAAATCATATATCAAATAGTGTCAAAATTGACACAAAATAGTTTTTAAATCAAATATTATATTATTATTTGTTATTTTATTCCTAAAAATCTAAGGTTCGGCCAAATGAATTAGATAAGGATATATATATTAATAATAAACAATTTGGGGTTATTTTGGCATGTTATATTAAGTTTATTAACCATATAGTGTAAGAAAACAATAAGACACGGTAAAAGTTAAATTATTTAACTTAGAGTTAAATCTAATTGATAAAGTTAAAATAATAACCTAAACTTGTCTAAATCCTATTGGTTGATAGGATTTTGACCCATCCCCACTTTAACTTCGAAATAAGACCCTTTGGAACCATTATAAACCGATTTTGACTTTAATATAAAATAATATTTTGAGATATTCCTAAGGTGCCCCTCTCCTCCCTTATAAAAGGGCACCACCTTCCCCTCCTCCTCACACCAATTGGAGCACTCAAGCTCGGAAAACCCCTGCCAAAATCCCTCCTCCAATTCCCTAGAATAATACTAGAGATCCTGGTCTTATTCAAAGACCAATCTTAGTTTCCTAAGTGGAGGATTCAAGGAGGCGTTTAAAATAAGAAGAGGTTCAGACACCTACGAAGAAAATCGGACCTAAGGTAAGGGAAATATCACAATCTCATTTTTATCCGAGATTTTTTATACTTTGGAATTTACTAGGGTTTATTTTATCATCCAAATCCATGTTTCATCAATATGTAATATTATTTCCATCCACGTACAATTTTTTAAATCCAATTTTACCCTTCGGTGAGTTTTTAGTAAAAGATATGAAAGGAATCTTTTGTCGTTTTTCGTACAAGGTACTTTTTGACTTTTCCGACAAAAGTACGAGAAGAATGTTTTTTAACTTATACGGCAAGAATGGATTTTTAAAACATTATTTCCAAGAATCTTCCTTTATAAGTTTTCAAGTTTATTTTTAATCAACTTCTTTTAGTTTATAATTGTATGACATGTTAAGAAAAGAAAAGTCTTTTTGAAGTAGAAAGGATATTTTTCTCAAGAATGGAGTTCAAATGTTTTATCAAAATTATTTTCCATATAAGATAATATAGGGTTCTATTTTTATCCCTATTATTATATTGATTTGATTATGTTGTGAGGGAATTATTTTTATGAAGTCATTTACCTTATATGATTTGTTTTATGATTTCATGATGTTTCAAGAATCCCATTTTTGTTACATGTGTTATGTGATGATGTATGATTTATGATTATGTGGCACACATAAGAAAGGATTCATTATGAGATGGGTGGGACCTATATCTCCCTCCAATGCATTGGGTAAAGACTTTATATCTCATGAGATAGACATGACTGGAATCGTAGGTTATACCGGTTCAGTGAAACAGGACTGAAACGAGGGTGGCTCGGTTCAGAAAGGGACTTTGTCCACTAAGATAGTCTTGGGAATGAGTCTTGACTAACAAGAAATTATTTTTTATGATTATGTGTGTATGCCACAAAGTTTCATGTTTTATGATTATTGGGGTTTACCTTTCACTACTATGATTTATCCCATGTTATAAAATTATGATTTCTTTTGCTGGTTATGATTTCCAAAAGTTATGTTCTTATGTATATGATGTGAATGAAATTTATTTTGTTTACCCTTACTGAGAATTTGAGCTCACCCTTTTATGATTACTTTTCCCAGGATATAAAGAATGGTTTTAGGTATAAAAAAAAGGAAGATCTTTATGGGAGATATTGCAGATATTTCACCAGGATTAGAAGATTATATTCCAAGTTTCCAAAGACACTAAACTATTACGATCCTTGTGTGTGTGTTTTTGTTATGTCATAAGTATTCCGCAAAAGTAATGTAAAGTTTATGTACGTCAGGATTCGGGTCTCTATATGAACCGAGGTGACGGCTTCGCGGGTCAAGCCCCTTCGCGACAGCCTCTTCGCGATCCCACAGCGCGGTGAAGCAACGCTGGAGGAGCTTCGCGAACTGATTATGTCGCGGTGTAAACTTTGCGAAAAAAGGAGACAACTTTGTGGGTCAAGCCGCATCGTGTCAGCCACATCACGTTCCCTTAATGCAGTGCTGCATCACAGGAGGGGTTTCACGGTTCAACCAAGTCGCGGCGGAAAATCACGAATCAGAGAGATGGCTTCCTCCAACCGATCAATGCCAAATTTCTCGGAGGCAGAGGATGATCGAAAAAGGAATGGAATCCTCATACTCAAGGCTACTTCGAGCCTTAGAGCACGCAGATCTGGAGGGGATCAGAGGTTCCAAAGAAGACTGAAAAAGGAAAATGGAGAACAGCATCGCGATCCTTCACACGGATCTGAGGGCGATGAGGGAAAATGGTGCTGGAAGGAACGACAAGACCCCGAGGGGGGGGGGGGCAAGGCACCACGCCAGAAGTTGAGGTCGAGCAGGAATAAGAAGAAGCCCGACTCCTCCAGGACATAGAGGATGGAATTCGGGAATAGGGCAGGAGAAATAAGGGCACGAAACACAGATCTGAAACGGGGCGAACGATGCAGTCCTTGGACGAGGTGCGCAGAGGGAGATGGCACCATCGGGCACCGGTCAGACTCGAAGTCTGAAACCTAGGATTCCCTAGTAGAGAGAGACTCTCACGCAGGAGATACTTTCAAGTTATTCATCAATTTCAAAATAGGTACATAATTTAGTATTTCATTACATTTAAATACAAAAAATAAGAAATATTTTTAAAAAAATATAATTTTTATCAAGGATATCCTTTTATATCATTCATAGCACGCCTCATAGATTCTTGGGAAGGGAATAAAAATAATGGTGAGCCCATATGATTAGTATGATTTATGTGAAGTTAATGAAATCCTGAATAAATGAATAATATTTGATAAATATTAACCAATATTGCAATGAATTTAACTGAACACACGTTCCATTTAATCAACAAGCATATAATCATGAATAGGTAATGAATAATCAATATAGAATGGTAAATATATGAAGAAATATTCTATATAATAAAGAACATGGTATCATGATTAGATATGGAATGGTTAGTATAGGAATGTAATTATCTGACTAAACATTTCATTTAATCGATAACATGACATTCATTATAATATAATAAATAATCGACATGGAAATATAAATATATGAAAAAACATCCCTTTTAATAATAAATTAACACTCATGATTAGACACAGAGTAATCAATATGACATCCTAAATAAAAAATGCATTCTAGTGAATAGATAAACTTCACATAAAAAATAATCCATAGATAAAATCATAATGAAATTTTCATTTATAATAATTAATAAATTCATAATTAAGTAAATGATTATTTATTGGGTGTTATGATCTCATGAATCATGATACTTCTACTATCATGACCTTTCACCAGATAGTTTAAAACTATGGGTAAAACCACATTTGATGTTAGAGTAATAATCCTCATCATGATACCGTCAAAGCATCAAGGGAATATATAAATTATGTCCCCACCCACCACTAAATATCCAAATCATTCCTCATGTATCAAATAATGAATTTAATTAATAAAAAATGGGCCTTATCATTAAATATTCGTATTGAGTAATAGATACAGATTCATCAATATTTCCCATGATAAAAAATAACATATAATGTATAACACCATATTTAGAAATAATATACAATTGAACAAATACACATTTCCATGATAGATAAAATTTATATTTAGGGGAAAATTAATGTCCAATAATAATAGGAAAACTAATATTTCAATGTAAATTTGATTACATTTAGAATGAATCTAATAAATGAATGTCAATACATTCATTAGTTAAAATTATTATTAAAAATTAAAAAAAATTATAGGTATGGGTTCATTACATCATTTATCCAATATATTATAATTAAAAGAAAGGGATTTTTATCATTGATTAATTGAAGTACCATTATTTGATCTATAAAAAACATTATTTAGGAAAATATACATTTCACATTAACATTATAGTTTTTTGAAACTAAGATGTCTAAAAATATTTTAAAATTTATAATTTTTGAAAATAAAAATATAAAAATATTAATTAGTCTTTGAAAAATCGATAGGTCATTATGGTAAAAAATCCAATACACGTTGTATAGATTTTAACAAAATATTCCTTTCACATTTTCGATAAAATCCAAAATGCCTTATTTGAAAAAATACATAAATATTCCTTTTAAAAAATATTATAAAATAAAATCATGGCTAAATATTTCATTAATAAATATTTTTTATAATTTTAAAATATTAATTAAAACTTTTATAGAAAAAATGTTTTTGGAAGACAATGGATTTTCACTGAATATAAAAATATAGTGAAATTTATTTAAGAAAATCTATAAAAATTTTATGTACAAATGAGTTGAAAAAGTGTATTATTACAATAAATAAAAACAAGAATGATAAAATGAATTGTTTTCTCCAATGAGAAAATAATTTTCTTCAATGAATGTTAAACCATAAATAATATTTATTAAAATAATATTTTCAAGTAAAATCTATAATGATTATAGCATTGAAGTGAGAATTAATCAGTGAATCCATTATTTGTATAAAATTTAAATCTACATAAAAAATGAACTAAAATATATGATAATAAAATGTCATTACATATATAATAATAGAATATAAAATACAATGAAGAACTAAAATAACACAATGAATGGAAACTGAGTTATGATTTTTTTTACAACTTAGTAACTTTTAATTCAATTCCACATTGATGAAATAATTCAAATTGAAAGATATAATAAAATGAACTATTATTTAATAATGATATTAAATTTCAAATGGGTTGAATATTAACCATATAAAATAAATTAGGTGCATAAAATTTCAATATGTATTAATGAAGGTAACTTGAGATGAATCCCCTTACCACATTGGTGATATTTTGGAACAGTAAGACCAAATAAAAAATTAAATTAAATTAAATTTCAAGTCTCATTAAAATAAGGACACTCAAGAAATAAAATTTCGAAATTTAAATTACAAATTCCAAAAAAAAAATAAATAGTTGGTTAACATGGTATGCACCCCCCTTAAATCAAATAGCGACTAAAAATCCATACCCCTCACTTTATTTCAGTTTAATTCTCTTTAAACTCATGTTTAGTAGTTTTAAAAAAATTATTAACTTTTATGACAACCATATTAATATTTATTATATCATATATGATCCTATTATAAAATATTATCACCTATATTTTAAAAATAATGCATTAATACTATTGTTTGGAGTAACAAATTCATTGTTTTCTAATTCTATATTAATGTGAATGTTCTAGTTCTTCAGAATATTATATATTTATGTCATACAAATAATTATATTGATGTTATAAATATAATTTTATTCATTTCATTCATTTCATTCATTTCATTCATTTTTATAAACATTATTATAATTTCAACATGGATAATATATTACATCGCTTGGTGGAGATGGTAGGTCATACATATACATGAGTGACATTATCATTTCATTAATATGAAAAAGGGTATGGAATCGAGTGATATATTAATATTATAGAATCAATATAATATATTATATATAAAATATATTCATTAAATTTATCCTTATTATATTCAAGAAAAATAATATGTTAAAAAAGAATCACATCACTTCACGGGGTGGTAATCTATTATACCAACAGGTGACATTATCGAATATTAAAAATAATGTAATGTAAGAAGTTATATTTGATATTATAATTAAAAATTTATAATAATATCATAAATATAATAAAAATGTTTAAATTAATTAATTATGTATGTCCTTCAATGTTGGTGACAGAAAATGAGTTAAATCAGTTCGCAAGGCGGTAGTTCACCATATAGATGAATTATTATTCTATGTTCAATTTTATTGAAGTGGTAGATATAGTTCATGGATGTAAAATTAAAATATATATGTATATTGGAGATACTTTGGTTATTATACTATAATTAATGAATATTATTTGAGGTAATTAGATGACAAAATTAAATAAAAATTCTCTTTTTAGAACGTTACCTATTATTAGGACAACTTCATTAGGTTTTCAAAAATATCCTTAATATGTTGGATTTATCTTAAGAACTGGGCATATAAAATTTTGGGATGATATTAGTGATGTTTTTTGGGATTTTATTGGTATAATCAAATTACTTTTAATTTATTAATAAGTTAAGAGAGTGGGATGCCTTTTAAAATTGGGGGAGATGACACAAATAGAATCATTGAAAATAATCATTATACCCACATGATTATCATAAAAAATATAATTTTTTTATTATTATTCCTTATAAGTTATTAGGTCTAAATATATCTATATATTTGGTTTTATAATTTTTTAGTTAATTTTAATCCCTTCAATTCTTAGTTTAACCCACTGGTAAACCTTTTTTCCCTTTTAACCAGAGTAATTAATTTTTACTACATTTAATATTGATAATGGTAAAAAAATGATGAAGATATTATATTATTTAAATTATGATGATTAAAAATATGGAATATAATTTTAAATTTTAATTTTAAAGAATTTGAAGCATTCTATTTAAAATTTTACCCCCAATGCTATTGAGAAAGTGGTTTTCCAAAGTGAGAATTATCATAAGTGTAGAATGCTATAATATCCAAACATAACATTAAATTTTTTCCAATTAGCTAAAATAGTTAAAATTTTAAAAAAATGACCAAATTTAATGTCAAATAACATTTCAATATAATTTATCATTGGTATTTAATTAAATTAAATCATGTTTCAAAAAAAGATCAGTATTTTTCATTATTCATTGAAAAATGAAACCATTCAGAAAAATAACAAAAATTAAATGGAATATAATTGTGATACCATGATTTCCAAAAAAGATAATTTTATAAATTTAAATTTATATAATTTATAATGAAGTTATTTTTAAATTATGTGGAAGAAGTGTGAGAAAACCATTTTTTTAAAATATGTGTTTTCTGAATTCATTTCCTTTTTATTTAAATGATATTTATTTTATTTCTAATAGAAAGATTACCATAACCATCGTAATTTCATTATTTATATTCATATAATCCAATTGAAAAACTACTTGATAATAGTTTATTATATTATGGCTCATTTAGTCTTGGAGTTCTATGTTCCATAAGTTATCGAATAGATTAAATTTTAAGAAATACATTTTGTGGTTTATTTATGCTCGGTGTTGCATGATGCTTATGCTATAAAAGAAAATGGTCTTATTTTATAATTTTTGGGATTTAATATTTGGTATGGTATAATGGTAACTAGTTCCCTGTATGAGGTTATATGTTGGAGCTGTATACACAAAGTCCGCAAATTTATTAATAAAAAGAAAAGTTCAGAAACAAACAAGGAAAGAGGGCGAGGTTACATGTCAGAATAGTCATAAGCATCACATTCATACCTGGTCATATCATCTGCATCGGCTGACTCCCATTCTGATTGGGACTCATATTGCTTGAGCAACCTGATATAATTCTTCCTTCGCTCCAGTTGCACTGCGGATAGATTCGCATTAGCCTTCATGGAGGATGACCTGGTGGTCACCGTCCTCGGAACTGAAGAGTAATCCTTCCTTGGTTTCCTTTTAACTGGGGTAGGCAGTACAGCCTCACCACAAGTCAGCCTCTCCTTTCCACTCACAACCACATCCTTGAAAGATGCACGTGCACCACTCCCCAAGTCCTGAATAGGGGTACCTTGCACCCCTTCATCTTCAGATGCACTCCCCCATTTCTTAGACAATTCAGAAGAATGAAAGAGCTTCTGAATTTCCTGATGATAGTCAACGCCCTGTTGCGCATCAGCCTGGTCAGAGGCATTACTCTGCAAACAGTCAGGGACCACAACCGGAGGGACAGAGGGGCCACTATGAGCTTTCTCCGGAGAGACATCCACCAACAGACCTTTGCCTTTCAGATCAGACACATGAGAGTCAGGTTTCCTAGAAGTCATCACATCCGCAACAGCGGAAGCTGGAGCCTTGAGTGCATCACCACCATGAACATGAACAGAAGGCTTTGATTTCCTGCGACAGAGATTTGCTGGATGGCCCTTCAACCCACACTCCTCACATGAGACATGCTTCCGACATGTCTCCAAGGAGTGTCCAACAGCCATACATTCATTGCAGAAGAGAGGTTTCTTCTCATATTCAACATCAATTTGAATGTTATCAGAAGGAGTAGAAAGAGTCACCTTATCAACTAATGTGGAGATGAGGTCAACCTCCACCAACATCCTGGCAAAGTGACCAAAACGGACATCTTCAGTCTCCTTGTCGAGACGAATCGGAGTCCCAATTGCTATGGCAATGTCATGCAAAATCTTCGGATGCCAAAGGACCCAATTCAGCCCATGCAAGCGAACCCAGACCTGAGAAAAGGCATTTCTTGCACGCGAAACATTAAAATCCAGGGACCATTCATGTAAGTAGAGCCAACCAGGTTTTAAATGCAGAGTTCCAATACTCCAAGCACGAAGTTTCAAGTCATCCGAAGGAAACAGACAATGGAAAAACCCCCGACCAAGAGAAACACATTTCCAGTTGGAGAACCCCCACAAAATTGAAATTCGATTACTCAAATCTTGAAGCCGCCATGGTTTTTGGCCTTTAGGTAGAGCAATGCGTGCAATCAAAGAGTGTTTTCCAATTTCCAACCTCTCAGCAAGAGCAACTGGATCAGCTTCAACATGAGCAGAGGCGCCTATACGGAGGATCCTACTGTGACATGAATCTTTAAACATACCCAGGGAATTAAATCCATTCACCTTCGGACCGGAAGCTAAATTCGTTAAAACATCAGCATAAGAATGGGGGAAATTACCACCTGGCAGAGAATCACTCAGCTTCCCCTTCAAATTAGACGCCAACCGCGCCTCACCACAGTTTACCTTCATTCCATCCGCAGGCCGGTGCAAATTATCAGATCTAACAAGTAGATCTGAATTCGACTGAGGGAATATGTGCAGTACATCTTTAGATCGGGAAGGGATTTCAACCGCCGACCGCAGGCGGGAGACAGCAGCGGACCGCGATACATGCGCCACAGCCGCAGATCCACGAAAGCCCAAATCAATCCGAGCCGAGTCCAGCCCGCAGGTCACCAGCGCCTCCGTCGGGTTGAAGGAAGCAGCGGGAATCCGAGAATCACGATCGGATGAAGAAACCGACGTAGACCCGCCGGGGGGGAGGAGCTTGAAGCCGAAGAAGTGCGGAATAGCCATGACGAAACCCTAATCGCCATCGCCGCCGCTGGATGTCGTACGCACAGCCCGCCTCGCCATCCTTCCAATTCTCACTATAAGGCTACTCTTGGAGCTGTATAAGGGTATCAATGAGTTCATTTGCACTGTGTAAAGGTAAGTAGGAGCATGTATAAAGGTAATTGAACACTATTTAAGGGTATAAGAAACTAATGTAAGGTAAAATTAACATGTTTAATGGTAAACTGTTTTTCATAATGGTATCTGGATGTTTTCATATGTTTATATTATGTTTTCCATTACCCAAATAAGGGTAAATAGTTACCTATGTAAATGTAAATCCAAGGCTCACAACTCAGTTAAGCGTATGAGGTATTTGTTGTATAACTCTATAGATTTGATTGACCATGAATTAGATAACTCTGAAACCACTAGAGTATTTGTAGAAGGTAACACCCCTGGATTTATATTAGGACATTCTTGCACTAGATATATAGTAAGAGGTGATAATGATGTAGTGAAATTGTAGTAGTTCTACCACTAATTTTCTACCACTAGGGTATTACCACTCTGGTGTTAAAACTAGTATTTTTTAGTGGGAGATTCTATCATAAGAAGATTCTATGAGAATCATATGATAGGAGAAGGTAATTCATATGATCCAATCACTAGTTGGGTTCTCATAATCCATTTTCAAAACAGAATCCCATGGATTCATTCAATGTTTGTTGCATGTCATTAGGGTTTATAAGATATTGAGTTGCCTTGTACACATATTCTTGAGAAGAATAATTACATTCAAATTTATATGTATTTATACTTGTGTTTTTTTAAATAATAGATCATTAATGAATTTAACTTATATTAATAAATTTCAAATGAGATAAAAAAAGCCAGCATAAATGAATAGTCTTTTAAGTGATCCATGTATCCAAATGATCACTTAGGAGATAAATATATTAGAATGGGATAACTTTGGTGATTAATTCACTGTCAGAAATTGTATATTGGAATCTTTAACCACGAAAATACATTAATTTTACTTGATTATGTGTTGTTATTTAAACAAATATTCTTATCATATCATGATTGTTCGTCTTCATTACTTTGGTAAGTTAAAATTTCCCAAGAAAATGTCTCACACTAAATGGTTATAATATTTTACCACTATGATGAGAGAATAGATGTTCCATCAAGGTATTCTTGAATATATATTCTATGGTCAGTTGATATTTTTATATAAGGAATAAGAAGATACTCGATATTAAGGGCATGTCGATCATAGGACATTAAGTCACCTTCTAATGCTGCTTAAACATTGTAATCTCTAACATAGGAGGTCATGAGAAAAAACACATCAATATAAAATAGTCATTCAATTGTATCATTGGATGTTTCTATAAATGGGAATGTGTACAAATATTTATGATTCAATATTACCATTTATGTGTATCATGACTTTCAGACATTGATCTACTGATGAAAACAATAATGAAATATGCTTCAAGTGAGGTTGAAGACTTTAAAACATTGATCTACTGATGAAAACGGTAATGAAATATGCTTCTAGTGAGGTTGAAGTAGTTGGGTAAATCATGAGTAACAATAAATTAATTTATATAGTGAGAAATTATTTTTCCCGTCTTTCCATTTATGGATATGAATATCTCAGGTACTTCAATATGAACAACACTACATTAATAATTTCAGGGACATGTGGTTTTGTGGCTGAGTTCATTTTTATAAATCCAAAGAATGAGACATCGAGAATATAGGTTGATGGGATTGGAAAGAAATGTTATTTATTTAATATATATTGGAAAAGGTACTATATAACATTGTAAGTGTTTATAAGTGGTTGGATATCATTGTGAAATTAAATCCATTCTCTATGGGATCCTTGGCATGTTGTATGATGATAACCTTGGACGATAGGTGGTTATGTATAATGAAACTAGGAAAGGGGGATATAGGGTAACACACTAAGTGTATCCACAATATTAGTATAATTCAAATATTTAATTTACCAAGTAAGAATATATAATATTCATTGAAATTTGGTTGATCTATATGATTTAATAACAAGTTATTCTAAAGTATATGTGACTAAAATCATAACAATGATTAATTTTAATGTCTTTTATATAATATAAAAGATATTTATTTATATTATTAATGTATTTCACAAATCAAGATATTAATAAAAATAATATTATTTTTATTTTTATAAATGGTTTTAACTTAGAATTATACATTCGGAAAGGGTATTTTTGTGCAATTTTCCTACCCCAATCTAGCCATAATAAATATCAAATTATGTCACTTTAAATAATAAATTTATTATGAATAATGGATATAGATAAACTATATCATTATCTAGAGATAAATATAAAGATCTATAATGCACTCTCTCTCTCAATCCTATATCATTTCATCTAGATAAATTCAATAGTTCTTCCATATTTGAGAATAATTCTACTGCGATCAACCAAAAACAATGTAAGTGGTTAGGATGGACCAAGCTAGCAACTGGAGATTCTATAATGATGTTTCGATATTTTAGTGCATGTGTGGATCACCACTAGAGGTACTATATATTTATATCCTACAATGCAATAATGGTATGACAAGATCTTGTCATCCAGCACTTTATTTAATAGAGAATTACAAGTTGAGTTAATACTATATCTTGTAATAAATTAATTATAAATTAAATGTAAACATACTTATATTCTGGCTATTATTTTTTTATCTAGTCTTATAATAGTCCATTTTTTTGGACACGACATTTTATCTTGTTTTGAAATGATTACACTTAAATTAAGACATGGCATCTACATTAGCCTTGAAACCAAAAGTTTTTCTAAACTGCCCAAAACATACAAGAGATATCAGAGGGTTCACATGTTTTATATATAATTGTTTTTTATCCATTGATTTATTTCATAAAGTTTCATTTATTTTACACATATTGATTCGCTTAAATATCTGAAATCATCATCTCTTACCTAATTCATTCTCGTTAACATTTCCAATAAATGGTTATGATTATAAAAATGAAGACACCTATTAAAAACACCTTCTGAAGGTTCCAAATGTTATTCTTATACTACATCATACGACATGAAATTTAATTCCCATATACACAACATGAAAAGAATAACTCACATTTATGTCACCATATCATGGAAAATAAGAAAAAAAATTAAAATATTATTTGTAATAAAAGCGGATCGGCATGTTGATCCTGGTAGGATGGAAAACTGTTTGAAATATATGCATGTTGTGTGATCATAGTATATGATGTGTTGTCCACGTCTTCTCAATGTTGATAATAAAGGGATCTGAAGGTACCGAGTTTCATGTACATGTAATGAGGAATAACATGTCATGAGATTCGATGGAAGCATGCCATTTATGATTGAAAACATTCCATGTACCTCTAACTCTTCTGCATAAGGAAACACACCCACTCCTAATGCTTATGTTGTAGACCTAAGTAGAAGATAGTGCATACCATGTTACAAGTAAATTTCATGTAGTCTTCTAAATAGGGTGTTCCTAATTTTCTATTGTATAATATTTAATATATAATTTAACCTATTAATATTTGTTTTTTTTCATTTATTGGATATTACATGCCATGTCATGTGAATGAAAATTATATATTAAATTAATTTTCATGTTAGTTTTTTCTTATTAAAACACAATGATTCCATAAAGTACACTTCTTTACATTTATTAGTTTTAAATGAAATTATTTTCCACCAAAATTATAGATGATGGAGAGTTAAGGATGCATGGATGGTATTAAGCTATATTTAATAAATTTTATTAATTTATGGTGAGTTTTATTAATTAGAAAATGAAATAAAGTAAATAGTTAATAGATTGAAAATTTATATATTTTTCTTGATGTGTGGATGATAATTTGAATAAACGATCCACGTGCATGTGAATTTGTTCTTTTAATATATTTTGATAAAACTAAAATTGATGTCATGCATGTCATCCAATCCACTCTATTATGTAATTTTATTCATGTCTATGGTTTATTTGACATAATTCCCCTTTATCCAATTAATTGGATCCCCTCACTGACGTGTGAGTAAAATATTATGTAATGATGCAACCCCAAAGAAATTTGAGGAAGTCTCCATCAAGAGCCATGTGGAAACTATTCATTGATGTATATATTAGATAATGTGAAATGATGAAATGCATACTAAAAAACTTTTAAAGGTATTTTTCTCTTGGGTTGATGGTCAGTTTATAATCTTCTAAATAAACTAACCATTATATAATCACATAATAATTCCACTATTTTTATTTTTTTGGTTGAATAATTAAATATTTATTTAATTTTTATGTTGTGAGATCACTTAATAAAATAATTATCAGGCATGAAAGATGGAAAAAATTTTACTATATTATGTGTGAATGTCTGATTAGATAGGTTAACTCTCCTAAGTTAAATACACATAATATTATAGATCCATTAGAGAAAATGGGATCTGTGAATAAAGACACAAATCCTTAAAATAAAATATTAGTATGTAATATCCTTCCACTGCTTACATATAATTGAACTCGTATTTCAATGTTCTTAACCAACCCAAGTTGGGATTATTTGAATTGTTAGGGAAAATCTATTTTGATGTTTTTTGGTGACTTATGTTGGTTCACAGAAAGGTTTGACTTCCAATGTAGGACCTACCATAACTATAATTCAAGGGTTGGTTAAAAATCTCATTATTATTTCATGATTGGTAAGATCACCCAATAGATCAAGGGGCAATGAGTTATTATATTTGGAAATTTAATCCTATATAAAACCTTTAAAATTAAATTTCATGTCCATACACAGTTTATGAGAAGGGTAATATGCATTATTACCAATATAATATCTATGATAAAAGATATACCAACCCATAAGGTGAGGGCTATTAGTTTTCCAAAAAATAACGGGATATTAATTGAATTGAATTTTAATTCATAAATTTGATTTTGTAGTAAAAAAAGTACCAATGAACTACTCTTAATTTATTGAAAGTTGAAATAAAATGTATTTTTAAAAATCACTAAGGGCCATATGAGAGAAGGATACCATTCTCATAGTTATGAATTTAAAAGAATGGTATAGGATCTTGGGTGTTATTCAATGCCAAAAATGATAATTATACATGATGGAAAGCTGACATTCTGAGTCACATTCCAAAGAGGCCATTTTGGAAAATGTATATCTCTGTTTAGACATGTGTATGATTCCATAAATATATAATTTTTCACGTTATCCTCTATATAATATTATCTTCTTAAAGTAATATAAATATATGAATGTGTATTTTATCATTTCTCACATTCAATATCTCTATCAAGATAAGGATAAATCACAGAGATATGAGATCCCCAATAAACTATTCACATGTAATCATGAAGATTCCGTTAATGATGGGATACATGTAGTTAATATTATTGGTTAGATTTAAAATCTATAAATATTAGGTTTTAATATCCCTGATGTGATACTCACAGATCTCATTTAGCTCTCACTACTCAAAACCATATCCAAATTTGTTGTGATGTATAATATGTTAAATAGTGAGATGACACATTCAGAACATCTTAATCCTACCGAAAGGGATTTAACATGGGGCATGAAAAATAAATTATGGTTATGGTGAATAAGACTATGAGGAATAATGAGAAGGAGTTTAATACTTATTCTATGTCTAAAGATATATATCATTTTCCTTCCATAAAGAAGAGACCCAGATGCACTGAAATGAATAAGGGGTTTAATACTTTTTTCATGTAGAATATAGGGCCAATTCAAGAGGAATTTCACCTATCCAAAGAATAAAGGTGAATATTCAGGTGAATTAATTAAAATATATTACATTTATATATTTATAATTTGATAATAAGATACTAAATTTGGTGCTAACATTTTTATATAGATACTGGATCCATGTAGAATTTAAAATGTTTATAGAGGAGAGATGGATTTATGGGATGCTAGTGGGGTGAGGTTGCCTATGATATCTCCTAAAGAATAGTATCTCACATTTTTAATATGATTGATGTTTCTTTTATAATGTTGTTTCTATCTTCCTAGTATTACCATCAATATAATTTCCATTTATTATTTAGATATAGATGGAATTAATTTTATATTTGTAAATAAGATATTTTCCTTTTATAAGGATAGAACATATTATATTTGGAAATTGTAAAATAATAGTCTTTATACATTAAATTATCAAAATAAAATATTTAGAATTGATAATGAAACAAATATTTGTGACTCATTTAACACCCAATTATTTCATTAACTACTTTTCATGTAAATGAGATGAATTTCAGAATGATCTATCAATATGGTTACATAGAATATTTTGAACATACATAACATGAAATATTTCATGCATTTTTATAAGGAAATACTAAAAATACAACATTTATTGGTCAAATTGAAATAGACATAGAGATATGAGAATTTTTACACACTAATGTGTTTAAATAATTTCCTTTATATGATGGGGGTGGATTCTCATACTTTATAAATTTTACCAATTCATTTTGTAGGTACGGTTATATTGACATAATTAGGTATAGGTATGAAGCCTTTAAGATGTTAAAATAGTTCAACAATGAAGTTGAGAATCAAATAGGTAAGAATATAAATAAACATCGAATAGATTAAGGTGGTGAATATTCTAAAAAATATTTTATCGACTCTCTATGGGTGTATGAGATTTTATCACATATCACTCTAAAATTTTCTTAATAGTGGAAATGTTTTATTTAAAAGAGGAATCATATACTAATATACATTTTAAGTTTGATGATGAGTCACACAATATTCCCATTATCGTTTTTGGGATATAAATGACGTATAACATCATAAAAAATAAACTGAGTACCATCTTAAGTTCCAGACAATTTTACCCTTGAGCTGTGGAGTAAAAAAAACTTTTTTATCACATGTTCATTCATGGTGTCATGATAAATTTTCTATGGATAGGTGAAATAATGAACTAACACCCCTTGTCATGAAGTTATCATAATAGGTTTTTCCATGGAAACATTGAGATACTATATATACACCACTTTGGACAAGAATGTATTTATCAAAATACTGACCAACATTATTTAGAGGAATCATATCATCAAAGGGGATAGTGGTAGAAAGATTGAAAAAGATTTTATTGATGTTTAGGATACATAAGTGTTGGAATGGGAACATACTCTATAGTTCCCCATAGATAAATTTTTCCCATAAACCCATGTACTACATAGGGGTGCTAGAGAAGTATGAGAACCCAAGATATTTAGATTTCTAGTCACTGATGATGATGACTCAGTATTGGATAAAAATAATTATCCTCTACCCTAAAATGGGGTAGTATAGAGCTTATATTCATCAATACAGAATGAAGGTAACATTTATAAGATTAATTCCATATATAAAAACAAATATTATGTTCTAAATGATCCACTAGTTGATGTAAAGTCGTTTGTTTGTAAATGTGTATTCAAGGGAAAAATTTATTGAAGGTAAATGAAATACCTATAAATAATGAATTGTTTCTATAGTGTTTATTCAATATCAAGTAATTGAATAACAAGAATCATTTTTCTCATTTTTAAAATTTTATGTCCTTCAAAATCGTTATTTCCACTGCAGCTTACCATGACTGTAAGATTTGGATAATGGATATCAAAAATGATTTCATTATTAGTACCCTTTAGTAAGATATGTATATGAAACAACTAGATGTGTTTATGTCATTATTAAATTATAAAATGTTATGAAAATTATATTTATCTATTTATGAATTAGTGAAATAATTTAGGTAATTGAAAATTTGGATTAGTAAAGACATAAAATAATTTAGTTACATTAAGAATGAATTTGAGGCATATTTTTTAAAGTGGTTTAGTTGGAGAATATTTTTTATAGGTGTATTGTTTTATAAAATATTCCTAATTGTAAATGATATACAACTTTTGTAAGAGGTTAAATAATGTTTGAGAATATACTTCTCTATAAAGGTCTTATATCAATCTTTCAGTATTCTAGGAATCAAGATCATAAATGATATATCTAAGAGGATATTTTGACCCTTCCAATGTAAAAAAATTAACAATATAATGAAGAGGATTAGCATGAAAAAATTACAGAGAGGATTGGTTATAGTGTCGCATGGTATATAGATTTTAAGGAAAATGTTTCCTCGGGTATAAGAGGAATTATAAAGAATTAATAAGATCACAAAGCCTTCTACGGTGTGATCAATCATGTATTCCATATTATGTTAGGGGATTGAAGTTTAATTTGATTTAATCATGGTAGTAAAACATCAAGGTGATCGAGGTGAACATCATTACACTGTTGCTAAGGAAATATGTAAGTATTCAAGGAAAACTAATGATAAATTATTGGTGTATAAAGCAGGTGAAGGGGAAGTCATCTGGGGATATAAAAAATCTAGATTATATATATATTAGAATGATATATAGTTTTTTTATTGATATATATTTTCCCCCAATCATGGATCTATGAGATATAAGATTTTTTAGAAGATTTTTGTTGTTAATTATTTAGTGGAGTCTAAGTATGATGCATCTTATGATACAGTTAATGTTCCATTTTGGTTTTGTAAAATTTTCCAAGATCATGATGTGGTACCTAATAGTCAAAACCTCATCACATTTTACATTGATAAAACTGTTGTGGTGTCTCTCTTCAATGAGAAAAGGTCACAACACATTATCTAGCATATACTTAATAATTTTAGTCTTTTGAGGAGTTTTTCTAATGAATGTAAATTATTGGTGAAGATAGTATCCATGGATTAAACTCTGGTGGTCTCAATAGAAGCCTGGTTTTATTGTGATAGATAGTGGATCAAATGTTATTATTAGTCGGCTCTAGTGTATGTGAAGTTATTGTTGGATATGGTTCCCTTCATCAAAATGATTTAGTATTTGATTTTCATTTTTCATTACTAATTTTGTTTCATATCACATAATGAATATTACTACATATGATATTTTAATGTGATGATGTCCAAAGAATATGTGTTTCACTAAAAAGTCATGGAAATTACTTATTATGATAATAATTGGGAGGTTTCATGATAGTGTACTTGAATATATTATTCATATATATATGATATTATTTGGTGGGACATAATCAATATAATCTTTAAAATGTTGGAGGATCATAATAAATTGAGACATCGTCGCATAGTGTTATACCTTGCTAAACTCCAAGATATGAGGTTATAGGAACATTCCCATACATAATAAATTAAAGTTTTACTTTATTACTGGTTGTTCATAATAGCATATGTTTATTTTGATCCTTAGACTTGAAGATTTTTACTAATGTTTATCAATGCATTCATATTCTGATGTATTGTTGAAAACCATTAAAACATATGCTCATAGTGAGATAAGATAATTTTCAAATGTCGGGAGTTTTATTACAATAATGTACTATGTTATAATATATTTATCCATTCTGTTCCTTGATAGATGTTGATATCCTATGTACTTTTATGAGAAAAGTACTATGTGAGTAAATCAATGTCCATGATGTTAAGTGGTTGAGTTTTTTTTTGGTAGAAAAAGTATGAGATATCAAGCTTATATGTTGATGGAACTATCATGCATCCTGGTAGATATGAGACATCTTGATAATGTTATTATATTACATAGTTAGAATTCAAAAGATGTTTGATAGTATTGAGACTTTAAATTATTTAACTTTAGCGACCATTGGGTGTTTGTAGATTTGAACCATATACTTTAGGTAGTTAACCCAAAGGCCACTGAGAAAGTGACCAAGTTGGTCACAAACATAGTGTATCTACATTCATTGTTAAATTAATCTATTGAAATTAAAAAATTTATAATAAATAATATATTTGATATGATTTGATATAAATTATTTAAACAAAAGTTAATAAAAATAATAGGTGACATATATAATAATAAGTATTGGTTTGTAAGGATTAAGGAATATAATATTCATTATATTTATTGTTGAATAGTGCAGTGATATATATTAATTAGATAAATTATCATTAATCCAGAATTTTTAATTTTTAGTGAGATAACGAGTATTGAGTTTAATCATATGATTAGAATTGTTATATTAGATAATTATTTATATTCTAAATGTTTTTCACATGTCCAATAACTAATAATAATATTATTATTATTATTATATATGGGGCTAAAAAATATTTAAAAATATAGAAATGGGATTGTGAGCGATTTTAAAACCATAAACCTACCATAATAAATATTTAATTACATCACTTGGTATAGTGAATATTTTTGTGAAACATAGTTAGAGAGATACTCTCTACATTTCTAGATATAAACTTGAGATCTATAATTTTATATCTATTCCTCTTATATCAAGACCTCGAGAGAACATAAAGAGTTATTCCATATTCCAGAAGAATTATACTACGAATGACCATGAAAAATGAAAGAGATATAGATCAGTCATGCTAGCACATATGGTGATTATATGGTGACATTCAAATATAGTTGTGCATTTGATGATTACTACAAGAGATATTCTAAATATATATCCTATATAATAATGATGACATGAAGATATCTAAAATCCCATATCAAAAATGAAGAGATAATTACAAGTTGAGGTAAATAAATATATTCTCATATATTAATTCTAAATTACAATTGAAAAACCTTATATTTTGGTTCTAGTGTTTTTCTCTATTAAAGAAGTATATTTTTTTTCAAAATGACATAATTTTATTTTTATAAATGATTACATGTAAATTAATATTTAGTAGATCAGTTGTCTATTCCCTCAAATGTGCTTACACTTCATATCAATCCTATATCTAACATATTTTAATATTCAATTATTATATAGAAAAAAACATGGGATATAGGTTATTCAATGAATTTTAATGGCCATGGAATGTTTTGGTTTATTAAATACTATTTGATGAAGTAGGTGGAATAATTCCCAACCCCATGTATTATTTTAATGAGGATGTTAAGAATGAAATAGTCATGATGATGGAACTAATAAAAGTATATAATGTAGATAATAGATATATCTAGATCTTGATTTATTCTATATTTATAAGGAAAAAATCATTAACAAAAAATATGGAATTTATATCCCATAGATGTTATTCCAATGATCACATCCAATGTTTCTAAGAGTTAGAAATCTAATATATTTATATGGTATCATAAAATATTTTGATTAATAATAAATATAATAGAAAATATATAATTAAAGAGAAAATGAAACTATATTTAGTATTATTGTTATCATATATAAATATATTTTAGGTTTTCAAAAAAAATTGATGAATCTTGGAGTTATTGATTCGATATATATTTTGGTGGAAATATATTATAGTATAAAGGAAGAATAGAGAAATACCAACAATGATTAAGTGTATACATTATAATGAATAAAATAACAAATTTTAGATCCACTACAACATATTAAGATATAATGAACAAAGAGGTAAGAAAAGAATACGAAAAAAGTAATATGTACTCTATTTTTCATAGGAAGAAGAAGAAGGGAGAAGAAAAGTTGTGTGTACTATTATATATATAGAAGAATAGGAAGAATAATGAGTAACATATAAACTTACTACTATCAAAAATAAAGAAGAAGATTCATATAGTGTTATTTATACATGTATAAAAAGGTATATACACCAGGGAATTTAAAGAATAAGAAGAAGGAGGAACACGTCAATATGAAGATGACAATCTACATTGGTGTCAGAATATCTTATTATTACCCATATATTAAAATTTAAAGGTATGAGATGTACTTAATTATTTAATTAACCAAAAAAGTATGGTGGATACAAAGTTTACACTTTCCGGAGGAAAAGTGTCACAATCACAAGGTTATAATTTTTTATGCGATAATGGGTTTTACTGAATCAGAACAAGGATTATCCTTCTCATACTGAGAAGTAAACTTTTTAAATAATTTTTTCATTTGTGTGTGTGTGTGTGAATGGGAGTTTGGATGATATATTAGAAAGATAGATATTGAGCTGATACGGAACTGAAAAATAAATTCACCTTAACATGTGAACGAGGTAAAATAAAAGTGTTAACAGGATAAAAGTATACATTTATTATTGAAAATACCAATAATGATTAACACCACATATAAATGAGACAAATACCCCTCCTTGGATATCAAAATAGGGTTAATAATATTTTTTGATAGTTGGTTTGAAATAATCACAATTTTTATCCATCTAGACACTAATCCAATGGACCAATTGTTGAGTTATTCATTTCTGAATCCTTCATACCCAAGGTTAACTTGGTTCCTTTTAGTTTCATCCAAACATAAAAAAAGTGATAACATGAGTGATGTAAAATTTATTATAGAGGTAGTTTTTAATAATCAATATTATAAAGTGGAAACAACCTTAACACCATTAAACCCATAATTTGTTTATTTTAGATTATATCAATCTTAGTTTAACCTAAGTTAGTTTAAATTAGGTTATCTTAAACTTATTAACATTTTAACTTAAATAAACAAACAATTAAATTATTTTATGTTGTTATTAAATAGAATTTCAATAACCAATTAATATCCCACATGATTGTCTTATGACACCTCAAGAATTGAAAAATAAAACCATGATTGATAGCATATACGATAGTCGAAAACTAACTTAAATAAACAATGAAATGTTAACATATAGATATGGATGATATAACCAAGACATTGAATTGGTGGATCTGGGAAGGATCATCCTGATTATAAAATACATATATATAAAGTTCCTAATCAACACAAATGTGTTGATTAATTATTCAGAACTAACCATTCTATTATCGCTAAAGTCAATGTACGTTTAACAAATATGTTTCCTTTAGATATTATTTTTATTATTTTTGTGTGAGAGGATAATAAAGTTAATTTGAGAAAATTTTGGAAGAATTATTTAATTAAAATAATATCATTTTAAAAATCATCATATAAAAATTATTTGATGGTGAAATTTTAATATTCTTTTTGAAAAGTTCATTTTTTCAATGAATAGTTAATAATAATAATTTTTAGGGAAACAATATTATATTTTAAAGCTCGTAAAATGTAATATTATATTATGGATTATTTTTATTATTTAATTCACTACTTTTTATTAAATATATAAAATGTTATATTTCTTTTTTAAAACATTATACTTCAATGTGGTATAAAAACATTTTTTTAATTAAAAAGGAATTCTATCAAAAAAACATGATTTTGATCACATAATTTAGGAAAAATGTTAATATAAATTCTAAATATTATCTGAATTTAATCATGAAAAACTAACTACATATATGGAATTATGATGTCCAAGTTTCATAAAAAGGATACTTTTATTTTTGATCATTTTGAAAAGCAACAATAGTATAGAATTATCACCACTCTAAGGGTAAATCACATAATTATGCTTAAAAATAATATGATGAGGACTCAAAAATGACCCTAAAACATAACATTTATCTATTTATTGAGATTAATTACTCCATGTAAATCAATTTCGTGAATATATGTCCACTTCGTTTTATATTGTTTTTAATTTTAAATTCATAAAATTAAATTAAAATATAAAAATAAAAAAGACATTATTTTTTTAGTAACAGTAATATTAATTGATAGGGATAAAATAAAATGATGTGAGATTTTAAATATTCATTTTAAATATAAATTTTTTTTTACCAAGGTAATTTATTTCTATTTTTTTATTTAAATAGTCAGCATAAATTCTTATACAATTTGGACACAAAATTTATTTGACTTATAGAAAAAATAAAATAAATGAATCTAAAAATGTAAAAAGTAATATTGTTTTTATGAATTATAATGTTCAATATTTTTTTAAAAAAATATATCATATTAGGGGTGTTTCAATGGATTAGATTTTAATTTATTTTAATTTTTTTTTAATTTAAAATTAGATGAATGGTTTCAAAATTATAATTAATGATATTTTAAATTTAATAATATATTATTAAATGATATACAGTTCCTAAAAATAATATATTGAACCAAGTTATTTTCAACCAATCATCATTTTATATTCAAAATATATTATTTTTGATACATTTTGAGTTGAAAAATAATTTATTTTAATTTAAAATGTTTATAATTTCTAAAAATGACCCTCCGTTCACTTATGAAAGAGAACAACCTCTTCTATTTTATTCTTACATAAAAATCATTTTATTTGGCAGAAACTCCAGAAATAATACCTTATTAAAATCCCTATCCCCAATTTAGCGGTACTTTATTCTCATTTAATAAATGATACATGGATTAAGGTGTAAATCAAAAGAATGTTTTCGCAAAAAATGGTATAGTATTTTACCAAATGTTGTTGAATTGTTTCTTCTTTCACATCCTTTAAATATTATTAAACCAATATTATTTTATTAAATTATTATCTCTCATATAAAGAGACATTATTATATTAATTTTATAACTTATATATATATCATTTTAAAAAACATATGAAGTAAAACCTTCATTCATTTGTATAGAAGACTACTGCCTCATGAATAGTTGTAATGTATTTTTCATCACTACCTCTCAAAAATTGTAAAAAAATATGAAATTAATATTTATATATGATAATAATTACATATTAAAAATTATGAAATTATTATATATAATATCCTTTATTACCTTTCCATCCATTTAAAAATGATAATGTCGTTCTTGCGTACATGTGGACTACCACCTCCACGAAGCGATGTGATTCTTTTTCAATCACCACATCACATGGAAGATATATATAAGATTATTTAAGTAATTATTATTGTAATTATGACATAATAATAATTATTTAATGATACAATAATACTTAATATTTTTTCATCGTGATAGTTAAAGAATGGAAATGTTACTCATTTGGGAGTACATTTTTCTATCTCCAAGATTATAACATATTTCATTTATCATAGTCATATTTCATAGTTGGTTTTAAAATTATATTATTTTCATATAATGAAATTCATTTTTTTAATTATTCTAGAGATAATTTAATAATTACATCTTTTCCCACAGCCACCCAAAAAAATTCATTTTGGACATATGAATTGATTATCTTCAAAACACAAGATGTGATCTTAATTGATTAAATAATTAAATATAAAATAGTAGTAAACAAGAAATAAGTAAATAAAATACATAGAATGGGTTATTAAAAATTTAATTAAATAAAATAAATTTCTTATTTAGGAAAATAAAGAATGTGTGTGACGATTTGTACCTAAGGTAAGGGATTTTTCCTAAATTTTTTATCATTGAGTAATATTTCAATTTTAGGCATCTAATTTATTTTATATGGTGTATCTGATTCCACTTTGACATATTATATAATGAATATTTCATAATTCAAGGTATTTTATGTTTCAATTCAAATTTTTTCATCTGAAGATATTTAAATTGAATGTTAACAAGTGGTAAGGTGTTCCATAAATCAATTTGTTTTTTGGGTTATATTGCATATTCATTGTCTTTTTTCATACAATTATGTTTGTAATGACTTATTATTATTTTATTTTGTTATTCAACTTTAATTATGTGAATTTACACATGTTACCCATAATAACTTCATCTATTAATTCTCAATTCAATGATATGATATTTGTAAGTATTTTCTCGTCTCACTTTTGTTTCTAAGATACATATGTGGTATTTTGATTTGTTCCGTTCATATAGTGACTATAATTTAACTTTGATATTATATATCAATATTAATCATAAATTAATTTTATTTCAAGATTCTTTTGAATTTATTTCTTTCATTAGGGTTATGATTCAAAAGATACTAAAGCCATGAGTATTTATTTCAAAATCACATCGTTATTCTTAAATTTTTATGTTTAAGATTTCATTAGGGTTATTATATTTATCCTTATATCTTAAACATAATAGATTTTATTATCATCTTCTTTTTAAAAAAAATTATGTTTCCCATTTATTTTCCACTTTATAGTACTCAATAGATCAAAATAATTTATTTATGGAAAACTCACTTTGGTTTCTATTCGAATGGGAATAATTATATTCTTTAACCATATCTTCCTAAAAATGTATTAAATAATTTTTTTATTTTTCAAAAATAATATATATAACAACCAAGTTACTTAGAAAATATTTTTTTCATATTCTAATTAAGATATTACATTTATTATAAATATAGAATGAAATAAGTGGTATTTATAGAAAATAATATATCAATAATAATAGAATTGTAAACTCACCTATGAAATTATATATAATATTGATGTATCTTAAAAGTAAAAATATGATACATTTATATCATTGTATAAGTAAATAAATGTTATAAATTTATCAATTAAGAATTGGAATTTGTGTTTAATGAAAATACTCATTTATAGTTTTATAATTAAAATAATTATTTTAAAGAAAATTTAATTTCGTAAAATAAATTCATAAATTAATATTTTGTTTTATTTTAATTATAAGATAATTTTATGAGACCTTATTTAATTTTTTATGGTATTTTTAAAATGTTTATAATATTAAAATCGTTACTTTGTTATTAAAGAAATATATTAATTAAAAATTAAATTTCACATTTTTAGAAACATTTTTTCCAAAATTCAATCCATTTTTGAATTCTACATGCTAATATGTAGTTATGGTGAATTGTTTTTATTTTTCTAGATTGCTTGATTTTTTTGTGAATAGTGAAATACGATATTTTATGGTTTAATAAAATAAATGTATTATTGAGTCGTTGATGATGTATTTATGATTTATTCAATATTTAGATAAAACTACCATGTACAAGATACTTAACATAGTCAAAAAAATAATCCTTATCTATAGAATTGATACAAAATAATAAACAAATGAATAAAATAATAAAAAACACCACTCTCTTCTCCCTTTAAAAATCACTCCTCACAACATCTTTTCCTCACACCTCCAAAGATATGTATCATTCCTAAATTCTACCCAATTTCCTTCATAATAATATTCATCATTTCCATAGGATTAATTTCTCACCAAAAGACTAAAACCAAGTTCCCTACAAAGGTTCTCAAGGAGACAACTTTAATGAGGTAAAATCATCAATTTTTTTCACTTTTAAATTTTTTCTTTATTTAATAATTTCTATCTTATACTAAACCCCTATCCAAAATTAAAATCTAACACTAGTATCATATATATACTGAAATTTTATATTTTTAATGGAATATCCAAAATTAAACATCTTCTTCTCTCCTCTTATTCTAAAAAATGAAAACAACATCTATGACATGCCAATTCATCATCTTCATAGATGATGAGTTTTTATTTTCCTTTACCGCCTTCAAGGATGGAAATGAAAAACTTATTATGGTTAAACAAGATTTTAGTATGTATATTTTAAATTTTTTAATGGTATGAAACTAATTTTTAGATATATTATTAAATAAAACGAAACTAGTTTTTGATGGTCTGCAAAACCACCATAAAAAATAAACATTTATCATTAATATTATATATATTGAATAATCCTTATATTACAAAAAAGTGAAATATTATATCATTTAACATTATTAAAGAATATTAATACCCTTACATTACACTTCTATATTTTTTCATCCATTTGACAAAGAACTTCCACAATTATACTCAAGGGAACCAACCATAAATCCCTGAAATGAACACTCAGGGAAAGATAATTCTAATGTTTCTAACTCATCGAAATAGAAATAAATGAACTTAATGAAATGGTAATTAATAAAATGTATATGGAAATGGTTCTGAATTACTTCAATAATGAATCTATGTTTTTTATCAAAGAAATTGCCAACATGTGCAGAACGCTTTCAGATATAAGGATAGAAAATTTTTATCCCAATTTCCATTCTCTAGGTTAACCTTATACTTCATTGATTACGTAATTCTATGATTATTTGTAAAATTAATTATGATTCATTTTTTAACCAATATTTTTATGTGTATTCATAGTGAATATACATATTCCATTAAGTTGATTAATTCTCACTTCAATTATATAATATTTAAAACAAATTTTCTATAAAGTTTCTATTTTATTTATCTTTTAAAAAATTGAAAATGAATTTTTTTTATATGGAATAAAATAGTCTGTCTTATTTCATGATTCCTTATAGATTTTATTTTTCATTTATAACTTTAAAACATTATTTTCATATAAAACGTTTTCATTTATAAGTGTTTGGAATCTTAAAAATGAAAAGATAATTCAAAATGGAATTTGTTTCCACAAGACTGTTTCTTTTATGCAGGATTTATATGTTATGACCATGTTATGGTTCTTGGAAATATTTATGATGATGGGGGGTTCTGTGATAAATCTAGGGAAGTTGATCCCATTATATATCTCCAATGAATTTGGTAAAGAGATTGAGTTAACTGGTTCAGTTTCTCCTAAGAGATTTTTGAAATATACCACAATGGTTATTCCAACCGTAACCAGGATAGAAAGTCCATGTATAGCCGGAAGAGATACTTTATATTTAAGAGTGATGTGAAAATTATTCCCCAAGTTAACTTTTTTAATATTTATTACTTATATTGTCTTTTTGGAACGGTATGATTTCATTTAGTAAGATATTTTCTTATTTTTTATGTATAAATTTATAACACTGTAAAAATGTTTTTATTTATAGGCTAATAGTTTCTTTCTTCCTTTATATTCCTATTAATGATCATTTTTTGTTCATATCATTATTTAAAATATTTTTCATATGTTTATGGTTTATTAATGGAAAATAAGAACTCATGTATAAATTTGTGATGTTTTCATACTCAAGGAAATCATGTTTTATTATAAATGTTTCATTTTGTGAATAAATGGATATTTGGTATAATTGTATACTTTGTAATATATGAGTTTCTATTTACGAGGTTATGAAATACTTCTTTAGAATCCATAACCTAAAATATCTATGAGAATTTATTAAAGACAATTCTATTATAATTAATTATATTTTTAAATTGTTAAGTTCTGGTCCTTACAGTTGGTATCAGAGAAAGGTTTAGATAACATTTTAGGTTAGGATAATGTTAATAGAATACCCATAAATGATTTTTTACATTATAGTTAATATGAAAGGATATAAAATTTAAATATAACCATGTTTCTTCATATAATAAATGTCTATTCAGAATGGTTTTCCATAGAAGAAACATAGTAAGCTAATGTAAAAAAGGCTCTATGAGGAGTATATCCTACTGAATCAAGAACCTAGTATAGTGGGAATTGAGACCAAGTAGTTTTTTATAGTAGTGGATTTTTTGATTCTAGATTAAAATAACAGCGGAATCTATGAATGAGATCAACTAGATCAACCACAGTTGAATATTTCAGTGGTGGAACATTTTTTGAGGAAACAATATCCTACATTTATGGGAAATTTTGGTCTAGTGGTATATAAAGGCTATAAAAAATCCTTAAAAATTATTTTATATGTCATGCGGTGTACATTCCATAAATATTGTATACTTTAAGTTTGACAAGATGACTGTAAAGCCGACAAATGGGGGTAAATGGTTAGGAATATCAGGGATAGCAATGAGATTGATGCTTCAGAATGGGATGAATTTAAATATATTTACCAAGATAAATATTTTAAAAAGGAAACTTGGATTTGGATGGAAAGACATTCATCGAATTAATACTGGATTATGATTTAGTGGAATCATATGGGGAAACAATCTCTCAATTTATATGGTATAATCTAAATTAAATATGATATCTTGATAGTAAAATAAATCATTTTTACTCAGTATTGAACCCAAATTACCCAAGGTCATTACATTATGATGAATTAAAACGTTACGAAATACATGTATTATGGGTGGAGAAGGTGTAAATGAATATTGAAGATGATCATGTGTCCTTTGAAAACATACAGAAAAAGAGGTCATGGTGGAAGGAAAAAGGGAAGAATTCATTAATGAAGTTTGATAGTAAAGAAATTAAGTTTTCAGTTTGTGATAATGTTGGTAAAAAACACACTAGGGAATTAATTTTTTTGTTTTGTAATTATTTTTGACGTGGAATGTTTGGGAATATGGGTTATAATTGCAATTAACATGGTCATAGTAGTGGTGAAATTTTATTTAAATACAGACACTAAAGTGTTATAAATTTAATGAGATGGTTCATTATGAAAAAGAGTGTTCTAAGAGGAAACCGAATAATGGGAAGTAGATAGATGATAAATAGAAAGGTTTAATGAAATCCTTCGCAACTGATCAAGTAGATATTGGGATATCCAATGAAGTGGTATCTGTACATTGTTGGTTTACTCATATTTTTCCTAATTTATTATTTTATTTAGGGCTACACATTCAATAATATATGATACTTTTTTTAGAAAATTGGAAATTTTACCTCAAGAAATAAAGGTAGATCTCCTGGAAAAAATGAATGGGGGAAATATTAAGGGAAAAAAGAAATTATAAGAATTATTTTATTGATGTTTGTGGATATAATTCCCTAACCATCCTAAATTGATTTCCTGATTGTAGAATTTGATGTAATTATGGGAGTGTTTTTTCATTATGTTTACCATGTTATGATTGATTGTAGAGATATAGAAGTTTTATTCATAAAGATTATTGTTTGTATACAGGGATAAACCAATACCAATGATAACATATCAAGAAGCTGAGAAACTGTTAAAATATGGAAATAAGTGTTATCTTTTATATATTGTTGAAAATTATGGAACTATTAAGATTAATGATTATCTGATGGTAAATGCATATTTGTATGTTTTTTCTGATGAGTTTCTTGGTATTATACTTAATTGTGAGATTGAGTTTACTATTGATTTAGTCCCTAATGAAAAATCTATTTTAGAACTCACTAACTGAATTGTTCATGTTTAACATATAGAGTTGAAAAGGAAGTTACTTCAGTTTCTATATTGAATTTTTATTTTTTAGAGTACTTTACCTTGGGGTTCTCCTTTTTTGGTTATTAAAAATAAATATGGTTTTATGAGGATTTGTATTTATTATAAAGCATTGAATAATATTAATATTAATAATAAGTATCCATTCCTTCATATTGATGACTTTTTTGATCAACCCTTTAGAGCTAGGTATTTTTTTAGGATTATATTGAGATCCGTGTACTATCAGATGAAGGTGAAGGAGGTTGACATTCCAAAAATAGTGTTCCAAACAATAAATGGGCATTATAAGTTGGTAGTTATGCACTTTATTTTGACAAATAATCCTTCTGTATTTTTTGATCATATGAATAGGATCATCCATAATTATTTGGATATGTTTTTTTATTGTTTTTATTAATGCTATTTTAATTTATTCAAAAATTGTTTAGAATCATGAAAATAATCTAACAATTTTTCTGAAAACCCTATAAGAAGAAACGTTAGATGGGAAATTTAAGAAATGTGATTTTTTGCTACAATATATTTATTTTATTAGGTACATTAAAAATGGGGATGATATAATAATTTTTCATGTCAAAAAAAGTGGATGATGAATGTAGAAGATCTGAATATGTGACTAGGTTTCATAGTTTTCTTTGGTTATCATGATATAACTGACAATTTGTATAAAAACATTGCATAGTTATGTAGACCTCTAGCTCTGCTAACATGAAAATGGGTTATATTTATTTGGATAAATTACTGTGATGTTTTTTCGGAACAAATATTTATATTGGAGAATTCTCCAGTTTTGCCTCCATCTTCTAAAAAATAAACAGTTTTCTATCTATTACGATTCTTCATTAAAGGGATGTGGTTACATTCTGATGATGAATAATTATGTAATTTCTTATTATTCCTAGAAACTGAAAGCTCATGAGTAAAATTAACCCAGACATGATTTCAAATTAGAAGTTATGTTTTTCACTATAAAAATTTATAGACACAATTTATATGAATACAAATTGGAAATGTATACTAATAATAAACTTATGAAGTTTATATTTAGTCAGACGGAATTGAACATGAGGTAGAGAATATAGAAAGAACTAATAAAACAATAGGATTGTATGATCAATTCCCAACATAGAAAAGAAAAATAAGTGGAGTATTCCGAGTCAAAAAACATCATTATACATTAACCATGTTACATTTAGGATATGACCCCTTGGTTGATGATTTGGTGTATTTTTTCTTAGATGTTTTTGTGTAGGAAATTACTGTGTTTGGTTTTAGGTGTCAATGAAATCATCTCCATCAAAAAGAATAAAGAAACTACATAAGGAATACCATGAGTTAATAAAAGGTAGGACTGGTTAAAAGGGTATTTTTCTAGAATTTAACATTCATAATTTTTTTTTATATTTGGGAAGAGATAATGTGTGCCTTATGATTCAAAATTTAAGAAAGAGTTTTAAGGGAATCTCAAAGTTCACTATTTTAGTTCATCCTATAATCACTAAGATGTATAAAGAAATTAAGGAGTATTGCTGGTGGGATATAATTAAATGATATATTGTTTAATTTACCATGATATGTTTGACTTGTCAATAGGTAAAAGAAGAACACCAATTACCAAATGGGGTGCTTCATCCTTTTCCAGTGCCATATAGGAATTGAAAAAATATATCCCTGGATTTGGTAGTGGGACTACCAATAACCTCTTGAGGCAACGATACAATTTTGGTTATTATTGATCTACTGAAGAAATCATCACATTTTTATCCTAGTATAGAAACTATGTATTTAGATCAACTTTCTCGACTATACCTCAAAGAGATAGTTAGTTTACATGGAGTTACTCTCTCTGTTTTTTTTCTCCTAATCATAGTGTCATTTAAAACTATTGTAAGGGCCTTGAGAAGTCATTGAGAACATAATTAAATTTCAAAAAATATTTTCATCCTAAATCAAATGGCCAATCATGGCGAAAAATTAAAACATTAAAGGATATTTTTCAATCTTGTTCAATATATTACCCACGAATTTGGGATCAACATATTTCTTTGGTTGAATTTTCATGTAACAGTTGTATCCATTCAATTATAAATATGGATACTTTTGAAGAATTATAGTAAAATTGGTGTTGAACTCTCATATTTTTGGATGAAGTAATTGAACTAAGGTTTATTAGACAATAATTCTTAGAGGAAGTGAAAAATAATTTTTAGTTGTTTCAACGATACATGCAGAAAACTCAACTCAAGAAAAAAAATTGTATATATAATCAGAGGAAGAATATTTCTTTCGACGTAGGTGATCAGGACATTCTAAAACTTTCTCCATGGAAATGGGTTATTCATTTTTTTAAGAAGGGGAAGTAGGTTCCATGGTTTATTAGACACTGTGAATTCCTAGAGAAAGTTGCATTAGTTCTCTATCGAGTGGATTTTCTTCAATGTTCTTCTAAGGAATGTATTGTTTTTCATGATTTGATGTTAAGAATGTATGATACCGATTCAAATCTTGATTTGAACCTAGAGAATGTTCATAGAAAATATAATCTTTTATATGAGAAAAAGCCTATTCAGAGTCTGGATAGTAGAGAGCTTGTATTTTAGAATAATGTAACTCACGAGGTTATGGTTTTCAGAAGAACCCACAAGGTTAAAAGGCAACATGGGACTCTAAAATTGATATTAGGAAAATCTATCCACACATTTTAATAATTGAATAAAATTATAAAGATGGAATTTCTTAAAGGGAGGGAGAGAATATAATAACCAAGTTACTTATAGAATAATTTGTTTTCATTCTAGAATTAAATAGTAACATTTATTATAAATGAATAATGAAATAAGTGGTATCTATAGAAATTAATGAATATATTAATAGAATAGTAACCTCACATATGATACTATAAATAAAATTTATGCATCCTATAAGTGAAAATATGATATATTTATTTCATGATATATGTAAATAAATATTTCAAAAATGAAAAATTAAGTGTGGGAATTATTTTGAAACATAAATATTTATTTAATGTTTAATAATGAAAATAATGATTTAAATGAAAAAAAAATTCACAAATTTTTTTGATAAATTAATATTTTTTCTCTTATAATTATATGGTAATTCTTTGAGACGAAATATTATTTTTGAAAGTTTCAAAAAATCAATTATAATATTAAAAAGTAATTTGTTGAATAAATAATGATTATAAATAAAAATAAAAATTATCATATTATGAAAATAATTTTCAAAAATTTTATTCCATTTTTTAATTCTGAATATGAAAATATGGATGTGGTGAATTTTTTGGATTTTTCTACAATAGTTGATTATTTGTGAACAATGAATTATGGTAATTTACGATATATTTAAATAAATTAATTATTTATCTATGGATTATGTATTGATGATATAAGAACCCATTTGTTTTACCACACACAATCATTGTAATTTAATTATTCAAAATAATATTCATAATTGACAGTCTTTATCCAAAATAATAAAAATTGAATTAAAAATAAAAAACCCTCTCTTGTCTCTATAAATACAACCACTCACACCCTCCTCTCCTCACATCTCCAAATCCCAGTATATTTACTATATTATGACTAATTACATTAAAAATACTCTTCCACATGTCCAATATATTTAGGTCTCACCAAAAGTAAAAAAACCAAGTTCTTTACCTATTTTCTCAAGGAGGAAACATTTGTGTTGTAATATCATCCACTCTTTATCTTTTTAATTATTTATTTAATTATTTCTGTCTAACATATCATTAAATTCCATATAAAAACTATAATGATAACTCTAGTATAATATATATTCTAGAATGTTATGTTTTAATGAAATATCCATCATCATGCCTCTTCTCTTTTCTTTTTATTCGGAAAAATGAAAATAATGTAAGTGATGTGTCGATTCACCACCTTCATGGATGATGAAATTTATTTTTTCTTTACCACATTCAAGGATAGTCATTAAACAACTATTATGGTTAAACTATATTTTAATATGAATATTATAATTTTTTAGAGTTCTGAAACTAATTAATATAAATAATAATAACTACATTGAAACTAATTTGTGATGTTCAGAATCGTCAAAAAAATAAACCAAACATTAATCTTTAATATTTTATATAATAATTCATCATTATATATCAAAATAATGATATACAGGATATTTTAAAAAAACATTAATCATATTAATTCCATTTCATTATACTTCTATATTTTTTCGTTCATTTTAGAAAGAACTCTCATAATAATACTGAAGGGAACTACCAATAAATCCATGAAATGAATGATCCCGGAACGCCGATTCAAGTACTTATAACTGATCAAACATTACATAACTGAACTAAATAAAATTGAAATAAATAAAATATATTTTCAAAATTTCAATAATTTAGTAATTAATTTATTTTATTTTATTATCTAGGTCAATGGGTACAAGTGCAAAATGCTTTTGGACATAAGGTAATTGAATTATTAACCCAATTTCAATTATTTTTTTAACCTTCTACTTGATTGATTATGTATTTATAATATTATTTGTTAAATAGGTTTTGATTATATTATATTTTATTTCCACTTATTTTATGTGACTTTATATAGAATATAAATATTTCATTTATTCGATGAATTATCACTTCATTGATATGATATTTAAAAGGGATTTTCTTTTTAATTTCTCTTTAACATTTCCTTTTAAAAAATTAAAAAATAATGTTTTTTTACTGGTACAACGTATGTATACATTCCCTCTTTCATGATAACTTATGGATTTTATGTTTCATTTAAAATTTTACATGTTTATTTTCTAATAAAATTTCGAATTTATAAGTGCATGGCATCATAAAAATGAAAAGTGATATAAAAATAGAAAATTAAATTACCCCAAGAATGTTCATTTTATGAAAGATTTATGTTCTGTGATAATGTAATGGTTATTGGTAATTTTTATGATGATGGGTGGTTCAATGATAAATAGATGGAGGATAATCCCATTATATTCCATTAATTCATTGGGTAATGGGACATAGTTAACCTCTTAAGTTTCTCTTAAAAGATTAATGGAATCTACTATGATTGTTATTCCTCGTGTAACCTGGATGGTTACTACCCATATAACATTGAGTGTTAATTTTTATGTAAGAGAGATATGAAAATTATGATCTCCTAAGTTAGGTTAAAGGCTTATGATGTGATGGTAGGGTGCCTTTCTTATGAATCAAATTTTATATTCTCCCATTTCATATGAATAATGAATTGGACTTATGATGTGATTGTAGGGTCACTTTATAACCCATAAATGCATTTTTAGGTCTCAAGAGAGAAACTAGTTTGGTTATTTGGATGTGGAATGTACCATTTATTTAAGATGTCTTTCTATTAGGGATTTACGTCATGTTTATAGTTCCCAACAATATGCATTGAATCAGTATGATATTATTTATTAATTTCCATATGATAATTGAAATAGTTATGATATTCATTGATAAGTACAAAGTTCATGTAATAATTTATATATCATTATTTTATAATCATTTACTCCTGCCATATTATTCTTGATGGTCGGGTTATAGATTAAATGACATATCTTTTTATATTTTTACCCTTATATATTAATAATTCATTATTTATTTAGGATTTATTATAATTTATATAATTGTTACTATGAATCTGAAATCGTTATTATTTTTTCTCCATTATCTAGGTTATAAAGAATGAATATTTCAATGATTTCAAGGAAGTAGAACATTTACTTTCCCTATTTTTTGTATTTTATGTTTTCAGATGTCATATATGATTTAAGTTGTATTTAGTTTACAAATATGAATAAAATATTCTATCTTTTGGGATTTTATTTCTTGTATTTAGTTCAAATATAACAAAGCAAACACCAACTCTAGGATATTAGGGTTGGGGTCTTTATATTTATTATTACAAGAAGTTTATTTTAATCATTGGGAACTAGATTTGGTAAAAACATTATTATAGAACACAACCCGATTGAAAGACATAATGATGTGTCTAATTATTAGAAAATGCCATGATGTTTTAAGAGTGGAATATTTTATATGGTTTTCCTATTAATACATCCCTATCTCGATCCTACAAGTGGACATGGTTTTGAAATTGATATATCTTGTGGTATTATCCTCAATAAAATATTTAAAAAAAATTCTCCAATATTTTAGTGCATGGTGAGTGTGCACTTACTAATTTTTTTTTACTCTCTTGAGGGATATGCTTGGGTTAATTCATGTTTTCTTTATGAACCACTATGAATAATGGGAGAATAAATTCTATGGAAAACTATGAGATTACATAGTGATATGGGATAAATTTAAAGTGTCTTGGGTTAATATAACAATGGTTAATCAGAGTTTTAATGTCATAGACACCCATTTTGAGGTATTATGTTATAATAGTTTATTACAATTATGAATATTTTGGGATATATTTATTAGAATACATCCCTTCAGTTCAATATAAGTTTTAGTGAGAATGTTATTTTAGGAATAATATATTTTGTTTTATTTAGATATGTTTAAAGGTACTGATAACTTCTATGAATTATATGATTTTTGATGATGTGGTAATTATGGGTTTTCAAAATTTGGGCACATATTTTTTATTACTTAAATAACCATGGGATTGAAAATTTATTTGGTGATTAAGTGGTTAATTTTATTTTAGAGTAACATTATTATGAATATTTTTAGACCATTATTTGATTAATAAAAAATTAATATTATTAGATAAGATGGAATTTTATTTGATAAATAATAGATGAATTATCGTTTTAAGTATATATGATTTTAATGTTGCTTCATAGTGATTCAGGTTATTCATTTAAATAATTAACATGTTTTGGACATGTATGTTTAGGGTATATAATGTTTTTTGTATATGACCTTATGGGTGACTAATATTGCTCCATGATAAATTTTGAATTAATATTTGAAGAATATGTGATAAAATCATATATCTTTTTGTGTTATTAACTTGGTTATGAATACTTTGAATAATTTTAAGGTTATATATTTATCAAATGATCTAGGTTAATATTTTGGTATTATTATTTATGATTTTGATTTCAATATTTTATTTCATTATATGAACGTTTATTAATTTTGAAATTATCATAACTTTTCAACCCATTTTAGTTATTGTTAATGTTGAAATTTAAGAGGAAAATATTTTTTTTACTTTTTTGAATTACATGATTTGTTATCCTTTTATTTTTGTGCTTTTGTCCTGAAAAAATCATCCTAAATACTTATTTCATGAAAAAAAGATGATATTGTCGTGGAAATTGATTAAAGAATAAAATTATCATTTTGAAGGAAGTATATTTCATTATGTTATATGTTTGAATTGTAATGTTATTCCAAAACATTATGAAAATTATTTTGGGAAAAAAAATTTCCAATTAAATTTATTTCTGGAGAATCAATAGCCTTTTTCACACCTCATTGGATTTTAGATTTGTGGTGGATAACATTTTCATGATCATTCACATTATTTTGATTAATGTTCCCTATCACCCACTATAATTAATTTGGAAATTAACTTTTTTCCATTTTCATATTTTAACATCCTACTAATGTTCTCCAATTTTAAATCTTATTATATATTATTCTAAAGACCTTAATAATTCTCTTTTATCCCTTTTCAAGAGGACGTTTTATTACTATTTTATATAGTGCAATATTTCAAAAAAGGAATTATAAAATATTAAACCATTGATTTCTGATAAAAATTAGAAATTTCATGTTTGAATTTTATAGAAAAATAGTATAACATAAAATCATGATAATTGTAAAAAAGAATTATATATTTTATAGCGTATACAACATCCAAAACCCAAGCCTAAAGAAACCATGCAATATTATTATATAAATATGACTTTTATAATAAATTTTTTTGAATAGAGTATAATAATTTTAATAATTTCTTAAAGAAATATATTTATAAAGGTCCCCCTCAATAAGAACACATTGATTAATTCCTAGGAAATAAGCATTCAATTCAATTATTTTTATAGTAATTTTATGTTTCAAAGATGTTTTTATTAAAATATTTTTTATTACCTTTTATGAAAGTATAATAAATATTAATTTTTTCCACCTTTTAACATGTATTTTATAAAAAATCAATCATTTTTGAAATCTCCTTATCAAAGAAAATATGTTTGGAAAAGTTTCACTTTTCCATAAATATGGATAAATATATAGCTTAATTGAAAACTATATCTTTAGCTGAAGAGTTTGAAAATAAATATTCTATTTTGTATTAGTTTTAGAATTAAATTAGTCCATTGTTATTAAATATAGTATAATTATATTTCCTAGAATTAATGTTATTGTTGAATGTGGTATAAAATCATTTTTATACATAAAAATATATGTTTTGATGAAACCAAATATCTTTACATTTTATGTGATTATTTTTAGATTAACATATTCCACATATGTTATATAAATACTGAAAAAGTATTTTTATATTTGGAATCAAGATTTTAAATTTTTTAAATTTATTCCTTTTTGGTTATTTTGATTAGTAACTGTAATAAATAATTATCACCAGAAATTGGTAAATTGGGTAATGATGTTTATAAAAAATGTTATAACAACTAAATATTTTCCCAAAAATATTTTTCTAACCTACTTTATGAGAATAATTATGACTTTTACATCCAATAATACAATATATTTTTACTTATTCTGATATTTCTTTGATGTTACCTTTTCTAATATTCCAGTGAAAGATAAAGATAAAAATGTATCTTTCTTACATTTAATGAAGATAATATTTTTTAATAAGGATTAAAGAAACATATGTTTTATTATAAATATTTGTTTCAAATATTAATGTCATTTTATCTTGTTAATTTATTTCTAATGTATAGTAATGAAATTATTTCCTTAAACGCTTATGCAACACTGACACAATATTTATTAAATTAATTGAAAACAATGATAAACCACTCTAAAAATATTAAAAATAATATAATTTGAATTATTTATTCTTTCACATCAATATTTTAGATAAATATATCATATTAGGGATATTTCAAATTATTTTATTCCAATTATTTTGTTTTCATGTTGTCTTAAAATTCAAATGAAATATGTAGTTCCAAAATTGGAATTAATGATATTTACAACAAATAATAGATCATTAAAAGATATAAAATTTGTAAAAAAAAATTAAATAACCATTAATTTTTTTATTTTATGTTTTAAAATTTCATCCATGTAATATTTATTTTCCAGTTATATCTTTATAGTAACTACCTTGAAACATATTTATCAGAAACTACATTCTTATTATGGTAATTGTCAATAATGTTTAACATAGGTTAAAACAAAAAGATAAGGTTGTAAACATCACATATACATTTCAAAAATTAACTGGATGATATTATTTTGAACCAAAATCATCATATATTTGAAATACATCATTTTCGATCCATTGTTTCATGATAAATAATTGTTATTAATATAATAAATTTAGAAATTTTAAAAGTGTGTATCCCCTCACTAATAGAATGGAACATCTTTTCCTCTTTTATTAAAACAAAAAAAAATCTATTTAGTTCAGAATATTTCAACCCATATCACATAATAAATCAATATATACATTATAAGGTCTCAATTTTGGTATCATATCATCCTTAGAGATCCTAAGGTGTAATGAAAAAAAGATTTTCCAAAGAAGAGGTATAGTCTTTAACTGAATGTTTTAGTTGTATTGCTTCCTTAAGATTCATCAAATATAATTCAACCTATTTTATATAACAAAATCACTATATAAAACATAATGAGATGTTATTATTTAAATTTAATTACCTACATCCTTCTCTTATTCAATCAAATGGAAAACAAAACTATCATTCGTGTGTGTGGAAGACTATGACCATGAGAACTACTATTATTCATTTTCTATGACATCCTCTCACAGAATCTAATAATGTTGGACAAATTTTTTTATATAAAAATAATGAAATATTTATCATTATTAAAGGATTATATATATTAAAAAACATTACCATTATATCCGTCTAAAAATGGTAATATCTTGTGCATACGTGTGGACTACCACCTCCACAAAAAGATGAGATTTATTTTCCATAACTAAATCACATGGAGGTTATATATATGTTTAATTAAATAAATAATATTTAATTTATGATATATTTATAATTTAATAAGATAAAATAATAGTTATAATATTTCCATCATGAACATTGAAAAATGGAAAGATTACTTTTCATACATATGACTTATTGTCTCCATTATTATAATATAGTTCATTTTTCATAATCATATTTCATATTTGTTTTGGAAAATATAATTGATGTATAAAAAATATAATTATTTATGAATTATTATTCTATAGATAATACAAAAATTAACTCTTTCCCCATCATAAACCTACTTATCAAATTTTCTATATCTGAACTGAATATCGTAAAAACATCTGACTTGAAATTAATTAATTAAGAAATTAAATATAACATGGTGGTAAAATTAAATTAATGGAATAATAAAATTTAAAATGGTTCATATGAAACTAAAAAATTACCAATGTTTTTTCTTTTGGAAGATAAGTGTAAAACCCTGATATTTTAAAATATGAACATCAAATTCTATAGTATGTATGACACACTAAAAAAGCATAAAAGGGACCATGACATCCCAAGATATTATGATCTATTTATTTTTAAATAAATTAAATCTATTTAATAGATTCCATTATAGTCACATTATGTTTATCTTGTCTTTCAAGCAACACTGAGTTTAAACAAACCATCAAATATTATTAAATTATTATTATTTAATGATATTGTTATCACATAGCCATTATAATGGAGGGTATTGATTGGATTAACTAAATTATGAAAATATATAGTCTAAAAATGTTATTTTTTTATCAATTATAAAAAAATGAGGATCCATTTAAAAGGAAAAAAGTTTTCTAAAAATATTTATTTTCTAAAAGAAGGTTTAGTCTGGTTTTTCCCGCATAATTTAAATTTAATTTTTCACAAATTTATAAAAATTATTGGAAAAAATATAATTCATTTTTTAAATTTTTGTACCAAAATTATATTAGGGTCAAAATTTCTGATTTTAATATGAATAATGAATTGGACTTATAATGTGATGATTGGGACCCTTTATAACCCATAAATTCATTTTTAGGTCTCAAGAGAGAAACTTGTTTGGTTATTTGGATGTGGCTTGTACCATTTATTTAAGATTGCATGGCATTATGGATTTACGGCATGTTTATAGTTCCCAACAATATGAATTGAATCAGTAATATATTTTTTATTGATTTCCATCTGATAATTTAAATTGTTATGATATTCATGGATAAGTACAACGTTTATGTAATCATTTATATATCATTATTTTATCATAATTAACTCATGCCATATTATTCATGATGTTCAGGTTATTGATTAAATGATATATTTTTTTTATATTTTCACCCTTATATATTAATCATTAATTATTTATTCAGGATTTATTCTAATTTATATAATTGTTAATAGGAATTTGACATCGCTATTATTTTTTCTCCATTCAGTAGGGTATAAAGAATGAATATTTGAATTATTTCAAGGATGTAGAACATTTACTTTCACAATTTTTTTTATTTTATGTTTTCAGATGCCATATATGATTTAAGTTGTATTTAGTTTACAAATATAAAAAACTTTTCTATCCTTTTGGATTTTATTTCTAGTATTTAATTCAAATACAACAAAGTAAACACCAACTCTAGGATATTAGGGTTGCTGTATTTATTGTTATTATTATAAGAAGTTTATTTTAATCATTGGGAACTAGATTTGGTAAAATATTTATTAGAGAACACAACCCTATTGAAAAATATAATTATGTGTCTAATTATTAGACAATTCCATAATGTTTTATGTGAGGAAAAGTTTATATGGTTTTCCTATTAAAACATACCTATCTAGATACTACAAGTGGACATGGTTTTGAAATTGATATATCTTACGGTATTATCATCAAGAAATATTGAAAATAAATTGACCAATATTTTTGTGCATGGTGAGTGTGAACTAATTAATTTTTTTTACTCTCTTGAGGGATATTCTTGTGTTAATTAATGTTTTTTTATAAACCACTATGAATAATGAGAGAATAAATTCTATGGAAAACTATGAGATGAAATAGTGATATGGGATAAATTTAAAGTGTCTTGGGATAATATACCAATGGTTAATCGTAGTTTTAAAGACATAGATACACATTTTGAGGTACTATGTGATAATAGTTTAATAAAATTATGAAAATTTTGGGATATATTTATTAGAGTACAACCCTTTAGTTCAATATATGTTTTAGTGAGAATGTTATTTGGGGAATAATATATTTTGTTTTAATTAGATATGTTTAATAGTATTGACAACTTCTACGAATTATATGATTTTTGATGATGTGGTAATTATGGGTTTTCAAAATTTGGGAACATATTTTTTATTACATAAATTACTATGGGATTGAAAATTTATTTGGTGAATAATTGATGAATTTTATTTTTTAGTTACATGATTATAAAGTTTTTTTGAACATTATATGATTATGAAAATTTTAATATTATCATATAATATGAAATTCTATTTGAGAAATAATAGATAAATTATCTTTTGAAGTATATATGATTTTAATGTTGCTTCATAGTGATTTGGGTTATTCATTTAAATAATTACCATGTATTGGTCATGTATGTTTAGGGTATATAATGTTTTTTTGTATATGAACTTATGGGTGACTAATATTTATTCAAGATAAATTTTGAATTAATATTTGAATAATATGTTATAAAATCATATATTGTTTTGTGTTATTAACATGGTAATGAATACTTTTAATAATTTTGAGGTTATATATTTATGAAATGATCTAGGTTAATATTTGGGTATTATTATTGATGATTTTTATTTCAATATTTTATTTCATTGTATGAAGGATTATTCATTTTGAAATTATTATAATTTTTCAACCCATTTTAGATATTGTTAAACTTGAAATATAAGAGGAAAATATTTTTTTCACTTTTTGGAATTACATGATCTATTATCCTTTGATTTTAGTGATTTAGTCATAAAAAATTCATCCTGAATACTTATTTCATGAATAAAAAGATGATATTGTTGTGGAAATTGATTAAATGATAAAATTATAATTTTCAAGGAAGTATATTTCGTTATGTTCTCTATTTAAATTGTAATTTTATTCCAATTCATTATGAAAATGATTTTGGGAAAAACATTACCAAATAAATTTATTTCTGGAGAATCAATACTCTTTTTCACACCTCTTTGGTTTATGGTTTTTTTGTGGATAACATTTTCATGATCATTCATATTATTTTCATTAATTTTCCCAGTCACCCACTATCATTAATTTGGAAGTTATTATTTTTTCATTTCCATATATTAACATCCTACTAATGTTGTCCAATTTTAAATCAAAGTATATATTATTATAAAGACCTTAATATTTCTCTTTTCTCCCTTTTCAAGAGGATGTTTCATTAATACTTTATGTAGTGCAGGATTTCAAACAAGGAATTATAAAATATTAAACCTTTTATTTTTGATAAAAATTGGAAATTTCATGTTTGAATTTTATTTACAAATAGTATAACATAAAATCCTGATAATTTTAAAAAATAATTCTATATTTTATAGCATACACAACATCCAAAACCCAAGCCTAAAGAAACCATGAAATATTATTATATAAATATAACTTTTATAATAAATGTTTTGGAATAGAGGGTATGAATTGTAATAACTACTTTAAGAAATATATTTATAATGTTCCCCCTCAATAAGAACACTTTGATTAATACCTAGGAAATATGCATTCAATTTTTGTTATAGAAATTTTATGGTTCAAAATTGTTTTTTTAAAAATTATTTTTATTACATTTTATGAAAGAATAATAAATATTAATTTTTTCCAATTTTTCACATGTTTTTTATAAAAAATGAATCATTTTTAAAATCTCCTTATCAAAAACATATATTTGGAAATGTTTCACTTTTCAATAAATATGGATAAATACTTAGATTAATTGAAAACTATATCTTCAGTTGAAGAGTTTAAAAATAAATATTCTATTTTGGATTAGTTTTAGAATTGAATTAGTCCATTGTTATTAAATATAGTATAATTATATTTCCTAGAATGAATGTTATAGTTAAATGTGGTATAAAATCATTTTTATACATAAAAATATATGTTTTGATGGAAACACAACTCTTTAAATTTTATGGGATTATTTTTAAATTGACATATTCCACATATGTGATATAAATATTGAAAAAGTATTTTTATATTTGGAATCAAGATTTTAATTTTTTTTAAAATTGATCCCTTTTTGGTCATTTTGACTAGTAACTGTAATAAATAATTATCCCCAAAAATTGGTAAATTGGGTAATTAATTTTAATAAATAACGTTATAATATGTAAATATTTACCCAAAAATATTATTTTAACCTACTATATGAGAATAATTAGGACTTTTACATCCAATAATAGAGTATATTTTCACTTATTTTGATATTTCTTTGATGTGGTCTTTTCTAATATTCCAGTGAAAGATAAAGATAAAAATGTCTATGTCTTACATTTAATGACTATAATATTTTTTAATACGGATTAAAGAAACATATGTTCTATTATAAATATTAGTTTAAAATATTAATTTGATTTTATCATGTCTATTTATTTCTAATGTATTGTAATGAAATTATTTCCTTAAACGATTATGCAACACTGAACCAATATTTATTGAATTAACTGAAAAAGAAGATAAACCATTCTAAAAATATTAAAATTAATATAATTTAAATTTGTTATTCTTTCGCATCATTATTTTGGATAGATATATCATTTTAGGGATGTTTCAAATTATTTTATTCAAAATATTTTGTTTTCATATTCTTTTCAAATTCAAATGATATGAGTAGTTCCAAAATTCGAATTAATGATATTTACAACAAATAATAGTTCATTAAAAGATATAAAATATATTAAAAAATTACAATAACCATTAATTTTATTATTTTATGGTTTAGAAGTTCATACATATAATATTTATTGTCCAGTTATCTCTTTATAATAACCACCTTAAAACTTGTTTATATAAAAAGACATTCTTATAATGGTAATTGTCAATAAGGATTAACACAGGTTAAAAATAAAAGATAAGGATGTCAACATCACATATACATGTCAAAAATTAACTGGATGATATTTTTATGAACCAAAATCATCCTATATTTGAAATAAAACTTTTTGGATCCATTGTTTCATGATAAATAATTCTTATTAATATAATAAATTGAGAATGTTTAAAAGTGATTGTCCCCTCACTTTTAAAAGGGCATATCTTTTCCTCTTTTATTAAAACATAAAAATCTATTTAGTTCAGAATATTTCAACCCAAATCACATAATAAATCAATATATACATTATAGAGGTATCTATTTTGGTATAATATCATCCTTAGAGATCCTAAGGTGTAATGTAAAGGAGATTTTCCAAAGAAGAGGTATAGTCATTCAATGAATGTTTTAGTTTTATTTCTTCCTTAAGATTCCTCAAATATACTTCAACCTAGATGATATAAAAAAATAACTATATTAAACATAATGAGGTGTTATTATGTAAATTTAATTACCCACATCATCCTATTATTCAATCAAATGAAAAAAAATATCGTTCTTGTGTATGGAAGACTATGACCTTTCAAACTGCTATTATTAATTTTCCGTCAAATCCTCTCACAGAATCTAATAATGTTGGATAAATGTTTTTATATAAAAATCCAGAAATATTTATCATTATTACAAGATTATATATATTCAAAAGTTTACCATTATATCCATCTAAAAAATGATAATATCGTGTGCATACGTTTGGACTACCACCTCCACAATGAGATGTGATTTTTTTCCATAACTACATCTCATGGATGATATATATAAGTTCAATTAAAGAAATAATATTTAATTTATTTTATAATTATCATTTAATAAGTTAAAATAATAGTTAAAATATATCCATCATGAACATTCAAAAATGGAAAGATTACTTATTCATACATATAAATTATTGTCTCAATGATTGTAATTTAGTTCGTTTTTCATAACCATATTATATATTTGTTTTTTAAAATATATTTTTTGTATAAAAAATTAATTATTTATGAATTATTATTCTATATATAATACAACAATTAACTCTTTCCCTATGGTAAACCTACTGAAGAAATTATTTATATATGAACTAAATATCTTCAAAACACTTGACATGAACTTAATTAATTAAGTAATTAAATATAACATGGTACTAAAATTAAATTAATGTAATAATAAAATTGAAAATGGTTCATATGAAACTAAACAATTAACAATGTTTTTTATTTATAAAGTTAAGTATAATACCCTGAAATTTTAAAATATGAACATCAAATTCTATAGTATGTATGTCACACAACACAAAGCATAAAAGAGACCTTGACACCCCCAGACATTATGATATATTTATTTTTAAATAAATTAAATCTGTTTAATAGCTTTTATTATGGACAACATTGAGTTTATCTTGTCCTTCATGCAACACTGAGTTTAAACGAAACATCAAATATTATTAAATTATTTTTATTTAATGTAATTTATATCACATAGCCATTAGAATGGAGGGTATTTATTGGATTAAATAAATTATGAAAATATATCATCTAAAAATGTTATTTCTTTTATCAATTATAAAATTATGAGTATCCGTTTAAAAGGAAAAAAGTTTTGTAAAAACATTTATTTTATAAAAGAAGGATTAGTCTGGTTTTTCCCACATAACTTAAACTTAATTTTTTCACACATTTAGAAAAATTAGTGGAAAAAATAATTCATTTTTTAAATTTTTATACCAAAATTATATTAGGGTCAAAATTTATGATTTTTATGACATGTTTTATTTTATGATAAATAGTGAAAAATATTGAAATGTAATTGAAAACATCATTTTCATATAAAATGTTTTTAAGTAAAAATTATTATTGAATTGGTTTTAAGGTAAAATTAAATTAATTTAATTTCAATTAATTCAATTTAGGTTATTGGGATTAGTTTAATATTTTATTTAGATATACAAACTTTTTTATCTTTCGAACATTTTCACTTTAAAACCCTACTTTCACGTCATGTCTGTGGGGTTAGTTTTAAATTACAATTTTCTCCATATGTGAATTGAATTTTAAAAAAATGGATTCCAAATTTGAAATAAGAATAATTTATAATTTCTATTGTGTTTAAATAAATGTTTACTAAAATTAATAGTTAAAATAGTAAATATTAATTACCACCGTTAGGGTAAAAATTGATACAGTGGGGGCGGGTTAAAGTAATAGATTATGGGTAAATATAACCTAAAAAGATGACCAAAAAACTTTTATGTACATATTTTTATCATTAAATCTATATTGTTTGATAATGGATGATTTTGGACCCTTTTGACATGTATAATATTTTGGATCACTCAATTATTTTCAAAAAATACTATGTGGTTCCTTTTCCACACTAATGAAAGGCCACCCACACTCCCCCTTTATTCACACCATAAAACCTCATTTTATTAGCCAATATATACCAAATAACATCCCTAAATCCCTTAATACATAATATAAACTTTATTTTCCATATAAATCCATCAGAGTATGTATTTAGTGCAAAATGAAAGAGGAAACCTGTTGAAGAGGTAATATTCTTCAATGTGCATCTTTATATTATTTCTCCCTCTACCTCAATCAAATACTGGTAAAACATCATGATATAAAATCCTTAATATATTCCATGTACTAGGATATTTTTATTTTAATGTAATGAACTACATTCATCAGCACTACAACCAAATTGGTTAGGAAAACATCGTTCATGTGTACGGTGGACTACTGCCTCACGAACCAAGGCCATTAGTTTTTCCATTACAAACATTCAAGGATAAATATGATAATTGATATAAAGTATTTATATTATATTTATAAAATTTTGAAAACTATATATTCATGATTATATATATATATAAAAATTTCAATTTCTTAGGGGATATGTTAACGTCACTTGTGTGTATAGTAGACGACCGCCTCATGAAGCGATGTGATTCGTCTTTCAATAACTCGTTACATGGAATTAAATAAGGTTAATGTTAATAATTATATGTGATATAAATTAAATAATTGTGGTTTTTATGAAATATTTTTCATTCTTTAAAGAGAATGTATGTTATTTTCTTTTTACCTTTTCGCTCACTTAATGATGAAAATATATTTCATGTACGTGTGGACAACGATGTTCATGAAGCGACACGCCACTCTTTTTATTAAAACACCATATATATTATATATATTTATAAAATATATGTTATGTATTATATAATTGTCAATATGGAATGTTAATATATCATTTACCCTCTCAACATAATGATCATTGAAAAATAGAAGTGTGACTCATGCATCCGTATGGCCTACCATCTCCTTGATTGAAACATACTTCATCAGTCATAAACATATTTATTTATTATTTATAAAATTATAATTTATGATCAAATATGATTATAATTTTTTTTATTCTTTACATTATAAAAATATATAATATTCCCAAGAATCAAATCATCCATGATAAAACATGCCTGAGATAACCACATAATTAACACTTAGAACAATCAAAATAATGAATGCTTATTAATGAAAAGGTAATAAAATATTATAAAAGGTTCATATAATATATTATAAAAATTACTAGGGTTGTATAATAAGATAATAAAATGACTTTAATAACTATTTAATATCTTTAAGAACTTTTAATCTAAACAAAGTGTGAGGTAAGAGATTTCGTAACACAATTTCATTTCATTGGGTTAATATTCTACTTTATTGACTACCTCAATCTAAGATTATGTTTATATTGAATTTTTATTAACTTTAGTTTCATTTAAAATTAATATATATATATATAAATTAATCACATTATCAATTTATTTATTTTTTCTCAGATCAATATTATGTTAATTTAATGGTTTATTTCACAATATCATTCTAATAGAGATTGCTTGCTCTTGAATTTTAGTTATAGTGAATTATTTTAAAATTCCAGAATGAACCCATTTAATTTTATTATCCATTTTTTATTAAATATTTTTTGAAGTATTAGTTCAATTTTTTTTCTATTTGGTACATAAAATATTTGATAAAATATGTTTAATAAAATCCTCCTTTAATTTTCACTTTGATTGAAAATCTGTTTTCTTCCAAAACCTTGTTCTATAAAAATGATTTGAATTATTTTTCTACTTTTCAAATTGATTTATTAGTGGAATTTTAAACCATTGTTTACTCTATAAAAAACCTTTCGAAGGAATATTATGTTGTTTTTAAAATAATTTGCTCTTGGATTTTACAGAAACTGGGAAAGCAATCCTCAAGTCATTTTCCAAACAATGAACTTTCCTAACCTTTTTAATGCGGAAAATTAATTTTCTTTGTAACTTATACACCATGTAAGAAATTACACTCCATCATGAACTCCATTTACCTCACAATTCTAGTATAGGTTTACGAGGTCCTTTTTAAGGAAAATTATATTAAAAGTGACATTCAAATAAAAGTATTTTCAAAAAAATTAGTAAAACAATATTTTCCTCAAAAATATTTTCATAAATATTTTTTTGATATTTATATTCGTCAATGACCTCAAAATATTAATTGTACTCCAATATTTATATGTGGATACCATCATTATTATTTCTCAAGATGGTTTATATTTATTTATAATAAGAATAGTATTGACATTCACTTCATTTTTTCATTTTGTAGTCAATAAATACCCCTTGAAATATTCACTTTCCAATAATCATTATAAATTATATTTCCCCTAACTATCCATATTATTTGTCATGGATATGCATATTTCATAAAACCTATCTCAATTCTACATATGTTTTTTCATTGAATTTTTTTACTAACTAGGGAAATGTTGCTAAATATATATCCATTAATCAATATGGATATTTGATGTGAAGGAATATTGAATCATTAATTTAATAGATTATTCAACATATGAGGAATTATTTGGACCTGTACTGAGGGGTGGGGCCTGATATTATATAACCCCTTGATGCATCAGTAGGTCTCAGTTGAGAAATTAGTAATATATAATTAAATAGGTCACTACATGTAGTTTAATTCGTCTTGTGAAAGGTCTTCATGGTGGAGGCATCATGTTCCTGAGACATGATGTTTAATAATTTATCATTATCTTCATTAGAAGCTCTTTTATAATAATACATTATATTTTCACTATTATATTATCTTTGGATACACATCATTTTTATTTTAAGGATTAAATGAAATATATTTTCTGTTATTTACCTTACCATATTTATTTTTTATTATTTAGTTATTTAAATGGAATGTGTTCTCAGGTATTTACCATAACATATTTATTATGCTTATTGATTGTTGATTTCTTCTTCCCTACTTAATACTTAATAAGAATTTGAGACCACCCTTATTTTGTATCCATTCTCCAGGAATCTATGATGTGCACTATGATGGGTTTTACAGATATGTTAGAGGGCATAATTTTATTCTTTACAAAAATATGTATTAGTTTTTTTTCTAATGTAATATTGGAATCATGTATGTATCTTGTTTACAAATACCACTAAACTAACTGGTTATTCGAGATGTGATTCATTATATAATTTTTGAATTTAATATAGAAATCACCAGATCTAGGTTATTGGGGTTGGGGTCAATACTATTGGTAATAGAGGAAGGTTAGAACAATCATTGATAACTGGATTTCAAAAAACTTAGAATAGGGTTTATGACCCTATGATAGACATCGAGGATAAGTATAGAATAAAATCATAAATTTTTGTTATTGAAAATATTATGTGGTTTTTTCCTTCTAATGCATTCCTGTATGAATACTAGAATTAGACTAGTTTTTGTATAGTGGTTCTTATAGGAAATAACTCTAAAAAAGGTGCATTGGGTTTGACCTTATCATCACACAGTACATGATAGCGGTCCTAACTATTCACCCGGTTTGACACTCCTAGTGTATATTCTTAGTATAATTTATATTTTCATTAAATTCCATTATGAAGTATTTAAGGTGGAGATATCTTCAAATAATCCATGTTTATGATTTATATATTTTTTCTACATAATGTTTTTTATTTTTCTTAAATATTTCACAATATTTAGGATTATTCCTTATATTTTATAATGATATGATTTAATATATTGTATCATATCATTTAAAAATGGTTGCTATTATAATTAATTGGAACCAAATAAATTTAAGTATTATAAAGAATAAAAATGAATATTTCTCATGTGGGATTATGACAATATTTATAAGGTAACTACTCTCCAAAACAGTCTCATCATATAAATACATTGTATCTTATGATTAAAATATAAAGAAATAATTATCTAAGAATTATCTATTTTTAGTGAAGAAAAAGAAGAATATTATGGAAGGGGAAAAGATGGATAAAGGAAATAAGAGAAAGAAGTATTTTCCCACATGTGATAATTGTGGAAAGAAACACACAGGTACTCTATTAAATATAATGGAAGTTTTAAAGAATTGTGGAGAGGAAGGACACCACCCTTTTGATTTCAAGGGTATGATTTTTTATTCAAATATATAATGATTCAACTGTATGGGAATAGGGTAATAAATAACTAAATGTCTCAAGAATCAAAGTAATCTACATCTAAAAAAGCTATTGGAGAATGGTCAAGTTTATGCTATTAAAACAGATAATGTGGAAAGATTAATGTGATTGTGTTTGGATGAAAGAATTATTTCATTTGATTATTTTATCAATGATTTCCTAGTTATAATAATTTGTTAATATACTAGTATTGTAATTATAGTAATTTTTCATTAAGGATTTGAAATAATATGTTAAATGATACCAATAACTGAGACAAATAATTCTATGGAAAGATTAACACATTGTCAAATAATTGATTGAATAAAATATAACCTTTAATAAGTTTCAGATAGTGAGATAATTTTGTTGCGATGAAGTTGTGATTGATTTAGATACAGTAAGTTGGATAATACATACTAACAAAGAAATAATAAATGATTCACTAAAAAGATTGTTTAAGCTGTCATTGGTGGAGTTAACAAATTTTTTGGATTTATGGAATGTAACCAATAATATATATTTTATTTATTGAATAAGTAAACATACATGTTTTCAATAATTTTTTTGGCAATTCATTTTATTACATGGTTGAGGATAATACATAATGAATTTATTCATAAGTTTATAATGAGTTGATTAAAGGATACTTCATGTTGTTTGAGAGATTAATAATAGGTTCATTTATTAACATTAGTGACCCTCTTTCTAATCTATTGGATCATAATATCATAGAGTGGTTTTAAGGATAACTATTTATCCAATGGGTTAAGTTCAAATTTTTTTAACTTCTAAATATCAGTGTATAATATCGATATATGGATATTAATGCATATAAACTAACTTTTTTTAACCTTTTTGTCATAATAACAACCTATGATCAAATTAATGGCTTATAATTATATTATGGAACTTAAGATCGGTTAAATGTGATTTTTAGTGATATAGGCATGAAAAATCCAGTGGTGGATATCATTTCTAATTTTATGGGATGTATTTGATATTTTTAATGTAATAACCAAAGGATAAGATTTTCTAATGAAATGGAATGAAATCAAATAAGTATATCTTCTCATGGGAGTTAATCAACATTAGTATGATTATATTGAAATAAAAATATTATCTTATTATATTAATATTTGATGAATAATATGTACTTTAAAATCATATAATATTAATGCTTTTGAGCTCCTAAACATTCAATTGATAATTTAGTTTCTTGAGATAAATGAACTCTAATATAATCTATAATTATTTATGATTTTATTCATTGTCAACACAATCACTTTCCACCAATGTTCTCTTATATTGAATACTAGTTATATGTTATAATATATGACCATTATACTTCCATATATATCTTATTAAGATGATATTTTATTAAACCTTTTTTTGTTATGGATTTCTCAATAATTTAATATTCAAATTCTAAATCATTGATGACTGTGATCAAGCTTAAAATTCATGAATGTAATATATACAAGTTGGGTATAACGTATCACCCAGAAATTTTAAAATATGAACATCGTATTCAATAATATCTATAGAACACATCCCCAAGATTAGTAAACAATATAATATATCAAGAAATTATGATATAATTATTTATAAATAAATTAAATATCTTCAATTAATTTCTTTACAGGTAACATTAAGTCTATCCATCCTTACATATGACACAAAATCTAAATGAAATATAACATATTACTAAATTATTATTATTTAATGTTATAGTTATCACGTATATTTTAGAATGGATATTTTGAATAAATATATATATATTATGAAAATATATATTTTACTAATATTCATTTTTAATTTATACATTATAAATAAAATAAAAATCAATTTAAATAAATGAGAAAATGTTTTTGAAAATTATTAATTTTTTAAAATATGTTGTATTCATAATTTTTGAACATAATTTAAAATTAATGTTTACCAATATATTGTTTTATTGCAAAAAAATAATCTTTATTTTTGAAATTTCGATACTAAAAGATTCTTAGGGAAATTATTTGGGATGTTTTTGGAAAATATTCATTTTTATTGAATAGTTAAATATACTAAATTAAAATTTAAAATTTCCTTTTAATTTTTATAATTAATAATTATAAATTATATATTGAATTTGTTTTGATGTATCAGAATTTTAGTTCAAATATTGGTTATTTTAATCAATTTCATCTTTAATTTGGACATAAAAAATTGTATTCATTTGAAAAATTTTACATTAAAAATAGGCTTTCTCACCACGTATATGGGGATAATTTTATGTTTTCTTTTCTCAAATATGTGAATTAAATTTCCAAAAATGGATGTAATATTTGGAATAATATAAATTTCTAATTTCTAATACGTTTAAACTAATTTTTCCCATAATTAATATTAAAACAGTGCTTATTAATTAATGTGGTTAAGGTTAATTTTTATTTTATAGGGGTTAAACTAAAGTGATAATGGCAAAATTAACCTAAAATATTTTCTAAAAACAATTTTAATGATATATTTAGACCATTAATATTATTATTTACAATAATTGCCCATTTTTTATGATTGTTTCAAATGAAATATGTGGGGGTACTCAATTCTTTTCAAAAGTACTAATGGTGTCATGTCCCTGACTTTAAAAATCCACCCACTCTCCTTTGTTATTCACACATTCGAACCATTTTGTACTAGAAAATACTTACTGAAATAATATAAAAACAACCCCCAAATCATTACATAATCCATTTTTTCATAATAAATTCATATTAAGGAGGATTTATTGTAGTCCTATAGAGGATACCCACAGAAGAGGTAATGATCTTCAACAAGAATCTTTATTTTATTTCATTATTCAACTCCTTCAATTCATTTTAAAAATGATGATACTATAACCTCAGTATCTTCTATATAATCTTATATTGTTATAATATGTTCATTACAAAGATCCATCTCATCTTTCATCGAAATGGTTGTGAAATCAACGTTCGTGTGTACAACAGACTACCGCCTCACGAACTATTGTCATTCGTTCTTCCATTAAAACATATCCCGACTAAGTATGATGATGTATATAATATATATGTGATATTTATAACATTATATTTACTTTGGAGTAATTATTTCATATATATAGATATAATACTTTCCATTTCATATGGAATATGATAATGTCGCTCGTGTGTACAGTAGACTACCACCTCATGAAACAATGCAATTTTAATTTGAATAATGTTTTACATGTAATGTAATAAAGATAAAGTTAATGATTATATGTGAGATAAAATAAATTATTCTGATATTAATCATCATGTGGGATCATTAATTTTAAAATTTATTATACTAATAAATTATTCTTTGGTTGGAGTTATTTTTTATACTTATTAATCTAATTATTTTATGTAATGTTTTGGATTTTAATATAGAATAACAATATGGTGTAATTAATGTGGATAATATACTTAAGAAAATTGAAAATAGTATTACTATATTTCTATATGTTATCATTATTATATTTGGTTTGGGACACCAATGGGATTTCCATACCGTGGATATTTCTACATTTGAAGTGATTGTTTGTATGGATGGGATAACATATTTGAGAGAATGCATTGATAACAATTTAGAAAAAGTTTCCATTTATTCTTCTTTAAAATATTTATTATAAATAAAATTGATAATAATATTTTCATGTTAGTTGAGTAGGGCATGATCTAAAATATCATAGGTTTATCGCTTTCGAAATAGTAGTGGTTGTATTTGGTTTATTTCCGGAAGAAGTTGTTCATTTTAACTTTAATTGTTGATAATTTCAGGATATATCATATAAGTATTTCTTGGGATTATGTATAGATAAAGGGATAATGTTTAAATTGAATTGGTAAACGTTAATAAATCGTTACATATTCATTATTACCCAATGCTCTTTATATTTTCCTAACATTATTAGATATGAACATTCTTCCCAATTTATATTCCTTGGTGATCATTTTTATCGATGAAATAGTTGTATATTTTCAATCACAAGAAGAAAATGGAATGTAAATTTCCATTTTAGTAGATAAATTATGTGAGAAATGAATTTCTTCTCAAAATTCATATGTTCTATTTATATATTTTTGAGATTACTATTTTCTGTCAAGTGGTGTATAATTGCGAATTTTAGTGTATTCTAAATGGTAGTTGTAATGTTTTATGTGATATTACCCATGATTGAATTTGAGATTTGGATTTTTCTAAAATCGATAAAATATTGAATATGATTCATTTAGGTATTTTCTCGATTAACGAATCCAAAGAGGACTCTTACTTATAAGGGAATAAAGATAATGTGGGGTGACTATTGGAAGACATATTTTCAAAATATAAATAAATGGCTAATTCAAGCTTGAAATGTTTTCTTATATATTATATGTATGATGTATTATATGTATTTTCATTATTTTTTAGTGTGTTTGGTTGTATTTCAATGAATTAATATTTTTTAATTGATTATATCTGTTATGATCGTATAAAACAAGAGGAGAATTTAAAAAACTCATGATCCTGACTAAAATGTGATAGTTCATGCTATTAAACATATGTGGTGTAACCTATTTGGTGAGATATTTATGATTTATATTGATTATAAGATCCTGAGAAACATTTTTTAATAGTGGAATTTATGTCTCATAAAAGGATTAATAATAGAGTACCTCTAATTATTTCCATTTTAAATGATATATAGTCAAGGTAGTGTAAATTCATTCATTGATGATATTAATAGAAAATATCAGTTAGATTTAATAAAGGAGTCCATGTTATAATAACAAGTTTTATGTATTATTAGTCATTTATATTTTCATTTTACGTGGGAGTTGGTTCAATATGTTTTGGTACATTTTTATACCACTAAATCATTGATGCAACAAGTTTAAGAGATCTAAAATATGTATTTTAATTTTGATGAAATTTGTGGAATGATCTGATTTTGGGATAAAATATATGACTAAACATTTATGTTATATCTATCTCTTATTTTATCATAGAAAATTAATTTTTCCCTCACACATATGAGTGTATGTGAAGTAGTGTTTTTATATTGAATAGTGGATGATTTATCTTTTTTAGATAAGATGTCTTACAATGTTTAAAAAAACATTCAGTTGACAATAATAAAGAGATAGATTGTGATATTTGTTTTAGGATTATAAAACCACCTATAGATAAATATATATATTTAGGGACTATAATGTATTTTATAGATACTTCATATTACATCAAGAAAGTATGATGAATTTGTGATGGAATTTTAAAATTTCATTCATGATTATCTTGAGGAAGAAATGTTGTATGTTTGATAATATTTTTTCAATTAAAGAAGAGGAATTCTTATAGACCATCGAAGCCCAAAAAATGGATGATTTGTAGAATATATAGGTGTTTTAAATATAGAGGCATCATGGAGTCCTTATAAGTATTATATATGATAATGATTCATGGATAACTTGTCCTTTCTAGATAGATATCATGCATATTTGGAAACAAATTTTATGTTTGATATCACATATCATCCATTGATTGATGGAATGTTTGAATGTTTTATTCATATTTTACAGGATATGATGCATTACCATGTCAATGTTTTTTATAAAAAACTCTATTCTAAATACATTTTATTTCGATATTTTTAAAATAAAGATAAATATATTAAATTATTATAAAATTGATAGTCCAAGTGACTTTGGGATAATAGATATGTAAACCCATTAACATAAAATAATATACCATATCATTATTAAAATTTCTATAATGTGCACTTTCTTTCCATTGAACTCATAATACTGCATAGGACACCATGGGGACATAGAAAATGATTAGGTGAGATATAAATCTCAGTAAGGGAATTATGAAAGCATGAAATAATGAAAATTTATATTTGTGAGTTAAGAGGCATATCATGAAAGCATAAAGTGGAAAGAATCACATACAGTCACATAGATACATGATAAGATAAAATGAAGTCATAAAATAACAGTATCATAGGGATTTAAAAAACATAAAACGATACATCATAAGAATAATTAGAGGCTAACCAACATGAAATCATAACACCGTGTGCATAGGTTAACTATATATGTCACATATATGGTATCTCAAGAGATTAATTAATTACCCAATGTATTGGAGGACTATTAAAGCACACTCATCATATATCAAATGTTATGTGTGCTACATATATCATATACAATATGAAAATATTTCATCATCTTAGTATGATGAGTATAGAATGATTATTTAATACATAGAGGTCCCCAATTAATAAAAGATTATAACATCTATGTGAATAACCTTGAATGAAAATTTAGTTAGGTATTCAAAACACAAGGGCATCACATGAAAAATTAAGGGACAATTGTAGTAGTATAATGGGTGTATATAAAAGATCATAGAACAAATTAGGGAGATAGTGGTGTAGTATATCATTAATAATAGATTATTTTGATAGTAAGTGAATATTATGGACACATGATAATCCAAACACATGGAATTGAAATGTAATTATGACAACGGAATTTCATGAATTGAAAAAAAGAGGGAGAAAACCCTTACTTTGAGTAGTTGGTTCTTATAGATTAGGATGATATCCTTAGAATCCATAAACTCTTAGATATGGATATAAAGTGTTAAAATGTGTTTATCTTCTTTTTTACTGTATTTTGAGTTATGATTTGTGGGATAATTGGTGGTTATGTTTTTCAAAAGAGAAGGGAATATTTTTTATTTCTGAACATTGGCCTCAGAGACATTGTTAACAATAATAAAAAACAATGGTCCTTCCAAGGATTTTTCTAATGGTATCTTACAAGGGGGAGGGTTTTTTAATATTTCATTATTTGAATTTTCAAACATGTTAATATAATTTATTTCATGATGTAAAAGTGATTTAGGTTCACATATACAGGTTCTTAAAATCGTAAAATATTTATTAGGGTTTCTAAAGGATCTTTATAGATTTGAAAAAAATACTATCAATTTATAATATTTTATATTAATTAAAAACATTTTGGGGTTGAGAAAACCATTTATATCATTTATTACATCGCTTTCATGTTATTATTATGTCATAATACTTAATGTATATCCACATAGTATTAAATTTTTAACAAAATAATTGATATTCTTAGAAAATTTTAAAAATAATTACTAGTAGATAAATTTGACGTGCTAATTTAAAAAATTTAATTTTTTTAATTAAATTATTTTTTCAATTATTTGAAATTTAATTGTTCAATATAAAACTATTCAACTAAAATATTATATTTTTTAAGATATAATCAAAATTTTTAGATTCTTAAAATTGCCTGGGGAAATATAAAATTATATTATCATTTATATATAATTAACTAGTGTCTCAAAAGGAAATTTTATGAAAATAATGTTTATTCAAAAAAAATTATTTATCAGAAATGTTTATTTAAATTATATTTTTTCTAAAAATACACTTTTGTTTCCTTCGCATCAAAAAATATATTCATCATATTCATCAAATGATATTATGTATTTTTTTAAATATAATACTATTGAAAATGAGATTATATAAACCAATATTTTATTTCAAAAAAAACATTATAAAACTATAGTCTAGATAGTTAACCACATATGAAATATTCATATACCCTAATTGTAACCTATGTGATAATTGTAATTTCATGGTGTGGCTTAATGAGAATTGATCTATATGTCATCTATACTGACTTTAAATTTTTCTTATATATAGTAATTCTTGATCCTCTCTTGATGAATATCTACTTGGTCTTAGTCAAGTGTGATCAACCTCAATGAAACCTCCCTCCAAAGCTCTAATAAATTATAATTTTAAGGAATTATTATAATGGTTGAGGTTATATTTTCCCCCTTATGAATAAATTGGTTATCACCATTATTCTTAATATACACAAATTATAACATTCATATTATAACATATACCTTGCCAGAATTCCTAATTTTTAACGGTCCTAGGGTTGAATAGTAATAATTCCCAATTCTCATGATCCTAAATCGCCATAGTGGTTTTAAAAAAACTATGAATAACTCGTGTTTGATTTATTAATATATTATATTTATTTTTATCAATGTTAAATATAAATTAATTTAGAAATTAGTGTTACATTACTGACATTATATTTCATTTTTACAAATATATTCACGAGTATGATAATCCTTCGAGATTGTGATGCTCCAAAATGTCCTATTACAGTTATGTTATTTTTTATCCCTATTTTTCCATTTTAGTAGTGTTGATTTTAATTGAATTTATTGTTGATTAAATTTAATATTTTCAATTAATTAAATAAAGTGTTATGATTATGTTATATATTATACTAAATTACTAAATATCTCTCACATACATATATAGAATGGATATTCTATATATAAATTTATGAGTAGTAATATTTTTTACCCTTATCACATTTCTCCCTATAAGATTCATTTCCAAAAAATATGGGTATTATTAATTGAGAACATCCCCAATTCCACATGTTTCTTCTTGGAATTTATAGTTAATATGAAAAAAAGATGATGTTATTTTTCTTGTTTCAAGGAACTATGTATTTATGATCCAAGATATTCATTGAATACTCCTCATATGAAAGTTCATTTTGTAGATTTAACACCATTTGATTTAGTACATTTTAGGTATCTAGTATATACATAGTCAATATGAATACTTGTAACTTGTCATGTACTTAAGACATGTTTGGTGGGAACATTTGATAATATTCCAAAAGTATGATGCTGTTAAGAATCAAAAAAGGAATTAATATACATAGGATATTACTTTACATGTTTTCTAAAACCACATGACCCTCTTCCATCGAGATATATAAAAGAACACATTAACTCAATTATAAAACATTAGGTCTCATTAATAGTTATTAGCATAACTATTTTTATTATTTTTGTTGTTCTGATGTTTTTTTGAATGTTTTAGACCTTTTAAATGATTTAATATACCATTTTAGGTCCCAAAATCATGAATCTTACAAAATCAACCAAACATTTTTGAGTTCTATGTTCTTCTATATAGGGCTTCATAAGTATCCATCTAAATTCATGAGTGAAAACTATTTTGGTATGAGAAAGAAACCAGAATAAGATACTGACATCTACCTCCTTTGAGTTCAATTGATAAATTTCTCAACATATCATCAAGTGTGTAGATATTCTAGTTGGATTTAATAATATTCTAAGGGTGTTAGGTTATACTGAAGTTCAACATTGTTTTTATACCATATTATATAATATTCAATTATTTTGAGTCAAATCTTGTATCTCGATCTGGTATAATTGATAATGGTGTCTACTACAGCCTCACTACATATCTAATTAATGTCATTTCAATTTGTTTGAGTGAAAATTAATCCCAAATATAAATAATATTATCATCCTTTATAATACATTCCACAAAAACAAATATGGATTTTTTTTATTTTGATAACTCCTAAGAAAACAAATGTGATATTTTTCCTTCTATAAATAGGTATGGGGAAGAGCTGTATCATCAATTTTTACTTATTAATTTATACCTACCCATGGTAACATTCTATAAACTTTTTTTTATCTTCGAAAATCTCCCTCTTCATTTTTTACAATAAATAGTTCCCTCTTAGATCTCAATACATCTTTTTGATCCCAGAGGTGATGTAAAATGTTTGGATTTGTGCATTATTTAGTGGATCCTTCTTAATATTAGTATCTAATGGTACACATTTTTGTAACCTAAATATAAAAACCATATCTTTATTAACATTTAAATCAATTAATTCCCCTTCCTATCAATATCATCCTTCTTCCCATTGAGCTTCCTTAATCTCCTCTAAGAGGGATGGTTGAGAAATGATTTATGAAATGTAAGATTGAGTTCCTTATTATTGGATTATCATGTCCATCCTATTAATTTCAAAGAATATTGGATCTCTATAAATACTCATTATGGATAATATTTCATGATCCTTTTCACCCAAATTATTTTCCACTTTGTTCACCTTCATACGAAGGTAATGAATTAAACATCCAAATTTTTTAATCAACTCTAACTACCTTTATTGGAATATGTTAATGTATATTTTGAGAGAATATTCAATTGAGTCCATTATAATATGTATATTTGTAAATTTTACACCACAAATATAATTACACAAAATATTTAATTGGAAGATTATTGTAGGAAACTCCATATCATTCACACGATAATTTTATTCATATACCTTGAACTGTCAAGAGGAATGAGATATAAAATTATCTTTTTTTATATGGAAAAAACATAATCTATTATATAATAAATTACTTTATAACAAAAATCATGCAGCCTAATTAGGTTGTGTTAGTTAAGGGTGTAATTTTGGGTCGGGTCTGCCCTACAAAAAATCAAGCCACTGACCACAATTCGGGATGGGTCGGGCTGGCCCGAACAACCCCACGAGTCAGGTCCAGCCACGCTTCTTTAAACCAGGTCATGGTGGGATTTTATTATTTTCAAAATAAATATTTTTTCACATTTTTTTAAAATTTATTTATTTTCAAACAAAACGAACATTTATTTTTAAAGTTATTTACATTTATTTTTAAACACATGTTTTTTTGTATTCTTTTTAAATTTTTAACATGTTTTTTGTAAAAAAAATTATTTTATTTTTTTATTAATATTTTAAAAGGAGTGGGTAAGTTATTCTCTTTGTCTAAATAGATTTATATATTTGAATCTGTATATATTATGTAAAAAATTTAAACAAAACCTTCATGAGGTGTTGGGAGGTGCGCAACAGTGGTGAGTTTAAAGCATTGTTATTTACATGTTTTCATATCATTTATTTAAAACATCTATTTTAAATTATTTTTTTCAACTTATTTATAATTTTTTAAATTTGTATTACTTTTTTATTTAAACGCTATTATTTACACCATTTTTTGACATCTGTTGAAAATGTTTTTTACACTAATTTTTAAATGATTAATTTATAATGTTTTCTAAATTTTTTAAATGCATTATTTTTACTAGTATTTTTTTTAAAACATTTAAATTATTTTTCTATTTTTAATTTATAAATATTTTCTTTAGTGTTTATTAAAAAAATTCAACTTTTTGTTTTAAAAACGTTTTTTAAACATTTATTTAAGACATTTTTATTTAAAACTTTTTAAACTATTTTTAAAGGTTTCATTGAAACTGTTTTTACATTAAATTTTATACGTTTAATTTAAAAACAAATTTTAAACCCATTTTTTACATGTATTTTTTAAAAAATATAACATATTTTACGTAAAAAATATTTTTTTAATAATATTTTAATGTGCTTGGATATGATATTTTTTTCTAAATAGATTAATATATATTATGTGAAAAATGGAAAAATGAGGTATTGGGTGTGAGCAGTAGTGGGTGTGTTTAAAGCATTGTTATTTATACGTTTTTTTATTTTTTATTTAAAATGTTTTTAAATTTTTTTTGAACTTATTTTTGAAAAAAATTAATCATTTTTTTAATTTGAATCATTTTTTATATGAATTTTAATGTTTTTAAAATGGATGTTTTTTACATGTATTTTTACTAAACATTAAACATTTTTTTGTAAAAATGTTTATTTTCTATTTTTTTGATATTTTATAGTGGGAGGATATGTTATATTTTTCTAAATAGATTAATATATGTGAATCTATATATATTATGTGAAAATAATAATGAGAGGTTAGGGGGTGAACAGTAGTGGGTGAGTTGATCATTTTTCTATATATATATATATATATATGCATGTTTTATCATATTTAAAATAAAATTACTGAGATTGGGGGTGTGCGAACATCATTGGGTGAGTTGATATTTTTTTATTAATAAATAATAAGTTTATATATATATATATAATGTTAAATTATATATATATATAATATGAGAAAATTATGAAAAAAGTAATTAGGGAATGGGGGTGCGCCGTAGTGAGTGGGTTAATTTGTTTTCAAAATAGATTTATATAAAATTTACTCAAGTTGCAACATACTTAAAAAAATAATGAGGTTTGGGGACATGCATGAACATCAATATATGAGTGTGTTATTTTATATTAATATACAACAAGTTATTAGATATATTTATATTATTAAATCATTAATATATATATATATATATTAATAGATTGGTTTATATATATTATATTAAATCATTTAGATATATATATTATTAAAGGATTCTTAAAAAACAACACTTAATTGTTATATATTATTAATGGCATTGTTTAAATATATATTATATTATATTATATTATATATATTATATTATTAATGTATTTTTTATAAATTTACATTATTATATATATAATTATATATCGTTATATATATGTACACATTATAATTATATATAATAATAATAATATGAATATATATATTTACATTAGTATATATATTATTTTTTTGTTAATATATAATGATATATATATATACATATATCATTGATATATATATATATATATACAATTTGTTGATAATATAACAGATGCAGCCTTGGAAGCCTATGGTATGGATCAAATCTACCTACTAGCAGTTTCCTATTAATTGTTTTTACAACAAACGGGCATCACATGGGCAAGCAGACTGGGATTGTTCGGGTCAGCCCGGCCTGCGGTCCTTCTTGGATGTCATCAGGCCCAACCTGCGGGCCTTCTTAGATAGGCCCAGGCCAAGCCCGATGAACCTATGACTTCATCCCGACCCGACGTGGGCTTTGTTGGGCCGGACCACAATGTCTTTTGGGCCTCTCAGGATTTCGGGATGCCGAGATGCTATAACAACCTTAGTGTTAGTATAGTTGTAGTGATTGTCCTATTTAAGAAGGAATCGATATCTTTTATGTCATCTTTCATAGAGGGTTTTATAATCATAAAAATTTTCTAACGAATCATTCATAGTACCCATCTAATCTATGGAAATTACGAATCTCAGTTACAAATTTTGGTTTGCACCATTCCTCAACCACAATTGTGTTGAAACATCAATATGTATCCCCATTATTATGATAAAATCCCATATTAATGATTCATGCTCCATCAAAAACCCATAATTAATATAAAATACAAATAATTTCTCCTTTCTCAATTGACATAGTATAGTACTTAAATGATTTACATGGCCATCCATGATATTACAGTATATGAGAATATAATCTATAAATAATACCATATTTTAAAGGTAATATCTAATGACTGTATTCATTAAGTACATGAATATTAATAGATAATTAGTGAGTATGAATATAGTCACTATTAACTAATAGTATTTATACCTTTTATGAAAGGCATCCATGGGAATACCCTCCTTTTTCACCTTTAATTAATGGTATACCAACCATAGGTAAACTTTTGAAAAGTATTTTTTCCTTTAACATTGATCAAAAAAGTAATAAATATGTGTAATGGAATAATTTTTTTATCATGATCTTGTTAAGTTCGAATAAATTAATGAATAGACACATTAAGCCATATATATTCATTACAAATAGGACTTTTGAACCCATGTTTATGAACATTGGTGTATAAATATATCTTCTACAAAAGATTTTTAGTTTAATCTTTAGTTACTCTAGTAAATTTGAACCTGTTCTATATAGATTCTTGGGTATTATAAAAGCACCATCTATATGTTCAATTGATCACTGAAATAATCAATTATGGGGAAGGAAAGATATATAATCAAATAATACATCATAATACCTCTTTCAATTGTAATGTCTTTAAGAATTATCCTCTCCTTTGTATTAATCATTTGAGATATGTATGTGTGGTCAAAATGGAACATTATAAATTCTTAAGAAGAAGTTTCCAAAGGTGATTCATCTTCCCATTTTCACTTTTATTGAAATGGATGATGATATGGGATATGTAAGGTTATTTCATTTACATTAAAAGGGATAATGGAATCTATATGAGGATAAACAATTCATGAATAAAATATCATCGAATTACACTAATGGGATTATAACAGCGGAATCTGGGTGATTGAACTCATAATCATAAACTATGTAGCTGTTATACTCTTAAGATGCACTAACTTTCTCATTTACTATTTTGATATATTAATAAACCACCACCTTTTGTTGTGTTGTTCGACTAGTTATACTAAAATCATATTACATGGAATTATGTGTAGAAAATAATGAAAATTATATTAACTTTTCATTTTTGGATTCCCATTGCACATTCCACTACATAGTTTTTAGGATCCAACTCAACAATAGTGACTACATATACCTAACCTTTCTCAAAAATATATGGAGATTGTTTTCATATACTCAAAATAGAATCCCTTTGGATTAAGGAAGGGATTCTCATAATTTTCATGATCCATTTTTATGAAAATTGTGCCATTGAATAATGATTGTTCGTAACCTTCTTTTCCTCAATCATGGTAGTGGAATTCTTCATCTCCATCCACTATTAATTATTTGATGACCTTACCATCCACATATGAAACACATCCTTGTTCACCTGTGTGATATTCTTGTATTATTCATCAAATTTTTTTTACATGTGGGATATTTTATTCTCTTTCCTCTATGAGTTGTAAATTATGAAACATTAAATATATACACCATTCTATACTTTTTTTTCTTTTCCCTTGTGAAAACTTATAATCACAAATTGTCATTTTCATTTTTAGGGAACACTGAATGATTTCATCATAGTTTTCAAATTCTCAAATCACAAATTCTTCTCAAATATTTGGTTTTAACCCACAAAAGATGTGGTTATCCTTTCTTTCTCCTTCCATGACAAAGATAGAGGCATATCATGAAAGACGAGAAAATATTTCATCATAATCCACAATAGATTCATACTCTATTTACACGAGTATAAGGAATTACTTCTACATTTTATATATGAGATTATTGGGAAAGTAGTTATTTAAACATAACTTCTCGAATCCATCACATTCCATGGATTTAATGTCCTCCTTATGCATTATAGTATTGGCCAATGTCCCCCAATATTTAGCTTCTCCCTCTATGCTATAAATATTTAGTATGGATTTCTTCTTATCAGAGAACGTTGGGATTGATAATATCATCTTTACATAGATAATCCTTTTCCATAAAATTTGGGGATCCATTAATCCACTAAAACTCGATGTCCTTTTTCATATAAAAGACTTAAATGTTACTTTTCTATCTTAGGGGAAGGATGGTGTTAAATTTTATTAATTCTATTACATAGAAATTGAGTAATTTCTTCATGTGTTACATTTATTTTCCCAACATTAACACCCATAATATTAAGTATTTCATTAGGTAAATCTTCACATTTCCCATAATGATATTTTTTGACACAATTCCTGTTATTTCAACCATTTTTTAAAATAAAGTAATGTTTCGGATAATGATACTTTATTCCAAAAAGTTCTAAAAATTTTACTATTAAATATAAAATGAATGAAATATGTACTCATGTTTATGAATCCCATTATTTCAATATAGGTTTTACATAGAATATTTTCTATTATTTTCTTTATGCTAGCATTACAGTCAATTACTTAATAATTGTTTATAATTATCATGTAAATATACAAAATAGCATACCACTTGAGTTTCTTATTAGGTTTGTAGTAAGACCCATTAATCATTCCGAGGGTAAAGATTGGGTTAATTCCCAACAAGACCTTTTTGTGGTTATTGATCCTAGGTTGATTTATTCAAAAACTCTACCCACATTTAGTATCCAAACTGAGATGTAATTTCTTATAGACCAAAAGCTCTATAAAGTACCAAAATTTTTTATTTTTCATATATATATAATTTTATTTATACTTTTTACATATTTTTTTTCTAAATCCAAATCCCCATAAATATATAGGCCTTTCTCTAATACCATCTATTGAAACCCATTTTCCAACGAAATTTTATTTCATGATGTTTAATATAATTATTCATATAATACAATCCAAAAAAATAAAGAGGCCCAGTGTATTTGTTAAATTTGACACAAAACCATTAAATTAAAATAAAATACTACATAATTATTAAAAACTATATAATATGCACTTATTTGCTTTTGATCTTTTAAAACATCACATGAAAATTTGGGGAAATATAAAAGGAAGGGGTGAGATATAAAGCACAATAAAGGAATGATCAATGAATATAATTATAGAAAATAATAAATGTTGGTCAGAATAATATCATTAAAGTATAATGAAGAAAGAAATATAAAAACTCACAAAGAGTAATTGCATGAGAAATTGAAATAAAAAAATTGCAGCATCATACAATTGAAACTAGAAAATAAAACAATCCATAATAGCTATAAGTTAGGTATAACATCACTAAAACCACAACATAATGTTCTTAGGATAACCAACCATTAACCATACATAGTATATTATGAGATAAGAAAGATCAAACAATGCATTGGAGTGCTATCTTGGAGCACCATACATATTTCTAAATTTACATTTTCAATATCAATCATATAAAAAGTGAAAAAATTCATCATTTTCAATCCCATTATTTAATAATAGGGGATTAATACATATTGTCACCCAATCAAACAAATATTGTTATATCCTGGAGAATACCCTTTAAAAAATTGGATTGGGTATTCACAACATAGGGTTAGATAATGGTAAATTGAGGGATTATTTTTGGAATCATAATTAGCTTATATAAAAGTTCATAGAAGTGGCTAATGTGAGGGAGGTTTAGTATCTATCTAATAGGTAATAATTTGTATATTATGTCATTAATTTAAAAATGTGATAATATAACTTCTTTAAAATCAAATTAATACAATGAAGAAGGTGCTTGACTTAAAAAGTGGAGGGTGAGAATGTTTTCCATGAGAGAATTCACTTTAATGTTTGGAAAGAGATCCCTGTAAATATAAAAACTTCTATGGATGGATATAGAGAGGGAAAATGATAGGTACTTCATTCATCAAGAATTTAGAATGAAATTTAATGAATTGATGGGCAGGTATTTATAGAAAAGAAGATGAGATTGATTATTATTTTTCAAAAATAGGCATTGGACACCATGTTATTAAACAAATACAAAACCGTTGGCTTTACCAACGTTTATCCCATGGGTTTTTCAAATGGTATTTTCCAAAGAGAAGCTGTTTTAATATTACATATGTTTAAGAACTGAAATCATTAAAATAATTTAATTCATTGTGTGTGAGTGAGTCATGTTCATAAAGAAATATTTTTTACATATTAATGTAACACCCCAAGCTTCTACGGTACGTTTCCCTTTGAATAATGTAATAGCGTGTGTTGTACGCAACATCGAGTTCTAACACACACCACAACCGATCAAACTAGCCGTTTTGAATAGTAATACCTACTTTTTGAAATTATATATATTTTATATTTCAAAATGGACTTCATTTTTGGATTCAGAATATCGAAATTATCCTAAGTTGATTTTTTGGTATTTTTCTCAGAACTTCCAATTTTTATGAATAGTGAAAAATACATAAAAACAACTTTTTTAATCAAAATAATTAATAGTGATAAATTATATTATTTATTGGTTTTAAAGTATAATTAGAATATATTTTTACCATTTTATCCAATGGTGTTCTTTATAATTAATTTCACTTTGAGATTGGACATAAACAATTGTCAATCTTTTGATATATATTGTTTCTTAAAAACACGCTATTTGTTGTGACAGCGGGAATTAATTTTAAAATTAATTAATGAAAATTTTATGTTTGAAATTTTGTAAAATATAAATCATTTTTGAATTCGGAATATCAATTATATCTTAGGGTGAAATTTTGGCATTGTTCTGAAAAACATCAATTTTTGATGAATAGTGAGACTACTAAGTGGTAGTTAAAAAACTGAATTTTTCATAAAAAATAATTTTACCACTTCTGTGATTGGAATTTCGAAAATCCGAAAGACACGGTTAATATCGAGGAGTAAAATGTGGTTCAATGAGATGAACATAATTTTCGGTGAATAGTAACTTTTTTACTTTTATTTACCACAGTTAAAAGTAAATAGGGTTATTAAGGTAAAAATGATATTAATATTTCCCTAACACATGTCCTAATTCTATGGGACAAGTTTATCTCGACCAAAAACAACTTTAGGAATAAATTATTATCATTCAGGTCCACTGGGATTAGATTAGGACATTTATTATTATTTAATTCAATGAAGAGTTAAAAAAGTTAAAATCAAAGTTTATTTACTAAAACATTTTTAATATAGGGTTATATATAAGGTAAATTCGAATGTAAATATTCATTAGAAAGATAAAAAGATTTCCTAAATAATGATATTTTATTTATAAATTTTAGATATTATATAATTTATTTATGACACAATGATGATGCAGTAATTACCAGAATAGTGAAAAATTAAAATAATTGATATTATAAATACCCAAATAAAAATAATTTGAGACTTTTAATGAATTAAACTAATTTTATAGGATAATATGACATATTAGGATTGATTTAATTGAATTTGTTCAAAGTAATCATTCTGTTATGATTTTTACAAAAATCAATTATTGAATAGTGTCAAAATTGCCATAAAAGAGTTTTTAAAACAAATACTATATTATTAATTGATATTAAATTCCTAAAAATCGAAGGATATTACAAGAGACTGATATAATGATAGGTGTATCATTAATGGACCACTTGGGGGTCTCTTGGATGTATATAGTAAGTTTATTAACCATATAATATAAAAATACAAAGAGACATTATAAAAGTGAAACTACTTAACTAAGAGTTAATACTTAATGATAAGGTTAATATAGTAACCCAAACATATCTAAAATATAATGGTTGAGTGTTTTTCGACCTATCCCCACCATACCCATTAAATAATCCACTTTGGAGCCATTAGAAACCGAATACTAATTTATTATAAAATAATATTTCTAGCATTTCCAAAGGTGCCCCTCACACCTCTTATAAAAGGGCACTCTCCCTTCTCATTAACTCACACCTTAAAAGAATTTTGGCTCAGCCAAACTCTGCCCAAATACTCTCTCAACATCCCTCACTTCATCCTAGAGGCCTTCCTTTAGTCAGAAATCCAACCTAAGGGACCTTTTGATCAAATCAAAAGGAAGAACCCGAAGAAGAGGTAATGATTTCACCACCCATTTCCAAGTTCCTTTCTTCTTCCACTTCTTCATTATTTGTTATTACAATTATAAAATAATAACTCCAGTATCTTATATATAATATGAGGTTATTATAAATATGGTACAAACATATTCAGTATTCTATCCATCCTTTGAATAACATGTCACCATACGTGCGTACGTACGGCTTACCGTCTCCACGTCGTGGTGTAATTATTATTCAATAAATTATTATTTTGATGGGTATAATAATGATGTGTAACTCATGTAAATAATAAATATGACATGATAATGATTCTTTATATATGATATACCATCCAATTATATATTATTTTAATATCAAAAGAATGATATTGTCGCTCGTGTGTACGTACGGACTACCGTCTCCATGAACGCGATGAGAATCATTCTTCATCGTATCCATTGAAGTATAATTATCATTTGATGATTAATAATATTATCTAAGGACCTGATATCATTCTGGATATGATTATGATACAACCTATCCATGACAAACATGTCTTACATAACAAAACATAAAAAAGAAAATGAGTAAGTTAACACCCGAAACGACGATAATTCTAAAATATTATTAACAAGGAAATGCTAAAAGATCATATATGATATCATATTAATATATATGATTATTGTATAATTTAATAACAATTATTTCACCATTATAAAGGAGGTTAACCTACCCTCAACCAAGTAAAAGTACAAGTTAAGGGTTTATTTCGCAATCTCTTCATTATCCGAGGTTGTTTATACGTAATAATCTACTGGGATCTCTTTGTCATCCACATCCATGATTCTTAAAAATGAATTTCAAAACATTTTTAATATTTACTAGAATATGGTTTAAAGTCATTTATACCCTTTTTTGACTTTTTATAAGAGGTTTATAAAGGAATCTTTCCGTCGTTTTCCCAACAAGGTGCTTTTTAACCTTTTTGACAAAATTACGGTAAGAATGTTTTTTTCAACTTATACTGCGTGTGTGGCTATTTTCCGCCGTTATAAAATCGTCGAAGCTTACCTTACAAGATTATAAGAATATTTTCAAAGAATGTTTTTTATTTTGTAAATATATGACTCTTAAATGATTTCAAAATAGAAATAGATACTTCTCTAAAAAGATGATTGAATTCATCTATGTCAACATCCTTTGATTGATTTTACGCTTATTTGAAGTTGATTTATTATGAAACAAAACTTCTATATTTTATTGAAGGTTTTGTGATATGTTTGACTGTAGATGTGTTATTTTTATACCATTCATGGTTTATGGATGATGTATTTACATTTCGTATGCTAGTTTTAATACGAATGTTTATGTTATGTTTAAACCTTTTCATATGGGAATGCATTGGACTTAATTTTTGACGGGTGGAGCCAGTTATAGCTGCTCGATGCATTTGTAGGTCTCATGAGACAAACTAGTGTCTTGGAACAAGGCCTTGAAAAAATCTTATTTGTAGTCTTGGCACGAGGCCTTGGCTCTGTGGTCATGATAGTCTGGCATTATGCATTCCATCATTATGAAAGTGGTTATTGATATTGAATGTAATTATTCGATTAGTATAATATCAATGTGAATAAGTAAATGGAATTATTTAATTTTATTTTTTCATATGATGTTGAAGTTCAAATTTGAAAGGCTTTTGTTTTAGTTATACAATGCCTTAAATGTTTATTCTTATTTATGAAAGTTTCTTCTATATTGTTATCCTTACTGGGCATTCGAGCTCACCCCTTTTCTATGTTTTATTTATCACAGGTTGTGAAGAAGTAAATTATGAATGACCTGCAGGGATATTATGAGTGGGTAATAGTGCGGACTATGGACACAATATGCTGTTGTAGTAGTTTTTCACTTCACGATGTAGTGTAAAACATCATGAATATATCTAGTGTTTCTAAGGCTACAAAACCAATCGGTCTTTCGAGATTTGATCTTTCTTGTGATCATGCCAATGTTATTTAATAATGCCCCGACTCTGGGTAACTGGGGTAGGGGCGTTATAGTTGGTATCAGAGGAAGTTTAGTACAAGCCTTGGAAGCTAGAATCATATAATCTCTAATTGGATCACATATACATAATATGGACTTTGAGGATTAGTATAGAAGAACTTTCTATAATTTTGGTATTGTAGAGATTTTGGGAGTTTTCTGAGAAATACATCCTTGTCTGGATACGAGCAGGTAGAGGTGGCTCTGGAATATATGTACCTAGGGGTAAAACCCAAAAACACCACTTTGAGCAAGACTCGAACGGGAATTGGTTCACGACAACGGGCCTTACTGCACTCTTGGTTATGACACTCCCGGGGGATATGCTTATGATAACTCTCTTTTTATTTACAAATCATTATGAAGGGTTTATGAGTATATACTTACTCAAAGAAAACATTTTTTATGATTAGGGATTATATCCATAAATAGTTCAATTTATGTTAAGTGTTTTATAAGTATGGGATTATGTATTTTGATTCATAAACTGATCTAGTTTATGCCATTGTTTAGAAATGGCGCCTAGTGGATGAAATGGAAACCGTATCAATGCACGAACTCCATGTAGGGATTTCCCTCCTGCTCATGATAATTATAGTGGAGCTGCTGATGCAACTGGTGCCGATCAGCAAATTACCATACTGGGACAACTCACCCAGGTTATGAATAATAACCTTACCCATATGGAGCACCCTGATCCGTAGTGTGGAGGATCAATGTTACATCGCTTCATGAGGCAAAAACCACCAACGTTCAATGGGAGTAAAAATACCTTAGTAGTTGAGCAATGGATAAATTCCCTAGGGAAAACATTTCAGGCTTTGGGGAGTAGTGAAAGTGAAAAAGTTATCATGGCATTTTACCACCTCACTGGAGATGCTGATCAATGGTGGTAATTGATTCAAAACACGAAGGAAGATGATAAAGTATCAAATATGTAATGGAGGGAGTTCAAAGATCTGTTTTTAGAAAAATACTTCCTCGTGACCATCGAGCAGATATGGAAAGACAATTTCTGAGTCTGAGACAAAAAGAGGAGGATAATGTCACAAAGTGTGAGGATAACTTTACAAGGTTAGCAAGGTATGCTGGAGATTATATACGTAACCCAAGAAGTAAGATTGTTTGTTTCATTGATGGGTTAAAACCATTTCTCCGTCGATCATTAGTCTCACAATCCTTCTCATCGTTCGAAGACATTGTCTCACGTGCTATCAATACAGAAAAGGAATTCTCTAAGTCTTATAACTTTAATGGAAAGCAAGAGAAGAAGAGATCTGCTGATAAATCTGGGAATGGAAATAAGGGGATGAAGGGAAAGGTTGAATATCCATCCTATGGTAAATGTGGGAAGAAACACCCCGATACTTTCTTGAAGGGAATGGGTTTCTGTTACAAGTGTGGTGAAAAGGGCCACCAAGATTGTGATTGAAAATGGAAGAAGGAAGCTACCAATGTTCAATGCTACAATTTCAGGGAGATGGGACATTTTTCAACTGAATGTCCTAAGAATCAGGAGAACGTACCTCAGAAAAGTCCAAGGGATCAAAGCTAAGCTTTTGCTATCACTACTGCTGAGGTAGAAGCTCCAAAAGACGTGGTGGCAGGTAATTTAATGGTTTCCTCAAGTTTAGAAAATGCATTATTTGATTTTGGATCATCGCATTGCTTCATATCTTCCCAGTTTGCTAAGAAAATTAGATATTTCTAATTTGATTTAACAAGGGAGTTGTTAGTTAAAACTCTTAAGGGAAGTATCATTGCAACAAAGTTTTGTGAATCCATCCCCATTAGAGCACATAAATGTTCTTTATCTGCTGATCTCATCATCATACCTATGATTGAGTTTGATATAATCCTCGGTATGGATTGGCTTTTGGACTATGATGCGAATATTTATTGTAAAAAGAAGGAGGTTTCAATTTTTGATGATGATGATAAAGAACACCTTATCTTTAGAGAAGAATCGTCACCACCTAATTCTTATCTAGATCCACCCCCAGTAGCTCAACTAAATTCAATTATTGGGGAGGAAGAGAATGAAATTACTATGGGTGAGGAAAGGAATGTTCAAATAGAGTATATACCTATTGTGAAAGAATATGTATATGTGTTTCTGGAAGATTTACCTGGACATCCTCTAGAACGAGAAGTTTAGTTTTCCATTGATTTAATTTCTGGATCAAGGCCTATATTGAAGACCCCATATAGAATGGCCACTGAAGAATTAGTTGAACTAAATAAAAAACTAGAGGAATTGAGTAATAATGGATTTATTCACCCTAGTGTTTCTCCATGGGGAGCCCCTGTTCATTTTGTTAAAAAGAAAGATGGATCTACGAGGTTATGTATCGACTATAGGGAGATCAATGCCATAACAATAAAGAACAAGTATCCCCTACCTTGTATTGATGATTTATTTGACCAACTGCATGGAGCTCAATACTTTTCAAAGATTGTTCTTCGATCTGGATACCATCGGTTGTGTGTAAAGAAGGAAGAAATTACGAAGATAGCATTTCGAACCAGGTACGGGCATTACGAGTTTACAGTAATACCATTTGGATTGACTAATGCACCCTCTGTATTCATGGATATGATGAATAGAGTTTTCAAGGAATATCTCGATGAATTTGCGGTGGTATTTATTGATGATATCTTGGTATACTCTAAAACCTACGAAGATCATTAATGTCACATGCACATTATCCTGAAGACTCTAAGAAGACATGAATTATATGGGAAGTTTAGCAAGTGTGAATTCTGGCTTCATGAGATATCTTTTCTTGGCCATATTGTCTCTAAAGATGGAATCTCTGTTTATTCTTCTAAGACCAAGGCAATCCAAGAATGGCCAGCACCAATGAGTATAACTGAGGTACACAGTTTTATTGGTTTGGCAGGTTATTATCGACGTTTCGTCCAGAATTTTGCCCGATTGGAAAACCCATTAACGAAGCTCACACGTAAAGGCGTTAAATTTGTTTGAAAAAAAAAAGATTGTGAAGAATGATTCGAAGAACTGAAGAGAAGACTAGTCAATGCTCCTATATTGACTTTACCATCGGGGAATGATGGGTTCGTTATTTATAGTGATGCATCGAAGAAAGGACTTGGTTGTGTCCTTATACAGAATAATAGGGTTATTGCCTATGCATCACGACAGTTGAAAATTCATGAGCAAAACTATGCTACTCATGATCTTGAGTTAGTAGCTATGATCTTTTCTTTGAAGATATGGAGGCACTACCTCTATGGTGAAAACTGTGAGATTTATACTGATCACAAGAGTTTGATGTGTATTTTCTCACAAAAAGAACTCAACATGAGGCAAAGGAGATGGCTTGAATTACTCAAGGATTATGATTGTACGATACACTACCACCCGGGGAAAGTAAACAAGGTGGTAGATGTTTGAACAGAAAAGATCATGGAGTTTTGAACAATATGAGAATTGAAAGGGATCCAATTTTCAAGGATCTAGTGAAGATGGACATGGGAATAACCAGGGAAGGTGACACATCAATTCTTTTTCAAATGGTTGACAAACCATCTTTACTAGAAAGGATTAAGAGTTCTCAGACCGATGATGAAGAATTTCAAAAGAATATTAAAGCTTTGAATGATGGGAGATTGAGAGACTTTGTGTATGAAGATGGAATTTTGAAATTCGGGAAGAGACTTTGTGTTCCCGATATACTTGATCTAAAAAGGGAATTGCTGGATGATGCTCATAGTTCCAATTTCTCAATACACCCTGGGAGCACCAAAATGTATAGAGATTTGAAGGAACATTTTTGGTGGGACAACCAGAAGAGGGAGATTGCTGATTTTGTGTCAAGATGTATGGTTTGTCAATAAGTGAAAGCTGGAAGGCAACATCCTGGAAGAGTCATGCAACCTCTTCCCATACCGGAGTGGAAATGGGAAAATATTACGATGGACTTTGTCATGGGGCTACCAAAGACTCCTTGAAGGAACGATGAAATATGGGTCATTGTTGATCGTCTTACCAAGTCAGCACATTTTATTGCTATAAGAGAAGATCTACCGCTAGAACGTCTAGCAAGACTATATATTAATGAAGTTGTGAGACTTCATGGAGTACCCGTATCGATTGTTTCTGATCGTGATCCCCGTTTTACTTTACGATTCTAGAAAAGTCTTCAGAAAGCCTTGGATACTAAAGTTCATTTGAGCACTTCCTACCACCCTCAAATAGATGGACAATCAGAACGAACTATTCAAACCTTAGAAGGCATGTTGAGATCATGCTCACATGACTTTCATGGTATGTAGGATCAACATTTACCTCTGTTAGAATTTTCCTATAATAATAGATTCTATTCGAGTATTCAGATGGCACCATATGAAGCGTTATACGTAAAGAGATGTCTCACACCAACTTGTTGGGATGTCGTTGGTGAAAGAAAACTTGTAGGCCCATAACTAGTGGAGGAAATGATGGAAAAGGTGAAGGTAATCAAAAATCACATCAAAGCAGCTCAAAGTAGTCAGAAGAGCTATGCCGATAATCGAAGGAAGGATTTGGAATTTCAAGTCGGTGATCATGTTTTCCTGAAGGTATCTCCATGGAAGGGAGTCATACGTTTTGGTAAGAAAGGTAAATTGAGTCCCAGGTACATCGGACCTTTTGAAATTCTAGAACGAATTGGGGTTGTAACTTACCGATTGGCAATGCCACCAAGTCTCTCCAAAGTTCACGATGTGTTCCACGTATCTCTATTGAGGAAATACATGCCTGAACCAACGCATGTACTCACCTATGAGGAATTAGAACTGGAACCTGATCTATCTTATTGCGAAGATCCCGTCAAGATTCTTGATACAAGAGAACAAGTACTGAGAAACCGGACGACGCGTCTAGTAAAAGTCTTGTGGAGAAACCATAAGATGGAAGAGGCAACGTGGGAACCTGAGGAACTTATGATGAAGAACCACCCAAGTCATTTCATGCAGTAGTATTCAAGAAATTTCGAGGATGAAATTATTTGAAGGAGGGGAGAATGTGACACCCCAAACATCTACGGTACGTTTCCCTTTGAATAATGTTATATCGAGTGTTGTACGCAACATTAAGTTCTAACACACACCACAACCGATCAAAATAGCCGTTATGAATAGTTATAACTACTTTTTGAAATTATATATATTTTATATTTCAAAATGGACTTAATTTTTGGATTCAGAATATCGAAATTTTCCTAAGTTGAATTTTTTGTATTTTTCTGAGAACTTCCAATTTTTATGAATAGTGAAAAATACTTAAAAAGAACATTTTTAATCAAAATAATTTATAGTGATAAACTATATTATTTAGTGGTTTTAAAGTATAATTATAATATATTTTTACCGTTTTATCCAATGGTGGTCATTATAATTAATTTCACTTTGAGATTAGACATAAACAATTGACAATCTTTTGATATATATTGTTTCTTAAAAACACGCTATTTGTTCTGACAACGGGAATTAATTATAAAATTAATTAATGAAACTTTTATATTTGGAATTTTTTAAAATAGACATCATTTTTGAATTTAGAATATCAATTATAGCTTAGGGTGAAATTTTGGCATTGTTCGGAAAAACATCAATTTTTGATGAATAGTGAAACTACTAAGTGGTAGTTAAAAAACTGAATTTTTTCATAAAACTTAATTTTATCGCATTTGTGATTGGAATTTCGAAAATCTGAGAGTCACGGTTAATATCAAGGAGTAAAATGTGGTTCAATGAGATGAAAATAATTTTTGGTGAACATTATCTTTTTACTTTTATTTACCACGATTAAAAGTAAATAGGGTAATTAAGGGTAAAAATGATATTAATATTACCCTAACACATGTCCTAATTCTATTGGACAAGTGTATATCGACCAAAAATAACCTTAGGAATACAATATTATCATTTAGGTCCACTTGGATTAGATTAGGACATTTATTATTATTTAATTCAAAGAAGAGTTAAAAGAGTTAAAATCAAAGTTTATTTACTAAAACATTTTTAATATAGGGTTATACATAAGCTAAATTCTACTGTAAATATTCATTAGAAAGCTAAAAAGATTTCATACATAATTATATTTTATTTATAATTTTTAGATGTTAAATAATTTATTTATGTCACAATGATAATGCAGTAATTACCATAATAGTGAAAAATTAAAATAATAGATATTATAAATACCCAAATAAAAATAATTTGAGACTTTTAATGAATTAAAATAATTTTCTAGGATAATATGACATATTAGGATTGATTTAATTGACATTGTTCGAAGTAATCATTCTGTTATGATCTTCACAAAAATCAATTATTGAATAGTTTCAAAATTGACAAAAAGAGTTTTTAAAAAAAATATTATATTATTAATTGATATTAAATTCCTAAAAATCTAAGGATATCCCAAAAGACTGATATAATTCTAGTTGTATCATTAATGGACCACTTGGGGGTCTCTTGGATGTATATAGTAAGTTTATTAGCCATATAATATAAAAATACAAAGAGACATTGTAAAAGTGAAACTAATTAACTAAGAGTTAATACTTAATGATAAGGTTAATATAGTAACCCAAACCTGTCTAAATTCTATTGGTATAGTGGTTTGAGAACTAACCCCACCTTAACCTTTAAATAATCCACTTTGGAGCCATTAGAAACCGAGTATGAATTTATTATTAAATAATATTTCTAGCTTTTCCAAAGGTGCCCCTCACCCCTCTTATAAAAGGGCACTCTCCCTTCTCGTTAACTCACAATTTCAAAGCCTTTTGGCTCGTCCTAACTCTACCCAAATACTCTATAAACTTCCCTCAATTCATCCTAGAGGGATTCCTTTAGTCAGAAAGCCACCCTAAGATCCCTTTTGATCAAATCAAAATGAATAACTTGAAGAAGAGGTAATGATTTCACCACCATTTTCCAAGTTCCTTTCTACTTCACTTATTCCTTCATTGTTATTGCCATTCTAAAATAATAACTCCAGTATCTTATATATACTGTGATGTTATTATAAATATTGTACAACCATATTCAGTATTCTATCCATCCTTTGAATAACATGTCACCATACGTGCGTACGTACGGCTTACCGTCTCCACGTCGTGGTGTAATTGTTATTCAATAAATTATTATTTGGATGGGTATAATAATGATGTGTAACTCATGTAAACAATAGATATAACATGATAATGATTCTGTATATATGATATACCATCCAATTATATATTATTTTAATGTCAAAAAATGATATTGTCGCTCGTGCGTACGTACGGACTACCGTCTCCACGAACGCGATGAGATTCATTCTCCATCGTATCTATTCAAGTATAATTCTAATCTGATGATTAATAATAGTATCTAAGGACCTGATATCATTATGTATATGATTAAGATACAACCTATCCATGACAAACATGGCTTACATAACAAAACATATAAAAGAAAATGAGTAAGTTAACACCTGAAACGACGATAATTCTAAAATATTATTAACAAGGCAATGTTAAAAGATCATTTATGATATCATATTAATATATATGATTCTTGTATAATTTAATAACAATTATTTCACCATTATACAGGAGGTTAACCTACCCTCAACCAAGGAAAAGTACAAGGTAATGGTTTATTTCGCAATCTCTTCATTATCCGAGGTTGTTTATACGTAATAATCTACTGGGATCTCTTTATCATCCACATCCATGTTTCTTAAAAATGAATTTCAAAACATTTTTACTATTTACTAGAATATGGGTTAATGTCATTTATACCCTTTTTTGACTTTTTATAAGAGGTTTATAAAGGAATATTTCCGTCTTTTTCCAAACAAGGTGCTTTTTAACCTTCTCGACAAAATTAAGGTAAGAATGTTTTTTTAACTTATACAGAGGGTGTGGCTATTTTCCGCCGTTATAAAATCGTTGAAGCTTCCATTCCAAACTTATAAGAATATTTTCAAATAAAATGTTTTATTTTATAAATATATGACTCTTAAATTATTTCAAAATAGAAATAGATACTTCTCTAAAAAGAGTTTTGATTTCATCTTTGTCAACATCATTTGATGGATTTTACGTTTATTTGAAGTTGATTTGTTATGAAACAAAACTTATATATTGTATTGAAGGTTTTTTGATATGTTTGACTATGGATGTGTTATTTTTATACCATTCATGGTTTACGGATGAAGTATTTACATTTCATATGCTAGTTTTAATACAAATGTTTATGTTATGGTTAAACCTTTTCATATGGGAATGCATTGGACTTAATATGTGACTGGTGGAGCCCGCTATAGCTCCTCGATGCATCGGTAGGTCTCATGAGACAAACTAGTGTCTTGGCACAAGGCCTTGAAAAAATATTATTTGTAGTCTTGGCACGAGGCCTTGGCTATGTGGTTATGATAGTCTGGCATTATGCATTCCATCATTATGAAAGTGGTTATTGATATTGCATGTGATTATTCTATTAGTAGAATATCCATGTGAATATGTAAATACAATTATTTCATTTTATTTTGCCATACTATGTTGACGTTCAAGTTTAAAAGGATTTTATTTTAGTTACACACTGCCTTAAATGTTTATTCTTATTTACGAAAGTTTCTGCTATATTGTTATCCTTACTGGGCATTTAAGCTCACCCCTTTTCTATGTTTTATTTTTCCCAAGATGTGAAGAAGTAAATTATGAATGACCTGCAGGGATATTATGAGGGGATAATAGTGTGGAATATGGATACAATATGTTGTTGTAGTAGTTTTTCACTTCATGATGTAATGTAAAACTTTTTAAATATATCTAGTGTTTCCAATTCTACTAAACCAATCGGTCTTTCAAGATTTGATCTTTCTTGTGATAATGCTGATGTTATGTAATAATGCACCGACTCTGGGTAACTGGGGTCATGGCATTATAATTAAAATATTCAGAGTGTTTTTATGGTCCTTTATAATTGTAATAAAATAATATTATACATTAAAAATAAATATTTTAATAAAAAGACAATTTTTTTCAAGTTCCCTATATAGAATTTATAAAATCCTTTTTCAAAAATTATAATTTTATAATTCTTACTGTATATTCATACTATATATAATTTTATCCAAAAAACAATTGTCTTATAAAATAATAAAAAATTAACCATTGGTTAATTTTTTCATAATAATTTTAAAAGTGATATTTATTTTTTCAAAATTATTTTATCAATATTATAATTTCCACTTTTTAATAAAAATATTCTATATCAAAAAATAAATAAAGAGTTTTATGTCATAATAAACTTTCTAACACATATAAAAATTTCCAAATAAATTATAAAATTATATTATCAGTTATATTTAAATGAAAATTGATTTATAAGATTATTTCATGAAAATAATTTTTATTTAAAATTATGGAATTTTTCATAGATGAATATTGAAATTTTATCTTTTTTACAAATAAAATTATATTTTATTTTTTATTCAAAAATATATTTATTGTATTATTATTATGCTCATTTGTATTTTATTGAAAGAAAAATTATTGAAAATGAGAATAAAGAAATCCCTATTTCAATTCTAAAAAAATTCACACCATTCTAATATAAAGATCTAGTTACATTATTTTTTAATTTATTTATTTATATTCAAAGGTGAAGAAAGAAACAAGGAAGCAACAAAGAGATAAATAACGTAGTGGAGAAAATAGTGTAACCTAAAAGAATCCCCTATAATAAGATTAATCCCCTCAGGATTCAAAAGGTTCATGTTTTAAAATCAAGAAACTCTAGAGCCTTGAGCTGTAATAGACACAAGATGATCATACAATTTATTTCCCTCATACCATGTGTGTCTCAATAGAGTGTCATTGGAGAGATGTTCGTGGTAATTTCTAATGGTGTTGTTGATAGGACAGGGTATAGAACCAGTTCCATGAAGCGAGTTGAAGAGGATCAAATAATATTGTTTCAGAATATAAAATAGTGATTCCCCCAGTTGAAAAAGGGTGATACCAGAGATCAAGGAAAGGTTCTATTCTTCTAAAGAAGTACCAAAACCAATGTGAGAAGTAAATTCCAAAATGACAGAGCCCCTAGAGTCACAGACCCCCCTCCTCATTTTCTGGGTCCCACGATGCATGAAACTTCTGTATTAAGTTTCAATCCCATGTGTAGAGGTTAGCAACGAACTCAATGGATTCATTAGGTGAAGTATGAATGAATGACCGGAATAGAAATTTTTAGGGGTGGGATATAAGGGGATTACCATCACATATCACTGATCCTAAATAGGTCAAGAACGAGACATCTTGTTCTAGAAAATATTTCCATCCTGGTAGATTTGGTTCCCTCTTGGCTTGATTTGTTTCTAGTCTGTCAAAGACACAAACTACTAGCAGTCAGGATAGTATTCCTATCTAGCTACACCGCACCCTCGTTACCCATTCCATGAATGTAGCAGACAATGAAAGAGGCATCAATTGGTGGTTGAGAGTAGAAGGCAGTTAACTCTCCAATGACGGACCATAACTCGCGTTTCCATTCACCCTCTAAGAAAGGTTGGTCAACTCTCTCCTCTTAATGGTTTTTGTAGTAGGATATTCGAGATACCAGGTAAATGCCATATTTTTTGATATTCTCATATGTGGAAACAAAATTATTTTAAAGCCTCCAGCTTAGAATGTTGTGCTTAATGGGGATTTTCATGATCCATAGGATCTAATTACAATAATCTCCTCGTGATTGAAGAAACATGGTACTACGAAAGGCCTTAGTGGAGAAGGTTCCCAATATATAGGTGGCGAACACGCACCAATTCAAATCCATATTAGTATCAAGGAGATGGAAGTCTTATTTTTTATTTTTTTCTAATACTTCCTTGATGAAGTTTGGAAATATTCTTTCCTCCTTGATTGAGATATTTTAGGATGGGAAACCATAAAACCAAGAATCATGCCCACCTAGTTGACATTCAAAAAGGACACATTCCCCTCCCCAATAGTATAGTGTAGGTAAGGACCAAGAGCTGAGAACATGGGGCACAACAACTACATAAAAGAGGACATGTTCCCTTTTTCCGTCATCGATCTACCTACATAACAGATTCACATGGGATAACCTCATAAGGTACAACTTTTGTGGATTTCCAATGGAAAAATTTCATGCAAGCAGAGGACAGTATAAATATGTCTGTGAAAATTGATCTCACCTTTCTAGATAGGATTGACCATCTTCCCACAAGAGACCCAAGTACATTTACCTTCCGCCCAAGCATCCCATATAAAACAATCTAGGATCTTGTCAATATTTTAACTGAATTCATTGGGGACCTCAATATTAGAGATCAGTTGAACGGGGGTTTCCATAAAAGCACTATTAACCAGTACAATCTGACCACCAAATGAGCGGTATATGTTATTTCAATTGAGGAACATGTCTGTTATCTTGCTAATAATGTGATACAAGTCGCATATACGAATCATAATTGATGAAATATGGGTTCCATATCAGTTCATTGAAAAGATTCTACTTTTCATGTCAATGAGGTTACATATAGGGGCAGCCCAACTGGGAGCACATCTTCTTGAAATGAATAGATTTCTTTTGGACATTTTGACTACCCTCCCACTCAAATGAAAGTACCCATCCAGCACCAATATGAGGCCAATAATTGACCTCCTATTGGAATTCAATAAAATGAAGGTATCTCCTGAAAACATAGAAGGGATATGGAGGTAATAATCCACTTTCTTCAATACAAGAGAAACACTCCATTGCTCATTCTTTTGTGAACGAGGAAGATAAGAATATACTAGGTGAGGATAAAGAGTCTTTTAGAAATGGGGTCTCCCTACCTTAATCCACTGAACACCTTGAAGAATCACTGACACATTTATATAAAATTCACTTCCAGCCAAGGGGAGATAAAGAATAAAAAAATGCGGTCAGTAAACCAGGGATGGAACCGAATACTTCATTAAACCTTGTTGATGAAGCACTATTCCAATTGATCATATGCCTTGTTCATATCCAACATAATATCCTTGTTAAATACACGATCCTTGGTGTTGAAATCTCTTACGATCTCTTGATCTTGTGAAATCTATCCCTAGATTGAGTGGCCCTTCACAAAACCATGTTTGTCCATGGAGATCCAACTTGGTTGATGCATAGGTAAAATTTCATTGAGAATTCTTGTAAGAACTTTTTAGGTGATATTTCACATGATAAATAGATGATATTGAGTAATGGAGAAGGGGTTCTTGATCATGGGAAGGAGGACCAGTGACGTATCATAAGAAACTATCAGTAGGCTACCTCCCCAGAAAAAATCATGGATGGCCTCTGAAAATTCACACATAACCACATCCTAGGAGTGAATGTATAATAGACCTAGGAATCTATCCACCTTGGGAACACTGTCAGTTTTGAGGTTCATGACTGCCTAATGAATTTCTTCATCTTCTAGGATATCCCCAATCGACTCATTGTCCAAGAAAGAGACATGATTCGAATGTTCTTACATGAAATTTGAATCAAATCCTGGGTATCCTTCGGGAATGAATAAGTTCGGTCTAGCAAGAATGTCCTTCAATAAGGAGTGTGAGATACTTCCCAACACATTCCTATCATTCAAATAAAACATATCCTCCATAAGAATGCTGGGTTGCACCATGTGCTTCTTATCCGTGATGAACGCATGGAAGTATGTTGTGTTCATGTCACCCTCATCAGTTCATCTGATTCTCAAGGAATCATTTTCAGTTTTTTCTTAATGCAGGATCATGTTAGATAAGATATCCTTATTCATGGATAGTTCCTCACACAGCTAGTCATCCGAGACCTCCTCAATGTTTTCTTTGTTCATCTCAACCTATTTTGTGGCTACATCATTATCTTTATCACTCAGTTTAACTATTCTATCCCAATATTGAAGCTTGATTCTATGCTCCCTAAGTTTCTTGTGAAATGAAATCCACATACTCCCCTGAATTGGATCCCTCCATGAGTCAAAAAAATTTCTGATAACTGTGACAACATGTCCAGTGTTGGTAGAATATGAATGTTGTCTTGTCATTCCTGGCTGGAAGAAAGCATGACAAGGATAGGGGAGTGGTCTGATATTCCACACACTATATGGATGACTTTGATACTGGGAAATGTGGATACACCCTAATATTGACAATGGTCTAGGTGTCTCCATCAGTGGAAATCCCCACACTGGTTGTTGCACGAGTTTAACTAATCACCAGTGTACCCTAGGTCCATCAAACCTTTTCCTGCCATGAAGCAAGTGAAATCCATGCAAGATTTCTTAGGTAAGGGACCCATTCCTTTCTAATCCTCTTGGTATAAAATAAAAATTAAATACCCTCCAACTATCCTGGGGTAGCAACTGGGATCAAATATATTGAGTTTGTTCCAAAATATCTCTCTCTTTTGAGTGTCACAGCTCCCATAGACAAAGCATGTCAAGAAGGATCCTCTATCATGGGTAACCATGGTGGTAATGTGTTGGTTTCCTAACTAAATTAGGTCCACCAATTTTTTCTGATTCCAAAAAAAAATCCATATGTGATGGTTGGAGTGATCTTCATTCATGGAACTATGAATCTTCACTCTTCTAGAGAATTCACTAATTCTATAAAGATTCTTCTTATGCTCGAGGATGGTGATGAGAGTGGACTTGTGCTTACAGACTTTAAAGGGGGGGGGGGAATTAATTTTCAATTGGACTCCAAGGCCACATGAATTACATATAATGATGGGAATCATTGAATAAATAATTCCATGAAATTGGCCTTGGGACTCTTAGCCTTCATGGAAGAGAAGGGTGATCCCTCCCTTATCTTTTTTTCTTGACATCTGGTGTACATGCATGCAATGTTGGATGGGGTCAAAGTTTTAGGGGTGTCAAACATTATGGGTTGAATGGACACCACACTCTTTACAAATAAGGGGGGCTAAGGTGAAGGTTCTTGCCTTCCCTCTTTGCAAATAAAAATACAAGATTTATATTTATGGGGGGATTATCAGGGGATTTTAGTATGGGGTTTGTCTGGAGGGGCTGGTTTAAAATAAGGGACCATAGTATCAATCATTAATTAGATGAAGGTACTATAGGACAGATCTGTGGATAACTGTGGTAGGGGTAAAAGTGGAGGGGGCTTTAGAGGAATTCCTAGTATGCACCTAAGAGAACCAACATCGGGGGACAACATGAGCTTGAGGAATAAAGAATCAGAAGGCCCAACTTAGGCAGAATTCGTGTTGTATTGAAAGGGAACCAAGGTAACATCTGAAACTGCATTAGAAGTAGGGAGGACCAGCTAGGGAGATGATATAGGATCGATAATAGGGGAGTCTTATGGTGGAAAATATATTTCTTCACCTGGAGGAAATGCCTGATATCCTTCTGGTAGGATGGGAGTTTATTTATGCACCTCTTTAATAGGTACCACCTAAGAAGGGTGATGCTGACCTCCTTGATGATATTTCCGAGAAACCTACAAGGAATGGCCCTATAGAATAAAAACCAAGCAGCATATCAGGAAGAAATGATAGTGGATGTCGTGTGACCAGCTTAAAGAGTCATTCACCCAAAGATAGATTCTATCCAAGTGAGGATGCGAGATATCCAGTTCCACAGAAATGTTAGCCTTTGAATCATCTAAATAGATTCAGGTCCATTCATCTGAGCATAAAAATCTACCTAGGGAGTCACCAATAACTTATAGAAGGTCAATGTTCTAAAAGGCCAACGAGATTCCCAAGAGAAAGACCTACACCACCCCCAAGGATCTCTCCTCCGCCTTATAAACTTCCATCAAACAACGGGCTAGGTTAATGAACCACCTCCCCAAGGATTGAGGGGCACTGTACCATACCTAGATGAAGTTGGCTTCCGAACCAAGAAAATGGAAGAAAAAATTTTGGTGGATATAAGATATCTTTTCTAAAGAGTACAAGACCCAATAACCTATAAATCACTGAATGATAGAGATTGAGGGTTTATCCAAACCAGAATACACAACCAGGGTCCACTTGAGGCATGTCTCCACTTCCTTAAAGTCTTATGTCATATCTTCCCCTGAAAGGTATGAATATACTTCAATAAATGAGACATATCATGGATCATAAGTGTAAAAATGATGTTCTTCCACCAAAAAAAGAGGGAGGTCTAGAAGAATAATCTCCATGATAATTGTTATTCATATATTAGGTCCTTAATATGGACTTCATTCATGTGATATTAGTGAAAGTTTAAGAATCACTTTAGTCAGAAATAGTACACCTTATTAATTAAATCATAAATTTTTTCCACGGGTCCCAATATTATAAACTTTTGTAGAGAGAAGAGGAATCATTTTTGAACAACATTTATAAAGACACCTAATCCATATTCATTGGGTAGGAGGTCCCAATTTTAGAAAACATTCATGGAAATAGATCTGGACATATGATTTCCACACAACTTCATTATATTTTCATGTCCACCATCAATTTAAAAAGTTATTGGATTGTAGGAGGGTGTTATGTTTACGAAGATATATTGTACAATTAGAGTTATATTATATATAATCATGGAATTTTGGTCTAATATCCATGTGGTTGTGGGAAGTGGAGATATGAGTATTCATCCCTTTTGAGTTTTTGTTCTACATTGTGAACATTTCTCTTTTGAATAATTATGAAAATTGTTTACTTAATTGAAGGAGGTATCTCTAATTATTTATTTCACTTTACTCTATATTTTTCAAAAAACATTATCATCTTATAACTATAAAAATACTTTTTTTTTTGTTAAACTATCATTGGGTGTGGTCTCCCATTGAGAACAACATGTTCAATTACATTTGATTTCTTGGTGGTCTTTGGGTAACTTAATAACATTTATAAGAGAATAAACACCCATTATTGAGGTAGAATTATTCTTTTTGGTCAATATAGATGTGTATTCCCAGAGGTCTTTCTGTATAAATTAAATAACCCAATTGGAAATCAATTGTTGGAAATAATAAAGGGAGTGTCTAAGGGTCAAATTTTGTGCAATAATTCCTTCTTTAGTTTGTTTTATTCATTATGGGTTTCATATGATTTATAAAATCTAGTTTTAACATTAGTTGTAATCTAATTTATATTAATTATACTTATTTATCAGAATTGAAATCCCAAATTTTATTTTTATTATTAAATGTTTTAAAAAGTGATATTTTAAGAAAATTGATTTCATGCTCTCTATGATACAACCCCATAGTATCTACAGTACTTCGTTTATAAGGAGAGAAATATTTATTGGAGTATCCATAAATAAACCCAAGATTAAATTTTTTCATTTTGGGGAGGTTAACTATGTTTTTTTTTGAATTTTTACGATCTTAGAAACTAATTTTTATTCTTTAAAAAACAAAAAAAAGTATATTCATAGAAAAAACTCATATAGTTGGCCTAATTATCAAAAAATGAGGATTCTAGTCATGAGTAATTTCTAAAAAATCATCTCCAAAAAAATTATTTTCAAATGCAATAAATGGATTTGGAGCATCACCATAGGGATTCCATGATTAAAGAATAAACAAAAAGTTGGATCTTCATTCCAATTATTTCAAATAATTAGCCGAACTGAAATCTCAAAAATATTCTCAAGAAATGTAAAATCATATCCCACAAAATTTTGATGTTGATGAATCTTTTTTTACATGATTTTAATACTGAATTAAAATCTCCTTATTCAAATTTTATAGAAGAAATCATTACTGATTCCACAGTTGATGTGTCTTTTGGAAATAAAATATTTTGGGAAAACAATTGGGATGAATTTTTTGAAAATGAAATTTCAAGTGAAGGTAATATTTTTGAAATTAAAAATTCAGAAACATTGTATGAATATTTGGCTAAAGAGGAAGGTATTCTTAAGACATTCATTTTTAAAGAGAATTGTTAGGAACTTGATTTTATTCTTACATTCATTACAATGTATTCTGACTCCCAAATATATCATTAACCTATCATTCAATTTGGAGATGTCTAAAATTTTGATCCAACGTTTACAGAATAATTTTATAGTAAATTTATAACTACTTCTCCCTATTAATATTTAAATTACATTACTTTTGATTGGACTAATGTTTTAAATGAAGAGGATCTCATGATTAAAATTGAAGGAACAATTATATACCAATTTGAGTATACTAGTACCCATGAAAATGGTTGAAATGAGCTGATTGTGAATGATGAAATATTTTTTTACGATGAAATTGATGATAAAACACATATTGGTATTAAACATCAATATGTAGTGGAGGTAGTGTTTTATTATAATGTCATAGTATGTTTCCAATACATTTTCTTACCTCTTCTACTGTGTCAGAAGAACATCACATTCATTGAATGTAACCTGAATAAATCTATGTTTGGGAGCATCTACATGTTCTTTATGCCAAAGAAGATTAGAGATATTTCATTTTTTTGGTTCTTGAGGAATAAACTACACCCACCATTAGATTGTAGATAATTGGGTGGAATATCCTGACTAGGGGAATTGAATTCCTAGAACCCACATGGGGGGTCATACCAAGCCTCTTTTCCCATATATTTTTTTATTAAATTTCATTCAATAAAATTTTAATGATTTTTTCTTGTAGGTTTCTAGGATTCATCAACAAGGAGGATAGGTCAAGGCCGTTATTGCTCAATAAAAACCAGGTTGTGTGTTTCCTCTATAATTTTTTTCACCGTGTCTTATCAACTTTATTTTTTCTTAGCAATTTGAACTACTATATGTAATGAAGAAATTTTAAAAAATATGTGTGGGGTTGGAAATTGTTTGTTATATTAGTATTTTTTGTTTTTTCTCTTCAAATTTTTTTATTTTATTCATAACTTTAGATTGTAGAAAACATGTGACCTTCAAAGTAATATCTTTTCTGAATAAAAAAAATTAATGGAAGGGACCAAATTTATTTATGGAACTGGACCTAAATAATTATTAAAATGTATTTTTTCATGGATTTAAAATGCAAAAATTCCTGAAATGTTCATTGAATCATGAATTGCATGTCATGTATGTTGTCCAATAGAGAAAATCAATTGTCTGTGAAAATTAGGAAATAATTTTTCATTATTTCGCATTCACCCCCTTCTTTAGTGAACCAAGTAATGCTTGTTTTAACCAAAACATTCATTTTTCTATCAAAACTAGTGAGCTTTAAATAATTTTTATTCAATATGAATGATGAAGTTATTTTGTGATTAAATTCCTCCATGTAATTTAATTACATTTTATTCTATCCTTACTTGAAAATTTAATCTTGGTAAAACCATTAGTAGCCTTGTAAACTAGATTAAATGGCCACACTAAAAGCCTATTTCCTTATCCATCCTTCTCTTGAAGTACATTTCATTTTTATGTAATTATAATGTGTGTGGGAGATGACCTATGGTAAAAGATCATTGAGTGCTGATTTGGGTGGAAATTAATATTTTTAAGTGATTTCATCGATGAAGAAATTACATAAATAAAAGATGTGACCATCTAGAGAATTCATGGAAAAGGGAGTTGTTCCTTTCTAGAGCTCAGAAAAAATAATGTTGGACTGTCTGTATATTAAGAACACTGATGTTTTCATATGAAATTGGAATGAAATTTCTATTGAATCATTCCTTTTTGGGGTAGTCAACAATGATATTATGATGTTGTTTTACAACTGAATTTATTCCATTATTCAATATCATAAGGTTATGTGTATGTGAAAATTGAAATCATTAAATTTTGCTTCAACAAAGATCCAAGCCATCTATTTCTATGTTAGAATTTTTCCCATTTGAAAACACAACAACCATAAAACCTCAAAATAACCCTTTATCAATCCTCATTATAGATATAATTCATTGACTCAATTGGGTGGAGATTTATAAATTTTTCAATCCTATGGAGACCCATTCATTTATTTGTATGAGAAAATATATATTCATAATTAAAATCATATGTTGAGAGAGAAAAAAGTGAGGTAGGAATAATTATGCATGGAAGAATGAATGAGATGGGAATGTAATGATTAAAAATAATGACGAATTTGGACTTTATGCTGGTGAATATGCACGATTTTTTCAGTGACTTGGTTTTGATCTCGTGACTTTCATTGACATGTCTTTTGAATTTTCATTGGAAATTTATTTTTTGATTTCACATGCCCAAGAGTCCTAGTGTTAATCATGGAAGAATTCATAGATATGAAATTGGAAATATTTTTCAGTTTTATTTAAATAAATATATCCCCACCAGTGTATAATTATAAGATAAAATTTATCATTTTTGTAATTTGGAGGTGTTTTGATCTAAATTATGAAAATTCCCGAAGTCTTAAATTTTAACATTTTTTCACAAGTTGTTTTGTTTTGTTTTGGGAATATCATTTGCAATGTTGATCAACTAGTTGAAATATTTTTTTTCATATAAAACCTTTCTCATGGAATTCATATTTTCTAACATGACTATGTTTTGAATTTGTTATTTGGAGGCCCAAAAAATTAATCCATATTGGAAAATTATTTTCAAAACAAAATTGAATATCCTTAAACAAATGACTTATAACTCAGAAAAAAGGTTCCCAAACAAGATGATTCTCCCAATTAAATATATAGTAATCAATAAAGAATATACATGATAAATTTCATGCTTAAAATAGTTCATTATGATTGTCTTTTTTAGTATTAAATTAGAGGAAGTTAAATATTCCCTTTGGATAGAACTAGTTCACCTTAGAAATTAAATAACAAATTTTTATCAACTTGCCCAAATATTTTTAGATTTCATAGAGAGACATAGTAATATCATTAGAAATATATTTATGAATAATCCTAAGATAGATTCATCCAAAAGGATTTCCGAATTAGGGAAAATTATCTGGGAAATAGATCTAAAAATAAGATTACCACCCCCTTTCTCTTTATATATTCATCTTAAACATCATTTAAATGTATGGTTGAATTAAAGGATGGTGATGTGTTTATGAATATATAATAGATAAGTGGAATTATATATAATATAATAAAGTAATTATTTACTAGGCTCTAAGTGGTGGTTGGCAGCAGAAATCTAAGGATTCATCCCTTTTGATATTCTGTTCTTCATTGTGAAAATTTCTATTTTGATTATTCTAGAAATCATTTGCTTGATTGTAGGAAGTATATTTAATTTTTTTTACATTTTTCTATATTTTTGTATATTTTTCATCACATAGATTATATAATTTTTTTTCTCATTTATTAAATATATTTGGATGATGCCACCCCATTGAGCACACCAAGTTCAATTATGTTTTATTGATCAAGGTATTTATGTATAAAATCGCTTTAATAAGAGGATAAACACCCACAATTAAGGTCTTATTATGCGTTTTCATAAATATAGGGTATGAAATTTTGGTCTTGAGGTATATATTGTATAATTAAATTGGAAATAAATTTTTGGAAATGAAAAAGGGAGTGTCTGAGGGTCAATGTTTGTACATCAGTTCCTTATTTAGACTATTTTCTTCAGTCTAGATTTCTTATGATTTCTAATGTGTAATGGTTAAATTAGTTATAATTTTATTTCCATTAATTTAACTTTTTTTAACTCATTTTTAATCCCCAATATTAGTTTTAAAATTAACAAAAAAATTACAAAGTGACACTTTGAAAACTTATCCTACAACCCACTCTTGAGACAACACTATGGTCTCATATATACCACCTTTTTAGGGAAATTATTGTCTATAGTATCATGAAAAAACCCAAGAATTAATTTTTAACCAATTTTGGGGAAGTTTCCTTTTTTTTAATTTTTAGGATTTTAACAAATAATTTAGAGTCTTAAAAAACTAAAAAAAAATTGATTTTTACGGTTATAACTCCTATACTTGGACTGATTATCATCATTATGAGGAATCTAGTAATGATTAATTTTTAAAATTTCAACAATAGTTTTTTCCCTAAGATCATAAAAATGATTTGGAGCTTCAACATCGAGTTTCATTATTCATGAATTAAGAAAATAAATGGATATTCTTTTTAATGCATTCAATGAATTGAAAGAACTGAAAGCTCAAAAATATGATCCAAAAATGGAAAATAATATTCCACCCACTATTGATGTTGTTGAAAATTTTTTCATGGAGATAAAAATGATTTGGAATCTCTTTTTAAAATTTTGAGGAAGAAATTTTCATTGACTCCCCAATTTTTGTTTATTTTGGAAATGTAAACTCTTTGGAACAAAATTTAGAATAATTTGTTGAAAATTAAATTTCATGTGAATGTTTTTTTATAAATTTAAAATTCATAACCATTGTATGAATTTTTGTCTAAATATGAATATAAACTAAATCAATTAATTTTTGAAGATAATTTAGAGGAACCAGAGTTGGTACCTATATTCCATAAAATTATTTTTGATACCCAAAGAGAGATGAAACATAAGATTCCATAGGGATATGTCTCAAAATTTATTCCATATTTTCTAGAATATTTTATAATTTAATTTCTTAATGTTTCTCCCTTTATATATTTATATCATATTTATTTTGAGATTGGTAATTTTTCAACATAATAGGATGTCATGTTTGAAATTGAAAAAATAATGTTGTACCCATTTGGGTACATTGGTACACATGTGGAATGTTGTATCGAGGTTATGTCAAGGAGTGAAATTCAACAATGAGTGGATATACTTTCTGAGGATAAATTCATAAGATATTTCCCTAAAATATTTCTCCCCCTCACACTACATCATCGAATCATCAATATAATGGAAGGGAATATGATAAATTATGTTTTCATCATCTTCTACAAGTTTTTTAAGCAAAATAATATTAGAGATATTCCATTTTGGTGGGTTGTGAGGAGGAAGGTACACCCAATTTCATATTATGGGTGATATTCTTGAACTTACTGATTAGGGGTAGCTAATTACTAACAACCACGTGGGAGGTTAGGCTAATTCCCTTTTTACAAATAATTCTTTTTTTTCATTCAGTTCATTCAATAAAATTTTGTTGCAGTTTTTTGTTTTTTATATAGGTTTTTGTGTTTTTTTCATCTAGGAGGATGGATGAAGGGTGATGCAGCTCAATAAAAGCTAGGTTTGTTCTTTCCACTCTACTTTTTTAAGTCATATCTTCTTAATTATCACTTCAAAATTTATACAGATATCTGTAATGAGGATATTGTACAAAATAAGAATTGGGGGAGGAACATTCCTGGTAGATTGATATTTTTGTTTTCTTCTTCTATTTTTTTTGATTTATTTTAAATTTTGGTTTAAAAAACATCTGAGCTTCAAATTTATATGTTTTATGAATTTAAATATTCTTTTCATTGAATGAACAAGCATGATTCATATTGCTGAAATTAAATAATTGTGGAAATATGATTTTTTCTGGAATCAAAATACAAAAATTCATGAATAAACCATTTAATTCTAAATTTAATTCCATGAATGTTGTACGACACAGAAAATCAATTTCCCATATTGATTTTGAACCAATTATTCTTCATATTCACATCCCCCCTTCTTAAGTGATCCAACGAATGATTATTTTAACCAGAATATTCTTTTCATTCTATAAAAACTAGTGATCTTTAAAGAATTTGTGTTCAAAATTGTTAATAAAATTGAATTGTTATTGAAAGACCCATTTTCAGGATAATACTTTTCATTTTATCCTTCCTTTCACATTTGGTCTTTATGAAGCCCTTATTATCCATGTACTAATGATTATTTAGCCTCATTCTAAGCATGTATCCATATGAAACCCATTCTTAAAGTACACTGCATGATTTTCGGAATGCATAAGTGTGGGGGAGCATACTTGTGGTGTGACACATCATTTAGTGAGGCTTTGGGAGGAAATTAATATTTTGAATAGATTTTTTCGATGATGAAATTATTTAACCTAAATTTATTTCCATATTATTTTTTGATAGAAAAAAGAATTGTTCTTTTCTGGAGCTACCATAGAAATAAAGATGTGTATGTCTGGATATTAAAAAAAATAGTAATGTTTAGGAAACAAATTTGACTAGAATTGCAATAGAGTTTATGATGTTGTGGGACATTCATGAAAGGAATTTTTTTTGAGTTAATTTTATTCCATGAACAATGATGAAAATATCATGCTTAATTGAAAACCAAAATAATGGAATTTCAACAATAATGAGCCATGCCATCTCTTTCTACCTCAAAATATTTCATATTGGAAAGACCACCAACATTAAAACCTCAGAACATACCTCTATAAGTCCTCATGATGTTTATAATTTATTGACATAACTTTGTTGAGATTTTATATAACATTTAGTCCTATAGGGACCCTTTCATTTATTTTTATGAGAAAAATCATTTCTCAAAATCAAAATCATGCGTTGAGAGATAAAAAAACAGATGTAGGAATATGTTTTCATGGAGGGATGAATGAAATTATAATGGAATGAATAATTATAATTAGTAATTTTTAATTAATTCTTTTAAATATGGATGATAAGTTGGGTGCCTTGATTTTGAGCTTTTGATTTTTGTTACCATGTGTTTTTAATTTTCTTTGGAAATTTATTTTGAGTGCTAATTTATCTAGGAGCCTAAGTGGTATGTGTGGGGGAATTGACAGATATTACATTTTATATATTTTTTATTTGTATTGAAATGAATATATTCCCACAAATGTGTTATTATGTGGGAAAATTTATCATTTTGGGAATTTTGAGGATTATTCAGCTAAAATGTGAAAATACCAGATTTATGGAATTTTAACAGTTTTCACAAGTTTTTGTTTTTGTTTTCAGAATATATTTTCCTATATAGATACAATATTAGAAATAGTTTTTTTTTCAGAAAACTTTTTCCATGGGATTCATATGTTCAAACTGTAAATGTTCTTAATCAAACATATGGAGGCCCAAAATAAGCACTCAAATTGAAAGATCCATTTTCTGCCAAAATTGAATATCCTCCTATAAATGAGTGATAACTCAGATGAAAGGTGTCCAGATGAGTTGATTCCACCAGGAAAATTGATAAGACTCAATGAAATATCTCCATTATAAATACTAGGATTAAATAATGTTTTTATGATAGACTTTTTGTGCATTAATGTAGATGAATTTTAAGAGTCCCTTCGGAAAAAAAATGTTCACCACAGTAATTAAATCCTAACACTTTCTCAACATGTCCAAATATTCATATATATTGTAGGGAGAAAGAGTGATCATGTTATAACAACATTTTTGAAGACATATATTCCATATTCATCTAGGATTATATCCCAATTTGATAAAATGTTTTAGAGAATAGATTTAGATAGAAGATTTTCACACCCCTTTCTCTTAATATTTCCATCTTCATGTTAATTTTAAGGATAGTTAGATTGATATAGGTTGATGTGTTGATGAAGTTATGATAGATAAGATCAATTATAGTGAATATAATAATGTAATGAAGGTATAAGCTCCATGTGGTGGTGGACAGTAGAGATCTTTTTATTCATCAATTTTGAGTTTGGGTTCTTAGTTGTGAACATTTCTCTTTGGAATTATTCTGGAAATTGTTTTCCTGATTGAAGGTGGTCTATTTCATTATTTCTTTATATTTAATATATATATATATTTCTATATTTTTTTATAATCTTATGACTGTACAATTATTTTCTTATTCTTTAATCGTCTTTGGGTGAGGTCTCCCCATTGAGCATAATATGTTTAATTAGGTTTGATTGTTCAAAAGTCTTTTATTAATTTAATCACATTCTTAAATAGATATAAACCCATTATTGAGGGCTAATAATGGTTTTTGAAAAATTTAGGTGTATACCTTGAGTTCATGAGGTATATGTTGGGTAATTTAATTGGAAATTAATTGTAGTAAATGACCAAGGGGGTGTCTGGGGTTCGATGTTTTTTCACTACTGACTTATTTATTTGCTTTTCATCTGTCTGGTTTTTATATGATTTATAATCTCTCACTAAAGAATAATTTTAATATGTTTGGTAGTAATATAAATTTTATGAACTCATTATAAATCCCCAATTTTAGTTTTAAAAATAACAAAGACAAATTATCAATGTGATAGTTTGAAAATATAGCCTACAACTTCCTCATGAGACAACTATATGGTATGTAATGTACTTCATTTTTAAGTGGAAAATTATTTAATGGTGTTTGATGACAAAAAAACTAGTTTCAACCTTATTACCTTGAAATTCTACCTTAGGGAAAGGTGATTAATTTTGGTACATTCATAGGTTGGCCCAACTAACATCGATCAAGAGGTAATCTATTCTAACGTGAACTTTTCCCATATGCTATTTCACATGAGACTCACTTGTTGGAGCACTTATTGTGAATGGTATTTTTTGAACCCCAACGACACTCCATCCCTCTTGAGACATGATAAACATTCTATAAAATGCATGATTCTCTTGGTTACGGTAATTTACTCTCTCTCATTCATAAATTAATACACTTAATTACCATTAATTTACATTGATTATATTTGTAACATAATACTGGAAACATTACCAATGTTTTTAATGAAAATCGATCATAATGAACATTTTTTATAATTCCCTATGTTCGTAATTCCCAATGCTCAAAACGGACAATGGTAATCATGATATTTCAATTTCTATAAATACCTCATATTTTATTTATTCATATATTAGTTCAAGTTCAATCAATATCATATATTCTTCATTATCAAAATGAATATTAAATTTCTAACATTTTGTTTCATTTTTACAGTGTTGTTCATGAGTTTGATAATCTTAGGAAATTGTGATTACCCAAATTTCTTATTTCAGTTATTTTTTATAGTTTTTCTTTAAGATTTAACGTTTTTTATTTTACATGTTTTAATTAATTACTAAATATAGTAATCTCAATTAATGAAAAAAAGTTAAAAATTCTATTTTTCACTATATTTTTTTACTAAATAAGTCAAAGATATATAAACTAAATGAATATTTTACATATAAATTTATAGATCACTAAAATTTTGACTGTTCCTTATACGATCAACAATATTTTTTTAGTGTTTCCCAATAATTATAACTACATAAAATTTATAAAAATTAAAAAATTTGATTAATTATAGATCCTAATGATTAACTTATTGATGATGGAGGATTATAATTAATACTTTTATTAAAATAATTAGGTAGGGTACTAAAAATTGAGTTTATCTTATGAAGAATAATTTTGTGGTAAATCAATATAGAAAACATCTTTATACAGGAGGCGACATTGAAAATTAGAATTTAGAAAGGGAGATTGTATATTTTTTCAGGTTTCTTCTCAATAGGGACACTAGAGGATATAAAAGTAAAGAAACGTGAAATATATTTCGCACTCTTTTTAAATTTTGAGATGGATTTAATTGATTTTTTATTATTGTAATATAACTCCATGATTTAATGGATATTATTATTATTTTCACAAGTCCCTATTAAGTAAATATAAATTATATTTTTTTATATGATTGATTATAATTATACAAATTTAGAAGAGGATACATAATTTATTAAACATCCAATGTGTATTCTTGGCTAGAGTATAAATAGTTTTTTATTAAAAATATAGCTACTGGTCTAGATATTATGGTATCATTGCTGAAATCAAGAGGATACATTGGAATGATAAGAATAAATTAGATCTCAATAGCAATATTGTTTCACCAAAAACACTTAGTGATACATCTCATAGTATTGAAACCTTATAGTGTGGAGTTTGTAACAATTTTGGGTTTCCATGGTATTCTTTTATTTTAATATTAGTATTTTTTTGATTTTATTTTTTAGTTTATTTTTATGTATTATGGATTTATATAAGTTATTTTGGTGAAAAGTTGAAATTTAATTAGTCTTTTAGGATTAATTGTTGATTTTCAAAAGTCTCTGAGATTCCACTAATGCTTAACATGGATTTGGGGAGATATTAAGATGAACAATATTTCCCAGGACACTACTATAAAACCTATGGTAAGAAATCTAGAATTCAAATACCATAAAAAATCAATTAATATGTTATTGTTATATCATGGGGAGCATTATCACCCCTAAATTCACAAAAAAAGTGCTTCTATTGTTTTGGGGACGTGTTTTCAAATTTTTCATTTAATATTTCTCCACTTTTGTCTAGATACACTGGTGGGTTTTTAGTATCATGAAAGTGTCTTCAACATAATTTTGATATCAAATTTTATATTCTTAACTGTTGTTTCATCTATAAAATTCATTAGAATGATGATACTGGGAAAATTTAATTTATATAGAATTGAGGATTATTTATTTGGTGTAATTATATTATATCTAATTCACATGTTTTTTGTATATATGGTAAATTAAATTATTTTAGAGGAATATATTATAATTAAAAATTTTCTATTATGATTACTTTTGTAAAAGGTTCTATATAGGTTTCCTTAAACATTTTAATTTTTTAATACACCATTAATTGAATGCTTTATTATTTTAATGGGAACAAAAAATAGTAAATAAATAAGTTTTTTTATGATTTTAATTTTCATGAACATGATTAATTAAAGGTATTCATCCATACATAACAATCATCTATTTTATTATGTATTAAAATTTAGATAAAATTACATTCTATTAAAAACATTATATTTATAGTGTTATATATAATGAAGTTTTTTTAAATTTTAAAAAATGTTGTTTTGAATATTCAAGATATTTTAAATAATTTTTAAAGTTAGTTTTTGTTTGATATTTAAGGATCATTGATTTATACAAGGGGTTACGATGATAAATTGTATGTAAAGTTAAAATGTAAATGGGTAGTGATGCAATCACTCTGACATAAATATTTTTAACAATTTCGTAGGATTTTTTATTGTATTTAATGAATTTTCCAATGTGATTTTTTATTTATCTAGAATTTGGGAATTTAAAAAAATGAGATAATATTGTATATAATGAATAAAAAATTAGTTAAAAATGATTAATTTTAGTAATAATTTGTTTGTGTAATTGCACATAAGTGTTTAAATAATTTTTTATATTAAAAAATTTGCATCCCAAGCTAGCCCTCGAAAAGTAATCCTGGAATCCACAGACCCAGTCTAGATGGGCTAGTTTCCCAAGCTAACATACATAGAAGATACATTAAAGGAGCAGGGAGGATATCAGTCCTTGTAGGGAGGATCCCACATAATGGTCATGTCAAGGGTTTTGTGGGTCATACGTGTCAATGCAACCCATATTCTTGTGTGCAAGGTGTCTGTGGTAGCCCATCCCCATAGTAGGAAATGTGCGCCCTTGGCACCACATGATTTCTTATATAAAAGTTCTCACTTGAGTTCAAATTCTATTTGAGATTAAAATAAAAATATGTTTTTCATCACTATGAAAAATGACACCATCCATCCTCTACTCAATTCCCCCAGGCCTCAGACATACACTCATCACCTACTCTACTTCTTCATACAACCTGTTGCCACTCACAATCTCTTATAATCATTCAGAGGTTTCCAAAACCACCATGGGAGATTTTGGGAAATCTATATATTGATGATTGGACTATTATTGAGGAATGGGATCATTATATATTTCCTCTTGCCCCTCAAGTGACCTCAATGAATCTGAACAGATGAGGACAATGGTAGGCATGATAAATGGGAGTTCCATCTATGCCACTATGAAGGAAGGATGGTTTGAGGAGGGATCCTACGAAACATGTGTTAATTTTATACAATGGAATTTTCATATATGGTAGAATATCAGTTTTGGGGAAGTAGGGTTATGGGAATGGAGACAATCATTACATCATACCCATCATGAAGAATCCATCTATAAGGAGAGCTGCACTGATGGTGAATTTCTAATATAACATCACATGTGTGAATATTTATGGCTTTATTCACGTTTTTCAACTTCCCCATTGAGGTTCTTAAATGGGAAGTAATGATTTTTTTAATAATAATTACCTACAAGTGGTTACAAACCAGTTTTTATGTTGCACCTATATGGTATCATATATAAATTGTCATGGTTTTGACGAAATATTTAGAGTATGTGTTGTAGCTATAGATGGATTTTCCCAGATTCAACTCAATATTCTCCTTTCAAAATTGATTTAAGATACATTATATGTTACAACTCTAAACTGCATAATGATTTTACTATGAAATTTGGAACCACTTTATATATCTAGAGATTCAACGCAACCAGTATCTAAAAAATGTAAACATTGACCAAGACAATAAAAGGTATTGTAAATAGGAATGGTGGATAAAGAGGGTATTCTTCCATAAATAAATAATATGGGGATGAAACACTAAAATTTTAATTGGAGGATCCAGATCCGGACTCTTAATGCTCCTAGGATGGAATATTTTATTTTCATCTTCTATAGATTATATTCAATTAAAATCATTCCATTTTTATTAAAATTGGTACATATATTTCTTCCCACTGTTCTCACTACCTCTATCTCTATCATTCTTGCTGTATTATTTTCATTATTTTCATCATGAACTATTTCACTAAGGATCAAGTGATTGAAACAAGGCATAGACTTGGGGGGAGGATGTTGGTCTTTCCATGATTCTAGTTTTTTATTCTTTAGTATTATTTTTTTGTGGATGAGGGTGAAATATTTGAGTGTGATGATTTTCCACCATTACATGTATATTTAGTTCACTTATATCCTTCTATTTAGATATTTTTCCTCCCAATCATTGAAAGAGAGATCTTCATGTGATGGAGTTTATCTATTTAATTGATGAAATGAAAAATGACAGAGCTAAGACTTATAAGATGTCAAACACTCGATTGAGGTGTGTCCTCGACCTTGATAATAATATGAGGTGAAATTTAGTTTTCTTGGAATTAAATATTTAACAACCAAAAATAGAAGGCTTGTAGTTCAATAGTGATATTTCAAAATTAAGTTATCGAACTGAATTTTAAAAAACCAAAATTAATAATGAAGGACCCCAAAACCAAACCTATGGCTATTTACATCCTTTTTAATCTCATTTTCATTTCCTGATAGTTTATAATTTTTGTTGTTTTATGGAAATTAAAAAATTCAAGTTTTTTAGTTTAATATAATTACTAAGTGAGTAAATATGATGATACTCAAAAGAGATTACCCTAGTCATCCACTATGGTGTACTTGAACAAATATAAATATAAGCTTTTTCCATTCCATGATATATTTCATGTTAAAAACAAGGTGTTTTTTTCACAGATATAATTAGTTGTTTACATACTTTTTTTCACATTATATATATTTTTTAATTTCTTTAGTAAATTGTTTTTTCATGATTTTTTTGAATGAATATTATTTTCAATGGAACAACTACCCCTAGGTTGAGGACCAATAAAAAGTTGTTTAAAATGATCAGGTGGCCCTATTACACATTAATAATGATATCAAGGTACTGGAGACACATATAATGAATTGTTAATATATAGGACTAAATCCTCATTAATTGATATACATTGTCAATAAAGTCCAATATGACTATCAAATACTAATGGGAATAAGAGAAGAATCATTGAATATTCCAAATTCTTCTAAATAGGTACAAAAGTTTTATTCCACACTTGAAGAACATTGATATCCCAACCATCTCAAATATTTTATAAAAAATTCCATGAAGAACTAGAGAATGATGATTATAACACACATATTGATGTCCATATGAGGGATCTGTTAGAGGTGGTGGCCTAGAACCAACTACATTGTACTTTATGATAAAATTATATTCATGGATTTGAATATTAATAAATACAATATCGCATCATGATTGTTATTCTACATGAAAATTCACATGATAATTTCATAAAGATAGTTGTTGCACTAAAGGGTCAGAGAGGATCCCTGTTATGATGAGAACTCAGAAGTTCCATAACACTATTCTTGAATATATGTTATATGAATCGAATACGTTATAATAGGAACACAAATAATACATTCCATTAGGGGTGAGGACTCATAAAACATTTATCCACCTTCTCATGGTGTTATCCCTTTGTAATATCCAAGAGGTTATTATGAGAACAAGACCCGCCAGTAGGAAATCCACATTTCATAGTTTCATTGGATGTTACAATCTACAGAATTGTGTATTGGTCCCTAGACTATATGATTATTACAAATCTGTATTACAACTCGTGCACATAGATGTATTTACAAAAACTATGCTGACACATTGTTCACAGTGAGGTATGATATGTTGGGTGTGTTTTGAGTAACACTAGATTAATAGATAATGCGAGAAAGGACGTTCCCATCTGTTACATAACAAAATATGATACCTCAGGAACTTTTATGGAATTCATATATCATAAATAATTCCATTTTCATTGTGGGTAATGGGATATTTATATTCTGGGAATTCATAGAATGAATAATAAAGTACATGGGTACATTGCACAAGAATTCTACTCACATGATTTCAGAAAATGAGAAAACATGATTACATTACCCCGTTAGAATTCATATGAGGTTACACGTCATTGTAGAGTTAACTTGTTTATCTATGGGTGCCTTGGGGTGTTGCTAGATTCTAAACATGGGCTTTAGGAAGTCTCCACCTAATTCCACATAGAAAGAGTCCTAGAGGGTCACACACTACTGTGTCTATGTATCTTAATAAAATATTCATTTAATAAGTTGAATAAAGATTATTCTTGATTGTGGTTTTATAATTTTTAATGAAAGCCAGATCACATTTTTTCAACACAAGTTATTCAATAGAACATATTTAGGAGGAAATAATATATTTATTATCAAGTAATGCTGTGATATTTATTTAAGAAATAAATATTCATTATTAAAGGTATAATAAATGTTGTGGCAGAAATAAAATAAATGGAAAAACAAAAGTACACACTGTGTAATAATATAAACACCATGTAGTTATTCTTGGGATTTATTATTATTAATAATATTTATTTAATTAAATAATACTATGTGTAATTCACTAGGTGCATGTCAAATGATAATAATAGTTAACTGTTAGTATTAGATATGGGGTCTTACTAAGAATTAAATGAAATGAATAAATACTTTAATGTAATTAATTCATTTTATTATTATATGTATTAAAAACTCAATTATATTATTCTCATTCGACAGATACATTATCTTTGGTTGGGTACAATGGATCTGGAGAAATCTCTCAAGACAAGAGAGAATACATTTCCTCCAACAATCGTCTCAAGTTACGAGAGAGATCTACCTCTACCGGATCAAGGAGAGCGCTTTGGTAGTGCCTTTCAATGTGATTGAAGGTGAACATCATATGCGAAGGATCTTCCATGATAGTAGTAAGAGATTCATTCAGCGACATCTAGAGATAGGTGGAGCACGTGTGGATAACCACTAGAATAATCCTTCACTTGGATTCTGTGATAAAATGAAGGATCACATCAGATAGTCACCAGAAGCATAAACGAATAGATAATTCCATCATGGTAATTCTTGTTTTTAATTATATTAATTATAAAAAACATATAATGATCCTATCCATGGTTCCGGGACTCCCCTATTTTCATTCATTCTTCATTTTTTCTGAATATCTGGCGTTTTATCATCGGGACGGATCTCATATAGATCACTGTTAACATAAAAATTAAATTTGGGTACACTCATCCACATTCATCTGATGAACCTGTTTCCTACAACTGGTATCAAAGGGGTCATATTTTTATTATAATTATTTATTTTTTGACGTAGATTTACGCATTTGTTAATTTAGCTGTTTCATGTCATGTTAATATTTCTACAAATATGAATCTCAAGATATGTTCCTCCTCTTTCTTTTCTCATTCACATTACAGAAACAATATTTTATAATAATTTTGATTAAAATAAAACGGTGGATATCATCTCGAAGTGCCTACGGTTTTTGGTCATACAATAGTAGAACACACATCGTTTATTCGGTACTATATTCCTTGTAGTCAAGGTACAATGCATCGATATTGATCCGCCAAACCAATCAGTGTCATTAGATTTTTTCTAAGACTTAATGACCCAATGTGTTGACCAGGAAAATCTGGAACGCTGTTTCCAGATTACACATAGTGTGGCCCACTAGAACCAGTGTATAGTCCATTAGGTTTAGGGATAGACCATGTACCCCATACATAGCTTGCCCGGATGGAGACTGTGTAATGCGGATACTACACAGTGTGTGGCCCACTAGACACGTCGTGCACTCTGATGATTTCTAAAGTACATTTACATTTTTTATCACAGGGCATGTACTTCGGATGGATAGTGAACTATTGTACACACCATGTAGTTGGAAGTAAATGTCGTGTACTCATCCAAATGACACATATTTATTAATATTTATTATTATATTATACAAACCCTTGACACATGTACCATGGTGCGAGTAAAAAGTTGAGGGACAACACGTGATAGGTGATTTATATATGTGTGTTTAATATAACATCTGTATAATGTTCATTTCTACTCATTGGGTAGTTATGAATGGTAACTCATCGGGTTTCCTCTAAGGTTCAATTTACTTAAAAAGATAATTTAAAATGAATTTATTTGTTTAAAATTATGATGGAAGATAATTTCAAAGAAATTCCGAAAATGGTTTAAGATAAAAAGACTAATTAATTACAGAAAATTAATAGTTTGGATTGTGATTTATCTTAAATAATAATGATTAATGAATTGAATTATAGTTTTATTTATGAATAAAATATCATATCATGTATCTATGATGATGATCTAGACCAGAACCTTTGTATGTAGATGGTTTCTTTTAATTTATTTATTTAAACTAAATTTGTTGTCCTGTGATCCATATCCTCATTAATATGTAGGGCATGAGTTCCAAAGTGTTCTTTTATGTAAAACCCCATTTTACCCCCACCTGTGAGTGAGATAAAAGAATATATAATGGATGGAGCTCCCAAGATAGTGGAGGTGGTGCATGTTTGGAACCAAGGTGAAACCTTTCCAAGGAGATACAATGGTGGATAGGTGCAAAGCTGTAAACATGAACCCAAAAGGTTCAAGGTTTTTCTCCACTAGGTCTTGGGTTAGTTTATCAACTGATAGATAAACTATCCAATATAACAAGATCATGATCATAACTTTTATTTTATTTCGGTCATTTTCATAGTTTTTTTATTATCGGTGTGTTGTTTTGATCACATAATTAATGAATTAAACAAGCATTCAAGATAGAACTTAAATAAGACCGAATTATACGTAAATATTATCTTAGACATGATTAATCACTTAATTACATCCCACTTAATATTATCAATCCTTTAATCAAAGATAATAAAATGTAAATTATGTATAAGGTTAAAATCCCTCAAAGAGATATTAAGTTGGTATTGCCTTCCACTATCTTGGTTAGAATCAAACCATAGTTCAAAGTGCTTGACCAACCCTAGTTGGGGTGATTTAAATAATTGGGGAATTATAATTCATGTTTTTGGGTTGACTTGACTTGCTTCACATCAAGGGTTGACATCCACAACATGACTTGTTGTTAGGAACTGGTAAAGGTTGAGGAAATAAAAAATAATAGGATTTCATGATTGGGGAGTCCACTCAGTAGATGAAGGAGCAGTGAGTTAATGCAGTTGGAATTTGGAATGGCTACCTAATACCTTTCGGTATTCTTTACCAACCCTAGTTGGGGTAATGTAAAGAGAAATATGGACCCTTTCCACTAGAATATTCAGGAAATAGAATATTCTGAAGTCAATGGTGAGAGCTATTAGATTTCAATAAAATAGTGAGATAATTGTATGCGCTGGAAGAACCTGTTCCTGTTGCACCTAAAAACAAGGCCAGTGATATAGAAATATCTCTATATATGAAACGTTTCGACGATTCCACATATTTCTAATGTTTTATGCTATCATCCATGCCTAATGAGATCTTGAAGTAACACGAAAACATGGATGTGTATAGAATTATGTCTCACCTTAAGTATATCAATCATGTTAAGGAGAAACATGAGAGATATCATATCTCCAACGCTTTGTTCATTACTATGAATGGAAAGTAAGCGCCAGCTGGTCCTCATTTAGTCAAGCTTATTGGATACATTGAACACTAGAGCATCTTAGTGATTAAGTTCCTAGAAGATTTTCATTCCTATCTCTTCTTATCATCACTACCCATGACCCTCTATATCTTTATTGTCAACTACAACATGAGAAACAATGATAAGAGTCTATCAGAACTTCTAACCTTAATTCTCTTGGTATATATGGACATGGGGTGTGACAAACTCATTGTCCTTATAGTGAATAAGAAAATTAAGGATGTAGAAATGGGGAAAAGGGTTTATAAATGGTCTAAATCTTTGAGCATCATCCCTCTAAGTAGGGGAAGATATAAGGGCTAGGAAAGGAATGGGAGGCAGTGTGTTTTCCATGTGTCAAGACAAGACATTAGAAGAGTAACTACAACCAGATGCATGGGGATACTAAAGGCTAATTCATTATCTACTATAATCATTCCATTTCTACACATTGGGTTTTAGATATAGCATGCGGGATTAAAATCTGTATTCAAATTTAAGAACCAAGTAGATTTAGAATGATTTCCAAAGGAGAGGTAGATCTTTGAGCTTCCAATGGCGTGAGGCTGGCTACATTGGCCATTGGTGATTACCATATCTCATTTCCAACAAGGATGCTTTTAGTTTTACATAACTATTATTATGTACCAAGTGTTACAAAAAACATAATTTTTGTATCATGTTAGGATATGGAAGAATTTATTTTAACGATTGGAAAAAGGTTTGTTCTTTTTATAAAAACCACATATGTTATAGTATAGAATAATTAAATAAATTTTTGTATTTATTAAATTACTAAAACCAAGTATTCGGAAATGATAATAAAACAAACTCACATGACACATACAAGACCCAGTTGTCGCATCATCATCTTGGTCTTGTAAATGAGAAGCGCTTGACAAATATCGGCCAAGATGGTTATTTAGAATCTACTGAGACAAAACAAAAAGATATATGTAACACATGTTTACAAGGTAAAATGACCAAGCTGCCTTTTGGTGGATACGGTGAAAGAGAAATAGAGCTTCTAGGATTGGTGCACACTGTTGTGTGTGGACCATTTTCAGTTGAAGCTAGAGGTGGATTTTATTACTTCATTACTTTTACTGATGATTTGAGTAGATATGGATACATCTAATTAATGAGTTATAAGTTAGAGTCCATGAAAAAATTTATTCAATTCAAGAATTGAGTAAAGAATCAGTTTGGTGAGAAGATAAAGAATCTTCGATCGGATCGAGGGGGAGAATATCTAAACCAAGAGTTCACCGAAAATTTATGGGAGTTTGGGATTCTATCTCAACCCACTCCTCCTTATAAAATATAGTGGAGTGGTGTTAGTGAAATGAGTAAATTAACCTTGTTTCACATGGTGAGGTCAATGAAGAGTCATGCAAATCTTTCATTATCCTTTTGGGGATATGCATTACAAACTGCAAAACACATATTAAACAGAGTACCAAATAAGTTGCAAAATGGAATTCCATCAATGTTATGGAATGGAAGGAAACCCATTTTGTCACACAAACGTGTATGGGGATGTAAACATTTGATAAGTACTTATCATGCAACAAACTAGCACCCCAGGTCAAGAGGTGTATCTTTATAAGATATCCCAATGAAACCAAAGGATAATACCTATATAAATCTTCATAAAAGAGAGTAATTGTCACCAGACAAGCCGTTTTTATTTAGAGGGTGAACATCCTCAAAAAGGATAGTTGGAGAAAGATTGACTTTGATAACTTTAATGCATGCGAGTCAGAAGAGTTGGTATAGTAACAACTTCCACAAGTCCCTGAGGAAGAGGTTCCAGAAACCCATGTACTATATATGAGCTCAAGAGAGGTAAGGGAACCTGAGAGATTTGGTTTCCTAGACACCGAGGATGATGAATCATTATTTTTTGAAAATGATGAACCTATCTCACACAAGGAAGAAATAGAGAGCTCATAAGCTACAATATAACTAGAAGCTATGAATTTTGAGATGGATTCCATGTATCAGAACCAAGTCAGGGTTCTCGTCGATGACCTAGTTGATGTAAAGCCTGTTGAATTCAAGTGGGTATTCCAGAGAAATATGGACATGGAAGGAGAAGTTAGAACCTATAAGGTAAGTCTAGTGGCTAAAGTATTTATACAACGTCAAGGAATTGACTACGATGAAACCTTCTTGCCAGTTTCCAATTTTAAATCAATAAGAATCATACTTATCATATCAGCTTACCATGACTACGAGATTTAGAAAATGGATGTCAAAATAGAATTCCTTAATGGGAACCTTTGGAAAGATGTTTATATGACACAACAAGAAGTGTTTGTTACACCATGTGAAGACAAACATGTTTTCATGTTGAATAAATTAATTTATTGATTAAAGCAAGCATCTGGGTCAGGGAATATTCGATTTTATTAAGCTATAAAAGAATTTTGTATCATTAAGAATGAATTTGGGCCATGTGTTTATAAAATATTTAATCAGAATGCGGTCGTTGTCCTAGTCATATATGTTGATGACATATTACTTATTCGAAATGATGTGCCAGTCTTACAATCAATTAATGACTAGTTGGACAAGTGTTTCTTAATGAAGGAATTAGGGGAAGAAGCTTAAATTCTATGGATTAATATCATTCGTGATATATCTAAGAGGCTTCAGGGAGTAATTAAAGGTATAAACATTGACCAGATACTATAGAGATTTAGTATGGAACAAACCAAGAGGGTATTGTTTCCAATGTAACATGGCTTACATCTTTTTAATAAATTGGGTCCTTGGACACAAAAAGGGAAATATAGGATGAGTAAGATCCCATATGCTATAGATATAGGATCCATCATTTATACCATGTTATATACCTGGATTGATGTTTTCTATGAACTAATAATGGTAGGAAAATATAAAGAAGATCTAGGAGAACAAAATTGGAAAAATGTTAAGACTATCCATAAGTATCTAAGAAGAACTAATGATTTGTTCCTAGTGTATGAAAGAGATGAGGATCTTGTCATCATAGGGTCTGCTGATGCCGGTTTTTATACCGATCAGAATGATATGAAGGCAAAATCAGGATATGTTTTCTGTCTCAATAGAGGATCTTTGAGCGTGTAGAATTCAAAGTAGCTAGTTGTCGCCGATTATACAGTGGAGACCGAATATATAGAGGCTTCTGATGCAGCAAAGGAAGTTCTCTAGATTAAAAACTTTTCCAAGAGCATGATTTTGTGCCTAGTATTAAAAATCATATCATATTGTATTGTGATAATACTATATCGATGGATCTTGAAAATGAACCAAGGTCACATAAACGGACAAAGCACATTCTTTGAATGTATCACCTCTTGACGTATTTTTATCCATGGGGTGAAGTTGCAGAGATCAGAGTGTCCACGGAAGAAAACATAGAGGGCCCCATGACTAATTCATATCTCAGCAGAAGCATGGATATCATGTGATATCTAGTAGGTTAGATGTTGTTAGTAGTTGGATCTAGTCATTTTGGGAGTCTGTTGGAGTTTTTTTCCACAAACCAACTACATTTTACTTCATCATAATCTTATATTGATGGATTTGAATATTAATAAATACCTTATCACATCTTGATTTTTCTTCTTCATGAAAATTCATGTGATAATGTCTTAATGATAGAAATTACACTAAAGGGTCATATCGGATCTATATTGTGATGAAAAACCGGAAGTGCTATAACACTATTCTTGAATATATGTTCTATGACCAGATGATGTTATATGAGGGGACAAAATAATAAAGGCAATTAGGGTTGAGGACTCATAAAAAATTGAGACACTTTCTCATGGTGTGTGACCTTAGTAATATCTAGGAAGATATTATGGGAACAAGACTCTCTAGTTAGAAATCCACATTTTATAGTGTCATTGGAAGATCCTATCTACGGATGTGTGTATTCATCTTTAGACATTAAGATTATTAGTAATGTGTATTACAACATGTGCACTTATATGTATTGATGAAAACTGTGATGACACACTGTTCAATGTGAGGTAGGATATATTAGGTGCGTCACGAGTAATACTGCATTTATGGATAATGCGGGAAAGGATTTTTTCCCTTGTGTTCATAATATAATTTGATATATCAGGCCCTTTGATGGAATTGATATATCCTAAATAAATCCACGACCATGGTGTGGAATGGGGAATTTTAATTCTTGTAATTCAATGAATGAATAATCAAGTACCTGGGTTGATGGCACTAAATGATAATCTCTTGATTCGAGATATCGAGACAAAGGGATTACATTACATGGTAAGCATTCATTTGAGGTGACACATCATTATGGCATTAAATTATTTTTCTATGGGTACCTTGGAGTGTTTCTAGATGCTATCTTTGGAAATTAGGAACGATCCACCTAATTCCATTGTGAAAGGGGTGTACAGGGTCACACAATAAGTGTGTCTAGGTATCGCAATTAAATATTCATTTAATAAGTTGAATAATGATTTTTCCCGATTTTGGTATAATAATTATTCAAGGATATTTGATCACAGTTATTTAAAAACTAGTTATCTGAAATAATATATTGTGGGAGAAATAATATATTTATTAACAAGTAATTTAGTGATTTTTATTAAATAAATAAATAGGCATTATTAATGATCTTATAAATGCTGTGGAGGAAATAAAGAAAATGGAAAAATAAAATTACACTTCATGTATTAATATACATGACGTGTAGTTTTTATTATGATTTATGAGAAATAATATTAATTAATTAATTAATTAATACTATGTGTAATTTTCTAGGCACATGTCAGGTAATAATAATAATCAACTATTATTATTAGACATGGGGTCTTATTGATAATTAAATGATAAAAATAAGTACTTTTGGGTGATTAATTCATTTTATTAGTCTATGTAATAAAGTCCCAATTACATTATTCTAATTAAACCTATCCATTATCTGTAGTTGTGAATAAGGTATCTGAAGAAATCTCTCAAGCCGACAGGGAATTCATTTTATCCATGAATTCTATCAAGTTATGAGAGAGATCCGCATCCAACGTATAACGTAGGGCACTTTGGAAACCGCACTCAAGGCGATCGAAGGCATATAATGCAAGCGAAGGCTCTTCTATGCTATCAGCAGTAGAATCCTTCAGTGATGTCTAGAGATATGTGGAGAATGTGGGAATAACATCTAGAGTAAGACTACACATGGCTTCTGCAATGTAACTGCAGATCACATCATATCATGAATAGAAGTATCAACGAATAGATAATTCCATCAAGGTAAGCCTTTTATTTTAATTAAATTAATTATAACTAACATATGATGATCCTATGTATGTTTCCAGGACTCCCCTATTTTCTTTCATTATTCATTCAATTTTGAAGATCTTGCATTTTATCATCCTGATGGATCTCAGATCGATTGTTTCTAATGGAAAAAATCAAAGATTGGTGCACCCTTCCACGCGCTTCAACTGCGTCTAGAACCAACATTATCAACAAGATCATGATAAATTTTAGAGTAATTGGGAAAAATGATATGAAATTTGATCTCCCTAGTTTTATGTTTAATGATCCAGCACACTGGAATATATTTCTATCATTGGAAGAATAATATACCACCCATGTGGGGGAATTTGAAGAAAGCTTAAAAATTTTGACTACCTAACTCTATCGAGGTAAATCCATCTTCACAAGGCACAAACCAATATAGATGATATTGAATATAGGACAATATAGTGAGTTTATTCTTTCTTAAATTCATTGTTATAAAAAAATTTAAATATTAATTGATAATTAAAAACCAATTTTTTGAATTTTCAAATTCATAAAATTCATTCTTCCCTTGGAGGAATATGAATAGAAAACCATGCAACTACTGAGGAGAACAAGGAGAGACATGATCATTTTGAATATTTTTAAGGGAATACCATATTGAAAGCCAAGTGTTCTTTATATAAGAAACTAATGAATTCGATTCTTATCCTGAATTCTATATTCATTGTATCGATGATTCATGATTGAATTTAGTTCAAGCTAACTAACATTATGATTATCCATTTGATTACTCTAATAATTCTTCCTATATTGATCAAACACATTACATCCAAGAGGAGGTTACAAAATGGAAAATCCATGGAGGATGATCCACACTTCATCTTACTCATCCTATAAAAACTGTAGATTTCCAGAAGGGGATGGATTAGGTGTAATTTCTCCATGGAGTCATAAAAAAATAATTTTAATCTAGGAAATCCACATGTTGTGGTTCAAAACAAAGAAACACCACCCACAAACATATTATGGATAATTTTTAGAACTTCCCTCTTAGAGGAAATAAAAAACAAGGGCCCACTTCAGTGATCATGAGAAGATTAATATTTTATTTTATGTCTAATAACATTAAATTTCATTCTTAGGAATTATTTTTAGATTATTCTGAATCAGTTATTATTAATATACTTAAGGGCATGACCAATATTATTTTGTGGTTAATATACATTTTAGATCCATGATGGAACAAGGTACCCCTAAAAACCATGGAGGGAGGAATAAAGATTCATTAAAAAAGAGAGTTCATTATCACAATAAAAAAACTACTCATTCCCTTTATTTTTTTATAGAAATATTGATTAAAAATGAATATATAAATAACATTCCCATGCTTGAACATTCCTTTATTACATGAAATATCAAGGAGTCGTGAGTTTATTAGGGATACTATGATTACATGTTTTAGATGAAAATGATAATGAGATTGAAAGAGAAAATGGATAACTGAATAATTAGTCTGAATCATAGAGGATAATTTGATAAATCGTGATTTGAGGTAATTTTTTTATAAAAGTAAATAAAATTTCTATATAATTTTTTATTGTTGGATTAAATTATTTTTGAATTGATTTTTAATTAATATTATTATATACCATTAGTGATTTTCTTATTTAATATGATTTGTCGCCAAAACTCGGGATAGAGAAGAATCCCAAAAGAAGGCCCCATTAACTACCTCGCGAAGCCACTTCACGGAGGCCCCCAACACCACGACCACTGCGAAGCACAGAGGCAGGTCGCTCCGTGAACGCATTTGATGTTATGAGCCTACCGTGAAGCAAAGAGGTGGGATGCTCTGCGAATTCATTTGACGTCTGCGATCCTGGCATGATGGAAGGAGGCGGGACGCTCCGTAACCACATTTTATGTTCGCAAATCATCGCGAAGAAACCAAGGCCTTATTCGCGCAACATAAGCTCTGATTCACAATACCTCTTGCCTATAAATACGGGGCTCCCCATGAGTCCAAAGGACAGACAATCAGACCTTTCAACTTCCCAGCTCTCAAATCATGAAACATCCTTCTGCCCTACGAACCATGAGCTATGCGAGGTACTTCTACTCTGTGAAGTGCCTCCCCCTTGTCTCGTTTTTATCACCTCTTCCGATAGGGTTGCCTTTCGTGAAGCCTAAGGGATTTTGCGAAGGAAGGGGATCCCCATGGAGACCCGGGTCATTGCAGAGCGTTTATGATCCACGAAACACCATTCATGTACACAAGCTCCCCATGCTAAGGAAAGGTCACTGTACTTCACAAAGAACATTGCTTCATGACACCTTACTTCGTGAGGCGTCGTTTATCTATGAGTAAGTTCTCTGTAAATTCCATTCCCCTCCATGAAGCACCACCCTTATGCACCTCTTCCCTATGCTTAGGCTAAGGCACCCCACTTCTCAAACCACACCCCTTCGCAAGTTCCCTCCACCACGCGGAGCAATAGAGATTCCCAAGTCCCCTACCTATGAACTCCTCTGCTTGGTAATCCCTTTCCCCATGTGACTTACCAGGTTTTCATGATGTGATTTCTGATTCCCCTGGGCGACACCGCCCGTTGTGTTTCTTCAGATCATGATTCATTGCGTAGGGATGCTAATGGCTATTGCTTCTTCTCGTAGGCATGCGAACATGGGCCCCTTAAAGGTTCGCTCCACAACACCCCCTTGTACGTATTTCTCTATCCCCTCTCTGCACCAATAAGCACAGGGTACCTGTTATGTAAGTCCTAGGGGTGTGGAGAAAACCCATGTCATTCGAACTGAAAGATGTTAAAATTCCAAGCACCCTCGTCCTCAGCACATGACGTTAAACAATGACCTTGCCTTGTGCCTTGCACGCAGGGCCCCCTACCTTGGACATTCTCTACGCCCACTCATATCCACGGGGATGGGATCACCCCTCACATGGGATGATATCCTCTTTATCGGAGTGTCATTTGTCCATATGGAAAGGGCAACCACCTTGGTGTAAGCCCCTATCTTTTCTTGTCGGAGGTAGCATCACTGCTCATCCGTTCATCTTCGGTCCTCAGTGCCAATGAAGGGTGTGGTGGGAAACAATGCTTCTTCTTTATTCGGTACCAAATCCCTCTCCCACACTGATTTTTTGCCATGGGCCTCCATCTGGTAGTAATTCCCAATCTCTCTCTACCGGGGCCACTCCACGCGTAAGCCCCACTCCACATCCCAAAGACGTACCTTTTGCAACATGATCGTCCGGTATCTACTGCCTCTTGTTTCTCACACCGAGCACGACTCACGTGAGCTTAGAGTAAGCACTGACCCTGACACCACCACCTGGGTAGCCTAGAGTGTATACCCCACACACCCATTCTAAACTACAAGGACTTTCATCCATGCCAATTCAGGGTACGCAGAAAGCCTCTCTGAGGTTCAAGACCACCACCACCCGGTCGTTCCAACCCCATTCACATCGTTTCACCACCACCTGGGAAGCTTAGAGTGTAATCCCCACTCCCCCTTCCTGATCTACGGGGACTTTGATCCATGTCAAGGTAGGGTACGTAGGAAGCCTCCACGAGGTTCAAGCCCAACACCCAACGTACCCCAGGTCCATCTTCACGTCGGATCATCGACACACGCCCATTCAGAACTATGAGTACTTTGATACATGCCAAGGTAGGGTACGTAGGAAGCCTCCTAGAGGTTCAATACCACCACCACCCGGTCGTTCTAACCACATTCACATTGGTTCACCACCACCTGTGCATCCAAGAGTGTAATCCTCACACCCCCATTCCGAACTGCGAGGATGTTGATCCATGCCAAGACAAGGTATGTAGGATGCCTCAACGAGGTTCAATCCCAACACCCATTGGAATAGAGGTCCATCTTCACATCGGCTTTCCGACACGCCCCAACTTGAACTACGAGGAATTTTATCCATGACAAGGCATGGTACGTTGGAAGCCTCTAAGAGGTTCAATCCCAACACTTATTGGTTCCAACCACCTTAACGTCGGTTCACCCCCATCCCGCATGACGTTAAACTGTGGACCTCCATTCAGCGGTAAGCCATTGTCACTCCATTCAACGATAAGCTATTTTCATTACAACGGTAAGCTATTGCGACCTCCATTATGCGGCAAGCCATTGAAAACCCCAATCGACGGTAAGTCGTCATCACATGAACTTTGTGGACTTTGATTCCCTGCCATGGGGATATGTAGGAAACCTTTTCAAGGATCAAGACCTAAACCATCATCATCCTCATGATGGTGTCATCCCATTCACCATCCCTTCCACATAACCTTCCACCATCCATCCTGATTTATACCCATGCATCCACATCCTGGTGGGATCTTACCACCTCATTCCCTGTTTAAATTAACAGCATATAAGAGGCCACACACGTGATGGCCCCAATGGCGGTGTTCCCTCCAGGGGTTCCTCCATCTGATCCACTCTAGTCAGTGTTCTGATCAGCCCGATCCATCTCTGCGAGACGTTAAAATTGTGCCATACCCTGTGTTAAACAAAGGAAGCTGAGTAAAACCTCAAATACATGCCCATGGCATAAGATTCCCCGCGTTCGTTGTGGGATGCCTCGAGCTTCCGTGCCCTCAAAAAACCCTATAATGAGGGACATAAGACTGACACACTAATCCCTAGTGTCCAGACACAGTAGTGATGCCCAGCATGACTACTCCCCTAACCGAAGGTTTATACCCTAATCGGACCCCTTGGAATGTCCTAATAGAAGCAGCATAATTAACTAGTGCCCATGAAGATTTGGTGTCAGGAAGAGTTTCACGAACAACATCTTAATTATACGATGGAGACCCGGACTAGGCGATGTGTTCTGAGGTGGAATCCACGAAAGGAAGAACTAACATCCCATCATGTCATTTCGATCAAGCAGCAGACATCCATGAATAAGGATCGGACTCCGCCCGCCTTTGGAAAGCAGGAATACGGGGCAACCAAAAAGCCGCGTCTCCCGTCCCCGAATGAGATGGACATGCGTGCCCCAACGAAAGAATCGGAAAGATAAATTATGAATCCGAAATGAAGATCACCTCCTCAATATGGATATTAGTAGCGCTTGGGGCATCAATGGATTGACGTGTCACCGAATCTAGCTATCCGGCGCCGGGTTCCGCCAAGAAAATAGCGGACCTCGTGTGAAACTCACCAGAAGTTGGTGCAGTAGAACATTGGACATTCTATTCTGCGATGTTGTCAACGTGGATCACTCTTTCCGGTCACGAAAGAGGGGATGGCGTTGGGGCATTGGTCATCGATTCCTTTTTCTTTTGGCACTAACGAGTTCATCTCTCTTCTTCTTAGGAATTAGGTTTCTGCCGTAGGAACGCGATCACCACCTAGATGTCTACGTAGGGGTGGGGTAAATGCCAACACAGCTAGTCCTCATGGCTTCACTGCTTCCACGACAACCTCTGCGCCCACGACCGTGGGGCACCCACACCCCATCTACCCATCAGAATTTATCCAACGGAGGGTAATTAATGACCTCTAGAGACATTACGAGGAGCAGGGAATAATCCCAACCCGGGATATGGACCTCCTAGATTTGGAGGAGTCCACGCCTCACCGTCATCACCACCTCGGAGGGCCACACAGGGTGCCATTTCTCCCCACCCCATTATACAACTGCTTCGGGAGCCTGTCCCCGGAGCGCTTTGATGACTTCCTGCCTTACGCTGATGAGGTAAGTGATGTCCGACCTAGGCCAGTCAGAGTCCCAATCTAGGGGATCCCCACAAAGGATCCCACTCGGCCGCGTCAGTTCCACCACCAGGTCTAGCTAGAGGAGCAGTTAATTTAATAACCTACGCCACCAGCCTCAGCTCGTTCGACCCGATCCCAGCATCGGGAACAATTTGATGAGGTCACTCGCCAAGGGGCGTCAACGTCGACGGTTATAGTGGAACAATCCACCACTTACTCATATCATCATATCCCTGCACACACTGAGAAGGGGCGCTTATATGCCCTATTGGGATCGAGGCCCCAACTGCCCCCCAGGCAGGCCGGGTCGACTCTCCTAGTTGCAAGCATGAACAGTGGTCACCCCAAACCAACCTGTTATGATGCCACCCCGTATAGAGGTTCTCCCCATACCACTCCCACACATAGTGTGGGCCTTCCCCACTTCGAGGCTCAACATGGAGGTCCGCCCTGTGATACCCCCAATAGGAATGGAGGTATGCCCCGTGATAGTGATGCTCGACACGGAAGCCTCTCTCGTGCCCATTGTAGTGGATATGGAGTCGTTCCTCCTACTCCCGACCACCGGTGCAGGGACATTTACCATATTCTCTCTTTTCCACGTGTGAATCCCCCCTAAATCCTCTCCGTAGCTGGTGAAGGTCCTCCTCACCCCGGTAACTAGAGGGGTGAAGGCCAGCCTCACTCCACCCAAACCAAGCATTGAGGTCCTCCCCATGCTCTCGTCAGTCCTAGTGGAGGTTTTTCACACTCTGGTGTTATACATGGAGGTCCTCCCCCTGTCCCCTTCGAAATTTATCCCGGTTCTCCTCACACCCCAGTTTTCATGAGTGGAAACCCTCTCCGCCCCAGCACCATTGTGGCCGAAGGACCCCATGTCATGAATCAGCCCTGTCCTGAAGAGACACCCAGGGGCAGGAAGGCGGGTCGTCGCCACCAAAAAAAGAATCCTGGGAATGCCCGGACAGAGATCATACAATTCCGCTTCTTAGACTTTGATGCAGAGTATGAATCAGCTCGAGAACACACCCACCCCCCCCCCCCCCCGTTCATCTGAGTCCAGGTTCGGGGCAGGGAAAAGGCGTGTCATCCTGGTGCTCCCGGAATGCGAGGTCCACAAGATTCCCACCTCCCCCAAAGGTTTATCCAGTAGGATGAAAATATGGTATCCCCGCATGTTATGGTCATGAAATCACCACCATCATCAGCAGATGTGCTCTCTACCTCCACAAGAGATCACATAGAGCTATTCTAGGGACCAATGGCAGGAGAGCAACAACGTGAACCACTACCAACAACCCAATTACATGATCTAGGAATGGAAGGATTCAGCCCCTCCTATCGCAACATAGCGGCTAGGTCGCTACACTATTCGGAGGACAACCTAAGAATCAGCGGCCATTCAGCCCGTTCCCCATATTCTCCACCAGCCAACCTATGGTCCCAGTAGTCTGCCTCAGTACTCCTGCCAGTTCCTCAGCAACCACCATTTGGCGAGTGAGAAAATCAAGGGAAAAACCCTAAATTTGATTTGAGGTGCTTCTGGAGCATCCTTGTAGCGGACCACTTCCCCAATAAGTTCTGGCCCAAGGTAGTGCGGGATTTCTTCATATAGGAGTCCCTCAACCCAGTGGAAGTTGAGTGTTTCTGCTACATCCTCTAGGCGACGCATTTTAGTCCTCGTCATCAGCACGTGGTTTATTAAAGGAGATAAGTGCATTTCGAAGACATCAGTGATCAATGTCGTCTAGTCAATCTGGTCGCGCTTCCTGTGGCCCAGCGCCCGAGTCACCAAGTCACTGTGAGGCCCTCCAACAGAAATGCAATCAGATTATCATGGTACTCCACCGAATCCTTAGGGAGGCTCCCCCTTCCACGTGCAAATATGTGGTTGGGGGTAGTATGCTTCCATTCTCTTCAGTCCTATCTGGTGGCAGCCTGACTCACTATGCGATATTAAGGTTATGCCCCCAGGAAGGGTCACAGTTCACATGGCTGACATAGTGGAAAAGAAGGATGGGTTGGAGTTTCTCGATTGAGACTTACCCCTTGAGGGTGTTCCGCCATTGTTGGACCCATCGTGGATTATTACTCATCAGTAGAGGAACCTCCTAGGTCTCCCTGCACCCACCGAGGAATTGGTACTCAGCCGGAACCCGGTATGGGCAAAGAGTGCATCATTACTATCAAGCACTCCGACCAGTCCGCCTCGGTGAAAAAGACAGAGGAAGACTATGAGAAGGCCAAGTTGAACCAACAAATTGTTGAGCAGAAGATGTTGGTTGATGAACATCTGTCTGAATACATTGCAGAGAGATGACCCAAATATGTTGATCCTAGGCCGGGGCAGTAGGTGTAGGAACAACTACTCTTTGGCGATCTTCCCCCAGGAAACCCTGATCATGCCGCTCCCGTGGAAAGGGTGGAAGGTGGAGCTCATGGCAAGAGTGCATGGTGTGTCTTGCCAAACCCTCCTGAATGGTGTGACATTACAAGGAACCCCACTCGGGCTCTTCTGGCCACCCCAATGTTCGCTCCACCAGCCGCTCTACGAGCCGCTAAGCCTGGAGGATCCTATGGAGGCTCTCATAGCTCGCCTTTAGGAATTGGAAACGTGGCAGGAGGAAATACCAGCAGATGGAAATCCATACTCGTCATGGGTGGATGAAATGCCGACACCTTCAGGTTTTGGGAATCCCACATTCTCCCCCTTTAACGGGACAGGGGACCCTCCGCAGCAGCTGTCCCACTTCAACTGAAGGTGTGGGCCCATGTTAGGCACTCTAATGCAGCAAGAGGCTTCCAAGCTCTGCTGTTTTGTTCAGACACTGGAGGGGCTGACATTCATCTGGTACAACCAGCTCTCCATCGGATCCGTGACCAGTTGGGAGGAACTTCATAGGCAGTTCCTCTAAAAGTTCACCTCTACCACCTAGAAAACGAGCATTGCAGACCGCTCCAAATGCAAGAAAAGGCATGATGAGCGAGTCCCAGACTTTATCGCCTAGTGGAAGGGGCTCACATACTCCCTTGACATGCCAGTGACTTAGGATAAATTACTAACACTGTGTGTATGGAACTTCAAGACGGAACTGGTTCCTTCTTTAATCACCCAGAACTACCCTGGAGGATTCTGAAACTTCTCCGACAAGGCACATCGCCTTGTGGAATCCTTGCAACAGGCCAACCAGACATATCTGTTGCCCCCTGTGATTCCAGCAAGGAGAGATTTCAGAGATGATCCCACCACAATGGCCCAAATAGAAGCCCCCAGAGAGTTGGAGATACTACTAGTGGCACCAGACCTGCAGCCTCGTAGAGTTTCTCCTCCTAGGGAATAGCCTCCAGCTCCACAGTGTCCTCAGAATCGACACGTGCCTCCGCATAATGCGCCACCGTCGCCCAGGCGGGACAACCAGGACCCAACTCCTTGACAGGCCCCTCCGGCCCCTCTTCCGGGCCAGGATCCAAGATCCCCATTTCTAGAAAGAATAAACTGGACTTACTTGTTCAGTGAGAATCGGGTCCCCGGTTGCATCTATAGAGATCTTAAACAGGGGATTGTACACTTTCCTGGGTGCAGAAGGCCAGAACAGGTGAATATTACTTATCGCCACAACTAATACCCCTATCATCGGATTCTGGGGCACACCCTCAAGTAGTGCTATGTGTTTAATGACTGGCTCCAAGACCAAGTCAATAACAATATAGTCAAGTTGTTCCCGTCCCCAGCCCATGTGGCAGGTATCTTTGTGAGGCCAGACAGTGGTAGCGACAACAAAGGCGAGTGGAAATAGGTTTCCAACCATGGGTCCCAGAAATATGATGATTGGATGGCTCGTAAGACGGTTGCTCGTGCCCATGGAATCTTTCGGGCACGCCTACATCAGCTGGAGCTTTCAGAAGCTGTGGCCACTACATCTGCATCATCATCTCGGACGACCTCTTCATAACATCACAGTCATCGGTGGCTCAAGAAAAAGAAACGCGCCACGCCAATGTCGTCATCGTACCAAACTCTCGATGACTTCATGCCTCCTAAGATGGGGATCCCTCCCAAAATCCACCCTGTAGTGGATGAGTCTTCAAGTGATAGTCAAGGGTACACTTTAGTCAACAGCGTTGAGTTGGTAAACCCCTATATGACTCCCGGCGAGGGGGAGCACTAGGCGAACCTCACCAACGTCCCCAGCCAATTCCAACGTCAGCAGAGCCACAACCATATGGGTTGTCGAGGTGCGTCAGCTGGCACCTCCGACCAGTCCGTGCAAGCCCCCGAGACCAGAAAGCATGACCAATGCCTAGCTCATCACTCGTATCCTCTTCATCTAGTGACATCATGACCACATCCACCACCGTTTGTGCAACTCGATCAGGTAGAGATACCTCGTCAAGGCCGTGGCCAGCCTCAACTGGCTATAGGTCGATCTCAGTCATTTGGTCATCATAAAATAGCAACTCTTCAGGCTTCGACTAGTGAACAACGGGACATGCTCAGCACCAGCCAACCGTTGGTCCAGCCGACAGGGCCCACCATTCCTCTAATCACAGAGCGACCTCTTGTAAGTAGAAGTTCGTGCCTGTCACAGAAGCATGATGTTCTAAAGCACCTCTCTGGAATCCCAGCAAGGCTTTCCATACTTTAAGCCCTTCGCCTATCGTCAGACATGCGCGAGGCCCTCTTTGAGTTTTTGAGAAGCCCTCTCCAGTTTGAATTGGAGGTAGCAGCTGTAGAAGCCTTTCATACTGAATCGGTCGAGAATTCCGAATGCCAGTCCATCATTACATTATCATGAGATGATGATTACTCTACCGTACATGGGAACATGTTCTCGTTATACATCACTGGCCAATTTTACAGCATGGAGGTTCACTGCTATCTCATTGTCACCGGCTCCGGGATCAACCTTATCGAGACAATGACATTGCAGAAGCTGGGGTTATCCGAAGATGACTTGACTCCCTTCGATTTAAGGATACAGGGATATGACAGGATAGAGCTGACCCTAGTTTGCAAGATCTGTCTGATAACCCAATTTGGTGGCATAGTTGCTTGTACTGTGTTTATGGTCGTCTCCCAAGACACCGCGTAGAATGCATTGATGGGCAGAGCATGGATCCATCTACACGAGACGGTCCCCTCATGATATCACCAGTGCCTCAAGTACTCACTAAATAGACAATTAGGCATACTCCAAGGTGATGCATCTCCTTTTGCCTCTTGAGAAGCCCATTATCTAGATGCTGACTATTACAAGAGCAAGGATAAGATTATTTTGGAAAGTGAGGTTGAGCCCGCCATGGTCACAACTAACCCCTAGGCAGGTCTGGATGGGGCCTACGTCTTCCCGATCCATCGATTGGAGGCTACAACCCCTGACATGGGGCAATTATTTATTGTCTCCAGTATAAGAGTAAGGTATATTCCCAAGTCCAATCCAAGACGTAAAATCACCTAGTACTCCTACACATGCCATGATCAGGTGTTCCCAGAACCTCCTACCCTCGTAAGGTATTGGGATGTCTGCCCCATGGCCACAGTGGTATGTCATACTTTCCGGTTTCGCCAAGTTGTAATAAGTTGGCTCTGGTCGATGCGCCACTACTGCTTTGATATTATCAAGCATGGCCCCTTGGGCTGGCGACCAGATGAGATAGAGTCGACAGCCGTTGTTGTTATGGTCTCGACAGCACCAGAGTTCCCCGATGCAACAACCCCTACCGCTCAAGTTGGTACCAGCCTCCCATCATGGTCTGGTAACTCAAGAACAAATTCCCTCATGGAATATCCCTCCCTAAGTGGAGAAGAAGATATAGAGGACGCTCCCACTACCTTTAAAGAAGGCATCTCAACCACGGTCGATGAACTGGTACAAGTGAACCTTGGTAGCAAGAAATATCTAAGACTGACATTGATCAGTGCCACCATGTCCCTCGAAGAGAAACAGTGGTACGTGAATTTCTTGAAGCAGCACCATGATGTGTTCACCTGGAGTTACAACAAGATGCCATGAATAGATCCTCATGTAGTCGTCCACCTCTTTGGTCTCCTGACAAGTCATCACGAGTTCAAGTAGCCACCCAGAAGGACGAACCCTTCTCACGGTGCCATGGTTGAGGCTGAAGTTGACAATCTCATCAGAGCCAACTTCATCAAGGAGGAACAGTACCCCATGTGGCTAGCCAACATTGTGCCAGTATGGAATAAGAAAAGATAGATCATAGTCTGCATCGACTTCTGAGATCTCAACCATCACTGTCCGAAGGATGATTTTCCCCTTCCAGTGACAAAATTTCTAATCGACGCTACGGCTGGATACCAAGCCCTCTCATTCATGGATGGTTACTCTAGGTATAATCAGATTTGGATTTCCCCCAAGGATGAGGAGTCCGCCACTTGCCGGGCTCTGCAAGGTACTTTGTTTTACCATGTTATTCCCTTCGGCCTGATGAATGCAGGTGTCACCTATCGACAAACCATGCACTTGATATTCAAGCCAATCCTTGGGACATTTGTGGAATGCTATGTGGATGATCTGGTGGTCAAATATCATCAGCACCAGGACCATCTCAAGGACTATGAGAAAGTGTTCGAATTCCTCCGTTCTCTCCATCTGAAGATGAACGTGCTGAAATGTGCCTTCGGGGTCACCTCCAGGATGTCTCATGGATTTTTTTCAGGTACCGAGGCATCGAGATTGACCCAGAGAAGATCAATGCCATCAGTCAAATGCCTTCCCCGAGAAATATTCTGGAGCTTTGAGGTGTCTAAGGACATATAGCATACATATGCCAAATCATTGTGAATCTGGACGGAAAGTGTAAGACCTTTTACCATCTCATGAATAAATTATCTTCCTATGAATGGGATGTAGAGTGTCAGACCACGTTCGAGGAAATTAAGCAGTATCTACTCTAGCCTCCAGTCTTGATGCCACCCATCCTTGGAATGCCACTGATCTTGTACGTGACTTCCCTAGAATGATCTCTCGGTTCCCTTCTCACCCATAAGAACAATGAGGGGAAGTAAAAAAATCTCTAGTACCTCATTTGAATGATCATTGATATGAAGACCAGATACCCCCCCATCGAGAAGAGCTACCTTGAACTGGTATTCACTATATAGAAATTGCTAAACTACCTACATCACCATGAGGTACAGTGGGTGTCTCGGGTAGACCTGCTGAAGTACATTCTGAACCGCCCCTTGTTGACTAGTCGTCTAGAGCGGTGGGTGGTAATCCTATAGTAGTTAGACATTAGTTTTTTCCCACAGAAAGCTATCAAGGGACAGGTATTGGCATACTTTCTAGCTTCCCATCCAACCTCCGCAGACCAGCCCCTAGACTTGGATTTTCTCGATGAGGCAATCCACTCGGTAGATCCTTCCATCCCATGTTGGCAGATGCACTTTGATGGCGCCTCCCAGAGCCCCACCGGCAAGAGACTCAATGATCCAAGGCTCAATAGAGTGGTCCTGGGTATTGTATTTATTACCCCGGTGCAAGCCATTCTGCCGTACTCATTCCTGTTGCCCGAAGGCTGCACCAACAACGAGGCAAAGTATCGGGCTCTTATCACTAGCCTCAAGGTGGCTCTCGAGATCGATGTACCACATTTTCATGTGAAAAGGGGATTCCGAACTAGTCATCAAGCAAGTCAACAATGGCTATGTTGTCAGAAATCTAGAGCTCATACCATTGTTGGAGTGCACCCTCCATCTAATGGCCTGGTTTCCATCCCGACCGGAAATTACTCATGTCCCTCGATCTCAGAATGGTTGATCTGATGCCATGGCCGGCCTGTCCACATCACTTGTAGAACCCGAGCAAGATGATCTGATCATACACGTGGCACACCAGAGAGTCATTTCCCCTGTCACCATAGAGGATGACAACAGCCTACGAGTGAGCCATCTTACAGCCGAGTACTCCATGTTAGGACCCCCAGGTTCTCCGTTTGAAGTGGATGAGGCGACTCTCGACTAGAGAGATACTTTTATTGATTACCTCTAAATTGGTTTCCTCCCGTCTGATTGGGCCGAGCGTGAGCAAATCCGATGTCGTGCGCTGTAGTTTTCCCTCCAAAGTTTTCCCAGTCTTGAGCAGATCCTCTAAACGTGCGGGTTTGATGGTGTTCTCCTCTGTTGAATCCATGGATTCAAGACTTCTCAGGTCATGCATATAGCATCCCACCTTTTTATCACATAAAATTTCATTACATTTTACAAAACCGAGGATCTTTAAGGTTTAGTGTCTTGGAAACCAAGAACCAAAAACATGAAAACATGAAACATTCTTCTTAAACTCTTGAAAGGATTCTCCTCATGTTCATCCTAGGCTCATTACTGAATCTCATAACCTGGTGACATACATCAAAAGAAAGGGTGAGCAGAAGGCCCAGTAAGGGAAACAAGAGAAATATTTTACATGTGAGCTTGAGATACTTCAATAAGGTCATGAAAAGAACTTTAAGTCATGGGAGAAAAATCATGAGATATATCATAATAAAAATAACATTTTATTCATAACATGAAGATGTGGCTACATCATTTAACATAGAAAATCATGAACATATCACCAAGGTCCATCCCCAAGGTTTCATTTGAAAATTACCAAGGTTATTCACCAAGTTATCGTGAAAATTGTAATCTCTAGTTGTTACATAATTACCCAATGCATTGGAGAGCTATCAGGGCGCACCCTTAAATTTTCCTTTGTTGTCATGTGAGCCACATACATAATCATCAATAATTTCATAAACAACACATATAGTATAAAATAAATGGGTTTCATTTCATAATCATAACTTTTAAAAACTTCTTTAAAGACATAATCTTTATGTCAGTTTAAAACCCACGGAAGGGGAGAGCAGGTCTCATGTATGTAAATACCAGAATCTAAAATAGAAAATTTTGATATATATGTGAATACCCTTATAGAAATAATATCTTTGAGTATCCACTTTAAAACATAAAATAATTTTGAGAAAAGAGAGAGGCATTTTGAGATGAAAATTCTACAGCATAACAGCTATGTTTCGGGGTTTTAGAGAACATTGAAAATAGAGGGGACATGTGTAAAACACTCATAAATGATCCATAAAACAGTAGAGAGACAGAATATGAAGGATATATGAACATGGTAATGATATTTGAAATATTTACCATATGAAATGAAGAACTTGAATGGAACTCAAAATTAAGATTTCTCTTATGAAAATTCGGCAGCCTAATGGAGACACTTAAACTTCAAAAAATGAATTGACGAGATCAAATAGGGTCTCGCATAATATGAAAATAAAAGATCAGTATGATAGATAGAGATATCATATCCCAACATAATAAAAAGGAACTTGAAAGACTTGACATGAAAGTAGAACTTTGAAAAATGAGAAAGGTGAACGAATCCCTTAAAAATTCGGCAGCCTAACGACGCCACTTAAACTTCAAAATACTGAATTGAAGAGATCAAATGGGGTCTCACATCATATGATAATAAAAGATCAGTATGATAGATATAGATATCATACCCCAACATAATAAAAAGGAACATGGAAGACTTGACATGAAAGTAGAACTTCAAAACGAGAAGGGTGAAAGAATCTGTTACAAAAAGTTCAGCAGCCTAACGACGCCACTTAAACTTTCATAAAATGAAATGATGAGAGTAAGAGGGGGTCTCTCATCAAGTGAACATAAAAAGGACAGTATAATGAATTTAAAATAACATCCTTCAACATAATAACATGGAGCATAAAATAAATGACATAAAAGAGATCACTTGAAAAGAAAGAGAGGGGGTCAAATCCCTTACCTTAAAATGTAACTCTTAAAACTCAAAGGTTTGGACCTTGAGAGATTTGGGGCACCTTGGGAAGACTCCTTGGGAGGTAATGAGACCATATATTCGTTGGGGAAGAGTTGGGGGTCAAATGGATGAGAGGATAGCTTGGTATTTATAGGGAATGTGAGGGGACAAGGCATTAATGGCCAATAGACACCTCATAAGTGGGTTTCTCAAAACCATGTGCTCTCCCAAGATATTTCCCATGAAGTTTGGCCACATGGGGCCCTCAATACAATAATACATCACATTGTCTCGGCCAAACCATAAAATATCTCATGACATCATCATGACACAGTTATGATGTCATTAAATATACCGAAACCCTAAAACTGTATTTTTACTATTCACTGAAAATTCAACTTTCTCAGAAAAAACCCAAAATTTCACCTTAACCAAATATCAATGTTCTGATTTCAAAAATGATCTCCATTTTATAAATATAATTTTTTAAATATTTTTAATTTAATTTTTAAATAAATACACTATTCACCGAAAATTCATTTTTTTCAGAAAAAACCCCAAAAATTACCTTAACATAATAACGATGCTCTGAGTTCAAAAATGAAATCCATTTTATAAAAATAATTTTCTAAATATTTTTAATTTTATTTCTAATCAAAAAACACTATTCACTCGAAAAAACTAACACTTGAATATTAATTTATGAAACCATTATTTACCCGTTTTAATGAATCACATTACTTAATCAAGGTGCCTAGATTATATTAATACTTTATTTAAGTGAGATTACTAATCCATTTGGTCACATTACTAATCCTAAGCATAAAATCACTATTCATAATTTACTATTCATCAAAAATTAAGTTGATCTTATTAGACTCTAAATTTCGTACTGGACAAAACTGTAGAATACCATTTTTTGAATATCATTACACGTTTTTAATTATTTAAGGTTTACATAAACTTTTTTTAAAACTTCATTTTTCTAAAATTCATAAAAAAAAATATGCATACTATATTTATCCGGTTATTTAAAACTTCATAAACTTCATCATAAGAAGAAATCAGAATTTTTATTTAAAACAAAGGATTACACAAGGCAGTTACGGTCTCCTTACATAGCCCCTTATCACACCACCATAGAACCTAAGTTTAAGGTGTGATAAGGTGAGAGAATCTGAGGGAGGCTCGGCCAACATCGCACGAGTAGTAATTTCTATCAGTTTGAACTTCTCGTGAAGGTAATCCCATTCTAGCTTCACACAAATAAGTTTGGAATGGGTTTGGTCCAGAGCAAAGCCCAGTGGTGCTACCTCCTTCCCAAGTTCTGTTAGATGGGCTTCGATCGGTCCATGACTACTAGGTGAGGTCATCAAATCTTCTTTCTATATTAATTAACCAAGATCACTTGTATTTAGAGACAATAATCAAAACATTTAGTTTCCAGCGGTCATATTGACCAATGGTCATATAATAGTCAAAACCCAACGGTCTCATTTTAATTATACTCGTGTTATCAAATGAAACATTTTTTTTGAGTATAAAAATAAAATAAAATAACACACAAAATTAGGAAATAAGATTTATTCAAAATTTCGGGTCATTACAATCTTCCCCCCCTTAAGAAATTGTGTGCTCTCAATTTTTAAAATTGGGTTTTGAAATTTCATTGAAACTCCCACATCAGAAAAGGAGTCAGAAAAACTATTAATTTAAATGAAAGAAAGGGGAGTACAAAGGTCACCTGAGTTAAACCACACTAGGATTCCATGTAGGAAAACATGAAAAAGGAGGAGAAAACAAAGGGTCAAGTTCTGGTGGAGAGTGATAGAAAACATGATTAGGAGAAATTTAACCATTTGAAAATCCCAAAATTATGATGTGTGTAAATGGTCTTTGATTACCTAGTAGGAAATGTAAACCAACAACGTTTTTGTTTTATGTTACTTTTCATAATTTTGAGGAATTCATTTACTACATAACACAAAAACATAAGAAAATATACCTACCTTCATGTAGAGTTTCATCCTTTAATAAGTCTCTACCAAAACTAATCTTTTCTCCAAATGATGAGAATTCAAAAACACTTGGTCTCATCAAAATCACAAGAATCATCTTCTAGAGAATCACATAATCCACAAAAGATTAACTATCTATTTATTCTATCTTTAAACATTATTCCAAAACAGAAAGGTTAAGATAAAACAAATATTCAAAAAGAAAGAATCCCATTGGAATGGAAACTACTTTTAAATCTTCAAAGTTCCATGGTACTACCCAAAGTTCATTATTGACCATTCCATAAATAATGGTTCTTAAAATTCCTCAAAATAAACCAAACTGCGATTGAAACCCAAATACAAGAAGGATTTGATAACATAGTCTTCCAAAATAAACTTCATTGTTCATCTCCAAACAACATCAACCACTCCTAAAATTTTATAACAAAAGTAGCTAACCTAAACATATTTTACCCAAGATAGGTTAATCATTCCCATTAGTAACCTAAATTACTATAGTTCCACCTTAAATTCATCAATTATTCAAAATATAAGTCAAACTTACTCCTCAATGAAAATATCGTAGTAATCTATTTACCTTTATCATATAGGGTTCCCAAAATAGTGAACGTCTTCCAAAATAATAATCATATTTTAATCCCCTAATCATCTCTGTCATATTAATATGGCCATCGTCGCATTTCCTATCACATTGGTTTTTTGGGAAAGTTCTTCCATTTCCCACCATTAACTAAGAAGAGAAAGTATAATTAGGGGTGTAAATACTTATCCAATAATCATGAAAAGGAACTTAAAGCATATAAGGATAACTTGTAGAAGAAAAGTATACCCTAACTTGTGATCCCATGGGTTTCAAACTAGGTTATCCATGATCATATATTCTTATGTGAATCTTTATTTAATTTTATCTTTGTTCCTTTAATAATGGTTCATACTAAGCTTATGAATTTACCAAAGCATATCCCCCGGGAGTGTCGTAACCAAGAGTGCAGCAAGGCTCATTGTCGTGTACCAGTTCCCGTTCGAGTCTAGCTCAATGCGGTGTTTTCAGGTTTTACCCTTATTTACATCTGTGCCAGAGCCACCTCTACATGCTCGTATCCAGATATGGATGTATTTTCATGGCAACCCATTACTCAATACTCACAAAAATACCAGGATGATTTACTATATATAAACTTTTTTATAGGCTTCTTCTTAAAGTTTTCATATACTAATTTCCACAAATAACTAAACCATCCTTGGATACCAACTATAGAATCCCACCTTTTTATCACATAAACATTCATTAAATTTTACAACACCGAGGATCTTTAAGGTTTAGTGTATTGGAAACTAGGAACTTAAAACATGAAAACATGAAACATTCTTCTTAAACTCTTGAAAGGCTACTCCTCATGTTGATCCTAGGTTCATTACTGCCTCTCATGACCTAGGGACATACATCAAAAGAAAGGGTTAGCAGAAGGCCCAGTAAGTGAAACAAGATAAACATTTTACATGTGAGCTTGAGATACTTCAATAAGGTCATGAAAAGAACTTTAAGGCATGAGAAAAAAATCATGAGATATATCATAATAAAAAAACATTTTTTTCATAACTTGAAGAAGTGGATACATCATTTAACATAGAAAATCATGAAAATATCACCAAGGTCCATCCCAAAGGTGTCATTTCAAAATTACCAAGTTTATTCACCAAGATATCGTGAAAATTTTAATCTCTAGTGGTAACATCATTACCAAATGCATTGGAGCGCTATCAGGGCGCACCCTTAAATTTTCCTTTGTTATCATGTGATCCACATATATCATCATCAATAATTTCATAAACAACCCATATATCATAAAATAAATAGGTTTCATTTCATAATCATTACATTTTAAAACTTCTTTAAAGACATAATCTTTATGTCACTTTAAAACCCATGGAAGGGGAGAGTGCGTATCATGTATATAAATACCAGAATTTAAAATAGAACATTTTGATATATATGTGAATAACCCTTTAGAAGTAATAGCTTTGAGTATTCACTTTATAACATAAAATAATTTTGATAAAAGAGAGAGGCATTTTGAGACGAAAATTCTACAGCATAACAGCTATGTTTCGGGGTTTTAGAGAACATTGAAAAAAGAGGGGACATGGGTCACCCACTCATAAATGATCCATAAAATAGTAGAGGGATAGAATATGATGGATATATGAACATGGTAATGAAATCTGAAGGATTTACCATATGAAATGAAGAACATGAAAGGAAGACAAAAATAAGATTTCTCTAATAAAAATTCGGCAGCCTAATGGGGTCACTTAAACTTCAAAAAATGAATTGAAGAGATAAAATAGGGTCTCTAATCATATGAACATAACAAATAATTATGATAGATATAGATATCATACCCCAACATAACAAAAAGTGACTTGAAAGACTTGACATGAAATTAGAACTTTGAAAAATGAGAACGGTGAACGAATCCCTTAAAAATTCGGCAGCCTAACGGCGCCACTTAAACATCAAAATACTGAATTGAAGATATAAAATGGGTTCTCTCATCATATGATCATAAAATATCAGTATGATAGATATAGATATAATACCCCAACATAATAAAAAGGAATTTTAAATACTTGACATGAAAGTAGAACTTCAAAACGAGAAGGGTGAACGAATCCGTTACAAAACTTTCGGCAGCCTAACGACGCCAGTTAAACTTTCATAAAATGAAATGATGAGAGTAAGAGGGGGTATCTCATCATTTGAAAATAAATAGGACAGTATAAATAATGTAAAATAACATCCTTCAACATAATAACATGGAGCATAAAATAAATGTCATAAAAGAGATCACTTGAAAAGAAAGAGAGGGGGTCGGATCCCTTACCTTAAAATGTAACTCTTAAAACTCAATGGTTTGGACCTTGAGGGATTGGGGGCACCTTGGGAGGACTCCTTGGGAGGTACTGAAACCCGAGCTTCGTTGGGGAAGAGTTGGGAGTCGAATAAAATAGAGGATGGCTTGGTATTTAACGGGAAAGTGAGGGGACAAGGCGTTAATGGCCAAGGGACACCTCATAAGTGGGTTTCTCAAAACCATGTGCTCTCCCAAGATATTTCCCATGAAGTTAGGCCACATGGGGACCCCAATAAAATAATTCATCACCTTTGGTCGGCCAACCCATAAAATATCTCATGACATCATCATGACAGAGTTATGATGTCATTAAACAAACAGAAACCCTAAAACTGTATTTTTACTATTCACAGAAAATTCAACTTTCTCAGAAAAAACCCAAAATTTCACTTTAACCAAATATCAATGCTCTGATTTCAAAAATGAACTCTATTTTATAAAAATATTTTTATAAATATTTTTAATTTAATTTTTAAATAAATACACTATTCATTGAAAATTCATTTTTCCCCCAAAAATTACCTTAACATAATATCGATGCTCTGAGTTCAAAAATGAAATCCATTTTATAAAAATAATTTTCTAAATATTTTTAATTTAATTTTTAATCAAGAAACACTATTCACTCTTGAATAATAATTTATGAAACCGTAATTTACCCATTTTATTGAATCACATTACTTAATCAAGGTGCCTAGATTATATTAATACTTTCTTTAAGTGAGATTACTAATCCATTTGGTCACATTACTAATCCCAAGCATAAAATCACTATTCATAATTTACTATTCATCAAATATTATGCTGATCTTATTAGACTCTAAATTTCGTACTGGACATAATTGTAGAATACCATTTTTTGAATATCATTGCATGTTTTTAATTATTTAAGGTTTACAGAAATGTTTTTTAAAATATCCTTTTTCTAAAATTCATAAAAAAAATATGCATACTATATTTATCCGGTCATTTGAAAATTCATAAACTTCATTATAAGAAGAAATCGAAATTTTTATTTAAAAAAAAGGATTACACAAGGTTGTTATGGTCTCCTTACATAGCCCCTTATCACACCAGCATAGGACCTAAGTGTAAGGTCTGCTAAGGTGAGAGAATCCGAGGGAGGCTCGGCCAACATCGCACGAGTAGTAATTTCTATCAGTTTGAACTTCACGCAAAGGCGATCCCGTTCTAGCTTCACATGATTAAGTTTGACTTGGGTTTGGTCCAGAGCAAAGCTCAGTGGTGCTTCCTCCTTACCAAGTTCTATTAGATGGTCTTCGATCTGTCTAAGACTACTGGGTGTGGTCATCTAATCTTCTTTCTATATTAATTAACCAAGATCACTTATATTTAGAGACAATAATCAAAACGTTTACTTTCCAGCGGTCATATTGACCAATGGTCATATAACAATCAAAACCCAACAGTCTCATTTTAATTATACTCATGTTATCAAATGAAACATTTTTTTGAGTATAAAAATAAAATAAAATAACACACAAAATTAGGAAAAAAGATTTATTCAAAATTTCGGGTCGTTACAATGCATGAGGTTCACGCCAGTTCCTGTGGGGCTCACCAGGCGGGTCCGAAGCATTCCCATCAAATCCAGAGACTGGGGTACTTATATCCCTCTATGATCCATGATTGTATCGAGTTCACCAAGAGATGTCACGTGTGCCATGTTCATGCTAACTTTCTGCATCGGCAGCTAGAACCTATCCACTCCACCATGTAATCTTCTTCATTTGAGGTGTGTGGAATCGATGTCATGGGACTATACCCACCAGCGACATCTCTCCCATGTAGGTTCATCCTGACCACCGCAGATTTATTTTCCTAGTTGGAAAATGTAGTTCCACTCAAGGTGGTCAAGGAGCATTCCATCGTAGATTTCGTGAGCTCCAACATCATCCACCGGTTTGGTGTCCCTAATGTCGTCCTCACCGATAACAGCACCAACTTCCAAGCAGCCGAGCTGAAAAAACTGTATGCCAAGTAAAATATCCATTCGAAACATACATCCTGCTATAACGTGCAATCAAATGGATAAATTTAGGTGTTCTACATAACCCTTCATAAAATTCTTCATAAAAGGTTTGGTCAGAACAAGAAGAGTTGGTCGGACCAGCTCCCCAACGCCCTCTGGGCCTATCAGACGATGACTCGTAATTCTACCCAGGTGACCCTGTACTCCCTGGTGTATGGAGCTAAGGTCGTCCTGCCCATCGAGATCCAGCTTCCCTCGTTACGCACAACACTCTATGACCAGCAGAAGCTAGATAGGGTAGCCCAAATTCTTCTGGATGAATTGGAAGCACTTGACGATAATAGGTGTCGTGCCCTGCACAATCTGGAAATGCATCAGAACAAGATGGTTAGATCCTTCAATAAAAATGATTTTCTTCACTCTTTTCTGCAAGGCGACTTGGTATTGGACCTCAGGGTGCCAATGATCCCTGGTAGGAAACGACCCAAGTTGGAGCCCAAATGGGAAGGATGTTACATACTCCACAAGTTTACCCCAATGTAGCATACTCCCTGGTGACCATCGATGGTGAGCGTATAACACCCCCACCAATGCTAAGTTCCTCAAGAAATACTATGCCTGAGCCTATTGGTCCTCCATGACCTTAAACTATTCGGTCCTGCATGACCCTAAACTGCATGTCGGTCCCACATGACCCTAAACTGCACGCTGGTCCCGCATGAGCTTAAACTTATTGGTCCTACACGACTTTAAAATGTGCATCATGCTGCATGGCGTTGGACTGCATCTTGAGAACTATGTATGGTTTTAATCTCATACTTATGGGATACTTAGTAATGCTCAAACGCCTCATCTTGAGCCTAGCCCAAAAACTCTTCTTCATGACTATCCCCTTGGGTATAGTTCTCTCAGACGATCCTCGCATGATATGTCGTGGGCTTCCTCAGCCCCACTCATACCTGGATTTTAATGGTCACACCATGTGCCCACTCCCGATTCTTCTATTCTCCCACTTCCTCCCTGCATGACGTTAAACATCATTGCCTTAAAAAACTATGTATGCCTTGATTACCATCCTTATGGGATACGTAGGAAGGCCTGAACATTTCATCTGTTAACCCAGCTAAAACGCCAGAGTCTTCCCCTCGGGTCAAGACATATGGCAGGGGTGGAAACTTTTGCCTCAATTCACATCGAGCTAACCTCGATCTGGCCATACGCCCCACTCCCTGTAGAAATTGGCCTCTTTCAGAGATGGGTACATATATGCTTTACCAACTCATTTGATTGGGACTCCATCATCTTCACTATCCAGAAGGGCCCCAGAAGGGTATGGATGCTAGGCCTAAAGGCTCCCATACAATTATGGTCCATCGCCCTCGATGATGTAGAGAAACAAGCCGATACATTTCCCACATTTTAAATATGGTCAGCAGTCGATGCTCATTTGTGGCTCCTATTTCAAGTTACTACCGGGACGCTGTGTTTCGAACATGGTAAACAGCTATCCTGCGACATTGGAACCACCCCAAGATGTCCCAAAAATTGAGTGTAGTGGTTCATTCTACCCCGTTGTATCTCCAAGCGACAAAATAATTTTAGGAAAATCCAGGTTTTAGTTCCCCATATGATGGGGAGATCCAAGACCGGCTCCTTTTTTTCCACACCAAGCACTGCTCACGTGGGATTAAGAGCTGTGATGAGGTGGTAACCATACAAGAGGGTGTATGGCCTCCCATCAGAGGACTAGCCTTAGGCCCCTTGGACTTTTCAAGCCCCCATCCCAGGCTCTCTCTTATGGGATTGTTTGATGTGGTATGGGATTATGTCCTTATTTACGTCGGGTTTCTCACAGTGTCGTACACATCCCCAGATGAGAAACCTTATCCTCTCTTTCATCCTCAGAGCAAGACATTAAACTACAGACTGGTCGGGCCTTTCTGACCGAGGCTCAGCCTCAGGCCCCTTGGCCTTTTCGGGCCCCTGACCCACGTTCATGTTTAGGGTTGTAAGGTGTGGTGCAGTATTATGTCCCCATTCACTTCGGGTTACTCGCAATGTCATACCCCCCCTCGTCAAAGTATATTACCCTAGTGTGCCTTCAAGAACTACGTGTGTCTTGATTCCCATCCTCATGGGATACGTAGGACCGCCCAAATGTCTAGAATTTGGGTCTAGCCCCATCTCCTAGAATTCTCCCCTTCACCTTGGCCCCTTGGTCCACCCATCCCCGAGGAGAGGAGTATATGGAATTTCATAGGATTATGTCCTCATTCACATCAGGCTTGTAACGACCACACCATGTACATCTCCCTCCTAGGAATTCCCTATCCCCTTACTCTATACTCATCCCTTCAAATCAGTTACTCTGAAGTTGGGAACCTTTTTCGACCCTCTTCGGCGGTTCACCAATGTTCCTAAGTGTACTCTGGTTTCGTACTTGGAATGTCGGAGTCTTCCTGGACAATCTTCCACCCATTTATCAGGCTATTTGTTCCCCTTCATCAAGTCTTACATACCCTTTCACACCCTAAGGGACCCCCAAGTGGCATTGATTCTAGGACTAAGGTCTCTCATACCATTATGGGCCAACGTCCTTGAGGGTTGTAGAGAAAAGGCCGAAAAAAATCCAGCGTTGCGAATTTGGTCAGTGATCAATGCTCATTTGTTGTTCCCATTTCAGGATAACGCGATATGGATACTGTGTTTCGAACACGGTCAAAAGTCATCTTCCATCTCCATGCCAACCCCATTAATCCCGAAATGTCAGTTACATGATTCATATTCTCCTCCACCTCATGATGTCCATGTAGGACTTCAAAACTCTTGGTATTATTCCTCAGTGCACATCCGCGTGTTAGGAGGACAAAAGCCGTGATAAGGGCGTCATTCGGGGCTCTGCACATATTTTCCTTTGGCGTTCATTCCCAGTATTATAGTAAACATCTTCTTCCCTTGTTTCCCACACCTAGTTAAACTCATGTGGGCTTAGAGATCGGGTTGAAGTCTGCCCTTACTGGAGGGTTTTTCGCTCATCCATAGTCCGCGCTCTAAGACCGTAAACTATGATCTCATCCAGAACTATGTTTGGCTTGATTCCCATCCTTATGGGATACGTAGGAACACCCGGAGGTCTTGTTTTTGGGTCCCACTCAGTTGGGAGCAATTTTCTCCTACCCCTTACCCTTTTACATATGTTCAAGCCCCTTGGGCCGAGGCTCCTATATCGTAATTTCGTACGGTGTGGTGTGGGATTAAATCCATATTCATGTCAGGTTTGTTGTATCACTTCATGCACATTCCTTCATGTCTGAGACATATGACTTTAAACTATGTCTCCTGGTCCTATCACATGACCCTAACCTGTGACATTATCATCCTGGCTGCACGACAAAAAACAGAACTACATCGTGATGTCCTCACTCAAGGGGACACCATATTTGGGATTGGTCACACACCATGCAAATTGTCAATGCCTTCTATGGCTTGATTCTTGTAGCGATTCCAGGGCCTCGTACCCTAGTCCTGTTTCTTCACAAAAAAACCCCCCATCTTAAAGGACAAACATGATTTTTCAAATACCACTTCTTTTGGTGTGAGGACCACATCCACACGCCCCCTTTTCCATGGAACTGGTAACTTATCGTGCCACATCTTAGAACTACACGCATCTTGATCTCTATCATCATGTTGTACATAGGAACGTCTGTACACATTTCATTGGTCCCAGCTCAACTCTCGTTTTCAGTCCCTTGACCTAAAACCCCACCAAGGAACACACAGTGGTTGGAACCCCTATTTCCCATTCACATCGGGATTTTGTAATTACCCCACTATGTGTCTCCCACATTTCCTATCATCCATGGTCCGAGATCTACGACCCTAAACTAAGATCTTTCTATGGGAAAGGACTCAACTCCCTCTATCTAATACATCTCATTTCCGTATTCAGATGTGTATTGGAAAAGAGCCTGAAGTGTGTAATTTTAATGGGGACATTCTCCTCATTCCATGTCCAAGATTAATGAGCTCGCTATTTGGATTCTCATCCTCTTCCACATCTGAAGGGACCCCCTAATGACCTGGTCCCATGCCATATCAGATCACATACCATCCTGGTCCAATGTCCCTAAAGATGTCGGATGACATTTGTGACCAGTCCCATGTTTCAAACATAGTCAACGGTCGACCCTCATTTGTATATACCCATTCTAGGATAACCCGATGTGGATGATGTGTTTCTGCCATGGTCAATAGTTATCCTCCCTCGTCATGCCACCATTATTTTGATCTAGATTTCGAGCATCATGATTCACACATTTCCACTTCCTCATGTTCAAGTTTAATTTTGGCATACTCGGCCTTACTTCTTCGTGCATCTAGGTAAGCTACATGGATGGGTTAGCATCATTGGGCCGACCTTCACCGAGAATCCATTTTCCCTAGCATGTTCCTTCCTGTGTCAGGAAATTACCACCACTACTTCTTGTTTCCCACATAAAGCACGACTCATGTGGGCTTAGTAGTTTTGGTAGGATGTGCACCTGTGCATCCAGGCATCTCATCGTCCTGCATGAAGTTAAACTATGCCTCCAGAACTACATATGGATTAATTCCAATACTCATGGGATACGTATGGAAATGCAGGAATTTCACCTCGGGTCCAGCCCCAGGAATCACAAGTCTGGTTCCTCCCCATTTCCTGCCCCCTGGCCAGACTCCCTATGGGGAACCATGTAACTGCAATTTTTCCCTGAACAAGTTCGGGATACCCCACGATGACATTGTGAAGCGACAACCCCCTCTCCGGAGAGGCCCTGTCTGATAGAAGGAATGATCCATGATCAAATCGATGCGTCCATCTAATTTTCACCAACCATGGTGGCATAATTTGAAGAGTGTTGGATTCTGTTCGAACAAACCATCACTCCACATTCCACGCTTGGCATGGCCCTTATTCAGACCCTCGTTCTCTTTCAAGTCTAAGTGAACCCCCTAATAGTATGGATGCTCAGCCTACAACCCATCTATTATCCTGGGCTAACGTTCCGTAAGACTAACAGATGTAATTTTGAGTTAGGCCCCATGTTTTGAGCATTGTCAGCGATCAGCCCCCATTTTCTATCACCACTCCAGGCTAATATAATAAGAATACTAGGTTTCGAATGCGATCAAAAATTATTCATTATTTTCACGCCACCTCCAAAATGTTATAAATCCTAGGTATTTTTATTCACACCTACCATTCCCATCTATTCATATTGATTTTAGCGCCCTGGCATTACCCCATTCTTGCACAAGAGCACGCTAGGGAAACGGCAATTCGGCTATTCTGAGAGCTTCATTCTCCACTCACGTTCCTCCCATTTCCTCCCAGAACATGCCGACCAGTTTCTCAAACCCCAGAAGCCCGAATCTTGGTTTTCACTCCTAAGTTTTGATGGGGTGATAAGGTGGTCATCCCTTGTTCCTCACATTGGGTTTGACCCACATTTGATAAGGTAATTATCGCTGGAAGCTCCGAGAATATCACAAGGATGCAATAAAAAAATGTATACAATGGAACTCATGCATGCTACGAAATTAAATAATCAAATAATTAATGTAAGTTTAAGGGTTTGTAATTATTACAGAACTCGAGGGTCGACTCCCCCATGGACGGATTGACCTCATCAAAGGAACATTACAGCCCCGCCACCCTCTAGCCGGTGGCGACCTGGAATTGCTACCACTTGTTTACCTCCCTCTCCTCCTCGAAAGAGAGAGGTCGAAATTCTTCGACCGCAACCCGGGCCTGCTCCACACCGATCCGAATAACAAACTTCTCCTCAGAGGCTCGCTTCATGCCCTCTTCGGTCTCCACCATCTGGGCTTTCAGCCACGAGACGAGCTATGATTTCGCATAAAGAGAAGTAGAATTATCATCTGGCCGGGCCTGCAACTGTTCATCCTCGTTTTTGGTCTCTCAGAGCCTCTTGATTTTCACTGCCTTCCCCCGCTTCCATCCTACACTGAGGCTACAGTCATACTCCCAAATCTTTTCTGCCATAAGATCTTGGATGAGCATGTGAGGGAGCTGGGAATCCACTCCACCGGCACACAGTTCGTGTAGTCATGAGCAATGTATGTCCATATCATTCAACCATAGTGCTTGGGGGTGTCATTAATGATTCGTGTGATTAGCATCCATGATCGGTGATAGACTATTTTGTTGTCCTCCTCTTCATAAGTCGTCTCGTCCACGTCAGCATGATTGGAAGGCTCATATGCAGGGAATTCCCCCAGGAACTCCTCAGTTGTGTCCTTGTCTGGCATCAGATTAGGCGTGGCAGGGTCTGAACAATCTGGTTGATACTCATCATCACATCCCACCTCAATAACCTAAGGCGTAGTCCCACTGTCATCCCCGCCAATGATCGGGAGTGCTGCAGTTCGGTTAGGCTGGATGTCCACCTCCACGACCATTGGCATGCCCCTGGGAAGGGCACTACCAGAATTCTCAACCAACATCGCCATAGTGGTCCATGCCAATTGAAAGACTGTACACACAAAAAAGGGATGTGGATATCAGTAAACGTCGACTGGGGATGGAAGTTGTAAATTCGGTAGAGAAGACTTACAGTGGTCAAATCCTTAGTCTCGCTCCTGGGTTGATGTCATCGGAACCCCGAGACAAGGACCCCCATATATGGTTGGCAGGTCTAGAGACTCCGGGGGAGCCACCTTGAGTGTCCCCACATCTCCATACACGTATGTTGATGCAGCCATAGGTGTGGATCCTGAAGGTACCACGTAGGCACCCACTGAGGGGTGAGAACAATGTATGTGCACAAGGTCCTCATTCACAGTGGAGATGTTGATGAGGAATCCCGATTAACCTAATTGAAGACCATGAAGTAGGAACTTGGGATTTTACCTTGAGGGCCTCTATGAAATATTTGAGATCCGAGAACTGATCGCTAACTTCACCCTCCTCCAGCGGACTCTCTCTACCGGCCTCGTCTCCCCAGGAGGACTCATCCAATTCTTCCGGTAGAGGGAAGAATTCTCTCAGGTCAGCAGCTTACAATTGTGGAGGGACCATACGACCCAACAGAACCCTGAACCGGTCTATCATTGGGTGCAGGGCACCCCAAGAGTGGACAATGTCTTCAAGTTCGACTATTGTTTGCTCCGCCTCCGCTTGGGATACATCAAAACCAGAACTAATATGGATAATCCTCGGCAAGTCCATCCCCATGTGGTTAAGGTGAAGCCATTACTCAGATGGGCCGAGGAATTTCCGCTTGACTTCCCAGATGTCCTAGGCCTCTGGGAAGACAGCGTTCTCCGACATGTCAATATGGCGCATCCGTTTCCCCGGGGCCTGAGTAGAAATCTTGTGGAATCCTCTTGATGGCCACCCCTCTGGATGACTCTGTTCTCCCAGGACCATAGGGTCTGCTGCCGCTGCCAGATCCACCGCCACTACGTTCCCCTCAACTGGTGAGGGTGTTGCCGCTACAACAGACCCACCACTACGGGATGCCATTTCCTCCATCCGGCCTTGGAACCAAGGTTGAGGAGGCTCACCATTACCAACTAGAGTGGTTGGCCGCTTAGATGTATCCCTCGGTTAGGCCGCCTCCCATATCTGGGAATATTCTTTTATCAGCCCGAGGATGGCAACCAACGGAGGCAGTTCATTCTGCATCTTCTCACCTTCCCATGTGAACATGATCCATATCTGCCTCATCACACATGGGTGATCCTTGTAACACTCCTCCAGGTAGACCTGAGGGGCCAGTCGCTGCAGGCACTGGAATAGCCTTGCAAACCGAAGTGGGATGTATGGCTCGCGGAGGCGCTCACGGTCCACCCTAGACACCAAGAATCCACCTTGAAAGGCCTGGAGGTAGGCCCGGTGCTCTTATGTCCCCCAATTGTCATCGGTAAAGGCCCATGTCGGCAACTAAAATGGGTTGTAATTGAATTCCTCTACCCTCGGCACCCAGTTCAGAACTGAAGGTGCGGTCATCTTGGTCGGAAATCTCCCCATATCATTCAAGATTGATGGGCAGATTTTTGACCCTGGAGGTGAGATGGGGTTCAGATACTCGTAGATCGTCCTGATGTGTTCCGTTATCCACCCTTACAGAAGATGGAATGGCCCGCATACTCTCTATGGCCTCTTCCCCTCGCTAATGTGCTGAAATATCTTATACAACTTGGTGAGCATCGGGAACCCTAGGTTTACCCGCTCTCTTGTCGCCAATGTGGACTCCATGATGAAAGTACTTGGTCGCACTCCCATGTTTGTATCCCTCACCGACAGGATCCAACCACAGATGAGAGTAGCGATGAAGGCCACCAGCCTGACTATTGGATGTTGCTCAGTGCTGACACTAAACCCCTAGGTCTTCCATTGGATATTCTCCAACAGCCACCAGTGCAAGTGTTCCTTACTCCGGGCCACCTTTGGGAAAGTTTGAGGTCTCACCGGGAACTGACGATCTACTGGGAAGTTCAAAAACATTTTGAACCAATTCTTGAAGTGGACATCCCTCACTGCAACCTTATCCTCCCCTGGAACGAGCTCCATCAATGCCATATCCAGAAACAGAATCTGCTTCGGATCCTCCCATGCACCCATAATAGGGAAGAATTTGTCGTACACCACCCCCAGTATCGGGAAAACAGAGATCCGATGCATGTCCAAAAAGCTAATTCCGACCTCCCCATGATGCAGGTGGAAAGTATTGGTCCCTGGTGACCATCGGCTCAACAACTCTGGCATTAGCTGCTTCAACTAGTAGATGTGGAACTGAGAAGCCAAAGCAGCCTCAAACAGGCACACTCTTCTCAGTTCTGCCCAAAATCATCAAACGAGGCGCCTACCCAGTAGGCCCTGGCCCAATCATCTATGTTATTGCCGCCCTGGCGCAAGTCCCATTCCTCAGACCACCCCTTCTTCAGTTTCCCCAACACCGCCTTGATGAAAGTTCGGTACAGAGGAGAAGAGGTCTCCGGCTGCAATGCCTTCCCATAGACGTTATTCATATGGTTGTATAAGAAGTTGGCAATGAATGCTGTAAATTCTTCTAGGGAATGACCGTCGGCAGCCCTGAACAATCGGCACAGGCACGACGTGCTCAGGAACTAGTAAGCTGGCTCGTCCCTACTTGCTTCAGGGATGAAGATATTGTCCCTCAGCCTGAAGCCATATACGGGAAACCTCTTACAAAAAGGTTAGTTCTTATGGCTCTCCGATAACAGATCCTCCAAAGAACTATGGTCCAAGTGGCTAAGAACCAACTATCCTAGCCCCAGATTGTCCACGATCTCATCCCTATGGGTGGCATCCTAAAGCACCACCTGGGCTGCTTCATGTTGGGCCATTCAGGTCTGGAACATAGAAGATTTACTGGTAGGTTCGCGAAGCACGTCCACAGAGCATGATCACGAATTCTCATCACGAAGACTATTCACAGAGCACTACCTAGGCGTTTAAGCACTGGATCATAGAGCGCAAACACGGAGTCGAGGACGCGTTGTGCGCCGCGAAGAGTCGATTTGTAAAGAACACTCACGAAGTACGTGGAGCTTCGCGAATCGAGACTACAAAAGGAGAAATTTGTGGAGTAGGTAAAAGACAAAAGAGACATCCGCCCTCTTATTTATTGGCGACGACCATCATAGCTTCACGACGTGTCTAGTGCGCGGTGAGCTTCACGGTACGCTCGGCCCACACATCCCCTATCCGCCCAGTGAGACCTCTTCACGGGCCATCATCGTGAATGGATGCGTATTTTGGAGATTACCCTCACACTTCGACCCTTGATCTCTCCACAGCTCCATGTCTGGGGGGGGGCATTTGTTGGCACCAAAATTCGGGACAGAGAAGAAACCCAAAAGAAGGCCCCATTCACTGCCTCGTGAAGCCACTTCACGGAGTCCCCATGCACCATGACCGCCGTGAAGCATAGAACTGTTCCACTCCATGAACGCCTTTGACGTTCACGAGCCGGTCGCGAATCACATAGTCCGGCTTATCCACGAACACATTTGGCGTTCGCGAGCCTGCTGTGAAGGAAGGAGTCGGTGCACTCCGCGACTGCAGTTGACATTCGCGACCCTTCACAAAGCAACCAAGGCTCTAGTCGTGCCGTGTAAGCTCTGCCTCATAGTGCCTCTTGCATATAAATACTGGGCTCCCCCCTGATCCCAAAGGACATACAATTGGACCTTTCGACTTCCTAGATCCTGAATCGCGAAGAATCTTTCTGCTCTGTGATCCATGAGCTGTGCGAGGTACTTCTGCTCTACGAAGTGCCTCCCCCTTGTCTCATTTCGATACACTCATCTGAGAGGGATGCTATTCGCGAAGCCTAAGGGCTTTCACGAAGAAAGGGGATCCACAAGGGGACCCGGGTCATCGTGGAGCGTTTATGTTTCATGAAGCACCCTTCATCTACACAAGATCCACATGCTAAGGTAGGGTCACTGTACTTCGTGAAGCACATTGTTTCACGACACCTTTCTTCACGAGGCACGTTTTCTCTACAAGGTAGTGCTCCGTGAATGACATTCAACTTAGCACAGCACCTCCCATATGCACCTCCTCCCTATGCTTAGGTTAAGGGAGCCCACTTCGCGAATCACACCCCTTTCACAAGTGCCCTCATCCACATGGAGCAACATAGCTTCACAAGGCCCTTGCCTATGAACTCCTCTGTTTGGGAATCCCTTTTCTCGTGCGACCTTCCAAGTTTGCACAATGTGATTTCAGAGTCCCCAAGATGACACCACCCGTTGCATTTCTTTAACTCATGCTTCTTCACATAGGCATGGTAATAACTATTTCTTCTTCGCATAGCCACACTAACATGGGCCCCTCAAGGGTTCACTCCATAACACCCCCCTGTACGGAATTTTCGGTCGCCTCTTTGCACCACATAGTAGAGGGTACCAGTTATGTAAGTCCTTGGGGTGCAGAGAAAACCCACCTCATCCGAGCTGCAGGACGTTAAACTGCCAAGCACCCTCATCCATAGCACATGACGTTAATCTGTGACTTTTCCCCATGCCTCGCACGCAGGCCCCCCGCCTTGGACATTCTCCATGCCCACTCATTTCCACAGGGATCAGATCACCCCTCATAGGGGATGATATCCTCCTTATCGGAGTGGCATTTGTCTGTGGGGAAAGGGCAGCCACCGTGGTGTAAGCCCCTAGCTTTTCTTGCCGGAGGCAGCATCCCAGCTCCTCCTTTCAACTTTAGTCCCCAGGGCCAGCGAAGGGTGTGGTGGGAAACAATGCTTCTCCTTCCTTTGGTACCAAATCCCTCTCCCACTGCACTTTGTCGCCATGGGCCTCCATCCTAGAGTAAGTCCCAATCTCTCTCTCCCTGGGCCGCTCCACGCGTAAGCCTCACTCCACATCCCATGGATGCACCTTTCGCGACATGATCGTCATGTCTCTGTTGCCTCTTATTTCTCACATCGAGCATGACTCATGTGATCTTAGATTAAGCAGCGACCCTAACACCACCACCTGGGGCTGCCTAGAGTGTAAGCCCTACACACCCATTCCAAACTATGAGGACGTTGATCCATGCCAAGGCAGGGTACGAAAGAAGTCTCCATGAGGTTCAAGCCCACCACCACCCAGTTTTTCTGACCCCATTCACGTCGGTTCATTGCCACCTGGGCATCTTAGAGTGTAAGCCCCACACCCCCATCCTGAACTATGTGTACGTTGATCCATGTCAATACATGGTATGTAGGAATCCTCTATGAGGTTCCAGCCCAACACTCATCGGTCCCCATGTCCATCTTCACGTCGGCTCACCGACAGGCTCCCATTCTAAACTACGAGGACTTTGATCCATGCCAAGGCTTGGTACGTAAAAATCCTCCACGAGGTTCAAGAACAACACCCATCGGACCCCAGGTCCATCTTCACGTCTGCTCGCCGACATGCCTCAACCCGAACTACGAGGAATTTGATCCATGTAAAGGCATGGTATGTAGAAATCCTCCACGAAGTTCAATCCCAACACTTATTGGTTCCGAACCCTTTACATTGGTTCACCCCTGTCCCGCAGGACGTTAAACTTTGGACCTCCATTCAGTGGTAAGTCGTTTTCACTCCATTCAGTGATAATCCATTTTGACCTCCATTCAGCGGTAATCCGTTGAAAACCCCAATCGACAGTAAGTCTTCATCAGATGAACTACGTGGACTTTTATTCCTTTCCACAAGGATACATAGGAAGCCTTTTTAAGGATCAAGCCAAAAACCATCGTCATCCTCATGACAGTGTCATCCTATTCACCATCCCTTCCACATAAACTTCCACCAGCCATCCTGATTCTTACCCAAGCCACCACATCCATGTGGGATCTTGCCACCCCATTCCCCGTTCTAACTAACAACATTCGGGAGGCCACCCACATGATAACCCCAATGGCGGTGTTCCCTCCAAGGGTTCCTCCATCTGATCCACTCTAGTCAGTGCTCTGATCATCCCGATCCATCTCCGTTGGACGTTAAACATGTAGCGTACCCTATGTTAAACATAGTAAGATGAGGAAATCATTAGATACATTCCCATGGAATATGATTCCCCGCATTTGATGTGGGATTCCTCGGGCATCTGTGCCCTCGAGAAGCCCTATAATAAGGGACAAAAGACAGAAACCCCCATCCCCAGCGTCCAGACATTCCATTGATGCCCAGCGTGACTACTCCCCTAACCAAAGGTCGCTACCTAGACTGGAACCCTAGGAATGTCCTGACAGAAGCAGCGTAATTAACTGGTGTCCATAAAGATATGACACCAGGAAGAGTTTGACGAACAAAGTCTTAAGTCTATGAGGGAGACCAGACTGGGTGATGAGTTCCAAGGAGGAATCCACAGAAGAAAGAACCGACATCCCATCATCCCATTTCAGTCAAGGAGAAGACATCCCTGAATAAGGAGCGGCTGCTACCCGCCTTTGGAAAGCAGGAATGCGGGGCAACCAAAAAGTCGCGTCTGTCGTCCTTGAAAGAGACAATTGCGCGCGCCCTGACAAAAGCATCAGAAACAATATGGTTTATTACCTAGTGGATTTCTAGACCCAATACATACTAATATATCATCAACGTATATCTATACTGATCTTGGGGAATGTCTCCCACTATAACTGGTATTGGAATTTGTAAAATATATGACTTTGAAAAACACATTTAACATGAATGAGGAATTTTTATTATTAAGACCATATCCTTGAGACCAAATTTTATATTTATCATTGTTTATCCCATATATAATATTAATGTCCTTGTTATGAATTAGTCACATTTCATGCCATTTATATCCATTCATACCGTACACATAGTATTTTTCATTATATTTTAATGTTTATGTGTGGGTGTCAAGGATTTCATTATTAAAGTGATTCGATACATTATAATGAAAAAGTTTAGGAAATTATTTTTTGTTAATTGAAAAGGTCCTTTGATTCATACATTGTACTTTAATTATTTTACACTCTTGAAAAGAATAAAAAAAGGGTTGTGACTTAGGAAAAATAAAAAATAACCCTCATGGGACCTATTTTTTATTATATATAGTTTGGTTGTGGATATGAGGTTTTCCACAATCATATATTTTCTTATAAAATAAAAAACATATTAACAAATAGTTTGGTAAAATAGTAGAGAAAACACAAGAATTTGGAACTCATTTATTATGATTTCATTATTCAGGACCTTTAATTTGTGCTTGAGAAGTTGTAGTTTCCATTTATATGGGAGTTTTTCATTCAAATTTTATTTTAATATCATGATTTTTAGATTACAGATAAGCATCCAATTTTGATTTTTATTTTTTTTAGAATCTAAACAAACCAAACTTAAACCTCATAGTTATTACTGTCTAAATTTCATTATAAACATAATTGTAAATTCCGATTGATTTAATGTTATCTTTGTATTTAAGAAGTGGATAAATTAATTACTTTTCAATCATATGTAAAAGGAGCATGTTCTCATGATACGAGAATAACTCTACTAGAATTTGTATTCCATGTTATTAGTGAAAAAAAATTAAGGTGAGTTAGATAATGGGATAGAATATTTTATAATAATGAATTGTGAAATGGGAATGAATGAAATGATAATATCCATGATTTTTAAAAAAGAGAAATTAAAATTCTTGGATTGATTGATATTTTAGAAAATATGAAGTTGAGTTTATGTTTTATATGGAAACTGAATTTTTTTTTTTAAATTGAAAATCATTTTTTTTATTTAATTGAGATTTAAATATTTATAACTTGGTGTTTCTATTTAATTCAATTTCAATATTCAATTCATGAGGAAAATCACTGTTCAGGTGTGGTGGTATTTAATGCACACATTTTAGCAAGAATTTTTTTAAACAATTTCTAATGAATTTTTATGGTATTTAAGAAATTTTTCAATTTAATAATTATTTATTTAGTATGTGGGAATTTAAAATTGAAGAATTCATAAGGATTAAATGGAATAAAGATATATAATTTTAATGCTTAATTTAAATAATAATTTTTTGTGGATCTAAACTTATATTTTTTAATATTTTTTTAAGTTTAAATATGGGTCTAACAAATCTACTCATCGACCAGTATTCCTGAAAACTACATAGATAAAACTAAAGGGATAGATATATAAGGTAGAACAATGGGAAGAAAAATTCGGTTTGGAGGGGGGATATCAGTTCATTAAGGGAGGAGCATGTGTAGCAGTTTTCCATGGTCCATGTGGGTCATTCATTTTGGTATGACCCATGCTCATGTGTAAAAGGTATATGAAAGAGCACATCCACAATACATATTATATTATATAGTATAATTATGGGATTTTCTATATGATAACACCCTCCCATGTTCAAATTTGATGTGGTGTGATTTTTATCATGTAATATTCATCAAATAACAAAAAAATATTGTTTTGAAACTTCTTTGTTCCTATAATCCTTGGAAGAAACCCTCATTGCATACTCCACTACTCGACACCACTTCTTATTACTCAAATTTGTCTGCCATTTTCTGCAACTCACATGAACGACAATGGATAATTCTGGGAATGATTGATCACAACGTTAGTACATCTATCAAGCCATTGTATCATTATAGATTTCCTCTAGAACCTTATGAAACAACCTTGATGATAAAACAATAGACTATACCAAGCATGATGAAGTGGATATTTTTCTAGACAATGTGAGGGTTGAATGGTTTGAGGTGTAACCCTACCCTGTAGGTGTTCTTGTTTCAATTTGGAAATGAATAATTTGGAACTGGATTGATTTTTTCCAAGGGTGGTTGTGATCATGGAATAAATCACTATATATTGGAAATAATGATGAAGCCACAAAGAATGGGAGTTATGAAAAGGGATAACAACCTATACCATAACATTTCTATGAATAGTGATGCTTATACCATAGAGTTAAAACTGCCCCATGGAGGTTCTCATATAGGTAATGGTAATTTATTTTAAGAAATAATAACCTACATGATTCAGTGACATAATATTAGAGTTACATCCTTGAGGATTCTATATAGGCAGTTGAATGGTTTTTATTAAATATAAGGTTAAGGTTTTGTAGTCATGTAATAATTACCAATGCAGAAACCAAATCTGTTACATAAAAAATTAAAGGAAGATACTTCTTATTCTTTAACTTTATTCCGCAAGATGAGTCTACATTAAAATTTAGAAACAACCCATATATCACAAGATTCATCTCATCTGATATCCAAAATGAAAAATGAAAACCTGAAAATGATACAAATTAAATATACTAAAGATAAAACCGAAGGATAAAGAGGGGAGTTTTCCCTTATAAATAATATGGTGTTACACCACCGAATTATTTACTTGAGGATTAGGAGTCAGACTGCTACTCATTATAGGTTTCTATGTTTTATTTTCTTCTATTGTAGTTAGGTTTTTTTATCTTCGCTCTATTTTAATTGCAAGTGCCCCATCCATTTCCTTCTATTATTCTCAATCTTATTCTCTCTATGTCTCTCTAAGAATTCTTATCTTCCTTCATTATTTACACCATGACGTCATATACTCTAAAATTAGTGACTGACTCGATGCTTTGCCTCGAGGGAGTACAGAGGTGTATCCTGATTTTTTATTTTTAATTAGTTAATGGTTTGATCCTATTTTTAGTTAATTATGGTGATATTTATTGGTGTGGTTATTTTATAAAAATACATTGATATCAAGTTAACACCTAGTATCTTATTTATATATTTTCCCTCCCTTTCATTTAATAAGTGCACTTCAAATGATGGATTTGAGTTGATTAATACATAAGATAACATATGATAGATTTAGGTCCTAGAAAAAGTTATACCCTCGATTGAGGTGTTTCGACCACACTGATTCTAGGAGGGGTCAAATTTATTTATTTGGCATTGAATATTTCACAACATATAAATAAAAGGACAGTAATACAATAGTGATATTTCAAAATTTAACTATGAAAATAAATTTAAATTACAAAGATGAATAATGATGAAACCTGATTCTTAACCTTGGTCAACAATAGTATTTCACTTTGAAAAATATAAATACAATCCTTTTCTATAAGCCGTGATAGTTTTGAATTTAGAGACATATAATTCAGTTATTTTTAAAATTATATTATATAAATTGAAATTTTAATTATATAAATTCTTAAATTTATTGATGTTTTTTGATATTGGGATGTATTTAAAAATATTGTTTAAATATGTAAAAAATGATGAAATTTGTTTAATTATTTAAGAAAATTGTGATATTATGATTTATATTCATCTAATATATGATGTGGAACATGAAATTTATTAATGGATTGGTTATGCAGGGATATATAGTAAAACCCATTTTTTTGTCTATTTTGTAATGAGATTCAAGGAAAACCATTTTCTAAGTGTCAAGATTCTGGGAAATCCAATAGTTTTGATATGATGTGATGAGACATAAATAGTTCCATGTGATTTGTTATATTATTATTAGATGAAGGAAATGAAATGATTTTGGATGTTCTGTGATATGAAATAAGGTATATCAAAATTGATTTTGTCTTGGTATTCATAAAATGGTATGAAATAATTTATTTTGCTCATATTAAAATATTTAATGAATTACATGTTGTTACCAAGTATGATGAAAGTGTTTTTTAGTTAGTTACAAGTTTTCTTTGAAGAAGTATGGTTGGTTTGTCTTTGAAAAGGTTTTTATGATTAGAATTGTAATTTTTTTTGTTAACCAAAATCAAATCACATTGTAAATATTATTAAAAGGAAATAATTCAATGAAAAATATTGGATGATCATTTCTTAATAATGTGAAAAATATCAGAAAATAATTCCTTAAGAAATTGAAAATGATTGGATAAATGTTTTATTATAAAGTTGAAAATATTTCATTTAAATTTCTAATGAAATTTGTATATGAACATTATATGAGATTTTATTAATAATGTCCATAATATTGAACAAAAACTACTTAATAAATTTTTAGAATAAGATAAGATGAAAATTCAATAATTAATTTAAGGAAAACTTGTATATGGAATATTCGTGAGTCTTTTTTGGAAAAACCTTTATTGTATATAGAATGAAGTGAAAATAAAATATGATGATTCTTTTAATTTATTAGTTTTTTCTAAAATCATGATTTTCAATATCTCAAGATCTATGTTATTTTAATATAGGGGAAACGTTTTTTCTGGTGTCATAATTCGGATGGGTTTCTGGTTGAGGAACACTTTTTTTAATGTTTATAAATTTTTTGATCATTGGATGTTTTAGTTGCAATAATATATTGATATATATTTATGAATCCTACTAGAAATACAAATTTTCTGTAGAATGGATATTTAATGAACAATGTGAATATTTTAGATCAACATTTTGAGATGAATAAAGTAAAACATTTCAATGAACATTTTGGTTGAACAAAGATAAAATTTTAGAATAAAAGTTTCATATGAAAAAAGTGAATATTTTAAATGAAAATTTTGGGTAAACATTTTTGTATGAACAAAGAGAAAATTGCAGATGAAATTTTTTAGATGAAAAAGTGAAAATTTAAGATGATAATTTCAGATGAACATTTCAAATGAACACTTAAAACAAAAATTTGAGATTAACATTATGACCAAAATTTTCTAGATGATATTTTATTAATGTAAATTTATTTACAGAAAATTTGAAAATAAATCAAATTTGGTGGTGTTAATTTTTTTATTTCATGTTGCAAAAATAACAGAGGAACATTTGGATTCTCTCAGAGCTTATTGAAATTTTAAGGAATGTTATGAATTTTTCAAATTAGAAATTGTTTTGGTGAACGTTTTAAAACTTTATTTATCACTGAAGAAGGAATATAAAATGTATCTACCACCTTTTCTATTTTGGGAGAACATATATAAAGGTTAAATTGAGAGTACAAAGGGTTGAATTACCTCATGTAAAAAAAGTTAAAGTGGTGAAAAATAATTTTCTTATAGAAATTTCAGAAGAAATTCTAAAAGAAATTTTGGATTCGGATGCTTCCAACTAAGTAATATATTTTTTTAGGAAGAAGTCTTGATCTGAGTTCCAAATTCTATATGGAATATTTTTTTATTGGAACATTCTAGAAGAAAAATTTTAAAAAATATAAATTTTTTATTGATAAACTCAATATAGAAAAATTATAACAGAAAAATCATGATGGATAAATAAGAATGAAATTAATACCTATTTTTGTATAAGAATATAAAATGATGTGTTTTATAAGATGATAAAATTTTACGTTTTTATAATATATAAAATTCAAACATTTTTTCTATATTGGTTAAGGATTATAAACATGTTATGAAATCATCGTTACATATTTATTCAGACTAAGGAGATATTCATTATAGCTTTGAAAATAGTGCAACAAAAAATTGAGGATATTTATTTCTTGTTATAACCACAAAAGTGATTTCGTTTCAAGTTTATGTTTTGTTATTAGATTGTATCCAAACCATTCCCAGGATTGGATAAATTTTTTGAGTGGTGACCCTTTTAAATTATTATGTTCTTGTTGTTTTTTAGGGTTTTTATCAAAAAAAATTAATATGATTTGAAGGTTTTTTTATAAGATAAAATCTATGAAAGGGAAAAGGGATCACTAATTCACCCCCTCCCACTCTCAATGATCACATATATAATTCTTGAGATATTCAATTAGTATAAAATAGAATGTCTCCTTCATAAAATCCAACTTAGATATTGAAGAAATAAGTAATATTCTATAGATGGTATAATTCTATGAATGATGAGAGTACTTTAGTTTTTATGGTTTGAATTATCATATATATAATGATATAATGTTTCCATAACTTATGTCTCTTGTTTATGATATTCCAAAAGTTCTTGTATGTGATTCCCACTGAGTATTAATAGAATTCCCACTAAAACTATTTATAATAATGAATTTATAGAATTATTGGATATCCTAAAATAAAATACTTACATCACTCTCAAAAATGTATTTTCTTATATTTAAATGTGCTGGTACATCTAAGGGAATTTAGGAAATGTTAATGAACATATATAAAGAAAATATGAAATATAATAAATAAAATTTAAAAATATGGAGGCTGAAGTCAGAATATCAAAATATGTGTGATTATGTATCCTTTAGTGATTTCCTTATAAGATTAAATACCAGCATAATCACTATTAGATTTCTTGGTGAGAAATTATAAGATGTAACCATTGTTGAAAATATTTGAATAATCCTTCTTAATAAATATGGTGAATTTTTTTATTTCTATAACATAGACATAATTATACTCTAACATTGGATGGTCTACATAGAAATCCCATTATATGAGAAATTAAAAGAGGAAATTTTATGAAGAATAAAGAAAATGATGATCAAGAGATTTTATTTAGAGATGCTACGAAAGAAAAATATATAAAACTTATTGATAATGATAAATGTAGTAAATACAACACCAAAGAAAATTTTAGTAATAATTTTTATAAACATCTGTACTAATGTTTTAATGATGTGAAAAGTGTCATAGGAAAGAACAATGGTAATATTCCAATAAACTTTTTTGGATGTGAAGCTACTGGTAACATTGATGTAAATTGATCTAGAAAAATGAAAGATGAATAAATTTGTAGAGATATTTGAATATCATGAAGATAATTTCAGAATAATTCATAAAAAAACCAAATCATATAACATAGAAAAGGATAAAAAGATCAATAAATTATAAAGGAGGGATTTTTTGTGAAAGTGTCGGAGGTGCTAACTGTGAAGAAGAAGCTGATAACTTTAGTGATGATCTTGCTGAAAGAAAAAATACTTCTAAATTGAATGGTTAATAGTTCCCATAGGAATAAATTCATAGTCATTAAGATGAAGAATGGATGGTGGAGTATATACTAAAAATATAATTTAAACAATTTATTCAAAATATTTTAATACATGAAATTGAGATCAACATATAGAATAAGGAATATCCTATATCAAACAATCCAGAATTTTTTCTTGATTAAAAATACTACTTGTTAAATAGGATTGATAATCTAGAAAATTCTCTTGATAAATAAAAAAATATCAATATTATTTTTAAAGATATGATAAATGTAAATAAGGATTAAATATATCTTTTTCAACAATAATTTTATAAAATTGAGAAAGAAGTTACAGGATTTGAAAACATGGTTATAAATGTGGTGAAAGTTCTAATAAATGTTAACCTTATAAAAAATATAAAATTTTACCCTTAAAGGTTGATAATAAGGATGAATAAATTGAGAATAATAATAAATATGAGAAAATAATTTATGTATCCAAAATAAAAATAGTGTAAAATCTGAGGTTTCCATCATTTATATTTCTTATCTCAAAATTAAAACTATTTGTGACTCTATTGATGTTGAGAAAAAGTACAATATGATAAAGTAAATATTCAAATATATCATTATCAATGAGGAAAAAAACGATATAATATGGGATGTAATAAGGTTAATTAAAATTAGATTTAAATTTTCAGACAGTATAGAAATTACAAGGAAAAATATTCCTTCTTTGCTTACTACTAGTATTATGGCGGGTTTGGGAACATACTGAATATTTATTGTTTTAATCAACAAAATTACAATAATAAATAGATAAATTTAAATATTAGTTTTAGGGGGATTCAACCAAATCATAGAAGAAAACATGACAATACTATTATGAAAATATAATATAGATTTTAACCATTATATAGTATTTTTTAATGATGTTAACAACCTGGACATCTTGAAAAATAATGTCTTCTTATGTTTCTAGAGCGAAAATGTTTTTATATGAATTATAAAATTACATAAGTGATGAAAGATAATGGTGGGGAAAAATATCTTGTTATTGAAATTTCTCTCAAATCAAAAAAATTAGGAAAACTTTGTGTTTGGATAGTGGGTTCACATCATATATGAAAGAATATTTGAAGCTGTTGAAAAATGTGAATGATTCTATGGAATGTAAAATGGCTTCTGGAGTGATGATTCCTCATAATCAAAGGCATTGGATCTATAATAATTGGGGGAATAAATGTTGAAATCACAAATAGTGTATTTTTCTATAGGACAAAACACAATTTTTTGAGTGTTTCAAAACATTTTGATGTTGGTAATAATTTTGTTTTTTGAAAATTTGGGTTTTTGGGGAAAATAATATAAATTATAATTTTTCTTAAGAGTTGTTAATGAACCAAAAGAAGATTTTCATTTTTTATTGGAAAAGGTTCATTATATTAGATCATGATGGAAGAAAATCTCTAAAAGAGTTACTAGCGCGTGTCTATTAATGGAATTTGTGATGTTGAGAAAAAATTGATAGTATTTGTGATATTACTGATATGTTAGGAATAATAGAATGTTATTTATTTATTTTCTATAAAGTGAATATAACAGGATCAATTAATATAAGTGTTTAGATACATTCCACTTTCTTCTTTGAGCTGAATCACTATGATATATGTGGTAAAATGACTAAAAAACCAGTATGTGGAGATAAATACTTTATTTCCTTCATTGATGATTAAAATTGCATTATATATATTATGTTTCTAAAACATAAGTCAGAAGATATGAAATTTATTAAGAGCTTGAGGATAAGATAATAAAAATAATATAGATATTGAAAGAGTGCTATCGTTGGCGCCCTCAAATGATTAGTGATTTTGGGATACATAGGTGTAGCAGAGTGGCTGACCAAAGTCATCTCTGAAAGGATGAAGTAGATTTAAAACAACTTTTTAAAGGTATTCTAAAAATAAAATAAAAGAGAACAAAAACAATACCTAAAAGGATGGGGGTTGGTTATAGTTTATGAATCTAGAAGAAGTTTACTGGAAGAAGATTGTATTTTTTTTGTTTTTAGTTTTGAAATGATGTTTGATTAAAATGACACAACAAAAAGATGTTTTTTTAGAAAATATTTTAAAAGGCATAATCGATCTAACTCTACCTCTTCATTCACTTATTAATTATTATCATTTAAATAAATATCCACTTAATTATGATCCCCTAATTTGTTATCCCTCTAACCCTACGAGAGTTAACTTAACCACAAAGATGAAATTACTTAAACCCTAGGCTAGCTTCAGATCACGCAATCATAGCACCCTAATTTGATTGTTGTTATAAGGTTAGATTATGTTCAGTGGTTAACTAGAGAACATATCCTTTCTGTAAATGAGGATGAATTGTGTTTAGGGATTATATTTGAACTCTACAAATTTATCCTGTATGGTCTTGTATTACCGATTAAGATCACGCTCTCACAATTTAAACAATTCCCGACCTCGCGTGTTTTGTCTTAATTGTTCAATTGATTTCTTAGTTTCTTACAATTTAAAAACACAATTCATGGATCATATTAAGTGAATTACAGTAGCTCAATGATTCAAAATAATTAAATTAAGAAGGATAGAGATCGATCGATTACTAAAAATAAATAATCTTCCATGGGCGGTGTAGTCATCGTGGAGACGTTTTGCATAAGAAAATGATTGAAAGGGTAGAACCCAATATTTTATCCACTCTTGATTCCAACCCAATTAAGAATATTAAGATAAGACGAAAATGTAAGAACCCAGAAGATTATTTGAAGAAAAATTCATGAAACAAACATGAAATAAAAGAAATACAAAGAAGAGGTTGGAGATGAGAGCCTTTTTGGAAGAGAGGATTGCACAAAGGCTTACTTCTTCCAAGAGTTGTGAGGGGCTCCCAAGAGACACCCTTCGTCCACACCTTCCCAAAGCCTCGAACAGCCCTCCCAAAGAGTTAAAACCCACTTTAAATAGAGTTTATGAGGGCTAGGGTTACCTAACCTTTTAAGTGTGAAATGAAAAACTCGGCCAAATATTTTATTCCAAGTTTCACCGCCGTGTTGACCTCCAAAACTCGTGAATTGACCGGCCTTACAGAATGATTATTTGTTCCAAATCCTGTCCCCGAGATTTATTCACAATTTGGGCTCAATCCAAGCCCGGATGAAGTTGATATGGCAAAAATACAGAACCCATGTCCATTCTGCCGAGTCCAGCCCACCATTGTCTTAATTGCCCATTTACTCCATCCAAATGCACTTATTAGCTCTAGTGTCCTGAATGAACGTTGTATAACATTAAGTTAGTATCACTTTTACAAAACTTCAAATTCAAATAATAAATATAAAAATATGTATCATCAAAATACTACAGTGCACTATAAAGGGTAAAACTGGAATTTTCACCAAATTTTCAAATGAACGATCAATCCCAAATATTTTATAAATAAACATATTTAACACAACGTGAGGAAATTATATCTTTTATTATCAATATAATATTAAACAAAATAGTGTTTTATCAACTCCCCCACACTTACACTTTTTCACTCCTGGGTAAAACCTCATGTCAAGTAAACATCAATATCAAATCAAAACCAATTTTAAAACACATATCATTGGGATCCATAAATTCCGCACCAAGAATCAAAAGATATCATGCCTCATAAAAAACCATATTTCTAGTTCTCTATTAATATCATTCAATATATTTCCACTTCATTTATCATCCCATGCACAAAACACTTACCACGCTTGAATTTTCTCTCATCACTCAAATATCAATTTTTTTTTGCAATGTCTTTCTTATCCAAACTAATACAAGGGTCACCATAGGCTTGATAAATTCCTACATCTCCACCCGATGTGAGTAAAGTACATATGTTTATCATGAGGAATTTTCAGGGTTGTTCTGTGGCTTTTGGTTGGTAGTGTTTAGAGGTTAAAAATTCTGATGCTGAATAAGGAGGGCTTGACTCTTTTTGAAGCAAAATTGCATTTATCTAATTTTCACTTAAATATGGTCTTCTCCGCAATCCCCATAGTATTAATTCAGCTCCATCATCATGAAATGTCATGAAATGTTTACACCATTCATCATTTCAGCATAAAAAATGTCAATCTTCTCAAACATGATTTTCTTGAAAGCTCCAGATAGGCACAACTTTCCACCTCAATTAGAAGCTCCAGAAAAGGAAAAACTTCACCTGTCATGAAAGTTCCAAAAAAGGCATATATTTAAATATAATGACTTTCTTCAGTAGAAAACACATCTATTCAGAATTTAATTTTCCACCCAAAGTATCACAGAATGTGTTGGCACAACTCAAGATAGATTCCCCCACACTTAAGCTCAACAAGGTTATGAAATTTCACTTCAAGACTTGGTTGGATAGGGAAAATTGGCCTGTAATGCGGCTAACCTAAGAGGATGTTCATGGATTCTAAGGGCTACAAGGATTAAATATTCAAGGTAGGCCATTATAAAAAAGGATTGTTTGAAATAGGGGCTTTAATACCAAACAAATACCTCAATCATTTAAACATAAGTACCCCAAACCATCAAGTTTTTACAGGAATATGTCAAATTATGGTTAAATCAAGCTTGGTTTGGTTCTCTCAAGAAGTAAGGTGAATGTAAATAATATGAAAATAATGGTTTAGAAGCCTCATAAAAAAGTTATTTCAAATATAAAGACAGTGAGATGTGGCATGGGATTCAAAATTAAGTGTACTTTTCATGAAATTACTAAATATTTGAACTTGAAAAAAAGTCATTTAAGCATTCATTTAAGCTTAGTTTCAAGGGGTAAATTGTTTCACATATTGATATGGATTTAAAAATGGTGATGAAAATCATTTCAGCTCAAAAGTTTCAAAAAAACACAGAAAATTGTAAAATAAACACACAAAATTTGAAAAACACACAAATTTTTTTGGTTTTTTTAACTGGAAAACAATTGAAATTACTAAACTAAAAGGTTCCCTCCCCCACACTTAAAATATTGCATTGTCCTCAATGTAAACCCATGAGATGATATATGCACATGAAATGAATAATTTTTAAATAGGACAAATAATATAAAAGCGAAAGGGTTAGGAACAGCCTGATGTGCTCAAGTGATGATGGGGTCATGCAGTGTGATAAAATCCACTACATCAGTAGGAAGTCCCTCAATGTATCTCTTGAAAAGTTTCCAATTAACTGTAATTCTCCTTCCAGTGTCCTCTTCTGTGATCTCCACTACTCCATAAGGAAAAACATTAGATACAATATAAGGACCTAACCATCTGGAACACAACATACCAGGCATCATCTTGAGTCGTGAACTATAGAGAAGGACTTTCTCTCCAACATGAAACTCCCTTTGTTGTATCATTTATTCATGAACTAATTTTTATCTTTCCTTGTAGAGACTTGAGTTCTCATATTATGATATTCGAATCTCCATAAGCTCTTGAATTTGCAACTTCCTTTGAATTCCAGCTTGGGCCAAATCCATGTTGCATTTCTTTATAGCCCAATATGCCCGATGCTCGACTTCCATTGGGAGATGACATGCTTTCCCAAAAACAATCCTAAATGGGGACATACAAATGGGTGTCTTGTATGCTGTCCTATAAGCCCACAATGCATCATCCAAGCGCTTGCTCCAATCCTTCCTATTTGGCTGCACGGTTTTCTCTAATATTTATTTCAGCTCACAATTTGAAACATCATCCTGGCCATTTGTTTGGGGGTGGTATGGTGTTGATGTTTTGTGTGTCACCCCATACTTCTGAAGGAGGGAAGAAAAATTCCTATTGCAAAAGTGTGTCCCTTGGTCACTGATGATGGCCTTTGGTACTCCAAACCTGCAAAAAATTTGAGTCTTGACAAAATCCACTACAACATGAGAATTGTCAGTCCCGTTGGCCTTGGCCTCCACCCATTTAATCAAATAATCAACAGAAACCAAAATATACAAAAATCCAAATGAACTAGGAAAATGACCCATAAAGTCGATGCCCCATACATCAAAAATATCACAGAATAGTATGGGTTTTTGGGGCATCTCATGTCTCCTAGAAATATTCCCAGTGTGTTGGCAATGAGAGCATGACTTACAATACAAATGGGCATCATGGAAGCAGCTAGGCCATTACAATCCAGAGTCCAAAACCTTCCTATCTGCCAATTGGGGTCCAAAGTGTCCACCACAAGCATGTGTATGACAGAAATGCAAAACAGACTCAAACTCATGATCGGGAACACACCTCCCAATGACTTGGTCACTACACATGGGCCAGAGGTAAGGATCATCCCACATAGAATACCTAGACTCACTTTTTAATTTTTGGACTTCATGCTTCTTCAAATTTGCTTTGATTTCAGAGGAAATAATGTAATTAACTAAATCAGCATACCACAGATGCATACCTGAGATGGTATAGAGATTCTCATCAGGGAAAGTGTCCCGAAGTGGTACCTGGTCCAAGGTGTCATCATCTAGTGTGTGAGTAATCCTATTCATGTGGTCTGCCACCAAATTCTCTGATCCCTTCATGTCCTTTGTCTCAATATCAAATTCATGAAGAAGGAGCATCCAACAGATAAGTCATGGCTTTGCATCAGGCTTCTTTAGGAGGTACCTCAAAGCTGCATGGTCAGAAAAAACAACTACATTAGAGCCCAATAAATATGAATGGAATTTATCTAAAGAAAATATGACATCAAGAAACACTTTTTCAGTGGTTGTGTAATTTTATTGGGATGAATCTAGTGTCCTTTATGCATAGACGATCACATGTGAACGTCCCTGCACCCTCTGAGATAAGACAGATCCAACCGCAAAGTTGGAGGCGTCACACATAAGTTCAAAAGGAATCTCCCACCGTGGGGGCTGTATGATCGGTGGAGTGGTCAGAAACTTCTTTAGATCATCAAATGATACCCTACATGAATCATCAAAATTGAAGTCAATATCTTTTTGAAGCAATCAAGATAAGGGTAGAGCGATCTTACTAAAATCTCTGATGAAGCGTCGATAAAATCCAGCATGTCCAAGGAAGGATCGAACATCACGCACACATTTAGGATATGGAAGGGATGAAATAATGTCTACCTTAGATTTATCAACTTCATTGCCATGTTGTGAGACTATATGACCTAATAAAATTCTCTTTTCAGCCATGAAATGGCATTTTTCAAAATTTAAGACCAGATTCTTCTCAATACAACGATGCAACACATCACCCAATATAGAGAGACATTCATCAAATGAGGATCCATAAAATATAAAATCATCCATAAATACCTCCATGCAGGTCTCAATAAAATCATAAAAAATACTCACCATGCATCTCTGGAAGGCACCTGGGGCGTTGAAAAGTCAAAATGGCATCCTTCGGTAGGCAAATGTGCCAATGGGACAAGTGAATGTAGTCTTCTCCTGATCCTCCGGAGCTATAGGAACCTAAAAATATCTAGAAAATCCATCCAAGAAACAGTAGTGTGTTTTCCCAGCTAGTATCTCAAGCATTTGATTAATAAATGGGAGGGGGAAATGGTCCTTACAAGTGGAATGATTTAGTTTCCTATAATCAATACACACACGCCAACTGTTTTTCACCCTCATTGGAACTAACTCATCTTTCTCATTTTAACAACAGTAACACCACTCTTCTTAGGCACAACCTGAATCGGCCTTACCCACTGAGAATTTGAAATGGGAAAGATTATACCAGCCTCGATAAATTTTTCAACTTCTTTTTTAACAACTTCTAGGAGGGTGGGATTGAGTCTCCTTTGTGGCTGTCTCACCGATTTATACCCATCCTCCAATCGCCCTGATGTTCTCCCTCAAAATATTCAAATGCTTTTCTTCATGTTCAAAAGGGAGATTGTTAGAAATGATAACAAGTAATCTCTCACCACTGAAAAATTATGAGTATTTCAGATTTTGTGGCAATGAATTGAGTTTTAGTGAAGGAGGGTGTAGTATGGATGGAGACATATAAGGAACTAAAATATGTGCACAAAGAGCATCATTATCAGAATATACATCATCAAAATCAGAGAATAATGAATTAAATCCATCAGCATACTATATAGCCATGTCATAATCAGAGTTCACATGATCAAAATCAGAATATGATTCCATTTCAAAATCAAATCTTAGAGAGTCTTGTTCCTTAGAAACGGGTATGGAAGTACTCTTAGACATCAAACTAGAACAAATACTCATAATCTCCCTAAGCATAGGACAATCCAATTCCATGGAGTTTTTACTTGGTGGTTCAAAATGGGAGATAAAAAATGCAGAATGATCCTCTGAGGGGTACTTCATGGAATCCATAACATTAAATATCACAACTTCATCCCCAAATTCCATGGAAAGTGTACCCTCATTGAAATTTATGATTTTTTTTTTCATTTTTGAGGAAGGGCCTACCTAAGATATTGGGGGAATGAGAACTTACCTGATCATCCTGCCTGTTAAGAACATAGAAATACACTGGAAAGATCATGTCTCTTACCCAGACAAGTACATCCTCAAGAACTCATGCTGGATATGTCATAGCTCAATTCGCCAACTGCACCACTACTCTCGTCGGCTTCAACTCAACAACCTGTAAATAAGAGAATACATAGTGTGGTATCACATTTATTGAAGATCCTAAATCACAAAGAGCATTAGATATGTGAAACTCCCCTATGGTACATGGGATGGTGAATGTCTCAGGATCCTTGCACTTTGTTGGCATTGCTAGAGTTGGTGTAATGAGTGCTAAGAAATTCCTTCCAAGGTTGTTCCTTTAATTCCCCTTAGAGACCTCTTCGATTGGTACAAAGTTCTTTTAATAATTTTGCATACCTAGTAATTTTCTTAATGGCTTCAAGTTGAGGAATTTTGATCTCCACATGCTTGAATGTATCCAAAAACTCCTTTTGCATTGCTTCTTTAGCCATCTTCTTGGTTTGAACAACCCTATTGGGAAAAGGAAGGGGTTTAGGAGGAACATCATCAATATTTTTCTTACCTTTATCTTTATCCTTGGATTTCTCATTAGTTGGTTTGGAATGCGGCTGCTCCAGAGTTGAGGTGAATCCCGGTGGAATGGTAGGTATAGATGTATCGTTCATTTGCTTCCCACTTCTCAATGTGACGGCACTGACATTCCCCTCTGGATTTGGAGTGGGTTGGGAAGGTAGATTTCCAGAATTCTTACTCACAAGTTCATGGAGGGTGGTGGAAATATGGCTCATTTGAGTCTTCAACTTCCTCAACTCTGAACCTTAACTCTTCAGTTCATTCTGTTGATTAAGAACAATTTTATTCAAAAGATCATCAGTGTTAGAATCTACCTTGGGTGGGGGATTCCCTTGTTGTTGTCTTGTTGATGTTTGAGCTCCAAATCTCCTTTGGGGTTGTTGGAAACCCTACTGGTAAGGCGGAGGCTGCTGGATGTTTTGTTGAAAAGGGGGCCATTGTTGTTGTCCAGATCCGTACCTCATGTCTTATTGATCCTTCCACCCTTGGTTGTATGTTGGAGAAAATTAATCAAACTTCGTTTAGGGATGTGGTTGTTGTTTCTGCTGAAATTTTCTCCCAGTGAATACTGCTGCACAATCCCCTGTCTCTTGTAGTTGTGGGGAACAGTCAGTTGGATGGCTTGTCTCAATAAAAATGCCACAAGGCCTTGAAGGAGGGGGTAGATATGTCTTTTGCTCCAAATCAATTTTCTTCACCATACTGGTCAATTCTGCCAACTTGGTATCAATCAAATGACTTTCAAGTGAAGAAGGACTTACCTGATATACTCCCCTGACATGTGGTGTACCTCTATCATCAAATTGTTGGGAGTTTTGGGCCATCTTGTCGATCAATGCAGGTGCAGCTACTGGTGTCTTGTCCACCAATGCTCCTCCAGCCGCAGTATCTACCATGCTTCTCTCCATAGGTGCGAGTCCTTCATAGAAGTATTGGATGAGTAGTTGCTCACTGATTTGGTGATGTGGGAAGCTTGAACACAACTTCTTGAATCGCTCCCAGTACTCATAAATTGACTCCCCTTGTTCTTGATTGATCCTCGAGATCTCCTTATGAATATAAGTGGTCCTTGATGCTGGGAAAAATCACTACAAGAAAATATGTTTCAAATCGTTCCAACATGTTACATCTTCAGGTTGTAAATAATACATCCAATCCTTTGCAGCTGCATCAAGTGAAAATGGGAATGCTTTTAATTTGATTTTAACTTCAAAAAAATTTATAGGTTTTATGGTTGAGCAAACCACATTAAATTAGTTCAAATGTTTATTGGGATCATCACCAGAGAGGCCATGAAACTTTGGAAGTAAGTGAATTATACCAGATTTTAGTTCAATGTCTGATTTGAGATTTGGGGATGCAATACAATTTGGTTGATAGTTAATATCAGGTGAATCCAATTCTTGAATGGTTCTATTAAGTTCATTTCCATTATTTCCATCCATTGGTTCCTCTTTTATGTTTGAAATTGAATTGCTTCCCATTTCTATGTTTCCAGAAGAGAGGAATTCACCAATTGGTTGAAGACTAAAACTTCCTGTAGACTGAGAATGTCTGATTCGAGCCCTAAGGCTACGTTCAATCTGAGGTTCAAGATCTAAGAGATCTTCGAGATTATTTCATGTCATAAATTAAATAAAAAATAAAAGAAATTAAGTGTACCATAGTAAAATAAAAATGAGAAGTTTGAGTTGATGGTCCAAAAAGAAAAGAAGAGGATGGAAAAAAAATGAAAACTTGAGAAAGGGGAAAGATGAAAGAGAGAGGTGAAGAAAATAATAAAATTAAAAATACAAGAAATACCTTTAAATGGTTGAATAAATTACTTGCCTCCACGGAAACAACGCCAATTTGAAAGAGCGCTGTCGTGGGAGCCCTCAAATGATTAGTGATTTTGGGGTACAAAGGTGCAGCAGAGTGGCTGACTAAGGTCGTCTCTCAAAGGAGGAAGAAGATTTAAAACAACTTTTTAAAGGTATTATAAAAATAAAATAAAATAGAATAAAAACACTACCAGAAAGGATGGGGGTTTGTTATAGTTTATGAATCTAGAAGAAGTTTTCTAGAAGAATATTGTATTTTTGTTTGTTTTTAGTTTTGAAATGAAGTTCGATTAAAATCACAAAACAAAAAGATGTTTTTTTAGAAAATATTTTAAAAGGAATAATCGATCTAACTCTACATCTTCATTCACTTATTAATCATTATCATTTAAATCAATATCCACTTAATTATGATCCCCTAATTTGTTATCCCTCGAACCCTACGAGAGTTAACTTAACCACAAAGATGAAATTACTTAATCCCTAGGCTAGCTTCAGAACACGCAATCGCAACACCCTACTTTGATTGTTGTTCTAAGGTTAAATTATGGTCAGTGTTTAATTAGAGCACATATCCATTCTAGAAATGAGGATTAATTGTGTTTAGGTATTATATTTGAACTCTATAAATTTATCCCGTATGGTCATGTATTACCGATTAAGATCGCGCTCTCACAATTTAAACAATTCCCGACCTTGCGTCTTTTGTGTTAATTGTTCAATTGCTTTCTTAGTTTCTTAAAATTTAAAAACACAATTCATGGATCATATTAAGTTAATTACAGTATCTCAATGATTCAAAATAATTAAATGAAGAAGTATAGAGGTCGATCGATTACTAAAAAGAACTACTCTTCCACGGGCAGTGTAGTAATCGTGGAGACGTTTTGCATAAGCAAAGGATTGAAAGGGTATAACCCAATATTGTCTCCACAATTGATTCCAAACCAATTAAGTAGATTAAGAGAAAAAGAAAAGTGAAGAACACATAAGATTATATGATGAAAAATTCATGAAACAAACATGAAATAAAATAAATACAAAGAAGAGGTGGGAGAGGGGAGCCTTTTTGGAAGAGAGGTTTACACAAAGGCTTAATTCTTCCAAGAGTTGTGAGGGGCTCCCAAGAGACACCCATTCGTACACACCTTCCCAAATCCTCGACTATCCCTTCCAAGGAGTTAAAACCCCATTTAAATATAGTTTGTGAGGGCTAGGGTTACATAACTGTTTATGTGTGAAATGAAAAACTCGGCCAAATATTTTATTCAGAGTTGCACTGCCTCGTTGACCTCCAAAACGTGTGAATAGACCGGCCTTCCAGAAGGATTATTTGTTCCAAATCCTGTCCCTGAGCTTTTCTCAACATTTGGGCTCAATCCAAGCCCGGATGAAGAGATATAGCCCAAATACAGAACCCATTTCCATTCTGCCGAGTCCAGCCCACCATTGTCTTAATGTCCCATTTAATACATCCAAATGCCCTTATTAGCTCTAGTGTCATGAATTACAGTTGTAGAACATTACGTTAGGAACCATTTTACAAAATTTAAAATTCTAATAATAAATATTAAAATATTTAGCTTCAAAATACTATAGTGCACTATAAAGAGTAAAACTGGAATTTTCAACAAATTTTCAAATGAATGATCAAATCTCAAATATTTTATAAATAAAAATATTTAACACAATGTGAGGAAATTATATCATGTATTATCAAAATAATAGTAAACAAAATAGTGTTTTATTAGATATTTTGTAAATAATTTATGAGCTAATAGTTTTAGAGAATATAAGAATGGGTTGTTTACATATTAAATTAAAAAACACGTCATTCTTTAGGATTTTAGTGCACCAAACACACCACTTCAAAAATCGTAATTCTAAAATAATAAATAGAAGTTTGGTACCGATTGAGTGAAAACTATTTAACAAACTTTATACATATCATTAGTTTTTGAGGAAATATTTCAGTTTAGAATATTATATTCATAATTTATATATCTAATTATCTAATTCTGATATCAATTATTATGAGTTTTGTTTCAATAAAACATTATTTTTGATTCACCTAGGGTTTTTTTATAGTACTAGAGTTATAAAAATAATTATTGTAAATTTTAGGTTGTTTTAGAAGAGATGTGTTGATGGATTATTTATTGGATTTTCTATAATGGGTAGTGGATATAGATGTTTTAAAAAAGAAATTAGAAATGGAGTAGATACTATATATGTAATGTTTCTTTCAAAATATGATAATAACATTCCAAAAATTTATGTAGATGTGGAATATAGGAAATATGAGGTGGTTGTATTTAAGGTACATGAAACTTTAATTAATGATATTAACAGTATGGATGTTGTACAAGTTGGGGAATTAGAATCATCTATATCATGTGATGATAAAAAACTATACACATCCAATCCTTGGATGAGGAAACATGTGAAAGATTAAAACACCGTTGGAGATCAACAAATATATGTTCAAACCATAAGTGATTAAAATTATATTTTAATTTAATATTTATATTCATAGGTTTAACCAAAATATTTTGATAAATCTTGGAAGTATTTAGAGTAGATTGATTTTATAAATGAAGAGTTAGATCATATTGAGAATAATTATTCATGGGAACATGTAGAAAAAAAACAATTCAAATGTGATTGGTAAAATGTGGGAGTTCCAAAATATTTTAAATAATGATGCTTAAGTGGTAAGAAACAAAAAATTACTAGTTTTTAATGGTTACTCACAATTTTAAGTAATTTAATTTGATGAGAGTTTTTATTTAGTTTAAATAATATAAACTATCATAAAAATTCATTCAATCACTAAAAAAAAGTTATGATTTTTTTGGGTGGATTATAAGTCAAAAAAATTTAATAAGTAACTTTATAAATATGTTCATCTTGAAAAACCATGTGGATTTATGATTAGGAATTATTAATATTACTTTTATAAGTCAGAGAAATATCGGTATGGGATGAAGAAAGATCCTGAAGATTGGTATTCCTAATTGGACCCTTTCTTTAGGATGTCAAACTTCATAAAATGGACAGTAGATTTAAATCTCTACAACAAAAAAATAAAGAGGTTTTCATTATTATCATTTTTTATGATATTATTATTGATGGGAAAGATTGTAAAACATGTGAAATGTTTTATGATGATATTAATAATTTATTTTAAATATCCATGCTCAAAAAATGAAATATTTTTCTGTATTACAAATCACACAAAATAAGAAATTCATTTTTTATCTCAATATAATTACACTAAAGAAACTAGAGGAAGTTTTGGATAAAAGATTAAAAACATGTTTCTACATTAATTTTGGGGGGAACCACGTTTTCAAAAGATAGATAAGCTAAGGATGTTGATCCTAATGCTTTTTTGATATTGGTTGGATGTTTTTTATATCTGATGGATTCAAGGACATATATTGTGGTTGTTGTTACTTTTTTATAAATATTTCAATTTTCTCTAAAATAATATAATATCATAGGAGGGAATAAATTATTAAATACATTAATGTCAAAATATATTTTTGCATAAAATTGAACAAATCAATAAACCATATTTTCTTGGTTATACCAATATTGAATGGGTAGTATGTTTTGATGTTAAAAAAACCACACCTAGTTGAGTTTTATTTTTAGAATAATTTTGGGTGAGTTTTTTTAAAGAAACAAAATTCAGTAACACTTAGTATAGATGAATCTGGGTATGTTTCTACAAATTATGATGCAAAAAAATTTATAGTAATGAAAAAATATTTTGATTATTTGTTAATCAAAGTGAAGTTACCCTTAGTATTGAGTTGTAGTTATTAAAGTGTTATATTTAAATATATAAATATAGTTCAACATTCTGGTTCAAATCATATTGATATAAAATATCACATTATCAAAGATTGTGTTCATAATAATGAACTTAACTTAAATTACCTTCCTATATTGGAACATGATATTGATATGTTTACTAAACCATTCATCAAGGAAAACATTTATAAGCTAAGGTTTAATATTGATTTAAAACCACTCTCTCTCTATTCAAGGATAAGATACGTGTATCTATCCCATTACTCATTTTCTAATTATATAGTTTTTTCAAGTGGGAGAAAAATTATGTAACATAAATCTATCAATTGGTATGTTATTAATTGGTTTAAATAAAGCACATATTTTGGTGTCATTTTTAAAAGATGCAAGATATGATTTCATAATGTGGGAAATTTTTTAATAGTTTATGGAAGTTTATGTAGGAAATATTATTCTTATAGTAAAAATAAAAAAGTGATTAAATTTCTAGTTTTGGGGAAAATGTGATAAGGATGTGACTATTTGACGTTTATGGAAAAAGTTCTATAATTCACTACCTGTTGTCAATATGATTTTCTGTACAATAATTGTTGTTTTTAATATCATGTTTCATAACATAGTTTCATTAAATTATGATAAGTATTACATCTATTAAGTTATAAAGTATAAGTGATTTTTATTTTTGGATGATAATAATATCCCAAGGGAGGATTATTCTGACCAAGTTACATGAAGGCGTTTTTAATATTTCTGGAATTTGTTTCAAAGAAGTTCGGTTGGATTGTTATGTAAAATTAAGATTTTATAGATATGGTTTTATTTTAATATGTAAACAAAAATAACATCACATTGAAATGATTTCAAACATAGGAAATTATATAGTGAAAAATATCCGATGAATTCTTTCTAAGAAGATAAAAAATATCGGATGAATGTTCCTTAAGAATTTGCAAATGATTCGAGAAATTTTCTTATGAAAGTTGACAATATTGGAAGAAAATTATATAATAATCCTTTTGAAAAATATTTGATGAAATTTTCATAATAAAATAGAAAAGATCAGATGAAAGTTACTTATGTAATTTGGTAAAAATATATGCTGAAAAAGCCTAAATAAATATCTGGAACAATATTAGGTAGAGTCTCCTTAGGAATAATTTGAACAAAATGTTTCCTGACATAGAATATAATAAAAATAAATGATAATGATTAATTCATATTTGGAATTTTTTTAAAACTATTAATGAAAAAATCTCATGATATGTTTTTTTGATATAAATAGGTATAATTTTTGTGTGTGTTTAAAGTCTGATTGATTTTTAGATGAGGAAATTTTATTACTATATTTAGAATGTTTTGAAACTATATTTGTATGAAGTTTGTGATTAACGTTTTTGAATTATACTGAATAAAGAATTTTAATAAATAATCAAATTTGAATGAAAAAAATTAAAAATTGATTATATATATACATAAGGGAACAAAATGAAACTTTCAGATAAACATTTTAGAAGAATGTTTTGGACTAAAAAATTGAAATTTTTGTAGAAACATTTTTGATGTGCTAATTGAAAATTTCAGAAGGAAATTTTAGATAAATAATTTTAGATGAACTATTTGAAAATTTTGGTCAAATAGATTAGAATGAACAATGTGAACATTTAATATACTCATTTCTGGAAAAAATTCAGAATAGCATTTTGAAATAACATTCTAGATGAAAATTTCAGATGAACATTCCAGAGAACCATTTTCTTGATGATGTTTTTGTGAAGTGAACTTATTTATGATAAATTCTTAAATATATCAAATGTGATGATGCTAACCTGGTATTAAAATGTTTCAAAAAATTGTTGAGTAAAATATTTATTCTCATTGAATATTATTGATTTTGGAAAAATGGTTATGAATTTATAGAATTTGTAATTATTTAAGTGGAATTTGTGACATTCGGGTTTTTATTTAAATGGTAAAATAAATTTTAGTTATTCCCATTATTATTTTTAGTAAATCTATATAAATGGTAAAAGTGAAAGTATGGAGGGGTGAATACTCTCATGTTCTAAAAGGCGTTTGTCTTGATGAATTAGTTTTGGAATGAAATTCCAGAGAGACCTCTAAAATCTAGTTTTCAGAAGGATATTTACAACTAAATAATATCATTTTTGTGGAATAATTTTAGATAGTATAGAATAAATATGGATAAAAATATTCCATATAGAAAAATTCAAGATAAAAAATCCATTTAGAAAAATTATGGATGAATATATTCAAACAAAAATATTTCATATGGTAAAATAGGAAATCATTTCATACTCGCATTTGGGTAAGAAAAATAACAAGGTGATTATTTCAAGAAGTTCAAAATTTATTTTTTATAGGCAGAACATTGGTTAAATTATGAGTTTATTGGTGATGGTTTATAAATTTTGCATGAAATAATTGATACATCATTATTTTTGTAGAAATAACTTGAATTATAGTTTTAATAATAGTTAAATTAAAGTGTGGGTATATTCCATTATTATTTTAATAAATACAAATAGGATTAATTTCTAATGGATTATATGGTATTATATTATTAACAGACAATTCCAAGGATTAGATACTATTTTTTAGTAGTGAACCTTCAAAAGTAATGTGTTCTTGTGTTTGTTCATGTGAATATGTTTTCAGGAGAGTTATAAATCTTTTATAGGAGGAGACAAAAGTTTCATTAAAAATAAAAAATAAAAGAAAAAATATATCATTAATTCACCCCTCCCCTTTTTAGTGATCACATAGATCCATATTAGACCTTTTATTATATTTAATTTACTCATACACATGTCAAAAATTAACTCTAAATAATGATTTATTTTTTTATGGTTTCATATATTATATTTAATTTTTTAGACACTATTTATAAATGTATTATTATATATATATATATATATATATAAATTTTATTAATCAAGATATTGGTAAAAGGTAAGTTCCTATATAGATGGGATATATTGAAATATCTCCTAGTTGATGATTCAGAAGGGTTTGAAGGTATAATTTATGGTTTTTCTATAAAATATTTTTAAAATTAAATTAATTTCTTTTGATATTTGGTATCTGAATCATGTTATAGATGTGGGTATAACATCCATATTAATTATTTTGACTATGTAGGATTTGAAATCACTTTATATTTGTACATTTTTTTATATGGATATTTAAATGTATTATTTATAGTTCTATTTGTAATGATCCATTAAATGGTACATCTTATATAAATTTTCAGGTTTAAAACCTCAACCCTTGTTTACAGCCTCTAGTGATAAATGAGTACACCTACGTACCATATTAATATTTCCCCAATAACACAATAATTTATTGAAGGATGATACAAAAAAATTAGTAATATTATATTTTTATTATTTTATTTCAATATTTATTTTAATATTTAAATGGACCTAGGGAGGTAAGAACATGAGGCATAAAATACACATATCTTGACATACATCATATTCAATGTATGTGTCTATGTAATTAACGAATTATATGATTTGAGTTTATTATTTTTATAGATTTGAGTTGATTTTTTTTTCAATAAAAATAATTTAAAAGTTTTATGATTCTACTCTGATTTGGAAGACAAGATAGTGTATTAATGAATCATTTTCATAACATAAGTACATAGACAATATATTCACATATGTGATTGAAATTTATTCTAATTTTTAAAGTGAAAAGTGGTTTTATTCGTATATTTTAATCATTAATAATTTTGTAAAAATAATCTCAGATAAATTATCAATGATAAATAAGTTAACTGAAGTTTGTAGAATAAATCTGATAAAGTGATTTATTTTAATTAAAAACTACTTTTTATATATGATATGTATGACACATTGTATGATTTTTTGAGAGATTATTTTTATTGTTTGTTTATGATTGATGTCAAATATTTTAGAGACCTGGGTCCAATGAAACATTTTTGGGAATATTAATAGGAGGAATTTAATTGTTGAGTTATGAATTTATATGTGGTGAGAGGGAAAAATTTAGAATACTCTAGCTATAAATTTTAGCACCATGGCCCAATGATTTGGGAATCCAGGAAAACAAACTCATTATCTGGATTATAAATTTAAAATGAACCGAATTGAATATATTTACCCATAAATAATACAAATCTCACTGAAAAGTAAATTACATCCCTTACATCCTAAATACCACGAAGGTTTATATTTATGAGGGTTAGAGAAAAATTAACTAAAAATAGCTTGTTTTTTATCAAATAAACATTTTATCAATTCTATAAGGAAATAATTAGCCTTTAACAAATATTAAACTTCATCCCCACAATTATCCACAAATTATACTCTTCTTGAGAGATTATATAAAATTATTTTCATCATGAACTAAGAAAATGGAAATAAAAAAAGGGCGAGCTAAAATTTAAATTAAGGGAAATCATATATCAGAAGATATAATGGCATGAGATTGGGATGAAAAAATATGGTACGAAATAAACGATAATCAAATAATTCAATATAACGGATCACCAGGGAATGAAAAAAATACACGGTTAAAAATATAAATAAATACATAGACAAAAATTAATGCATTCATGGAGATGGATTTCATAAATCTAGACATAATAATATTTACCATCAAGGCCACCACCAAGACATTTTTATTTCCACCAAGACCACATACAATATATCATTCTTGTAGTCATGGTCAAAAAATGAAATATTTCTTGACATTATGTTCACAATAATGGAATAATTATTTCATTGGATAGTAGTTAAAAAAATAATGAAATATTTTGTCTCATCAGACAAACTGATGCATCATGGGAGTATATAACATCGACTTAGACTCATTACTTATTTATATAAAATGTGTTCACCCAATGAATGATATGAATGTCAATACAACAAATAAATAAATTTCCTTACAAATAAAAAAATTTAATCGAGATAAAAACATAGGAAATACCCTTAATTTACCCCATTATAATAAATTGGATAATATAATAACAACTCATCCATAGAAATAAGGTGGATGGTTAACAAATTTATAATTAACATGCTTGAGTAATAAACAAATATATATATTATAAAAACATGGATATGGATTCTCAATTTCCCCCAATAAATAGATGTATGAAATCTCATTTAACACCATTAAATAAATAAATGTATAAAAAACATTGATATATTGTGAAATATATTTTTTGAATTAAGTTTTTTTATATTTTACATTTTACGCAACACAGAATATAGATTGAGTTATCTAAAATCACTAAGTTTGGATTTCATTTATTGAATCCATGAATTAAGATTTAACTACATTAGATTATATTTTGGAATAAGAAACACTATGTTTAATTTGTGTTACACATAATTTCGAGTTCCTTTGATATCTTTTGATACACACAAGGCTGAGTTTTATTGAACTACAAAATACTATTAATATTGTTATTAAAATGTCATTATAATTAACACATATCCATTAGAATGGAATTTAGGAATAATATTAATAAAATTTTGAAACATTTATTTACAAATTTATATAAAATTAATCCATTTGTTATCAATTAGTAGAAATGTGTGTAAAAATTATTTAACAATAAAAAAATTACTTTTCAAAGAAAAATCTTTTTATTTAAAAACATAATTTTATCTAAATAAATTACACATAACACTCATGATTAGTGTTTAAAATGAAATTTATATATTATATATTAATTTTTTTATCTATACTCATCCAATAGATTTTATAATTATAAGATAAGAATAAATCCAGTTTTAAAAATAATTTTTTTTTCTGAAACATAGATTTACTACCTTTTAATGGTAAACCGAATTAAAATATACATTTTCGCAATTTAATAATTTTTATTAGAGAAAGGTAAAATAAATTTTTATATTGTAATATCAAAATTTACTTTGGGGGGATATTAGTTATTTTTATGAGATGTTTTATTTTTTGATTAACAGTGAAAAATATTTAATTCTAATTCAAAACTACATTTCCATCTAATTTTTTACATAGTTAAATTATACATTGATTTTTTAAAAGAATAATTATATCAAATACACATCAATTAATCTAATTTACATCATTAGAACCAATTTAACATTTTAATTGGATAAAATATTTTTTCAAACATTTGTATTTTTTCTCTTTAAAAAACCACTTTCATGACACATCTTTGAGATTAATATTAGATTATTTATATCAGTGATGTGTTGAGAATTTGGAAAAATGGATTACATATTTATAAGAAATTTAATTTACAATATTTATTAGTTTTTAATTATGTTTTGAAAAAAAATATTAGTAAATTTATTAAAATTATTTAGAATTATTATGGTAAAACTTAGTTTAATTAGTGGTTAAACTTTATCTTAAAGATATATATGCACTAGAAACATGTCCAAAATTTATTTTATATCCATATTTCAACAATATAATTAATGTTCTCTATTAATGAGAATTATTGGAGGCACATGATGTAAGGGGGTCCTGTCAATAATGTTTACCTTTTTATATTTACTAGAATGTGACCTCCCCTCCACTATAAAAGGGAACTCACCCCCCTCACTTTACCAAACCTATCAACACACCTTGTATAATAAAAAATATTACAAAATAATCTCAAAATGTCCCTTTTATCAACATATAATCCTATAATTCAGCATAAATCAATCAAATTTAGGTCTTTGGTGCAAACCAAAAGTAATTACTCAAATAAGAGGAAATATACTTCTAAAAGGTCGTTTGTTTTAGTTTCATTCTACACCCCCTCAATTATTCAAAATAAATGATTTTATATTTAAATAAATAACCTAGATATGATGAAATTTCTTTATTCTAATTTATTTACCTAAACATAAACACGCTTCCATCAAATAGGTTACGAACATGTGGTTCCTCTGTACAACAGACTACTACCTCGCGAAACAATGTCATTCATTTTTTACTTTAACTCATCACATGTTTCGTAATTATTATGGAAATACTATTCTTATGCGATATATATAATATTTATTATTTATTTAGTCTTCTGGAATTATTATATAAAATACACTTTATTTTTCCCATTTTTTGTAAATACAATAACATCATTTGTGTATGTGTGGACTACCGCCTCCTCAAACCGGTGTGGTTCTTTCAAACTTTATAAATAATGTTTTAAGAATGGTTTTAGTGAAATTATCTTATATATATAAAATTATAAAACTAATTTAATTTTACTATAATATATATATATTCAATTTAATTTCTTTCATTCAATATTATTATAAAATAGAAACAACATTTATGCATATGTATGGCCTACCATCTCCATGAACGGTGTATTCCATTTCATATTTAAATATTTTATAGATTAGTATAAATATTTATATACTAAATATATATGATATTTACATCAATTTTTATACTCTTAAGATAATTAATATGGATCTAAGTAAGAGGATCAAGAGTAATAAGTGAAGACCTAAAATAAAAATAAATTGGATATTGCTAAAAAACGTAACAGTATCATGAAATTATTAATAAATGGTTAATAAAATATATTAATAAAATAATGTGTGGAAACAAACAAAATAATATGTTATGTTTTTATATTTATAACAAATATTTATTTATTATAAATGTGTTTTGAATATGTTGGAATAAATTCATGATATAGGGTATGGGTTTTTCTCATCACACGTTTTATTTCTTTGAGTCTTATGCATTATTTACCAATAATTTATTTTTTATGGTGTATATAAATCCCATAAATGAATTATATGTTTATCATAATTACATTTATGTGTACTTACATATCCATTTAGTGATATTCATTTAAAAGTGTCTACGGTTCAAAAGTTACCAAATCGGTAAAGTAATTTTGTCTCAATTTTCCTTCTTCGAGATATATGCTTTGTTATGCACTAATTTTTTTTGAGGATTATATATTTCACATTGAAATGTTATATCATGAATCTAATTATTTTAATGATATTTAAATATTGATGTAACATTATTATTTCTCAGGGATTAAGATTCAATGTTACCAATATGGAAACATATTATTACTTTAATCTCATTGTTTTTCATAATTATTTATGATTATTCTTCCATTAATGAAATATTTTTATCCATCTCTCAAGAACGCTCTGGAATTTTCTTTTAATTTTTTTATTCATAATATATTCATGTAATTATTCCATTTTTGATTGTTTTGTATATAACATAATTATGATTTTTTAAATAAAACTAGTCATTATTTCTCTTTTCGGACCAAAATTTGTGTTCTTCCAAAACCAAGTTTTATAAAATGTTTTAGTAAATTTTAAACTCTGATTTTTAAAGTACATTTTTACACATGTTTTACTTTTTTAGTAAAATTTTGTTTTAAAATTAATATCCCTGCCATTTTATGAGCGAGGATCTTTTGTATTCTTTTTACTGTGGAAAAGAAATTGCAGGTATTGATTTACCCACTGTCATGGCTGTCATTTCCTTGAAGATTACATTAAAAGTTTAAAATGATCTTATTAATGAAACTCTTCTTCATAATATTCTTAATATTCATTTTTAACATTTTTTCCAATAATTAAATTTAACTAAAAAATATATGTTTAAAATTGGTTTTATATGATTTTCAAATCATCCTCTATAAGTTTTCAAGGTTATTTTCAAAGGGGAAGGTTTTTAAATAAAACTATTATTTGAAAAGAGTTTTTTAGGAAAAGAGATTATATAATGAAATTATTTAAATTATTTTTAAATATTTGTTTAAAAACATTCAATTTCTTTTTCAAGGAATATGTCTTTGAAATTTATTTATGATTTAAAATGTGATATTCATAGAAAGGTTTTTTTATTTAAGAAATTATTCATGTGATCTTTCAAAATCCTTCCTATATATGTTGAAATTCTTTGAAATAGATTATTAATTACATGGGATATGATCCAATGATACCATTATTATTCTTTCTTTGAATGGGTTATCTTAAGATGTCAAGTTGTTTATGATACCTGTATCTATTCCACAGGGAATACCATGATGAAATGTTTAAGAAACCTCTTACTTTCATGAGTATTATATGATGAAATTATTATGAATCCTGTATCTTTTTCGTAGGTAATTATATGAAGAAATTTTCATGATACCCATTTCATTTAATGGGCTATGATATGATGATTTTTTATTATCATATAGGATACGTATATATGATTTTATTATGTGTCAGGAGGGACACATATATATATATTTAATGCATTGGGTAATGATGTATGACACATGAGTATATATGTTATGCGTGAAGGAGATTACATGTTCACAAAATAAAGTGTGAAATGGATTAAATGTTCATAATTTTATTTATGAACCTAATTACATGTTCACAATGACATACATAGACCCTGTGGAATGTCAATGAGTTTATGTGTGAACCTGATTACATTTTAACCATGTAATTAGTGAACATTATTAAATGTTAACAATGTTATATATTAACTTTATTACATGTTCAATATGTTATGAATTAACCTAATTACATTTTCGTAATTTTTTGCATGGACCTTGTTGCATGTATGTAAGTTTATGTGAAGGGCTGGTTTCATGTCCTCAACATAATGGGTGAACCTATTTATTCTTATACATGTTCATAATGTTATAATGTGATGTTTATACCTCAAGTATATGTATTATTCATATTATTATTTCATGACTTATGATCTTTGAAATCCTAATGATTCATTTCTTATGAACTACCAATATTTATGTTGTGACAATTGATTATGATCTTTGATATGAGGGGTATGATATTCTGATTTTATGATTAGGTTATCATACACTTATGATCGTGTTATGCTTACCTATATACCCTATATCCCCTTACAAATAATCTAATCTCGCCCCTTTCTTTTGATTCATTTCCCCATGTTGTGAAGAAATGTTTTAAGTGGGATCAGAAAAAGGGAAGATATTTACAGAAGATGTTAAAGATATTTCACAATGTTAAAAGATTATGTTTTCAATGTTATAAAGAAACTAAACAATTATGGTACATCGACATATATTTTAGTACTGTGTTAAATATTCTTCTAAAATAATGTAATATTAATGTATGATAAACCTGGATCTCTATAGTTGGTATAAAATCTACGGTTTAGTCAACATTTGAAAATAAGAATGAGAAATCTCTCGTGAGATACCTAGGTGTATTTCTATGGATATGTTAAAGGATGTATCTAAGGATATGTATAATGATTATTAAAATTATATGAAAATGTCTGGGAATTTTGGTAAAGGATGGAGTGAAAATGTTACTAAAAATACACCCCTTTCTGGATACCAAAAGCGGATGTGGATATGGCAATATGTAATAGGGGTAACAATCCCAAAAACACCATATTGATCTAGACTCGATCGAGAACTAGTGAACGAAAATGGACCTTGCTTCTCACATAGTATGACACTCTCACATGATATGATTTGGTATTTCATAAACTATTTATTAACCATCATTAATGATTTAAAAATAATATGACTAGGACTAGCCTAGGATAAACCTAAGGTTTCTTGGATTAATGAAGTGTGTGTAATTATTTATACATCCTATAAGTGATTTTTCATGATTATTTGGTTTTTTTTCTTTGATATTTGTTTTTGACACTATACATTCTAGTTTTATTCAATGGTAGGAAATAGTAGGAACATGGTTAACATTGAATGTTTTAGATTTTTCAATGATGTGAATTATGAAACTAGATTTACTAAGTAGAAATATCATGAAGATAATCATCAAATTATATTTTTAATGGTGATGAAAACATAGAAAAAAGATATTTTGATGATGGGAAGATATCCCTTAATGTGTTTGTGGTGTTGATAATTTGTTTTATCTTAGATAAAGAGATAATTGATCTGTATAAAGTAAATTGGATAGAATCGATGACTTTAGAAATGATAAATTATTTGTTGAAAAAGTGGTCTATGTTATGATGGATAATGATTAAAGATTTTTGTATTTAAGGAATATATCCAATAAACCTTTTAATAATAATGAATGTATTTTTTAAAAAACGATTTATGGAAATTTAGGTTATTACCTTGTTCCAAGAGAAATAATGATGAATGTATACACATGTTTGTTATGAGACATCCTATAGATACTTTATGATATAATGGGGATCAATGATAATATATTATTGAGAAATTTAGTGACATTCATTCCAATGTTTTGGATATTAATGTTTTTTAAGTGTTATAAGGTTAATCATTTATGAAATGTTTCATTTAAACATAGGATAAAGTTTGTGAGATTAACGTATTATCTCATCGAATGAGTATTTAGGCATATTACATAACCTATTCTAACCAATCTATGCTAATGGAAACTGAAGATATATGGGATGACTTATGATGGATCTAATGATCTGTCAGTTCTTTTAGAATGAAAAATTCACCTTCATTTTTTGGAGTAAGAGGTGATGTGGAAATTGGTAAATACATGACCAAAGGGTGATATTTTTCTTATGAAATGAAATAATATTAATTATGTATATATTCCTGTAAAAAAAATCATCTTTAGGAAAAGGGTATTGAAATAATATGTTTTCCTATTATCATACTTTTTTAGGAGATCAATTACCTTTTTCACACTTCTTCAGTTTGTGGTTTTGTGATTGTTAAATTTCTCTAGATCCCCTAATTTCTTATGATTATTGATCATTATCAATCTCTTTTAGTTTTTAATCTTTTAATTCATGTCTATGTTTTCACTTCACATCTATGTTATCCTATGTGTAAACTTAGTTATGAGTTACTTTGGGTAACAATTATGTTTCCAATTATACATTTTTAAATGAAGTTTTAGTATTTGTTTATACGTTGTGGGTTTCTAAGAAAGGAACATTCTTATATTAATCCTTTTATACAGAAGATTAATTATAAGGGATAAATTAATTTTATGGGAGGTATAATTTTACACCTAGAGATATTGTGAACTTTGTTTCTCGAATTATATTCATATTTTTTATATTTTTAATTTAAAAAAAATATTGAATATAGCTTTTGTAATATAAAAGCACTTTGTCTACATTGTGTTTCACACAACACCATGTTAATCATTCACTAAATGAAAAACACATATTATATTTTGGTATAAGTGAAACTATTTTTAGAATATGTTATGCCCAATTCCATGTTCCTTTGATATCTTGTGTTACGTGAAAGGATTAATTTTAACAAATAACAATATACTATTAGTGTTGTTATTAAAATATAATTATAGTTACCACCTAGCAGTTAGAATGGAATTTACAAATAATTTTAACAAAATTGTGAAATGTTTGTTTAAAGACAAATATATAATGAATTCATTGGTTATCAATTAGTATAAATGAGTGTATGAACTATTTCAAAATAAATAAATTACTTTTCGAAGAAAACTATTTTCTATGTACAAGAACTATTTTATATCAATAAATTAAAAAATCACTTTTGAAGAATATTTTCAAAAAATTGTATATATTATATATTCAATCTGTATTTGGGATACTCATAAAAAATATTTGGTAAGTATTAGTTAAGAATAAACAAAATTTTATGAATTAATGATGTATTTTTAAAAAAAGTAATTTTACCGCCATTTAATGGATGACTGATTTTAAATATAAATTTTTATACATTTATAATTTTTTTTTGAAAAAATTAACCTCATTTTTGAGAGAGGAATATCAAAATTTACTTTTAGTATATTTTTTTATCATTTTATGAGAAGTTTAATTTTTTGAGAATAGTGAAAAATATAAAACTATATATCAAAAATTGGTAACATATCTAATTTATTTATATAGTTAAATTATATATTAATTTTGTTTTAAAGTATAATTATATCACCTATTCATAAATTAACCCAAATTAGGTTTTTGTACCCAATTTCCCTCTATAATTGGATAAAAATATTTTAAAATTTTGTACCTTTTCTCTTTAAAAATGTACTTTTATAACATATCTACAACATTAATTTCAAATTACATTATACAAATAATATGTTTAGTGTAAAGACCAATATTTTCATTGTTATTTTTTTAATTATATGGAATTATTTCGAGACAATGAAATTTGATGGTGCGTGATTCTGAGGCTCGTAGTGCCCAGAATGATCATTAGAAAAATGTTAACTTTAAAATAGAATGCATGAGTGGTTTTCCTAAAAAAGTTGAATAAATCTAAAACGGGTTCCCAGATTATAAATATGAGGGCACCATTGCATTTAGGATAGCGTTTTTACCATAGGGGTGACATATGTTTAGTTGGTGCATGCCTCCGGAGAGAAAACCTAAAAATGGAATAAGCACAAATAAAATAATTAAACAATGTTATTTTATTTTCCATATGCTTATAACTCACAAACAGTGACTTGGATTAAAAATCCGAGATCACCACTGAGCTAGTGAGGGTATTCATTCTTTATAAAGATACTAACATTGGCCGGCGCAGGCCAAATATGAAAGTTAGTTTCTGACCGTAAATAAAATAATTAAGTAATAGTTATTTTATTGTTCAAATCCATAACTTCTAAACAGTGACTCAGATTGAAAATATGATAGTACCATTGAGTTCATTGGGACGTGTTTCCCTTGGGCAGAGCCTAAACTTGACTGGTGCAAGTCGAGGGTGATTGTTACTATTTTTTGAGCTTTTTTAGGTAAGTTTAGTAAATTCACGGGAAACATTTTATATATTTTGACTCATTTCTTGGATAAAAAATCAAAGAGCACCATTGAATCTGCAACACCAGAATTCTTTTAAGGGAGGCTTCACATTGACCGTAGTTTGTAGGGAGAAGAAGATTGTTTTTGGACCTTTTTAAGGAATAATAAAATAACAATTTTATTGTTATTTTATCTTTCTTTTCTCCAATGGATGAGCGGTGTTGGTGGGACCGACGACAGGACAAGTCATTAAATGGATTGAATCTTCCTTACTTGTAACTGCACCATTGGGAATTTGGAAGATTCATTAATTAAATGAACCACATTAATTATTCATATGGGAAACACTCTTTCTACACTCCTATTTATATAGAGCTCGGGGAGGGTTGTTAGCACGACATCCCAAAGTGACGAATCTCTAGAAATTTTTTTGATGCCAACCACTTAAAGGAAAAGACCAATTTTAGCAAGCAGTGACGGGCACTATCGAATCACTAACTGACAACAACAAAGAAGGTTGTTCTATAGATCATCCTCAGCGAACGTCTATTTCAGGTAGAGGGTTTAATTTTAATGTTGTCTTTGATTAATTAAATTTTATCCCGCTTCCTATCAAATTAACACGGAGGGCGTGGCCAAACGAACAAGGCCTGGACCCACCACTACTTCGCTCAAGATACGTTCTTTAGGGATAGTTTTCTTATATTGATGGAAATGTGAAATATCAGGCCACGTTATGGAATGAGTAGAACAATAGAGTCGTAGGCACAGACGTCACTAAGAAAAGACACTAGAGAACATCCGGTAAACTGTGGAAGAAAGAACTGGCACGCCATGTTGGTGGCGGCTGATGGTGGATGGAGGAGACCCGCGGCAACCAAGCTTGAGATAAAAAATGTGATGCACGACGGCCTGCAACGGTTGCTGAAGGCAGTCGGCCCGAGCTTCCATGTGGTTCAAGGACTGTTCTTGCAGGCTCTTCTATCAGCGTGAAGGGTCCGCGGCCAGTGGGCCGTGGAAAAAGGGAGGCATCACGGAGCAGCCACAACCATCGGGCTATGACAGTAAATAGTGTTGTGGCCCCACACCGCACCACATTGGAAGACCCCAGTCCGCCAAATGAATGACCATTTTTTGCGGTGGCTCAGTGCTCCACCGGTTGGGCGAAATGGCCCTGTAAACGTGAGGCATGTGGAAGAAAAATGTCCCCTTTATGGTGGACCAGGTTGGACGTGGGCTGTCCAACCGGACCAGACCCACCCAGTAGGTCGGGCAGGACCCGCGGCCCAATGGGCCGTACTCACCTAGCGGCCCAGAGCCATAGCGGATTGGTCCAGACTCGCGGGCCAACGGGCCAATGCGGGTGGGCCGAGTCCCACACAATGTGGTGGGTAAACCGCAGCCCAAGACCGTGAAAAAGCCATGTCAACCTTGATGGGCCAGACCCAGTGAATAGGGCTGACCCCCATTAGGCCAGACCCAAGCAGGACAAGGTAGACCCTAGGACCTGTTGCATTAGACTGGTCTGAATGAGTCTAACAGGGCCCAGACCCAACCAGTACCTGAGTAATGAAACACATTTAACTGATGAACTGGGTGTCTGTTAGACATGCCTTTAGTGGAATTGGGACCCCTTTTTAGAAATGTTCCCTTTGGAATATTACAGTGGGCCTGACCGAACCGGGCCGGACTGAGGTGTGATCATCCTTGTTTCATAGAAAGGGGTGTATCTAAAAGACCAGGTGTCTTATTGATGCGTTGTCTGTCACATAAGGACCCCTGTGGAAAGGTTGTTCTTAGAGATACTCTAGGTGAGTTTTAACATATTTTTTACATTTAAACTGGGTTGTATTAGTCTTGAAACCAATAGGGTCCTTTTTAAAAATGCTTACATTCCTCACAGGTTGGGCATCTGATTGACGTAACGTCTGTCACATTGGGACCCCTATTTCAGGGAGGTCCTTTGGGGTAATTCTTCATGTAACATTATGTATTTTGAGATGAAACTGGTGCCTTGAGGAGAGGATCCTCCTGGAATCAAGTGTTCTTAGTGTCAGAATCTCATGGCTGACAATAATGTGTAGAAAGAACATCAATCCTATGTGCATCAACATCCATCAATCCTATGTGTGTCAGTTCTTAGCGATCTTGTGTGGGTCAGTATCTATTGATCATGTGTGGGATAGAGCCTAGTTATCTTGTGTTGGTTAGCAGTTATTGATCATATTTGGATCCTCAGTAGAGGCTCTCAATAGATTAAGATGATCCAACGATATAACTAATCATCTATACTTCTGTACCTATGTTATATATCTAGTGTTAGATGATAATTTTACATTAGTGGTGTTACCTTTGTGGTTTTACCATTATTTTACATTTACCTTCATGGTGTTACCTTCGTGGTGTTACCTTTGTGGTGTTACCTTTGTGGTACTTTTACCTTCGTCGGGTTACCTTTGTGGTATTCTTCCATCGTGGATCTGTTGTGCAAATGGATTAAAATTTGGAGCCTTAGGATTTTTCATGTTTGAGACGAGTATATTTTAATAACTTAAGTACATTTATGGGAATATGCCTAAGTAGAGTAGATGAATACTACTTCATGCTTGGTGATTGAGGTCTTGCTTTGGGTTTTTTCATTTGTGGAACTCTGGGTGACCTTTGGGGGACTCAGGGTCCTTACGGAGTATTGTTGTACTCACCCCTGCATGGGCTATGCCAGAAACTTACTATGTATTGTGCAGATGAAGAACGTCATTGATCGAGGGTGAGGGAGCTAGGACTGGACAATTCTAAGAGCTGGACCATTTGACATGATGTGACGCAGAGACTAATGACCGTGGGTTGTACCTATGCTTCAGGTAGGATCCTCAGTGGGAATTTCAGGATTTTTCAACTCTTTTAATTATACATGTACAATACAGTTGGGCTGGTATTCGGGCCCCTTTATTTTAGTACACTATTTACTATAGCGGTTTACTTTGTGGTTGCTTCTTGTTGTGTTCTTTGATTGTGTTTTTTACAGGTTTAAAGGAAATGCCTTCATGTTATATGGATATGCCTTTCCGGTGCTAGTCACAAGCTCCTAGCCTATGGAAGCTGGGATTGGGGTAGTCACGGCACATGCCCCGTGGGACGGGTCATGACAATGTGGTATAAGAGGGGTCGATTCAACCAAAAAAACTTGGTTTCTGGTCTTTTCAATAGAGCAGCAGTGCTAAGTGTTTTGAGTGTGGTTTTCAATTCGGGGAGTATAATGTTGGGGTTTTGGTAGATGTATCATTACAATAGGACCAAGAATTTTGGTTTCTAACTCGGTGCATGAAAAAACTGATTGCCTGAGTTTTGGAAATTTTTTCCTTGTTTTCTTTGGATTCAGCTCACCTGTTGTGACTTAATGAAAGTGGTGCACATGTTCCTTATCAGGATGCCGCCATGTAGACAACCAGCTTGGAACCCCGAGAGTGTACACGATGATTTCCCACCAAGTGACCCTGTGTGGATAAGAATTCTAGAGACCCTGTGTGGATCTGCACCAAACAATCCTCTGTGGATCAACACTGAGTGATCATGTGTGGACCATCACTGAGTGATCTTGTGTGGATCAGAAACGGATGCTACCAGTGGACCATTGATGCCGACTGATCATGTTGAACGAGTTCTAGCTGAAAAGCCTCTGATATTTTGAGGCAAGACAGATCCCTACGAATCTAAGGATTTGATGGAGGCTATGGGTAGAGTTTCCCACCTAGTTGGAACACCAGTAGATATGATGGTGATCCTAGCTACTAGACTTTATCATTATGTGTCCATGAAGTTGGTCTATATGGTGATGAGGCTTCGATACATGGGTTCTTTCCTGAGATGGTACCTTCATGTAATGTCCCAGCTATATCACTACCCGTTGGTAAGAAGTTTCAAACGGTAGTAACGGTAGAGGACACATGTAGGATTACTAACTTACATGTGTTTCAACATTAGATACCCTTTAGGTTTCAAGGCGAGGCCGACTCACATGCAGCTAAGGGTTGGCTTGAGAAGGTGGCTGAGTTTCCATCTAGCCATGGCACTATTTTATCAGTTGGCGGTCCTGGTAGAGAGCTATCTACATGGCGCAGCAGGATGATGATAGTGTTTAGATTACCCCTGATCTTGTGAAGAGGTGACTTTTCTATGGACAATATTGAGAACCTTCATTAGAAAAGGGGGTATCTTTCCATAAAAATGTATAGGGTGATTGTTCCATTTAGATTATACAGCATCTGAATGAAGACATGTCGGTAGATGAGTTTTCATTGAGTTGTACCGACCATCCAAGGTACTCAATGAATACAGTACGTTCAGTTCTTCACGGATCTGAACTCCAATTGAGGTGTTTTTAGGGACATATGATCCATTTAATTCCCTCTATGAATTCATACTTATATTAGGGTGCTAGAGAGTACATTTGGGGGTGAATGTTCTTTGGATAAACATGTACATATAGTGAATGTTATCAGTGGGAAAGTAGTAAATCGATTCTAGTCTCAGAGACTTGGGTGTGTAAAATGTTTCAGGAAGATGAATTAATAGGGACAGAAGAATCTGCAAGGCATCAAAAGTGGAAATGGTGATAAGAGAGAAGCATGAGGTGGTATAAATTTTGACATGTTACAACCACCACCTCATTATGGTCGCCCAAGCTCAGGGAGCTAGAGGACATGGGAAGGGAGTTGCTTCATGTGGTCAAAGACTGTGACCTAAGGGATCAAAGAATGATTAAAGGTATGGTCTGTGTCTACTACTAGTTGCCATATTAATTGGAATAGCTACCAATCATTCCTTTTTACCATGTATCTTGTTCAAGACCTAGAGTTTTCTGTTAAACCGGTGGCTTTAACCCTATGTCTGGAGATAAAATTGGGATAAGACTCAATAATCTTACTTATACTGATGGTGTGATCTAACCCTTGAGGTGAGAGTTTTGGTTTTAACCTCTTGTTGTTAGCATCAAGGCATTACGACGTTTGTTTGGGTATGGACTGGACATCCATAGTTCATACTCAGATTGAGTTTTTTAAGAAAAAATGATGTAGTATATCAACAATGTTGGAATGGGATTTCCTTGTTCGGCAAGAAAAGAATCCCTGTAAGCACATGATAAACTCATGCATAGGATGGTACAACAGATCACTCTTGAGTTGGTCAGCCTTACCCATGTGGTAGCATGAGTTTTTATTTTTCAGTTCCCAACAGTAGTGGCAGAGTGTGTGGACATCTTTTCAAAAGTTGTTACTAGAAGTGCCTCCTCGAAGGGAGAGGGACTTCTACTTTGGCTGGGTACTATCAGATATTTCAACCTAACTTCTCCTGGGTAGTGGCACCCTTTTTATCTTTGAATATGAAGGAGGAGTCTTTCCTGTTAACGGATAAGTTCCAGAAGATATTTCAGGAGCTGAGACAGGGAATGACAAGTGCCCCCCATCTTGAGGCTACCTGGAGAGGGCGTTGGGTATGTAGTCTACTATGACACATCAGGTAAAATAATAGGGCATTTTCTTATATAGAAATATGTATTGATCACCTAAGGCTCATTGAAATTTAGACAACATGAGAAGAACTATTCTACCCATGTCCTGGACTTACCAACAATGGTCTTTGCACTAAAGATGTGGAGGCACAACATGATGGGCGAAAGGTTTACTATTTACTCTGATCATAAGAGTCTCAGGTATATCTTATCACAGAAGGACCTGGACATGAGACAACGACGATGGCTAGAGTTGCTCTAGGACTATTACATTGAGATAGTCTATATTCCTGGGAAGGGGAATGTGGTTGTAGGCCCATTCAGCATGGGGTCTAGTTTAATGCTGATGAGTGAGGCATCATAGAAGCTAGTCGTACTTCTTATATCATTCTTGGATAAACATAGATTATCTTACATCAAGTCTATGACTGTCACTCCCCCAATTCTTCATCGATTTTAAGATTCATAGCTTGGGGATGTTGACTGTGATGCCCGATATGCTCATATATCCTCAGGATGGTCTCCTGATGGATTTTTTGAGGGAGGGGAGCACATCGTTATCTTAATGGGATGCACCATGGAACTAGTGATTCCTAGTGAGGAGGTGTTGAGGGATTTCCATACATCCACTTTAACGGTACATCCTGGAGAGGCGAAGTGGTACCAGGACCTTTGGCATCAGTACTGGTGGCCCGGGATGAAGGAATCAGTGGTAGAGTCTGTGTCACGATGCCTCATTTGTCAGTAATTGAAGACTATAGAGATCCAAAAATTTCTTATGCTGATAGGACATGGAGACCCATGGAGTCTGGGGAGGGAGACCATGTCTTCCTAAAGGTCTCACCCCAATGAGTATTGCAGAGGTTTGGTCGGGGCAGAAAGCTATCTATGATGTTCATCAGACCATTCTAGATTCTCAGTAGAGTGGGTGAGGTGGCATACCATCTATCTCTTCCCCCACAGATGCACAAGGTGCATATTGTTTTCAATCTGTCACAACTGTGGATATGCGTGCAAGAACCATCGCATGTTATCGAATAGGGAGAGTTGGAATTTGACGATGGGGTGACTTTTACAGAGTTTCTGGTGGAGAAGGAGGATCGACAAAAGATAGTACTACTTGAATGGTTGATCCCTATGGTGCGAGTTATGTGGCAGCACGGAAACCTCAAGGAGAGAACATGGGGGCGAGTGGCTCAGATTCATGCTCAGTACCCTCATTTGTTTGATTTTCCATTGTTGTGGCTTTCTGGGATGAAAATACCTAAGGTGGTAAGAATGTAAAGACCTGTATTTTTCGTGTAATTTTATTAATTATATAGTATTATTTCGAGACTGTGAAATTTGATGGTGTGTGATCCTGAGGCCCAGAGTTCACGGAATGATCCATCCTAAAATGTTATGTTTAAAATAGTGCTCATGAGTTTTTTCCCTGAAAAAGTGGAATAAATATTAGATTGGTGACCATATCAGAAATTTGAGGGCACCGTTACGTTCAGGAAAACGGTTTTACCCTAGGTAGGACTTATGTTTAGTCGGTGTAGGCCTCCGATGAGAAGACATGAGAATGAAATAACCTTAACTAAAATAATTAAATAAAGTTATTTTATTTTTTAAAATTTTGATAACTAAAGAACGGTGAATCAAATTAAAAATCTAGTACAACTGCTAAGCTCATGAGGGTATGATTTCTTATGGCAGATACTAGCATTGGTCGGTGTGGGCCAACTATGGAATTTCATTTTTGTCCGTAAATAATAAAATTATGTAACGATTATTTTATTTTTAAAATCCATAACATTTAAACGGGAACTCAGTTTGAAAATATGAGAGGACCGTTGTTTTCGCTGGGACATGTTTCCCTTAGGAAGATCCTAACCTCGTCGGGTGTGGTTTGAGGGTGAATGTTAATAATTTTCTGAATTTTTTTTCAGGTACGTTCAGTAAATGCACAGGTGACATTTTCTATCTTTTTACTCGTTTCTTGGAGCAAAAATCCGAGAGAACCATTGAATCCACAGTGCCAAGATGCACTTAAGGGAGGCTTCACTTCGACCGCAGATTTTTGGTAGATGAATTTAGTTTATGGACCTTTTTAATGAATAATAAAGTAACAATTTTATTGTTATTTTATCTTTCTATTCTCTAACGGATGGGCGATATTGGTGAGACCAACGATATGTAAATTCATTAAATGGCATGAGTCTTATTTACTTGTAACTCCACCATTGGGAATTTGATAGTTTTATTAAATAAATGAACCTCGTTATTTATTTCTGTAGGACACACTCTTTCTCCTCTCCAATTGTTATGGATCTCGGAGAGGGGTGTTATAATGTCTTCACTAAGCAACAAACCTCTGAAAAAGTTCTCTGACGTCAACCACATGGAAGACGAGACTGATTTCAGCGAGCGATGATGAGTGCCACCGAATCAAAAATTGATGACAACGTCAAAGGAGGTTCCATCAATCATCATCAGAGAATGTCCCTTCCAGGTATGGGGTTTAATTTTTAAGTTGACTTTGATTAAATAAATTCTCTCTAACTTGCTATCACATTAACACGTACGGCGCGTGCCAAATGAAAAAGGCATGGACCATCCGCCATTTCTATCACGCTCAGTTCTTCGAGGACAGTTTCCTCAAATTGAAAACTACACAAAATAGAGGGTCACACTATGACGGTGGCAGAATGAGAGACCGATAGACACAGACAGCACCAAGAATGGACACCGGAGAACGTCCGATGACCCGCGGAGGAAACCACTGGTGTGAGAATTCGGCAGCTGCCAGTAGTGGCTGGAGGAGACCCGTGACAACCGTCCGTGGGCGGTGGAAGGCAGCACGCGATAGCACGCCATGGTGGCTAAAGGTCGGTGGCGCGAAGTGGTCCCAGCCAGAAGTCTGCAACAGAATGGAGGAAGTGTAGAGCAGTCAGGGTCAATGGTTTGTGGTAAGAAGGAGCAGTGTAGCCCCATGCCATGCCGCATTAGTCGACCCAGGTTGGTCAAAGGACCGACTGTTTAATGCTGTGGGTAGCTCCCCCCCAGCTGAGCAAAACGAACCTGCAACCATGGGGCTAGTGGAAGAAAACTATCGGCCTTCTAGCAGACTGGGTTGGGCATGGGCCGACCGAGTGGACCAGACCTGCCCAACAGGTCAGCCTGGACCCGCGGCCCAATGGGCCACCACGGGTAGGCCGAGCCCCACCCGATGGGTCGGGCCAACCGCGGCTCAGGCCCGCGAACAAGTCGGGCCGACCCTGACTTTCCAGACCTAGTAAATCAGTCCTACCCCCAATGAGTAGAACCGGAGTGGCGTCAAGTAGAACCCGGGACCCGTTGCGTTGGGCTGGTCTGACTGAGTCGGACAGGGCCCTGACCCAACCGTACCCGAAGAATAAAAAGCCTATAACTGATGAACCAGGTGTCTGCTAGACATGTTGTTAGTGGTGTTGGGACCCCTTTTGAGAAGCGTCCCCTTTGGCATATTCCAGTGGGCCCGACCGAGCCAGACAGAACTAACTTTCGATCCCCCCCCCGTTTCATGGAAATGGGTGTTACTAAAAGATCGGATGTCTGATCGATGTGCTGTCTATGGCATAAGTACCCTTGTGGCCAGGCGGTCCATTTCAGATACTCTAAATGAGTATTGACCAAGTTTGACATGTGACCTAGGTTGGATCAGACTTGAATCCAACTGGTCCCTTTTTACAATAGTACCCATACCTCACAGACCAGGCATCCGATAAACACACATTCTATCACATTGGGACCCCTATGACTGGGAGATCCTATGGGATACATATTGATGGAATTTTATGGAAGTGGAGATATGACCAATGGCATGAGGAGTGGACCTCCTAGAATCAAGTGTTCTTAATGCAAGAATCTCGTGGTTGCCTATAACGTGAAGAAACATCATCAATCCTTTGTGGGTCAGAATATATCGATACTGGGTGGGTAAGCACCTAGAGATCCTGTGTGGGTATATATATATGGATCTTGTGTGGGTTAGAGCCTAGGGATCCTGGGTGGGACATCATCTATCGATCTTTTATGTGTTAGAAGCAGAGGCTCTCAACAGAATAAAATGATCCACTGATACGACTAATCATCTGCACTTCTAAATTTAAGTTATATACCTACTGTGAGCTGATTATTTTAACTTCGTGGTGTTAACTTTGTTGTACATTTACCTTTGTGGTGTTACCTTCTTGTCATTACCGTTTTGGTACTTTTACCTTCATGATTTTACCTTTGTAGTATTCTTCCCCCATGGATAAGTTGGGAAAATGGATTAAAAGTTGGAGCCTTATGTTTCCTCATGTTTGAGACGACTATATTTTAATAACTTAGGTATATTTATGGGAATATACCTAAGTAGAGTTGATGAGTAATCCCTCGTTCTTTTTGATTGAGGTATTTAATTGTGGTGTTTCCTTTGTGGAACTCTAGGATACCTTTAGGGGACTTGGGGTATTTACTGAGTATTTTTATACTCATTGCTGCACGAGCTACGTCCGCACCTTGATGTGTCTTGTGTATAAGACATACAGTATTGGTCGAGGCTGAGGGAACCAGGACTGAAGGGTGCTAAGAGGTGGACCATTTGACATGACATGTTTTAGTGACCACTGATCGTGAGTTGTACCTACCCTTCAGGTAGGATCTTCAGTGGGCATTTCATGAGCTGTTTTCTCTTTCAGTTTTACTTATTCTTTCCAGTTGGTCTTGTATTCTGGCCCCGTTACATTAAGTACAATTTTTTACTATAGTATTTTACTATGTGGTTTCTTCTTGTTGTTTTCTTGGACTGTGGGTTTGTATATGTTTAAAGGAAATGCCTTCCCGTTATAGGGATACGTTTTTCTGGTGCTAGTCGCCAGCCCCTGGCCTATGGAAGACAGGCTTGGTGTAGTCATGCCAGGGGCCATGGGGGACAGGTCGTGACATTTATAATTTTGAAAATCTTATTCTATATTTTGAATGATAATAATTCATAATATCTATTAATTTCATCTTAGTTTTAACCAAAAATATTACTGGAATTAATTAAGATTAATTATAGATATTAATGTAAAAATGTGTTTATTTAGTGGTTAGACATTAAATTAAATAGAAAATACCATATACATATATCAAAAATCCATTTTATAGACGTATTTATATCGTATAGTCCATTTTAAAGAAAATGTAAAATTATTAGAGGAACATCATGTAAGGGATTCCTCTCAATTGTGTTTACCTTTTTATATTTACAAGAATACCACTCCTCCTCCATTATAAAAGGGAACTCATTCCACTAAATTCCTCACAACTCTCAAAAAATGTCATGTCATACTAACCTTTCCCATATACTCTCCAAAATTCCCTACTATATACCTAGGAGTCTCACATTGGGCAGAAATAAAACCAAGTTATTCTTTTGTAGAAAACCAAATGGAATTACCCAAAGAAGATGTCACATCCTTCCATAAGATATTTTATTTTATTTTCATTCTCCACCACAAATTAAATTATTATTAAATTATTATATAATAACATATATATCCAAAATATATAGATATGTTTTAATTACAATGTTTCAACGTAAACGCACACAGTTCCATCAAATGGGTAACGAAGATATCATTCGTGTGTACGATGAACTACTTCCTAAAAAAACGATGTCATTTGTTTTTCTTTTACCACGTATTTTGATTGGGAACTATGATGAAAATAAAAATTTTATATGACATATATTATATTTTTTATGCGTTTTTTATTTTTTAATTGTTGATGAAAGCATACCACCATTATTTAATTTTTGTTTAAATATGAAAATTTCATTTTTGTATGTGGGGACTACCACCTCCACAAAATGATATTATCTGTTCACACCTTACATGGAATGTGTTAAGGATGAGTTTAGTAAATTTATATGAGATATATATTAAATAATAACTATAATTGAATTTTTTATATATAAATATATATACACATTTATGTCATTTTCTTTCCTTCTTTCAATATTATATTAAAATGGAAACAACATTTATGCTTATGTATAGTCTGCCGTCTCTAGGAATAATGTATTCCATTTTAAATTTATATATTTTTAGATTATTTTAAATATTAATATACTGAATTTATATTATATTTAAAACATGTTTTAATTTCTAAAAATAAGTAAATAATTATCTAAGTAACAGGATCAATAATAACAAGACAAAACATATACAAAAAACAAAGGAGATAGTACCTGAAACATGACTTTAACATGAAATTGATAATAAATGAATAAAATAATGTCCCAAATAATAATATGTGGTATGATATATAATAATATAGTTTTATGGTAGATTTATAATAATAATATATTGTTTATACTGGAGTGTTGAATGTGTATGAAGAAATTCAAGACATATTGTTAGAGTTTTTCTTGTCTCACTTTAATTTATGTGAGACTTATGCTTTATTAACCAATGATTTTTTGGTGTATATAATACCCATGAATGTGTAATACTGTTATTATACATAAATTTATGTGTATTTATATATCAATTTTATTATATTTCTTTCATTTGGTTTATGGTTCACATATAACAAAATCTGTAAAGAAAGTTTGTCTAAATTTTTCTTCTTTGGGATACATGTGATGCTCTCCACCTATATTTATCTACTAGGTGTATATACTTCCATTTCAAATGTAATATCATGAATTTACTTATTTTCATGATATTTTTATCTTTATTTAATTTTATTATTTCATGTGGATTTTGATTCAATGTTAGAAAACTAGTAACACTTTATTGATACAATATCATCATTTATCGAGATTGGTTATTACTATGATTCCATTGATGATGTAATGTGATCCATATGTCAATAACTCTCATTAATTTTAATCTACTCAGGTTATTCATGATATGTTAATGTAATGGTACCTTTCTTCCACTCATTGGTGATTAATATAATTGATAAAAATTTTTCAAGAATATCCATCTTTATTTCAATTTTCGGTTGAAAATGTGTGTTTTTCCAAAATAATTTTTCTAAAAAGATATTCAAAATAATTAATATGATTTTTTAAATAATTGTCTCCCAGTGATTTTCATTTTTATTCAAATTTTTATTTAAAAGGAATATCCTTGTCTTTTTTGATCAAGGGACTATTTTAAAATTTTAGGGGGGAAAAAGTATGTTCAGCGTATACATATTTACCAGCCATCACAACTGTCATTCACTTAAAGATTACTTTTCATGTTTACAAGGTTGTTTTGAAAGAAACTATTACTATCAATATTTTATAAAAGTTTTGTTTTAAAATATATTCAAAACAAAAATGTTTTCAAAAACTAATTACATTTCAATAGTGTTTTAAATGAGTTTAAAAGTCACCTTTATAAGTTTTCATGGTTACTTTCAATAAAAATGGTTTCGAAAATGTTTTATGATTTAAAAAAATAATAGGAGATGATATTTTATCAATAGATGTTTAATTTTTTTTAAAAAAATTACTTTATAATTTATCAAGTGTGTTATCAATGAAAAGTATTCCGAAAATGATTTATGTTTTAAAAATTTATATTCAATTACAGGTTATTTTCCATGACAAATAATTCATATGATCTTTCAAAATCCTTCCAGATATAAGTTGAAACCCTTTGGTATACATTATTATTTATTGGGGATATGATCTAATAAAATCATTCTTATTCTTTAATTTAATGGGCTATATTAATATGGCATGTGGTTTATGAAACATGTATCTCTTCCAAGGTTTATACGATGATAGATTGAATATGAAACAAGATTCCTTTGATGGGTTGTTAAATTGTTAAATGGTTATGAAACCTATCACTTTTTCTTATTTTATGATATGATGGAATTTTTATAAAACCCATTTCATTTCATGGGTTATGATATGATGATTGTTTATAATCTTATAGAACACATATATATGATTTTATTACATGACATTTGAAACCTATATCTATCTCCAATTCATTAGGTAATGATGGATGATTCATGAGTATAAGTTTTTAGTGATAAATAGATTACCTATTAAAAAAAGTATATCGATCCAAATTAAATGTTCAATTTTTTTTGCATAAACATGATTATATGTTCAAAATGTTATGTGTGGAGCTGGTTGCATTATTTGTGAACCTGAATACATGTTCACAATGTCATGAGTGATCCATAACTCATGTTCACAATTTTATGCATGAAACTGACTACATGTTCAAAATATAAGGCCACAACCTTAAATATAACATATTCTAGTGTTTCTGAACTAGAAATAAAATTTTAGGATCTTTTAAAATTAGATTTTCAGAGAATTATGTCAAACACATATAATGTAGACCCATATATTACATGTGGATAGTTACACTATATATAAACCTTTTCCACCAATAAAAACCCTTTTAAAATAAAACATGATTTTTAGAGACAAATACTCAATTATTTTACAATTAAATCATCATTGTCCTTACCAATGTTAGGAAATGAGAAAAATTGTTTAAAACTTGGGATGAGCATAAATAGCATAGTAAGGGATACAAAAATAATATAAACTATTAGCATTGAAAAAACATATACCAATGAGTACTTATCATAAAGTAATAATATTCATATTTAAGATGTAGTAAATAATATTCACGGAATATAACCTCATTTATTACCCTTTTTGTAATAAAAATATTACCATAAAACTAATATAATTTACATATAACACATAAAGGTAACATGGGACATAATCATACTTAAATAGAATAACCATACAGTCAAATTCCCCACATATCGCTCTTACAAATGGAATAGTCATATGGACGACGTCCATATCCATTGCATTAGAGGTTATAACGTAACAACACATCAAGTGAATATCGTAGAACCACCCATATTTGAATTATCATGTGACCACCCATATTTGTTTTATCATAAAACCACCAGTCAAATGTCCAAGTACAATTATATAATCCTAACATATAAAATATTGAAATTATCAACACTTCACTCATAAAATTTTATTTAGAATAACAAGAAATTATTTAATGATATTGAAATATTCATGACATTTTAAAACCAAATTTCAATACCAAATTCCCTATAAAAGAGAATAATTTATTCCTTTTTATTTTAATAACATTAATTCTTGTATAGGAATCCAAATATAAAATAATGGTCATGATAACAGAGAAAGTATTCTCACCGTATAGGTTAAACGAGAAATTTTTTTCTTTCATTTCTCAAAACATTATTTATAAATAATGTAAAAATATTCCCATTTAAAATATTTTAATTTAATTAAAAATATATTAAAAAAATTCCTTTAAAATAATTTTATATCTACATAATAAATATGTAAATTTATATCATGAATCATAAGATGTGATAATTAAATATTTAATCCTTCAAGGTGTCCCATATCACTTTGAACATTTAAAAATTAATCTCCACTTATTAATAAATTTAACAAAACATTTAATAACATTATTGTAGATAAAACATGGATATGAAATGTCATTGTGGCTGTACATACCCCTTATAAAAGTATGTGGGTGCGTATAATTAAGAAAGTTTTCAATGGAAGGAGAGTGAGATGAAATCCCTTACAAGGATCCATTTATGAACAAATTTAAGATAAATTAAACTTTTCCTATTTTAAAACATTCGAGTATAAATAAATACTTTCATAAAAACCATTTTTGAGACAAGGACATAAAATAGAAACATTTAAAAGAATAAATCATCAGAACATTATAACAAAGATTTGAGATAAAAAGTTCTTTACCACTTAAGAAATAATTGAATAAAAATAATTAAAGAATAAAATTAAAAGAACTTATTATATCATGAGAATAAGTATATCCATTATATAATATGTAAAATGGATGTATATACACCATATAAAATAGAATTGGTGCATTGCAACATATAAATCTTAATAAAATGTAAATTGTGATTAAATCCATTACCATGAGTTTGATTTTACACATATGTTCCTTATTCTTCTTGAATAATAAATATTGATTAATTTATAGTTTATTCATAACCTTTTATAGTTTATTATTAGTTTTATATCATTAATTACCATGTTATTATAATTCAGGTCAGATGTTTTTTCAATATTTTATACTTGAGTCGAAAATGAACATGGTATAATGTCAATAGTCCATGTGGTCATAAGTACATGATATAAAAAATAATACTAATAAAATTTTAATAATTTTTATACATAAATTATACTTTAAAATCAATCAATTATGTATGGTTTTAAAAAATAAAAGACATTATAATCATGGAGACTGTAAGTCGTGTGTACGCATGAGTAACGTTTCCTATTTTTCATTGATCATTATGTAGTGAAGTTAAGTATTATTTTTTCTTTAAAATATTGCAATGAAATAATTAATTTAATATTAATCATTTAACTATAATTATATATATCATAAATGAGATATAATTAATAGAAACAGATCACATCGCTTCATGGAGGTGATAGTTCACATGTACGCACGAACGACATTGTCCTTTTTATGTACATGGAAATTAATAATTTAATTGAAATATTATTATATTATATTGAATATTATGTCATGAATATCACATATGAACATTAATTCTTTTATTATAATGAATCACGATAGATGGTTATGGAAAATTAATTAGATCGGTTCGTGGAGCTGATAATTCACACGTACGCACGAATGATTAATTCATTTTTCATTTAATTGATGTGGAGAAGGATTTAAGAGAATATATTAAAATAATAACACATAATTATATTGAGGATAATTTTTATTATTATTTCATCTTATAAGAATAATATTGGAATGAATTGTGAGAGGAAATAAAATAGAAATAGCTAAATTAAAACATGGTCATTCTTTTAGAGGAACACCTTTTTAACACCTTAACACCTCTATGGAGTGTGTTATAACCAAAATAAGGGTTAAATAATGTGGTAGAAGATTCTAGAATGGTTTTTTGGTAGATATTATAATAAATAAACTTTTTTTAATTTTAAGTAATAGAGAGGAATGGGTTCCCTTTAATAAGAAATGAGAGGGGCACCCTTGGAATTATTAAATGTACTAAATTAATATAAGTTGAATTAAAATTTAAAATGGGTCCAAATATATTAAGTTATAATATAGGATTATTTTGGGTCTAAATACATTCATCCGATAAAAATTATATATGTTTTGGAATTTTTTATTCCTTATATTTATATTTTAACCCTTTTAACTCTTACCATTTTATTATGTACTTAACACGTTGAGAGTTAAAATATTTACCAAATCATTGAAAAAAAACAATGAATTAATAATTAATTACATTTGTATAATTATATCAAATAAATGGTCTAATATTATATATTTAGTAATTTAATATCATTTAATTGAATATTTTATATTTAAAAATATGCATTAGTCAATTTTGACACTACTCATTACATGACGTTTTAAAAATATCATAAATTGATTCCATAAGAAAACTACATAAAATCACTACTAAAATATCATATTCTCCCATAAAATTATTGGATGAAATATAATATTCCAAATTATATATATTGGTTTAATATTATTTATATCTTTTATTTGATTCCTTCGTTAATAAATTTATTATTGCATCATCTTTGGGTCATAATTAAATTTAATTATATAATTAATAAGAAATATAAATAAATTACAATTTTTTGGGTAATTTTTTTAGATTTCTAAGGACTATTCATATTTGATGATATCAATTATACAACCCCGTATTATATTTTTAGTGAAGAGATACATATTTATGTCATATTTCCCTTTAATTTAAATAAAATTTTATAAATGTCTTAATAACACGCAAGTGGAATACAAAGGTCATAATTTCGGACCAAGGATGGTCATGGTAGATATTAAATCATATAATAATATTAGGACAAGGGTGAGGGTAATTATATAATTTTATAATATTAATTATATATTTAATTACCCTATTTACCATTAACAATGGTAAATAAAATACAAAAGTTTCTATTCACTAAAAATTAGTTTGATCCTACTGAACCATATTTTTTATAATGAGTAAACACATGTATTTATATTTTTAAAAATTAAATTCACATAAGTGGTTATATTATGTTTGACACTAACCTCATTGGCGGATCGAGAAAATGTGTTTTTTAAGTTAAACATTCAAAAGTTCACAAAGTTTTTCTATTTAATTTTAATTTGAAATAGAACCCAATGAACAATATTGGATTAAATAATAAAAACATAATCTATTATACCTTAACAACTTCTTAAATGATAATCTAACAATATAAATAAATTTAAAGAAATGAAAACTCTGAATTAAAATGTAGTATTTTTCAAAATTCATTAAAATATGAATTTTATCCAACAAATACTAAAATTTCACCCAAAGTAGATATTGATTCCCTCTTCAAAATAAGAAGTTTATTTATTAAAATATAAAATATAAAATTGGAAAAAACTATATTTCAAATGGGTTCTCCATCAAAAGTTGGTAAAAAAACCTTTTAAAAAATATAAGGGTATTTTATGTTAAAAATTGAATTTATTTTCATTTTAAGCCTCTTCATTTTTTGGAAGGAATTTTAAACATTTAATAGAAATTTGTAAACATAATATAGTTGGTTATTTTAATTCCTTCCAATAAATTTTCTTGGTGATAACTACCATTTTAAATAATAAATTTACAACATATTTTTTTTATAATTCTGTCTTATGTAAAATTTAAGATTTTAAAGATACTCATTATTTTGTATTGCCTATGCTATCAACCATATAACCCCTTTAAGGTAAAATTACTATCTAATTAATAATATTAATAAATATTAAAAACTATTATTCTATAATTACCTAGGATGTTACATCCTTCACACTTTTGGAAATTGCCTCCTCACAATTTTAATTTTGGGCTTGGTAACTTCATTGAAATCCCGTATCAGAAAATGAGTAAATAAATACTGTAATTAAAATAAATAAAGTGATGTAAAAAAATATTACATGAGATAAAAAAATAATTTTGTTCCATTTAGTGAAACAAGGATATTTAATAGAAAAATAACTATCTTGTTCTAATGGATAGTGATAGAAAACATTATCAGGAAAAAGCTAACAATCACAAAGATTTAAATTTGTGATGGGTTAAATGGTATTTGATTTCACAGTAGGATAATTAAAAATAAAATGTTTTTATTTTAATATCCATTTCATGACGTTAATGAATTAATTAACTCACTTTATTAAGAAGATAAAGAAACACACTTACTTGAGAAGTATAGTTTCATCCATTTTTCACTTTCTACTATAAACTAATCTTTTTCTCGAAGCGATGCGTATTTAAGATGATTTTTTGACGCCTGAATTACTAGAATCATCTTATAGAGAATCATATAATCCAAAAAATATTAAATCAATATTTATGCTGTCTTGAAACATTAACCAAAACAAATATGGTTTGCATAAGATAAAACATTTCTCCAAATAGAATAAACCATTGGATGAATAAAACCTACTTTTAATCTCCAAAATGAAACTATAATAAAAAAGATTTAAAATATGCCATTCAGAAAATAAAATACCTTAAATTTCATCAATAATAAAAAATAATATTCAAACCCAAAATTCAGAAGGATTTGATCACATTGTCTTCTAGGATAAATTTTTACATTTATCTCCAAATAATATAAATCACTCTTAATGTCTCATACCAATAAGTAATTTACCTAATAGCGTATTATCCATGATAGGTTAATCATTTCCATATATAACCAAATTCCCCATAAGTTTAAAATAAAATTATATATTCTTCCATAATAAAATTCAACAATTACTTCTAAAATAAAATCCCATAGTATTCTATTTACTGTAATCGTATAAAGTTCCCAAAATAGTAAACATCTTCCAAAATAACATTAATCACATATTTTCAAAATAATTTTCTAATACAAAGGATATATATTTGATGAAACATATGTTCCCAAAATCAACTTTTTTTTCCGATCAACACATTTAACTAGAAATAATAATTCCAACTTACCATGGTCGTCACATAGTCTAGTGGTAAGTGATGCACCCATGTCTCCCTTCGGTTGTGGGTTCGATTCCTATAGCCTTACTAGACACGGCAGGTTTTCACCCATCCAGGAGGTTGTCCTTTTTCTAAAACAATACAATTCTAATAAAATTCATAAAATGTGATAAAATTTCAAAAATTTACATAACATATTTTAATCTCAAATATTATCTCATGCCATTTATTTTTCATCCCAAAATGTAATAACCCATAACTACCTGAAAAAGAACATATAAGTTTATCCATTAAATTATAATTATATCCCCAAAATAGATTTCTTCCACAAATAACATTTTCTCATAAGAAATTTTGGTTTAAATATTACAGAACCAACAAAAAGTCTTCAAAAGTACCCCCCTCTTCAAAAGAGAATTAATACTTGTATATAATTTAACCATGTTTTTTTATCTTAATAATTAAAAATTATTTCCAGAAAACTAAAAAATAAATAATCTTCTAAGATTAAATAATGTCAAAATGTGAGACAAGAAATAATATATACATTTCATAGGACTTTTTCAGTTTCTTCATCTTTAATCGGAATGGAATTAGGTATTTCTAAACATATATTTGTATGGTCCTCCTAATCCAATTTTTTAACCTTCTCTCTAGGACATCCATTTTCATAGTGACCATACTCCTCACATTTAAAAAATTCAATTTATAACTTGGAAAAAACTTATTTCCCATTATTGGAATCAACTCAATGATTCCTTTTTCCTTAGTAGGTTATTTATTTCTGACCTTCATTACCAAATCTATAACACCTTCTCATACCATTAAAACATCTTCTTATGTTTTAATTTTAACATATTTGACACATATATTAATGAATACACATACCTTTATGATCATTATTACCTAAAATTTCATTGGGATTTGTTTCTCTCATATATGATGCATTGGAAAAATCACCAAGTTTCAAGTGGTTAATCATTAATCTTGATAGTTGGTTTTGAATAAATAAGCATGTTCTAATTGTATCGCCAATTTCATTTGGTTGCTTATTCCTATAACCACCTCATTTTCCGTCACATCCATTATTACTTTGATTTCTTATAGATCTATCCAGTTATGAAAAGAAACAATGTTAGTGTGAGTATATTAATTACATAATCAGGTATTATCTTATGAGGAAGATAATAACAAAGATATACTTATTCATGTTATCTCGAACTCATTTAATTAATCTAAAATAACTATGATTCTTCCTATCGTAGTATCCATTATGGTTATATAAAACTTGTAACTTATGATTAAATAACATCATAACCTCTAATGTTATCTAAATAGATCATTAATACAAACTATAAAGCCACATTCTTAACATTAACTTTTTATAGGGTTTCTGAACTAGAAATCACATTCGATGGTATTTCAAGTCATTATTGGTAGATAATTAGTGAAAAATCATTTAATGTATAGACATAATTACATGTGGACAGTTACACTATGTATACACTTTTTCTACCAAAGGAAACCATTTTAAAATAAAAAAAATTATTTCTTTTCGATAACAAACTCAATTAATTTATCATGACATATTCTTTGTCCTTACAAATATTAATACTTGTAAAAAAGTATTTAAAACAAGTTCTGAGCATAAAATTTCCAGTAAGGGATACACTAAGAATGAAAACTATTTGCCTTTAGAAAAAATGTAACAATGAATACTTATCATAATGTAATATTTTTCACATTTCAGAGGGAGTAAATACTCATCAATAAATATAACCTCATAGATTACCCTTTTTTAATCAATATTTTAATATAAAACCCATATAAATTACTTACAAAATATTAAGGTATCTTAGGGAAAAGTCATACAAAAATGGAATATCCATACAACCAACTTCCACACATATCACTCTTACTAATGGAACAAACATACGACAAACTACTATACCCAATGCATTGGAGGTAATAACGTAATCACCCATCCTTAGATAATCAAGGAACCACCCCTCTTTATATTATCATGTAACCACCCAAATTTGGTTTATCACGTAACCACCCATCAAATGTCCATGTACAATTATATAATCATAACACATAAAGTATTACCATTTTAACACATCACTCTATAATTCCAAGATATTGAAATAGTCAATCCATTTTCAAAAACATTTTCAATACCAAATTAACAGTAAAAGGGAATAATATATTTCTTTTTATTTTAAAAAACATTAATGATTGTAGAGGAATCCAAATATAAAATAATGGACACCACGGTAGTGACATTGTTCTCAATATATATATTAAAAATAACATTCCTTTTGTCATGTGTCAAAATGTTCCTTATAAAACATGTAAAAATATTCAATTTGAAAAAATTAAATTAAGTTAAAATTATATAAAATAAAACCTTTTTATCCTTTTATATAAATATAATAAATATATAAATGAATATGAGTAATAAAAATATTTGATAATTAAATCATTAAATGTTTAAGGTGACCCATACAACTTTAAACATTTAAATCCAAATATCCAATAATTAATACATTTATGAAAATATTTAATAATATTAGTATTGAAAAAATAAGGATATGAAATGTCGTAGTGGCTTTATATAAATATTATAAAATAATTGAGGTGCATATTATCAATAAATTCCTCAATAAAATGAGATTTAGACGAAATCCCTTACATGAATCCCTTTATGATTTTTTTTGAGAAATTAAAAAGTTCCCATTTTAAATGATTCATGTACATATAAATAAATTAATAAAATCCTTTCATTGAAAATGGACATAAAATAGAATTATTTATAATAATATATCATCAAAACATTATAATGAGGTTTTGTGTTAAAAATTTCCCTTCCATTTGAAAAATACTTGAATAAAAATAATTAAAGAATAACATTAAAGAAACAGAGAATACCACGAGAAAAAATTTATTCATGGTATAATATGTCAAATGGAATTATATGCACCATATAAAATTGAATTGGTGCATAACAATAAATAAGTCTCAATGAAAATTAAAATTAATGCGAAATTCCTTACTTTGAGTTTGATTCGTCAATTTTGTTCCTTGTTCTTCCTGAATAAAAAAATTGGTTTATTTATACTTTCTTAAGAACCTATTGAATTTTATTATTTATATAATATCATTAATTTCTATGTTATAATAATTAGTTAATTATTTGAGTTCATGTCAAACGTTTTGTCCATATTCGGAAAATGAGTCGAAAATAAACATTGTATGATGTCCATAGTTAATGTGGTCAAAATTCCATGACCTCCAGTATAATTTTCATGAAAATTTTATCATTTTTATATTTCAATTATTCTTTTAAATCAAAAAATAAGCATGGTTATCAGAATTGAACAACGTTATAATCATGGAGATGGTAAGCCGTATATATGAATGAGTAAAGTTTTCCATTTTTTGTAGATCATTATGGAAAGAAGGTAACTATTATTTTATATTAATATAATAATAATAACATCATAAATATAATATTAAGAATCTAACTAAACTTATATATATCATTTAAGTTATATAATGAATAAAAACGAGCCACATCGCTTCGTGGAGGTGATAGTTCACACGTACGCATGAACGATGTTATCATTTTTTTCTGCAAGGAAAGTAAGAATGTAATTGATATATTATTATCTTATAATAATTAATATGACATTAATATCACATAATAACATTAATTACACTATTATAACTATCCATGGAGATGGTTATGGAAAATAAATTAGATCAGATCTTGGAGGTGATAGTTCACAAATACACACGAATGATTAATTCCTTTCCCGTTTAATAAAAATGGAGATGGATTTATATGATTATATTAAAATAATAAAATCTCATTATATTGAGGATATATAGTTATTTTTTCATATTGTAATAATAATATTTGAAGGAAGTTGAAGAAAAATAAAATAGAAATTCTTAAATAAAAACATTACATTTCCTTCAGATGAGCACCTTTCTTAATGCCCTAACACCTATAAAGAGTATGATATAACCCAATTAAGGCATCAAGAATGTGGGGAGGGATTCAAGAAATAGTTTTTTATAGATAGTTTCCAAAAATGGTTTTTTAAAAGTGTAATTAATAGATAAGAATGTGTTCTTTTTTATAAGATAGGGGAGGGTCATCCTTGGAATTATAGAAAGTATTAAATGTATATAAATTATATATCATTGAAAAATGGGTTAAAATTTATTTATTTAGAATATTTAATATGTTTTGTCTATATATATTCATCTAATAAAATTTTTACATCTTTCAGATATTTTTATTCATTATCATTATGTTTTAACCCTTTTAACCCATACCGTTTTATTATGTAATTTACACTTAGAGAGTTAAAATAATTACCAAATCATGAAAAACAACCAATGAATGAATATTTAATATCATAAGTAGACGTATATATAAATTTTGGTTGAATGTAATATTTTGATTTTTTTATATCATTCAATTAAATATTTTATATTTTAAAATATGAATTATGCCAATTTTAAAAATATTCAATACATGGTTTTTTTAAAATATCCTAACTACTTGATTACATTGAAAAAAATACATTAACTCAGTCATGACATGTCATAGTAATCTTGAAAATTCATGGATGGCATCTAATATTTCATATTATATTTATTTTAATATTATTAATGTATTTTATTTGATTCATTCTTTAATAAATCTATTCATGCATCATCTTTGTGTCATAATTAAATTTAAATATTTAATTCATAAAAATTAAACAAAAGTACCATTATATATAAAGTATTTTTATATTTCTATTTAATATTTATAGTCTAATATATCACTTCTATAACACCATATTAAAAAAATTTAGTCAGGAGATACATATTAATGGAATATTTCCCTTTAATTTAAATAAAATGTTATAAATGTCATAATCGCACCCAAGTGGCTTCTAAAGGTCTCAATTTAGGGAAAAGGATGATAATGGTCAATAATAACTCAACTAATATGATTTTGTAAACATTTTAGGGTAATAGTATAATAGTATAATAATAATTTTACCTTTAATTACCCTATTTAACTATACATGTGGTAAATAAAATACTAATGTTAATATTCACCAAAAAAATATTTTGATCCCATTGCACTAAATTTTTCATACTGAGTACAATACATTATGTCCATTTTAAAAAATTCAATTCACAGAAGTGGTTAAATTAGGTAGAATCCTAATTCCATTGACGAATCGAGAAAACATGGTTTTTAAGTAAAATTTTCAAAAGTTCACATAGTTTTTCTATTTAATTTTAATTTGAAATTGCATCCGATGAACTACATTGTATTATCTGATTAACAGATCCTTTAATTATACTTTAAAACCATGTAAATTGATAATATATCAAAATAAATAAATTATACAAAAAGGATGTTTTGAATTAAATTGTTGTATTTTCCACTATTCCATAAAATATGAATTTTTTCAGAAAAACACAGAAAATACAGCCAAAATAAATATTGATGTCTCGATTCTTGAAAAGAATTTGATTTTATCTAATAGAACATATAAAATTGGAAAAAAACTAAATTTAAAATGGGTTCACCATCAAATGGTGTTAAAACTACCTCTTAAAAATATTAGAGTATTTGATGGTTAAAATTGGATTCATTCTCCTTTTAAGACTATAAACTTTATTAGAAGAAAGTAAAAATATTTAATAAACACGTGTAAAAATACAATAGTTAGTTATTGTTATTTCTTCTAATACAACAACTTCATGATAAATACCATTTAAAATATTAATATTACAACATATTATTTTTTCAGTATAACTAATTCTTGTGTATAACGTAAGATTTAAGAGAAACTCATTTTTTTGTGTCGGGTACACTATCAAACATAACACCCCTTTATGATAAAATTACTATCTAATTAATAATATTAATAAATATAAAAAATTATTATTCTATAATTACCTGGGATGTTACAGACAATGTTATTAATGAACCTGATTACATGTTCAAAATGTTATCCATTGACCAGGTTTAATGTCCATAAGTTTATTAGAGGGCCTGATTTCACGTCCTTAGCTTAATCAGTGAAACTGTTTCTATTTATAAATGTTCACTATGTTATAATTTGTTTTTTATTCCCCAATTCTATGTCTTATTCCTTTTCTATATTTTCATAACATATTCTCTTTGAATTCCTTATTATTCATGTATTATGAACATCCAATCTGTATTCCATGAAACTTGACTATGATCTTTGATATAGAGGGTATGATCTTCTAGTCTTATAATCATGTTCTCATACCCTTATACTCATGTTATGCTTACATATCTCCCTTGTTTTCCCTTATCGGGTATATAATCTCATCCCTTTATTATATTTAATTTACCTAGGTTATAAATGAAGGTCTTAAGTATGAGTAAGAATAAGGGAAGATATCTAAGGGAGAAGTTTAAGATCTTTCAAGACGTTAGAATATTATGTTTCTATGTTTCCAAATACACTAAAATTTTATTATCTTCATGCATGTATTTTTTTGATATTATAAATATTTATCTAAAATTATTTATTATCTAAGTATGTTAGGTCAATTTCACTATAAAGGAAATATAGTTTCTATAGATAAAAATAATTGAATGAAAGATTATTTCTATAATAGAGGTTGATTTTTCAAGAGAAAATAAATGATCGATTTCAATGGTTTAATAAAAAATTTGAGATAACAATCCCTTGGAACCATATAAATTTAGAAGTCATAAACTAATAAGGATATGATTTTAAATGAGAATATATATATCAAGAATAATTATGGTATAATGAGAAATAAATAATAATTGGGTATTACATAAACCAATATAATGAAAACATGGTGTATAATAGAAATGTGGATCGCTTTTTGAAATTGTTTTATAATAATCCCTTTATTTTTTACTGATGTAGGTTCTTGGGGAAGCGGAAACGTAGTTGTGTCGGCACCCAACTTAAATTTTAATCATGATCATTGATTATTCTAGGATCAATACGATGATGAATTCCAGTCTCCAGAGAATGAAATCAATGATTTAGATAAATATGGAAGAAGCCTGAAATCTTTAGAGAGGTTCTTGCACATCATGTGTATAATTAATTTAGTTAATTTCATAAAGAATAGAATATCTGGTTCTTTGGTACATTCTTCTTTGATGATGTTGATCATTCGGAATGACCCATACAGATTGTCTCATCGTGCTTGTGAGGCTCCAAACCAGAATACCTCTAACGGTGATCCACATGTTCTTTGATGGCCTCCAATGGACAACACCCATTATCTGGGTTCTATTGTGGTAAAGCGAGTGTCTTTGCGTTGGTTGTTCTGGATCTATTTTTCTTCTATCTTGATGAATTACTCTCATTGTTGAGGGGGAATAAGAGGATTCAACAGATAAATTTTTTGGCTCAACATTTGTCAATTCACCAAGCACATGGTGTGTTCTCTATGGAACAATAAACGTAATTGTCCATTTATCTTCATGGAACTTTAGTTATAATAATTAATTTCATAAAATCAATTAAATACATTCATGAACATTGAGAAAACATGTTCTCATAACAACAATATCCTGTCATTATTTATAGTGCACCAACGTGAGAGAAATGTAATTATTAATAAAATTATATGTCACGAAATAATAGTAGCATCATTATTTTTTAAACATGGTCCAACTAAATAAATAATTATTTTCTATCTTGATAATAATTATTTTACTACTGGACCAACCTTGGTCTGATTGAACTCCACTTCCATTAATTAAGCACCTGAATAAATAAATAAATGTTTTATTTATAAACTAGTAAATATTTATTTATTAAATGTTCAATAAAATAAATAAATATATTTAATTTAATTTATGCGATGATTTTAAATTGAGAAAAATTATTCCATAGTGTGGAGAATAATATTTATTTCATTAATTAAATTCAAATAGAATATCACTAAGACCACCAAAAAATTATTATGTGAACCTCTAGGATTCTTTCTCGTTGGAATTAGGTGGGCTAGCCTAAATTCCAAGATTACTGTCTAGAAACGGGTCAAGGCACCCCAGAGAAAGAATGTAAAGTTGCAACAACTACATCGACATACAAACACTCACTGTGTATTGTAATCCTTTTGTCTGAATATCTCATCAAGCAGGTTTCATGATAGTTTTATCAAAATTTATTCTTGAAATGTCCTTATTTGAATATCCTAAATAAACTCATTGTTACACTATGTCCCTGGAATTTCACACGATAGTTCTATTTGAATCAAAGGACCGAGATATCAACTTCCATAAATGGAAGGGAAAAATCCTTCCTCGTCTTATCTATTAATAACATGTCACTCATGACGCACCCAATGTACCCTACTTCTCACCACCATATGGTGTGATGGTTCTCGTCAGTAAATCAAAGTGCACGAGTCATGACATGCATTAATGATAATCTTATTGTATAAGGACCATTACACAGGCTCACAAATCAGAATATTCAATGACAACAAACAAGATGAATATCTACTGGCAGGTTTGTTGTCATAATATCTCATCTTGGAGATTACCAAGTGTGATATTCATGAAATGAATTCTCTTATACTTACGAGTACTTGCACCTATACTTCTGTATACTATGTGTCCCATAATTGTATGTCATCCAACAGCATAACAATTTTTACGAATATTATTATAGTATTTCAAGGTTCTCATCATTGCGAGGAACTTTCATGACCTTTTCAATTAAGAAAACATTCTAGTACATTATTACATAATAGTCATGAATTACAATGAATAATATGTTTAATATTTAAATACATTAAAAATCCATGTAATCAATGTAAAAAAAGTTGGTTCTAGGACACCAACTGCCTATGACTTTCATTATTTTAAACCTCATATGATGATCATGTTTCTGCTAAGTCAAGGCTTTAGTCAAGGGGTCTTCTAAATTGTCTTCTATAAAATACTTCTCACTACAACTTCACCTCTATGATAAAAATACCTTAGGATATGATACTTCTGGTGTATGTGCTTGTCCACTGATGTGACCTTGTCTCATTTGCGAGATGCACTACAACCGTATTATCACAATAGAGTGTGATGGGATGTTTACATCAAGGTACCACATTCAAATATTAGATGAAGTCTCGAATCCAAACTACTTCTTTAGATAGCTCAAAAGCTATGAAATACACAAACTCCTTTGTAGAATCTACAACCACACTCTTCATTGAGCTCTTCCATCTCACAACACCTCTATTCAAGGTGAATATGTATCCCATCTGTGACTTCATGTCATCCTGATCATCTTGGAAACTAGCACCAGTATATTCTATGATGACTAGTTCTTCATCTCCTCCATAAACCAGGATCATATCCTTGGTACGCCTCAGATACTTAAGGACATTCATGACTGCCATCCAATGGAATTCACCTAGGTCAGATTGATATCTTCCAACCACACTCAATGTGTTGGAAACATATAGCTTAGTACATAGCATGATATTCATGACTGAAGCAATATATGAATCATATGGATTCTGTGCCATTCTCTCTCATTCATCATGTGTATGAGGACACATTTTTGTGCAAAGATGAATGCCATGTGATGATGGAAAGAGTCCCCTCTTAGATTGTTCCATACTAAATCTCTTTAGTATCATATCAATGTATGTACTTTGACGTAGGCCCAACAATCTCTTGGATCTATCATGATGGATCTTGATCTCAAGAATATATGCTGCCTCACCCAAGTCCTTCATGGAGAAGAATTGATTCATCCATGCCTTAACTGATTGTATGACTGGTATCTCATAAGTAATATTTCATCAACATATACTATTAAGAAAACAACTGCACTCCCACTAAACCATTTGTAGAAACAAGGCTCATATTTGTTTTAGATAAATCCCAATTCTGTTATGGCATCATCAAAACAAATGCTCCCTGACCTGGACACATACTTTAATCGATAAATGGATTTATATAACATTCATACCTTATTTTCATCCTTTGGAGTCAAAATCCCTTTAGGTTGTGTCATGTAGGAATATTCTTAAAGGTTCCCATTAAGGAAGGAGATTTTGACATCTATTTTACAAATCTCATTGGCTTGGTAAGAAGAAACAGAAAATATAATTCTGATAGATTTCAACATTGAAAATGGTGAAAACGTTTCGTCATAGTCAATTCCATGACGCTGCTTGAAGCCTTTTGCTACCAGCCGTGGCTTATAGGTACAAACTTGTCCTTCCATGTCCAGTTTCATCTTGAATACTAATTTGCAACCAACAGGATTTATATAAACTAGAGGATCTACCAAAATATAGACTTGGTTTTCATACATGGAATCCATTTCAGAATTCATGGCTTTTTTCCACATGGAAGCATCTATGGAACATACTACTTCCTTGTAAGTTAGAGGATCATTATTATCAACTAATAACGATTCACCTTCTTTGGTAACTAGAAAATTCTACCATTCCAGTTCTATGAACTCTCTTGTACTCATATGCAGTTATTGTGTCTCTTGAACTGTTCTTTCTTCAACAGGGCATTGTGTAAGCTATAAATGTACCCACTATTGTATACCATGAGTCTCAACTTCATATAAGTCTATCTCACTCCCACTATCACTTTTGGAAATGTGATCCCTATGAAAATGTTTGAAATTTCATTCCCCTATAACCTTTTTGGATGAGTGCTTTTATAGGAAATATCCCCTTTTATTTGGGGTATCCTATAATGGTATAAATTGTGCCTTGGGGTGCAAGTTTGTTACCTGAAGAATCCTTAACAAATGCATTTATTACCCATAAATGTAAATTCAACAACATGGATTTCATTCCACTCCAAAACTCATATGGAATACAATTTATTGATTTAGTTGGTACTTGTTTTAGTATGTGTGTCACTATTTTTAACACATATCCCCAAAATCATAATATATGACTCAAATGACTCATCATTGACCTCACCATGTCCAACAAGGTTCGGTTCTTCTTTTCTCTCACACTATTCCACTAGTGCGTGCAATAATTAGTGAGTTAGGACAATATCCCAAACTCATGTAAGTAATCAATGATGTCTTGATTATTATATTCTCCACCTCAGTCTGAGTGGGGATTCTTAATATTCTTAAAAATATGGTTCTCTACATCATTCTTTTATTCTTTGAACTTATCAAGAGAATCTGAATTATACATCATTAAGTATATATATCCATATCTACAAAAATGACCAGTAAAAGTTATGAAGTATGAGTACCTTCCCATTTCGTTAATAGGAAATGTCCACACACATTGGTATGAACTAATTCAATAATCTCTTTATCTATTTCACCTTTCCCACTAAAAAGAAATTCGGTCATTTTTTCTTGTAAACATGCATGACATACTCTAATTGGTTTTAGTTCAAAAGAATCTAAATATACATATTGATGTAACATGGTCAAGTGTTTCTCATTTACATATCCTAGCCAGTGGTGCCAATGTTGGGTATGGTATGAGCCATTTTAAGTATCTCTGTTATCAATTTCCATTACTTGGTTTGTGTAATCGAACATGTATAGACCATTTTATAAATCTTCCCTACCAAAACAAATGATATATTTCTAAAAGAAGAAACATTCATTTAAAAAATTGAAAAAAAAATTCATCTATATCTAATCTGGATACAAAAATAATGTTTTATGTAATAGAGAGAACATAATAACAACCCTTTAATACCAAGATCATCCTAGTAGGCAATGTGAGGTGGTAGTCCCCGATATCTACAGTAGAAATTCTAGTTCTGTTGGCTACTTGTAGATTTAGCTCTCCTCAGTCAATCTTCTTGAATCTACTTACTTTATATATTTTTTTACACATATTATCCCCAGAAGTTGTATCTAATATCCAATTTTTTGAAATAGATAGATCATATTTGATAAAAAATGCACCTGAAGCTTCCCTTTGCCTCTTAGGCTAGGTGCTTTTTTTCTTCTAGTGGCCCTTCTTTCAACATGCGAAACAAACAACCTCATATTCCCTTTCCTTTCCATTGATCTTAATTTTCATGGAATGCCATGAATAATCTTTGGGATTAAAACTCTTTGGGTTCAATTTCTTCTTATTCACCATAAGGAAAGAAGGCTTGTCACGCTTCATATCTTTGTGCACTTCGAGAATGAAGATAATATGATCAGATAGATAATTCTAAATGTTGTTCATATTGAAATTAACAACAATGTTGGATAATCTATGAGGTAGTGATGCGAGAATGAGATTGGTGTCGAGTTCTTCAGGTAGTATAATCCCATGAAACTGCAAGCACTCAATGTAGCCAATAAGCATGACTACATGAGGCCTGGCTGGGGCACCCTATCCATGCTTACTCTAAACGATTTCCTTGGATATCTCAAATACTTTCTATCTATATCTCCCTTGGTAAAGACCATTAAGGTGCTCGAGCATGCTATAGGATTACATATTTTCATTAGAATTCATGAGATCACTAGACATAGATAACAGAATAAAACATTAAACGTCGACCGCATCATTCATATGTTGATCATAGACAATGTAATCTTCATCACTCTCCACATTTCCAGGTGGATCAGGTAATACAGACTCCAGCACATTAGACATCCATTCATGGTGTGGAATATCCCAAATGCATCTAAACCATTCCTAGAAGTTGGTACCAGTAAGGATGTTGCCTTTATCTGGAGTTGATCGCAGGGATAGAGTGGTTGACGAGATTTTCATTTTATTCTACAATCAAAAGAGATGATCATTAAAAATTTCTTGATTACATTTTATGAGAAATGATAAATTATTTTTATTAAGTCTCCCACTATTTTATCAAGTCCCAATGGCCCTCACCATTGAACATATAATGTCCAGTTTCCACGATATTCAAGTGTACAGGATCCATATTCCTATTCGAATAACCCCGACAAGTGTTGGTCAAGTTATTTTAATGTATTTATGTAGGCAGATATTTCCCAACTACGAATTTATAACTCCTTAATATATTGAGTGGACCCCCAAATCCTAAAATCATGACATGGATATCCTCAACTCTTTCCCCCAGTATTACACCAAGTATTGGAAGGTCTAATACTCTTAATGAAATATGGTTATGTGAACCCAAAACCATTAATAAGGTATTCTTGTATAAAAGTAAGTTTCCCAACAAGGGTTAGTCAAACACATAGTTTTATTAAGTCTTTCCCATGATCAAGTAAAGTAAGGCTTGGTCTAACTTGTTATTTTATTTGAGGGATTTTTATCTCTTATGCGGAAATTTCTTATTATCTTTATCGCCTGCTTGTTAATATTATGTGGAACTTAATTAAGTGATTAACCATGTCCTGATAATATTTATGCATATTCTTATTTTACTTTAGTTCCATATTTCATGCTTGTTTAATTCCTTAATTATGTGATCAGAACAACACATCCATAATGATAAACCAAGAAAATGAATGAAATAAAATAAATTAAAGGGCGTGATCATGAGATTTTCTAGTGCCTAGTTTATCTATATGTTGATAAAATCACCCTAACCTAGGGTAGAAACAACTTGATCCATTTGGGTTCATGTTTATATCTTTCCACCTATCCGCCTTTGTATCTCTTGGGATTGGTCTTGTCATTGCTCCAACTTGAACCACCTCCACTAGCTTGGGCGCTCCACCAATTACATATGATTTAAACTCACACACAGGATAAGGGTAAAGGGGGTTTACAAAAAAGAAACCATGGGCATGCATGCCCTATATATTAATTAGAAGAGATTTCACGTAGACAAACAAATAATTTTACAATTAAATTAAAAGGAAAACCAATCACATAGAAGGAATTATCTAGCTCATGATCATCCACAAACATACAATGGGTTATGCATCTAATAAAACAAGCATTCAATTCTTTAATAGATATAATTAAGATAAATAGAGCTCGGATCGATTAATTATTATCTTTAATAAATCAATCCTTTTATCTTAATCCTTTTCTGAATTTACATGAGATTCTCACCCTCATACATAAATTCACCTTGGAGGTAACCTGGTGAATACCCGTTCAAATCTACGCAACATGTATTATATTCACATACTATTTTACTCTTATGACATATGGAATAAAAGATGGTTCAATGAATAGAGTAAAAATATGTATAAAAATTTCTACATGATATGAAGATCGAACATTATGCATAAATTAAAGTATTAATTCTGAATAATTTGTTAAAATATACAGCTTGTAGTTACAACTACAAAACGTGTACTACCTTCACCATCTTTATCTAAGTACACACCTAGGGACCCAGCGTGTGCGACATACTTTAGAAACTTCGGATTACAATATGCTCATAGTGAGCTAGACATTGTGTTGTCTCCGCTTTACATTGTTTCCAGTAGGCCCAATCCATGTATGGGATATACCTCTTTTCCCCTATCCCAAAGGGACTACACTTAGTGTCCAGTGGGCCACATGGTATGTAATCTAGTATGCATGTTCATATCTGTCTCGGTAAACATATAGTATAAAATTAATTACACTGTGTGTAATAAGTGCACACAACTTGAGTAATTGTCGAATTACTCACAATGCACTATATAATAATACATGGAGTATTGTCCAGATTACACGACATGTACTTTCATGTTACCTAGATTGAATCATCGAGCCCCCTGATGAGTTCCTAGTTTTTATTTTAATATAAAAAATATTCATTTATGTGAAATTTTTGATAATGTAAAAAAAGAACATATCTTGAAATCTCAGATTACAAGAATGATTAAACCATAAATTTAAAAACCAAATTATTAATATGTAAATCATCAAAAATAATTAAATATTTATAAACGATGATGATCCTTGCTTGGATACCACTTCTAGGTTCCTGGGGCAGTGGAAACGTGGTTGGGGGGCACCCAATATTAATTTTTACTATGATCAATGATTATTTCAGGATCAATACAATGATGAACTCCATTATAAATGGAATAAAATCCAAGGTTTAGATAAAGGGAGAAGAGGCTCGAAACCATTAGATAGGATCATTCACATCATGTTTATGATTAATTTAATTAATTCCATAAAGAAAAGGATACCTGGTTCCTTGGTACTTTCTTCATTGATGATGTTGATCGTTCGGATGTACCCTTTTAGATTTCCTCGTTGTCCTTGTGAGGATCTAAACCAGTATCCCTCTAGTGGTAATCCACATGTGCTTTAATGGCCTCCGATCAACAACATCCATTCTCCTGGTTCTAGTATGGTGAAGCGAGTGTCTTGTGTCGGTCGTTCTTGATAACTTTTTCTTCGATCATGAAGAATGTCTTCCATTCTTGAGAGGGGGAAGAAGAGGATTCAATAGAGAAATTGTTTGGCACAACAATTCTCAATTCACCAAGCATGAATTGTGTTCTTTATGGAATAATAGAAGTATTTTTCCATTTATATGCAGGAACTTCAATTAATACATTTAAATTTCATAAAATCTGTTAAATACACTCATGAAATTAGAGAAAAATAATGATCATAATAATAAAACCGCATCATTATTTATGGGGAGCCAACTTGTGCAAGACAATATTATAAATAAAATTCCACGTCATAAAATAATTGAAGCATCATTGTTATCGTAACTTGTTCCAACAAGTTAAATAATTATTTATTGTCTTGGAAATAATTATTTTACTACCATACCGGCCTTAGTCTGCTTGAACTCCATATCCATTTATTGAACACCTGAAGAAATAAATAAATAAATTATTCTCTTATATACATATTTTATTTACTAACATGTTAATAAATATGTATTAAATGTTCAATAAAATAAATAAATAAATTTAATTTAATTTATGAGATCATTTTAACTTGAATAAAATTTTATCCACGGTTTTGAGAATAATATATATCTCATTAATTAAATTCAAATAGAATTTAACCGAGAAAACCAATAACACATACTGTGTGACCCTCTATGATTATTTCATCATTGGAATTTTGTGGGCCTTCTTAAATTCTAATAGTACTCTCTAGCAACGAGACAAGTAACCCAAGAGAAAGAACGTAAATTCATAAAAATGACATTCACTTCCAAACGCTCATTGTATAATATAATTCATTTTTCTAAATATATCATAAAGTAGGTCTCATGATAGGGTAATCAACCTTTATTCTTGATACAACGTTCTCAAACTATCCAAAATAAACTCATCGTTACACCATGGCCATGAAATTTCATGCAATAGTTGTAATTCAATCAATGGGATGAGATATCAACTTCCATAAATGGAAGGAACAAATCCTTCCTCGACTATCCATTAATAACATGTCACTCATGACACACCCAATGTACCATACATACCACCATCATATAATATGATGGTTTTCATTAGTAAATCAAATTTCACAATGTGTGACATGCATTAATGATAATCTTAATGTTTAAGGACCATTACACAATCTCTCAGATAAGAATATCTGATGACACCAAACATGCAGAAATCCTATTGGCTGGTCTATTCTCATAGTATCTCGTCTTAGATATTACCAAGTGAGAACATAATGAGAGGAAGTCTCATCTTCTTACGGGTACTCGCAGCTGAAGGTATGTATACAATGTGTCCCATCATAGTGTGTCATCCAATTACAAAACTGTGTTTAAGAATATTGTTATAGCATTTCAAGGTTCTCATCATAGTGGGGAACTTCCATGTCCTTATGAATGCAACAAATACACTAAGAAAATATTACACCATAGTCATGCAGAATAAAGAAAAATATGTTATAAGATGTTTAATATTTAAATACATTTAATATCCATGTAATAAATGTAAAAATAGATTGTTTTAGGACACCAACTCTTACAGCTGATTTATTATGTGCATTCTGATGACTTCCTGAATAATAAAATTATTTATAATAGATTTATGAATAATAAATTTTTTCTTATATATTTTATTTAATTTATAGTATTTATTATCATATAATTTTTAATTATTTTATAGTTTTTTCTTATGTTTGTTATATTGTGGGAAAATTGAATCATTGTGGGCTTATTTTATTAATTTTAGATATTAGGGATGGTATTTTAAAATTATGTTGCATAATTTTTTTAACCATTCCAAAGTGAAAATAATAATTATTTTCATACAAAATTATAATAATAATATTATTTAAGTTCTCATATTTATCAATCACAGAGTTTTATTTCTTAGTTATTGTTAGCAGTTAATCTGACTCAAACAAGAACACTTTATGAATCGATTGGTGATTATGGTTAATGATGACTAAAATGTCATTATAAAATAATAATAATGATATTATTTTTATGTTTTTAAATTTTTCAATCAAATATTAAGGTGTCTAGAAAAATAAAAAAATCATTATGAAAAAACTTTATTTTGTAGAGGAGGTTGTCCTCTCTTGGAACAATTAATGTTATTTTGTTTTTCTATGTGAATAGAAACGAAAGAATAAGTATTTTACCACTAATATTATATCACTTTAATAAAATAATTATCTGTATATAATTTTTTATCCATGGTAGGTATTTTTTATTGATGTATTGAATAAGAAAAAAAAGATATGGATTAAGTAATCCTCAATTTAGGGCCTTTAACTTTCAATTGAAATTCTCCTTGGAAATGAAGGAATTATAATAACCAATTGAAACCAATGGAATATGAAAATCAGTGAGTATTATAATATGAAAAAATTATTATAGTTATATTGATAAATTTTAAGCATTGTGTGTATCATTAAGTGATGGAATTGTCCAATTTTATAAGTAACTAAAAGGGAAAATTGATGAAAACTCAATAAATTTCAATAATGGAATGTCCCTATACAAATCTAAAAAGTTAATACAATGATAAATAATGTAGTGTAGGGTGATCATGGGTCTATCAATCCCTAAAAAATATTTTTACACAATCTTGAAACATATTGGTAGTGATTTTTCTTATAATTTTAACTTTTATATCTTATATTGGGTTAACAAGTTTTTATGCATGTAAATTATGTAATTATAAACAAAAAATTAACCTATCCTAATTAATTTGGTATTGATTAAACTAAAACTAATCAAAATATAATAGAATTCATTTTTTAATAAATAAAAAATATATTTTCAATCAATACATCATATATATATATATATTGTCTATTTATTATAAAATTTCACCATTATGTATTCTTTATATTATTTAATATTAATTTCCAATTTAATGAATACAAATTTATTTAAATATACTGTTAAAAATAATATTAAATTGACCTTTTTAAATGAGATTAATTTATTTAATTGGAAAAAAATACACTATTTTATTAAAAAATTATTTAATAATTAATGTCTTACCATTATCATTGTTTTTAACATTTATTTTAGTAATCATAATTTTATTATTAAAAATTAAACTTAATAAATAACATAATATCAAAATTTTGATTTATAATATTATATATGTTTTTAGATTTTGTTTATACATGTGATGGAAACTAATTTTTTTAATATAAGTGTATATATCATTTTTTAGAGTAAAATATTAATTATGTTTCTAAAATGATATATATTGGTTTTATAAATACAAAATAGTAATTTTAATTAATTTACATTACTTATATAAATATATGTATTACATAAAATTGATTCAAATAAATTTATGTCTTTCTAGTGATGTGTTATTTTCAAAAAAGTAACAGTTCTATCAATATCAATATTTTTTTAATGATTCACCAAAAAACCAATATTTTCAAAAAAACCAATAAAAAGTAAACTTGAGATAATATTGATATGATGAAATCAAAAATATGTGTTTATTGTGTTACATTAAAATTATTACATTTAATTTTAAATTAAAACATTAAAATAATATGAAAATTGTTTTTATAGGAAAATAACTTTTTTAAAATATTGATTATTCTTATTCTTATTTCATATCAATTATTACGAAAATTGGTTTTTATATATTATGCATATTCATAAAATTTTTTATCCACAATATATATATATATATATATATATATCCATAAAAAGAACATAAAAAAATGATGTTTTATTAAGTTTATATTTAAATGGATAAATAATTCTTCACATTTCATTTTGGTTCGATGTTTCATGTGGAACAAGATATTGACAAAATTAGGTTTCAATGTGAAAATATATTTTAATATCTCTTGGTTTTAAAATTATCCCAATAAATAAATTATGTGCAATAATTTTTTAATTCTTGGTATCTATATAAAACAAATTAATAGTACAAATAAGATCCAAGGATTTATTTATAATGAGTTATCAAAATTACTGTCTTACATAATTTGGAACTCATTATTGGGAATCAAAATTGATATGGAAAAATTAATTTTCATTTGAAGTTCATATTCATTATCATTATATGATCATGGTTCAATTCACTATATATAAGGATATTTAAAAAAAGATGATCCATTTGTAAAGGAAGATAATCTATTCATAATACCATATCAAATAAAGAGAAAAACTATATCTGTAATAAGAAACTTCTAAAAACACATGAAGAATAATTAATTATAACAATACCACAATGAATTTTAATTTATCACTTAATATCTAATTATTGGTGAAAAATACATAAAGTAAGATATTGTAAAATCTGTACTAAATAATAATATTCCACATAAATAATATTTATTGAATATGATTATAACGACCCATACATTACATACATTGTTGATACTTCAAAATTGAAGCATACTTATTACAACATATAACAAAACCATGAAAGGACCGTATTGGTATAGTGTCTTTAGAAACTGGGAAACATAAACAACTGGTTCATAAAGCATCAACTTTGCCTCCCACTAATTTTATCATATCTAGAGTCCCTTTTTGGCATATCCTACTTAATAACCTTCTTCATGACCTGGGGAAGTAAAACATACAAAAGGGTGAGCTCAAATGCTAAGTAATGGTAAACAAAATAAATATCAATCACATCATATACATAAGCACATAACTTTTGGAAATCGTAACCTGCAAAAGAGATCATAATTTCATATCATGGGATAAATCATAGTAGTGAAATGTAATCCCAATAATCATAACATAAAACATGAAACTTTGTGGCATACACACATAATCATAGAGAATCGTTTCTTATTAGTCAAGACTCATTTCCAAGACTATCTTAGTGGAAAAAGTCCCTTTCTGAACCGAGTTCACTCCTCGTTTCAGTCATGTTTCACTGAACCAGTATAACCTACCGTTCCAGCCATGTCTATCTCCTGAGATATAAAATCTTTACCCAATGCATTGGAGGGAGATATAGGTCCCACCCATCTCATAATGATACCATTCTTATGTGTGCCATAAAATCATAAACCATTCATCATAGCATAACCCATGTAATAAAAATGGGAATCTTAAACATCGTGACATCATAAAACAATTCATATAAGATAATAGAATTCATAGAAGTATTTCTATCACAACATAATCAAATCCATGTAATAATAGGGATAAAAACAGAACCCTTTATTATCTTAGATGGAAAATATTTTTGATAAAACACTTGAACTACACTACTGGAAATCCATCCTTTTCCAACGGTTTTGAACCGTTGGGAAAGGCTGCAGAACCGTTGGTATATGTTATACCAACGGTTCTGCCAACCGTGGGGAAGTAAGCTGTTGGGAAAGGCTTTTCCCAACGGTTTACAAGGAACCATTGGGATAGGTTAGAAAAAATCAACCTACACCAACGGTTGTGCCAAACCGTTGGGAAAAGCCTTTCCCAATGGTTTGGACCGTTGGGGAATCCCATGAATATTTTCTTTCCCAACGGTTTGAAAACCGTTGGTAAAAACACCAATTCCAAAAGTTATCCCAATGGTTTGAACCGTTGGGATAGTCTGTTTTTACCAACGGTTTAATGAACCGTTGGTAAAAACAGCTCCATATGGGCTATGCCAACGGTTTGAAACCGTTGGCATAGGCTTTGCTCTGCAAATTGCACAGCAGCCTGCAAATTGCACAGCAGGTCTGTTTTGGGCTCATTTTGGCACAGCAGGTCTGTTTTGGGCTCATTTTCAATTCAATTTTCATTTTCAATTGAATTTTCAATCCAATTATTGTAACTGTAACACATATAAAATGCATACATATAGAGAACAAACCAACACATTTAAATAATGCAAACCAACCAACCAACACATATAATGCATCCTGGAAATATACTCATCCATAATTAAATTAGAATTCATAACATAATTATAAACATACATAATTCATTTAGAATTCAATTTAAAATTTAGATGACAATCATATGTGGAATCCGGAATTCAATTCATAATTTGATTGGTTTTTTGTACACCATATATTTTTACTCGAAATCATATACATTTTAAATAAAATACATAAACCTAGAATGATACCGGTCACACTGTGCCTCGGATTGAGGCGAGGTTAACTCGTACACGTCACAAATGACCCATTGATCATTTTCCTAAAGTATCAACATATTCTGAAATCGTTTGGTCAGTTTTCCGTATGCCAGTTGTTGTTTTCACTTAAAATGACATGTTCTTTAAATAAAAGAGAGACACTTTGAATGGTGCCGGCCACACCACGCCTCAGATTGACGCGGGATTGACTCTTACACAGCACACATGACCCATACATTGTTGTGCTAAAATATAAACACAATCAGAATGCGTTTTGTTGGTTTTCCGTATGTATTTAAAATGTAGTCCATTTTAAAGAAAATAGATTCACATAGAGTGGTCTCGGCCAAACTGCGACTCGGATTGAGGCATGGTTGACTCGTACATGTAACATGTGACCCATGGATCGTTGTCCAAAAATTTCAACAGATTCCGAATGCGTTTGGTCGGTTTTTCGTATGTCAGTTGTTTATTTCACTTATAATCTTGTCCCTTTTAAACAATAGAGACGCAGTTAGAGTGGGACCGGCCACATCACGTTTCGGATTTAGACAGGGTTGACTCGTACTCATCTCAAATGACCCATGAATCTTTGTCCTAAAGTATCAACACAATCCGAATGCGTTTGGTCGGTTTTCCGTATGTTAGTTGATGTTTTTCACTTAAAATGACGTCCTTTTGAAGTAAAAGGCAAAAACATTGACTTGTGTCGGCCAAACCACGCCTCGAATTGAGGTGGGGTTGACTCGTACACGTCACATATGACACATGGATAATTGTGCTAAAGTATCAACACAATCAGAATCCGTCCGTTCAGTTTTCCGTATGTCATTTGTTGTTTTCACTAAAAATGAAGTCCATTTTAAACAAAATAGAGACACTTTGAGTGGTGTCGGCCACACCGCACCTCGGATTGAGGTGGCGTTCACTCGTACATGTCACATATGACCCATGGATCGTTCTCCTAAAGTTTCAATAGAAACCGAATGCGTTTGGTTGGTTTTCCGTATATACTTAAAATACTGTCCATTTTAAACAAAAGAAAGTCACTTAGAGTGGTCCTGACCACACCGTGACTCGGATTGATCCCGGGTTGGCTCGTACACATCACATATGACCCATGTATCGTTGTCCTAAAATTTCAACAGATTCCGAATGCGTTTGGTCGGTTTTTCGTCTGTCAGTTGTTTATTTCACTTATAATCTTTTCCATTTTAAACAAAAGAGACACATTTAGAGTGGTACCGGCCCCACCGCATCTCGAATTTAGGCAGGGTTGACTTGTACACATCTCAAATAAACCATGGATCGTTTTCCTAAAGTATCAACACAATCCGAATGCGTTTGGCCAGTTTTCCGTATGCCAGTTGACGTTTTTCACTTAAAATGGCGTCCTTTTGAAACAAAAGACATACACTTTGAGTTGTTCCGTCCCCACCGCGCCTCGGATTGAGGCAGGGTTGACTCGTACACATCACATACGACCCATGGATCATTGTGCTAAAGTATCAACACAATCAGAATCCGTTCAGTCGGTTTTCCGTATGACATTTTTTGTTTTCACTAAAAATGAAGTCCATTTTAAACAAAATAGAGACACTTTGAGTGGTGTCGGCCACACCGTGCCTCGGATTGAGGAGGAATTGACTCTTACACGTCACATATGACCCATGGATCGTTCTCCTAAAGTTTCAACAGAAACCGAATGCGTTTGGTCGGTTTTCCGTATGTACTTAAAATACTGTCCATTTTAAACAAAAGAAATTCACTTAGAGTGGTCCCGACCACACCGTGACTCGAATTGAGCCCGGGATTACTCGTACACGTCACATATGACCCGTGGATCGTTGTCTAAAAATTTCAACAGATTCCGAATGCGTTTGGTCGGTTTTTCCTCTGCCATTTGTTTATTTCACTTATAATCTTGTCCGTTTGAAACAAAAGAGACACAATTAGAGTGGTACCGGCCAGACCGCATCTCGGATTTAGGCGGGGTTGACTCGTACACGTCTAAAATGAACCATGGATCGTTTTCCTAAAGTATCAACACAATCCGAATGCGTTTTGCCAGTTTTCCATATGCCAGTTGATGTTTTTCACTTAAAATGACGTCCTTTTGAAACAAAAGACATACACTTTGAGTTGTGCCGGCCACACCGGGCCTCGGATTGAGGCGGTGTTGACTCGTACACGTCACATATGACCCATGGATAATTGTGATAAAGTATCAACATAATCAGAATCTGTTCGATCAGTTTTCCGTATGTCATTTGTTGTTTTCACTAAAAATGAAGTCCATTTTAAACAAAATAGAGACACTTTTAGTGGTGTCGGCCACACCACGCCGCGGATTGAGGTGGCGTTGACACGTACACGTCACATATGACCCATGGATCGTTCTACTAAAGTTTCAACAGAAACCGAATTCGTTTAGTCGGTTTTCTGTATGCCAGTTGATGTTTTTTCACTTAAAATGATGTCCTTTTGAAACAAAAGACATACACTTTGAGTTGTTCCGGCCACACCGTGCCTCAGATTGAGGTGGGGTTGACTAGTACACGTCACATATGACCCATGGATCATTTTGCTAAAGTATCAACACAATCATAATCCGTTTGGTCGGTTTTTCATATGTCATTTGTTGTTTTCACTAAAAATGAAGTCCATTTTAAACAAAATAGAGACACTTTGAGTGGTGTCGGTCACACCGCGCCTTAGATTGAGGTGGAGTTGACTCGTACACGTCGCATATGACCCATGTATCGTTCTCCTAAAGTTTCAACAGAAACCGAATGCGTTTGGTTGGTTTTCCGTATGTACTTAAAATACTGTCCATTTTAAACAAAAGAAAGTCACTTAGAGTGGTCCCGACCACACCACATCTCAGATTTAGGTGGGGTTTATTCGTATACGTCTCAAATGACCCATGGATCGTTGTCTTAATTTATCAACACAATCCGAATGCGTTTGGACGGTTTTCCGTATGCCAGTTGATGTTTTTCACTTAAAATGATGTCCTTTTGAAACAAAAGACATACACTTTGAGTTGTTCCGGCCACACCGCACGTCGGATTGAGGCAGGGTTGATTCGTACACGTTACATATGAACCATGGAGCGTTTTCCTAAAGAATCAACACATTTCAAACGCGTTTGGTCAGTTTTTCATATGTCACTTTTTGTTTTCACTTAAAATCATATAGAAAATCATATAGAATATTTTTATATCATATTTAGTATGGATTAGATTTTAGTTGATCGTGCTATGAAACATTTCAGAGCTAATGAAATTAAGGAAGGTGGAGGGGCTGTCTGGGGGGCCGTCCGGGGGGGCTGTCCGGTGGGTGTCCGGGGGGCTGTCAGGGGACCAAGGAGGAGGGTGGGGAGGCTGTGCGGGGTCTGTCCGGGGGGTGTTTGGGGGTTGTTCAGGGGGCTGTCCGGGGTTGTATAGGGGGCTGTCCGGGGGTTGTTCAGGGGGTTGTTCAGGGGTTGTTCAGAGGTTATTAGGGGTTGTTCATGGGGTTGTCCGAGGTTGTTCAAGGGGCTGTCTGGGGGGCTATCCGAGGGGTGTTTGGGGGGTTGTCCGGGGTCCAAGGGGGAGGGTGGGGGGCTGTCCGGGGGGCTATACGGGGTCCAGGGTGGAGGGTGGAGGGTGGGGGCTGTACGGGGGGCTGTCCAGGGGGCTGTCTGTGGGGCTGTCCGGGTGGTGTTTGGGGGGTGTTCGGGGTCCAAGGGGGAGGGGGGTTGTCCAGGGTCCAAGAATGAGGGGGGTTGTCCAGGGAGTTCTCAAACACACAACCACTAAAAGACAACAACATCCATAAAAATATGCAATATATTAAAATAACTCAACTCCAATACTATACTAAGAGTCTAGATAAAACCAACAACTAGAATAGATTAAATATCAAATCTCAGTAATATAAGTCAAAAATGTAACGGTTCAATATGTCCCACATTAGCATCACCATCACCATCATCATCATCATCATCATCATCACCCTCGTCATCGTCCTCCTCATCGTCCTCACCCTCCACAACGCCCTCCTCCTCGCCTTCGCCCTCCTCCTCGCCCTCCTCATCTCCCTCCTCTTCCGCATCAGACTCCTCACCATCATCATCTTCAAGATGGACATCGGCCTGACCACCACTGGAACTGCCACCTGGTGCACCATATATAGAATGTATCGACAACATGTATTCATCAATCGCTGGGCTGGCCTCTGCTTGAAGTGTTGGACATAGAACTTCAATAAATTTCATAAATGCACTGTTTTCCCTAGCAGACTATTCTGCCGTCTTTGTGGCCCTTTTCTCAGCCTGTTCTGCCTGTGCCCTAACTTGCTGCAGCTCGGTGGCACTACAACTCATACCTGAGGTAGGCCAATACCTCTTCAGGGCTATCCTAGGTCGGCAGTGTACTCTGTCAGAATGATCCTCTCCCAACACCTGATGTAAGTGATCAGATGGCCCAAAATTGTCTACTTCATGGGCATCGAGGGCCTCTAAATCATCCTGTTACAAATATAAATATATTATTAAGTTACAAAATAGATATTAAAATATAAAATCAACAGATTAAAACTTACAATCTGCTGCTGAGTCGGTTCGTTGACAGCACTTCCATCCTTTTTTCATCTACTCGAGCAAAACAGTTTTGCTCGAGGCACACATCCTTGAATATCTTTTACTTGCCTCTACAATGACATTGAAAACAAAAGTTATATAAAAACATTAGCAAATGGTTAAATAATTGAGGAAACAAAAGAAAATGTAAGTCGCAACGAAAACTTATAAACAATTGTCATACTTGCTGCCTCCCATGATCCGACATCATCGTGCGTCCTAGTGTATGGAGGTATTTTTTTGCATCAATGTTTTTTTTTATTTTTTCCAGATGATTCCTAAATAAAATTCGATAATGAAAAGGATAATATTAATGCAAAACTTGAAATTTATTATTTAAATACATCATATGTAATTCATACCTTAAACTGGGTACTCGTCCAATGGGTAATCATCTGACGATACTGCTTTATAGGACAATCATCCATGACTGGTACCACCTCTAACTCAGTGCCAACTCTAGCACACCAGCCAATATACAGCTCATGCTTGTAGGCTCTCCAAAGCTCACCTAAATCCTTTAGACGTTCCAGTCGTGCACCCTCACCATCAGGAAAATTAAATTGAAGATGAAATCAAAATATTAATTCATATAAATACAAAAATAATTCATGGCATTAAATACAAGAAATTTTTTTACCCATATATCTTACCAAGCTCTATCTTTGACCTCATGTGGCAAATGTCTCCATGACAGTAGGCTGACAGGAATGATATCGGAGTATTTGGCAAGCGTCGCCAGAAAACTCCGACATTGCTACCCTGTTTTCTCAACCATCTGATTGTCTTCATTATATTCCACCATAACCTCTATGCGACGGTTCCACACCGAACGCATGCGTGTATGGCCCCGCCCCCGCCTCATGTCAGTAGATGTATCTGTCATGAAAGAAAAACAAATATTTTATCCAAACATGTTATAATGAAAATAAATATTGCTATAAAAATTTGTTAGGGTTTTATAAATATACCTGCGCTAGTCTGATCAATGAGTGGCGCCGGATCCACAGAACCTGATGGAACACCCTCTGGTGGAACAGGAGTCGAAGACGATGGAATATAAAAGCTCAGAGAGACAGAAGTAGAAGGAAAAGAAGATGGAACAGCTGTATGACTTGATGCTGACTGGGGAGTGGGAATCATCATGGGATGTAAAAATGATGGGGCAGAAGATGCAGAAGGTAGCAATAACATGGGAGGCCTAAATACCCCGTGTTTCCCTAACGACACACCGGGATCAGAATGTGGGAAGGCTGAAATGTCAGTGGGAGGGGCAGGGTCTAGTCGGGCACGCGCAGCTCTACGTCCACCTCTGGTACGAACCCTCCTCGTACCACCGGCCTGAGTACTAGGACCAGTACTAGGCTCCTCGTCGAATAACTGTCGACGTAACGGTGGATCCTACAAAAAAGTTTACAAAAAAATTAATCACATGAAATTATATATTCTGTAAATATATATATATATATATATATTTGAAATAAAGTACTCACTGTAGGCACTAATGGTGGAATGCCCATCTCCTCCATCCGATGATTGTTCTCCGCCATTTTTTTTTCTTCGTCTCTCTTCAATTGGATGCATTTCCTGCATTTGAAAACAAATATGTAATTAATTAGAAAAATGAAATTAATGTGTAAAACAAGAAACTAAATATATGAGGGAATGAAGGGATTCATTGGTAATTTAGCTATCAATTGTTTTAGAAGAGCTTGAATGAATTTAATAAAACATACAAGTTGTAATGTTCACCAAGTTAGAAATATTGTTTGATTTCGTTTGAATACAGTTCAATTCTAAATTAGAAAATGCAATTCAAATAAAACAGCAACCAATAAACATTGAAAATTCACATAACGGTCAAGTCAGCTAAAACATATTTGTGATCAATACTAAATAAATATGAATATAACCAACCTTAACAACCCAACTCGAGGTAAACCAAAAGAATTGAGAACATGGATGAATGATTCTATATATTTACAACCACAACTTCAGGTTCACAATCAACTCTGACAATTGAGCTATTGGAGTCATCAAAAGAAATAAATGGATTGGTTCCAATGGCAATAGGGACAGTGTCAATTCCATCATCAGCATCATCAAAAATATGTCTTGGAATTACTTCATCTATGACACCAAATTCAGGTTGAAGTTGATCTTTGACATAAAAAACTTGTTTATCCATTGATGCCAACACATATGGTTCTTCGGTAGCAAGAGTGTGGGTCATATTAATTACTCGAAATCCACAATCATCAATAAATGTGCCATGTCTCGTCATCGAATCAAACCAATGGAATTTCATCATTGTGACTCGTCCATGACAGTAATAATCCAATATTATTATTTTCTCAACAACTCCATAATAACCCACATTTTCAAGTCGCAGTCTACTATCTGATGCACTGGCATAACAATCTGTTGTGGCAGTAACCATAATACCATCATGTTGTGTTCTCATGTTTTTGGCTCGTTCAGTGACAATAAATCTGTACCCATTGATAACAATTGATTTACAGTCACGAACCACGGTATTAGGACCAAAAGCCAAAGCTCTTATTTCCTCAGAGACAGAGTCAGCAGACAAACTCAATACCTGCAATATAAATGACAGTTAAACTTAAGAAAATATTGAAATAATTAATTTAAACAGTAATATTTTTACCTTCAATTTTAACCAAGCAGAAAACTCTTTGCTATGCAAAGTCTCTCTCCTTCTCAAAGATAAAGAACGATGCTTCCTATTTTTCATTGTTTTATGTTCCCTGTAGATGAAAAAAATATGAATAGTTTAACAGATATATATGTAAGATATACATATTCAATTTTGTTACCTGATATAGTCATCGAACAAAGCACAGTTGAACAAAACTGTGCGATGTGCCATCTCCTGCTCTTCATGGCTTAATGTATTCAATGTATATGATCCAGGAATTCCTCTTGTTTGAGGAAGTGATGGAAAACTGGGTTCAATTTGCTCATATTGTTCTTCTTCATTTCTCATTGGTCTGTTCATTCTTGTAGTAAGATCAGACAAATACATCGAACATAAATCCATACATTCTTGAGCTAAGTAACCTTTCACGATAGAACCTTCGGGATGATTCTTGTTTCGAACATAAGACTTTAATGTGAACATATTTCTTTCAGTTGGATACATCCAACGAAAAGAAACAGGTCCTCTGAGAAGTATTTCAGTTGGAATATGGACAGTCAGATGCAGCATGCATATGAAAAATGATGGGGGAAATATTTTCTCCAACTCACACAAAATTAATGGGGCATCTGTCAACATTTTTTGCAAGAAAGACTTGGACAACTTCTTAGCACAAATATCTCTAAACAAATGGCACAGCCGAATAACACCCACCCTTAAGTTATTGGAAAAAAGATGAGGGATTGCTATTGGAAGCAACTCATGCAGTAGAATGTGATAATCATGAGTCTTCAAAGATTTTAGCTTCAACTCTCTTCTGTTGACCCGTTTAGATATGTTGCTTGAATAGCCATCAGGAACTCTAATAGTCTCTAATACTTCCAGAATTTTTTTTTTCAGTAGGTGTCATCACATAAGAAGCACATGGAAGTTGCCATTTATTTTCACTGATACGCACAGGATGCAATTCTGGTCTGATACCCCAATCCACCAAGTCACGTCGAGATCGTAAATCATCTTTTGTCTTCCCCTTGACATTTAGAAGAACTGAAAGCAACATTTCACATATATTCTTTTCAATATGCATTACGTCTATGAAATGACGTAGCAAATTGGTTGACCAATAAGGAAAATCAAAAATGATACTCCTCTTCCTCCAATTGTAACAGGTTTCTGTGGAAACATTCTTTCTCTTTCCAGATTTCATTTGACCCTTCCCGAACAAAAAACTGAAATCTTTCAATTCATTAAGCACATCAGTTCCAGACATATGCTGAGGTGGATCATCAGTCTCTATAGTATTATCAAATCTTCGACGATTCATTCTATATGGATGATCCTTTGGAAAAAATCATTGATGTCCCATAAAACTGAAACTACAACGATGTTTCAGTCTTCTGGATTGTGTATTCTTCATACAAACTGGACATGACAATTTTCCCTTTGTGCTCTATCCAGACATCATTTCATAAGCCGTAAAATCATTGATCGTCCACATAAGCGCAGCACGCATCTAAAATATGTCTTTCGAACATGCATCGTATGTGCGCACACCCACATCCCAAAGAAGTTTCAACTCTTTTATTAAAGGTTGCATGTATACATCAATATCAATGCTGGGATCAGAAGGACCAGATATGAGTATACTAATGAATGTGAAAGATTTTTTCATACACAACCATGGGGGAAGATTATAAATGTGTATAAAAACTGGCCATGTGTTGTGCGAAATAAGCATCTGCCCAAACAGATTAAAACCGTCGCATGAAAGACCCAGCCTCACATTACGCACGTCAGCTGAAAAATCAGGATGTCGAGCATCAAATATCTGCCATGCAAATCCATCTTTAGGAGGAACCAACTCATCATTAGTCTTCTTTCTCTCGGTATCATGCCATCTCCTTTTTATTAATATGTCATCAGACATAAAAATATTCTGGAGTCTGGGGATCAATGGAAAGTGCCACATTACTTTCTGTGGAACGCGGGATGGTGTTCCATCAGATTTTGACTTCCAGCGGGATGTGCCACATTTTATACATTCATTTCGTTCAGCGGTTTTTTCCCAGAATAAACTGCAATCTTTCGGGCAAGCATGAATTTTGTTTCTAGAAAATCCAAGTTCTTCAACAAACTTCCATGCCATATAGTGGTTTGAGGGAATATCTGCATCATCTGGAAGTAAATCCTTCAAGAGGGTAAGAATGTAATCGATTGCTGTATTAGAAATCCCATACATAGTTTTTCCATGAAACAATCGGATTAAAAATTCCATCTTTTTCATTTTATCGCATTGTCGATATTCTGGAGTCGTGGCAGCATCATTCAGTTTTTTCACCCTATCAATATCATCATTTTCACTAGATGCATCAGTTGTCCTCATATCGACGTCTTCTTGAGTCGAAATCCTTTTTTTTCATAATGACAAATAAATGGAAACCGATCATCTAACAAATTCTCCATTCCAGTCCTTTCATTTCGATCATCACCAATTTGAGATTTCATTTTCTCCCCATTGTGATACCACACAAAGTAGTTTGCTTTAAGACCATTTTTGGTTATGTGGTAGCTGACTTCTTCACAACTCAACCAAGGTCTACCAACACAATTGGAACATGGGCAGTGTATACGACCACTATCTGAAGCATTGTGAAATGAAAAATCTATAAAGCTCTCCAAATTGTTTTGAAAATCGCTTGAGATACGATCGGTTTCATACATCCAACTTCTGTCCATTCTGTAAAAAGAATTCATATAAGTCATTTTGTCATAAACAATTCAATAGGATTAAACTTTAATAGAAAATACATTTAAGTAAACGATAAAGGATGAAAATAATCATGGTATCAACTACACATGTGAAAAAAACATACTAATGTGTTATTGAAAAAATGTAAATCCAACAAGAACTTAATGTGTTATCACATCAGAGCATGCCTCATCCCATAACCATATTAGTAGGGTATCCTCATATGCGATTTACCTTTTTGAATTAATATGCACTTCCTCACCAGGTACCTGAGTAGATTTCATAGATATAATCATCTCACATTCTATAAGGCTTCCATTATGTATGATCTGCAGAATAATTTGAGTGATCATGAATCATGCATGGGATCTTCCCATGATCACTATAGATTATGAGAAGGAATTATGATAGGTCACGTGAAGAACATCAAACACATATTTTAGATAATTTGAGACATAATATAATAAAATAATGTATAAATCTATGGAATTTGGGATAAAAGGATGGATGAAATACTAAAATATGGGAGACTAAGGTGAAGGAAATATATGTTGAACCTAATGTTCATAACATGCATCACCTATGAAATTTTATTGCACTAGGAAATTTCATCCTGTTCACAATACATTCCATTGGAAACCTATTTTGATCATTTGATGTCCCCTTGACATGTCAAATAAAATCAGATGGCACCCATGAATATGCCACCCTTGTAATGAAAATCCTTTAATTCTCACCATACAGACTACATGTTTTCCAATAGATATGTATCTCCTTCTATATAGGGGAATCAATATATATTATCTCAGTCTCATATTAAATTTCAGGAATGTTAGATGGCTCCCTTAACACCCTCCAGGCACACCCACTAGGTCATGTGATGTCCTCAAATCATGTCACTATGGACATAAATAACCCTTCAAGACATGTCACACTGACTCTAGAGTTTCCCTCCTAGTGTGTCAAACACGTCTTTTGATGAAAATGGAGAAGATCACCAAAATCAAGAGATTCCCTATAGGCATTACATCCATTATCATGAAATTGCTTCTAGGATCAACCAGGCAGGACTTGTGATGTCATCCAAACATTCCTTCCTTGATCATTAGAGAAACATCAGACAATTCATCTAGGTTAGGATAATTCATCAAAATGTTTATAGGATCATGTAATTTCCATTGGAAATTTCCAAAAGAAACCCTCTATCATGCTAAGTAGATAGTCAAGGCATTCCATGTGGAAAACCAACACATATCTATAAGAGAAGAAATCTAAAAATAATAGAATCTAAATGCATTATAAAATTTTCCACCATTGGCATGTAAGCTTCTATAAAAATGGAACCATAGTGTTTATGTTTTAATTAATGGAAAAATAAATTCATTAAAACAACTACAACAACTTGATTGAGATCAATTTTTACCTGTTCGGATGGGGGGTGTACCTATTCGGACGGGGGTCGATGATGTTCGGACGGGGGGATCGCGAGATCATGGGAGCGGAGGATAATTAGGGCTCTGTCTCGAATGAGGGAGAGCAGATCGGGTTTTCTATTTGGGCAAAACCTTTGCCAACGGTTTGTAAAAACCTTTGGCAAAGGCAACCTTTCCCAACGGTTTCAATAAACCGTTGGGAAAAGGATAAATTTAGCACCCCTTTCCCAACGGTTCTATAGAACCGTTGGGAAATGGGTCACTGGAATGCCCTTTGCCAATGGTTTCAGTAAACTGTTGGCAAAGGCTGAGTATACCAACGGTTTAATTGAAACCGTTGGTATACTTCCGTTGGGAAAAACCCAAATTCCAGTAGTGCTCCATTCTTGAGGAAAATATCCTTTCTACTTCAAAGACACTTTTCCTTTCTTAACATGTCATACAATTCTAAACTAAAAGAAGTTGATTAATAATAAACTTGAAAACTTGTAAAGTGAGCTTATTGGAAATAATGTTTTAAAAATCCATTCATGCCGTATAAGTTAAAAAAAACATTCTTCTCGTACTTTTGTCGGAAAAGTCAAAAAGTACCTCGTACAAAAAACGACAAAAGATTCCTTTCATATCCTTTACTAAAAACTCATCGAAGGGTAAAATTGGATTTAAACAATTGTGGGTGGATGGAAATAATATTACATATTGCGGAAACATGTATGTGGATGATAAAATACACCCCAGTAAATACCAAAGTATAAACAATCTCAGATAAAAATGAGATTGTGATATCTCCCTTACCTTAGGTCCATTTTGCTTCGTAAGTGTCCGATCCTCCTGTATAATGATTTAAATAATGTTATTGACTTTTTACAGATTCATACTTATTTTTATGATATCATATATGGTCATTTTCTTAGCTTCTTAGTAGTAATATTTCATTGCTACTTGTTATTCGGGTGTTTATAACTTTTTGTTCTTATGCGTGTTTTGTCGAATAAATTCTTATTCTTATCTTTAGGTTATAGATACCTCATTTACATAATTGTATTAGTGTAATATATATCATATTAAATCATTCAATTCATTTATATAATCATTATGAAATGAAGATCATGTAGAACGAGTCGCATCACATCGTGGAGACGGTATTCCGTACAAACGCACGAGTGATGATATCATTCCTATGATCGTGGAATTGTATTGGAGTGTATGTATACTATTTCAGAATCAGTATAACTTTATAATAGTCATATATAGTCATTATTTACACCATTATACCCATCCAAGTAAGGTGGTGGTGGAAAATAGATTACACCACGGCGTGGAGACGGTATTCCGTACGTACGCACACACGATGATTTCTTTTTCTGTAGGATGGATAGATAGTGAAATAGGGTTGTTTAATAATTATAATAACATATCAGTATATGAGTGATACTGATGTTATTACATCATAATGAAACAACTAAAGAAGAAGATGTGGAAGAAGAAATAAAGATGAAAGAATCGGTAACGGACATTACCTCTTCTTTGAAGTGCTTCTTTGAGACCTTATTTTAGGGCACTAAAATTGGTCTTTAAAGAAGAACAGGACCTATAGGATGTCTCTAGGGAAGTGGAAATGAGGAATTGGCAGGGGCTGGCCGAGCTTGAAGGCTCAAAGTGGTGTGAGGAAGAGGGGGAGGAGGTGCCCTTTTATAATGGAGGAGAGGGGCACCTTTGGGAAAACAAAAAATATTATCTTATTATAAAGTCAAGTTAGGTTTTAAATAGCTCCAAATTGATATATTTATAAGCTAAGGTGGGGATGGGTCGAAATAATATCATCCAATAGAAGTTTTACAAGTTTAGGGTCCTATTTTAACCTTATCATTTAGATTTAACATTAAGTTAAATAAGTTTACTTTTACCGTGTCTTCTTGTGTTCTTATAATATAAGGTTAATAAACATACTATAAGTAGCCAAACGAACCCCAAGTTGTTTATTATTAATATATATAACCTTATCTAAGTCATTTGTCCGAACATTAGATTTTTATGAATAAAATAACAATTACTAATATAATATTTGTTTTAAAAACTATTTTATGTCAATTTTGACACTATTTAGTAATTGATTTTTATGAAAATCAAAACCGAATTATTAGTTCGAACCAAGTTAATTAAATCAATACGAACATGTCATATTAACCTAGAAAATTAGTGGAATTCATAAAAAGTCTCAAATTATATTTATTTGTGGATTTATAACATCAATTATGTCAATATTTCATTAATAAGATAATTACTGTATCATCATTGTGTCATAAATAAATTAACTTATTTAATGTCTAAAAATTACAAATAAAATACCATTATGTAGGAAATAGTATTAGCTTTCTAATGATTATTTATAGTCGAATTTATCTTATGTATAACCCCATATTAAAAATTATTTACTTATTAAACTTTGATTTTAACTATTTTAACCCTTCTTTAAATAAATTAATAATAAATGTCCTAATCTAATCCAAGTGGGCCTAAATGGTCATATTTTATTCCTAAGTTTGTTTTTGGTCGAATTACACTTATCAAATAGAATTTGGACATGTGTTAGGGTAATAATAATATCATCTTTACCCTTAATTACCCTATTTACTTTTAACCATTGTAAAAAAAGTAAAAAGTTGTTATTCACCAAAAAATTATTTTCATCTCATTAAACCACATTTTACTTACTGACATCAACCGTGCCTCTCGGATTTTTGAAATTCTACACACAGAAGCGGTAAAATTAAGTTTTATGAAAAATTCAGTTTTTTAACTACCACTTAGTGGTTTCACTATTCATCAAAAATTGAAAGTTTTCAAAAAAATACCAAAATTTCACCCTAGGCTATTTTCGATATTCCGAATCCAAAAATGAAGTCCATTTTGAAAAATAAAATTTATAAAATTTCAAAAAGTGGTTATTACTATTCATAACAGCTATTTTTAATAATATTTTAATAGCATATCACTATTTAGTGAAACTCGGTATTGCGTATGACACAAGCTATCGAGGAAGGCCACGGTTGCATGTAAAGCAAGCCAAGCTAGTGTTGTGTGTAGTGAAAGATTTTTTTGATGATTTATATAGCCTAAAAAACAAAATATTTCACATAAAAGTCTCAGGTGTCACAATCTACCCCCCTTAAAATGAATTTCGCCCTCAAAATTCGTCACTTTGTAACAAAAAGATGAGGTTAGCTCTCCCTCATCAAATCCTCAAGATCCCATGTAGCTTCTTCTAATTGTTGGTTCCTCCATAAAACTTTCACCAATCGAGTGGTCTTGTTTCGTATGAATTTTTCACTATGATCCAGAATCTCTATCGGTTGTTCTTCATAAGAAAGATCCTGCTCCAGCGGTACAACTTCTGAGCTGAGTACATGTGAAGGATCAGGTATGTACATTCTCAGGAGAGATACATGGAACACATCGTGAACTTGAGAGAGATTCGGTGGAAGCGCCAATCGGTAAGCTACCTTCCCAACACGATCCAGTATTTCGAAAGGACCGATATATCTAGGGCTCAACTTCCCCTTCTTTCCAAATCTCATGACCCTCTTTCAGGGAGATATTCGTAAGAACACTTTATCACCCATTTCAAACTCTAGGTCTTTTCTTCGGTTGTCGGCATAACTTTTCTGTCGACTCTGAGTTTCTCTTATGGGTTGTTGAATAGATCTGACCTTTTCTGCCATTTCATCAACGAGATCGGGTCGTAATAGCTTTCTTTCCCCAACATCATCATAGCAAGTTGGAGTCTTGCATTTCTTTCCATAGAGAGCTTTATAAGGAGCCATCTGAATACTGGAGTGAAAGATATTATTATAAGAAAATTCCACCAAAGGTAAGTGTTGATCCCAACCACCATTGAAATCCATAGATCAAGCTCTCAACATATCTTCTAGAGTTTGAATTGTTCTCTCAGACTGACCGTCTGTCTAAGGATGATAAGCAGTGCTGAAACTCAACTCTGTATCCAAAGTATGCTGAAGACTTCTCCAGAACTTCACGGTAAACCTTGGATCCCGATCAGATATAATAGAAAGTGGTACTCCATGCAATCTTACCACTTCCTTTACATATATCCTGGTAAGCTGATCCAGAGAGAAATCCTCTCTAATAGCATTGAAGTGTGCAGACTTTGTAAGACGATCAACTATGACCCAGATAGCATTATTTCCTTTGGATGTTTTAGGATGTCCTGTGACAAAGTCCATAATGATGTTTTCCCATTTCCATTCGGGTAAGGGTAATGGTTGTAACATCCCCTTAGACTTCTGTCTATCAACTTTAACTTGTTGAAAAATCAAGCATCGAGAGACATATTCAGAAACATCTCTTTTCATTCCATCCCACCAGAAGTACTCTTTCAGGTCCCTATACATCTTCGTGCTTCCAGGATGAATAGAGAATGAAGAACTATGAGCCTCATCTAGAAGCTCCTTCTTTAATTCGGGGATGGGAGGAACACAAACCCGATTCCTGAACTTTACTATCCCATCACAATCAAGGTTGAATTCAGGAACATTTCTCACCTTGTTTTGTAACTCAACAACTTATTTCTATGCCTCTTTAATCTTCACATGTATAGATGGTTGAACATTTATTTGATAAAGATAAGATTTTTCCCCTTTCATTATAATTCCATGATCCATCCTTTGTAAATCCATAAATATTGGATCTTTTTTGATCCTCATCATGGATAAATCGGCATGGTCTTGTCGACTTAATGCATCTGCCACCTTGTTTGCTTTCCCAGGGTGGTAATGGATTGAGCATTCGTAATCCTTAATCAGCTCCAACCATCTTCTTTGACGCATATTCAGCTCCTTTTGTGTGAAAATATACTTTAAACTTTTATGATCATTATAAATATCACACCTTTCACCATAAATATAATGCCTCCAAATCTTTAATGCAAAGATTACCGCAGCTAACTCCAAATCATGTGTTGGGTAATTTTTCTCATGGATTTTCAACTGTCGTGAGGCATAAGCTATCACCATATAATTTTGCATAAGAACACACCCCAATCCCTTCATGGATGCATCACTATAGATCACAAACCTTTCTCCACTACAAGGAAGTGTGAGCATTGGTGCACTGGATAACTTTCTTTTCAACTCCTTGAAATTCTATTCACATTCCTCCGTCCAGACAAACTTAACTCCTTTCCGAGTCAACATGGTGAATGTATTAGATAATCGTGAAAAATCTTTCACAAAACATCGATAATATCCAACCAAACGAAGAAAAATTCGGACCTCAGTTACTATTGTTGGTCTCGCCCATCTTTTGATAACCTCTGTTTTTGCTGGATCCACAGATATCCCCTATTTTGAGATTATGTGACCCAAAAATGAAACTTTTTGAAGCCAAAATTCACACTTGGTAAATTTGGCATAAAGCTTCTCCTTTCTCAGGGTCTTCAATATAATTCTCAAGTGATCTTCATGTTCTTCCTTTCTCTTTGAATAGACAAGAATATCGTCTATAAAGACTACCACAAATTGATTAAGATAGTCTCTAAAGACTCTATTCATCAGATCCATGAAGATATCAGGTGCATTAGTAAGACCAAATGGCATCACTATAAATTCATAGTGTCCATACCTTGTAAGGAAAGCCGTCTTTGGTATATCCTCCCTTTTGACCCTTAATTGATGATACCCTAAACGAAGATCAATCTTGGAAAAGTATTGAGCTCCGCATAGTTGGTCATATAAGTCATCAATGCGTGGGAGAGGATATTTTTTCTTGATAGTGATCTTGTTAAGTTCTCGATAATCAATGCAGAGTCTCATTGATCCATCTTTCTTCTTAACAAATAGAACAGGTGCTCCCCAAGGTGACGCACTAGGGCGTATGAATCCCTTATCAAGATTCTCTTGGAGTTGCTTCTTCAATTCCTGCAACTCAATTGGGGCCATTCTATAAGGTGTCTTTGAAATAGGCAAAGCACCCGGTACGAGTTCTATTGAAAACTCAACTTCAAGATTCGGTGGAAGACCCGGTAATTCCTCCAGAAAGACATCATCAAACTCTCGTACAATGGGAATATTCTTAATCATGAGTTTCTCACCAACCATTTGAGATAAATAACCTTCATTTAGTGGAATCAATACCCATAAAATGGAAGAAATTTCCACTAGAAGGATATGTTCATCCTTGGATCGATAGACGATCATAGATTGATCTGGAATATGAAATGTGACTTCCCTTCTTTGGAAATTGATATGAGCTCCATATAAAGAAAGCCAATCCATGCTAAGAATCACATCAAATTCCACTATAGGAAGGATCACAAGATTTGCAGGAAGCACTTTCCCACAAACTTCAATCGAGGAAGAATTATAAACTTTTGATACGACTGTTGTGCCATTAGGTGTTGTCACAGATAACTCAACATCTAATTGTTGAGGTAATACAGTGATACCCTTAGAAACTTCTTCATAAATAAAGGAGTGGGTGGATCCAGAATCAAATAAAAGATTTGCTACTTTAGAGTGGATGGTAAGTGTACCTTTCAGCACATCGTTATCATACTCCACATCGCTGATAGAAATTGCATGTGAATTTCCTTTTTCATTAGCCTTAAGAGTTTGTTGACGTCGACCATCATCATCAACCCTTGGATTAGGGCATTTATTTGCATAATTTCCCATCTCCTTGCACTTGAAACATTGAAGTGTAGTAGGTTCATTCTGTGTATCCCTTCATTTGTTTGCACCATTAGACATTTTCTTCCCATAATCGCGGCATTCAAATGCCCGATGACCTTCCTTTACACATTTGAAACATTTACTTGTCCCTTTAATACAACTCCCTCCATGTTTCTTTCCACACTTTGAGCATAAGGGAAAGCTCATCTTCTTTTCAGTGTGCTCTTTATATTTTCCTTTGAATTTCATTTTCCTCTTCTTATCAAACCCATATGACTAATGGGTTATTCCAATATCCATCTCAACTTTGAGAGCACATCGAATGATTTCCTCATAGCTATTGAAGTCCCTTATGGCTAACACCCTTCGAAGACTTGGTTTTAAGCCACTAATGAATCGATCGATCTTACTCTCAGGTTGGATAATAATACCACAAGCGTACCTTGCAAGTCTTGTAAAATTTGCTTCATAGGTACCAATAGATTCATCATCCTTTTGCTTCAGTTCAAGAAAATCTTTCTCCATATTTGTTCGGAGAATACGAGGGAAGTACTTATTGAAAAATAAGTTCTTGAACTCATCCCATTCCATGGACTCAATTTCATCCCTTTGCCTCATATTCTTAATAAGATTCCACCATTGATCAGCATCACCTTCCCAACGATACACTACTAAGATGACTTTATCATGCTCAAAACATTAAGAACTGAAAATATCATTTCAGTAGTACTAATCCATTGTTCAGCAACTAATGGACCAGTAGACCCGCTGAATGAAGGTGGACACTGTCTCATGAAGGATTCAACAGAATGTTGCTTCTTCCTTTGCTCGTTTGGAAGTCCTGCATGATTCATATCTTGAGAAAGTTGTGTGAGCATGGCTACAAGATTTTTCATTCCAGCTCCCATAACGTTTTGTTGCTCAGGGGGACAATCATTACATTGCCCGTCGCGTTCCGCATTAACACGGTTCCTTCGGGTACTAGCCATTGACTAAAACCAAGAAGAATAGTGTGAGAAACACTAATTATAATAGGAAAAAGAAATAATCAAGAATAAAATTTCACACTTAAGGTCTTATCCTAGGTTATTCATGGTCATTTATAAAATACTAATATTGTGTTCTATTCATAGACTTATCCTTAGGGTTCTTACTATGGCTTTCACATCCTAGTTTCTAAAGGTTGATTATACCTTTCCTCTGATACCAACTATAACGACCCATACTTTACCTACATTGTTAATACTTCAAAATTGAAGCATACTTATTACAACATATAACAAAACCACAAAAGGACCTTATAGGTATAGTGTCATTAGAAACTGGGAAACATAAACAAGTGGTTCATAAAGAATCAACTTTGCCTCCCACTTATTTCATCATATCTAGAGTCCCTTTTAGGCATATCCTACTTAATAACCTTCTTCCTGACCTGGGGAAATAAAACATACACAAGGGTGAGCTCAAATTCTCAGTAAGGGTAAACAAAAGAAATATCAATCACATCATATACATAAGCACATAACTTTTGGAAATCGTAACCTACAAAAGAGATCATAATTTCATATCATGGGTTAAATCATAGTAGTGAAATGTAATCCCAATAATCATAACTTAAAACATGAAACTTTGTGGCATTCACACATAATCATAGAGAATCATTTCTTATTAGTCAAGACTCATTTCCAAGACTATCTTAGTGGACAAAGTCCCTTTCTGAACTGAGTTCACTCCTCGTTTCAGTCCTGTTTCACTGAACCGGTATAACCTACCGTTCCATCCATGTCTATCTCATGAGATATAAAATCATTACCCAATGCATTGGAGGGAGATATAGGTCCCACCCATCTCATAATGATACCATTCTTATGTGTGCCACAAAATCATAAACCATTCATCATAGCACAACCCATGTAATAAAAATGGGAATCTTAAACATCGTGACATCATAAAACAACTCATATAAGATAAAGGAATTCATAAAAGTATTTCCATCACAACATAATCAAATCCATGTAATAATAGGGATAAAAACATGACCCTTTATTATCTTATATGGAAAATAATTTTGATAAAACACTTGAACTCCATTCTTGAGGAAAATATCCTTTCTGCTTCAAAAACACTTTTCCTTTCTTAACATGTCATACAATTTTAAACAAAAAGAATTTTATTAAAAATAAACTTGAAAACTTGTAAATTAAGCTTCTTGGAAATAATGTTTTAAAAATCCATTCATGCCGTATAATTTAAAAAAAATTCTTCTCGTACTTTTGTCGGAAAAGTCAAAAAGTACCTCGTACAAAAAACGACAAAAGATTCCTTTCATATCCTTTACTAAAAACTCACCTAAGGGTAAAATTGGATTTAAAAAATTGTGGGTGGATGGAAATAATATTACATATTGAGGAAACATGGATGTGGATGATAAAATACACCCCAGTAAATACCAAAGTATAAACAATCTCGGATAAAAATGAGATTGTGATATTTCCCTTAGCTTAGGTCCTTTTTGTTTCGTAAGTGTCCGAACCTCCTGTATAATGGTTTAAATAATGTTATTGACTTATTACAGAATCATACTTATTTTTATGATATCATATATGGTCATTTTCCTAGCTTCTTAGTAGTAATATTTCATTGCTCCTTGTTATTCGGGTGTTTATAACTTTTTGTTCTTATACGTGTTTTGTCGAATAAATTCTTATTATTATATTTAGGTTATAGATACCTCATTTCCAGAATGGTATTAGTGTAATATATGTCATATTAATTCATTCAATTCATTTATATAATCATTATTATATGAAGATCATGTAGAACGAGTCGCATCACATCGTGGAGACGGTATTCCGTACGTACGCACGAGTGATGATATCGTTCCTATGATCGTGGAATTGTATTTGAGTGTATTTATAATATTTCTGATTTAGTATCACTTTATAATAGTCATATATACTCATTATTTACACCATTATACCCATCCAAGTAAGGTGGTGGTGGAAAATAGATTACACCACGACGTGGAGATGGTATTCCGTACGTACGCACGCGCGGTGATTTCATTTTCCGTAGGATGGATAGATGGTGAAATAGGGTTGTTTAATACTTATAATAACATATAAGTATATGATTGATACTTATGTTATTACTTCATAATGAAACAACTAAAGAAGAAGATGTGGAAGAAGAAATAAAGATGAAATAATCGGTAACAGACATTACCTCTTCTTTGAAGTGCTTCTTTGAGACCTTATTTTAGGGCCCTAAAATTGGTCTTTGAAGAAGACCAGGACCTCTAGGATGTCTCTATGGAAGTGGAGAGAAGGAATTGGCTGGGGTCGGTCGAGCTTGAAGGCTCAAAGTGGTGTGAGGAAAAGGGGGAGGAGGTGCCCTTTTATAAGGGGGGAGAGGGGCACCTTTGGGAAAACTAAAAATATTATTTTATTATAAAGTCATGTTCGGTTTTAAATAGCTCCAAATTGATATATTTCGAAGCTAAGGTGGGGATGGGTCGAAATACTCTCATCCAATAGAATTTGTACAAGTTTAGGTTCCTATTTTAACCTTATCATTTAGATTTAACATTAAGTTAAATAAGTTTACTTTTACCGTGTCTTCTTGTGTTCGTATACTATAAGGTTAATAAACTTACTATAAGCAGCCAAACGAACCCCAGGTTGTTTATTATTAATATATAAAACCTTATATAAGTCATTTGGAAGAACCTTAGATTTTTAGGAATAAAATAACAATTACTAATATAATATGTGTTTTTAAAACTATTTTATGTCAATTTTGACACTATTTAGTAATTGATTTTTGTGAAAATTATAAGAGAATTATTAGTTCAAACCAAGTTAATTATATCAATACTAACATGTCATATTAACCTAGAAAATTACTGGAATTCATAAAAAGACTCAAATTATATTTATTTGGGTATTTATAACATCAATTATGTCAATATTTCATTAATAAGATAATTACTGCATCATCATTGTGTCATAAATAAATTAAATTATTTAATGTCTAAAAATTAAAAATAAAATACCATTATGTAGGAAATCGTATTAGCTTTCTAATGATTATTTATAGTCGAATTTATCTTATGTATAACTCCATATTAAAAATGATTTACTTATTAAACTTTGATTTTAACTATTTTAACCCTTCTTTAAATAAATTAATAATAAATGTCCTAATCTAATCCAAGTGGGCCTAAATGGTCATATTTTATTCCTAAGTTTGTTTTTCGTCGAATTACACTTATCCAATAGAATTAGGACATGTGTTAGGGTTAATAATATCATCTTTACCCTTAATTACCCTATTTACTTTTAACCGTGGTAAAAAATGTAAAAAGTTACTATTTGCCAAAAAATTATTTTCATCTCATTGAACCACATTTTACTTACTGACATCAACCGTGTCTCTCAGATTTTCGAAATTCTACTCACAGAAGCGGTAAAATTATGTTTTATGAAAAATTCAGTTTTTTAACTACCACTTAGTGGTTTCACTATTCATCAAAAATTGAAAGTTTTCAGAAAAATACCAAAATTTCACCCTAGGCTAATTTCAATATTCTGAATCCAAAAATGAAGTCCATATTGAAAAATAAAATTTATAAAATTTCAAAAAGTGGTTATTACTATTAATAACGTCTAGTTTTAATAATATTTTAATAACATATCATTGTTTAGTTAAACTCGATATTGCGTACGACGCAAGCTTTCGAGGAAGGCCTCGGTTGCGTGTAAAGCAAGCCAAGCTAGTGTTGTGTGTAGTGAATGTTTTTTTGATGATTTATATAAATAAAAAAACAAAATTTTTCACATAAAAGTCTCGGGTGTTACAATGATTTTACCTATTCCCTCTGTTTGGGTAGTTTGTGTTGACTATTTTACCCATGGTCCATTGGCTTACGATATTTATTTTCATAGTAAATAATTTCCTTACAATTGATGTTATAAAATTTTATAGCTTCTCTACATCCATTGAATCTGTGGACAACACGACCTTCATTTTCACACTTATATTGGATTATGTTTCAAATAATTAAATAGATGAGGTTTTTCTTCACATATTTCAAGAATATAGGAAGTTAAATATTCTTTCCTTCATAATCCTTGTAACCAGACCTTCCATGTGAATACAAATTTGTTTTATTTTGTGTATTTAAAAACATAAATAATTTCACATTATGAATCATGATTCTTGATTGATAGGTTATCATAATCTAATGGTTTCTCACTTCAGTTATTCTCCCATTCATTTGGTCATTGGTAAAAATCCACATTGTATAATGATTCAATAATCAAATTGATACTTTTATGATTCATCCATTACTAAAATTTGAAGGAGTTAAAATGAGTCACGAACAACATTATCATAGAATTATAAGATAATTAAAAAAAATACCAAAATTAATTACTCGTCAAAAATATTACATTTGCTTTTAGTTAAACCAAAATAATCTACATTCAATGTTCGTTTCTATCATACATCTTATCCTAGTTTTTTTGACATAATGAATCATCTGTAATAAATTATAAATATAATTATATTAATCAAATCAAATAATATATAGTACTTATAACTAGGTGCATAGTAAGGACTTCTTATTATGAACCGGTTGATGATTGAGTTAATACACAGCATTACCATTTCAAGGTTATTACCCATATGTATATATATATTATAGGCTACATCCACATATAATGTCATGAAAGTTATTTTTATTCCACAAAATCACGAGATTCTATACATTATACAAATTATGATATGTTATTTTGTACTTAGATATATCAATAGGTTTATCCCTTGGTCTTTCACCAAAGTTACCTTATCTCAATCCCTAAAATAATAAATATTACTTCAAGTAACCCAAAGTTTTATCTATACAATTTAAATTATGTTTAAAATTTACTTGTAATTTCTAAATAATCCTAAAATAACTTAATAATATTCAAATATATCTAAACCCTCATTTGATATGAACAACGAACCCCTAGACCCTCACTCCGGGTATCTGGTAAGAATAAAGACATTATTTACGTAACAGCTTTGAAATAAACCAAACTGACCCAATTTTGACCACCAATAATGGAGATCTCATTAATAAAATTAAATTAAATTAAATACAAAAAACATTTTAGGAATTGATTTTAAAAGTTTTGCGAAAAAACAGTAACTAACAAAGTCCATGTATTTCACATCAAATGGACATTTTTTCCTTTACACAAGGAACTACATAGTCTATAATAAATTTTAAACATCTCCCATAATATTCTCCACTCATTTATCGTCTCCAAGAAATGTCATGTATGATGATTTTCTTTATAAAATATGGAAATACAAACATAATATAGGTGATCTCAGATTCAAAATAAGGTAAAAAATATACAAGAAGCTTTTAAGGAATGAAAATGCATGTATAATATGAAATAAAAAATTGATAATCAAATAATTCCATTTCACTGATCATATGATCTTTAAAAACCCATGATTAATAATAAAAAATAACAACATGAGAAATAATGAATGTATCTATAGTGACATAATGCATAATTCAGAACATCTTGATCTTTACCACTCGGGCCTTGTTGAAGACATTGTTATTTTTTTCAAGGAAACAACCAATGAATCTTTTGTTTCATCTAGGTCGAACCCAATACAAAATTTTTTCCATTATGTTAACAACTAAGACATCATTATTCCATTGGGTAGGAACACAAATAATACCCAAACCATTTATATCAATAGTACAACTAATGCATGAAAGGGATGTCAATTATCGGACCCCAGTGGTCACTTATTTATGTCAAATTCATTCAATATAGTAATGAAATGTATATAAATACAATTCATATTCAAAATTCCTAATTAATAAATTAATGTACATATTGGGATAAAAACATATGTAATGTCAATACTTTTCTCTATATTAATAGAAGTGATTACGTAATCATAACCCATCGATGAAAAAGAGGTATATGGTTAAATAACACATAATAAACATTCATGGGTAATCAATAAATTTTTTTATTATAATAATAATTATACACATTCTTAATATTCCATCAAACAATAATTGTATTGTTTTAAGGGATACACTTTTCAATAAATGGAAGGAAATAGATAGTGTTCATAAGAGAAAGACATTGAAAGAAAAATTATCCATACATTAGAGGATGATTTTTCCAGAAATATTTTTTGATGGATTTCTTTGAGTTTAATCCTCTATATTAATATAATATGAGTTTATTTTGAAATTAATCCCTAAAAAATAAATACAACACAAGAAATTTGTCAATATTAATCATATATCAATGAAGTAAAATTGATATGAAAATACTCTTATCATAATGGAAATGTAGAAAAAAGAACATGAGAGGGATACTATTAAATTAAAATATAACGAAATTAATGATATTTACTATACATAAATTAAATATGGTTTTGAATAAACCACATAAAATAACATATGGGTTGTGATATCAAATATGTTTCATGAAATTGAATATTCTAAAAAATAACAATTATGAATTTAGAAAATTTTGATTCCAAACCCCTTAAAGGATAAAATTTAAAACAAATTGTTAAATTTCATGAATAATGATGGGATAAAAATAAAAAATATTAAAGGAATATTAGATATACCATATAAAATAAAATATGTTTTATAATAATAAATATGACTCGGGGTAAAAACTGAGATAATAAACCCTTATAATCATAGTAATTTTTTATTCATAACCCCTTGAATGGTATAGTTTAAAATGAAATATTGATTACCATGTATAATGATAATGACATGATAAAAAATTTAAATTCTCAATAGATAAACTTTTTCATGTAAGAAATGGTGTATTAGAAGAAATATATATCAAGAGGTGAAAAGTTTAGACAAGAAATGCTTATAGCCTTAGAAATTTCGGATCCAAGAACTCTAAAATGATATAATTTAACATAAAAAATAATATTACATTAATATTGAGAGGATAATGATAAAATAATATTAATTATTCATAATATAAACCATTTCTAAGAAATAAATTTTTATAATAAGGAATATGTCTAAATGGATTCAAATTGTAGACAAGAAACCATTACGACCTTCGAAATTTATGATCCAAAACCCCTTAAAGGAAGTAATTTCAAATATAGAATTAAATACCATGAATAATTATAGGATATTGTTAGAAAATATTAATGGATTATTATATAAACTATTAGGAAGAAAACAATGTGTACAATAAGAATTATTTCTTAACAGAAGAAAATTTCTAACTAAAAACCTTTTACTTGTTCCTGATTCATTTTATGCATATGCCTAACATCTTGAGTAATAAAATTCAGATTATTAAAAAAAAGTAATAAACTTATTTTTTATATTTAATTTAATATTTACTATTTATTATCATATAATATTTAATTATTATATAATATTTTCTCATTTTTTTTATTTTTCATGAAAATTGAATCAGAGTTGACTACATTTGGTAATTTTAGCAATCAATGACGATATTTTAATACTATGTAAAATAATAAATATAACCCTTAATTAAATATAATGGATTAATTATTTTTTTATTAGTTTTAATAATATTAATCTTTTCATTACAATATTAATTCATGATAATTTTTTATAATACAGTTATTATAGGTTTTAAAATCAACCAAAATAGTAATAATTTATTACTTAACGATTGAGTATGGTTATAGAAGTGTACGATATCATTATAGTATATGAATAATGATATTTTTTATATTTTTTTATTTTGGTAAATCATATTTTATAATTGGTTTTGATAAATTAATAAAATCAAGATGAAAATTTCAAAAACACACATTCAAGGAGGCAGTGGTCCACACAACACATAGTTAATGTTATTTTGTTTTTCTAATTTTATGGAATGGAATAAATAATGGGTTTTATATGAATTTTATAAAATTTATGTATAATAATGATACATATGTAATTATATATATATATATATTTATGATATATTTCTAAGATTAATAAAAAAACGATAAGGATTAAGTATTACTCACTTTGAGACCTTGAATATTCTCATGAATGTATGCCTTTTAATGAAGGGTATGGTATAAATAATAGCGAATAATGTATTATTAAATTTAGATAGGGTTCTTATAAGATTATCATTTTAGAGTTTTATGAATAAATGAAATTGAATTTGTGCGATATTAAGGGGTTGAATATTTCCTTTTATAAGTGAAGAAAAGGGATATTTTGTGAAAACCCATTATTTTTCAATAATGAAATAACATATTAAATGGTTAGAAGTGTTCTATTTTACTATGTGAATGTCTTGGTTCGATCAATAGTAAAAATTTATTTCTACACATGTTTTAAATAATTTTGAAATCATTTTTTCTTATAATTGTACTTTTACCTTTTTTTCTGTTTTTATATGGGTAAATATTTTTTACCAAAGTAACAAAGGTTTTAATAAATTTATAAAATAACTACAATTACCATAAATTTTTATGGATAAAAAAATAAACCATTAATCAAGTTCACTTTCTAAATAAATAATGTTATTGATTTAATTAAAATATTTTATATATTGAAAAAATGTTTTGTAAAAAAATGTTGGTTTATACATTAAGTGTTCTTAATATTATTTTTTTTAGATTACCAATTGAATGAGTGATAATTTTTTAAAATAAAATATTATATATTTTACAAAATTGACTTTGAATAAGTTATTCATTAATTTTTTTAGATAAAATATTACTCCATATTAATAAAACGATTCCTTAAACATATAAGTTTTACCATTATCTTCTTCATGAAATCTAGAAATATTAATCATACATTTTTCTTAAAAAAGGTCATGTATATAATTACATACAATAATTATATAGAACAATAATTTAAACTTTTTATTTTTATTCAATTTCTAAATGTAATTTGAGTTAAATTTTTTTATATTGCTAAATAAATCAGTATTTAGTGTAAAATATTTCTCATGATTAGTAAATAATAACCATGGGTTTTTTAAATGAAAAATAGTAATTTGAAATTATTTTTTTACACATAAATATATATAATTTTATAGAAATTTTTTTCCAAAGCATTTAAGTCATTCCTATATTATCTTCATGTCATATAAGTGACGGTTTTATAAATATCGGTATTTTTTCACAATTAATCTCAAAATTAAATTTTTCGTAATTTAATTATATTTTTTAAAATTAATATTCTAATGGTTGAATTTCAAATAAAAACATTAAAATATAATAAAAAATATTTCAATACAAAATTAGAGTTTTAAACATATTAATTATTACCATTCTTAGTTTATATAAATTAGAAATAAAATTCATAGTAATATATTAATCATACCATCAATAAATTTAACTTATAATATATTTATATTCCTAAAAATTATATAAATAATGCCAATATTTATAAAGGTTGAATTTTCAAACATATATAATTCTCTGAGGTTTCTTTTGGTTAAGTTTACAGTGTGAAGAAAGATATTAAAGGCATTATGTTTTTAAAAGAATATATAATTTAACATCTAGGGGTGTTATATAAAAACATAGGATGATGTTGTTAATTTATATATTATGATTATTATTTTAGGGTTACATCAAAACAATATAGTGGAATCCCAAGAGAATAAGGGAAGAAAATTAATGATGTAACTATTAAGTTTCATGTGAAATATCCTGTTATTTTTAAAGGATATGTTGATCATTAAATTAAAGAGGAATGTCTTATGTGTAATAATCATACTTTTTTATTTTATTTACACTTTATAGAATTTAATTTTGAATGTTAAAACATTAATCTTGGAAGGTTATGTTTATTGTTTGTGGGATGTCCTGGTGTAAGAAGAGGTGAATCAAGTGAAATATTGGGTTGTTTTTTAGTGTTTACTTTATATGTACTTATATTATTAAACGAAAATTATGAATATATATCTAGGATTTATAGATATAAATAACCTAAATTTATCTATGATGATTAAGTGTCAAATTTCATTGATCTGCATAGGTTTGCATCAAATTTGGGAGGAGATGATACTATATTGGATTAGTGGTTCAAGATAATATTTTTATTAAACCCATGTGCATTTTTGAAGTTGTTTTGGTTATCCACTTATATTTATATGGTGAAAAATACTATAATAAGAAAAAAATCCATGATAGTTGTAATCCATTTATGGGTTCGGTGATAGGAGGTTTTTTAGAGTACATATTTCGGCAATGAGAAAATGAGGTTTGAGGATTTTCTCAAGGGAGGTGATCAGTTGGGAATGAATTGAAGTGTTATTATTCTCCCCCTTGACATAGAAATATATCATCCGGATGCTTCATATATTTTTATATTTTTCGTACTCAATATATGTGTGTGATTGATCATAAATACTTTCTTTATTAAAGTATATTATGATATCTCGAACATTCTTGTAGGAGTGGAGCTCATTTAAGTTGAGAAATCAATTTTTTTTCTACTAATGTGTCACTTTTTTAAAATTGGATGATAAAAATAAAGTAGTAGTGGAGTTATTATTGGGATATTTATTTTTGGTAGTGGATAGGTTCAGTTTTGGTAGTTTCAATAGGGTATTATTAGACATGATTTTTAGATAATTCATATTGATGATAATTGAGTGGTATATGGGTGATTATTCATAGTGTATATGTTTCCCACAAATATTATTTTTATCTTATATTATCTATGATATGATACTATTTATTATACTTTTTTTAATATTTTATTTGATACTAGTTTGTCCCATTATTTTATTTAAAATCATGTAATGTCTGATTAAGGTATGAATATTGAAGTATTCTCAAGTGTATTCAATGTGAATACTCTACTAGATAAGAGTAAGTCAAATGTTATTAGATATATAGATTGTAAGGACCCGTAAAATTCAAGGGAAAGTTTTTCTTACTTTTCTTTAGAATTTTACAAGAGCGCCGTCTCAGACGGCACCTGATTCCGAGGCCCGGAGTGCCCGGAATCAATTTCCGAAGTTTGGCTTGGGTACGTTCAGTGAACGAACGAGCGGGTTTTCCTAACTTTTGATCCGGTGCTCGGAATTGAAATCCGAGGGCACCGATGAACTCGCAGCGCCGAAATTCGCTAATTGAGACCTTTTCGGAAGTTGCGTTTGTTGCGGGTTGAAAGTTAGTTTTGGGGATTAAAAGATAAGTAAAATAAAATTGTGTGTGAATTTTATTTTATTCGTGGTGGTTAGACTCTCTCATGGGAAGTTGTTGGTGGGGCCCACAACCACCCAACTTCCCATGTGTGGTTATGAGGGAGGTGGGGCCCACACGAGCCCCCACCTTTTCAAATTCCCTAACCCCTCTAAACCCCCTCTTAAATTATGTGGCTCTCCCCTACATTAATTCTTGCCAACTTATCTCTTCATTTAATTTTTTTGACAACTCTAGATTTTAATTAATGTAATGAATTCAACTTTTGAATTTTGAAAGGATGGAAAAGTGAAAATAAAATAAGGTGTAGCTTATTTTATTTTGGGAGTTGCTGTGTTGTGTGGAGATTTGAGAGAAAAGAGTTCTACACTTTGAAGAACTTCATCTTCCTCCTTGAAGAACGCGAAGAACACCGACACGCCGTTCTATCTTCTCTCCACGTCAAAGAAAGGGAGACACCGCTTCCTCCTCGGTTTTCCTTCGTCGACTTGAGAAGTTTCGCCAACGACGTATCGCATCGGACGCATTCCTTCGTCAACGGATTTGACGAACGACGACCGCGACGCCCGACCTCCGCGACGTCGTCTTCCGCGGAACGTAGACAAATCTTCGAACCTTATACCAAGGTAGGGGTTGTTGATTTCTTTTTGGTTTAATTATTTTATTCTTGATCGTGAATTTAGCAAGTCTAACGTGTGGCTTTGAATTATTTAAAGTTGCGTTATTATTTTAACGTGAGGGGGCCGGACCGCACGAACACGGCCGAACCCCCTCCATCGTTCTTGTTTATTCTTGCGGGTGGAAGCAAGTGGCGTGGTGCCGTCGCACCACGCGGATAATCGTGCAAATATTTTGCGCGGCGCCGTCGCGCCACGCCGAGGAAGAATCTTCAAGAACGCGACGCCGTCGCGCCACGTTAAAAGGAATCAAGGCACGGCGAAGGGGCGCGGTGCCGTCGCACCGTACCGGACGACGAACACCGCGGCCTGTTCCGGACCACGGCGGGACAAGGAGACCGCGGCCGGTTCCGGTCTGCGGCGGGATGAGAAGACCGGTGGCCGGGCCGCCGGCGTCCGAAGGTGAAGAGGGGACCGTAATTTCCGGTCCCGTTGGAGAAAACCGGTCGGCCAGCTGGCCGGCCGGATGACGTTAAACTGGGGCAATTAATCCCCCGGCCAGAGTATAAAACCCCCCTCTTTAAGAGGGGGGCGGTTCCATAAAGGGGGGGCAGCAGCCCCCCGGTTTACTTCTCCAAAACCGGCCCCCACGTGGGGGCTGTTTTGTTGCAAAGGCGCGGCACAAAGGTCGCGCCACCTCTCAATCAGCGGGGGCTTAGCCCCCCGCGTGCCCACCTCGTGCGGTGCCAGGCGCCAGGCCGCCGCGGCCGCCGCGCCGCCGCCGCGCCGCCGCACCGCCGGCCGGCCGTCCGGCCGGGCCGCCCCAGGGGGGGTCGGGCCGGGTCGGCCCGGACCCGAACCCCCCCGTTTCGAACCAGTTCCGGTATTTTGGCCATATCTTGAGCCTCGGACCTCCGAATGACGAACCGTCTACGGCAACGCGATCCTTGGATCGAAACGGTCGTTTCGGTATATCGCACTCAAGGTTTCGGTTTACATTGAGTTCGGCCGGGTTGGTTCGTTCACGAAACCAACCGGGCCTTCGGAGCGGAAACGCTCATATCTTGAGCTACGGACGTCCGATTGACGTGCCGTCAGCTGTGTTGTGTCCCTCTTAGTGAGACGAATCTTTTGGCATACTCTGCCCGAGGTTTGGACGTAGGTGGAGTACGGTCGGGTTGGTTTTGCCTTAAAAACTAACCGGGCCCCGGAGACGAAAATGCCAATAACTCTCAGACCGGGCGTCCGATCGACGCGCCGTCTGTTGCGTTGAGTTCCTGTTGACGATACGGAACTTTTCGATACATCAACTCTGGTCTTCGTGACAGTTGATGTATCAGCCTCTCAGCTCGTGGAGCGGACCCTCCGAACGAGCTTGCTATGTGCGGGAACCCTAGTGTTGGCTGCGACTGTTCTACTGCTACGACTACTACTGCTACTGTGATTGCGACGACGACAGTACAGAGATCCTGTGTGGATTCGACGACGACGACTTCAGCACTCAGCGATCCTACGTGGATCAGTGCTACAGGTCCTGTGTGGGCCCGATCCTGTGTGGGTCATTGCGGGGGTTAGTTACCTATCGATCCTTCGTGGGTCCGACGACTTGGATGGATCAGTGATCATCTTTATCGTCCTCTGAACAAGTATACCTGTGTGAGCAGAATCCTATTGCTTTCCTGTGTGGATTGTGTTGTGCAATCCTGTGTGGATTACGTTTTGCTTTCCTGTGTGGAATACGTTTACTTTCCTGTGTGGACTGAGTTGTACTTGGGCTCGAAGGTTAGAGCGTATTTGAATTGATGACTTAGGTATATGTATGTGCATATACCTAAGCAGTGTCGATTATTACTTCGTGATTGTTACTTTTCTTCGTGGTTTATCCTTTGTGGATTTGAGAGACCTTCAGGGGTCTCGGGGTCCCTACTGAGTAGCTTATACTCACCCCTGCATGGGCTTTGCCCGCACTACGTTGTGTTGGTTGCAGACGATGGACAGCGTTGACCTTAGCTGAGGCTTGCAGAGCGGGACGGTACCCGGAGGTGGACCACTGGGCGGGACGTGCACGGAGCGGACGGCGGGACCCGTGGAGCAGAGGAGCTATCTGTACCCACCCTTCAGGTGGGATTTCCAGTGGACAGCTTGGTGTAGCGGCTTTTACTTTTCAGTTGTTGTTTTCCCTTTCGATTTGTACTTTACTTTTAGTTTGGGTTTGTATTCTGGCCCATTTACTTTTCCGCACTTTCATTTGTACTCTGCTTTGTTTAGTGTTTACTTTCCGCTTGCTTACTCTGTGGTGTTTGTTACTTTTCAAAGGCAATGCCTTCCCTTTTTTACCGGGATTTACGCCTTGGAGCTAGTCGCCATCCCCTGGCCTATGGAAGGCGGGCTTGGGGTAGTCACGGCACGGACCCCGAGGGCGGGTCGTGACAAATTGGTATCAGAGGATATCGGTTCTACCGCGAACTCTGATATTTTCTATGTGAAGAAATAATTTTTAGCGTATTGAGTGTGGTTATCAGTCTAGGGAGTCCAGTGTTGGTGCGGCGACCGACGTATCCGTACACCAGGACCCTGACTTCTGATTTCCGACTTAATGCACGAAAACATTGTTTGCGTGTGTGTTTAAAAGTTTTCTTTGTGATTACTTATATCAGCTCACCAGGTATACTGTTCAAACCGTGGCGCACATGTTTTCTTTTCAGGATGGCCCCACGACGACAGCCAGCTAGGGTTCCGAGAGTCGAGCGAGACGACAGCCCACCGAGCGACGAGGCCTCGGTGCATGGCCCTTTTCCAGTAGTGGCACCGGCGGTAGCTTTACCCGCCGATCCCCCGATGCTTCCAGAAGCAGCCGCTGACGATGCACGTCGCCTCAGCGCACTGAATGAGTTTCAGCGCCAGCGACCGCCCAGGTTTCGTGGGGAGACGGATCCCCAGGCAGCAGAGGACTGGCTGGAGGCAGTGGTTCGAGTGTTTAGGCTAGTGAAGACACCAGCAGACCTCATGGTGATCCTCGCTACGAGCCTACTACACGCAGCAGCAGGACGATGGTGGAGCCTGATGCTCCAGGTGCACGATGAGGCATCTCTACTTTGGACGGACTTTGAGAGCCTCTTCCGCTCGGAGTTCATCCCAGCCACCCTTCCTGTGGTGCGTATCCAGGAGCTTCTTCAGCTGCGGCAGGGCAGCATGACGGTCGCTCAGTACTCGGCGAGATTTACCGATCTCTCGCGCTACTCGACCGACATGGTACGGGACCCATTCTTCCGGGCCCGGACCTTCGAGCAGGGTTTGAGACACGAGATCAGGGCATCGCTGATCTCCCTCAGCATACCGACTCAGACAGGAGTACTGGAGCGGGCCCTTCTGATCGAGAGCTTCCTTGCTGAGTCTACACCAGCACAGAGACCCACCGCGGGGCGGCACGTGGCAGAGTCATCTGCAGCAGGCAGTCGACAGATGACTCAGGGGTCCAGACAGACCAGACCTTCAGGCAGACGATCTCAGGGCACTGGCTCAGCAGTGCGGGGCACACAGCACGGAGCCAGTCTTACGAGAGGCAGACAGTGCTACTCGTGCGGCGGGCAGGGCCACATGGCTCGCGACTGCCCGACCCGCCGTGCCGAGGAGCAGCAGTCAGTAGATGGACCACCGAGGCAGAGGTAGAGGGTCGACCGTGGCGGTCCGCAGGGAGGAGGCGGACGAGGCAGAGGAGCTGGACGAGCAGCCGGTGGAGGGCGACGCTTTGAGGCTCTGCCACCACCACCACCAGGAGGTCCACCCCGACCACAGGGAGCTGGCGGGCAGCGACAGGCACAGCTCCAGGAAGCAGAGGCCTACGACCACGGCGCACCCGAGATGATTCGAGGTACTATCTGTGTCTACTCCACCCTTGCTGCAGTTCTTATAGACACAGGAGCGAGTCACTCTTTCATAGCCGCTGCCCTTGTTCGGAGCTCGAAGATTCCGACAGAGCCGTTGGCTCGATCCTTACGGCTAGAGACTCCTACGGGAGCAGACTCGACGATTACGCACTGGTGCCGGCAGTGTGAGCTTACTCTAGGAGGCGAGAGCTTCGGCTGGGATCTTCTTGTAGCAGCGTCGAGGCCTTACGACGTCATCTTGGGCATGGATTGGCTATCTACGGTCCATGCATAGATTGACTGTTTTAGGCGCAAGGTGCGATGTGTACGCACCGACGGGAGCAGGTTCACCTTCACCGGCGAGAAGGGAGCCTTAGCGGCATAGGATGGACTTCCGCGGAGGAGAGGACAGCCCATTACTCATCAGTTGGCTAGCCTTATCCTTGGAGAAGTTGACGTGCGGAGTCCTGGTTTTCCTGCAGTGGTGGATCAGTTTGCGGACGTTTTTTTCCCGACGATGTTCCAGGGCTACCTCCTCGCAGAGAGGTAGACTTTTATATTGACTTGTACCCCGGGACAGCCCCGATATCCACTCCAGCATATCGGATGGCCCCCGCCGAGCTTCGAGAGCTACGGGTACAGTTGGAGGACTTGCAGGGCAAGGGGTTCATCCGACCCAGTGTTTCACCCTGGGCTTCCCCGATATTGTTCGCCAAGAAGGCGGACGGGAGCTTGCGACTTTGTGTTGACTATCGTCGCCTGAACCAGGTGACAGTGAGGAACAAGTATCCGCTACCGAGGATTGATGACCTCTTTGATCAGCTCAAGGGAGCACGGTGGTTCTCGAAGATAGACCTCAGGTCAGGCTATCATCAGCTCAGAGTCAGAGACGAGGATGTGCAGAAGACAGCCTTCAGATGTCGGTATGGCCACTATGAGTTCATGGTTATGCCTTTCGGTGTAACCAATGCCCCAGCAGTGTTCATGGCTCTCATGAACAGGATATTTCAGCCATACCTCGATCGGTTTGTCGTAGTCTTCATCGACGACATTCTGATTTACTCTACGACAGAAGAGGAGCACGCCTATCACTTGCGAGTTGTTCTTGACACACTCTGAGAGCACCAGCTTTATGGTAAGCTCTCGAAGTGCCAGTTCTGGATACGTGAGGTCCACTTTTTGGGACACGTTATCTCTGAGGCGGGAGTTGCAGTGGATCCTGCGAAGATCGTGGCTGTGTTAGCATGGGAGCCACCCAGGAGCGTGACTGAGGTTCGGAGTTTCTTGGGACTAGCTGGATACTATCGGAGATTCATGCCAGACTTCTCTAGAGTTGCAGCATCACTCACAGCTTTGACGAAGAAGGGGAAACCCTTCGTGTGGTCATACAGATGTCAGTAGAGCTTCCAGGAGCTGAGACAGAGATTGACTAGCGCACCTATCTTGAGGTTGCCTGAGGAGGGAGTAGGGTACGTAGTCTACTGCGATGCATCAGGGACCAGACTCGGATGTGTTCTGATGCAGAAGCGGGCAGTGATCGCCTATGGATCACGTCAGTTGAGGCCGCATGAGCAGAACTACGCTACCCATGACCTGGAGTTAGCAGCAGTGGTCTTCGCTCTGAAGACATGGCGACACTATCTGATGGGCGAGCACTTTACAGTCTTTTCCGATCATCAGAGTCTCAGGTATATCTTCTCGCAGAAGGACCTGAACCTGAGACAGCGGCGATGGCTCGAGTTCCTCCAGGACTATGACTTTGAGATAGTCTATACTCCTGGTAAGGGGAACGTAGTAGCCGATGCCCTCAGCAGGAGGACGGGCATTCAGCTACTTGAGGAGGCGACAGAGCAGCTAGCCTCTTTGCAGATATCCTTCGTGGATAGAGATGGAGCAGCCTTCCTCCAGTCTCTCACAGTCACCCCTCCACTACTGCAGCGAGTCAGGGAGGCACAACGTGGGGACGCTGACTGTGAGACACGGTGTGCACAGATATCCTCGGGACAGGCACCTGATGGTTTCTCCCTTGGAGAAGAGCACGACATCCTTTTCAGAGGACGTACCATGGTACCAGTCGCATTGCGAGAGGAAGTACTGAGAGAGTTTCACACTTCTCCTTTAGCGGTACATCCTGGAGTGGCGAAGATGTACCAGGACCTCTGACGACAGCACTGGTGGCCGGGCATGAAGAAGGCTGTAGCAGAGTTCGTTTCACGATGCCTCACCTGTCAGCAGGTAAAGGCAGAGCATCAGGTACCAGCAGGCTTGGTACAGCCCTTGGAGGTTCCGGAGTGGAAGTGGGGCGGCATATCTATGGACTTCGTGACTGGACTTCCACGCACTTCCAGAGGTCACGACTCCATCTGGGTGATTGTTGACCGACTCACCAAGTCGGCACACTTCTTACCCATCAGAGAGCAGGGCTCAGTAGAGAGCTTGGGACGTCTCTACGTTCAGGAGATTGTACGGATCCACGGCATGCCATCATCTATCATATCCGATCGAGATGCCCGCTTTACTTCTCGGCTTTGGAAGGGGTTACAGGAGGCGTTCGGGACGCAGCTACGTCTTAGCACTGCTTTTCACCCTCAGACGGATGGTCAGACGGAGAGGACCATTCAGACACTCGAGGACATGCTCCGCGCATGTGTCCTCGACTTTGGTCGTAGCTGGGAGGACCACCTACCCTTGGTGGAGTTTGCGTACAACAACAGCTACCACTCCACCATCGGGATGGCACCGTACGAGGCGTTGTACGGCCGACCTTGTAAATCTCCTTGGTGCTGGACAGACCCTGGAGAGTCAGCACTGGTGGGACCGGAGATGGTCCAGGCCACGACAGAGAAGGTCCAGGTCATCCAGGAGAGGATGAGGACAGCTCAGAGCCGGCGGAAGTCTTATGCTGACAGGAGGCGGAGGCCACTAGAGTTCGAGGATGGCGACCACGTCTTCTTGCGGGTCTCACCTCGACGTGGTATTCAGAGATTTGGCCGAGGCGGCAAGTTATCTCCGCGCTTCATCGGACCCTTCCAGATTCTCAGCAGGATTGGTGAGGTGGCTTATCGCTTGGCTCTACCACCTCAGTTGCACCGGGTGCACGACTTCTTCCACGTATCCCAGTTGAGGAGATACGTGCACGACCCGACGCACATCATTGATCATGGGGAGCTTGACGTTGACGATGGGGAAACTTTTGCGGAGGTCCCGGTGGAGATAGAGGATCGACGGGAGCGGGTCCTGCGTGGGCGATCTATTCCTCCTTTGCGCATCAGATGGCAGCATGGGAATCTCCAGGAGAGCACATGGGAGCGGGAGGCTCAGATGCGTGCTCAGTACCCTCATTTGTTTCCCTAGTTTTTGATGTATCTTTACGGGGACGTAAAGCCCTGAGGTGGGAGTAATGTAAAGACCCGTAAAATTCAAGGAAAATTTTTTCTTAATTTTCTTTAGAATTTTACAAGAGCGCGGTTTCAGACGGCACCTGATTCCGAGGCCCGGAGTGCCCGGAATCAATTTCCGAAGTTTGGCTCGGGTACGTTCAGTGAACGAACGAGCGGGTTTTCCTAACTTTTGATCCGGTGCTCGGAATTGAAATCCGAGGGCACCGATGAACTCGCAGCGCCGAAATTCTCTAATTGATACCTTTTCGGAAGTTGCATTTGTTGCGGGTTGAAAGTTAGTTTTGGGGATTAAAAGATAAGCAAAATAAAATTGTGTGTGAATTTTATTTTATTCGTGGTGGTTAGACTCTCTCATGGGAAGTTGTTGGTGGGGCCCACAACCACCCAACATCCCATGTGTGGTTATGAGGGAGGTGGGGCCCACACGAGCCCCCACCTTTTCAAATTCCCTAACCCCTCTAAACCCCCTCTTAAATTATGTGGCTCTCCCCTACATTAATTCTTGCCAACTTATCTCTTCATTTAATTTTTTTGACAACTCTAGATTTTAATTAATGTAATGAATTCATCTTTTGAATTTTGAAAGGTTGGCAAAGTGAAAATAAAATAAGGTGTAGCTTATTTTATTTTGGGAGTTGCTGTGTTGAGTGGAGATTTGAGAGAAGAAGAGTTCTACACTTTGAATAACTTCATCTTCCTCCTTGAAGAACGCGAAGAACACCGACACGCCGTTCTATCTTCTCTCCACGTCAAAGAAAGGGAGACACCGCTTCCTCCTCGGTTTTCCTTCGTCGACTTGAGAAGTTTCGCCAACGACGTATCGCATCGGACACATCCCTTCGTCAACGGATTTGACGAACGACGACCGCGACGCCCGACCTCCACGACGTCGTCTTCCGCGGAACGTAGACAAATCTTCGAACCCTATACCAAGGTAGGGGTTGTTGATTTCTTCTTGGTTTAATTATTTTATTCTTGATCGTGAATTTAGCAAGTCTAACGTGTGGCTTTGAATTATTTAAAGTTGCGTTATTATTTTAACGTGAGGGGGCCGGACCACACGAACACGGCCGAACCCCCTCCATCGTTCTTGTTTATTCTTGCGGGTGGAAGCAAGTGGCGTGGTGCCGTCGCACCACGCGGATAATCGTGCAAATATTTTGCGCGGCGCCGTCGCGCCACGCCGAGGAAGAATCTTCAAGAACGCGACGCCGTCGCGCCACGTTAAAAGGAATCAAGGCACGGCGAAGGGGGGCGGTGTCGTCGCACCGTACCGGACGACGAACACCGCGGCCGGTTCCGGGCCGCGGCGCGACGAGGAGACCGCGGCCGGTTCCGGGCCGCGGCGGGATGAGAAGACCGGCGGCCGGGCCGCCGACGTCGGAAGCCGAAGAGGGGACCGGAATTTCCGGTCCCGTTGGAGAAAACCGGCCGGCCAGCTGGCCGGCCGGATGACGTTAAACCGGGGGAATTAATCCCCCTGCTAGCGTATAAAACCCCCCTCTTTAAGAGGGGGGCGGTTCCATGAAGGGGGGGCAGCAGCCCCCCGGTTTACTTCTCCAAAACCGGCCCCCACGTGGGGGCCGTTTTGTTGCAAAGGCGCGGCACAAAGGCCGCGCCGCCTCTCAATCAGCGGGGGCTTAGCCCCCCGCGTGCCCACCTCGTGCGGCGCCAGGCGCCAGGCCGCCGCGGCCGCCGCGCCGCCGTGCCGCCGCGGCGCCGCCGCACCGCCGGCCGTCCGTCCGGCCGGGTCGGCCCGGACCCGGACCCCCCCCCCCCCGTTTTGAACCAGTTCCGGTCTTTTGGCCATATCTTGAGCCTCGGACCTCCGAATGACGAACCGTCTGCGGCAACGCGATCCTTGGATCGAGACGGTCGTTTCGGTATACCGCACTGAAGGTTTCGGTTTACTTTGAGTTCGGCCGGGTTGGTTCGTTCACGAAACCAACCGGGCCTTCGGAGCGGAAACGCTCATATCTTGAGCTACGGACGTCCGATTGACGTGCCGTCAGCTGTGTTGTGTCCCTCATAGTGAGACGAATCTTTTGGCATACTCCGCCCGAGGTTTGGACGCAGGTGGAGAACGGTCGGGTTGGTTTTGCCTTAAAAACCAACCGGGCCCCGGAGACGAAAATGCCAATAACTCTCAGACCGGGCGTCCGATCGACGCGCCGTCTGTTGCGTTGAGTTCCTGTTGACGATACGGAACTTTTGGATACATCAACTCTGGTCTTCGTGACAGTTTATGTATCAGCCTCTCGGCTCGTGGAGCGGACCCTCCGAACGAGCTTGCTATGTGCGGGAACCCTAGTGCTGGCTGCGACTGTTCTACTGCTACGACTACTACTGCTACTGTGACTGCGACGACGACAGTACAGAGATCCTGTGTGGATTCGACGACGACGACTTCAGCACTCAGCGATCCTACGTGGATCAGTGCTACAGGTCCTGTGTGGGCCCGATCCTGTGTGGGTCCTTGCGCTCAGCGGTTCTGTGTGAGCCAGCGCCTACAGGTCCTGTGTGGGCCCGATCCTGTGTGGGTCATTGCGGGGGTTAGTTACCTGTCGATCCTTCGTGGGTCCGACGACTTGGATGGATCAGTGATCATCTTTATCGTCCTCTGAAGAAGTATACCTGTGTGAGCTGAATCCTATTGCTTTCCTGTGTGGATTGTGTTGTGCAATCCTGTGTGGATTACGTTTTGCTTTCCTGTGTGGAATACGTTTACTTTCCTGTGTGGACTGAGTTGTACTTGGGATCAGAGGATAGAGAGTATTTGAATTGATGACATAGGTATATGTATGGGCATATACCTAAGCAGTGTCGGTTATTACTTCGTGATTGTTACTTTTCTTCGTGGTTTATCCTTTGTGGATTTGAGAGACCTTCAGGGGTCTCGGGGTCCCTACTGAGTAGCTTATACTCACCCCTGCACGGGCTTTGCCCGCACTACGTTGTGTTGGTTGCAGACGATGCACAGCGTTGACCTTAGCTGAGGCTTGCAGAGCGGGACGGTACCCGGAGGTGGACCACTGGGCGGGACGTGCACGGAGCGGACGGCGGGACCCTTGGAGCAGAGGAGCTATCTGTACCCACCCTTCAGGTGGGATTTCCAGTGGACAGCTCGGTGTAGCGGCTTTTACTTTTCAGTTGTTGTTTTCCCTTTCGATTTGTACTTTACTTTTAGTTTGGGTTTGTATTCTGGCCCATTTACTTTTCCGCACTTTCAGTTGTACTCTGCTTTGTTTAGTGTTTACTTTCCGCTTGCTTACTCTGTGGTGTTTGTTACTTTTCAAAGGCAATGCCTTCCCTTTTTTACCGGGATTTACGCCTTGGTGCTAGTCGCCAGCCCCTGGCCTATGGAAGGCGGGCTTGGGGTAGTCACGGCACGGACCCCGAGGGCGGTTCGTGACATAGATGTTTATATTATTAACATTTTTAGACATCTTTAGGATTTATTTTTCTAGGTTATATATATTTTTTATAAAAACATACGTTTTATTTTGTTAGCTCTTTTCTGAGATCAGAATGATTGTTATTAGAGATGAGTTAATTATTCTTCTCCAACATATGTGTACTATATATTCATTCACGACTTAATTTTTCATGCAATTTGAGTAGTGCATGATTTAAAATATATAAGGGTCATCACTTATTTTTTTATGGGTTTTTTTGTTTAGTTTTAAAAAATGGTGGTGTTTTTATATCACTGATTGTTGATTAATTTCTAGTTAAATTCTCTGATGATTTATTGTCTTTATATCTAAAGTGAAATTCATATTTTTCTATTGTCTTTATAATTATTTAAAATACATTATAAAATACTTTTTTTAATAATACCACCATGGAGTTTTATAAATTAAATATTCGACTTTATATTTTTAAATTGATGTGTTTCATCAGGAAACATATTTTCTTTTGGGGTTCTCATAAACTATTTGTTAATAATGTATAGAAAAAATTATCTAATGTGTATATAATTTGATGGTATACCTAGTGAATAAGAAATTAAAATTTTTGTTTCTTTATATGTATTATTTTTTACTAATTTATATATGCTACATGGTTCTAATATATTAATTTATGGTCATGATTTCATTATCTTAGGGTGTGGGCTAAGGATTTCCCAAAAATAACATTTGGTAGTAAATGTGGTTATGTTAAATTATTTTTAATTCTTTTAAAATTGTTCAATTTTCATGTTGTGTTTATACTTTTGAGGAATGTGTCCTTTCATATTTACCATGAATCCATTGAGATCATTTTTATTAATGATATACATTTTTATTCGTTCACACATGAAATATGTGGTGATTATTTCATTATTCTAGTTATATTATGAACTATTATTATATAATTATAAAAATTATTATTTATTTTCTTAAACATATCAACATAATGGATTTATAGGGAAATAATTCACCCTCAAATTCAATTTAAATTACCATGGGAGTAAAGGGGGATGTTCTTCTTCATATATCATATTGAGTTATATAAAAAGATACTGAGAAGCAACCAATGCACCTCCTTTTTTCTGATCACATTTCTTGTTTTATTACTATATAATTTTATATTCTACCTCTCCTTTAGATTTCCTCAGAAAAAAATTTCTTCTATGGTTCATGTGAAATTTTTTATCACATCATAAAATATAAAAAAAAATATAAGTAGAGTTTTTTTTATTGATTAACATTATATGAATCTTGTATGATCCCAACACTCTTTTTTTAAGTTAAATAATAACCTATTACTCTAAAGTTATTGTTCATCATCTCGAGGATTATATAAATTGTATAAAATTAATATTTACAATTAAATATTATATTTTTATGATTTTATTAGCATTGAGGATGGTTATTAAAAAATTAATACCTAATAAATTTCAAAACATATCAATTTGGTTTATGATTAAATTATTAATTATTTAATAAATATTATCCTTCGTGGTTGGGATTTCTATATCTTTTCATTATCTCAGTGGATTCTTTTAAAATATTGTAAAATTAATTTATAAATACTTCAATAATTATTTTTATAGTATTTACATTTTCTCAATTATTTTATATTTATTAATTTTAAAATAACATCAATGGTGTATGTTTGTGTTACCGACTTTTAAATGATAGTTTTTAAATCAAAATAAATCATTTTATAGGTAATAAAAAACTTTTATACACTTATATGGATTTTGTAATGATTTTTGAAGGTGCTTAAAACTTATTTTTTGATAATAATTCTATGTTTTTAAATTGTACTAAAAATTATTAATATGTAAAGATTGTACATTTTTAATTCCTTTTTTGGATTTATATTAAATTTATGTAAAATTGAAAATTTATTTGTTTTTAAATTATATATCAATTTTTGGATATCATAAATTATTTTATGTTATCATTTTGTATTTAAAAGGCATTTTCCAAAAGTAAATTTTGATGAATAATTACCTATTTAGTTAGTGAAAAATAATTGTATAGATTTTTAATATCATTTAACTCACCTTGGGAAATATTTCAAATAAAAATGATATTGATGAGTTTTTTTAATATGAAATTGTTTTTATACACTGTTTGAGGTTTTAATAATGAGGTGAGGAATCAGTAGAATCAAATGAGTGTTTTAACAAAAAAATACTTGTAGGGGTTTATTTATACATATATATATTTTCTTTTTCTATATTACATGTAATTGGAAGGATACCTTCATGATTGGAGGAGCATTGTAGGATCGATGGGGGAGTCTAGGGAATGTGTAACGTGGATGAAAACATTGTTTCATATCCTGATTGATATTTATTTTATCTTAGTTTTACATTTCGATCAATATATCATCTTTTTTTCTTATTTTTATTTAATTATTAATATTATTATCTCCCAAGAATGTTTATTTATCTCCTTGTATTACTCTGTATATGTATTGATCAAGTATGTTTTATTTAAATGTTGAATGTTTATCTTCAAGATACTATGTTATGTTTGGTTCATTCATATAAAAAAATGAATTTTTCTTTTGGAATGAAAAGTTGAATGTATGGTAATTTCATTTGGGATTTTTTAGATAAATACATAGTTATTTATTATTATTTTAAAATTATTAAATCATATCCATTCCATTCATGTGATACCCTTGTAACGTATTCCAATCTATGAATATTAATAACACCCTTTATGGATTGTGGTGTATTGTTCCATGTATTTATTCAAAGTATCTCAGTTGGAATGTTTAAAGAAATAATGTTGTCTGAAACTAAAAATGGAGTGATATTTTTGGGGGATGACTAATATGCTATTACATTCCATGAATTTAAGAAGAGGCTCAAGATAACTCCAACTCTTATCTTACATAATATAATTAAGGAGTTAAATGTATATTTTTATTCTTCTTTTATAGTATAGAGCTATATTTTTAAAAAAAGAAAGATAATGTTTTTTCCTTATGGATATTTCCATGTTATAAAACACAATAAGAATTATTCCAATCATAATACTGATCTAGTTATAGAATATTCCCTAAAAATTAGAATAATTAATGTTTTTGTGAGATATTATTGGATTATACTAGTTATAATATCCTAAAATATATATCCCCTCAGATGGATTTCAATATTATGTTGAGAATATGGTTAGAGTATCTTCAATATATTAAATTTTAAAGATTGTATTTAATATGAGTAATGTAAATTTTATAGTTGATACTCTTAGCTTTAAATATTAGTTGTATGTCATTGTAGAAATACATACAATATTGGAAACTTATGTGTATCTAATTTTAATTACATAAAGATGTGTTTGACTAGTAGGGTTGAGTGTTTTTTGAACCATTTTTTTATTATATATATATTATAATGTTTGGAAAATATTTTAAATAAAAAACTAATGATTATTCATGAATGTTTTTGTAATTTTTAGATGAAATGTGGATAGTAATAAGATAAAAATCATTTTATTATTTAGATTCCAGATGGTCCATCACACATATAATAATTAGTTATTAATTGTTATCTTATTTTCTTATGGTGATTAATGATATTTTAAATTAAATGTGCCCTTGTGTTCAACTATAAATGTTGTGTCTAAGCATATACTGATAAATTGAGTTATTTATTTTGAGATTATATACTTATCAATATTTAAATTTAATGTATTATATAAATTTAGGTATTTAGTAACAAAAAAAATTCATTATGGATGGGATGGATTCACGATAGTCCTTATTATAATCCTTCTAGAAAAGTGTATATAAATATATGAGATATGGGTGATGGTATATAGGTTAAAAAATGTATCAAATTTATTACTGATCAGGAAGACATAGATAAAGGATTATTTAGGGAATAAATTTCTTGGATATATTTTTTTGGATTTATAGAGATACTAGTAATATTGAAACTCAACAACATGTGAGATTTAAATCACATATCTGGTAGAAAGTTTCAATGTCTAATGACTATGAATGAAAAATTTAGTGTTTTATCATATATATAATAATGGTTTATTTGAACTCACCATGTTGATATTATAGGATATATAACATTTTTATGTCCTCAGATTCGTGTGGTATCGGGAAAGATAAAATTGATTTGCTAGAGTTTTGTTATAAAAATTACTAATAAGAATATATTTAAATTGTTCTCTTTGATAATTTTCATACATACTATTCTGAAAAAATTTATATTGGATTGGGGTTTTTGAGGAATCACTTATTCAACCGAGAATTTATTAGGTGATTTTTATCACATATTATTAATAGTCAAAGGCTCAAGAGGTGGTGAATTTTTTCCATTAAATAATATCAGTAATTTAAAGCTTCCCAATTAATGTTTATAAATATATCCTTTATATATAATTTTTTTAATAATTGGAAATAAATATTGTAAATATTATAAAACATTTTTTTCAACTGTGGTTCAAGGAAATAATTAACATCCACTATTCTACTCAAACAACACCCAATTATTACACAACAATTTTGTCCAAATCCTTTTCCTATGTGTCTTACAACAATATGAAATATGTTGAAACGTAGTATATAACTTTTTTAGTGCATCATAACCTTTTCAAAAGGACCACAAAACTAATTACAAGATGTTAAAACTTAACACGTACCTAAATTCAGGTATCTGACGCTGTGTTCACATCTGGGTACAAGTAGATTAAACCTTGATAAAATTGATCCAATATTTACGATGTAAATAACTATAACACACATTTTACTCCCACCTCTAGCAGCTAATAGTATATGGATAATTTTTTATAAAATAATTATTTTTATGAAGTGACATTTATTAGAAATGATCTTCAATGAATGTGGTTGTATAAACAAATGAACTATAATATAGTACAAAACATTATTTTTTAACACTATTTTTTAACAATATTTTTTCTTCCAATTTTACTCTATTAAAAAAATAAATAATATATGAAAATGAATTAATTCAATATTCACATTATTTAGATTTTATTATTTATGTGTTTCAAATATCGTAAAACTGAATTTCTTTTGTTGTGTTTCTTCTAACTCCCCTCAATCTTTCTAAAATGAACATATAATATATATATAATAACATAAAATTTATGCCTTATATTTTTCTGTTGATAAATATACATAATGTCAAACTCATCCAAAACATTGTCATTGATTATAGTTTCACCTTTTGAAAACTTACTTGAATAAAAACCTATATATACTTCTCCCTATTAGATTATCATTTCATAAAAACATAGTTAATATATTTCCATAATTTGTTTCAGGCCAATTATCATTTAAATATTCATTAAAATATTCTAATCATACATGACATATCATGAAAATTACTTTCTGTAATTCAAAAATAATAATTTTAAATATTATTAAACATACAATAATATTCCATGTTGATTCATATATAAAATAGCCTTTGATTTAGGACAGTAAATATATTTCATAATATAACTATTCATGTCATCTCAAATAGGTATGTATGGCCACAATATATTTTATTCAACATAATAATGACTAAGTATTTAGAAACTTATTCTATATTCACATGGTGGCATATTTCATCATGATAATATTTTATTAAAGTAAAAGAATTAATGAAATATATCAAAATATATTAATGGCCTGGAAATAAACTGTCACATATACAATAGAAACTTTATCTAAAAAAGTAAGAAAACTAACATAAATGTATTTTCACATGTCTCAAAATACGTAAATTTATTAAGATTTATATGTAAAATTAAATACCTTGGGCCTAAAAAAACATACACGAAAATCAATAAATTTTCAATCAATGTAAAAGTTGTTTTTTATTTCTAAATGCACTAACAGTTATGGAAATTTTAAATATTTAGTCATCCATAGTATATTCATTGAAAATACATAATATATTCCTTAACTTTGAATGATATGTATCATCACTTATTATATTGTATTTCAGAACATAATATGTTTAAAAAATGTTTATCATATTTGATTTTAAAGATTTATTGAATACTCTTAATAAATAATATTCATTCTTATCTAAACATTAGAGTCATTTACCAAAACATTGGGATATATAAATTTTAGGTACATAGTTGATTCCTCCCATATGACCTCATATGTAAAATTAAAATATTAACTTCATATTGATTTATGTGGTTTATTTTTTCATTACCTAAATGTATAATCCATATTCCATGTTAATAGTATTCACAATATTGAATTGAACTTATCATCTTCGTTATATACGTAATGGTAATATACGTCGTGTATTTTCAAAAATTCATCCATTATTTTATAATTCCTATTCCATTCAAAATAACTAATCTATGAAAAATTTCTATAATGACTTATATCTAAAAACCATATAATTACATGATTTATAATAAGGGTTTCACCTACTTACATTTTAAAAATATTTTGGGATATGATTTTTAAAAAACAAGAAAAACTATTACATATCAAACACTTACAATATAATGTAGAAAGTTACATAAAATGTTTTTTTTATCACAAAAACATGATTCATAAATTTAAACTCATGTTTCAATAAAAAACATATTTAACAATTAATATGATTCACTATTAAATAATGACTTAACATGACATAGTTTCTTCACATTCTCATATTCTATTAAAAACATTTAAAAACATGGGATAAGGAAAAAATATATGTAATATATATAAAAATAAAAAAATCATATTATTCTAGTTAAAAAAATGAAAACCCATGATAATATTAACTATTTTCATAATAAAACACTGGAAACATAAATAAAACATATACACATGAGAAAATAAAACATTTGATAAGAAAACCATTGTAACATAGGAGAAATAAAAATAATAATCACTAATCCATCATTAATTTATTTATTTGAAAACTAATCCTTTCACTTTTTAAAGTTCACAAATATTAATTGTCTTATTAAATCAAAATATTTCAATGAAATACATATTAAATAATAATATATTTATCTTGGATCATTATATTTATAACATTTTTCACTAATATTTATCCCTTGGAATAATAACTGAATTATAGTAAATTTTATAGGATTAACTAACTTGGTTATCTCTCTCAGTTCCACCTTCAAATTCTAAATCTATACCCAAAGAAATAAAGAGATATATTGATCTCATCCATCATTATGATATATATTAGGCTCAACCATAATCATTTATACTTCTAAAGTATCATCAAATTGATAAAAACCTTTTAATCATAAGGCCCTTGAAAAAATAATTTTAAACCATAACAAAGTTTTTTTCCTCTTTTGCATAAAAATGAGGAAAAAATCACATTCATTGGAAAAATATCGAGGTTAAATATACCTATAAGAAAAATAATAGGACATTGTTTCAAAACCCCTTAGAACTAGTAGATAAATATTTATAATATATAATTTCTATGATGTTGTGAAAATTATGTCATGTCATATAAATTTAATGACGTTCTCCAACAATGATAAAAGGTTAAACTGACATAATGATATAAGTTAAAATGAATCCTTTCAGTACCTATTTAAAAAATTCCAAATTTTGTTTAAAATTTATTTTTATTTTTAAATAATATCATTATTATAATATTTTTAACATAATAGATATAAAGAATATATATTTTAAAGGAATTATTTAAAATACAGTTTTGATGAAAAACCCCTCATCATTTTGGTAACTTTTACATCAAAGGAGAATTGAACGGTATAACATGAAAGGATTTTTAATCCGAATTAATTTCATTATGTTTATTAAAAAATTTATTCATACGGTATCATATACTTCATAAAAATAGAACATGAGGTAAACATGGAATATTTATCAAATAAATGAAATTTAAATGATAAATCACATACCTAATTAACAAAATATCAATGTACATATTTTAATATTATAAATAATAAAATGGTATTAATTTTATAAAATATTAATAACATGTTTGATAGAAATTACATGACTATGTTTTTTTATTTTATCTAATAATATGTTTTATTGAGTTATTAAATCTATAAAGATCATGTTGGGCATTTTGAGGCTGTTAGTTTCGTAAACATTGAAACAACATCTTTTAGTTGACTAAAGATAAAGTATTCATGGTTCCATCAGCTATATAATCCTAAAAATGTTATAATTTTAATTTTTATATATCATAAATATTTTTAAAAACCTTCAATATAAGGAGGTAAGGAAAAATAATGAATATTAGTTCATGAATATGGAAGTCTTTATATAAACCTGAGCAGTGATTCCATTTTTTACAGGTTGGGAAATAATTATATTTTAAAATAATTTAATTTTATATAATTTTGATTATGTTATAAATATCATATTTTTTAATTATATCAATATTTATGACCCTCCAAATGATGCATTAATGAAAACAAATGTCGCATCGTTTTGTGGAGGTGGTAGTCCACATTTATATAAGAGAAAAATTATCACTTCCCAATGAAAAGAATAGAATGAAGTAAAGTATTATATAATACATTTATAGTAATAATAATTTCATGTACATAATAAACATTTTTTAAAATCAACATAATAACTAACCATATTATGTAGTAATGAAAATTTAATTACATCTCAATGTGAAGATGATAGTCTGTAAGTACCAATGATCGATGGTTTCATTTTCCATTTTATGAAAAATAAGATAAAAAAGGTATTTTTTACCAAATAAAAACATTTATTCATATATAAAATATCAATGTTATTATATCATCATGTTTATTTTTTATTTAAAGTACGTTTAAGAATAAAAAACATGGAAACACATAGTTAAAAGTTATACCTCTTATTGGGAAAGTTGTTTTTTCTTACACCTTAAGCATTCAAGGTTGGTCTTTTGGTGAGACAAAAACCTATAAGACACGGGTAGGATGGTTTTCAATTAATTTTAAAATATATGTTTTTTTATAAATTTATCAATATGTCTAAGGAGTAGAGCATCATATGTTATCTTTTATAAGTGTGGTTTGAGGAAATCTTGTAAATACATGACATATTAATATATAATGTGTGTGTAACTTAGGTAAAATGTCCTTAATGTGTCATATACTCTCATATATTTATTATTAGTTAGAAATAAATTTATATATATATATATATAAATTATTTTAATTTCTATTGTAAACCTATATTTTTATTTAACCACCACATTGACCCTACTGACCATAACCATGGTAATAACTTGTTCAATCTCTAAGTGTCTATAAATTATTTTCAAAAATGAAAATTGGAACATAAATGGGCCATTAATGATAAGATTGGAACGTTCCCATAAAATTTAGATATTATAGGATTTTTATGATTATCTAAATATTTAAAAATAATTTTCTAAACATTAAGTACCATTAACTATCATTTTCAGTACTATTCACAAAAAAGGATTTAGATACATCAATCAAAATTTTAAAATTAATCTAAACTATTGAAACATTAATAATATATTATAATTATCCAATAAATCAATTTAAAATAATTATTCACCCAAAACATGTTACTTTAAATGTTTTCAAAACAATTTACTTTCTTTTTCTTCTGCTTGCTCAAGTGCTACGTTGGTGTTGTGAATTCATTCAAAGTAATTATATCATCAGTAAAAATTAAAAATAAATTAAAACTATAAAAAATTCAGTAATATTTCAAATAACAATTTATAACTTTCAATTACTTCTTTTTCCCATTCATAAGACATATTAATGATATTATAAGGAGAGTGATTTCATTTAAATATTCTTTATTTAAAATAACATAAAGTTCATTTTCAGAGGAAAATGAAATAAATTACCATAATTAAAACACTATGTTATTGACAGTAGAATTCCAGTCATACAATGAAATAAATTCATGTTTTGGATTAATTTTTTCAACCTAATAATATGATTTTTAATTATTTTTAAACCATTTTACCTTTTACCGTGTTGATAAACTTTAACAATTGTTACTATTAATTATTAAAAATTGAAACTGTACTTATAAAAAAATCATTAAATTATGAAACAAACTATGTTATACATTGTTTTATTATTCAATTTCTATATTTTTCATAAATCTCCTTCAATATATGACTTAAAAAAGGAAACAAAAAACTGTTTCTATACAAATATATATTTTAATAAAAAATTTATTTTATAGAAAAATGAAGTATAATTTTGATTCCCATTTATTTATTTGAATTAGATTTAATTTAAATATAAGTAAATAATAGAATAAATATTATAATTTTCATTATTCAAAAAAGTAAATAATAGTTTTCAAAAATCATCATTTTTGACTACCCACTCAAAAATAAATCATCAATAAAAATACTAAAATTTCACTATAAAAAAATTATTAAATTATGATTTCAAAAATAATTTCCATTTTTCAGATAAAATTTATATAATTTGTCGAAATACCTTATAATATCAACCCAAAAAATGAAATAATACCCATTTTGGTTCGGTTCCTTTCTGATTGACATGTTTCATTTTTTTCTTTTCCTTACCCCAAAGTTTGGGTCCTCCGCGTACCCAACACTCTCTCCTCGATGTACCCTTTTCCATGTTTGATGAGTGATTGGGCCCAGCGTTAGAGAATCCGACATTCCATGGTCCTCCATTGTAAGAACGCCTACTTTGGTCGATTGTGGGTCAGGATCCGGATCTGGTGGTTCGACGTGTATAAGCATTGGATTTGAGAAATGTGATAGTGATTCTTGTTGCATCGTCACCAACTCTGCGGATGTATGAGTATTGTCCTTCAGGGGTTTAGGGTGACCTCTAGCTTCTCTCTTAGTGTCAGCTTCTCTCTGAGTGGGAGGTCCAGCCTTTGGTAAATGCATTTGTCCAAGCATTAATGCTTTATCATGTATGGGATTTGTCGGACTGGAATGTGCCAGTGTGAGACGCTCATGGTCCTTTTCTTTTTCCATCTCAGAGATGAAAGCAAATTTATTCATTTTGGCACAAAGCCAAGGGCCGTATTGGAGGGTAATGTTACCCGCACCACTCTTGTGTTTTGTAGTGCACGTTCTTTCTAGATAGCCAAGGAGACCATAGTAAAAGCAGAATATTGGGAGTTTCTTGTAATCAAATGATATCCAAATGTTAGTATCTTCAATATTTAAGAACATTTCCCTCATCAGTGGCTCTGACACATCAATATTCGCCTTCATCTGAACCTCGGGGCCCCAATGAATTTGGTCTGAATTTTCCCAATCAATAAAGTGGCCTAAGCTATCCCAAATTCCCCTCATGGGTAGATTCTGTTCTAGCATGGAAAGGGATTCCTTTAGTTCGTATCCTGAAGGGGGAGCGGGTTAAATTCACTTGCTAGATATCGTCCCCCGATTAGAATTCTTCCATGATGAGGGGTTGATTATCGAAGGACCACGGTCTACCCTACAATATTTTGTATCTATCTTTATCCTTCTCGATTAGAGGAATTATATTTTGTCTCTATCTCATTCTTTCACGATTTTGAACAAGAGTTGTACATTATTATATTTTGATTATTTATTCGTATTATAGTTCTAAGAAATTTTGAAGAAATGTTACATCTTAATCCCATAAAATAGAATGTGGAAAATTCCACCCAATGTTCTTTGTTTCACAAAAACGTGATTTATAAATTTAATACCAATTTCAATCAAGACACTTCTTCATATTTTTTGATTTTTCACCATATTAGATCTATAGACCTCTATATAGATTCTAAAAATTCTTATATACTATGATTTGTTTAATAACATGGTATAATAGAAAAATATCAGTAAGGGAAATAAAAATAGAGGTCTCTCATTAGTCCATCGAAAAAACCATTATAATATTTACCTTCTTCACAATAAAACATTAACCAAAAAATTAAAAATATTCATAAGATAAAGTTAAATGATTCAAAAATAAATCCTTTAAAAAACATTTTAAATCAAAAAAAACCAGTACAGCATCATGAAAACATTTCACTAAAAAGAAAACATTTAAACTTTAAAAATTCACAAATGTTTCATATATTAAGACTTCAATATATATGAGTAAAATGCCCATGTAATCATAATATATTTATCTTAGATAATCATATTAGTAACCTATATTCACTCATATTTAACATGTGTAATAATAACAAAAACATAGTCAAGTCCAAGTGAGTAACTAATTAATTCATCTCCCTCATTTTCACCTTTAGAGACTAAATCATTACCCAATGAATTGGAGACATATATCGGGGTCTCTCATCATCATTAACTATATCAGGGACAAATAAATTGTATATAATTATATATTTTCATTACAATTGTTGAATATTTTAATATATAATTTGTTTTTCATAAAAACATTGAAAATCATTTTAACCCATTATCAATTTATTTACCATTATAGTACAAAAATAAAGATAAATATTCATTTATTTTCAAAAAAAATTTAAAAAAATATTCCATGATGAAAAGTAAAATGATATTCATTAGAAAATCATGAAGATATACATATTTTGATTTATATAAAATTATTTCTATGATGATTAGAACATGAATGAAATTTGACCACATTAAAGAACATTTTATTGTACATAGGTAAAAAGGTTAAAATGAGATGTATGGTAAAATATAAACATATATGTTTTAGAAATTATAAAAAATAAAAAAATAATCATGAAAATTAAAACAAATTATATATTGTTAATATCCATATTGGTAAATTTTTATTTTATTGGATATAAATGATAAATATTACATTAGAATGCCTTAAAATAATGTTTTCAAGAAAAATCTATAACCACTTTGGTAACATTTTCTTCTAAGAAATGTCGAAGGAGATAATATTAACTGGATTTTTAAACCATACAAATTTTAGTAAAATTATGATAAAATATATCCATATGGATTTATATACACCAAAAAGATAAAACAATTTATGAAATGACATAAATCTAAAAAAAGATGAGAAATCCATGAATTTATCTCCCCACTCACCACGTATATATTAAAATTTTCCTAATAATAAAATTATTTGAATTTTATACATTCTTAAGACAAACTTTTATATGAATTATATAACAATTTTCGTTTTATTTCATTTTTTACCATGTATTATTTAGTTATTAAATCAGTTAAGTTCATGTCCCATGTTTTATGGTCAGTGGTTAAAATTAATCCAAAATAACTTTAGTTGGTTGACCATTTTCCAATGGTTCATGGAAAATTAATCAATACAATTTTCATCATGTTATGATACTATTCATATACATTATATACACATTTAAAACCAACCATATAAGATGGGCATGAAAAATAAAACATGTCGATTAATGGAAAATTTAGTAATATGTCTCATGAGAGATGTATTTTTTTCTCTAGAGATTTGAAAAAATAATATATATAATTTTATAATTTTATATAATCATAAATATTTTATAATTTTTTGTTTCTATTTATTAGTTTCATACATATGATAATACAAGTGACACAGTAATGAAAACTAAATCCGATCACTTTGTCGTGGTGGTAGTCCACATGTATATGTGATCATCGTTGTCATATTCCAATGGATGGAAGGTAATAAAGTAAGTAATAAAGTATAATTAATGAGGAATAATTATTTTATAAATATCATATACATTTATTAAATCCAATATAATAACCCATCATATCTTTTGATGGTGAAAAACAAATTGCATTACTATGTGGTGATTGTAATCTATAAGTACCCATTAGTGTGATTTCATTTTCAATTGGACGGAATGGGAGATGAAAAAGCATTGTTATATAAACATAATTAAATTTATGTATATTTAATTTAATTATATTATAATTCGATAATATTTATAGAATATATATATGAGTTTGAAGAAGAAATAACCTGAAAACAATCAGTTAATAGTTATACTTATTCTCTAGAAACCCTCATTTTTGTTACACCATGAACCTTAAAAAATGGGTTTTTAGGGAGACAATAGCCTATAAAACATATATATGATGTTTATTAATGGAATTGGGAATATTTTTTATTTAAATGGAACAAATTGGGTGAGTAATTAGGAGATACGAGGTGACTTTATATAAATGAGTTGAGCAACAATGTTATAAATACTTGAAATAATATCATCTAATATGTGTTTAACATAAGTAAAATTACTCCCAAGTGACATATATTATAATATAAGTTTTATAAGATCTATATAAATTTATAAAATAAAATTTAAACCATATTAATGGTTATTTTAGACCTTATCGTTTGGTTTAACCCCTTGATTAACACTTGAAACCATAACAATAGTGACAAATTTTTCAATATCTAATGGCCATAAAAGTTACTTTAAAAATTAAAATTGTTACATAAATATACCCTTAATTATATTATTAATAATTTTCTATACATTTTACTTCTTATAGGTTTTATATGATTTTATAATAATTATAAAAAAATTAAAATTTTATACTATTTAAAATAATTTCATAGACTATTAAAATAATTGATATTAATGACATCATGAAAGCACTATAATTTTAATATAAATTTTTGAACAATAAAGAATAAAATATTATTAACCAATAAACTATTTAAAGCTTATAACTAATCAAAAAAAATATTAAATTTAATGTTTTTAAAATATTTTACTTTGTTTTTCTACTTCTTTCACTAGCGATACATCGAGACTGTGTAAGTATTCAAGGTAATTATACATCCAATAAATATAATAAATAAATTATTATCCTAAAAATAGTTTATTAATCACAACAATAACCACTTATTACCATTCATAACATATTTTTATCTAAATAACTACATATTAGAGATATTAAAAGAATGAGCAGGACATTTTTAAAATTTCCTTTACATAAAATATTATAAAAGTCACGATCAAATGGAAAAATATTTCAAATTACTATAATTTCAAATATAGGAGAATTATAAGAAAAATAAACTAATCCAATGAAACAATGGAATGATTTTTATTAATTTTAACACCTTATTTCATTGTATTTAATATCATTTAACGCATTTTACCATTTATTGTGGTGATAAATGTTTACCTTGGTTATAATTCATTATGACCAAAAATCAAATTAAACTAATAAAAAAAATTGATAATAAAAATAACATATATTTCATATGTTTTCCAAAATTTCATTTCTATATGAGGAGGAAATTACATGTAATATAAGATCCCAAAATGAAATGGAAATCATTTTTTAGAAAAAAACCAGTTTTCAGAGTACAAATTATTTTATAATTAAATCACGTATAATTTTGATTCCCAAAGAATTAGTTGAATTTGTTTCAACAAAATTTTTATTATTATAAATTAAACCCACGTCCAAAAGAGAATATAAAAATTATGTTAACTTTTTTTTATTGAAAACTAATAACAATTTTGCAAAAAATTAGTATTTTTCATAATTCACTCAAAAATTAATTTATACAAAAAAACAAAAACAATTCAATCTATGATGATTTTTAAATGATAATTTCAAACACAATCAATATTTAATTATATAATATTTCAAAAATAAGTCCAACAAATTTACTATATCTTTTCACAAAATTCAATAAATCCCCTTTTTGAGTAAAATGTTTTTTTTGAGTAATCAAATCACTTCAATCTCATTCCATACCTAATAACCACAATGTAGTGATTCATAGTTCACAAGACTGGATATATGTTATAAAATTTTCTTTATTATAAATTATGAAAAGATATTAATTTAATATATTAGGATAAAAATACATTTCACTCATTTTTTTTGGAAAAATATATCTGTTAGTTTCAAAAGATTTTATATTCATTTATAAGTTTGTTTTATTAATGTATGATTGATTATTAATTTCATTAAATAAAAAATTTAAATATATTTATTAATATGATTATTCCATTAAATAAATCCCAAACCAACGTCTATGATATAAATATCATATTTATATAATAATAATTCTATACTATATTGTTACTATTTGATGAACGCCATTGGGTATCCGTTATTTGATCAATCATAATATTAATTAAATAAAATAAATTCTAAAATATTTAGTTTTTATATTTTTTGAAACATAAAATGTGAGTAATACAAAAATATCTTCAATAATAATAATAAATAATATAATAACAGTGTAAAAACATTGAATATAGCTTACAAAAATGAATAATAAATAATAAAAAATATTATCAAATAATAGGTAACTCCAATGGAACATCAGTAATGGGAGTATCTTAATGAATCATGATATAAGGGATCTATAGGGTTCTAGAATTTGTTGATAACTAGACAGTTTTAACTAGTAATAGAAATTTTTAATATAGTTAATTCTTGACCCACACTACTGAAAACATACTTCGTTGAATTTTTTTATTCTTCCAATGGTGAAGTCTACAACATGAATGGTCACTCGGTTAAGCCCCACCCACCCAATGTATGATTCATGATTAACAACATTGGTGTTTTAACCAATTATCTCATGAATGGAGGGTGTATAATTCATGATGATAAGGGATCTGTTGTGATGGCCTTCAATGCATTTTACGGAGTGGGTAATCCCCTTATCACCAGAGTTTGGGCAATGATCAGTTTGATTATGCTTTGCATTATTTTTAATATATATTTTTATTTTAGTCAGTCTGACTTAGCATCACATTATAGGTTCCTTAAGGTCTCTAACACCATCCATTATACCATCGCCTATACAGTTTAATATTTCATAAAACTGATTGAATGTGATCTGGATATTTCTAACATATAATGGGAGAGTAATAAGGCAGCATATTTTCAAGAATCCAAAGTCATTCCAGTGAGGTTCTCTAACTTCAATTGTGTTTATGTTTACTCCCCTAGATTGTAATAATAGTATTCCATGGGATTTACTTGGGCTCCACCACTCCAGAACTATTTCAACATTGAGATGGTGTATTCTGTTATTTTATAATAATTGTTTTTTATAGAATAATGGATGATAAATCAAAACATAACTATGAATGACATAAAATATTATTTAATAAGAAAATTATGACAACAAGTATAAACTAATTAATTTAAACTAAAATAGATAACTAATATATTAAATAGTAATAACAATAGCTAATAAGAATAATAGTGAATAACATATATGTGTAGTTAACAATACTGGGTACTGAATAAAATAAAATGTTTCTTATTTATGTAGTAAAATATTTAAATAGTGTCCATTATAAAGAAAAAATATATTTAAAGAAGGTTTGAGGTAATAAGTAATTATTAAAACATAATCAATGAAAAAAATCCAACACTCTCCCCCTTTTAGATAACTACAAATGATAAACATAATTGTAATGTTTTGTGTCTTCAAATTCCATTACTTTTCCAATTTTTGGTTGTTGGAGTGTTCAGAGGAGGCTTGGAGGGGTTTTGGAGAAGTTTTTTTGCCAAACGCTAGAAGAAGGGGGATTGTAAGTCATGTGACTAGATAATATGATGTGAATGTTTGTTTCATAGATTGTCTTGAAGTTTTTATAACGTTTAATGTTTCATGTTTAGAAAAAATGTATAAATCAAAAGGTGATGTGTTTTCTGGTGAAACATGAACACCTGACATTGCACAACAAGAAAGGTTATTACATGTTGTGTAATACCCAAATCCATTTTTGTATTAAAATTCATTTTCGGGCCGAACCGTCATTTTTTCAGATGGGTTTTCTTTTTTACTCTCATTTTTTGAAATCCCTAGGATCCCTAAGACATTATTCATGCCAAAATCCTCCCTCATTTATTTGTTGATCCCTGTTGTTGTTCGTTGGTGATCCGTGGTCGATCCGTGGTGAGTTTTTTCCTCTTTAACATCTTATTTCTCTTTTTATTCCCCCTGGGATTCATTTTTGTGATATGATTTGGATAGATTTGGATGTTTGGGAAGTGTTTTGACAATATTTTGATATAGAATTGGTTGATCTATGTTTCTATAATTGTGTTTGTTCTTTATGGGAATTCTTCTTCACCCTATGGTACACGGACTGGTTAAAAATCTCCCTTGAGATAGGATTTCCTTCCTTTCTCTTTAATTGTGTATAATGTATGAGGGATTCACATTGGATTTCTTGTGGATCTTGTTTTTTTAAAATTAATAAAAGAAAATGATTGTATATATGATATTGAAAGAGGTATAGGGATTCTTCTTCACATGATTTTGTAACTTGATGTTAAATGTTATATTTCAAATATCAGGGCTAAATGCCCCGCTGAAAATTATAGTCAATGGTGGATTTTCATGCACTGGGTATGTGTGTCATTGTTGTTACATGACAAAGATTGTTTGGTATCACCTAAAAATGTAAATTGGTAAATCACGTATATCTGGTTAATGAATGGATTCCCCAGGATCATATAGTTCTTTGATAACCCCTAAATTAAACAAGTGGAATTAAATAAGGGATTCCTTGTTAAATATGGAAATTTTTTTCTATGGTATTTGTGGTAGTGTGATGTGTGTGGGGGTCTGTTATGGTTGTTTTTATAGTATGGTTGTGAGCCCGGATGTGTCTTATGGAATGTATTTGGCGAGGTGATGGAATATCGGGTTGAAATATTTATTGATAGTGGAATGGATGACAACTGTTTTATAGTGGGGTTGTAAAACTGTTTTTTCTGTAATTTGTTATCAGTTTGGGTTGTGAGTTGGGATTTGGTCTGTAGGTATGTGACCTATACTGGATGAGTTTTAAAAAGTGTAGTAGTGATTTTCATGGGTAATTCCCCCATATTATTTCTATGAGTAACATGTATAAATATTCAACTAGTATCTAGAGATTGATATATGATTTACCATGAATGGGTATTAAATGTATAGAAAATGTGAAGTCCATTTAGTTTATTAGGTCCCCTCACCTTCTAGGAACTTTTTTTCCAATTGATTGTTTTGATAAGTAGTTTCTCATGTATTAATAGAACAGATAAATGACTTGTTTAATAAAGAATGATATTGGATAAATTAATTGATTGGGAATGTGAATTGGTTTTCATATATTATAGTGTGGTATAGTGCATTTATAGATAGCAATAATGTTGTAAGTGTTGTGAGTTGGCATTTTGTCTCAGAACCCATAGGGTGGGATTGAGTGTTTTGTATCTTATATGTATATACATGTATTTTCCTTATGATTTAAATATGCACCCACCATAGTTGAGAAATATGTGATGAACACCCCCTTCATCACGGGGGAGGGTGTCTTTCCCAAACATCTGGACGGGGGGATGGATGGTTGGCCACCCACTCTTCCCTAATCCCAAATATAGGTATTTATAACCAAATATTCTTCATCCAGGTTATGGTTTGTGAGGCCCAATTATGTGTGGGAGAGTTGTGCATTCTCAAGTGTCTTCGGGATGATATGTGTTGTGTTTTTACAGGTGTCTTTGGGATAAGGTATGATTTATATACCTAGTGTCTATTGGTGGTATTTGCCGTGGGTTGTGGTCCAGGTGTGTGTGGGAGGAATGTGATTTTATTTGTGGCCTAGGTGTCTTCAGGTGGAACATGATGTTTTTTATGGCCCATGTTTTTGTGGGTGGGATGTGATGAGGTTGTTCACCCAGGTTTCTACGGGTGGCATAGGGTTTGTGAGGCCTAAGTGTTTCCAGGATTTTTCCAATGTGGTACCTTCAGAAGAGTTGGGTGTGTGATGACATTTTTTGTTAGGAAATATCATCTAATCAATAGGAAGTGGTGTAGGGTACCCAATCATCGAGGTGAATTATATTACAGTACTTGACTTACGTTATTTGTTGAGAATGCCTTAATGAGGTTGGGATGCTTAGTATACCTGTTAGGTGTTTTTTGGTTCTGATTTTTTCTTCCAGGGGCATTAGTATGCATCTTTCACATGTGCACGAGAAAATTTGGTTTTCCTACTGAGCATAACTATATACTCTCCCTACATATGTAAATATTTGTTTAGGTTTTTAGGAGGATATCACAGACTGTACAAGACCCTACATGATCAGATCTTGATAGTTTTTGTGTCACTGCTTAGATTAAATTTTTGGTATTTAGTTTGGATAGTTTTTTATATTTAACAGTTATAATTTACACATGCATATGTGATGGTTTTGTCATTATTTTTATTTATATATGTTGGAGTTGTTTTAGGGAGGATCCATCTTATCTTCTGATCTTGTTTCCTATAAATGGTAATACCTTTCATTTTTTGAGATTTATATACTCTTGGTTCTAGTCTCCAAGTCGGGGCCAACTGGAGGAGGGACTCAGTTGTCATTATCTCCCTTCCTACATTTCCAGCCTAGGATGGTCATCTTTAGAGGGAGGAGGCATGGTAAAAATACATCAAATAAAATCAATATATTTTTATTAGGATAAAAAGGGATGGATAAGTAAGAGTATATCAAGTAAAAACTAAGTAACATAATATAAGTAACAAAACCTCCCTCTATCAAAATAAAATACAGTCATTAGGGTCATGTGACCACGTTGTTTCATTTTCAAATAAAACAATTGAATAACCAAAACATTATTTAGAAATTAATCATGAATATAAGAAGCCTTATATTAAAATAAATATAATTTTCTATTTATTCAATTAATTATTAATACACATATAAAAATTTAAACCATATTAAATTCATAAAAAATATCAAAATTTTCTAAGGAATATCAAAATAGAAAAGATCCATACATCAAATTTGATAAATAACTAGAACAAAATTCTTAGAATTCACATGGATAAATAATGTTTTTTAAAAGAATTAAATTAAATAAACTCAAACATATTTAAAAATATATTTCAATAAAAAAATCTATAAATATTAAATAATGAAGTAAACTGTTTTTCTATTTTAAATTATATGATAATGAATATTCACCATTTTGAAATCCACCTACATAAAATAAATATCAAAAAATATAAAAGAAATAAGTTTCAAATATTCAAATAATTATGTTTAAATAGTTAATCACATTTCATATATAATCAAGATAAAAAATAATGCATAGTATATGTCCAACATCTAATAAAATATATTGAATATTCATTCCAGCATAAGAAATAATAAAATAGTAATAGAAAATTTTAATATTATAAATTTTATATCAGTAGATCATACTTAATAGTTAAATATAAACATAAAAATAAATTCAAGTCAATATATAATAAAACAAAACTATAAAAAGTATACATTAGTCATAAGAAAATAAAATAATTATATTTAAAATTTTAACACATAACGAAATAGATAATCCAATGAAACAGACAAAACATTATGAATCTACAGTTTTTATATAAAAAATAAATTAAAATTAAAATATCACTTTATGATATCTAGTTTTAAATAACGTTTATAATATGAATAAAAAGAAGTAAAATGTAATGGATATGGGAAAAAAATTATAAAATTATTCACCAATTATAAAATAGTTACCTTGCATAACAAATATTATTACATTAAAATAAGTGAATGAAATAATTCCAAGAAATATAAGAACAATTATTCTGAAAACCTCAATGATCATTTGTTAAATAACGTCACCATGAATTTAATTTATTTAATAATCATTAAAAATTATAAAGTCTCCATTCATATAAAAACACCATATATTTCATTTAACGTAATAGTTCTTATTTCCCATATTCAAAAAAATATTAAATAAGTAATAATTTTTGTACCCACAATCTATTTGGTATAGGAGTTCTATAAATAATAGATTTAGGTGACCAAAAAATTTATATTTCCATTTAAAATTCCAACATTTACATTAAATAGATATTTTGAAATATTCTCTTGGTTAATACCAAAAAAAATAGATTGTTCAAAGAAAAAAAATTATAATAATGTATAGAAATACCACAGTGAAAATTTGTAACAAACGATCTGTTCTTGTTATTTAAACCGAGCATAAAATAATTTTTTAGTACCACTAGATTGAGGTACGTAACCCATTTTTATGTATTTTTCTGTATGTAAAGTGGTTGGTTAATGTTTGGGAGAGTCTAGATGGGTTTTGGGAAGGTTTGGAAGATTTTCTAATGGAGCTCACATTGAGATTTATTAGTGGAGATCATGTAACAAACCCAACTAATTGTGTACAATGAGATATAGGCAAAGGGATGGTACATGGTTAAGGTTCATGGTTTCCCAAATTGGGTGTCCACCTAGGTAACATGTGCATCTTTGGGAAGTATTATTTTTCATGTTCAGTTCACAATTTTTCTAACCGTGTGGGAAAAATGTGTTAGACACCCTATTGAAATGGTAGCAGGTGCACAGTTAGTGCACATTTTTCCAAATATAGTGAGCTAACCATGTGGGCATCAAAACGAGGTTTTAAAAATCTAACGGGGATTGGGATTTTCCACAAACACTTTATGTCCTCCCATATGAACCCAACTAAGTATTTCTTTTTTATAAGGGTTAGGCCACCTCTTCCACTCATTTTAGTAGAAAATTGAAGGGTTTTCTAGGTAGTTTGAAGGTGATTATCCTCTATTAAGTCTCCTCTCATGGCGTTTTCATGGATTTTCATAGATCACATCTCCTCCCTCTTATGGTTTCATAGATCTACTTTTGTCGCATATAGATCTAGGGTTTTGGTTTCCTATAATGGTTATTTTTGGGCTTTTTGAATAATGGAAAATATATATAAGGTGTTTTTGTGAAGTTTTCACCTCGAATTTGGGTGTGGTTATGCGTTGGTTAATTTATCCAAAATTCTAAGGTATGTGGGTTCTCCCTCTACTACATTTGGATATAACTTGAGGGAATTAATTTCAAATTAACATTCATTTCTTGAAATTGATAGTGTTTTTGAAGTGCATATCTTCCATAGAACACATTGGGTGAGGTTTTGTGGATTTGGTAGGAAATGGGCCATTATGGTGTAATGTGCTAGATGTTTGATTTTAAAATGATAATTTAAAAATCATTGTAATGGTGGATTTATGGGAAATGGTTTGTGAAAATGGATTTTATCAAAAATGGATTTTTATTGAAATGATGTTTTTCATGGATGTGGATTTAGGTTGTTTTCAATAAATACTAATTTTATTGAAATGGTTAGGGCTTGTGTTGGAATTTTTTTATTCGCATAAGGGGTTGTCAGGATTGAAAATTGTGGTGTGGCATGGGTTTGTACATGAATTAGTTAATGTTTTTTTGAAAATGTGATTGGCATGGTTTCTTTCTTAAGCAGTTAATCGATGGTTGGATGGGATGGATCATGGTCATGAATTACCAAAACCAAGTGATCGTGAAGTACCATTATAAAAAGGGGAGAAGTTATGTAAGTAAAGTTCCACCATCAATTAACACTGAGATCATGTCATTGGTTTTTGGATATGGTTGTGTTATGAATGTGTCCACGTAAGATTAATTGGGAATGTCAATATTTTTTTGTAAAATTTTAATGATTTGTTTGGTTTCTCTCTTTGTTATTGTATTGAATTTGGAAAAATGGTATGGTAAGGGTGTGTTTGGGTCATTGAAAATTCTTTCCATGTTCGTGGTTTTATATAAAATATTTTATATAAATTGTGCTAACTTGTATTAACCTAGTGGCGTGTGTAGAGAATTCACTTGGGGAAAACATATTGAGTTTTATTAATCACCCTCTTCTTTAGAACTTTGGTGCATGTTAACATGTTGTAATATGAGACATATGTAAATGGTAGGCATATCACTTCTTGAGTGGTGCATTGTGATGCTTGGGCTCTCATGTAGTGGTTAGATATTGGATCTTGGTGTGGAGATATTGAGTTATTTAGTATCATCATTGGGTTTAATTTTTTAGTATTTTGTTATATACAATGATTCTATATTATTTCGGTTTGGTTATGTTATTATTCTGGGTTTTGTTTTGTTGTACAACATTCTTGACATGAATCATGTATTGGTTTTGATTAAGGCCCATTTGGCTGATTACATTCATCTCAAGGGAAAATATTTCCCCAATAGTTCTTGAATCCATTGAAATTTATTACCTACATTCGAAACCTTGGTAACATCATTTAAGGATTGGTATCATTTCATCTCCTTCTCAATCCAATGTGAATGGGTAGGACATTACTCATGGTATTAGTTTGTTTGGCCCGTGAATTTTATTCAAAAGTAGTTTTTCCAGTCAGTTGACATCAATTATCAATCTTGGATTTGGCATTTTTATTGGTTCCTCCTTGAGTTGGGATGGTAGAAAGGAGTAGTATTGTTGGAACATGAAATATATATTATAAATAAATGTAGTTAACCCTTTTATTATGAACATAAATTTATTAGGTATTTGTGTAAATATGTGTTTTGGAGATACTTATAGGAGAGTGATATCATTGTGATGGGTGTAGCTAGTGAGATGTGTGTGGAATGAAAGGTAGAAATGACTTCCCACTAGGATTTCATATTCTCTTGGGCATATTTATTTATGTTGTGGTATGAATGTGTTGATTTTTTTGAAACCATGAAATTGTTTTCAATTGTGAGGTTTTGAAAATGTAATGGTTTTGGAATTTTTAAAATGGGTCAATTTTCAAAACATAGTTTATTTTCATTCAAAAATTATTGAACATGGAATAATGGAAATTTCGGTAATCATGGTTTTGATAATTACAATGTAATGGAATTTGAAATTATAATCCTTTAGTTTCTATGGAATGATACTCATGTTGGCACTTATGTTCATAGAAATGGAACCATTTAGACATAATAGAGACCAAACAGAGGATGCTCTAGAAAATGTGGTAGCACCTAAGCCCCATTGGAACTACCAACTTGTGAAAAACATAGTACAAGCCTTTCAAACTATGGAAGGTAGGAATTGAATGGAGGATCTGAGGCAAGTGGATCACTCGGTTAAGTTTCAAAAGAAGAATCCACCCATTTTTTGGGGTGATTTGGAACCAAAAATGGTGTAAGTATGGATAAATTCGATGAATCAAATCATTTATTTCCTAAACACATCGGAAGAGTTAAAGGGGATGTTTGTGATGTACATGTTTTAAGAACATGCATGCTAGTACTGGGTATTCGTGGTCTAGGATCGAACAGACCAAGGATAACATGGTAGGGTTTTAAGGAATTGTTTAACAAAACATTTTACCCTAACACATTCAAGATTCAATGAGTGGATGATTTATTCAGCCTAAATAAAGAGAACATGTCAGTAAAAGATTATGCAGCTAAATTCATGAATTTTTTCCAGTTTTAACCTAATATTGTCGACAGTACATCCTAAAAGGCGTTCATATTTTAATCATACATGAAACAAGAAATTAGTTCAAAAATTGTGGTGCTATTTATAAGTGGTTATGCTAAAACTATGAATATAAAAGAGTGGATGAAAGGGAAAACATAGGGGGTAAGAGAAGGGGAAGCATGTTGGCACCCATGAGAAACATTGGGGACTCTAACATGGGGAGAAAGAAGAAGAGGGGAACTTATTTCTATAGTAGGAGTATGGCTCAAAATCTGATGGTTGGATTGGTGAACCATTATTCGAAGCCTTATACCAAGGTAGGATGCTTCCATTATGGATCTCTAACCTACATGAAGTGGTATCGTATGTCACAAACTTGAGCATGTCATATTTTATAGAATATGGGGCATCTCCAGTTCTATTGTCATAGTGCTCCGAGGTCGAGTGTTCATGAAACTCACAAGGGGTCATAGGCATCATATGGATCAAAGGGACCAAAAATAGAACAAACCTCTTTTGGAGAGCATAATTAACCATGGTGATTCTATGAACACCATGAATCCTCAGCAATTGAAGTTTCAGAATGGGAACAAAGAGTAGATTGTGGCCAGAAAATAGGTGTTCAAAGCTGAGCAGGTTGTGGTGGATGATCAATTAGTACCATCCATGATTAGAGGTACAATTATTTTCAATTATACCATTATTCAAGTGTTGTTAAATATGGGCGCATCTCATTCTTTCAATTGTTTTCATGTCATTGACTCATTGGGTTTATGTGGGGAAATGATTCCTTCAGTTCTAAAACACCAAAATACTCTTGGTGAAAAATAATTATGAGATTTCCGATGTGGAGTGTGTTTTTTAGTTGTGGATAGATTTGAACTTATGTGGTAATTCTCAGTTCTTGAGATATATGTGTATGATTTAATCTTGTATATTGATTGGTTGATGATTTTTAAGCCCCACACTGACTGTTATACATGAATGGTGAGTTTCATGAAGGAGGATGGTGTCGATCATCTCTTTAGAGGAGACCAGATTAAAAGCGTGCTTGTAATGGATTTTTTTCGCACTGACATTTGGGAAGATATAATATCATTTGGCATCATTTTTTTGGCATCGATCGAAGAGGTGGAGAAATGATTTTGTATGGAAATGTTCGATCAGTTTCTAAATTTCTTTACCAATAAACTCATAGGGTTTCCACCCATGAGAGAAGTGGAGTTTTTGAATGATCTCATTTCAAGGAATAGACCTATCTCACTTCTATCTTACTACATGGAACCAACATAATTGAGTGAATTGAAATTTTAGTTGGATAATCGAGAAAAAATGTGTTCATCCAGCTTAGAACATCTATGTCGGCAGCATCGATGTTGTTTGTTTAAAAGGTGGATAGAACTCCTCTACTATGATTTGAATATCGTAGATTAACCATGTAATGATAATGTATCGATATCGACTTCTATGCTTTGATGAAATGTTTGATCAGTTTAAGGGAGCTTAGCGGTTCTCTATGATTGACTTTAAATTAGCATATCATCAGTTGCAGGTGCGTAAGGGGAATATTCCCAAAACAAACATTAGGAGTAGATATGTCCATTATGAGTATATGGTTATGAAATTTAGTCTTATGAATGCAGAAAAGGAGTTCATGGAATTAATAAATAAGATATTTTAGAGGTTTATATGTAGTTTGTGGATGTTTTTGTTGATGATATACTGTTGTATTCAAGGATATGGGTTAACCATGAGCAACACTTGGCACTAGTGTTGGGAATCTGGAGAGACCATCGATTATATTCCAAATTTTCAAAGTGTGACTTCTGGATATAAGAGGTATGTTTTCGAGGCCATCTTAATTCCAAAAACTAATTTTTAGTGGATTGAAATAAAATAAAGGTTGCTTTCTCTGGGTAACCACCAAAGAATGATTTTAAGATACAGAGATTTCATGGTCTAGCTAGGTATTATTGACACTTTTTTTGTGACTTATCTCTATTATCATCACCTATGAGATATCTGAAAAAACATAACGTTCCATAAAAATGGAATTAGAAGTTTTGGAAATATTTTTAAGAGATTAGGGATCATCTTACATCAACACGAATCAATATTTTTCTAGAACCATGGAAAGGTTATGTGGTGTATTGTTGTAAGAACCTAGATCATCATTTTGGGTATAGATCCTTATTTCGGGTTATTTTGAGGAAAAAGGATGAAATTAAAATTTTGTAAGTACAAGTTGTATACTTTTGAGTATGTGTCATGATCCCAATTATCGCGTACAACAGTTTACTGGCCATGTAATGGCCGAGTACATTGTCGTGTGGGTGACCTAGAAGGCCGCCAAAGAGGGGGTTGATTGAGACTAGTACATTACATGTACATTAAACAAAACAAACTGTGTACTTTTCATTTCTATTTGATGATTTAGAGAAGGGTTGTGTCTCATCTTCATAAAACATTTATTCCCCCTTCTATTTTTATAGGATAGTGGAAGAATTCCAAAGAACATTGGGCTCCTTCTGATAGTCTGTCTGAGTTCCGATTGAGATGCTGCTAGTTGTGTTGGATTCCCACCGTTGTGTTTTCTCTTTCCCTAGAGCCTCACATCCTGAATCCTCTTCTCTCATGGGTTATTCAAGGTGTAATAATATTAATCTTTTTTAGATCTAAATAATTCTATGCTAATTCAAGGGTCAACATTCAAGAGCTTTCATTTTACAACATCAAAAAATGTGGTTGGTGCCTTTTTTTGATTGTCTTTGGAATATATATTCTTAATGTGTCGAATACCCTTGTTAGAGGTATTGTGTGTTTTGGAATTTGAAACTATTTAATGCCAGCTATTGCGTGATTGTTTTATTAAGGGGTTTTTTCCAATGCATGAGATTATATACCCTTGTTATGGGATACCCCATGGGTGCATTCCCTTAATTATTTGTTTATTATCATTTGTCTTAGGTTACCTATGAGGCATAACGAGTTTTCATGCCCGTAATTATTTAGGATTTAAGTGATTGATTATAATAATTTCATGTGTTATTCTTGTGAATATTTTCCATGTATTATCTATATATTACATGTGCTACTTTGATATGATATTCAAGCTAATCTTCCAATGGACCATGAGAGCCTTGGACCAAGAAAACTATAGGGGTTTCTATGTTTAATAACACATGACTATGAGAGCCTTGGTGTAGATTTTGACCCAGGGGGTATTGACCACGACTTCTACCAAAAGGTACTTTATGATTATTTATACTATGTTGACTTAGGGGTGTTGATCGTGAGAGATACCAGCAGTTTGGGTATAAATTATTGATACTATGTTGTCCCAGGGGGTATTGACCGTGATAGATACTCGGAGGTCATGTATACACTATTGATTCTATGTAGACCTGGGGTATTGACTATGAGAGCTACCTAGTAGGTGGGTATCGTTACTCTTTTCTATGGGGTAACATGGAGGTTAGACAATGAGATCATTCCCATAGGGTCTGTTGTGGATGATTGAATGATTGTGACTAGTCTTCAAAGCCAGAGCACAATCTTGGACTCAGTATTACTTGGTTTCATAGATGGTATTTTGAGTTGCGTGTGGTTACTATTACATAAAGAGATATGTAGCTTAGTCAAGATCCTAGGATTCATTATTCAATGGTTTTAATAGTTAATAAATTAGTATTAATGTAATTGAATACTGTTGGATTGGTTACTTTTGAGTACTTCATAGTTTATTGCATCATTTATGCATATTTCTTGCTATATATATATATATATATATACTCATTGAATAGTAGGAATAGATCATTTGGTGGTTGCCTACTGGGGTTCGTCTCACACCATGTTCAGGTCATGCTTTGGGACCCAAAAAAATTATATGTTTGCAGGTATTGATAAGGGAAAGTGCCCTTCTTCATCATGTGCTTTACTGTTGTTGGATTTGGGGAGCATGGGGACAAGATGAGGCTTGTGAGGTAGTTGGAGTTGACAGATTTTTTATACGTTGATTTATTATTTTATTTACAGCATTGTGACTTGTTGAGATGCTTTCCTAGACGCATGTGACATGAATCATTTATATATGCCCCAATTGTTATATTACTAACAGTCTTCCGCTGATTACTATTGTTGTATGGTATTACTACTTCCTCGTTTTTTTATTATTTGATAATCCAATGTGAATACATTGTAAATGATGGAATATCTTAACCACTTCCATAACTTGGCCATTGCTACTAGTTGGAATCCTCTTGTGTTTGGGGAAATGCACTTGAGGTCATGTGACCAACCGGGTTTGGGGCACCATTGGCAGCACCAGGAATCAGGACGTTACAAAGTGGTATCAAAATATTTTCTTTTCTGATTTGTCATATTATTTGGAGCCAATATATTGGGATAGAAATAAATATTTAGTTAGTAATTAGTTGTTCCTGGGAGTAGCTAACTCGTGTTCATTGAAAACCTAATTAACCTTGAATATTTCAATTTTCTAGTTTTACAATTGTTACAGTTGATTTGATTTCACTGTTGGGGGATGCACTTGTTTTGTTCCATTATTATTGATATCATTGGGGTTTAATTTCAGTTTCAACAATATGTTATTAGGGTATTCCATCTCATACATCATATAGGCCCTTTCTAGAGATCACATGTAATGTATTCTTGTTATTCCATTAAGGATGAATTACTGATTACACGATGGTGTGATAGATATTATGCTAGAAATGCATGTTATTGTGATAGATGGCATGATATAATACCTAATATTTTTATATATTATTGTTATATATATAGTTTCATTTGTATGGATGCCAAACATTGGTCCCTGAGGTGTTATGGGCACTCTTGGATTGAAATTTGGTGGATCATGTTTGAACTTTAAAAGGATTTTTTCAAGTTTTGATGTGGAAAAGGATTCCAAGCATTGATTTGTGGAGAGTATGCGTAACATACCAAGTAAGTAATGAATAATAGATATTTTATCTATGTCTATTAATGAATTATATAATGTTTTAGAGGCTTAAAATGAAAATAAATCCAATCTTAAGCATGGAATGCACTAATATTTTTAAAAGATTGTTTTACTGCCTTTTAATGGAAAACCATTTTTAAATCTATCTTTTGACAATTTTATAAGCTATTTTTGTCAAAATAAACTTATTCTTTATGATTGGGACATCAAAATTTACTTTGTGTGAATTTTTTGTATTTTTCCGATAAAGTTCATTTTTTAATGAATAGTGAAAAATATTGCATTTTACATCAAAACTGCTTTTTCATCTAATTTAATTATATGGATAGATTATCTTTTTAATTGGTTTTAAAGTGAAATTAGAATATATTTTTACCATTTAATCCAATAGTGGTCATTGGAATTAATTTCACCTTGAAATTGGACTTAAACTAGTATCAATCTTTTGATACTTATTGTTTCATAAAAACATGCTATTTATTCTGACAGCGTGAATTAATTATTAAATTAATTAATGTAACTTATATGTTTTGAATTTTGTGAAATAGACATCATTTTTGAATTCGGAATATCAAATATAGCTTAGGGTGAAGTTTTGGTATTTTTCTGAAAAACTTCAATTTTTGAGGAATAGTGAAACCACTAAGTGGTAGTTAAAGATACTATTTTTTCATTAAATGAAACTTTTCCACCTCTGTGTTTTGAATTTCAAAAATCCGACAAACATGGTTTTCTTTAATAAGTAAAATGTGCTTCAATGGGATTAAAATAATTTTTTTTAATAGTGACTTTTATGTTTTTAATCGCGATTAGAGGTAATTAGTGTAATTTAAGGTAAGAATAGTGTTTTAATAATATAAAATGACCTAGACACATGTCCTAACCTTATTTTATGTGTCATTCCCGACCAAGAAAATCCATGGGTCAACTTGGGGACCCCATGGAGCCACATTGGATGGAAAATGAAATTAATATCTTTTAATTTAATGTTAAAGTACAAATGTCACAAACATGAGTTATTTTACTAAAACAAATTTTACATGGGGTTATACAAGTCATATTTTTTACTATAAATAGTCATTGGAAAGCTAAAAATATTTCCTACAACATAGTATTTTTTTATAATTTTTAGACATTAAATAAATTAAATTATTTATGACATCATGATGATGCATCGATTACCTCATTAATAATGGATTTAAAAAAAATGAAAAGATAATGTAAACTCTAAGACATAAACATGTCAAAAACATATTGGATGGGTATATTTCAAACCCTTATAACCTTATCCTAGAATTATATCAATGTGGGACCTTTTAAATCTGAAACTCATTTTAAAATAAAGTAACATTTTATACCTTTCCAAGAGTGCCCCTCCTCTCCTCTTATAAAAGGCCCCCACCTCTACCACCTTACCCACACTTCCAAAGCCTTTGGCCTGACAAAACCCTACCCATTTTGTCTCTCCACATCCCTATATAACTCTTAGAAGCCTCACTTTGAGAATAAGTCTTCACAAGGAGGCCTTTGAGCTCAAACCAAAGGGAGTTACCTGATTTTAAGGTAATGTCTTTACTTGAGTCCTTTTGTTTTATTTTGCTTCTCCAACCCCCTAAAATCTTTTTATTAATTTATTTTGTAACAAATCCAGTATCTTACAAATACTAGGATGTTTTAATAAGAAACATTCTATATACAATTACACACACCTACATCTAATGGCTAAAGAACATACCGTTTCCCTGGATGGTGAATTTCTGCCTCACGAAACGATGATTGTTCAACACTCATATAACACCTTCAAAGGTGGACATTAAGATGTAACTATATTTATATATGATATATAATATGTTTATGTTTTACTTAAGCTTATGAATTTTTCATTTATGGAAAACCTTTATGGTTTCCATTATGGGTAAACACGATATCTTCATTTTAGGAAGTGCCGACTACCGCCCCCTCAAAGTTATTTGATTCATTAATACCATATGTGGTACGTGTAAAGGAAAGATTTAATGATATTATATATGATACCATGCAGGAATTATAATAAAATTATGTATCATTATGTTTTAATTCCATTAAATTATGAGGTAGAAATGAAAGTAGCGTTCATGCGTACGTACGGATTACCGTCTCCATGAACGGTGCATTTCATTTCTTATCCCCAAATGTAATGTACTATTATAAGTACATATATATAATAGATATATATTATTTATGTTACATATAAATGATGAATATAATTCTGTAATTAAAATATACATATCTCTCATTTAGTTTCAATTCCATTAATATGACATAGAAATGAAAGTAGCGTTCATGCGTACGTACGGATTACCGTCTCCATGAACGGTGCATTTCATTTATTACCTCTAAACGTTATGTAATATTATAAATGCATGTATATACTGGATTTATATGATATATATGATATCTAAATCATGAGTATATCTCTGGATATAATGGATACATGAACAACTTGTAATAATAAAGAGTTTACTTTTGACTCAAGTACCAATGATCGTTAAAACGACTGTTAATAATTTAAATAATGACATAGTGTTCATGACATGGTAATAAGTGATATAAAAGGAATAATGAACTTGAAAAAGGTTCTTAAGTAAGTATAAATTAACTCAAGTTTATTATTCAGGAGGTTAAAGAACGATCGAGTCAAGTTGGACCCAAGGTATGGGACTTCGTCTCAATATCCTTTCATTGAGGCATATTTTGTTATATACACAGCCTTCTTTTATACGGTGTATAAACCCCTTTTACTTTTACGTTTATTCAAAAGGAATCTTTTTTATACAAATCATTTACTAAATGACAAAATGGAATGTTTTTGTTATATGTATGCGGTGACAATGACTTCTCCGCCACCGTGACCATTATTTGAGGTTCGGCTTCCTCTATAAGCCATACCTTCTTTTAAAAAAAAAACCATGTTTTACATTACTTTTATTTTGGTATTGAAAATGGTTTTCATAATGTTTTTATATCAATTTTTTGTATTGATATCTTGTGATTGAAATGTGAAAATGTTATGTTTCCTTTATGCATGTTTTATGTGATAAAATTATGTTGTGGTTCCTGGGCATTATTATGAAGACGGGTGGTTCCATGATAATATAAGGGCGGGTGAGCCCGATATAGCTCTCCAATGTATTGGGTAACATGAATGGGTTAAACGTTAAGGTTTCTCTGAAGATATTTAGGGAATATACTGTGATGGGTATTCCAAACATAACCAAGAGGGTTACTCCCTACGTAAGAATGTTATGAATGCCTCAAGATACCTTTATGTCTTATGATTTCTATGATTTATTCATGATTTTATGAGGTATGTTAAAGTTATTATGTTTTATTGGTAATGTATGATTTCATTCTTATGTATATATATACCCATGTTTACTTTCCATACTTTTTATAACCCTTACTGAGCTTTTTATGCTCATCCCAAGTTTTTGAAATGTTTTTCACAGGTCAAGGGAATGACACATGATATGATGATAGTGTCAAGGAAGTGTCAAGAAAGAATCCATGTTTTATTTTGAATATGTTTCTGTTGATGGGAAAAATGATTACTATCTTCTATGTAACCACTTTGTTTAAATGTGGAATGTAATTCATGTTTTATGATCTAATTCTCTAAAACTCTAAACCTGAAAAGATCCTCAATGTGTAATCTTGTAATAACTCAAGACTAAGTAAGGTTTAAGGATGGGGACTTATAATTGGTATCAGAGGTCGGTTTAGATCATTTTAGGAGTTAGAATTCTATTAAATTATTATACAAAAATATTTTGTTATGGAATGATTGAAATGATATAGCATTTAAAGATTACCATGTTGCTTCGCCTAATATATTTCTGTGTTAATAATGGTTTTTATAGAGGAAACATAACAGCTTTTTTGGGTAGGAATACAGAGGGAAATGGCCTTTCAAATCAGTATCCTTAGATGGTCAGCATCAGAACTATACATTTTGTTGCAGGGATGGCTCAGTTGACTCAGGTGGAAAATGTTGGATGTTTTCATTGGTGATATTTTGGTGTTTTCTAAAAGTAAAGAAGAGCATGAAATACATTTAAGGGTTATTTTTCAAACATTGAAAGGAAAGAAATTGTATTGGAAATTCATCAAGTGTGAGTTTTTGTTGCAACAAATTTCATTCCTTGGTTATATTGTTTCTAAAGATGGGATAACTGTTGATCCGGCAAAAACAAAGGTTGTTGATGAATTGCCAAGACCCACAAATGTAACTGAGATTCGTAGTTTCCTTGGTTTGGTAGGCTATTACCGAAGGTTTGTTAGAAATTTTTCATGGTTATCTAGTCCAATGTCTAAGCTAACTAGGAAGGGTGTTAAGTTTATCTGGACAAAATAATGTGATGATTCTTTTCCGGAATTGAAAAGAAGATTGGTGAATGCTCCAGTTTTGGCACTACCTTCCAGGAATGGTGAGTTTGTTATCTACATTGATGCTTCATTGAAAGTACATGGTTGCGTCCTAATGCAGAATGATCAGGTAATTGCTTATACTTCACGACAGTTGAAAACTCATGAGGTAAATTACCCTACACATTTATTGGAATTAACTACTGTTGTTTCTGCTTAAAAAATTTGGAGGAATCATTTTTATGGAGTAAAGTGTGAAATATATACTGATCACAAAAGTTTAAATCATATATTCACTCAGAAAGAATTGAACAGGAGACAGATGAGATGGATAGAATTAATCAAGGATTATGATTGTACAATTAATTACCATCCGGGAAAAGCAAATAAAGTGGTTGATGCTTTGAGTCGAAAAAGTAATGCTTCATTAACAATGTTGCATTTGGAACGTGATACTTTGGTTAAGGATTTGATGAAATTTGGCATAGAATTTGTTTGTGCAATAATTCCTTATGTTTTGTTTCAGGTATCAGTGAAATCTCCTCTATCAGACAGAATTAAGCAAGCACAGAAGCAAGACAGTGAGTTGCAGAAAAATGTAGAGTTGGTTCAGAAGGGTAAGTTGCCTGAATTCAACATTGATAATGATTGTGTTTTGAGATTTGGGAAGAGATTGTGTGTGTCTTGTGATTCGAGGTTGAAGAGAGAGTTGTTATGTGAAGCTCATAGTTCCCCGTTTTCAGTTCATCCAGGCAGTACTAAGATGTATAGAGATCTGCCAGAGTATTACTGGTGGGATGGAATGAAAAGGGATATTGCTGATTTTACTATGAAGTGTTTGACTTGTCAGCAGGTAAAAGCAGAGCGGAATGTACCAAAAGGAATGCTTCAGCCTTTACTCGTGCCAGAGTGTAAATGGGAAAATATATCCATGGACTTTGTTGTGGGATTGCAAAAGACACCTCGAGGTAATAATGCAATCTGGGTTATTGTTTATCGCTTGACTAAATCTTCCCATTTCATTGCTATACGAGATACTTTTTCCCTAGATCAACTTTCTCATTTGTATCTTAAAAAGATAGTCAGGTTACATGGATTTCCTCTCTCCATTGTATCTGACTGTGATACCAGGTTCACTTCTAACTTTTGGAAAGGCCTTCAGAAGTCGTTGGGTACTGAATTAAATTTTTGTACAGCTTTTCATCCTCAATCAGATGGGCAGTTAGAATGAAGAATTCAGACATTGGAGGATATGCTACGTGCTTGTTCGATGGATTATCAGGGAAGTTGGGACCAACAACTTTCTTTGGTTGAGATTTCTTATAATAACAGTTTTCATTCCAGTATACAAATGGAACCATTTGAGGCGTTATATGGGAAGCGGTGTCAAACTCCAGCTTTTTGGGATGAAGTGGGTGAAAGGAAGCTGATGGGACTAGAATTGGTAGAAGAGATGGCAGAAAAAGTTCATCTGATACAGAAACACATGAGAACAGCTCAGAGCAGGCAGAAGAGTTATGCGGACAATAGGAGGAAGGATCTCTTTTTTGAGGTAGGTGATCATGTTTTTCTCAAAGTATCACCATGGAAAAGTGTGATGCGATTTGGTAAGAAAGGAAAGCTGAGTCCAAGGTTCATTGGACCATATGAAATTCTGGAGAGAGTTGGATCAGTTGTATAACGAGTGGCTTTACCTCCGAGTTTATCTCAGGTACACAATGTTTTTCATGATTCGATGCAGAGAAAGTACATGCCAGATCCATCTCATGTTTTGAGTCCAGAGGTAGTTCAGATGGAAGAGAACCTATCTTATGAGGAACAACCGGTCCAGATTTTTGACCACAGGGAGCAAGTGTTACGGAATAAGGTGATTCGTCAGGTAAATGTTTTGTGGAAAACCCACATGATTAAAGAGGCAGCATGGGAATCTGAAAATGAGATGAGGGATAAATACCCCCACTTATTCGATAAGTAAATAAATTACGGGGACACAATTTTCTAAAGGGGGGAAGGATGTAACAGCCCAAGTAAGTAATGAATAATAGATATTTTTATCTATGTATATTAATGAATTAGATAGTGTTTTAGAGGCTTAAAATGAAAATAAATTCAATCTTATGCATGTAATACACTAATATTTTTAAAAGATTTTTTTACTGCCTTTTAATGGGAAACCATTTTTAAATATATATTTAGACAATTTTATAAGAAATTTTGGTCAAAATAAACTTATTCTTTATGATTGGGACATCAAAATTTACTTTGTGTGAATTTTTGGTATTTTTCCGATAAAGTTCATTTTTAATGAATAGTGAAAAATACTGCATTTTACATCAAAACTGATTTTTCATATAATTTAATTATATGGTTATATAATATTTTGAATTGGGTTTAAATTGAAATTAGAATATATTTTTACCATTTAATCCAATAGTGTTCGTTGGAATTAATTTCACCTTGAAATTTGACTTAAACTAGTGTCAATCTTTTGATACTTATTGTTTCATAAAAACACGCTATTTATTCTAACAGCGGGAATTAATTATTAAATTAATTAATGTAACTTATATGTCTTGAATTTTGTGAAATAGACATCATTTTTGAGTTCGGAATATCAAATATATCTTAGGGTGAGGTTTTGCTATTTTTCTGAAAAACATCAATTTTTGATGAATAGTGAAACCACTAAGTGGTAGTTAAAGAAACTGATTTTTCGTTTAAATGAAACATTTCCACCTCTGTGTTTTGAATTTCAAAAATCCGACATACATGGTTGTCATTAAGAAGTAAAATGTGGTTCAATGGGATTAAAATAGTTTTTTGGTAAATATTAACTTTTAAGTTTTTAATCGCGATTAGAGGTAATTAGTGTAATTTAAGGTAAGAATAATATTTTAATAATATAAAAGGACCTAGACACATGTCCTACCCTTATTGGATGTGTCATGGCCAACCAAGAAAATCCATGGGTCAACTTGGGGACCCCATGGAGCCACTTTGGAAGGAAAATGACATTAATATCTTTTAATTTAATGTTAAAGTAAAAATGTCACAAACATGAGTTATTTTACTAAAACAATTTTTACATGGGGTTATACAAGTCATATTTTTTACTATAATTATTCATTGGAAATCTGAAAATATTTCATACATAATAGTATTTTTTTATAATTTTTAAACATTAAATAAATGAAATTATTTATGACATCATGATGATGCATCGATTACCTCATTAATAAAGAATTTAAATAAAAAGAATATATAATGTAATCTCTAGGACCTACACATGTAAAAAACCTATTGGATGGGTATATTTCGAACCCTTATAACCTTATCATCGAATTATATAAATTTGGGACCTTTTAAATCAGACAACCATTTGAAAATAAAGTATCCTTTTATACCTTTCCAAGTGTGCCTCTCCTCTCCTATTATAAAAGGCCCCCAACTCTACCACCTTACCCACAATTCCAAAGCCTTTGGCTCGGCCACAACCTGCCCATTTTTTCTCTCCAAATCCCTCTATAACTTTTAGAAGCCTCACTTTGGGCATAAGTCTTCCCAAGGAAGCCTTTGAGCTCATACCAAAGGGAGTTACCCGATTTTAAGGTAATGTCTTCACTTGAGACCTTTTGTTTTATTTTTCTTCTCCAACCCCCTAAAATCTTTTTAATCATTTATTTTGTAACAACTAAAATATCTTCAATATACTAGTATGTTTTTATAAGAAATATTTGAGCTAAACTTACACACACCTTCATCTAATGGCTAAAGAACATATTGTTTCCCTGGATGGCGAATTTCTGCCTCACGAAACGATGATTGTTCAACACTCATATAACACATTCAAAGGTGGCCATTAAGATGTCACTATATTTACATATGATATATAATATGTTTATGTTTTACTTAAGCTTCTGTATTTTTCAATTATGGCATACCTTTATGGTTTCCATTATGGGTAAACAAGATATCTTCATTTTAGGAAGTGCGGACTACCACCCCCTCAAAGTGATTAGATTCGTTAATACCATATGTGGTACGTGTAATGGAAATATTTAATGATATTATATATGATACCATAATGGAATTATAATAATATTATGTATCATTATGTTTTAATTCCATTAAATTATGAGGTAGAAATAAAAGTAGCGTTCATGCGTACGTACGGCTTACCGTCTCCATGAAAGGTGCATTTCATTTCTTATCCCCAAATGCAATGTACTATTATAAGTACTTATATATAATGGATATATATGATTTATGTTACATCTAAATGATGAATATAATTCTGGAATTAAAATATACATATCCCTCATTTAGTTTTAATTACACTAATATGACATAGAAATTAAAGTAGCGTTCATGCGTACGTACGACTTACCGTCTCCATGAACAGTGCATTTCATTTCTTACCTCTAAAAGTTATGTAATATTATAAATGCATGTATATACTAGATATATATGATATATATGATATCTACATCATTAGTATAACTCTGGATACAGTGGATACATGAACAACTTGTAATTATAAAGAGTTTATTTTTGACTCAAGTACCAATGATCGTTAAAACGACCGTTAATAACTTAAATAATTACATAGTGTTAATGACATGGTAATAAGTGATATAAAAGGAATAATGAACTTGAACAAGGTTCTTATGTAAGAAGAAATTAACTCAAGTTTATTATTTAGGAGGTTAAAGAATGATCGAGTCAAGTCGGACCCGAGGTATGGGACTTCATCTCAATCTCCTTTCATTGAGGCATATTTTGTTTTATACAAAACCTTCTTTTATACGGTGTATAAACCCCTTTTACTTTTATGTTTATTCAAAAGGAATCTTTTTTATACAAAGCATTTACTAAACGACAAACGGGAATGTTTTTGTCGTACGTATTCGGCGACAACGACTTCTCCGCCGCCATGACCATTATTTGAGTTTCGGCTTCCTCTATAAGCCATACCTTCTTTTTAAAAGAAAAATAAATACCATGTTTTACTTTTCTTTTATTTTGGTATTGAAAATGGTTTTAATAATGTTTTTATATCAATGTTCTGTATTTATATCTTGTGATTGAAAGGTGGAAATGTTATGTTTCCTTTATGCATGTTTTATGTGATACGATTATGTTGTGGTTCTTGGTCATTATTATGAAGATGGGTGGTTCCATGATAATCTAAGGGCGGGTGAGCCCGATATAGCTCTCCAATGCATTGGGTAACGCGAAGGGGTTAAACGTTATGGTTTCTCAGAAGAGATTTAGGGAATATACTATGATGGGTATTCCAAACATAACCAAGAGGGTTACTCCCTACGTAATAATGTTATGAATGCCTCAAGTTACCTTTATGTCTTATGATTTCTATGATTTATTCATGATTTTATGAGGTCTGTTAATGTTCTTATGTTTTATGGGTAATGTATGATTTCATAACCCTTACTTAGCTTTTTATGCTCATCCCAAGTTTTTGAAATGTTTTTCACAGGTCAAGGGAAAGGTACATGATATGATGATAGTGTCAAGGAAGTGTCAAGAAAGAATCCATGTTTTATTTTGAATATGTTTCCGTTGATGGGAAAAATGAATACTATCTTTTATGTAACCACTTTGTTTAAATGTGGAATGTAATGCATGTTTTATGATCTAATTCCCTAAAACTCTAAACCTGAAAAGATCCTCAATGTGTAATCTTGTAATAACTCATGATTAAGTAAGGTTTAAGGATGGGGCCTTATAGTATGGGCTGCCACGTGACATGATTTGTCATTCCTGGGACAAAATTTTATTTTTTTAATGGTTTTAGAGGAGTTTTAGAGGCCTACTGTCCGAAATCCCAGACAACATGGCATGTGATGTTATGAACACACGACCTATGTTATTCAGTTCTAGAAGAACTGACTTTTCTTAGGTAAATGCCCTGTATTGGGAGTACACTCCGTGCAGTGCATGACCGTGTGACTGACTGTGTGAGTAGGGACTCGGGTTGGGAAATGTTGTTAGTACATGCCATGTCAAGATTGTACACACTGTGTTATAAAGAACCGTGTATCTGGCCATGTGACTAATGAAAAGGGTCGATGATTCTTAGGTTATACACAAAGCGTATTATTTTTTCATGTCTTGTAGAGTCTAATATGTATCTGAACATGTGACCAATGACGTAGGTAGATGGAACTTGACTAGTACCCACTATGTCTAGGGTGAACGCACCGTGTAGTGTTAACCAGAAGATAACTGTGTAGTTCTAGCTGTGTAGGAGTACATGGAAAGGAGGGAAGACTCAAGTAAACACTATGTCTTATGAGGAACATGCCTTATGTATGGGTGTTACACAAATAGATTATGTAGAGGTACACTCCATGTTATAAAATTAAGGGAACACTCTATGTAGAGGTTATACACATCTTGTAACCCTGTTTTGAAGAACATGATTGATTTCATTCTCCTTTCCATTCTTCCACGTCATAGTTGTTGTCCGTAATAATCATGAACTAAGGTGTGTGCTTGACCTTCAAGATTCATTCCACCAGGACATCCTCTGGTTGTACGCTAGGTATTGGGAAATGATCACACTCCGAAGATGGTAGATCAGGGACTACCAGTTGATACTCACATCATGCCCATCTTGGCACCAGATGTGATATTGGACACAGGTGCTGATGCATACTTCCGTGAATTCATTATAAGGATGATGCATACCTTTTAGGGAGTGCCACATCTTGCCCCGACAATAGAAGAGTTGATGCAGGTGTTCTGGAAGCAACATCCTCCCACCTTTTATGGGATGGAGCACCACAGGCTACAGAGTCATTGTTTAAGGCCATGCTTTCTATCCATGATCATCTGGAGATGCCTTTGGAGATGAGGGTGTAGTTCACAATCTAAATGCTACATGATTCCTCCAAGAGATGGTGGGATGTGGTGTTATAGGAGTGACATCATCAAGATATTACTTGGGAAGAGTTTCAAAGGACCTTATATGACTACATCTACACCAAGACATTGAGGGAAGATTTATCCCCCGAGTTCATGCATTTGGAGAAGGGAACTCTTTTAGTGATTGATCACTCTTCTCATTATATAGAGCTTCAATGCTTCACACATATTCTGGAAGGTGACAAGTTATCTTTGGCTAGGTAGTTTAACGATGTTCACAGGTATGACATCTGATCTTAGGTGAATGTATTTAGGATTACTTCAGTGGCTGCTATATTGAATCAAGAATTGATTACTGAGCGCAATATGAGGGAGTTGGGAGCTACATGCTAGGGTTGTTCAGCATCTAGGCCAGGTAATCCTTCATTTGATAGCAGGAATCACAACAAGGATCATATTCATGGTGATTCTAATAATAGGGATGTATCTAAAGGTATCCAGGTGAGGTGCTACCAGTGCGGGACGATTGGGTACATGATACCTCAGTGCCTGAGAGGCTCTGTAAAGTGCCGATATTGGTGCAAGATGGTCCATCTACTATTTTTTTTCTGGGGTTTTTAACTAGAAGTTAGTGATAAGGGTTTAGTTATGACTCTGCATTCAAGATCAGGACCACCAATTTCTCCTCAGTTAGGGAACTAGAGTTACTCAGGCAATTCAGACAAAGGAGGTGGTCATGGTCGTGGTTGTCAGGCTCCTAGTTTTTAGCGACAACACGGTGGATCATCTCAGGTTAATTTGTCAGGGTCGTAGATCCATGGTGCTGGTTAGACTTTGGTAGTAGAGAAAACCATGTAAAAGTAGTATCCCAGACCCTCTATCATTATTGGTATGATTCTTGTTTCCTCAATTTTAGATCCTTCTCTTTTCGATACAGCGGATTCCCATAGTTTCATATATATTACTGATTTGAAGAGACATAAAATCTTTATCATTACTTATGAGGATCCTATGATTATTGAACCTCCATTGGGGATTAGGAAATCTAGTGTACATCAGTAAATGGTGTTCCCTCTTGAGGATTGTGGGTGTCACTTCTTATGGGTCTTCTATGTCTTAGAGATGACAAGCATTGATGTTATTTACGAAATGGACGAGTTAGTCTCTTTTCTGGACTTGGTTGATTTCTATCGCCACAGGGTGAGTTCCACATCACTATATATTGGGTCATTTCTATATAAGGGAGAATGGGATATCTAGGAGAGCAGAGATAGACCCAAGAATCATGGGCTGGGAAGAATTTCATCTCATATTTCTAGTTTATATCTGGATGACCAGTGGACTTCATATATGTATGCTCCTCTAATGGTGTATCATTTTAGATATGTCTTTACAGATTAATTTTCAAAGTCACCTCCAGAGTGAGAGGTAGATTTATCTATTGATCTTGTCACAAGAGTGGCATCGGTGTCCATTCCCCCTTATATGATGGCTACACCAGGGTTACAGGAGATCAAGAAATAGATAGAGGAGTTGTAGGAAAAAGGATTCATCTGACCCAGTACTTCCCCTTGGAGTTATCCTATCCTATTGTGAAGAATTAATATGGTACCATTGGACATTTTGTGTATTATCAGAAGATAAACTAGTTGACTCTCTAGAAATTTTATCCCTTGGTGAGGATTTATGATATATTTGATCCACATCGGGGAGCTCGGGTGTTCTCAAAGATTGACCTGAGATTTGGTTATCATCATTTGTGCATTATGCCATCATTTATACCTCTTATAGTCTTTCAAATTATGTATGGTCTATACGAGTATTTGGTTATTCTATTAGGTCTCACGAAAATGCTGGCAGTTTTCGTGGCACTGATGAACCGAGTGTTCTATTCTTACTTGTATTCTTTTGTGGTAGCCTTTGTGGACGAAATCATGGGGTACTCAAGCACACGACATGACCAAGCCATCTATCTTGAGATTATATTCCGTAAACTGAGAGAGAACCAATTATATACTAAGATCTCAAAATAAACTTTTAGATGGACCAGATTAACTTTTTGGGTCATGTTATCTTAGAGATAAGAGTGCCATTATACTGCCAAAAAAGTGATAGATGTAGTTTCCTAGGAGCTGTCGAAGAACGTCTTTGAGGTATAGAGTTTTCTAGGGTTGGTTGGTTTCTAACGGTTATTTGTTCAGGACATTATAGACATAGAAGGGCCATTGACAAGCCTGACTAGGAAGGGTACAAAGTACTTTTGGATAGATTCTTGGAATTCAGCCTCTTAGGAGATGAAAGGGAGATTGACTTTAGCACCGATACTAATTTTTCCATAGTCAAGACGAGTTACAGTATTTACCGTGATGTGTCAATTATCAGACTGGGAGCAGTGCTTATGCATGGGGATGGATTTGTTACGTATAGGTCTTGGTATTTGAGACCACATGATAGGAATTACCTGAACCAAAATCTTGATTAAGCTATAGTTGTGCATAATTTACGATGTTGGAGACATTATCTTTTGGTAGGGAATTTTTCTATATTAACTTACCATAAAAGTCTCATGTATATATTTACATAGTGTGATATGAATTTTTGGTAGTGAAGGTGTGTTTAGTACCTTCAGTCATTTGACTTTGAGCTTGCCTACACACCTGGTAAAGCCAACGTAGTCGCTGGAGAGTTGAGTAGGAGGACTCAGATACATGCAGTTTAAGAGGCCAGTAATGAGTGGAGCTTATGGATCTGTTATCTGAGATTCATTTGGAGGTGCATAGTAGATAGGGTTAGACATTTATTTCTTATATAACTGTTACCTCTAATCTACTGGATTGAGTGAAAATGTGGTAGCTATCAGATTATGAAGGCCACGTCCTACCGTATAGTGTGTCGGGATAGGACCATACTCTTAGGTGGACCATAGGTGATGATGAGGTCTTGTGTTTTCATGGACACTTTTTGGTGTCATAAGAAATATGTGAGTATTTGGTGCAAAATTTTTATTCCTCGGTCTAGGAAGTTCATCCCAGTGTCACCGAGAAATATTGAGATCTACACCGTCAGTATTTGTGGCAAGGTATGAAGAGAGATGTAACAAGTTTGGTTATGATATTTTCCACCTGTTAGCAGGTGAAGGTAGAGCATCAGCAACTAACAGGACTTTAATTGTAGTTACTCATTCCCGATTGAAAGTGAAATGATGTCGTAATAGATTTTGTGACTAGTTTACAAGGTTTCCTTGAGGAACTGATGTGGTTTGGGTTGTTGTTTACATACTCACGAATGATTCACATTTCTTACCGATTAAGTAAACATTCAGTGTTGAAAAGCTTGTAAGGTTGTACATCCAAGAGATTGTATATTTTCTTGGGGTTCTACACTCTATTGTTATAGACAGGGATGCCCAGTTTACTTCTCTTGTCTCGCAAGGACTATAGAGGGATTTGTGTACATAGGTACATCTGAGTATAGCTTACCGTACTTAGACAAATGGTCAGTCCAAGCACATGATTAAGGTGTTGTAGGACATTATTCAAGCCTAAATCTTTTATTTTGGGGGTTCTTGGGAGAGACAAATACCCCTAGTGAACTTTTCTTATAATAATAGTTTTTAGGCGATGACTCGGATGGAAACATATGAGGCTTTGTATGGTAGGTCATATTGATCACCCCCATATTGGCTGGAGGTAGTAGATGCATGTATGCTGGGACCTCTCTTTTTCTAAGAGACAACTGAGTAGGTGGTGTAGATTTAGAAGAGGATGTATATTGTATAGTCTCAATAGAAATCTTATGCTGGTCGATAGAGAAAAACTTTGGATTTTGTAGTTGGAGATCAGGTTTTCTTATGTGTCACACCGATGTTGGACATAGGATGATTGGGAGATAGGGGAATCTTATACCAAGATACATCATGCCATTTGAGGATTTGGAGAGAGTTAGTGAAGTTACTTATCAGTTTCAGTTACCTTATAGGTACCGATATATGCACGATGTATTTTATGCTCCCCAACTTTGACGTTACTTTTCAAACCCATATCACATTTTTCAACCCCAGTAGGTTGAGTTGGAGGTGGATCCATCGTTTTAGGATCACCTTATTCTGATGGTGGATCATAGGATGAAGGTTCTCTGTTTCTAGTTTGTTCCTCATGTATGGGTGCTATGGAAGAATGTGTGAGTATAGGGAGAGACTTTGGAGACGAAGGCTGACATATGATCAAAGTGGCCATAGTTGTTTGAAGTTTCTTCTTCACCACCCTTGGAAGAGAAATTCTGGGATGAATTGATTTTAGGGGGAATTTTGTATGAACCTATATCTTCATTTCAGGTATGGATCTTTATTTCGGGTTGTTTTTAGGAAAAGGGATGGAATGGATATTTTTTAAGTACATGATGTATACTCTTGAGTACACGCCATGTACCTGGTTTCTGTGTAAAACTGTGTACTGGACATGTAATGGCTGAGTACATGGCAGTGTAAGTGACTTGATAGACAACCTAAAGACATGGATGGTTGAAGCTAGTACACAACTTTTACATCAAATGAACATGCAATGTACTTTTCTTTTTATTTGAAGAGTTGGAGCGGGGTTGAGTATCATCTCTAGAAAACACTTCTTCCCCCATCATTTTGTACAAGAGACTGACATAATTCCAAAGATCTTTGAGCTCCTCCCTGTTCTCCATATGAGTTCTGATTGAGACGCCTCTAGCTTCGTTGGATTCCCGCCGGTGAGTTATATCTTTACCTAGAGCCACTATTTCTGATTCCTCTTTGCTCGTTTGTTATTCAATGTTGAAATATTTTAACCTTTTTATAGATCTATATTATTCTAGTCCAATTAAAGGTATTAAGTTCAAGTGTGTTCATTGTAAAACATCAATGTAGTTGTTTTCTTCATTTATTTTATTTTCATTGGATTATATATGCTTAATTTTCCAAATAACCATGTTAGGGGTATTGCGTGTTTTGGAATTTCACCCTGTTAAATGTCTTCTATCATTTGATTATTTTATTAAGGGTTGTATCCTATGCTTGAGTTGTATACCCTTGTTATAGGACACCGCATGGGTGTGTTCCATTGAATAGTTTTTATGACCATTTGACCTAGGTTTCCTATGAGGCATACCTTGTTTCCATGCCTTGAATTGTTTAGGATGGATTTGATGGATTATATGAATTTCATATGTTATGATTTTGAATGTTATCCTTGTTGTAGTTATAGATTACATGTGATTATTTTATTTGATATGTGTGATGGTCTTCCAATGCACCATGAGAGCCTTGGACTAGGAAAACTGTGGGGGTATCCGCATTTATTTACACAGGACCGTGAGAGCCTTGGTGTATATTTTGACCTAGGGGATATTGACTGTAAGAGCTTCCAAAAGGTCATTTATGAATATTTATACTATGTTGATGTAGGGGGAATTGATCGTGAGAGATTCCAAAAGGTCGTGTATAAGTTATTGATAATATGTTTTCCTCAGGGGTATTGACTGTCAGAGCTACCCAGAGGTCAGGTATAAATTATTGTTTCTATGTAGAATAGGGCTATTGACCATGATGGCTACCAAGGATGTCATTATCATTACTCTATTCTTTGCGGTACCATGGAGGATATATCATGGGAGATTTCCCAGTAGTTCATTTGTGGATGATTGAATAATTTTGATGAGTCTGCTAAGCCAAATAACAATCTTGGACTCAGTCTTACTTGGTTGTTTAGATGGTCTTCTGAGATGTTTGTTGCTACTATTGCAGAGAGGGATACAAAGTTTAGGATAGATCCTGTGATTCATTATTGACCAATTTGAATAATTAATAAATGAAAATGAATGTAATTGAAAACTATAGGATTCGTTACTTTTGAGTACATCCTAGTTTATTGCTTCATTTATGCATATTACCTGCAATATATATATTCATTGACGTTTATGCATAAAGATTTCAGTGGTTACCTACTTGGATTCATCTCACACCCTATTTGGGTCATACTTCTGGACCCAAACTGATTATATGCTTACAGATATAGATAAGTGAAATCACCCATCTTCATCAGGTACTTGATTGTTATTGGAGCTAGAGAGTATGGGACCAAGCTGAGGCTTGCGATGCTGTTGATGTTTACTTATTTTTTGTACTTTGGTATCAATATTGTATTTATAACATTTTGACTTGTTTGGATTCTTTCATAGAAATATGTGACGTGCAAAATTTATATATTCTCCAATTGTAATATTATTATAAGTATTCCACTGTTTACTTGTGTTGTATGGTATTACTGCTTTCACTATTTTTTATTATTTGTTATTTCATTTTGAAAACTCTTCCAATGAGGTCATAGTTTCCCCACTATCAGAAATCGGCCCTCAATGCTATTCGGTAGCCTCTGGAGTTTGAGGAAATGTGCTTGAGGTCATGTGACCAACCATGTTTGGGGCACCTTCAGGAGGCACCCAGAATCAGGACGTTACAATTGTGATGAAATAGGATAATGATTTGGGTGTGTTCTCATATTAGGGGATCATGTAATTTCATATGGATCACGAAAGTTGAGGTTACGTGATAGAAACTACCCAACACATGATTTGGAGTTGGTGGAAGTTGTCCATGCTTTGAAGACATGGTATCACTATATCTTCATAGAAACATTCACAGTGTATATAAACGAGAGGATCTTGAAGCATATTTTCTCACATAGAGATTTTAATATATGGAAAAGAATATGGATGGAGTATTTCAAGATTTTCGAATTTTACTTTATGTACACACCAGGTAATGGAAATTTGGTGGAAGATGCATTGTGTTGATATTCATACACTCGGGTGGTGAGACAAGCATCAGATTTGTGGAATTTGATGTCAGTTATAGCTGACTTATGGTTGGAATATGATTAATGGGGTGTGGTAGATGTTTTATTTATAGTCGCATTGTTTCATGACATAGTTGGGATAGAAAAATAGGTACATATGTTCAATTCATAGGGTGCTTCAATGTTGTCAAAACTCAATTACACAGAGACCATTGAAGGTTGGAAACTATATGAGAGTTCAGTGTTGTCATTTTTGAATAAGATGATTATACTGGTGTCTTTTCATGAATAACTTTTTAGGGATTACATTCATTTTTAATGGGTTCTATATCATTGAATTCAGAAAATTTACAATGTCCTGAAAGCATAGTTTTGTGGGACGGTATGAATACGAATGGGGCTGTGTTTGTTTATAGATGCTTGACTTGTCAGCATGTCCTGGAAGAACATCTATGACCAATGGGTATATTGCAGTCTTTACCAATCCTAGTGTGGAAGTGGAAACTTATAGTGATGGATTATGTAACAGGCCTCCCAAGAACAGTCAGGAAGTACGATTCAATTTGGGTGATAGTTGATCATCTCACAATCTTTTCTCATATCGTACCTATTTTTGAATCTCATATGGTCACCAATCAATCCAAAATCTATATTTGTGAGGTTGTAAAGAGGCATGATGTACCACTTCCAATTGTATCATATAGAGATCCAAGTATTACTTTTTTTCAAATCCTTGCAGTAATACATTGGGACTCAGTTTACTGTGAGCATGACATATCATCTTCATAGGGATGTGTAATATGAGAGAACGATACAAACCTTGGATGATATGTTGAGGGCTTGTGTGATAGAGTTTATTGGATTATGGGAGGATCACATTACTTTAGTTTATTTATATTATAATAACAATTATCATTACAGTATACATATGGCCTCATTTGAGGAATTATATGGGCGTCTATGTCATTCTCCACTTTATGGGATGGAAAAAGGTGAAACATCATTTATTGGGATGAACCTTATCCAAGAGAAACCAGAGAAGATTACGTTGATCAGGAAGAGAATGGAAACAACTCAGAGTCATTATAAATCATATATGTACCATATTTGGAGACCATTTTCTTTCATGGTGGTTGATCATATGTTTTTTTGAATATCTCTGAGGTTGGGACATTGTTCTTTTAGGAATTTGGGGAAGTTATCTTAAAGGTATTTTGGGCCCTTTGATATAAATGAGAGAGTTATAAAGGTGGGATATAGGTTTAAATTTACACCATGGTTTAGTGTGGAGCGCAATGTGTTTAATGTTTCATAGTTGAAAGAGTATGAGCCGGATCGTGACCATCTGATTCATTGGGATCATGTTGAGTTATAGCTGGATGCATTGTGGGTACACGTTCCAGTTCAAATTGTGGATAGGAATGGGAAAGTATTGTGTGGGAAAATAAATAGTTTAGTTTGGGTTTTATGGAAACATGATTATAATCAATAGGAAAGTTGGGAACATGAAAAATAAATGGTTGCGAAATATCCCAAGCTCTTTTATAAAATTATAGTTTTCTACTTTTCAATGACATAAATTCCAATGGTGGGGAGAATGTTGTACACCCAGTTAGATCTATGTGACCCTTTTTAGGTAATTTTATGTATTTGAAGTGGTTCAAAATTGTTTAGGAGAGTCTTAATGGGATTTAAGAATATTTAGAATATTTTATAAGGGTGTTTAGTTTGAGCACAGTTTGTGGAAATTTTGAAACATACCCAAATAAACATGCACGGTGAGATAGGGGAAAAGGGATGTCATAGGGTTAAGGTGATTAGTTTTTAAAACCATGATTCCACCCAGGTCAGTAATACATCTTGAGGATGTGACATTATTCAGGTTCAGCACATGGTTTGTCTAACCATGTAGGCCACCCATGTGTGACACCCTCTTATCCTAGTAGCAGGTGCACAATTAGCTCATAGTTTTCCTAACCATGTGATCTAACCATGCATGGTTTTAAAGAGAAGTTTTTGAAAATGAGGGGGGCTTGGTAATTTTCTTAAACACACCATTTCTTCTCGTATACAAACACAACTTAGTATTTCCTATTCTCATGGGTTAGGTCACCTCTCCTACTCATTTTGGAACAAAATATAGGGTTTTTTGGTGTTTTAAAGGTGATTATCTTCTGGTAAGTCCCTTATCATGGTGTTTTCCTAGTTTTACATAGATATCATATCCTTTATCTCTTAGTTTTTCATATATAATTATATTTAATGTATATGTTGGGTTTGTGTTGCTTATGATGGTGAGTTTTAGGATTTTTTATGTTAGTAAAATGGATTTAAGGAGGTTTTTTGAAGTTTTCACCTAGATTTTGGGTGCGATTGTGCACAGGCCCTTTGCACCAAAACCCTAAGGTGGGTGGATTCTCTCTCTACTCCATTTTCATATAATTTTAAGGATTTAATTTTAAAAAAATATTTTCTTTAAATTGATAGTTCTTCTTATGTGAAAAGCTTCTTGGGAACTCATTGGGTGATGTTCTGTGGATTTCGAGAAAAATGGGTCATTATAGTGTAATGTTCTTGATGTTGGACTTCAAAATAATAGTTTCAAAATAATTGGCATGGTTGATTTATGTGAAATGGTTTAAAAAAAGAGTTTTAATAAAATTAATTGTTTTATTGAAATGATGTTTGGAATGGATGTGGTTTAAGGGTGTTTTTAATAAATATTAATTTTATTGACATGGTTGTGTCTTGTGTTGGAATTATTGATTAGATTAAGGTATTGTTTGGCATAAAAACTATGGTGTGGCTTTGGTTTGTACATGTGTTGATTAATTTGATTTTGGAAAATGTGATTATCATGGTTGCTTGATTTAGCGGTTAGGAAATGGTTTGATGGGATAGAACATGGTCGTGACGTACCACTATAAAAAGTTGATGGGTTACAGACGTAAAGTTCCACCACAAATGAACATCGATATCATGTGGTCGGTTTGTGGATATAGTTGTGTTACGCTTGTTTCCACACAAGATGAATTTGGTATGCTAATATGTGTTTTGAAATGGTTAATGATGGGTTCTGTTTCTTTCTTTTGTATTATGTTGATTTTGGTAAAATGGTACAGTAAGGGTGTGTTTGGGTTTTTGAAATTTATTACCTTATTCATGGATTTATATACATTATTCTAACCTTTTTTATCCTAGTGGCGTGTGTATGGAAATCATTTGTGGATAACACACTGAGTATTATTACTCACCCTGTTCTTTGGCACTTGGTTGCTTTTGCAGATATTGTATTATGAGACATTGGTAAAGGCAAGGCATCTCACTTATTGAGTGGTGCACTCTGATTCTAGAATGGTCTTGTGGTATTTTTATCCGTGATATTGGTTTGGAGATAAATATAAATTTAGTATAATATTTAGGTTTATTGTTTAGTATTATTCTTAGTAATACAATTCTGGATTATTTTTGTTTGTTTTTCTTGGCTTTTGGGGTATTTTTGTATTGTGTAACCTTCTTGACATGCATCATGTAGTGGTTTTGATTAACGTCAGTTTGGTTGGTTACTTTCATCTTAAGGTAAAATCAATCCCCAATAGAACTTGAGTCAATCAGCATTTATTTCCGGCCTTTGTCACCTTGGGAATGTTGTTTATAGTCAAGTATAATTACATCACCTTCTCAATTGAATGAGAAGTTGAAGGGAATTAAAATTTCCTTACAAATTAAACTTTTCACCATTAATTACAATTATCTGTTTATTTTTATCTTCATTAAAACTAAAATGTGTTTTATTAATATAAAAATAGTTTTTAGAAGACACTCTTCCAACTAAGTTCAAAGACTCCAGTATAGATAAAAAATCATTAATTTTGTTATCTTTCATAACACAGAGATTTCTAGTTTATCAGATTTATATGATAATACCTAAATAGTTTTAGATAATACATCTTTTTTAAGATTTAAAATCAAATAATTTATTTCAGTACTTATGATTTTTTTAATATCTAATTGTTCTTCTAGTATAGAAGAATACACATTAATTTCCTAAAAACATAAATTTCATATTTAGAAATTGATTATATCTATTTAGTTAAATCTATGAGCGCAATATTTACTTTTTAGTTCAAATGTTCAACTTGTTTTTTAGAATTAAATCAACTCTAGGATCCTCAAAATCACTCTATATAGATTTTTAACCCTTTATTCCTTTTTTCTTGTAATATTATTTTCTATAAAACATATTTTTTATTTTAGTTGTGGATAATCTGGCCTAATATGTCCCATATTCTTTCATTCATAGAATCTACGCTATTTATTTATCATCCATCATTAATTTTTCTTCTATTCCCTTTTAAATATTTTTGAACCTTAAATAAATATTTAAATGTTCATTTATGGAATCTAGTGTACTATAATCCTCACTTTTCAAGTTATAATATTCTTCATGTGACATTATCTCATCATTCTAAGTATTAAATACAAGAGAAGTATTTTTGTGTTTTAAATAGATTATTATATTCACCTACTTCATAAATATATGTTTCATATGTCATGAGTGTTAAAATAAATTTATATATTTTAATATTTTAAATATGTTTGGATTTTTTAATAGTAGAATCTATTACACTCAATTTAGTAGGTAGAATTAAATGAATTTTGAATTATTGATCTGATTATAAAAAAGTATCACAATGAGAAACAGATTTTATCTTTCATTCATTTGTGTACTAATTTATCCACCAAACATCCTGAATTTATCAAATTTATTATTTATAATGTTATACCACATTTTGTTTACATTATTATTCCATTCATATGAAACAAAAATAATCTCACTCTTGAAAGGAGAAATATCCCATTTTTAATAACGTCTGAATCATTATAACAAGTATTTGTAAATATTTATCTTAAAATAACCAACGCATAGAAAAATATCAATATTTTTTTAATATGTATTGTATTCTCACAAGATATGTAATATAATCCTTTACTTTCATTGGTATGTTACATACTATCATTTTTTCTATTTCAAAACATATGGTATTTATTAATATAGATAAATTCATAATATATTTGACTTCAAAAAAAATCTAAAATACTCTTAATATTCTTTTAATATTTCTCCTTTAAAAATAATATTCTTTATCCATATCACATACATACATAAAATATTGATACCTTATAGATACTTCACATTTGATGTAATATGTAAAAGTAAATTCATCAATTTCCAAAAAATCATAGGCTCAATCATACAATACTTAAAAGTAACATTCAATATTCATTTTAATTCTTGAAGAGAACGTTCCAGCTAAATTTTATACATAAGGGTAATATACTTAGTAACTTTTCTTGAATTATTCTGTAATTATATAATTTCCTCATAATTTTAGGGAACTATTCAAGATATTATTTGTAAAATATAAATTTTGAGAAACAAAATAATAGCTTACATGATATTATTACATAGTAGAATAATATATTAATAGTAGTTAATATATCTAAAAACTATGAATAATAGATAATGAAAAATATTAGTAAATATTAGAAGTCTACAAAATTTAATGTATGGTGATAAATTATTTCAAAATAGTGAATAACGTACAATATATGTGAATAATAAAATAATGAGAATATGTATAAATAAATAAATAATAGATGTACATATAGTCAAGATATATATTATTATTATAAGATATGAATATCAAATATCAATTAAAATTATACCTTAGTAGTTAATAGTAATGAGTAGTGAATAACATAAATATTTTCTACTTCATTAAATATAATATTAAAACATCCATACAGATAAAGTAAAAAAGAAATGAAAATTTGAAAGAGAATAAGAAATTATCAAATAAAAATCAATGTAAAAAAGTGTAAAATAATACTTATCATATTTATAAGATCATGAATCATTTTTAAATTACTCAATTTAGGATAAAATATTACACATGAACCTCTATAAAAAAATTCGATCATTTATTTCTTGGTGTTTCACCTTGATTTCGATACTATAGTTTGTAAAGGATAAAAAATATTCATCCTTTATATTTGGTTACTTTTTCGTCTCTATAATGGATTAGATATTTTTCTAATAATTCGACTATACTAATGCAGTTTAGTATCATTTATAATGTACTTAATGCCCCTCAATTGATGAAGTATGACTTAGACCTATTTCATTTGATTGATTGCGAATATGTTGGGTTAATGGAAGATGCATCATTAATTGAAAAGATATTTTTTATTATATACATTCATAAAAATAAATATTATTGAAAAATTATTGCATTGGATAGGTATTATGGAAGGACCACTGAGTTCAAGAAGAGTTTTGGAAATGAGAATAGAAAAATGTTTTCTTGATTGTCATAGATGTTGACTACATGTATACAACAACACTTTTTAGGGATTATAACTTTAATAGTGAGTATTTTTAACAAATAAGTGTTTGTTTGGTTAGTTCTCATTTTTTTGGGTATTTTTAGATTATAATTTAATAAATATTTCATGTATATTGGTGTTTTAAAAATAAAATGGTTGAAATTTTTTATTTTGATAATTATTTTTAGTTTAGTGGTATAATTGTTTAGATATTGAGAACTTAATGTGGTTGAATAAGAATATGATGTATCAATAAAAAGAAATATATACATCAGACACCAATTAAATCATAATAGGGATCTATCTTTATGTTTATGGCCCTAATAAATATGGGGGTGTTCACCTGGTATCCATGTAGGCTTTCCCATTTATTATTTAAAAAATTAAATTTTTAACTAGTTACTAATTGTAATTTCTTATATTTATTATTATTTTCCTATTTAATTAGTCAAATTATAAATAACGGTTCCCATATTCTATCATTGTTATTATTATTCATTTGGATCTAAAGTTATCGACTCTTGATAGATTAATGTTTTATCGAGTGTATTAAAATCTTGAGACAAAACTAAATATAAGAGAATATGGTTTTGAGTGTTTCAGATTTGTTTATAAATTATTGACATTATTTACATATTTATAGATAGTTTGGGGATTTCTCATATTTTCTATTAATATCATGGAATTAGACTTTATCATTATAAACTAATCCTGGATTTTAGGTTATATATGTGACATTAGACCAATAATCATATTTAATTTAATTTTTATTATCAATTATGTTAATAGAATGTGTTAATTTTTCTTAGGCATTGATTTTTTTTTGAGAAATAGTTCCTTTTATATGAAATTAATTATCATGAATTCATATAATTAAAATGATCATTTGATCTAATAAAAACTACATGTTTAATATGTTAAAATATAAAGAGGAAATTGTGTTCATGTTTGATGTGGAGATTTATGTTTTAGTTTTTTAGTTAACGAATGAATGATTTTAAATAGTGATTCAAATGATAGAATAAGTGTAATTGTTTTTAATGATTGTGTTAGGTTGATATATAATTTAAAGTAACTCATAAAAGGTGTAGTCAGAAATAATACAACATAGATTAAAATTCAGTATTTCAATTTATAAGTTGAATACTTTTAAAATTAAATTATTAAATGAGTATTTTGTTATTTTTTTAATGTTTTAATGGTCAGTGTGTTTGGTTATTGTGACATGTTTAAAATGATTATTTTAAAATGTTATAATTTCATGAATTGTTCCAGTTAGAACCCCACAAATGTCAGTGATGAGATAAAGAGATAAAATCGGAATCCCATACAGTTTCTCATGGTTTAATGAATATCACAATGGGTATACTCATACATATGGGTGTTCTTAGCCTCCAAAATGCTAGGAACAATAAAAGATAACAACTAATCATCTGTAAAATGTAATATTTAATAAAACCAAAAATATAAATAATTTTTCTGATGACATACATTAAGATCACTTGGGTAATGCTAAAAAATAAAATTACAACTCCAACGTAGTATCCCAATACCAAATGATCATTTCACTATGAACTAGTATAGTTCAGCATGATCACTGACTTTTTCCTACATATTAACAAAAACTATATATAGAGGATAAGGGTGATAATAAAAGTAAAATTATTATGATAATATCTAAATAATCTCTTGAAAATGTGGATGAATCGTTTTAACTACTATTTGAATTAATAAAGAAACTAACTCATTACCTAGTTAGGTCAACTGCTGCCCAACCGATCCAAGTCAAGCTCACCAAATTTAAATATTTTCAATGTGATATAATAATCATAAAAATATATCAATAGAGGTACCCCACTATAAATCTCAATGACGTAGATGCCCTTATAAAACATCCAAATATGTCCTTGAACTACCACCTATTATATATCCACAAAACAAATCTATAAAACTATATCACAACAAAAATCTCACAACCATAGTAACATAATTAACATTATATTCATATACCACATAAGCAATCTATTTATCAAATACCACAACCAAAATCATATTGCACTACATTATATCTCCCTTGTAATAATGATCAAATATTTGATACCAAAAACAAATAACATACAAAACTATATTTAATACACATCTATCATTACCATATCCTTCATATATTACAACATAAGGTCCATTTAGTTTAGAATTTTAGATAATAAATAAAAATTAATAATGAATAAAACCCATGTATTTCTTATCCAATGTAAAATTTATTCTTTACTATATAATAATATCATAAATACATAATTAGTATTCAATGTCACCCATAAATTATCCACATAAGATACTCTTTTAATTTTAGAATACTCTACTCATTCATCCATAAAAATATTAAATAGAAACACAAGAAATGGGTGGGATAAAATGATTATTAATTGAAACAAATTATAAAAAATCATATCATCATGGAAATGAGGCAGAACATGATATCATAATGAGTAAGATCATAATATTAGAAGCATAAAATAAAATTATTATATCATATATACATGGACTAAAGAATGTTCATAACATAAGATCATGGAATCATAAGAATGCGGTACCAACCTAAACATGGTATCATAAGCATGTGGAAAGGATCCTTTCCCAATCAACTCAACATTTTTGGATAGGATAACTTCCCACACAATATCATAAAAAAGTATCAATTTTCATTTACCATGATTTCTCATGAGATATAAACATTTCCCATTACATTGGAGGGATAAATAATTTCAAGACCACCAATCACATGAGGAAAATAATACACATGTGTTCGAAATAGTTTCAATCAACATATCACAAAAAGTTAAAAGAAATTGGGATTATATCCTTCCTAACTGGTTCCCTAGGGAAATATTCATGATTTCACTAATAAACATGTCAGTTTAAACCCAAATAGAATAAATGGTTATCTAGTGACTTTTAGCTTCATTGTAGGTAAATACCACTCAACAAATTTGATTACGAATATGGTATTTACACTATATTATAAATGTATATATGGTTTAAAAAATTTAACAAATAATTTTAGGTATTTTCCATCTACATGAACACCCTTAAATCATGTAATGGATCCTAGGGAATTCATAGAGAAAATCATTGAAATCCATTCATGTGCATATAAGTTTATGTTTAGGAAAGATAAATCGGTGAAGGATCATACCATAGATATAAAATATAATTTCATAAGACATCCATATATGAAGTTAGATGGTATCATTTGAAGGATACTCTTGATCAGGAAGGTGATATAGATCAAAAAACATATTAGAAGCATTAGTAAAATTTATTGGAAAATAATAATTTCTCTTACCCCTTGAAAACATTAAAATAATAAAACATTATTAAAAAATGTGAATAACAATTTACATCTTTTTTTAAAACATTAAATCATAGATATGAAGTCTCTTGTAAAATAAAAAAGGGTTCATAAATATATTCTCAGATATAAATGTGTAAAAGTTATTAGTTTTGCTAAAAAAGGACCCTTATAGAAAAAATAAAATATATCATTTAAAAAAATAACAAATTCAAGGTGGTCGAAAAAAGAATTTTTAAAAGAATTTTTTAGGAAGTAAATATAGTAAATTTTAAATAATTACATTAAAATATGACATTTTAAAAAAATAATCATGAAGAAAATATTTAAAATATATTAAAACCATTTAGTGAAACATGCATCATGAAAAAGGTTGAAAAAAAAATTCATTAATAGTATGTGAATTGAATAATGAAATAAAAATGAAACATTATAAAAAATACATTCATTAGATAAAATACAGATATAGATGAAAAATATATTTAGTAAATTATAGGATTTATTCTTTTTTACATCATAATTTTATTTGATGAATAATTTCATCAAAGGATAGTATATTAATAAATAAAATTCATATAACTAGATGAAAAGTAAATATACATTTGAAATGATAATGGATGGAAAAAAGAGACTTATAAGATCAAATTCAAGAAGATATTTCATCACTCATTGGAAAAAAGACTTGAGTGGATTAAATAATTATGAAATGGAAAGCATTTTAATCAAAAAAAAATAGAGTAATATAATTAAAATGAACCTAAATTAATATGAATAAAATATATTTCCTGATAAAATAATAATTTTATATCATATAAACCATATAAAATTAAATTTGTGCATGAAGTAAAATGTTTCTCAATGAACTGAGTTTTAGAAAAAAAATATCCTCCCATATTTATTAACATAGTTGATCACACACTAACTTCATGTAAAAGAACCATAACTATATTAATAATATATTTAATAATATTTTTAATTTATGTTAACCAGTTATATTTTTCATTTATAAATATTTACTATGACATGGTGGTTCAATATAGCCTGTTGTTTACATTGGGTGTTGAAACGTTTTATTATCATGAAAATTCTATTTAATGGTAATAGTGATCCTTGATATTTATTACCAGGAAAATTATTCCTATATTACATATTCTTATATTATTTGTATCTCATTATTATTTAAAATATTCCAACTTCAACCAATGAGTGTTTTAATTATAACCCTTGAAGATGAATTCGTGGAAAAACATATTTTGGAGTATCTTATTTAATAAATATGATATATTATTAATATGATTAGATATTAATATTATAAATACATAAACCATAAAAATATTATTTACCTTATTATTGAAATTCATTAATCTTATATAACTTTCCATAATCATTCCATCTAAAAATGTAATAAATGCACTCAAGTTGGTGATAATCCTGCCAAAACAAAAGTGTGATGTAATGATTTAATGATTAAGAAAGAGAGATTACATAATGTAAATATAATATTTATATTATCATAGACATGTAATTATATATCACATATCATCATAAATTACATTCATATAATAATTAATTATGTATGGGGTTTAAAAATTAAATTCCACATTCATAGAGGTGGTAGTTTTCACATACACATGATTAATTGACGCTCTTTTCAAACGAATAGTAAAGTGATGTTATATGAAATTTTATTAATATGAATTATAAGGATATTATAATACTAATATTATTTTAATATGTAGAAAAATATTACAAAATTTAAGAAGGATTAATCAGAATAAGGGATCTATTTACCAGAATTGTATTAAACAAATGATAAAACATGATTTTAAGTAAAACACACATAACACATAAAATATGTTTTTCTAAATAAATGAGTGTCTGAAGACATCCAACATGTGTATGAGAAAAATGTTTCATGGTTACAAATTATTAATGTAGTAATTGTTTTATTATATAAAAATGAAGTTTATTTAACATTAAAATCAATGCATTACAAAATTGTACGAAAATATTATTGAATTAAATGAAAATATATATAATATTTTTATTAATTAATGTAACCTATTAATTTAGTTCTAAATAAATGTTCCAAGGTTTTTCTATGATAAAATAATATATTAAATTCATAATGTTATTAGTTAATTTAATATCGGATAAAATTAATGGTTTTATGACTTTATAGGTAATTCTTATATATTTATATAGTCATGAAAATTTGACCTTTCCTAAAAAACAAATTTTCGAAAGAAAATTTATACTTTCAACAACAATATGATAAAAATCATAAGAAGAAAATTTTGATTTTATAAATTCAAATATAATGTTACTTTTATCACCTTATATTTAAAATAATCATATATTTTACTATTAATAGAAAATATATAAGATAAAGATATTGTTATTTCGTTTAATAATCTCATTTATAATCATTAAGTGTTTCGATTATTATTTCCTACAAGTTTTAAAAAATTATTATATAATATATAGATATATTATATAATATCAGAAGTCTATTTTAAATATCACTAACGTATTTTGGCCTTTCTTTTTGTGCATGTGAATAATTTTACTGAATTTAATATTAATTATGGTAATATGTATACTTAAATATCAGTAAGTTATATTCTTCCCCACTACCTAAATAAAATTTTCCCATAGAATTTATAAAAATACATAAATTATGTTTATTGAAAAGATAGACAAGCATAAGATGAAATTTAAAATTAAATGCCCATATTAATATCTTAACTTAAAATAGAAGCCCAAATGTATTCATCTATTGAGTTAAGTTAATGATTCTTTTTCCCTCTAAAGCATTATTCTTTGTGGCCTCCTTTTTAATAGATAATATTTTTTTCAAATTTATATGAGACATTATCCTGTGTATTAATTCCATAAATTTTGACATTAAGGTATTTTTATATTTTCTTCTTAATTATCTTCATCACCCAAATTTTCATGATACTAAATCCTTCTGTTCTTTGGTGTGATAAGAAAATTAACTATGTTTACTTTTTAATAATAATTTTTGATAGTTACATATTCATAAAAACAATATGTCTAGACACAATTCATGACCTACTATATTGAACTTCGGGATAATCGCCACATTTTCCGTTACAACTATTATTAGATTGGTTCCTTATTTTTTGATACATTAATTTAAATTAATGTTTTGGGATGATAATTCTTATAATTTTAAATTTATAAATGGAAAACATCTATAATAAAAGAAATAATTCAAAAATATTGCATATTCCCAAAATAATGTGTCCTTATCATCAATCTAGGATATCAAATCACATTTTACTACTAGTTTCTATAATCTTGTTAACATCCATAAAATAATTTGTTTAAATATTTCAAAATTAGTTTTAAATATAATATGAATTATGTAAATAATATCCCCCAAGAGTTCCTACCAAGGTGTGAAATTAGGGCTCATTCATGACGCACTAGAATAATGATTGAGATATACATTGCCTACTACTTTCTAGGTTGTTACACTTAGATGAATCATTTCCAAAACCATGTCGAGTTTCGATTATCTAGATTGGGATTTAATTGATATGAAACCCACTCATCCAATTCTTTATCAAAATTTCATGATATTATTCTATAATTTATATTATACTTAGTATTTTTACAAACATTATATTATCATAATCCCATAAAAATGTAAGATATTCAAAACATACAATGTAAAGGTTTATATATATCCTTGAAAGAAAGATCATCCTTTACTCATCAACACTTTATTTTATTAGAAAATCATAAATAATCCCCATATAATAACATCCTAACCTCTAATGTTATCTAAACACCTCTTTGATATAAACTATAGTGACCATGTACCCATGATAATGTTTCCTAGGAAAACAATATAGTACAATAATATCATTGATAAACATATATTATTATAATATCTTGTACACAATTACAATCCAATAGAATTTCAGTTTAGAGTTTTAGAGAATTAATGAATAATCATCAACTTATAAATCCCATGTATTTATCATTTAATGGATAACTTTTTCTCCAATATATGAAAAGATAATAAACAGATAACGAGTCTTCGTCATTAACCATAAATTATCCAAAATATATTCTCTTCTAGGCTTATTATATTTAATAATTTCATTCATAACCTGGGGAAATGGAAACATAAGAAAGGGGTGATTTCAAATACTCAGTAAGAGTATGCATAATAACAAAGAATACAGTGAGTTACATGTCTTATATGAATGATATCATAATGGGGATCATTATAAGAATGGATAAATATAATAAAGATATTATATCATATTTTTATGTTTTTTTTAAAGGTTGGGGCCGAAGCCTCATTTTTATTAATAAAGCAAAGCAAAGACCTCTTTTAACTGGGTAGAGGGAGACCCATTACATAGCCCGAAGGCCCAGTGGGCTTGAAACCCATTACATAGCCCGTAGGCCCAAATTTTTTGCCAAATTCCTATTCTGTGAATAGTAACCCGGCTGCTACAGTACCCGCTACAGTAGCGCCACCACTTATATCATATTTTTATGTATTAAATAATGTTCCTAAGATAATAACATTACATCATATGAATATATAATAAATTTAAACGTTAAATTATAAGTATAATACAATGATACATACATTGTTAACATAACATGGTTATCTAGGATAACTACTCACACACCATAGTTAGCAGGACTTACCACTCAAGAATCAGGATATCCCTATATATGGAAATAGTACCCAAGGCATTAGAGAGACATATAATATTTTTCCAACCCATAGCATAATGAAAATCATACATATGTATGTAACTTGGTTTCAATAAACATATCATATATAACTGGAAGAAATAAATTGGTTTTTATATCTTTTTCATATGGTACCCTAAAGAAGCATTCTTAATTTAAACATTAAACATTTCATGATAAACCCATGGAAAATAAATGGATATCTAATGACTTTATGTGTTATCATAGTTTAATAAAACTCCACAAATATGATTATAAATAAGGTATTTTACCATATATGGAATGAATACATGGTTTAGACAACAATTTTCCCAATAAATATATGTATTGGTCATCTTGGTGAACACACATTAATCTTGTAATGTAACATAGGGTATTCACAAAGGAAATGAATTGGAATCAAATCATTACTATACAAGTGGATTATTACGAAAAGACAATATTGATGGATCATCCCTTGTACCTAATTTTATAATCCATATATATAATATGGTAGATAGTGTAATTTTAAGAGTTCCGCTGATCAAATATGTGGCATAGATGTAGATAAATCATCAAAGAATAAAAAAATATCCATTAAAATAAGAATATACAATACCCCTTTAAAATGAATAATTTTATTAAACCATGAGATTACTAATATCCATTTTTTTATAAAAAATGAAACTAATAGGAGGACTCATAGAAAATGTCAAAGGCATATAAAAGCTATATTAATATATAAATGAGTAAAAATGATTCATTTTTGTCAAAAAAAGATCCATATGTAATCATTGAAATTATTAAATTTTAAAAAATTATTAAATTCATGGTAGATGAAAATTAACTTTTAAAAACAATACGGAATTATGCCATTTCGAAAATTTTAAAACATTACTTTAAAAGAATAAATTTTTATAAACTAATCATGTAGAAAATTTGTATGTCTGTTAAAACAATGTAATAAAATAGACATCATAAAAAGTTTGATATAAATTTTTATTTATAAGAATTTAAGAGAAGTATGAAGTGAACTTTCAAAATTATAGAAATTATTTTTGTGAGTTAAAACATTTATATGGAAGAAAATTTTCCATTTTAAAGTATAAGATTTATTATTATCAATATCTTTCATTTATTTGTTCAGGATTTCTATTAATTGAGAGGATATTATTGAAAATAATTAATATCCTCAAATAAAAAGGAATTAAACCATTTTAAAATATAGTGGTATGAAATAAAAAATTAGAATATCAAAATCCAGAATATATTTCAAGACTCAAATGAAAAAAAGGCATTATTAGAGAAAAAAAATTAAAACTTGGATAACTTTTTAATAAAAACCTATGAAGGTGGAGAGGATTGAAAATTAACCTAAAATACTATTAATAAAAGATATTTCATGTAAACATAATAATTGGCCATCAAATAAAACACATAAGTGCTAATTAGTTCATAAAGTAAAACATGTCTCAACAAGTGGAGTTTGAGAGAAAAATCTCATACATTATTTACAAGATTAGTTGATCACACTATAAATTCCAATAATAAAACCATAAAAATATTAATATTCTATTTCTGAAAAATTATTTGTTTTTTAAACCCTTTTTTATATTTTATTTATAATTTATCACTATGAATATAGTTTCTCATTATAGCTTATTTTTAACATTGGGTGTCTACACTTTAAATTTTTGGAAAAATGCTATGTATTGTAAATGTTGATCCTTGTTCTTTGATAAAATGTACATTCTTTTTAGATTACCTATTATCACATATTTTATAAAAAAATAATATTTATAATAAATCAATTTCATCCCATGATCACTTTAATTATATCTCTTAAAGATGAAGCCAAACGGAAACTTGTATTAGAGTTTTTAAATAATGGAGATGATATATTATTAACATGTTTATATATTACTATTATAATTAAATAACCTCTAAAAAATTATTTAATAAAATATTATTAAATTTAACTAAATGTATATTGAATTATTTAATCATTTAATATATTAATATCACATCATCCAAATGTAGGCATAAAATAATTAACCAAAAATTATATCATAATGATCAAAATAGAAAGAATGTTCTATTACAAAATTTTAATATGAAATTTACTAAAGAATTTAATAGAAATATATATCAAATATATTTATAATTTACATTATTTTGACCACAAATTGTCGGTGGTGTTAAAAAATGAATTTCTTCTTTTGTGGGTTTGGTATTAGGTATGTATGAACAATTTAGGAACCCATTTCACAATGAATGGACAGAGTGATAGTATATTAAAATTTAGCTGTTAAGAATTATAATAATATTATAAATATTATATTATTTTATTAATTTAAATCTTAGGTCCATCCATGTCAGGTGTTAAATAGAAACGATACATGTTGCTTATGGAGGCACTCATCCACACAAATGCATGATTAACTATCTCAATCATAAATGAATGGATAGAATGACGGTAAATGTAAAATGTGATATATTCATAATTTTATAAGTGAAATAAAAAAAAGAAAAATTATTCATAAAATCCATCCATGATACCAATCCTGAAAATTAATGATGAAAAATGAATAGCATAGTGACATGTAGGTGGTAGTCAACACGTATTCACGATTGATGTGATTATTTTATTAGTGGATTCTTCTAAATGAATGAAAATTTGATTTATATTACCATAATGACATATTATTATATATATGTTACTAAATTATTTATATTTATAATTTTTTAAAATATAATGAAGAGGAATATTAAAAATAAATACTAATAGGATAGTGACACTAACATAATGAACATTTATTTTTCTCAGACTTATCATTCAAAATTAAGGGATCATACTAGCTAATGAAGGAAAAAGGACTAGGATCATGAGAGTGTTTTCTAAGAGAATTAAATTAGAAGAGTGTAACATTGAATTATTTTATGAAACATATTTTTTAAAATTAATTAAATTTTTGGATCACTTGTGTTATACACAACACTAATCTTATCTTATGTTATAGAAAACAATGAGTTTCTATGATAACATTCATGACATAGAACAACGAGCCTCCGCAAACCATCAAATAATATTATTTTAAATATGACCGTTATGACCTCTCTATTAAATAGGCACGTATAAGTTCTATAAACTACTTTATGAAATATACATATAAATTTAAATTTATTTATAAATTCTAGATAAATAATTGATCAGTTTTTAATAAATAATTATGTTCATAAAAAATATCTTCTCATCAAAAGTGATTTTTATTGCTTATTTTGAAAAAATATCATCACTATTGGAAAAACGATATACTTATGGTTTGGAACAATTATTTTATCCCCTAAAACCATTGGTATAGCCTACACCAACATTTTTATGGATAGTTTGGCAGATTATACAGCATTATAGACCTATAAAAATAGTTTGACCGAACCATTTCTATAGAGATCCTATGCCAATAGTTCTCAAACCATTGGTATGGAAACCTTCAATTGAAACACCCATATCAACAGTTTGGTCAAACCGTTAGTATATGTATTTTATTGAAAAAAACATTATGCACTTCCTATTAATCCTACAACCTCATGCTTATATTCAAAGCACCATACCACTATCTTACAACATGTTTAATGTTATTTTATACAAAGATATATATATTAATGTATAAACAATTATTTATATTAATTTTTTTACTATAATTTTTTTAATATTAAAAATTAATAACACTACATATTCCAATGGATTGGAGAAACCATTTGTATAGGACTTTAATAGAAAAAATCCAATGCTAGATATTGATCCCAAAACCTCCCGCTTCTATTTCAAGAACTTTACCACAATCCTACAACATGTATTATGTTATTATGTAATATATATATATATGTGTGTGTGTGTGTGTGATTGTATGTATGTATAAAAAATTTATTAATATTATTTTATTTGTTATTATTGTCATTAATATGAAAAAATAATCACCCATTATATACCAACGCTTTAGTCAAACGGTTGGTATAGGTGTCCAGAATCAACACCAATATAAGAAGTATGTAAAAACAAATCAATATAGGTGTCCAAAATAAACACCTAAACCAAGGGTTCGGTAAAAATATTATTATAGGTGTATTAAATCAATAATAATACCAATGGTTTTTTCAAACCCTTGGTATATGATCTATATACCATACCTATACATATATATTTTCAAACTGTTGGTATAAAATCTTTTGTATATCTTTGATTTCTAGTAGTGTATAAATAATTTATATATATTTTAGAAAAAAAAATTATAAAATTAATTTTTTTTTGAAATCATCAAATAAAAATTAAATCATGGTGAAATTTTTGGATTTTTTCAAAATATTAAATTTTCAGTGAATAATGAAATATACTGATGGTTGTAAAACTATCATTTATTTTCAAAAAATAAAATAATTTAAATTCCCCATTATATTTTAAAGTTTAAAAATTAATAGTTATTTTTATTTAATCCACATAATTACCATTTAATCAACATTATATTTCATTTTTTTATAACAATATTTTTGTGTTTTAAGAAGGGTTTTTTATAAAACTATTTTAAAGTGCATGATGTTTCTCGGTTTCACATAATTAAAATAGTCCATAATTATTAATGTTTTAAGTAAAATTTAATGATTATATATATTTAAATTTTAGTTTAAATTCATAAAAATAAATTATTAGACATAGAGTTAATTTAAAATCATTTAGTGCTTGAAACATAAACTCCTCGAAAATCAAATCTCACATCGCGTCTACGAGTTTTGTTTTAAATTTCATTTTTTATGATTTTATAAAATTTATATTATAAATAATATTCAATTATGAAATCATAATATCAAAATAATATTATTAATGACTTTAAATAATGTTCTGGAAAGATTAAATTCTTATGAATAGTGAAAAATAATAAATTTTAATTAAAAATTTCTTTTCTGTTTAAATTATTTCTAAATTTAAATTATATTTTAATTAGTTATAAATTAAAAATAGTTCAATTATACATATATATATATATATTAATCAAAGTTATTTCATTTTAAACTTTCTAATTTAGAAATTTGTTACAAAATATTTGTAAATAATTAAACATTATCTTTTGAAAATCTACTTTCTCATCTCGTCTCTGAGATTAAATTTAAATTAAAATTCTACAAAATTTTTGATTTTAATTGGGAAAAATGAAAATAATATTTGGAATAAATATAATTTAAATTTTCTAATATGATTTTAATTATCATGCTTATGGTAAAAAAGGATTTATTAGGGGTTAAACTAAAAATATAAGGTTTAAAATGAAATAAAAACTTGTATAAAATCTATTTTATTGACCAGTTTTAACCATTCATGTAACATTATTTATGATAATACATTTTTGAGCATTTTGGTATGAGACAAATGTGGGTATGCCATCTTCCTTTAAAAAATTACAACTATTCCACTCACCACACTTATACATATACACCCCCTCTCAACTCCTCTTAAAATATTCAAACACTTTTGGTTCAAAAAATACTTGCCAAAATAACATTACAACATCCCTATAATAATTATATAAGACTTATTTAGGTCAAAAATTTAAAATATGAAGGCTTTTTGTGCAAACCCAAGGAGGTTACCCAATGAATAAGTAGCGTGCTTCAACGAAAATTTTTTATTTCATTTTATATATCATTAAATTATTATTAAACCATGATGATGTAATAAAATCAATATATTCAATATTATGAGATTTTTTTAGGTCAAGGTAATTACCAATATAAATCTCCACTCAAATAATGTGGGTTATGAAATCATTATTCTTGTCTATGGTGGACTACCACCTTATAAAATGATGTCATTCATTTATTAATTACCACATATCATGATTGGGTATGATGACGTATATAAAGTTAATATACGATATTTAAAACATTATTATACCTATAGTGTAATTATTTAATATATTTTTTTATTTCTATTTGGTAGTGGATATAATAATTTCATTTATGTGTATAATGGACTACAGCCTCGTAGATTGATGTGATTTGTTTTCAATAACGATTTACATAGAGAATAATAAGAACTCATTTAATTAATATATGAAATATAAATGGAATAATAATGATATGAATTTCATATTTATAATTATTAGAATATAATATATCATTTTATTTATTTTCACTTCATTGATTAAAATATGACAACACCATTCATGTACGTGTGAACTATAGCCTTTAGGAAGTATTTGACTCTCTCATTTCATCACAAAACCACATGGATGATATGTATAATTATATTTTAAAAAATATTTTTTATTTATGATTATATGAACATTTTTTAAAGATAAAATGTTTCTTAGCTCATTTCCATAATTATTTTTGAAAAATTGAAATATTACTCAGGCGTGCGTAAGTCCTACCATCCCCATGATCGTAACATACTTCATTTATCATAACAATAATTCATGATTGGTATTAAATGTATAATTTATTAATAAAACATATTATATTTTAATTACTATTATTAATCTTAATAATATCTAAAAATGATCATAGTAAGAGTACCTAAAATAATAAATAAAACATATATGAAAAACAAGTGGTTATTAACCAAAACATTATTTTAACAATGGATTTTTAATAAATGGGTAATAAAAAGAATTAAATAAATCATGTATCATATTATATATATAATTATGGTTACATATTAAATATATAATAATATTTTTTATGACAATATAGGTGTGAGCATGTATGAAGTAATTCGAGACATAAAGTAAGGGATTTCTTTCTTACTTTTTTATTTTGTAAGACAAATGCCATATTCATCACCTATTTCTTTTATCTAGGGTATATACTCACCATTAATTTAATTTAAGACTATAATAAATAAAATTAATGGAATTTAGATATCTATTTTTGAAATTATATTTCATGGGGTTTATGGTTCAAATGTTACCAAACGTTAAGTGGTTTTCGTCACGTTTTTCCTTCTTTGAGACATATGTTGTATTATGAACCAATCATCTTTTTTGTGTATACACCTCCCATATAAATTTTAATTTCATTAATCTACTTATATTAATGATATTTTTTGGTTTTTAATTCATCTCTTTCTTGGGGATTTTGATTCAATTTTACCAAAGTGGTAAGTGCTTCATGTTATAATCTTATCATTTTATAAGATTTTCTACAATTATGCTTCTAATGGTGAAATATTATGATATATTTTTATATAATAACATGAATTCTCTTATCCCATGGTTATTATAAGTGAACACATGTTTTCCTTTTATTTTTCTCTCTTTATGAACTAAATTTTTCAATATAATCTTTGAAAGAAAAATCAGATATTTAGTTGAAAATCTTTTTTTCCAAATCCATATTTCCAAAACAAATAAAAATGTTTCAATATTATCCTATTATTTTTAAAAGATATTTTTAACAATGATATACTTTTAAAAAAAAATTAAATGAATATTCATTTCACTTTCCAAACTGTGCCAATTAGTATTTTACCATAAATGTTAAGGAATATTTGTTTTTACGTGTACAAAATGAATAGAATTTCCAGCCATAATTAAAATTATTTAATTTTAAGGTTACCTTATACTATTTCATGGTTATATTTTAAAAAAAATTGGATTTTGAAAATATTTTATAATTTAAAATATTGTTTTTCAAATTGAATGGGATATATTCCTCAATGATTTCTTTAAATGATTTTTACTGTTTTATTTATATATTATAAATGTTTATTTTCAAAGAAAATAATTTAAAAAATATTTTTTAATTTTTAGTTTAAAAAAGGGATTTTAAAATAATGGTTATTTTCGTTAATAAATGTTTCAATTTATCTTTTAAAATAAGTTTTCATCTAAGATGAAATCCATTAATGCTACTTATTCTTTACTGTGAATATGATCCAACGATACCATTATTTTTATTTCATTGGATATTATATGTTTATGATGTTCAGATTTTTATGAAACCCATTTCATGTCTATGGAATATACTATTATTCAATGATCATGAAACCTGCCTATTTTTCAGGGTTTATTGTTTAATGAAATCATTTAATGATTATGAACCTTTTTCTTTTCTATAGGTTATAATTTGAGGAAATTTTTATGAAACCCTTAAATTTTCCTAGTCTCTAGTATGATAAATGTTATATTATATTATACAACACATATGTATTGTTTTAATTTTGAGATGGGAAAGACCTATACCTCCCCCAAATTCGTTGGGTAGTGATTAATGTTATATAATGTCAAAGGGTATATGAGTGGTTATCCCAAACCCTAAAGTGGGTACTCATGAGGTGTCCCCATGACCAAATAAGGTATGTTGGAGGTCCACCTAAGACTAAAATGTTATTAATGATTTGGATAATATCCTTAGTATTATATTTTATATTTTTTGTACACCATAATTATTTGTCTTATTAAAATTTTATGTTCTTAAAGATTTTGTTCTTTAATTTTATTTATGTTTCATGTCTTATAAAGTGACAATATTTTTCCTATGACACACAATTATGATGTGTGATATTCATGGTATGGTTTTCAAATGGTGATCTCATATTTTCATACCTTTATGCTCATTTTTTTTATTATTCTACCTTTGATATATCACTTTCTTACTCTTACTGAGCATCAGTGTTCACCATTTCATATGTATCCATTCCCCAGGTTATGGATAAAAGTTTTTAGTAGGGTATGATTGCTAACAATACTCAGTGGGAAGATATTTATGAAATTAATTGTAGATATTTCACCGAATTAAATGAATTTTACATAGTCTTCAATGACACTATACTATTAAGTTTCTTAGGAATGTGTTTTTATAATGTAATGAATATTCGTCTACAAATATCTAATATCCATGTGTAAAAATATTGGGTTTTCTTCAGCTAGTATTAGAGGAAATTTTTATTTGAATATTGGAAATTAGGATGAAAAACCATTATTGATATTTCTATGGATATGTCTATGATTTTTATATGAATGTATGGAGGGATAAGTTTAAGGATGATTCTATGTATATGAAAACGTATTGGAATTTTAGTAAAGGATGCCGAAATTGGTTTTTGAGCAATTACATCCCTTTCTAGATACTATAAGTTTATTAGGATATAGAAAAAAGGTACTCTTGGGTAATATCTATGAAAAGTGAAAATTAAGATAGAATCAATCATCACATAGTTCATGAAAATAGGCCTTTCTATATACCTAGTTTGTCACTCCTTGTGGATATGGTTTGGAAATTCATAAACTCTTTATGAACCATAATAAAAGATTTAAATAGATAATGACTCTGATTAAACTAGTATAAACCTAAGGAGTCATATTTTAAAAATAAGGTGTCAGGATTTAGAAATTGTATAATAGATGTTTCAAGATTATGTGGTTTACCACTATGAATACTTTTACACACACTGTGAATTTTGGTTTTATTCATTCAATGGAACAAAAATGAACTGGGTTAACATTAAATATGATAGACAATTAGATAATGAGAATCCAAATGGGATGATGACTTGAGTAATGTATGGTTTTATTATTCCTAACTAGTTATAAATATATATTAATAAAAATACACACCTTAAACAACCCTCAGACTCCCTAAAGAAAAGAATGATATAGTACACCGAGAGTTCAGGAAATGGAAACTTAGGTGGAAATAAGATTAATTTTCACATATGTCGATAATGTTAGAAGAAGCACCCATGTTAATGTCTCGGAAGAACAACAATATGTTTTTCGTGTGTAAAATAATGAGACAAAGTAAGAAATTACTGAGTTAAAAGGATAAATTTAGTTAACTCAATAGATAGGAATATTGTTCTGACTAAAGTATTATTAATGAATGAATGTTTTAAATGAAAAAATTATGGGAATTATGACAATAAATTTTCTATAGATAATGATCTTGATGATAATTAGAAACGTTGCACGTGTAATGGCTATATTGATTATAATGAAGAAACTATGAATGAAATTTAAAGGTAAATATGTAATAAGGAATAAGATGATGAAGAATAGTTAATAGTTTAAGATGGAAGTGGGATGATTGATGTGTTTTTGTATTGGATGTCAATAATTATTTTATATGCATTATGATATATATAAGTACTGTTCAGTATAAATCATTTTTCAAGGATTTTAAAAAGTAAATTGAATAGTGTTGATGTCATTGAGAGTTGATTTAATGTCATAATGATATTATTATTAAGGGAATATCACCCTATAAATTTTTCGGATGTTAATAAATTATTGTTTAATTTGTATTTAGATATTATTTAGTTGAATAAAGTAAATTGGATAGTCTTTACAACCTTGGAAGTGATTAATGATTTTTAGAAAAGGTGGTTTATTTTATCATTGATATAATTTACAAAATTATTGAATTTTTAGAATCTATTCAATAATATGTGGGTTTGTTCAAGGAATGAAGAAGTATATGTGTTTTCATTAAGGTTTTATCATAATTATGGTAATTACCATGATTCAATAAAATATACAACTAATATATTCACACTTTTTTCTATGACAATCTAGAGATAATTTATGATCAATTAATAATAATTTTATTTTGAGAAATTTTGGGACCTTATTTATAAATTATTAATTTTATAACTGTTATAAGGTTAACCATTTTAGGAATTTTTTATGATTACTTTTTTATAAGGTTTTAGTGATTAATATATATTTTCACCATGTGATATTTGTTGAATAACATGTGTTGGACTTTTTTTATAATAACTAGAGGTGGGAGGAATTACATATCATTTTCATAGATATTATTTATTTCTTTATACATGGAACATATACATCTCTTAGAGTATGTGATGAAGAGGAAATTGATCAAGGTATAACTAAAGGGTGGGATTATGACTATGAAGTAGAATGAAATCAATTAACTACATCTTCACATGAAAATTACAAAAAAAATTGTAAAATGATTTTGGAATAAGCTTTTTTTCATATTATAAACATTTTTTTATGATATAAATTTCCTTTTTACACCTCATTGGTTTTTGGAACTATCGTCATTAACTTTACCCTGACAATGTTTTATATTTTTTTCCATCAATATTTAGGTGTCAATTATCTGTACTATGTAAAATTATCAACATACCACTTATTGTATCCAATGCAGAAACCTTGTTTTGAGTTACTATAGGTGGCCTTTATTTTTCTTAGTTTCCTTTTTTAATGAAAGTTTTATTTTTCATTTGTATGATGTGGGTTTCATTAAATGAATTTGAATATGTTAAACCTTTGATAACCAAGATTTACTTCTAGGGTGAAATTCATTTTAATTGTAACTCTATAGGTTTTGTGATTTTTTAAAAAATTAATTTAATTTTTTTGATATTATTAATTTTAGGAAACCCTGTCTTAGAATATGTTACATGGAACATTTATTTTTCATAAAACCATTATATATTAGCAATATTGTTATTTAAACTAAACAATTATAACCTATAATTAAAATATACGGATATTATTACTATTAGTTTTTTATGTATAAAATTGAATGGTTTAATATATAGGAAACATACTGATAAAAAGTCCTTAATTGTCATTAGACTTTTAGGTTTAGAAAATACTATTTTATCAAAAAAAAATTTATATCATTTTGTGAAGAATAATAAAATTACTTTCGAAAACCTCTAGAAAATTAATTTTATAAAAGAAAATTTATTTTTGAAATAAAAATTTCCATATTATCTTATAATGAATTTCCATGATTTATCTGAAAACATATTTCTCTAATAGTTCAAATAACTAAATTATTATTAAAAACAAAATTTTGGTTTAAATAATTTATAACATTTAATTTTATTTTGAATTGGTTTTAAAGTAAAATTATTTTATTTTAATTCAAATAAATTCAAATTATTTCATTTTAAAAAATTTCATGTAGAAATTGTATATAATATATTTATAAACATTTGAACATTTTCTCATTAAAAACTCACTTTCTCATCACATATGTGAGAGTGATTTTAATTTAAAAATTTCCACTAATTTTATTGCAGTTTTTAAAAATTGATTAAATATTTAGAATCATCATAATTTATAATTTCTAATAAGGACAACGTAATTTTTGAACAAAATTAATAGTGAATGTAGAAAAAATTAATTTATGTGACCAATGTAAAAATAGATTTACCCGGGTTCAAACTAAAATTATATCACTGAAAATGACCTAAATGTTATATTATTTTTAGTAAATGTAATTAATTTTGAAACATTGTATCAATTTCTATGAAATATATCATTTATATTTAACTTGCCATATAATATGACCAGTATAATAAGTTAACTAATGAAAATGACCAAAACGATACTTTTCATGATTTTAATATCTATCATACATTTGGATAGGGAAAAGAAAAAATTGGATATGTTATACAAATAATTTTGCAATATAAATGAGTTATATTTATGATAGTAAATTATATTTAATTTTTGGAGATGAATTATTTACTTAAAATGATTAAGAAGTGCCAAATAAATAATTATTTAGTTAATAAAAAATAAAATTACTAGCACCAAAAATAATAAAGGCTATGTGAATTGAATGTATTATTGTTTTTAATTATTTATTATATTAATATTTCATACTAAACAGGTTTGAAAAAAATATATTCGAATATCATTTTTTTCTTGATTTTTTTTGATTGAAATTAATTGAATAATGTTAAAGTTCATATCAATGTAATTTTATAATAAATTCTTTTTCATTAATTGATTTAAAATTTATGAAGATACGTTTTATATAAATTTATTTCTAAATGTTAATAAATTTTTACAATTTTACATTAATGGACCGATTGTTTTATTATTATGACTATATTGATTGTTAAACCGAAAAAACTCAGTCAACACGATTAATGTTAAATCAGTGTTTTTGTATGTTAGGTGTTCTTATATTAAAATTCATTTACAAATATAAAAGGATTTATATTTTATAAATTATATATCATATTATATATTATGTCTCACTCTAATTTAGTTCAAAAAGATAAATTACCTATGTTATAAAACAAGTTACCATAGAAAAAAACCAAAATTGTAAATATAGGGAAACATAGAATTTGGGAATGAATTGTTTACAACATGTGTATAAATTTAAAATGAAGCTTTTGATCAACAATATAATCTATAAAAAAATTATTTATCAGTTTTACAGACACATTATGTAATTTTTATCTCTCAATATAGAATAATTTTGAATATTTAAAAGAATGTCACTCCACCTCAACTATAAAAGGGGCACTCACTCCGCTCACTTATTTAAACCTCATAATCCGTTTTTCTCAACCAAGATATTATAAACTCAAATACTAAATTATCCAACCTAATAATATAATAGGTATTTTTTAAGAGAAATCCAACCATGAAATTCTTCTTTCAAACCTAAGGAGGATACATGAAGAAGATGTAATGATATTCAAATAAGTGTTTTATTTTAAATCTTCATCCCCATCCTCTAATTATTGTTATTCCATGATTAAATAATTAAAAAAGTATTCTAGGTGTACATAAATGTTTTTAATATTAGTGGTTTTATCAAAAAATACACTCACTTCCATCAAATGGGGTATGAAATCATCGTTAATTTGTATGAATAATTACAGCCTCGCAAACAGATATCGTGGCTTTTTCCATTACCACATTTCAAGGTTTGAAATAAAAATAGTTTTCTATTTATATGTGATATATAAGATATTTTTTATTTTTTATGATTCTATAATTATTATATCACACATATATTCATGATTTTTATTTTTTGGTAATATGATAAGGCCGCTCGTATGTACGGGAAACGACTGTCTCCTGAAATGATGTGATTCGTTCACGCTTTACATTCAATTTGTTAATAATGAATTTAATAAAAATATATGATATATTCAAAATAATAATTCTAATGGTATCATAATATATATAAATATATATTTCACTTATATTTATTTCATTCCATGTGACAAGAAAATGGAAATAACATCCATTTGTATGTAGTGCCTACTTTCCCCTTGAATAGTGTATTTTATTTCCCATGAAAATATTTAATGGTTTAACATAAATAAATATATTATGAATATATATGACATTTATATCATGTTTTAAATTATTTATATTATTAAATATGACTTATTTGAGGGAACCAAAAAAAATTACAATTCAAAACATATGTTAAAAACAAAGTGGCTATTAGTCGAAATATATATTATATTTATATCTTATTTTATATTATTTGTTAGACACATGATTTTTCCCCCACCTCTTTCTTCTATGCGGTGTATATACTGAACATGAATGTATTTTATGATTATTTTCCAAAAACATATGGTTATCAAAATTTCTGTTTAAGGTTTTCTCTTTCCTTAGGTTTAATATTCAAGAGTTTCCAAATCAGTAATGGAATTTTATCTCAATTTAACCTACTTGAGGTGTACTTCATGTTAGGAACCTATATTCCATTATGAGGTTTATATACAACCCCATTGAAATTCAATACCATGAATTTATTGGTCATCATGAAATTTTGTTTTTTATTTTATGTTATTCTTTTATTGGGATTATTAATAAATTTTATTGTGGTAGTAAATATTTAATGTTACAGTCTCATCATTTATTTGGATTATTTATTATTAAGTCTCCAAGGATAAAATCACATGTTTTAACTCTCAGAAATTAAATTAAATTTTATTATTCTTTATTTATTTATTATATATTCAAGTAATGTTACCATTTTCACACAATTTTTTACTTGACATAATTAAGATAATATTTTTAAGAAAATATGACTTTATTTCTATATTCGGTCAGAAAACTACTTTCTTCCAAATCCTTAATTTCAAAAAACGTTTTAACTGATCTTTTACAAAGATATTCTTACAATAATTGCAAATAAAAATATATGAAAAAATATTTTATGTTTAAAAGGTATTTTAAATAATTCTCAAACCAACTTTTATAGGTTTTAAAAGCTATTTTTAATGAAAAACAGTTCAAAAAGGGTTTATATTTTTCAAAAAAAATATAAAAGGATATTTCCATTAAGAATTTTTTTAGATTTTTTTGAATGATGAATTTATAATCTATAAAAGTGGTTTTCAAAGATAATTATTTTAAAAATGTTTTATTTTTCAAAAATTTATTTTCAATAAAAGGTTATTTTCCATAAAAAATGTTCAAATTATATTTCAAAATCCTTTTCTATATAAGATGACACAATATGATATAGTTTATGCTTTACTGGGGATATTTTCCAAGGTAATAATTAGTATTATCTATTTTAATGGATTATGTTTATTATTTAAATTTATTTTGGAAAATCATTTCTATTCAATGGTTAATACCATGATAAAATTCATATGAAACATGATTCTTTTCACGAGTTATTCTATGGTGAAATGATTATAAAACCTATCACTTATCCATAGGTTTTGATATTATGAAATTTATATGATTCCCATTTAATTTCAAATGTTATGATATGATGAATTTTTATGATCTTATGTCACACATAAATATGGTTTCCATTATATGAATGGTGGGACCTATATCTCCCTCGAATTCATTGGGCAATGATTAATGATCTAAGAGCTCAAATAGTACATGGGTGGTCAGCCCAAGACTGTAAAGGAGATTATACTGGTGGTCATTCCAATCCCATAATGCAGGGAACCTTCAAGGTCTTACCAAGACCAAATCAATTATATGGTTGGTCATCCCAATCCAAACATGTTATCAACATCTTGGTGGGTATCCTTGACATAATATTTTCTATGATTATTTGTACTCCACAAATCTATTTTTTATGCCATCCTTATTCTGCCATGAATCATTTTATTCATTACCTTATGATTCATATCTTACAAACTAGAAATATTTATTTCATGATTCGTATTTATGATATATGACAAGTTGGGTATGAACATTGTAAGTTATGTTCATTATCACAAACCCTTATGTTTATCTTATTATTTCATGTGAATATAGAATGATACCTCTTATATTCACTCTTATGGGGAATCTAATATTACCCTTTATTATACTCACTTTCACTAAGTTATTAAGAATGTTTTTATGTATGGTATTTAAATGAAGAGTATTAAATGCAAAGATCATTTTGGAAAACATTGAATATCAATATCCATATTATAATATTAGGTTTCTATGTTTCCAAAGTAACTAAAATATTATTGTCCTTAGTTATGTGTTTGTCTGATGTAATGAATATTCATAAAAATTGATCTAATATCCACGTATTAGAATCCAGGGTCTCAATAGTAGGCATCAAAGGAATATTTTAGTAAACATTTGACATATATGATGAGAAAAAATGAGTGAGATCCCAATTTATATATCTATGACTATGTCAAGGTATATCTTTAAGGATAAGTCTTCAGTTGATACAATTATTAGAAAAAATTAATAATTTTTTTTTAATGATTGAAAGAGTGGTTTCCATGAAATTACATCCCATTTGTGATACTACAAGTGGATGTAGATTTGGAATAGATGTTAATTTGGGTAACAACCGTGAAAACACCATATTGAGCTAGAATAAATTAGGAACCAGTGGATAACAACAGCCTTTACTGCACACCTGGTTTTATAATCCTATGGTATATGCTTTTTAAATTCAAAAAAAACTTTATAAACTGTCATGGAGGATTAAAATACATGATTGCAATTAATAACCTAGGATAAAATTAAGGCATCATATATTAAACATAAGGTTTCATGATTTATACATCCTATGAGTGACTTTCAGGATTTAGTGGTTTTTCACTATGACTATTATAGCTCACACTATGATTTTAAGTCTTAGTAAATGGTAGAAACCAAAACGAATTGGGTTAACATTAAATGTGAGGAACGATTTTCTTATGAGAAAATAAAGGGAATGATTACTAGAGTACATGATGTTTTGATAATGACTAATTAGTTTTAATAGAACATGAGTAATAACATGCACCATAACAAACTTTCAGATTCACTAAAGAGGATAAAGATACACTTCAATGAGAGTTCATGTAATGGAGACCATGGAAGAAAAGGGATTCAGTTTCCTTATTGTCATGAATATTTGTAACAAACAAATAATTTAAGGTATTAGAGGAATAAGAAGATGTTTTAAATATGGAAAACTAAGAAGAAAAGTATATAACTTCAAAGTGAAAATGAAAAGTTTAGTTAATGCAGTGTATTATAATAATGACATCTCTAAGGTATCATTGACTGTTTAACACTTTAAATGTGGAAATAATGGGAATTATGCATATTGATGTCCTGTTTGGAAAGCTCGTGAAGAGAATTTTCAAGGTGGTTCAGTAATTGTTATATTTCTAATGATGCAGACACTAAAAATGACATTTTAAAGGAAACATGTATTAATAAATAAGATAATGAAGACTAGAAAATTGTTTGATAAGGAAGTATAATAATTAAAGGGTTTATTTATTAGAATTAAAAAATTATTAAATATATAATGTTAATTAGTATAAGTTTTTTATAAATTATTTAGAAAAAATTGAATAGTACTGATAGACTAGAAAATAAATTTAATGATAAGGTGGTATCATGATTAATGGAGGATAAACATTAATTTGATCTGGATGCTGAGATAACAGTGCACAGATAAAGAGAAATTGGATATTAATATGTAAATTGGATGGTAATGATTACTTTAATGGTTTTTTGACAAAGTAGTTTATGATATCAGTCATGATGCCCATTGAATTTTTAGATTTAAGGAATATATTCAATAATCTGTATTATATTTAGATAATTATGAAGAATGTATGATTCAATATAGTTTTATTGAAATTTATATTATTACCGTGTTTAAATAGAATACATGATGAAGTTAGTCACATGCTTGGTACGTGAAAATGGATAGAAACATTATGATATATGATGGATTAATGTTATTTTTATTTATGTGACTTTATTTTTAATGATTTAATTTTAATATTTTGGAAGGGTTATAAGGAAAAATATTCATGTAATGGTTTAAGTAGAATATTTCGAGGTTGTTTTAGTGATTACTTAATCATATGAAAATATATCCATATTGGATAACCTGTGTAAACATTGTTTTTCTAGAGATGAGAATAATGACTTATCATTATATTATGAATCCTATAATCCATTAGTGATTTAGGAATAAACCATTCAATATCATTTCTAATAGTATTTGATGAAGTGGAAATTGATCAAGTCATAACCAAAGGAAGAAATTGTGCTTATGGAATGAAATCAAGTAAGATCATGAAAATTTTCCAACATTAGGAAATAGAACATGGAATAATGTTTTTTTCTATTTTCATAATTTTTTATGATATCAATGACCTTGTTAATGTCTCTTTATTTTATCATATTTTGGTCGTCAGCCTTATATGGACCACTTAGTTTCTTGGGGTCAATATTATCAATCAGCCTCGATCAGTATTTGGGAATTTGTATTATCTTCTATTTACAACTTTTCAATTTCCACATATTACCTCTAATATTTATGTTGGAACCTTCATAATAAGGTATTTTTTTCATAATCACAAATAATTTCAATATACAGATTCATATATTTCATGCCAATTTTAATATTTCTATGTGATTAAATTTTTTCACATAGAAACATATACTTTAATAAGTCAATTTCGTATAAATCATGAATCAATATGTTTACAAGTGTATTTTTACATATACATTGATTAACAATTCATCTTGTAATGGTATATGAAAGACAAACTCTTCACAATATTTCTTGGATTCCCTAACTCATCGAAGGAGACACACCCAAACTGAAGATGATACACTGAAACCGAATTATGACACACCGAAGTACGATAGACCGAAGGATGACTCACCGAAGGTGACACACCAAAATCGAAGATGAAACACTGGAACCAAAGATGACACACCGAAACTGATGTACGATAGAATGAAGTATGATAGACTAGAGTCAACACACCAAAGATGACACACCAAAACTGAAGTACGACAGACCAATACATGACAGAACAAAGTAGACACATCGAAGATGACACACAGAAGATGACAGACCGATGTTATCAAACTGAAGACAAAAGACCAAAGATTACTCCCTGATTTATATAAATAACTATTTTCATTTTATTAATTCAAATTTATTTCTAATGTTCATATGTAGACAAATTAATGTTTCTGACATTATTTAATGTTGTCTATAGGAAAATTTGTAGACAAGTACGAGGTACATGAACGTGAGAAGATCCTTATGCATAGATAATCATGGAGTATAAAAGGACCTCGTCTTTTACGTTTAAAGTGATGATGATAATAGTAGTACATGTTGATATACAGACTGTGCCAATATGATAAGGGAAGAACTAAGCACTTGAGATTGCAAGAAGACTGCGACAAACTATTTTCACCAAAAAGGATCAATATACATCGAGACATCAACGAGCTGATCCTTTTCACTCCTTGAAGCTGGATTACAGAAACCGAGTTACTTTGTTTTGAATACAACTTAGAGGAGAAGACTCAAATGCCATATTCTCAACATTCATTGAGTCTAGAGCTTTAGTTCACAACACGCAGAGAATTGTTTAACTCTATTCTCTTTCTTAAATCTGGTGTGTTTTATATTTTCTATTTGAGCAGTGTAAATATTTATTTGTATAAGACACACTATCTCTTGAGCATAACTGGAGGATATCGAACTATCCTCATACTCAATATCTTATTTCTTTTGTTTCCCAGGAATAACTGTGGTAGACGTCAAGTATGACCTGGACTGCCTGGTGTGTTGTTGTAAACCCCGATATTGGGTGTGGATCAAAATTTTATTTGTATAAAAAACTTGGTGTCAGGTGATCACCAAGTAATGAGGATTAAGTCTCTTCTTGAAACTGAAACTCTTGTTTACATTGATGTGCTAATCATCAATCAATCTGTTTTGGTTTATCAACTGCTTATATTTGATAAAACATTAAACTATATTTTCTTACACATTGATATTTAGTTTTTATTAGTGAATGTATTTGTTTAATTCAGTAGGCTTGTTTTTAAAGTTCAATTGTTGTTCTACACTATTTCATCTAAGGATTAATCACCCTTTTAGAAACCTGCTGACCAGTTGAACATTTACATTTCAACTACCTTAATTAACTGGGCCATTTTTAAAAATGGGGGCTTTCTCAATCATAATGTTCTTAACAGAAATTTTAATTAGTACTAAATTCACCCCCCCATCATGAGTATCAAATCTGACCAACATTTGGTATCAAAGGGTTGTTTATTTTCATATTTTTCAAATTATACTCAACTGTGATTTTAGTTGTATCTTAAAGATCTTAAAATTTTTGTCATATATAAATTTACATTTATTTAAATTCTAAGTAACTATAGAAACCAGAGTTGATGGTGCTGTTATTAACAGGGAAACTTTCTTTAATTTTAATAACTATGCTCAGTGGAAATTAAAAATGAAAATATATCAAGAGAGTATGGGACCGAAAATATGGGACATAATTGAGGAACAACATACATTACCTGCTACAGCTAGGGATTCATTGTCCCAGTTGACTAAAGCTACATATAATAATAACTGTAAAGCAATTAATGCCTTGTACTGTTCTCTAGGTGATGATGAATTCATTAAAATATCTTTTTGAAAAACAGCATATGCAATTTGGGATACTTTAGCTGTTTATCATGGGGGAACAACTAATGTTAAAAAATGAAGCTAAATACATACACTATTAAATATGATAATTTTAAGATGAAGCCTGATGAACCCATCTCTGAAATGTATCTCAGGTTCAAAAAAATAGTGAACACTATGATTCTGCTTGGAAAACCAGTGGATAGAAAGGACCGGATTATAAGATGGCTTCGATGCCTACCTGACAGATGGAGGGGAACTTCTGTTTCCATCTGAGAATCTTGTGACATATGCAAGCTAAAAGAAAAAGGGCTAATTAGAAAACTTCTGATGTACAGGGAAGAACTTATGGTGAATCAAGAAGTAGATGAGGAACCTAAAGATGAATTCAGTAGCATTCAAGACTAATACCTCAAAGAAAAAAACAAAGAAAAAGGTCATGCTCTTGTAGACAGCTCCACTAGTGAAGATTCAGATTCAGACAGTGACAAGGAGATGGCTCATCTTGCTAGAAGGTACAAATAGTTTTACCGAAAAAATAAATTCTTTAGAAATTAAAACAAGAAGGTAAATTATGATGGTAGAGGACAATGGAAGAAAGACAGAAAATGGAATGACAACTCAAATGAAATAATCGGTTATGAGTGAAAACAAAAAGGTCATGTGAAGGCAGACATCCCAAGATGAAATTCAAAAAGAAATATGAAGACAAGGGAAAAGGATATAAAAAGGCTATGAAATCTACCATGAGTGCTATAGAAGACATCTCCAGTAGAGCTGATGCTTCTGATAGTGAATAGAACAATCATGTCAACGTATGTATCATGATAAAGACATCTGAGGTAACACTTAACTCTCCTATACATAATGCCTATTATTCTGAGAATAATAGTGAGTTATATAATTATGAAGATATGACTAAGGCTGAACTATATTAATATTGTGAAATGCGTGAGGATTCCATTTATGAGATCAATGACAAGTATAAATCATTAAAGAAACAACATGATTTAAAAACAAATTATAAGTCAAGTCTGGATATTGAAAATGAAAAACTCTCCCAACTGTTAAAGGACACCACTGAACTTAAGTTATCTAATGAGAAAATAAGAAGAGACCTTGAGAAGTTTACAACAGGTAGAGATACCATGAATCAGTTTCTCGGAAAATAGATTGCCCCAAAATATACAACTGGTCTAGGATATCAGCCTAGACAAATAAGTATCGTTAAAACTAAATTTATTCCTAAATCTGGACAATTCACTACTAGTTCATGTACTTGACCATTTCTTGAAAAAACAATTATCTAAAGGACCAAACAATGTATTTATATATCATAATATCTCTTGTTATTATAGGAAATCTGTGAGCCAAGTATGGGTTCACAAAATATTTCTTGCTAACCTCTTAGGACCCAAGAAAATCTGGGTACCAAAGATACCCAATGTCAAATCTGTTTTGCAGGGATGTTGCCTAAAGAGTTCATGTAAGACTCTTTGGTATTTGTATAGTTGATGTTCAAGACATATTATAGGATACTACTCATGCTTCAAGAGCCTAATCAAGGTTGATGGTGGTCACATAACATTTTGTGACAATGAAAAGGGAAAAATCATTGGCTTAGGCCAGAACGGTAACCCTAATACAGTATTAATTTCCAAAGTACTTTTTGTTGATGGATTAAAGTACAATTTACATTGTATATATTAGTTGTGTGATGATGGTTTCAATGCCTAATTTGAAAATGATGCATGTAATGTTTTTAATTCTAAAAATTATCTAATATTTTCTGCTCTGATAAATGAGAATGTGTATGTTTTTGACTAAAATTATTTAGTTAATCAAAATGTTTCTTGCTTAAATTATTTTCATAAAAAATCCTAGCTGTGGCACTGAAGATTACGACCCTGTAAGGTGACCACTCTTATGAAACCGACTAGGAAAGGTTTATTTAGTGACATACCTAAATTGGAATTATCACATAACAAAGTGTGCATTCCCTGTCAGAAGGGAAAGCAACCCAAATTTTCTTTCAAAGCAAAGAAAATTTTTCTACTGCTCAACTTCTTGAGTTGGTTCACATGGATTTGTTTGGACCATAAAGAGTTTCAAGTTTAAATGGGAAGCACTATGTTTATATTCTTGCGGATGATTTTTCTAGGTACACATGGGTATACTTTCTAACTCACAATAGTGATGCTTGTTCTTATTTTATCAAATACTCCATGTCTATAGAAAATCTTAGTGGACGTAGAATTAAGACCTTGAGAAGTGATCATGTCTGTGAGTTTGAAAATCATGAGTTTGAATCATATTTATCACAAAATAGATATATTTATAATTTATGTGCTCCGAGAACACCTCAAAAAAATGGATTCATGGAAAGAAGAAATATGACCCTCCATGAAATAGCTAGGACTATGCTTAGTGAATATAATTTAACTATTTATTTTTGGGCTGAAGTTGTAAATAAAGCTTGTTATACCATTAAAAAAAATATTGATTAGACTTGTTCGTAAGAATACCCCTTATGAACCTTGGATGAATATGAATCCTAAGGTTAACTACATTAGATTTTTGGATACAAATTATTTATCCTTAACACTAATGATAATATTGAAAAATATTCCTCCAAGTGTGATGGAAGAATTTTCCTAGGTTAATCTACAACTAGTAAAGACTATAGAGTATTCAATAAGAAGACCAAATGTGTGGAAGAGTTAGTTCATGTAAAATTTGATGAGACTGATCCACATGAACCCAAAACCTCCCTTCAATATCTTGAGGAGGATATGTCAATTCTGAACCTTAATGATAATGACAGTGAATCCCCTGTAAAACTGACTAGTTCTAGGAATCTTCTAGAATTTTAACCTGTTGAGTCTGAACAAATAGGCAATCATGCAGAGTCTAGTTCAACTCTTTCTAGAGGTATTCTAACTCTCAAGAATCATCCTTTAGATTTTGTAGATGGTGATTTAAACTGGGGACACAAACTGGAGCTTCTCTAAGAAACCAAGTTGAACATCAAGATTTTCTTTCACAGCTTGAACCCAAAAAATTAATGCTTCCATCAATGATGAATTTTGGGTGATGGCTATGCAAGAATAATTAAATCATTTTGAAAGAACCAATGTCCTGGAACTAGTTGAAAGACCTAAAGACACCTTGACCATAGGCACTAAAGGGGTTTTTAGAAACAATGATGATGAGTTTTGAAATATTGTTAAAAACAAAGCTAGGTTAGTTGAACAAGGATATAGTCAATAAGAAGGAATATAATATTAGGAGACATTTGCACATTATCTATGTTAGAGTCCATTAGGATACTACTTTCTTATGCAGCACATCTGAATTTCAAATGTTATCAAGTGGATGTCAAAATTTCTATTCTAAATCGGTATATAGTTGAGGATGTATTTTTTTGAACAACCCCCTGGATTTACAAATCCCCATTTTTGAAATCATGTTTTTAAACATTCTAAAGCATTATATGGTCTAAAGCAAGCTCCAAGAGTTTGGAATGATAAATTATCTCTTTTCTTATTCCAAAAGTTTTTACTAAAGTAATAGAAGATCTTAATTTGTTTATTAAAAAGATTTACAAAGATGTTTTGATAGTAAAAATTTATATAGATGATATAATTTTTGGATCTTCTAAAAATTCATTATGTACTAATTTTTCAAAAATAATGCAAAATGAATTTGAAATGAGTCTAATGGGAGAACTTATTTTTTTCCTTGGATATAAAATTTTTCAAAATAAATATTGTATTATTTTAAATCAAAGTAAATATACTAAAGACCTTTTAAAATGTTTTGGGTTGAATGGTAGTAAAGGTAGTGATACACCTATGAGTACCACTTGTATGTTGGATGTTGTTGAAGCTATAGAATCAGTGGATCAAACCAACTACAGAGGCATGATAGGGAGTATTCTCAACCTTAGTGCTATCATACCTAATATTATGTTCAGTGTATGCATGTGTGATCACTTTCAATCTAATCCCAAATATTCTCATTTAAGTGCTGTTAAAAGGATTTTCAAATATCTCAAATATACTCCCAGGTTAGGACTACTTTATCCAAGAGGAAAATCATTTGATTTAATAAGCTATTGAGATGCTGACTTAGTTGTTTGCAATCTAGATAGAAAAAACAACATCTGGGTCATGTCATGTGTTATGCAATTCACTAGTATTGGGGTGAAGTAAAAAACTAGAATTCTGTTGCATTATCTACTACCAAACCAGAATACATTACTGCTGGTAGTTGTCGTGCACAAATTTTGAAAATGAAACACACTTTACTAGACTATAGATAAAAATTCAAACATGTCTCTATTAACTATGACAACACAAGTGAAATTAACATTTCTAAAAATTCAATATCTCATTCTAGAACAAATCATATTGATGTAAGACATCACTTTTAGAGGGATCATTACCAAAAATGTTGTATAAATCTTGAGTTTATTGGAACTGAACATCACCTTGCTAATATATTAACCAAACCCTTAATTTTTGAGAGAATGAATTACATCAAACATGAACTGGGAATGATAAATCAGTAACCGATATTTTTGAAATCGATCTTTGTAAAACTGATCTTTGTAAAACCGATCTGTTTGAAACCAATTGTTGTGAAAACGATCTTCTTTGATCTGATTCTATGGCACAGATATATTTAAGTGCTATTTTGTAAATTCAATCTGATTTAAAAAGAAATGACGTTGTTTCATTTCCTTCGACTTATTACGTTTAAATTTTATTATTTCCGATTAACAATCCCAAAATGTTATATTATGTCCAATCCATCCTAACCTTTCACCTTCTCATTATCCGTAAATCCTCCTACATATAGTCACTCTCTCTGGTTACTCAACCTCTCAACACAGTTCGAATCCATAGCATCACCATGGAATGGACTAAGCGCACAATGGAAGAGCCTCGAAAATCTCTTCCTACTAAGTATCATAATGGTGAAACTAGTGGGACTGGGAAACCAAGGTTAGAAAGTCAGGTTGTTATAGCTAAAAAGGAAGTTTCTGCTGAGTGGATTCTGTCTAGGAAATCATTTTTGCTAAAGGTATTGAAATCTCAAGGGTGGCTCAGTTGGTTTATCAATAATGAAAGGAACTATTATCCCCATCTTGTGAACGAATTCTATCGGTATTTCTATATATCACTGGATGAAACCGAGGCAACCAAGATGAAGTCTATTGTTAAGGTAAACGAAGTGGTTTTCTCTTCGAAGGAATGTGCTGAATGCCTAGAGGTACCTCATGATGGTGTCTATGATGACTATCATGGTAATATTCCACCTCCATTAAATTTGTTTTCATATAAAGATGTTATGAAGGAGCTTACTAGAAATGAAGAATCTAGGAGAACTGTTGAAAAATAATTTAAAGGAGAAGTGAGATTGCTTTTTCAGTTCATTCAATACCAAATATGCCCTAGAAAGGGAGATTTATCTACGGTGAAATATCTGTATGTGTTCGAGATATTTTTGTTGAAACATGGAATAAAGGTGAATCTGTGCAAATATATTGTGGTACATATTTCTGAGTTGATTAAGCCATCTAAGAAGGCAACCTCCTTATACCATCTGAGAATGATTTCTTCCAAGCTGATGAAATTAGACTGTGTAGAAGATAGAGATGAAATGATAACTGCATGTAGTGGTTTTTGTCTTCAAAAAGACATTTTTAAAAGGACAAAGATATTATGGAACCCAAGGAAGAGATATTGGGTAGGAGATGAAGAAGGGTTGTATGAGGAATTCAATCCGGTTGACCATCCTTCTAGACCATTGACCAAGTTGATGCTGGTCTCAAACATGGAGAATTTCTTGTCTATTATTTTGAGGTAGTAGAGGCTGAAGTACCTAGGGAAGAAGGATCTCATTTTATTTATAGGAGTGATCCTGATATAACTGAAAGTCCCAAGAATGTGACTTATGGACTTTCTAGTCCACCTATGGAACTGCCTTCAAGAGAATCTATTCTAGGTGATGAAGAAGAGGAAGAAATCGAAGTCACTGGAGTTGAAGGATATGTTAGAAAATCAGATGAGGAATTTTATGATGATGATGATTATAATAATGATGATGATGATAATGGTGATAATGGTGATGATGAAGGAAGTGTTGAGCATGCGAGTGACTCTCTAAATGTGGGACAACAAGTGGTTGACAGATCTAGTGAAGAATCTGTTAATGGAAATGGTGACTGAATAGAGCCTGCTGAACTACAGGAAGATGATCATATAGATGCTAAACATGAGGACAATCCACTCTAACCAATTGTTAAAAATCAAGAGATCATTCATGAATCGAATGATATTATGGCTGGTGGACAAGAAGAAAAATATGTAGTTCCACTACCTCAAATTGAGGAAGTAGCTGGTGAAGCTGAAGAATTTGGAGCTCAGGAAAAACCAGTAGTTTAGTTGGTTCTTGCCCCCAGACAAGGTATTATGGATAGAGATTGGGATGAAGAAATAAGTGATATTTATGTTATTCTTGAGCCTTAGGTAAGAAGGGTAAGATTTGATACCATTGAGACAAGAGATTGGACCTATGATGGATAGTGGGATAACAATCCAGGATATATTCTTTTTGGTTTAGAATATGACTCAGATGAGGAAATGGTACCTCATCCTCATGTTCCTCAAGTCCATGCATACCCAGAGCCTGCTGCTCCTGCATCTCCAGCAGTAGACCCAGTTGATCAGTTAGGGCCTAGTGACTTTGTCACTAAGGATTATTTGTAAAAGTTTAAGAATGAGATATGTGAGTCTATGCTAGATTCAGTGGGATACAGAAATGAATCCTCCACCTAAATAAGTATCTTAGATGCTGATGCAATAAAAATTGCAAGAATTGTAATTCATGAGATTCAACGGAATCTTATTACTACAACATACACTATTATTATACACAACTATTTGCGGAGAGAATAAGTAAAAAGATGATCAATGAGCTATATTATTTAACCTCTAACTTCAATACCTCCTTTAGTGGTGTTATGGAAGTTCTCAGGAACATGGAAACCCATATACGCAGTGTAGATTTAAAAACTTTGAATGAAGAACTTGGAAAAATGTTGACTGGCTCATCTAGTTCCAGGAGTGGAATAAGTGATGTTGATGATTTAGAGTCTCTCAAGACTGTGATGAGAGTGGAGATTCAGAAACTCCATATTTTTTTATATAAGGAAACCCTTGAAAAGGTACATTAGAATACAGATCATGTATACAATATGGACAAACAATGCACAAATGAAGCCTCTGCAGCTCAGAAGGAAATTCGGGAAAAGGTGGATAAGTATTTCACTACGATATATACCAAGCATGACCCTATCAATAGTTTCATGTTTCTGGCAGAAAATCTTCGAATTCCCCAAGTCACAAAAGCTTTCAAAAGACATGTTCTCCAACATAAATAGTTTACACCTTTACTGAATAAATTTATGGATAATAAGGATGACTTTGAGAAGGAAATGAAATATGGAGGAGAAATCATCAATGACTTCATCAAACTTCTCAAACCTTATCTGCTTGTTCAAGACGAGGCTATTGTGGTCCCTCCAGCTGCTTCACATGGTACTGCCTCTCGGCCTCCTGCTCCAATGACTGTCTCTCGAGCTCTTACACAGATTTGACCGATCATTATGGAGCAGTCTCCCAGTCGTGTGTTATAAGAGAGAAGACCTACTCTTGCAGCTACTGTTCCTACATGTCTTGATCTACCTGGTGTTGTAATCCAATAACCTCCATCCTCTTCCACTACCAAACCCCCCGCTTCTCCAATGGATCCTTCAGACAAAGGCAATGCTCTTATGTATTCAAACCCTTAGTAATGATGGGTTGTTTCTTTTTGATAGGGATTTTTTCTTTTTTGTTTGTCTTGTACTCTTATCATTGTGAATGAAACCTCTTGTGGTATCTTTCTTTTATCTCATTATTACTTTTTGATTTTCTCTTTTTGTTAATCCCAAAAGGCAGATAAAGTTAGGATGGTATATGAGAAAATGGAGAAAGTAAGAATGATGAGAAAACAAGGGTGGCATATACTCTCCTTAATCCATCTAGTGAGGGGGATATTTTTTTAAAATAATTTATAGCAATTTCAAACTTTAGTTATATTGGAAAAGTATATTCATCCATTTTTATTATATATATTTGCATATATTCCATAATTTGTGATTATAAAAAAGGGGGAGATTTTAGGACCCTTCATAATAATGTATTGTTTTATAATCACAAATAATGTCAATATACAGATTCATATATTTCATGCCAATTTCAATATTTCTATGTGAATCAATTTTGTCATACAGTCACATATACATTAATAAGTCACTTTCTTATAAGTCATGAATCAATATGTTTAAATGTGTCTTTTTACATATACTTTTATTAACAATTCATATTGTAATGGTATATGCAATACATACTCTTCACAGTCTTTCTTGGTTTCCCCAACTCACTGAAGGCGACACACCGAAACCAAAGACGACACACCAAAACCGTAGGCGACAAACCGAAACCGAAGACGACACAACGAAACTGAAGTATGTGACACCGAAGTACGATAGACCAAAGGATGACATACTGAAGGTGACACACCAAAACTGAAGACGACACACTAAAACCGAAGATGACCCACCGAAACCGAAGTATGACAGACCGAATTATGACAGACTAAATTCAACACACTGAAGATAACACATTGAAACCGAAGTATGACAGACCGACGTATGGCATACCGAAGTTGACACACTGAAGATGACACACCATAGATGACAGAACGATGTTATTAAACCGAAGAAAAAATACCGAAGATTACTCACCGATTGATATAAATAAATGTTTTCATTTTATTAATTCAAATTTATTTCTAACGTTCATATGTAGAAAAATTAATGTTTCTGAAATTATTTAATGTTGTCTGTAGGACAATCTATAGACAAGTACGAGGTACATGCACATGTGAAGAACCATATGCATAGAGAATCATGGAGTATAGAAGGACCTCATATTTTACGTTAAAAGTGACGATGATAATAGCAGTACACACTGATACACATACTGTTCCAATACGAGAAGAGAAAAACTAAGAACATGAGATTGCAAGAAGAATGTGACAAACTATCTTCACCACAAAGGCTCAATATACATCGAGACATCAATGAGCTAAACATTTTCACTCCCTGAATCTAGATTACAGAAATTGTGATACTCTATTTTGAAGAAAACTTCGAGCAGAAGAGTCCAATACCATATTCTCAATATTCATTGACTCTAGAGATTTAATTCACAACATGCAGAGAATTTTTAACACTATTCTCTTTCTTAAAATTTTTGTATTTTATATTTTATATTTGATAAGTGTGAATATTTATTTTTATGACACAAACTATCTCTCGACATAACTTGAGGATATCAAATAATCCTTATACACAATCTCTTATTTCTTTTGTTTCCCATGAATAATTGTGGTAGAGGTCAAGTGTGACCTGGACAGCCTGGTGTGATATTGTAAACCCCAATCCAGGGTGTGGATCAAAATTTTATTCGTATAAAAATCTTGGTGGCAGGTGATCACCAAGTGGAGAGGATTAAATCTCTTCTTAAGACTGAACCTCTTGTTTACATTGTTGTGCTAATCTTTGATCACTCTTTTTTGGTTTATCTACAGCTTATATTTGCTAAAACATAAAACTGTTTTTTCTTAAACATTGATAGTTAGTTTTGATTAGTGAGTGTATTTGTTTAATTCAGTATACATGTTTCAAAAGTTGAATTAGTGTTCTACACTGATTCATCTGAGGATTAATCACCCTTTGAGAAACCTATCGACCAGTGGAACATTTACATTTCTACTACCTTAATTAACTGGGATGTTTTTAAAATTGGGGGCTTTCTCAATCACAAAGTTCTTAACAAAAATTTTAATTAGTACTCAATTCACCCCCTCTGAAGTATCCACTCAGACCTACAATTTAAACCTAATATTGTTTATTTTAGTTAACTAAAGAAATTCCATTTATTTTTTTTAAACGTGTGTTTTATTAACTATATTTATGATGAGGATTTTTAAGAAGTAATTTTTTAATTTGAAACCATTAATTACAAAGATTATTTTCAAGGGAAATTTTCATTTTAAGGGGGTATAACATAACAACCTTAGTTTTTAAAAAAATTGAATTAATTTATTCTCTTTTATATTTTCTCATTTCATATAACACTGGATTTTATTATGTTACATTCAATACTATGTTCTTATAAAACTGGGATACACTAATAATATATTTATTTAAACTCAATTGTTATAACCTATCCATCAAACACAGTGATATGAATACTAATTAATATTTTGAAATATTAAATATAATGGTTTAACATAATGGAAAAATATTAATTAAATTTTACTCAATCGTCAGTAAAGTCTTTATATGTTTTGAAATAACTATTTTCTCAATGAAATTCATTGTATTGATTGTTGTGAACAATAATAAAATTAAATTTTAAAACATTTAGAAAATAAATTTTATAAAATAAATATATTTTTTGAATTCAAAATTTCAAAATTATTTTTGTGTGAATTTTTGGGATCTTCCTAAATTTTTTCATTTTTTGATGAATTGTGAAAAATACTGAATTTTAATTAAAAACGTACATTTTGTTTAAATAATTTATAAAATTATACTATATTTTAAATATATTTTAAATTAAATTTATTTAGTTTGTATATAAATTTAAATTATTTATTCTATTATAATCAATTTCATGTTGAAGTCGATTATAAAACCTTCATATACTTTGGAACATTTTCTCTTTAAAAACATGCTTTCTTATCACCTATATAATATTAATTTCAAATTAGATTTTACCACTTATGTAAATTTAATTTGTAAAAATGGATTCCAAAATTGGATTAAAAAACATTTATAATTTCTAATATTATAAACATTATTTTGAACTAAATGAATATTGAATGTTGTAAAAAATAATTACCATGACAGGGATAAAATTGGATTAACCGGGGGGTCAAACAAAAATTATAAGACTAAAAATGAACTAAAATATTATTTTAATTTTATTTAATGAATTTACATCAACCATGGACAAGAATATATCTCAAATATGGAAATTTATTACAACTTTACTTTGAATATGACCCATATAATATGTTAAGTAATGACAAAAAAAAGATAACTTTCATACTTTTAATATCTATGTTGCTTTTGTATGAGGAAAAAATTACATTTTTTAGATTATACATATTAGTTTGAAATAGAAATGTGTTATTTTGGTCACAATAAATTATATTTATTTTTTGGAGATGAATTAGTTACTAAAAATTCTTAATAAATGCCAATGCAGTAATTAATTGGTTTATTTAAAAAAATAAAATTACTCACAACAAAAATAATAAAAATGAACTAAATTGAATAAAATATTAGGTTCCATTATTTTTATAGATAAATATATATTTTTATGTTGGTGTAAAAATAATATATTCGAAGTAAATTTTTTTCTTTATATTTTTTATTTAAATTAAATGAAAAATGTCAAAATTCACAATAATGTCATTTAATAAAAAATTCTATTTTACTAATTAATTTTATAGTACATTAGTAAAACAATTCAATAAATTAATTTGTAAATATTAACAAATATAAACTATTTCACATTAATCGAACAATATTTCTATTATAATTTCTATATTGATCATTAAATAGTAAAAACTTTGTTACCTCGATTAAGGTTAAAGTCATGTTTTTTCAGGTTACATGTACTTTTATTAACATTAATTTACATCAAACAAAGGATTTATATTTTATAAATAATATATAATATTTATAACTACTAGGTTCAAATTTGATATTATTTATCACTCTAATTTAGTCAAAAATGATGAATTAACAAGGATACAATACTAGTTAATGTATTGAAAACCTAAAATGGTATAAATATGGAAACATATATTTTGTGAAATAAAATACTTAAAAATGTTTATAAATGTTTTATAGAGGTGTGGATCGACCATATAATCCCACAAAACCATTAATTATTAGTTTTGGATAAACTTTATGAAATTGTTACCACCAAATATTGAATACTTGTGAGTATTTAAAGGAATGTCACTCCGCCTCAGCACTAAAAGGGGAACTCCCTACCCTCACTTTTTCACACCAATCAATTTTTTTTGAAAAATATATACCAAAATAACACAATGAATTCCTTCCACAAATCCTAGAATCATTAGTTTTGGAATAAATCCCACCATGAAAATAATTAGTATAAACCTAAGGAGGACACCCGAAGAAGAGGTATTGATATCCAAATGAGTGTTTGTTTTATATCGTTATCAACATCCTCTAATTCCTATTATACCATTATTATATAGTAAAATTTGTATATTAACTATAACTATATGTTTTTATGTCAATTTGGAGACCTAAAACCAAACACACTTCCATGAAATGTGTTATGAAATCACTATTTGTGTGTACAGTGCACTACCGCCTTACGAAGTGATGTCATTCGTTTTTTCATTACCACATTTAATGGTTGGGAATAATGATGTATTTATAGTAAATATATGATATATATTATATTTATAATTTTTTATGATTATCTAAATATAAAATTACATATAACATCATGCATTATATATTTTTTGGAATATAATAATGTCTTTTATGTGTACAATGGACTATCGCCTTGTGAAGTGATGTGATTCATTCGCACTTTACATAGAATGTTTTAAATATGGGTTTAATAAGTATGTTTTATATATAAGAAATAATAATTATATGGGAATGATAATTTATATATTTATTTATATATATTACATTCATTTCTTTCAATATGATAAGAAAATGGAAATAGTGTTATTGTATAAGTTCGACATACTTTCTCATTGAATGGTGTATTTAATTTCCCTAAAAAAAATTATTGATTTCTATAAATACATATATAATGAATATATATGATATTTATATAATTTTTTAAATTATTTATAAGATTAAACCTTTCTATAAGTAAGCTGACCAAAAATGAAATGTCAAAACACTTATAGAAAAGAAAGCGTTTATTACCGGAAATATTACTTTAACATGAAAGTTTTAATAAAAGTGTAATTAAAATTATTAAGAAAATATAATGTGGTTGGATATATATGAATATCATTTTGTAATTGATTTTTAATAAATTTATATTTATTATACATGATATTAAACTAGTACGATTGAATTCATGACTTAATGAAAGGGTATTTCTAGTCTCACATTCATTTCTGAGAGTCTTATTCCTTATTCACCACTCATTTGTGTTATGTGGTGTATATAAATCCTTATGAAATGATGAAGAATTAATATACCAAAAATAATTATAATTAATTTTTATATTAATTTTATAATTACATAGGGTTTAAGATTCAAAATATAATCAAAGAGTAAAATATTTTTTTCTCCTTTTTTACTTTAGTGACATATATGCTTTATTCATAACCTATTTCCTCCATGTGTTGTATATATTCCTCATGAATATATTTAATGATTCCTAAAATAAAATTTATTTTTATTTACATTTCCATTTAATGATATATATTTCATTATTTTTATGGTTTGAGAGTTACCAAATCGGTAGTGTGATTTTGCATCGACTTTCCTTCATTAAGATATATGTTATATTATGGTCCAATATTCCTTTAAGAGTTTTATACACATACTCATTGACATGAAATACAATGAATTTAGTTATCCTCATGAAATTTTCTTCCATTTTGTTTTATTAATTCATGGGTGTTATGATTTAATGTTACCCAAGTGGTAAATATTTTATGTTTAAATATCATATTTCATCCAGATTATTTATGATTAAGTAACCAATGATAAATTATAATGTTCTACAACTCAAAAAATCCGATGAATTTTCTACTTATATAATTATTCATAATATATTAATGTAATGGTTCCCCTTTCCCGGCTTTGAAGATTATGATAATTTTTAAAAAAATTTATGAAAACATTACATTATTATTCTCTTGAGTCAGAAATATATTTTCTTCAAAAACCATTTTCTATAAAAAAGTATTAAAATATGTTTTAAACAATATTTTAAAAATATTTAAAAATATAATTATTTAAATAAAATATATATTTAAAAATTGGTTTATATAATTTTCAAAGATCCATTTAAAATTTTTTGGTGCTATTTTTAAAGAAAAAGGTTTTCAAAATATTTTATGGTTTAAAAATTATTTTTCAATGTGGAAATGATATTTTTCTCAGGAAATGTTGTTATATTTTTTTTAATATTACATTATTATTTTTCAAAGTTGTTTTCAAAGAATTTTATTTTTGAAAATATTTAATGTTTTAAAAATTGATTTTCAAAAAAATGTTATTTTTCTTAAGAAACGTTCTAATTGGTCTTTAAAAATTATTCTTGATCTAAGATAAGATCCTTTAAAATAGTTTATACTTTATTGGGGATATTATCCAAGTAATTAATTATTATTCATTCTATCAATGGTTTATATATATCATGGAATGTTTTTTATGAAACCTATTTCTCGTCCATGGGTTATACAATGATTAAATTATTATGAGACCAACTGATTTTTATGGGTTTGGCTATGATGAAATGATTTTGAAACCATTATATTTTCTATAAGTTATGATGTGATGAAATTCTAATGATGAAAGTTTAATTTCATGGGTTATAATATTATGAATTTTTTTGATCTCATGGTACACAAAGATATGTTTTTCATTATGTGATGGGTACGACCTATGTCTCCCTTAAAATCATTGGGTAAAGATAAATTATCTATGATATAATTGGGTATACAGGTTGTCAGACCAAGCCTTTAAATGGAGGGACACTAGTGGTCCACCCATGCCCACAAAGGTGTGTACACGGGCGGTCATCCCTAGATCGAAGCAAGTACACGAGTGTTTATTCAAGCCTAACATGTTATAGATGTCCTGGTGGGTATCCTTGACATAATATTTTCTATTCTTATGTTTATTCCATAAATATATGTTTTATTCCAATGTTATTCTCTCATGAACCATGTTTATTATTATCTTATGATTCATGTCTTACAAACATTAAATATTTATACCATGACTCATGTTTATGATTTATGTTTGTTGGGTATGAACATTGTAAGTTCTGTTTATTATCACTTACCCTTATGATTATCATCTGATTTAATATATTCATAGAATAATATCTCTTATATTTTTCCTTATTGATAATCTGAGCTCACCCTTTCTTATGTTTCTTTTCCTCAGGTAATGAAGAATAGTTTTATGTATGGTATTTATATGAAGAGTAATAAATGTGCAGATATTTTTTGGAAACATTAAATATATTTCAACAGATTAGAAGTTTATGTTTCCAGGTTTCACAAAAATATAAACTATTATGGTCCCCAAACATTTCTTTATTTAATGTGATGAATAACCAAAAAAATGACATAATATCCAAATATGAGAATCTGGGGTCACTATATTAATTGAGGTAGAATGTAACATCCAGAGTGTTTTTAAATATGTTTTTAAAATTAATTTAAAATTTCAGATAAAATTAATTATATGTATTATAATTTTTTTCTTCCATTATACGCAACAATTAGTTTAGTTGATAGAGTCCATGACACACTACACCGAGCTTCAAACAAACATGAAATAAAATTAATTTCAATATTACTATTAAAACATAGCCATTAAATAGGCATGTATGAATATTATTTTTAACATTATGATATGGAAATATAAAAATAATTTTTTTAAAAACAATTATTAAATAATCAATTAATATTTAGTAATTTAATTATATTCATCAAAAATATGTTTTCATCAAATATTATTTTTATTTATATTTATGATAAAATAATATAATTAATTTAAATATATTTTGGAAATTTTATTTGATAAAATGAACTATGTTTTTGAAATAATTATATTTAAATTAAATCATGGTGAAATTTTTTGATTCTCCGAAATATTATTTTTTGATAAATAGTTAAAAATATTGAATTTTAATTCAAAACATATTTTTCATTTAAATTATTTATAAATTAATATTATATTTTAAATTTATTTTAAAGTAACTATACATAAATTATATATATTATTCTAATTTAGGTCATTATAATCAATTTCATAATGAAATTGAGAAAAAAACTATGTTAACATTTGAACATTTTTACTTTGAAAACATGATTTCTTGTCGTATCTATATGATTAATTTTAAATAAAAATTTTCTAATTCTATGAATTGAATTTGGAGAAATTGATTCCATATTTTTTAAAAACATAATTTATATTTCATAATAATTTCTACTTAATTTTTCACCAAAATGAATAGTGAAAATAGTACAAATTAATTACCATGGTTCATGTAATAATTGGTTTACTGGAGATTAAACAAATATAATAAAGATTAAAATGACCTAACATGTTTCCTAAAGTATATTTTATATAAATATTTAGATAATATAATTTATATTGCTCAATAATAATCTATTTTTATACTTTTTCCTTGATATTTAATTGGTACACCTTCTTCTATTCAAATATTACTAGTGTGCTAGTCACCTCACGTAAAAATGTACACCCCATCCCCTCTTCTCTTCACGCTATAAAAAACTTTTGTTTTAAACAATAATAACCTAAATAACTTCCCAACTTCCATTATCTCATCATAGAATCCTAATTTTGAGTAAAAATATCTTCTAGGATGGTTGTTGGTGCAAACCTATGTAGGTTACCTGAAGAATATGAAATGTTCTTCTTCATGTTTGTTTTATTCATTCCTCCACCTCATAAAATTATTTTTAATACATTATGATATAATATAATAATTATCCTTCATATACAACTGTTTTTTATTTATTAATTTCATATCCTACAACTATATCCACATCTATATAATGGGGTACAAAATTATCATTTGTGTGTATGGTGGACTACTTCCTCACGATCTGATGTCATTCATTTTTCCATTACCACATCTCATGTTTTATTATAATGATGGATATGATATATATATTTTATTCTTATAAAATAATTTTACCTACATAGTAATTATTTAATATATACCTTTTTTACTCTCCATTTTGTAAGGGATACGATAATGTCGTTCATGTGAATGGTAGACTACCACCTGACAAATTGATATTATTTGATTTGACTAACACTTTACCTGGAAAATGATAAATGAAATGTTAATGAATATATATGATATAAGTGAAATCATTATGATATTTATCACAATTTTATCATTCTAAAATTATAATATATCATTTTATTTCTTACCTTTTCACTCACTGAAATATGATAACATCCTTCATGGAAGTATGTACTACCACCAACATGAAGAGATGTGACTTTCTATTTTCATCACAAGACCACATGGATGATATGTTTAAGAATATTTAAAGAAATAATATTTTATTTATTTTATTATTATTATATTTTAATGATATAATTTTATTTTCTTTATTTCAAACATTATCATTGAAAAATGGAAACGTTACTCATGTGTACGTACAACCAATAATCTCCCTGATCGTACCGTACATCATTTTTCAAAATCACATTTCATTTTGTTTTAAAAATATAATGAATATAAAAATATTATAATTATTTATTATTATTATTATATAAGGTAATTAACTATGATAAAAGTGAGATTATCAAAAATGACAAATCAAAACATATATGAAAAACGAAGTGGTTATTTCCCGAAATGGGATTATAGCAAATATATTATGATAAGTGAGTAATATAATGACATATGTAAATAATAAATGGTATGATATATATAATGATGGTTCTATAATATATCTATAATAATGTTATAATTATTATACATGAGTTCCAAACATGAAAAATGATTTTGAGACATAAGATCAGTGATTTCTATCTTACTTTTTACTTCTCCCAAACACAAGCCATATTCACCACCAATTTATTTTATGTTCCGTATATAGTTCCCATGATTTTTTTTCATTATTATTCACCTAATAATTATTTGGATTTACATATCCATTCAAGGAGGTCTCTTTCATGGGGTATATGTTTCCAATGTTACCAATACAGAAAAGTATTTTGGTCTCATTTTTCCTTCTTTGAGACATATGGTGTGGTATGAATGTATAATATTTTATGAGGTGTATATAATTAACCTTTTACATATTATTTATATAATATAATTATATTTATCATATTTAATGTTTAATTTAATTTTAATCTTTCATGTAGATTACAATTTAATGTTACCAAACTGGTTAGTGTTTTATGTCATAATCTCATCATTTATCAGGATAGTTTATGATTTTTCTTCTAATGATGAAATGTTATATTCTATCTCTCAATAGTATCATTATTTTTCTTTATGTTTTGTTCACAATAAGACATGATTCCGTTAATTTTCCACTCTAAATGTACTCATAAGTTCAAAATAATGTATTCAAGATATATCATATTTTCAGTAAACTATCTATTTTCTTCCAAAACCATGGATTCTAAAAATGTTTTAAAAATTAATTAATTTTACTATATTATTTTTAAAATAAATTTGTAATTTTTTTTAATTTCTACAAAATTTTTCAAAAGGAATATACATGTCACCTTTCTAACTATCCCAATTCGTATTTTAGAAGAAATGTGAAAGAAATAAAAGTTTTTATGTGTAAAGTATGTACGGAATTTTCTGTCATCATGATCATTATTCAATTAAAATAATCCAAACAAATTTATGGATAATTTCAAATAAAATTATTTTTAAGATATTGTATTTTCAAAACAATATTCCAATTTTAAAAGGATGTTTTCCTTAGGAAATGTTTTGAATTATTTTTAATTTTCATTTTTACTTTTTCAAAGATTTTTTATGGAACATTAATTCCAATATATTTTAAAAATGCTTATTTTTTAAATTTATTTTCAATGAATTTTTATATCCCCCATAAAATGTTCCAAATTATATTCTAAAATAAATTTTTATATATGATTAAATAAAATGATGTTATATATTCTTTATTAGGGATATTATCTAAGGATACCATTCTTATTATTTATATGGCTAGTTTATGTGTCTGATGAGAAGATGTCTATAAGACCCATTTATCATCCACAAGTAATACAATAATAAAATAATTATGAAATCAGCTTCTTTTTACTTGGTTTAATCAATGTTAAAATTATAAAATGATTGTTAAACTTGTTTCATTTCTATATTGTATGTTGTGATAAAATGTATATGAAACCCCATTAATTTCATGAGTTATGATATAGTGATTGTACTATGATCATATGGAAATCATATGTATTATTTTCATTTTGTGAATGGTGGGACCTATATAGGCCTCCAACTTATTGGGCTGTGATTAATGTAATTTTTTCACAAAGGGTACATGGAAGGTTATCCCAAGCATGAAAGTGGGTATATGAGAGGTCATCCAAAGCCTGTAGTAGGTAAAAAAGTGTTTATCCCAATACTAACATGTTATTAATGTATTGGTTGGTAGTCTTGACATAATATTTTATAGGATAATGTTAACATCATAATTCTAGGTTTTATTCCAATGTCATTCTCTCATGATTCATGTTATTTTATTTAATTGTGATTTATACCTTCATAACTTCCAATATTTATTCCATGACTCAATATTGGGGTGTTTGATATACAGGTTATGATTTCAAAATGAAAATATCATGTTATCATAACTTTATTCACATTCCATATCTATATGATCAATATTATCTCACATTATCACTCGTAAAAATCATCTAATCCCTCCCATTCTTATGGATAATGGTTTTAGGAATAATGGTTTTATGTGGATTTTTTCTTTCAAAATTAATCAATGGGAACATCATTATATAATATATTGATGATCGTTTACTAAATTAGATGATTGAGTGCTTAGTATCTAAAGACCCTAAACTATTATGATCCCCATGTGTTTTTTTGTGTACTGTAATCAATATTAATCTATTAAGATGTAATATCCATGTATGAAAATCCTAAGGTTTCTATGAATATTTTTTTATCAGACAAATAAAGAAACTATGAACCACGATTTCGTGGGAGTACCCTATTTTATATGTGATGAAAAGGGCACATTCAATGGAAAATAATGTTATGTAGGGGTAAAAATTGAATGTGACAAATGTTAGGTGATTTGGGATAGTTAAGGTTTGTAAGGCATGTAGGTAAGACATTAAATCCTAAACATGTCTTCTAGAAGTTATATAAGTCATATAAACAATGAAAAAACCTTTCCATATATATTTCTATACTAAACAAGAATTATCCTCAACTTAATATTAGTCATGGTGATTAAATATTTACTAAAAACGTAAGTAGACCCATCATAACAAATTTATCTATAATAATTATGAATTTTGACTCCATTTAACAAAATTTATTTTCTAAATTTGAGAAAATTTGATATGAAATTAATCTCAAATAACAAATACAATTTTTTTTAAATGTAATAGTGTATTTTCACATGAAACATATATATGAGATAAATTTTTCATCGCTACACATATTTTTTATATAATTTATGTTTTATAAAAAACAATAGGTTACATGAGATTAAATTCAATCCATAACCTAATTTTAGAAAATACTAATTAATAAAAAGAAAGGATATAAAATAGCTTTGTTTATTACTGAACCATTTTACTTTAGTTCTAACAATGTTAGTCATGGGTTTACTAATTTCAAATAATTTTAAAAAATTAATAATTTTTTTACTTAATTTCATATTTTATCACTTAAATTGTTTTATTCCCAAATATTTCATTCTTATAAATTTATAATGTCTTGAAAATTATAATTTAAAAAAACCTATTTCAACTAAAAAACTATATTTTTAGAAAATAATAAAAAATCATACAAATTAAAGATTTATTTTTTAAATTAAAAAATTTATATAATATTTTGAAAATATATATATTAAAATATTATTTTAATTTTAAGATATAAAATAAAATATATAAAGATGAACTTATTTCTTTAATAATGACCTTCCTAAACATTACGTGTTTCTAATATTATTTCACACCAATTTTAATGAATTTTAATATCACGTGTGGGTATATATATATACCTTATATGTTATCATAAAAATATTTTTAAGAAGACTAATGTATCTGGAAAATATTTTAGTTCTTTTCATGAAAGTTATGAATTTAATATTAATTAAGAGAATATATATAATAAATTCCAAGGATATTGCACACTTAACCACATAAATACCTCATAATCTTATCTCTATCACATCCCCACACACTAAAAAAATAATTCCAACATATAACATCCTGAGCCTTATCCAATCACAACATATCATATATATTTAATAGAGAGAAAGTAAGGGGTCTTCAACTATCTGTATCACCGAAAACATGGTTTTTAGAGAATACAACCATAACCTAAAACATCAAATGGTTGTTGGTCACATTTCATGACTTGGGTGTTCTATCCTATTAAATGAAATAAACTTTAATGAATATAATATAATAGAAAATCCAATTCTAGTGTCAAATAATACTATAAAATCTACAAAACTGTAACATAGTATGACATCTTAATTTTCATGCACATTATCCACAATAATATCTAACCCATCACAGTCGCCACTATAAAAGCCCCACAATAGTACACAACAACCACACATTATAGTTAAATTCCATTTCAACATTAATTCCTTCCAAAAATTTTAAATCACTTAATCTATATAAATATTCAATAAATTTAAACTTTACCTGACCATTACCATATTACATAATTTATATTTCAATTAACACTTTAATTCACTAATTTATATAAATTATTAAGTATTGGAAGAACACTTATTTATTCATATTCACAAATTCACAAAATCAATAACAGTATTTTGATAGACCACTTTCAATTCAATTTATTAGTTATTTCCTAATCTGATATCAACCATCACATGAAAATTACAACAACAACATCACCCCTCAATATCGAAAATAATACCAATATCCCACCATATCACTAATCCCACTTCTACCCCGACACCCACGCTATCCAATGTCATCCTCATAAAACCACCATAATAAAAAATGTACCATCACCCATTAATATACCAAATCATCGAAAGCATAGAAAAAAACTAAATCATATTAGTATGGAAACAAATAGTTCATAAAATGACTTTCATTCATGAATAATCATTATTTACCATTTATTTAGATATACATACTAAATAACATTAATTATAACTCTAGATTTATGCTTCCACATTTCAATAGAATAATTAATATATTCTATATATTTAAAAACATTTCAAGCACCTAGAAAATAATAATAAAATTCAAAACAATTCTTGTCATATAAATACTATAAAAAAACATGACATATCTATAAACATGCTTGTAGTACTTCCTTGATTCAAATTTCAAATCATATTATTATATTTTTGGTATAATTTTAATACTCTATCTAAGGATAAATAAACATGCATAATTACATAAGGATTTATTGATTAAAATAGATATATTTCATGTCACTTTCCTCAAGAAAAATCATTACATAATGTAGCATAAATAAAGAAGAATAATTGGCGATCAAACACCAAAAAAACTCACTGGAATTCGACAACCAAACTATACATTTCACACCCATAAAAAGGTTTTCCATTTGTATTTTATTTATTTCATTTGTTTTTACTATTTCATAAAATAATGGGACAATACAATTTTTTTTAATATCTTCGAAGGTGAACACTTAGTAGAGGCCATGTATAAACCATGTGAATACATATCAACTTTATAGAGCAACTTTACATCATTCATGCATATTAATGTTAACCATGTGGCCTAACTATGCATGGTGGTCCAATACTTTTAATGGGGTTTAATGGATGGGTCATTGTTTTTCCAATCATTTGGAAAAACTGTGTGTGGTTCCCATATCATTAAGTTTCTTAAAAATTTAAAAATAACCCCTCTCGTCATTTTACCCTCATGTGACACTACCCCATAACTATTTATTTTTCTAGTAAACCAGGATGATATGAACTCGTAGAAACATTAACCACCAATTATTCCTACACTCTCATGGTGTTCCAAGGTGTTTTCTTATGATAATTATTTGGCTCTTTAAGGCATATCCACCTCTATCTTCCTCCTTTACTTATAATTAATTCTTACATCTTCCCTCATTGTGAAGACCCAATTTTTAAACTCTAATAATAATTAAATTGTTCTATTTGGTAGATATTAATTATATAGGGAACATTATATCGATATGGAGGCCACATATTTTAACATTCATTAAAGGTTGTGAGTTTTATTTGATTATAGGTTTTTTCCCCGTATTCAAGACATTAAATTTTGGAAACCATACATCTTATTCTTAGAACTCATTTTTTATTCATAATAATAATTTTTATATAGGTCACCATGAAAGTGTAAGATATTTTTTACATGGTTTCTATTGGTTAAAACATATCATTTTCTCTTAAAATTTTTTTTTACTAATTGATGACTATTTTCACACAAACTATTTAGTGAAATACACAAATGACCGTTACCAATAAATTATGATGTTTTAGAATGTTATTTTTATTTTCATAGAAAATTGTCATTTATCCTTGGGATTTTAAACATCATTTCATTTAATATGTTAAATACCAATTATTGATAACTAATTTCAAATTGGTTTTAAATAAAGCGTGAGGTTTCTTTCTTTTTTTTTGTATCTAATGGTTATACACATATACAAGGGAGTAAGTATATGTTTGTGTGTGTGTGTTTTTAACAACTTCACTAGAGATCTTGATACTTATTTAAATACTAGAAGCAATTTATTATGTGTGTGTGTGACTGTATATGGGTCTAACAATATATGGGTATTTTGGAAGTATAATTTATAATCGAATCTTATTTAAAATATGTTTTCATGCGGATTTCTAAATTTATCATCGAGGAAAAATTAACACGTTTTACCCTTTTTATCATGTCCTATTAAGGGGGTTATATTTATATAACGTACATTTTAGTATTATGAAGGTTAAATCTTATTCCCATTGGTTGATTAAATTTTTTCCCTTGAATTTTGATGAGAAAATGGTTTTAATAATCATGTTTTATTTTTGAAAAATGATATTCCTTGCGATGTATTTTTTAAATAACATATTTATTAGAATTGAAATACATTCAAAATTGATAGATCACATGTGAATATAGGTATATAAGCAGTATGTATAGATTATTTATCAATTCATATTATTCCACATTACAAACTAAACTAAATTAGGTTAACATGGTGGATTAATGGATGTTTGAAACCACCACTAGGCCACAACATGCACTCCTTATCTACTGAATTTTATGTGGTGTAGTTGATGGATGAAACCATCCTAATAATAAATTGAATGACCTACTTGGTGGAACACCACTAGTTCAAGGAATTCTCTCTTTTGTTGTTGAAATATGTGGTGTCATGTATGAACATAACTATTCCACTAAGCCAGTACATGTTCTTCATAGTAGTTATTTGATATGTCGTATTTTTTCTTATTAGATATCGATACGATACAAGGATCTAAAGAGACAATTAACCTAATATTTTATAGGGATTATTTCATGGTAATTTATTATATAATGGTTAATTTATGGTCTACATATATCTTTTAAAAAACCATTAAAGTGTCAAACTTTCATTTTGATAAAAATTTATCCACATATGGCGTATGTTTTCATTTGAAAATTTTAACAAATCTCTCTATATTGATTTAATTAAATTAATTACATCTTATTCATGTATTTATTACATCATTAATGGTTTTAACTATTTCAAATACAAATGGTGTTACTAAAATATTGTTTGAACTTTTTTTATAAAAGGTTTTCACATAATTGTGGTGTAGGATGATGAAATGTTTTCCAAGTAATAATTTTCATTAAAATGAAATTAAAAATGAAATTTTACAATTTTTTATTAGATTTTATGATCTTTGGAAAGGAACCCTATTTTTTAATTATTTTTTTAAACTAACATGAAAATATTATTTTATATAAATCCTCAAAATGAGGTGTAGTTAATTTTTTCATTCCCACTACACTATTTTTCTCACGCCTATTTATTAAATTTTTGTTTCATGTTTTTTATTATCTATTAATTATCTTGGATAATTGGGATTGTGATTTGGGATGCTAACTCCCAATGTCACTTGGATGTTTGTCTATTATTGTGATTTTTTTAGTTTCCTTTACTGCAATAGTAAAGTAGGCCATTTACTATATTCCTTTAATTTATAAATGAATAATTTTATATTTGGAGTCTATAGAAAATAAATCTATTCAATGGCATATCTATAGATATGGGATTCTGTGATGAGTATAGGTATTTGTTAATTTTTTACATATTCCTATTTATAATTATTTTTTATTATTTCATTCTAGAATTAATGTCCAAAGATTGAATGGTTTATGCTCATTTTTATACTATAATTAAACTATAATTTTCTAGGAGAAATCATTATGAATTTATTTTTTCAATATTCTTAGTCACTGGTTCTAGCCCATGGGGAATATGAATTCTCCTTAGTTGTGTCATGGACTATCTTGAGTATCTGACTGATAGATTTTGTAGGCTGTGTTTTTTAAAAACAAATGTTATGAGACCCACGTATTATGTGTGAGATTAGGTTCGAAATTCATCCTTTAATTTTTTTTAATAATTTTATGATCATATATATAATTACTAAACCTAGAGAAGTAAGAGTTGGTATAATCACTATAAATTTTACCCATTCAAATCCATGAGTTTTGTTTTGGAAAATTTGGGTTGTGAGTTTTTGTTTTTTAGTTCCTTAAGTTATATATAGTATTTTTTGAGAATTTTGTATTTCAGAGGTTAAATAGAGAGTGAAATCGTGGTATCCATATATCACATAAATATTGTAAATCTATGTGAAGCATTCTTACAAGGTTAAAGATGACTCTTAAAGCTAGTTATATGGTTAGAACGTGGTCCACTAATCCATGTGAAACTAGTTTTATGGTTATTCAATGGTATTTTATTTTTCAAAAAGTTGGTATGTATGTATTCTGTACACTCAATTATGATTGATGTTTTAAACTATAGAGGATGGTTATTAAAAAGTGGTGTTTTTAAAGTGTGTTGATTGAATTTATAGAAATTCCCCATTATTTTATTTGAATATGTTTTTTAATGATATGTAAAAATTAGTCCAGGTTATATTTTATGTTACAATCCTTTAACCTCCAAGAATTTTTTGGATGCAATGAGGGTGTTTGATCCCAATAGGATGCATTACACAGTATTTGTAGGTATAAATACAATGGTTTGGTTTGGTAATCCCATTTTGGGATGTTTTCCATTCTAATCCTTGTGTAGTATTTTCTTAATTGTTGGTTATTGATCACTACACCTCCTTGAATGTTATTTATATAAATCTGTTTGTTTGGGTTATGCCTCAATCTAGATTTTTTGTTGAGACCCTTGAATCTAATGTTTTTTAACCTAGTTATAAAGTTTTTTCTTTAAAGGGGCTGTACATAGGAATATTTTGTTGAGACATTGAGTTAATGGGAGTGGTGATATGTTTTATTTGATCTGTAGGGTTCTCTAATATATAGTGTTCTCATATAAAGGTGCCAAGTTAATCTCTCTCCCTCTCTCTGGACCTTATTCTAACCCATGTGTATCTTGTGAGTCATGTTTCAATAGATTAATTTTCTGTTTTATATTTACCCTCCCTCTTTTCCTATTTTCCTTTTGTTTATTTTCCTTTTATTCTTAATTGAATATTGTAATATGTTTTCTATTAAGTGAAATTCCTGGCTTAATGGGAGTAATTCCTCTTTGGGATGTCATTTAGATATTGATAGTAGTTCATCTGGTTTTCGTTTCCATTCTGGTCTTCCAATTTTTTTGGGACATCACTGTGGGTTCCCCCTATTTATTCAATCCTATATATTCCTACATTTTTGTGCTTATACATTTTGAGGTTCAGTGGTTTCATGTGGTTAGTTACTTATTTATTGATTCTTTTCCAACGACTCCCACCCAATTATAGATCATTGTATTTTAATCCTCATTTTTATTTTTCAAAATTAGATTAGGATCAATGTCCATGATTTTTTAATTATTTAAATCATGCCCCATTTTTTGTGTTCCTAGGGTTATTATATAGTACTTTATGGAGTCAACAATTTTCCGATTCTTGGAGATTCTATTTTCTAGTTTAGAGTCCTTTATAGTTTTTGGTGATGACAGATTAGCACAATTTTTTTTCTCCTATTTCTTCATCAAGGGCATTTTTTTCGTTCGTTGGTGTTAATCTAGTAATTTTTCATGTTACTTATATGGTGAGGGATTTTTAACCCAATATGTTTGGGTAAATCATTTCATCAAAGGATTTCTGGGAAAAGAAAGGATTATAGTTCGGATTTCTATCACACCTAGATCTCTATTTTTTTTTATTATTTGTATTTAGTTTTTTATCATGACTTTGAATATTTTTATAAACCAGTTATAATTTTAAATTTTCTTAAAATTTCATCACATACACATGGTTGGTGCACGGTTATTGAAAATTGAATAGCTAACTCGAAAAATTATTTAACATTAGAGTGCAAAATTTCCTAGTCAATTCATTGTTATGTAAACCACATTATATTTTGATGCAGTTCTCTCTTGGCCCTCTAGTGGGGGAACGTTTTTTGTCCACATTTTATCCAACCATGAACAATGCTTATATCATTAATATTTTGTAAAATTACATAATTACCCCTCCATTTGTTTTACCATCATGTTACCCTCTACATCCCCCTTTATTTTTTAAATGAACCAAGCCAAGTTCCCTTCTAAGACACATGATCCTCCTATTATTCCACCCCTCTCATGGTGATTCCAAGGGATTTTATTGTAATAGAGGTTCGATTATTTCATGTAAAACCTCCTCATCCTTCCCCTATCTATCTCATTAATTTTCCCCTCTTCCCTCACCCCATACAGCCAGTAGCCAAACCCTTATCTGAATGGAGGATATTTATTTGGTTTATATTCCAGGTCTAGTGAATATTAATTCTATCTTGAGGATGAATATATACTATGTCTGCCGAATGTGATGTGTTACATTCAATTTTATGTAGGTTCCATTATTTTACACCCTTTAAATATTTGAAGCCTACCTAGTTTTTAATTTAACTCATCTTCTGGGTGATTATTATTTTTAATAAATGTTTCTATTAATCTCACTAAAAGGGAAACCATATTTTACTTGGTTTTGGTTAGTATAAATGTAAATTTTTGTCATTAAAGTTTTTTGAAACTAACCTATAACTAATTTTTACACAAACAATTTGATGAAATGATGAATGGACTTTAAAAATAAATTTTTAGGTTTTATAAAAAAAATTGGTTTTTAATGTGAATTATCATTTGGAATTTAGAATTTTACTTAACATTTCATGCAATACATGAAATTACAAGTATCAATAAATCATTTCAAATTGGTTTTTGAATTAGGGGAGAGTTATGTAAATGTATTGTTTATCTATAATGGTTTTAAAAATATAAAAGGGTTTATATATATATATATATTATGCACAAATTTATTTTATAGTGTGATAATTTGTTTAATAATAGAAACACACACACACACATATATTTGTGTGTGTGTGTTTGTTTGTTTGTTTGTCTGTTTTTGTGTGTGTGTATGAATAATTTATTGTATATAACTCTAATTATATAGTGGTAACTTGGAAATCTAATTTTATATTCAACTCTTTTTTTAAGATATATTTAGAGAGGACCTATAAAATCGATTACAAAGGAATGGATGGAATAGTTTACCTTTTTTCATTTTCTATAAATAGGTTTAATTTATGAAAGCTTGTCTTTAGTAGTTTTAAAGGAGGAATCATATAAATGATGTATTATAAAAAATTCACAGGATATTGATGAAAAAAATAGTTTCAAGAAGTATATTATATTTTGATAAAAAAATATGTCTGTTGATGGATCGTTGAAAAGATTTTTATTGGAAGTGAAAGAGTTTTAAATGGTTATAAAACATGGGATATTTGGTATCTAATTTGGAGGACAAGATTATTCATCACATTATATTTTTCAACATTACTAAAAACATTATATTTCTGGTTTTCATGTCCTTGAGTGGTGACACCACACTACTATGACAAAATATGCACTCATAAGTAGGTGAATTAGATGTCGTCATGTGGAAGGGTGACACCATCCCACTAAGACATCGAATGAACTCTATAGTGCTGTTATTCTATTATAAGTCATGTCCTTCAGAGTGGCTAAGGGATGTGGTGTTCAAAATGAAAATCACTTTTCCAAAAAGACACAAAATGTTATCCTTGGTAGTTATCACACACAGTGGATTTTTACTAATTAGATCATGAGATGATACAATGATATTTGGTATCCAATAACTATAGCTGAAATTATGATTTTTTCCATGGTTCTTCTTTATGTAATCTTCAATTTATGGAATATGTATTTATTTTATAAAACTATTAAATTTTGGAACTATATTTATATTAAAAAATTTTCCATGAATAAAATATTTTTTATCTAAAAATCTTTATTCATGATTTTGGATTACTTTAAATATATTTAATAATCATGATGCATGTTTTTCTCACTCCTTTATTTTTTTCAAATAATAAAGGTGAAATAGTGAGTTTCTAAAATGATTTTGAAAAATGGTTTACAAATGGGTTTTAAAATAATGGTTTACTAAGATAACGAAATGTTTTTCAAGTGAATTTTTGAGTTAATGTATTTTTAACATAAAGATTATAATGTGATATTTTCCATTATGTGTTTCTGGATAGAGAATATTTGTTTAATAACGCTTAAAACAATGTCACAAAATTGATTATTGTTTGAAATATGTCTCATGTGGTGTAGTGTTTTGGAATTATTATTGAGATCTTTTTCTCAAAGCAATCAATTAAAATTCATTTATAGTTTTTATCTTATCTTATACTACTCTTGGTTTGTTGAGTTTTTATTCCTAGATTGTGAAAAATAATGTAATTTTTAGGTAGGACTATTGTTTGTTTTAATTTTGTGTTTTTTATTGAATTGTACTAGTAATTACTTTTCTTAATTTCCTAAAAATTATATATGAATCATTATATTTGTGGATGCTGAAGAAAATTAATCTAGTGGTTGAAATATTAGTATGTGAGGGAGATTGCAGTTGGTATAAGTATTAGTTAAATTTTTACTTATTTTATAGTATATAATATATTGTTTATTTATTTTATTCTAGAGGGAAAATCCAATGTATGGATAGGTCATGCCCATTATTATATATTATTAGACTATGATTATATAGTAGAATCATTCCTAGGTTGTGTTTCAAAGATTCCCAGAAACATGTTATAAGTTGTGGGGATTGGGAATTCACCTAGTGTGTGTCATGGAAATGCTTTAGTGTCTGAAAAATAAATGGATTGGAATGAATTCATGATAATTCACATATCCATCAAACCTTGGTAATATCCACTTACATAGATTATTGAGTAATAATAAAAAAATAGGAATATATGAGAAATACAAGATAAATGAACCTCGAATCAGGATATCTTAATCTGAGTCATTTTATATATTAATGTATGAACAAGAGTGTCCAAAAATGAACCACACAACACTAGGGTTTGAGATAATGCAAAAAATACTAAACAAATAAGGAGTTCCAACTTGAATTTAAAATAAAAAAATTGTGGGGAAAACACACAGGGAAATTTATTATATCATAGTGTGATGGGTTCGATTTAACTACACCTTCAAAAACAATATCAAAAATCACTCCCATGACTGCTCATTAATCTCATTCAATGATGGCTCATATCAATGACATTGGAATATCACAACACAATGTTATTCATTGAACCATTATGTATAAATATTCATTGTTTCTAGGAAAAAACATGACCCCTATTTACTCTAAATTAAATATATATCTTTAATTTGAAAACCAGTTGATAACATCATAGTGATGTGACCATCATCATGGTACAACACAACAAAAATTTTCCACCCAAGAAATACTAACCAAGGATTCATGACACAACTTATCCCTCACAACACTATGTAACAAAGAACTACATAGGCTCAAATCAATAATGAAGAATGGAAACTCTTCCCCCAAAACTCCACCTACAAAAAAAAATTAGAGCATAACAATACCTTATTATGGTTTGACTTTTATAAAAATAGAAACATTCATATAAACTAAACTCATGTCCCCAAATTAACATATAAACACATACTTAACACCTTTTAGTCCCAAAAATCACAATTTAATGGTGTAAGATAATCTTGGTAATCAATACTAGATACCCTACAAAGGTTTTTTTTCCTCATGACATAAAACAAAATCATGGATACAAATAAATGAAATTTCAAACCAGAAACCCTATGATATAATATCAAATAGGAACCCCTACATTTACAAAGTAAAAAAACACAAATGGATAAGGAAAACATTAATCATATTATCACAAAATTATGAGAAACACTATAATAAAAAAATATTCAAAATAACTCTAGGTACATATAATGAATCATCACCTCGTGATCCTATATAGATTCATACAATATGTCCTTCATTTAAAACCCATGAACTAAAGGAATTTCATTCCCATATATAACCTTATTATATTCATATGAAGTATCAATTTGAATATCTATAAACAATTAATACTCCTAAACATTAAACTTACCCTTATTAAGTAAGTGAGATCTATCGGTAAGATGAAACTGATGGTATAACATGCGGAAGAAGTAATGAATATGGGCTATTAATAGAGGAAGAGATAACTGATATGAAATTATAACAATACACTCAAACTCCTTGAAAGTCCTAATAATCTTTGTGGAAATATTACTACCTCTAATAAACATCCATTATAAATAATGAGTAAAAAAATTAGAAATACAACATTTCTTATAATATACTCATAAATCATCCCCCACCAATTATAATACTACTTTAGACAATCTTAAGAAACCTTCATCTTCTCATCAATTTATGACCCTTACACATTATATAATCAGAATATAGATATAATGGTATACCCATATAATTTTATTAATATAATAATAAAAAATAAAATTCTGATATGTTATGTTATATGAGAACTCAACCAAATAAAAAAATTTCACCCATGATCCCCAAAAATAACGAATACATTTGTACAAGTTTTCCTATAGAGAAATAACCTCTTCTTGATCTAACAATATATCCAATGATGGAAATCTATGATAAGGATTAATTGATATTAAAAATAATATTATAGACTCTTTTATACATATGAGGAACAACAAGAACCTTGATCATGGATAATGATCTTCATAACACCCTTAATTAAGACCATGTTATATATACAATGTATTGGTAGGGAATCCATTGTTCTTGACACCTAGATAAATATGAAATTAATCAAATACATAAATTGGTCCATAGAAAATAAAATAGAATCAAAACTTCCCCGAGTATAAGGATGCACACTAACAATATATTTAAAAATGATTTCAGATATCTACTATGTAATATCCAATTATTTTAGTAGACCTGATAAAATGCTCTACTCATCCATCAGTTTCTAAAATACAAAACACTAATATATGAACTTATCAACTGACCACATCATCCAATACCACTACAACTAACTCCAAAAATCATTATCTATACTATATAGAGAAGGATAAAATTCTATGGGTTTTCTATGAAACTCAAATGAAACCCAATCCTATATTTCCAATGGAACAATGAAATTCCCATTAAATGACACCTGATAGTCACCATCCTCTAACCATACCCTAGGACCACATTGATATATAACATATTATATCCTTACCTCCACCACATTATTCAATATCCCAAAAAAATTCTACTTGAATTAAAAAGGATAAATTCAATATAATTTGGTATAAGAAAAATTCTACTATGAACTTTTTCAACATAAAGATGAAAACTAAAAGTTATTTCATAATCATCCATTCATGTATTGCCTCAGATGAAACATATCCATGATAAATCCTACTGAGCACATTAGATACCACATTTCTTTTACCTAGAGCATATGAGATCTCAAAGTCATAATCATATAAGAAATTTATCATCCTTTTCTAACAGAAAATAAAATCCAACAGATAGAATTTATATCTCATGATATTTTGATCTATAAAGAAGAAAATTTACTTTTATTGAGGAAATCAATTCATGAAATCAGGGAAAAAATAATAACTAATAACTAAAGAACATGGGATTAATAATTATGTTTATGAGTAAAAAAATCAATGAACGATACAAGACCCCACCCTATAAAAAACATAACCCAACCCATAAAATGATGAGGAAAATTGTCAAAACCCACAAAAAAACTCTTTCCCTCACTAAGGGAAGGATAATAGTGTTGATAAGATACTTATTTTGGTTTTACAATTCCACCAAACATTAATATTTCAAAAAAATCGTCGTATATTTCCTATTCAATGTTATCAAATAGCCTATAATCTAAGTGAAATATAATATGGACCACGTATAATAACATTAAAGACATGGAAAAAGTAAAATTTCATAATTTTATTTAAAAAAAAATATGAAAAAACTAAACTAATCTTATAAGGATAAACTATAACACCTTTATAAGACACAAAAGTCCCATGTTAATTCAACTTTAACATAAAAATATAAAGTAGAATTTTTCCGACACTTTCACCGGGACATGTTTATCCACCTTTTTCAAATGAAAAGGAAGCACTGACTTTTGTCACACATTCCCACTTTCCAATGGAAGGCTACATCCATCACCTTTTCATGAATGTTTGTGCCTTGATTGAAACAGGATAATGGGATATTGGTTCCTCCTTGTGTGGATTCCTCCTCGGAACTCATTACCTAGTCTGAGTCTCCCTCATATATTAAGATGTTGTTTGTGAAAATATTCCTGGTTCCATGTCTTCATGGATGCTGGTTGATTACACTACTTCTTTCAGGACATTCTAAGGGTTCTGGTTGGGGCAGTAACATTCTGTTGCGGGAGAAGTCATGTTGTGCATCGTTGGCATGTCTGGACACTAGTACACTCGTGTGTCTGGGTTTTTTCCACTTATTATAGGGATTCTAGATGGTGTGGAATCTTGAGTCATCCCACGTTGAATGTGGGGAGTTATATGCCATAGGCATGTCTATAAGGCTTTCCTCATCTTCCCATATTTGACACATGGTATGCTGCGAGTTTAACGTCGAGAAGAGATGGATCGAACTGATTAGAACACGGACTAGAGTTGATCAGATTGGTGAAACCCTTAGAGGGAATACTGTTGTTGGGGCAAACACATGTTTAGATACTCGATTACTGTTAGGGTAAGTGAATATATAAATTGGTATGATCTCACTGAGATGTGGTGGCCCAGGTAAGAATCGGGATGGATGATAGAGAGTTGAATAAAGTGGTGGGATATTGAGATGGAACTATCATGAAAGTGATGGTAGTACTGGGCTTGATCCATTAAGGGGCTTCCTACATATCTCTACGGTAGGGAATCAATGTCCGCGTAGTTTAGTGAGGTGATGGGACACCTAAGGAGGCGACCCGTAAAAAGTGGACTAGAGGAAGTGGAACCTCTGGGTTATGGCATGACCCTCCCGAAACACATAGGCTTGAAGGAAAGGCTAGGATGCGACATGGGGGATGGTCATGAACCTCATGTAGGCTACCTACATACCTTTCCTTGGTGAGTATCAATGTCCACATAGTTAAAAATGGGGCAATGAATCGGGGTTCGCAAAGAGGAAAGCGGCCTAATGACATGCTGGGGCTTACGCGTGGTTAGAAGCCCCGATTAGATTCTATTAGGCTCAAGGGGCGGACCATAGATGTGCGTCCCAACAAAGGTGGACCATAATAGCTTAATGTGGAGTGGGAAACACAATGGATTACTGTTGATTGGGGATCACAATGTCTTGCCGTCAGTTGGGGTAAAATGGCTTACTACTGATTGGGGAACACAACGGCTTACCCCTAATTAGGGTTGACCATGGCATACCGCTGATTGGTGGATAGTTTAGTGTCATGTGGGAAAAAAGGATTCATGTAGTTTAACGTCATGCATGATGGGAGTGGACTGACGTGAAGTAATTAGGACTGATGGGATTTGGGCTTGAATCTCAGGAATGATTTCTATATACCTTGCCATGGAAAGGATCAAAGTCCACATAGTTCAGGATCGATGTTGGTGAACCGACGTGAAGGGCGTTAGGACAAATGGTTGTGTTGGGCATGAACCTCATAGAGGCATCCTATGTACCTATCCTTGGAAAGGATCAATGTCCATTTAGTTCAGTAGAGGTACTGGGGCTTACTCTCTAGGGTGGCCTAGGGAGGATGACATGTTCAATGCTAATTCTATTCCCACATGAGTCATGCTCAGTGTGAGAAACAAGAGGCTGCAAAGACATGATGATCACGTCGTGAAAGGCGTGTTCATGAGAAGTGTATTGGGGATTACATGTGGTTATTATCCCAAAAAGGAAGCAGGGGATTATGCGTGGTTTGTTTCCCAAAGAGAAAACATGGGCTTATTCGTGGATAGCATCTTGGGGAGATGGAGATTGGGACTTACTCTAGGATAGAGGCCTGGGTGGCGGCAAGGCCCAACGGGAGACGGATTTGGCACCAAAGAGGGTAGGGTTCCTATGCCCATCCCCCCCTATAGTCCTTGGCACGAAGAATAAAGGAGGAGTAAGGGTACTACTTCTACAAGAAAGATATGGGATTATGCCAAGATTGTTTCTCTTCTCAGCGAATAGGCATCACTCTGGAAACAAGGATCACATTCTCTGTGAAGAAGATATCACGCTTGTGGAGATGAGTGGGCGTAGAGATTTTCTGAGATGGGTTCCCCATGTAGAAGTCACGAGGTGAGTCCATAGTTTAATGTCATGTGGGGAGGATGATGGTGCTTGGCAGTTTAACGTCATGCAGATCGGATGAGGCGGGTTCACTCTGTAGCCCTTGGATATACATAATCGGCACTCTTTAACCCTTGGTTATGGGAAGGCACTAGAAATGTTGTGGTGATAGGTTGTTGTGGAGTGATCCATTATGGGTCCCATGTTATCGTGGCTATGCGAATAAGCAATAGCCGTTAGAATTCCTATGCGAAGAAGCATGAGGCGATACAATGCAATGGGAAGCACCACCTAAGGGAATTCAATGCCGCTTCATACTATCCTGGAGGTCCGCATGGTAAAGGGGTGTGTAATGTATTTGGTCTTAGAAGGAGGTGTTTTACTAAGAGGATGGGCTTCGTGAAGAGGCTGGTCTGCACGAAAGGACTGGCCATCATAATGAAGTTAGACCTTGCGAAGGGATAGGACCACTAGGAGAAGAGGGGATCCACGAACATAAAACACTTAACCAAGAGGGGATTCCTCGCAAAAGGCCAAGGTTTCGCAAAGTGATGCCCTTAAGGGAGATGGGATCTGCCTAAGTGAATTCCTCTTAGTTTTGGGGGAATTTTGTGAAGTTTTTATGCTTCGTGAAACCTCGAGAACCCCAAAGGGGATCATTCCTCTCCGAAGGGCATGAGCCTTCATGTAGGGCATCTCCCCCTTAGACGGAGGTTGAAAAGGAAGAATATGTGGATGGTTTACAATGGCCTAGTACCTTTGGGAATCCATGTGAAGCCATCAACAAGGTTTATGCGAAACATAAAGGTGAAAGGTCATAGTAACAATGGTTTATGAGAGGGGGTGTTCCTCGTATATATAAGAAACCCCATAATATAGGGGCAATGATCTCACCGCAGAGCCGAACGACACCGTGGAAAGGCACCGGTTCGTCGGCCCATAGAGGGCCTCACGGATGGGAAAGATGTTGTGTACTGCTAGGTGGATGGGGCCGATGCTAGGCGCCTCATGTAGAACCTGACACCATGAAGAGGACATCAACAGCTCGGACTCTAATTGGGAAGGGGATTATTGGAGCCACTAGCGGAACCATCCGTTGGGACACATCGTTCTCCAACAAGCAGGCTCCGTGAAAGGCCTTTTCATGGCAGATCTGGGTCTCTTCCCGACCTGTTCAAGGGTTATTTGTCCAAATGGTTTGTTGAGCATGTTGGATGGGTCATATTTATGTGTTATTTTTTGGCATTAACAAATTCCTCCCTCAGAATTGGATCCGATGGATGGAGAGGGTCGGATTCTGAGGGCCAAATGCCAAACAAATTGGGGAGATGGAACTCGCAGTGAAATAGAAATGTATTGGTGAAGCTGGTCCACTGAATGAGATACCCCACTCTACTCTCAAATAGGTCTTCACAAATTTGGGATGGAATACATGGGTCAAGGGAGGGATTCAGAGAACATAGAGATTAGAGCACCAATCGCGGGTCACGTTGTGAAGCAAGGGGTGAATCCCAGGGCTCCACGAAGCGGGGGGGCGTCACAATTCCGGGGGAATGGCAAATTCGGGGGCACCGCACAACCAGGGGCGCCTCCGAGATAGGGGTATCAGGATTCTATGTGCCTCTTCCTCCTATATATAGGTTCTCAAAGGTTTTTTTACGTACCTAAATCTTTGAAAATGACAGTTCTTGAGCCCTCATCGTAACTAATCCTCTCTGAAAATGCTTTAGCGAACTAGATTCTTTAGCACGGTGCTTCAAAAACACTTTTAAGTGAACCAGAGTATCACAATCCACGAACTTCTTTGGAGACACGAGTTGAACCCCCATGGATCTTCACAGAATAAAGAGGGGGGAGATGGTCTTCGTGAAGGGTCATTTCGAACTCTCTCGCCCAAAAAAAATTCCAATGTCCTTCAATTCAATGGCCGCATGGGAATCGGCATGAGAGGTTCTTTCTATTTCTTCTCTGAGGGAGGCAATGGAAAATAACCCAATAATAGGTGAGTACATCTGGAGTACTTTCGATTATACATATTTGATAGAGCAGCTGACAGATGTGCAAAAGGAATATCTGATTTGAAAGGAAATTCCATTATATGGTTTCTGTTTGCGAGATAAGCTCATTATTCCTGACGCTAGCATAGATGAGCTAGCCTATTGGTTTAGGGGGACTCCTGAAAAATAATAGTGGCATTGGGCCATATATGGGAACATTAGTAATGATCATACCCCAATTACAGTACATTTCATGTACAATCACGTCAATAGAATCGATGACAGGGCACTGATCCCAGAGACATCCCCACCCCTATATAAGACAATCCACAAGGTTGGGCTTGGAAATCCAGACAAGGGTTGGATCACAAGATCAGACTTGCTCCAGGGTGGAAACTTTATAGACGACTGGGCATGGGTCAACTTGACATGCGCATCCTATGAGGATTTTGATCATGTCTTGAGGAGGATTGGCCTATATGAAGCAGCTTGGGCCTCCAAATTCAGCATCTCCCAGCCAATGGAGTTTAAAATTATGTTTCTAATTCGGTGGTATCTAGATACCATCACATTCCACCAGCACCACAGAGAGGTTGGCATCAGCCTTTGGGACCTCCAGAATTTCTGTCATCCTGATCCGAGGGGAATGTATGAAGAGTTACTCCCTAACAAAAATTAGTAGGAAGATGGGTAGAAAATTCCTCCTTTGGCATGGTAATTGATGAGACATGTTATAGGCATGGATGAGGACAAAAAGAACACCTGAGATGTCCACTTAAAGAAGTAGTTTTGGCTACTTCATCGATTTCCCCTCAGAAGAGGGGACACTATCGGAAAGGCCCCCTATTTGTATGTGAGGAGCTCATCAGTGAAAATAGGGTTCATACTAGCGGACCCTAGTAGACATCCAGTTGTGTTTTTTGGGATACAATGTTAAGACGGAGTAGCGGTCTATATTCAGGCTTGCCGGTTTTATCTCAACACTAATCTGTGGGTATATATTATGGGTAAGGGATTCCTATATGGGGGTGCATCCAAGTAAATTTATCATGTTTTCTCATCTAGCTTGTGGGAATCACATCAACCTAGGCATCAAAATGTTGGAAAAGTTATACCAACTTCTCCGGAATGTTAATGAGGGGAAGAGGCCATTGTGATTATGCGGTCCATTCAATTTTTTGTATAGCTGGATCGTGGTGCACATGGGTGGTTATGAAAACCTTAACCCCATTTCTCCACCAGGGAAACATTCTCGCCCAAGGATTTTGAACATTGAGAGGAGTTCCCCATTGAAACTAGATTTCATGACCATGCTGGGTAAAATGGGGAATGCAGAATAGTTTACCCTTCATCCCTTCCCTTTTCCAGTTGAGGATTTTTCCGATAACGGCACATATACGATGGAGAAATGTTCATATCTGTTATCCTTTCATGGCGGTGTTCTGGTGGCATAAGTGGATTGCGGACCCATATGTGAAACATACACCCTGCATCGGTTTTCCCAACTGTTTGGCTGCCTATAGAGGTTGAATCCCCAAGTGTATAAGGTAGTGTTCCATGAGAATCACCCATGTGTGATGTGACAACTCTAGTGGATGTTTACAATGGAGGATGGGGGAATGTTGAACGATCTTCCCCCATCCAAAGCTTCATTTGGATTGGTCCACGAGTATGCACAATGTTGGGAGGATTTATAACCTAGCGAGATGATGAAGCAAGTGACCATCCGGGCTAGCAAGGTGGTTCTAACACCACGACGTCATACATTGGCTACATGGGGACACAGAGAAAGTGGTGTAGACACTCTCCAAGTCAGCAATGATATGACAACGAGTGTGGTAGGCCATGAACTGGAAAATCCAGGGTAGGTGTCGACTGGGGATGCTGAGGGTGAGGGGACAATGCTATGCCCAGTGGCTCCTCTCAGGAGGCACTAGGAGTGGGGCAAGGCATCTCAGGGATTTCTCACAATCAACCCTCATGATCTTGGTAAGAAGCTGCATCTGGTATCAATCAATTCTGATGTCGTCTTCCAAGAGGCATGAAAGGAATGGGAAAAGAGAAAACAATACCTTAGAATTAACGGTTTATGGACGAACTTGAACACGCACGAGATGTTATCGGGCGAGATCGATCTGGTGAAAGGAGACTTCAATGATACTCCTTCCAAGGGGAGAAATTTTTTAAAGGAGCTAGATGAGGTAATGCATTCCCGTGGCGAGATGTGGCCGATGTCACGCCGGAAAAGGGTGTTGCTGAACATGGCCACTCCCAAAGAGCTGATGGCATCCCAACTGGTGAAGCACTTCTCCGTGTCTAGCCATATAGTAGAATTGAGGCCTGTAGAAGCCAACATGTTAGACCACCATATAATAATAGAGTGGCCTCCATGGAAGCCTCTCATGAAGAAGGTGAGATTCTAGCCTCAGGGGGAATCGACATGGGCGAGTTTTCCGTAACTTTTTAAGTAAGTCCTCACTTCCTTTTAACGCACTAATGTAATCCCTGACTTGTCATGCTTTCTTAACAAACACTCATCTTTGTAGGAGAACCTTCAGTCATTCACCCTAGCTGATCAGTATGAGAATGTCTCAGTCACAGAATACCTAATGTTGGGGGCCATAACAAGGGATATGGTGGTGGAAGAGTCTAGCGATGATGGGGAAGCAGGGGGGACATTCTTAGAAGCCTCAAGGCCCACAATCATATACGGGGGGCCGCGCCCCGGCCTCCCAGCGATGGTAGACCCAAGGAAATACTAAGGGGAAGACCAAGGTGAGTCTCACGCTCTGGAACCATACTCATCATTTGGTCGGTCGAACTGGCTAACACGACCTTTACATACACAGTTTCGAGGATGGTTCGTATGTTAATAATGCAGATGGATGTAAGACCCAAGGCTACACTCTAAATTGCGGTGCCAATACCTATCACGTTGAGAATGCTTGTAGACCATGCCATAGTTCCCTTTGGATGGCCAATGGTAGAGGGTGATTTCATTGGTGGAATAGAATTCATGACAGACCAGGAAGACATCATCGAATTGGAATCCATTGATGAGGACCGATTTGAGAAAGACCATACTGTTGATCTCTTGGAGGAATTTCCCACATATGAACCGGCCGACCAACTGGATCGGGATGAAACAGCCTCTGATGATGAGGAAAACAAGAATGTTCATCAACGATCATGAATTCTGATCTAGCGCTTTATCATGGAGACCCTGGAAAGACAATGGGTAGAACATATGGAGAGGCTTCATAACTGACTGCATAAAATATTCCCTAGAAGAGTAAATTCCGAATTCCCTAATGTAATTATTTGGGTTTACCGTGATGAGAGGGTACGGGAGGATGCACATGGTCTCAGTGTTGGCTGGTAGTGGAGACGAGATGTCAACAATCAAAGGTTCCGGGAATCTGAACATGAATTACATCATTTAAGGGCACGGGCGAATGAGCAGTCTACATTCTTCAAGGCATAGTCTCGGATCATATTGTGCATGATGTCCCAACTAGCAGGGGTCGAAGAACACATGAAGCATGCCTCTAATGATATGACCACTATCATACCCAACGAAGACAGGTCCCGGACTGAGTCTGATGAACTATTCCCTCTCACTACCGAAGAGGAACATGAGCTAAACAGAAGACATTGTATCTTTAGTTGCATTGGCCGGAGGATGGCAGAGCTGAAACACACCATTGAATAGGTGAACCCATCCATGAGAGGGGTTGATCCTTGGGAAGTATAACTTATGTCAACCCATTAATGTACATTCATTTTTTTCTTGTTTGTGTGTGGTGCATGCATGGGTCCCATTATTTTTTTGGTCCACCACATACTTGTTAAATTCAGGAAATATCTAGTGATCAATCCCTAATGTAACGTTGGTCGGGCCCGATGTGAGAAACAAGGGATGACCACCTTGTTTTTTCATTCGCGTTTAAGGGTGTCGACCAAGTTTTCAGTTATTCAGGGTTTGAATAACCAATCCATATTTCTGGGAAGAAAGAGGGGGTTGACTAGAGGACAGAGTTCTTAGAATAGTCGAATGTTCTTTTTCCCAATGTGTTCTAGCACACAAGTTGGGAAACTCCAGGGGCGTTATAATCAATCCAAAAATAGGGGGTAGAATGTGTGAATCATGATACACATGGTTTAGAATTCTATGAAGATGGAATGACGATAAAGGGTAACTGTTGACCGTCTTCAAAACACAACATCCATATTGTGTTATCTTTATATGTGGTTAACGAACGAGGGTCGACCGCTAACAATTTTCGAAACACGGGTCCTAACTCAAAGTGTCATCCATTATGTAACGCCCCGACCCCAGTTACCTAGAGTCGGTGAATTATTACATAACATTGGCATGATCACGAGAAAGATCAAATCTCAAAATACCGATTAGTTTAGTAGCCTTTTAAACACTAGATATATTCATGAGTCTTACATTACATCATAAAAATGAAAACTACAACAACAATTTTTCTTTATAGTCCACACTCATATCCTCACATAATATCCCTGCAGGTTATTCATAAATTACTTTTCACATCCTGGGAAAAATAAAACATTGAAAGGGGTGAGCTCAGATGCTCAGTAAGGATAACAATATAGCGGAACCTTTCATAAATAAACATAAAAATTTAAGGCAATTTATATGTAAAACAAAAGCCTTTTAAACTTGAACTTCAGCTTAATATGTCAAGGATAAAATGAAATAATGCCATTTACTTATTCACATGGATATTCTACTAGTCGAATAATCACATGAAAATATTAATAACCACTTTCATAATGACGGAATTCATAATGCCAGACTATCATAACCACGTAGCCAAGGCCTCATGCCAAGACTACAAACCAGATTTTTTCAAGGCCTTGTGCCAAGACACTAGTTTGTCTCATGAGACCTACCGATGCATCGAGGAGCTATAGCGGGCTCCACCCGTCACATATTAAGTCCAATTCATTCCCATATGAAAAGGTTTAAACATAACATAAACATTCGTATTAAAACTAGCATAAGAAATGTAAATACATCATCCATAAACCATGAATGGTATAACAATTAACACATCCACATTCAAACATATCACAAAACCTTCAATACATTATAGAAGTTTTGTATCACAATAAATCAACTTCAAATAAGCATAAAATCCATCAATGGATGTTGAAATAGATGAAATCAAAACTCTTTTTAGAGAAATATCTCTTTCTATATTGAAATCATTTAAGAGTCATATATTTATAAAATAAAACACTTTCTTGGAAAATATTCCTATAAGCTTGTAATGGATGCTTCGACGATTTTAAAATGGTTGAAAATAGCCACACCCACCGTATAAGTTAAAAAAAACATTCTTACCTTAATTCTGTTGAAATGGTTAAAAAGCACCTTGTTTGGAAAACGACGGAAAGATTCCTTTATAAACCTATTATAAAAAGTCAAGCAAGGGTATAAATGACTTTAACCCATATTCTTGTAAATAGTAAAAATGTTTTGAAATACATTTTTAAGAAACATGGACGTGGATGATAAAGAGATCCCAGAAGATTATTACGTATAAACAACCTCGGATAATGAAGAGATTACGAAATAAACCCTTACCTTGTACTTTTCCTTGGTTGGGGGTAGGTTAACCTCCTGTATAATGGTGAAATAATAGTTATTAAATTAAACAAGAATCATATACATTAATATGATATCATATATGATCTTTTAACATTAATTTGTTAATAATATCTTAGTATTATCATTGTTTCGGGTGTTAACTTACTCATTTTCTTTTATATGTTTTGTTACATAAGTCGTGTTTTTCATGGATAGGTTGTATCTTTATCATATTCAGAATGATATCAAGTCCTTAGATACTATTATTAATCATCAAATGAGAATTATATTTGAATGGATACGGTGGAGAATGAATCTCATCGCATTCGTGGAGACGGTAGTCCGTACGTACGCACGAGAAACAATATCATTCTTTCGGTATTAAAATAATATATAATTGGATGATATATCATATATACAGAATAATTATCATGTTATATTTATTATTTACATGAATTAAACATTATTATTATACCCATCCAAATAATAATTTATTGAATAACAATTACACCACGACGTGGAGACGGTAAGTCGTACGTACACATGTATGGTGACATGTTATTCAGAGGATGGATAGAATACTGAAATATGGTTGTAAAATGTTTATAATAACATCAAAATATATATAATATACTGGAGTTATTATTTTAGAATGGTAATAACAATGAAAGAACAAGTGGAAGAAGAAAGGAACTTGAAAAAGGGTGGTGAAATCATTACCTCTTCTTCGGGTTCTTCCTTTTGATTTGATCAAAAGGGATCCTTAAGTTGGCTTTATGACTAAAGGAATGCCTCTAGGATAAAGTGAGGGAAGTTGAGAGAGTATTTGGGAAAAGTTTGGCAGAACCAAAAGGCTTTGAAGGTGTGTGTTAATGAGAAGGGAGAGTTCCCTTTTATAAGAGTGGTGAGGGGCGCCTTTGGAAAAACTAGAAATAATATTTTATAATAAATTCATATTCGGTTTATAATGGCACAAAAGTGGATTATTTAAAAGTTAAGTTGGGGATGGGTCAAAAACAACTCAACCAATAGAATTTATACAGGTTTGGGTTACTATATTAACCTAATCTTTAAGTATTAACTCTTAGTTAATTAGTTTCACTGTTATAATGTCTTTTTGTATTTTTATATTATATGGGTAGTAAACATACTATATACATCTAAGAGGACCCCAAGTGGTCCATTAATGATACAACTATCATGATATAAGTCTCTTGGCCAAACCGTAGATTTTTAGAAATTTAATATCAATTCATAATATTATATTTGTTTTAAAAAATCTTTTATGTCAATTTTGACACTATTCAATAGTTGATTTTTTGTAAAACTCATAAGAGAATGATTACTTCGGAACAATTCAATTAAATCAATCCTAATATGTCATATTATCCTAGAAAATTAGTTTAATTCATTAAAAGACTCAAATTATATTTATTTGGGTATTTATAATATCAATTATTTTCATTTTTCACTATTATGGTAATTACTGCATCATCATTGTGTCATAAATAAATTAAATTATTTAATGTCTAAAAATTATAAATAAATAAAAATTATATAGTAAATCGTCTTAGATTTCTAATTAATTTTTACAATCTAATTTATATTATGTATAACCCTATATTAAAAATGTTTTAGTAAATAAACATTGATTTTAACTCTTTTAACTCTTCTTTGAATTAAATAATAATAAATGTCCTAATCTAATCCAAGTGGACCTAAATGATAATATTTTATTCCTAAGGTTGTTTTCGGTCGAGGTACACTTGTCCAATATAATTAGGACATGTGTTAGGGTAATATTAATATCATTTTTACCCTTAATTACCCTATTTACTTTTAACCGTGGTAAATAAAAGTAAAAAGTTATTAATCACCAAAAATTATTTTCATCTCGTTGAACCACATTTTACTACTTGTTATTAACCGTGACTCTCAGATTTTCAAAATTCCATTCACAGTAGCGGTAAAATTAAGTTTTATGAAAAATTCAGTTTTTTAACTACCACTTAGTGGTTTCACTATTCATCAAAAATTGATGTTTTTCAGAACAATGCCAAAATTTCACCCTAAGCTATATTTTATATTCGGAATTCAAAAATGATGTCTATTTTAAAAAATTACAAACATTTAAGTTTCATTAATTAATTTTATATTTAATTCCCGCTGTCACAACAAATAGCGTGTTTTTAAGAAACAATATATATCAAAAGATTGACAATTGTTTATGTCCAATTTCAAAGTAAATTTAATTATAATGAACACCATTGGATAAAATGGTAAAAATATATTATAATTATACTTTAAAACCACTCAATAATATAATTTATCACTATAAATTATTTTGATTAAAAAAGTTGTTTTTAAGTATTTTCACTATTCATAAAAATTGGAAGTTCTCAGAAAAAATACCAAAAATTCAACTTAGGATAATTTGGATATTCTGAATCCAAAAATGAAGTCTATTTTGAAATATAAAATATATATAATTTCAAAAGGTAGGTATTACTATTCATAACGGCTAGTTTGATTGGTTGTGGTGTGTTAGAACTCGATGTTTCATACAACACACGCTATCGCATTATTCAAAGAGAAGCATATCGTAGAAGCTTGGGGTGTTACATTCTCCCCTCCTTCAAATAATTTCGTAATCGAAATTTCTAGAATACTACCGCATGAAAATACTTGGGTGGTTCTTCATCATAAGTTCCTTGGGTTCCCACGTTGCCTCTTCCATCTTATGGTTTCTCCACAAGTCTTTTACCAGACGAGTCGTCCGGTTTCTCAGTACATGTTCTCTCGTATCAAGAATCTTGATGGGATCTTCGCAATAAGATAGATCAGGTTCCAGTTATAATTCTTCATAGGTGAGTACATGTGTTGGGTTAGGCATGTATTTCCTCAACAGAGATACGTGGAACACATCGTGAACTTTGGAGAGACTTGGCGGCATTGCCAATCGGTAAGCTACAACCCCAATTCGTTCTAGAATTTCGAAAGGTCCGATGTACCTGGGACTCAATTTACCTTTCTTACCAAAACGTATGACTCCCTTCCATAGAGAAACCTTCAGGAAAACTTGATCACCGACTTGAAATTCCAAATCCTTCCTTCTTTTATCGGCATAGATCTTCTGCCTACTTTGGGCTGCTTTGATATGGTTTTGGATTACCTTCACCTTTTCCATCATTTCCTCCACCAGTTCTGGGCCTACAAGTTTTCTTTCACCAACGTCATCCCAACAGGTTGGTGTGCGGCATCTCTTTCCGTATAACGCTTCATATGGTGCAATATGAATACTCGAATGGAAGCTATTGTTATAATAAAATTCTACCAGAGGTAAATATTGATCCCATATACCCTGAAAGTCAAGTGAGCAGGATCTCAACATGTCTTCTAAGGTTTGAATAGTTCGTTCTGATTGTCCATCTGTTTGAGGGTGGTAGGAAGTTCACAAATGAAGTTCAGTATCCATGGATTTCTGAAGACTTTTCCAGAATCTTGAAGTAAAACAGGGATCAAGATCAGAAACAATCGATAGAGGAACTCCATGAAGTCTCACAACTTCATCAATATATAGTCTTTCTCGATTTTCTAGTGGTAGATCTTCTCTTATAGCAAGAAAATGTGCTGACTTGGTAAGACGATCAACAATAACCCATATTGCATCATTCCATCTATGAGTCTTTGGTGGTCCCATGACAAAGTCCATCGTGATATTGTCCCATTTCCACTCTGGTATTGGAAGAGGTTTCATGACTCCTCCAGGCCGTTGCCTTCCAGCTTTCACTTGTTGAAAAACCATACATCATGACACAAAATCAGAAATCTCCATCTTCACGTTGTCCCACCAAAAATGTTCCTTCAAATCTCTATACATTTTCATGCTCTCAGGGTGTATAGAGAAATTCGAACTATGAGCATCATCCAGCAATTCCCTTTTTAGATTAGGTATATCGGGAACACAAAGTCTCTTCCCGAATTTCAAAATTCCATCATTATACACAAAGTCTCTCAATCTCCCATCATTCACAGCTTTAATCTTCCTTTGAAATTCTTCATCATCGGTCTGAGAACTCTTAATCCTTTCTAGTAAAGATGGTTTGGCAACCATTTAAAAAATAATTGATGTTTCACCTTCCATGGTTATTCCCATGTCCATCTTCACTAGATCCATGAAAATTAGATCCCTTTCAATTATCATATTGTTCAAAACTCCATGATCTGTTCTGCTCAAAGAATCTTCCACCTTGTTTTCATTCCCCGGGTGGTTGTGTATCGTACAATCATAATCCTTGAGTAATTCAAGACATCTCCTTTGCCTCATGATGAGTTCTTTTTGTGATAAAATATACTTCAAACTCTTGTGATCAGTATAAATATCATATTTTTCACCATATAGGTAGTGCCTCCATATCTTCAAACAAAATATCACAGCTGCTAACTCAAGATCATGATTAGGATAGTTTTTCTCATGAATTTTCTACTTTCGTGATGCATATGCAATAACCCTATCATTCTGCATAAGGACACAACCAATTCCTTTCTTCGATTCATTACTATAAATAATGAACCCATCATTCCCCGATGGTAGAGTCAATATAGGAGCATTGACTAATCTTCTCTTCAGTTATTTGAAACATTTTTCACACTCTTTTTTCCAATCAAATTTAACCCCTTTGCATGTGAGATTCTTTAATAGGTTATCCAATCGGGCAAAATTCTGGACGAAACGTCGATAATAACCTGCCAAACCAATAAATCTGCGTACCTCAGTTATACTCATAGGTCTTGGACATTCTTGGATTGTCATGGTCTTAGAAGGATCAACAGAGATTCCATCTTTAGAGACAATATGGCCAAGAAAGGAAATCCTTTGAAGCTAGAATTAACACTTGCTAAACTTCCCATATAATTCATGTCTTCTCAGAGTATTCAGGATAATGCGCAAGTGATTTTCATGTTCTTCACATGTTTTGGATTATACCAAGATATCATCAATAAATACCACCACAAATTCATCGAGATATTCCTTGAAAACTCTATTCATCAGATCCATGAATACAGAGGGTGCATTAGTCAATCCATAATGCATTACAGTAAACTCGTAATGCCCGTACCTGGTTCGAAATGTTGTCTTCATAATGTCTTCCTTCTTCACACACAACTGATGGTATCCAGATCGAAGGTCAATCTTTGAAAAGTATTGAGATCCATGCAGTTGGTAAAATAAATCATCAATGCGAGGTAGGGGATACTTGTTCTTTATATTAATAGCATTGATCTCCCTATAGTCGATACATAACCTCATAGATCCATCATTATTTTTAACAAAAAGAACAGGGGCTCCCCATGGAGAAACACAAGGGTGAATAAATCCTTTATTACTCAATTCCTCTAGTTGTTTCTTTAGTTCAACTAATTCTATAGTGGACATTCTATAAGGGGTCTTCGATATAAGCCTTGATCTAGGAATTAAATCAATGGAAAACTCAACTTCTTGTTCTAGAGGATGTCTAGGTAAATCTTCTGTAAATACATCTACATATTCTTTCACAATAGGTACATCCTATATTTGAACATTCCTTTCCTCACCCACAGTCATTTCATTCTCATCCTCCCCAATAATTGAATTTAGCTGAGCTATTGGGGGTGGATCTAGATAAGAATTAGGTGGTGACGATTCTTCTCTAAAGATAAGGTGTTCCTTATAATCATCATAAAAAATCGCAACCTCCTTCTTCTTACAATAAATATTCACATCATAGTCCGAAATCCAATCCATACCGAGGATTATATCAGAATCAATCATAGGTATGACGATGAGATCAGCAGATAAAGAACATTTATGTGCTCTAATGGGGACTGATTCACAAAACTTTATTGCAATGATACTTCCCTTAAGAGTTTTAACTGAAAACTCCCTTGTTAAATCAAATTGGAAATATCTAATTTTCATAGAAAAATGGGACGATATGAAACAATGCGATGATACTGAATCAAATAATGCATTTGCTAAACTTGAGGAAACCATTAAATTACCTGCCACCACGTCTTTAAGAGCTTCTACCTCAGCTGTAGTGATAGCATAATCTTGGCCTGGACCCCTTGGCCTTTTTTGAGGTAATTTACCTTGACGGTTAGAAAATTAATTTGCATAATGTCCCATCTCCCTGCAATTGTAGCATTAATCATTGGTAGCTTCCTTCTTCCCTTTGCAATCACGAGCTTGGTGGCCTTTTTCATCACACTTGTGATAGACACCCATTCCCTTCAAGCAAGTACCGTGGTTTTTCTTCCCATATTTACCACAGGATGGATATTCAACCTTTACCTTCTTCGCCTTATTTCCATTATCATATTGATCAGTAGATATCTTCTTCTCTTTCTTTGATTTAAAGTCATAAGACTTAGAGATTTCCTTTTCTGTCTTGATAGCACATGAGACAATGTCTTCGTACGAAGAGAAGGATTGTGAGACTAATGCTCGATGGAGAAATGGTTTTAAACCATCAAAGAAACGATAAATCTTACTTCTTGGGTTACGTATATAATCTCCAGAAAACCTTTCTAACCTTGTAAAGTTAGCCTCATACTTTGCGACATTCTCATCATCCTTTTGTCTCATACTCAGAAATTGCTTTTCCATATCTGCTCGATGGTCACGAGGAAAGTATTTTTCTAAAAACAGATCTTTGAACTCCCTTCATTCCATATTTGATACTTCATCATATTCCTTCGTGTTTTGAATCAATGACCACCATTTATCAGCATCTCCAGTGAGGCGGTAAACTGCCATGATAACGTTTTCCCTTTCACTACTCCCCAAATCCTGAAATATTTTCTCTAGGGAATTTATCCATTGCTCAGCTACTAAGGGATTTGTACTCCCATTGAGCGTTGGTGGGTTTTGCCTCATGAATCGATCTAACATTGATCCTCCACAGTTTGGATCAGGGTGCTCCATACGGATAAGGTTATTATTCATAACCTGAGTGAGTTGTCCCAGTATGGTGGTTAGCTGATCGGCACCAGTTGCATCAACAGCTCCATTCTAATTATATTTAGTAGGAGGGAAATCCCTACATGGATTGTGTGCATTGATACGATTTCCATTTCTTCCACTAGGCACCATTTCTAAACAATGGAATAAACTAGATCAGATTATGAATCAAAATACATAATTCCATACATATAAAACACTAAACATAAATTGAACTATTTATGGATATAATCCACAATCATAAAAATGTTTTCATTGAGGAAGTATATACTCATAAACCCTTCATACTGATTTGTAAATAAAATGAGAGTTATCTTAAGCATATTACCCAGGAGTGTCGTAACCAAGAGTGCAGTAAGGCCCGTTGTCATGTACCAGTTCCCATTCGAGTCTAGATCAAAGCGGTGTTTTCGGGTTTTACCCCTAGGTACATCTGTACCAGAGCTGCCTCTACATGCTCGTATCCAGACAGGGATGTATTTCTCAGAAAACTCCCAAAATCTCTACAATACCAAAATTCTAGGAAGTTCTTATATACTAATCCTCAAAGTCCATCTTAGGACTATGTTCTCTAATCAGAGTTTATCTAAATCTAGCTTCCATGTTTTGTACTAAACTTCCTCTAATACCAACTATAACGCCCCGACCCCAGTTACCCAGAGTTGGTGCATTATTACATCACATTGTCATGATCACGAGAATGATCAAATCTCGAAAGTCCGATTAGTTTTGTAGCCTTGGAAACACTAGATATATTCATAATTCTTACATTACATCATAAAAATGAAAACTACAACAACAAATTTTCTTCATATTCCACACTCATATCCTCACATACTATCCCTGCAGGTCATTCATAAATTACTTCTTCACATCTTGGGAAAAATAAAACATTGAAAGGGGTGAGCTAAGATGCTCAGTAAGGATAACAATATAGAGGAAACTTTCATAAATAAACATAAACATTTAAGGAAATGTATAACTAAAACAAAAGCCTTTTAAACTTGAAATTAAGCATAATATGGCAAGGATAAAATGAAATAATTCCATTTACTTATTCACGTGGATATTCTACTAGTTGAATAATCACATGAAAATATTAATAACCACTTTCATAATGACGGAATGCATAATTCCAGACTATCATAACCACGTAGCCAAGGCCTTGTGCCAAGACTACAAATAATATTTTGTCAAGGCCTTGTGCCAAGACACTAGTTTGTCTCATGAGACCTACCGATGCATCAAGGAGCTATAGAGGGCTCCACCCATCACATATTAAGTCCAATGCATTCCTATATGAAAAGGTTTAAACATAACATAAAAATTCGTATTAAAACTAGCATATGAAATTTAAATAATTCATCCATAAACAATGAATGGTATAAAAAATAACACATCCACAGTCAAACATATCACAAAACCCTCAATACAATATAGAAGTTCTGTATCATAATAAATCAACTTCAAATAAGCATAAAATCCATCAAAGGATGTTGACATAGATGAAAACAAAACTCTTTTTAGAGAAATATCTCTTTCTATTTTGAAATCATTTAAGAGTCATATATTTATAAAATAAAACATTTTCTTTGAAAATATTCTTATAATATTATAAGGGAAGCTTCGACGATTTTATAACGGCGGAAAATAGCCGCACCTGCCGTATAAGTTAAAAAATAATTCTTACCGTAATTCTGTCGAAAAGGATAAAAAGTACCTTGTTTGGAAAATGACGGAAATATTCCTTTATAAACCTCTTATAAAAAGTCAAAAAAGGGTATAAATGACTTTGACAAAAATTCTTTTAAATATTAAAAATGTTTTGAAATACATTTTTAAGAAACATGGATGTGGATGATAAAGAGATCCCAGTAGATTATTACGTATAAAAAACCTCGGATAAGGAAGAGATTGTGATATAAACCCTTACCTTGTACTTTTCCTGTGTTGGGGGTAGGTTAACCTCCTGTATAATGGTGAAATAATTGTTATTAAATTATACAAGAATCATATACATTAATATGATATCATATATGATCTTTTAACATTGATTTGTTAATAATATCTTAGTATTATCGTTGTTTCGGGTGTTAACTTACTCATTTTCTTTTATATGTTTTGTTACAAAAGTCGTGTTTGTCATGGATAGGTTTTATCTTAATCATATTCAGAATGATATCAAGTCCTTAGATACTATTATTAATCATCAAATGTGAATTAGACTTGAATGGATACGATGGAGAATGAATCTCATCGCGTTCGTGGAGACGATAGTCCGTACGTACGCACGAGCGACAATATCATTATTTTGATATTAAAATAATATATAATTGGATGGTATATCATATATACAGAATAATTATCATGTTATATTTATTATTTACATGAATTACACGTCATTATTATACCCATCCAAATAATAATTTATTGAATAACAATTACACCACGACGTGGAGACGGTAAGTCGTACGTACGCACGTATGGTGACATGTTATTCAAAGGGTGGATAGAATAAAAAAATATGGTTGTAAAATGTTTATAATAACATAAAAGTATATATAATATTCTGTAGTTATTATTTTATAATGGTGATAACAAAGAAAGAAGAAGTGGATGAAGAAAGGAACTTGAAAAAGGGTGGTGAAATCATTACCTCTTCTTCGGGTTCTTCCTTTTGATTTGATCAAAAGGGATCCTTAAGATGGATTTCTGACTAAAGGAAGGCCTCTAGTATGAAGTGAGGGAAGTTGAGAGAGTATTTGGGCATAGTTTGGCCGAACCAAAAGGCTTTGAAGATCTCAGTTAATGAGAAGGGAGAGTGCCCATTTATAAGAAGGGTGAGGGGAACCTTAGGAAAAGCTAGAAATATTATTTTATAATAAATTAATATTCGATTTCTAATGGATCCAAAGTGGATTATTTAAAGTTTAAGGTGGGTATGGGTCGAAAACCACTAAACCAATAGAAATTAGACAGGTCTGGGTTACTATATTAACATTATCTTTAAGTATTAACTCGTAGTTAATTAGTTTCACTTTTACAATGTCTCTTTGTATTTTTATATTATATAGTCAATAAGCATACTATATAAATAAAAGCGACCCAAAAGTGGTCCATTAATGATACTAATATCATTATATAAGTCTCTTGGCCTAACCCTAGATTTTTAGGAATTTAATATAAATTAATAATATAATATTTGTTTTAAAAACTCTTTTATGTCAATTTTGACACTATTCAATATTTGATTTTTTAAAAAATCATAACAGAATGATTTATTAAAAAAAAAGTCAATTAAATAAATCCTAATATGTCATATTATCCTAGAAAATTAGTTTAATTCATCAAAAGTCTCAAATTATATCTATTTGGGTATTTATAATACCAATTATTTTAATTTTTCAGTATTATGGTAACCACTGCATCATCATTATGTCATAAATAAATTAAATTATTTAATGTCTAAAAATTATAAAAAAAAATTATCTTCGAAATAATTTTAGATTTATAATTAATATTTACATTAGAATTTATATTATGTATAACCCTATATTAAAAATGTTTTAGTAAATAAACTTTGATTTTAACTCTTTTAACTCTTCTTTGAATTAAATGATGATAAATGTCCTAATCTAATCCAAGTGGACCTAAATGATAATATTTTATTCCTAAGGTTGTTTTTGGTCGAGGTACACCTGTCCAATAGAATCAGGACATGTGTTACGGTAATATTAATATTATTTTTACCCTTAATTACCATATTTACTTTTAACCGTGGTAAATAAAAGTAAAAAGTTACTATTTACCAAAAATTATTTTCATCTCATTTAACCACATTTTACTACTTGATATTAACCGTGTCTCTTGGATTTTCAAAATTCTATTCACAGAAGTGCTAAAATTAAGTTTAATGAAAAAATCAGTTTTTTAACAACCACTTAGTGGTTTCACTATTCATCAAAAATTGAAGTTTTTCAGAACAATGCCAAAATTTCACCCTAAGCTATAATTTATTTTACAAATTCAAAAATGATGCCTATTTTAAAAAATTCCAAACATATAAGTTTAATTAATTAATTTTATAATTAATTTCGGCTGTCACAACAAATAGCGTGTTTTTAAGAAACAATATATATCAAAATATTGACAATTGCTTATGTCCAATTTCAATGTGAAATTAATTCTAATGAATACCATTGGTTAAAATGGTAAAAAAATATTCTAATTATACTTTAAAACCACTCAATAATATAATTTATCACTATAAATTATTTTAATTAAAAAGTTGATTTTAAGTATTTTTCACTATTCATAAAAATTGGAAGTTCTCAGAAAAATACCAAAAAATCAACTTAGGATAATTTTGATATTATGAATCCAAAAATGAAGTCCATTTTGAAATATAAAATATATATAATTTCAAAAAGTAGGTATTACTATTCATAACGGCTAGTTTGATTGGTTGTGGTGTGTTAGAACCCAATGTTGCGTACAACACACACTCTCGCATTATTCAAAGAGAAGCATGCCGTAGAAGCTTGGGGTGTTACACATTAGTCTTCCAGAACGCTGACCCAGGATAGTAAGAGATCCATAGGCTGAGCATCCTTACTATTTGGGGGTTCTTTCAGATGTGAAAGGAAATGTGTATCCAAACAAAGGGCATGAAAAGCATGGAGAGTGGAGTGATTGGTTATTTGACTAGAGTCCAACACTCTTCACATTACGCCGTCGTAGTGGAAACACATTAAGTGGGTGAATCAATCTTATCAGAGATCAAACATTCTACAAAATAGGACCTCTCTAGTGGGGACTTGGCATGCCTCATAGACGATAGACTTGTATTTTAGCGTCATCCAGTGTGGATGGTGCACACAATTTTAAGGTCAGACTTCATGGACCATGATTAGGGTCGAGGGGAATGAAGGTTTGATGACCCTGAAGTTGGGCCCGAGGTAAAATGAATGGACGTCACTACATACCTCATACGTATGAGAATCAAACCAAACATATTTCATGAGAATAGCATGGTCTGAGACCAATGATGGTAGGGGGAATCATCTCTAGTGAAGAAGTAGACGCGTCTTGTAATTATCGTGGGGCATCATGAAATTTTTCATAGTAGGGTCCATAGTTTAATGTCATGCGTTGAAGACATGGATTCCTACAAAGGAAATGTGTGGTGCAGTAATTACCCTTACACGAATGAGGACCACAAGAGTCCACACCACACCACACTCCCTTAGGAAAATCCTTAGGTCAAGGGGCTGAAGGTGAAAACTGGGTTGGGCGTAAGATAGGTTGTCTGGGCGTTCTTACTTATCCCATGTGAATGGGAATCAAGACACATGCAGTTCTGAGAATACTGTTTAACATCATGTGGGACGAAAGGCATGTATTGATCGGATATAACAGTACACATCCTACCAAAACCACTATTACCAGGTGGGTCGTGTGTGATATGTGAAACATAGAGTCCTGATGGGATATTCCTAGTATAGGGAGGTACCCATTGGGGAAGGGGATGTTGGTTGAATGGCATCCCATTAATACCTAACTTCCTACTTAATACACCTAGACGCGCGAAGGGGTAAAGCCAAGAATGTTAGAATTCCACATGAACATAAGGGAGTGGAAAAATTTGAATCATGATGCTTGAGATATGGACCACAATGATGGTGGAGTGATGATAGGGGATAACTATTGAATGTGTTCGAAACACAGCATCCATATCGCTTTATCCCGGATTGGGGAAAGACAAATGTGGGTCGACCGCTGACCATGATTGAAACACAGGACCTGTCGCAAATGTCGTCTGAAGTATTCTGGGGAGTTGGACCAAGATGGTAGGTGAACCAATGTGGCATGGGATTGGGACATAAAGGGGTCCCTTCATACATGGAGGAGGATGAGGATCCAAATAATGGGCTCACGAAGCTTGGGCATGGAACGAGGGAATGTCCCTATGAAAATTCCACACTTAGGGCACTTTTTCACAACACATCTGAGTGTGGAAATAGGATGCATCAGATAGAGGGAGTCGAGTCCCTTTCCAAGGAGAAGTGTATAGGGGTAGAACGCTTACAAATTAAGGTCATAGGGTAGACCATTAAGGGGGGACATGATTCAATCGACTGTGTGCAGTGCTGGGAAGTAGCCAAACCCAACGCATAGTTCCCATAGGGAGATCTCATATTAGGGTCATATAACTTAGACCAGAATATGAAAAGACATGGGAGGCACATGGTGTGGCTGTTGTAAAACCCAACATGAATGAGAACCCAATATGTACTTTTCACACCACATGTTCCCAAAATAGTTCCATCCAGGGGGCTGAAAAAGAGAGAAGGATTTATGATTCTTGGGGCTAGACCCAAAGATGGAATATCTGGGAATTCCTATATATCCCATTAGGATGGGAATCAAGACATGCGTAGTTCTACAAGTGCAGTTTAACATCATGTTGGATGAATGGAAAGGACGTAGAGTGGACTTATTTTATGGTCATAGAGCTTGGACCATATATGGAACTGAAGGAGGGAGACATGCAGTGAGGTAATTATTAAACTCGACATGAATGAGGACTGTAGGAGTTCGTATCACCACAATGTGCTCTCAAGGAAACATTTAGTTTGACGGGCTAAAAGTGAAAGTTAGGATGCTCCTAAGAAAAAGTGATCATACATTCCTACATACCCAATGAGAATGGGAATCAAGCCATAAATAGATATAGAGATATCATGGTAAAGTACTAGTTCCAGGGATAAGTCATGTGGGTATGGACCTCGCACCAAAAGAAGTGATTTTTGATAGATCGTTTTTTATCATTCAAGACAGATGTGTGTTTTCTTGTGAAGAGATAAACCAAGGATAGAGAATCCTGGTATCTCTATAAGAATAAATCCATATTAAGGAATATAAAAATGGTACGGTGGATATCCAATACCCAACATGATGTCCCCTCGAGTGAGGACACCACGATGTAGTGTTGTTTTTCACCATGGGGACAAGATGATAATGTCACAGTTTAAGGTCATGTGGTAGGACCAACCATGAATTTTAATGTTGTTCAATAAAGACACAATAGTGTAAATTCATGTGAGACCATAGGGGTAATTATTATGAATTTCTAAAGCATACCATATGTGAATGAGGACGAGGTCCACATCACACCACATGTGATTCCGAAGAAGAAACCTTGGACCGAGGAGCCAGCAGAGGTCGGCAAATATGGGGTTGGACCTATGGGCGAAGCGTGCATGTGTTCATATGTATTCCATGAGGATTGCAATCAAGTGACATGTATTTTTAATAGTGCAATTTAACATCATGTAGCAAGTAATAGATTAAGGTAATGTAGAACCATATACAGTTTAACATCATGTGGGACGACATACTGTTTAATGTTACATGGGACAAGAAGTAGTAGGGTCTAGATCATAAAAGGCGAGTATGTGGTGAGGATATTGCAAACCTAGTGTGAATGGGGAAATAATCCCATACACTTCACACCACATAATTCTATAAGAATCGGGGCCTAAATGGCTGAGCAGATGAGATAATTTGTGGAATTTGAGCTCGACCCAAAGATGAGATGTTTGGTAATTCATACGTATCCCATGAGCATGAGAATCTGGCTATACATAGTTATAAAGAGTGGACATATAAGGAGATATTTGTTTAAGGTCTTATTGCTCAGATCGGGGAGAAACAAAACTCTTCCAGGCAAGTAGAGACCTCAATCTGATCCCTAAGCCCGCGTGAGTTAAACTCGGTGTGGGAAACAACGGTGGAAGAGGTCTTTTAAACACATGGGATACATGTAAAGGTGAAGTCGGTGTTGAGCCCGGAATGATGCCTTACTATGGCCTTGACCTCCTAACATTATAATGCACATGGAGTAATAGTTACAAGAGTGTCCAAATTCCACTTGGACCTGATGTGGTGGAAAATTATGTGATTCATGAAACCAGTATTTAAGGATTTATGGGTTGGAGTGATGATGGAGGATACTGTTTACCATGTTTCAAACATAGTATCAATATATTATGACCTAGAATAGGAACAAAAAATGTGTTTTAGCCACTGACCATAATAGAAATGTGGGACTTGTATCAATTTGTTGTTCTAAACCCTTGAGGATGTTGGCTCATAATGGTAGTAGATCCCTTGGGCCCAACATCCATGCCATTTTGGGGACCCTTCCGATGCGAAAGATAACTAAATCCCAAATAAAGGGGATAATGAAGCCTAAAATTGGGAGAAATCATGTCCATGTTGAATCTAACACTCTAGGTTCTGAACCAGATTACTCATGGGCGCAATAGTGAATCACTGAAAAGGGTGGTGGGGCCAATTTTAAGAGCATCCAAATCAAAAATATTTGTGTAGGGAAAGGTATAGAAGGGTTATCATTATATAGAGGTATGTGGAATGGTTGTTATAAACCAGATGTGAATGGGGACATAAGCCCATACAACACCACATACCCCTCCCATGGAAGGACTCAGGCCATGAGGCCAGAATGATAAGGAGGATTCTAAGAGATGGAGATGGACCCAAAGACTAGTCATTCTGGTGGCCCTAAGTAAACCATAAGGATGGTAATCAATCCACCTGTTGTTATAAGGAAGGATGTTATGCAGTTTAGCGTCATTCAGATAGGATGCAAATAGTGCCAAGGTACCCTAATGGGGGATGTGTATGGCACGGTGAGTAGCCTAATGTGAATGAGAGCATAAGATCATTCCACATCATACAATCTCAAATGAACACTTGGGACAAGGGGATGAAAAGTGTGAGGAACCTGAAATGGGAAGTCCCAACCAGTTCACAGTTTAACTTATTACGGTGAGGATGATGGTGCTCTTAGTTTAAGCTCATAGGTCTCGGACCATAGATGCCTAGTTTAATGTCATATTCATGGGACATGTTAATAGAGAGGTTGAGTCATCGCACCTGTGTAAAACCAAAAAATGAAAACAAAAATGTAGGATTACTGTTGACCATGTTCACAAAAAAGTATCTGTATTTGTGTGACCAAGGTTTTGGGGATGACAATTGAGTGTCGACTATGTACCGCATTCACAACACGGGACTTGTATCAGTTTTTTTCGAAATCCTCGTGGGCGTTGGCCTGAAATGGTATGAGATCCCTTGGGCCAAGCATCCATGCTATTTGGGGGCCCTTTTGGATATTAGATATGATAGAAACCCAAATTATGGGCTGCACAAAGCATAGCGGGGCCTGTGCATGCGGAAAGGATAGTAGGTGGAGGGATGTCTCAAGGGGATATGTGTGGAGTTGCAAAAATAGCTCAACGTGAATGAGGACATGAGTCCATACCACACCACACAATCCTAGATGAGAACATGGTATAGGGGGCCGAAAGGGTTTATGGAACTGCGGCTAGGATTCTTATCCAACTGTAGCCATATGACCCCTCATGCAGGTATTGGCTTACCACAACTCATAAGCCCACATGAGAAATGATTTGTGTGGGAAACAAGGAGTAGGACCAGGCTCTCCCCAGCATATAGGGGTTAGATAGCTGGGCTGACACTCCTTCCCAAGGATGACAAAATCATGAAGAGATAGTGGGGAATAATGAACCATTGCACTCAATATTTGGGACATATGGGGGTGGTGACAACGAAAAAGGATAGTTGTTGACCAGGTTCAAAACACATCATCCATATCGTGTGACCTGAAATGGGAACAACAAATAAGCATCAACCGCTGACCATATTCACAATGCATGAATTATAATAACTTTTTGTTCTAGGACCTCCAGGGCATTGTCCTATAAGGAATGGAAATCCCTTAGGCTAAGTGTCCATACTATTCAAGGGCCCGTTCGGATGTGAAAGATGACAGAGTTCCACATAAAGTATGTGTGTAGAGCATAAACGTGCCTCTGAAATTTAGCGTAAAGAAGGGCGGCGAATGAGGTGGAGATCTCCATGGAAGGGGATATATGGTGCAATCATGATGAATCTGGCATAAAAGAGGGAAAAAGGTAGCACCACACCATGTGTTTTGACACAAGGGGAGATTTTGAAGTTAGGGCTAGGCCTACGGATTAAATGTTCAGGAATTTTGATGTATCCCATGTGGATGGGAATCAAGACATACATAGTTCTTGAAGGCCATGCTATTTAGAGTCATGTGGTGAGGACATGGGAGAATAGAATAACGTGGAGGGGATCACATGCCGCAATAATCGTAACCCTTACATTCATGGGGCCAAAGAAGCCTACATGACATCATGCGGGATCCCCCAAGAAAACTACACCTAGGGGTAGTCAAAGAGGAATCACGGATCTGGACTTAAGATGAAGTGTCTGAGAATTCAAACATATCCCATGAGGATGGGAATCAAGCCATAGGTTGTTCTCACAGTTCAAAATCTTCCAGGACAACATAAAGTTTAATCTCAAGCGGGACATAATAGTTTAAGGTCGTGCGGGACCGGAAGATTTAAGGTCGTGTAGGACCAGAAAGTTTACGGTCATCTATGATAAACTACAAATTAATGAAATGTAGGGCCACATTTTCTTAGGAAAGTATTGATTGAGGAACTTGGAAATTATGGGAGGAGTTATAAACTCACCATCCATGGTTACCAATGAGTATGCGCCATTGGGATAATCCTTTTGAATAATGTAAGGCCCTTCCCACTTGGGATCCAACTTGGTTGATTTTTGCATAGGTGACATTGGCATTCTCAAGAAAAACACCAAGCCACCTTGCAAGAAAGAGCATAGGGGAACTTTCAGGGTGAAATCTCTAGCTATCTTGTCCTGATGCCTTTCCAGATTGTGCAGGGCACAAAGCCTGTTCTTGTCAAGTTCTTCCAATTCATCTAGATTGGTTTTAGCTACATCATCTAGTGCTTTCTGATCATAGACAGTCATGCGTAATGAAGGAAACTGAATCTTGAGGCACATGACATCCTTTTTTCCATAAACTAGGGAGTATGGGGTCACCTATGTGGAATTACGAGTCATCGTACGATAAGACTGGAGGGTGTTTGGGAGCTTTTCTGGACAACTCTTCTTGTTCTGACCGACCATTTTCTGCAAAAATTTTAGAGAGGGTTTTATTTAATGCCTCGATCTTCCAATTTTTTTCACATGGTAGTCGGAGGTATGGTTAGAATGGATGTTTTACGTGGCATACAAGTTTTTCAACTCTACTACCCAGAAGCTTGTGTCGTTGTTGGTGAGGACCGCATGAGGGACTCCAAACTGGTAGATGATGTTGGATCTCATAAAGTCAACGATGGAACGTGCTATGACCTCCTTGAGATGAACTACCTCTGTCTAGTTGGAGAAGAAATCTGTAGTGGTCAGGATGAACCTACACTGGAGAGATTTTTCCAGTGGAAATGGTCCCACAACATTGAGTCCCCAAACTATAAAGGGCAAAGAGTACTTGGTAGTGTGGAGAGGCTCTGGCTGCTGATGCAAAAATTTGGCATGAATTTGGAATGCGTGGAAACTATTGGAAAACTCGATGTAGTAAAAGATCATAGAGGGCCAAAAATACCCAAGTCTCTGGATTTTCTAAGATATTTTTGGCCCAATCTGATGTGACCCACAGGAACTAGCATGAACCTCTTGCATGACCTGATAAATCTCGACTCCTTGAATGAAATGGAGGAGAACCCCATCAAACCAATGCATGTAGGGGATCTTCTCAATATTTGGACCACTATGAAGGTTAAATTGTAATGTACGGTGTCAGATTCTCTTGTGCTTGGCTTGATCTGTAGGGAAATTACCATTCTGGAGATACTCAAAAAAGGAGGTTATCCATTTAGTAGTCACCTCAATCACTACATCTACGGAACCTAGAGGTCCTGATGTGGAGGCTTCGGTAGTAAGGTGGATTACTCGTGGGTTGTCATCATCATCTTGGGTGATGGGAGTGATGACTCTCTAGTACACCACATGGATAATTAAATCATCATGTTCAAGATCTGCATGTGATGCAGCTAGGCTGGCCAACGTAGTAGCTCGACCGTTTTGGGATCGAGGGACATGAGTAACCTCTATCCGAGAAGGGAACTGGGCCATCAACTGAAGGGTGCATTCCCACAGTGGCACAAGATTTGTATTTTTGATGAAATAGTAACCATTGATCTGCTTGATGACTAGTTCAGAGTCCCCTTTCCCATGAAAGTGGGGAACATTAGTCTCGAGGGCCAGCTCGAGGTTAGTGATGAGAGCCTGATACTCCACGTCATTGTTGGTGCAGCCATCTAACAGAATGAATTAATAGGGAATAATGGATTGTGGTGGGATGATGAAGATAATGCCCAAGCCTACTCTATTATGTTTTGGGTCATTGAGCCTTCTGCTGGTAGGGCTTCGAGAAGCACCATCGAAGGGAATCTGGAAACATGGGATGACATATTCTACCGAGAGTAATGCCTCCTCGAGAAAATCACGGTCCAGGGAGTATTCCGTAGGAGCAGGATGGGTGAAAAGGAATTGTTCCGATGATTTCCCCTTGATAGCCTTCTAAGGAACAAACCTATTGTCTAACTTCTAGAGAATCACTGCCCCCTGAGCTAGACGACCTATCAAAATGGGGCGGTTCAAGATATACTTCAGTGGGTCTACCTCAGTCATCAGTTGTACCTCGTGGTGCTGCATGTAATGTCTCAATTGTTGTACTATGAATACCAGTTTGAGGAATCTCTTCTCGATAGGGGAGTATCTAGTCTCTGTATCAAGGAGCATGCAGTTGAGATAGTACAAACTATTCCCTATTTCCTCGTTGTTCTTCCGGGCAAGAAGAGCGATGATAGATCATTCTAGGGCGTTCACATAAAGGACTAGCGGTATTCTGGAAATGGGTGTCATTAAGACCGGAGGATGTAGTAGATACTGCTTGATTTCCATGAAATCGGTATGACATTATTCGTCCCCCTCATAGGCAGTTCCTTTCTTCATAAGCCGAGAAAAGGCCTTACACATGCCAGCCAGATTCATGATGAATCAGCGTATGTAGTCTAAGTGGCCTTGGAAACCTCAAATTTTTTAGTGGTTTCTTGGGGGAGACATCTAGATGATGGCCTTGATCCTCTCTGTGTATATTTCAATGCCGTAGTATCTAACAAAAAAAACCAAGAAACATTCCAAATGTGACCTCGAAGGCACACTTCAATGGATTCATCTTTAGGTGGTGGGAATAAAGGAAGATGAACAATTTTTCAATGTCTTTGAGATGGTCTTCATGCTGGAAAGATTTGAACACCATATCATCTATATAGTAGTCCAACAGTGTCCTAAGGATTGGATTAAATATTGAATGCATAGCCCTCTGATAGGTTGAAACGTCATTTTTTAGACTGAAGGGCATGACTTGGAAACAGAAAGTGCATTGTGGTTCCCTAAAGTTTGTAGACATCTCATCCTTGGGATTCAATCTGATCTGGATATACCCGAAGTACCCATCCATGATAGAGAGGGCCTGGAACCCAGCGGTATCATTAATCAACATTTCTATCACAGGAAGGGTAAAATCATCCTTCGGGCAATGATGGTTGAGATCTTAGAAGTTGATGCAGACTCTGATATTTCTGATCTTCTTCCTTACTAGAATAATTTTGGCTATCGATTTGGGGTATTGGACCTCCTTGAAAAATTGGATCTGATGAGCTTATTGACTTCGGCTTCGACCATGGCATCATGAGAAGGGTGAATCTTTCTGGGAGGCTACTTAAACCCGTGGTGATTTGCTGGGAGATAGAGCCAGTGGATAGATACCTATGGATCTTATCCTGGAATCTCATTGTAACTCCAGGAAAATACATCAAGTTTCTATTTAAGGAAATCCATGTACTGTTGTTTCTCTTCGAGGGGCATGGCGGCACTGATCAATGTGGGTTTTGGGTCTGCCTCGCCACCGAGGTTCACCTTTACCAATTCATCGACCATTGTGGAGACACCATCTTCAATGTTGGGGGAGCATCCTTTAAATCCTCTTCTTCACATATGAAGGATGAATCCTCTGTAGTGGGAGTTTCCATTGAGTTAACAAATCCCAAAGGGAGGCTGGTACCTGTCTGAATACTAGTGGACACTACATCAGGGGACTCCTATGCTACCGAACCCATAACAATGAAGGTTATCGATACGATCTCATATGGTCTTCAGCCCAAGGGGCCACACTTTATGATATAGAAGTAATCATGGGGCATCATATTGAGATGGTTAATCCCATCCTAGAAAAACAAACAAGTATGAGGTATTTTCATCTCTATGGGGAAGACATCCTGACACCTTATTGGGGTTGGGGGGATCCAAGATTACACAAGTATGATTCGTGTAAGAGTATGAGGAGATATTCCATTATCTCTTAGACTTGGTAATGTGCCCCCCCTATTCAAAAAACAATCATGCATTTTCCCATATTTGGGGTTGTATCCTCCAATCGATGGATTGTAAAGATGTAGGAATCATCAAGCTATTTCCATAGGTTGGTCTCAGCGGTTACATGCTCAACCTCGTTAGCCTGAATTAGCTGGTCCTTTCCCTTGTAATAGTCAGCATCAAGATAGCAGGACTCAAAAGAGGAAAAGGGAGATGTTTCACCTTGAAGTATGCCCCCTCGACCATTAAGGGAGTTCTTGAGGCACTGGTGATATGATGAAGGAATTGTTGCACGTATGAGGAGCCACGAACTTCCCATCAATGTGTTGTATGTACTGTCCGGTGACAAAACCATGAACTCAGTGTTGGAAACCAGGCCACCGAACTGGATCTTAAAGAGGATATTTCTGACTAGTGTCTATTCTGTCCTATCATAACATTGATGTTTCAGGTCAGAGGAACTCAGATCATCCTTGTACAAACCCGGATTTTGTGGTGTCTGAGTCGGGATTAGGTTGATCTTGGAGACTATGTTGACAAGATAGAGACGAATCCTCAATCCAATAAAATGGTCGGTGATGTATAGTAGGAAGATTTGTCTCGTTATGGGAGATCCTTCATCATCTCCTGAGAACAAGATGATGGCCTAGAATTCAGCATGATTGACCACCTCATCATTGAAGGATACTGCATCCATTACCTCCGTCTCGAACTAGTTGGGTCTTCTTAAGGCATCATTGAGGGCCTCACACATATCTGCTTAAAGGCGAAGGGCCTCAAGGATAGAAATCCTTGCAGGAATTCTGGAGAGATGTTTGAGGAAATAATATATCCGTTCTAGGTGAGATCATCTTATTATAGGAGGTCACTCTGTGACAGGAGGTATGGAAGGCCCTACCGGCTGGAGCAGCAGCTGACTGTTACTAGGAATATCCCACTGCTCACTAGTCGAAGCATGTGGAGTGACTAACAGATGAGGGCCAGCTAACATAGATCATCCTGTATGAGAGAATGGCTGATCATGACGTAGTTTAGGTGGCTCTCTCTGATCAAGGCACAAAAATGGGGGAGAATGCAGATCTAAGGACACCGGATGAGAAGGCTATGCATTCTGAGCCTTAAGTTGGTCACACTATCTTGTTTCGGTGTCATGCACATCCTTGATGGAAATAATGACTGAGGAACTCTGACGAATCAATTTTTTTTGGCTCCGTCAATGCTGGAGATGGCTGGGAACATTGGGAGGATCCAGATGGTGCTCCTCTCTATCAGAAATCATGTAGAGGTTAACCAGCTCTAAGGTATTAACCAAGGAATACCCTTGACTATCACTTGAAGAATCATCCACTACTGGATGGATCCTAGGAGGAATTCCAATCTCTGGGGGAATTAAGTTACCAAGAGTATGGGATGATGGCGGCATTTATGGGTGAATTTATTTTCCCTTGTGACGCTAATGATTTCTCTTCTAGGAAGAGGATTATTGAGCTATCGATGCATATGTACTAGCTACATGTGACATGATGTATCTTGAATGATTGGGTTGATTCAGGCATGCATGGATAATACCATGGGCAAGGGAGACTGCCTTACCAGCCATCCAGTCATCAATCTTCTGGGACCCACAGTTTGAATCTAGATTCCACTCACCTTCTTTGTCACTACTGCTATCGGGCTTCACAAATACACATGCCACATGTGCTGGAGCTGGGCCCAACGTAACTATAATCTTGTCGACCTAGTCTGGAAGCCTGTCCTTAAACACATAGCATGGTTTAAGGGTGTTCCCTAGGATCTGGTGATATGGTTCATAATTGGGGCGATCAATGAGACCCACCACCTCTAGCCTCATGTATTCAGGAAAACGTACAATCCCATATTCCAAGGCACTATGGAAATAACTAGGGACATGAGCTTTTCTAAATGAGTAGGTCCATTTTCTCCTGTTTGGGAAAGGGTCTCTAGAAACTGGACACTAACGTGGGGCTGCAGAATCCTGCTAAGGAGGTAGAGCCTGGTTATCTCACCTAGGAAGTAGCAGCGCATTACACGAGGATGCCTACTAGTTCTAAGCTGGGCATTGCTAGGATGGAGGCTACGCCTGAGGTAGAGGGACTTTGCGATGCTATGGAGGCAGCTCCATTGTTAATAACAGTTGTTTTATAGGGGACTCTATATTTTCCACCAGAGTGGGCTCAGCCTTAGCAGACCTTCTTGCGGGAATCACAAGAGGCAACGGGTGGGCCTGTTTGGCCTGTTGTAAGGTTTCTTCTAGGAATTTTACCTTATAAGAGATGTCACGGAATCCCTTAGGGTAGTTCTATGTGATCATAGTGTGGACCAGTTTAATCATAACATTCCCCACACACATTGTTAGCAGTTTCTCCTAAGTCTGTGGTATGTCAAAGAAGTATGTAAGCCCTTTACACCAGGAGAAAAAGTCTGTGATGCGCTCATTAGACCTCAAGTTGCACTTGAAGAGGTCTACAATACTTGTCTTCCGAGTGGTGTAACTTAACTGGTAAAGAAATATCCTATGAAGATCTTCCCAGCTGGATACTGATCTAATGGGTAGCTGGTTGTAGTAGACAAATGCAGGCCCTTCCAATGTCTACATGATGCATCAAATATTGGATGCCTCTTGCTTCTCCAGAGTTCCCAACATGGGTCCGCACCTTGAAATGAAATGGGACAGATTCTATAGTGGGTCACCTGTCCTATTAAATAGAGAGAAGGCGGGATTTCCAAAACCTAGGGGTGTTGTCATATCATTCACCCATGCCAGATACGACTTGGTATTAGACGGTACTGCCACTTGTCACATATCTAATGGCTCAAGGTGGTAAATGAGCACTGCCTTGGGATCATCTAGCCGGGGGTTCCTATCTTGACGGGGATTCCTTACTACATGAGCATTGGCTAGTTCTTGAACGTGATAAGAAGGATCAGCGGCACATTGATAAGCTGTTGGGATGACATTCTCAGGAGATGGGGGGTCTTGAGATGGGTCCCAGGTGTTGTCTCATTTGCCCAGTTGGATTTGGAGACACATACAGTGCCCTGTTTCCTTATGATCCAGTCTCTACTCTATCTACATGTTCTGGATGGTCGAGATCACCTGGAGGCAATTCGCTAGGGGGTTGTTGTGTATGCCCTTTTTTCCTCAGCTGAGGATCATGGTAGTGTAGACGTAGCTCCATGGAACGATCATCAAGGAGTTCATAAACCATATTCTGATGCTCCTAGAGTTTTTGACGCAATTCGGCTTTCTTGAGACCATCCTCTATCTTTTTTACTGAGCCAGACGGGTCATAGGGTTTGGTGTCTCTGAGGTTCTTTTTTCCCCTGTTGAGATTTCAGATGAGGACCAGTACCTCAGTGGGTACGAGAGGAACCATTAGATATCTCTACTAGTGAGTGAACCTTCTTGATGGAACCAAAAGTTGTAGCACTTCCCCATGGGGTATGTTTTCCCCAAGGAGTTCTACTTCCATCCCTTCCTCTGATAGATCAGTCATGGTAATAGTGACTCTTTCTGGAGGAATATCCTTGATATTGTCAGGCCAGTCGGGCTGGCTCCAGATGGAACTGATGTGGAGGGTGGTATAATTCTCCTAGCCACAGATCATCGCGTGGGTGGAGGCCCCCATGAAAATCATTCAGAGAACATTAAAGCTATAGACGCATATTTGTTGGAGGGTCCTGTGGCAGTTGGTGACTCAGGATGCTGGTCCACAGGGAGTGTGTAAAGATCAACCAGACGACATTGTTGGCCGATGTCTTCAAAATTTTCTTGTATTTTGGGGTAAGCCACTCACCAATGATGAAGATGGAAGCGTGTCACCCATAGGGTTTAGTGAAAGAATCCAACTTCCTCCTGGTTTAGTGACTCCGATGCACTAAAGTTTGGTGCTGTGACTGGCCAAAACATCTTTGAGAAATGGTCAGCTGTAAGAATTTCCCACAAGCTCCTCATCCCAAACTCAGGGTCTGGCCCTTCATTTCCGCTCTCATCAATTGGGGGCTGCTGGGGAACCTATAGCAGTACTGAAGTAGACCGCTGAGACGATAGGCTGGCCGATAGAGAATACGGAGAGCAGGCATACAAGTCACCATATCTAGGGCTATCCTTTGAAGAGTGTAGCGAATCATTGCGATAAGATGCGATGGTGAGTACCGTTTTTTGGCGATGGGACTATGGCTGTTGGCAGTGGACCATTTTGTTTCTCATTCTCCATAGGTCCCCAGAATAACTCTCTGTGATCTCTGGTCGAGATAGAGAATGCTCCTGGTGATGATGGTGGAGATCACATGGTCGGACCCTGGGGGGACACCAAATCATCTTCCTCTTAGATGTATCTAGGGTGGGATTCATGTATCCAGTAGACCTCACATTCTAGAAGTATGATGCTGATGTGCCTCCTTCCTGCCCCATCCCTTGACATAGAGGATCGAGGTGAAGGTTCCATTGCTCAGTTGTATTCTGGATTAGAATTTGAGAAGAAGATAAGTTTAATATTATTTCGAATATTATCGGCATTCTATTTATGGAGGAAACAACCGTCCTTTTTTCCTAGGATGGCTCTTCAAGATATGTTAGGTTTATGGCACCAGGAGTTCCTTCAGTCGAGCTGGTGCTCGGTCAGAGAGGACTTCCTCTCGAATGAGCCGAGGTGCGAGGAGCACCTGGAAATATGATAAAAGGAACAAGAGGATGACCTTCATGTACAGTGGCCAATGCACAAAGAGGATCTCCATTGGAAGTGTTTGAGAGGGTAGAAGCATGGGTAGTACCTCCATGATTATTTCCCCTGGCAGCATCAGCGCGAGGAGGGTCCTCATACTGGTCAAGACGAACATGGGTAGTACCTCCGTGCTGGGTTCCAATGAAGGGAGGATGAACTTCACTCCTCTAATCGATTGGGTGATGAGGACCTTCATCGGGTTCTATGAGGACATGGAGAAGGCCCCCACATTCGATATTGACTAGATCTGTGACATCTCCACATTGGAGGCCTATGGTAGGAGGAATGACTCCATATCCGATTTCATGAGCACAGAAGAGGATTCTATACTGAGTGTCACCACTGTGGGGAGGACCCTCATTCAGATTGAAGGTGGAATGGGTGGACCTCCATGGCCATCTTGGAAGCAGGGAGGACCCATGCTACCAAAGGTGGAAGTATAGGGAGGACCTCCATAGTGGGTGTCATTGCCACAGGTCACCCCGAGGAGGGTTCTACCTACACCGGATGCCAAGAGAGTCGACCAAGACTTCCCATGGGGCGGTTGGGGACTCAGTCTGGGTCGGGTATATGAGTTCCCCTATTCAACATAGACAGGGGGATGATGGTATAATTCGGTTGTAGAATAAGCCACAGTAGTGATTGACATTGACACCCCTTGGAGGGAATCCTCCTTGGCATGTGCTTGACGTCGGCATCAGTTCATCTGAATTGGGTCCAGCAGTATAGGTGGATATATTACATACTCCTCAACCCATGGGTCCAGGTGGCGATGCTAGGGTAGCCAAGTGGGGGCCCTCCTTGGGATCCCCTAGAACCGGATCCCGGCTGGGCTATCCCGGACATCCCCCACCTCATCGACATTGGGGATGGAGTAATCGACACATTCTGTAGAGAGGCTCCTAAAATAGTTGTGTGGTGGGGTGGGGATAATTGGTTCCATACGCGGCCCTTGAGGGCGGCGGTGGTGACAGGGCACAGAAACCTCTAGGTCCTATCTGGTCATGTCCCTGGTTGGGATGGTCCCCCCCCCTCCTCGTATTAGTGGATGAGGTCATTTATCACCCTTCATTGGATGATTTTAGAAGGGGATATGGGTCATGGGCGCATGTTAGTTGTGGGTGTGGAAGCTGTCGCATAAGTAGTGGAGCTATGCAGGTTTGCAGCGTTGAAATTTCCCCTACCCCTGCGTCGGTGGATGGGAAATGATTGGTTTCACGTTATGGCAGCTTGGGTCCTTGAATGTAGGGAGATTTAACCATTAATGCTGAAATTATGAAATTGAAGCCCACTGCCCCATCTCCATTCTATCATCCATGGATGGTAAGAAGTATCCACGCTGACAACGTCACAGACCAGGATGTCCAATGATCAACAGCCTCAACATCTGGTGAGCTTCATGCTAGGCCCACAATTTTCTTGGTGGGACGTAGCAACAGATAACTGGATCTGGTGAAATGCTCATCTACTAATGCCTCAAACAATACTAATTTATACATTTAGGAGGATAATATCACAGTGGTTTCACCATTTATATTTCTGACACTTTCTCTAGGGTATGTGCATCTGTCTGTTTTGGAGGATGAGGACGCACTGAATATTTCCTCGCATTCCCACTTTCCAAAGGTGGGAAACATCTGTCACCTGTTCCGGGATGTTTCTCCTTGATCGAAATTGGATGATGGTATGTCGGTTCCTCCTTCTATAGATTCCTCCTCGGAACTTGTTACCTTATCCGGGTCTCCCTCATAGATTAAGATGTTGTTTGTGAAACTCTTCATGATTCCATGTCTTCATGGATGCCGGTTAATTACACAAATTCTATCAAGACATTCCAAGGGGTATGGCCAGGGAAGAAAACTTTGGTCGGGGGAGTAGTCACATTGGGAATCACGGGGGTGTCTGGATGCTAGAACACTGGAAGGTATAGGTTTCTTGCCTTTATTATGAGGATTCCTGTGGGCATATAATCCCAAGGCATACAACATCGAATGCGGGAAATTATATTCCATAAGCATGTCTCTAAGGTTTTCCTCAGATTCCCTTGTTTGACACAGGGTATGTCGCAAGTTTAACGGCTAGAGAAGATGGATCAGACTAATCAGAACACTTACTGGAGTGGATCAAATGGGTGAAACCCCCAGAGGGAACAATGATGTTGGGGATAACTCATGGTTAGGTACCCGATTACTGCTAGGGTTAGTGAAGAGTTGAATACGTATGATCTCACTAGGATGTGGCAGCCCAGGTAAGAATCAGGATGGATGATGGAGAGTTGAATAAAGGTGTTGGGGAATGAGGTGTAATTGTCATCAAGGTGAAGGTAGTATTGGGATTGATACTCGTAGAGACTTCCTATGTATCCTCATGTAAGAGAATCAATGTCCATGTAGTTTGGGGAGGCGATGGGACACCTAAGGAGGTAACACGTAAAATGGGGCCCCAGAGGATTTGGAACCTCTATATTGGGAGATAACCCTCCTAAAACACATAGGCTTGAGGGAAAGACCGGGATGATACATTGGTGATGGGATTGAACCTCAAGGAGGCTTCTTACGTACCTTACCTTGGCGAGGATCAAAGTCCACGTAGTTGAAAATTGGTAATATAATCAGGGTGTTCATAGAAGATAGTGACCCAATGACATGTTGGGTTTTACGCGTGGTAAGCAACCTATATTGATTGGTCTGACGTTCAAGGGGCGGACCATTGATGTAGGTCCTAGTGAAGGGGGGCCACAAAGTTTTGCTGTGGAGTGGGAAACACAATGGCTTACCACTGGTTGGGGATCACAATGGATTACCTTTGGTTGGGGAACAACAATCGACCGCTGATTGGGGAACACAATGTCTTACCGCTGATTGGGGTTCAAAAAAGCTTACTGCTGGTTGGGGGATAGTTTAGTGTCACGTGGGACAAAAATTGGCATATAGTTTAATGTCATGAAGGGCGGGAGTGGACCGACTTTAAGTATTCGGGATCGATGGGAGTGGGTCTTGAACCTTAGGAAGGCTTCCTATACACCTTTCTTTGGAAAATATCAAAGTCCTCATAGTTCAGTATGGGTGTTGGTGAGCCAATGAGAAGGGGGTCGGGACTAATGGTGGTGTTGGGCTTGAACATCAGGGAGGATTCCTACGAACCTTTCCTTTCAAAGGATCAAAGTCCACATAGTTCAGAAGAGGTGTTGGGGATTACGCTATAGGGCGTTTCAGGGAGGATTCCATGGTCAATTCTTACTCCAAACCCACATGGGTCATGCTCGGAGTGAGAAACAAGAGGCAACAAAGACTTGATGATCACGTTGAAAAAGTTGCGTCCATGGGAAGTGGTGTGGGGATTACACATGGTTAGTGGCCCAAGAAGGAAATAGGGGAATAGGCATGGTTCGCTGCCCAAAGAGGAAACAGTTTCTTACGTGTGGTTAGTAGGCCAGGGAGATTGAGATTGGTACTTACTCCAGGATGGATACCTGGTGGTGGATAGGCCCAACGAGAGGGAGGTTTGTCATGGAAGAGAGGAGGGTTCTACTGTAAATCCCCCCTATGGTCCTTGGAAGAGAAAAATAAAGGAGGATTTAGGGTACTACCACTTTTAAGAAAGCTAGGGGCTTACACCAAGATGGTTTCCCTTCCTCGTAGATAGGCACCGCTCTGGTAAAGAGGATCTCATTCCATGTGGGGAATATCTCACTCCCGTGGAGATGAGTGGGTGTAGATAATGTTTGATATGATGCCCCCAAGAAGAAGGCACGGGGTGAGGCCATAGTTTAATGTTATGTTTTGAGGATGGTGGTGCTTGGCAGCTTAAAGTCTAGTAGCTCACACGAGACAGGTTCACTCCGCACCCATAGAACTTACATAACAAGCACACTTTAACCCTTGTTTAAGGGAAGGCACCGACAATGCTATGGTGAGGGGGTGTTGTGGAGTGGTCCATTGAGGGGCCCATGTTAGCGTGGCGATGTCAAGAAGCAATATTTGTTTTCATACCTATTCAAAGAAGCATGAAGGAAAGAAACAAAAATAGGAATCACCACCCAAGGCACTTTAATGTTGTTTCATAATAGAATGGAGGGTCGTATGATAAAGGGGTGTTTAAATCATTTGTTCTTAGAAGGAGGTTTTTTACCAAAAGGAAGGGCTTCATGAAGAGGCGGGTCATCGTGAAGAGACTAGCCTTCATGAAGAAGTGGCACCTTATGAAGGTAAAGTACCATTAGGAGAAGAGGGGATCCGTGAAGGTAAAACAATTCATGAAGAGTGGAGTCTTCATGAAAGGCCATGGCTTCATAAAGTGATACTGTTAAGGGAGAAGGGCTCTTCCATAGCAAATACATCTTATTTTTTGGAGAATTTTTCAAGGGATTTATGCTTCACAAAACCTCTAGCACCTAGAATGGGTTCTTTCCTCTATGAGGGGAATACACCTTCATGAAGGGAATCTCCCCCATAGGTGGATGTTGAAAAGGAAGCAAAGGGTGAGGAATTTAAAAATCCAAGTACCTTTGGGAATCCACGTGAAGGATTCAAGAAGGCCTATGTGAAATATTAAAGATAAAGGTCAGGTGTAACAATGGTTTGGGAGAGGGGGTGTGCCTTCTATTTATAGGAAAACCCCGGATCTGGGGGTACAGATCTCGCTATGGAGCCGCGCGGTGTCATGAAAAGGCATTGGTTCGTTGGCCCGCAGAGGGCATCATGGAGGGGAAAGATACCACACAGGTCTCAACAAATGGGGTTGATGCTGGGCCCATCACATAGGACCTAACCCCATGCAGGGGCCGCCGCCATCTTAGACTCTCATTGGGCAGGGGTGCCGTAGAGCCGCTCGCAGAACCGTCCATGGGGACCTTGCATCCACCACATGGAGATCTTTACGTAGGGCCTTTTGAAGTAGGTTGGGGTGACTTCCCAACCTGTTCAAGGGGCTTTTTCCAATTATATTGTGGATCTGGTGGGATGGGTCTGATGGATATGTGTTTTTAGCGCCAATATAGAACAACATTTTTAATAGTCGGTATTATCAAAGTACCTTAAAAAACAATCAAATTTCTAGTGTGATACTACTATAACCATGAATAATAGACATTTTCATAAATGAACACAACCATAAAATGTTAAAGTAACACAAATTTTGGTCATTATTTCCATGAAAACAATTAATTAAATTAGGACATAAAAATTAATCACAAAACACATGAAATATTTATAATAAAAATAAAAAAGTCTTTAGGGTATCTTCCTCCTTCACCCTCATTTCATGATACTCGTATAATATTTTAACCTTCAAGAACTAACTAGAACCTTTCAACTAATCAAATAAATTATAATCCCTCACGAAGGGATAATGGTTCTTCACTGTTACCTAATGAAACAAACAATAATAAATATAAAGCCACACACTACTATCCACCATTTTCTTAAGAAACATTTGAAATCCCCAAAGTGACTGTTAAGTTAAGATAGAACCCTTATATAATAGATCATTGATATGTATCTATAATAATCATAACATAGAAAGTGGCATCTTATAAAAGTACCTAAAAATATGATAGACATTTAATTATAACTCTATCATGATCTTGATATCATTCTTTGCGGGTAGTGTGACAACCTCTTTATGAAAAACATCAGAGAACCCCTCTATAACCATTGGAAACACCACCACCTACACTTTCAATGAACCCAAAATCTATTATGATAGCATAAAGGATGAGGATCCAATAATACACGATCCATTAATTAATCTCTATCACTAATGAACAATGCACACAAAATACCTTCATTAAAGAAAGAAAATCTCAAATAATATAAATCAATAGCATGTTTTACCTATGTCCACCAACATTTATGTGGATTAAACCATATAGTTATATCAATTATACTAAAAAATCATTAATTTACAAATTTTTCCATGTCATCAACTCACAATCCCAACTCACATCAATCAAGCTAGCTGAAAGTCCAACTACTGTAGTAAACACAAAGGGAACTAGAATTATATTCACCATATGTTATAATTAATAGGTTATGTCGTGTATATTAAAGGATTGTGAATCCCTATATTTAAATAAGTAATAAAATATAGTATAATATAAATAGACTGTACTATGTGGGATATATAGCCCTCTGGCCACCAGAACTCTATAGTATGCAACTGTTCGTTCCATTCACTTCAAAAATCGCCGCCCTTGATGATTTACACCTACATCGCCATGATCTATGCCAGCTCCCTATGGATATGTAAAATCAAGGAGTTATCTTATACCTTCTCGATCACCCCTCCATTTTCTATAATCTTAACAACTCTCCTATGAAAGATATGGCCTCAAAGGAAACTATTTTTGAGGTTATATTTAGAAGAGGACACATTTCTTATGCTGAAAACTGTGAATTGTCCGACTGTCACATCCTTGCATGAAAATATCCTATTATTTCATTTATTTTTTAGATAAATTTATTTAATTTTTGTTTTTTATTATTTCATCTCCCAAACCAAGTGTTTTTTGATATATAGAGCATGCCGTATGGCTAAGGTGCATAGTTTTCCAAACCATGCGACAATTGTGTGACATCCTCTATAATTTTAATAGAGAAAAAAAATCAAATCATAGTTATTCATCTTTTTTCCATCATAGTTCTCTACAGGACCATAGAGGTTACATGTTTGTAACCTATTTTGAAAAAACCATATGACCAAACCGTGCACAGTGTTCAAGGCTTAAATTTTTTAATTCCATTATTTTTCCTTAATGAATTCAATCCCATAAAGGGTGTCATTATCCATAATTCCCAAACTCATCCCAACTATTTCACTCAACACCCAGAATGGGTTCATAATAATGTTTCACACATGTTCCCTCTCCCTCCGTTGAGCCAATTTCTCTACTGATTTTTATTTTGATCATCTCATATTGGTGTTTTATCTTCTCATCCTCCCCCTTTCTCTCATTATCATCAGGTTTCGTTTCCAATCTTATGGTTTACGTGACCTTATGAGGGTAGAAAAGGTGACTATATCTAGGGAAGTCTATTGACGGTTCAAGGCCATAGATAGTTCTATAAATGATGCTTAGTGTTGGATTTGGTTAACTAAAACCTATATGTTTAGTACTTGGTCACATTATTTTATTATTAAAGTATTATTCATATCTTGTCATTATTATTATTTAACATAGTATTATTATATGAAAACATCCTTATAATATATATCATGAAAAAGGTCATATAAGTTCCCATCCATGATGAGAACATAGAGGTTTCATGAAATCATTCTTGATCCCATTTCTATAGATGAAATATTTTAGCATAGGACATATAAAATATACACTCTCGGGTGTATGAGTCTTATAATACATTGATTCCCCTTCAAATAGTGTTATATCTTGGTAATATCTATAATATGAGTTTATGAGAACTGCACCATTAGTAAGAAATTCATATTTACATGTTTTATTAGATCTTCCTATATACTGACATGTGTGTTGATCCTTATAATTTATGATTATATTTAATAGAAATCATGAATCATGTGATTTGATGTATTGATGAAAACCATGATTAAATATGATCATAAATAAGTAGGATATGTTATGTGTTTCATTATTGATATTTCATTATTGGATAATGTGCGAAAGGATTCATCAATTTTTCTCTTGATGAATGTTAATATCCCAAGAATTTTGATGGAAACAGAACCTTCTGATTAAATCTAAGGCCATAGTGTTCAATTGGAATATTAAATTATACAAATTAAAATAAAGTGACATCAAGAAACTATGTTTAGGTAACCTTAGTAAAACCTTTTATGTTTGAGATATTATGATAAAAGGACTATATTAAATGGTAGATGTTCATGGGATGTTGGACTTCATTGTGATGTTAAATTCTTTCTCTATGTATTCCTTGTAATGTTGTAAGATTTTGACCTTGAGAATTTATGTGGTAATACCAAATACCGCTGAGAAAGTGGTATAATGTGTCACACAAAAAGTGTGTCCAAAATCTCTATTACATTCTTTTATTGAATTTAAAAGTTAGAATAAATAATATTTATACAGGTTTAATTGATCTCTATAATTTAATCACACATTATTCATAAGAATAAGTGAGTTAAAAATAATAATATATATTTATATTCATTTTTAACTGGATATAATATGTTTTATATTTATCATAGAATAATATAATAACATTTATTTATTAAATAAATAGAAATTATTTAAGGATTGAAAAATATTGATGAGGTAAAGCAAACTTTTTGTAAAGGTCCACTTGGAAATAAAATTAGTGATATTTATTTAGATATGCTAAAAGTGGTGCACATGTCAAGTGATTAATAATTATAGTACTAATAATAATATTGAACACGTTGTCAATTAAGAATAATCAAAATCAAAAGGGTTTATTGTGAAATATTCCAACCCTAAACAAACAATAAAAATATATTTTTATGTCAAATTACTAAAACCATATTTGCGTACACAACGATAAGACTGATCCTCTCTCAAGACCAAGAGAGAAATAAAGATATGTATAGTACTCTCCTCCCTTCTTCTCTGAATCAAATGAGATAACATATACATTTCTTGCTCTCTTGAGAATAATTTTTTTACGATCAACCACAAACAATGAAAGAAACTGGGATTAACCGTGAAAGAACCTGGTAATTTTATGGTATCATTCAGAGATTGTGGAGAACATGTGGATTACCTCTAGAGGGTTTCTGATATTGGATCATATAGTGTAGAAATTTTACATAAAGATCCTGTTAACTAGATCACCAATGAGAGTAAAATTATTAGATGAGATAATTCTATATCTTCTCATAAATTAAATATAAATTACATGGGAATATCATTTTCTTTTATTTATTGAATTTTAATATATTCAAGCAATATAATGTTTTCACTAGACATGAAATGTTTATCTGATGAAGAAATGATTACACATTATTTACAACTAAATGCTGAGATAGTAATTTAATCAAAGGATGATTTCTCTATGCATGAAACCTACAAGTGGTATTGGAGTGGTCACATGTTTTACTTTAAATCATTTATTATTCAATAGTTCTGCAGGAATTTTCATATTCATTTACTTATATTAATTCATTTTAATATTTGGATTCATAATTTCATCCCTATATACACCCTCCCTAAAAAAAGTAAACAATTAAGGTTTGAAAATGTATAATCATATGAAGGATCCTCCGAAGGTGTCAATGTTTTTTCCGAGACAAAACTAAAGTAAAAGGTGTGCACATCCCATATTCAAAGCGTGTGTTATTTTATCTCACCTATATATTATTTTATCAGATCACATTAAAAAAATTGGATGTATGATCTAAGGAAAATGGATAGGTGTATAGATCTAGAAAGAATGGAATACAACATATAAATTTAAATTCCATATAATAGATGCCAATGTTATGTGGTCTCAATCTTTTGAAGGCCAAAAACACCAGGTGAACCAGTGATCCATGTGTTAGATACAAGACACGGAGATATAAATTACATATAAATATGAGGATAAAATCTATGTATTCTTGACTAATGTTGATGTTCCATTCCATCACAGTGTCCAAAGATTGAATAAGGGAAGTACCTTAAGCAAAAAGAGGGAAGAACATCAAGAATTGCACAAAGGCATTAAAGCGCGCACGTATACCTGTGCGCCGGTCTTGGGCGCGCTAGTCACTTGCGTGCCAAACATGAGGCGCGCAAGTCACTTGAGCACCCATAGTGAAATTTCTCCCAAACCTAAGGTGGCCTATAAATACCCCTTGTGATCCCCCCCGTTTAGAGGACAGATTTTCTAAAACTCAGAATTAAGCTCTGGTCTCCCATGTCTCTGTGTGATGTCTTCCGAACACTTCTAAGGTAATTCTTTACCTAGGAGGGAAGGTCACAAGAGTTAGAATAAGGCCTAAGTATAAGAACTCATCAATAATTGCACGCCTAAGTATCCAGCCCTTGAGGGATGTGAAGACACTTGTTCTCCGCCTTTCCCTCTCAAGGAAACTTGTGCGCCACACATATGAAAGCCTCTAGGGAAGATACTGTGGGATCCAATTCAAAGCCTCCCAACTATCACTTCATGGATTCTTTGTCGCCCAAGTTGACTCATGTCATGCAAGTATACTTGCGTGACCAGGACTTGCGCACTAGAATTGGACTTGGACTCCCAAACAGGACTTCCGTGCCTGCCTCTTTTTGGGTTCTCCTCCTGCCTATTCACCTCTTTTCTTCAAATCCACCTCTCCTCTTCATGATTTAGCCTTAAAAGCCCTCTTCAATGCCATTTATGGAATGGTTACTTTGTTGGATTCTTTATCTGAAAGGAATTCTATAGAACATCCATAAAAACCTACTGATTTATATAAATTTATGTCACTAAGGTTAGAGATTTCATCCATTCAACCTCATCCTTTAAGATGAGAAGATCATTAATTTGGGAATCCTCCTTAGGAGTAAGCCCCAAGTTCTATGTTCATGGAAATCTTTGATGTTATTAATATTTTAATGTCTTATTATATATTCCCTTTACCGACATTATATGAAATGTGCATAATTTGTGTGAAATATTAATGTTTTAATACCATGTATAAGTTTTGAGCAGTTTTAGAAGTAGTCCAATTGAATCACATTACTATTTTATTTATAAAACTCACCCTACTGATTAAAATTGTGTGGTTCCTATTTTTTGGGATTCCTTATTCAATTTTGCACATATCACTAGAAGGAATCATGGGCCAATTCTTCCATTTGAAGGTCCATATGGACGACACAAAATGACCCATAGAATTTGTGAAGAAACTGGACCAGCCATGATGATTGAGTTACTGGTCTCACCTCAAATCCCATATTTTTTTAAACTAAACCATATGTTCTTTATTATATAAAAGAATCATGGATAAAAATTTTAGTGCCCAACTCCAAGAACAACGGGCCCAAATGAAGATTTAAAATCTAGCCCACCATTATGGGAGAGAATTAAAATTCGGAAATTATTAATGCCATATCAAATGATGTAATCATCAAATAGATCTGAGATTTTTCCGTGTGAAAGAGGAGATATATCTGGCCGACTTGTTTGAAGAAATTATTTGGATTTGAAGGCATCTTCCTACTCAAAAACCCTTTCACATTTTTGACTTTAAAAATATTGGATTAAAATGGGAAGATTAAATTTGATTAATCAACCGGCCATAACATTGGATCCATAGGTCCAAATGACTCCAAAATTTTAAAAGAGGTCGTCCAACATTAATATATACCACTTTGAAGAAAGAGTTATCCCAAGAATAGGCTGTCTGAATAGCCAACATGGCGATGCAAGTGGAGGGACTGATTGGGAATGAAAACAGTCCACTTCCTTGGGCTATAAATACATCCCCTCTTATCATTCAAAGGGGTTGGAATTTCAGAAGAGAGTAGAACATATTGGAATGACCACAGCCTTGCCGAAGGCTTGGGAGGACCTTCCATACTCATGTTTTTACTTGAGATTCCCTTACTCCTCTCTTTGTTTCCTTTCACTTTTGTGTTGTTCTTTGTTTATAATCTTGCAAGTTTGTATTTTGTAATTCTGTTTTAATGCAAGTTTCTTCTTAAATTTATCTTATTATCATTCAACTTCTGTAGATTAATATTAATGTTCTTAAAAAATTTTAAATACAGTTGAATCCCCTTCTCTTATTTTTCTTCCTCATTCAATCGAAAGTCCATTTTTTTTAATTCTCATCATTGTTCGTGTGTGTGTGTTCGACACACCACTATTTTCTTATCCCTTTCTTTTTCTCCTATTCTTAATTTATCATAATAATCATTATATCCATATTATTAAACACCCAAATGGATGAGTAAATCTCTTATTTTGGTGAATCAAAATTTAGGGATGTTAAGCGATTGAGAGTATTTGCTCGATGAGTATTCGTTAATTTAACATTGTGTATGTTGGACTTAACATTTCATAGATTAATGAAATATTTTGTTTATAATGTGGTTTCCAGGGATTATTGGAACCATAAATACCATACCATAAACATGTAATGGTAATGATTAGAACCCTAAGATAAGATTTGGCTTGGATTAAAGCCTTAACACTTAGGAATTCCAATCAACGTTATCTTGTGAAGTGGGTGTTAATTTAAATGCAATATAAAGCAAAGCTCAAGGATATCACAAGCTTAACTCCCTAATGATGAACTCACCCCAATGTTTATCAATTTTTTTAAATCAATTATATTCAATCAATCATTTCAATTAAGCTCTCCAAATAAACCCCCCTAATCAAAATACAACCAACTAAAAACAAATGGCTATTACAAAGTATCATCACCGAGGATTTGACCCAAGTGCTGCTATACACATTAGCCGAGAACCATAACTCTGACCGGTCGATAGGAGAAAATTGTTCGTGCGTTCAAATGGAACCGTTTATGGGGATGGTTCTTTATGTAGTCATTTGTTTCAAGTTATTATAAAAAAACAAAAAAAAAACAAAATTTAAAAAAATTGAAAAAAAAAACAAAGAAAACCCAATCTTTTCATAAAAATCACAAACTGAAAAGAAAATACAAAGAGAACTTGTCTTCCTATTTCATCAAAAATATATCTGAATACCCCAAAGCCTTTCAAACAATCACTCAGATTTGTTTGACCCTGAAATTGAGCGAACATTATTCCAACTTAGGAGGATCATAAGAGAAAATAAAATAATTCAAGAACAAGTTCTTGTTCAACCAATTGAATTAGATATGTCCAATCCTAGGGAACAAACATATAAAGAATTTTCTTCCCCTGATATGAATTAACAACCTCTTGGTATTCAATATCAAATCATAGATGTTTACTTCGAACTAAAATCGGGTTTGATTCATCTTCTCCCTCATTTCCATGGGCTAGCCAGTGTGGATCCACATCTCCACCTTAAAGAGTTCCAAGTAGTGTGATCTACCATGAAGCCTCAACGGGTTTCTGAGGAACAAATCAAACTCTGATCATTCTCTTTCTCCATAGCTAACACTGCCATGTCATGGCTTTACGACCTCCCTCCTGGTTCCATAACCACATGGAATGACACGAAAAGACTTTTCTTATAAAAATTCTTTCCTGCTTCTCGTACTGCTTCTATTTGAAAGGAAAAAAGTGGAATCCATCAGTTCCCAAGTGAATCACTCCATGAATACTCGGAGAGGTTCAAAAAGATTGTTGCAACATGCCCACACCACCATATTCTTGACCATCTCTTGATCCAATACTTCTATGAGGGGTTATTTGTTATGGAGGGAACTCTCATTGATGCCGCAAGTGGCGGTGCTCTTATTGATAAAACACCTACAGCTTCATGAGATCTCATAAGTAACATGGTTGAAAACACAAAACAATTCCATATTCGAGCACATGCTCAATTCAAACAATCCCAACATAATCAATCAATTAAGCAGAATAAAATTACTGAGTGGGTGAGTGAACATACAGGTTGTGTCCGTTAACTAGATGTGGCTACCAAATCCCCAACCTCATCTTCTCCACAATCAATGTTTCCTGGACCTGTCAAAAACTGTGGAATCTGCAACTCTCCATCTCATCCATATGACACATGTCCACAACATCAAGAGGATCAATCTGATTCATCTGAACCAATGGAGCTCAATACAGCATATGCTCAGCGGAACACCAATCCCCAACTATCAGGTCAGTTTGTTAGAAACATCATCCAACCACACTCTAAGCCCTTTTATTCTTCCTATAACCAAGGCCATAGTTATTCTAATCCCATATCTCATCCTCCTCAATGACCTCCTCAAAACCCAAACCAATTATAATATGGTCAAGGTGTTGGTAACTTCAAAAAACCTTTTCCTTTTATTCCTGAACCTCAAAGGAAAAATCCTCCTCTAGGATTCCATTATCCTAGTGAGCCTTCCCAATTAAAAAACCAATACAATCTCTTTCCCAAGAACCAAAATCAAGATAATACCAATTTGGTACAAGCCTCTTCTTCAAAGAAAACATGGGAAAGTGTTGTAGAAGATCTTGCCTCTTTCACCCGTTCTGGCCTCAAGAACATTGAAACACAAATTGGTCAACATGCATCCCCCCTTAGTTAGTTGAAACCATCAAATTCTTCCCAAATTTGAACTCAACAATTACCCAACCCCAAGGGTAATGTAAGTGAAATTGCACTTAGATCAGGAAAGAAAATTGCTATGCCTCAAGATAAGTCCTCTAACCCTCCTTCAAATGTTGACCTAGAAAATGAAAAGAAAAAGAAATTTGAAAAGGAACTGGAATCCATTACCTCACCTCCTTCTATTATATATAGGAACTCAATCCCTTTTCCTAAATCTGTTTCTAATCCAAAGAAGTCATTTGAACCCGATCTTGAAATGCTTGACATGTTTAGACGTGTTGAAGTCAATATTCTCCTCTTAGATGCCATAAAACAAATTCCGACGTATGCCATGTTTCTCAAGGATTTGTCTACCCATAATAGGGAACTTAAGACCTTCGAAAATGTTTCCATCCATCATTCTATTCCCATAATGTGCAATGATCCAGGGAAATTTACGGGTCCATACCAAATTAGAAGTTCCAACGTTGATGATGCACCCCTAGACCTAGGGGCCTAAATTAATGTCATGCCCAAATCCATCTTCTCCAACCTTGGTCTAGGTCCCTTACATACAACAGTTACTGTAATTCAGTTAGCCAATCAATGTACTGCTAGTCCTGAGGGTATAATTGAGGATGTTTTTGTCCAAGTCAATGATCTTATCTTCCCTGCTGATTTCTATGTCCTTGACATGGAAGGTGAGACAAACTCTTCTCTATCTCCCCAAATTCTAGGAAGACCATTCCTTATGACTGTGAGAACCAAGATTTATGTCCATTCCGGCATCTTATCCATGGAATTCGGTGACCAACTGGTCAAGTTCAACATTTTCCAAGCCATGTGATACTCATCTGAGCATCACTCTACATTCTCAGTCCATGCTTATGAGGACACTTCTATGAGTCAATTGAATCTCATTTCATCATGTTCATTCTGTTCTGATGATAAAGGATCTTGTGAAATCTGCACCATGATTAAAAAATTCCTAAAAGGCGATGTTGATGTTGACCTTTCATTCATGGACTCTATCAATCTAGAGGATCTTGAAAACTCTCTTGAATCCCACATCAACTCTGATCTCTGCTACTCCACCTTGGACAAAATTAAGGAAAATGAATTTCAATTAACTGAATTCCCTTCTTCCATTTTTGATTTGTCTAACCCAAAAATGAAAGATGAGACTGATCTAAAACCTCTTCCTAAAAAACTGAAATATGCATTCCTTTTCGATGATCAATCATATCCTGTCATTACATCTGCTTCACTTACTCAAACCGAAGAGTCCAAACTTGTTTAGGTGTTAGAGGAAAACAAAAAGGCCATAGGTTGGACCCTAGATGACATACTAAGAATCAACCCTGCACTCTTAATGCATCACATTCATCTTTAGGATTCATCCAAACCAATTAGAAAAACACAAAGAAGACTCAATCCACTCATACTTGAGGTAGTTAGGGAAGAGATCACCAAGCTTCTTCAAGATCGTATTATCTACCCAATTTCTTTTAGTGAATGGGTTAGTCCATTTCAAGATGTACCTAAGAAGGGTGGGATAACTGTTTTCACAAATGTACATGGAGAGGTAGTCACAACTCGAGTAAAAAACAAATGGCATGTGTGCATCGACTATAGGAAATTGAATGTTGAAACAAGAAAAGATCACTACCCTCTTCCATTATTTGATCAAATGCTGGAACGATTAGCTGGAAAGTCACACTATTGATTTCTTCATGGATACACTGGTTATTTCCAAATCCCAAAAACACCTCAGGACCAAGAAAAGACTACTATCACATGCCCCTTTGGAACATATGTATATAAGAGAATGCCTTTAGGCCATTGCAATGCTCCTGCAACATTCGAGAGGTGTATGATGAGTATCGTTTCCGAATTCATTGAACACAGCATTGGTGTCTTCATGGATGACTTCACCGTTTATGGTAATTCATTTGAATCTTGTTTGAATTCACTCTCTCTAGTCCTCCAAAAGTGTGTCAAGTGTAACCTTGTGTTAAATTTTGAAAAATGTCACTTCATGGTTACAAATGGGATTGTTCTAGGGAACATAGTTTCAAAAGATGGTATTGATGCCGATCCTTCCAAAATTGAAGTGATCCAATCAATTCCTCAACCCAAAACTGTTCGAGATATCCATTCATTTCTCGTTCATGCTAGTTTCTATCGGAGATTCATCCATAACATTATTAAAATTTCCCTCTCACTCACTCAGTTGCTCCAAAATGATGTCCCATTCCATTTCGATGATGTTTGCAAGAGATCCTTCAATGAACTCAAAAGTGCTCTTACATTTGCCCCGATAATCCAACCCCTAGATTGGTCCTTACGCTTTGAGTTGATCTGTGATGCTTTTGATAGAGCTGTTGGGGTTGTTCTTGGTCAAAGAAGAGAAACAATTCCCCATGTCATTTATTATGCCTCAAAAACATTGGATGAAACTCAATCTCACTACACTGTCACTAAAAAAGGACATTTAGCAGTTGTTTTTTCCTTAGATAAATTCCGGCCCTATCTCTTAGGTGCCAAAATAATCATCTTCACAGACCATTCTGTTATAAAGTTCTTACTCAAGAAAAGTGATTCGAACTCGATGCTAATAAGATGGATCCTAATGCTCCAAGTGTTTGAACTCGAAATCAAAGATAGACCAGGAAAAGAAAACCTTGTGGCTGATCAATTGAGTAGAATTTCTAATTCTTCTCATTTTGAAATCATCGATCCTGAATTCCCTAATGAGCACCTTTCATCTCTCACTCCAAAGTTACCACGGTATGCCCCAATTGTAAATTACTTGGTTTCTAGTGTTTTTCCTGAAATTTTTTCAAATGCACAAAAAATTAAGTTGAAAATTGATTCAAAATACTATTATTGAGATGAAAATAAACTTTGGAAAATTGAGGCTGACATGGTAATAAGGAGATGTGTCAATGAAAATGAACATTCATCCATACTAGAATTACGTCACTCAATGCCTGGAGGTGGCCAATTTGGACAACAAAGGACCTCCTGAAAGGTCCTAGACTCTAGATTCTTCTTGCCTTCACTCTTCATGGACTCACATTTGTTCTTTCAATCATGTCACACTTTCCAAAAGTTTGGCACAATTTCCAAGAGAATTGAAATTCCCAAAAATCCGTTAATTTTCTATGAGATCTTTGATGTTTGGGGTATCGATTTCATGGGACCATTTCCCCCTTCCAATGGATTCTCATACATCCTTCTTGCAGTTGATTATGTTTCTAGGTGGGTCGAGGCCAAACCCACCAGAATGGATGATTCACATACTGTTAGTGTGTTCCTAAATACACACATCTTCCACTGATTAGGCCCACCACGTTCCTTGATAAGTGACTTAGGAACACATTTTTGTAATAGAACCATGGAATTTCTTTTGAAAAAGAATGGGGTTGTACATAAAACGTCAACTTCATATCACCCTCAAACAAATGGAATGGATGAACTTTCTAATAGAGAAGTGAAAAGAGTTCTTGAGAGAATTGTAAAACCCACCAGAAAAGACTGGCCTGAAAGACTTGGTGAAGCACTTTGGGATTATCAAACAACATATAAAATACCCATTGGGATGTCTCATTTTAGGATAGTTTTTGGTAAATCATGTCATTTTCTAGTTGAAACCAACATATGTCTTTTTGGGCTATGAAAACCTGTAATTTTGGTTGTGAAAAATCTGGTGACGAAATATTGGTGAAATTTGCTAAACTGGAGGAGCATCAACTTGAATCCTATGAGAATTCCAATCTGTACAAAGAAAAGGCTAAGGCACTCCATGATAAACACTTCCTGAGACAGGTATTCCATGAAGGTGATAAGGTGATTCTCTTTAATTCTCGATTTCGGCTTCACCCAGGTAAGCTTAATTCTCTTTGGGAAGGTCCTTTTATTATTACTATTGTTTTCCCATTTGGGGCAGTAAAAGTGCAAGACCCCTCTTCCAAAAGTACATTCATGGTTAACGGAAATTTTTTAAAGAATCACCATGATAGGACGCACAATACTGGAACCACCTCAACTTCTACTGGATCCCCAACATTTGCAGTCGACCGACCACTAGATGGAGATGGCGACCTGCCAAATCCAAACCAGGGGAACCTCATTAACTCTCTCTATCTCTTCCTCTCTCTCACTCTTTCTTATTTCCCCTCTCTATTTCATTTTTACCACTTTCTTCATCAAACACTTTCTTTTTATCTTTCTCTTTTGTGTGGGTGTGTATTTTAAAAAACACTAAAAAAACTAAAAAAATAAAAAAAATTGTAAAAACAAAACCAAGAGTCATACTTACTCACCTTCAATTTTGAAATTTTGTCAATCCTTTTTAGGTTTTTAACAGACATGTTTTCATCTAAAAACTTTTGTATTTGCATCAACACTTTGGATAAATAATTTTGTGTCAAAATTAACAAATTATAAATGCTCAATTTTTGATTTGGAGAATGCTTTTCCCAAACCGTGAGGAACAACATTTGCTTTCATGCCAAGTCCACCTATGGCCATCTTTTCAAAATGTGTGTTTTCACTCCCATTTGTGAGTCTTGAGTTTGTGGAACTTAGAGCTGAATTTCCTACCTTACTGTGCATTAATATTATAGAGGCATTTTTTGAACCACATGGGAATCAAAATATCCAAATAGCCTCTCATTTCCCTTACATTAATCCTCCTTTTGAAAGCCACATCGAGCCTATGAAAACCTTTTCTTTGATAGCCACATTATAAGCCCAAAAGCTTTTCCCACCAAATATCAGCATGGATTTTCATTGCATAATTTTTTGAAATTTTAGTGTGGGGGGGATGGATTTCATTATGGGTACCCTTTGTTGAATTCACCATGTTATTTCTTTCTTAAGGGAAAGAATCCATTTCATTGTGGGGGAGAGTTTTTCATTCAATGTGTTTTAGGGAATGTAATGTACATTCATTTATGTAATTTTGTTAATTTTATTGACAAGTGTTACAAAAAATCAAAAACAAAATAACAAAAAAAATTGTGTTGTTTCTTGGGTAGGTCAAAAATCACTCTTCCTAAAGCTTTGATCTTGTTATAACTATTAAAATTAGTGTCATGAGGAGATCAATAATGGGTTGGGATATGAGTGTGAGATATTTTCCATGTTCAAAATTCTAAAAAAAGAAAAAAAGGAAAAAAAATAACACTTTCATTATATTCTTATGTTATTGGGAGAAGTTTTGTGGTTTGTAAATATTCCATCTTCTCATCCCCATCCAATTTTCTTCCTCTATTGTGTCTTTCTTCACAAAATCATTCCCTTCTAATATAAGTGTTTTCATTTCCTTCCATGTTTTATTTCCAAAAAAATGTGCATTACTTTTTCTATGTTGGTGTTTTACCACTCTTCATCTCTGTCTTAGAAATGATATTCCTACCATCCCATATCCACATAAAAACCCCTTAAAATGACCCCTTTATTCTTGTTCACTTTGGATATGGATTGGAAGCTGAGAGCTCTTTCAAACTCTAATATTTTCACTTTTGGTTGGTGAAAGAGTGAACCTCCACAAATGAATTTTTTCATCTTGAGAGGTGTGAGTTTTGAGTGTCAACATTTTCCATATCTAAATTTGAGCTTGAAAAAAATGAATTAGTTTTGAAACATTTTTCTGTAACATCTTGTGGTGTAATTCAAAATGGATTAGTGAAATAGTCTAAACTTCCCCTGATTGGAGAAAACAAAATTTTAATATCTGTTGGTGAGTGAAAATGATTTTGTTATGTTTTTATATTTGTTGCACATGAGAACATGAAAAAGACAAAGTGTGGTGGAGTTGGTGTTATTAATATTTTAATTTATTATTATATACTCTCTTTCCTGATTTTATATTAAATGTGAAAAATTTGGGTGAAATATTAATGTTTTAATACTAAGTAGAAGTTTTGAGCATTTTTAGAAGTATTCCAATTGAGTCAGTTTACTATTTTATTTAGAACTCTCACCCTACTGATTAAAATTGTGTGGTTCTTGTTTTTTAGGATTCCTTATTCAACATCTCACATATCATTAGGAGGAATCATGGGCCAATTCTGCCATTTGAAGGCTCATATGGACCACACAAGATGACCCAAAGAATTTGTGAAGAAACTGGACCATCCATGATGATTGAGTTACTGGTATCACTCCCGAAGAACATATTTTGTGAACCCCCCCATGTGTTCTTGATTATCCAAAAGAATCATGGATAAAACTTTCAGGGCCCAACTCCAAGAACAGGGGGCCCAAATGAATCTTTCAAATCTAGCCCACTATTCTGTCTGAGAATTACAATCTAGACACTATTCATGGCCTATCTCATGATGTAATCATAAAATCGATCTGAGGTTTTTCAGTTTGAAAAAGGAGATATAGCTGGCCGACTTTGTTGAAGAAATCATTCTGCTTTGAAAGCATCTACCTATTCAAAAACCCTTTCACATTTTGGACTTCAAAAATATTGGATTGAAATGGACAGATTAAATTTGTTTAACAAACTACAATAACATTGTCTCCATAGGTCCAAATGACTCCAAATCTTGAGATAGGTCGACCAACATTATTATCTAAAACTTTGAAGGAGATATCTCGAGATTCGGCTATCTGAATAGCCAACATGGCAATGCAAGTGGAGGGATAGATTGGAAATGAAAGCAGTCCACTTCCTTGGGCTATAAATGAATCCCCCTCCTCTCCATCAAAGGGGTTGGCATTTTATAAGAGAGGATCACATATTTTCACAACCAAAGACATTCCAAAGGCTTGGGAGGACCTTCCATACTCAAGGTTTCACTTGAGATACCCTTCCTTCTCCCTTTTTTTCCTTTCACTTTTGTGTTGTTCTTTCTTTATGATCTAGTATGTTTGTGTTTTGTAATTCAGTTTTAATAAAAGTTTCTTCATTAATTTCTCTTATTATCATCCACCTTCTATAGATTAATATTAATGTTCTTAAAATAGTTTAAATACAATTGAATCCCCTTCTCTTCTTTTGCATCCTCATTCAATCGAATGTCTGTTTTTTTAATTCTCATCATTGTTCGTGTGTGTGTGTTCGATGCACCACTCTTTTCTTGTACATTTATTCTCCTTCTATTCTTAATTAATCATCATAATCTTTATAACCAGATTATTAAAAACCCAAATGGCTGAGTAAATCTCTAATTGGGGTGAGTCAAAATTTAGGGATGTTAATTGATTTGAGTATTTTCTCGATGAGTATTCATTAATTTAACATTGTGTATTTTGGACTTAACATGTGACGGATTAATGACATATTTTGTTTATCATGTGGTTTCCATGTATTATTGTAACCATAGATACACTACCATAAACAAGTAATGGTAATGATTAGAACCCTATATTATGTTAATTCCTGGATTAAATCATTAACCCTTAGGAATTTCAATCAACGTTATCTTGTGAAGTGGGTGTTAATTTAAATGCAATATAAAGAAAATCACAAGGATATCACAAGCTTAACTCCCTAATGATGAACTCACCCAAATATTTATCAATTTTGTTAAATCAATCATAGTCAATCAATAATTTCAATTAATCTATGCAAACAACCCCCACCCCCCCCCCCCCCCCAATAAAAATACAACCAACTAAAAATAAACGACTATTACAAACTATCGCCACCGAGGATTCGACCCGAGTGCCACTATACACATTAGAAGAGCACCGGAACTGTGACCGGTTGATAGGTGAAAATCAGTCATGCATTCAATCCTCCTTAAAAGTAATCCCCAATCATAAATCTACTTTAATTTGGTCATCCTCCTTAGGAGTAAGCCCCAATTTCCCTAATATGGGAATCCTCCTTAAGAGTAAGCCCCGAGTTATAAGTCCCTTCGATTTTGGCTTCCTCCTTATGAGTTAGCCCCAGTCTTAAGTTTTTTGATTTGGGACTCCTTTTAAGGAATGAAACCCAATCATAAGTCCCCTTAACCTTGGGATTCTTTCTCAAGAGTAAGCCCCAATCATAATGTAATGTCTCCCTTAATCTGGGCATCCTCCTTATGAGTAAGCCCCAAATTATGTATCTAAATCTCCATAGAGCACAAATACATTTATGGACCCTGTTAATTGGCATCCTCTTTAAGAGTAAGCCCCAAGCACCCCATAATTTGGGTATCGTCCTCAGAGGTAAGCCCCTAGTTAGAGTATCTAAATCTCCATAAAGCACAAAAATCTTTATAGACCTTGTTCCTATGCTTCTTTTCGGAAGTAAATCCTAGTCTTCACCTACTTGGTAAGTCACACATACATAAGCCCCATAACATTCCTTGTGACCGCACAATTCGTGGAACAAATTTTCAGGTTTACTGATACCTCTTGTTTCTCCCACTGACATGACTCACATGAGATTAGAGTGTAATGGTAACCATGACACATCTCTTTGGGCTGTTAATCATACATAAGCCCCACATTTCTTAATCGAACTACGTGGACTTTTATATCTGCCTTAAAAGTAGAGTATGTAGAATGCCTTTTCTAAGTTTCAACACCATCACCCATTAACTATCATCTGTCCCATATGACGTTAAACTATATCTTAATTCCCGAACTACGTGGGTTCTGATTCCTTTTTAATAGTGATACGTAGGTAGCCCATCTCCGGGTACGATCCCAACTCTAAAACAATCCTTGTCTTTCTGAACGACAATAAACATCATGTGCCCTACTGAGTGGATTTAAAAATATTATGGTCATAATAATGACCATGATATTTCTATATAATGTATTGAAGGATACCAATGTCTAAGAATCTCTAATATATACATATGATTCTTCATCGATGAAGAACCTCAAATACATATAAAATATTATCTAAATCTCATACATATAAATCATTCATTGCCAAATCTAAATGGAAACTCATTTTAATGCTTGGTAAATTAATAAGGATTTGTGAACATAACATAAATTTGTAAGAGAGTCCCGAAGTAGGCAATAATTCCCCTCAAAAAGGTGTGATGATCCTGACCTCCCATCCTCTTGACCAATGAAAATTCTTAATCCTCATATGTCCACAACTAATGAGCACCTACCTTTGGAATGTAAGTCCTAATGGATATAGAATCATTGGATGTTTCCAGTTCTACGAATAAACCCGTTAGAAAATTATTGGAATGTTTTAACCTTAAAAAAACATGGTCATCCCCATTTTCGGATGTAAAAAAAATGTTGAACCTGACATGAATCCTTAACCAAGTTAAAATGATGTTTTACTTATTTTTTTAGGCCCCTATTAAATTCAATATGAAGGCCAACAAAGCAATAAATAACATATATGATTATCCAAAAGATGTAGTTTGGGCCAAATTTATCTTGATTTTGTATTTCATATCAAACAAGAACTCTTTTTCATGATCTCTATGCAGTACAAAAAAGATTCTTTAAAATTCACACCTCTGAATGCTTTGGCCGCTACTCCTTCTGGATCCTCGTCTGCTCTGAGGACGACATCACCTACTCAGCATCTGCAATGCTGGGTCTCAAATGCATTGGTGAGGGAATATCACCAACAAGGTACCATCCTGACTATCGAGGCCGCTCGACAAGCCTTACAGGTTAACAACTCACCCTGGTTGTCCGGAAACCGACGACCAGTGGTGAAGAAGAAAGTGGTGACACCCACCGTTTCCAACCATTTTGAGTCATTATCCTTGGAACACAAAAACTAGTCCCTCCCATATTACAGTGAGGTGAATGAAGAGGTCACTCAAGGCCTCGGTTCAAGACGGCATGAGTCCTTCCGGAGGACTCCCACCAACAATCACCACCAGTCTCTTATGGTAGTGCACTCTCAACATGATGAGGGTGTCACGTCTAGGGGTTCAGATCTGGTTCCTCAGACCCGAGCACGCAAGACGAAACAACAGAGCTAATTTTGGCCAATAGGGAGTAGGTTCTTACCTCTTCCATCTCTGAAGAAGTCCATCAACCTAACTTGATGGAAAACAACGAGGGAGCATATTCACTTGTTCGTCGTAATTTCACTGCACAGAAGACTCGTATGGCAATAACCCAACAATCCCGCCGGGAAATTTCGGTGGAGTACTATATACAGGCACATAAAACTCTTTATAATACATCATCCAGTCAGCAAGCTTGTCTAACTACATCCAAAGAAGCTCACCAATCTAATATGGTGGCAACTGATAAGCAGGAACATACACCTGTTTACAATCCCCAATTTTGTCAGTAGTCTCATCTTCTAATATTGAATGAATTTCGTCAACCATACATGATGAAGAATATATAGTAGACACATACACCTGCCAATGTTCATCAAGCCTGCCAACAATCTCATTTGGTAGCACCCGGAGAAGTCAGTCGGAAAGCTCTGATGACAAATCTGGAGCAGACTCAACTCTTTACCCCTATGAATAAGTACAATCAGAATTAGTTGACAGGAAAAGGAGGACTGGAGCAGGAACGTACAACTACTCTAGACATGGAATGGATGTATATTCCTGTTCTGGCAGTAGAAGTCACCAAGCACATTATAACAATGGTGAAAGTGAAGAAACAAATCCCTGCCCATGTTTTGCATACCTGCCAGAATATTATAACAACTTTAGCAGCTTTACAGGGAAAGAAATAAAATTTGTCCCTATCAGTGGAGTGACTCATAAACATAACTCCCCGGAGTAGATACACACCTCTATTTCAGTACAGGATGGTCGTGGGGAATACTCCCCCATTTCATACGGACAATCAAGTCGGGCACGTACACCCGATTTGAATGGAGATAATTAGCCTAACCTAACCATTTCTCCTGAGAAGGAACACACACCTGCCCATAATAACTACTTTCGTTAACAAGTGGTTTACAAAGTGAGTAATAAGGTGTCTAAAAAAAACCGTCCAACACATTTGAGAAATCAAGAGCCAATCTGCAATAAGGCATTGCTCGATGCTAGAGTTCCTGAATCGCTCAGACAATTGTCTGTTGCAACCAAAGATTATACTCTCTCATTTCCAGATTATGGAAGTGACAATAATTATTCTGAAGGTCTTCATCAGACACTTCATCATGAATGATTTCTTCATGACAATTCAGGAAATCTTGAAGTATCATCTTTATATGAGAGCCACAATAACCCTTTGTGTGGCTAGAAGACCATTGATAAAAAGGTTTCATCATTTGATGTAACTCACCATGGTGGTCCCCCACATGATGATGAATTTATCTATGAAAGTAATATCCACAGTAGTAATTTGCATTTCCGGGAAATTCATCAAAGGACAATGTAGTAACAAGAAATCCTTCTTATCTTGAGGCACTTGAAAATGCGAAGCCTGTCATGTCTAATGCCTTACAGCTAGTAGGTCAAAACTCTCTCAATCAGAAGATATCCCGGGGTGTAGTTCATTCTCTGAACCACCCCTGGTTCATTCATCTTATAATATGACAAATGAATTCTCTACAAATCTTATTGAATCTGATGAAGCAACAAAGAATGACCAAATTTGGTCCAATCAGGTAGAATAATATTCATCAGATGACAAAGAGAAAAGTGATGAATATGAGAAAACAACTGAAAAAAGATGAAATACCAATCATGTTTTGGCCTTTGGCTGACTCTCATTACGATATTCTAGAAAATTTGACAGAAGATTATATTCATGATATTCGTCTCAATATATGGAAAACTCTTTGTCACTTAAAATAGAAAATATTATCTTATGATGAATATCAAAATCATGTCAAGATTATATAATGGTTGAAACGCCAACTTGACATGGAATCTCTCTCAGTTTCCTGACATCCATGGGTTGAAAAGAAGCAGAGAGCCCTTCAGTGTTCATTCCTTGGTGCGTTGAAAAGGTTGCACCAGTTAATTACTAATGCCCCATCTAGTATTCATATCAGGGGATGGGGTGTTCATGGAGCACCGCATTTCACTATACTCTCTAGTCAACAAAGCCTGCAAAAAGTGGTCTCATGCAATGTTATTTCCCATGGATGGACATAGATACGAGGTTTTGTTTGTAATCAATGTCTTGCCCAAATATAGGCCTCAACTAGTTCTTCCCAAAAATAAGGAATATAATGAACAAGTTGTCTAATTACTCTTGCATCAGGTGAATGATAATATCAAACATGCTTCTCCTTTATAGCATTCACATCATCAGATGACAGAAGTGTCAGAAATAATTCAATGGTCATCTAAGCCATGTGATTTGAGTGGATGTAGGTTGATGCATCTGACCAATTTCCAGACTAATATCTGCAAAATCAAGAGAGCTTTTAAGAAAGTCTCAGATGTAGTAGCTCAAGAGCCACCTCATCATGCACGACTGGGCACTCTTTTAATCCAACCATCAGGATCAACATATAGGATTTGAGGAGTTGAGCAGTAAAAATAGGAACAACCCCAGTCCACCTGACTAGGGTCTTTTTCAAATCCTCAATCTCTTCCTCAGTGAAAGTCAGTCTTTTCTCAATTAGGGAAGAAGCCATAGGAGGAACGCAGAGCTGATGTATCAAGAGATTCTCTCCAAATTATGGTTCATCAATAAGTTCCTGATGGATCAACTAAACTAAGGGAAATTTCTCATTACAGACATGGAAGAAGAAAATATTGCAGAAATGCCGACAAAAGGACTACAATGCATTATGTCTCAATAAATGTTATCAATGTCATTGTCACTGATCCCCAAGAACATGAGGCTCACTCATAGGGATCATATGAAAAAGTTCATGTTCAGGAGGTTGTGCATAAAGAAATGAATGAAGAAGGTGTGTGTACCAGAAGACAGAGTGCTTTCCAGGGGCAAGACATTTCCTTGGGTAATTCCCTTCTGTACTCTTGAAAGGCCCATACCAAAGAGAAGGGTAAAAGTCAGGATACATTCCAACCTTCCTCTAGATAAGTCCAATCACTATCATTAGAGGAAATGTTTCAATATGAGGAAAAAGAAATGAAGGACTTAAGGAGGTTGAATGTGAAACTACATCAAGGTAGTCTTCCTCCTAAGCATGCTAGAGTCATCCAATCAAGGGAATTCTTTACATATACTGGGATGGATCAAGAATATTCCCCTTTACCAATACACCCTCACAGGACCAATCCTATGGGTTATATGCAACAACAACTAGCAATACTACCATTAGTGGCAATCCTGGTCGCTACACCCATCCATACTCCTGTTATTTCACCTGCTCAAATCCAATCTCAACCAGATGTTTCTAAAAAATTAATGACTACCATTGAGTCATTAACAGCTCGGTTGGAAACTATGGAAGGAAAGCATGCACAAATTCAACCAGAAAAGATAGCTTACCCTGAATGGGTGGATCCAATTCCTCCCCCATAAAATTTTGTGAGTACCACATTCACAATTTTTAATTGTTCAGGATATCCATAACAACAATTAACACATTTTGTTTCTCATTGTGATCCTATGATGGGAACTCCTCAACAAAAAGAAGCAGTTAAGCTCAGGAGTTTTGTACAGTCATTATAAGGGCCTTCTTTTTTATGGTATACCGACTTGCAATCCCGGTCAATTACTAGGTGGGAAGATCTTCGTCCAAGATTTCTCCTTAAATTCAGCTCAACGTTGCCAAAGACGACATTTTTTTATCATAAAAATTTTAATCAAAGGTAAAATGAAAGAGTTTTAGATTTCATTGCTCGCTGGAAGGGATTAACATATTTCTTAAGCATAGCACTCCCTCAAGAAGAATTTTTTCCAATCTGTGTGGAAACTTTTCGTGATGAATTATGCACACCGTTGATCCCTATGAAATACACAGGCGGTTTTCGAGACCTTACATCAATGGCTCAACAGATTGAAGACCCTATTATGAATACTAAGGCTAAAACTCGTGTAATTCCATCAGTTCCAGGAAGGAGAATAGGGAAATCAGAGACCGTTACAGTTACAATTAAACAAGCACCTATACCTTCTTCCACTTCATGAACTTCATCATATCGAAGGGCTCCACCTCCTGAACGTCAACAACGTCCGCCTCGTCAAGATGATCAAAAAGATCAAAGGAAAAAACAGTTATAAGATTTGAAGAACAACGTTTATTCTTTCTGGAATGAAAAAGTTCTGGGTTACTTCATATCGGCTCTGGAGAACAGCCTGGTTCAGTTGCCAAGGTGCAAAAGGCCGAAAAAGGAAGGAGATGAAGACCTCCCACACTATTTCCAATTTCATCAGATGTTAGGGAATCCTATTAAAGAGTGTTTTTCTTTAAATACCTCCTACAAAAGATGATGGACTCTGGACAGGTAACACTCAAAGGATCTTCAACCCAGGTAGCATGTGTCACTCCTACTGATCCAGAAGAAGAAGGTGAGTGGCATGAAGTAAAAAGTAAAAATGCGCAGAAGTATGATGATTGGATGGTTAGGAAAATGATCAACCGAACTCATACCATTTTATGAACATGATTGAATCAACTGATTGTGTCTTCTGCAATTAATTCCAAAGCAAAACCCCCTTCATCAGAAGGAAAATACTCAAAGAGGTAGAATAATTCGAAGAATGAAGAGCAGCCATAAGAAGATGAACTCATGTCAAATCCTAAATTGTCTTTGACTTTGACAGATTTTATTCCATTTGCTTCAAAATAACGGGCACCGCCCCACCAAATGGTACATCCTGAAATAGTTCATCAGATAGAGTCTTCATCACATGAAGAGTTGATCTTTGGTTCTGTTAACATGATTTACTTAACGGATCCATATGCCAGTCACAGTTTCGATCTTGATGGGCCTGAGTTCCCTGTATAAAACAAAGGAATTAGGGGAAGATACCGAAGTCTAAGATACAGGGGAAGATGAAGATATTCTAGAAGCCACTATTTCAATAATACCCCTGCTAGAACTATATATGTAGTAGAGACTCGTGGAAAATCCCTTCAGCAGGCTCAACATGAATAATAAATTTCTTCCACACATGGACGATTTGGTCCTGACACAATTATTTTGGAAGACCCTTTAGAGGTCCCACCTTCTTCCTCTCAGCAAATAAATAGACCTTGTCGGTCTAATATTCTAAAGCCATGATTATTTCCAACTCCTACACCGATACAAGATGCATCCACTTCCAAAGAATCAACTTCTAAGTCACCTATGAAACCACATGTTCCTCTTGGGAAAAGCAGACCTTTGGACCAAAAGTATGATGTCTTGAAACATTTGGCCCAAGTACCGGCCATGTTATCAATTCTGGATGCCTTGAATCTCTCATAGGATCTTCTGGAGGCACACATTGAGGTTTTTTCAAGTCCTCAGGAATTTGAAACTGAAATTGATGTGGTTGAAGTCTACTATATAGAGAATGATCCCGCATAATGTCATGTAGTGATATCTTTTACAGATGAATATGAAGATAATGTTGTACATGGACATATCAGACCTTTGTATCTATCTAGAAAATTCAATGATATAGACATCATAAGAGCTTCCATTGATAATGGATCAGGAGTCAATCTCATTCATATTCGTACACTTCGTTGATTGGGCCTCACCGAATCTTATTTATCTCCTTATACTTTGATTTTGCAAGGATATGATAAGAATGAACAAGATCCTCTGGGAGAAATTACACTCAGAATTCAGTTTGGAAACCTTATATCTAATTCAGAATTCAAGGTTGTTCATCAGGACACAACCTTCAACATTTTTCTTGGAAGACCCTGGCTACATGAACATGCGTCCATACCTTAGTCATACCATAAATGTCTCAAATATTACTTCAATGGTCAAATCAGGACATTGATTGGTGACAAAACCCCATTTAGAATATGTGAATCTTAGAACATTGAGGCAAAGTTTTATCACATGGAGGGAAGGGAAAAATCCACAACGAATAAGGTCACTAAAATTAATGCTCCATATGGTTTGGAAAAAATTACAGTAAACCCATTCATACATGTGGGTAAAGATTATGTGTTTCATATCAGTAAAATTGACGGGATAGTCCCAAATCCAAATACTGTAATAGAAACTTCCATAATGTCAATTACAGAATCCAAGCTAGACAGCATGGTAGAAATTGCTGATTCACCAGGAAATGATGAAATCTCAAATAGAGATGTCTTCATTTCATCCGCTAAAATACAACAATTTTATACTTCATAAACAATTCTAGAAGAAGTTATATAAATAATATAGGAAAATAATGATGTCAATTCTCAATCCATCATCTCCTCTCTATAACCTCATAAAGACGCTTCATCATCAATAGGGTCATAAATGGCAGCCTCTTCTTCAAAATGTTCAAATTGTAACTTCTACCCTGATCATGGATGTTCTGCTTCGTCATCTACTATGCAAGTAAATGTAGAAGAAGTTACACATATTGAAGAAGAAGTGGAGGATCTCAGAGATGCTCCTCCAGCATTTGAAGAGGGTATCTCTACCACTGTGGATGAACATAGAGAAATAAATATGGGTACAAAAGAAGATCCACACCCCACTTTAATTAGTGTGGCCACATCTCTTGAAGAGAAAGAAATGTATACTTCTTTTATAAAGAAAAATCGAGATTTATTTTCTTGGAATTATACAGAAATTCCAGGTCTTGATCTTGATGTTCCCACTCATCCTTTGGGATTTCCAGATGAACCTCAAGGATTCAAGCAAGCAGCAAGAAAAACACACCCAAATTATGCCTCCAAAATTAAAGCTGATGTTGATAATCTTATCAAGGCTAACTTTGTCAGAGAATTTCAATATCCCAAATGGTTGGATAATATTTTCCATGTGAAAAAAAATACTGGACAAATTGGAGTTTCCATTGACTTCAGAGGTCTTAATCAGCATTGTCCCAAGGGTGATTTTACGGTTCCGATCAGAGAACTCTTAATTGATGCAATAGATGGTTATGAAGCACTTTCCGTCATAGATGGATATTTTGGGTATAATGAAATCTGTATGGATCTAGAAGATCAATAATATACCGCATTCAGATCCCCTCAAGGTGTGTTTTTCTATCGGGTAATTTCCTTTGTCCTGAAGAATGAAGGTGCAACATATCAATGTTCCATGCAACATATCTTCAGACCCTTTTTAAGGAAATTTGTTGAATGTTATGTGGGTTATTTGGTGGTTAAATCAATACAATGTTCTAATCACTTGGATGATCTAGAAATCATATTAAACAAACTTCAACAACACAATTTGAAGATGAACCCCTTGAAATGTGCTTTTGGGGCAACACTAGGAAAATTTATCGGCATTGTTGTACGCCATCGTGGTATCGAAGTTGATCCATAGAAGAAAAAATCAATCCTTTGTATGTCACCTCCTCAAAATTTGAATGAATTAAGAGGACTTCAAGTACACTTGGCCTATATTCGGCGTTTCATTTCCAATTTCACAAGCAAGTGTTTACCCTTCACCAAATTAATGAAGAAGGGAGTCACTTACCAATGGACCAAAGATTTCCTAGAGGCATTTGATATCCTCAAGAAATATCTCTTTAGTCCACTGGTATTAATGCCACCTATTGAAGGAATACCATTTATCATCTATGTGACATCTTTAGAGCAATCATTGGGTGCCTTTCTTGCCCAAAAGAATGATGTCGAGAATAAAAATAGCCTTTACTATCTCAGTCGAACTATGCTTGAGGCAGAAAATCGATATTCAAGTATTGATAAGTGCTGCTTAGAATTAGTCTTTGTAGTTCAGAAATTTAAATACTACCTGTAACATCATGAGGTCCAGTTGGTATCTTGCAATAACCTGCTCAAATTTATCCTTAGTCGTCCGATGCTTATTGGACGTCTGGCAAGGTGGGCAGTTATTTTGCATCAATTTGATATCTAGTATGTGTCTCAAAAGGTAATAAAGGGCCAATCCCAGGCTGATTTCCTTGCTGAGCATCCATTCGTGGGAGATACACCAATTAATACTGAACTTCTAGATGAAGAGGTCTTCTCTATTCAGTATAATCCTCAAACATGTGAAATGTACTTTGATGGTGCTTCCAGAAGTCCAACAGGGAAGAAAATGGAAGATCCTAAATTCAACAAAGTTGGGGTAGGATTCGTGCTTATTTCCAAAGAAAATGCAGTGCTACCCTATTCCTTCCTATTTTTGGAAGGCGGTACAAATAATGAAGAAGAATATCAAGAACTCATCACAGGCTTTGAATTGGCGCTTCAGGCGCAGGTGAATCACTTGAATGTAAAAGGTGATTTATATTTGGTAATCAAACAAATCAATGGGGATTATGCTATCATAAAATATGAGTTAATCCCTTTGTATGATTACTTTAGAGAGTTAATGGTGGAATTTCCCTTGGAACTGACATTTTCTTATGTCCCGCGATCACAAAATGCCCAAGATGAAGCACTGGATAATGTAGCCACAACCCTGGGAGATCCAAATTGGGAAAAAATAATCCTCAGTATTTCCCAACGTTTTGTAGTTTCACCTTTTGTTCAAATCATAACAGAGGAAATAAATGAAATCAGTCCCATTTCTGAACCATATGTTAATACTACAGGATAGATGACACCTATCAGGGAATTCCTTCAAAATGCAACAATCCCACCTGATAGAGCCATAAAATAACAAGTCTAGTGACATGTGGTCAATTTTACTCTTTATGATATCCCAGATCACCTAGAAAAAATTCTTTACAAGAGATGTTTTGATGGAATTCTCTTCAAATGTATTGATGGTGAAGAGAAAATGGCTGTCCTGAATGAGGTACAAGAAGGAGTCTGTGGTGCCCACCAGTCTGGACATAGACTGTCTGATCAATTTGGAAGACTTGGATACATCTGGCCTTCAATGATAAAAAATTGTGTTGATTACACTATGAACTGTCATTATTTCCATGTATGTTCCAACTTCATTCATCAACCCCCAGAGTTGCTTCATACAACTAAATACTCATGGCCATTTTCCACATGGGGAATGGATGTAACATGACCTTACCCTTCGGCTACATCCAAGTAGTTTAAGTATATTTTTACTGCTACTGATTTATTTTCCAAATGGGCAGAGTTAATACCTCTCAAATACGTTAGTTCTAAATGCATTGTTATCTTCATCATGTCTAACATAATTACCGGATTTGTTGTCCCTCATATCATATTGACGGACAATGGCACCAACTTATGTTAATCTGAGGTAAGGAAGTTATATCAAGAATACAACATCAAATCCAACCATTCATCTTGGTATCACGCAGCGGCCAGTGGTCAAATAGAAGCCTTCAATAAGACTCTTTAAAACATACTACAAATGATGGTGGATAAAGATAAGAAATCATGTCTGGATAAACTTTTTCAGGCTTTATGGGATTATTGGACCACCACCCGCACTGTTACGCGGTCAACTCCATATTCATTGGTATATGGAACAGAAATAGTCTTTCCCATTGAGGTTCAATTTCCTTCGCTCAGAGTATCCATTTGTGATCATTCATCCACAGATAAACAATCTCAGAAGTGATTTGATGAATATGAATGATTGGACGAAAAAATATTATGCGCCCTGCTCCACATGGAAGTCTATCAAAATCGAATAGCACAAGATTTCAATAAAAAAGTTCATCTTCGTTCATTAATTCTAGGATAATTTGTATTGTTCCTCAGAACTCCAATGATACCAAGAAAGAAACCTCCCAACATTGAGCCAAAGTGGGAAGGACATTATTCAATACATAATTTCTACTCCAATGGAGCTTATTCATTAATCTCAATGGATGGAGAACTCATTACAACTCCAACCAATGCCAGATTCTTGAAGATGTATTTTGTGAAATACAAATACACCTTTAGTCCTCACTGCAACACTTTAAACTACATATTCCCTAATAGTTCTCACTGATATACTTTAAACTTCATAGTCCCTTTTGTCCTTACTGTAGGACATTAAACTCCTTAGCCCCTCATTCGTCCAACATGGCGTTAAACTGTGTTCCCTTTTTCATCCTACATGGTGTTAAACTATACATATTCGTCCTTCAGGATGTTTAAACTATGAAAAAGTCCCTAAATATGTCATACATGACTTTAAACTGTGCACATATCCTACATGACATTAAACTATGCATCATTAGGGTTTTTACTACCTCTTGTTTCGCACACCGTGCATGACTCACATGAGCTTAGAGTAAGCTTCAACCATAACACCTTCTCTGGGCTGCTAACCATGCGTAAGTACCAACACCATCTTTGGTTTGTCCTCGAGTACAACTCAATCATCAATTCATTCTTCAATTGAACTACGTAGACTTGGATCCTTGCCTTCTAGGCTGGGTACGTAGGAACCCTCCGGAGGTTCATGCCCAAAACCAACATCATCACATCGGTTCACCTCCATTTCATACGATGTTGATCTGTGAATCCCCCCCCCAAATGAATATCTTTACATTGATTCACCGCCGTCCTTGCTATATGACATTAAACTATACAGTTCCCCATTTTCCTCACTACAAGACATTAAACAGCATAGCCATACATCCTAGCTGCATGACACGAAACTGTGCATGACCTATCCATGCATATGACCTTAAACTATTATCAATTTTTTCCTCTACAATAATAAACTACAACATTCTTTGAAACCCTCACCTGAGAGGGTGTCATTATTGACATTTATTTCCAATCATGTTATATTCCAAAGACCACGTGCATACATGGAAATTTCTGAACCTTTAATCATAGACCCAAACCATCATTGCACTAAAGTCCCCTTTCACCCATAACTTGCATGAACAAAATCTTTATAGAGGGTATTTCAAGAACTATGTATGGATTGATTCCCATAATTATGGGATACATAGGAATGTTTGAGCGTCCCTCGAATCCAACCCCAAGCCTTTGGTCCTAACCCCAAATTTCACTTTCAGTCCCTTGGCTGAAAAGTCCCCATGTGAGCTCATGAATGTGGTATGAAAACCCTAGTCTTTATTCTCATCAGGTTTATAACAAACACACAATGTGTCTCCCTCATTATGGTCTGATCTTTACGACCCTAAACTAAGATCTCTTACATTCTCATCCCAGAAGATGTTAAACTGTATTTCGAGAACAACGTATGGCTTGATTCTCATCCTTTTGGGATACGTAGTGAAGTCCAAAACCTCAATTTTGGACCCAACCACAACATGATTATGGTTAGAATTGGTCTGTGTATCTCTTTCGTGCATTAGACTATGCCAATTTTGATGTTTCATACTCCTAACCTTAAATACTTCTAGATCACCATAACCCTATTCCTGACTTCTGGTCACAAAATGTTTGATACCTGGGAATTATTTTTCCTGACTATGCAGAACATGCCCTTAGGCGGCCTTGCATATGTAGTCTACATAATAGACTTGTCAGCTAAAAGATGCTATTATTTGACTATGCATCTGATGCCCTTAAATGGCCCTGCATAATTGAACCACCTAAAGGGTTTGATAAATAGTAGTAATTTCATTCTTGGGAGGAAATACTGTTTTTTCCTTTTTGGACTTAACGACAATATGTGGGGATCTGCAAAAATATCCATCCTTAACATATTTGTCCCATGCTCTTTTTCATGATTTGAAAGTATTCAAGTCTATGGTTTATGTTCCCCTTCCCTACGTTTGGGTCAAACCTTCGCTGGAATGATATTCATCCAATTCTTTGACAATCTTGATTTGAAATATCCTTTACATATTCAAGTACCTCTCTCCATACAAAAGACTCTGTGCTTTCGAAAATTTGAATCTCTATAAACCTCCACGAGTTTTTTAGCAATAGAAAAGTAAAATTTCTGAGAGTTATTTTTCCTGACTATGTATCACGTGCCCCTATTTGTCCTTGAATAAGTAGTCTATATAATAGACATGTCATCCAAAAGATTCTATTATTTGACTATGCAGCCAATGCCCTTAAGTGGCCTTGCATAATTCAACCCCCTAACGGGTTTGTCAAATAGTGGTAACTTCACTCTTAGAAAATACTTCATCTAATCCCTTTTATCCATTTTTTCATATCATCCCTCATGTTCAAAATTTCTTAGGTCATATTTTACATGTTTCCCACCATACTTGAATGTGGTAATATGTTTTCAAACAAATTATCATGGAATTGTGTCAATATTAATCCAATTGGTCAAATATATTCGATCTTTAAACATTATCCTTTTTATGTTCGACATGCATGCCTTTAAACTGCCAACAAGAGACAGGGTACTCATTAAATTGGGAACTTGTAAAAGGAACTCTGAATAAAACTCGAGTCCCAGCTTGCTAAACGTACATATTGTATGATTTAGGAAATATTGAGCAAAAAAAGATGCAAAGTTTGTGGGGTTGATTGTATCACCTTAGAAAAAATAAAACTATTCTTACTAGGCCCATTGACTTAGGTAAAATTTATTAAAATAGGTAGCAATAGAATTCAGGAACAAATGATTGAAGATTAAAGTGTTTTTTTCATTGATGCACAAGAGTTAGAAGGAAATCCAAAGATTGCAGTCTCTTCTCTTTTTCAAGAATTAAAAGAGGCTTTCAACATAACTCTTCATTTGATTTACGGCATCCTGAGCTTCATCAGAAGCCACCCAGAATTCATTCATTCAACTAGATATAATAAGAGATGCAGTGATAAAGGAATTTCTAGGAACAATTGTAAAATAATGTTCTTGAGTGCGGTTTTAGAAAATTCTCTGTTGATCAAACAATGACTCTATTTCTATCCAAGAGACTTGGAAGATGGATACATGGATTTGAGAATGCAGCATTGGAAGTAAAGAGTCATTTGGAGAGAGTAATATTTTCATATATTGTTCTAATGTCATGATAGTATTATCTCCACCAACTGGAAGCAGAAAACATATCAGCCCATGGGTTTCCATTTTCATAACTACAAGTAAATGGCATTTTGGGAAATTAACATGATACTTCTTCAAGTAATTGGCCAAATCTGGGGGAGTGTTGTCACAGAAATCATAATATTCCTAGCCAACAATGTTCATAATATCATAAATTCTCTTTCTATCCAATTCATCAGTTGATCCAATTCCTCTGGGAGCCATTGAATCTGCACAAAGATCGAATAATTAACTTTTATGTAAGTTTTTTTTTTCGTAAAATTTGTGAAGAAATTGAAACAATGGATACGGAAGTATGGCGCGCAATTCTAATCTAGGAATGCAAGTCTAAGCTGGTCACACAAGTTTTACTAAGCTAGTACTAGCGCACATGTCAGAAACAGACTACGGAAGCATGACACAACAAACAGAAGTACGGACGAGTGAAAAGACAAGACACCTACGTGACGAGAGTGAGAAGCATTCGAAATCTGGATTCTTTGCATTAAATGATGCCTATATTTATAGACGAGGCTATACCCCTGTGCACCATAACCTGTGCGCCGTTACCTGCGCTCTCAAAACCTGCATTCCCAAAATCCTTGGTTTTCTCCTTTACCTCCGAGTTAAACCCTCTTTCCTTTTTTTTGAATCCAACTCTAAGGGGGGCCTTTTGTTGACGCTCCGTTCCATCACAGAGTCCAAAGATTGACTAAGGGAAGTACCTCAAGCCAAAAAGGGGGAAGACCATCAAGAATTTCACAAAGGCATTAAGGTGCGCAAGTATATCTGTGCGCCGGTCCTGGGCGCGCAAGTCACGTGCGCGCCATACATGAGGCGCACAAGTCACTTGCTCCCCCAAAGTGAAATTTCACCCAAACCTCAGGTGGCCTATAAATACCCCCTGTGGGCCCTCCATTTAGATGACTGATTTTCCAAAACTCAAAATTAAGCTCTGGTCACCCAAGTCTCTGTCTGAAGTCTTCCAAACACTTCTATAGTAATTCTTTACCTAGAATGGAAGCTCACAAGAGGAAGAATGAGGCATTAGTATTAGAACTCATCAATAAGTGAATGCATACGGGTCTAGACCTTAAGAGAAGTAAATCCACTTGTGTGCCACCTTTCCCTCTCAAGAAAACTTGTGTGCCACAAATCTGAAAGCCTCTAGGGATGATACAAATGGCTCAAATTCAATGTATCCCAACAATCACTTAATGGATTCTCCATCACCCAAGTTAACTCATGTCACACAAGTATACATCGATGACTAGGGCATGCATGCCAGAACAAGTCTTGCACCCCCAAACAGGACTTGTGTGCCTGCCTCTTTTTGGGCGCCCCTCCTGTCTATTCACCTCTTTTATTCAAATCCACCTCTCCTCTTCAATATTTATCCATTAAACCCCTCTTCAAATCCATTTATGGAATGGTTCATTTTTTGGCTTCCTTATCTGAAAGGATTTTTGAGGGAAAACTCTCAAAACCTTATAATTTACATAACATTATGTCACTAAGTTTAGATATTTCCTCCATTCAACCTCATATTTTATGATGGGAAGATCGTTAATCTGGAAATCCTCCTTTGGAGTAATCCCCATGTTTCCTGTTCATTGGAATCATCCTTAGGAGTAAGCCCCAATCATAAATCCTCTTTAATTTGGGCATCCTCTTTAGGAGTAAGCCCCAAGTTCCCTAATATGGGCATCCTCCTTAGGGGTAAGACCCAAGTTATAAGTCCCTTCGATTTGGGCTTCCTCCTTAGGATTAAGCCCCAGTCATAATTTCTTCTGATTTGGGATTCTTTTTTAGGAATGAAACCCAATCATAAGTCCCCTTAACCTTGGGAATATTTCCCAGGAGTAAACTCCAATCATAAGTTAATGTGCCTCTTAATCTGGGCATTCTACTTAGGAGTAAGCCCCAAATTAAGTATCAAAATCTCCATAAAGCACAAATACCTTTATGGAACCTGTTAATGGGCATCCTCTTTAGGAGTAAGCCACAAGTCGCCCCTAATTTGGGCATCCTCCTCAAGAGTAAGCCCCAAGTTAGAGTATCTAAATCTCTATAAATCACAAATATCTTTATGGACCTTATTCCTAGGATTCCTTGTGGAAGTAAATCATATTCGTCACCTAATTGGGGAGTCACACATACATAAGCCCCATATCATTCCTTGTGACCGCACAATTCATGGCACAAATTGTCAGGTTTACTGATATATCTTGTTTCTCACATCGAGCATGACTCACGTGAGCTTAGAGTGTAAAAGTAACCATGAAACATCTCTTCGGGCAGTTAATCATACGTAGGCCCCACACATCTTAATTGAACTACGTAGACTTTGATCTATTCCTTAAAAGTTGAGTACATAGGAAGCCTTTTCTAAGGTTCAAGCCCATCACCCATTAAATCTCATCCATCCCATACGGCGTTAAACTATATCGTAATTCCCAAACTACGTGGGTTCTGATTCCTCTTTAACAGGGATACATAGGTTGCCCATCTGTGGGTACGATCCCAACTCTGATATAATCCTTGTCATTCTGAACAACAATAAACTTCAAGTGCCCCACTGTGTGGCTTTAAAACTAGTATGGTCATCATAATGACCAAGAGAATTCTATATAATGTATTGAAGGATACCACTGACTAAGAATCTCCAATACATACAGATGATTCTCCATCGATGAAAAACCTCAAATACATATAAAATATTCTATAAATCTCATACATATAAATCATTGATTTCAAAATATAAAGGAAAATTCATTTTCATTCTTGGTAAATTAATAAGGATTCATGAACATAACTTAAATATATAAGAGATTCTCAATGTAGGAAATAATTCCCCTAAAAAAGTGGTGATGAGCCTGACCTCCCATCCTCTCGACCAATGAAAATTATTATGCCTCATTGGTCCCCAACTAATGATCACCTACCTTTGGAATGTACGTCCAAATGGATATAGAATCATTGGATGTTTCTGGTTCTATGAATAAACCCGTTAGAAACCGATTGGAATGTTTGAACCTTAAAAAAATAAGGTCATCCCCCTTTCTGGAAGAAACAACTACACACCATAGACCTCATGGTATTCCATAATTGGGAACACAGACAGACCCAAGGCTTGTGTTGTAGAAATGGGAAAAGGAATAGTACACACCATATACCTTTGTACAAACCTGGTAGTCTACCACCTTAAGTGTTCTGAAATTATCATTGAAATAAGAATTAAATTTATAATTTAACCTATTGATTATGTGTTTGTTGTGTTGTTCATTCAATTGTATATTCTACATCAAATTGTCAAAAATTATATATTAAATTATTGTTTTTTTATAATCTTTGTTGAACACAAGTATTTTTCTCTAAATACAGTTTTGTACTAAATTATTTTTAATTGAAATTTATTTTGTTCAAATTTATAGATAATGGTGGGATACAGATTAATTGATAGAATTAATATAAATTTAAATAATTTGATTAATTTATAGTGCATTATCTTAATAAAATATCAAATCAATGTAATTGATAATTGGATTGAAAATGGATGATTATTTCTTAATGTGTGGATGATCATGATATTAGGCCAATCCATGTATGTGATTTGTTTATTTTAATTTATTATGGTTGAATTATTATTGATGGTCTACGTATCATCCCATACTTCGTAATTTTTATGGGTATATGTTCCCATGGTTTATTTTTAATAAACCCTCTTTATCCAATCCATTTGATCCCATAACAATTGTGTGAATAAAATATTATGTAAATATAGAGCTCCGAGTTGAGATGAGGCTATCCAAATCAAAGAGTTGATGTGAAACCAATTAATTTGATACATTGTAAAAAAGTAGGAAAGAATCAACATGAACCTAGTTATGGTTCAAGGTGTGTTCTCCCCTATGTTAAAGTTTTAGCTTATCATTTTCTATATAATATAACAATAATAGAATATCATGATCATGACACTTTTATTTTATTAGTTTGAGTTTCTTGGTTAAAAATTTATGTTTGTGAATATTGTGTGATCACCTAATAAATGGATTAATAATCATTCAAGATGGAATAAAATATAATCATCTCAGTTACAGTTTTTTAATAGAAATGGTTAACCCCTAAAGTAAAATCCACTTAAAATTAGTAAGTAATGAAAAGGATAAAATTGTATTTATTCATAAGGATCAAATTACATAAAATTATATATTATATAAATCCCTGACCCTAGTTACTTAGATTCGGTGCATTATTACATAACATTGGAATGATCAAAAGAGATCAAGTCTCAAAAGAGATGTTTATGATTATTTATAAAGAGATTATAAAATTAACCATTACCTTGTAATTTTACTTAGAAGAGGGTATTTTAAACTCCTGTATAATAGTTAAATCAATTTTACTATATTATAAAATAACCACATACATAAATTTGATATCATATATAATCTTATAATATTTCATTGTTAGTAATATTTCAGTAGTATTATTGTTGCGGGTGTTAACTGATTTGTTTTCCTTTATATTTTTTGTTATATTAGTCATGTTTTCTATATATAAGATGAATTTTATTAATATATAGAATTATATTAAGTTCTTAAAAATTATTTTAAATCATAAAATGAAAATTTTTCTTGAATGATTATGCTGGGGAATGAATCGCATCACGTTCGTTGAGACGAAAATCCTTACTTACGCATGAGCAAAAATATCATTCTATTGATGGTAAAATTGCATGTAATTGGATGTTATCTCATATATAAAGAATCATTATCATGACATATTTATTATTTACTTAAATTATTCACCTTATTATATCCATCCAAGTAATTAAGTGTTGAATAAAAACAACACCACGACATGGAGACGGTAAGGCGTACGCACGCACGTATGGTGACTATGTCATTCATAGGATGGATATAATAATGAATATGGTTGTACCATATTTATAATAACATCACAGTATGTATAAGGTACTAGATTTATTATTTTGGTAAGAAAACAACTAATATAGAGGAAGTAGAAGAAGAAAAGAACTTTGAAAGAGGTGTTGAAATTATTACCTCATCTTCGGGTGATTCCTTTTGATTTGATCAAATGGATTCTTAGGTTGATGTTATGATCAAATTAAGGCCTATTGGTTGAATTAAGGGTATTTGGAAAGATATTTCATTTAGTTTAGCTGATTGAAACGGTTTTGGAGGTGTGATTTTGAGAGAAGGAGAAGTACACTTTTTTAAGAGAGGTGAGTGTCCCTTTAGGAAAACCTTGAAATTTTATTTTATTATAAAGTTATATTCGATTTATATTGGATCCAAATGGATTTAGTTAGAGTATAAGGTAGGTATGGGTCGAAATACTCTCAACCAATAGGCTTTATACAATTTTAGGTCTCCATATTAACCTTATCGTTTATATTTAACTCTTAGTTAAATAGTTTAACTTTTACAATGTCTTCTTGTATATTTATATTACATGGTTAATAAACATACTATAAAATTACAAGAGAAACTAAATTGGTTCATTAATAAAATATCTATCATCACATAATTGGTTTTTCTGAACATCATATTTTTAGGAATATTATATCATTTAAAAATATATTATTTGTTTTAAAAACTCATTGATGTCAATTTTAACACTATTTAGTATTTGGTTTTTCATAAAGTCAAAAAAATTTATTACTTCAAAAAAAATAGATCAAAAAAATAATAAAATGTCATATTAACCAATAATATTAGTTTAACACATCAAAAGTATCTATTTACATTTATTTAGATATTTATAATATCAATTATTTTAATCTTTCATTAATAAGGTAACTACTGCATCATCATTGTCTCATAAGTAAAAATAATTATTTAATTACTTAAAATTATAAATAAACTACCATGATGTAGAAAATATTTTTATCTTTCTAATGAATATTTATAGTTTTATTTAACGTATGTATAACCTTGTATTAAACATGATTTATTTATTAAACATTGAATTTAACACTTTTAAATCTTCTTTAAATAAAATATTAATAAATGTCCTAATCTAATCCAAGTTGATCAAAACAGATAATATTTTATTCCTAAGGTATATTTTGTTCGAAATACACTTATCCAATAGAATTAAGACATGTTTTTGGGTAATTATAATATATTTTCTCCATTTAATTACCCTATTTACTTTTAACCGTGGTAAATAATATTCAAAAGTTACTATTATCCAAAATAATATTTTAATCATATTGACCCACATTATAATTATTGATGTAAACTTTGTCTATCATATTTTTGAAATTCAACTCACAAAAATGGTAAAATTACGTTTTATGAAAATTTGAAAATGTGCCTAGATGGTGGATAAAAGACCATAAAAATTCAATAAATATTTATACATCTAATAATAATATAAAATGACTCAAATGAATTAAATTGGGGTAATATAAGTATTATGAATCTATTTTTAGTTTAAAATAAATTTAAACAAAAATAATTATTCTATAAAAAATAGACATTTTTATGCACTATGAAGTATTTTTCACTATTCATAAAATTGAAAGTTTTCAGAAAAAATATCAAAAATCACCAAAAGCTAATTTTGATATTCTGAATAGAAAAATGAAGTCTATTATACCACATTCAATTTTTTTTATTGTCTAATATTAATTTTTTTATTGTTCACAAAAAAAAAGTACTTCTTTTAAGAAAAGATTTTTTCTAAATATATAACTATTTTAACAAAACATATACATTTCATTATAAATATGTTTTATTTATGTGAAAACATTACAAATAACAATAAATGTTTATTTGTTACTATTAATATCATAATATTTACTTGATAAATAATTATATCATTTAAATAATTATAAAATAAATGTATTGTTTCGCAGAAACTAAATCTTGCATATAACGCAAGCCATGTCGGTATTGGGAGAAGTATAAGCTATTGAATTAATTTAAATATTTAAATTTCTATGAAATATTGGGGTGATACATATTATGTTAGTATATAATTCTACTACTTAAGGTATAAAGGACAACATAGTTCAAAGTTCATGACCAACACAAGTTTTGGTGATTGCAATTATCCTGTTACTTTTTACATGATGTGTTGGGTTTAATTAACATAACCTACATAATGGGTTTACTTCCTAATTAATATTTATTATAACTAAGAGGAAATGGTTTTAGACATATTAAAACTATATTTCTATATTAAGGGGGTCAATAAAGAGATAAAGAAACTCTTTGTTAATGTAATTGGCAAGATATACCAACCTAAAAGGATAAAAATAACTTTTCTGTCCAAAGTAAGTGTTATGAGAAAGGTTATATTGGTAATTTAAACTTAAATATATAAGATAAAATATATTATAATAATTATTGGGAGGTTTATTATGTTTCAAAAAATAGTGGGATATTAATGGAATTAAATTAAATTTAAATTTATGAATATATTTTTTAATAAAAAAGTACTAATTATATTCTCATAATTTTTATAAAATGTTAAATAAAATGACTAAAAATACCTTTGGGATCAATACATGAGAAGGATAACCTTCTCATATATATAAATTTTAAGGAATGTTATAGGTACTTTTTCATTATACTATTCCATGAATGTAAATCATACGTGCGGGAAACCCCACTTCCCAAGTCTCTTGCCAAAGATGCTGATAAGCAATATGTTTCTCTCTATAATAAACATCTAAATGATTCTATGTGTGTATAATTCATTATGTTATGTTCTATTTATAATGATATTATATAGAAATATGAGGGTAAATATTCATATAAAAACATTTCTCACTTTGAAAATCTCTATCAAGAGAAGGAATGATTAGAGAGATATGAGATATCTAAATCACTATTCACATGAATCTTTTTAGAGTAGGCACCAAGTGGGGAACATATTGTAATTATGATTGATTAAATAGATCACTTGGGATTTTTTTAATATATCTGATGATCTATGAATTTATCTCATTTGGTCCTCATTACATTGAAATTTCCCCTATTTTATTGTGAATTATAATATGAAAAATAACGAGAAGACACATTCAAAACATATTAAACTTATTCATCAAAATTATAAAGATATAAGGCATGCAACTCTTATTTTCATTATAGTTAATATGAATAATAATAAAATATAAAATGGGATAAATACTCACTCTAAGTCTAATGATTCGTAGCATGATCACTCTAAGAAGAAAGAGATCGAGAAGCAATGAAAGAAAAAAGATGCAGTATGTCTTTCTTGTTGTAACTAGGGAAATTGGAATAGGGTTTTCACCTAACCGAAGAATAAAGTGGAATATTTAGGTTAATAAATTATTTATTTCAATCCTTACATGTCTACAAGTTGGTTATTAGATATTTCAATTGGTAATCACATTTTTATCCAAATAGAATAACCATAAATATTTCAGAATATTACCCGATATTCAGTGGATATATGGGTTATCATTGGAGTGATGATAGGTGCTCAAGAAATTGGAGACTATCAACTCAAATTTCTTATAGAATTTATTTTTGTTTTAAGAAACTATTATTATGTTCCTTGTTTTACAAAAACAAACTTCTTTATTTAGATATGGATGTATTTGTTTTTATTTTTTTAATAAGGTTTTATACTTTTATAAAAATACCATATGTTATGTTTGATGAAATTAAGTATATTTTTTTTAAAAAAATTGGGTACAACTGTGAAAGCGGCACACATGCAAGGAAGAAAATTACATTAAATTGCAAGCATGTGGACTTGACCCCATGACCTGCCCTTCACCCCCAAACCCTTACCACCCCACCACCAGCGGTGGGGAAACAATTAAATATATATATATATATATATTATGTTATGAAAACCAAATATTGTAAATATATAATTAAAAACAATTAATGACTCATATAAAATCTAGTTTTTGCCTCACTATCTTGGTGATGTAAATGAGAAGTGTTTGGAACATATCTATCTAGATATATTCGTAGATTCTATTTAGATTAATCCAATTGAAATATTTCATTATTATTTTCAGTATAAGTTGACCAAACAACTATTCGGTGGTTAAGGGGAAAGGTCCACATATATTCTAGAGTTTGTATACATAGAGGTGTGTATACCTCTTCATGTAGAAGCTATAAGTGGACTCCCATAATTTATTAATTTTACTACCAACCTGAGCATGTATGGAAATATAAAATTTATGTGGTGTAAGTTCAAATCCTTTGAGAAATTAAAAGAGTTTAATAATGAGGTTTAAAATATTTTTAGAGTAATGATAAAGAATATTCGATAAAATAAAGTTGGTGAATATCTTAACCAAGAATTTGTTGACATTCTAGCGAAGTATGAGATTTTATCTCAACTAACTCCACCTTATTAACCATAGTGGAGTGATGTTAGTGAATGGATGAAAAATAATTTAATGGACATGGTATGGTTAATGATGAGCCACAAAAACCTTCCATTATTCCATTACTGTTGTGAAAGGGAAATAAATCTTTTCTGTGATATGTTCAAGGATAGGGTTGTGAGGCATTAGTTAAAGAAAGATAGAGAAACAAACTAGAACCTCAATTATGAAATTATATCTTTATAGGATGTCCCAATGAAACATGGGGAGGATACTACTTATATAACTAATTAAAAAATACTTTATCTCTCTCAAGAAGAGACATGTTGAGAGGTATCACATCCAAAAGGAGGGTGGTGGGTGCATTATTGAATTTTATGAAGTTGATGCTCAAGATAAACAAAATTTAGTCCAAAAATTGATTCCATAGGTCTCCATAGAAGTTTTAGTTTCTAAAAATAGGTAATATGTTAGAGTAATATAGAGATAATATAAAAAGGAGATATGGTTTTATATTCACTCATGATGGTGACTAATTATTATTTTTTGCAATGATGATCCTCTATCATATAGGGATACATTATAATGCTTAGAAGCTATAATATGAAAAGAATGAATGAATTTTAAGATGTATTACATATATAAAAATCGCATTTATGTTTTAATTGATCATCTAGTATATGTAAAAACCATTGGGTGTAAATTGGTTTTCAGGAGAAAATTGGACATGGAAGATAAATTAAATACATACAATACCTGGATAGTGGCTAATTGTTTTATACAAAATCAAGGAATATACTCTGATGATTTTTTTATCCAATTTCCATGTTTAATTCCATCAAAATTTTATTTTCTATATAATATTACAATTACAACAATATTTGGTAAGTAGATGTAAAAATATATGTTCTTAGCAGGAATCTTCAAGGGGTTTTGTATATGACACAACCATAATATGTGTTACTCATAGAAATTCAAAAAGTGTATGAATGTTATAAATGTTTATATATTTATTCTATAAAGAATCCCGGTCAGGGAGTATTCAATTTTATGAATCCAAAAAATAATTTGTTTTCACTGAGAAAAAATATATGAGATGTATTTAAAAGTGGTTTAGTGGTTGTTTGGTTGTTTTAAAATAGTATTAGTTGATGACATATTACTAATTTAGAGAAATAAAGTAACTTTTCAATTGGTTAAGGAATTCCTGAGAATTTTCTTATCCATGAAGGACATAGGTGAACTATCCAATATTCTAACAATAAATATCTTGTGTGATATGTTGGAGATGCTTCTTAGACTAAGTAAATGTACACATATTGACCTGATACTGAAGTAGTTTAGTATAGAACAATCCAAGAGAGAATTGGTTTTAGTGTCACATGGTGTACATCCTTACAAGAAAATGTATCCTCAAACAAAATAGGAAATAGAGATAATTAGTAGAATATCATATTAATATTCAATTGGATCTCTAATGTGTACAAAGTTATATATGGGGCTCGAAGCTGACTATACTTGAGCATGAGAGGTAGATATCAAGGATATCTTTCCGAACAACATTAGACTACTATTAATGAAATAATTAAGTATCTAAGTCATACTAAAGATATGTTAATGTTGTATAGAAGATATTACGAACTAATCATCAGTGTTCATACAAATTCTATTTTTTTAACCAATCATAATGAATTGAATTTATAGTCTGGATACGTCTTTTGTCTCAAAGAAGAACCTATGAGCTAGAAGATTTCAAATTATCCAGTTTTCACTAACCAGAGAGTAGTGTTCGAGTATATTATAGATTATTATATATCCAATGATGTTGTTTATATTTACAAATTTATAGATGATCGTGATGTGGTTACTAGTCACAAAGATCTCATAACAGTTTATTATGATAACACTATAGTAGTCGATATCTCCAAAGAGCCAAGGTTACACCCAAGGGAAAATCAAATACATTATAATTTTCATATCCTGAGGGATTTTTCATATAGAGGTTACATTGCAATGAGTAGAGTATCCAAAGAGGAAAACGTATTGTACACCTTAATAAAGGTTATCTGAGTAGAATAATGAGAGTCATGTGAGAAATAGTAGACTAAAATCTATTATTTATTGGCTCCAGTGAAGGTGGGAGACTATTAGAGTTGGTTCCATATAACCGACTTGTTTAGTACATGATTGTATGTATTTCTAACAAGGGATGTTTCCTTATATAATTTTTTCCCATTGATGGGAACAAAGTTGTGCGACAACATTATTTTTGGACCTTGTTTTCGGGCTGGATAACGTTATCTTATGGGACATGGACAATATATGATATCAATAGTAGGAGTCTCATGAGTCATACCGAAACCATATTATGGTGTCATCTATACGAAATCAACAAGATATGAGGTTTTGGAAACACACCCATTTATAAGAAATCCACAATTCCATGTGTCATTTCATATTACTATCTACAGAAATGTGTATGGATCCTTATACATTAATAGAAATCATTTTCCCCATTATTTGATGTATTGAAAAAAAATATGATGGCTTATTCTTGTAGAAAAGTAGGATATGTTGGGTGAATCATGATTGATATTGCATTAATGGATAATGAAATAAAATATTTCCCTTTTGACTCTTAATTTAATTTAATATCTCTGGCCTTTTAATAGAAATGGAACTACCTGAATAAATACTTGTCCATGGTGTTGTACGGGTGATTTCATTTTAGAAATGTTACAGAAATATACATCGACCATATGGGTTGATGACACCAGCATGAAACCTACATTATTTGAGATATTATGATAAAAGGATTATATTACATTGTAGAAAATCTTGGGATATGGGACATCATTGTGATGTTAACTTATTTCTCATTGTATTCCTTGTTATGCTTCTAGATGAAAAACATTGAATTTATATAGTTATGTCATGTTCTATTAAGAATGTTACCTAGAGTGTCACAAAGTATGTGTGTTTATAATATTAGTTAAATTATATTATTTAATATAGAAAGCTAGAATAAATAATATTTTTTCTGGTTTGGTTGATTTCCATATTTTATTCATAATTTGTTCAAATGTATTAGTGAGTTACATAATAATAATATTTAATTATTTTAATGTTTTTCAATATAATAAATATTATATTTATTATAGTATAATGTTGTGATGTTTTTTATTAAATTAATAGTCACTATTCAAGGATTGGTAAATGTAAATGATGGAAAGAGGATCACGTTTAATGGTCTATTTTGAAATAATATAAATGGTATTTATTTATATATTATTTTTGGTGTTGCACATGAAAAGAGATTATTATTATTATTATTATTATTATTATTATTATTGTACATGGTGTCAATTAAGAATTATAAAAATGAAAAGATATTAGTATGAAATTCTCCAATCTTAAACCTTCCAAAATAAATTACTTATTATATCACAATCCAAAAACACAATTGGTGTGCTTGTGGATAGAGTGAGAATGTCTCAAGCCCTGGATAAAGATTAAGAGACTAATAGTGTTATCCTCCCATTCCATCTCAAGAAAACGAGAAAACATCAATAGTTATTCCTCTACCAAGATTAATTCAGTTGCGGTTAACCACAATTAAAATAGGTGATGAGGATAATCCATGATAATTACCGATGATTGTATGAAATCGTTTAGATATTGTGGTTCACATGTTCATCACTACTAGAGGAATTCCTCACATGGATCCTACAATTCAATAATGGTACGAAAAGATCTTGTTAACCATATCATCAATTAATGTTGAATTACAAGTTGAGGTAATTATATATATTCTTATATACTAAATATAAATTATATTTGATCAACATTATCTTCTAATTAGGGTGTTCCAATATAGTTAAGAAAACTAATATTTTCATTGGACATAATGTTTTAATATTTTTAAAAAATATTATATGTGAATTTTGACTAAAATCTTAGATAGTCATTCCATAAAAGGACCCTTTCTCTTTTCCAAAACTTATATTTATACCTATTGAGCGATTAATAATTGTTATTATCCCTATTTATGAAATAACTAAGGTTCTTATTCCTATTGAGGGAATGAAAAATATGTTATCAGAATTATTTAAATAATTGTATGCATGACTGAATAGGCATGCCTCACCACTAGTAAAGGACTAGGTGAAATATTGGTTCCTAAACCTTGATCACCATATTAGAGGATTGGGAAAAACCTCACACTTGTATGGGGACTTGGGAGAATTCTTGACTTAAGAGGAGCCAGGGTGACCAAATTTTTTCCTTATAATAGGGCCAAATGAAGGATCCCCCTAGTATGGGTCCTTGCATAAAGGATCGACGTGAATGGACCCTATTGAACCTAATGATTCACCCTAGTATAGGGATCAGTAGAGTATCACCCTAGTAAATGTATTTATTTGAAGGGACAACCTTGTTAGTGGATTTTGAGAAATAGTCTCATTAGTTTGGGGCCTTTGTTGAAGGATCACCCTATTATTATTTCACCCAAGTGAGTTGTCTATGTGGATCACCTAGGTGGAGACTTACCAAATTGAATTACCCATGCGGCTCATCTAGGAGGAGGATCTCTTTGTGGTTTCTATAAAAGTTAGTGGATAACCAAATTGGTGAATCCCCCTCTTGGAATCACACTATGTTGGTGACTCTTCCTAGGTTGCAGGTGGAAGCATTCCAAGGCGGCAACTCTGTCAGGTGGCGACTCAGCTAGGTTGTGGCTTAGAAAGGTGGCATTGCAGCTAGGTGGTAGCTCACCCAAGTGTAATTTAACTAATTTGATGTACTAAAAAACTATAATCTCACTCTGATCAGGGTCACCCATATGGTGGATTTAGAATGGGTATGGTGATGGGAGATCCTACCTCTATCGGTTGTCCGTCCATGTTGGTTTATGTGTTGAAAGTCAGAGGTAAAGTGGTAAATTTATAGATAATGGAAAGGACCTATGAATATAAGAGATTTTTGAGAGATTCTCTAGATGCAAGGTGACTCGTTTAAGTTACCATGGCAGTCCATAGTATACAATGATGTGGTACGCTAAGAAACCATATGAGATATAGGCTAATAGACTTGGGTCGAGGGGACTTATATTTCTTCCCAACTTCTAAAGTCCGTATATTTTTATCCTTAATTCCACATCGGATTTATTAGTAGTAAAATAAAATAATTGAATGTGAAATATCCCCTCATATATAGTTTATAGCTCATCATAGGATATTTTCATAAGTGAATATATGCTCAGAACACCCTTAAAAAGGGTTTTCGTCTTTTAATCACTTATTTTCGTTTGGTGAAATCTATGGAAAAATCCAGAAGGGTGGATCTCATCACCACATTTCTACACCAGACAATTTTTTTGAGTAATCTCCATCACTTATGTCTGATCGGTCATGCATTATATGAAATCACATTATATTATCCTTTAGGCATGGACATAGTTTTCTACCCAAACACGACTTGGGTTTTCATTGTTAGGATCACTTCTTGAATTATGTGGAAAAGAGTATGGAATTATTTATTTGATTCAAAAAGATCCTAAATTTATTTTATTTCTTTTTAGTATTTATTTTTTTGTGTGATCAGGCTCATGAGATACCATTCATGTATGCTAGAATTATCATCCATGTCTATAAACAATATTTCATACGATTATTTATTATTTATTATTTATTATTATATTTACTATAATGTGATGCATGTTTATGATATCCTATTATTTATGATGTTATTTATACTATGATACATGGTGTACAATATCCTTATTGTACCACCCAATAACCCAATGCTAGTTTTCAATCATTGAACTGTGAGGTGGGATGCTTGAGGTTTTCCAATGACCACCTGTTAATCCATAGATTAGTGTTTTATGGTTGTGGGAATTACACAGTAGTATCAAAGAGGTTCCTTTTTATTTAAAAATTAGCACGAGGTAGTCAATATATGTAGGATTTGTTTTTGTGGTTGTGATGGATATGGGGATTGCATGTTATGTACTCATATTTCGATAGGAAGTCTATGTTACTAGGGGAGTGATTGAGGTTCATGGATTTTTATGTCAGGGTTATATGATTTTACCTCAGGTGATGAACATTGTGTTTTTGATACATATAATTTATATTTAATCTGGGATATTAGATCATAGGGGCAAGATGAATCCATATGAACTATTTACTACAAGTAGATGTTCACATGAAATATAGTCTTGTTAGAGTTTGATTCATCTCACTAATTAAATATTGCTAGCTATTTTATTTGTCAGTAGATAATCATAGGACATTTTCTTATACATTGATTGAGTTTAATTAAAACCATCTAAGCCGACATATATGTACATTTATTTCTGATAATAGTCTGTGTGGATTATATAGAAATATGATCAATTGGGATCCTATTGGTGATGTTCCTCCTTTTCAGGACATGTTGTGACCTTTGTGAGTTGGTGTAGGCACATAATTCCTTAGTTATGAACCCCATGCAGATGATTTTAAAATGGATTCAGTTATTTAAATCATCAATAGAAACATATATTCCCTTTTACCATATAGCTTGTATTGATATTCAACTTAATCTTACCATGATTCTGTGATTCATTTAATATAGGTCATCATAAAGTGATTACATAATATTTAAGGAAGTGGATGAGACATGATATTCCTTGGAGGAGTTTAATGTCCAGACACTCTTAGGTGATGGGATCCCTAGGATTAGGTCATGGATTTGGCATGTAATGTATGGTGTGTCTATATGATACCACTTTAGTGGGTAGTTTGGCACATGAGATGTCGTGTGATGATTGATTCTAGTATAGAGTATACCATTATTTGAGTTATGATCTAAACATGATACCTAGTTTATGGGATATTTGGGAGACCCTAGTGACCCTTCAGATATGGCTTGGGTTTTTGTTAGATGGTGCCTATTGGTATGGAATGGTAACTGATGTGAGTGATTCGTCTTGGTTTATGACTTCTTTATAGATGGAAAAAATAGGTAGGTTATTTTCATATAGATTTATGCATGACATGTGCTCAAGGTTTTCTCCCATATGAAAAAGGAATCCATTAGTCCATAAGAAATCACCTTTATTGAATTTTTATCAAGGCCAAATTAAAAGGGAAGGATTGTTGTGATTCCTGACCCTAATGATTATGGATACACTTCTGGTAGTAAAATTATAGCATATTAAAATTTTCAATATCATGAAAGTCACTGATGGATGGGATATCATGTGATAAAGATTATAGAATTTAAAGTGCCTGATTTTGGGATGGAATTCTATGGGAGATCCAAGTCAGATGAGGCTGAAACGATATGGTGCATGATCATACTAGTCTTATGATTAGTGAATATGAAAGGAATCATTCATGTTATGTTATTGGGTTATATGGGAGAGTACAAAAATTACATTTAGATGGGTTTTGGTAGTATGCGCTCATTATCTACAACACCTGTCTGTTTTAAAAATTGGTTCCATCCATGTAATGGGTCTGGGGACCAATGCGAGTTTATGATATTCTTATAGGCATAGAAACTCAATGTGTGGGATGGGTAGTAGGGAGTTTGGCTCATCCGGATCAATACATGTGTGATTATGGGGAACAAGATGATGTTTTGATAAATGAGTGGTAGAAGTAAATTCATATGATGGGGAGTTAACCACTGTAATTAGAGGGTGGTGACCCTTGTTAGGAATTAAAATTAGATTCATTCCATATATAATGTTCCCATGGGATGGGAATAGGCGATAAATGAATGTTCAAAAATAATTTTTAGTGATTTGTGGACACGTAACCCTTAAGTATTTTTCTGATTTAGAAGATCTTTCAAAAATTGTGGAAGATATAAATGTCATGACCAATGGAATTATTCCATAAAATATTTACATTGAAACACAAAACATTGTGTTTATATTTTTCATGATAAATTTTTAATTAATTTAAATAGATTTGAAGAAATAATACCACATGTTAAGATATTTTTTCATTCATGTTGTTGATCATCCAAAAACAATTTTTAGGCTACCATTGTTGTGCTTGTAGGATCCATGTTTTTAATCCCTCTAGAAATAATCCTCTCATTCACTTTTTGATCGTTGAATAACACCTTAGGAATGTCATGTTCTAGATTGTTATATTGACCATCTTGTGTTGTTCAACATTATCACTAAATGTTCCTTTAGAAGTTAAGGCTTATCAATTTCTCATATCATTATTAATAGTAAGATAGTAGGGGTTAATCTAGAGAGATAAATCTATTTTTTACAATGATTATCAATAGTCTCTTAACCTTATGAAATAGGCATAGTGTCTAGTTTATAAAGTTAGGGTTTTGGTTTAAATATTATTTAATTTGACAACTGCCCTGAAATAATATATTAAAACGTTTCTAACCCCATAAAATATAATTTAATGAATATTTTTATACATTTAGGAAATGAAATTACTGGTGAAATTATTGATATTATATTTATAATATGCAAATTAATATTTATCAACAAACATGAACTTGATCCTCTCATCCCCATAAATATTTATTTAATAGTTGAATAAATATTTAATTAAATATATATTCTTAAATAAATTTTAATTAAAAATATGTAGAATAATATTTAATTAGTATTAAATATGTAAAATAATTTTTCCATTAAAATTCTAAAGAATAAATAATTATTTAATAATTTTTATCAAACAAAATTATTAAATTATTCCTTGGTCTTGATAATAATAATTATTATAATAATTGAATTCAAATAAAATCTGATTGAGATAAAAAAACACTAATTGTGTATCCCTCTTTGAATAATTTTCATTTAAATTAGGAAAACATGTCTAAAGTACATGATTACTATCTAGAAATTGGTCATGGAACCTAAGAGAATTAACAAAATGTCAAAACTCTATCAACCACATATGAACCCATGTAGTGTAATATAAACCCTTTTTATGAATATCTCATCATGGAAGTTTTATATGTTTGTCGTCATCCTATATGTTTGATACATTTTTAGGTTACTATATGAAATAAACACATTATTACACCATGAATATAAAATTTAAGGTGATAGTTCCATTCTAATTAAAGGTACAAGATATCAACTTCTATAAAGATGGAAGGAAAAATCCATACATAAATTATCAATTTAAAATATTTCATTCATGAAACACCAAACATACATGATTATCCAATAAAAATACATATTCCAATTACATTTTATTGGTATTAAATGTTAATTTTTAATCTTATGGGCCTGAGTTAGTGGATTTTAATTTTGAACATCCATTCTTATCATCTGTGCACATCATGCCGAATGTACACCAATTTAGGCCCAATGATTAATCTGATTTTAAGGATTGTAATTATCCATATTTTAATATGATATTTTGGTAACTATATATACACTTAAATATGAACATTTTTCATTCAGGGATCAATGGAGGACTCATAAAGGATGATGAAGATATTTGGAGATGAATGGAAGGAATTCTAGAGAAGGCAGATTGGACACCTTCCCACTGATGAGAATGTGGGACCCACAATAAAAGCCCAATGAATCCCAAATTTCATGGAATTCTAGAAACCCTATAGAGGAACAAATAATTCTTCATGAGATACTGATAATTCAGCATTCATGATGGCAATTAAGGTGGCCCAAATATAATATCAAAATCTAGGCTAGAGTCAGGGGCCCAGAATATTATCTCACTAAATTGGACATAACACCCGATTAAAAGTTCCACATTGGCCCATATTTTATAGGCGGTTAGAAGACATCCATATCTTCACTTTTTTCATCTATGGACCACTCTATGTCATCCATTGAGAAGGCCATTCAGACGCATCTATTCGGTAAGTGAAACCTAGATGCCACCTCGGGTCAAAGGTGGAAAAATCAACTCTCCCTCAACTTTCCACCCACCTATGGCCTGCAAAAATTAATTTTGGAGACTTGGACTATTTAATGATCCACCCAAGGCTTCAAAAATTCCTATTTAAGGCAGTTTTTGTGGTGTAGTTGATCATCTTTTGTGATTTCATCAATTGTAATGTTTTGCTGCGATTTTGTTGTCTCAAGTTTGTCTTTCACATATAAGTTGTTCAATTAACTTTAGTTTCATAATAAATGTTCTTATTTTCCTCTTATTATGCTATTATTCATATCACATTGATACCGTTGGTTCAAGGTGTGAATTTATTCACACCAAACCTTGTGAAATTATTCACACAACGGTGGAGTGATCATTTTGTTTTTATTTTATTCTTTACTTATTTAATTCCTCCCTCATGAGTCTACTTCCCACTTCCATTGAAACCATAGCATCAATGAAGGGATATACCACTTATGGGATGATCCAAGGGAGAATAAAGGGGTTGTACTGGATTTTATTTATCACACCATTAATGTCTAATCACTTCTTTAATTGAGATTTTTATTTTAGGTTTTTAAACTCCATTGTCCTTGTTGATTTTACGGCCACACACGTCAAATGATAATACGAACCTTTAACTTGAAGTTCTAGAAAAATTGATCCCTCAAGTGTATATGAGATCAGTATTAAAGGGTGTAGGTATTAATCCAGTAAGTGATGATATTGTTTGATCTTCTTAAATGAACCCATCTCAAATATAAGAAATTGAAATCATTGAAAAAGAAATTCGTCCAATCCACGCCAAGTGATAACATAGGATCAAATAACTCTTTTAAATTGAATTCATTTAAGTCTCTTAAACTTAATTTAAAACCAAATTAAATCAACCCATGTCGGACACTTCATAGACAAAAAATATCCAGAGAATGTACTTGTCTATAGGTTACTTCTTATGTCTCTGAGGATTCGATAACCCAAGCTAAACTACAAGGACCGTTCTACCTTCATCTCTTGGGTAAATTTAAGCATGAATGAAATTTTGGAACCGTTTCTGGGGACCCAAGTAATTCATCTAAACACCCATTCTATTATCCCTAATTTCTTCCTTTCTCATCCAAATTCTCTTATCTTGACCCATTCTCTTTTTTTTTCTCTTTTGGTGCATGTCTGGCTACACCCGTGATCAATAAAACCGTCTAGTTAGGGTGGATAGTCCTGGGGTTGGGGATTCAAGTACACCAAGAGAACTACTTCCATTATATCCTAATCTTTCCAATACTAAAGATTCAAAAATTGAGACCATTTCAGTGGAATGTCTTCAATGAAACCAACTCATTAGCCCGGGTGTAAACCAAATTGGAAATCGAAATGAGGCAGCCCCAAACTTGGGGAATGCGGTTGATCAAACCATGAATGACTACCTCACACCTTCATGGACCAATACCCCCTCATGCATTAGACACAATCCCCTAGGATATTCCAACTACATATTTAAACCCCATGTCCTAAACCACCTTCCCACATTCCATGGAATGGAGTCCGAGATGCCCTACCTTCACATTGATGAGTTCAATGACATTGTAGAAACCATGTGTCCCCCACATCAACTAGAATCTACTATGATGAGGAAATTTCCTTTTTCTTTAAAGGATCGAGCAAAAAACTGGCTAAACAATTTGATACCATCATCTATAATCTCTTAGAACCAACTAAAAATAGAATTATAAACAAAATAATTTCCCCACCACAAAACAATTGCACTTAAAAAGAGAATACAAAGGTGTTTTGAAAAAGAGGGAGAGTAATTCTATGAAACATGGGAGAGGTTCAAAGGCACACTAAACATGGTTCCACACCACGTTTTTTCTTTTCCTATAAAAGTGAGAATTTTCTATGTAGGGTTGGGTTCGGGTAACAATCAATTCATTGACATGATGTGTAATGGAACCTTTAAAAACAAAGCCCCAAATGAGGATTATGAGTATCTAGAAATCCTTTCTAAATAAAATCAAACATGGGGAATGTCAAATTATTTTGAATATCCACAAAGAACTTCTGGAATTCACACACCTAGAGAAGAGGAAAGCCTTAGGGTAAACTTGCATCACTCTCTAGGAAGGATGAAGAGATAGACCTTAGGAAAGTCCCTGAAATTCAAATGGTAGACCTTGTTTGCACAATTTGTGAAAAACATGACCATAAGATAGACAACTACCCAACCATTCCATCCATCAAGGATGTTATTTTGGGAGGACCCCTAGCAGAAGTAAATTCTTTGAACTTTCAAAAGCCTCAATAAAAAAACAACTTCATCCCAATGTATAATGACCACCCATGATTTTGTTGGAAAGATAACCAATAACCTAGCCAACCACGGGGCCAAAATCCTTACCCCCATCAAAACTACCAAACCCATAACTATTTCCACTATTTCCAAACCCAACCTATCCAATTACAACATCCACCTGTCCATTTTCAACAAACCATCCCACCTCCAAAATATCCCCATGGGATAAACCAATATTCTCAAGCACCAACCCATAGTGTTCCACTAAGCCTACTAGAACAACTGTTAAAAAAATGGAAAGGATGAACTCAGATGTCTCTTCCCTTAAACAAGAACTTCAAACCATCAAAACTAGAATGGCACCCATGCTTACTCAGGATGTTCCATCCCCAACATTAAGGGGAGAGTCAAGTTGTACTCAAAAAACTCATGAACAATTAACAGTTGTGACTGTTTTAAGAAGTGGGAAATCAATTGAGAAACTTGAACAACTAATTCAGAACCCACCTAAAGATTCAAACTGGGATGAAAATTCAAATGAACCAAATGATAAAACTGAAAAATAAGATAACATTGTCAAAGAATCAACTCTTCAACAAAGAACCCCACAACCGGAACCATTTCCTCAATTCATGAGGGGGAAATCCTAGCCTAAATTGAGTGAAACATTGAAGGAAATATTCTCAAAAGTCAAGTTGAACATCCTTTTCTCGATGCAATACAAACCATACCTGCCTACTCCAAGTACCTTAAAGAATTATGAACTTTTAAAAGAATATTTTCACATAAAAACCAAGTCCTTTTGGCTACAAATGTGAGTACCACTATTCAAGGTACCATTCCTCCTATGTTGAAAGAAACGAGTTTCCCTTACAAAAATGTTGAACTAAGATAAAACAATGTTTTCAAGGCCTTATATGGGCTAGGTGCTAGTGTCAATCTCATTCCACATGATGTGTACATGCCAGTTAGGACTAGAAGAGCTCCAAACCACATCTGTCACACTTCAACTTGCTGATCATTGCATTAGGGTTCCAAATGGGATTTTAAAGGATGTTCTAGTAAAGGTTGAAAACTTAATCTACCCTACTTACTTCATTGTCCTTGACAACCATCAAAACTTTGGAAATAAGGAACAAACCCCAAACATCCTTGGTCATCCCTTCCTTGAAAGAATCAAATATTTTATCCGAGTTCAAAACTAGAACATTACCATCACCTTTGGAAACATGAATCAAGACTTTAACATCTATATTGAAAGCTCACAAATAGAGGATGACGAGGACATTCATGAAGTAAACATGGTATGAATCATTGATATGTAATCCATTGAAAATCAAGGAATATTTGATGGATGTTTAAGTCAAGATGAGATTTATTTCCTTTGTTCACATAATGTATGTTTATCTCATTGGCTTGAATCATTTTCAAATTTCTCTTATGATGAAGTCTTTGGTCCAACAATCATTGAATCCTTTCAGGAAACCACTTTCGTGGAGACCAATAAAAATTCCTTCCCTAAATCTAATCATGAAAATCTAGTAGCTAATCATTCTACATATGGGGAATCAATCCTATCTAAAACTATAGGAATGAAAATTGATCTTGATCCAATGTCATATTATTTTGCTAAAATTCCGAACCAACCTGATCTTGAATTGAAGGAACTTCCCGCCGCACTCAAGTATGCCTTCCTAGGGCATAATCAAACACATCCTATTGTCATTTATTCTTATCTTTATCCAATCATGAGAGGGTGGTTCTATATGTCCTTAGGAAACATAAGAAATCCATTGGTTCAACCCTGTCTGATATTCCTAGGATTAGCCCACTTATCAGAACTCATAAGATTGTTCTGGAATTTGATTCAAAGCCATGTTATCAACCTCAACGGAGACTCAATCATAATATCATGGAGGTAGTAAGGAATGAACTTCTGAAATTGTTAAAAGCTGGTAGAATATATCCCATAGTTGAGAGTGAATGGGTGAGACCAATCAAAGTGGTTCCAAAAAAGGCAGGAATCGTAGTGATAACCAATAAGGACGGAGAGATTATTCCAACAAGGGTGAGTAGTGGATGGAGGGTCTTCATTGACTATAGGAAGCTAAACTTATTCACCAATAAGGACCATTTCCCATTACCATTCATTAACCAAGTCCTTGAGAGATTAGTAGGTCATGCATTCTACTGTTTCTTAGATGGGTACTCGGGGTACAATAAGATTGAGGAATCCCTAGAGGATCAAGGGAAGACTACATTCACCTGTACATTCAATACCTTTTCCTTCGAACGCCTACCCTTTGGTTTATGCAATGACATTGGAACCATCCAGCTATGCATGTTGGGAATCTTCTCAGACATGGTAGGGGATTTTCTAGAGGTCTTCATGGTTGAATTCTCTGTGTTTAGGGATACATTTCAGGGATGTCTGCAGAATGTGCAGAGAGTCCTGTCAAGATGTGAAGAAAATAATCAGGTCCTAAACTAGGAAAAATGTCATTGCATGGTTAAAGAGAGACTAGTTATAGGCCATTTGGTCTCAGGTAGGGGGAATGAAGTTTATAAATCCAAGGTTGACATCATTCGTCACCTTCCATCACACAAAAATGTGAAGGAAGTGAGATATTTCTTAGGACATGCTGGTTTCTATAGATGATTCATCAAGGAATTTGGTTTAATCACCCATCCCCTTTGTGCTATACTGGTAAAGGATGATCCATTTGTTTGGATAGAAAGTTGTGAGGGATCATTATCAACCCTCAAAACCTATCACACCTCTCCTCCCATTATGAAATCTCTAAATTGGAACCTTACTTTAAAACTCCTGTGTGATGCCAGTGACTTTTCTGTAGGATCTATGTTAGGAAAATGTTGTGATAAAACTCATTATGTCATTTATTATGCATAGAAATACTTAAATGTTTCCCAAATAAACTACACCACTACTGAAAAGGAGTTACTTATTATTGTGTATTCCTTAGATAAGATTAGTTCCTACCTCTTAGGATCCCCCATCATTGTGTTCACTGAACATTCTACACTAAAATACCTCTTCCAAAAACAAGATGCTAAGGCTAGGCTGATTAGGTTGGTCTTTCTCTTACAAGAATTTGACCTCACAATCAATGATAAAAAGGGCGTTGAAAATGTTATAGCTGATCACCTCTCTAGGATGGAATTCAAAGACAACTCAAATCAGTTTTCTATGTCTGATTCATTTCCTGATGAACACCTATACTCTGTGAGTGACTTCCCTTGGTATGCTGACATAGATAATTTCATAGTTACATGAGTCATTCCAAAATTATTAGGGACACAAGCTCGATTGAAATTCATTTGTGATGTTAGACCCTATGTGTTTGATGATTCATACCTCTATAAGTTCTGCCTTGAGAAAGTCATTAGGAGGTGTGTCCCAGAATCTAAACAAGATTCCATCCTTAAATTATGTCATAGTGAGGCATGTGGAGGTCACATTTCCTCTAAGAAAACTTCTACTAAGATTCTTCAGTGTGGTATCTTTTGGCCCACCGTCTCAAGGAACTCCTATACATTTTTTCAAATATGTTCGACATGTCAACAAGTAGGGTCCATCACAAAAAATAATCAAATTCCACTCACTCCCATATTAGTGGTTGAAATCTTTGACTGTTGGGGAATTGATTTCTTGGGTCCTTTACCAAACTCTAAGGGATGTCTTCACATTCTCTTAGCTATTGATTATGTATCAAAATGTTTTGAGGCCATTCCCACAAAATCCAATGATCAAAAAACTGTGATTATATTCCTAAAATAAAACATCTTCTCTAGATTTGGAATTCTTAGGGATATCATTAGTGATCGTGGAACTCATTTTTCCTATCATCCATTCTCATCACTCATGGATAAGTATGGAATTTCTCATAAAGTGTCCACTTCTTACCACCTATAGACCAATGGTCAAGCTAAGATAGATAGTCGAAAAATTGAACAAATTCTTGAGAAATGTGTTAATCCATCTAGGAAATATTGGCCAATCAAACTCTTAGATGCCCTTTGGGCCTATCGAACCACATATAAAACCATTTTAGGAATGTCCCCATATACGTTGGTTTATGGTAAAGAATGTCATTTTCCAGTGGAGATTGAACATAAGGATTTTTGGGCAATTAAGAAAATGAATTATGACCTCTCATTGGATGAAAAAAATGGAAATTAGATCTCAATGAACATGAGGAACTTAGGATGTAGGCTTATGAAAATTCAGTGATCAATAAAGATAAAGTACAAGCCTACCAATCTCAAAATATTAAAACCAAACACATTGTACTTGGTAAACCTACCCTTTTTATAGTTCTAAACTTCATTTACACCCAGGAAGGTTGAGGTCAAGATGGTTATGTAAATACATAGTGCATAAGTTGTACCCTCATGGGGTTGTAGAAATTCAATATCCCACCAATGGTCAAACCTTTAAAGTTAATGGTCATAGAGTCAAACCATTCATTAAACCATTCCAAAAAAATGAAGTTGATGAAAACATGAGTGAACCAACCTTTGATGAGGAAAATACCTAAATAATTAAAGGCCTAAGTAGAGCTATCGACATTAAACCAAAGCGCTTCATGGGAGGCAACCCATGATTTTCACCTTTGCAGATTATTTTTTTTAAATAGGATTAATGAATAATTTTGATATTTAAAAAAAATATAATTTTGACTTGTTCTTCTATTATGAGAATGGATGGGTATGAAAGTGGAGCACAATATTCATCCATGTCACGTGGTGTGATCCGTGAATAATACCTTACCTAGAAATTTAAAAAGAAGAAAATGTATCATCAGTTTATTTTATGTGTTTGTAGATTAAAATAAAAATACAAAAAATGAATTAAAATATAATAATAATAATAAAAAAAAGTGAAATGTTGTGGGTCGTGGGTCAAACCTCATCGCAACCGGTGAAGCCGCGGGGATTTGAACCCAGGACAGAAGGGATACAGGGGCGAGCACTTATCACAAACCTACTGTTTGTTTTGTGCTTCCGTATTATATAAATATTATATATATATATTTATTTATTTTACTTTCATTATTATATAAATATATATATATAGTTTTTTTTTACTATGAAATTCACATACTGACATCGAGATCAAGGGACTAAATTGGAGTAGCATGAACTTCAACTTCAACCACCAGGTGACTTCATTCCATGATCCTTATTTTCAATTTCCTTTTTGAACTCCCATTCTCAGGCTCTACCTCCTTCTAAATTTTCTTTTATTCAAACATAAGGGACATTGTTATTTTAATTTGGGGGGAGATAAAATTAAAAAATGATTTTGTTTCAAAAAAAGAATTATTTGAAAAAAAAAGTGTGTAAATGGAAAGAAAAATTCCATTAACATTGAACATGATAATACACACTGCACACTTTGAAACTGAATATCAAATAATTTAGCATTCCTTGATTCTGATTTTAATCCTTGTATAATTTCATGAGCATAGTTTTTGGAATGTGTGGTTATCCTATGTGATATTTCATTGTTTATATTTTCATCCATATAAAAAAATAATCAAAATTAACGTCCTTTGGATAGTGGGGTATTAATTTTAAGTCACGGGGTCCCCCAAATAAATATTATAGGTTTGGTGATCATTTTAGTTTTAATATGTGTATTTAATTTTTTTTTAAAAAATAATAAAGTTTTGCGTAGAGCAATGAAATGACCTAATACGTGGCTTTGAAAACTTTGGGATCGTGACTCCATAGTTGTCTGGCCTAGAGTTAGTAATTTTATCTCTATTTTTAGTAATTTGAATTTGTTTTTGACTGAGTTAACATGAGATGATTTATGAGTATGTGGGCTTCACTTGGTTCCCTAAGGTCTTTGAGCCTGGGTGTCATCAGCAAAGTCTCGCTATAGGGGTTGACTCTTTTGAGTCCAATTTCAATTACCATGCAAAAATTGAAAAAACAAAAAAAAAATACAATAAAAAAAGTATAATACTCATCTTAATATTGAAATGTGATTCCACCTAGCACTTCCGTCATTTCCCCTTGAATGAAGGTGAACCCCCATGTCAATTTGTGATATAAAACACATCATCACACTTAATTGATATTGGATGAAATATGGAGATGAATTTGAAAAAGGGAATGGGCATGGGATTGGGATCTTCTTATGAAATTCTCATTTATTATAATATTTTTATGGGTTCCATGATTGTTTGGTATATGGGTTTTTTGTGATAATTGTGTATTAAAATGTTTTTCGAAAAGGGAATTCGAATTTCATATTGATGAGATACATTTAGCTCTGGACTAGAAAATATCAAGTTGGTGGGTGTGATTAGCCAATAAAAATACATATTTTAATTAAATTATAATGGTATTAAATGTTTATTTTTGATCTTATGGGCCTGAGTTGGTGGATTTTAATTTTGAACATCCATTCTTATCATTTGTGAACTTCATGCCTAATGTACACCAATTTAGGCTCAATGATTCATCTGATTTTAGGGATTTTAATTTTACATATATTAATTTGATATTTTGGTAACTGTATATACACTTAAATACGAACAATTTTCATTCAGGGATCAATGGAGGATTTATAAATGATGTTGGATTTATTTGGAGATTAACTGAAGCAATTCTGGAGAAGGCAGATTGGAGAACAGCCCACTGATGAGAATGTGGGGACCACAATATAGGCCCAATGAATCCCAAACATCATGGGATGATATAACACCTATATAGGAACGAATCATATTTCATGAGATAGTGCTAATTCGGCCTCCATGATGGCAAGTAAGGTGGCCCAAATATAATATCAAAATCAAGGCCAGAATCTGCGGCCTAGAATATTATATCACTAAATCGGTCTTAACTCCCGATTCACAATTCCAAATTGGCCCAAACGTTATAGGAGTTTAATATACATCCAGATATTCACTTTTGTATTCTATGGCCCACTCGAATTCGGCTTTCTAGAAGGCCCTTCAAATGCGTCGGTTCGGTGGATGAAAGCTAGATGCGGCCTCGGGTCAAGGGTCGAAAAATCAAATATCTGCCAGCTTTCCACCCACCTATGGCCTACCGAAATTAATTTAGGAGACCTGTACTATTGAAGGATTGACCCAAGGCTTCAAAAATTCCTATTTAATGTAGTGGTTGTGGAGTAGTTGATCATCTTTGGTGGTTTGTTCAATTGTAATGTTATGCTGCGATTTTGTTGTCTCAAGTTTGTCTTTCACATCTAAGTTATTCAATTCACTTTATTTTCTTAATAAAAGTTATTATTTTCCTATTATTCTATTTTTATTCATATCACTTTGATACCATTGGTTCAAGGTGTGAATTTATTCCCACAATGGTGGAGTGATCATTTTCTTTTTATTGTTTTATTTACTTCTTCAATTCCTCCCTCATGAGTCTACTTGCCGCAAAAAAATGAAATCATAGCATCAATGGAGGGATAACCCACTTATGGTTTGATAAAAGGGAGTATAAAGGGGATATATTGGATGTTATTTATCACCCCATTAAAGTCTAATCACTTCTTTAATTTAGATTTTTATTTGATGATTTTTAAACTCCATCGTCCTTGTTGAATGAAAGGTCACACACTTCAAATGCTAATACGAACCTTTACCTTGAAGTGCTCCAAACATTGATCCTTCAAGTGTATAGGTGATTAGTATTAAAGGGTGTAGGTATTAAACTAGTAATTGATGATATTGTTTGATCATCTTAAATGAACCCATCTCAAATATTTGAAATTTAAATAATTGAAAAGGAAATACATCCAATCCACCCCAAGTGATAGCCTAGGATCAACTCACATTTTTAAATTGAATTCACTTAAGTCTCATATATTTAATTTAAAACCATATTAAATCAACCCAAGTTGGCCACTTCATAGCTAAAAAACAATACATATAATGTACGTGTCTTTAGGTTACTTCTTAGGTCTCTGATGATTCGATAACCCAAGCTAAACTACAAGGACCGTTCTACCTTCATCTCTTGGGTAAATTTGAGAGTGAATCAAATTTTGGCACCATTTTCAGGGTCCCAATTAAGTCATCTAAACACGCATTATATTCTCCCCCATTTTATTTTTTCTCATCCAAATTCTCTGATCTTGTCCCTTTCTCGTTATTTTTTTCTCTTTTGGCGCATGTCCGCCAACACCCGCGATCAATCAAACCGTCTAGTTAGGGTGGATAGTCCTAGGGTTGGAGAGTCAAGTACACCAAGGGAACTCATTCCATTAAATCCTAATATTCCTAGTGCTCCAGAGTGAAAAATATATCCCATTATAATAGTAGTTCTTTAATGAAAACAACTCATAAACCTGGGTGGAAACCAAATTGGAAATCCAAATGAGGCAGCCCCAAACTTGGGGAATGTGGTCTATCAAACCATGAATTAATACCTCACACCTTCCTGGACCAATGACCCCTCAAGAATTAGACACAATCCCCTAGGATAAGGAAACTACATATTTAAACCCCATGTCCTAAACCACCTTCCCACATTCCATGGAATGGAGTCCGAGATGCCCTACCTTAACATTAAGAAGTTCAATGACATTATAGAAACCATGTGTCCCCCACATAAACTAGAATATTATAAAAAGAGGATATTTCATTTTTCATTAAAGGATCAAGAAAAATATTGGCTAAAAAATTTGAGACCATCATCCATAAACTCTTGGGACCAACTATAAGGAGAATTATACAAAAAATACTTTCCCCACCACAAAACAATTACAATTAAAAAGAGAATCAAAATCTTTTTTGAAAAAGAGGGACAGTTATTCTTTGAAACAAGGGAGAGGTTCAAAGACACTATAAACAAGGTTCCAAACCCTGGTTTTTCTATTCCTAAACAAGTGATAATTTTCTATGAAGGGTTGTGTCCGGAGAACAAACAATTCATTGATATGATGTGTAATGGAACTTTTAAAAAAATCCTCAAATAATGCTTACGAGTATCTAGAAATCCTTTCTCAACAAAATCAAACATGGGGAAATTAACCTTATTCTAAAAAGCCGCAAAGAACTACTAAAATTTATACACATATAGAAGAGGAAAGCCATAGGGATAAACTCGTAGAACTCTCTAAGAAGGATGAATAGATAGACCTTTGGAAAGTCCATGAAATTCAAACGGTAGACCCTGTTTGCACAATTTTTGACAAACATGACCATAAGACAGACAACTGCCCAACCATTCCATCCATCAAGGATTTTCTTTTAGGAGGACCCCCAGTAGAAGTAAATGCTTTGAACTTTCAAAAGCCACAATACCAAAACAACTTGAACCCATGGTATAATGACCACCCAGTCTTCCACCAGAAAGATAACCAATAACCTTGCCAACCACAGGGACAAAATCCTTACCCCCATCAGAACTACCAAACCCATAACCAGTTCCAAACCCAACCTATACAATACCAACATCCACCGGTCCATTTTCAACAAACCATCCCACCCCCAAAATATCCCCCCCGGGATAAACCATTCTTCTCAATCACCAACCCAAACTATTCCACAAAGCCTAATGGAACAACTATGCATATAAATGGAAAGTATGAACTCAGAAGTCTCTTCTCTTAAATAATAACTTCAAATAATCAAAACTAAAAAGGTACTCATGCGTACTCAGGTAGTGCCATCCCCAACCTTACGGGGAGAATCATGTTGTACTCAAACAACTCATGATCAAGTAAAGGTTGTGACTGTTTTAAGAAGTGGTAAATCAATTGAGAAACCTGAACAACTAATTCAGAACCCACCTGAAGATTCAAATTTGGATGAAAATTCAAATGAAGCAAATGATCAAACTGAAAAACACGATAACATTTTCAATGAAACAAATCTTCAATAAACAACCCCACAACCTGCACCATTTCCTCAACGCATGATGGGGAAAACAAATCCTGAATTGAGGGAAACATTGAGGGAAATATTCTTACAAGTCAAGTTGAACATTCCACTTATTGATGCAATCCAAACCATAACTACCTACTTAAAGTACATTAAGGGATTTTGCGATTTTAAAATACAATTTTCACATAAAAACCATGTCATTTTTCTTGAAAATGTGAGTACCACCATTCAAGGGACCATTCCTCCTAAGTTGAAAGACCCGGTTTTCATATACATCAATGTTGAACTAGGAGGAAACAAAAGTTGTCAAGGCCTTATGTGACCTAGGTGCGAGTGTCAATAGCATCCCCTATGTTGTGTACTACGTGTTAGGACTAGAAGAGATCCAACCCACATCTGTCACACTTCAACTTGTTGAACGTAGAAATAGGGTTCCAAAGGGTATTTTAAAGGACGTTCTAGTAATGGTTGAAAACTTCATCTACCCTACTAACTTCATTGTCCTTGACAAAAATCCAAACTTATGAAATAAAGAACAACCCCCCAATCATCCTGGTTCATCCTTTCCGTGGAACAATCAACATTTTTATCCGAGTTCAAAAAGGGAACATGACCATCACCTTTGGAAACATGAGTCTATACTTGAACATCTATAATGAATGTTCACAAATAGGGGATGACGAGGAAATTCATGAAGTAAACATGATAGGAAGCATTGATAATGAATCGATAGAACATCAAAGAATATTTGATGTATGTTTAAGTCAGTATGATATTGATTTCCTTTTTTCACATGAAGGAAGTTTATCTCCTTGGCTTGAATCATTTTCAAATTTCTCTTATAATGAAGTCTTAGGTTCATCAATCATTGAAACCTTTTAGGAAACCACTTTCATGGAGACCAATCACGCTTCCTTCCCTAAATCTGATAAAACTAATCTAGTAGTTGAACCTTCTACATATGGGGAATCAATACTATCTAAAACTCTAGCAAACAAAGTTGATCTTGATCCAATGTCCCAATATTATGCTGAAATTCTGAACCAACCTGGTCTTTAATTGAAGAAACTTCCCATTGTACTCAAGTATTCCTTCCTAGGGGACAATCAAACACATCCTATTTTCATTTATTCTTCTCTTCAATCCAATCATGAGAGGATGCTTCTATATGTCCTTATGAAACATAAGAAAGCCATTGGTTGGACCCTATCTGATATTCCTGGGATTATCTTACTTATCAGGACTCATAGGATTGTTCTAGAATCTGATTCAAAGCCATGTCATCAACCTCAACAGTGACTCAATCATATTCTCATGGATGTATTAAGGATGGAACATATGAAATTGTTAAAAGCTTTTATCATATATCACATATCTGAGAGTGAATGGGTGAGCCCAGTCCAAGTGGTTCCAAAAAAGGCTGGAATCACAGTGATAGCCAATGAGGATGGAAGGATTCTTCCAACAAGGGTGTGTAGTGGATGGAGGGTCTATATTGACTATAAGAAGCTAAACTCATTAACCAAGAAGGACCATTTACCCTTACAATTCATTAACCAAGTCCTTGAGAGAGTGGTAGGTCATGCCTTCTACTGTTTCTTAGATGGGTACTCAGGGTACAATCAGATTGAGATATCCCTAGAGGATCAAGGGAAGACTACATTCACCTATCCATTCAGCACCTTTTCCTTCAAACGCATGCCCTTTGGTTTATGAAATTCCTAGAGAACCTTCAAGCGGTGCATAATGGGAATCTTCTCAGACAAGGTAATGGATTTTCTAGAGGTCTTCATGGATGAATTATCTGTGTTTGGGGATATATTTGATTGATGTCTACAGAATGTTGAGCGAGTCTTTTTAAGATGTGAAGAAAATAATATGGTCCTAAATTGGGAAAAATTCCATTTAATGGTTAAAGAGGAATTAGTTCTAGGCTATCTGGTCTCAGGTAGGGGGATTGAAGTTGATAAAGCCAAGGTTGACATCATTCCTCACCTTCCATCAACCATAACTGTCAAGGAAGTGAGGTCTTTCTTAGGAAAATGGTGGTTTCAATATAAGATTAATCAAGGAATTTAGTTCAATCTCTCGTCCCCTTTGTTCTCTTGTATTAAAGGATGATCCATTTGTTTGAATAGAAAGCTGTGAGGGTTCATTCTCAACCCTCAAATCCTCTCTCACCTCTCCTCCCATTATGAAATCTCCAAATTGGAACCTTCCTTTCGAACTTATGTGTGATTCAAGTGACTTTTTTGTAGGATCTATGTTAAGAAAATGTAGTGATAAAACTCAATATGTCATTTCTTATGCAATAAAATCCTTAAATGATGCCCTAATAAACTACAACACTACTGAAAAGGAGTTACTTTATATTGTCTTTTCCATAGAGATGTTTAAGTCCTACCTCTTAGGATCCACCATCAATGTGTTCACTGACCATTCTGCAATAAAATAACTCTTCCAAAAACAAGATGTTAAGGATAGACTTATTATGTGGGTCCTTATCTTACAAGAATTTTACCTCACAATCAAGGATAAAAAGGGAGTTGAAAATGTTGTAGTTGATCAACTCTCTAGGATGGAATTCAAAGACAACTCAAATAACCTTTCTATGTCTGATTAATTTCCTGATGAACACCTATACTCTATGAGTGACTACCCTTGGTATGCTGACATATCCAATTTCATAGTTACAGGAGTCATTCAAAAATTTATAGGGACTCATGCTCGAAGAAAATTCCTTTATAATGTTAGAAACTATGTGTTTGATGATCCATATCCCTATAGGTTCTTCCCTGACCAAGTCATTAGGATGTGTGTCCCAGAATCTGAACAAGAGTCCATCATTAAATTCTGTTATAGTGAGGCATGTGGAGGTCACTTTTCCTCCAATAAAACATCTTCTAAGATTCTTTAGTGTGGTATATTTTGGCCGACCCTCTCAAGGGACTCCTACAAATTTTTTCAAAGTTCTCCTAGGTGTTAACAAGTAGGGTCGATCACAAAAAGGAATCAAATTACACTCACCCTCATCTTAGTGGTTGAAATCGTTGACTATTGGGGAATTGATTTCAGGGGTCCCTTCGCAATATAAACACCTTGAACTACCCAAGAAATTCTTGATTCCTTAAGAATAAGTGGTGATAAAGAACATACCCATGAATAATCATGTGAATTCTAAAAATAATACCTCCATACTACCAATAAATAGTAAATAAAAATTTCTATCTAACTATAATACCATTTATTACGAATGAACCTGGGTTGAACCCATATTGGGCATGACAGATGGCCCATAATAAGGCCCTAGAGGTGCTCCAGATCCTCTTTTCCTGGAAAATAGTATTGTTAATCATTGTAGAACTCTATTGGGAATGATTTGGACCATTAAAAACTATTAAATAAATAATATCATAGTTATTAAAATAATTAATATAAACATAAATATGGAAAAACATCTAATCATACCTCCATATGAACTCGTGGGCCACCAACAACCACAGAACCAAACTCACTCCTTGAGTGATCCAAATATAGAATAAACTAAAAACTAAAAATGATTATGCAGTCATAATAATTGAGATTCTCATTAGGTATTCCAAGAGAAACCCCACACCCTATAATTCACCTTTAATGCGAAAACCAGTTCTTAATAGTTTAAAAATTTAATTATATAAATATGTGGGAATCCATTTCATTAAATAAAAACACCAAGAAGATATGTTAATATAACAAATTATCCATTTAATTTAAAAAAAATTAAAATAAAGAGACTCTTTAAAATTCCATGTATAATTTGAAATAAATTGTAAATTAGGAGGTTGATTAGGAAGGAATGATAGTGTAAATGATTTTAAAAAAATTGTTAAAAATAAATTTAAAGTATGATTCATGTAAAATGGATATCAATGGAGTATAATAAACATAATGTAAAGATACAATATATGTACATGGTTTGGAACCGTTTTTTATGATGTCTATGAAATCCATAATCAATAACTAACTTGACTGCTCTCAATTTTCTTCATGAGTGGCACAATAAACCATGGAATATATATACCATGAGGATATATTACATCTAGTAAGAATAAATAGAAATAATCTCTTGACACCCACTATGATTCTTACGATCCCATGATAATAGAAATGTGGATGTAATGAAGAAAATAAAATTCAATAAAATCAATCATGAGACATAAAAATTTATCAAACAAGCTAAGAAATCCTCACAACACGATATATGAAAAGTCCCTAACTAAAATAGAGGGATTATATAAAGGTGTTCATATCCAAGATAAAATATATACAAGTATCAACTGACATTTAGTATTTTTGATGATTTAAAATGATTTCCACCAAAAAATAAGTTTTTTCATATAATAATTATTAAACCCAAGGAAAACATAAAATCACATTAACAAGGTTCCAACTATGCTAAAATATAAGGAAATAAATATTTATCATTTTATAATAATTTTCAATATGAATATTTCATATCCCATGTCAATTTTTTACACTTAGAAACAATTTACATATCAATATATTTATATATATGAATCACTTTACCCTATGTACATACTCACACAACCTTGTGTGGAAATATACAAAGAGTATTCCTATAAATATAGATATATATATATATATATGTGGATATGTTTATAAGAGACATTTATAAATAAGTAACTGAATTAGAATACAATTTTATGTTATTCTAAAACAAAACATTCCATATTCATTTATGATAAACTAGACAAAAGTGACAAAATATTATTCTTGTAAATACATGGAATTGTAAAAGTGGTGTATTTAATTACATACCACAAAATTTTGGGGATTAATATAAATACATATGTAATGAATATATATGATATTTATGTCATTGTAAAATATATGGGGATGATGAAACCATGATCAAAATAAGAGGACAAAAAACAACCAATCCAAACAAATGTGAAAAAGTGCTTTTTACCTTAAATATAATTTAAACATGGAATTTCTAATAAAATGGCAATGAATGGTAAAAATAGAATCATGTATAGAATGATATATATATATATATATATGTATGTATATATATATGTATATATGTATGTATGTATGATTCTGTAATATATGTATAATAAACTTATAATTATTATACATGATATTTGAATGAGTATGACAGAAGTCAATACGTTAGGTAAGAGGATTTATAGTCTCACTTTTATTTCAAGGATACATATGCTATCTTCACCACTCAATTATTTTATTTGGTGTATGTACTTCAATATGACATGACATATTTTGAATCGATATCATTACATGATAATTAATGTTTCTATTCAATTAATTTTTCGTTTGTATTGTGATTCAAAAGTTACTCATGCAATCAGGGATTTTTTCCTCAATTTTCATTATTTAAGAATTATGTTATACTATGTACCTATATTCGTTCATGATGTGTTTATAAAAACTATTGAATTGTAATTAAATGAATTTATTCTTCCTCATGGTTTTTTATGTTTTGTTTTACGTTACTACATAATAGGGATTATGATTCAATGTTAGCAAAGTGGTAAATATTTTATGTTATAATCTTTTCATTTATCACGATTGTTTATGATTATGTTTCCGAAGATAGTATATTATTATAATTCCATCAATAAACTGAAACATTTTCATCTCATATGGATATTAATGATATTTTTGTGTAATAGTATCATTTTCTTACTCTTTGGTAAAAAATTTAAATGATAAAATATTTTTAAGAAAATATAAATTTATTTCTCTATTCGGTTGAAAAAGTTTTAAATTCCCAAACCATGATTTCTAAAAACATAAAACAACATTTTAAGCTCATATTCAAGTAAAAATAATTTGGAATGTTTACTTGTTTTAAAAAGTTTTAAAATATTTTTAAAGATCCCATTAAATATTTTTAATGTTTATTTTCAAAGAAATTGATTTTGAATTTTTTTTTATATTTAAAAAGCCTTTTATATTATTTTAAATGACCCCTTTATATGTTTTGATGGTTATTTTAAAATAAAATGGTTTCTAAAAAATTTATTATTTTAATAATTATATTTCATTATGGGAAGGATATTTTTGTCAAAAAATGTTTGAAATGGTCTTTCAAAATCATTTTCCATCTAAGTTGACGTCCTTTATTGATAAATCATCCTTACTGGAGATATATTCTAATGATACCATTTATATTATTTCTCTAAATGATTTAATATTTTGTGGATTTAGTTTTGTGAAACCCATTTCTCTTCCACCGTTTATACTATGATAAAACGCTTATGAACCCCACTTTTTTTCATGGGTTATGTTATGATGAACTAGTTTTTAAACATATCTTTGTTACCCATTTTATGATATGATCAAATTTTTTATGATAACCATTTCTGTTAAATGGTTATAATGTCAGTAATGTTTATGATATTGTGGTAATCATATATAATGTGTTCATTATGTTATGGGTGGAGCCTATATCTCTCCCCCCCTAATGAACTGGGTAATGATAAATTCTAGTTGAGCTCAGTGGGTATACAAGTGGTCATCGAGAGATTGAGAATGAGGGTACATGTGTTTTTATCCAGATCCTAATGAGGTACATGGGTGGTCATTCCATGTCTATGATATTATGAATTTCCTAGTGTGTAGCTTTGAAAGAATTATTTTCTATGCTTATGGGTATTCCAAAAATCTAAGTTATAATACAATGTTATAATATCATGGTTCATGTTCTTGATTACTGTATGATTCATGTCTTATGAACTATCAATATTTAGAAAATGACTCATGATTATGATCTTTGATATGTTGGGTATGGTTTTTCCATGTTAAGATTATATCCTAATTCCCATATATTCATGTTATGCTTATATATATCCCTTGTTTACACATACTGATAATCTCATCTCACCCTTCTTTTTGATATATTTTCTCAGATTCTGAAGAATGATTTTAAGTAGGTTCTATTTGTGAAGTGTTCCAAAGGGGGATATTTTTCAGGGATATTGTGATGATCTTTTAATGAGTTTTAAGATTATGTTTCAATGTTTCTAAAGCAACTATACTATTACATTCTTTAGTATTCTATTTTTATAATGTAAAGAATATTTAAATAAATTGATGTAGTATCCATGTATGGTAATCCTGAGTCACTATTTTTGGTATGATTGGTTAACCTTTATAAATAGGGATGATAAATATTTAGTGATATCCCTTGGGATATTTCTATGGACGTGTTTTGGAATGTTTCTAAGGATATATCTAAGGATGATATAAGAAAATTTCATAGATTTTTTGTTCAGTATAGAGTGACTGTTTTCCATGAATATTCATCCATGTCTAGATACTAGAAGTGGATGTTGATTTGGTATTGATGTACCTAGGTGTAACAATCCTGAGAAAATTGTTCTAAGCTTGACTTGGTTAGGAACTGGTGTATAATAACAGGACTTTCAGAACCCCATATTTGATACTAATGTGGCATATTATTTTGAAATTCAAAAACTATTTATGAACCATTATGTTGTATTTAAAAGGATGATGACTATGATTGAACAAGGCTAAACATAAGGTGTCATAGATTAAAAACAAGGCATCTTTATTTATAACTCCTAAATGATTTTTCAGACTATGTGATTTTTTTAGAGTTATAATTGACCACACTGTGATTTTTGGTCATATTCAATAGCGAGAATCATATGTAACTGGGTTATCATTGAATGATGCAGAAATGTTTTTTATAAACATCCAAATATGATGATGATTGTATTGAAATAAATTGTGATTATTCATATTTTATTTTAAAAAAATATCATTAAAAATATTTACCTTTCCTAACTCTCAGACCTAACAAATAAGATAAAGATATATTACTCTGAGGGTTCTAGTGATGGTAACCATGTAGAATGGAAGATTCATTTTATTATAATTTTAGAATGTGGGAAAAAGTACCCAAGTGAATGTCTGATATTAAAGAGAAAATATTTTTCTTATAGAAAATAAGGAAAAAAATAAAGTAATTGCAAAGGGAAAATTAAAGTTTTAGTTTATAAAATGGATGGTAATATTTTTCTTTCTAAAATATAATTTACTATTGAATTATTTATATATGGAAAGTATGTGAATCTTATAAACCTTTTTCGTATGGGGAAATCTCATGAAGATAATCACTATAGTTATACTAGTAATGGTTATATTTATGATGATGAAGATACTAAATATGACATCTGAAAGGAAATATGTATTAAGGAATAAGATGATGAAGAATAGTTAATGGTTTGAAAATAAATTAGGGATAGTAAATTATTTATGAAATTTATTTCAAATATTACGAATCATTAAATATATAATTATTATTTCATATAAGTTTTTAATTATGAATTTTGAAGAAAGTTTTTAATGATGATGATGGAATGGAAGTGTGATTCAATGGAAATGTTCTATTTTGATTATGGGAAGGTAACCCTTAATATGTTTCTAATGTTGAGAGAATTGTTTTTTAGTTGGGACAAATATATGATTGGAATGGATAATGTAAATCAGATAGTGTTGATGGTCTCAAAACTAATAAAGGATTTTTTGAAAAAGTTGTTTATTTTATCTCTAATAGAGTTTATAACATTATTGGATCTATGAAATATATTGAATAATATATGGTTTTTGTAAAGTAATGAGAAAGAATTCAAGTTTTCGTTGTGCTTATATGGTAATTTGGGTTTCAAGGTAATACAATATGAATGTATTCACCTGTTGTGTATATGATAATCAAGAACCAATTTATGGTGTATGATGGATTAATGAAAATTAATTTTTTAAATTTATAAAACTTCATTCTAAAGTTTATATTTTATTATTTTAGAAGGTTCATATGGTTAACTAATTTTATAATGGTTTGAGATGATTTTTGGATGACTTTTTTAAAATTAAGGTATTAATTCACCATATAATGATTTATTAGTTTTGGATAACCAGTGTTAGATTTTTTTAAAAAGAGTTATATGGGATGAATTATTATTATATTATGGATATTATGATCTATTATCACCTAAAGAATAATAAATTCACCTTAATTATATAGAGTAAGAGATGAAGTAGATATTGATCACGGAACAACCAAAGGGTTAGATTAATCTTATGAAAAAAATTAAATCAAGTAAGTATATCCTCTCATGAAAATTATTCAACATTACAGAAAAGGATCTTGAAATAAAATTTTGTGATGTTATCACCATATTTGATGATAGAAATGAACCTTTTCATATCTCTTTGGATTATGATTTTGTGTTCAATAACCTTCTATTGATCACACGCATTCTTATGATCAGTTAAATTTATCCTTCTCTATAAATATTTACGCTTTTCTTCGATGTCTAAATACCCACTCCCAATCTATATTGTCCAATTTTGAATCCTATTATATGTTACTAAATATATCCTTCACACATTAATTTCTCTTTTTAATAGGATGTTTTATTAACCCTTTTTACTATATGGGTTTCTATTAATTAATGTTTCAAGTATTAAACCACGGATGACCAAGACGGATTTCGAGTGAGAAATGCATTTTATGTGGGATACAATGCTACACCATGAGTTTTTTTGAATTATTTTTTTCAAATAAATTAAATTAATTTGATATATTGAATTACATAAAACATCAATTTATTCTTGTTGAACATGAAACATTTTCTTTGCTTCTATTACATACACCACTATGTGTTATCAAAACCACGATATATTACTGACATTAAAGTTATAACCAATACATTAAACATAGTCATATGAATAGTAAATAGTAATTTTTAGTATTAATTATAAAAAAATTTTATACATAAAACATATTGGTAATAAAATATATAATTTTTGGTACATTCATTGTATGTTTTGAAAATACTACTTTCTCTCAAAAAAAATGTTTTTTATGTATTTATTTGAACTATAATAAAATAAATTTTTCAAAATCTAGAAAATTAATGTAATAAAATAAAATTAATTTTTGAATTCCTAATGTGAAATTAACTTAGGGTTGTCTTTTATGATTTTTTAAAAAGTTATTTGATGAATTGTGAAAATACCAAATTTTAATTATAAACTATCTTTTCATTTCATATATTTATAAAGTTAAATTATATTTTAATTTTATTTTAAAGTATAATTAGTTCAATTATAAATATATTCAGACAATTTAGATCATTTTAGAAAAATTCATGACAAAATTAAATATAAAATCACTGTAATCTTTTGATCCTTTTCATTTCAAAAATCTGCATTCCCTTCAGATCTGCAGTGTTAATATTAATTTTTTTTCACATCTATGAATGAAAGATAGAAAAATTGATTTCATATGTGTAATAATCATAATTTATAATGTCTTCAAATTTGGACATAATTTTTTACCGTAATGAAAAACATTGTAAATCATTATTTACTGTGGTTAAGGTAATTATAGATTTACAAGACGATTAAACAAGAATGATAAGAGTGAGAATGACCTAAAATATTATCCAATTTTTTTCAATGATTTTATTTTGACCTTGTAAATCATTGTATTAGTAATATGGAAATTCCTTTCCACTACTTTGATAATGACCCATATAATAAGTTATGTAAGAAAAAATAAAGGATACTTGTCTTACATTTAATATCAAAAAATCATTAGGTTAGGGAAAAACAACATAAGATCATTTATATATATCTTTTTAAAAGATAAATAAGTTTTATCCATGATACTTTCTACAATTTTTATATATAAAATAATTTTTTTAAATTATTAATAAACGCCAACACAATAATTATTAATTTTAACAATAAAATAAAATTAATTAGACTAAAAATATTAAATGTGAAGTAAATTGAATTAATTATTTTCTAATATTATTTTAATGTATGAATATATCGATATAAATTATTATTAACATATTATATTATAGTACCATTATTGTATTCATATTTTTAAATTCAATTTAATTGAATAATGTCAAAATTAACATTAATGTTATTTTATAATAAATGATATTTTATTAATTGATTTAAAAATACTAAAGATGTTATATTATATAAATTATTGTTTAAATATTAATAAAATTTGACTATAGTCCCTTTATGGGCCAATTATTCTTTTATAATCACCACACTGACTGTTAAATAGTAAAAACTCGGTTAACGTAGTTACGGTAAAAATTGTGCTTTTCACATTACATACACTTCTGTTAAATAAATTTTAAACTCACATTGATTGTTCATATTATAAATTATATGTCATAATTATAATCAATGTTTAAAAATATTATAATACTTATATATTTACTTTAGTCTTAATGGATAAATTACCTAGCTTAGAAAACAAGTTACCGTAGTGAAAACCTAGAATGGAAAATTTGGTTAAACATAATAGTTTAGGAAACAAACATTTAAAATTTTTGTTTCAATGTAAGGTGGATGTATGGATCGATCAAATAATCCCTCAAAACCTTTAATTATTATATTTGGATCCAATTGAGGTAATATTGATATCCCAATAGTGAATATTTGTTTTGTATTTATAGGAATGACACTCCTCCTCAACTATAAAAGGGAACTCACTCTCCCCACTTATTCACACCTATCAAGATACTTTACTCAACCAATATCTATAAAAATAACTTCTAAAATTACCAAACATAATCCTATAATCCCTATATTTTTCATATATATTACCAATCAATCATTTAGTGCAAACCTAAGGAGGATGCCCAAAGAGTAGGTAACGTTCATGAACAAGTGTTTTCATTTTATTTCATCCTCCACCGAACTAAATTATAATTTTACCATTATTACATGATAAAATAAATATATAAAATATTATTATATTTTATTATATTAATGGTATGAACTAAAACGACGCCCACTTTCATCAAATGTGTTACAAAATCATTGTTTGTGTGAATAGCGGACTACTGCCTCAGGAACCAATGTTGTTCATTTTTTCATTACCGCATTTCATGGTTGGGAATAGTGAAAGATGTATAGATTATATATGATATATATTATATTTTTGAATTTATTATGCTTATAGTATTATTTTATCATACATATCTTCATTATTTCCATTTTGTGAGAATATGATAACATTGTCCGTGTGTATGGCAGACTACCGCCTCACGAAGTGATGTGTTTCCTTCACACTTTACATTGAATGTATTTTGGAATATATTAAGAAGAATATATTATATTTATAACATTATAATTATACAATAATTATAATATATATATTATTTACTTTTTCTTATTCAAAGATGACATGAAAATTGAACCAACGTTCATGCATACGTATGATATACCATCCCATGAACAGTGTATTTCATTTTCAATCAAAAAGTTCTATATATTACTATAAATAAATATTTACTAAAATATATGTGATATTTATATGATGGTTTAAATTATAGAGATGTTGAATCCATGATCAACGTAAGATGACTAATAATAACCAGTAATAAATATATTAAAAACAAAGCGGTTATTACTAGAATCATACGATTAACAGTGAATTGTTAATAAATGGGTAATCAATGGTCATAATAAAATAATATAAGGAATGATATATAGATATAGATAATTATATTTATATATTTATTTATAATAAACATATATTTATTATACAACAGGTTTGAATGAGTAAGATTGATGTCAAGGCTTAATGAAAGGAGATATCTAGTCTAACTTTTATTTCTAGGAGACTTATGTCATATTCAACACTAGTTTACTTTTTTGTGGTGTATATGCTTCCATATTACATGATATATCATAAATATAAACCATTTAATGATAATTAATGTTTCTATTAATGTTATTTTTTCATGCGTCTTATGATTCAAAATTTACACAAGTCATAAGGGGTTTTCCCTCTATTATCCTTCTTTGTGATGCATGTTTTTTATGCACCTATATTTTATAACGAGGTGTATATAAATCCCCTTGACATGTAATAACATTTATATATTAATCCATTAAATATTTTAATATTCATTATTTGTAACTTCTTCATGGGGGTTATGATTCAATGTTACCAAAGTGGTAAGGATTTTATATTACAATTTCGTTATTTTTTATGATTGTTTATTAGTAAGTTTTTGATGAAAAAATATTATAATCAATATCTCAAGAAACCCATGAATTTTTATTCTCCTATGTTTTTCATGATATATTCAGGTAATAGTACAATTTTCCACTCTTTGGTTATTAAATGAGATATGTTTTTAAGAAAATACTACTTTATTTCTCTCTTCGGTCAGAAATCTATTTTATTCAAAAACCAAGTTTTCTAAAAAAATCAATTTTTAATGATATTTTATGATAATTTTAAAGTACAAATATTGTGAAATTTTTCAATGTTTTAAATATGATTTTAAATAATATTAAAATATTACTTTATAAGTTTCTAATGGTTATTTTCAAATAATATTAATTTGAATTTTTTTATATTCAAAATGAATTTTAAATGATTTTCAAGTCTCTATTTTTATGTTTTAATGATAATTATCAAATAATTTTTTTTTATTTTTTTAATGTTTTAAAATTTTTCTTCTAAGGTGGAATCATTGTAACACCCCAAGCTTCCACGGTATGCTTCTCTTTGAATAATACAGTAGCGTGTGTTGTACGCAACTTCGAGTTCTAACACACACCACAACCAATCAAACTAGTCGTTATGAATAGTAATACCTACTTTTTTAAATTTTATAAATTTTATCTTTCAAAATGGACTTTATTTTTGGATTCGGAATATCGAAATTATCCTCAAGTGAAATTTTTGTATTTTTCTGAAAACTTTCAATTTTGGATGAATAGTGAAAAAAATACTGAGTTATAGTTTAAAACCGAATTTTTATTTAAATAATTATTTATTTTATTTAAATTTAATTGAGGTCAAAATAGATACATAACACCAATATAATTTCAATGTAATTCATTGGAATGACTTTAGAATAATTTTAAATATATAAAAATTGTATTGAGCTTTTCACCGTCTTTTACCCATCTCCTAGGAGAATTCAAAAATTTACATAAAACGTAATTTTATGGCTTCTATGAGTGAAATTTCGAAAATCCAAGAGACACGATTAATATCAACGAGTAAATTTTGGTTCAATAAGATAAAAATAATTTTTGGTGATTAGTAACTTTTTACTTTTATTTACTGCGGTAAAAAGAAAATAGGATAATTAAGGGTAAAAATGATATTAATATTACCATAACACATATCCTAATTCTATTGGACAAGTGTATCTCGACCAAAAAAAACCTTAGGAATAAAATATTATCATTTAGGTTCGCTTGGATTAGATTTGGATATTTATTATTATTTAATTCAAAGAAGAGTTAAAAGATTTAAAATCAAAGTTTAATTACTAAATCATTTTTAATATTGGGATATACATAAGATAAATTAGATTATAATTATTATTTAGAAAGATAAAACTATTTCCTAAATAATGATATTTTATTTATAATTTTTAGACATTAAATAATTTAATTTATTTATGACACAATGATGATGTAGTAATTACCTTATTAGTGAAATATTAAAATAATTGATATTATAAATACCCAAATAAATATAATTTGAGACATTTAATGAATTCCACGAATTTAATAGGTTAATATGAAAAGTTACAGTTGATTAAATGAATTAGGTTCGATGTAATAATTTTGTTATGAATTTATCAAAAACAAAATACCCAATAGTGTCAAAATTGACATAAAAGAGTTTTTAAAAAACATATTATATTATTAATTGATATTTAATTCCTAAAAATCAAAGGATCAGCCAAAGGACTTATATCATGATTGTTTTATCATTAATGGACAACTTTGGGGTTGCTTGGATGTATATAGTATGTTTATTAACTATATAATATAAAAATACAAAATTACATGGTAAGTGTCAAACTAATTAACTAAGAGTTAAAAATAAAAGATAAGGTAAATAATGTGACACAAACCAGTCTAAAATATATTTGTTGTGTTTTTTCTACCTATAGCAACCTTAAACCTTAAATAATCTACTTTGGATCCATTATAACCCGAATATGGATTTATTATAAAATAATATTTCTAGCTTTTCCAAAGGATCCCCTCACCCCTTTTATAAAAGGACACTCCACCTTCTCATTAATTCACACCTTCAAAGCCATTTGGCTCGACCAAAATCTACCCAAATATCCTCCCAACTTCCATACCTTCAACCTATAGGCCTTAGTTTGATCATAAAACCAACTAAGTAGCTCTTTTGATCAAATCAAAAGGAAGAACCCGAAGAAGAGGTAACGTCTTAACCACCCTCTTTAAAGTTCCTTTCTTCTTAAACTTCTTATTTCCTTTTTATTTCCATTATAAAATAATAACTCCAGTAACTTCTATATAATGTGATTTTATTATAATTATGGAACAAACAAATTCATTATTTTATCCATCCCTTGAATGACATGTCACCATACGTGTGTGCGTAGGGCTTACCATCTCCACGTTGTGGTGTAATTGTTATTCAATATATTATTATTTAGATGGGTGTAATAATGATGTATAATTCCTATAAATAATAAATATAACATGATTATTATTATGTATATATGATATACCATCCAATTATATATTATTTTAATATCAAAAGAATGATATTGTCGCCCATGCGTACGTACGGATTACCGTCTCCACGAATGCGATGCGATTCATTCCCCGTTGTATCCATTCACGAATAAATTTTATTGGATGATTAAAAATAATATTTAAGGACTTGATATCATTATGGATATGAATAAGATACAACCTATCAATAACAAACATGTCTTACGTAACAAAACAGACAATGGAAAATGAATCCATTAACCCCCGAAAAGACGATAATACTAAGATGTTATTAATAAATCAATGTTAAAAGATCATATATGATATAATATTTATATATATGATTCTTGTATTATTTAATAACAATTATTTCACCATTATAAAAGAGGTTAACCAACCCTTGACCAAGGAAAAGTACAAGGTAAGGGTTTATTTCACAATCTCTTCATTATTTGAGGTTGTTTATAAGTAATTATCTACTGGGACCTCTTTATCATCCACATCCATGTTTCTTAAAAATGTATTTAAAAACATTCTTAATATTTTATAGAATATGGGTTAAAGTCATTTATACCCTTTTATGATTTTTTATAAGAATTTTATAAAGGAATCTTTCTGTCACATTCCAAATAAGGCCCTTTTTAACATTTTTGACAGAATTAAGGTAAGAAGGTTTTTTTAACTTATATGGAGGATGCGGATATTTTACGCCATTATAAATCATCAAATCTTCCCTTATAAGATTATATGAATATTTTCAAAGTAAATTTTATATTTTATAATTACGTTACTTTTGAATGATTTATAAAAAAGAGATATTTCTCTCAAATAGTTTTGATTTCATCTATGTCAACATCCATTGATGGATTTTAAGCTTATTTGAAGTTGATTTATTATGATACAAAACTTCCATATTGTATTGAAGATTTTGTGATATGTTTGACTGTGGAAGTGTTATTTTTATACCATTCAGGGTTTATAGAGAATTTATTGACATTTCGTATGCTAGTTTTAATACAATTGTATATGTTATGTTTAAACCTATTCCTATGAGGAATGAATTGGACATAATAAGTGATGGGTGGAGCCCTCTATAGCTCATCGATGCATCGGTAGGTCTCCTGAGACAAACTAGTGTCTTGGCATGAGGCCTTGACAAAATATTATTTTTAGTCTTGGCACGAGGCCTTGACTATGTGGTTATGATAGTCTGGCATTATGCATTCCATCATTATGAAAGTGGTTATTGAAATTTCATGTGATTATTAGATTAGTGGAATATCTAGGGGAATAAGTAAAAGGCATTATTTCATTTTATCTTTTCCATATTATGCTGATGTTCAAGTTTAAACTACTGGAAAGAGGGGTTATCCCAACAGAGCTATACCCACGGTTTAAAAAACCGTAGGAATAGCCTGATTCAAGGTAACCTATACCTATGGTTTAATAATAACAGTGGGTGTAGAAATTCTACCCCAACGGTTTTTATTAAACCATCGTAATAGAGGGCCCGATGTTTTTCCCTACCCCTGCTCGATCTCCTTCACTCGTCGGGCCGCAACTCCCCCCCCCCTTCTAGTCCCTCCCTGGGGTTTCCTTCAATTGAATCCCCTTACCCACCTCCGGTCAGCGATCATCACCCCTCCTCCAGACGGCGCACATCCCCCATCCTCATCCTCCTCCGGTCAATGCGCATCCCACCTCCTGCTCTGGTCCACGGGCTCCCCATCCTCTAGTTGATGACATATTGAAGTTGAGCAATTTCTCCTAGGTCGAGTGACTTCCTCACTCAATAGATGACCAAAACTTTATAGGGATTTTGGTCTTGGGAGTAAGATTAGCCTTATATGTGTCATCCGCACCCAGTTGGGTGCTTTTAACCCATGGCTTGTCGGTAAGTGTTCTCACTTATGGGGTCCCAATAGATTGATTGATTCTTTGTATCTGGGTTTCTAATTTGTTGAAGATGTCTTCATAGGTATTTAAGAGTATTATTCCATGGATGATGCCCTCTGAAATTGATCACGCTCCGTATAAAGGTAGGTGACTCTTTGTATTTTCTGTAGTTTATCGAACCACACATTCTTGATGATTTTAAAATAATTTTTAATGTAAATTTATGGTATTTAATGATCCTGAGGATTGATATTAATCATACTTTCACTCTTGATTTCTTAAATATGTGGTGTAAGGGTTGTTTAAAATTATAAAAACACATTGGTTTTACATGTCTCCCACCATGTGTTTGATGTAATGCATCATATGACTTTCCATGAAATACATGGATGTGTTTTAGTGGAATGATTACCCTTGATTTATAATGATTTATAAAAAAACTTCTGGAGGGAAATTTCTTATGAAATCTGTTGTTTGGCCAACATGGATAGTATTGACCAAATTAATGCTGGTTTTGTCTATTATGGGATGAGGACTTTGTTTTATGTAAGGAAAACCAGTTTTAAGGAATATTAGCATTTTGTTATTATAGATGGTACTTTTATCATGGTTTAACTTCTTGGATTACTTGTACCAAAATAGTGGCACATGGAAATCCTTGGGTATTTATGGGGGAACCTAGTACAAGTACTCCTCTAGGTTTATGGGACCTCCCGACCCAACAAATATTGGTTGCACGGGCCATCGGGAACATGCAAGTGCATGATAGGTCATGGGTTTTGAATGCTACTTGGACTTCCCACCGGGCGCATGCTAGTGCATGATAGTTCATGACTAGTGGATGTTACTTGTACTGCCCGTGATGGTGAACACTAGGTAATGATGAGACTCTACCTTGTAGATCTCTACAAATATAGCATATCGAAATTTTTTTAGTAAGGATCTTAGTCTTCTCAACCTCTACACATAAGTATTCTCATATGGCATGTTCTGTGGGGATAACCCCTCTTTCCAGTAGTGTGATCTTTAAGACATCAAAATTATAGAGTTGAGAACTAAAAAATTGCTTGATTCTTTGTATCTGGGTTTCTAATTTGTTAAATATGTCTTCATAGGTCTTTAAGAGTATTATTGGTTGGAGGAGCAGAGTGGGTACCGAGTTAGAGGGTGTACCCACAAACCCTGACTGTCCAAAAAGTCAATATCAAAAAATGATCGCACATTGGAAGACTGAACAGTATAAGGTACTACCCATCTTTAATGGTTTTTATATAAAATTTAATTCTTATTACTTGTATTGTTTTTCTGTTTCTTAGGAAGTGTCAGCGAAAAACAAAAAAAAACAAAGATGAAATGATATATATACACACATTGGGGTGCACTACAATGCCCGATCATGAGAAGCGGCTGGTACGTTCAATCCAATTTTTTTCATTTATCATATATAGTTGTAATCCAAATTTGTGCATTTCCCATATGCAGCAAGTTGAATGGCGCATTTACGGTCTTGTACCTCGTGCCAAATTGTTCTGCTTCAGTAGGAAAAGAAATGATGGAACTACAGTTAATTCACAAACACAAGAAAAAATTGTACATTTTTTTATATATATTTCAAACATTTATATGAAATTCATAATTTAATATGTGTATAATTTGAACAGTCTGCCTTGGAGGCCATGGATGAGGAAGCTGACAACTTAGGGCCAAATGATCATTTGAGTCAGGTGTTAGGTGTGGAGCATCCAGGAAGAGTCCGTTGTAGACCAGGAAAAAACATTGTCCCCTCTAGGTATTGGTCATCATCGAACTCCTCTAATGCCTCTAAGGCCTCTGAGTTGGAAAGTACGCGTGCTGAATTAGCTGCGACAAAGAAAATAGTATTAGAGGAGCGTGAAAAAAGTAAGCTAATGAATGAACATTTCATTAAATCTATGTTAATGTTGAGTCAGTCACTACCACCAGAGGTTGCTACCACTTTTGATTCATGTATAGCATAAATGCGCTCTTTACATAATGCCTCGGGTGATTCCCATGAGGGTCCTAGTGGCGATGACGGTGGTGGCGATAGAGCTGGCGAGGATGTTGTTGATGCTGTTGTTGGTGATGAGATTGTTGTTGCTGATGATGATGATGATGTTGCTGCTGGTGATGATGATGCTGACGATGTTGCTGCTGATGATGATGATGCTGGACATGGGGATGACGATGATGGTGATGGGGGTATATTGATCCCCTCCCTTTTTGACTCAGCAGAGCGACTTGTGTTGGAGTTTTAATTTTTTTTGGTATTGGTGGACTGCTTGTATGTGAATTTCTTTATGCAATGAAATTCATTTTGGACTATGTATTTATCAGGGGTGTTATTTGACAATTATTTAGGTAATATTCACATTCCATTTTTGTTTTTATGGTTTGGTGTGTTAATTATTATCTCGCCATCTAATCTTGGCCTTAGCAGTGGAGGGGAGGCTTGGGATGGGGGCTGCAGTGGAGGGTTGGGGGGGCTGGGAGGGGAAGGTTGGGAGGGGGTGGGGGTGCAGTGGAGGGCTGGGCAGGGGGGCTGGGTAGTGGGGAGGGAGGGAGAGGGGCTGGGCAGGGGGGGCTGGGCATGGGGAGGGGCTGGGTAGGTGGGGAGGGGGAGGGGATGGGCAGTGGGGAGGGAGGGGGAGGGTTTGGGCAGTGGAGAGGGGCTGGGCAGGGGGGGCTGGCCAGTGGGGAGGGAGGGAGAGGGGTTGGGCAGGGGGGTTGGGCAGTGGGGAGGGGCTGGGCAGGGGGCTGTGCAGTGGGGAGGGAGGCGGAGGGGCTGGGCAGTGGGGAGGGAGGGGGAGGGGTTGGGCAGGGGGGCTGGGCAGTGGGGAGGGGTTGGGCAGGGGGGGCTGGGCAGTGGGTAGGGAGGGGGAGGGGCTGAGCAGGGGGGGCTGGGCAGTGGGGAGGGAGGGGGAGGGGCTGGGCAGTGGGGAAGGAGGGGGAGGGGCTGGGGGAGGAGCTGGACACGGTGTCAACTTATCCACCGTCGCTAAAGGTATGGTTTTACCACACCATTTTTTACATCATGACAAGTTTTCTTTTTACTCAACTGCATCCTCAAATATCCAATTTAACCCCAGAATCATATTTTCATAATATGATGCAGTAGGACTTCATTTGATCCCAGAAATGAATTTGCAGCTGATTTAGTTGATTACCATGGCGCATTAGAGGATCGACCACTCCTAGGACATCACCTTTCTTCAGCGCCTTCTGAAAAATCATCAATGGGGCACTGTCTTCCAGTTGAAGTTAAACACTTCTGGTTTCTATCATTAAACCTGACATTTCTAACTATTCATTGCAGCACAAATGCTCTGTTTCCTCTCTGTTTCCGGTCATAATTGGTATGTGGGATCCAGAGTGAATCAACATTCTAGAAGCTGAAAGTGTTCTTGAAGGGTGCACTGGAAACACAAAGCAAGTGCACGGGTGAGGTGGATATTAACAAAACCGCCCAGAGCAGCCACTTAAATCGAATCTTGACCGATGTGTTTCTCACCTCGCAATAGGTATGTTCTCGTAATATCATTGAAATAATCTCCTAGACAATTATCAGTATTTCCCTTGGCATAATACTTTTTCATAAGTTATTACGCACTTCATATTTTAAGATGAATATTGATTATTTTTTATTTATATATTGCAGGTGACTCACTTTTCACATGAAGAGATCAAGGGAATCCTGCACTTATAAGTTCCAGATCTCTACAACAGGTATGTTTTCCTAAAATTGTGGAATTAACCTCCCTACCATGCATAATTTTTCTTTTTCATTTACACACTATATGAATGCAGGTTATTGGTCATAAAATCATGGAGTTAACCTCCCTTTCATCCAACATATGAATGCAGGTGATATGTTTTCACTATTGACTCCACTGTATATTGATTTTTTTGGGTCATGTCTAAGAGTTTCTAGACATACTTTGATTGTTCTCATCCCAGCAAAGCGATGAACCGAAATATTGGTGAATGTGCATGGGATGATGGAATGAATGCCTTCGATTTACAAGCATGGAGAAGAAACTTAAGAGATTTGTATCATTTATGTCTCAGCGATGATTGATGAAGGTATTTTTTCCCAACTAACTCTTCAACAGGATAGGATGTATGGAAGTTTATATTGTTTACAACTCAAGTAGTAAATGATACAGTGATAATCACATTCTTCATGAGTTTGACTGGTATTTCTTCTGTTATAATCTGGTTTGTATTACAGTGAGTTGTATTACCTTAAATAAACATACCTTAAGGGAACATATTTAGTTGGACATCCGATTTTAGATTTGTTTTTCTATTATAATCTGTTCTGTAATACATTGAGTTGTAGTACCTTATCAAAATTTTTGGATGTTTTCTAACAGTTATAGTACCTTACCTGGTTGGGTCTGCATCCAAATAAAACATGTCATGCATCTACATATTTCATGCAGGGAGATTCAGGGGGAGGGGTGGGCAGTGGGGAGGGAGGGGGAGCGGCTGGGCAGGGGGGAGGGGGGCTGGGCAGGGAAAGGGCTGGGCAGGGGGGAGGGGGAGGGGGAGGGGGAGGGGGGTTGGGCAGGGGGGGAGGGGGAGGGCTGGGCAGGTGGAGTGCTGGGCAGGGGGGAGGTGGAGGGCTGGGCAGGGGGGAGGGGGAGGGGGAGGGCTGGGTAGGGTGAGGGCTGGGAAGGGGGGAGGGTGAGGGCTGGGCAGTGGGGAGTGATGGGGAGGGGTTGGGCAGTGGGGAGGGATGGGGAGGGGCTGGGCAGGGGAGAGGGGGAGGGGGCTGGGCAGGGAAAGGGCTGGGCAGGGGGGAGGGGGAGGGGGAGGGGGAGGGGGCTGGGTAGGGGGAGGGCTGTGCAGGGGGGAGGGGGAGGGGGAGGGGGAGGGATGGGGAGGGGGATGGATGGGGAGGGGGGAGGGGGAGGGCTGGGCAGGGGGGAGGGTGAGGGTTGGGTAGTGGGGAGGGATGGGGAGGGGCTTGGCAGTGGAAAGGATTAGTACAACAACAAGCATGGAGAAAGAGAGAACTAGAGATTTCCATATGTGGGATGGAAAGTTAGATTAAGGAGATCTATGAGGTATTCCTATTGGAGATTCATTTAGTTCATCATTAGATGAACATGGAGAAAAATTGATACACCTATGTTAGTGTAAATTCATTCTTTGATAGTGAAGAGTCGGACAACAAGAAGCATGGAGTTATTGAGTAGTTTTAGTGTCTGAGAGTAGTGTGTTATTTATTTTCATATCTAGAAAGATGGATGCTACTGCTTTCCAATTTCCCAATTGAGGCAGTTCATTTAGAAGGGCATTATAAGTCTTGATACATTGAGTAAACACGGTCATGACCATTTCATCATAACTTTTGGCAGCATTAACTGTATACCCACTGCATCTAGACACAAATCAAAATTCTTCCCACAATTAGTTTTAGATCCTCTATAAAAACCAAAATTTTGGTGAACGTCTGAATCTTCTATATTCAAATTCAACATATTATTAGCTATATTTTTCTTCACTTTTTTTTAGCAGTTTCTATATTCAAGTTAGTGCACTCCAAATTTCCTTAATCTGGATGGTCACTTGAGTTTGCTAAAAACATGGTCTTATTGTTATGATTTTAATTTTTTGACATAGCAGAAATTCCATTATATTTTTTCTTTTCATTTGGGATAGAGCCTCATTGATTTCCATGATCCTCGACCAAAAATGATCTTTTATTATTCATGCAAGTTCAGTATTGGATTTTATCGTACTTCATTCTTGTTAGCATTTGCAATAAAGGTTCATAATTAGTTGTTTTTATGTTCATGTAGTTATTATGAGGCAATACTTATGGTTACACAATCTTGGAAATGAGGCAATATAAATGGTTAGTATTGTGTTGGTCTATAATATCCTAGATTTAACATAGTCTTGTAGTAATCATTATTGATAATGTAAGTCAGTTTTGTTCTGGGAACTCCTGTGTGACATGATTTTTCCTACATTTTCTTTTGATTGTAACACTGATGGGAATATTGAATTTGGATTAGTAATAACCTTAGTAAAATAGAGAATGTCTTCTTTTTTTCATCATTTTAAGATATGCATCATTTTGGAATGCTAGAATTTTATCACTTTTTCTCCATCCAATATGGAATTTTTAATTTTCCCGCCACCATGATTGAAATCCATCTATTTTGTATTTTGGTTTATATTGTTTTTAAGTGCAGGATGGTAGGAATAGGTGCATGATAGTAGGAATCTAGAAGTTGCAGAGGTGCAGGAAGCTGCAGTTTCTGGGGTAAAATGTTTATACCCACGGTTTGGTAAACCGTGGGTAATTCTGTGCGGGTATGCTGGAAAACTCTATACCCACGGTTACCAAACCGTGGGTATAGATATATACCCATGGTTTGGTAAACCGTGGGTAGTCTGAGTTTTTCTTGTGCTATGCCCACGGTTTTATAGGAACTGTGGGTATAGAGCTATTACGACGCCACTCTAGCCCACGGTTCATGAAACCGTGGGTATAGCCTATACCCACGGATTCATGGGCTATACCCACGGTTCTAAACCGTGGGTATAGGTGATATTTCCAGTAGTGTTAAAATGCTTTCGTTTTAGTTATACATTGCCTTAAATGTTTATTCTTATTTATGAATGTTTTCGATATATTGTTATCCTTACTAGGAATCTGAGCTCACCCCTTTCAATGTTTTATTTTTTCCAGTATGTGAAGAAGTAATTTATGAATGACCTGTAGGGATAATATTTGGTGATTTGAGTGTGGGATATGGATACTATGTTGTTGTAGTTTTCATTTTTATGATGTAATGTAAGACTTATGAATATATCTAGTGTTTCCAAGGCTACTAAACTAATCGGTCTTTCAAGATTCAATCTTTCTTGTGATCATGGAAATGTTATGTAATAGTGCACCAAATCTAGGTAACTGGGGTCAGGGCGTTATAGTTGGTATTATAGGAAGTTTAGTACAATCCTTGGAATCTAGATTTAGATAAACTCGGAATAGAGCACATAGCTCTGCGATAGACTTTGAGGATTAGTATAGTATAACTTCCTCGAATTTTGGTATTTTAGAGATTTTGTGTGTTTTCTGAGGAATACATCTATGTCTGGATACGAGCAGGTAGAGGCGGATATGGTATAGAGGTACCTAGGGGTAAAACCTGAAAACACCGCTTCGATCTAGACTCAAACGGGAACTGGTGCACGACAACGGGCCTTGCTGCACTCTTGGTTACAACACTCCCGGGGGGATATGCTTAGGATTATTCTCATTTTCCTTACAAAGCATTATGAAGGGTTTATGAGTATATACTTCCTCAAAGAATAACATTTTTTTATTATGGATTATATCCATAAACTGTTGAATCTATGTTAAGTGTTTTTCAAGTTTGGAATTATGTATTTCTATTCATAAACCAATATAGTTTATGAAATTGTTTAGAAATGGAACCTAGTGGAAGGAATGGAAACTGTATCAATGCACACACTCCATTTAGGGATTTCCCTCATGCTCAAGATCATTATAGTGGATCTAGTGATGTTACTAGTGCTGAACAGCTAATAACCATACTGGGACAACTCAGTCAGGTTATGAATAATAACCTTACCCGTATGGAGAACCCTGGTCCACAACGTGGAGGATCAATGTTAGATCGCTTCATGAGGACACTACCACCAACATTCAATGGGAGTACAAATCCCTTTGTAGCTGAGCAATGGATAAATTCTTTAGAGAAAATATTCCATGCCTTGGGAAGTAGTGAAAGGGAAAAAATGATCATGGCAGTTTACCGCTCACTGAAGATGCTGATCAATGGTGTTCATTGATACAATCCACGAGGGAAGATGGTGAAGTATCAGATATATAATGGAGGGAGTTCAAAGAGATGTTCTTAGAAAAATACTTTCATCGGGACCATTGAGCAGATATGGAAAGGAAATTTCTGAGTCTAAGGCAGAAAGTGAATGAGAATGTTAAAAAGTATGAGGCTAACTTTACAAGTTTAGCGAGGTATGTTGCAGATTATATACGTAACCGAAGAAGTAAGATTGATCATTTCATTGATGGGTTAAAACCATTTCTCCATCAAGAATTAGTCTCACAAACCTTCTTGTCATATGAAGATAATGCCTCGTGTGCTATCAAGACAGAAAATGAATTCCTTAAGTCTTATGACTTTAAAGCAAAGCATGATAATAAGATATCTACTGATCAATCTGGAAATGGAAATAAGGGGAAGAAGGGAATAGTTGAAAATCCATCCTTCAGTAAATGTGGGAAGAAACACCCTGGTACATTCCTAAAAGGAATGGGAGTCTATTACAAGTGTGGTGAAAAAGGCCACCAAGCTCATGATTTCAAGGGAAAGAGAGTTGTTATCAACGTGGAATGCTATAATTGTAGAGAGATGGGACATTATGCAAATGAATGTCGTAAGCATCAGGGGAAATTTCCTCAGAAAAGGCCAAGGGATCAAGGCCAATCTTATGGTATCACTACTGCTAATTTAGAAGCTCTGAAAGACGTGATGGCATGTAATTTAATGGTTTCCTACGTTTTAGAAAATGGTTTATTTGATTCTGGACCATTGCATTGTTTCATATCTTCCCAGTTTTCTATGAAAATTAGATATTTCCAATTTGATTTAACAAGAGAGTTGTCAGTCAAAACCCCTAATGGAAGTATCATTGCTACAATGTTTTGTGGAACCATTCCCATTAGGGTATATAAATTTTCTTTATCTACTGATCTCATCGTCATACCCATGACTGAATTTGATATAATCCTCAGTATGGATTGGCTTTTAGACCATGATTCGATGATTTATTGTAAGAAGAATGAGGTTATAATTTTTGATAATGATGATAAGGAAATCCTTATCTTTAGAGCAAAATCATCACCACCTAATTATTATCTAGATACACCCCTTGTAGCTCAACTAAATTCAATTATTGGGGAGGAAGAGAATGAAATAACTGTGGGTGAGGAAAGGAATAGTCAAATAGAGGATGTACCTATTGTGAAAGAATATGTAGATGTGTTTCCGGAAGATTTACCTGGACATCCTCCAGAACGAGAAGTTGAGTTTTCCATTGATTTAATTCATGGATCAAGGCCTATATTGGAGACCCCTTAAAGAATGTCCATAGTGGAATTAGTTGAACTAACGATACATCTAGAGGAATTGAGTAATAAGGGATTTATTTTCCCTAGTGTTTCTCCATAGGGAGCCCCTGTTGTTTTTTTAAAAAGAAAGATGGATCTATGAGGTTATAAATCGACTACACGGAGATCAATGCTATGACAATAAAGAACAAGTATCACCTACCTCACATTGATTATTTATTGGACCAACTGAATGGAGCTCAATACTTTTCAAAGATTGACCTTCGATCAGTATACCATCAGTTGTGTGTGAAGAAGGAAGACATTCCGAATACAACATTTCGAACAAGGTATGGGAATTATGAGTTTACAGTAATGCCTTTTGGGATGACTAATGCACCCTTTGTATTCATGGATCTAATGAATAGAATTTTGAGGGAATATCTTGATGACTTTGTAGTGGTATTTATTGATGATATCTTGGTATACTCCAAAAGCTACAAAGATCATGAAAATCACTAGCGCATTATATTGAAGACTCTGAGAAGACATAAATTATATGGGATGTTTAGAAAGTGTGAAATCTTTCTTCAAGAGATTTCTTTTCTTGGCCATGTTTTCTCTAAGGATGGAATCTCTGTTGATCTATCTAAGACCAAGGCAATCCAAGAATGGCCAGCACCAATGAGTATAACCGAGGTACATAGTTTTATTTGTTTAGCAGGTTATTATCGACGTTTTTTCCAGAATTTTGCCCGTTTGGATGACCCATTAACAAAGCTCACACGTAAAGGGATTAAATTTTTCTTGACAAAAGAGTGTGAATAATGTTTTGAAGAACTAAAGAAAAGATTATTCAATTCTCCTATATTGACTCTACCACCGGGGAATGATAGGTTCGTTATTTATAGTGATGCATTAATTAAAGGACATGGTTGTGTCCTTATGCAGAATGATAGAGTTATTGCTTATGCACCACAATAGCTGAAAATTCATGAGAATAACTATACTACTCATGATCTTGAGTTAGCTGCTGTAATCATTGCTTTGAAGATATGGATACATTATCTCTATGGTGAGAAATGTGAGATTTGTACCGATCACAAGAGTTTAAAGTATATTTTCTCACAGAAATAACTCAACATGAGGCAAAGGAGATGGATTGAGCTACTAAAGGATTATGATTGCACGATACACTACCACCTAGGGAAGGCAAATAAGGTGGTATATGCTTTGAGAAGAAAGGATCATGGAGTTTTGAACGTGATGAGAATTGAAATGGATCATATTTTCATGGATCTAGTGAAGATGGATATGGGAATCACCATGAAAGGTGAAACATCAATGCTTTTTCAAATGGTTGCCAAACAATAATTACTAGAAAGGATAAAGAGTTCTCAGACCGGTGATGAAGAGTTACAAAGGAAGATTAAAGGTGTGAATTATGGGAAATTGAGTGACTTTGTGTGTGAAGATAGAATTTTGAGGTTTGGGAAGAAACTTTGTGTTCCCGATATACCTAATCTAAAAAGAGAATTGTTGGATAATGCTCATAGTTCCAATTTCTCTATACACCCTAGGAGCACCAAAATGTATAGATATTTGGTGGGACAACCTGAAGAGGGATATTTCTGATTTTTTGTTAAGATGTATGGTTTTGTCAATAAGTAAAAGCTGGAATGCAACAACCTGGTGGAGTATTGCAACCTCTTCCCATACCTGAGCGGAAATTGGATAATATCATGATGGAATTTCTCATGGTACTACCAAAGACGTCTAGAAAGAATGATGAAATATGGGTCATTGTTGATCTTCTTACCAAGTCAACACATTTACTTGTTATAAGGGAGGATTTACCACTTGAACGTCTAGAAAGGCTATATATTAATGAAGTTGTGAGACATCATGGAGTACCCCTATCGATTGTCTTGGATTGTGATCCCCGTTTTCCATCAAGATTCTGGTAAAGTCTTCAGAAGGCCTTGGATACTGATCGTCATTTGAGCACTGCTTACCAACCTCAAACAGATGGAAAATCAGAACGAACTATTCAATCCTTAGAAGACATATTGAGATCATGCCCACTTGACTTTTAGGGTATGTGGGATCAATATTTACCACTGATATAATTTTCCAATAACAATAGTTTCCATTAAAATATTTGGATGGCACCATATGACGTGTTGTATGGAAAGAGATGTTGCACAAAAACCTGTTGGGATGATGTTGGTGAAAGAAAACTTGATGTCCCGGAACTAGTGGAGGAAATGATAGAAAAGGTAATGGTAATCCCAAACCACATCAAAGCATCTCACAGTAGGCAGAAGATCTATGCCGATAATCGAAGGAAGGATTTGTAATTTCATGTAGGAAATCATGTTTTACTGAAGGTATCTCCATGGAATGGAGTCATACGTTTCGGTAAGAAAGGTAAATTGAGTCCCAAGTACATCAGACCTTTCGAAATTCTAGAAAGAATTGGGGTTGTAACATACCATTTGGCAATGCTTCCAGATCTCTCCAAAGTTCACGATGTGTTCCACGTATCACTGTTGAGAAAATACATGCCTGACCCAACGCATGTACTCACCAATGAGGAATTAGAACTGGAACCCAATCTGTCTTATTGTGAAGAGCCTATCAGGATTCTTAATACAAGAGAACAAGTTCTGAGAAACTGGACGACTCGTATGGTAAACGTTCTATGGAGAAACCATAAAATGGAAGAGGCAATGTGGGAACCAGAGGAAATTATGATGAAGAATCACTTGAGTCTTTTTATACAGTAATATTCTAGAAATTTTTAGGATGAAATTATTTGGAGGGGAGAATGTAACACCCCAAGATTCCAGAGTACGCTTCTCTTTGAATAATACAGTAGCGTGTGTTGTACGCAACTTCGAGTTCTAACACACACCAAAACCAATCAAACAAGCCATTATGAATAGTAATACATACTTTTTGAAATTTTATAAATTTTATCTATCAAAATGGACTTTATTTTTGGATTCATAATATTGAAATTATCCTTGGGTGAATTTTTGGTATTTTTCTGAAAACTTTGAATTTTTAATGAATAGTGAAAAAAAACTGAGTTATAGTTTAAAATCAAATTTGTATTTAAATAATTATTTATTTTATTTAAATTTAATTAAGTTCAAAATAGATACATAATACCAGTATAATTTCAATGTAATTCATTCGAGTGACTTTAGAATAATTTTAAATATATTAAAATTTTATTGAACTTTTCACCGACTTTTACCCATCTCCTAAGAGAATTTTCAAATTTACATAAAACTTAATTTTACAGCTTTTGTGGGTGGAATTTTGAAAATCCAAGAGACACGGTTAATATGAAGGAGTAAAACGTGGCTCAATAAAATAAAAATAGTTTTTGGTGAATACTAACTTTTTACTTTTATTTACCATGGTAAAAAGTAAATAGGGTAATTAAGGGTAAAAATGATATTAATATTACCATAACACAAGTCCAAATTCTATTGGACAAGTCTGTCTCGTCCAAAAAAACCTTAGGAATAAAATATTATCATTTAGGTCCTCTTGGATTAGATTAGGACATTTATTATTATTTAATTCAAAGAAGAGTTAAAAGATATAAAATCAATGTTTGATTACTAAAACATTTTTAATATAGGGTAATACATAAGATAAATTCGATTATAAATATTCATTAGAAATCTGAAACTATTTCCTACATAATTATATTTTATTTATAATTTTTACATATTAAATAATTTAATTTATGTGTGACACAAAGATGATGCAGTAATTACCTTATTAGTGAAATATTAAAATAATTGATATTATAAATACCCAGATAAATATAATTTGAGACTTTTAATGAATTACACGAATTTCATAGGTTAATATGACATGATAGAGTTGTTGAAATGAATTATTTTTGAAGTAATAATGCTTTTATGAATTTACCAAAAAAATACCCAATAGTGTCAAAATTGACATAAAAGAGTTTTTAGAACAAATATTATATTATTATTTGATATTTAATTCCTAAAAATCAATGGTTCGGCCAAAGGACTTATATCATGATTTTTTTATCATTAATGGACCACTTTGGGGTCACTTAGATGTATATAGTATGTTTATTAACTATATAATATAAAAATACAAAGTGACATGGTAAGTGTCAAACTAATTAACTAAGAGTTAAAAATAAAGAATAAGGTTAATAATGTGACCCAAACCGGTCTAAAATATATTGGTTGAGTTTTCTGTGACCTATCCCCACCATAAACATTAAATAATCTACTTTTGAGCCTTTATAAATCGAATATGGATTTATTATAAAATAATATTTCTAGATTTTCCAAAGGAGCCCCTCACCCCTCTTATAAAAGGGAACTCCCCCTTCTCATTAATTCACACCTTCAAAGCCATTTGGATCAGACAAAATCTACCCAAATATCTTCCCAACTTTCCTCACTTCAACTTAGAGGCCTTAGTTTGATCAGAAAACCAATCTATGGAGCCGTTTTGATCAATTCAAAATGAAGAACCTGAAGAAGAGGTAACGTCTTAACCACCCTCTTTAAAGTTCCTTTCTTCTTCAACTTCTTCTATTCTTGTTATTTATATTCTAAAATAATAAATCCAGTATCTTCTATATATTGTGATGTTATTATAATTATGGAACAAACAAATTCATTATTCTATCTATCCCTTGAATGACATGTCACCATACGTGCGTACGTACGGCCTACCGTCTCCACGTTGTGGTGTAATTGTTATTCAATGTATTATTATTTATATGGGTGTAATAATAATGTATTATTCATGTAAATAATATATATAACATAATAATGATTCAGTATATATGATATAACAACCAATTATATATTATTTTAATATTAAAATAATGATATTGTCGCTCGTGCGTACGTATGGATTACTGTCTCCACGAACGCGATGAGATTCGTTCCCCATCATATCCATTCAAGAATAAATTTTATTGGATGATTAAAAATAATATTTATGTACTTGATATCATTCTGGATATGAATAAGATACAACCTATCTATAACAAACATGGATTATGTAACAAAACAGACAAAGGAAAATGAATCCATTAACACCTGAAACGACGATAATACTAAGATGTTATTAACAAATCAATATTAAAAGATTATATATGATATCATATTTATGTATATGATTCTTGTATAATTTAATAAAAAATATTTCACCATTATACATGAGTTTAACCAACCCTCGACCAAGGAAATGTACAAGGTAAGGGTTTATTTCACAATCTCTTCATTATTCGAGGTTGTTTATACGTAATTTTCTATTGGGACCTCTTTGTCATCCACATCCATGTTTCTTAAAAATGTATTTAAAAACATTCTTAATATTTTACAGAATATGGGTTAAAGTCATTTATACCTTTGTTTGACTTTTTATAATAAGTTTATAAAGGAATCCTTTCGTCACTTTCCAAATAAGGTCCTTTTTAAACTTTTTGATAGAATTAAGGTAAGAATGTTTTTTAACTTATACGGAGGATGCGGCCATTTTACGCCGTTATAAATCATCAAAGATTCCCTTGCGACCTTATAAGAATATTTTCAAAGTAAATGTTTTATTTTATAATTATGAGACTTTTAAATGATTTAAAAAAAGAGTTATTTCTCTCAAATAGTTTTGATTTCATCTATGTCAACATCCTTTGATGGATTTTAAGATTATTTGAAGTTGATTTATTATGATACAAAACTTCCAAATTGTATTGAATTATTTGTGATATTTTTGACTGTGGATGTATTGTTTTTATACAATTCATGGTTTATTGAGAAAGTATTGACATTTGGTATTCTAGTTGTAATACAAATGTTTATGTTATGTTTAAACCTGTTCATATAAGGAATGAATTTGACCGAATAAGTGATGGGTGGAGCCCGATATAGCTCCTCGATGCATTGGTAGGTATCATGAGACAAACTAGTGTCTTGGCACGAGGCCTTGACAAAATATTATTTGTAGTCTTGGAATGATGCCTTGACTATGTGGTTATGATAGTCTGGCATTATGAATTCCATCATTATGAAACTGGCTATTGAAATTTCATGTGATTATTAGATTAGTGGAATATCCATGTGAATTAGTAAATGTCATTATTTCATTTTATCTTTTCTATATTATGCTGAAGTTCAAGTTTAAAAGGATTTCGTTTTAGTTATACAATACCTTAAATGTTTATGCTTATTTATGAATGTTTCCGCTATATTGTTATCCTTACTGGGATTCTGTGCTCACCCCATTCAATGTTTTATTTTTTCCAGGATGTGAAGAAGTAATTTATGAATGACTTGCATGGATAGTATGTGGGGATATGAGTGTGGACTATGGAGACTATGTTGTTGTATTTTTCATTTTTATGATGTAATGTAAGACTTATGAATATATCTACTGTTTCCAAGGCTACTAAACTAATCAGTCTTTCGATATTTGATCTTTCTTGTGATCATGCCAATGTTATGTAATAATGCACCGACTCTGGGTAACTGGGGTCGGGGCTTTTCAATAATAGTTTCCTTAAAAATATTCTAAATGATCATTCAGAATTATTTTACATCTAAGATGAAACCCATTATTTTTACCTGTGCCTTACTGAGCATATGATAAAAGTATACCCTCTATATTATTTGTTTGAATGGGTTATGTTTTCATGGATTTATTTTTATGAAACCCATTTATATTTCACATGTTATACCATACCAAAAATCTTATGAAACCCAACTGTTTTCATGGGATATTCTCTGATAAAATGATTATAAAACTTTTATTTATTCCTCTAGTTTTGATATGATGAAATTTTTATGGTACACATTTCATTTCATGGGTTATGATATGATGAGTTTTTATTATATTGTGGAACATATAAATATGGTTTTCATTATTTTATGGGTGAGACATATATATCCCGCTATTGAATTGGGTAAGGATAAATTCTCTATGAGAGTAGAGGGTTCAGAGGTGGTCATCCCAAACTCAAGAAGAAGGGTACATAAGTGGTCAGCCCAAGCATGAGAATAAGGGTACATGGGTGATTAGGATAATTTCAAAGCATTTACATGAGTGTTTATCCTAGTCCTAACATGTTATAAAATTATTTGTGGGTATCCTTGTCATTATTATTTTCCATGATTATGTGTATACCACAAATCTATGTTTTATTCCAATGTTATGGTCTCATGGATCCTGTTCTTCATTACTTTATGATTCATGTCTTATAAAATACCAATATTTATGTCGTGACATATGACTATAATCATTGATATGTCGGGTATCGTTTTCAAATGTCATGCCCATGTCCTCATACCTATAAGTTCATGTTATGCTTTTGTATCTCGCTTCTTTACACTTACTATGCTTATGAGATCACCCTTTATGATGTTTCATTTCCCAAGGTTATAGAAAAATATTTTATGTTGGGTATATTTGTGAAGGGTACCAAAGGGGGAGATATTGAAGATAAATGATGAATATATTTCAAAATATTAGAATATTATATTTTTATGTTTCCAAATTCACTAAACTATTATGGTCCTCAATCATGTGTTTGTATATTGTAAAGAATATTCATAAAAATTATATAATATATATGTATGAGAAGCCTGGTTTTCTATAGGATTCACGTTCCTTTAATTTTAATTTTATCATATTAGAATAAACACAAAATAAAAAGGTAAAAAATGAATAATAATACATAAAAACACTGAAATTTTAATTACCTTACAAATATTAAAAGATTCGTGCTCGGGATTATTATAAAGAACACCCCCACCAAATTGATCACAAAGTTGTTTAGAAATAAATGATGTATGTGTGGATGAATACGGATGATGAATTATTTCAAATTAGAATCACTCTTACCCATGGTTTTGAGAGGATTTCCAATGATCCATAGACATATTTTATTAATAAATTTGGATTGTTGGATCAAAGAAAATATAATGGTCTATAGGTTGGTGAGATTTTCGTGATATTTTTTTCAAACCTATTGATTCAACTGGTTAGATTCCAAAAATTTATTCAATTGATTTGAAATTCAGTTGAGTGGTGGGCCTTCAAGATATCTATCAGATGGGTATAGAATTAGTAATATCGGAGTTCTGATGCACGTGTTATTTCCCAAATATAGAATGTTGGTCCAATCAATCTTTTCCATAATTTCTTCATATTGTGGGCCTATTTTGCAATTATAAATGGATGGTTTGGGATCCTTGGTCATGTAGTGAAATATACAAAAAATATTTTTTCATTTTTTCATTCAAATATATCCCAATTGGATTCATGAATTATCCATAGAAAATATTTATGAACATATGTGTTCTTGGGCTCTTACATAGTTTTTCCTATATTTATTGAATTCCATCATAGGCTCTTCGAATCACCTCATTCTACAAAATAATAACTAAAACATGTAAAATTAACCATTTTAATTGTGGTAATCACTAATTAATTAATTATAACAAATTTGGAGTGAAATATTTTATTATATTTTTAATTTATAATAAAAAATAACTTTAACACAGTGGTATAAGGGTTTGAATGATTAGTGAATTGTTAAACAATCACACCCACACACCAAAACATTTTCACTCCAAGAAAAATCCACATTTCCCAAAAAATGATGCTTGGATATATTCCCAACATCAGGAATATATAACATTAAATTAAATTTTATTTCATTATAGAAATGTGATCAAGGAATTAAAAAGTAAACCATTTCACTAATTCTCTATGTGCTTGTGTGTGTGGAAACCATTTTATTTTATTCTTTCTCCTTTTTATCTATTTAATATATGTTATTTTAAAAAATTATGCTTACCTGATTCTTTCAACTAAACCTTATCTAAAACCTTTATAATAAAATTTCAAGATATACTCATTTAAGCATTCCCTAAATTCAAACCATACTATCTTGACCTAAATATCCTCATATGTTGAATATTTAATCACTCTAGTCATTATGTATTTTACTGTTTTTGTTTATGTTTTTTTTATATTTTAGGTCGTACAAGTGTTGGATAATATTTACACATGCATTGGTAAATATGGTATTAATATGAAAAAAATATAATAAATAGTTAATGTATGGAAAAATCATTTTATAAAGCTAAACAATATTAACCTAACTTATATTTACCTTATACTAAGTAATAAAAAATCATACATCATGGTTGAGTGAAAAGATGTGTGGAGATATTGGGTGACATAAATTTTTCATAAAAGTATCACACTTATGGTATCAATCATATCAAAAGTTTCATATAGATACAATAATTTATATCCTCTAAAAATGACCATTTTAATATAAATCACAACCCGGTGATAAATTCATGTTAAAATTTACATTACATAACTGATAAAATTTTTTAGTAAGTGTAAAAAACATGGAAGGTGGAATTTAAAAATTAATTTTTAGTAATTTATATGATTAATTGAGCATAAAAATGATAATTTTGGATCAAATGTGAAAAAAACGAATAAAAGAGGGGTAAAAATACTATACATCAAGTGAAATAGTGGAAAATATTGAAAGGTGAAGAAAATACAAATGAAATAAAAAAGGATAGGAATTGTAAATATGATATGCGATAATAAAAAGAAAAAATTAATAAATAAAATAAAAAAATCCTAATTAAACAATAAATTCACCTCCCCCTACCCGCAAACACATAGAGTGTAGAGTGTCCTCACCGTAATAAAAGAGAATGTGGGAAGAAATGATAAAACATGGTATGTTTCACTAGTACGCTACTTTATAAAGGTTTATTTACCATACTAGATACTTAGAAATTCCTCATTGAAGTGTTTAAGTATTTTATTCATTGATTGTAATCCTTAGACCACCATGCTCATTAGAAACCTATATTTCACCAAAAGGGTAAGAATTAGTCATATTGTAAGGATCAAGATGTCAAGAACAAAGCATAACAAGGAGGATATTTATCCTATAATTGTGAATGATAACCTTCTCACCAATATTAAACATACAATGATGATTCAACTCATCATGGATAGAATTTTTATTCTCTTAATAGATTCATGAGTTCTCAATGCATCACTTAGAATTTCTTCCAACTCCTAAATCTACAACTTCATGTGCTCACTTTCATATTGAGTTTTCATATTACATTGTGTAATATACCGATATGCATACTACTCTACCTCCATCGGGAAATAACAAGACATTATAAAAATAATCGTATATGGTGTCATTCAGATTGGGGTTTAAAATTCTATACAGTATTCCCATAGGAAATAATCAAAGTTAAAACTCTAATCCTTCATATTAGGTTATTTTGTTTTTTCTATGATTTTTTTAAACAACTGATTTTATATTTCTTCTTGTGCATTAGTTTGGGGTTGATAATTAGTTGGTAATTTATGAACTATCCCATACTGATATAGATTTTTTTATTTTTTCAATTAGAAAAATGTGAACCCTGGTCACTAGTGATGAATCCTGGAAATCTAAACCTTCTAAAAATATGAGATTCCAAAAAAATAAAAACCACTTGAGATTCATCATACCTAATATCCCTTTCCTACAACCATTTAGAGACATAGTTACAACCAATAATATGTAAATTAATTCAAAATAATATGATAAAGGCCCCATTAATTCAATTCCTCATGCATCAATTATCTCACAAAATAATATGGGTTACTGGGGAATTTCATTCCTTATGGAGAAATACCCTATGAATTGACATTTTGTTCATGACTTACAAAATTGATGAGAATATCTGTACAATTTTGGGAAAACAATGTTTTATGTCAAGGAGATTTCGAGCTATATGTTGATAGATAATGTTTCCCACATAAAGACAAAGTGTGGTGGAATCTAAATTTATAGGTGAATTCATGGTTAGGGACACATCCATGAAAACCTCATCATTAAAAATTCTCCAGAATTATGTGTTATCTCAAATGTACAATCATTAATGATTCTTATATCCCTGGTATTTTAAAGTGCTAAAATTAGTGGTAATCATGGATGATACTAGAAAATTAAATCTATCTATATACCAAAGGTTAAGTTCTACAATATCACTTGGTGCTCATGAGGAAATAATTGTCCAATGGTGCGGGATGCTCCATCTAGGAGGACTAATGGTTAGGTAATTCTAATAATGTGGCTAGCTACAAAATTAATCACTCCTTTATTATCTCAAATATCTAGGTAAAACTCATAGAGGAGAAGTATCCATTGTATGAGGTGGGGATTAACTTTGGGTTTCTTTAGGAGAATCCAAAGATATCCTTGACCAGAAAACACAATTATTTTTTACCAAATAAGTTAATAATGGATTTTTTCCATGGAAAAAGCAATATAATGATGTTTTTAGTGGTTGTGTAGTTTCCAGGTGGTAGGGTCTAGGGTATGTGAGGCATACACAATGACATGAGGATCCCTCTCAACCCTTTGTGATAAAACTGCCCCAACTTCAATGTTAAAGGAATCAAATATAATTTTTAAGGGTATATACCACCTTAGTGGTTAGATGATGGGAGGTGATATAAGATTTTTTTAATAATTTAAATTCAACCTCAAAATTTCCATAAAAAACTCATTTTCCTTTCGAAACAACCAAGATATGATAAGAAACATCTTACTAAATAATTTAATTAATTGGTGGTAAAAACAAGCATAACCAAAGAAAGATCATAGCTCATGCCCTAATTTTTGAAATGGAAGGGAGGGAAATATTTCAAATTTTTACTTATAAACAAGAATTTACTTAATTAAAATTACATGACAAAGAACTATCCACCACTCAACCATGAAATAGAATTTCTAATAATTTATTACGAAATCATTTTCAATGCAATGATGATGGATAGAATCTAGGTGTGGAAACTTTTCATCAAAGGAAGATCCAAAACTATAAAATCATCTAAAAAAACGTGCATACAATTATCAATGAATGTCAAAAATATACACAACGTAAAATGTTGAATAGTACCAGGAGATTTTCAGATACCTAATGACATTCTATTATATGAAAATGTACCAAATAGAAAGGTAAATTTTGTTTTTTCATAGTTCTCATGGGATATATTAATTTGAAAATATCTAAATAGATATCAAGGAAACAATAAAGGTTCTTACCATCCAATGTTTCAAACACTTGTCCAATGAAAGTTTGAGGAAAGTTTTCTTTTAGTGTGGATTGATTTATTTGATGGTAGTAAATATAGACTCTGCAACTGTTTTTCAAACATGTTGGACCAGTTCATTCCTTTCATTTGACACAACCATTATTCAAGTTTTTTTGGAACAATTTTCACTCGGCTATCCCATTAACTATTATATATCATATAAATAATCCTAGTAGTAAGTAATTTACTAAATTACAATTTTAAAACTTTTAGTTGTGTGGTTTATAACTAGCATTGATTTTTCCTTTAATTTTTACCCTTATCATCTAATTGTATATGGAATACGCAATTAGATGAGATAATCCTAGGAATATCCTTCAAAGTCCATCCTATATCCTTTTCACACTAACTCATAAGGTTAGGTTGTTTTAATTATTGCTTAGGAGAGTTGTTTTAGGAAATAATAATGGCAATTTGATCAATTCCCTAAAAATTGGAATATTTTAAATTAGATAAAAGTGGTCTTAATTCTAAAACTGGTGTTTTTGGTTTGTGGGAGGGGATTTAAGAGGATTGAGGTCCATGAAACTGTCTATATGCTCATTTTTATTTTATATCAAAAGATACAAATTATAAATGATATTTTTAGAAACATTGACGGTCATGGGTACCTCATAATGAAAAAACTAATAAATTAATGAAAAAAGTACATTTTTACAAACCCACACAACAATCAGAACATGAATCAAAACTCAAATAATCCAAAATTGAAGAAGAGGAAAATGAATCAGAGTTGGGATTGATGAGGTAATGTTGTGTGTTTTTGTATTTAGAGATCACTTACATATAATAGATAGGAATATTGCAGTTCTATTTACTGGGGTGTTTCACATCATCAAAGATACTGAAACTAACCTTTTATCCACTAAAATAAATGGAAAGTGTACCATTATAAATGTTGATGACTGTATTTTATGTTTAAAGGAATGATTTCCCACGTATGGTAAGAATATGTCCTTGGGTGTGGGTTTCAACCATCACAATAATGTATAAGTATGTAAGGAATATGATATTATTCACTATTATGAGGATGTCCTCGATCACTACAAATAAGTTCATTATTGTCAAATTTGAATGTTTCACAGTGATTGTTATTAGTTAAAGCTATCCAAATTTAAGGGAAGTTAACAATGAGTGAGGCATCACATTAATTAATAAACCTATGTAAATCCCCTATATTTTATGGTATGTGGCTTTTTAAATTATACATCTTTGATAGCTTAAGTTTTGTGCAACACCAAACATAAATGAACCATGTTATACTATGAAATATTAACATAACCATTGGAATAGTGATGTAACCATAATAAATTTTAATCTAGACCATAGAATAATAACCTAACCTATGAAATCATAGATAAAATTTAGTTATGTCATAAATGAAACGATGATATAATTATATCATGGAATAAGTAAATAAATTTTTTAAAAATGAAAAATTAAGTGTTGATATTTTTGTGAAGCGCAAATGTTAATTTTTAATTTTATAATTAAAATAATGATTTAAAAAAACTATTTTCATAAAATAGATTCAAAAATTAATATTTTTATCAATATAATTATAAAATAAGTTTTTTTGAGTCGATAATTAATTTTTCAATGTGTTGTAAATTCATTCTTCATATTAAAATTAGTATTGTTCGAATAACAAATAATTTAATTTCAAAATTAAAATTTTAATTTGTAGAAAATTAGTTTTATAAAATAGACTCTATTTTTTGAATATAAACATCAAAAAATTGTTAGGGTGGTGTTTTGGGATTTTTCTAAAATTGTTGAATTTTTTTGAATAGTTAAATATGATAATTTATGGAATTTATCATTATAAGTAAATAAATGGATTTTTTAGTCATGTTTGAGTTTTGGATGATATAAGTAGCCATTATCTCGAACTGAAATTCTCTAGTTAAGAATCAATAATGTTTATAGTCTTGATCCAAAATAATAAAATAATGAACAAAATAATCAAAAAACACTCCTCTCACCCACACTAAATACTACCCCTCATCACATATACTCCTCACACCATATAATATTTGGATCTTGCTTTTATCTTTTATCAATTACAATATAAAACCTTTTCCCCACATTTTGGTCCTTTTCTTCTCACCATAAGACCAACCCCACGTCCTTTAAAAAGGTTCTCAAAGAGACACCATGCAAGAGGTAAAATCCTCTTTCATTTTCTTTTAATTTATTTTATCTTATTTTATTTTCTTATCCTCTACTTACCTCCTCTATCCAGACATGAATGATAAATTCAATATATTATATATACTTCAATTATATTATATCCCTTATCAAACACCCTCTCCTCTCTCATTTATTATAGAAATTAAAACATCATCCGTTATGTTTCGATTTACCGACATTATGGACGATGCGTTTTCATTTTAAATTATCGCCTTCATGGATGGTCATAAAACCATTATTATGGTTAAATCATACTTTATGATAAATATTATAATTTTTAAAATACTATTATCCAATATATAATAATGACATTATATAAAATTATATAAGCATGTGATGGTTATAAAAACAACAAAAATAAATTAAATCATTTTGCATTAACATTTTATCTAATGAATCATCATAATAAAATATAAAAAATGATAAATAAGATCATTTAAAATTACTTAATTTAATTAATGAAATATAATTTCAATTCTGGGTAACTATTTACATTTTACATAAACCTTCATACCTACACACAAGCAAACCATTCATGAAAAACCATGAAAATAAATTCTCCCAAAATGGAGAAATTGAATCTTATATATCATAAAAAGGCTATACATGAACTCAAGAAATTTATTATAAATAAAAAAAATTAATAGGTTATGAACTATGTAATTAATTAATCTAATTTTTTTATCAAGGATGTTAAGCACATGTACCAAACACTTTCAGACAAATGGAAACAAATTCTCCCCGAACCTCCATTTTACATTATGGTTTTGTTTTCCCTCAATTTACCCAAATATAATTCGTAATCATTATTATTTATTGGTTTTATATTATATGATTATTTTCTAAAAGAATTCCTAGCTCAATTATTATTTCTTTTATGTGGAAATACATGTTTTTGAGGTACCCCTTTCAATTCCTCCTGATAAGAAATACCAGTTAAAGGGAATGTCTAACTTTCTTACCCATTTTCATGTACAAACCATAATATATTTTAAAACAACAATATTTTCAAAAAATCACTCTTTTTTCATTAAAAACTACCTTAGTTCGTTTCTGGTGTTATGAAAACTATTATTCATTCTTCCACTTTGAAGCTTCTTTTATATATTCCCTTTAGCCGCAGTAAAGTAGATCAGTTATAAAGTTTATCGAACACTCATTTTACATGTTTTCACTTTATTTGGACATAAATTATCATGGTATATGCCTATTTACATTATTAATTTACATTTATGATTTGAATTCATTTTCTCATTGACACCATTATGATACGCCGGGTTTTTTCTGCCTTGTGACGTGATTATGATACCCATTTCTTTCCATGGGTATCCCTTGTGTTAATTTATTATACTTAATTAAATTTTATTTATCATGATACCATCATCCATATTTTATTGAATGGTTTGAAATCATTTTTACTACTGATGTAATATCTTAATACCATTCACCAGAATACTCTTGATCATTTATAAATATGTTTACTGGTTGGGTAAATTATTTACATTTCATATACTAGAATCAACATGGATAGATATATTGATTATGTTTCACCCCTTTCATATATGTAATTAATATGACCTAGTACGTTTTAGGTAGGACCCACTATATCCCCTTCATTCATTGGAAATGAGATAATCTAGACTGGGTTTTGGACGAGGCCATACCCATTTATGTATACTTACTAGCCAAGACCTTGATGGAATGATTATTATGTCAATCGTTATGTATTACCTCATTATTTTAATATTTACTGGAAATCCATGTGATTATTCACTAGTATAATATCCATAGTTAAGTATCATTCTCATGTTATTATTAATATGGTATTATTTGATCACCTTTTATCTATTCCATATTTTGCCCAACTTGATGTTTAAATAGAATGTATTGTTTGTTATTGATGTTTACTTATTGTTTATGTTTATTTATTATAGATTACACTATTTTTTTACCCCTACTGATCATATGATCTCACCCCTTTTATGTTTTATTTTTCCCCGAATGCCAAGATATATATTATGATTGACATGTAGGGATAATCTATGAGAATAAGTGTTTTTTAAAATGGATTAATTTGTTTTATTTAATTTCAATTTTTAATTTAAAAATTATTTCTGCATATATTTTTATAAATTTAATAAAATATTCATTCCTCCTAGATGATAGTTTATTGTTTATTATTACAATGTAATAAAGTAAAGCACTCACTCTGGGATACTGAGGTCACAGAATTTACTACCAAAATCATGAATTACATCTGAAAATAAAGTAAATCATATGGTGAATGGTATTGTAAAAGTGTTTGGATCATTTCATTTGGATGAGATCTCTAGTTGTACCACGAATGAGACATTTATTACAATGTTTAACATCACATTACCCTTTATTTACTATCTTTGGGTATAAATTTCACTAATAAATTTCACGTAGAGAGGTCTTTCTTTAACTTTATCCATGAGAGGAATGTTGACATGAATGATTATAAATGTATCCATGAACACATTATCAATTTTATTATCAAAATTATTTTTATTTTGAGAGATTATTTTAGGAAAAGAAATTGTAATATATTTTTCAGTTAATCCTCAATGATAAAAATTTTATAAATTTTTCTTTTTTGTTTCATCACGTGAATATTTTGAATTTAGAGAATGATAGTTTTCAAGAGGAGGACATAACTTCCAAGTAGAATCCTTAGAGGGATAAATATATTTACCTATTTGGAGTGTGATAGAACATACGTTACCTTTTTCCTTGGTATTTGTATTGATATGGGATGGTAGTTGTCCAGAACTCAACATATTTATCCCACCGATGGTGTTTTGTAATGTCTTCCTTGAGTTTGTAGGTCTTGAATACCTGATTTTGTATTCTATTTGAACTAGAGGTTGTGGGTTTCCATTTTATTCAACATGTCCTCAAGGATCGGTTCAGATTTGGGAGGAGGAGGCTTATTCCAATAATTTTATGGATAATATGGTTGCATACCCAGTCTTTATTTATACCAATTTTATTTTTTTGAAATCATGAGTTTTATCTCTTTATTGATACAATGGTTTTGATTTCAAATAGAATAAATAAAATAATGTGATGGAATAGTTAGAAAATGTGAATTATCTTGACCTGGAGGTAATTGTCTTATAATGGTATGCATTTCATCTATTTAATTTTATACCTTTTAGTCTAGTGATAAATGACAAAATTCATGAACTCTGTGAATGGGTTCAATTTCCCATGTACTATATTTTTGTAAATTTTGAGCCATGTTGTCTATTAAGTCACAATCGGTGACTGGAGTTTTATCATGTAGGTAACTAGGAAATGTAACATCTATCATGGGATTATCCATGGGGAAAACTAACTCATAAAATTACTGAATTATAAATTGTACACTTATTTACTGGTGGGTGAAACATGATCAAATAATATTGAATCTATCTTAATATTCATTAAGGGTCTCTCCTTGTAATGTCCTAATTCCAATGATTTATTTCCAAATTGATGTAGTACAGATGGTAAGTAATAACATTTATTGAAATAGTTAGTTAAGAAAATTACTTCCCCCAATTGGGGTAGGAATATACTAAAGATAGTGTTTGGTTAAACCGTCAAGGGAGAAAAGGAATTCCCGAAACATTATGAGTTCCTCAGTCACATTTCGGGGTTTCATGGTGTGGGAAAATATGTGAAAGGCCTTGAGATGTGTGTGTGGGTCATCACTAGGAAGGCCAATGTATTGAGGAATGAGGTTGATGTGTTCCTATATCATATCATTGATGGACACTTCCTTTGGGTATTGGATGTAAACAAGTTGGTACTCCACATCAGGGGTAGTCAATTTTTTAAGGTTATACTTTTTTGCCACGTTTTTTGTTGTTTGATTTGGTTCATTCTAATATCGTTTTATGAACACTTTATGTTCTATAAGGGGTTTCTCAGTGTTACATGACTACCCTACTCTAGAGGAACTAATTTGAGAGTGAAGTGTCTTTTTAATCTCTAAGTCTATTTCAAAAAGTTTTTCTTTTCCTTCTCATGTCATGAAAATAAGTTGTGAAGTTTATTTTTCTCTTAATTTTTTCTTTTTGTTAATGGAATATGAATAGAATAATAAAAAATTATAATAATTAATGGAAAAAGTGAAATATGATTATATATAATAGAGTTATATTTAGAGATAGAGAGGGAAGAATAGGGAGAGAAACACATAAAAAACAAGAACAAAAAAAATAAAAAGCGAAGGGGTAAAAATTTAAATTGGTAATTAATAACAAATAAAGTAAATGAATAAAAGGGAAAAGTTATCATGGCTCCCCAAAAACTATTCCAATTTTTTTTTCCTTCTCCTCAAAATAGTATTTGTTTTATGAATTTCTGCAATATAAAAGGAACCTAGTATCATCTATCACCAGAGCCTTAGATCATTAATTTTATAACAATTTTTTCATGGTATTTAAATGAAATAAATAATGGTATGAATATTTGAGGGGTTTTATGATTTTCAAAATATTGAAACTATGATACTAAGTGAGACAAAATGGTTGGGGAAATCATGATCAACTTGTGTGACTGTCCATTGATGATAAAATGTCATCACACTAAAGTTAAATGGGAATGATTATTGATTAAAATGTTTATACATACTGAAACTAGTATTTTATGTTTGTTATTACTTGGTTACCACCTTGGATCTTATCAATCAATTATATTGATTACTGGTGACCGCTCATTATCAATAAAATTACATCGATGTATTAACCAAACATAATCAAGGTATCGAATAAAACAATTGATGACATGAATTGATTTTGTTCAATGTTAAAATTTATATCATAAAAAACATTCATGATAATGGGTTATACCTTAAATATTTTATCAAAATACATAATTTATATGAACACTCGTAAAAGAGAAGATGGGAGAATATAACCAAACATGATCCAATCATATCAAGATTCACTTTTTTGCATGGAAGCATGAGGATTATTCATTATATGATTTGTATTTGATCGTATCAAAGTAAATAAAAAATAAAAGGTATAAATTAAGAATAATAAAAAATGCTATATTTTTATTTACATTAAAAGGATTATAAATGTGGAGCTTTGGATTACGACAAAAAACACCACCAAATTGATTACTAAGGTGTTTAAAAGTACATGATGTAGAATGAGATGAAAAAGGATGAATAAAGATCTAAAATTATAATCACCCTTATCCATAGTCATTCCAAATAATCCAATGATCCGTGGATTTATTTTATAGAGAAATTTGGAATGTTGTATCAAAAAAATCAATGGTATATGGGTGTAAGTGAGTTTTTCATGACATATGTTTTCACCAAGTTGATTCAGATGGTTGACAGAACAAAGTGCATTCAATGTAGTTTAAATTAGGTGGATAAGCGGGAAAACTAGTTGTATTTATAATAGAAGTATTATCAGACCAATAAGAGGTTTGAGGCCCATTTTATGGCCCAAATAAAGAAGGTAGTTTCAATCTATCATGCCTAGAATTTATTCACATTTTGGACCACTTTTAATCCTTAAAATGGATGAATTTTTCTCAATTTCCTTATAGAGAAATGTTTATCATGCATAATTTCATCATACCACCAATTTTCATCCTAATTAGAGTCACATATTATCAATAGTGAATATTTATGTCTACATGTGTGCTTGGGGTCTTGCGCATTTTGTACCATTTTGCTTGAATTGTATCATGAGCTCTTCAAAAAACCTCCTATAATAATCTAATAATTAAAACAAGAAAAATTTACCTTTTTATTAGTGATAAAATTGTTAATTAATTGAATCAAATTTTAAGTGATTTTTTTATTAATTTTTGAATTTACCATAAACATATAGTTTAACACAGTTGTATAAGGGTGGAAATAAACAGTGAATTGATACACGGTAAACACTCAACTCCAAATGATCAGTAGGGGAAATCTAATATGTAATTGAAGATATTAGTGCAGCTATGGTGTTGAAAAAAATACATATTTCCATCTCCCACCTTATAGGTAGTCCCAGAACATCCTTAGGGAATATATCCATATAAATCTCCACCACTAAAGGGAGATAGATGTATTAAAATCCCACTCTTCCAAGGGATAAACTAGCTAACTGATGTGTAATGGGATACCACCTCCATCTCTTAAGGAAAAATCACTCATCTATGATATATTTATGACCCTCAAAGTATACTCTCTTCACATTTTTCTAAATTAATCTAATTGACCTGTGATAATAATAAATATTTTGCTAAACCATAGGAAAAGATTCCATTAAAATGATAATGTCATATCTTTTCATCATGGGGACCAATAGTTTCCAATAGAAAATATATACACATAGTTCCAACTCACACTATCTACAGATATGTGAAATTGAATATTCATTCCCTATTAGAACCTCTATTTGTACTTGTTATGCTAAAGTCTCAATTAGAAGCTCCATATCTTGTAAAAGGGATAAGGTGATAATGGAATGAATCACGCCGATGTCTACTAGTGCTGGGTAAAGAGCAGAAATGATAAAAATAATAACTTTTATAATCTCATGTATAGTCTGGTCATATCCCCCCATAGCCTAGTATTGTATACAACCTCAACCACCATCTCTCTGAGCATGACGTTATCTTCCTAGTGGTGGTGGTGAAAGCATGGCATAGCATCATCTTCCACCAATATCTCCACCCTTTGGGGCTCTACTGACTCCTCTGTCTACACTGCCTCACTGGGAACCACCCTGACCACGCCTAATAGATCCCTGATCTCAACATTTCATTTACCATGGTGGTTTATCCTCAAAATTCTTATCCTTCTTAGCATGAAGTGTTGGGAAATAAAATTCCATGTCACCCCTCTCATCATAAGAATATCATTGACCCTCGAATAACTAGTAAGATCCTCTATAAAATACCTAAATCACATATCCATTTCCCTATATATGAGAATGATAATTCAACCTTTATCGAAACCTGGATGTACAATGCCTATTAGTTATTCCATATGAATCAACTTCATGATGCCCACCATTGGCTCCAGCAGCCATGAATCCCTCTCTTAGGAATCTATTAATCATTAGAACTAGCTATAGCACTCTATAATTAGTCAGTTGACCTAAAGAAGCTATGATACCATGGATATATATATATGTATACCCTTCTCAAACTTCAGTTCCTAGAGGAAAATATCTAACAAAATATCTGGGGGAGAATGTGTGAGGTCAATGAACCTCAGAACACACTCTGCAATTCTCACATCTCCCAACTACAAAATGATCAGTTCTATAATCCACAAGGATTTTAAGCATTAGGGTTAATAAAAATCACAAAATATATAATATAAATATGTACATGAATGAATCATCTCATCATGGGTTTATATCCAAACAAGCCTGGAGACTCGGACATCTGATTCAAGGAAATCCTCCTCCACCTGTGGGTCAAGCTCATTGAGTAACCTTAGCAGTCTCTAATTTTGAAACTCACCTAGTGTGTTAATATTATATTCAACATTATCCTAACCTATTGGAACTATCCATTTCATGATAGGAGATGGTGATAATACCTGACTGTCTAGAGGAAAAAACCCTAAAATAACACTTAAACTATGCCATCATCACTCAAAAGTTCATCATCATGATCCTTTATTTATAAATATGAGGGATTTCTTCATGGAGTCATTAGGAATGTGATCAATTTGTTCTGTAGTTAGATGATCATATATATGTATGGGGATATGACTAAAGATGTACATTCAAAAGTGTCAATAAAATATTATGCATTTTCCATTGTTCCATGTGACACCCGAGACTTTTATGAGAAATATTTTGATTTTATAAATCATCAAAGGAATCTTTCACTACACACAACACTAGCTTGGTTTGCTTTACACGCAACCACAACCTTCCTCAATAGCTTGTGTCGTACGCAATACCGAGTTTCACTAAACAATGATGTGCTGTAAAAATATTATTAAAACCAGCCGTTATGAATAGTAATAACCAATTTTTCAAATTTTATAAATTTAATTTTTCAAAATGGACTTCATTTTTGGATTCGTAATATCGAAATTAGCCTAGGGTGAAATTTTGGTATTTTTCTGAAAACTTAAAATTTTTGATGAATAGTGAAACAACTAAGTGGTAGTTAAAAAAACTGAATTTTTCATAAAACTTAATTTTACCACTTCTGTGAGTGGAATTTCGAAAATTCAAGAGACACGGTTGATGTAAGTAAGTAAAATTTGGTTCAATAAGATGAAAATAATTTTTCAGTGAATTGTAACTTTTACTTTTTTACCACAGTTAAAAGTAAATAGGGTAATTAAGGGTAAAAATTTTATTATTATTACCCTAACACATGTACTAATTCAATTGGATAAGATTAATTCGACCAAAAACAACCTTAGGAATAATATATGACCATTTAGGCCCAGTTGGATTAGATTAGGACATTTATTATTAATTTATTTAAAGAATGGTTAAAATAGTTTAAATCAAAGTTTAATAAGTAAATCATTTATAATATGGGGTTATACATAAGATAAATTCGACTATAAATATTCATTAGAAATATAAAACATTTCCTACATAATGGTATTTTATATGTAATTTTTAGACATTAAATAATTTAATTTATTTATGACACAATGATGATGAAGTAATTTTCTTATTAATGAAATATTGACATAATTGATGTTATAAATACTCAAACAAATGTAATTTGAGACTTTTTATGAATTCCACTAATTTTATAGGTTCATATGACATGTTAGTATGGCTTTAATTAACTGTGTTCGAAATAATCATTCTGTTATGAGTTTCACAAAAATCAATTACTAAATAGTGTCAAAATTGACATAAAATAGTTTTTAAAACAAATATTATTTTATTAATTGTTATTTTATTCCTAAAAATCTATGGTTCGGAAAAATGACTTATATATGGGTATATATATTACAAATACACAACTTGGGGTTTTTTTGGCTTGTTATAGTAAGGTTATTAACCTTATAGTGTAAGAACACAAGAAGACACGGTAAAAGTAAAATTATTTAACTTAATGTTAAATCTAAATGATAAGGTTACAATAGGAACCTAAACATGTCTAAATTTTATTGGATGAGAGTATTTCGACCTATCCCCACCTTATCTTTGAAATAAATGAATTTTGAGCTATTTACAACCGAATTTGACTTTATAATAAAATAATATGTTTAGTTCTTCCAAAGGATCCCGTCTCCTCCCTTATAAAAGGGCACCTCCTCCCCCACTTCCTCACACCACTTTGGGCCATCATGCTCGGCCAAACCCTGCCAATTTCTCCTCAACACTTCCCTAGAAACATCCTAGAGGTCCTGGTCTTCTTCAAAGACCAATATTAATGCCCTAAAAGGAGATCTCAAAGAGGCGCTTCAAAGAAGAGGTAATGTCCGTTACCAATTCTTTCAACTTTATTTCTTCTTCCACTTATTCTTCTTTAGTTGTTTTATTATGAAGTAATAACATCAGTATCAATAATATACTTATATGTTATTATAAGTATGAAACAACCCTATTTCACCATCTATCCATCCTACGGAAAACGAAATCACCGCGCATGCGTACATACAGAATATCGTCTCCACGCCGTGGTGTAATCTATTTTCCACCACCACCTTACTTGGATGGGTATAATGGTGTCAATAATGACTATATATGACTATTGTAAAGTGATATTGATTTTTAAATAGTATATATACACTCCAATACAATTCCACGATCATGGGAACGATATCATCGCTCGTGCGTACGTACGGAATAACGTCTCCACGATGTGATGCGAATCATTCTACCTGATCTTCATTGCATAATGATTATATAAATGAATTTAGTGAATAAATATGATATATATTACACTAATACCATTCTGGAAATGAGGTATCTATAACCTAAAAAGAATTATAAGAATTTATTCAACAAAACACGCATAAGAACAAAAAGTAATAAACACCCGAATAAACAAGTAGTAATGAAATATTACTAATAAGAAGCTAACAATATGACCATATATGATATCATAAAAATAAGTACTATTCTATAATAAGTCAATAACATTATTGAAATCGTTATACAGGAGGTTCAGACACTTACGAAGCAAATCAAACCTAAGTTAAGGGAAATATCACAATTCTTATTTTTTATCCGAGATTGTTTATACTTTGGTATTTACTGGGGTGTATTTTATCATCCACATCAATGTTTCCTCATTAATTAATATTTATATCCTTCTACAATATTTTATATCCAATTTTACCTTTCGGTGAGTTTTTAGTAAAAGATATGAAAGGAATCTTTTGTCGTTTTTCGTACGAGGTACTTTTTGACTTTTCTGAGAAAAGTACGAGAAGAATGTTTTTTTAACTTATACGACATGAATGGATTTTTAAAACATTATTTCCAAGAATCTTACTTTACAAGTTCTCATGTTTATTTTTAATCAACTTCTTTTAGTTTAAAATTGTATTACATGTTAAGAAACGAAAAATGTTTTTGAAGTAGAAAGGATATTTTCCTCAAGAATGGAGTTCAAGTGTTTTATCAAAATTATTTTCATCTAAGATAATATATGGTTCTGTTTCTATCCCTATTATTAAATTGATTTGATTATGTTGTGATGGAAATATTTTTATGAATTCCTTTATCTTATATGAATTGTTTTATGATGTCATGATGTTTATGATTCCCGTTTTTATTACATGGGTTATGCTATGATGTATGGTTTATGATTTAGTGACACACATAATAATGGTATAATTATGAGATGGGTGGGACCTATATCTCCCTCCATTTCATTGGATAACGATTTTATATCTCATGAGATAGACATGGTTGGAAGGGCAGGTTAAACCGGTTCAGTGAAACAGGACAGAAACAAGGAGTGAACTCAGTTCAGAAATGGACTCTGTCAACTACGATAGTCTTGGCAATGAGTCTTGACTAATAAGAAATGATTCTCTATGATTATGTGTGTATGCCACAAAGTTTCAGGTTTTAAGTTATGATTATTTGGATTACATTTCACTACTATGATTTATCCCATGTTATGAAATTATACTCTATTTTGCAGGTTAAGATTTTGAAAAGTTATGTTCTTATGTATATGATGTGATTGATATTTCTTTTGTTTACCCTTAGTGAGAATTTGAGCTCACCCTTTTGTATGTTTTATTTCCCTAGGTCAGGAAGAAGTTTATTAAGTAGGATTTGCCAAAAAGGGACTCTAGATATGATGAAATAAATGGGAGGCAAAGTAGATGCTTTATGAACCAGTTGTTTATGTTTCCTAGATTCTAAAGACTCTATACCTATACGGTCCTTTCCTAGTTTTTTTATATGTTGTAATTGGTGTGATTCAATTCTGATGTAATGACAATGTATGTAAAGTATGGGTCATTGTAGTTGGTATCAGAGGAAATTTATAGTCAACCTTTGGAAACTAGGATGTGAAAGCCTTAGTAAGAACCCTAAGGATAATTCTAAGCATAGAACACAATCTTAGTGTTTTATAAATGACCATGAATAACCTAGGATAAGACCTTAAGTGTGAAATTTTATTCTTTATTATGTGGTTTTCCTATTATAATTAGTGTTTCTCACACTATTCTTCTTCGTTTTAGTCAATGGCTGGAACCCGAAGGAACCATGTTAATGAGGAATGTGATGGGAAATGCAATGATTGTCCCCCTGAGCAACCAAACGTTATGGGATATGGAATGCAAAATCTTGTAGCCATGCTCACACAACTTTCTCAAGCTATGAATCATGCAGGAATTCCAAACTAGAAAAGGAAGGAGCAACATTCTGTTGAATCCTTCATGAGGCAGCATCCACCTTCTTTCAGCGGGTCTACTGATCCATTGGTTGCTGAACAATGGATTGGTACTACTGAAAAGTTATTTTCAGTTCTTCAATGTTCTGAACATGATAAAGTCATCCTAGCAGTGTATCGTTTTGAAGGATATTCTAATCAATGGTGGAATCTTATTAAGAATACGAGGCAAAGGGATGAAATTGAGTCCATGGAATGGGACGAGTTCAAGAACTTATTTTTCAAAAAGTACTTCCCTCGTATTCTCCGAAAAAAGATGGAGAACGATTTTCTTGAACTAAAGCAAAAGGATGATGAATCTCTTGGTACCTATGAATCAAATTTTACAAGACTTGCAAGGTACGCTTCTGGTATTATTATCCAACCTGAGAGTAAGATCAATCGATTCTTTAGTGGCTTAAAACCAAGTCTTCTAAGGGCCTTAGCCATAAGAGACTTCAATAGCTATGAGGAAATCGTTCGATGTGCTCTCAAATTTGAGATGGAGATTTGAGTGACCCATCAGTCATATGGGTTTGATAAGAAGAGGAAAATGGAATTCAAAGGAAAATCTAAAGAGCACACTGAAAAGAAGATATGCTTTCCCTTATGCTCAAAATGTTGAAAGAAACATGGAGGGAGTTGTCTTAAAAGGACAAGTAAATGTTTCAAATGTGGAAAGGAAGGTCATCAGGCATTTGAACGCCACAATGATGGGAATAAGATGTCTAATGATGTAAACAAAGTAAGGGATACACAGAATGAATCTAATACACTTCAATGTTTCAAGTGAAAAGAGATGGGGAATTATGCCAATCAATGCCCAAATCCAAGGGTTGATGATGATGGTCGACGTCAAAAAACTCTTAAGGCTAAAGACAAAGGAAAGTCACATGAACATTCTATCAGCGATGTGGAGTATGATAACGATGTGGTGAAAGGTACACTTACCATCCACTCTAAAGTAGCAAATGTTTTATTTGATTCTGGATCTACCCACTATTTTATTTCTAAAGAATTTTCTAAGGTTATCACCATAATACCTCAACAATTAGATGTTGAGTTGGCTGTGACAACTCCTAAGGGCACAACAGCCGCATCAAAAGTTTATAATTCTTCTCCTATTGAAGTTTGTGGGAATGTACTTCCTGAAAATCTTGTGATCCTTCCCATAGTGGAATTTGATGTGATTCTTGGCATGGATTAGCTTTCTTTATATGGAGCTCATATCAATTTCCAAAGAAGGGAAGTCACATTTCATATTCCAGATCAATCTATGATCGTCTATCGATGCAAGGATGAACATAACATTCCAGTGGAAATTTCTTCCATCTTATGGGTCTTGATTCCACTAAATGAAGGTTATTTATCTCAAATGGTTGGTGAGAAACTCACGATTAATAATATTCCCATTGTACGGGAGTTTGATGATGTCTTTCTGGAGGAATTGCCGGGTCTTCCACCAAATCCTGAAGTTGAGTTTTCATTAGAACTCGTACCAGGTGATTTACCTATTTCAAAGACACCTTATAGAATACCCCCAATTGAGTTGCAGGAATTGAAGAAGCAACTCCAAGAGAATCTTGATAAGGGATTCATACGCCCTAGTGCGTCACCTTAGGGAGCACCTATTCTATTTGTTATGAAGAAATATGGATCAATGAGACTCTGCATTGATTATCAAGAACTTATCAAGATCACTATCAAGAACAAATATCCTATCCCGCACATTGATGACTTATTTGACCAACTACGTGGAGCTCAATACTTTTCCAAGATTGATCTTCGTTCAGGGTATCATCAATTAAGGGTCAAAAGGGAGGATATACCAAAGTCGTTTTTCCGTACAAGGTATGGACACTATAAATTTATAGTGATGCCATTTGGTCTCACAAATTCCCCTACTATCGTCATGGATCTGATGAATAGAGTCTTTAGAGACTATATTGATCAATTTGTGGTAGTCTTTATAGAAGATATTCTTATCTATTCAATGAGAACGAAAGAACATGAAGATCACTTGATAATTATATTGAAGACCCTGAGAAAGGAGAAGCTTTATGCCAAATTTACCATGTTTGAAATTTGGCTTCAAAAAGTAGCATTTTTGGGTCACATAATCTCAAAAGTGGGGATATTTGTGGATCCAGAAAAAACAGAGGTTATCGAATGATGGTCGAGACCAACAACAGTAACTATGATCCGAAGTTTTCTTGGTTTGGCTGGATATGATTGACGTTTTGTGAATGATTTTTCACGATTATCTATTCCACTCGCCAGGTTGACTCAGAAGGGAGTTAAGATTGTTTGGATGGAGGAATGTGAAGAGAATTTCAAGGAGTTGAAAAGAAGGTTATCCAGTGAACCTGTGCTCACACTGCCTTGTAGTAGAGAAAGGTTTGTGATCTATAGTGATTCATCCAGGAAGGTATTGGGGTGTGTTCTTATGAAAAATGATATGGTGATAGCTTACGCCTCATGACAGTTGAAAATCCATGAGCAAAATTACCCAACTCATGATATGGAGTTAGCTGCGGTAATCTTTGCATTAAATATTTAGAGGCATTATATTTATAGAGAAAGGTGTGACATTTGTACTGATCATAAAAGATTAAAGTATATTTTCACACAAAAGGAGCTGAATATGCGCCAAAGAAGATGGTTAGAGATGATTAAGGATTACGACTCCTCAATTCATTAGCACCCTGGGAAAGCAAACAAGGTGGCAGATGCATTAAGTCAACAAGACCATGCCAGTTTATCCATGATGAGGATCACAAAAGATCCAATATTTATGGACGTACAACGGATGGATCTTGGAATTATAATGGAAGGGGGGAAATCGTATCTTTCTCAAATGAATGTTCAACCATCTATACTTGTGAAGATTAAAGAGGCACAAAAAGAAGATGTCGAGTTACAAAAGAAGGTGAGAAAATTTCCTGAATTCAACCTTGATTGTGATGGGATAATAAAGTCCAGGAATCGGGTTTGTGTTCCTCCCATCCCTGAATTAAAGAAGGAGCTGCTGGATGAGGCTCATAGTTCTTCATTCTCTATTCATCCTGGAAGCATGAAGATGTATAGGGACCTGAAAGTGTACTTCTGGTGGGATGGCATGAAAAGAGATGTTGCTGAATATGTCTCTCGATGCTTGGAAAGGTAGCTTACCGATTTCTGCTTCCACAAAATATCTCTCAAGTTCACGATGTGTTCCATGTATCTCTCCTAAGAAAGTACATACCAGATCCTTTACATGTACTCAGCTTAGAAGTTGTACCGCTGGAGCAAGATCTTTCTTATGAAGAACAGCCGATAGAGAATCTGGATCGTAGTGAAAAAGTCCTACGGAACAAGACCACTTTCTTGGTGAATGTTTTATGGAGGAACCTCCAGTTAGAAGAAGCTACATGGGATCTTTAGGATATGATGAGGGAGAGGTATCCTCATCTTTTTGTTAAAAAGTGACGAATTTCGAGGGCGAAATTCGTTTTAAGGGGGGTAGAATGTAACACCTGAGACTTTTATGAGAAATATTTTGTTTTTATATATCATAAAAATAATCTTTCACTACACACAACACTAGCTTGGTTTTCATTACACGCAACCGCGGACTTCCTCAATAGCTTGCGTCGTACACAATACCGAGTTTCACTAAACAATGATGTGCTATTAAAATATTATTAAAACTAGCCGTTATGAATAGTAATAACCACTTTTTGAAATTTTATAAATTTTATTTTTCAAAATGGACTTAATTTTTGGATTCGGAATATCGAAATTATCCTAGGGTGAAATTTTGGTATTTTTTTGAAAACTTTTAATTTTTGATGAATAGTGAAACCGCTAAGTGGTAGTTAAAAAAACTGAATTTTTCATAAATATTAATTTTACCGCTTCTGTGAGTGAAATTTAGAAAATCCGAGAGACACGGTTGATGTCAGTAAGTAAAATGTGGTTCAATGAGATGAAAATAATTTATTGGTGAATAGTAACTTTTTAATTTTTTTTACCACGATTAAAAGTAATTAGGGTAATTAAGGGTAAAAATGTTATTATTATTACCCTAACACATGTCCTAATTCTATTGGATAAGTTTAATTTGACCAAAAACAACCTTAGGAATAAACTATGACCATTGAGGCCCACTTGGATTAGATTAGGACATTTATTATTAATTTATTTAAAGAATGGTTAAAATAGTTAAAATCAAAGATTAATAGGTAAATCATTTTTAATATGGGGTTATAAATAAGATAAATTCAACTATAAATATTCATTAGAAAGAAAAAAAAGTTCCTACATAATGGTATTTTATTTGTAATTTTTAGACATTAAATAATTTAATTTATGTATGACACAACGATGATGAAGTAATTATCTTATTAATGAAATATTGACATAATTGATGTTATAAATAACCAAATAAATGTACTTTGAGACTTTTTATGAATTCCACGACTTTTCTAGGATAATATGACTTGTTATTATTGATTTAATGAACTTTTTTCGAACTAATCAATCTGTTATGATTTTTATAAAAATCAATTACTAAATAGTGTCAAAATTGACATAAAATAGTTTTTAAAACATATATTATATTATTAATTGTTATTTTATTCCTAAAAATCTAAGGATCGGCCAAATGACTTAGATAAGGTTATATATATTAATAATAAACAACTTGGGGTTCGTTTGTCTTGTTATAGTAAGTTTATTAACCTTATAGTGTAAGAATAGAAGAAGACACGGTAAAAGTAAAATTATTTAACTTAATGCTAAATCTAAATTATAATGTTAAAATAGGAACCTAAACTTGTCTAAATTCTATTGGATGAGAGGCGTTCGACCCATCCCCACCTTAGCTTCGAAATAAATCAATTTGGATCTATTTAAAACCGAATATGACTTTATAATAAAATAATATTTTTAGTTTTCCAAAGGATCCCCTCTCCTCCCTTATAAAAGGGTACCTCCTCCCTCTCTTCCTCACACCACATTGAGCCTTCATTCTCCTCCAACCCCTGACAATTTATCCTCTCCACATCCCTAGAAACATCCTAGAGGTCCTGGTCTGCTTTAAAGACCAATATTAGTGCCCTAAAAGGAGATCTCAAAGAGGCGCTTCAAAGAAGAGGTAATGTCTGTTACCAATTCATTCAACTTTATTTCTTCTTCCACTTCTTCTTCTTTAGATGTTTCATTATGAAGTAATAACATCAGTATCACTCATATACTGATATGTTATTATAAGTATGAAACAACCCTATTTCACCATCTATCCATCCTACGGAAAATGAAATCACCGCGCGTGCGTACGTACGGAATACCATATCCACGCCGTGGTGTAATCTATTTTCCACCACCACCTTACTTGGATGGGTATACTGGTGTAAATAATGACTATATATTACTATTTTAATGTGATACTGATTCTTAAATAGAATAAATACACTCCAATACAATTCCACGATCATGGGAACAATATCATCGCTCGTGTGTACGTACGGAATACCGTCTCCACGATGTGATGTGACTTGTTCTACATGATATTCATTGCATAATGATTATATAAATGAATTGAGTGAATAAATATGATATATATTAAACTAATACCATTCTGTAAATGAGGTATCTATAACCTAAAAATAAGGATAAGAATTTATTCGACAAAACAAACATAAGAACAAAAATTAATAAACACCCGAATAAACAAGTAGTAATGAAATATTACTAATAAGAAGCTAAGAATATGACCATATATTATATCATAAAAATACGTATGATTCTGGAATAAGTCAATAACATTATTTAAATCATTATACAGGAGGTTCGGACAATTACGAAGCAAATCGGACCTAAGGTAAGGGAAAATATCACAATCTCATTGTTTATTTGAGATTGTTTATAATTTGATATTTACTGGGGTGTATTTTATTATCCACATCTATGTTTCCTCATTATGTAATATTTATATCCGTCTACAATAGTTTATATCCAATTTTACCCTTCGGTGAGTTTTTAGTAAAAGATATGAAAGGAAACTTTTGTCGTTTTTTGTACGAGGTACTTTTTGACTTTTCCGACAAAAGTACGAGAAGAATGTTTTTTTAACTTATACGGAATGAATGGATTTTTTAAAAAATTATTTCCAAGAATCTTCCTTTACAAGTTTTCATGTTTATTTTTAATTAACTTCTTTTAGTTTAGAATTGTATGACATGTTAAGAAAGGAAACGTTTTTTTGAAGTAGAAAGGATATTTTCCTCAAGAATGGAGTTCAAGTGTTTTATCAAAATTATTTTGCATCTAAGATAATAAAGGGTTCTGTTTCTATCCCTATTATTACATTGATTTGATTATGTTGTGATGGAATTATTTTTATGAATTCCTTTATCTTATATGAGTTGTTTTATGAAGACATGATGTTTAAGATTCCCATTTTTATTACATGGGTTATGCTATGATGTATGGTTTATGATTTTGTGGCACACATAAGAATGGTATCATTATGAGATGGGTGGGACCTATATCTCCCTCCAATGCATTGGGTAAAGATTTTATATCTCATGAGATAGACATGGCTGGAACGGTAGGTTATACCGGTTCAGTGAAACAGGACTGAAACGAGGAGTGAACTCGGTTCCGAAATGGAATTTGTCCACTAAGATAGTCTTGGAAATGATTCTTGACTAATAAGAAATGATTCTCTATGATTATGTGTGTATGACACAAAGTTTCATGATTTATGTTATGATTATTGGTATTACATTTCACTACTATGATTTATCCCATGTTATGAAATTATGCTCTCTTTTGCAGGTTAAGATTTCCAAAAGTTATGTTCTTATGTATATGATGTGATTGATATTTTTTTTTTACCCTTACTGAGAATTTGAGCTCACCCTTTTGTATGTTTTATTTCCCAAGGTCAGGAGGAAGGTTATTCTATAGGATATGCCAAAAAGGGACTCTAGATATGATGAAATAAATGGGAGGCAAAGTAGATTCTTTATGAACCAGTTGTTTATGTTTCCCAGTTTCTAAAGACTCTATACCTATACGGTCCTTTACTGGTTTTGTTTTATGTTGTAATAAGGGTTCTTCAATTCTGAAGTAATGACAATGTATGTAAAGTATGGGTCATTATATTCCCTACAGCCAATGTCTTGATATGTAGAGTAAAAAAAAGGTATTCAGATTCATGGTGAATGGGTACATCGCTACTGCACCAACACTTGGTTACCTAGCCCGAGGGCCTCACTCGAGACACTCCAACACCACTATCCTATGTTCCCTATCCAATCCTAACCATGTGCCCAATTATAACACTGACATGAGGAATAACCTCCCTTTGATAAAACTATATCACGACCTGGACCATCAGTGACCTTATAGTCAGTAGAATTTTATGGGAATCAATCACATGCCTACCAACAGTAGATAGGGGATGATTTCAAGTAATGATAAGGAAGATCTAAAATTGGATTCCATTACATAATGTATCTATACCCACACAGACACACACAAAAGTATCTCCATGAAAAAATGAATTTGAATGTAAATAGAAGACTATAACATCTAGATTAAAACATTTCATGAAATAAAATCTTGGGAAAACAATTGAATAAGATAGTATAAACAAAATATCAGATTGTAAAAACATATTCCAATTAAGAAGTGAAGTCCCAACCTAATAATAATTAAAAGAGTATAAAAATTTAGAGTGATCAGCTCCAAATTTCCATGTTCGACCACTTTATGTGGTCAATGTTCCAAAGTATCACTAATCACCCACAATGTTACCATCTACACGACTATCATCTTCATAATTCACATCAGATGTGTGAAAATTCAATTTATGGGGATTATATACATACCAAATATTACTACCCAAAATCAAAAATCGATAAATAGAGGGATATAGCTAAAGTTATATCAATCCAAAAAAAGATGGAAACAAATATATATATATATATATGTATATATATATATATATATTCTCATTAAGAAACCCAATATTTGGGGAATGGGTATATCCATATCATATCATATCCTATGGAAATAAGTAGGCATGTAGCTCCACATGTCCATCTTTAATGTTCAAAATCATGCAAATACTCATAAGAATCTATGTGGAGGCTCACACACCTTCATCACTACATTCCACAGATAAGGAATCCACAAATCACATAGAGGACTTTCTTCCCACTAGAGGATAAATACTAAGGGGAACCACTCTATAGATAGATGACCTAAACCCAATTATGGAAGATATCCGACCCTACCTATGTAATGTTTTAGGGGAACCACTCCATAGTTGAACAAGGGAGTACCGACCTCAACATCACTCCCATTATCCTTCCCTAATCATATCCATGTCAAGAATCTCATGAAAAAATTAATGAATGACACCATCACATTATACGTAGAAATTATCTCTATATAGGATAATCACATGACAAAATAATAATCCTAAATAAAGACGTACTAAATATAGAAGTTACTGGGGGAAGTACACAATGTGTAAGTTAGTCCGCATGGAAAGTTACATCACCTCTACAGATGATCATGTTATCCACTATACATGGATTGGGAATCCATGTAGCACTCAATAGTGTGTACTGGTTTTATAATTTATGTCTCGGCTATCGAATCATTGTCCATTCTCTTCTAGTCATGCCCACATACCTCGACTTGTTCCCATATACATGGCCATGTGCAAGTATCCTATCCATGTGTGAGTACATGATCATGCCCATGTACTCCAGTTGTTCCCATTTTATTGGTTATTTCTAGGACCATATATTCCAAGAGTACATGATGAGTAACATAAATAAAATCACATGTCATGTGGTATGGACCACATGGAATGTGATATTTACCTCCACCTGAAACCATAGTTTCCACTACTAGGGGACTACATTGCACGTGTTCTTCATAATACACTCTGTGTATACATGTATTTCATTGAAAAATCAGCTTTGTTATTTGGATCCAAATATGACTTCTCTTCCATGAATATCTTCATTTAATAGCATGAAATTGGGGGTTAACACCACTAACCATCGATTACCAGCCTCTAGTGGTCAAAAATATGAATCCAATCATCCATCGATGATCTACTACACATCCCATAGCTCTTCTTGTCATCAAACACCATTATATATACTATATCTATGAATAATCAATGGAAATACATCTCATCACATCCACAAAACACCAACTCATACATCATTCTCACAACCTCCATGAATCCAGGAGTTCGATCAAGCTTGAACCTACCTTTAAAATGCCAAACTATGACCCCACAGGTTAACAGTGAAGAACACAAAGAATAGTGGGGAGAAATACAAAAGAACGAAGTATTTCCTTCATTTTCAAGGAATTATTGGCCAACAACCACTTAAATGGGATATCCATGTGTAACTGAAGGGATAAAATAGATAAATTATAATCAAATATTAAATTTATTTAATGGGGACTTACAAGAATAGAAAACACCATAAATTAAAGTAGATGAAGAATCCATTCATTATTTAATAAAATTGGTTGGAAATCCATAAATAATGTTCTATAATTTGATTATGAATCGATCTTTGGTGAAGAATGTGTTTTTCAATGACGAGGAAGACCCGTTACATTCACTTCTTCTCAATCCACCTGAATCCAATCATTTATCATTCTCTAATCCAAATCTTCCCACAAAGAATGCAAGTTTTCCAACTATCAAATACTCTAAGGCATATACAGATAACCTTTGAATTTTTTTATAATGACATATAAATATAGTTTTATATTATAGCTCATTTAATAAAAATAAATAAATAAAATTATTTATCTTATTAAACATGCTATCTAAGGGTATCCTCCTTCGAAACTTCTGACGCCGACCAATATTAGGTCATGCCTCAGGTAAACCCTACTTTTTGGAATAGAATGTGGTCTTGGATATTTCAACTAAGCTCCTAAAGATTGGGAAAACTAGAAACACTAAAAAATTTCATGAAAATGGAATAAAATATACTAATATTTAAAATATATTATCTTTGGGGTCCCAATTCAATAAAACACCCCCACCCACTTTGTTGATAAATCTAGATATATGAATAGAAATATTCAATAGAAAAATCCATCCAAACTAGAGTCACTACATATTATTTACCATAGGACAAGATATATATGATATTATAGGCTACATTTGAAATATGAGTGTAATAATATATAATCATCTTGTAAAGACAAAAAAGATTTGATCATAAAATATGACTCAATATTTAAGGGTTTGCTTATTCGTAGTTTACTTTTACGTATGGGTTACCGAATATGTAATAGTCCTTCCTTTACTGTATTTTTATTGTTATGTATGGGTGATCCTATGTGTAAATGTTAATACCTTTACCAAAATTTTGATACATAAGGGTCATTACTCCATACATAATGATCGTTCCCATATAAAAGGGTCATTCCCTTTGCTAAATATTTTAAACATTAGGTTTCCGGTGAACTCCAATCATCGATTACATTTAATAATACCCTCCCTAAATCAATTTTAATGTTTGTAATATCCATAAAATGTACAATATTATATTTTGTAAAAAATTATTATTTATAATATTTTTATAAATTATAAGTGTTATGAAATGTAAATATGAGTTTTTCATGAATAATTAAAATAAAAATCATAGTTATTTAAATCTCATGTTTTCAAAATAAAAAAAAATTATTTATTTGTTTATAATTTTAAAATATTCATATCAATAAAATTTCTATAAAATATGGATTTTACATATACTTTAATTTATATGATAAATGTATTCTTAAAAACATTCAAGTATGCATTAAAATCTTGGTATGACAATAAAATATTTTGTTTTCAAATACATTAAGTATGACATGAAATTTAAATTATTAACTTGAGTTGAGTTGTTAAATATAGTTTGTATATGTTGGGTTTCAATGTTTAAGTTAATTAAATTACCTCTTGAGTAAATTATCCCTATGTATAGAGACTTTGGGTTGGACTTACCACTAATATGGAGGCTTATGCCTCATTCTAGAATAGTGAGGGTTTTATATACAGTTCTCTAAGATAAATCATGTCAACATTATCAATTTTATATTATTTTATACATTAACATAAAAAATTAATATACTTTATGCATATGGTTCATTTGGATGTGTGAATATGCTTGGATTTTATTTTTTATGTGAGTTACTGAGACTGTGTATTTTTTAAAGAGTTACATATTAATATACTTTGAACTTATTAATTTGGTTGTTGGAATAGGGATCCCAAAAGTAATTTTTTAGAAACATGCATACAAAAAATATATATTAAATGTGGTAAAATAGTTATAGATTTAATATAAAAACGATTTATATAAAATTTGGGATAATTTGAAAGAAAAATATTCACAATTTTATGTGTGATATTTATTCTAAGGAACAATTTATTAATACCTTGATCATCCTACTTGGTACGTTATGCCAATGTTTGGTACATTTGGATTATATTGTGTATGTAAATCAGGTAATGGTGACCTTAATAAGATTAGGTTCTTTCTCATGGAGTTTTCTTGGGGTTACACTTATCTAGGAGACCCTAATTATATTGGGTTTATAGAAGAATAAAGTTTAGTTTATCCATATGATGGATTTGGATAAAGTGATATCCACTCTGCCATCTTGGAGTCAAATTTGATATTATATCGATGATGCCCTACTAAAACAACTTTATGAGGAGGGAAACACCAATATAGACTCCTTATATAATGAAATAAGGATATTGGATCACTAAATAGATATGATGTTTTGTTTTATCATTTTTAGGAGTAATTTTATTAAAAGTCCTTGATAAAAATATATAAAACATGATACACACCTACAGATATTTTTTTATTTTTTATTATTCCATGCACCATGTATATAATTTTTGTACCTCTTGTATGTAATACTTATAAAAAAATTCAAGACTTTTATCTTGGGTTGATAAAAATTCTCAAATTGAATCATTCAAAGAATATGAATTTTAATGTAACATAGATCAATTTCTCTATCTCTAACACATGGGTATCAGTTATCGAGTGTCCATTATACATTTGCGAAGATAAACATAAACTGATAAATTGGAGGTAATTGAAAAAGGGTTTTGGGGTCGAAATTTTTTTACATATAAGATTAGAATGATTTTATGAACTTTTTAATAGATGTATAGTCAATTGATATATTTATTGAAGATTTAAATGGAAATGTACCATGGTTTGAAAAGGAGTCTCAAAAAAATTGTAGAAGAATCTACATAGCATTCTCTCTATACAAGTCACTTCTCTAAAAAGGTCCTCTGCCTAGCACATCAACCTAGTTACTAAACATAAAACCTCTATATTGAAACTATGAAAATAACTATTTAAAATAAATATTACTATACAGGGTGAGGCGTCACCTTTTCCCCTTAGAAAAAGAATTTTTATTTATGGGCTGAGGAATGATTTCCACACCTCCCTCAAATGAAAAATCTATTTGTGTGGGGAGTCTTTCCATTTTCTTTACCATAAAAAAAATTTCTTCATGGGGAGAGGCAGTATATTTACCCCCCCCCCCAAGAAATGATATTTATTTGTGTGGTGAGGCATCTTTTTTAGTACCCTTACAAAAAAGGGTCCTTTATGGAATAAAGAGGCCTCCCAGAAACACAAATTCTTTGCAGACGGTGGTTTATTAGTTACATCCCCACCCCTATAAAAACCCCATGAAATGATGGTTTGGGTGGATTTTTTGAGAGAGTGAAATTATAGTACGAGATATACGCAATGAAAACATTGAGAAATTTGATTAGGTATTCATTTACCATGTATCGCAAAGAAAATGAGGGCATAGGAGTCAGTCTGCATAGCATAAACTGCAGCCTGCATAGGAAAGTGTCTTTTGAATACTAGCCTTCCACATCCCAAACTCCATTGTAAAATATTATTCCATGAACCATATGTGGATGAAACCTTAGTTGGCCACCATCCCACATAGAACATAGTATGAAAGATGGGTCCTTTAGCCTCAATACCCTTTGGTGCATTGTTATGCCTTATCACAAACCCTCTATGAACTATAAAAAAAACATATGTTCCAACCTCACCCATGAACCGCTAAGCCTGAATGGTATAATTATCAAATCACCATGAAAATACCACATCCAAAGCCTCTATATTTCCATTAATAAAATAAAGGGCATATTAGCAGGCCCTATCAATCAAACATTATGCTTGTAAATGAGTTCTTATTATTAACATGATTTATAAGTTGGATCCTTATAATGTTATAGATTATGCATTTTCATGGTAAAAATGGTCCAAATCATAGGTATGGTAGAATTAGTTTCCTTGGGATGTGCAATGATACTCGTTGTTCATCACCCCTCCCTAGTCCTATCTTTCATTTGTTTTAAGGGGAGTAAGGAATGATTGGGAGTAAGGAATCCTCTATGGAGTACGCCCCTAGATAGATATGTTGCATTGTATGAATACCCTTTCACTCCCATAGTCACTGCCTCATCCACCAACCGATGAATTAAATCATGTGGGTTTCTAGATATTTTTCTTCTACATGTTTCTCACACTGAGCATTAATCTCGTGGGCATAGAGGTAAGATTTGATCATCACATACACACAATCATATACATGTATCTATAGATAATCCTTTCCCAGATCTTCTACTTACCATCCTTCAGAGGTGCTCCATATGTATAAGTCCTAAAATACATGTATCAATCTCAAAGGGAAAAACTCCTTCCACACAAAATGGTAATCATCTTAGGTGTAATCCCTAAACAAACCTCTAAATCACTTTGAGTGATATATTACTCAGGGATCTAACACCATGGGCATCCTCCTAAATGGTGTAATCCATGAAACCATGCCTCATACATAAAATATCCATGTTTCTAATGAAGAAACATATAGGCCTCATCCAAAGATGTAACCCCAAAGAATATGATCTGCATGGGATTTGATTCCTAACTCAATGGGATATATAGGAATCCTCTCTGAGTTACAAAACCAACACCCTAAATTCACCCTAATGGTCATTATGACATATCCCCATTAGGGTCACATCTTACCTTGAGGTCCATGTTCCTTTAAGGATTCATTTTTATTACCATTCTTATTGGGACAATCTTCTAGTAAGATCATGCCCCAAACTAGAAGACTACATCCCTTCAGGGTTGTTTTGGCTGCTTCGGAAGAAGTCCCACACCAGACATTGACTACGTATAATTCACCAAGAGGTCCTTCCACATGGAATTAAACTACACGATTTAGTCCTCATTACATGAACATACAAGGTATGATTTGTCTCATGAAGTGGAACAAAACTACACGGGTTCTGATTTGTTTCAAATTGATATATTGGAATCCCATCTCACTCGATCCCTGTATAAAATCATTTTATGTAGTCCAGGATGATGTCAAATTCTTGAGTTCACAACATAGTGTAATGAAACTAGCATCATTGATAAAAAATTATATAATATTACCTAATATATTTAGAATAGTCTTCCATCAATGGAGAACCTCATATATATACATATGTGTCGTTTAATGAGTAATTCTAGGAACATAGAGATGATTCCAAAATCAACACAAGACAAATAATTTATTTTACAACAAGGGTGACATGTATGAAGTTTGGGATTTAATTATGGATTGAAGAATACATATTAAACCAATAAAAGAGTATGACAGAATGAAATAATTCCCACCAAAATGGTGTGATGAGCCCGACCATCAATCCTCTAGGTCCACATGCATTCTAAGGCCTCATTAGTGAAATCTAAGTGGCCTCCTACTGTGGGAAAAAAATTCTTTATCAACATGAAATGACCACATGTTCGAATGCATATAGGGAACAAAAAAGGTGAACATAACGTGAATCATTTTTTATCCATCAAACATCATTGAATTTTTGTTTTGTGTGCCTTATGAAAACAAAAAATGGTGAACATGATGCGAATCCTTAACCATGATGATTGTGTTGCCCACATGTCAGACCCCTTCATACCAATTCAAAGAAGGACCAAAACAGATATCCAACCTAATTAATTATGATTGTGTTTATTTATTGATATGATTGTTTAAAAGGTATTATTTGTTTTTTTTTATTTTCACATGAATTGTAGGAATATTTGATCACGTTGCCAAGTGCATCAAATAAGTTGTTTAGCTTTTAATAGAATTTCTGTAGTATAGTTGTAACCCTAGGTCGTCTCTCAATGGAGCCTTATATAATAAATTGAAAAGGAGATTTTTGAGTATGAATATAGAATGGAATGTGATTTAATAAAACTTGGGGTTTTATGATTAATGATTATAATAGAAAAACTAATGTGATAAAACACGGTAGAAATGAACAAGATTAATTAAACATGATGAACCTAGGGGAGTCTCATGATGCTAGTCCTTTATCGTATCAAGAGAAAGGGTATAGATCTTTTAATCACGAGTTTTTAACACCTATTAATATAATTTTACTGAGTTTATTCAAGGATACCTCCTCGGGTTCTGTCAAAAAACACACAATGATTCACCATACACTGTCAATGATTGGGTGATTTGTGTTCAACTTCATAACTGAAACTCAGCAAGGCAACAAATGAAGAAATCGATGTACTATCAAGGATTGTATGTTATTTATTTATAATAAAATGAGGTAAATGTGAGTGGCCTTTACTATACTTGTGTGAGTTCAATCGACTAATACAAACCACACAAACACCGCAATTGAACGAGGGAGGAAAAAGAGTTGAATGGTGTGTGAACCATCTCATGAAAGGTTCCCCCAAACATGATCATTTGAGTTAAGTATAACATAACAATATATAACTCAATTAAATTAAAATATAGGATGAATAAAAACAACATAAAACGTGGAATTAAAAATATCATTCAAAATAATACAAGTATCAATCTCGGGATTACATCACGTTCCTCCTCGGGTGATCACAAGGGGTTTAGAAACCCATGGGAGGGGTGGAAGTATAAGATTTTGATGTAGAACTTTCCATTGCCTCCAGAACATCTAGGAATGATGGGGATTAACTTTGGGTCTCCAACAAGGCAGCACCTTGCCTCATGTTCGAAATCCCAAATGGGGAGCACAAGGTGCCATTTTATAATAAAATTAGAAGGTGGTTTTGGGCACATAGATTTCTTCAAAGAATTTTTACCACAAGTTTTAGTCATCAGAAAATTGAATCTCCCTTTTGAATAACAAGATAGTTTTATCCCAACTTCTTAACTATCTCCATAGAAATTCTAGCATAAATGGGACAAGTGGATCCGGAGATATGGAAAGATTACAGAATGATACTTTTGGCTTCTCCCAAATTCAGTGTTCTGGAAAGATCTGGTTGTTTGGGCCCCTTGATGGCCGAATTTGGCATTATTTCATTCGTAATAATTGCACCTCATTAAATTTTGGACCAGCTCACAAAATAGAAGACACTAAGGATTCCTGGAAGTTTCTAAACAGGCACAATAGTGGACATGTCTTCATGGATCCATGGAATTTTGGCCCATTTTTCTTCCACTTCATCATGGCCCCTCCAAATCATCTCCTACTACATTGAAATCATCAAAAAAAGTAACATTTCCTATTTTCATAGAGATAAAAACAAAATAATGGTATCAAACATGAAGTTCAATTTTTTATTTTTTTTACAATTTTCAATTCAAAACAAGTTTAACAAAGTGGTGTGAGGGTGAAAATGAAACAGTGAATCATGGTATGATCACACCCCCTACACATAAAAATTTTCACTACTGGGAAAAGTATAATGATTTAATCATGTCCCATTATTAAATCAATGTTTTGAAAACATCCATGATTTTTTTTACATGATATTCATCATGTCTCATTTATGGAATCAATTTTCCAATCATTTTCCTTTTCTCACATTAAAATTTGTTCAACTTCATTTATTCACCAATGAAACATGTCGCAACCGACCTCACATATAAATTTTCCCACTTCACTCATGGAACATATGAATTTGGATTTAGGCTCATTTCCCAGAGTTCATGCTATCTTATCATAAGCTTTCCAAGATTCTCATTTCTCTATATATAGAAACTAGTGTGCTACTCAATAGAACTTCCAACAGGTTGTTCTGAGGTTCAAGGGTTCGTAGGATTTATTGTTTAAACATATGAGGTAGAAGAGGAGTGATTAGTCTCTTATGTATAAAACATGTCGAAATTCAGAAAGTGTTCACAATGAAGGTACACACTCAAACCCTCACAATGTGTTTCACCTCCAACCCAACCTCCCTATTGTCCATTTTTTTGGGTCACAACCAAGAAGTGAATAATAATAAGTAAACATCCTCTTTTATCCCTTTTTTTATTTTGTTTGGTTTTTTTCATTTTATAGAACAATTTTTTTAAGGTATAGTTTTTTGGATCTAAAGAGAGTAACATTTGTAAAATAATGATTTAATACGGCTTGTGAACCCATTTCCCAAGGAAATGTAGGCACCGTTTATATTAACCCATAACAATGATTCCCTCCCCATAATTACCGTGGAAGAAACCTCTCTCCCACAAATGATGAAACTAAAACAATAATATACACAAGAGATGGGTTGGTAGGAATTTGTTAGCTTGTAATGTGGCTACCTAACAGGAATTTCTTAGTCTATAAGGCTTAATAAGGATAAAATGTAATGTTGGCTGAAAATAGAGGATAATTGTACAAAGGGGTTTTTAATGAATGATTGCCTCTATCGTGAATGTAGCATATTGAATCTTATGGTTTCAAATAGAATCAAGGCGAGTTCTAGTTTCTCTACATGGCCCGAGTCTATCAAGAAAGTGATTAAAAGAAAGAATATACAATAAAGGGATTAGAATATCTCTTGGGTAAGGGATTAAAATATTGGTCAGTGCTAATTAGGCATGGGTTTCAAAAATATATTTAAAACCTAATACTGATTTGAAAATAAAAAATCTAAAAACAGATTCCATATCAACATTCATTTGAAAAACGTTTTTCCAAAATAATGCAATTTTCCAAAAAATATAATCATGCCTGAAAAATGATTTTGGATATTCTTTTTAAGATCAATTTTTATCTAAAAACACACAATAAGGAAATAAAAAATTAAAACTCATTTTTATATTTAAATTTTTTAAATTTTTTTGTTTAATCCTAACTATGACATGTCACCCTCCCCCACACATAAAAATTTTATTGTCCTCAATTAAATTATTTTAAATAAATAGACAATAAATAAAGGTAGGGAGATGTGACAGCCTGCTAAGTGGGGTCATATGCGGCATCTATCAGTTGGATTTACTCCACGAGATGCTTTAGAAAATCTACATAGAATATTTTGAGCCTCTTCCCATTGATAGTAATCCTTTTTCCACTCTTCTCATGAAAACCCTATATAGTAACAAAAGGGTAAACATCCGTAATGGTATAAGGACCAAGCCATCGTGAATGAAGCTTACCTGGGTGGAGAATTAGCCTGGATTATACATGAGAACCTTCTCACCAATATGAATCATCTTTTGATGAATCATGCTATCATAGACCACCTTTTACCTGTCTATATAGATCAGGGAGTTCTCATATGCATCATGTCGAATTTCTTCCAACTCTTGAATCTGTAGCTTCCTGTGCCCACATGCATCTGAAAGATTTATATTACATTTTTTAACAGACCAATATGCATGGTGTTCTACCTCAACCGGTAGGTGAAAAGTAGTTTCAAATACAATCCTATATGGTGACTTTCCTATTGGGGTTTTAAAAGCTGTATGGTACGCCCGAAGTGCATCATCGAAGCGCAATGTCCAATATCTCCTATTGGGTTGTACTATTTTTTCCGAGATTCCTTTAACTTCTTGATTTGAGATTTCTTCTTGTCTGTTATTTTGATGGTGATATGTAGTGGACACTTTATGATCAACTACATACTTATGAACCAAATTTTTCATGTTGTGATTTCAAATATCTAAAGCCTGATTACTAATGATGAATCTCATTAACCAAACCTACTAAAAATATGAGACCTCGCAAATTCAACAACCACTTGAGAGTCATCGGTCCTGGTGGCCTTTTCTTCCACCCATTTAGATACATAGTCAATAGCCAATAATATGTACAAAAAACCCAATGAATTTGGAAAAGCCCCCATGAATTCAATTCCCCATGCATCAAAAATTTCACAGAATAACAAGGAATGTTAGGGCATTCCATTCCTCTTAGATATATTCCATATGAATTGATAATGACTTCAAGGATTGAAAAATATATTGGCATACCTATATAATGATGTAAAATAAATCCTTGAGTCACGGACCTTTCGAGCTGTACATTGAGATCCAAAGTGTCCCCTACAGAACAAAGTGTGGCAGAAGGTCAAAACAGAGATGAACTCATGGTCAGGGGCACACCGACAAACTACTTGGTCACCAAAAGTTCTCTAAAATTATGGGTCATCCCAAATGTACCACTTCGAATCAGGTTTAAGTCTATGGGATTGTGATGTACTAAAATTAGTGGGAAACCTAGATGTTTCTAGAAAATTCATAATTTCCGCATACCAGGGGCTAAGGTCTACAACATCACAAATGTTCTCATGAGAGAAGAATTCTCCAATGGGGGGGGGGGGGTCGAGTCAACATGATGATCCAATAGTGGGGAAATCTTACTAATGTTGTCAGCTACCACATTTTCCACTCTTCTCTTATCTCTAATTCCAATTTCAAACTCATGGAGGAGGAGAATCCACCGAATGAGGTGGGGTTTAGCTTCAGTTATTTATGTGAAAATGAAGGGCAACATGATCAGAAAAGACAATGATTTTTGACCCGATAAGATATAAATTGAATTTTTCTAAGGCAAACATAATAGAAAGAAGTTCTTTTTCAGTGGTTGTGTAGTTTTCCTAGGCATGGTAAAGGGTACTTCAGGCATACACAATGATATGAGGAGCTTTCTCAACCCTTTGTGATAAAGCATCCCCAACAGCAAAGTTAGATGAATCACACATAAGCTCCAACGGGAGATCAGGCCATGGTGGTTGGATGACGGGAGATGATGTGAGACTCTTTTTTAGTGAATTGAATTCATCATTACATTTTTTATCAAACACAAACTCATAATACTTTTTTAATAATTGGGATAAGGGAAGTGTGATTTTACTGTAGTCTTTAATGAATCAGTGGTAAAAACCAGCATGGCGTAATAAAGATCACACCTCAAGATCACATTTTGGTTATAGAAGGGTTGAACTTAATACAATTTTTTATTTATCCACTTGAATTGCCACTTTTGAAATAAAATTCCCAAGAATTATCCCCCGTTCAACCACAAAATGGAATTTCTCATAATTTAAAACAAGATATTTTTCAATGTAGTGGCGGTGGAAAGAACATAGGTGTTCCAAATTGCATCAAAAGAAGAACCATATACCATGAAATTATCCATAAATACTTCCATACAACTCTCAAGGTACTCAGAAAAAATAATCAACATACATCACTGAAAAGTAAAAAGTGCATTACATAGACTGAATAACATCCTTATGTATGGAAATATGCCGAATGGATAAGTAAATGTTGACTTTTATTGATCCTCTGGGGCTCTATCAATTTAGAAATAACCCTAAAAATAATTCAAGGAAAAATGATGGGACTTACCAGCCAATCATTTTAACATTTGGTCAATGAATGGTAGAGGAAAGAGATCCTTATGTATGGATTGATTCAATCGAAGGTTGTCAATAAAGACTCACCAAATATTTTGCAGATGTGTTGGAACTAATTCATTCCATTCATTTCCCACAACTGTTATTCCTATGTTTTAGGAACAATTTGCACTGGGCTTACCCATTTACTATGAGATATAAGATAAATGATCCCGCTGTATGTAATTTACTAACTTCCAATTTTACCACTTCAAGGAGAGTGCGATTCAACCAGCACTGAGTTTTTCTTACGGGATTAGCCACATCATTCAAAGTTATATGTTTCATCAAAATAGATTGGAAATTCCTAGGAATATCATCCAATGTCCATCCTAATTTCGTTTTACACTATCTCAAAATGTTAAGTAGTTTTGAGTCCTATTCATGAGAGAGGATATTGGCAATAATAACGGACAATTGATCAACACCCTCAATAAATGTATATTTAAATTATAAATAAGTTGTTTAAGTTCCAACAATAGTGGTTTCTGGATTGAGGGAGGGGATTTTAGGGGAGTGAGGTTCATTAAACTATCTATATGCTCATGTTTATTCTCTAAAGATAGAGAATATATTTAAATGATATTTGAATAATCATAGACGGTCATGGGTACCTCAGAATAAACACACTCATCAATTAAATCACAAAATTTAAACTTTTTATAACCCACACAACACTTAAAATATGAATCAAAACTCAAATCATCTAATGGTGAATAATATGAAAATGATTTAGATTATGTGTTGAAGAGAGAATTGTGTGTGTGCATAATTTAAGATAACTTCCATCGAATAGACCAAAAGAGTGGAGTGATCTTCAACGGGGTGTTTCATAGCCTCAAGGATGTTAAAACATACCTTTTCTCCTTCAAACTCCATGGACAACATACCATTCTGAACGTTGATGACTATCTTTGATATTTTGAGGACTAGCCTCCCAAGTATGAGAGGAGCATGTCCTTGGGTTTGAGTATCTTTCGTATCATGAATGTAGAAATAAGCAGGGAAGATGAGTTTCTTCACTCATACAAGGACATCTTCAATCACACCTTTTGAATGCGTAGTACTTCGGTTGGCAAGTTGTATGACAATAATCATTGGTTAAAGCTCTACTACCAGTAGAGAAGTGTACACTGAGTGAGGCATTACATTAATAGGAGATCCTAAATCTAGCATGGCATCAGAAAATAAGGTCTCCCCTATGGTACAAGGAATTGTGAATATGCCTGGATCCTTAAACATAGTTGGCATTGCTGGTTGAATCAAGGATGAAACATTTCTTACTAGGTTGAATCCTTCATTCCCCTTCAGCCTTCACCTATGGGTGTAGAGTTCTTTGAGAAATTTGGCATAATGAAGAATTTTCTAAACTGCATCCAACAATGGAATATTAACATGACCTTTTTTAAATGTGTCCATTATTTCATTTTCAATATCATTATCAAAGTTTTTCATAGATTTAGTGAGTCTTTGAGGGAAAGGAAGAGGAATGGTTTGTTCATGGGAATCCTTAATGATAATTTTATTACACTTTTTTTCTTGTTTTTCTTTGCATGAAACATTTTAAGGTTGGAGAAGAGAGTTTCAAGAGGGGGACATACCTGTGGTGTAGAATTAGAAGAATGAGAAACTTATTTACCACTACGAAGTGTAACCACACATACGTTACCCTTGTCAATCGAATTGTCAATGGGTTGGGATGGTATTTATCCAGAACCTTGCATCTTAAGCTCACCTATGGTGTTTTCCAACTGCCCCACATTAGTTTTTAGGTCATGAATTTCCAATTGTGTGGTCGGATGGAATTGGAGGTTTTGGGTTTCCATTTTCATTACCATATCCTCAAGGCTTGGTTCATATTTGGGAGGAGGATGATTTTTTTGAGACATTTAAGGATAAGAAGGTTGCATCCCTTAGCCTTGTTGATACCAATACTTCTGGGGGTAGCTTGAGTTTTCTACTTGTCAGCACTAGGGTTGTGCTTTCCACACGGGGTTTGGATTTGGCCTAAATGGTTCTTTCATGAAAGGAGGTGCTTGTTTGTATGGAAGCCCTGGGAACACTACTGCACAAGATTTAGGTGAATTGTGAAGTTGTAGGCATTGGTCAGAAAAATGAGTATTGACTGAGAAAATACCAAAATGTAATGGAACTGAAGAAGACTTTGAGTTACCTTTTGATTGATATAATTTCCTTATAAGGGTACGCAACTTATCATGTATATTCTCTACCTTATGCTCTTGGGATGAATGACTTAACTCATGAACCCCTTGGGTTGGTGCAATATCTCATGTACCAAATTGTTATGTATTTTGAGCCATATTGGCAACTAAGACACGAGCGGAAAAAGAGTTTTATTAATAATGGAACAACCAACTGCAACATCAATCATTCCAAGATACATGGGGATAATTCCCTCATATAAGTATTGAATTAGAAAATTTTCACTAATATAATGGTGGTAGAAACTTGGGAAATGTCTGTTGAATCATTCCTAATATTCATGAAGGGTCTCTCCTGGTGATTTCCTAATTTAACAGATTTCTTTTCTAATTGATTCAGTTTGGGAGGCATGGAAGAACATATCTAAAAAGAGTCATTTATGTTCATTCCATTACCCATTTGTGGTAGGCATATTGTATAGCCAGTCTTTGGCTACCCCATCAAGGGAGAAAGGAAAGGTCCTAAACTTAATTAGGTCCTCAAAAAATTTTTGGTGTTTCATGGTGGAGCACACTATGTGAAACTATTCTAGATGTTTATAAGGGTCCCCACCAGGAAGACCATGGAATTTCGGAAGTAGGTGGATGGGGCTTGATCTTAGATCAAAGTTGGCTACCTCCTCGGGATATTGGATGTACGTAGGTTGGTACTCCACATCTAGGGTGATCAGTTCTGTTAAGGTTCGATTTTTTTCAACCATGTTTTATTGGGTTTGATTGTGTTAAATATTTTATTGGTTTAGTAATACTTTAGGTTTCAAAAGGGTTTCCTTAGTCTTACTTGACTAAACGTCTCTGGATGCCTTGATTTTTGTGTGAAGCATCATTCATTTTCTGGGTTAAATTCAAGTTGTTTTTCTATTTCTGACCAGGTCATCAAAATAAGTTGTAATATTTGTTTTGTTAAGATTGAATATGGATAGAATCACTTAATAAGTCTCAAAATGAGAATAGAATTTTATAATACATAATTATAGAGAGATTGATGGAGAATAATAAGAGATAGAGAGAGAGAGAAAGGAAGAATACGCAAAAAAACCAAAAATAGAAACAGAAAACCAAAACAAAGAACAATAAAATGAGGGTGATGTATTTAAAGGAGTAATAATTAAGAAGAAAAATAAATAAATAAATGGAAATAAAGATAAATAATTATCTTGGATCCCCAGAAACGGCGCCAAAATTTGATCATGTTGTCGGGCGTGTCAAATTAGTTGTTTATTTGTTTTCTAGAATTTCTGCAGTATAACAGCAACTCTAGGTCATCTCTCGACGAAACCTTATATCATTAATTGGAAAAAGGGTTTTTATTATGAAGATATAATGGGAATTATATTTAATAAAACATGGGGTTTCATGATTAAATTTTATAATAGAAAAACAAAATTGATAAAACAAGGTCGAAATGAACAGGATTACATAAACGTGATCAACCCAGGGGAATCTCATGATGATCATCCATCATCGCATCAAGAGAATGGGTATGGATATTTTAATCCCATGTTTGTAACACCTATTAGCCTAATTTAACTGAATTTATTCTAGGATATATCCTAGGGTTCAGTCGAAAACAAATAATGATTTACCAGACACCTCCGATGATTGGTTGATTTGTGTTCGACTTCATAACCGCAACTCACCAAGGAAACACACGAAGAACTCAATGTGATGTCCAGGTATTTATGTTATTTTTTTGTGATACCATGGCATAAATTTACATGGCCTTGATAATGCTCATGTGAGTTCAATTGACCAATATGAACCACACAATTCCTGCAATTGAATGAGGGATAAAAAAGGGAATAATGGTGTGTGAAACATCGCATGAAAGGGTACCCCCAAACATGTTCATTTGAGTTGAGTATAACATACTAGTATATAACTCAATTAAATAAAAATAGGGGATAAATAAAAACATTATACTACCTGGAATTAAAAATACAATTCAAAATAATATAAGTATGCATCTCGGGATTACATCATGTTCCTCCCAGGGTGATCAAAAGGGGTTTAGAACCCCATGGGAGGAGAGGAAGAATAAGATGTTGAAGTAGCACTTCCCATACCCTCCAGAACATCTACGAATGATGAGGAGCCACCTTTTGGACTCTAAAATGGTATAATATTTCCTCATGGTAGAACTCCCAAATAGGGGGCCCAATGTTTCATTTATGGAAAAATTGGAAGGTGGATTTGGGCACACCTATTTCTTCAAACCACTTATACAACGCGTTTCGACCATTAGACAATCAATTCTCTATTTTGAAAAAACAAGAAAGTTTTAAATCCACTTCCTGAATATCTAAACCGAATGTTTTGCATCAATTGGATAAGTGGATCCAGATATATGAATATATTATAGAACAAGACTTTTGACTTCTCACAAATTCGGTTTTCTGGACAGATCAGGTCGGTTTGGCCCCTTGTTGGATGAATTGGTATTCGGTACCTTCATAAGAGTTCTATCCCACTAAACTTTATACCATCACATAGAATATGATCCCATTTGAATGTGCGGAAGAATCAAAAAAGTCACAATAGTGGACAAGTTCTCATGGATCCATGAAATTTTGGCCCATTTTTCTTCCACTTCATAATGGGCCCTCCAGATCAAGTCCTCATACATTGAAATCATCTAAACAAGTAACGTTTACCATTTTAATAGTTATAAAAACTATATAATGGTATCAAACATGATGATAAATTTGTTATTAGTTTTATAATTATCAATACAAAATAAGTTTATCATAATGGTGTAAGGGTGAAAATGAAACAGTGAATTGTGGTACGATCAAGTATGAAACCATACATTTGAACTAACAAATGTATGGTATATCAACCCTAATTTTGTGATCAATCATACATTGTTAACCCTATGTTTGGTGTTTTTTCATTATGTGAATAAAACATAGGTTTGACTTTTCGATGATTATATTTTTAATTTATGATATTATACATGATTTATGAAATAGTCATGATGGAAATAAAGATCGATTCAAATATATTTTATATCCAATTAAAATGCCCAAATTCAGTAGAATAAATTATTCCAATTTCTATGAAAAGTTACAAAACTGTTGAATGATTTAAATGTTAATGATTTTAATCTATCATGTGATATTATTGAATCTCATCAACCTAAATGAAGTTGTGTGTTTTGTATATACAACTAGAGTATTTTTCACCCAAAGAAAATATATATTAATATATATTTTTGAAATATATTTTTGAATATTGAAATAATAAAAATAAACAAATGTCAAGTGACTATTATTTTTTGAAGTGACTTCACATTGATGATATACATATTTCAACCACATACTACTGTGTAACTACTATTGTTTATTATTTGTTGTTATTATTAATGATCATTCATAACTAGGATCCCTAAAATCTATTCATACATGAATAAATTCATATATAAAAAATAAGATCAGTAATCTATTAGTTGATGCAAAATATGTGATCAAGGAATATTAATTTATTTGAATCAAACACTTTTGATTTGTTAGAGTTCCAGTAACTCGAACTCTATCGCAGAAGAAAATCAGATTCTGGGCATATGTTATTGAGAAATGGATTCCCTTTAAAATAACTAAAAGGCTCTATAAAGTATAATTGTAAAATTTTTCGACTACCCACAATAATTTTTGAGGTTCCTATGATAATAGAACCATTCATGTTAAAATCATCAATCTCGCAAAGAGATCATTGATGGAGTGGACTAGAGGATATGTGTGCCCTGTACCATTATAAAAATTGTTGTTCTTTTTTATTGTTTATCCACTGGTCAATTTACATACTGAAGAGAATGCTACATTTCTGTATAAATCTCAATAAAATTTAATATCCAGAAACAATCACGATTATCAAAAATAAATAATTTACCCCCCTTTTGTGTATATTTGTATTATTAAGAGCTTAAAATTGGTATCAAAAGTGGGATTTTTTCATAAATAATAAAAAGTTTTAGAAAGATTATAAGTATTAAATCAATACAAAAAAATATTTCAATGACTGTTTCTAGAGAAGGAATGTCTATGAATCATTCTCTATGTTTCAATAGTGATAACCATGGATATTGTAAATCTCAAATGATCATCCATCTAAATAATCTTGGATTTAAAGTTCATATGAAAATTATCTCCCGTTATGTAATTCCTGAGAAGCTGGAAATATGGGATGCTTCCAAAGAAGCCGAGTATGAAATAAACTCAAAATAAATGAATGATATCATCTATGTAATTAATCATAATAAATTCAATCGAGCATAAAAATGTCCTACTTCTTATGAAATATTGAATACAGTCATTATTGCATATAAAGGAACAAAAAATTCCAGGGAAATACGATATTCTACTAGAAAACTAATGTTTGACACCTTTAGGATTTATGCTGGTGAAAGAATCACCCAAGTGAATAGACAATTAACATAAATTTTCAACAATACTGCTTTCATGGGAGATCTAATAACTCACTCACATCGAGAATTGAAAGTGCTTAGAGTACTACCCTCAAAATTGAATGGGATATATGCTATTATAAGACAATCATAAACAGTCCAATACATGACAATGAAAAAATTCATTAGAAATATGATAATGTGTGAAGCATAAATTCATGTTGAAGATTAATATCATAAATAGTAATAAGGGAAAAACATCCCTTAAAGTTACATCACAGAATAATGAAAATAAATCAAGGGAAGATATTAAAGTAAAAAAAAGATTCAGTCTACTGAGTCTCTGGAATGGAACTAGATCAGTTATCCATATAATTTATAAAATTCTACAAGAAGAGAGGAATCAAAAAATCCTTCATGAAATCTAATAAATTATACAATGAAGTAAGATGCGATGAATGAAAGTAGATGGGTCATATTAGACCTGATTTACATTATAAAAAATAATAATAAAGAAATATGTAGAAGTGAAACTAGAAGAAAACTGATTATAGAGCATAAATGGAAAAGAAAAATGAAAGATCTTTGGAGTGTGTCTAATGAATCAATAAGCTCTTCTAAATATTATTCAGAAAAAATGGCCACAAAATTTGAAATCTAATATGAGCATTATGGACAAATAAGTAGATGAGGTAGAAACCAATTACCCTTCCCCTTCTAATTCTAATAGAATATAAATTATAAAATTGGTTTATTATTTCTCAATGATTGACAAAAAATATAATTATTTAATAAAAAATAAAAAGTCACATAAAATTTTTTACATTTCTAATTTATGTGAAAATAATTAAATTTTAAAACAATAAAAACATTTGATAAAAAACTGTAATACATATTCATCAAATTATACTATTCATGATAATAAAATAAATGAATTATAGGATGAGATAGAATCATTTAAAAGTGCTTCTAGTATTTTAACTTAATGAGAAAAATTTGTAAAATATATTATTGGAAAAAATATTATTAAAAGCGAAAATGTAGAATATAATGAATATAAGAAAAATAAAAGTTATATAGATATTATTTTATACATAGTTATAAAAATTATACCTTCTTCTATTGTGGATTAAAAGGACATTATTCTAAAAAATATTATTTATTAAATGCTTAGATAATTGGAAATATAAATTCTTTTATTTCCAAAAATTGTATAAATAATGTATTGTATGTTTTCGTAAAATATGAAAAATCAGGATTCACAGATTTTCATTCACTAGCCCAGCTAGACCTAAGAAAATATGTGTACCAAAAGAAACATTTTATTAAATGCCTTTTACAAAAAATACTATAATAATAAAAATTCTATATGGTATATAGACAATGGATGCTCAAGAAACATGAGTGGATACTCTTCCAATTTCTATACATTGGTAAAATGGATGGAGGACTAGTCACCTTTGGAGACAATGCAAAAGGAAGGATAGTCAGAGATGGATCAGTTAAAGATCCAGAGTCAATATCAATCAATAAATTACTATATGTACAAGGTATATATAACCTCCTGATATGTATGTATCAAATTTTATATTACGGATTTTAGTTTTTATTTCTCTAAAAATTCCTTCACAATTTTCAAAAATAAACTGCTTAAATTTGGGGAACATAGAACTGAAAATGTTTATACTATGGATCTTAATCCCTTGGGTGAAAAAAGTAAATATTTAACTAAACACTTAGTTTCATAATTTTTTATTCTTAAAGTTGACAATGATATATTTTGTGATGTATGACAAATTATTAAACAACATGAATCATCCTTTAAATAAATTAACAAAGATTCTACATCTAAACCAGTTAAACATATCCACATGGATTTTTTTGGATCATCAAGGGTATATAGTTTTATAGGAAAACTATATTTTTATGATTTAGTTAATGATTTTTCAAAATTTACTTGGGTTTATTTTAGAAGACTCAAATGTGAAGTATTTACTATTTTTGAATGATTTTGTAAAATTTTTCAAAATGAAAAATATAATAAAATAATTTCATTGAGAAGTTATCATAGTAGAGAATTTGATAACCAATACATTAATTGTTTTTTCTCAAACCTATATATTAAACACACCTTATCTACACCAAGAATTCCTCAAAAAAATGGAATTTTTGTAAGAAGAAATTGAACTATTCTATAAATGGAAAGGACTATATTAAATGAATAAAACATTCCAACCTATTTTTGTATAGAAGTAGTAAATACAGATTGTTATATCAGGAATAGTGTCTTAATAATCCCAATTATTAAAAATAAACCCTATGAAATTTGAAATAACAGAAAATCTAATATAATGTACTTCAATATATTTGTATACAAGGAGTATATACTGAATACTAAATAAATACATTGTAAATTTAATCCGAAGCATGATTATTGAATATTTATAAGATATTTTTCTATTTTAAAATCATTTATAGTGTCTAATAAAAATTCAAGTAATTTTAAAGAATTAGTTCATGTGAATCTTGATGAATGTTACCCCTTCTGTAAAAGGAAATATCTAAAAGTTGAAATTTTTGACTCTTTAAATGAGGATTAAGTCACCTAAAAAATATTTTGAAAATACAATGAATGAAATTTAGTTCAGTCTAGAAGAACATGAGATATAAGAACCTGAAAGTGTCTTACACAGATAGTTTAGAATCTTAAATGATCATCCATTAGAAACAATAAAAGTAAATCTAGATACAAGATTTTGAAATAGAATAAATTTAAGAAACTTAGTAGAATTTTCAGCCTTCCTATAATAATTACAACCTAAGAGAGTAAAAAAGCATTAAATTACGAGAGTTTGTTATTATTAAAGTAATAAGAACTCATCCAAATCAGTATAAGTAAAGTTTGGAAATTAGTAGAAAGGATAAATAATTATTTAGTAATAGGAACCAAATGGGTTTTTATAAATAAAAAAAGATGATCAAGGAATCATAAATAGAAATAAAGAAATATTATTAAAAAAGAATACAATTAGGAATAAGGGATAGACTATGATGAAACATCATCACATGTTTCTAGATTAAAGGCAATTAGAATCCTTCTAGAGAATTTATTTCATATGAATTTTAAATCATAGTAGATAGATGTAATATCTTTATTTTAAAATGTATATTTAATAGAAGAGTTTTATGTTGAATAACCCCAGGTTTTGAAAACCCTCATATACCTAATTCTATTTTTAAAACTTACAAAATCAAGTTATGGAAGTAAAAAATCACCTAGAACTTGGTATGAATGATTAAGATTGTTTTTATTAGAAAATGGATTTTCTGTGGGAATGGAAGATCCTAATATTTATAAGAAAATGTTTTCTCTAATATATTATTAGTGAAAAATTATTTTGATGATGTCATTTTCAGATCAAAAAAAATAATAATTGTAAATATTTTTCAAATTTAATGTAAAAGGACATTGAAATTAATATAATAGTATAATTAAATTTATTTTTAGGATTTCAAAACAATAAAAAATACTATGAATATTTTATAAATCAAATAAAATAAATTATTTATTTATTGAAGAAGTTTGAAAAAAAAAACAGTAAGACTTATATAGCCCCCATCTATACTAATATAAAACTTTATTTGGATGAACCTGAAAAACCTGTTGAAAATAGTTATAGAAAGGTAATATTGGAAGTTTATTATATATTTATTCTATTAGACCAGACATAATTCTTTATGTTTGTCTATAAGTTATATTTTATTAAAACCCAAAATAATCCCATCTTACTGCTGTTAAAAATAATTTTTAGATTATTAAAATGAATTATTTTTTCAATATTTTCTTTAACAAAAAAACTATAATTTTATATTAATATCATATTTAGATATTTATTTTTGAGGATGTAGACTAGATCAAAAAATCACATCAAGAAACTTTCACTTTTTTGGAAAATCATTTCTTTCATGGTCGTGTATGAAAAAACATTTTGTTTCTCTATCAACAGCTGATACATAATATATATCTTTTGTCAGTTGTTGTCCACATGTGTTACGGATGGAATAAACCTTAATAGACTTTGGAATTAAATTTAATAATATACCTATTTTTTGGGATAATACAAGTGAAATTAATATTTACAAAAATCCTATAAGCCACTCTAGAACCAATAAAATTGATATAAGGAATCATTTTATAAGAGATCATGTTATCAAAAATGACATATCTATAAAATTTGTAAATATAAAATATCAACTTGCAGATATTTTTAATTAATCACTTCCCACTACAAGATTTGATTTTATTTATAGGGAGATGTGAATATTTAATTTTAAATATTTATTTATTAATTTATTTTGTTAATTTCTCTATTAGTAAATTTATTTTATTCAGTAATTATTAATTTACGTATTTTTTTTAAATAAAAAAATATTTTTTTTATTTAAAAAAAGAGAATCTTTTTAAAATAAAGAATAAATGATTACACTATTTAATCTGTTTGAGAATCCAAACTGTGTCACCAAAACCATCATAAATATCTTACTATATCTTTTCTCTTACATACCTTTGGATTTCAAACCCTTTTGACTCCTAGAGCTCCAATTTCTCTTTAAAAACTCTAGAATATGAAACCCTCAGCTAGAATATTTATAGAAATGTCGATGATCAAGTAGGTAGACAAAGTGAAAAAAAAAACATATTACCTACAAAAAAATTCTTTAAGTAAAGGTAATAGACTTCATTTAGCTAAATCAGAGAAATATTCTTCAAATGGATGCTATAGAATTTCAAGGTCTAGAAACTATTTCTAATAAAAGAGAAACTGAGTTTTTTTAATATAAAAGTAAATGAGTTATTTATATATTCTCAATATAGTTTCAGTAACACAAAGGTTGTAATCATACCTAATATATATCATAAGTATTTTTCAACCACTTCAATAGAAATAACCAATTTTTTTTAGTGTCCCCATATGTGGGGTTTTTCTTTTTTATCTTTGGTCAATAGGAAACCAATAACATAAATTAGAGGATATTATGTCATTTATATTCACATCTACATAGATCAGAAAAATGCTTATTAAATATCACGACACTGTCCAAAAGTTTCCCGTCAAGTTTATTCAGTCAGCAATAATTCCATGAACCACTAAACATGAAAATATTTTTTTATCCATACATTTATATATTTTTTTTATGGTGAGTTATGTCAAGTTTAATTTCCCAAGGTACCTGTTAAGGTACATGTATCACTGTTTCAAATAGAAGGAAAAGATTTTGTTCTATCCTTATAGAAGGATATTTTCAATGTTGTTACCTATGAAATCCTTGATTAGATATGTAACGATAAAAATTAAATTTCATCACAATAGTATTCTCAATGCTGGAACTCTTAGGAAGATAGTTTATTTATGGAGTATAGTATAAGGAAAGTTGTTACCTATTGGGTTATAAGACCAAGAGGTATCTTGTTCTATTTTTCAGGGGGAGTAAAGAATTTTGGGATCAGCTGCTGCAATCCAAATTCAAAAAGAATAAGATATAGAATGAATAAATGATGATGAATTTCAACAAAAGAGATGTTGAATCAAATACAATGTCTTTGACCTAGAATTTAAAAGAGATTTCTCTCAAACCCATAAAGATAATTGGGAAGAAATAATTGATGAGGCTCTTTTCATCCATCCTTGAAATAGAGATAATCCTACAATTCAATAAATAGAAATTCAAGAACCAGAATTAGAGGTTGTTACTTCTAGTGAAGTTTCCCCCCAAGATATCAAACCAGTTAATAGAGAAGAGCACGATGCACCAAATCAAGATGAAAATCAGATTCAAAAACCCTATGATGAAGATCAAGTCTAAGAAAATTCTCAAGGAAATGATAAATCTCAATACATAGTGTCTACCACTACTAGGTTAGTCAAAAATAAATCAATTGTGATTATAGATGATTCCCAAGACAAGGAATCCTTTGAAAATAATGATATCAAAGAGGTTATTGAGGTTGATGTTTCTTCCAATAGTTAGAATAACAAATAAAAATATTTATCACTTGTTGATAGTGGAAATCCATCTCAATTTCATCAAGAAAAATCTTTTGATTATTTAAATAACTACATTAAAAGATTTTTTTGTTAAATTCAACCTGATAAAAGAAGAAAATTTAGTATTTCAAGGTGAGTTAGAGGGTACAAGAAACTATTTGAAAGATTTAAGTAGTTCAACTATTCCCATGGAGGAATTAGAAACTGTTCCGACTCAACTGCATAATCTCATAGAAATTATTCTTTCAAGAAGATATTTCGGTGATTATTTAGAGAAATGTCTCATCATTTTGGGATGTTTCAATGAATTTTTTTCCAAAACAAATTTCAGAGATTCAAAAAGATATTTGGATAGTCATCTTGATTTTGTTAGAGGTAGTTCACTTCAGTCTATGACATCTACATTAGTGCCCCAAAATTATCAATATTTAATTAGAAGTTTTAAATAAATCACAAATTTTATTTCTAGTTTAAATGATCAGATTGATACTATGTAATGAGACAATGTAGCTCTCAATGTGCATCTGGACAACCAATAATATCTTATTGGGAATATAACTTTAGGGGAGCCATGAATCATAACTCTACTCAATCATTTTGGATCATTATTATCCTGGGTTTTTCACTTATAAGAAACAATTCATGAATTTATCAAAGTGAATTTGGTTTAATGTTTGATTATTAATCAATATCCAAAAGATTTTGATGAGGCAGTTAGCTGAATATTTCACTAAATATTTAATAGGACATATGACAGAATTGAAATAAGTTGTTAACGATATTCATGTTTTACCAGAATATGACACATCTCATAAACAAACCATTTCACCTTCATCCATCCCTTCTATTTAAAAATTTCTCACCCAATATTATACTTATAATTATAAAAACATATTTATAAATTACATTTTTTTATTTAATTTAAGTTTATCTTATTTTTCTTTGTCTCTATTGCTAGAATACATATCTCTTTTTATATTAAACATAATTTAACACTCATTTATAGTTCTGTGTTATATTGACTATGTTTTAATCCATTTTCATCTATTTTTTTGTGATATCACAAAAGGGGGTAAAATTGGGTAAAAACCACATTATTTACACAAATAAATGTTTTTCTTATCAATCTGCCAAAATAAAAATATGAAAAATAAATTTTCTACACCAATTGATTTATTTATTTTCTTAAAATATTATTTCATTTGTGTTTTAAATTTTTATATTTTCTGTACAACATTTTATGAGTTTTGTGATCATCAAAAATTGAGAGATTATTGTAAATTTATTTCCTTAACAATACTCTATAAATATTATTGATTTTGATGCTAAAAATATCCACTTTTGTTTAACTAATGAAATTACATTAAGTGAATTTCAAGAAAATTATTATCCATTGAAATATTTTCTCTGAAATTATATTCAAGCGATTGATTCGCTGAAAATATTTGTTAAACTATTAGTGACATTTTTTTAATGTATTATGGAAACATTGTTCACACACAAAGTGTGAAATAGTAACATAAGAAATAAAACCTACATTTGGAACCTCACATATGGAACATATACCCTACACTATTGGAAATGTATTGTTTAGAAACCATATGTTGTGATGGAACCTTATGTTTTAGAAAAAGGAATGTATGGATAAATAACCCTATATTGGTAGAAAAACCTACATTTGAGGAAACAAACATCTTGTACATTAATATTACTTTTGCGATCAAGTTTACATTTTCAAGCCTACATTTGGTGTTTTTTCATCATCTGAAGGAACCAAAAATTTGACTATTCAATAATGGAGTTCTTGATCTACAATATTATATGTGACTTCTGCAAAGGCCTCGATGAAAATAAATATTGATTAAAAGATATTTTACGGCTCATTTAAAGGCATTCATTCCACATAACAATTCTTTACTATTTATAAAGGAATTTATGACACTATTTAATGATATAAATTTGAATTATGGTGATTTAAAAGGCAGTATTATTGGATCTTCTCAACCTAAGTAAAGCCATGATATATATATATATATCTAGAGTACTGTCTCCTAGATATAATATATACGATTGTATATTATTGAAATATATTTTTCAATATTGATCTTCTGTAAAGAAACAAAAGATAGAGCCACTCTTCTATTTTTGAAAGAGGCTACACTTTGAAGATATAAATATTTCAACCTTGTACTACAGTTCAATTATTTCTGTAATGTTTTTTATATTGTTATTGAAGATAATTCACATCGAGGATCCATTCAAATCTAGCCTCCTTGAGGAAATTCATCTATAAAAATATGATCTGTATTCTGTCAGTTTTTTCTACAACTATGATCAAGAACCTGTTAATTAAATCGACTCAATTTTTTGGATTTATTTGAGTTTTGGATGCTTTAACTCAGTCATAGAATCGTATTTGCTTCCCTGACTAAGATTTGGGGAAAATGGATCCCTATAAAACAACCAGAAGGATTTATAATTCCTTATTGTAAAAGGTTTCAACCACATAAACTCAGTTGGGATGGTATTATGTTTAGAGGAACATTCTAGTGAAAATCACCAATCTTATAGAGATATCATTAGTGGAGTGGAATACAAGATCATTTTGCTCCGAACCACTATAAAAGATTGTTTATTATTCATTACTTTTTATCTACGGCTCAATTTTCATACATAAGGGAATGAAATATTTGTTCCTAAATTAGAAAGAATGTGAAAATAATGAATCTATCAATATTATCAAAAAAGACACAATTCGACCATATTGTGTACCTTTATATTATTCTAGCCTTACATTATGCTGAGGAAGGAATGGGTCTTAACCAGGAGATTGTATATGGAGGTAGGATTGATTATTTTAAGCACTATAGCTTTGGGCATAGTCTGGATTAATTCTGTTTTGAAAGTTCCCAAGAAGCACCTCTAATTGAAAATGGTAATTTATATGAACTTTCAGATCTTGTGAGTTAATAAAATTTTGGTGCAGTTGGTCATGATTCTCAGTTTGAGAACACAACACCAGCTTGATGAGAAGTATTTTTAACATTGATAGAAGCAGAAGGGTATGAAGAATAATTCTTCCCATGAGTTTTGAAGATGGAGTTGCATTCAATTTTATAAATTATATAGAGTCAACGAGTCTAATATTTTAAAGTGTAAAGGAGGAGTCCACTCAGGCTGATCACTAATCCATTGGGATACTCATGGAAGGGAATATTGTTCATATAATTCATGCTCATATGTATACCAACATGGTGTAGCTAAACCCAAAATCTCATTAATTTTATGGTGGGGTTGTAATTACTACTTCCCTATAAAAATTTCACTCAGTATTGATCCTATGCCTATGATTGAATAAAAAGATTCTGTCTACTTGGCATAGAAAAGGGAAACCTGTTGTGAAAAAGTAATTATGCATTGGTGGGTTACATTGGGACTTGAGCTGCAAAATCGATATGAGAAAATATGCTAGGGATCTATTTCCTTTGATCAAGATCATCAAAACCAATTTGAGTACTTTAAAGAGTATACTACAGACTAGGGCAAGGGGTAATGTCATATAATGTTATATAAAAATAATATATGGAATTAGGCGGTAGACCTAGTAACAGATCATGAGAATGAAGAGATTCACGCTCTAGCAGATGATGGTGCATGTGAAATGTCCTCCTGGAAGATATCACTAAAATATGAAGAGGAAATACAAGGCCAAGATATATACCTATTCAAGGGGGAAAAGGGAATAATGAAATCAGTAGCACGGGAAGATACTTAGTGGTAATGGTAAGAGGATTCAAAGATTAGTCCTACAAACCCACACAATTGGCACTAAAAAAGTCTATGTTTGGGGTGGTTTATTAAAACCATTTTAATAATTGGTTCTAATAAAAAAATTAATTTTATTTAAAATATAGAGGCGGTTTCACAAAACCTCCATAATTAATCAAATATATTTCAGTTTTTTCACATTGTTATTAAAATCATCACTATATACTTTAATAATACCTTATTAACCAACGCCCCACCCCAATGTCATATCCCATGAACTGACCCCCCAACCCCCACCCACACTTAATTCCCTCTCCATTTTCAATGACATTAGTGATTCCCCTAACCCCTCTCCCTCTACACTGACCGCCTCCCTAGACGGTCACTACATCGATACCCCTAAAAAACTCTTCTTTTCATGAAAACAACCAATATTCCCCATTTTCCAGTTACCACCACCCTCAATTACAATCGACACATAACCCCTTCCCTATATCTCTTTCCACATCCCTACCTCCCCAATTTACCTTAATCATATCTGTGAATGATGTAGATGTTTTTTGGATCATATCCTGAAACTCCACATTTTATCTCCTCTCCCTAATGGTCTTCTTTCCCAACATCCGACCCTATTATCAGGAAAGATAACACTAATTCATTTTTTTTATGTTTTTCCTGTTAGATTTCAAAATTTTCATGTTGAATGTGTGTTCTACCAAATCAGGACCCTACCTTGGTCAATAATGATGTAAGGTGATGTTAAATAAACATTTTACTTGTTTTAATAGTCATTTATATCATTATATTTTAATTTATAGGGAGAATAGTAGAAACAAAATACCCATGGATAAAAGTTGGATTTATATACCTCATAACACACCTAGGTATACTAATGGTTTGGAAGAATTTTAACATTATGCAATTATAAATAGATCCGTGGATAGTATAATATAATGTATATTTCTTGATTGCAAATTTAAGATATGTTTGTATAGAAAATAATTATATGAGAACTCTACATTGAATCAATTTCATGTCTGAATTATATAATAGATTTTTTCTGGAAAATTAAATGTTATGAAAAGGAAAAATAATGACCATCTTATCAAATAAACACAATGTGACCTTCAAAAGGAGCATTCAATTCAAAACATGATAGATAATGAAAATTTATTTTAAAGATAAAAGGAATAATATTTTAATCTATCAATAATACCTTCATTTAACACTAAGCATTTTAATCTTGTGTAAACCATTATTGAATAAAAAATATGTATTATGAATTTTTTTATGGTGGAAAATAAGTACTATATAAAGGAAGTTCCATGTATTAAAATATATCTTTTATTGTTAAGGTTTATCACAATATGTGTCTCTATGGAATTATTGAAAATGATGTTTTGGTTATTTTAGAGTTTCTTCATGTTGAATTTAGTTAAACTAAGATATCTAAGCAATTCTATAAGATTAATAATATCATTAAAAAATAGACTTGATTATAAACAGATACATCCATGCTTTAATGATTGCATAATTTACTAGGGAGATGAGTTTGAAAAGTAATAATGAATAATATTTCATACATCTATATTGAAGATAATGAGAAAGAGTGTGAATAAAAATTAGCTCAACACCAAGAATAATAATAAAAAGAAAACTCCCACAAAGTTGTTGTGTTACATTCTATGAAACCATGAATGCAATGATTATTCATTTTTTTAAGACTATATATGTCATGAAGTTTAATTATATGGAAGTTAAACAAAATTTCTTGATGAGACTTCCAAAAGATTCAACAGAACGGAAGGTGTTTTATTCATTATATCTATATTTTTCATCAGATCCTAAGATTATACGTTTGGGATTTTCTTTTGTGAGTTTTAACCCTTTTAGTGATTTAAGTACTAATTAGAGAATATGTCCAATTGTTTTGATCCCCTGTATTCAAAATCCTCTTGTTTTTTATCAAGAAGGAATCTTTCATTATCTCAATGATGATTAGTGGAAATAAAATAACTGAAAATGAAATTGATGTATAACTTCAACCTATAATCAAATAATTTTGAGAATTATGAGATGATTGAGTGGAAACATTTAATTATTCAATAAGATAACTATTAAAAATAAATATTACATTAATGATGAAAATTAGTGATTTTCCTAGGATAGGTATCATATTCCTTTAGAAAACTCATACTCATTTGGATTTCCCAATTTTTAATTTTTATTCTAAATCTAAATGATTAACTCATAGTAGAAAATGGTGTTTTATGAGTGATTTTTATTTTCATGATGCTTCTTATAAATTCATGTTTATCATGAAACAATTCAATAGAGATATTTAATTGATAAATTCATTGATGGTGTTATCTCATTTATAAATATTCATACAATTAATGAATGTCATTATAAAATTTAGAAAATGTAATCAGTTTAAATATAGGGGGATGAATTGAAGTAGAATATCCAAAGTAGTTGAAAAAATAGTGTTATAAATTGATTATATTTTTAAAACATCCTTATTGGTACTTAAATTTTATACATCATAATATTTATATAGTGAATATTGAGAAGAATGATTATGAAAAATTAAATTTCAACTTTCTAAATGATGAGGGTAAATTGAATGATCACCTTAATGCTTAAAATGATTTGAATTATGGTATAAAAAGTGTAGTTTGTGGGAATGTGAGAATGTAAAGTATCGTTTAACTATTTTTATAATGAAAAAATCATTGGAAATACATATTCCATAAAACTTTAAAGAATATAAAAGTGCCATATGGAAATTAAATCATAATTTCATGGAGCATTTACTTAAAAATTTTCATGTTAAATGGATTGAAAATTCATAACACACATATTCTTATCTAGAAGTTATTACCATTGAAATTTTATATCACATTACCTAAAAAATTAATATCAGTTATTGTTCGGATATGTACTCCCATCATGGGGCGTGGCAGAAGAAAATTATTTTCAAAGTGCTACATAGTGGGTTGTCCAGTTCATCTCATTTGAGGAGATTATCAATTTATTAACCTAATTAATTTAATTCTCTTAAACTATTTATTTTTTATTTTTCTGTTAATTATATGAAATAAATTGAAAGATGTTTGGTTTTTGTTTAATTCATAAATATTTAAAAGATATACAGAATGAAAATTTATACTATAATAACATGAAATTCTAAACAAAATGTGGTAAGAGAGAGAAAAATGGTTTTAGCTTTGGTTTTGGGTCAAATCATTATTCTGTTTTATTTGTTTGACTTTTGGTTGATATTCAAAAAATGAAATCTCATGATGAACCACTATCATTTTATTTATAAATTTTGAAAAATTGATTTCTTAATATATCAAAATTCCACTTCCTCTTATTATCAAGGTTGATAGAACACCTTGGTCAAAGGAGTGATATCTTCTAGGACCTATCTCAATATAATATAGTTTCATCCATTGATTGGATCAACACTATCATGTGAAGAGAGAATAAAATAGAGATATAAAAAAATTAAAAAAGAATAGAACTATAATTGAGCTGAATTTCATCGGCGATGGTCATCACACCAATTAATTCCACTCATACCTATCACAATATTAAATAAAACATTAAGAAAGAATTAAATAACACCTTCCCTCCCCTAAGACAAGACTTGGATCCACCCCTCATTATCAAAGGAAAACTATCACTTGGTGGATAGGAATAACAGAATAATAATATTAAAATAAAATATAACAGAATAAGAAAAAAATCAAAGGAAAAAAAATAAGAATAATAAAATAAAATTGAAGAAGAAGTGAGAGAGGGATATAATAAAATAATAATAAAATAACCAGAATAAGAATGAGAGATATATAGAAGAATAAAATAAAATAAAATGAATAAATAATAATTATAATAGATTGATATTAAAAGAAAAGAAAAGAAAAGGCATATATATAATATATATAGAATGATGAAATTAAAATGAAAAGAATAAGGAGAAGACAAGATTTAGTGTGGGTGAATTGGTGGGAAAACATTAGGAAAATTCATGAACTAATTTACTGAATAAAAAAATAAAATAAAATTTTAAAATTAAACTAAAAATAAAAACATCGAATAATAAATGAAAATAAATGGGAAGTGATGCATCCATAGTCCTTAACTCCACTATTTGGTCTTGACTCTCATTGGTTGTGGAAAGACATAATCTATTAATAGAAGATAATCACTTGTGGTTCTATCATCCTTTTACCCAACCATTGGATCTTCAAATCCTCACTCAAGATCTCCGCTGAGACCCAAATATCTTTTTAAATAAGGATATTTAAATTTTACATGAGGATATCAGGGTAATGAGATTTTCATTTACATTCAGTAATTCTATGTGGAAGTGGCGTTTTTCATACAAGATTTGTGTGGTATTTATGTGGGTTATTCCATGTGGTAGGGGAGAATCACATCAACGATGACAAGATTTAATCATGGTGGCCTTCCCTTCCTCTCATTCATCCTTTATAGTGGTGGGATGAGGCTCTAAATGGCCTCACTAGGATTGTCCAAGTCATCAGAGGATGTTCTTGGTTGTCAAGGATGGCAGCAGTGGAGGAAATCTCAAATCTCGTAGTTGTAAGGTTCTCCCACAGTGGATTCCAAGACATGCAGTGGATGATTATCTCTCTTCAAGGGTTTTGAGCGGTGGATTGCTTAAGAGCAATTTATACGAGGTAAGGCGTGCAGAACTAAGCTGAAGTGACAATATTTGGGTTAAAAAATGAACAATATCATTTTATTTTTTATCCAATATTGAATTTGATTTGTTGGAAGCACTCCATTATAAGTTAGGATGTAGGATGATCTAGATATAAGCACTTAATGGGGTGGGCTTCTAGATAGAGATACACCCATCCATACTAGACGAGCCACAATACTCATCCCACACTGTCTCATTCCTAGACTATAAACATTGTTATCTTTTAGCTCACATGCCTTAAACATTCCATGTAGGACTTCCTTATTCTATTAATGTCTATCCTAGCATCTATAAGCCTGACTATGTGTCTTGATTGCTAGGTTTAAGGCCTTCATGGTATTCGAAGAATGTTTTTACCAAACACCTAAAAAATTTGATCAAAAATTTAAAACACTTAACAAAAATCCAAAGATCGTTCCTTAAGTCTAAAAAAATTTCTAAATTCAAAATCATAACATTTTTAATAATTTTAGTAAATTTAAATTCTTCATCTATAAAAAACAATTTGGAATAAAACATTTCATTTCATGGGTATTTACATTGAAAACCACTACCAAATTATTGAAATATATTTTAAAATATGTATAAAATACTAGTCCATCATTGATGTATGTGCCTTATTTAGAAAGAATTATTGGTAAACTCTAAATCCAAATGAGATTAATAAACATCAGTAGAGAATGTTTTTAAATCACTTCTATTTAGATATTTAATTTCCAAATTTATTTTTCACATTAATGATACATTTTAATGTCCATTTGGTTGAAGAAGTTAAACATGGTAGAATGGTACACTATCTATGGATGTATCCAATTGAGATTTCTATTAATATTATTTTTATCGATGAATTAATTTTTATAAAATAATTGTTTGCTTTTTTTAATATTTTTCTTATGTATTTTCTTTATGTAATAATGTCATTTGAAATCATATATGAGGAATAAAGCTAAACCACAAGGATCTATTACTAAATGTTACACAGGTGAATAGTAAATGGAAATATATTATAAGTATTTGGATGATATTGATATGATATTCAATTGTGTAGGACATGTTGATGAAATATATACTTATTATCATTCTTAAACCCAACCATCTGTATTTCCAACTATTAGCTAACTAGTTATAAAAGGGGTTAAATTTTACACTGACTGAATTGGGGTTACTATAAGCACATAGATATGTACAATTCAATTCTCTTAATGACGATTAATTTATTGAATAATTGAGATTGAAAACAAAATAAAACTTAGGGGTTGAGCCAAAAATGGGTTGGAATGAACAAAAGATGTTAATTAAGATATTTTTAAATGGTTCTCCCACTTTGTAAGAATATATATTCTTCACGTTACTGATATGCAATTATATTTTCCTTTGTTAAAAGTAACACATTCTATCTTTTTTTCTAGGTAATGAATATTGATAATCAAGCTAAAATGTCAAATGATTTGAAGTTTTTGGCTCATGGACCTATAATCTAGGTAGAGAGTCATGATGCCTACAATATTAATTGATTCATGTTTTGGATAATTTATTGAAAATAAGGCATGGAAACTTAAAATAGTGGTGTATTTTCACTTGAACAGGTGTGATACTATGGAAAGATAATTGATAAATAGAATTAAAAAACATGGTAAATTTCTAGTTGTTTTATTCTAATTCACGTGGGTTAACATTTATTCAGCTATAATTAAATATTCATTACATTTTATATGTATCAATTTCACTCACATGATACATAATAGTGATCTTGGAAATCATGATCCATTTTTCTTAGAATCAAATTAAAATATGGTTTAATCTATTGATGATAAAATACATAATGGTTAGAGTGTTCTATTACACATAAAATAGATATACCTTTATGATATAAAAGATAATTTTCAATTGGTACTTTTTAATTATGAGCATCGTCAACCACAAAATAGTCAACGATTTTTTGCTAAGAATATTGGAATAATAAAATATGAGAGAGAGAGAGTCTAATTGGAGAACTCATTTCAATGGAGGTTTCTAAAAATTAAGATTGTTAAAGATAAGGATAATTGAAATTATAAATTAGTAATGAAACCATATTACAATTTCACATTGATAAGTGTTTCATACATATAAACTGACTGGAAATTAAATTTTTATTATTTAAAACACTTTTAAAGAAAAAGGGAGAAACCATGAGTTAAACCACAAACGGAATTAACATTTCTATTGAAAGACAATTTAAGTCTACCAGTTTTAATATCCACTGAGAATTTCATAGTGATATTGGTTACCTAAGACTCTGGTTCATCCATTATCAAATCCTCAAACTGAATGAACAATTTGTCCAAGTACTAAATGTACTCATTAAGGATGATCTTCCCACTGTTGAATCCCAATAAAAGAATCATGTCCTACTTGTTGATCTAGGTAAATTTCTCCACATTTAGAGTCACCCTCAATGACCTCTCCATCATTTTGAAATCTTCCTCTTCAGTAGCATTGACATATAGAACCTATTCAATCACTACATCTTCCATTCTCAAAATAAATTCCAAGGATTGATAAAAAACAGGACCCGACTTCCACTAACAAGAAGAATCTCTATCTATATTGTTGGGATTCTTCTTCTTTACAGACCATGTCTCCAATTGTGGTGATAATAATGAATAATAATTTTTCTATTTACAGATTCCCTTTAGGCTCCTATTTCTCCCTGGGCTTAGACTATCACCTATAGGCAAACTAGAACCGTATTCACTAGACTCATTCCCACAGACCACATCACTAGAAACATCCCAATGGATGAATCGACAAGAACCTTAATTATAGAATGAGTCTAGCTGATCTATATTAAATCCTTCTATAATAATTTCTTAAAATCTATTTCCCAATTGAATCAAAGGTCTGGTCATTCAATCTAGCCATTTGTCACTAGAATTAGAACCCCCAATGTCCTGAAAACAAATAAGAGGAATATTCCATACACCATTTCCAAATGTGGCCTGGTTAACAACATCTTGGATAGTCCCCGGAAGTTTCTCCTTGAATGAGGCACACATTCCATCTCATAAAACCTCTACATAAGAAGCTACATTGGCTAAGGTAGAAGGACCAAAGGTATATGATCCCTCTGGACCCTTGATCTAGAAAAACCTTATTTAAATGGACCATCCATATCATGATGAAATATTCTAACCACTTATGAAATATCGGGATTAACCTCATTTATAAAAATATCCTTTAGGATGGATAAACATTTGCTGCTTCACCCTGACCTCGTAGACTGACTACCTCGCTAGTGATGGGAGGCTGAAAGTCATGTTTGATCCCCACTTTCAAAATAGGCCCCACTACAAATGTCAAATAAACATGGTCCTCCACTTGATCAGTTCCCATTTCTTTACCCTTTTTAAGATCCATACCACCCTTGAAACCCCACCAGAAATAGGAATCCAAATTCCCGAGGCACTTACAATTCATATAATCGACCACCCAGGATTTAAGGAATACCAATTGTTTTCACCTAAATTCTTCACTAATAGGTAGTACCCACCCACTCCACTGGTGGGATGGAGATTCCAACCTCCATGAATATTTTTGGGCTAATAAGATAGCTAATAGAGATAGTTCTGTTATTAGAGACCATATAATTACCTACCATACTTTTTAACAATAGAAGAATTGAGGGGGTTTGAAATAACCAATGGAGTTTTTTTTTAAGTTAACCCAGATCAAAAAATAGGGGGAATCTCATTTCATATGAAAATAATAAGACCTATGAATGAGGAATAATGAGTAGATGAGGAACTTATACAGGGAACTAGACCATGCACGGATAAGATCCTCCTCCAAGCCAAAACGAATCATTATATGGTGATTATTGATAAGACCAAAAATTGAGTGCTCTTACAACCCTTAAGATCCAAAGATACACTGGTCAAAATCATCAACATATGGTCTACAACAAATGAAACAAGCCACAAAGGTCATAACCAAAAGGCTTAAAGCTTTTGTGAACTCAAAAATCAATAACAGAAGTCGATGCACACCATCAAGAAGATTTTTAACCTTATGGCTATGCAAAATCACTAAGAGAAATTGGCAAGCATTGGGGTTTGAGAAACAGATTAAGGGGAGATATGTTAGAGCTGGTGGGAAAAGGTCCTCCCTCCTTTCAATGGAAGGAGGGGGGAGGAAAAATACTTATTCATCACATCCAGGCCATCATCGCTGAGAGAAGAAACCCAATACATTTTTCTATTTTATCATTTTTTATAAAAATATTTTACTTTTTTTTGTTTATACATTGAATATATTTTAAACTTTTTGAATGGAAAGAATGATAAGAAAAAAAATCAAGATCCTAACAAAAATAAATCTTGGACCACACCACTATTATAATTACATTCTATGGATACGAGGGATTCCATTGTACCAAATACTCCTAGAAATTTAATATCTTTCCTTGATGATATTATTATCCCATTTTCTGATGCACCTATGATGATGTAGAAGTTGGTGACCCCTCTATCTAAGGGATATTAGAATGTTAAAATTACTTTTTTATATTTCATTTTACAAGAAACTATATATTTTATTAGTTGATGATGAATTTCTCAAATAGATAAAGATAACAACAGACGAGATATTAATACGAACATAATAGATGTATGGGACATAAAAGACTTCAAAATTTTTATTCCATTTGATGACTTCGGGGTGCCTTCCAGTGATGATGTTAGAGTATATTGAGAGATTTGTTTGTCTCTTTCTTATGATATGTTAAGCATTCTTCTTAAATATAAAGAATGGAGGTATAATACAGTAGCTGGGGAAAATGAGGTGTTTGACGAAAAATAAAGTTAACATTAATTTAATATTGCTTCATTACTAATTTAAAAGGCATGACTAAAAATATTAATATACTTACAATGTGTTTTGTTTTTTATTTCTAGGAGTTTTTTTCTATTGATGTCCCTGAAAATATAAAACACCCGTGGAAAATGAAAATTTCAATTATGAAATATAGTGACTTTAAATGAAGATTATGGCACATGTTTATTGACATATCTTTCAGTTCTCAAAAAAATGTATGAGAATGTTCATAAAGGATTGTCTTGTGAGTAATGTAAGATTTTTCTCAATATTAAAAACAATTCATCTCAGGAAGTAATTTCATATTTTGTAGTATCCTAAAAACATAAAAATAAAAAAAAAATTATAATTTTTATTAACTATTAAAATGTTTACCTGGACTATATAATAAATATAGTGAATCACGAAAAACTAGTCATTCCTCATATCGATGTCCTTGAATAGTGCTTCTAGAAAAAGAAAAAAATGATTGTTGTATTTTATCAATGATTATTTATATATATTTTATTATAAATAAATTATTTTTAATAACTTGAATATTTTTTTATAAAGACTTATGAATTAGGTCTCATGGTTGGTCGAACATAGATGCTACTTAAACATTATAGGAAACCTAAAATATTTTTTGTTAATGAATCTACCCAAGACATTAGAGTAAGTTCTTTCCATTAGTATTTAATGTTATTTTATTACAATAAAAAACATAATGAAATATAAATTTCCACGATAAAAAATCCTCAAACCTAATTAAATAGGGCTAACTATGTGGATGAAACGGTGATAATTAACACTATTGGGATCATTTGATCAATGTATTTGACCCCAAGTAATTAGTTGTTAGGTATGTTTATTATTATAATTTATTATTAATTATTATGATCCAATAGAAATGAAATAAAATTAAATAATAATGAAAAAAATTATTAATTATATAATATTATAAAGAGATTATAAGTTAAAAAATCATTATTAATATTGTTGTATTAACATGTTAAAAATCATGAACCCTTTAATGTAAACCCTTCACAATCATCATCGACTTCCTAGAATGATGTTGTTGCAATCATTTTAGGTAAGGAGAATATCAGGCATGTATGAGGGGATAGGTTCTAGGCCTACTCCATCAACTACCATTGGTAGGGTTTCATCATCATTTACCGCTACCCTTAGTGGGGGTCGAGCAGAGTCATTGATCAAGAAACCCACACAACCAAAAAACAGACCTTTAATAGTGTTGATCTTTATCCATGCTTTATCTTTAGCGCTGATAAAGGTCCTTAATAAAATAAAATTATTAAACAAATAAATATTTTAAATGAGTGAATTAAAAAAATTATTTTTTTTAACAATCAAATAGTTATTGATAAAATTGAATGAATTTAATATACATATATATAAATTATAAATACTAATAAATAGTATATACTAAATACATCAATATGAAAAATGAATAAAATGACATAATTAGACAAATAAAAATAAAAAATGGGAAAGTTATGAAAAATATTAACCATTTTATTAATTAAATAATTATTGAAAAAAATGAATAAGTTGTAATAATTAAACAACAACATTAAAAATCAGTAAATTACAAATTTATTCAAAAAACTATTAATGAGACGTTTATTAATAAAAAGAAATAACTTTATATATATATATAAATAATAAATAATACTAAATACCATATATTAAAACAAAATATAGAAAATAGAAAAAATTAATAAATAAAAACATATTAACGTATTATTCATTTTTAATGGTTTTTATACATAATTATTTATTAATACATTTAATATAGAAATATATTCATATATATATATATATATATTTATAATATTTCCTAAAATATGATTTAGATTATACAAAATATTTATTCTTTTCCTTAAATAAGACATATATTTAGTGAAGAATGGTTTATAGTTAAAAATTTATATGAATTAAAAATACTTACTAATTTCATTGAGTAATGGACATAATTGAATGTCGTTTGATTTTTAAATTTAACATATATAAAATATGTGATACATTGATTACACATACATATATGTAATTAATGCATTGTTATATACAACACTCAGACACAAATATTTACGTAATTAATGAATTCTTACATAGAACCATATACACCAAATATTTATTTCATGTATTCTTATTTTAGTATTTAATTTATAATTTCATTATACCATGATACATTAAATATATTATTTCTTTAATTGAAAATTTTATTTATTTATTTTTAATACTATTACATTTTTTTATTAATTATCTTTTATTTTTTTAATATATTTTATTTTTTGGGGAATATAATCATTTTCTATTATTTATTAATATATATATATATATACTCTGATTCAGTATTTTTCAATATGTATTCATCTTTATTTCAATATATATCAATAATGGTTTAATAATTTATATAATATTAATAAAACATATCCATTTTTCAGTATTTTCAAAGTATACTCATTTTTAATTATTCATTTTCACTCATTTTTAATACGCAAGAATTAAAGAGAATATACTCATTAATAATATTAAAAATATATTTTCAAAAAATTCTTATAAATAAATATATTTATAAATTCTTATTTTCTATATTTATAAATATATATATTTATAAACATAAATAAATAAATATTATTTAAAAAAAATTATTTCTATAATTATAAATAGATAATTAGATACATTTAAAAAGTTATAAAATTATAATGAATTTATTATAATGAATATTTCCAATTATATGTACATATTTATTTTCTAAATATATAAATAGATATGTAATTTTATAAATATATATAATGATATAAATATTTAAATATTTTCCTTAAAATGTATTTATATAATTATACATATAAAAAATAAATTTAAATAATTATAATTTAATAATAAATATATTTAAATAATGAACATATTTGTATATTTATATTTATTTATATATATTTTTATTATATATTAATATAAATAAAGAAATATATACAATGATATACACATATTTTTAATTATAAATTTAAAATTAGAAATATATTTAAAAATATATTTATAAATATATATTTACTATATATATAAAATTATATATTTTTAATTATAAATAAAATATATGATTTTCTTTAAAATTTTTATATATATAATTATAAATAAATAATTATATATTTAAATAATTATAAAACTATAAAAAAGAAATATATAATTATATAAATATACTTATAATTTTTTTAATAATTATAATTATAAATACTTTATTAGCCCAATGTTTTTAGCGCTGATAAAAGTGGTCGTTAATAATACTTTATTAGAAGTTCTGATAAAAGTGTTCCTGATTTATTTAAAGAACTCTAACCAATCATTATATTTGAAGCTTTTTATAGAATCCACAAGCTATCGGCACTCGTCCTCGTCGAATCCAAGATCGAATCAAGGGTTGAAAAAGTCCATGGATCAAATACAAGGCTCGAACGAATCAAGTCTAGAATGAATCCAAGGTTTGAATGAATCCATGCATTGGTGATATATCTACTTTATCTCAGATGGGTCAAAGCTTCAATCCAAGGTATGCTTTTTTCTTCCTTCTCACTCATGGGTTTCTTGTTTGGAGGTATCGTTTTATGTTTTCATTTTCATTATCTCTTTCTATTAATTATATATCATTTCTTTCCCTTTTATAATGAATTTTTTATTTTGGATTTCTATGATTTTGGGTTTGTGTTGAACATTTAAGGGATTTTCATACTTCCCTGTAGTGTATTTTGACTTCCACACATCGATTTCATCGATTCTGGTAGGTGTCTCCATTCACTATCTATTACACATGGAACCATGAATGGTTTCATCTATTAAATCCGTGATTTTATCTAATAGAAAATCTATTATAATTTTACATGTTGGGGTTATGGATTTAGAAGAGATTTTTATGTTTTCATTAACATCATTGGAGTTTTTCATATGTTTAAATGTTTTAAACTTCCTTCCAAGAAATTAATGCCTAAAAAGTGTTTGATAAAATTCCACACATTGTTTTTATTGAATAAATCTAAATGGACTTCATGTAATGATTTATTTTGAATTATACTGAATTACCATTATGCTTTGATCAGGGATTTCTATGAATTAGATAGTGTTTGGCTATTTTTTAAGATGTTTTTTATAATAGAAAAGAATATGGAATTATTATTTCATTTCATTGTTTTAAATGTTTTGGGTGGGTTTAAAATGGATTGTTGATGTATTTTGTCATATATTCAAAGGCAGTAAGTTATGTATGTCATATTTTCCCAATTATATTAATATTTCGTGTTATATAAACCATTGAAGTTAATCCCCTTATTGATTCATAAGTAAAATATAGTTTTTTATTGTAATATAGATTGATCAATGGTCATTGATATCATTATATTGATTGCGTTATTATGAAGGGGTTTTGCATTAAATGGTGTCCGAATGTGTGAGTGATTTTTTATTTGTTATACTATTCTAATAATTATTTGATTGTATTTAGATGTGTCATATTGTATTATTCGCCTCCACTTACATGTCATGAGAAAACTTGGGTACCATGGTGAAAAATATTGAGATGAATATTTCACTATTTTATGATAATTCTTTGGCTAGTTCTAGTGACCATTGCACCATGAAATTCCTGTGGAAGATCCAAATTAGGATGGTGCATCGTGGTGTGTGCTATGTTGAATTGTGGCGTAGTGTGGGTTTTCATGCATAATTGTGCAATCTTAAATTTCTTTTTGTGGTTTTTGCACCTTTTTTGACCATCTTACTGAAACATTATTAATATAAGTTATTAAAACACTTTTTAAATGGAAATTTATGACCCTCCTCCCCTATTTCGTGTGACACGATGATCGGGTGCCACAACCAAGCACAACCTGAAACCTAAAAACCTTCTTTAAACCATACTCAATATCTAATTATGATGATTTTTTTAAATTTTAATGTCTTAAGTATATTTATTTATATAATTTTATTTAAATTTAGTTATAATGGGTTTTCCTTCTTAGTTTAATTTCATTACAAAAAAATCAGAAAGTGATTTTTAATTGTCTGTTTTTAAAAAATAAGGGCTAATCCAAGGAAAATGAATTTCAAGTGATTCTTTTCATTTAAAATGAAAACAATAAATGGTTAAATAAAGGTGTCTAAATTCTTGTTTAAAATACTATTCATTTTTAATGAGTGATTTCAGGAAGAGATCATTATTGGATTTTATTAAAAGAATAAAAACATATTGTTTATATAGATTTAAAACTATCATTCTTGGTAATTGATAAATGGTATCCATAGGTTATAACAAGAATGGTTTTGTTACCATATTTTTACCCATACGTACTTGTTATCTTATGTTATAAAAGGAAATGTCGAACTGAGTATATTCATACAATTTAAACTCATGATTTAAAACTAAAATGTTATTTACTAAATGTAATAAAGATATCAAAATAAAAATATATACAAAATAGTAATTTATTTTATTGACCAAAGGTCTAATAGATGTGAATATTCAGGTTACATTATCAAAATAATGCAAGGTAGAATATGACAAACATATGATACCTGCATCCCTTTATGGATCGTAATATTATTTTGGGCTTATAGAATCTCGAAGAATGACCTTATAAAAATGAAAGAATGTAAATATTTAAAGAACACAAGTAGAAATATTAATTTTATATATAATAAATAATTTTAAAACTAGTAAAAATGTGTAAAACAATTACACAAAAAACAATCATAATATATAACATGGAAAACACGTGTGTTGTGGTTTCTATCCCACCACACCCAATCTCATGAAAACACATTATTCTGTCTTCCTCTAGATAAATTTTTAGTTTCATCCATCAAAACACTATCTCATTAGTTTGTCACAATTCCTAAATAACTGAAATAATCCTATGAGATTATAAAAACCCACAACAATGTGAAAACATGAAACTTATTGTATCTTCATGGTTGCTTCGTTTTCAACCAAAAACTAAATCAACTATCCATCCATTACCCTGGGTAATAGAGCACCTTCAATTTGACACACATTCATATAAATTATAATCTAAACCAGGCTTGATATCACATATAGAATCTAATAAAAAAACTCATGATATTCAAGAAAATATCTTTCAATGTCATGAATATTTGTAAAACCTTATTGATGTGGAATCTTGAATAAATTTTATTCCATGTGAAATCTTGGATTTTTTTCGTTCTTATATTATATTTGATGAAACTAGGTTTTTATAATTGAATAATCCCTTGGTCGAATTTTGAAATAATCCCTTGAGAACCTTAATATTTAGGTGTGTAGTTGAGGAAAATAATGTTAGGATTTAAATTGATAATTTACTATTGTATTCTAAAAATTAGTTAATTCACACCAACTTTATATAATGTTTGTGAATTATTTCATAATCATTCTTTTCTTCAAACAAGGTGGTGGAATAATTAATTTTTTTTCATTTTCAATCCTATTTAACATTTTTGTTTTCAAAAAGGAAAATTTGTTTGAAATGTTAAATTGGGTTTTGAAATGAAAAAACATGTTCTTCCCTTAATTTGAAATAAAATGGAATTGGTGTTCTCAAACTCATGATGTGATTTCAAAGTAAACCTATAAAGTTTTAACCATATTAAACTATACATATTTCTCTGGAAAGTGTTTTAAAATTTTAATTTATTATTAATGTTTTTTGAATATGAATTTACAATTTTTCACTTGATGTAAATAGTTTTTATAATAAAGCGGGTTTTTGTCCTAGTATGTGTTTTGAAAAGAATTATTTGATTTTTATGTGGAATTAAAAAAACAGATTTCAATTGGGGTTTTAAAAATTAAAAAATCATCCTTTTGAATTATGAAAGTGGTATTGATATTATATTTTAAATTTTAAATTAATATGTTGTAATTAAAAAAGATTTAAGGAGACAACTTTCATTCTCATCAGCTTCATCTACCAAAAAATTATTTTTGTATTTTTTATCCTAAGACTCATCTTCAATCACTTCTATGTTACTTTAACTACTCTAAGCAGTAGTTATCCAAAATGATCACTCGTATCTGGTATACAATTACTACTTCTCAGATTAGTTCATTAAATATAGGTTCATGTCGATAAGAGATGGGGTATGAGTCTCAAGAAACAAAATTCAATAATAAATGTTCAAGAGATTAAGCTGATGAGGCTGATAGTTTACTATAAAATTCACATTTGGATGAATTCAAAGGATAAAACCTACTACAGTAAACTAATTATTTTCTTAAATTTAATTATCCATTTACTTCAATTCATATTTAAATTATGTTAAAAAAAATTAAATTTCAGGTTCCCCTAATTAGAATTGTCTATAACATTCACACTTGATAATGAATATCATAAGTTTATTTATTTATTTTTTTACAATATAAATTATTTATGAATATAATAGGAGTTATATGAATCAAAAATTGATTCACTCTAATCATTTCAAGAAAGTTTATGAATATGGAATTAAAGAGTTTAATAAGTTTGCAATAAAGAATTCATACGAAAATTCTCAAGCCCTTTTTCACAGTTTACGTTGTTTTTATTCAAGAAATATTAGTCCTAAAGAGTATGAATAACATTTTATTTATCAAAGAATTGATGAAAGCTATAAATATCGGACTAAAGATGGAAAAAACTGAAAATGTGCACTGATTGGGATGATATTGCATTTTATGGATCATTTTATATGAATATGAGAGTCAATGATAATGAAGATAACATAAAAGAAATGATAATAGAAATTAAAGATTATCTTCTTGATTATTAATTTTTTTTTGAGAAGATAAATAGTTGTTATAAGAGACAATCGCATGCCAGTTATACAATATACACAACATTGTCAGATGAATTAATGTTTTATAATTTGAAAGCTAGTATTAGATGGATAGACACCATCTTTACATAACTACTTGGCCTCCTAAATGACATTCTACCATAAGAAACTGGACTCCCATATCAAACGTATGACATTAAACAAATGATAAGTTTAATGGGAATGATATATAAAATATAAATTTTTTCCCAAATAATTTCATATTGTTTTTCAAGGACCATGAATCACTTATAAAGAACCCTAAGTGCAGCACATATCGATACAAGAAAAATGAATCAATTACCTTGAAAGTTGTTTTTTACTTTCCTATCATTCTAGAGTATAGAATACTATATTGATGTCAGCAAACAATAATACAATTGAACTAGAATGTAGAGATAATAATTAGATATGGTAAAGTACATTATCCCACATATTCTCTTTAGTGGAATAAAATTTATTATAAGTATCCTAAACATGGAAATGAGATAATAATTTTTTTTATTTTGTTATCCATATATGGAAAAATCATTTTCTTTTAAATAGTAGTACTCATAGTTCATGGCTAGTCAAGTTTTAAATTATAACTGACCATCCTAGTTATTCATGAAGGGAAGATACATTATATTGTGTCTACTTATATCTAATCCAATGAGACCTAGTAATGATATTGATGTATATTTAGCTCCATTGATCAAAGATCTAAAATTGATATGGGATAAAGGTGTTAAGATATATGACAATCATATAATTGAGGAATTCAAATTACGGGCCATGTTGTAAGGGATGATAAATGAATTTCCTTCCAATGGATTTTTTAGGTTATAGCATTAAAATAATTTGGTAGGGGTAAAATTTATGAATAATTTTTACACCTAATTTTGTAGAAACATTCCTCGAAAACTATGAATTTAGGAAATCAAGAATTTTTACCTCAATGAAATAAACAATATTCTTGGAAGACAATATTCAATGGAAATACAAAACAATATACAACATTGTCTCCAATAATTTGTGATCAACTATTATATAATGTAAAATATATTGACACTATTTTTTGTAAATTATTTTCAAAAAACCTTATGAAATCAGGTTGGAAGAAGAGATCAATTTTCATTGAATTACCATATTGGAATTGTCTCATGTTATACATTTTATTTATTTCATGAATGTAGAAAAAATAAATTTGATTGTGTTATTGGAAATTCACTAAATGTTCTTGAAAAAATAAAAGATGGAATCAAGTCTAGGATGGACATGATTGAAAAGGGGATAAGGTAAGAGTTGGCACCATTGAATGGTAAAGGGTGTACGTTTATTCCTCTAGTATATTACACACTATCGAGATAAGAAAAATTTCAATTTTTTATTTTCATTAATGGTGTAAAAGTTAAAGAGGGGTATTCATAAAATATCAATAATTTTATGTAAATTCCTAATTTAATGTTACAAGGAATAAAATCACCCAACTATCATGTTTTGATGCAAGATTTGATGATTTATTATTTTGGTTGATTTATGCCTAAAACATTATGACATGTATTAACCATACTATGATTCTTTTTCAAACCCATACACAGCAAAGTTATAGAGTTGATAAAGTTACCAATTATTTATAAGGAGGTTTTTGTCATATTATTTGATTGTAGATGCCGAAAAGTCTATAATTAATGAAGGAAGTGTCTAAATGACAAAGCGAAGTCATATTCGGACCCGTTGGCTCGGTCCGAAGGGCCCAAAATTGTTGCGCGGAAAAAAGGGGAATGCGCATGAAAAAAATTATGCCACGCAGAAGGGGTCTGGGATTCACGAAGGATCCCCGGCGCAGGCGTGCAATAATTGTGTGCCCTCTCCCGTGTGGTTAACGTTCCTCGTCACCGTCTCTAGTGCGCAAGTTATGCATGCCAACCAGCATTATGTGCCGTCATATGACTATAAATAGAAGGATAACCCTTCCATTTCGGGGTTGTCGAATTTGAACCGGCTCTCATGCGCAAAATCGGACTTCCAAACGCACAAGATGGCCTTCAGGTACTGATCCTTTTCGCGCAACCTCTCCCTGAGATCCGCCTTTGTGCGCAATCCCACTGGCTTAAAACAGAATTCCAAACCCCTAAGGGTTCTTCCCCTACATGCAATTCCTCCTGGTGCACGCAAAATGGTCCAATTGAGCGCAATCCCTTTTTCTGGGTAAGGTCGTACCTATGGTTTGGCCTTTTCCACTCGCGCACAATTTATATCCCTTGTGTGGGATCCTAGTAGTCGTGTGCAATCCCTCCGCCCCGATTACGCACCATCCTGGTTTTTTGCATGCCAACCATTTCTTAGCATGGAATCCCCGGTACCCCTCAATTTGGTGCTTCATGGGTGCCTCCCTACGTAGGTGCCTGATGTCCACCTTTTGGATGCCTTGGGCACACATTCTAGGCATACACACCATGCGTTGTTTTTCCATACATCCTTCCAGGATCGTACAAAGTTACCTTAAGGTCCTTGGGTGGTTTTTCCTGTTGCATTGCTTTGACTCATGCTTCTTCGCATAGGCACGCTAACGACAATTGCTTCTCCTCATAGCCATGCTGTCGTGGACCCCTCGATGGTTTGCTCTGCGACACACCCTCAGAACGGCATTGCCGGTACCCTCCCTCCCACAAGGAGCAGAGGGTAACGATAATGTATGTCCTAGGGGTGGGGAGTAAACCCACCTCATCCGAGCTACCGAACGTTAAACTACTAAGAACCTCATCCTCAACAGATGAAGTTAATCTGTGATCTGGCCCTATGCCTCGCACGCAGGGTCCCCCTGGCTCAGAAATTCATTACGCCACTCATTTCCACGGGGATGGGATCACCCCCCCCCCCCCACATGGGATGGCATCCCCCTTCTCGGAGTGGCGTTTGTCCGCGGAGAAGGGAATCCTCTTTGGTGTAATCCCCAAGACCATCTTGTGGAAGGTAGCACCCATGCACCTCTGTACTTCCCCACCGCCAGGGCCAGCATGGAGTATTATGGGAAGCGGGGCTACTCCTTTATTTTGTCCAAAAATCCCTCTCCCTCTATGCCTTTTCTCCCCCGGGCCTCCATCCTGGAGTAAGTCCCGACACCATGGGCCGCTCAACACATAAGGCCCTCTTCAATTCCCACGGACGCACCCTTCGAGACGTGATCATTAGGTCTCTGCCGCCTTTGTTTTCTCACACCGAGCATGACTCACGTGGGCTTAGAGGAAGCTTTGACTATGACACCAAACCCCATCCAACATGATGTTAAACTGTATGCCCCTGTCCAACATGAGATAAACTATTTCCCCCATCAAACATGACGTTAAACTGTATGCCCTCGTCCTGCATGACGTTAAAGTACACACCTGAACTACGAGGACATTGATCCATGTCAAGGCATGGTACATAGGAAGCATCTCCGAGGTTAAAGCACAATACCCATCAGACCCCCGTCCAGCATGACATTAAACTGTACACCCGAACTACGTGGACTTTGATTCCCTACCATGGGGATATGTAGGAAGTCTCCATGACGGTCAACCCTGCCACCTGGTCGTTCTGACCTCTTTACGTCAGTTCACCAACCATTGTGGGCCGCCTCAGAGCGTAAGCCCCATCTATCTACCATCGTGGGTCGCCTCAGAGCATAAGCCCCATCGATCCACCATTGTGGACTGCCTCGGAGCGTAATCCCCATCCATCCACCATTGTGGGCTGCCTCAGAGTGTAAGCCACATCTACCCACCACCGTGGGCTGCCTTAGAGTGTAAGAACCATCCATCCTGAAATATGTGGACTTTTATTCCCCGTCACGGGGATACGTAGGAAGCCACCACGAGGTTCAAGCCCAACACCGATGTCTCATCCTGACCACTCCCTCAAAACCACATGCCTCGATAAGCTCATTCCCTATCCCAGAGGTTTTACCCCCTCTGGGACCCATCCATGCATTCATTCTCACAGGTCGCCCTTTCAGGTGTCCCACTGTATCGTCCCAAACTATGAGGACTTTGATCCTTGTCAAGGAATGGTACGTAGGAGGCCTCCACAAGGCTCAATCCCCTTCAATTCATCACCCATCCAGATTCATACCCAGGCTGCCACATCCCGGTGGGATCATGCCACCTCATCCTACTCCACAGCATTCAGGAAGCCACCCACATGTCAGCCCCAACATCGGTTTTCCCTCTAGGGGTTCTTTTATATGATCCACTCTCAGTGTTCCAATCAGTCTGATCCATCTCTGCTGGACGTTAAACTGGAGGCATACCCTGTGTTAAACATGGTAAGATGACAAAATCCTCAGATACATGCCTATGGCATACAGTTCCCCACATTCGATGTGGGATGTCTCAAGATTTTGCGCCCTCAAGAAGCCCTATAATAAGGGGTGGAAGATAGACATTCCATTACCACAGTGTCAAGACATGCCAACGATGACTCAGCATGACCACTCCCGTAACCGAAGGTTTCTGACCCGACTAGACCCCTTGGAGCATCTCGATGGAAGCAAAGTAATTAACTGGTGTCCATAAAGATATGGCACCGGGAAGAGTTTCACAAACACATATTAAATCTATGAGGGAGACCCAGACTAGGTGAAATGTTCCAAGAAGGAATCCATGGAAGGAGGAACCGACATCCCATCATCCTGGTTTCGATCAAGAAGCAGGCATCCATGAATAACGAGCGAATGTTGCCTACCTTTGGAAAGCGGGAATGCGGGGAAACAAGCAGCGCGTCCTCTGTGTGACAGACACTCATGCATGTGTGCCCTTTCAGAAAGTGTCGGAAAAAGAAAATGGTGAACCTAACAGGAAACTCATCTCCTCAATATGGAGACCAGTAGCATTTGGGGCATCGGAAGACTAGAATCTCAACAGATCACTGCATCTGGAGCTCGATTGCCACCTGCCCACCGGCGCAGGGGCAGGGGCAGTACCTACGCGGCCACCTCGTGTGGTTCCGCCTCTTCCACAGCTGCTCCAACCACCAATACTGTTGTTCACTCACGCCCCATCTCCCCATCAAAGATTAACCAATGAAGGGTGATCAACAAAGTTGTGCATAGGTACGAGGAGGAGGGTGTCATCCCCACTAGCAACATGGACCGTTTGGACCTTGTGGAAGCTACGCAGTGACCGTGTTGTCATGACACGTCAAATTGATTATGTTTTTAAGGTTGATTTATAGTCTAGGGTAGACTCTAGGTCGTCTCTCAAGGAGCGTTGATATGTTTAGAGTGTGTATTTTTAATAAAAATGACAAAGGGAGGGGGTGGATTTTGAAAAGAGTTTAAAAAAATGACTTAGTTTAAATAGCATAAAAGTTGAGTGACCTAGTGGATTTTGAAAAATATGATATTAAAGGAACGATGTGATTTCACTACACACATATCAGGTTCATTGTTCATAGAGATTAATCTTTGGTTTCGAGTAATTCTTTGGTTGGAGTTAATTGGAATCCCGATTAATTCCTAAGCTTTTATTTCAATGCTTTAAGGACCAAACCTTGACGTAACAATCGTATTGTCAAGGTCTAGTACTTATGCATGGAATAAGAGCTTCCAAAGTAGATTTAAATCTCAATAAGGTGGTTATGAAACGTATTCTTATGATGTCCAATCGGAACAACACAAGTCACGCACTCAAAACCTCACACCGCTCGGTTAGAAATTAAGGGCATAACACTCACACGCATCAAATCAAGCATTCAAATATGAAATATAATAAGATACATGGAATGAAATGTTTAAACCCCCAAATTACTTCAATCCAGCAGCTAGTGTATGCATCAAGACTCCCTTGATATGTGTGTTTCTCCCTCACAACGAACACCCAACTTTTAGCTCGACATCGGGAGGAAGAGGAAGCTCGGGTGGAACTCCTTCTTCATCCTAGATTCTCCTATGAGGATAGGGGCCTCCAGAACTTATTGGATGGTGAGAGGACTCCTTTGGGTCTCCAAAATGGTAGAGTGTGGATCCTGGTTCGAACATGAAAATGAGTTTCCCCTGGTTCCCTCTTGACTATCTCCATCGAATGTTTGGCACCAATTGGACAACTACAGCTCACGATATTGACAAAATACAGAACACCGCATTTGACTTGATCCAAAATCGGTGTCTTGGACATATCAGTTCGGATGGGCCCCATATAAGCCGAATCAGGATTGGGTTATTTAAAATGAAATGTAGCCCATTAAATTTTGGACATGCCCACAAAAGTTCAGCCTATTTGGAAGAACGTATTTCATGTACAGTGCAAAACAGTGGACAAATGTCCATGGATCCATGCAATTTTGTCCCATTTTTCTTCCACTTCATTAAGATCCCTCAAAATTACCTCCTCCTACAATAAAATCCTCAAAAAAAGTACCAATTCCCATTTTAACAGTGATAAATACAAAATTAATGATTTAAATATGGAATTAAATTTGGTATTATTTTCCTAATATTCAATATAAAACGATTTTACCACAGTGCTGTAGGGATGAAAATGAAATAGTGAATCACGGTGCAATCACACCCCCACACCTAAATCTTTTTTACACTTGGGAAAAGTGATATTTCCAAAAAATGTGCATGGAGATATTCCCAGCTTCATGAGGATTTAACATTCAATGAAAATTTAATTTTTGAAAGGAACGTGATCAATGAAAAAATCACACCATGGAGTTATTATCAATGATCATGCAAAAATGTGTCTCATAAATTGTATCAGCATGAAATTCTGGGAGATTAATTATACCAATTTGAGCAAGTAATCCTAAAGTCCACAATGTCACTAAATCTCCACGTGTGTGTGTGACAACCAATTCATGCTATTCTACCCACTTTTTATCCAGTAAATATAGGTTATTTTAATAATTTTCTGCTTAAATGATTATTTCCACCAAACCTGTCCTATACCCTTTGCTATAAAATTTCAATACCCACTAACTTAAGCATTCCTGGAAGTCAAACCTTAAGCTCTTGACCTAGATATCCCTATATGATTTATATTTCATCAATCCCCTCGTTTTTTTGAAATATTGTGCATGGAACAAATCTCACACCATTCTCTCAACCCTTGTTTGATCTCCTCATGACACTAATGGTAATATTTATAACAAGATTAACAGTCAAGGAAGTGTGGTTTTTGACCTTCCCAAGATACAACTTTTTTAGGGCGTACAATAGTCGGATAACAGGTACACATGCGTAGGTCAATCCGGTACAGTAATGAAAAAGATCGGATAAGGAATAAACGTATGGAAAAATCATTTGGAAAACAGATAAATATTAACCTAACATATATTTACCTTCTATTGAGTAATTAGAAATCACACTTTTTAGTTGGGTGCAAAATTTTGTGGAGAAATTAAGTGCCACAATTTTCCTTTGAACTACTCACGTAAAGGGTACAATTTTTCTTAATGTTTTCAAAATGATACAACCATTGATATTATCGACAAACAACTAATTTCAAAGTGAAATTCAAACCACAATGTTAAATTCAATCTAAGACACACGTTCCATCAGTGGTTTTTTTGTTTTTTGAAAATGTTTAAACAACATAAAATAGGGAAATTCCTCATGCATTTTTAGTAACTTTCATGATTCAATTCAGGGGAAATCTTTTTCCATGATAAAATTAGAATTCCGGCATAAATTTAAGGGGTGGAACAGGGGAAGGGGGGAATGTGACAATACCATTTAGTAAGAAATAAGAAAAGGAAATAAAGAAAACATTGAAAATTCATAACTAACCCGGGAATGTACCCATCCCCCAACACCTAGAGTATGCAGTGTCCTCACTGTAGTAAAAGAGAATGTCGGAAGGAAGGATAAAACCTGGTGGATGTCATTCATAGTTTGATTCTTGAACTTGGTGTTCCTCCATCGGAGACTCCAGAATGGCTTCATGAAAGTGCTTCAGCCGCTGCCCATTAACAGTGAAGGTTTTCTTGATTTCTTCATTTTGAACATGAACAACACCAAATGGAGAGACATTAGTAACAATGTATGGTCCAAACCAACGGGAATTAAGTTTACCAGGATGCAATTTCAGCCTTGCATTATAAAGGATGACCTTTTTCCCAATATGGAACTGACAATGAAGGATAATATGGTCATGAGAAGCCTTGGTTCTCTCCTTATAAATCCTAGAGTTTTCATATGCATCTCTTCTCATTTCCTCTAGCTCATGAATCTGTAACTTCCTTTGAGAACCTGCACCAGAAATGTTAGAATTGCATTTTTTAATGGCCCAGTAGGCCCGGTGCTCAATCTCAACATGGAGATGACAACTCTTTCCAAAAAACAAGCCTATAAGGTGAAATTCCAATGGGAGTTTTAAAAGCAGTACGGTAGGCCAATAATGAATCATCAAGTCTAAGACTCCAATCATTCCTATTGGGTTGAACAGTTTTTTCAAGAATTTTTTTCCCACGCTATTTGACACCTCATCTTGACCATTGGTCTATGGATGATATGCAGTAGAAACTCGATTACTGACCCCATACTGACGTGAAAGTCATTTCATTATTCGGTTGCAGAAATGAGAACCCTGGTCACTGATAACGAACCTAGGTAATCCAAACCTACAAAAGATCTGAGTTCTCAAGAATTCTACTACTATTTTGGAATCATCTATCCTTGTGGCCCATGCCTCTACCCATTTTGATACATAATCAGCATCCAAAAGAATGTACAAGTTTCCAAAAGAATTGGTAAATGGACCCATAAATTCAATGCCCCAAACATCAAAAAATGTCATGGAAGAGCAAGGGTTGTTGTGGAATTTCATTTCTTTTAGATACATTCCCCATTCTTTGACAACAAGGAAAATATTTACAAAAATCATGGGAATCACGAAAAAGTGTTGGCCAAAAGATACTAGAATCAAGAACTTTGTGAGCAGTCTGTTGGTGACCAAAGTGGCCCCCACAAGCAAGAGTGTGGCAGAATCTAAGGACAGACTGAAACTCATTATCGGGAACACAATTCCTAAGGACCTGATCTCTACATGTGCGCCAAAGTTAGGGGTCATCCCAAATGTACCAACAAGACTCGTGTTTTAGACGACTTGCTTGGTTATTGTTGAAATCAGTAGGAATGCAAGATGCTACCAAATAATTTACCATTTCAGCATACCAGGGAATAACATCTTGCACTTTGTACAATTTCTCATCAGGAAACAAGTCATTAATGGGAATACATGGGGATGAGACAATGTACAAGGATGGGGGGGATCCTACTGATATGGTCTGCCACCACATTCTCTACTCCTTTGTTATCTCTAATTTCTCGATTGAATTCCTGAAGGAGGAGAATCCAACGAATGAGATGTGGTTTGGATTCCAGTTTCTTTAGGAGACACCGGAGGGATGAATGGTCTAAGAACACAATGACTTTGGACCCTAAAAGGTATGACCTGAATTTATTCAAGGAAAACACAATGGAGATAAATTATTTTTTAGTGGTGGTGTAGGTTTATTGGGCAGGGTCCAAAGTATGTGAGGCATAGGCAATGACATGTGTATCTAGATCGACCATTTGTAATAATACTTCCCCAACTGCATAGTTAGAGGCATCACACATTAGATCAAATGGTAAATCCAACCAAGGTGGTTGGATTACCGGGGGTGATGTGAGACTCCATTTTAATTTATTAAAAGCTTCTTCACATTCTTTATCAAAAACAAAATCTTTTTCTTTTTGGAGTAAGCGGGATAGGGGAAGTGAAATTTTACTAAAGTCACGAATAAAACGATGGTAAAATCCAGCATAACCTAGGAAATACCGCACATCACGTACATTTTTAAGAAATGGTAGGGAAGAACTGACATCCACTTTTGATTTATCTACTTGGATACCATCCCCATAAATGACATGTCCCAAAACAATACCTTGTCTCACCATGAAATGGAATTTCTCATAATTTAATACAAGATTATTTTTAATACAGCGACGTAGGACGAAACCAAGACTACATAAACATTCATCAAAATAGGATCCATAAACAGTAAAATCATCCATGAAAACTTCCATGAAATTCTACAGGTAATCTGAAAAAATACTAATCATAGTTCACTGGAAAGTACCTGGAGCATTGCACAGACCAAATTGCATCCTTCTATAGGCAAATGTGCCAAAGGGGCAAGTGAAGGATGACTTTTCCTAATCCTTGGGGGCAATATGGATCTGAAAGTATCCAAAATACCCATCAAGAAAACAGTAATGGGAATTCCCCACTAGCCTCTCTAGAATTTGGTCAATGAATGGTAATGGGAAATGGTCCTTCCTAGTGTGTTGGTTTAGTCGGCGATAATCTATACAGACACGCCAACTATTCTACACACGAGTTGGAACCAATTAATTTTTTTCATTTTTAATTACCGTTAGGCCAGTTAGTTTTAGGAACTAATTGAACAGGATTGACACATTGGCTGTCATTGATGGGGTAAATGATTCCAGCAGCCAATAATTTTGTTACATAATTTTTAACTACTTCTAAGAGGTTTGGGTTCATTCAACGTTGTGCTTGCCTCACTGGTTTAGTCTCATCAGTTAATAAAATATGATGTGTACAAATTGATGGGATAATACCAGGAATGTCTTCCAGTGTCCATCCCAATGCTTGTTTATACTCCCTCAAAATTTCAAGTAGTCGCAATTCATGCTTAGGAGGGAGTGAACTAGCAATGATGATGAGCAACTTGTTTCCATTCTCAAGATATGAATATGTTAAATCATGAGGCAGTTGCTTTAGTTACAATTCAAGTTTATTTTAGATTCATGGGAGTGTGTGTGAATGTGAGAGGTCACTAATCACATATAACTGCTCAATGGTATCATCCTCAGATGAGGAATTAGCTTTTACTAGAGTACTAGTACCATCAATGGTCATGTTATCCTCTATGTTCAAGAAATTATCAATTAATAAACATGCATGGAAATTTTCTAGACCACTACAAAAATCAACACATGATTCATTTCCAAGAATTTTAATCAAGGAGGAATATTCAGAAAGGGGATCTGGGGAAACATATGAACTGATTTTAGGGGAAGGAAGCACATCAATTGAATTTACCGAGAGAGAGGAATGTTCTTCTGAGGGGTGCTTCATGGCATCAAGGATGTTGAAATGGACTTTTTGACCCCCCAAATTCCATAGATAATGTACCATTATGGACTTTAATTATGGCTTTAGCGGTTTTCCAGAAAGGTCTCCCTAATATAACTGGGGCATGTCAATTCTTCCTATCATCTTCCATTTTTAGCACATAAAAATCAGCAGGAAATATTAAATTTTGAACCCTCACAAGAACATCATCTAACACACCAGAAGGGTGTGTCGTACTCCGATTTTCTAGCTGAACAACTATTCCTGTGGGATTTAGTTCACCAACCTACAAATAAGAGTAAATAGAGTGAGGCATCACATTAATAGAAGCACTCAAATTAAGAATTTCATTGGAGAAAGAATACTCCCCTATGGTGCACGGAATCGAGAATGTTCCCGGATCGTTGCACTTGGTGGGAAGTGATGGTAGTATTAATGCTGATACATTCCTCCCCAAACTTACCTTCTCATCACCATGTAGTTTCCTTCGATGTGTACACATCTCCTTTAGAAACTTAGCATAATGTGGAATCTGCTTCACCACATCAATCAATGGAATGTTAACCTGCACTTTTTTAAAAGTCTCCAATATTTCTTTATCAAGTTCAGTTTCCTTTTATTTCCTTGGTTGGGTGCCTGAAATGGAAGGGGAATGCTTGGGCTTGGTAAATCATCAATAGACACACTCTTTCCTTTGGTAGGACATCTCTCAAGAAAATTTTCCACCTCATTTGAACCTTTTTCATTGGTTGGGATGGTGGTTTCCTTAGGATGGGATGACTCTAATGGAGGTGTTATTTGGATTTTAAGTTGAGTTCCACTCCTAAGGGTGATGGCACTAACATTTCCCTTATCCCTAGTGTTGACAACTGGTTGATATGGTAGTTTACTAGACCCATGGCATTGGATTTCACCCACTGAGTTTTCTAGTTGGCCTAATTGTGTTTTGAGGTCTTGTATGGATGCGTGGGTGGTTTGTTGGAACTAGAGATTATTGGAAGCCATTTGATTCATCATATCTTCTAGGCTAGGCTCAGGTTTTGGAGGGGTTGTTGGAAAGGCCTTTGGGGTTGTTGAAAATTTCTGGGTGGTGGTGGTTGATGACTACTTTTCCCTAGTTGGTTCCATGGTTGATGAGTCTGGTTTGAATACCCCCTTTCCTATAGGTTTGGTTGTATTTCCACCTAGGATTGGATGGATAGTAATGTTCTTGCCTAATGGGTTGGTTATAGGGGCGTCCTGAGAATATTGCCTCACAACACTTAGAAGTTTCTCTCAATTGGGGGAATTGGTCAGAATAGTGGGTATCAGAAGAGCATATACCACAATGTATAGGAGGAGGAGATTGAAATTTCCCTTGGGAAAGAGGAAGTTGTCGTAGAAGGGTACTCACCTCTTCACACTTTGTGTCCACCTTCTTCTCGAATTCAGTACTTTGCACCTCATGGACACCTCGAATGGGTACACTGGAACTTGAACTAAATTGTTGAGTGTTTTGTTCCATGGTATCAATTAGGGTCCTTTCAGTGATTGGGGTTTTATCCACTAGTGCCCCACATGCAGCAGCATCAATCATGTGACGATCTATTGGAATTAAACCTTCATAAAAATATTGTATTAAAAGTTGATCGCTTATTTGGTGGTGTAGAAAACTTGAACATAATCTTTTAAATCATTCCCAATATTCATGGATGGTTTCTCCTTGAGATTGTATTATCCCACATATTTATTTCTTTATTGTTACAGTTCGAGAGTTTGGGAAGTATTTTTCAAGAAAAAGTTGTTTCATGTCCGCCCAACCTCTAATTGGCGAATTAACATAATACAACCAATCTTTAGCTATGTCTTCTAATGAAAATGGAAATGCCCTATGTTTTACTTGTTCTTCATCCACATTATCAGGTTTTAGTTTTGAACACACAGTATAAAATTCTTTTAAATTCTTATGTGGATATTCTCCAGGCAGTCTGTGAAATCTTGGTAATAAATGAATTAAACCAGATTTTAGTTCAAAATTGGGTGCATTGCCTTGTAATTGAATGTATGTGGGTCAGATATCAACATTAGGTGAGGTTAGTTCTTTTAGTGTTATATTATTTTCATCCATTTTATTCAAGTTATTTTCAATTTTAACATTGGTTTCAGAAGAAGAAGAAGGATCTAGATGAATTCTAAGATGTGATGTCTCCTGCTTTAAAGTGTTATCTTGTGTGTCTCGGTTTCATTGATATAGGATCCTCTCCGGTTCGGGTTCGAAAGTTTGTAGGTCTCCAAGAGTAGAACATGTCATACATAGAACCTACATAATAAATAAATTAGAACACAAAAATAAATGCAAAGGTATAAGATAAAACAATCAAATATTCACGAAAATTACAAAAATTTTATCAAAAACACGCACAAAAAACCAAAGATCTCCCCGGCAACGGTGCCAAAATTTGACCGCGTTGTCGTGACACGTCAAATTGATTATGTTTTTAAGGTTGATTTATAGTAGATGGTAGACCCTAGTTCATCTTTCAAGGAGCGTTGGTAGGTTTAGAGTTTGTATTTTTAATAAAAATGACTAAGAGAGGGGGTGGTTTTGAAAAGAGTTTAAAATAATGACTTAATTGAAATAGCTTAAAACTTGAGTGACCTAGTTGATTTTGAAAAATATGAGCTAAAAGGGTCGATGTGATTTCACTACACAAATATCAAGTTCATTGTTCATAGAGATTCATCTTATTTTTAGAGTAATTATTTGGTTGGAGTTAATTGGAATCCCGATTAATTCCTATGCTTTTATTTCAATGCTTTAAGGACCAAACCTTGATGTAACAATCGTATTGTCAAGGTCCAGTACTTATGCATGGAATAAAAGCTTCCAAAGAAGATTTAAATCCCAATAAGGTGGATATGAAAAGGATTCTTGTGATGTCCAATCGGAACAACACAAGTCACGCACTCAAAACCTCACACCGTTCAATTAGAAATTAAGAGCATAACACTCACATGCATCAAATCAAGAATTCAAATCTGAAATAAAATAAGATACATGGAATGAAATGTTTAAACACCCAAATTACTCCCAACTAGTAGCTGGTGTATGCATCAGAACTCCCTTGACATGTGTGTAGCTCCCTCACAACGAACACCCAACTTTTAGCACGACATCGGGAGGAGGAGGAACCTCAGGTGGAACTCCTTCTTCATCCTTGATTCCCCTATGAGGATAGGGGCCTACAGAACTTCTTAGATGGTGAGAGGACTCCGTTGGGTCTCCAAAATGTAAGAGTGTGGCTCCTGGTTCGAACTTTAAAATGAGTTTCCCTTGGTTCCCTCTTGACTGTTTCCATCGAAAGTTTGGCACCATTTGGACAAGTACAGCTCAAGATATTGATAAAATACAAAACACCGCAATTGACTTGGTCCAAATTCGGTGGCTTGGACAGATCAGTTCGGTTTGGCCCCATAGAAGACGAATCAGGATTGGGTTCCTTAATGTGAAATGTAGCCTATTAAATTTGGACAGACCCACAAAATTTCAGCCCATTTGGTTGAACGGATTTTATGTACTATGCAAAACAGTGGAAAAATGTCCATGGAACCATTCAATTTTGGCCCATTTTTCTTCTACTTCATCAAGGGCCCTCCAAACCACCTCCTCCTGCAATCAATTCCTAAAAACAATTAACAATTCCCATTTTAACAGTGATAAACACAAAATTAATGATTCAAATACGGAATTAAATTTGGTATTATTTTTATAATATTCAATACAAAACTAGTTTTCCACAGTGGTGTAGGGCTGAAAATGAAACAGTGAATCGTGGTGCGATCAGACCCCCACAACGAGGTAGGGAATGCCTGGGTTGGCCCAATCGGAGACCCACTTCAAGGGATCACATAAAGGGCCCCACCAGGCCACGTCTACACCGCCGCACACTCCCCGGGCCTAGGAGTAGGAAATCCATGTGGCCACACCACCGGCTCTAACCCACCTGACCCGACACCAGTGTCGGGCACGAGCGGAAGAGGATGCCCACCCCGGGGCATCGACGTCAGCAACCACTATGGCCCGAGCCACTGCTGACTCCTATCATCAAACCCCCACACACATTGAGCAGGGGAAGTTATATTCCCAATCAAAATTGAGGCCCCAACTGCCCCACGGGCCGGTTTGGTTGACTCTCCAAGTTGTCGGCACAAGAAATGGCTGCTACGAACCGATTCGTGGTAGTGCCATCCAGCATGAAGGCCCACTCCGTGCCACCGTTCTGGAAGGTGTGGACCCTCCCTACTTCCACCCTCACCCTGGAGGCCTTCCTGGAGGTAAGGGGCTTCCCCACGATAGCAACACTCTAGGTGGGGTTCTCTCCAGCACTCACTACACTGGGTAAGGGGTCACTTCCCCTACCACAGGCCGTGAGTATAGAGCTATTGTATATCCAGTCCCTCACCCACATGAAGGTCCTCCCTGTGTCCCTTTCAGCATTCTCCCCAGTTCTCCCTACACCCCGACCTTCAATCTTCTCCGTCCCAGCACCAGTGCGTCTAGAGGACTCCATGACGGAAATCAGCCCTGCCCCGAGGAGCCACCTAGGGGAAAGAATGTGGGACGTCGTCGCCGTAACAGATATTATAGGGAAGGCTAGAAGGAAATAAGACCAGTCTGTTTCTCACACTCCGAGGTGGATTATGACTCAGCGTTGGATCCCTCCCCTGAGTCTTCTGAGTCTTGGGCTAGGATAGGGACACGGCGCGTCAGCCTCGTACTCCTCAAATGTGAGATCCATATGATCCATGCCTCCCTCAAAAGGTATATCTAGGAGGACGAGGACTTGGCGTGCACCAAGGGATCGAACTTGCAGTCACCATCGACCTCTTTGGAAGCACTTTCCACCTCATCCAGAGACAGTAGAGAGATTTTTTGGGGGTCGATGGAAGAAGATCTGCGACATATCACACCCCCAACAAGCACCGACACTATGACAGGAGGCCCATTCACCATTCCATCCTATCGTGACGTGGCATCCAGGTCACTGCAACCCTTGGAGGACAACCTGAGATTCGACAGCCAATCAGCCTGCTCGTCGTATTCTTTTCCAGCTATCCCACCGACCCAGCATCCTGCCTCGACACCGCTTCCAATTCCCCAGCCATTCCCAGTTCATGAGTGGGGAAATCAAGGTCTGGATCCTAAACCTGAGTCATGGAGCTTGTGGACCATCCTCGTAGTAGGCCACTTCCCTAACATGTTTTTGCTGGTCACATGGTCAGATTTTGATACACCAGAATCGCTCACCTTGGGTGAGTTTGAATGTTTCTGCCATACCCTCTAGGTGATTTACTTCCGTCTTTTCCACCATCAAGTACCTTATTCTGGGATCCAAGCACACCTCGAGGATATCGGCGAGTAATGTCGTTGGGTCGACCTGGACATGCTCCCCGTGGTCTGGCACCCCAAATCACTTGGCCACCATGGGGCCCTCCAACAACAATGCGTTCAGAGTTTTCAAGTACTTTGGAAAGTTATCAAGGATACCACTCCCCACACGCACTTCCATGTGATTCGTCAGCGACAACCCGACTCACTGGGAGGCTCTGAGGACATGCCTCCGAGGGAAGCGGCGATCAATATGGACGATCAGTTGGGAGAGGGGAACAGTCTGGAACTTCTTGATTGGGACTTACCCCCAGAGGACAAGCCACCACTGGACCCATCAGTGAGGATTACTCGTTAGTATAGGAACCACCTAGGTCTCCATGAACCCACTGAGGCATTAACATTGAGCCGGAATATCGGCAAGGCTAAAGAGCAGGTTGGGGTTGTCAAGCTCTTTGACCCGTCTGCCTTAGTGCAGAAGGCAGAGGAAGATCCCGAGAAGGAGACGCTGCACCAACAGCTTGCTGAGCAGAAGAGGTTGGTCGATGAGCTTCTAGCTGAATTCATTGTAGAGTGGCGACCCGACTACAGTGATCCTAGGCCGGGGCAGCAGGGGCAGGAAAAACTTCACCTCGGTGAGATTCTCCCAGGTAACCTCATTTATTCCGTGTTTGCTAACAGATGAGAGGTCAGAGCCCATGGCAGGAGCGTGTGACATGTTTCTCCAAACCCTCTTGAGCGGCATGACCACCCAAGAGACCCAGCTCGAGTTCCTTCCACCGCCCCAGGGGTCGCTCCACCATCTTCTCCATGAGATGATGAGCATGTCTACCTAATTGAATATCCTAGCAATGTACTTGTGGTTAGGGATCCCCATCAGGACAAGAACCCGTGTCCAGAAGATCCGATGGCAACACTCATCGCGCACATAGAGGCTTTGGAAACTCAGCAGGTGGTAATCCCACAAGACGGAAAGCCGTACCCAGCATGGGTGGATGATATGCCAGCACCTCCCGGATTTGGGAACCCAACTTTCACCACCTTTAAAGGGACAGGAGACTCGCCACAGGACCTGGCCTAGTTCAACTAAAGGTGTGGGCCTAAGTTAGGGACTACAGCGCAGTAGGAGGCTGCCAAGCTCCATTGTTTTGTTCGGACGTTGGAGGGGTCGGTGTTCATCTGGTACAACCAGCTCCCTGTCGGATCTGTGACTAGTTGGGAGGACCTTCACAGGAAATTTCTCTACCAGTTCAGTTCCACAACCCAGAAAATGAACATCATAGACCTCTTTAGGTACAAGAAAAGGCCCGATGAGCGATTCACAGACTTCATTTCCTGGTGGAAGGGGTTCACATACTCCCTTGACATACCACTAACTCAAGAGAAATTACTGACAATGTGCGTATGGAATGTCAAGGGGGAGCTAGTTCCTTCTCTGATCACTCATAATTACCCCATAGGGTTCCGAGATTTCTCAAACAAGGCCAAATGCCTCGGAGAAGCCCTGAAACAGGCCAGTCAGGCACGCCCGCTGCCTCCTATAATCCCAGCAAGGAGAGCTCCCAAAGCCGAGCCCACTGTCATGGCCCGGATAGAGGCCCCCAGTCAGCTATAATTCTTACTATTGAGGCCAGCTCTATAGCACCATAGGGGTCCTCCCCCACAGGCACAACTTCTAGCCCAGCAGCGACTGCATAAAAATCGGAAAGCGCCTCCGCGTAATGTGCCGCCACCGCCTAGGTGAGATAATCAAGTTCTGCCTCCTCGACATGCTCCTCCAGCCCCCTGTCAGGGTCAGCTTCTCTAGAGAACCCCTTCCTGACAAAACGAATCAGACATACTCGTTTGATGAGACTCAGGTCCCTGGCTACTTCCGTAGTTCCCTGGGGAAAAGAATCGTGTGGTTTCCTGAGTGCCAGAAGCCAGAAGAGGCGTGTCTCACTGATCACTCCAACTACTGCCCTTATCAACAGATCCCGGGGAACACCATCAAGTGATGCTATGTGTTCAAGGAATGGCTCCAAGACAAGATTGACAACAATGTAGTCTGGTTGGGCCTAGCCCAGGCACAAGTGGCAGGTGTCTTTGTGAGATCAGATGGTAGTAGCAGCGACAAAGGTGAATGGCAGCAGGTTTCTGACCGTGGGTCCCCGAAGTATAACGACTAGATGGCCCACAAGGCGGTCACCCATTCCCATGAAATCATCTGTGCATTCTTGAATCAGCCAGAGCCCTCAGAAGCTTTGGTTACTACTACGACATCGTCATCTCAGCCAGCCTCTTCCCAGAAGAGCATGCAGCGGCAGCCCAAGAAGAAACAATGTGCCCCACCAATGCCATCATCGTCCCGCACTCTTGGTGACATTATGCCCCAAAAAATGGGGATCCCTCCAAGACTCCATCCATTAGTGGATGACTCCTCATGTGAAATTTCGGGGTACGCTTCGGTTAACACCATAGAGTTGGTAAATCCCTATTTGACTCCCGGTGATGGGGAACGCCAGGTAGACCTTCCCAATGTCCCCAGCTGTCGCCAACATCGTTGGAGCAGTAGTGAAATTTATTGGAGGTACACGACAGTTGCGACCTCTAGGCAGGCTATGCATGCCGTTGAGACTAGACAGCAAGCCTAGTGTAGAGCTCAGCACACACGGACCCTTCATCCGGTGTTGACAGGTTCGCCTCCACCGCCGATTATGTTACTAGATCAGGGGGAACCACATCATCCTTGCCGCGACCAGCTTCGCCCTTCCACCAACTGACCCCATCCTTCCAGTCCTCATTTGTTGTCCTCTTTCCGGGCTTCGACATGTGAATAGCGAGATGTTCCTAGTACTAGTCAGCTGCTGTTCCAGCCGGTAGGGCCCGCCATGCCTCTAATTGCAGAGCAGCCTCTTGTAAGCAGAGGCTTGCGTCGGGCCCAGAAGTATGATGTTCTGAAGCACCTTTCTAGAATTCCAGCGAGGCTTTCTATCCTTGAAGATATTTTTTGGCTGTCTGGAATGCGTGAGGTGCTTACCGAGGCCCTAAGGAGCCCCCTCCAGTTCGAGAAGGAGGTAGAAGCTGCAGAAGCCTTCCACGACGAGGCAATTGAAAACGACGAATTCTAAGAAGTTATCTCTTTATCTAGTGAAGATGAAGACCCTCATATATAGTGGAACATTATTCCATATACATCACTAGCCAGTTAGATGGAAAAGAATTCCATCGCTTACTTTTTGGCACGGGTTCTGGGATTAATCTAATCTTGAATCAGACACTGCATAAGCTGGGTCTATCTGAGGCTAATTTTACTCCCTCTGAACTCAGAATCTAGGGATACGACGGGACCGAGTAGACCCCGATCGGAAAGATCCATTTGATAAACCAGTTTGGTGGACTATTTTCCAGATTCGAGTTCATGGTTTTCTCCCAGGACACCATGTACAACGCATTGATGGGCAGACCATGGCTCCACCTGCTTGCAGTAGTCCCGTCGTCGTATCACCAATTCCCCAAATACTCCATCAATGGTCGGGTAGGCGTGCTCCAAGGAGATGCATCTCCTTTCACCTCTTGTAAATCCCGCTACATGGACATTAACTATTACAAGAGTAAGGATAAAAAAGTCTAGGCAAGTTGAGTTGATCCCATCACCACTAAGACCGACTCTTGGGTAGGTTTGAATGACGCTTACGTCTTCCCAATCCATCGGTTGGAAGCCACCACCCCTGACATGGGGCAAGTTTTTGTCATTTCCAGGACAAGAAGGAACCATCCACCCAACTCCTGACTACGATGTCAGAAAATCACCTCATACTCCTACTCCAACCAGGCTCTGGTGATCCCAGAACCTCCTACCCCTGTCTGGTATCGGGATGTTAGGCTAATGGTAAAAGTGGTATGACATATGTTTCTTACACCGGGATGGAATCAACCGGCTCAAGCCTACGTGCCACTACTGCTTTGATGTTATCAAGCATGGCCCCTTGGGCCAAAGACCTGATGGGATTGGATTGACTGCCTTCATCGCTATAATCTTAGTGGCACATGAATCTCCTAATGTGAAGAACACTACCGCTCAAGCTGGCACCAGCCCCCCATCGGAGTCTGGTGGCCTGGAGACAACTCCCCCCATAGAAGATCCTTCCACAAGAGGAGAAGAGGACCGAGAGTATGCTCCCCCGCCTTTGAAGAAGGTATCTCTAACACGGTCGACGAGTTGGTATAGGTGAACCTCGGTAGCGAGGCAGACCTGAGACCCACCATGGTCAGTGCCACCATGCCCCTTGATGAGTAGCAGAGGTATGTGGAATTCCTCATATAGCAACATGATGTGTTCACTTGGAGGTACAACGAGATGCCAGGGTTGGATCCTCAGGTATCAATCCACCGCATTGGTCTCCCGGCAAACCATCATGGGTTCAAGCAGCCTCCCAGAAAGATTCACCCTTCTCATGGTGCCATGGTCGAGGCCGATGTTGACAAGCTTATCAAATCCCACATCGTTAAGGAATTCCATTATCCTAAGTTTCTTCCCAACAATGTGCCATTCATGAAGAAGAATGGGCAGATCAGGGTCTGTATCGACTTCCATGATCTCAACCGCCACTGTCCGAAGGAGGATTTTCCCCTCCCAGTGACAGAGTTGTTGATTGATGTCACGACCGGGTTCCAAGCCCTCTCCTTCAGGAATGGGTACTCCGAGTATAATCAGATCCGGATGGCCCCCAAGGATGAAGAATACATAGCTTTCAGGGCACCCCAAGGTACTTTCCGTTACCAGGTTATGCCCTTCAGCCTAAAAAATGCAGGTGCCACCTATCAGCGGTCCATGCATCGCATATTCAAGCCAATTTTGGGGACATTGGTGGAATGCTACGTGGATGATCTGGTGGATAAATCTCTCTAGTGCCAGGACCATCTCAAGGCCCTTGAGAAAGTGTTCGACTTCCTCCATTCCCTCCACCTGAAGATGATCCCATTGAAGTGTGCTTTCGGGGTCACCTCCTGCATGTTCCTTGGCTGTTTTTTTCAGATACTGAGGCATCGAGATCGACCTAGAGAAGATCAAGGCCATTAGCCAAATGCCTTCCCCAAGTAATATTTGGGAGCTTCGAGGTCTCCAAGGCCACTTAGCCTATATACGCTGATTCATTGCGAATCTGTCTGGTATGTGTAATCCCTTTTCCCTGATCATGAAGAAAGGAGCCACCTATTAATGGGATGAAGAGTGTCAGACCACCTTTGAGGAAATCAAGCAGTATCTACTTATACCTCTAGTCTTGATGCCACCCGTCTCCGGGAAACCGCTGGTCCTTTACGTAATCGCCCTGGAACGGTCCCTCGGCCCACTTCTCGCCTAGACGAACAACGAGGGAATAGAGAACAGCCTCTACTACCTCATCCACATGCTCCTCGATACAGAAATCAGATACTCTCCTATCGAGAAGAGCTGTCTGGCGATCGTATTTTCCGTACAAAAATTGCAGCACTACTTGCAGCACCACGAGGTACAAATGGTCTCTCAGGCAGACCCACTAATGTACATTCAGAACCGACCTATGTAGAATGGATGACTAGGGTGGTGTGAGGTGATCCTCAAGTTGTTAGAAATCAGGTTTGTACCTTAGAAGGCTATCAAAGGACAAACATTGGTAGAATTTCTAGCTTCCCACCCAACCTCCATGGATCAGCCACTGGACCTAGGTTTTCCTGATGAGGTAATCCTCTCAGTTGATCATGTCATACCATATTGGCAGATGCACTTAGATGGGGCCTCATAGAGCCCCACTGGTAGGAGACTCAATGATCTTAGGCTCAACAGAGTGGGCCTGGGTATCGTCTTCATCACCCCGGAGCAATCCGTTCTGCCGTACTCATTCCTTTTGTCAGAGGGCTGCACCAACAACAAGGCAGAGTATCAGGCTCTCATTAATAGTCTCGAACTGGACCTTGAGATCGACGTACCCAATTTTCATGTGAAAGGGGATTCTGAGCTGGTCATCATGTAGGTCAATGATGACTATATTATCAGAAATCCAGAACTCGTGCCATTGTTGGAGTGCACCCTCCATCTAATGGCTCACTTCCCTTCTCAGCCATAGGTCATTCACGTACCTTGGTCACAGAACGGTCGAGAAGATGCTTTGACCAGCCTGGCCGTGTCGTTTGCGGAGCCCGAACATGACGACCTGATTATCCACATGGCGCACTGGATATTCATCACTCACATTAACCCAGAGGATGATCATGGCCCACTGAAAAATGATCTTACTGTCGGAGCCCCTACGTTAGGAGCCCTAGGTACTTCAGATGCGGTGATCGAAATGGTTCCTGATTGGAGGACACCCTTGGTTGAATACCTCAAAAGAGGCAATCTTCTGTCAGACTGGGAAGAGCGCGAGTGAATCTGATGCCGCGCGCTGCAGTTTACCCTTCAGAGCGGTCCCAGCCTTGAGCAGATCTTTTATAAACGCAGATTTGATGGTGTTCTCCTCTGTTGCCTTCAAGGGGTCAAGATTCCACAGGTCATGCAAGAGGTTAATGTGGGTTCTTGTGGCCCCCATCAGGCCGGATCAAAGTTGTATCACTAGATACGGAGGTCGGGGTACTTCTATCCTTCCATGATCCTTGACTGCATCGAGTTCTCCAAGAGGTGCCAAGTGTGCCATGTTCATGATAACTTTGTGCATCGGCCACTGGATCCTCTCCGCACTACCAAGTATTCTTGGCCCTTTGCAGTCTGGGGGTTGGATGTCATAGGACATTACCCACCAGCAATGGCTCGCCAATTCCTGTTCATCCTGACCGCTAGAGATTTCTTTTCCAAGTGGTGACAGGAAATTACACTCAAGGAAGTAAAAGCCCATTCTATCACTGACTTCTTGGGTTCCAATATCATCTATCGATTTGGAGTACATTATGTTATCCTCACTGATAACGTCACCAACTAACGAGCAGTCGAGTTGAAGAAATTGTACACTAAGTACAATATTTGCTCTAACCATACCTCCTGCTATCATGTGCAAAAAAATGGATAGATCGAGGCGTTTAACAAAACCCTCTCTAACATTGGGCAAAAAATGGATTGTCAAAACATGAAGAGTTGGATGGATAAGCTCCCCAACACCCTCTGGTCTTATCGGACGACGACTCATAATTCCACCCAGGTGATCCCGTATTCCCTAGTGTACAGAACTGAGGCCGTCCTACCCATCGAGATTCAGTTTCCCTCATTGCGCCCAGCGGTCTATGACTAGAAAGCACCAGATACAGTTGCTGAAATCCTTCTAGCTGAATTGGAAGCACTAGATGAGAATAGACTTCGTGCTTTGCACAACCTGGATAAGCATCAGAGCAGGATGGCTCGGACTTTCAACAAGAAGGTTCGCCTCTGCTCCTTCCTGCAAGGTGACCTGGTGCTAGCCCTCAGGGTGCCAATGATCCCTGGCAGGAAACCACCCATGTTGGTGCCCAAATGGGAGGGACCATTCATTGCCCATAAGGTTTATCCCAATGGTGCATACTCCCTGGTGACCACTGATGGTGAGTGTATAACTCCTCCCACCAATTCCAGGTTCCTCAAACAGTATTTTTCCTGAATTGTTGGGACCGCCGTGACCCTAAACTGTTGGGTCCGACATGCCCTTAAACTGTTGGGTCCGACATGACCCTACACTGGTGGGTCCTCCATGACCTTAAACTAGACTACTATCCCTCATGACCTTAAACTGCACGCTCGTCCTGCATGACGTTAAATCGCAAGCCGGTCAGGCCTCCCTGACTATGGCCAAGCCTCGGGCCCCCGGCCCAGGCTCTCTCATGTGGGATTGTATGGGGTGCTGTGGGATTATTTCCTCATTAGCATTGGGTTACTCATCGTACCATACACATTCTCAGATGAAATGCCTTTCATTATTCTACATGACTTTAAAATGTCTTTCTAGAACTACATGTGGCTTGATTTCTATCATTATGGGATACGTAGGACCGCCTAAACACCTAGGTTTTAGGTCTATCCCCATCTATTAAAAGATCCCATGATCTCACGGTCACCTCGGCCTCTTGTCCTGTCACTCTCCACGAGGGGGATATATAGGTGTGGTACACGGTTTTCGGAACCATGTCCCCTTTTCCCGGTAATCCACCATCTTTTGGCCGCTCTCAAAATGACCCCTTAGACCCTTTTTAGTGGCCCTCTAATGTGTTCAGAGTACTCTGGTCTAGGACTTGGAGTGTCTGATTCAACATAGTAAAGTTGCGTCCACTTGTCAAACTCCGTTCTCCTCTTCATTCGGGCCCCCATTATCTGTCACACTCGGTGGGACCCCCAAGAACAACTTGGATACAACGCCTAAGGGATCTCCTTCCATTATCGGCCATCACCCCTGAGGGTTTCAGATAAAAAATTAATATGAATCCCACGTTTAGAACATGGTCAGTGGTCGATGCTCATTTTTTTATCCCCATTGCAGGCTAACATGATTGGATGATGTGTTGCGAATGTGGTCCGCAGTAATCGTTCATCATCACACCGACTCCTTCAGGCCCTAAATTTTGGATGCATGATTCACATTATGATCCACCACATCATGTAAAGGTGGAATCTCAGGACTACTTGCACTAACCCTCAGTGCACTTCCACACGTCAGGCAGACAAAACTGCGTTACAGAGTCTCTCGGGGCTTCCACGATCCGAGCACTAAGATTATGGGCTTGGGTCTTCTCTAAGAACCATGCACAACTTGACCCGCATACCTACGAGAAATGAGGTGTCATCCAGACATTGCATTTCAGGCACAGCTCACCTAGAGGCTAGTGTCTCCTGCCCCTTAATCTTTAAACCCTCGCTGGCCCCTTGGCCTGAGGTTCCTCTCCCGGAAACGTCTGCGGTGATGGTATGGGCTTATGTCCTCATCCACGTCTGGTATGCTTTATTGTATTGTGCAAATTTCCCCTGGTCCAAGCCATATGACCTTGAAATATGCTGGTTTGTAACACCCGAGACTTTTATGTGAAATATTTTGTTTTTATGTTATATAAATCAAAGTAATCGTTCACTAACACTGGCTTGGCTTGGTTTACACGCAACCACGACCTTCCTCGATAGCTTGTGTCGTACGCAATACCGAGTTTCACTAAACAGTGATATGCTATTAAAATATTATTAAAACTAGCCGTTATGAATAGTAATAACCACTTTTTGAAATTTTTTAAATTTTATTTTTCAAAATGGACTTCATTTTTGGATTCAGAATATTGAAATTAGCCTAGGGTGAAATTTTGTATTTTTCTGAAAACGTTCAATTTTTGATGAATAGTGAAACCACTAAGTGGTAGTTAAAAAAGCTGAATTTTTCATAAAACATAATTTTACCGCTTCTGTGAGTGGAATTTCGAAAATCCGAAAGACATGATTGATGTCAGTAAGTTAAATGTGGTTCAATGAGATTAAAATAATTTTTTGGTGAATAGTAACTTTTTACTTTTTTTACCACGGTTAAAAGTAAATAGGGTAATTAAGGGTAAAAATGATATTATTATTACCATAACACATGTCCTAATTCAAATGGACAAGTGTAATTTGACCAAATACAACCTTAGGAATAAAATATGACCATTTAGGCCCACTTGGATTAGATTAGTACATTTATTATTAATTTATTTAAAGAAGAGTTAAAAGAGTTAAAATCAAATTTTATTTACTAAAACATTTTTAATATAGGGTTATACATATGATAAATTCGATTGTAAATATTCATTAGAAAGATAATAATATTTCTTTCATAATTACATTTTATTTATAATTTTTAGACATTAAATAATTTAATTTATTTATGACACAATGATGATGCAGTAATTATCTTATTAATGAAATATTGACATAAATGATGTTATAAATAACCAAATAAATGTAATTTGAGAATGTTTTTGAATTACACTAATTTTATAGGTTAATATAACATGTTAGTATTGATTTAAGGAACTTGGTTCGAACTAATAATTCTGTTATGATTTTCATAATAATCAATTACTAAATAGTGTCAAAATTGACATAAACTAGTTTTTAAAACAAATATTATATTACTAATTGTTATTTTATTCCTAAAAATCTAAGGTTCGGCCAAATGACTTATATAAGGTTATATATATTAATAATAAACAACTTGGGGTTCGTTTGGCTTGATATGGTAAGTTTATTAACCTTATAGTTTAAGAAAACAAGAAGACACGGTAAAAGTTAAATTATTTAACTTAAAGTTAAATCTAAATGATAAGGATAACATTGATACCTAAACTTGTCTAAATCCTATTGGATGAGAGGATTTCGACCCCTACCCACCTTATCTTCGAAATATATCGATTTTGGAGCTATTAAAAACCGAATTTGTCTTTATAATAAAATAATATTTTTAGTTATTCCAAAGGTGCCCCTCTCCTCCCTTATAAAAGGGCACCTCCTCCCCCTCTTCCTCACACCAAATTGAGCCTTCAAGCTCGGCCAACTCCTTCCAATTTCTCCTATACACATCCCTAGAAACATCATAGAGGTTCTGGTCTTCTTAAAAGACCTATTTTAGTGCCCTAAAATGAGGTCTCAAAGAAGCACTTCAAAGAAGAGGTAATGTCTGTTACCGATTCTTTCATCTTTATTTCTTCTTCCACTACTTCTTCTTTAGTTGTTTCATTATGATGTAATAACATCAGTATCACTAATATACTGATATGTTATTATAAGTATTAAACAACCCTATTTCACCATCTATCCATCCTACGGAAAAAGAAATCATCGCGCGTGCGTACGTATAGAATACCGTCTCCACGCCGTGGTGTAATCTATTTTCCACCACCACCTTACTTAGATGGGTATAATGGTGTAAATAATGACAATATATGACTATTATAAAGTGATATTGATTCTTAAATTGTATACATACACTCCAATATAATTCCACGATCATAGAAATGATATCATCACTCGTGCGTACGTACAGAATACCGTCTCCACGATGTGATGCGATTCGTTCTACATGATCTTCATTTCATAATGATTATATAAATGAATTTAATGAATTATTATGATATATATTACACTAATACCATTCTGGAAATGAGGTATCTATAACCTAAAGAGAAGAATAAGAATTTATTCGTCAAAACACGCATAAGAACAAAAAGTAATAAACACCCGAATAACAAGTGGGAATGAAATATTACTAATAAGAAGCTAAGAATATGACCATATATGATATCATAACAATAATTATGATTCTGGAATAATTCAATAACATTATTTAAATCATTATATAGGAGGTTTAGACACTTACGAAGCAAATTGAACCTAAGGTAAGGGAAATATCTCAATCTTATTTTTATCCGAGATTGTTTATACTTTGGTATTTACTGGGGTGTATTTTATCATCCACATCCATGTTTCATCAATATTTAATATTATTTCCATCCACCTACAATTTTTTAAATCCAATTTTACCCTTCGGTGAGTTTTTAGTAAATGATATGAAAGGAAACTTTTGTCGTTTTTTGTACGAGGTACTTTTTGACTTTTCCGAAAAAAGTACGAGAAGAATGTTTTTTTAACTTATACGGAATGAATGGATTTTTTAAAAAACTATTTCCAAGAAGCATACTTTACAAGTTTTCATGTTTATTTTTAATCAAATTCTTTTAGTTTATAATTGTATGACATGTTAAGAAAGGAAACGTTTTTTTAAAGTAGAAAGGATATTTTCCTCAAGAATGGAGTTCAAGTGTTTTATCAAAATTATTTTGCATCTAAGATAATAAAGGGTTCTGTTTCTATCCCTATTATTACATTGATTTGATTATGTTGTGATGGAATTATTTTTATGAATTCCTTTATCTTATATGAGTTGTTTTATGAAGTCATGATGTTTAAGATTCCCATTTTTATTACATGGGTTATGCTATGATGTATGGTTTATGATTTTGTGGCACACATAAGAATGGTATCATTATGAGATGGGTGGGACCTATATCTCCCTCCAATGCATTGGGTAAAGATTTTATATCTCATGAGATTGACATGGCTGGAACGGTAGGTTATACCGGTTCAGTGAAACAGGACTGAAACGAGGGGTGAACTCGGTTCCGAAATGGAATTTGTCCACTAAGATAGTCTTGGAAATGAGTCTTGACTAATAATAAATGATTTTCTATGATTATGTGTGTATGACACAAAGTTTCATGTTTTATGTTATTATTATTGGGATTCCATTTCACTACTCTGATTTATCCCATGTTAAGAAATTATGATCTCTTTTGCAGGTTAAGATTTCCAAAAGTTTTTTTCTTATGAATATGATGTGATTGATATTTCTTTTGTTTACCCTTACTGAGCATTTGAGCTCACCCTTTTTATGTTTTCCTTCCCCAGGCCAGGAAGAAGGTTATTATGTATGATATGCCAAAAAGGGACTATAGATATGATGAAATAAATGGGAGACAGTGTAGTCGCTTTATGAACCAGTTGTTTATGTTTCCCAGTTTCTAAAGACACTATACCTATACGGTCCTTTCATGGTTTTGTTATATGTTGTAATAAGTATGCTTCAATTTTGAAGTATTAACAATGTATGTAAAGTATGGGTCGTTATAGTTTGTATCAGAGGAAAGGTATAGTCAACCTTTTGAAACTAGGATGTGAAAGCCTTAGTAAGAACCATAAGGATAAGTCTAAGCATAGAACACAATCTTAGTGTTTTAGAAATGGCCATGAATAACCTAGGATAAGACCTTAAGGGTGAAATTTTATTCTTGATTATGTGGTTTTCCTATTATAATTAGTGTTGCTCACACTATTCTTCTTGGTTTTAGTCAATGGCTAGAACCTGAAGGAACCGTGTTAATTCGGAATGCGACGGGCAATGCAATGATTGTCCCCCTGAGTAACCAAATGTTATGGGATCTGGAATGCAAAATCTTGTAGCCATGATCACTCAACTTTCTTATGCTATGAATCATGCAGGACTTCCAAACGATCAAAAGAAGGAGCAACATTCTGTTGAATCCTTCATGAGACAGCGTCCACCTTCATTCAGCGGGTCTACTGATCCATTAGTTGCTGATCAATGGATTAGTACTACTGAAAAGATATTTTCAATTCTTCAATGTTATGAGCATGATAAAGTCATCTTAGCAGTGTATCGTTTGGAAGGTGATGCTGATCAATGGTGGAATCTTATTAAGAATACGAGGCAAAGGGATGAAATTGAGTCCATGGAATGGGATGAGTTCAAGAACTTATTTTTCAATATGTACTTCCCTCGTATTCTCCGAACAAAGATGGAGAATGAGTTTATTGAACTGAAGAAAAAGGATGATGAATCTGTTGGTACCTATGAAGCAAATTTTAAAAGACTTGCAAGGTACGCTTCTGGTATTATTATCCAACCTGAGAGTAAGATCGATCGATTCTTTAGTGGCTTAAAACCAAGTCTTAGAAGGGCGTTATCCATAAGGTACTTCAATAGCTATGAAGAAATTGTTCGATGTGCTCTCAATGTCGAGATGGAGATTGGAGTAACCCATCAGTCATATGGGTTCGATAAGAAGAGGAGATGGAATTCAAAGGAAAATCTAAAGAGCACACTGAAAAGAAGACGAGCTTTCCCTTATGCTCAAAGTGTGGAAAGAAACATGGAGGGATTTGTCTTAAAGGGACAAGTAAATGTTTCAAATGTGGAAGGGAAGGTCATCAGGCATTTGAATTCTGCGATGATGGGAAGAAGATGTCTAATGATGAAAACAAAGGAAGGGATACACAGAATGATCCTACTACACTTCAATGTTTCAAGTGCAAGGAGATGGGACATTATGCCAATAAATGCCCTAATCCAAGGGTTTATGATGATGGTCGACGTCAACGAACTCTTAAGGCTAAAGACAAAGGAAAGTCACATGAAATTTCTATCAGCGATGTGGAGTATGATAAAGATGTGGTGAAAGGTACACTTACCATCCACTCTAAAGTAGAAAATGTTTTTTTGATTCTGGATCCACCCACTCTTTTATTTCTAAAGAAGCATCTAAGGGTATCACCGTATTACCTCAACAATTAGATGTTGAGTTAGCTGTGACAACACCTAATAGCACAACAGTCGCATCAAAAGTTTATAATTCTTCTCCGATCGAGGTTTGTGGGAAAGTGCTTCCTGCAAATCTTGTGATCCTTCCTACAGTGGAATTTGATGTTATTCTTGGCATGGATTGGCTTTCTTTATATGGAGCTCATATCAATTTCCAAAAAAGGGAAGTCACAATTCATATTCCAGATCAATCTATGATCGTCTATCAATGCAAGGATGAACATAACCTTCCAGTGGAAATTTTTTCGACCTTATGGGTCTTGATTCCACTAAATGAAGGTTATTTGTCTCAAATGGTTGGTGAGAAACTCACGATTAAGAATATTCACATTGTATGGGAGTTTGATGATGTCTTTCCGGAGGAATTACCGGGTCTTACACCAAATCGTGAAGTTGAGTTTTCAATAGAACTCGTACCGGGTGCTTTTCCTATTTCAAAGACACCTTATAGAATGGCCCCAATTGAGTTGCAGGAATTGAAGAAGAAACTCCCAGAGAATCTTGATAAGGGGTGCATACGCCCTAGTGTGTCACCTTGGGGAGCACCTATTCTATTTGTTAAGAAAAAAGATGGATCAATGAGACTCTGCATTGATTATCGAGAACATAACAAGATCACTATCAAGAACAAATATCCTCTCCCACGCATTGATGACTTATTTGACCAACTACGCGGAGCTCAATAATTTTCCAAGATTGATCTTCGTTCAGGGTATCATCAATTAAGGGTCAAAAGGGAGGATATACCAAAGACGGCTTTCCATACAAGGTATGGACACTATGAATTTATAGTGATGCCATTTGGTCTTACTAATGCCCCTGCTATCTTCATGGATCTAATGAATAGAGTCTTTAGAGACTATCTTGATCAATTTTTGGTAGTCTTTATAGACGATATTCTTGTCTATTCAAAGAGCAAGGAAGAACATGAAGATCACTTGAGAATTATATTTAAGACCCTGAGAAAGGAGAAGCTTTATGCCAAATTTACCAAGTGTGAATTTTGGCTTCAAAAAGTTTCATTTTTGGGTCACATAATCTCAAAAGAGGGGATATCTGTGGATCCAACAAAAACAGAGGTTATCGAAAGATGGTCGAGACCAACAACAGTAACTGAGATCCTAAGATCTCTTGGTTTGGATGGATATTATCGACGTTTTATGAAAGATTTTTCACGATTATCTAATCCACTCACTAAGTTGACTCAGAAAGGAGTTAAGTTTGTCTGGACAGAGGAATGTGAAGAGAATTTCAAGGAGTTGAAAAGAATGTTATCCAGTGCACCTGTGCTCACACTGCCTTGTAGTGGAGAAAAGTTTGTGATCTATAGTGATGCATCCAAGAAGGGATTGGGGTGTGTTCTTATGCAAAATGATATGGTGATAGCTTATGCCTCACGACAGTTGAAAATTCATGAGCAAAATTACCCAACACATGATTGGGAGTTAGCTACGGTAATCTTTGCATTAAATATTTGGAGGCATTATATTTATGGAGAAAGGTGTGACATTTATACTAATCATAAATGTTTAAAGTATATTTTCACAAAAAAAGGAGATGAATATGCGTCAAAGAAGATGGTTGGAGCTGATTAAGGATTATGACTGCTCAATCCATTACCACCCTGGGAAAGCAAACAAGGTGGAAGATGCATTAAGTCGACAAGACCATGCCAGTTTATCCATGATGAGGATCACAAAAGATCCAATATTTATGGATTTAAAAATGATGGATCTTGGAATTATAATGGAAGGGGAAAAATCTTATCTTTCTCAAATGAATGTTCAACCATCTATACATGTGAAGATTAAAGAGGCACAGAAAGAAGATGTCGAGTTACAAAAGAAGGTGAGAAATGTTCCTGAATTCAACCTTGATTGTGATGGGATAATAAAGTTCAGGAATTGGGTTTGTGTTCCTCCCATCCTAGAATTAAAGAAGGAGCTGCTGGATGAGGCTCATAGTTCTTCATTCTCTATTCATCCTGGAAGCACGAAGTTGTATAGGGACCTGATAGAGTACTTCTGGTGGGATGGCATGAAAAGAGATGTTGCTGAAAAAATCTCTCGATGCTTGGTTTGTCAGCAAGTTAAAGCTGAGAGACAGAAGTCTAAGGGGATGTTTCAACCATTACCCATACCCGAATGGAAATGGTAAAACATCACTATAGACTTTGTCACAGGAATTCCTAAAACATCCAAAGACAATAATGCTATCTAGGTCATAGTTGACCGTCTTACCAAGACTGCACACTTCATTGCTATTAGAGAGGATTTCACTCTGGATCAGCTTTCCAGGATATATGTGAGGGAAGTGGTAAGATTGCATGGAGTACCACTTTCTATTATATCTGATCGGGATCCGAGGTTTACCTCAATGTTCTGGCGAAGTCTTCAGCATACTCTGGATACCGAGTTGAGTTTCAGCACTGCTTATCATCCTCAGACAGACGGTCAGTCTGAGAGAACAATTCAAACCCTAGAAGATATGTTGAGAGCTTGATCTATGGATTTCAAAGGTGTTTGGGATCAACACCTACCTTTGGTGGAATTTTCTTATAATAATAGCTTTCACTCCAGTATTCAGATGGCTCCTTATGAAGCTCTATATGGAAAGAAATGCAGGACTCCAACTTGCTGGGATGAAGTTGGGGAAAGAAAGCTATTAGGACCTGATCTCTTTGATGAAATGGCAGAAAAGGTCAGATCTATTCAACAACACATAAGAGCAGCTCAGAGTCGACAGAATAGTTATGCCGAAAACCGAAGAAAATACCTAGAGTTTGAAGTGGGTGATAATGTGTTCTTACGAATATCTCCCTGGAAGAGAGTCATGAGATTTGGAAAGAAGGGGAAGTTGAGCCCTAGATATATCGGTCCATTCGAAATACTGGATCGTGTTCGGAAGGTTGCTTACCGATTGGCGCTTCCACCGAATCTCTCTCAAGTTCACGATGTGTTCCATGTATCTCTCCTGAGAAAGTACATACCTGATCCTTCACATGTACTTAGCTCAGAAGTTGTACCACTAGAGCAAGATCCTTCTTATGAAGAACAGCCGATAGAGATTCTGGATCGTAGCGAAAACGTCCTTCGAAGCATGACCACTCGATTGGTGAAAGTTTTATGGAGGAACCACCAATTAGAATAAGCTACATGGGATCTTGAGGATATAACGAGGGATAGGTATCCTCATCTATTTGTTACAAAGTGACGAATTTCGAGGGCGAAATTCATTTTAAGGGGGGTAGAATGTAACACCCGAGACTTTTATGTGAAATATTTCGTTTTTATGTTATATAAATCAAAGGAATCTTTCACTAACACTGGCTTGGCTTGCTTTACACGCAACAGCGGCATTCCTCGATAGCTTGCGTCGTACGCAATACCGAGTTTCACTAAACAATGATATGCTATTAAAATATTATTAAAACTAGCAGTTATGAATAGTAATAACCACTTTTTGAAATTTTATAAATTTTATTTTTCAAAATGGACTTCATTTTTGGATTTGGAATATCGAAATTAGCCTAGGGTGAAATTTTGGTATTTTTCGGAAAAATTTCAATTTTTGATGAATAGTGAAACCACTAAGTGGTAGTTAAAAAAACTGAATTTTTCATAAAACTTAATTTTACCGCTTATGTGAGTGGAATTTCGAAAATCCGAGAGACACAGTTGATTTCAGTATGTAAAATGTGGTTCAATGAGATGAAAATAAATTTTTTGGTGAATAGTAACTTTTTACTTTTTTTTACCATGGTTAAAAATAAATAGAGTAATTAAGGGTAAAAATGATATTATTATTATCCTAACACATGTCCTAATTCTATTGGACAAGTGTAATTCGACCAAAAACAACCTTAGGAATAAAATATGACCATTTAGGCCCACTTGGATTAGATTAGGACATTTATTATTAATTTATTTAAAGAAGAGTTAAAAGAGTTAAAATCAATGTTTATTTACTAAAACATTTTTAATATAGGGTTATACATATAGGAAAATTCGATTGTAAATATTAATTAGAAAGCTAATAATATTTCCTACATAATGATATTTTATTTATAATTTTTAGACATTAAATAATTTAATTTATTTATGACACAATGATGATAAAGTAATTATCTTATTAATGAAATATTGACATAATTGATGTTATAAATACCCAAATAAATGTAATTTGAGACTTTTTATGAATTACACTAATTTTATAGGTTAGTATGACATGTTAGTATTGATTTAAGTAACTTGTTTCGAACTAATCATTCTGTTATGATTTTCACAAAAATCAATTACTAAATAGTGTCAAAATTGACATAAAATAGTTTTTAAAACAAATATTATATTACTAATTGTTATTTTATTCCTAAAAATCTAAGTTTCCGCCAAATGACTTAGATAAGGTTATATATATTAATAATAAACATCTTTGGGTTCGTTTGGCTTGATATGGTAAGTTTATTAACCTTATAGTTTAAGAAAACAAGAAGACACGGTAAAAGTTAAATTATTTAACTTAAAGTTAAATCTAAATGATAAGGATAAAATTGATACCTAAACTTGTCTAAATCCTATTGGATGAGAGGATTTCGACCCCTACCCACCTTAGATTCTAAATATATAAATTTTGGAGCTATTAAAAACCAAATTTCACTTTATAATAAAATAATAATTTTTGTTATTCCAAAGGTGCCCCTCTCCTCCCTTATAAAAGGGCACCTCCTCCCCCTCTTCCTCACACCACTTTGAGCCTTCAAGCTCGGCCAACACCAGCCAATTTCTCCTATAAACTTCCCTAGAAACATCATAGAGATTCTTGTCTTCTTCAAAGACCTATTTTAGTGCCCTAAAAGGAGGTCTCAAAGAAGAGGTAATGTCCGTTACCGATTCTTTCATCATTATTTCTTCTTCCACTTCTTCTTCTTTAGTTTTTTCATTATGAGGTAATAACATCAGTATCACTAATATAATGATATGTTTTTATAAGTATGAAACAACCCTATTTCACCATCTATCCATCCTACGGAAAAAGAAATCACTGCGCGTGCGTATGTACGGAATACCGTCTCCACGCCGTGGTGTAATCTATTTTCCACCACCACCTTACTTGGATGATTATAATGGTGTAAATAATGACTATATATGACTATTATAAAGTGATATTGATTCTGAAATTGTACACAAACACTCCAATACAATTCCAAGATCATAGGAACGATATCATCACTCGTACGTACTTACGGAATACCGTCTCCACGATGTGATGCGACTCGTTCTACATGATCTTCATTTCATAATGATTATATAAATGAATTTAATGAATGAATATGATATATATTACACTAATAAAATTCTCTAAATGAGGTATCTATAACCTATAGAGAATAATAAGAATTTATTCGACAAAACACGCATAAGAACAAAAAGTAATAATCACCCGAATAACAAGTAGTAATGAAATATTACTAATAAGAAGCTAATAATATGAACATATATGATATAATAACAATAATTATGATTCTGGAATAATTAGATAACATTATTTAAATCATTATACAGGAGTTTCGGACACTTACGAAGCAAATCGTACCTAAGGTAAGGGAAATATTACAATCTCATTTTTATCCAAGATTTTTTATACATTGGTATTTACTGGGGTGTATTTTATCATCCACATCCATGTTTCCTCAATATGTAATATTATTTCCATCCACCTGTAATTGTTTAAATCCAATTTTACCCTTCGGTGAGTTTTTAGTAAAAGATATGAAAGGAATCTTTTGTCGTTTTTCGTACGAGGTACTTTTTGACTTTTCCGACAAAAGTACGAGAAGAATGTTTTTTTAACTTATACAGCATGAATGGATTTTTTAAAAATTATTTCCAAGAAGATTCCTTTACAAGTTTTCAAGTTTATTTTTAATCAACTTCTTTTAGTTTAGAATTGTATGAAATGTTAAGAAAGGAATAGTGTTTTTGAAGTAGAAAGGATATTTTCCTCAAGAATGGAGTTCAAGTGTTTTATCAAAATTATTTTCCATCTAAGATAATAAAGGGTTCAGTTTCTATCCCTGTTATTACATTGATTTGATTATGTTGTGATGGTATTATTTTTATGAATTCCTTTATCTTATATGAGTTGTTTTATGATGTCATGATGTTTAAGATTCCCATTTTTTTACATGGGTTATGCTATGTTGTATGGTTTATGATTTTGTGGCACAAATAAGAATGGTATCATTATGAGATGGGTGGGACCTATATCTCCCTCCAAAGCATTGGGTAAAGATTTTATATCTCATGAGATAGACATGGCTGGAACGGTAGGTTATACCGGTTCAGTGAAACAGGACTGAAATGAGGAGTGAACTCAGTTCAGAAATGGACTTTGTCCACTAAGATAGTCTTGGAAATTAGTCTTGACTAATAAGAAATGATTCTCTATGATTATGTGTGTATGCCACAAAGTTTCATGTTTTATGTTATGATTATTAGGATTCCATTTCACTACTATGATTTATCCCACGTTATGAAATTATGCTCTCTTTTGCAGGTTAAGATTTCTAAAAGTTATGTTCTTATGAATATGATGTGATTGATATTTCTTTTGTTTACCCTTACTGAGAATTAGAGCTCACCCTTTTGTATGTTTTCTTTCCCCAGGTCAGGAAGAAGGTTATTATGTAAGATATGCCAAAAAGTGACTATAGATATGATGAAATAAATGGGAGACAGTGTAGATGCTTTATGAACCAGTTGTTTATGTTTCCCAGTTTCTAAAGACACTATACCTATACAGTCCTTTCGTGGTTTTATTATATGTTGTAATAAGTATGCTTCAATTTTGAAGTATTAACAATGTATGTAAAGTATGGGTTGTTATATGGTTGGTCCTACTGCATGACCGTAAACTGTGATGATATCGTCCCAGCCGCACGAAGAAAAACAGCACTGCATTGTGATGACCTCTCCATAGAGGGAATCACGTTGGGTATTGTTAATTTACCATAACATTTTTCAATGCCTGTATATGGCTTGACTATTGTGGAGATACCAGGAATTTTCTCCCTAGGCTGGTCGCTCCACAAAAAAAACCATTCACCTTCAAGGACAAACATGATACATCAAATGCCGCTTCTTTTGGTGCGAGGGCTAGACCCGCATGACCCTTTCATCCTTTGCACAGGTACCATACCGTGCCATGCCACCCTCTAATAACTACATATGGATTGATTCCCATACATATGGTATACGTAGGAGTGTACGAGCACTTCCCCACGGGCCCAGCGTAACGTTCGTGTTCGGTCCCTTGACAGGAACACTTCCCCATGGAACACATGGTCAGTAGGTCTTTTGTCCTCATTCACATCGGGTTTCGTGACTGCCTTATCGTGTGTCTCCTGCTCTCATTTCCCCATGGTTCGAGTCCTAAGACCATAAACTAAGCCTTTCAAGAACTACATGCAGATGGATTCCCATTCTTATGGTATACTTTTGAACGCTCGGACATTTCGTCTTGGGTCCAGCACCAGGAATGAAAAGTCTATTCCCCCCCTCATTATCGGCCCTTTGGCCTAACTTCTCGGGGAGTTGTGTAACTGCACCATTATCCCCAAACAAGTTCGGGATGCCCCATAGTGATGTTGGGTGGTGACAGTTCCCTCCCCAGAGAGGTCCTGTCTAGGAATAAGAATGGTCCATGACCAGATTATTGCACCCGATTAGTGTGCTTTCATTGGAGTGGTGTAGTTTCAAGAGTGTTGGATTCTGTTTGAACTTACCACCACTTCACTTTCCACGATTTTTGAACCCCCTTATTCGGATCTTCATCCTCTTTCACAGTTGATGGGACCCCCTAATAGTATTGATGTTCGACCTATGGTCCGCCTGCTATCCTGGGCCAACATTCCGGAAGACTGGTCACATTTTATGAGACGCCCTAACAGTATGGATGCTCTACCTATGGTCCACCTATTGTCCTGGGCCAATGTTACGGAAGACTGATCATGTTTGATGGGACCCCCTAATAGTATAGATGCTTGACCTATGGTCCGCCAGCTGTCCTGGGCCAACGTACCAGAAGACTTATCGACGATATTTGAGTTAGTCCCCATGTTGCGAACATGGTCAGTGATCAGCCATCATTTGCTATCCCAATTTCAGGCCAATGTGATATGGATTCCGCGTTTCCTCCATGGTCAACAGCTATCCTCCTTGCTACGCCACCCTCACTGTGTTCCAAATTTGGGGTAGCGCGATTCACTTTTTCCGCTCCCCTCTGTTCAGACTGATTTCATTGCTCCTGGAATTTCCTTACTAATGTGTTAGAGCACATTGAGAATACGATACATCGATCAGGTCTAAGGTCCCTTCCCTTCGGCTAGGACTCCTTCTTATCCTTGGATATCTGGGCTCGATTTCAGATGTTTGAAGCTCGGTTGTCGCCCCCACGGTCAAACGAAATGATAATACGAGCATCCTTTGTTTCTCACATTGGTCATGACCCACATGAGATTAGGGGTGAATTTTTATTTATTTCCGGATTATAGTTGAGTGTATTAAACCCAAGTTATAGATAAATATATTTTTCCACATATGGGTTTGAAATAATGCACAGTAAAAGTAAAAAGTTCATGATCATTCCAAAAAAGGGCCCTTAAGGGTTAGCTTCTTGGAGAGATTTTTCAAACGCCGCTACCCTTTTCCTGGTGGCCTCCAGGACCGCTTCTCGCTCCCTGAAGACTCTCTCTTCATTAGCAGCCGTAAAGCACAATTCGCCAATCCTAGCTAGTGTTCGTGCTTGTTCAGTTTGACGCTTGGTCATTTAGTGACTCGCCTCCATCAGTTGTTCATGGACGTCAGCAAGCTGGGTAGTCAGTTGATCCACGAGCTCAGAGCATGTTTCAATGAAGGCCTCCTTCTCTGTCGCCTGCTCTTTGAGGCGTCAGACTTCCTGCTCCACCCTCAGGGACGCTCGGGTGCTCACCGATTCCTCCCGACACTGGGCAACTTCGGTGCGCCGGCTACTCTCATGTATCATCTCGACCATGTAATTATAGACCATCAGATGAAGTCATTGAGCGTCAGCCCTCCCCCCCAGCACATAGGAAACGCAGCCAGGTCTGGAGTGATCTCATCCGCCTCAGCCAATCCGTCTGAGGCTGCCTGAGAAAACACTGGATGCACATCCATCCTTTGTGTCATGTCATCTAGCTCTACTCGGCTGCTTTTAAATCTAAATCAATTATTTCTTCGGGATCAGCGGGCCGGTATACGGGGAATACAACCAGCAGGTGTGTAGCATGATCTTCCTCAATGATGCCTTCCTGAGGAATAGGATCCTCAACGTCTGGGCCACCTTCCTCTCTCACCCAGACAATGGTGGTGCCTTTGTCAGCTTCTGGCCTCACTCCAATGTCATCACCACTGATGCCAACCACCCGCTTCTCACCAATTGTTGGTGCCGAATCAGTTTGGGAAGTATGTTCTGGATGAGGCGGTATATCCACCACTAATTCACTCACAGACAGCCCATGCTTGGAAGCCCGACGAGATCCAAATGTCGCCATCACTGCACAGACAGAAAGAACCCTAGTCAGTGGAGCTTTTTATCACTGATTATAGAAATCAAAGTAAGGGACTCACAATAATCCAACGCGTCCACCTCTGGTGCTCTGGCCACTGCAAGAGTTGTTGTGACAGGAGATCCCTCAGCACAACAATGGGTGTCGGTGCCCCGCCTGGCCCTATTGATGATTCCTCCCCTCCTACAACTGGAGACGCTTTATTGGAACCAATGATCTCCTGATTAATATAAGGAAAATGGTATATGGGTTGAAAAGGGAAGAGAGTACAAGGATGGATGAGGATTGAAGCATACCCCGAGTATCTCGGTTATGTCAATGTCAGAGCCGACAATCTCGCCGCTCTCCTGGAGACTCCCTTGGTAGGGCTCCCCTTGCGACCCCTCACCTTTAGGTTCTCATTCACCTTCTCCTTCATATTCTCCTTCACCTTCTCTTTCACTTTCTTCTTCTCCTCCCACTTCCTCTCTGATCTCATTATCCTCCGACTCATCACTGTCTCCTTCTCCCGAAAGCATCACTTCCAGATCATGCTCTTGGCCGAGAAACACTGTCACTAGGAAAGGTGGATCCTCGTGATAACCCCGTTGGAACGCGTATCTGTCCATGGTCATTATATATGCATGCCGCCGATGGAAGTTTACTCTGTCGAGAATCCGAAAAAGCCCGACTTCTGGCAGATGGACTCCTTCCCGCATTATCTTCTGCCAGAGAGCTTCGATGCTCACCTACTGCCGCAGGGTTAACCAGGATGACCATAGAGCTGGGAAGATTAGATCATGGGAAGGTTGTAGCAAGTATCTTATTTGCTTCCCAGGTAGTTCTCTGGCCGCCCCGTGTGACCCTCCTCTAGGAAACGAGGTCGCAGCAACACCATGCAATGTCCCCGCTGCTGAGGTCCCGGCCTGAGCAGGCCTCGCTGCCTGGTCGCCCTGTGGTCTCCCCCTTCTAGCGGCACCTTTCCTGCTCTATAATTGCCTAGGTTCCATGCGGGTAGTCTTCAGTTTCCAAACTCCCTTATGAAAAAGCGCCTCGGGGTATGTGACAACCCAGTGTTTGGCATACTCGGTTGATAGGCCACCGTCGGCCCCGGTGGGAGGAAAGGTAATGAAGACACCATAGCTATAAGTTCTGAACATTAACCACATCTGGCGAAGGAAGAAATGATTACAATCCTCCTAGACATCCGTTAATACCCTCTTCGGCATTCGCTGGAGGCACCCGAACTTCCTGGCAAATCACGACGGCACCTAAGGCTCGCAAGTGATCTTCCCATCAATCCGAGCCACAAGCACCCCACCTCGGATGCTCTGGAAGTATTCCTGCTTCTCGAGTGGGCCTTTCCCATTTTCTACCATTTGGCCAGTGGGGGTGGGGAATGGACTGAAGGAAACGTTGGCATGGTTACGAATTCTGATCCTTACTACCTCCTCACTGAGCATCATCGGTGTGACCCCAGAAATGTTCAGTAGATATGGTCCCATGAAGTTGCCTCGATGATGAATGGTGTTTGGGAAAGTGTACCCGCCAGGATGAGCTACCACCATGCTGTGGAAGATCTGGAAGGGGCCACATACTCTCCGAGGCAACCCCCCTCTTGAGATGTGCCACATGATGGCGTACAGCTGAGCCAACACGGAGACCCCCAGATTAATCATTTTCTTGGCGGCCATGGTGCCCGCCATCAGCAGGGTTTCTAGACGAACGCCCATCATTGCGTCCCGCACCAGCAAGAGCCACCCACTCAGGAATGTGGTGATGGACCTGGCATATTGAAAATTCTGGTCCCGAGCCTCATTAACACTATAGCCCCATGATTGGTATTGTCCCACCTACATGATCCTCTAGTATGATCCATTCTTTCTCTTCTGAGCCGTAGCTGGGCACTGTTTTCCATGTCCTAGAATCTTGACCGATAGGTCCTTCTCTAGGAATAGGCTGAACGAGTCCTTCTAGGAGATGTCCTTCAGGATGTCCTTGACCATCAACCTCTCTTTTTCCAACTCCAACTGGTGCCATGTCGGCATGGGGGTCCGTGATCTGTCCACCCAGATGTTCATTGGGGGAAGGAACTCATCATATTGATAGCCCTCCAGTGGGATACCTCTGATGTAGTGGACATCTCAGAGGCTAATGATAACTTACCCATGGTGATGATGGAATGTATTGGTGTCATGGGACCATCAGGTGAACAGCTTCAGCTCGAGCTCAGGATGGTGGTACAAGTGGAACTGCAACGTCCACACCTCCTCAAACAAACCAATGTGCTACACCTCAGCCACGAATTGGTCGCATGTATGGCGAACCCAGTACGCCCAGGCCCACTCAATGGTGAAGATGCCTCTGGACCACAAATCCCAGTCTTGCAGCCAGCCCTTAGTATCCTCTGTGATGCTCTGACGGAACGTGCTTGCATAGAGGGTCGGGGAACATTCTGCAACGGGATCACCCCAAGAAATGTTCTAGTCCTCGGGTTCATGACATATACATCCATGTGCCTGGTTTCTCTAGCAGGATGACGATTGTTGGTGATATTGTATAGGGTAAGGTCATCCTCCTAGGTCACCCATGACTGCGGTGTATCGACCTCGAAGCCTAACAGCAGAACCTCCTCCAAAATGCCCAAATTCCATAGAGGATGGTTGTTGGACAAAGGGTACTCCTTTTTGGTGGGGGTTAGAAGGTTTAAAAAAGTATGTTTGTTGGAGAAAACCACTCTGGCGCCATAAACCTGTTCGTTCACTGCCATTTTATCTTTGCAAGCAGTGGCTTCCCCCTCATCTACTTGGTTTGCAGACATCTTCTTTCAGCTAAGTTCTTCGAGAGTGTTGTGCGAAATTTGGAAGTTGGGCACGAAATCAGAGATGTCGGCATGGAAAATACCAGGTTGGTGTGGAAATCCAGCCAAAACACAGAGCAATTATGCGCTCCCAAAGTGGGTTTTACGCGCAAGAGTAGAGGAAATTGCGCGCGAGAGTGCTCTGAGCCTATCGTGTGAGAAAGTTTCATACATAGAATGGCACCCAAGGCCCCTTTTATTGGAAAAGATGGGGCTCCACGCCGCGCCGAAGGTGGATTCCGCGCTAGCTGCTAGTTTACACGCTGCATCATTTTTTTCACACAGGGGGCCCACAAAACCCAACACATCGGCGTTTCGGCGTTTCCCTCGGAATCTGATCACTACGACCCCTCTCCGATCCAATTACTATCGGGGCATTTTTAGATGCCAAAAAGTCTGTAATTAATGAAGGAAGTGTTGAAATGGGAAAGAGAAGTCATATTCGGACCCGGAGGCTCAGTCTGAAAGACCCGAAATTTTTGCACGGAATAAAGGGGAATGCTTGCGAAAAAAATTGTGCCACACGAAAGGGGTCTAGGATTCATGAAGGATCCCCAGCGCAGGCGCACAATAATTGCGCGCCCGCTCCCACGTGGTTAACATTCTGCGCCGTCGTCTTTGGCACACATGTTTTGTGTGCCAACCTGCATTCCATGACACCAGATGCCTATAAATTGATGGAGACCCCTACCATTTCGGGGTTGCGGAATTCGAACCAGATCTCGTGCGTGAAATCGGAATATCGCACGTGCAAGATGGCTATCAGGTACAGATCCTTTTCGCGCAACCTCTCCCCAGGATCCACCTTTGCGTGCAATCCCACATGTTAAAACAGAATTCCAAACCATTCAGGGTTCTTCCCTTGGGTGTCATTCCTCCAGTTGTGCGCAAAACGGTCCAATTGCGCACAATCCCTTTCGCTGGGTGCGGCCGTACATTTGGGTTTGGCCTTCTCCACTCGCGTGCAATTCATATCCCCTGTGCGCGATCCTACTAGTCGCGTGCAATCCCTCTACCCCCGATTATGTGCCATCCTGGTATTTTGCATGCCAACCATTTATTTGCACACAACCCTCGGGACCCCTCACTTTGGAGCTTCCTAGGTGCCTCCCTATGTAAGTGCCTGATGTCCTCCTTCTGGATGCCCCGGGCACACATTCCAGGAATACACCCCTTGCATTATTTTCTCGTACGACCTTCCAGGCCTTTATGAAGTAACCTCAAGGTCCCTTGTGCATTTTTTCCCATTGTGTTGCTTTTCCTTATGCTTATTCGCATAGGCACGCTAACTACTATTACTTATTCGAATATCCACGCTAACGTGGACACATCGATGGTTCGCTCCATGATACCCCTTCAGAACGGCATTTTCGGTACCTTCCCTCCTACACGGAGTAGAGGGTACCAGTCATGTAAGTCCTAGGGGTGCATAGTAAACCCACCTCATCCGAGCTGTAGGCCGTTAAACTACCAAGCACCTCCTCCTCAACACATGACGTTAAACTGTGATTCAGCCATATGCATCACAGGCAGGGTCCCCTTGACTTGGACATTCTTTACGCCGCTCGTCTGCACAGGGATGGGATCACCCCCCCCCCCCCCACATGGGATTACATCGTCTTTCTCAGAGTGGTGTTTGTCTGTGGGGAAGGGAAACCTCCTTGGTGAAAGCTCCAAGCCCCTCTTGCGGAAGGTAGCACCCATTCTCCTCCGTACCTCCCCACCTCTAGGGACAGCGGGGAAAATGATGGGAAGTGGGACTCCTCCTTTATTTAGTCCCAAAATCCCTCTCCCTCTGTGCTTTGTCACCCCCAGGCCTCCATCCTGGAGTTAGTCCCGGTACCATGGGCCGCTCAATGAGTAATCCACTCTTCACTTTCCCTGGATGCACCCTTCACGACATGATCATCAGTTCTATGTCGCCTCTTGTTTCTCACACCGAGAATGAATCACGTGGGCTTAGAGTAAGCATTGACTATGTCACCAAACCCATACAACATGAAATTAAACTATATTCCCCTCGTCCAACATGATGTTTAACCGTATGCCCCCGTCCAACATGATGATAAACTATATGCCCATGTCCTGCATGATGTTAAACTGCACACCTAAACTATGAGGACTTTGATCCATGTCAAGGCATGGTACGTAGGAAGCCTCCCTGAGGTTCAAGCCCAATACCCATCGGACCCCTGTCCTGTATGACGTTAAACTGTACACCCAAACTACGTGGACTTTGATTCCCTACCACTGGGATACGTATGAAGCCTCCACGTGGTTCAAGCCCACCACCCAGTCATTCTAATCTCTTTATGTTGGTTCACCAACCATTGTGGGCCACCTTAGAGCATAATCCCCATCTATCCACCATTTTGGGCCGCCTCAGAGCGTAAGCCCCATCTATCCACCATTGTGGGCCATCTCAAAGCATCAGCCCCATCTATCCACCATTTTGGGCCGCCTCAGAGCCTAAGACCATCCATCCACCATTGTGGGCCACTTCAGAGCGTAAGCCCCATCGATCCACCATTGTGGGCCTCCTCATAGCGTAATCCCTATCGATCCACCGTTGTGGGCCTCCTCAAAGCATAAGCCCCATCCATCCACCATTGTGGGTCGAATCAGAGTGTAAGCCCCATCTACACACCACCATGGGCCACCTTAGAGTGTAGGCCCCATCTATCCAGAACTATGTGGACTTTGATTCCCCACCATAGAGATACGTAGGAAGCAACCACATGGTTAGATCCCAACACCCATGTCTCATCCTGACTTCTCCCTCAAGCCCACATGCCTCAGGAAGCTCATGCACTAACCTAGAGGTTTTACCCCTCTAGGACCCATCCATGAATTCATTCTCACGGGTCTCCCTTTTAGGTGTCCCAGCGTATCATCCCGAACTATTAGGACTTTGATCTGTGTTAAGGCATGGTACGTATGAAGGCTCCACGAGGTTCAAGCCCCTTCACTTCATCACCCATCCTGATTCCTACCTGGGCCGCCACATCCCGGTGGGATCATGCCACCTCATCCCACTCCACAGCATTCGAGAAGCCACCCACGTGTCATCCCCAACATCGGCGTTCCCTCCAGGGAGTTATTTTATCTGATCCACTCTCAGTGTTTTGATCAGTCCGATCTATCTCCACTGGTTGTTAAACTCACGGAATACCCTGTGTTAAACATTGGAAGCTGAGGAAAACCTCAGATACATGCCTATGGCATATAATTCCCCCCGTTCGATGTGGGATGCCTCGGGATTCTGTGCTCTCGATAATCCCTATAATAAGGGACAGAAGATAGACATGACAACCCCCCGGCATCAAGACATTCCAATGATGAATCAGCGTGACCACTCCCCTTACTGAAGGTTTATTCCCCGACCAGACCCCTTGGAGCATCTCGACGGAAGCCGCGTAATTAATTGGTGTCCATGAAGATATAGCACCGGGAAGAGTTTCAAAAATACGTCTTAAATCTATGAACGAGTCCCGGACTAGGTGACAAGTTCCGAGGAGGAATCCATGGAAGGAGGAACTGACATCCCATCATCCCGGTTTCTATCAAGAAGCAGATGTCCCTGAATAAAGAGCGAATGTCGCCTGCCTTTGGAAAGCGAGAATGCAGGGAAACATGTCGCACGTCTTCTGCATGACGGAAGCGTGCGTGCGCCCGCCCCAACAGAAACCATCAGAAACAGTGAGTCAGATGTGTTCTTGTCACAAAAATTTATTTATATAACGGTCCACATGATGGTTCACTTGGTTAGAGACGGTAAACTATATGTCATGTCCATTATATATTGATTTTCTTCATTGAATGGTTTTTGAAGATTTTTAAAGGGTATATCAATAATTGATGTCATCCAGAAAGTTGTACTACAAAATGATATATTTTTTATGAATATATTGAATTATATATCTATTACCTATCTAATGTTAACAACATCAGTCTCTCAATGTCTCATCATAGAAAAAAACTTATGGAATAAGGGTTTATTAGAATAGATGTTGTTAGAATTGACATCACAAATCATGAACAATAAAACCTTTACATTTTACATAATAGTGATGATTATGTCCCATACCTTGAATCCCATAGAGAAATACTTAGATATTTGAATCCATTAAGGGATGAATGATGGATATGAAATAAAAATAATAAATAGTGTATAGGATAGTTCTAAGATTAAATTTATAAGGAATTATCTAAAAATATGAATTCAATTACCGAATGAAATCAATTGATAGATAGGGGACCAAATAAAATTATTATCTCTTACAATAGTTTTATAATAAATGGTTATACATTTTATACAAAAAAACATGATGAATGTGGTACAATGAAAGAAGTGGAGTTATGACTATGGTAGAATTGATGCACATATCTGGTTCCAATGATAGAAATCAAATTTATGATAATATTTTAAATTTGGGAATTATCAAATAGATATACGAGTTGGATTTTACAACATTTCAAGTTCTAATTTTTTATTTCAAAATTATTTCACAATAGGAGAGCAGTGAAAGTTGATGAAATGGGATTCTTGAAGGTGAATTTTAATGTGTAAGGGAAAAAAGATGAGCTTTTTATAATAGACTCAAAAGCAGTGAAAGTGTTTTATGTATCAGATCCAAAAAATAAGAATTGGTCAATTGTCATATTACTAGATAAAAAAACTCTAGGTTCAGATGAAAATTGGATCAGGGATGACCCTTTCATTAGGAGATCACAATCAGTTCATCCTGATCCTAATGTGAAAAATGTCTTGTATGTTAGAGAGGACCACAAAGTAGGGATTTTAATTATAGATAGAGGTTCCAAATCCCATAAACCATTAAAAATTAGGAAAAGAGTTCTATGATAAGGTTAAAGTGTTTTAAAATATACTATGTTTTCATCATAATATTATATGGTCTATACCGCATTAATATAATCTAAGTTAAATGTTTGACTACCCATGTAGAAAATCAATGTCTTATTCATATGATTATTTTACTAATTCAGGGGAAGAAAATACTATTTATATTGAAACTAATTAATTATTAGGGGATCAATGAATTGTTGATGAAAAAAAGAACGATATGTCGTCAGAGTGCTAAATTAAATTATCAATGAAAGAAGTAAGGGTATAAAATTTGAGTTGGATGAAATCAATGTGGCCATCTAGTTGGCCCAAAAAAGTCAATGTTAATTTTTTATTTTGGGTTCACAACTAGAATGAATGTGCCAAATGATATAGATTCATGGTGCTACATCTTCCCCATAATGAAGTAATCCCTTTGGAATGTTATAACAGTAATGTTATGATATACTATATCTATTTAAATAAAAAAACATATAACAGAATGTTGATTTATTTTTCATTATTACATATATATTTCATTTATTTTAGAATATTTCCTTAAGAAATATGTCTTAATGTCCAATGTAAAATCCCATAGAGGCTTATATACTCTTCTTTCCATGTTACATCTTAAGGATGCTGAGGTCACAGTAAAGCCCCGCCAACTAGATAGTTATGCACAATTTATAATTTAGGGAACATGGAATGATTTCATCATTTGTCATAGTGGGAAATAATTTTTCGTTCATTATAATATATAATATATTAGATTATATTACTTATCTTATCCAATATGATTCAAAATTGATAATTTATGAAACAAAAAAAGTGTACTAAAAATAAAGAACATAAATCAAAACCAATGTATCCCTCTCAAAAAGTAAGGACGTGGTATGCTTAACAAGGCACAAAATTAGTTTGTATTTTAAATAAATAATATATGTCTTATATGATATTAAAAAACACATGTTACATTATTTCTATGAAGATTGTTGAATAAAAATCTGAATCCACATCCATCCCACATCATGTGTTGTGGAAATAGGCTTAAGTAAATAAAGAGGGTAAAGTAGATGATTTAAACCCACAATCAGAATGGGAAATAGGTGTATGTATGACATAATAGTAATTTTTATGATTTATAGACGTATTACAAAAAATTATCTATTTATATTCATATGATTTTTCCTATAGGCATTTATATTGATACAGTATAAAGGGAAAAATATGAAAAAAACAATTTGGATTCATTAATATCTATGTCATTTATATGCAAGAAACATATTTGTAAAATGAAAAAATTGATAAGAATAAATATGAGCTATGTTATGTGTTTGAGTAAGTAATAACATATGAGAGACTATTTTTGAAACATATAATACAAGGGTAAAACTGTACAATCTAATGACATAAAATATATATTTTTAAATTACTTATTTTTTGTTTTTAATATATAATTGGATGTTGATCACATTCAATTTGGGTACCGCAAATATTTTTTTTTGGATCCAATGAATTGATATTAAACAAACCAACTACACGTGATGTGTATTGTAAATTTTTGGTACACTACAATACAAATTTTATAGATAAACATCGAATTATATGTTTTAGCCTATGTTTTAACAATATTTTTGTTATGATAGTGTGGTCACCAAATATAGGATACTTCATAGAATGATGTAGGTGATTGAACATAAAATTCCCATGTAATAATTCAAATAGAAAAATATTAATGCACATGTAGAAAGATTTAACTACCAATACACATTTCAAAATAATTTTTTTATTTTGGTCAATGTTTTTATAGTGTTCAATGAAAGATAATGGAAACAATTATGGGTATTATGTTTTTCAAATTTTGAGAGAGATCATAAACCATGAAATGACCTGTATCCCAGAAGAGTTAATTTCTAAAGATAATTACAATTTCATTAAAAATATTTTTAATTTTTTTCATCTAAATTTTCTCAGTACAACCAATATTTATTATAACCCTCATAAAAAGAGAATATTTAAATTTTTATAAATGTGAGTGGGAAGCGTACCTCGTGTTAGAATATTTTTTGATATAAAATTTAGGTGATTAACTAATATGTTTGTGATATAGTATGGCATATGTCCTTAAAAATATATTTGAGCTGTGAAGAATTTATACCAAAAATCTCATATACTATTTTTGATCTATTTCTCAAGGATATATATAACATATGAATTCAATTTTATTAGAAGAGTTGGATTGTAAACAATAATTTTTTTCAAATTGGGGATTTGGATGGGGAGATGGAGGTAGTGGTGGAGTCGGAGACTGAGGAAGAGGAGGAGGAAGAGGTTATGATCGAGGCAGAGGAGTAGACGAAGCGTTGGTCTACCAATAAAAATATAATTGATAAAAATTGTAGAATTGGGGTCATACCAAGGTTTTTTTGGGAACAATTGTTGAATGTTATGAAACAATCTTGTCACTTAATATAAAATTCATTGAGAAAGTTTTTTAGGTTTCTTGTATAACTTTTTTACCACATGTTTATGTGATTTTGTACAAGAATTTATGTGGAGTAGTTTTTTTAGAAAAAGAACACCACTTTTATTTAAATAATTTTCATTTGCTACAATTTCTATTAGAACATTCAATTTACTATAAAATATCACTGAAGTGTGAAGAAAACCCCTCACCAAGAACAAACTAAAAAACAATAGATGCATTTTTTCACATTGTTTCTATAAAATAGAAATAAAGGGTCTCGATTACATATAATAATAAAAATAACTAATCTTTAATTATTATTATTTAGAAATTTCTACTAAGTATACATTGATTCATAATCTATAAATTCCATAATTGGTGTAACTACAAAAGTTAATTTTGAAATTATATAAGTGTAATCTTATTAATAAAACATATGTGTATGAATGAATTCATGTATAAGAACACTAATAAAAGGATAGTTCTTTATGCAATGTCAAAAATAGTTTCATTTTCTTGACATAGAGACACCACAAGCATTAAAAACCTCACACTTTGTAGCTGTAGAGAAGATAAACATAAATAAAAAAATAATGAAATATTAAAACCAGAAGAAAATAAAATATTTGACCTATACAAAATATATATAACCCAGCCATGTACTATGCTTTTGATCCAATAGTCACATGAGATTCATACAACATGAATCCAATCATCTAATAGGAATGTAATCCAACATAAATGATTGAATAAATATGTGAGTAATCAAACAATGACGACAAAAGGTGTATGAGGAAACTATGGGTGGATATTGAGTATTGCGAGATTCTGGTCATCAAGGAGGGATGATGTCAAAGGAAAGATGACATCAATTGAAAATAAACCACTTTATAAAGATATCCTCAAAAATGAAAATCTCACTTCAAAGAGGTTGTTATCCAGTACCTCGAGGTGGAGCTTGAGGTCGGTGCCGGCCTAGGAAGAGGTGGTTTGATGCTGAATTTTCTAGTGTGAATTTTAACTTTTGAACATTTCCTCCTTGTCCTGGTGCACATTTACTTTTATTTAATAATTTTCGGCATCATGGATCCCAATCCATGGTTGATCCATTTTAGTATAATAATATTTAATGAGTTACTCTAGTTTTGTAGTATAAAATAAGAATTATATACGAGTTTTACACCATCCCAAAAGAATAATAGTTTTATGTGAATTTTGTATAATACATGAATTTAGTGTTATTGTAAAGTGGTTAAATATTTCATGTTGTTGGGACTGCAATTCAATAATATTTTCTTTTTGGGTCATATAAGATTGACTAAATTATTTGAATTTTAGTTTCATATGATAATGAATAAGTATACTATAGTTTAATTATATATACGTTGAATAAATTTCCTTTCATTTTATTATCTCATCATTTTATCAGTATTTTTTATTTAATTTCACCATCATTTTTATCTAATAACTATTTTTTTCATTTTCATAGATATCAAGAATAAATTAATTTATCAACAAGGATAATTCTTTACATTACAATGATTATGAAAAAGTGACTTCAAAAAATTATTTTGTTAATTTACCACATTGTATCTACTATTTTAAAGTTAATTTACTTATAATTTTTATCTAATTATTATTATTTTTTTCACAGATCATTTGGGAAGTCATATTTTTCCTTCCAATATTTATAGAAATCTAGAAAATTGGGAACATTTTTCTTTTGGATTTGGTGTTATTGGCATCCAGAGGTTTTGTTTTCCATACAAATGGGATTTTTTCTTTTCTGGATTAGTGTAGATGGATGAAATAAAAATATACCTCAGTTAATCTATTATCTGAACCTCAATATGATATATAGAATGATCAGTATGACATAAACTGTATGTTTTTTGTTTATAATTTTCATTTTAGTTAAAAGGAAACATCAAATAACTAAAACTGATAAAACACATTCCCCATGATCTAAACTACATTAACCTATATCTATATTTTCTAAAAGATATTTATTGAGTTAAAATAAATTTTTTTGGTTTGTTCTTTCTTAATATTTCAAAAACTTATTCTCCTGAATATTCTTTCTAATGTTGATGTTTTCATAGTAATATCATTATCCATATAAGTAATGTATTATTTCATATTTATGTTAATTTTATTTATGTTTATTATTACTAACATGATAAGTATTTTCTTATATAGGTGATTTTTTTTTTTTGAGTTGGGGTGTTTTTTTGAAGCTGCTCATGCTCATGATATATCAGACCTCGAGGCTACAATTGTGATAATGAAAATAATTAAATGGATAAAAAATGTATACAATCATCATGGATAGGTGAATTCCTACTACTTATTTAATTAATTTTTACATCATTTTATATATTATTTGGATGTTAATTTACTTCTCATTTAAAAATAATAATTATAAAGTTTTTTTGCAAAGATCTTTTATAATGTCATATTTTTCTTTCAACAGTCCGCAACATGCTAGAAAAGAAAAAAACATGTTCATATCTAATGGAAGTGGAATCCCCATACTACTTGAGACGTGATGTGTCTTATGGATCATGGGTTCTATCTTCTGTCATAATGGAAAATGTTCTTTATTTTTTGTATATTTTTTAAATAAAAACACATTTCGCATACAAAATCAATCGTACATAAATATGATAAACAATGTTCTTTGTATGACTTAGACCATATGTTTTTAGTTTATAATTTTAATTTAGTTTAAAAAAATCATCGCATACTGAAAACTAAGAAAAAAAATTAATATATTTTTGATACTATAGAAAAATAATCCACAAGTCTTTCTTGATGCGGAGGAATTAGATTCACCTCAATCCAATGAATGATTCACCTTTTATTACTCCAATTATGTATTTTTATTTAAAATTAAAATTAATTTTAGTAAAAAATAGAAGTTAGATACTCAAAATATATAAAATACACTCATCATGTCATGATAATTTAGGAAAAATGATTCATAATTCATTTTTGATAAATAGGAATCAGTCTCACATAAACCTGATCCATGATGTGACCAGTATAACTCAATGTACGTGTTTGTACTTTACAATGATATTTTAGTAAAAAAAAGTGACATAATAAAACTAAGAAAATGAATTTATATTGTTTTTATACTTTAGGATAATTATCCATATTTCATTTGGGTCATGTTGGAATCAGCCATACCTAAATCTGATACACTGTGTGACCAGAATGACTCCAAGTCCATCTATTTATTTACAATTGATGTTAATTTGAGTAAAATATAAAATTGAAAAAATAAAAATAGATAAATATTTAAAATTGATTAGATACTTTAGTATAATTATATTTAATTAATTTTAGACATATATACAATAGTCTCATGTCAATCTGATTGATGATGTGCCTGGTATGACTCAAGGTGTCCGTTATAAGTTTAAAATTGACATTTTAGTTTAAAAAAATACCAATCATAGAAATCTAATAAAACACACATTTATTATATTGATAATTTAGGAAAATAATTCATATTTCATTTTTTATGTTTTTAAATTAGTATCTCATCAAACTGACACATGATGTGATCACTATGACTCAAAGTGAGTGTTTATAGTTGAAAAAACAATTTAGTAAAAAATACTTATGAAATACTCAAAATTGTACAACCTAATTTGGATTGTATTTATATTCTAGGAAAATTATCCATAAATAATTTTTGATGTGTAATAATTATTTTCATCTCAATCTGACAAATTGTGTGATAGGTATAACAAAAATTGATTCTTTTTTTTTAAAATTGGCATTAATTTTCGTAAAAACGAAAATTAAGAAACATAAAACTAAGAAAATGGAATCAAATTCTTTTGATACTTAATTAAAATGATCCATACATAATTTGGTAAGTGTTGGAATTGTATTCAACACAATTTGACACACTATGTGCCTAATATGACTCAAAGAGTCTGTTGGCAGTTTAAAACTTACATTTTCGTTCAAAAAAGTGCCACTCACTGAAAATTGATAAAAATGTAATCTGATCGTCATGATAATTATCTAAAATGATTCATATGTAATTTTTGACATGTAGGAATTAGTCTTAGATGAAACTAATACACAATGTGACTGATATGACTCAAAGTGTGTGTTTCCAGTTTTAAATGATATTTTACTAAATAACATAAGTGCCATAATCATAACCAAGAAAAGACATTCAGAATTTTTTGATAAATTAGGAAAATTGTCCATAAGTTATTTTGGAAATTTAAGAATTATTCTCACCTCAATTAGACACATGGTGTCACCGGTAGGACTCCAAGTGAATATCATTATTTTAAATTGACATTAATTTTAGTAAAAAATTAAATTGGCTTACTAAAAACTAATGAAAAAAATCATATTGTTTGGATACTTTATAAAAATGATTCATAAGTAATTTGGGATGTGTAGGAATCAGAATCACAACAATATAATACACAATGTTCCTATTATGACTCAAAGAGTATGTTTTCATATTAAAAGTGGAATTTTAGTTCCAAAAAGTGCCACACATTGAAAACTGAGATAAGACTCTCAGATTGTATTGATAATTTAGGAAAATGATTCATATGTAATTTTTAAAATGTAGGAATCATTATCACAAAAAATGATGTGATATTTATGAATCAATGTGCATGTTTCCTATTTAAAATGATATGTTAGTTAAAACACAAGTGATGTATTCAAAACTGAGAAGACACATTTGGGTTGTTTTTTATATTTTAAGAAAATGATCCATAAGTCATTTGGGATGTGTATTAATCATATGAACCTCAATAATATGCATGGTTTGACTGGTATGAATCAAGTTGTGTATTTTTTATTGAAAATTGACATTTATTTTAGTAAAAAATACAACTGAAAAACTCAAAACTACGAATACAATTTCATATTCATTTGAAACTTTTGAAAGAAGATCCATAATACATTTTTTCATTTTTATTAATCATCCATAGCTCATTATGACACACAATGTTCCATGTATGACTCAACGTGTCTGTTATCAGTTTAAAATTGAGATTTTATGTTAAAAAATAGTTAATCATTGAAAACTAATAAATCATGATGATAATTTCTTGATAATTTAGGAAAATTATTCATAAGTAATTTGTGACATGTAAGTCCTAGCCTCTTATAAAACTGAGACAATGTTTTTCTGGTATGATTCAAAGTCCATGTTTTCAGTATAAAATTTCATTTTAGTAAAAAAACAAAATTGACATATTCAAAAACCATAAAAATCATTTCGATTGTTTTAATACCTTTGAAAAATGATATGCAAGTGATTTGGGATATTTAGGAATCATATACCCCATAATTTTATGGATGATGTGACTGGTACGACTCCAAGTATGTCATTTCATTTAAAATTGTTTATAATTTTAGTAAAAAAAGACAATTGATGAACTCAAAATCAAGATAGAACATTTTTATTATATTGATAGTTTAGTTTAAAACCCATAAGTTGTTCTTGATGTGTAGAAATCATCCATATTGTAATACGATACATGATGTGTGCAGTATGACTAAAAGTTTATGAATTCAGTTTCAAATTGGCATTTTTTCAGAAAGTGTCACTCACTAAAAACCAATAAAACATGCTCATATTGTCATGATAATTTCAGAAAACAATTCAAAATTCATTGTTAATGTGTAGGAATCAGTTTTATGAAAAAACCTATACACGATGTGACAGTAATTACTCAATGTGCTTGTTTCAAATTTAAAATGGAATTATAGTAAAAAAATGTGACATATTCAAAACAACAAAAAATAATTTGAATTATTTCAATATTTCAGGACAATTATTAATAATTCATTTTAGATATGTATTAATCAATTACCCCTTAATATGACGAATAATGTGACCAGTATGACTCCAAGTGTATATTTTCAATATATAAGTGTCATATTAGTTTAAAACATGCATCACATTGCCAAAATGGAGAAAGTGATCCTACATTGATTTCTCATCATTCTATATATTATTAATTAAATAATTTCCTTATTATTTTTATCTTATAATTATTCAGTTCTCTTTCATAGATATAATTTTTGATGACGAACAAGAAATGGCGTGACATGAAAGAATCAACCGTAAATCAATATGATACACAATGTTCTTGGTTTGTTTCTAAGATAATTCTAAAATTAATACTTCATGTTGAATTCATTTCATTATAGTCTTTCTAACAGAGGATTTGTCTTCATAAAAATATTCATTCCTTTTGTCAAGGATGGGTTGTTTGTTAAAAAATATCATGTATCTATATTTGGGAAAAATGAAATGTAACATTGGTGAATATATGTGATAATTTTTACTTTCCCATGTGACTGTATAATCCAATGTTGAGAATGTCAATAATAAAGTGTTTTCTTGTATTCATGTGGTAAATTTTATTTCCATCTAAATATATATTTTTTTCCTGATTTTTCTTCTTTGGAGTAAAAATTTTAATGATGCAGTGAGGTGTTACAACACACTATAGTGTGACCATTTGTTAGTTCTACTAAATGCACTGATTAAGGATGCCTTTTTTAGTGCATTGATAAGCACTCATAAAGGATTCCATTATCATAGACTTTTGAATCATTGATAAAGTGATCCTTTATAAACACTTTTAGAATGGTGGATAGAGGAACCATTTATAGACAATTTTCTATTATTTATAAAACCCTATGGATTTTAATCACGCTCTAGTAGTCAATGCTTCACTAGAGTTGATAAAGGCCTATTTTGGTACTTTAAAAGGAATGGTTTGTACTAGTAACATGGAAAAACGTAAACATTGAATGAAAATTTTTATGAAAATGAATTATATATGAACAAAATAAACAATAGTTGTTGGTAATAGAAAATTCCATAGTTTGAATATTTTAGAGGATAATAGGAATGGTCCCTAAAGAATTTTCTAGTGTAATATAACAACTTGTCATGAAGAATTCAAAACTAAATCTGTGACTTAATAAATAGATTTATAAGATATAAAATTCTTCAAAAACATGTGTTATGGTTTCCAACTGAAGAAATCATCAATAAATGAACAAGAAATCCTAAGAAAATGATCATTAATTTATTTTTGAAATATAGTAATGGACACCCAGTCAATATGTGTTAGGATTTTCCCAGGATTCCCATATATGCATTTGTAGTGTTTAAAAACACAATAATGTGTCTGTAGTAGTTAAAATAATTGAAAAAAACAAAAACAAAAATAAAATAATGGGGTAAACACTGTTACTTTTTTTTTCATGTATGTGGTGAATACACATCAATCAGAAATGTAATGTTCTCGGAGTGACTCAATAATTATATTTAAAAGATATCAATGTATTTAAGAACATGTTCCAGGGTGTGAAACCTAAGAATAAAACATTGAATGGACATTAAATAATAATAAAATAACCATATATTTATTTTCAAAATGTAGAAACCAATTCCAAATAAATTCAAGTTATTGTTTTTTAAGGAAGACCGTTAACACTTTTTTGGTGGTTTAAAACCCTTAAATGTGAATAGAATAATACAATCCTAGATAATATCCTCATATTGACATCAAATCACTAGAAAACAAATGATGACTTAATTTTAATGTGTGCAAGAAGAAAAAAATTCATCTAATGTGTGGGATGTTGTGAATCATTCAATAAATAGTTTTAAAAGATATCAAAATCGTTAAAAACATGTCTCAAAGGGCCAAATAAAATAAAATGAATTTATATTTCAATAAAATCATAGAAAAATAACTTTATATTGATTATTTAACTTTCGAAATCAATTCCATGTTAATATAAGTTATTGTTTGTCTGAGATAACCATATATTCATTTTTTGTGTTTTAAAACAAAAAAAAGTTCATGAAATAGTCAAACCCATATAAAAAACCTTAAATTATCATGAAATCATGGAAAGTCTATGGTTGAATTATTTATAAAATTTATAAGAATAAAAAATATATATGTTGTGTGGTGTGATCAAAATGACTCAATATATTGTTTTTAAATATATCAATGTCCTTAAAAGCCTGCATCAAGGGATAAAAACAATGAAAACAGAATTGGATGTCCATGAAATCACATGACAATGACTACATATTGATTTTTAATATTTAAGAATTTAATCTATATCAATCCATGTTAGGCATTGTTTGGGATGCCCATAAATATATTTTTGTGTTTTAAAAGCCATAAACATTCATGTAATGGTACGAAAACCTCATATTGATGTAAAATCCTGAATAAATCACCATTAAATTATTTTTGATGTGTAGAAAAAGACAACATGTTCATTTGACATGTATTGGGATAAAAATGACTCAATAAGTAGTTTTAAAAGATATTAAATTCTTTAAAAATGTGCATCTGGAGACGAAACCCTGAAATTAGCATTGAATAGAGGTGAAATCATTGAACAAAGTCCATATATTGATTTTTGAAATGTAGGAACTGAGGAAATTTTAATCCAAGTTAAGGTTTTCATAATATGTATATAAACAAATTTTTTGTTTTAAAAAACTAAAATGATAATATAACGGTACAAACTATTGAAAAAATATTATATTAGTGTGTAATAATTGTAAAATTGGAATTAAATTATTTGTGATGTATTAGAGTAGACATCAATTCCATCTGATGTATGGTGTGCTCAAAATGACTCAATAAGCAGTTTTAAAAGGTATCAAAGTCATTAGAAACAAGAATTAGGGGGTCAATACCATGAAAATGACATCAGAGGGATGTGGAATAATTTTACAATTACCATATATTGATTTCTATAATATAGGAACCAATATCAGATCAACTTGAGTTATGAATTTTATGGGATGATCGTAAACAAATTTTTAGAGGTTTAAAACACTAAAAGTTTCACGTAATTATAAAAACCCAAGATAAAAACATCATATTGAAATGAATTGATGGTAAAACAACCATTAACATATTTTTTTTACATTTATTAACATAAAACATGTCAATAAGATGTTTAGTCTGCTCATAATAACTCAATAAGTAGTTTTTAAAAACTATTAAAGTCTTCAAAAACACACGTCATGTAGTCAAAACCCTTGAAAAAGTGTCATATTGTTGTTAAAGGATAGTAATATGAAAACATATTTATTTTAATATAGTAATATAATCGATTCCAATCTGAGTTATAGTTTGTTTGGAATTTTTGTAGACATTTTTTTAGTATTTTCAAACACTAAAATATTCATGTAACGACCAAAACCATAGACAATGACCTCATATTGGTGGGGAATCATGAGAAGACTATAGTTGAATTATTTTTTATTTGTATGAGAATTAAACATATTAATATTACATATATTGTTCTTTAAATGACATGATAATCATATTTAAAATATATAAAATGCTTTAAAAACATGTGTCACAAGTTCAAAACTACGAAAACAATATTATATGGTCATAAAATAATAACAAAATTGCTATATTTTTTTAAATGTATTAATGTCACCATGATAATTTGAGTAATGGTTTTCCATGGATGTCTGTAAATACATTTTTAGTGTTTTTAAAACACTAAAAAATGTGTGTAATGGTCAAAACTATAGGAAACTACATCATATTGATGTAAAATAATATGGATACTATAGCTGAATTATTTAGGTTGTGTAAAAAAATATAACTAGTCCATTTGACTTGTGGTGTTCTCTAAATGACTCAATTAATTGTTTTAAAATATATCAATTTCTTCGAAAACTTGTGTTAGGGGGTAAAAACCAACAAAATAACATCATATGGTCACGAAATAATGGTCATTTGCCATTTAATGATTATTGAAATATATGAAAAGACGCTAATTCCTTATGATTTATAGTTTTCCTAGGATCTGTATAAATTTCTTTAATGTATTTTAAAATATTAAACTATGTGTGTAATGGTCAAAACAAAACAAATGACCTCATATTGATGTGAAATCAAGGTAATGTAATGATAGAATTATTTTCAATGTGTACTAGTAAATAAAACATCCATTCAATGTCTGGTGTTCTTGGAATGACTCAATAATCAGTTTTTAAAGATACCAATGTATTTAAAAACATGTTTATGGGGGTCAAAACAATGAAAATAGAATTATATGGCTACTAAATCATAATAAAATGACCATAGATTGGTTTTTGAAATGTAGGTTTCAAAACCACATTCATCTGAGTAACTATTTTTCTGAGATGCCCATAAATTTTTTTAGAGGTTTAAAACACTAGAACATCTGTGTAATGGTCAAAACAATAGAAAAAAACCTCATATTGACATGAATTCATGATATAACTACAATTTATTTTTTTTGAAATATAGTAAATTGTTAATTATCAAAGACTTCAAATTTTTATTGAGTAATTTCAAAAACAACGCACGCAAGTTTACAAATTGACTAGAATATTATACACATTTCCCTTTTGAGTTCCAAGGGTTGAATCATATCTTAAACATGTACGTTAATGTTTTCAATTTTTTCGGCATGATACACAATTCATTTTATGTTTAAATTAATTTTATCTATTAGTTTTAGAAATACAAATTTTTAGTGAAAAATTATGAATATATTATAGGCATATTATGTTTTGTATTTCCTTACTAAAATGTTATAGTTTCTATTGTAGGATAAAAATATTCTATTTAGGCAGATTTTTGTCTATTTTATTCCAAGAAACTCATCAAAATGGAGTTGTAATGGCTCATAGTTTTTTTGGGTATAGTTACATATTATCATTGATTCTGCTAGAATTCTTATTTATCATCTTCAGTCCTGATTTCTATTTTTCTGGTTGGTGACATGATGGGGTAGGTTTTTCATATAAGGACTCTAGTTAGGGAGGTTGTTGGAAGTTGTGAAGGTATTGGGATAGATTTATTATTCATGGTTTTCTATTTTTTGGAAATATTTTATTTATATATATATGATTACTAAGAATATATTTGATTAATGGATTTGTATTTATGATTCTTAATGTGTAGATGTAGGGATTTATGGATGTATGATGAGTTTATTGAATATTTATGGTTTATTTTATTGTATGAGCGAGTTTGTTATATGAATATTAATATTTAATAAATCGTTTTTTTAAAAAAATAATTTATATATTCAGTGGTGGTTTTAAATAACCACCACAGACCACTACCTTTGTTAATTATTTTATCAGGGGTTATTGTGGGTTTAGTTATATTTTTCCTCCAACAACGTAAATCATTGGTAAAGAATTTATCATAAGTTATGTCACTTTACCCATTTTTGCAACCCCTAAAAAACACTTCCATGTGAATATATAATCACAGCTAAATTATTTAGCACAAGTTTGGTCAATTTCCTAAATTGTTTTCTCCAAAAAACACCACCACCAAATGAATAGATAAATTCCACTAAGTACCTAAAAAATAACACATATAAAATAACCAATAAACAATTAAAACAAATAATAAATGATTTTTAAATGTTAAATATGAAATAGTTTCGATAATCATGGAAAAATGATATAACAGTGATATAAACCGCAAATATTATTAAAAAACTACCACTATGATGATATTTATTTGTAGTGCGGTGATATAATCTCCGTGGAAATCAAAGGGATATAAGGAGAATAATCAAAAAATTAAAATGTTTTTGGAAAACAATGAATATCCATTTTAGGATGATGGAATTCGTGAAACTTTTAGGGTTTTAGTTGACCTAGGCTAGAAAGTATCTTTAGATAGCATAGATAGGGATATCAAAAACGAATCGTCCCATACTCCCTCTACGAACATGATTTTCCACTCCATAGAGATGGTGGAAGATGGTATTGATAGTTTTTCCAAATATAATGTGTTGATAAGAATAATTAAAGGATCCTTTATGTTAAACATAGAGAAAAAAATCCACATTGATAGACATAGAAGATCACATTATATTTTTTGAATATATTGAAGGAAAGGTCAACATAGAAGAGTTCCTTTAGACTAGATATAAGATGGTTTCCCTCTTAAATGACCTTATCCATGAAGAACCAAAATGGGATAACTTACCACTTTACTGGTTCCACAAAAGGGAACAATGTATAATAATTTTTGGTTTTATTGGAATTATTTAGTGATTTTGGCTATGGTGCAATCTAATTGCATTAATATCACAATTGTTCAGGTTCCCACTTCACTCATGAAAGTGGAATTCAATGATACACAAAGAAATAATTAGATAGAGTTATTTAACAAATAGTAACTAGTAATGTTATAAATAATTATTAGTAAATTAGTAAAGGAATTAATAATGACTAATAATTTAATTAATTGAAAATGAAACAATTACTAATCAATAGTAATGAAATTATTTATCCTCAAATTAATATTTATTAATTATAATGATTAAATTATCAATAAATTAATTAATTTTATATTTATCTAGAATTAATAATAATAATTAAATATTAATAAAGTAGATAATAGTAAATTAAAAATGTAATACATATTAATTCGTATGAACTGTCATTAATTCAATTTATTAGTACTAAAAATAATAATAATGTAATTAATTATATTATATTATAAATTAATATTAAATTCAATATTAATTATTATTAATTCCAATATTAGGTAATGATAATTGATATTATGTGAATAATTATTTACATGGTTAATTATTATAACTCACATTGTTAGATATTCATAGTTCCAATTTTAATTAATATTATTTAAAATGTAAATTATTATTAATTCATATGCTTAATATTATTAATTACATTAGTAATTATTATTAATTATATTATTTGTTAATAATTATTTAGATTGATAATCATTATTGATTAGTGTATAAATTATTATTAAATTCTATATTAGTTACTACCCACATTGATGATTATTGATAACTAAATTATTAATGACATGATTACTAAAAATTATTATTAGTTATTCTTAATTACTGTATTATTTGTAATCACAATGTGTATTATTATTAATTAAATGAAAATGTATTTTTCTTAATCATATATTTCTAATTTTGATATATTATTGATAAAATATTATTTTTTTAATACCGCCAAGGTATAATATAAAGCTCACATAAAAATTTCTTAAAGTTTGTCAAGGACCACTCTTACATAAGATAGATCCTTAGGGTGAGTTTTCAATTATATTTTTACCTCTTTTTAATGGAATTAATACCAAATATAAAAAAAGTTAAATATTATATAATATTTCTACACACACCGAAACTCATATTTATATATTAATGGGAAAAAATTAAATATTTAATAAATTTAAAAGGGTTTTGTAAATTCCATTATTGAAAGATACTATATTTTTTAAGGAAAATTATGATCCAAGAAAAAAATTGGCAATTAATCCTAGAATGGGACTGAAAACATGAGATAATATCAATGAAGGGAAAAATGATTATAAATTTTTAAATAAAATGAGATTCCAATTTTGTCTAAAATTGAGGAAGTCCATACCTATAATTAAGAACCTATTTTGATCCTTGGTTTCTAGTTCTCATATTTTTTAAGAAACAAATTGAACCAGCTTATTTGAATGGGATCAGACAATTAGTTACCCCTTCTAGTAAATATATTTCAAAATAACTAATTTAAAAAATTACATAAGACCAATAAACTCCATTGTGTATACTAATGGACATGAGATACAGGACACCTGAGTCCACCAGATCATTTCTCATTATAAGATGGCCTCTCCTTCTATCACCCTCTCCCGATACCATCACAACGTAATCTTCATTCTCCTCTTAGGATACTGGTTTTGGATCCATGTAGAATGAATCCTCCAATCATGTATCTATCTATTAATGTCTGATTCTCTTATTCATATTTCCCTCACCACATTCCAAATAAATCAAAACTATTCTTGGATCATGGTTTGTGCTCTATTAGTACCTTATAAAACCTATTAAATTATATATAAGGATTAATGTTTCCTCCTCTATTTGTATTGTGGAATCACCTTTCCATCACTACACATTGGTTTCCATGTTGGTATTCCCAGATTCTCTCATGTTACTGTGCTATTTGATTGTTAATACTCCCACTCTTCAACATTTTCACAACACCTTATCCTTTCACTTAAGTTCCTTATCCATTATTTTATTTTCAATTTCAAGTCCTGAAATATTAATTAGTCCATCACATACACTCCAACTTCCATATATACATAATCCACATAGGTTAGGTTTCCTATTATCATTTACACTTTGATATCTACAAACCCTATGTTATATTGGTTTCTAATTAAAAAATAATTTCTTAAAAATTCACTATGTTTCTTTCCATTCTATTTCTAGATAAACCCACCATAAAATATCTACAGCTAATTTAATTATCCTCTAATTAATAAATTTTTATTTTGGATGTGAGAATGATTCTTTAAAAAAACTATATTCTTTATAAAGGTATGCAATCTAATATACTTTTTCAATTAATTTATGATTTTGGATAATATCTCAATATGATGACCTATTGTAGTATTTTTCCCACTCATGCAAAATTTTTGATAATGTCATGTGTCTTTTTAGAAATTGTATAAGTTTCTTTATTTGTTATTTGTTCATCTAAATTTTATTATCTCATCTCTAATTTCAAGTTCATTTAAATTTTCTATATTGCATTTATAATCATTTATTTTAAGCTTCATATAAGTATTTATTTTATGAAGTTTATTTTAAGACCTTATAAATCCTTTTCAAAGTGGATGTAAATGTATTCAAATCACAAAACATATAGTATGGAATCTATTCCTACATATAAGATGAATAATTTTAACAAAAAAGTCTCTAACTTGGTAGGTTTGGAATTTTTTGTTATAATACAATTTCAATATTTGATATCTTAATTTTTATAGTTGTGTTTTTTTGATATACCCATTAACATACTCCCATCAGATATAAGGTTATATATTAACACTAGTCCTTTACAATCTAAAAGTAAAATACTAAACTTTTATGATACAAATGAATTTTCTAATACTATCATTAACATGGAAAGTTCTAAAATTTTTAATTTTTAGAATTTTGTGCACATGGTCTATTTAGCACTCTATTTTTGGTTCAAACTATATACTTATAATAATCACTGAATCAATATAATCAACTGATTTATTATCATCCTTTATTTAATGGGATTAAAATAATTTTTATTAATGGAATGAATTATACTAAGTGCCGTCTGATCTAGATTTTCCCATTCATATTTATCTTTAACTTCTAATTTAAACACTTCTATATTTTCTCAAGATCGTTCTAAATTAGATAGTATTATATCTAATTTATACAGAAACTAAAATCAATTCCAAATAACTAGTTTATCTGAACCTTTCATTTTCCCGACACCAACATTACGAAATACAATGTCACCCACTGAAATTAGAAAATGAATAAAAATGAATGTCACGTGAGATGAAAAAAATAATAAATATATGAACCATCCTATGATAAAACTTATATAGAATAATTTCTCCTTCATTATCCATTTAAAATACAATCAGAATCTTTAATTCTAGATTCACCTGACAGAATCCAATTTCTGAAGAAACTCTCTCAGTATAATGTTCAGGAACATGGTAAAAACAAGGTCCACCCAATCACCTCACTAAATTAATGTATATTTTAATTAATTTTTCTCCTTGAACCATTTTGAAAAAATATATCTATGTATATTTTAAATCTATTAGATTAGACTTAGGAATTTTTTTAAAATTTCCTTTTACATCCAATGATTTAATCTATCTATTGAATTTTATCAGAACAAACTCACATGTTCTATTGAGGTTCTAGATAATTAGATAGGATTTTTGATATCTTATTTTAAATTTTTATGCCATTAAATTATATAAAATATCTTGTTGGTATTTATAGCTTCTTTAATGATTAAAAATGATTACACTTTCTTATAATAGATTGTGTAACTAATTTCCTTTTAATTATTAAATCGAAATGATTCATTTTAAGTATATATAGGAACATACATTGACTCATATACTTAAATTTATCTTTAAAAAAAATTACTAATTAAGAAGATTGTAATTTAATTTATAGGAACAAAGTTATTTTGTTGCCCTCTTAAAATATAGGAATATTTATGAAACATCTGTCGTCCATAAAAGTATTTTATTTTTTTTCAATTTATCTACAAATTAATTAGTCTCTCATGTTTAGTTTGATTTCCAAATTATTTTTCCCTTTTTTTGTAATTTCGTTTGATTGTCTATCATTCATTATAATTGTTTTAATAAAATATTTAAATGTGATTATATGGGAGTGGAAAACACAAAATTTATTGGTTGGTCAAGATGATGATGGGGAAAAAATTGAGGGACATTATTTTGATGGGTGACACAAAACCTTAGTTGATATGTGTTTTTAATTGATTGATTAACTAGTGTTTTTACTATATTAATGTGGTTTTGAATGCTATTATATGTTGTTTTTCTGTATTTTTTAAGATAAAAGGTGTGTGTGTTAAATCATATCTTATTATTATGCATTAAATATTAATTTTTTGTGATTTAAATTATAAAAAATGTTTTTTGTTATCAATTAACAATTTATGAAATATATTATACCTTAAATTGATCTTTTAATTATCTAAATGATTCTTATTTAATTTTTTATAGTTAAAACATTCATTGATTAATGATTGTTTTTATCCTGTTAAGGACTAAAAAAAATAATATAAACCTGAAAATAGGCCCTTTAAATATTAGTTACAAATTAAATATTGTATATTACATAATTCTTCATTATATTCAATAATTTTCATTTATTTCATTACTATTTACAAGGAGTCACTATCCCATTATAGAAGAAGCAATGAGAAAAAAATAAAAGACTCATATAATCTGTTGCAAACTATGAATATTTTTTTTCTCATTGATTATTATAAATGTTTTATCTTCAAAGTAAAATATTCCAGAAAATAACATGGGGAAATCATATTCCTTGTCTAGAATGCTTGATGGTACATACCCATTTACTCTAAACTCTAATACATTTTTAATGATACTAGTAATGTATAACATCTATACATTTCTTATTTTACATTAATATTTTTATATTTTAATTAAACTTCTTATCATTAAGTGGAAAATTTCTCTATTTTCAAAATATCTATTACATTCAATTATTATTGAATTAATTTATAATTTTGAATAAAAAACATGGCTTCTTATTCTGTATCATTTTCCCATTATTTGCATATAACAAGTCTGTTCAAATACAAATTTATAGATATCAAATTTCACCAACTTGTCATGACCATCAATTTATACTATGGTACACAAATATTTTTAAATTTATAGTTTTAAAATTATTATTAGTACACTATTCATTGATGATTTGATGAAATAATTTGTTAAATAATATTAACAATGACTCTTCAATAACAATGTCTATTAACATGTATATGAACAACCATTCTTTGTACTACATAATGAATCCATTTTATCACTTTATGTAGTAAATTAAAATTAGTTACTATATACCGAGTGTGTGAGATTTCCAAGATTCTTATACTACCCAAACATATTCCAAATTTTTGATGTTCACCATTAGTTCCAAACTACTAACTCTATAGTCTTGATGATCATAGATCATACCTTCAATAGAAACATGTCATTCAAATTATGATCATATATAACCTTGTATATGGTATTAATTTTACATCTAATAATTTAACAAAAATAATAGAAGTTAATTAATACCATGACATTTCTTAAACCTTTTATATTACATATGATGTCTAAAATTACACTAATAAACATGAAAAATGCTTACAAAAGTCCAGCATTTATTAAACTTGTATTGTTACCATGATTAATTTTAAATAACCAATATATATACCTCAATATGAATAATATTTGAGAACTATTAGAGTTGAGAAAACCACAATACACCAAAAAGTATAATATTCATTATAATAAAAATAAATAGATTATATGTATACAATATTAGTGATTATATAAATCTATATCTATATAGTATGCATCAATTCATTGAAAATACATAATCTTGATCACATATGGAAAACTATATATAATGTACAATTTTTTACTCTTACACATCACATGAATGTATCATAATCTTTACATCTACAATTATAGTATGTAAAATGTGTCTACTATGTGTAAAGTTATATCCACTATGTGAAAAAATAAAATATGATGTGAATAAAATGTTTCAAATTACTTACAACTATATGAATAAAGTATTTATATATAAATTAAAATTAGATATAATTTTTAACAAACAACGGTAATTATGTTTTTGAATGAAAATGAATGAAAATAAATAATGTGTAAAAATTATACAATTTTCTATAATAATATATATTTATTAGGAATTATTTTTATAAAATACTATAATTACAAGATTTATATTTCTTTAATGAGTTCATGTACACCTGTATAGATATTTATACAGTTACATGATTAAATTTTAGGTAACACGTATAAATCTATAAGGATAAAAGTGTTGTTACAAGAATACACTTCACTGACTTTGACTACACATATATTAATTTTTTATATTATGAATTTACACTTACTAAGAAAATATGGGAGACTTCAACCTTTTTTTTCTCTAAAGAGTCTTCGATATTAATTACTTATATCATAAGACTTCGACTAGAGGAATTATAGTATGCAATATGAATGTGTTTCTATATATAAAAATTTACACATATCAATATTATAAAAGAATATGAATTATTTAATAATATAATTAAATTGTATGAATAAATCAGGGAATATATATACATCTATTCATTTTTATGAAAATTATTTAACAAACACCTGCATGCATACAATCAAATTGTTTACAAAACATTAATTCATATCAATATGTATAAAAACTATTTGTATTCAATATTCATGAACATAATATATTCATTGAAATTACATTTAAATTGCATACAAGACATTTAAATGTTTATTGTTTTTTACATTATTAATCTTATGTATTCACATAACTGTATTTAAAATATACATGATTTCATTTTCTAAATTACATCGGAAACAAAATCATTAATTACCATATATGATTTATCTAGTTAAATAATTTTACTTTCATAGGCATTAACTATTTACGTCTTCCCTTAAAAATCATCATTACATCACCTTTCAGATATAGGTTACATAAAGTTTTCATTATTTAGAAATTTATAATCATATTAATTTTCTATATTCCTCATGCATTTCATAAGAATAATTATTCTTTGAAATAAAAAAAACACAAAAATTAACATAGATTTCTTTAGGAAATAATCTAACATTAATTTTACTATATACACCAGTACACATGATTTATTTTTTTATTCCACTAAAATAATGATTTTTTATTAAATAACCTTATGGGTTATCTTTCTAGTTTTCATTAGTCAAAATATTGAAAATCTAACATCACTACTTCTTCTAAAAGTAGTTGATTAATGGAATCTCAAGTCACTAGTTTTGAAAAAAATGTTTAGAGTTTATACCAACATTCATAAATTATATTTCTTTATTTATTTTTAATATTTTGACTTAATATTCCGTTTTTATGTTGATCCCAAAGGACACTAATTTTTTTTAATTTATTTCCCACCTCGTTAACCTGTTTGAGTGGTAACCTTACATGACTCACAAGACTAGAGGAACTTATGCCTTAATATAGGACCTAGGGGTCCCAAATACCTAACACTACAAGGAACGACCCTTCCTAGCATATTATAAATTAAAATTTACATCCAACCTTTGCAAGTATGGACAACATTAAATTACCCATGCAGATAATGGTGTCTGGTACTGATGGAAGATATTATACACTCAAGTCACTACTTTAGGAAAAAAAGTTTAGAGTTTTAAGAAAAATTCAATTTTTTTCATTTTGATGTAATTTTTCTTAATTCTACACATCCTGAAGGCCTTTAATTTTTTTTAATTTATTTACCCTTTTCTAACTAGGTAGATATAACACTCTAATATTTCACACTGTGTATTCTATTAAATAAATTAAATTAATTAAATATCTTTCATTGAACACAAGATTATTTTATATAGTATAAATCCTATGAAATCGCCTAGAAAACACAAAATAAACACTATAATGAAGAATGAATAAAATAGTAGGAATATTCAAGAAATTAAGAACATATACCAATGTAATAGTAACATGTCCTTTGGAATTGCTACATGACCATTATAAATAGTGATTTAGCCAATGGAATAGAAACCTCAAATAAGAAAGTATAAATAAAATTTTTTAATCTTATAAATGGTAATAAGATACAGTTGAATCATAGTATAAGTAAATAAGTGTTTTAGAAATTATTAATTAATTATTTATATGTTTTATAAAATAGAAACTTTTATTTATAATTTTATAATTAATTAAATATTATTGAATTTTATTAATAACATAAAATTTAAATTTTTTAAAACTATTATCATTTTACATGATTTTCTATACATATATACGAGTAAACAGATCTTGAAAACAAAGGAATTGAACACTCCCAAATGACCAAATTATCCTTTATAACTCATACAAAAGTCCATAAATGACCATAATAAAATTATACTAAATCTGATACATGTATAAAAGGATATTATTTAGTTTTTAATGGATTTAATCTAATTATCTAGTAAAAGAAGATCAAGTGCAGAACAAATTCAGACATAAGGTAACATACATCATCTTAATTTTTGTTTCATTGAGAATTACATTTTATTGTGAACCTAATAATTTTTATGTGGTGTATTTATTGACCCTTTGAAATAATGTTTCCTTTTATGTTATATTTCTATTAAATATCCATATTCTTATATCATTTATGTGATTATTTTCATATCCATATACCCATTTACATACGGTGTTTATTTATAAAAGGTGTTTATTTTTAATGACGTTTTAACTAAGGAGTATTGAATAATATATAACCTTTAATCAATAAGGATAGTGATAAGGCATATTATCCCTGAATTAAATATATTTATTAATAATTATTTGTATTTTCTATGATGGGGGGGCATTATAGCCCCTTAAAGCACCGACATGTCTCATGAGATAAAAAATTAGAGATAAACTCTTCGTGTTCAATTCCCAATAGAATTAGCGGGGTTTCAATTCCAAGATATAAAATGCCCTAGATGTATGTTGTTTCATGTTTTAGATATAGGAATCCCATATAATAATCATTTTATTTATTCTTTATTCAGTTATTACATTCCATGAGGATTTCACTATGACTAAATCTATGGATGCATTTTCATTCACAGTTTATTAATGAACAGTTTTCTTCATTTATTCAACATGACATATTGATTATTTCAAAAAAAATTTGATTCACTTACTATTTATCCATGATTCGACTACATGCAACCCTTCTGAGCATTTGAGCTCACCCTTATATTTTTTTTCCATCCCCAAGTTGTAAAGATGAGATCTTTGAATAAGTGACATGATGTTATTTATTTTCTTTTCTTATGCACTATGTTTAATTACCAATGTAATTTGTGAACCTTATATGTATCTATTTTATCAGTGGATATTAAACTGAATGATCCATGGGATGTGATCTATTTTACCTATTCCATTTTAATAAAATGACCATTGACTCTATGTTACTTGGGTCAGGGTTGTTACAGTACGTATCAGAGGAGGTCGAGTAGAAACCTTGGGAACTATATTTAGAAAACAATGTTTTGGGAATACAACACTAAGATATACTTCGAGGATAATCATATTATAACATCCTAGATTTCGATAAGGTAGATATTATGTGGGTCTTCCTAGAAATACATCCCCATCTGTATACTACAAGTGTATATGGTTCTAGAATTGATGTAAATAGGTGTAATAGCTTTGAAAAAGTGTCCCGATCCTGACACAGGGAGACATATTACATGACAGAAGGCCTTATTGCAAACCTTGTTTGAAAATTTCATGGGATTTGTTTATGAAAATTTACATTCTCTTTCCAAACCATTATGAAAGATTTAAATGTAAATATGTCCACAAAGAAACTATTTTTTTATTACGTGATTTACATTTTTCCAATACAAAATTATGAATTATTATTCATATCTTTATTTTGTGTATTTCATTGTTTAGAAATTAATCCTAATTGAATTAAAGGAATCAATACCTGTGGAAAATATTGGTAATTCCCCACTAAGAATGTAAACACAAGTAGTGTTGCAGCTAATCCAATCATGACCATATTAGGAAAACTTACTCAGGTTACGATGAATAACCATACTATACCTTTGTTAGGCCATTTCATGTGGAAATTATGTCATATTTTAGTGGGACTAGTAATCTAGTAGAATCCAACTAGTTGATCAAGTCTCAGGAAATGATATTTCTAGGATTGAGATATAGTGAAAACTGAACGGTAGTACTAGAAATATTTTGTCTCTATGGTGATGTGGATCAATTGTGGTATTTGATCTAGAATACTAATGAGGAAGAGGAAATATATTAAAGTGAATGGATTACTTTAAAGGAAATATTCTGCAAAAAATACTTCCCTTATGTGAAAAAAACTGAATTGAATAAAAAATTCATTTATTTAAAGAAAAGGGAAGAAAAGACTATTTCAGAGTCTAAGGATACATTTACCAGACTTTCTAGGTAATATATAGATTAAAAACATGATTCAGGAGAATATATTTGTCATTTATTTGAAGGTATCAATCAATGTCTCTAATGGTCACTATCATCACATACATTTTCATTGTGTGATGAAATAATATTAAGTGCCATCAAAACTGAGAAGGAATTTTCTAGATATTATATGATCAATGGAAAATTAGAATAAAAAGAATTATTTTGATAAAAATGGAAATGGTGATGAATCAAAGAAGAAAAAGGGAATGAAGCAATTTACAATAGGTCAAAATTATAGAAAAAAGCATCATAAAAAATGCTTGAAATTCATTGGATTTTTCTATAAGTGTTGAGAAAAGGCTCATTGATATAATGAATGAATGTGGTAGAAACAACTCAATGATTTTAAATAATTCAAATACAATGAAATGGGGTATAATTCAACTCAAAATCCCAAGCATCAGGGGAATCTACCATAGAAGTGGCCAAGGGGAGATGAACAAGCCTATGATATCACAACTACGGAGGTTGAAGGTCCTAATGATGTAGTGGAAGGTACTTTATTCATTTACTCAAACTTATTCAAATATTTATTTAATTCGAGGTCATGTCATTATTTTATATCTTCTTAGTTTCCTATGAAAATAATACATTTTCATTTTATTTAATAAATTATTTGTCGGTCAACACTGCAAAGGGAAGTATCATTTCAACAAAGATGTTTTAGTTAGTCCAATTTATGACACAAAAATGTGATTTATATGAAATACTTATAATCGTAAGTATAGTTGATTTTGATATAATCCTTGGTATATGTTGGATTTAGAAACATGATGTCAAAATCTATTCCAAGAAGAAGGATGTTACAATATATGAGGAAGATATAGAATCACTTATCTTTTTAGAAGAAACATTATCATATGGTTATTATCCAAATACAGCTCCATTAGATATAACAAATGAAATTCATAGGGTAGAAGAGAAAAGAACATCTAGGTATTAGTAAAGTAAACATATAATTGGGGATGTACCAATTATGTAAGAAAATATAGATATATTTTCAGAGGATTTACCTGGACATTATTTAGAGTGGGAAGTCGAGTTCTATATTGATTTAATCCCTTAAAAAAGACAAATATCAAATAATTCTTATAGAGTGGACATTGTGGAAGTAGTAGAGATGAAGAATAAACTATATGAATTGAGTGACAAGTGACTTATTCTCACTAGTGTTTCTCTATGGGGAGCACATATTCTCTTTGTAAAGAAGAAATATTGATCCATCAGGAAGTGCATTGATTATTGAAAAATCAATGCTATTATAATAAATAACAAGTATCATGTACCTCTAGCTGGTGATTTATTTAATCAACTTCATAGAGATCAATATTTTTTTGATATTTACCTTTGATCTGGATATCACCAATTACGTATGAGCAAGGAAGATATTCCAAAGATACCATTTTGAACCCGGTATGGATATTACGAGTTTAAAGTAATTCCATTTGGACTAACTAATACACACTCTATTTTCATTGATCTAATGAAAATATTTTTTTAGGAATATCTTGAGAATTTTATTTTGGTATTTATCGATTATATCTTGATATATTCCAAAATATATAATGTTAGTGATAACAAATTGCAGGTGGTTCTAAAGACTATTAGAAGAAAAGTGTTATATGGAATGTTTTGTAAGTGTGAATTATAGATTTAAACACTTTATTTTTTAGGGAATGTTGTGACTAAGGAAGGAATCTCAATTGATCCTATGAAGACAAAGAAAAACCAATAATGTACTATTCCAACAAACATAATAGAGGTACACCGTTTTATTATCTTAGTAGGTTACTATCAGCATTTTGTTCAAAATGTTTTCTGAATGGTTAATCCATTAACCAATATCAAATGTAAAGGGGTTATGTTCATATGGAAAACATAATGTATATAATATTTTGATGAATTTAATATGTGATTTGTAAATGATCCAATTTGGACTCTTCCATATAGGAATGATGACTTCTAATATATAGTGATGCATTAAAGAACTGATTCAGTTGTGTCCTTTGAAAAATGATAAAGTTATTACTGATGCATCAAAGTAGTTTAATACACAAAAACAAAATTCTACAACTCAAGATCTTGAGTTAGTATATGAAATATTTTTTTCTGAAAATATGGAGACACTATCTCTATGCTGAAATATGTGAGATATATATAGATAACAATAAATTTAAATACATTTTTACACATGAAATAACTCAAAATGAGGCAAAGAATATTACTTGAGTTACTCAATGATAATTATTGTCCAATACACTACCACCCATGAAAGGAATATAAGGTAGCATATGCATTAAGCTGGAATGTTCATGGACATCTAACCCAAATGAGGATTAAGAAAGATCCAACATTCATGGATCGAGTAATGATGGATATGTGAATTGTTAAAGAAGGGGAAACATCATACCTTTTTCAAATTATTTATAAACCATATTTAGCAGAGAAGATAAAAATCACTCAACCTGATGATGAGAATATTAAAAAGAAAATTATATCCATTAAGGATGGACTATTAGTAGACTTAGTGTATGATGATGGTGTTCTAGAATTTGTAAAGAGGTCATGTGTTCCATCAGCATCAGTACTAAAAAGGGAACTATTATATGATTCTCAAAGCTCAAATTTCTTTATACACCTATGTAGTACCAAGATTTATAGAGATCTAGAGGAACAATTTGTTTGTGATAATATGAAGCAAGAAATTTATAAATATGGATCAAGGTGTCCTGTTTATCAATAAGTGAATCCCAAGGCAAAACATCCAAGAAGAGTCATGCAACCTCTACCTATTACTATTTGGATGTGGGATGGCATTACGATTTAATTTTACACATGGACATTAAAGAAACCTATAAGGAATGATGAAATATGGGTATTTGTTGATCGACTTAACAAATAATCACATTTATTTTCCACAAGAGAAGATTTACCACTTGAGATCCTTATAATATTATATATCAATGAAGTCATAATACTTCATGGTGCTCCTCTATCGATTGTGTCAAATAAAGATCCTTGATTTATATCAACATTCTGGAAGAGTCTTCAGAAGTATTTGGAGACTGATCTTTAAATGTGTACTATCTATAACCCTCAAACTGATTGAATTTCTGAAAGGACTTTTCAAACATTGGAAGATATGTTGACATCATTATAACATAACATTCATGGTATATGGGATTGATACTTACCTTTAATGGAATTTTCCTAGAATAATAGTTTCCATTCTAGTTTTCAAATGGTTCCATATGAAGAATTATATGGAAAGAGACATCGAACTCTAACTTGTTTGGATGAATTTGGTGAGAGCCAACATATAGGCCCAAAACATATTAAAGATATAATGAAAAAGGAAAAGCCTATTATGGATCATATTAAAGTGACTCAAAGTAAGATAATTATTATGAAGCAAAATGGAGAAATTATTTTCAATTTCAAGTGGGAGATCATGTCTTTATCAATGTTTCATAGTGGAAGGATGTCTTAAGGTTCAGTATAAAAGGGAAATAAAGCCCCACGTATATCTAACCATTTGAAATTCTCAAAAGAATTTGATATGTATCTTACCATTTAGAATTGCCCCCAAGTTTCTCCAAAGATCATGACATGTTCCATATTTCATTTTTAATGAATTCTATGCTAAACCCAACATATGTACTCACCTATGAAGAAATAGAAATGGATCTTGATTTATCTTACTACAAAGTGCCTATCTAATCATTGACCCTAGAGAGAAAGTATTTAGGAATCATACGACTCGACTGGTTAATGTTCTTTGGAGAAACCATAAAATGGAAAAAGAAACTTTGGAAATTGAGGTTATTATAAAGAAGAACCACACCCATATATTTAGAATGAAATATTCTTGAAAATTTTGAGGATGGAATTTTCTTTTGAGGGACAAATGTAATGCCCCAAGATTTCATGGTATGTATCCTCTTAAATAAATTCAATTAATTCAATAGCTTTTATTACACCCAAAATTATTTCATATAGTGTAAATAATATAAAATCACAAAGAAAAAACACAAAAAAACTATAACGAAGAATGAATGAAATAGGAGGATTATTCTAGAAACTAAGAACATGTACCAATTAAATAGTAACATGACATTTGGAATAGTAATGTCACCCTGATGAATAGTAATTCAGCCAATGGAATAGTAAACTCACCTATGAATGTATAAATAAAATTTTGAAATCATATAAATGGTAATATGATATAATAATATCATAGTATAAGTAAGTAAATGTTTTAGAAATTATTAATTAAGTATTAATATTTCTATAAAAGATAACCATTTTTAAAATTTTATAATTAATATAATGATTTAAAATAAAATTAATTTTCATAAAATAGAAACCAAAATTAATATTTTTTTATTATGATTATAAGATAATTTTATGTGTCCTAGATTTATGTATCTATGTTTTATAAAACCATTTATAATTTTAAAATTGTTATTTTCCATATAAATGATGATTTTAATTTAAAATAAAATTTCTCATATTTATAAAATTATTTTTCTAAAATTGAGTTAATTTTTTAATTCTACACATTGGAAAATTGTTAGGGTAATTTTTTTGGAATTTTCTAAAATAGTTGAATTTTTGTTGAATAGTGAAATATGATAATTTAAGATATAAGCTAAATAAATGATTTATTGGGTCATATATGATTTATAGATTAGTTAATACCATAATCTTGAATATTATTTAATTATTTTCTTATAATTAGTTATAATTCTGAAAATATTCTTAGTCTTGAGCTAAAATAATTAACTAAGGATTAAAATAATGAGAAAACCCCCATGTCCTCCACTATAAATACCACATCTCTCCACCACTACTCCTCACACCTTCAACGATTTTAGCCTTGTCTATGTTCTTCCCAATAATCTTCTGAATCCCCTCCACCACTTCCAAAACCTTTTTCCCACCAAAAGATCAATCCTAGGTTCTTAATGGAGGTTCTCAAGGAGGATAATTCAAGAGGTAAATTCAACTTTCTTTTTCTTTTTATTTTCCCCTTAATATAGTTTCTTTTCTTATTCTATCCTCATATACCCTAATACAAGTGTCATAGTAACTCCCTTATCACATATATACTATATTTTTATTATGTTAATGGAATAATTAATCGTCATTTCTCTCCCCCTCTCATTTTTCAATAAAAATGAAAACATCATCCATGAGGTGTCAATTCACCACCTTTGTGTGAGATGATTGTTCATTTTCTAATTTCACATTAAAGGATGTTCATAAAACCATTTTATGGGTAAAAAGACTATAATGTATTTATTTTAACATATCTAAGATTATATAACCATTATATATACATAATATGAATTCATAAGAAAAACCTAGTTCATGATGATCGAGAATATGCCAAAATAATATAAACGATTATCACTAAAATTTTATCTAAATTATTCATCATCATACCATATAACTGAATGAAATATATAATCGTAAAATATTCTATAATTTCATTAATAACATATAATTTCAATTATGGAAAACTATTCTCATTTTACATGATTTTCCAATCATATATAAAACTAAACCGATCATGAAAACCAGGGAAATGAATGCTCATGAATGAACAAATTGTACTTTATAAATCATCAAAAAGTCCTTAAATGACCATAATAAAATTATAATAAGTCTAATACTTTTATAAAAGGTAATGAATTAATTTATTATTGGACTTGATATAATTATCTAGGATATTAAGATCATGTTCAGAATAAATTTAGGCATAATGTAAGGGACTTCATCTCAATTTTCATTTCATTGAGAATTAATTGGTATAGTGCACCAAATCACTTTTATGTGGTGTATTAATTCCTATTTAAGATCATTTTTTATAGTATCTTGTATTTATATTAAATATCTTTATTCTTTAATCAGGTATATGATAATTTTCATAGTCTTATACTCATTTACATACATTGTTTATTTTGAATGTATTTTTAACAGGGGAGTATTGATGAATCTGTATCCTATACTCATTATAGATATTGATAAGAAATATTTTTCTTGAATTAAATCTATGTATGAATAATAATTTTATCGTTAAGAGATGGGTGGGTCTTGTTATAGCCCATCGATGCATTAATAGGTCTCATGAGACAAAATTGTTGGAGACAAACTCTTCATGCTTATTTACAATCATAATAAGATGTGTATCTACACATAATATTAAACCGCCTTGATGGTTTAATGGTTCATGTTTTAAAATCATTACTATGAAATAATTATTTATTTAGTATTTTGTTATTACTTTACAGAAGGTTTTCACTATGAAGAAAATATATGTATGCATTTTCATTCTCAGTTTATTGATAGAATGTTTTCTTCAGTTATTCACCATGCCATATTCATTACGTATAATTTTTTGTGATTAAATTATTACTGATTCAATATTTCATTATATAAAACTCATATTGAGTATCTGATCTCACCCTTTAATTTTTTTTCCATCCCCATATTTTGAAGATGATATATTTGAATAAGTGAAAAGACGTAGTTAATTTTATTTTTCCATGTACTATGTATAATTACTAATGTAATAAGTGAACCTTGTATGCATCTAGTTTCTTTAAGACTATTAAAATGATCGATTCTTTCGATGTGATCTCTTGTATCTATTCAAATATAATAAAAGGGCCACAACCTCTTGGCTACTAAGGTCTAGGTTGTTATAGTTGAGGGGTAAATTTATATAGATATTAATCTAAGAGGCACATAGGCATTAATACATTACCCATAGGCCACAATGACCTAACACCATAAGGATGGAACCTCCCTAGAATACTATATATTAATCCTATCATCCAAACTTTACAATTATGAGAAATTAACAAAGCCATGTATAAGGAATGGTTTCTGGTACTGATGAAAGATTATATACCCTTTCATTCATCCAATCTTCTAGCCCTTTTAGTTGGGTGGTGCTACTATGAAGCCTAGATCTGGATCTGCACTGGTGAATATCAACATCAAATATTTTCTTTCTCCTATCAATAGAGTTTCTCCCACACCACTAGTCCCATAATTGTCATGTATAGACCCCACATTCGCATGCCCTTGTTGTGTTACCATCTTAGGTGAGTCATCAACTAAACCCCTAAAACGTCGCCATCTCATACCTCCATCACATTCCAATGCCATGGACCACTGACCACCACCTACTAAGACGTCTCTAGAAGCACCGCTGATAAATGAACCCTTCTCCACCCTTCGCTCATCCAAGACTTTGTCTTACATATTCTCTATTACATCCCTCCAGACACACACAACCCCTACCACCCACACAACCCCCCTTTATTATGCAGGATAACCGAAATCCACATAAATGGGGACTGATACGTATCGAGACCTATTTGAGATTCTGTATTAAGGTATTATTTACTACTAGTACATGACCCCAACTGTTAATTTTCCCTATTTCCTATTGATGTATCTAAATATGTTCAGTTTTACATGTTTTCAATACATCTAGACAAAATGGTTATAAGATAAATCATTGGATATCTTATTTCAAATGATATTCGTTGATTGGTATTTTTTCAACATTATTGTTTCACCAATAATGTCTTATTTTATATTTGATCATAAATAATGAAGAAAATGAGCTACAATATATTGATTAATATACCTTTTACTCCTATATAGTGTGTGTAATTATTTGAGTTTGTTTAATTGGAAAGATATATCCTTTTAGTTTTTTTATGATGGTATATTTCAATTGGAGTTTAAACAATTATTGTTGATTTCCAGTTTAGTAGAACCACTAGTATATATCCAAAGATAAAAAAAAATATAATATTGATGTCTACTAAAACTTGTTACCAAGGGTTGGTCATGAATATCATTGTGAAGTATGCGTGAAAATATTCCTCCCATATGAACAGAGTTAACTAATTAGTATTTTAATAGATTTTGAAAATATTAGTGTCATATCTAATTCATATTTTTGCTCATGCAATTTCTATGAATATCAAAAATAATAATAACAATTCAACCACTAATAATTTCTATCTTATAACACCTAGGCATTCTAATTGAGATCCTAGAATATGAATTTAATCATAATACTAAAATAGTGGATGTATGATTCCTATAATAATCTATCTTTTTTGTTGTCTTTTAATACTCCATTTAAAATATTTTTTTTAAATAACCTATAATTTTCATAATATTATTTTTTCTTATACTAGAGATGAATGAATAAATTTTATTAGTAATGAATTTATTAGTTGTCATAATAAAGATTGGATTTAAATTATTATTTTGAAGTATTTTGGTTCTCTCTCTATTGAGCTGTTCTGATGGCATAAATGTAAAAAACATCATGAATTCTTTTATCTTGATTATAATTTCATATTGTTTTTTATAATTTAAAAATTCAATATTTATTATGTTATGGAATTTATTGAAATCTGAAAAGGCATATATAATAGAATAATAAAACATTATAACTTCCAGAAATATGTATTATTTGAACATAACTATGATTATAATTTCATATAGCATAGAATGAAATGATGATTTTCTCCTCAGTAGGATTCCTTTGACATTACTGACATTTAGATCTCCCTGCTAGCCCACTCTTCTTCAAATAATTCTATAAAATATTTCTATCCTGGTTGTTATATCCCTTATTTTTTAATTAAGTGATTATTTATGCAACTATAAAATTTATATTTGTCATCAAGATAGGTTGTGTGTGAGAACAAATATTCACTCATGCTTATGTATGAATCCCTATTTGGTAGAAAAGTGTTTATAGTAGATAACTATGTTATGGTATTTTTTTTACTTTCATGATTATGTTATAGTATTTTGGTGGATATTAAATGATATTGAATAGTGAAATGTAGTGGTTGATCCCCGATTCATTATTTTGAGTACAAATGTTATGTAGTTTTGATCTTTTTCATTAAAAAGTGGTAGATATGGGTAATATGTATTACTTTTATGAAGTGTATATTGATTATGTTTTATATTCATACTGAACATAGTATTTTATAAAGAAGTTAATATATATGGGTAGTGTTATTTGAGTGACTATGTTTATGTACATTTTGTATAAAAAATTACCAAATTTAATCTGTAAATCCACCATTCATTCATTTCTTGAAATATTTATATTCAATCGTTTTATGAATCATTTATCATCAATATTTCAATCTGATTATTGATATTAAGAAATAATAATCAATGATAATAACCCTGTAATAAATTATATTACATGGTCTAAAATATTATCGATTTTTATAGTGAAATTATTGGATAAATTGACATCCCAACTCTCATGTTTTCCCATTTCAATAAGAAAAAAATGAATATGTAAATAATTGGATGATATTATTCCATCCTATCTTTTCTTCAATATATTTTCCAAAAGTGTTATTTTATAAATATTTTATATGTCATATTTCTACTTTTTTATTAATATGTATTGTATTCTTTGAATTTATATTCATATAATTTATAAAATTATTTATTAAATGTTATATATTACTTTCATAGAATTTATATTCTAAAAAAACATTATATATATATATATCATTTCTACATGTTCATAAAATTTATATTCTGATTTACTTGTTTAGGTAGAATAAGTATTTTTATCTTCATTTACTATTCATTATTGATTTTTTGTTTTTATATTTAATTTATATATGTTTTTTTTTAAATAAAAGTGATTTTATGTTATATATTTTTATATTTCATCTCTGTATAGGTTATATTTTAAAAAAACATTATGATTTATTTAATATCTATATGTTACTATGAAATTTCTTGGGTGGGGGTATTAGTTACTCTAAAAAGGGATATACCGAGTTCCACCCTGTTGAGTCCCCCATCAATATGTATCTAATAGAAATAAAAAAATCATTTTTTTGTAAAATAATATGAATCTCATTTATTTTTGTGCATGTTTAATTTATATTCATAATAATGATGTGAAAAAATTAAATTGATTTAATCATGTGATATTACTTTAGAAACTTAGAAAATAACATGATAATAAAGGTTAATTTATTTAAATTGATGAAAATTGATGGTTATATAACTAATACTATCATTTAAAATATAGTTGGGATAAAATCACCCAAACTACAAATAGATCCAAACTGAAGTAGCAGTTTTTTTCTTACAAGTCAGTTTATGGTGGGGATTGAATACGCCCTTGTAGTTTGTTGTTCAGTTCGTGTGAAAAAAATAACCTCGCTAGTTAAAATTATTTGTAACTATTTAATTTTTTTTTGTTTTATATTAGTCCTACCCATGCCATTATTCTATAACTTATACCCAATTTTAGATTAAGTTTTAAGTCTATATCAATGTAGAAATGATTTATTTTTATAGAACATCAAGGATGTTATCATGAAACCTTAGGGATGATTATGTATAAATTTCAATCAAATTATCATCTAAGCATTATAAAATTTCACAATTATATATGTCATATGTTAGCATAAAATTGGTTTTATTTATAATTTGAACATATCCAAATTGCCGATAAATGTTTTATAAGTTTTTAAATTTGAAACAAACCTCTATTAAATTGTTTGGTTTTTTTTTGTAAAAACTGATTCAAAAATTGTGGTTTGGGTTGGTTTTTGGTTAAAACAAAACCAAAATAGTTCGTTCCACCCAAGATTGTAACCAATTCATAAATATTGAAGGATACCATCCTTCATCATGATTTTTTATATAATTTATCTAAATTATTGTGTAAATGATATGGGTTTGAAGGGATTCTTCTAGGGAAACATTTGAGAATGTTCATGGATCAAAATACGATTACATTTAAAATAAAACTATATTATTTTATGTAATATATATATATATAGTAATTTAATATTTCAAAACTAAATTCAATATATATTAAATTATGAATAAAAATAACAAGTGTTACTTTAGAAACATGTTGTGAAATATTCTTTTTCAAATTTTTTATTATTTTTTTTGTTAGTACACAATAGAATTTTATTTTCTAAAAAATTGTGAAAAATTTATTTGGTGTCTTCAATCAGTTTCTATTGGTCGATTGTTTTTGGAATGTTATATATGTGCCACTTCAAATATTTTTTCCATAATTGTTTTTCTAATATTCAACGTGTTTATTTTTTTGAGGCTAGTATTGAATCCTCTTTTATTATCAAACAAAGGGAAATACACTTTAATTCCACGTAGGGGGAAACTAATTATACGTTCCACATTCCTAGTGACTTATTTTCGTAAGAGTGTCCTGAATCATAGTGCCTTTAACAGGGTCTAAAAAAATATGTCTCATATTTAAAAAAACCCTTGACTGCATTACCATCAACATGCATGTTCTCTCACCTCACCCTTTCTAGCTCATTCCACCACATTCCCGATAGTGTTTTTTACATTTTCATTCCATCCACTACATCATGGATTGAATTATACCCTCATACTGCCATAAATGGAAGCATCGACCTCCAGTGTGGCCTGTGATTTGTGACAATGCCATCATCATCTGAATCATCTACCCTGCTGAACAACAAAGACAGTATCATCTGAGTCATCAACCCTTTCAAACACCAGTCTTATAGCTTTTATCTATATACCAATGCATAAATTAACCACCTATGAAATTGAGCCCCCAAATGGGGACCTCATAGGTTGAACCCGCACCCTCCTGCGGTCTTGTGGGTATGCCTTGAACTTGGTCAATATCCTAGTTTCATTTCATTATTTAGGATAATGATAATAATAATATGATATATGATTCTGGATATTTTATTAAATAAACTCAACATGCTAGAATTTTACCATTACCCATAGTTTACCTGTACATACCATTACTATTTTTCAATTATATATTTACCCTTATGTATGTATATAAGGGTTACTATCACAATAATATTTCATGATATTTTTTATATTTATTAGTGTCATCTTGTTGGTGTATCATGAAAATTGGTCATTTTGATCTAATTTCACCACATGATCCTTTTACTGCTTCTGTGGTACATTTTATCTCTCTCACAAGATGGATCAATCCACTATATTTATTCATGGCCTATTGGTTGTGGCTATATGTCGGTTGTAATTGTTACGCCAATAGAATTTAGAATGACATTTTCTCTATACACCATCCATTTATCTTCTATTATGCCTTCAACACTTGGGAACCCATCACTTTTCCTACCTATAATGATATCATTTGGAAATTTTCATTGTGATAGATTCGTATTTTTGTTTTATTCATTACAGATATATATCTAGTTTATTTATAGAGATGATGTGAAGAAATATGGGAAAGGATCATTCATTCAAGGCCATGCTGTCTTTCCATAAGAATTTTGATGCACTAATACACATTCCCAATGTATACCTCTAGTGGATATTAGAGGAGGCATTTTGTTCTCGGATTTGGAAAATCCTTTAATGAATCTATGCTGGAGGCTACTTTTCCACCACTACCCATTGTAATAAGATCATGGTAATTAATATCTCTCTTTATAATTGCATTTTTCAGTCTTCCTATTTATTTTGTTATACCAATATATGCTTTTGGTTTGTTTAATGAGTTTATCTAGGAAGGTCGGTTCTAACTCCATGTGATATGGATTGTGAATTATGGGTATTAATTTATATATATATATATATATATATATATATAATTCCATGCTTCAATTTATACTACCATTTGTTTTGATTCCATGGATTAAAAAATTATGCCCCTATTATACCTACCCAGTTTTATATTTTTTTTGGGATTGTCCTGTACGTATGAAAATTTACATCCCACATGGGCCTATTTTTAAGGTCTTGTCCTTTAGAAAAACATTTTCTCACTCCTCATATTAGTCAACAATTTGTATAAGATTCATTCCTTCTAGTTCATCTGTCACACTGACTGATTGATCTTCATCGTCCACTTGTTGTAGAACGTTTTTTATGTGGTCAAAATTTCTTTTTAGAATGGTTTCATATAATATACATGTTTTTAAAGGGTTTAATGGGATTAATGATCCCTACATCCCTTATCGGTTTAACATTTGATCATTTTTATTCTCCCCCAACTGGTTTGTCTCTCGGTTCTATCTAGACAAACCATATCTCACCATTTCTATTCTGGTTCATTGGAGAACCAATCCAATCCTATCATCCTCAACAACATGACGTAATGTCCATGTTATATTGTATCTGACTTCCTTTCTCTATGTAAGATGTGTTTCTTCCTCAATGATTGTTTTAGAATATCAGAGGGAAGAAATGGTCTTCATATCCAGTTGCATTGGGAACCTCTTTTCTAACATCAATAGATATGGTCCACTGAAAGTGTTACCCACTCTATATCTATAATTATTGGGGATATGTTTCCTTTGTTTCAATGTTTTCCATTTATACATACACTTATTTATCTTCTATTATTTATGGTGTTCATCCTATAAAATTTTATTCTTTGAGCATAATAAAATTCTTTCATGGGTAGTGTTATTGTGATTCACATAGGTCTCTATAGGACCGAATAAAGTAAATACTTATATTTCTTTATTTCTTTTTATATTTAATATTTATTGGTTGATTCTATTATATTTTAATTCTTAGTTCAGAGTCCTTTGTTCGGTGCTTTTTGTTTTTCTATGTTATGCCTATGTTCGACTCACCCTTTCCCATCACAAAGTGGTATTAGATCTTGAATGGTTCTCCTTTACTATCAATCGTATTCCCTATTTTAATATTTTTTTTGTTTAATTTTCACTCTATCATGTCTCTTGAATCTTTTCTATTTGTCTAATTTATTTGATTAGAGGCACTGTCCAATCAATAATTCTTCGGTATTTCAAGTCTATTTGGATTAAAATAGTTTAACCATGATATTAGTTGGTTGTTGGGGATGTAAAATTAACATTTTATATAATAAATAGACATATATAACATGGGTAAAAAATTTAATTTCTAGGTTAGAAATAGATAAATTCAATGTTGATAATGATTTTAACCTTTGGTCAATTAAGATTAGATTCATGCTGGTTTAGTAGGGCTTAATTGATACACTATATAGGCCTAAGAAATCAATTTTTACTATAAAGGAAACTAGAAAGACCTTAATAGGATATCAAGATGTTTCCATTGATGTTTTATTCAAATCAAATAGTTATATAATGCATTCATTAGGAGATAATATTCTTATGGATATTGAATTTGAATATTATTTTGTTGGAATTGGTCTTGAATAATCAAAATAGTACATGAATAATTCATTATTGGGTAGAATTTATAAAAAAACACTGAATGTTCAATTTTGAGATGAAACCTGGTAGTTCTATAGAGGCCCATTTAGATGAATTTAATAATGTTATGTTAGATTTTTCCAAACATAAATTATACTTTTGATGATGAATATCTGAAATGATTCTTCTAATTTCCTTATATAATCCCTACAACTCCATAGTAGATACCATGATATACGATCGATAATCATTTTCCCTTGAAGAGGTTTATTATGACCTTTTCTCTAATGAATTACACTCAAAACCTATATTAAATTATAAGGCATAGATATTGTCCATAAGGGGTAGAACAAAGTCTATAGGTAAGGATATGTAGTTTAATGAATATAAAATAAATAAGAATAGATAAAAAACCCCATGTCTAATTCTAGGATATAAAAGTTTTTTGTTTCCATTGTGTTAAACTTGGTCACCCTAAGAAGTAATGTAGGAAACATAAATACAAACATGAATTAAAACAACCTACTAATTAGTCCCTTCTTTTTGACATTGGTTATGATAAAACTTAAGTGTTAAATTTTCATATCCATGTACTCAATCATGAGTGTGTCCATGACCCAGACTATTATTTTCACATGTGTCCCTTTTTGGAGTCATTTTTAGATTTCTTAAAAAGAGTATAAGGAGATGTTCTATTAGGTAATAATAAGGGGTGAAATGTATAGGTAGGAGGTTCAATTTTACTAGAGTTATATGAACATCCCAATATCACTTTTATTGGTGTTAGGTATGTTCCAACCCTCCATAGAAACCAGATTTCCTTGGGGATTATAGACCAAAAGTGGTTCACCTTCTAGTCTAAAATAGGTTGTCTAAAAATATCCATAGGCACTAGAACTATCATAAAGTGTTTTCTTCTTTATGGACATGACTATTTGAATGGAAAAACACATTCAAGAAAATTTAGTAGTTTTTATTCCACTAATATTGATAATACCCAATTATTGAATATGATATTGGGCCATGTAATCTCAAAGGGTCTAGAGGAGCTCAATAAACATGGGTTATTGAGTGACATCAGACTAAGAAATCCCTCATTTTGGTAAAAGTTTGGGATGGGAAAGGTGAAGAGAGTCTCCTTTAATGGGTCTACCATTAAATTTTTCAACCCCTTATAATACATCCATTCAAATTTATGGGGAAAATATACACTACCTACAATGGCGGTGGTTCTTATTTTCCCACTTTTATAGATGAATTTTCATGAGAAGTTTGGGTTTACATTATGAAAATTAAATCTTGTGTCATTCAAGAACATAAAATATGTATAATTTTAGTTTAAAATCAATTTTTGAGAATAATTAAAATCATGATAAAATATGATGTCTTAGAGTAATTATCCCGTGAATTTATTTAGTTTTTTGAAACTGAGGATATTAAAAGTCGTATTACTATTCATGAAACCACCCACCCCCATAACAAAATGGAATTGCAGATAGAATGAAAAGGACTATTTTAGGAAGAGTCTAAAGCAATATTTCATGCTTGGGTCTCGTTAAATCAATTTATGAATAGGATAATATTACTACTTTCTACATCAATAATAGATTTTCATTCTCTACTAATCAATTTAAAACCCCATAATAATTTTTTAATAGTAATCTTCACTCTTATAGATACTTAAGGGTCTTAGATTGTACCACATATTCTCTCATTAATTTAATGAACTAGAACCAAGAGATCTTAAATGAATATTTGAAGGGTATCTCAAGGGTGTTAATAGTTAAAATATTTTGGCTAATAAAAACAATTACCAAAATTTATTCTATGTTGGGATGTAGTATTCCATGTGTCATATTCTCTCAAATTAAATACTTTCACATCTAGAAGCATTTATCTATCCCAAGATTAGGCAGACCAAACTGAGACATTATCCCAGTTTGAGACTTCTATCCAGCCCTCTCCATCAGATCAATATCCTACGATATAGGTTGATTACACATCTTGTTTTGGGACTATCCTGACTCTATAGCGAGTCAATTGATAGTACCAACTATATAATGGTGGTTTAAAAATATGATATGACTTCCTATACTTTTCATATTTCATAGGATATAGTGGATTATGATCATCAAAACCCTAGAAAATATCTTAAAAATGAATCTAAATAGTGGTTCCTTTTCGTGGATAAAGAAATGATTTCTTTAAGAAAAAATCACACACGGTCTATTGTAAATAAACTAACCAATGATAAAATAATTAGATGTAAGTGTATTTATAAAAGGAAATAAGAAAAAACTGAGAAAAAGAAAATAAAATTTAAAGTAGGTTAATTCATAAAGGATTCCTTCAGAGAGAAGTAATTGACAGTTCTAAATAAATTCCCATGTTATTAAGAAATCTTATATTAGGATTTTAATCTATTTGACAAATTTTAGTGACCTCCATAATGAAAAATATGATGTTAAAAGTGATTTTTAGGTGATTTAAATATGAATATTTACATGAATCCTCTTTAGAGTTACACTATGGAATTCTACTTATATCAAGTATTAATGTTGAATAAATCATTATATGGTTTATAATGGAATCTTGTAAATGGTATAAGAAACATTATTCTGTTATATTAGACAACCAATTTATAATGTTTCAATATGATGCTTTTTTACATTTAAAATAAACTAAAAAATATATTCTTTATTTACTGCATTATTTAGATTATAATATTTTTATATATGAAAACTAGATTCTAATTAGTATTGTTTAGTCACTAATAAATATATAGTTTCGAATGAATGAAATAAGTGAAACTAATAAAATTTAGGTGTTGAAATAGTTTGGGATAAACCTAATAAACTGATTTACTTATCTCACCATGCATTCATTTTAAAGCAACTGAAGGGATACATAATTGAATCTATAAAACCTATTAATTTTCCTCTTGTAATTCACATTAAATTTTCTTTTATAGAGGAACCCATAGTTACAGATGATATTTAGTTTATGTCTCAAATAACTTATTCTAACATAGTGGAAAAAATCATATATAACGTGATCTACATAAGGACTAACATAGACTAATAAATCTACACCCTTAGTAGGTTTACAACCACTATTAATAATCTACATTGACATGTCGTCATATGGATTGTAAGATATTTTTATTTTTGTTCTAATCTATCCGTAGGTTTTGGTAAAAATATGGATACTTCTTGAATTATAGTTGGATATATATATGCTGGCTAAGATGGAAATATTGATACATGAAATTCTATGACTGGGTATGTTTTTATAACTCGTGGTGGCTCCATTTCTTGTATGTGTAACATCTAGTCCTTTTTCCCTTTCAACCATGGATTCAAAGTACATTTCTTTGATCGAGGCTGTCAAAAATTAATTACGGATTAAAGGAATGTCTTTTGAACTCAACCTTTATAATTATGTTATCAATGTATATTCTCATAGTAAATATTATATTCAGTTATCCAAAGATTTAGTATTATAAAGTAAATCAAAACACATTGATATTTTATTCCACTATATTAGAGATGTTATAAAATTAGGAACTATGTTTGTCAATAAGATACACACTGATAATAACCTGACTGATCGTTTGACTAAATACATGGTGTTATCAAGATTCAAATATTGTTCATATATATATAATTTGGTTAATATTCCATGACCATAGGTTAAAAAACAACAAGTTTCAATTGAAAGTGGTGGAACTTTTGTGAATTATGGGAACTCATTTCTTTTTTCATATTGATAATACCATGTTTCATATTATAGTTCTTTTTTATTCCATGCATGAAAAAATTATTCCTTTATTTTAAGTATTCATTGTTTTATTTTGATGTTATTATAATATCTATAAGGCCATTTACATTTCAATATTCTTCTTTGTTAGTGATACATGTGAGATTCATTCCTATCCATTGATCCAATGCCCAACCAGATTGACCTAAATTATCCACTTATTCGGGAGAGATGTGTTTGTGGTCAGGAAATATTTTGAGTACAGCTTCATGGCCTCTTCTTGTTGGGAATGTTGTTCAATGTTCTTATTAGATTAATGAACCCTGAATCACTCATTGGTTCAACATTCAATCATTTTGGTTCTTCATCTCCTAGTTTGGTTATTTGTCTCTCTAGTGAAACCCTTTCTCACAATTACCATTATTCATTGATAGATAACTATTCTTGTACTACAATCCTCCTTGGATTCACCTCAGGGATGGATTATGGGGGAGATGACATCTTTCTTTGGTGTAATGAGTGTGGACATCTCAACAAATACATGAGAAGATCAGAGGGAAGAAACACCATTTTGATCCAAATGCATCATGAATCTCTTATCCAACATTAAGAGATCATGACCTTTGATAGCATTACCAACATTGTATCTGTGGGTATTTTGGTTTGGTATAATTTTTTTTAGGAATTAAATTGTTTCAAACTTCTACTTCTCTCCCATTCTTACTTTTTTTCATCCTGAAGTATTTTATTCATTGAGATTAATAAAATGAGTTTGTGGGTGGTGTTTTTGTTGTGAATGTACGTAGCTATTGTACTGAAGCATGTAAATTCTTTTTTTCTTGTTCTTTCCATGTTCCTTGAATCTTGATAGATTTATTCTATTATATTAAACATCTACAATAAAGGTTCCTAGTTCATTCCATTTAGGTTTTTTTTGTTCTACATCAATTATGTTCACCCTTACACCTAATAGGGATTATCAATACAACATAGATTAGTTGGACCTACTTATTATGATGTATTATCTTTTATTATTTTTGATTTTGATACAGTTTTGTTGTGGCTGTATTCTTATCATAATAAATAATTAGGATGTAGTGTTCTTTCCATGTAAAAAAGTCAAATGTCGACCAAATCATGTAAAATATTGTGTTATTTCTTCTCAAATTTTTCTTACAAAACATTCTCATTATAATTCATTCTTCATTGTTAATTTACTATTGTTATAAAAAGATACCAATATTAATTTTTTCCTATAATATAATTTGGTGGGGCCCTTGCCAATTTTTATACTTATACTAAATGTTTTCCACAATTATTCATATCATAAACCGCTAATTTATATATATAACCCCTATAAAATTCTAGATAGATAAATTCAATAGAGAAAATGATTCTAATATATGGAGAATCTCTAGGAGTGAACTTATTGATCACAGTGAACTTGTTATTTCTCTCTATGGTCATAAATTGAAAGTTACCACTACGTTTGATGATTGTTACCTATAAACATGACTCTACTAATGTTTTTTGTAAAGTATATAGACATATGTTATTGTGGTTAGGTTATAAATGTCATTAAATATTTTCATATGGATCTATTAATGATGACATATGTTCTAAATTGGAAGATTTATACATGTCTAATTCTTTAATAAATTGATTATTCGAAAATATTAGAGGATATACTTAAAAAAATCTCCTTGGAAATGTAATCTAGGAACATATATATAATTTTGATAAAATATGTTTTGGATCTACTGAACTTATATTACAATATAGATGAAGAGGACTGGATTATTATTATTTTAACCTCACTAGATAAGCCTTTTGACTCTATTAAATACATTATGATGTATGGTAGACATACTCTTATAGATGAAGAGGTCAAATTTGATTTTATGTCCAATGGAATTCTAAAGAGGATCTATTAAGATACAGTTTGGGATATTAATCCTTAAAGAAACAAATGAATATAGCAGTTGGCAGAGAGATAAAATTAAACACTGAAATAGTTGGTCTAAATCCAATAAAATAATGATTAAGTGTTATTAGTGTATGTAACCTTGTAATATTAAGATTAATTATCCTAAAATGAAAAATTATTATAAATAAATTAAAGATAATTCCTTATTTATTGAGCTTGAATATGACACCATTGATGTCTTTAATGTTTTGACCATTCAATTTTAGAAGGGTGGATCCCTGATTCGGTATTCTTCTTTAATATGTATCCCAAAAGAGATTACATCACTTAATGGGGAGATTTTTAGTCAGGTGATGTATATTTATGGAATAATAAAATCTTTCATATCATGAGTATTTATTTTTTTCTCCATTAAACATCATTATGGGTTGGTTAAAAATCTAGAAAAGGTTAAATGACCAATCACACTAAAAATAAAACTCATTTACCTCTATAATTTTGAATAAAATTTTTATTCCATTCAGGCATATTCTGATATATTTAAAATTTTCATTAGAGCCCCTACTATGATAAAGGTAACTCTCTAAATGGATTGAATGTGTTAGACTGTTAAAATCATTTTAAAGCATTAAAATATTCCCATGTTTTATTTTTTATTACCAATAACTTATGGAATAGATTACTTTGGCACATGAGTAGAAATAAATAAGATGAAATAAATAAACAACATCTATTAACCGATATTAAACCAAATAAAATCATTTTTCAAGGATTATTTTTATGTGAAATCCAAACATGAATGTTTCAATAGGTATATATATATATACAATCCCCCTTTAATACATTTAATCATATTTTAGGGGGCTATTAAACACTACATTTCATGGTGGAGGATAATAATTTTTTACTTTTATTATTTATTACTCATGAAATGTCAAGATCTATATACTCAACCATTAGTTTTAAACCTATCATACATTCAATACCTAGATGATTAGTTTAGAGAATCAATCAGCTTGAAATTTAAAGAATCTCATAATATATGGTAGGTTAATACATCCTCTTAATGAGTTTTGTTTGTTTGTTAACTCTGATGGGGTTCATTAACACCAAAATACTATAGAACTCCATAAACAGAATGGTTTAGTTTATTGTATGAATAATATTATCCTAGAGAGAGTGAGAAGAAAGATATCACACATAGGTTTACATAGGACCTTTTTTTGAATAACCTACTACTGTGGTAGTGTATCTCATTCATAATTATGTTTTAGAAATGAAATATCCAAGTGATGAAAAACATTATATGTATATAAATCATTAAAATAGAGTGTTCATGTTCATTTATCCATTAAATCATGATTATATTAGGAAGGTTTTAAAGCATTATCAATTTGAGCATCTTAAACATAATAACATTCCTTTTTGTCAATACTTAAAATTATCACTTACTGAGTTCCCTAATCATGAATTTCATATATCACTTATTAATAAGATACCATTTTCTAATATTATTGGTTTCCTTTTGTATTTTTGGAGAAATTCTGACACGATCTATAAAACACATTGTACGGGTGAGAATCTAGAGTTTTTGATCCTTTTCCAAATATGAAATTATTATTAATATTTTACCACCTTTGGTCTTTGAAAAACTACTATTAATTAAGAAATATTGTTCTTTTTAGCTTTTACCAGGAATTCAAAAACCATATCAAAATAAATAAAATGAAGCACACAATATTTTTACATGGTTTTTCCATGACGGGGTAAAACCACTCTTTATTGTATCCATTTGTTATTCCAAGGAAAATATTTGTGACTAATAATCTTATGATAAATTATAGTGTTTTGGGTAAGTATTATAGTAAATTGAAGTCTTTACCTTATATTTTGAAGGGATTCATGAATTATCCAATATAATAGACACAACATCTAGCTTTGTAATCATTTCCAGCATCCCATTAAACTTCAGTCTATAAAAAATTCTTTCATAATTCCTACCTCTTGATGTAAATATTTACTCAGTACTAGATATTATAACATAAATAGATTATATCTCTTTCCACATCATCAATTCCTCTTATTACCTTCCAATATTAGAAATCACTTCATGAAACATTATCTCTATACACTAACTTTCTTCAACATCATTCAATGAAAATACTCACATTCTTCTCTTAACCAAACATTAAGGACTCTAACATCTAATGAATATTACATAGATCTTCATACACATTGGCCTATTCTTCTTCCTTTTGATTAGATATGCATGGTAGTCTTTAAATGATACGTAATGTGGAACTTATTTTAGAACTAGAAGAATAAACATCTTTTAGGTTGAACATCCTTTATAACATTTTTTTATTCATTGGATTATGTTGTTAATATGTTTCATATTTAGTTTACTACTCAATGAAGAATTGTCACGAATTTTCATATAATAATTGTTATGTGTCCAAACATACCTAACATCAGTAGTGGTATAAAAACCTTTTTCATTCTACTTTAGTTATTGTATGACGAGACTAGACAGTCTTTTATTTTTGAATATAAACACTATTATTTTGGGATCTATTTTAGATTGCCAACGAGCCTGTGCCCTAGTCGTACAGGCTCCTGCTTGGCATCCAAAAGACCCATGATCAAATACAGGTAGGGGAGAATTTCCCAGGTTCTGTAGTAGTACTGTAGCAGGGACTGTTGTAGTGGAAGTACTGTAGCAGTGGAAGCACTGTAGCAGCAGAGGGACTGTAGTAGATACTGTAGCGGTGGTGGTACTATAGCAGGGACTGTAGCAGCGTGGGTACTGTAGCAGTACTGTTCACCGAGGGGTCCTTTGGGTTAAAAATGGGATTTCAAGCCTTGTATTCAGGCCACTTGGCCTTGGGCCTTAGGTCTATGTAATGGGTCTCCCTCTACCCAGTCTAAAGAGGTCTTTGCTCTCAAATAATAAATTGAGGCTTCGGACCCAACCTTTAAAAAAAATTGGGATCTATTTTAGAGTATTGAATTATTGGATATACTTAAATTCACCTAGGATAGATTTGCGGGTTTCTAAAATTTTATCTCTTTCCATACTTGTATATTTTATTTTTTATTCCATCAGTACTTTCTAAAATAGATTAAGTGGAACAATATTCAATTGTAACAAGGTTTACTTTTTTCTATGAGTTGTATGTCAGATTATCAAAAGTTTATTTTCATATCTTCTTTCCACCAGTTTGTTAGAACTAAGGTTATTCATTACTATAAATAGATAATGGTTTATGTTTATTATAAAACCTAAAATATAATATTAGGGAGTTTGAAAGGAAAATGGATCTTACAGTTCATGCAGACAACAGTATTGGAGGTGACGTTGTTTCCCATTGTTTTCAAAAATTTTGGGTCCAACTATTGGAGAATGGTAAAAAGTATTTTGGAAAAGGTATTTGAGTTACAGTCATAAAGAGGTTTTGGTTGTTGCGTGGCATATTATTTTCATGATCAGTGTATTAATATTTTGGAAATTAAAGAAGGGAACACATGTTTTGGTGTTGTCATGTATGGGGAGCTGTGCGATAGAGGCTTGAGTGAATAGAAGACTGTGTTTGGGGGAAATTTGTGCACTATATGCTTGGGGTCACCAAAATTCCTATAAATAGAAAATTATCCCCACATAATACTTAAGAATTTTCTTCAAGAAATACCCATTTTTCAGAACATCATGGAGTTGCACATTAACGACTTGCATGAAGTAAAACTTGTGCGCAAATGTTTCTTTTGTCTCTAAAAGTCCAAGTGAAACATAGGGTGTATCTTTGTGACAGATAAAGGTTGAACAAAAGAGAAGGGTTTCTTGAAAATCAAGGGTTTCAGAAAGGATAGCTTGCACAACAATCCCCATTCATTCACACTAGAAGTGGTGTTCCGTGAAAGTGGTGTTTTGAGCTTCTAATTGGCATAGTTTATCTGGTTTTTTGTTCAGTACTTTCAAGTTCATCTTTTTAGGACATCAATGTGAGGAGAGTCTCTTGATAAAAAAAAAGAAAAATAATTCAATGAAAATATGTTGATGATACTTTATGTCAATAAAATGAGTGAGAATTCACCCAAGGAAGTGAGTAAGGTGGAGTTGATGGAAATGCTTTGAGGGACACAATGTGATATCCCTAAAATATTGTAAAAGAATTGTTACTGAAACAAAGTAATTGTGTCTAAACTCTTGTACTCCAAAAACTAGTGAAGATTAGTGGACATTAGTATGACCAAAAACCTATCAGCGTATGATCTTGGACATTACCTTAGTCATGAACCATGTAAAATTGTGGTGTCATCTCTTTGCATGCGAATTTTATTTTCTTCACATTCTCACCAGACTTATTTAATATCTTTCTACCAACATGGGAACAAGATATATTAGTTTAAAAGAAAAAATATAACACCCTAATTCACACCTCCCCTCTCTCGGTATTCTGAGGACCTACACAGTGTGAGTCTAATTAGAAGAAATAATCCTTTCAGATACCTATATGGTGAAATTTATCTTGTTAACTAATTTATTAGTATTATATTGTTCCTATAATATATTTGTTAATTTACATTCATGTTCCAAAAACTTCATGTTGTGAGAACTATTCTCATACTCAATTTCTCTCAAACTATCTTTTGACACTCTATTAAGCTTATTAATTTAATCTTAATGAAATTTTAATCATTTATTGATAATGTTCATGGTCCTTCATCATTCTGAATTTAAATTATAATTATTATTCCTTCAAACCAAGACTGTATTTGAGTTATTTTCATAGATAATGGATCCGATTTTCAATCAATTTTCTTACATTTTATTTATCATCAAAATATATTTCATGTTTCCTTAAACCATTGATAAATTTTCACTACTATTTTATAGGGATTTCTCTTTATCTATCAACTGTACGATGATATAATTTCATTTTTTTCAATTTTCTTGTTAATTCAATTTTCATTTCTTCAGAATCACATTTTATCTATGATTTCACATCACATAAATCCTAAATAAACTCCAATATATAAGAAAGAAATATTCCAAAGATTTTATTCATGTATTACCAATCATCAATACAGAGGTATAAAATAGTTTCAATAAGATCATTTTCTACATTTTAACCATTTATTTAACAATTAAAATATTTTTCTAAACTATCAACACACTGGTTACCATCATTTTTGGTGTATCCAACCTTAATTTTTAGTATTTTTTCATCTTATTTACGTCCACCTCCATACTTTTATTGAGGGTCCTGAATGAGACATCCGATTTTGAAATGATAGATACAGATACATAATTATTCATATGCGGATCTTATAAAGACATTTTAAATTTAGAATTTGTATACTTTATATAAAAACACTATGCAAATAAATAATTTTATCCAATTAGAAATTTTTTTCTCTCATACCAAGGGAAATTCCCATAGGATCCATGGATAAACATTTGTTGATGGAACAAGTGTTGCTAATATTTTTTCAAATTCCCAATCTTATTTTAATATATTACACACATTTTTAGAAAAAGAAGAAAATTTTATTTTTATAATGTTTATCCTTGATATGGGAAACTTACTCTTTAATATGTCTTATTAATATCCCTAGTCATTGATTTTTTACTAATAATATTTTCATCAATTATAGAAGATTGGTAATGGATTATCCTAAACACAATTATTTACCCTTCAATTGAAAGGAAGTCTTATATCATCAATGAATATTGAAAAAATATCTCATTGTGCTATTATTCCTAGAATCTGAGTACACTTATAGTATCCCAATGTAATCTAGTATTTTTCATAGGTCTTACAAACATCTAACCACTTGAAGTAGAAATTCACTCAGTATGATATGTCACAAAATTAAGATATTAAATCCCTTTCCTCATTAAAATATTTTTTAATTGACTTTCAATATTCTAAATCACTTAAGGAAAGTTGGTTTTTTTAAAATTATATTCTTCCAGATCTTACAAGGAATCCCCAAACATCCTTATCTTACCCAAAATTCTAGTAATAAATATCCAATGAATACAATTCATATCTTTTAGCTTTTCATTCTCTTCTTACACTCTTCCTTATTTTTTCATACTTCTATGATAATAATTATCATGAGAATTGGTAAGTGAACATGTTTCTTCTTATTCATCTTCTTATTCTTCTTATTTAGTCTTCATCTTCATTACATAGAATTTATTTTTCATTATAATTTTATTATAATATCTCTTTTTTCTATAGTTATATATTCCGTATCTTTATTCATCCCTTTTAGATATGGATCACAATAATAATTTTTCTATATTTTTTATAGAAAAATTTGCCTGATTATTTTCGGTTCTATGAGCCTCCTATTAAATTTTATACAAAATTTTATATGTGGTTATCTTCAAAGATTTTGGTATATCGTTTTTCCCTATATTATTTTCCCAAACTAATTCTAGGGATACTCTCCTCTTTTATGATTTTATTTATATCTCGACCAAACCAATTATCTACTTATTTTACCATCATACTTGAGAAAATTTATCTCATTATATTACACAAACACCCAAAAATAAAATCCTTCTCCATATAGCTATATTAAAAACACAATAGTAACATTTTTCAGTATGAAATATTCCTTATAACACGAGTAAATATGAAATAATATGTATATTTTAGATATATTTTCATAAAACATCACATCTTGATGTTATCATATCCAATAATAATCAAAAATGGGTTTGTGATATTTAATTCCATTAATGAACAACAATATCATCTTAAGATTTCATTTTCAATAGTATGTAATTTGTAATTTCTTCAGTTCATCCTTTCACAAAAAATCTCATTCAACATTGATATATTTTTTCTTAGTTATGAATATAATTTAAATAATTAATTCAACTTGAATCCCAACCCAGTTTGTGAAATATAAATTATTATATAATATCTTGAGCAACACCTTATTAATTCTCTAATTCTTGTCACCAATATTTATTTTCAAATATTGTCATTTTAAAATTATAGAATCAATGGAACAATGATCTCCTCAGTCACATCATCTTTAATCGTATTCAAATAACATCATGAATCATATGTTGACAAAGATTAATGGTGTTTTAACATAAAATTACAATATAATAATCATCTAGTTTTTTATCTCCTTTAAAATCTTAACTATTGATACTCCTTATTTTATTCCTCATCATTCCCAAGATTTCTCTAAGTGTTAGACTCATGGTGATCCTTAATATTTTCACAATTTATCCCTATGAAGGGAAATATGATGCCACACGTTTTTGATATTTTTAGGTTCATTATATCATTTTGTAAGGATAAAATTATCCTTCTATTGTATGATTTTATTCTTATGTATCGCAAGATTCATCTTTATGAACTGAGAGGATCAACCTTAAAGATTCCGGATATCGAACACACAATGTTGGATGATCTATACAATTTTCATGTTCATCATTATAAGAACAATGATTATAACTTATTAATTACATAAATAATCCATATAAAATCCAAAAATCATCATTACAGTGTCAATGTCCCTTACAAACTTCATGATGATCCTTACGATGTTAGGATTAATCATTACAAAGATGAGATTAATCTATATAAATGATATAATTATCCATAAATAATATATATTGATAATTAAATTGATAAGAATAAATATTTAATTTCTTATAAATGATCTCTATACAACACATGCTATCATCCTTATGTAGTTACAAAAATTCTCAATTTCACTAAGACATACAAATTCTAAAACCCTTCTAATAAAATTTGAGCCACATTAATCAAACTCTGGGACATGTCAATATATGAAATTCACATTATAATAACATGAAATAATTAAATGAATTACCAAGATAATTCTTAATGTTTTTATAAACATACAAATGGGCATTATAATATATTAATACTTTAATAGAGTACTTAAAGTATCTTTACTACCTCAATATTTTCAGCTTCAAACTAACCAATTCAATCTTTCTTCCAATTATTGTTTATCATAAAATATAATAGAATCCATACTAAGTTAAACCTTCTATTGTTTCTCCAAAAATAATCCATATTCCCTTAAAACTATTATATAAAACACTATCTATATATTTCATTACCTTTCTATAACAAGAAGACCATCTCACAATCATCACATTTAACAGGTTGTTCACCAAGCAACTTCTTCATCCTTTTCTATTTATGATGGAAGTTAATTCACTTCACATTACACATAAACTATATGAGATTTATCTTTTGCTTCTTGAATGTGTGGATACTTCCTCTATTACTAAATATTACAACATAAATTGAATTTATTTTAAAATTATAATGACAATTAATTGATAATAAATAAAATATCGGCTCTATACACCATTTGGGAACTTTGATAAGGTTTGTCACAGAAAAAATAATTATAATTTATACTTAACATAGGTTCAGGGTAAACCCATGAAACATCATTGGCATTCACTTAAATACATCCTTGAGTATATGACTATTTATTTTGATTTATGAAAACATTATAGAAAAAAATTGATATAATAACGATGTTTTCGAGTTTTTTATTCTTAATATGTAGATAATATAGTCACACAAAAATATAATATCATATATGAATTTTATTACAATGGTGGACATGTGTACCATAGATGAAACTTGTATTAAATTTTTTAATTTTTTCACATAGAGGTAAAATACATATCTTTAACCGAATGTATAAAATAGGATATTTATTAAATAGTCTTGAAAAATACATTCACCTTTTCTAAAATAATTTTTTTATCTAAATTTTGAAAGATATAATTCTCTATACATGGCTTAAATGCTTATAAACCATGATAAATCAAACAATATAGACATTATAATGCATTTTATGGTAGGAAATTTATTGACAGTATGATGGTTTCTGTCAATAAGATATGCACTTATAATAACTCGATTAATAGATAAACATAATAATTTATATTATCAATGTAAAGGAATTTCTTAGGTTCAATAAATATAGTCCAATCACAATAACATAGGTTGAAATAATAACATCATTCAAACACATTTTTATTTCAAGGTGGAAATTTGTGATATATTCCACTACATGCTTTTGCGATGTAATTTTTCATACATGTATTTTATTTTTATGTATGGATTACCTAGACATTCCTTCACCGTGTGTGTTATTACCATTTTACTGAATTGTATTTACCCATAAACATATGCGTAAGGGATTTTAGCGTTGTAATGTTTTAATCAAATTTTTTATATTAGCGATATCTGAGGTGGTCTCTCATCGCCATTGATCATTTTGATAAAATAGTTCTCTATGTAACTTCTTGTTCTCATTTATTGTGTTTATTATCTCTGAATGGATATATTAATCTAAAATTTTATTTTAGGGAATATTGGGAATGTTTATTTTCTTCTTATTTGTTACACTATTAGAATTTTGAATGAATTGTTCAATCTATATTATATAAATTTCTTCCATCAATCCCTCACTCCCTGAGATCCCATCAATTTACCTTCTAGTAATAATATACTATTCTCTTTTGGTTTCCATGAAATGCTTTATTCTAGTTTTTTACTGAGACAAATCCATTGAATAGATCTAATATGGAGACTATAGATAACCCATCACTAGTCAGAACTTGTTCATGGTAATTATGGATCTATAAGAAAACTTTGGTTTTTAAATATTTTAGTTGACGTATAATTTTAATATTCTCTTCTATGTAATGAGTCCATATATGAATTTAGTCACTGACTCTATGTTATGGGGTTAATCACCACCACATAGTTTTTTTGGGAATCCTTCCTTAGATAGATTATTTGGTCCTTTTATAGATTTTTATCCTTTTATATGGCTTTTGTTTTTGCAAAACAAATATTTATAATGTGGTTTTCTTACTGTGGACATGGGTCATACATGGACTAAATCTTGTTAAATCTTATGTTATTTCTTTTCATGTTTAATTTTATAAATCATACATATCCTTATCTATTGATCCGTTTTAGTTTTTGATTTTATGTTAATAAATGATTTACCTTTAAGAATCATAAACAACGATATAAATCATTGGATTATTCATCATTATTAGGGATTAAATCTTTTTTTGGGTGGGATTCATTGTATCATCCACTCACACCGATATCTGTGTGAGGTTCTTTGAGGTACCAATATTTTTTATAGTGAGTGATGTGGGGAGTGGACAGGTATCCAATAAATGTGTGAGACAAATTAGGTAATATTTAATATGTTCAAACATAATCCAAAATAGGTACACATGTTCACAAATGATTTCCAAAAGGTTTTTGTCCAGTATATTAGACCAGTTCACAATGTAGTTGTGATGTGGAATGAAAATCTAATTTACTATGATAAAATAGGAAAGTATAATATAGTTTAACATATGATAGTAAAACAAAATTAATTTAAAAATAGATTTTGATTTTTTTACATGAAGATAAATATTTGGGATAAACTGGCATTTTTTAAACATTTTTTTAAATTCAGTAGAGAAGAGTGAAAAATTAGTTTTGATATTATTAACATACCATTTTTTGGGATTAAAAGGATTTTGAAAATTGTGATACATGAAAAATAATGGAATAATAATAGGAATTGTTTTGTTTTGTTTCAAAATTTACCCTTTAATGTATGTGTACAAAGTAAAATAAAATAAATTTATATTGACAACATTATTTCATGTTATTAATTAAATTATAAATATTAAAACATTAATTTTCCCAATTTTATGTTTTTTAAAATTTATTCCTATTTATTACTATTTTTTATTAGTAAACATTATATTTTAATCATTAAATTGTTATATACCTTATTTTAGGGGCCTGAGGAATAAAACATAGATTCAAATTGGGATGTTGGATCTTGATTTTTCACATTGAGAAGAGACACATTTTACTAATAGAAATTCTAGTAGCGATAATGAAAATATTTATAATGTGACGTGGGAAAGAAAAAAATTAATAAATTTTATAGTTTTTGAATGAAATTTAAAGTGAAACAGTATATAAAATACTTAAATAATACTTTATTTTAATGTTTTATATAATAAATCTCATAAGAAATTTTACAACCCGAGGATAGAATAGTTTAGTGTCTTCGATATTATCTATATAAAAAACACATTTTACAACACTAGAAAATTTTAATATATAATCCCTCTCCCCAATAAAGTTTTTTAAATGTCAAATGAAATAACAATATTAATTAACAGGGGGATAGAAATAGAATTAATGGGAGAGCTTATATATTTAGTAACAAAAAATCATATCATAATTTATCAAATCATAAAGATGAAGGATAACAAGAGGAAGAAAAAAACTATCATAACAAAAGATCATAATAACATAGATTAAAATTATAGACGATGATTTTAAAATACAAGATCATAATAGGATCTTTAATGGAGCATAAAAGTTACAACATCGCTCAAAATACATATCAACAATCATAAAACATGTGAGCATGATATACAAGTATGGAATAATATTAAAATAAGACTTAATCATGAAAACATTGAATGTAATTAAATTTAAATCATCTTGCAAATATGGAATAATTTAAAACAAATTGGAAATATTTAACAACTATATGGATATGAAAATCTTTTTGAGAAGTTGCATTATTCCCACACCTATTTGAACGAACTCATTAATTCCAATATTGAAAATGTATGAAAACCCATTATTCCCATGATTGTGTGAAAATATTAATTATGTAAAATATTTGAAATAAAATGGGATATAAACATAAACCAATGAACTATAGAGTTATATAGTGTAACATTCCAAGACTTTATAGTATATTTCTTTTAGAATAAATTTAATTTTTTTGACAGCTTTGATTCATGCAACACCATGTTTAAATGAAACATGATAATATATTAAAAATCTATTTTAAACATGATCATTATACTATAGGAATTAAATTATTTGGTATAAATTGGACTAAAAAAATAATTAAAATTTATATTTTACACAGACATATTTTTTATCTATTTATTGGAAATAAAAATCATAATAATTTATATGATAAATAATTGTTTTCTGAATATCTATTTCTTATTTCTAAAATGTGGGTTATTCCTTATTTTCACACATAGTTTAAAAATAATTTTTACAATTTTTAGAAAATTTATTTTATAAAATGAACATAATATTTTAAATCATCATATCAAAATTATCTTATCGTTAATTATTGTAATTTTTCTAGAATCTTTCATTTATCGATTAATAAGGAAAAATAAAAAACATTGATTGAAAATATGATTTTCATTAAAATTATTTATGATGTTAAATTATATTTTGAATTGGTTTTAAAGAATAATTTGTTAAATTGTATATCAATTATTCTGATTTAGGTCATTGGAATAATTTTCTTATTGGATTTTGATATAAAAACTTTTTAAACCTCTACTCCATTTCTCTTCGAAAACTTCTTCTTCGATATATCTATGGGATTAATATTTCACTAAGTTTTTCCACTTATGTTTAATTGAATTTTGAATAATGGGTTCCATATTTTTAATAATAATAATTTATAATTAAAAATAAGTTAATCATATTTATTTACAAAAATGAATAACAGAAACAGTAAAAAATAATTACCACGGTTAATATAAAAAATGGTTTACTGGGGGGGGGGGGTAAATAAAAATATATATGTAAGAATGACCTAAAAACTTATATAAATACTATTTAATGACCCACTTTAGAACCAATAATTTATAAGTCTCAATAATACTCTATTTAGTAACCTTGTGGCATGTGAAAAACAAGGTTATTCCATTTTTCATTCTAAAAATTACAAGTATTCCACTCACCTCACCTATAAAAGCATAGCCTCTTTCATATATTATAAACACCTTAAATCTGTTTATTTAGGAAAATACCCTCCCATATAAATTATAAACTTCTATAACCTCGATGTATAATCCCTTTTTTGTTATAAATCCTTTATATGAATACATTATGTGTGATCTTAAAGAGGTGGTCCAAGAAGAGTTAAAATTATTTACTATGTGTTTTTCTTTTATTTAATATTACAAATATATAAAATATTGTGCATTTAAATTAATAAAATAAAAAATATTATCTCACATATTATAATATATTATTATTCTAATTTCATGACCTTCAATAATCCACTCTGACATCAAATGGGTTACGAAATCATCTTTCATTTGTATGGAGGACTACCGCCTCACGAATTGGTGTAATTTATTTTTCTATTACCACTTAACATGGTTGAGTATGATGATTTGTATAAAGTATATATATGATATTTATTACATAATAATAACTCCTAAGACATTATATCATATAAAACCTTTTTTTTTCATTCCATTTTATAGGGGATACGATAATGACCCTCGTGTATAGGGAAGACTACCGACTCACGAAGTGATGTAACCAGTTTTTTAATAATGCTTCACAATGAAGTTAATAAGGATATAATTAATGAATATATATACTAAAAAGGAAATAATTTTTATATTCCTGAAATATATGTCAATATGGAAATATAATATATCATTTTATATATTACCTTTCAACTCACTTAAAGATTATAACTTCATTTGTGTACGTGTGGACTACTGCCTCACGAGGAGATGTGACTCTCTTTTCATCCCCACACCACATGGATGATATGTATAAGATTATTCAAATAACTATTTTTTTATAATACTATTATAATTTTTTAAATATAAAATATTACGTACTTTCCTTCCATACGGATCATTTAAAACATGAATTTTACCTAGGCGTACGTATAGACTACCATCTTGATGATCGGAACGTAATTAATTTTTCAAAAAAACATTTTTTTTTAAAACTATAAATGATGTATAAAAATGATAATTTTTTAATGTTCATTACTATTTAGATTATGAATCTATATAATATGCAAAAGAACCAGAACGTTCAGGATAAATAATGATTGATAAAACAAGACAATTAAAACCCAAAATAAAAAAATTGAAATATTATTAATTAACTAGTAATAAGATGTTATAATAGGATCATATATGATATTATAAATTGTAATATGTTTCATTTAAATGTAAAATGTTTTTTGAAAACACTATTCATGAGGTTAAATCAGGTCCAACCTAAAGTATGTGTGAGGTAAGGGACTTTGTATCATTTTGATTTCATTAAGGATTATTGTAATGTTATGAAACTAAATTATTTTATATGGTGAATATAATACCACTTTTACATATAATATCAAGATTCATTCATAATTCATGGTATTGTAAGTCCCAATTTGAATTATTCCATCCAAGATGATTTTACTTGAAAATTACAAAGTGGTAAATGTTATTGTACAATATCACATTCTTTTGTTATTGTTAAGATTATCATAAAACAATCATATTTTAATAATATTTAGTCATTTTTTATTATATTTATCTAAAATATCTATATTATTATATGTATTGATTTAATATTTCATAATTTTTTTTATCAATTTTACATATGGCTTTTACATTGAAGGTTATTTTACTAACTGGTGAATTGTTGATAAATATATATCTTTTAATAAATAAAGATATTTTATGATAAGTAATATTTATTATAGAGTTAAATAAATTATTAAATATGTATGAAATTATTTTTAATAGTATTGATGGGTGGGGTTTAGAATTTTATAGCCCCTCGATGCATTGGAAGGTCTAATGACACAAATAAGTTAGCTAAAATAAACAGGTTTCTACCAGTAATTTTAAACTGTCTGGTGAATTTTATTGATGATTAAGGTATCATGATGCATGAAATCATGTCATAAAATAACTATGAATTTACTTCACTATGAATTTATTTATTTTTAACTATGAGATTTTTACAATGATAATATCTCTAGATGTATTTTATTCTAATTTTATCCATTAAATGGAACATGTTTTCATTTATTTATATCACAATAATGATTATGCCTTATCTAATTGTGATATACTAGATATTGATTAAAATGAATATGTGTTCATTTAAATAAATTGTAATGTTGATTATGCTTATTGATTCCTAATATATTTTATTTAACATAACACTTACTGAGCATTTGATCTCACCCTTATTTTTTTCCCTTTACAATGTTATGACGAATAATTCTTGGACTAATTTTTCAAGGATTCAGTTCATTTTAATTTGTTATGTATTATAGTTTATTATGTATTCTAAATGTAAAATGGGTATCATGTATGTATATGGTTCTCCAAAACTACTAAACATGCAGGTTATTCATGATTTGACCATTTGTATCTATAGTAATATAATAAATTAATACACCAACTTCAGGTTATTGGTGTCAGGGTCATTACTATTGGTATCATAAAACGTTATTTAGAATCCTTGTGAAATATATTAATGAAAAAATAGATGATGGAACATAACTGTATGATATAATTTGTGTATAAGTATATAATAATATAAAAATGTTTTGATAAAGAAGATATTACCCTTTTTCTTAGAAATAAATTCTTATTTAGATATTACATGTAGATGTGTTTTTGGAACAAATGTACGTAAGGGTTAGAACTATAAAAAGCTCTCATTGGGATTGAACCGATCATCACTTAGTGCATGAAAAAATTACTTACTATGCATATAGTTTGATACTCTATATGGATATACTATGGTTAATTCACATTTACATCATAAACAATTATGATGGATTTGAATATAAATATATCCTCAAAGAAACCCAATTTTGGATTCTGAGAATGACAATATGTTTTTAAAATTTTTAAAAGTGTTAAACCATATTTAGAATTATACATTATGATTTAAAATTCATAATTTTATGAGCTAATCGATTATAGTCCATTATTTAGAAATTTAATCTAGAAGTAATAAGATTATCAATACTTTAGGAAAATATAGATATTTCCCTATTGGGGAATCCAAAACAACTGGTATTATAACTGAGAAAATTAAGGCTACTTTAGGGTAACTTAATCAGGTTTTGAAAATAGACTTGATCGGATGGAGAATATTATTACATAGTGAGATTGTCCTAAATTGTATCACATTATGTGATATAACCCCCATCATTTTGTGGGACTACTAATCAAATGGTATCTAATAAATGGATTAAGTCTCTAGTGAATATATTCATGGATTTGAGATTTGGTGAAAAGGAAAATGATATGCTTATAGTGAATTTGGTTAAAGGTGATGCTGATCAATGGTGGTCATTAGTCTAGAATACTAGAGATGAATAAGAAATTGAACTTATGGAATTTAAATATTTTAAGGATACATTTTCAACAAATATTTTCCTCATGAGAAAGATACTGAAATGAAGTAAAGGTCATTAGATTAAATAAAAAGAAAGAAGAATGTGCTGTGGAGTATGAAGATACCATTACAAGGTTATCTAGGAATGATAAGGATTCTATATGAAACACAGAGTTCATGATTTACCAGTCCATTATAGGTCTTAATCCAAGTCTATGATGGGTGTTGGTATATCAAAATAATTTCCATATGATGAAATAGTTTTATATTCCATAAAAAAGAAATAATTCTCAATATCTTACATAGTCTAGGGAAATATGAAAAATAAGAGGTCATATGAGCACCAATAGAGTGGTAATTCATCAACCATTAAGGGGAGGATGTGGAAATTTATGTCATTATAAATGTTCTAAAACAAACATCATGGGATGTTTTCAAAGTGAATATGACTTTATTATAAATACATTGATAAGGGTGCTTAGATCCTGAATGTAGGGGGAAGAAACAAATCAATGATTTACAATTATTCATATATAAATAAATGGGGCATGATTCAAACCAATGTATTATGCATCACATTATTTTATCATGGAATATTCTAACAGGATAAGCCCCTGATTATTTGATCACTACAACTAATGTGGATGTACCCAAGGATATAATGGTAGGTACATTAATCATATCTTTAAATTTAGAAAATGATATTTTTTATTATATTTCCTCACACTCTTTTATGTATACATTATATTCTAATAAAATTATCCATTACCCATTTAATTTAACAAGGTTGTTGTCCGTTAAAACTCCTAGGGGAGACCTCACTGAAACAAGGATGTTTCAGGAAGTCCCAATTATGACACATAAACAAGATCTAATTATTGACCTTATTATCAAAACTGTGGATAAATTTAATATAAATCTTGGTATGAAATGGCTTCCAAAATATTATTTAAAGCATTATTTCAGGAGTAATGAAGTTACAATTTGTTATGAATATATATAATTTATTATCATTAGAGTAGAGACTTAATCATCTGATAAATATCTAGATCCACCCCCAGTTTCTATACTGAAAGAGATTAATTGGGATGAAGAGAAAAATATATGTATATAGAAGGTAAAACTAAAATTAAGGATGTACCTATTTTATATTAATACATTTATGTATTTTCTAAGTAATTACTTAAACATCTCGTAGATCATGAATTTTAGTTTTCCATTTATTTATCCCCAAATGAAGGACCAATATCAAGGACTCTTTTTAGAATATCCACTCTGGAATTAATGGAGTTGAAGAAAAAACTAGAGGATATGGGTGATAAGGGATGTATTCCCTCTAGTGTTTCATTGTAGGGTTACATTGTTCTCTTTGATATGTGAAAATATTGATCTTTTATACTACACATTGATATAGGAAAACCAATAATATTATGATAAATAAAATGTATCATTTACCTCGAATTGATGACTTATTCAATCAAATTCATGAAGCCTAGCATTTTTCAATTATTGAAATTCATTTTATATATTTTCAATTAATATTAAATAAGGATAAAATTATAACGATTGATTTTTGAATGAGGTATAGACATTATTCGTTAACATTAATTATATTTGGATTGACAAATACAATTTCTATTTTTATAAATCTAATTAATAGAGTATTCAAGGAATATCTTCATGACTTTGTTATGGTATTCATTGATGATATTTTAGTTTATTCTAAAAGCAATGAGTTCGATGATAATCACTTAAGATCATTATTGAGACTCTTGAAGGAATATGTTATATTGAAATTTAGTTAGTGTGATTTTTGTATTAAATAAGTTTATTTTCTTTACTATATTGTCTCCATGGATAGAATCTCGGTTGATCCTATAAAGAAAAAGGTAGTCATAGAATGGCCTATACTAATAAACATAACAATGGTTTGTAGTTTCCCTGGCTTCTAAGGTTATTATCAGTGATTTGATCAACAATTTTCTAGATTAGAGAACCTATTAACCATGATTACACATAAATGGTTCATGGTTTTTTTTAATAAAGAATGTGAATAATTATTAATGAATTAAAAATTATATTGACCATTGATCCATTTTTAAACTCTACCATATTTAAACGATGGGGTTTTTATATATAGAAATGCATTAAAGAAAGGAATTAGTAGTGTCCTAATGAAAAATGATAATGTTATTGTATACACATCAAGATAATTGAGACTCAAGAACATAACTATCCAATACACAATCATAAGCTGGAAGTAGAAATATTTTCTTGGAATATTTAAAGACATTGTCTATATGGTAAGATATATGAGATATATACGGACCATGAGAGCTTAAAATACATCTTTAAAAATAGATAAACATGAGGAATAAGAGATGGATTTAGCTACTCAAGGATTATTATTTGTTAATACACTATTATCCATAGAATGAAAAGAAGGTAATGACTGCTTTAAGTAGGAAAGATCATGGAAGTATGACAGAAATAAGGATTGAGAGGGATTCTATAATCATGGATCTAGTAAATATGGATATTATAATTATTAATGAATGGGATAAAATACAAAGTTTTAATTTTATTGAAAACCCATATTTATTATAAAAGGTAAAAATTTCTCAATCTGATGATGGTAAATTGTAGAAGAAAATACAGCAGTGAATACTGGTAAATTAATAGGAATCATTTATGATGATAGTGTTATGAAATTTTTAAATAGATTATGTGTTCTATCTAAAGCTGTGATGAAAATATAATAGGTGAATTTTTCTCATTAGTTTAATTTGTATATACAACTTAGTAGAACAAAGATGTAAATGGATTTGAGGAATTTTTTTTGTTTCATAACATGAAACATGAAATTACAAAGTATGTGTCTAGATTTTTGGTTTCCCAAAAAGTAAAATTTCTGAGACATCATCCTAGAAGAATCCTGAAACCTCTTCCTATTTTTTTAGGGTAATCGGATAACATTACAATAGAATTTTATATAGGTCTACCAAATAATCCTAGAAAGAATGATGCAATATAGTTTATCATTAACCACCTAACCAAATATAAAATTTAATTTCTATAATAGAAGATTTACATCTTGACCATCTCATAAGGATCTATATTTATTTCGCTGTAATACTTTATAGTGCACCTCATTTAATTGTGTCTGATCATGATCCCCATTGACATTGAAATTATGGATGAGTCTCCATTTGTCTCTTGGTACTGAGATTCATTCAACATGACATACCACCCTTGAATTTATGGATTTTCATAAAGGAATATTAAAATAATGTAATACATGTTGAGGTCATGATCACATGAATTTCAAGGTATGTTTCACTAGTATTTACCATTTCTAGTGTTTCCCTATAACAATAGTTTTCATTAATGTATTCTAGTAGCACCTTATGAAGATTTATATAGCTAATGATTTCACACTCCTACTTGTTGGGATGAAGTTGGTGAAAGGAAAATTTTAGGCCCAAAAAATGTTAAAGATATAGTAATAAAGGTAAATAAAATTCAGGATCGCATTAGAGAATATCAAATTAGAAAAAATAGTTGTGTAGAGAATTAGATGAATTATTAGGAATTACATATAGGATATCATTATAGAGACCAATAAAAAACATATGTGTATATCACATTGTTTTAGAATAATATTCACCACATTAAAAAAATACATACCCACAGACCATAATTGTTTATTATATTTGGGAACATCGAGCTCATTCATCAAATTTTTTGAAATATCTTCCACATCCCTATAAATATCTCTCCCTTTACGACCACAACATAAAATCTTTTATTTATAACCTTGGGGAATGAAAAAAAGAAAAGGGTGTGCCCAGATGCTCAGTAAGGGTAAAACTAAAGATATATATGCATAATCATGAGGATAAGGGGTCTAAGTACATGATAGTATCTTTAGAATATGATACCCTTCATATTAATGATAATGATAAATATTCCTGGAAAAAATATTGTATGTTCATAATATATGAATGATAAGTTAATTGAGAGAATATGACATGAAATCCTAGAATATGAATAAGACATGTAATTTTGGAATACACATAAGATTATAACAATGTGAACATGTATAAGTTCATAAACGTTCACTCATTAATTTAAGGATATGAAATCAGTCCCTCGCATAAACATTTAGACATGAAACCAGGTGCACACATATCATTGGGAACATGTAATTAGGTTCACTCAAAAAAATTTGAACAAGTAATTATATTCACACATAAACTTATGGAAATACAACCAGGTTCTTGCATAACATTTTAAACATGCAATCTAGTTTATGAATAACATTTTGAACTTGTAATAGGGTTAACTCAAAACATTTTGAACATGTAATAGTTTACACACATAAACTCTATGAACTTGTAATCAAGTTCACTTGTAACATATATATTCATGATTCATCCATCATTACCCAATTTATTGGAGGGAGATATAGGTCCCACCCATCAAATAATAAAATCATAAATATGTGTGGCAAATATTTATAAACAATCATACATCACAACCATTTAAATTAAATTTATATAATAAAATTTCAAAATATCCTTACCTATGGAAAAGAGATAGGTCTCATAATCATTTCATCAAAGAATAACCCATGAAAATAGCGTGTTTCAAAAGAATATAAACTGTGGAAGAGGAAAAGGTATTACAAACATCATTCCATCAAGACATAATATATTCAAGATATAATATGAATGATATTATTGGATTATATCCTTAGTAAATCTTAAACTATAAAAAGTATGTCATGTTAAATTTAGAAGGATTTTTTAAGGATTGAATGCAACATTTATTAAGGAAAATCGATTTTACTTAAATATTCCTTCCATACAACCATATAAAAAAAATTATGTTCCTATAATTAATTCAATATAATTTCATTTAGTACATTTCTTGAGGAGAATATGTTTTCTTCTTAAAAAATTATTTTTAATACATCATGTATTTTGAAAACACTTTTCTTATAAAATAGATTTGGAAAATTATAAAGGATTATTTGAAAATAAAAAATCATTCTGAAAATACATATTTATAGAAAATGAGATCAAAATATAATTTTAAAAACATTTCTTAAAACATTTTTGAAAACATGGTTTTTGAATAAAATAGTTATCTGACCAACGAGAGGAATAAGCTCATATTTTATTGAAAACATTTTCTTAGCTATATTCTGTGACTAAGAGTGTAAAAATTGTACCAAAATATTAATATATCATTAATTACATTGTGAGAAGAAAATTCATTATAGTTATTGAGATATGGATCACTAAATTTCATTAATGGAATCATAATCATAAACAATCTTGATAATTGATTTTATTATAAAAATAAACTATTACCACTTTGGTAACATTGAATCATAATCCCTATTAATGAAAAACATTAAATGAATCTTAAGATACAAATACAATATTGATATTCATTATATAACATTTCAAAGGTCTTTATATAAACTACATATAAAAATATAGGTGTATAACATGACATGTATGTCAAAGAAGGAAAATTGAGACGAAAAATACTATACCGATATGGTAACCTTTGAACCACAAACAACATCAAATAAAGATAAAAAAATGTATATGTAAATTTCCATAAATTTATTTATAAGAAAAATAAAGAACATTCTTGTTTTTTATATACAATAAAAAAATAAATGAGCTCTGAATAAGGCATAAGTCTAAAATAAATAAAAGTGATATAAGAAAACCCTTACATTAAGTCTTGACTTTATTAGTACATTTCTGAACCTCCTATATAATATATATAAGAGTAATATACATATACCACAAAAAAATATTCATATATATCACAACATATATTATTCACTTATGACTTTATGTTACCTATTTATTAACAATTCTAGGTTTATGAAATATTTTGAGTAATAACTTATTTGTTTATCATACGTGTTTTGACTAGTAATTCTTGATCCTAATTATTAATTCATAATTTTATTTTTTTTAAGAATGTAAAAATTGATTTATATATCATATTTATTCATTAGATAAATATTCATAATAATTAATAATATATAGATATATGAAATGCAATACACCGTTCATTGAAATGGTAGGTCGTATGTGCGTATGAATGATGTTTTAATTTTCATGTCGTATTGAATGAAAAAATGTAAGTGACATATATGTATATATATATATATTATCATTATTGTAGAATTATTATGTCATATATGTCATAGATGTTTACTAAACCATACTTAATACATTCCTTTTAATGTGTGAACAAATCACATCGTTCTGAGGAGGCCATAGTCCAAACGACCACAAAAGAAGTTATAGAATTTACAAAAAAAGCATGATGGTTTGTGTTATATATTAATTAATTAACAATAAATATATCATGAACATAATATATATCATATAAACCTATATTTCCATGATAATTCCCAACCATGATAGGTGGTAATTGAAGAATAAATAACATCATTTCTCTAGGCAGTAGTCCACCGTACACATGAACGGTAAGTTCATTACACATTTGTTGGAAGTGTGTGTATGTTTTGGTAAAACCATTTTAATAAAAACCTATTAGTATATTTTGGATACATATTTTATGATATAAGTATTTACTAAAAATATTTAGGGGGGATAATGATAATAGAACATAAGATCTTATGTATGGATGTTACCTCTTCTTTGGGTAAATCTTATGGATTTACATCAAAGGGATTCCTTGGAAGGATTTACTCTAAAAGAGAGGATTATATGATTATAGGGGAGAATTTAAGAGGATATTTTTGAATTTTTCTGCGATAAATGGCCAGAGTGGTGTGAAGAAGTGAATAAGGTGAGTACCTTTTTATTGTGGAGGGGGATGACATTTTTCTAAATATAAAACTTAAAAACTATTAATAGGTACCCCTTACATAATGTGCATACAATAATTTTAAAAATTATATAAAATAGGGAAAATGGTCTTAATATATATTGAAATGGATTTTTGAAAGGGGACTAGGTTATAGGACATTCAAGTTAATGATTAAAAACAATGTGAATACATTTTTAAATTAATCATTATAATTATTTTAATTACATTCATTAATATTTTTGGTAAAAAAATTAAACTTATTAGAAATTAAAATTTATTATAATTATAAACATTTCATCAATTTTTACAAATTACAAACATATAAGTGTCAGAAATTAATTTAATATTAATCTCATATATGGGATAAGAAAGCATGTTTTTAAAGTAAAAGTGACTAATGATTGAAATGTTTTGACATCCAATTTCAATGTGAAATTGGATCCAATAACCTAAATTGGATTTATTGATTTATAATTTAATTAAATATTCTTAGAAACCAAATTAATACATAATTTAACTTTATAATTAAATTAGATGGAAAATCAGTTTTGAATTCAAATTCACAATTTTTCACTATTATTGAAAACATAAATATTCTCAGAAAATACAAAACATTTACCCAAAGTAAATTTAGATATCATGATTTAAAAATTAATGTATATATTTTCAAATAAAAATTATAAAAATTTACAATATAATATTTAAAAAGTGTTTTGCATTAAAAGGTGGTAAAATCACCTTTTAGAAAAATATATCTTTTTAATAAGAAATTTTTAATTGTTCTTATTCTATGCATATAAAAAATATTGGATGAGTGTAAAAATATTTTATTGTGTATATAATATATAAATTTTATTAGTATCATCCAAAAATAGTTTTTTCTTAATTTATTGAGATAAAATTTTGTTGTAAAAAGGAATATAGTTTTCTTAGGATATAATTTTTGGTATTACAAAATAGATCATATATTCCTTTCTAGATAATTGATAACCAAAGAATTAATTTTATATATATTTATAAATAATATTTTCACAATTTAGTTCATCTTATTTTTAATTTCAATTACAATTAATAGGTTGTAATTATAAAAACGTTTTAATAAAAATATTAATAGTATTTTTTGGATTGGTAAAACATGGCCTTGCATGTAAAACAAGCTATAAAAGGGACTTGGTATTATGTGTGACATAATAAAAACATAGTGTTCCATAATTCAGAATCTACTCAATGTGTTTCATATTGTTCAAGACTGGATTTTTTTTGCGTAAAAAATCAATAATAACTTGGTGATTTAATGTAAAAAAGCCATACATAGTGTTGCATAAAAACAAAAAAAAATACATAATGACTAAATAAATTTGAAAATATTTCAAAAAATATCAGGGTATAACATTCTACCCCACATAAAATGAAATTCTCCCATACAATTTATCATGGTCATAAAATATTTAATACATGAAACGTCAATTCATATAAACCCACATCATAGAAATGAATAATAAAATTTCCTTTGAAAGGGAAGGTGGAAACATAATGGTTACCCAAAGTAAGTCGAAACTAGTTTCCCACATAGGAGAACATAGGTGGGAATTGAAAACATGGACATGGAAGAAAAATATAACTATCATGTTATGGTGGATAGAGATAGAGAACATAGTCAGGATAAATTTAATGATCACAAATCCATAACTCAAAGAGTCTTGAAAAAGGTTATTGATGCCATGAAAAATGGTGACCATAATAAAAATATTTATTTTATAACCCTTTTTCTTAAATATAATGAATTTTTATGAAATTATTTACATTCATTATTTCAGGACAACCTTTCCCTTTTTTGATTTTTGATCAATTTACTCTTCATTTACTACTCTATAAAATATAGGTGATTATTTCATTCTTGAATAATTAACAGATCATGATATCCATAAATAAAATTATAGGGAATTCCATATATCTTTATCAAAACAAAAAGGATATCACATGTTATCCAATATGTGTAAATCCTTACATGGAAAGATAATATATTAATATTTTAAAAACTCATATTATTCATAACATCTATTATTCCATAAATGGTTAACATTATTACCCTAAAAATATATAATTCACCCATTATTGAAAACATAAGAACTTATCTAATAACAAAAACCTTTTTATTAGATACTTGGGATCATCCTTTCACTAATAAAACATTAAATGTGATTTTATTATTCCAATGTTCATGTGGAGGTATATAATAAGATGAAACTTCACAAATAGATGAACAATTGGATTTGAAAAGGCTTTATTTATATACAATAAAACATAAACATACCAACTAGGGGAGATAATTTACCCTAATTAACATGATTCACTTCATTCATTTTTATTTCATAATATATCCATTTATCATTTTTCCTCAATATTTTTTTGGTATTGTAATCCTAATTAGCCCTTTGATTATGGAATCGATTCACATAATTCTCAAACACTATACACATGAAACACTGAAGTGTGGTTGGATTATTATATTGAGCATTCTCTCCATTCATTTAATTGGTCATCCTCTTCACATCACTTCTACATTATTTTTCTCACTGGACATGGTTCTTAAATAAGAAACATCTTCTTATTTCTTTCCAGTACTCACCAAAGTTATCTTGATCACAATTTTGGTAAGTATGAGTTTTAAAAAAAAAATCTCTCCATGTGAAATATCATTGTATCATCTAGGGAACCCCATTTTCATGGTATTATCACCAGAACCAAAATGGATTCTAACTTCTATATCCAATTTTAGTGCACATTTAACTATTTATTTATATTATTTAATGTACATTATGGATAACCCTCTTCAGAGAGATAGTTTTCATCCACTTAAGATTCAGTCAATAATACTTTTCAAGTAATGTAATATTTTCTTTATAGGATCAAACAGATTTATCATTCCTTTAATGAAGCTCTAGGAATTCTATATCCATATTTGTATGAAGAATACAAGGAAAGAACTTACTGGGAAATATGTTCTTGAACTCCTCTAAATCCATGGAGCCAATTTCATCTTATCTCCTTGTATTCTTGATAATATTCTCCCATTTACATGCCTCACATTCTAGATGGTATATAGCCAACATGAACTTTTGATGCTTTTAACACTGGAGAAAAGAAAATAACATTTTAGTGGTACTAATATGTTGTTTAGAAACTAATGCAACAATGGAACCACTAGAAGAAGGTGGATAATGCCTCATTAAGTAATCAACAGAGTGTTGTTCATTTATTTTCATGGTTGTTATTTCATGATCATTCATACCTTGAGAAAGCACAATGATGAGGTTTTTCATTTTAGTTCCAATAACATTCGATTGATCAGGATAATAACCATTGCATTTTCCATTTCTTTCCTCAACAACACGGTTCCCTCGAGTTATATCCATTTTTTAAAACCATAAATAATAGTGTGAGAAACATATATTATAGCATAAAACAACATAATCATTATAAATCTCTTATAGGATGTATAAATTATGACACCTTATTTTAAATCGATGACACCTTAGTCTTATCCTTAGAGATATACCTAGACATATCCCTATAAATATAATTAGAAATATCCCTATGGATATAAAAAACTATTTTGTCATGATACTTTCAAAAAGGGTGAATAAAACTATCCCTTTATACCAACTATAGTGAGCCAGGATTAATGTACATAGATATTACATAATTTTAGATGAATATTATACACATTATAATAATACATGTTCGAGGACTGTAATATTTTAGTGACTTTGGTAAATTATAAAATAAAATTCTAATTTGAGGAAAGATCTCCAACATATCCATAAAGATATTACCCTTTAGTAATCCTTCTTAAAAACGGTACTTCAAACCCTGGGGAAATGAAACATATGAAATGGATGAGCTCAGATGCTCAGTAAGGGTAAATAAAGAGATATGTAAGAATAATAATGAGCATAAGGGTTATGATAACGTGATCATATCATTAGAAGATCATAACATGAATATCAAAAATCATAATAAAGTGTCATGTAATAATGATTAGATGTTCATAAGAAATGAATGATAAGGTAATTGAGAGAATATGCTATGAAATCATATCATAGTAATAAGACAATGATTTTTCGTATACAAATAGTTTTATAACATCATCAACATGTGTAAGTAGAAACGGGTTAACTCATTAAGGACATGAAATCAGGCCCTCACATCAACTTATGGACATGTAACTAGGTCCATTCATGACATTGTGAACCTGCAATTAGGTTCTCCCATAACATTGTGAACATGTAATCAAGTTCACGGATAAACTTATGGGCACACAACCATATCCATGCATAACATTACTAATATTTAATCAAGTTCACACATACCATTTTGAACACTTAATAAGGTTCACTCATAACATTTTGAACATGTAATCAGGTTAATGCATAAACTCTATGAGCTTGTAATCAGGTTCACCTATAACATATGTACCCATGAGTCATCCATCATAACCCAATTCGTTAGCAGGATATATAGGTCCCACCCATCAAATAATAAAATCCTAAATTCATATGACATAAAATTATAAACAATCATTACATCAGAATCCATGAAATTAAATGGTTATTATAAACATTTAATCATATCATTACCTATGAAAAATATAGGTCTCATAATCATTTCATCAATGAATAACTCATGAAATGAAGTAGGTTTCAAATGAATACAACATTTTGATTAGAAAAAAGATTCATAATCATTATTCTATAAAAACATAATCCAATAAAAAAAAATATTAACTGTTTTTTGGATCATATCCCCAGTAAGGAATAAACTATAACAATATATGTCGTCCCAGTTAGAAAAGGATTTTTGACGGATCACATAGAAATTTTCTTAAGTTAAATACAAATTCTATAAAAATTCCTTTCAAAAAACGAATTCAAAAATCATGTTCTCATAAATAAATCTATATAATTTATCTTAAAACATTTTGTGAAGGAAATATCTTTTCCTCTTAAGAAATTCTTTTTAGAACAACAAGAATTTTGAAAACCTTTTTATTATAAAATCGATTTTAAAATGTACAAGGGATGATTTGAAAACCATAAAAAATAAAAATATTTTCCTATAAAAAAATGGGAGAGAAATATCATTTTATAAAAATTGAATACATTTTTTAAGACATGGTTTTTGAATAAAAGAGGTATTTGACGAAAGAGATAAATAAGGTTAGATTTTCTAGAAAAAAGTTCTTAAAAATATTATGTAAAAAAGAATGAAAATATGGAACCCATATATGATAAATTCATGAATAACCACAGCATAAGAAAATATAATATAGTTTTTGAGACATGAATCATTATATTTTATAAATGGAATTATAATCATAAACAATCTTGATAATCGATGAGATTGTAGAAATAAAAAGTTACCACTTTAGTAAATATGAATAATAATCCCCATTAAAGAATAAAATTAAAATAATCATAAAATATCATTATAATAATGATATTCAAGAAATAACATTTGAACGGGAATTATATAAATCCCATAGAAAAATATAGGGGCATACCCTGACAAGTATCTCTTAGAAAGAAAATTGAGACAAAACATTACATTACAGATTTGGTAACCCTTGAACCATAAACCCCATGAATTAATGATTATAAAATGGATATTTAAATACTCAGAAATTTATATATAAGAAACATATAAAAAATTCATGGGATGTACATACACCAAAAAAATACATTAGTGGTGAATAAGTTATAAGTCTCACCGAAATAAAAGCGAGATGAGAAAACCCTTACCTTAAGTCTTGAATTTCTTTGCACACATTCAATCCTAAAATATAATATATATAATTTTACTATAAATCTACAAAAGAAAAATTCTCATATATATCATACCATATATGATTCACTTATGAATTTATATTACACATTTATTAATAACTCAATGTGAATGGAATATTTCAAGTAATAACTGCTTTGTTTATCAAATGTGTCTTGATTTGTTATTCTTGATCCTCTTACTTAAATCACGATTTATTTATTTATATAATATAAAAAATATATTTATATATCATATAAATTTAGTATATAAATAATTATAATAATTGATAAATGATAGATATATGAAATTGAATAAACCATTCATAGAGATGGTAGGCCGTATGTACGCATGAACACTATTTCTGTTTTTATGTTGTATGGAATGAAAGTAAGTAAATGAAATATATGTATATATATATATATTTTTGGTCCTACTAAATTTGAAAATGAAATCTATGTAATCCCATTCATTTTGGTAAATGATGAAGTAGGGCTGTGAAGTATAAATAAGTTTTGGATCGCTGCTCCGCACGGTGATCCGCTTCGTGAGGTGTCTGCGAACTATTTTGTTCATAGGAAGGAGATGATATCCCCATACCCAAAAAACGAAACTAAATAATTTATGGATAGAAGTTATACATATCCTCCACAAAATTATGATCTCCTAGGAACTAAAACAGTTCGTGGGTAAGGAGAATTTTTGGGATCCCTATGAGTGAAATGAAGTCATTCGTGGGATCGAGGCAGTGATTCTCGCCCCCAAAAAAGATGACCCCATGCCCCAGCTGACTAAGTCATCCCTGAGATGGGTATTTACCGTGGGAATTAGAAAAAGGGGGCTTATGGGACCATCATAGACTACCAGCCACACCAATCTCTACTTCCTTTAATTCTATATAATTAAACCCAAGTGGATTAGAGGGGAAGAGGATCGAAGGATCAAGGAATTGATAGATCGATATAACTGAGAGATTGAAATCTCTAAAAACATCCAAGTACTTTAACGATTCCTCATAGGTAAAACCCCATCTCAAACCATTAAGGAGGATAAAATAAACCAATTGTTTTTCTGAAAACATAACACCCTTAGTGTGAATATTAACCACAAGGCATAGAACTAATTTTTCATCTTGCAACCAGGCATCTCACATAGAAAATTCACTAGCCGGTGGAACTCTACCTGGCGTAGAAAATCACTATGCAGGTGGAGCCCTACCCCGTGTAGCAAATCACTACATGGTTTTAATGCTAACCCTCATAGAAAATCACTACACGGTAGGAATGTGATCCCATTTAGGGACATGTTCTGTGTACAAAACCAAGAACCATGTAGAAAAACACTACGCGGACAAAACTCAGGCCCACATACAACAATGTAAAAAAGAAAAAGCTCTTACCTATGAAGCACCATGCTACATGGAGGAAACCCCATCCAGAATAAGAACATGCTTAATGGGATGGGGTATCTTAGTGTGTTACAATACCCATCTACAGTCACCCCCTTTGGTCTTATCATCATCCTTGACCCATCTGCAATCTAGTCTAATAGCTTTCGGATATGGCCTCTCTTAAAGCCACCAAACATGTATGATGAGACTATCAAGTGTATCATCACACCCTTTTGAGTTTACATTCCCATGTTAACTTGGGTATCCAACCTCAAGGTACCCACATGAGCCTCACCATTATAGGTAATGAAAGGAACCACTAGCCTTTCCCCACAATGAGGGCTAGTGTTGAAAATTCCATTGTCTCCTGGGACCAATCATAGGACAATCTCGTTGAGTTAAGCCCCTATCATTTCTAGTGGTATGAGAAACTATTGACTCTCATTTCCTTCACTTTGGATGTATTCATATATATCATAAAAAATGAATATCCAAGATATTAAAACAAGATAGGGTACATGCACGTTCAATTCCCCATTTCTCCCTCTTTTTGGGCTTCAGAACCATCTATCAATAGATGAAGTGGGATGTATGATCAAATGATCCACTACTTCCACATGTTTTTTACACTGATCATGACTCATGTGGTCTTATAGGTTGGTAGTGATCATGAAATTTGTATAGTGCTCAACCATGGGCCTTCTACAAAGACTTCTTCCCCAACATCAATACAAAGAATGGACCTTCTCCATAGATGTAAGCCCCAACAACATTCCAAAGAATGAGAATTATCCATAGATGTAATCCCAAACATAAATCCAAATAATATCTCTATTAATATGTGAAATCCTCGATCACATCCCCTCAAATGGTCAGATCCCATCTGTAATCACATAATCATTCCCCCTTTGATGGACCTTCCCTATGGTGTATGTCCATATAAAACCAAACTATGAGGGCTTTTATTCTCAACTAATTGGGATACAAAGGAAGTATCTTAGAGGTCCAAACCTGATTCCCAAAGCCAACCTAATTATATATGGGCCATATTATCAGTAAGGTCATATTCTCCGAGGAGATCACATATCTCCTGGGTATCTTGGGCTGTCTCGGTGTAGGTCTCACACCATCCTTGCCTGAGCACCCTTTTTCAAAGATGTCCTTATCATGTGATGTTAAACTGCACGGTTATGTCCTTCTCACATGATCTTAATGGTTGATGTGTCCAGTAAACTGATACTAATCTATGCGGGTTCATATTCCTCTATTAAGGGTACGTAGGAATCCCAACATATGTGTTTTATCATGACATCAAAATAGCTTCTTCCCCCTAGATAATGATAAGCCCCATAACACCCCATCATATGGCTTAAGACTAGTGTCGTAGCATAAAATGACCAAGGAATATATAGAATGTCTACTAAAGGGTAACATTAATATAGAACCATGGATACAAACTGATTTATCTATCAATGGAGAACCTTTGATACATATAAGTGATTTTAAACCCATGCATATTTATGATCAGTTGTTGCCTAAGGGTAATCCATAGACACATTCTTGGGAATGAACTAAGGATTTATGAACATATGAACATGACTTAAATCTATAATAGAGTATCATAATAGGTTATATTTTACCACAAATGGGTGTGATGTGCTCGAATTCCCATCAACTCAACCAATGTGACCTCTTAAGTGTTGTTCACCAAGTGACCCAATGAGTGTCTACCTGTGGAAAGTAGGTCCATGAATCATGGATATACTAATAGTTTGACATTTTCAAATCCAAAAATAAAATCATTCAATTCCATTAAATACCTTGTATCTAATGTCAATGATTTGACACCATTCAAACCACTATAATCAATAGTTCTGACCACTAATGTGCCTTCAGTTCAAACAAAATTGTATACCCAACGTGAATGGAATAACTATGGCCTAATTCACAAGATAAAAAGTATATACTACACAATCCACATTGGACCACATTTTTTCCAGATACATGCACATCGTTCAGAGATATAATAATGGTAAACCCAACGTGAATCCTTAATCAAGGTGGTAGTGTTATTCCACGTCAATCCCATTCCAAAGCAGAAGCGGGTTGGATAAGATCATGAATTTAACATGTGATCATGAGAATCTACATTGATAATGGTTTTTTGTATGTAATTTTCACACATATTGTAGGTGATTCATAGAGCTTCATTAAAAAAATGGAATCTTTATAGTTTTCTCAAACATGCCTGCCAGTAACTGCACAGGCATCCATGTCATCTATGATGCACTTAACCCCATCACCCTCCCAGCATCTTCAATGATGGGTTTCAAATGAGTTGGTTAGGGAGTACAATAAAAATTTATTTATCCTCGTCATGGAGGTAGAAAGGTAATCCTTCTAGGCCATGAAGCCTCATCATCCATCCAACCACTGATGGTTGACAACCCAGAACAATTTGGCTCCATTGACCGTCTCCAGCCGTTTTGGGAGCCTATCCCTAGAATGCGAAAATGAGTGCCCCTATTACCTAAGGGATGAAGAAGAAGTCATCACCAACGATTTAATCCCTATATCAATGGGTCTTTCCTAAGGTCCATGCTATAGATCATCTCAACCAATTCCATATGGTTCTATATCATCACTCTAAAGAGCATATCTCCCTAAGAGATCCTAATGGATTCCAACATTCCCAACTCCCACAAATGCCCAGTATGGGGTGGTGATCAGACTATTAGGAATAGGTCACCACCCTCATTCCTAAGGAATAAATACTACATAAATATAAAGTCAAAAATTATGAGAAGATGTATATTACTGCTCCCTTTTATGATTCCACCTTATAAATACTGTGGAAAAAATTGAGAAAAGACAAATTCCAGACAATACATTCTAGTGTCACTATGAAATTAAGGAAACAAGTTATAAGTACATGAAAACCCCTACCAATGAAAAAAAAACCTTCCAACCAAATTTGACAGAAACTGGCCTTGAATAGGTGCAAATTCATGTTGCTACATATCAATACCTCCTTCCAAATCAGGTGACAAATGAGTAAATGAATATTAGTTCTCATAAATATTAAGCCCACCAGTCAAATTCGGTGGCACCCAAATACAAGAAGAGTCAAATTACTATGGATTCATATCAAGTACATCAAATAAAAATAGTAAAAAACATGCATATAAAAATCTGGTCTTGTGAATTAGAAGGAAACAAACTAAATTAGGTGGAACAAAAATACAATAACAGTCACAATCCTACATATGATTATCAAGCATGTGAAGAAAATTCTGTACAAAACAAGAAGAAAAAAATTCATACTAATCAATATGAATCCCACCAATAAAATACTATGGAAACTGGAGAATGAAGCTGGCATATCCCAGTTATAAACTAGGGGTAGTCTCGCTCTTCTTCCCCCACAAAAGAGAACTGTTAGTACCCACTAGAAGAATATGGAGGATCCAAGTAGGCATAAACTCCTACTCCAACATCAAAATGGACACTTGTCCCCATTCCAACCAAAGTCGTATCTCAAAATATATTAAAAATTATGGAGGGTCAGACATAAATTCATGACCATATCTCATATACATTTCCAGATTTAATCACTTCCATTAAAATAGTAAGGATTTAGGATCATAATCCGAGTTCCCCATGTTGGGTGACTCACCCAAACAATAGGATGGTCAGTACGAAGAAAACTAGCACCCCTTCTCCCATATAGTAGTGTCATCAGCCATATTTAATAATAAATGGTCAACAAGATTAGGTAAAAATACTCTTTCTAACTAGGAGATAGTGGTCCACCAGAGTGGACACTCTAGGTAAGGCATATATCCCTTAAAAACAATTAAGGCTCATTGTTTTACCCCGACAGCATCGTTTTACTCACTTGAATAGACACCCATATATGTAGGTCATCATCCATAGAAAACAACCCTATTTTCCCAGAAGAGAGCATCAAAAAATAAATCCCACTAAAGATAGATGAAAAATGAAGAGAATATTCGTGACCCTGATCTGCAGGAAGATGGTGTTCTTGATTCCTTCAAACACTTATTAATGGAGGATCAGGATCTTTCCAATCCATTTCTATATAATGGACATGGAAGTATTAGTTGTGGAGGGCCTATATACAATATTTTTACCAGCTACTCAGAATATCCCTCTCATAACATGCACCATTATGACTTACTTTATGCGAAACAACAACTGATCATGAGAACCTATCTCCTGATGAGAATAATGGTAGCCCTCCTTGTGGCCAAATGATCAAATAGTGAGAAGGACATACCCATAATTTAATCCAACTGGATGGTCCTCCTCATGGAATATGCTTTAAATATTATCCCTATAGGTAGACATGAAGCTGTGATGGTAGTCCTCACCATGATAACATCGATTACGAAGGCCCTTCCCACAGTGGATTCTCAGTTTTTCAAGCAGTTCCCCGACTTTCACTAGTCTTTTTTAATGTTCCTCCCTAGGGTATACACTACAGAGATTATCCTGGAAGTCAGAAAACAAATTATTATGGTATTCCTCACCATTATATCATTAACTTCAAAGATCCTCCCCACAATCATGTTCCATAAGAACATGATGGTCCTTCCCTTACTGAATCAAACATAAAAAATCCCTCATATACTAAGGTTCTTGGAAGGATGTGGTCAAGAATGTAAGAATCCTATTAATATCCAGTAACATCCGTTCTCAATTAGAATATTACCTAAAACTATGCTTATCTTCTGAACTACCTCCAAATAGTTCACATATTAACGAGACCCATAATATCCCTAAAACTTGTGATAAATCATCCTGATAAATTCAAGCTGTTTGGATCCAGTAGAGGAGTCATTGGTGGAAGAAAAAAAATGTTATTTTACTCATAAGAATACAAATCTCCAAGGATGACATACTAGTGATGTTTTTTCCAACAACCACTTTTCTGTTGGACCAATCATTGGATTTGTCAAAAAATTACATACATAACATTCATCTCAATCTCTGGAAGGCTCTCTTCCAGTTGAAAGAAAAAATCTTTCCCTGTGATGGGTATATAGACCATGTCAGATTATTGGAAGAGAATCACCATAAAATTTACTTGGAATCACTTTTGTCTGTGTAGATTCTACAATCATATAGGTTAAATAATGATCATGATCTAACTTTCCTCTATGTGTTGTATAAATTGTTCCATCTTATCGACGATTCCCTATTTGGTATATATACTTGGTGATGGGGAGAACATGGAGCTTTTCACTTTACCACATATATCATTCATAATAACCCACAGAAAATCACATAATGTAGTTCCATTATACCAAGACATTTATTAAATGAAATACCTATTCAAGAAAGGCAATATTATCGACAAGAACCGGTATTGAGTAAGTCTCAAAAGCATCAATATTGAAGAGAGTACGCCATCAAAAAACTCCTGAATCGAGAACATTTAGAAAGATTCTCACCTAAGGGAATCTAATCAACAAGAATTTCCAATGATCTCAACAGAAAATAAGTCACATGAATACCCAACACCATATTTGAGTCATACCCGAAGAGGAATGTGTGAGATCAATAATGTGGAAATAATAGCAGTAACCACTACAGTATGGGATTACCCCCAACCCACATAGATGGGGGCATTTTTTACAAAACAATACCCCTATAAGGCCTGAAAATATCGACCAAGGAATAATAAAAAGAGGATGAGAGCAACACCAGCCCATATGGCTAGTGATATTTTTACCTCAAGCACCCATATAGTGGAAATCGTTTTTTCCCCATTTCGGGATGATGAAAAATATAAAGGTCTCTCATTCATACCATCTTGTGATTCATTCCCCTCAGAAGGTAGGCATACAATGAGATCATAAAAATATTCCCTTCGAGTTACCCTTCACTAAGAGGACTAAAAAGGATCCCATAATAGAAGGATAATATCAAATAAAGGGAACAAATGACCCTAACATTATGTATCTAGTATGCCACCCATAATTCGTTATTCATCTATAAATGTTTTGGATTTCAATCCTATGATTCAAACTAAAAATGATAAAAATGAAGAAACGTGTGAGGATGGTTACATCAAGAATCTTATCTACATTGATAATGAAGGTGTGTGTACTCTGAACCAGTGTGATGCTTGAATTTGAGTGTTCATCAGTCAATCCTCTTCCACCCCCTCAACATATCCCTAATAGTGGGAAGAAAAAAACCAAGTATTCTCATGACATGCCTCCACCTCCATCTAAAAAATATCCCATTACATTTAAAGAAATATTTTTTCAAGAGAATGAATAAATGAAAGAGTTGAGGCACTTCAACACCATGCTACTCTGAGGAAGCCATCCTATCTAATATTCTTCTCAAGAAAGGCCTTAAAGTATGCTCCTAGTGGGTGTACCTCAACTAGAAAGTTTTATCCAAGAAAATGAAACGTGGCTAGGACATCCTCCCAAAATGGAGCCTAGGACATCGACCTACTTGGATCTGGTCATAGACGAATATAAGGATTTACCCCATTGGGGAAACAACTGGAATTGGTACAAGAAAATCCCTTGAAGATGTCTTCAGTAAAATATCTTCCTAAAATACTAGTAGAACCGGAACATGCAACCTTGCCCCTACATTTCCCATACAAGATCAGGTTAAATATAATACACATCAAGTGATCATTAATACCATCAATTTATTAACATTATGACTAGAAGACATGGAAGGATGTCATGCTTCAGTATAACCATAATAGAGACCTTATCTCAACTTGGTAAGTAATACTCTATCGCCACCAAATTTAAAGAACCTTATGTTCCCAATATTCAATGGTTCAGGTGAAATGGAACAACACCTAAATAATTTTTCATCCTAATTTGATCCGATTATGGGAAAACTGAAGCAACAAGAAGGAATGAAACTCAGATGCTTCATGAAAACTCTGCAAGGTTCACCCATTCTACGGTACACTTATTTTCTAGCTCAGTAAACAATAGGGTAGGAGGATCTCTGGAGATATTTCATTTTACAATTAATCTCAACACTATAAAAGATAAAAGCTACTAACCTCATGAAATGTAATTAGTGGGAAAATGAGAGAGTCTGAGACTTCATTTCTAGATGGAAGGGCTGAACAACTCCTTAAACTAGATGCTCCTCCAAGATGAGATTCTTGATATGTGAATTGATATCCTCTGCGATGAGTTTTGAACACCACTTATTCTAGTAAAATATACAAGTTGGTTTCAATTTTTCTCTGCCATTTCCCAAATAATAGAAAATGCCTTACAATGGACTTTTCTCCAGTCCCAAATAGTCTCACTAGCCATAGGAAGAATACTCTAAAACAATTATGTAGCGTCTATAATGCTTAATCTATTCCCTTAACCAGCACCAACTCTGAAGCCCACACCATATCGTACCGCCCACCCCTATGTGCTAAATGCAGCATCAACTTGGATAATATCAGTGGAGGGGACCCATGAGAAATCAGTTCGAGGAATGGAGGAATAAAACTTACTCATTTTAAGAGGATGAATTCCATGAATATTTTATTTTTAGTATTATAATAATTTAATCCATCTAACAGAGACAATGGGAGATGATGAAGTCAATCTTGACGACTAGCTGAACTATTGAATCTTTCACTAAATACTAAGACATTCCATTCAGGAATGGTTCATCTGTAAGGACCCCATGAAAATAATGATAGTTTCTAGGGAAGTCAATGTGTGGCCACATCCAACATAAGTGGCATATGTTTCCTCTGACAAACCTAATGAAGGAGGAGAGTGGTAATATGATGTTAATAGAAGATATTATAATTTTTATAGTTGGATGAATAAAAAAACATTCAACTTAGATCATGGGATTATCCAATCAAAATTGAATCAACCACCTATTCCCCTAGCTTCTCTTATTACAACACAGCTAATATCCTCAGCCCTAAACCCTCCAATAGTCGATTTCCCAATTATCAGACTAAACAGGAAAATAGGGAGAAAGTGAAAAAGATGAACTAATGTCAAATAAGAAAAGCTAGCATTGAACCTATTAGTTTTTATTTCATCATATCTAAAAGAATGGGTACCATCGCACCCAACAGAACCACCATAATTAGTCAATCGGACAGATTCATTGTCAGATGAAAAATTAATCTTTGGATCCATTAATTTCATTTAGTTAAAGAACCCCTTTTCAAATGAAGAGTGTGTCTATGAACCTATGTTCCCCACACCCAATCAAGGATCTTGAGGAAGAGGCTGCATAAGCCAAGGATATCAGGGGAGACATAGCTAGGGATGAAATCAGACTTATGGCTACACCCCTCCTCAAACCATCAACATTACAAAAACTCATGGAAGAGCCCATCAGCAAACCTAGTAAGAAGAGGAAAATTCCCCACCACCATCAAAATTCCACTATGGAGCAATCATTCATGAATATCCATTAAAACTATATCATGTTTCTAAAATCCCTCAAAATGTTGGTAGATCATCCCAACCTGATCCGCAATGAATGAAATCACCCCCAACTTCTGTCTCGGGGGTTGGTCCATCCACATCCAAAGATCATGATAGTAAAGTTCCTATGAATGGGTATCCCCATTCCAGGAAGCACTAACCATAATATTGAAAGTACAATGTTATGAAATTATTGGACATATTACTGGCTAGAATATCAATTCAGGATGCCCTTAATCGGTCAATAGACCTTAGGGAAGCATTCATAGAATCTTTGCTAATCCCCTAGTATTTTGAAGCGAAAGTGTCCGCTGCCAGAATCTATTGGATAGAGACAAACCCTGTAGAATGCTATACAGTTATCTCTTTTAAAAATATTTTTAAATACACCATTAATAAGGTATATATCAAAACTTTATATTTTTTGGCATAATAAATGGTATTGATGTTCGAAAAATATTCATTGACAATGGATCTAGAGTCAATCTTATCCTAGTGCAAAACATTCGTTGATTAGGCTGCTACGAGGATAACATGGCACCCTCAACCAGAACCATGTTGGGTTATGATAAAAGTGATCATGAAACCTTAGTCAAAATCTTGCTCAAAATTAGGTATGGGGATCATGAAGCCGATTCAGAATTTCTGGTGGTTCGGGAAAACACAACCTTCTATGTGCTTCTCTGAAGGTGTTGGTTGCATCATTACATATTGATTCCTTATTCCAACCATTAGGGCATCGAATATTTCACTAATTGAAAAAAGGGACATTATACACCAATAAGGACCCATTTAAATCATGTGAGTCATATTATATCAATGCATAATTTTGCGATAAGAAAGTGAAGTAACCCTCATTCGATGGTATTGATTGGGTCACTTCCCCAAATGTTTTGTAGATGTTCCCAGCTGACCCCTTAAAATATCCTGGAAATTAATACATAATTCCCATCAACCATGTTGAGTGTGTGATTGCAAAAAAACACATAATCAATAGTCTTCATGGTTTCGGTCATGGTCACTGAATCTAACAATGTTGAAAAATCCACTTACCCACAAGTTGATGATGTGTTCTCATATATAAACACAATAAAACTATCCTAAAGACCCCATAAAATCCATGTCTCACCATCTATGATAGAATAGGAATAAAACACTCTTCCTTCTCTTAGTTCATCCTCTCTAGACACCCCCATTGTCAACCAGGTCAGAAGGAGCCTCTTGAGCCTCCAAATTCTAGGATCTAGACTCTTATCTTAATTATGGAGAGATTGTCTCAAAAATTGTTTCTCCATAAAAACAAGATGAATAAGAATAAGAGTAGGAAGAGGAAAATGAATAAGTCCTTGGGGATTCCACTCTATCATTCAAGGAGGTAATTTCTATCACTATTATTGAGCTCAGTGAATTAAATATGGGTTTGGAAAAAGATCAATGGACCACCCTAATTATTGTAGCCATTTATTTTGAAGAGAAAGTGGCATATATAACTTTCCTAAGGAAACATAAATATGTATTCACCAAAAAATACACAAAAATTTCAATCCTTGATCCTGAAGTGGCCACTCACCACTTAGGGATTCTATAAAATAATTAGGGACGAAAGAAAGCAGCAAGAAGGATGCACCTGACACATGTTTCCATGATAGATGCTAAGGTTGAAAAGATCATCATATCCAATGTAATTTGGGAGGTCTAATATCCCATTTAGATGGGAAATATTTTCTACATCAAAAACAAGAACAGACAAATCAGAGTTCTTATTGATTTTATATATCTCAACTAGCACTTCCAAAAGATGATTTCTTGGTCACAATTATAAAATTACTGATGGATGCAATATTCAGATACTAAACAATTTCCTTCATGGATGTCTATTTCTAATACAATAAAATCTGAATTTCCTTGAATATGAATAAGATACCTTTTTAGGGTCTCCAAGGAGTGTTTTGTTATCAGGTAATTCCCATTGGTTTAAATAATGTTTCAAACACATATAAATGTGCCATGAATCACATATTCAAGAACTTCTTTGTAATGTTTCTCGAATGCTATCTTTATTTACTGGTGATTAAATTGTTACAATGCTAAGACCACATATGAGATCTTGAAATTATCTTCGATAAATTTAGACAACATAGTCTAAAAAGGAACCCCTTAAAATGTACTTTTGGAATTACCTAAAGAAGTTTCCCAAATAATCATATGACATCATGTCATCGACGTCGAACCTAATAAGCCAAATTCTATCCTTAGAATATCACCAAATCACAATCTCACAGATTTGAGAGGATGTCAGGGACACTTGTACTACATTCGACACTTCATATCCAACCTTGAAGGAAATTTATTTCCCTTTACCATGTTGATGAAAAAAGGGGTTTGTATATCAATGGACTGAGGATTGTTAGGAAGAATTTGATGGTTTCAAGATGTATCTTTTATGTCCACCAGCGAAAATGCCACATGTCAAAGGAAGACCAATCATCTTGTATGTGACTATCTTGGAGAAATTTCTAGGTTCCTTCTGAGCACAAAAGAATGATCCTAGCAGTTCAAAAGACCTCTACTGTCTCAAATGAACCTTGATATATGTTGAGATTCATTTCTCATATATCAAGAAAAGCTATTGGTAACTAATTTTCACTTTCCAAAAGTTGAGGAACTATCTACAGCAACACAAGGTTCATTTGTTATCCCGTAGAAACCCACTCAAATACATTATCATCTCTCCAATGCTGACTAGACATCTATCACAGTGGGTGTTCATCTTGTAACGGTTTGAAATATGGTTATTTCCTCAGAAAGATTTCAATGGACATGAATTAGTATATTTTCTAGTATATCCCCTATTGGAAGAAACAACTTCATGATATGATGAACTGCCCGATGAAGAGATTTTCTCTGTAAAGGAATATATCTAAATTGGGGCAATGTATTTTAATAGAATATTTAAATCCCGACAAGGAAGATGGAAGACTCCAAGCTCAAAAAAGTAGGGATGGGGATCATGCTCATATCTCCAGTAAAGGTGATCCCTACATACTATTTCTTACTGTAATGGGGATGAAAAAAATAAAGAAGAATAATACATGGATTTTATTATAATACCCGAGTTGGAACTTCAAGAATAAGTAAATTACACAAAAATAAAAGGTAATTTGGAATTGTAAACTAATAAAATTAATAAAAATTAGGCCAAAAAAGGAAGATCTAATCCCTTTGTTCGATCATGTCTGAGGAATGATGGAAAAATTCCCTATAGATCCATCATTAACTAATGTCCCTCGATAGAAGAATGCTCATGTCAATGAATTAGAAAATCCAACATAGATCTGGATGATCCAGACCAGGATGAAATGATCATCAGTATTTCACACCACCAGATTGTCTCACCATTCGTTTAGGGTAACACAAAGAAAATCAATGAGATCAGCACCATACATGAGCCATATGGTCCTACCACTAGATGGATGACTCCCATTATAGACTTTTTAGAAAATAGAGAGCACCCACTAGACAAAACCGAAAGAGAACATATCCAATGACAAGAAATTAAATTTTTTTCTTTATAGAGACATTAACTCTATTAAAGAACTCTATAAATGGGACCTTGGTGGGATCCTTATCAGATGAATTTATGGAGAGGAGACTGTCTATATCGGGAAATAATTGAAAACTGGAGCTTGTGGGGATCACCAATCAGTATCTAAGATTTCCCACCAAATTCGAGGACTTGGATACTACTATCCCACACTAATGCATGACTACACTATATTCATTATGAATTTTCATTCCTTCGAAGTTCATGCCAATTTCATCAACTAACCCCCAGAGTTACTTCACCCAGTCAAGTAATTCTGGCCATTTTATATATAGTAAATGGACATTGTGGGATTGTATCCTATGGATACAACTAAACAATTAAAGTATATCCTCACAATGACTGAATTCTATTCCAAATGTGAAGAGGTTGTAACTGTCAAAGAAGTTTGGGCAAGAAACATTTTCACCATTGTGAAATTAAATATAGTCACCAAATCGGATGTCTCTGAAACCATACTGATAGAACAAAAACCAACTTATGTTCTATTTATTTGGATAAATTATACCAGGAGTATGGTTTTGAGGTCAAATATTCATCCCACTATCATGTTGTGGTCAACGGGAAGATAATGGCTTTCAAAAAGACCATATCCAATATGATACAAAATATGGTGGATAAGGATAAGAAAGAAATGCTGGAAAAACTACTCCATGCTCTCTGGGCTAATTGGACCATGACCCACACTACCACTCAGGCAACCCCATACTTATTAATATATGAGACAGAGGTTGTCCTACACATTGAAATTAAAATGACCGCTCTCTATATTTCCATATTTGATTAGCTATCGATCTATGATAAATCTAAAAAATGGTTGGATAAACTAGAGGGACTCTATGAAAAGATATTTCTTACCTTACATCATTTATAGATTTATCAAACTGGATTGCATGAGCCATTAACAAAAAATTCGGCCTACAATTGTTCCTTAAAGTAGAAATGATGTTAGTTCTCATGACAGAGATGATACTTGGAAAGATGCCTATAAATATATATTCCAAATGGGTGGGGACATATGCCACACACAAGGTCTAGTCAAATGTATCTTATTCCATGATTTTAAGGGATGCACAACTCACTATGGCCCCCACCAACGCTAATTTCTTAAAGAATTATTTAATATGACAACATGGAATTCATCCTTACCTCATGATGTTAAACTCAATGGAAATATTCCTAACCACATGTTGTTAAATAACACGTAATTTTTCCTGATCACATAACATTAAACTACAAGATATAGTATTCCCCTTATCTTCATGATGAGTGGAAATTTTCCTAACCACATGACATTAAACTACATGGAACTCTTCCTAAATACCTGATGTAAAACTGTATGGAATTCATTCAGATCACATGACATTGAACATTAGGATATATTATTCCTTTTCCCTGTATCATGGTTCATAAATCATCCTAACTACATGACATTAATCTTCATTGAAATATTCCTAACAACATGATGTATAATTTCATGGAATTTATCCTGGTTACATAAATTTAAACAATAGGATACAATATTCTCCTTCACTTCATGACAGGTGATATATCATCCCAACCACACAATGATAAACTGGATGACCAAAGTCTTAACCACATGACATTAAAATTTCTGGATTTCGTCCCTAAAATATGACATTAAACTGGGCTTCCTATAATGTAATCGCATAACCTTAAACTATATTATGTGCTTTAATCAATAATACACTGCACATGAGACTGAATTTTGTTGGAGAAAAGTGAAATTACCCCACTCTTGTGTTAGAGCCATATCCATGTAGGAATACTCTTCACAAACTACATACATCTTGATTCATGTTAGTAAAATATATGTAGCGACACTTTGAATTTAGATATTAGTCCAGCCACCCCAAAATAATAGTTAAAAATTCATCCTTCACCTTACACAAGGGTCAAACCGGTGCAGGAAAAATCAAGAAACGTGTACAAAATGATTCATATTCATGCAGAATACGTAGCGACTCATAGGTTTAACATCCTGGTCCAACGACCCCAGAAGTGAGAGATTCCCTCACCCATCATATGTTCTAGACCTAGGCCAGGATAGTTCCTATAAATAACTATGTGTGGATTCATTCCTACCCTCACAATATATGTTTTGACTCTTGGATTATACATCCTAGTCCATATGAAACTGAGGATCACAAAATGACCCCTTGTGTATGAATTGGATCTACACAGAGAAATTTTTAAGAACTATGGGTGGCTCGACTATCATCCTATGGGATACATAGTGACATCTGAAAACCATGTTCTAGGACCAGCTGAAAAATGCTTATAATTCCCTCTCACCTGCATTCAATCCAAGTCAATGCAATGGAATCCCAAATAGGTCCTATTTTCAAGACCATATCAAGAAAAAATGTCCCTATAGTGTATGAATTATATCTTTATAGGGAATCCTTTAATAACTATGTATGGATTGATCCCCATTTCAATGATGTGCGTAGTGATGCCCGAATCCTACATCATGGGCCCAACTCCTACAATGAAAAAATGTATCCCCTATCTTCTATATATAGATATATATCGATACATAAGGTTTAAAGTTTGGATTATACATAAGGGATCTATCAAGGAATCAAAATTTCCCCTACATATGAGTGAAATCTATGTAAGTTGATTCACACTTCTTAACCCATTATTATCTGTATCTTTGTTGCATATCCAGACATATCCTTTCCATTTATCAGCCTCTATGTGATGGGTAATTTTGGATCTTTGTAATCCTCCTAAATCCATCAGAAGTGGATTTTCAGTGTCTTAATGACACCTTTGTTTGACTATGCATAATATTCCATTATGTCTCTACATAAGTTGTACACCAAAAATGGAATGTCAACTAGAGGAAAATTCATCCTAAAGAGAGGATTTGCATACCTTTATATTCCCTAATGGATTCTATACCCCATATCATCCCTCTCAATCCATGAATCCCCGTTGTTTTTCAAAGTAGAGTACTCAAGAGGGGGGTGAATTGAGTATCTATAAAAATTTATGATAACAATTTATTCTTAAAAAGGTTCGACAATAAATTAAAATACAGCCCAGTTAATCAAAGTAATACGGTTATAAAAGTTTCAGAGTTTAAATAACTTCTTGGAAGATTGATTAATTCTCAGTAATCTAAATATTAGTTATTAACATTACTTTTGAAGTTATTATAATATTAAAAAACTATTATAACTTCTTTCCATGATTAACTATCAAAGTATATTTAGTGATTTCTGACTTATACAGTAAAAAAGAGAAAAATAAATTAAACAACACAGTGTATATAAAACAACTAGTTTAGACTCAAACCGAGAACTAATCCACTCAACTTGGGGATCACCTTCCACCAAGATGATTATATAAATAAACATGATCCACACCCTAGATCAGGGTTAACAGTAGTACAGAAGACTATCTAGGTCACATGACCTCGTCCACAGTTCTTCATTTGTATAAACATTGTCAGGTCAAACAAGGACCTCTTCCACACTTATCTATGGGAATATAAAAGTGTAAAAAGATGTATGAGAAATTATATCTTGTATCTTTCAGTATAATGTAGGTGCCATTGTGTGTTTTTATACGGACACAGACACTGCCCGTAAGAAAACAATAATACACAAAAGATAAAAAATGATGAGATGAGGTTAGAAGTCCTCTGAGTGTTAGTCTATACAGCTCAGGACTTCTAGGATGAAGTAGATGAAGATGCAAAAAATTGAGTCCTCTTGTAAAAAACATAGTATCCCATGTTATCTAGATCTGGATCATGTTTTTTTGGAGTTAATGGTGCGAAAATGTTCTCAAATCTTGGATTTAAGTATTCTTTGTTTGTTCTCCAGTAGTGTCGGGGTGAATGTATCAATTATTCTTTCATGAACAATCATTATTATTCATTATCACGCACACACTTGTTTTTCTGTTGTCACTATTGTCACCACCTTTTTCTTTTGGTCATGTTGTTCTTTTTATTCATAGAATGCATGTGTTGGAGCTGATAGGATTCATGTAGTCTTCACCTTGTACCTCGTACTTTCAGGTGAAATGTCTACAAAGAAACGTTATTTATTTCAATGCATTTAAAATCATCAAATATGACTGTTAGAAATTAATTTGAAAAACGAAAAAACAGATTAAGGAACAGTGTCACAGTCTGTCTAGAAAAGGTGTTGTCATGAACCGGTGTCTCCTTGAAATGGTGTATCCTTGTTTGTATTGGAGCGGTGAGACAAATATGATGGGACATTTTTATAGATATCCATAACTGGTAGAACAAATGTGGTGTTTGATCATAGCGTCTGGTAACGGTGTCTGTATGGTCACGTTATCTGGATGGTCACGATGTCTGGATAGTCATGATGTCTGGGTCACAGTGTTTGGGTCATGGTTTCTGGGTCACGGTGTCTCGATCACGGTGTCTATGTCACTATGTCTAGGTCACGGTGTCTAGGTCATGATCTCTCAGACATAGCGAGATATTTGTATACACACTTAAACAGTGGTATTCATAGAATGGATTGGAATTTATAATTTATTAAGGAAATCCATTATTACACAGACTCAAAATAGTTTACAATAATTCAACCTAGCACTGAAGATCTAGGATGGGTTTATTTAAAGAATAAAAATGATAATCATCTGTGCGCATGATTTTAGATAGAGTAAATAGGATTGTCAAGATTTGCAGAATGTATAGGATTTGTGAACATTAAAACATGATTAACACATTAGGAGTCCAACAATAACCCCCCTTTTGATGATCACAAATCATGTGATTGAGATAATTATTCTTAGGTAACGTGTCTATTCTTTAATGTTCATATAGAATACATATTTATCCTCCTTTGGGGATTATTAAAAAAAGTACTAAAGTAAATAAAAGAATAAATAATGGGAGTTCAGAATGAATTAGATAAAAATTGTTATTTAAAATTGTAAGTAACAAGAAATACAATAAACATCCCTATAAAAATATAGTAGTCATTATTCGTTAGAACTTGCTTCTCTTCTCTTTTCCCTTTGAAGTAGTCTCAAAAGAAGAAGCCAGAGGAGCAGAGGTAGAAGTGGAAGAAGGGAGTGAACTAGTGGATAGAGATGGTAAAGGGAGTCCTTCAAAAATAGAAGGAGCCAAGGTAGGTGCAGTGGAAGACCATGGAAAATATTGATCAATGATAACATGTTGGATCTGACTCATAGCCTAAGAGACAAACATAGATCTAGAGGCAAGGGAAAGGGATGATAAGGTAGAAAAATCAGATCTCAGGGGTGCCGTTGTAGGAGTGAAAATTGCAGTACTCTGGACATGAAGATATGGCCTCAAAATCTTGATGAAGTCAGCAATGATCTCTACATTATAATTCATGGATTTCTCGAAGTCGTAATTCTTCTCCATAAACTTATACAACGAAGAAGTGAAATCTGTGAGCTTTTGGACTTGATTTTTGAAAACATGAGTAACAGGAGGGATTCTAAAATTCTCCACTAGGTACTTGAAATTTTTGGTCATGTCATTGTAAGAGAAGATTCAATTGAAGTAGAAATCCACTTTCTTAGTAATTTCCTGCTGATCATCATTAGAAATCTTGTAATGAATTCTCACCAAATCATGAACTATGTCACTGTTCATGAAAACATCAGATAGAAATTCCTTATCAACGCCACTGAGCACAGATTGAAGTTTTTATTTAACAACTGTTCTGAATAAATCACTATCTAAAGATGGTTGAGATGATTATACAGAGGTACAAGAAGTAGTAATAGCTGATGTAATGGATTTCAGTTGATTCAGAACTTTCTAGAGACATCCCTTATACTCATCAGTCAACTTGTTATGACTAATAAGAAGTTCACACATATCCTGAACAATATGCTTGTTTCTTTCAGCTAACTTGTCAGCTAAGGAAGTAATATTATGTGGGATTAAGGAGGAAACATACTATGGAATATGACTAACGACATCCTCAACAGGGTAAGAAATCATTTTTGGTCTTGAGTTTATAACTCTCTATATATCTTCAACCATACCTCTGAGAGTTTTTACTTCATCACTAAGCTGTTTTTCTCAACTCTATCTTCTTGAATATCATGAAGCGTTTTGGGTTGAATCTTCCATATGATCTTTTCCAACAACAAAGAAGCATCTCTTTCACTCAAATTGGTAACAGGTGTCAATTGGGTATTTATGAGTTTTTCAACTCCAGCAAATAGGGTATCGACAAATGCTTTCAGATCATCTTTATTCACCAATTTTAGAGGTTCTTGTGAAGGTTCAGGAATTGAAGCTGAGATAGGTTCATGATCTTTGGAAGAGATCACTTCAGGTGGAGATGCTAGTGCCAATTGAAACATAGTAGAATGATCAATAACTTTTACAGATACTTCCTATGAACCGTTAACATCAAAATAACTAAGGAATTTATACCATGTATCCACAGAGCATGGTTCAATGGGATTAGGTACTTCACCAAATTCTAGATTCAAGTGATGCTCCCACTCAACAGGTGCATCTTTCTCAGGACTGGGAGATTTAGATCCTTGATCTGTTTCCAAGATTTCATTGCTGATATCCTCACCTATTTCATTTCTAGCCAACTGAAAGTCTTTCGACATTCTCTCTTCAGCAGAAGGAATAATTTTGGAAATAGCTTTTTCCTCTGGGTGTTCCTCAAGATCAGTCTTGCACTACATAAATATCTTCTTCTATATTCTCTTCTATAAAATCTTGTTTGTTTACCTTATGAACATATTCTTCTTTAGTAGTAGGTTATTCTTCTAAATTAGCAACATCTTCAAGAACATGTATTTCTTTCTCAATTAAAACATGAGAAGCAGATTTATTTTCTTCCTCAACCAGAACAATTTCTCATGTAGAAGAAAAAGCCACTTCTCCTTTTTTCTCATCAGAATACTCAACAATCTCATCTGGTTCCAAACTAGTTTCATAAATATCCTTAGGTCTTGAATAGTGTTTCACTGGATAAAACTTTTCATAAACCTTGTCATTATCATCCAACTAGGCTTTTCTCCAGGGATTCTAACATATTTTCATTCTCTTTATTGTAAATCTTGAGAGAAAGAACTCATAGTCCTTAATAGATTCTTTATCTAGTCCAACCAACCCTTTTGCATGATGCATAGCTGAGATAATCCTCGAATAGAACAGGGAGGTTGACTTGGAGGTTGTTTTGATCAAATCCCACATATGTTGTATTACATAATTTCATAGGTTGATCTTATGTCCATTTTTTATCAGATGTATCAAAAATGAATCTTGATATGTGAGTGTAGAAAATTCACCATTTCTGGGGCTAATTAGATTCTGAACAAACTTAAACAGAAGCTTGGTTTCACTATCCAACTCAGCAGCAATGGGTCTTCACTTTGTTTTATTCCCAGCTAAGCTTTCCATTGCTTCTTCCAAAAATAATATCTCACTTAGAGGTAGAGGACCTCTTTGGAAGCCTTCAAAAATACCCTCATGAGGTATCCTAAGGCATTCATCCTATAACCTCAATGAAAACATGTATATCTGGCCATTGATCTAGCATCTCAAAACATAGCCATATTATGAATCAAAAAAGAATTTAACATACTGATAAAACTATGCAACTAATTTTGGATAAATAGGTCTATCCTCCTATGTGAACCAATCCATCCATCCTTTCTCCTTTATCACTTTTAATAACAAATACGTACTTTTCAGAATCCACTTAGGTCATATCTCCTTTTTGGGTACCATTATTCTATCTACCATATTCGAATTCAAAGGACCTTTAGGTGATAACTTCGGCTCTATTTTCGACTTCTTTTTTGAACTATGCTTCTCAAGAGTTGATGACGATGGGTCTTTCATCATAGGCAATCAATGATGGTTCGAGAGAGAGAGAGATAGAGAGATAAAACTGAAGGGTTGAGAGATAGGTTACATTTGAGAGAATATATCTCAAGTTAAGAAAGAGTGAAACTTCTTTAGTTTTTATCATATAGGGATATCAACCGTCACAAAAAAAAATAAAAGAATGGGAAAGTGAAAGAACACAATAATTAATTATCTCAATATGGGTAATAATGTATAAATAAAACAATAAAGCGTCTTTATGGTGAGACCGTAATCAACATTCACGTTGATAGCGTAAACATGAAACATTAAGCTGAAAAATTGTATATTTACTATTTAATATTTATCATTCCAAATTCAGGTATGATGTAATCTATTATTTTATAATTTAATGGTTTTTTGAGTATATCAACATCTGATATTCAGTTCCAATTAATCCCAAAGTGATGTCATCTTTTTTATAATGACCTCTCAAAAATTGAAGTCATACATCAATATGTTTTGTCATAGAGTATGAAATAGGATTTTTTGAGATTCTAATAGCACTTGTATTGTCAAAATCTATAGGTACATGTCTGAATTGGTATCCATAATCTATTAATGTCTGGTTCAACCACAAAATATTTCCACAACAACTACCAGAAGCAATGTATTCTGCTACTGCAAAATATAATGAAACAAAGTTTTTTTACTACACCCTGATACTAGTGACTTCCCTAAAAAGTGACATCTTCCATAGGTTCTTTTTCTATCTAACTTACAACCATCGATGCCAGCATCAGAATAACTCACTAACTCAAATTATTGTCCTCTGGGATAAAACATTTCTAGATTGGGCATATGGTTGAGGTATTTGAAGAACCTTTTAATATCATTTAAATTAGATTCCTTAGGATTTCTTGAAAACTATCACACATACACACACTAAACATTATTTCAGGTTGGCTATAATTTAAGTAGAGTAAGATTCCAATCATTCCTCAGTAAGTGGTTTGATCAACATATTTTCCATTTTCATCCAGATCCAACTTACAAGTAGTACTCATTGTACTGTCATTACATTTACTTCTATCCAATCAAAAAACATCTTTGAAGATCTCAAGTATATTTTATTTGATTCAAAATCATACCATTATTATTTTTAATGATTCGAAATCCAAGAATGAATTTGAATTCACCCATTAAACTCATTTCATTTTCATTTTTTATCATTTTAAAAAATTCAAAAAAAAATAATTTTTTGAAGATCCAAAGATAATTTCATCTACATAAATTTGAACTACTGAAACATCATTGGAAGTTAGTTTTTTAAAAATAGTAGGATCATATATGTCTTTTATAAAACCTTTAGAAGTAAGAAAAGTACCCAGTCTATCATGCCAAGCTCTTGGATCTTATTTTAAACCATATTAAGCATTCGATAATTTAAAAATATGGTTTTGAAATTGAGGATTTCTAAAACCAGGGGTTGGTTAAAAAATACATCCTCATCTATATAACCATTTAGAAATTCAGTCTTAACATCCATTTGATATAGTTTGAAATTTAGATGTGCAGTATAAGCTAGAATAATTCAGATGGCCTGAAGTCTAGCTACTAGTGCAAAGGTCTCTTCATAGTCAATTCCATCTTCTTGATTATAGCCTTTTAAACCCAATCTAGACTTGTTTATATCTATATTATTAGCTTCATCTACCTTATTTCTAAACAACCATTTATTGCCTATGGTGAATGTGTCTTTGGGTTTTTCAACATGTTTCCAAATATTGTTCCTTTAAAAATGATTAAGATCTTCTGGAATAGACATCTCCCAAAATTCAGCATTGATATCATCATTAATATCTTTAGGTTCAAGTTGTGACATGAATACTTGATGTTAAACCAGATTTCTAAGAGAATCTCTAGTTTGAGTTTCTTTATCTATGTATCCTACTACAACATCTAAAGGATGGTTATTAAGAGTTCTAACAGTTCTAGAAAAAGAAGAACCGGTGATTTCAGGTTCTTCAATATGGTCAGGTTAATTGTGACCTGAATCTAAAGAATTTCTAGAACTGAATTCTTTCATAGATTCCACTATAGGATGGTTAGAGGATTTTCAATTAATGTCAAGATAATCCTTCAGGTTCTATAGAGTGGTCTTAGGCTCATGTGGATCTGTTTCATAAAATTTTACATGGATAGATTCTTCCACACATATAGTTCTTTCATTAAACACTCTATAGGAATTGCTAGAGATTGAATATCCTAAAAATATTATTTCATCACTCTTGGATGCAAATTTGTCAATATTTTCATTAGTATTAAGGATATAGACTTCTAAACCAAAAACATTGAAGTAGCTAACTCTTGGTTTTCTATTGTTTCATAACTCATATGGAGTTCTTTTAAGAATAGGTCTAATCAACAATCTATTGATAATATAGCATGATGTATTAATAGCTTCAGCCCAAAAATAAATAGGTAATTCGTATTCACTAAGAATGGTTCTAGAAATCTCTTGCAAGATTTTAGTTTTTTCTTTCTACGACTCCATTCTCTTGAGTTGTTCTAGGGGATGTGAAATTATGACTATAACCATTTTATGAGAAAAGGGATTCAAACCCTTGATTTTCAAACTCATGGGCATGATCACTTCATAAGGATTTAATTCTATGTCCATTAATATTTTCTATAGTTTTTACATATTTGGGAAAATGAGAGTAGGCTTCACTTTTGGGATCCAAAAAGAATGTCAAAGTACATCTAGAAAAGTCATCTACAAAAACATAAACATAGTGTTTCGCATTTATACTAGAATCTCTAGATGGTACAAATGAATCCATGTGATCCAAATACATAGGTTGAGAATTCGACACTTCATTCATTGGTTTAAAGGAAATTTTATGTCTCTTTCCTTTTTGAAATGGATTACACACTTTATCATTTTGAAACTGAATATTGGGTATGTCTTTGAGTAATCTTTTTCTAGTTAACATTCTAATGGAGTGAATGTTACAGTGTCCTAGTGTCCTAATACAAATCCATGATTCATTGTGAAATACACTTAAACGTGAATCATTTTGAGAATGTAATAATTCTATGTTAATAGAGTAAACATTTTCATTTTTTAATGCAGAAAACACTAATTCATTTTTAGAATTAAAAACATTGAAAGAATTATTTTCAAATTTTACATGAAATCCATCATCACATAGTTGTGAAATACTAAGTGGATTATATTTTAATCCATAAACAATATGAAATTTGGAAATTAAAAGTGAGTTAGAGTTACCGATTTGTACAAGGACAATAATATTTCCTTTGGCATTGTAACCAAAGGTGACATATCCAACATCAATTTGAATTAAATTCATGAATAATGAATAGTAACTTGACATGTGTCTCGAACACCCAATGTCCAAGTACCATAATATTTTATAGGAAAACTTTACAAAACTTTCCTAAAAATGGTCAAATAAAACAGATTTTTGGTAGCCATATGTTTTTTGGTTCTGTAATATTAGTGACTAGTGCCTTAGGAACCCATATCTACCTAATAGGTTTCCTATAAGCATTATGTAATGTAATTGAAAAATAAACTCTATTTAGTTGAGAAAAGATTGAAACATTAGAGAGTGTATCGTAACTTATACTAGATGAATGTTTTCCAGAACTAGGAGTAAATTTGTATGTCCTAGACTTAGATACAAAATTAGTTCTTCCAAAATTTCTTTTACCAGGATGATATCCAATACCAGTAGTATATTTAAGATCAATCTATTAACCTATAATATGTACCATGGTATATTTATCATTTTTAAACCTTTCAAGATCCTTTTTAAATTTCTCAATAGATAGATTTATTTCATTGTTTTCTTTTAGTAATTGAGAATTTCTCTCCCTTTCTACACTAAGTTCAATTTTAATAGATGAGGTAAGAGCATGATGTTTCTTTAAAGTTGAGTATTTATCATTTAGTTCATTGCATGTCTCTTCAAGCATATTACAGTACTCAAATATTTCTTCATTAGACATATTTTCATAGTCACTCTCATCTCTAGAATAATAGTTATTGTGTTCAGGAGATTCCATTGTTACCTCAAATGTGTTTTTCATAAAACACATATTGTCTTTGTTAGCCTATTCATCATGTGAAGATTCTAAGTCACTTGAACTGTCCCCAGAAGCACTCTATGTTGATTTCATTACTATTTTATACTTTCTCTCTTTGTCCTCTTATTTCTTTTTGTACTTGATCTTCGTACAGTCAGCCATGATATGTCCCTTTCACTTATATTCACAACAGATAATCTCATCTGACTTGTAACTTCTTTTCCAATATTTCTTCCAACTTTCATTTTGATCATATCTTCTCTTAAAGTTAGTATTTCTGAAGAAGTTCTTCTGCTTGTAAAATCTCTTAAACCTTATGGATAATTGATCCATCTCCTCATCACTATCAGGTGATGATTTTTCACTACTGGAATATTTGACCGAAACTTCTAATTTCCCTTTCTCTTTGTTCTTAGAGGTGGCTATCTTGAATGCAACTGATTTTTTGGGTTCATCCTCCTCTTCCTTGTTGACTTTCAAATCTTCTTTATACATCATCTGTTTTCCAATGAGTTCTTTTACAGGTAGCTGGTCGATGTCACATGACTCTCTAAAAGTGATAGAGGTTCCTCTCCATATGTCAGGTAGACTTCTTGGAATCCTCACGGTTTGTCCTTTAGCAGTGACTTCTCTTCCAAGAGAAATCATTTTGTTGAAAATTTTGTTTAACCTAAGATAAATATCAGAAATTTTCTCATAAGGTTTCATTTTAAATTTATCATATTTAATAGTATAAGTATTAAGTCTAATTTATTTCACACTCGATGTTCCTTCATGTGAAACAGACACAGTATCCCAAGTTTCATGGGCGGTTTTACATGCGTATATTCTATTAAATTCCTCATCTCTTAAAGGGAAATATATAGAATTCATAGAATTGCAATTATTATTGTAGGCAGTCTTGGTTGGATCATCCCATGTGATTCTATCAGTAGAAAGAATCTTATATTCATCTATAATTGAAGACCAGATTTCAAAACTCATAATTTCTAAATTCATTTTCATTTTAATTTTCCATTGACCATAATTGGTTCCATTAAATAATGGTGGAAGGTTTATTGAAAAACATTCTAATATATTATCCATAATAAGGAAATACTTTGAAAGAGCTATAAATTTTGAATTAAATGAAATTTATAGATCTTTAATGTACCACTAAAATCACAGATCAATATTGTCAAAAACATAGTCTTAATAAACAATCATTTGATACAAAATATTGTTTAGAGTAGAGTACTTGAGGGGGGTGAATTTAGTATCTATAAAAATTTATGTTTAAAAATTATTCTTAAAAAGGATCCCCATTAAATTTAAATACAAACCAGATAATCAAGGTAAAGCGGTTATTAAAGTTTGACTGTTTGAATAACTTCTCTGGAGATTAATTAATTATCAGTAATCTTAATATTATTTATCAACATTACTTTTCAAATTATTCTAATAAGGTAAAACATTAATAAATTCATTCCAATATTATCTATCAATGTAAATTTAGTGATTTCTGACTTATACAGTAAAATAGAGAAAACTAAATTAAATAGAAAATCGGATATAAAACAAGTGGTTCAGTCTCAAGAGGAGACCTAATCCACTCCACTTGGTGATCACCTACCACCAAGAAGTTTATATAAATAAACATGATCCACACCCTGGATCAGGGTTAACAACAGTACACAAGACTGTCTAGATTACACGACCTCTTCCACAGTTCATCGTGGGTATGAACTTTGTCAGTTCACACAGGGACCTCTTCCACACTTACCAGTGGGAATACACAAGTGTAAAAAGATGTATGAGAAATCATATCTTATATTCTTTAGTTTAAAAGAGGATACATTGCATGTTTTTATACAGACACACACACACTACTCGAATAAAAAAAATAATACATGACAGAGAAAAAATGATGAGATAAGGTTAGATGTGATCTGAGTTTTAGTCTATGGAGATCTAGAATTCTAGGATGAAGCATATGCAAAAATCCAATCCTCTTATGGAGAACAGAATATCACAAGTCAGCTTGATCTGTCTTGTGTTCTTCATGGAGTTGATGGTTCAAAAAATTTATCAACTCTCGGATTCGAGTATGCTTCGTGTGTTCTTTAGTAGTGTCTGGTTTCATGTATCTGTTCTTTTTTAATGAATTCTTGTGCTTCGTCATTATCATGCACACACTTGTTTTTATGTTGTCATTATTGTCACCAACTTTTTCTTCTAGCCTCATTGTTATTTTTATTCTGATAATGAATGTCTTAGAGCCAACATGATGCATGTATTCTGCACCTCATACCTCATACTATCAGGTGACATGTCTACAAAGAAACATTAATTATGTTATTGCATTTTTATGCTTCAAATATAACCATTATAAATTAAATTGAAAAATGACAAAATAGATTAAGGAAAGGTGTCAAAGTCGGTCTGGAAAAGGTGTATTCATGAAGAGGTGTCTCGTTGAAACAATGTCTACTTATTTGTCTTTGAGTAGTGAGACAACTATGATGGGACAGTTGTATAGAGATCAGGGACCGGTAGCACAGATGTAGTGTTTGATCATAGTGTCTAGTCACGGTGTCTGTATGGTCACAATGTCTAGATGGTCACGGTGTCTGGATGGTCAAGGTGTCTGGGTCACGATGTCTGGGTCAAGGTGTCTGGGTCTCGGTGTCTGGGTAATGGTGTCTTGGTCACGATGTCTGGGTCATGTCGTCTAGGCCACGGTGTCTGGGTCACAATGTGTGTGTCACAGTGTTTGGGTCACAGTGTTTGGGTCACGGTTTCTTAGACATAGCCAGATATCTGTATACATACATCAACAGTGATATTCATGGAATAGATTGTACATAATAATTTATTAAGAAAATGTATTATTACATGGGCTCAAAATAGTTTACAATCATTAAACATAGCACTGAAGATATTGGATAGGTTTATTTAAATCATAACGAAACTAATCATCAATACATGTGATTTTAGATAGATTAAACAGGATTAGCAAGCTTTACAGAATGTATAGGATTTGTGATCATTAAAACATGATTAAATTATGAGGAGTCCAACACCAAGGATCATGCTTTAAACATTCCTCCCCCTCTACATCCAGATCACTTCAGAACATCCTGGCCTAATCGGTATCTATTTTACTCACAGCTCCTATAGAATATTCATCCTAACCACATGATGTTAAAGTGCATGGAATATTCATCCTAACTTCATGGAAATTTTCATAATTACATGACATTAAATTGTATGTAAAAATTCCCCCACCACATGACGTCAAACTATATATCTCTTCAAGAACTATGTATGGATTGATTCCTATTAACATAGGATATATAGTGATTCTTGGATTATACATCCTGGTCTAGCCACCACCTACATAAAATTTCCCATCTCCCTAAATATGAACCAAACATATGCAACAAATTGTGTCAAGAATTATGTATGCTTGATTCCCACCCATATGAGATATGTAGCAATGTCCAGAATTTTTTTCTTTGGGCCTAGCTAAAAAAGCATCCACCCATTGGGACACTTGTCATATGTTTCCTTTAAGAGTATGTGGTATGAAAAATTCCCTCTTAGGACCTAATTTAAATCAGGTCATAGTGGACACACCGTACACTTACCATTGGATCCCTTTCAATTCATCCTTGTAACATGAAAATAAACAATGATACCACCATCCTAGCTATACGATGTAAAAATACATGGAACCATATTGATTCCCTCATCTAAGAGAACATTTCCCCTGACATCAGCATCCACAATGTCACATCCAAAAATAGTCGTTCCTAGTGTATGGGATACACCTACATGGTAAATTTTTGGACACATCAAATAATTCTTCAACCATGTTCCTATGAGTGAGATAATATGAACAATAAAATGTTCTAACCATAAGATGATAAAATTCATGTTAAAGTCTCTTCCCTATGTGTGGGTTAGACTTTCATATGAAAATACATGAGCATCTATGTAAGGGAAATGATTGTGTACCTTTCTTGGAATGTTGTGACTTCAAATTCCCATTTCATACTCAGGAACCCTCTATTCATAGATGAAAATCTATGTCTAGAAAGGTCAAAATCCCTATAACCTTCTCCGGTAATCAATGATTCAGCGTCAGTGCCCTGGGCACATCTCTGTTTGACTATGCACAATATGGCTTAGTGGCTTTGCATAGGTTTCCCACTAAAAATGCCTTTTAACCAGAGGAAAATTAATCCTTAGTAGATGATCTTCCTACATATGTACCCTTAAGGTGTTTGCGTCCCATATCACTCCGTGGATTCAATAATCCCCCACCTTATAGTTTACAACCTTTCTTCCCCTTCATTCTAAAATTTGATATGACATTCCATTTTAGATTACCATAAAAGAAATGAATCTTTTACCCCTTTTATCAAATAAGAGTGGTAAATCCTGAGCATCCTGGTAGTAAGACATCGAACTAGACCACTAATTCCCTAATTGTGTGAAAATAAACTACACTGTGCTTCAACCCTTCTTTATACAAGTATAATTTTTAATAGAGTAGTTTCCTATCCAAATATGATACATATTCCCACGTAATTTGTGAAGATAACTCATGAGACACACACATTGGTCCTTAAAAATTAACAAAAAATTGAATCTCATATAAAATCATATGTCCGTTAGAGAAGGGGGCCAGTGTTCTAAGGACACCTTTGTTTGGTTGTACACAATATACCCTGATGGCTCGGCATAATTTTCACACAAAAAAGACATGTCAACCAAAGGTAAATTTATTATCAGGATAGGCTTTTCCAACCTCTATATCACCCATGGATTCTGTTCCCTATATCATGTCTCATATACAGAGATCAAAACCCAAGGTAAAAACGCATCATTCATGTCTGAATGTTGTTTGAACATTCTCAGCCGATAAACCCCATTGAGGTCATCAGCTAAAAAATATTTGTCAAAGTTTTTCATCCTAAAATGTCGATAATGTTAGTATAGTTTTCAAGAATATAAACATCCCATGGAAAGAGACATAATAATCACTAGGTAGAAAACCTCAATGGGAATCCTGGAAAAAAGATGAGTTCTATCTTTCTATACCTACACATTATATGGTTTATCAAAAATATTGAGAAATCAGAAAATCAAAGAGACACAAAGGTTGTCAGTTTGAAAACCCATGAAGGGAGTCATATGAAAAATTAATTTTCATACCCACCATGTTCACATCAAATGGTATATATGAAAAAATTTGGGTAATAATAGAAAAGACACAAAATTAGTAGCATTTTATATATGACCCTGGAAATAGTCAAACAACACTCACTGACTCACTCATATCAGGAAACAAATTTGGGAATTGTATGATCACATTAATTTGTTTATCTTCATCCATGATTAAAATTAATATTCAATCGCTATTTCCATTTAGAATGTTTTCAAATATAATTGATCGGTAATGTAGGGTAAGATAAATAGACAAGAAGTGGAGAGAAAGAAATTTTCAATTCCATTTAATGAATGATGGAGGATAATACACAGCTTGGATCCTCTCAATATGAGTGGAACATCGAATATATAAGAATTTATTAGTAGATTCACTAAGCTATATTATTTCCTAGTTCGAGTTCTGTATGGAATACAATGTTCTGATAATGATGCAGTCTTTGTAGATGCACCATCCCACAACTTCGGCACATTCTCCGCCAAATCAAATCCAGCATTTTCCTCCTCCTCCACCAACCATAGCCCTTTATTGACCATTGCCTTAGTGCATGTCATGTATTACTTAATTTGGGATAGTTCCTGATTCATCCATTCCATTTCAAGAGGAAGATGCTCCGATGATGTCCTCTAGTGTGTCATTTTACTATGTTTCTTTACGAATGTCCCAACATGTTCTACAGTTTCATAAAGAATGATATTCCTGGCATTAGAAATATGAGTTATAGACTCCATATCATAAATGTGTTAATGGAGATCCCAAGTTATTTCCCTAACAGCAACCACCTACATCAATATATCATAAATACCATAATAATTGAAACCCAATTCCGAAGAACTAAAAACATGAAGCGTAATTTGGGTAGCTTCACCGACATGTTTGCATGAGGGGTTTGTAAAATCAACTTTCAAATTTCCCTCCACACTTTTTTCTACAACTAGGAAAAAGGTTGACCAGGCCCTCCTGGCCTTCTTCGTAATCAAATTCATAAGGAATAATGTATTCAAGAATGAACTCCACTAGTGGGGGTCCTGATTCAATAATTACGGTGTGACCCGACCCCTCAATAATCGATTCTACTTTATTATCAATAGAACATTGGATAAAAGAATCAACCGCAACCATGAGTTCTTGTGGTTGTGATCCTGAAATATAAAAATTGAAAAAAGTTGTAATATAAATCTAGAAATTTAAAGAGGACATTAATGGAGGTGTACAATTGACATCCACTTTTCATAATGTCAATTTCCTTGGCCTTAATTATGTCATTACCACCTGAAAAAGGGGGTGATGTATCCTAAACCTATGACTAAACCTCAAGGTCATCCAAATAAACTTGTGGCTCAGGGTCTTTCTCAATCGGGTTGGTGGATTCTATAAGATCACTTACAGAAATTGTACCCATAGGAATAAGCATTATGGAACTTGAAAAGATAACAAGTTTGAATCCTCCCTGAGCTTGAAATTCCACCTACTCTATGGTTGTATCAACTAGTTGAGTGGAATCAGAAAACTCAATAGGGACATTGACTCTTGATGATTCTCCCTCTATGAGAGAAGAAGTCATTCGGTTTGGAAAGGTTGGTCTCTCGGGGCTCAGAATCTCCCTTGTGTTCTTTTGATGATTAGGGTTCCAAATATAGCTTAGTTGTGGCCATTAATGTTTCTCCATTAATCTCTATGAGGGAAGTATCAACACACCAAGTTAATTTTTCCACTTTTGAGGACTCCCTCATTAATGAGATGGGGGGACATTTGATCTTGAATAAATTCCCTCCAAGGGCTCGGGACACCCTCAATAGCCTCGATTATCCCAGCTACACTAACTTTTTTAGACGTATCAACCAGTGGTATCTCATGCACCTCAAAAGGAGTAAGAGACACATATGTCTGAAAAATTGACACAAGGATACTTATTAGACCTATATCAAAATATGTGTATGGTATTTGGTCAACTAATGGAGACACTTAGTATGAAAAAAAAACTAAAAAGATACAAAAGTTTCCAATAATAACTATTTTTATACATAATGATAGATGTGATTGAGTCTATGTTTCGTTATATGACTCAAGAATGACCCTCTATTAGAAGCAATAGGTAGGACCTAAGGTGTAAATAATTTGATAGGCTCTACAAGGACTTCCTCCATATGCTCTATGGCTCTCGGAGAACCCTCTACAATGACTTCCGTGTCAAAAGAAACATGTTCCCCAAATATATGAATGTATACCAGAGAAATACTTGTCTCCCAAGCTTCCTCATTCCACTATGAGAATAAGGAATATGGTTTTAGGAACCTAACATCAAGGAAAATTAGGTTTGAGGTCATGAAATATAACTACCCATCGGTTGGTATCATTTGGCTCTTGGATTATTTCCTACCATGCTACTCGATCAGAATAATAAGGTATGTCATTGGAAGAATGGAGGTAGGTATGCATCTCTCCCAGGTATATGGCTATGTTATGTAGATATTCATGAGAAGAAATCCAACAAGAATAAATGGATTCTTCAAATCACAAAATATTAAAGGGATATTCTTGAATAATCTATCAATTATCTTCTTCATAATCACTTGACCATAAGGTATCCTGGACCTTTAAAAACTCTAAGAATGTATCCATAAGGTGGATGGGTAATGCTGGAGGATCTTCTGTAAGAAGTTAGCTAGGCTCTATTAACCGTAATTGATTACTAAGTGCCTCTACTACTCTAAAATCCCCAGCGGATAGAATCTTGAAAGGTTATGGTTATAAGTGATGAATATCCCCTACTCCAGTTACAGTATATGGATAAAAAATATTGTCACCCCCTGAGGAAATCTAACCTCACTATGAAAACTACTAGATAAGAATATTTACAACGATTCTATTGAGAATGAATCAAGGTTTTGAGATCCTGAAGTTATAGATTTACCTTTCTATGGTCATCATCATATGAATTGTCCACAGGCTCTAAAACATAGACAACCTAGTAAGTGAAACCTATTTCTCCTAAAGTAATCTCTATAAAGAGTCATGGGACTGAGCATGGGAGGACTTATTGCCCATTAAATAATCTCATTGCTTCTATGAAATAAGAAAGGGGACATAATGATGGGTCAATTCTTGTCCTTCAATAGAGGCACCGAAAACATTTGCGGTCAAACCAATGGCTCTTAAAATGTTCCTTGGGGGTTCATAAACAATATATTTTCTATGATTTTTCCACGTTCCAGAATGCCCAAGGGATTTGATTCCCTTTACCCTCGAAATCATTAAAGGCTTCGACAATAGAAACCAGCTTTTCCAGGTGACCATCTGAATATGACTGAATACAAATATCGACACACCATTTTGTGAGAGAATGCTAGAAGACCACAGAATTAGGAAGATTAATCCCACATTTGGTGTCTTCTTGGGTAAGCATTATCCAAAGTTAATAAGTTATCATAACGTTTTTATCCTAGTGTGCACAGTTAAGAGTGTTAGATCACAACATCTAGACACAGTTGAATTGAAAGTTGAATATACAAGTAAAAAATCCATTATAAATAATTTCCCTATCAATTTGAGTAATTAAGAAACCCTTCCACAAGGAAAAATGGTATCCTTGCTTAACGAAGTCCTCTAATTCATCATTCACTAAAATAATAGTGGGGGAGTGTAAGGATTATATGTAAAGTGGTCATCAATTTCCACTCACCCATCTCATCCTTCTCATCCCATTCAATTATACCTCTCAGATGATTTGATGGTAAAACTAGATATTAACACCTGCAATCATCTGAGGATTGATAAATGGGTAGCCTTCTATATAAGTTCCCATCTAACCATAGTGGATTTGGAAAGGACCGACCAACCGATTTGGTGGTTTCCTCTCTCTGATCTAACCAAAAATTTGTATATTTTTTTTAATATTAAAATTTTCAGGATGATGCATCTACCGGTGGAAATTTGAGATGAAATGATGAAGGCTGTGATTCTGACTCCGGTACTGGCATCAAATAGCGGTAAAATCCAACCTCTTAGAAACCTTGCTAGAGAGGCTGATAATCAAAATAACTGGTCATCACTAGAGACAATATTCCATCCCCATTTATTGATTTTACCCTCTTCCAAAATAAGATAGTAGGAACCTATTTACCTTCGAGTTTAAATGGTTGGGTAGGTCCTTGGTCTCGATGCATGATGTTGTTGACTTCTTCATGTGGAAATGATATTAATCTAGTCGAAAAATGAAATTCATTTCTTCAGATAAGGGTCAGTATTATTTTAATGAGATTTTAACATGTTGAAATGTTTCATAGAAAGAGGAGGAATCTTTTCCTCTTTATCCCATTTAGAAGGAGGTGGTTGAAATTCATCATAAATATCTCTGACAATGGGAACCCCCAATATCATCCAGACATCCTATAGGCTAATACCAACCTTGCTGTGAACCAAATGAAATGTATTGGTGTCCAGGATCCCCCTACTAAGAAGGTTTAGGAAGAGAGAATGGATTTGATGAGTTTATGTTTGGGATACCTAAACTGATTCATATAGCCCCTCAGACTATAACTCTATTTTCAATTACTCACAGTTTTGGTGAACCCAGAAAGGTCACCCCCTATCCAAATTATATGAACCTCCAAGACGAAGGTCCCATTACGACAACAATCCATGTTGTTCATTCATTTTAGCCTTTAGTGTGATCCAACAGTAGAAATGAACCATGTCATTTGGGACCCACATAGTTCCCTCTAGTGAATGAGGGGTATAATTCAACAGAGACTTGGCAGTGTAGCTTCTATGTATGAATCATAACATCACTGAAATAAGGGCCTAAGGAATGTTTGTATTTTCAACTATCTAGGATGTGGTCTAGTTGGACAGACGTGGTGCTAGAATCACCGTGTTAGATGGTAGACTAAATCCATAAATCGGAAACCTTTCTCTAATTAGAAATCCTTTTTTGTGTATTCCAAGAAGCTCAGCTAAATAGTGGTTTAATAGGATGATAGGCATCCTATTATCGATAGATTTTATCATGGTCTTCATCTTTTCATCAGCAATCGAAAGGGTAGTAGCAACAGTAGAAGTGCCATATGAAGGGTCCATCCTAATTTGAATCAATAGTCCTTACAAAAAAGTTGTCCTAAAAAAATTAATAAATACAAAGCCATATGATCTAATTGCCTACAAATATTCCATCCACAAACCAACTGATTGAGGAAGATCATGACGTTATGGCATAAAAATAATTGGACAACCAATCAATATTTCATTCAATAGGTAAACCGTACACCAAACCCTACTATGAAGAATGATGAAAAATAAATTTTTTTATTAAGTCCTAGTTCGTAGATGTGAAGTTCCCATTCATGGGCGATGGCTTCTACAAATGATACAACTCACAGACACAAGTCAGTTGAGATAGATCCACAGAAGAATCAAATTCTACAAGAAACATAGTAATGAATAAATTTATTGTGCCCCTTATATGTATGTGTGGTCCCCTCCCATAGTTCTACCCACATACCACAAACTTATTCAAGTCAGGACCTATTTCTACATCAGAAATGTCTCTACTTCATTCTAATTAAAATCTATTCTGATAGGTGGAATTTTTTAGGTCTTGAAAACTCTAAAAAGGAAATTGAAGTAATCCCATTAATTTGGAAAAGGATGAAGTGAGTTTGTAATGTATAAATCATTCATAGATCGTTGATCCACATGTCCATCCGCTTCATGAGGCGTCTACAAACAATGTATTTTATAGGAATAAGATGATGATGATCCCATCCCACACAAATGAGCCTAAATCATCTGCAGGAAGGAGGAAGAGATATTCGTCCCAAAAATGATGCTCTCCCATGAACTAAAATGATTCACGAGTAAGGAGAATATGTCCTCTCCCTACGAAATAAATGATTTCATTCGTAGGACTGAGGTTGTGATTCTCACATCTGAAGACGATGACCTCATGCCCCCCTAGTAAGTCCTCTGTGATTCATGTATTTCCTATTGGATTTCACAACTGAGGCATTACAACCTCATCGGAGATGACTGACTAAGACGGTGTCCAATTCATCAGTTTCTCTATAAATTTAACCCATTGGAATTGAAGGGGAAAGGGATCTAAGGATCAAGGAATCGAAAAATTGAGAGAAAATATAGATAGAAAACTCCAAAAACATTATAATCCTTCAATGATTACCTGTATGTAAACCCCTCCAGATAGAATTAATGGGGATAAAATAAACCAATTGACACTCCGTGAACTCAACACAGTTCAAAGACATATTTCACACAAGGTAAATAATCAATGGAAGCTTCTTCCACTAGGAATACCACATAAAAAATCACTATATTTCTGGAACCCTAGATTAAGTAGAAAATCATTACATGGGTGTAATTCTGCCCCATGTAGAAAATAACTATGTGGGTGTAACCAAACCCCGTGTAGAAAATCACTATACTAGAGGAACTCAATCCCACATACCAACATGATACATGGATGGAATATATCCCCATGTACAAAAATTCAATGTGGAATAAACACGGGTCCACATACCTTAATGGTATGTAGAAAAACCTATTACTCATGAAGAAGTATGATAGGTGGATGGAACCCCATCCCGTGTAAGAATATTATATGCGGGGCTATATATATTACGGTTTCCCACTCTCTAGCTCTCATCAACCCTTTCATTCGTATCATCACCCTTATCCTCTCTATAATCCAATCTTATGACATCAGGATAAGGCCCCAATAAAAGCCACTGGACATGTACGATGAGACCATCATGTGAATCAACACATCCTTTTCAGTTCACATTCCCATGGTAACTTAGGGTTCCAACCTCAGGGTACCAACATTAGTCTCACAATTCAAGGGATTGAAAGGAACCACTGTCCCTTTACCTTGATGAGGTCTAATGGTTAAAATTACCTTATTTATCAGGACCAATCAGAAGACAATCCCACTAAGGTAAGCCCCTATAATTTCTTACAGGAGGTGGCACTCTCACTCCTCTTTTTCCTTTTCCCAGAAAAAATTTAGATAGATCGCTAAATATTACTATCCATTATATGAAAATAATAGAGGGGATAGAAATTTTCAACTCCCTCTTACTCCCTCCCTTTAGGATTCGGATCCATCTATCAGCAAATGAAGTTGGACATATGATCTTTAGATCCACTACCTTCTCTTGTTTCTCACATCGAGCATGACTCACGTCTTCTTAGAGGTTGGAAGCGATCATGAAATATGTATGGTCCAAAACCATGGGCCTCCTCCATATATGTAAGCCCCAACTTCAATATAAATAATGCTCTTTATACATATATTTATGCCCCAACATCAATCCAAATAATGTTGCTTCTCCATAGATGTATGCCCCAACTTATATTAAATGAATGGGGCTCCTAGAAGGTGTAATCCCCAATCACATCACCACAAATGGAAATATCCCATGCATAAACCCCTGATCATGAACCCTTTGATGGGACTCCTCTATGGTGTAATAACATATCAAACTAAACTACACGGTCTTTGATCCCCAACTAACTTGGATACTTAGGAAGCCTATCAGAGGTCCAAAACTGATGTTCAAATCCCTAAAAATGATATCTGGGACATATAATTAGTAGGTTCATATTCTCCCATAAGACCACATATCTCCTGGGTATCTCATATTGTATTGGAGCAAGTCCCACTCCATCCTTGGCCATTAACCCCTTAGAATGTATGTCCTTGTTGCATGAAGTTAAACTCCATGATCAAGTCCTTATCACATTACCTTAAAGGGTGATGTGTCCAATAACGAGACACTAAAATATGTGGGTTTTAATTACTCTCATGAGGGTATTTAGAAATCCCATATTATGGGATTGATCATGAAATCACAATAGCTTCCACCCCCTAGATGATGATAAAATCTTGAGTGCCCCATCATATGTCTTAAGACAAGTGTCATCCCAATGAATGACCAATGAATCCTTGATTTTTCTGTTAATGGGTAATATTGATAGTGATCCATGAATACATACATATCCCTATATCAATGAATAACAATAAATACATATAGATGATCCTAATCGCATGTGTATTCATGATTAGTCGTTTCTTATGGGTAATCTATAGACACATTCTTGAGAATGAACCAAGGATTTGTGAACAAATGAACATGACTTAAATCTATAAGAGGGTCCCAAAATAGAATATAGTTTCCCCCAAAAGGGTGTGCTGAGCCTAAGATTTCATCCTATTGATCAATGTGATCTCTTTAGTGTTGTTGGTCAAGTTTCCAAATGATAACTTGCCTTTGGAAAGTAGGTCCATTAATCATGGATATAAAAGTCTTTAGACATTTTTAGCTCCATCAATAAACCTGTTGGAGACCTTTGAAGAATTTATATCAGACCTCAGTGATTGAACATCATTTTACCACTTAAAATCAATTGTTTAGGCCAAATATTCACCTTTAGTTTTGACAAAATGTTATCACCGACATGAATGATTTAATTAGGGAACCTCTTTCCCAAGATAAAAAGGATATGTTGCCTAGTCCTCGTCTGTAAATATTCATTCTGGATACATAAAAATCTTTGATTGAAAGAATATTTTATCATTTTACTATAATTAATATGTCATATATATAATACAATTTAACTAAAATCATGAATAATGAATTCCATGTTATGTTTGAACTAATCACATTGCTTTTAGGTGGCAATAGTCCACACACACACAAACAAAGTTATCAAATTTTTAAAAAATGGAATGAATGAAGGTATGTGTTATATAATAATTCAAGAATCATAGATAAACATAAATATCATAAATATAATATAAAGACATCATGTAAATAATAATTCCCAACCATTAGAGGTGGTAAAGAAAGAACGAAGTACATCGTTTTCTAAGGCGATAGTCCACCTTACACACGAATGATTTGTTCATTGCCCTTTTGATGGAAGTGTGTATAGGTGTAGGTAGAGACCTTATAGTAAAAACATATAAGTATATTTATGATAATTATTTTATTATATAATCATGGAATAAGAATAGTTTATGGGGGTGGGAATGAATATTAAAGCAAAGAGCTTTTGGAAGGATGTTACCTCTCCTTTGGGTAACTCTTATTAGTTTGCATAAAAGGGCTTCCTTGGAATGATTAATGACCAAAGAAAAGCTTCTAGGAAGAATTCATGGAATATGGGAGGATATTTGGGAAGGTATTGGCTGAGAAATATGGATTCATTGTTGTGAAAAAGTGAGAGGTTTGAGTAACTTTCTATAGTGTAGGAGGACTAACATTCATATAATTTTAAAATGGTAAACACTATTGAGAGGCCCCTCTTACATCATGTGCCTCGTATAATTGTCAAAATTCGACTCAAGATGGTATTTGGTCAAACTATATCCATTCATTAGATTTATTACATATTTATATGTTATTTTTCAACATATGTTAATGTTTAACCACTAAGTAAATTCATTTTTACCTTAATCATTAGAATTAAATTTGATTAATTTAACTTATATTTTTATTAAAAACAATGCTAAACTTATTAGAAATTATAAATTATGATCATTCTAAATATGGAATCAATTTTTCAAAATTCCAATAAAATAATTAGTATAAATAAATTTAATATTAATCCCACAGACGAGATGAGAAAGATGGTTTTTAATGTAATTATATTCAAAAGTTTTAAATGTGTTTACATACATTTCCAATGTGAAATTGGTTCCCATGACCTAAATTGGATTAATTTATATATACTTGATTTATTTATAAATAAAAGAGGAATTAATATTTATTTTAACTATATAAATAAATTATATGAAAAAGATGTTTGGAATTGAGAATCAGTATTTTTCACTATTCATAACAAATCATTCTTCTAAAAAACACTAAATATTCTCCCATAATGAATTTTGATATCCTGATTTAGAAAATGCAGTTTATTTTTTAAAATAAAAAATATATAAAATTTTCAAAATTATATATTCAACTGGTTTTACATTAAAAGGTGGTAACATTACCTTTTAGAAAAATACACCTTTTTATTCATAAAATTAGATTTATTCTTATATTATGTCTATGAAACCTATTAGATAAGGGCCAAAAAATGATTTAATATATAATATATAAAATTTATTAAAAAATCCATAAATAGTTGTTTATTAATTTATTGTGATAAATGGTGTTCATATATAGAAAAATTGTTTTCTTACAAAATAAATTTCCTTATTTTAAAATAGTTTTTATATTCATTTAAAGGTAATTGAAAACCAAAGGAATCATTTTATATACATGTTTAAATAATATTTTCACAAATAGTAAATGTTATTTTTAATTTCCATTACAACATTTAGGTGGTAACTATAAGTGTATTTTAATTAAAAAAATAATAGTATTTTTTAGTTTGGTGAAAATCAGCCTTGCATGTAACACAAGCTATCGCATGGACTCGATATTATGTGTAACATTATAAAAACACAGTGTTGAATATTCCATAAGCTACTATATTTTTTTCTTATATCACAACATCGACTTGACATTTCATACAAATTTTGAATAACTTTGTGCATCCATATAACACGAGCCATAAACAGTGGTGCATGAAATAAAAAATATAAAGAAGCTTAAGTTAATTAAAAAATCAAGAAATGTTAGGGTGTTAAAATAATGATTTATTTAAAGCACCTCCATGGAATGGCATAATAATGTTTTATAATAAATTTAAATGAATCCCCATGTACATTAGAACAATTTAAATTCATAAAAGAATTATATTTGTTTCTTAACATTTTGAAATGACTCTAAATATATCAAAAGTACATGATGTGTTGAACATATCATTATTAAAGAAGTACATGACTGAACCAACACATGGACATACATATGATGAAATATAATTGGATCCTGGTATATCCTATGGTGAAAACACATATAGAATATTGATACTATAGGGAATGTTTTGAGGAATTGGATGAGTCGTCTCATAAAGGTACTTTGTATAAATCAGAAATTAGAGTAAGAAACGTGGGAACCAGAGGATGTCATGAAGAAGAACAAACCTCACCTATTTAGAAGTTAATATCCATAAACTTTTGAGGTATAATGTTTTGTAGGAGGGAATAATGTAACACCTAAATACTTTAATATATATTTATTTTAGAATAAATTTAATTTATTTGATAGCATGCGAATGATGTAACGTAGAGTTAAATGAAACATGATACTCTATTAAAATATTATTTAAACATTACCATTAAACCAAATAAATTAAATTCGTAGATATGGATAAGAAAAAATAAATTATAAATAAATTATATTTTACACAAATATATTTATTATCAATTTATTAAAAATACAAATAAAAATAATATGGAAGAAAAAATGATTTCTAAAAAAGAATTTTTAATGCAGTTCAATGACACTTTGTCCACATAATATATTTTTTTTAAAAAATATAATTTTTTTCATAAAATTAAATTAAATTTTTCAATCAGAATATCAAAATTTTATTGGGTTGAAATTTTGATATTTCTATGAAATGATTCATTTTTCATTGAATAGTGAAAAATAATTATTTTTAATTCAAAAAATCATTTTCATTTAAATTAATTATGATGTTAAATTATATTTTAAATTGGTTTTAGAAATATTTTAATTATATTATATATAAATTAATCCAATTTAGTTCATTTTAATTATTTTCATATTTAATTTTGATATAAATACTTTTTAAACTTCTAATCATTTTCTCTTTAAAAACCCACTATCTTGTCGCATTTGAAGGATTAATTTTAAATTATATTTTTACACTTCTATTAATTGAATTTTGAAAAAGGTATTTAATAATATATATAGTAATTAAATATATTTTCTATTAATGAAAAATTATATTTTTACCTATATAAAAATTAATAAATGTAGAAATTAATTATCGTGGTTATGGTAAAAAGGTGTTGAACGAGAGGTTAAACTAAACAGATAAGGGTTTAAATGACCTAAACTATTTTTTAAAATATATTTTATTCACATATTTAGACATTATAATGTATAATTATGTATAATACTATATTTTTTACCCTTTAAGAATGCAAAAAATATGGTTACACCTTTCTCTTTCTAAATATTACAAGTGTGTCAATCACCTCACTCATAAAAGGGAACCCACACTCCTCTGTTCTACACACCTTAAAAAACTTTTTTTTAGCCATGAAATATAAAAATTACTTCCCAAATTCCAAGCCCTCAATCGAAACCATTTTATTCTAGTCAGAAATCCCTTCTTGGAATACATTTGGTATAATCCTAAAGAGGTGGTCCGAGAAGAGGTAAAATTATTGAATATTCATTTATCATTTAATTCTTCTTCCAACAACATAAAAACTTATAAATATATTATTATTTAATAAAAAAATTATATAACGTATACTAATATGTTATTATGATATGTTTGTGACCTAAAAAAATCCTCCCTTCCATCAAATGGGTTACGAAATCATCACTCATGTGTACGATGGACTACCGCCTCATGAATCGTTGTAATTCATTTGTCCATTATAACCTATTAATGTTGGGTACGATGATGGATATATATATATATATATATATATATATATATATTATTTATAATATAATTACACCTATGGGGTCATGATATTATATATATATATATTAATTTCAATTATGTTGGGGATACAATGTTTTGACTCGTGCGTACGAAGGACTACCGCCTCGCAACGTGATGTCATTCATCTTTCAATAATACAATATATGTAATGTAATAATGATAGATTTTATGAATATATTTTATATAAATGAAACAATTTTTCAATTAATGGCATATTTATAATTCTATAATGATAATTTTTTTCTTACATTCTCACTCACATAATGATGACAACATTGTAAATGTACGTTTGGAATACCGCCTTCACGAAGTGATGTGACTCTCTTTTCATCATCACACTACATGGATGATATATATTTGTATATTTAAAGATAAAATTTGGTATTTATGATATTATTATCATTATTTAATTTTAAAATATTTCTTATCTTCTTTTTATAATGATTATTGAAAAATAGAAACGTTACTCAAGTGTATGTACGACACACCATCTCTGTGATCGTAACATACTTAATTTTTAAAAACCTTATTTAATTTTTGGTCTTAAAAATATTAATTTTTTATATATATTATAATTATTACAGGATTATTATTCAGTATATAATGGGACTATATAATATTCACAACAACTAGAACATTCCTAACAACACTAGAATGAGAAAATAAGGAAATTAAAAATCAAAACAATGATAATCATGTAAGATTATTAATGAAACAGTGATAATATGTTATAGAATGATCATATATGATATTATAAATATTAATATTGTTCTTTTATAAGTTAATAAAATTATTAAAACCATTATATATATGGTTAAATCACGTTCAATGAAAAGGAAGCAAGATGTAAGGGATTATATCTCAATTTCCCTTCATTGAGTCATATTGTAATGTTATAAACCCAATTTCATTATTATGGTGTGTGTACCACCCCCTTGAAATACAATATCATGAATAATTCACACTTCATGTTATTTTTAGTTTCAATTTTAATTATTTCATCCATGTGGATTTGACGTGAAAATTACCAACCTGTATAATTATTATACGATCTCACTTTCTTTTGTGATTGTTAACCTTCTCCTGAAACAATCAGTTTGTCATGAAAATTTTTCATTAGTCATTAAATTTATCATATATATATATATTTCTGTGATGTAAATCACTATTTTCTAATCTATATACCATTTATAGATATAGTTTTCTATTTTTAAAGATGTTTGTTTAACTGGGGAAATATTGATAAATCTACATCTATTACCTAATACTTATTTTATATGATAATGAATATTGTTTCATGAATTAGATCGATCATTATATTTGAAACTAATGATTTGGAAATGAATTGATGTTTGGGGATTATGATTATATATACCCTTTATTCATAAATATGTTTCATGAGAAAAAATCATTTTGAAAAATTAAGTAGGTTTCTACCAGTAGTTTTAAAAAGTCTCAGGAAATTTATTGGAGGTAAAGTTATTTTGATGCATGTGATCACAATGTCGAATAATAATTCATTTTATTCATTATGAACTATTATTTTTTATTATCTATGATTTTTTGATATTGATATTACATCTGGATGCATTTAATGCCAATTTTATTGATTAAATGGCATGTGTATTTAATTATTTTCATGTCCTTGTTTATTATGATTTATCTAATTATGATATCCATGTTATTTATTAAATGGAATTATTGTTTTTTAATTTAATTTTTTTTATTATGATTATTGATTCATTATAGATTCCATTGTACATAACACTTATTAAGCATTGGAGATCACCCATATTTAGTTTCATTTACCCAGGATATAAAGAATAATTATTGGAATAAGTCTTCAAGGATTTTTCATCTTATTTTGTTATTTGTTATGTTTTATTTTGAATAAGAAATTTAAAATGTCATCATATTGGTATCTGGTTCTCCAAAACTAATAAACTAATCAGTCCTTTGATATTTTATCATTCATATCTATGCCAATGTAATAAATAATGACATTTGATCTGGGTTACATGGGTTAGGTTTTTTACATACATGACCTTTCCCATAATCAACCATATATATACATGGCACATTAAATAAACTATAATCATATATTAATGAAACCCTGTAAAATGGTGGGTTTCTAATGATTTCAAAAAACAATATCATTACAATAACTTAATAAATCATAGAATATAAAATATATCTTCTTATAGTTGGAATCATATCATAATAAAATTTATTGAATGATTAAAACATAACATTATGAGAAAAAAACCATGGAGGAAAAATAGAAGTGAAAATACAAGAGTCCTCCGAAAAAAAATTAAATGCTATTATAAATGATGAAGTGAAAATTACATTGATAAAAATTTGAGTAGGAAAAGTGAATACATAAGAAAAATATTATAAAGTGTTATAAATAATGGATCATTTAAAAAAAATCAATCTAACAAATCCAAAGTGTTATATAATGAATTAAATGCCTTTATTAAATTTTAGACATTTTTATAGAATATACCACATTAACGAAACATTAAATCACATCAATTTGTAAAATAGGTAAATGAATGTGTGAGTAATATAAATTATAGAAAATATTTTCATTTAATTAAATAAAACAATTTTTTTAGGATGAACATGGTTGTGGATGAAAATATTCATTTGTATGAATGAAAGTTACCCTGAAAAATGTTATACTTTTAATCCAGAAATCATTATATCAACGATGTTTTTATTGATGATGATAAGTAATTTACCTAATGAACAATAAGAAATATCATATAAAATAGTGGAATAGAAAGAACATATAGAAAATAAATTTTATATTCATGTCAGAATGAAAAGTACTCGATGAATAACGAATCAAGTTGATGAAACACTTATGGTATAGGTAATGTAATAATCAGATGAGCTTGAGAGTAAGATCTTGAAACATATATTAAAATATCCTAAAATGGAATATTTTTCAATAATTTAAAGAAAATGGGAAGTGAATACACCATATAAATGAAATTATGGTACACAATGTCAAACATGTCCCATGGAGTTAAAAACGAGACAATGAAACCATTATCTTTACTCTTAATTCCCAAGTAAGTGCTTCAACCACATGTATCACTAAAGTTCCTAACGTAAATTTATTCATTGTGAAAGAGGGGTTTAATTAGTGGAGAAATTTTGACCATATTTATTTTTATTAATCTTAATCCTAGAAAATTGTTCGATTAATTTCATTATAAACTTCTATAAAAATCTCACAAGCATACAATAATAATAAAGTAAACAAGGAAATCATGATTTATAATATTTGGTCTTAGTGTGATATCCTACATCATTTCAATGGAGATTCCCATAGGTTAGTGAAAAATCCTTATTTCAAATGCATGAATAAACATTTTACCTAACAATCGTTACACTCATTATATCCCCATTTAGGTAATATTATAAAGACCCTCATCATTTAAAAAGGTTTGGATTATAAAAGTGATCCAGATAAATTTATATGAAACTTTATAAATCATATTCTCAAAGTTCCCTTGGAAAGTATGTCTTATTTTCTTCTATTTGAATTTTTTTTCTAGTGTTCCCTTTTCTATGCCAAGTGGATATTTATATTGTGTGCCACATGGAAAATTAGGCCTACTGTAAAACCCAAACATAGCCTAATTATAAAAATCATTGCCCCTAAATACTCTACATGGAAAATCTATATGATTATCAAAACCAGTATGCCTCAAAAATATATAAAACAATTATATCCCATTTCTCAATCCATTTTATATAAACAAAAACCATGTCTAATGCTTCCAATTAAAACTTTTTCCAGTTCCCTTCTTTAACATGGAAATGATATTGGGTTGGAAAATCAGACAGACACAATTTCTATATCATTGAAGCTTTTGTGTAGATAAAATTAATTTCATGTACATTATAATTTGCAAACTCCATATATATAGGTACTGTAATAATAAAAAATATGTGAAACCCATTTCACATTCCCTCCCTCTAAAATTCCAAATGTAATAATTCCCACTTTAAATAAATTCACTTCAAAGCTTATTAAATCTTTTAGAATCATCAATAATATTCATGAGTTCTCCAGCGTTCCAAAACATTCCTCAAACCTCCCGAACTGCATAGTTTAATTAACTATTCAAAATTTATTGAATTTATCTAGATGAAAATCACATAAAAATATTAGTTTAGAATTGTTAAACATATGGGATTTAAAAAGAATTGTAAACCATATAAAAAATATTCATTTGGAAAAAATATTTCTAGAATCATTATAATAACATTTATTATAACCAAATATATCCACGTCTAAACTTTTCTTCACCCAGTTGGTTTATTTTTCGAAATAATTAATAAGAATATATTCATCTAGTAATACATTGTCTGAATTTTCTTAGACAACGTTTCTTTGTCTATTTATTCTTGTTTAGATGGAAAAAATGTTTTCTTGATAGATCAATGTTTCTCTATATGATCAATTTTCTTTAACTCAAACTACACACCAATGAGTTATTTCTTCTAAAAAAAGTTTGTATGATTGACTTAGACTACATATTTTATTATTTAGATGTTTTTATAATCACCCTCCTTTAACAACACATTACATAACGTTTCAGTTTCAAAATATATACATCTTCTTCAATTAAAACAAAATTTTTATTGAAACTATATAAAAAAACATAGCATCATCTTTTTTTCATTTCTCATGTCCCATAAAAGATGCTCGACAACATACCTACCACTTCTAAGGAATTTTGTTGTATTCAAACTCACTATTTGAGAAATTTGGATTAAACATATTTTTACTTCTTTTTTAACATATTAATTCTTTATCATTTTGATAAACTACACAAACTCAACATCAAAAAAAATTAATCATTTTTTTCTAATCATCTACATTTGGTTTGTTTGGTAAAATTTTAAAAACATTTATACAATAATTTCATCCAAAAAATCTACTATTAATATTTATTTATATTTTTTCCAATGAATTATTTCACGACATTCCCTTTAAACAAACTTATGAAAATATAATTACTAGCTTATTCTTACAATATATTTTCTCGATGACCATAATTTTTTATGTTCAATAAAATCATCTAGAAATTTATTTTTATTATCTACCCTTATAAAATCAAACATTTCTATCATGATTTCCTAATTATGTTAAAAATATTAATGAACAACATACCATCATTTGATTGAAAAAAAAGTTTCTTAACAAAACTTTACAACTTTATAACATTCTACAGCAACATCATAATCAGATTTTTCATACCAATCATTATTAACAAACTTTTTCACATCATTATTTTAACCAGTTAACCAAATTAATTTTAAAAAAAGTGAGTTTCAAACAATTATGAAACTTAGGTAAGAAGAAATCGCAAAGGATCTTTAATCTCTCTAATTTTAATTTTTCACAACATTCGATAATTACTTCTTCAAATCATTATAATTCAACACTAAATTCCTTTTCACAACTCCTTATTGTAACTAATCTCCATTTCCTCAACTTATATCAAAACACATCCATTCTCATAGAGAGGGTTCTGAAACCACACTATAGGATGATTTAATGTTTTTTATGGAATCACATCTGTCAGTTATAATACTTTTTTGGTCATGGAAAGATAAAATTCCACTCACTTTTCTTCTCTAAGTCTTTTTTGATGTCCCCCATTTTCTGATAACCACAAATTCTAAATCATTTTTGAAAGAATTATACTTTCTCTAAAACTTTTGTTCAGAACATTATGATATCCCTTATTTAGGAAATAGTTATACATTCTCTCCCCCTTTGTAAATATATTCTAAATCATGGTAGGGGATTTATATAGATATTTTATGATATATTTAGTGGAACTATAGATAAATTTCCAGCTTCATTTATAAAAATATCTATTGTAGCAATTATTTGGTGAAAACATCAGTAAATTGATACGTTGTTGAAATATATTCCAGCATTACATATCCACCCTCAAATATCTATTTTATGAACTAATACATTATATCAATATGTGTTAACCATGAATGATGGAAAATATTTTTTGAACTATTGATGAAATTTTGATTATAAAAAATAACTTTATTGATGTTGAAACTTTCAGATTCAAATATTCAGATTTTACTTTCATAAAAACCATGTGTTTACACGCATGGGTCATAGAGACACTATAATATCCCATATTTTATTATGTGGTATGAATATTAATAAATTTATGTTAAAAACATTTTATTACTTAAAATAATGTGCCCAAGAGTGTATTAAAGGGTTTAGGATCATGTGGGTCTTTTCAGAGCTCGAAGAACTAGTATTTGGGAATCATAGATAGGTGCACAATTGGTACACTGTTAGTAATAACTGATAGAACCCAAGAAGGATGAGCGCATTTTGAAAAACCATGTGAGGGAGGACACATGGCCCTGAGAAATTGTGTAGGTATTTCTTATAGGTGAATCAAATGGTGTGCATATGGTTTTCGAAACCATAAAAAATCATGAAATGGGGTGTCACCCTAGGTAGTAGGAAAGCATCATGGGTGCATAGTTTTTTCAACCATGGAGCCAACCCATTCACCCTTTAAAAATTGATCAAATTAATAAATTTACCTTATTTCTATTCAACACTTATCCTCCCATTTAAATTCCAAAACACACAATTGATCCACCCACTTGATAGAAACATCTTCCTCTATTCTTGGATTAGTGATAACACCACTTCATGATGTCTGATTAGTCTTCCATTCATCTCATTTGATATGTCTCTGTATACTCCTCAATCCAATTCTGTCATTAATCATTTTGTTTTATCATACATAATTATAAATCTATGAGAGCTAATATGTCCAAATTTTGGGTATTTGACTATTGATATGATTTATTCCATTCCAGTTAGGATTAGATCCCAATTATGGAGGAGTACTCTACTACTCACCTATGGATGTGGTTTAATTCTTTTCCCTATAATTGTAGTAGTATATATATTACCATGTTATTGCACGTGACAACATTTTTTGTGCATCACATCCTAAAATGAGTCTTCATATATATAATATTGGGATTTACCTACATGACCCATGAGGCCTTTTAACCCCATTAGAGGTTGAAAACAACAATTATAACCACCCTTTGAGAGTCTTGTTAAATTGGGTAAATGATCAAATACTACTTATATAATTGAATCAACTTATGTGGTGTGTTCATTTCCACTTGTATTTGCGATGTTATAATTAATAGAATCAAATAAAAATTAAATTAATATAAATAGGGAATGGATATTACATGTCCCTTTATCCTTGGAATTTGATCTGCATTCCTTATCCTTGAGTTTTCCCTAATAAATTGAATAGATGAATTAGAAAAAGAAAAAAGTTAAATTGTATAGATTGAATTCAAAGTCTTGATCAATTCGAATGTTATGTTGTGGTTGATACATGGGTTCCAACTCAAAATTCCTATGATGGTCTCATTAGTCTTATTGAATTAAATTGAATTATAAATGGAATTATATTGCACTATAGGTGAAACATATATTTTTATGTGTAAATCTATGGATAGGATCGTGTGGTGAGTGGACTTATATTATTCAATTAGTGAAACTTGTGTTATCTATGTGAAATTCAATGGCCATAATCATAGGATAGTTCATTGTAATAGTCCATGGGAGGCCCTTGGGTTCATTACATGAAATTCCAAGGATAAGATCATAGGGGAATTCAATTATACCATGAAATGTGTGAGGCTTGGGTTTCCATAAGGAAGTACATAGATGAACTCATAGGGGGGTGAGTTTATATTACATCTAGAGTGATATATACATTCCCTTGGTGGAACTCCTTCGAAATGATCAGGATTCCAATCGGTTAATTAAATGATGTTTCTTCCAAGTCAAAGAAAAAACTTGGATTTAGTCACTACATTACATACATGACTACCCTGTTAAATTCCTAATTGGAACCATAAATTTTATTGGAAATATCCATCCCTTACTTGAATATGTTCATAATTAAATGCCTTCTCTATGACACTTTTCAAATGATCCTATTATACAAATTAATTCATAAATCCTAAAAATTTAGAGACTTACTAGAATAGGATAAAGCTTGAATCATTGGATAGGCTATCCATAGGAGGCCTTTACCAACATGGGTGTAACACATTTCAATTTATTCATTTATTATTATACTTGAATACTAATTCATTGTTTACTTATTTACTAGATAACATTGACGCCATTGGTAGTTTCCTACTGTGTGTTACTCACGCCTCGTTCGAGCCTCTATTTGGTACCTATTAAGACTTCATGAATGTGTGTACGGATAATGGAAATAGTATTTATTTGGATTCTTGATCTTCTATACTAGGATTTAATATGTGGGTAGACGATCAAGAATATTTTTGAGAAGCTATTGAAGATATATTTCCAACTTTTTTAAAATTTTTATTGCATGTTATATATGCATGATAATGTGTATTCCATGTATCCCCATTTTTCTATATAACATAATTACATTAATCGTTTTTATATGTTAGTAGATATGAAAATATTAATTGTTGATTTTATCCTACATAAAAATATTATTTATATTTTATTCTAGTAATGTCGTATTATCTTACTATCCTTCATTTTTCTATTATCTACTATTGTGATCCTCTTTGAAAAGAGGGTATAGTCTTCGCACTATTCCATCATAGAACCTCGCTACTAGTTGGAAGCCTCTAGCATAAGGGGTGGAATTATTGATGCCATTTTAAAAACAATAATGTTCGCTTATCTAAAAACTAGACCCGAGACAATACAATGTGGTATGAAAGGGGTGGTTTTCCTTTTTGTGTTACTGTTTGGGTTGGTAGAAAAGATACTAAGAATGGGTTAGAATTTTTTAATGATCCTATGTTTGGGAGTAGATAACCCAAATAAAAGAAAAAATTAAAAATATATGGAAATGGACTTATTATTCTTGATTATTCCACTTATAGTTATATCAATTTACCACTGGGTGACTTACATGATTACTAACATTTTTCGGATTATCTTTTTCCCAGATCATGGTAAGGTAAATAGCTATTGTAACATGCATCGTTGTAAGAACCTAAAGATTTATATTTTTATGAAGATTAAATTCCATGTTTATATCACTGCATGCATTTTCTACAACATGTTAATGTTATTGGATAATGTTATTTGAACTTTTTATAAAGTTTCATGCTAAATATGGATAAATAATTGGTCACCTAAATTTTAGGTATAAACATAAACTGTGTTTTCCCATATAGATTTATAGTGACATATTAACTAACCAATTATAACATGTTTTAGTTATTTAAATATAGGTACATAAGCTAAAATGTTATTTATTTGTGACTACATGGATTCCAATTGTAATTTATAGTGAGTACCTATATTAATTGTGAATGATGATCCATCTAATCAAGCAATCATGTTTGGACATATTACATCCTAAGATCGATTATAAAAGGTTTTATTATAGTTATATGACATTCCAATTGTAACTTATAGTGCTTAGGTCTTTATAAATTAGGAATAGTAACTCATCTAATTCGACCTTGATATATATATATATATATATCTTTATATATAATATTAATGATTCTTTAAAAAATTATACTATATTATTTTCATTGAATGGAGATGAAAATTGAAACTTGAAGGGTTATATCCTTGGTAACATAAAATTGATACTCCATATTTTGGAACCTTTTATGTAAATAGAGATATTTTCTTTGAATCAACCTAAGTCATGTGATGTTTGGAGTATCTATTATGTTCCTTTACGAACTTCTAATCCACTTAGACCTTTATTTAATAGTAGGATGATGGGTGTTGGATCTTATATAGTAAAGAGTCATACCTTTCCTTTCCTTTTGTTTTTTGATCTATTCTGTTATCAAATATAATATTGAGGTATGCATTTGGAATTATAGGAATATGGCACTATGACTTACTTATGTTAGGCACTAGGAGGGGGAAAATGACCATGCTATAAAGTTGGTGGGCCTTCGTCCAATAGTATTACCTCCTGTAGTTCCACATGTCGCACCTATTTCTATTATTTATATGGGAATTGAATCTAATTTTAGATAGGTTGTCTTATAACTGGTGAAGTATATATAGGGATCTCCATGACCAACTTCTTCAATTGAAATGTTTACTTGGTAGTTTAAACTGTAGAACCCTCCTACATTTTCAAGAGATGGTGGTACCTAGACTATTGAGTTAAGGTTGAAGGACATTCTATCTATATTTTATCATCTAGAGACAGCTTCTGAGAATATAATGAGGATCTTTATTTATATGATTTGAGATTCTACAAAGTGATGGTGGGACGGTATTACCCAGAAATATCACTATCGGGGGACGGTGTAGAGGGATCTCAAGACTACTTTATATGATTAATTATATACCTAAACATTTAGGGGAAATATATATAGAGACTTTATACACCTGCATTAGTGTGATTTGTCTTTTATATACTACTTCACTTTTTTTGTGTAGCTTTAGTGCTTCACCTTTATTTTTCTGGGTGATGAGCTATCTAGAGCTAATTGATTCAATGATAGACTAATGTACGACATCTGATCATGGGTGAATGTTTCATATCTAACTGTGATATTTTTAATAGAGAATCATGTTATCATTAGAGATTGTAATATGAGAGAGGCTAATGGTGTGGGATTTTGTGGTTCTACACCTAGACCCAAAATTACTTCAATGAGGGAAAGGAAGTGTCTCCTTGTGATTTATTTTTGGGAGGTAGTGTCCAGAGTGTGTGCCCATGTTTATTAATGGTATTACATTACTATGGTATCACAATACAAATGAATCCCTAATGTATCAATGATCTTGTTGAGGGTTATTATTTCAGAAATAAGTTATATCTTCTGTTGTTTTGTTGAAAATTTCCTCTAGTGTCTTGCGAGAGAGAATCTTCATCAACTCCATGTTTAAGAGTGGGGTAATTGTCTCCATATCATACTATGAGACGGAGTGATACATGACTTTTGGGGTGATAAGGTGGTCATGGATTAAGGATCCTGGAACCATCAATATATTTTTACAAGAGAGGGTCTAACTAGGGTAGTTAGGTTATTGCATTGGGTTGTTGTTTGAGCCAGATATATGCAGTACAAATGATACCTGAGGAGTAGGGAGATGGTTCGTCTATAGTTTGAGGTTCAATTTCAGTATCATATACGTTATTGGTTGTTTTCATTGTCATAGGATCCTCCAACTACATTATATCTATGGAAATTATGGATTTACTTGGGCTTGAGATTCCTTATTTTAATGGGGCAATGACACTTGAAACTTCCTTGGGGATCCAATCAGAATGTGTATTTTAGTGTAAAGGCTACCCCCTTGGGTTTGTAGACAATAGATAGATATAATATTTTCATCATTTTTATGTGTATTATAATTATTCAAACCCTAAAAATTTATCAATTTGAGCTTACTTACAACAATTATGGAATAATGGTGTGTTTTGAGCTAAAATGTAAAAATTGGTTAATTCTGGAATTTTGATAGAATTTAATCCAAATGTATTTTGGGAATAACAATTAATATAATATTCTAATTTTAGTTAATATATTTTTAGGATTCCTTGATTTATTTTATTAAACTATTTCTTCTAGGACAAGATTTTATTCGAATATCTAGATGCCCAAAAAGATAATTAATTTTGAAAACCTTTCTAGTGGACAGCTTGGACCCCACCTTCGTAACTAAAGCATAACTCGGGATAAAAAACTCCAATTGAAGTGATTGCACATTAATATAAAATAATACTCACAAAATATTTTTAAATATAAATTTTAGGGTGTTATGCACCCATTAAGCAATCCATTGAATGATATAAATTGACGAAACATTCCTGGAATTCATAGACAAAAAAGTCTCACTAAATATTTATTCCATAACATCTTCTAGATGTATCCAATTAATGTGAAATTTGGTGGAGATATATGGAATAAAATTTGAAACAATTTATAAGAAGGTCACTTTGGGTTATTCAATGATATTTTATTCCAAACAAGGGAAAACCTTCATGACACATATTATGGAGGGGAAGTAGCTCCACCCATTTATTTTCTTCTTTTATTTTTTTATTCCAATAATTTTAGTTTTATTTTAATTGTAATTTCAATTTAGTTTCATTTATATATAGTCTAATTCGTTCATGGTTTTTACTTTCATCTCTTCATCCACATAACCACCCATCCACCCTCTTTTCTTCTTATTCCTCATCTATTTTTATTTTGTAATTTCATGTGTCTGTTTTTCTTATTATTCATCTTTTCTCATCCTCATTATTTTCATTTATTTTATTTACTAATAATTATTTCTCATACCAAATTGACCTATTACCCTCATAAATGAGTGGCAAACCCGATTCTTCTCATGGAGGACGTATATGGAAATTTCATCTATTTTGTGCTTAAATTCTTATGTTTTATTAAGTTTATGTTGAGAAAGAGTGATGTTAATGGGTGTAACGATCGTCATCCATGATAGTGATCTCAAACTCATTTCTATTATTTTTTAAATCCTTTACCTTATTATACTAGATAAAAGATGTTTATATAATGTATTTGAGCCATCCAGTGGATGAAATAACATTCAATGGATCTAGGTCTTGGAATTTGTCACACTCTTGATTGAGGTGTGCCATCAACTTTGATTAGATGAGGAGGTGGAATTGAGTGCAATAAAGGATTTAAATATTTCACAAAACTAAATAAAATAATAATAATTCATTGATGATATCTCAAAATTGAATTACAAATCTTAATTTAAACACCAACTTGTAGAATAATAGAGCCCACAAACTAAACCAGAAAGGCCATGTTTTTTCATTACTAATATCATTTAGTAATTTCATGTTAGTTTAAGTTTTATCATTTAAATTATACTTTAAATTAAATTAATTTCATATATTAAATAAAAAACAACCAAAAAGAAGTAGTTTAGGTGAGATATAATATGTAGGTGAATTAATAAGAATGATCCTTAAGTGAGACGAACCTGGTCTGCCTTTGTGCTACATTAAGAGAATAAATTTTCATTTCCACACCCCAAACCAGGACTGCATCAAAACTGGAACCATTTATATATAGGTAATCATGTTTTTACATTAAATTTTCTATTTTCACTTTTTAAATAGTTTTATTTTTTTCAAATTAAAAAACATAAAAAAAATTATTTCCATGAAATATCCAAACTTGTATTATTCTACAGTGAACAATTAATCACTTGTGAAAGAATAATAAATATACTATAATTAGGATGCCCACTATAATAGTGATTATATGCTAATGATAATGTTATAATATATTAAAATAGTCCAATAGACATGGATCTTCCATAATGATTTTATTATCTTGATCGATCAACTCCAAATTGACTTGTAATGATTCAAGACTATGAAGGAAGTGCCATTGGTATTTCTTAATTTCCCTAAAGGCATCCAAGAAGTTAAGTAAAAACAGGAGGTGGATGATCTCAAATACCTACCTCCATCTAGTGATAATCATCTCTAAGAGGAACATTCCATTGAATTATAGATTCAAGCCAAACCACCTCAAGGTGATGATATATTTTTGTACTCAAACCCATTTAATTTTATTGAAACTAATTTGAGTATTACTCCCAACCATTTTTATTTATCTAAATAGACTAACTATTATAATTCCCTAGAGTATGAATAGGAAAAATAAATTTCACATGTTGAGGAACACCTATAGATCCCTGAAAAAATTAAATATTTAATGGAGGGAGTACAAGATGAGATCCATGTGGATTTTCCTGAAGAACAAGAGACATATGTTTCCTACATTAAAAGGGAAAAAATAAAAATTAAAACATCAAAAATAAATTTTGAATCTCCCTTTGATTATTATTTTAATGAAGCACATTTGGATAAACTACCAGATATTGATGATAAGGTTCAACAAGTAGAAACCAAAGAGGAGGAGGATCCATTCAACATATTACCCCCTCCATGAAATCTATGTCACATTGAGAAGGCGGTAGATCTGGTGTTCTATTTTAAGGTAATTATCCTAAATAGAGAAGAAGAGGAAAAAGCTGGATGGAACCACATGTGGTGGTTCAAATCCAAGAAAACCCATCCCCCGAAAGATTATAGATAACAGCAGATACTACCCACTAGAGGAAATAATAATCCAATGCCAACTTAAGGGATCATACCATTATTTTACCTTTACTTTATTTGTAGTACTTTCATTTTCAATATTAGACATTTTTATTTCAAATTTAGTCTTGGGAATTAGTATAGTATACTGTGACACCTTCAATCTTTTTTAGCATAAATTAAATGATCCTTATTCTCAATTTTGTAATATTATTTTTTATGTTCATGATGGAAAAAGGAATCCCTAAAAAGACACGTTGTAAAGAGGACTAATAATACTCTCAAATAGGAATTCACTTTTAATTTTTATCTTTTAATCTCTTTTCATTTATTTCTAAATCATTATTTTTTCTTTAATGTAGAAAATATATTTCCCAAACATGAATTCATTATTTACATGACTTATCAAGGTGACATGAGATTCATAGAAATCAAATTATGATTTTTATAGATTTAAATGTTTATGATATTGAATGAGTAAAATCATAAATTTAATTGTTTATGTGAATCATGGATATTGAAATGATGACTCAATATTTGAGTGAGTTAATAATTAATGTAAATGAAATTTCCTAACTATTTTTCATGCATGGAATTTTGAAAATTCATGTGAATTTATTTATTATTTAAAATAATTCCTTGAGTGATTAAACAATATCATATGCTTATCCCCTAGAGGATTTCTATACCAAGTAAATCCTATTTTATCTTCAGCATATTTCTTGAGCGATCTTTGGACATTTCATCTTCTAAAACATGAATTTTAACTTTTCAAAGTTATGAATATAAAAAACAACATTTAATATGATTTATTAATCTTTTAAAAATACATTATCTTTAAACCCCCACCTTTACATCAATAATTTTTACAATAGAACATGAAATATATTAATAGGGATGAGCCATGTTTCAAAAAATATTCTCTATTCCTACCCTACTATAGGTATTTTCATGATATTTTATAGTTAAAGTGTGGGGGAGAAAGGAGTCATGGTAAATGGGATGATTTTCATTATAAGGCAAAAATATTTGGGTGATTATTATTGGAATTTTAAAAGGATGTGGAAAATTAATTTTACTCTATTGTTTCTCCCATCATAAATAAAAAATGAAAAGACAAAATAAGCAAAAAAATAAAGATAAAAATGGGTTTTGATTTGGGAAAACCAAATATCAACATTACAAGACCTATGCCTTTTATCATAAGTTGTTAGGTGGTGAGTGTGAGGTTTATTATAAGGAATAAATTTCAAAAAATGAGAAAATTAAATGGTTATTCAAAAAAGAAAAAAAAATATGTAAAGTAAAACCAATATTCATGAGGGTAGACAAATCACTCATTATAGTTGAACTGGTCATGATCTTTTCTTTTCATTTTGAGGGAAGGGGTAGTTTCTTCTTTGAAGGGGATAATTTCATTAATATTTTTTTATATAATTAATTTTACTTAAGATATAAACCTCATCCTTGAGCCTTAAATTTTAAATCATAAAATCTGACAAACCTTAAACTTCAAAGTTATTTGAACCCTTATAGAAATGACCTCATTATTATATGTGTCTTTCATCTAAAAATAGTATAGTATCTAGTTCATTTACAAACCTATGGATAAGAAGAATATTCTCATGATATTAGCATAACTCTACTTGAATTGTATCTTGAGTGATGTGAGAAAGGAATCAAATGTGAGGTAAATCATTACTTGTCATGTTTGATAATAATGAAATGAGGAGATTTAATGAATGAAAGGAGAAGAGTTATCAATTTTCAAAGGAGAAAAATAAAATAGATGAAACAATTGTTTCTTTGAAAAATTAGAAATTAAATTGATATTTTATGTGGATTTTTGAAGGTTTGATTTGACATATAAATTTTTTGGATTTTATTAATTTTGAATTTGAATATTTTTAAAATTGGTGTCTGAAGAATTCCATGTTGAGGTTTTATGTTGAGGAAGACATGGTTTAAGTGTGGGGTAATAGGTAGAGATAATATTTTACTCATTTATTATATATATTTAAATTATTTAAACCCTCTAAATTTAGTAAATAGATCTTATTTTCAAAAATATTAGATTCATGGTTTGTGGAGGTAAAATATAAAAATTTGATAATTCTAGAATTTTGACAGTTTTTTTAACAAAATTTTATTTTGGTATTAATAATTAAAATATTATTCTAATTTCAGTTATTATGTATTTGTAGTATTCCTCGATTTATTCTCCTCAACATTGTATTTTGGGAGAAGAGATGATTCGAACCTATTGAGGCCTGAAAAAATCATTGATTTTGGAAAACCGTAAGGGAAGAAAACATGGACCCCACCTCCATAATTGAATCATAACTTGGGATACATAAAACCAATTTTATTTATTTTACCTAGATATTAAAGAGAACCAATTGAATAGTTTTCACACAAAAATTAGAATGAGTTATCCATCCATTAAGGTGGACATTAAACGATATAAATTAAAGGAAGATTCTGAAAAATCGTGGATAGAAAAAGTCACACTCAATTTTTATTCCATAAATTCCTATAGATATGTCACATTAATGTGAAAGTTTAGGAGATATATGGAATGAAATTTGGAAGAACCTGTAAAAATGGCCCTTATGGTGATGTGAATAAATGGAGTGCCAAATAGGATAAAACCTTCAAGAGATAGATTATGTAGGGGAAGTTATTGTACCCGTTTCTTTTCTTTTTTTTATAATATTTTTCATTTCATTATTATTTTAAATGTAATTTAAATTTAGTATAAAATATAATTCATCCATGGTTTTTATTTTTGTGTCTTCTTCCACCCATCCACCGTCTTTTATTCTAATTCTTCTTTTATTTTTATTTTGTAATTTCATGTGTGTGTTCTTCTTCTTATTTTCTCATCTTAATTATTTTATTTTATTTTATTTTATTCTATTTAAATCAGTTACCACCATGACCTCTTACCCTATAAAATGAGATGCTAACCCGAGGATTGTCCCGAGGGAGGTATGAGGAAATTTCATTTATTCTTCACTTAAATTATTATATTTTATTTAGTTTGTTATGAGAAAGAATGATGTGCATGGGTTTGGTGATCAAACACAATGAAAATGATCTCAAAATAATTTCTATTATTTTATTAAATCTTTTACATCCCATATAATATATATAAGATCTTAATATGATTTACTTTGTCCATTTTTTTGGATGGAATAACATATGATGGATCCATGTCTAGGAATATGTCACAATATCAGTTGAAGTGTCTAAACAACTTTTATTATAGTAGGAAGTAGAATTGATTTTGTGAAAGGGAATCCATATTTCACACAACTAAATAAAATAATAATAATTTATGAATGATATATGAAAATTGAAATATCAAATTTAATTTAAACGCCAACTAGATTTATAATGGAACCCACAACCAAAACCACAAAGGCTAATTTCATTATTTACAAATGTAATTATTTCAATTCAAGTTAGTATAAGTTTTATTATTTCATTTATATTTTACATTCCATTACATATATAGATTAAATAAAAACAAACAAACATAAGTAGTTTATGTGGGATAGAATAAGTAGGTGAAAGAATAAGAAATCCCCTCAAGTGAGACGACCCTGTTCTGCCTCTCTTCTACATTAGGAGAATAATTTTTCTTTTTTCCATACCCCATAATAGCTGTGCATCAACTATTGATTTCTATGGGGATATTTTTCCTTGAGATAATAGGTTTTGTCATTATTCTTCAGAGGGACTTTTTGGTTCCTTACAATGAAAATGTTGATTTTTAATGTTATATATTGTCTTCCAAATCACTAGAGGGTGACAACTATACTCACAAGTGTGAAAGGGATGTCCAATCGAGTAGAGTTGGAATAATGTGTTGTGGCTTAGAAGTAGTGAAAAACCATATCACAATACATTATATAGATTATCATGGAATTATATGTATAGTTTTAAATCATGTATTGATTCATTTCAAGGATGTATTCCATGATTATTTTCCAAGGTTACCTATTGAGATAGAGGTAGTTTTTACTATTGAGATAGTTCCAGGAATTACCCTAGTATCCATTCCTCCTTATAGGATGAATACTACTTAGTTTCATGAGCTTAAGAGACAACTAGAGGACTTTAATGGTAAGGATTTTATATTTCCCAATCATTCACCTTGGGGTTTTACCGAAATTCTATCCAAGAAAAAATATGGAACCCAAAGGTTGTGTGATGACTGTCAGAGGTTGAATTAGAATTCTATAAAGAATCGATATCATTTCCCTTGTATAGAAAACCTCTTTGAATATCTTGGGGGAGTGATGGACTTATTCAAAATGTATTTTATGTTGGGCTATCACCTGGTGTGTGTTATACTATCATACATAAAAAATACAACATTATATAGTACATATGACTTGTATATGTATTTTTTCATGTCGTTTAGTCTCATTAACTTGTCAAAAGTTTTCATAAGTTTGTTGAATTGGGTTTTCTACCTGTATCTTAGTTGATTTATGGTAGTATTCAAGGTTGAAATCTTGGTATACTATCATTCTGGACACAAACATTCTAAAAATATTGATATTTTTTTGAGCATACTGAGATAGGACAAGCTAAATGCGAAGATAAAAAAATTATAAGATTGTATTATTAAATTTCACTTCCTTGGTTACTTAATATCAGAACCAGGAGTATCCATGGCCTTAATTAAGGTAGTAGATATGGCTTCTATGAATCATACCCAGGACATCGTTGGAATATTAAGATTTTTGGGGCTAGCTAGATATTAAAGGCTCTACATACAAAATTTATAATGCCTTGTTGCTCCAATCCCATGATTAACCATGAAAGGTTTCTTGATTACATAGATTAAAGAAAATTATATAGACTTTTAGTAGTTGAAATGAATGATTAATTTTGTGATAATATTGAATTTACCTTATCATTACAGAGGCTATAATATTTACTATAATGAATCATGCATCGACCTGGGAGATATTCTAATACATTGACATCGAGTAATGGTGTATGAGTATCACCAGTCAAGGGAACGTGTATGTATTTACCCAATGAAGGATCTTAAACTATTAGTTTTGGTTCACTACATTTATTGTTAGGGGAGTTGTTAATTGTATAAATAGGTCACAAAATCCTAATGTACATATTTACAAAGAATGTATTGAATCCTAGAAAATGGTGGTGGGTTGAATACCTAATAAATTTTGAATTTGAACATTCTTATATGACATTGAAGGGAAATTTTACTGATTATCTAAGAGAAAAACTCAAACATAAGTTGTTTAAGAGTTTAGAAGCTAATGGTATCTGATTTTCATCTTTCCCGAGATGCATCTTGAGATTTCATAGAGTCACATGATGCTTATCCATATATTTCTAGTAGTAACCTTTTCAATTCTAGATAGAGTAATGTTGGGGCAGATTTATGATCTGAAGGGCTTAGTATAATGGGAGTGTGTTTCTAGTGAGGGCTAACTACATGTCTAGTTCGTTGTTAGGGATGAAAATGAAGATATATGATTATGTTATGTTGTGTTACACATGAAAAAAGTGAAGGAAAAAAACCAGTGGCCCGTAGGGATTTTGTATCCATTGACTATTCTGAAGTGGAAATGATATGATTGCACCATGGATTTCAGGAAAGTTTTACCAAGGTCACCTTGAGGATATGAAATAGTATGGTTGATCATAGACAGGTTGAAAAAGGTCACTCAATTCATACCTATTATAGAGACCTTTTTAGTGTATTAGCATGGATGGATATAAGTCAAGGAGATCAAAAACCTTTCCAGATTTCAATATAACATCCTATCAGACAATGATGCTTAATTCGCAACATGGTTCTATTAGGGGTTGCAAAATTTTATAGGTTCATATGTAATACTGAGTATATCCTATCTCACTTAGGCTAATGATCAGTCTGAACATTTGATACAAGTGTTAGATGGAATTCTTTGACCATGAATACTATATTTTTATGTTTCTTGAATCAAACACCAACCAATCTATAAATTTTATTATCATAATGTCTTTCATGTGGCCCAACAGATGGATCCTTATGATTCCATATATGGTAGGAAATTTCATTCATTAATGTGGTGGTTAGAGGTAGGATAGATAACATTACGAGGACCTTATCTCATTCAAGAGTACTCAAAGAAGAAACACCTTATCTGAAATAATATCACTACATATTAGTCTAATCAGAAGTCTTATGCTTATCGTCACCACTAAATTCTAGATTTCATTGTGGGGGATCATATTTTCTTGAGTGTCTCTCCATGATGAGGGCATTGAATGATTATAAAAAATGGCAATCTAACTCCATGATTTATCATACCTTTTGAGATAATGAAGAGTCTTATACTTGTTTCTTATCAGATTTAACTCCCTCAGATATGTGGGGGTATACAAATTGTATTTTATGTTTCTTAGTTAAATAATTTTTATTTAGGCTCGTCTATTTTCCTTCATCCTAATGAGGTTTATTTAGACATTGATCTTTATTTTGAGGATAACCCTATTCGTATTGTTGATTAGAGCATGAAGTCTCTTCATGGTATGCAAGCTACTCTAGTACGGATGCTATAAAATAATAACTATTTATAAGATAAATCCATGGATCATAAGGCTGAGGTATATTCTTAGTAGAAAAAAATATTCCCAGATGATGCTTTACCACCCTTAGAAGAGAAACTCATGGATGATTTTTTAAGGAGGGGAGGTTTTATTATAATGGATTTTATTATGAGGTAGGATTACTTTAAATTTTATTTTAAACCTTTCTTTTTATCTTCATGAAATTTCCTAAGAATGTAAGGATTAGTTTGAGAGTATCTGAGGCTTTTTAATAGTATTGAGTAGTATTTTTTGGAGAAATAGATAGTGTGTAATGGTTGGTTCATACTTATTAATAACCCTGAAGATCAACTCTAGGGCCCAAAAAGGAGGAGTACGATAAGAAAAAGTATATGAGGAAGGTCATATGGCAAATAAAAATGGAGCATGTAGGTTGGTTAAGTGAATAACATAGTGTTCGCATGTTTTTTGTACCACACAGAAACCATGCAAGGGGGTTTCACCCTAGGAAATGGGATTGCATGGATGGGGCATGTTTTGTCTAACCATTTATTCAAACCATGCACCCCTTTAAAAGTGTGTATATTACTAAATTTTCCCAATTTATATTTAACTATTCTCCCCCTTTTCGTTTCCAAAATAAATATCCTCACCTCCATCTCATGGGAAACCACTTCCTCACCACTAGTCTCGATGATTACTCCCTCACATCATGTCTAATTCAACCATCATTCATCACATTGGATATGTCTTAGTAATACCATCAATCATCTTCCTTCTATTATGATTTTCTTTCACCACATAGAATGATAAATACATCTGAGCTAATATTCCATACTTTATGAGTATTTATATATTTTTATGAGTTCTCTTATTCTAGGATGAGTTATAGGCCAATAATAAATAAAGAGTATACTACACATTTATAGAGGGTGATTTAATACTTTTAACTAAAATACTTGTTTTTTATATATTTAGTAGTTACACAATGCATCATGATTTCCATTTATCACTTCTTAAAATGATTTTCCTATATTTAATATATTATATTTGACTTATGTGACCTATGAGTCTAATTAACAGCATTGGAGGCTAATAACTAAATTATAACAACACCATGGGTGTGTTGTTATTTTAAGTAAATGAAACAATACTTATTATGTAATAAAATCAACATATAAGGTGTTTCCATTACACTTTTAGTAGGTATTTTATAATTAATTGAATGAATTATAAATTGAATTAAATGAATCAGGGGATGGGGATATATATCCTTTGGTCCTTTTTCTTTGTATTTATTTCCTTATCAATTAGTTTTCCCTAAAATGAAATTACTAAATTTAAATAAATAAATTGTTAATCGAATTGAGTTGATTACTAATCCATGACAATTCTTGAATGTTATGTTGAGGTTCATAAAGGGGATTGAAATCGAAATTACATAAGGGATTATTGGAATTACAAAATTATAATAAATTACAAATGGACTAGTATTTCTCTATGGGTGACATATGGATTATAATATAGACTTCTTTTTCAAGATAACATACTGAGTGGATTTTTATTATGCCACAGTCGACACTTGGGTTCCCTATGTGCAATGGAACATATAAGTTTAGAGGGAATGGAATTATATTTTTCCACGAGTGAAACATGGGTTCCCTAAGTGGATTCCCAAGGATGGGCTTAGAGGGAAATGTCATTATACCATGATTTGGGAGATTCGTGGGTTCCCCTGAGGAATTCCTTGGATGAGCTCATAGGGTGATTGTTTTATAGGAAACTTGGATTGTTATTTTCTTCCCCTATGTTGAATGAATTAGACAATCGTAGGATTCCAAGCAATTTATTAAATTATGCATCTACAATATAAAAAAACATACTTATATTTGGTCACTAATTTACATAATTGTATCCTTGTTTAAATTCCATATTAAAACATTAAATTTCATGGGAATTATTCATCCATTATATGAATATTACCAATAGGGGACACCTTGTCTAGGAACCTCGAGTCCTGATCCTATGATGAATATTTTATCACAAATCATATGAATTAAGATATATACTATATTAGGCCAAAGAAATATGCATTGGACAGGTGGTCCATATGAGGCCCATACCAGTAAGGGTGATACATATTTATTTTATTTATTTTATTATTATACTTGCACACTATATCATTGTATATTAACATACTGGATAGCATTAGATACTCATGGTGGTGGCCTACTGAGTTCAACTCACACCATGTTTGGGCTGTCGTTTGGTACCTGAGAATATTTCATGGATGTTTGTAGAAATAATGGAATGTGGATTAATATGGGTTCATGATTTTATTTATTAGAATATTTTATAGGTGAAAAAGATCAAGCTTATGTTTTTATGCTTTTGGATAGAGATTTTTATCTTTTGTTCATTTTCGTACCCAATTTTATATATTATTTCTACAATGAATCCCTTATATCTCCATTTATTTCTATGTAATTATTACATTAATCTATGGTATATATAACTGGATATAGAACTATTTATTGTTGATGTCGACCTACTAATTATTATTATTTAGAAGTTATTTATTCTCTATATTTTTTTATTGTTTTCAAATTATTTTTATTTTATCTACCATTGTGATCCACTATGATATGTGGGTATTGTATCCCCATCATATCATCCTAGATCATATTTTAGAGTTGAAAGCCTATTGTGTGTGGGGATACATGATTAACAATATATGTTAAACTAGCATGGTAACTTATCTGTGAACAATAATTGGAATGATAAAAACCTATTCTACTTCTGCTATGATAAATGTCACTAAAATATATTTCTTACTATGTCATCTTACAAAACATTCTGCCACAAAAAATGTTCCTCCTGAAGATTATTTTCGGTCATTTCAATCTCTATCCCAATCAAAATTTGTGCAGCCATGCTTTTTTATATCACTTCTTCTTTTATACAATATCATATATGGTAATGTTTCTTTGAAATATCTGAGAATTCTTAGTTCTTCCATCATTTGTGATTCTTTCAAATAACTTAGACATAATGTACAAAAATGACGTAAATGATGTTCGTACTTGAGGCTGTATGATAAATCAGTCTTCTTATCAACATTCAATATTCTTTCTAATTCATAGATTTCCCATCATTAACTTTACTCATATTCTTTCCAACTGAAATTACGGTAGAAACTTATTTAGAATCTTACATTACAAACTCTTGTAACAAATACATGGAATACTTTTCTTCAGAGAGAAAAATATATATTTTATTATGTTGATATTTTTATACTAGAAAAAATGTTAATTATTTGAGCATTAACGTATTAATGCTTTTATTTATTTCTTTAAAAAAATCCTTATATGAATTTTATCTATCCCTTGATTTTTCCCCAATATAAACAAGAACAATCTATGTACATAAGTTCATCTCCTTGAAATATAAGTTTCTATCTACATTACCTTTATCAAAATTCAATTTTTTTCAAGAATCTGTCATGTTTGGAGTACCATGCTTGTGGATATTTTTTAAACCCATAAAATTATTTATTCAACATACACACCTTACTTTATCTTTGTCATTTAAAAAACCAAAATATGTATCAATATAAAATTCTTTCTTAGTCTCTCTATCTAACAAGTCTAACTTCACATCCATAAGATAAACTATGTAAGAAAGATGTCATGACCCTTCCAAGAACATCTTGATAGTTTTGAATCAAATAGTAGTAGACAACTTTTTATTTTCAAAATCCATAACAACCACATATGACTAGAATTTATAAAAAAGTCCGTGATTTATTAATTTCAATATCCAGGGATTAATTCTGGTTTTTTTGGAATACCAATTTTTTTCATAATAATATTCTTTTTTATTAGACATGGAATATGTTCCCACGTGTCATTTTTATCAATTAGATATAACTATACATTAATATAATCAACCCATTGTATTTTTTCAACTACCTTTCAAATTGATTCTGGTTTAACCTATGAGAAATGTGATGCCTAATTTTTTAATCTCAATTGAATTTTTTACTTTAAATAGGTAATTAAAATTTCTAATAATATTCGCAGATTTAAAATATTTTTATAGAGTATGAAATTTCAGAGTTTATTTCCTATTTTATATTCCTCAGAAAATGATTCTTTTGAATCATTAGTGTCAAATTGTTTATCACATTTATCTTCAATTTTTTTTATTCTTCTTATAACTATAAAATTTATTACATAACATTCTGAATAAATTTAATTAAGGAGGTTTGATTTTAAACAAATTTCACATCATCATAATACACCAAATATTATAAACATTTGTATCTTCTTATGTAGAATTAATTTCACCTAAAAAATCATTCATTATAATTCTCATAAAATTTTAAAATATTTTCATTTTTGATGTTGATTAAGAAAGGACTTCCATAAACCACAAAATATTTCACTATTTTTTTTGTTATACCAAATTTTATAGGAATTCAGTTTTTATTCCATGCATAAATTATATATTTTTTGTAAAAGTACAACAATACTAACATATTCTATCCCTAAAAAACATTTCAATTTTGTACTCAGGAAATATTCTTCTTCACATTTCCACTAAACTAATGGTTTTCCATTCTAGCACTCCATTTTGTTATATTTTGTATAGAACCCTGTATTTATGTTTTATTTAATTTTTATTAATTTAGGATTCTAAATAATTATATGTGTCCCCTTTTCCATTGTTGGTTTCTCGTTTAATTATATAAACTCACATCTATCTTTTAACTAATCTTCTAAAAATTTTGGAAATTTTCATAGCCTATAGTTTATGCCTCATAAAATGAATGTTTTCCTCTATGTGAAATATTAAAGAAAATCAATAAATTAAAAATATTCTTTAGTTGACTTATGTCTCATCAAATTATAGATATCTGATTAAATAAGTTCAATGGGTCTGGTAGATTGAATTTCCACTTTGTTAGGTCTTTTACCAATCATATTTTCATTATGACATGTTGTATAAACGTCATATACTTTTCTTTTAATTGGTTTAAATATTCTAAGAACATGTACTTTGGAATGTTTATTCATAAATTTCTGTCCATGATACACATTCCTTAAATTCCATAACATGTTTTTATCTTCATCACTCAAATAACATGTGTTACAAAGTTCTCCAATTTAAAAAGGAATTTATGCTAATTCTTTCTCCCCTAGTACAAAATTCAATATATTAAGCAATTATAAAGACCCATCAATATTTCTTAAAAATCACTACCTTTCCATATTAAAAAATTTGTATCAAAGTAAGTAAGCTATTCTTAAGATTACCGATATATAAAACATCATGATATTTCTGTTTCTTGGAATAAATTTCATATATCCCAATTCCTCTAATTTTTTATGAAATATCATTTTCAGAAGTAACCGCTCTTACAACATGTTTTTTAAAATCATAAATTATTTTTAAATAACATTCCATATGTAACAAACAACCACTATTAAGAATCCATGTTTTTCATTTTTATTTCCTTTAGAGATGTTTCATCAAAAAATATCCTTCTTTAACATTTTTTTCCAGCTACATTTTATTTTAATGCATAAGAACTTTTTCATAGAATATTTGTCATACGTTCTTCATAAAATTGGCTATTTTGGTCACATATTCTATATAATTCCACAAGAAAATATAATTGGTTTTGTATTTAAAATTTTCTGACATGTTGAGATATTTATTTTCCAACTTCCTACATATTAGGTAAGTTACTAACTTTTCTTTTACTATTTTATCCCCCATTTGATACTTTATTCTATTAAGAGGAATTGTTTTCTAAATATTATAATCTTTTTTTCCAAATATACCATATAATGAAAAGAATCCACTAAATCTCAGTCTACTATATAAATATGATTTCCCCTATAATCATTTTGATGAGGTTTTTAACATAATTCTATTTGTTTACATCCTATAATGAGAAAACATTCCTATAGAGGTTCTTTTCATCTCTAGTTGATGTGATGAAATTATCATATCCTTTATCAATCCATGATTTCCCAAAAAATTCCTAAAACCTAACTTTATATAATATAACATGATCTTTACATTTTATGGGTGAATATTTCACCAGATTCTACGAGTGGGATTTCTTAGAATCTTGAGATGAGTCTGATTTTACTTTTTAAGGATTGTTGAAATGTTTTATCATATTTATTAAGGTAAACTGAACCTCAATATGTTTCGATTTATTATTATAAACTTCATCTCTATATCTACAATATTCTTATAGAGATATTCCATAATCTTACTTCTAAAAAAACATTTAGTTTAAGGTTTATAATATCATTATTATAATCATATTTATATATGAAAAAATGTTAAATTACTTTGTCAATTAGTAAACATTATTTCATCTTCATTATGATTTATTTCATGAGATCAATGTTCTACTCAAAAAATTCCTCAATTTCTAACCTAAGCTTGTACTCATAGTAAGTTTCTAAACCTCCATCTAATTTACAATTTAAAGAATCATCCATTTTATCAACATTTCTAAAAATGTTTATGAATATTTTTAGACACTCATATTTGGAAGAATTAATTTTCGTAGAGTCAGATTTTAATTTCTAACTCAAAATAATTCTTCTGTTTCTAGAAAACAATTCTTACCATAAATGGATGTTTTGTTCCTCTTTTTCCAGTGAGGTTTTCTTTAAGTATCATCTTCATTTACACAAAATATATTTATTTGGAAATTAATATAAAAATTTAAAATTCCTCCACATTCAAAAACATTAAGTGGGTTTTTTCCTCCGCACTTCCCCCTACCCATTCAGTAATTTTTTTTTATTAGAGACATGATATTTTCATTATTTTCTAAGATCATTGTTTTCTTCCAAATCAATATATTCAATAATAGTGGAACCTTGTATTGTTGATATTATCATAGATTCAAAATACATTTCTTATAAGGCCCCAGCCTTAAACCTTACTTAATCTTCAGTTATTACAAGATTACACATTGAGGATCTTTTCGGGTTTAGAGTTTTAGAGAATTAGATCATAAAACTTGCATTACATTCCACATATAAACAAAGTGGTTACATAAAAATAGTATTCTTCATTCCCATCAATGGAAACACATTTAAAATAAAACATGGATTATTTCTTGACACATCCTTGACTTTATCATCTTATCATGTACCTTTCCCTTGACCTGTGAAAAACATTTCAAAAACTTGGGATGAGCATAAAAACTCAGTATGGGTTATAAAAAAAACATGGAAAGGAAACATGAGTTCATATATACATAAGAATGAAATCATACTTTACCCATAAAACATAGGCACTTTAACATACCTCATAAAATCATGAATAAATCATAGAAATCATAAGACATAAAGGTAACTTGAGGCATTCATAACATTCTTACGTAGGGAGTAACCCTCTTGGTTACGTTTGGAATACCCATCACAGTATATTCCCTAAAATCTCTTCAGAGAAACCTTAACGTTTCACTCCTTCGCGTTACCCAATGCATTGGAGAGCTATAACGGGCTCACCCGCCCTTAGTTTATCACGGAACCACCCGTCTTCATAATAATGCCCAAGAACCATAACATAATCATATCACATAAAACATGCATAAAGGAAACATAAAATTTCCACATTTCAATCACGAGATATCAATACAACACATTGTTATAAAAACATTATGAAAACCATTTTCAATACCAAAGTAAAACATGGTATTTATTTTTCTTTTAAAAAAAGAATGTATGGCTTGTAGAGGAAGCCGAAACTCAAATAACGGTTACGACAATGGAGAAGTCGTTGTCGCCGCATACGTACGACAAAAACATTCCCTTTTGTCGTTTAGTAAACGCTTCGTATAAAAAAGATTCCTTTTGAATAAACGTAAAAGTCAAAGGGGTTTATACACCGTATAAAAGAAAGTTGTGTATAAAATAAAATATGCCTCAATGAAAGGAGATTGAGACGAAGTCCCATACCTCGTATCCGACTTGACCCGACCGTTCTTTAAACTCTTGAATAATAAACTTGAGTTAATCTCTACTTGATTATGAATCTTTTTCAAGTTCATTATTCCTTTTATACTATGTTGTGAACATCATGTAATCAGTTAAGTTAATAATGTTCATTTTGTCGGTATTTGGTTCTTAAGTCAAAAATAGTCTTCTTACACTTACATGTTGTTAATTTGGTCAAAGGTTCATTATATCCAGAATTGTATTCATGATGTAGATATCATATATGTCATATATATCCAGTACATACATGCATTTATAATATTACATAATCATTTAGAGGTAAGAAATTAAATGCACCGTTCATGGAGACGGTAAGCCGTACGTACGCATGAACGCTACTTTCATTTCTATTTCGTATTTTATAGAATGGAATCATAATTATATAAGAGTATATTATAATTCCAGTATAATAACATATATAATATCATTAACTTTATCCTTTACACATCCCACATATGGTATTAACGAATCAAATCACTTTTAGGGGGCGGTAGTCCGCACTTCCTAAAATGAAGATATCGTGTTTTACCCATAATGGAAACCATAAAGGTATGCCCAAAATAAAAAAACAGAAGCTTAAGGAAAACATAAACATATTATATATCATATATAAAAATATTGACATCATAATGGCCACCTTTTAAGGTGTTAAATGAGTGTTGAACAATCATCGTTTCGGGAGGCAGAATTTCGCCATCCACGGAAACCGTATGTTCTTTAACCATTTGATGTAGTTGTGTGAGAGTGTAGCTCAAATAAATCTTATAAAAACATCCTAGTATATTTATGATACTGGTGTTGTTACAAAATAAGTAAATAAAAAGAGTTTAGGGGGTTGGAGAAGCAAAATAAAACAAATGAACATGAGAGAAAGAATTACCTTAAGAAGTGTAACTCCTTTTGATTTGATCCTAAAGGCTTCCTTTGAAAGGATTATGCCCAAAGGGAATCCTATAGGATGAGGAGAGGGATGTGGAGAGAGTAAATGGGCAGGGGGTGTCCGAGCCAATGGCTTTAAGAGTGTGTGAAATGAGGTAGAGGTGGGGGCCTTTTATAAGAGGAGAGGAGGGGCACTTTTGGAAAGTAAAGAAATATTACATTATTTGAAAGTGTGTTTCGGTTTTAAAAGGTCCCACATTGATATCATTCGTGGATAAGTTGATAAGGGTTCTAAATCCACTCATCCAATTGGTTTTGGACATGTTTAGTTCATAGATTTTACATTATCTTTCTATTTTATTTAAATCGTCAAATAATGATGTCATCGCTGAATCATTATTATGTCATATATAATTAAATTTATTTAATGTCTAAAAATTACAAAAAAACTACTATGATATAGGAAATCTTTTTATCTTTCCAATGACTATTTATAATCAAATTTTGGACTTGTATAACCCCACTTAAAAATTGTTTTCGCAAAACATATTATGAATCTGTCATTTTCACTTTAACATTTAATAAAAAGTAATTTATGTCATTTCCCAACAAAAGTGGATCCATGGGGTCCCCAAGTTGACCCATGGCTTTTCTTGGTCGGCCATGACACAACCAATAAGGTTAGGACATGTTTCTAGGTCATTTCATATTATTAAAGCATTATTTATACCTTAAACTACACTAATTACCACTAATCGCGATTAAGAACTTAATAAGTTACTATTCACCAAAAAATTTATTTTAATCTCATTGAACCACATTTTACTTCTTAATGAAAACCATGTATGTCGGATTTTCAAAATTCAATACACATTAGTGGTAAACTTTAATTTAACTGAAAAATCAGTTTGCTTGATTACCACTTAGTGGTTTCACTATTCATCAAAAATTGAAGTTTTTCAGAAAATTACCAAAAATTCACCCTAAGATATATTTGATATTTCGAATTCAAAAATTAAGCCTATTTTACAAAATTCAGATCATATAAGTCACATTAATTAATTTAATAATTAATTCCCGCTGCTAGAGCAAATAGCGTGTTTTTACAAAATAATAAGTATCAAAAGATTGACACCAGTTTAAGTATAATTTCAAAGTGAAACTGATTCCAATGACCACCATTGGATAAAATGGTAAAAATATGTTCTAATTTTATTTCAAAACCAATTCAAAACATAATCTAATCATATAAATAAATTAGATTAAAAAGTAGTTTTGATGTAAAATGCAGTATTTTTCACTATTCATTAAAAAATGAACATTGTCAGAAAAATACCAAAAATTCACACAAGGTAAATTTTGATGTCCCAATCATAAAGGATAAGTTTATTTTGACAAACATAGTTTATAAAATTGTCAAAATATAGATTCAAAAATGGTTTGCCATCAAAAGGCAGTAAAATAATCTTTTAAGAATATTAGTGTATTCCATGCATAAGATTGTATTTATTTTCATTTTAAGCCTCTATAACACTATCTTAATCATTAATAGACATAGATAAAAATATCTATTATTCATTACTTACTTGGGATGTTACATCCTTCCCCCATTAGAAAATTGTGTCCCCGCAATTTATTTACTTATCGAATAAATGGGGGTACTTATCCCTCATTGCATTTTCAGATTCCCATGTTGCCTCTTCAATCATGTGGTTTTTCCACAAAACCTTTACCTGTTTAATCACCTTATTCCGTAACACTTGATCCCTGTGGTCAAGAATCTGGACCGGTTGTTCCTCATAAGATAGGTTCTCTTCCAGCTGAACTACCTCTGGACTCAAAACATGAGATGGATCTGGCATATACTTTCTCAACATCGAAACGTGAAAAACATTGTGTACCTGAGATAAACTTGGAGGTAAAGCCACTCGGTATGCAACTGATCCAACTCTTTCCAGAATTTTGTATGGTCCAATAAACCTTGGACTCAACATTCCTTTCTTACCAAATCTCATCACACTTTTCCAAGGAGAAACCTTGAGAAAAACAAGATCACCTACCTCGAAAGATAGATCCTTCCTCTGGTTATCTGCATAACTCTTCTGCCTGCTCTGAGCTGTTCTCATGTATTTCTGAATCAGCTGAACTTTTTCTGCCATCTCTTCTACCAATTCTGGTCCCATCAACTTTCTTTCACCCACTTCATCCCAGAAAGCTGGAGTTCGACACCGCTTCCCATATAATGCCTGAAATGGTGCCATCTGTATACTGGAATGAAAACTGTTATTATATGAAAACTCAACCAAAGAAAGATGTTGGTCCCAACTTCCCTGATAATCCATAGAACAAGCTCGTAGCATATCCTCCAATGTCTGAATTGTTCGTTCTGACTGCCCATCTGATTGAGGATGAAAAGCTGTACTAAAATTTAACTCAGTACCCAAAGACTTCTGAAGGCCTTTCCAAAAGTTAGAAGTAAACCTGGGATCACGATCCGATACAATGGAGAGAGGAACTCCATGTAACCTGACTATCTCTTTAAGATACAAACGGGAAAGTTGATCAAGAGAGAAAGTATCTCGTATAGCAAGGAAATGAGCAGATTTAGTCAAGCGATCAACAATAACCCAGATTGCATTATTACCTCGAGATGTCTTCGGTAATCCAACAACAAAGTCCATGGATATATTCACCCATTTCCACTCTTGCACTGGTAAAGGCTGAAGCATCCCTTTCGGTAACTGCCGCTCTGCTTTAACCTGCTGACAATTCAAACACTTCATAGTAAAATCAGCAATATCTCTTTTCATTCCATCCCACCAGTAATATTCCCGCAGATCTCTATACATCTTGGTACTGCCCGGATGAACTGAAAACGGAGAACTATGAGCTTCACATAACAACTCTCTCTTCAACTGTGAATCAGAAGGCACACACAATCTCTTCCCAACTCTCAAAACGCAATCACTATCAATGTTGAATTCAGGCAACTTACCTTTCTGAACCAGCTCTACCCTTTTCTGCAACTCACTGTCTTGCTTCTGTGCTTGCTTGATTCTATCTGATAGAGATAATCTCACTGATACCTGAAACAAAACAGAAGGACTTCCTGCACCAACAACTTCTATGCCAAAGTTCATCAAATCCTTATCCAAAGGATCACGTTCCAAACGCAACATTGTTAATGAAGCATTACTTTTTCGACTCAAAGCATCAGCCACTTTATTTTCTTTTCCCGGATGGTAATGAATTGTACAATCATAATCCTTGATTAATTCCAGCCAACTCCTTTGTCTCATGTTTAACTCTTTCTGAGTGAATATATACTTTAAAGTTTTGTGATCGGTATATATTTCACACTTTACTCCATACAAATGATGCCTCCAAATTTTTAAAGCAAAAACAATAGCAGCTAATTCCAAATCATGTGTAGGGTAATTTACCTCATGAGTTTTCAACTGTCGTGAAGCATAAGCAATTACCTGATCATTCTGCATTAGGACGCAACCAAGTCCTTTCAATGAAGCATCACTGTATATAACAAACTCACCATTCCTGGAAGGCAGTGCCAAAACTGGAGCATTCACCAATCTTCTTTTCAATTCCTGAAAACAATCATCACATTCTTTTGTCCAGATAAACTTAACACCCTTCCGAGTTAGCTTAGTCATTGGACTAGATAACCGTGAAAAATTTCTAACAAACCTTCGGTAATAGCCCGCCAAACCAAGGAAGCTACGAATCTCGGTTACATTTGTGGGTCTTGGCCATTCTTCCACAACTTTTGTTTTTGCAGGATCAACAGTTATTCCATCTTTAGAAACAATGTGACCAAGGAAAGAAATTTGTTGCAACCAAAACTCACACTTTCTGAATTTCCCATACAGTTTCTTTTCTTTTAAGGTTTGCAAGATAACCCTTAAATGTTTTTCATGCTCCTATTTACTTTTAGAAAACACCAAAATATCATCAATGAAAACCACCACAAACTTATCCAAGAACTCATGGAAAATTCTATTCATTAAGTCCATGAATACAGTAGGTGCATTGGTTAGCCCAAAAGGCATTACTACAAATTCATAATGGCCATATCTCGTACGGAACGTGGTCTTCGGAATATATGCCTCCTTTACCTTCAGCTGATGGTACCCCGATCTCAAGTCAATCTTTGAAAAAAACTGAGCTCCCAGGAGCTGATCAAACAAATCATCGATATGAGGCAAAGGATATTTGTTCTTAACAGTGATATTATTCAAGGCTCTATAATCAATGCAAAGTCTCATAGAACCATCTTTCTTTTTAACAAATAAAACAGGAGCACCCCATGGTGATTTTCTAGGTCTAATGAAACCTTTCTCTAATAAATCTTGCAATTTCTCCTTCGACTCTAAAAGTTCAATTTGTGCCATTCGATAAGGGGGTTTTGAAATTGGCTTAGCATCAGGAACTAAGTCAACAGTAAACTCAACTTCCCGATCTGGTATTATTCCAGGAAACTCATCAGGAAAAACATCAGGATACTCATTTACCACTAGCACATCATTAATCTGAACAGTTCCTTTATTTTCAATGACGTGTGCAAGGTAACATTCATTTCCATCTTTTACAAGTTTCTCGGCCTCTTGATATGTTATCATAAGTAAGGGTTCATTCTTGTAAACAAACTGAATGTCTTTCTGAAAAGAAACTTATTTAGATCTACAATCAATCTTAGCATGGTAAATAGAGAGCCAATCCATACCCAGGATAACATCAAACTCTACTAGAGGTAAAACAATAAGGTTTGCAAGTAGGTTCTTTCCACAGATAAGGATAGGAAGATTCTTATAAATTCTTTTTGCCTCGACACTTCCCCCAGGTGTTTTTACCAAAAGTTCAGGAGTCATTTCTTGAGATGGTATTCCCATTTTACTAGAAAAGGTTTCAGAGATGAAAGAATGTGTAGACCCCGAATCAAACAACACACTGGCATAATCTGAAAAAACAAAGTACCTGATACAACTTCATTTGATGGCCCGACATCTGCTGAAGTAGTTGCAAAGGATTTCACCACCCCTTTATGCTTGTAGTCTAACTGCTTCCCATCACTCAAGCTCTTTGTCGGACAGTCATTTGCATAGTGACCCATCTCATTGCACTTATAACATTTCACTAACTGTAAATCAAATTTGTTCTTACCTTCAGCTTGATCCTTTTCAGTGCAATCACGAGCCTTATGTCCCATCTTACCACATTGGTAGCACTTTCCAGAATTCAGAAGACATTCCCCAGCATGCCTTTTGCCACATTTATCACAAACTGGAAACTTAGTTCTCTTACCATCAGACTTTTTTGAAGAATTCTTACCTTTCTCCTGCCACCTCGGTCTCTTCTTCTGCTGGTTGTTATAGAACACTTGGTCATCGGAAAACTCCATTTCCACCTTCTCAGCACATCGAACAAGCTTTTCATAACTTTTAAACTCACGATAAGCTAATGCCCTTCGATACTTTGGCTTTAATCCTGAGTAAAAACGATTGATTTTACTATCAAGGTCCCGAATAAAATTTGGAGCATACCTTGCCAATCGAGTGAACCTTTCTTCATAGGCAGCCACTGAGTCTTCCTCTTGCCTCAATTCCAAGAATTGCTTTTCCATCCTAAGTCGAACAGCCTTAGGAAAATAATTCTCAAGAAACATACCTTTGAATTCATCCCAGTCAAGAGCATCAATCTCATCGGCGTCCCTGATATTTTTAACCATAGACCACCACTGATCTGCTTCTCCCTCCAAACGGTAAATAGAAAGACTAACCTTTTGATTGTCTGAACACCCCCATGACATCAAAAATCTTCTCCATTGCTTTAATCCACCCTTCAGCTAGCACAGGGTCAGATGATCCTCTGAATGATGGTGGATGTTGCCTCATGAAATGTTCCACCACTGACATGTTCCTCTGCGGTTGATCTGGCTGATCTCGTGCATTGATACCACCACCATTTATCGCTTGAGTCAACTGCGCCATTACTGCAAAAAACTGTTTAGTTCCAATTCTGACCATTTCTGGATGCTGATTCGGAAGGTTATTTCCTTCTGTATGCCTTCCTAGCACTGCTTCCCTGTTTCCTCTGCGGAAAACCATTCTGAACAAACATGTCTTAGATGAAGCAACATGGTAATCTTTAAATGCAATATCATTTCGAAAAAAAAATATTTTTGGATAATCATTTAATAGAATTCTAACTCCTAATGTTATCTAAACCGACCTTTGATACCAACTATAAGGCCCCAGCCTTAAACCTTACCTAATCTTGAGTTATTACAAGATTACACATTGAGGATCTTTTCGGGTTTAGAGTTTTAGAGAATTAGATCATAAAACTTGCATTACATTCCACATATAAACAAAGTGGTTACATAAAAATAGTATTCTTCATTCCCATCAATGGAAACACATTTAAAATAAAACATGGATTATTTCTTGACACATCCTTGACTCTATCATCTTATCATGTACCTTTCCCTTGACCTGTGAAAAACATTTCAAAAACTTGGGATGAGCATAAAAACTCAGTATGGGTTATGAAAAAAACATGGAAAGGAAACATGAGTTCATATATACATAAGAATGAAATCATACTTTACCCATAAAACTTAGGCACTTTAACATACCTCATAAAATCATGAATAAATCATAGAAATCATAAGACATAAAGGTAACTTGAGGCATTCATAACATTCTTATGTAGGGAGTAACCCTCTTGGTTACGTTTGGAATACCCATCACAGTATAGTCCCTAAAATCTCTTCAGAGAAACCTTAACGTTTCACTCCTTCGCGTTACCCAATGCATTGGAGAGCTATAACGGGCTCACCTGCCCTTAGTTTATCACGGAACCACCCGTCTTCATAATAATGCCCAAGAACCATAACATAATCATATCACATAAAACATGCATAAAGGAAACATAAAATTTCCACATTTCAATCACGAGATATCAATACAACACATTGTTATAAAAACATTATGAAAACCATTTTCAATACCAAAGTAAAACATGGTATTTATTTTTCTTTTAAAAAAAAGAAGGGATGGCTTGTAGAGGAAGCCGAAACTCAAATAACGGTTACGACGGCGGAGAAGTCGTTGTCGCCGCATACGTACGACAAAAACATTCCCTTTTGTCGTTTAGTAAACGCTTCGTATAAGAAAGATTCCTTTTGAATAAACGTAAAAGTCAAAGGGGTTTATACACCGTATAAAAGAAAGTTGTGTATAAAAGAAAATATGCCTCAACGAAAGGAGATTGGGACGAAGTCCCATACCTCGTATCCGACTTGACCCGACCGTTCTTTAAACTCCTGAATAATAAACTTGAGTTAATATCTACTTGATTATGAATCTTTTTCAAGTTCATTATTCCTTTTATACTATGTTATGAACATCATGTAATCAGTTAAGTTAATAATGTTCATTTTGTCGGTATTTGGTTCTTAAGTCAAAAATAGTCTTCTTACACTTACATGTTGTTAATTTGGTCAAAGGTTCATTATATCCAGAATGGTATTCATGATGTAGATATCATATATGTCATATATATCCAGTACATACATGCATTTATAATATTACATAATCATTTAGAGGTAAGAAATGAAATGCACCGTTCATGGAGACGGTAAGCCGTACGTACGCATGAATGCTACTTTCATTTCTATTTCGTATTTTATAGAATGGAATCATAATGATATAAGAGTATATTTTAATTCCAGTATAATAACATATTTAATATCATTAACTTTATCCTTTACACATCCAACATATGGTATTAACGAATCAAATCACTTTTAGGGGGCGGTAGTCCGCACTTCCTAAAATGAAGATATCGTGTTTTACCCATAATGGAAACCATAAAGGTATGCCCAAAATAAAAAAAACAGAAGATTAAGGAAAACATAAACATATTATATATCATATATAAAAATAGTGACATCATAATGGCCACCTTTTACGGTGTTAAATGAGTGTTGAACAATCATCGTTTCGGGAGGCAGAATTTCGCCATCCACGGAAACCGTATGTTCTTTAACCATTTTATGTAGTTGTGTGAGAGTGTAGCTAAAATAAATCTTATAACAACATCCTAGTATATTTATGATACTGGTGTTTTTACAAAATAAGTAAATAAAAAGAGTTTAGGGGGTTGGAGAAGAAAAATAAAACAAATGAACCTGAGAGAAAGAATTACCTTAAGAAGTGTAACTCCTTTTGATTTGTGCCTAAAGGCTTCCTTTGAAAGGATTATGCCCAAAGGTAATCCTATAGGATGAGGAGAGGTATGTGGAGAGAGTAAATGGGCAGGGTTTGGCCGAGCCAAAGGCTTGAAGAGTGTGTGAAATGAGGTAGAGGTGGGGGGCTTTTATAAGAGGAGAGGAGGGGCACTTTTGGAAAGTAAAGAAATATTACATTATTTGAAAGTGTGTTTCGGTTTTAAAAGGTCCCACATTGATATAATTCGTGGATAAGTTGATAAGGGTTCGAAATCTACTCATCCAATTGGTTTTGGACATGTGTAGTTCATAGATTTTACATTATCTTTCTATTTTATTTAAATCGTCAAATAATGATGTCATCGCTGCATCATTATTATGTCATATATAATTAAATTTATTTAATGTCTAAAAATTATAAAACAAATACTATGATATAGGAAATCGTTTTAGCTTTCCAATTACTATTTATAATCAAATTTTGGACTTGTATAACCCCACTTAAAAATTGTTTTCGCAAAACATATTATGTTTGTGTCATTTTCACTTTAACATTTAATAAAAAGTAATTTATGTCATTTCCCAACAAAAGTGGATCCATGGGGTCCCCAAGTTTACCCATGGCTTTTCTTGGTCGGCCATGATACAACCAATAAGGGTAGGACATGTGTCTAGGTCATTTCATATTATTAAAGCATTATTTATACCTTAAACTACACTAATTACCACTAATCGCGATTAAGAACTTAATAAGTTACTATTCACCAAAAAATTATTTTAATCTCATTGAACCACATTTTACTTCTTAATGAAAACCATGTATGTAGGATTTTTAAAATTCAATACACATTAGTGGTAAACTTTCATTTAACTGAAAAATCAGTTTGCTTGATTACCACTTAGTGGTTTCACTATTCATCAAAAATTGAAGTTTTTCAGAAAATTACCAAACATTCACCCTAAGCTATATTTGATTTTCCGAATTCAAAAATGAAGTCTATTTTACAAAATTCAAATCATATAAGTCACATTAATTAATTTAATAATTAATTCCTGCTGCTAGAGCAAATAGCGTGTTTTTACAAAACAATAAGTATCAAAAGATTGACACCAGTTTAAGTATAATTTCAAAGTGAAATTGATTCCAATAACCACCATTGGATAAAATGGTAACAATATGTTATAATTTCATTTCAAAACCAATTCAAAACATAATCTAATCATATAAATAAATTAGATTAAAAAGTAGTTTTGATGTAAAATGCAGTATTTTTCACTATTCATTAAAAAATGAACATTGTCAGAAAAATACCAAAAATTCACACAAGGTAAATTTTGATGTCCCAATAATAAAGGATAAGTTTATTTTGACAAACATAGTTTATAAAATTGTCAAAATATAGATTCAAAAATGGTTTTCCATCAAAAGGCAGTAAAATAATCTTTTAAGAATATTAGTGTATGCCTTGCATAAGATTGTATTTATTTTCATTTTAAGCCTCTATAACACTATCTTAATCATTAATAGACATAGATAAAAATATCTATTATTCATTACTTACTTGGGATGTTACATTTCTTCTTTTATCTTCTCTCTAAATACTAGAGATTTCCTCATTTCATAAGCGTCATGATAGTTATGAAATTTACCAAGTGATAAATCACATTGAACTTCTAAAGATGATATTTTAGAGTCAAACCTAATGGGGAAATTTCTCATAGGTTTCTTAATAATATTAGAAACTTCAAATAAATTTTTAAATCCTCTTATTTTGGATGGAAATTCAATTACTTTTGAAATATACACATCGATAGTTTCATTATCTCTAATTCTAATATCTCCATACTTGATTCACTTTAATTGTGACTTTACCTCTTTCACATTGTTATTTTCATGAAAAAACATTCTTATTTTTCCTAAGAATCATTATATATTTTGATACCCATCACCATCCTGAGAATATTTTCTGATTAAAGTGTAATAATGAAATTTTTTTCTTTCCCGTAAACCCTAATATTTTTATTTTTAGAAAAATGAAAAGGAGATTTTTTTTCAATGGGTGTAAACTCAATTATTTATGCATCGATTAACTCCAGAACAAGTGATAGAATGTGAGGTATCATTCTATTTTCTAACCCTAATAATTTTTCCATAAAATATAGAAATACCTATAATATTAACTAAATTGATATTTTCTATAATAAGGATGGAACAAGGGAACCATCCCTTTGATACAAATTAAAGTTCCTAAGGATTATTGAAATGATAAGAAGGTGGGGTTAATCAGTTGTAACTGTTAAAAATTTCAATCTTTTTGAAACTTAACCCCTAAAAATTGTTAGAAATATTTGATTATAAACTTTCATAAAAAACACACAATGATTCAATTATAAGAAACTAAACAAGGAACATAATTTTTAAAAGGTTTGGCCTTAGTGTGAAAACCTACATCATTTCCAAATAGGCCCTCATTAGTCCATGAAAATTAAATATAATAAATATGTGAATATAAATTTGATCCAAATTAAATTAGACTCTGTCTATCTCCAAATAGGTAATATTATATGACTCCCATTAGTTTAAAAATATTGAATTACCAAATCGATCCACTAAAATATATATGAAACATTATAAATAATCTCTTAAAAGTTCATCTAGAAATTATATCCATTTTTCTCTATTTGAAAGGTTTAACTTGTGTGTCCTATTTTATATCTAGTGATTGTTTGTATAGGGAGCCTCCCAAAAAACCACACATGATGTAAAACTATTTCCATATCCAATTATAAAAACCCCATAACCTCATAACTCTATATGGAAGTTATGTTTAATTATCAAAACAATTTTTCCTCAAATCATTAAAATGAAATTATCTCTTATTTCTATATTCGGATTATTTTAAATAGATAAAGTTCTTTTTCTTGTGATATAAATTTGGTATTATTTTCTTATTCAATATGATTTTAAACTTTGGTTGGATCTCCAGATGACAGAAATTATCTAGTGTTTTGGGTTTTTCAAATATATTTAATATATCAAGTACATTTTACTTCCCTCAACCTTTTTAAATAGGTAATACCAGAGTGTAAATGGAATAAACCCCATTTAACCTTTCTACTCAATAAATTTCCTAAATTAATAATTCCTTCATTGTTCCAATTCATGTGGACAATTCTCAAATATTTTATAATCTTCATGAATATTTAAGAAATCTCTAGAGTTTCTAAGTTTCCTCTAATTTACATTACATCAGATGTGAAAAAACTATTCAAAATTCCTTAAATATGGCTATATAACAAACAAATTAAAATCATAGTTTAATATAATCATACTTAAATTATTTAAAATGCTAAATAATTTTTCTAAAAAATATATTTCTATATATGTTTTCCTTAAATCCTTTTTAATATCGTTTCATCCAATCAAAAAACTAAACTTTTTCACTTTTCCTAGACTAGATGAATTTTTTATCTAGTGAATTCATAAGAAAATATTCATCAGGATCTTCTTCTTTTCATTTCTATTACATTGTTTTTCTTCATCTATCTCTTATATGTATTATGTACATAAGAAATTTCTATCCATTATATCAGTGTTTCTCCCTATGTCTAATTTTTCTAATCTCAAAATAGAGACAAAATGGTTCATTTTTCTTAGAAACGTTCATCTAATAAAGTTCCACACAAATATTTTTCTGATGGATGTTATGTATATTTATTTCTATCAACAAAACAATTCATAACATTATAATTTTTAACTTTATACAAACATTTAAAATATATCTCTTTGTTGATAAAAACTCCATAAAACATTGAATTGTCTTTTTTCATTTTACCTCGACCTACTAAAGATGGTTGAATAAATCATTGAAACATTTATAGACATTTGTTTCATGAATATTATCCATTTTAGAACATTGGATCCAACATTTTTGAACATATTTTTTAAATGTAAATTGTTTTGCATTTTTCAAAACTAAAAAACTCAACAAGAACATCCTTTTCCAATTAGTTTTGTCCAGTGATCTATATAATTGTTTAAACTGAATATTTATAGACAGTCACACAAAATTTTCATCCATAAACTCAACTATTGAAACTATAAGATTTTTTCTTCAAATAAACATTTACACAATATTACCTTTGTACAAACATAAAAAAATTTCACTTCTTGACTCATCTTAAAAAATCATTTTTAGGTAGCATTAATTTTGAATGTCTGATAATGTTGTTCCAAAAATAATATTTTCTCCTCTTCTCTTCTCCAATATTAGCTTATATCATGAATTCTCCAGGATGTTGGAATCATTAAATGAACTACACAACATTGACAATTTTTACGAAAGATTATTAACAAAACAATAAAGCTTCAACACTTTATCCAGAAACTTCATAACAATAATTTTCATTAAAAACTATATAAAAAGACCTTCAATATCTTTATTTTCACCTATTATAAAACAATATTCCTAAAAGTGTGATTTTTCAACAAATACAAAACATTGTTTGGGAAACATAACAAATGTTCTTTAATAAAAAAAATAACATTATTTTTAAATAATTTAATAACCATAATCATAAATAAATTTATTAATTTTCATTTATAATAATTATCTACATGTATATTAGTTAGTTTTTACCTCTTTTTCAACTTCATGTGTTTACAGTTTTGATCATTAGTGTTAGTTTTATTGGAGCAATGTTAGTATTGTTCCTTCTTCCAATGGTCATCAATATAAAATCATTAATGTTCCTATAATTGATAAATTATTATGATTTATGAGGTTTAAATTTCATTTCATGAGTATTTCATTATTTATACTTGAATACGAAATCTAAAATAAACACACTTTTGTGATTTTCATAACCAAGGAATGATGTTTTCATAATTAGCGAGTTAAAAATTTATGAATATTATAAAAAATAGAAAAAAAAATTATATAACCTTTTTTATCATATTATATAATTAATTATGTTTTCATAGTCACCCATCATATAAATTTGTATCATTATTCAAGTGGCTGGTCAAACAGAGCCAAATAAGAATATACCATATATAATAAATTATTGTGATAATATTTAGTTGAAATATCATTATTCCAGTAGTGTAATAATATCATATAGTTTTTATTAGAGTAATATGTAGGAAATATAACAAAATAGGAGAAGAATAAATTTTTCTGAATCAATTACATAGTATGAATAAAATTATTTTCCATATTAGTTCGCTTGATTAAGATGAGAAATTTTATAATGTTTATTTATCATTCACATAATTTATAGGTTACTCTATTTTTGGTACTAGAAACAGATTTATTTCATAAAAACAACATTTTTAATATAAAAACATTCTTATAAAAATATAGTAATAGAGACCATGAAAAATAAAATACACTGATCCATGGAGGTTATTGTCCGCACATACTAGTGGATGATGATTTCATTTTCATATAATGGGAGTAAATAAGAATATATTTATTTTTTAGGAATATTCATAATGTCGTATATTTATAGTTCTTATCATTTTAATATACATGTTAGATCATCCATGTTTGGCAGAGAAATAAAGAAAATCATTTTTATTCCTTTTGCCGGTAGTCCAGACACACAAATGGTTCACATTTTTGTTTTCGTTAATGGGAAACAGAAATATGGAAAATGAGTTTACCATCATTATAATAAAATAACCAGATAATAATTTTAATTTTTATCTAATGTTAATATGTTTTAATTTAATTTTAAGAATAATATGTGAACATAGAGAAATAGAAAAAGGGAGGAGTGGTTAGAAATTTAGGCCTCGGTACTTGGATTATATCCACTTTCAAGATAGTCGACCCTTTGAGTGACGGTATATTGAGAACACTTGTTAATATTTAAAGTTTATATTAAAAATTAATTAATATTGTTGTAGATATTGGGATGAACTATTTCAGTTTTGGTGTGAGGGTAAGTGAGGATAAGAGTGTCCCTTTTATAAGTTAAAAGGGATTCCATTTTTTTAAACGCAAAAAACGTTCAATAATGGGAACTCCCTCTCATGAAAGAGGCTCAAATTGATTGAAATAATGTATTAGATATGCGATATGGTTGATTAATGACCCAACCAAAAATTTAAACATATTTTTAAATTATTTTATAGGTCATTTACTGTTATATTTTAACATTCACCATTTTTTATTTTTGTATGGAAACTATTTTTTTCTTAAGTAATGTATCCTTTAAGAATTAAAATAAAATATTACATTTTACAAAATTTATATCTACTAATTCAAAATTTTAAGTTCATTTAATAATATTAAATTTATACAGGAGATAGAAATAAATTTTAAAATACTACTATTTTGGTGTAATAAAAATAATGCTTTGAAAAATATAAATTATTTTATAAAAAATTAAATATGAGTTTATAAATTAAACCTTTAATTTTTTAAATTAAAAATCCATATAAAAAATATTTTTTTTTTCTTAGAAAAATAATTCATAAATTTAAAATTCAGACTTATAGACTAATAATGTCATAAGAGCCATGTGGTTTGTAAAAAAATATTTTTACCTACACACATAAAAATAAATATTCATAGAAAAAAAAATATCTTATCCTAATATTTACATGATAAAAAATTGATGTTAGTTGTTTTCAAATTCACATCCTAAAATTTATAAATTTAAATTTTAATTAGAAAAATAAAACAGAGAAAAATAATTTTCATATGAAACCGACTGTCGGTATATTCACTATAATTGTTTCTATAAATTATAATTAGTTTTCTATTAATCATTTAGGCATATAATGTCTCTATTATATTTTTAAATAATTCAATTTCTGTAAAAAAAATTAATAATTTCTTAGCTACATTAGTGGAGTAAATATATTAATTAAACATTATATATATATATATATATATTATGTTACCCCAGTTTATAACTAAAAATTCTATGAATGCCTTAAAATAGTCTAGATTTTTTTGTTTTGGTTTTTTGTATGGAGAAAGCTAGTTAAAATTGTATATATTAAAGGAGTAATATTTCACTAAAACTCATTTCATTACATTTTACACACCATAAAATACTTTCTTTCCAAAACATTCATTATAATGAAAAAAACATGTGAGGGTACTTCCCTCTCAACCCATAATCAGGTTCTATGTAGTATCCTCAATGTTTTGATTCTACCAAAGAACATTGACTTTTTAAATGATATTTCTCCTCAATAATATATATCATTTGATGAATATTTCTAGAGGTTGTTCTTTATATGTTATATAATTTTATAATTGTACATTTTCTGATATTGAAACATGTGATGGGTATGGTTTGTTCTTCCTATGAAGAAATATGTGGCACACATCATTTACTTAATAGAGTTGTAAATGTAGTGAATAGTGGTATTCTAAGATCCCTACATGATCATGGATCTCGAGTGGATAGATATATCTCAGGCATTTCTTCCCTTTCGTCTATAATATTATAACTCACTTCTTAGGAGATAATGAAAAGAACACCTTATCACAAATTTCAAACTCTATACCTCATTGATAATTATCTGTATAACCCATTTATCGACATTTTTCTAATTTTTTATGTCACTTAATTATTCAAAAATTTGCCATAATTTCATGGATATGATCATGACCTATTAGATTCATCTCTCTATCATCATCCCAACCTGAAAGAGTTTTAAACCTCTTTCAATAAAGAGCCTCATATATTGTCATCTGAAGGCCCGAATGAAACTTATTTTTTATTTTATAACTCCACTAGGGAATGTTTTTTTACCCAAGATCCTTGAAATCCATCGATTAAGAACTCAATATATCTTAGAGGGTTTGGATGGTCCTCTTAGAATAACCATATATCAGAGGATGATATTTCATGTTACGACTCATCATTATCTCTAATGATTTATAAATAATTCTCCTAAACCATGTGGTAAAAATCATATCCCAATCAAATGAAATTGAGTGTGGAACTAAATTTAGAATTATGAATTCATTTATGTGTATCTGGGTGATTTTTTCAGTATGGAAATCTTGTTTTATGGAAATAAAATGCACTTATGTTTTATGGAAATCAATTGTAACTCAAATATCAAAATGGCTATTTGATTTTTTTTTTGGGTGTTTTATGATGAAATCCATATGGATTTTCCCTCATTCCCATAATAATATGGGTAATGGTTCTAACATACCCTTATAATCATGTCATTCAAATTTAACATTCTAGAGAACCAAGTATCCAAATTCATATTCTATAATTCACTCTTCATGATATCCCCCATAATAATTGTTTTAGTACTCTATATATCATCATAATTCCAAGATGTATAAGGAAAGAAGATCTACGTGCATAACCCAAATATTCCTTCTACAGTTCATGATTTGATGGAAAACATATTTGGTCTCCAAAACCTTTTAAGTCTATCATTATCAAAGTTGATCCCCATAATATTTACTACATTTTTCTATAGATGCGCATTATCTTTATGGGATTTACTTGTCCCTATGTGGATGGAAGGCTGAGTAGTAAGTTGGGAAATATTTTATTTTTACCCCCCATTATGACTTCACAATTCATCTTCCATAAATCCATGTGTATAACATCCAATGTTCTTGAACTTGATAAATTTATGAAGAAATTTGATCATTTATATTTACTGGATATTCTTACAAATTAATTGGTATTCAGAGCATAATTATGTGAATTGGAACATGTTAATGTTTTTTTTGGTGGTTAATAAATGAAAATATTTCTTGGAGGGTTGGTTTTGATGCGAGAGAATCATGCTTCAAGAACCAAAAGATCAAGAGACACAACACTTGGTTTACGACTTTTGGTAACTGTGAATCCCAAACCTTGTAGCCCATTTGAAAAAGATAATTGTAATAAGAAACAATATGATGTGATCAAAAAACTATGTCAGGTACCTATAATAATTTTCATAAGAGGTTCATGGGCTACCCATGGTTTAAAAAACCATAAACCTAGATGTGCGAGGTGAAGGTGAATTTTGATAGTGGCACCACATGTTTGTCACATGGTTATCCAAATCATCTATCATAACCATGCGTCTCATTAAGGGGGGGGGGGGGGGGTTAAAAAACCACCCTCCATCCTTATTTGTTTTTCCTCCATTTTTCTTCTCCCAATTTTTTGCCTCCTATATATGTGGATCACCTCTTATCCCTCTTTTATATTCCTTTATAGCTCCCATGTTTTGGATCTGATTTGACTTCTTTTGGTGAATTTGATACATATTTTTAAGATTACCCATCCAATTTCTTCCCTTTTGTTTTATATTTCTATTTTTAATTTCATTTCCATATGATCTCATTTTTTCTATTTATGGGAGTCTTTTTATAAATTGTTGATTTGTTTCATTTTGTATTGGATTAGAGATTGGTATTTGATGAGTGAGTTCAAAAAATATTAATGCAGATGGTTCCAACATTTATATTTTTTTAAATTTTATATGGGATTTGAATTTAAATACGTGAGTTGTGTGGTCCATGTGAGACACTCAATTTAATGCTAATCCTTTATAACTATTATTAGAAGATACTGATGGGAAACATCATATTTATTTATCTGTTTTGAGCCTAGAATGGAATGGTATATGTGATTTAGGATTCCAATTTTGTTTGTAATGAGGTTTTAGTTATTTAAATTATATAAATTTTTTTGTTGTAACATGTGTTCTAAAGAATGTGTTGGGATTTCCATAAGGTTATTAGGGTGATGTTTATCACCGAAATTTAGGGGACATAGTTATTTTAGTTTTGGAAGATGGTGATTACCATAAGTGTGTTGGGTGATGACGGTTATTTGGCAATGGTGTTCCACTAAATCATGTGGAATAAGTATTGTTGGTTATTTACACTCACCGTGATTGGTTCATAGTGCCACTGGAGTCACATGAAAATAGAGAATGACTGAGTGAGATGATGTTGACCCCCCGATGTCAGTGGAGGTCTATATAAATTTCATAGTTTATGGGATGGTGATGACCACTAGTTATGGGAGAGGTGTTCACATTAGTAAACCCACATTTATTAGTGAGTGATTCCATCTGTTGGTTGTGAGGATTTCCATATATGTTTGGGAAAATGGGCCAAGATTATTGAAGGGTGGATCTTATTGTTCCTTGGGTGGTCGAGCTATTGATCCGATCATGGTCCATTATATATGCATGGATGAACATCACTACACCTTGTGATTTCAGGTTGATATAAATATGGTAATTAGTTTAATTGAAGTCCAAGGGACTCTCGAGATATTATTTCAGCATGCCAATGGGACTTTAGATGACTTTCCATGTGTCACATGTCCTAATAGTTGGAATATGGATCCAAGATTGGGGGAAATGACATGAGACTGAGGGTTATCTAAGGATTTCTAACCGAGGACACATCATTTCATTTCCTGCATTTACCAAATAAGGAAACTACTTCCTTATGGTTGTTGAGAATGATTAAAGCGGGTTATGTATTTTATTCATGGGTATAGTGGTTATTTATTTACGTATGCATACACTGGTACAAATATAGATATTCATTAAGAACACATTGGGGGTGGCCTAATAAGTTCATAATCACACGTTTCATGGGAGCCTTAGTACTGGTGCATAAATTATAGCTCTGATATTAGGTTGGGGACCAAGATTATGCATTGAATCATACTGATAAGGGTTACGTAGGAAATCTAGATGGATCGAAGATGGATGATGGGGTTCTTTTTCATTATGCTAAATTATTTTTTGGGATTTTGAGTATGACTTTATGTGATATTCCTCTGGGTGATAATTTATAATTTTTGTGATTGATATGGCTTATATATACTATATTTAATATGTATGACTATATATATATTGGATCATCATTTCCATTTTTATATACTTTCACTGATTTTTATTACTTCTGAAGTGTTGTTATGATTAAATTATTATTAATGCTAAAAACATTAGTGTATAGTCTACCCAATATCATCTAATATAATCTTACTACAAGTATAAATCCTTTGGAATATGTAGAGGTGGGATGAAGGGATAGTGGTCCTCTATCCAGGAGCACCAATTAAGTGGATACCGGGACGGGGTTCTACAAATGGTATTAGGGGAGTTTCTTTTTCTTTTCTTAAATATTTTTTATATATTAGAATGAAGATAATGATATAATGATAACTAGATAAGATATCATTATTGGTTTCCTAATGCCCCATGCAGGAGGGATAAACCAAGTTTCCAGTGCTGGGAAATTAATATTATGTTTTTTCTTTTACTATTGATAGATTTCCACCTCGTGTGGATCACATGGGTGTGATGTTATTGGTTTGTGTAGATTTGACCCTTGGCTCAGTATTATAAGGGAGGAATGTTTATTTTTGAACATAATAATACATGATATATGTATGTCCATATGATATTCACATGGAACCTTGAATACAAGAAAATGGTGTCCGTAATTTTAAAGTGGAAAAAAATCTAAAAAAACATCCAACGTAGCTCTTTTGGTGGCGTCAGACTCAGGTATCCTATGTATGTGGTTCTTAAGGAGATGATATATGATCCTATTTATATGTATAATGCATGGGCCTAATTATGATTTGGGTAGGTTGGAATAAAGGAATGGGGTGAGCTATTTAAAATTTCAAAAAATGTCAAACAATGTTTTCCTGCATATCTTCTTGGGGTAATTCTAATCATCCACCATAGATTGTTGATTTTTGATATGTATGATATGTGATACCTGAGTCTAATATGGGTATTTAGGGGGTCACAAGGATTAATGATATGTGATCTTTATGCGGTAGTGATTTTTATGGGTGGTGAAATGTTTTTTTATTATATCATTACATGTTACTAACACACACACACAGATATATATATATATTGAGTTCTATGTTTTCTACTGATCATTGTTTTTGGTCTTTAGCATTATTCTACATAGACAGGATCAGATGGAGTGTTTGGATGGAGTTGATGTGGTTCCACAAGAGCATACAAAGGATGATCCCCCCTGAGGGTTTGTATGTGGTCCTTGAGAGTCAGGATGATCATTATCCATATTAAGAGGCTCTCAGATAGGTGGGGTAGCCACAATAGATGGAAAAGTTTATAAAATTGATATACAAGTAGCTTAGAAAGATCTTGGTATTATTTATAAAGAGTTTTGATAGGGGAAATCAAATAGATTGTCTATACATGTCTTTAATGGTGAGGGTGTTCCATTATGAAAACCCAACATTATTTTAGGGTGAGGGTGGACCACAGGAATCATAGAATTACATCGAAACTGTGAAGATGATTTTTTCTAGCTCAAGACGCCTCCAGGTCAGTGGGTGAAGTTAGATACTTATATTCTCATTAGATTAAAAAATAACTAGTGGGACTAAAATGCGCGGCTGATTGTCACCTATCGACCGGTTAAGGTTCTGGTGCTCTGCTAATGTGTATAGCAGCACTCGGGTCGAATCATCGGCGATGGTACTTCCTAATAGTGGATTGTTTTTAGTTGATTGTATTTTGATTGGGGGGGGGGGGTTTGTTTACAGAGCTTAATTGAAATGTTGAATGGATGATGTTTAATTTAACATGTTGATAATGATTGGGGTGAGTTTATCATTAGGTAGTTAATCATGTTATATCCTTAATCTTTTTGTTTATATTGCATTAAATTAACACCCACAACACAAGTTGATGTTGATTGGAATTCCCAAGTGTTAAGCCTTTAATCCAAGCCTTAACTTTACTTAGGGTTCTAATCTCAACAATTTATTAATTGTGGAAGTGTTTTTATGGTCCCAATAATCCATGAAAATCACACGTTGAAAAGAAAATGTCAATAATCCATGACATGTTAATTCCAACATACACAATGTTAAATTAAATAATACTCATTGAGAAAAACCTCAAAATCACATAACATCCATAAATTATAACTCACCCCAATGAGAAATTTAATCATCCATTTAAATTTTTAGTAATCTGATCTATTATTTTTAAGGTGATGAATTACAAAGAGAAGAAAAAGAAAGGGAAAAGAAAAGTGTTTTGCGTCGAACACACACACGAATAATGATGAGAGTAAAAAAACCAGACTTTTTATTGAATAATAAAGTAAAATAAGTTTATGGATTTAAGATTCATTTAAACTACAATAATAAAATTAATATTAAACTACAGAAGGTGGATGAGAATATGAAACTAAGAATAATAAAATTGCATTAAAATAGAATTACAACGATAAACACTGGAAAAATTACAACGAAGAAAAATGCAAAAGTAAATGAAAACAAAGAGTGGAGAAAGGGATTCTCAAGTGAAAACATGAGTTTTTTAGATCCTCACATGCCTTTGGTAGGGCATTGGTACTACCAGTAAATCCTCTTTCGCTCTGAAATTCCAACCCTTTTATAAGGAGAGGAGGGGATTTATTTATAGCCCAAGGCGGTGGACTGTTTATATTCCAGAAATACCCCTCCACTTGGATCACCAATATGGCCATCCAAAAAGTCGAATCATGACAAATCGCCTTCTTGAAAGTTTTAGATAAAAATGTCTTCTGTCTACTGTGAAAATGTGGCGGCCATTGAACTTATGGAGCCAATGTTATAGTGCCTTTAATAAACAATTCTGATTGTCCATTTCAATACAGACTTTTTCAAAATCCATAATGTGAATGGGTTTTGGAATAGGAATATGCCCTCAAATAAAAATAATTTCTTCAAAAAATATGGACATCCAAATTTACTCCTTCACACTGAAAAAGATCCGCTCGAATGGATGTCCACATCAGGAGAAATTGCAATATTAGTGTGTTGTTTTTAATTCCCATCAAGAATGGTGGGCTGGAATTAAATGCATCAGTTGGGCCCCTTGTATTTGTGACTGAGTTCTGAAATTTTTATCATGGACTCCTTGAACTGTCCTCCGAACTTGGGAGGATAATTAAGGTATTTGGACTTCTGGATTTAGCCCAGTAATTCAACCTTTATATATGGTCCAGTTTCTTCACAGTTTCCTTGGGCCTTCTTGTGTGGTCCATATGACCCTCTAAATGGACGAATTTGCCAATGGTGACTTGTAATGAAATGTTGGAATTGGAATTGGGAACCCTAAAAAACAATAATCATGAAATTTGGATAAGTAGGTATATTGTTATTGTTAAAACATTAAACATACTTGAATCAGGATAAATTCAAATAGTGCTCAAAAAATATATTTAATATTTAAACATTAATATTTCACACAAATTATGCATATTTCATATAAAATCAGTAAAGAGAGTATGTAAAAAGATATGAAAATATTAATAACATCAGGGAAAAATAGGTATAGTCTTGTTGGCATGATGAATAACATGTATGTATTTTGTTACAATGTTTTTGATTATTTATTCCCAAAGATGTTATGGGCGGATCAAGACCATGAGTTCATAAACATTGCAGTAGGGGGATACATGTGATATTGATTTTAATTCAAGGTTTATGAACCCGTAAAATTTATCAACTTCTATGTAAGGGTATTAAATTTCAAGGGTGAGGTGATATGAGGATGTTTGGTGGCATACCATCACAATTCTAGTAAATATAATCATGTTTACATTGTTCTCAGAGGAGTTGAACCATTTTTTTATATGCCCTAATTTTTATGGGGGAAATTATTTTCTTTATGAACACATAGTTCAAAGGTGGAACACATGCATTGATTTATTCCTATTTAAATGTGGTGTATTGGTAGCGGTGATAATCCCACATGAGGATTGTAAGTAAAAATTATTACATTGGTCTGTAAGGTGTACAATGAATTAGCATAGGGAAGAATGAGTGTATAAGGGTAGGGTTATATGGTTTCCTATCCATCGAGATTTGTCTCTATGTTTCAAAAAACATTGGTAATTTTGGTCGTTGACACCTCCAATGTGTTAAATCCATTGTGACTCTAGTCCTTGGGGTCATATATTTAAGGGGCCTTTAAGGAACCAAAAAAATGGACCTTCTCGTTATGCTTTTTATGGGCCTTTGGGCTATGTATGCATTCCCTCTCATCCCATTAAATACGGTAAATCAAAAAATTAAAGATAAAATTTATTTTAAGTATGTATCAACCCATGTTAATTCCATATGATGTTCATGATCCTTCGTAATCCATCCGTTAAAGATCCTAACATAGAATGGATTATGTACCTTGAACTATTCTACCAATTTGAAAATAAAATTTTAAGGGTTTATTTTATTTCATATATGACTATATTAAACAATTCATGAAATAATTAATTTGTTTTTACAAATCAATGAGTCATTAACAAATTATCTACTCTTACGTGAGTTGAATCTCATTGTATGTAATAAGCTAACATGTCAATTACAAGAATATTTTTTATATTGTAATATTAAACCTTTTTTCTACTTATAATTCCCGATGGATTGTGTCTCCCATATATTTATATGCCAAAAAAATAGAAAATACCACAAGAACTCACAATCCCATACTAATGCATTATGTATAATATGGAAAATGGTTTTCAAACATTCTTAGTTTAAGGAAATTGGTTAAAATATGTGGTTTATTGAAACTTCTCAAACATTATTTCATCTAGTGGTCTTATAGGGATATCTTAAAATTGATGCTGAGTTCCACCAAAATACAATTTAAAATATATTTAACTACCTTGTCCTTTACCAAGTGAAAAATGATTCAACTTGTTTTATTTAATAATATTTTACTAGGTTCTTTATTAACTCAATTACACTATTGGTATCCTTATAAATCGATAGATGTTGTCTTATATCTTCACCAATATATTCAAATTACTTCTTTATCCACATTAATTATATAATAGAATTGTTACTGGGATATATTCTTCTTCTTTTGAGCATAATGATACACTATCTTACTTTTAATGTAACAATATAAAATTATTTTTTCCAATGAATAAAGATCCTCTATATGTGTATTTTTTATCTAAAAAATCTCCAAACCAATCCATATATTAAAAATCCATTAATTATCAATCCTATCCAACAATCAAAACCAAATAATTGTTTATTTTTTCCTGAAAATACCTTATTATCTAATTTGTGGATGATATATGTTATTCTTTTTGAAAATTCTGATATCATACTTCAAAAAATGAAACATTAAAGATATTAATCCTTATTTATATGTGATATACTAGAATTAAAATAATTATTCTATACAATTTTGTTTCCACACATTTTCTATACACATACTTTTAATGTTTCATTCCAACCACTATTACAGTTAAAACTAGTTTTCAATATTTTATTTTAAAAGTGTTGAAAAAATTTATTTCATATTTTACATTTTATATGAATGTTTTTTATTTTTTTGATGTAGTTATAACCAAATAAAGATTGTACTATTTATAAAACATTAATATCTTAAATTCTAAAAACAATATTTGTGAAAACGTTTCCTCATAATTTACTTTTTTCAAATGAAATATAATATTATATACATATACCATCACCTTGAACAACTATTCACCTGAGAATTTCACAGCAAGGTTTTGATCAAGCCCTAATCTATTTAACTCTAATATTCCCACATATGTGTCTATATGTTCTTACAAAGATCTAGTTTCCCATATCTGACCAAATAATGGATATTTCAATTTGAAAACTAGAAAATCAACATCTTAAATATGAGATTTTTTTATTTGTTTTGATGTTGACATATTACTTCAAAACTCTATTCATAAGTGACATCATGAAGTCCATTTGATATAATTGTAACTTACTTTGTATAGAAAATACTAGGAAATATATGATGGATTCTATTATTTCCACTGGTGAAAACATTTCGTCAATATAAAATCCTTTGATCTGAGAAAACCATTTGAATACTAGAATTTCAATTTTTTTAGTACTCTGAAATGTTAGTAGAATTTTCTTAATGATCACCTTTTTACTAATAAGATTGTGATGTCTAGGTCTATATACGGTCTCCCATATTTTATTGTCATTGATTCGACATATCTCTTAATTCATGGATTTCAACTACGATTTTTCTTTCTCTTAAAAAGAATGAAGTTTGTTATACCTTTTAAAATAGAATATTATAGTCCATTATTATCATTATTCAGGTATAAATTATAGAAAAATTATCTATAATAATGTTTCATAGGACAAAATTAAATCTTTTTTTAATCCCAAGTTAACTTCCTTCATCACTATGCTCATCCGTATATTCTACATAAAAATCATCATGAAATTGAGGATTTTGTGATCATCCTAAATAAAAAAATCATCTCTTCTTTTCCCTCCCTTGTTCACGAATATAATTTATAGAAGTTTTACTAGATTCTTAATCAATAAGTTTCACATCAATAATTTAAACTTGTTTTCATCCTTTTATTGACACATTTATCGGTGTTACTCTTTTATCAGTCACTATAAAATAATCCTCCATTTAATGCACCAACATACCTTCCACTATTTCCATCTTTTTTCTTTATGAAACATTTACTTAGAAATACTAAGGTATTTTTCAATGACTGTTTCTTACCATGTAATATTTGATATGAATCATTTCATCTCCAAAACTGAGAAATTCTTGATTTTGATTTTACATAGCTACATAAAAATCATCTCTCTAGTAACATCGAGAGATGTACATTCAATAAATAATGTTGTGGCCATATTATTTACTATAAAACTTATAATTTCAAAAACTCCATTCAGTTTAAGAGTTATTACCCTCATAACATATATGATATTCCATATTCTCCATAAATTTTTCAACTTCAGTAGTGGTGTATTTAGTTCTGTTGAGCCCTCTGGAAGATTGTTGAATTCTTCCTATGATTGCTGTTTTAATAATCACAAATCATTGTTACTTAATCTGGTTGGATTTATCATATACATAATCAATATCTTTTAGTGAATCTGTTTATATCAGTTAGATCATGTTTTTATCTCTTTGGTCACTAGTGCAGAAAATGTTTTTTACGTCACCATTTTTTACGTCGGTTAAATAAAACCGACGTCATAATATGTAAAACGAGGTTTTTTACGCCCAGTTATTAAATAACCGACGTAAAAACCTGTGTTTAGTACACCTTTAACGTCGGTTATTTTTATAACCGACGTTATTAATCGCGCGGCTTCGTTTTTTACGTCGGTTATACATTAACCGCCATAAAAAATAGAAGCGGGGGGCGTTTGTTACGTCGGTTATTCAATAACCGACGTAAAAAACGCGGTTTTTGAAGGCCTTTTTAGGTCGGTTATTTTATAACCGACGTAAATAAAGAATCCGCAGATGTTTTTGACGTCGGTTATGGAATAACCGACGTAATAAAACGTGGATTTTGAGCCCTTTATAACGTCAGTTATAGAATAACCGACGTAAAAAAAAGAATCAGAGGAAGGTTTTTACGTCGGTTATTGAATAACCGACGTTATAAATGTTTTTAAAAAAATTATAACGTCGGTTATTGAATAACCGATGTGATAACTCATTTAAAAATTTACCCAGGCCCATGGATTGTCATTCGCGAGTTTACCTTCGACAGTCGCGACTCGTCTCTCTCACGCGTAAACCCGAATCGGCTCGTCCATTTCGTTGGTTTAGATTCGTTTTGCGATCATCGTTTCTCATATTTAATCTCCTGGGATCAATCATCTAAACTCGCAGCACTCATGTAATCCTCCCACTCGTTCGTTTTTTTTCGCGGATAGTATATATATATGTGTTGTGATTTTTTTGTTGAAACTAGCTAAGATTCTTCGATTGCGAACCCTTTTAACTCGTTTTGGCACCATAATCTTATTTATCATCCCTAGATCTATTAGTTCGACTTTCAATATTGACTAATTTTATGATTTCACTAATTTTTCATCGTTTTCTATAAATCCCCGAGAGGGTTGGGGCGTGTCCATTTGGATGGGTTGCCCTTTTACAGTTGTTACTACTTTATTCAGTGATTCCAGGGGGGTGGGAGGGCTATCAAGAGGTTGGGGGTGTCCAGGGGGGTGTCCAAGGGGGTAGGGTGTGGGGGGTGGTGTCCAGGAGGGGTGGGGGGCTGTCCAGAGGGGTCGAGGGGTGTCCAGGGGGGTTTACAAGGGGGTGGGTGGGTGTGGGGGCTGTCCAAGGGTGTGGGTGGGTGTTGGGGGGTGTCCAGGGGGCTGTCCAAGGGGGTAGGGGTGGGGGTGGTGTTTAGGAGGGGGTGGGGGGGGCTGTCCAGAGGGTTTGGGGGTGTCCAGGGGGGTGTCCAAGCAGGTCGGGGGTGGGGGGTTGTGTCCAGGAGGGGTGGGGGTGCTTTCTAGAGGGGTCGGGGTCTGTCTAGAGGGGTCGGGGGGTGTCCAGGGTGGTGTCCAAGGGGATGGGTGGGTGTGTCGGGCTGTCCAAGGGGGTGGCGGCCTGTCCCGAGGGGTCGGTGGGGTGTCCAGGGGGGTGTCCAAGGGGTTGGATGGGTGTGGGGGGCTGTCCAAGTGGGTGGCGGCCTCTCCAGAGGGTATTTGGGGTTGTCCGGGTGGGTGGGGGCTGTCCAGAGGGTTGGGGGATGTCCAGGGGGTGTCCAAGGGGGTAGGGGGTGGGGGGTTGGTGTCCAGGAGGGGAGGGGGGCTGTCCAGAGGGGTCGGGGGGTGTCCAGGGGGGTTTACAAAGGGGTGGGTGGGTGTGGGGGGCTTTCCAAGGGTGTGGGTGGGTGTTGGGGGGTGTCCAGGGGGGGTTCCAAGGGGGTAGGGGGCGGGGGTGGTGTTTAGGAGGGGTGGGGGGCTGTCCAGAGGGTTGTGGGTGTCCAGGGGGGTGTCCAAGCAGGTCGGGGGTGGGGGGTTGTGTCCAGGAGGGGTGGGGGTGCTTTCTAGAGGGGTCGGGGGCTGTCCAGAGGGTCGGGGGGTGTCCAGGGTGGTGTCCAAGGGGATGGGTGGGTGTGGGGGTTGTCCAAGGGGGGTGGCGGCCTGTCCAGAGGGTGTCGGTGGGGTGTCCAGGGGGTGTCCAAGGGGTTGGATGGGTGTGGGGGGCTGTCCAAGTGGGTGGCAGCCTCTCCAGAGGGTATTTGGGGTTGTCCGGGTGGGTGGGGGGCTGTCCAGAGGGTTGGGGGATGTCCAGGAGGGTGTCCAAGGGGGTGGGGGGTGGGGGTGGTGTCCAGGAGGGGCGGGGGGCTGTCCAGAGGGGTCGGGGGGTGTCCAGGGGGGTTTACAAGGGGTGGGTGGGTGTGGGGGGCTGTCCAAGGGTGTGGGTGGGTGTTGGGGGGTGTCCAGGGGGGTGTCCAAGGGGGTAGGGGGTGGGGGTGGTGTTTAGGAGGTGTGGGGGGCTGTCCAAAGGGTTGGGGTGTCCAGGGGGTGTCCAAGCAGGTCGGGGGTGGGGGTTGTGTCCAGGAGGGGTGGGGTGCTTTCTAGAGGGGTCGGGGGCTGTCCAGAGGGGTCGGGGGGTGTCCAGGGTGGTGTCCAAGGGGATGGGTGGGTGTGGGGGGCTGTCCAAGGGGGTGGCGGCCTATCCAGAGGGGTCCGGTGGGGTGTCCAGGGGGTGTCCAAGGGGTGGATGGGTGTGGGGGTTGTCCCAAGTGGGTGGCGGGCCTCTCCAGAGGGTATTTGGGGTTGTCCGGGTGGGTGGGGGGGGCTGTCCAGAGGGTTGGGTGATGTCCAGGGGGTGTCCAAGGGGGTAGGGGGTGGGGGGTGGTGTCCAGGAGGGGCGGGGGGCTGTCCAGAGGGGTCGGGGGTGTCCAGGGGGGGTGTTATATCTTACTATATTTTGTTTAAAAAAATAATATTCAAGCATATTTTTTTAAATACACATCGATTTGTTTTATATTTCAAAATTGTTTACGTTCAAATTATGATTTGGTTTCATATAAACATATATTTGTCTTATCTAAAAAATATATATATTTTTGCTATTTGTTATAGGTAATAATGAGTCGAAGTTGGATTACGGCACATCGAATGAGCAATGAATATGAGGAAGGTGTTGATGCCTTTTTGGAATTTGCTAAACGAAATGTTCCAAGTAGTGACATTTTTTTCTGTCCATGCCTGAAATGTCTGAATATGAAGAAGTTGAAAAGTAGAGAGAAAAAAGATCATCTGATTTGTCATGGTTTCAATCCGAGTTACAACCCTTGGATTTGGCATGGCGAAACTGGACAGAATGTCACTGATGATAATGAATCGCAAGATGGTAACTCCGATGGAATTGAAAAAATGATTCGCGATATTATAGCAGAACAAATTGAGATAGAACCGACAGTTGCACGTCTATATGGTGATGCCGAAAAACCATTATATCCTGGTTGTACAGATTTTACGGTTTTTTCGGCGGTGTTAAGATTGATTAACCTGAAGGCGAAACATGGATGGAGTGACAGAAGATTTACAGACCTGCTACAATTGATGAAAGACATTCTTCCAAAAGATAACGATCTTCTAGATTCACATTATTAGGCCAAAAAAATATTATGCCCGATGGGATTGGGATACAGGAAAATACATGCCTGTCCGAATGACTGCATTATATATAGGAAGGAATATGAATTTCTGAAAGAGTGTCCTAAATGTGGGACATCACGGTATAAGGTGAAAGAAAAATCAAAAGCTGATGTAGAGATTACAAAGCTCCCTTCAAAGGTATTTTGGTATCTTTCTATAATTCCTCGTTTCAAACGTTTATTTTCTAATTCACATGATGCAAAAAGGTTAAGATAGCATGCTGATGAGCGGGTATGTGATGGAAAAATATGTCATCCAGATGATTGTCCACAATGGAAGAAAATTGATGCCCAGTACCCTACATTTGGAAATGAAATTAGAAATCTGAGACTAGGCTTGTGCACAGATGGAATGAATCCATACCGAACCCTCAGTAGCACACATAGTTCCTGGCCTGTTTTATTGGTAATTTACAACCTCTCTCCTGAAGTTTGTATGAAGCGCAAATATGTCATGTTGAGTATCATGATCTCTGGTCCAAAGCAACCCGGCAATGATATTGATGTATACTTGTCACCGCTGATTGATGATTTGAAACTGTTATGGGCTGATGGTATTAGGGTGTATGATTCTTATAAAATGGAATATTTTCAACTGCTTGCAGTGCTTCTATTCACTATAAATGACTTACCAGCATATGGAAATTTGTATGGATACAGTGTTAAAGGGCATAAAGCATGTCCAATTTGCGAACAACAGACGTCATATTGTCAATTGCATCATGGGAGGAAAACAGTGTACATGGGTCATCGAAAGTGTTTGCCTATGGTTCACCCTTATAGAAGACTAAAAAAGGCATTCAATGGCTCAAAAGAATTTGATACTGCTCCAAAACCTTTATCCCCAGATTTGTATTTTGAGAGGGTGAAAAACCTTGATGTGACATTGGTAAAGACACAGAAATCTGGTAATGATAGACATATTTGGAAGAAAAGGTCAATATTTTTTGAGCTACCATATTGGAGGTATCATGAAGTCAAACATAATATTGATGTCATGCACGTGGAGAAGAATATCTATGATTCTTTGATCGGAACATTGCTAGATATTAAAGGAAAGACAAAAGATGGGTTGAATGCAAGGTTAGACCTACTATCAATGGGAATACGTTTGGAGTTAGCTCCCACTCCTAAAGGAAGACGAACATTTCTTCCCCCGGCTTGTCATACATTATCGAAGAGGGAGAAAAGTAGCTTCTGTCAGTGTCTTCATGATATCAAAGTGCCTCAAGGTTATTCTTCAAATGTAAAAAATTTTGTCTCATTGAAAGACTTGAAGTTGATAGGTATGAAATCACATGATTGTCACGTAATGATGCAACAAATTCTACCAGTTGCACTGCGTGGAATATTGCCCATCCGTGTCAGAAAGACTATAATGAGGTTTTGTTATTTTTTCAATTCAATTTGTAACAAGGAGATTGATGTGAATTCTTTGAACATTTTGGAAAAGGATGCAATTTTTATACTTTGTCATTTGGAAATGTATTTTCCTCCAACTTTTTTTGATATGATGGTGCATTTAATGATTCATCTGGTTCGAGAAATAAAGCTTTGTGGACCTGTATATCTTCGTTGGATGTATCCTTTTGAAAGGTATATGAAAATATTAAAGGGATATGTTAAAAATCCATATCGACCTGAAGCCTCCATTATTGAAAAGTATATTTCTGAGGAGGTAGCAGAGTTTTGTACGAGCTACTTGGCTACGGCGCAACACATAGGTTTGCCTCCATCTCGCCATGAACGGGTTAATAATGAGGGAAAGGGGATTCGTGGCTGGAAAGTCAAATCACTGTCAGCTGAACATATGAAGAAGTTAGAATCATACATCTTGAATAACATAGCTGATGTTCAACCGTATATCACATTGCATATTAATGAGTTGAAACAATGTCATCCAAAGAAGAAAGAAATGTGGATTTTGAATGAGCACAACAAAACATTTTTTCCATGGTTTAAAAAGACCTTGCTTGGTAGATCAGATGTATCAGAGTCATTAAAATGGATAGTGGGTGGTCCATCTTTAAATGTGATAACATGGTCCGCTTATGACATTAATGGCTATACATTTCATACGAAAGCTCAGGACAACAGAAGTGCAGTTCAGAATAGTGGTGTATTGGTGTTTGCAGAAGCAATGCATTTTTCGAGTGCTAAGGACAGAAACCCAATTTCGGCATCAAGTGCATATTATGGAGTGATTGAAGACATATGGGAGGCTGATTACTTTAAAATTAAAGTTCCTGTTTTTAACTGTAAATGGTTTATCGGTAACAACAGTGTCAGACACGATGAATTTGGAATGACACTTGTTAATCTGAATAGATTGGAAGACACAGCTGATTCTTTTATAATGGAAACACATGCCAAACAAATTTTCTATGTAGTAGATCAATCATATATGCAGTGGGCTGTTGTTTTACAAGGGAAAAAACAATATGTTGGTGAGGATGAATTTGATGAAGATGCTGATTTATGTGAGATCCCTACTTCCATGGAAAGATTAACAGAACATAATGATGAGTATGTTGAAGACATGGTTTGTTCCATAAGGAACGATCACGACGAAGGAATTTGGGAAAACAATCCAACTGTACATTCCTAAAATTATAGGTAACACATGTTTATTTCTTGTTTACATTTAGTTTTTTCATATAATGTTAGATATTGTAAATTTTTTACTTATTAAAACATGTATCAAACCAAAACGATAAAACAATAAAAACCGTAAAGAGGAGAAGTCCTGGGCGCACCGGCGGGCCGGTGGTGGAGCACCGGTAGGCCGGTGGTCCAGAGCAAAGCTCTGTCTGGTCCACCGGCCGGCCGGTGATGAGCCAGCGGCCGGCCGGTGGTCCACACAGAGAGGAAGGCTCTCTGTCTGGTCCACCGGTCGGCCGGTGGTGATCCAGCGGCCGGCCGGTGGTCCAGACAGAGAGGAAGGCTCTCTGTCTGGTCCACCGGCGGGCCGGTGGTGATCCAGCGGCCGGCCGGTGGTCCAGACAGAGAGGAAGGCTCTCTGTCTGGTCCACCGGCCGGCCGGTGGTGAGCCAGCGGCCGGACGGTGGCACCAGGCAGTGGGAAAGTCTAATGCCTGGGTCCTCCGGCTGGTCGGTGAGCTCACACCGGCTGACCGGTGGCTCAGTGATTCCATTTTTCATCTTTCTTGGGCCAACTCCTTGGCAACCTTTTGCATGTGTTTACCATGTTTATCATTGTTTAACATGCTTACCATATTACCAATGTTTACTATTATGTAATTTAGTACACTTTTCTATTTTCTGATTAAGTAGTACTACAATATTTGAATTTTTATATTTGTGAACTAATGTTTGTTTTTTTGATTTGAAGGAAAATGACAGATCAATCAGTTGATCAGCCACATGATTCTGGAGATGAGCATATTGGTCATACATCTGGGGAGGAACATTCACATGCTCCTATTAAGAAAAAGAGTTCAAAGGTTGGTAAGCGTGGGTGCACACGTTTACCAAAATTATCACTTGCCCGTACGAAGGAGGAGAGGATAGTCGTGGATTTTGATGATGATGATCTTCCTAGAGGTCCAAATGCTAAAGATTTTAAGGGTTTTGTAGCAACTCAGGCTAAGAGCAAAGTAAGCATTCTCTATGATGATTGGAGAAGTGTGGATAAGGCGATAATTTCTCAGCTGTGGGAGACCATTTTGGTAAGATCTTTTGCTATTGTTTGACTGTTTTTTAAATGTTTCTAGTATATATAATATTTTTAACCTCTTTTTTATCAGATGACATTTGATATTCCTGACACTGGAGGAGTCAGGAAGAAATGCTTATCGTTGGCTGCTAGGAGATGGAGGGATTTCAAATCAACCCTCTCATCTAATTTCATTTATGGTCATAGGAGTCGTGAGAATCCATGTCGTACATATCCTTTTATAGATGAAGACACATGGAGACAATTTTTTGAAAGTAGAAGAAAAGAATCATTTTTGGTAAGGGCAATGTAAACGTTTATAAGCTTTCTTATATAAATGATCTTATTATTGTTTTGTTAATGATTACTTATTCTTAATTTACAGCAAACAAGGAAAGCTCATCAAGAGATCCAATCTAAAAATGTATACCCTCATAGTTTATCTCGGGGAGGATATGCATTATTGGAAGAACAAATGATGGCAGAAAAATTTCAACAACTAAGAGCTGAGTCTTCAAGCTCTGGAGAGGTGGCCCCTCCATCCCCTCCATCTAGACATGAGAAATGGAAAACAGCTCAGAAGGGTAAAAAAGGACAATATCTTTCGGAATAATCGAGACTCATAGTTGAGAGGATTGTAAGATATCTATTTTATTTATTTAAGTTTACTATTTTCGTCATATATTTCCAAGCATTATAGAAATGTTCAATTAATTATTACAGGACTCTCTTGAGGAGCAGAGTTCACAGGGGACATTTACACCATCTGGGAGGGAAGATATTTTATCTGTGGCATTGGGAAAGCCCGAACATCCTGGCCGTGTAAGAGGATATCCGGCAGGTGTATCGGTAAGAAAAGTGTTGCCACGTTCCTCAACTTCTAACGTTGAGGGAGTTTATATAAAAAAAAATAGAATCCTTGGAGGCTGAAGTCCATAATATTAATGCAACAATGGAAGACAAGATTAGAGCATCGATGCAGTTTATGTTTGCAGACTTGCAAAGACAATTTCAGGGTGCAGCTCCCACTCCACCTCTCCCAGTAGCTCCCACTCCCCCACCTCAGCCTGCGGACCCCATTTTTGATCCTCCTCCTCCGCCGCAGCTACCTACTTATTGTGAGTTGTATGTTGATGATCCTCAACATCATATAGTTGCATATGGGATGGTATATTGTATAGGAGATACAGTTCATCATCAACAGTTAGAGGTAGAGAATCAGAGGGTCACTGTACAGGATATTATAGATAGATCATCTCGGATACCATTACCTACAGATGAGGTGACGACAGTTGGACATAGTATCGACCATTTTTTACTTTGGCCATCCAGACTTCTTCGACTCATTACCATAGAGGTATGGATGTTATATATTTTATTTTATATTTTTATTAATGTTTTATCATTTGGAAACTAATATATTTTTCAATTTATTTTTACAGGAATACTTCAAAGGTAAAGAAATACTGTATAGACAACAACAAAGATAGATAGCTATGACATCAGATGCAGATACTAGCAGTCTTGACAAATTGTCAAGATATTCAAATTTGTTGGCGGATCATTATGACTTTACAAGGAAGCTCATGTCTGTGGACGTGAACTAAGTGTGGGGATTATGAAAACTGATATCATCGAGTTTGTCACTGGAGATAAGTTGGGCATCAACGTGGTGCAAATTTTTATCATGTAAGTCTTAACACCTTTTCCTTGCGTTATATTTATTAAAAATGTATACTTATGTCTTCTTTGTATTAGGTATCTGTATAAAATTTGTGAGAGGAATGAGCTGAGAGATGTATATGGATTCGTGGACCCACAATTGATTTCCCCTGAAGCATGTGCATTGGATGAGGAACAAAGAATGCTTTATATTGCTGATAGATTTGAAAAGAATGTAATCACACAGTGTTAGATGATGCCTTTTTGTGAGAGGTATGAAACACATCCATCTCAAAGAGTTAATTATCTTTTAACATAAAAAACCACTAACGTTAAATTACCTTTTATCAGGGATCATTGGATGTTAGGGGTTTTTTGCCCTAGGGAGAAAACACTTTATTGGATATGCTCTCTCCATGATGATGTGCGAGAAAGTTTTAAGAATATTTTGGAAACGTAAGTTTCAATTTCACAATAGTTTTATATATTATAATGAATTTTAAATTTACCCCATTCATATTATTTTCTAACAGGGCATGGGTCCACTTTCGAAAAAGCGCAAAGAAAAGGAATTTCAAGATCAAATATGTACATGCGAAGGTAAATATCCATTTATAATTTGTACATTTTGATTTATTACATAAAAATAATATATTGAATTTACACTCATTCAAACAGAAATTTCATGAGCAACAAGGCATCATCGAATGTGGATATTACATGTTAAGATTTATGTATGAAATAATAACAACTGGGACAGTTCTGAGTTTTGACCTGGTAAGATTTCCTCTTTCTCATAATATTTCAATTTGATTTATTAATTATACACGTTGACTACTATACTTTTCCTTTGTAGCTTTTTGATGACCCTCAACCCTTTACTGCTGAAGATATCAAACACTTACAAGTGGAGTGGTCAAATTATTTTACAGGTTTGATTGACTTTTAGTTGTTTGTAATGTAAAATGTAATTTTGAATATTGTCAATGTAATTGTGTATTTCGTAGTCGTTTAGGTTGGATTTAGTTTTTTTTTTATGTTGATAGTGTATGTTTTGAATGTTATATAAGTGAATGTTTAATTTTTCTCTACTTCTTGTTTTGGTCTACTGTTGATGGTTTTTCTGGTCTGGATTTTGGTATGGGGGGAGAGGTTCCAAGGGGGTGGGTGGGTGTTTGGGGGGTGTCCAAGGGATATGGGAGGGGTGTCCAAGGTGTGTTTGGGGCTGTCCTAGGGGTCGGGGGGGTGTAAATGAGTGTGGGGGGGTTTCCAAGGGGTGGGGGGTGTCCAAGGTGTGTTTGGGGCTGTCCAAGGAGTCGGTTGGGTGTAAATGAGGGTGGGGGGGCTGTCCAAGGGGTGGGGGGTGTCCAAGTGGTGGGGGGTGTCCAAGGGATATAGGAGGGGTGTCCAAGGGGTGTTTGGGGCTGTCCAAGGGGATGGGGGGGTTTCCAAGGGGTAGGGGGGTTTCCAAGGGGTCGGGGGGGTGTCCAGGGGGTGGGGGGGGCTGTCCAAGGGGTGGGGGTGTCCAAGGGGTGGGGGGTGTCCAAGGGATATGGGATGGGTGTCTAAGGGGTGTTTGGGGCTGTCCTAGTGTTCGGGGGGTGTAAATGAGGGTGGGGGGGGCTGTCGAAGGGGTGGGGGTGTCCAAGGGATATGGGAGTGGTGTCCAAGGTGTCTGGGAGTTCTGTCCAAGGGGACGGTTGGGTGTAAATGAGGGTGGGGGGCTGTCCAAGGGGTGTGGGGGTGTCCAAGGGGTGGGGGTGTCCAAGGGATATGGGAGGGGTGTCCACGGGGTGTTTGGGGCTGTCCAAGGGCTCGGGGGGTGTCCAGGGGTCGGGGGGTGTCCAAGGGGTCTGGGAGGGCTGTCAAGTTGTGGGGGGTGTCCAATGGGTGTTTGAGGCTGTATTAGGGGTCTTGGGGGTGTAAATGAGGGTGGGGGCTGTCCAAGGGGTGGGGGTGTCCAAGGGGTGGGGGGTGTCCAAGGGATATGGGAGGGGTGTCCAATGGGTGTTTGAGGCTGTACTAGGGGTCGTGGGGGAGTAAATGAGGGTGGGGGGGATGTCCATGGGGTGGGGGGTGTCCAAGGGTTGTGGTGGGGCTCCAATGTGGTGGGGGAGGGCTGGCCAGGTTGTTAGGTGGGTATAGATGAGGGTGGGGTTCAGTTGGGGCTTGGGGGAGGGCTGGCATGGTTTTTTTTGTTTGGTTTCTGGTTGCTTTTTGGTAAGAGCATTGCAATTATTTAAAAAAAATATCGCTTTCATGTCGGTTATTTTATAACCGACATGGTAAATAAATCGGTAGGGGTTTATCACGTCGTTTTTTCGAGAACTGACGTGATAAACCGTTCCCGGGCCTTTTATCACGTCGGTTCTTAATATAACCAACGTGATAAAAGGCCTGGGAATCGATTTACCACGTCGGTTATTGGATAACCAACGTGCTAAAACGTTTCCCAGGCCTTTTTATCACGTCGGTTATTTAAGAAACCGACGTGATAATAGGCCCGGGGAAGGGTTAATCACGTCGGTTATGTCATAACCGACGTGATAAACGATATCCCAGGCATTTTATCACGTCGGTTTAGAAAATAACCGACGTGATAAACCCCCCCCCCCCCGCGCATATTTATCACGTCGGTTATTAATGAACTGACGTGATAAACACCGTGATGTTAGGGATGTTACGTCGGGTTTTAAATAACCGATGTAAAAAACGTTATTTATAACATCGTCCGTATTAACGTCTCCTACAAACCGACGTAAATAATGAAAAATAACCGACGTAAAAAACGTTTTCTGCACTAGTGGGTATTGATTTACAAGTACTCTGGAAGTCTTCTGGATCAAACAGACACTTTGTGTTCTATCAAGACAATGGTCACATCGATCCATATCAAAAGTGAACGGTCGCACTGATCCATATCAAATGAGTCACCGATCATGACACACCGATGCTGATCTTCTATGTCACCAAAGATGTCTCACCGATGCTGATCAAATGAGTCACCGATCATGACATGCCGATGCTGATCATCTGAGTCACCGAAGATGTCTCACTGATGCTGATCAAATGAGTCACCGATCATGACACACCGATGCTGATCATATGATTCTCCGAAGATGTCTCACCAATGCTGATCAAATGAGTCACCGATCATGACACACCGATGCTGATAATCTGAGTCACCAAAGATGTCTCACCGATGCTGATCAAATGAGTCACCGATCATGACACACCAATGTTGATTATATGAGTCACCGATCAAAACACACCGATGTCTAGCCACCGATGCTGATACTGATGAGCTACCGATCACTTGACTCACCGATAGTCATAAATAGCTGTTTGAATTTCTTTATCATTATTTAATCTACCTAATATTCATATTAAGTATATTTTAATGCTCTGACATTTATTTAATGAAGGTTGTTGGATGTCAGGGAACCGTACCTCGTACCTGCAAAAAGAAATCATTTTTTTTGCTGGAGCTCGTGCCATAAATACAAGAAGTCCATGTTGGTGCAAACACACCATGTGACAACGAAAAGACTTATATGAGTGTAAAGAGTGGTGGATGATATAACTGTGGAAGACAAGAGAACACCTTACAATAAGAATACACAGAATCCCATACACACAAAAAGCTTACTCAAAAAGAGTTTTGTACATTCACAAGGACATTGAAGAACTTCATCGACTACATTTCTCACTATCTCTGAACCTAGATACCAAGCATACGACACTCTGTTCTTCAGACAAAAACCAGAAGAGGACTCAGAATCATTTCTGATCAAAATCAAAGAGTCCAAAGCTCCACTACACTCACTAGATCCATTTCTAAACTCTACATCTCTGCTCTGTGATTCATTATTTTACATTTCGAGCAGTGTGTGTTTTCTACTGTATTTAACACACAAACTGTCTCTTGTACTTTAGCTGGAGGATCTGTAAATCCTACGCAAACTCTTTACATCTTTCATTTCCCACAGTAATAGTGGTAGAGGTTGTGTGTGACCTAGACAGAGGGTTTTTGTTTCTCTGTTTCCCACGAATAACAGTGGTAGAGGTCTTGGACCTGGACAGTTGTAAACTGTTTTGAACCCTGATCCAGGGTGTGGATCAAATTTATTTAAATTTTTTAGAGGACTAAGTCTTGGCTTGAGACTGAACCTCTTGGTTATATCTAATGTGCTATATATTTCAAAGTTATTCTTTTATTCCGCTTCTAATTACTTTAAAACCAAAACTATTTTAAAGTCACTTTTATAATTAAATTCTCACGTGTTTATATTAGTTGTAAATCAGTAAGTTGGTTTTAAAAGTTAATCAACCTTTCTGTTTTGATTAACTGGGAAATAATCAATCCCTTGAGAACCCAACAGAACCTTTACTTTGATATAATTTCACTACAGTTTAATTCAGTATTTTATTTGGGGGGTTTTAAAACAGAAATTTTTAATTGGAACTCAATTCACCCCCCTCTTGAGTATCCACTCCAACCAACATTTGGTATCAGAGGATTTAAAATATTTTCTAAAGTACTCTTTTTTTAACTGTGATTATAGTTGTATTTTAATGTTCTTAAAATTTATGTTATTTCTAAATTTTTATCTCTTTAAAATCTTTTCTTTAAGTAAGTTATCATGGATAACAGACTTGAAGGTGTTGCTACCAATAGACCACCCTTTTTCAATGGCACTAACTATGCTCAGTGGAAAATCAAGATGAAAATTCATTTAGAGAGCATAGGTTTTGATATTTGGATTACTATAGAATCAGAATATAAAATTCCTACTACTGTTAGATCTACTTGGAATGAAGATACTACGGCTACCTACAATAATAATTGCAAAGCTATGGATGCCTTGTACTGTGTTTTAGGAGATGAGGAATTTAATAGAATATATGACTGTAAAACTGCTTATGAAATTTGGGATACCTTAGTCGTTTCTCATGAAGGAAAAACTAATTTTAAGGAAATGAGATTGAACACTTATACTATTAAGTATGATAATTTTAAGATGAAGCCTGATGAACCCATTTCTGACATGTATCTCAGGTTTAATGAAATTTTCAACACAATGACTTCCTTGGTAAAGGATGTTCCATCAAAGGAACAAATTATGAGAATTCTGAGATGTCTACCTGAAAGATGGAGAGGAACTTCTGTCCCGATTAGAGAATCATGTGATATTGGTGAACTACCAGTCAAGGAACTAATTGGCAAGTTGATGATGTATGAAGAGGAACTCAAGGTTATCAAAGAAGAAGAAGATGGACCTAGAAGGAAGTCAGTTGCTTTCAAGACTTCAACTTCAAAGAACAAGGATAAGGAGAAGCTTAAAGCTATAAATGAGAGTTCAAGCTGTGAAGACAGTGAATGTGATTCTGCTAGTGATGCTGAGATGGCTCATATTGCCAGAAGGTTTTAAAAGTTTTATAGGAAGAATATGTTTTTCAGAAAATCAAATTATAAAGGTATGTATGATAACAAGGGACATTAGAAAATGAATTGGAAGAAATCTGACAAATCAGATGAAGTTGTCTGCTATGAGTGAAAAAGAAAGGGACACATAAAAGAAAACTGTCCAAAGTTGAAATACAAGAAGAGGTATGAATACAAGGTCAATAAGTTTAAGAAATCCATGAAGGCTACCTGGAGTGCTTCTGAGGATAGGTCCACTGAATCTGAAATTTCCGAAACTGAACACAGAAATAAGGAAAACATGTGTTTTATGACAAAAACCTCTGAGGTAACATCTGAAACTCCTACTTTAAATTCATATTATTCTGAAGATGATTCTGGCTCAGAAAACATATCAAAATCTGAACTATTTTAATACTGTGATATGTTAGAAGAAACTTGTAATGAGCTGAATGAGAAATACAAAGGTTTAAAGAAACAGTATGCTTTAACTGTTAAACATAAATCTGATCTTGATATTGAAATGGAAAAGAATGCTCAGTTGCTTAAAGAAAACAATGAACTAAAATTATCTAATGAGAAACTCAAGAAAGACTTAAAGAAATTTTCCAATGGTAAAGATACTCTTACTTAGATGCTAGGTAAGAAAATAGAACCTAGATACACTACTGGTATAGGATACCAACCTGGACAAAGGAAAATTACCAAAACTAAATTCATTCCTAAATCTGGATAGAATGTAGCTAGTTCTGAAACTTCATATGATTCAACTAGTTATATTCATAGTTATGGATCTAATAAGATTTATCTTTCAAAATCTGTTGACTCTAGAAATCTTATGAGACCCATTAGACAAATATGGGTACCTAAAGTTTTATTGGCTAACCTGTCTGGACCCAAGAAGATCTGGGTACCAAAATCATTTCCTATCTAAATCTGTTTTGTAGGGAACATGCTTAAAGAGCTCATGTAGAAAGCCTTGGTATTTGGACAATGGATGTTCAAGACATATGTCAGGAGACTTCTCATGCTTTAAAATCTTAGTCAGAGTTGATGGAGGCTTTGTCACCTTTGGTGATAACTGAAAAGAAAAAATCATCGGCTTAGGCCAGATTGGTAACACTGACTCAGTATTAATTTCTAAAGTTTTATTTGTTGATGGACTTAAATACAATTTGTTATGTATTTCTTAGTTATGTGATGATGGTTTTTATGTTAAATTTGAAAACGATTCTTGCAATGTTTTTAATTCTAAAAATGTTTTAGTGTTTTATTCTTTAAGAAATGAAAATGTTTATGCTATTGATTTAAATTATTTAGCTAAGATGACTATTATGTGTTTAAATGATTTTCATAAATATTCTTGGCTTTGGAACAGAAGATTAGGACACTATAGTGTGCATTCACTTAGAAAAATTTCTAGGAAGAACTTAGTTAGAGACCTACCCAAACTTGAATTTCCAGCAGACAAAGTTTGTAATCCCTGTCAAAAGGGAAAGCAACATAATGTTTCTTTTAAATCAAAGAAAGAATTTTCAACTTCTCAACCTCTCAAGTTGGTTCACATGGATTTATTTGGACCTTCCAGTGTTTCTAGTTTAAATGGGAATCACTATGTCTATGTTCTTATAGATGACTTTTCTAGATATACTTGGGTATATTTTCAAGCTCACAAAAGTAAAGCTTGTTCTTGCTTTGTAAAATATTCCAAGTCTGTAGAAAACTTTAGTGGACTTAAAATTAAAAACCTGAGAAGTGATCATGGCCGTGAGTTTGAAAATCATGAGTTTGAATCTTACTGCTCACATAGTGGCTATATTCACAATTTCTCTGCCCCTAGGACACCTCAACAGAATGTTGTAGTAGAAAGAAGGAATAGAACCCTGCAAGAAATTGTTAGGACTATTCCTAATGAGTTTGACCTACCTGTTTATTTTTGGGCTGAAGCTGTAAATACAGCTTGTTATGTTATCAAAAGAGTCTTTATCAGACATGTTCTTAAGAGGACCCCTTATGAGTTATGGAACCATAGGAAACCTAAGGTTAACTACTTCATAGTTTTTGGTTGCAAAGCCTTTATTCTTAATACTAAAGACAATCTTGACAAATTTGCATCCAAGAGTGATGAAGGAATTTTCCTAGGTTACTCTATTTCTAGTAAAGAATATAGAGATTTCAATAAGAGAACCAAATGTGTGGAAGAATCTGTTCACATCAAATTTGATGAAACATATCCACATGAACCTAAGACCTCTCTTGAAAATCTTGAAGATGATCTCTCTGTTTTGAACCTTAATGATAAAGATAGTGGACCTGTAATTAAAACATCCAGTTCTGGAAATTTTCCAAAACCTGCTTCTGTTGAACCTCAACCTGTAGATGAACCTGAAATCTCGAGTCCTACCTTTTCTAGACCAACTAGGATTCTAAAGAACCATCTGTTAGATGTTGTTGTAGGTAATTTCGATAGAGGCACACAGACTAGAGCTTCTCTAAGAAATCAGGTTGAACATCAAGCTTTTCTTTCACAGTTAGAACTTAAAAATATCAATGATGCTATCAATGATGAATTTTGGGTAATGTCTATGCAAGAAGAACTAAATAAATTTGAATGAAAAAAAGTCTAGAAATTAGTAGAAAGACCTAAAGACACTATAACCATAGGCACAAAATGGGTGTTTAGAAACAATGTTGATGAATCTGGAAACATCATTAGAAACAAAGCTAGGCTAGTTTCACAAGGTTACAATCAAGAAGAAGGAATTGACTATGAGGAAACCTTTTCACCTGTAGCTAGATTAGAGGCTATTAGGATCTTACATGCCTATGCATCACATCTTAATTTCAAGTTATATCAAATGGATGTGAAAAGTTATTTTTAAAATGGTTTTATTGTTGAAGATGTTTTTTTAGAACAACCACATGGTTTCTCAAATCCTCATTTTCAAAATCATGTTTTTAAACATTCTAAAGCTTTATATGGTTTAAAACAAGCTCCAAGAGCTTGGTATGAAATACTTTCAAACATTCTTATTTCAAAAGGATTTACAAAAGGAATAGCTGATCCCACTCTTTTTATAAAAAGGATTTCAAAATATGTGTTAATAGTAAAAATCTATGTTGATGATATTATTTTTGGCTCTTCTAAAAATTCTTTATGTACTGAATTTTCAAAGGTTATGAAAAATGAGTTTGAAATGAGCTTAATGGGAGAGCTTAAGTATTTTCTTGGATTTCAAATCTTTCAAACTAAAGATGGTATTATTCTAAATCCATGTAAATATACTAAAGATTTATTAAAACGTTTTGGTTTAGATAGTATTAAGGAAAGTGATATACCTATGAGTACTACCTGTTAATTGGATATTAATGAAACTAGGAAACCAGTTGATCAAACCTATTATAAAGGTATGATTGGGAGTTTACTTTATCTTACTGCTAGTCGACCAGATATTATGTTTAGTGTGTGTATGTGTGATAGATTTCAAGCTAATCATAAAGAATCACAGTTACTGGCTTTTAAAAAGATTTTTAAATATCTTAAGTATACTGTGAATTTAGGTTTGTTTTATCCAAAAGGACAATCATTTGACCTAACTAGTTATTCAGATGCTGACTTTGCTGGATGTAAGATAGATAGGAAGAGCACATCTGGAACATGTCATTTACTTGGAAAGTCCCTAGTATCATGGTGTAGTAAGAAACAGAACTCAGTTGCATTGTCTACTACTGAAGCAGAATATATTGCTGCTGGTAGTTGCTGTGCACAGATTCTGTGGATGAAACACACTTTATTGGACTATGGATTTGATTTTAAACATGTTTCAATTAACTGTGACAACACTAGTGAGATCAACATATCTAAGAACCCTGTGTTTCACTCTAGGACTAAGCACATTGATGTCAGACATCACTTTATAAGAAATCATTATCAGAAAGGTGATATTTCTCTAGAATTTATTAGTTAGGAACATCAATTAGCTGATATTGTTACAAAGCCTTTATGCTCTGAAAGAATGAATTTTATTAAACAAGAATTGTGTATGATTGATCTATGAAACCGTTCTGTGAAACTGATTTGTGAAACTGATCTGTGAAACTGATCTGTGAAACCGATCTGTGAAACTAATCTATGAAAAGGATCTGTGAAACTGGTCTGTGAAACCGATCTGTGAAACTGATATGTGAAACGGATCTGTGAAACTGATCTATGAAACCGATATGTGAAACGGATCTGTGAAACGGATCTTGAAACTGATCTGTGAAACTGATCTGTGAAACGGATCTGTGAAACCGATCTGTGAAACCGATCTGTGAAACCGATATGTGAAACTGATCTATGAAACTGGTCTGTGTAACTGATCTGTGAAACTGATCTTTGAAACTGATCTGTGAAACTGATCTGTCAAACCGATCTTTCCTTCTCTTTTTTTATTATGTTGTAATTAATTAATTACTTTTATCTTTATTATGGAAACCCTAAATGATGAAATAAATGATACGCCGCTATTTCTATTCCCCAAACCGTCGAACTTTCATTTCCCGCCAAGCCTTATATTCTCTCTTCTCCTCTACTTCGAACCTTCGAACTCCTGCATTCCCCAAAATCTTCAAATGGCTAAGCAGAAGAGACCAGGCAAAGGATCAGAAAGTCTTGTACCTTCAAAGCGTGCTCGAGGTGAGTCGAGTAGTACCACTCAAACATCAGTAAATCCGAACCTGGAAACTCGGATTGTTGGTGTAGAAAAGGAAGTCAGTTCTGTCTGGCTTTTGACAAGTAAGTCACTGTTGTTACAAGTTTTAGAATCACAATGATGGAAAGCATGGTTCTCAGATAACACTCATGTATACTACCCAAATCTAGTGCATGAGTTTGATATAAATCTTCAAGTTACATTAGATGGTGTAGAGGCTGCCAGAATGTCTTCTATAGTGAAAGGAAAGAAAATATCTTTTTTGTCTAAATAATGGGCTGAATGTTTGAATGTACCCCATGAGGGTCAGTATGAGGATTATGCTGGAAACATTCCTCCAACCACTGAATAATTCTCTTATGAGTTATCTTTATAGGTTTTGACTGGAAACAGAGAGTCAAGGAGAATCATAGCCTCAGAGTTGGATGGTGAATGTAGACTTCTCTTTAAGTTTATTCAGCAGCAAATTTTCCCTAGGAATGGAGATTTTGCTGTTGTAAGATACCAGGATGTTTTTCTATTTTTTTACTAAAGACCCATGAGAAGATCAATTTTTGTAGATATCTAATGGTGCACATAGCTGGAATAGTGAAACCTTCTAAGAAAGCCACTGCCCTGTTCTATTCCAAAGTGATCTCTACTATGTTAAAGAATCTGGAATGTGTTGATGAAGCTGATGAGATAGTTGAATCTGATAGTGCTTTTTGTGTTAATAAATAAATTTGTAAATTGAGGAAAATAAATTAGAAGCCATGGAAGAAATGATGGATTGCTGATGAGGACAAGTTGTATAAATCCTACAATCCCACCGATCATGGAAAGAGGTCGAAGGGTTTGAGAGACCCTGGTTTGAAATCAGATGAGGAGCCAATTTATTCTGATGATGAGGAAGAAGTAGATGTTGAAAGGAATAAAGACACTAAAGAGTCTGGTAAACAAGGTATGAAATAAGCTAAAACAGAAGAAGGAAGTATGTCACCTCCTGATAATAGGAGTGATCCTGATACTCTGATCCCTAAGAGAAGAATAGACTTTGGACCTGCCATTCCACCTTTACCCTTACCTAAATCAGAACCAGTTCTTGTGATGAAGAAGCTAGTGACACTGAAGTATCTGACAGTGAAGTTTCTATGATGAATGGAAATGGGAATAGAGATGATGATGATGATGATGATAATGATGATGATGGAAATAACCGACCAGTGGATGTTTTTGTTGTACCTCCAATAGAAACACATCAAACTGTACCAGAAACAAATGTCAATGGCAAGAGAGATTCTCTAGAAATCAGTGGAAAAAAAAGTTATGATAAACTGAAATATACTATGTGTGCTGCTGTCTGGGATGATTACCCAGGTTTTGCTATTTTGGGATTAGAGTATTCTGAAGAAGAAGAGGAAGAATTTGAATCTGTTGCGGTTGTGAAGGAAATCCAACCAGTTGAGGCAGGGTTTTCTCATGCTGTTGATGCTGCAGATGCTAATCTACCTAGTTCTACTGTCTCTCAGTCTGATTTTGATAATTTCAAAAGTGAGTTGCTTACTGCTGTGAGAGATACATTTAGAGAAGAAATTTCAAATGCTATTAGACCAGACCTGGCCAATACTGGTGAGTTTATTGGCAGGCACATAGCCTCTCTAAATCAGATTCTGATGGATCTACAATCTGGCTTAGTTTCTTTATCAAACAAATTTAGATCAACCATCTCTGGTATGATAGAAGTGTTGAGGAATCTGACTGGACAACTTAAGAAGTCTGATTTGAGAAAGTTGAAAGCTGAGATAACTCAGATAGTTGCTCAAGCCAGTACAGCCAAAGTAACGAAGATCACTACTCGTGAGCTACAGGCTCTAAGGGAGATTGTGCATGATGAATTGGCCGCCATTAGACAAGTTCTTGATTTGGACTCATTGAGGAAGATGAAGGAGAATAGTGATCACATTCATAAGTGGTAACAGTATATTCAGTAGATGCCACTAAAGCTCAGAGAGAGATCAAGTAAAAGGTTGATCATTACTTTTCAAAAATCTATACCAAGAATGAGATGACCGCGAATTTCAAAGTGTTAGCTGACAATCTAAGACTACCTCTAGTCACTCAAGCTTTCAAGACACAAGTTCATCAGTTGCAAGATTTTATTCCTACCTTGGAATGTTTCATGGAGAATAAGGATGATTTTGAAAAGGCTATGCAGTATGGTGCAGAAGTTATTCAGGATTTCATAACTCTCTTGAAGCCTTATCTGAATGAACAAGCCACCGCCATTGTGCTTCCTACTGCTAAACCTCTCTGTGCCTCTGATGTTTCTCAAAATCAGATCTCTGTTGCTCAAGCTCTATCTCACCTACGACCAGTTCCTCAGCAATCTTCTCAACCAGCTCCTACATCTCCACAGCAAATCCCAGTGGCATCCTTTCCTCCACCCTCCAGAGTCATCTTACCACCTTTTCAAATTAGCCCAGTTCAACCTGCCTCCAAGCCTTCCAACTTACCAACCATTGATCCTTTTGAAAAAGGCAAAGCCCAATTACATCCCAAGAAATAGTTGTGTGTTGTTGTTGATAGTGTGAACCATGTTGTGTTTGTATTGTGATGTACCTTATAAACTTTATTCTCTTTTCTTTTTATTCTCTATGCTGTCTTCCTTTAATCTCTTCTTTATCTGTTTTCCCTCCTTTTTGATTATCCCAAATGGGGAGAAATATGTCTATATATGGGGTAGATGCATCTCTAAAGGGGGAGATTTTTTTTATCTATGGGGGAGAACCTTTCTATGGAAATGCTTGCATAAATATTTAAAGGCATAAATTCGGGGGGAGATTATATCTCATTGTGTTTCAATTATTATTATGCCTTGTCACTATTATTGATGATATATTATATTTATTTATGACTAAGATTTGTGATTATCAAAAAGGGGGAGATTGTTGAGCCCTCTAGAAGATTGTTGAATTCTTCCTATGATTGCTGTTTTAATAATCACAAATCATTGTTACTTAATCCGGTTGGATTTATCATATACATAATCATGATCTTTTAGTGAATCGATTTATATCAGTTGGGTCATGTTTTTATCTCTTTGGTATTTATTTACAAGTACTCTGGAAGTCTTCTGGATCAAACAGACACTTTGTGTTCTGTCAAGACAACGGTCGCACTGATCCATATCAAAAGTGAACGGTCGCACTGATCCACATCAAATGAGTCACCGATCATAACACACTGATGCTGATCATCTGAGTCACCGAAGTTGTCTCACCGATGCTGATCAAATTAGTCACTGATCATGACACACCGATGCTGATCATCTGAGTCACTGAAGATGTCTCACCGATGCTGATCAAATGAGTCACCGATCATGACACACCAACGCTGATCATCTGAGTCACCGAGGATGTCTCACCGATGCTGATCAAATGAGTCACCGATCATGACACACCGATGCTGATCATTTGAGTCACCGAAGATGTCTCACCGATGCTGATCAAATGAGTCACTGATCATGACACACCAACGCTGATCATCTGAGTCACCGATCAGAACACAGCGATGTCTAGCCACCGATGCTGATAATGATGAGCTACCGATCACTTGACTAACCGATAGTCATAAACAGCTATTTGAATTTCTTTATCTTTATTTAATCTACCCAATGGTCATGTTAGGTATATTTTAATGCTCTGAAATTTATTTAATGAAGGTTGTTGGATGTCAGGGAACCGTACCTCGTACCTTCAAAAAGAAATCATTTCTTTTGCTGGAGCTCATTCCATAAATACCAGAAGTCCCTGTTGGTGCAAACACACCATGTGACAACGACAAAACTTATATGAGTGAAAAGAGTGGTGGATGATATATCTATGGAAGAAAAGAGAAGACCTTATAATAAGAAGACACAGAAGCTCATACACACAAAAATCTTACCCAAAAAGGGTTCTGTACATTCACGAGGACATTGAAGAACACAATCGACTACATTTATCACTATCTCTGAACCGAGATACCAATCAGACGACACTCTATTTTTCAGACAAAAACCAGAAGAGGACTCAGAATCATTTCTGATCAAACTCATAGAGCCCAAAGCTCCACTGCAATCACTAGAGCCATTTATAAACTCTACATCTCTACTCTATGATTCATTATTTTACATTTCGAGCAGTGTGTGTTATCTGCTGTATTTAACACACACACTGTCTCATGTACTTTAGCTGGAAGATCTGTAAATCCTCAGCAAACTCTTTACATATTTCATTTCCCACAGTAATAGTGGTAGAGGTCGTCTGTGACCTGGACAGCTGCTTAATGTTTCTCTGTTTCCCACGAATAACAGTGGTATAGGTCTTAGACCTAGACAGTTGTAAACTATTGTGAACCCCGATCCAGGGTGTGGATCAAATTTATATAAATTTTTGAGAGGACTAAGTCTTGGCTTGAGACTGAACCTCTTGGTTATATCTGTTGTGCTATATCTTTCAAAGTTATTTTTTATTCCGCTACTAATTACTTTAAAACCAAAATTGTTTTAAAGTCCCTTTGATAATTAAATTCGCAAGTGTTTAAATTAGTTGTAAATCAGTAAGTTGGTTTCAAAAGTTAATCAACCTTTCTGTTTTGATTAACTGGGAAATAATCAATCCCTTGAGAACCCAACAGAACCATTACTTTGATAAAAATTCACTACAGTTTAATTCAGTATTTTTTTGGGGGTTTTTAAAACAATGTTTTTAAAAAAGAAAGTTTTAATTGGAACTCTATTCACCCCCCCTCTTGAGTATCCACTCCGACCAACAAGTTCCATTATCTGATTATAAAAAAAATTCATTACACTGGTTTCATTCTATACTCTTATTTATATTATTTTGATGGAATTATACTCTTCTATCTTCTACCACATAAACATATCACATCCCATCCTACAAGAGTCATCAAAAGATACAATGAATTATTCTTCAAAATTACTTCATGCTTAATTGATTTACCTGTATAAATCATTGTGGACTAGTTTATCAAATTAGTATAAGTTCCTATTAATTATCCATCCTTACCGAAGAGATATTTTGATCTTTAAATTGATATATCCACATATATTATCAAATATGAATTTCAATCCTGTGTGAAATAACTGGATTACTATTATGAAATTTTGTAAAAGACCATAACCCTATATAAATTTTGTATTATTCAATTCATATCCACGTAAGAGAGTTTCACCAGTTTGTTTTATCATTATAACTTCATCATTTCCAAACATTACAATTCCAACAACTCTTTCATTTATATTCTTGAAACGGTTAACATTACACATCATTTGGGATGAGTAACCACTATTAATAACCCTCATACTATTGTTATTAATTGATTTTAAATCTATCTCAGAAAGAATATATTTTTTCCCTTATCTTTATTTTATTCCCCATTGTGAAAATACCATGTTGTATTAGAACAATTGATTATCGCTCACATTTCTTGACACAAGCAATCAAGTTATATACTACTCTATAAAATTCGTAAAATCTATAACTCAATGAAATTTAATTAAATTGAGTTTCATCCTATAAAAACACTTGAAATGTGAGTCCTAAATAGAATAATTATTACTTATAATGTCAACTAGGTTCATATTTATTTTTAACATCCTACCTAATTAGAATTACATAATTATGTTCCATTATCCGGGAGTAGTTTCATGATGGGTGACCTTTAGGGAAGTTTAAAGGGGTGTGTATGAGTGAGGCTACAACACACTAATGCAAAATGTGTAATAATTTGGGGATAGTAATTATTCTAATAATAATCAATGATGTTTAATAACTAACGTGGTACTGTAAATGAAACAAATGTATTAGTGAATACCCCTGGGGTTAGATGAACATGTTCATGGCCATGGAAGTGGTGTAATTACAAATGGTATCATAACCAATACCCAGTCATAAGTGAAGTTGAATTAAATGGGTCTGAGTTGTGGGGTCTATAATAAGGATTGATTCCATTAATGAGGAAGAGATTATAACATTTTATGCCCAAATAGGTTATAAACCATGAAGTGGGGGGGGGGGTTCAATCAGGTTTTGAAAGATTAAAACTAAAACCCTTTCAAATATTTTTTCCACATTAAACAAAAAACTATTCTCTCCATTTTTTTCATTAATGTATGAGATAAAATTAAAGAATACAAGAATACAAAATTACATGGCCCACCCACACTGACCAATGTACAAAGAGGAAAAAAATGAGATGTGGCTATGTAACATTTCCATTAAAGAACATTGTTTTTCACAAAGTTTGGAGTGGACTAATCATTTGTCCTAGTTTACAACCATTCACAATTTGAAAGACCACTGCTCTCTAAACTACAGTGTGATCACTTATCCTTTAAAAGATTATTCTTTTGATCACTTGAATAAATCCATTTTAAAACTTATTTTGTGAATCATTAAGTTTCCCTTTAATATAGATTATGTATACCACCTTCTTAAAAAAATAATGGTAAATTCATTATGATTTGTGTATTATTCACTTTCATAAACCATTTTCTCAAATTTCATTAAACTAACAAATAATTCTAGAAACTTTTCAAACCTCCACAAACAAATTTCCTATCATGAAACTCAAAACCTTTCAAGAAATATTATATTATTTAAAAAATCATAACCTTTCATGAATCTTTATAATAACTCATGAAATTAGCAAAATTTCATGAAACATTCAATTTTACAAAACATCCTTCACCCAAGAAACTGGTATTCTTATGAAACCTTCATGAAAGGACATATTTCATGAAATCCCATTTAGAATTCAATGCCTTTTTTATTTTTGTTAATGCTTACCCGATATAAATGATGGGGTGAATTCCTATTTATAGAAATTTCCTCTTGTAGGTTCCTGAAAATTATGAAAAGGAAAAATCCAGTTACCCCAAGACTTGGAAAAGGACCCAACCGGTCCGTGCACCAGCTCCCAGCAACAGTACGCGGCCGGTTCGGCAGACCGCCCTCCCGCAATTCTGCGGACCACCGATGTCCGCGAAGCGGAGGCGGAACTCCTCCATGGGCGCGAAGCTGGACGGACACCAGGACAATCCACCGCTGCAATCCACGACAACCTTCCCATGCCACACGTGCTGTCTTTCGCGAAATAGAGGCGGAAGACGTATGCGGCCGCAGACCACTTTCATCCGCGGAATAGAGGCAGATTGGTGTGCCGCCGCGAAGCAACCCCACAGCGACTCATCAAATATCCCAGTTGACTGAGTCATCCATCGATGGGAATTTCTTCATGGGCTTCCGCAAAGGCTGTGTGCCTATCCTCATCGTGACTCTATAAACAGTGATCGAGAAAAAAAAAGAGGAGAGAAAAGATGGGTGAAAACCGGTGGGGAGACGCTGGAGAAGTCGCTTTGCAGCCATCTGCAGACCACATATCGTCCACAGATGAACTCATCCTTGTAGAGGAGAAACATGTCCATGAACCACATGCGAACAACTCCTCTGCGGCCATTACTTAGTAGCTATCTTTTTCGCGGATGACCATCTCTTCCACGGACCAGTGTCGTTCGTGAAATAGACGCGGAACTCCTCCGCGGGCACGAAGTAGGATGGGCGCCAGCCCCTTTTCAGACACACTTTGTGGATGGCCATCTCATCTGCGGACAACCTCCTTCGTGGACGGCCTTCTCCGCAGAAATCATCCTTTATAGAGAACCTCCTTCGCAGACAACCTCCTCTGCGGAAATCATCCTTCGTGGACAGCATCCTTCATGGACTTCCATATCATCCGCAGAAAACTCCTCCATGGACAACCATCGCGGAGAACTAAACCGTGAACCACATGCAGATCCCTCACGGCCAGTCTTTCACAGACAGCTCCTCCGTGGTTATTCCCTCGCGGCCGGCACCTCGCAGACAGCTCCTTCGCGGCCAGCCCCATAAGGGAAACCCCATGCACTCGTTGGTCCATACAGTGGGGGATGCGCCCCCGCACCCCTGCATTGAATAATTTCCGGATGACGGTCCCGGCCCTCCGGGCCGGTCCCTTTGCTACCGTCACTGACCCCCATGAAAAATGGAGAGTCGCACCGCGCACTTTTCGGGTCGGGTCAACAGTATTTCACATTGCACCCTTGAGCCGTTCCAATATCCATTCTATACATTCCATGAGTCGAGCCACCCATCATGAATCTCTTATAACCCTATTACCTAGCTCCTTTTTCTAGGTTCATCCAGAAAGGGCCGCCCTTGCATATGTCCCACACCAATCATTGCTAGGTATCTCCTTCCTAGTCATCCTGACCCCATGACGTTAAACTGTATGGTCCTCATCCTGACCACATGACATTAAACTATATGAAAATAGTCCTCTCTACATGACTATAAACTGTAGAATTCCATATCATTCAATAATTGGATGTCTCTTGCTCTATGCAATAGATTCCTCATGATCGAACCATAAGATGCATCATGCCATGTTTACAGTGGCGTAACTTCAAGAGTGCTGGAATACATTCAAACATTCCATCACTCCACCTCATTCTTTTCATGTCCTTCATTCGAATCTTCATCCTCTTTCATGTCTGAAGGGACCCCCTAACGGCCTGGTCCCATTCCGCCTTGGCTCACCTACCGTCCTGGGCCAACGCCCTAGAAGACTTTGGACAACACTTTGAGATAGGTCCTGTGTTTCGAATATGGTCAGCAGCCGACCCTCATTTGTTCATCCCCATTTTAGGCTAACGTGATATGAAGGTTATGTTTCAAACATAGCCAAAAGTTTTCCTCCATCACCATGCCACCCTCATTGTGCTCCGAATGTCGGGCATGTAATACACACTTTTCATATCACTTTGTTTGGATTGATTCCAATGCCCTTGGCGTTATCCCGCTTGTCCACTTGTGCAAAGGCGTTAGCCTCCATTATATTCCTCAACCCACCAATGGGTTGGGATTCCCTCATGTCCAGACATGAGGAAGTCTCCATGGGTGTCCATCTTGGAGTAAGCCCCGACCTTGCGGGCGTCCATCTTGGAGTAAGCTCCGACCTTGTGGGCATCCATCTTGGAGTAAGACCTGACCTTCTAGGCCTCCTCAGAGTGTAATCCCCAATTCATCACCTTCTGGGCCTCCTCATAGTGTAATCCCCAATTCATCACCATGGTCCGCCTTTAAGCGTAAACCCCATTCCACTTCTCACGAACTCATCTTTCGCGACGTGATCCTCTGGCCCCTGTTTCCTCTTGTTTCTCACAACGAGCATGACTCACGTGGTCTTAGAGTAAGCAGAATCCATGACATCCTTCTATGGGCCTCCTCAGAGTGTAAGCCCCAATCCATCATTCTGGGCATCCTCAGAGTGTAAGACCCAATCCATCATTCTGGGCCTCCTCCGAGTGTAAGCCCCAATCCATCATTCTGGGCTTCCCCAGAGCGTAAGCCCCAAGCCCAAGCGAACTACATGGATATTGATCCCTACCTCCTAGATAGGGTACGTAGGAAGCCTCCATGCGGTTCAATCCCAACACCCATTAGACCATCTGGTCTCTCTTCACGTTGGTTCCCCAACACCTAAGCGAACTACGTGGACTTTGATCTCTGCCTCCTAGATAGGGTACGTAGAAATCCTCCATGAGTTTCAAGCCCAACTGCCAGTCAATCCAATCATCACCACATCGGTTCGCCATGCCACTCCTAGTGTTGCCTCAATCGAGTTCCAACCCTTTGGGGTCAGTAATCCAACGAGGGATGGTAAACCTCGGACATAAATGATTCTGAACCCCGGCGTCCAGTTGACCGTTTCCCACCAGGGTTGAATCTGTGGATACTATGATTGGGTATAAACCAAAGATTCAAAAAAATATGAATACGTCTTAAATCTATAATAGAGTCCCGAAACATGCAATAATTCCCCACTAAAAAGGGTGCGATGATCCCGACTTCCCATCCTCTCGACCAATGTGAGTTCTTAAGTGTCGCTGGTCAGACCATCCAGCGAATGCCTGCATTTGGAAAGCAGGTCCATCAATCAATGGATACGGAGCCGTTGGGTATTTCATGGCCGAAATACCAAGAACGAGACACCTCCCCTTCATGAAACATTCAATATTACAAATGAATTTTGGTTAATCTTTTCATTCTTATTTCTAAAACTCCCTTTCTTAATGGATCTTCAAGAAAATTTTCAAATCCCAAAAATTATCATAATCACATAACATAATATCGTTACATCATGAATCAACCATCGTTTGTGAATCTCCAAACCTTCATTAATCACCAAATTTTTTGAGACACCATACATTCAAAAAACAATTTTTTTTTAAATTTAGTTTATTTTCCATATTTTCATTAGGGAGCCCAGAAAATGTCACATTCATTAAAATGGAGAAATCCCAAAAATATTGGAAATAATAATTTAGAAAACAATGGAAAATGGTACCACCATGTTCACATAATATTATGTACCAATTATCAAAACAATTGGTCGAATAATCATGTTAGAACTTCACAACATAACTTTCCAGTCAACTTTTCCAACAACCACAATCAACCCGAAAACACTACAATGTTAGCTTGAGGTATTATTCCTAAAAACTTCCCTAAAAACTTTGTACTTAAAAAGAATAAATTTTACTGACCATGTCAAAAAGGTACATCGTTATTTTTGAGATCCCACAAGAGTATAATTCCATATATAAATATTATTAGCATGGAGTAATGTCTAGATTGGTGATATCATGAGAAGTTTATTATGGTGTGTGTGATTAAGGATAAATCATATTTAATTAACACATGCTGTGATTTAGGGATATTAATTAGTATGATATGTGTCCTTGGTGTGTAATAGAAAATTGTGTTATAGGAAGGGAACCATGGTATTATTGGTTACCCATGGGGATAGATGTCTACGTTCACAGCATAATGAGGACATTTCATGACATATATATTGTAATATATCTTCAATATAAAAAACATTAACTTCATTACATATAATAAATAGTTTTATTATCCAAGTTAGATTAATTGAATCAATATCTATAGAATTAATTTCTACTCAAATATGAAGTATTTGTTTAAAATTTTAATTATTTACTTCAATTCTCTTATAATTTGAAATAAATATCCTCCACATTGAAATGATACATCATGTTTCCTTGTTAGAAAAAAATAAAATCATAAATAAAAGAATTATTTCATTTCATCTTTTTTCTACATATATAGACCATTTGAATAAATCATTAAATGATGATAACTTATTGATGATTATGAACATTCACCTACATTTTTCTTCCCTTCACTATTCAAATTTATTCTATTTATTTCTCATGTTTCAACATCGAATCCAAAACCTATTTAACAAATTAAATTGATTCTTTATATGAAAAAAACTTATTTAAAAAGTTTTTTTACTATTTTTAGTACATTAATTTATTACGTTATCAATAATCTTTCAAAAAAGTAAGTTTTTCCTTGATCCATATAATTTTTTCAATAACAAAATTTATTTAAAAAAGATATAACTTACTCATAAATTGTTTTAATAATCTTAGCCTTATCCTTAATTAAAATATTAATATCATCAATGTTCATTAACTTTTATTTAGTCTTAAACCTATAGTTTTCTACTTTATCATGTTTCACTTAATCATTTTCCTATTCCTCTAAAACTTTCAACATGTGATCAATGAAAACATGATTATCAGTAATATAAATTAAGTTTTAATTCAATAACTCTTCAATATTACTATTTTTCCCTATTTTGTAGGAAAATATCTTCATTATCCCTTTAAAATTCATTTTTTTGAGATCAATAGCTCCCTTTGGATGATCAATATCGTTTAATTCATATTCGTATTTCTCAAATGTTACCATCAAATAATATATTGTGTGTGACATAAACATAGTTTTGATACCTTCTAAAGACTCTTATTTGGAATCATATTTCACTTTTCTAACCATTAATTTTTTGTTTAGTTATATATACACATTCCATTCCTAAATTAATATTCATTTTACTATAGAACAACTTTCATGGTTTTTGAGTGATATAAAACTCATCATCGTATTTTTCAAATCATTTTGGACACTAAAAAATGATGTGACCAACATTTTCATAATAATAGAAAAATAAAGGTATATTTCAATAAAATTATATATTTCCTCTCTTAAACATCCTTTCTACAATAGACATAAAATAATCACTAATGTATTCATACATTTCATTATTTCTAATCTCATCCATTTCTGTAACCTTGAATGCATTTTATTTTGATTAATGTTATAAAAAAAGTCCATGCTTCATTATCATATCATATTCCACAAATATTTTATTTATATGATCAAGAGATAATTCTATAATATTTACTTCTTCACATCACGATACCTTTAGATTGTATGTTTTTGGAAATCATAATATGATATTTTTCATTATTTGAAAATATTTCACCACATGATAAATTCCAAGAACAGTTTAAACAACTTTATAAAATGGTTTAAGAAACTACTAATTTTTTTCATGATCTCATATCTAAACCACTGCATCTTATATAAAGAACATACAGATTTACCACATTAACTTTGGTGTCACAGACATAAATATTTTCAAGATCATACTAAAATTCATTTTCTATTCTACAATTATCCACAATGATGCATATTAAGTTAAAAAATTTATATTGGAAAGTAATTATAATCATTTTTATCATCATTTAATAATTTATTATCCAATTTTTTACTAAAAACAATGTAGTTTCACTGACTTATATTCCATGAAACTGTTATTAGAGAACATCATGTAGAAGAGATCACAAATGTGATCTCCCTATGTTATTCTGAACCTAATAATAGTATACAACAAAAAAGGGAACTCATTATGGATTTATAGTATTATCTATGATAATAACATTCAATGAATGATTCACTAAGAAATAACATGTGGATCTAATACCTCTTGAAGTAACATGAGATCCAACTATACACCCTAAGAGGAGCGGGGGGGATTATAGTTTTATGAAATTCTATCTTATCTTCGGTTTGAAAGAATCTTGTCTATGGTGATTATGAAGGAAATATTTTTCTCTCACAATGTTCACACACATGAACTATGAATTTTTAAAAATTAAAAATTAATAACACTATCAATTTTACATGATCCACATGAACAAGGCTATATCCACGTAAAACAGAACAATGATGTTTTGATATGAAAAATAATCACTACTGCACAGTTTTTTATTACAATATTTAAAACAATTCTCACATAATTTATAATGTCTATAACCTCCATATATCTTTAAATCACTTCTTTCCAAGAGGGTTTGTTTCCGACGCTTTCGTCGGGGCGTGTGCATCCATCTGCTTGAGTGCGACAGGCGCGACTTTTGTTACCCCACATTCCCGCTTTCCAAAGGAGGGTGACATTCGCTCCTTGTTCAGGGATGTTTTCTCCTTGATCGAAATGGGATGATGGGATGTCAGTTCTTCCTTCCATGGATTCCTCCTTGGAACTCATCATCTTGTCTCGGTCTCCCTCATAGATTTAATACGTTGTCCTTGAAACTCTTCCTGGCACCATATCTTCATGGACACCATTTAATTACACTGATTCTGTCAGGGCATTCCAAGGGGTCCAGTCAGGGCAGTAACCTTCGGTTAGGGGAGTAGTCACGCTGGGGAATCACTGACGTGTCTGGACTCTAGGGATTGGTGTGTCTCTCTTATGTCCCTTATTATAGGGCTTCTCGAGGGGGCAGAAGACCGAGGCATCCCACATCGAGTGCGAGGAATCATATTCCATTGGCATGTATCTAAGTTTCTCCTCAGCTTCCATTGTTTAACATGGGGTCTGCTACAATTTTAATGTCCAGTGGAGACGGAATGGACTGATTGGAGCACTAATTACAGTGGATCAGACGGAGGAATCCCCTGGAGGGAACACCGATTTTGGGGTCAGCACATGGGAGGCTTCCTATGGAGGGGAATGAGGTGGCGTGATCTCACCAGGATGTGGTGGCCCGGGTAAGGATCAAGATGAATGATGGTTTTGGGCTTGAGCCTCAAGGAGACTTCGTACGTACCATGCCTTGACCTGAATTAATGTTCCCGTAGTTCGGGATGGTGTATCGGAGAACCGACGTGAATATGGACCTTGGTCTGATGGGTGTTGGGATTAAACCACAGGGAGGCTTCCAATGTACAGTGCCTTGGCATGGATCAAAGTATCTGTAGTTCGGGATGGTGTATCTGATAACCGACGTGAAGATAGACCTTGGTCTGATGGGTTTTGGGCTTGAACCTCAGGGAGGATTCCTATGTACCATGCCTTGACATAGATAAAATTCCATGTAGTTCGGGTGTAGGTGCCAGAGAACCGACATGAAGATGGACCTTGGTCCGATGAGTGTTGGGCTTGAAACTTAGGGAGGCTTCCTACGTACCATGCCTCGACATGGATCAAAGTCCCCGTAGTTCTAGTGTGGGTGCCAGAGAACCGACATGAAGATGGACCTTGGTCTGATGGGTTTTGGGCATGAACCTTAGGGAGGCTTCCTACGTACCATGCCTTGACATGGATCAAAGTCCACGTAGTTCGGGTGTACATTTTAAAGTCATGCAGGATAGGGGTGAACCGACGTGAATGGGGTCAGAACGACCGAGTGGTGGTGGGCTTGAACCTCACGGAGGCTTTCTACATACAGTGATTTGACATGGATCAAAGTCCTCATAGTTCGATATGGTGTGGGGATTGCACTCTAGGCTGCCCAAGGTGTTAATGGGGCTTGGCGCACTAACAGGGAGATGGTCGGGGCCAATGGTTTTTGGGCTTGAACCTCATGGAGGGTTTTTACATACCATGCCTTGACATGGATCAAAGTCCTCGTAGTTTGGGTATACAGTTTAACGTCATGTTGTACGAGGGTGTCTCCATGGTCAATGCTTACTCTAAGCCCATGTGAGTCATGCTCGGTGTGAGAAACAACATGCATGAGGGACCTGGTGACCACATCACGAAAGATGCATCTGTGGGATGTAGAGTGGGGCTTACGTGTGGAGTGGACCAGGGAGAGAGAGATTGGGACTTACTCTATGCTGGAGGCCCAAAGGCAACAAAGTGCATCAGAAGAGGGGGATTTCGCACCCCGGAAGAGAGGAGGGGCTTCGTTCCCTATCACGTCCTCTGGTGGACTTCTCACCGAGGATGTGAGGAGGGGCAGGGGTGCCACCTCTTAGAAGGAATTCTAGGGGATTACACCAAGTTCGCTGCCCTTCCCCGCGGACAAATACCACACCAAGAAGAAGGATATCATCCCTTGTGGAGACCAGGGGGAATGGAGAATGTCTGAGGTGGGGGACCCTGTGTGCAGGGAATAGCGCAAGGTCAAAGTTTAACATCATGTGTTGAGGATAAAGGCGCTTGGCAGTTTAACTTCCTGCAGCTCAGACGAGGTGGGTTTCTTATGCACCCATAGGACTTACATAACCGGTACCCTCTGCTCCTTGTTGGAGGGAAGGAATCAGAAAATGTCGTGGTAAAGGGGGGTCACAGAACGAACCATCGAGGGGTCCACGTTAGCGTGGCTATGAGAAGAAGCAATATCCATTAGCATGCCAATGCGAAGAACCATTAGGAGCAGCAACCCTACGGGCAGTATCGTCTAGGGGACCTTGAAGTCACATCGTTCAAACCTAGAGGGTCGCACAGGAAAAGGATTTTCCAAGCAGAGGGGTCCATGGGCTGGGGCCCTACGGAGCTCGGTTGCTTTGCATGGTCGAGGTCACTTGCAAAGGTGTTTGGTTTGTGGAATGGGGTGCCTTATCCTTAGAATGGGATGGAGGTGCTAATGGAATGTGCTTCGCGATGTGTAAAGGAATTCGTATAGAATAGCCTTGCGGAGCAAAGTCGCCTCATGAAGCAGGATGTTGGGAAGCAATGTACGTCACGAAGTATAGTGATCCTGCCTTAGAAAATGGATCAAGTGTACATGATGGGTGTTTCACAAAGCATAAATGATCCATGAAAACCTGTGTCCCCTTGGGGACCCCCTTACTTCATTAAATCCATTAGGATTAATGAAAGGCATCCCTCTCAGAAGAGGGGATCAAAACAAGACAATGGGGAGGTACTTCGCAAAGTAGAAGTACCTCGCACATCTCATGGTTCATCGAGCTGAAGAGTGCTCCGCGATTCGGGAGATGAGAATCTGAAAGGTCGGATTTTACATCCAGAGAGATTAGGGGGAGCTCGGTATTTATAGGCAAGGGGCGCCGTGGAGCGGAGCTCGCGTGGTGCGAAGAGGGGCTCGGTTGCTTCGCGGTAAACTCGTGAACGTCAAATGGGTTGGCGGAGCGTCCCGCCTCCTTTGCTTCGCGGCAGATTCACGAACGTCAAATGCATTCGCGGAGCCTCCCCCCTTCTTTGCTTCGTGGCAGGCTCACAAACATCAAATGAGTTCATGGAGACTCCCGCATTCTTGGCATCACGGTGGGTCGCGAACGTCAAATGCGTTCGTGGAGCCTCCCGCCTTCATTGCTTCGCGGTGGGCTCGCGAACGTCAAATGCGTTCACATAGCCTCCTGACTTCTTCGCTTCGCGGAGGGCTCATGAACGAAAAATTTTTTCGGGGAGCCTACCACCTTCTTTGCTTCGTGGCGTCCACGGTGCTGGGGAACTCCACAAAGGGGCTTCACGAGGCAGTCTGTGGGGCCATCTTGGGGCCTTTTTCTTTGTCCCAAATTTTGGTGCCAAAAAATTCCCCCCTTAGACTTGGAGTCGCGGAGAGATCAACGTTCGAAGTCTGAGGGAAATCACCAAAATCTTTGGGAATTCATGATGTGGATTCGCGAGGCGTGATCGTGAGGCAGACAGGGGACGCGTGTACCGCGCGAGCCACGAAGCTCTGTGCGGCTAGGACGCGCAGCGAAGCTCCAATGGTCGTCGCCTATAAATAGGGGGCCTTCCATCGCTTTTTTCCTTTCCTTTATCCATGATCTTTTCTTCTAGCTCGCTCAAATTTGTGATGCTCTGTGTACTCCGCAAGTGGTCTCTGTGAATCAAGGATTCGCGGTGCACAACGAGTCCTTGACTCCGCGTTTGTGCTCCGTGATCCGGCTTTGAACGCTGAGGCAGCGCTTCCGTGAATAGTCTTCGCGAGTGGCCTTTGTGAACTCACTTTTCTAGCGATAATCGCAAACTATCCAACCAAACATCCAAGTTATAAAAACAAATGGCCCATCAAGAAGATGACCAGGTGGTCCTTGCGGATGCCGCCCGGAGTGATGAAATAGAGAAAATACTGTGGCTAGGAGAGCTAGTTCGGAGCAACTCGGACCATACTACTTTGGTGGAGCTGTTGTCAGAGATCCAAAAGAACTATCTGCAGTGAAGGTGGTTGCCTCTATAAGGCTTCAGGCTGAGGGATGATGTCTTCATCCCTACAGCTAGTAGGGTTGAGCTATCCCACTGGTTCTCGAGCATGTTGTGCTAGCACTAATGGTTCAGGGCACCCGATGGTCATGCCCGGGAGAATTTCACGCCTGTCATCACTGACTATCTGTAAAATCACCTGAACAACATTGACTATATGGAATTGCACCTAAAGACGTCCCCTCCCCTGTACCAAACCATCCTTAAGGCGACACTGGGGAACCCGAAGAAGGGGTGGTCCGAGGAATGGGACCTGTGCTAGGGCGGAAATTTCACAGATGATTGAGCTTGGGCCTACTAGGTAGGTGCCTCGTGCGAGGATTTAGGGGCGGATCTGAGAAGAGTGGGCCTATATGAGGCAGTTTGGGCTTCCCAATTCTGTATCTACCAGCCGAAGAAGTTGATGCCAGAGCTGTTGAGTCGGTGGTAACCAGGGACTAATACCTTTCACCTGCAACACGGGGAGTTCGGCATCAGCCTATGGGACGTGAATCAGTTCTCCAGGGTCCCAATACTAGGGGAGATGTATGACGAATTCCTCCTGTCCATGGGTGTGTGGGAGGATCCAGAGCAGATGTCACGCCTGGAGATGACACTGATGGAGCTCGTGCACATGGGGGGATAAGAAGTCTATGAGGGATGTCCACTTCAAGAGCTGATTGAAGAAGTTCTTTAACTTCCATGAAAACATACAGGTCTCGGTGAGGCCTCAAAATTTCCCGAAGGGTGCCCGGAGCAAGGAAAACATGTTCTGGTGGCTGCTGGAGAATAGCCAGTGGAAGACCTGGGGGTTGAGTGTCAACAATGAACAACGACCAATAGTAAGATTGGCGACGTTCATCATATCCCTCATCTGTGGTTGGATCCTACTAGTGAGGGATACAAACATGGGAGTGTGTCAATGAACATTCATCATGGAATCCACTTTAGCAACAGGAGGGCAGGTTAAACTAGGGATCCTTTTGCTTGCCAAGTTGTACAAAATGTTGTGGCACATCAGTGAGGGGAAAAGTCCACAGAGGATATGCGGGGCATTCCACCTCTTATATGGGTTGATGGAAGCACAAATTAGGGGGATCTACAAGTATCTGAACACCATCACACCTCCGGGGTTGAACATTCATCCCTCAATCTTGAATGCTGCAGGGAGATGTCCGACCAAACTGACCGCACAATCAGATCTAAACCGAGTGTGTGGGTTAGAGGATTTCAATTTCCACTCGTTCCCACTGCCGAAGGGGGCCTTTACGGATGATTGAAAGGGAATAGAAGACCACCAATCCTACCTCATGGCCTTTTGAGGTGGATTCTTGGTGGCCAGTGTGGACTGCGAGCGCCTATGCGAGCCATACACCCAACACTAGTTCGCTAGGCAATTCAGATGCGTGCAGTGGCTGACCCCACAGGTCTACCTAGGGGTGCGCTATGAGGAGATCCCATGTTTAATGATGAAGATGTGTCTCATATTCACACGGGTAAGATGAGAAGATGCGGAATTTATTGCCTCTGCTGACCGCCTTCCTTGGGCTGATAAAATAATATGCCCAGAGTTGGGAGGCGGCCTACCTGGGGGAGATACTGAAGCAGCCAACCATCCTGGTAGGTGAGGGTGAGCCTCCCCAACCTCAGGGTCGGGGCTAGAAGGTAACAAGGAAATCCCGTAGTGGGGGGGATACTGTAGCAGCGGCGCTCACACCAGTTGAGTAGGGAGCAGAATCAGCGGGTCAGGCAGCGGCAGCGGAGACGGTGGTCCCAACGGAACAGAGTCATCCAGAGGGGCGTCCACTGAGAGGGTTCTGTAGGATTTCCTATCAGGCCCCAGGGAAACGGTTGCGGCAGATTGACATGTCGGAAAATTATGCCTTCCCGGAGACCTAGCTAGAGAATGAAGTTCTCAGAACAGTCATATTGCCGTTTTTCCGGTGTGCTCCTGTGCACGAGCCATGTATCGCCAGGGGCGATGAAATCGATCCGAATAGATGGGAATGGGAAATGTGAATCACGATACCTAGGATTCAGAACATTTTGGGGGAGGTGTGAAAATAAAGAATAACTGTTTACCTTATTCAAAACAAGGTATTCTTATGGAATTAGACTTGAGTGGGGACAGACAGGTGAGGGTCAACCGTTGACCATGTTCGAAACACGGGACCTATCGTAAATGACATCCATTAGTCTTCTGGAATGTTGGCCCAGGACTGTAGGTAGGGTAGAGGCCGAGCATCCACACTGTTACGGGGTCCCTCCAGAACTGAAAGAGGAAGAGATTACGAATAAGGGGCACGAAAAGCGTGGGACGTGGAGTGATGGTTTGTTCGAACAGAATCCAGCACTCATGGAATTACGCCAACGTAGTGGGAGTACGCTATATGGGAGCATCAGTTTGATCATGGATGAATCTTTCTTTTAGACAGGACCTCTCTGGAGAGGGAGTCGTTGCTTCCCAATGTCATCTTGGGGCATCCCGACCTTGTTCAGGGCAGAGTTGCAGTTACATGGTTCCCTATTGTGGGTCCGGACAGGGGGCCAGAAAGGGGGAAGAACATGATTTATGATTCCTGGTGATGGACCCTAGGAAAAATAACATGGTGTCTCTATGTATCCCATGAGGATGGGAATCAAGCCATAAGTAGTTCTAAGAAATCATTTTAACGTTATACGGGATGATGAGAAGCCTGGTTGCACAGGTACACATCCTACCAAAACTACTAAGCCCACGTGAGTCGTGCTTGATATGGGAAACAAGAAGTAGTGGAGGAAATTTCCCGACACTGTAAGGGACATGGTAGGGAAAAGGTACACATGGTAAATACCGGACCAATTATGCTAACTCGTCCATGTAGCGCACCTAGATGCGTGAAGAGGTGAAGCTGAATATGTTGGAATTCCACTCGAACATGAGGAAGTAGAAATGAGTGAATCACAACACTCGAAATTTGGATCACAATGATGGTGGCGTGATGATGTAGGATAATTGTTGACCATTGAGGAAACAAAGCATCCATATTGAGTTAGCCTAGAATGGGGACAAACAAATGAGGGTCGATCGTTGACCATGTTTGAAACACGGGACCTGCCGCAAATGTCATCAGAGATCCTTAGGGGCATTGGCACAGGACGGTAGGTGAGCTGATGCGGTATGGGACCGGGACGTTAGGGGGTCCCTTCGAAATTGGAAGAGGATGGGGATTCAGATAGCGAGCTCCAGAATCTTTGTCATGGAAAGAGGTGGATGTCTCCATGAAAATAAGACATTTCAGGCTCTTTGTCAAATGTATCCAAATATGACAATGAGACATATTAGATAAGGGGGTCGAGCCCCTTCCCATAGGGATATCATAGTTTATGGTCCTATAACTTGGACCATAGGTGGTAGGAAACACGCGAGGCATGTGGTGGGGAAACTACAAATAACCGACTTGAATGGGAACCGGGGGTTCCGACCACCACGTGTTCCTCAGAGGGTTTTTAGGTCGAGGTACCAAAAATGAGAGTTGATCTGGGCCCGAGACAAAATGCACATGCATTCCTACATACCCCATGAGAATGGGGATCAAGCTGAACATAGTTCTTGAGGGGGGCATGATGAGGTACCAGTGCCAAGGAAAAATGGGGCGTGCGGGCGTGGCCCTCGCGCCAGGAGAAGCGGTATTTGATAAATCATGTTTGTCATTTAAGGTGAGTGGTTTTATTTATTAAGCGACAGACCTAGGGTAGTAGGCCCTGGCATCACCATAACAATCAAGCCGTATACAGGCATTGAAAAATGGTATGGTAAATGACTGATACCCAATGTGATGTCCTCTATGATGAGGTCATCACAATGCAGTTCCGTTTTTCATCGTGCGTCCAGGATGATAATGTCATAGTTTAGGGTCATGTGATAGGACCAAGCATGCATTTTAACATCATGCAGTGCAGACGTAGCAGAGACTATGATTGGCGGGGAATGTATACGGTGCAATAAAAAATCTCTGACGTGAATGGGGACATGGTCTCGTATCACACCGTACGCAATTCTGAGAGGGGGACCTCAGGCCAAGGGTCCTACATAGAGGTAAGAAGGAAAAGGGGTAGGAGAGACTAGATCCCAAAAGAGATGGACCTGAAAGCGAGACGTCCGAGCCATCCTACGTATCCCATAAGAATGGGAATCAATCCACACATAATTCTTGACTAGATATTAGTTTATGGTCTTAGAACTCAGACCATAGAGGAGAAAAAACCATTCAAGTATATGTGGACCTCAACCCTATCCCTAATCCCACCTATGTTAAACTTGGTGTGGTAAACAAGGGAGGAAGATGACTTTTGCACTACTTGGAATGAACACCAAAGGGAAATCGGTGCAGAGCCCCGAATGACGTCCCTATCACGATTTTGGCCCCCCCAATGTGAGGATGTGCACTAAAGAATAGTACCAAGAGTTTCGAGGATCTACATGCACATGAGAAGGTGGAGAAGGATGTGAATCATGTAAATGACATTCTGGGCTTAATGGGGTTGGCGTGGCGATGGAGGATAAATGTTGACCACGTTCGAAACACACCACCCAAATCGCGTTAGCTTGAGGTCGGACAACAAATGAGAATCGACTTCTGAGCATATTTGCAATGTGGGATTTGTATTGGTTTATTGTCTGCAACCCTTGGGGGTGTTGGCCCGTATTGGTAGGAGAGCCCTTAGGCCTAGCATACATGCCACTCAGGGGTCCCTTCGGGTGTGAAAGGTGATGGGATCCCTAATGAAGGGTAACAGAAAGCCGAAAAATAGGGTGGAAACATATCCGAGCAGAGTATAACATTCCAGGTACTAAACCAGATTACCCTTAGGCACATCGATGAACCACCGAAGAGGGTCGACAGGGTGGCTCAGGAAGGAGAGGTACATGGCATGCTCGTTACAAGCCTGATGCGAACGAGGACATAATCCCATACCAAGCCATATACCCCCAATCCGGGAAATGTGTAGGCCAAGGGGCTATAGTGAAATGGAGATTCCTTGAGGATGGGGATGGACCCGAAGTCTAGACATTCGGGTGGTCCTACATATCACAGAAGGATGTGAATCAAGACACACATGGTTCACAAGATGCATTTTAATGATGTGCAGGACGAGGAGGGGAGTATGATACCCCCAAACAAGGGATGTGTATGGAACGGTGAATAAACTGACGTAAATGAGGATCTAATCCCACACCACACCATATACTCCCATGGGAGAGCCTGGGCCGGGGCCCCAAGAAGGCCAAGGGGCCTGAGGCTGGGCCTTGGCCAGGAAGGCCTGACCGGTTTGTAGTTTAACTTCTTTCAGTGAGGACAAAGGGATATGGTGTCTCATCTGGGGATGTGTATGACACAATTAGCAACCCGATGTTTATGAGAAAATAATCCCATACCACACCACACATAAGAGATAGGCCAAGGGGACTCATAGTTGGAATTTCCTAGAGGGTGTTTGTTGCTTGGAGATACAATGGGGAAGAATAAAACACTACAATTGATGTTTGGGACCTCTTGGGGTGGCCCTAACAATCTAGTACAGCTGTTAACCATGTTCGAAGCACAGTGTTTCTATTGTGGCCTGAAATGGGAGCAACAAAAGAGCATCAACCACTGACCAGATTCGAAACACGGGACCTGTATCGGCTTGTTGCTCGACATCCTCGATGGCGTTGGCCCAAAGTGATAAGAGAGCCCTTTGGCCTAGAATCCATACCATTCAGGGGCCCTTTAGGTTGGGGAAGGCGATGGAATCCCAGTCAAGGAGTCGGTGAAGTATAGTTGTAACCATCTCTAAAAGTGGAGAACGTCTCCGGGTAGAGGGACGTACGGCTAGATCTAGATTAGCTCGACATGAATTGGGAAAAAATTGCACCCTTGCCATACAACTTGACCTGATGGAAAGATTGTGATATTTGGGCTGGGCCAACAGATGAAATACCCGGGCATTCCTACGTATCCCATAAGAATGGGAATCAATACATACATAGTTCTTGAAGGCCATGCAGTTTAATGTCTTGCAATGAGGATTTGGGAGGATATAAGAACAAGATTGGGCACATGGTGTGACCATTATAACCCTTGTATGAGTGGGGCTTATGAAGCCCATATCATGCAAGGATCCTCTGAAAGAACTAGACCCAGGGGGCACAGTCGAAAAGAAGAGTTTGGGGCTGGTCTCAAAATGAAGCGTCTGAGAGTTCCTACATATCCCACAAGGATGGGAATCAAGCCATATGTAGTCCTCAAGATTCAGTTTAACGACATACAGGACGATGCGCAGTTTAAAGTCATACAGGACTGGACAGTTTAAAGTCATGCGGGACCATCATGTGTTATAGGGTCATGCGGGACTGTCGCGCAGTTTATGTTCATGTGGGACCATCCAGTTTAAGGTCATGAAGGACCAAGGGGATTAGGAAACGTATTTCTTGAGGAATTTGGCATTGGTGAGAGGAGTTAAACACTCACCAGCCATGGTCACCAAGGAGTATGCTCCATTGGGGTAAACCCTATGGATTATGTAAGGTCCTTCCCATTTGGGATCTAACATGGGTGGTTTCCTTCCAGGGATCATTGGCACTCAGAGGTCCAATACCAGGTCTCCTTGCAGAAAAGAGAGAAGGAGAACCTTCTTGTTGAAGGCTCTATCCATCTTGTTCTGGTGCCTTTCCTGATTTTGCAGGGCACGAAGCCTACTCTCGTCAAGTGCTTCCAATTTATCCAGACAGATTTCGGCTACCTTATCTGGGGTCTGTCGGTCATAGTCTGTAGTGCATAATGAAAGAAGCTAGATCACGATAGGAAATATGGCCTCAGCTCTGTACACCAGGGAATATGGGGTTACCTGGGTGGAATTGTGGGTCATCGTCTGATAGGCCCAGAGGTCGTTGGGGAGCTTGTCCGGCCAACTCTTCTTGTTCGGACCAACTATTTTCTACAAAATTTTAGAGAGGGGTTTGTTGAATTCCATGATCTATCCATTTGCATGCACATGATAGCGGGAGGTATGGTTTGAATGGATATTGTACTTGGTGTACAATTTCTTCAACTCAGCTGCTCGGATGTTTGTGCTGTTATCAGTGAGGACGGCATGAGGAACTCCAAATCGGTGGACGGTATTGAAGCTCACAAAGTAAATGATGGAACGGGCCTTGACCTCTTTGAGTGGAATTGCCTCTGCCCACTTGGAAAAGAAATTTGTGGCGGTCAGGATGAACTGACACTAGCGAGCTGTCGCCGGTGGATATGGTCCCACGACATTGAGTCCCCACGCCGCAAAGGGCCAAGAGTACATTTTGGAGTGGAGAGGTTCTAGCAGCCGATCAAGGAAGTTAGCATCAACCTGTAACACATGAGATCTCTTGGAAAACTCGATACAAGCATGGATCATCGAGGGCCAAAAATACCCCAGTCTCCGATTTGATGGGATAGTTTCGACCCAGTCTGGTGGGCACCACAGGAACCAGCATGAACCTCTTGAATGACCTGTGGAATCTCGACTCCTTGGATGAAACATAAGAGAACACCATTTAAACCGCTCTTATAGAAAATCTTTTCAAGACTGGGACCAATCTAGAGGGTAAACTGCAGTGCGCGACATCAGATTCACTCGTGCTCGGCCCAATTAGCCGGGAGGCAACCATTTTAGAGATACTCGGCAAAAGGGGCTCTCCAGTCGGGAGTCACTTCAACCAATGTATTTGAAGAGCCTAGCGGTTGTGTTGTGAAGGATCCGGCGGTAAGGTGGCTTACTCATATGTTGTCATCATACTATAGGGTGACGGGGGAAATGACTCTCCAGTGGGCCACATGTATAATCAGATCATCCTGCTCGGGCTCTGCAAGTGATATAGCTAGGCTGGCCAAAGCATCTGCTCGACCATTCTGTGACCGAGGGACATGGGTAACCTTCAGTTGAGAAGGGAACTGAGCAATTAGATGGAGGGTGCGCTCCAACAGTAGTGAAATCGCTGGCTTCCTGACAACAAAATCATTGTTGACTTGCTTGATAACTAGCTCGGTGTCCCCTTTCACATGCAAATGAGGCACGTTGATCTCAAGGGCCAGCTCGAGATCGGTAATGAGGGATTGATACTCTGACTCATTGTTGGTATAGACTTCTGACAATAGGAATGATTATGGGAGGATGGCTTGCATCGGGGTGATGAAGACGATGCCCAGACCTTCTCTGTTGAGCCTAGGATCATTGACCCTCCTACTGGTAGGGCTTCAGGAGGCACCATCAAAATGAATCTTCCTACATGGGATGGCTTGATTTACCGAGAGGATTCCCTCATCGGGAAAGTCCAAGTCCAGGGACTGGTCTGCGGAGGTTGGATGGGTAGCTAAAAATTCTTCCAATGCCTACCCCTCGATAGCCTTCTGGGGCACAAACCTGATGTCAAACATCTGGAGTATCACCGCCCACCGCGCTAGTCGGCTAGTCGACATGGGAGGGCTCAGAATGTTCTTCAGTGGGTCTACCCGAGAGACCAGCTGTACCTCGTGGTGATGCAGTTAATTCCACAACTTCTATATAGAAAATACAAGAACAAGGAAACTCTTCTCAATGGGGGAGTATCCGGTATCTGTATCGAGGAGCATTCATCTGAGGTAGTAGAGGCTATTCTATGTCCCCTCATTGTTCTCCTAGGAGATAAGGGAAACTAGAGATCGATCCAGGCTAGTGACATAGAGGATTAGCGGCTTTTCGCAGATGGGTGGCCTCAATATTGGAGGCTTCAGTTGATACTGCTTTATTTCCTCAAAAGCAGCCTATCACTCTTCGTCTGATTCATAGGCAGAGCCTTTCTTTATGAGCCGGGAAAAGGGAATACACTTGCCAGCCAGATTCTCAATGAATTGGTGTATATAGGCCAAGTGGACTTGGATACCTCAAAGCTCCCGGATATTGCTTGGGGGAGGGATCTGGCTGATGGATTTTATTTTTGCTTGGTCAATCTCGATGCCTCGGTATCTGACAACAAATCCAAGGAATTTACCAGAGGTGACCTTGAAAGCACACTTCAATGGGTTCATCATCAAGTGGCGGGATCGGCTGAAGTTGAACACTCTCTCAAGATCCATGAGATGGTCCCAGTGCTAATGAAATTTGACAACCATATCATCCACATAGAACTCCACCAGTGACCCAAGGATAGGTTTGAATATGAGATGCATGGCCCGCTGATAGGTGGAACCAACATTCTTCAGGCCTATGTTCATAACCTAGTAACAAAAAATACCTTTAGGAACTCTGAAAGTGGTAGACTCTTCATCCCTGGGGGCCATCCGGATTTGATTGTATCCAAAATAACCATCCACAAAAGATAGGGCTTGGAAACCAGCCGTAGCGTCGATCAACAATTCTGTCACCGAATGGGGAAAATATTCCTTCAAACAGTGACAGTTGAGATCTCAAAAGTCGATGAAGACTATGTTCTGTATGTTCTTATTCCTAACCAACACGATGTTGGCTAGCCACTTGGGGTACTGGACCTTCTTGAAAAAGTTGGCTCTGATGATCTTGCCAACTTCGTCCTCAACCATGGCACCATGAGAAGGGTTCATCTTTCTGGAAGGCTGCTTGAACCCACAATGGTTTTTCAGGAGACCGAGGTGGTGGACGGCTACCTGAGGATCTAGTCCTGGTATCTCGTCGTAGCTCCAGGCGAACACATCACGGTGTTGTTTAAGGAAGTCCATGTACCGCTAATTCTCCTCAAGGGACATGGTGGCACTGATCAATGTGGGTCTTAGATCTTCCTCGCTACCAAGGTTCACCTGTACCAGTTCATCGACCGTGGCAGAGACGCCTTCTTCAAAGGCAGGGGGAGAATCCTCCAAATCCTCTCCTTAACTTGAGGAGGAGGGATTCCCAGTTGGTGAAGCTTCCCCTTGGTCAGAGGAACCTGACGGGAGGCTTGTACTAGCCTGGATAGCAGTGGATAGTGCATCATGAGATTCACGCGCCGCTGAGACCATGGCGATGAAAGCAGTCGATCCAATCCCATCTGGCCTTCGGCCTAAGGGGCCACACATGATGATATCAAAACAATAGTGGCACGTTGTCTTGAGCTGGTTAATTCCAGCCCAGTGGAATAGACATGAATTTCATACTATCATCGCCATGGGGCAGACATCCCAGTATCGTATGAGGGTAGGAGGTTCCGGGATCACCTGAGCCTGGTTTGTGTAGGAGTACGAGGTGATTTTCCGTCATCGCTTGGACTTGGTAATATGCCTTCCTCTGGTACTAGAGACGAAAAAGCATTTCACCATGTCGGGGGTCGTGGCCTCTAATCGATGGATTGGGAAGACTTAGGCATCATCCAGACCTACCCAGGGGACACTTGTGACCGGGGCGGGTTCAACCTCAATTGCCAGAATCTGCTTATCTTTGCACTTGTAACAGTCAGCGTCGAGATAACGGGCTTCACAAGAGGCAAACGAAGATTCATCACCATGGAGTACACCTAATCGACCATTAATGCAGTACTTGAGGCATTGGTGATACGATTAGGGGACCGTTGTGTGCAGGTGGAGCCATGGTCTGCCCATCAATGCATTGTACGCGGTGTCCTGGGAGACAAGCATGAACTCGGTGCTGGAAACTAGGCCACCAAACTGGATCATTAAATAGATCATTCCGACCGGGGTCTGCTCTATCCTGTCATATACCTGGATCCTTAAATCGAAGGGATTCAGGTAATCCTTGGATAAACCCAACTTCCGCAGCATCTGCATTGGGATAAGGTAGATCCCAGAGAAAATGTCAATGAGACAGCGGCAAACCTCCACGCCATTGAGTAGGCCGGTGATGTACAGCGGGTGGATGTGACCCTGTATGGGAGAGCCCTCATCCTCTCTTAAGAATGAAATGATGGCCTGGAATTCGGCAATCTCAAATGATTCAGTGTGAAAGGCTTCTGCAGCTACTACCTCCGTCTCAAACTGGAGGGGGATATTTAAAGAATCGGCGAGGGCCTCGCACATGTCTGACGACAGGCGGAGGGAATCAAAGATGGAAAGCCTCGCTGGGATGCCGGTGAGATGCTTGAGAACATCATACATCCATGAAAGATGCAAAATTCTGCTTACAGGAGGCCGCTCTGCGAGGCATAGCGGGCCTTATCAGATAGACCGGTGGTTGGCTGGTGCTGGGCACGTTCCGCTGCTCGGTAGTAGAAGCATGGAGAGTAGCTACCAGATAAGTTCATAACAACTAAGGTTGACCAGTAGAGGGGTGAAGCTGGTCATGGTTCAGCCGAGGTGGCTCTTCCTGATCGAGTAGCACAAATGATGGTGTAGGTGGTCCTGAAGACACTGGATAAAGAGGCTGCATGTGCTGAACTCTACGTTGGGCCTGCTCACTGGTCTCAGTGGCATGCACGACCTGGTTTCATGTGCGGACTGATGTGACTCGATGACCTATATAGATGCGACTCCACCGACGTTGACGTTGTCTGGGGACATTGGGGAGGTTCATCTGGAGTTCCCCCTCGTCGGGAGACATATATGGGTTTACCAACTCAATGGTATTAACCGAAGCGTACCCTTGACTGTCACTTGACGAATCATCCACCAATGGGCGGATCCTAGGAGTTATCCCCATATCAGAGGGCATGAAGTTTCCGAGAGTGCGGGATGATGAAGGCATTGGCGGGGCGTGTTGCTTCTTCTTGCACCGCTGATGCTTACTCTTATGGGAAGAGGTCGGGAGAGATGACGATGCAGAATTAGTGGGCGCCGTTTCTGAAGGCTCCGGCTGGTTCAAGCATGCACGAATAATTCCATGGGTGCGAGTGACTGTTTTATGAGCCATATAGTCATCGTACTTCTAGGATCCATGACTGGGAACTTGGTGCCACTCACCTTCGTCGTCGTTACCACTTTCTGACCTCACAAAGTCACCCGGCACTTATGTCGGGGTCGGGCCCTGCCTGAATATGTTGTTATCAACCTGGTCTTGGAGCCAGTTCATAAACACCTAGCACTGCTTCAGGGTGTGCCCCATAATCTGATGATATAGGTAGTAGTTGGGGCGATCGGTGAGATTCGCCTCTGTTGGCCTTCTACACTCAGGAAAGCGTACACTCCCTTGCTCTAGGGAACTGCAGAAGTAACCAGAGACCTGATTCTCACTATACGAGTAAGTATGGTGTTTTCCTTCTGGATAGGGAGCCCTTGTAGTTCGGACTTGACAAGGATCTGGACGGGATTGTTGTGGAGGTGGACCCTGCTTGTCCCACCTGGGCAGTGGCGGCTCATTATGTGGAGGCGCCTGTCGATTTTGAGGATGCTACGGAGCCGAAGGCTGCGCCAGAGGTAGAGGGCCTCTACGAGGATATGGGGATGGTGCTACTAGTAGCAATTCTAGCTACCTGTGGTCCTCTATCTGGGCCACCGCGGCAGGATCGAATCGAGCATATCTCCTTGCTAGGATTGGAGGGGGCAACAGACGTGCCTGCCTGTCCTATTGCAGGCCTTTTTTGAGGCACTGGGCCATATCTGAGAAGTCTCAGAACCCTCCGGGGTAGTTTTGAGTGATCTGGGCGGGAACCAGTCCCGTCTTGACAATCCTTACACACATTGTTAGTAATTTCTCTTGATTCAGTGGCATATCGAGGGGGTATGTTAGTCCCTTCCACAGGGAAATAAAGTCCACGACTCGCTAATCAGGCCTTTGTTTTCACTTGAAGAGTTTTGTGATGCTGGTATTCTAGGTGGTAAAGATGAACTGGTAGAGGAACTACCAATGGATGTCCTCCCAACTGGTGACGGATCTGACGGGGAGCTGGTTGTACCAGATGAATGTCGACCCCTCCAGTGTCTGAACGAAAAAACGGAGCTTAGTGGCCTCCTGCTACACTGGAGTCCCCAACATGAGCCCACACCTCGAATTTATGTGGTCCAGGTGCTGCGACGAGTCCCCTGCACCATTAAAGGGGGAGAAGGTGGGATTCCCGAAACTCGGAGGTGCTGACATATCATCCACCCAGGCCGGGTATGGCTTTCCATCCAGTGGGATTGCAACCTGCCGCATTTCCAATGCCTCAAGGAAGGCAATGAGTGTCGTCATAGGATCATCCAGGCCGTGGTCCTTGTCTTGATGGGGATCCCTAACCACGAGTGCGTTATCGGGCACTTCGACACAGTAAATGGGTTCAACGCCTCGTAGAGCGGCCTGCAGGGCAGCTGGGGGAACCCGGGCCAGATTCCTCAGATTATCGCGCCATTCAAGAGGGTTTGCTGAGACATATTGTTCCCTATTGTTGTGAGCTCCGTCCTCATCCCTATTAGCAGGAACGATATGATCAGGGTTTCCCGTAGTTATCTTGTCGGGGGAAGTTGTTCTCTCCCCTGCTGCCCCGGACTAGGATCACCATAGTCAGGGTTTCACTCTTTCGCGCATTCATCTAGGAGTTTGTCGACCAAACTCTTTTGATCATCATGTTGTTGGTGCAACTAGGCCTTCTCGGGGTCCTCCTCTATCTTATGCACTGAGGTGGATGGGTCAGAGTGCTTGGAAGCCGCGACATGCACTTTTCCCTTACTGGCATTCTGACTTAGTACCAATGACTCAGTGGGCGTAGGAAGACCTAGGAGGTTCCTCTGATGATGGGTAATCCTCCCCGATGGGTCCAACAGTGGTGGAACACCCTCAGGGGGTAAGTCTCCATCGAGAAACTCCAACTCATCCTCCTTGTCCACGATGTCGGCCATGTGGACTGTTACCCTTCTCAGGGGCATGTCCTCAATATCACATATCGAGTCGGGCTGCTATTAGATAGGGTTGAATAGGAGGGCATCATACTACCCCAAGCCACGGACTTGCACGTGAGGGGTAGCCTCCATGATTATTTTGAGGAGTACCTTAATACTCTGAATGCACTTCTGCTGGAGGGCCTCACGATGACCTGGTGACTCATGGCACTGGGCCATAGGGAGTGTGGCCAAATCGACTAGACAGCACTGCTCACTAATGTCTTCAAAATGCGCTTGGTTCCTTGGATATATCATGCATTGAAGACATAGACTACAATGCATCGCCCATAGGGTGTAATGAAGACACTCAACTTCCTCTTGGGTGAGGGACTCAGGCATGCAGAAAATTTCATGCTGTTGCGGGCCAAAACTTCTCGGGGAAGTGGTTTGCTGCAAGAATGCTCGAGAAGCTCCTCGAATCAAATTCAGGGTCTGGCCCTTGAATGCCCCATTCGCCAACTGGGGGTGGTTGAGGAACAGGCAACAGTACTAAGGAAGACTGCTCGGATGACAAGTTGGACAGTGGGGAATATGGTGAATGGACGAATTGGACACTAATTCTTGCATTGTACTCCGAAGAGTGGAGCCACCTGGCCGCTATGTCATAGTAAGAGGGGATGACGGCTGCCATTCCTGGCTCAGGGGCCAGGGCTCCTAGTGGTGGGTCGTACTGCTTCTTTCCTTCCATTGATCCCCAAAATATCTCTTCCTGATCTCTTGTGGAGGTAGAAAGCACTTCCGGCGATGATGGTGGTGATTGTACAACCGTAACGTATGGGTTCGCCAGATTTTCATCCTCCTGGATAAATCTGCGAAGGGAAGCGGGAATCCTGTGGATCTCATACTTTGGGAGCACCAGGCTAATGTGACTTGTCCATGCACCAGTCCATGATTTAGATGAGTGAGGGGAGGGTTCCTGAGCTGAGTCGCACTCTGCTTTAGAGTCTGAGAAGTAGACCGGTTTGATCTCCTTCTGGACCTTCCCAGGATTCTTCTTGTGGTGGTGATGAGACGCCCTCCTTCCCCTGGATGGCTCCTCAGGACAGGGCTGATTGCCGATATGTTGTCCTTCATCCATACTGATGCCGAGTTGGAGGGGGTTTCCACTTGATACAGTCGAGGTGCGAGGAGCACTGGGACAAATGTCGAAGGGGACATGGGGAGGACCTCCACGACCAGTCACAGAGCATGCAACACCTCCACTGGCACCTACGGGAGCATGGGGAGGACCCCCATTCTTGGTGTGGGTGGAACGAGGCTGGCCTTCACCCCTCTAGCTTCTAGGGCGATGAGGACCTTCTCCATCTGCAGAGAGAAAATAGAGAGGATCCCCACGTTGGAGAGGGACTGGATGGGTAATGTCTTCTAATAGATGGTCGGGGGCAGGAGGAAGGGCTCCATACCTGGTGTGATGGGCATGGGAGAGGCTTATGTACTGAAGGTCACTGCCATGGGGCATACCTTTGTTTAGATTGGGGGTATCACGGGGCAGATCTTCTTGCCGAGCCTCGAAGCGGGGAGTATCCATGCTCTCTGTGGTAGTGGTACGGGGAGGACCTCCATATGGGTGGCCTTACTGCGGGTTGGTTCACGAAGACCCCCATTCATGCCTGCAACCCGGAGAGTCAACCCGGCCTAACCGTGGGGCTGTCGGGGCCTCGATCTCAGTTGGGCGTATAAGCACCTCTGCTCAGTGTGTGCAATGACTTGATGATACGCGTCAGCGGTGGCTCGGTCCAAAATAGCCGTCAACGTTGATACCCCTTGGCGGGCGTCCTCAGCTCGTGCCTGACGCTGGCGTCGGGTCAGATGAGCCGGTGCTAGTGGCGCAGGTGTGTAGCTCTCCTACAACCTCGGAAAGGTCAGGTGACGACATCGACGTGGCCGGGTGGGGGCCCTTGCTAGGAGCCCATTGGGCTGAGACTCTGACCGGGCTGGGCCAAACGTCACCCACCTCATCAGTGTAAGGTAGGGAGTCGTCAAAGTGCTCTGGGGACAGGCTCTCGAAACGTTTGAATGTTGGGGTGGGGAGCAGCGGCTCCCGGTGCGGCCCTCGGGGGCAGCATTGACGGCGGGGCCTAGATTCCTCTAGGTCCCGGTGGTCCATATCCTGGGTTGAGATTATTCCATCCTCCTCATAACAACATACAAGGTCGTTAATAACCCTCTGTTGTATGAATTCCGATGGGGAGATGTGGTGTGGGAACCCCATGGTTGTGGATGCAGATGTAGTTGCGGCAGCAGTCGATCCATGCGGAGCGGCTATGCTAGCATTGCCCCTGCCCCTGTGTAGGCGGGCAGGTGGTGATCGCGTTCCCATGGCAGAAACCTGATTCCCGAAAGTAGGGAGATTAAATCATTCACACTACTAGGAAAGTAAATCGAAAACGAGTCCCCTAGCGCCATTCCACCTTCTGTGGCTGGTAAGAGGTATCCACGCTGACAACATCGCAGAACGGGATGCCCAATGTTCTACTGCCCCAACTTCTAGTGAGTTTCACGCCAGTCCCATTATTTTCTTGGCGGGACCCGACACCGGATAGCTGTATCCAGTGACACATCAATCCATGGATTCCCCAAGCATTACAAATCTCTATATTGAGGAGAAGTGCTTCACGTCGGGTTCACCATTTCTGTTTCTAACGCTTTCTCTGGGCCGCGCATGTCCGTCTTCTTGAGTGCGATAGGCACGACTTTTGTCACCCCGCATTCCTAATTTCCAGAGGCGGGTGGAATTTTCTCCTTGTTCAGGGACGTTTGATCCTTGATTGAAATGAGATGATGGGATATCGGTTCTTCCTTCCGCAGATTCATCCTCATAACTCATCACCTAGTCCGGGTCTCCCTCATAGATTTAATACGTTGTTCGTGAAACTCTTCCTGGTGCCATATCTTCATGGACACCGGTTAATTACACTGCTTCTATCAGGACATTTCAAGGGGTCCGGTTAGGGCTGTAACCTTCGGTTAGGGGAGTAGTCACGCTAGGGAATCACTGACATGTCTGGACACTTGGGATTTGTGTGTCTCTCTTCGGTCCCTTATTATAGGGCTTCTAGAGGGCCCGGAAGCCCGAGACATCCCACATCGAGTGCGTGGAATCACATTCCATAGGCATGTATCTGAGGTTTTCCTCATCTTCCAGTGTTTGACACGGGGTATGCCGCACGTTTAATGTCTAGCAGAGATGGACTAGACTGATCGGAACACTGATTATAGTGGATCATACAGAGGAATCCCCCAGTGAGAACACCGATATCAGGTTCAGCACATGGGCGGCTTCCCGAATTCTATGGAGGGGAATGAGGTGGCGTGATCTCAACGGGATGTGGTGGCCCAGGTAAGGATCAAGATAAACGATGGTTTGGGGCTTGAACCTCGATGAGACGTCCTACATACCATGCCTTGACATGGATCAAAGTCCTCGTAGTTCGGGATGGTGTATCGGAGAACCGACATGATGATGGACCTTGGTTCGATGGGTGTTGGGCTTAAACCTCAAGGAGTCTTCCTATGTACCATGCCTTGACATGGATCAAAGTCCTCGTAATTCGGGATGGTGTATTGGAGAACCGTCGTAAAGATAGAACTTGGTCCGATGGGTGTTGGACTTGAACCTAAGGGAGGATTCCTACGTACCATGCCTTGACATTGATCAAAGTCCCCATAGTTCGGGTGTAGGTGTCGGAGAACCGACATGAAGATGGACCTTGGTCCGATGGGTGTTGGGCTTGAACCTCAGGGAGGCTTCTTATGTACCATGCCTTGACATGGATCAAAGTCCATGTAGTTTGGGTTTGGGTGCCAAAGAACTGACGTGATGATGGACCATCGTCTGATGTGTGTTGGGCTTGAACCTCTGGGAGGATTCCTACATACCATGCCTTGACATGGATAAATTTCCCTGTAGTTCAAGTGTACAGTTTAACGTCATGAAGGATGGGGGTGAACCGACATGAATTGGGTCAGAATGACCGAGTGGTGGTGGGCTTGAACCTCGGGGAGGATTCTTACGTACCATGACATGACATGGATAAAAGTCCATGTAGTTTGGGATGGTGTGAGGATTACACTCTAGGCTTCCCAAGGTGTTAATGGGGCTTTCCGAACCAATAGGGAGATGGTCGGGGCCAATGGTTGTTGGTATTGAACCTCATGGAGGCTCCCTACGTACCATGCCTTGACATGGATCAAAGTCCTCATAGTTTGGGTATACAGTTTAACATCATGAGGGACGAGGGTGGTGTAATGGTCAATGCTTACTCTAAGCCCACGTGAGTCGTGCTTGGTGTGAGAAACAGGAGGTAGCAGGGACATGATGATCACGTTGTGAAAGATGCATCCATGGGATGTGGAGTGGGGCTTACACGTGGAGCGGCCCAAGGAGAGAGATATTGGGACTTACTCTAAGGTGGAGGCCCAAAGGTGACAAAGCATAGTGGGAGAGGGGGATTTTGAACCTAGTAAGAGATGAGGGGCTTCATTCCCTGTCACATCCTCCGCTGGACTTGGCACCGAGGAAGTGAGGAGGGGCAGTGGTGCCACCTCGTGGAAGAAAGGCTTGGGGCTTACACCAAGGAAGCTTCCCTTCCCCGCGGACAAACTCCACTCCAAGAAAGAGGATATCATCCCTTGTGAAGACCAGGGGGTGTGGAGAATGTCCGAGGCGGGGGACCCTGCATGTGGGGCACAGGGCGAGGTCACAGTTTAACGTCATGTGTTGAGGACAAAGGCACCTGGCAGTTTAACATCTTGCAGATCTGACAAGGTGGGTTCGTTCCGTACCTATAGGACTTACTTAATTGGTACCCTCTTCTCTTTGTGGGAGGAAAGGCATTGGCAATTCCGTGGTAAAGGGGGTCGCATAACGAACCATTGAGGGGTCCATATTTGCATGGCTATGTGAAGAAAAAATAGCCATTAGTGTGACTATGTGAATAAGCATTAGGCGTAGCAATGCTACGGGCAATATCTTCTAAGGGACCTTGAATTCACATCGTGCAAACCTGGAGAGTCACACGGGAAAAGGATTTTCCAATGCGAGGGGTCCATGGTAGCGGCCTTACGGAGCATGGTTGCTCTACGTGGTGGAGGGAACATACGAATGTGTGTGCTTCACGATGTGGGGTGCCTTAGCCTTAGCATGGGGTGGAGGTGAAAATGGGAGGTGCTTCGCGAAGTGGAAAGGCATTCATGGAGCACAACCTCATGGAGAAAAGGCGCCTCACGAAGCAGGATTTCAGAAAGCAATGTACTTCGCGATGTAAAGTGATCTTTCCTTAGGAAATGGATCAAGTTTACATGAATGGTGTTTCGCGAAGCATAAACACTCCATGGTAACCCGGGTCCCCTTGGGTATCCCCTTCCTTTGCGAAATCCCTTAGGATTCGCGAAAGGCATCCCTCTCGAAAGAGGGGATCAAAACAAGACAATGGGGAGGTGCTTCGTGAAGTAGAAGTACCTCGCACAGCTCATGGTTCACCGAGCAAAAGAGTGCTTCGTGATTCGAGAGATGAAAAGCCGAAATGTCAGATTGTCTATCCGGAGAGCTCTGGGGGAGCTCGGTATTTATAGGCAAGGGGCGCCGTGGAGCGGAGCTCATCCGGTGCGAAGAGGGGCTCGGTGGCTTCACGGAGAACTCGCGAATGTCAAATGGGTTCGCGAAGCGTCCCGTCTCCTTTGCATCACAGTGGGTTCATGAAGGTCAAATGCGTTCGCAGAGCCTCCCACATTCTTGGCTTCAAGGAGGGCTTGCGAACATCAAATGTGTTCATGGAGCCTCCCGCCTTCTTGGCTTCGCGGCAGGTCACGAACATCAAATGCGTTCGCATAGCCTCCTGTCTTCTTTGCTTCGCAGCGGGCTCGAAAATGTCAAATGTGTTCATGGAGCCTCCCGCCTTGTTTACTTCATGGTGGGCTCACAAACATCAAATTTATTCATAGAACCTCCCGCCTTCTTTGTTTCATGGAGGCCACAGTGCTAGGAAACTCTGTGAAGGGGCTTCGCGAGGCAGTATGTGGGGTCATCTTGGGGCCTTTTGCTTTGTTCCAAATTTTGGTGCCAACAGGGTTAGAAAAAGAGATAATGCTGACATTCATGTTTAAATCACAAAGATAAAAATATCAGATGTATAGAAAATTTGTATTCTCTATGATTTAAAAATATTTACTTCTTAATCATCACTTATATAAACAACAATGCCTTATATTCAAACCCTATATTTAATAGAATTAAATCTATCCCCAACTCAACTCTCAATATCATATATAAAATGAAATCCACACTCTCATTTTTATTTTTATTTATCATTATCTCATCTATAAATTCTATATCATTATATACAAAATAGGTATTCATGAATTCAATACTAAATCCTTTGAAATTTAATTTCAGATTGATTAAGAACCTTGAAATTGGACTTTCTCAAATAAATCCATTGAATTATTTTTATGATAACTTCCATAATAGAAATTTGTATGGTATTTTAATGGTTATCTAAAAACAATCCAAACCATTTTATGAATGACTAGCCACAAATTCATTTCAAATTATATAAGTTTCAACAATCAGTCTATGGAATATTACATTATAGTGCAATCAGTATGTTCCATTATTAGTTTTATAAAACTATAAGATGTATTTTGGTGTGATGGGGTGTCTCACTGTGTGATCCAAATTTGTATTACTAAATATACCAAATCCTACTTTTCATGACCCCACATCATTTTCCATGAGATAATCATTATGGAAAAATATCTTTAACCATGATGTGAAATTTGTCTTAAAATATGATAAAATTATAGATCTAACATTCACAACACCCATAATCTAGAACTAATTTATAAAATAAATTGGTATCCTAATGGGAATTGGTCATTTAGAGAAAGTGAAGAGTTGGATATAATTATAGTGTTGAATCAAGGGTTATTAATTTAAATTATGTTGTGAATTAATATTTATTAATTTTAATGTAAATGATGTAAAGTGGTAATGGTAATATACATATTAAGGTACTATAGTATATATTAAATTTAATTTAAATTAGTCTAGAATTAGATAACATGATATTTTAATTGAAATAATTAGTGTGGTTATTGTTTTATTGTTATGGGGCTATTTTATAGATGGTTGTGACATATTATATATGGTTATGGATGATTGTGTAATAGTGATGTTGTGGTAATGGGTTGTGGTTTTAGAGATGTTGTAGAAATATTTGAACCTTCATTGGTATTTTATGTAATATTATGTTCACTTCCATTATGTTATTTATTATCCACTACCACTCTATTTGGGTAATGTTATTGATTCTCATCTAAGGTTTTGGATTCCAGGTGTATTTATCACTATCTAGTTTATGGTAGATAGATATGGTTAACCACTATCCCATTCCTACTCTCTCTTACCTATGTAAGGTAAATTATCAATATATAGAGTTATCAATATGATGGGATGACGTGAAGATGAGGTTTTTGGTGATGTCAAGAATATGTGATGATGGGGTAGTGATTTGGTTATGCGGTCACATGTGGTTGTTGTATATGAAACACGGATATTGTATGTGGTATATAGTTTTGGTTTTGTAGTATGTGGTTCTTGTTGTATAAGTAATGTTGAGATGTTGTTATGTGGATGTGATTTATGGATATGTGATATATTATTGTGTCAGGACATATTATATTGGGGCATGATGGTGACTAGTTATATTGGAATGACGGTGTAGGGAACCTAATTTGATATATTTTAATGATTACTGTATGACTATACTTGTGTGTGGAATTTTTTAGTGAGACTCAGTGAGTTTAGATGGTAGTTTACCTAGCTGGTTAATGAATTGGGTTCATTGTTTATTCATGGAGGCTTTAGTAAGCTTCGTCCATATTTGTATGATAGTCCCTAGCGAGGATGTTGATTTATGTATTCTCACCCAATTCTTTTAAACTATATTTTTATAATTTATTTTTATAGAGTTTTTGATTGAGATAGACCATACTATCTTGTTGTGTGATTATTGTTTTTTGTTGGCTTAATTCCATAGGAGTAATATTTGGGGGGGGGGGTTACCTTATAAACAATATGTTTATATATGGACTTATATTAATTTTTTGGGTTTAACTGTTTTATTTTATATTATATATTGATTTTTAATAGTGGTTCTCTATTATTTTTCCTAGAAATTATGAGGTTAATGCCTCTCATATGTTAGTGTATAACCATGTTGTTATCCCCCAACTAGTGACCTATTATATGTGGTATTTGGGGGCGTTCTCTCATAGTCTCACCATAGATTTATGAAGGGTTATGGAATGAATTGGTTAGGAAAATATTTTATTAAATATTTTGTTTAGAGATAATATATTGATTGAAATTAAGTACTTTTAAGGATTACATTGGTTTTGTCATAAAACCACGTTTTTTTTGATATTTCATGTGATGTGAGAAATAGAGATTATATATCATATATAGAGGGCCTTTGTGATCCAATAACCTTGATCATACTGAAAATTCTAAAGTGAGATGACATTTAGTGTTGGTTAAATACCTAATCATGGTAAATTCATCATGATTTCTTTCTCTTGTGTTTGAATTTGAGATGATATTGGGGAATTAAAATAAATTTTATTAAATGGTCTCAAATTGAAATATGTATACTATGATGACGAGTATGTGTATTTAAATTTAGTGAAGGTTGGTGGAATATTACTTCATTCAGTCTTGTAAGGTAATGTGAAGAAAGATTCTATTGTTAATCATACAGTATATATTGACACTCCATTCCCTAAACGAGCCTAAAAAGACAAAGGGAATCCCCTTAGAATGAAAATGGGAAAATACATGGACAAAATCAGGATTTACAAAGGCATGAATTGTGAATCACCTTAGTCAAGCCAAAACATCAGCGGCATGTAGCCTATAGGTGCACCCCCATATGTCACACAGTCTACTTGTGTGCCCAAACTCATTTCTCCCAAGGTCACTTATTTGCCTATAAATAGAACCTTTGGGCCCTCATTTGTACGGATGAATTTCTTTGAAGCCCAATTGTTGTTCTAGTCGCCCTAGTACTTTGCCCCAGTCTTCCAAAGCATTCAATGTAGTTCTTCAACACCTCGAGTGGAGGAATTAAGGGAGGATAATTGGACATAAGTCCTTTTAGAGTTTGAAAACCATAACACTTGTGCACCTATAGTTCCCAAATTCCCCAATTCAAAAATACTTGTGTGCCGCCCATTCCTCTCACGGTAACTTGAGCACCCCACATATTGGATCACCTGTGAATACTCTTGAAGGATTGAGCAAGGTCAAACCCATGTATTACCACACAGGTTGTTCATCTCTTAAGTAAACATCAGGTCGCCCAATTGTACTTGTGCGTCCATACTTGCAGGCCATTATCTACTTGGGAACCCCACTTTGATTCACTTATTCTCTTCACTCTCTTCAATCTACAATTCTTCAAGCCTTCCTCAAATCCATTCATGGAAAGGCTTCTTTTTCATTGGCTACCTTGTCTGAAAGGGATTCTGTTGAGACCTCCACCAAAACCTCCTGACTTATCAAACCTTTTCGAAAGGAACATCAGCGTGTATCCTATTTGGGTTTGTATTTCCACAGTCTGAGGTATCCCACATTTGTTTCACAATGGGGTTAGGATTCATGGAGTGTATGTGGGTTTTTATATCCATAATCACATTGAACATTCTCCCATACAAAGTGTTGGGATGTTACCAGTTCTTAGACTAAGGGTTTTGGCATTGGCCTCACCCTTCTTAAAGAGTTGGAAGCCTCAAATTCTGGTAGGGAAGGTATGGATCACACCTAATTTTCTTCCTTTTAAAAAAAAGAGAAGTCTCCCTCTCATATCTGGATCAATTTCAGGGTGTCCATCCTAGAATAATCATCTAACCTTCATCCCTTCCTCCTTACATTGGATCCTTGTCCAGTGTAAATAGAATAGAGGGAAGCCTCATCGCCTTTCTCTCTTCCACGGTCAACGCGCCCTCTTCCATCAGCGGAGGAGGAAAAGTGTGAAGTGTCAATGTTGAATCTTTCACATCCTCTTATTTCTCACACCGAGAATGAATCACATTGGATTAGGGATACGTGATGGTTACGAAATGTGCACAAACACTCATTGGAAAGAACTATGAGAACTCTGATTCCCACCATAACCGGGATACGTAAGAAGTATTCTCAAGTCCCATGTTCACTGGATGTTCTCTTTAGGAATCCAACCATAATTCCCCTAATTTGGGCATCCTCCTTAGGAATAATCCGCAAATTCAATCCTCTAATCACCAAGTCATCCTTTATAGGAAGTAAGCCCAAACTCATCTCTTTCAAAGGACTATACTCTCCTATGGTCTTTATTGAACTACACAGGCTTTGATTCCCATTCATAGGGGATGCGTATGAAGCTTCCTTGGGGTTCAAACCCAATAATTCAAATCAAACTTGTTATCCTTGGGCTATATTCCAAATAGGGTCTGATCTTATTTGGAAAACCATATCCTATCCAAGTGCCATGGGTTGCTTCAGCATAAGTCCCACTCTAAGTATTAACCAAGAACCTTTCTCTTAGAGGTCGTTATCACATGATCTTAAAATGTATGATGTGTCCTATTAAGAGACACCAAACTGTGAGGGTTCTGATTCCTTTCTCAAGGATACATTAGTAGTCCATTTTATTGGCATGATCCCAAGATCAAAAATAAACATTCATCTCCCTGGAAGACAATAAATTCTACAGTGCCCCACTGAGTGGCTTAAAAACTAGCATCATCACAACAATGATTAAAAGAATATCTAATCAGTATATTAGAGGATAGCATTGATTGAAAACCTCGGATACATACGGTTGTTTCCATTAATGAAGAACCTTGAATGGAAACTGATGATTCTTAATTTTACACATGTAAAATAGTGATTGAAAATTCCAAGGGATACTTATGATATAATTTGTGAATTAATAAGGATTCATGAAAATATTTTAAATTTACAAAGAGAGTCCCAGAGTAGACAATAATTCCCCCCAAAAGGGTGTGATGAGTCTGACCTCCCATCCTCTCAACTAATGCGCATTCTTATGTATCGTAAAGTTCAAACTTAATGAACACATGCCTTTGGAATGAAGGTCCCCTTTGGATAAAGAACTGTTGGAATTTTCGGTTTCCATGAATAAATCCAATAGTAACCGCCTAGAAAGGGAGATTCTAAAAACTAGAACACACATTTCAAGTAATTATGAAACAAAAATGGTGAACCCGACATGAATTGTTAACCAAGTTAATAATGTTACCCACATGGTAGGCCCCTATTAATTAATAAAGGAAGGCTAGAAAAGAGAATCAATATCACATGTATCTACCTAAAAATATGTTTCTTTAATGGATTTTTTTGTTTTCATTCATGTTTTTCTTCTCAGAATTACATTCATTCCAAAAATGGTTTTCTCTAAGACAACATCTATGAACTTCGTGAGCACTGCTCAAGCTGGATCTCCATAAACAAGAAGGAAATCATCACTAACCCAGCATCTTCAACATTGGGTCTCTAATATACTTGTAAAAAAATACCGCCATCATGGTACAATCCTGTCTTTGGAGGATTCTCGACATGCCCCCCAAATCAATATAAATCCTTGATCATCTAGCTAACAATGACCAATGATCAAGAATCAAATAGTTCTAACAACTATTTCCAACCAATTCGTGTCCTTATCCCCAGAAGGTAATAATCAATCCCTCCAATATTATAGAGAAGTGGATTAAGAGGTTACATGATGCCTTAGTTCAAGAATTCATGATTCCTTCCTAAGGACTCCCACTAGCAATCATTTCCAGAATCATGTGGTAGTGTACCCCCAATATGATGGGGGTGTTTCCTCTGAACATTTGGCCCAAATCTCTCAGACCTGGGCATGTAATACGAATCGCTAGGTACAACGTATGGTCAACAGGGAACAGGTTCTCACCTCTACCTCCTCTATAGAGGACCATCAATTTAACTTCATGGAAAACAACAGACAATCACATTCACCCGTTGATCCTAATTTTTCTGTTCAGCAGACTCATCTGAAAAAAAACCAGAAATCCCACCAGACAAACACGATGGTGTACCATGAACAGGAACATACACCTGCTTACAAGTAATCATCCTATCAGCAAGATCGTCTGACTTCATTTAAAGAAGTCCTCTAATCTAATGTGGTTGAAATTGGTAGAGAAGAACATACATCCGTTTACAATCACCAATTCGGTCAGCTGTCTCATCTTCTAGTATTGAAGGAATTATTTCAACCATACTTGATGAAAAACAGCCAGTAGGCACATACAACCGCCAATGTTCGTCAAGCCTACCAATAGCCTCGTTTGGTAGCACCCAAAGAATTCAGTCAGAAATCTCTGATGACAAATTTAGGGATGACCTAACTCTCTACACCCATGCATGAGTACTGTCAATATCCATTAGTAGGAAAAGGTGGACAAGGGCAGGCACATACACCTACTACAGATTCGGAATGGATGTACATTCTCGTTCTGGCCTCTGAATTCACCAAACACATCATATCAATGGAAAAAGAGTAGATGCATATCCCTGCCCATATTCTGGAATCATGCCAGGATATATTAACAACTACTTCAGCAGTATCAGTGGAACAGACATCTAAATCTGTCCCTACACATGGGATGAAAAATTGGCATACCATCCCTGATCAGATATATAGCTCTGTTCTAGTCCAGGAGGGTCATGATGCATATTCCCCCATATTATACGGACAATACGATCGAGAACATACACCCTTTCCAATTAGAGTTAATTGGTTCATTCCAGTAACCACTCCATAGAAAGCACATACACTTTCCAATGATAACCACTTTTCCCAGCAATTGGCCCCAACTAAGTATAAGAGATCATCCAAAAATAATTCTCGCCAAGTATTGTTGGAAAATCTGGAGTCAAGCTACGATTTGGATCCTCTTAATGCTGCAGTTCCTGAAGCCCTCATACATTTATCTATTTTAGCTCATGATACCAGCCTCTCATTAACAAATTATGAGAGTGGTAGTTTTAATTTTGATGTTCCTCATCAAAAACTTCATCATGAAGGCTTGCTTCATGAAAATTTGGTCAATCCAGAGTGCGTATCTTCGGATCAGATCCACAACAACCCTCCGTGTGGCCAGAAGACCAAGGAGCAAGAAGGTTTATCCCTTGCTGTAATCCATCATGGGGATCCTCCCCATGATGGCAGTCGCTGAGAAAGTTCTCTCCGCAGAAGTATTTCACATTTTCAATCCAACATTATAATTGACTATGTAAGGATGAGAAAGCCCCCCTATCGTGACACACTTGAAAACACAAGGCCAGACATGTCTGATTCCTTGTCATTTACAGGTGAAACACTTTCTCAACCAGAAGACATCTTAAGGGAATGGTCATTCTCTGAACCTCCCTTGGGTTATTTGTCTTCTAATACCGAGCATCCACTTTGGTTATACCAAGTGGAGAAACCTCTAGTGAAAGCTGATGACGATGTGTTAAACGTGAAAAAACAATTAGCTAAAAGAGAAATACTAGTCATGTTCTGGCCTTTGGAAAATTCTCAGTATAAGATTTTAGAATTGATGACAGAATATTGCATTCATGACAACCGCCTTCACTTATAGAAAAATATGTGTCATTTGAAAACCAATGTATTACCATATGATGAATATACAAATCATGTAAAGGTTATAGAAGGGTTTCAAACCCAAATTGACTTGTCTTCTCTCTAAGTTTCCCAACATCCAATGGTTGCAAAATAGTAGAGAACCCTTTAGTGTGCATGTATCAATGCTCTAAATAGACTACACCATTTAATTTATGACTCCCCATCTAGTGTTCATATAAGAGGATGGGGTGCATATAGAGCATTGCATTTCACTACACTCCAAAATTAGAAAAGTGTGATAAAGGTGATCTCATGATATTTTATTTTCCATGGTCGACCACAATCAGTGGATTTTGTATGTAATCAGATGTACGCTCAAGAACAGGCCTCAACCAGTTTTCATCAAAATTAGACCTAAAGAAAATAAGTTGTTGAGTTTTTTTTAAATTAAGTATTTGAGAATCTTGAGTAGGCGTCCCTCTTATAGGATGTCAGGCATCATAGAATGAAAATTTCTGAAATAGCATAGCAATATTCCAAAACATGTGATTGAAATGGTTGTTGGATGACGCACCGAGATAATGTCTGAACGAAAATCCGAAAAATTAGAAGAGAAGTTGCACAAATTTTAGCCATAGCAGTTCAAGAATCACCCCATCTTGCAAGGATGGGGGATCATTTAATTCAACCTTCAAATTCATTTAACAAAGTTAAATGTTTTGAAGAAGAAGAAAAGGAACAACCCCAACCTTCAAGGCTGGGGGCATTTTCACATATGCAATCCCGTCCTCAATGGAAGTAATTTTTCTCCCAATTAGGGAAGAAGCCACAAGGAAATCATAAAACTAAACCATCTGAAGATTCTCTTCAGGTTACTATCTGCCAAAAAGATACGGGAAATTCATCATATAGGATAATGAAGTCTCATAAAAGACACAAGGGAGATGATCTCACAAAATACTAATAGAATTTCATCAATGCATTACACATCAGTAAATTTCATTAACACCATTGCAGAAGATCCTCCTGAAAAAAAGTCTAGTTCAAGGGAGTCATAAGATGAAGTCATTGTCCATAATATGGTACACACTGAGGCAAATGTAGAAGGTGTGCATACCTAAAATCAGAGGCTTACCTAGAATCTAGGTATGCCTTAAAATAACCAACTCCCCCCACGTTGAAAGGAATCTAACAAGGGGAAATACAAAAGTTTGATAGCATCTCACTTTTCCACAGGAGACGATCAATCCCTCTCTCTTGAAATGATATTTTCAAAGCAAGAATAAGAAATGATGGAGTTGAAAAGACTCAATATAGAGTTACTTCAAAACATCATTTCCTCTAGACGTACTCCTGAGACAGGTCCTCAACATGGAAATCTTGTACGAGCTCCTCGTCAAAGAGGATTTGTAGTAGCTATAGATGCAAATAATAAATTTCCTCCATTGGGTACACAATCAATGCAAGATCAAACACATCCCGTTCGGCCTATTCTCATGGGTTATCCAAGGTAGATATCAGTGCCACCATCATTGGTTTTTCCTATCGTTGCACTAGCTCCAGCTTCGGTAGCTATACCTTTACAAGTTCCAGCTCATCTGGATATTCCCTGAATGCTTATCAACACACATGAGTTGTTAACATATCAATTAGAAGCTATGGAAGAATTATGTTCACTAGATCAGCCGAAAAGAGAGCTTACCCAGAATGGGTGGATGCAATTCATCCCCCACCAAATTTTGTGAATACCACATTCCCAATGATTAATGGTGTGGGAGATCTAGAACAACACTTAACACATTTTTTTCTCATTGTGATCCCATTATGGTAACTTCTCAACAACAAGAAGGCGTTAATCTTAGGTGTTTTGTGTAATCATTAAAAGTACCAGCTTTTGTATGGTATACAAGTTTACAGTCTCGATCAATTATTGGATGGGAATATCTCCATCATAAATCCGTTCTTCAATTTATCTCAACGCTACCAAAGATGATATTTTTTTATCTTACCAATTGTAAACAAAGGGAGAACTAAAGATTTATATATTTCACTACATGATGGATAGGATTAAAAAATTCCTTAATTCTAGAACTCCCTCGAGAAGATTTTCTGTCAATTTGTGTGACAAATATGAGTGATGAATTACCTACACCATTGATCCATGTGAAATAAATAGGAGGGTTTTGAGACCTTACATCAATCACTCAACACATAGAAGACTCTATTATAGAAACTATGGCTAAAACTCATGTAATTCCAACAGCTCCAAAGAGGAGGATAGGAATGGGAAAAGCTGTTATAGCCACACTCAAGTAGGAACCTATACCTACTTCTAGTTCATGAACTTCATCATACCAAAGGGATCCGCCTCTTGAGCATTAGCAGCAATGACCGCCTCGTCAATATGATAAAAGAGATCAAAGGTGGAAACAATTTTCATAATTAAAGAATAAAGTTTATTTTTTCTAGAATGAACATGTTCCTGTCTACTTCATCTCAGCCTTAGAAAAAAATTTGGTTCAGTTTCCAAGGTTGATGAATCCAAATAAATATGGAGAATAAGATCTTCCAAATTATTGTCCATTTCACTAGATTTTGGGACACCCCATTCAGGGGTGTTTTGTTTTCAAAGACAATTTTCAAAAGATGGTAGACTCTGGACAAGTAAACCTGAAGAGTTCATCAGCTCAAATAGCATGTGTTACTGCTACTGATCCAGAGGAAGATATTGAATGGAAAGAGGTCAAAATTAAAAATGTGTAGAAATATGATGATTGGATGATCAGAAAAACGATCTACCAGACTCATACCATTTTACAAACACAGTTGACACAACTGATTGTGTCTTCTGCCACTCCTTCCACAGCAAAACCGCAGTCATCAAAAGGTTGTTCCTCAAAGAAGAAAAGTGATTATAAAGAAAAAGAGAAATTAGAAGAAGACAAGCTTGTGTCATGGACAATGTTTTCCTTGACCCTTGTAGATTTTATGCCATCTGTTTCAAAATAATGGGCACCTCCCCTCCAAATGGCACAACAAGAATTAACCTATCAATAAGAATCTTCTTCCGATGGAGAATTGATCTTCGGTTCTGTTAATGTTATCCATTTAAAAGATCCTTATGCTAATGGTGATTCTGATTATAATGATCGAGAATTCCTTATACCAAATTGGAGAACAAGAGGAAGAGGTCAATGTCAAGGATACATGGGAAGACGTGGGAATTAACAATACCACCATTTTGACTCTACCCCATCTCAAACCATATATGTGGAAGAAACTCATGGAAGAGCCCTTCAGTGGGCTCAAAAAAAAAACAAGAAGTATCTTCCATGAATGATAGGTTTGGTTCTGACACAATTATTTTGGAAGATCGATTAGAAGTCACACCGTATTCTTCTCATCAAATGAATAGACCTAGTCGGTCTAATTTACCAAAACCATGAGTATTTACATCTTCTTCTCCATCACAGAGTATGTTTACATCAGAAGAATCAACAACCAAATCACCTCCAAAACCACATCTCCATGCTGGGAAATGCAGAACTTTGGACCAAAACTATGATGTCTTGAAACAATTGGTCCATGTGTCGTCCAAGTTGTCAATTATAGATGATTTGAATCTGTCAAAAGATCTTCAATAAGAACTCGTTGAGGGTTTGTCAAGTCCTCAAGAGTTTGAAATCGAATTTGTTGCTACTGATGTCTACCATATAGAGAATGATATTGTACAATGTCGTGCAGTCATATCTTTTACATATGAAGATCAAGATGATTTTGTACATGGACAAATCAGACCATTGTATTTTTCTGGCAAGGTCAATGACGTAAACATCCGACGAGTCTTCATTGATAATGGCATTAGAGTCAACCTCATTCTTGTTCCTACACTTCGTCGATTGGGCCTGACTAAATTTGACTTATCTCCTTCAACTTTAATGATTCATTCTTATGATAATAATGAACAAGATCCTATGGGTGATATTACAATCAAAATTCAATTTGGAGATCTTGTATATAATTCAGATTTCATGGTTGTTCGTTAGGACACAACCTTCAATATTCTGCTTGGAAGGCCTTGGCTACATCAACATGAAGCCATACCGTTTTCATACCACCAATGTCTTATGTACTATTTCAATGGTCAAATCGGGAAATTTTTTTGTTACAAGGATCTATTCAGAACATGTGAATCTCAACACATTGAGGTAGTGTTTTATCACAAAAAAGTAACTAATCCCATGGAAAAGAAAATAACCAGAGTTAACACTCAAAATTCAATACAAAATATCCCATCCAATCCATTTATGTATTTGAGTATGGATTATGTGTTACCCATCAACTAAATTGAAAAGGTAAACCCAAATCCGAGAACTCATTCAGTAACTTCCATAATGTCAATTACGACAATTGAGCCTAACAACATAGAAGAAATTGATGATCCACTAAGCAATGATGAGAGATTAAATGGAGATGTTTTCATTCCATCCATTGAACTACACCAAGCCTCTACTTCGTCAAACAGAGTAGAAGAGACTATAGAAACGCTAGGTAAAGAAAAATATTTTGATTCTCTATCCATTAATCCCTCTTTGTTACCACAGGAAGACACTTCGTAATCAGTAGGGTCAGATATGGTGGCCTCTTCTTCGGGATGTTCAAATACTAATTTCCCCACTAAATATGGGAATTTTTCCTAATCATCTACTTTGAAAATGGAAACCAAAAAGGTAATGCATAATGGAGAAGAAGAGGAAGATCATAGAGGTGCTCCTCCAGCATTTGAAGAAGGTGTCTCTACCACTGTGGATGAGCTTGGAGAAATAGATATGGGTACATAAGAAGATTCACGCCCCACTCTAATCAGTACAGACATGACCTATGAAGAGAATGAAGTGTATACTTCATTCCTAAAGCAACATCAAGATATATTTTCTTGGAATTATATAGAAATTCTGAGTATTAATCCTGATGTAGCCACCCATCATTTGGGTTTTCCCGAAGAACATAGTAGATTTATGTAAGCAGCAAGAACAACACACCCAACTCATGCCTCTAAAATTAAAGATGAAGAAGATAAGCATATAAAGGATAAATTTTTCAGGGAAGTTCAGTATCCCAAATGGTTGGCATATATTTTCCTAGTGAAAAGGAAGAATGGTAAAATTAGAGTTTGAATTGATTTTAGAGATCTTAACCGGCATTGTCCTAAATATGATTTTCCAGTTCCGATTACCGAGCTTCTAATTGATGCAACGTCTTAATATGAGGCTCTTACTTTCATGGATGGATACTCTAGGTATTATAAAATTCATATGTCCCCAGAGTATGAAGAATCTATAGCCTTCAGATCCCCTCAAGGTGTGTTTTTCTATCAGGTAATGCCCTTTGGCTTAAAGAATGCAGGTGCAACTTACCAACGTGCCATGAACCATATCTTTAAACCCTTCATAAGGAAATTTTTTGAATGTTATGTAGATGATTTTGGGGTCAAATACAAACAGCATTCCAATCACATAGTTGATTTGGTAACCATATTTAATAAACATTGGCAACATAGTTTGAAAATAAACACATTGAAATGTGCTTTCCGGGTAACCTTAGAAAAGTTCATTGGCTTCGTTGTACTCCATTGTGGTATCGATGTTGATCCTAAGAAAAACAAAATTTATGCTTGGTATGTCACCTCCTCTAAATTTGAAAGAATTAAGAAGACTCCAAGGAAAATTGGCCTATATTCGGAACTTTATTGCCAATTTGGAAGGCAAGTGTTTTCCCTTCACCAGATTAATGAATAAGGGAGTCACCAACCAATGAACTGAAGACATCCAAGAAGCATTTGATACCCTCAAAAAATATCTCTTGAGTCCACTAGTATTATTGTCTCATGTTGAAGGAAGACCACTTATTCTCTATGTGACACCATTAGAGTCGTCACTATGTTCCTTCCTCACCCAAAACAGTGATGCTGGGGATGAAATTGCCTTTACTATCTCAGCCAAACTATGCTTGATGTGGAAACTCTATATTGAAGAATTAAAAAGTGTTGTCTGGTATTAATCTTTGCAATTCAGAAGTTGACGCACTACCTGCAAAATCATGAGGTCCAATTGGTATCTCAAAAAAATCCTCTCTAACTTATCCTTAGTCATCCTATGCTCATTGGGCGTCTGGCACAGTGTGCAGTTATTTTGCAACAATTTGATATCCAATTTGCACCTCAACAGGTGATAAAAGGACAAGCTCTAGCTGGCTTCCTTGTTGAGATTACATCTACGGAAGATACATCATTTAATTCTAAAATTACTGATGAAAAGGTCTTCTCTATTCAAGATAATTCCCAATCATAGGAAATTTATTTTGATGGTTCTTACAGGTGTCCAATAGGAAAAATAATGGAAAACCCCTAACTCATCAATGTTGGGTTAGAAATTGTTCTTATTTCCCTAGAAAAGGTAGTATTTCCTTATTCCTTCTTGTTACCAGAAGGTGGTACCAACAATGAGGCAGAATATCAAGCTCTCATCGCAGGTTTGGAATTGTCCCTTCAGGTACAAATGATTCATTTAAAGGAGAAAGGTGATTCAGAATCAGTAATCAAACAAATTGATGAAACGATAATTTCTTTGTGTGATTACGTCAGAGGGTTAGTGGATGAATTTTCCTCAGAGATGGCATTTTCTTATGTCTCGCAATCCAAAAATGCCCAAGAAAATGTCCTGGCTAATGCAGCTACATCCTTGGTAGATCCAAATTGGGATGAGCCAGTCCATATCATAACTCATCGTCATTTTGTCTCACTTTTTGTTCAAACCATAATGGTGGAAATTAATGATGTTCTCCCTATTTATGAACCATATGGTCATACCACAGGATGGAGAACATCCATCATGGAATAAATTCAAAATGGGGTACATCCACCATATAGGGCTGAGAAAGAATAGATCCGGCTATGAGCAGCTAATTGTACTCTTTAGGATAGTCCATATCCCCAAAATATCTTCTACAAGTGAGGATTTGATGATATAATCATCAAATGTACTGATGGAGAAGAGACTTCAGCAATCAGGAAAGAAGTACATTCAGAAGTTTGTGGTGCCCACCAGTGTGGGTATAGACTCTTTGATCAGATCCGAAGGCTTAGATAATTTTTTCCTTCAATGGTGCAGGATTGGACAAATTCCACAAACAAATGTCCTCCCTGCCAAGTGCATGCCAACTTCATTCATCAACACCCTGAGTTTCTACATACTGTTAAATACTCCTGGACATTTTCCACATGGGGAATGAATGTAGTAGGACCTTATCCTCTAACCACAGGTAAGAAGTTCAAGTATATTCTCACAGCTACTGATTTCTTCTCTAAATGGGCTGAGGCAATACCTATCAAGGAAGTCAGAGCTAAAATCATTGTTAGTTTTTTCAAAACTAATATCATTGCTAGATTTGGTGTCCCTCGTACTATTTTGATGGATAATGGAACCAATATTTTTTTCTTCTAATGTAAAAAAGATATATCAGGAACATAATATCAAGTCCAACCATTCATCTCGCTATCATGCAGAGGCCAATGGATAGATAGATGCTGTCAACAAGACCTTATCAAATATACTCCAGAAAATGGTGGATATGGATAAGAAATCATGGCCTGATAAACTTTTGAATGCATTATGGTCTTAACGGAAAACTACAAGTACTGTTAACCAAGAAACTACTTATTCATTGGTATATGGAACTGAAGTAATTTTTCCAATTGAAATACAATTTCCTTCACAAAGAGTTTTAATCTATGATCATTTTTCTACAGATAAAAGGTCTCACAAATGGTTCGATGAGTTGGAACGATTAGATGAGAAAAGATTTCATAATTTGAATCATCTAGAACTCAATCAGAATAGAATAACGCGAGATTTTAATAAGAATGTTCTCCTTCATTAATTTTTTCAAGGAGAATTGGTATTGGTCCATAGGACTCCAATGATACTACGAAATAAACCTCCAAAACATGATCCAAAGTGGGAATTACCATATTCCATACATATGGACTATTAAAATGGCGCTTATGCCTTAATCTTAATGGATGGAGAGATCATTACAACTCCAACCAATGAGAGATTCTTCAAGAAATACTTTGTATAATTATACATCTTTGTCCTCACTTCAAGACTTTAAAGTGCACATTACAATGTCCCTGCTGCAAGAAATAAAATTTCTAAGCTTCCATGTCCTAGTTACAAGACATTAAACTGTTTAATAACCATAACTGTCAATGCCTCTTAAAATTAAACTTTGTAGCATCTTCATCCTTGTCGCATGACATTAAGCTGCATGACAACATTTGTACAACTAACGTTATCTCTATTTGATTTTAAATGCTTCCATAAGAAAACATCATTGACATCGTCACTACTCCTTAGTAGTATATGAGTCCCTTTATTTCTTATGTCTGAGTCAGATCTACATAAAGACCTAATTTCAAGAAATATGAATTGATTGATTCTCATTTTCAATGTGATATGTAGAGATGCCTAAACTCCAATTTTGGGTCCAACCACAATCACAAAATCTTTCTATTTTCTTTTCTCCTCTTGTATATGAATCAAATATATATATATTATTTCCTTAAGATATATGATTTGGTCCTTATACCATTTTATATCTTAAAATTTACCGTTCTATGAGAACATGTTAAAATACCCCATTCTTCATGTAAAAATCCATTAGCGTGAGGAATGATTGTTTAAAGAACTCTATACGGCTTGATTGTCATCCATTTTGAGGTACGTAGAGATGCCCAGATCTCCAATCTTGGGCCCAACCATGATAAAAAACGTTTATTTATTATATAAGAGTAAAATCTGCATAGATAATGTTTTAAGAACTATGTATTACTTGATTCTTTCCATAGAAAGACATATAGTGACACTTGGGTTCTATCCCTTAATTCAGTTACAATCTTTCATTCCTTTTATATTGGTTCATTGGCATCCTTAGATAATGACGTTAAACTGTATGTAAATCTGACACCCCCATTCTTCATTTGTGTCACCTTTGTATTATAAAAGAGACCCTTACTACTCCTTGTTTCTCACACCGTGCATAGCTCAAGTGAGATTATGAATTGGATAAGGTGATTCTTTATATAAGTATGGTATTTCAATTCCTTATGGGAGTGAAAATGTCCACATTTCATGAATTTAAAATGCACATCATAATATTAATTCAGAGGAAACTAAGAAAGTCACCATTTTACATTTTAATCAGATCTATATAAAGGATGTCAAACTCATGGCCAATACTAGTTTAAATATTTCTCATCTGTATTGAACATAAACCCTTTCCCTATTTCATACTATTAATCTTGAATATTTTTATATCTTTATAATCTTTCTTATGGTTTCTGGTAATAGGGGTTCTAATATTTGAGAGCTCCATTGCATTACTATGCAGAACATGCCCTTAGGTGGCCTTGCACAAGTTGCCTACATAATAGGCATGTCAGTCAAAAGATGCCACCATTTGGCTATGTGGCATATGCCCCAATTGTCACTACATAATATAACCCCCATAATGAGTTTTTCAAATAAAGGTAACTTCGCTCTTGGTTATATTATCTTTGTCCCCTTTAATCATTGATGACAATATACAAGAATATGTATTTTAAAATAGTCATTCATGTATACTTGTCTGGTTATCTTTCTCACAATATAAAAGTCTTCAAGACTATGGTTTGCACATTTCCCTCACCATGTGTTTGATGCAGTATGAAATAACCCTAAAATCAAATAGCCACATATTATATATTGTTTCCATTTCTGGTCCTCATTGATTGACCTAAAACTACTGACAATATATCTCTTACGTTTGGGTCATACCTTTGTAAAAGTCATATTCCTCCAATTCATTGGACATCTTGGTTGGAAATAACCTTTCCATATTCAAGTACCTTCCTAAATAAACCAAACATTATGCTTTGGAAAATCTGAAACTCTATAAACTTTCTTCTTCTTTTAAAAATAGAACATCAAACATCCGAGTGTTCTTTTGCCTAACTATGCAGCATGTTTCCTTAGGTGGCCTTGCATAGGTTGCCTACATAACATGCCTATGAGTAAAAATATTCACTATTTGACTATGAATCATATGCCCCAGCTAGACCTACATAAATTAGACCCCATAATGGGTTTTTTAAATAATGGTAACTTCTTTTTGGGAAAATACTTCCTCTAATTATTTTAGAACTTTTCCAATATCATTCCTCGGTTCTAGAAATTATCAAATCATAGTATACAATTTTCCCTTCCATACTTGAATATGATAGTATGTTTACATGAAAATTATCAAGAAATTGGGGGAGTGTTCTCATAACTTTGGTCAGAGCTAAAGACTATAAATTAAAGCCACCCAATATCTTCACTACATGACTTAAAACAACATAGTACAATATCCTCACTACATGACTTAAAACTTCATAGTATAATGTCCTCACTGTATGACACAAAACTGCATAGTATAATGTCCTCGCTATATGACTAAAAACTTCATAGTACAATGTCCTCACTACAAGACTTAAAACTGCACAATATGATATCAGAAGTTCCCCTTTCTGATAAATTTTAACCATTACACATACATCAAATTTTTATAGAAATGGTTTTCTTATTCATCACTTATGTTAGTCCAAAATATCCATTTTTCATTCTTAAAATTCATTTCCTTGTAAAAACCACCCACTGCGGTCTGGATTCACCCAAATCATATTTTCCCTTATATATCAATAGTAAAATGTTAAACCTCAAAAAACTCTTTTGCCTGACTGTGCAGCATGTGCCCTTAGGAGGCCTTGTATAGGTTGCCCACATAACAGGCTTCAGTCAAAAGATTCCACTATTTGGCCATGCAGTATATACCCTACTTGACCATGTATAATACATCCCCCACAATGGGTTTTTCAAATAATGGTAACTTCGTTCTGGGAAAATAAACCTTTTTTTATACAGGTTTTAAATTAGGTGACCATAAAAATCATGGCTCAATATTCCCCTTGGAAATATTAAAATAATATTAATGCAATTCTTATCAATAGTGTTTTGTTTGGGATCTAATTCAATGTTTATGGTGAAAGCTATTAGACCCTAAATATTAGTCCATTATAGACCAACATGCATGACTCTAAACTTCCAAACAACAAAAGACTTGGTACTCATTAAATCGAGAACCAGCAAAGGGATATCTGAAAAAAAATCAAGTCTCAGCCCACTGAACATGCATTTTGTATGGTTTAGGTAATATTGAGCAATAAAAAGTCAATATATATAATGTTTGTGGGGTTTTCCATATAACCATAGAGAAAAAAATCATACAATGCTTACTGGGCCCAATGGCCTAGGTAAAAAAAGAAATTAACAAAAGTAAAAACATAAATGATTAAAGACAAAATAATTTTCATTTATGAAAATTTCTACAGAGGATCATCCACAAATTGGAGTTTTTCTCATAAATTACAAAAGGATTTAGACATAATTACTCATTTGTTTAATAGCTTCTTTATCCCCAAAAACTACTTGTTGGAGTTCGTCTATTTGACCAGCCTCGCTCTCTTCAGCATGATGAAGTGCTTCTATGACATCCACGATGACTTTTTCACCTTCCTTCTGGACTTCTCCTAATGAGATATCCAGCTAGTCCAGCTCCTCTATAATGATATCTAACTCATGTTGAAGTTGCAATTGCGAATAGTCTTTTATTTAATTGTCTGTGTAACACCCTGAGATTTTATGAAAAATATTCTTTTTAATTTCATTAATGTCTTGTGTTGTACGCTACACCAAAAGGAGCTTGCTCAACACGCATCCTTGACTTGCCTTGCATTACACGCAATCACGACCTTCCTCGATAGCGTGTGTAGTACGCAATACCGAGTTTCACAAAACAACGATATGCTATTAAAATATTATTAAAACTAGCCGTTATGAATAGTAATAACCAACTTTTAAAATTTTAGAAATTTTAGCTCTCAAAATGGACTTCATTTTTGGATTCGGGGTATCGAATTTAGCCTAAGGTGAAATTTTGGTACTTTTCAGATAACTTTCATATTCTGATGAATAGTGAAAATTACTAAATTATAATTAAAAACAACTTTTTTGAACGAAATAATTAATAGTGATAAATTATTAATTTGAGTGGTTTTAAAGTATATTTAGAATATATTTTTACAATTTAATACAATGTTGGTCATTGGATGTAATTTCACATTTAAACCAGTCATAAACAAGTGTCAATCTTTTGATAGTTATTATCTCTTAAGAACACGCTATTTGTTTTGACGACGGGAGTTAATTTTTAAATTAATTAATGCAACTGATATGTTTTGAATTTGATAAAATAGACATCATTTTTGAATTCATAATATCAAATATATCTTAGATCTAATTTTTGGTATTTTTCTGGAAACTTTCATTTTTTGATGAATAGTGAAACCACTAAGTGGTAGTTAAAAAACTAAATTTTTCATAAAACTTAATTTTACCGCTTCTGTGAGTGGAATTTCGAAAATCTAAGAGACACGGTTGATGTCGGTAATTAAAATTTGGTTCAATGAGATGAAAATAATTTTTTGTTGAATAATAAATTTTTACTTTTTTTTACCGCGATTAAAAGAAAATAGGTTAATTAAGGGTAAAAATGATATTATTATTACCCAAAAACATGGCATAATTATATTGGACAAGTTTAATTCGACCAAAAATAACCTTAGGAATAAAATATGACCATTTAGGCCCACATGGATTAGATTAGGACATTTATTATTAATTTAATTAAAGAAGGGTTAATATAGTTAAAATCAAAGTTTAATAAGTAAATCATTTTTAATATGGGGTTATACATAAGATTAATTCGACTATAAATATTCATTAGAAAGACAAAACGATTTCCTGAATAATTACTTTTTATTTTTTATTTTTAGACAATAAATAATTTAATTTATTTATGACACAATGATGATGCAGTAATTATCTTATTAATGAAATATTGACATAATTGATGTTATAAATACCCAAATAAATATAATTTGAGACTTTTTATGAATTAAACTAATTTTATAGGTTAATATGACATGTTAGTATTGATTTAATTAACTTTTTTGAACTACTAATTCTGTTATGATTTTCACAAAAATCAATTACTAAATAGTGTCAAAATTGACATAAAATAGTTTTTAAAACAAATATTATATTAGTAATTGTTATTTTATTCCTAAAAATCTACGGTTCGTCAAAATGACTTATATAAGGTTATATATATTAATAATAAACAACTTGGGGTTTGTTTGTCTGCTTATAGTAAGTTTATTAACCTTATAGTATAAGAACACAAGAAGACACGGTAAAAGTAAAATTATTTAACTTAATGTTAAATATAAATGATAAGGTTAAAATAGGAACCTAAACTTGTGTCAATTCTATTGGATGAGAGTCGTTCGACCCATCCCCACCTTAGCCTCGAAATAAATCAATTTGGAGCTATTTAAAACCGAACTTTACTTTATAATAAAATAATATGTTTAGTTATTCCAAAGGTGCCCCTCTCCTCCCTTATAAAAGGGCACCTCCTCCTTCTCTTCCTCACACCACTTTGAGCCTTTAAGCTCGGCCAAACCCTACCAATTTCTTCTCTCCACTTCCCTAGAAACATCCTAGAGGTTCTGGTATTCTTGAAAGACCTATTATAGTGCCCTAAAAGGAGGTCTCAAAGAATCACTTCAAAGAAGAGGTAATGTTCATTACCGATTCTTTTATCTTTATTTCTTCTTCCACTTCTTCTTCCTTAGTTGTTTCATTATGAAGTAATAAAATCAGTATCAATCATATACTGATATGTTATTATAAGTATGAAACAACCTTATTTTACCATCTATCCATCCTACAGAAAAAGAAATCACCGCGCGTGCGTACGTACGGAATACCGTCTCCACGCCGTGGTGTAATCTATTTTCCACCACCACCTTACTTGGATGGGTATAATGGTGTAAATAATGACTATATATGACTATTATAATGTGATATTGATTCTTAAATAGTATACATACACATCAATACAATTCCACGATCATAGGAACGATATCATCACTCGTGCGTACGTACGGAATACCGTCTCCACGATGTGATGCGACTCGTTCTACATGATCTTCATTTCATAATGATTATATAAATGAATTTAATATGATATATATTACACTAATACCATTCTGGAAATGAGGTATCTATAACCTAAAGATAAGAATAAGAATTTATTCGACAAAACACGCATAAGAATAAAAAGTAATAAACACCCGAATAACAAGTAGTAATGAAATATTACTAATAATAAGCTAATAATATGACCATATATGATATCATAAAAATAAGTATGATTCTGTAATAAGTCAATAACATTATTTAAATCATTAAACAGGAGGTTTGGACACGTACAAAGTATATTGGACCAAAGGTAAGGGATAAATTTTCAATCTCATTTTTATCCGAGATTGCTTATACGTAAGTATTTACTGGGGTTACGTTTATCATCCATGACCATGTTTTCTAAAAAACTTCTTTCATAAAATGTTTACCATTCTTCCATGGATGTTTAAAGGAATTTTAACCCTTTATTTACTTTTTACCACATTGTATGAATGGAATCTTTCCTTTGGTTACCATATAAAGTACTTTTTGACTTTTCCGAAAAAAGTACGAGGAGAATGTTATTTTTAACTTATACGGCATGAACGGATTTTTACGGTTTCATAACACCTCATTTTCATGAAGCTTCCTCTACAAGATTGCATGATTATTTTCAATAAAACCCTTATCTTTTAAAATTTCAATGGAATTTTGTGAAAAGAACATGATTTTAAAGAAGAAAGGATATTTTCCTAAAGAATTCATTTCAAGTGTTTTGTCAAAACTATTTTACATCTAAGATGAAATTAATTCATATGTGTATGTTTCAAGTAAAATGTCTCTATGATTTAAATGGTTTAAATTTTCTTATGATGAAATGATATCAATTGTTTATGGATTATGTTATGATGGCATGATGTTTAAGAATCCCATTTTATTTCATGGGTTATGCTATGATGTATGATTTATGATTTTGTGGCACACATAAGAATGGTATCATTATGAGATGGGTGGGACCTATATCTCCCTCCAATGAATTGGGTAAAGATTTTATATCTCATGAGATAGACATGGCTGGAACGGTAGGTTATACGGGTTCAGTGAAACAGGACTGAAACGAGGGTGAATCGGTTCAGAAATGGACTTTGTCAACTAAGATAGTCTTGGCAATGAGTCTTTACTAATAAGATATTATTCTCTATGATTATGTGTGTATGACACAAAGTTTTATGTTTTATGTTATGATTATTGGGATTTCATTTCACTACTATGATTTATCCCATGTTATGAAATTATGCTCTCTTTTGCAGGTTAAGTTTTCCAAAATGTTATGTTCTTATGAAAATGATGTGATTGATATTTCTTTTGTTTACCCTTAATGAGCATTTGAGCTCACCCTTTTATGTTTTCTTTTCCCCAGGATATAAATAAAGGTTTTAGGTTAAAAAAAGGAAGATCTTTATGAGAGATGTTGAAGATCTTTCACCACGATTAGAAGATTATATTCCGAGTTTCCAAAGACACTAAACTATTACGATCCTTGTGTGTGTGTTTTTGTTATGTACTAAGTATTCCGCAAAAGTAATGTAATGTCCATGTACGTCAAGCTTCGGGTCTCTACAGTCTGCTTCCATCCATTTAACTTTGCTTTAGGATTAGCCTCATCTTGGGACACTTATGCTTGGAACTCTTCAATATTGATGGATAGTTTGGATTTTATCAAGTCTTGTTGATGTTTTTTCTCTTGCTCCCTCCTCTAGATAATCTATTTCACTGTATTATGAAATTTACATAATTCAAAACCGCTAAATCCTATCGTTATAAATAGGGGTGAATGTCATGGAATTCATGAAGGTATTTCCTCAAGGGGCATCTCATATATTATCTTCCAGATATTTTTCCATGCTTTGCGATGAGCAAGACGAAGAGAATTATGTTGTTATGGGTCTGATTCAGATTCATAGTCATAAAGAGGTATATATTCTAGGACTAATGCACATAAAGAAGTGATCTGCTCTGTTCCTTCGTAGACAATGGATTCTCTACCTTGCAATGTTTGTTTTGGATGATGCAGAGGCTTCACCTCCAGACCTATCCATTGAAGTTGATAGCCCAATACGGTAAATCAAAAATTATGGTTATATTTAAGAAATAACAACAGTGAATTTAATCATAATATCATAATATCTTACCTAGCAGTAAACTAGTAGCTTGAGAATAATCCTCCCAAATGTTCTTAGTTTCAACAATTTTTTTGATGTATCTGGATGAGGAGTGCTATCTTTAGTATGCTCGGGATTTTCAAAACATTTCTCAGAAAAATATACCATCTCAAGATCCACTTGAGCCAATGTCTCCACAATGGTAGGATTGAAATTAATATCAATAATTCCTTCAAGTACTGTTGCACCAGTATTTTCTTTAGATGGAACTGTAGATTTCAATAAACCATAGTTAGCAAGTTAATCATATGAAGATTAACAAAATGAATAATAACAACTCACGTACAGTTGATTTTATACAAGGAACTCCAAATTCTTCTAAATCATTTCATATTTTATCATGTTCTAATAGTTCTTCAAAAGAAATGCCAAGATTCATCATTTCATCCAATGATATCTCAGATCACAGGTTAGTCTCACCCATGGAAGCACATGGCTTGTTTTCTTCACAACCTTCCCGTGACAACTTGTGATCCTAAGTAGCTTCTTCAACAATAATTTTGTGGTCAGTGTCAGTTGTTTCCATATGTTCTGGTGCATGTGATGAACCTAAAAGTATCATAGAATGGAATTTATCTATTTTTTGTACTTGATTATTTATGAAATATTATTGATTTACCAGAAGCTTCCTCTCCTCTAATAATAGGAAACAGAGAAGTGCTGGGAATTGATGTTTGTTCCTTTGTCTTCAATGCCTCTTCATGAACCACTGGATTTATAGGAATTTGTGTCTACTCAGCAGCACCTTCTATGGCTCCTTGAATCTTATCAGTGGTTTCTTTCAATGAAGAAATATAATAAGGCCATGTAATCTTAAAAGGATTGAACAATTTTTTCATTAATAAAAGACTAAAATTCATGATTACCAGAGAGACTTACCACTGCTAACAAAGCATTTATCCATGGTCTTCTTTCTTTGATTAATTTTATTCTTAGTCTTTTTAGGAGGGCTTGCATCATAATTTATAAAGACAAGTATCAGAGATCCCGGTGCCCTTTCTATTTCCTCCTTCATGGCCTGTCGGCCTGGAGATATTTCTCCTGATTCATAGGGTGATCCAATAGTTTCAAGATCCATTCCACTAGGGCTATATTGTGGTGAAGGAACTTTAGTTATCGTTTCATTACCCAACAGTATGTTAAGACAATATTTCTCCTATGTAACAATTTTTTAAATAATATTCATGTTGAAAAATGGAAGAAGATGCAAAATAAAAGAAAATTATATCCTCAGGGTCTACAATGTCACACCATTCTTCATCTAATGAAGGACTAATCTCTTCAGTGGTACCATGATCTACCATTTCCTTCACCCACTTCGTGGTAGGAATTGAGTCATCAGTGGCATATATGAGAATTTCCAGCTCTCTAATGTAGGTACTTACCTCATTGGGATTATCCTTAAAAAGAATATCAGAAGAAGCCCACAAATCCCCGACTCCTTGAATGTGCAGTCCTTCGCACAGATCCATCCACATGGTCTCTACATCAGAGTACAAACTCTTCCATTTTCAAACAGCCATCGGTCATATATATTTAGAATGTATGTTTGAGGGTTTTGAGGAGGATCCTATAACCATCTAATTGAGTTTCATTCCATCACCCACAGTCACATTTGAAAGATTAGAAAATGGAACTCGCCGCTCTTTAGAATGACGGCAACCAGATAACCTTGATACGAATTCATCAAGGATTTATGGAGGGGATATTTTAATTCAACTAGGAGGATTATAACTGGCGCAAGGTCCCTTTGGTGCATTTGAAGCATCGTCACATACATCCTATGATTTTTGTATGTCGGCCCCTATTGATGAAGAATTACCTTCCAAATGATAGGGTTCCTTCTTGTTACTTCTATTTATCCCCAATCAAGGGATGGAATGATTTAAAATGCCTTTTGGGTAAGATACAACCCAGGTTTTAGCATACTATATGGTTAATCTGCTTACTACATCAGCAATGGGTAAATTAAATACATCCCCAGTATTCTCTGAAGATGTCAACAACCATAGTTGTCGAGAAACCATTTGGTGTTGCTCTAACCTGCCATGCATGATAGGGGTGAAATATTATGTTGTTAACATTTGAATTGACACGCAAATATATAAGGATCATAGGCCTCTCATATGATTATTCCATCGATTCTGGTGGCCAACCCACCATCTCTACAAACTAGCATATATTCGCTCAGTTCCAAACTGGCAGTACCCTAATCAAAAAATCGCCCTGTAGGTGGATTCCGATAAGGAATGAAATGGAATACCCTATACATGATCAATCTACATTATTGTCATAATCATTCAAAGACAACGGTGAAATACCAGAAAATTCCTAAACAGGTGGTCAAAAAAACATCAAAAACGTGTACTCTACTTTGTACAAAATAAGTTCTAAAGTGAGTAGCAATCCATCTCAACAACATTTAGAATGGTCTCGCTATTCTTAAAGGTTATTTCTCATTGTAAATATGTAGAAAACTCTAATGAATCTTCACCAAAATTGGAGTATCCAACCCTACCATCCTTTTCTCAGCCAGCTTAGCTATAATAACAAAGTTCCCTAGCCTCACACGTCCTTTAGTGTCTCAGACTGGTAATAAATACACACTGAGCCACATAGATAAGAAGCATGCCAGACATGTCTTTGCAAGAATTTTTGGGTTGATATTATATCCCCATTAAACATATTATCCATTATCCAATGTTGGCCAAAAGGTGTCAGGAGTTCCTCTCTTCTCTACCCTTGGACCGCTAGTCCAACGTGTGTAAGTATGACCCTTCTCCTTTTTCTTTATTAAAATTTTTTCCATTGATTACTCCACATGAATATCCCTCTTGGTATGAGTTTTTTCGGTGATTGAATTCTTGAGTTTATTAAATCTTTTCATAACTCACAATCCAAATATTATTTCTTCTCTGAGTCATTTCATGTCACCTTGGGAGGAATAAACTCTTCATACATGTCTCCAAGGATCAGAGCTCCGGAAATTTTGTAAACATCCCATATGCTGATACCAACCTCTCCACATGTTAAATGGAAGGAATTGGTCTTTGGACTCCACCGACTTAATAATTCTGGTACAAAGTCATAATTCATGTACACATAGGTTTTTCCAACCTATAAATCCTCATAAATCCCAATGATTCTCAAATCCTCTGAAAATTATGAACATGTCTTTCACACCCAGTATTCCCACATCCATGCTGGTTTTACACCTCCCCCTGGGTAGAAATACCAACTTTTCTTCCAAACCTTGGACCGATCTATCTGAGAATCTTGAACGATGGATTAATTATAGTGTGGTTGTAGCTCGGGTTTGTGTGCCTTAAAATATGGAGCACACGGGATATGATACATAATACGGGTTTTCTCTAGTGTGCCAGTATTGGAAAATGAGTCCCCAATAGAAATATTGGTCGGTGAGAAGTTGGTATAATCCTAAAACCAAGAATGTGGGACATAGTTCATTGGATCTGGAATGTTAGCATCCTGCAAATGGCCATAGCTATACAAAGGAAGATAGATTCTCCAAGGACAGTTGAAATGATACTTCATCAAGTATTTTTCTATGTCTGGAAGGGTGGTTTTGCAAACGTCAAAGTAATCATAACCAATGACATTCATCATGTCATCAATCCACTTACTAGCAAGCTCATTAGTAGTTCCCATTATCATGGGATCCATTGATCCTGCAAAATACATATAGATCATTTTTTAAAAGTAAGTTCATTTTTTTGTTTTACACAAAAATGGAAAAGGAATTAAGGCGTGCAAGTATAAGTCGGCGTGCAAGTATAAGTCGGTGTGAAAGTATAAGTGGGCGTGCAAGTATGACGCCCCAATTATGATGCAGAACTCAAAACGTATAGAGGAAGCACGACAAAACAAAAGCATCTGAATAAAAGAATACTTGAGCGCTAAGAGCTGAAAATTTGGATGTTTTTTGAATTTTCAATAAAGTGAAGCTGATATATATAAGTGACACTTGTCCCCCTGCGTGCTAGAAATTTTACACATTGTAAACATGCATGCCCAAGTATACTTATACACCAATACTTGCAGACCCCAGTGCCCTTGTCTTTCTCCTACATTTCTTTACATCAGTATCGGATCCTCTTTTCATTTGGTATCCATTTCTGAGGGGGGGGGGATTTTTTGCTGCTCCATTCCATCAAAGAGCCTAAAAATTTGACAAAGATAATCCCCTTAGAAAAAATTGGGAAAATACATGAAGAAAATAAAGATTTTCAAAGGCATGAATTTTGAATCACCTTATTCAAGCCAAAACATCAGCAGTGCACAACCTACTTGCATGCCCCCATATATCGTGCAGTCTACCTGCACGCCCCAATTTGGCTTGCAAGTCACTAGTGTGCCCAAACCCATTTCACCCAAGGTCACTTATTTTCCTATAAATAGACCATTGGGGCCCTCATTTGTATGGATGAATTTCCTTGATGCCCAGTTGCTTCTTTGGTCGCCCTAGTACTTCACCCATGTCTTCCAAAAATTTCTGGGAAGTTCTTCAACACCTTGAGCGGAGGAATTAAGGGATGATCATAGGAATTAAGTCCTTTTAGTGTTTTAATACCATAACACTTGCGCACCTATAGCGCCCAACCTCCCCAAGTTAGAAATACTTGCATTCCGCCCATTCCTCTCATAGGAACTTGAGCCTCCCACTTCTTCGATCACCTGTGAATACTACTGATGGCTTGAGAAAGGACTCTCTCAAGTATTAACATATAGGTTTTTCATTGCTTAAGTGAACATCAAGTTTCCCAAGTGTACTTGTGCGCCCATATTCACACCTACGTTTTTCCTTTTAAATAAAGGAGAAATCTACCACTCCTACCAGGATCAATTTTAGGGTAGCCATCCTAGCATAAGCCCCTCACCTTTATCCCTTCCTCTTTACATTGGATCCTTGTCCAATGTAAAGAGAACAGATGGAAGGCTTATCGCCTCTCCCTCTTCCACAGTCAATATTCTCTCTTCCATCAACGGAGGAGGAAACATGTGAAATTCCATTTTTGAATCTTTCAAATCCTATTTTTTCTCACACTGATCATGACTCACATGGGCTTAGAGATACGTGATGGTTAGAAAATCTGCACAAACAATCATTGGAAAGAACTATGAGAACTCTGATTCCCACCTTAACTGGGATACATAGGAAGCCTTCTCAAGTCCCGAGCTCACTGAATGTTCTATTCAGGAATCCAACCATAATTCTCCTAATTTGGTAATCCTCCTTATAAATAAGCCCCAAATTCAATCCTCAAATCACCAAGGCATCCTTTTTAAGAAGTAAGCCCAAACTCATCTCTCTGAAAAGACTATACTCTCCTATGGTATTTATCAAACTATATGGGATTTGATTCCCATCCATATGGGATATATAGGAAGCATCCTTGAGGTTCAAACCCAACACTTCAAATCAACCATGTTCTCCTTGGTTTATATTCCCAATAGGGTCTAATCTTACTCGGAAACCCATATCCTTTTCATGTTCCTTGGGTTGCTTCAGCAATAGTCCCACACTATGTTTTGACCAAGAACCTTTTTCTTAGATGCCCTTATCTCATGAACTTAAAAAGCTATGATGTGTCATATAAAGTGACAACGAACTACGAGGGTTCTGATTCCATTCACAAGGATACGTAGGTATCCCATTTTATGGGCATGATCTCAAGATCAAAACGAACCTTCATCTCCCTTAAAGACAATAAATTCTAGAGTTCCCTACCACATGGCTTAAAAACTAGTATCATCACAATGATGATTAAAATAATCTTTAATCATTATATTATAGAATACCATTGATGGGAAAACTCAAATACATACATGTGTTTCAATTAATGAAGAACCTTGGATACATACTGATGATTTTATATTTTAAACATGTTAAATAGTGATTTTAAATTCCAAGGATGCTTATGAAATACTTGGTGAATTGATAAGGATTGATGAAAATATTTTAAATTTACAAAGACAGTCCAGGAGTAGACAATAATTCCCCTCAAAAGGGTGTGATGAGTCCAACCTCCCATTCTCTCGACCAATGCACGTTCATAAGTATCATAAAGTTCAAACTTAATGAATGTCATACTTTGGAAAGAAAGTCCCCTTTAGATAAAGAACTGTTGGATGTTTCTGGTTCCATGAATAAATCCAATAGAAACTGCCTAGAAACAATGATTATTAAAACTAGAACACACGTTTCAAGGAAATAAGAAACAGTATCTAACCCCAAGGAGGATAATTCATTAAGGAAGGAACTATGTGAGTTTAATCATTAGAGTTTACCAATCTTTGTAGTCATGGTCTTCATTTAAGAGATTAATATGTGTTTGGAATAGATATAAAATGTTTTTATTTTGATCCATGAATGGTAGGTGATTTGGATTGTTATAGACATAGATTTTTTAAGGGTACTACTCTTTAGTGGTGTATTCCTTTTATCAGTGATTTTGAAGAGTGAGGTGTGTCATGGGCAAAGTTCTATAGTGAGTTTCAAGTTATGTTACTATATTTAAAATTAGAATCTACTGATGATTCTATTTTTTTCATTCATTATATTATAAAATTACATTTTTTAATCCCACCAAATTGTTCACTTAAGGGTGGTTTTTACATTTTTATGTTTCTTAAATTGTTTTATCTTAATTTGAAAAATGTACTAATTTTAAATTTGTATATATTTTTTCTATTTTTTAATTTTGCATATAACATCCAGTATAGTAATCCAAATTATGAAATTATTTTTTAAGCTTACAGAATTCATAGGATACATTTCATTCAATAGGAAGTGAGAGAAATATGACCATATATGAACAGAATTATGATCATAAGTTGGGAATCCAAATTTAGGTATCATTATATTGAATTATAATTATGGGATCATATCCCCCAAATTGATGTTCTAAATGAGATAATATTTTGAATGGAAATTTAGAATATTATTTTTAATTTTTTTATTAACTATGGATATAAAAGATTCAACTGTCTTCATGGAGATAAATTCATGGGAAATAGGAGGAGTTAAATTCAAAGAGATTGGATGGCCAGAAATTTTTTCTTCATTAATCATGTCATAAATTCTTATACATGTTTCTATTGATGTTGAACATTGAATGGATCATGCTATAAAAATATAAAAATAACATTGTAAAATTTCACATTTTTAGAGTCATAAATTTAATGGGTCAACAAAGTGTGAACTTTTGGAGGTCAAATTTGCAGTGAAAATGATCCAAATAGCATGTTTATAAATTTGTACGTCCACATCCTTCAAGGAAGTTAGAAATTTTTTATAGATAAATAGGTTTTCCTAATGAAAAATTTTTCTTCATTTTTAATATATATTATTATTATTCTTCCCTCATTCATTCATTTATACTTTTTTTTCTTCCAACCTTCTTTGTTATCTTTATAAAAGTGAATAATTAGCTTCAGAGTTTGTTAATGGAATGTAGTTGTGGAATCTTGAATTTTTTAATTTTTATGTCTCTATTGATTTAATAATAATAATTTCAATGGTTTTTGAAAGAATACAATGGGAAGTTTCCACATTTTTTCTATTGTTGTGTTCTTCCTCCTTGATTATCAATTTTCCTCCCTTAATTATTTATATCATTCCTAATCTGGTGTTTTCAAAATGTTTTTTCTGGTTGGAGAATATGTCTCCCAAAAAAAATTAAGAAGACTACTTCCATATATATAAAGTCTTCAACATGGGGTAATAACCAGTTAAACTATGAGGGGTATAATTAATATTTCGAATCACAACATTTAATAGGATATTGGGAATTATAGTGTAAAGAATAATAATAGTATTATTGTAAAATCCTCAGGTAAGTCACTCTTTATCACTTCCATATTTGGTTTATATATATATATATCTTGTATATTTAAAATATCTTTTATATTAGTATCACTTTTACTTGTATATTTTAATTTATAAGTTGTGATAGTAGAAACTTATTATTCTGTGAGAATCCTCCTTGAGAGATTGAATCGAAGATTTCAGTATGTGAGATTCCTAGAAAAATTTAAACATATTGGGTTATGATTCACAAAAAATACCTCCTATAAAATTGGAATCATTTTAAGTGAGTATAATATATTTCACATACCGGTTTTCATAAAAAATCATATTTTTTAAAAAATATCAAACCTGAATGTATTTTATTTTTAGGTCCATCTGGACTTTTATAATTATTTTGTATATATCTATCTTATTGCTCAGTCTATCCAGAAATAATCATTAAGTATTATTGTTCAGGATAATTTTGAAATTATTAGATTAGTGTGAATCCAAAAACTGATCATATTAATTATATTTGGGTATATCAAATTTTTATAGTGGCAATGACAACAAAAAACAATGGAAGAAGAAGAAGAAGAAGATAAACTCATTACACCAACATTAAAAGTTTAATAACTTTGGGAGGACATGAGGGAATACATAGAAGATATATTTAATCTTACCTAACCATTTTTATCGGAGGACTATAAAAAATTTATTTCATCTATTTAACATACTAATGATCAACATGAATTATAAGAATATTGGTATGATTTTTAGAACCTGAAAAGGTTAGTGATTATCTAATTTTTCACAATTGAAAATAAGAAACTATATACCTCTCTATCTATTTAGAATAATACACCGCTCAAGTGGTCTAATTTAAAGAGAACATGGTTTATATTAACTACACACTTCGATCAATTAAAAACTACCTCAAAGAGACACTAAGAAAATAAGTATAATTAATGGCCAAACCACTACGGGGATGTAATATTTTTTTCTAAATAATTATTAAAATATTTTAATGAAATGGTTTGATTATTACCTCTCACTTATATAACTTTTAAGATTTTTTTAACAATTATATTTCACTATAGTTTGATAAAAGTGAATAACATTCCCCTCATAATACTAAGTTCGTAGTGGACTTTCCGGAATAATTATTATTCAAATATGACCTATATGAAGGAGAATATTTATTTAATGAATATTTATATTTTAATGTTAATAAAGATGAATTGTTTTCTAACTTCTCATTTACTAAAATATATAATAAAACAAATCTATACAAATCTATTGATACTAGAGAAGAGGATAAACAATTAACTGATTAAATGAATAGGACCCACTATTTCCCTCCAACCATACCCAATATACAATTATTCTCTATGGATATAATTTAATTACTGTATCTATGGAGTCCTCCACAACTAGTATGAAGGGATTCACATTAGAAGTAAAATAGTTTGGTGGTTCAGGAGTAAAAAACCACACCCACATAATGATTGTGGATAATTTATAATAAATTCTAGTTGTAGGTATTCAAAAACCAGTACCCACTTAGGGTTTGAAACCAATTTCATTCCTTATTATTAATTTCTATTAACATTTTTTTTATTTATTTTTCATTCAATAAATTTATTATAGTTTTTTCTGATATTATAGGTCTAAATATTCCACACATAAAAGATTAACTCATGGCGTACACCATCAAAATAAACTCAGTTTATGTCCTTAGTTCACTTTGTTTTTTCATCCCTGTATATTAATATTTTCTATATGAGAAGAAATTATGGGTTGTTAAACCCTAAGTATTAGGGGATGCAATTATGTCCCGAGTAATTTTTATGTGGTTCCACTTTTTTCATGGTTTATCTAGAATTTTCATGTTTTCTTTTAATTTATATATTTTTTAGTATTATTTATCATCATTTAATACATTGGAAAATTCAAACCATCTTGGTATTTTTGGAATAATGGTTAATTTTAATATAAAATTATTAAAGTGATTTATGAATGGGTTTCGTTTCCAAATTTCCAATCATGTAATTTAAGTAATTTGAATTTAATATAAAACTCATGCTCACTAGTACTTCCCAAAGCTAAAATTATTCCAAAACTGAGAGTTTCTAATTATTTATTGTAATCATTACACATAACCCATTTTCATAAGAGTTATGATTCTTGTTGTGTGACCCAATTTTTTTGATGTCCTCTTTCAAATATTTGGAGTTTATATAATATTTCTTATTTGATTGAAGTATTTCATTGGATATCCATATATTTCACTTGAGACCCACCCGTTACATATACCCTTATTTGGACCTTAGAGTCCATGATTTTCCTTATAGGTTCAACTCATATTACAAGACAATTTTTTCAATCATACCATCATTGTTGATATTTTTTCATGGATATTTGAAGATTGAATGTAGGGAGGTGGGTTGTCTTGTGTGTTAAATGGGACAAAATTAATTATAATGGGTGGGAGGTGGGTGTAATTATTTTTGGATTTTTTCTTATGAGTTAACTATATTCATTTTCATTCATTTTTTTCATCATTTTTTATTAGAATCATTTGAAAAAATAAAAGAAAATATTTATGAATGGGAAATGGAGATGATATTGAATTATTAATTATGATTAATTTTCTAAATAAAATCACTATAAAAATATAGGGAATGATTTTTTATTCATATAATGTATTAAATTTTATTTTTATTCTCCATTAAAATTAGAAAAAATAAGAAAAAAATAAAACATAAATGAAAAGGGATAATTAATAAAAAATCATTCACTGCATTTACTGGTTCCCTCAGGAATCATATTCTTAAAAAATGGGAGCAGTGATTCACGCATGTAAGTGGAAATTAGGGAGGAATTTTTAGTGCTTAACATGAATATAAATTCATTATATTTCGGAGTTCAACCTCAACTTTTTTGCATTAGAATTTTTCAATGGTTTACCCATTAAGTATTACCAACAAAAATCACATTGAAATGATTTGCATGATTGGAAAAATTTCAATGCCTCATGTTGTGGATATTGGCTAATTTTTAAAAGACCATTAATATCACAAATGTTCTTGAGAATGAGAAAATATATACATTAAAATCTATGAAAGAGGGAGAAATAATGTTTTAGTGAGGTAGGTATGGAATACCCATTGTGCATTCACAGAGAGATAAAATATTATTCATCTATCAATATTTATTTCACTTTTATGTTCACCCACTGTTCTTTATTAGATCCATGAAAAATGAGAACTAACATCAATGATTTCTCGAAGGAACATAATAGTTTATTCTGGAGTATTTATGATTTCATGTCTCTATTTATTATATCCTAATGAATTAAAAGGTGGTAAAATTGATTATGTTGAGTGGAATAACTTTTTTAGTTCAATTGTGTTTTTTCTTTAAGTATAAATTTTTTTTACCATCAGTATTTTATTTTTTCATATAATGATGTTTTTCTAGATACCATTGGTAGGGAAATAGATATTTTAGAAATACTTTGAAATAGTAATACCCTATATAAAAAGGTCTAAATGCGAGGTAATAAAAATTAAAACAAGGAGGGTGAAACATGATACATATATATTAATACATTGAATAGGATATTGGGGATTACAGTTTAATGAAAAATGATAACATTACCATCATCTGCCTCTGGAATCCACCATTTCTCATCGACATGTTTTTGTTTCATTTCATCTTTTTTGTTTTTCATAAATTCAAATATACATATCACTTGTATCCCTTAAAATTCCATTTATATTAGTATTAATATAATAGTGGAGTATATTTCCCACCATCGAGAATGATACTTTCAGTGTATGAGATCTTGGAGTATGGTTCATGATATTTCTCAAAAATTGTATTGATCTTCATCAAAATGATGATTCGATGTTAATAATTTTGAAGAGGTGTTGCATATGGAGATTTAGAATTCGGTAATCGCATATATGTTGATGTGTCCTGGAGCGATAGTGAATGATGAGGTGAAAGAGAATATTCTAATATTGAAGGCTTCATAAGAAGAGGCAATTTTTCATAATGACTAAAGGATAAGGTTTATTAATGGGATTCTATATCCATTGTGTGTAGATAGATTATAAATTGAGGAATTTGAATTTTGAATTATTTGATGGGTTGGTGTAACACCCTAAAATTTTTAAAAAAATAAATTGTAATGCACACAACACTATGTCTCTATGAAGATAAAACACATTTTTATTTTAATTATTTACACAAGAGAGCAATAACCTAGCCATGAAACATAATTCTTCCACTTTTTTATTTGAATTTCAAAAAACGTACATACACCGTTTTGATCAGAATGTTTTTTAGATTTTAATAGTATCAACTTAATTTTTTGGTGAATTGTAAATCGAACCTTATAAATAGTAATGTACCCTTATGAATAGTAATGTTACCCCTATGAATAGTAACATCACACTTATTAATATTAACCTCACCCATGAAGTATAAATAAAATATTTGTACCGTATAAATGTGAGTTAATGTGTTAAAAAGTAATAATTAAGTGTTGGTACTTTTGTGAGTAAAAGATATTTAATTAAAATTTTAAATTAATAAATTTATTTAAAATATAAATATTTTTCATAAAATGTATTCCAAAATAAACATATTGTTGTCATATTATTTTAATATAATTTTATTAGACTTCAGTTAATTTTTGAAAGTATTATAAATTCTGTTTTAAATTTAAAATCTATATATTTCGAGGCAAATAATGATTTAATTTAAAAATAAAATTTCACATATATAAAAAACTATTATGATAAAATGAAGTCCATTTTTTAATTCTACATGTCAAAAAATGGTTAGGGTTAAATGTTTTTAAATTTTTTTGAAATACATGAATTTTTAGTGAATAGTGAAATTTGATAATATATGAAATATGCTAAGTAAATAAATTTCAACATCATGCTTCAGTCATGGATAATGTAAATAGCTGTTAGTTAGAACTAACATACACTTATTATAGTTTTTAGTCACAATAATTAATACTATTCATAGTCTTGATCCAAAATCAAAAAATAATGATTAAAATAATGGAAAAACCCTCCTCTCCAACACTAAAAAACCACCCCTCACTCCCTCTTCTGTACACTCCTACAATCCTTCAAAATTCTCAATGATCTGACACAATACTCTTACCTAGTTCCTCCCCATTTCTATTAGCCCTTGGTCTTTCAAAAATACCAAAACCCTTTCCCTTAAGGAGGTTCTCAAGGCAGTTATTTCAAGAGGTAAATCCTCTTCCATTTTCATTTAATTTCATTTCAATTTCTCTTCTTCTATTATTCTCTCCTAACCTCCTACTTAAAATTTATCATGATAAGTCTAGTATAATATATATACAAGAATTTTATCATGTTAATTTAATATCCATTATCAATCTTAATACTCTCCATCTTTTATTTTATATACAAAATCATCGTTTGGGAGGTGCCAATTTACAACCTTCGTCGATAACAAAGTGTCATTTTTAAAATTATTCTTCAAAGATATTAATGAATAAATTATAATGTATTATAAAGATTTTTAAATTTATAATATAACACTTTTTATGTTCTAGAAGTAACATATTTATGTAATACTAAACGATCAAACAAAATGAGTTCGTTATGATCAATAACCGCCATAATAATCTAAATGATTATCACTAAATTATGTATCTAAGGATTCATCCTCATACCATGTTACCAAATGATATACATAAACATTTAAACTTCTTTATATTCATTAATAAAATATAAATTCAATTGTGGATAATTATTTACATTCCACATGAACTTTTATACGCATATACAAGCAAGCTGATCGTGGAAACCAAGGAAATAAACACTCTTGAGGGATAAATTTTCATCTTATAACTCAATTAAAATACCACAAATTAACATAATAAAATTATAATAAATAAAATACATGTAGATAATGTTCTATATTAATTAATTATATTTTTATCATTATCTTGGACATTAAGGTCATGTGTAGAACACTTTTGGACATAAGGTAAGGGGTTTCTCATCTCACATTTATTTCTATGGGACTTCCATTATTTGCTAATTATTTCTTGTATATGGTGTATTTATACTGAAATTTGATATATAATATCTTGAATAGATTTATATTCATGGTATTAATCTATTCATTGGATAATTGTTAATTTTCTTACATACGATTCAATTAATTAAAATGTAGTAAGGGTTTTTTCATTTCACTTCCTTTTTTGTGAGATATTCCTTATTCACCACTATTTATTTTTTATGGTGTATGTATAATTCCCATTGATGTTACATATCATAAATATATTTATTTTTATGGTATTAAATATATCATTTTATTATTATTAATTTCTAGCATTTATTTCGATTCATTACAAACTAGTAAGGGATTCCTCCTGAACCTTCATTTTACCATAGGGTTATTCTTTCTCTATTCTTACCCCAATGTAATATTTATTTATTTTTTTTAATTATTATATATTTTTTTATATGTTTAAAAATAATATATTCATATCATTTCATCTTTTTTTATGGTAAATTTATCTTTTAAAATGGTTCCCTTCTCAATTCTTCCTGATAAACAAGACCGATTCAAGGGAACTTCTCAAATTCTTACCCATTTTCAAGTGAAATATGTAATATGTTTTTATCTATATTTATTTTTATAAAATAAATCATTTTATTAGGAAAAAATATTTTTCATTTCATTTCTATTATTATAAAATCAAATATGCTTTTTTGCTTTAAAATTTCTTTAATATTTCCCTTAAACTACACTAAAATGTTTGATTTTTAAAGTTTCTTAAAAATTATTTTTACATGATTTCACTTTTTTAGAACATAATTTATTCCAAAAATATAATTTCAAGGGCAATAAATTTTATTTTTTGGGATATAAATGTTTAAAATCTGATTTTATGACCAATACAAATGATTTTCCAAAAGAACTTTTCTTTCTAAAGTAAAAAAAAATGATTTTTTTTCGTCTCACTATTACATTTATAAGATATATTTCTTGATCACCATTTACTACATGAATGTGGTGTATTTACTACCATTTGATATATCAATAAAATAGTATCCTTATTATCCTATTATTATAAGTGATTGTGATTTGAATGATTCAATGTGGTATGAGACACTTTGGAATGCTTGAAAAATATTTCTTTACAAACTTTTCAATGGTTTCATTTAAATTTATATTCACCTATGTCAACATACTTTGTTTAATATTGAAATTAATTGAGGTATATAAATTATTATATCATATAAAATATTTTTTTTGAAGTTGTGATGATAATTTTGTCTGTGGATTTTCTAATTTGATACCATTCATGGGAAAGAGTTGAGGTATTCACATTTTGTATGCTAGTTTTTCAATAAAATGTTTATTTTGTTTATGTTTCACCCTATTCATATGAGGAATGTATTATAATTATTATGTGATGTGTGGGGCCTGATATATCTCCTCGATGCATCGATAGGTCTCATGAAACAAACTAGTTTGTGTTTTTACCAGTTTATGTATGGTCTTAGCACGAGGCCTTGAAAGTATTGTTGTGATCTCCATCATTATGGATTCCCTCATTATGAGATTAATATTTTATATTAAATGTGATAATTATACTATTATAATATCCATGGTTACGTTTTATTATGGTATTATTTATTCATATTTTATCCCTTCCATATTATGCTCAAGTATATTTGTGAAAGGCAGGCATTTTTGGTTGATCGCCATACCTAGTGTTTATGTTAATTATTACTTATGCTGTATTATTTACACTTACTGATCATATGATCTCACCCATTTATTATTTTTTATATTCCCCCAGTATGTGAATAAGTGTATTACGAATGACTTTTATGGATAATCTCGGATTTATGGGAGTTACTAATGGACCTCCTATATTGTATTTCATTACAAGTCATAATGATGAACTTATATATGTATCTGGTTTCCCAAAACCACTACACAGCCCGATCCTTTATGATATAAATTCCTTTTAATCCCTCCAATTTAATAATATAATGCACCATTTTCATGAAACTAGGGCCAGGTTGTTACAATTGGAATCGGATAAAGTTTTGTTGAATCCTTGTAAAACTAGATTTAGAAAACGTAGACTAGTAAACAAAACACTAAGATGTAAATTGAGGATAAGAATACAATAACATCCAACAAATTTGGAAAGTTATAGATTTTGTTGATATTTCTAAGAAATAAATCCATGTATGGATACTACATGTGGACCTGGTTATGGCACAAATGTACCTAGGACTATCAACTCTGACAAGGTGTTCCGAGCTTGACTCGAGGTAACCTAGTACATGACAATGAACCTTACTGCACACCTGGTTTGAAACACCTAGGGGATATACTTAAGATAACTCAAATTTTCATTAAAAACCATTATTATGGATTTAAATATATAATTAATATGAAAAACCTAATTTAAACCTAAGGTGTTTTAGTTTGAAAATAAGTTTTCATGATATTCTATAAATTATTATACATTTTTTTTCACTATTACTATTTTTACTCAAACTATGATTTCTGGTTTTAGTCAATGTATGGAATATAAAGGAGTCTTTTTAAGATTAAACATGATGATAAAGTTGGTGGTTATGGGAAACCAATGGGAATTTGATAGGATTGAAAGATATTGTGTTCTTGACTAATCAGGTTTTCTGAAATATTATTAACAACATATACCTTAAGAATCACCTGAAACCACCAATGAAGAGAGGAATGGAGGTTTATAAAAGCTCTAGTTTTTGAGACCATGGATAAAATATTTCCCTACTTCCATCACGCATGAAATTTGGATGGTAGAACCCATGAATGTGTCTTAAAGGAGTAGAGAAATTATTTGTATGTGGGAAAGAATAATATAAAGAAAATAACTTTCATGGAAAAATGAAGAGTACAATGGAAGGTAATAAAACTAATCCTTAGAATCTATTTTATGTTATTTTCCTTAAATGTAAGGGAACCGAGAATTACTTGAGTCAATTCCCTATTATATAGAATAACCTCTATACCATGTAAGCTGCTATGTGGACATAAATGTATGATGATTTTATTTATTGAGGTTGAGTGGAAAATCCTAGTTAAAATATTTTTTAGTAGTGGGCCTTATTTCAAGGACATATATCATATTTATTTTGAAATATTTATGGTTTTAGAAAAATAACATCCCACATGTTGGGAGATAACCCACTGTGTTATATAAGGGAGCGGTGTTTGAACCCACAACTGAATGGTGATAATGGTGTAGTTCCTACCACTAGCCTAAGTGAAGTCCTGGTTATCATGAATATTTTTTAGTTAAGGAATCTAATGGATAAATATTATTTTTATTTTAGTGAAATTTATTTTATCATATAGATAAATTTGGGATTTGGAAATGATTTTTTGGTAGTGATTAATGTTATATTAGAATATGTTCACAATTTTGGGAATCCTATAAGGCATTTGTAAATAGAATATTTTGAGGAATAAATTTTGAATTGTATTTTGGAGTCCAATATGATTTTTTTTAGACATATGGTGTTCCAAGTTATTTATGGAAGTGGATAGAATATCATAGAGATAATGTGATAGTGGAAATTAAATATTTGGTATAAAATATTAAGAGTAATCGATGTCATTTTGAAGACTATATGACTAAATCCTTTTGATTTTGTGGTCATGGTCTAGATTGTTGTTTTGAAGAATGATAGTAATTTTCAAAGTGGTCTATTTTGATCTTTGATATTTACATTTTAATTATGGATATTGCAGTTTATTTTCATCATACAATGGTTTTTTATTTTTGGGTAATTATCTTATCATATCACTACTGGAAAACTGTCTTATACCCACGGTTCAAAACATGGGTATAGCCCACAAAACCGTGGGTATAGGCTATACCCACGGTTTTGGGAACCGTGGGCTGGAACGACGTCAGGATAGTGGGGTCGGGCTATCCCCACGGTTTGGAGAAACCATGGGGATAGGATTGCCACAGTGTGGCAGGTGTGTGGCCACGATGGCTCAGCGTTGATCCCATGGTTCTCAAACTGTGGGGATTTAATCTTCCAAAAAACTGGCCAGGGGGTTTCGAACCCCGGCCTCGCACTGCGCCTCGAAAACGTGCCCAACCAATAGACCAACCAAGCTATGAATTTAATATGTTATATATACATGTATATTCTTTTATATATATATATATATATATATATATTAATATACCGTATTAATATTCCAAAAACGTCGGGCGTGTTTCGAACCCGTACCTCACGCAAAGTCTCAAGGTCGTACCCCAACAGCCAACCAACCGAGCTGTGATTTATATTTGTTATATATACATATATCTGAATATATATATATATATATAAATATAATCCATGTGGGTATTTAAATTCAAAAAATGCGGCTGGAGGGATTTGAACCGGCGACGTACAACATACACAGAGAATGGTTTACCAACAGAGCTACTGAGTTTGGGATATTATATATTTATATTTACGTAAATATATTAATCTAAACCATGAATAAATTCCTTACCACTAAATTTTTTCTATGTCCCGCCAAATTTTATTTTCCCTCCATAACACGGTAAAGCTATAACCACGTTTATGGAGAACCGTGGGTATAGGTCTTCAAAAAAAGCCCAATACCCACGGTTTTGACGAACCGTCAGTATATGTATTCCGAAAATACCCTATACCCACGGTTTTCTCCAAAACCGTGGGTGTAGGTCTTAAAAGAAAACTATACACACAATTTTTGGCACAACCCTGGGTATAGGTTCACATACTATCCCTATACCCATAGTTTTTTGCAAAACTGTGGGTATAGACCTATTTTCCAATAGTGTATCCTAACCATTTTGGATTCAGTTGATGTATAACATTAGGAGGAATAGATTATTATAATTTTATGGGATCTATAAAATGTAGAAGTTAATTCGAATTATTCATGAATGAAAAATTCATATTGAGTGTTCACTACCAGGTATAGGGAATGATCTGAAAAAACATCAAAGCATAACCAATGGATGATATTATTATTAAAACCTGGAAATTAATAAAGTAAGTACAATTTATTAAGTGCCTATCGAGATAGTAAATGAATCCCTCAATTGAAGGAAACATTTACTGTAAAAAAATACTATACATGTAATTTTCTTTCATAGAAATCAACGTTATTTTAATTGATCACACGATTTATAGCTTTTTGATAGTTAACATTCTAATGAAAATGTTCTCTACCGCTCTCCATCAGAACATGATGGTTATATTTTTCTTGCATGTACATATTTTCACTTCACACTAATGTTACCCTATACAAGAGCATTGTTTTCTTGTAACCTATGAATTTTCATCCCTTTCTTATTAATAGAATATTTTATTAACCCTATTTTTGATATGGGTTTCCAAAAAAGGTAATTTTCAAGTATCAAACTATATCTTTTTGAGTAAAATTTGAAATTGTGAGGACTGAATTTATTAATGGAGGGGATAATGTAACACCCCAAGAATTTAAAATTAAATATAACATGTATTGTAAAAAAACAAAGTCTCTATGAAAAAAATCACTTTGTTATTATAATTATTTACACAAGACAGTTATAACCTACCCATGAAACATAATTTTTCCACTTTTGTGATATGAATTTTGAAAAAAGAATATACACTGTTGCGAGAAATAATGTTTTTAGTGTATAATAGGATCAAATTAATTTTTTGTTGAATATTAAATTGACCCTTATGAATAGTACTATACAATTATGAATAGTTATGTTATCTTTATGAATAGTAACTCGACCCTTATGAATATTAACCTCACCCATGAAAGTATAAATAAAATTTAGGCACCATATAAATGAGTGTGAATGTTTTAAAAATTAACAATTATATGTTGGTATTTTTGTGAGTAATAAAAATATAATTAAAATTTTAAGTTAATAATTTTATTTAATGTAAAATTAATTTTCATAAAATCTATTCTTAAATAAACATTTTATTCCTGTGATTTTAGTATAATTTTATGAGTTCTCAGTTAATTTTTGATAGTATTATAAAATCAGTTTTCAAATTAAAATATTTATATCTCAAGTAAATAATGATTTTATTTAAAAATTAAATTTCACATATTTATAAACTTATTTTGATAAAAATTATTCCATATTTTAATTCCACATGTTGAATAATGGTTAGGGTGAAGTTTTGGGATTTTTCTAAAATACTTGAATATTTAGTGAATAGTGAATTCCGATCATTTATGAAATATGATAAATAAATGAATTTCATCATCATTATTGAGTCATGGATAATGTAAATAGACATTTTTTTATAATAAAATGAACTTATTACTGATTTTAGTCTCATTAATCAAGACTATTCACAGTCTTCAACTGAAATAATAAAATAATGGAAAACTCATCTCTCCTCCACTATAAAAACCACCCTCACTCGCTCTTCTCTTCACTAATATAGGACTTTAATATTAGAAACTATATACTCAAATACTCTTCCCTAGTACTTTTAAACATCCATTATCCATTGGTCTTTCCTAAAGACCAAAACCCTTTCCCTTAAGGAGGTTATTTTAAGAGGTAAATCCTCTTCTGTTTTCATTTAATTTCATTTCAATATATCTTATTTTCTTTGTACCTCCTAACATAATTTATCCAATTGATTATGATAACTCTAGTATAATCTATATAATTTAATTATATAATGTTAATGTAATAACCATTATCAATCTTCTTACTCTCCATCCTTTATTTTATAAACGAAATCATCGTCCGGGAGATGCCAATTTACATCCTTCATTGACAACGAAGTATCGTCCTTCAAATTATTATTCAAATCTATTCATAAAACCATTTTAATGGTTGATATAGATTTTAAAATGTATAATATAAAATTTTTAGGTTATTGAATTATCATATTTACATAATACAATATGATAAAAGAAAATGTGTTTGTTATGATCAATAATCACCATAATAATCTAAACGATTATCACTAAATAAATTATCAAATGATTCATCCTCATACCAAGTAACCAAATGATATATAGAAACATTTAACCTTATTTATGTTAATTAATATTATATAAATTCAATTGTTGATAAATATATCTATTCCACATGAACTTCTATACTCCTACACAAGTATTTCGATTGTGAAAACCAAGGAAACAAACGCTCCTGAGCGATAAATTTGAATCTTATAACTCATCCAAATGGTCATAAATAAACTTAATAAAATTAAAATAAATCAAATAAATGTATATAATGTTCTTAATTAATTATTTAATTAATTAATTAATTAATTAATTAATTTTATTTTATTATTCAGGATGTTAAGTTTATGTTTAGAACACGTTCAGACATAAGGTAAGAGGTTTCTCATCTCACTTTTATTTCTGAGTGATTTTCCTTATTCGCCAATAATTTATTGTATGTGGTGTAAATATAATGAAATTTGATACATAATATAATGAATCTATTTATCTTTATGGTCATAAATTATTTATTTGATAACTGTTAATTTTGGACAAACGATTCAATTAATTAAAAGAAGTAAGGGTTTTCTCATCTCACTTCCATTTTTGTGAGATATTCTTTATTCACCACTATTTATTGAGTATGGTGTATTTATAAATCCCATTTTTTAACCTATAATGAATCTATTTATTTTAATTGTACTAATCATATAATTTTTTGATTATTAAATTTGGGTCACATGTTTCGATTGATTACAAACTAGTAAGGGATTCCATCCGAACCTTCATTTTTTCCAACATGTTATTCCTTCACTATACTTACCCCAATGCAATGTTTAATTATTTTTGTGAAAATATTATATATTCTGTTTATATGCTCCAAAATAATATATTTATATCATTTCATATTTCTTTTATGGGAATTTTCTATTTTAAAAAGGTTTCCTTCTCAGTTCTTCCTGACAAACAATCCTGATTCACGAAAAATTCTTGAATTCTTACCAATAATTAGGTGCATTATATAATATATTTAATTCCATAATTATATTTATAAAATCACACATTTTACCATTAAAACTATCATTTTTCATTTATGTTTTTATTTAATCAAGCATTCCTTTCCTCTTGGAAATATCTTTTATATTTCTCTTAAACTACAATAAAATGTTTTATTTTTAAAGTTTCATAAAAACTATTTTTACATGATTTCACTTTAGTGTGGAATAATTTATTCCTAAAATATAATTTAAATGTAATTAAATTTTATTTTTTTGGGATATACATGTTTATAATATGATTTCATGAAAAATACAAATTGTTTTCCAAAATAACTCTTCTTTCCAAAGTAAAAAAGAATTTTTTTCTTATCTTAGTTTAAATTAGATGAGATATATGAATTGTTCGCCAATTATTTATTGCATGTGGAGTATTTAATTCCCTTTGATATATCATATAAAGATTATCCTTATTCTCTAAATATTATATGGCAATCTGATTTTAATTTTTCAAAGTGGTATGGGACACTTTGGAATGTTTAAAGAATATTTCTTCATGATATTTTCAATTGTCTGATTTGAAAGTATATTAACATATTTCAACATACTTTGTTCAATATTGTACTTTATTGAGTTATATCTCTTATGATATCATATAAAAAAAAATTTTAATGGTTTTATGATCAGTTTGATTGTGGATGTGCTACTTTGATACCATTCATGAGTTATAGCTAAAGAATTCACATTTCGCATTATAGTTTTTCAATAAAAATGTTTATATTGTTTATATTTAACCCTTTTCATATGTGGAATATATTGTACTTATTATGTGATGGCTGGGGCCTTCTCTAGACCCTTGATGCATCAATAGGCCTCATAAGAGAAACTACTTTGGTTTTTTACCGATTTATGTATGGTCTTGGCATGAGGCCTTGACAGTATGGTTATGATGTCTAACATTATTCCTTACCTCATTATGAGATTAGTATTTGATATTACATGTGATTATTAACCTTTTTAAATATCCATGGTTATGTTTTATTGTGGAATAATATATTCATATTTTATTCCTATCATATTATGATCATCTATATTTTTTAAAGGCGTGTGTTTGTAGTTTTATACCATGCCTAGTGTTTATGTTTATGATTACTTATTTTGTATTATTTACCCTTAATGAGAATCTGAGGTCACACCTTTATTATGTATTATATTTCCCGATGATGTGAAGAAGTGTATTATGAATGATATGCAGGTATAATCTAGTATTTATGGGAGTTACTAATTGATCTACTATATTTAATTTCATTTCAAGTTATAATAATTAACTTATATATGTATTTGGTTTTCCAAAACTACTAAAATACTCGGTCCTTCGGGATACGACATTCTTATAATAATTAAAATTTAACAAAATAATGCACCGACTTTGGGAAACTAGTGTTGGGGTGTTAGAGTTGGATTTTAAAATAGGATTCATATAAAAATTAAGAGAGCGTGAACACCACAAATGTGTGTTTTTGAATTAGGAATAGGGTTCGGTAGGTTTCATATATAGTGCAACATGCATTATGCATGTTCAAACTGGATAGATAGTTTTTTAATGTGGGAAGAAGGATTACCACCCTAATAAATAAATATGAAAAACCCCACATCCTTTCTATTCTTTTCTTGAGTAGACAAAGTGTTTATCCCCCTTCCTTCCCCATCCTCCCCTTGACCAAGGGTTGTAATTAGAGGAATTTTACAACATTTTGGGGTAAGAATTCACCTCTAATGTAATCATATTGTACCCTTAGTATCTCTATTATACTTTGACCCATATAATTTAGGTATACTGATGGAACTTTCACTAGATGATGAAGAAATCATCTGAGTATAATGGGGATTATGTTCATACAAGTTAGAGCTCCCCCTGAGATGATGCCTTCCCATCGTCATTCGATGTTTTGATGAAGGTATGTAATGATTCCATTTTTATTAATGTTTTTATCTAAAACTAAATTGTTTTTAAATTGAATCATCAAATATTTTTTGGGAAATGGATCGGGTCTGTATTGGGGCTCTTCTATGGTTCTCTAGTAGTTGTTTAGACTTGGTTTCAATGTGACTTATCTATACAACATTATAATTTTTTAGGGAAATTTTTTTTGATTAATTATGACTATTATAATTAATTAATTTTGGTTTTTTTGGACTGATTTTGGAGCTTCTTCCATCGATATGAGGTTATTTGGTTGAGGATGAGACTGGATGGTAATGGGATGAATATTTTGACCTTTGGAATATATGGTTAAATATTTTAATAAGGTTGGTTTTTTACTTTCCATTTCCATGTTATTTATTATTTTTTATATTTATGTGACATACATGGACTCTCACCTAGGAAATTGTCCTACTTAAAATAATTTATCTATTTAAATTAAATTTTTTAAATTAAATTTAAGAGCTCAACGCAAAATAAAATTCCTTTAGTAACCAAAAAAATATAATCTCTCTTGAATGACCCTTCACCCTCATCTTAAGTACTCAACCCCAAATGGTTAATTTGTAATTAGAGATGTATTCCTTGAGTCACTAGAACATTCTGGTGGGGTGTGTATGAATTAAAGGATTTGAGTGGCCCTAGAGTTGGTACCATGGTTTGGACCTCAAGTAAAGATGAGTTCTAGTATAGTTTATTGGCCTAGGAAGGGATATTTATAAGAGGTTTCCTCGATCATTTAGGCTTATAGAATGTTTGAGCTATGTTCTTACCCAACGATACATAATGTCCAAGGTGAGTATCCCTTTTAAGAATTTTGGATCGGTTGGGTGTTTGGGCAGACCTAGAGTGTTTCAGAACAGTGATGGGATTGAAGACATCACCAGTAAGATGAGTTGTGACTCGACAGATTAGATGGGATTGTAGGGCCCTTATAAAGTGTGCATGCCATGATGAGACCTTAGGGATCCAATTGGTTCCCCAATGACATGTTAATCATAGAAATATATTGTTATTGATTATAGATAGTGATAATTTTTTTGGAGGTTATCTGACCCCTTATCTCACCATCTTGTTAAATAAAATGGAAATGCACCTTTGCGGGTGGTTCTTATATTATTTGACTTAGTATACATCCTTAGGGTGGTTTTGATATAGATTGTAAAATTTCCATAGGGGTGGTATTTTTTTATGGGAACACACCCATAGGTGTGGTATTTTATAATTTATGGATAACACACATGGGGAATTTAGGGATATTGGGTGAGAAAAATCCCTAAGGGGAGGCCTACGAGGCATGGATGAAAAAAATATTATAGGAGAGGAAAGGGATAATAAGCTAAGAAAACTATAATAGATTAGGTCTGTGAAACTTTATTAAGAAAAATCCTTTATTAAACATCCATGTTACTATTGAAGGGGTAACTATAGATGTGAAGCTATGGTTGATCATTTATACTGGGGTAATGGTTTCTAGTAGAATTCATTAGGTCATGGATACTTAAGAAATATACTAAGGAGACCTGATTCTATTATATTTGGAGGCATGGTCATCATGAAGTTCTCATAGACACTCTAACACTGGATGAAGTATCCTTTTTAAAACATGGAGAGAACCCTAAAGATTGAAAATTGTATGAGATAGGGTACATGGGTTATCATAGTCCACACAACATACTGAAAGACATTCCAATACTAGAAAAAGAAGGTATTATTGGATGTTTATATTATTCAAATACCAATAGTTTATTTATTTATTTTTAGCATGTCATATAAACATATAACTCATTTACAATTATGAATGGTAAAGTATTGGTGGTTCCCTACTGAGTTTTCACTCACACCATACTCAAGAACCCATTGCACTTGGGTACCTGACCATATCTACACTAATGAGAAGCATAAGTTGGTTTAGGCCCTAGTATCTATATGATTGAGTAGGGAATCATAGATAGTGTTAGGAGTTTAGGATTAGGTATGTATTTCAGAGGAATTAAATCCTGTTTTCGACCAAATGTTATGAATTGATGATTTATTATTAGGATATGAGTATGGTTGCATATACTTTTTGTCAGGTTCACCATTAATTTCTTAAGGATTTCATTACAGCACACATTTTTAGTTAATTTGGACCATTTTTTCAATGGAAGTAAGTCACTGGGACATTAGGAATGTCTTTATATAAAACACATTGGATGATAGGATGGTAGTTTAGGTTAAACACACCCTTTTGAGGGTGATTATTTCCCAACATGTTACTTTCTTATATATTTAGGATATGTTCGTGAATCCTTCCAAAATCCCAATATGGTATTGGTTACCCCAATCCAAATGATATCATCAAAATTATATGTTAATGTGAAAAACTATATGTATTATAGGTTATCCATTATTCTCATACTAATTTATGGTTCTTTTACATTATAGCTTCAATTGGGAAATCTATATTTCATCGCTATCTAGTGGAGGCTGATGTTTTAGAGTTTGTATTGAACCTCAAAAAGAAATCCTATATATTCTGTAAGAAAATGAATCAAATCCCATATAGTTTGATAAAAGTTTAATTAGAATGTGATATTGGGTTATGGTCTCAAATATTCATCTTACATATCCTACTGAGAACAAGAATTAGTTACTACATATAGTTCGGAATATAAAGACATATATGTCATTAAAGGTGTGAAAAAAGAGGATTGATTGGGGGATTATTCATTATAGTTTCCCTAACACTATTCATTATGGATATATTCCTTTGAAATAATGCATCGTAGGGAAATATTTCTCTTTATGAATGAGAAAATATAGTCGGTTCCTAAAACTAAAAATGAGGCATGTAATGGATCGAATTTCATCTTACTGATGGAATGATCATGACAGATCATTAAGCCCACATGAGTTTAGCTTGATGTGAGAAATCAGATATAGAAGAAGTTCATTGACATTGTATGAGATATTACCATTATATTTTAAATTTCAATCCACTACGAGGAAACCCTGATGAGATTTACGTGCCATAAAATGGGTGAAAACTTTTATAAAGAAGGAATTACACATGACCTAACCCAAGATAACTGATGCAATAGGATTCACATACATGAAAAACAAGAGGAATATATTGACCAATATAGAATATTATATCAACTCAAAGGTGATTAAAGGTGTAGTTATATCCTACCCCTAGTAAGATTCACATACATGATATATAGGAGGAATATATTGTCTCAAGGTATGGATAAAACATGGAAGAATATATCAACTCAATTTGGTTGAACGTATGGTTGGGGATGAAACCTGGTAGGATGGTCATACATGATAATCAATAATAACATATTATTTAGAGGAAAGGATGGAACTGAGAAGAATATATTAACTAATATTCATTAATGTTTTGGTGAGGGCTTACACATAAGGGGATAACAATTGATGCATATCATGGTATGTGACTCAGTTGAAGGAAGAAATGATTATGTCTTATACATTGTAGTAGGACCTCAACATAGATAATTTCTCACCTTTATATGTATATGGAATGAACAAGTGGCCATGTATGAGACCTAGGTGAATTCTTGTTGAGGTGTGGGACCTGGTAAAACTGGTTGTTAACCATAGTTAGGGCTTAGAAATGTTTCCTAGCCATAGTGAAGGAAAGAAATGGGTCTTAGAAATAGTGAAGGAAAAGAAAGGTTTCTTATCCCTAGTGAGGGATAGAAAAGGTTATTATCCCTAGTTAAGGATAGAAATGGTTCTTATCCCAATCAAGGGTTGAAAAAGTATCTCAGTGTAAGAGTTGGTTCCCAAGAACCAACTTTTTTATTACGTGATTACATGTTTTTCATATTAAATAACTTTTTTTGATAACATCATGATTTTTATTATATATAATACTTGTTTTTGATAATTTTTTTAGAATATATGTCCCATTTAAAGGTCGTATAATTTCTCTATTAGTATGTGAACTGAGAGGATCCATGACATTATTCTTGATCCTTGTTCTATGGTCGAATGATATTGTCTTATAGGTTATAAAAGATATAGGATATAAAGGTTAGAAGTATCATAAGACATTGAGAAACCATCTTATCATGTTTATATTGGTAATATCTGAGATAGGAGGTTATAAGAGCAGACCCATTAATAGGAAATCCACACTTCCATTCTCATTAGATGTTCCTATTTGGGAATATGTGTATTGATCCTGAGACATTAATATTATACTTAATGGATATCATAACCCATGTGAAATGATACATTGACGAAAACCATCATGACATATTTTCATGGAAATGTAGGATATATTTTCTATTTCATGATTGGTATTACATTAATAGATAATATGAGAGAAGTTTTGTTTTCATTTATCTTTTGAAAAAAGTTAATATCTTAGTCCCTTTGATGAAAATAGAACAGCCTGAATAAATCCATTTCCATGCTATTCGATGAGAGTGTTATTTTCCTAAAAAATGAAATAAATAGAAATTGAAAATATAGTTTAATTACATCGATACAAAAACAAATTGAGTTTATATATTTTTATGAAAGTATTATATTACATGTTAAATGTTCATGAGAGCTTGGACATCATTGTGAGGTTAACGACTTTCTCTATAGATTCCTTAGCATGTTTTGAAACTATAACCTTATAAACTTGGTAGTTATGCCAATTTCCAAAAAGAAAGTGGCCTAGATGGTCACACATTATGAGTATCCACAATCTTAGTTAAACTCTAGTATTAATTTTGGAAAATTTAAATAAATAGTATTTATTCTTGTAAGGTTAATTTCTTTAAGTTATTCATAAGTTATTAAAAATAATAAGTGAGTTGAATAAAAATAAAAAATATTTATTTTCTTGTTTGTAGAATATAATATTTATTATATTTATCATAGAATAATGGAGTGACATTTATTTGTTAAATAAAAATTCAATATCCATTGATCATTAAATATCAATGAGGGAGAGAGGATAGGTTTTAATGGTCTGATTTGAAATAATTGAAATGATATTTATTTATTATTTCATAATGGTATTTCTCATGTAATGTGATTAATTATAATAATATTATTGGACATGGGGGAAATTAAAATTTATAAAAATGGAAAGGATTTAGTGTGAAATTTACCATCCCTAAACCTACCATAATAAATATCTTATTATATCACCTTCTAAAATAACAATTTGTGTTCACAATGGATAGAAGGAGACTCTCTCGAGGTATAGAGATAGGACAAGAGATCTAGAGGACTCTCATACACTCCTCTATGAAGAAAAAAATAGAATATAAATATTTATCCCTTTCTTGATAAGAATTCTACGATGATCAACCATGAACAATTTAAGTGATTAGGATCAGTTGTTGTTTCACCCAAAAATTAAATGGCATCATTCAATGATTGTGGTGCACATATGCATCAATTCCAGCAGGATTCTAAACTTGGATCAGAAGTGAAATTATAGTATAAAAATATATTGTTATCTGGGTTATCAATGAATGTATAATAAAAAGTTGAGATATTTATATATCTTATCATTAATTATTTATTAATTATATGTGAGTATCCTTGACATCATGTTCTAGAATTTTAAAATTGTCAAGTAATTTACTTTTTCCCTGAACAAAATTTTTTGATCATTTTAACTAATGATTACATGTCATTTACAACTAAATTTTGAGATATTAACTTAATCAAATGAGACTTCTACTACACCTGAAACCTATAAGTGGTATCACAGGGGTCACATTTGTAAATTTTTTAATTACTCAATGATTATTCATGTTTTTTTATTTTCTTATTATGTTCAATCATTTTAATATTACACTTCATTATATATTTCCTCACTTTATTCCAGATAATATAAATAAAAAATAATTAAGGTTTAAAAATTAATAATCACATGAAGAAAAAGATCTGGAAGTTCCAAATATTCTTCATGGAAAAAATTATTGTACAAAAGTTTTACATATTGTATAGACATTGTGTATTATATTTTCTCAACTGTTTCTCATTCTGTTTTGTGCAATCCAAAAAACTATATCTATCATCTAAATAAAATGGATCAACATATAGATCTAGAAATATGGGAATATGAAATGCAGAACTATATGATTTATAATATATGTACATGTAGTGTAGTCCCCATCATCCCATTGAAAAGAACATGCGGTGTCCAAATGATCTGTGTATCAGATACAACACAATGATATAGACATACCATGAAACTCTAAGTTTACACACTATATAAGTTGGGCTACACATTGTATACCTCAAGGTTTTCAATTGTAGGGAAAATGATCAGAAACAAGATGTGTTTTGTACACACAGGGCTAAGTTAAGTACACGATTGTTAATTCTGTACATAACTTGTTGTATGACGCTGGCATGAATCTCAAACATTCATAGAAATAAGAATAAAATTGATAATTAAAATTATTTATTATTTGTTCAATTTTTTCATTTGATAGTATATGAAGATTCATATAAATAGAAATTATATATTAAACTAAATTCAATGTTAAAATTTTCAATGAACACTTGAGGTTTCCTCCATGCACACTTCTGCACTACATTAATTTTAAATAAAATTAAATTTGATAGGATTATATATTTTGGTTGGTTAAATATGTTTGAATGGAATTGAGATAATTGAATTAATTTTCTTAATTCAAGGTGAAATATATTTTCCAATGAATGAATTAAAGTAATTAATAAATAGAATACAAATGTATGTGTTTCCGACGCTTTCGCCGGGGCGCGCGCATCCGTCCGTCCGCGGAGGAGGACGCGCTGCCCTTGTTGCCCCGCATTCCCGCTTTCCAAAGGCGGGCGGCATTCGCTCCTTATTCAGGGACGTCTTCTCCTTGATCGAAACGGGATGATGGGATGTTGGTTCTTCCTTCTGTGGATTCCTCCTCAGAACTCATCACCTATTCCAGGTCTCCCTCATAGATTTAATACGTTGTTCGTGAAACTCTTCCCAGTGCCATGTTTCTATGGACGCTGGTTAATTACACTGCTTCTGTCGGGACATTCCAAAGGGTCCGGTCAGGGTAGCAACCTTCAGTCGGGGGAGTAGTCACGTTGAGGCATCAGTAGCGTGTCTGGATGCTGGGGAACTTGGTATGTCTGTCTATTATCCCTGGTCACAGGGCTTCTCGAGGGCGTGGAAGACCGAGGCATCCCACATCGGGCGCGCGGAATTATATGCCATAGACACATATCTGAGGTTTTCCTCAACTTCCCATGTTTAACACAGGGTACGCCGTGGGTTTAACGTCCGGCGGAGACGGATCATCCCGATTAGAGAATTAGCTAGAATGGATCGGATTGAGGGATTTCCCTTGAAGGGATGCCGATACCGGGGACAGCCCATGGGCGGCTGTGAAGAGGAGCATACCGACATGGTCTCACCGGGATATGACGTTCCGGGCGAGGATCGAGGTGGATGGTGGATGGATGAATGAAGTGGAGCGTGTAATGGCAAGGAACCATCGCAAGGGCAACATTGAAGTTGGGATTGAGCCTTAAAGGGGCTTCATACATATCCCCGTGGCAGGGAATCAAAGTCTGTGTAGTTCAGGATGGTGCTGGTGGACTGACACGAGGGTGGACCTTGGTTTGATGGGCATCATCAGTGAGCTGATGTGAATGGGGAGGACCAGGAGGGTCCTAATGGTGGTGGGCTTGGACCTCGTGGAGGCTTCCTATGTTCCATGCCTTGACATGGATCAAAGACCTCGTAGTTCAAAGGGTTTCATCGGTGAACCGACGTGAAAGTAGACCCGTGGGTCAACTAGTGGTGGGCTTGAACCTTGGGAAGGTTTCCTACGTACCATGCCTTGACATGGATCAAAGTCCTCGTAGTTCAAGGGATTGATGGAATACAGTTTAACATCATGCAAGACGGTAGTGAACCCGGTCGTGAATGAACGACGGGCGGTGGGTGTCGGTGAACCGACGTAAATGAGGGACCTTGGTCCGATGGGAGATGGGCTTGAACCTCTGGGAGGCTTCCTACATACCATGCCTTGACATAGATTAAAGTCCTCATAGTTTGGGTTGGTCACAACAGCTTGATGTCGGACTGGAATGCAGTTTAAAGTCATGCTGGACAAGGGTGTGCAGTTTAACGTCATGCTGGACAAAGACATGCAGTTTATCGTCATGCTGGACGAGGGCGAAACTCGACGTGAATGAACGACCGAGTAATGTGGCTTGAACCTCATGGAGGCTTCCTACGTACCATGCCTTGACATGGATCAAAGTCCTCATAGTTCGCTGAGGGTGGGGGTCAGGGTCGGTGCTCACTCTAAGCCCACGTGAGTCATGCTCGTTGTGAGAAACAAAAGGTTGCAAGGACCTGACGATCACGTCGCGAAGGATGCGTCCGTGAGAAGCGAAGAGGGGCTTATGCATTAGGTGGCCCACGATGCTGGGACTTACTCAAGGATGGAGGCCTGAGGTGCCGAAAAGCGCAGTGAAAGAGGGACTCGGGACCAACGATGGGAGGTGCCTCGTCCCTATCACGCCCTCCACTGACCTTGTTAGTGGGGAAGTATGGAGATGCATGGGTGCAACCATCCGTTGGGGAACTAGGGTCGCCCTTCTCCTGAGAACATACGCCACTCCAATAAGGAGGATATCATCCCTTGTGGATGGGTGATTCCACTCCTGTGTAGACGAATGGCGTAAAAAATGTTCGAGTTGGGGGGACCCTTCGTGAGAGGCACGAGGTCGGGTCACAGTTTAACGTCATGTGTTGAGGACGTGATGCTTGGCAGTTTAACGTCCTGCAGCTCGGACGAGGTGAGTTCACTCCGCACCCCTAGGACTTACATAACCGGTACCCTCTGGTCCTTGGTGAAGGGAAGGTACCAGTAAGGTCATGGTCAAGGGGGGTGTGGAGCGAACCATCGAGGGGTCCACGTTAGCATGGCTATGCGAAGAAGCAATAGCCATTAGCGTGCCTATGCGATGAAGCATTAGGCGAAGCAACGCTATGAGTGGTATTGTCCATGGGACTTTGAAATCACATCGTTCAAACCTGGAGGGTCGCACGGGAAGAGGAATTGCCAAGAAAATGAGTGTGCTTCACGAAGCAGAGTGCCTTGGCCTTAGCATGGGGAATAGGTGTGAGTGGAGGGTGCTTCGCGAAGTGGAACAGTATTCGCGGAGCACTGCGTCACGAAGAAGGGGTGCCTCCCGAAGTAGGGTGCTGCAAAGCAGTGTGCTTCACGATGTGTAGAGATCCTGCCTTAGCATAGGGATCACTAGTATGGGTTGGGTGTTTTGCGAAGCATAAACACTACGCGGCTGCCCGGGTTCCCTTGGGAATCTGCTTCCTTCGCGAATTCCCTTGAGCTTCGCGAAGGGTATCCCTCTCGGAAGAGGGGGTCAAAACGAGACCAAGTAAAGGCGTCTCGCGAATTAAAAGTACCTCGTGGAGATCATGATTCTCGGGGGCAAAGGGTGCTTCGCGATTCTGGAGAGGAGAAGCCGAATGGTCAGATCGTCCATCCCCGGGACTCAGGGGGAGTCCAGTATTTATAGGCAAGGGGCGCCGCGAAGCAGAACTCGCGCGCCGCCTCAGGAGATTCGCGGCGCACTCACGAACGTCAACGGCGTTCGCGGAGAGTTACCACCTCTGGAGATTCGCGGCGGGCTCGCGAATGTTAACAGCGTCCGCGGAGAGTTACCGCCTCTAGAGCTTCGTGAGACTGTGATACGCGGGGTTCTTCGCATCGGTGCTTCGCGACGTTGCTTTGCGGTGGTGCTTCGCGACGTTGCTTCACGGCGGTGCTTCGCGAGGCAGCGTGCCATCCTTCTTTTTCATCCCTCCCTTTCGTGCAATATTTTGGCGCCAACAAATGCCCCCACTCAGACTTGGAGCTGCGAAGGGTGAAGGGTCGAAGTCTAAGGGAAAATCGCCAAAATTGTCGGCGGTTCGCGATGTAGCTTTACGAAGGGGGGCCCGCGGTGCCGACCGGGGCCACGGATCCGGATGCGCCGCAATGCTCCGTGTGGGTGAGGCGCGCCGCGATGCTCCGGGGTCACCGCCTATAAATAGGGGGGGTCGACCTCTTTTGTCTTTACGCGACTTTCCTGTCTTTTTGTGCTCTCGACTTTGTGAAGCTCCGCGTACTCCGCGACAGCCCTCTGCGAATCGAGCTTCGCGGTGAACCGCGGGTCTCCGACTCCGCATCCGCGCCAAGCGAACTTCTGCTTGTCGGCCTCGGCCAGACTTCGCGGCTTGGTCTCATGACCGACCATCGCGATCCAGCTTCGCGATCAATCTTTGCGATCCGTTCTGAAAAATGCTTTTCTGGGGGCCGGAATCGAAATGGCCCATCAAGAGGCTGTATTGGGGGTGCTTGCAGACGATGCCCGTTGGGATGAGATGGCCAACCGTCCAGGCCTTGGGGAGATGGTCCGAAGCCATCCGGACCACGCTTCTTTGACAGATCTACTATCGGAGGGTCAGAAGGATTATCCGCAGTGCAAGAAACTGCCATTGTACAGCTTCAGGCTGAGGGGTGACGTCTTCATCCCTGAGGAGATTAGGGACGAACCAGCTTGCTGGTTTAGGAGTACACCATGCCATCACCAATGGTTCAGGGCGGCTGATGGTCACGCACAGGAGAACTTCACACCCGTCACCACTGACTGTCTCTACAACCATGTGAACGATATCGACGGGAGGCCACTTCAACCGGAGACGTCCCCTCCTCTCTACTATACCATGCTGAAGGCGGCTTTGCAGGATTCGAAGAAGGGATGGTCCGATGAGTGGGACCTACCCCAGGGCGGCAACTTCACTGATGACTGGGCCTGGGCCTACTGGGTAGGCACCTCATGCGAGGAGTTTGGGGCCGAGCTGAGGAGAGTGGGGTTGTATGATGCGGCATATGCCTCCCAATTCCACATTTACCAACCGAAGCAACTGATGCCGGAATTGCTGAGCAGATGGTCATCTAGGACCAATACTTTTCACCTGCATCACGGGGAGGTGGGCATCAGCATGTGGGATGTCCACCATATTTCTAGGGTTCCGATCTTGGGGGCCATGTATGATGAATTCCTACCCGTCATCAGCGCGTGGGAGGATATAGAGCAAATGTCGCGACTGGCGTCAGCGCTGATGGCACTTGTCTTTGGAGAGGACAAGGAGGCAGTGAGGGATGTCCACTTTAGGAGATGGTTCAAATGCTTCCTGAATTTCCCAAAGAATCGAGAGTTCCCTCCGAGGCCTTGAACTTGTCTGAGGGCGGCCCAACGGGGTAAGGGGCACTCGTATTGATGGGTCTTGGAGGACAGCCAATGGAAGACTTGGGGTTTCAGTGTCAGCATTGAACAACAGCCGATAGTCAGGCTGGCGGCGTTCATCACGGCTCTCATCTGTGATTGGATCCTACCGGTGAGGGATACAAGCATGGGGGTGCGGCCCAGCTCGTTTATTATGGTTTCCATGTTGGCCATGGGGTAGCAGATCAATCTGGGGATTCCAATGCTCGCCAAACTGTACAGAATGCTGCGGCAAATTAGCGAGGGTAAGAAGCCGCCAAGGATATGCAGGCCCTTCCACCTCCTGTATGGGTGGATCGCAGCGCACATCAGGGGGATTTATGAGTATCCAAACCCCATTTCGCCGCCGGGATCGAACTTTCTCCCCTCCATCCTGAACGCGGTCGGGAGCTTCCCATTCAATCTAGCCGTGCCGATGGTGTTGAATTGGGTGTGGAGGGCAGATGAGTTTAATTTCCATCCCTTCCCATTGCCGGCGGGGATGCATACTGATGACGGGTGGGGAACAGAAGAACATCGGGCTTACCTCCTGGCCTTTCGAGGTGGAGTTTTGGTGGCACAGATAGATCGTGAGCCACTCTGCGAACCGTACACCCCGCATCGGTTTGCGATGCAGTTCCGGTGCCTCCAGCGGCTGACCCCACAGGTCTACTGGGAAGTGCGTCACGAGGAGCACCCGTGTGTGATGAGGCAGCTGTGGCTCATGTTCACACGATAAGATGGGAAGATGCGAATTGCATTGCCTCCATCCACCGCCGCTTTCGGATTAGTGAGGGAGTATGCCATTAGTTGGGAGGATGCTTACCCAGGGGAGATGCTGAAGCAACCAACTATTCGGGTCGGTGACGGTGAGCCTCCCCTATCCCGAGGTCGGGGTCGGAGGACAGCTAGGGCCGCTCGCGGTAGTGGGGCTTACATGGCGGCGAGACTCGCACCGGCTGAGGGTATGGAAGCAGCGGTCGATCTGGTGATTCCGGAAGAGCAAGGCCATCCGGAGGGGCAGCCACCGAGGGGATTTCATAGGATATCCACTCAGGCTCCAGGGAAGCGGCTGCGTTATATCGACGTGGCAGAGGATGTTGTCTTCCCGGAAGCTTCGGACATTTGGGATGTCAACCGGAAACACCTCGGTCTGCCCGAGATGTGGGAACTCCTGAACCGTCGCGGGATGGTTCTGCCAGGTATAGGCCCAGTCCGGGCTGGTTTCACGGCATCGCCTTCAGAGGCGGAGCAATATCTGGTTGAGCTGGAGGACTACGTTCACTCCAGTGGTGTTCCACGCCCAATGACATACCGGGTGAGGGTACTGCTGAATCGAACGGTCCCCCCACAGTTATCGGTTGCCGATCTGAGGGAGCGCTTCCCCCTGCCAGAATAATCAGAGGACTCCTCTCGGGAGGATGAGGATGGAGGAGGGAGCCCATTGGAGGAGGGCGAGGTCAGAGATCAGGGCTCAGATCCCGACGATTTCGCGGAGGCTCCCGAGGTAGCATTCTGAACTTCTTTCCTTACGATCTGTTCTTGGGTCACTATGGACTTCTCACCGATGTTTGAGCCATGCAGGAAGAACTTGTTCGCATGCCTCATTCTTGCCCCTTGGCGGGTGATGATGCGGGACCATCAGAACCTGTGCCTATGGCTGCGTCCAGTTCTGTGTCTGGTGGGACCAGAGCACCCGAGGCGGCTCCTCCGGAATCTCCAGACCTTCCAACAGTATACGGAGGGCCTCGCCTCGGGGTCCCGTCAGTACCGTCTCAAGAGCAGTGCCAGGAGGTCGATCTCCGTAAGTCTCCTCTACTGGATTCATTGATGTCATATGTAGGCTGTGCCAACTAACGTTTATGTCCCCCTCTGTCGTACAGTTCTCCGACTGGCGTGGGCTGCTGCGGCAAGACTGGTCGGGATGTCTTGTGGCTTCCCTCCTAGGGGCATGCTGGTGATGGTGGTGATAGTCCCCCCATCTCCTCAAGCTGCGACGCACATCATCACTGGCGGGACCACCAGCAGGGTCGTACCCGAAGTCATTGAGGTGGACTCCGAGGAAGAGGATCAACCGGTCGGTTCCAGTCTTGTCACGCCTGCTTCGGCGCCAGGTGTCGTACTGGATTCAACACCAGATGTTGATCCTGCCAAGGATTTCCTGAGGGCGTATCCCGCATACGAGCCTGCCAATCACGCAGACTGGGACGAAACGGCCTCCGATGAGGAAGACAACAGCATAGTCTGTTGCCGGTCGTGGAAGTTGATCACGCGCTTCATCAAGGACACCCCCCAAGCACAATGGCTGGCTGAAATGGATAGAATCTGCTTGCAGTTCCGCAAACTGTTCGCTGGGGGAGTGGATGCTCAACTTCCACACGCACTCATCCGAGATCTTATGGCTGAGAAGATCCAGGAGCATGATTGTGGGCTCAGCGTGGGCTGGCAGTGGAGGAAGGCGACCAACATCAATAAGCTCCAAGAGGCTGAAGGCGAGGTCCAACAGATGCAGACCCGGGCAGATGAGCTTTCAGCCTCTCTTAATGTACAATCTGAGCTGGTCTCATGGTTGAAGGCCCAGCTGGTAGAGGCAGAAGAGCATATGAGGCAGGCCTCTGGAAAGATGGCTGCCGTTCAAGTTGGTGTAGAGAGGGCCAAATCCAAGGCTGACGAACTGTACCCCACCGCTGCTGAGGAGGAGTGGGAGCTAAGTCAGTGGCAACAAGACTTGGACGTCACAAGCCAACGGGTGGCGGAGCTGCAACGCTATTTTGACGGGGTCAACCCGTCCATGGGGGGAGTCGACCCCCGAGTATTGTAACAAACCAAAAACCTTTTATTGGTACTTTCATGCTTCAATTTTCCTTTCTTTGTTTTGAATGCCGTAGAACACATAATTTCCTCTGTTTGAATCGCCTTGTTACATCCCTACAATGTTTGTGGGACGTTTGGCAACAATTCCCCAAGCCCACGTGGGTTGAGCCCGATGTGAGAAACAAGAGATAGTTGCCTTCTCATCCCACCTAAAATAGGAGTGGGGACCATGCACCGGGCATCCGAGATTCGGATTACCAGTCCAGATTTCTGAAAGATGGGAGAGGCTTGACCCGAGAAGGAACTTTTAGGACAGCTGAATTACCGTTTCTTCAGCGTGCTCTTATGAACGAATGGTGCAACACCAGAGGCGCTGAAATCGGTCCAAACAGATGAAAATGGGAAGTGTGAATCGCGATACCCAAGATTCGGAACAATGTGGGGATGGCGTGACAATAAGGGACAACTGTTAACCATGGAGGAGAAGCGGTATCCTTTCTGCGTTTGCCTGTAATGGGGACAACAAATGAGGGTCGACCGTTGACCATATTCGAAACACGGGACCATGTCACAAATGTTGTTGATCAATCCTTCGGGACATTAGCCTAGGACAGTTGGCGGACCATAGGGAAAACATCCATACTGTTAGGGGGTCCTTCCAAACATGACCAGTCTTCCGGAACGTTGGCCTAGGACGGTAGGTGAGCTGATGCGGCATGGGACCTGGCCGTTAGGGGGTCCCTTCTGACATGAAAGGGGACGAGGGTCCGAATAAGGGGCACGCGATGCTTGGAATATGGAGGGATGGTTTGTCCGAACAGAATCTAGCACTTAGGTAGTTACACCACTATGGTGGGAGTACGCCAAATGGGAACGTTGGCTTGGCCATGGATCCTTACTTATTTGGGACATGGCCTCTCTGGAGAGGGGGACTTCCACTTCCCAATGGGATCTTGGGGCATCCTAAACTAGTTCAGGGTAGAACCGCAGTTTAGTGTCATGTGTTAAGGACACATGGACTTCTGTAGTTTAACGTCATACGATAGGACGCGGAATAAAAGGGAAGATCCCAGGGAGCGTGTGGTGCGGTAGATATAAAACCGACGTGAATGAGGAATTGGAGTCCAAATCACACCACTTACCCCCGGAGGAAACTCTTCAGGTAGAGGGACTAAGAGTGAGGATTAGGCAGGGCCCGGAGCAGAGTGGTCGGGCGTTTCTATGTACCCCATGAGGATGGGAATCAAGCCATAAGTAGTTCTGAAGGGTGTCACGGTAAGGTACCCATGCTAGGGGAAAAGGGGAGTGCGTCCATGGCCCTTGCACTAAAAGAACAGAAATTTGATAAATCTTGTTTGTTCTTTAAGGTGCGTGGGTTTTTTTTTGTGAAGTGACAGGCCTAGAGTAGTAGGCCGTGGTGTCGCCACAAGGATCAAGCCGTGATGGGCGTTGAAAAATGGCATGGCACATGACCAATACCCAACGTGATGTCTTCTACAACGAGGTCACCACAATGCAGTGCTGTTTTTCGTCTTGCGGCCAGGACGATAATGTCACAGTTTAGGGTTGTATGATAGGACCAAGCATGCATTTTATCGTCATGCAGCGCAGACGTAGTAGAGACGATGCTAGGCAGGGAACGTTTGTAGTGTTATAAAACACAATTGATGGAGACATGATCCCACATCACATTATACGCCATTCGGAGAGGGAGACCTTAGGCCGAGGGGCCTATATAGAGGTAAGAGGTGAAACAGGGGGAGAGACTGGCTCCCTAAATGGGTTGTACCCGAAGACAGGGTGTCCGGGCGGTCCTACGTATCCCATGAGGATGGGAATAAAGTTGAATGTAGTCCCGGATGGAGATTAGTTTATGGTCATAGAACTCAGACCATGGGAGCCCCGAAGGACACCCTATTGCAGCTTTTTCCCCCTAACATGCAAAGGTGCACTGAGGGATATCACCAAAAGTGTCGATATTCCACCTGGACATGATGGGGTGGAAATGATGTGAATCATGCAACCAAAATTCGAGGAATGAAGGGGCTGGTGTGATGACAGAGGATTACTGCTGACCATGTTCGCAACACAGCATCCTGTCGCGTTAGCCTGAAATAGGGACAAACAAATGAGCATCGACCGCTGACCGTATTCGCAACGCAGGGTTTTATCGATTTGTTGTCCAAAACCCTTAGGGGCATTGGCCCGTAATGGTAGGAGAGCCCTTGGGCGTTGTATCCAGGCCGTTAGTGGGGGTCCCTCCAGGTGTGAAAGGTAATGGAAGCCCGAATGGAGGGGAACACGAAGCTTGACAAGTGGAAGGAACTTGATCAAGTTGAATCTGACACTCTGGGTCCTAGACCAGAGTACTCTTAACACATGGGTGAACCACTGCAAGGGGTCAAGAGACTCAACATGAGGGTAACCAAGAGATGGTGGGTTCTCGGGAGAAGGGGGGAATGGTGCCCAAAACCTTATATCATACCTACATATCCCCCTCCTGGAGAGGGATAGGCCAAGTGGCCTAGGTGACCGGGAGATCAAGAGATCTCTAAGAGGTGGGGCTGGACCCGAAGCCTAGACATTCATGTGGTCCTACGTATCCCATGAGGATGGGAATGAAGCCACACGTAGTTCTGAAGGGTGCCTTTTAATGTCATGCTGGAAAAGGAATAGGAGGGCTAACCCTCAGAAAGGGGGTGTGCGTGGTGCAGCTATTGCAAACCCAACGTGAATGAGGACATAATCCCGCACTACAACACGCGGTCTCGTAGTTGGGGTCCTGAAGGCAGGACCAGAGAGGTGAATTAGCTGACCTCAAGCTGGACCCAAAGACAGGAGGTCTGGGCATTCCAACATATCCCATTAAGATGGAAATCAAGCTGAACGTAGTTCTGAGAGGATATTAGTTTATGGTCATAGAGCTCGGACCACGGATGGTCAAAACTTCCCGAGTAAGCACAGATGTCAACCTGATCCCTAAGCCCACGTGAGTTAAACTCAGTGTGGGAAACAAGGGGGGGAATCCTTATCGCAATACTTGGGGCGTCCATCAAAGGGGAGTCGGCAGAGAGCCCCGAAGGACACCTTTGATGCGGCTTGTTCCCCCAATGCACGGACATGCACAGAGGAAAAGTACCAAGAGTTCAAAGAATCTACTTGGACATGATGAAGTGATGAAGGGTGTGAATTGTGTACTCGACATTTTGGGCTTAATGGGTTGGCATGGCGATAGAGGAAAACTATTAACCATGGTGGAAACACAACGTCCATATCGCGTTTTCCTGAGGTGGGAACAAAAAACGAGCATCGACCGCTGACCATATTCGCAATGCGGGATTTTATCGATTTTTTGTCCGAAACCCTCAGGGGTGTTGGCCCGTAATGGTAGGAGAGCCCTTGGGCGTAGTATCCAGCCTACTCTTGGGGGTCCCTCCGGGTGTGAAAGATGATGGAAGCCCTAATGCAGGGATAAACAAATCCTAGAAAGCAGGTGCGGACGTGTCCGAGTAAAGCTTGGCATTCCAGGTAATAAGCCAGAGTACTCTTAGGCACATTGGTGAACCGCCAAAGAGGGTTCGACGAAACAACTTAGTAGGGAGAGGTACATGGCGTGGTCATTACGAGACCGACGTGAATGAGTACATAATCCCACACCACGCCATATAATCCTCTCATGGAGGAAGGGTAGGCCAATGGGACAAGATGGGATGAAGATTCCCGAGCGATGGGGCTGGACCCGAATCCTAGACATTCAGGTGGTCCTACGTATCTCATGAGGATGGGAATCAAGCACGCCACACCATACACTCCTATAAGAGAGGACCTGGGATGGGGCCCGGAAAGGCCAAGGGGCCTGGTGGTTAGGAATTGGTCAGGAAGGCCTGACTGGCTCGCAGTTTATCGTCTTGCAGTGAGGACGAGGGTCGGGGACCCGAGGAGGCCAAGGGGCCTAAGTTCAGGCATCAGTCAGGAAGGCCTGACTGATCTGCAGTTTAACGTCTTACATGAGGACGGGGGCCGGGGACCCGAGGAGGCCAAGGGGCCTGAGGCTGGGCCTCGTAAGGGGAGGCGTACAACGTGGTACATTATCCCGACGTGAATGAGGATGTAGTCCCACACCACACCGTACACCCCTATGGGGAATCGGGGACGTGGGGCCGTTCGCTAGCACCACCCGAGAAGAAATTCATCACTTCGGGATGGGGTAGAATGAATCACTGCACTCGATGTCTGGGATATCCCGGGGTGGACCCGAAGATCCAGGACGATGTTGACCATGTTCGAAACACAGCGTTCCCATGGTGACCCGATCTGGGAGCAACAAATGAGCGTCGACCGCTGACCAAACTCGCAACGCGGGACTTGTATCGGCTTGTTGCTTGAAAACCCTCAGGGGCGTTTGCCCGTAACGGTAGGAGAGCCCTTGGGTGTAGTATCCAGGCCATTCTTGGGGGTCCCTCTAGGTGTGAAAAATGATGGAATCCCAGTCAAGGAGTGGGTGAAGCATAGCTGTATCCATCCACGAAAGAGGCGAACATCTCTAGGGGGGATGTGCAGCCGGGTCGAGGCTTGCTCGATGTGAGTTGGGGAAAAAGTGTGCACCCTGACATGTCTTGACCCGAGGGGAAGATTTTGGCTTTTGGGCTGGGCCAATGGACGAAATGTCCGGGCGTTCCTACGTATCCCATTAGGATGGGAATCAAGCCATACGTAGTTCTCGAAGGCCATGCAGTTTAGCGTCATGCGGTGAGGACGTGGGAGGATAGAATAACGGGAGTGGGCTCATGGTGCGACCCTTACAATCCTTGTGTGAGCGGGGTTGTATGTGCAGGGCTAAGAAAGTCTACCCCCCGCTACACAAAGATCCTCCAAAGAAACTATTCCCAGGGGGGATAGTGGAAGAGAAAAGCTTGGGGCGGGGCTCAAGACGAGGCGTCTGAGCGTTCCCACGTATCCCATGAAGATGGGAATCAAACCACACATAGTTCTTAAGATGCAGTTTAACGTCATGCGGGATGAGGAGCATCTCATTTGGGGATATGTAAGGTACGGAGAGCAATCCGACGTGAATGAGGACGTAGTCCCACACAATACCGTACAATCCCGCAAGAGGGTAAGTTGGGGAAAACCAAAGGGCCTAAGGCTAGACCGCAGTCAGGGAGACCTGACCAGCTTGCGGTTTAACGTCTCGCGGTGAAGACGGGGGGCCAGGGGCCCAAGGAGGCCAAGGGGCCAGAGGCTGAGCCTCGGTCAGGAAGGCCTGACTGGCTTGTAGTTTAATGTCTTGTAGTAAGGACAGGGGGGCCAGGGGCCCAAGGAGGCCAAGGGGCCTGAGGCTGAGCCTTGGTCAAGAAGGCCTGACTGGCTTGCAGTTTAACGTCTTGCAGTAAGGACAGGGGGCCAGGGCCCAAGGAGGCCAAGGGGCCTGAGGCTGAGCCTCGATCAGGAAGGCCTGACTGGCTTGCAGTTTAACATCTTAGAGTATGGATGGGGGGAGATCTTAGTTTAAAGTCATAGAGCTCAGACCATTTTGCAGTTTATCGTCTTGCAAGACGAAGATGCAGTTTAAGGTCGTGCAGGACCTTACAGTTCAAGGTCGTGTTGGACCATAATGTGCAGTTTAAAGTCATGCGGGACCATTTTTTCAATTTATCGTCTTGCAGGACGAAGATGTAGTTTAAGGTTATGCAGGACCATAACATGCAGTTTAAGGTCATGCGGGACCCTTTTGCAGTTTAGGGTCGTGTGGGACCCTTTTCCCCTAGGCAAAGTATCGCTTGAGGAATTTGGCATTGGTGGGAGGAGTTATACGTTATCCATCCGTGGTCACCAATGAGTATTCTCCATTGGGGTAAACCTTATGGATGATATAAGGCCCTTCCCATTTGGGTTCTAATTTGGGCAGTTTCCTACCGGGAATCATTGGTGCTCGAAGGGCCAGTACCAGGTCACCCTGTAGAAAAGAGCGGAGACGAAGCTTCTTGTTGAAGGCCCTCACTATCTTATCCTGATGCCTTTCCAGATTGTGCAGGGCACGAAGCCGGTTCTTGTCTAGTGCTTCTAATTCAGCTAGACGGATCTCGGATACCTCATCTGATGTCTGGTGATCATAGAATGCAGTGCGTAACGATGGCAGCTGGATCTCAATGGGTAGGACGACCTCAGCTCCATACACCAGGGAATATGGGGTCACCTGGGTAGAGTTGTGAGTCATCGTCCGATAAGCCCAGAGGGCGTTGGGGAGCTTGTCCGGCCAACGTTTCTTGTTCTGACCAACCATCTTCTGCAGAATGTTAGAGAGGGTTTTGTTGAACACCTCGATCTGTCTGTTTGCCTGCGCGTGGTAGCGGGAGGTATGGTTCGAACGGATGTCGTACTTGGCGTATAATTTCTTCAGTTTAGCTTCTCGGAAGTTGGTGTCGTTATCGGTGAGGACGGCGTGAGGGACTCTAAACCAGGGGAAAATATTGGAGCTCACAAATTCAATGATGGAACGAGCCTTGACCTCCTTTAGTGGAACTGCTTTTGCCCACTTGGAGAAGAAATCTGTAGCAGTCAGGAAAAACCTATACTGGCGGGCTGTTGCCGGTGGATACGGTCCCACTACATCAAGTCCTCATACCACAAATGGGCAAGAGTACTTGGTGGGGTGGAGGGGCTCCGGCGGCCGATGCAGGAAGTTGGCGTGAACTTGGAACGTGTGGCATCTCTTGGCATACATAATACAATCGTGGATCATAGAGGGCCAGAAGTACCCCAACTTCCGGATTTTATGGGACATCTTTGGCCCATCTTGATGGGCGCCACAGGAATCGGCGTGAACCTCTTGCATAACTTGAGGTATCTATACTCCTTGGATGCAATGGAGGAGAATACCATCGAAACTCCGCTTATAAAGGATCTGTTCAAGACTGGGACAGCTCTGGAGGGTAAATTGCAGCGCGCGGCGTCGAATTCGCTCGCACTCGGCCCGGTCGTCCGAGAGGTGACCATTTTAGAGATACTCGACAAAAGGCTCCCTCCTGTCGAGAGTGGCTTCAACCACTGCGTCTGAGGAACCCGGGACCCCTGACGTGGAGGGTCCGGCAGTGAGATGACTTACCAGCAGGCCATCATTGTTCTCTTGGGTGAAGGGGGTAATGACTCTTCAGTGTGCCACATGTATGATCAAATCATCTTGCTCGGGTTCTGCGAGCGACGCGGCTAAGCCAGCCAAGGCGTCTTCTTGACCGTTCTGTGACCGTGGGACATGGGTAACCTCTGGTCGAGAAGAGAACTGGGCCATTAGGCAGAGGGTGTACTCTAGGAATGGTACAAGCTCCGGCTTCCTGACGACGTAGTTGCCATTAACCTGTTTGATTACCAGCTCAGAATCTCCTTTCACATGTAGATGGGGCACATGGATTTCAAAGGCCAACTCGAGGTCGGTGATGAGAGCCTGGAACTTTGTCTCGTTGTTCGTACAGCCTTCTGACAAGAGGAACGAGTATGGAAGGACGGCTTGCGTCGGGGTAATGAAGACAATACCCAGACCCACTCTGTTGATCTTGGGATCGTTGAGCTGCCTACCGGTGGGGCTTTGGGAGGTGCCGTCGAAATGCATTTGCCAACACGGGACGACATGATCGACTGAGAGGATCGTCTCATCGGGAAAATCCAGGTCCAGGGATTGATCCGTGGAGGTTGGATGGGAATATAAAAAGTCTGCCAATGCATGTCCATTAATGGCCTTCTGAGGGACGAACCTGATATCAAATTGCTGGAGAATCACCGCCCACTGTGCTAGTCGGCTAGTCAGCATGGGGCGGTTTAGGATGTACTTCAGTGGGTCTACCCGGGAGACCAATTGCACCTCATGGTGCTGCAGGTAATGTCGCAACTTCTACACGGTGAAGACGAGCGCAAGGTAGTTCTTTTCGATAGGGGAGTATCTGACCTCTGTATCGAGAAGCATGCGACTAAGATAGTAGAGACTGTTCTCTGTACCCTCGTTATTCTTCTGGGTGAGCAGTGCACCGAGGGATCTTTCCAGGGCGGTCACGTAAAGGACCAACGGCTTTCCGGAGACAGGTGGCATCAAAACCGGAGGTTGGAGCAGATATTTTTTGACTTCCTCGAAGGCGGTCCGACACTCCTCATCCCATTCATAGGCAGTGCCCTTCTTCATGAGCCGGGAAAAGGGCTTACACTTGCCGGCCAGATTCGCGATGAATCGGCGTATATAGGCTAAGTGGCCTTGGAGGCCTCGAAGCTCTCGAATGTTGATCGGGGGAGGCATTTGGCTGATGGCCTTGATCTTCTCCGGGTCGATCTCGATACCTTGGAATCTGACAACAAAGCCTAGAAACTTCCCGGAGGTGACCCCGAAGGCACACTTCAATGGGTTCAACTTTAGGTGATGGGAACGGAGGAAACCGAACACTTTCTCGAGGTCTTTGAGATGGTCCTGGTGCTGACATGATTTGACTACGAGGTCATCCACGTAGCATTCGACCAATGTCCCGAGAATCGGCTTGAATATGCGATTCATGGACCTCTGATAAGTGGCACCTGCATTTTTCAAACCGAATGGCATAACCTGGTAGCAAAAGGTACCTTGGGGAGCCCTGAAGGCAGTGGACTCCTCGTCTTCAGGGGCCATCCGGATCTGGTTGTACCCAGAATACCTGTCCATGAAATAGATAGCTTGGAACCCAGTCGTGGCGTCAATCAATAACTCCGTCACTAGGAGTTGGAAGTCATCCTTTGGGAAGTGGCGATTAAGATCGTGGAAGTCGATGCAGACTCTGATCTGCCCATTCTTCTTCCTGACTGGCACAATGTTGGCAAGACACTTGGGGTACTGGACTTCTTTAACGAAGTTGGCTTTGATAAGCATGTCAAGTTCAGCCTCAACCATAGCACCATGAGAAGGGTGCATCTTCCTGGGAGGCTGCTTAAACCCACGATGTTTTGCCGGGAGGCCCAGACGGTGAACGGTACCTGGGGATCTAGTTCTGGAATCTCGTTGTAACTCCATGAAAACACATCACGGTGTTGTTTGAGGAAGTATACGTACTGTTGCCGCTCCTCGGGGAACATGGCTGCACTGGTCAATGTAGGTTTCAGATCTGCCTCGCTGCCATGGTTCACCTGTACCAGTTCATCGACTGTGGTAGAGACGCCTTCTTCAAAGGTGGGGGGAGCATCCTCCAGGTCTTCCTCTCCACCCATGGGGGGATTTCCTGCGACGGTAGGTACTTCTAGGCTATCAAAGCCTGAGGGGCATCTGGTGCTGGCTTGGGCAGCAGTGGTCATCATATTAGGAGAATCACTTGCCATTGAGACCATAGCAATGAAGGTAGTCAACCCTATCCCATCTGGCCTTCGGCCTAAGGGGCCACGTTTGATGATATCAAAGTAGTGGTGACGTGTTGGCCTGAGTCGGCTAATTCCAGACCGGCAGAAGAGACACGTATGGCGCACCGCCGTTGTCATAATCTTGACATCCCGGTACCGTACAAAGGTAGGAGGTTCTAGGATCACTTGGTCCTGGTTGATGTAGGAGTACGAGGTGATTCTCCGCCGTCGCTTGGACACGGGAACATGCCTTCCTTGTGTACCCGAAACAACAAAACATTGCCCCATGTCGGGGGTCGTGGCCTCCAATCGGTGGATCGGGAGGACGTAGGCGTCATCCATGCTTGCCTAGGGATCACTTGTGACCGGGGCAGTTTCATCCTCACTTACTAGGATTTGATTATCCTTACTTTTGTAATAACCCGCATCCAGATAGCGGGCCTCACAAGAAGCGAAAGGAGACACATCTCCTTGGAGAACGCTTACTCGACCGTTGAGTGAGTATTTGAGGCACTGGTGATACGACCAAGGGACTGATGCATGCAGATGGAGCCATGGCCTACCCATCAACGTGTTGTAGGCAGGGTCCTGAGAGACAACCATTAACTCGGTGCTGGCAATTAAGCCACTGAACTAAGTTTTCAGGCGGATCTTACGGACTGGGGTTTGCTCGGTCCTGGCATACCCCTGGATTCTGAGGTCAGAGGGAGTAAAATCACGTTCAGATAGACCCAGCTTTCGCAACATCCGAGTCAGAATTAGATTGATTCCGGAACCCGTGTCAACGAGACCGCAGCGGACTTCCACACCATTGAAGTTTCCAGTGATGTATAGTGGGCGAATGTGCCCCTGTAGAGGAGGGTCCTTATCTTCACTGGAGAACGAGATTACCGCCTGACATTCGGCATTTCTAATCGTCTCAGTATTGAAGGCTTCTGCAGCTGCTACCTCTGTCTCAAAATGGAGGGGGCTCCTTAGTGCCTCGGAAAGTGCCTAGCGCATTTCGGATGACAGGAGAAGGGCCTAAAGGATATAAATCATTGCCGGAATGCTGACCAGGTGCTTCAGGACATCATACTTTCGTGCCAAGCGCGAACCTATGCCTACAGGAGGTCGTTCGACATTTGGAGGCGTAGCAGGTACTGCTGGTTGAACTGACGATCGGCTAGTACTGGGTACATCCTGCTGCCTGCTGGTTGAAGCCTGGATAGTATTCGCCAGACTAGGATTGGGCAGCGGAGGCTGGCCTATAGCCGGGCAAGACTGACTGTGATACGAACGAGGTAGCTCTCCCTGATCTAGTAGCACAAACGACGGTGGAGGTAGAGCTGAGGGCGTTAGACGGGGTTGCGCGTGCTGAGCTATGCGCTAAGCCTGCTGTCTGGTCTCAGTAGCATGCACGGCTTGGCTGAAAGTGCCTGCTGACATACCTCGATGACCAGTGCGGTTGCAATTCCGCCGATGTTGATGTCAGCTGGAAACGTTGGGGAGGTTCACCTGGCGCTCCCCCTCGTCGGGAGTCATATAGGGCTTTACCAGCTCCACGGTGTTAACCAAAGCGTACCCCTGGATTTCGCTCGAGGAGTCATCCAGTACCGAGTGGATTCTAGGAGGAATACCCATTTCAGGGGGCATAAAGTCGCCGAGAATGCGGGATGACGACGACAACGGCGGTACGCATTGCTTCTTCTTGTGTCGCTGCTGCTTGCCCTTTTGGGAAGAGGTCGACTGTGAAGACGATGCGGAGGTACCATCTACTTCTTCTGAAAGTTCCAGCTGCTTCAGGTGCGCCCGGATGATACCATGGGCACGGATGACGGTTTTTAGAGCCATCCAATCGTCGTATTTCTGGGATCCACAGTTGGGAACCTACTGCCACTCGCCTTCGCTGTTGCTACCGATCTCTGACCCTGCAAAGACACCCGCCACTTGCGCTGGTGTCGGGCCCAACTTGACTATGTTGTTGTTGACCTGGTCTTGAAGCTATTCTTTACACACATAGCATTTCTTGAGTGTGTTCCCTAGAAACCAATGGTAGGGGTAGTATTTGGGGTGATGGGTGAGATTCACCTCTGTCGGCTTTCTACACTCGGGCAGACGCACAATCCCTTGCTCTAGAGCACTTCGGATGTAGCCAGGGACCTGATTTTTGTAGAATGAATAAGTCTGGTGCCTTCTTTCTGGATAGGGGGCCATGGGGGCCTGGCCCTGAAGAGGGTCCGGAGGGGCCTGCCGAGGAGGCGGCGCCTGATTGTCTCTCCTAGGTGGCGGTGGCGCATTGCGCAGGGGAACCTGTCGATTCTAAGGTGGTCGCTGCTGGGCAGGAGCCTATGCTTGAGGTGGAGGACCTCTGCGGGGTTGCAGGTATGGTGCCGCTGGCAGTAATTCCAGCTACCTAGGGGCTTCTATTTGGGCCACCGTGGTGGGTTCAGCCCTAGAGGTCCTCCTGGCCGGGATCATAGGGGGCAACAAACGTGCCTGACTAGCCTGTTGCAGGGCTCCCTCAAGGCGTTGAGCCTTATCTGAGAAATCTATGAACACTCCAGGGTAGTTATGGGTAATTAGGGAGGGTACCAGCTCTGTCTTGACGTTCCCCACACACATCGTCAGTAATTTCTCTTGAGTCAGTGGCATATCGAGGGAATACGTAAGTCCCTTCCACCAGGTGATGAAATCTGTGACTCGCTCATCAGGCCTTTCCTTGCACTTGAAGAGGTCCCCAATGCTGGTCTTTCGCGTGGTGGAGCTGAACTGGTATAATAATTGCCGGCAGAGATCCTCCCAACCGGTCACCGATCCGATAGGGAGCTGGCTGTACCAGATGAATGCTGAACCTTCCAATGTCTGTACGAAACATTGGAGCTTGGCGGCTTCTTGCTGAGCTGGGGTCCCCAGCATGGGGCCACACCTGGAAGAAAAATGATCCAAGTGCTGCGGCGGGTCCCCTGTCCCGTTGAAGGGCGCGAAAGTGGAGTTCCCAAAACCCGAAGGTGCGGGCATATCATCCACCCACGCGGGATACGGCTTGCCATCCGGTGGGACCGCCACCTGCCGCGTTTCCAACGCTTCGAGGCGGGCTGTGAGCACCGCTATAAGATCATCCGGGTGGGGGTCCCTGTCTTGGCGGGGATCCCTAACCACAAGTGCATTTCCAGGTTCCTCAACATGGTATATGGCTTCAGCAGCTCGTGGATCAACTGGCGGAACAACCTGCGGGGCGACTGGGGGAACCCGGACTGGATTCTTCAGATTGCCCCATTGCTCGGGAGGGTTTGGCAAGACGTATCGCGCCCTCTTGCCGTAAGCTCTGGATTCTTCCCTGTCTACGGAAGTAGCATATTCAGGGTTTCCCGTAGGCATCTCACCGGGGGAAATTGTTCTTTCCCCTGCTGCCCCGGCCTGGGATTACCATAGTCGGGACGCCGCTCGGCAGCGCGCTCAGCCAAAATTTCGTCAACCAGCCTCTTCTGCTCAGCAAGCTGCTGGCGTAATGTGGCCTTCTCGGGATCTTCGTCTATTTTCTGCACATAGGCAGACGGGTCGGAGTGCTTGACAGTTCTGACATGCTCCTTACCCTTGTCGGTATTTCGACCGAGTACCAGCGACTCGGTGGGTACGGGGAGGCCTAGCAGGTTCCTCTACTGATGGGTAAACCTCCCTGATGAGTCCAGCAGTGGCGGTACGCCCTCGGGGGGTAAGTCTCCATCAAGGAATTCAAGCTCGTCTTCCTTGTCCATGACATCAGCCATGTGGACTACGACCCCTCTCGAGGGCATGTCCTCAATGTCACATAATGAATCGGGCTGCCGTCGGATAGGGTCGAAGAAAAGAGCGGCATAGTGTCCCTAACCACAGACTTTCACATGGGGGGTAGCTTCCCTGACGATCCTGCGGAGTACTTTGAAACTCTGGATGCATTTCCGTTGAATGGCGCTCTTGTGGCCTGGCGACTCAGGGTGCTGGGCCACAAGGAGTGTGGCCGAATCGATCATATGGCATTGCTCGCCAATTTCTTCGAAGTGCTCTCGACTTCTGGGGTACACCACCCGTTCGTAACGAAGGCGGAAGTGTGTCGCCCATAGGGTTCGACAAAAGCACCCCACTTCTTCAGGTGTAAGAGACTCTGGTACGTGAAAATTCAGCGCCGCCGTCGGCCAGAACTTCTCCGGGAAGTAATCCGCTGCAAGAATACTCCAGAAGCTCCTGGGCTCGGACTCAGGGTCTGGACCTATGTTGCCCCACTCGTCAACTGGGGGCGGCTGAGGGACCGGTAGCGGTATCGAGGCGGACCTCTGGGATAGTAAACTCGGCAGTGGATAATACGGCGAACGAGCTGACAGGCCGCCAAATTCCGGGGCAGCCTCTGAAGAGTAAGGTGACCTGGTCACGATGTCACGATACGACGGGCTGATAGACAGAGCTTCCGGCACAGGAGTCGTGGCTACCGGAAACAGGTCGTGTCATCTCTCTACCGCCATTGGCCCCCAAAATAACTCTCTGTGATCTCTGGTAGAGGTAGAGGGAGCTTCTGGTGACGATGGCGGTGATTGCGCAGTCGAGACTTGCGGAATTCCTATGACTTCTTCCTCCTGGATGTACCTGCGGAGAGAGATGGGAATCTGGTGGACCTCATATTCCGGGAGAATGAGGCTAACACGCATGGTTCCTGCCCCAGTCCTTGATACGGAGGAGCGGGGAGAAGGTTCCATTGCTGAGTTTCATTCCACTTCCGAGTCGGAGAAGCGGGCAGGTTTGATCTCCACCCGGGCTTTCCCTGGACTCTTCTTGTGGCGGCGACGACCCGCTCTCCTGCCCCGGGGTGGCTCTTCAGGACACCATTGATCCCTATCATGTAGTCTCGGGGTAGTGCTGGCGCCGTGGAGGAGAGGACCCCCACTCGAGATGGACGAGGTGCGAGGGGCACCGGGGCAAATGTCGAAGGGTACATGGGGAGGACCTCCATGGATAGCACCCATGTGGGCGGAGCCTCTGTTGGAATTGGCAGGAGCATGGGGAAGACCTCCATGGTCTATGCGGGTGGAGCGAGGCTGACCTTCACTCCTCGAGTTGCTGGGGCGAGGAGGACCTTCGCCGGTTGCAGAGAGGACGTAGGGAGGACCCCCACATTGGAGAAGGACCGGATGGATGGTTCCTTCAGATCGGCAGTCAGGGGTAGGATGATGGACTCCATACCCTGTATAGTGGGCGCTGGAAAGTTTTCCGCGCTGAGCGTCACTGCCGCGGGGCAGGTCTCCTTTAGGATGGGGGTAGCATGAGGTGTACCTCCATGAAGAGATTCAGAGTGGGGAAGGCCCACGCTCTATGGAGTAGTGGTACGGGGAGGGCCTCCGTACGGGGTTACATCACCGCGGGTTAGTTCGCGGCGATCACCACTCAGGCCTGCCACCCGAAGAGTCAACCCAGCCTGCCTGTGGGGTGGTTGGGGTCTCGATCCTGGTTTGGCGAAGGAGTGCCCCTGATCAGCGTGTGCAGGGGCCCCATGATGCACGTCGGAGGTGGCTCGGGCCACTGTAGCTATTGAGGTTGACGCGCCTGGGTGGGCGTCCTCAGTCCGGGCCCGGCGCTGACGTCGGGTCAGACGAGCTGGTGCAGGTGGTGCAGGGGCATAGCCTGCCTGCTCTTCCTGCGGAGTCGGACGGTGGCGCTGACGCGGCCGGGCGGGAGCTCTTTCCTGGAGCCCTTGGGTCGGGACCCTGAGCGGGCTAAGCCGGACGGCGCCCGCCTCATCATCGTAAGGCGATGAGTCGTCAAGGTGTTCCGGGGACAGGCTCCCGAAACGGTTGAACGTTGGGGTGGGGAGCAGAGGCTCCCTGCGTGGCCTGTTAGGGCGGCGTTGACGGCGGGGCCTGGAGGCCTCCAGGTCCATGCGGTCCATATCCCTAGTTGGGATGACCCCTTCCTCCTCGTACCTACGCACAAGGTTGTTGATCACCCTTTTCTATATGACCTCTGATGGGGAAAGGGGACGTGGGCGCCCCGTATTCCGTGATGTGGCGGCCGTCGTGGCGGTAGTGGCGCCATGTGGGGTGGCTGTGGCGGAGTTGCCCCTGCCCCTGCGTAGGCGGGTGGGCGGTGATCGTGTCTCTGTAATTGCAACCTGGTTCCTGAGAAACGAAGGGATCAACTCGTCAGCACTGAGAGGAAAATAATCGACAACCAGTGCCCCAACGTCCATCCATTCTACACGTTTGTAAGAAGGATCCACGCCAACACGCTGCAGAATGGAATGCCCCACGTTCTACTGCCCCGACTTCCGGTGAGTTTCACGACAGGCCCGCCATTTTCTTGGCGGGACCAGGCGCCAGATATCTGGATCCGGTGACACGTCAATCTACTGGTGTCTCGAACGCTACTAATCTCCATATTGAGGAGAATACTTTCACGTCGGGTTCACCATTTCTGTTTTCGACGCTTTCGCCGAGGCGCGCGCATCTGTCCTTCTGCGGAGGAGGATGCGTTACGCTTGTTTCCCCGCATTCCCGCTTTCCAAAGGCGGGCAACATTCGCCCCTTATTCAGGGACGTCTGCTCCTTGATCAAAACGGGATGATGGGATGTCGGTTCTTCCTTCTATGGATTCCTCCTCAGAACTCATCACGTAGTCCGGGTCTCCCTCATAGATTTAATACGTTTTTCGTGAAACTCTTCCCAGTACCATGTTTCTATGGACGCTGGTTAATTACACTGCTTCTTTCGGGACATTCCAAAGGGTCTGGTCAGGGCGGCAACCTTCAGTCAGGGGAGTAGTCACATTGAGGCATCATTAGCGTGTCTGGATGCTGGGGAACCAGGTATGTCTGTCTATTATCCCTGGTCACATGGCTTCTCGAGGGCATGGAATCCCGAGGCATCCCACATCGGGCACGGGGAATTATATGCCATAGACACATATCTGAGGTTTTCCTCATCTTCCCGTGTTTAACATAGGGTACGCCGTGGGTTTAACGTCCGACGGAGACGGATCAGCCCGATCAGATCATTAGCTAGAATGGATCGTATTGAGGGATTTCCCTTGAAGGGATGCCGATACCGGGGCCAGCCCATGGGTGGCTGTGAAGAGGAGCGTACCGACATGGTCTCACCGGGATATGATGGTCCGGGCGAGGATCGGGGTGGATGGTGGATGGATGAATGAAGTGGAGGGTGGAATGGCAAGGAACCATCGCAAGGGCAATGGTGAAGTTGGGATTGAGCCTTAAAGGGGCTTCCTATGTATCCCCGTGTTAGGGAATCAAAGTCCGCGTAGTTCGGGATGGTGCCGGTGGACCGACACGAGGGTAAACCTTGGTCCGATGGGCATCATCAGCGAGCTGATGTGAATGGGGAGGACCAGGAGGGTCCTAATGGTGGTGGGCTTAGACCTCGTGGAGGCTTCCTACGTACCATGCCTTGACATGGATCAAAGACCTCGTAGTTCAAAGGGGTTCATCGGTGAACCGACGTGAAAGTAAACCCGTGGGTCTACTAGTGGTGGGCTTGAACCTTGGGAAGGTTTCCTACGTACCATGCCTTGACATGGATCAAAGTCCACGTAGTTCAAGGGATTGATGGAATACAGTTTAACGTCATGCAGGACGGTAGTGAACCTTGTTGTGAATGAATGACGGGTGGTGGGTGTCGGCAAACCGACGTAAATGTGGGACCTTGGTCCGATGGGAGATGGGCTTGAACCTCTGGGAGTCTTCCTACGTACCATGACTTGACATAGATCAAAGTCCTCATAGTTTAGGTTGGTCACAACGGCTTACCGTCAGACTGGAATGCAGTTTAAAGTCATGCTGGACGAGGGTGTGCAGTTTAACGTCATGCTGGACGAAGACATTCAGTTTATCGTCATGCTGGACGAGGGAAAAACTTGAGGTGAATGAACGACCGAGTAATGTGGCTTGAACATCATGGAGGCTTCTTACGTACCATGCCTTGACATGGATCAAAGTCCTCGTAGTTCGCTGAGGGTGGGGGTCAGGGTCGGTGCTCACTTTAAGCCCACGTGAGTCATGCTCGGTGTGAGAAACAAGAGGTTACAAGGACCTGATGATCACGTCGCGAAGGATGCGTCTGTGAGAAGCGAAGAGGGGCTTATGCATTAGGCGGCCCACGGTGCTGGGACTTACTCCAGGATGGAGGCCCGAGGGGCGGCAAAGTGCAGCGAAAGAGGGACTCAGGACCAATGATGGGAGATGCCTCGTCCCTATCACGCCCTCCACTGACCTTGGTAGTGGGTAAGTACGGAGATGCAGGGGTGCATCCATCCGTTGGGGAACTAGGGTCTCCCTTCTCCTGAGAACATACGCCACTCCAATAAGGAGGATATCATCCCTTGTGGATGGGTGATTCCACTCTTGTGTAGACGAATGGCGTAAAAAATGTTCGAGCTGGGGGGACCCTTCGTGAGAGGCACGAGGTCGGGTCACAGTTTAACATCAAGTGTTGAGGACGTGATGCTTGGCAGTTTAACGTCTTGCAGCTCGGACGAGGTGGGTTCACTCCGCACCCCTAGGACTTACATAACCGGTACCCTCTAGTCCTTGGGGAAGGGAAGGTACCAGTAAGGTCGTGGTCAAGGGGGGTGTGGAGAGAACCATCGAGGGGTCCACGTTAGCGTGGCTATGTGAAGAAGCAATAGCCGTTAGCATGACTATGCAAAGAAGCATTAGGCGAAGCAACGATACGAGTGGTACTGTCCATGGGACTTTGAAATCACATCATCCACACCTGGAGGGTCGCACGGGAAGAGGAATTGCCCAGAAAAGGAGTGTGCTTCGCGAAGCAGAGTGCCTTGGCCTTAGCACGGGGCATAAGTGTGAGTGGAGGGTGCTTCGTGAAGTGGAACAATATTCGCGGAGCACTGCCTCGCGAATAAGGGGTGCCTCCCGAAGCAGGGTGCTGCGAAGCAGTGTGATTCGCGATGTGTAGAGATCCTGCCTTAGCATAGGGATCACTAGTATGGGTTGGGTGTTTCGCGAAGCATAAATGCTCCGCGGCTGCCCGGGTTCCCTTGGGAATCCCCTTCCTTCGCGAATGCCCTTGAGCTTCGCGAAGGGCATCCCTCTCGGAAGAGGGGTTCAAAACGAGACCAAGAAAAGGCGTCTCGCGAAGTAGAAGTACCTCATGGAGATCATGATTCTCGGGGGAAAAGGGTGCTTCATTATTCGGGAGAGGAGAAGCCGAAAGGTCGGATCGTCCGTCCCCGGGACTCAGGGGAGTCCAGTATTTATAGTCAAGAGGTGCCGTGAAGCAGAACTCGCGCGCCGCCTCAGGAGCTTCGCGGCGCGCTCGCGAACATCAACGGCATTCGCGGAGAGTTACCGCCTCTGGAGCTTCGCGGCGGGCTCGGGAATGTCAACAGAGTCCACGGAGAGTTACCACCTCTAGAGCATCGCGAGACCGCAATGCTCGGGGTTCTTCACGTCGGTGCTTCGCGACGTTGCTTCTCGGCGGTGCTTCGCGATGTTGCTTCGCGGCGATGCTTCGTGAGGCAGCGCGCCATCCTTCTTTTTCGTCCCTCCCTTTCGTGCAACATTTTGGAACCAACAATATGATTGTTGCATGAAGTGTGGATAATCATGAGACTATACAAACACTCTTATGTAATAGGTTTATTTTAATTTATTATGGTTATATTATAATTGGTGTTCTACATTTCATCCCATCATCCTTATATAAGGGATTGCGTGCCGATAGGCTTTTTATGTAAACCCCCATAATCCAATACAATGGATCCTCACACCTGCTTATGAGTAAAAGCTTATGTAAGGATTGATCTCCTTGTTGTGAGGTGTCAATTTAAGTATAGGATTTGAGTCGAAACCAATAATGATGATATATGAGAGAAAATTAGTAATTATAAAACACAGACTATGTTATGATTCAGGCTGTACTCTCCCCTAGGATCAACTGTTAGTTTATCATTCGCAAGATAAACTAACCGTTATAGAATAAAATGATTATTCCTCTTGTATTTTTTATTTCATGTTATATTATTTGTGTTTGTGAATACAATGTTATAACCTAGTAAATGAATTAATAAGCCCTCAATATGGGAAAAAATAATCCAATTATGTGTAAATGTTTTATCACGCATGGTTAATCACTTAAATAAAATACACTTAATATTAACAAGGCATGTAAATGGATAAAATGCGATTTACACATCAGGGTAAAAATCTATCAATTGAAATATAAATTCTGCATATCCTCCACTACTTAATTTATAATTGACATTGTAGTTAATCGTACTGAACCAAACCATGTTAGGAATCATTAAAAATTTTACATTTATTTTTTTGGATCACATAACTTAGTTTACATCAATGGATGACATCCCAAGTAGGAAATTGTGTAAATAAGTGTGGATTGTTGATGGAAACAAAAAAGGAGATCTTTATATTGGGGAGTACACTCAACAGATAGAGGAACTTTGAGTTAATGTTGGTGGAAAGTTATGCCAACATAAAACACATTAAATAAATTATCAGTTCCAGTTCTATGGTATAAGAAAGTGAATATGGATCCTTGCCTCTAAAATATCTACGTGACATGATATTTTGAAACTGAGGGTAAGGAATATGTTTTTTTAAAATAATGGGGGATTAATCAAATTTAATTAAAATTAAATTTATTAATCTATTTTTGAAATCCAAACTAGTAATAATTATCTTCCTTTAATTTTTAGAAAATTTAAAATCAAAAAAAATTGAAAATATAATTGTGATCCATACTTGATAAGGATAACCTTCTCACTGCTGTAAATTTTAAGGATTGGTATAGGTGCTTTTACATTATACTGTTCCATAAAATAAAATCATACATGCAGGAAACCACACTTTCTAAGTCACATCCCAATTAGGATAATAAAGAAGGAGTATATTTCTATGTAAAACATATAGATGATGATATGGATTTCCAATGTTTTTGTTATCCACCATATCCCTTGAGATTTTAATGAAACATGTGGACATGGATGTATATAAAAATGTATCTCACCTTAAGGATCATTATCAAGAGAAGGTGAGATTAGAGAGATATGAGATATGTAGTGAACTAATCATGTGAAAACATGGAGAGTTGATAGAATCTAGGGAACATGTAGTAAAGACGAATAGCTACATTTAGTGCTTAAAAATCTTGGGTTTTAAGATCCCTAATGAGCTGTACAAAAATATCATTCAATCCCCATTACATGAAAACTACTCTAGATTTATTTTTTATTATAATATGATCAATAGGGATAATACACTTTCATAACATCCTACATTTAACTGAAAGGTTGATAAATTCATGTGGAAAGAAAAACACAATTTCATTATGGTGAATAAGAAGAATAGGAGGAATTAAAAGGTGATAAAGACTTGTTATAAGTATAAGTCTAAAAATCATAGTCCCTCCATGAAGAAGAAGATCCATAGGAATAAAAAAGGAATAGGGTGAAATATGTTTTTGTTGTGAAAAAAAGGCCTCATGGAGAGGAATTTCACTCGAACAAAGAAGAAAGGAAAATTTTTAGGGGAATTCATTATTGAGTGTAATCTATCCATATCTACAATTTGGTTATTGAATATTTCCTAGGGTTCTCTCATTTGTTTCTAAAATTACAAACCAAGTATATTTTTAAATATTACCATAGATGAGGTTGATCTACGAGATTCTAATATAGAGAGGATGGAATTTCAATCCATTTGATATTACTATGTCACATTACTGAAATGATTGATTTTTCTTTTAAAGAACTTTTTCATGTGACTAGTGTTACCGTGAACATTATTTTCATTTATTATTTAGATATGGATGGATTGTTTCTATATCTGTAAATAAATTATGATACATTTATAAATATGGAATATTTTATGGTATAAAATAGTTTAATAATGGTATATTCATAATAAATGATAAAAACCAAATACTGTGAACATGTAACAAAATAAATATGAGTGACTCATATAGAACCCATCTATGTAATCACCACCTTTTTCACATAAAAATTTATTTTTTGAAAAATCACTATCAATATGTATACTTATACTCTTTTGAGATTAATCCACTTGAAATATTTCACACCTTTCTATAAGGTAAGTTAACCAAACCACCATTCATTGGTCAAGGTTAAAGGGAAAGAACTCTATTATAATTGGTATATACAAATGTTTTTAGACCATTTAAAGTAGAATCAAGATATAGATAATCATACTTTATTACTTTTACCAATGAATTGAGATGGTATGTTTATATCTACTTGCTAAAGTATATGTCTGAATACTTTGAAAATTTCAAGGATTTCAAGAATGAGGTTGATAATCATCTTCATAAGAAGATAAAAAAATATTGATCCGATTGAGGGGGTGAATATCTTAAAAAATACTTTTTCAATTTTTTATAGGATAATGAAATTATATCTCAACTCACTACACCTTATAAACCATAGTATAATGATATTAGTAATAGGAGAAACCATAGGCTCTCGGGAGATCTTCTCTCGAGAACACCCTAAGGTTTTGGGGCTGCGGTGGCGTGGCCTAGGGGTATGGCCAGGTCAGCTGGTATGGTGTGGGCCGTTGGGGTGAGGACTCTTGACTGGCTATTAGTGGGGGCAATACTTCATCGTATGGTGTCTGACTTGATTTTCTTCATTGCAACTCATCGATTTCAGATACGGCTTCATCATATTTAGTTGTGGCCTGTCAGAGATTCGGCGTGGATTCGTTAGCTTTTTCGACATCTTGCAATGGTCTATCAGCTACATTGAGAGGATCTATTAGCTACAGTTACAAAATGTCGCTTTTGCAGCATCTTCATCTGGTTCTAGTGGGATTCGCTGGCTTCAGATGTGGCTTTCCGGCTTCAGATGCATTATCGTGTGACTTCGTCAGGATCATCGATAACTTGCGAGGATATGTTGGCTTCAGTTATAGCCTATCTCGCGTGTGGTGTCATCATCTAGTTTATGTGGGAATAGGTGTCTCTTTTGTCTTCAGTGGTGGTGTTGGTTTTCCTAACCCTACATCATGTTGGTTCCCTCCCCCAATTTCATTTCTTCCCTTCCCTGTTATGTGTTGATGCTTCTAGTGGATTTTGGAGGTGGTTCCTTAACACTGTCTGGTGGTTCCGATCACCTATCTCTTCCCTGGACTCTCTATTATTTAGTTGCTTTCCCAGTCAGATCTTCTACAGTTGTTTCATTGAGTTTTTGGGAGGTATGGATGGGTGGTCATCAGTGTCCCAATGCATCCTGAGTTTCATAGCTCTGATTCAATTTCCATGGTTCTCCATTTTTTCATGATGATGGATTTTTTCTGTGAATGGTTGACTATTTTGATATTATTTGGATGTGATGTGGCTGGTTTGGATTGATTTTGGTGGTGGTAATTGGCATATGGGGGTTGTGGAGTTGAGCTCCTTCAAGGAATTTGTTGGCCGCCTGTTTCTCTGCTCTTACTCCAAGACTCGGCCACTCTCTTCAAGGTGAATCTGAGTGGTGGTCTTCATGGTATTATGGGATGTGAGGGTGTGTGATTGGTGTCTCTTTTCGGTGGTTTCCCCTCTATCACATTTCAGAGGCTAATGATGTCACGGATATTCTATTATTTTTTGTATGGTTTGTTCCTGAATGTGGGAAGTTCGTGCATCCAGACACGACCACATGGAACAGGCCCCAGAGTAGGATCCAAAGCAACCGGTTTATCTTTGTAGAGATTTACAGATTTGGTTGTGTAATAGGGTATGATTTCAGCCATCATATTGGGTCTGTTATTTGACACATGACACATTATAGCCGAATATCCTGTAATGGTGGAGAGCTTCATCATGATCAAATGCTAGGGAGGGGCAGCTCCTCTATATTGTCAGTTTGGTTTTACTCTTTTTTTTATTTTGGGTGTGATTTGTCTTAAGTTCATGAAGTCTATTTTGGTTACCCCTTCTTCCCTTAAAAGGTGGAATTATCAAAATAATAAAAAATTTGAAGGCCTTCGGTCCGTTGCATGGAAAGGAGAAACTGTAACTTCTTAGACATGGTATGGTCAAAGATGAGTCACATAATACTTACCTTAACCTTATGGGGATATGTATAACAGAAAAATTAATACGTAATAAACTAGATACTATCTAATGTGGAAAACATTATTCCCATGTAGTTATAGAGTGGAAAAAACATATTTTTTCAAATGTTAGAGCTTGTGTTTGTGAGGTGTTTTTTAAGGCTAGTTCAAGAAAAAAAATATGACCCCAAGGCATGAAGTCTATATTTATAGCATAACCAAAAGAAAAAAGGGATAATACCTATACAAATCTTAAAAAAAGATTGAAATTTTTATAGGAATGGAGTAATTATTTAGAGGGAGAACATACTCAAAGATGATTGTGGGAGGGAGATTAAATTCGACAAAGTTTATTCTCAAGATAAAACAGAGTTGGTATATGATCTAATTAATTAGTTCCCCATGGAAAATGTATTTCTTAAATCACATGTACTATGTAGGAGTGATTTAAAGTTAAGAGAACCATATGGCTATGTATTTCTAGTCACTAAGGATGGTAACCCATTAATGGAAGATAATGATGATTGTATATCTTACAAGGAGGTAGTAGAGATCTCAACATCATCAATATGGAATGAATCCATGAATTATGATAAGTATTGCATGCATAAAAACCATGTTCACATTTTGATTGACCCACCAGTGGATTTAAACCCTATTGAGTCTAAATAGGTATTCAAGGGAACAACGAACATCAATGGTAAAGTGAATACCTATAAATCACGACTGTTGGTTAAAAATATTAGACAATGTCAAGGAATTGAATTTAATAAAACCATTATATAGTTTTCATATATATAATCCTAGGAATTTTACATGACATAATAGCATACTAAGAGTATGAAAATTTGAAAATGTATGTCCAAACAGGTTTCTTTATGTGGAACCATATAAAGGATGTGTACATGAAACAACCATAAGGGTTTGTGACTCTAATAAATGAAAAAAGTCTGCAAGTTATAGAGGTCCATTTATGGATTAATGAAATATTCCTAGTCTTGGAACATTTGATTCTATGAATCAAAAAATAGAATTTGGTTTCATTAATAATGAATGTGTTCCATGTGTTTACAATAATTTTAGTGAAAGTATGCTTGTTTTCATATTATTATATGTTGATGACATATTATTAATTGGAAACAATAGTAGATGTTTATAAGAGGATAACAGATGGTTGAGAATGTGATTCTATATGATGTACTTTGGTGAATTATCTTAAATTCATGACATTTGTTCATGTGTGATAAGTCCAAGAGGCTGACCATACTAAGTTGAGGTAAAAAATTTACTATATACTCAAGTGGTTCAATATTGAATAATCCAATAGAGGATTAGTTCTAGAGTCAAATTGTATACATAATTCAAAGAAAATGTGTCATTGGGAACAAGAGGAAATAAAGATAATGAGTAAGATCTCTTACACATTTGAGATAAGATCTATCACATATTTCATCATATGTATGAGTATTTTAGATTCTTATTCTTTTTTCATGGTAAGAAGATATTGATAACATCTAGGTGAGACATATTGTACTATTGTTATGTACATCCTTAAGTATTTGGGATGTGCTATGTATTTGTACATGGTTTATGGGGGATATAAAGAATTAGTCCCCAGGGGTTATACATTTTCAACATTTTAGAATGATCCTAATGATCTGAAGTCATCATCTCAAAATGTATTTTATCTCAATGGATGAGATGTGGCATGGATGTTTCAAAGCACTAAGATTTCGCTGATTCTAAAATAGTTTTTGAGTATATTGATGTTATTTATGCATCCAATAAAGAAGATAAAATTTAAAAATTTGTTCTAGAGCTTGATTTGTAACCTTGAAGTAATGATCCTATCAAATTTTACTACCATAATAATGTATAAATGGATCTCTCAAAATAGATATTATCACAAAAAACTATAAATAAATTACTTGGGATGTTTTATATCAATAAGGATTTTTCTCAAGGAGGTGATGTTTCAGTGAGTAGAGTATCAATGGAGGGAAATGTGGTGCACCCTTAATTTAAGGCTTTATCTTTGTAGAAACATTGGTATCATGTGAGAGCTATTAAAATAAAATATATTGGTTGTTGGATCTCGTATAATTGGGATTCTATTAGATTTGGTTCTTTATAAACTACATTTTTAGTAATTGATTAAATGTTTTCATTATTAACGAATTTTTATTATCACATCATGATTGTTCGTCTGCATAATATCTATATTTGAAAATGTCCTTGGAATATATGTCATGCTGAACTGTCATAGAATTTCTGTTCATTGATGAAAACCTAAAGGTTCCATGAAATTATTCTTCAACCTTATTCTATGGATACATTATATATTCTGATTAGATGAAAAAAGTATAGGCTATCGGGTTTAGGGTTCTCAAAATAAATTGAGACACCTTCTCATGGTGTCAGAACATAGTAGTATCCATGATTTAGGGATATGAGAGCAAATCCAATAATAGGATATTAATATATCATTGTTTCATTGGATTTTACAATCTATAGAAATGTGTATTGATCCTTATGCTTTAATATTTTCATTAATTGATATCATGACTAACATGATTTTATGTATTCATGAAGACCATGATGAAATATGTTCATGGTGAAATAGGATATATTGGGTGTGTCATGATTGATACATCATTAATGGATATAGATATAAATTATTTATCCCATTTTTCTCTTGATGAAATTTAATATATCGGGTCCTTTTATATAAATGGAACCACATAAAAATTTACATGGAAATAGTGTTCGATGGAATATTTCATTTCAAGATATTCAAAGAACGATACATCAAGAATATAGGTTCGAATTCATTCTGACATTATCTTAGTTCTCTATGGACACCATGATGTGTTTTTAATATGAAATCATTGGAAATTAGGTAGTTCTGTATGATTCCATTGATAAAGAGGCCTATATGTCACACAGTAAGTGTATCCACAATCTCAGTTAAATTCCATTTTTTGTATTTAGCAAGTTATCATGGAAGATATTTATTTGGGTTTGGTTGATCACCGTAATTTAATCACATGTTGTTCAAAATAACAACTGAGCTAAATAATAATAATTATTATTTATTTATTTGTTTTCTAATATTTTATTATTATATTTATCATATAATAATTTCGTAACATTTATTTATTAAATAAATAGTAACTATTCAATGATTGATAAATTTCAATGAGGGAAAGAGGGCCAGATTTGATGGTATTGTTGGAAATAATATAAATGATATTGAATTTTATATTCTTAAAAGGTATTCCTCATTTCAAGTGAATAATAATAATAATTTTATTATTTTAAATAGGGTCAATTAAGAATCATAAAAATGGAAAGGGTTTAGTATAAAATTTTCCAATCCTAAACCTTCAAGAATAATTATCTTATTATATCATATTCCAAAAACACAATTGGTGTGAAAAATGGATAGAGTGAGACACTACCAATCCTAAGATATATATGAATATATCTATATTTCTCGTATAACCTACTCTCTCAAATAAATAAGATAAAATGAAGATAATTCCTCTCTTCATAAGAATTTGGTAGTGATCAACTACAAACAATGCAAGTAATTAGGATTGTCTGATCAATCACCCGAAAATACTACGACATAATTCAAATACTTTTGGTTCCATGTGGATCAACCCTACATGGATTATTCACTTTGATACTTTAGAAAAATTATTGTATTAAAAATCATGTTAACAATATCATAAAAAATGCGTAATTACATGTTATGGTAATTCTATATTATCTCATAAATTAATTATAACTTACATGTTAAGATCCTTCACATCAAGTTATAACATTTTATTCAAGTAAATTTATCAATTGTTTTCTTGTAAACGACATTTTGATCTCAATAATAAATGATTATACATGATCTATGACTAAAATTGAGAAGGTAATTACATCAAAGGACATATTTTCTACACACAGAAAGTACACATAGCCCTAGAGAGGAATTAGATAAGGTGATTAGCTCTATTAAGGGAATAAAAGAGGATATTATAACCATTAAGGTCATAATTAATATGTTACCAACATTATTTTCACTAGTGTAGGGATGGACGAATGGTATTTATTCATCCGTGAAAGTGACTAGGTGAAAAGATAGTTTTTCACCATAGTTCACCTTATTAGAGGGCTCAGTAAAATCTCACCCTTTTAGGGGGACATGGGTGACAGATCTACTCTAAAGGTTCCAAGGTGACATAAGGTTTTTCCATATAAGAGATATGGATGAATTATCTCCCTATTATAGATACTTATGTGAATTATTGACATGAAAGGTGCTTAGGTGAACTAATGGTTCACCCTAGTATAGGGACATGTAGAGGATCACCATAGAATATGTCATTGTGTTAAGGATTTCCCTAGTGAATTTATATCAATAAATAGTCACTAAATGAAGGGGCCTTGGGCGAAATATCATCCTATTTTGGGGTCACCCAAGTGATTGTATAAGGTAATCTCTTTGGTGGTGGCTTGCTTTGGTATCAGCTTTACCAAGCGAGTTACTCGATCTGGTCGACTGGGTGTCATATTGTGTTGGTGGTGAATAACTAAGGTGGTGGATTAACAAGTTATAGACTAACCCAGGTGATTCCTTACTAAGGTGGTGACTCACTAATGTGATGAGATCTCACAGAAGTGGCCTCTCACCCATGTGGTGGCTCAGAAAGGTGGAATTAGGCCAAGGTGGAAGTTCGCCAAGGTGAAGGCTCACAATGTATTCAACTCAATAAGGTAATGACTCACCTAGATAGGCACTATATAATAAATATGGTGATGAGAGCTCCAACCTCTCTCTATTGTTCATCCGAATAAGTTATTGTTCTGAAAATAGGACATAAGGGGTCTATTTATATACCTAAGAAAGGACTTGGGTGAGTATAAGCTTCCTGGTAGAGGTATCACATGCCAGGTGACCTATTCAAGGTGTCTTGCGAAACCATAGGATGCATGTGTGAGGTAGAATGAGTGACCAGCTAAGACCTAGGTGAAGAGACCTGGGTGAAGGGGACTAAAAGTTCTTCCCAACATTGATTGTCCATATCATTTGATAATTAAGTTCATTTGGGATTTGTGAGGAGTCAAATACAATCTTATAAAGTGAACTATCTGATGGGATATTATATATAGACCATAGTTTGATTTTTTTATAAATCCAAAATGTTCGTAGAAGGATAATAAAAAAGATTTTTAATTTTTCATACAATTTTTGTTATTATTTGGTGAAAGTTATATCCTTCTCCCAATGGGAGGTTCCCATAACCACATCACGAAACATGGATTTTTTTAGGATTACGTATCCCTCACTGTGTAAGGATCACTTCATGAATAATGTGTAAAATTTCATGGAATTATTTTTCTGATTCCAAGAGATCATAATTGTATTTTATTTTTCTTCATTATTTATTTTTATATGTATTTGTCCCCATGGGTGATTGGTTTTTTATGCTAGTATGACCATTTATGCCTATAAAACAACATTTCATATAGTTATTACATATTTATTCTTATGTATTAAATAATGTGTTGTATGTGTATGTGATATAGATATTTCTTTTATTATTTTTGCACTGATATAGGTGGTATATACTTTATACGGTACTACCTGAAACCTTAACTCGAAAGCCTCTGATGTACGAGGAGGAGTGCCTAAGGTATACGACCACCTATTCAGGCACATATTTTTGGTATGGGGTAGTGATATTCTACAATGTAGTATCAATGTAGTTTCTTTTTTATTATTTGGGATAATTAATTCAATAGATATATTAATGTGTTGGTTCTTGTGAGGGATGGGCTGGAGCATTATAATCACCAGTTTTACTACAAAAACTAGGTTACCATGGGTTGGATCGTAATTCTTGGTTTGTGATATTATAGTTATATGCTTTTAATTAATTAATTCTCATAGTATTGTTTATACTTATGATTTATATTTTATTTTGAATCCTAGGCTATGTATGAAAGATGTTTCTACATTATAAATTCACAACACATAGGTATATACATGACATATAGGCTTATTGTTTTTTAATTTAGGTCAATGATGACTAAAATCATAGTTGTTTTAAGCGTTAGAAACTACTATTATAACGTTTTACTATAAATTTATTTGGTTTAATTATTGATATATAGACAGACATGTATGTACATTTCTTTCTGATAACATTTCATATGGATTCTACAGAGAGATGATCAATGTTGATGATGGTGATGGTGTCTCTCATGTGTGATACCTATTGTGAACATAGCGAGTTAGTGTAGGTAAATGATGAAATAGTGATGAATCCACTAAGGGTGATTGGGAAATAGATTCAACTATTTAAAGAATAAATAAAAAATCTATATGGTGTTTTACCATATATCCTGGAATGATATTATTATTAATCGAACCATGGGTCTATGATTCACTTGATATAGGGCATCTTAGGTCATGGACTTTATGATTATTCTTATAGATGAGACATGATATTTCGGAGAGGGTTTTTATGTATAGATAGAAAGAGGGGATAAAGGACCTTGGATTAGGTTGTGGTTCTAGTAGATGATATCTGTTGTATATATGTGATACTCTTTTAATGGGTAGTTCAGAACATTAGATGTGATGAAATGATTGACATGAATGTATCATGTATTTCCCATGAGTTTTGACCTAAATATGTAACCAAGTTTACGGGATATGAAGGATACCCTAGTGACCCTTGTTATATGACTCTAGTTTTAGTGAGTTAGTACTTATTGGAATTATAAGGAACAGACCTTAAACATTACATAATATAGGGACTTTAAACTAGAATTCATTTTCTTACATTTTCAAAGATCTTATAGGATTGGTGTTTTAGATATTTAGGTCATATATCTTATATAAAACCCCATATATTACATAGGGGGAACTTATATTTAGTATCAATATTTCCCACAAAACATAAAATTTAAGATATAAATTGTTATCTTTTAGTGAAAAAACATTACAATTTTTATCTTGAACTCATCCATTTCCCTACTCATCCTTTCGCACTGTGATATTTTTTTTTCTAAATGTTGTATTAGGCCAAAATATATGCAAGGGTCATAAAAATAATCAAGTAATCTGTTAGTCCACGAATACTAAAAATTTAACTTTTCCAAAATGAATGTTTTATGAAAAATAAACATTTTATTACCCAATAATTAACCTTCTCTACCCAATGATTTTCATAATACATTTCATAAGGAATATTATAGGAAAAATAAAACAAATAATGGTTTCTTTTAAATCATGAAAACTCATGATATTTTTTCCACAAAGTTATATTTTCTATCTTTATGAATTATAATATATCTTCTTTTTCCTTGTGAAATAAAAATATTTCCATAAAAACACATATAAAGAATAGATAAATCATGTAGGTAACCTGAGGAATAATTTTCATATCATTCATAATTACACATAGAATAACCATTATGGATATAATTGTAGTAACAATTTTAGTTACACTTGAGATATCCATCATAGTTATACATATAATAACCATTATATTATTATTCTATAATCTCTTAGGAGAAACATAACCAGTTAACTCCATCCATTTACCTAATGCATTGTAGAGCTATAATGGGCTTACCCACACATAATTTATAAAAAACCACCAATCCTCCTAAAATATTCCCAAGAACCATAACATAAATAAAATACATAGAGATTAAATTTCATTATAAAACAAAAGTGAAATAAAGGATTTTTTTTCTTTGAAAAATATAAATACTATTAAATAATAGTAAAAATATTTGAGTAAAATAACTTTTCCATTTGAAATCACCTATTTCTAAAAAAACTACACACCTATAAAGGGGAAAAACATTCTTTTAAAATAAAAAAGTAAACTTGTAATGGAATATTTAAATAAAAATTTACTGTTGAAAGTGGGGAAACATATTCATCCCATATAAGTTAAAAAAATCCTTCTATATTTTATTCTTAAAATTAACAAAGTACAACATTCGGAATTTCAAAACAATATCACCCTAGAACTAATATGTAAAACGCAAAACATGGGTACAAATGAATTTGAAAAATCATGTTAGAAAATTAAAAACCTTCTTTAAATCAATTTTATAAAACAATTATATATATGTGGAATAAAAATAAGGTTTAAGTTAATCTTTAATGAATATTTTTAAAAGAAATTATCCTACCTAATGTATGAATCATCATGTAAGTTCTTTATCTTCATGAGAAAAATAATCAGGTAAATTTTTATTTTATTAACAAATTAACAAATTTTTATTATTAAATTTATTTTATCTCATACATTCAAATATTTACTTACTTAATCAATTAAAATCACATCTGATGTTTTGATGATATTCAGTTCATAATAAGTAAAAATAACATAGGTCTGTTGACTATTGTAAAAATTATCATTAGTCCATAATTACCAGCACAAAATCATGATATACTTATTGTAACACCCCAACATTCCATAGTACATTATCCCTTTAAGGTAATTCAATAGATGGTGTTACACGCAACAACGAGTTCGAGCGTATCACGACTTACCAAACTAGCCGTTCAAAAATAGGTTATGAATATTATTAACTGAATTTTTAATTTTATATACTCCATATAATTTTAGAATCCATATTATGTGTTTCATTGAAATAATATAAGAAACAATTCAGTTTTTTCAGATAAAATAAGTATTTTTTAAAAAATGCAATTTTACCGCCTTTTAATGGAGAACCCATTTTAAATCCAATATTTTACACTTTTATATATTCAATTTTAAAAAATAAAATTATTCATTAGAATATATGAATAAAAATTAAGTTTGGATAAATTTTTGGTATTATTCTGATAACTTTCATATTTTGATAAATACTGAAAAATAGAAAATTTTAATTTAAAACAACTTTTTTAATAAAAATAATATATATTGTTAAATTATAAATATTAATGGTTTTTAATTAGAACTTGATTTTATTTTTATCATTTAATCCAATGTTGGTCAATGGAAGTAATTTTACATTTAAATTAGACATAAACACATATCATTTTTTTGATAGTTTTTACTTCTCAAAAACCTACTTTCTGGTTTTAGAAACATGAATTAATTTTAAATTAATTAATGAAAATTCTATGTTTTAAATTTTTTAAAATAGACTTAATATTTAAATTCGGAATATCAAAATTATTTTAGGGCAAGTTTTTGGTATTTCTCTGAAAACATTCATTTTTTGATAAATAGCGAAAAACACTACGTTATTATTTAAAACAGACATTTATTTAAATAATTATTTTTTTAAATTCATTTTAAAGTCAAAATTTATACATAATATCTATATTATTCCAATTTAATTAATTGAAGTCATTTTATAACAATATTAGATATATAAAATGTTATTGAACATTTTACCGTCTTTTACCAAACATCTCAGCTTATTTACAAATTCGCATAAAACAAAATTTTACAGCTTATGTGAATGGAATTTAAAATATCATAGATACATGGTTGACATCACTAAGTATAATGTGGATCAATAGGATGAAAGTTTTTTTTTGGTGAATTGTAGCTTTTGAATTTTATTTACGACGGTTAAAAGTAAATAAGGAAGTTAAAGGTAAAAAAATATTAATATTACCCCAAAACATGTCCTAAATATATTTAATAATTGTATTTAAACCAAAATAAACCTTATTATAAATATAATAACCTTTGGATCCATTTGGGTAATATTAGGTCATTTATTATATTTTAATTAAACTAGAGTTAAAAGTGTTAAATTCAAAGTTTACTAACTAAACCATTTTTAATATTGGGTTAAACGGATGATAAATTACGCTATAAATATTAATTAGAACTATGAAATGATTTCCTACATAATGTTATTTTATTTATAATTTTTAGACATTAAATAATTAAATTTATTTATGACACAATGATGAAGCAGTAATTGCCTTATTAATGAAAGATTAAAACAGTTGATATTATAAATAACAGAATAAATTAAAATTCAGAATTTTGGTGCCATAAAAGAATTTTATAGGTGAATATAACATGTTATGGTTTATTTAATGTATTGGGTTTGAATTAATCAAAAATTAATGAATTTACAAAAAACCAAATACTAAATAGTGTCAAAATTGACATGAATGAGTTTTTAAAACAAATACTATATTATTAAATTTTATAATATTCCTAAATAACTAAGGATAGAAAAAAGGACTTATATATTGATATATATGTCATTATTGAACTACTTGAGGTTATCCTGTCATTTTATATTATGTTTATTGACCATGTATAATAATAATAAAAGAAGACATGGTAAATGTTAAACTATTTAACTAAATTTTAATTCTAAATGATAAGGTTAATATGGTGACCTAAACCTGTCTAAAACCAATTGGTTGAGAGTATGTTGAACCATAGGTACCTTATCATCAAAATAAATCTATTTGGATCCATTATATACCGAAAATGATTTTATAATAAAATAATATTTCAAGTTTTTTCTAAAGTGACTATCACCTCTCTTATAAAAGGGTATTTCCCCTTCTCTTAATTTCGGACCTCAAAATCCATTTGGATCAGCAAACCCCTACTAAAATCTCCTTCAAAAAAACCCTAACATCATTCTATATGACTTAATTTGATCATAAATCTAGACTAAAGTGTCATTTTGATCAAATTAAAAGGAAGAACTCGAAGAATATGTAATTATTTCATCACCTCTTTCAAAGTTCTTTTCTTCTTCCACTTCCTTTTTCTTTGTTGTTTCCGTACCAAAATAATAACACCATTAACTTATACATAATGTAATGTTATTATAAATTTGGTACAATTATATTAATTATTCTATCCATCCTATGAAAGAAAAATTTACCATACGTGCGTATGTACGGCTTGACGTCTCCATATCGTGGTGTAGTTTGTTATTCAACACTTTATTATTTGGATGGGTATAATAATGAGTATAATTGATGTAAATCATAAATATAAAATTTTAGTGATTATTTATATATAATATACCAACCAATTATATACTATTTCACCACCAATATAATGATATCATCGCTCGTGCATACATACAGTTTACCGTCTCCATGACAAGATTAGATCCATTTTCAAGTTCACCATTCAATGATGATTATAAATATATATATTATTAATATGTATGTAATATATGACATAATAATTATACTAGGAATATATATATATATTAATTAACATATATAATTTTAACTTTCTTCTGTTCAATATGATATGAAAACGGAAACGGTGTTTATGCGTACATATGGCCTATCGTCTCCATAAACGGTGTTTTCCATTTCATATATCAATATATTATACATACTTATATTCTGAATATAAATAATACATAAATAATTTTTTATATTCTATAATCAATTAAATCCTAATATAAGTTATACAGTCAAGAATAACAAATTGAAACATGTATGATAAAGAAAGTGATTGTTACCCAAAACGCTATTTTAACATAGAAATTATTAGTAAATGGGTAGTATAAAACCAGAAATGAATCATGTATGATATCATAAATAGGAATATGGTCTTGTTATAATTTAATAGTATACTATTTTCATTATACAAGAGGTTAAACGTACCCTCAACCAAAATAAATTACAAGGTAAGGTTTAATTACTCAATTTCATTATTATTCGAGATTATTTATGTGTAAGTATTTACTGGAAAAATTTTATCATTAATGTCCATGTTTCATAATTTTTTTCAAAATGAATAATTTAAGGTTTTTTGACGGGAATATTTAGCAATAAAATAATTTTATATGTTTTATTGACTTATTTTTCTAAATATTTTTAATTAATGTCAATGTTTTAAAAAATGATTTCAAGTATTTATTTATATGGACATCATTGTTTTAAAATGTTAATTCCTTTAAAAAGTTTCAATGTGGTATGGGAAACTTTGATTCAAAAATATATTTTAAATGAATTCATTTTTTGAATGGGTTACTTTTAAATTGTTTCACAAAAAAGGGATATTTCTCTCAAAGCGTTTTATTGATCATTTTCAATTATGTCAATATTATTTACTGGACGTTATTTTTTATTGAGGTAGATTTACTATAATAAAATATTCCATATTATATTTAATGAGTTATGATATGTTTGACTGTGGATGTGCTATTTTTATACCATTCATGGTTTACGGTTAAAGTATTGACATTTCGTATGCTAGTTTTAATATGAATGTTTATGTTATGTTTCAACATTTTCATATTAGGAATGCATTGGACATAGTAAGTGATGGGTGGAGCATGCTATAGCTTCTCGATGCATCAGTAGGTCTCATGATACAATATATTGTCTTGGCATAAGGCCTTGACTAAATTTTTATTTAGTCTTGGCATGAGGCCTTGACTATGTGGTTATGATGTCCGGTATTATGCATTCCCTCATTATGAAAATAGTTATTACATGTGATTATTGGACTAGTAGAATATCTATGTGCATGTTTATAAGGTAGCGTTTGATTTATTTTTTCCATATTTTGTTAAAGTTTATGTTTAAAAGGATGTTTTCTTTATTACAAATCTCTCCTTAAAAGTTTACAGTTTATGCAAAATTATTTACCCTTACTGAGCATCTAAGCTCAACCCTTTCTTATGTTTTATTTCCCTATGATTCCAAGAAGTGTATTATGGTTAATATGTAGGGCTTTTCTATGGGAATAATGTTGTTCTCAAAATATTATTTATGTTGGGTTTTATACTAGAAAGTGTAATGTATCATTCATGTATGTAATATAATTTCTGAGACTGCTAAACTGATCGGTCCTTTAGGACATGATTCTTTGTAATCATACTAATGTATTAAAATAATGCACTGGCTCCAGGTAACTGGGGTCGGGGCGTTACAGTTGGTATCATGGGAAGTTTAAAAAAACCTTGTAAATATATTTAAATAAACTCTAATTAGGAAACATTATCCTAAGATAGACTTTGAGGATTAGTATAGAAAAAAATCCAATAGTTTAGGTAATATAGATATTTTGTGAGTTTTCCAAGAAATACATCCCTATCTAGATACGAGAAGGTAGAGTCGAATCTGGTATAGATTTATCTAGAGGTAAAACCCTAAAGCACTTCTTTGAGCAAGACTTGAACGATAACTATTTCATGACAACGGTCCTTCCAGTACTCTTGGTTACGACACTCCTGGGGGATATGCTTAGGATAATTCACATTTTCATGATAAACAATTATGAAGGATATATTAGTAAATATGTCATAAATGATAAAAACTTATTATTATGAGACTAGATGGGTGAAAATATTCAATTAATGTTGATATTTTTTCTAGTTTTTTTAATTATACATTATTAAATGATCTAACCTAGTGTATTTATTCATTTAGAAATGGTGCCCAATAGAAGTAATGAGAACTCGAGCAATACACATGATCCAAAGAGTTAGAAGGGTCATATCTTTCATGGTATTAAGCCAACATTTAGAAGGGAAATAGTATCCCACATATTCTCAACATATAAAGAAAAATTATCGTTTGTTAATAAGATAAGTAAAAAATTATCTGAGTCGTATGGCTTTGAAGGGAAGCCACAGAAGGAGAGGATGGTAGTAAAAAAGCTGGATAAAGGGAAGTAGGGAAAGAAGGACTTTCCCATATGTGATAAATGTGGAAAGAATAACCCTATGAAGTTCTTGAAAGTAATGGTAGTTTGAAATAAGTGTCTAAAAAAGGAGACCAAGATTGTGATTGCAAGGGTAAGAAAAATATTTCAAATGTACAATGCTTCATCTGCAATGAGTTGGGACACTACGCAAATCAATGGCCCAATCATCAGAGTACACCCCAAATGATGCAATTGGATAATAATAAAGTTATGATACTACCGTAGATAAAGAGTAATGATTAGTGTTCATAATTTTATATTCAATAATTATGTCATTTGTGTACAAGTTGTAAGACTTATAAAGTATATAAGGATTGTATTTTAGTACATTTTCATTAATAATTTGCGATTTTATGGTACCAAGTAATGTGACATAGTTTCAAGTTACATTGTTTGGAAAATATATGGCTGGGGGAAATATATCCTTTAATATGTTTCTGAAACTATGATAATGAGTTTAGAATAATATATAATTGAGTTGGATAAAGTATATTTGATATTATTGACTACCTTGGACCTAAATAATTATTTGTTTATTTCATCATTGTTGGAGTTTAAAACATTTTTTGGATTTATGGAGTATATCTTGTATTATATAAGAAATAAGGGAGAATTAATGTAATCAATATGTTTTTATGGTAATTCAAGGTGTTACCATGTTTTAAGAGAATACATGATGAAGGTACTCACATGTTATTATGTTGAAAAAATAGATCTCCATTATGTTATGTTGAGCTTCCTTATAAATTTTCGGACTATGAGTATGAACACAATTGTTTTGGTTAATACTAAAGATTGGAATGTATTAAGATGGACATTGGATACTATGGTTTAAGGTTAAATCATTTCTTAAGATTAGTTTTAAATTTTTTATTAAAATGATAACTTGAAGGTCAGGCGACAACTCATCGAATCCAGCAAGGCCGCGAGACTTGAACCCAAAACCGATGGGCGACAAGGGTGCATCAACTACTACTGGCCTATGTGATGTCCTGGTTTGTATAATGTAGTTTTTTTATATGATCTGATAGATGGATTATAAATTCATTTTTTAAAGCCTATATTATTAGGATAAATAGAAAATTATTGAGTTCTATTATCTTTTGGAGTGACAGTGGAGTTTGGGTTATAAATTAGTTAAAGGATGGAACACTACTTATCAAGTATTTTTTTATGAAGAAATTAATTATTAAACATTAGAGAAAGAATAAAAACCCAAAAAATGTGTTATCCTAATACCTTATTTTTTATGAACAGATGATATTTTAATTCATCATATTTTTATGGCTTTGTGGCCATCAATTTTATATTTATTGTTCAATTGTTTGTGATTGATGAGCTCAATCACTCCCTATAAATATTTATATTTTCCCTATAATTATGTGACTATAATTTCCACCAATTTTCTCTTATTAAAATCCCTAATTTGGTGGTGACTTTTTCATTTCCCGTTCCCTCTTATTAAGACCAAATTTTGTTATCCCAATTTCCTATGTGGGTTTTTCACAAAGGTATTTTCTATTTTAAGACATTTATTTTCAAAGAAAATTTGAAGTTGTGGGGAAGAAATTTATTGGAGTGGAGAATGTAACACCCTATGATTTCATAGTATGTTACCTCTGTAAAGTGATTCAATAGCTTGCGCTACACACAACACTGAGTTCGAGCGCACCATGACTTACCAAACATTCCATTCAAAAAGTGGTTATGAATATTATTAACTGAATTTGGAATTTTATATACTCTATATTATTATAGAATCCATATTATGTGTTTCTTAGACAAAATATAAGAACCAATACATTTTTCTACAGATAAAATAATTATTTTTCAAAAAATGAAATTTTACAGCCTTTATTGGAGAACCCTTTTTAAATCCAATATTTGAAACTTTTATATATTCAATTTTACAAAGTAAACTTTTTATTTAGAACAGGGACATAAAAAATTTAGTTTGGATAATTGTTTGGTGTTTTTCTTATAACATTCATATTTTGATGAATACTGAAAAATACTAAATTTTAATTAAAAACAACTTTTTTAATAAAAATAGTTTATATTGTTAAATTATAAATTTTAATGTGTTTGAAGTATAATTAGATTATATTTTTATCATTTAATCCAATGTTGTTCAATGGAAGTAATTTTACATTTAAATTATACATAAACACATATCAATATTTTGATAGTTTTTACTTCTCAGAAACTCAATTTCTAGTTTTGACAATGGGAATTAATTTTCAATAAATTAATGAAACTTCTATGTTTTGAATTTTTCAAAATAGATATCATGTTTTCATTTAGAATATCAATATTATATAACGGTTAATTTTTGGTATTTTTCTAAAAACATTCAATTTTTGATGAATATTGAAAATCATTGTGTTATTCTTTAAAATCATCTTTTTTTAAAATAATAATTATTTTTATTTAAATTTATTTTAAAGTCAAAATAGACACATAATAACTAAATTAGTACAATTTATTTCATTGAAGTTGTTTTATAATAACATTAGATATATAAAATTGTATTGAACTTTGTACCGTCTTTTACCCATCTTCTAGGAATATTTACAAATTCGCATAAAATGTAATTTTACCGCTTCTATAAATTGAATTTCAAAAATCCAAGAGACACGGTTGACATCATAAAGTTAAATTTGTTTCAATAGTATGAAAATAATTTTTGGTGAATAATAATAATTGTTGAATTTTATTTACCACGGTAAAAAGTAAATAAGGAAATTAAAGGTAAAAACAATATTAATATTACCCCAATACAGGTCCTAATTCTATTGGATAAGTGTATTTAGACCAAAATAATCCTTAGGGAAAAAATAATATCTTTTCGATCGATTTGGGTTAGATTATTACATTTATTATATTTTATTTAAAGAATAGTTAAAAGTGTTAATTTCAATGTTTAATAAAAAACCATTGTTAAAATAGGGATACCCACAAGATAAATTCTAATATAAATATAAATTATAAATATAAATATATTTCCTACATAATTGTATTTTATTTATAAATTTTAGACATTATATAATTAATTTTATTTATGACACAATGATGAAGCAGTAATTACCTTATTAATGAACGATTAAAATAATTGATATTATAAATATCAAATTAAATTTAAATTGAGACCTTTGATCTGATCCAGGAATTTTATATGTGAATATGAAATTTTGGGGTTGATTTAATTTGTTTTTTTCAAAGTAATCAACTTGTTATTACTTTCACAAAAACCAAATACTAAATAGAGTCAAAATTGACAAAAATGAGTTTTAAAAACAAATACTATATTAGTAAATGATATAATATTCATAAAAATCTGAAATTAGGAAAAATTAATTATATAATGATATATATGTCATTAATGAACCTATTTACATTCTTTTGGAATTTTATAGTAAGTTTATTAACTATTTATTATAATAATACAAGAAGACATGGTAAAAGTTAAACTATTTAACTAAGAGTTAAATCTAAAAGATAAGGTTAATATAGTGAACTAAACTAGTCTAAAACCAATTGGTTGAGATTATTTCGACACATACCTAACTTATCCTAGAAATAAATCAATTTTGATCCATTATAAACGGAAAATTATTTTATAATAAAATAATATTTCAAGGTTTTCCTAAAGTGACCCTCACATCTCTTATAAAAGGGTATTTCCCCTTCTCTTAATTTCATACCTGCAAAGCCATTTTTCATGGAGAACCCCTACTCAAATCTCATACCATCTACCCTAAATTCATCATAGAGACCATAATTTGATCACAAAGCCCGCCTAATGAGCCTTTTTGTTCAAATCAAAAATAATAACCCAGAGAAGAGGTAATTATTTCATCACCTCTTTCAATGTTATTTTCTTCTTCCACTTCCTCCATCTTTGTTTCTTCCTTAATCAAATAATACATCTACTGCCTTATATATACTGTGATGCTATTATAAATATGGTACAACCATATTAATTATTCATTTTTTCCTATGAATGAAAAATTCACCATACATGCATATGTATGGCTTACCGTCTCCACGTCGTGGTGTAGTCTGTTATTCAACACTTCATTATTTAGATGGGTATAATAATGAGTATAATTAGATTAAAAAATAAATAACTTGTTAATTATTATGTATATATAATATACCATCCAATTACATATGATTTAACCATCAATAAAATGATATCATCGCTCGTGCGTACGTATGACTTACCATCTCTACGACGCGATTAGATTGATTTCCACATTCACCATTCAATGATGATTATAAATATATATATTATTAATATATATGTAATATATGACATGTTAGTGATACTGGAAAAATATAGATATATATATATTTATATGTGGGTGTGTGTGTGTGTGTATTTACATATATATCTCATTCACTTACTTCCATTCAATTCGGTATTAAACCGGAAACGGCGTTTATGCATACGTATGACCTACCGTATCCCTAAACGGTGTTTTCCATTTCATATATCAATCTATTATACATGTGTATATTCTGAATATATATTATACATACATAATGTTTTCTATTCTAGAATCAATTAAATCATGATATAAGTTATACGATCAAGAATAACGAGTTAAAACATGTATGATAAAGAAAGCGATTATTTCGTGAAATGTTATTTTAATATAGAAATTATTATTAAATGGGTATTATTAAGACATAAATGAATCATTAATGATATCATAAATATGAATATGGTTCTGTTATAATTTAATAACATACTATGGTCATTATATAAGAGGTTAAACATACCCTCAACCAAAAAAAGTACAAGGTAAGGGTTAATACCTCAATCTCATTATCATCCGAGATTGTTTATGTGTATGGATTTACTGGGAATGTTTTATCATCCGTGTACATGTTTCATAAAAATGTTTCAAAATCAATATTTTAAGGTTTTGTGGAAGGTATTATTTCGTAATATCAGCATTTTAAATTTTTTAATGATTTATTTTTCTAAATCTTTTTAATTAATGTCCATGATTTAAAAATGGTTTTAAGGATTTATTTATATTGACATGATTGTTTTCAAATATCAATTACTGTAAAAAGATTCAAAGTGTTATGGAACACTTTGATTCAAAAATCTATTTTAAATTACTTCCTTTTTAAATGTGTTACTTTTAATTGATTTCACAAAAAATGGATATTTATCTCCAAGATTTTTATTGATCATTTTCAACTATGTCAACATCCTTTACTAAATATTATTATTTATTGAGGTTTATTTTTTACAATAAAATCTTCCATATTTTATTAAATGAGTTATGATATGTTTGACTGTGGATGTGATATTTTTATACCATTCATGGTTTATGGTTAAAGTATTGACATTTCATATACTATTTTTAATATGAATGTTTATGTTATGTTCCAACATTTTCATATGAGGAATGCATTGGAATTAGTAAGTGACAGGTGGTGCCCTCTATAGCTCCTCGATGCATCTATAGGTCTCATGAGACAAACTAGTGTCTAGGAACATTGCCTTTAAAAAAAATTATCTATAGTCTTGGCACGAGGCCCTGACTATGTGGTTATGATGTCCGACATTATGTATTCCCTCGTTATGAAATTAGCCATTACATGTTATTATTAGAATTGTAGAATATACATGTTCATGTTTATATGGTAATGTTTGATTTATGTTTTCCATATTATATTCATGTATATGTTTAAAAGGGTGTTGTTTTTATTACACATCTTGCCTTAAAAGTTTATAGTTTCCGCTAAATTATTCACCCTTACAGAGCATCTGACCTCACCCCTTTCTTATGTTTTATTTTCCCAGGATTCCAATAAATGTATTATGATTAATATGTAGGGTTATGCTAATGGAATAATGGAATTATAAAAGGATTATTTATGCTGTTTTTATATTATAAAGTGTAATGTAACATTTATGTATATAATCTATTTTTTGAGACTCCAAAACTGATTGGTCCTTTAGGAATTGATTTCTTGTAATCATGCCAATGTACTAAAATAATGCACCGGATCTGGGTAACTGGGGTCAGGGTATTAAACTTATCATTTTTATATTTAACTATAATTTTGAAACCAATCATGATTGATAGTTATGAAAAATCAACTATGTTATAATCATAAAGATGGTACGACATACAGATGAATGGGTAACATTTTCATTTTTCAATAATGATTATTGAAATATTGTATGTATTGTTTTAACATTACATAATATAATCATTATAGAGACCCGGAGCCTAATGTACATGTACATTACATTAATTTTGTGGAATACTTAGTACATTACAAAAACACACACACAAGGACCGTAATAGTTTAGTGTCTTTGGAAACTCGGAATATAATCTTCTAATCGTGGTGAAAGATCTTCAACATCTCCCATAAAGATCTTCCTTTTTTTTAACCTAAAACCTTTCTTTATATCCTAGGGAAAAGAAAACATAAAAGGGTGAGCTCAAATGCTCAGTAAGGGTAAACAAAAGAAATATCAATCACATCATATTCATAAGAACATAACATTTTGGAAATCTTAACCTGCAAAAGAGAGCATAATTTCATAACATGGGATAAATCATGGCAGTGAAATGTAATCACAATAATCATAACTTAAAACATGAAACTTTGTGGCATTCACACATAATCATAGAGAATCATTTCTTGTTATTCGAGACTCATTGGCATGACTATCTTAGTGGACAAAGTCCCTTTCTGAATCGAGTAACCCTCGTTTCAGTCCTGTTTCACTGAACCGGTATAACCTACCATTCCAGCCATGTCTATCTCATGAGATATAAAATCTTTACCCAATGCATTGGAGAGAGATATAGGTCCCACCCATCTTATAATGAATCCTTTCTTATGTGTTCCACATAATCATAAATCATACATCATCGCATAACACATGTAACAAAAATGGGATTCTTGAAACATCATGACATCATAAAAAAAATCATATAATGTAAATGACTTCATAAAAATAATTTCCTCAAAACATAATCAAATCAATGTAATAATAGGGATAAAAACAGAAACCTATATTATCTTAGATGGAAAATAATTTTGATAAAACATTTGAACTCCATTCTTGAGGAAAATATCCTTTCTACTTCAAAAACACTTTTCTTTTTTTAACATGTCATACAATTATAAACTAAAAGAAGTTGATTAAAAATAAAATTGAAAACTTATAAAGGAATATTCTTGGAAATAATGTTTTAAAAACCCATTCTTTCCGTATAAGTTAAAAAAACATTCTTCGTACTTTTGTCGGAAAAGTCAAAAAGTACCTCGTACGAAAAACGACAAAAGATTCATTTCATATCTTTTACTAAAAACTCTACGAAGGGTAAAATTGGATATAAACTATTGTAGAAGGATGGAAATAATATTACATATTGAGGGAACATGGATGTGGATGATAAAATACACCCCAGTAATTACCAAAGTAAAAACAATCTCGGATAAAAGTGAGATTGTGATATTTCCCTTACCTTAGGTCTGATTTGCTTCGTAAGTGTCCGAACCTCCTGTATAATTATTTAAATAATGGCATTGACTTATTACAGAATCATATTAATTGTTGTGATATCATATATGGTTCACTTATGACTTTATATTACCCGTTCTTTTGTAAATTCCATGTTAAAGAGCATTTTGGGTAAAATTGTTTCATTTGTCGTCTGTGTTTTGACTTGTAATTATTCATATGATTACATAGATCATGATTACTTAATTCCAGAATATAAAACCTGATTTATATATATATTCAGAATATATATATATATATATAATAAATTAGTAAATGGAAATAAATACACCGTTCATGGAGACGGTAGTCCGTACGTACGCATGAACGCTGTTTTCATTTCCTTATTGAATTGAATGGAATTAAGTAGATTACATACATATAAATATACATAAATCCAGTATCATTATTATGTCATATATTTCATTAGTACTTATTATATATAATTTATAATTATTCATGAATGGTTAATCATTGAGAATGAATCTCATCGCGTCGTGGAGACGGTAGTCCGTACATACGCACGAGCGATGATATCGTTCCCATGGTCGTGGAATTGTGTTGAAGTGTATGTATAATATTTCAGTATCAATATCACTTTATAAAAATCATATATATTTACACATTACACCATTATACCCATCCAATTAAGGTGGTGGTGGAAAATAGATTACACCACAGCGTGGAGACGGTATTCCGTACGTACGCACGCGCGGTGATTTCCTTTTTCCGTAGGATGGATAGAAGGTTAATTAGAGTTGTTTCATATTTATAATAACATATCAGTATATAATAAATACTGATGTTAGTACTTTATCATGAAACAACTAAAGAAGAATAAGTTGAAGAAGAAAGAAATTGAAAATGATCGGTAATGGATATTACCTCTTTTTGACGCGCCTTCACTTAACCTCCACTTAAAGAACTAAGGATGGTCTTTGAAGAAGACCAGGACCTCTAGGATGATACTTGGGAAGTGGAGAAGAGAATTTGTCAGGGTTTGGCCGAGCTTGAGTGCTCAAATTGGTGTGAGGAGGAGGGGGAGGAGGTGTCCTTTTATAAGGGAGGAGAGGGGCACCTTAGGAATATCTCATATTATTATTTTATATTAAAGTCAAAATCGGTTTATAATGGTTCCAAAGGGTCTTATTTCGAAGCTAAAGTGGGGATGGGTCTAAATCCTATCAACCAATATGATTAAGACAAGTTTAGGTTATTATTTTAACCTTATCAATTAGATTTAACTCAAAGTTAAATAATTTAACTTTTACCGTGTCTTTTTTTTCTTACACTATATGGTTAATACACTTACTATAACATGCCAAACGAACCCCAAATTATTTATTATTAATATATATATCCTTATCTAAGTCATTTAGCTGAACCTTATATTTTTAGAAATAAAATAACAATTAATAATATAATATTTGTTTTAAAAACTATTTTGTGTCAATTTTGACACTGTTTGATATATTATTTTTGTGAAAGTCATAAAAGAATTATATATTAGAAACAAGTTGCTTAAATCAACAATAGGATATCATAGTAACCTATAAAATTAGTTTAATGCATAAAAAGTCTCAAATTACATTTATTTTGGTGTTTATAACATCAATTATGTCAATATTTCATTAATAAGATAATTACTGCATCATCATTGTGTCATAAATAAATTAAATTATATAATGTCTAAAAATTACAAATAAAATACCATTATGTAGGAAATCTATTTATATTTATAATTAATATTTATAGTCGAATTTATCTTATGTATAACCCCATATTAAAAATGTTTTTGTAAGTAAACATTGATTTTAACTCTTTTAACCCTTCTTTAAATAAATTAATAATAAATGTCCTAATCTAATCCAAGTGGGCCTAAATGGTCATATTTTATTCCTAAGTTTGTTTTTGGTCGAATTACACTTGTGCAATAGAATTAGGACATGTGTTAAGGTAATAATAATATCATTTCTACCCTTAATTACCCTATTTACTTTTAACCGTGGTAAATAAAACTAAAAAGTTTCTATTCACCAAAAATTATTTTCATCTCATTGAACCACATTTTAGTCCTTGATATTAACCGTGTCTCTCGGATTTTCGAAATTCCACTCACAGAGGCGGTAAAATTAAGTTTTATGAACAATTCAGTTTTTTTAACTACCACTTAGTGGTTTCACTATTCATCGAAAATTGAAAGTTTTTAGAAAAATACCAAAAATTAGGCCTAAGATATATTTGATATTATGAACTCAAAAATGATGTCTATTTTACCAAATTCAAAACATATCAGTTGCATTAACTAATTTAAAAATTAATTCTCGTCGTCAAAGCAAAGAGCGTGTTTTTAAGAGATAATAACTATCAAAAGATTGACACTAGTTTATAACTGGTTTAAATGTGAAATTACATCCAATGACCAACATTGTATTAAATTGTAAAAATATATTCTAAATATACTTTAAAACCACTCAAATTAATAATTTATCACTATTAATTATTTCTATTAAAAAAGTTGTTTTTAATTAAAATTTAGTAATTTTCACTATTCATCAGAATATGAAAGTTATCCGAAAAGTACCAAAATTTCACCCTAAGCTAATTTTGATATTTCGAATCCAAAAATAAAGTACATTTTGAAAAATAAAATTTATAAAATTTCAAAAAGTGGTTATTACTATTAATAATGGCTAGTTTTAATAATATTTTAATAGCATATTGTTGTTTTGTGAAACACATTATTGCGTACTACACACGCTAATGAGGAAGGTCGTGATTGTGTGTAATGCAAGGCAAGTCAAGGATGCGTGTCGTGCAAACTTCTTTTGTTGTAGCATACAACACAAGACATTAATGAAATTAAAAAGAATATTTTTCATAAAATCTCGGGGTGTTACATTCTACCACCCTTAAAATGAATTTCTCCCTCGAAATTCATCAGGGTTATAAATGGTTTACTATTCAAAAGTTTCTTTAATAGAAACCCACATTGTAAAAAGGAATACCAAAACCAATCTTTAAAAACGAAAGTATGAAATGTAACGGTTACCCAAATAAACTAATCACAGGGTTTCCACATAGGTGAAAATATGGATATAGAAGAGAAATCTAACCATCATGTTCTGATGGAGAGTGGTAGAGAACATGGCTATGGAAAAGCCAGCAATCACAAAGCCATAAATTTGTGACGATCTAGGGTACCATCTGATTCATCGGATATAAGGGCACTAGGACAACATTTTTGGTTTTCAAGATCATTTCCCTAAAGTTGAAAATTTGAATTAGAATAAATACTTACTTTATTTTGGTACAATCTCACTGTTGTTCGTGCCTTGAACAATTTCAACTTCATCTCTTAAATAAATGAAGTTGAATTTGTTATTCGTGAAGTGTTAGTAGATCATGTGACAGAATGACGGGTCATTCCATCTGTCTCAAACAAAAGGTCAGCAAAAATTATATACATAAGTCGATCTATAGTGAGATTAATCATATATGGTTCCTAAAATGGACTTATACTTCATATATCATACTGCTTAATATAATAAAACTAGTTTCTACAAAATAGGGACTTCCTGTAGGCCAGTGGTAGGCGATAAAGGCCAGTCGCACTTCGGTTGTGGGTTCGATTCCCATAGCCTTGTCCGACGCGATGGGCTGTCGCCCGTCCTGCAGGTTGTCCTTTTTCTAAAACTATATTACTATAACATCCCATCAATAATTTCGAAAAAAACTTCTATCCTTAAACAATACTAACTTATGTCCAACATAATCCATTCCAATCTTTAGGCTTACCCATAATACTGCAGTCCACTCTCATAATATAGTGAAAACAATTACCAGAGATTTAATACCATCGTTGATCCCCATATATCATAAGATATGTCTTGTTGGTCACATTATAAACATTCAAAGTCTTTAATCATGTATTCTCTTGAATACCCATTGAACCTTAGTGAAAACATGAATGCAGTTAAACGTTAACACTTTCCACATACCAAAATCCTCAAAATTCTTTATAATCAAACCATGATATCACTTAGTCCTTATATCAATCATGAGCTCATGAATACTGTTAAACATTTCATTTTCTCATTTTCCCTTCATTATGCGCATATCGTCTTATTTCCAAAAATATCTCAATCACTTTGAATACCACATTAGAACAATACATAAATATTACAATACTCCATGATACAACATTATTTTGGAATCCCATTACATAAAAACTTAATCATTCCACCACATCGTTGTCATATTCAACATCGCCAATACTGATCGCATGTGACTTCCCTTTATCCTTTGCCTTAAGCGGTTGCTCATGTCGATCATCACTAACCCTTGGATTAGGGAATTTATTAGCATAATGCCCCATTTCCTTGCAGTTGAAGCATTGAAGTGTTGGTGGTGCGTTCTCTGCAGTGTTTTCTTTATTCACATCATTAGAAACCCTTTTTCCATTAATTCGACACTCAACTGCTCGATGACCATCTTTTCCACACTTAAAACATTTTCTAGTCCCTTTAATAAAATCTCCACCATGCTTCTTTCCACACTTTGTGCATAAGGAAACATTCATCTTCTTTTCACCATTATTCTGAGATTTCTCCTTGAACTCCATCTTTCGTTTCTTGTCAAAACCATGAGATGGATATGTAACACCAACTTCCATTTCTACCTTGATAGCACAACGTACAATTTCTTCATAGCTACTGAAGTCTCTTATATCTAATACCCTTAGAAGACTTGGTTTTAAGCCACTGAAAAATTGATCAACTTTACTTTCAGGTTGGATGATAATTCCAGATGCATACCTTGCAAGTCTTGTAAAATTCGCTTCATATATACCAACAGATTCATCATCCTTCTGCTTCAGCTCAAGAAACTCTTTTTCCATCTTTTTTCGAAGAATACGAGGGAAGTACTTACTGAAAAACAAGTTCTTGAACTCGTCCTATTCCATAGACTTAATTTCATCTCTTGGCCTCATATTATTGATAAGATTCCACTATTGATTATCTTCACCTTCCAAACGATATACTCCTAAGATGACTTTATCATGTTCAGAACATTGAAGAACTGAAAATATCTTTTTAGTGGTACTGATCCATTGTTCAGCAACATGTGGATCAGAAGTCCCACTGAAAGAAGGTGGACGTTGCCTCATGAAGGACTCAATAGAATATTGTTCCCTTCTCTGCTCATTTGGAAGTCCAGAATGATACATAGATTGTGTATGTATAGAAATAAGATTTTTCACTCCATCTCCCATAACATTTGTTTGTTCAGGAGGACAATCATTGCATTGTCCATTACATTGATCAACACGGTTCCTTCGGGTTCCAGCCATCGTCTAAAACCCTAAAAAGAATAGTGTGAGAGGAAAAAATCATGCTAGGGAAAACAACATTATAAAGGGGGAGTATCCTCAATATCTAACATCTTACGTTAAATTCTAAGATCGTTACCGTATTTATAGGACTGTATCCTATACGTATACTTATCCTTAGGGACATCCCTAGACAAACCTTATAAATATCTCTAGGGATCTCACTAAAGTTCTCGCATCCTAGTTTCCAAAGGTTGACTAAACCTTTCCTCTGATACCAACTGTAGAGACCTGGAGCCTGATGTACATGTACATTACATTAATTTTGCGGAATACTTAGTACATTACAAAAACACACACACAAGGACCGTAATAGTTTAGTGTCTTTGGAAACTCGGAATATAATCTTCTAATCGTGGGGAAAGATCTTCAACATCTCCCATAAAGATCTTCCTTTTTTTAACCTAAAACCTTTCTTTATATCCTGGGGAAAAGAAAACATAAAAGGGTGAGCTCAAATGCTCAGTAAGGGTAAACAAAAGAAATATCAATCACATCATATTCATAAGAACATAACATTTTTGAAATCATAACCTGCAAAAGAGAGCATAATTTCATAACATGGGATAAATCATGGCAGTGAAATGTAATCACAATAATCATAACTTAAAACATGAAACTTTGTGGCATTCACACATAATCATAGAGAATCATTTCTTGTTAGTAAAGACTCATTGACATGACTATCTTAGTGGACAAAGTCCCTTTCTGAATCGAGTAACCCTCGTTTCAGTCCTGTTTCACTGAACCGGTATAACCTACCATTCCATCCATGTCTATCTCATGAGATATAAAATCTTTACCCAATGCATTGGAGGGATATATAGGTCCCACCCATCTTATAATGAATCATTTCTTATGTGTGCCACATAATCATAAATCATACATCATCGCATAACACATGTAACAAAAATGGGATTCTTGAAACATCATGACATCATAAAAAAAATCATATAAGGTAAATGACTTCATAAAAATAATTTCCTCAAAACATAATCAAATCAATGTAATAATAGGGATAAAAACAGAAACCTACATTATCTTATATGGAAAATAATTTTGATAAAACATTTGAACTCCATTCTTGAGGAAAATATCCTTTCTACTTCAAAAGCACTTTTCTTTTCTTAACATGTCATACAATTATAAACTAAAATAATTTGATTAAAAATAAAATTGAAAACTTATAAAGTAATATTCTTGGAAATAATGTTTTAAAAATCTATTCTTTCCGTATAAGTTAAAAAAACATTCATCGTACTTTTGTCGGAAAAGTCAAAAAGTACCTCGTACGAAAAACGACAAAAGATTCATTTAATATATTTTACTAAAAACTCAAAGAAGGGTAAAATTGGATATAAACTATTGTATAAGGATGTAAATAATATTACATATTGAGGGAACATGGATGTGGATGATAAAATACACCCCAGTAATTACCAAAGTAAAAACAATCTCGGATAAAAGTGAGATTGTGATATTTCCCTTACCTTAGGTCCGATTTGCTTCGTAAGTGTCCGAACCTCCTGTATAATTATTTAAATAATGGAATTGACTTATTACAGAATCGTATTCATTTTTATGATATCATATATGGTTCACTTATGACTTTATATTACCCGTTCGTTTGTAAATTCCATGTTAAAGAGCGTTTTGGGTAAAATTGGTTCATTTGTCGTCTGTGTTTTGACTTGTAATTATTCATATGATTACATAGATCATGATTACTTAATTCCAGAATATAAAACATGATTTATATATATATATTCAGAATATATATATATATAATAAATTAGTAAATTGAAATAAATACACCGTTCATGGAGACGGTAGTCCGTACGTACGCATGAACGCTGTTTTCATTTCCTTATTGAATTGAATGGAATTAAGTAGATTACATACATATAAATATACATAAATCCAGTATCATTATTATGTCATATATTTCATTAGTACTTATTATATATAATTTATAATTATTCATGAATGGTTAATCATTGAGAATGAATCTCATCGCGTCGTGGAGACGGTAGTCCGTACGTACGCACGAGCGATGATATCGTTCCCATGGTCGTGGAATTGTGTTGAAGTGTATGTATAATATTTCAGTATCAATATAACTTTATAAAAATCATATATATTTACTCATTACACCATTATACCCATCCAATTAAGTTGGTGGTGGAAAATAGATTACACCACGGCGTGGAGACGGTATTCCTTACGTACGCACGCACGATGATTTCCTTTTTCCGTAGGATGGATAGAAGGTTAATTAGAGTTGTTTCATATTTATAATAACATATCAGTATATAAGAAATACTGATGTTATTACTTTATCATGAAACAACTAAAGAAGAAGAAGTTGAAGAAGAATGAAATTGAAAAAGATCGGTAATGGATATTACCTCTTTTTGACGCGCCTTCACTTAACCTACACTTAAAGAACTAAGGATGGTCTTTGAAGAATACCAGGACCTCTAGGATGATACTAGGGAAGTGGAGAAGAGAATCGGGCAGGGGTTGGCCGAGCTTGAGTGCTCAAATTGGTGTGAGGAGGAGGGGGAGGAGGTGTCCTTTTATAAGGGAGGAGAGGGGCACCTTAGGAATATCTCAAATTATTATTTTATATTAACGTCAAAATCGGTTTATAATGGTTCCAAAGGGTCTTATTTCGAAGATAAAGTGGGGATGGGTCGAAATCCTATCAACCAATATGATTTAGACAAGTTTAGGTTATTATTTTAACCTTATCAATTAGATTTAACTCTAAGTTAAATAATTTAACTTTTACCGTGTCTTTTTGTTTTCTTACACTATATGGTTAATACACTTACTATAACATGCCAAACGAACCCCAAATTATTTTTTATTAATATATATATCCTTATCTAAGTCATTTTGCCGAACCTTATATTTTTAGAAATAAAATAACAATTAATAATATAATATTCGATTTAAAAACTATTTTGTGTCAATTTTGACACTATTTGATATATGATTTTTGTGAAAGTCATAAAAGAATTATATATTCGAACCAAGTTGATTAAATAAACATTAAGATATCATAGTAACCTAGAAAATTAGTGTAATTCATAACAAGTCTCAAATTACATTTATTTTGGTGTTTATAACATCAATTATGTCAATATTTCATTAATAAGATAATTACTGCATCATCATTGTGTCATAAATAAATTAAACTATTTAATGTCTAAAAATTACAAATAAAATACCATTATGTAGGAAATCTATTTATCTTTCTAATGAATATTTATAGTCGAATTTATCTTATGTATAACCACATATTAAAAATGTTTTAGTAAATAAACTTTGATTTTAACTCTTTTAACACTTCTTTAAATAAATTAATAATAAATGTCCTAATCTAATCCAAGTGGGCCTAAATGGTCATATTTTAGTCCTAAGTTTGTTTTTGGTCGAATTACACTTGTGAAATAAAATTAGGACATGTGTTAGGGTAATAATAATATCATTTCTACCCTTAATTACCCTATTTACTTTTAACCGTGGTAAATAAAACTAAAAAGTTACTATTCACCAAAAATTATTTTCATCTCATTGAACCACATTTTAGTCCTTGATATTAACTGTGTCTCTCGGATTTTCGAAATTCCACTCACAGAGGCGGTAAAATTAAGTTTTATGAACAATTCAGTTTTTTTAACTACCACTTAGTGGTTTCACTATTCATCGAAAATTGAAAGTTTTTAGAAAAATACCAAAAATTAGGCCTAAGCTATATTTGATATTATGAACTCAAAAATGATGTCTATTTTACCAAATTCAAAACATATCAGTTGAATTAACTAATTTAAAAATTATTTCTCATCGTCAAAACAAAGAGCGTGTTTTTAAGAGATAATAACTATCAAAAGATTGACACTAGTTTATAACTGGTTTAAATGTGAAATTACATACAATGACCAACATTGTATTAAATTGTAAAAATATATTCTAAATATACTTTAAAACCACTCAAATTAATAATTTATCACTATTAATTATTTTAATTAAAAAAGTTGTTTTTAATTAAAATTTAGTAATTTTCACTATTCATCAGAATATGAATGTTATCCGAAAAGTACCAAAATTTCACCCTAAGCTAATTTTGATATTCCGAATCCAAAAATAAAGTACATTTTGAAAAATAAAATTTATAAAATTTCAAAAAGTGGTTATTACTATTCATAACGGCTAGTTTTAATAATATTTTAATAGCATATTGTTGTTTAGTGAAACACATTATTGCGTACTACAAACGCTAATGAGGAAGGTCGCGATTGCGTGTAATGGAAGGCAAGTCAAGGATGCGTGTCGTGCAAACTTCTTTTGGTGTAGCATACAACACAAGACATTAATGAAATTAAAAAAAAAATTAATAAAATCTCGGGGTGTTACATTCTACCACCCATAAAATGAATTTCTCCCCCAAAATTCGTCGGGGTTATAAATGGTTTACTATTCAAAAGTTTCTTTAATAGAAACCCACATCGTAAAAAGGAATACCAAAACCAATCTTTAAAAACGAAAGTATGAAACGTAACGGTTACCCAAATAAACTAATCACTGGGTTTCCACATAGGTGAAAATATGGATATGGAAGAGAAATCTAACCATCATGTTCTGATGGAGAGTGGTAGAGAACATGGCTATGGAAAATCCAGCAATCACAAAGCCATAAATTTGTGACGATCTACGGTACCATCTGATTCATCGGATATAAGGGCACTAGGACAACATTTTTGGTTTTCAAGATCATTTCCCTAAAGTTGAAAATTTGAATTAGAATAAATACTTACTTTATTTTGGTACAATCTCACTATTGTTCGTGCCTTGAACATTTTCAACTTCATCTCTTAAATAAATGAAGTTGAATTTGTTATTCGTGAAGTGTTAGCAGATCATGTGATAGAATGATGGGTCATTCCATCTGTCTCAAACAAAAGGTTAGCAAAAATTATATACATAAGTCGATCTATAGTGCGATTAATCATATATGGTTCCTAAAATGGACTTATACATCATATATCATACTGCTTAATATAATAAAACTAGTTTCTACTAAACAGGGACATCATGTAGGCCAGCGGTAGGCGATAAAGGCCAGTCGCACTTCGGTTGTGGGTTCGATTCCCACAGACTTGTCCGACGCGATGGGTTGTCGCCCGTCCTGCAGGTTGTCCTTTTTCTAAAACTATATTACTATAACATCCCATCAATAATATCGAAAAAAAACTTCTATCCTTAAACAATAGTAACTTATGTCTAACATAATCCATTCCAATCTTTAGGCTTACCCATAATACTGTAGTCCACTCTCATAATATAGTGAAAACAATTACCAGAGATTTAATACCATCGTTGATCCCCATATATCATAAGATATGTCTTGTTGGTCACATTCTAAACATTCAAATTCTTTAATCATGTATTCTCTTGAATACCCATTGAACCTTAGTGAAAACATGAATGCAGTTAAACGTTAACACTTTCCACATACCAAAATCCTCAAAATTCTTTATAATCAAACCATGATATCACTTAGTCCTTATATCAATCATGAGCTCATGAATACTGTTAAACATTTCATTTTCTCATTTTCCCTTCATTATGCGCATATCGTCTTATTTCCAAAAATATCTCAATCACTTTGAATACCACATTAGACCAATACATAAATATTCCAATACTACACGATACAACATTATTTTGGAATCCCATTACATAAAAACTTAATCATTCCACCACATCGTTGTCATATTCAACATCGCCAATAGTGATCGCATGTGACCTCCCTTTATCCTTTGCATTAAGTGGTTGCTCATGTCGATCATCACTAACCCTTGGATAAGGGAATTTATTAGCATAATTCCCCATTTCCTTGCACTTGAAGCATTGAAGTTTTGGTGGTGCGTTCTCTGTTGTGTTTTCTTTATTCAGATCATTAGAAACCCTTTTTCCATTAATTCGACACTCAACTGCTCGATGACCTTCTTTTCCACACTTAAAACATTTTCTAGTCCCTTTAAGACAATCTCCACCATGCTTATTTCAACACTTTGTGCATAAGAAAACATTCATCTTCTTTTCACCATTATTCTGAGATTTCTCCTTGAACTCCATCTTTCGTTTCTTGTCAAAACCATGAGATGGATATGTAACACCAACTTCCATTTCTACCTTGATATCACAACGTACAAGTTCTTCATAGCTACTGAAGTCTCTTATAGCTAATGCCCTTCGAAGACTTGGTTTTAAGACACTGAAAAATCGATCAACTTTACTTTCAGGTTGGATGATAATTCCAGATGCATACCTTGCAAGTCTTGTAAAATTCGCTTCGTATATACCAACAGATTCATCATCCTTCTGCTTCAGCTCAAGAAACTCCTTTTCCATCTTTTTTCGAAGAATACAAGGGTAGTACTTACTGAAAAACAAGTTCTTGAACTCGTCCCATTCCATGGACTTAATTTCATCTCATGGACTCATATTCTTGATAAGAATCCACCATTGATCAGCTTCACCTTCCAAACGATATACTCCTAAGATGACTTTATCATGTTCAGAACATTGAAGAACTGAAAATATCTTTTTAGTGGTACTGATCCATTGTTCAGCAACAAGTGGATCAGAAGTCCCACTGAAAGAAGGTGGACGTTGCCTCATGAAGGACTCAATAGAATATTGTTCCCTTCTCTGCTCATTTGGAAGTCCAGAATGATACATAGATTGTGTAAGTATAGAAATAAGATTTTGCACTCCATCTCCCATAACATTTGTTTGTTCAGGAGGAAAATCATTGCATTTTCCATTGCATTGATCAACACGGTTCCTTCGGGTTCCATCCATCGTCTAAAACCCAAAAAGAATAGTGTGAGAGGCAAAAAACATTCTAGGGAAAACAACATTATAAAGGGGGAGTATCCTCAATATCTAACTTCTTAGGTTAAATTCTAAGATCGTTACCGTAGTTATAGGACTATATCCTATACGTATACTTATCCTTAGGTACATCCCTAGACAAACCTTATAAATATCTCTTGGGATCTCACTAAAGTTCTCGCATCTTAGTTTCCAAAGGTTGACTAAACCATTCCTCTGATACCAAATGTAGAGACCTAGAGCCTGACGTACATGTACATTACATTAATTTTGCGGAATACTTAGTACATTACAAAAACACACACACAAGGACCGTAATAGTTTAGTGTCTTTGGAAACTCGGAATATAATCTTCTAATCGTGGTGAAAGATCTTCAACATCTCCCATAAAGATCTTCCTTTTTTTAACCTAAAACCTTTCTTTATATCCTGGGGAAAAGAAAACATAAAAGGGTGAGCTCAAATGCTCAGTAAGGGTAAACAAAAGAAATATCAATCACATCATATTCATAAGAACATAACATTTTGGAAATCTTAACCTGCAAAAGAGAGCATAATTTCATAACATGGGATAAATCATGGCAGTGAAATGTAATCACAATAATCATAACTTAAAACATGAAACTTTGTGGCATTCACACATAATCATAGAGAATCATTTCTTGTTAGTAAAGACTCATTGACATGACTATCTTAGTGGACAAAGTCCCTTTCTGAATCGAGTAACCCTCGTTTCAGTCCTGTTTCACTGAACCGGTATAACCTACCATTCCAGCCATGTCTATCTCATGAGATATAAAATCTTTACCCAATGAATTGGAGGGAGATATAGGTCCCACCCATCTTATAATTAATCCTTTCTTATGTGTGCCACATAATCATAAATCATACATCATCGCATAACACATGTAACAAAAATGGGATTCTTGAAACATCATGACATCATAAAACAAATCATATAAGGTAAATGACTTCATAAAAATAATTTCCTCAAAACATAATCAAATCAATGTAATAATAGGGATAAAAACAGAACCCTATATAATCTTATATGGAAAATAATTTTGATAAAACATTTGAACTCCATTCTTGAGGAAAATATCCTTTCTACTTCAAAAACACTTTTCTTTTCTTAACATGTCATACAATTATAAACTAAAACAAGTTGATTAAAAATAAACTTTAAAACTTATAAAGGAAGATTCTTGGAAATAATGTTTTAAAAATCCATTCTTTCCGTATAAGTTAAAAAAACATTCTTCGTACTTTTGTCGGAAAAGTCAAAAAGTACCTCGTACGAAAAACGACAAAAGATTCCTTTCATATCTTTTAATAAAAACTCAAAGAAGGGTAAAATTGGTTATAAAATATTTTAGAAGGATGGAAATAATATTACATATTGAGGGAACATGGATGTGGATGATAAAATACACCCCAGTAATTACCAAAGTAAAAACAATCTCGGATAAAAGTGAGACTGTGATATTTCCCTTACCTTAGGTCCGATTTTCTTCATAAGTGTCCGAACCTCCTGTATAATTATTTAAATAATGACATTGACTTATTACAGAATCATATTCATTGTTATGATATCATATATGGTTCACTTATGACTTTATATTACCCGTTCTTTTGTAAATTCCATGTTAAAGAGCGTTTTGGGTAAAATTGTTTCATTTGTCGTCCGTGTTTTGACTTGTAATTATTCATATGATTACTTAGATCATGATTACTTAATTCCAGAATATAAAACATAATTTATATATATATATTCAGAATATATATATATAATAAATTAGTAAATGGAAAGAAATACATCGTTCATGTAGACGGTAGTCCGTACGTACGCATGAACGCTGTTTTCATTTCCTTATTGAATTGAATGGAATTAAGTAGATTACATACATATAAATATACATAAATACAGTATCATTATTATGTCATATATGTCATTAGTAATTATTATATATAATTTATAATTATTCATGAATGGTTAATCATTGAGAATGAATCTCATCGCGTCGTGGAGACGGTAGTCCGTACGTACGCACGAGCGATGATATCGTTCCCATGGTCGTGGAATTGTGTTGAAGTGTATGTATACTATTTCAGTATCAATATCACTTTATAATAATCATATATAGTTACTCATTACACCATTATACCCATCCAATTAAGGTGGTGGTGGAAAATAGATTACACCACGGCGTGGAGACGGTATTCCGTACGTACGCACGCGCGGTGATTTCCTTTTTCCGTAGGATGGATAGAAGGTTAATTAGAGTGGTTTCATATTTATAATAACATATCAGTATATAAGAAATACTGATGTTATTACTTTATCATGAAACAACTAAAGAAGAAGAAGTTGAAGAAGAAAGAAATTGAAAAAGATCGGTAATGGATATTACCTCTTTTTGACGCGCCTTCACTTAACCTCCACTTAAGGAACTATGGATGGTCTTTGAAGAAGACCAGGACCTATAGGATGATACTATGGAAGTGGAAAAGAGATTTTGTCAGGGGTGGCCGAGCTTGAGTGCTCAAATTGGTGTGAGGAGGAGGGGGAGGAGGTGTCCTTTTATAAGGGAGGAGAGGGGCACCTTAGGAATATCTCAAAATATTATTTTATATTAAAGTCAAAATCGGTTTATAATGGTTCCAAAGGGTCTTATTTCAAATCTAAGGTGGGTATGGGTAGAAATCATATCAACCAATATGATTTAGACAATTTTAGGTTATTATTTTAACCTTATAAATTAGATTTAACTCTAAGTTAAATAATTTAACTTTTACCGTGTCTTTTTGTTTTCTTACACTATATGGTTAATACACTTACTATAACATGCCAAACGAACCCCAAAGTATTTATTATTAATATATATATCATTATCTAAGTCATTTGGCCTAACCTTATATTTTTAGGAATAAAATAACAATTAATAATATTTTATTTTATTTAAAAACTATTTTGTGTCAATTTTGACACTATTTGATATATGATTTTTGTGAAAGTCATAACAAAATTATATGTTCAAACAAAGTTGATTACATCAACACTAATATATCATAGTAACCTAGAAAATTAGTGTAATTCATAAAAAGTCTCAAATTACATTTATTTTGGTGTTTATAACATCAATTATGTCAATATTTCATTAATAAGATAATTACTGCATCATCATTGTGTCATAAATAAATTAAATTATTTAATGTCTAAAAATTACAAATAAAATACCATTATGTAGGAAATCGTTTTATCTTTCTAATGAATATTTATAGTCGAATTTATCTTATGTATAACCCGATATTAAAAATGTTTTAGTAAATAAACGTTGATTTTAACTCTTTTAACCCTTCTTTAAATAAATTAATAATAAATGTCCTAATCTAATCCAAGTGGGCCTAAATGGTCATATTTTATTCCTAAGTTTGTTTTTGGTCGAATTACACTTGTCCAATAGAATTAGGACATGTGTTAGGGTAATAATAATATCATTTCTACCCTTAATTACCCTATTTACTTTTAACCGTGGTAAATAAAACTAAAAAGTTACTATTCACCAAAAATTATTTTCATCTCATTTAACCACATTTTAGTCCTTGATATTAACCGTGTCTCTCGGATTTTTGAAATTCCACTCACAGAAGCGGTAAAATTATGTTTTATGAACAATTCAGTTTTTTTAACTATCACTTAGTGGTTTCACTATTCATCGAAAATTAAATGTTTTCAGAAAAATACCAAAAATTAGGCCTAAGCTATATTTGATATTATGAACTCAAAAATGATGTCTATTTTACCAAATTCAAAACATATCAGTTGCATTAACTAATTTAAAAATTAATTGTCGTCATCAAAACAAATAGCGTGTTTTTAAGAGATAATAACTATCAAAAGATTGACACTAGTTTATAACTGGTTTAAATGTAAAATTACGTCCAATGACCAACATTGTATTAAATTGTAAAAATATATTCTAAATATACTTTAAAACCACTCAAATTAATAATTTATCACTATTAGTTATTTCTATTAAAAAAGTTGGTTTTAATTAAAATTTAGTAATTTTCACTATTCATCAGAATATGAAAGTTATCCAAAAAGTACCAAAATTTCACCCTAAGCTAATTTCGATATTCCGAATCCAAAAATAAAGTCCATTTTGAAAAATAAAATTTTTAAAATTTCAAAAAGTGGTCATTACTATTCATAACGGCTAGTTTTAATAATATTTTAACAGCATATTGTTGTTTAGTGAAACTCGTTATTGCGTACTACACACGCTAATGAGGAAGGTCGTGATTGTGTGTAATGCAATGCAAGTCAAGGATGCATGTCGTGCAAGCTCCTTTTGGTGTAGCATACAACACAAGACATTAATGAAATTAAAAAGAATATTTTTCATAAAATCTCGGGGTGTTACAATCATATCCAAAATATGACATAATTTAATTAGTTATAATTATATATATCATTCTTTCCCTTCAAGACAGGGTTGTACCCCTTGTTATGAAGGATTGATTTGTTAGGGTTTGAATTTTTTTCAATCACTAACATTGGGTATAAGATCACCGAATGGTATCTAAAGTGTATTGTCTGTGAATCTAATAAAACCCAATGGCTCTCCTATCCATGTTTCATGGACATAATTTCCAAAGGTAGGTGCTCATTGGGTAACATGGCCATTGACACTTGAGAAATCACATTGGTTGAGGGGAGGGGAAGTTAGGCTCATCATAGAGGTATTTGTATGAATCCATGGTTATCCACCAATGTTAAACTTTTGTGGATAGTTTCTATATCCTTAGGTCATTTACTGGGGAAATTCTTGTTTGAAGCTACAAAATGGGGTGCTCTAGAGTTTATCGTCATCTAGTGGAGACATGCGTTGTTTTGAAGTTGGTATTGAAACTATAAGATGTGATTCCTACATATATTTATGATAGTAATTAAAACCCATCTAATTTGGTTCCTATTAACTGTACACATCACTTTTCAAGGTTGTGTGATGAGGACCAAACCATGCAATTTAACGTCATGTGTAATAGACATCCTGACTAATGGTTCATGGTCAAGGATGGTGTGGGACTTATGTCAAGGTGGACTGATGAGCCCCATAAGAGATGTAGTCTCCTATAAAGGGGCTTGATCTTACCAGGGATATAGTCAAAAGTAAATTATGATAAATGTAGTTGTTGGGTTTGTACCTCAGGGAGGCTTCCAACGTATCCCATTTACTTTGGAATCAAATCCCACGTAGTTCGGTGGGATTGGGGCGTACACCTTAAAGGAGTCTCATTTAACTGGGGGAATTATTGAGGTTTATATAAGAAATCTTCCTATGTGGATTGATGTTTGTTAGGGATTACATATAAAAGTTTCTGTTTGGAGGGACATGGTTGGGGATTACCCATGGAAGCTGCTCTCTTAGTGCTACATCCTTGAGAATATGGACGTTTGAATGTTTAAGTATAGTTTCCAAACATATACCATATAGGAGTCCCATTTTAGGTTTGGGATCATATAGATTTCATAATAACCACTGACCTCTAAGGCTTGGTGATTGACCCTTGGTCTGAGAAATAAGAGGAATACGTAGTTATAATGACCACACGATCTCACCATGTCCACTGAAGGATAGTGTTGGAGCCAAAGGGAGGGAGAAAAATTATTTATGTGTTCCTATATCCTCTCTAATTATAATATCCATGATATTCACATTTTTTGATATATCAAGATATTTCCTAGGGGGAGGTGAAGAGGAGATAAAGTTTCACCTCCCTCATGAAAGTCTAGGGTATACCTCATGACAAGTTTGATAAAATTGGTTCCCAGGGGAAGGGGAATGATCAAAATTGGCCCTCATTGAATGGAAAGTCCATTAGTTCTCCAAAGTAATTGGAATAGGGTGGTTCAAATGAGTACCCCAATGTTGGGACCCGTGTTACAATGGGAATGTAAACCTGAGGTCATTCTGGGGGTCCTCCATATTTATTGGGGCTCCCATGTTACTCTGCTTACAATTGGTATATAAACGTGAAGAGACATGATGATGTGTATGATTATCTTATCATTCGTGTCAGGTGGATTTGGATGGGGCCATATCTAGATGTTGGTAGATTGTTTTAAGGAGGGGAAAACATGGGGACGAAAGATATGATGGAAGGGAATAGTGAAATCCATAGGGTCGAGCTCTATAGGATGACCCATTCAACATAGCAGGTTCTGATGTGGAATGTGGTTCCCTCCGTGTATCATGTTATTCTGTGGGTATGGGGATTGTCTGTGTAGCACTATGCTATGCGGACCAGGGTTCAAACCATATAGCATAAATACTTGTGGGGATATGTTCTTCCTATGTAGAGGTCTTCTACATGATTCCAAGTTCTTTTAACATAGAATCTCTCTATGTGAGGTATGGTTCTCCCCACATTGAACTTGGCTGTATAGGAGGGCTATCTACAAAGGGTCTATCAGCTTTTCACTTGGCAATATTTTTTTTATAGATGTTTTTTTGTTCAAATTCCACCATAGGTTTTATTATTTCTTCATTATTTCTATGTGGTGGGTTTTACATATTGGGAATAGTCTAAGGCTTCCTCTTCTTATGGTTACTTGCTTTAGTTATTCATAAAACTAGCATTCATCTATCCTATCTTCCATATATCATAATTTTTGGGTCCACATTGGGGTCTATTTATAGATGAAAGGAGGGACTATGTACCGGCATGGCCAATCATCCATGGAGGGTTGCAGACCTATTTTTACCAGATACTAAGATGGACATTGTCAGAAGGGGTGTCCTTTGTGAGAAAGAATATCACTACCTATCCACGTAAATGACTTTTGCTTCTTTGTGGTTGCCTACAGTACAACCTCATAATGTTAATGATATTACTCATGAGGGTGGTTCGTTTGTGGTGTAGAAATCCCCACATCTCCATGAAAATGAATTTTCATCATTTTTGGAAACCATCGACCTCATCCCTTTCCACAAACAATCCAAATTTGATAGTGATTTACAAGGAATGGGAATGTTGTGTAGAGGGGCGATCCACAAATAAATTTGGGCTTCACAGTTTTCCTTTCCACACATTCTTCCTCAAACTATTATTCTGATTTATTTTCTCTTTTTCCAATTTTATGGACTCATCTTGACTGTGTTTTCAGAAATTTCAAGACCCAAAAAATACCCCCATTATAATGGGTTCTAATTTGGCTGAAGAAAAGTCCATTCTGATATAGAAATAGGTCCTTTTTTGAATTTCTCCATGGTATGTGAGTAGACCTGTTGGAGGATAAAAGACCTATAAATGGGGGTTCTAGATATCTTTTCTACTACCATATCTCTCGGTGAACACATTGCTCTCACAAGATCCCTCCAATTCATATTGCTTCTACAAACTGTATCTATTGCAGAAATTGTTTTTCCCAAACTAAGATTCATCACCTGGGAACTGAAATTATTAATAGTGAATGGTAATTTTTGATCTTCCATATTTTTGGAAACACTTTTAAGATGGCATGTTGCTCAAACTGTTACATTTCTATCCAATTCTTTTTGGGCCATAGCCTTTATGAACTGGTGGTTCGCACTCTAGTCCCTTTTTGATCTGATCATTCGTGATAACCTTTATGTGGGTTTCCTAATTATCCATTTTTCTTTATGAAATTTAATTCATTTACTTCTGAATCATAATGAAGAAAATAGGATGTACCCTTTACATGCTACTTCTAATATTCTTTCGCCTTTTACCATAAAAACTACTCTCTCAACTGATGATGAAAGGATGAAATATCTGATCTATTATGTTAACAGTATCATCATCATCAAACTACTTCTTCATATCCTTGTAAGACTCATTAGTTCTTTTCAAATAGCATATTTTGTCTTCTATAGGTTACCCATTTACGAAATTGGGCTACTGTTTGACATATCAATCCCATAAATGCACTCAAAAAATTAGCCTGCCACCTAGATATTTGAAAACTACAGTATTCCATGAGCCAATATTTTTGCATGGTGGGAATTTATCTGAGAGTCCCTTACTACCAGATGTATTTTGAATTATGTTGAATTATCACTAGAGAAAACCCTCTGGGGTCTAGATGAAAAACATCCATTGCTACATTGAGTTGAGGTCCATATAAAACGATCGACATGGGTGGATATCAAAATAGGACGTTCGTTTGGGGGGGGGTTATTCGGTTTGCACTGGGGGTGGCCATTTTGGGTCCACCAAAGATGTGTAGAATTCAATGTCATGTTGTAGGATATGGGTCTATATGAGGTGGTTTGGGTTTGAAAAACATACACCCAATGAAATAAAAATATTATCCTGCAGTTTATGAGTAGGTGGAGATCGAACACCAACACTTTCCACCTAGTGCATGGGGAAGTGGACATTATCCTTTGGGACATCCATCTGACTTTAGGGGTTAACAATGTTGATGATACATATGAATAATTTCTATCACCCTCTTCTTCTTAGGATTATGAGTATAGGAATCCTCTTCTTTTTGTGAAAACCATTGTGGAAGGAAAAGTTCCTTTTGAAAGAGAATCCTCATCAAATGAAAGAAATCCCAATTTCTGATTAGATTAACACCTTCACTACGTGATGTGGACAAGATACCAAAACATGGAGGCTAATTAATTTCCAACCATTGAAACATGATGGAGGAAGGGTTCCTATTTTCCCATTCTAGAAGAGATTCAATTAAACGAATGGGGATGGAAGAACCTTCCTAAAGATAAATGGCTATTCTAATTGGAATCCTTCTTGGACATGTTCATAAGTGGATGGATTTTAATGTTGTGTGACTTTGATACTGGGGTTATAGTTACAACATTTATCTTCACGTCTCAATTAGCCACTCATAGGTGTATTAATCTTTACATCCCATTATTCGGGAAATATCTATCGTTTCATGACATGGATTAGTGAGTGAAGGATATGGCACCAACTGGTAGGTCCCTTCAAGATTATCTAGTAGTGGGTTGATACTCATATAAGAGGCTACAAATTTATAAAACCTAAAAAGATCTGGATGGCTACTATCTAACCATACCTCCAAAGTAGAAGTGGGGTAATTTTTTCAGACTGGAGTGAGTGGGAAATGGAGGAACACCATAACCACCAAAATATTTCACTTATGATCCATATATTCCCCCTCTAGTACCTTGGTAAATGATAGATCTAGGGAGTTTTCTAAGAATGTATATCTATTCGAAGGGAAGGAATTTTGGTTTCCAAGAATGATGGGGAACTCATCTAGGAGGGATATGCCCATATAAAAGTTTTTCGCCAATTGAATTGTATCAAGATGAAGTGTCATATGACTCTCAATAGTGCATGATCAGAGAAGAGTTTAATGATAGATCTATATATTTCGTTGATGTTTACTCTAGAGGACACCAAATGTTAGATCTGACATCCTTCTTCTATGGATTACCATCCTTCCCTTATCATATCCAATGCGGAGACATGGAATCGAACCTACCTCATAGATCAACTGGAAAAACATGTTCCCATTTATAGGGCCTGAAAGGCTTCCATGGCTAGGGGAAAATAGAAGAAAACCATAGAACATTCTATGCCTAGGAAGCATCCAAGGAAATACCCTATTTCTGAACCCCCAAGGAAAATTTTGAGGGCATGTAGTTCAACCCCCCATACTTATTGTGCTAATTATTAGGATTAGGCATCTATCCCCTATGATGTTATTTTCCCATCATCCATGAGAAAATGGGTCTCTTTGATGAGGGCCCATACAGCTCACATTTTGTGGAGTTTATTATAAGAGAATGAGGTTTCGCATATTGGGTTGGTTGTGTATCATCTCCTGCCAACATATTATATGATAATAACCTTGGGATGGTGGATCTATATCCTTATGATCTTGATGAATCAACATAGTCCTTGCACAAGCTTCATAGATACTATCATCAAGTACTGAGGGTGACGATGAATTTTACCCTCCTACCACAACTAGAGTGGTAGAGATTCCTCATTTTCATAAGGGGTTTCAAAAGAGCTCAACCCTATGGAGTTCTTGGGTGGCTGAGGCACCTAGAAATTACTTATATCTACTGGAACTCTACTTACTCCCCTAGTTGGTTCCTAAATAATTAACCACCCATATTACTATGGAAATTACAGAGTCTTAGAAGGCCTGGGGTACTTTTACGGTCAGCATGTTGGCCGAAGATACCTGGGAGACACTTTAGGCAGAGCCCCTCAGGCTTAAGGGCTTTGGATCAATCACTACTCCTATGTATATTTCATCTCACGAGGATCTATGTGATGTGGCTACTTATCTGGAAGAGATAGATACCTACCTCCACTATTTCATGGTTATACAATATTCGTATGATCAATAAGAATACATGTCAGTAATTTTATAGCCATATGATACTGACTAAGTGGTAATTAAGGATGTTTATATGAAACCTTATTCTTGTTAGTGTCATGAACTTAAACCCCAATTACTTTTACTTGTAGGAAATATGGGAGATTAAGTAAACCATTTCATCCCTGAAATACACTCCCAGGAGAACTGCATTTGGGGAGAATATCTCTCATACATGAGATTCACTAGAGAATGATCACCAGGAGCAGTAGAAAAAATGGATGAAGTCCTTAAAAATCCTATTAGTGCACTTCCAACTCCATCAAATCCTTTAGTTATTTCATCGGGATCATCCCTAGGGAAAAATACAATGTGGAGAAAAACATTCAGGATGTTGATATGTATAATGTTAGGGATAACAAGTGATAGGTGAACTTCCTTATTCAACTGTTATTTTATGCATATTTACTTACTAACTAATCATCAGGAACATAACTTGGTGTAGGTATAATGGGTAATCTGGTGAAAATTTTCGAAGGGTCGAAAAATAATTCTTATTTGGAGGTAAAATAGATACTTTCATTGGTTACATCTAAACATGAAAAGTAATCCAAGATAATTAAGGTCTTTGGTATAATCATGAGCCCCATGGGGGGGTATTTTTTCTGGATCAAACAACCTCTATCCAAGAAGTGGGAGGGTCATAACGAGTCAAATATTAAACTAATAATGTGTATCCTTCCCATGAAGCGATGAATTTGATAAATTTACTAGAGGTAGATGAGCTGAATGAGGATCCCCAAGAAACTGAGGATATATAGGGGATCCAAAGTCCTGTTATATTGACCGCTTCTAATCAAATGACTCTTACCCCTATAGAGGGGGTCTCTTCATGAGTCAGTATTCCTGCTAAGAATATTGACTCTGATCTCCAGGGAATTCTTCCATGGAAGAGGGACTTACATATTCTCAAGGTGAATAGGAATTAACTATCGCCCCTAATTCCATGATGAACATTCTTGCAGGTACAGTTTCAGTGTGTTATTTTTTTGATACCACTGATATACATGAGTACGGTCTTGTACCATGGGTTTCCTAGGGAAATATAGGGTCAAATCATAGTATGAGGATGTGTCGTAACCTTTTTCAGGTGATGATGATGTACCGGTGGTCAAAAAATCTATTTCTCCTTTGGGTGAAGGCAACCCTCCATTTTTTCCCAGTTTCCTTTCATTTTTTTCTTTTGAAACTCGAACATATACTTCTTTAGTTTTTTATTTCAAAATTATGGCCACAACCTTTATCGCTTGCAACTAATGTTATCATATTTCTAGCAGTTAATACTATGAGGGAAGAAACATTATTTTCCTCAAGTCACACTAGTGTTTCTAAATCAAGATCCTCTCTCGTGGTTCATATACATGAATACATTCCACCCTTTGATATAGATTCTGAAATAGACCAAGAGGGCCTGGCCGACCATTTCACTACACCAAGTAAGAAATGGAAAGGCATATGGAGGATGATTTCTCAAACCCCCACACAAACATACCAATGAAACGTCCTAGATTATGACAGATGTTTTCATTTATTTACAATGGGGGTTTAACTATCATTCTATCTATGATGTTAGTGAATCATGTGGTTGCAGCTCTTGAAATAACAATAATTCCGTACTCTCATATTTTTTCTATGGAGTCCACATATCATATTTCATCAGTCATTAAGATACATATTGATGAAGCTATTGGGCATGCCGATGTAGCCATTAGGTGATAAGATAAAATTATGGAGCAAAGGATCCTAGAGGAGAGACGTTATCGGGAGGTGGAGCAGTTGATCCAAGAACTGAAACGTCTTATGTTAGAATTGGTGTGCATAGAGGAAGGAGTTGATTAAGGGAAGAGGTTGGAGGAGGAGGTGGAAATGGTCAGATTTTCACTGCTAAGGAGGAATAGGTAATCTAGGCTATTTTAGAGGCTGAGACTTTCACATTACTGGAGTTTCCTCGAGCCATAGAGGACTCAGGCCAGGAACTATTACTATATGATGAATCTCCTAAGAGACTTTTGTAATTACCAGGTTCCACTCATATGGGGAGGCTCCAGGCTATAGATACACCTTCATTCTCATTCATTAAATAAATTAATACTCATTTTCCTTCTATTTATTATACTTTATCATGTTCTGCAATACCAATCGATTATAATTGGTCAGAATTGGAAGATAATATATACCATATATTAATTTTAATTATGATTTGAAAAAGAAAATGGAATTATTATAAAAGCATCGATTGTTTTTTTGAGCCAAGGTACTTAGAAAAAATATTTAGAATGATTCTATTGTTACATGAAAAATCCTATGATATTTATGGATTTTTTGATATCTCTTAAATTGTATCCTAGGTCCAAGGTGGTGTAGTCTTAGTGAGTATAACATGATTTTTTTAGGCCTCCCTTTATAGGGTTTTGAACTAGAAAAATTTATATCTATTAAATTTTTAATTGCCTTATTTGTTTCCTAAAACATGAAAAACATATCCCTTGTGAGGTGATAGACAAATTTTACCAAGGATCGCATTTTTGGGTTTTCAGTCCATATGAGTATTTTTTTCTCTCTTCATGGTATGTTTAGAGTCTTTCAAATAATATTAATAATAATAATACTTTAGTTTGAATGAATTTGACCCTGAATCACGGGGTGAGTGACCTAGTAAGGTTTATTGGTTAGGAATGTCTTAATATTTTTCATACAAGAATGTGGGATATTTCATGACACTAGTTTTGTGATTTCTAAATATGAAATAGGATATGGGAAAGTATGTGAGGTGTAAATGTAATAATGGTTTCTACCATGATATATTATGGGGGTTTAGAATTATGAAAAGCCTATTCAGAGGATGAATTTTTCTTTTGTTAACATGAACCTTTTTCTATAGGCAACATATACAAAGCCTACATCTTCATATTGTGCTTAGTAAAACAATGTTGTCCCCATGACAATGACCCTCCATTTTTATAGACATGTAGTTTTTGGAATATGGGATTGTTTTGGATCACATTGGCTGGGCTATCGAGGGAATTATGTCTTAAAATAAAATGGCATCTGTATCAGTTTTGATAATGAATAGTAAACCAATCCCACACATATTTGTCTTCTGTAAATGAGGGATGAATAATAGTGCAGTTTAACATCTTACTTCTAGGACATGAGTGGTGTAGTTTTATTTATTATGACCAAGAAGTTTGGGATTTAAAAATTAAGATCCTTTTTCTCTGACCAAGGGGTAAACGATTCTCTATTTTCATGGTAGTATGATCAATAATTTTCTATCATATTCAGGAATAATGTAGGAGAAGGTGGGAAACAACATTCTGGGGGGTTTTCCAATCTAGGGTGTGGTGTGTGATGTTAAAATCATTTTGGTATATGAAGGTAGGAAAATAATATCATGGGGATGAATGTGCCTTTGGTTTATAGTCCTTTTTTGTTGGAAACTTATGCAGAGCCAACTGTGGCATATTGTGCATAGTCAAAAAATGTTTCCTCAAGACAGTGGGCCTCTAATTTTGATGGATTGGTAGTGTTTATAGGTATTTGGACCTTTTAGAACACAAAATCTAGTTTATGTAAGTATAGTGTCAAAACGTGAAAGGGTAATTTTACATCATGATTTCCCCTGAATGTGTAGAAACATTTTCATTTTGGAGGTTTGAGAAGGTTCCCCATAAAGGTATGAATCTTTCATGGGGAAGGTACATTTTTTTGTTTTTTTACACACCTCGAACCAATATTAGAGATTCAGGTGTTAATACATGTTTTGTAAGGAATTCGTACGTAGTTCTAGGAAGGTTCCCTTACACTCCGATAAAATTCTTGTTTGGAAAAGGGTAATTTTCCTTTAGATGGGAACTCATGAACGGAGTGAGGCTCATGTTATATTCTCCCATGAAAATCTAGCTCTTGTATAATAGTATGGGACATTTTGTTTATAGTCGTCAGACCAGTATATAGGATCCATGAGCCACTACCCATCTCATTTAAATGTGAATTCAGTCTGTACGTAGTTCTTATGGGGTTCCCTGCACAGGTGTGACCCATGAATAAGAAAATGAGATTTATATTTTTGTTATGGCTAGACACAGATTAAGAACCCGGGAATCACTATGTATCCTGTAAGGGATATAATCAAGCCACATGTCGTTCTTGGTAAATGATTACATTAGTGTCAAGCGACTAGGTCATCAGCCATACAGTTTAACATTATGTGGTAAAGGAAAGATGAGGTCTTGTAGTTTTATGATGTACTACTAGAACCATGGATCAAGAAAACAATGAGTAATAGGGGGTTCATCAGGTTGGGATGGTCTGACATGCCTCGGATTTGAGGGTGAAGAAAGTGTAAACCATGATTCTAGGGATTATCTAATTAGGAGAAATGATATGGTGTAAAGAATCCATCGGGGAATACACTGATTTTAAAACCATCTCCTGAAGATGAATTTTACACTTTTTATATGCATTTTTTGTGGGAAAATTATGCAAATCCAATTGGGGAATATTGTTCATATTCAAAAAACAATTTCTCAAGACATTGTCCCTCCTTTTCCGATTTTCATAGGATGTTTTCAAAGATCCAAAATTTCTTTGGGAAAAAGTGTGATGAATGCAAGGGATGTGTCCATGTATGTAAGGAACATTCCAGCTATGATTACACATGAAGTGTGAGTTACCCTACATGGATCTGACTCACATGTTAGGGGGATTTTTCATTCCTTCGTAGATTATTTAATGGGGAACCCAAACCAGATAATTCATATATATATTGTTTATACATAGGAGATGGGGTAAATTGTTTGTTTTTTTATCCCTGGAAGGTAGTGGGACTTGATTCTTAAGAGTCACTATGTATCTCATCGAAACAAGAATCATGCCACATGTAGGTATTGGAGTACCACGCCATTTAGCATCTTGTGGTAGAAACATAGGATCCTCATTATGAAGAGGAAATCACTAGTATTCCCTTTTAAGGATGTGATACCATGACTATATGATGTTGATTGGAATGCCTTGGATACGCGGTGATTCCTTTTTTTGAAACTTCTATTCCCATGTGAGATATGATCAGTGTGAGAAACAAGTTTTAGAAAAGTTTTATTCCAAAAAAAGTGATACAATGAAGGATATGGGTATTCTTCATTTTTTGTGGTTGGAACCGAGATATGACATTTGAGAATAGTTACATATCCCATGTGGATGGGAATCAAGTTGTACATAGTTCTTTAAATAAAACATCTTGCATAGGTTTGTCTCAATTTAAGGAGAGGGGAATTTTAATTTTATTTTTATGTGGTTGGACCCAAAATATTACATATAGGCATTATTACTTATCTCATGTTGATGTGAATCAAGCCGTACATAGTAATTGAAATCAGTATGGTAGAAGACTTATACCGATGGTGATTCCCTATCAGATGGGGACACATTGATGGATCTATTTATTTTATCTTCATACTTCTAGGAAGATGGAAGAACAGTTTAACATCTTATGGTTAGGTGAAAATATCATGTGGTCACACAAATTTATTTCAATAACCTTTCATTGGTGGGATATTTAAGGAGTTTTTAATCCATTGAAATAAAATAATAAGCACCACTGGATTACACCTTATATATGGTGTATATTCTATCCCATTTTGTATCAACCGTTGGAGGATTATTTTTAGTATCATCAGATTCTTGAAAACCAACACCATTTATCCTTCAAGGAATGACTAGCGGAAACCCAATTTTTTAAAGGCTCGAGAAATCTGGTGTTGGTGAACCTAAAAATAGTGTAAGTAATTCAATGTCTTATCATTGATTCTCTCTAAATAAACTAGAAATTTATAGGATTGATCATCTATGGATAATTAATCACAGATTTTAATGAGGAGAAAGGTAGATTGAACTTCAATGGGTAATCCTGCCTCTCTCTCACACACTAATGAGTATGGGGTTGCCTAGGTGGTCATGTGAGTTATGGTCTAATAATCCCACAGATCATGGGAGATCATGTCTGCACACAAATTCTTATCATTATCTACCATCCTATAGAGTATATTGGATAATGTCTTGTTAAAGACCTCTATTTATCTATTTGTCGTTCCTTGGTAGCGGGAAGAATGAATGGACTTGATATCAAACTCTTGATATAGTTTCTACAACTCACAAAATAATAAATCAGTGTTATTTTCCATCATTATTTTATGAGCGACACCAATTTTCGTTAGGATGTTGTATTTAATGAAGCTGATAATTTTTCTTTCACCTACCTTTTTGAGGGGTACGACTACTACCCATTTCGAAAATAAATTGGTTATTGTGATAATATACATTAATTTCATGGCTATAGAAACATACTATAGTCCCACAATGTATATTCCCCATATGGTTAATGTATTGGATTACCTTTCTATGTGAAGTAACAATGGGGTTGGTGGATGATATTGGGATGAACCTGGAAGGAATGTCTATTCATGGTGAATTTAGTGAAATCTTTTGTTACAATGTGCTAGTAGTATCCAATCCTTCAAATTTTATGGAAAATCTTGGATCTATATTGGTGGAAACCAAATGATCTAGTGTTCAATTATTTATAACACCAGTGGTCTCCTCAGCATCAATTCACCTAACAAGGATCTCATCAAGGATCCATTAATAGAGGACATTTTGGTGCTTTCTGATGTCATATAGAACAAAATGGATTACTATTCATCATATTTGATCTACCCCAGCTCCGTATGATGGGAACTCTTCAATTTGAATGTAGTCCACAATGGGTGTCACTCAACCAATGGTAGGACCATATTTTTTAGGGATGGGGATAATCTCATTTATTTCTTCCATATTGACATTAACTAATGGTGAGACCATGAGAAGGCGTGCAATGCTAATAACTATTTCATCCCAATCTAGATCGGCCTAGCATGTGGATGCATTTTCCAACGCGTCGGTCTATGAATTTTCTAATCACAATACAATAGTTAATGTTGGTTCTAAAGGGAATTCTTGTATTAGTAATTGGACATGGTTTTGCAGGGGGATTATCTCATCCTTTTTGATAGCATAATCACCATTAACCAACTAGATAACCAGTTCAGTATTACCTTTTATCTTCATGTGATTTACTTGTACTTGAAGTTAGAACTTTATCCCTATGATGAGAGCTTGATATTATGCCTAATTATTAATTCAACCCTTTGATAGTAGTAATGAGTAAGGAAGAACATTCTTTGTAAGAGATATGAGTACAACTCCCAACCCCATTTTTTTGAGCTTGGAGTCCTCCATCCTTTATCATGTTGGGCTTATGGATACACCACCATAGTACATTTCACGTGTTTAAGGGATTATTGAATAAATAACTCCTCTTCATTATTATTTTCAGTGTCCAATGATGTCATCTCTACTAAAGATATCTCTTCAATAAAATCCACTAACTCATGTCCATTGATTGATTTTTGAAGCAAGAACTGAATGTAGAACTATTTTAGGATGACCGCAAACTGTGAAATGTTCCTGGACAACATCTAGTGATGGAGGAAGTACTTGAGTGAATTTATGTGATAGAAAAAATGGACCTTGTGGTGCTGTAGGTAGTTCCTCAATTTATTGATAGAAAATATGAGTGTCAGATAGCTCTTCTTGATATTTGAATATTTATTCTTTGCATAGATCAATGTTTAACTAAGATAATAAAGGTTTTTCTCACTACTGGTTGCATTCTTATGTGCAAGTAAGTAACCTAGTGAGTGTTCACCAGTAGTCACATAAAAATAAGTGGTCTTCATTCAACAATTAACATTACTATTGGGGGATAAAAATATATCTCTTGAGATTTTTGAACACTTACAGACAATCATCAGTCCGTTGATATGTAACCCCATTTGTTATCAACCTAGTGAAGGGATAAAACTTTCCTACAAGGTTGGATATGAAGCGATATACATATGTAATGTTTCCCTTATGTACTATCAACTCGGTGAGGTTTTGGGGAGGCTACATGTTAAGAACAAACTTTTTCTTATCAGGGTCGACTTCTATTCCATGAAGTCATTTAGTGAATTTGAGAATATTCTCCTAGTTAATGCTAGAAGATCATTTTTAGGGGATCAATTTCAATCAATGTTGTCCCAGTTGGTTGAATAAAATTTCATGATCTTCCATGTGGTTTGATCATTGTTAAATATTAACCACTAGGTCGTCAAAATATCATTCAAAAAACTTTACTATGAAGGGTTTAAAGATGTGGTTCATGGAATATTAATATGTAGAACTAAAATTCTTTAAACCAATTGGCATAAATTGATAGAAAAATAATCCCTAGGTGTCTCTGAAGGTATTGGATTATTTATCTTATTGTTCCTTTCAGATATGGTTTTATCCAGGATAGCCATCCACGAAATAGAGAGCATGATATCTGGTGGTTTCATTGATTAGTAGTTCTGGTATTGGTACTTGGAAATCTTCCTTCAGATAGTGCCAGTTGAGATCCCTAAATTCAATGAAGACTATGATTTTTCCATTCTTATTTTTTTGTGGGAATGATATTGTCCATCAACATGGAATATTGGACCTCCATAATGATTCTAACAAGATAATATTTTCATCTTTAGCCTTTATTTTGGAATCATGCATTAGTTGAATCATTCTAGATTCAGTTTTATAACCTCGATGATTCTCTAGAAGAACCATGTGATTAGTGGAAACATCAGGATGAAGGATTAGAATTTTTTTAGTTCCAAGAAAATACATATCAAAGTTTCCATAGGAAGGATATGTATACCTCTTTCTCTTCGGAAGACATGTACGCACTAATCAAGGTGGGTCTTGGATCTTCTACTATACCCATATTGATTTCTTTTAGTTCATCAATTGCATTATAGACACCATCTCCAAATGATGGAGTGGTATCCCTAAGTTCGTCCTCTTTATCTACCTCTTCTGCATATTTAGGATATTATACATCTAGGGAAGAAAGTCCTAGAATGAGTTCTCTAGAGTTAGGATAGGGGGTGATGTCTTTCTATTCAAAGGATGATGTGATTTCTTCTGACCTGACTCATAGTGGGGTAGTTTCTTGATAGGTTGGAGTGAGGAACAAATGATTTTCTTCATCTTATTTGGGTGACAAGACATCATCTTATTCCTTAGTGAGGGATGTATGGATTTCATGGATCCTTCGAGTCGGATTGAGGGTCTTTCCATTCAATCATTCATTGATTGTTTAGGACACAAAAGGTTTACCAATACTACTTCACTCAGTGTTCATGACTAAAATATTTTGAACTTCTATATATGCATACATATCTGGACAAATATACCTGACCCAATTTATGGGAAGTAAGTATTATTCATCGAGCTATTCGAAGGGTTATTTTGAGATCATTTTCAAACTGTTCAGGGCAGAGACTTAATCAATAACCTCAACCAAGGGTTGTTTTCCGTTCTTCTCTTAGAATCCTACATCGATATATTGTGATTCATATGATTCAAATGGGCCCTAATCATTGTGGAACATGCCAATTTTTCCCATTAATAAAATATTTTATGCATTAATGGTAGGATGAGGTAATCACTACATGTGGATGCAACTAGGGCCTTCCTAGAAGGACATTGAAGGCCTTATTTTAAAGAACCATCACTAATTATGAGTCGGCTATGAGGTCTCCAGATTGAGTTTTAATATTTAATTGTCATAACAAATTATGATCACTTTTTTCATATCTAAATATCGTTATAAATGTGGTTTTTAGGTTATCCTCACTACAGATTAGTCGAAAAAGTGTCTGTACTATAATGAAATCAACTCTGGAACAATTGTTGATGAAAATATTTTAGATATTGGCATCACATACCCATATCAACACATAAAAGGGTTTTATGTGTGATTTCATAATGATTCATTCATCTAGATTTGTGAATGAGAAAACCACATGACATTCTATAGGATCGGTCTATATCCAATAGACCTTGGCAGTGGCTACTTGGGATTCAAACTCATGTGGGATAATTAAAGAATCTATAAGTGATTCATTGAGGTCTTGATACATTATCAAGAAATCGTGGATTGATATCTTGGAGGGTATCGTGGCTAATTGTTTCAATCTTTCATACTTCTTGTCTAAAGTTCAATGCTTTCTTGAATGGGGATTCTCATTTACATGTTCTTTAGGGGATTGATTATTTGATGTGGATGGATAAAACCTCAGGAAATTAGATGGAGACTCTCTTTTAATTGGTGGGTTGGGCCAAGTAGGCCTTCCTACATGCTTAGGGTGTTTGGACATCTCTTCCTCTTCTAATGGATATTCCAAAATAATCTAATTAGGGAAAATTCAAGCATCTTCCAGGGGATTTTCCTATTCATGTTGGACCTACTGAAGGAATATTCTATGAGTTTCTACAACATTAATAGTCTGAGATGAGGTGCGTCTAGAAGTTTGATTTTTTCCATAGATGTGTCTTCCCCTATATCCTTGGATCATGTGATCTCTTCCTACAGTTCCCCAGTCAGATGAGAGAAACTCATGTTCATAGCCATACAAATCATTAAAGAGGGATCCATTAAGTTAATGACACAAATGAATCCAAATGTCAACTACTCATCTGATGATGACTGCTCATGACTGACTTCTTATGGTGGTGTTTTTCTGGTGGGATGGTGGTCGTATTTTTAGATATGAGGGTATAAAATCTAAGATGGTCAAAGTTGATTTTTCTATGAGGCAGTTTCATCTTAATTCAATTTCTCCCTACCTTTCTAGTCAATATACTTCTTGAATGGTCAACTTTTTAAGGGTTTGGGGATGAGTATGTATGTTGCTTTGCAACAGGAGCTCCTATGGGGTATAGTTGGTGGATTTAACAAGGTTGTAAGAATACTATATTTTTTGGTTGATTGTATTTTGAGTCATCCATCTATAAAACTTATATTCTGTCCTACTGAAAACTTTTTTCCACTCACCTCCTCTATCAATATTAGTAGTGGATACATATGCCACATGTCTGGGTGGTAATCCTAGTTTTACTTTCCCAGAATCTATCAGTTTTTTTCAAGAGATCCTTGAAGAAGAAAAATTCCTAGATAGTGTGTCCTAATATTAGATGGATAGGGAAATAATCTAACCTATCATCAATACTAGCCTCATTACCCCTATTTATCATGGATAGATGGATTATATTGCAGTTCATATCATCTATAAAATAGTCATGTAATTGATCATATCAAAATGGGTAAACATTTTTCCTTCTTTCCTATAGTTTATTTCTCTTGGTCCATCGTCGCATATCTTTTTGAGGTAGGGATTTTTGTTGATACCCAGGGGTGTTACACGATACAGTGCAGGCCTTGGAGATGGAGCAGGTGAAGGGTATGGATTAAGTGTAACGGAGGCCACTTCATCTTTTCATGCTCTTTTTTCCAAGATCAGTAGATTTATCTGAGACATAATATAATTATTCTGTATGAATCCTTCCATTATTTAGGAAATGGAAGATAAATCCAAGTACCCACTCATGTACTTCATCGGGATTAGTGGTGTTCTGAGCTCATCGAGGTGGTTATCGATTCACATAGAAGGCATTTCCTATTGGTAAAGTGATTGGATCAAGGGGTTGGTTAGCCCTTTCCATTTGCGAATAACTTCTAAGAATATCTCATTCTATTTTTCTCAATTTGAGAGGTCATTACTATTTTCTTTAGCACTTTTGAGATGAACTAAAAGAGGAAATATCGATGAAGATCCTACTAACCCATTATTAACCAAGCTATAAAATTGGTATACTATATGAATTATTAACATTATAGATTTCACACAAATCATATGAGTTTTTTCAATTCTTTTTTAATCTGAGTTTTGCATCATGAGATGAAAATAATACGCATATTGGGTCATATGTTGTTCTAGGTCACATGATCCATTGAATGCTGGGAACACAAGACTTCTGAAATTTAGTGGTGGTAGGGTTTTACTCACCCAATTGGGGTAAGGCTTTCATTCTTGTTGTATCAGTGCACGCTACTTCTCAATGGATTCTAGTAGAGTTGCCAATGGACCAATGGTATTGATAATCTCTTGATGTGTGCTCTGTTGAACCTGATCTTGGATAGGCAAAGTGAGGGGCATGATTTGACATGTTAGTTAAACCGGTACTTGAAGAGGATATATAAATACGGAATATTTTGAGGTTTTACATAAACATATTATGGTTATCCCATTAATGGAGGGAAATCTTGATACCCATCCATGATCATTTCCAAGAAGAATGATGGTCTAGGAACCATGTTGGGTAGATTTCCTAGCCTTCATTTATTTACTAGGATAATCCCTTGTGGCTAAGGTACACACAATAATAGCATACATTTAATCTCTACACAGGGATCTTATAGAAATGTAATTCTACCTCAGAGTAATTTGGTGTTGATTCAAATCAAATATTTCATTTCATCTTCTTGTTGAGAGAATCTTCATCGATCATAAGGGGATCATTTTCATCAATAGAAGGTGGTGGTTCATGTATGACCTTAATTTTATTCCTCTTTTTTGGTATTTGTTGAGGATGTGGTGGATAATTGATCAGGGGAATACCCAAATTCATGGGTATCCTACAGTTATGGGTAATCATACCATCATTCTTAGTGTGGATCAAATTACAGGCGGAACCATCCTCTCCCTACTCCTTTTCACTTTCATCTCGTTCGGTGTGGTTCATAATATTGACTTCCATAACATTCACTAATTAATAATGCATTGTGGGAGACTTACTATCTACCGAATGGTAGGAGGGTCATCTGCATCCTTTTTTGGATCTTCTCCTTCAATTACAAGTTCCTCTTCAATAATATTGGTGAAGAGAAACCCTGAGGGGTCCCCTATATGGCCTTATCATATGGCTTCCATCTGGGTAAATGAGTCACATGATGAGATGGAATGAGAAACCTATCTCGTTTTTTTCCTCCCTAAATAGAAAAGGACTAATTTACACTTGGTGGGTGGTTGAGGTATTAATTATCCCATCCTTATAGGATGGGGATGCTTCTGATTCATTATTATTATTCCGTGAACCAAATTTTTTGGTCTTACGAGGGAATTTTGTGTAAACAATTCCCCGGCACTCTAGGGTGGGGCTACTGCCATACTGTGGGGGATACTACTACTATTTACAATTTTTTGATCTCATTCATTCCTGTTTTAGTGAGTGATGGATATGATTCCAAACCATCATACCAGCTCTTGGTTTTCGAAGAGACTAGCAGTTCTTAGTGATTATATTCTCTTAAGTTGGATGGCTACTCAATGTTCTCAGTTTCCCAGTTCTTGAGTTTTTTGAAGAATTTCTCTCATTGGGCATGACTCTTTTGAGACCAACCCATGTTCGGTTCATGTTGAGCATATTACATTTCCTGACGATAGAATTTGTTTAATTACTACCTTGGGATAATGAAATTATTGGATTCGATTTGAAATGAGTTTTTCTAAACTAAGAATGGGGTAAAATGTAAAGATTAATATTCCCATTATCCCTTAATTTGAACACCAGGCAGTGAATCACCAATTAGATGGTGAAAATTATATAGTGTGTTGAGGTAGGTCAGTTGGAGATCATTCTGCATCCTCTCTGATTACAGTCACCACACTGATGGAAGGAATTTAATGTCAATTTGATAAAGGATATCTCCTTATATTTTTAAATGATATAAATTCCCATTTTAGGGAAATAATTTTATTTTCAACTCGTGGAGAGTTTTCCAAAGATTGAGATGAATGCTATGTAGGAATTATTTTAACAACTCAATTGGTAAGTTCAACTAATAAGTAGTTGTGGGTTAAATCATAACTGGTATTTCAACCTTGTCCAATTGTATACTCAAAAGAAACATATCCTTTTGTTTTTATAATAGGGGCTTGTTTACTTTAACTTCCCAATTTGAAAACTTCTTTTAGATCTATTCAGAAGTAGAGGGACTAAAAGGGGTCTAGTTGATATGTTAATGGTTAGAAGATGACTTTTTCACGTGCCATCTCCTAGTTGAGAAAGGATGTCTCTTGTCATTGATAGGGTATCTAACATGTCAGATCCCATCCCTACAAGCACCTCTACATATGATGGCTTTATTCTATTTGACTCAGAAAGGGGAGGACCTTCTGATCGACATGAAATTTGACTGAAAGGAGGACCTTCGCAGTGGGTCCCTTCATAGAGACTGTTACTATTACATCTTGATGTTCGAATGTAGAGATAATTTCTATAGTGTATACCCTAGGGAGGTCCTTCAAGGTGGAAGATAGTAAGGTGAGTACCTTATTGTTGTAATAAGATGTCATTGAGGGGAATTCATCCATAGTTGGTACAATTATGCATATAACTAGAATCATATATTGATATCCAACTACAGAGATAATTCCTACTATGTATAGCATGGGGAAATTTAGGGAAGATGAATGTAAGGGAGGAACCTTCATGGTGTATAATATTTGGATAATGATTAGGGTTACTGTGATTCTAATCAAGAGATAGGCTCTCTTGACAAATCATTTTGTGCCCGTGAAATATTCCTTTGTGGTTGATGTTTCGGGATGACCTTCAAAGATGATGGTAATTATGTTGTGGGAAGGACCTTTAAAAATAATACCTCTACTTCTACAATTTTTTAATAGATTAGTTGGATCTTGAGACACCTGATATATATTATTGGTGGCATCAAGAATTCCGACTTCCAATAGATCACGATCATGAATTTTCTCTTCATTTTCCAATTTCCTTGGTTTATTTCTGGGAGCTCTCTTGTGGGAGACTCAATCCACTTGTTGAGGGTGAAATCCTTTAAAAATGGGCTCTTATTCGAGTGGCTCTCATTGTGATACTTGGTTATACTGGCGAGCATCCTTGGTTTTGGTTGGGATATGTGCATGCTCTGTATTGTCCACCGATGTTGATCGGTGTCCCTCAGTTGGAACATATATTTTTTCCCGATCATGTTGTCCATTTATCACAGGATATTGCTGATGACCCTACTAGATAGGAGAAGATATTCATGTCTAATATATAATGACGACCTCATATTGTGGATGGGTTTCCTCACATGGGGAAGTATGATTGTGGGCCCAAATCCTATATTTTTTGTGAACATGATTACACATTGACAAGTCTAAACGATATGGTTAGGAATTAATTTCTGATCCTCCATCGTTTCCAAGATGTGTTAAGATATTTAATTAGATGTAATGAGAATATATTCCCATTTCGATGTCGAATAAGGAATATGTTCCTAATCCAGTCCTCCATGTCATTCAAGTTGGTACTGATATTTCTCCGATGCATGGGTAGAGGAATGACTCTATCTCTAATTTATAGCCAGGATATGCTAGCTCCATTTTCCAATTTCCACCATATTTGACTGGTGATTTTCATATTTCTAAGAAGGTATATGGATATTCTAATTTTTTTCCCCACTTAGATGATGGGATTGATATGAATCGAAATTAATTTGAATCATCCTTGATTTGGTTTCCACAGTATTTGACTAGTGGGCATAATTTTTATTTGCAGGAATACAAATATTCCTATAAATTTCCAACCTATTTTCATGGAAGGTTTGGTGATAAGTAATAGGAATTTTAACCTTCTTATCGTTGGATATCATTTTAGACTGAAGAGATTCATATTTTTGAGTAGTTATTTTCATCTACTCGTGTGCCACTTTATTTACATAGTGGGCTTTAGGTTCTATAGAAGGGTTATATGCCTGCCTGTAATTTTCTGCCATATTTTCATGATGGTACTCATAAGCTTGAGCTATAATATATGGATTCTCGTGGATTTATTCCATATTTACTTGTTGGTATTATTTAATAGTAAAAACTATGATAGCATACTTTCGATTATATGTTCATCACCCTCTATGGAATGCCTTAGGGACCTAGGTATGCTTGACTTCTGCAGGATCCCACAAGGTGGTACCCTCTTCTTGATTAGTATACGGGGCCACATGGTTTTGACAGATATGATTTCTCATAGGGATCATTGGGTGAGGCCCCTATGATATAGGGATGAAATCATTGGTGATGACATCATTAGCCTCCCCAAGGTAAGGGTGGCACACATTGTCGTGTTCTGGAGATAGGCTCCCACAACAGTTGGAGATGATTAGTGGATCCTCCAGGTTTGAGACTGCTAACCATTTCAAGGTAGATAGGTAGAGGTGTTACATGGCCTAGACGGATTGCTTGTCATCATCCAATGGATGGATAGTACCCTTCTTGTGATAGTCTCAAACCAGTTTATTCTTTACCCATCTTTGAAGATGTTGGCTGGGAGATAGAGTCCTCTAATTTGTGCAGGACCCATAGAGTGAATTTGTTATCATGAATGTTAGTGAAAACATCTAATATTCCCATATATTGATGGAAGATATAAATATTTCCTGAAATATATGTGATATATATAGATAGAAAACCTCTTAAAAGCATTATCTCATTATCACATGCGTAATTGATGGTCTCAATTGACCCTCTTCCATTTTGGATTTGAAAGGGCCTTTTGTGGGGTGACATATCCACCTTGGTCATGGATTCACATCGGGTCTACCATTTTGTTTCCCTCAACGACTGTTTTGTACCTATCATCTGGAATGATTGATTACAATGTGGTGAATGGTGTGTAATCACTGATGTTGGGCCTAAGATCTTCAAATGGTCTCCAAAAGATTTTTTTCGTGGATTCGAAAATACCCAATGGATCTTATATCTATTATTCATGAACCAACATTCTAAAGGAATGTGTTCAATGGGAAACTAGGAAAATGAAACTTTAAAACTCATATTGTTTCATAGGATGGGAATTTGGGCTCATCACGCCTTTTTGGGGGAAAATGTTTCTTGTTTTGAGACTCTTGTATAGATTTTAGATATGTTCATGAATCCTTGGTTCATTCTAAAATTTATATTTTACAGATCACTCTAAGGAAATGATTTTTTATGAATACACATGGGTTAAAAATCATCTGTATATATATCAGTTTCTCTATTAATGGAGGGATCTGTATGTATCTACGGCTCTCCATGAATGTTACCATTTTGTGTATAGATCAAGGATATTTATCTAATTTTCTGGGGAAATTCATGTTTTACAATGCTTAATGGGGTGATCTGGAGTTTTTCGTCATCCATAAGAGATGGGAGTTGTTTTTATATAGGTATTGGACCCATAATATGTGTTTCCTATGAATCCTTTTGAGAGGAATTAGATCCCACATAGTTTGGTGCCACTTAACATGACACATAACTTTTTAAGGTCGTGTGATGAGGACCCAACCATGTATTTTAACATCATACGACAAAGAAATCTAGGTGAAGGGTGCCCAATCAAGGATGGTGTTGAACTTATGCTGAGGTGTCCTGGGGAACCGTAGAAGAGGTGTAGTCTCCTAGGTAGAGGAATGATCCTGCCAAGGATATAGTGTGCAGGAAATAAGGTAGAATGGGGATGTTGGGTTTGGACCTCAGGGAGGCTTCTTACATATCCCAATTAGTTGGGAATCAAATCCCATGTAGTTCGGTTGGTTTGGGACTATCATGTTAATGGATGAAAATTTTACTAGGGTCATGATTGGGGCTTACAAATGGATGATTTGGGAGTGGATTTATGTTTTTTAGGGAATAAACATGGAATATTTCATTTTGGGGGGACATAGTAGGGGATTATGCAAGGAATCTATGCACTTCATACTCTTTCATTAGGAATATGGACCTTTGAAGGATGGATAATGGTTTTCAGACTTATATCATGTATGAGGCCCATTTTATGTTTGGGATTATTCTGATGTAATAATTTCCAATAACTCTAAGACCATGTGAGTCATGATCATTATGAGAAACAATAAAAAGAAATAGATATATCGATTGCATGATCTCACCATGTCCACTGATGGATAGTGCTAGATCCCAAAGGGAGAGATAAAAAGGATATGAGTGTTCTCATATCCTCTCCTTTTCTCATATATATGAAATTCATATTCTATGATCTATCTGAATATATCCTAGGCCGAAGAAAATAGGACAAAAATTTCCTCCACCCAAAAGAATGGATAGAGGATTACCTTAGGAGGAGGGCCCTAAAATTGGTTCCAGGGGGAAGAGTAATTTTCAACACTATCCCACATCAAAGGGAAAGGCCAGTGGTTCCCCTCAATCCCTTGAATGGGGAGTTCATGTGAGCACCACCAAGGTCAAGACCTAGGTTACCCTTGGATGGTAAACTTGAGGTCATTTCGGGGGTCTTCCCTCTTTATAGGGTCTCTCATATGACTACACTTACCATGGGTATTTAAACATGAAGTTATACACTAGGGTGCTCGATGATCTTATCATACATGTCGAGTAGCTTTAGAAGGGGACTTAGATGGATGCCAGTAGACTTGTTCATAAAGGGGACAACACAGGAACTAATGATATGATGGAAGACTGTGGTGAAAATGGAAGCGTGGAACACCCTAGTTTTCCCAATTCTATATAGAATGTTTTTTTAAGGGATGAGGTTCCCTTAGGATAGTATGTTCATATACGGGTAAGGGGACCATCAACATAGTGATATGATACATGAACTTGGGTTCTACCTAATATCTATAAGTCATTGAAAGGCTAGGTTCCACATTGTTAGTGGTTTTTTTGGTGGGCTAAGTTCCTCCAAGATAGAGTTTTTGTACATGAGGTTGGTTTCCACCCACATAGTGATTTCCCACGATGGATTCCTATCCATAGTGTGACTATCAGGTTTGTACCTTGTCGAATCATGTATGTAGAGGTGTTTTTGGTTCCTAGACCACTAAATGTTTTATTATTTATTATTTACTACTATGCATTGGGTTTTAATTTTTATAAATCATTAAAGGTCTCTTTTTCTTGTGGTGCCTTTCATTAACTCTTATTATCTTGATCATTCATCTCTCCTCAATTTTATTTATCATACTTTTTTGTCCCCCTCAAGTACTTTTTATAGAAGAATGGAGGGACTAGGTATTCGCATGTTTGTTCATCTATGGAGGGTCGGGAACCATATTTTTCGAGATCCCTCATGGACTTACTCAATTGGGGGAGTTGATATCCTCGCCCATCCCTAAAAACAACTTCGTTTTGTTTGCAAGACCTGATGATACCGCCTCGACCCACGAATGATCTAGGTCAAAAGTATGGTTTGTTTGCGGGGTGGAAATCACAACGTATCCATAAAAATTAATTTTATTTGTTTTCATGAACCTCCATCTCCATCCCTTCCCATGAACGCTTTCTATTTTCGGGTGCTTCATAGAGTGGCGGAATGCCATGCAGAGCGGCAGTCCATGGAGTGATTTGCGCTGAATAAGATGCCTTTCCCCGCATTCATCCTCGAATACTTATTCTGATTTGTTTCTTATTTTCAAAATTAATGGACTCTTATTAACCTTTTTATATAAATTTTAGGACCCAACAATATTTCATGTGATGTGGTAATGAAAAAATAAATTACATCGCTACATAGAGGTTGTAGTCCACATATACGCACAAATGACGTTATCATTTTATAGTGTCTATAAAGGTAAGAAAATATATTTTATATTATCTATCATGAATGATAAATATGTCAGTAATATAATTTATATAATCTTAATCAATCATTATAACATGTCTTTGTAGATAGTTTTGGAAAATGAATTACATCGGTTCATGAGGCAGTAGTCCGCCGTACAGATGAACAGTGGATTCATTTTCCATTTGATGGATTTTGTGGATGTATATAGGTAATTTTATTAATATGAAAATAAATTTTTATAAGTATGATACTAGAGGTATTGTTTTAGCATGGTTTAATAATATTTGAAGGAGGTGGTATAAGAAATAAAACTAAAACATACGATTAAAACTAAACCTATTCTTTGGAAAGACTCCTTTGATTAACCCCATAAACCATCTATGGATGATATTATGCATAAAACAATAAATATATAATCAGGTTAGGGATTATATAGTGGTATTTAGGTGATTATTTTCTGAACCAAATGGTTCTTGAAGAGAAAAAAAATGAAGATAATAACCTCACATTTATAAGAGATGGGCGGGACACTAATGGAATTCTAAAAAATATTAAATCAATATAAATTATTTTCAAATTAATAATTGATTAAAAAAATTTATTTAAAATATTGGATGATAATGGGTCAAAATTATCGAATCCAATAAAATTTAGAAAATTTTTTACTATGTTTTTGACATTATATTTTTGTTCTAACACATTGTTAACCACTTTCACACATACTACGGGAACAAGTATTTTCAATCTCTAAGGGTCAATATATTTACATTAAATTGGAAAACCCAATAAATATGCCATGCATAATATTATAAAACATATAATTATTATATTTTAAAATATTATAGTTTTATAAATTCTATATAATTTAAAAACCTATTACTTATTATAAGATATCGTTATTGTAAATTTTTAGAACTGCTCACTGCATTGAATTTAGTAGCATCAATAAAATAAGTAAAATTTGAAGAAAATATTTTTAAACACCCCAAATTTGTATTATTAGTCTATGAAATTCTATGATATAATTAATTACTCCATTTTATAACACTAAATATTTTTTATATCATTTATTCTGTTTTTTACATTTTTTTAACAATTGTTGTGTCAACATTGTGTATTGATTTAAGTTAATAGTTTTTGAACTAAAAATTAAAAAATACATTAAAATTATTAATATAAAAATTTTATTTATAAAAATAATATTTATATAAGAACATAACCTCTAGTAATACCTATTTTAAAGATAATATAGTTATTAAAACCAAGAGTGTGATATTTTTGCCTTTTCGTTAAATATATTATTATAATGGTTATAATCACATTAAAATATAAAAAACATTCCATATAACTCCATATAGGATGATTATGTATTAAATATAATCCTCCAATAAAATTAACCAATGTTTTAGGGTCATTTTAAATCCTTATTAGTTTAGTTTTATCTTTAATTACCTAATTTACCCCTTACCGCGGTAACAAAAATTACTAAGGATACTATTTATATAGATAAAAAATAAAATTGATTTATTTAACAAATATAAAAATCCCTATTATAGATATTAAAACCATTTTTCAAAATTCTAAACACAGAATTAGATGAATTTATTATAAAATTAAACTGAGAAAACACAACGAATAACGATTTTTTAGAAAAATGACCTTTCTAAAATATAAAAATTATTCATACTAACTTTATGTATAAAATATATTTGAATAGATATAATTATATTATTTTAAATTAAAAGTGACTAATTAAATTATAAAACTTATCAGAAATATAAATTTACATTATAAATACTGAAAAAGTAAATACAACTTTTAATCAAAAAACATTATTTTTTACTATTCATTGAAAAATAAATTTTTTCAAAAAGTTATGAAATATTTATCCTCAAATAAGTTTGAAAGTAGAAATAAAAAATTAATTTTATTTTATTATTTATGTTTTAAAAAAATTTATAGAATTATTTGTAATCTTCACTCAAAAAAAGTAAGAAAACCCCTTTTATAAAAAATTATATTTTCTAAGAATAAAATGACTTTACTAAATAATGAGTACTTATTTAAAAAAGAATTAATTATAGGTATGCATGGGAAACCCATGTGAGTGATTAAACTTGGTTTATGAGTTTCTTAGATATATAAAGAATAGGTAGGAGAATTTTCTCAATATTCATCCATGAGAGGTGCACATGGGTTTTCTCTATAGGCATCATGATTCCTTAATTCCATGAGGAAGAAACTTGAGTGAATTTATATTTATTATAGCTTCATAGGGGATGATATATCATATTCCTACTAATAATGATTTTTAAGTGTATTTGGTAGGGCAATTAGAGTATAGAAAAATGATTGAAATCATGAAAAAAACTGATGTATGGGATATCATGTGATGGAAATTGAATTCCCTAAGTTCCTAATTTTGGAATGGAGTTCTAAGGGAGCTCCTAGTTAGATGAGTCAGACATTCCATGGATAATAGTCATTTTTATCTTATGAAAAGTGACTCTCGATGGTATGATTCATGTTATGGGATTGTGTGACATGGGAGAGTACACCCATTACATTTATATGGCTTGAATCAGTATCCACGTATTATGTGTGGTGCTTGTGTGTTTCAAAAATTGGCAGTGGACACATAATGGGTTCAGGGACCAAAGTGTCCGTGATGAGATTCCTGAGGAAATGTAAACATAAGGTGTTCATTAGAAATGATGAATTCACCTATAACAGTGATGGTTTTATGGTTATAAATTAGTGAGTGTTTCTATGAGGGATCAACATGCATGTGATTAAGGGAGAACGCGATGAGGTTGCATTTGGGGAGTGGTATAAGTAAATTTTTTTAGCAGGGATTTAACCATTGGTTTTTAGAGTGTGTTAACCGTTATTATGAATTGAAATTCTAAATAGTCCATGGATGTCTTTTTGTGGGTCGTAAAGGAGTCATAAATGAATGTTCGAGATGTATTGAAATAGATTAGTGGTGAGTGACCATTATGTTTTTTGTCAGATTCAATGGATCATTTTCCAATTGTAAAATACCTAAATGGAATGAAAAATAGAATTTTTATATCAAATATTTTTATATAAATGAAATACCCTAGAGGGGATATTTTTCACATTAAATATATACTTAATTTAAATAGATATAAAGAAATAATTTTTCATCTTATGATCTTTATTCCTTGATGTTTTAGATCATCTGAGAAACCCTTTTTAGCCTACCTTCATTATGGATGTATAATCCAAGTGTATAATCCCATTCAAAGTGATCCACACATGATCCTTTTAATCTCTGAACAACAATAAAGGAATTATGAGTTCTAATCATCAATATCTTACTTCTTGTGTTTTTAACTTGATCACTACAAGTTCGTTCAGGCTTGAAGGATTCTATGTTGTTATTCTCATTCTTGGGAGGAAGAGAGGAGGGGGATCCAGAGAGAGAAATTTTTTGTTCATAATTATTCTAAACTCTGGGATAAACCAACATAATAGATATAGTATATTGTTTATAGAGTAAGGGTTTAGGTTAAAATATTATTTAATTTAAATATGTACCTTAAAAAATAATAAATCCTATGTGACACCATTCCATATAATTATTGTAATATTGTTATATTTTTATAGAGTGTTATATTTTGTAGAGTGATAAATATTTCTTATGGGCTAGAAAATTAATATTTATCATGTGGAAAGATTTAGTCTGGTCATCCTTCATGAAATTTATCAAATAATAATAAATATTTAATAGAATATTTATTCATAAATAAATATTATATTCATAATATGGTGAATAAATATTTACTAAATATTAAATAAATGAAATAAATTTTCCATTAAAAAACATGTATAGAGAAACTGGGGGGAATATATAGGCTAAAGCTAGATAATGGCATTAGAACATTTTTAGGGGATGATAAACCCTCTAAATAATGTATTTGGTCATCATGAAAATGATTGGAAATGAAAATTGATGATGGTGGAATTTTTATACATAGTGTGTTGTAATCCATTAATGCCATGCATGTGAGATTGGAATCAGATATCATCGAAGAGAATTTTTTATTGGAGAAACTCAGGAAAGACATGCATGGAGAAACTGGGGGGAATATATAGGCTAAATAGGGATATTTTTGAGTCTAACATGATGCATGATTGATAAAATTGAGGGTTTGAAGGAAATTTCCACTGGGTTATGAGTCAGGAAGATATTTACTTTTTAAAGATGGAATGAGAAGAAAATAACTATATTATTTGAGGTGAAAAATTCATAATATTTCATATAATGTGGCTAGATGTTTTCCAGATTTTATAAATTCCATACTTAATATAGACCAAAATAATGTTAATGGGATTATTAGTTTGGTTGATGAACCGAATAGATGAATTTTTGGGGTTCAACATCTGGTAGCATTAGTTATTGGGATTTTTTATATATGTTTCAAGAAAGAAGAATGATGGATGATTCGGAATTAAAAATTTGGAGGAAGGATATATGAGATTAGATGAACATTTTGTTGTGAAAAATAAGGAATCAACCTCTTCATGTGGATGAGAATGTGCAGAAAAAGGGTGTGGTCTTGGTCTATGATGTCAGTGTTGTGAAATTCCACAATAGGATTCAATAAGGAAATAATTTTTCAAATAGGATTGGGTGAATGCGTTTTATGATTTTATGGGACATGGTATGAATGTATATGGAAGTGTATATTCACTATTGTTTGTTATAGAGTCATGGTTTTAAAGAGCCAATCTAAAAGGTATAGAACTGAATGTATATGGTATGGGTTTTAAGAAAGTGTATTGGATAATTTGGGAAGCTGGTAACAATAAAAGAAATGTTAGAAGGAACTCCTTCATCATATTTTAGGTGGGGGTGAAGGAAATTTTGGAAGAACATGGTTCTCTTATCAAGGGTGGTATTTATTTTGTTATGTAAAGATGGTTTATTCCAGGGAATAACACAGATATGGATGGTTGTTAAAGTAATCATGGTAGTTTTTCCTAATGGAAGCCTCCCAATAAAGGGTTAAAATTTAATTTGGATAGATCATGTATTTTCAGGGAGAAGATAGGGGTGGAATTTTTAACGAAATAGGGGTTTAGTGAATCAAGGATTTAGTTATTTTTTGGAAAGTGGAATTCCATTGGAGAGGAAGCAAGACCCATGAACACTGTTATTATGTTGTGCATGATTTAAAATATTTAGATTGTAGAAGTTGAATATGATTCCACTATCTTTGTTTGGTTCCTTCAAGGGAAGGATAATTCACCATGGGAGATGGCTTACTTTGATAGGAAGTATAGAAATTATTTCAACCAGGGTATTCATGTGTGCCATAATTTGAGGGAATATTTTTTTCATCTAATGTTTTATCCAGAAAATTGTGTCTATGAGAGAGACTTATTTTATACATATTTTTGGGTATATTACCTAATGACTATAATATCATTGTTATGGGAGATTCCTTCGATCTCCATCATTTCCTCCCACCTTGATTTCGAGGAATATTTGGCATTCTTTTATGTTTTCAAATTAATAAAAAGTTAATTTTTATTTTTTCTATATGTGAGTAAAAAAAGTTTTATCTAACATCTAATTTGTATAAATAGAGAGAAAAAAATTGACATCAAACACATCTAAAGCCTTCCCATTCTTTTTTTATTAGGCACAATTTTTCTTCAAGTGGCCCTTCTTACTAAATGAAAAACAAACATCATCTTAACCCTTCACTTTCTCCTTGACCCTTTTTTTCTTTGAAGTATATTCTGAAGATTCTTTGAACATAGATATATTATCTTGTCATTTCATTTTATTCACTATAAATATGGGAGGATCTTCACACTTTTTCACTTAATCAATATTGGAATTAAGAGAATGAATATATGGGAGAGATTTACCAATATTTTTCACATTGATATTAACAATAACTATAGAGAATCCATGAGGGAGTGATGTAAGAATGTATCGAATAAATAGTTTTTATGGAAATTTAAACCATATAACCTTTAGCAACTCAATGTATCCAATGTGTTTGAATATGTGAAGCCTATCTGGTACACAAACTCCAAACCTATATATCTTAAACCATTCTTACCCATCTCTCTCCTGATATAGACCATGAAGTATCTTGATAATTATATAAGAATTCATCTCCTCATGATACTTCATGAGTTTCATTGACATCAATTAATGAATGAAACACTAAAGTCAACTTAGTCACTCTAGTGTTTATCATAGATAGTTCAATATTCACAACTTGCCTCCTTTTTAGGCATATTATGTTGTGGGGATTTTAGCATGTAAGATTTCTATTAATGGTAAAACACACTCCATCGTCTTATAAACCATTATTGGAAGTTACATCTAGTATTTATATGTTTTTCTCAAATATTTATCGTTGGGATAATGTGGATGATGATATTTTAATTATCATATTATTATAAAAGAGAATATTATTATAACTTCACTTTATTATGATTTATCTGAGACATAATGAATTATATTTTTTTAAGTATCTTTCTATTTTATCATGTCATAATAGCTAAATATGTGTAGTTTCATAGAAATTCTAGTGTTAGGGATCCACATGACCCTTTTAAAAACCCGAGAGATGGATTAGTCAATTAGTTGAAGGTATTTACGCAGGAAGGTCTTTACCAGCTATTGGCTCAGAGCTTCTTGATCCATTTATTGGACACCCCAATATAGAAACCCCAATATGGATTTCCTGAACACTTTCCTAAAAGTTACCTAATTTCTAGAGAAGGCTACTTATCATGATGTAAATTGGTTAATTTGGCTTTAACATTAATATGAAATCAATGATAAAAGTATGTGTCCCAAGGAGCATTGTTCAAACATATAGTTCTATGGATTTCATTCCAAATAAAGTTATGGAAGGCTATGTTTGACATAATATTAAGTTAATGCATTTTGATTATTCTGTGTAAATATTTCCTGTTTTATCATTTACATGTATATTTAATATTAAGTATAGTTTATTGAAGTTATTAACCATGTTTTGATAATTAATTTATAAATAATACATTTATTTAAATTCTATCATTGAATATTAATCCATTTATTTATGTTATTACAGTGTTCCAGTCATAATTTAAATAATTCATAAGATAAAAATAAATAGATAAATAAATAAATTACCTAGTATTGAGCTTATATAATGGCTGATTTATTAAGATGAAAATAAATCATCTTATAAACAAGGGGAAAACTAATTGTTCCAGTCTTATCACGAGTTGTAGAATTCCATCTATCCACATTTGTATCCCTTGGGTTAGTATTGTATAGGTTTCCTCTTGAACTCCCTCTGTGTGTCTTAGGATACTGCTTTTATTAAATGTTTTTATAACTCACACAATGTTTAAGGGAACTAAAGGTTTGGTTAATGGGAATTACATTAATATCCTCATACACGTTGGTCCTATATAATAAAGGAGGGATAGACGATGGACATGCCATACGATTTAATTTAATATTAAATATTTTATAAACCATACATTAAATTGAAATAAATAAAACCAACACATATAAAGGTCTTAGTCATGGTCAGTATCTATAATAGACATGAAATGAAAATGAAAAAAATACTCCAACAAACCTTCTGAAACCTCTTGGAAATACACATCATAAATGAATTCACGTAAAATAAATTGAACAACCAGTAATAATTGTTTTTAAAAGTAAATTAATAGATAATTTTTATATCGTTAAGACCTTTATTACATTATCACACACATCTACTGAAAATCATTGTAATTAGGTTTTAATGATGTCTGAAAATATTTAATTAATTCAATTATATCCATTTTGGGGGGACTACAATGTTTGTAATTGTGAGCTACATGTCATGTTCCATGATTTCCACATACCTGAGATAAATGCTTGTTACTTCGGATGGTACAATGTTTGTACTAAATAGTGTGAACTAACAATTTATGATTTGCATATCACGATTTATATGTGTCTGTGTAACCCATTAAAGTACTTGGAATGTTCTTTAAATGTAGGACCAAATGAGATGTACTCTTGCCACACATTTTTTGTTTCGTTAGTCATGTGTCCTCATAACCTTCCAAATGAATCTTCGTGTATTTTGGATATTGATATTAATGAATTATATGTTGTTGAAACTATATAAACACCATATATTTAATGAATTACACAAGTCTTAAGTCTCAATTAGATAGAAACTATGTATTTGACCTCACAATTGGCATGAAATTCTTTGCTAAACTGTGTAGAATTACTGATGTGTACACCAGCTACAAACTGTGTAATCCAAAAATCTATTTTATATCATTTCCCAGTCTAAATTAAATGAATTGTAAATGCACTTCATATAGATACAACATGGAATTTCATGTATCTCTCCACACATCCAGGTTTAGTTGACTTGGACACAAAATCTATACTCCAGCTACACACTGTGTAACCTAGTCTCACTAACTTTAATCCTTGTAACTTATTGATATAATATATGATCATTATGAATCATTTCTTATTCCTTTATGAAAACATGAATCTTGAATTAATTAATAAAAATGTTGAATCAATTTTAATTAAAAATCAATTTAATGAATGAATATTCCTAAATTCAACGATCTAACCACTATTGTTCATAATTTTTCAATTATAAAATAAATAATTATTAAGTTAAAAGATGATTCATTTGATACCACTTGAAGATTCCTAACACAGTGGATAAACTTGGTGGGAGAGTAACCATTATGATTTTTCTTCATATTCCATGGATAATTTCCCAATTGTGAAATTTGTAAATGTCATGACCAATGAACGTTTTTTATTCAATAATGATATTGTAATTCCGGAACCCATATATGATATGTGTAATGTTAAAATTATAATTAATTTAAATATACCTAATGAAATAATACATCTCCTTATTATCATTATTTATTGATGTTTTTGATCATCCAGAAAACACTTTTCAGATTAACATCATTGAACATTCAAGATCCAACTATAGAATCACTCTAGAGATGATCCACAGATGGTCCTTTTTATCTCTAAACAACATTGAAGGAATTTCATATTCTATAATGGAATATTGATGATGTTATATTTTTGTTCCTTATCACTACATGTTTCTTAAGACATGAAGGATTCTCTACTGGACTTCTAATTATATAGAGTATAATAGGAGGATTAATCTATAGAGAGAAGTCTACTGTTTAGAAATATTATGAATTATTGATTAACACTAGTCTATAGATATAGAATCGTATTTATAGAGTTATGATTTTTGTTAAAATATTGTTTTATTTAACAATAGAACTTAAATAATATAAAAAACATTATCTAACCTCATTAAATAAAATTATAATAAAATTATAATATTTTATTATGCGTGCTAAATGGATTAATCGTAAATATTATTTATCTAGAATGCAAATTAATATTAATCACCAGACACGATCTTGGTCCACTCATCCACCTCGACATTTATCAAATAATAAATTACATATTTAAATAAATATTTATCCATAAATAAATATTCTATTAATAGTCTTGATAATAAATATTTATTACATATTCAATATATAAAATAAATTTTCTATTCACATTCTAATGAATAAATATTTATTTAATATTTGTGATCAATAAAAATTGAAAAAAATACATTCTTGTTCTAAGGAATAATATTTATTCCAATAATAAAAATTCAAATTTCATTTAATTGAGATCAAAAGAAACATTATTTGATAATTTCTCATTAGAATTAGGTATTCTTGCCAAGAGGCTATTTTACTGCCTAGCAACCGGTCAAGGCACACAAGGGAAATAGTGTATTGTCACAATGTTGAGAAAACATAGAAATTCATGATGTGTAATATAATACCATTATACCAATATCTCATCAAGAAGGTTTCATATTTGTCTTATCAACCAATATAAATGATACACATTTCATTGAGATTCTAAAATAATCATATAGTTACACCAAGGAGATGGAATCTCCAGTGATAGTTTTTATTCAAATCAAAGGTTCATGAAATTGAATTCCATAAAGATGGAAGGGATAAATACTTCCTTGACATATCCATTAATAACATTTCATTCTTGAAACAAACATCACACCCTACCTCCCCTATATATATGGCCTCATAGTTTTGTTCTATAAATATAAGTGCATGATTCTTGAAATTTATTCATAGTAAACATTAATATAAACTCTTAGATAGTAATATATGATAATGAAAAAACTTATAGAATTACTAGTAGTGGTAATGTTCTCATAATCTCTCATATTAGAGATTACAAAGTGAAAGATTCATGACATATAGTCACATATGATTCTGACTTCTCCCACCATAAATTTAACATACTTTGTTCCCAATTATAGAATTTCACTTGATTTCATAACTAGTTTTAGGAATATCATCATGTAATTTCAAGGTTCTCATCATATTAGGAAATTTATATTGTCTTTTCAATGTGATAGATACTCTCAAACATTAGTACATCAATGTCATTCAGAATAATGAACAATATATAACAATATATTTTATTAATATTCAAATATTTTAATATACATGTAATCTAAAGTAGAAAATTGGGTTCTAGTACAATGATTCTAATAATAAAATGTTTTTTTTTTTGAAATGGAACTCTGGTGTGATAGATTTTAGATATGACCAATCATTACATTCAGTAATATATGGTGAGTGGTATATAATGATTGGAAACTCATCTCATTAGTTAAATGATAAGGGAAATACATTGGAGGGGAGTGTGATGTCAGTCATGGTGATACAACCCTCATGAGAGAGGTATCATGAGTGAGACTATTTGGTTATTGGGTGGTTTTTATGGAAATAAGATGTTAGTGAGTAGATGATGATAAATTTAGGTGGATTATTAATAAATGTAAAGTGTAATTTAGTAGTGATATCAAGTAGATTATAATTATTGGAATCAGGCTTATGATGGTTTGAGATTGTGTGGATGTATTAGATCATAGGTGTACCAATGCACATGGTATGGTCGGTCATGATGCATCATTTTGGATGATTGGTGTTTCATCCATGGAATTTATCTGAGTGTTGGGTATGGACTATGGTGAGTATGTATGAACAATCAAGGGGGTCTTCTGGAGTAGGTTCAATAAGATTTGTTTTTCTGGTTATTTGAAGGTAGTGTAATCTAAGATATATTGCATTGAGTAAGATATATGATGTCTAAATAGGGGTATTTTAATATAATTTGAGGTGGTGAATTATAATCATCATTAGGGTTTACTTTTTGATATTGAAGGTATGTTTTAATTTTCGATGGGGACATTTTTTGAAATGTATATCATTTTATTATAATTCTTGAATGGTGTACAATCATTCATTTGGGATTGTAATTAATTAATGAGGAGAAGTACAACATTTTTCCATTGTTTTCATTTATTTTTTTCAATACAATGAGAAATACACTAGGATAATCATTAGGGTATTAAAACAATGTTTGGGTTAGGACATTCTGCCAGTGAGGAACAATAACTTATAGAATTGGATTTTAATCTATGTTTAATGGTGGGATCAGTGAAATCCAGATGATTTACTGAATGATAAAATGAAAATTCATTGTTATAGAAAAGGTCAAGTAAGATTTGTGTTGGTTTTTCAGAAATGAATTCAAGCAATGGATTGGGATGTGGAATATTACGCACCCTATATTGAAATTTGTTCTTTAAAACTATGAGTAGAATTTATTGATAAAATGAGGCCAAGAGAAAAAAGTTTAATAATTAACTAAATTCAGTTGATATGGTTGAATGACCCCTCAGACTTCTTAGAGATGGGATGTATTATGGTTAAGAGTTTATAATAGCCTTTTTTATGGATGGTTTTGGAATTGATGATGAATTTTTATATTATATTATTATAGTGAGGAATATTTTAAAACAAGTTTCATAGTACATTTAAAAGAGTTTTAACACCTAAAATGTGGTTTTTAATGAGCAATGAGGTTTATTAGGTGGAAAAAAGTAATAGGAAGCATTAAGGGGAAGCTAGGTGAGCCAGAGATATAGTCTACAACCACTAGCTATCTAGGGACCAAGATAGTAGAACCAACATTCAGAAGGTTTCCACTATCATGATGGTGGGAATCAAAGTAAAAAAAAGTTTTTACCTCTTTATAAATTTGTTGTAAACCCCTCTTACGTTCCCTTATATTCCTTAAAAGACCAGGTTATGATAACCCTCAGGTGTTCATAGAGGCATTTTCTTGTGATTTGAGTTGGTAATTGCCCATTTCTAATCTCACATTTCCACCTAATTATATCTACTAAAATTCTACCACTTTTAGTTTGGGATTTTATTGATGATTTCATTAAAGGATGGTGAAATCTCCCTATAGAGATGGGTCTTTTGTTCTACCTAGATATATGGGGTCTCAAGAAAATATCATCTTTTCTCCATTCATTATTTCAATGAAGTTACATCATGCCCCAACATTTTTGAATGATTTTTCCTAAAATTAAATTTATTTGGAAATTTAATCATCATTGACTATGATATATTTGGATCAGGTTGGTTTTAGGGGTCTTTTGATGGCCTCCAATGGTTGTTTAGACTTGGTTCTAGTGCGAAGCTGTTGTGTGATGGGTTATCCATCATTATTTTTTTAAATAATTTTTCTTCAATTAACTCTAAGAGTTATAATTAATAAAATATGGATTATTTTCATTGAGTTATGAAACTATTACATTTATTTGAGATCATTTAGCCGTTTATGAGGCTGAACAATCTTGGTTTGTAGCTTCCAACCATTATAAAATAAGAGGAAAATATTTTATTAAGGTTGGTGGTCCTTTTCCCTTCCCATGTAATTTATTATTGTGTTATATTCATGTGATATTCATAGAATTTCCCCTATGTGAGTGAAACTATTAAAATAATTTAATTATATAAATTAAGTTAAATAGTTTGTATTAAAAAATATTGGTTAACTAAAAATTAAATTCCTTAAGTGACTAAACAAATGTCAAGGACCACACTAGACCCTTCTGCATTTGATTTATCTTCACATCCATAGATGGATAAGGATTAATTATATATATATCTCTGAGATACAAGAACCCCCTTTAGGGGTGTGTCTAAATTAAAGGATTTCGGGGGCCCTTAGATAGTTACCTTGGATTGTCCGCCCGAGTAGAGGTGAGTGCTGGTTTGGTTGATTGGACTGAGTAAGCCTTGATTCTAAGAAGTGTACTTAATCCTTCAGGAAAGTGGATTAGACAAGGGGTGTTATTTCCCCTAGGATACATGGTGACCTAGGAAACTGTCCCTTGGTGAGACATGTGGATAGGATGGGTGTTTGGGAAAACCAATAGTTTTCTTGGAAAGGGTATAGGTAGGAGGAAATTACCCATAAGATGGATGTGGAACGAAGATATGAGAATATATTGAGAGACCCTAATGAGGTGTTTGAGCTATGATGAGACCTATGGGACCTGTTGGGTGGCCTAGTGTAATGTAGACTGTAGGGAGAGATTGTTCTCGGGTATGGATAGATATAATATGTTTAGATGTTCTGCCAACCACTATTCTACTTTCATAATAAATGTAATGCAAAAATTACTTTAAATGTGTTTTTTATATTGTTTTACTTGGTATATGACATAAGAGTGGCTTTAATATGGAATTAATAGTGATCAAAGGGTGTATTTTATTTATTTATGGGAAAACACCCATATTATATTTCATATATTATGTATGGAAAATTCCCTTGAAGAAGTCTTCAATATTGTATAAGAGAACTCCCATAGTGGAGTTTTATGATACCTAAATGTGAAAAATTATATAGGGGAGGTCTATGACAAATTACAGAGAAATATCCCATAGGGGATATCAATGATACTTGGCATAGAAAACATTCGTACTGGAGATTTTTGATATTATGGGTGAGAATTACATATATATGAAGTTGGGGTTGACCTTTAATATTGGGAATATATTTATTTGGTTATTACCAAAGTATTTCATACTTAATATATATATTGAGTAGACTCGTGTATATTATTTTAGGAGAAAAATCATTATGATGTGCTTTGAGACGCTCCAACACTGACTAAAGAATATCGTGGTGTGTCAGGGATACAAACATAAAGAGTGACAATGGAATGGAACATGGATCATGGGTTGGTATGTTCCAATTGATGTGATAAAATATATACTTATTCTAGTTGAATATGGAATTTTTGGTTGTTTATTTTATTTATTATTTGGAATTTTATTTATTTATTCTGTGCATGTCACATACACGTATCAATTTACTATTAGTTATGTACAGGACCTCATTGGTGGTTCTCTACTAATTTATATAATACCACCTTTCTTAGGAATCCATAGTAATTACATACTTGAGAAACAATATAATTTATGTAGGAACAGATTGGTCTAGGTCTTCGTATTTTCAAGATTGAGTGGGAAAACTCAGATGACATTATGAGTTTCTGATGAGGTATGGTTTGGAGTGGTATTAGAGCCTCAATGTAATTTTGGGATCATTTATTTATATGTGTGATTAGACTAGTAGTTTAAGAGTATTTTCTTCTATCATGACTTTTCAGGTCTATATGAAAACATTTCATAATATTATTTCATCCTTCTACTTGTTTATTCTTATGTGTACTATGAGGCGATGGATTTTAATATTATCTATTTATTTTTTTGTTATTGTTACCCCAATACATCTGGTACAATCTCATCATGTTACCACCCTAAACCTCTGATACTATTCATCATCCACTATCACATGAGGAGGCACACCTGACATATAGTAGATACTGTAGTTCTAGGAACCAAATAGTGGTTTAGGGTGTGGGTCATTACATAGAGGATAAACTTTTTCTATGTATTTGAGGTTTCAACTAATTGGAAATTTATCTTGGATTTCTTATTCTATTTTCTCATGATTTATAGGTTCTAATTGTTATACCTAGATCTATGGTGTGGTTATTTTTCTTAGGAAGTTTGAAACTGTCAACAATCAAACTGTCTATGTCACTAACCATTCCATGTAAACCCTAAAATGGGAACCTGAGCCTACACCCTCTTTGGCCTGAGAAGAATTCATGATTCTAACTGGCTAGATTTTTTTTGGTATAATGCATTTCCTAATTGGAAATTATTTATCCCATGGATCAAAATAATAATAATATATAAAATAAAATTAACATTGGTTGAAAAAATAATGAAAAACTATTAATTATACCACCATGTGATATCAAAAGTCACCCTGAACCACAGAATGAAACTCACTATCTGAGTGATCCCAATATATACATAACCTTAATTGGAAAATGATATTGTAGGTGTGAGAATAGATATTCTTAGTAGGGATTCCATGTGTAAACCCACACCCTATGAATCACCTTTAAATGTAAAATAACTTCATTCCTGTTAGAAAATATAAATATATAATGTTAGAATTTTACATTACTATAATAACAAATAGAAATTAGAAATTTAAGAAGAAACATTTCCCTTTTTTAATTGAAAAATAGTTTTTATGGAAAGAGAAACCTTCCAAAAACCATAAGAAACATGTGAAAAGTAATAATTTAATAATGTAGGCATGATAATGGAAATGATTTTATAAATGTGTCACAAAATCGATAGAATTAGGATACATATAAAACAAATATCATGGGAATATCATAAAAATTAAGTGAGGAGACCCTACATCTACTCAGTTTAGAACCATCTTCCAAAATGTTAATGTAATCCATAGTCAATAACATACCCAGTTGGTATTGACTAGACTCATCAATGGAATATTCCACCTTGTAATTTCCATTCCATGGGTATCTAGTCCATCAAATAAATACTAAATTGATTTCATCCCTTGAGTCTCACTAAAATGACTAGGTTCCCAAGATAATAGTAAAAGAGAGGTGAGGAATCCAGTACCAATATAATATCTCCATCACGATTCATCATAAGACACCTTAAATTCTAATCCCAAATCCCGAAACCAAATATGAAATGAGCCTCCCTAACTTGAGGTATTCTATATAGGTGAACACATCCAAGGTAAACATTAAAATTTACCAACCACGATTTATTATTTTTGAGGATTTACATAAATCTCTAGGAGAACAGTTTTCTTTTTAGTGGAAAATTCTAAATCCCAATAAAATATCAGACCACATTCAAAAGGATTTAACTATGTCTAAATGTTTGGAAAAAAAATTATAATTTATAATCATTTATAATCCAAATTGTTTCATGTCTAAAGTCCACTCATTACACAATGGCATATATTCACATCAATATATATATTACCTTTAACAAAATTCATATATTCACACATCCTTGTGTGAATATGTATAATGAGGATACCAATATATATAAATTAAATGGATAGGTTTATAATCCAAATTGTGAAAGAATATAATTAGAAACCACTTTAATGTTCATTATAAACCAAACACTCCCCCATGCCTTTAAAGAAGACTACCCAAAATTCCAAAACATTATTATTCTTTCCATACTCACACATTTAAAAACAATTATAATAAAAAAACCCATGTTTCAAATAATTTAAAATAGGATTGAAACATGTATTTGGAAAGAAAACTCATGGTAGAAACAAATGAAAATTACGAATACCAAGAAAGGAACCCATTCCTATCATCACAACAATTTTAAATGATATCTTCTCTTAATAATATAATAAAAAACAAAATAAAACTATCAATAAATTATATTTTTTAATTTAATGTGTCATTCATAGGGTAACGTGACTCAAATTGGGTAGAATTCATTGACTTTGATGAGAATGGTAGGAATAGGCCTCAAATTGATCCTCATGAACTTTGGGGACCAATACATGACTAGAAAAACATTCAAATTAGGTTAGGTTTTTCCTTAGGTTTTTATCCTTGAACTTCAGAAAGAAAAAAACCAAAGGAAAGAAATCATGAAGAGGTTAAGAAGAAACTAAAACATGAGATAATCAAACAAAAAAGTGGAAGATAAATTGGCAAAATAGAGGGAGAGATAGAAGGTTAGGGGAATGACTGGGATCCCCACCAGAGCATCAATCAACAGATTGATGTTGAGGGTTAGATTGAGTGAGAAGGACCCCATTTGTGGGTTTTAATTCATTAAGATAAAATAAAATAAAATTCTATCCGCCATACACTCCACACAGTTTTATCACACGACTTTTAAAACTATGCACCAACTGTTTTCCCAATATTGGCCTCTGGATCATCGTTCTTGACCATGACACATGGTTTTCTAAAAAATGAGATGTTTATGTCATTGGGATATAAAAAAACAATATAGGTTGTCCCACAGTTGTTTCACATTTTTTCTAAATGTGTGCCTTAACCATGTGACATGATATGTATGACCCAGAACTCTCAGTATAAGATAAAAACTACCAAAGTGAAAACAAATAAATAAATTAAACTAAAAAAATGAAATTATAGGATATTGTTGGGTCTGGGTGTAATAATTCCCTCCATGGCACTTTCTTCCCCTATAATGTCGGAAAGATTTAGTTGATCATGCCTAAATAAATGTTAAATAATTTTTTTAAAATTATACTCTTGAACCAAAGGGATTTAGAAAAAATAATCACCTTTATTTAAAAACAAGTTAAATTAGAATCCCATAAGTGCCTAAGATATGATCCTCAAAAATTGAGTTGGACATCCAAGTAAATAGTTGGCAATACCAATAAACATGAAAAATAAAAAATGGTCAAATGAGATTCAGGGACCCATATCTCAAAACATAACATCAAAACAATGAATCTCTAAACCCATACCATAAAACTAATCAAATAAAATCATCATCACCTATTCTAAATCTCCATAAGAATCTATCACATTATTCAAGGTTGAGTATACCCAAAATACTATGATCAGATTCAAGAGGGTGAGAAAAGGTAATTACTCCAACAATTAGAATTTAAAAATTACCAAAAAGCGGAACATGATGGATTTTAAGACCATACTTTCCATGAGTAATTTTATAGTGGTATCCATAACTATTAGCACTCGGTTTGAACATTGATTTCCCAGGTTAGCACAACCCATGAGTCCTTGTGTGAAAAAAACATGAAATGAGAAATATTTTCACTCCATGATAACAAGATTCAGTGTTTACCACAGACACTTCCATTAAAAAACAATTCTTAAGAAGATTTTTAACATAATCCTCCACTCTTGTGGGAATTATAAAATTAAACCAAACAAAATTAAATTCATCAGTTATTTAGAATAATAGTTCAATGACCAAATAACAAAAAAACAAGTTATATGACATGAAAAACATGAAAAAGAAAATGGTAATACCTGAAATAAGTACATGGCACTATCGAGAACCAAAAACTCGATAGTATATCTTACCCAAAATATTATTCTAATTAATGAAAATTTAGAGGTGTCCCAATGGATCACATTGGGAGAAAATCTTTCTAACATCTATGAAAGATTGTTTAGGGTGACCAAACCATCCATATTAGAACAACGCAAGAGAGATTTTCATTTATTAGAAAATTTCTGAAACTGAAGAAGGATATTCTACGATAGGATCCTATAGTTTATATTTCTCCCCAAATGTTGGGTTTTCACCATCATTGGTACGAAAAAATACACTACACACCAATGGTTTCCCATGAAAAACATGCTCGACTAGATATGGAACATTCAATAGCCTCTTAAATAAGATATGGACAACCAAGATAACTCAAAGGTTTTGATACATTATTAAATTATGAGACATAAAATAATTTATTTATAAAACCTACATATAAAATGGAACGGAATCATTAAAATGGTTTTCAGACGCCTTCTTTGTTTGTTGAACATGTTAGCGGCTCAAAAGTTTTACCACCTTCATTTACATAAACTCGTCAAGAATTATCCACTAATAAAACATGATTTTAAAGTTATATTTTGAAATACCAAATTGTATCTCATGTGGTCCAATTATCTTCCAAAAATCCGAGCATGGAACTTTACGAAACCTCATAATTACTTTTACCTACAAATATTGGGAGTTCCTAAGGATAGTAAGACTAAATCAACTACCTCTAGCCACACTGATACATATATAGAACCAATGTCTCCATGTAGTATTGGAAATCATATTAATTTAATCACCCCCACCACTATATTTTGAGGTTTGTTGGTGTCATCAATCGACCAAACAAATTTCAAAACCTTATGAACCCGAAGAACTCTTTTGGGAGGCATAATATAAATAATAAAAGATAAATAAATGTAAATTAGAGACAATATAAATTCAAATACTATTCATAAATAAATAAATCCCAAATCAAAATATTTATTCAAGAATAAAAAACAATTAAATCAATAAACATTATTTAAAAATATCACCTTTTCAAACATCTTAAAACTTCACATTTTTCATTTCACAATTTTGAAATATCACACTCAAATTAAAAACCAACATAAATTCCGTAGTAAATTTTTTAATACACTTTTATAACGTGATTCCATATCATAATAAATCATTTTTCATTTAAAATAATCATATTACCTTGAAATCAAAATTATCTATCTTTGTTTCAATAGCATCATGCTTTTTAAAAATTAAAACTACAACTATTTCTTCAAAAAAATTATCAATAGACTTAAACTAATGATTTGTAGTATATAAATCATTAAATACATAAATAAAATTGTATAAAATTATATATACACCTATGTACACATTTAATCACATTATTATCACACACACACACCCACACCGACATATATATAAATATATACCATTATAAAGTATACCATGGGTCAAATAATAAAATGTGTGTCATATTCCAAATTGTTCTTTTGAAACCCCCAAAAAATATATAACCACCATTTATCATTAAAAAAATTAATAGATAATAAATTAAATTTACATGAGACATTTTACAAACCCTTTACAAAATGTTAAAAAAGTTACAATTTCCTTTTTTTAAAAACAAAGGAATTTTATTTTGAAAATCCAAAATTTTTAAACCAAAAGTTATTTTAAACATAGTAGAATCAAAAAAATAATCTAAAACCAATAATAAGAATAAAGTTAAGAAACTCAACACTTAATGAGCTAAATGGATAAATTTTAATGAAAATGATTTTGCTCGTGGTTTGGCAGACAATGCGCCAACTATGTGAAGTTTGTTGGAGTTTAACAGGGGGTTTTGGACGGTCTATACATTTTTTTCTAGATCATGTGTAGTAACCATTAATCCCCTAAATACCTCAAAAAACCATTAAAATCCTTTAATATTCCTTAAATAACCCATAAATTCCCAATAAAAATAATAGTCATATAGAGACAAAAAACCTAGAAAAAATCTCAGAACCAAGATCGGATTTGAGACAAAAACATCATAGACCACGCTAGAAACCCATCCATCCTGTAGAATAGTTGGTGATCAGGAACATACCAATGACTAACCACAAGAAATATATCAATACCACCTCAAACAAATCCCCAAATAAAAAGTTCCATCATACTCTAATAATATTTTTTCACAAACCAATCCAATTTGACCCGGAACAGGCACCTGAGCATTCCCACAACAACACCTAGGAAGCATTCCTAATCCTCCCAATCTAGAACAAAGATTTAAAATAATGTAAAGTTAATTGATAAAGGTTTATTCTATGATAAAAACTTACCAAATGTTAAATTACATAAACACTCTAAACAAAAATAAGGGAAAACTACTAAACATAACTCTATATAACCTCACGAGTGACCACCAACCATAGAACCCAACCATCGCCTTGAGAAATAAAAATCCATATTAAACAACAGATTGAAGATGAGAATGTAAGAGTCATTATAGATATTATTATTAGGTATTTGAAGAGTAAAAAAAACACATGCTTCAACTTTTAAGAGAAAAACATTTTTTTCTATTTTGAAAATATAAATATTAAAAGATATTGTTTTACATTCCTTAAAAAAAAAGAAAATTTGTTACAAGAAAAAGTTCAGTAATTATTTTAAATATGGTTTTAATGGAATGGAAATTTTACAAAAAAACATTTATAAAGTGAAATTTATAGAAAATTGAGAGTTTTATTTGGAAGGAATAATTGTGGAAATTATTTTATAAAAGTGTCCAAAAATATTGGAATGTAAGATACATGTAAAACAAATATCATTAGAGTATCCTAAAAATAATATAAGTTACTTAGAAATATTAATTTTGGAACTATATGTTTCCCTATTGAAATGATCCATATTCTATAACCCACCCAACTACTCTCAATTGTAAACACCAATGGCACAATCCACCATTACATTTCCCTGCAATTGAGTTCTACTCTATGTAATCGGTGAAAAACCACATCCATCTATCAACTCCCTCAAATTCACCTATAATCCCATGATAATTATTATGTGGAGGTGAGGAAGAAATTAAAAATACAAAATATCAATCATGACTCATCATGATCCATAAAACATTCTAATCCCACCTCCCAATAAAATCTATGTGAGGAACCTCTATAAATTTTAGGGCTTCCATAGAGGTGTGTACTTCCTATGTAAATATTAAAAACTAAAGACAAGGATTTAGAAAATATTTTAATTCAAATTCATTTACAATGAAACATGTAACATCCATGCCTTTCTTTTCAGATATTTTTCCTTTTTATTTTTGTTCTATATTTTTCCTTATGTTCCCTTCTAAATTTTGGAGAAAATGGATGTTTTTGGGTGGGCAGTCCTAGACACACAGTTGGAACATTGTTAGTGTAAACAGTGTGCCCAACCAAGGTAACCATGTAGCAGAAGGATGAACCTACCACATGTCTACCACTTGGCCGTGTACCTCAGCCTATGTAATTGTGTTCTCTGGATAGAGCATGTGCATGGTTACTGCAAAATTTATTAAATTATGTGGCCAAACCTTTCACCCATCCAAAAAAATTAAAAATATTATTTTAATGTTTATTATTTTTGGATTTTACCCCTCCTCTACACATTTTCATCCCTGCTCAAAATTTTCAGCCATAGTAGGTATCATAGCTCTTTCAAACACCCTTGGGAACCTATTTTAATGGGGGATTTAGTGAGGGAAACTCAATGGTTCTTCAATTAAGCAATTCTTTACCTTTTTATCTTTCTTTCTAGGGTTTCTCCTCTCTTTCATGGGGCTCTGTTTTTCCAGCTTCTTGGGTTTATTTCCTAGGGTTTAATTTTGAATTTTTTTGGTTTTATCTCTTTAATTAGGGTTTTTTTCTATATTGTGGTTTGGTTGAGGTGTGGTTAAAGATTATCACTGATATATTAGAATTTTGACATCAAAGGTAGGTATTTTCATGTGTAAACATTGTTCAGTAAATTTATTTTTCTTTCATGTTTAATTTAGCATGTTCCCTAATCATTGTGTGTGGTGAGAAAGTGGTTTTCAAAAGGATTAAGTGTGCATTTGATTTTAGAGTGGCCCATTTTCTTGGAATTGGCTATTTTTCATGTGAAAACTCTTATTTTGTCACTTTTCATGATTTTATAAATTATGAAATTGGTTTATTATATTATGTAAAGGCTGAAAATCATATTTTGGTATGGAAATTATGTGTAGTTTATTTTAAGAGGTCTTTGGGAGCATTTTTAGGTGGAAAATCCTTGTGGTGTTCTTGAAAATTATTTTATTAATTGTCTACATGGTTTATTGCATTGTATACACAGTGAAAATCATGTATGGAAAATATTTTGGTGTGATTATGATTTTCAAATAAAATTCTGATGTACAAGTGGTGTTAAGTGATATGAGAAACTTATTTGAGCACAAAAGGGAAGCCCAATTATCTAGGTGGGAATACTAGGACTAGTACACTAGGGATTCAGAAGTGGCTGCCGAATGGTTTCACTTAGAAGGATTTATGATTAAAACACTAAATATATATGTAAAATGATTATAGACCACTAGAAAATTGGATTTTGCTCCTCTCTAGTGGCTCCTGCATGATAAATCTATTGGTTTTGGTTCCTATAACATATTTCACTGAGATAAGAAGTACCTAGGGTCCTGCTGATAGCTAGTGCCTAGGGGTAGTTCCTTTGATTATTTATCATTGTCTATATTTCACTTATCATCAACAAGAAATTATTGTTTGAATTTATATTTTTATAAGAAATTGATTTCTCTTTAAAATTGTTTTCTTTAAAATTTACATTCATTTAAATATATTTTTATTTAAATTTTTACTAGCATTCTTTTGGGTAAAATATTGTAAGTTATTTACTTTATAATGTTTAGTGAATGGATTCCTTTTTTGGGTGGAATATTATTAGGTGTAAGTATACTTGGTAATGTTTTACACAGGTAAGGGAAAGGCTTTTGGTGACGATAGTTCATGTTGCTAGATGTACTCCTGGTGTGGTGTTGTGGAGGTGGCTTGAGGGAAATTCCCCTTACCTTTTGGTGGGTTTTCAGTAGGACTTTCTGAGACTTTTTGATGTTTCCTTTTTTTTATGTTGGTTTGAAATGTTGTAATTATATTCTGGAAAAAAAATTATGTCTTGTTTGGTTGAATTTTCATATTTGCTTTATTAAAACGTTTCTAGTTGTTTTATTCTTATAAATGCATGTAAATAGTTCCCAAGAATTGTTTATGATACCCGAAACTTGTAGCAGCATGTGGGGAACCAGAATGCCCTTCAGGACATGTTAGTGACCAGGTCGGGCACTAGTTCAGATGAAATTACGGCTTGATTCGTAACAAAATAAGATCTGATCCAGTTTTTCACAACTGTTCATTTTATTTTGGATGAGTTGGGTTAGACAAGATATAGGACTATTGGGGCTCAAAGTTCTGGCTGTGAGTATGGTGCCTGGCTAGCACACCTTGTGATTGACCTCGAGTCGCCATTGGATGTTGGGACATTTTTTTTAATTCTCTTCTAGGTGGGACGTGCAGACTGTAGAATGCATGTGGACACTGGGTGGGGGTGAAGTGGTATTGTCATTTTATTATCAAGGAAATATTAATTTAATTATATTTTATGTTATTGTAGAAATTTTCAGAACTATTGTACAATATTTTTCTCTTGTGAATGATAATTTTTTTAGCAACAAGCCTTCCCAGAGCACTCCCTTGCAACAACAGGAGGAAGATGAAGAGAGTTATCCCACAACGCTTGATCAAAGGTTGGTAGAAGATGTGGACCGAGCTATTCAGGATCTTGGATAGAGAGTGACTCCTGATCCCACTATAGTTATGGATCACTAATATGGTCCTAAAAAGGATAAAGATGAAGAGTTTCTCAAGGACAGTCATCCTTCTTTTGGGGCAATGTTGAGCTAAAGGAAGTAGAGGTTATGATTGAGAAGATCGAGATGATGTTTTAGTATCATGAAATGCTTGAGGAAGTCAAGGTGAAATGTCCTTCATTCTTATTATAGGGTCTCATACGAAGGTGGTGGGAATCAGTGCTTCAGGCTAGAAAGTAAGAGATGACGATCCGGAAGGATTTCAAGACCATCTTCAACAAGTATTATTTTCTCGAGGTCCAGGCCTATGCTAGATCCCGAGAGTTCATGGATATCTCCCAGGGAGATTATTCTATGATGGAATATTCTAGTCTATTTTATGAGATAGTGTGGTATGCAGATCATTTTATTTCTAATGAATGTATGAAATCTCAAAGGTTTGAGAAGGGGATGCTACCAGAGGTTTAATATTAGGTCTTCCTATTCAAACATGAAACCTATGTTGAGGTAATTGATCAGGAATTCATGGTTGAGATTGATCAGAATAGAAGGTTTGTATTTTTTGGAGTAGTTTCAGCTATGATTAGTGGTATCTCCTAAGTAAAAAAGAAGAAGGAGGACAACAAAGGAAAAATGGAGGTGGTAGTTCAAGTCATCCATCCAGGTAATTTTCTTATATATCTTCTGATGAGAGATCTCTTATGTTCCATCAATACAGTATGGTAGGGAACACACAACCTAATTTCACATATTCTCCTTGGAGATGTCAGTACTGTGGAATTATGGGTCACTTGAAGCAATTCTGTAGGGTGAAGTGCCTATACTAGAGTGGGGTAGGTTCTATGGCTTCAAGGGGGTGTCTGTTCAGTGAGAGCCGACCCAGATGGTGGGGTCTTGGATTAGTGGTTGTGGTGGTAGGATGGTATCATCTTCGGGGATGATCTAGTTCAGGTCAAAGCCACATGCGATCAATTATTCTCAGGTAGAGACCGAGCATTTTCATGTTTTGGATTAAGCACAAGTGGTACAAGATATTGGTACCTAGGTAGTTTTAGGTAAAATTATGATTTCATTTACTATAGAATATATTTTATTTGATATTGGGGCATCTATTTCTTTTACCTATGACCATATTATGGATATATTTAACTTTCCAACTGATATGATGTCTTTTTCAGTGGAGTTAGTAACGTCGTTGGGTAGGAAGAAGGAGCGGGGTCTTAGGTGTCCATCTTGTGTGCTCTCCATGTCAGTGGTTGAGATAGAGTGTGATTAATTAGTCCTGATCATGGACCTATTTGATGTGATCCTTAGTATTGATTGGAAGTGTTCTTCCAAGAACATATCAATTGTTATAGGTGGTGGGTGGATTTCATGGCCCCTGATGGGAGTCCTCAATTATTTCATAGGGAATGGGATCCTCGGTAGGGTGGCACGAGACCTCAAATCCTATAGTTGGGAAATATTATCTTTCAGTTATCATCGCTCATGTTGGGCGATGATGGGGGTTCTCCTGAGGGTGGACTACCTCGATTAATTGATGAGTTCCCCTAGGTATCTCCAGTTATCTTTTTCAGGCTTTCCCCTATAGAGGGACATTGAGTTCTCTATTGATTTGGCATTTGGAACATAGTCGATATCTCATCCCACATATTGCATGATCGCCCTCCGAGGTGAGGGAATTATAGATATAGATTAATGATTTGGAATTCAAATGGTTTATTAACTCGAGCTCCTCTCCTTGGGCCGCTCCAATTTTATTGAAAAAGAAGGCTGATGATTCCTTATATTTATGCATTGATTATCAATAGTTGAATAAGGTAACAACTAAGAATAAATACTATTTTCCTTGAATCAATGACTTATTATATCAATTGATGGGGTAAAAGTGGTTTTCGAAGATATATTTGAGTTCGGGTTATCACCAATTATGGGTGAGAGAGGCCGAAATAATTGAGATGGATGTTCTGAAGTAGGTATTTCCACATTGAGTATTTGGTCATGCATTTCGGGGTGACTAATGCTCTAGCAGTTTTTATGGCACTCTTGAATAGGGTGTTACACCATTATCTTGACTCTTTCATTATGGTGTTTTTGGATGACATCATTATTTATTTTGGATCTGAGGAGGAGCATGATAATAAATTGTGGATCATATGGACACTCTGTGGGATCACCGTCTATATTCCCAGCATTGAATGTTCACTTTATAGATTTGGTAGGTGAAGTTTCTAGGACTTGTGATTTTGGAGAAGGGGGTTTATATGGACCTGGGAAGATCAAAATAGTTATGTAACGAGAGTCTCTAAAGAATATGTTCGAAATTAGGTTTTTTCTCAGTCTATTAGGTTATTATAGGTTGTTTTTTTGGGATTTATCACATGTTTCCTCATCTATTACCACCCACACTCGGAAAAGGGGATTAGTTTGAGTGGAGCCTAGAGTGACAGGAATCATTTTAGGAGCTGAAGTAATGGTTGAATACAAAACCTATATTGATCATTTGAGAGTTTGGGAAGGTCTATGTGGTTTATTGCAATGCTTGAGGTATAGGTTTTGGGTGTGTTCTTACATAGGGTGATCAAAACGTTTCATACGACTCTCACTAAATTTGACCACATGAAAAGAATTACCCAACACATGACTTGGAATTGGTAGTGGTTATGAATATCGTGAAAACCTGTAATCTGGTGGCCAATACATTGTGAAGAAAATTGAATGTGCAGGCTTTGAGGACGTCTAGTAATGAGTGGAATCTGATGGGGATCTTTTCCCATATGAATTTGGAGACCAAAGAGAATAGTGGGGGACTGTTCGTGGTGAGAATTCATATGAATCCTTCCAATATAGAGTTGATTCAGTGGGAACAGACGAGTGATGAGCTATGTCAGTGGTATATATAGTTTCTTTAGGGTGGGGATACATCTTTTGATTGGTCTTCGTCTCCTAAGGGAGTCTTGTTCTTTAAGGGTCGTTCAGTGGTTTCGTTTTCCTTAATGAAGGTGGTGATACCAGATAGCCACAAATCCCAGTGGTCCATTTATCCTACGGTGATCTAGATGTATTATGATATTCGTCACCAGTTTTTGGTGTTCAGGAAGGAGGTGGGACATAACTGATTTTTTGTTGAGGAATTATACATGTCAGTAGGTAAATCCAGAGCATCAAAGGCCCTCTGGTTTTCTTTAGTCGTTACCCATTCCTACCTAGAAGTTGGATGAGTTTCCTTGGATTTTATTTTTTGATTACCTATCACACCTTGGATAAAGAATTCCATTTGGGTTGTGATTGATTTTTTTTGACCAAATCATCTCATTTTATTCCAATCCGAGATACAACTAATGTGGTTGAGCTGGGCCGACCACATATTCTAGGGGTGGTAAGGCTTCATGGTGTTCTATTAGCAGTTTTTTTATATAGAGATACCCATTTTACCTCTCAATTTTGGGAAGTCCTTTAGAAGGCATTGGGGTCGCATATTAAGATCAGTACGATATACCATCCTCAAACAGATGGTAAGATTAGTTAGAAAATCATATTTGGGAGGACATACTTCATGCATGTGTTTTTTGATTTTGGAGGATTGTGGGATATCCATTTGGGGTTGGTTGAATTTTCTTATAATAATAGTTGCAAATCATAGATTAAAATGGATCTGTTTGAAGTAATTTATGGTTTCCCTTGTCTGTCTCTTCTATGTTGGGTTGAACTGGGTGAGACCTCATTTTTGGGACTGATCCTTGTACATGAGATGTCTAATAAAGAATAGTTTATTAGGAAGTAGTTATTTATAGCTTATAGTCACCAAAAATCATATGCTTATTAGTGCTGTTGAGATCATGAGTTTTTTTGTGGGTGATCGGGTATTCAATAAGGTTGACCCTCACTTGGGTCATCACTATTTGGGGATGCGAGGAAATCTAACACTGAGGTATGTCAGCCCCTTTTGAAATCCATGAGCATATTGAAAAGATGGTATATTGGTTAACTTTGTCTTATAATTTTAAATCTACTCATTATTTGTTTTATGTATCCCAACTAAACAAATATAACACAGACCCATCCCATGTGTTGAATTTGGAGGAGTTGGAGATATAGCCTGATTTATCAGCGTTTGAGAAGTTGGTAAAAATAGTAGATTACCTAGAAAAGGTTCATCACGGAAGGTCTATTTCATTGGTATGTGTTTTTTGGAATCATGGGAATTATGTGCAAGAGACTCTGGATCAGAAGTCATGGGTTGAGTAAGAGTATCAGTAATTATTTCCCAATCAAGATTTGAATAGAATTTTTGAGTGGGGAAGGTTTTCAAGGTGGGTAGAACTATCACATATGTTACTTTATTTTCAGTTATTTTACCTTTTTAATCTTGGTATATATTTTTTCCATTGGTTCCTTTCTAAATTTTGAAGAAAAATGGAGGTTGTTGGGTCGGTGGACCCATGCCCACAGTTGGTTCATAGTTAGTGTAAATCATGCACCAACAAAGGTAACCATAAAATTGATGGTGGAACCTCCCGTATGATTACCGCGTAGCCTTATGCATCAAGCTAGGTAAATATGAACTCTTGAAGGTTTACAAGCACGATTCTTGCATAGTTTATTAAACCGTACGGGCAAACCATTCACATATCCCAACAAATTAAAAATATTTTTATTCAAAGTTATTTTTTGGATATAACCCCTCATCAACACATTTTATTCCCCACTCAATATTTTCAACCATATGTGGTCTCCAAGCTCCCCCAAGTACTCATGGGCACCTGTTTTGAATGGGATTTGGTGGGGGTACTCAAAGGTTCTTCAAGTAAGTTAGTGTCCCTCTTCCTTATTTCTTATTTATAGGGTTTATCCTATCTTTATTGGGGTTCCATTTTTCTAGAAGTTAGGGTTTCTTTCTTATGGTTTAAATTTTGGGTTTTTGGGTCTTATCTCTTAGATTAGGATTCTTTTTTCTTTTTTTTCGCTGCGGTTGAGGTGCAGTTGAAGATTCAAACCGATTTTTGGGAAATTTCACATCATAGGTAGGTGGTTCCATGTGTTAACATTAATTGATGATTTTATTTTTGTTGAATGTTTAATTTAGCATGTTACTTGATCATTATGTGTGGTGAAAAAGTTGGTTTCAAAAGTATTCAGTGTGTGTTTGATTTAAAGTGGAAATGTTTCTTGTAATTGGATGTTTTTCCTGTGGAAACTCTTTTTGTGTCAAATAACGTGATTTTATAAATTATTCAATTGGGTTATTATATTATGTAATGGTTTTAAATCATATTTTGGTATGTTGTTTATGTACGGTTGATTTTAAAGGAGGTATTTGGGATAATTTTTGGAGGAAAAGCCTAGTGGTGTTCTTGAAAGTTATTTTAAAAATTGTCTAAATGGTTTATTGAAATGTATAAGTAGTAAAAATGATGTTTGAGAAATTTTTTGGCATGAATATGATTATAAAAGTGAATTTGGATGTTCAAGTGGTGTTATGTGATATGTGAAACTTGTTTTAACACAAAAGGAAATCCCAAGTATCTAGGTGGGTGGACTGGGACTAGAATTCCAGTGATTCAGAAGTAGATGTGACCATATTTCACATAGAGGGATTGATGATGACAACACTAACTATTGATGGGAAATGATTTAAGACCACTCAAATTTTGGGTATTACACCACTCTAGTGGATTGTGAATGAGAAAACTTTTGGTTGTGGTTCCAATACAACATTTTAGTAAGATATGAGGTACCTATGGTCCAACTGTGAGGTAGTTCCTAGGGGTAGTTCCTATGATTAGTTCTCATTGTCTATATTTTACTTACCATCACCATAAAGTATTGTTTGGTTGTAAATTTTCATGATCAAGTGTGATCTTTTTAAAATTTGATTTCATTTAAGTATGTTTTCTTGATTTGTTTACTACCATTCCTTTTTGTAAAATCTTGCAAGTTATTTACATTATAATGACTTGTTCAAGGAATATATTATTGGGTGGAATAATAATGAGATGAGGATCACACCCTAGTTACAACTTTGTGTGTAAGGAAACCTGGTAATGTTAGGCACAGGTAAGGGCAATGCTTTTGGTGATGGTAGTTCAGGTTTCTAGTTGTCTTCTTGTTGTGGTGTTTTAGAGGTGGCTTGAGGGTGATATTTCCTTGCCTTGTGATGGGTTTTTAGTTTGACTTACTATAACTTTTTGTTATTTCCTTTTTGGATTTTGTTTTAAAACCTTTTAATTCAATTCTTAAGACTTTTTTGGTTTAATTTGTCGATTTTATTTATTAAAAAATTTATGGTTGTTTTGTTCTTAAAAATTCAGGAAAATCATTCCCAAGATTTGTTTATGATACCTGGGAAATTGTGCCAGCCTTTGGGGATAGGTAATTACCTTTGGGTCATGCCACAAACCATGTAGGGTGCCAGTTTGGATGAGGAATTTCTTTGGTTCATGACAAAAAATATTTCTTTTTGGAGGCAAATTTTGAAACCCAAGGAAAACATCAAACAACATTGACAAGGTTCCTATTGGTCCACAATATTCTCAGATAAAAATTTATCATTTGAAACTAATTTTCAATCCAAATATTTTCATTTTCTATTTTGACTCATTACACTTAAAAAAACTGAATCTCAATATATATATATATATATATAGGTACCCCTTTTCTGAATGTACTTATTCCAAAAACCATGTGTGAAAATTTACCAAGAGTATATGTATATATACATATATATTGATATATGTATAACCTACATTTATAAAGAATGAGGATAATTAGAAACCAATTTTTTTGTTCTTTGGAAACACAATATTCTAGTAGGGATTTATGGAACACATTCTAAATGGAGAAAACATACTTATTCATTCCAAATATTTTATTTTAAAACCAATTGGAATTTTTTTTTAAAAAGGTTTATTTCTTTTCCAATAGGCCCGAAAATATGTTTTAGTAAAATAAAACCATTTTTGAAGCATTGAAATACTATAAATATTATGAAATGAACACATTATATCCAACCCAACAATTTTAAATGATATATTTTCCCTATTATATAATTAAAAATCCCAATAAAACAATTAGTAAATTTTAGTGTCCGATTTAAAGGCTCATACATAGTGGAACCCACCACAAACATTTTGGAATATGTATCCTTTGATTATAATTACTTGAACATTCATAAAATAAGTCATCATAAACCCTAGGGAATAATAATACACTAAAAGAACACCTCAATTTGGTTAGGATACACCCTAGATCACATAGACCACAAGGGAGGAAAAGAAACCAAAATAAAAGGAGTGAGAGGAAGAGGGGAAGAGGAAACACCTACCTGACTTGATCACACTAAAAATATTTAGATAAATTGGATTAAAAGAGGGATATGGAGGAGGTATCATAAATTGCTAGGATATCATCCTAGGCATCAAGTAAAAGAGTGAGGATGAAGGACAGAGTGGGGGAGAAGGACCACTTTCGGTGTTTTAATTCATGATGTTAAAATCTGAAAATAAAGAATATCCCCAATGACTCTATGTATTGTGGGTGTCAAGGTTTCTCAAACTGTGTGACAATAGTGTGGCCTCTTTAGAATTTTGGGAAACTTTTTAGGGACTAACTACATGGTTTAGTAAATAGTGCACCGCCCATGAAATTTGGCTATATTAAAATTACAGTGGTTGTTACATGGTTATGCAGTGATTTGGAAAATTGTACAACATAACCATGTGAAACGCTTTGTATTACCCAAAACTCTAGGTTTTAGAGAAAAAATAATTCAAAAAATAGTTAAATAGAAATTATTAATAAATGAAATAAGAATATTTTTTTATGTTAGGGTGTGACAATTCAGCCATTAATAGTTGTCAATGTAAGACATATTCTAAATTTCATATATATCCTCAACAATAGTTTCCTTTGAAGGAATATCTATCACAATAGGATTTTTAGAATTTTTAATAATAAATAGGTTATCTAGAAGGTAGAGGGTAACCCCTTGATGTTTTTCCCTTAGTAAGATAGGGAAGAGCATGGCGATATAGGTAGAAATCATCAGGGGTAGGAATGTAGAAGTGAAGGACATGAAAAGTTTCATGATATGGTGTTGCGCATTCCTATAGAACTATATATCCCACATGGTATAATGTAATTATATTCTAGCACATTATATTCCCTATATGATTCATTAAATTCATACTTACTTATTATATGAGAATTAACTCTAGAATTATAACTTATGGTGTCTAGAGTTATAGTTCCATTGGTGTTTACTATGATAGTTAGATTTTATACCTACTTTATTGATTTTTGTTGGGTTTTCATATGGGGATGTGGGGAAATAGTCAATTGAATAGTTATTATCATTGTGGATACAAATTTTAGATTTAATCAATTTCATGTTATATTTTATTATGTATATGACATTGTTTCTTGATATTAGAGGATATTTTATTCCTGTCATGTAGATTATACATGTCTATTGTTCATCTGTGAAAGAGATCATTGACTAGATCATATATTCTTGGAGGCTATTATTTTATAGCTTTCATAATATATATTGGGTTAAATGAAAGTGTATGGGGGGAGGGTGGTATTAAGGGTTATAGGGGATTGCTCTAATGTTTTTCCAAATGATGTTTTCACACTACGCTTAGATTATATCATGTTTGGGATAAAGATATAGTTTAATTTCTCTCATATATACATATCATTATATAGTATGAAACATGTTATGTTATGGAGTTATTATTTCATATAAATGATTTGTTATGGAAGGGTTTTATCTAACATTGTGTGCCAATGTGGGGATCTCCAATGTAGCTTTAGAAGATGGTGGATGGTAGTTTTCAGCTATGAATTGATTATTGTTAGTTAAATTTGGTGGTGGTGGTTGAGTACTATTGTTACCACACGAGGACTAATAATTTATTTGATTATTCTAAAGGATCAAGATAGTTATAGAATATTAATTAATGGTACAAGTATCATAAAATGAGGCTGATGGAGAAAGATATCCTAAAGAATAATTTTAAGTGATTTTATGGTCATTTCATGTTTTTGGTTATGCCTTTTATGTCAAAAATTCCTCAATTGTTTTCATGGGTCTAATAACCAAAATTTGAGTTCCCAGATCAGTTTCTAGTTTTGTTCATTTATGATGTTTTCTTCTATTTGAGGATAGAGGTGGATCATAATGGGAATTTGAGTGCTATTTTGGAGGTACTTTTATGACACTCACTATTCAGAAATATGTTCTAGTGTATTTTTTAGAAGAAAATTTGTAATTAAATGGGAATTTTAGGTCTCATCATGGTGTTTCTATTGAAACATGTATTATCATGGTAGTCAATTATTATGTTTATTCTAAGAAAATTGAAAAACACAAAAGTTTTCTTAGTCAGGAATGTTATCAAAAAGAGTTCCATTATTAATTTCAATTAGATTATGCACTCTTTGATAACATTAACGTTGAAATAATAGGGAAATTTATGGAAACATTAGTATGTTGTGTAATTTGAAAACCAAATGATAAATCTTATAAACACAATTCTCCTTCTATTGTTTAAGGAATGAGATATGTTTTAGGATATCTATAATGTCCTTCAGATTTGTTTGGGATGGGTTTTGATGTTGTATAGGTTGGTGATATTTTATGGTTCATAGTCGTTAGGCCCTCATAAATATAATTATTCCACTCATGATATATATATATATATATATTGTTTCCCATAAAAACATGGAGAAATTGACTCATCGGAATGTTGTTGTTAGCCTTTATATATCACATAATCTTAAGATATAGATTATCCAAGTTGGATTTTAATTTTTTATATTAGAGGTTGATGAAGTTCCTATATGATTATGAATTTTATATCTCTTACACCATAGGGAAAGGAAATTTGGTACCTATTATTCTAAGTATGAATATAATTTTAGATGTTGCATGAGAGTATGGAGATGATTGAATAGTGATGAATGAACTTTTAGTTTTCAAATATGTATAGAATAAGTCAGTAGTAGATTTTTTTATGTCAAATGATAAAAAAAATTCCATTTTTTACATTAAGTAGAGAAATCTGGGATATTGAACCTTGTTTTTGTGGTGTGGAGAGAGTTTTTTATATAAATTAATGCTCCTAGAATATGGTTTGAGGATATAATCCATTAGATTTTGTTTCATGGTAATCTCTATGTTCCTTTTAAGCCACAAGAGGTGGTTTTCTATTAATTTTATAGAATATTTATATATCATTATCCTACAATATCTAGGATGGATTTTGATTTTATGAATTAGTTCTGGTGGAAGTTGATGAATATTACACTAGCTATATTCAGGTCTCAGTGTTTCTTCTATTATCATTTTATGGTTGTTTAAGGATTTTGAGTGGGACTACTAAAATAAAAGGATATTACATAACATATATGGGAAAACATTTTTTAGACTTTATTATTAGTTTTCCTCATTCATAGGGAGATTTTTATTCCATTAATGTTATTGTGGACCAATTTAAGAAGTTGATTCATTTCTTAGTTAACCAGGAGTTAAAATAAATGGATACATTAGTCTGAAATTATTAGGATAATATGCAAAAGATTCATTATTTTTTAGGAATATTATCCTTGATCAAGTTCCTCATTTTACATCACAAGTATATAAGAGTCTATAATATTATTTTTTACAATCAATTAGTCTTTATCGTTGATTGCCATTATTCAAAGGATTATTAGATCGAGTAGCAGTTATAAGCACTAAGGGTCAATCTACACACATGTGTTCTTTATTTTGGAGGATTATGGGTGAATAATTTTCCACTGGTTACTTTTTTCTAAAAAAAAAATATAAACCTTTTTTAATGGTTCCATTCATGCAATTCTAGGGGTGGTCCTTCAGATCTCTATTATGTTTATCCGAGGACAAGTATTCATCAATTCATCGACTTGATTTGGTACAGATCATGGAAAAAAATTAGGTTATTAATTAGTGGATGTTTCTTAAGATCATTAAAAGTTATTTTGAAATAAAATGAGTTTTATTTCAGAGTTTGTGGTCAAAAATAATGTATTTTCAAGGTTTTATCCTTGGTATTTCCAATAGATGTTCGATATGGGCAATAATTTTTCTTCATAGTGTATTATAACTTTCAATGTGTTAGAGTGTATTGGTGTTTTTTCATATTAGTTATATATTCCCTTATTGATAGTTCATATTCATGACTTACTCTACATGTTTCTCCATCAATGATATCTTCTTGGTAACTCTCATTTAATTAATTAGGAATAGTTAGATATTGAGGAGGATGCAATTTTTTTTGAAATGTATTATTATATTTAACATCAATATAATAAAGTTATATCTGGGAATAAAATTTACTTGGTTCATTTATTATAAAGGAAATACATATTGTAGGAATGTATATAAGACTAAGAGATGCATATTCATGCTTAGTACATATTTTTATTTTAAATATTCTTTTATTATGATATTTATTTTTTTCTAATATGATTAATTTTTTCCTTCACACTTTGAGTTTTTTTTCAATTCAATAATGGAGGGATTCCTATTTGATATTATCTCAATTATTGTTTACTTTTATATTTAATTATCTTACATCTATGTTTATATTTATATTCATTAAGAAACAATAATTTGAGAGGTATAATTTGAATATGAATATATTAATCTAAGTACTTTACACTCTCGATTTGTGGATTTGGAGGTGTTGATGATTTTATAGGAGAATGAATAGGGAAATTTTGATTTTGGATGAAAGTTTCAATTTTCAGAAAAATCACACTCTGATAGAGTGCTATCACGCCATGAAATTTTGTCTTGGAGGAGTTTGAGGAGAATAATTTTCTTAGTCAATTTTATATTTGAGGTTGTATAGTCCTGTTTAGATTATGTTTTAGTGGATTACTTATATTGTAAAACCTTGGTTATGATTTCTTGGGTGGCATATGATTGCTATGTTGTACCATGGCGATGGCCAAATCACTATGACGTTATCAATAATTTTTTAAATTAATGAGGGGGATTAAATTTGGTGCTCATGGGGGTCATGTTTTTTCACTATAAATTTTTATTATTTATCTATTATGTAGTTATGCAGAATATTATGTCGAGATATTCCATTATCACCAATTTGAGCAGTCCCTAACTAAGATTTATGAGGAGTTATGAGGGATATTCAGACTATTTTTTTTAATGTGTAGTTAACATAATCCCATTATACTGTGTTACAATAAATTTCCATCATATTGTTTCAACCTAATTTTTTATATTAAACTCAAGGAATCCATTTCCCTTTGTTTGGTGGTTTTGGTTTCTCTGAATCCTTCTGTGCTATGTCATTTATTTTATATTACTCTTGGTCACACTATAAAATATTATATGAAATGGACTAAACATTAATGAATCAGGGTTCCTCTAACTTTTATTTCTCATATAGTCATCTTTTTTATTTCTTATTATTTATAAATAAAAATCCATAAATTCAGGTGCTACTTGGTTATTATGGATTTTGATTGATTCTTTGATGGTGTATTGATGTGTACTATCTTGAAGAAAAACTAATTATATATATCCATCGAACACTCAGGATAGCCCATGACACACTTTAACGGTGTTCCCAATCCCCATGGTTTAGAATAGGTGCCTGTGCATCATGGAAATACCACCAAGGAAATATTGTTTCAATAAAATTAGACTTTAATAATATACAAAAACTGAAATCACATATCCATGAATTGGATGTTCCTTCCGGGATAAAATAAGTAAAAAATAATTTTAACAAATAAATAAATGAATATTTGAGTAATCCCATTTCTCACCCCAAACACCCTCACGTATAGAAATGTATTCTACTAGAACCATTTTCTCGAGCCACCACATATACAATGTGCCACCCATAAAGTAATGTAAATAAGAAAAGAGGATTAATTTCCAATTTAAATAAAGGAAACTATAATTAAAAAAACAATAAACATAACACCATTTTACTCTAATATTCAAAAATTTTAACTAAAAACTAAATGCTCAATGGGTAGTAATAAATAAGATAAAACGTGAAACTAAAATTTAATATATAGGTTTGAAAAAAAGAGATTAGAATAAATGGCTAAAGAAACAACACCCTATTATCTTCCTTTAAATAATGGATCAATTTTATGCTTGTTTGAAATGAATTATGAAAAATAATTTCTCTATTCTTAAGAGCATAACAAAAAATATCTCATTATAATATTTATTTTATATTCCCATTAAATGAAAAAAATCACTTGGAAAACATTTCTTCAGCCTAATCAACTATTATTTTAAAAACCATTTGTAAACCTATTTCTAAAGACATTTAAAAACACCCTTTTTAATTAATATATTTGAAACTATTTAATAATGGATAAAGACAGACATAATTCTTAATAAATTTATTTAAAGAAAGAAAACAACATGAATTAAAATATTTGTTGAAAAAGTGTGTCATTATTTGATAAATTTGAAAAAGAAATCACGTTCCAAAATTTAATAGTTTTATTAAAGAAATAAATTTACCATAAATAAAAATTTCTATAAAAAATACACATGGGAAAATCCCAATGTCATCGATGGTGAGTGGGAGTTATAGATCCTTGTATCTTCTAATTTTATAATCAGTCAAAATCCACTATGCATGCGAACTACTAAGGATAATATTTTATGTCCTGGTGGAATACTGATGTTCATCCATGACCCAAAATCCTTCATCCACTATGTAGTACATGCCTCGTCATAGATTCATACAATTAAGGATTTCCTTCCAATAATTAGTGGGATAGTTTCATTCTTCTTTAAAACAAATTCAAATTCACCCACTAAGGAGTGCATGTTAGCGAATAGTGGAGTGGTGTTACCCATCCACAACACTAGAACCGTTAACTAAATTTTATTTTTTATTAATGGTTCATAATATTAAGTGATACACAATCTAGTCTCCCCCTTAGAAAATATAATTCCCTTATTACATATCTATTTTGAAGATATTTTATTTCAAATAAAATGTACATACAATTATACAAAAAAATCCATATCTTTTTTCAAAATAACACATGCCTCTTGATACTGTATTCTCTAAAAATTCAATAAAAAATATTTATTCAACCATATGGATTATTATTCAACTTTAAAAACTACTAAATACAAGTGTGTATAAATTAAAACACCCTTTATAAAAAACAAAAATTAAGGTAAACCATTCCAACCACTTCTTTTAAATCTATTATATAAATCATGTCAAAATCTAATTTAAAAGTATATTTGAATATAAAATTACTTTTAAAAATTAATCCTCTTATTTTATACTAATATAAATTCACGCATTCACACCCACACATAAAAATATTTAAATTCCCTTGTATATTTTTAAAAACATCAGATATGAACAATCCCTTTTAAAAAACTCCCCTTTTTTAAAATTTAATTTGAAATGATTTATTGATACATTTATTTTCTTGTATTACTTGAAATATTAAGTAAAATTTAAATTAAAAAATTATAATTCACTTTGAAAACCACAAATACCTTTATAAAACCTCAAAAATTATTTTCAATGGCCATTATTTATTTTATGAAATAAATTGTTTGAAAAGAAGTCAATTATAAGTTTCAAAAAAACATATTAAGATTAAAAGGTTGATTTAAACTTATATAAACAAAGTAAAAAATTGTTTCCATTTTAATTGTTATCAAAGAAACATTTTATAATATTAATAAACACATAAATCCAAAATTCAAAGAACAATTGGTAAGGGTTCCAAAATTTAAATGGTGAAAAAATTAGAAAACCTACATAAAATAGGACAGAGCTCATAGACTTCAATGAACACCACTATAATCAACATTAAGATGGATCTAACATTGCATGGTCATGAAAAATTAACCAAATAAATCACTACCATTCATATTAGGGTTTTAATATATGGTGAACAAATTGAAGGAAAAGTGAACAAACAAGGTGAGGGGAAGGGGGAAGAAGGAAGAGGTTGTACCTCAAAGAATCAATATTGAATCATAATAAATCCTCATGAAATCACCGTGAGAGGGGATGAATTATATGAGGAGCACATTTATGGGTGGTAAATTATATTTGATCACGTGAAAAAAGAAAGAGGGGGAGGGAGGGTTGTATGAGGGTAAAATAATTGGATAAGTAATTTTTTAATTTTAATTTTTTTAAAAGATACAAGCATTGTGAATAGTTAGCCAAATTATGGGCCAAAAATGTTCTCCCCAATATAGGGTCTAGAGAAGTCAGCATGGACAATACGCATGGTTAACTTAACCATGCACTGAATTTGAGATTTAGATCTTTAAAGATACATATTCCTAAATATTTTTCTGAAATGTTTCCAAAAACTGTAAGGCTATTCTGAAATTATATTAAAAAAAACAAAAACTAGTTCAGTCCAAAATTCAATGACATGGTCGAAAGTAATTATATAAATAAAATAAATGAGGAATCCCAGGATATATGTGTGATAAAAATCCCCACCATAATGATTTATTTCCCCCATAAATTCTAGTATGAAATAGTTTTCTAAAAAAAGAAAGTGTTCTAACTCCTTCAAAATATAAGTAAAATGATGATTGAAAAGAATTACTCCCCACAACTAGTGACATTATTGTTTATATGTAAATAGAAGACAACAAAATGTTCTTATTCACTCATCACCAACAACCATATAAGACAATATAATAATTACGTAGATCTCTAAGAATAGAAAAGGGGATGAATTCTTAAAAGACTATATCAAAACCCATGGAATAATATGAAAAAGGGGAATGATAGAAATAAATAATGAAGCATGTACACTGATCCTAAATGAACATCCCAAAATAAAATGAGGAGAAATGTCTAATTATCTTTCTTTGGGTGGGAGTGGTTGGGAATAAAAAAACAGTTCCCTAACCACATGAACCCACTAAACCACAAAATGAAGTAGCACACGCCATGTAAGAATATATGGGATTCAATTAATAGGTGGAAACAGGTGATATCCCAACTATATTAGAAAAATACTAAGGAAAAGACCACCACTACCACAAAAATAAAATTCTCAAAGGCATCCAAAAAGGGAATATCTACAAATAAGCCATAATTTTTTCTTAATGGAAAAAAGATCAAAAGATTTAGTTATCTATATTACGAAAATCCGGGAACATAAGATAGAAAAATGATGAGGGTAGAAATACTTACAAGAATTACCCAAGAGAATCAAGCCTCACTAGATCAAAATCCTCCAACAATCGGGTACAGAGAGAGAGTAACATGGGACCTTTCTTTGAGAACACCAACTCTCTATAAACTCTACCAATCAAATAATGAATATAATGCATCCCATTAACTAAATGTATCACTAAAATCTTTTCATAAAAACCAATTCAATGGTAGAATCTCATCACTAGATTAATTGAACATCAAATCTAAGAGGCTTTACCAGAACACAAGGTAATTGCATCACCCAAACAAACCATATTTCATAAAGAATATAAATGGATGTGCATTGATGAAGAAATGAAAAAATAAATTCCACATACCCTAAGATTTGATATAAAACTGCCCCCAATAATTGGATAACCTCACTGACCCATTGGATCTATACTTACAAAAAGGAAGCAAGACATCCTAATGAAAAGAAACTCTTTTGTTTCATCCAAACCATTTTAGGACTTCAAAGGTAAGTAACATAAAATATAGACCCAACTAATTTTTACATATACATTAATATTTATATATATATATGTCAATAAAAAATGGTCATTTTGAAAAATATAAGAACCATAATTTTCAATCAACAATTTCATTAGAACCACCACCTATACATTAAAACATAAATCATAAATTTGATTACATTAAATTGGAACAACCCCTTTTTAAAGAATAAAATCCCCTTTAATAACATATGAATAAAACTGAAATACCTTTCTAAAAAATTTTACAAAAACATTTTCAATTAATGAACTGTCCACTTACAATTATAATCAACATTTATTCTGAAAAAAAATTAAAAAAAAATCTTCTTTTTATTTTCAAAAACAACAACACTAATTTTCACAAATAACATTAATAAAATATAAAACCATTTATTAAAAATAAAAAAACTATGTTATAATTTAATTAATTTAGTAAAAAAATTAACATTTAAATATAAGACCTTAATAGTTTAAAACAATGATATAAAATTTAAAACATGTATTTTATACCTAAATACCAAAACAATGATGGGAAAAAGTATCATTAATAGAAAAGGAACAACTCATAATTGGAGAGGTATCATGTAGCACCAATGGTTTGAGTTATGTAGAATTTTTATGACTTTTTATGTGTTTAAAGTTCTTTGAATGAGTTGGGAAGAATTTGGGGGAGTTTGGATGGGTTTTGGAACGTTTTGGACACATTTTAAAGGCTGCATAGTTTGAGCACGATTTGAGAAAACTGTGCAAGACAAAACCGAGAAGGCAGTGGGGTTATGCACAAATTACACAAGGTTTTTCTAACCATGCTAGGAGGCCATGAAATATTCCCCATTTAGGTAGTAACATGCACACAGTTAGTGAATAATTTTTCTAACTGTGTAGCTCGTAAGAAGTGGGTTTTAAAAATCCACGATTAGTTAGGATTGACCTAAAAACACCCAAACATCCTCCCATTTGATCCTTACTTATGATTTCACATTATTAAGGGTTAGGGGTGATATCCCACTCGTTTTGGAAGAATGTAAAAGGGTTTTATTGGTTTTGTTGAGCTGATCCTTCTCCAGTAAGTCTCCTCGTTTATTTATTTGTGGTTTTCTCAAGATCTACTCTTCACTCTCCCTCACTTTTCAAGATCTACACAAATTGTGTTTAGATATATGGTTGTTGTTTCTTGGGTGTTGATTTAAAGGACTTTTTATGATAGGGAAGGAGATATATATTGGTTTTGGTGGAGAGTTTTTTCCAGATTTATAGGGGGTTTCTTATGGGTTGAATTTTCCAGAACCCTAAAGGTATGTCGATTCTCTCTCGACATCACTTGGTTATAACTAGTGATTTTGGTTACAATTAATTTGTTTTTCTTGAAATTAATTGTGATATTTATGTTCGAAACTTGTTGGAAATATACTTGGTCAGAACCTTTACCAATCAAGAAAAACAATAATATCAACTAAACTACAAGGTACGTAATACTTTGTTGTGTTCCATGACCAGGAATATAAATAGCCAAATTTCTTCATGTGAAATAGCTAACTGTATTTGGGAGAAACATTAGGTGACTAATTTTGGTATATAAAATGTTATAGAAACTAGAAGATCTATGCTTAGAGAAAAATATCATGGATTTCTATTTCCTTATAGAGAACCTGTATACAAGGTACAACAAAGGTTTATGAACATTATTAATAGTCTAAAATATATGGGCGAGAAAGGTCTTGATGATGAAGCTATTGTAGAAAATATTATTGATATCAGTCCTAATGAGTGGGAATCTAAGAGAACAACTATTGATGATAATAGAAAAGTTTATCAAATTACTCATTGGCGATATTTTTGGAACTCTTCTTTAACATGAGACAAGAATTAAAAGAGATGCTGGTATGAATAAGATAAAAAATGGAAATGGAATTGTAGACTTTACTGCTACTGAATCCAAGACTCCTGGAAGGGTTAAAAGTTCCAAGTCTAAGAAATTCATTGTTTTATCTGAATCTAGTGAAACTAAACATTCTGATAATGGGATAATTAATCTTTCTTAAAGTATGAACAAGATAGTTGGAAAAAGGATTTGAGTATAGATATAATAAAAAGGTAAGAAAAGACAATAAAGAATCAGAAGTCACTTATTATGAATGCAAAATAGCAGGGCATATAAGGTCAAATTGTTCTATGCTTAAGAAAAATGATAGAAAAGAAAATCATTCTAAGAGGAATAAAAAAAGTATTTCAAGGCCAATGCTAAGAATGTTTCGAAAGGAAAAGACACCTGGAATGCCAATGGTGGCGAATCTTCTGATGAATCCTCAACGTATGAATCTTATGAATAGAAGAATCTTGGTCTACTAGCCAAGCTACCCATTTAAAATCATTATCTAATAGTAAAGGTACACAAAGTTGAATCTATCACTAATGTATCATTGAATAAAAATTATAATGATGATATATATTTTTAATCGTCAGATGATGAATCTTCCTCATTAGAAGATAATACATTACCTTATTATGAGAAAGTGTTTAGGTTTTCTAAACATCTTGAGAATGGAAATTTTAATCTCATGAAAAATCTTGATAAGGAAAATTCTAGATTATCTATATTAACTAAAGAAGTATCATATCATTCTAAAGATCTTGATAAGAAATTTTTTTATTTTAAAAGTATTTCCAAAAATAATTAGGAAGTTAATTATGAGAAGGATAAAAATTATAAGGATCTTTAAAATGTAGTTTCTATGAAAAATATTTTAGAGACTAACTCTAGTTCTAAAACTAATGTTCTTTTATGATAAAAACATGGTTATAAAATATAGTTATAAATATTTTCCTTGAAGAAGTGTTTTTCAATCATTAGCTCTGCTAAGGAAAATTTTGACCGGATGTATTCCCAAATTCGTCCTTTAAGGAATCATTTTTATTTTAGTTATACAAATTCAAAACTGATTTTTAGTAATAACTATTTTGTCTCTCAAAGAGATCCATTTTCACTAAATTTCAGTGTGGTGGACATTAGGATTAAAAAATTTCAGTAAATAAAACTCTATTTTTAGGTTTTCATAATTCTTATTTTTCTAAGAAAATGTTGATACCTAAAATTTCCCTTTCAAAAATTTTTGGAACCAAGAAAGTTTGGATTATAAAAGTATAACACTATTATTTTCAAGAAAATAAAGATATTAGCAATAGCATTACATGGTACATGGATAGTGGATGTTCCTAGCATATGATTGGTAATAAAAACATCTTTGAAAAGATTATCAAGACGAAAGGTGGAAAAGTAACTTTCGGAGATAATTCTTAGGGAGAAATAGTTGGTATAAGTAACATTGTTCTTCGTGAAAAAACTTTTATTTCCAATGTATTATTTGTTAAAGGTCTTAATAACAACCTCATTAGCATAGGTCAATTCTGTGATGAAGGTTACCTTATGAATTTTAGGAATGAAAAATGCTTCGTACACAATTCCAAGGATGATTTTTTCTTTCTACCCACATACAAGAGAATGTGTACACTCTAAACATAGAATACCTTAGGAGCCAACATATAACTTTCCTTATCTCAGTGGAAGATCAATCTTGGATATGGAATAGAAGGTTAGGACATTATAACCTTAGGAACCTATGCAAACTCTCTATGAAAAGACTTGTTAATGATCTATTGGAGATTAGATTTGATTCTTCAAAATTATGTGATCCTTGTTAATTTAGAAAGAAACATAAATAATGTTTTAAATAAATCAGTGAGGTCTCAAATTCTAATGCATTACACTTACTTCATGTGGTTCTTTATGGTCCAATGGAAACTGGAAGTATTTCAGGAAAATATTATATATTTGTCTTATATGATGATTACACTAGATTCACATGGGTTTTTTTTCTAGCAAATAAATCTAAAGATTTTTCTTATTTCAAAATTTTTAGAGCCCAAGTTAAAAATGAGAAAAATCTTTCATTGTTATCAATTCATTGTGATCATGGAGGAGAATTTAAAAATTGATTTTTTGAAAAAAAATTAGTAGAAAAAGTATTACCCAAAACTTATCAACTCCAAGAACTCCACAACAAAATGGTGTTGTTAAAAGAAAAAAATCCAATTCTTCAAGAGATAACTAGAAACATGTTGAGTGAATATTCTATAGCTAAACCCTTTCGGGATAAAGCTGTATGTACTGCTTGTTATACTATAAATCGAGTTTTAATTAGACATTTTCTTAACAAAACCCCTTAAAATTATGAAATGGTAGAAAAAATAGACTTTCGTTATTAAAGGTAATTGGTTGAAAAGTATTAGTTCTGAATAATAAATATAATCTACTTAAATGTGAACCCAAATATCATGAAGGAATTTTATTAGGCTACTCCACAACTTCTACGGCTTATAGAGTTTTTAATAAAAATACTTGTATTTTTAAAGAAAAAGTGCATGTTAAATTTGATGAAACCGATACATTTTTTTAAACATCTCCAACATACATCCACCGATGTGTTTTCAAAAACTAATTATCAACCCTTGATAGATGATCTTTCTGATAAGGAAATTGTTCATGAAAATATTTATGAAGCATTTACCCTAGGCGATTTCCTACCATTTGTTGATGAACAGGTTTTATAAAACCCAAATTAGTTGTTTCTTACGAATAATCCCAGTGATAGTATAATAGGTGATGTAAATCAACCTGTGAGGACTATATGTTCCTTAAGAAATGAAGTAGAAAATCGATCATTATTTTCCAAATTAGAACCAAAAAGTCACTAATGAAGCTTCATGTGATTTTGATTGGATTAAATTCGTGAAATATGAGCAAAATGAATTTGAAATGAATAATTTCATGACATTGGATGAAAGACCTAAGGAAACTTCTGTTATTGGAGTAAAATGGGTCTTCAGAAATAAATTTGATGAAAATGGAATCATTGTATGAAATAAGGCTAGATTAGTTGTCAATTTCTGTAATCAATAAGAAGGAATAGACTATGAAGAAACATATTCTCCTATATCTATTCTTGAATCTATTCATATTTTACTTTCCTTTAGAGCATTCTTCAATTTCAAACTTTTTCAAACGGATGTGAAATGTTCTTTCTTTAATGGATATGTTCAACAGGAATTTTTTGTTGAACAAACTCCTAGTTTTGAATACACAAAACATACTTAACATGTTTAAAAACATTAAAATGATTTATATGGACTTAAACAAGCTCCTAGATCCTAGTATGATATACTTACATGATTTTTGGTACAAAATAATTATGTTAAGGGAACTGCTGATCCATCTATTTCTATAACAAAATAATAAGAAAAATGTTTTGATTATTCAAATTTATGTTGATGATCTTATATTAGGTACAACTCAGCAATCTTTCACTGATTCATTTTCAAATCTAATGAAATGTGAGTTTGAAATGAGTATGATGGGTGAGTTTTCATTTTCCTAGGTTTGAAAATTTCTCAAAAAACCAGAAGGAACTTATATATCTCAACCTAAGTATACTAAATATCTTCTTAAAAAGTATGGATATGAAAACACTAAGAGTATAAGTACTCCCATTGGTACCTCAAATTATCTTGATCTTGATAAAGCTTGGAAACCCGTAGATCAAACATCATTTAGAGGTATGATAGGATGTTGAATATACTTGGCATCTAGTCATCCAGAACTAATGTTTTTTTTATGATTATGTGTAATATATAAATCCAATCCAATTGAATCAAATTTTAAATCAGTGAAAATAATTTTTCAATATTTAAAGGGAACCATATATTTATGATTATTTTATACTTTTGGAAATCATTTTATTTTAAAAATATTTTAGGATACCCATTTTTGTAGGTGTATAATGGATAAGAAAAGTACATCTGGAACTTTTCATTTCTAAGGAGATTCATTAGTTTCTTGGTCATGAAAAAAAGAAACAATTAGTATCACTTTCCACTATTGAAGATGAATATGTAGAAGCTGGAAGTTGTTGTGCACAATTATTGTGGATGTAAGACACACTCACAAACTATGGCATAATTTTTACCAACACACATATATTGTGTGATAACACTAGTGCCATTTCCCTAAGAAACAATCATACACATCAGTCTCATGAATAAAAAATATACATTAGGCATCACTTTCTTAGGGATCACATACTAAAACGATATATTATACTTCAATTTGTCAGAATACAAGATCAACTAGCTGATATTTTCACAAAACCATTACCCTCTGATAGATTTGAATACATTAAACAGAAGTTAGGAATTATAACTGTAAGGTAATATTCCATATTAACTTTTTTTAAAAGCCTATCTTCTTACAGTAAGAAACTCATATTCATAGGGGGATAACATTTTCATGTTAGTAAAGAAAATTTTGTATCTATAAAATTTTCGCAGTAAAAAATTTTTCTTAGTGAAAAAAAAATTGTAGTAAAATATTTTTCTAAGTAAAAATTTTATTCGTAGTCAAATAATTTTCGTAGTCAAAAAATTTCTGTAGTCAATAATTTTTCATAGTAAAAAATTTTTCTTTGTCAAAAAATTTTCATAGTCAAAAATTTTTTCGTAGTCAAAATTTTTTTAGTCAAAAAATTTTCCTAGTCAAAAAATTTTCCTATTTAAAAAATTTTTGGTAGACAAATTTTTTCGTAGTCTTAAAGTTCTCATTTTTGTAAATTTTTTTTCTTTAATAAAATTTTCCATAATCTAAATTTCTTCAAGAATATTTTCCTTATTATTGAAAATTTTCCTAGAAATATTGTAGGTATGTCCCCTTTCTTAAATATCGTAATGAAGTTTTTACTTGTTGGTATTTTCATCTTGTTTAAAAAAAATATTGGATTCATTTTTCATTAAATATGAATGTTTTTATCTTGAAACATCAAAATATTGGAACCTACCAAAATCTTTCTTCAGTATTCATCTAAACCATCAGATCAGATCAAACTTATTTCAACCGCTGGATCAATCATGGATGATGAAACGCCACCTCAAATGCCTATATAAAGCCCCCCCCCCCCCGATCGTTGTCCCACGTCAGTTATCATGCTTTGGCATGCTGAAACTCTGCTGGTTTAATTAAGTCCCATCTTGAAGTTCCTCATTTACTAAAATCTGAATGTCTTTGGAAGCTTCTCCTCAGAAACAAATGTCATTACTTAAGAAAATTTTTTAATGGTAGATTTATAGAGAGAGGATAGTAGATATGAAGTTAATTTCTAAGTATGAATCTATTATTTCAAATAATATCAATTTGAATGTCCATAAGATGTTGTGTGTATCTAAACTAAAGGCACAAGATCTGGTTTATATGGTGTTTCTGGTAGAATTTTATGATTCCATATGTTTCTTTAATGAAGGAGGGAGAGATAAGTTTTCTTTTAAGAGTTATGTAAAAACCTATTCCCTTTTCTATAGTAAGGTTTTAAACATAATTTGAATTCTGTATGAGGGTGAAGTTGAGTTCTATACCGACAAGTTACTGGATATATCAGGTTCATTTAATAAGGATAAGGCTTTTGAGTTCTTTGTTTTGAAATAAGTGAAGACTCCAAAGATTTTTTTTCTTTTTACAAATTTATATATTCTTGAGTTATGGGTTCAGGTTTTTCTCATTCTAAGAAAAAGAGACAAGTACTCCTTAAAGAAGAGTGATATCTATATTCTAGATTTTATATTCAACCCCAGGAAGATTAATTTGGTGAATTATGTCTTGATTACAGTCATGAACTTTTAGAATGGAACTCTCAAATCACAAATCATTATGTATCCGATTATTCTTTCCAAGATTATAGTAATTTGTCTAGAATTGTTCAAAATCTCGTGTAGTTCTAAGACAATTAATTTCAAGGTTATTTTGTTCAGTGATGATACCCTGAGAATAATGAAGGTTTGTACCTAGAGTGAATCCTAATAATTCTATGATTTATATTGAATTGGAAATCTAAGTTTTATCAATGAAATCAAAAGTGTCTGAGACTTCCAAGAAAGGTGGAAAGAAGAGAAAGGTTGTAAAGACCCGAAGCTTATCGTACATGGACATTACATTACATTTGCAGAATACTTAGTACATAACAAAAATACACACACAAGGATCGTAATAGTTTAGTGTCTTTGGAAACTCGGAACGTAATCTTCTAATCCTGGTGAAAGATCTTCAAAATATCCCACAAAGATCTTCCTTTTTTTTTACCTAAAACCATTCTTTATATCCTGGGGAAAAGAAAACATAAAAGGGTAAGCTCAAATGCTCAGTAAGGGTAAACAAAAGAAATATCAATCACATCATATACATAAGAACATAGCTTTTGGAAATCTTAACCTGCAAAAGAGCTCATAATATCATAACGTGGGATAAATCATAGAAGTGAAAATGAAATCATAACTTAAAACATTACTCATTGTGGCATACACACATAATCATAGAGAATCATTTCTTGTTAGTCAAGACTCATTTCCAAGACTATCTTAGTGGACAAAGTCCCTTTCTGAATCGAGTAATCCTCGTTTCAGTCCTGTTTCACTGAACCGGTATAACCTACCATTCCAGCCATGTCTATCTCATGAGATATAAAATCTTTACCCAATGCATTGGAGGGAGATATAGGTCCCACCCATCTCTTAATGAATCCTTTATTATGTGTGCCACAAAATCATAAATCATACATCATTGCATAACCCATGTAATAAAAATGGGATTCTTAAACAACATGACATCATAAAATCATTCATATTAGATAAAGGAATTCATAAACATAATTCCATCACAACATAGTCAAATCAATGTAAAAATATGGATAGAAACAGAACCCTTTATTATCTTATATGTAAAATAATTTTGATAAAACACTTGAATTGAATTCTTGAGGAAAATATCCTTTCTTCTTCAAAATCAATTTCTTTTCACAAAACATCGTGCAATTTTAAAAGAAATAGATTTTATTGAAAATAGTCATGAAATCTTTTAGAGGAAGCTTCATGAAAATAAGGCTTTATAAAACAGTATAAATCCGTTCGTGCCGTATAAGTTAAAAAAACATTCTTCGTACTTTTTTCGGAAAAGTCAAAAAGTACCTCGTATAAAAAAATACGAAAAGATTCCTTTCATATCTTTTACTAAAAACTCACCGAAGGGTAAAATTGGATTTAAACAATTGTAGGTGGATGTAAATAATATTACATATTGAAGAAACATGGATGTGGATGATAAAATACACCCCAGTAAATACCAAAGTATAAACAATCTCGGATAAAAATGAGATTGTGATATTTCCCTTACCTTAGGTCCGATTTGCTTCGTATGTGTCCGAACCTCCTCTTCTTTGAAGTGCCTCTTTGAGACCTCCTCTTAGGGCACTAGAATTGGTCTTTGAGGAAGACCAGAACCTCTAGGATGTTGCTAGGGAAGTGGAGAAGAGATTTTGGCAGGGGTTGGCCGAGCTTGAGTGCTCAAACTGGTGTGAGGAGGAGGGGGAGGAGGTGTCCTTTTATAAGGGAGGAGAGGGGCACCTTAGGAATTCTTAAAATTATTAATTTATAATAAATCTAACCCCACTTCAAAACCTCCAAAAATGACTCATATTCGAAGCTTATATGAGATAGGGTTGTAATCTCATCACCCAATCAAATTTAGACATGTTTGGATCTTATTTTAAACCTTATCAATTAGATTTAACTCTAAGTTAAATAATTTAACTTTTACCGTGTCTTTTTGTTTTCTTTCACTATATGGTTAATACACTTACTATAACATGCCAAAAGAACCCCAAATTGTTTATTATTAATATATATATCCTTATCTAAGTCATTTGGCCGAACCTTAGATTTTTAGGAATAAAATAACAATTAATAATATAATATTTGATTTAAAAACTATTTTGTGTCAATTTTGACACTATTTGATATATGATTTTTGTGAAAGTCATAACAGAATTAAATGTTCGAACCAAGTTGATTAAATCAACATTAATATATCATAGTAACCTAGAAAATTAGTGGAATTCATAAAAATTCTCAAATTACATTTATTTTGGTGTTTATAACATCAATTATGTCAATATTTCATAAATAAGATAATTACTGCATCATCTTTTTGTCATAAATTAATTAAATTATTTGATGTCTAAAAATTACAAATAAAATACCATTATGTAGGAACTCTTTTTATCTTTATAATGAATATTTATAGTCGAATTTATCTTATGTATAACCCCATATTAAAAATGATTTACTTATTAAACTTTGATTTTAACTATTTTAACCCTTCTTTAAATAAATTAATAATAAATGTCCTAATCTAATCCAAGTGGGCCTAAATGGTCATATTTTATTCCTATGTTTGTTTTTGGTCGAATTACACATGTCCAATAGAATTAGGACATGTGTTAGGGTAATAGTAATATCATATTTACCCTTAGTTACCCTATTTACTATTAACCGCGGTAAAAAAAGTAAAAAGTTACTATTCACCAAAAAATTATTTTCATCTCATTGAACCACATTTTAGTCCTTGATATTAACCGTGTCTCTCGGATTTTCGAAATTCCATTCACAGAAGCGGCAAAATTAAGTTTTATGAAAAATTCAGTTTTTTTAACTACCACTTAGTAGTTTCACTATTCATCAAAAATTGATGTTTTTCAGAACAATGCCAAAATTTCATCCCAAGCTATATTTCATATTCCGAATTCAAAAATGAAGTCTATTTTACCAAATTCATAACATAAAAGTTGCATTAATTAATTTTATAATTAAATCCCGCTGTTAAAACAAATAGCGTGTTTTTACGAAACAATATCTATCAAAAGATTGACACTTGTTTATGTCTGGTTTAAATGTGAAATTACGTCCAATGACCAATATTGTATTAAATTGTAAAAATATATTCTAAATATACTTTAAAACTACTCAAATTAATAATTTATCACTATTAATTATTTCGATTAAAAAAGTTGTTTTTAATTATAATTTAGTAATTTTCACTATTCATCAGAATATGAAAGTTATCCGAAAAGTACAAAAATTTCACCTTAGGCTAAATTCGATACTCCGAATCCATAAATTAAGTCCATTTTGAAAAATAAAATTTACAAAATTTCAAAAAGTGGTTATTACTATTCACAACAGCTAGTTTTAATAATATCTTAATAGCATATCGTTGTTTAGCGAAACTTGGTGTTGCGTACAACACACGCTATCGAGGAAGGTCGCGATTGCGTGTAATGCAAGGCAAGTCAAGGATGTGTGTTGTTCAAGCTCCTTTTGGTGTAGCGTACAACACAAGACATTAATAAAATTAAAAAGAATATTTTTTATAAAATCTTGGGCTGTTACATTCTACCCCCCTTAAAATGAATTTCGACCTCGAAATTCGTCGGGGTTATAAATGGTTTACTATTCGAAAGTTTCTTTAATAAAAACCCACATCGTAAAAAGGAATATCAAAACCAATCTTTAAAAACAAAAGTATGAAACGTAACGGTTACCCAAATAAACTAATCATTGGGTTTCCACATAGGTGAAAATATGGATATGGAAGAGAAATCTAACCATCATGTTCTGATGGAGAGTGGTAGAGAACATGGCTATGGAAAAGCCAACAATCACAAATCCATAAATTTGTGACGATCTAAGGTACCATCCGATTCATCAGGTATAAGAGAACTAGGACAACATTTTTGGTTTTCAAGATCATTTCCCTAAAGTTAAAGAATTTGAATTAGAATAAATACTTACTTTATTTTGGCACAATCTCACTGTTGTTTGTGCCTTTAATAATTTCCACTTCATCTCTTAAATAAATGAAGTTGAATTTGTTATTCGTGAAGTGTTAGCAGATCATGTGATAGAATGACGGGTCATTCCATCTGACTCAAACAAAAGGTTAGCAAAAATTATATACATAAGTCGATCTATAGTGGGATTAATCATATATGGTTCCTAAAATGGACTTATACTTCATATATCATACTGCTTAATATAATAAAACTAGTTTCTAATAAACAGGGACTTCCTGTAGGCCAGTGGTAGGCGATAAAGGCCAGTCGCACTTCGGTTGTGGGTTCGATTCCTACAGCCTTGTCCGAAGCGATGGGTTGTCGCCCGTCCTGCAGGTTGTCCCTTTTTCTAAAACTACGTTACTATAACATCCCATCAATAATATCGAAAATCTTATATCCTTAAACAATACTAAATTATGTCCAACATAATCCAATCTAATCTTTAGGCTTATACATAATACTGCAGTCCACTCTCATAATATAGTGACATCGATTACCAGAGATTTAATACTATCGTTGATCCCCACATATCATAAGATATGTCTTGTTGGTCACATTCCAAACATTCAAAGTCCTTAATCGTGTATTCTCTTGAATACCTTAGTGAAAACATGAGTGCAGTTAAAAGTTAACACTTTCCACATACCAAAATCCTCAAAATTATTTATACTCAAACCATGATATCACTTAGTCCTTATATCAATCATGAGCTCATGAATACTATCAAACATTTAATTTTCTCCTTATCCCTTTATTATGCGCATATCATCTAAATTCCAAAAATATCTGAATAACCTTTCCTGGATACTAGTAACATTAATCATACACTTTCAAAACACAAGGAAAGACAACAGTGTAACAATCCATTGATGTCTCTTTATTCCAAAATTACACATGATAAACATGTAATCATTCCACTACATTCTCAAACCATTGACCGAGCTTCAAAAATTCTTTCATCTCACATATCATTTGTAGTCTCTTCATCATCATCCACATAAATACTACCCATATGACCATACTGATTCTCTTCATGAGTCTTTCCCTTAGGGCATTTGTTTGCATAATGCCCATACATTCCACATTTAAAACACTTAACCATTTTTGATGTCGTAGCAATACCATTATCCTCATCCATGGTGTTAACTGACCCTTTTCCTTTGCACTTACTTGCTTTGTGTCCTTATTTTCCACACCCAAAGCATCTTCCAGTTCCCTTGAAACATTCTCGTTTATGCCTCTTCCCACATGATGTACATAGGGGAAATTGAACTTTCTTTCCTCTATGATCATCATGGAACTCCATCTTTCTCTTATTAGTCGAGTCAGGAAACATACCAAATTTTACTTTATTGATCATGTTGTGAGATTGCTGATTCGGCATAATAATGATGTTTGGACATCAAAATCCCATTTCATTTGGTTGCTCATGAAGAATATCATTCCATTGTCCATCATATCCTCCATTATTGTGAATCATCTTGTTTCCAGCCATTTTCTAAAACCCAAACAGCATAGTGTTAGATGAAAAAATCGTAATAAAGGGGGAGTAACTTAAATATCTATCATCTTTGGTTTAATATAATATCGTTACCATAGTTCTAGAACTATATCCTATACGTATACTTATCCTTAGGGGAATCCCTAGACATACCTTAGAAATATCTCTAGGGATCTCACTAACGTTTTCGCATCCTAGTTTCCAAAGGTTGACTAAACCTTTCCTCTGATACCAAATGTAAAGACCCGAAGCTTATCGTACATGGACATTACATTACATTTGCGGAATACTTAGTACATAACAAAAATACACACACAAGGATCGTAATAGTTTAGTGTCTTTGGAAACTCGGAACGTAATCTTCTAATCCTGGTGAAAGATCTTCAAAATATCCCACAAAGATCTTCCTTTTTTTTTACCTAAAACCTTTCTTTATATCCTGGGGAAAAGAAAACATAAAAGGGTGAGCTCAAATGCTCAGTAAGGGTAAACAAAAGAAATATCAATCACATCATATACATAAGAACATAGCTTTTGGAAATCTTAACCTGCAAAAGAGCTCATAATATCATAACGTGGGATAAATCATAGAAGTGAAAATGAAATCATAACTTAAAACATTACTCATTGTGGCATACACACATAATCATAGATAATCATTTCTTGTTAGTCAAGACTCATTGCCAAGACTATCTTAGTGTACAAAGTCCCTTTCTGAATCGAGTAATCCTCGTTTCAGTCCTGTTTCACTGAACCGGTATAACCTACCATTCCAGCCATGTCTATCTCATGAGATATAAAATCTTTACCCAATGCATTGGAGGGAGATATAGGTCCCACCCATCTCTTAATGAATCCTTTATTATGTGTGCCACAAAATCATAAATCATACATCATTGCATAACCCATGTAATAAAAATGGGATTCTTAAACAACATGACATCATAAAATCATTCATATAAGATAAAGGAATTCATAAACATAATTCCATCACAACATAGTCAAATCAATGTAAAAATATGGATAGAAACAGAACCCTTTATTATCTTATATGTAAAATAATTTTGATAAAACACTTGAATTGAATTCTTGAAGAAAATATCCTTTCTTCTTCAAAATCAATTTCTTTTCACAAAACATCGTGCAATTTTAAAAGAAAGAGATTTTATTGAAAATAGTCATGAAATATTTTAGAGGAAGCTTCATGAAAATAAGGCTTTATAAAACAGTATAAATCCGTTCGTGCCGTATAAGTTAAAAAAAACATTCTTCATACTTTTGTCGGAAAAGTCAAAAAGTACCTCGTATAAAAAAATACGACAAAAGATTCCTTTCATATCTTTTACTAAAAACTCACCGAAGGGTAAAATTGGATTTAAACAATTGTAGGTGGATGTAAATAATATTACATATTGAAGAAACATGGATGTGGATGATAAAATACACCCCAGTAAATACCAAAGTATAAACAATCTCGGATAAAAATGAGATTGTGATATTTCCCTTACCTTAGGTCCGATTTGCTTCGTATGTGTCCGAACCTCCTCTTCTTTGAAGTGCCTCTTTGAGACCTCCTCTTAGGGCACTAGAATTGGTCTTTGAGGAAGACCAGAACCTCTAGGATGTTGCTAGGGAAGTGGAGAAGAGATTTTGGCAGGGGTTGGCCGAGCTTGAGTGCTCAAACTGGTGTGAGGAGGAGGGGGAGGAGGTGTCCTTTTATAAGGGAGGAGAGGGGCACCTTAGGAATTCTTAAAATTATTAATTTATAATAAATCTAACCCCACTTCAAAACCTCCAAAAATGACTCATATTCGAAGCTTAGATGAGATAGGGTTTTAATCTCATCAACCAATCAAATTTAGACATGTTTGGATCTTATTTTAAACCTTATCAATTAGATTTAACTCTAAGTTAAATAATTTAACTTTTACCGTGTCTTTTTGTTTTCTTTCACTATATGGTTAATACACGTACTATAACATGCCAAACGAACCCCAAATTGTTTATTATTAATATATATATCCTTATCTAAGTCATTTGGCCGAACCTTAGATTTTTAGGAATAAAATAACAATTAATAATATAATATTTGATTTAAAAACTATTTTGTGTCAATTTTGACACTATTTGATATATGATTTTTGTGAAAGTCATAACAGAATTAAATGTTCTAACCAAGTTGATTAAATCAACATTAATATATCATAGTAACCTAGAAAATTAGTGTAATTCATAAAAATTCTCAAATTACATTTATTTTGGTGTTTATAACATCAATTATGTCAATATTTCATAAATAAGATAATTACTGCATCATCTTTGTGTCATAAATTAATTAAACTATTTGATGTCTAACAATTACAAATAAAATACCATTATGTAGGAAATCTTTTTATCTTTCTAATGAATATTTATAGTCGAATTTATCTTATGTATAACCCCATATTAAAAATGATTTACTTATTAAACTTTGATTTTAACTATTTTAACCCTTCTTTAAATAAATTAATAATAAATGTCATCATCTAATCCAAGTGGGCCTAAATGGTCATATTTTATTCCTAAGTTTGTTTTTGGTCGAATTACACTTGTCCAATAGAATTAGGACATGTGTTAGGGTAATAATAATATCATATTTACCCTTAGTTACCCTATTTACTATTAACCGCGGTAAAAAAAGTAAAAAGTTACTATTCACCAAAAAATTATTTTCATCTCATTGAACCACATTTTAGTCCTTGATATTAACCGTGTCTCTCGGATTTTCGAAATTCCATTCACAGAAGCGGCAAAATTATGTTTTATGAAAAATTCAGTTTTTTTAACTACCACTTAGTAGTTTCACTATTCATCAAAAATTGATGTTTTTCAGAACAATGCCAAAATTTCATCCCAAGATATATTTCATATTCCGAATTCAAAAATGAAGTCTATTTTACCAAATTCATAACATAAAAGTTGCATTAATTAATTTTATAATTAAATCCCGCTGTTAAAACAAATAGCGTGTTTTTACGAAACAATATCTATCAAAAGATTGACACTTGTTTATGTCTGGTTTAAATGTGAAATTACGTCCAATGACCAACATTGTATTAAATTGTAAAAATATATTCTAAATATACTTTAAAACTACTCAAATTAATAATTTATCACTATTAATTATTTCGATTAAAAAAGTTGTTTTTAATTATAATTTAGTAATTTTCACTATTCATCAGAATATGAAAGTTATCCGAAAAGTACAAAAATTTCACCTTAGGCTAAATTCGATACTCCGAATCCATAAATTAAGTCCATTTTGAAAAATAAAATTTACAAAATTTCAAAAAGGGGTTATTACTATTCCCAACAGCTAGTTTTAATAATATCTTAATAGCATATCGTTGTTTAGCGAAGCTTGGTGTTGCGTACAACACACGCTATCGAGGAAGGTCGCGATTGCGTGTAATGCAAGGCAAGTCAAGGATGTGTGTTGTGCAAGCTCCTTTGGGTGTAGCGTACAACACAAGACATTAATAAAATTAAAAAGAATATTTTTTATAAAATCTTGGGCTGTTACATTCTACCCCCCTTAAAATGAATTTCGCCCTCGAAATTCGTCGGGGTTATAAATGGTTTACTATTCGAAAGTTTCTTTAATAAAAACCCACATCGTAAAAAGGAATATCAAAACCAATCTTTAAAAACAAAAGTATGAAACGTAACGGTTACCCAAATAAACTAATCATTGGGTTTCCACATAGGTGAAAATATGGATATGGATGAGAAATCTAACCATCATGTTCTGATGGAGAGTGGTAGAGAACATGGCTATGGAAAAGCCAACAATCACAAATCCATAAATTTGTGACGATCTAAGGTACCATCCGATTCATCAGGTATAAGAGAACTAGGACAACATTTTTGGTTTTCAAGATCATTTCCCTAAAGTTAAAGAATTTGAATTAGAATAAATACTTACTTTATTTTGGTACAATCTCACTGTTGTTCGTGCCTTTAATAATTTCCACTTCATCTCTTAAATAAATGAAGTTGAATTTGTTATTCGTGAAGTGTTAGCAGATCATGTGATAGAATGACGGGTCATTCCATCTGTCTCAAACAAAAGGTTAGCAAAAATTATATACATAAGTCGATCTATAGTGGGATTAATCATATATGGTTCCTAAAATGGACTTATACTTCATATATCATACTGCTTAATATAATAAAACTAGTTTCTAATAAACAGGGACTTCCTGTAGGCCAGTGGTAGGCGATAAAGGCCAGTCGCACTTCGGTTGTGGGTTCGATTCCTACAGCCTTGTCTGAAGCGATGGGCTGTCGCCCGTCCTGCAGGTTGTCCCTTTTTCTAAAACTACGTTACTATAACATCCCATCAATAATATCGAAAATCTTCTATCCTTAAACAATACTAACTTATGTCCAACATAATCCAATCTATTCTTTAGGCTTATACATAATACTGCAGTCCACTCTCATAATATAGTGACATCGATTACCAGAGATTTAATACTATCGTTGATCCCCACATATCATAAGATATGTCTTGTTGGTCACATTCCAAACATTCAAAGTCCTTAATCGTGTATTCTCTTGAATACCTTAGTGGAAACATGAGTGCAGTTAAAAGTTAACACTTTCCACATACCAAAATCCTCAAAATTATTTATACTCAAACCATGATATCACTTAGTCCTTATATCAATCATGAGCTCATGAATACTATCAAACATTTAATTTTCTCCTTATCCCTTTATTATGCGCATATCATCTAAATTCCAAAAATATCTGAATAACCTTTCATGGATACTAGTAACATTAATCATACACTTTCAAAACACAAGGAAAGACAACAGTGTAACAATCCATAGATGTCTCTTTATTCCAAAATTACACATGATAAACATGTAATCATTCCACTACATTCTCAAACCATTGACCGAGCTTCAAAAATTCTTTCATCTCACATATCATTTGTAGTCTCTTCATCATCATCCACATAAATACTACCCATATGACCATACTGATTCTCTTCATGAGTCTTTCCCTTAGGGCATTTGTTTGCATAATGCCCATACATTCCACATTTAAAACACTTAACCATTTTTGATGTCGTAGCAATACCATTATCCTCATCCATGGTGTTAACTGACCCTTTTCCTTTGCACTTACTTGCTTTGTGTCCTTCTTTTCCACACCCAAAGCATCTTCCAGTTCCCTTGAAACATTCTCCTTGATGCCTCTTCCCACATGATGTACATAGGGGAAATTGAACTTTCTTTCCTCTATGATCATCATGGAACTCCATCTTTCTCTTATTAGTCGAGTCAGGAAACATACCAAATTTTACTTTATTGATCATGTTGTGAGATTGCTGATTCGGCATAATAATGATGTTTGGACATCAAAATCCCATTTCATTTGGTTGCTCATGAAGAATATCATTCCATTGTCCATCATATCCTCCATTATTGTGAATCATCTTGTTTCCAGCCATTTTCTAAAACCCAAACAGAATAGTGTTAGATGAAAAAATCGTAATAAAGGGGGAGTAACTTAAATATCTATCATCTTTGGTTTAATCTAATATCGTTACCATAGTTCTAGAACTATATCCTATACGTATACTTATCCTTAGGGGAATCCCTAGACATACCTTAGAAATATCTCTAGGGATCTCACTAACGTTTTCGCATCCTAGTTTCCAAAGGTTGACTAAACCTTTCCTCTGATACCAAATGTAAAGACCCGAAGCTTATCGTACATGGACATTACATTACATTTGCGGAATACTTAGTACATAACAAAAATACACACACAAGGATCGTAATAGTTTAGTGTCTTTGGAAACTCGGAACGTAATCTTCTAATCCTGGTGAAAGATCTTCAAAATATCCCACAAAGATCTTCCTTTTTTTTTACCTAAAACCTTTCTTTATATCCTGGGGAAAAGAAAACATAAAAGGGTGAGCTCAAATGCTCAGTAAGGGTAAACAAAAGAAATATCAATCACATCATATACATAAGAACATAGCTTTTGGAAATCTTAACCTGCAAAAGATCTCATAATATCATAACGTGGGATAAATCATAGAAGTGAAAATGAAATCATAACTTAAAACATTACTCATTGTGGCATACACACATAATCATAGAGAATCATTTCTTGTTAGTCAAGACTCATTCCCAAGACTATCTTAGTGGACAAAGTCCCTTTCTGAATCGAGTAATCCTCGTTTCAGTCCTGTTTCACTGAACCGGTATAACCTACCATTCCAGCCATGTCTATCTCATGAGATATAAAATCTTTACCCAATGCATTGGAGGGAGATATAGGTCCCACCCATCTCTTAATGAATCCTTTATTATGTGTGCCACAAAATCATAAATCATACATCATTGCATAACCCATGTAATAAAAATGGGATTCTTAAACAACATGACATCATAAAATCATTCATATAAGATAAAGGAATTCATAAACATAATTCCATCACAACATAGTCAAATCAATGTAAAAATATGGATAGAAACAGAACCCTTTATTATCTTATATGTAAAATAATTTTGATAAAACACTTGAATTGAATTCTTGAGGAAAATATCCTTTCTTCTTCAAAATCAATTTCTTTTCACAAAACATCGTGCAATTTTAAAAGAAAGAGATTTTATTGAAAATAGTCATGAAATCTTTTAGAGGAAGCTTCATGAAAATAAGGCTTTATAAAACAGTATAAATCCGTTCGTGCCGTATAAGTTAAAAAAAACATTATTCGTACTTTTGTCGGAAAAGTCAAAAAGTACCTCGTATAAAAAATACGACAAAAGATTCCTTTCATATCTTTTACTAAAAACTCACCGAAGGGTAAAATTGGATTTAAACAATTGTAGGTGGATGTAAATAATATTACATATTGAAGAAACATGGATGTGGATGATAAAATACACCCCAGTAAATACCAAAGTATAAACAATCTCAGATAAAAATGAGATTGTGATATTTCCCTTACCTTAGGTCCGATTTTCTTCGTATGTGTCCGAACCTCCTCTTCTTTGAAGTGCCTCTTTGAGACCTCCTCTTAGGGCACTAGAATTGGTCTTTGAGGAAGACCAGAACCTCTAGGATGTTGCTAGGGAAGTGGAGAAGAGATTTTGGCAGGGGTTGGCCGAGCTTGAGTGCTCAAACTGGTGTGAGGAGGAGGGGGAGGAGGTGTCCTTTTATAAGGGAGGAGAGGGGCACCTTAGGAATTCTTAAAATTATTAATTTATAATAAATCTAACCCCACTTCAAAACCTCCAAAAATGACTCATATTCGAAGCTTAGATGAGATAGGGTTGTAATCTCATCAACCAATCAAATTTAGACATGTTTGGATCTTATTTTAAACCTTATCAATTAGATTTAACTCTAAGTTAAATAATTTAACTTTTACCGTGTCTTTTTGTTTTCTTTCACTATATGGTTAATACACTTACTATAACATGCCAAACGAACCCCAAATTGTTTATTATTAATATATATATCCTTATCTAAGTCATTTGGCCGAACCTTAGATTTTTAGGAATAAAATAACAATTAATAATATAATATTGGATTTAAAAACTATTTTGTGTCAATTTTGACACTATTTGATATATGATTTTTGTGAAAGTCATAACAGAATTAAATGTTCGAACCAAGTTGATTAAATCAACATTAATATATCATAGTAACCTAGAAAATTAGTGGAATTCATAAAAATCTCAAATTACATTTATTTTGGTGTTTATAACATCAATTATGTCAATATTTCATAAATAAGATAATTACTGCATCATCTTTGTGTCATAAATTAATTAAATTATTTGATGTCTAAAAATTACAAATAAAATACCATTATGTAGGAAATCTTTTTATCTTTCTAATGAATATTTATAGTCGAATTTATCTTATGTATAACCCCATATTAAAAATGATTTACTTATTAAACTTTGATTTTAACTATTTTAACCCTTCTTTAAATAAATTAATAATAAATGTCCTAATCTAATCCAAGTGGGCCTAAATGGTCATATTTTATTCCTAAGTTTGTTTTTGGTCGAATTACACTTGTCCAATAGAATTAGGAAATGTGTTAGGGTAATAGTAATATCATATTTACCCTTAGTTACCCTATTTACTATTAACCGCGGTAAAAAAAGTAAAAAGTTACTATTCACCAAAAAATTATTTTCATCTCATTGAACCACATTTTAGTCCTTGATATTAACCGTGTCTCTCGGATTTTCGAAATTCCATTCACAGAAGCAGCAAAATTAAGTTTTATGAAAAATTCAGTTTTTTTAACTACCACTTAGTAGTTTCACTATTCATCAAAAATTGATGTTTTTCAGAACAATGCCAAAATTTCATCCCAAGCTATATTTCATATTCCGAATTCAAAAATGAAGTCTATTTTACCCAATTCATAACATAAAAGTTGTATTAATTAATTTTATAATTAAATCCCGCTGTTAAAACAAATAGCGTATTTTTAAGAAACAATATCTATCAAAAGATTGACACTTGTTTATGTCTGGTTTAAATGTGAAATTACGTCCAATGACCAACATTGTATTAAATTGTAAAAATATATTCTAAATATACTTTAAAACTACTCAAATTAATAATTTATCACTATTAATTATTTCGATTAAAAAAGTTGTTTTTAATTATAATTTAGTAATTTTCACTATTCATCAGAATATGAAAGTTATCCGAAAAGTACAAAAATTTCACCTTAGGCTAAATTCGATACTCCGAATCCATAAATTAAGTCCATTTTGAAAAATAAAATTTACAAAATTTCAAAAAGTGGTTATTACTATTCACAACAGCTAGTTTTAATAATATCTTAATAGCATATCGTTGTTTAGCGAAACTTGGTGTTGCGTACAACACACGCTATCGAGGAAGGTCGCGATTGCGTGTAATGCAAGGCAAGTCAAGGATGTGTGTTGTGCAAGCTCCTTTTGGTGTAGCGTACAACACAAGACATTAATAAAATTAAAAAGAATATTTTTTATAAAATCTTGGGCTGTTACAAAGGTGAAGGAACCGAATGTTAAAGAAGAAACTCATATAGTTTAGGAAACTCAATCTGCACCTCCAAAACCTAATAAGAAAAATAAATATCTGGAGGAATTGGTTTCCAAGTGAAGAGAAGACAAGAAGAATATAAAGCAAGGGACCCTAGTTTTGGATTGGACCCTACTGAGGGAAAATATTTGAAGCTTAAGGGTGCAGAAGAGATTGAGAACTATGAATAGCTAAAGATTCAAAGGAAGAAGATCTTAGAGGCATAAATAGTTCAATCTCTTCTCAAAGACACCAAGAAAGCCTCTGATCAAGTCCAAGTACTGGAATCATTTATATAAGAATCACTTCTAGTGACTTCAGGAAAGAAAATGGTATAGAATAAAACCCATAAGTAAATCACATCTAAAATACCCAGACATTCAAATACCTAAAATTATATCATATCTAATCTTATTTTCAATAACCTTCTCCAATAGGGTTCATGGAAGATAAGTAAACTATGAATAAAAGGGATAATGAAAGATGGAGAAGAAAAATAGAAAAGAAAACATTCGTTTACCTTCTAAATTGAATTCTAAATAATGATATTGGAAGCATGTAGTAGAAGAAATACATTATCATATGGGTTTTCCTATATAAGATGAATGTAAATGAGGAGAGATAGGAGCCAATTAGGGATAAAAACAACCATAGGTAAAACGGTGATTTGAAATTTCCAAAGGAATCATAGATAGTATATCCAAACAGTTTAACCAGTGATGAAATATCCAATAGAATAAACATATAGAACTTTACATGATTGGGTTTCATAGTTACTAAAACTATGTGAATAAAATGCATAGTTAACTAAAGAAATTTCCTTTTCTAAGATGAGTCTACATGGTTTTCATTAACTATACGCTACCATAGAACAGAAATTCCCATATGCAAGCATAATCTAAATGGTTACAACTGTTTAACCATTATTCATGTGAAATATATCCATAAACCATGTTTAAATTATTAAAAATTGTCTTTATATAATTTTATCCTAAATTTTTACATCTCACCATGCACTAACCAAGTGTAAAACACTTAATAAGACATTCACAACATATGAATAGGTTGTACGATTACTATAAAATGTGAAATAACCATTCACCATATGAAAATTAAAAAAATTATAATTTAGAAACAAAAAATATCAAGGTGTTCAAAATAAACCATAATTATATATTATATCATAGAAAACTGACTCGGGGATGTCATCATTCTCCCCGTTATTTCACTTTCTTCCCCTAGAAAATCATCAGTAAAAGTATAAATTTGTGAGGATAAAAACCTCTTCCCCTAATCAGGTATCAATGGTATACCATGAAAATAAATTTAGTAATTGGATATAAATTATTAATACCTTGGAGAAATATATTTTCTATTTCATACTTATGAATTGATATACACAATGATTTCATACCACCACCCCTTCATCTAAAGTAAAGTGAACATCAACATAATAAAATTCTTCAACCCACTAAAAGATCCAAAAATTAGATTATGAAAATTCAAGAATAGTTCATCACTAATACTCAAGATAAATATATCTAATCCCAAAAAATCTTAAAATAATCCCAAATATAACTTGAATCACACATAAGAGATGTAAATCTTAAGGAATCAGTTCCAAAGGAATTGTCTCCCAAAAGATTAATTATACACAATCATCATTTGATTAAAATATAGAAACCTATTATAGGTATCCATGTTATTAATAATTCATCAAATACATGTGATACAAGAAATAAACACTCTTACAATAAAACATCACAATGGTAAACATGTGTGCACAAATGCCAAAGAAAATGAAAATCTTATACTGAACCACAAACAACCACTAGAAAAATAAGTTTAGAATTTTAAAAAGGATGTATAAGAGAAAATAACACCCAATGAATCATGAGATTATATCAAACCATTCATCAAAATATTATAATATATTAATATAATATATATATAAGGAATTAACTAACTATGAATTGCCTCAAAAGATTCAATCGACTCTAAACATATTGAGTATGAATCCCAAGATAGATTACAACTCAAATGCAGATTTCATTTGAGTCTTAATAGACTTATTCCATTTATAATCTAGTTTATAGAAATTATTAAGATGTACTTGATGATGACATCAATTACAAGGATTCATATCTATCAAGAAAAAATGTCATAGAGTTCCCATGTGTTCTTCACTGGAAATACATGATAAATCTATTCACCCTCTATGGCACAATAAAGGTTCTGAGAAAACCTGCCCTCATAAACTTATATTTTTAACTTAATCTCATATTTTATAAAATTATAATAAGAAATAATAAAATTTATCATGAAAGATATAATTGATACATCAAATATAAAATTTTTCCATGACTGACTAGATTCCACTAAAATGGACCTTTAAACCACTTATCAATAGGATGTCAAGTGAAATTTAAATACAAATTATCTATGGTATGGGAGAATATATCCTTAAAATAATCAAACTTTTAGACACTCATATGTGACTAGATCAGGAGAAATAAATTCCCTCTAAATTACATGATTAACATAAACCTTCATCATTTAGTCACTTTGATGGAGACTCGTGAATTCAATGGATTTCTCTAATCCCAAAATCTCAAGATAATTCCATATTATATACACTACCTGGAATAATTACCAACAAATACTATCATTTTTCTGATATGGAACAAGATTTTCCTAAAAAAACACAAATCGATCCTTTAAATAGTCTTATATGGTATTTTACTATATATGTTTATGGATTTACAAGAGAATTGAATATTCCCTCGATCCTCTATAACCACTTCATTTCCTCCAATAGACCTAGATCCCCAAAAAATGAAAGAGGAAATTGACTAAAAAGGTCTTGTATAGGATCCAAGATAAATGTGTATCCTAGATTTACCACTTGGTTTTGAGTTTTGGAAGATTAAACAGCAAGAGAGATCATTCCCAATAAATTAATGGAATCATATTGAGGATCATCCCTTGAAATAAATTTATTACAATTCATGGTAAACTTACCGTGATAGATACTCTAAATTAAAAAACACATAAACACATTTAATACATACATAAAAATTCAAAATGAATAACCCAGATACAAATCAAAGGGTTGATCCAAAATTAAAAAAATTAACACAAATACTTTATACACCATTCAATAATAACTTCCCCCTTACATGAAAAAAGTGTTTGAAACTAAAAAATATCATTTTATAAAAACATTAAATCTTTGAAAACATTCATCCTAATTTAAAATAACTAAAAAAAAATTCCATTACCTCAAATATACCAAAAGTTGAGCCACTAACCCCATTCCATCTTCCCCACATTGGAATTCAAACATTAATATTGGTTTTAAAACTACTAACATCTTATGTAGAGTCAGTAGAAATTTAAAAACTCACTAGAATATCACACATACCTATATAAATATTTAGTTACATCATATAATAATTTCAAAAAATATCATATAGAGTTCAAGAAACTATAATAACCATCCAATTTAAACATTATAAAACTCATTTTTATTTCAAAAAACTTCTAAAATTTCATTAAAAAATCAACCAAAGTAGAAATATCTTTCTAAAATCCATGATAATTTTAAAAATATATTTTAATAATTATTGAAAAATAAAAATATTTCATTAAATTATTTTCCCTCAAAATTATTATCTTAAAACATGAAATTACTAATAAAATCATACAATATCAAACGTGCTTTAATTATATTTCAAAAACACATTAAAAATCCTCTATGATTCATCTCTAATAAATGAGAATTAATTTTAAATAAAATTCAAAATTAAAAGAGGTTCAAATTACCTAATTTATTGGGTGTTATGACTATGAACAATTTCACTGCATGGTTTAGTATACTATGTGAAACCCATGAATTATCCACTAAGAAGAGTCTAGAACCATCTACATGGGCTACGCATAGTTTACCAAACTATGTACAAACGATGCACCCCCAGATCCTCTTGTTAGTGTTGGCACCGTAAAACCAAATATTATATACTTTATGTTAAAAATATATTAATGGTTTTTGATATTAAAAAATTTCATATCACAATATGATTTTTATTCTTCATGATATTTAATGTGATAATATCCTAATAGTACATGCCACACTGAAAGGATATAGAAGTTCCCAACTATGATGAGAACATTAAAGTATTATGACTGCATTCTTAAATACATGTCTTATGGTCATATGATATCATCTAATGTGTCATAGATGTTACATGATATATGTTTTAGGATTCTCATAATACATTGACACTTTTTTTCATGAACTTAACCGTTTTTAATTTCTAAGATATGGGGTTGTGAAAATAGACCCACAAGTAGGAAACCCACATGTTATATGGTCCATTAGATGTTCGTATCCATGGGAATTTGTTAAGGGACTATGTGAAGGTATAAATTCTTATCCTAGATATATAAATACTCTATTATCTCATTTTCTAGGATTAGTTGAAAGAGAAATTATTGTGCACAATGATTCCCCTCAAGGTAATTCTCTCAACCCTAGAGAGAATCATGTTGTAATAGGGGTTACCCTAGAACCAACTATAAAGTTTTTTGATTAACATATCATGTATACAAGTTAGATATACATGATGTACACCTACCATTCTAGTTTAAACATTTTTAAATCCAATATTTAATGGTAATTTCCATATATTATTTACGTATCAAATGGTTATAGCAGATCTCAGAGTATAATGATAACCTCAAGATACCATGACATTAATATTAAATATATGTCATATGGTCTAGATAATTCTTACTGATTGGACATAGTAGATGATTGAATATCATGTCTGTGGGGCTCATAAACATTGAGACTTCTCCTCATGTATTTATCACCTGGTTATCTATAGTAGTGTGATAATGAGGAAAAACCCGCAAATAGGAACACCACATGGTTTGGGTTCCATTAGATGTTCCTATATACCAACATGTATAATGGTCTCCTAACTTTAAATCCTTTCCAATCTGTTCCATTATATCACATAATTTAATGTAATTCAAAACCCATTACAATGAAATCATGGTGATGTATCTTGTGTAGGGTGTCACATCGATGGTATGACATTGGTTTAATTGTCAAGATGAGATTTTTTGTTTCCAGGTTAAGAAGGAAATATATATCGGGCTATGTTGATTTGGATGGTAGAAACTTCATAAGACCATAGCCATGAAAGATGTGGTTAAATCTATCCAGTTTTATCGATAAATAATAATGAAAGAAATGGGTAATTAAATGATTGTGTGTCTGGAGATATTAAATTCAAATATATTATATTTCACACTGTATGTTTGTAGGTTGGATATCGCGGATGTGACTTTCCTTATCTCTTTAGGGTCCATGATGAGTTGATAGATCTCAATCTTGATTTGTGAATAGTATTCAATACAATTGAGATAACACCCTAGAGGGTCAAACACAATAGCATATTCAAGAATCTACCTTATTTAGTTGAATTGATATATAAAACATAGTGGGCCCCACCACTGGGGTTAAGTTTTTTTTCATTGAAATAAGATCACCATATTAATAAATAAATTCATATTAGTCAAGTTTACTGTAATTGGAATTTAATTTATTTATTAAATGTAATTAAAAGCTTTAAAGTAGATACATGAAAAAATTAATTGAGTGAATATTACTTTTAAAATATTCAAGGGTCATTCAATATTTGGGGGAATGACAAGTCAATTTAATGTATCAATTATAATAACATAACATATTTATAATATTATAGGAATGTGATAATAATATTTATGACCCAGTACAATAGTCATAATATGTTGTTTATAGATTGTTAATTATTTAGGGGTTGCGGATGTAATACTGGATAATATCCAAACACTCTATCAATAGAGGAGGAGAGCGAAGTGCCATACACTATTCACATCCCCTCTCTCTTCTTTCCTATCCCACATTCTAGATATAGAGGCTCTGAATATAGGATTTTAGATCGATCTCCCTCTCATACATCACAAGAAAGGTGATACGGTGATCAACGAATCATCGAATCCGTCGTCAGATATCTACGCTAGCACCTGGAATTCAAAAATCAGTGTTCCCATGGTTTCTTGAAGCATGTGTGGACGATATAGACGAGTTTAGCTTCATATTATTTGAGAAACGGTCACAAATTATGAACATACATCAATCATGGATTTAGATTGAACCAAGTACATTATGTTTTAAATTTTTTGATTAATTTCCTTCATGCATGGTCTTAGATAAGTTATTGAGCAACGTTCCACCAACAATGATGAGTTTATATAGATCTTTGGTGAAATTTTTTTAAAATCTCACCATTGGAAATTCCACCGCATGCCTGGTACCTTCATTCAGAATCATAGCAATGCGTGAGTGTTTTAAGCCAATAAAAACACCAATCTTCATTAATTTTCAAAAAGGGTGTGATTTCTATCCAAACATCGTAGATGTTGTGCAAATCCTACAACATATGGCCATGTTTCAACCATCTGAAGTTTCTTTGGGAATTGAAATATATCATCACATTCTAAATATTAAAGAAAATACATGTATTATATGTTATTTTCACACCTAAATCCATTGTAATGGGCTTTCACCATTGAACGCGGATAGTGGTCGGAATTCCGGTAGCCGGAATAGTGTTTTCAAGCCATTGAGATTTTCCACCATTGAAGTGCAATGATAATTATTATTATAATTTTATTATAATATTTTTATTATTTTATCAAATACAATTTATAGGCATAATAAAATAATAATAAGACAAAAACAATATTTTGACTAATAAAATAAGTGGCAAATTATAATTGTGTGGAGGGGGAAACTAAACATCAAAACAAAGAAAAAAAATTAAAAAATATATAGAATACCCATAGTTCATCCCCAGCTCATTGAGTGGGACACCTCAATTGGAACCTCTCTAGTGGTGCTGCACACCCCAGACACCATAGCCAGCTACCAGACCTCCCATAAGCCCTTCATCCACCCGACCAGCATCACCTCCCTTTTCCCTCCTCCCTGGTTGTAACCCTACCATGCCATCACCTCCCACCTATGTTGTTTTATCCCTTTACCGTGCTAGGTCAAACCACCCTTAGCTAACCCATGAAGGACCACCAACGTGGCATCCGCTAGGACTTTATACCACTAGCCATGGTCATCTCCCTCAACCCGATTGACGGACGAGTCTCTCATATGCTCGGATGAATGGATATGGTGCAACTTGCTAGTTCCCAACCATCCTTGTTCACTGAATGTAGCACCACTTGCCGTCGAGAGCCCTTCCCGGTCAGTTGCCTCCTATTTACCCTGATGTCGAAACCTTGTCTGCCCTTCAGAATTGACCAGGAGGACCCAGTGGTCCAACCCCATCGGCCCCGTTAGGGATATTTTTTTTTATTAATTTTTTTTTGCCTAAATTGGTATGGATAGAAAATATTTTTTAAAATGGGTCCAAGATGCGTGCACCTTGTCCACGCATCACCGGCCCCGGGAAGATGCGAGAACGAGGTTCTCCCATCTTAACCGCGCTGAAAGATGCATGAACCCCGTTCACGCATCCTTCACGAAGTTGATGAAGGATGCGTGAGCGGGGTTCACGCATCCTATATAAACTTTTTTTACAAATTTTTTTAATTTTTTTTTGTTTTTATTTTTTGTTTTGTTGTGTTATATATATATATATATAAACAAAACAAATAAATCAGCAGAATTTATCTACTATTTAATATTCATCAGTATTGACATTACAACAGTTTGGATTCTGGCAGAAACCCTCACCCAGGGCTCTCTTTTATAAGAGGGATTGCTAAGAAAATCATTCTACATTTCCGATGTGGGATTCAGGTTCCCTTTTTCCTGTGCAGAACATTCTGCATTTCCGATGCGGGATTCTGTTTCAAGTACGTGACTTTGAAAGACTGTAAAATACAAACTATACGACCAATATAAATGACACATAAAACATAGATTAAACATATATGAAATAGTGGAAAATAAAAAGAATTTCGTAAAAAGGGTTGATGAATAATATTTTATAAGCTTTCAAAACCACCAACTTGAAACTTAAAAATGTTTCAAGTACGTGACATTGAAAGACTATAAAATATAAACTATATGACCAGTATGAATGAATCTTAAAACATGGATTAAACATATAAGAAATAGTTGAGAATAAAAAGAATTTCATAACAAATTTTGATGAATAATAATTTATAAACTTTCAAAACCACCAACTTAAAACTCAAAAACATTCAAGCATGTGGCATTGAAAACCTATAAAATAAAAAATACATAAGAAAATTAAAACATGGATTACACATATAAAAAATTGTTATTAATTAATTAATTAATTAGTATTAAAATTATTAATTAGTTAATAATTAGTCCGTTGGTAATATCAGTATTAATTAAATAATAATTAATTAGTTAATTTGTAATATAATTATTAATTACATAATAATTAATTAGTTAATTAGTAATATAATTAATAATTATATAATAATTAAGTATTTACTTAGTAAAATAATTATTAATTTTGTAATAATTCATTAGTTAATTTGTAAATTAGTAATATAATAAATAATTATAACTATTAATTACAATTATTAGTTATTAATTATATAATAATTAATTAGTTAATTAGTAATATAATTATTAATTATATAATAATAAATTAATATAATTAATAATTATATTACTAATTAACTAATTAATTATTATATAATTAATAATTAATAATTATAATTAATAATTATATTACTAATTAAGTAATTAATTATTATTAAATTAATTTTTAATAATTAATAATTATATTGGTAATTAACTAATTAATTATTATATAATTAATAATTACTAATTATAATTAATAATTATATTACTAATTATAATTACTAATTATATTAGTAATTAATATTTAATAATTATAATTAATAATTATATGACTAATTAACTAAATTATTTTTAATAGTTAATAATTATATTGGTAATTAGCTACTTAATTATTATATAATTAATAATTACTAATTAATAATTAATAATTATAATAAATAATTATAATTACTAATTATATTACTAATTAATTAATTACTTATTTTATAATTAATAATTATATTACAAATAAACTAATTAATTATTATGTGATAAATAATAAATAATTATAATTAATAAATATATTACTAATTAACTAATTAATTATTATATAATAAATAATAAATAACTATATTTAATAATTATATTACTAATTAACAAATTAATTATTATATAATTAATAATTATAATTAATATTTATAATTAATATTTATATTACTAATTAACTGAATAATTATCAATTAATAATTATATTACTAATTAAATAATTAATTATTGTATATTAGTAATTAATAATTAATTATTATATTAATTATTAACTAATTAATAATTATATTACTAATTAACTAATTAGTTATTATGTAATTAATAATTATATTACAAATTAACTAATTAATTATTATAAAATTAATACTAATATTACCAACTGACTAATTATTAACTAATTAATAATTATAATACTAATTAACTAATTAATTATTAACTATTTTTTATATGTTTATTCCATGTTTTAATTTTCATTTATATTTTTTATTTTATTGGTTTTCAAAACCACCTACTTGAACGTTTTTAAGTTTTATGTTGGTGGTTTTGAAATATTATAAATTATTACTCATCAACATTTTTTGTGAAATTCTTTTTTTTAACTATTTATTTTATGTTTAATCCATGTTTTAAGTTTCATTCATATTGGTCTTATAGTTTTTATTTTATAGTCTTTCAAAGTCACGTACTTGAAACATTTTTATGTTTTAAGTTGGTTGTTTTGAAAGCTTATAAATTAATATTCATCAACCCTTTTTACGAAATTCTTTTCATTTTCAACTATTTTTTATATGTTTAATCCATGTTTTAGGTTTCATTTATATTGGTCATATAGTTTGTATTTTACAGTCTCTCAAAGTCACGTACTTGAAACAGAATCTCGCATCGAAAAAGCAGAAGGATTTCCTGGGAAAACCCTCTTATAAAAGACAGCCCTGTGTGAGAGTTTCTATCAGAATCCAGACTACTGTAATGGTAGTACTGCTGGATATTAAAGAGCAGATAAATTCTGCTGAATTTTTAGTTTTGTTTGTATATATATATATATAACAAAACAAAACAATTAATAAAAATAAAAAAAATTAAAAAAAATGTAAAAAAAGTTTATGTCGGATGCGTGAACCCCATTCATGCATCTTTCATAAACTTTGTGACGGATGCATGGATGAGGTTCACGCATCTTTCAGTGCGGTTAAGATGCGTGAACCCCATTCACGCATCTTCCCGAGGCAAGTGATGTGTGAACGGGTCTCACGCAACTTGGACCCATTTTTTAAAATATTTTCTACCCTAACCCATTTAGGAAAAAAAATTCAAAAACCCAGAAACAAATTACCCCCTCACTAGCATGCATCTTACGAGCCAGTACCTTTATACCCATCATAGAGAAAGAACAAGGCCATCCAAATCTGTCGACTCTTCCACCTCCGCCATGTCCCACCTCATCATACACCACTTTCAGTGGAACTCCCAACCACAGTACCTCTGGATAGATCCAGGGCTACCACCAAATCATCCTAGCGGATAGGTAACCCACAAGTGCTCTGCTTTTCCCAGAAGTAGTCCTTGACTGGGTCTGCTCGATATCAAACGGATTTGGGTGGACCTTCCTGGCCCGGAACACCCCTGTATGAGGTCTTCACTACCTATCATTGGCTTTCTCGGGTTCCTCACAACTCATAGATTCCCTGCCCGGGGTTTTCAAGGCCATATTAATTTTCATTCAATATCAAATTAATTAATTACATTAATTTCATTTCTTTTGAAAATTTAATTAATTATATATTATTTTTAAAAAATTAATTTTATTAATCATGACTTAAATTAAATTAATTTTTTGTTTAATTAAATTAATTCTTGTGACTAATTGATGAAAGTAGTGGAATTAAAATAAGAGTGAATTTTAATTCAATTAAAGCTCCTTAAAAAATATTTAATGCAAGTTTAATGTTTATTATTGTATATAATTTAAATATGTGAGTTAATGAATATTAGGCCATTTTTGAGCCCTTGGATAGACTAATGCATATTTGGTGTATGCTTTATTTATCTAATTTAATTATTTTAATGGCTATTTGTAATAATATGTTTATTAAATGGATATCATAAAATCTCCTAAGAGTCGTTAAATGTACAAGGGCATACATGCCCATTTTATCATAGTTGTATGTTATAATCCCCAATCTCCCTCGCCTGTAAGTGATTAATAATGTATAATGACGAGATGAAAAGAGGCGCACATTGCGTCGCGTTATGGTGATGCACCAGATAAGATATTGATGCATTGGATAGGTGAGCACTACAACTCGAGTTTCAAGTGATGTGACTCAAGGTATTTACCCGTGGGGTCTAGGTTGATCCATTATTTACTGAATTGGTCTACAATTATAATTAAATCATGTTCAGGTCATCTTTTTATTTTTTATGGTTTTTTTGTATGTGTAGTTAAATAAAAAACACATAGAATAATAAACAATCATGCACGAATAAAATGAACATGTGATGAGATGGATTTTTCTTTTTATTGCATAGTCAGTTGTGATTGTGATCACAGAAAACATGTTTAAAAATTATAAAATTGTTTATTTTTTCACATTAAATTGAAAACCCCCTAAATAAATATTACATCTTTACCACCACCCATCATTCAAATTTGAAAAACAAAATCGGGAGTTTGGGGTGCTCTTCATGCCATATGTGAGGGTTCCTCTTACCATCTGGGAGTTATTATGAAAGTTGTGGATTAACATAACTAAATTTGTAGTGAGGATTATCCATATCTAACTTTCTATCTTTTTATAGGAAAGAATATAGTAAATTAAGATAATATTTTAGAATATGAGACTTCACTGAATAGATCAAGGAGCTTTGAGTTAATGAGGTTGACCAGCCAAACGCCTACTTGAACCCTCTGAGTTTTTTTGTATCCATAGCTTGTAAATTATGATGAGAGATTCATGTATCCTTTCCACTAGAATACATAAATGATATAGTATTCTGATTCTATCTCAGAGGGTTTCTATAATTTTAGAAAATAGTGTGAGACATTTAATGATTTAATTAATTAATCACAATATCTAAATCGGTAATCCAAATGAAAGTAATAATATGATTGAATATTATTTTTTTAGAAAATGGCAATTCATTCCACATGGAATAATATAATAAATAATGGAAAAATTAAACTTCCACGCTAGCATGAGTATCCAATACTAGTTCTAGCGGTTGCAAAAAATACTATGATATTTAAGGTGTTCTTGATCCCCAAACCTACAAGCCTACCTCAAGAAGCATGGGGGTAAAAAAATTGCTTACATAAGCCTTTTGTATTGTTCATATGACGGTTCTATCATTATGAAATCATTAAATGTCTGATACTTGTTGTGGTCACTACATTGGACATTGATGATATAACATTTTGTCTCATCTCTAAGTATATTGGAAGGAGAAACTGAATAAAGATTAGAATGAGATGATTACACTAGGTATGTGTAAATTTAAATGGAATTCATGAACATTCATGTCATATCATTCCTACACCCATTTACTTTTGTCTCATTTTAGGTAACAAAATGAACATTATTGAGTAATCACATTATTACCTTTTATGGTAAGGTTCACCAAGTAAATAAGAATATAAAACAAAGTTTCATATTTAATTATTATAGAAAAGAATATTATTGGAAAGGTGGAAATGCCAATAAAATGTAATGAAAAAGGTACATTCTCAATGTCTTTCAAAAAAAGATTAAATCAATATGAGGTTATTTTCTTTGCATATCCTGAAATGAAAGAATGGAAGTTTAAAGGTAATAAACTATATTAAAGAATCAAATTATAGCTACTTCTTCATGTATATTCATAAATAAAAAAGTAATGTTTCAATATTACTTCTTGTTTATTAAATACTATATTCCATTCAAATATACGTATTTAAATATAGTAACCAAGTGAGTATATAAAAATCACTAGATATAAGGTGCATTCTCCAAGCAGCTGAGAAAGGGTGATGCCTAAGTCTATGTTTAGAGGAATACGAATTCTATATTTCCATGTGAATGATTCTCGTAAAACTATTTTTAAGTATTATAGAAAACAATTATCTCATGTGTTTTTTGGACACAAGGAGACCTTATTCTAGGTTTGTGAATGAATTTAGATTTTGGTATCTCATACTCCACTAATAGTTCCATAATACATGAATCATTGGAAATGCCATATGAATATAAAATCTAAGACTCATATACACATTTGTGGAAAGATAATGATTGTCCAGAAAAGATAGAAGTAGATGTTTAGGATATACCTAGTTTGGTATTTTGTCTCTGAAAATATAAGCACCTTTGGTATAACGATGTCTTTAGTTTTGACAAAGAAACATCTATAAATAAAGGTAGGCCAAAAATCTTTTGGCATTAATTCAACTAGAGAGAGTAAATTATCAAACGGTAATATAGAGATATATATAATTTATAAGATCAAGTTCAGCAATTAAGGAATGGTAAAGTTAATTACATGCATGGTCAGAAGATAGAAGTTGCTTCGGGCTGGCATGTCAATGAATATCATGACCAAGAATTCATCAACCAATATAATGTAGCATGGATTAATTACTAAACACAGATTATCTTATCTCTATAACGAAATTGATGTTAATAAGGAGAATCATTGATAATTTATTACATGTTAACATTTCTCACAGAATGTATAATGGATAAATTCCTAAACATAGATTATATACATCGTATTCATGATGTATGTAAGTATCAATTATGAAACTTGCAGAAACATCCATTATATTTCTTGAACTGTTTACAATATAACAGTGATAACCCATATCCTTATGAAAAATATAATGAATAATGAATATTATAATAGTTATAGTATGATTGAATTACATTATATCATAAGGAATGTTTTTAGAGTAAAAGAGTTTGTTAGGTTATAAATAATCTTACAACAAGAAAAAAACATTTTGAATATAATGTAATTATCCCAATATTTTCCTATGATATTACTTTATTCCCTAAGATATAGAAGTGGAAGTCTAGTGATAGACTACATTTCTATAAAAGGGTGGACATCTCTATTATAGACAGTCTGATCCAGATTGAAATGGTTTTAGTCAATTCGTGAGAAGAACATAGAGTTTTCATAGGAATCATTTCCATAACTTCATGTGTAACATTAATCTTCCAAAGACACAACCGGTGTAGGAAGGTTAAAACCACGGGAATTGATTTTTGTATTAACCACGGTCAGTGATAAATTATTTATTTTGAAAAATAATTCCTATAAGTAAGTTGTATATAGAAATTAGTTGATATTATAATGATCAATTTAAATTTAATAATGTATTGTATGTATCAAAATTGAAGGGGACTTAAAATTCAATATTGTGGTGGGTAATCAAATGATATGATATATGGTTGGTACAAGTGTGGTACCAATAAGGCTTGATTAGTGATACCTAGTCGGTATGCCTGAATCAATTATAATTTTACTTGTAGTAGCTAGTTTCTATGATCAGTATATTAGGAATTGGGTTTCATGATCACCAATCATGGAAGGTGTCTATATGACACAACTAAAAAGGGAAGGTCACATCACATAATGGTAATGAAGGTTTAAAGTAACTGAAATCTTCTTTAGGATTGAACTAAGAAACAAGATCATAGAATATTCATTTGGAATGAATCATTGTCATGTGTCTAGTTGAGGTTAGTGGGAGTGACCATGTTTTCAATGTAAAATATGTTTGATGACATATGTAAAATATATATTGGTCTTCAAGATTGTTAAGACCAAAATGAAATAATTTATTCTATAGTGATTCACTTAAAGTATCAACCTATGTTCTGTTGGAACCAGGTTCTTCAAAGCATGTTTTGGTGTATGGTTTGTGTTTGTTGTCAATCCTCAGTGGAAGTTCAGGGTGTGTACCAACAAAGCGATCATACCGTTCAAGCAGAAAACAGTAGTGAAGGTGGCGCTGTTTCCCAGTGTTTGCCAAATTTTTGGGCCTAAAAATCGGCCAATAAAGTAAAGTGTTTTTGGCAAAGGTACTTGCACTCCGTGCTCTTGGAGGATAAAAGACTTGCGCGCCATATGTTTTTGAGGATCAGAACATCAAAATTTGGATAAGGAAAGAAGGTCGCACAAGTGTTGGTTGGGTCGCGCAAGTGAGTTGCGCGATAGAGTTTTTTGAAGACAAGACTTGCGCGCCGTCGAGGACTTGCGCGCCGCCGCGCAGGGGGTCCAGTTTGCCTATAAATACTGGACCACCCCTCCTCATTTCCAACGGAGTTCAAGGCCGAGAGTTTGTTCGAAGCTCTCGTCGCGCAGGTGGTTGAGTCGCGCAGGTGGTTGTTTTGTCGCGCAAGTATAGCTTGCGCGCCGGTTTTTGGCTGTGCGCCCAAGGTGGTTTGGAAGAGAAAGGAATTGGACCGCGCAAGTTTGTAGTTGGGGAAGGAAGAGTCGCGCATGTGTGTTGATGACACTTGCGCACCAGTTTGTACTTGCGCGCCGTAGTGGGACTTGCGCGACTGTCTTGGAGAAGTGCGCCTGGTTTTGCTGAAGCCCACCGGCGTGTTTGGAGCTGCACGAAAGCCGAGAGACTACTCGGTACATTCGAGGAAAAGTGATATTCTTCTTCTGGTGAGAATCGGACTTCAATAGAGCATCTACATACAACAAAGGATGCACTCTTATGCAAATGAAGAAGAGACCCTCACGTCTATAAACTGATTGGGACTTCACCAACGGCAGTGAGCCAGGGGGAGTCAACGGGAGTGACCCGAGGGAAGTAGTGAGCTATCCAAGAACCTTTGTAAAGTCAGTGAGCCTGGGACAGAGCGACTGTACCCGAAATTTTGTAATCTACAGCTAGTGAAGCATAGTGGATTTTGGTACGACCGACAACCTATCGGCGTATGCTCCTTGGACGTAGCCCTTAGTGGTGAACCAAGTAAAAATGGTTGTGTCTTCTCTGTGCTTGTGAATGTCTTCTTTCTGATCATAATCTTCATACAGGTTCAACAAGTTCCTACCAACGTGGGAACAAGATCCATCACATTAAAAGAAAAAGTGGTCACCCTGATTCACCCCTCCCCTCTCAGGGTGTCCCGGGGTCCTTCAAGTGGTATCAAAGGGTAAAGGTTGCTGGCGTTGAATCTGACCTTCTTCGTCATGGAAAACGCGATCAATGTCAGGGGAGTCCCTCACTTCGATGGAAGCAATTTCCAGATCTGGAAGAACAGAATGAGATATCATCTAAGATCTCTTGGAATGGAAGTTCTTTTTTATACTGTTCAAGGAATACATGTCACTGATCCAACAGGTCTGGCTATGACTGAAACAGACAGGAAACTTCTTGATACAGATGCTAAAGCACAGAATGCTCTCACTGCAGCCCTTTCTGATCAGATTTACCTGAAGGTGATGAATTGCACCTCAGCAAAATCTATGTGGGATAAACTTGAGAATATTTATGAAGGTGATAGCAAAGTGAAGGAGGCGAAACTACAAGTGCTACACAATCGGTTTGATGATCTGAAGATGCATCCAGACGAGAATGCAGACTCTTTCTTCAATCGAATTACTGAAGTGGTTGGAGCAATTCGGGGTCTAGGCGAAGAAATCAAAGACATTGATATTGTAAAGAAAATATTAATAAGACTTCCACCTCTGTATAATGCGAAGGTGTCAGCTCTTGAGGAAATAGATCTTTCCAAACATTCTCTAGATGACTTACTGAGCAGTTTGGTAGCTTATGAAATGAGAGTCAAACCAGAAGATGCTACGACTCAGGTGAGCAAGGAAATGGCATTCAAGGCCATGGATAAATTGAAAATCTCAAAGGATATTAGCGGTGATGATGATGAAGAGAAATAAATTCTTTCTCTCATTGCAAAGAAGTTACAGAAGGGGAAAGGGAAATTCAAAGGGATGTTACCTCTCGCATGTTTCCATTGTGGAAAAGTTGGGTATATTGCTTCTCAGTGCTTGAAGAATATCAATGAGGATGACAGTGAAGATGAAAACTTCAAGAAGCCTCAAAGAAGGTTCTTCAAAAAGGGAGACTTCAAATCTGGTAAGAAAATGCAAAGGAAGAGTTTTGTCTGTGAAGAGGAAGAAGATGACAATGAATTCTGTGATGAAGAAGAACCAGAATTCAAAACTAGGAACCATGCTTCTATGATGGCCACTGTTGAAAAGTCAGAAGGTACTGATGGTGAAAAACAACTGAGAACTTGTGTAGATCCTGAGGTGCAACTTAAGGATGCAGTTAGTAAGCTTAAGATTAAATGTAAGAGCTGCAATAAGTGGAAATCAATTGTGGACGAATCAACTGAATATGTTGATCAACTTGAAGCTGAAATTGAACGACTGGAAGAATTTGTGAAGGTACAGTCTAAAATAATTGAAAGCAATGATGATGTAGTTGATCTGAAGCTGAGAATTGAAGAGCAGGCAAAGGTCATCAATGACCTCACATCCAGACTGGATGAAAAATCCAAGACTGTTGAGGGTCTTGAGGAGGAAGTAGTTACTCTAAGGGGTAAAATGGAGACAGAATCAGTTCCAAAAGAATCGAGGAAGAAAATATAGTTCGGAAGATTCTCAGATGCAGAATTACTTGCAAGAGCCAAGTGTGGTTCAGATGGGGTTGGAAAAGTCTTGAGTGATCAAAGACCTGCTTGCATGGGAAAGAGTGGAATTGGCTGTGAGGCTGAGTCATCAACTGCTGGAAGTGAAAAGATCCAAAAGAAAGACAAGATGAAATTTGAACATGATGAAATGTTACCTAGAGTGCTGAAAAAGGAAACCTCAATCCAAACTAAAAGGAGACCTGAAAATTATCCTTAAACTTTCAAAAATGGAAAACAGTCTTACTATTCTCCCAAGGAAGAAGCTATAAGGATAAATTCATGTGAGAAGACATTTCCTCTCATGAAGTGTCAGTTCTGTGGCTATCTGGGCCATACCATGTCTTATTGTGAAGAGGCAAGAAGCTATCTGAATGGATAAGATATAGATGCTCAACAAAGGAGAACAATCACATATCCTAATTCTCATAGAAGAAATAATTTATATGGATATTCTTTTTGTTGTTCTAACTTTGGTCATAAGGCCGTTAATTGCAGGCAGAGAAGAGACATAGACACCTCATACTGATGTTCAAGACAAGTCAAGTCTCGTCAGCAAGACAGTGTTGCTCGTTTAAACAGGTTCTCACCTCTCACAGAAGACTTTGACTATGAAGAACCCGGGTATGCGGAATAGATAGTTGAAGGGCCATCAGTCCTATATACTCAATCTAATGTCTCATGGAAGGAAAGGAAGAAGATTGAGAAATCGAACCTTGCAGAGGTAGCCCTCAAAGATACAAAGAACAACAGTACCTGGATTTTGGATAGCGGTTGTTCATCTCATATGACCGGTAATGTCAGCCTACTAACGAATATCATAAAGAATTTTGATGGTACAGTAAGATTTGGTAATGATGGGGCTCTGAAAATCAAAGGGAGTTGAAGTACCCAATTAGCTAATGGAGAACTAAAGAAGACTGAAGTCCTTTACGTTGATGGCCTACGCCATAATCTCCTTAGCGTGAGTCAACTCTGTGACTCAGGACTTATAGTTACTTTTAATCAGAAAGGCTGCACCATCAAGGGAAAAACCGGCAATTCACTTATGAAAGGATGCAGAACAGAAGGCAACTTGTATCAGGTTGATAGTGAAGAAAATGTATGTTACATGACTGTTGAAGAAGAAAACAATTTGTGGCATCGGAGATTGGGACACATCAATCAACAAGACATGGAGAAAATATCAAAATTGAGAATTGTCATGGACATCCCCAACCTGAAGCGTGAGCGTGAAAAATCCTGTGATGCTTGTATTCGTGGGAAGCTGGTCTTCAGTTCATATCGGCCAAAGAAGAAAAAGGCATCTCACCTTCTTGATCTGATTCATACAGATGTTTGTGGTCCAATAAATGTTGTCGGAACTCATGGAGAAAGGTACTTTGTCCTTTTTATAGATGATTGCAGTCGAATGGCATGTGTGATGGTCATTCACCGGAAACGACAGGTCCTTGACTGCATGAAAACATATCGGTGAATCGCCGAGAATGATACTGGACGAACAATCAAAGTGTTGCGATCTGAAAATGGAGGAGAATACACGTCCATTGAATTTGAAAATTATCTGGAGAAGCATGGGATACAACATGAGGTAGCTGCTGTGAGAACTCCACAACAAAATGGAGTTGTTGAACGAAGGAATCGACAGGTGAACAACATGGCACGAACTATGCTGATTGAGAGTCGTATTCCACGACATTACTGGAAAGAGGCTGTTCTAGCTGCATTGTACATTCAGAATCGAACATGACTTTATATGGGTGAGACGAAGACACCATATGAATTGTGGCATGGACGGAAGCCTTCTCTAAAATACTTTCGTGTCTTTGGAAGTAAGTGCTTCATCAGGAACAAAGAAGGAAATCAGGGGAAATATGGTGCCAACGCAGATGAAGGAATCTTCCTCGATTACTCAATGAACAGCAAAGCCTACAAATGTTTCAACAATCATTTGGGAAGGATTGTGGAAATCAATGATGTTAAGATAATTGAAGAGAAAACCACAAATGCTTCACGGACGTCATATGCTGATGTGATAGAAAGTCATGAAGAATGTGGACATGAAGAAACTACAAATGCAGAAATAGAGGAAGCTGTTCAAAACACTCATCAATCACATAATGATGTTGACTCAGAAGAAGAATCTAAAGAAGAAACTATGGCTGAAGAGAATAATACTGAACCTCGCAGGAGAAATCGAAGAGCTGAGATTGATCCATGCAACATAATTGGGGATAGGAGTGCACCCACTCAAACTAGAAGGATGAGGAATACCACGCAATCTGCATTTCTATCAGTTGTAGAGCCATCCTCATTCGAAGAAGCTGCAAAAGATGAATCTTGGGTGAAAGCCATGAATGATGAATTAGATCAGATTGATAAGAATCAGACATGGGATCTTGTCCAAAGACCCGAAGGTCACAATGTGATTGGTACCAAATGGATCTTCAAAAATAAGTTTGATGAGCATGGAAGTGTCATCAGAGACAAGGCACGACTGGTATGTAAAGGATACTCCCAGATTGAAGGTATTGATGTTGCAGAAACCTTTGCTCCAGTTGCTAGACTGGAATCAATCAGGCTTTTCCTTGCCATGGCACTCCAAAGAGGATATAAAGTAAATCAAATGGATGTTAAGACAGAATTCTTGAATGGTGTACTCGAAGAAGAAGTCTACATTGAACAACCGGTGGGGTTTGTCTTGGGTACCGATGAAACAAAGGTCTGCAAACTAAAGAAAGCTCTATATGGTTTGAAGCAGGCACCACGGGCATGGTACTCACGGCTAGATTCATATCTCAAGAAGTTGGAATTCAAAAGAGGAGGAGTTGATCACAATCTCTATGTGAAGAATTCTCCAAAAGATCAATTCATGGTTCTTGTCTACGTTGATGATATCATATTTGGTGGCAGTAGGAAGAAATCAGTGGATGAATTTGCCAACCACATGAAATCAGAATTTGAAATGTCTATGATTGGGGAGCTCACATATTTCTTGGGGCTGCAAGTGATTCAAAAGAAGGAATACACATTCATTTCTCAGGAAAAATATGCAAGAGAGCTGCTGAAAAAGTTCAATATGCAAGACTCCAAACCAATGTCAACTCCGATTGCGGTTGGAACTAAACTTGGAAAGCATGAGGATGGGAACTCTGTTGATCCCACCATGTACAGGAGGATCATTGGAAGCCTACTGTACCTGACAGCGACACGGCCAGATATTGTCTTTGCAACATGCCTTGCGGCCCGCTTTCAGAGTAATCCAAAGGAGGAACATATGGCAGTAGTAAAAAGAATCATGAGGTACATTCAAGGTACACATAACTTCGGGTTATTTTTTGCTGCAGGCAGGGACAGTGAATTATCAGCATTTTCTAATGCTGACTGGGCTGGTGATTTCGTAGATAGAAAGTCCACTAGTGGTGGAGCTTTCTATATTGGTTAGAAATGTGTTGGCTGGTTGAGCAAGAAACAAGAAAGTACTTCTCTTAGTACTACTGAAGCTGAATATATCTCCGCCACAAAAGCATGCACTCAACTTCTTTGGATGAAGCAGCAACTAACAGATATTGGTGATAAGGTGCAGCAACCAATGGTGATTTATTGTGATAACAAAAGTGAAATTAATCTTACGAAGAATCCGGTTCAACATTCTCGTACAAAACATATTGAAATACGGTATCATTTTATCAAAGAAAAGGTTGAACAAGGCGTGATTAAAATGGATCATGTTGGAACTAATGAGCAAGTGGCTGATATCCTAACCAAGCCATTGTCCGCGGCTGTGTTCGAGAAGCATCGGTTGAACCTCGGTGTTCGACCACCTCCTACTACATAAGGAGGCTCCGGAAGTCCCCTCTCCCCGTTTGTTTTAACTGTTTTTATCTGCTTATGGCTGTGATGCAGGTTTATGGGGGAGATACTATCCAGGGGGAGTATGGATTGAGCTGAACGTTGGACAAACTTTTCGGTCTTTTGTTTTATTATCAATGGGGGAGAAAGGAATAAATTCAAGGCAAGAAATTCTTCTGTTCTGAGAAGTGTAAGATTGTGATGAGAATTTTAATAAGGATAACATCGAGCGTCATGGAGAATTTCAAAACACTAAGACCCAATTCAAGCTTTCTCTCTTGTTTTCTACACCGAGCATTGCTCACGTAGACTTAGAGTGTTGGCTGAGTTGATTCTTGCGTTTTGGATTTGCTCATGGTTGGAGATCTATTGAATTTATTCTGATTGCCAACAAACCCAAAGGGGGAGATTGTTGGAACCAGGTTCTTCAAAGCATGATTTGGTGTATGGTTTGTGTTTGTTGTCAATCCTCAGTGGAAGTTCAGGGTGTGTACCAACAAAGCGATCATACCGTTCAAGCAGAAAACAGTAGTGAAGGTGGCGCTGTTTCCCAGTGTTTGCCAAATTTTTGGGCCTAAAAATCGGCCAATAAAGTAAAGTGTTTTTGGTAAAGGTACTTGCGCGCCGTGCTCTTGGAGGATAAAAGACTTGCATGCCATATGTTTTTGAGGATCAGAACATCAAAATTTGGATAAGGAAAGAAGGTCGCGCAAGTGTTGGTTGGGTCGCGCAAGTGAGTTGCGCGACAGAGTTTTTTGAAGACAAGACGTGCGCGCCGTCGAGGACTTGCACGCTGCCGCGCAGGGGGTTCAGTTTGCCTATAAATACTGGACCACCCCTCCTCATTTCCAACGGAGTTCAAGGCCGAGAGTTTGTTCGAAGCTCTCGTCGCGCAGGTGGTTGAGTCGCGCAGGTGGTTGTTTTGTCGCGCAAGTATAGCTTGCACGCCGGTTTTTGGCTGTGCGCCCAAGGTGGTTTGGAAGAGAAAGGAATTGGACCGCGCAAGTTTGTAGTTGGGGAATGAAGAGTCGCGCATGTGTGTTGATGACACTTGTGCGCCAGTTTGTACTTGCGCGCCGTAGTGGGACTTGCGCGACTGTCTTGGAGAAGTGCGCCTGGTTTTGCTGAAGCCCACCGGCGTGTTTGGAGCTGCACGAAAGCCGAGAGACTACTCGGTACATTCGAGGAAAAGTGATATTCTTCTTCTGGTGAGAATCGGACTTCAATAGAGCATCTACATACAACAAAGGATGCACTCTTATGCAAATGAAGAAGAGACCCTCACGTCTATAAACTGATTGGGACTTCACCAACGGTAGTGAGCCAGGGGGAGTCAACGGGAGTGACCCGAGGGAAGTATTGAGCTATCCCTGAACCTTTGTAAAGTCAGTGAGCCTGGGACAGAGCGATTGTACCCGAACTTTTGTAATCTACAGCTAGTGAAGCATAGTGGATTTTGGTACGACCGACAACCTGTCGGCGTATGCTCCTTGGACGTATCCCTTAGTGGTGAACCAAGTAAAAATGGCTGTGTCTTCTCTGTGCTTGTGAATGTCTTATTTCTGATCATAATCTTCATACAGGTTCAACAAGTTCCTACCAATGTGGGAACAAGATCCATCACATTAAAAGAAAAAGTGGTCACCCTGATTCACCCCTCCCCTCTCAGGGTGTCCCGGGGTCCTTCATGTTCTAGGGAACAAGATCTTATGAGGTGGATCTAATGGTTTATTGGACATAGTCAATCGTACATATAGTGACACGGTATTGAAAAATACAATCATGAACAATTCAAGAGAATAATTTTTACCAATGTCAAATAGCATATTTCTCTCTAGGTTGACATGTCTAGGACATGGGAGGTGATCAATGTGGTGAGATTAAATCCACATGCTTAAGTAATGGATCAATCACATATTCTATAGTATTTCAAAAAATGATATCCCTTAGATATAATTCGTAGTAGGAAAATATTAATTATACCTAGGAGAACAATAATTGAAGGGATCAGAACTATTCGATTTTACCTCAACAAGTAAAAAAGATATGTAAATTGTAAGTAGATTAGAAAGGATACAGTTATCAAGGGATACAAACTATTCTTCTTTAGATCAATTTATTCTAGTACCATATATAGGATAAGGTGATGAACTAGAAAAACTCATATAAGTCACTGGTAGATATAACTTCAAATACCAAGTAAGTTACATCTTCTTGATGCATCTAAGAATCAGTTATACACAATGATTTGTTCTAGTTCACAGAATCACAACTAGTAAGTGAAGAATTATCATAATGTAAATTAGGATATTGTTACTGGACAATATATCGAGTAATGATAGTGCAAAAATAGATATACTCATATATACCATATCTTGGGATATTTTACTCAAGGAGATGAGGTCGCATATAGCGGAATAACGATGTGGTGAAATCGTGGAAAGCCTAGCACTAAAGTCGTTACTCAAGGGAAACATGAACATCATCATGGGAGTTATAAGTTAGCTCTAGTGAAAGTGGGATTGTTGTAATAGTTGGTGACCTAGATCCAACTATATAGTTATACTGATTATAATATCATGTATACTAGTTAGATGTACATGATATACACTTTCCATTATAGTGTTGATATTTTTGTGTCTACTATTTAATGGTAATGACCATAGATTAATGGTTTTATCAAAAGGTTATAGTAGATCTCATGCTATAATGATAACCTCGGGATACAATGGCATAAATCTTAAATATATGTCTTATGGTCTAGATACATCATTCTTATTAGAAACAGTGGATGTTTGACTATCAGGTGTTGGGGGATCATAAGCATTGAGAATTATTCTCATGAAGATAACACTTGTTGATATCTAGTAATGATATCATGAGAACATATATTCAAATGGTAACACCACATGTTTTGTGTTTCATTGGATGGTCCTATCTATGAACATGTGTAATGGTCTACGGACTTGAGATCATTGCCAATGTGTTCCATTTTATTTCTTACTTTGACTCATGGAAAACATGATAATGCATTTATGACGAGGTGTATTGGGTTGGGTGTATCATTGGTTGTATGACATTATTTGAATGGTCATGAAAGGATTTGTTTCTTCCTGGTTAATGAAGCAATATATCGTGACACATGTTTATTATGATGTTAGTACCTTCATAATAACATGGCCAGGACAGTTGTGGTTAAATTCACCCAGTTAGATCAATAAATAATAAAGTAAGAAAATGTGGATGACATAGGTGTGTGTCACGCTTTATAAGATATTAAATTCAATGATATTATATTACACAATGTGTGTTCATAGGATGGTTGTCACTACTGTGGCTTTCCTTATCTCTTTAGGGTCTATAATGGTTTGTCAGATCCCACTCTTGGTCTGTGAATAGTTTTTACTTCTATTGATATAAAGTCTTAGGTGATCACACACAATACCATATTTATAAATCTTCCCTATTCCGTCGAATAGGTATATAGGACATGTTGGGCCCCACCACTATGGTTTTAGTTTTTATATATAAATATGATAACCAAAGTAATAAATAAATCCATATTATTCAAGTTAAGAATAATTTGAATTCAATTTATTAACTAAATTTATTTATATGTTTTAATGTAAATACATGAAAATGTTAATTGAAATAATACTATTTTAAAAATATTCAAGGTTAATTTAATATTTGTGGGAATGAAGAGTCGATTAAATGAAATAATTATTATCACGTGATATATTAATTCTATTATAGAAAAGTTATAATAATATTTAGGACTTAGTAGAGTCTTCATAATATGTCTTTTATACTGTTGTTTATTGGGGGGTGAGGGAGGAAATATTGAATAATCTCCTAAAACTCTATAAATATATGGGGAGTGGTATTTTCCATACAATATACATAGCCTCTCTCTCTCTTCTTCTCTCTCCAAAATTCTTGAGAGAGAGGCTCTATATCCAGGATTTTAGATCGAGCTCCCTCACATGCATCACAAGTAAGGCGATGTAGTGATCATTAGAGCATCAAAGGATTCATCGAATCTCCATGGTAGCACCCAAAATTAGATGATAATCACTTTCATACTTTCTTGAAACATGTTTGAAAGGTCTATAAGAATTAAACTTCAAAATATTCGAGCAGTGATCACCAATGAAGATAAGACATTGAGCATAACTATAGATCAAACCGAGAACATTATGGTTTTAAATTTGTGTTTATTTTCCTTCGCATGTGATCCTTAGAAATTTATTGGAAAACGTTTCACCATAAACGATGAGTATATATCGATAATCGGTGGAAATATTAAAAAACCCACCATTGGGGCTTCTACAACATGCCTGACACCTTGAAATTATTTTAGAATACTGAAGAATAAACATCTCTAATACACCTCCTGCACTCCAATCCATGAGAGAAAAAGAAAAAATCTTTTATGACTTAATGAAATTATTATTGAGATCAATTATAAAGAATTAAGTGTTAGAATCATTTGTACAAACACCCAGATATTTCTACAATGAAGTTTTGGGGTTCATGGATAGGTGTGGATCACTGCTATAAGAATTCTATTTCTGTATCTTTTGTCACAATGATTGTATTCCAAGAATATTTCAATTGATTTATCACTAAATAAATAATTTAATGTTTTTGGCCCATAGGATACTATTATCTACCCTCTTTAGTATTAATAGTTTTAATCATCATAAATCATGTCAAATCATATTAATCATGTCAAATACTATTAATCATGTCTCACCATTTCAATCATGTTTATTTAAATTTCAATATGTTTAATTATGATTATCTATGATCACATATAAGTTTAACACATTCTGATAATATTTATGTTGTAAGATATTCCAAGAAGTAATATTTCTTATGTATGACAGTCTAACACTGATAGAAGAGATGAGACATTGGCAGTTTAACCGAGTCAACGATAGTGCAAAAAGACTCACCGATAGATGACTCATCGACAATGCAATTGACACACTGATAGACCGACTGTCTCACCGGTAGTTCAAAGGATTACCCAATGCTTATATTTTCTTACCAATTCAAGGACTTACCAATGAAAGGACTTAGCGACCCATGGCACAACTGACACATGGTACAACCAACACAAGGAATCACCGACACATGAAAATACTGATTGAAGGAGACACTGATAGAATGAGAGATCGATACTGGTGGAATGAGTCATTGATTTATCATTCACTGACAACAGAGTCATCGAAAGATTGTTTAAATTTATATTTATTTAATATTATTTCTAAAAGGAATATTATTAGTGGTCTACTAGAACTGATTAATTTAATGTTTTTTGTAGACATCATTAATAAGGATGTTAGATGTACGAGGTAAAACATCTACCTCAAAACATGCACATTGTTAGGTGGAAAGAATATAAAATAAGAGGACTTGAGATGAAAGAGATATGCAACAACAACAGAAAAAAGAATCATATGAAAGATATATATGAGTAGACACAATAGTAGGCCCACATGAGTAACATATGGAAAGGGAGAACACATTAATAACTCTTCATTCCTACTTGTTGTGAACTAGATAACTGATGTCCACCAAAGTTCCAACATCTCTGTAGTATCCAACTAAACCTAAGGATATGAACATCCCATACTCCTGGTATAAACAACATATTGCTCCACGATACTCTGTTTCAGTGTCTACTTTCATAAGAAGAGTCCAGCTTCAAAACGGATACATGAAAGAGTCCAGAGTTGAACTGCATAACACATAGAGTCTTCTAAACCCTATCACATATTTATTGCTCTATTAGGTGTATTTTTATTACCTTCTCGAGAAGTGTATGCATCTCGATGTAAAACAATCAATTTCTCCTTCACTAAACTAGAGTATACTAGATATCCTTGCACAAATATCTTTTCACACTAGTTAATACATTGTAGAACTATGGTAGTGGTCTTGTGTAACCAAGTTGTATTTTTTCCCACATTGAACTGTGGTAGTAGACCTATGACTTGGATAGCTTGTGTATTATTGTATAAACCATGATCCAGAGTGTGGATCAAATCTGTTATCTATAAATATTTCTTGGTGTAAGGTGATCACCAAGCAGAGAGGACTAAGTCTCATCTTGAGATTGAACCTCTTGTTTTATATTCATTGTGTTTTTAAATTTAGTTTTCTGTATTTTACATGTATTTTATAAAACTATATTTCACTTTGATAGTTAGTCTTGGAAAGTGTTTATAACTATTTTTTATTATTATATTAGATTCAAAAGTTGTATTAATATCTCATATTGTTACAACTGATAAATAATTAATCTTCTGAGAAATTAGTTGAAGATACATACTATTATAAATTCACTACATTGATTAACTGGACTATTAAGTTTTAAAATTGGGTGAATCTTTTAAATAAAATTTTTAAAATTTATTATAGGAACTCGATTCACCCCCTCTTGATTTCCTACTCTGACGTACATTTGTTATCAAATAATTTTTAATCTATTGTTTTGAAAAGTCTCAAAGATTTTCAAATATTTTCAATTGTGATCTAATCATGTTTTAATGATCTCAATGTTTCTATTACTTATAATTTTTGTACATATTTAAAAATCATTTCTTTAGTATGGACAATCAATTGGAAGGTGCTAGTATCAACAGACCTCCTTACTTTAATGGACGAACTTTTCTTTGTGAAGTATTAATATGAAAATGCATTTAGAATGTATGGGCTTCGATATTTAGAATTTTATAGAAGATAAATATTAAATACCAAAGACTTCTTGGAATATAAGGAGTGATGCCACAAAGACTATTTATAATAACAATTGAAAATCTATGAAGGCTCTATTTTGTGCACTGAGAGATGAATAATTTAATAGAATTTATTCTTGTACATCTTCTTATGAAATTTGGTACACTAGATATATCACATAAATGAACTTACACTTTTAAAGAAATGAGACTTAACACTTATAATATTAAGTATGATAATTTTATTATGAATCATGATGAACCCATTTCTGAAATATATCTCTGGTTTAATGAAATTTCTAGCACCATGATCTCTCTGGGAAGAGATGTTACATCCAAGGAGATAATCATGACAAAGCTCAAATTCTTACCAAATAGATAAAGAGGGACTTTTTTATCAATAAGAGAATCATATGGCCTCAATAATTTTCTATTAAAGGAGTTGATTGTCATGTTGATGATGATTGAGGAAGAACAAAAATTAAACAAATAATAGGGTGATGAACCCAATAGAAAATTGGTTGCTTTCAAATCTACTACATGCAAACAGAAGGAAAAAAGCTCAACATGAAACTAAAAGTTCAAGTGATGAAAAATATTCAATAGACATTGATGAAATGATGGCGCAAATAGACAGAAGGTTTAAGAAATTTAATAGAAAGAATAAATTCTTCATAAATTTCAACTACAAAGGAATGTATGATCATTAGGGCCATTAGAAAAAGGATTGGAAGCTAAGTGGCCCTTCAAATGAAATCTTTTGTTATGAGTGAAAAATAAATGGACATGTAAAGGTGAACTATCCCAAGATAATGTACAAGAAGATGTGTGATGATAAGTACATGAAGCATAAAAAGGCCATAGAGGAAATACAGAGTGCTTCTAAGGACAGTTGAAGTGACTCATAATCCTGTCATGATGAGAAGGATAATAAGTAAAATATGTGTTTTATGAAAAAAAATCTATGGCAACAATAAACTCTCCTAAACATAATTCTTACTACTCTGGATATGAAAGTGATTCTGAAAACATGACCAATTATGAAATGTTTGAATATTGAAAAATGACGGTGGAATCTTTTAATAAACTAAAATATAAATACAAATATTTAATTAAACAACATTCTTTGACAACCATTGTTAAATATGATTATGATATAGAAAAAGAGAAAAATGATGAGCTGCTTATGGAAAACAATGATCTTAAATTTCCAAATGAGCAATTAAAAAAGGATTTAGAAATGATTACCAATGGTAAATAAATATTAGTTCAAATTATTGGTAAACAAGTAGCTCCAAAATATAATACTAAAGTAGGATACCAAAGAATAAATAGGAATAAAACTAAAACTCATTTTGTATCAAAATCTAGAAAATCCAATTTTATGCCCGGTTCTAGAAACTTTTTTGCAAGTTCAATCGATGAAACATATTGTACTGTTTCATGAATTTCTAGACTAAATAAAGTCTATTTCTCAAATACATTACATGATACTTATATGAAACGCACAAATAAAATTTTGGTTACCAAATCTCTTATTACTAATGTTATTGGACCCAAAAAAATCGGTGTACCAAAATATGTTTTTGTTTAATATGTTTTTATAGGAATGATGTTTGAAGAGATCCTATAAATTCTTATGGTACTTGGATAGTCGTTGTTCAAGACACATGATAGAATATTACTCATTTGTCAAGAACTTGATAAAGATATAGAGGCATGTCACTTTAAGTGATAATGAAAATGGAAAAATCATTATCCTTGACCAGATTGGTAACTCTAACTCACTTTTTATTACTAAAGTAGTTTTTTTATGGATTAAAATAAAATATACTTAGTACCTATAATCTATGTGATGAATTTTTTAATGTTAAATTTAAAAATGATGATTACATGATTTCAATTCTAAAAACGAGTTAGTATTTATTACTCTTATAAATGAGAATGTTTATTTTGTTAACATAAATTCTTTAATTTCTCAAAATGTTTCATGTTTGAATGATTTTTATAAAGAGTCATAGATTTAGAATAGGAAATTTGGGCACTGAAATATACAATCACTTAGAAATCATATTATAAAAGGCCCTGTCAAGGATCAACCTAAACATCAGTATCCAAATGAAAAAGTTTGTAATACTTGTCAAAAGGGTAAATAACACAAATTCCCTTTGAAACAAATAAAGAAGTGTTAACTTCTCCACCTCTTGAGTTGGTTCATATAGACTTGGTTGGGACATGTTGATTTTAAAGTATAAGTTGGAAGAACTATTTTTATGTTCTTTTAGATGAATACTCTAGATATAATTGGACCTTCTTCTTGAAAAAAAAGTGAAGCTTTCTCTCATTTCACCAAGTATGCTATGACTGTAGAAAATCTTTGTGGTCTTAGAATTAAAACTCTATGAAGTGACCATGGTCATGAGTATGAGATCCAAGAGTTTTAATATTTTTTCTAACAAAATTTCTAGAGTCATAACTTCTTTGATCCTAGGACACCCCAAAAAATGGATTTATATAAAGAATAAATAGAACCTTGTAAAAAAATTCTAGATCTATACATAGTGAGTATGACCTACCTATATAGTTTTGGGCATAAGTTATCAATATAACATGCTATATAATCAATAGATCCTTGATTAAACCTATACTTAATAGAACTTATTATGATTTTTGGGATAATAGAAAACCCAAGGTTAACTACCTCAATGTTTTTGGATGAAAAGTCTGTATTCTTAATACTAAATATAATCTGGACAACATTTCCTCCAAGGGTGATGAAGTAATTTTCCTAGGTTATTAAATTTCTAGTAAAGCCTATAACGTCTTCAATAAAAGAACCAAATGTTTTGAAGAATCATTATATTTCAGGTTTGATGAGGCAGATCCACATGATTTAAATACCTCTCTATAAAATCGTGAGGATGATATGTCAAATTTGTACATCAATAAAAAATCTTCTCCACATACTTTTAAGGCACTGTTAAAATTTCTAGTACTGGAGTTTCTCCAAAATCTATTCACAATGAATCTGAACCTGTATAAGATTATGAAGTGATTTTCTCTTCTTTCTCTAGACATGTTATAACTCTCAAGAACTATCCTTTAGATGCTATAGTTAGAGATTTTGACAATGGATTCCAGACTATATATTTTCTTAGAAATCTAGTTGAAAATTAATATTCTTGTTGCAACATGAACCTAATAACATCAACGATTCTATAAATGATGAATTTTGGGTGATGTCTATGCAAGTAGAATTAAATCATTTTTATATAAACAAAGTATAGAAACATGAAGATAGACCCAAAGACACCTTCACTATAGGCAGTAATTGGGTGTTTAGGAATAAAGTAGATGAAGCTGGTAATATATTTAAAAACAAAGCTATATTGGTTGCACAAGTTTATACTCAAGAAGAAGGGATTGACTATGAAGAAACCTTTTCACTAGTAGCTGGACTTGAGGCCATTAGAATCTTGCTTGCCTATGCAGAACATATATATTTCAAACATTATCAAATGGAATCCAAGAGTGCTTTAATAAATGGTTATATAATTGATGATGTTTCTTTTAAAAAACCCCATGGTTTTACAAATCCCCACTTTACATATAATTTTTCCAAATTAACTAATGGTTTATATGGGGTAAAGAAAGCTCCAAGAGCTTGGTATGAGAAGCTAAACACTTTTATTCTTTCTAAAGGATTTTTAAAATGTATTTTAGAACATACCATTTTTATAAAATTAATTTTCAAAGATTTTTTAGTAGTACAAATTTATGTAGATGATATTGTTTTGGGATCTTCAAAAAATTCATCATGTGTTGTTTTTAAATGATAATGAAAAGAGAATTTGAGATGATTTTGATGGGAGAACTGAAATGTATTCTTGGATTTCAAATATTTCAAAATAAAGATGTTATTTTTTTAATCAAATTAAATACACTAAGGATATTTTAAAAAGATTTTTCTTTGAAAGAACTAAGATTATTGGCACTCTAAGAAGTACCACTTCTAAGTTGGACCTTTATGAATATGATAAATCTATTGATCAAACCATCTATATCATAATGATTGAGATTTTACTCTACTTAAATACTAGTAGGCCACATATTATGTTTAGTGTGTTCATGTGCGCACATTTTCAAGAAAACCCAAAATAATGTCATATAAATTCTATCAAAATGATTTTCAAATTTATCAAATATACAATGAATTTAGGACTAGTCTATCCTAGAGGACATCCTTTTGGTTTGGTGAGTTATTTAGATGCTGAATTTGGTGTTTTTAAGTTAGATAGAAAGAGAATATTTGAAACATGCATCTTTTTGAGTGAGTGTCTAGTTTTATTGTGTAGTAAGAAACAAAAATCTTTTGCATTATCCACTAGAGAAACTGAATACATAGCTACTTGTAGTTGTTGTGAATAAAATATTTAGATGAAATACACATTACTAGACTATGGATATCAATTCATCCATGTACCTGTAAATTGTGATAACACAAGTGCTATTAATATTTCTAAGAATATTTTTTCCCATTCTAGGAAAAACACATTGATGTAAGACATCACTTTTTATAGACTATTATTAAAAAGGAGATATAAATTTAGAGTTCAGTAGCACTGAACATCAGCTTCCTGAAATTTTCACTAACCCATTGAACACTGAAAGAATGAAATACATTAGACATGATTTAGGAATGATTAATATATAGGACCTTATGTTGTTATTCCATTTATAATTTTAAAAGAATTTGTCATATCGACACTAGAAAAGTCAAACAAATAGGGTCATGCTAATACTAACAGAGTGAAGTTGAAAATTTAATGCTGACACTAATAACATCATCACACCGATGTTATGTCATGTCGACATAGTTGTCATTCCAACACCAATGATGTTTTATGCCGACACTGACACCATGTCATGCCGAGACTACTATTGTTATGTAAAATCTGTCATTCTGACACCGATGAATTGCTATTTTTTTCTATTTGATGATTTTAATCAAAATTGCATTGTTTCGGTGATTTCCTTGAATCCGGTTCATGATTTCATGATTTGTTTATTTCAAAATCCCTGAATTTTATAAATTTGAGTCAATCCAGTACTTATTTACCCTTACACTCACTCATCCATTGCTCTCTCTACCTCCTCAACTTTTACATACCGACCTTCAAACTGAATTGTTTGAATGGCGTGTGTGAAGTGTGATCTTGAAGGTGGTTCACGAAAGGAGTCTCATGTAGCTACGAAATAGAAATGGGAATCAAGAAAATCTTATGGACCTATGAATCATGCTCTAGAAATCTGTGTAGTGACTCCAGAAAATGAGGTTCTTGTTGAATGGAGATTATAAAGTCAGAATTTGATGCTCGGTGTGTTATTGGATCAGGGATGAAAAGAGTGGTTCTCAGATATTAAAATGCAGTTTTACTGGAATTTAGTTCATGAGTTTTACAAGAATTTGGATTTTTTTTAGAAGGCAGTGTGTTTGATGGATTAAGTCCATAGTGAAATGAAAAAGAATCCCTTTTTCACCTAGACAGTTTGCTGAATGTCTTATGGTACCCCGTGAGGGTGTGTTTGTTGATTACTAGGGTTCTCTACCTGGGAATGAATTTTTCATCATTGAGATAGCTCTGAAGGTGCTTACAAACAATGACAAGCATAAGAGACCCATTTCTTTAGAGTAGGATGGTCAGTGTAGAATTTTCCACATGTTTATGTAGCATTAGATATCTCCCAAGAAGGGGTAATTTTCTTCTCCAAAGTATCAATATTTCTATTATATTTATATTCTAATAAATTGGATTAATGTAAATCTATGTTGATACATTTCTATGCACATAAATGAAATGATCAAACCTTATTGAAAAACCAATTACATATTTCAGCCATGTTTAATCTCAAACATGTTGAAAAATAAAGGTTGTGTTATTGAAGGAGATGAAGTTTTTTCTTAGTGTAGTGGGATCAGACTGAGAAAATAGATCTGTAAAAGGATGATGATCAATAGGAACCCATGCAAGAAATAATTGGTTGGGGATGAAGATAAGGTTTATGATAACTCAAACTATTGGACCATCCAACATGGCCAATGAATATAGCTGATCCTGGTTCAAGACTAGATGAATAAATTATTTACTCTTCAGATGTTGAAGATGATCATTACACACCATTTAGAGATCAAGGGTCACCTATCGATGATATGAGTGATACTGACACCACTGAATCTCATAATGGTTTTTCATTTGGTCCTCCAAGTCCTGCACTTATTTTACCTTCAGATGAACCAATTCATGGAACTAATGGAGATTCAGATATAGAAGTCTCATGCAGTATAGAGTATGTTAGAATGTCTAGTAGATCTACAGATGAATCAGAAGTATAAGAATAAGATGAGAGAGAATAATAATAAGTTGGTTAGGTAGTGGAAGTGGTAGTGAAGAGGAATAATGTGTTGAAAAGCTTAATAGAAATGGATTTGAAGAGCATACCATTGGACATGATGATGATAATGAAAGTAGTGGTGAAGGCAGTAAATGTGATGGTGACTATAATGAGGATGATCAAGGTGGAGATATAGAGATGGTTTCTATTTTTGTTTAGAATATTTTTGTAGAACCTTCTATAGTTGTTGTTGAGGAAAGAGAAAATGATGAATTTCCTGATGAAGTGGAGGTTCATGTCATACTTATAGCTCAGTTACTATATCAAATAAGGATACATCATACATATGGTGAGAAAATAATGAGGGGAGCACAACATGAGAAGGATATTCAAGATATAAGAGATCATGTTGAGAGGGAGCCTCATGAAAGGAGGGATCAAGGTGAGGGGGAGCTTCAATCTAGAAGGGTGAGACTTGACACTATCACCCCTTTGGATGATGATGTTATTCCTGAATAGGAAAGTAATACTAGATATGTGGAACTTGGGTTAGATTATGAAGACTCAGATGATGAGGTTTTTGTGCATGTTGAAAAAGAACCAATGTCTAAGACCCCTCCTAGTGACTCTGTCACTAAAGCAGAATTTGAATGGTTTAAAGATGAAATCTATTCAGTTGTGAGTGTATTAGTTTAATCTCATATAGTCCCAAAGAATGAAAAAAGATAGAATGGAAAACACTTAGCCTAGTAATTAATTACGCTATCTGAAATATTTAATTGAATATATGAAGCAGTTTTGGCAAGATGCTCCTGCTACAGTTCAGGCAGCTGGTGTGAGTGAGCTGGATGAGGTCAAAATTTCAGAAAACTCCACAAATATGTGAAAATAAATGTCTGGACTTTCCTTTATAATAAATAATACAACATCTTAGTATAACAGTTGTGTGGAAAATGTTCTTAAATATTTGAAGACTCATACCTCAGCTATTGATGTTCGTTCTACCTTTGTTCAGTTATCTCAGTACATGGACAATTAGGCAGTTATAAATGTTATTAAGGAAGATCTTAAATATTTGTTTGATGATCATGTATTGGCTAGCCTTGAAAAAATGAGAATAATAGTGATAATTTCCATGATATGGAAAGACTCTATTCCAAGAGTTCTGAGACTTCCGATGATCATATTATAGGGGAGGTGGAATATTATTTCAAGAAGATTATTACCAAGAATCAATTGACCATCCATTTTAAGTATTTGAAAGAGAACATTACACTACCTGCAGTGACCAGAGACTTCAAATTCTAAGTACAAAAATTAAAGAACTTCACACCAATTCATGACATGTTCATGGAGAATAAAGATGATTTTGAGAAATCTATGAAGTATGGTTTTGAAATCATTGATGATATAATCAAGAAGTTGAATCCATACCTTCATATGCAAAGTGAAGTAATTGTGGTGCTTATTTTTTCACCTATTGGAACAACTAGATCAATGTCTCCACATTAGATGATAGTTGATCATGATTTCAGTAATATTTGACCAGTTATTGAATAGAATATTCGACCACATGTGTTGTCATAGAAAAAACCAATACTTGCACCTAGTGTTCCAAAATGAGTAATCATACCTCCTATGAAGATCCATTCAGACCCTCCTATTTCTCAGCCACCACCCACTGGACCTTTGATTGATCCCTTTGAGAAAAGGAAGGAACCTCTTGATCCTAACCAGTAGTGTGGATAACACTCTGATAGGTATGATTGATTGCCTTCTGTTGACTTTCCATGGAAATTTGAAATACATTGTGCTTCCTTGATTAATGGATTTCAGTTCTACTGTCTTTTATCTATTTGTGTTATATTTATTATTCTATAATGTATATTGTTCCTTTGATAATTGTTTCCTTCTTGATTTGAATCAAATGGGGGAGAACAGTTTTTCATACCCTTTCACATTTTGATAATGAAAAATGGGGGACAATAGTTTGGAATTATCCTTATTTATGTTTCCTTTGATATCACTATTATGTATTCTACTTTCCTTACCTATAATTACAAATGGGATGAAAAGGAATCAGTTTTTGATAATATTATTTTTGTTTCCTTTCATACCCTTACTATTTATTTTTCCTTTGAAACTTTCCAATATATTGACAAAATTTATCAATACTGGGAGATGATAAGTAGAATGATTATATTCCACATAAAATGATTGTAATTTATAATTCCATGATTTGTGATCATCCAAAAGGGGGAGATTTTTTTTACCCATAGGAGACTTTTTTCCACCCTCACTAGTATTAATTGTTTTAATAACCACAAATCATGTCAAATACTATTAATCATGTAAACTCATATTAATCATGTATAATAATTTCAATCATGTTTATTTAAGTTTCAATAAGAATAATTATGATTATCTATGATCAAATATAATTTCAACACATTCTGAAAATATTTATGTTGTAAGACAATCCATGAAGAATTATTTTCTAAGTATGACAGACTGACACCGAAAGAAGAGATGAGAAACCAACAGTTCAATAGAGACCCTGATAGTGAAAAACGAATCACAAATAGATGACTCACCGACAGTGAAATTGACACATCAGAAGACTGACTATCTCACTGATAGATCAAATGAGTCACTGAAAGTTCTATTGTCTTACCGATGCAAAGTCTTATAAATGCAAGGACTTACCGATGCGTGGACTTACTGACGCAAGGACTTACTAACACAAGGATTTAATGATGCAAGGACTTACTAATGCAGGGACTTACATATGTAAGGCATTACTGATGCAAGGACTTACCGATGCATGGACATACCAATATAAGGACTTGTCGATGCAAGGACTTATCGATGCAAGGACTTACCAATTCATGGTGCTACCGACGCATGGTTCTATGGACGCAAGGACTCACTGATGCATGGAAAGACCGACGTAATAATACATTTATAGAATGAGACATAAATATTGATAAAAGGACTCACTGATGGAATGATTTTTTGATGCATCATTAATTAATAAAGGACTCACCAATAGACCATTTAAATTTTCTTTAATTTAATATTGTTTCTAATGGTCATATTTTGAGTGTTTTAATGAGATTACTTAATTTAACGATTTTGGAAGAAATATTTAATGAGGATGTCATAAGTACAAGGTACAACATCTACCTTACCATATGAATATTGTTGGGATTAAAGAATATAAAAGAAAAGGACCCAAGATGAAATAGATATGAAATAACAACAAAAAAATAATCGCATAAAAGATATAAATGAGTATACATAGTAGCAGACCCACACAATCAATATACAGAAAGTAAGAACACATGAGGAACTATTTATTACTGCTTGTTGTGAACCAGAGAACTAATATCAACCAAAGTTCCAACATCTCTGTAGCATCAAACTGAACCTAAGGAGAAGAACATCTCATCCTTTTGGAAGACCGAACATAATGCTCCACGACACTATGCTTTAGTGTCTACTTCCAAAAGAGGACTCCATCTTCAACTCTAATACATCAAAGAGTCCAAAGCTGAACTGCATAGAAGACAAACCATTATGAACCCTATCTAATATTTATTGCGATGTTTTGTGCCTTTTTATTTCATTTTAGAGAAGTGTGTGCATCAGTTAGTAAAATACATGTTGTCTCATGAACTAAACTAGAGGATACAAGATATCCTCATAGAAATATCTGTTTACACTTATTTATCCCATGTAAAACTGTGGTAGAGGTCATGTGTCACCTGGTTGTATTTTGTTCCCATATAGGACTGTGGTAGAGGTCTTGTGACATGGATGTTCTATGTACTGTTTTATAAACCCCGATCAAGGGTGTGGATCAAAACCTTTATCTATATAGATTTCTTCGTGTCAGGTGATCACCTAGTAGAGAGGACTATGTCTTGGCTTGAGACGTAACATCTTGTTTTTATCCTTTTTATTTATAAATATAGATTTCTCTATTTTTACTTGTATTTCAGATAACTGAATTTCACATTGATTTTTAGTCTTCCCTAGTGTTTATAAATATTTTTGGATTATTAGATTAGTTTCAAAAGTTGTATCAGTATCTCATATTGTTAAAAATGATAAATAATAAATCTTTCGAGAAATTAGTTGAATAGTGAGACTATTATAAATTCAGTACTTTTATTAACTAGTTTATTAATTTTTTAAATTAGTGTAATATTTTAAATAAAATTTTTCACAAAAATTTTTATAGGAACTCAATTCACCACCATCATGAGTGTCCTACTCCAACTAACAAAAGTGATTTAATTATTAGTTTATATAAATTAATTATGAATTATATTTTAATGATCATATCTTTGATTCTCCTAATGTAATTGTTGTCTATTTTTAAGTATTTATCCAAATAATATGATGAAAAATCATGGTTTGGAAAATTAATTACTACTTCAACTGATCCCTAGATCCATTGAGTGGTATCAGAGTGGTCACATATTAATTTATAATTATTTATAAATTCATTAATGATTTGGACATTTGATGTTAGTTTTCATTTTATGATAATTAATTATATAATTTTTAGGCCAATATGAAATGTTTTTAACCTTTATATGATAGTAGACAGATTACGAATAGATTAATAACATTCTGAGATGACATCTGAGGCAATAAAATATTATATCCAGAGGACATAGTTATTGAATGTGTAACTAAAAATTCTACACCATGTAGTCCGGTCAACCACACCAAGATGTGTCAAGAGAAATATTACATGTCATGTGGGTGTCTTTAAATTCCATTTATTAATTACAATATGGTTTACAGTTCCATACAATCACACAGTTTGACAAGGTATGGAGCGTGTAGATAGTATCATCATCATATAACCCCAAATGATTTTTTAGTGAAATTCATGGAAACTATACTGTGAAATACACATTATGTATATATAACATGGCGTGTAGGGTCTATAAGACCATGTAACATAACCTAGAAAAAATTTCATCGTGTGTAGCTAGTGTAATAATAATGTAACATGTTTTATCCTGTATAAAATATACAATGAGTCCCTAGGTGTGTGGTGATAAATTTTCCATAAGTGTAACACCTCGACCCTAGTTACCCAGAGTCGGTGCATTATTACATAACATTGGCATGATCACAAGAATGATCAAATCTCGAAAGACTGATTGGTTTAGTATCCTTGGAAACACTAGATATATTCATAAAGTTTTACATTACATCATGAAGTGAAAAACTACTACAACAACATATTGTCTCCATAATCCACACTATTATCCCCTCATAACATCCCTGTAGGTCATTCATAATTTACATCTTCACATCCTGGGAAAAATAAAACATAGAAAAGGGGTGAGCTCAAATGCCCTATAAAGATAACAATATTGTAGAAACTTTCATAAATAAGAATAAACATTTAAGGTAGTGTATAACTAAAACAAAAGCCTTTTAAACATGAACTTCAACATAGTATGGCAAAACAAAATGAAATAATTCCATTTACTTATTCACATGGATATTCTACTAATCGAATAATCACATGCAATATCAATTACCACTTTCATAATGATGGAATGCATAATGCCAGACTATCATAACCACATAGCCAAGGCCTCGTGCCAAGAATACAAATAAGATTTTGTCAAGGCCTTGTTCCAAGACACTAGTTTGTCTCATGATACCTACTGATTCATCGAGGAGCTATAGCGGGCTCCACCCGTCACATATTAAGTCCAATGCATTCCCAAATGAAAAAGTTTAAACATAACATAAACATTCATATTAAAACTAGCATACGAAATGTAAATACATCATCCATAAACCATGAATGGTATAAAAATAACACATCCATAGTCAAACATATCACAAAACCTTCAATACAATATAGAAGTTTTGTTTCATAATAAATCAACTTCAAATAAGCATAAAATCCATCAAAGGATGTTGACATAGATGAAATCAAAACTCTTTTTAGAGAAATATATCTTTCTATTTTGAAATCAATTAAGAGTCATATATTTATAAAATAAAAAATTTTATTTGAAAATATTATTATAATATTGTAAGGGAAGCTTTGACGTTTTTATAACGGCAGAAAATAGCCACACCCGCCGTATAAGTTAAAGAAAACATTCTTACCTTAATTTTGTCAAAAAGGTTAAAAAGCACCTTGTTTGGAAAACGGCGGAAAGATTCCTTTATAAACCTCTTATAAAAAGTCAAAAAAGGGTATAAATGACTTTAACCCATATTCTATTAAATAGTAAAAAAAATTGAAATTCATTTTTAAGAAACATGGATGTGGATGATAAAGAGATCTCAGTAGATTATTACGTATAAACAACCTCGGATAATGAAGAGATTGCGAAATAAACCCTTACCTTATACGTTTCCTTGGTTGGGGGTAGGTTAACCTCCTGTATAATAGTGAAATAATTGTTATTAAATTATACAAGATTCATATATATTAATATGATATCATATATGATCTTTTAACATTGATTTGTTAATAATATCTTAGTATTATCATTGTTTCGGGTGTCAACTTACTCATTTTCTTTTATATGTTTTGTTACGTAAGCCTTGTTTGTCATGGATAGGATGTATCTTAATCATATCCAGAATGATAACAAGTCTTTAGTCACTACTATTAATCATAAAATGAGAATTATACTTGAATGGATACAATGGAGAATGAATCTTATCACGTTCGTGGAGACGGTAGTCCGTACGTACGCACGAGTGACAATATCATTCTTTTGATTTTAAAATAATATATAATTGGATGGTATATCATATATACAGAATCATTATCATGTTATATTTATTATTTACATGAATTACACATCATTATTATACCCACCCAAATAATAATTTATTGAATAACAATTACAACACGATGTGGAGACGGTAAGTTGTACGTACGCATGTATGGTGACATGTCATTCAAAGGATGGATATAATACTGAATATGGTTGTAAAATATTCATAATTATATTACAGTATATAGGAGATACTGGATTCATTATTTTAGATTGGTAATAACAAAGAAGGAAGAAGTGGAAGAAGAAATGAACTTGGAAAACGGTGGTGAAATCATTACCTCTTCTTTGGGTTCTTCATTTTGATTTGATCAAAAGGGCTCTTAGGTTGGCTTTTTGACTAAAGTAAGGTCTCTAGGATGAAGTGAGGGATTTTGAGAGAGTATTTGGGCAGAGTGTTGCCGAGAAAAAAGGCTTTGAAGGTGTGAGTTAATGATAAGGGAGAGTGCCCTTTTATAAGAGGGGTGAGGGGAACCATTGGAAAAGCTAGAAATATTATTTTATAATAAATTCATATTCGGTTTATAATGGCTCCAATGTGGATTATTTAGAGATTAAGGTGGGTATGGGTCGAAAAAAACACAACCAATTGGATTTAGACAAGTTTAGTTCATTATATTAACCTTATCTTATAGTTTTAACTCTTAGTTAATTAGTTTGACACTTACCATGTCACTTTGTATTTTTATATTATATAGTTAATAAACTTACTATATACCTCCAACCGACCCCCAAGTGGTCCATTAATGATACACCTATCATTATATAAGTCTCTTGGCCGAACCTTAGATATTTAGGAATTTAATATCAGTTAATAATATAATATTTGTTTTAAAAACTCTTTTATGTCAATTTTGACACTATTTGAAAAATTGATTTTTTTGAAACTCATAACATAATGATTAGTTCGGAAAAATTAAATTAAATCAATCCTAATTTGTCATATTATCCTAGAAAATTAGTGTAATTCATAAAATGTCTCAAATTATATTTATTTGGGTATTTATAATATTACATATTTTAATTTTCAATATTATGTTAATTACTTAATCATCATTGTGCCATAAATAAATTAACTTATTTAATGTCTAAAAATTACAAATAAACTATCTTTATGTAGGAAATCGTTTTATATTTCTAATGAATATTTAAAATCGAAATTATCTTATGTATAACCTTATATTAAAAATGTTTTAATAAATAAACATTTGTTTTTAACTCTTTTAACTCTTCTTTGAATTAAATAATAATAAATGTCCTAATCTAATCCAAGTGGACCTAAATGATAATATTTTATTCCTAAGGTTTTTTTTGGTCGAGATACACTTGTCCAATAGAATTAGGACTTGTGTTAGGGTAATATTAATATCATTTTTACCCTTAATTACCCTATTTACTTTTAACCATGGTAAATAAAAGTAAAAAAGTTACTATTCACCAAAAAATATTTTCATCTCATTGAACCACATTTTACTCCTTGATATTAACCGTGTCTCTCAGATTTTCGAAATTCCAATCACAGAAGCAGTAAAATTAAGTTTTATGAAAAATTCAGTTTTTGAACTACCACTTAGTAGTATCACTATTCATCAAAAATTGAAGTTTTTCAGAACAATGCCAAAATTTTACCATAATCTATAATTGATATTCCGAATTCAAAAATGATGTCTATTGTAAAAAATTCCAAACATAAATGTTTCATTAATTAATTTTATAATTAATTCCCGCTGTCACAACAAATAGCGCGTTTTTACGAAACAATATATATCAAAAGATTGACAATTGTTTATGTCCAATTTCAAAGTGAAATTAATTATAATGAACACCATTGGATAAAATGGTAAAAATATATTCTAATTATATTTTAAAACCACTGAAAAATATAATTTATCACTATAAATTATTTTGATTTAAAAGGTTTTTTTTAAGTATTTTTCACTATTTATAAAAATTGGAAGTTCTCAGAAAAATACAAAAAATTCAACTTAGGATAATTTAGATATTTTGAATCTAAAAATGAAGTCCATTTTGAAATATAAAATATATATAATTTCAAAAAGTAGGTATTACTATTCATAATGGCTAGTTTGATCAGTTGTGGTGTGTGTTAGAACTCGATGTTGCGTACAACACACGCTATTACATTATTCAAAGGGAAACGTACTGTAGAAGCTTGGGGTGTTGCATTCTCACTTCCTTCAAATAATTTCGTCCTCGAAATTTCTAGATACTACCGCATGAAAAGACTCGAGTGTTTCTTCATCATATGTTACTCGGGTTCCCATGTTGCCTCTTCCATGTTATGGTTTCTCCACAAGACTTTTACCAGACGCGTCGTCCGGTTTCTCAGTACTTGTTCTCCCGTATCAAGAATCTTGACGGGCTCTTCGCAATAAGACAGATCGGGTTCCAGTTCTAATTCCTCATAGGTGAGTACATGTGTTGGGTCAGGAATGTATTTCCTTAATAGAGATATGTGAACACATCGTGAACTTTGGAGAGACTTGGCGGCATTGCCAATCGGTAAGCTACAGCCCCAATTCGTTCTAGAATTTCGAAAGGTTCGATGTACTTGGGACTCAATTTACCTTTCTTACCAAAACCTATGACTCCCTTCCATGGAGATACCTTCAGGAACACATGATCACCAAATTGAAATTCCAAATCCTTCCTTTGATTATCGGCATAGCTCTTCTGCCTACTTTGAGCTGCTTTGATGTGATTTTGGATTACCTTCACCTTTTCCATCGTTTCCTCCACCAGTTCTGGGCCTAAAAGTTTTCTTTCACTAACGTCATCCCAAAAGGTTGGTGTGAGACATCTCTTTCTGTATAACGCTTCCTATGGTGCCATCTGAATACTCGAATGGAAGCTATTGTTATAGAAAAATTCTACCAGAGGTAAATATTGATCCCACATACCCTGAAAGTCAAGTGAGCATGATCTCAACATGTCTTCTAAGGTTTGAATAGTTCGTTCTGATTGTCCATCTGTTTGAGGGTGGTAGGTAGTGCTCAAATGAAGTTCAGTATCCAAGGCTTTCTGAAGACTTTTCCAGAATCTTGAAGTAAAACGGGGATCACGATCAGAAAAAATCGATAGAGGTACTCCATGAAGTCTCACAACATCATTAATATATAGTCTTGCTAGACGTTCCAGTGGTAGATCTTCTCTTATAGCAAGAAAATGTGCGGACTTGGTAAGACGACCAACAATGACCCATATTGCATCATTCATTCTAGGAGTCTTTGGTATCCCCATGACAAATTCCATCGTAATATTGTCCCATTTCCACTCCAGTATGGGAAGAGGTTGCATGACTCCTCCAGGCTGTTTCCTTCCAGCTTTCACTTGTTGAGAAACCATACATCTTGACACAAAATCGGTAATCTCCCTCTTCATGTTGTCCCACCAATAATGTTCCTTCAAATCTCTATACATTTTGGTGCTCCGAGGGTGTATTGAGAAATTGGATCTATGAGCATCATTCAGCAATTCCCTTTTTAGATCAGTTATATCGGGAACAGAAAGTATCTTCCCGAATTTCAAAATTCCATCTTCATACACAAAGTCTCTCAATTTACCATCACTCACAGCTTTAATCTACTTTTGAAATTCTTCATCATCGGTCTGAGAACTCTTAATCATTTCTAGTAAAGATGGTTTGGCAACCATTTGAAAAAGAATTGATGTTTCACCTTCCCTGGTTATTCCCATGTCCATCTTCATTAGATCCATGAAAATTGGATCCCTTTCAATTCTCATATTGTCCAAAACTCCATGATCTTTTCTTCTCAAAGCATCTGCCACCACGTTTGCTATCCCCGGGTGGTTTTGTATCGTACAATCGTAATCCTTGAGTAATTCAATCCATCTCCTTTTCCTCATGTTGAGTTCTTTTTGTGAGAAAATATACTTCAAACTCTTGTGATCAGTATAAATCTCACATTTTTCACCATAGAGGTAGTGCCTCCATATCTTCAAAGAAAAGATCACAGCTACAACTCAAGATCATGAGTAGGATAGTTTTGCTCATGAATTTTCAACTGTCGTGATGCATAGGCAATAACCCAATTATTCTGCATAAGGACACAACCAAGTCCTTTCTTCGATGCATCACTATAAATAATGAACCCATCATTCCCCGATGGTAAAGTCAATATAGGATCATTGACTAATCTTCTCTTCAGTTCTTAGAAACATTCTTCACACTCTTTTTTCCAAACAAATTTAACCCCTTTACATGTGAGCTTCGTTAATGGGTTTGTCAATCGGGCAGAATTCTGGACGAAACGTCGATAATAACCTTCCAAACCAATAAAACTATGTACCTCATTTATACCCGTAGGTTCTGTCCATTCTTGGATTTCCTTGGTCTTAGAAGGATCAACAGAGATTCCATCTTTAGAGACAATATGGCCAAGAAAAGAAATATCATGAAGCCAGAATTCACACTTGCTAAACTTCCCATATAATTCATGTCTTCTCAGAGTCTTCAGGATAATGCACAAGTGACTTTCATGATCTTCATAGCTTTTAGAGTATACCAAGATATCATCAATAAATACCACCACAAATTCATAGAGATATTCCTTGAAAACTCTATTCATCAGATCCATGAATACAGAGGGTGCATTAGTCAATTCAAAAGGCATTACAGTAAACTCGTAATGCCCATACCTGGTTCGAAATGATGTCTTCAGAATGTCTTCCTTTTTTACACACAACTGATGGTATCCAGATCGAAGGTCAATATTTAAAGAGTATTGAGCTCCATGCAGTTGGTCAAATAAATCATCAATGCAAGGTAGGGGATACTTGTTCTTTATTGTTATGGCATTGATCTCCCTATAGTCGATACAGAACCTCATAGATCCATCTTTCTTTTTAACAAAAAGAACAGGGGCTCCCCATGGAGAAACACTAGGGCGAATAAATCCCTTATTACTCAATTCCTCTAGTTGTTTATTTAGTTCATCTAATTCTATAGTGGCCATTCTTTAAGGGGTCTTCGATATAGGCCTTGTTCCAGGAATTAAATCAATGGAAAACTCAACTTCTCGTTCTAGAGGATGTCCAGGTAAATCTTCCGGAAACACATCTACATATTCTTTCACAATAGGTACATCCTCTATTTGAACATTCCTTTCCTCACCCACAGTAATTTCATTCTCTTCCTCCCCAATAATTGAATTTATTTGAGCTACTGGGGGTGGATCAAGATAAGAATTAGGTGGTGGCGATTCTGCTCTAAAGATAAGGTGTTCTTTATCATCATCATCAAAAATCGTAACCTCCCTCTTCTTACAATAAATCTTAGCATCATAGTCCGAAAGCCAATCCATATCGAGGATTATATCAAACTCAATCATAGGTATGACGATGAGATCAGCATATAAAGAACATTTATGTGCTCTAATGGGGACTGATTCACAAAACATTGTTTCAATGATACTTCCCTTTGGATTTTTAACAGACAACTCCATTGTTAAATCAAATTAAAAATATCTAATTTTCTTAGCAAACTGGGAAGATATGAAACAATGCGATGATCCAGAATCAAATTATGCATTTTCTAAACTTGGGGAATACATTAAATTACCTTCCACCACGTCTTTTGGAGCTTATACCTCAGCAGTATTGATAGCATAAGCTTGGCCTTGATCCATTGGCCTTTTCTGAGGTAAGTTCCTCTGACGCTTAGGACATTAATTCGCATAATGTCCCATCTCCCTTCAATTGTAGCATTGAACATTGGTAGCTTCCTTCTTCCCTTTGCAATCACGGGCTTGGTGGCCTTTTTCACCACACTTATTACAGACACCCATTCCATTCAAGAAAGTACCAGGGTGTTTCTTCCCACATTTACCACATGATGGATATTCAACCTTTCCCTTCTTCCCATTATTTCCATTCCCAGATTGATCAGCAGATCTCTTCTTCTCTTTCTTTTCTTTAAAGTCATAAGACTTAGAGAATTCATTTTCTGTCTTAATAGCACATGAGACAATGTCTTCGTACGACGAGAAGGATTGTGAGACTAATGCTCGACGGATAAATGGTTATAACCCATCAAAGAAACGATCAATCTTACTTATTGGGTTACTTATATATTCTCCATCATACCTTTCTAACCTTGTAAAGTTAGCCTCAAACTTTGTGACATTCTCATTCTCCTTTTGTCTCAGACTCAGAAATTTCCTTTCCATATCTTCTCGATGGTCACGAGGAAAGTATTTTTCTAAAACCAGATCTTTGAACTCCCTCCATTCCATATTTGATACTTCATCATCTTCCTTCATGTTTTGAATCAATGACCACCATTGATCAGCATCTCCAGTGAGGCGGTAAACTGCCATGATAACTTTTTCTCTTTCACTACTCCCCAAAGCCTGAAATATTTTCTCTAGGGAATTTATCCATTGCTCAGCTAATAAGGGATTTGTACTCCCATTGAACGTTGGTGGTTGTTGCCTCATGAAGCGATCTAACATTTATCCTCCACGCTGCGGATCAGAGTGCTCCATACAGGTAAGGTTTTTATTCATAACCTGAGTGAGTTGTCCCAGTATGGTGATTTGCTGATCGGCACCAGTTACATCACCAGCTCCACTATAATTATCTTGAGCAGGAGGGCAATCCCTACATGGAGTGCGTGCATTGATACAGTTTCCATTTCTTCCAGTAGGTCCCATTTCTAAACAATGGCATAAATTAGATCAGTTTATGAATCAAAATACATAATCCCATACTTATAAAACACTTAACATAAATTGAACTATTTATGGATATAATCCATAATCATAAAAAATGTTTTCTTTGAGGAAGTATATAGTCATAAACCCTTCATAATGATTTTTAATGAAAATGAGAGTTATCCTAATCATATCCCCCGGGAGTGTCGTAACCAAGAGTGCAGCAAGGCTCGTTGTCGTGCACCAGTTCTCGTCCGAGTCTAGCTGAAAGCGGTGTTTTCGGGTTTTACCCCTAGGTACATCTATTCCAGAGCTGCCTCTACCTGCTCGTATCCAGACAGGGATGTATTGCTTGGAAAACTCAAAAAAAATCTCTACAATACTAAAATTCTAGGAACTTCTACTATACTAATCCTCAAAATCCATCTTACGTCTACGTGCTCTAATCAGAGTTTATCTAAATCTAGCTTCCAAGGTTTGTAATAAACCTCCCTCTGATACCAACTGTAACGCCCTGACCCCAGTTACCCAGAGTTGGTGCATTATTACATAACATTGGAATGATCACAAGAAAGATCAAATCTCGAATGACTGATTGGTTTAGTATCCTTGGAAACACTAGATATATTCATAAAGTTTTACATTACATCATGAAGTGAAAAACTACTACAACAACATATTGTCTCCATAGTTCACACTATTATCCCCTCATAATATCCCTACAGGCCATTCATAATTTACTTCTTCACATCCTGGGAAAAATAAAACATAAAAAAGGGGTGAGCTCAAATTCCCAGTAAGGATAACAATATAGCAGAAACATTCATAAATAAGAATAAACATTTAAGGTAGTGTATAACTAAAAAAAATCCTTTTAAACTTGAACTTCAACATAGTTTTGAAAAATAAAATGAAATAATTCCATTTACTTATTCACATGGATATTCTACTAATCTAATAATCACATGCAATATCAATAACCACTTTCATAATGATGGAATGCATAATGTCATACTATTATAACCACATAGCCAAGGCCTCATGCCGAGACTACAAATAAGTTTTTTGTCAAGGCCTTATGCCAAAACACTAGTTTGTCTCATGAGACCTACCGATGCATCGAGGATCTATAGCGTGCTCCACCCATCACATATTAAGTCCAATTCATTCCCATATGAAAAGGTTTAAACATAACATAAACATTCGTATTAAAGCTAGCATACGAAATGTAAATAATTCATCCATAAACCATGAATGGTATAAAAATAACACATCCACAGTCAAACATATCAAAAAACCTTCAATACAATATAGAAGTTTTGTTTCATAATAAATCAACTTCAAATAAGCATAAAATCTATCAAAGGATGTTGACATAGATGAAATCAAAACTCTTTTTAGAGAAATATATCTTTCTATTTTGAAATCATTTAAGAGTCATATATTTATTAAATAAAACATTTTCTTTGAAAATATTCTTATAATCTTTTAAGGGAAGCTTCGAAAATTTTATAACGGCGGAAAATATCCGCACCTGCCGTATAAGTTAAAAAAACATTCTTACCTTAATTTTGTCGAAAATGTTAAAAAGAACATTGTTTCGAAAATGACAGAAATATTCCTTTATAAACCTCTTATAAAAAGTCAAACAAGGGTATAAATGACTTAACCCATATTTTATTAAATAGTAAAAATGTTTTGAAATTCATTTATAAGAAACATTGATGTGGATGATAAAGATATCCTAGTAGATTATTATGTATAAACAACCTCGGATAATGAAGAGATTGTGAAATAAACCCTTAACTTGTACTTTTACTTGGTTGGTGGTAGGTTAACCTCCTGTATAATGGTGAAATAATTGTTATTAAATTATAAAAGAACCATATATATTAATATGATATCATATATGATCTTTTAACATTGATTTGTTAATAATATCTTAGTATTATCGTTGTTTCGGGTGTTAACTTTCTCATTTTATTTTATATGTTTTGTTACGTAAGCTGTGTTAGTCATGGATAGGTTGTATCTTAATCATATCCAGAATGATATCAAGTCCTTAGATAATATTATTAATCATCAAATGAGAATTATACTTGAATGGATACGATGGAGAATGAATCTTATCACGTTCGTGGAGACGGTAGTCCGTACGTATGCACGAGCGACAATATCATTCTTTTGATATTAAAATAATATATAATTGGATGGTATATCATATATACAGAATCATTATCATGTTATATTTATTATTTACATTAATTACATATCATTATTATACTCATCCAAATAATAATTTATTGAATAACAATTACACCACGACGTGGAGACGGTAAGCCGTACGTACGCATATATGGTGAAATGTTATTCAAAGGATGGATATAATACTGAATATGGTTGTACCATATTTATGATAATAATACAGTATATAGCAGATACTGGATGCATTATTTTAGAATGGTAATAACAAAGAAGGAAGAAGTGGAAGAAGAAAGGAACTTGGAAAAAGGCGGTGAAATCATTACCTCTTCTTCGGGTTCTTCCTTTTGATTTGATCAAAAGGGCTCTTAGTTTGGCTTTCTGACTAAAGGAAGGCCTCTAGGATGAAGTGAGTGATTTTGAGAGAGTATTTGGACAGATTTTGGCCGAGCCAAAAGGCTTTGACGGTGTGAGTTAATGATAAGGGAGAGTGCCCTTTTATAAGAGGGGTGAGGGGCACCTTTGGAAAAGCTAGAAATATTATTTTATAATAAATTCATATTCGGTTTATAATGGCTAAAAAGTGGATTATTTAAAGGTTAAGGTGTGGATGGGTTGGAAACCACTCAACCGAAAGTATTTAGACAGGTTTTGGTCATTATATTAACCTTATCGTTTTGTTTTAACTATTAGTTAATTACTTTGACACTTACCATGTCACTTTGTATTTTTATATTATATAGTTAATAAACTTACTATATACCTCCAAGAGACCCCCAAGTGGTCCATTAATGATACACCTATAATGATATAAGTATTTTTTCCGACCCTTAGATTTTTAGAAATTTAATATCAATTAATAATATAATATTGTTTTTAAAAACTCTTTTATGTGAATTTTGACACTATTTGGAAAATTTATTTTTGTGAAAATTATAACACAATGCTTAGTTCGAAAAAAGTACATTAAATCAATCCTAATATGTCATATTATCCTAGAAAAATATTTTAATTAATTAAAAGTCCCAAATTATATTTATTTGGGTATTTATAATATCAATTATTTTACTTTTTCACTATTATGGTAATTACTGCATCATCATTGTGTCATAAATAAATTAAATTATGTAATGTCTAAAAATTATAATTAAAATATAAATATGTAGTAAATCGTTTTATCTTTCTAATTAATATTTACAATTGAATTTATCTTATGTATAACCTTATATTAAAAATTTTTTAGTAAATAAACATTGATTTTAACTCTTTTAACTCTTCTTTGAATTATATAGTAATAAATGTCCTAATCTAATCCAAGTGGACCTAAATGATAATATTTTATTCCTAAGGTTGTTTTTGGTCGAGATACACTTGTCCAATAGAATTAGGTCATGTGTTAGGGTAATATTAATATCATTTTGACCCTTAATTACCCAATTTACTTTTAACCGTGGTAAATAAAAGTAAAAAGTTATTATTCACCAAAAATTATTTTCATCTCATTGAACCAAATTTTACTTCTTGATATTAATTGTGTCTCTCGTATTTTCGAAATTCCAATCACAGAAGCGGTAAAATTACGTTTTATGAAAAATTCAGTTTTTTAACTACCACTTAGTAGTTTCACTATTAATCAAAATTGAAGTTTTTCAGAACAATGCCAAAATTTCACCGTAAGCTGTAATTGATATTCCAAATTCAAAAATGATTTCTATTTTACAAAATTCCAAACATAAATGTTGCATTAATTAATTTTATAAGTAATTCCCGCTGTCACAACAAATAGCGTGTTTTTAAGAAACAATATATATCAAAGGATTGACAATTGTTTATGTCCAATTTCAAAGTGAAATTAATTATAATGAAGACCATTAGATAAAATGGTATAAATATATTCTAATTATACATTAAAACCACTAAATAATATAATTTATCACTATAAATTATTTTGATTAAAAAAGATGTTTTTAAGTATTTTTCACTATTCATAAAAATTGGAAGTTCTCAGAAAAATACAAAAAATTCAACTTAGTATAATTTCGATATTCTGAATCCAAAAATGAAGTCCATTTTGAAATATAAAATATATATAATTTCAAAAAGTATGTAATACTATTCATAACGACTAGTTTGATCGGTTGTGGTGTGTTTTAGAACTCGATGTTGCGTACAACACACGCTATTACATTACTGAAAGGGAAACGTACCGTAGAAGCTTGGGGTGTTACACTAAGGGATTACACATAGTGTAGCCTAGGTGCATGCTGTGTAATTTTTTTAAAATCATGCCAAATGTAAGGTTCTATAGGATTGTATTGTATGTTAAGGCACACATAAAACATATTAATTGTAAAATTAAACCATATGAAACAAGGTGTAGCTGCTGTACATATCATGTGACATGTGTATGATATAAAATCTAAAATTAATTATTTTCCATGTTTTCTACTAGTACATGTCATGTACACTAGGTTTACCTAATTTTTATATGAGGAAAAGTGGAACTGACCTTGTTATCATCAATATAAGACATATAAATTCTATGAAGGGAACAAAAATTATCTCTTGTCAGTACATTCCATATATGTATGTAATTTTATATAAAATTCATTTGTTTAATTTTTTTAATTATGATTGATGGGTATTTTTAGGACTTTCTAAAGGATATTTAATAAATGAATTTATTAATTAATAATATAATTAATTTATTAATTTGGTAAATTTTTCTTAATTATGAATGTATAGTAATGAATTATGGTCTATTTCTTTAAATGTGTATTTGTTTCATGTATGGATGATCATGGTCTTTACCGACTAATGTATTTACTATATTAATATTAATTTAAATAATATTTCATGAGTTTTTTAATAATTTATTTCTAAATTAAAATAATGGAAAGGGTGTCATCCCTTCTTGATATTATGTAAGGGGTTGTGTGTCAATGATTTTTCTTATGGACCTCATACCCCTTATTCCCTTGATAAGTGAGTGAATTAAAAATATGTAAAGGATGGAGATCCCATGAGAGTGGTGGGGGTTCATGATCAAATCCATGGTGGGGCCAATGCTAGATATACACATGATTATGGGTGGAATCCAATAACTCAAACTAGAATATAGTTCTAGGAGTTATTCTTTTAGGGTTCATGGGTTCTTTAATCATACACTTGACAAACAAACCATTATAAATCTCCTGATCATTCCACATTAATTGAATTTTTATCTAGGGTATGCTTATTTATTTTTGTATTATTAATCATAATCACAGAAAATTGAATTAGAAATAATGAAATATGTAATTAAAATCAATTTTATTGTGTGTAGATAATTTTATCAAGACCTAATCAATAACTTAAGTAAAATAAATGTAATATAAATAAGTATGTGATAGGATAAAATGGGAAATATTTAGGTATAAAAATAAAAATCTCTAATAGAAAATATTAAGTTAGTATATCCTTCCATTACTTGATTTATAATGGAACTAATAGATTGATGTTTTTCTATGTACCTTATTAGGTCACATCCATTTAAAAGGGAGTTCTAAAAAAGGTTTTGGGTTAACATAACCAAATTATTTTTAGGTGTAATAGACTTTGTATGTCAACAAAAAAATTTGAGCAAATTCTTGAGGAAGTTTAATTTCAAGATTTCATGATTAGGGATTATATTCAATGGATCATGGAGCTATGAGTTAATGCAGTTAGAAGGTTATGGCTACCAAAATACCTTTAAATAACTAATCAATCCCTCACTTCGGTTATAATAAAAGATTTATGGATCCTTACCTCTAAAATATCCATGTGATAGGATATTTAGAATCCAAAATTAAGGGATAATATTATTTTATGAAATATTGGGAGATTGAAAAATAAAATTAATTATGTATTATATTTTTCTGGATAAAGTGATAACAATTATTTTTTATTTGTTAGAGAAAATTGAATGAAAATTTCTTTATCTTTAACAATGTGATCCATATTGGAAAAATATAATCTCCTTATCAACATGATTTTATAGGATTTAATTAAGTGATCCATTATAGTAACATTCCCATAGTTACAATTATATATTCTAGAGTCCCTTTTTCATAAAGTGACTTTTGAAGAGGATACTAAGAAGGAACTCTTTATTTACATAAAATACTTGGATAATGAACTAGATTTAAAGTGTATCATTTTATAATCCATGTCCAGTGATCTCTATGAGCTACATGAATAAATTAATGTTTATATCATGATGTATCACCTCCTTGATCTTTACTTGTAAAAGGAGATATAAGAGTGATATGAGATCTCCGAATCACTTTCTATGTGAAAGATTATAGAGGAGGAACCCATTGGGCCTCATGTAGTCAAGATTATTTGTTACATTGATTGTTTGGAACTCTTGGGTTTTATGTTAACTAATGAGTAACACATTGATTTCATATTTTCCTTACAAACGTAGATAATATCTAGTTTCATTGTAAAATACAATATAATCAATAGTGAGATGTCCCTCATGAAACACCTCACCTTTATTATCCTAGTACAAAAAAACATGATTTATGTAAATATGGGAGTACCCATATTGAATAAAATAAACGAAAAGGTCCACAAGATTATCTCAAAATTTAAGGCTTTTGATAACTATCCTTATAAAAATAGGGGGTACGAAATCAGAAAAAGGGATAAGATACAATATGTTTTGCAAGTAACATGAATTTTCACTAGAAAAATATTTTTAACAATAAGAAGAATAATGTGGAAGATTCATGTGTGTTTGTTTCCAAGTGTATCCTTTACATATCTACCAATTGGGTATTAGATATAGTTTATGGTGATCACATTTGTATCTAAATATATGATCCAAATAGATTTAGTAGGCATTATAGAGAATAGGTGGATATCCATGCTTCTAATAGAGAAAGACTCACTATATTAGATATAATATAATACCACCCTACATTGATAATAGTAATTAATCTAGTCTTGAAGAACTATTATTACATTCCTAGTGCTACCAAAAAACCATATCTATCTTCATTTTAGACATGCATCACTTTTTATGAAAATTTTGAAATAAAATATTCTAATTTTACAAAGATAAAATATTTTATGTAATATATCATATTAATAAAGGTCTTTATGTTAGAGAATATAATAAACAAGTATTTTAAAATGAAAATGAATCATGTTCATATGATTCATATCACATACATTTTTGGCATTACCAACTTTGTCATATAAATGAGAAGCACATCAAAAATATCTATCAAGATATGTAATTAAATTCTTTTGAACTAAATAAACTGGAATGATGTCTTGATTGTTTAAAAAAACTACTAATACAACATTTTGTTAATGGGTGAAAAGGCCACAAATATTTTTGAATTTCTAAACACTTATTTGTGTTGAAATTTTCAGTAAAAGTTAAAGGATTATATTCCCACTTAATTTATTTTATTAAAGACTTTAATAGATATGGTTATGTCTACTTCATGAGGTATAAGTATAAATACATTGAAAAAATTATTTATTTCATGAATTATATATATAATAATATTTCTATGAATATAAACAAGATTTAATTTGATGATGGTGGAGAGTATATTAACAAATAGTTCATCGAATATTTATGGGTTTTTGGGATACTATCTCAACTCACTCCTCCTTATACACCATAATGGAATGGTATCACAAAAATGAGGATCCAAACTGTTCTTAACATGGTAATATCAGTGATGAGTCATGTAGATAATTTATTTTCCTTTTGAGGATATTCATTATAGATTTTTAAATACACACTAAACAAATTCCCAACTAAAGTTGAAAATGGAATACAATACGAGTTAATATATTGATGGAAATAGGTTTTATTGAATTTATTCCCATATGAATGTGATGAATTCATTAATTCATATTCTTGAAATAAAGTGGAACGCTAAGGTAAAAATTGTAAATTTTTTGGATATCATAAAGAATCAAGGGGAAATTGAATGTAAAAACCTTCAGATAAAATAATTGTGGTCAAACAGGGTTCCACATGTATAGTTAGGTAATATTTCTTAAAATTATATAGTTAGAGAAAGATTGAATTCTATGAAGTCCATGATCAAGATACACAAGCATTGGAATAGTAAAAACTACCACCTGCTCCTATATAAGAGGTTGTTCTAGTGAGACCAATACAATGTATGAACACCAGAGTTATTGGAGAACCAGAGAGATGTGGTTTTCTAGAAACCAGGGATATCAAATCAATATTGGTTGAAAATAATGATCCTATATTCTAAAATGAAGTAATGGGTCTCTTAAAAGAAAAAACGTTTTAATGACACTATGAATTCTATGTTGAATTACATGTATCAATAATAAGTCTGGGTTCTTGTCAATTTTCTAGTAGATGTAAATACCATTGCGTGAAAGTTGGTATTTGATAATAAATTGGGAATATAAAGTAAAATTTGTAGCTATAAAGCATGGATAGTGGAAAAGAGGGTTTAAAAAATCAAGGAATATATTATGAAATAACTCTTCTTGAGTTTCTGTTATTAAATCCATCAGAATTATTCTAGTCATAGTATCTTACTATGACTATGAGTTTTTTATAGATGTCAATACAGATTTCATTTATGAGAATTTTATAGAATAAATATATAACACAAAACTATAAGGATTTGTGACTCTATTGGAGGCAAGTAATGTATGGATATTTTAGAGACAAATTTACGGGTTTAGGAAAAAATATGGGTGATGTAATATTCATTTTGATGATTCTATAATAAAATTTGGTTTCATAAATAGAAAATGTGACACCTATATTTGTAGGTGTTGTAGGGTGGGTGTGGACGTTTTCCTAGTAGTATATGACACTGAAATATTATTTTGGGAATGAGATAAAAATATTGTGGCTAGTTAATGAATGGTTGAACAATTGATTCTTCATGAATGACTTAGGTGAAGATACCTACATCCTCATGATCGATATCATTCAGGATATATCCAACAGGCTTTTCGGGCTATCTCAGGGTACATACATTGACCCGATATTGTAGATATTCAGCATGACAAAATATAAGAGAGGATTAGTTCTAGAGTCCCATGGTGTACATATCTATAAGTAAATGTATCCTTGAACATAAAAGGATAGAGAGGCGGTTAATACGATTAATTATGATTATGTTATAGGTTTAATCCTCTATTTCATTTATTTACAAGGAATGATGATTCTTATACATTGATCATGGTAAGAAGATATCAAGAAGATCTAGGAGAACAAAATTGGTCTATTTTAAAGGTTATCCTTAAGTTTTTTATACTAAGGATATATTCAAGGTGTATAAATAACATTTGGAGATATTCATCAGGATATATATATATATATATTCTAGCTTCCATATTGATTAGAATGAACAAAAAACATATCCATGACATGTCTTCAATCGCAAAGAATGAGTTTTGAGATGGAAGAACTCAAATTAGTTAGTTTTCATTGATATGTAGAGGATTACAAGTATATTATAGCTTATTATATATCTAAAGAAGGTGTGTGGATATGAAACTTCATCCAAGATATTTATGTGGTTCCTAATAATAAATACCTTTTCACATTATATTGTGATTATATGGTAGTGGTGGACCTTGTAAAGGATCCAAGGTCACATCCAAGGATGAAGAACATACTTCAAAGGTATCACCTATTGATGTATTTGTTTCAAAGGTGTGAGATCATAATATGATATTTTTCAAAGAAAAAAACATTACCCCCCCTTAACTAAAGCCTTGCCTCACTAGAAGCATAAACATCATGTGATAGCTAGCATATTGAAATTCTATAAAAATTAGATTCAGTGAAAGTGGGACTTTGTTAGAGTTAGTTCCCTAAAACCAATTACTATATAAATTTTATTACATCTATATATATGATTTTTCATATTAATAGTATTCTTATCACATCATGATTTTTATGAGTGACATTGAAGGTGATAAAATCTTAGGGTAACTTATTACACTAAATGGTTTTAGTGGTTCCCCACTATTATTTGAACCTTCAAGTGCTACAACAATATTCTTAAATACATGTTATATGTCTAGATGACATTGTATAATGTGACATAGATGATATAGGATATCATGAGTAGGGGATCATAATATATTGAGACTTATTCTTGGGAAGTTCACCCTAAGAAATAATTAAGAGAGGAGGTGGGGACAATAAACCATAAAGTATAAAATCCAAATATTATATGTGATAAAGACTTATTTTTTAGGTAATAATGATCAATTAATTTCTTATTTACCTAAGAATATACCATATTGGAACAAACTAGGGTTAATCACAAGGAGGATAATAACACACAATGATATTTTATTGTCACTACTATAATATAACTAATATAAAACTACAAAACTAAAATATATGGGGCATCTGATTATGAAATTCATGTAATAATTAAATATACATATATATTAATTAAAATAAAAAACAAAAGAAAAAAAGAAAAGACAAAATTAATTCAGTAGAAGAAAGTAATTTATCTCAAGGGTTAATAGTGGTGTTATCATTTTTATTCAAAAAATGTATCAATGTTTTATTATACATAGACATAAAGACCTATCACTATATTCCCTGTCGTTTTAAGGTTATTAACCTAAACTAAGAACACTTTATGGGGGAATAATCCATTACACATAAATACCTAAAAAACTCCATGGTTTGAATGACTGTGATAACCACAAGATGGAAAATGATTGAATGCAGAAGAAGAGAGTAGTATCAAAGTGGGGAAGCTGAACACCACAATCATTTTAACCACTAATAAAATCTTCAATTAAAATATTATAAATCATAAAATCATAATAAAATAAAACACAACCAATTCCCTCACAAACAATAGTGAAGGTTTGATCCCCATAAAAATGGATTTTAATGAAGTATAATGGTGGAATCAAAAAATAGAAAACAAAAAACAGAAAGAGAAAAGAAAATATATAAACAAAATTACATTTAAATCATAAATAAATAATATAGAATAAATACTCCACCTCCCCCTAACCTGAAAATGGTTATCATTTAGAATGGGAAGGGAGGTAAAAATATATAGAAAAATAAGTGATAAATTTTGTCCCCAAAATCTATCCACCTAAAATTAAGGATTTGCTCAAAAATTTAAAGGAAAAATTGGGGTATAGTGTCTTCAAGGAAATGTTTTCACAATATTTATCATAACCTATAAAAATTTAATCATGATCATCTATCTTATGAAGTATTTATTAATATTTCACTTAGAGATATTCATTTTATCTAAGTGGTTGTTAGAACTCTCTGGATCTAACTTCTAATGCATTTATGTCCTTTATAGTGGTAGATTCAAGAGTTTCCATAGTTTAATAAGATGTTATAATATATATTCTCTATCTTCATGTAAATTTTAGTTTTCTTTTAATGACACTAATTGTGTTATAGGCCCAAAATTTAAATATTCATATCTGTGAACAAATTTTGAGGACAACCTTGTTAGCTGGTTTTGGGTATTTAAATGATTTATTGAGAATTGGGTTCTGTTGAATGAAATAAATCCAAATATGACTTGAAGATGAAAAAAATCACAATTTAATTTATTTTATAAATTTTTATATCTAAAATACCAAATAAAATTAAAATAATTAAAACCCAAAATAAGTCCATTTAGAAATTAAAATCAAAGTACATCAAAAACCAAAAAATGTGACAATTTACCATAAAATAATACTATGCTGGGATTATAAACATTTACTTATAGTATTAAAAGTGTCAAAATATTATCTTCATTAATCCCCCATACTTAACCATTTCACCCACAGGCAATCATCAAATATATGAATCAAAACCCACATAAGAATTAAAAATGAGAAAACATCCATGATTATTTCCATAAAAACTATCATGTATCATATATGAAAAAAAAAATTCTTTTATTTTAAATTCTCATATTTAAATTTTTTGTAACTCTAAAACTCATCCATTCCTGAATCATAACCTAACTCACAAATAATTTTTTTCACTCATCACTCATGAAAATTAAATCGGTAGTTATTCTCATACTTTGAAAATGCATTTATCTCCATACAGTTATGATGATTCCCATTTATCTACACAATGAGACATGAAAATATTTTCAATCATGAAGTCATTTTATATGTGATTTATTTTTCTTTGGGTTGGTGAGAAATTGATTGAAAATTTTAAATTTAGAAGAAGGAGATTAAACTCTTACATACAATGCATGAATATTCAAGTGAATATATAAGAACTTCTTCACTCAATCCCCATTGAAAATGTGAAACAAGAATCCACCTAATTTTGTATAATAATGGAAATATTCCATGATGTGATTAAAATGAATGATACCATCCAATTTATCCCCTTTGTCTTTTTTTAAATCTATATAACGGTGTATATTTATTTATTTATTATTTTATTATATTTTTTTCATGGAAGATGAGTTGAAAATTGAATAAAATAAATGAATTAAAATTAATTCCATTTTTTGGAGAGGTATACGAGTCAAGAAATAAATCACAATGAATAATTAATGCTCATCTAAATTATTTTATTTTTTATTTATTTCTTTTTTTCAATTCACTAAGGATAACCTGATGCTACAATTAAGGAATAATAGAATGATGACTCATTCCCAACTATAACTTTCTCTACATTCCAAAATTATGACATGAACCTCACACCACTCACAAATGAAACACATCCCAAAGATCACACCTAAATCCCACCCCCCCCCCCCACAATCTTGAAATATCAATGAAAAAAATAGAAATATTGTGGGTACGTAAGGAAAATAAACTTGTAATGTGCCTTAAACCTATAAGATAATTCATGGAATCTAAGGGATAATGAAGGATATATATAAATGTGGGTCTTAGGTAAAAACATTTATAGAAAATAAAAATCCTCAATAATGTAAAAAACATTCATTAAATTCCAAATCATTAAAAGGGAAATCCACAAGTTCTGGTTCTCATAGAGATCCATATTTCTCTCAAGAAACTGTGGTTATTTAGAAGAATATATCAAATTGGTTTAGATTAAATCACAGGTCTGAAAAAAATATTGTAAGTCGGTGTTTCATGATCATTGAATTAATAATTCAGTTAAACTCATAAAAATTATTGAAAATATAATTCAAAGAAAATGTTTTCACATAAACAATCATTTAAAATACATTTTCTAAAAAATCATGTCAATTTCATTCAGATTAATTGAAGTGTAAAAAATGATATGAATATTCATTGAAGATAAATGTTCCTATAAAATGAAAATAAAAAATAAGAAAATCATACAATAGTAACAAATCATGTTGAAACTACCCCCCACACATTTATTTTAAAATGACCATCATTTCAGCTCAATTAAATATAAACTTGGATGAAAATGAAAGAGAAAAAAATATACAAAAAAAATTTATTTTCCAATAGATGATTTGAGTTAAGATCCCGCATACTGCCACTTTAAAATTATAAATCATGAAATAATGAAAAATATAATAAAAATAATTAAAAATAAAAAGAATGAGAAAAGATGATAGATCATGTTTTTTACCCCCATGTGGGTGACTGGTTTTTACAACCCATAATCCAAAAATTATTGTTGATTAAAGCCAATCCAAAGGAGGATGGGGTTTCTTTCTCATGAACCTCTAAATATTATTTCTTCCAATGTTATTTAAAATGAATTGGTCATGATTTAACCCCTGAATAGAGTACACTAGATCCTCCCCCATTGCAATATGGTATAACTTGGATGATGGGAGAAGTAGGAAGAATGGGCACTCTTCTTCTTTAGATGGAACTTTATTGACTACATTAAGGGTCTATGTGGTTGAATCTGATACATATTGCATTTTAGGAAGGGGAATTTCAGTGATAATTTTTTTAATAAAATTAAACATTGTAAAGTCAAGAAATAAATCTTACCATTCATTTAAAGGAGTTTTAATATTTATTTCATCAGAAAAAACTACAAAAAAATCAGTCTCATCTGGGGCATCCTCTTTTTCTTCTTCCAAATAAAGAGATATTTTTAGAGGATATGATTATGATTTAAAAACTATGGTAGGATAACTTACCTTTTTTTATCCAAAAAAATAAAACCAATGTTATTTCAAATCATTTTGATCTCCCAAAATTGTATCAGTTGGTAAGACATCCTCAAGAACCTCTTCAAGCAATTTCCATGGAGAGATGATTGGATATTCATGTTTCATCTTCATGTATTATTTAGGTTCTTAAACGTAAAATTTTGGTGGAATGGTATGTTAATTCTCCTTATATTTAATATTTTTTTTCATCTCATCCATATTATTTAATCATCCTCATCTTTGGTAGCCAGTGATGATATTAGATTCCTTTCTTTCTTTTTTTGATAATTTTTAAATTCTCTTGAATCATTAAGGAATTTTGTTCTATTTGTTATGAATTTTCAAGAATTTTAATATTAAACGATTCATACCATCTATAAAATTTAGTAATATTACATTAATATGAAAATTCACTAAATTAATTGATGACCTAAATTAATAATGTATAAAATGAAGTTCATTTTTTTAGTTTCCAAAATATATGATTTTCCTATAAAAATAGTGTGTACAAGCTCTCAGACTCCCTATTAATGGAGAAAAATTGATAATGATGAATTTTTTTAAGAAATATTGATCAATTAATTTCTTATTTACCTAATAATGTACCATAGTTGCATAACCTAGGGGTCATTCACATGGAGTCCAATCATACACACTGAAATTCTATTGTAACTATTACAATATAACTAATATAAAACTAATAAACTAATATAGATGGATGGTTTTATTATGAAATTCATGTAATATAATATATATATATATATATATATAGTAACACAAATATAAAACACAAATAACAAAATTAATGGAAAAATGACGTCAACATAAGAAAAATATATCTCTTAGGGGTTCATAGTGGAGTTATCATTGTTATTCAAAAGATCTAACAATGTTTTATTCAATGTAGAGATCACGAATTTTCACTCTAAAGAATATTGTTATAATGGTATTACCCTACCCCAAGACCTTCTATGAAAGATTTATCCCTTACACATCAATGACTAATCCAAACTACACTGTTTGAATGACATATATAACAACAAGAAGGAAAATTAGTGAATTAGGGGGAGAAGACAATAGTTGAGAAAGTGGGGATACCGCACACCACAATCATTTTAAACACCACTAAAATAATATAATAAAATATAATAAATCATGAAGGAATAATAAAATCTGACACTTACACATTACCATTGAATAATAGGGAGGATTATTTCTCCACAAAGTTGGATTTTAAAGATGTGTGGTGGGGGTTAAAAAATAGAATACAAAAAAATGACAAGAAAAGAGATAAAATAATACATATTGGATATATAATGAAATAATATAGAAGAAATACTCTACCTTACCCCCACCTTGATAATGGAAATCCTTTGAAATGGTAGGTGAGGTGAAAATTTATAGAAAATAAAGTGATAAATTTTGGATCCAAAATATGTCTATCAAAACTACAATCATTTATGACACATTAAATGGACAAATTGGGGAATAGTGTCTTGTGAAAATTTGTTACCCTATATATTTCTCATACACTCTAAAACGTTCACCATCATTGGATATAGAATGAAGTTGTTATTTTTTGACTATGAGAAGTTTCTTCTATATAGGTGATCATTATAATTACAAGGCTCTAAATCCCTATGAATGTAAGGCCATTAAATAGGTAAATTCATCCTGGTCTATAGATAATTATGTTGTTCCCCATGCTATTATCTATCTCTATGTACAATTTTATCTTCCTTAGGCTGGCCCTCATTGATATACAAGCCCATATTAAAAAGTATTCATATCTATACATAGCTTTTGAGGCCCAAATTGTTAGGTGGTTTTAGCTCATTAAATAATGTACAAAAATTTGTGTCCAATTGAATTAAATGAAACCCAAGATTTATATAAACCTATAAAATTAATTTCACAATTCTATTTTTAGTATAAATGGTTATGTCTTAAATAAATTTGAAAATTAAAACAATTTAAATAAAAAATTAATCAATTTTTGAAATCGAAATAAAATTACATCAAAACATAAAAATGTGGAAATTTCCTATAAATTAATACTACAGTGGGATTAATAACATTAAATTATAGTATAAAATGTGTGAAAATATCATCTTCATCAATATTTTTCATTGAATGTTTACATTTGTGGTTCTGTGTATTGGTCCTTAGACAAGAGGTTATTATTAATGCATATCAGGATTCATATACTTTGATATATCATTGAAAACTATGATTAAATATGTTTACAGTGAATCTGGGTATGTTGGGTGTGTCTCGAATAATATGGAATTAATTTATAAGTCAGTAAATGTTTTCCCTCTTAGTTAATGATTTCATATTTTTCTTGTTCTTTGAGAAGAATAGAACTTCTTGACTAAGTCTGTGACCATGAAGGTTTTATCAGAGATTTCATTACAGTAAATTAAAAGAGAATATATCAGGATTATAGGTTGATGCAACAAGTGATGTAAACTTATTGATGTGATATCAATACAAATGGATTATATTACTTAGTGAGTGTTTATACTTGGTTATTTTTATTACAATATTTATCTTCTTTCACTATGGATTCCTAAATATGTTGATAGATTCTATACTAGGATTTTAGTTAATCTAGTTTAATTCCACAAAGAATGGGTCCTAGTATTTCATAATCTATGTGTATCCAAAAATAAATTTAAAGTCTATAATAATTTATATTATAATAGAATATTATTCTCTATTTCCAAGAATTGCTATTTATTTGGGTTGTGTGGATCTCAAATATTTGATCACCAGCTATTCGAGAAAATAAATATGTTAGTTAAATATTAAATAAATATTTATTCCTGAGTTTAGAAGATATAATATTTTTTTGGATGAATAATGCAGATATATTTTTTAATTTAAAGGTATATTAATTATTCGAGGCTTAATGAATATCAAGTAGGATAGTCAGGTAGAGTTAACGGTTTAGTGGAAATGATATAATAAGTATTATTTAAATAAATATTAATTTATTTAGTTAAGAAATGAAATTTACATTATCCGTGGGGGTGGATCATGTTAAGGAAATAATATTAGTAAAAATATCATTATTATTATACATGAGGTTCATTGAGGTTTAATTAATTGGTCAAGGGCCCATGTACAATTACTAATTCTTATCCAAGATCTATCAATACCCAGTTATGTCATTTTCATGGGTTAGTTACAAGAGAAATTTTTGTTCACAATGAATACTCTCTAGATATTTCCCTAAATCCAATAGAGAAATTCTTCTAGAATTATCTTATGAATGGGTAGCTCTAATCCTCCCACTCCCTCTCCATTCCCCGAGATAACCAGAATAAATACATCAAGAATCAAGTGAATTATTTTGTGATCAATAGTGAATGTGAAAGTGTTATAATGATCCATGATAGCACCCATGGAATTTTATTATCATGTTCTAAGGATTTTGTATCTTTTATAGATCACTCCTACAGGAATTATATTCTTGAATACTTTATTTTGATTATTTGGTAAAAATAAGATATCAACTTATTCATTATTGATTAAATAATTATAAACACGGTAAATAGTAATTTATATAAATTAATTATAAATTATATGTGAATGATCATTTTTTAAATACATCCATGGTCTCTTCCATCTAGTTTTGATGTTCTATCTATAGAAGTTGACAAATACCCATTATTGGTCATGGGAAAGTGCATTAGAACATTCGACTCTCTTATTGACAAACCAAAACTCAAATAAAACCTAGAATAACTTATATAATTACAATTTACCCACTAAAATGTTCAATATTAATCAAAATACAAAAAATAATCAAAAACTAAACTCAAATTTTAGACTCAAATACAGAATACCCATGGTAACTCAAGTCTTATCATGAATGATGGTGATCAGGTACCCACTCATGTCCTAACTCTTGGGTCCCGACATGATTATCTATGTACTACCATTACTCACCCAAATGACTATAGGCCTCTGATACAATTTAAAAAAAACTAGAACGGGTTAAACTGCCATGTCACTTGAACCAATCTTCCACAAGTCCCAAAGAATGTTTCAAATAACCACGAGAAGGTGAAAAGTTCCAAGGCATCAAATAAACCCAAGTGAGAACAATTTAACCCTAAAATAATAATAATTAAGCACCAAACCCTTACTTATAATCCATCACGGTGAATCTATACATTATATTTCCATACGTATACAATAAATAGTTGGAAAATAATATAAAAAACCAAACATGGAATGAATGAATAAACTGATATCACCTTTAAAATATACAACATTATAAGAAATATATAATAAGATCTTAAATAATAAAAACCATAATAAAAATACTACTAGAAAGTTAGTATGATATAAGAACATCCCAGGAGGATCGAACAACTCGAACTAACACAAGATAACATCTAGTTGACCAGAGGTCATCCACCACATCTGAAAACATCCATTAATAAACAAAAAGAACATCATCTTAAATGGGATCATATCCTAGGCACCCTCACCAAAACATGGGAGGTAAATATACAAAAAATATTGTGTATAAGGACTATGAGATAACATTTTTTGGTAGGACTTCACTAAAGAGTCTTCTCATGTCATATTATTAGTCATTTAATAAATACTAGTTTGAACCACCTTTAGAAACTAGGTTTTAATAAGATAATATATAAAAAAATTAACATATTTTATAATCACCCAATTTAATGTAATAAAAAATTGAGAAAAAATTAATGTAATTACTTTGAAATATTGGAAAGGGAACCTATGAGTTTACAAAACGAAACCCATGTTATTTTCCTATTTTTAAAACCTTTCATGAACTCTAATTTTGAAAATACAGATAAAATGAATATTGAAAAAAAGGGAAATAAGAAATTGAATCCATAAACATAACTCCAAATAAATGTGGTAAATGTAACATAATAGAGATAAAATTATCACCAAAGAATTAATGTAATGAAAAAAAATTAATATATAATAATGAAAATCATAGTAATAAATCAATACAATGTAATATCATCATGTGAAACATACTAGGTGGATCCAAATTACTTACTATATTTTGTTCCAAAGATAATTTACCTCCTAAATAACACTTAACAATTATCATTGGGGAACTCCCCTAGTAAGGGAATAAACTGTAGTATGGGAATCAATCTATTTTATTAACCTAACAAAGTATTAAAAAATCTTAATCTCTCACTTAGATACCTAGGGTTCACATGAAATAAATTAAATAGGAGTTAGTAAACATACGATTCGTATAATAAAAAAATTTATCAATAATAATGTAAAATATATAATCTCATGCCTTATCTCCAACATCTATTCAAGAAATAGACCCCTTCAAATTTATTCCAGAATAAAATAATAATTAAATCCATTCAATATAGCGGAAAATTTTTAACAATACATGCAAAAATAGTTCCCAAACCAAGATCATCACAAAAACCAAGAAAACCCTTTTTATAATGATCCAATTAGAGATTTAGAATAAATATGGAAAACCAAGTTAGGAAACTATACTAGAAATAATAAACCGTGGAAGAAACATTTGGAAATCATTTGGTAAATACACTAACCTTGAAACATAATAAAACACAAATATGAATAATAAATATTAGGGATAATTTATTAAGGTTAAAAAATTCCCCCTTAAATTGGTAGCAACCTTTTCAAAACTTGTGTTACCCTCCTCGAAAATTAAAAAAGTCCAAAACTATTTTTTCTATTCAAATTCATTTGAAAATATCCTCTCATGAATTTTTACAATCATTTGGAAGAGATAAAAAATTACAACTAAATAAAGAACTAGAAATCCATGAAAATATATTTATTCTAAGTATTTAATACATTAAAACCCTTTCACATTCCCATCTAGGGTGTCACATAAAGGTTTCAATTTATTAAAAATTAATTTAGAAAACCCAAGAATCACATGATGTGTAAAATAAAAGGTATTGAAAAAAACCTACCTAAAATTACTGAAATTAGTTCATGGATAATAGCATAAGAATGGGAATTTAAAATATGCCCCCAAAAATACCTTGAAACCCAAATCCATAAGATTAAATCATCTCAAAACCAATGTTTGAACTCCAATGACAATAGGGTTCATGGAAGATGAATAAACTAAGAATAAATGGAATATTTAACTATGGAGAATTAGAATGGAGATTAAAAGATTAGTAAACCAATAAAATCCACTCAAAAAATCTGATTGGGGGATTTAAAGATATTATAAGAAATATGATAAATGTTTATGGAAAACCCTCAGTCAGAAGATCTTAAATGAGGAGATAGAGGTTCTAATTACAGATGAAAACAAACAAGGGTAAAAAAATAAATTCAAAAATTCCAAATCCTTGGAAGCTCACTTGGTTTGGATGCCATATTTACTAAACTATGTTCCAACTATACAACCTCCATTGGAATCAAGCTATAGTAATTCGCCTGATTAGGTTCTATTGTTCTCCAAACTGTGTGAACTTCGTGGGAACCTTAATGAAGAAATCACACAACATATGGTGAGGTAGTATGGTTTTCCATAATCACGGAAAAAACATACACAAATATAAAAATTAAATTCCCATACATATGAATAATCCATATGGTTATAATTAATCAAGCACTAATCAAGTGCAAGACAAGTGCAAACTGTGTTATAGTTATAAAAAATGATCTTCATATAATTTCTGTTTGCGTTTTAACTCCTAACTATGAACTAAATTTCCATTGATAATTTATTCTGACTTTTTATATGTAAGAATATGTTTCCTAGTTACCACAAATCATGTGGTAGTTTTATGATAACCATGCATTGTAGATAATTCCAAAAAAATTGTTTGGAATTAAAAAACTTCTAGAAGATTGAAATAAATCCTAATAATTTAATATATCACACAAAATTAAATTTAGAGTGTCATAATTCTCTACATCATGCCACATTTTACCCCTATATATTCATCAATTAATGTACAAAACAACAAGAATAAAAAAAATTCTCCCAATCATGGATCAATGATATACCATGAGAAATAATTTAGTATATGGATAAAATTATGTATCATATGAAGGAACATTATATTTGTTTCTTAATTACGAGTTTATATACACAATGATTCCTTGATACCACCCCTTTATCCAGATATTTGAGGCGGGGTCCGAAAAAACATGATTTTGACTAAAGGAAAGGGTAATTAGATATAATATAATTACACAACGCACAATAAGTTAAAAACATCACCCTATCATAGTACTAAAATTATTAATCCTGATTCCTTGAGATTAATGAAACTAATCCTCAAACATCAAAAAATAATCCAAAAAATAAACTGAATGACAAACCATGTATAAGAATATTAAAAAAATTCTTCCAAATTAATAGTCTCATAAAATTGTGATTATACACAAAAATCGTTCATTTATTATAAAAAACACACTTTATGACTCCCCCCCCCATTTATAATTTATCTATAAATTTTTTATATAAATAATAGAAACTTGTAAAATAAAATATTACCAAGGAAAACAAGCATCCAAAAACACCTATGGAAATGATAATCTTTCCCCAGACCAAAAAAACATAAAAAAATCCCTCTAAAATTTAAAAAGGTATGAGTTAAAATTATGTCTAAAGAACCATGTGATTATATTAAACAATTCATCACCATATTACAAAATGTGAATAGAATAGATATCCATGTATTGTATTAAATAAAAAATATATGAAAATCTACAGTCATATCTAAAATCATCAAACATAAATTCCATGAAATATTACCAACTAGATATAGGAAGACATCTAATTATATTTTTATTGATAATCCAACTTATAGAATTTATAAAGATGAACTGCATGGCCACATCAAATATAGTAATTTTGATCTCTCAATCAAAGTGGATTAAATTTCCTATGTGTTCCACACCAGAAACACATGGGAAATATGATATTCCTATGAGGAGAAACAAGGTTATGAGAATATTAACCCACATCTACTATTTTTTTCAACTCGGGGTTATATTTATTCTACTTAATGTAATATTGGGTACCCTTTATCGATCTATATATAATAAATACATCATCTATCGTATATTTTATTGGCTGGCTATCTACCCCTGATATGGCCCTTTTTCTAATTCCTTAGATGATGTTAGTCCAAGTTCAAATATAAATAATATATGGTTTGGTTAAATATATCGTTCAAAGAATAATGGTTTTAGAGACTCATGCATTTAGTGGATTTCTATATTATCTCCTTTTCTGGATAATTCAACTATATAACCATTTTATAGAAGAATTACTAGACATGATATCATTCAACTTATATGAGATAATGATTTCCCACCACACTCAACTTGGTTCATCAAAAAATCTTACAATGGATTTTACCATAAATAGTATCAAGCTAATTGAATATTCCCTCAATCCCATCTAACCAATCAAATACCTACAATAGACTTAGATAAAAAATGATGGAGGAAACTAAATCAATATTTCTTAGATAGGTTCCAAGGGTAAAGTGAAACCTATATATACCACTCACTTCTGAGTCTAGGTACATTCAATATCCGGAAGGATAATTCCAAAATAACGAGTGGAATAACATTGACTGTCATCCCTTGAAACTGATCTCCCACAATTCAAAATGTTCTTATTAGGAGGTATACTCTAAATAAAATGAAACAAAACCCAATCCATACATACATCACAATTCAAAACATATGGCCAAAACATAAATCAAAGGGTCAATCTAGAAACAAAATTTACTAATGTAATGCATATATACACCATGTAATAAAAACATCTCCCTTAAACGCACAAAATAAACTAAAATAATAAAAGATAATTTTATGCAAATAATGAAATTTTTAAAATATTAGACATTACTTAAAATAAATAAATCAAATTCAATTCCCATGGATATACAATAGTTTGAACCTCTAACTCCATTCCAATTTCTCCACTATAGATTTCAAACATTTACATTTTTTCAAAAACCACCAACTTCTTAGTTATTTTCATTTAAAGTTTAAGAAGACACTTAATCTATAGACTTCCCCATAACAGGATTTATATATGTCATGTAATACTTTGAAAGTATTATATAGGTTTTATGAAACTAAAAAAATTCCAAATAAAAATTTATAAAATCCATCTTTATTTTAAAAAACATCCCAACCTTTATTGTAAAATCATACACTTTGGAAATCACCTTATGAAATTCAAAATCTTTTGAAAAATGAACCATAAAACTTTATAATAAGATCAAAACATTTCAGTAAAATTTTTATCACAAAATTTATCATTTACTACATGAAATCATTGATCAAAACACAAAATATCAATCACACATGAATCATATACAATAAAAACATCACAAAGATGTGTATATATGGTGTGTTCTAAACATGATAAATAGAACTTCACAAAATATTTTATGTAATTAAATTTATAATAAATTTTATGATTTCTGGTTTAAACTACATTTAGAAAATAATTTTTCATATGATAAAGTGTAAAGAAATAAATTAACATGATTTTTCTATGAAGATGCATCACCACATTTTATGTAAAACAAAAGTGGAACCCTCAATTGAATCAAAATACTTTGAAACCTTGAAAAAATAATTTTTGAGTTTATGGAAACAGAACCATGTTATTTTATTCTTTTAAAAACCACTCTCAAAAAACCCATTTAAAAAATAGTGTTTAAATTAAAGCTAAACCAAAAAAGGATCCATGAAATAAAATCCATGAACATGACTCTAAATAGAAAGGTTAAAACTACCATAATAGAGAAAAAGTAATGTCAAGGAATCAGAATAATGGAATATGATAAAAATATAATATAGAATATGGATCATCAGAATAAGTAATCAATCCAATGTAATAGTATCATTGGAAACATGCTAGGTCCTAAAGTTAATTGATCCATGATTTACATAGTTGGAAGAAACTATTGGGAAAGGTGGTGATCCTATGAAAAATTACCTCTAAGATTGCTCTTAATGAGTCTCATTGAGGGAAAACCCATAGAAAGGCAATGAACTAAAATAGGGGACAATATTTAGAACAAAAATTTAAGAAAGTGTAGAATGAATCAAGATCTATCACGTAGCTACCTAGGGTTTCCTCAAAAAAATAAAATGGAGGTGAGAAATAAGAAATTCATATTATCGACACATTTATCAAAAATAAAACATAAAATATTACAACTTATATCGCCTCTAACACCCCCTTAAGAAAATTACACTTTCACATTTATACAAGCTTCAAAAAATAAATCAATTCATCTCACATAGGGAAATTTTTTTAATAAGACCTAACACAAAGTGGATCAAACCAAAGACGTTATAAAGATCCAGAAATCCCATTTGTTAAGAGCAAACCAGTGATTTAGATTATACTTGGAAAACTAAATTATGAAAATATTCTTGGAAATATAAACCATAGAAACAAAATATTTAAACTATTTAGAAAATTCACTTCCCTTCAAAAAACATAAAATATATAAATGACAAATAAATCTCAAAGATAATTTAGTAACAGACAAACACAACCATTTGATTGGAAACAACCCTTTTAAAAGATGGGTTACCCTCTTTGAAAATAACAATGAAGTAAAAAACATATTTTATCATCAAATTAATTTTAAAATATCTGCTCATGAATTTATATGAACACTCAACATGCATAAATTGTTTCTTTAGAAATAAAGATCTAGAAATTCATGAAAACCCCTTTATACCAAGTCTATACAACATTGAAAACATTTGAAAACCATATATATGGTATAAAATAATGATATAACTTTCCTAAAAATGAAATTAAAAAACCTAATCATCATATGACATGTAAAATGAAAATAATTACATAAAAACTTACCCCAATTTACTGGAATCAAGTCACCTTTAATGGAGAAAGAAAAATCATGTGAAGAAACATCCTCTACAAGCCCTAGATGACCAAATATTCTATATTATATCATCTTAAACCCTAGTTTCTAACACGATGTCCAATATTTTTCATGTAATGTGAAGAAAAAAAAGCATAAATGAAGTAAATTAATAGTGAAGGAAAATAATAGTAGAGAAGAAAAGAGTATTTTACCTTTCAAAATCCACTTGAAAATCAATAGAGAAGGGCTTCAGCTATAAAAATCGCAGATAGCTCAGATGACTTGGTTTTATAATTAAAAAAATATGTCAAGACCACACATTATCCACTTAACATTTTCTATTTCACTTTTAATGGTTTGGATTCATGGTTTTCCAAACCATGTGCAACCCTTTTATAAGTTACTGAAGAAATCACCCAATATAAGGATAGGCTACAAATTTTTCACTAAACATATTCTAATCGTGTAATATAATAGAACTAAATTTTATTTATGTAGGAACAATTTTCATGATTACTTATAATGAAGAAATATCTTGGCATTAATCATATATCATGTACAAATAAAGAACACTAAATAAGATTAATCTTCTGAGTTTCTCCTAACCATGTTTTATTAATGCATCGATCACAAAATATGATTTTTACTATTTAAGAATAGGTTGAATAGTTATTACTAATAATATGGTAACAATTTATATGCATACATAATATAAAACTTCATGAAATATAAAATTAAAAATTAAAAAACTTCATAAAATTTAAAGTTAAATAAATTTATATAATATATCATACAAAAGCTACATGAGGTGTCAAAAAAATCATCTGGTAAAACCCATGATCATATATTAAAATGGAATAACTATGTGGAGTATAAATGAGTAGGGATATTCATTGAATTTAGGAAATAAAATTGTCTCATAACTTGTGTACTGTTCTACAATAAAAACAAATATAAATATTCTGAAATTTAACCATAATATATTCATTACTAGGAAAAACATCCATAAAATTATTATTATTCGTTATGTACTTTATCATATTCTTTTGCTTCCTATTATTCCTCTTATTACTCTCTTATTCTCTAGTTATCTACTTTTCAACCTCCATAGTAGTAATTGATATTCTCTTAATTTTATATACACATAATAATCGAATTTCAAAAATAAAATTTAAGTAACTTCCACATCAGCTATTCTGGATACTTTTTCAATAAATGGATCTATATAGGACTTCTCACCACCCTTGTATATGATTAAAGGGAATAAAGGGTTAAGTTGGAGAATCCCATGAAATAAAAAAGAAAAAAATCAACAAAACTTGATTTCTATATTTTCTCATTGAACATGGTGTGAAACTTCATATTGTGACCTGATCATCACTTGTATAGTGTATCCAACAGATTTCACGGTGTGAAGAAATAGTTCTTATTCAATCAAATAAAACTCACCTCTTTTGTTATGGTGTGATAATCTCCTATAGTTTGTGATCTTTATCATAATTAATTCTAGAGTTTTATGAAATTATCATGGGCTAATCATTATGATGTGATCTCAGTCTCTATAATGTGACCCTATTTCTTCACAGCATAGGTTATCTTGCTTGATGCACTTGAATTTATCCCCTAGGTACATTTTGGAATGATATTTAACACTTTATCGCGACTCATGAGAACTTACAATATAAAGAAGCCCTAATTTATCACTTCCTCCTCACTATGACTTCATGTTGGATGTCACGGTCTAAATAGTAATTATTGATGAATGATATTAATTTCATCAAAACCAAAAAAATCTTAATCTAGTTTTAGAATCCAATCATAACCTCACCAAAATCATTATGTTTTTATTTCATCTGTCTTACTAAATGTTATATATTGATCATTGTCATTATTGATTGATTTAATCTTATTCATTTTTTATGGAATGGCAACCAAATTCTATGGATTTATTTTCTATATAGTAAAAAAATTTCACTAAAACTCTTTTATATCAGTTACAATTCCCTAAATTCTCATTAAAACGTCAAAATAATCTTCTCCTCAAATGAATCAACATAGTTCACTAATGATTTAATTTTGTTTAATTTTTTGGACAACTATATTTATATGTTGAAAAAAAAGACAACATGTGTCACATAAACATCAACTTCACTTTACTTGAGGAAACAAAACATTTAAAAAAAACTCTTCAATTATTAGGGATCCATCTTATTTAACTTTAGAAAACACAATAAAACACTCTAGTATAAAAAATATCCTTTATCTTGGTCTGGATAAAATCCCAATTTGGATTTTTTATCATCCATAAAATTTAAACAGCTACAAAATCCATAAAATCATGTAGAACATTGAACATAAATAAATTTCAAAAATTATAAATAATTGATCATTAAAAAATCATAATACAACATGAGTGATCTCAGCATAGGAAACAATAACAATGAATAACAAAAACAAAGTTTTACATTAGTTTAACATACATTCCATTCCCAAACAATGATTCATCCTTTATTTATAATTCTCAAAACATCTTTAAATTTTTTTTTCATGACCATAACATAACCTTATTAAACATACGATCAACCAACACCATTATAATAGTTTAGATACACTTTAATATAAAACACACATTTTTTGAATTAACAACCTCCCCTTTTGAATACATCCCTTAAATATATTATATCCCTTAATGGAAAACATATTCTTTGAATTTATGTTATTCTACCCCCCTTTGAAAAAAAATAGAAATTTAATAAAGGTTGTGAAAGAATCACCATACATTAACCTTGAATGTATCGAGGTTTATTTCCCATCATGAACCTCATTTATGAAAATAAATTCATTAGTATCCATTTAGTGAACACATCCACAATTTTATTCTTTTTTTAATGAAAACTGAATCATCAAAATTCAATGCTCAAATAATTATTTGATTAAGTGATATTTGATATCAATATGTTTTAATAGATAATGTTAAACTAGATTTATCAATATAGTTATAACACTTTGATTATCACATCTCATGAGTAGTGAAAACATTGTATCCACCACAAATAAAAAAATAATCCTTTAACAATGCTTAAAATAGCCATTATTAGTGCAAGAGAAGAACTAACTACCTAAGCGAGATTAAAAGGCCCAGTATTTTATCAGTTCTAAAAAAGTGATGATAAAGGGGTCCTTTATCAATGCTAAAAAATCACTGATAAAGGACCACATTTATCAGCTCTTTTATTTAGTGCCAATAAAGGGGAGTCGTATCAGTGCTTATATAAGCACTGATAAAGGGCATTACTGTAGTGTGTTGTAACAACACACCACATCCCCAGTGCAATGTGCTGTAATAGCACACTACAACACAAAAAACACACCAGATACCAACAAAATCAATTATCAAAATATAATTTAAATTAAATGAAATTTACAAAATAATTCAACAAAAAACACTATATTATATAAATTTCAATCATTGGTATATACAATTATATAAGTACACATTATTACATACATTTAAAAACATCTATGTTCATTTGTATGGGTTTTCTAGGTTTTGAGTATATAACTTATCTTTTTATCTAAAATTTCATTTTAAATTGGAAACACACACTTTGAATCATACTGATCACATCGTGTATCTATTTGATGTGAGACCAATTTATACACATCACAAATGACTTTTCAATCATTTTTCTAAATTATCAGGACAATCAGAGTGTGTTTTCTTAGTTTTCAATGAGTGAAACTTTTTGAACTAAAATTTTGATTTTAAATTGATAACAGACACATTCAGTAATATCGGGAACAACATGTATCATGTTGGGGTGAAGGTAATCTTTACATGTCAAAAATTACTTATGATTCATTTTTATAATGTATCACAATAATATGAATTCGTTTTCTTAGTTTTTAGTAGTTCAGTGGTCATTTTTAATAAAATTAATGTCAATTTTAAATAAAAAGATGCACTTGGAGTCATACCGGTCACACCATACATTTTATTGAGGAGTGGTTGATTCCAGAAATGTCTCAAATGACTTATGGACAATTTTAATAATGTATCAAAACAATCCATAGTCTTCTTCTCAATTTTGAGCATTTCAATTGTCCCTTTTTACTAAAATTTCATTTTAAACTAGAAACAAGAACATTGTATCATAATGATCACATCATGTCTTAGTTTTATGTAAGACTAATTCATATACATCAAAAATGACTTAATAATATTTTAAAAAAATTATCAAGTTAATTTGAGCGTGTTTTCTTGGTTTTTAGTGAGTGATACTCATTCAACTAAAATATTTATTTTAAACTAATAAAGGACACATTTAGTCATACCAGGAACATCATGTATCATATTGAGGTGAAGATGATTATTACACATCAAAAATGAATTATGGATCATTTTACTAAATTATAAAAATAATCTGAATATATTGGTGAGGTTTTGAGTTAGTTTGTTGTCCTTTTTGATAAAATTGATGTCAATTTTAAATAAAAAGAGACATATAGATTATTACCAGTCACATCGTACATCTCATTGAGATGAGGATGATTCAAACAAGTCTAAAATGACTTATGGATCATTTCCATAATGTATCAAATTAATCCAAAAAAGAGTTTCAATTTTTTGAGTATGTCACTTATCCATTTTACTAAAATGTCATTTTAAAATAGAAACATTCAATTTAATTCATACCAGTCACATCGTGTCTCGGTTTTACATGATATAAATTTTTACACATTACAGATGACTTATTATTCGTTCCCCTAAATTATCAAGACAATATGAGAGAGTTTTCTCAGTTTTTAGTGTCTGCCGCTTATTGAACTAAAATGTTGATTTTAAACTGATAACAGACACATTGATTCCTATCGATCATATATTGTATCAGATTAAAGTGAGTATGATACCTACAAACCATTACAGACATAAGTATCCTTTTCCAAAATTATTAAAATAATACGAAAGTGTTTTCTTTATTTTGAGTAGGTTAGTTTTCCTTCTTGCTAAGATTAATGGATATTTCAAATAAAATGATGTACATAGATTCATACTGGTCACACCATACATTAGATTGAGGTGCTGATGATTCAAACACATCTAAAATTACTTATGGATAGTTTTCCTAAATTATCAAAACAATCCAAATGCATTTTCTCAGTTTTTAGTATGTTACTTGTCTATTTTAATAAAATATCATTTTAATCTGGAAATGGAAACTTTGAGTCATAACAGTCATATCATGTCTCAGATTGATATGAGACTGATTCATACACATCAAAAATTACTTGTGAATCATTTTCTTAAATTATCAAGACAATCCCAGTGAGTTTTCTAGGTTTTTAGTGATTGTCACTTTTTAAACAAAAATATTGATTTAAAACTAATAACAAACACACTGAGTCATATCAGGCACATCATGTATCAGGTATATTTTAGTATGATTAAAGAAAATCAAAAATGACTTACAGATAATTTTTCTAAATTATAAAAACTATATAAATTTTTTTTCTTGGTTTTGAGTAACTCAACAGTCTTTTTTACTAAAATTGATGTCAATTTTTAATAAAAAGACTTACTTTGAGTCATAATGGTCACACCGTGAAACATATTGAGGTGTGGCTAGTTCCAACACATCTCAAATGACTATTAAATATTTAAAAAAAGTATAAAAACAATCTGAATTTGTTTTCTATTTTTTCAATATATCACATTTCTTTTTTTACTAAAATTCTATTTTAAAAAAGGAAACACATACTATGACATATATCGATCAAATCATGTCCCTGTTTGACAAGATACCAATTCATACATTTAATAAATGACTTATTAATCATTTTAAAAAATTATCATGACAATCCAAGTGAATTTTCTTGTTTTTAGTGAGTGACACTATTTAAACTGAAATATCTTTTTTAAAATAATAACGAACACATTGCATCATACCAAGGACATAGTGTATCGAATTAAGGAGAAGATAATTCCAAAATTTTTAAAATGACTTATAGATCATTTTAATAAACTATACAAATAATATGAATACATTTCCTTGGTTTTGAGTACTTCAATTTTTTTTTACTAAAATTGATGTCAATTTTAAATAAAAATCCATATTTGGAGTCATACCAGTCACAAATAGAATTGGATTGTGGTTCATATTAATTCAGTGCATCTAAAATGACATATAGTTATTTTTTATGAAGAGTCAAAACAATCGGAATGTCTTTTCCCAGTTTTCAGTATGTCACTTTTATTTTTTTTTTCTAAAATTGCATTTTAAACTAGAAAGACACACATTCCCTCAGACCAGTAACATCATGTCTCGGTTTAACATGAGACCTATTCATAGACATACAAAATAACTTATGAACCATTTTTTTAAATTATCAAAGAAATATGAGTGTGTTTGTTTGGTTTTCAATGAGTGACACATTTTGAACTAAAATGTTAATTTTAAACTGATAACAAACACATTGAGTCATATTAGGAACATAATGTTTCAAATTAAGTTTCAACTAATTCCTACAAATCACAAATGACTTATGGATCACATTATTAAGGTATTAAAACAATATTAATATTTTTTATTGGTTTTTAGTATGTCTGTTGTCTTATTTACTAAAATTAATGTCAATTTTAAATAAAAATATAAACATAGTAATACCTGTCACAACATATGTCAGATTAATGTGTAGTTTATTCCTACACATTCCAAAGTCTCAATAAAATAATAATGGAAAATGTTACCATTATTTCCATTTTTGTCTTTTTTGAACATCGAAGACATCATATTGACTCAATATTCGTATCTGAAACACATTTCTTATTTTTGAAAGCCAAAATAGTAGAGGAATCTCATGATCCATTTATATCACGATAATTCACTACAATGGGAACATGAGTTTCCTCTAATATTTTGTCTTCAAACATTGAGAAATATTTTTTAACTAAGTAAATTGAGAAAATATGATGTGTTGGAAGTTAGACAAATAATGGAAATGGATATCAAGGTAACATTAGAAAAAAAGGAAAATATGAATTCCCAAAAGATCTATGAAAAAAATAAGTATTAGGAAAAATTCATAGGGAAATTATTGTACAAATAAGCGGTAAAATGATCAAAATAATTATTAAATAATTTGTAGTAATTCACCTATTCATGATGGTAATTTTCATTCTTGATGCATTTCCTAGTTTTCATTATCTTAGTTACAGGATCAAAGTCTAATATCTCAAGAGCATGAGAAGCTTCAAAAAAATCACTGCAACTCAAACAAAATAATCATCCAATATAAGAAAAAAATTATTATATGAGTAATTATAAAAAAAATTAATTAAGCATAAATTTGAAACAATACATAAATTCTATGGAATGAATTTACCTTGAAAACATCAAGATTATATATGTGATTGAAAATTTAAGGGAACATGGAGGAAAGTTATAACTTTTAACACTTTAGGGGTGAAAAGTTTTGGATATTGTATAATTCTATAGATGTTTTGGTGTACAATGGCATGAAAGGTGGAAAGAACACCCCAACTAGAACAAAAGAATCCACCTGTATAAGAAAAAATTTCTTATATGAGTAATACTAAATCAAAATAAATTTAATATAAATATGAAATAATACATTAATTATATGTAAAATGATTTCACATTTTAAACATCAATATTGCCTGTGTTATTGAGAATAGGAATCATCGTTTATCTTCGTGCAAATATAATGGAAGAAACTTAAAAGAAAGTGATAAATGCAACACTTCATGGGTGAAATGGTTTTTAAGGAGAATAATTTTGTTGAATTGTTGGCATAGGAAGGAAATAATGATTGACATACCACCCCAAATCAAACAAAAGAATCCACCGATATAAGAAAACAATTCTTATGTGAGTAATACTAATAAGATGTAAATTTAAAATTAATATAAAACCATAAATTAATTATATGGCTAATTATTTTACTGTGTAAAAATCAAGATTAACTCATTTATTAAGAAGATTCAGCTTTTTTTCTCTTCTTAAAAAGGAAGTGAAGGAAACATTATGGAAAGAGATAAACTCAATATTGTAGGGGTGGAATTTTTTTATGGAGAAGAAGTTGGCCGATGTTTTATTGTAGAAAGGCATGAAAGATATATATAAATCATCTAAAATAAACAAACTCTATAGTGAATAATAAAAATTAAATCAAAGTTTTATAATATAAATTTTCAGTAAAATAGATAAATTATATCGTTACATTATCTTTACATATTCTCATAGGATCTCCTTCATTATTTTTTATTCTTTCGTGGGAATGGTGACATCATCATGTTGAGAATCAATTTTTTGTATGAGTAGTCAATAATTTAATTTATATTTTTTTAGTTCATTAGAGAACATATAACAATATGAAGAAAAATATAGTATATTAAAAAACACTTTTACCTTCTCATTGAACACTCCATTTTTAATGTTTATACATATTTTTTCCCCTTATCGAGAATATTAATCCCCTCTCTATAGTCCCCTGCAACATACAATACATTTTCTACATTGGAAAAGATATAAATTGATTGTGATCTCCAAATGAAAGGGTCATAAGTGATTTAATTTTCATCTGACATGATATATTTTTTAGTCACAAGCAGGACAATCAACCAATTAATGTTTGCTGGATAAAAGAAAAAAAAGACTTTCACTTCTTTTTATTCCATTATGAAAATATCTTCCTTCTCCTCTTTTCATTAAAATTCACCTTCATGAATTCCATTTAATCAACTTTCACTACACACATATTGTCAACTGATTGTAAATTGAAAAATAGAACTTAAAATGTTGTATAATAAAACTTTTATATCTAATTAAAAATTAAAAAATATGCCATATTTGAATGAATTTTATTTATATCTTTGGAACAAGATATGTGCAACACTTCTACCACAAGCAAAACACCACTATTTTTCATTATGTTACAATAATATTATTATTTTATACAGAACATATAACCATTTATTATAAAACTATTGTAATGTATTACATTTTCATTCGGTCCCCAAGATATCCATTGAATTTTTTCAGTAATTGATTCGTATTTTTAGATAACTCTTTTTAAATTTTATCTCAGAACCATCTTATAATCTGTTTGTTATGTGTATTTGATATCCATCCTTTAGCTCTAAATGGATTCAAATCTATAATAATTTATTTGTTGGATTCAATGTACGGATCAACATCTTCACTATTATCTAAAATGTAAATATGTGATTTCTTTCACTATGTCAATGTAATTTTAAAAACATCTCTTCTAGAAATCCATTCCACCATAAGGAATATGTTGTGAAGGGACTTTAGAATACTGAGAATTTCAACATCTTATAGGTAATCTCTACAGAATTACTTTCATCTTCAATAATATATCGTCCTACAATACAACTTTCTAGATATATTTTATTATAAACTTACCATTTCAAAATATTCATATACCTTTCAATGAGGTACATCCATATTTAAGGGAAATTACCACATAGTTGAACATATCAAACTAACTGAATCATCAAGTGAACCATTATATAAAATAATGATGGGGGAAAATATTTAATTCACATAATATGACTGCAACATCCTTATTCATGATTGGAAACTTCATCGGGTCTATAAATATACTTCATATAGATTTTAAAAAGAATCTGAGTCTGGTAAATTTGTGCAGTATATTTTAAGGTATAATATCACAGAAACCAATAATAAATAAAAACATTAATGTCATGTGATTTTAGTCCTTGTAACTTCAAATTATACATTGATGCAACATTATTGATATTTAATGAATACCTTTCTAGATCTTTTACACTATTAAGGAATAAAAATTGCAATTTTCCTATTTGGATAGAGTACAGGCTACTGGAGGAAGAAAATTACACCATTTACCCTTTACAGATGCCAACTCTTCCCTTATCCCAAATTCAATCATGTCCAACCTAGCATTGTTGAAATTATTATTATTTTAGGATCATTTAGTAATGTTCCAATAATAATATCAAAGACAATATTTCTTATATGAATTACATCAAGAAAATGTCCGACATTAAAATAATTACAATATAGTAACTCAAAAAAATTGATCTCTTATTTCAACCTAATTTCTTAAGGTTTTTTTAAAATAGTTTACCAAAAATACTATCACTGTCTTTTACTTTATCAAACAGTTGATCACCCGTTATTAGAGATGGTGTTGTACCTTGTTCGATATTCCCATTGAATGTTGTCATCCAAGATCGGTATTTTTGTCATCGAGGTAAAAAAAATTGATTTCCTAAAAATACTGCCTTAAAGGAATGTTTGAACTGAATTGCATTTGTTAATTTCACAAATGGTACGCCCCAATATTTCATTAATTCTATAGCCTGATAAATTTTCATAAGCGATGAATTCAATTATCATATCATACAATATGACCCTAAATTTAAATTATTCACTTCAATGACCAACATACATTATAAAACATATATCCCACATCAATTTAGATCTTTGATATATAGATTTAAATAGACATCAATATCATTACCAAGTTTCTTTGGTCTAAATAGAAGCAGAGAAAACATAATGTATTGGTAATTCATGAATAACCCTAGAGAAAAGTTATAATGTAACAACATGATGTGCTATGTAGTGTGAGTAATACTCTTTACACCAAAATTATTTGTTACATATATAGATAACGTAAGATGAAATTTTCTTAACTCATTTCTAAATTAAGGATACACACAATCGATTTTCATTCAGTATGGAGATTCAACTCGATGATATAGTTTTCCATTTTTACTTATTGAGTCCGCTTGACATGTAAATTATCTCACGGTATTGTAACATCCATATTGTCTTATAAACCTTGGAATGGTAGGAATGTACCATACATATTTCAATGTACCCAATTCAATTTTCTTGTATCAATTTGTGCCACACTTAGGTCATTTAATGGGTGATTCATGATCCTTTACAAAAAAATATACATCCATTTAGACAAGCATTAATCATTTTAGAGATCATTCTCATTGAATGTCATATTCGTTCATCGTCATATTTTCAACATGGAAGTTAATTTTCTACTGGTATTACATCATTTAGGAGACCAAGGAGTTTTATAAAACTGGGGTCACTCAATTCACTACCATCTTTCTAATTATATAACTTCAAAATAGCTGACAATGCTGTGTATTTAAAAAAACTGATATAATAAGGTTTCATAAAGTAGATATTTATATTATCAAACAACTTTGGAAAATAATAAAGGTCATCTTCAATTTTCAATTTCATTTCTTCCATGTGATCTTCATCCTCATTTACACTGGTATTTATATCAAATGAACCATAAAGTATAGTATTATCCCAATCAGTGTGAACGTTCTGTTTTCCACATTTTTAGTCTGATATTTATAAATATGATATATTCTATGATAAATAAAATTTTCTTACAACTCTTATGAACTAATTTGTCATTAATAACAACAACATAAACACATACAAAGAATTTGGGAAGGGTTTTATGCATTATCTATTGAAAACGTGATGAACACTTTCACTACACGTTAAAAATATCTTGTGAAATGATTAGTGTACATCTATTTTAGATTCATATCCATATTATTGGGTTCATAAACTATTTTTTAAAAATAAATAAATAAATTCACATAATATATTCATTATAAAAATTGAATGTTATAGATAATCACAATAAGGGAAACCCAACATTTGATTGTTTCAAAGAATTTCAGTATACATTGAAGAACATTGGTAATTGAATTTAAAAAATACTAATTACTTCACTATGGTTGGTTTTATCCTATGAATTAATTCAAATGTGAAATTTATAGACAACAGTCATCTTCTACAGCCCATCTCTTAAATATTACTCATCGCATTCTGTTGTTTGACACACATCCTCCATCTCTTATGGACATGCTCCATTATTGCTTGAAATACTCTAAATTTTAGTCATCCATGGGATAGTTAATGATAATATTAGCACAAACAAGATAATATGGATGGGGGATGAGTCTCAAACAAAAAAATGAAATAATTATTTGGGGGATAAAACTGATGAGGATGTCAGCTATACTGAATTGTGTTCTCTAAAATGGTTGTTGCATCCCATTTGTGATAATTAAACCATTGGCACTAGTTATGAACATGTGTCTTATTGAATGTTATATTTGGGGGGGCGTAAACATTATTTATTATGATTAAAGGTGTATCAGCGGTGACATGTTATGATATATGAATATTTGGGGCCTCTATAAATTCTATATTTATAGGATAAATACCACTTTTAATACTTTCAATCCTCTGACTAAGACTACGCCTACGTCTATTAAAATGAGTCATCAAGTCTTTCATAAATCCCCTAAACAAATGAAAATATAATACCGAAAATTAAGGAGTAATAAGATACCCAAATATGACAGACAAGAATAATAAACTATCATTCAATCTACTATAAGATATAAAAATGTATTGATAAAACATTTTAATAAATTAAGAGTTATTTCATATACATGGATGGTAATCAGATTCCTAGGTGTGGAACCAATGCATGTAGACCTAAAATGATAAATACATAAAAATAATTATTAATAATTACTTCAAAATAAATAATAGTAATTATGGAAGATATATAGGTTTTAAGTTAAATGGGAGATGACCCTCTCTTACAAAAATATTTTCAAAGTAAGACGAATCTTCATAAGTAAAATTTGATAATGAATCTCAACCATCGAATGAACTCTATTGAAATATATTTGTATAATATATTTTGATACTATATTTTTAAAATATATTTTTATAATATACTTGAGTATTATATATTAGTAAAATATATATTTCTCTATTGTATAATATACATATATTTATTTATTTGTATTTTTATTATATATATCATTATTTGTATAATATATATTTTTAATTTAAATATTTGTATAATATAACCTATATTTTTGTTTGTATGATATATATATTTGTTTAAAATAATTGTATAATATACAAATATATAATATTTAAAATATTTTTATTCACATATAAATATAATGTATATAAATATATAACCAATTTGTATTTTTAAATTGTATACATATAAATTTGTGTAATATATTTGTATAACATATTTGTACAATATATATTTTTATAATATAATTATATAATATATTTTTATAAAATATTTTCATAATATATTTGTATGATATATTTGTATAATATATATTTTTATAGTATAATATATATTTTTATTTGTATAATATCTATATTTACATAATGTATTTTTATACTTTATATCTATATATATATATTATACATATATTTTTATTTTTTAAATAAAAATTTGTGTGTGTATATATATGTATAATATATAAATATATTTTATATAATCTTAATATATATGTGTATTATATATATATTTATTTATTTTTTCAAATTTATACATATAAATATTTAACATATTAAACATATTTATATATATAATGTGTTAAATCCATTTAATAAAAAATTATAAGTAAATATATATATAAACACACAAATATATATTACATATATATATATACACACACACATATATATTGACATACATAAATGTAAATGTATTAATAAACATGTATGTGGGTCTCTGTGTGTATGTAAATATAATTATATTATAAATTTACCATTATATATATATCGTTATATTAATATGTGTCAGGTGAGGTGGGAATTCACCTAGATTTCATTCCATAGACCCTTTGATCAAGTCTATCTGTAAGAGAATTTCTTGTTTGTTTTTTATGTGTGTAGATGGGTGGTGGTCGTCACCAATACTGTTAGAAGCAAGCACTTGAGGGAAGCGGTGGTCATGTGTATAAGGAGGTAACAATTTAGATGAGAATTTTTCTATTTTAAAATTATAATAAAATTTAAGGGGTCGGTGATCCCGGGATGTTGAAGTCTATGGTGTTAAGGTGGATGGGCTGCATGGAATCTGAAAGCGGTGATGGTGGTTGATTGTAAGTAATGATTTTCCAATCTCATTTCAACCAAAAATACCCAATAAACACTGCTAACCACGTGGATATGATGACAGTAAAGAAATAATGATTATAAATAAGCAAATAGATCTCTATAAGAAATCAATGAACGAGTAAGGAGGATGACCAGAAAATAAAATACCTAGGATTGATGCTTTGAATCATCCAAGAGAAAGTAGAGATATCAAAAACATAGAAAACAGTTGAGCCTATGATTCATTCTACAGTCGAATCGTTCGAACCTTATATTTGAGCAATCAAATTATTCGAGCCTTGGTTCAAACCTTGATTCGATCTTTGATTCATTTGGGAGGAGCGCCGATATAGGGTGGCTTACACAAAAAGCATTGGATATCACAACATGTTTCGCAACTGATTAGGGTTATTTAAATAGATCGGGAAACTATTATCATCACTTCCAATGAATCGTTGATAAAGATCGCTTTTATAAGAGATAAATTAATTAGCATTGATAAAAGGCTTCTTTATCAGTGATTTTTTACTTAAGCGGTGAAAAAGAATTTATAATTATAATTATAAATAAACTAAATAAATATATTTATAAAATTATATGTAAATAATAAATAAATATAAATATAAATATAGTAAATATATAATTTATTTAAATATATTTATTACAATTTTATAATTATTTAAATATATAATTATTTATTAATAATTATATTAATTTTTCATAAATAATATTTATATCATTATATATATTTGTATAATTATATGTATATAATAAATGTATATAAATATAAATAAATTAAATATATTCATTATTTAAAAAAATTATTATAAGATTATATTTATTTAAATATTTAGAATTTTATATTTATAATTATATAAATAAATTTATAAATAATAATATTTATTTATTTATAATTACAAATATATAAATGTATAAATATAGTAAATATATATTTTTAAATATTTTTATCAATAATAATTTTTTAAAATTTATACTAATTATTAGTGGATATTTAATCTTAAGTGAATTTAAATTAAAAATGACTGAAATTAAATAATTAAAAATGAGTACAAAATAACAATATTGAAAAAATGAATAAGTTTTATTAATTAAATATAAATTATGAAAAAAATATGGATATATATTGAAATAAATATAAATAAATATTGAAAATATTAAAAGATAGTAAATAAATAAATATAAAATAAATAATAGAAATTGATTAAATTACCAAAAAATAAAAAAATAAAAAATAAAAAATATAAAAAATGTATTAGTAATTAACTATAATAATATTTTAAAAACATAAATGAAACATAAATTTATTAAATAAATAATATATTTAATATATCATGTTATAATGAGATTATAAAATGAATACAAAATTTTGAATAAATTACATAAATATTAGATCTATGTATTTCTATATGAGATTTCATTAATTACATAAAAATTTGTATGTGTGTAGCATATAAAATGCATTAATTACATATATTTGAAATCAATATAACAGACATTTGAACTATGTTAAATTAAAATGTCAAATGACATTCAATTGTGTCCATTATTTGATGCAATTAGTGAGTTTTTTAATTCATATAAATTTTTAATTATATACCATTATTCTCTAATTAAATATAATACTATTTAATTTAAATAATAAATATTTTGTATTATATAAATCATATATATATATATATAATATATAAAGTTTATTAACATCATCTTTAATTATTTAATTAATAAAATGTTTCATATTTTTTTTCAATATACTGATTTTTTATTTTTATTTGTTTAATATTAATTTCACATATATCATGTATATTTAATATATACTATATATTAGAATTTATAATTTATATATAGTATAATAAATTTATTCATTTCTATCAATAAATAATTAATTAATAAAAATTTTAATTTTTTTTAACAAACTCATTTGAATATTTTATTTATTTATAGAACTTTATGAGTGCTAAAAAGAGTTGATAAAGGATTCATTTATGGGTGCTAAAAATTTATGATAAAGGGTACCCTTTATCAGCACAAAAAATAAAGCGTTGATAATGGGTATCCTTTATCTGCTCTAAAAATAAATCACTGATAAAGGATACCCTTTATTAGTGCTAAAAAAAGCGCTAAAAAGGAACCATTTATCAGCACTGAAAAATCATTGATAAAAGGTACCATTTTGAAACATTGATAAAGGTTACCTTTATCTATGCTTTTTTTATAGCGTTTATAAAGGCCAATGTTATTTAAAGCCTATTTTGGAGTAGTGCACCTTAGGATCTTCTAATTTAGTCTTCATCCACATAAAATGAGTTGGTCCTTGGTTTGCTACACCATATTCAAGATTTTTAGTACTCTAGATCAAAAAAGTCTATTAATTTGTGTTCCATACCACACACCTCTCTCCAATAAATAAAAATCCATCATATGTTCATCTTCAATCATCCACATATCCAGTCCAGTCATCATTTTCATATCCAAAGAGAGTTAGAATTTTTTTTCTATATTATTTTAAACAATTATTCACCATAATTTTTATGTATTTAGGTATCCTCCTTGAAGCCAAATTATATGTTTTTTTAGTGATATTTAAATCCTAACACAAACTGTAACACCATAGATTATATCTTATCATGAAGAAGTTAAATAGAGAAAACTCCCAATAATTCTTGTGAACTCTCTTAACCAACTTTATTTCCATCTTAATCATTGGATAGCTTGTTTCCCATGTAAGTTGGGGTGGAAATTTGTTTTCAATTATCCATTCAAAACATCATAAAAAAATATTGGGCACACATCTCTTGATAAAGTAAAATGTGGTCCTTTATTTGAGAAATTTTATACGACTAAAAAATACTTCATCTTTCCACACATGGATATATAAAACATCATCATAATCTATAAATAAAAATCCACCCAAACACATTATTTACTTCTAATATAGATAATATCATCTACATAGAAAATAAAAAATAAATACACATCACTATATATTTTAACATAGAGGTTGGTATCCACTCTACTCACCATTTTAGTGAATTCAATAAATTGACTAACCTGGAATATGATAATCCTGGGAATTTATTTAACCCATGTAGAGTCCTATTTAACTTATAAACATATCCTTCATCTTCTCAATGTAATAATTCAGTGGGTTTCATAATGTAAACTTCCTCTTCTATCTAACCATTGAAGCAGGATGACTTGTAATCCATTTGTAAAATCAGGTATCTTAATTTTGTAGTGATAATAAGAATGATAATAATGGTTTTAAGCCTTGAAACTCGGGAAAATATTTTATAAAAATCATTTCTTTAAAACATTTAATAATATTTTCACATGAGTCTTTTTTTGTCTCATCGCCTCTTGTTTTTCATTTTTCCTGTTATGGAATGCCAAATTTGTTTTGATAACATTATTTTTCATTAGACTGGGAACCAACTCATATGTATCATTATTTTTTATATTATTTAACTCCCCATTTGTATCATTGATCCACTCTTTATGTTTATAATAATGTTTAACATATCTTGGCTCAATCTAGGAAAAAATGAGGTATTTGCTGTTTTCCTCAATTTTCTCCTAGTTTGAAGCGGGTTTATTTAATATCTATTAATATTCAAGACCCATTCCTAATTTCTCATCATTTTCAGAGTTGAAAATGGGGTTTCTTCACCATTGGAAATTGTTGACAAGTTATCTCCAACCTATAATTCTTTTAAATTCCCATCATTTTCAAAAACTCTACCCTGAATCATTATATTCACTTTTTGAACTTGGTTATTAATTTTCAACCTCATTATTTTAATGTTCCTATATTTCCACATCAATATTATAAAAAACATTACATATTAACTTATTATATTTTTAATATCCTCTTATATTTGTATTATAACTAAGAAAGATACCTTCAACCCCTCTTTGTTTCAATTTCCATAAATATTTACCTTTCATCATGATAATATATGGGATACAAAGTACCCTAAATTATTTCAATCTCAAGTTATTTTAGTAATACATATCATATTGAATCGTATAAGATTTTTTCTAGAATAAGTAATATTTTTTAATATGAACCACTATATTAATTTCTTGCCTCTAGAAAAATCGACAAGTATCATGCTATTCCAACATTGTTTGGTCTATTTTTGGGAATTTCATGTTCTTCATTTTAGAAAAATCATTTTATGGTTTATATGTTGTAAAACATTTGTGATTAATATTGTTCTTTCTATTTAATTCTTTAAATTCTATACTTTTTTACTCAACATTATTGTTCTCTTGTAGCATCTTCATGGAGAAACCACAATACTTTTCTATACTTATTTTAAAAATATTAACTCTCGTCAAGTAATATGACTAATAATTCCTCAACATAACACATAAATTATTATTGAAGGAAAAAATAAAATAAATAACCCTATTTTTTTATTATCTCCTCTTAGGACCATAATGATCTAAATGAATAATCTATAATGGGTGAGATTTTTAAATATCAAATTTCTTAGTTAAGGAATTAAAAATATTCACCCTTTAGAATTTTGAAAAAATCCAATTTAATTATCTCTTTATCATAATAAAATCATGAACATTATTTACATGGTTAGTCATAATCATATTCCTTTGGCCAATGTGTTTAAGTCTTTGATTCCAAATTTTATTTTCTTTCATCAAGCTCAATTAGAATAAATTTTCAGTATCACCAACCTAAAATAAGTTATTAAATGATCATTTTTATCTCCCAGATACACATTTATCTATCATAATCCTCAAAAAAAATCATCCTTATGAAACCCAACTTTTTTCCACTATTGAAAAGTTAATAAACACTTTGTAAGGTGTGTTTTAGTCCATCCACGAATAAAGTGTTATTCGATTTCAATTTATCTTCTCTAATCATCACAACTTATCTCTTATTGAGTGGCCCATTATTGCTAAAGTTCCCTGATATTTCCATATACTTCTCAATAATGTTCATGTTATTTATATCTCCATTAATATTTTAAGACAACCCACTATCTAGGATCTGTGGGTATTTCTTTTCAGATGCATTTAATACCACTTAAATAATTAATACCTTATATTTTCTTTTCTATTTAATATTCTTAGACTTATGAGTATTATGATCCATACTCAGTTGGGATAGTATAATAGTGATATAATATTCAGTGAAATTACCTTTTTGGTAACATCTTTCACAAGCCTCTTCCAATGATTGAAAATATTTTTCAACATTCGGTCAATAATTTTATAATTTCTTATAAACATTTATTCTTTAAGTGGGTTGAATCCCCTTCAAAATATGTCTCTTGTATCCTATAGTCTTATAAAAATATTTATAATTGAACCAATAACTCATTTACATTTAACCAAATCATTCATAATACAAGTATTATCCATAAAATGAGTACTTATCTTTGAAAAATGATTATTGTAAAGAAGAAAAACCATACCATTATTCCACATTTTTTATATCAATATTAGATTATTTCTCCAAAAACATTTATGATATTCTCATAGTAAATTATTTTTTACTCTATTAATCGTTCATAATATGTTTAAATATCTATTTAAAGAAAATTTATCTTACAAGGTAGTGTTCCTAGAATTCCAAATTTCAAGGATGTTTTTTCTTTACCAAAAAACTGAAATTATCTACATGTTTCTTTGCATAAGCTATATAAATATTGTTTTTATTTATAAATTATCCAACCATTTTAATAGAATTTTTACTTTTTATTTTAATAATTTTATTTTCCTTTCTAATTCCAACAATTTATATTGACCCATATAATGATTTGTTGCATTTTCATTATCCTTTTCTTACATTAAAATATTCAACCACTTCAATTCAATGAGTTACTTCACTAATTTATCATTTTCATTCATAAACATTGACTCATTTATAGTAGTAAAGGTATCATTATTATTTTCTGATTATTCATATCTCTTTATATTCTTGTTCTCCTTCTATATATTTAAATTCTTTTTTTATTCTAATTTTTTCATGAACGCTATTTAAGTTTATTCTTAGCTTCCATAATTTATTCCCTCATCACTAGTGATTTATTCCTTATTAACTTTTTAAATTAATCACTTTTCACTAACTTCAATAGAAGTATCAACTTTTTATCCATCATCATTATTATCATTATCTTCATAATTATAAAAATAATTTATCTTTTTCATTTTAGATAAAATATTAACCTTCACTTTTTAATAAAAAATTAATTTTTTAAATTTTTAAGCATCCTTATTTAAGGAACTTCTTAGATTCTCATAATCATAATCATAATATTTTTCTTCTCTTAATCTAAGAAATTTGTTTTCAAAATGTATAATATTTCTTTCATACTTTAGCCATATATTTCCCAGATACTATCTTTTTCCACTTCTCGGAATTCTAGAAATGAATGAGGTATGATTTTAAAATTTTATTTAAATATTTTTAGTCTTGTTGTGATTTTTTTTCAGTATAAGATTAAATTTCTAGAAGAGATAGACTTACAAAACATGACATAAAAGTAAGATTGAAGTGGTTGATGGAATTCCAATCAATAACAAGAGTCAGCGAAAAGATCTTGAAGTACAACAGTTAGAGGAAGTAGTATATATTTTGTAATATTAGCTATTGTGACTCATAAGAGTGATATTTATTTCTCAATAGGAATATAAGATTCCTCATATTGATATGTACGAGTACCCTGGTGTTTGTTCGCAGATTTGTGTATTTCTCACCAGAATGTTATGGATTATTTAATGAACTATAAATGATTTTGGAGATTTCCGAGATCTAGGGACTATACTACACATATATTATATAGATTTATAATTGATGAAACCCAAATATAGATATTAAGATCATTTATAAATAGATGTAGTGGGTTGACACACATTGTACATGAATTAGTCTCATTTAGGGTTTTGTTAGACTTTTATTTAGAGTTACTATTTCATTTGTAATATATTGTTCCTCGTATATTGAAGTTTTATGTTCTTAGGGAGTAAGACTATGTTCGATCCATGGAAAATCCCTATCATTGTTAAGTTATTTACTTTCCATTTTTGGAAATTATTTTAGTAATAAGTTATTATAACATGATGTCTTGAGGACGATGCAAGGAAATGGAAAATGGATTTTCAGTTCTAGATAAAATTTTATATGTAATCGTGAGTTTATGACCTTCCAAAATACATGATACACATATCAAAAACCGTGTATCAATTTTTGAGGTTATAAAGGTTGGGTTATTATGGATCTTGGTAAGAAATGAAACAAGTTTTATTAGTGATTGGTATTCTGGTTTGGGAAAATAAGTCTGCTACTTATGAAATTCATTAGCTTATTCTCCTTTATGACTTATAATTACAACGTGGATTTATATTATAGAAGGATGTTGTTTGAATTGTTCAAGGTATAGTTATAAAAGTTTAATGTAACAGATTTTGGATGATAGAGGATGCAAGTTGAAGATCACTTCTTCCTGAGAGATCGATATGCTCTATATTAAAGTATTAATCTAGATATAATTTCAATGTCAAAAGCATAAAGTACTTTCTAAAAGGTGTTGGGTTTTATCCTTGTATAACCTAGTAGATCATTTATGGACACTGATAGGGGTGGGTCAAATTTCCTTACTTTAACAAAGATTCACTTTAATTACTAGTTGTCTCATCTAATACTCAAACATTTATCCTGATAATGAAATTTGGGTCTTATAAATGTGAACTATACCCTTATTATGATCTATAATGTAGAATTAATAATAAATGTAACACATGTGTATAGAAAAACCCACTCCTTTCTAAGTTTTACATTTTTTTGAGACGTCAAAATTTATTATCACTATAATTTGTTATTATTACAATCACGGCTCATGACACAAACAATGGTTGGGAAGGTATAATCCAATTATCATTATTCAATATATAACACTAGTTAATAGTTATTTATTCTATATTCCCCAATCATAAACTTTTTTTGTTTCATGGAATTATTTATACTAGAACCAATAGTCTTCAAGAGTCCTTTATATTTATGAAAATATTCTCTCCTTTTTTCCCCAGACATCATTGTATCACCTACAATAAGATATCATTCTTCAATGAAAATTTCTTCAACCAGTAAGGTATAATAAATAACTCCACTGAAATTTATTACTTTTTTACTTCACTCGATCACACTATGATATTCAATCATAGTATATTGTCATTCATGAATGTTCTCGATGAAATGATGAATAGTAATAGTAGTACCATATCCTTCTCTTATCATTAAACATCTCAAGTATTAATGTATTAAAGGATCCAAATTATTTATCTTTGATGTATAAGGATACCCTAGATATAGATTTTCTATCTAATACACAAGATGTTATTATTGGTAGAAACAATATTCAATTCTAACTTAATTATTATATTTTTCTTTAATCTTATTCATATTTTAGTTTTTATATTATAATATCATAAATATTTTACTCCATAATATAATTATGTAAACACTAGGATTTTGAGTAGTAGTTATCTCAACATTCAATAACTAGAGGATATTTATAGTTTTCTATTCTCATTAAAATATCATTTAAACTCTTTATAAACATTCTATTTTAAGCCTCTTTTAATCTCAAGAAATTTACACTTTCAATGTGATCTAAAGTATCATAGAATATTCTCAAAAATATATATGGATTTAAGATCATTTTAATTTAATAAATTTGTGCATGTATTCATGAATTTTTTCCATGGGTCATTCCTATTTGTGGAATAGAACACTACTTAGCCTGAATCAGAATTCACCTGAGTGTTTGTGATGTTAATTCCAAGAAGAATAGAACACAAGCATTTTCTGAATTATTCATATTTTTAATATAATATTTTAATTATGATCTCTTTGAATTTATGATAATGTTCATTCTGATTTTTTTCACCATGTTCTATTTTAATCCTATATATTTAGTATTGTTCCTACAAAATCTACACTACAAAGTCTCCCAACATAGATTTCACTATTTTTATAGGGGAAAATAAATTACATGATTCTTAGTTAGGTTCATTTGTACTTTATTATGATTGTATCCAATGATGGTACCCTATAAGAATATTTTAGACTATAAATTTCCTTGTTTCCTATTATTTATTCAATATAGGGTTTATATACCCCATAATGATCTCACCTTATTAGCTTTTCAGAAAGGATTATACCATATAAAGTTTTGTTGTACCCAACAAAGGTACAATGTTGTATCTTTCAAATATCAAATTTACACAAAAAATTATATCATAGGGTTCATTAATTTTCTAAATATTTTTTTCTAATCAACGCAATCCTAAATAAGTTTATGTTTTATTTTATATGAATTGTTTCAGGTTCATTCTGTTCCCATTTTTCACATTAAATACAACATTTATAGACTTCAACCACATGTAATTGAACTTTTTCAATTCACATAGAGGGATTATTAAAAAACTAAAATCATTATACAAAGGTTCTCCTTATACTAAAAAATTATTTTTTAAGTGCATTTCTTCTTAAATGGATCTTATTCACTTAATTTAGTTCCTTCTTTTATAAACAAGAAATTCTTCTAGTTCATCACTATTACTTCTACTTCAAACATCCTATTAACTATTATAGACAATACTCTCATAATGAGCACATATCTTAAACATGAAGATAAATAAAAACAATACTCACATATAGAGGTTATCCTTATACTAAAAAAGTAGTGTTTATGTTATGTGCTTTATGAACATATTTTCTTCACTTCATCAGCATCCTTATTCTAAGATTAATAAATTCTTCAATTTCTCTCCCGGATTGATTTCCTTAAAATTATTCTCAAATTTTATATACAATACTCTCATCACCGACACTTTTATTAAACATAAAATTAAACATAAAAAATCAATAAAATGGCAGCTTCTACGTGAATCAATCTATCAGATGTATTTAAGTAGTTAACATCACAAACTCCTTTTCCATTTATGATATAATAACCTTAAATTTTACTTACATAATTCTCCAACATATATCGAATTTATTCGTATAAATAAAAAATACATCCTTGTTGAAAAAAGTCAATCCACATATGGTATCTTCAATATCCCCCTTTGGAATTGTTTTAAATATCATCAATCCTCTAGGTAAATATGTATTCTTCAATAAAAAAATTTCTTTTCAACCTTATTGATAATAAATGTAAAGGTAAATATTTTCCCCACCAAATAGACTGATTTTTTTTTCAATAGTTCCACATTATGGTTGAGAGATAAAAAATGCCAATAGGATCCGAAAAACAACAGGATGCCAGTTTCAAAAAAGAAATTTCAAAAAACGTACAAATTAGATACATAGAACCTGTGGGGATCACAAACCTTGATCACACATGTTAGGCTCAGTCATATCACCAACCTCTACCATCATGAGATCACCAACAATGTCCCCATTGTTTACCTGACACCACTATAGAAAATAACTGGAGAATGTATTCTAAGAATCATAGTCTGGGAAAAGCTTCGACCCACCATCCTCTAAGACACCTTCACTCTTATCATCATCAAAACACCATAGATTTATCCAAGACCCAACATCATATAATAAAAACCCAATCCACCAAATCTGAAAAAATATGAATCAATCCATGGTTGTTCCCAATGGCCACTTGCCGCGACAGTGAATCTTCATCAAAAAAAATATTCTGCCATCATTACACACCACTGAACGAAAGTCTCTCATCCTGGAACCCCATTATCCACTCTAATAACACATCCTAAACCTTATTTGTAAACCACCAAACCAGAAAAGACTAGGGAGGATAGATGGAACACAAATCCATAGTAGAGTTGAATAAAATTAAAGACTCCACAGAGAGTCATGGACTTCTCCAAGAATGATATTAGAAACAAATTGACAAAATCCAAACAACAATCTGCAATAGATACCATCTGATCAAAACCACGACAACCAAAAAATAAAAAAAAAATTGGAGAACAATACAAGAAAGAACCTTTAAATAGATGAATAAAAAGGAAGCAACCATATGATATGAAGAATCCAACTCTAAATGAGAACAAGAGCTAAGACTGCTACCATCCCTCCTCAAATATCATCCCAAGATAAACAAAATCCACATAATTCCTCAAACAAATCGTTTCAAACATGATGGGTTGAAAATAAAAGTTAGTGGAGAGGAAGAACAATATATCCCACCACTAATGGAAACCCAAAACATCTATAACCCAAGAACAAATACCCAAAATGGAGGTCTCTTGCATCGATTTAGGCAGAAAGAGGGGTGGTGATAGACGTCTAATATCGCCCCAGTAAACAAATCCAACCAAGATGGGAGGAGAAAACAAGACTAAGAGGAGGGATCGAGCCTAAGATAAGCAAGGTGCATCATCACTTACAAATAAAACAAAAAAAAAACCTTGGATGAAGGGGAATGGAGGAATAGGGAGCTTTAGGAGTGTCGGGCGAATGTGGAGACATCTCCCTATATCTCCACCTTATTAATACAAATATTTTTAGGGATAACATTATTGTTTTAACATCACATTTATTAAAAAAAATTATTATATCTCCTTTATTTAATATTACAACATGGTCAACTTTATTTATAGAACGGTGAAACAAGACACAACTTACACAAAATAATTTAGTTATTCTACTCTAAGTCTATGTGGGCTATTTTGAGGTATAAAATAAGAGTAAACAAACTAGGTGTTCAGGGTTTCCCATAAACATCCATTTATGTGATAGAAATATCAATTTTATCATTGTTAGGGTTTCTTAATTATATTTATCAAAAAAATATATCCTACAGACACATAAAAAAAACATTATAAGGTTCAAGTACAAGTCATACTACTCACCCTTTGTCATATCATTTCATCAACAAACACTCCACCTTTATAAATGTATTTTGAATATTAAAAATAATGGAATTTATTTTGATCATCTTACCAAAACTGTTAGTTTTAATAAGCTATCCAAAAAATTTAGATTTTAGGAAATAATGCACCTCTTAGTAGATTAACTATTATTTTATCTTATCATTAGTGAGGTATACTCTTTTCTTCTCTCAGATTTACATTCCCCAATATAAAATCATGATGAATAAATATTTCTTTATTTTATTGTAAATACAGTATCTACCAGCTCTACATTAAAAATGATAATAAATTAACTTTTTGTAATTATAAATTAAAATATAGTAAATGGAATAAGGAGGGATGTTTCATGTTCCCAATTGGTATTAGTAAGGTTGAGAGTTATCTCACAACCAATATATTTTATTCTTCTTATTTTTTCATTGGTAGAGATTATCATGCTAAATTTCCTTTTGCTTTTCATTTTCTGATATTACTTGGGAAGCATGGACTTCCTCCTTTTTTGTGATTTACTCTTTAGAGGAATATACTTGTTTGCTTTTACTAATAAAAAACATTAAAACAATGGTATTTTTCTTTTTGCAGGAATTTTTCCAATATTTCATATTGACTTGTCATTATAGTCATCCAATTTATTTCATTGTGAATACATTTCTTCAACATTCCATATAAATTTTTAAGAACTCTAGGGACCTAATTATTATAAAACATCTTGCAAAATTTTATTTTTCCTTCATATAACTAATTGTTTTCATTCAATACTTGCTTGACCTATATAAATTATCTTATCTATTATCATCTAGTCTGAAAAAATATTTACGTACTCTTTCATAATATATTAGTCTTTAATGGGGTTTTAACATGGTTGTTTTTGAATTATTTATGTTATCATTTTTAGGAAACTTCTCCAACTCTTCATCAAGTGTGTCTTTAATTAATATAATATTTTCGTTTCCTTATTTTATTTAATTCTCTCTTTGTTCTAGCTTTCCATATTTTTTCATGATGTTCATGGTCATTTTACAATGGTCCATGTTTTGAAATTTCCATTAAAAATAGATGTATATATTCCTTATATATTTGAAAGTCTTATCAGGTTCCTTTACTGAATTAATTGGAGTGGTTGACTCATCTTTATTCTTTTAACAACTCCTAAAGGATGACTTACATTGAAAATTATTTTGTATCTTCTAATATTATGGTATCCTATTCTTATTATTATAATATTTTTTCTAGATGGTACATACTAGTTATATCTTTAATCATTACCACTTGTGTTATAACAGTCATAAATTTTCTCTAAGAATTCTAAACCGTTCATTATGGATAGATTCAACCATTTCTGTTAGTACTGCTTTTGAAAAATATATCTTTTTCTTTCATCATCTTATATACACCTTAAATATGGCATCCTACTATTTTATACATTATAATATTATGCCAGAATTATATGTAATTATTCTCAATCCACCACCATCTCTAGTAGTAACCAATAAACATTAATTTTTTATTTAGAACCAATCTATGCATGAAATATCTACTTATAAACTATTATTTTTTTAGATGGTTACCCAACCCTTTTTGTATATTATTTAGAGGGGAAATTCTTATATGATATGAAAAATAAAACCATGTATTTATTAGTGTCTTTTATAGAATTTTTATCAACTCATTTTTTTCTAGTTTTTATTTTAGAAACTCTTTTTCACATTATATGGTATTAAGAAAACCAAAATTACTAAAACAATGTGTTAACTTCTTTAGTATATTGTTGTAAACTGAGAAAAAATAGCTTCAAGATCTTATTACCACTAATATGAGTCACTATTCAGACTTTATTCTCATCTGATGTTTGTGTGGTATCCTTTTTTCTTTCAGGTATATTGGAATTTTTAGCTTGTGTTGGTTCCAAATTCCTCAATTTTACCTCAATATCAATACAATTCATATTTATTGAGTTATTCTCACCCTAAAGAGATCTTGATATTTCTTGTTATAGATTCTTAAATATTCTAATTTGATCTTCATGTGTATTTATTAATTATTTTAAAGAGTTATCATGTTATTTCACCCTTTTTCCTTTAACATCTAGTTGATTATTTTTATCATTTGTACAAGTTTTATATAGTTTTACCAAATTATGGATCAATTATCCTTGAAAATTTTAAATTTCACCTTTATAATAGATTTTTCTTTCTAATGTTTCATCAGTCATGTTAATATTTTCATTATAAAGTTTTCGTAATCATTATTTTTCTTCCATGATGTTTGTAAGATCATCTAACTTTATGAATTTCATTCTTAGTAGATCTTCCATTTATTTAACTTCTTCTTCCATTTGTGCATTTTCCTAAATAATATCCTCAATAAAAACATGTATATATATAATGGTATCCTTTTTATATACCTTCAAATTTAAGTGTATATGTATTAAACTATTGGTATAGAATCATCCTCCTCAAAATCTTTACATCGTGAACATTATTCTTTAAAAGGATTACTTATAATAGATTTAGTAGATGGGTAGTTTTAACCCTGATCAACTCTATGTGGTGAAAATGATTCATTTAATTATTATAAATCCTTCTCAATTTATTTACCTCACCATTGTCTTATTTCTCATGGTTTTTTCTAAAACCGCTAATTCAGCTTCAACGAGATAGAGTCTGAGTTCTTCATCTAAGAAGATTACAAGTATTATTCAAATATTTGCTCCATGTGAGTTGTATAGAAACAACTAGGGAAATATTTAGATCCTATCATAGGAAAACTAGGACCTAATACTACATATAGAGACCATTGGATCATGCAGGGACATTGAGAGTGGGGTGAATCAATGTACCCAACTTTTACCATGTGTTAATTTCATTCATGTATTTATCCTCTTATTCTTGAACCTTTTCCCTAATTAAGACATGTGGATTTTACAAAAGTGAATTATACCCTCATGTTGGCAAGTATTGTAAAATTAAAAAGAATAAAAACAAGAAAGGTTTTTACATGGTTTAGAAAATATTACTCATTTCTATGTTTGACTCTTTTTTGGAGTATGGATTTTATTATCATAATAATTTATAGTGATTACCAGTGTAGTTCATGTCACATAACATGGTTAGGAAGGTATCATTTTTGTTCCCTTGGGGTAGGTATCACTCACGTCCCTTTTTTAACTATATTACACATGTGAATTGTTCTATATATTACATATAAGACTCCTCATATCCCACTTGTAGAATTTCATTGTTTATATTAGAACAACCAATATTCATGTGTCTTTCTCGAACACCATGAAAAATATATCTCCTTTATTATTTGTATTTAACTGCATCACCTAGAATAATATATTCTTCTTCAATATTTAGGTCTTCAATTACTAAGGGATGATCAAAAACTCCAAATGAAAGTTGGTCATATCCCATCACTCGATCACACTATGATATTCACACATAGTGTATCATCATTATTTGAATAGTCTCAACACAGTGATAATAGAAACAATATCATCATATCATTCCCTTCTCAAAAACCCACTCAAATACTATGGTATTGGAGCCTCTTTATCCTCGTTCCACAATGCACAGATATCCTATGGATTTATTCACCTTTACCATTGATACACAGGATTATCTTCTTGGTAGTAGTAATATTATGTTCCCTCTAAATTATCATCTTCATCATCATCTTTTCTTTATATTCACATGTCATGAATATTTTTTTTCAAAATGGATGTATGGAAACTACATTGTTTGTAGTGAAAGCAATATTGATATTCAAAACTCAAGGATATTTCTTTTTTTGAATTCTCAATGAAATATAATTTAAATTCATATCCAATTCTCTTTTTAAATTATCCTTTGTACATGGTATGCTACCATTCTCTATGAGATATAAAGTATTGCATAATTTTCTTTCCAAAATTCATATTTCGAAATTATTTTTAATTAATTCATGTGTGCATATATCCATGCATAATTATCATCTATCATTGATATTTGCAGCATGAAACACATCTTAGCTTGAATCACAATTCACTTGAGTTATTATGATGTTAATTCCATAAAGAATATATCAAAATAATCAACTTAAGTAATCAACTTTTTATTAAAATATTTCAATTATCATTTCATTGAATTTCTCATAATATTAATTTTAATTTTCTCCCACTTATTCTAATATATAAATATTCTATTTTTATTCTATAAATTTTATATGGTTATTAAAATGTTTACCCTATTACGTCTCTTGGATTAGATTTCACTTTTTTCCTAGGGAATAATGGATTTACTTATTCTTTTGTGGTTTATTTGAACCTTATTAAGATTTTACCAAGTGATGGCACCCTATGAAACTTATCTACCCAATGATGTATTAAATATAGGGTTTATGTACCCATTTATGATCTTCACATTTAATTTTTTTCTCAAAGGGTTATACACTATGTATTTTGGTTGTACCTTATAAAGTTATCGTGTTCTACTATACAAAGATAAAATATACCCTATTAAGTTCCCCATATGGATAATTACTTTGAAATATATTTGGTGTTTTATTATCATGTACCTTACAATGTCTAAGGATTGTATTGAAAATACAATAACCCTAGTATCCTATAGTCAGTTGTTACCATATTACATTGGATCTAGATACAATTGATCACTTATCAATGGACCAAATGGTTTTTTAGTATTGTAAAACAAGATATATAGTTGAATTTAAGATTTCATTTCAAAACTTAAAATAAAACATAGTATTTTATTTTAGAACTGAACTATTCCCTTAATCATAAGATGTAATAATAAATATGTAAAGATAAATAATTAAAAACACATTTCAGTTGGTCAATAAATTTTCCATGAAGAATAATATTATAGGAATAAATGATAATCAGATGATTTTTATAAATAATCACATGAGCATGAAATTTGTCCATAGATGTAATAACTAATCAAATAAACACATAGAAAACAATAAATACTCAAATAATGAATGAATTTTTAATGTCTGGGTTTTTCTTTATTTAATACTTTTTGATGTTTTCTTAGAATATTTCATAATCCAGAAACTAACATAGAATGATATTTCGAGACGTGGTGAGCCTGAAATTTTTTTTAATGACATTAAATATGTTAATATAACACACTTAAATTTTTCCAAAAAAAGTGTAGTAACTACCAAAATGAGTCTCATATTTAAAATATAATAGCACAATTGAGTTCAAAACATGGGTTTTACCCTATGTATGACATAACCTTGTTTGATTTATGGTGTTTGGATTCAGCTCCATCAGGGGAGAAATAATTAAATAAATTATTATTTATTTAATTATTTCATTTAAATCAGAAATATATTTATCCTAAATAGATATGTGGTTATGAAAAATACGTAGGTTTAGTTTTATAACCCTATATAGTTGATAGGATCCATTGGGTTGGAGTTGTTAGAGAATAATTAGCATACGACACTAGATCAAGATCAGATTTAGGATCATGCGACAACATAGCACGTGAAACTCATCAATAACAATGATGTGTGAATATTATTTTTCAGAAATAGGTCCAAATTTCAGGTAGGTTGTTTTCTTGGATTTATCTCAATTTTGTATTTATATGATGAACACAAATCAATTGACTAATAGATTGATTTTTTAGTCTATTTTGCAGGTCTGGGTTTGTTTATCCAGGATTTGGGGGATAATTTTTTATATATATTAATTATTGTTGATCATCATTATAATAGTGATATTTCAGGGCCAGAATAAAAAATTATAGAGTTCATTCCCAATTATTTTGTTTCATCATTTTAATCTCCCCTTTCTATGCATGATCATCATAGTCGTTTCTTCGGGTTGTTGGTTCAATGAATACTTGGAAAGTGATTATTGTGTGTTCGATATCTGGATCAACGGACCATTTCTATGGATCCATTTTCCAGATCGAAATGGGAACATGATGCATGATGACAGTGGGTTATTGGGGATTTAATGGAGACCCCCAATTCATGTATGGTGTGCGACAATAGAGAAGCGCAATGATTATCATTTTCTAAGTATTGGGAATGGTCGTAATCCAACTAGAAGTGATAGACAGGCTCACATGGATCAAGATTTATGATTTTTGGTGAGTTTTGTGTCATATTTGAAGGAATAAAGTGGTAAAGAAAAATATTCATGGGGATCCCATGGGTTCTATGACAAACCCAACTACGCGGCATGTAGTCTGAAAGAACATACACCGTGTAGTCTCTTCTGTGTAGTTCTATGGTTTCAACATAAAGATAAGTATCACAAATTGTGTTGCATGTGTCATACATCATGTGACCCTTCCCTAACCATCTGAGTGCCTATAAGGGGATACACACCTAGGAATTCTGGTTGTGTTACGTGTCCTCTGTTCCAAGTCACGCGTTGTGTACCATGAGGTGGATGACTCAGTGTATATAGGGGATACACTACTAGGTGGACATGTGTCCTTAAACGTCGTGTACTTAGAAAGAAAATGAGAAGGCTAGAGTGTACAGGCATGGAAATAATGGAACGTCAATTCCTAAATATATTCTTACCCTCCATATACCATCATTGGACACATCATATACTTTGGTAAGTGCATGTCATGTGATAGAGAGACACAGTTAGTGCCAAACTTTGTGATTAATTCCATGTACCTCCAAGTACATTTCATTTACTCTTTTTTAGGATAAGTTTGACTCATATTAATTCTCATATCATCTTTATTGTGAGATTGTGTGAGCTTCCTTAGACCAGTATCATTTGATTTTGTTCCCTCAATCCATTCATATGAGGGTTCGGTGCAGAACCCCATTCTAATTATAGCTGGTGACCTATCTATAGATTACTTATGATATGTGTGGTGTGGTCATGTTTACTTATTCTTTAGTGATTCATCTCTATCCACATTGATAGACCTTCATCATCAAGGATCATGTATCCCTATGAAATTCCAAGAGTGATCCACATTTCTGTCATGTTTCCATATATAGGGTTTGTGTAATTAGAGTGACCAACACTAAACAGGATTCAATTCCCTATCTAGGATGATGTTTCTTCTAGGGTTTGGTGTCCCCACGGTGAGTCATATACATTGAACCCATAACTTTGTATCAAGATCTGATCTTTCTGATGGAGTGTGTATCTCATATGGACCATCTCATTTTTATTCTTCTTCTTGGATAAAACTAACGAGTGTGACCTCTAGGACGAGTTTTTTTAGTGGAAGTATGGATCCAGGAGTAATTATTCCTTGATGAGAGTGGACTATGTTATGGAGGGGATGCTCTATCGGCTTAGAAATACTCGATGAGTGATATATATCAATTCAGTTCCATTAAGAATGGTAGGGCTCATGGAGTAAGATCCCCTGGACGATTGTTAAGTTGAAATCTTGAGAAAATCTATGGATAGAAGTGGTTGAGAACTTTTAGTAATCTATGTTTTAATGAGTATATCTGGGATATCCTTGGGCATCACTATGTAGAATATCTTGTTGGAATACCTAATTTTGGAGGGCTAACTACTCTTGATACTTTATGTTTGGTGTTTTTATAGTGTCCTACTAGGTATTGTTATAATCCCCTTGCATGGTCTCTACCCACACATGTCATGTCTTATATAGATGATGGACTAATTTACGGAGTCCTTGGATGAACATTATTAGGAGGATCTTAGTTTTGGATAGATAGAAAAAGGTCTATATTGTTGTTTTATTTGACAACAGTACCCTCCTTCTAAGATGGTCAGACTATATTTTCAATTTTGGTGGCTATCTATTTGGATGCTTTTTATTATTTACAATGTGTTATGTCATACTCAAATTTTCATATTATAGATATATGGATTCATTTTTTCAATTGTTTTACATTTCATCATTTTACAGACTTGTACATGTGTGTGTTTAAGATGTATGATTTAGTTTGGGAACTATAGAAACAATGTTAACAAGTTTTATGTTTAGATTTCAGGAAAGGGACTCTTGGGTTTGTTTTTTAAAATATGTGTCTATTCACCAAGACTTTGATAACTATATTGTTTACTCAGTTCATATAGGAACTAGTTCTAGAGGAAACTTCGTTACATTCATCGTATAGGAATGGGTTGCATTTTCCATGTCCTTATTGAGTCAGATCACTAGATATAATCATTGAATGTGGTACAACTTTTCTTATTTTATCATGTATTTATAAATAAATCTATTGAGGTTTCCATAGCATAGTTTAGAGTATGAACTGATGAGTGATGAATCCTTCATGATGGAGATTTAAATGAGGAATTTTTTCATCTTAATAGTTATTAGGTGGTGCTTTATCCTGTTTATTTTTTGTAAACCTGCCTCCAATGGTTTATGTGGATGAAAAAAAGTAAAACTGGGTCATGGATGGATCATTCAGTTTTAGGTGATGATGTGAAGGGTTTGGGCACATATCATGAGCTTATGAGGTAGGGATCGCGTGGGATGCATGGTCAACCGGATCCAACGACTATAGGCATGTCACACAAGTCATGGAACAAGAGGTTTTTCTTAGAGATATTGTGTGGAAATATGTTCTATAAGGATGATTTATTGTTATTATGGTGATTGGAGAAGAAATATTTTACTGGATTAACAAATCTATTTTCTCTCAGTCCGGGAGGCAGTCGACAAACACCTAGGAAAAGTCCATGGTGGGAACATGGAGGTCCATATAGAGAACATCATAGGGGATTTGGGGGAGATGTATGAGGTGGAATGTGTTTTACTCTCATACTACAAACACTAACCCCATTTATACCACTCCAGACAAAAGAAAATGGTAGTTATAATCTTGGATATCTACAGACATTAAAGGTTATTTACACAGAGGCCCTATGATTTTTTCAAGGTAGGATATGTGTTCCTTATTCTCTTGTTATTGTATAGTTACACACATGTATGATCCACTATTGTTTCTAATTTTTCAAATATTTTATATGGATACATGGGGCATCAATATATTCCTATTTTGATGATTTTTTTCATGACTTTGGACATGGAATAAAGAGGATAAATTCAGCCACTGAGGCACATTATTGAGATGCGATCAAAAACTGTGTGGGAAGGTCAATGCCACCCAAAGTGGATAGTGTTGAGGGGTGGTGGATTATTTCCTTTTAATTGTGGGTTTGATGACTTTTATATATTATAAGGTATTAGATTAATCCATGGTTGTGGTAAAAAGATAGGAAAGAGAATGAATGAGTTCCATGGGATAGGATCTTGTAGAGGCTTCAAGTGCAGTTTGAGGTACGATATTTGTCTTTACTTCCCTGTAATAGATTTCAAACATAATAATGATCCACTTATCCCTAATTATATACTCTATTTGAGACCTAGTGATACTAGTGGAACCTTTTTTCCGGGAACCTTTTGTTTATTGCTTCTATAGAGAGGATCGGTGATTACATGCTTCTACCAATAGTGTGACCCGACTCAAGGAGGACAAAGAGAGCCTCAACTGGAATATATTTAAATTGGTGGTGAGACATTATGATTTTTCCTCGATATGTACTAGTTCCCTAACATATAAGCTAATATGTTTTCCACCAATGAAAGTGGAGGTGTTTTTCACTTGTTAGGATGATGTTTTCCTCCTTTTAGAAGGATTGATCCTATGTAGATAAGGATAATCTCATGTTCCAAACTTATTTGTTATCTAGTGATGCCTCAAGATCAGAATATGCTATGAGATTTTGTTTTCCCAAAATGTTAGTGTAGTATGAAAACATATTTCCTAGGGATTTTTTGGGTTTTTCTCCACACCGAGGGTTATTCTTCTACAAGTACTAGAACCAAGGATCACCCCTGATTTTTTAATTGGAAATTAGATGGAACTCATTGAGTTTAATAAGATGAAGTTTTAGTTGAGTGTTTGTAGAGAAAGTGGTTTTTATAATATTGAAGTTTCACATGGGAAGAAAAGTTTTGTTATCTTGATAGGAAAATGAGTAAATGAGAATGGAGTAGGTTACCTCTAGTCGATAGTTTTTATCCTTATGATTCTTTTAATATCCATGGAGGTGTGACTTAGGGATATAAATTGTGAGAATTGTTTGACCAAACATCTACTGTATTTGGTCTTGATGGATCTACCAAAGGTGGGATTCTTTTTATCCCCGTTTAAGGATGGACAATAACATCAGTCACTCTATGAGAGTAGGTGATTAGGAGGTTGATTCCCATTAGTAGTACATCTGATGGAGGAGAGGATGTATCATAATCTCTTGTAATTAGTTGGTATGGAAAGGGAGTTGTAAGAAGTTTTCAAAATAAACTCTTGTTGTACATACTATTTGATGGTGATGACCAACAGAGTTTTGTGGGGCATTTGGGAAACTTTTGAATGCATTTGGTAGTATAGATTCATGTAATTACCTTGAGGGTTATGGAAATACATGATACTTACATCACAGAATGATTGGTAAGAGGATGTGGTAAGTCTTTGGGGACTCGCTTGCAGTAGAGCATAGTGTTTTACCATAGTCAGCTGGCCAGGTAAAGTGGACCATTCAGGTTCTGTTGAACATGATTTAAGTTTTCATATAGGTTCTGGGATAGATCTATGAGTATCAAATACTATTAATAGTGTTTTTGTATCATAGTTATTTCTACTCCACCACCGTTTTATATCCTTTTCTAGTACGTATATGAGAGACATTACATGTCACTATTATAATGGTCATAACTAGTGTGTGACAATGCTTGTGTCTTAGTTTTGATGTTAGTGATGGTTTTAAGGGTTTATTTAATCAAGGGGTCGATGTGGACTGCCTAGAAACCTCATGAGTTATTTATGGGCCAATAAACTGGTACTTTAGAGTTTTATTGTTATAAAGTGTTAGTCATGTCATTTGGATATCTTCTAGGTTCTTAGTCACATTCATTTTCCTACTACTATGTCAGGTTAGTGAGGTGGTGTACCGCTTAACCACGTAGCCACAATAGTTCTGATTTCCCGATGTCCTTCACATGTCACAATAGAGGAGGTGTGTTCATGACTCATTTCATGATATTTAACTGGTTAATATGGGTCGTTAGAGTTGATTTTCCTTTCTCAAGGAGTTGGTAGCATTGAGAACTAATTGAGAAATACCCTTCATGGGAAGGTGTTTTCCTTGGGTTCATGTTTTTTTATAGTACAAGAAACCATTGGGATAACCCATGGGAGTCTAATACCGAACTAAGATTTCAGTATCCCTAACTTAATGTTTAGTTTATTCTTTTTAGATAATAATAACCTTGAAGAGGGGAATAATGTAATGTATTGGTCTTTTTATTTAAGACTTTGGTCATTTTTTGGAATATTTCTAAATCCATCCACTAAGACAAAGTGATATTCAAAGACTTGGTGAGCCCTTAATTGATATTTTTAATGATATAAAATATATTCATATCATGAACATGTAGTTTTCTTGAAAAAGTCACCTAACTGTCATACTATATCTTGGATTGGAAATATGATACCATCGTTGAGTTTAGAATGTGGGGTTTTATAGCGAACCTTTCTTTACAAACATTAACATTTCTTTACATATGTGGAAGAATTAAAAATTATACAAACAAATGCCCAAAGATCATAATAGGTATAGTTCCTTTTGAAACATGGAATTATAAACATTGGTCCATAAATGAGCTACATTATCTCCCACTAGGTTCTTCTTGACTAGTACAATTCTTAGACACTTAAAACATAATACATATCTTCCTAACCTGGGGAATGATACAAAAAATTGGTGATATAAAATGCTCAATAAGGTTAAATAAGGGATACATGTATGTATAAACATGAGAATATGGGTGTGAGAACATGATTGTGAAAAAATAAGATCTTACCCTTCATATCAAATATCATATACCAGAATCATGGAATAAAGATTGGGAGTTAAAAAGACATAAACTGAAAGGAAGTAAAGGACATAAGACATTAATGAATAACATATGAGTAAGACATGGAATCTTGGAAACACATAATCATATACTGACTTCCATAGTAGCTAATGCATCAATACCAAGACCATCTTAGTTGACAAAGTCATTTAATAAACCAAGTGAACCACTATTCTAGCCATGTATTACTAAACTGATTAAACCCTCATTCTATCCTTGTATTACTGAACTGAGTAAACCCTTGTTCCATCCCAGTATTACTGAACCAATTAGACCCTCATTCCATCCATGTATATCTCATGAGATATAAATCATTACCCAATGCATTAGAGGGAGATATAGGTCCCGCCCATCACATAATGAAACCATACATACATGTTCCAAAAGATCATAAATAAGCATATCATAACCCATGAAATAAAATGGGTATAATAAACTTGTAAACATATCATAACCTATGTAAGAAGACAGGTTTTATCATAATTTTATCATAAATATAACTTGTGAAAAAAAAGTGGGTCTCAAAATCATATAACCAGTGAAAGAGAAACAAGTTTCATAACATCATACCATTAAAACATAATCCATTCAATGAAAGAATATGAATTAAAAAATTTAATAATTTCTGGATAAATTCATGATCAAACCAAATTTTATTTATCTTATATGGGAAATAATTTAGAAATATCTTCTAAAAACACTTCTTGATGAAAATAGCCTTTATTCTTTGAAAAATTATTTTTAAAACATAAAACCTTTTGAAACCCATTTTCATTGAAAATAGAAAAAAACTTATAAATTATTCTTTGAAAATAATAAAACATTTTTAAAATAATTTTTCCGTGAAAATGATATTCAAGTATATTTTGAAATATTTTTTTAAAACATTTTTTAAATCGGGGTTTTTGAATATAATGGATTTCTGACCAAAGAGAAAGATGGTCCAATTTTACTGAAAATATTATCTTAGGCACCAAAGAGTGGTAAAATTAAACTAAAAATTGAGGATATCTTGAATAAACCGAGTATAATGAAACTCATGATTAATTTTGACCTATTTCTTCAAAGGAATCATAAACATAAAAAATCTTTAAAAACGAGAAGATGTTCTTAATAAACTCTTATAACATGGATACTTGGAATCATACTCTCCATGTAAGACAAAGAAAATACATGAAGCTTAATATACCATGGAAATATAGATATACATGTTATAACATGTACATTGGATTTATATACACTTCGAAAAAGTATTTAGGTGCCTAACAAAACATGAGTCTGAAAGAAGGAAAATTGAGACCCAATTGTTTTACTGATTTGGTAACATTTTAAAGTTAAACACCATGAAATAGGGATCATAGAATGGATATGAGAATACCCATAAATTTAGTTATAATATCCGTAGAATTAAATCATGGTTATTAAATACACCACACAAAAGGAAAGTGTGGTGAACATAATATGAATCTCACGGAAATTAAAAGTGAGATGAAAATCCCCCAACCTTGTGTCTTGACTTTATCCATACTCGTACAAGCTTCTTATATAATAAATATAAGTTTATTATAAATATTTTATATAATAATATAATTATACATAATACCATATATGTTTTAATTATTACTTTATGTTACATGCTTGTTAACGATCCAATGTTATGTTTTCACATCAGGTAATATTTGATTTTTTCTTCACATGTGTCATAATTTGTCAGATTGTTGGTCCTTATACTTATAACATGATTCTAAAATGTAGATAATGATATTAATATAATATATATACATTATATTTATATTTTAATAATTTATTTTATAATTAGGTATGAAATGGAATACACCATTCATGGAGACGACAATTCATTTGTACGCATGAATGTTGTTTCCGTTTTCTTTATCGTATTGAAAAAACATATGTCAATAATATATATATATATATGTATGTGTGTGTGATGGATAGATTGTGTGTGTGTGTATCGTTATTATATTATAATTAATATATCATATATCTCATATAATTTCATTAAACCCATCCTTAATACATTCCTTGTGGTATGTGAACGAATCACATCGCTTTCAGAGGGCGGTAGTCCACACTTACTCATAGGAGATTATCGAATTAACACCAAATGAAAGGTAAAAAAATGTGTGTTAAAAAAGTAATAAAAAGTATTAAAGACCTAATAAATATAATATATTATATATATAAATATATTTTCCATCATAATGGCCACCATAATTGGTGGTAAAAGAGAAATAAATAATCATCGTTTCGTGAGGTAGTAGTTCTCTGTACACAGAAAAACTATGTTCAACATCCATTAGATAGAGGTGTGTAAGTTAAGGTCAGAAAAATTGAATAAAATAATCCTAATATATTAAGTATACAGGTTTTATCACAAAAATAATTTAACAAAGATATTGGATTGGGTGGATGAGAAAAATAAAGGAAAGGAGCTTGAAAGAAGACGTTACCTCTAAATCGGGTAACTACTTTTGGTTTGAGCAAAAAGGATTCCTTGAGAGGGTTTCTGCCCAAAGAGTGGATTCAATGTATAAGGGAGGGTTTTTGGGAGGTAATTTTGTCTGGTCTTTTTCTAAACATAATAGGATTGAGAGGTGTGAGGAATGGGTAGAGGTAGTGTTCTTTTATAGGGAGGGAAAATGACTCACATGGATGTTTTAGAAACAAATTAGGTTTTCACATGTTATTACCTAAAAAAAATCTAAAAAACCAAAACACTCATATATATAAGGTTTATGTCCGAAATATGGACCTAAAATGGGTTTTAGACAAGTTTATTGGTCATTTGGGCCCTTAATATTATGGTTTAGTCCCTAATTAAACTTAATTTGGCCTTAATTGTTGTGATAAATTTTGATCAATTTTACTAATAATTTGCTAAAAAAATTAACGTGGTATTATTAGATTATATAAATTAGACTGAAGAAAATGTTTTATGTAGGTTTTTTGATATTCCAATCATAGAAGCATAAAAATTAAGAATAGTTCTAATCTCAAAGAGGGGATGAATTAACATGGTTTTAAAGTAGGAAAAAGTTCAAAAGTTTGCTAAGATTTTATATCCTACATCAAAATAATATTGATCCTAATGAATTTCATTATATTATTAGATGTAAAATTCATATAATTTCACCATAAATTTTTTTTATAATAACATTCATCATTAATAATTATTTAGACAGAAATTCATTTTTTAACTAAAAAGTAGTATTTTCACTATTCATCAAAAAATGAAGTTTGTCAAAAAAAATCCAAAAAATTAAACCCAAGATAATTTTGAAATTTTGAATTCGAAAATAGTGTTTATTTTATCCAATTAAATTTCTATATGTGTATAAAATTACTTTCATTTTTAAAATCGGTTTATTCGAGAAAATGATGTTTTTAAACATAAACATGACATTACCAAAAATCATATACTTTATTATCAATATTATTTATTTATATAAAATAATTATAAAAAATTTTGAAAAATATTTTTCACTATTCATTTTACTAAGTTTAACCACTATGTTATGATTTTCTAATTTAAATAATAAAAATAATAAAAAGAGATATTTTGTAGAAACTGAGTGTTGTGTGTATTGTACGCCAACTCAGTATTGCATACATCATACGCCAAGTCAGTTCCATGGAAAAGGAATATTTTAATTAGTTCATTGTAATATATAAATGAAATTTAACTTTATTCGAAAAAATTAGGTCCATTAAACTCGGGGTGTCACATTCTACCCCCTTAAATTGAATTCCTCCCATGAAATTTGTCACTCGGGTAAATACAAGTGAGGAAACTTCTGCTTCATCATATTATCAAGTTCCCACGTAGCCTCCTATAAATTTTGATTTTTTCAAAAAACATTGACCAAGAGAGTGGTCTTATTTTGTAGAACTTTTTGTGATTGGTCCATTATTTCAACAGGTTTCTCTTCTTAAAAAATATCATGATCCAGCGATATGACCTCTGAGTTCGGTACATGTGAAGCGTCTGGTATGTACTTTCTCAGGACCTATACACTAAAAAAATCTTGATCATGAGAGATATTTAGAGGAATTTCCAAGTGCTATGCTACTTTTATGATACAATCAATAATTTCAAATGGTCTGATATACCTAGGCCTTAGTTTCCCCTTCATCCTGAATCTCATGACATTTTTCCAAGGTGAGATTCATAAAAAACGTTTTCACAAACTTCGAATTGTAGATCATGAAGATTGTTGAGCTGCCTTGATATGCTGCTGAATGGTTTAAACCTTCTCGGCCATTTATTCAGCGATCTCAAGCCCTAATAGATTTATTTCTCTAACCTCATCCCAACACATTATAGCTCTACATTTCATACCATATAGGGATTCATAAGGTTCCATCTAAATACTTTACTGAAATCTATTCTTGTAATAAAACTCAACTAGAGGATGTTTTTTATCCCAACCACCATTGAAATCCAGAGAATATGATCTCAATATATCCTCTAAGATTTGAATTATCCTTTCAGACTGGACATCTATTTGTGGATGATAAGTATTGTTGAAATCAATTCTGTATAAAATTCTTTTTGAATACTTCTCCAGAACTTTGAGGTAAACCTCATATCCCAATATCATACAATGGAACATTGTTCTCCATTCAACCTTAATGCTTCCCTAATATAGATCATGGAAATCTGATAAAGAGATAAATATTCACTGATAGCAATGAAGTGTGCTGACTTAGTAAGGCAATCAACTACCGCCCATATAGAATTAAACCCTTTAGAGTTTGTTTCCGACACTTTCGTCAGGGCGCACGCGTCCATCAAGTTTGGCAGGATAGTAGCGCTATCTATTTCCCCACATTCCCGTTTTACAAAGGTTGGTAGCATCCGCTCCTTGTTTAGGGACATTTTCTCCTTGATCGAAACAGGATGATGGGATGTCGGTTCTTCCTTCCATGGATTCCTCCTCGGAACTCGTTACCCAGTCCGGGTCTCCCTTATAGATTTAAGGCATTGTTCGGGAAACTCTTCCTAGGTCCATATCTTAATGGACACCAGTTAATTACACTACTTATATTGGGACATTACAAGGGGTCCAGCCAGGGCAACAAACTTTAGTCAGGGGAGTAGTCACGTTGGGAATCACTGGAATATCGGAATTCTTGGACACCGGTGCGTCTGGGTTTCTTCCCCTTATTATATGGATTCTCAAGGGAGTGGAAGCCGGAGTCATCCCGCATCGAATGAGAGGAATTATATTCCATGGGCATGTTTATGAGGTTTTCCAAGGATTCCCATGTTTAACACTAAGTATCCCTCAAGTTTAACATCCAATGGAGACGGACCAGACTGATCAGAACACTGAATTGAGTGGATCAGATGGGTGCAACCCCTAGTGGGAACACTGATTTTGGGGCCAATGTATGGTTGACTTCCTGGTCACTGTTGAGGGGAATGGGGAATTAGATGACATGATTTCACTGGGATGTGTTAGCTCGGATAAGAATCATGATGGATTATGGGTGGATGAATGAAGCGTAGGTGGAATGAAATAGGACCGTCACAAGGGTGACGATCACGTTGGGATTGAGCCTTGAGGAGAATTCCTACGTATCCAAATGGCAGGGAATCAAAGTATGAGTAGTTTGGTGAACGTAGTTCATCTTGAAAATGGCTTACCACTGAATGGAGTGATGACGTCTTACCACTGAAAGAGGCTAACAATGGATTACCGCTAAATGGAGTGATAATGTCTTACCGCTGAAAGAGGCTGACAACGGCTTACCAAGGAATGGAGTGACAACAGCTTGCCACTGAAAGAGGCTGAAAATGGCTTACCGCTTAATGGAGTGACAATAGCTTGCCGCTGAAAGAGGCCGACAATGGCTTACTATTAAATGGAGTGTCAACGGCTTACCACTGAAAGAGGATCACATCGGCTTACCACTGAATGGAGTGACAACGACTTTCCACCGAATGGGGAACAAAAAGTGGAATACAGTTTAACATTATGAAGGATGGGGGTGGACTGATGTGAAGTGGTTGGGACCATTGGTTGTTGGGTTTGAACCTTAGGGAGGCCTCCTATGTACCCTACCTTGGAAAGGATCAAATTCCACGTAGTTCAGCTATGGGGAAGGAGTCTGTGAACTGATGAGAATAAGGACCTAGGGTCTAAGTGGATGGTGGGATTGAACCTCATGGAAGCTTCCTACATACCTTTCATTAGAAAAGATCAAAGTCCTCGTAGTTTGGATGGGTCTTGCTACGCCGACGTGAATAAGGACTTGGGGTCCAGGTGGATGGTGGGATTGAACCTCATGGAGGCTTCCTATATACCTTGCCTTGGAAAAGATCAATGTCCTCACAGTTCAGATGGGGTTTCGTACACCAACGTAAATATGGATGGTACCAATGGTTGTTGGGCTTGAACCTCATGGAGGCTTTCTATGTCCCTTTCTTTGGAAAGGATCAAAGACCACGTAGTACTGGTGGTGTGGGGCTTACACTCTAGGCTGCCCAGGGTGTTGGTGAACCAACGGGAAGGGGGTCGGAGCGACCAATGGGTGGTGGGATTGAACCTCGTTGAGGATTCCTACATACCCTGCCTTGGAAAGGATCAATTACCTCATAGTTCTGGTGGTGGCATGGGGGTTACACTCTAGGATTCCCAGGGGGTTGGGCTTGAATCTTAGGGAGGCTTCCTACATACCCTTCCTTGGTAAAGATCAAAGACCACGCAGTTCAGGTGGTGTGGGGATTACACTCTAGGTTGCCCATTTTTTTGGGATTGAACCTCGTGGAGGCTTCTTATATACCCTTCCTTGGCAAGGATCAAATACCACATAGTTCAGGTGGTGTCATTGGGTGTACACTTTAGGCTTCCCAGGGTGTTGGGTTTAAACCTCAGGGAGACTTCCTACATACCCGGCTTTGGTAAGGATCAAAGTCCACATAGTTTAGGTGGTGTGGGGATTACAATCTAGGATGCCCAGGGTGTTGGGATTGAACCTCAGGGAGGCTTCCCACGTACCCTGCTTTGGCAAGGATCAGTGTCCACATAGTTCAGGTGGTGTGGGGCTTACACTCTAGGAATCCCAGAGAAGATGTCACGGTCGCTTCTTGCTCTAAGATCATGTGATTCATGCTCAGTGTGAGAAACAAGAGGTAGTAGAGACCTGAAGATCACGTCACAAAAAGTGAGTTCATGGGAAATAGAGTGGTGCTTACGCATGATCGCAACACAAAGTTGAAACCGAGGCTTATGCGTGGTTAAAAGCCCAAAGAGGTTGGGACTTACTCCAGGATGGAGGCCCGGTGGCGACAAAGCCCAATAGGAGAGGGATTTGGAACCAAAGAACGGAGGGGTAGGGATGCTACCTCCTGCAAGAAAATATAGGGGATTACACTGGGATGGTTTCCCTTTCCCCACGTAGGATGCATAGAGGGAAGTCACAGTTTACTGTAATATGCTGAGGAAGATAGTTCTTTGCAGTTTAATGTCCTACTGCTCAGACGAGGTGGGTTCACTTCGCACCCCTAGGACTTACATAACCAATACCCTATGCACCTTGGTGAATAGAAGGGACAGGAAAAGACATGGCTAGGGGGTGTCATGGAGCGAACCACTGGGGGTCCACGTTAGCATGGATATGCGAAAAAGCAATAGTCGTTAGCATGCCTATATGAAGAAGCATGAGGCGAAGCAATGCAACGGGCAGTATCATCCAAAGTACTTTGAAGTTACTTCGCACAAACATAGAGGGTCGTGCAAGAAAATAGTATATGGTGAAAGTGCTTTTGGTGCGGGAGGCTCCTGGAAATGATGCCCGGAAACGGTACATAATGGGTATACAAGGAGGAGGTTTGCACACAAAAAGAGAAGTGGCACGAAAAAGGATCGGGCCAATGCATAATAGGCCTTCTTGTGAAAAAAAGGATGGCGGCGGTGCACAATGGAGTTGTATGCGTGAAAAAAGGCCGGGGCGGTGCGCAATCGGCCGGTGTGAACGAAAAAGGCTGGGGCATCGTGGAAAGGAGGGGGACGCAATTTGGAAGGAATTGTGCGCCGAATAAAGGATTGTGCTCAATTGGATGGAATTGCACACATGGGGTGGGACTTGGATGACGATTAATCCTGAGGGGTCTCGTGCAAAGGCGGACCCCTAGGCGACCTGGCACAAATAATTAAGTACCTCCTAGCCATCTTTTGCGTGCACGAGTGGTGAATTTAGCACAGGAGATACGGTTCAGATTCTTCATCATGGAAGTCAAAGGGGTGACCTTCTATTAATAAGCGCTCGGGGTCGCGGATCCGTGCAGAAAAGAGGCATGTGTAAAATATGGTGCGCCGGCATCGGCATCCTGAAAATTCCACCGCGCGGGGCGGTGGTGCGTAAATTTCCATGCTCGTGTGAAAAACTCTCGTGAATCCCAAGGTTTTTCATGCGAGATCGATGTTTTCACGCACCGCTGAATTTGTTTTCGCGCGACCCCTCTGGGCCCATCCAGGCCCCCCAGAATGGATCTCCAGGTCCAAATATGGCTTCTCTTTGTCGTGACCCAACCTACTTTAGTCGTTGAGAGTTTTTCAGCATCTACAAATGCCCCCCTTAGAATCGGATCGATGAGGGTCCGCATAGGTCATATTCTGAGGGAAACGCTGAGATGCAGGACTCCCTGGGGCCTACGCGCACTCAAAATGGAGTGCCGCATAAATCCAATACGGAGCGTGCAATCCGCTTTTCGCGTGCTTGTGGAAACCCATCTCCGGACCAATAAAATCCCCACGGGTCCCTCATTCTGTACATATTTTCTTGCCAATCGGGCTGATGTTGAGGGAGAAGCCGCATTCGCTGCTCGAAGGGCTAAGATAGACGCCAACCCTGAGGATTATGGTGCCTGAAGGATCATTTCCAACAACCATACTCTTTTTAACATGTTGACCCCAGCCCAGAAGAAGTATGCACTATCTTCTAACCTGCCGATAGGGACTTCAGTTTCTTGGAGGAGGTACCCGTTCCATGATTTGAAGACGACACACCACGGTCATGGGTGACCCGCGAGAATAACTTACCTCGGTATAATATCACTTACAGTGGCTATACTGTTAGAGAAACCAGACATATGGATGTCTACGTCCTAAATCCCAGGACCAAGACCATTTTGGAGAGTGACCCTGTCACGAAGAATTCCTCATCCCTTTACGCAAGCACCTTTCGTAAGAGTGTTAATGACAAGACTAAAGGCTGGCTACAAGATTGGGACCTGCGGGTTAGACCTGAGTCAAAATGCAAGGGTGTCTCTACGTATCTAATAAGGATGGGAATCAATCCACCCATAGTTCTAAAAGTGGTCTTAGTTTAAGGTCTTAGAAGTCAGACCAAGGATCAGTAAGGAATATAGGGGATATATGGTAAGGTGATTATGAAACCCGAAGTGAATGAGGAACTGGAGTCTAGATTACCATGTGTTTCTTAGGGAAGAGTTTAGGTCAAGGGACCAAATCCGAAAGTTATGATGGGCCCGTGGGGAAGTTCCCGAGCATTACTATGTATCTCATGAGAATAAGAATCAATCCATGCATATTTCTAAAGGGTGGCACAGTAAGGCACCCGTACCATGGATAAAAGTGGTGTGCAGGTGTGGCCCTCGCACCAAAAGAAGCTGTATTTGATGTACCTTGTTTGTCCTTTAAGGTGAATATTTTCTTTTTTGTGAAGTGACAGACATATGATAGAAAGCCCCGACATCACCACATGAATCAAGATGTATGCAGGCATTGGAAAATGGTATGTAATGTGACTGATATCAAACATGGTGTCCCCTTGAGTGAGGACATCAAGATACAGTGTTGTTTTTCGTTGTGTGGCCAGGACAATAATGTCACAGTTTAGGGTCATGTGATGTGACCAGGGGCCATAGTTTAACTTCATATTTACAGGACGTATACAAGAGATATGAGGCTCCATGGGGGTTGCGAACGGCATGATAAATCATACCCGACGTGAATGACGATGAATTCCACACCATATCATGCGTGATTTTGACGGGGGAAACCTCGGTCCAAGGGGCCAGGAGGGATTAGAGGATAAGGGGCAGGAGAAACTAGCTCCCAATTGAGCTGGACCTGAAGACAAGAAGTCCAGGAGCTCCTATGTATCCCATGTGAATGGGAATCAAGATATACGTAGTTCTTGAAGTTGGTTTTAGTTTAAAGTCTTAGAGTTTGGACCATGGAGATGTGAGACTATTCCAAGTAAGCGCATACCTCAATCAAATTCCTAAGCCTTCGTGAGTTGAGCTCAGTGTAGGAATCAAGGGTGGGTAAGGTATTTGAAATACGTGAAATATCTGAAAAGGGAAAATCAGTTTGGAGATCAGAATTATGCCTTATCAGGGCTTTCTCCTCCTAACGTGCGGATACGCACTGAGGAATAGTTCTAAGAGTTTCGAAGCTGTACTTGGATATGATGAAGTGGATGATGATGTGAATCATGTAACTGACATTTTGGCCTTAATGGGTTTGGCGCGGCGATGGAGGATAATTGTTGACCATGTTCGAAACACAGCATCCATATCGCGTTGTCCAGGAATGAGAACAACAAATGAGCTTCAACAGTTGACCAAATTCGCAATGCGGGACTTGTATCGATTTTTTGCTCAGAACCATTGAGGATGTTGGCCTGTAATGGTAGGAGGGACCTTGGGATGACCATCTATGCCATTCAGGGGTCCCTTTGGATGTGAAAGGTGATGGAAGCCCTAATGAAGGTGAACACAGTGCCTGAGAAATTGGTGAAATCATGTCTGAGTAGAGTCTGACATTCTAGGTACTAAACCAAAGTACCCTTGGGCACATTGGTGAATCCCCAAAGAGGGCTGATGGGATCATCTTGAGAGAAGATGATTTGAAAAGATGAGGATAGCATAAGGGTGTGGAAAACTCTCGGGAGGAGGAGGTAAATGGTGTGGTTGTTACAAAAACCGATGTGAGTGAGCACATAGTCCCATACCACACCTTATATTCTTCTCTAGGGGAATAAAGGACAAGGGGCCAAGATGAGAGGGATATATCTAAGAGATGGGGCTGGATCCGAAGTCTATACGTTCTGGTGGTCCTACGTATCCCATGAGGATGGTAATCAAGCCACACATAGTTCTTGAAGGGAGAAATGTGCAGTTATTCGTCACATAGTAGGGATGCAAAGGGGTAAGATACCCCACATACAGAAGGTGTATAGTGCGGAGAGTAACATGATGGGAATGGGGACTTAATACCATACCACATTGTACAACCCTAAGTGAGAACCTGGGTCGGGCCCCCGAAAAGGACAAGGTGCCTGAGGCTGGGCCTCTGATGTAAAGGCCTGACCCGTTTTCAATTTAATGTCTTGTAGTGAGGACGATGAAAGGGGTAAGATACCCCCCATACAGGAGGTGCATGGTGTGGCGAGTAACCCGACATGAATGGGGACATAATCCAACACCACACCATACAACCCTAATTGAGAACCTGTGTTGGGGGCCCGAAAAGGCCGAGGGGCCTAAGGTTGGGCCTCGGATGGAAAGACCCAACTAGTTTTCAGTTTAACATCTTACAGTGAGGATGATGAAAGGGGTATGATACCCCCCAAAAAAGGAGGTGTACGACGCGGTGAGTAACCCGACGTGAATGAGGATATAATCCCAAACCACACAGTACAATCCCATAAGAGTTAAGACATGAGACGAGGGCCCGAGATTGGGCACGCAAAGTGAGGCAGGGCCTATGCTCGCGGTATGAACGATAAATGGTGGGAGGGAAGTCTCAAGGGGATATGTGTGGAATGGAGAAATATCCTGATGTGAATTAGGACCTAAGTCTGCTCCACACCACACAACCCTAAATGAGAACATGGGCCTGGGGCTAGAAAGGGTCAAGGATCCGGAAAAGTCTAAGGGGCATGAGGTTGGGCCTTTGGGCCAACGGTAGCCATACGTCCTCTGGTGCAGTTACCACCTCATCACAGCTCCTAATCCCACGTGAGCAGTGCTCGGTGTGGGAAAAAATGAACCGGGATCGGCTCTCCCAATCATATAGGGGTTTAATAGATGGAATCGCTCGAAGGGATTTCGTCTCTTGAAGATACAACATGGAATAATGGACCACTACACTCAATGTTCGATACATCGTGGGGTGGTCTAACGAAAAAGGATATTTGTTGACCATATTCGAAACACATCATCCATGTAGTGACCTAGAATGGGAACAAAAAATTAGCATCGACTGCTGACCGTATTCGCAACGCGGGACTTGTATCAATTTGTTGCTCAACATCCTCGAGGGCGTTGGCCCAAAGTGGTAGGAGGGATCTTGATCCTAGCATCCCTGCTGTTAAGGGGTCCTTCTAGATGAAAGAGATGATGGAGTCCCAATCAAAGGAGTGGGTGAAGCATAGTTGTACCCATCTGTGAAAGAGGAGTACACCTCCGAGTAGTGGGATGTATGGTGGGATCGAGATGAGCTCGACGTGAATTAGGGAAAAATCTCACACCACACCATATGTCATAACCTGAGGAATGATTTTGGAATTTGGGCTGGGCTAACAGACTAATTGTTCGGGCGTTCCTACATATCCCATGAGGATGGGAATCAAGCCGTACATAGTTCTTGAAGGCCATGCAGTTTAGCATCGTATGGTAAGTACATGAGAGGATATAAGAATGGGGAGTAGAAAGATGGTGAGATCTCTATAATCATGTCATGAGTGGGGATAAGTAATCCTACACCATATCATGCATGGATCCACTTAGAGAACTATATCCAAGGGGAATAGTCAAAGAAGAGAGTTTGGGGCTGGGCTCAAGACAAAATGCTTAAGTGTTCTGATATATCCCATTCAGATGGGAATCAAGACACACATAGTTCTAAGGGTGCAGTTTAACATCTTACAGGATAAAATCCAGTTTAATGTCATGCGAGGCGAAGCAGTTTATGGTCATACAGGACCAAAATGTTTAGGTTCATACTTGAATGAACATTTTAAGGTCATTCTGGACCAAACAGTTTAGGGTTGTTCCAGACCATCATGCAGTTTACGGTTACGCGGGACGGAACAGTTTAAGGTCTTTTCGGACCAGTAGGCTCAGGTAAAGTTTTTATTGACAAACTTGGCATTGTTGGGAGGAGCTATACACTCACAATACATGGTCACCAGGGATATGCCCCATTGAGGTAAACCTAGGAATTATGTAAGGTCTTTCCCATTTGGGATCCAACTTGGGTGGTTTTCTGCCGGGGATCATTAGTGTCTGGAGGGCCAATACCAAGTCACCTTGAAGGAAAGATCATTGTAAAACCTTCTTGTTGAAGGATATGGATATCTTATTATAATTCCTTTCCAGATTGTGCAGGGCATGAACCCTATTCATGTCAAGTGCTTACAATTCATCCAGATGAATTTCAGCTACTTTATCTGGCTCCTGCTGGTCATAGACCGCTGTGTGTAATGAAGGAAGCTGGATCTCGATGGGTAGGATGGACTCAACTCTGTACACCAGGGAATATGCGGTCACCTGGGTTTAATAAAGAGTCATCGTCTGATATGCCCAGGGAGCGTTGAAGAGCTTATCGGGACAACTCTTCTTATTCTGACCAAACAATTTTTTTTGAAAAATGGTAGAGAGGTTTTTTTGAATGCCTCGATCAGTCCATTTTCCTGTGCATGGTAGTGGGATATATGGTTCGAACAAATGTTTTACATGGTGTACAATTTCTTCAGCTCGACTGCTCAGAAGTTCGTGCCATTATCGATAAGGACAACGTGAGGGACTCCAAACCGATAGATGATATTGGAGCTCACGAAGTCAACAATAGAATGGGCCTTGACCTCCTTGAGTGGAACAACCTCTTCCCACTTGGAAAATAAATTTGTGGTGGTTAGGATGAACCTACACTGGCGAGCTGTTGCCGGTGGATATGGTCCCACGACATCGAGTCCTCATACCAAAAATAGCCAAGAGTACTTAGTGGAGTGGAAAGGTTCTGGCAGACGATGCATGAAGTTAGCATGAATTTGGGAAATGTGACATCTATTGGCAAACTCGATGCAATCATGGATCATGGAAGGCCAGAAGTACCCAAGTCTCCAGATCTAATGGGACAGCTTCGGCCCAGTTTGGGGAGCCCCACAAGAACTGGTGTGATCCTCCTACATGAACTGAGAAATCTTGACTCCTTGGATGAAATGGAGGAGAACACCATCGAACCCGTGCTTTTAGAGGATCTGCTCAAGACATGGACCGCTCTGGAGGGTAAACTACAGTGCGTGGAAATGGATTAACTCATGCTTAGAATGATTAGCCAGGAGGCAACCATTCTGAAGATACTCAACAAAGGGGGCTCTCTAGTTGGGGGTGACTTCAACCACTTCATCTGAGGAACCTATGGGTCCTGACGTGGCGTCTATCGCGATAATATGGAGTACTTGTAGGTCATTGTCATAATCTATGGTGATGGGAGAAATGACTCTCTGATGTGCCACATGTATAATTAGATCATCCTGCTCGGGTTCGGAAAGTGATGTAGCTAGGCCATCTAGGGAATCGGCTCGACTGTTCTATGATCGAGGGACATGAGTAACTTCTGGCTGAAAAAAGAACTAGGGTATTAGCTGGAGGGTGCATTCCAAAAATGTTATGAGCTCTGACTTCTTGATGACATAGTCACCGTTGATTTTCTTGATGGCTAGTTTGGAGTCCCCTTTCACATGAAAATGGGGCACATTGATCTTGAGGTCCAGCTCGAGGCTAGTGATAAGAGCCTGATACTCTACCTTGTTGTTGGTGCAACCTTCTGATAATAGGAATGAGTACGGCAGAATGAATTGCATTGGTTCAATGAAGACAATACCCAGACCTACTCTATTGAGTCTGGGATCATTGAGGCTCCTACTATTGGGGCTTTAGGAGGCTCCATAAAATTGCATCTACCAACACGAGATGAAATGATCTACTGAGAGGATTGCCTCATGGGGAAAATCAAGGTCCAGGGACTGGTCAGCGGTGGTTGGATGGGCTGCATGAAAATCTTCCAATGTTGGTCCCTTGATAGCCTTCTGGAGAACAAACCTAACGTCAAACTTTTGGAGGATTACTTTCCACCGTGCTAGATGGCCTGTCAACATGGGGAGGTTCATAATGTACTTCAGCGGGTCTACCTGAGACATCAGTTGTACCTCATGGTTCTTCAAGTAGTGTCAAAATTTCTGTACTGTGAATACCAGCGCAAGATAGCTCTTTTCGATGGGGGAGTATCTGGTCTCCATATCGATGAGCATACGACTGAGGTAGTAGATGTTGTTTTTTTCCCTCATTATTCTTCTGGGTGAGAAGGGAGCCGAGAGATCATTCCAGGGTAGTCACATACAAGATCAGCGTCTTTATGAAGAGGAGTGGTATCAAGACCATAGGATGAAGCAGGTACTTCTTGATTTCCTCGAACGTGGTCGGGCACTCTTCGTACCATTCATAGTTAGTTCCTTTCTTCATAAGCCGGGAAAAGGTCTTACACTTGCTGGCTAGATTTTCAATGAATCTGTGTATGTAGGCTAAGTGGCATTAGAAACCTTGAAGTTCCTGAATATTGCTCGGGGGAGGCATCTGACTGATGGCCTTGATCTTCTCTGGGTAAATCTCGATGCCCTGGTACCTGAAAACAAAGCCAAGGAACTTTCCGGAGGTGACTTCGAAGGCACATTTCAACTAGTTCAACATTAGGTGGCAGTAACAGAGGAAGACGAACACTTTCTTGAGGTCCTTGAGATAGTCTTGGAATGGGTGGGATTTGACCACCATGTCATCCACATAGAATTCCACCAATATTCCGAGGATTGGCTTGAATATGTGATGCATGGCCCGCTGATAGGTGGCACCTGCATTCTTTAAGATAAAGGGCATGACCTGGTAACAAAATGTACCTTGAGGCCCCCTGAAAGCAATGGAATCCTCTTCCTCAGGGGCCATCTGGATCTGATTATATATGGAGTAACCTCCATGAAAGAAAAGGGCATTCAATCTAGTCGTATCATTGATCAAAAATTATGTCACTGGAAGTGGAAAATCATCCTTTAGGCACTGATGGTTGAGATCTCGGAAGTCATTGCAGACTCTGATCTGTCTGTTCTTCTTCCAGAATGGAATAATGTTGGCTAGCCACTTGGGGTACTGGTCTTCCTTGATGAATTTTTCTCTGATGAGCTTGTCAACTTCGGCCTCAACCATGGCACCATGAGAAGGGTGCATCCTTCTGGGAGGCTACTTGAACCTGCGATGTTTTGCCGGAAGACCAAGGTGGTGGACGACTACCTAAAGTTCTAGCCCTGGAATCTCATCATAGCTCCAGGTGAGTACATCATGATGTTGTTTCAGGAAGCCCACATACCATTGTTTCTCCTCGAGAGGTATGACTACACTGATCAATGTGGGTCTCATGTCCACCTCACTACCAAGGTTCACTTGTACCAGTTCATCGACCATGGAAGAGACGCCCTCTTCAAAGTTGGGGGGAGAGTCCTCAAAATCCTCTTCTTCTCTTTTGGAGGAGGGATCTCTAGTGGGGGAAGCTTCTTCTAGGTCATAAGATTCCGACATGAGTCTAGTACCATCCTGATCAGCAGTGGTAACCGTATCAAAAGATTCTGGTACTTCTGAAACCATTGTGTTGAAGGCTATCGACCCGATCCCATCTGTTCATCGGCCCAAGGGGCCTTTCTTGATGATATCAATGCAATAGTGGCATGTCGGCTTGAGCCGGTTAATTACAACCCAACGAAAGGAACATGTATGACGTATTTTAGTCACCATGGGGTGAACATCCCGATAACTCACAGGGGTAGGAGGCTCCAGGATCACCTGAGCCTGATTTGTGTAGGAGTACGAGGTGATTTTCCACCATTTATTGGAATTCTAAATATGCTTCTCCCTTGTACTAGAGACAAAAAAACGTTCACCCATATCGGGGGTTGTGGAATTCAATCAATGGATTGGTAAGACGTAGGCGTCATCCAAACCTGCCCATGGGTTAGTTGAAACCGCGATGGGTTCGACCTCACTGGCCTAAATCGCTTATCCTTGCTCTTTTAATAGTCAGAATCAAGGTAGTGGGCTTCACAAGAGGCGAAAGGGGATGTTTCACCTTGGCATAAGCCTACTCGACCATTTTGGTAGTACTTGAGGCTTTGGTGATACGATGAGGGGACCGCCATGTGTAGGTGGACCCATGGTCTACCCATCAATGCGTTGTACGCGGTGTCCTATGAGATAACCATAAACTCGGTTATGGAAACTAGGCCACCGAACTAGGTCTTCAAATGGATCATACTGTCTGGGGTCTTCTATGTCCTTTCATATCCCTGGATTCTTAAATTGGAGGGAGTTAGGTCATCTTCGAATAACCCCAGCTTCTACAGTGTCTGCGTCGGGATAAGGTTAATGTTGGATCCGGTGTCAACAAGACAGCGAAGAACCTCCATGCCATTAAATTGGCCGGTAAAGTATAGTGTGCAGATGTTCCCCTATAAGGGATAGCCTTCATCTTCTCCAAAAAATGAAATTATGGCCTGACATTCAGCATTCTTGACCGCTTCAGCATGAAAGGCTTCTACAGCTGCTACCTCCGTCTCAAACTGGAGGGGGGTTCTTAAATCCTCAGCGAGGGCCTCACGCATATCGAATGATAGGGGAAGGGACTAAAAGATGGAAATACTCATTGGGATATTGGAAAGGTTCTTGAGAACATCATACTTCTGTGTCAGGCGTGAACTTCTGCTTGTAGGGGGCGCTCTGTAACAGGAGACATGGCGGGTCATGCCAGCTGGGCTGGCGGCTGACTGGTGTTGGGCATATCCTGCTGCTCACAAGTCGAAGCCCGCAGAATAGATACCAGATGAGGGATGGATGATTGAGACCAGCCTATAGCAGGGCGAGGCTGGTTGTGGCATGGTCGAAGTGTCTCTGCCTGATCCAGCAATACAAACGGCGGTAGAGAAGGGCCTAATGACACCCAATCAGGAGGCTGCATGTGTTGTACTCTATGCTAGGCCTGTTGTCTGGTTGTAGTGGCATGAACGGCCTGGCTGGAGGTGCCAACCGATGTGCCTCGATGACCTAGATGTCCATGGATCTTCCAATGTTGGTGTCGGTTGGGGACATTGGGGAGGTTCATCTGGCACTCCCCGTCGTCAGGAGTCATATAGGGATTTACCACTCCATTGTATTAACCGAAGCATACCCTTGAATATCACTTGAAGAGCCATCGATTACGGGGAAGATTCTGGGAGGAATCCCCATCTCTGGAGGAATGAAGTCACCGATAGTGCATAACGATGATGGCATTGGCCGGGCATGTTGCTTTCCCTTGCTCCATTGACGCTTGCTCTTCTAGGAAGCGGTCGGCTGAGATGACGATGCAGAAGTGGCAGCTATAGCCTATGAAGGCTTTGACTGATTCAGGCATGCACAAATGATACCATGGGACTGAGCAACCATTTTACGATCCATCCAGTCGTCATACTTTTGGGACTCACCATTAGAAACCTGCTGCCACTCACCATCACTGTCGCTGCTGCTGTCTGGCCTTATGAAGAAACATGCCACTTATGTCGGGGTTGGGCCTAGCCTGACTACATTGTTATCGACCTGGTCTTGAATTTAGTATTTAAACACATAGAACTACTTGAGGATGTTCCTCGGGATCTAATGATAGGGGAAGTAGTTTTGGAGATCAGTGGGGTTCGCCTCTTCTGGACTTCTGCATTCAGGAAAATTCACAATCCCTTGTTCCAAGGCACTCCAGAAATAGTCGGGGACCCTATTCTCATTTAATGAGTAGGTCCAGTTTCTTCTTCCTGGAAAAGAGGTCCTTGGAGACTGGCCCTAACGAGGAGCTATAGGAGCCTGTCAAGGAGGTGGATCCTGGTTGTCCCTCCTAGGTGGTGGTTGCACATTCTGCGGGGACACTTGCCAATTCTGAGGACGCCGCTGCTGGGCTGGAGGTTGCGCCTGTGGTGGCGGGCCTCTGCAAGGATGGGGAAGTGGCACTGCCGGTAATAATTACAGCTTCTTGGGGGCCTCTATTTGGGCCACTATGGAGGGCTTAGCTCTGGAATTCCTCCTTGCAATAATTACAGGGGGCAACAGACGTGCATGGCTGGCATGTTGCAAGGATTCTTCCAGGTTTCGGGCCTTATCAGAGAAGTATCAAAATCACCCTATGTAGTTGATGGTTATCAGAGGGGGAACCAGTTCTGTCTTGACATTTCCTACACACATCATCAGTAAGTGCTCATGATTCAGTGGCATGTCAAAGGGAATATGTAAACACTTTCCAACAGGCGATAAAGTCTGTGAAATGATCATCAGGCCTTTGTTTGCACTTGAAGAGGCTTGAGATGCTTGTTTTCCCCGTCGTGAAGCTGAACTGGTAGAGAAATTTCCTACGAAGGTCCTCCCATCTGGTTACGGATTCGATGGGAAGCTGGTTGTACCAGCCGAATGCAGACCCTTCCAATGCTTGAAAAAAACAGCAAATCCTGGAAGCCTCCTACTTCGTTGGAGTCCCTAACATTGGCCCACACCTTGAGTTGAAGTGGGCCAGGTGTTGCGGGGGTCCCCTGTCCCGTTAAAAAGGAAGAAGGTGGGATTCCCGAACCCTGGTGGTGCCAGCATATCATCTACCCATGCTGGATATGGCTTTCCATCAGGCAATATTTCCACCTGTCATGTTTCCAATGCCTCAAGGTGGGAAATGAGTGCCTCCATTAGATCCTTCAGGCGGGGGTCCCAGTATTAACAGGGATCCCTAACCATGAGCATGTTGGCAGGTTCTTCAACATGGTAAGAAAGCCTTGCAGCTCGTGGAGCGGCTGGCGGCACAACCCTTGGGACGGATGGGGGAGTCTGACCTAGGTCCCTTGGATTGTTGCGTCGTTTGGGAGGCTTTGTGGGACATATCACACCCTCCTACAATAAGTTTCGACCTCAACCCTGTTTGCGAGGGTTGGAAGGTTAGGGTCTCCTCGAGGTATCTCACTGAGGGGAAGTTGTTCCTTCCCCTTCTTCCCGGGCCTGGGATCACCGTAATTTGGCCGTCGCACTGCAGCACGTTCATCCAGAAGTTCATCGACCAACTTCTTCTGCTAGGCATGTTTTTGGTGCAATGTGGCCTTCTCAGGGCCTTCCTCTATCTTCTTCACTAAGGTGGACGTGTCGGAGTGCTTGGCAGCTCCGACATTCTCTTTACCCTTACCAGACTTCCGGCTGAGTACTAATGCCTCGATAGGCACAGGGAGACCTATTAGGTTCCTCTACTAGTGAGTAATCCTCCCTGATGGGTCCAATAGTGGTGGCATGCCCTTGGGGGTATGTCCCCATCAAGAACCTCCATCTCATCCTCATCCACTATGTTGTCCATGTTGAAAGTGATCCTTCCTGTGGGAATGTCCTTGATATCACCTAGAAAGTGAGTCTGCCACTGGATAGAACTAAAGAGGAGGGAAGAATACTACCTCTAGCCATGTACTTGCACGTGGGGGGAAGCCTCCTTGATAACCTTGTGAAGTATCTTGAAACTATGAATGCATTACTATTAGATGACCTTACGTTGGACTAGTGACTCGGGGCGCTGAGCCATAGGGAGAACAGCCAAATCGACTGGATAACATCACTCGTCAATGTCTTCAAAATGTGCTTGGCTCCTGGGTTAAACAACTTCCTGATGATTAAGGTGAAAGTGTGTCACCCAAAAGTTTTTGGCGGAAACATTCACCCTCCTTTGGGGTGAGGAATTCTGGCACGCGAAAATTTGGAACTTCCACAGGCCAGAACATCTCAGGGAAGTGGTCCTCCGCGAGGATGTTTCAAAATTTCTTCGACTCAGATTCAGGGTCTTGCCCTTGATTTCCCCATTCATCAACTGGCGGTAGCTGAGGGACTGGAATCGATACTGAGGTAGACTACTGGGATGGAAGGCTGGCCGATGGAGATTATGGAGAACAGGCTGACTCGCCACTGAGTCTGGGTTGTCCACTGAAGATTGTAATGACATGGCCACTACATCACGATAAGACGGGCTGACGGCCATAGATGCTGGATCAAAGTCTAACGCTACTGGTGATAGGTTGCGTTGCTGCTCGCCTGCCATCGGTCCCCAGAATTGTTCTTTGTGATCTATTATCGTGGTAGAGAGCGCTTTTGGTGACGACGGTGGTGGTTGCACGACTGTAACCTGTGGGGTCACCATATTTTTATCCTCCTGGATATACCTACGGAGGAAAGCGAGAATCCTATGGACCTCGCATTTCAGGAGTACTAGGATGATGCACCTCATTCCTGCCCCAGCCCTTGACTCGGCTGAGCGAGAGGAGGGTTCCTGTGCTGAGTCATATTCCACTTTAGAGTCTGAGAAGTAGACTGGTTTGATATCTGTTCGGACATTCCCATAATTATTCTTATGGCGGTAGCGACCCGACTTCCTGCCCCTGGGTGTCTCCTCAGGACATGGCTGATTTCTGACATAAGGCCCTTCGGCTGCACTGGTGCTGAGAAGGAGAGGGTTTCCAATTGAGTAAGTTGGGGTGCAAGGAGCACATGGAAAAATGTCAAAGGGGACATGGGGTGTACCTCCATGGATAGTGCTGGAGCGGTGAATACCTCTGCTAGAACAAGCAGAAGCATGGGAAGGACCTCCATGCTTGTTTCCCCGGGTGACCTCAATATAAGAAGGATCCTTGTACCAGTCTAGCTGAACACGGGTACGACCTCCGTGTTGCCTGCTAGTGAGGCGTGGCTAGCCTTCACCCCTCTGGTTTTCAAGGTGAGGAGGAACTTTACTATCTACTAAGAGGACATGGGGAGGATCCCCACATTGAAGAGAGACCGGATGGGCAATGTCCCTGCACAGGCTGTTAATGGTAGGAGGAATGACTCTATACCCAGCGTAATGTGCATGGGAGAGACTTCTGTACTGAGTGTCACCGTCATAGGGAAGGATCTCATTAGGATTGAGGGTGGCACGGGGCGGACCTCCATGTCGAGCCTCAAAGCGGGGAAGGCCCACACTCTCCGTGGTAATGGTACGGGGAGGACCTCCATACTGGGTGGCATCGCTGTGGGTTAGTTCTCGGTGGCCACTTCCTGTGTCGGAGACCAAGATTGTCGACCCAGCCTTCCCGTGGGGTGGTTGGGGCCTCGATCCAGGTCAGTCATACAATTTCCCCAACTCAGTGTATTCAAGGAACTTATGATTAGCATCGGCGGTGGATTGGGCTACAGAAGTCATCGACGTTGATGCCCCTTTGCGGGCGTCCTCCTCATCTTGCGCTCGACGCTAGTATCAGGTCAGACGAACTGGGGCCAGTGGTGCAGGTACATGGATTACCTTCTCATCATCTAGCAAGATGAGGTGGCGGCGCTGATGCGGCTGGGTGGGAGCCCTTGCTGAGAGCCCCTGGAATTGGACTCTGACTAGGCTGGGCCGGATGACCCCTACCTCGTCAGCGTAAGGCAGGGAGTCATCAAAGCGTTCTGGGGAGAGGCTCCCGAAAAAGTTATATGTCGGCGTGGGGAGCAGCGGCTCCCTGTGCAGCCCTCGGGGGCGGCGTTGGTGATGAGGCGTAGACACCTCCAGATCTAGGCAGATCGTATCCTGGGTCAGGATTATGGAGTCCACCTCATAACGGATCACAAGGTCATTGATTACCCTCCGCTGAATAACCTCAGATGTGTAGATGGGTCATGGGTGCCCCAGGTCCATGGGTGTAGAGGCCGTTGCGGAAGAGGCGGTGCCACGCGGGTTTGCCGCATTGGCATTTCCCATGCCCATGCGTCAGTGTGCAGGCGGTGATTGCATTCTGAGTGCAGCAACTTGGTTCATGAGAATCTGGGAGATTAACTCATCATTACTGAAAGAAAAAGTAATCGACGACCAATTCCCTAGTTCAATTCTGTCTTCCATGAACGCTAAGAGGGATCCACACTGTCAATGTCACAGAATGTGATCTCCAGCATTCTACTGCCCCAACTTCTGGTTAGTTTCACGCAATGACCACTATTTTCCTGGCAGGACCTGGCGCAGGATAATAGAATCTTGTGACACGCTAATCCATTGATGCCTTGAATGCTACTGATCTCCATTTTCAGGAGAAGAACTTCAAGTCAGGTTCACCATTTCTCTTTCCGACGCTTTTGTCGGGGTGCGCGCATCCATCTCGTTTGGCGGGACGGAAGCACTGTCTATTTCCCCACATTCCCTCTTTCCATAGATGGGTGGCATCTGCTCCTTGTTCAGTGATGTTTTCTCCTTGATAGAAATGGGATGATGGGATGTCGGTTCTTCCTTCTGGGGATTCCTCCTCGAAACTCCTCACCTAGTCTGGGTCTCCCTTATAGATTTAATACGTTGTACGTGAAACTCTTCCTAGCACCATATCTTCAAGGACATCAGTTAATTACACTGCTTATGTCAGGAAATTCCGAGGGGTCTAGTCAGGGCAGTAACCTTCAGTCAGGGGATTCATCACGTTGGGCATCACTGGTGTATCTGGATGCTGGGACACTGGCTCATCTGAGTTTCTTCTCCTTATTATAGGGCTTCTCGAGTGCAAGGAAGCCCAAGGAATCCCGCGTCGAATAAGAGGAATTATTTTCCATGGGCATGTTTCTGAGATTTTCCTCAGATTCCAATTTTTAACAGAGGGTATGCCGCAAGTTTAACGTTCAGTGGAGATAGAACGGACTGATCAGAACACTATATGGAGTGGATCAGATGGGTGCAACCCCTGGAGGGAACACTGATGTTGGGGCCAATGTATAGTTGACTTCCCAGTCACTGTTGAGGGGAATGGGGAATGAGATGACATGATTTCATCGGGATGTGGCAGCCTGGATAAGAATCAGGATGAATGATGGGTGGATGAATGAAGTGTAGGGGGGATGAAATAGGACTGTCACAAGGGCGATGATGAAGTTGGGCTTGAGCCTCGATAAGACTTCTTATGTATCCATGTGGTAGGGAATCAAAGTCCACGTAGTTCGATGAACGTAGTTCGATGAACGTAGTTCATATTGGCAACAGCTTACCACTAAATGGAGTGACAATGACTTACCACTGAAAGAGGCTGACAACAGCTTACCGCTGAATGGAGTGACAATGGCTTACCGCTTAAAGAGGCTAAAAAAGGAGTACTGCTGAATGGAGTTACAACAGCTTGCCACTGAAAGATGCTGACAACGGCTTATTGTGGAATGGAGTAAAAACATCTTACCTCTGAAAGAGGCTGACAATGGATTACCGCTGAATGGAGTGTCAGTGGCTTGCCGCTAAAAGAGGCTGACAACGGCTTACCATTGAATGGATTGAAAACGGCTTGCCGCTGAATGTGGAACAAAAAAAGGAATACAGTTTAACGTCATGCAAGTTGGGGGTGGACCGACATGAAGTGGATGAGACTATTGGTTGTTGGTCTTGAACCTTAGGGAGGCTTCCTACGCACCCTATCTTGGCGATGATCCAAGTCCACATAGTTCGGTTATGGGGAAGGAGTCGGTGAACCGATGTGAATAAGGACCTGGGATCCAAGTGGATGGTGGGCATGAACCTCATGGAGGCTTCCTACGTACCTTGCCTTAGCAAAGATCAAAGTACTCATAGTTTGGATTGGGATTGGTACACTGATGTGAATAAGGACCAGGGGTCTAGGTGGATGGTGGGCTTGAACCTCATGTAGGCTTCCTATGTACCTTTCCTTGGCAAAGATCAGAGTCCTCGTAGTTCGGATGGGGCTCGGTACACCGACGTGAAGATGTTCGAGACCAATAGTTGTTGCTATTGAACCTCATGGAGGCTTTCAATGTACCCTTATTTGGAATGGATCAAAGACCATGTAGTTCAGGTGGTGTGGGGCTTACACTTTAGGCTGCCCATGGTGTTGGTGAACTGACATGAAGGGGGTCGGAGAGACCAATGGGTGGTGGTCTTGAACCTCTTGGAGGATTCCTGCGTACCCTGCCTTGGCAGGATCAAAGACATCGTAGTTCAAGTGGTGGAATGGGGGTTGCACTCTAGGCTTCCCAGGGTGTTGGTCTTGAACCTTAGGAAGGCTTCCTATGTACCCTGCCTTGGCAAGGATCAATGACCATCTAGTTCAGGTGTTGTGGGGATTACACTCTAGGCTGCCCAGGGTGTTGTGCTTGAACCTCATGGAGGCTTCTTATGTACCCTGCCTTGGAAAGTATCAAAGACCACGTAGTTCTGGTGGTGTCATGGGGATTACACTCTAGGTTGCCCAGGGTGTTGGGCTTGAACCTCAGGGATGCTTCCTGCGTACCCTGCTTTTCCAAGGATCAAATTCCATGTAGTTCATGTGGTGTGGGGCTTACACTCTATGCTGCCCATGGTGTTGGGCTCGAACCACAGGGAGGCTTCCTATGTACCCTACTTTGGAAAGAATAAAAGTCCACATATTTCAGGTGTTGTGTGGCTTACACTCTAGGATGCCCAGATAAGAGGTAATAAGGACCTGACAATCTCGTCACGAAAGGTGAATTCATGGGAAATAGAGTGGGGATTATGCGTGATTATATCCCAAAGAGGAAACAGGGGATTATGTGTGGTTAGCAGCCAAAGAGTTTGGGACTTACTCTAGGATGGAGGCCCGGTGGCGACAAAGCCCAGCGGGAGGGGGATTTGTCCCCGAAGAGGAGGGGCAGGGATGCTGCCTCCTACAAGAAAATATGGGGGCTTACAATAGGATGGTTTCCATTTCCCTGTGTTGGATGCATGGGGGAAGTTATAGTTTAATGTCATGTGATGAGGATGATGGTTCTTGGCAGTTTAACGTCCTATAGCTCAGACGAGGCGGGTTCACTCCGCACCCCTAAGACTTACATAACTGGTACTGTTTGCACCTTGGTGAAGAGAAGGGATAGGCAACGCCGTGGCTAGGGGGTGTCATGGAGAAAACCATTGGGGGGTCTACTTTAGTGTGGCTATGTGAAGAAGCAATAGTTGTTAGCATGCCTATGCGAAGAATCATAGGGTGAAGCAACACAATGGGAAGTATCGTCCAAGGGACTTTGATGTTACGTCACACGAACCTAGAGGGTCGTGAGAGAAAAGAGTATATGGAGAAGGTGTTTTGGGAATGGGAGGTTCCTAAAAATGATTCCCAGAAAAGGGACATCACAGGTGCACAAGAAGGGATTTTTTCACGCAATAGAAATAGTGTGTGCGAAAAAAGGTCGGACCGGTGCAGAATAGGGCTACTTGCGGTAAAAAGGCAGGGGGTGGTGCAAAATGGTGTTGTGTTCACGAAAATGCCTGGGGTGGCACACAATTTACCATTGTGTGCGAAAAAGGCTAGGGCGGTGCGGAAAGGAGGGAATGTGATTTGGAAGGAATTGTGCGTCGAAGAAAGGATTGTGCACAATTAGAAGGAATTGTGTGTGGGGGATGGGATTTGGATAAGGACTAAGCAAGAGGGGTCTCACACAAAGGCGGACCCCCAGGTGAACTAGTGCGAAAAATTAAGTACCTGAGAGCCATATTTTTCACGCACGAGAGGTGAATTTCACATCAGAGAGATGGTTCAGATTCTTCAGCCTAGAAGTCGGAGGGGTGAAATTTTATTTATAGGTGCTCGGGGTCATAGATCCGCGCGGAAAACAGGCCTACGCGATATATTGCGCACCAGCATCGACAGAATGAAAATTCCCCCACGTGGGGCGGTGGCATCTAAATTTCCGCGCCCGCAAGAAAAACTCTCACGAATCTCGGAGTTGTTTGCATGAGACCGATTTTTCGTGCACCGCTGAATTTTTTTTCGTGCGGACCCTCTGGGCCCCCCTGAATGGATCTCTGGGTCCAAATATGGCTTATCTTTGTCACGCCCCAACCTTCTTCGGTCTTTGAACGTTTTTCGGCATTTATAGAGGTTTTGGGTAGTCCAATGACAAAATCCATTGTGATGTTCTACCATTTCCTTTCCGGTATAGGTAATGGATGAAACATCCCTTCAGAGTTTTGTCTTTCATCCTTAACTTGTTGGCATACTGAACACCCAGATACAGACTCCGTGATATCTCTCTTCATGCCATCCCACCAAAAGTATTCCTTCATGTCTCTATACATCTATGTACTTCTAGGGTGAATATAAAATGAAGAATTATGAGCATCTTCTAAAAAACATTCTTAAAATATAGTATTGGAGGAACACATACACGGTTCCTAAACCTTATCATTCTATCCTCATAAAGGTTAAACTCAGGAACATTTCTAAACTTATTTTAAATCTATTCATATTCCTTCTGTACAACCTTAATCTTCACTTGGATTGAGGTTTTGACAATCATTTGAGAAAGATAAGAAGTTTCCCCTTCCTTCAGGATTTCTAGATCCGTCCTTTAAAAATCCAGAAATATTGGATATTTTCTGATCCTCATCACGGATAAGCTTTCATGATCCTTTTAACTCAATTCATCCTCCACCTTGTTCCCTTTCCCAGGGTGGTAATGTATTCAGTAGTCATAATCTTTTATCAACTCTAACCATCTTTTTCAAAACTTGTTCAACTCCTTCTATGTGAATATATTTTTCAGAATTTTCGGATCGGTATATATGTCACATTTTTCCCCATAAAAGTAATGCTTCCATATATTTAATGAAAATATTATCACCGCTAACTCCAAATCATTATTTATGTAATTTTCCTCATGAATCTTCATCTATCATGAAGAAGAGGCTATAATCATGTTATTTTTCATATGAAAACATCTCAATCCATTATCAGATGCATCACTATATATTTCAAACCCTTCTCCACTATAGGGTAATGTAATTACAGGTACACTGACCAACCTTCTCTTTAGTTCCATGAAATTTCCCTCACATTCATATGTCTAGAGGAACTTTATACACTTTTAAGTTAACTTGGTCAAAGGATTATACAGTCTTGATAAATTCTCCATGAACCATCGATAATGTATAGATAAACCAAGAAAGCTATAGTTCTCAGTCTCCATGGTTGGTCTAGGACAACTTTCAATATCCATCGTCTTTGATGGATCTACTTCTATACCATCTCTTGATATTATGTGACTCAAATAAAGAAACCTTTTATAGCCAAAATTAACATTTTTTAAATTTTTCTTATAACTTTTCCTTCCTTCGGGTATTCAATACCAATATCATGTTATCTTCATGATCTTCCTTACACTATGAATGGATAAGAATATCATCTATAAAGACTACCATAAAAATATTAAGGTAATCTCTAAAGACTCTATTCATTAAATCCATGAAGATAAAAGAGTAATTACTGAGACCAAAATGTATCATTATATATTCATAGTGACCATACATTCTATGAAATTACATCTTGGGTATATCCTCCTTGACCCTCAATTGATTATATTCAAAATGAAGGTCAATCTTGGAAAAGTATTGAGCTCCACACAGTAGATCAATCAAGTCTTCAAAGCATGGAATGGGATGCTTGTTCTTGATTGTTATGTTGTTTGACTCCCTATAATCAATGTAGAGTTGAATTGATCCATATTTCTTCTTCAAAAACATAACCACTACACCCCAAGGTGGAACACTTGGCTGAATGAATCATTTATCAAGGTTTTCTTGGAGTTGCTTCTTCAATTCTTGCAACTCAATCGAGGCCATTATATAAAGAGTCTTTGAAATTTGTGTGGAACCAGGAATAAGTTATATTGAGAACTCAATATCACGTTTTGGTGGAAGACTAGAAAAATATTCCGAAAATACATCCAAAAAATCTCAAATAATAGGAATATCATGGATTTCGATATTCTCCCCAACTGTTTGAGATAAACATCCCTTTTGAATGAGAATTAAGACTCATACACTAGATTTAATATCCATAGGAATTTCAGACATATCATCACATTGACGGATACTCATAGAAGGGTTTGACATATCAAACATAACTTCCATTCCTTGACAATTTATGTGGGATTTATGTAGATAAATCCAATCCATTCCTAATATGACATCTAATTCTACCAATGGAGGAATGATAAGATGTTTAGGAAGCACATTCCCACAAACTTAAACCGGAGAGGAATCATAAAGTTGAGATGCAATCATCAAACCATTAGGGGGTATCACTACTAATTAAACATGTTTTTTGGAATCTTAAAACCCTTATAAAATTATTTGGATATTAAAGAGTGGGTAGATCCATAATAAAATATGAAATTTGTAGTTCTAGAGTGGATGGTAATTGTACATTTCATCACGTCATTATCTCACCCCTCATCAGATATAGCGATTGCATGATATTTATTCTTATCCCTCAGGTTAAGGGGTTTCTGACATTGATCATCATCACCAACCATTAGGTTTCGTAAATGGTTAGAAAATTTCACATTCTTCATACACTTATGGCATTAAATACTGGTAGATGCATTTTGTGTGGCTTTTTCTCCATTAGCATTTTCAACAAACTACTTCTCCTCGCCTCAACAATAAATTGTCCGATGGACTTACCTTCCATAGTTAGAACATTTATTAGACCCCTAAATAAATTTACTCCATTCTTTTTCCCACACTTAGAGTATAAATGAATTTTCAGCTTCTTTTCTCCATGTTTCTTAGAAGTTTGTTTGAACTTCATCAGCCACTTCTTGTCGAATCCATGAGATTGATACCTAACTCCCACCTTAATTTCAACCTTGATTTCAGAACACACAATATCTTCATAGCAACTAATGTATCTTATGGCCAATTATCTTATGATACTTTTCTTTAAACCACCAATGAACCTATCAACTTTACCTTCGGGTTGTATGGAAATTCTTGAATTGTACCTTACAAGTCTCAAGGAATTATCCTTGTAGGTACCAACATACTAATCATACCCTTCCTTCAACACAAGGAACTCTTTATCTATCTTATTATGAGGAATTTTAGGAATGTACTTATTGAAAAATAATTTCTTGAACTCATTAAAATCCATGGATTAAATCTCATCATGTTTCCTCATATTCTTTATTAGAGTCCACCACTGATCTATATCACCTTTCAAGTGATAAATAGACATAATTACTTTATCATAATCCGAACACTGAAGAATAGAGAATATCATTTCTGTTGTGATAATCCATTGTTTTGGAACAAGTGGATTGGGATACCCTCTTAAAGAAGGTTGAAATTTCTTCATGAGAGACTCAACAGAATGGTGTTCCCTCCATTGCTCATTTTGAATTCCACCATGATTAATATCTTGAGAAATCTATGTGATCATAGAAACGAGGTTTTTCATTGAAGTCCCATAGCATTCTGCTGATCAGGTGGAAAATCATTTCATTTTCCATCATAATCTCCATTAACGTGGTTCCTTCGGGTTCCATCCATTGAACAAAACCAAAAGCATATAGAATTAAATATTTATCATAATGTGGAACCACATAATCATGAAAAATAACTTATAATATTTCTAACTTATAAAAATTTCATTAATCTATGACACCTTAGGTTTACCATAGGTTATTCGTAGTCAACATAGGTTTGAATCCTTCAAAATGGTTCAAGAAGAGTTTGTGGATTCCCAAAGCATATCCCCCAGGAGTGGAAAAACATGTGTGTAGTAAAGCCCGTTGTTGTATACCATATTACCCCAAGTCAAGACCAGAACATCTTGTCGGAGTTGTTACCCCAAGGTATATCCATGCAAGAGTCACATCCACTTGCAGTATCGAGACAAGGGTATATGTTTAGGAATCCACTCACTCTATCCTTTACCAAAATTCCTGGGCATTTTCTTATATTTCTCATGGTCTATAGACCTATCCTTAGACATGTCCTTAGGGTTCCCACTAATGTTTTCTCATCCTAGTTTCCAAAGATTAAATATAACTTTTCTTTGATATCAACTATAGAGACCCTCTATTTACAAACATTAACATTTAATTACATATGTGTAATGCTTAAACATTATATAAAGAGACACCCAAATTCTGTATTTGTTATAGTTCCTTTGAAAACATGGAATCATAAACACTGGTATATAAATGAGCTACATTATATCCCACTATGTTCTTCTTTACTATCACCCTTCAAAGAAACGTCAAATATAATACATGTCTTCATTACTTGGGAAAAAATATAAAAAGGTGTGAGATCAAATGATCAGTAATGGTAAAAAAGGGATACATGTAAGAATAAACATTAGCATAATGGTATGGAAAATGATCATGAAAATAGAAGATCACACCCCGAATATCAAAGATCCTATACATGAATCATGGCTTAAATATTGGTAGTTCATAAGAAATGAATCTAAAGGAAGTAAAGGAAATAATCTAAGAAATTATAGCATAGGAGTAAGACATGGAATTGTGGCAACACATAAGCTTGTACTGATTTCTATAGTATCCAAGTCATCAATACCAAGACCATCATAGTGGAAAAAATCATTTTCTGAACCGGGTGAACCTCAATTCTAGCTATGTATTACCGAACCGTGTAAACCCTCATTCCAGCACTATATTTTTTAATAGAGTAAACGCTTGTTTCATCCTTATATTACTAAACCGAGTAAACCCTTGTTCCATCCCTCTCTATCTCATGAGATATAAATATTTACCCAATGAATTGAATGGAGATATAGGTCCCAACCATTACATAATGAAAACATACATAAATGTTCCATAATATCATAAATAAGAATATCATAAACCATAAAATGAAATGGGTATCATAAAAAAATAAACATATCATCACCTGTGGAAAGAGATAGGTTTCATCATCATTTAATCATAATCATAACTCATGAAATGAAACGGGTCTCAAAATCATATAATCCGTAAAAGAGAAACATGTTTCATAACATCATGACATAAAAACATAATACTCCAAAAACAACATGAATAGAAAAATTGAATAATTTCACTATAAAGGTATGACAAACACCAATGGATGTTATATTAGATGGGAAATAATTTTGAAAGATCTTTTAAAAAATATTCTTGATGAAAATATCCTATCTTCTTTAAAAAATGATTTTTTCTAACATAAAACATTTTGAAAACCTTTTTATATGAAAATGTATTTTACAAAATATATAGGATGGATTGAAAAAAAATTAAAATACCTTTTCTTGAAAATTATCTTCAAGGATCTTTTGAAAACATTTTTGAAAATATGGTTTTTTTAATACAATTGATTTCCGACCGAAGAGAGAGATGGTCTGATTTAAAAAAAACATTATCTTAAGTACAAAAGAGTGAAAAATGGTACTAAAAATGATAATATATCGAATTAACAGAGGATAAGGAAACTCATGAATAATATTGAGAGATTTAATCAAAGTAATCATAAACATAAATAATCTCAAAAATTTATATGGTTATCTTAATAAACTCTTATAACTTGGTTACCTATGATCATACTCTCCATGTAAGAAAATGAAGTCACATAAAGCATAAGATATCATGAAAATTAAGAGATTAAATATATAAAAAGTCCAATGGATTTATATACACCTTGAAAAAAGTGTTTATTTTCATAATAAAATATAAGTCTCAAAGAATGAAAATTGAGACATATTATTTTACTGATTTGGTATCTTTTGAAAGATAAACCCCATGAAATAAGAATCATAGAATGGATATGCGAATAACCATAAATTTATGTATATGATACATATAATTAAATAATGGGAATTACATACACCACACAAAAGGAAAGATTTGTGAACATAACATTAATCTCACATAAATTAAAAGTGAGATGAAAATGTCTTAACCTTGTTTCTTGAGTCTATTCAAAATCGTACAGGATTCCTGTATATGAAATATTAGATTATTATACATATTTCTAATAAGAATATCCATTTTTTAGGACCTTATACATAATACTATATATGGTTTTATTATGACCTTATATTACCCACTTGTTAATGATCCAATGTTAAGTTTTCACTTTGGGTAATATTTTCTTTGTTCTTCGCATGTGTCTTAATTTGTTATATCGTTAGTCCTTATTCTTATATCAGGATTATATAATGTATATCATGATATAAATATCATGTATATCCAGAATATTTATATTATAAGAATTTATTTCATAATGAATTATGTAATGAATACACCATTCATGGAGACGGTAAGTCATTCATATTCATGAAAACTCTTTCAGTTTTCATTTTCATATTAAAAAAATATGTCAATGAAATATATATATATATATATACATAAATATATGTGTATTTATATATTTATATAATTATTCATGTAACATGAATATATCATATATATTATATAATTTTATAAATCCTATCCTTAATACATTTCATGTGGTGTGTGAACAAATCACAATGCTTTTAGGGGGTGGTATTCCACACTTCCTCAAACGAGATTATTGTATTAACACTAAATGGAAGGTAAAAGGATGTGTGGTAAAAAAGTAATAAAAAAGATTAAATAAATATTTAAAATAATATATTACATAAATAAATATATTTTCCATCATAATGGCCACCATTATTGGTGGTAAAGGGGAAAGGAACAATCATCGTTTTGTTAGGCATCAGTTCGCTATACACAGAAACAGTATGTTCAAGATCCATTAGATGGAGGTGTGTGTAAGTTATGGTCAAAACCATTGACTAAAAAAATCCTAGTATATGTATTATACTATTGTTTTACAAAATACGGGAATAAAGAGTGCGGAGGGGGAATAAGGAAAATAAAGAAGAGGATATTGAAAGAAGACGTTACCTTTAAATCATGTAACTCCTTTTGGTTTCTGCCCAATGGTTTCCTTGAGCGGGTTTCAGACAAAAGGAAGGATTAAAATTTGAAAGGAGGATTTTTGGGAGGAAATTTTTGTCAGTGATTTTCCTAAATCAAGAGGCTTTAAAGGTGTTAAAGGTGGGTAGTGGTTGTGTCCTTTCATAGGGGGTAAAAGGACTCACATAGAATTTTTAGAAAAAAATTAGGTGTACACATGCCCATAACTAAAAAATTCTTAACAAACCAACAAAACAAAATAATTTAATATTTATGGACTAAATAAGGAGTGAAAAGGGGTTTTCGGACAGGTTTCTAGGTTATTTGGGACCTAAATGGTAAGGTTTAGTCCCTGATTAAGCTTAATTTAGCCTTAATTGCTTTGATTAATTTTTATCTCTTTTACTAATCATATTGGTCAAAAAATTAACATGGTATTATTAGAATCTAAAAATTAGAATGAATACAACGGTTTATATTGGAGTTTTTAAATTCCAATCATAGAAGTGGCAAAATTAAGCTAATTGTTAATCCCGCAGACGAGACAAAATAACGGGGTTTTAAAGTAGGATAAAGTTTAAAAGTTTGTTTAGATTCTATATTCAACTTCAAAGTGAAATTTAACCTAATTAATTTCATTGTATTATTAGATATAATATTAATATAATGTTACCTTAAAATAAATTTAAAATATCATTATTATTAATAATTAATTAGACAAAAGGTATTTTTTAACTAAAAATGAGTATTTTTTTACTTTTCATCAAAAAATTAAGTTTGTCAGAAAAATTACAAAAAATCACCCTTTGCTAATTTTCATGTTCTGAATTAAAAAATGAATTTTTTTATCCAATTCAAATGATAAATGTGTCTAAAATTACTTCCATTATTAAAATAAGTTCAATCATTAAAATGATGGTTTTAAACATAAAAAGGACTTTACCAAAAATCATATCTTTTATTATCAACTTGTTTTATTTATATAAAACAATTATAAACAATACTTGAAAATTATTTAGCACTATTAATATTACTAGGTTTAACCTATGGGTTATAATTATCTTATTTAAATAATTAAAACTATAAAAAGATATATTTCTTAGAAACTCAGTGTTGTGTGTATCGTGCGCCAACTATGTGTTGTGTGCATCATATTCCAAATCAGTTCCATGTGAAAAGAATATTTGACTTATTGGATTTCCGTATATTAATTTAAATTTAAATCTATTCAATAAAATAGGTCTATAAAACTCGGGGTGTTACTGGTTTACCCTAGGTATGACATAACAATGAAGTCCCGACCCCGGGGCCATTGAATGGTGCCCCGAGCCAGTTGGCCACATTCCCTCAAGCGTGCCTCCCTATACGCCATAGGGTTCCAACCAGTAGTGAGGGTCTAGTAAGTTATTCTTGGGGATAATATACCCTCTTTATCATAATAAAACACCAATGGAAGTAAAAAAATAATAACCAAGTGTGGAATCATTTAGATAACCTGAACAATACCATGGCATATGACAGTCAAAATTAGAAAAACACAACACTCAACTAAAAGGTAAAACGTGTTATGATAATGCAAGTGCAAACTGTCTACAATTCAACTAATTGTAAAGACACAATTACTCCCAATAGGTTCCCAAACCATGTCTAGTTCCCTCTCCCATGCTCCAATCCAAAACTGCAACCTATCCCAGGGTCTTTCCCTTATCATGTCCGGCAACCACAAAGTCTACTCGGGTGCCGATCAGGCGTCCTAGATTGGGTGTGAGTACAACTCAGTTGGCAACCACCAACGGTGTCTAAAATGATTCCACTCAAAATATAGTTCATTTAGTTATATTAATCAATAAATACAATTCATAAATAAATAGCTATCGCTTTGTCATTTAATCTTTAATTATCACATTAGGCCCAATTTCAATTCATGTTTCCCATTTCAATCATCATTCATTATTATTAATCATCTGGTCTAGGTCTTTATACATAGCACCCCAAATATCTTTAAGTGTAGGTAGCCATTCCTATCACTCTATATCTCATTCGGTGTATGTCTTCATGCCTAAAACCCCATAATCTCGAGCATGGATAACTATTGGGGAGGAACGCCATGTCCAAGTCCCAACTTTTAATCGGTCTAGAACACTATGTCTAGCACCACAAAAATCACATCCATTTAATCATTCATTAATTCAAAATAATTTTCCACATCATTCCATTACTAATAAAATTATTATTTAAACATTTCAAAGTCCATTAGTTAACTCAAAAATTAACAAAGAACATAACTCATTAATTAATTAATTAATTAATCAATCGATCAACCCAATTATAATTCTGTAATTAATTATTCAGAATTAATTATCCATATCAAAACTCAACTTTTCATAATTAATTCTCACAATTAATTATATTTGATCATCATCATGACGCATAATTAATCCTCACAATTAATTATCTTACATAGCCTAACTTCATTTCATAATTAATTCCCCCAAGTTAATTATCATAACACAATAAATTCAATATCTCAATTACAATATCTCAAACCATAAAAAATCTCCAGAATATCTATTTGGAAAACCCCCTTTCATTTGTACCGAGATTCAATTATCAATTAATCACCCAAGAAAACACAAGTCAATTCAACATTCCCAATTACTCCAATTTATGAAATCAATCATCAAGAGAATCTAGCTAATCATAAACTCACACACAGATATCAAAATCACGACTATGAGAGTTAAATTTAGACCACCTACCCACGTTTATTGAGGTAATATAGCATAATGGAAATCCTCAAAATCTGAATGGCACAATGTCGTCGATCAAGCTTCAGATCTAAATAACTAAACCAAAATTAAGATCAAATGCATCATTATCTTGAAAATCTAGATCTAGATCCACAATCATAGATCAAGATATCGACTCATAGGTTTAGATCTATGGTAACAGCGAATATCTTCCGTGATAATATCAATTAAAGATAGATGAAATAAAGGGAGAAGTAATGGGATAAAATCCACTTACTAGGAAGAGAGCGGGTCATCAATACGGGATTCCAATCACGAAGAATGGTGTTCTAATCGCCTTGGAATCCCTCCATAAGGCTCTTGGATCACCTTGAATTTTTTAATCATGAACCAAGGTTTAAATATGGGAGTCCTGGAGGGTTTTGTGGTTTTAAAAAGGATTTTTGGATATTAAATTCTCCCACATATGGTTTCTTGGGTAGAGGTTCATGGTTAGGGAAAACTGTGTGCCAACTGTGTGGACCCCTCTGTCCAGGTTTACACGGTTGGAACAGTTTAGCCACACAATTTTCAAACTGTGTTCAAACCATGAACAATCCACTTTCCATTATTTTTCTCAAAATTTTACCCAAACGTACCCCAACCCACTACTCCAAAACAATGGTACTTAAAAACTTAAAAAAGTACCTAAAAACTAGCTTGAGATGACTCTAGAAAAGGCAATGACCATACAATATCCCCACCTAATAATAGTTCATCCTTTATCATCACTCCTACACTTCTCTAATATTGTGATAAAAAAATATTGGTCCATTGATCCTTCATGTATACTTTTCATTCCCATGTTTCCTCTTGAACACTTCAATGTTTCCATGACACAAGAACTAAAGACATGGTCTTTACCTGTAACACATTCTCACAGAGACCCATCACACGTATCAGATGCTCCTCAAATGACACATCTATGTTGAGATCAACCATTTCCTCATAAATCACATGAGAAGGATCGGGGTGATACCATCATAGTTATGACATATAGAAACAATCATGCATAGAACTAAATTTCTATGGAAGGGCTAGTCATTATGCCACTGTCCTGATTCACTCCAACACGTCAAACTGTCCTACAAACATTGCTACCAACTTACCCTGCCTCTATATCCTATGGTGACCCACTCTAGGAGACACCCGAAGGAATACATGATCACCCTATTTAAACTCTAGGGGTCATATTTTTCTATCGGCATAAGACTTCTTCTTACTTTGAGTCGCAGCCATATGTTTCTCAATCAACATCACCTGCTCAAATGTCTCCTGAATGAGACTCAGTCCCAATAGTTCTGACTCACCCACCTCTTACCAAATAAGTGGTGATTGAAATGGTCTACTATAAAGTTCCCCATAAGGTTCCATCTGAATAGTTCCTGAAAACTTTTGTTATAGGAAAACTCGACTAAAGACAAATGCTTCTCTCATGAACCACCAAAGTCAAGAACACATGATCACAACATATCCTCGAACACCTGTATGGTACGCTCCAACTGATCATATGTATTTGGGTGGAAGGTTGTACTTAATAGAATCTGGGTACCAGGAGCCTTTTTAAAGCCCTTCTATAAGGTTGAAGTAAATCATGAATCGCGATATAAAACTATAGTCTGTGGCACCTCATGCAAATAAACTATCTCACATACATATAGTTCTCCCAACTATTATAATGTAAAGGTTTACCTGATAGGAAATAAGTGTGCTACATTCGTTACTCAATCCACAAATTCCCAAATTGAATCATTCATCATAAGAGACTTTGGATGTCCTACCATGAAATCCATAGTCACGTCATTCCACTTACATTTCAAAATAGGCAACGAGTGCAATAGGCCTCCAAGACGTTGATGATCTACCTTCACCTAAAGATAGGTGAAACAACTTGTTACAGACCCTGCTATCTCATTTTTCATTCCTGGACACCAAAACTATTGTCATAGGTCATAGTAAATTTTTGTCACCCCAGGATGTACCTCCCACTTTGAGGCATGAAATTCTCCCATGAGTTTCTCTCACATACTCATTGGCACAACAACCTTATTTTTCAAAAGGATGATCTCATCCTCATCTATTATTTAGTGCGGAAGTGTCTCCACACCTTCAACGATTTACCTTAAGGATAAACACTTCGGATACACATACTACATGTCCCTGATCCAACTCAAAAGTGTAGACTCCACTACTACAGAAACCAGATTCATACTCTCCTGACTCCCCTAAACTACAAAATGAATTTTTTCTAGAAAATTAATCATCTTCCACTCTATACTCGACTCACGTACCAAATGAGTCTGAGTTTTCCTGCTCAAGGCATCAGTCGCACTATTTCCCTTTCCAGGTGTATATTCCTATTCAAAATCAAAGGACTATATATACTCTACACAACTTCATTGTGGAAGATTCAAGTCACACTGTGAAAAGATATACTTCAAGATTTTGTGATCCATAAAAACTGTAAACATTTCTCCTAAAAGATAATGTCTCGAACACTTTAGATCATAACCCACTACTTCCATCTTGAGGTCATGTGAGGGTAATTTTGTTCATGTGGTCTCAATTGTCAAGAACTGTAAGCAATGAATCGAACCCCATGCATCAACACAGCTCCAATTCTAATCCCATATGCATCACAATACCCCATGTAATCCTCAGCTGACTCAGGTAAGAAAAAAATTGGTGCCGATTTAAAGTGCTTCTTCAACTCCTGGAAATCATTCTCACCTTCTCCTATCCAATCAAATATTATGCCTTTATTTTTCAAACCTGAAAGTGGTGATACCAATCAGGAAAAGTCCTCGATGAACCTCATGTAGTAACTAGATAATACCAAAAATATTATAATATAAAAAACATTGTAGGGATACTCCCAAGAAATCACTGCCATCACTTTTTCCATGCACACGTCCACGCCTTCTTTCGAGATGATATGCCCCAAAAAGTGTACCATGTCAATCCAATACTGACGTTTAGATAGTTTGGTTTATAGATGATGCCCTCTAAATGTACTCAAGACGATTTCCATATGATGGTAATTATCATCATGAGTCTTAGAGTACACCAAGTTGTCATCCTTGAACGCCACCCCAAACTGATCTAAGTATAGATGAAATAACATGTTCATCAAGTCCATAATCACTACTGGAGCATTTGTTAACCCAAATATAATTATGAAAAACTCATAGAGGCCATACATGCTCCAGAAGGCAGTTCTTGGTATATTAGAGGTCTGAACACTAACCTAATCATACCCTGATCTCAGGTCGATCTTTGAGAACACATAATACCCCTTCTTCTAGTCAAATAGATTATTGATGCGTGGAAGAGATATCGGTTCTTCGCAGTCATTTTATTCAACTTCCGGTAATCGACAGACAACTATAAACTCGTGTTGGCCTTATTTGAAAACAAAATAGGTGATCCCCAAGGTGACGTACTTGGGTGGATAATACCTTTATCGTCCAACTCCTCCAACTTCGTTTTGAATTCTTGAAGCTCATTAGGTTCCATTCTATAAGGTGGAATAAATATCGTCTCAACCCCTTACATGATCTCAATACTGAATTCCACATCTCTTTCAGGGGGAAACCCTAAAAAGTCTTCAGGAAAGTCATCCTGAAATAGTTCTACTACTGCTGGAAGGACATCTTTCCTACCACACCCATCTTCTAGAAAAATACTAGAAACTTGGGTTGTGAGATCTCCCAGTTGCTAAGTAATTATCCCAACACAACCTGCATGGATATACCATTCTCCACGATGAATATACTGGTCACCCTCAGAATATACAAAGGTTACTCTCCTACGGTAACAATCTATGTGGTCTCGATATGTGACTAGCCAGTCCATACCCATAATCAGGTCAAAGCCTATTATATAAAAGACATAGATATCCCAAATAAAATGATATTATTCTATATCTAGTGAACATCCTTTTCATAAACAGATATCCCTTGACTATGTTCACAATGATGTATCGATATTCATCAAGACGCTTACAGAATCCACCTCCAGGCTCAAACCATTAACAAGATTTGAAAATACAAAGGACCAAGAGGCACCAATATCAAAAAAAGGCACTAGATAAAGTAGAAGAAGCTATAATAGTACCTCTCACTATTTATGGACCAGCCTAGCTCTCCACATGTGTATGTTGGACTACATGTTACTGCCATTCCCCTCTTCCATGTGGTGTCATATAACTCCCTTAGTAGCACCACTATGCTGATATGGCCCCTCATACCATGGATCATGAAATCCACTACCTCTACCACCTCTGCATGTATAACTCAAGATTCGAGACTTATATGGTGTAGAATAAGCCCTTCCCACACATTGAATCTTAGTAATATCTCCCTCAGCACCAGCCTGCCAATACTTCTGACAGAGCTTTTGTAGGTGCCCCATCTTGCCAAAAAACTCGCACTCAACTGGTGGTTGAGTACAATGTGTAAGATAGTGTACCTGCCTACCACACTGGTGGGAAAACACATGATTAAGATATCATGCAACTGTTCCTCCTGACATTCCACCTCACTTTCTACTATCCGGACTATGATTCTTGTAACGGAACTTCCTTATCTTAGAAGGTGCACCCCCAGATAATCTAGTGACAACTACCTATCTAGTATTGGAAGCCTCCATGAGGTTACCCTTTCAAACGAGAGTCTGATCAACCACTTCTGATAATTTCTTCAGCCTGAATATATTTTCCCGGGACTTAATTTCACACCTAAGTCCATCCTGAAATAATTTCGCTGAAGAAGCCTTATCTACCACCAAAGCTGGAGAAAAACACTGCAAATATGTGAAACATTCAGCATAATCCATTATGGTCATGCTTCCTTGAGTCATATTCATAAACTCTAAATCCTTCTCTTGCCTCAGTTTCTCTCGATAGAATTTATTCAAGAGCATCTCTAGAAATTCCTTTCATTACATCTCATTAGTCTATCCTGATTATACCTGAATATCCCACCTGCGCTTCATTGACCCCCATAGTAGATAAGCATCCAATTTGACCCTCCTCCCAGTTAGAGTCTCCAAATGATCAAGTATTTTCCTTATGTATTCAATCCTGAATTCATCTCCATTAGTTCAAACCACTCGAGAAAAGGTAGGAGGGTACTGCAACTGAAACTCTCTTTTCTACTCAAACATGTTTTTCAGAACCCACCTTGGGTCTCCATCCCTGAATTGCATGAAACGAACAATGTTCTCTCAGAACTATTTCCCTTCCTCCTCATCTTTCACTAATGGTACCTCAAGCTCCCTACCTTGAAGTTCATTCTGGTCTATACCCCTCGGTCTCTCCCTCAACAAGCGTCGTGGAGGTATATCTCTACAAATCCAAACACACATATTAGGTCTAAAAATGCAACCTTAAAACATTTTCGTAGGAGGAGAAACTAACACAACATGTTTCAACATGTCCTTCCACTTTTTCTCAGCACATGGTCCACATCGGGGCCTTATCACTACCCTTAACCATCATACTCCTAGGTCTTGGTTAACAGGGGTACATTCGTTCTCATTAATTAATCAAACCATTAATTAATAACATTATCTCAAATTAATTAATTAAAAAATTAATTAATCATACTCATTTCATCAATCAAGGTTCTCATTTGACACCGATTTACTCTCATTTTTCATTACTATTTCAATCTCACCATAAGGTAAAATAGTTCAAGTTCAACAACTTACCCATAACTTTTTTCCCATGAGTCGCTAGAATGATGCATGTCACAAAAACCCTGAGTGGCTAGAATGATGGATGTTGATTAAATTATCATGCATCTTTAATCCATGAATCAAAATTCAAAAATTTTCAAAAAAAATATCACATCACACCATAGGTTCGTCACCCAAGGTGAAATAATATCCAACTGTAACAACAAACTCCAATCATAATAATCCCACCCGGAGTACTCGGATTTTCCACCATACATGGGTTTCAAACTCCCATGAACGAGCTCATTACCAAACATAGAATCTTCATAGTATATTATATAGATTTCCTAAAATATTAATACAAAAAAATAATAAAGAAAACAACTCTTTTGATACTACTTCATGATGTCCCGGCTCGGGAGCCACTGAACAGTGCACCGAGCCAGTTGGACACATGCCCTCAAGCACGCCTCCCCATATGCCAGAGGGTTCCAACTAGAATCGAGGGTCTAGTAAGTCAGTATTGGGTAGTCTATACCCTCTTTTATCAGAATAAAACACCAATAAAAGAAAACAATATTTACCAAGTGTGTAAGAATATAGATAACTAGAACAATACCATGGAATATGACAGTTATGGACAGAAAAATACAATACTCGACTGAAAGGTAGAACACACTATGACAATGCAAGTGTCAAGTGTATACAATGAAACTAAGAATAAAGACACAAAGACTCCCCTGTGGGTCCCAAACCACATTTGGTTCCCTCTCCCATCATCCAATCCTAAACTGTAACCTATCTGAGAGCCTTGCCCTTATCTTGTCCTACAACAACAAAGTCTACTTGGGTACCGATCAGGTGGCCCGAAAAGGGTGTGTGTACAACTTAGTAGACCACCTCCAACGATGTATAAAATGAGTCCAGTCAAAAGATAATGCATTCTCTTCTATGAATAAATAAATACAATGCATAATTAAACATATATAACATTTTCATTTAATCTTCAATCATCACACTAAGCCCAGTTTCAATTCATGTTTCCCATTTTGAATCATCATTCATTATTATTAATCATTTGGTGTAGTTCTCCATGCCTAGCACCCAAAATCTCATTAAGTGTTGTTCTCCATGCTTATAACTATATATCTCAATTGGTTTAGGTCATCATGCATAGAACCTCATAACCTCAATCTTAGATAACTATTTTTAAGGAATGCCATGTCCATGTCCCTACTTTTAATCAGTCTAGAATGCCAAGTATAGCACTACAGAAATCTCATCCATTTAATCATTCATTAATTCATGAGAAATATCCACATAATTCCACTACTAATCCAATGATTATATAAACATTTAAAAGGCCATTTTTTAACTCAACAATTAACTAAGAACGTAACCCATTAATTAATTCATAAATTAATTAATCAATCAACACAATTCTCATTCCATAATTAATTCTTCAAGATTAATTATACATATCAAAATATCAAATTTTCATTATTTATTCTCACAATTAATTATCTTTGTTCAACATCATGGAATGTAATTAATTATCTTACATAGTCAAAAATCATTTCATAATTAATTACCCCCAATTAATTATATTAACACCATCAATTCAATATCTCAATTACAATATATCAACCCATAACAAATATCCAAAATATATATTTGGGAAACCCCCCTTCATTTGTTCCGTGATTCAAATATCAATTAATCACCAAGGAAAACAGAAGTCAATTCCTCATTCCAATTTACTCCAATTTGGGACATAAATCATCAAGAGAATCTAGAAAATCCTAAACTCAGATACACATATCAAATTCACGACTATGGGAGTTCAATTTAGACCACCTTCCTCAGTTTATTGACAGAAATTATCCAAAAACAAATCCCCAAAATACGAGCATCACAACGTCATTGATCAACCTTCGGATTTAAATCCCTAAACCAATGTTAAGATCAAAGGTATCAGGATAATGAAAATCTAGATCTAGATCAACAATCCAAGATCCGAATCTCAACTCAAAGGTTTATATCCATGGAAATAGTGATGATATTCCATGAAAAGATCAAGGAATGATAGAGGAAAGAATGGGTGAAGCAACAGGATGAAATCCACTAACTGAGAAGAGAGAGGATCTTCAATCCGAGCTTCCAATCTCAATTAATGGTGGTCAAATCACCATGGAATCCCTTCATAAGGCTCAAAAATCGCCTAGAATATGACAAGGCTGATACTAGGTCGAAATATGGGAGTCATGGGGGGTTCAAGTGGTTTTGAAAAGGATTTTTTGAGATTAAATTTGGTGCACATGGTTTCCTGGGTAGTGGCTCATGGTTAAGGAAAACTGTGCACCAATTTTGTGGACCCCTCTGTCCAGGTTTTCACAGTTGGCATAGTTTAGTTTCACGGTTTTTCAAACCATGCACAAACCATGCACAACCCACTATCCTTTATTTTTTTCTTAAAATTTCACCCAAACGCACCCCAAGACACTACTCCAAAACAATGTTACTTAAAAACATAACAAATGTCCTAAAACAAATCTGGGATGACTTTAGAAAAGGCCAGGATCTTACCATAACCATGTTTGGAATTAGTTGTTTGGCTTGACCTCCATATTTTTAGAATTAATTAATTAAATAAATAATTATTTAATTACTTTTTTGATTTAAATAAATACACAATTATGCATCTATAAATATGTAACTATTACAAATCCCTAAAGTTATATATATAACCCTAGATAATTGAGAGGATATATTAGATAATAATTATTAGATGACACTAGATTGGGATCGGATTGAGGATCGTGTGCCAACACACCTTGTGGATCTCATAAAAAGCAATGATGTGAGGTCTTTCTTCATGGGTCAATCGTTTTATAGGTATAGGGTTATTTATCCAGGATTTTTGGGATAATTTTTATTTTCTTTATATTATAATCAATCATTATTATAATAATGAAAGATCATGTCAAATCCAAACATATCCTAGGTTCATTCCCAATTATTATGTTTCATGGTTTTCTTCCACCCTTTCTATACATGATAATCATCTTCATTTCATTTGGCTTGCAGTTCGATGAATAGATAAAAAGTAATTGTTGTGCATTCCATCATTGGAACAATAGCTCATTTATTCACAACCATTTAAGGGGTTGGTTATGGGAACATGATGTGCGAATATGGTTGGTGATTAGGTATGTATTAGAAAAACATGTTTTGTGTATAGAATGTGATAGTGGATAGGACAATGGAAATCATTTCCTGAGCAGTGGGAATGGAGAAAAACTAACTGGAAATGAAATAATGGATCACATGGATCGAGATATATAATTTTAGGTTAGTTTGGTATCAGATCCAAAGGAATAATGAGGTGTGGGTGAAGATTCTAGAGAAACTTATGTGTTCTTTAAAAAAAACCTAATTACATGGCATGTAGTCCGGATGAACACATGTCGTGTTTTTTCTTATATCTGGAGATAAGGATTACTCATAGAGATATGCATCACAAAATGTGTGACATGTGTCAGATTCTGCATGAACCTTATCTGAATATCTCAGTATGTATAAAGGGATACACACTCAGAAATACACATATTATTATGTTCCATATGTCCCAAGTCACACACCATGTAACACATGGCAGACGGATCAGTGTGTACAAGTGTCCATGTGGCCCCATAGTTCATGTAAATGGGAATTACATGGGTAGTCTAATGTATATGTGCAAAACTGTGTACTAGGACAAGTCCAAGTACATGGGCATGGATAGTGTACACAGACATGAGCAGAATGGAATGTTGAATGATGAATCAAATCCTATAAATTATTTACCATTATTGGAATTGTTGTTAACTTTTTGAAATGAATGTTGTTTGAGTGGGAGAGATGGGTAGTTCCAGACATTTTGATACATGCCATGTACCCCCAGGGACACACCATGTACTCCTTTGAAGATAGGTTTGAATTATATTTCTTCTCTTCTTAGAAATATTATGCACTTGTGCGAGCTTATATGGACTAGTATTAGTTGACTGTGTTCCATTGTTCCATTCCTATGATGTTTCAATGTATCATCTCATTCTACTCATAGAGGGTGACTCCTCTGTAACTTTCTGATGATCAGTGTAGTGTGGGAAAGTTCCATTATTCTGGATTGATTCATCGCACTCTACTTCAACATACCATTAGTGGCTTGGATCATGTATCCCTCTGAGAGGCCCATAGAAATCCTCATTTGGTTTGAATTTCTATAGATATAGTATGTTGAATTGGCATTACCATTAATACACAGTCATTGATCCCCAATCTATGAGGATTTTTAGTGGGGTATGGTGTCCCCCAAATGATCCCTATGTGTTTACCCCTAATTGTGTATCATGATCTAATCTTTCTGATGGGGTATTAGTCTGATGGAGTGCGTATTTCTGATGAACCCTGTAATTTTACTATGTGATTATTCTTGGCTAGTGCTAATGAGCATAGCCATTGGGATGAGTGTCATTAGTGGAATTATTGATCAGGGAGCGTATCCTCATGGATGAGTATAACCACTAGGATATCGGCGATGTACCATGGGCTTAGTGATACTTGATTACTTGTATCTCTCCGTTGAGTTCTATCATGGATGGTATGGATTAGGGATTAAGATATCATGGATGAGTGTTACATTGAAACCTAGAGTGGATCTATGGATGGTAGTGGTTAAGATGTTATGCTACTCAGAGTCTTTTATGAGTATGTATGGTATATCTGTGTTTATATTTATATCTTATATCTTATTAACATAGTTATTTTTTATGAGGTGACAACTCTTGTATCTTGATATTAGTTGTTTATAGGGTTCCCTGCAAGATATTGTTATACTCACACATGTGTGGGATTTACCCACACATGCCATGTATTGTACAGATTGAGGAGCTTTTTATGGATTCCATAGAGGACCAAGAGTATGAGGATATTAGTTTTGGCTAGACAAACCAATGTGTAAGCTGATGTTTTATTTTACAGTGGTCCCCTCATTTTGACCACGTAAGACATTGTATCCAGTTTTGGGTGGTCTTGTATTTGTACCATTTTTATTCATTCTATTACTTTATGGCATACTCTGACGGTGGGATTATAGATTTATGAACGCATCGTTATCATCTATTTTACCTTTATACATTTTATGGGCTTGGAGATGTGTGTGTGTGTGTGTAATGTTAAATTAGGCTAATTCCACCATTGTGTGTGATATGCTAACTCAATGTTGGTTTCCATCCCCTGGGTTATTAGAGGTGGGATTGGGGTAGTTGTGTCCCAATTCCCATCATATAAGTTTATTAAAAAAATAATACTTATAGACATCATAAACATACCTTCACGACCTCATGCCAATCCATATTACATAAATGGTTAATACCTCATCCAAATACCCAATAAAGTTTGTCTCTTGCAACCTAATGATACATTGAGGGGCTATAACAGGCCGAAACATCACTTATTAAGTCCAATAAATTCCTCTTACAAAAGGAGATAAACATAATCAGTGTAAGCATTCGTATTGGAAAACAATCATACGAAATGTTAATAATTTCCCCAATCAATAAACATTATCAAAAACCATCTAGAGTATTATGAATAAGTGTATAAAAACAGTTCATCCTTATTCAAAATGGACATAAACCATCTAGATAAATAATAAGGATAGTATAATTATAACATATCCTGAATGGATAATAGGTAAAAATGGTATTTTCATTGATGAATTGAAATACCATAAAACATTCATGAAACCATTTAAAAATAAAATACCATTTTCACCTGGAAAATCACTTTTAAAATATAAAAAATTCTCAAATAGAAGGAAATAATTTTATTTAAAAATAATCATAGAAATATTTTAAATTAATATTAAAATAAATGAGTGGTCATGATGGTAGGAAAATATTTTCATGATTATTTTGTTAAAAATAAATATTTCATTTTAATTCTCAGTAATAATGTCGTACCTCATTTGAAAAATGATACGAAGATTCCTTTTGAACCTTTTTGTAAAAACTAAAACATTTTTATAAATTAATTTTTACAATAATGTGCTAATATTATAATCATTTTTGAAATAAATATAGAAAACAATTATATGGATGAAGAATAAGAATTTTTGATCAAAAAGAGAAAAAAAGTTGTCTTTTTTTAAAATCATTTTCTCAATAATTTAAAGTAATAAAGAGAAAAAAGTGGTACTATTAAATAAAAAGTTCATGAATAACTATATAATAATAAAATATATATTTTTTAATATATAATTATATAATTATTTACCTAATGGTTACATAAACATAAACATCTTGAATAATGATGAGATTATGAAATAAACCCTTATTATCAGGGTAACATTTGAATCATACCCCCCATGAAAGAAATTACATAAAATGAAACAATAAATAAAATTTATATAAATATATTTACAATATTAAATATAAAAGGTGAAGTATATACACCACACAAAATAAATTATTAGTGAATATGAAATATTCCTCATGAAGGTAAAAGTGAGACGAGAAACTCTTACCTCATATCTGTTTTCCTTTGAAGGTGTTCAAATATCCAAATAATAAATATATATTTTTAATAAATATATTAACTAAATATAATTACATATAACACATATTATATGATTTAATTATATTCTATTATCACCCATTTATTGATAATATTTTGTTAAAAATCATTGTTTTTTGTAATAACTGCTTTGTTTTTCATGTATGTTTTAATTTTTTATTTTCGGTTCCTATAAATTGATCATTATTAAATAATATACATAATTAATAATTATATTAATATAATATATATTCATTATATTAATATTTAGATCCATTAATAAAATTAATACTTTGAAAAATGAGTTGCGTCGTTCATGGAGCTGGTAGTACGTACGTACGCATGAACACTATTTTTATTTTTTGACAGATAGAACGTAAGTATGTGAAATAATAATCCACCTTTCCAGAATAATTATTATATAATATAATTAATATTTCTCATAAAATTAATCCCTATTATCATCCATTTCAAAATAAAATAAAAAAATGAATCACATTGCATCGCTTCATGGAGGTGGTAGTCTACATGTACGCAAGAGCAACATTATCATTTTACATTAGATTAGAAGGTTTGAAATTAGATGTGATATTGTAATTATTATAGAATAATAATTTAATAAGTATCAATTATATATATATATATATATATATATATATTAACTCCATCATTATATCTATTCATGATATGTGTTGATAAAAAAACGAATTACATCAGTTCGCAAGTTAGTAGTCTGCCGTACAAACGATCAATAATTTCATTTCAAATTTAGTGGAAGAATATAGGGATATAGGTTAATCCATTAAAATTATAAAATCTATGTATATTTAATATTAGTTTTACTATTTAATCATATTAATATAATATTTTAAGTATATAAAAAAAATGAAGATGCATTGTTAAGAACTATACATATTTCTCAAATACCATATTTTGTTTTATAACTAAATCCTTCCTAGAGTGTTCTTAAAATAATAATTGGGATTCTAGGTTATGGGTATGGATTTAAGGAAGTTATTTGGGTAGTTTCTTAATGATCCAAATTTCCTTGTAATTGTGAATTGGAGAGGATAGTGGGTATCCTTTTATAAGTGGGGGAAATGACACACTTGGATGTTATGAAAAGAATAAAATGTACCCACATTTTATATAGGAAAAAGGATAAAAAATGACTCATTATTGAAACTTATATGAGATAAAATCTATATATTCCCATAAAGTTGACAATGTACAAGTTTCTATGTCATTTTAAGCCATATAATTTTTGTTTAATTGCTTGTTAAACCTATTTTAACATTAGCTACGATAATTAATGGTTACTATTTTAGTATAAATAAAAACAAAAAATTATGTTGAACTTATTAACTAATATTAATTATTATAATTAAAAATTTTGGATCAATTTTCATAAATAAAAAATTCATAATTTTTATAATTTAATTAAGAATTAAACCCTTAAGCACGATGAAAAAACAATTTTCCGATGAAATATTTTCTTAAGTATAAATTGTTTTCATATAAAATTCATCTTAAAATTGGTTTTTATGACCTAAATGGGATTAATATTAATATCACTAAACTAATTTTACTTTTAATCCATTTTAATACAAAATTTATCTTGGTAAAATCTTTAAGGAAATGATAGTTTTCAATAAAAATCAGTACCTTTCACTATTCATCCAAAATTTAATCTTTTAAAAAAATTATAAAGAAATAAATTATATGTTAGTTTTGAATTTATTATTTCAGAAATAAATTTCATTTTTTCAAATACTTTTTATAAATTTTTAAAAATTAATTTTAAATTATGTTTTCAAAACGTAACAAACCCACTTTTTATAAAAATACATTTTTAAGCATAAAACTAGTTTTTTTTCTTATTACATGACTAAAAACTATATTAAATGATTTAAAAAACTTTTTATTGAATACATAATATTTAAATTTACCTAAAATCATTCACAAATAGTGACTACTTTATTTTATTAAGAAAAAAAACAATGTACTCGTAAAAACATTATATCGGCAAGACGTTTCTTTTACATCCAAATTTTTTATTTTTTATTTATAATTTATTAGTGACTAATGAATTTATTTTATAATTTTTTAAATAAAAATAATAATTTTTTATTTCAATTCATACCTACCAATCCAATGGACATGTGGTAACTATCATATTAAATAATAATATTTTAATAGTATATTGTTGTTCATTTAGACTCGGTGTTGCGTGTAAATAAAATACTAAATGACTAACATTTATTTAAAGAGGAATATATAATGAAATCTTTAGGTGTTAAATTCTACCCCATTACCTTAATTTTTGACTCACAATTATATTGTTTCCATCAAAATTCTAACCTTTTTTGAAACCCCACGTCGTAAAAATGGATAATAAAACATACTCCTGATAAGAGAGAAAGGGAAGTATGAAGGTCATCTAGAATAACATATAACTAGGTTTACAATTAGAAAAAAATTCAGATGTCAAAATATGGATATGGAAGAAAAGAATAAATAATTATGGCATATGATATAGATCATTCATCATAACAAAGTTAATGATCAATAGAATGCCAATTACCACAAGTCCATACATTTTTTTTTTGGTGAAAAGACCATTGTTTCATTAGAAATGAAAGAAAATATATAAAATTTTCATTTTATGATCATTATCTTATATTTTATTGATTATTTTATTATCAATGCATTGAACACAAGAAAATATAATTATTTAATATCTTTTTATTCCATAATCACAATTTCATCATTTGGTTATGCTTTGATAAACTTCCAATTCATTTCTCATTCCAATAAATAAATATACAAGATGGATTTATTATGCATAAATCACTAAATTTAAATTTAAATAGATTATACAATCCATAAAAGAATAACAAGTAATTTCTCTAGTCTTTAATAAATCCAAAATGGTAAGAATAACCTAAGAAAATACCTAAAATGAATAAACCTCAATATTAATCTCAACAAATTGTTAAAAAAATAAACTTTTTGACATAGATAATTTCATAAATAAATAAACCTATATCCAAATTAATATTAGTAACCAAAAAATTAAATAAAATTTTAACCTTCATGTTTATATCATACCCTTCAGATTACACCTCTAAATAAGCAATAACATTCTTACCAAATTATCATTTATGTGCAACCTAATTGTTATATATACCTAAACCAAATAAAATTCCTCCCAAAATATCATTACTCACCTAAAAAATGTAACACCCCAAGCTTCCATGGTACGATTCTCTTTGAATTTTACAGTAGTTTCTGTTGCACGCAACATCGGGTTCTAACACACTACGACCAATCAAACTAGTCGTTATGAATCTCAATACCCACTTATTGAAAAAATATAAATTTTATTTTTCAAAATGAAATTCATTTTTGGATTCGAAATATAAAAATTATCATAGGGTGAATTTTTGGTATTTTCCTAAAAACATTCAATTTTTAATGAATAGTTAAAAACACTGCCTTATTGTTTTAAACCAACTTTTTATTTAAATAATTATTTATTTTATTTAAAAAAAATTAAGTACAAATAGATACATAATACCTATATAGGTTCAATTTAATTCATTGGAGTCATTTTATAAAAACATTTGAGGTATAAAATTTTATTGAACATTTTAACGTCTTTTACCCACATTCTTGGCGCATTTGAAAATTTGAATAAAAAGTAATTTTACCGCTTCTGTGAATTGAATTTAAAAAATATGAGACATGTTTGACATAAGTAAGTAAAATGTGGTTCAATAAGATGGAAATAATTTTTGTTGAATAATAACTTTTGACTTTTATCTACCAGAGTTAAAAGTAAATAAGGTAATTAAAGGTAAAAATGATATTATAATTATCCTAACACATGTCCTTATTCAATTAGATAATTTTATTTAGACCAAAATCAACCCTAGGAGTATAATATGATCATTTTGTTTCAGTTGGATTAGATTATGACATTTATTATTATTTTATTTAAAGAAGTGTTAAAAGTGTTAAATTTAATGTTTAATAACTAAACCATTTTTAATATAGTGTTATACATAAGATACATTCGACTATAAATATTAATTAGAAAGAAAAAAAGATTTCCTACATAATTTTATTGTATTTATAATTTTTAGAAATTAAATTATTAAATTGATTTATGACACGATGATGATGTAGTAATTACCTTATTAATGAATGATTAAAATAATTGATATTATAAATATCCAAATAAATGTAAATTGAAAAATATGATGAATTAAATTAATTTTATATGTTAATATGACATATTATGGTTGATTAAATAAATTTTTTTCGAAGTGATAAAGTTTTTATGACTTTCACGAAAAGAAGATACCAAATAGTGTCAAAATTGAACAAATGAGTTTTTAAAACAAATACAATATTATTAAATGATATAATATTCATAAAAATATAAGGGTTGGAAAAATGACATAGATAAAATTAGATATATCAATACTGAACCACTTGGAGTTATCTTGGTTTTTTATAGTAAGTTTACTAACCATTTATTATAATAATACAAGAATACAAGGTAAAAGTTAAACTATTTAACTGAGAGTTAAATCTAAAAGATAAGGCTAATATGGTGATCTAAACCTATCTAAAACCTATTGGTTAAGAGGTTTTCAACCCAGCCCTACATTAGTTTCTAAATATATCCTTTTTGAGCCATTATAAACCCAATATGATTGTATAATAAAATAAAATTTGCAGCTTTTCCAAAAGTGACCCTCACATCGCTTATAAAAGGGTACTTCCCCTTCTCACAAAATCACACCTCCAAAGCCATTTGGATCGCCCAACCCTTGTTCAAATATTCTACCAACTACCTTAACTCTATCTTATAGGCCTTACTTTGATCATAATCCATCCTAAGTCACCCTTTTGATCAAATAAAAAGGAAGTATCTGAAAAAAGGTAACAATTTTATCACCACTTTCAAAGTTCTTTTCTTCTTCCACTTCCTCTTTATTTGTTGTTTCCATACACAAAATAATAAATCCATTACCTTATACATACTTTGAAGTTATTTAAAATATGGTACACCATATTCATTATTCTATTCAGCTTATGAATGACAAAGTCACCATACGTTCATACGTACGGCTTACCGTCTCCACGTCGTGTTGTAGTTTGTTATTCAACAATTCATTATTTGGATGGGTATAATAATGAGTATAATTGATTTAAATAATAAATATAACTCATTAATTATTCTATATATATTATATACCATCCAATTACATATTATTTCACCATCAATAGAATGATATTGTCACTCGTGCGTAGGTACAGATTATCGTCTCCACAAATGCGATAAGATTAATTTCCTCATCGTAACCATTCAAGAATAATATTAATTTTATGATTAAAAATATTTTTTATGAACTTAATATCATTATGGATATGAATCAAATACATCCTATCCCTTAAAACATGACTTATGTAACAAATCATATAAAGTAAAACGAATCAGTTAACACCCAAAACAATGATACTACTGAAATATTATTCACAAAGAGATATGAGAATATAATATATGATATCATATTTATGTATGTGGTTATTGTATAATTTAATAAAAATTATTTAACTATTATACAGATGGTTAACATACCCTCGATCAAGTAAAATTACAAGGTAAGGGTTAATTCTACAATCTCATTATTATTCACGGTTGTTCATACGTGAGTGTCTACTAGGACCTCTTTATCATCCACATCCATGTTTCTTAAAAATGTATTTCAAAACATTTTTACTATTTCATAGAATATGGGATAGAGTAATTTATATGGTTTTTTTATTTTTTATAAAATTTTCATAAAGGAATCCTTCCATCATTTTCCCAACAAGGTCTTTTACGACCTTTTCGACAAAATTAAGGAAATAATGTTTTTTTACCTATATAGAGAGTGCGGATATTTTTCACTGTTATAAACACTTTTTAATATTCCCTTAATAGGTTATAAGATTATTTTAAAAATAAATGTTTTATTTTATAATTACATGACCTTTAAATGATTTCAAAATTGAAAGTGATATTTCTCTCAAACAGTTTGGATTTCATCTATGTCAACATCCATTGATGGATTTTACACTTGATTGATGTAGATTTATTATGATACAATCTTATTTATTATATTGAAGGTTTTGTGATATTTTTAACTATGGATGTGTTATTTTTATACCATTCATGGTTTATGGTTAAATTATTAACATTTGATCTCCTAGTTTTTGTAACGTCCCGGTTCTAGAAGCCACCCAGAGGGCCCCATACCCGGTTGGTCACATGGACTCAAGCGCATTTACCAGAATTTCAGAGGAAGCCTACTAGCAGTGAGGGAGTTGGGTGTGATAGTGGGGAAACTATGTCTTCATTGGCAGAGTAACACAGCAGAAGAAAGAAATAGCAAAAGTGGAAGCATGAATAATCCATACAAAAGTAAACAACAGAAGACTGGAAAATAAAAAACTGGATCCCACACACATATACATATATATGAATGATGCATGATATATATTTATAGGAAATCAACCAAACACATCACAATTCTAGAATACAATAGTACTAAACCCAAGTACTAATAAAATAAAGTAAAAAACTCCTCATCATCACAATCCAAATCTTGGTACCTTTCTCTCCATCTCCACAGCAAATCAAGTACCTGATGTAGATGGGCTCTTACCCTTATCTAGACCTGCAAAAATATAATTAGTTTGGGCCCAGAAGCATGGCCCAAATAGGGTGTGAGACTAAATCCTAGTAGGCAGCCACCACAATATATGTGCCTAACATTCTGTGAATATATGGCAGGCAGCAAGCAAATAAATGCAGTAAATAAGGAAGTGCCCTAGGTAAACAGTTCACAGTTTCAATGCATTCAGTATCATATATCAAGAAACAGTTAAACAATGCAAGTAAACACAAATGGGTAACCCTTTGGGAAGTACTAATAGCATATCCTTTATGGTCCTACCTTGCAACACAAGAAACCCTATGGGCAGTGCACTTAGTCTAACCCCTCTAGTTCATCTTAAGCATAGACTCTCTGAGGAAGAACTCACCGTCAATACCTCCTACAGTCTTGTATCGGTCATTAAAGGCGCTCTGGGGAAGCACTCAGTCTCTATTACCCTTTTGTCCTACATCGAGGATCTACAGACACACTAAGGAAGCACTTACTTCAATTCCCCCTATGGGCTCGCATCGTAAGTAAAACAGACACTCTAGAGAATCCCTTTTGTCCATTATCCCTATGGTCAACTACACCAGGTTCTCACGGCCCTATGTAAGTTAAGTAGGTATAGCAATGCGTATCAGCCAAAGTAAACCTCAAGAACTACTTGGCTAGTAGTCTACAACATATCATAATATCATAACAAAAACACCATCCTACAACTAGGCATGGGAAATTAAATAGCAGCCTAACATGAAAACTAGACACAACTATCAAAACAGTAAAACATACTTGATAAAAAACCTCCAAACATAGAATTTAACCCTGTTCACATTCAATTAACCTTTACTCAAGCATACAAGCATAGCAGGAAAATAATAGGGCTAAAATGGTAAACGCACAATACTCTATACAAGGTTATTGGGAAAAATTGCACATATAACTCAATGACATTTAACGGAAAGGAAAAAACCACCTACCTTGGCGTTTTAGGAACGTTATACTCTGGTGTCGGCCCTTGGATCAACCTACAATGCGATAGATCTACAAACCTTCTAAATTCTTCAACCCACGATATCTCATGAGAGAGGAGAAATCATAATATGGGGTTCAAGAAGAAGAGAGAAATCTATGATGTGATTCCAATGCAACCGACAGAGTTCCATTCAGAGAAAAAACACTCGATCGGGGGGCTCGACGAAGATCTGTTTCGTACAGACTCCCTTGGTCAAGTTCGGCGGAGAAGAAGAGCTTTCTACCAATTAGATGCTACCCCAATCCATTTAATGAGAAAAATGCATAGTGTGTACTTTAGAAGTACACGACATGTACTTTCCATTTCTGTACCCCGCATTAGGCGGACTCCAGGTCACCCCCCCCCATGGCCGTTTGTTTGTCCATCACACAGCCAGCACATGACTACCTGTGTTAACTAAGTACATGGCGTGTACTCAGAAAGTACACGACATGTACTTCGAAAATTTCCCAAAATTCCACTTTTCCTCAAAAACAACCAGAAGGAAGAGAACATACCTGAAAAGAAGGTCTAGGTTCTTAAAAACTTCCCCCCATAAATAAATTTTTCCCCAAATTTCCCTAGCAAGGCAGCGTAGAAGATGAAACCTCAAACAGCTCCTGCCATTGCGATTGTACCTCTGCCTTCCTATCCTAAGTCTCTTCCTTTGCTCACCCGTGCTGCCAAAGCATCATACTAGAGGAGCAGACCAGCCACATAGAACCTTCATACTTTGATCAAAAATTTGGATAGGATGCTACTCAAAAGATGTATCCAATTACAACTCAACCTCCTCGGGTTGGAAGACATGAGACGTGTATGAGAAGTAACATCGATGTTGTGAAACGTGGAAGATGTCGTGCATAACACGGTTCCTCTGAGATAACTAAAAATAATAGGCAACCATCCCATCTATCTCCAACACCTCAAACGGCCCGACGTATCTCTGTGAAAGCTTACCCTGTCTCCTAATCCTCGTGTCCCGACCTCGGTGTGACATGCAAGAAAACATGATCCCTGACCTCGAACTCCAGACGTCATCTCCATTGATCTGCATAAGACTTCTATAGAGACTGCACAGTATCCATCCTCTTCTGAATCAACTCTATCTTCTCTGTGGTCTCCTGAAAAAGATGAGGTCCCGGCATAGCTGCCTCTCTTACCTCCAGCCAACATAAGGGTGATCAGCATGGCCTACCATACAAAGCCACATAAGGTGACATCTGAATAGTTACTTGAAAACTATTATTGTAGGTAAACTCCACAAGAGGTATATTCTTCTCCCAAGAACCTAAAAAATCAAGAATGCATGCTCGGATCATGTCCTCAAGCACCTGAATCATATGCTCAGACTAACCATCTTTCTGGGTGTTTCCAGTTGTACTAAAAAGTACATGTGTACCCAAAGCCTTCTGAAGCCCCTTACAGACCCGATAAGTAAAACGTGTATCCCTGTATGAAACAATGGAGTGTGGAACTCCATGTAGACGTACAATCTCTCAGATGTACAACCACCCCAGATCATCAACATTGAAGGTCTCCTTGATCGAAAATAAGTGAGAAACTGTTGTGAGTCTATCAATGACAACCCAAACTGCATCATTCCCTCAAGGAGACCTCGGTACACCTGTCATGAAATCCATCATGACATCATTCCACTTCCACTCAGGTATGGGTAGCTATTGTGCAATCTCTACTAGTCGATGATGCTCCGCCTTCACCTGATGACAGGTGGAACACCTCATGGTGAAACCATCAACATCTCTCTTCATACCTGGCCACCAATACTGATGGTGTAGATCACGATACATGTTGGTGTCACCATCATGAACTGCCCAAACTAAGGAATGAAAGTCCCACATCAGCTCCTCACGTATGTCTGTTGGTACCCATACATGCCCTTGGAAATTCAAGCTCTCATCCTCGCCTATGGTCTCTCCAAGAAAAGGTTCCTCTCCTGCCACACTCTCCCGTAGGACTAAGCCTTCTGAGTCTAATAGCCGCCGCATTTGCACTCGATCAAGAAGGGTAAAGGTAATAGCTACAGAAGAAAGAAACATATACCCCTGTCTATCATGGACCTCCCAAAACATCCTAGAGAACATATCCATAAGCTGCCACTCACTGCTGGCCTCCTGAACTTCTTGTATCTATGTCCTCCTGCTCAATGCATCAGCCACGGCATTTCCTTTCCCAAGCGTATAGGCAAGCTCAAAGTCAAAATACTAAAGGTACTCAACCCACCTTCGCTGTCTCAAATATTGATCACGCTGAGTGAAGATGTACTTTAGACTCTTGTAGTCGGTGAAAACCACAAAATTATCTCCCAGAAGCTAATGTCTCAAATAGAGTAAGGCATGAACAACTACAGCAAACTAAAGATTTTGCGTTGGGTAATTCCTCTCATGTGGCCTCAACTACTAAGACTTGTATGCAATGACTCCATCTCTCTGCATAAGCACAGCTCCCATCCCGATACCTGAAGCATCAGAGTACATAGTATATATCTTAGGTGACTCTATAAATACTAGTATTGGTGCTGAATTAAACCTCCCTTTCAGCTTCTGAAAGGCTGACTCACAAGAATCTGACCACAAGAACCTTGCACCCTTCTTAGTCAATCCTGTCAGTGGCACTACTATGCGTGAAAAGTCCTACATGAAACATCTATAGTATTTATCCAGCCCTATAAAACTCTGCACCTCAAAGACGTTCTTCGGCTGCTCCTAGAAAACTACTTCTCTCACTTTCTCTGGGTCTAATGATACTCCTATCTCTGAGATAACATGACCCAAGAAGTGAATATGGTCCATACAAAAGTGGCATTTTGAGGTCTTAGAATATAACTGATGCTCTATCAGTGTACTCAAAATGATCTCAAGATGGGTGGCATAGTCGTGTCTCGAGTTAGATTACACCAAGATATCATCCATGAAAATAACCACGAAGGAATCCAAGTATGTATGGAACACTCAATTCATCAGTTCCATGAAAACTGCAGGCGTGTTTGTGAGACCGAATGTCATAACCATATACTCATATAGATCATGCCTGCTCTGAAAGGCTGTAAGAGGTATATCTGATGGTCTAACGCGCAACTGATGGTTACCGGACATCAATTCAATCTTAGAGAACACTCGTGCTCCTCGAAGATAATCAAAGAGATCATCAATCCTCTAAACTGTATATTGGTTCTTCACCGTCAACTGGTTCAACTTCTGATAATCCACACAAAGCCTGAGGGTACCGTCCGCCTTCTTCACAAAAAGGACGGGCGAACCCCATGGAGAAGTACTGGGTCGGATGAATGACTTTGCCTACAAATCCTCTAACTGCCGTGATAAACCATTTCCCATGCCTTTTATCATGTCGGTTATTGATTAACCGACGTGATAAATCCCCCCCCCCTCAGACTGGTTTAGCAGGTCAGTTATTATATAACCGACGTGATAAACCATTTCCCAAGAGTTTATCACGTCGGTTATTTAATAACTGACGTGATAAACTCCCCCGCACGTGTTTATAACGTCGGTTATTATATAACCGACGTGATAAAGCCCCACCCCTGGTTTATCACGGCGCTTATATAATAACCAATGTTATAACCCCCCCCCCCCCCACGTATTTTTTCACATCGGTTTGTAAATAACTGACGTAAAAAATGTTATTTATAACGTCGTCCGTATTAACGGTGGCTAAAAACCGACCTAAAAAATGAAAAATAACTGACGTAAATAACGTTTTCTGCACTAGTGGAAATAGACACTGATGCCACTCCTGGAACAAGCTCAACAGAAAATTCTACCCCATGCTCCGGAGGCAAACTTGAAAAGTCCTATATAAGGACATCTCTTAAACGATCTACCACTAGGGGAAAGTTCCCCTATGAAGTCCCCTGGTCATCCAGATATAGACTATCAATCTGGGTTGTAACTCCTCCAATCCCATGATGCTCGAGTCCCACTCTTCTCGCATGGACATCCCATTCTCCCTTATGAATAAAAGATCCACCCTCTGGTGATATGAAACACACCCTCCGTCGATAACAGTCAACGACTGCCTGGAAGGGAACTATCCAGTCTATTCCTAGAATGAAATCATATCATATCATCACTAGGACATAGTGTTCCCTTTAAAAGTGACACCAACCAACCTCTAGGGGGAACTCCTTACACTGACATACACTCACCATTCTAGTTCACAACGGAGTGTCTACTGTTAAGATATCAGCAGAAGAAAAGATGCAGAGGCCAAGGCTCTCCACAATAGCAATAGATATAAATATATGGGAAGCCCCTATATCTAAAAGGGAAGAAGATAAAACTAAGGCTATTAATATTGTGTCTCACACTGTAGAGGGTCCGGGATCTTGCTCCTCGTGGGTCTGCTCCACTGCAAAAATTTGGCCTGTACCGTGGCCCTGTAACCCTGCCTGACCATGCTAAGCTGATCCACCCTGCTGTCATTGGACGCCTAGTGACTGGATACCATAGAAAAGGCCTCCACCTCATCCTGAATGGTTGGAAGAACTCCAGTTCCTAGACTAGTGAAAAACATGTGGTGCTTCTCCTGAACGAGGAGTCATAGAAGAACCCCTTTCATCGACTGCTGGTGACAAGATCTGATAGAAGAGCTAAAGATAACCCATATTTTCGCAAGATCGACACTCCACTAGGTCTCTTGGATTGTGTGGCCTCTTATGCCTGCTTTTCCAGCACTAGTAGCACACCACCTGACTACCAGAAGAAGTATCTCGCCTCCTTGGATCTCCATGCGTAGACTCCATACGGTGCTTCCTGTTATCAGTAGGAGGGATACTAACTCCAGGTGTCGATCCACCCTAGCTCACAACTCTAGAATTTCTAAGATTACGCTCATTAATCAGTGCCTGGTAGACAATAGAAGTGATATAAGTAAACCATAAGATGTTAACCTGAAATCATATGTCATGCCTCAGACCATCCTCGAAAATTCTTACCAGTAATAACTGATCTCCTCCTGAAATAGGCGTGAAACGCTGAATCTCAGTAAAGCGAGAGGAATAATCTATAACCGAAAGAGTACCCTGCTCTAGACTCATAAACTCTCGGGCTCAATCGTCCCTTAAGGTCTCTGGGTAGAAGTAGTCATAGAAGATACGTTGGAACTCCTCCTATTCCATAACCTACTGGTGTCCTACCTATGAGATCACATACCACCATCTCTTGGCAGAATCCCGAAGCATATATGTAGTGAGATTGACCTGCCTCTCTGGAGGCATCTCTGGATACTCAATGATCATCAGAATGGCTTCTAGTCATGACTCTGTAGCCAGGGGTCTTCCATCCCCTAAGAAAGTGGTAGGATGCTACTGCTGAAAGACCCATGTCAATTCTACCATCGACGGGGCAGGAGGTGGTGCTTCCTAAAAGGTTTTCATCATCCTCATAAATCCTTCCCTAAACTTTGCATCGGAACCTGTGTCCGGTATAACGGTTGGTTCCAAGACTGGAATAATGGAAGGATCTACCGGTAGTCCCTATATCTGATGCCTGATCACTACCCTAAAACTGGCATACAACCGATGGATGTCTCACTAGCATGACTCTGCAAGGTCAAACGCACACTTTAGATCAATATTATCAAGGACTGGAAACCAAAAGTATAAGAAGGGAACAAGATAAAGAAAACATTCATGTTTTTCAGAACATGACTACACGACGTGTACATCCCCTACACGGCGTGTCCCATAAGACAAACACAAGTGTGTGTACTCCTGCCAGAACTGGTCATGTAACACCCCATACACATGGCGTGATCACCTAACACATGGAATGTACTTGAATCCTCTTACCCTGCCCGAGTCCTTCTATATGTCTAATCCACATGGTTCTACCTAGAATGAGACTACACGGTGTGTTTGTGTCAAACATGACGTGTACTAGACAAACCTCACCGACCTATGTTGTTTGATACATGGGCAGTTATAGGACTCATACTACACGGTGTGTTCTAGGCGGACACAGTGTGTACGAGAAAGGAAAACACTAGACCGTGTAGTTAGTTACACAGCTGAGTACCTAGTTTACACCACACGGTGTGTTCCAAACGAACACGATGTGTACTAAGAAGATTTTTCTGAGCCGTGTTGTTAGTGAAATGGTTAGTTACACGGTCCTACGACATGGCATGTACATCCACTACACGGCATTTCTTACCAAATATTTCAAACCCTGTGTCCTCGCCCACACAGTCTGAGACATAGTTAGAGACTACATGGCCTGTACTTATGAAAAATAGTTTCTTCTAGAATATAAGAACACATGGCATGTATTCACAACTACATGGCATGTATTCTGGGTTTTTCCGGACAGTAAGCCTCAGAAACTACTCCGGAGCCCATAAAAACATTGAAACAAACATTAAAGTGCCAAATTCAGATCTGTGAGGGCCCATACTCCCCGCAAATCAACGCTTGGCATCTTACACATGTCATAACAAGGTAAAAAAAATCAAAGATCCACCAAATTACGATTCATGAGGGACCATAACACCTCAAGAACCAATTATTAGCATTCATTCAAACAAAACCTTACACAAACAATACCCTATCAAAAAGTATGTATTTTATCAAGGCAACAATCAAAACAACATCCATCTATAGCACAAAACCTATCACAACAACATTCAATCGCTAATGCACCCTATATGACATGGAAAGAATGCATGACATGTGATTTCTAGCAAGTGACTAAATGATACATGAGATGGAATACCCTCATATCACCAGTTTGATACAGAAATACAACCTAAATAATATCAACAATAACAGCACAAAAAATGTGAATCCACCAATGGTGAAATAAAATCAAATGTAATAATTATGAAACTAAAAAAATTACAATAACGAGGTAGATTGGAATTTCCCTATAAATAGGTTAGTTACTCCCGGACACATCATATTACCAAGTACATATTCCATCCTATCCCTGACTATAGGATCCAAACATTAATTCAAGAATAAAAATAAACCCCTCTTATACAACTTTGTAATGTCTCAGTTCTGGAATCCACCAAGAGGCGCCACGTACCCGATTGGTCACATGGCCTCAAGCGCATTTTCCTAAATACCAGAGGTTGAAGACTAGCAGTGAGGGCCTTGGGTGTGATAGTGGGGAAACTATGCCCTCATTGGAAGAGTAACAAAATGAAAGAAATCAATAGAAAAAACAGAAGCAGGAATAATCCATAAAAAATTAAATAGCAGAAGACTGGAAAATCATAAACTAGAGCACACACACATATATATGAATGATGCATGATACACATGTATAGGAAAGCATACAAAAAAATCACAATGCTGGAATACAAAATTACTAAACCCAAGTATAAAAGAAAGAAATTAAACTACTCCTCAGCATCGCATGCCATAGCTTGGTTACATGCTCTCCAGCTCCATAGTAAATCAAGTACCTGAAGTAGAAGGGCGCTTTCCCTTATCTATACCTGCAACAATATAATCTGTTTGGGCCCAAAAGCATGGACCAAACCGGGTGTGAGACTAAGTCCCAATAGGCAACCACCACATGATATGTGCCTAACAGTCAGTGAATATATGGCAGGCAGCAAGAAAATAAATGCAGTAAACAAGGAAGTACCCAATGTAAAAAATTCGAAGTTTCAATGCATTGAATATCATATATCAATCAATAGCTAAAAATCACGTAGACACAAACAGGTATCCCTATGGGATGTTCTCACAGCCTATCCCCTCTGGTCCTACCTAGAAACACAAGCAACCCTCTGGGAAGTGCACTCAGTCTAACCCCTCTGGTTCAGCTTAAGCATAGACTCTCTAAGGAAGAACTCACCATCAATTCCTCTTATAGTCTCTTATCAGGAACTAAAGGCACTATGGGGAAGCACTCAACGTATATTCCCCCTATGGTTAGTGTTGAGGATCTACAGACACTGTGAGGAAGCACTTACGTCAATTCCCCCTATGGTCTCAAATCTTAAGTAAAACAGACACTCTGGAGATGCCCTTGTGTCCATTCTCTCAATGGTCTACTACACCAGGTTCTAACGACCCTATGTAAGTTAAGTAGGTATAGCAACGTGTATTGGCCAAAGTAAATCTCAAAAACTACTTGGATAGCAGTCTACAAAATATCAGCATATCATAACAAACACACCATCCTACAATTAGGCATGGTAATGTAAACATCATCCTAATAGGAAAACTAGACACAACGGTCAAAACAAGAAAACATGCATGGGAAAAAAACTTCCAAAACATAGCATTTAACCCTATTCATATTCAATTAACCTGTACTCAAGCATTCAAGCAATGCAGGAAACAAATAGAGCTAAAACGGTAAATGTGCAATACCTCATTCAAGGGTATTGGGAAAAATTGAACATATAACTCAATAAATTTTAACAGAAAGGCACAAACCACCAATCTCGGCATTGTTGGATTGTTTTAATCTGGTGTTGGACCTTAGATCAACCTATAATGCACTAGATCTACAAAACTTCTAAAACATTCAACCCACAATATCTCACGAGGGAGGAGAAACCAGAAGATGGTGTTCAAGGAGAAGAGATAACTCATTGATGTGATTCCAACGCAACCGACAAAGTTCGATTCAGAGAACAGACGCTCGATCAGGGGCTCGATAAAGATCCACGATTTACGGATGATCTCGGTTGAGTTCGGCGGAGAAGAATATATTTCTTCAAATTAGACATGACCCCAGTCCGTTTAATGAAAAAAATAAAATACACGGCATGTACATCGAAAGTACATGGGGTGTACTTGCCGTTTCTATACCCAGAATTAGATGGCCTCCAGGTCACCCTTACTTGGCTATGTGTATGGCCATCACACGGCCAGCACACAGCTACCTATGGTAACCAAGTACACAACATGTACTCATAAAGTACACGACGTGTACTACGAAAATTTCCAGAAATTCCCCTTTTTCTCAAAAACGACCAGAAGGAAGAAAACATACCTAAAAAGAAGGTTCGAGTTCTTACATATTTAATTCGAATATTTAGGTTATGTTTCAACCTTTTCATATGAGGAATTAATTGGACTTAGTATGTGGCGGGTGGAGCCTGCTATAGCTCCTCGATGCATCGGTAGGTCTTATAGGAAAAACTAGTGTCTTGTAACAAGGCCTGGAAAAAATATTATTTTTAGTCTTGGAACGGGGCCTTGACTATGTGGTTATGATGTCTGGAATTATGAATTCTATCATTATGAAATTGGATATTGATATTACATGTTATTATTAGACTAGTATAATATCAATGTGAATAATTAAATGGAATTATTTGTTTTATCATTTCCATATTATGCTGAAGTTTAAGTTTAAGAGGCTTGTGTTTTAGAATTATACATTGCCTTAAATTTTTATGCATATTTTTGAAAGTTTCTTCTTTATTTTTATCCTTACTGAGCATCTGAGCTCACCCATTTCTTATGATTTACTTTTTTCTGGATGGGAAGAAGTATATTATGACTGAACTGCAAGGATAGGCTAAGGGTATATGAGTGTGTTCAATGGGGACACAATGTGGTTGTTTTTCAATTTCATAATGTAATGCAAAAATTATGTATGTATCTAGTAATTACAAGGCTACTAAACTGATCGGTCTTTCAGGTCATGATTCTTTCTATCATGCCAATGTTATGTAAAAATGCACTGACTCTGGGTAACTAGGGTTGGGCATTACAGTCGGTGTGAGAGAAGTTTAGTAAAAACCTTGGAAACTAGATTTATATAAACTCTGATTAGAGAACCTTGCCCTAATATAGACTGTGAGGATTAGTATAGAAGAACTTCCTAGAATTTTCTTAATGTAGATATTTTGTGTATTTTCCAATAAATGAATCTCTATCTAGATATGAGGAGGTAGATGCAACTCTGTAAGAGATTTCACTAGGAGTGAAAACTCTAACATGGAGTTTCGGGCTTGACCTGGGGTATCCATGTACATGACAACGGGCCTTGCTACACTCTTGGTTATGACACTCCTAGGGGATATGCTTAGGATAATTTACATTTTTCATTAAAGATCTTTATGAAGGATTTATGATTATATACCTCCTCAAAGAAAACATTTTTATGATTATGGATTATATCTATAAACTGTTTAATTTATGTTAAGTGTTTTACAAGTTTGGAATTATCTATTGTGATTTATAAACTAATTTAGTGTATGCCATTGTTTAGAAATGTCACCTAATGAAAGGAATGGAAACTGTATAAACACATGTAATACATGTACGAATTTCCCTCCTACTCAAGATAATTATAGTGGAGCTGGTGATGCAACGGATGCTAGTCAGCTTATAACCATACTAGGACAACTCACTTAGGTTATGAATAATAACCTTACCCATATGGAGCACCCTGATCCACAATGTAGAGGATCAATGTTAGACTGCTTCATGAGGAAAAACCCACAAAAATTTAATGGGACTATAAATCTATTTTTTGCGGAGCAATGGATAATTTCCTTAGAGAAAATATTTCATGCTTTAGGGAGTAATGAAAGGGGAAAGGTTTTCATGGTAGTTTATAACCTCGTGGGAGATGTAGATCTATGGTTGTCATTAATTAAAAATACAAAGGAGGATGGAGAAGTATCAAACATGGAATATAGGTAGTATAAAGATATTTTTTTATAAAAATACATTCTTTGTGAACATCGAGCTGATATGGAAATAAATTTTCTAAGTCTTAGGAAAAAGGAGGATGAGAATATCTCAAAGTATGAGGCTAACTTTACAAGGTAGAAAGGCATGAAAAAGATTTTATATTTAACCCAATGAGTAATATTGACTAATTCTTTGATGGGTTAAAACAATTTCTCCATCGAGAATTAGTCTCATAATCCTTCTCATCGTACAAAGATATTGTCTCATGTGCTATCAAGATATAAAATGAATTCCCTAAGTCTTATGACATTAAAGAAAAGAAAGACAAAAAGAGATATATTTAACACTCTGGAAATGGAAATATGGGGAAGAAGAGAAAAGTTGAATTTCCATCCTGCATTAAATGTGGGAAGAAACACCCCGACACTTGCCTAAAGGGAATGAGAGTCTGTTACAACTATATTTAAAAAGGTCACCAAGCTCGTGATTTCAAGGGAGAGAAATCTGTTAATGTTGAATTCTAAAATTTTAGGAAAAGGGGGCATTATTCAAATTAATTTCTTAAGCACCAAGGAAACTTACCTCAGAAAAGTCCAAGGAAGAAAGGCCAATCTTATGCGATCACTACTATTGAGGTTGAAGCTCTGAATGATGTGGTGGTAGGTAATTTAATGGTTTTCTCAAATTTAGCCAATGCTTTTTTAATTTTGGATCATCACACTATTTCATATATTCCCAATTTACTAAGAAAATTAGGTACTTCAAATTGGATTTAACAAGGGATTTTTTTTTAGTCAAAACTCTTAAGGGAAGTATCATTGCAACAATGTTTTTTGAATCAGTGCTAATGATCATGTACCCAAGTGGTACAGGCTCCTGCTTGGCATCCAAAAGACCCGGGTTCAAATCCGGGAAGGGATGAATTTCCGGGATTGTAGCAGGGTACTGTAGCAGGGCACTGTAGCGGGGGCACTGTACCAGACACTATAGCAGCGTTGGAACTGTTGCGGTGGCATCACTGTACCAGTGGAGGAACTATTGTAGGGTACTGTAGCGGGGGCTGGTACTGTAGCAGGTACTGTAGCTGTGCAGGGTACTATAGCAGTACTATTCACAGAGGGTCCTTTGGCCAAAAAATGGGCTTTCAAGCCTTGTATTTAGGCCACTTTCCCTTGGGCCTTCAGGCTATGTATTGGGTCTCCATCTACCCTCCAAAGAGGTCTTTGATTTAATAATAAATTTAGGCTTCGACCCCAACCGTTTAAAAAAATGTTTTGTGAATCAGTCCCTATTAGGGCATATAAATGTTCTTTATCTTCTGATCTCATCATCATACCTGGGATTGAATTTGATATAATCCCCAGTATGGATTGGCTTTCGAACCATGATGTGAAAATTTATTTTATGAAGAATGAGGTTACAATTTTCGATGATGATAGGGAGTACCTTATCTTTATAGTAGAAATTTCACAACCTAATTCTTATCTAGATCCACCCCCAGTAGATCTACTAAATTAAATTATTTAGAGGAAGAGAGTGAAATAACTATGGGTGGGGAAAGAAATTTTCAAATAGAGGATTTACCTATTGTGCAAGAATATGTTGATATGTTTCTAGTGAATTTATCTAGACATCCTCCATAATGATAAATTGATTTTTCCATTGATTTAATTCCTGGTTTATGGCCCATATCAAAGACCCCTTATGGAATTTACACTAGGTAATTAGTGTAACTAAAGAAACAACTAGAAGAATTGAGTATTTAAGGATTTATTCTCCCTAGTGTTTCTCCATGGGGAGCCCCTGTTATTTTTGTTAAGAAGAAAGATGGATCTATGAGGCTGTGCATTGACTATAGGGAGATCAATTCTATAAAAATAAATAAAAATTATCCCCTTCCTCGCATTGATGATTTATTCGATCAACTTCCTAGAGCTCAATATTTTTCAATGATTGACCTTAGATCTGGATATCCTCAGTTGTGTGTAAATAAGGAAGACATTCAGAAGAAAACATTTCATACCAGGTATGGGCATTTCGACTTTGCAGTAATGCCTTTTGGACTAACTAATGAACCCTCTATCTTCATGGATCTAATGAATGGATTTTTCAAGGAATATCTGGATGACTTTGTAGTGGTGTTTATTTATGATATCTTGGTTTAATCCAAAATCTATGAAGATCATGAATATCACCTGCACACTATTCTAAAGACTCTTAGAATAAATGAATTATATGGGATGTTTATGAAGTGTGAATTCTGGCTTTAACAGATTTCTTTTCTTCTCCATATTTTCTCTAAGGGTGGAATCTCTTTTGATCCTTCTAAGACAATAGCTATACAATAATGGCCAGCACCGATTAGTATAAATGAGGTATGCAGTTTTACAAGTTTAGTAGGTCATTATTGGCATTTTGTCCCTAATTTTTTCCAACTGGCTAACCCATTAACCAAGATCCCATGTAAAGGGGTTAAATTTGTTTATGAAAAATAGTGTGAAGAATGTTTTGAAGAATTTAGGAAAATATTATTCAATCCTTCTATCTTGACTCTACCATCGGGGAATAATGGATTTGTTATTTATAGTGATGCTTAAAAGAAAAGACTTGGTTGTTTCCTTATTCAGAATGATAGAGTTATTGCCTATGCATCATGAAAACTAAAAATTCATGAACAAAACTGTCACACTCATGAACTTGAGTTAGATGTTTTAATATTTGGTTTTCAGATATGGTGAAACTATCTCTATGGTGAAAAATGTGAGATATATACTGATCACAAGAGTTTGAAGTATATTTTCTCACAGATAGAACTCAACATGAGGCAAATACGATAGATTAAACTACTCAAGGATTATGATTGCACTATACACTACTGCTCGGGGAAGGAAAATAAGGCAGAAGATGCTTCGATTAGAAAGGATCATTTAGATTTGAACAAGATGAGAGATGAAAGGGATCCTTTGTTCATGGATCTAGTAAAAATTGATATGGGAATAAACATGGAAGGTGAAAGATGAATAATTTTTCAAATATTTTCCAAACCATCTTTACTAGAAAGTATAAAAAGATCTCAGACTGATGTTGAGGAGTTTCAAAAGAAAATTTAAGTTGTGGATTATGGGAGATTTATTGAATTCATATATGAAGATGGAATTCTGAAAATTGGGAAGAGACTTTGTGTTACAAACATACCTGATCTAAAAAGGTAATTGTTGGATGATGCTAATAGCTCCAATTTCTCTATACAGCCTAGTATCACTAATATGTATAGAGATTTGAAGGAACATTTTTTGTGGGACAACAAGAAGAGGGAGATTGCAGATTATGTGTCAAGATGTATAGTTTTTCAACAGGAGATGGCTGGAAGACAACATCCTAGAGGAGTCATGAAAGCTCTTCCCATACCTGAGTGGAAATGGGATGATATTATAATGGAATATTTCATGGGGATACCAAAGACTCCTAGAAGGAATGATACAATATGGGTCATTGTTGATCTTCTTACCAAGTCAACACATTTTCATGCTATAAGAGAAGATTTACCACTTGAATTTTTAGAAAGACTATATATTAATGAAGTTGTAAGACTTCATGGAGTACCCCTATCGATTGCTTCTAATCTTGATCCCCGTTTTACATCAAGATTCTGGAAAATTCTTCAGAAGGCCTTGGATACTGAACTTCTTTTGATCAATGCCTACCACCCTCAAACTGAGGGACAATTATAACGACTATTAAAACCATAGAAGACATGTTGATATCTTTCTCACTTGACTTTCAATGTATGTTGGGTAAATATTTACCTCTATTATAATTATCCTATGACAATAGTTTCCATTCTAGTATTCTGATTTCACCATATGAAGCGTTATATAGAAAGAGATGTCACACACCATCTTGTTGGGATGATGTTAGTGAAAGGAAACTTGTAGGCCTAGAACTTGTTGAGGAAAAAATGGAGAAGGTAAATATTATCCAACCCCACATCAAAGTATCTCAATGTAGGTAAAATAGATGTGCTAATAACTGAAGGAAGGATTTTTAATTTCAAGTAGGAGATCATGTTTTCTTGAAGGTATATCCATGGAAGGGTGTTATACGATTCGGTAAGAAGAGAAAATTAAATCCCAGGTACATCAGACGTTTCTAAATTCTAGAACGAATTTGAGTTGTATCTTACCATTTGGAAATGCCTCCATGTATCCCCAAATTCATAATGTGTTCCACGTATCACTGTTGAGAAAATAAATTCCTGACCAAATGCATGTACTCACCTATGAAGAAATAGAACTGGAACCAGATATGGATTATGGTGGGGAGCCTCTCAAGATTCATGATTCCAAAGAACAAGTGTGAAAAAACAGACAACCCATTTGGTAAAAGTTCTATGGAGAAACCATAAGATGGAATAGGCAATGTGGGAACCCGAGGAACTTATGATGAGGAACCACTCAAATATTTTTATGATGTAGTATTATAGAAATTTTGGGGATGAAATTGTTTGAAGGAGGGAATAATGTGATACCCCAAGCTTCCACAATATGCTTCTCTTTGAATAATACAACAGCTTGTGTTGTATGAAACATCGAGTTCTAACACACCACAACCAATCAAACTAGCTATTATGAATAGTAATACCCACTTTTTAAAATTTTAAAAAATTTATTTTTCAAAATGGACTTCATTTCTTGATTCAGAATATCAAAATTATCTTAGGGTGAGTTGTTTATATTTTTTTTTTGAAAATTTTAGTTTTTGATAAATAGTGAAAACACTGCGTTATTGTTTAAAAATGATTTTTTTTAAATAATTATTTACATTATTTAAATTTATTTGAAGTCAAAATAGATACAAAATACCTATATAAGTTCAATTTAATTCATTGGAGTCATTTTATAATTAAATTAGAGGTATAAAATTTTATTGAACATTTTAACGTCTTTTACCCACCTTCTAGGGACATTTGCAAATTTGCATAAAACATAATTTTAACAGTTCTGTGAATTGAATATCAAAAATCTGAGAGACATAGTTGAAATTATTAAGTAAAATCTGGTTCAATAATATCAAAATATTTTTTGGTGAATAGTAACTTTTGATTTTTATTTTCCACGGTTAAAAGTAAATATGGTAATTAAAGGTAAAAAATGATATTATAATTACCCTAACACATGTCATAATTCAGTTGGATAAGTGTATTTTGAAAAAAAAACCTTACGGATAAAATATGATTCTTTTGGTCTATTTGGAATAGATTATGACATTTATTATTATATTATTTTAAGAAGAGTTAAAAGTGTTAAATTCAAAGTTTAATAACTATAACATTTTTAATATAGAGTTATACATAAGATAAATTAATCTATAAATATTAATTAAAAATCTAAAATTATTTCCTATATAATGGTATTTTATTAATAAAATTTAGACATTAAATAATTAAATTTATTTATTTCACAATGATGATTCAGTAATTACCCTATTAAGGAATGATTAAAATAATTGATATTATAATGATCCTAATAAATATAAATTGAGACATCAGATGAATTACACTAATTTTGTAGGTTAATATGACATATTAGTGATGATTAAATAAATTTTTTTCTAAGTGATAATGTTTTTATGACTTTCACAAAAACAAAATTCCAAATAGTAACAAAATAGACATAAATGAGTTTTTAAACCAAATACTATATTATTAAATGATATAATATTCCTAAAAATATAAGGTTAAGAAAAAGGACTAAGATAAGGTTATATATATAAATAAAGAACTACTTTGGGTTCTCTTGGATTTTTATAGTATGTTTACTAACTATTTATTATAATAATACCAGAATACATGGTAAAAGTTAAACTATTTAACTAAGAGTTAAATCTAAGAGATATGGTTAATATGGTGGCCTAAACCTTTCTAAAACCTATTGGTTGAGGGTTTTGCGACACATACTCACCTTAGCCTCAAAATATATCCTTTTGTAGCCATTATAAACCGAATATTGTTGTATAATAAAATAATATTTATAGATTTTCCTAAAGTGACCCTCACATCTCTTATAAAAGGGTACTTACACTTCTCTCAAAATCACACCTACAAAGCCATTTTGATTGGAAAAAACCAGATAAAATATCCTCTTAACTACCCTCAGTTTAACCTAGATGCCTTACTTTGATAATAATCCAACCTAAGGAGCTCTTTTGATCAAATCAAAAGGAAGCACCCAAAGAAGAGGTAATAATTTCATCACCTCTTTCAAAGTTCTTTTCTTCTTCCACTTCCTCTTTATTTGATGTTTCCATACCCGAAATAATAACTAAATTAACTTCTACATAATTTGATGTTATTATAAATATAGTACAACCATATTCATTATTTTATCCATCCTATGAATGAAAAAGTCACCATACTTGAGAACGTACGGCTTACCGTCTCCACATCGTGGTGTAGTTTGTTATTCAACACTTCATTATTTTGATGGGCATAATAATGAGTATAATTGTTGTAAATAATAAATATAACTGGATAATGATTCTATATTGATGATATAACATCCAATTACATATGATTTCACCATCAATATAATGATATTATCGCTCGTGCGTACGTACGGATTACCATCTCCAGAAACGCGATAAGATTTATTTCCCCATCGTAACCATTAAAGAATGATTTTCATTTTATGATTAAAAATAATGTTTAAGAACATCCTATAATTTTTTATATGAATTAGATAAATTATATTCATAACAAACATTACTTATGTACCAAAACATATAAAGGAAATGAATCAGTAAACACACAAAATAATGATACTACTAAAATATTATTAACAAAGGAATATTAGAATATCATATATGATATCATATTTATATATGTGGTTCTTGTATAATTTAATAACAATGATTTAACTATTATACATGAGGTAAACAAACCCTTGATCAAAGAAAAATTACAAGGTAAGGTTTAATTCTACAATCTCTTCATTATCCAAGGCTGTTTTTACGTGAGTATCTACTGGGACCTCATTATCATCAACATCTGCGTTTCTTAAAAATGTATTTCAAAGCATTTTTACTATTTACTAGACTATCTGTTAATTTCATTTATACCATTGTTTAAATTTTAATAAAATATTTATAAAGGGACCTTTCTGTCGTTTTCCAAACAAGTCCCTTTACGACCTTTTCGACAAAATTAATGAAATAATGTTTTTTAACTTATACGGCGAGTGCGGTTATTTTCTTCCATTATAAACACATTTTAAGTTTCCCATAAAAGCTTACAAGAATATTTTGAAAATAAATTTTTTCTTTTATAATTACATGACTTTTAAATTATTTCAAATTAGAAATATATATTTATCTCAAATAGTTTTTATTTCATCTATGTCAACATCCTTTGAGGAATTTTACACTTGTTTGAAGTTTATTTATTATGATTAAATCTTCCATATTGTGTTGAAGGTTTTTTGTTATATTTGACTGTGGATTTGTTATTTTTATACCATTCATGTTTTATGGTTAAATAATAAACATTTCATATTCTTTTTTTAATATGAATGTTTATGTTATGTTTCAACCTTTTCATATGAGGAATTCATTTTACTTAGTAAGTTATGGGTGGAGACCTTTATAGCTCCTCGATGCATCGGTAGGTATCATGAGACAAACTAGTGTCTCAGAACAAGTCCTTTAATAAACCTTATTTGTAGTCTTAGCATTAGGCCTTGACTATGTGGTTATGATGTCCGGCATTATGCATTCAATCATTATGAAATTGGCTATTAATATTACATGTGATTATTCGAATAGTAGAATATCCATGTGAATAATTAAATGGAATTATTTAATTTATCTTTTCCATATTATTCTGAAGTTTATGTTTAAAATTCTTTTGTTTTAGTCTTATAAATTTCCTTAAATGTTTATGCTTATTTTTAAATTTTTTTGCTATATTGTTATCCTTACTGAGCATTTGAGCTGACCCCTTTCTTATGTTTTATTTTTACCAGGATGTGAATAAGTATATTATGACTAATCTATAGGAATAGAGTAAGGGGATATGAGTGTGATAAAAGGGGACACAATGTTTTTGTTTTTGAATTTTAAAATTTTATTTAAAACATATTTATGTATCTAGTAATTCCAAGGCTACTAAATTGATCAGTCTTTCGGGTCATGATTCCTTCAATCATGTCAATGTTATGTAAAAATGCACCGACTCTGGGTAACTAGGTTTGGGGCGTTACAAAAAATTAAAAATTTGATCCTATAATATATTTACCAAAACCAACAAAATATTTATCCATCAAACCATTTGAGTAAAAAAATGTCATATTAACCAGTACATCATGTAGGCCAATTGTAGTAATTTCACCCTTGTCTCTCTTAGGTTGTGGTTTTAAGCCTCACAGCATTACTAGATATGATGGGTTATTGTCTAGAATACTAATTTTAAATTTTCTAAAACTATATTAATATAATTTCTATTATGTTTCTAAAAATATGATGAACATAATCAAAAATAATATTAATCATCAAATCACTTTTCCATCTCATGATAATTTATACAATAAAACATATGTTCCCATATTTTAATAAACCATAATTACCTAATCATCAAAAAAGAATATAAACCCTAAAGTTTATCAATAAATTTAAAATTATTTCCCTAAAAATTATAGGATTTCTTCCTCAAATAACTTTTTCACTAAAACACATTCTATTACCAAGGGTCGTATTACCATATATGTCTTCCAAAATTTCATTAATCACATAAAAATCTAATGACATAAAAGCTTAAAAAGGATTTACATGACATTTAAATTTTGATCAAACATAAAATTATAAACTCATAAAGGAATAAATTGTTCTTTAGTCAATATATGATGAAAAATATTTGGTTTCAAAAATCAAAATAATCCATAGATGTTTCACGATTCTTATAACCAAAATAATTTTGATAAAAATACTTCTAAATAATAATACATGAATTCAAATACATAAATACGAAAATCATATCAAGTTAATTATTGGTATATCATGTGTACTTCCTTATTCTAGTATTTAACCATTAAAAGAGTCCATTGACTCAGATAATGCCCAGTTTCCCACCATTTAACACAACAAACTATAAATCGATCTCTATGGTGAAATTTGTTTCTATATATTAAACTCTTCACTTTTCCTCAGCAATTCATTCCTCTTAGCCCTTATTTTATACACATAAAACATTATACATTTCATTTGATACATTGTCCTAGGTATCTCATTCAATATTTCAAACATGATTAAATTTTATCCTTCTTTCTTCTATGGTCTCTACTATTGGAGCTCTCAATGAAATCTATTATAATCTTCTATAGTGAGTTTAATATGTGGTTAAGGTTTAGGTTTTTAATCATAAATTTTTATAACAGATTAGTAATAATCAATAAATATTTCACTCTAGTCACCATCCTAATTGGTTTATGATAATCACCACATTTTCCATCACATTAAATATCAACATTATTTATTCTGGTTCTAACCATTGACTAAAAAAATATTAGTATGAGAAATAATAATCATAGTTGGAAACAACATAATCATTTATAGGATGTATAAATCATGAAACATTATTTTCAATCTGTGAATCCTTAGTTTTAACCTAGGTTAATCATTTTAATCATCTATTCAAATCCTTCATGATGTTTCCTAAAGAAAATGTGAAGTAACCCACGCATATCCTTTGAGAGTGTACAATCTTGTGTGTAGAAAGGACTATTTCTGTACACCAGGTTATTATCGAGTCAAATATAAACCTACCCTTTTAGATTTATTACTCATATGTAAAACTATGCCAGATCCATATCCATTTTTAGTATCCATTCAAGGATGTATTATTATACAATCAATAATATATCTATTTTTCTAAAACCTTTTGATTTTATCTTATAGTTAGGAAAATATTAAAATTCTAACATATGGTTATGTTTACTAATATATTTTTCCATTAAATCTATCTCCCAAGTTTTTTAAATAAATTTATATAATATGAACTATAAATACCCTTACTATAGTTGCCCATATTCAGTGGTTACTTTATTATATTTGTGTTAGATACAAGTGATCACATCCCTAAGGACCAAATCGTTTAATAGTATTTGAAATCTAGATACATACTTGAATTTCATATTAAATTTTAAAAAATATAACATAATATTTTATTTGAAAACTCTATTATTCCCTTAATAATATCCCGACATATCATTCATAATACACTTTATAGAATCCTATGGAAGTGAAACATAATATTGGGTGATATCAGATTCTTAGTGAGGGTATGCTACAACAGAAGCTATGATAATTAAAATGTAACGTTAAATACCTAAAAACATATTTCATTTAATTAATAACTTGAGCATACGTAATTATATGAAATAAGAAAATGATGATCAAATAATTACATATAAATATTCACATGCGCATGAATCTTTTCCATGGATATCAAAACTAATCCAGTAATCACAGGGAAATAAATAACTAATTTCATAATAAGGGAATAAATAATGTTAGAAATCATAAATATTCCTTCATTTCCTCATTCCAAGACATCTTATATAAATGTATAAGGCCTCAGCCAAATACCCAATCTAGTTTTTCTCTTGAGACTTATTAATGCATCGAGGTGCTATAAAGAGCCCCACCCATAAGAATAATTCATCCCTTATATGAAAGGGAATAAATTTAATCAATGTAAACATTTTTATTCAAAAACTAGCATGTTATATTTTAAAACAATTTCGATCAATAAACATAATCATAAACCACCCAGAGTAATATGGTGAATGGTATTAAAAAAAGAACATCCTCGGTAAAAAATGAATCCTAATAAATATTAATAATGGTATAATTACAACATATACTCAATGGATAATAAGTAAAATAAGGTTTTTTTCATTGATGACTAAAAATACCCTAAAAATGTCGTTAAATTGTTTTTAAGAAAATACCCTTTTCAGTTTTAAAATCACTTTTGAAAACTTAAAATTTTTATAATATAAGGGAAAAAATTATTTGAAAATAACCATGAAAACATATAAATAATATTTCAAATAAATAAATTGTCATGATAACAGGAAATTTTGATCATGGTGTGAATATAAAACAGAAATATTCCAAGCAAATTTTCAGTAAACATTATTAAATAACCTGGTTAAGAAAACAATAAGAAGATTCTTTTTATATTATTTTTTAAAAAATAATACATGGTTAAATATTATTTTCAAAAAACATATTATAATACTAAAAATATTTTTTAAAATTGTTTCCAGGAAACATGGATATGGAATAAAAAACATCGACCAAAAAGAGTAATAAAGTTAGATTATCTAAAAATAATTTTCTAAAAAATTTTAAATAACAAATAGAGAAAATGGTGAAATTACATAAAATTTTCATGAATGAATATAATATAATATAATATATTGTTTTTAAGAAATAAATAAATAATTACTACTCCATAGGTGACATTAACATAAACAATCCAAAATAATGATAAGAGAGGGAAAAACCCTTTACCATTGTTGTAACTTCTGAATCATAACCCGCATGAAATAAATAAGTTAAAATGAACCATTAAATACTAGGAATATAAATAGTTTCATTATATAACATATCAAGGGTTTAGTATATACATCACACAAAATAAATAAGTGTTGAATATGTCATATGTCTCACATTAGAAAAAGTCAGAAGAGAATTGCTTACCTAAGGTATGATTTCCATTGTACATGTTCAAAACTCCTATAGAATAAATATATTTTTATTATAAATATATTAAATAACCATATTCATATTTATATAACCTTATAAGATCTTATTAGTTCCCTTTATCACACGTTTATTAATAATTCCTCGTTAAAAATCATTGTTTTGTGTAATAACATCTTCATTATTCATGTTTGTTTTGTTTTGGTAGTTTTGATCCTTCTAATATGATAATTTTCCCATAATATGAAAAATTTTAAACATATGATTAATATCATATATGTTCATTATATTAATTTTTAGAGTCATCCAAAAAATTTATATACAGAAAAATGACTTACAATGTTCATATAAACGGTTGGTTATACGTACACATGAACATTGTTTTCATTTTTTATAGATGAAAAATGAAAGTTAAAAAATAATTAAACTTTAAAGAATAAATATTATATCACATAAATAATATATTTTCATCAAATACATCCATATTACCATATATTTCAAAATAAAATGAAAAATTAATCACATCGCTTTGGGGACGTGGTAGCCCAGACGCACACATGAGTGATGTTATCATTTTCAAAAGGCTTGGAAAGTACGAATTTTGATGAGATATTATTATATAATAAGTATATTTCTGTAATAAATATTATATATATATATTAATTATATCCACCATTATATCTAGTTGTGATTGGTGGTGATGGAAAACAAATTACATCAGTTCATGAAGTAGTAGTCCACCGTACACATGAATGATAGTTTCAAATTCCATTTGATGAAAGAGGAGATGTATATAGTTTAATCCATTCAAATAAAAAAATATAAATATATTTAATAAAATGGTTTTATTATCACATCATATTTTTATAATATTTTAATGAGTTAGAGGAAGAGATAAAACGAAGATGCATGGTTAAGAACTATACTGCTTCTTCGGAGAACCTCTTTAGGTTTAAACATAGAGAATTTCTAGAAAGGATTTATGATCAAACCAAAGACTATATGTCATGGTTAAGGTTTTAATTAATATATTTTGGAATGTATTGGTTGAGCCAAATTTATGTGTAAGTTTCAATAGGATAGTATAGGGGGTGTCCTTTTAGAATTGTGGGGAGAGGACACACTTTGAATGTTTTTCAAACAATAAAATTTACCAACATTTTTAACATGCAAAAAGGCTCCAAAATGGATCATTATAGAAACTTAGATTCTATATGGTCGATATATAGACATAAATTATAAATTATACTTTTTTATAGGTCATGTTAACTATTATATGTTTAGTTAAACACTCTAGTAAACCCATTTTAATGTTAACCACAATTATTAATTTTTACTATTTTTCTTATTAATTATGAAAAAAATTAAGTTTAAATTATTAAATAATATTAACTATGATTATAAAAATTATGGAATAAATTTTTCCAAATAATAAAAAATAAGTGGCGTAATTTAATTTAAAATTAAACCTTCATGTGCAATGAAAAAACAGTTTTCCAATGAGATGTTTTCTTATGTATAAAATGTTTCTATTTCAAACATCAACATGAAATGGATTAAAGGGGGATAAATTTTATTAATAATAATATAATTGAACTTATTTTACTATTAAACCATTTTAAAAAGATTTACCTTTATAAATTATTGAAATAAAAAGGCTATTTTTAATAAAAAACAATATTGTTTCACTATTTATCGGAAACATAATCTTTTCATAAAATTATCAAAAAATAATTCTAAATTTATTTTGAAATTTTTATTTAAAAACTTACTTTTATTTATCAAATAAATTCTCTAAATTTTTTAGAAATTAATTTGAAAATAAATTCACAAAACCTTATGAAACCACATTTTAGAAATATATAGTTTTTAAGCATAAAATTAAATTTATTATTATCCCTCGATTAAAACAAATATTATATTATTGGTAAAAAATTGGAATGAATAAATAAAATTTATATATCATTGAAAGTATTAACAAATAGTGACTAATTTAGTTTATTATGATAAAAACACATTGTTCAAATTAAATTAGTTTATCAAGAAGACATTTCTTTTACATTCAAATTGTTTTTATTGTTTATTTTTAATAGATTGATAAATATTGAATTTATTTTATACATGTGTAAACCATATAAGTTTCATTATTTAGTCATTAATATTCATACTCACCATTACAATGGCTAGGTGATAACTTTCACATTAAACAATAATATTTCACTAGTATATTACTGTTCATTTAAACATAGTGTTGTCCACAATATAAGATATAGAATAAACAAAATTTATTTAAAAGGATATATATTATAAAATATATTGGTGTTAAATGTATCCTATAAATATTCCATTATGCCTTATGAATTTTGTGGGGTTCATTCCATTTCCATTTTAACATTTAGTATAGAATTTAAAATCTTCCTCCAAATGTAAGAGAACTCATTAAATTTTCTTCAAGGGATTTTCAATCCACTCAAATCATCCTACAATGGTAATCCTTACACTGAAATAGTAGGCGGTTTATATGAACTCATGGATGGATCTTTTTCACTTCATATAGGTCCTTCCTATAGGCATAAAAAAATTATAAAGGTATTCCCTATATTTCCTCCATAAATTTTATTCTAGACTGTTTTATATAGCACCCTTATCATAAACACTTTATTTAAACTTGAAGAATATCAGAAAAAACATCAATAATTGAGGTTTGATCTTGAATATATCTATCCAAATTCTATAATTACTATCCCCACAAACTCCTTTCCCATTTATGATGGTAGAACCTTTAGCTTCATATCCATACATCTCCCACACATATTTAAAATCTTATTATCCAAAAGGTAGTCTTTTTATTGAAAAAAAATCAATCAACACATTGGATCATTAATCTCCCACTTTTTAGTTATTTTTAATGAATTAAATCCTCTTGGTCAATGTGTGTTCTTCAAAGAATGTTTTTTCTACTCCTTATTGAAAATTTACGCAAATAGACATTTCTTCTCCCCCATATTTATTCAATATTTTTTATGTGTGGTCTTATAATATCTACTTCATGATTATAAAAACTCTTCTTCTACATCATTTTTTTAAGTTACAACATGTTACACTTTTTTGGAAGATGGGTGGAACCACACACAACCTAGACAAGACCCTTTAGTTAATCTACTCTATGTCTCTGTGGGCTAACCCAGAGTACAAAACTATAGTATCAACTAAGGTGTTCAAGGATGTCTATAAAATAACATGTAAGTGATATCATTCTAAATTTTATCATTATTATGGAATTCTAAACATAATTATCAAGATTATATTATATAATGTATAAACCTCAATAAACACATTAAAATTTTTAAGGTAAAGACACAAGTTTTCCCCTTTCTATCATCCTTTTATCAGAACTCACTCCCCATTTATAAACCATGTTTATATATTGATAACAAGGGAATTGAGTATGATTTCCATACCTCAACGTTCAGTTTTTATGGTCTATCTACAAATTCTAAATTTCATGATTTAATAAACCTATTGAAAAAATTAATTTTATATTAGATTCCCCTTGGGGAGGTGTACTATTTTCTTCATCATGATTGAATTTATCTAGATGAAAAAAATGATTGAAAAATACTTCTTTATTTTATAGTAGACAGATCATCTATATGCTCCACATTATGAAAATCCCCTTCACTTACCTATTATTTAGTTCAAATTAGTAAATAGAAAAGGGAACAAGTGTTGGAGTTGGTTCCATATAACCAACTACTTCGTACATTGGATTACAATTATATTCAAAGAAATGAAAATTAAATTAAATACGTTATAACATATTTATTATTATTCTACATAACATTAATGTGACAATTTCCATGAGTATATATGACATTTAAAATGTCCTAGTAGTTCTCCCATATGATGAGAACATTGGAATTACATGATGATATTCTTAAAACTTGTTCTATGATCAGATAACATTCTATGATGGGTCACATGGAATGTTTAATATTAGGTATGAGTACTCATAAATATATAATATTTCTTCTTAAAAAGTACACACTTGTTAATCCTCAATATGGGTTATTATGATAATATATTTTTCAATATGAATTCAACATGTTTATGAGTCATTTTATATTTCAGTCTATGAGTGTGTATAATAGTCCGTAGACTTTATGATTATTATTAATGTTGGTCACGAATCATGAACTTTTATTTACTGAAAAAAAACCATGACTCCATATGTTTTCATGAAGTAGGTAATGTTGGGTGCTTCATGAATGACATGTTATTTATAAATAATTTGGGGAAGGATTTTTCACTTTCATCTTTATATAAGTTGATATATCAGACCTTTGATTGAAATGTAATTGTTCCATTAAATTCCATGGCCATTTTGTAAGGATGAGTTTATTTTTTATAGTCAAAGAAATAGGTATCATGAATGTAGGTTGAAAATATGAGTAGCTAGCCTTCTTGATTATATATTGGGACAAAGTGATTACATCACATGGTGAGTGCTCATATATGGTTATCAAATTTTTGACATTAACTTCTATCTTTTGGGTTCCTTGACCCATTTCTAGATATTAATAATGGAAATTAAGAAAACCTATCTAATTACAATGGGAAAGAATCCTAGATGGCCACACAATAATTGTTTCTATTGATCTAAATTAAATTCAATTTGAAAATAATTATTGAAATAAATATTATTCTCAAAACCGATGAATGGTTTAGTTTATTATTTGTTTATCTAAAATATTAAATAAATGATTATTCACAATGTAATTATTTAATTTTATGAATATATATTATTTATTTATTTCCTATTATTACCAAGTTAATAAATAATTATTTATTAATTAATATATAATTTATTTAATTATGTGAATATTTAATAAATATTTATTTTTCAGAATTTGAATATAAAATTTATTATATTTATTAAAAAAAATAAACATATGTTTATTACACATTAAATAGAATATTAATTTTATTTTTTAGTAAATATTTAATAAAATATTTATTGAGTTATTCAATACATTCTAAGGATGATGAGGAAACCAAGATTGTTTTTTACAATGAATATTAAGGTACAAAAAGGTAACAAAATATTTATCATTTCTCCAGTTTGAGCACGCAATAAAAATAAAAATATAATTATTATTATTACATGGTAGGTGGTGAGGTGAGGATTAATATATTATTTACTAATCATTGTGAAACAAAATAATATTTTAACCCTAACTATATCTCTATTAATAGATTATCATATATATTTTTTATAAGTTGATCAATATTGATCATAATTGAGAATCATTCTACACAATGTAATATAGAGATCTCTTTCAAGACCGAAGAATGCTCTTGATATTCTCTTTCTTCCACCATTGTCTCAAGAATGAGTTTTCAAGGATGACTCTTCAGAACTAAAGGAATTGGGGTAGTGATCTAGATGAACACTGCAAGATGATTGTTCTACCACACTAGTACATGGAAATCCATCCGTTTTGTTTACAGATCAATAGAGCATGTATTGATCACCGCTAGAGGGACTCAACATTGGGTCCTCGTCAATTCTATTACGGTATACCAAAATGGGTTTCTGTGAACAACATATTCATCAAAGAAAGATCACAAGATTAAAGTCTTATTTCTTATGATCAATTTAACATAATTATAAAATTAATTCGAAATAATCTTCTCTTGTTTATGGAAACCACGTCAGTATTATTTCAGAAAATTCCACTAGTCATTACCTTTACATCTTGTAAAATATATGAATGATTCATCGAATCTGACAATTGCTTAGTCAGGATTGTCCTTTATTATCACTCTCACTATGATCGAGACCAAAAATTTGTATCGGAGTGTTCATGTTTGAATTTATAATTATATATTTAACAATTGATAATAAACTAATAGTTTCAAATTATAACTTAGTTTTTAGTTAATATTGATTCTAATTAACATTATTTTGAAGTGTTAATTTTATTTATTTAAGTTCATATTTTTCTAATGATCTCAAGACTGAGATGAAGAATGATCATAGATTTCATTAGTTAGTGTAGAGAATTTTGGCAAGAAGATAGGGTAACACAACCTGTGATCAAAGTAAATGCCATGTACCCAAGTGCACAACACCTGAATGTGTCCTGGAATACATGGTTCTTAAAATAGAAAAAACACTCTCTGAATTTATTAGAAAACATGTGCTCACCAGATTAGTCTAGAACATAGTTTTTTGGGTACCCAATGTGTATCTAGAGTACATATCATCTAGTCTATATAGTATAATGGTGAAATTCAGGGTAATTGTGTGGTCAAATACACAGTTTATATAGGGTGAGATAAAAATTATTTAATATTAATGAGACACACAATGTGTATTCAACATTCACATCATGTGACCCATTAATTCCCATGTTTTAAGAACATGACAAGTCAATTGGACGGTTACGTAGATAGATGACAAGAAGAACACATGACATGTATCTCATTAGAAAATTCTAAGTAATCTAATAGAGATACATTCCATATCCCTAGGTAGCTATCCTAGATACATGGAAAGTGAGGAACATGGAATGTAGCATGTTAGTACACATCGTGTAGTCTCCCAGTAAAGAAAATAATTAAATTACATTTAAAAAATAATTAATTACATCATTACACCCAAATTACACTATTGGAACCCAATGTGTAGACTATATAATGAATGTTTGATGAATTATTAAATTATTAATTAATTACATGTAATTATCTATAATTATTGGTATTTTCATTTAATTTCCATGAATTCATTTATGATGGGTATTTATAAGAGGCTTAATAGGGTCATTAAGACAATATAATTAATTTATTAATTACTTGATTAATTTAATCAATTCTAGTGTGTTTATATTAATAATAAAGAAATAATTGAAGTGACTAATAATCAGTGTACTTATGAATATTTTTGTAATGCATATGAACAACAATGAAATTTGACTGGACCAAAGTATGTGTCAGTTTCATTTAATCTAATTATTATTTTGTGGATTTTAATTTATTTATTATTAAATTAAATGTGATGGCATGCATTTCATCCCTCCATATTTTATTATATTGGACCTATGTGTCTAAGGGTTTTTATGTAATTACCCTTTGATTTCCCTAACCGATTTGTGATTTATATAACATAAGTAATAAAAAGAGTATCCCAAGGTGCATGGAGGTAGTTCAAGAAGAAACTGAGATGAAACCAACTTGGATGATATATAGCTAGATATATGGAATGTTGCAACTCATTCCCAGACCATAATGATGAGTTTTTCCTATAGGGTAATATTTTGATTTATGGATCGCTAAAAAAATATACTATTAGATAACATCATGATCACATTATTTATTCATTTAGTTTATTTATGTCTTATTCATGATTTATTTGATAGATAAAACACTGGGATCGCATAAATAAATGGACTAATATGAAAAGACATAATTAAAATAAATTGATTAAGAATAAATGTTTTATACTAGCATGGTTGATCCCTTATGTAAAATATACTAAATATTAATAGGACATGTAAAATATATAATAAGAAATCTTTACGCATATTAAATAAAATACATCAACATAATATTACCTCAAACTGATCCTTTTATTATCTGATTATGAATAAAACCATAGAACTAAGTGTTTTTCTAACCCTCAATGAGACACTTACATTTATCAGGGAATTCATTTGAAAGTGTTAGGTTGACTTAACCAATTTACCTCAATAGAATCAAATTTTTCTAGACCTAATGTAACTTGGAGGAAATAATTAAGGAAATCGATGTAAGTGTTTTTGGATTGGTGGGTCTACTCAGGGAATCATGGATCTTCGAGCCTGTAGTTATAAAGGACTCACCTACATAAATACCATCAAATAATTGACCAATCCCATGTTTGGGTTATAAGAAAGTTCATATTGATCCTTTTTACTAGAATTTCATTGTAACTAGGAATTTAGAGTTCAATAGTGAGGTCCATTGAGACTTGATAAAATAGTTGGAGACTTAATTGAATTAAAATTATGCTATCACACATTATTTATAATCAAGTACATTTATAATCATCTATTTTAATTTTTATAAAAAAATGGAAATGAATATCATGAAAACATTATAATCATTCCTTGACTAAGTTTAGGCCCTTGAAAATAAATATTTCAGGATATGGTACAAGAATTTATGTGATACATTATTATCAAAAAAATCTATTATGTATATAATTCCCTATTCTTGTTCTTCCACCCTAGAAGGTGAGAAACATTGAAAAGGATACCAACCAAAGATATGTAGAGAATCATTCTTATATTTATTGTATTATATTTTTAACTCCTTTTGTATATTTTAGGATACAAAATAAGGACATGGATTCTTACACGTTAATATATCATAATATTTTTATTGATAAAGAGAAGGAAAGGATTCAAATAAATATGATTGATAATGCACTATATTAGTGTAAACTAAAATAAGGTAATATATATACTAATCATGGTTTCAAAATGATCAGGTATATTGATTAAATAATTAAATTGAGAATATAAGTTGATAATAAATTATCCATTAATATTATGTTATTATCCTTACAAATAGGTTGTCCTTATTCATCTAACCTTGGATAAAAAAAATTATAAGTTGCTCATTAATCGTTTCATCGTATTTCACTAAGAATATAATGATTGGATGAAACATTTTTATTCACCTATTATGGTGACAAGATTTAAAAATAATTATGACCCCATGGATTATATAAATCCCAAATATCATTTAAATCATCATTATAAGAGACAAAGTATTTAGTGGTAGATGAATAAATAAGATCTTATTTACTTCTTATGTGGAAAGAATGAACACTGAAAAAGAAAATGTAATGAATTGAAGAATAAAATAGTTTCATCCAATTCAATTATATTCATCAAGTTTCTATTCACCAATTTTTTATTAATATATAATATTCATAGAACATACATGTATATAAATATGAGAAATGATAAAGAATAGAAAGGTTATAAAGTGAACTCAAAAAGAGATGATAAAGGGATGTTATAATGTCATCTAAGGGGAGTTACATAATTTGGATTACCAAAATAGGTTGATTAAATTTTTTAATAAGTGTTAAAAAACAAAAATCTCATTGTCCATTTAAACATAATGATACAATATTTCACAAATTAAAAAAATGTTGTTATGGTACTTCAATACTAAACTAGATGTTTGGTAACTCTTGAATCACAGATGTCCACTGAAATAAATGGTGAATATAAAATATTAAAATCTTAACTGATTATGGAAAGATAATTATTTATCAAATAAAACTAAATTTATTTACCTTTTTTATTCCCATAAAAGTGTTTTAGTCTCATGTTATATAAGATAATGTGTATACAAACAAACAAATTATCACCTTTTATATAAATAAACCTTTAAAATAAATATATGTCACAAATATTTTAGAGTTAGTTAATTATGCACATGAGAAAAAATTTAAAGATAAAGGTAACTTTATATACTTTATGATATTACCTTAGGAAATTTTAGAAATAATCAGTGAAGTAAATGACTAAACTTGATAAGTATTGTGGAATTTCTTAGCTTGTTTATGAGAGAAAATATTATCCAACTAATCATTGGTCATACATGTGAAGTAAAGGTATTCACAAAATCACATTTCAATATATCCATAAATTTCATGATTGTATAAAAATGAAGATCAGTGATGGGTCCTATATATTACAAATCTTCCGTAACTTTTTCCACGACAGTTTTTGAAAATAGAATTTTAAAAACTAACCACATTCCAAATAAATTGACTAATGGATATAATATCAATTTTGATATCATAAGAATATATAAAGAAACTTCATGAATTTATTATTGACTACCATTTGTCAAAATGTATCTTTAGCTACAAATAAACATCAAACATGAAGCTGCATCTGAGTTAATGATCCCATGGCCACTAAGGATATCAACGTCATGTCAAGACAAAATATATTTATATAAATGAGTACATTCTCTTTAAGAGTATTTGTATAAAACCTAACTTCAAGGGGTTAAGTATATAGATGCACATGGTTTGGAAAAGTAATGTTGGACTCCATCAACAAAAGTGGGAGAAGTATTTCCAAAGAAACATACTACATAGGAATTCATATCCAAATAGGTGATTTATGTTCACTATGGTGGGTGATACATATATTATTCATTCAAAATAATGATTCATAAAAATTATTATTAAATTTGTATATTATAATTTTGAAAAGTATGTATATATTCAAGTAATGGACATCATGCATAAATATTCAATGACTCCATATATTTAATTTTTCTTATACTTGATACTAATATTGAGTATTCAAGATAAACTATACATGGGTGATGTAAGATAGTAAAAATAAATTACGATTTATTTTTAAGAGGTTTAGTCTATGAAAAAACATATAAAACAATAGCCATAAAATCATTTTGAATTTTACTTAACAAATAATAATCCTATTATCATCATATTGGGCTATTGATAGTAAAGGCCACCTCATTGGTGGGATACTTATAAAAGATTTCTATATGATGTGACTAAAAGGATACCATGTGGTATATATCTACTATGAAAAACTAGAAAGTCTCAGTGATATCAATAAATTCAAATGATATTTAATGATTACATAAATTGATTTATGTATAAATAATGTATAGTGATCATAAAATATTAATTTTCAATTAATGAGTGATATATGACTCCAACAGTTTAGTGGAAGAACTATAAGTTTTCAATATAGATATGTAGATAACTTTTGAAAAAAATGATATGTATTAGTAATTTCTTAAGACCAGGGAATGAATTTATCCAAGTGCGACTAAAATTAGAAACCATGTTCTAGGGAATAATATCTACCAAATAGATCTACAGGTTTAATAAATATAGTAATATTACATATATTAAAAAAGTATTGAAAATTTGAAGTTCAAACAATTCATGACCAAATTTTTGTTGGTATAGAATCCTTACAGTATAATATACAATGGAATAGAATATATTATTGAGATTAAAATAATTTCTGAAAATTAAGTACTAGGAACTTATCTCATATTTAATGATATATACTAATGTTTGTCATTACTAATTCCTAATTCATAGTATGAAAATATTAAACTCATCAAACAAAATTGTATCAATGTGTAGTTAGAAATATCTGAAAGTACTTGGAATGGTCAAACTGAATGAGATCATGGTGTTAATATAATTTTTAATACTAGTTATAGATGGAATAGAACACTTGTCTTCATTTACTTCAATTTGATTTAGTATTAGAGAAAATTCTCATGTAATATGAATAAAAAACATATTACAACAATTAGTTTTCATATCTACAATATCAGAGTATGTTTTGATTCAGATGAATCTTAAGGAGTTGTTTACTGATGTCCTCTTCTGATTTTGGGTTATACAAAAACAAAGAAGTTTACCGTTATGTATATAATACTTTACTATGGACTTTTTTAAGATGTAAGTATTCTCACATGGGAACAAGAGATGGATACTCAGTTACATAACTATGTGAGGTGTTTTCTCAAGGTAGTAATATTTAAGAAATTAGATTTCCTGCATGGAAAAAAGTATTTACCAAACCTAGTCATAGAAACATGTTAGGCTCAACAGTTGTGTCCATACTCAGTAAACGCATGTTTAAAATATGAGAACCAACCAATCATTAGTTGTTGGATCTAGTTCAAGTGGGGGACTATTAGAGTTGGTTCCAAATTACCAACTACGTTTTAATTCAAAATTAAATGTATATTTAAATAAGTGAATATTAATTAAAATACCTTATCACATATTTATTTATATTCTACATATAATTAATGTGATATTGTTCTAAAGAATATGATGCATTGAAAAGGTCATATCAGTTCCTTGTTATGATGAGAACCTCGAAATTCCATTATGATATTCTTAAAAATAGTTCTACCATCAGATATCAATATGTGATGGGGTATGTTTTATATTGATTGTAAAGTCTGAGTACTCATAAGAATATGAGACTTCTTCTCATGTAGTTCACACTTAGTAATCTCTATGATGTGATATTTTGATAACAGACCCGCCAATAGGAATTCCTCATGTTTATGTGTCATTGGATGCTCTTGTCTATGAGTGTGTGTAGTTTAAATTATACTTTTTGACTATTATAAATTCATTTCAAGACTAGTGTACATTTATTTACTGACCAAACATTTTATTCCATATGTTCACAGGTATTATGGTGTGTTGGTTGCATCATGAATGACATGTTATTAATTAACAAGTTGAGGTATGATTTTCCCTTACGTCATTATATAAGAAAATATCTCATCCATTTGATTAAAATGGAACATTTAGATTAAATTATGTGGATATGGTGCACTAAAGAGTTTATTTCGGATAATCAAATAAAGAAGTATCAAGTGTATATGTTAATGACATGAGTTTCAAACTTAATTGATGATATATTGTGACAAAGGGATTATATTGTACAATGAGTGCTCTTATGTGATTTTAGATGTTGTGAAATTAACTTCTTATTTTTTCATTTCATGACCTATTTATTGAAATTAATCTTGGTATTTAGGAAGGATATCCTAATGATAATGAGAAATAATCCTATAGGGTCACACACTATGTGTTTTTATTGATCTCTATTAAATTCAATTTTATTTTATATGTTAGAATAATTCTTATTTTCAAGACTGATGAATAATTTTGTTTAGGATTTTTGGTAAATAATATTAAATATTTATTTATTCATAAGGTAATTGATAAATTATGTGAATATATAATATATATTTAGTTTATTCTATTCACATTGTAATAAATACTTATTTATTAATTAATAAAAAATTTCTTTAATTATGTGAATAATCAATAAATATTTATTCTCAGAACCGTGAAATGTAATATTTATTTTATTTATTGAATATTTAATAAATATCGGTTCACAATTTTTTTAAGAAAATATTTATTCCAGAATTAGATAAATACTGAGTAGGATGAGGAGACCAAGATTGTGTGTGGTGATAGAAATTAATTTTCAAGAAGGTAAAATAATATTTATTGTCACTTCAGTTTTTACACCCCAAAAAACTAATAATATTATTATTATTAAATTTCAAGGTGTAATATGATTTTTAATATATTATTTCAGGTCTATAATGAAATTAAATAATATTTTAACTCTAACCCTACCTCTATAAATAAATTATTATTTCTACAGGATAGAAGTAGATTGACGTAGATCGAAATTCAGAATCTTTATGCATAATGAAATCTAGAGCTCTCTCTCTCTCGAGACAAAAGAACACTCTATATATTATCCTACCTACACCATCATCTCAATAATGAGTTTGTAAGGATGATTATTCAATCCTAAAGGAATCATTAATGTGATCAAAACGAACACCACAAAAAGGATGGTTTCTATGCTATCACCTGACAATCCATCAGTGGTGTTTGAAGATCAAAATTGATCTTTTGGATCACCACTACATGGACTCTACCATTTATCCTCATCAAAACAAATATGGTAGACCCAAAAGGTTTTTAGATGTTCAACATATTTTTCAAAGAAGGATATTAATACTGGGGTATTTTTTGTTTCGATCAATTTAAATTAATTATAAATTTGACATGATAATATCTTCTCTTAGTTACCAAAAAACATTTCAATGTTCTTCAGAAAAAAAATTGTTGGTTATGATATTTACATGTTGTAAAATATGTGAATGATTCATTGAATATAAAAATGTATAAGTCAGTATTATCCTTGATAAGCACTTCCACTGTGATTAGAACCATCAAGTGGTATCAAAACCATCAAATGGTATGAATTGGTATGAGAGCATTCATGATTGGATTTCTCAATGTTAACTCTATGATAGAGAACTATTTATTTTTTTTATATAGTGGATACAATATTTTCTAAATCCCCCTCAAAAATATATCCTTTAATTATCTTCATTTTAGTACAAATTAAAAAATAGTAAATGGAATATAAATGGATATTTCATCCTCCTTTGTTATAGAAATAGGGTTGAGAGTTATATATCAACCAAGATATTCCATTATTTTCATTATATTCATTAAGATATCTCCTCATACGATACCCCAATTTGATTTTCTAGTTCTGATAATACATGGTTATCATGGACCACAACCCCTTTAGAGATTTATTATTTGGGGGAATAGGCTTATTATATTTTTATAATAAATAACATCCATCCAACGATGATTTTACATTTTCATCAATCTTTTTAAACATTTATCATTGACTTGGAAAGATAGTTATATAGTTTTTTCATTATGAATAGTTGTATTTCAACTCCCACACAAATTTTCAATATCAATAGGGACATTGTTTATAGATAAACACTCATAAAATTTGGGTTATTCTTTAGGTGATGCGGACTTTTTTCATTCATCAACTATTTTATCTTTCTCTAATTGTTTAACAATTATCAACTAGTTTGGACAAAACAATAAAGAACTCCTTCCAAATATGTTGAGATTTCGTGGTGTTTTCACGTGGATTCTTATAATTATATATGTTTCCTATTTTTTTTAAAAAATACACCAACACTTCAACAGGGATGTATTCTATTAAGTCTATCTTTTTATTTGTTTCTTTGATTGACTTCTCTCTTTATCCCTGATGTCACTCTTTTGTCTTAATGTTTAAGGTAATTTTTCAATGGTCTAGGATTCGGTATTTCCTTCCACAATGGAATCATATAATTCCTATAGATTTTAAAACCTTTTAATATTCCTTTAATAACTTCTTTTTAGTGGTAAACTCATATTTATTATTTTGAATACTCCCCAATGAATAATTTATTTCAACTTACTTTTGTTTATTCTACTACTATAGTGACAACATTTTAACATAATAAAGATTGTGTCATAATGGTACATACCATAACTCTTCATAATCATGACCACTTATGTTGGAAAATTCATAAAATATCTCTAATAATTTGAATATTTTATTTGTGGAATGATTTATTACTTTATGTGAGCATTGATTTTGTAAATCATGTATTCCTATTTTTTCAGCTATTTTTGCCATTAACTATAGCCTCATAAAATTTTTATATGTTGATAAATTGTTCCAATATTATGTGGAATCATTCCCAAACCACCACCAAAACCAACAGTCACTAATTTAACATCTTTGTTTTCCTTTAGTTTCAATCTGGCCAAAAATATCTACCTATGAAACTTGCTATTTTGTGGTAGTAACAATACCATTTAAGGATATTCAATGGGAAATTTTCTATTTTATATTATAAATACCATATTTTATGTATATTTTGATTTCAATAATTTTTATCGAATTATTTTTTCGATTTTGTTTTCAGAACATGTAATTTCACATAATCTAGTATTAGTGCAACCTAGATTATTTGAAAAATGGGTTACCTTTTTCTAAGATCTTATTATAGGATGATCAGATGATTGTTTCTAGATCATATTTCCACTAATATGAGTTACTTTTGATCCTTTATTCCCATTTGATGGTTTTGTGGGAGCATCGTTAATTTCAATTACAAGGGACATCCCAGCTTATGTTTGTTCTAGATTCTTAAATTTTAAGTCAAGATCAAGAGACATCATTATGAGAGAGTTCTTCACATCCTCAAAATATCTTAATATTTCTTCCCATTAATTCTTAAATATTTTTATATGATTATCATGTGTTTTTATTTATTATTTTAAAGGTTTATAAACCTCATTTACCCTTTTTCTTTATCCTCCAATCTAGAATCTTTATCCTTTTTAGGTTTTATAAAGTGGAATCACATCACAAGTCACTTATTTAAGAAAAATTGATATGATTACTTTCTCAAAATCATTACATAACAATTTATATTCAATCTATGAAATATTTTTAGTGAAAATTAATAATAATTGTTTTATTCCTACTGGTTTGTAAGAGAATTAAACTTTTGTCATTTCATTCCCATTACATCCTATACTTCATTAAATTCATCTTCTAACAATACATTATCATCAAAAATCTCTTTAATAAAACAATATATATACGTAAATGGGAACCTTATTTTTATACTATTCAATTTGAGAGTAAAATGCTTCAAATATTTAGAAATAATCATCCTCCCCATAATCTCTACATCTTATATTTTCTTATTCATAAGAATTGATTCCAATAGATTTAGAAGATGATCAATTATCACCATGATTAATTTAAAGTGGTGATAGAACCTTATTTTATTGATTTGATTCCCTTATCAGTTTATTTACATCCCCTTTCTTCTGATTTCATGTGGTTTTTTATGAAAAATATGATTTATATTTAATATGGATTAAGTGTGAGCTTTGCATTGATGGAAATTTTGAGTACTCTTCAAGAATGTGTGTATTCAAAAAACCAATTGCCACAAAAAATTAGATCTAATTTGAGAATAACCTAGAAATGATACCACTTTTAGATCCTATTGGATATTGTAGGGACACTGAGGGGGTGGGGGTAAATCAGTGTACCTAACATTTACCATGTTTCACTTTATTTATTATTTTTCCCTTTTTATTGTCAAAGTCTCTCTGGATTAAGATATATGGATCTTATAAAAGTTTAAATCTACCAAAAAGTTGTTATATAGTATAAAATTTATTAGAATAGTAACACACAAGGATCATATAAGTTTTATAAAATAAAAATATATGTTATTTTTGAATATTTTATCAGGAAATAGATTTTATTATCATAATAATCTATAGTGATTACAAGTGTAGTTCACTTCGTACACAATGGTTTTATAGGTATCATCCATGATCCCTATGGGTATTTATAATATTTTTTCCTTTCTTCAATATCTAACACAAGTAATGGTTTATGTAGATTATATCCCAAATCAGTCAGCTCCTACTGGTATAATTGAATTGTTTATAATGGAACCACTAGTATTCAAGGGCCCTTTTCGAATTACAAAAACATATGTCTCTTTTATGCTCTAGATGTCACTACATAACCTAAAATATGATCTTATTCATTAATGAATAGTTATTCAGCCTCATGGGATGATAAAAAAAGCTATATAAAATTTTCCAAATTCATTCACTCAATCACACTATGATATTCAATCGTAGTGGTTTATTATTCTTCAAGAGTCTCGAAACAATGATATACAGTGAAAAAAATTTCAACTCTTTCACTTACCAATTAATTTCCCAATTATTTTTTTTGAGGATACATTTTCTATATCCTTGACACATAGGGATTCCTAAGATTTATTGATCTTTCACTTTGATTTATAAGATAATATTCTTTTTAGAAGTATTATCATGTTCTCTCTTAATTCTAATCTCTTTTTTATTTTTATTCCCTTTATTTTTTATATTTACATATCAAGGATATATGATTCGATAATGGAATTATATAAACACCATGATTAACAGAAGCAACAGTCTCAATATTCTAAACAATAGTGTACATATAATTTTCAATTCACATGAAAATATCATTTAAACTCCAACTCAATTATCTATTTAACTTCTATTTTAGACTTAGAATATTTTTATTCTTTATATGATCTAAAGTATCATGCAATATTCTCTAAAACATATATGGCTCTATATTATTTTAAATTTAATAATTTTTTGAATGTATTCATGCTTCTTTTCTATGTGTACATACTCTTTAATCCATTGAACACCTCTTAGATTGAATCAAAATTTACATGAGTGATTGTGATATCAATTCCTTAAATAATAGATTATAAGAATCATCTGAATTGTTCACCATTTTATCAAAATATTTGAATTGTAATTTCTATAAATTTATCATAATGTTAATTCTAATTTTCTACCTTTAATTATGATATATCAAATTCTATTTTAATGATCGTTATTTCAAACGGTTTCTCAAAAATGTACCCTATGAAGTTTCTCATTTCATATTTCATTGTTTTCATAGGGTTGAATGATTTATGTGATTATTGATAAGTTTTATTTGTCTATTATGATGATTGTTCCTTGTGATAGTACCCAAATTATCTCTTCTACCCTATGAAGTTCCATATACTGTACATTTTATTCAATATAGTGTTTATATATCCTACAATTAGTTCAGATTCTCATTTTTTTATAATGGGTTGTACCCTATGAAGTTTGGTTGTACCATACAAAGGTATTGTATTATAAATTATAAAGATCAATTTAACCCTACGAAGTCTATCTCAAGGTTCATTCATATTTCAAATATTCATTTTATTCCTCTTGACATGTACCTTATAAATATAATGGTGGTTCCCTATGGGTTTTCTAGGGTACCCTACAATGTGTGTAGGGTTTATTACTTTGTTATTTCTCATATTAAATTAATAATTTCTAGAATTAATTATTATGTAACATAAATTATTCAATTAACTTTGAGAGATTATTGATCGACTATGATAATTGTACAAAGCATCACTTTACACTCAAATAGAATTTTTTAGGTTCTGTGCTTTAGGGATGGATATTCTTCACTTCAGTCATTTCTTTCTTATAGGCATAATAAATTCTCCCATTTCTTCACAAGTTTTACAGCTTCAAATATCTTATAGACTATTATAAATGGTAATCTCATCATCAATACTTATCATAAACAAGAGTAAGAGCTCAAAATATCCTAAAAAATAGAGGTTGTAACTTGAATTTGTTTGGATATGTTATTCAAGAAGTAATAGCATAATCTCATCTTCCATTTATGATGGTAGAACCTTCACCTTCAGTTCCATAATTCTCTAGAACATATTGAAATTCTTCTAATCATCATGTAATACATCTGTATTAACAAAAGATATGATCCACAAACTGTCTCTTTAATCACAGCCATTATATTTGTTTATAATACCATTAATTCTCTTGGTCAATATATGTACCTCAAAAAACTTTTTAATTCTCCACCTTATTAAAAATAAATTAAAAGGAAAATTTTTTATCCCCCTTAATTAATATTATAAATGTAAGGGACATTATTTTCATACCAACCTCAAACTTCTTCAAAAAAATCTTTTAATTCAACATTCCATTAATGATAAAACCAAATCCACTTTGTCAAGAGAAGTGTGTCACAACATGAAACATAAATATAAGCCTTTAGTTAATATATTATATTATTATATGGTCTAATTTGGTGTAGAAAACATGATAAAATAACCAATGTGTTCAAGGATGTCCATAAATTTTCCTGTATGTGATACCATTATCAATTTTTTATTAGTAGAGTTGTTTAAATATATATCTAAAGAATATTTTATACTCTAAACACACCACAAAAAAAAACTAGAATTTTCAATTTCAAGACAAACAATTCATAATTTCTCTTATATTTTCATCAACCAAAAGTCCCCCTTTATAATTTTTTTTTGATATTTTCCAAAACAAGGCATTTGGAATGATTTTCATACCTCAGCCCCCAGTTTTAATAATATCTCTAGAAATTATAGATTTAATGAAATAATTAACATCTTGGAAGCTAAAATTTTGTATTAGCTTCTACTTAGGGTGATGCACTCTTTTTTCACCATTAATGACTTTATATAGCAGAACTCCATGATGTAAAAATCCTTATTTTCTATAGAGTATATATAGAATCTACCAGCTCCACCTTAAAAGCATCTTATTGAATACTATAAATGTTAGTAAAAATTAAAAAATAGTAAATGGAATAAGAAGGGATATTTCATACTCCTTAGTGATAGTAGAAAGGTTGAAAATTATCTCTAAACCAATATCTTATATTATTTCAAGACTTATTATTGGGATAGATTCTCATGATAGATCCCCATATTATACTTCAAATATTCTTATAATAGCATGGACTTTCTCCTATTTTGAGCTCCCCTGTTTTTTGGAATAAGATATTTATATTTTGTAAATAACTTTCATTGAATGGATATTTTAATATTAGATTAATTGTTTTATGAATTTATTCTTTACTTGGAAATATAGTTGTACAATTATTTTTATTTTGACCATATTGATATTGTAAAGACCCATAATTTCGTTTTAATTTTTTTTAAAAATATATGGGAATTTTACGAGTCCGCGAATTTTGACAGCGTGAGATTCCGAGGCTTGGTGTGCCAGGAATGATCCGTCAATGTTTTGTTGATCTTAAGTTAATGTGGGTAAGCAGTTTTCCTAAGAAAGTGGAATATCTCTTAAACAGTAACTTGGATCAGAAATATGAGGGCACGGTTGCACTTAGAATGGCTGGTTTACCCTAGGGATGACTTAAGATTAGTCTGCGCGGGCCTCCTTTGAGAAAACCCAAAAATGGCATAATCGTAAATAAAATAATAAAATAATTTATTTTATTTTTCTAATTCTTATAAATCACAAACAGGTACACAGATTAAAAATCTGAGACCACCACTAAACTCGTGAGGGTATGATTTCTTTCAGAAGATACTAACTTTGGCTGGCGCGGGCCACTCGGGAAAGTTTGTTTTTGGCCACAAATAAAATAATTAAGTGACAATTATTTTATTGTAAAATTAATAACATCTATACGGTAACTCAGATTTAAAATATGAGAGTACCGTTGGTTTTTTTGGGGTGGATTTCACCTAGGCAGAGCCTAACAACGACCGATGCAGATCGAGGGTGGCTGATAATATATTTTTTTCAAACAATACTTCAGGTACGTTAAGTAAATGCACAGGTGGAATTTTGTAACTTTTGAACCGGTGCTCGGAATTTAAATCTGAGGGCACCGTTGAACTCGCAGCACCGGTATTCTCCTAAGGAGACTTTCACCTCAAAGGTAGTGGGTTGAGAGTGAAAGATACTTTTTGGGTTTTTAGTGAATGAATTAAATAAAAATAAAGATGTGATGCTTTATTTTTTATTTGTTGGTTAAAAACCTCCATGTGGAAGTTGGAGGTGGGGACCACCACACCCTAACCACCCATGAGAGGTTATAGTGGTGGGGCCCACCCGAACCTAACCCCCCTATTCATGTTAATTATGGTGGGGACCACCCGGGTTTTTAACCCCTTGAAACTCCCCATTAATGGGGAGAAACCCACAAACTCCCATTAAGTATAGGGGAGCCTCTTCAACTCCCCTAACTTTTAATTCCGCCAAATCTTCCTCTGGTTTAATTATGCCAACCTCATGAATTAATTAAGCAGATTCAACTTAATTAATTCACCCAATTTTGAATTCTCAGTCCTATGACTTAATAGATTTTATAATCTATTATCCTTGGCTACCTAACCTTTTGTTGGCAAAGGAGGAAGGAGCTTTTGATAGAAACACTCTCGCCAACGAACAACGAAGAACGAAGAATGCTCTACTGACATAGAATTTCAACCCTAACATTGACCTTATTCCTCGGATTTCTACCCACGTGGTAAATCTTCTACAACCGACATGCGAGCTCAGGAATGGAAGTGTGCGGTGGACGTGACAAATGACGACAAATCCGTCTTCTTCCATGCGACTCCGTCGACGAAAAAAAATCAAGGTAGGGGGCTTATTTGTGTAATATAAATTTCCTTCTTTTCTTTTTCATTTGGAAAGGAATCATTGAAGAGGTTGTAAAAATTGAATTTAATCTTTCTTCTTACTTGATGAGCCAAATGTTACCACCCTAAACGCAAAGGGTGTGGGCCAAACAAACATGGCCCAACCCCTCTGTCGTTCTTGTTTGTGATGATCTTTGGTATGGAGATGAGGTGACAAGACAACGAAGGCAACGGATGTGCTACCTGCGGCCTCCATGAATCGAGCCGCCCTAGCGGTGCTCCAGTCGAACCAAATCCACCACCTAGGGCCGAACCGCACAGCTCGCCGGCTTCCGAGCCACGCCGGCTGAGCCGCCCGTCGGCCAAGCCCCCACTAGCCTGAGCTGCGCCAGCCACTCGGCTGCCCACCGACCTCCGGACCCAAGTCACGCCAGCCCGCGCCTCCCGGCCGCCCGCACCTCCCAAGCTCCCCACCCAAACCGCGCCACCTGCCGATCTGGTCGCACCCCGCTCGGGCTGAACCGGCCCCCGGCCGACCCGTGCCGCCCAACCAAACCAGCCTCGGCTACGCCACCTCGGCCTCTGGGCCGAGCCGCTCCGAACCACGCCCTCAAGTTGCACTCTGGTCCGAGCCTCCCTCACACTAAACCATGGTCGGTCCATGCCCTCATGGCCAGTCCGCACCCTAGCGGCCCTCGGTGGCCCCTCACGGCCTGCTCGGCTGGGCCCAACAGGCGAGGCAGAACCCAATGGGCCAGGCCAGACCCAGCGGGTCAGGATGGGTCGACCTGAACCGTGTCGTCCCAGACTAAGATGGGCCGATTAGGTCCGACCGGGTCAGACCAGACCCGGGCCTACTACCGACCCTTTACTCTCATTTAGCCATATGTTTGGCACCAGATGTCCATTTGACGAACCGTCAGCGGTGCTGGTAATCTTTGAGCTTGATGGTCCCATAGATTATACCCCACTAGAGTTTGGGTTATAGTTGAGAAACGGTCAGGTTGGGTCGCACACGAATCCAACCGGGCCCCCGGGACTAAAAAGCTAATAACTCACAGACTGAGCGTCTGATTGACGCGACTCCTGTTGCGTTGAGACCTCTATGACGTGGCAGACCTTTGAGATATTCCTTATTGGTAATTCGTGGAAGTTGATATATAGACACTTGGCATGGGGAGAGGACCCTACCAGAATCATGTGTGCTTTGTGTAGCCCCTGTGGCTGGCTGCACTCTGACTACTGTTCCTGGATCCTGTGTGGGTTCAACAGCTCTGACTACTGTTCCTGGATCCTATGGGGGTTCGACAGTTCTGCCTACTGTTCCTAGATCCTGTGTGGGTACGACAGCTCTGACTATTGTTCCCAGATCCTATGTGGGTTCCACATGTCTGACTACTGTTCCTGGATTATGTGTGGGTTCGATAGCACTTACTACTATTCTTGGATCCTATGTGGGTTTGACAGTTCTGACTACTATTCCTGGATCCTATGTGGGTTTGACAGTTCTGACTACTGTTCCTAGATACTATGTGGGATCGAAATCTATGAAAACTGTTCTTGGATCCTGTGTGGGTTCGACAGTTCTGACTACTGTTCCTGGATCCTGTGTGGGTTCGACAGTTCTCACTACTGTTCCTCGATCCTGTTTGGGTTCGACAGCTCTGACTATTGTTCCTAGATCCTGTGTGGGTTCGCCTGTTTTTACTACTGTTCTTGAGATGGATTACTTGATAACTTTGGTATATGTATGTTCATATACCTAATTGGGGTTATTTTTTGATTTCATACTATATGGTTTATCCTTGTTGGATTTTGTGAGACCTCAAGGGTCTCGGGGTCCCTACTGAGTATCGTTATACTCACCCCTATACGGGCTATGCCCGCACCTCATTCTGTTTGATGCAGACGATAGAAAATGCTAACTGAGGCTGAGAGTACCAAGACTGGACGGCACCGAGAGGTGTACCTTACGACAAATTGTCACACGGAGGTGACTGAAAGACGTGGTGTGCTAATGAGGCTATATGTACCTACCCTTCAGGTAGGAATCCCAGAGAAAAACCCAACAGCTATTTTTGTCTTTACTTTCAGTGGTACATGTATTTCCAGTTACCTGGTACATTATAGTTGGGATTGTATTTCCGACCCCTTTACTTTTCAGTACTCTTTTGTTATGCATTTTACTTAGTGTTTCATATCCAGTTGTGTACTTTGTTGTGTTTTTTTACAGTTTATAAAGTCAATTCCTTCCCAGTTTTAGGGAATTATGCCTTTGGTGCTAGTCGCTAGCCCCTGGCCTATGGAAGGAGGGCTTGGGGTAGTCACGACATGGGTCCCAGGGGACGGGTCGTGACAAAATGGTATCAAAGGATTCAGTTCTACTGAAGAACCTAGAACTCTAATCTTTTCTATAAAGAAATAGTGTTAAGTGTTTTGAGTGCGGTTTTTAGTTCAGGGAGTCCAGTGTAGGTGCGACGGCCGACGTATCCGTACACCAGGACCCTAACTTCTGATTTCTGACTCAGTGCACGAAAACACTGATTACAGGTGTGTTTTCAAGAGTCTTCTTTTGAATTATTTGAGTTAGATCACCAGGTATAATATTTTAACCGTGTCGCCTCTGTTTCATTCTAGATGCCACCACACAGACAACCAGTTAGAGTTCTAAGATTTTTATGCAACGATAGACCAACGAGTGATGAGGCTCTGGTGTTGGGCCCTCTTACTTTGTTGGAACCTTTGGGTGTTGTACCAGCATCACCACCACTCGTTGGGCAGAAAATACCACCACCCACACTCACAGATGGTGCACGCTGACTGAGCGTGTTGCACGAGTTTTAGCAGAAGAGGTCTCTGTGGTTTCGAGGTGAGACAAATTCCCACACAGCTAAGGGATGAATGGAGGCAATTTCTAGAGTTTCCCATCTAGTTGAGACACCAGTAGAGAAGATGGTGATCTTAGATACTAGTCTTTTTCAATGAGTGACCATGAGGATGGTCCTCTTAGTGATGAGGCTTCGGTATGTGGACGGTTGCCTAAGATAGTACCTTCGGGTAGTGTGCCAGCTATATCACTACCCGTTGGTCAGATGTTAAAACTGGCAATACCAGTACAGGACACAAGTAGGTTTAGTGCCTTACACGTGTTTTAACATCAGATACCCCTTAGGTTCCCAGGTGATCCTGACTCACAGGCAGCTGAGGACTGGCTCAAGGAGGTGGATGAGAGTTCTCTAGAACTTCTACAGCTTCGGCAGGACGACATGTCGGTAGATGAGAATTCATCAAGGCGTACTAATCTTTCCTAGTACTCATTGAATATGATATGATCAGTGCTTCAGCGCTCGAACTCTCTATGGAGGTTTATTTAAAGGACATCTGAGCCAGTACTATTCCTCTATGCATTCTTACTTATGTTAGGGTGCTAGAGAGAACCTTTGTGGTTGAATGTTCTTTGGGTGTGCGGATACAACCAGTGAATGTTAGCAGTGGTAAATTAGAAAACTGGCACCAGTCTTAGAGAATTGGGAATGTAAAATGATTTTCGAAGAAGAATTTTTAGGGATAGATGAGTCTTTAGGGCAGAAGACGTGGAAGCATAGCTAGGAGATCTACATGAGGTGGTGTACTTTTTGACTTGTTACAACCACCCCCCTTTTTTGTGGACCCTGTCAGGATCATGGAGCTAAAGGACAGGGGAATAGAGTAGTTGCATGCGGTCAAGGAATTCAACCCAAGGGCTGTAGGAATGATTTGAGGTACGGTCTATGTCTAAAACTAGCTGTTGTATCAATAGACATAGGTACCAATCATTATTTCCTTCCAAAAATATTGTCCAAGACCTAGAGTTTCTGATTAAACCATTGACTTGACCCTCACGTCTGGAGATACCTTTGGGAGGAGACTCGATAATCACACTTACGCCGATGGTGTGATCTGAACCTTGAGGTGAGAGTTTTGATTGTAACCTCTTGGTGGTAGCGTCGATCCCTTACGACGTTAGTTTGGGTTTGGACTTGACATCCACAGTTCACACTGATATTGAGTGTATTAGGAAAAGTGTTTGTGGCACATCTACAATGTTGGAATGGGGTTTTCCTTGTTCAGTGAAGAAGGAAACCCAGGAAGCACATAATAATCTCATGTATAGGAGGGTGAAGCCAATCACTCATCAGTCGGCCAACCTCACCCTCGTTGCAGCAGGAGTTGACTTTGAGATAGTCTATACTCCTAGGAAGTGTAACGTGGTAGAAGATGCACTCTACAAGAGGTCGGTCCTGTATCTGCTAAGTGAGGTTATAGAGAAGCTATCCGCTATGCAGATATCCTTTGTGGATCGAGAAGGATCATATTTTCTTCAGTCTCTTACAGTCACTCCCCCAATTCTTTAGCGATTCAAGGAGGTGCAGCTTGGGGACGCTGACTACGAGACATGACGTGCTCAAATATCCACAGGATAGGCACCCGATGGATTTTCTGAAGGTGGGGAGCACGTAATCCTCTTCAGAGGACGTATCACGGTACCAGTTACACACCAGGAGGAACTCTTGAGGGAGTTCCCCACATCCACTCTAGCGGTACATCCCGGAGTGGAGAAGATGTACCAGGACCTCCAATGATAGCACCGGTGTCTGGGAATGAAGAAAGTAGTTGTAGAGTTTGTCTCTCGATTCCTCACTTGTCATCAAGTGAAGGGGGAGCATCAGGTACCAAAAGGCTTGGTTTAGCCATTAGAGGTCCCAGAGTGGAAGTGGGATGAGATATCCATGGGCTTCATGATAGTACTTCCATGTACATCCAAGGGTCATGGCTAGATTTGGTTGATCGTCGACCTACTCACCAAGTCGGCCCAGTTCCTACCGATCAGAGAGCAGGGTTCAGTAGAGAGCATTGTATGCCTCTAATTATAGGAGATCTTGTGGCTACAAAGAGTACCTTCGACGATTGTCTCCGATCATGATGCATGTTTTACTTCCTGACTATGGAAGGGGTTGCAGGAAGCTTTCGGGACATAGCTTCGTTTGAGAACCACCCTTCATCCTCAGACGGATGGTCAGACTGAGCAGACCATTCCGACCCCCAAGGACATGTTGTGTGCTTGTGTCCTTGACTTCAGTCACATATAGGAGGATCAATTACCTTTGGTGGAGTTATCATAAAACAACAACTATCACTCCACCATTAGGATGACACCTTTTAAGGCGTTAGACGAGAGAACTTGCAGATCACCTCTTTGCTGGACTAACCCAGGGGAGTTAGCACTTGTGGGACTAGAGATGGTAAGAACTACGATAGAGAAGGTGCAGATCATCCAAGAGTGGATGAAGACTGCACAGAGCAGGAAGAAGTTGTATGATGACCGGATATGGAGACCTCTGGAGTTCAAGGATGGAGACCATGTCTTTCTACGAGTCTCACCTTGACAAGGTTTACGAAGATTTGGCTGATGTGGAAAGTTATCTCTAACATTAATCGGAAATTTCTAGGTCCTCATAAGAGTTGGTGAGGTGGAATACCACTTAGATATTCCACCTCAGTTGAACCAGGTCCCCGACGTCTTCCACATATCCCAGCTGAGGAGATATGTGCACGAACCTTCCCAAATCATCGGCCATGGAGAGCTAGACATCGACGATGGGGTGACTTTTATGGAGGTTCCAGTAGAGATTGAGGATCGATAGGAGTGGGTCTTTCATGGATGATCGATACCTCTGGTGCATGTTTGCTGGTAGCATAGGAACCTCCAAGAGAGCACATGGAAGCGGGAGGCTCAGATGCGTGCTCAGTACCCCCACTTTTACCCTTAGTTTGAGTTGTGGCTTATTGGGACGTAGAGCCCTGAGGTAGGGAGAATGTAATGAGCCAGAATTTCCATGTAAAGTTTTTTAAAAAATATATGGGAATTTTATGAGTCTGCGAAATCTGATAGCATGCGATTCTGAGGCCTGGAGTTCCCGGAATGACCTGTAAACGTTTTGTTGAGCTTATGTTAATGGGCGTAAGCAGTTTTCCTTAAAAACTGGAATAACACATAAATGGTAACTCAGATCATAAATTTGAGGGCACCATTGTGTTCAGAATTGCGGGTTTACCCTAGTTGTGACTTAACATTAGTCGGCGTGAGCCTCCTATGAGAAAAACCAATGAAATAATTGTAAATAAAATAAATAAATAAATTATTTTATTTTTCAAATGCTTATAAATCACAAAAGGTAACTCGGATTAAAAATCCCATACCACCACTAAACTCGTGAGGGTATTATTTTTTAAGAAAATACTAACATTGGCCAGTGCGGGCCACTAGGGAAAGTTAGTTTTTGGCCGTAAATAAAATAATTAAGTGAAAATTATTTTATTGTAAAATTCATAACATCTATACGGTAACTCGGATTGAAAATAAGAGAGTACCATTCGGTTCGTTGGGGTATTTTTCACCTAGTCAGAGCATAACCTTGACCGACGTGGGTCGACGGTGGCTGATAATATTTTTTTCTGAACTTTGTTTCAGGTACCTTCAGTAAACGTGCGAGTGGTGTTTTTTAACTTTTGAACTGGTGCTCAGAATTGAAATCTGAGGGCACCGTTGAACTCGCAGCGCTGATATTCACTTAAGGAGACTTTCACCTCGATGACAGTGGGTCGATAGTGAAAGATAGTTTTTGGTATTTTAGTGAATGAATAAAATAAAAATAATGTTGTGAAGTTTTATTTTTTATTTCTTGGTTAAAAACCTCCATGTGGAAGTTGGAGGTGTGGACAACCACACCTCAACCTCCCATGAGAGATTATGGTGGTGGGGCCCACCCAAACCTAACCCCCCTCTTCTTGTTAATTATGATGGGGACGACCCGGGTTTTAACCCGTTGAAACTCCCCATTAAGGGGGAGAAACCCACAAACTCCCATTAAGTATAGGGGGGCCTCTTCAAATCCCTGAATATTTAATTCTGCCAAATCCTCCCATTGTTTAATTAAGACAACCTTGTGAATTAATTAAGTGGAGACAACTTAATTAATTCACCCAATTTTGAATTCTCATTCCAATGACTTAATAGATTTTATAATCTATTATCCTTGGCTACCTACTCTTTTGTAGGAAAAGGAGGAAGGAGATTTTGAGAGAAAAGCTCTCGCCAATGAACAATGAAGAACAAATAATGCTCCACTGACAAAGAACGTCAACCCCAACTTTGACCTTCTTCCTCAGACTTCTACCCATGTGGGACATCTTCATCAACTGACGTGTGATCTCGGGATTGGAAGTGTGCGATGGACGCGATGAACGACAACAACTTTGTCTTCTTCCACGTGACTCTGTCGATGAACAACAATAAAGGTAGGGGTTTATTTGTGTAATATTACATTCCTCATTTTCTTATTCAGTTGGAAAGGAATCATTGCAGATGTTTTAAAAATTTAAGTTCATCTTTCTTCTAACTTGATGAGCCAAATGTTACCACCCTAAACGCGGAGGGTGCGAGCCATCCCATTAAGGACCAACCCCTCTGCCGTTCTTTTTGTGATGATCTTTGGAATGGTGATGAGGTGAAGGGACGATAGAAGGCAACAACCATGCAACCCGCGGCCTTCGTATACCACGCCGCGCTCACAGCGATCCGGTCAAACTGGTTCCACCGCCTCGGGCCGAACCGTGCCACCCGCCGGCTTCCGAGTCGTGCCGGACGCGGCGCCCGTCGGCCGAGCCCCTTGTTGGAATGAGCCGCGCTGGCCTCTTGGTTTCCTGTCGGCCTCACGACTGCCCGCCGGCCACCCGGATTGAGCTGCACCAGCCTGCGCCTCCTGGCTTCATGGCTAACCGCGCCTCCCGAGCACCCCGGCCAAACTGTGACACCCGTCGGTCCGGTCGTGCCGCGCTATGGCTGAACCGGCCCTTGGCCGACCCGCGGCCTCCCGACCGAACCGGCCTCAGTCGCGCCACCTCGACCTCCGGGCCGAGCCACCCTGAACTGCTCCCTCACAGTGCCCTTCCGGCCAAGCCTCCCTCGCACTAAACCACGGCCGGTCCACACCCTCACGGTCGATTTACAACCTGGCGGCCCTCTGCAGCCCCTCCCAACCTGCTCGGTAGGGCCCAGCAGGCAGGGTTGAACCCAACGGGCTAGGCCAGACCCAACGGGTCAGGACGGGTGGACTTGAACTGGTTCAGCCCAGACTAAGATGGGCCGAGTCGGTCCGACCGGGTCGGACCGGACCTGGGCCTACTACCGACCCTTTACTCTCTTTTGGCCATATCTTTCGCACCAGACGTCCATTTGACGAACCGTCAGAGGCACTGATAATATTGGATCTTGATGGTCCCTTAGATTATACCTCACTAGAGTTTGGGGTTTAGTTGAGATACGGTCAGGTTGGATTGTACACGAATCCAACCGAGGCCCCGGGACTAAAAAGCTAATAACTCACAGACCGGGCGTCTGATTGATGCGCCGTCTATTGTGTTGCGACCTCTATGACGTGGGATACCTTTGAGAAACTCCTTCTTTGGAATTCGTCGCAGTTGATATATTGACACTTGGCTTGGGGAGAAGACCCTCCTAGAATCAAGCACGCTTTGTGCGAAACCCTTTGGTTGGCTGCACTCTGGCTACTCTTCTTGGATCTTGTGTGGGTTTGACAGCTCTGAAAACTGTTCCTGGATCCTGTGTGGGTTCGACAGTTCTGACTACTGTTCCTCTATCCTATGTGGGTCCAACAGCTCTGACTATTGTTCCTAGATCCTGTGTGGGTTTGAAAGGTCTGACTACTGTTCCTGGATCCTATGTGGGTTAGACAGCTCTGACTACAGTTCCTGGATCTTGTGCGAGGTCGACAGTTCTGACAACTGTTCCTAGATCCTGTGTGGGTTCGACAGTTCTGACTACTGTTCCTGGATCCTGTGGGGGTTCGACAGCTCTAACTATTGTTCTTGGATCCTGTGCGGGTTCGACAGTTCAGACTATTGTTCCTGGATCATGTCTGGGTTCGATAGTTCTGACTACTATTCCTGGATCCTGTGTGGGTTTGACAGCTTTGACTACTATTCCTAGATCCTTTGTGGGTTCAACAGTTCGGACTACTGTTTCTAGATCCTGTGTTAGTTCGACAGTTCTGACTACTATTCCTGGATCCTACATGGGTTCGACAAAATAGATGATTTAGTGGCTACAATTAATCATCCCAAACTCTCTATATAAGTTGTATACCTATGTGAGCTGAGCCAGTAACTTTTGTGTTTCCTCATGATTGAGATGGATTACTTGATAACTTAGGTATATGTATGTTCATATACCTAAGTGGGGTTATATGTTGTTTTAATACCTTGTGGTTTATCCTTGTTGGATTTTGTGATACCTCAAGGGTCTCGGGGTCCCTACTGAGTATCGTTATACTCATCCCTTCATGGGATATGACCGCACCTCGTTGTGTTGGATGTAAATGACGGACAACGCTGACTGAGGGTAAGAGTACCCAGACTGGATGGTTCCTGAGGTGGACCTTATGACGAATCGGTACACGGAAGTGACTAATAGACGTGGAGTGCTGAAGAGGCTATCTATACCTACCCTTCAGGTATGACTCTCGGAGGACGACCCAACAGCTATTTTATCTTTTCTTTCATTTGTACATGTATTTCCGGTTTCCTTGTACTTTACAGTTGGGCTTGTATTTCCGGACCCTTTACTTTTCATCACTCTTTTGTTATACATTTTACGTAGTGTTTCGTATCTATCTGTGTACTCTATTGTGTTTGTTTACAGTTTATAAAGGCAATGCCTTCCAAATTTGAGGGAATTACGCCATTGGTGCTAGTCGCCAGGCCCTGGCCTATGGGAGGTGGGTTTGGGGTAGTCACAGCATGATCCCTCAGGGACGGGTTGTGACAGATATCACCTTCTATTGAGAATGTATTATCTTAACAAATCTCTATGAATATTATTGATTTTGATTCTCACAAATACCCTTGTTTGTTTTAATAATAAAATAATAATAACTATTTTTCATGATAGTATTTCTAAATAAATTTATCATATCTATGAGTCAAAGTTTTTTCTGATGTTTTTTGGATATGTTTTTATATAATCTAGAAAAAATTTTGATACATTATGTTTGTAAGCATAATTTATGGTTTTCAAACCTTGAGTCTGGAATAAATGTATAGATCAGATACCCTAAGTTATAGTAAACATTTGGATAAGGAACTTTTATTTTGGGAAGAAAACGAACATTTTCTAAAGTAATGTATGGTTCAACAACCCAATATTTTGAAGTTAACTATACATTATCAATTGTCATTTCAAAGTTAACTCTATGTTTTATTGGTCAAATAATGTAACACATCGACATTTCATGAAATAGTTTTCTTCAAATAAATTTAATATTATCAGTATTTTGTGGCATAAACAATACCAACTTTAGGTTACATTAATTGAAAAAATTATTTTACCTTTCATTACACGCAACACTAAGGTCATCTTATGTTACATAGAACAAAAAAATAAATCATTACATACTATTAAAGTATTATTATTTAATGTAATAGTTATCACCTATACATTAGAATGGAGGGTATGAATCGGATTAATTAAATTAGGAAAATATGGTTTAACCATGTATATATAATTAATTATTTGTTTACCAACTAATTATAAATTAAAATAAAAACCATTTGAATATAAAAGAAATCTTTTCTGAAAAATTATTTTTATACGCACAAATGTATTTTACATCAATAAATTTAAAAAATAACATATGGTGAATGATTTTAATGAAATTTAAATATTATATATTAAATATAATGTTCAAATTATTTTTTTCTATACTATATATAAGAAAAAATCCAATTTCATGCTTTAAATTTCATTTTTTCTAAAAATCAATTTTGTCACCTTTGGCACACTTATATTAAAATTAATTTTTACCAATTTTAGAAATTTTATTTTAAAAAAATAAACTTAATTTTTGGATCAATATATCCATTTTATCTTAGGGTGAATGTTTTACGTTTTATAGAAAAGTTTCATTTTTTTATGAAGGGTCTAAAATAGTGAATTTTAATTAAAAATTACCTTTTAATTTAAATTATTTATAAAGATATATTATATTTTAAATTTATTATATAGTAAAATTATATAATTTATATATATATACAATTTAGTTCGATTGAATTATTTTTATATTTAATTTGGATATTAAAACCTTGTAAAGTTTTGAACATTTTCAATTTAAAAACCCCCTTTTTCATCCCATATGCGGGATTAATTTTAAATTGATATTCTCTACTTATTTGAATGGAAATTGTAAAAGTTGATTCTATATTTTGAATAATATTTTTTTATTATATAATAATGTTGTATTACTTTTTTAACAAAATGAATAGTGAATGTAGTAGAAATTAATTTCCACGATTAAGGTAAAAATGGGTTTCTTGGGGGGTTAAACTAAAAGGTATGGGTCAAAATGACCTATAAACATCTATAAATTCTATTTTTTTGTAAATATATAGATAATTAAACCTATAAGGTTCTATAATTTTTCATTTTAGACCCTTTTTACATATTAAAATTTTCATAGAACTCAATTATTTTATAAAAAACACCATGTGTATCCTCTCCCACGCTTATAAAAGACCACTCCCTCTCCTATCTTATTCACACCTTTATAATAGTTTTTAGGAAAATTCATTCCCAAAAAACATCGAAAATTACCTAAAATCACTTTGGAAGCTTTATTTTTTAGATAAATGTATCATAGGAAGGCTTTAAGTGCAAACCAAAGGAGGATACCTAAAGAAGAGGTAACATTCATGAACAAGCGTTTTTATTTTATTTCCTCCTCCACCCACTAAATGTTTTTGACCATAATTATAAAATAAAATCAGTATAAAAATATAATTTTATTTTTCTATGTTAATTTAATAATCTAAAACCATATCAACTTTCATCCAAGGATTTATGAAATCATCATTCATGTGTACGGAGGACTACCACCTTATGAACCGATGTCATCAATTTTTCCATTACCACCTATAAAGGTTGTCCATAATGATATATTTATTGTTTATATATGATATTTATGATATTAATATTATTTTATAATTATTATATCACATATACCTTCATATTTTTCATTTTTTAGAAATATGATAACGTCGTTCTTGTGTATGGAGGACTATCGCCACGCGAAGCTATGTGATTCATTCATGCTTTACGTGTAAGGTATTAAGGAAGGTTTAAATGAAAATATGTCTTATATGTGACATAAAAATTATTATGCAATGATAATAAATATCACTTAATTTTATTCCTTTAAACCTGATAATAAAATTGAAATAGTGTTCATGTGTACGTATGACCTACCGTGTCCATGAATGTTGTATCTCATTTCTTATCACTAAATTTTATAGATTACTACCAATAAAAATATAATGGTATAAATTATTTATATTATTAAAAAATGAACTAATTAATCGTACCATGAAATAAAAAGTTAAATTGCATGCGAAAAAATGAGTTATTATAGGAAAAAAGGCTTTAATAAAGAATTGTTATTAAACCAGTAATAAAAGGTTATAAAAAATAATATATGGTATCATATACATTAATATGGTTTTTAATATATTTATAATAAACATTTATTTATTTTAATGGTTTTTTGAATGCGACTGATCGAATTAATGACTTAAGGTATGGGATTTCTGTCTCACTTTTTTACTTCTTTGAGCCACATGTCATATTCACCACCTATTTCTTCAATGTAGTGTATATAATACCAATGAATTTATTTTATTATTATTATAATTAAAATTCTTTGTATTTAAATATCTATTTTAGGATCTCTATTTTATATGGTTTATGGTTCAAATGCTAACAAATTGATAAGGGATTTTTGTCTGAATTTTCCTTCTTTAGGACATATGTTATGTTATGGAACAATATTTTTTTTACGATATGTATATAAATCTCCATTAACAAGTAATATCATGAATATAATTTTCCACATGATTTTTTTAAGATTAATTTTAAGTTATTCCTTCATGGGTATTATGATGTCAATACTCCCAACATGGTAAAAGTTTTATGTCACAACCTCATCATTTACTGGGATTCTTTATGGTTTTATATCCATTGTTGAAATATTATGATATAACTCTCAATAATTCTTATGAATTTTCTTCCCATTTGTTTATTCATGATATTTTCAAGTAATAGTACCATTTTCCCAGTCATTGGTACTTAAAATAATTAATAAATTCTTTTAAGAAGAGATGACTTATTTCTCTTTGTGTATAATTTTGTTGTCTTCAAAAACCATATTTTCTAAAAAAATCTTTAAAAGTTATTATATTATTCTTATATGTTTTTAAAAACACATTTTAAAAAAAATTAAAAATAAATTTGAAAGGAATGTTAATTTTTTTTCAAAAACAACTTCTATTGTGATTTTATTAAAAATGTGAAACTAATATTTTTTTATAACATGCATGACATAAACTATATTTCTAAAGTTCATTACTTCTCATTGATTTTATCCTTCCATTAAAAGTTTTCAAAGTTTATTTTAAATAAAATTTTTACCTTAATACTTTGGAAATTTTTAGACTTTAAATAAATTATTTAAAAATTAAAATGATTTTAAAAATGTTTAAAAATGTATTTTTTAATGAAAAAATAATATTTTACTCAAGAAAGGTTTTATATAATTTTTGAATATTACTTTATATGTATTCATTTTATTTTAAAATAAATGGATTTCTAAAATTATTTTGTTTTAAAAACTAATTTTTAAATAAAAGTTATTTTCCTAAAGAAATGTTTTAAATTATTTTTAATGTTTTCTTTACATGTTTTCAAGGATATTTTCAAAGAAAAATATTTTTAGAAAGAATTATTTTTTAAAAATAGTTTTTAAAACCATAAATAATATTTTCCACAAAATGATAAAAATAATTTTTCATAAAAGATTAAATCTATTAATGTAGCATATGCCTTATTGAGGATATTATCCAAGGATATCATCCTTATTTATATGAATGGTATTATGTTTATGATGGAATGATGTTTATGAAACCCATTAATCTTCCATGAGTTATACATTGATAAATTATTTATGATACTTTCTTCATTTAACATGTTATTCTTTGATGAAATAATGTAATGATTTTGAAAGCTCTCTCTTTTCCATAGGTTATGATGTGACAAAATATTTTTGAAACCCATTTTCATTTCATGGGTTATAATATGATGAATGTTATATAAACTTGTGACACACATAAATATGGTTTTAATTATGATATTGGTGAGAGATATATCCCCCATCAATAAATTAGTAAAATATTTATATCTCATGAGATAGATAAGACTGGAAAAGGGAGTGAACCTAGTTTAGTAACATACTTTTTCTGCTATGATGGTCTTGTGAGTGAACCTTGACTACTATGATGGTTTGTGGAGTGAAATAATTCCAACATGATCGACTTGGAAGTGATACATGACTAATATGGAAATGATTTTCTATGCTTTTGTGTATTCCACAAATTCCATGTCTTATATTGTTGGTATGATATCAAGGCTCATGTTCTATGATTACATTATTATTTATGACTTTTAAACCACCAATATTTATGACATGACTCAATTTTATTATCTTTAATATTAAGGGTATAGTTTTCAAATGTGATGTTCATGTTCTTTTTCCATTACTATCATTTTTGGCTTATACACCTCCCTTGTTTACCCTTACTGAGCATCTGAGATAACCCTTTATTATGTTTCCTTTACCCATATTATGAAAAAAGGTTTTAATTAGTGTTTTTAAGAGTAAAAAAGGGAATATATTTATTGGATACATTTATGATATATCATCAATTAATAATATCATGTTCCAAGTTTCCAGATGCACTAAACTATTATGGTTCTTGGGTGTGTACTTTGGTAATGTATTGAATATTCATAAAAAAAAGATGCAATATCCATGTATGGAAATCTTGGGTCACTATAGTTGGAATCATGGGAAGGATATATATATCCTTTAGAAACTAGGATGAGAAAACTTTAGTGACATATCAAGTGATATTTATAAGGACATGTCGAGGGATGACTATAAGGATAATTCTAAGTGTAACATCCTATGTAAATAAAGAATATGATATTTTCACATTTACTAATATTTGTGAATTAAACATTAATTTTAATTTAATGGGGATTCTATGTTCAATGGAATACCTGACATGCAACAATGGAGTTCTCTGAAATCTCACGTTGCACACAAGGCTAAGTCATAGAGAAAAAATAATATAATATTATTTTAAATGGTAGTTAATGCATAGCCATTGTATTGGTGGAATTGAACATAACTAACTAAAATATCATTACACATGTTTGGTAAATGTCTTTCCATTTATCCAATAAATTTAAGAATCTTAAAATAATAATGAATCTATTTTTAAGCATGAAATACTCTAATATTCTTTAAAATATTGATTTACCGCCTTTTGATGGAGAACCCTTTTTAAATCTAGTTTTTGTCACTTTTATATGTTCTATTTAGATAAATAAACTTATTCTTTAGAAAAATGATATCAAAATTTACATTGGGTAATATTTTGGTATCTTTCTAATAAAGTTCATTTTTTGATTAATAGTGAAAAAATACTGCATTTTAATTCAAAACTACCTTTTAATATACTTTATTTATATAGTTATATTATTATTTTTATTTGTTTTAATGTGTAATTGGATTATATTTTTACCATTTAAACCAATTTTGTTCATTGGAAGTAATTTCACATTGAAATTGGACATAAACAAATGTCAATCTTTTGATAGTTATTATTTCTTAAAAACACGTGGTTTGGTTTTGACAACAGAAATTAATTTTAAATTAATTTCTGAAACTTCTATGCTTTGAATTTGGAAAAATGGTTTCCATATTTGGAATCATGAGTCCAAAATATTTTAAATAGGTAACTTCTATTTTTAGACATTATGAATAGTAACTTCAGTATATATTATTTTACCATGGTTAAAGGGTAAATCTGTTAAATTATGGTAAAAATAATATTATAATAATATTAAATAATCCTAACATGTGTTATAACCCTATTTTATGATACATGTATGACCATGGGAATACTATGGTCCATTTTGGGACCTCATAGAGCCACTTGTAAGTGAAAATTACACTTTATAAAAATTAATTTAAAGTTAAGAAAAATGTAACATAAACATATATCTTTTAGTAAAAAAAATATATGGGATTATATAAGTGTTCCTTTCGGCTATAAATATTAATTAAAAAGATAAAACGATTTCATACATCATGGTATTTTATTTATAATTTTTATACATCATAGAAATAAAGTTATTTATGACATAATGATGATGCATTTATTGCTTCATTAATAAAGGATTCAAATAAAAGAGATTATAAATATTAAAATAAATTTGTTTTGAAACTTTTTATGACATCCATGAATTTTAGAGATAATTATGATTTTTTATATTTTAATTAATGGAGGTTTTTTGATAGAATCATGTTTTTTTGGATTTTTTTAAAAATTCATGATATAAATAGTATATAAATTGACATAATTGAGTTTTTAAGAAAAATATTATTTTATTAATTGATATAATAATAAAAAAAATATATTATTTGTATAAATGACTTAGATAAGGTTTAACATGTCATTAATGATCCATTTTGGGTCTCTTGGCATTTTATCGTAAATATATTGACCATATAGTATGAATATACAAGAAGACATGGTAAGAGTTAAGTTAGTTAACAAAGGATTAAATAAAGACGATAAGGATAAAAAATATCCAAATCCTATAAAATTATTATTGGATAAATTTATTTAGAAATATATTCACCTTATATAATAATTTAATTATTTTTGGACGTTTGTAACTAAAAATCATTTTATAATAAAATAATGCTTTCAATCATTCATAAAAATCCCCTCCTCCCTCTTATAAAAGGACCCCACCTCTAACCCATTACTCACACATATAAAGCCCCTTTTATTGTCCAAAATATGTTCCAGTAATCTCCCAACATCCCAATATTCCACCTAGAAGCCTTAATTTTGGAAGAAGACAATTGAATAAAGCCTTTTGGTTCAAACCAAAGGGAGTTACCCAATTTAAAGTTAATGTCTTCACTCAAGTTCTTTTCTTTTATTTTCCTTCTCTAACAACATAAAATCTATTAATTATATTATTTTATATCAAAAATAGTATATTCAATATACTAGGATGTTTTTATTAGAAGTATTTGAAATACCCATCCACACACCTCTATCTAATGGATACGAACATACTATTTATGTGGATGAAGAACTACTGCGTCACGAAACGATGATTGTTAAATATTCTCCTACCACCTCTCATGGTGGACATTATGATGGAACTATAATTATATATGATATTTATGATATTTAATTCATCTCAATTCTTATTTAATTACCATTTAGAACATAACTTTATGCTTTTCATGTTTTATAAATATGATAATTTCATTTGAGGAAGTGTGGTCTACCGCCCCCTCAAAGTGATATGATGCGTTCATACAATACATGGAACGTATAAAGGATAGTTATAATGAACACATATAACAAATATAAAATATTATATTATAATTTAATTATAAAATACATATGTATCATTATATTTTAATTTCTTTAAATATGAAATTGAAATGAAAGTAGAGTTCTTGCGTACGTACAGCTTACTGACTCCATGAATGGTGCATTTCATTTCTTATCTAAAAATGATATGGAAAATTATAAATACATATATACTGGATATATATGAAATATATGATATGTAAACCATTAATATCATTCTGGAGAAAATGGAATTTTAACCACATGAACAATTTGTAATCATAACAAGTTCATTTTTAACTCAAGTTCCGAACATCGAAAAAATGTCCAATATGAACTCAAATAATTAAATAATTGTTGATGCAAGGTAATAAGTGATATAAAAGGAATAATAAAATATAAAAAGGTTCTAAAGCATGTATAAATTAACTTACATTTATTATTCAGGAAGAACATGGAACAAATGTGACAAGTTGGACTCATGGTAAGGGAACTTCTATACCCAAGTTCCATTATTTGGGTTGATTTTCATCTTTTTGTCATGCTATGATTATGTGAGAAATGAATTTTGATATATTATCTTGTATTTATACATTATTTATGTGTTATTATAGTGAATACACATAATAGATCTATTTTATTTACAAAATGATCTTTGTAAGAGAAACTTTCACCGTCCTCTTTTTGTCAAAGACTTCTTTTATGTTATGTCTTTAAATTTGAAGTTTTAAAAGTTTGGATGTGTTATTATATATCCTTATTGCTATAAATTTTATGTACATGTGATGGGAGACCCTTTTTTTTATCTCATTAACTCATTTTATGAATTTTTAAGTGAAGTCGTTAGGTTGTCAAATTTTGGTAAGGGAACTTCTTAACACAATTTCCATTCTTTGGGTTGATCTTCCCATTCTTGATTATGTCATTCTTTAATTATATGAGAAATGAATTTTTATATATTATCATGTATTTACACATTATTTATGTGTTCTTATAGTGAATACACATAATCGATCTATTTTATTTACAAAATGATCTTTGTAAGGGACTTTATCTCAATCTCCTTTGATTGAGGCATATTTTGATTTATACATGAATTGCTATTATATGGTGTATAAACCCCTTTGACATTTAATTTCATTGAAAGGGAATATTTTTCTACGAAAAATTTTACTAAATGAAAAATTTAATGTTTCTTTTTAACATATGCGGTGAAAACATCATTTCTGCTGCTGCAAGCATTACTTGATATTTAGCTTCCTTAACAAGCCGTAATGTTTTTAAAAGGAAAATAGATACCATATACTTTTAAAAAAAAAATTGGTATTGAAATGGATTTTGAAAAATCATTGGCTATTTCAATATAATGAAATGATATATTGTGATTTAAATGTGGAAATGTTATCTTTCATTAATGTTAGTTTTATATGTTATGAATATGTTGTGGTTTTTGGGAATTGTTTACGTATATGGGTGGTTCCGTGATAAACCTACGGTGGGTGAGCTCGAGATAGCTCTCCAATTAATTTGGTAACGTGATAGATTTAAACGTTAATGTTTCTCCTAAGAGATTTAGAGAATATACTATAATGGGTATTCCAAATGAAACTCCCTATGTAGCTGGGAAAGATACAATGTAAGTATGTTGTGGATGCCACAAGTTAAGTTTTTGACTTATGATTTCTATGTGTTATTCATAAATCTTATGATTTCATGAGGTATGTTAAAGAGATTATGTTTTAATATTAAAAATTATTATCTCTTTGATTTTTTGGTATCCATGGACTAATGTTTTCTTTCCTTATTTTATATCTCTTACTGATCTTTTTATGCTCTTCCCATGTTTTTGAAATGTTTTTCATAGGGTATAAGAAAGGTTATAAGAAAGGACGAATTCAATAAGATTTATATCAAGAAAATATTTCTATTTTTCATTTTAGATTATTTATTTTAATAAAAAATAGATATTGAGTATAAGTGTAAACTTTGAAATATTTGAGATATAATGTAATAGTTATGGAATAATTCTCTAAAACTCTAAACCTGAAAAGATCCTCAATGTGAATTTTTAACTTAATTCAAGATTATGTAATGCTTAAGTCTGGGGATTTATAGTTGGTATCTGTAACACCCTGACCCCTCTTGTCTGGATTCAGTGCATTACTTGTGATATTGTAATGGTTACGAAGAATGAAAATCCAGAATGAATGATCAGTTTAGTAGTCTTGAAGAAAATAGATATATAGATGTAACACAAGTTGCATTGAAAAAGGTCACAAGATACAATACATTTCAAAACATAAAACTGCTACCACATGAAATCAGTAAATGACCTTCTCTTGATCACCTATTGAAGGTAAACAAGGAAAGGGGTGATCTCAAATGCTCAGTAAGGGTTAGAAATAGTGGAATCATGAATACAATTATAAGCGAATTGTAAACAACTTGACATGTCAATTTTGTATGGTGAATAAATGAAAAACCCACGCCATTAATAAAATAATAATGAAACTGCTTCCATAGATTTTTTTTCATAATGATAACCTCGTGGATAGTAATAACTAATAATTAATAAAGAGAATATTTATTAATTGTACTTCATGTATCTGGAACATGAACACATAATACCGTAAAAACGGTTTAGTTCTGTGGGTAGAAATATTAGCTGAGTAAATATTGCGATGACATAACATAATCATGGTTATTCTACTAGTCAAATAACCACATGAACCTTCAATACTACATTCATAATTAGGGAATGAATAATGCAAGACAACATATCTATACCGTCAAGGCCTCGTGCCAAGACCATAAATAATCATTTTGGCAAGGCCTTGTGCCAAGAACGTAGTTCGTCTCATGAGACCTACCAATACATAAAGGTGCTATAGAGGGCCCCACCTGACACTTACTATGTCCAATACATTCCTCATATTAATGGATATAAACATAAATAACATAAACATTAATATATTAAATGTAAATAGCTTTCCCCGAACATTAATCCAAAACACTAACCATTCAAAGTAAACTGATGAATGGTTTAAATATAGCTCATCAATAGGAAAAATAATTATGAACCATTAAATTGAATATGGTATATGATAAAATGGAATAATAATCCCAATAAAACATAAAAATCAAGAAGTGTGTTGAAATAGAGGAAGATACTCTTATAAAATCAACGAGAAATTCTTGAAATAAATACAATTTTACTTTTAAAAGAAGAGTTATTTTTTGAAAAATCATTGAATAAAACCATAAGTGATGTTTGAAATTATTTTCATAAAAAAATGAGGGATTTTATAGATTTAATGTTTTCCAAAAACAGATTGGATATTTCCATTGAAAATAGGTAAGAGATTGAGATATTCCGTTGAAACGGGCTTGTATTTCAGAAACGATTTGAAAGATCCTTTTAAAGAATGTAACTAACAATAAAATAAATAAGTATTCTGGTTTTTGTATATATATATAAAACTCACACAGAATTTATGATGAGTATGTAATAATACATAATCCTTTCATTGAGGTAATTCAGGCAATGAAAATAACCCGAATGGAAATGGAAGTTCGGGCGGAAAACCCCTTACAACAATTGTGTCATTAGAGTGATGATACATCAATGAAATATTTATGTGTGACAAATTAAAATCCAAAAAATATAAGTGGATATAAATTATAAAAAAATCATAATTCATTCAAACATATTCTTTGAATGATGTAACCAATGAAAAAGATGTTTAACTCAAAGAATGAAAATTGAGTTAGGCAATCCCTTACCTTATGCTTTAGTGTGTTCTTAATTTGTTTGAATGACCTGAATAATAAAATTTAGATTCATTAATTAATAACTATATAACCTACTATACATGTAATTGATTTATTATAACCTTATTAGGTTAATTCATGGCCCTTTTAATGGGTTTAAGAGGTTCAATTTTATTATTATGGAAGCATTTTCTTCCCTGGTTTTCATGATTCGTTTACTTGTTTTCTCGAATGGAAGTTAATTTGAAATGTGGTTAAACATCCAGAATTTTTAATATATCTTATTAATGACATTAAGGATATAAAAATTACCTTATAATGATTTTTTGTTATATACCATGATGAATATTCATGAGTTAAAAGTTTATTACAAATATTCCGATTAACTTGGTCGTTTTGTTCATAATGACCTTGTTTTGTATTATTATCTTATATTATGAGTTTATAAAGATTAAATAACATTAATGAGATGAATTACATATAAACTTATCTGGTTCAACCATTAAAATGGTTTTATGTCCATTAATTAAGCAGAATGTGAAGAACGAAACTTCGTCGTCCACAAAGTTTATAAATTGGAATCTCATGGATGTTGATTTCATTTATAAAAATAAAAGGGAGGGAGTAAGGATATTGATGATAGTTCTTCCATTTACATGATATAATTCAAGTATATATATTATAATGGAGTTCATCATGTTCATTTTTATAGAGGAGGTGAGGAGAGAAAAATTAAGGAGATGGACTTGAAAATAAAAGAAAAGGGTGGGAGATCCCTTTTGAAAATTCGGCTGCCTAACGACGTCACTTAAAATTTCATAAAATGAAATGATAAGAGAAAAAGGGTAAATAATAATATTGAAATAAAAAAAGGATAGTAATAATAACACATAAAATCAAACCCCAATATATGAGAATAGAAAATCAAATAGATAACATAAAGGAAGTGTCGACTAAAAAAAGAAAATGAAGGATTCTCTTACATAGTAGAGTAACTCCTATATCATGAAGGATTGGATCTTGGGGGCTTAAAGAAACTTTGGGAGGACTCTTAGGTAGGTAATTCCAACAGATCTATGAGGATATTGAGTTTGTAATTAAATAAAATGAAGGGGGTGAGTGGGTATTTATAGTAATTAAGAGAGAGTTTTTTATTAATTAAAAGGGACACCACGTTAGTGATTTTCACAAAACCATGGGATTTCCCATGGTATTTTCCCATGGTTTAAGCCACTTAGGACCCCTAATGTCATAAGATACTATACAAAAGTCGACCATCCCTTTATATTAATAATTACTTCATTATGATGTCATTAAATTACCGAAAACTCAAATCTGTATTTTTACTATTCACGAAAAATTCAAGTATTTTAGAAAAATCCCAAAAATTCACCCTAAAAATTTGTCGACGTGTGGAATTCAAAAATAAACTCCTTTTTCAGAAAATAATTTTATAAGTATTTGTAATTTAATTTTTAAATAAAATCAAAGTTAATTATAAAAATAACAATTTAGAGGTATATTTAGTTTTGTATTAAATTGAAATATTAATTAAATTATCATTATCTTATTACATTAAGAAAATAACATATTGTCATTATTTACTATTTATAAGGGTCATATTACTATTCATAAGGGTATGTTACTATTCATCAAAAAATCAAGTTGGTTTCATCAGACTACAAACGACTTTCTGGTCACAACTCTAGATGACAGATTTTCAAAATTCAAAACACATAAGTGGAAACTTTATGTTTAATGGATAGCATATAAATTTCTCCTATAATCTTATGTTTCACAAAAGACATAGTGCTTCATGCAATATAGGCTATCTAATGAATAGAAAGTATTTAAGAGAAACATACCATAAAATGTTTGGGGTGTTACAGTATCAATTGTCGGTTTAGATCACTTTAGAGGTTAGGGTGTTATTTAATCATAAGTGACGTAAACATAATGGTTAGCATATTAGAAAGAGTCATAGTTATTTTAGAGGTGATAAATGGTTACTACATTTTGGGATGCAAAATTAAAGGTATCAGATAACCATTGAGGATAGAATATGTTATGGTTATTTTTGAGGAATTTATATCATTTTTGGGAATGTTGTAAAATTACATAATTTTTTAAAAAGGGAAACATACAGATTGTGTGACAACACTTCGTATCGGACAAAGCTACAGGAATCGAACCTACAACCAAAGTCTGATTGAGATTTATCAACTACCACTAGACTATGTGAAGTCCCTAGTTAGTATGCATTTTTTTAGTTAAATGATTTTATTGATCAAGAATAAGTTTATTTGGTATCTCAAGTTTTATCAAATGGATATCCTTAGTAGAGGAAAATGATTTGGTGATTATGAGATAAATTATTGTTTTGTAAGACATTATCTCTTTTGGGAACACTATATGCTTAAGGAAAATAGAATACTATGGGATCTCATTTGAGGCGTAATGGTGGAATTTTAATTTGGAATAATATATGTTTTTATTATGGACATATAATGATTTGGGTTATTTATGTAAATGATTAACCTATCATAGAGAATATGTGATTAGTTTAATTATTTTTCCGTACGATACTTTAAGAGTAACCAATGTTATTTGGAGATAAATGATAAGATTTGTTTGGAAGAATTTGTGAACAAATCCTTTTGAGTTTTGGGATTCAATATTAGTTGGATTATTTTCAAGAATTTTTTTAAAGACAATTTTATATTGAATGGTATTTTTTTATCATTGGGAATTGTTTGTTCAATTTTGGAGATTAAGAGTATTATTTCTTTTTATATAATATTATCCTTAGGGATTATATGATCTTGTACTAACATTATTGGTTTTGGTTAGTGTCTTATGAAATGAGAAATATATAGTTCATCTTATGTGGATTATGTGATTCCATAGAAGTTTATTCTAGTGCTTCAGGTGTGACCAAGGCATCTTGAATACTCATTGTTTGGGGAAAATATGTTTCTTTGGTAGAAACCTTTTAGAGGATGAAAATATACTAGAAAATTACGTATATTTATTTATTTCTTTAGTTAATATCATAAATAAATTATCCAACTTAATTAAATGAAACGTAAAACAAATATTTTGTCCGTTCATTTTTCCTACATGAAAATTAATTACCGTTTAAACCATCACAAGATTGTGGTTTTCTTTTTGTTAGATTTATCTTGGTCTTGTATTCTATCACTCTCTATCAGAACATGAAACTTAGTTTATCTTCCATATCCATTTTTTCCTATATTGAATCCTAGAATGTGTTATCTTGGGTGGCCTTTTTACTTAAATTTCATTCTTTTAAAGTGATAGATTTATTGACTCTTTTTTCAGATATGGGACTTTTAATGAAGTTCTCGAGTCTAATTTTAAAATTTCATGGACGCAATTCCCCAAAGGGGGGAAGGATGTAACATCCCAGGTAAATAAAGAATATAAAATTTTCATATTTATTAGTAGTTTTTAATTAATTCTTAATTTTACTTTAAATTGGATGCTATGTTCAATGTTTTACCCTACACACAACAATGGGTTTCTCTAAAATCTCATGTTGCACACAGGGCTGAGTCATATTGAAAAAAAAAATAATATAATATTATTTTAAATGGTAGTTAATGCCTAGATGTTGTATTGGCAGGAATGAAAATAACTAACAAAAATCTGATTATACATGTTTGTTAAATGTATTTACATTTATCCAATAAATTTTAGAATATTAAAATAAGAATGAATCTATTTTTATGTATGAAATACTCTAATATTTGTTTAAAGGATGACTTACCGTCTTTTGATGGATAACCCTTTTTAAATCTAGTTTCTGTCACTTTTATATATTTTATTTGACCAAATAAACTTCTTCTTTATAATTGGTACATCAAAATTTACTTTGGGTAAAAGTTTGGTATTTTTCTAATATTTCATTTTTTGATAAATAGTGAAAAAATACTTCATTTTAATTCAATATAGCCTTTTAATCTAATTTATTTATATAGTTATATTGTACTTTTTATTGGTTTTAAAGTGTAATTGAATGATTGTTTTACCATGTAATCCAATTTTGTTTATTGGAAGTAATTGCACTTTGAAATTGGATATAAACAAATGTCAATCTTTTGATAGTTATTATTTCTTACAAACATGTTGTTTGGTTTTGAAAATGGAAATTAATATTAAATTAATATTAAATTAATCTATGCAACTTCTATGATTTGAATTTGGAAAAATGGATCTCAAATTTAGAATCATGAGGTCAAAATTGTATAAATATGTAACTTTTATTTTTAGACATTGTGAATAGTAACTTCAGTATATATTTTAATTACCATGGTTAAAGGGTAAATATGTTAAATAAAGGTAAAAAATAATATTATAATATTATTAAATTACCCTAACACATGACTTAACCCTATTATATGATAAATTTACAACCATGGGCGTCCTTGGGTAAATTTAGGGACCCCATAGTGCTACTTGTAAGTGAAAATGACACTTTATAAAAATTAATTTAGGGTTAAGGAAAATGTAACATAAACATATAACATTTAGTAAAACATTTTTATATAGGGTTATATAAGTGATCGTTAAGACAATAAATATTAATTATAAGTATAAAACTATTTCATACATTATGGTATTTTATTAATGATTTTTAGACATCATATATATAAATTTATTTCTGACACAATGATGATATAGTGATTGCTTCATTAATAAAGGATTCAAATAAATGAGATTATCAATATTAAAATAAATTTATTTTGAATCTTATTATGACATACATGAATTTTAGAGATAATAATGACTTGTTATGTTTTTATTAATGAAGGGTTTTCTAAATAACCAAGTTTTTTGGATTTTTTTAAAAAAGGCATGATATGAATAGTATATAAATTGACATAATTGAGTTTTTATGAAAAATATTATTTTATTAATTGATATAATAATCCAAAAAAACTAAGATTCATCCAAATGAATTATATAAGGTTTAAATTTTCATTAAGTATCCATTTTGGGTCCCTTGGATTTTATAGTAAATATATTAACCATATAGAATGAATATACAAGAAGTCATTGTAAAAGTTAAATTAGTTAACAGAGCATTAAATAAAAAAGATAAGAATTAGAAAAAATATCCAAAACCTATAAAATTCTTATTGGATGATTTTATTTAGAATTATATTCACCTTATATTTTAATTTAATGAGTTGTTTACATTTTAAAACTGAAAATAATTTTATAAAAAAACAATAAATTCAAATATTCCTAAACAGCCCCTCCTCCCTCTTATAAAAGGCCACCACCTCTAACACATTACTCACACCTCTAAAGCCCCTTGGATAATCCAAAATATGCTCCAATAATCTCCCAAAATTCTTATATTCCACATATAATCCTTATATTGGTCAGAATACAATTCAATAATGCCTTTTGGTTCGAACCAAAGGGAGTTATCCAATTTAAAGGTAACGTCATCACTCAAGTTATTTTATTTTATTTTCCTTCTAAAACCCCCTAAACTCTCTTCATTACGTTATTTTATAAATAAACAAGTATATTAAATATACTGGTATCTTTTTATGGGAATTATTAGAACTAAACTTCAACATACATCCATCTAATGGATACGAACATACTTTTTCTATAGATGACGAACTACTGCCTCACGAAACGATAATTGTTCAATATTCTCTGACCACTTCTCATAGTGGTCATTATGATGAAAATATAATTATATGATATTTATTTTATTTGTTTTATTTATTTTATCTCTATGCTTCTATAATTATCATTTAGAACATAACTTTATGCTTTTCATGTTTTATAATATGATAATTTCATTTGAGGAAGTGTGGACTACTTCCCCCTCAAAGTGATATCTCTCATTCATAAAATACCTGAAATGTTTGAAATACAGTGTTAATGAAATTATGTAACATATATAAAATATGATATTATAACAGAATTATAATATACCTATGTATCATTAAGTTTTCATTCTTTAAATATGAAATAGAAATGAAAGTAGCGTTCATGCGTACGTAAGACTTACCGTCTCCATGAATGGTGCATTTCAGTTCTTATCTCCAAATGATTTGTACAATTATAAATAAATATATACTGGATATATATGAAATATATGATATCTAAATCATGAATATAATTTTGGAGATAATCTAATTTTTACCACATGGAAAAATTGTAATTATAACAAGTTCATTTTTAACTCAAGTTCCGAACATCGACAAAATGTCCAATGTAAACTAAAATAATTAAATAATTGTTGTAACAAGGTAATAAGTGATATAAATGTAATAATAAACTTTAAAAATGTTATTAATAAATTATAAACTAAATTATGTTTATTATTCAAGAAGAACAAGGAACATATGTAATGAGTCGGACTCAAGGTAAGGGGACTACTTAACCCAAATTCCATTTTTTGGGTTTATCTTCTACTTCTTCTCGTTCTATGATTATGTGAGAAATTAATTTTGATATCTTATCTTGTATTTATACTTTCTTTATGTGTTCTTGTAGTGAATGCACATAATTGATCTATTTTATTTACAAAATTATCTTTGTAAAGGAACCTTTCACCGTCCTCTTTTTGTCAAAGAGTTATTTTATTTTATGTGTTTAAATTTCAATTTAAAAAAATTGGGATATATTATTATATATCCTTATTTACGTACATTTTATGTCCATGTTATGATAGACACTTTTTATATCTAATAAACACATTTTTTGAATTTTTAAGTAGCATCTTTAGGCTATCGAATTTTTGTAAGGGAACTTCATTACCCAATTTCCATTATTTGGGTTGAGCTTCCCTTTATAGATTATGTAGTTATTTGATTATGTGAGAAATGAATTTTTATATATTATCATGTATTTATACTTTCATTATGTGTTCTTATAGTTAATATTCATAATCTATATATTTTATTTACAAAATGATATTTGTATGGGACTTCATCTCAGTCTCCTTTCCTTGAGGCATATTATGATTTATACATGACTTGCGTTTATACGGTGTATAAACCCCTTTGACATTTAATTTTATTCAAAGGGAATATTTTTCTACATAAAATTGTTCTAAATAAAAAAGGTAATGTTTCTTTTTAACTTATGTGGTGATAACGAACTTTCTACCACCGCGATCATTATTTGATATTTGGCTTCCTTAACAAGTCATAATGTTTTTAAAAGGAAAATAAATAATATATGCTCTTTTTACATATTTTGGTATTGAAAATGGTTTTGAGAAATCATTTGTTATTTCAATATCTTGAAATGATATATTTTGATTTAAAAGTGGAAATATTATCTTTCCTTTTTGTTTGTTTTATTTCTTATGAATATTTTATGGTTCTTAAGAATTTTTTATGTATACAGATGGTTTCATGATAAATTTAGGGTGGGTGAGCCCAAGATAACTCTCCAATGAATTGGGCAATGTGACGGAGGTAAACATTAATGTTTTCACTAAGAGATTTATGTAATATGCTATTATGGTTATTCCAAAGGTAACTCCTTATGTAGCTATAAAATATACAATGTAATTATGTTATGTATTCCATAAGATACCTTTATGATTTATGATTTATATGTTTTATTCATAAATATTTTTATTTCCTGAGTTATGTTGATAAGATTATGTGTTAGGATTGAAAAGTATGATTTCTTTGATTTGATTGTATCCATTGACTAATGTTTTCTTTCTTTATTTTATATCCATTACCTAGATTTTTTTGCTCATCCCATGTTTTTTAAATGTGTTTTACTAGGTATAAGGTGGGGTCAGAGAAAGGAAGAATTCAAGAAGAGTTATATGAAGAAAATAATTCATGTTTACTTTTAAGAGTTTTTATTTTATTAAAAAATGGATACTTAGTATAATTTTCTACTATGTAATATTTGAGATGTAATGTAATATTTATGGCATATTCTTTAAAACTATAAACCTAAAAAGATCCTAAATGTGAAATATTAACTTAATTCAAGATTATATAATGTTTAATGTTGGGGCCTTATACTAAGGATAGTCATAATATAGTAAAATGTCCAGGAATTTTAATGAAGGATGGAGTGAGTGGTTTCCATGAAATTACATCCATGTTTGTATACTAAAAGTACATTTGGATTAAGAAAATAGGTACCTTGGTGTAATAACTTCAAAAATGGTGCATTGAGCTATACATGATCTTTACCTGGTGCATGAAAATAGGATTTCTTACACACCAAGTTTGACACTCTTGGGGGATATGATTTGGAAATCCAAGAACTCTTTATAACCATAATGAAGAATTTAAAAATATTATGACTATTAATTTCATAGGATAAATCTAAGGTTTCATAGATAAAAAAGAAGTTATAATGTAATTCTCAGGATTATTTGGCTTCCCACTATAATTAGTATTACTCACACTATGATTTTTGGTTTTAGTCATTGGAAGGAACTAGAAGGAATCGGGTTAACATCGAATGAGAAACAGAATTTTTATCTGAATAGATAAATAGGTTGATGGCTAGGGTAAATTATATTGTGATTACGCCTAATAAGTTTTCATAGAACATGATAAAGAGTGTAAACCTTAACCAACTCTCAGACACACTGAAGTAGATAATGATAGAGTTCATTGAGAGTTCATATAGTTGATACCATAGAGGAAAGAATGTTAAGATTCCTATATAATAATTATGTGGGACGAAACACCCAAGTGGATTTCTCATTGGAATGGGAATATGTTTTTACTATAGAAAAGAATGAAAAAATGATGTAACAGTAAATGTAAAATTAAAATTTCAATTAATGCAATGGATATAAATAATGGTCTCTATAATATATCATTGACTGTGTAATGCTTTAAATATGTAATTTATGGTAATTATAAAAATCTATATACAAATATGGAATCTCATGAAGAAAATTACCAGGTTTTATGTGTAAGGGTTATATTGATAACGATGAAGAGACTATGAATGACATATTAAAGAAAATAGGTATTAATCAATCAGATAATGGATCCTAGTTAATGGTTTCAGAAGTTAGGGGTATGATTTAATTACTTATGTATTTAATTCATCTATTATGTTATATGAATTATGAAATATATTGTGATTTTTCAGTTAAATATTTTCATTAAGGATTTGAAATAATATGTTAAAAGATGATGATGACCAAGAAAAGTGATTTAACAGAAAAGATATATTATTGGAAAACACATAATTAAGTGAGATATAAACCTTAATATGTTCCTAATATTGAAATAATGATGTTGGTATAAAGTGATAATTGAGATAGATAATGTAAATTGGATAGTATTGAGGACCTAGGATCTGATTAATGGTTTGTGGAAAAAGTGTTTATGTTTCCATTGCTGGAGTTGACTAAATTATTGGATCTATGTGGTTTATGTTACCATTAATGGATTGGACTATATTATTGGATCTATATTATATATTTAATAATTTTTTTCATATTCAAATAATTAAGTAACATGAAGGCTTTCATTTAGGATTTATCATTGTAACACCTGAGACTTTTATGTGAAATATTTTGTTTTTATGTTATATAAATCAAAGGAATCTTTCACTAACACTAGCTTGGCTTTCTTTACACACAACTGCGGGCTTCCTCGATAGCTTGCGTCGTACGCAATACCGAGTTTCACTAAACAATGATATACTAGTAAAATATTATTAAAACTAGCCGTTATGAATAGTAATAACCACTTTTTGAAATTTTATAAATTTTATTTTTCAAAATGGACTTCATTTTTGGATTCGGAATATCGAAATTATCCTAGGGTGAAATTTTGGTATTTTTCTGAAAACATTCAATTTTTGATGAATAGTGAAACCACTAAGTGGTAGTTAAAAAACTGAATTTTTCATAAAACATAATTTTACCGCTTCTGTGAGTGGAATTTCGAAAATCCGAGAGACACGGTTGATGTCAGTAAGTAAAATGTGGTTCAATGAGATGAAAATAATTTTCTGGTGAATAGTAACTTTTTACTTTTTTTTACCACGGTTAAAAGTAAATAGGGTAATTAAGGGTAAAAATGATATTATTATTACCCTAATACATGTCCTAATTCTATTGGACAAGTTTAATTCGACCAAAAACAACCTTAGGAATACAATATGACCATTTAGGCCCACATGGATTAGATTAGGACATTTATTATTAATTTATTTAAAGAAGAGTTAAAAGAGTTAAAATCAATGTTTATTTACTAAAACATTTTTAATATAGGGTTATACATAAGATAAATTAGATTGTAAATATTCATTAGAAATCTAATACTATTTAATACATAATTATATTTTATTTATAATTTTTAGAAATTAAATAATTTAATTTATTTATGACACAATGATGATGCAGTAATTATCTTATTAATGAAATATTGACATAATTGATGTTATAAATACCCAAATAAATGTAATTTGAGACTTTTTATGAATTAAACTAATTTTATAGGTTAATATGACATGTTAGTATTGATTTAAGTAACTTGGTTCGAACTAATAATTCTGTTATGATTTTCACAAAAATAAATTACTAAATAGTGTCAAAATTGACATAAAATAGTTTTTAAAACAAATATTATATTACTAATTGTTATTTTATTCCTAAAAATCAAAGGTTCGGAAAAATGACTTAGATAAGGTTATATATATTAATAATAAACAAATTGGGGTTCGTTTGTCTTGATATGGTAAGTTTATTAACCTTATAGTGTAAGAAAACAAGAAGACACGGTAAAAGTTAAATTATTTAACTTAAAGTTAAATCTAAATGATAAGATTAAAATTCATACATAAACTTGTCTAAATTCTATTGGATGAGATTATTTAGACCCCTACCCACCTTATATTATATATATATCAATTTGGAGCTATTAAAAATCGAATTTGACTTTATAATAAAATAATATGTTTAGTTATTCCAAAGGTGCCCCTCTCCTCCCTTATAAAAGGGCACCTCCTCCCCCTCTTCCTCACACCACTTTGAGCCTTCAAGCTCGGCCAACCCCAGCAAATTTCTCCTCTCCACTTCCCTAGAAACATCATAGAGGTTCTGGTCTTCTTCAAAGACCTATTTTAGTGCCCTAAAAGGAGGTCTCAAAGAAGCACTTCAAAGAAGAGGTGATGTCTGTTACCGATTCTTTCATCTTTATTTCTTCTTCCACTTCTTATTCATTAGTTGTTTCATTATGAAGTAATAACATAAGTATCACTCATACACTGATATGTTATTATAAGTATGAAACAACCCTATTTCACCATCTATCCATCCTACGGAAAAAGAAATCACCGCGTGTGCGTACGTACGGAATACCGTCTCCACGCCGTGGTGTAATCTATTTTCCACCACCACCTTACTTGGATGGGTATAATGGTGTCAATAATGACTATATATGACTATTATAAAGTGATATTGATTCTTAAATTTTATACATACACTCCAATACAATTCCATGATCATAGGAACGATATCATCACTCGTGCGTACGTACGGAATACCGTCTCCACGATGTGATGCGACTCGTTCTACATGATCTTCATTTCATAATGATTATATAAATGAATTGAATGAATGAATATGATATATATTACACTAATACCATTCTATAAATGAGGTATCTATAACCTAAAGAGAAGAATAAGAATTTATTCGAAAAAACACGCATAAGAACAAAAAGTAATAAACACCCGAATAACAAGTAGTAATGAAATATTACTAATAAGAAGCTAAGAATATGACCATATATGATATCATAACAATAATTATGATTATGGAATAATTCAATAACATTATTTAAATCATTATACAGGAGGTTCGGACACTTACGAAGCAAATCGGACCTAAGGTAAGGGGAATATCACAATCTCATTTTTATCCAAGATTGTTTATACTTTGGTATTTACTGGGGTGTATTTTATCATCCACATCTATGTTTCCTCAATATGTAATATTATTTCCATCCACCTAAAATTGTTTAAATTTAATTTTACCCTTCGGTGAGTTTTTAGTAAAAGATATGAAAGGAATATTTTGTCGTTTTTCGTACGAGGTACTTTTTGACTTTTCTGACAAAAGTACGAGAAGAATGTTTTTTTTAACTTATACGGCATGAATGGATTTTTTTAAAACATTATTTCCAAGAAGCTTCCTTTACAAGTTTTCAAGTTTATTTTTAATCAACTTCTTTTAGTTTAGAATTGTATGACATGTTAAGAAAGGAAAAGTGTTTTTGAAGTAGAAAGGATATTTTCCTCAAGAATGGAGTTCAAGTGTTTTATCAAAATTATTTTCCATATAAGATAATAAAGGGTTATGTTTTTATCCCTATTATTACATTGATTTTATTATGTTGTGATGGAATTATTTTTATGAATTCCTTTATCTTATATGAGTTGTTTTATGATGTCATGATGTTTAAGATTCCCATTTTTATTACATGGGTTATGCTATGATGTATGGTTTATGATTTTTTGGCACACATAAGAATGGTAACATTATGAGATGTGTGGGACCTATATCTCCCTCCAATGCATTGGGTAAAGATTTTATATCTCATGAGATAGACATGGCTGGAACGGTAGGTTATACCGGTTTAGTGAAACAGGACTGAAACGAGGAGTGAACTCGGTTCAGAAATGGACTTTGTCCACTAAGATAGTCTTGGAAATGAGTCTTGACTAATAAGAAAGGATTATCTATTATTATGTATGTATGACACAATGTTTCATGTTTTATGTTATGATTATTGGGATTCCATTTCACTACTATGATTTATTATTCTCTCTTTTGCAGGTTAAGATTTCCAAAAGTTATGTTCTTATGAATATGATGTGATTGATATTTCTTTTGTTTACCCTTACTGAGCATTTGAGCTCACCCTTTTGTATGTTTTCTTTCCCCAGGTCAGGAAGAAGGTTATTAAGTAAGATATGCCAAAAATGGACTATAGATATGATGAAATAAATGGGAGATAGTGTAGATTCTTTATGAACCAGTTGTTTATGTTTCCCAGTTTCAAAAGACACTATACCTATACGGTCCTTTCATGGTTTTGTTATATGTTGTAATAAGTATGCTTCAATTTTGAAGTATTAACAATGTATGTAAATTATGGGTCGTTATAGTTGGTATCAGAGGAAAGGTATATTCAACCTTTGGAAACTAGGATGTGAAAGCCTTAGTAAGAACCCTAAGGATAAGTATAAGCATAGAACACAATCTTAGTGTTTTAGAAATGGCCATGAATAACCTAGGATAAGACCTTAAGTGTGAAATTTTATTCTTGATTATGTGGTTTTCCTATTATAATTAGTGTTGCTCAGACTATTCTTCTTGGTTTTAGTCAATGGTTGGAACCCAAAGGAACCGTGTTAATGCGGAATGTGACGGGCAATGCAATGATTGTCCCCCTGAGCAACCAAACATTATGGGAGCTGGAATGAAAAATCTTGTAGCCATGCTCACATAACTTTCTCAAGCTATGAATCATGCAGGACTTCCAAACGAGCAAAGGAAGGAGCAACATTCTGTTCAATCCTTCATGAGACAGCGTCCACCTTCATTCAGTGGTTCTACTGATCCATTAGTTGCTGAAAAATGGATTAGTACTACTAAAAAGATATTTTCATTTCTTCAATGTTCTGATCATGATAAAGTCATCTTAGTAGTGTCTCGTTTGGAAGGTGATGCTGATCAATGGTGGAATCTTATTAAGAATATGAGGCAAAGGGATGAAATTGAGTCCATGGAATGGGACTAGTTCAAGAAATTATTTTTCAATAAGTACTTCCCTCGTATTCTCCGAACAAAGATGGAGAAAGATTTTCTTGAACTAAAGCAAAAGGATGATGAATCTGTTGGTACCTATGAAGCAAACTTTACAAGACTTGCAAGGTACGCTTCTGGTATTATTATCCAACCTGAGAGTAAGATCGATCGATTCTTTAGTGGCTTAAAACCAATTCTTCGAAGGGCGTTATCCATAAAGGGCTTCAATAGCTACGAGGAAATCGTTTGATGTGCTCTCAAAGTCGAGATGGAGATTGGAGTAACCCATCAGTCATATGGGTTTGATAAGAAGAGGGAAATGGAATTCAAAGGAAAATCTAAAGAGCACACTGAAAAGAAGATGAGCTTTCCCTTATGCTCAAAGTGTGGAAAGAAACATGGAGGGAGTTGTCTTAAAGGGACATGTAAATGTTTCAAATGTGGAAAGGAAGGTCATCGGGAATTTGAATGCCGCGATGATGGGAAGAAGATGTCTAATGATGCAAACAAAGGAAGGGATACACAGAATGAACCTACTACACTTCAATGTTTCAAGTGAAAGGAGATGGGACATTATACCAATAAATTCCCTAATCCAAGGGTTGATGATGATGGTCGACGTCAATAAACTCTTAAGGCTAAAGACAAAGGAAAGTCACATGCAATTTCTATCAGCGATGTGGAGTACGATAACGATGTGGTGAAAGGTACACTTACCATCCACTCTAAAGTAGCAAATGTTTTATTTGATTCTGGATCCACCCACTCTTTTATTTCTGAAGAATTTTCTAAGGGTATCACTGTATTACCTCAACAATTAGATGTTGAGTTAGTTGTGACAACACCTAATGGCACAACAGTCGCATCAAAAGTTTATAATTCTTCTCCGATCGATGTTTGTGGTAAAGTGCTTCCTGCAAATCTTGTGATCCTTCCTATAGTGGAATTTTATGTGATTCTTGGAATGGATTGGCTTTATTTATATGGAGCTCATATCAATTTCCAAAGAAGGGAAGTCACATTTCATATTCCAGATCAATCTATGATCGTCTATCAATGCAAGGATGAACATAACCTTCCAGTGGAAATTACTTCTACCTTATGGGTCTTGATTCCACTAAATGAAGGCTATTTATCTCAAATGGTTGGTGAGAAACTCACGATTAAGAATATGCCCATTGTACGGGAGTTTGATGATGTCTTTCCGGAGGAATTACCAGTTCTTCCACCAAATCGTGAAGTTGAGTTTTCAATAGAACTCATACCGGGTGCTTTGCCTATTTCAAAGACACCTTATAGAATGGCCCCAATTGAGTTTCAGGAATTGAAGAAGCAACTCCAAGAGAATCTTGATAAGGGGTTCATACTCCCTAGTGCGTCACCTTGTGGAGCACATGTTCTGTTTGTTAAGAAGAAAGATGGATCAATGAGACTCTGCATTGATTATCGAGAACTTAACAAGATCACTATCAAGAAAAAATATCCTCTCCCACGCATTGATGACTTATTTGACCAACTACATGGAGCTCAATAATTTTCCAAGATTGATCTTCGTTCAGGGTATCATCAATTAAGGGTCAAAAGGGAGGATATACCAAAGACGGCTTTCCGTACAAGGTATGGACACTATGAATTTATAGTGATTCCATTTGGTCTTACTAATGCCCCTGCTATCTTCATGGATCTGATGAATAGAGTCTTTAGAGACTATCTTGATCAATTTGTGGTAGTCTTTATAGACGACATTCTTGTCTATTCAAAGAGCAAGGAAGAACATGAAGATCACTTGAGAATTATAATGAAGACCCTGAGAAAGGAGAAGCTTCATGCCAAATTTACCAAGTGTGAATTTTGGATTCAAAAAGTTTCATTTTTGGGTCACATAATCTCAAAAGAGAGGATATCTGTGGATCTAGCAAAAATAGAGGTTATCGAAAGATGGTCGAGACCAACAACAGTAACTAAGATCCGAAGTTTTCTTGGTTTGGCTGGATATTATCAACGTTTTGTGACAGATTTTTCACGATTATCTAATCGACTCACCAAGTTGACTCGGAAAGGAGTTAAGTTTGTCTGGACGGAGGAATGTGAAGAGAATTTCAAGGAGTTGAAAAGAAGGTTATCCAGTTCACCTGTGCTCACACTGCCTTGTAGTGGAGAAATGTTTGTGATCTATAGTGATGCATCCAAGAACGCATTGGGGTGTGTTCTTATGCAAAATGATATGGTGATAGCTTATGCCTCACGACAGTTGAAAATCCATGAGAAAAATTACCCAACACATGATTTGGAGTTAGCTGCGGTAATCTTTGCATTAAAGATTTGGAGGCATTATCTTTATGGAGAAAGGTGTGACATTTATACTGATCATAAAAGTTTAAAGTATATATTCACACAAAAGGAGCTGAATATGCGTCAAAGAATATGGTTGGAGCTGATTAAGGATTATGAATGCTTAATCCATTACCACCCTGGGAAAGCAAACAAGGTGGCAGATGCATTAAGTCGACAAGATCATGCCAGTTTATCCATGATGAGGATCACAAAAGATCCAATATTTATGGATTTACAAAATATGGATCTTGGAATTATAATGGAAGGGGGAAAATATTATCTTTCTCAAATGAATTTCCAACCATCTATACATGTGAAGATTAAAGAGGCACAGAAAGAAGATGTCGAGTTACAAAAGAAGGTGAGAAATGTTCCTGAATTCAACCTTGATTGTGATGGGATAATAAAGTTCAGGAATTGGGTTTCTGTTCCTCCCATCCCGGAATTAAAGAAGGACCTACTGGATAAGGCTCATAGTTCTTCATTATCTATTCATCCTAGAAGCATGAATATGTATAGGGACCTGAAAGAGTACTTCTGGTGGGACGGCATGAAAAGAGATGCTGCTGAATATGTCTCTCGATGCTTGGTTTGTCAGAAAGTTAAAGCTGACAGACAGAAGTCTAAGGGGATGTTAAAACCATTACCCATACCCGAATGGAAATGGTAAAACATCACTATGGACTTTGTCACAGGACTTCCTAAAACATCCAAAGGCAATAATGCTATCTGGGTCATAGTTGATAGTCTTACCAAGACTTCACACTTCATTGCTATTAGAGAGGATTTCTCTCTAGATCGGCTTGCTAAGATATATGTGAGGGAAGTGGTAAGATTTAATGGAGTACCACTTTCTATTATATCTGATCGGGATCCAAGGTTTACCTCAAAGTTCTGGCGAAGTCTTCTGCATACATCACTGCTTATCATCCTCAGACAGACGGTCAGTCTGAAAGAACAATTCAAACCCTACAAGATATGTTGAGAGCTTGCTCTATGGATTTTAAAGGTGGTTGGGATCAACACCTACCTTTGGTGTAATTTTCTTATAATAATAGATTTCACTCCAGTATTCAGATGGCTCCTTATGAAGCTCTCTATGGAAAGAAATGCAGGACTCCAACTTTCTGGGATGAAGTCGGGGAAAGAAAGCTATTAGGACCTGATCTCGTTGATGAAATGGCAGAAAGGGTCAGATCTATTCAACAACACATAAGAGCAGCTCAGAGTCGACAGAAAAGTTATGCCAACAACCGAATAAAAGACCTACAGTTTGAAGTGGGTGATAAAGTGTTCTTACGAATATCTCCCTGGAAGAGAGTCATGAGATTTGGAAAGAAGGGGAAGTTGAGCCCTAGATATATCGGTCCTTTCGAAATAATGGATCGTGTTGGGAAGGTAGCTTACCGATTGGCGCTTCCACCGAATCTCTCTCAAGTTAACGATGTGTTCTATTTATCTCTCCTGAGAAAGTACATACCTGATCCTTCACATGTACTTAACTCAGAAGTTGTACCGCTGGAGCAAGATCTTTCTTATGAAGAACAGCCGATAGAGATTTTGGATCGTAGCGAAAATTTCCTACGAAGCAGGACCACTCGATTGGTGAAAGTTTTATGGAGGAACCACCAATTAGAAGAAGCTACATGGGATCTTGAGGATATGATGAGGAAGAGGTATCCTCATCTGTTTGATACAAAGTGACGAATTTCAAGGGCGAAATTAATTTTAAGGGGGGTAGAATGTAAACCCCGAGAATTTTATGTGAAATATTTTGTTTTTATGTTATATAAATCAAAGTAATCTTTCACTAACACTGTCTTGGCTTGCTTTACACGCAACCGCAGCCTTCCTCAATAGCTTGTGTCGTACGCAATACCGAGTTTCACTAAACAATGATATGCTATTAAAATATTATTAAAAATAGCCGTTATGATTAGTAATAACCATTTTTTGAAATTTTATAAATTTTATTTTTCAAAATGGACTTCATTTTTGGATTCGTAATATCGAAATTAGCCTAGGGTGAAATTTTGGTATTTTTCGGAAAACTTTCAATTTTTGATGAATAGTGAAACCACTAAGTGGTAGTTAAAAAAACTGAATTTTTCATAAAACATAATTTTACCACTTCTATTAGTGGAATTTAGAAATTCCGAGAGACATGGTTGATGTTAGTAAGTAAAATTTGGTTCAATAAGATGAAAATAATTTTTTGGTGAATAGTAACGTTTTACTTTTTTTACCACTGTTAAAAGTAAATAGGGTTATTAAGGGTAAAAATGATATTATTATTACCCTAACACATGTCCTAATTCTATTGTACAAGTGTAATTCGACCAAAAACAACCTTATGAATAAAATATGACCATTTAGTCCCACTTGGATTAGATTAGGACATTTATTATTAATTTATTTAAAGAAGAGTTAAAAGAGTTAAAATCAAAGTTTATTTACTAAAACATTTTTAATATAGGGTTATGCATAAGATAAATTCGATTGTAAATATTAATTAGAAATATAATAATATTTCCTACATAATGATATTTTATTTATAATTTTTAGACATTAAATAATTTAATTTATTTATGACACAATGATGATGCAGTAATTTTCTTATTAATGAAATATTTACATAATTGATGTTATAAATACCCAAATAAATGTAATTTGAGACTTTTTATGAATTACACTAATTTTATAGGTTAATATGACATGTTAGTATTGATTTAAGTAACTTGGTTAGAACTAATCATTCTTCTATGATTTTCACAAAAATCAATTACTAAATAGTGTCAAAATTGACATAAAATGGGTTTTAAAAAAAATATTATATTACTAATTGTTATTTTATTCCTAAAAATATAAGTTTCGTCACAATGACTTAGATAAGGTTATATATATTAATAATAAACAACTTGGGGTTCTTTTGGCTTGATATGGTAAGTTTATTAACCTTATAGTGTAAGAAAACAAGAAGACGCGGTAAAAGTTAAATTATTTAACTTAAAGTTAAATCTAAATGATAAGGTTAAAATTGATATCTAAACTTGTCTAAATTCTATTGGATGAGATTATTTCGACCTCTAGCCACCTTATCTTCAAAATATATCAATTTGGAGCTATTAAAAACCGAATTTGACTTTATAAGAAAATAATATTTTTAGTTATTCCAAAGGTGCCCCTCTCCTCCCTTATAAAAGGGCACCTCCTCCCCCTCTTCCTCACACCACTTTGAGCCTTCAAGCTCGGCCAACCCCTACCAATTTCTCCTCTCCACTTCCCTAGAAACATCATAGATGTTCTGGTCTTCTTCAAAGACCTATTTTAGTGCCCTAAAAGGAGGTCTCAAAGAAGCACTTCAAAGAAGAGGTAATGTCTGTTACCGATTCTTTCATCTTTATTTCTTCTTCCACTTATTCTTCTTTAGTTGTTTCATTATGAAGTAATAACATCAGTATCACTAATATACTTATATGTTATTATATGTATGAAACAACCCTATTTCACCATCTATCCATCCTACGGAAAAAGAAATCACCGCGCATGCGTACGTACGGAATACCGTCTCCACGACGTGGTGTAATCTATTTTCCACCACCACCTTACATGGATGGGTATAATGGTGTAAATAATGACTATATATGACTATTATAAAGTGATATTGATTCTGAAATTGTATACATACACTCCAATACAATTCCACGATCATAGGAATGATATCATCACTCGTGCGTACGTACAGAATACCGTCTCCACGATGTGATGCGACTCGTTCTACATGATATTATATTCATAATGATTATATAAATGAATTGAATGAATTAATATGATATATATTACACTAATACCATTCTAGAAATGAGGTATCTATAACCTAAAGAGAATAATAAGAATTTATTCGACAAAACACGCATAAGAAAAAAAAGTAATAAACACCTGAATAACAAGTAGTAATGAAATATTACTAATAAGAAGCTAAGAATATGACCATATATGATATCATAACAATAAGTATGATTCTGGAATAATTCAATAACATTATTTAAATCATTATACAGGAGGTTCGGACACTTACGAAGAAAATCGGACCTAAGGTAAGGGAAATATCACAATATCATTTTTATCCGAGATTGTTTATACTTTGGTATTTACTAGAGTGTATTTTATCATCCACATCCATGTTTCCTCAATATGTAATATTATTTCCATCCACCTAAAATTGATTAAATCCAATTTTACCCTTCGGTGTGTTTTTAGTAAAAGATATGAAAGGAATCTTTTGTCGTTTTTCGTACGAGGTACTTTTTGACTTTTCCGACAAAAGTACGAGAAGAATGTTTTTTTAACTTATACGGCATGAATGGATTTTTTTTAAAACATTATTTCCAAGAAGCTTACTTTACAATTTTTCATGTTTATTTTTAATCAAATTATTTTAGTTTAGAATTGTATGACATGTTAAGAAAGGAAAAGTGTTTTTGAAGTAGAAAAGATATTTTCCTCAAGAATGGAGTTCAAGTGTTTTATCAAAATTATTTTTCATCTAAGATAATAAAGGGTTCTGTTTCTATCCCTATTATTAAATTGATTTTATTATGTTGTGATGGAATTATTTTTATGAATTCCTTTATCTTATATGAGTTGCTTTATGATGTCATGATGTTTAAGATTCCCATTTTTATTACATGGGTTATGCTATGATGTATGGTTTATGATTTTGTGGCACACATAAGAATGGTATCATTATGAGATGGGTGGGACCTATATCTCCCTCCAATGCATTGGGTAAAGATTTTATATCTCATGAGATAGACATGGCTGGAACGGTAGGATATACCGGTTCAGTGAAACAGGACTGAAACGAGGAGTGAACTCGGTTCAGAAATGGACTTTGTCCACTAGGATAGTCTTGGCAATGAGTCTTGACTAATAAGAAATGATTCTCTTTGATTATGTGTGTATGACACAAAGTTTCATGTTTTATGTTATGATTATTGGGATTCCATTTCACTACTATGATTTATCCCATGTTATGAAATTATGCTCTCTTTTGCAGGTTAAGATTTCCAAAAGTTATGTTCTTATGAATATGATGTGATTGATATTTCTTTTGTTTACCCTTACTGAGCATTTGAGCTCACCCTTTTGTATGTTTTCTTTCCCCAGGTCAGGAAGAAGGTTATTAAGTAAGATATGCCAAAAAGGGACTATATATATGATGAAATAAATGGGAGATATTGTAGACGCTTTATGAACCAGTTGTTTATGTTTCCCAGTTTCTAAAGACACTATACCTATACGGTCCTTTCGTGGTTTGTTTATATGTTGTAATAAGTATGCTTCAATTTTGAAGTATTAACAATGTATGTAAAGTATGGTTCGTTATAATCATAGTGACCAAGTCTTCTCATACATGGATATTACATATTTTTAGATGAATATTCAATACATTATACCAACACATTCCTAAGGAACATAATATTTTAGTCACTTTTTAATCGTGGAACATAATCTTCTAATTTGGTGAAAGATCTTCAAAATATACCATTATTATCTTCTCACATAGTACTCCTCTTACCATACCCTACATAATCCTTTCTTTGTAACCATGGGAAGGAAACATAAGAAAGGGTGAGCTCAGATGATCAGTAACGGTACACATAAGAGATATTAATATCTTATCATATGAAAGAAAAATATAATCATAAGGGTATGTGATCATGAACATAACTGAAAATCTTCATACCCAACCAATCATGGATTAGAAACATGAGTCAAGGCATAAAACATTATCATTTCAGGAAAAACAATTGGTCATAAGAGTGTGGAATCATCGTAAATCAATCGTGAACCATAATATCATGTCATAAAATTATGTCACCATCATAAATACATAAAACCATTTCATGTGTAAATTTTAACTACCAAGGCCATTGACATAGTGGATCAGGATGCACCTATTTCCCGTAGTGGTTTAGGATGCACCTATTTCCCATTATGGATTAGGACATACCTATTTTTAACTGTGGATCAAGACACACCTATATCCCATAGTGGATCAAGCCCATTGAATTGTTTCCCATTTTCATCTCATGAGATATAAATCGTTACACAATGAATTGGAGGGATATATAGGTGCCACCCATCACATAATGAAAATCAGACATATGTGTTCCATAAGTTCATCAAACAATAACCATATCATAGCCCATGAAAAGAAATGGGTTTCATAACCTTTTCATAATTTCATAACCTATGGAAAATAATTTTTTCCAAAATAATCATAAAATAACCTGTGAAAAAAGAATTGGGTTTTATAATAATTTTATCATGGTATAACTCATAGAAGAGAAATAGGTTTTAGAAGAAACTTTTCATCATAAACATAAATCATTTAGATAAATAATAAGAATTATATCCATGGATCATATACATAATACAATATAAAAAACATCAGTGGTTGAAATCTAAGAAATAAAATAATTTTTAATGTATAATTTAAACCATTTCTTGAGTAAAATATCATTTCTATATTGAAAAATACAATTTAAAACATAAAACATTTTTAAAAACCATTTTCATTAAAAATATCCTTTGAAGCTTAAAAAAATCATTTGATCATAGTATTAAAAACCTTTTAAAATATAAAAATATTCCATATCCTTTCCCTTGAAAATGATCTTAAAATATCATTTCAAAAAATTGAATTTTTTTAGGAAATATGGTTTTGGAAGAGAACAAATTTCTAACCAAAAAGAGAAAAAAATTCATATTTTTTTAAAAAGCATTTTCTTAGTTGATTTAAGTATAAAAGATTGGAAAAAATGTACCATTACTAGAAGATATCATGAATAATAATAGTATAAGACTCGAGCAGGAGACCTCATCTTGGTTTAGGCTCCCGACCAATGATGGTGGCGGCCTCCTAGTAGGTTCCTCCCCCTTTGGGGGAGGGACCTCCACCATCTTTCACATGAGCGGAACCCTCATTTCTCCCATTCTAGAACCTAGAGTTCCTTCCCCCATTCACACAATGTTTTCTGATCCCTAGGGTGCATGATTTTCACGACGATCGTCCCAATCTTATGATTTTGGTTGCTGAGTTTAACGAAGCTTCAGGCCTCCATAGTTTGTCATTAATCGCTCGATTTTCGAAGAGAATATCCTTAGTCTATCTATTTGACAAATTTGTGTTCGGTTCCTGGGATTTTCACGAAAGGGAAACCGTAGGTTTTTTGGACTATAGGAACATCTTGATCCATTTTGATTCGGAGGAAGATCTGATAAAGGAATAGTTGAGGGCTCCCCGTATCTGCAACGACTCACGATTCTACCTGTCCTGATGGTCGTATGATTTTCAAATGAATCACGACTCACTATCAGTGGCGGTATGGGTAATTTTTTCAAATCTTCCTATGTCATTTTAGAATCCCTCGATTGTTAAAATTATTGGGAACCTACTGAGAAGATACTTGTGTTCTGATAGCCGGACCAATGCGGTCTCTCATCCGGTTAACCCCCAAGTTTTTTGGAGGTGGATGCATCAAGGGTGCCATTAGACTTCGTCTAGATTACTGTAGGGGAAGATTAACAGTGTAAGAAGATTTTTGTCCATGATTTGTGTTTCCATATTTTACATGTTTGCAAATGGTTGGGTCATTCACTAGAGAGTTGCAGGCAGGGGGCTAGGAATACTGGATTTTAGGAGGGTGTGTGCAATTGAATCATGGCATTCTTGAGAACTGTATGGTGGAGGGTGTGATGGATGAGGGAATAGTCGGGGTAATATGCATTAGACCAGATGAGGGAAGTGGTCCATCAGGCGCTGCTACGGTGGCCCAGATTGAAGGTCTGGACAAAGACGACAAAGGGGCTACCATAAATGTAGTTGGCACGGGTCCTTCGAATTCTTCCGGTGCCAACCAGGCGAGGCAGAAGAAACCGTTGGTTTTTACTACTAATCCAAAAGTACATGATGTTTTTAGCATATTGATAGGTGACCTCAGTGGTGGGATCAGACCTGTCATAGGGCCTAATGGTAATGCAGTGGCCATGCATGATCAGTCTCGACTTGGAGGTCACTCTCAGTCTGTTATCAACGAGGAGTGTCCTAGGGTGCATACTGCTTGTGCTACTAGGGGTGTGTTTTTAGAGGAATTTTTCAAGAAGCCTTAGTTCATGTGTCGTGGCTTCATACAGCCCAACCAGGCTGAGACTCTTGGAATGATGTCGCTGGATGAGGAGGATGATTTGAGTATGGAGAATACTCATTTGGGAGATAATAGTGAGAGGACTGGAAGGTATTTACAAATGGTGAAGGAGAGAGGGGGTCTGATCCTGACTCAGACCTCTCTTTCCTTGTGCAATAGGTTTTAAGGCCTCCCATAGTCTGATTTGAATTCTGATTTCATTACCCCAGTTGAAAGAGACGGGACCAAAGTGAAGGCTTCCAAAGGGAGAGAACATGGCCAACTAGCATATGAGGATTCACCTACAAGGAGTAATAAGGGTTTCAGTAAGAGGAAGGGGAAGAAGGACTACTCCTCGTTACCTCCTCCATTAGAGACCCGATCATCAAAGAAGATGAACGATAAGAAGAAGGAAAAGGAGCCTTTGTACTCTCAAATTCTAATAGAATAGGGTGACCAGGACATGGCTATCCTTTTATGATCTAAAGAAGAAGTGATGGAGCAGACCTTGATGCTCAATTCATCTGAGGAGGAGGTAGCCAAGATTATGGGAAGGTTTCTAGAGGTTTATCTTAATGAGGAACAACATACATAGATTGATAGATAGGACTCCATTCTGGTAGGTGGTTTCAACAGAGGGATAATCAACATTGAGGAGTACATTCAGGCGTGGGACCAACTTGCTTCTATGTGAGAGAAGAGGATTCTTGAGGTGGTTGATTTACATGTTACATCCTTATCCTAGAAACTTCTTAGGGAGAGGGATTTAGGTAATATTAAGTTTCTCTCTAATGATCCTGGTTAATGTAGTGCTTTTGGCCAGGTTTTTTGAGAGGGTTGTTAGATGAGTATCCCTTGGGTGTTCTCATTGTTTTTCTTTGTTTGGATCTTTGGTTTCTTTTCCATCTTTCTACTTGAACTTGTGCCAGAGGGGGACTAGAACGCGAAGTCTTCATCAATGTAGGCCTTTTGGATTGGGATGCTTGATATGGTATGACTATGTCATCGGTACTGTGCTCGTGCACTTCTACACGAGACTGCTTGCTGAAGGGCCATGCGTAGGTGAAGGCATGTTTGCAGGGCCACTTCATAGCGTGGGGTAGGTCCGGTGGTTTCCTTTGTTTTTCCTTTTCTACCTGTGTTATTTGGTGTTTGTTAGACTATTTCTGTGGTTTCTCACTTTCTTCCACAAAAGTTTTTTGATAGTAAAAAAAGTGATTTTGAGTCTATAATAGTATAAGAAATGTAATAATATTTATTTATAGGTATATCATGATATATCAACATTGGAGACTTAATCATAAACAATCATGATAAATGATGATATTGTAACATAAAATCATTACCAATTTGGTAACATTGAATCATTATTCTCTTAAAAAATAACATAAAATGAAACATAAAATAACTTAATTATGAATATATTCATGATATTACATGTAAAATTGGATTTATATATATATTGAAATAATATAGGTGTATAACATAATGAACGTCACAAAGAAAGAAAATTGAGATATAAATTACTTATTGATTTATTGATTTTTCAACTGTAAACCCCATGAAAGAGATATCCTGAAATGGATATATAAATAAAAATATTTTTTAGGATTATTTTCATTAAATATATTAATGGGTAGTATATACACGACATATAACATGTGTCTCACTGGAGTAAAAAGTGAGATGGACATACCTTAATGCTTTAGTAAATTTTGAATCATAATCACTGTGAAATAATAACATCAATGGAAACATAAATTATAATTAAACAAGGTATATTAATGATATATCCTGTCTTATAGAAGTATATACAGCACAAAAAAGTAGTGAGTGGGGAATATTGAATAAGTCTCTCAGAAATAAAAGTGATATTAGAAATCCCCTTACCTTATGTCTTGACATTTATCATACTCATTCAAAACTCATCTATAATAAATATAAGTTTATTATAAAACTATAACATAATAATATTCATATATATAATACCATTTATGATTTTCTTATGACTTTATATTTCCAATTTATTAACAATTCCACGTTACAGTTAGGTTTTGGGTAATAACTATTTTGTTTTTATATATGTTGTGCTTTGTTATTCTTGGACCACTTAATTCGATCTTAATTTAATAATATATAGAATTTAAACCATGATATAAATATCATATTTATTCAAAATATATGTATTTATAATAATCTATAATATTTAGTCATACCAAAAGAAATTCACTATTCATGGAAATAGTAGGTCATACGTACGCATGAACATTGTCTTCAATTTTATTGTCAGTTTGAATGAAAGAAAATTAAATGGTATATTATCACTATAGAATCATTTTTATTTCATATATATCACATATGGTTATTAAAATCATCTTTAAAACATTCTATGTAAATATTGAATGAATCACATTGCTTCATGAGGTGGTAGCCCACCGTACAAACGAACGACGTTATCATAATCCCAAAAAATTAAAAACATAAATATATGCATGATATAACACTTAAAAAATCATAATAATATCAATAATATCATATGTATATATATATTATATATAAATATTATTTCCATCATTATTACCAACATGAGAGGTGGTAACAGAAAAATGAACCACATCAGTTTGTATGGCAGTTGTCCACCATACTCAAAAATAGGGATTTCGTGACCCATTTTATAGAAGTGTGTATTTTTTAAGGACATAAACTTATAATAACAACATAAAATTATATTTAAGTTACTATGGTTAATAAATAATCATTATATAAAAATAATTTAAGGGGTTTTATGAATAAATACAAAACAAATTGTTCATTGATGAACCTTACCACTTCTTCGAGTATCCTGCTTAGGTTTAAACTAAAATAATTCCTTGGTTGAATTTAATTTAAAAAACAATGATTCTTGTATGAGTTTAGGTGAGTTTGAAAGCGAATTAAGTAGGTAATTTCAGAAACAAATAGGTGTGAAGGTGTGAACAAGAGAGGATAATGGGTGACCATTTAAAAGTGGGGTGAGTGGCAAACATGTAATTTTTGAAAGGGGGAATTCCATACATGTTTTTAATATGTAAAAATGCTCTAAAATAGATAATTATCTAACATAATAGTATTAGTGGTAGAAATATGTTCTTATAATAGTTTTTATAAAAGTTCTTATTTTAATTTTACCCATATATTCTTATTTTATCCCCCGAGTAAACCAATTTTTAAGTTAACCGCGGTAATTAATTTTTACTGCATTCACTATTAATTTTAGTAGAAAATTATGTTTCTGTTTTTAGACATTATAAATTAATATAATTAAAAATATGAAATCCATTTTTCTGAATTCTAATCACATAAGTGGGAAAAAATAATTTAAAATTAATCTTGCAGACGTAAGGAGAAAGAGGGTTTTAAAGCGAAAATGATCAAAACATTACATATTTTTTATATTAAATATGAATATGAATTTGATTGAAATGACCTAAATTTGATTAATAGATTTAAATATGATAAATTAAACTTTAAATAAAAAGTGAAATAAAATTTAACAATATAATAAAATTAAACAAATAAAATTTAATTAAAACTCAATATTTTTCTCTATTCATTAAAAATGAAACTTTTCTAAAAAATCCCAAATATTCACCATAAGTTAATTTTTAAATTATGAATTCAAAAATGAATATTATTTTTCAAACTATATTTATTAAAGTGTCAAAATTTAATTTTATTATTGTTCACAAAATAAATAAAAAACATTTCTTTTATAAATTGTATTTTCAAACATATTAATAATTTAATGAAAATTTTGTATCCCATTGTCAGTATGTTTAATTTATGTAAAAAATATAATTAATATATAAAAATAATGTATTAATATTCATTTTTCTAAGTCTTATGGATAATTTATAATGGCCATGTTTGAATAATATTAATAATAATGTGTGGTTTTATTAAAACTCAATGTCGTCTGTCACACAAGCCAACCGAATGTTCCATGTAGTGCAAGATAAACCAAGGTTGTGTGTAACATAATATTGAAATGTTTCTTCATGTAAATAAAGATTAAATTAGTGTTTCATGTAATCTAATCCATCAAAAGTATTTAAATTATTTGGTGTAAAATTCATAAAAACGAAGGGTGTTATATTCTACCCCCCTTCAAAAGAATTTATCCCTCAAAATTCATCACTCTAATAAAAAAATGAAGATAATTATTCCTCATAATATTCTCAAGATCCCATAGAGATTCATAAAACTGTTGGTTTCATCACAAAACATGAACCAGGTGATTGGTATTATATTGTATAAACTCCTATTTATGATCCAAAATCTTTACTTGTTATTCCTAATAAGAAATATTTTGATTCAGTGGTATGAAATATAGGTTTAGTACATTTTCTGTGTTAGGTATATGATTCTTCAAGAAAGATACATGAGACACATCATGAACCGTATATAGGTTTTGTGGAAGTCCTAAATAATAAACTACTATACCAAAATGATAAAGTATTTTAATTGGACTGATATACCTAGGGCTTAGTTTTCCCTCTTTTCTTCCATGGATAAATTTATTGAAAGATTTTCTTGAAAACTTCAAATTATAGATTGTTTTGATTTTTATCAACATAGAATATTTTTCAAATTGTTCAATCCTTAAATGTTTTATAATTTGTTTAATCTACTATTCCATCTCATTAGCTTTATTAGGTCTATATAGTTTTATTTATACAAATTCATTCCAGTACATGGTATTTATATACTTCCTTCTATAAAGGGACTTATAAAGAGACATCATAATGCTCAAATAAAAGCTATTATTGAAAGAAAATTAAACTTTAGGATGGTTTTTATCCCAAGAACCATTAAAATCTAGAGAAAAATATCTTATATTATCCTTTATTCATATTTCCAAAATTTGTAAAGGAATCACTCCTTAAATAAAAATTAAACTATTTAGAATATCAAAGGTTTTTATTTCCATAAATTTCTCTTAAAATATAATTAATCTGGATAAAATCACACCACATAAAACCTAAAAAGGGGGTGTTAATAACTCATAACTTATGATCAACCTTAAACTCATAAACCGATGATGGTTTCTATAACACTTAAGTTAATCATACTCAGATACATATATGCTTCCAAAATATAATTCACCCTTTTTTCATTAAATAATCTTGTATCTCATAAAAAACATTTTCATTTGAAGCTTGGGTTCATCCTCATACCGATAAAATATAAAATGTAATTTCACTAATCAATAAGTCATGAAGAGTGATATAATCACATGAAATTTAACAAAATGAAAAAATAATAATATATTCATAGGGGTCATTCATAAAAACTCAAACATGAAATTCCTAACTAAGGAGGATAATAATGGTTCACCAATTATCATGATTTTCTTCCTCTATTGTGATTGTGTAATATTTTCTTAAGTTTTTTTTGTCTTATCATCCACATTATCCATTATATTGGAGTATTGATTCTCATAATTCCCAAACTCTTTGCACTTGAAACACTAGAGTGTGGGTGGTGCATCGGTAGGAGTTATCTTCTCCTCCATTACATTAACTGGCCCATTAATCATATTACAACATTCATGATATTTATATCCTTCCTTTAAATAGTTAGAGAACCTCCCAGTTCTATTCAAGTAGTTTCCTTGATGATTCTTCCTATATTTCTGGCCTACAGATTCCAGTAATTTCTTTCTACCATTTTAGTTTTCATGAGACTTGATGTTTCTTTTTTTACAAAAACTATAGGAATGGTGGGAAAATACAATTTCCATTTCTATCTTCAGTGCACATAATATAGATTTTCCATAGATACTAAAGTATCCTATTGCCAGGTCCTTTAAAAAAATCAGTTTCAGGCAACTAAAGAATTGATCAATTTGACATTCAAGGATGTTGATTAAACCAGAAGCATACCTCAAAATCTTATAAAATTGGCTTCTTAGGTACCAAGATTCATAATATTCTTTCTAAATCTCAACAAATTACTTCTCCTTATTTGTTCATAGAATACGAGGTAAGTACTTACAGAAAAATAACCCCTTAAACTCTTCACATTCTATAGATTCAAGTTATTATAATTTCCTAGTGTTCTTAATAAGAGTCCACCATTGATCGGCTTCTCCTTACAAACAATAGAAAAACCAAAATGAATTTTTCATTATCTTAACAGTAAAGGATGGAAAATTTATTTTTAGTGGTACTAATCCATTGTACCAAAACTATTGGATCATTAGAATCACTAAAATAGGGTGCATTTTTCCTCATAAATAAGTCAACCGAACATTATTCCCCCTTTTTCTCATTTGGAAGTTCAAAATGTTTCATATATTGAGAAAGTTTTTTGATCATAGAAACAAGATTTCTCATTCCAAATACCATAAAATTTGTTTAACTACGAGGATTATAATTACATTATTCATTACATTCAGTATTAATATGATTCCTCCAGGTTCTATCTACTGACTAAAACTAGAAATCATCATGTAAGAAATAATAAACATGATGGGGAACCACATAATCATGAAAAGTTACTTATATTAGGTATAAATCATGACACCTTCTTCTTTAATTGATGAAAACTTAGGTTTATCTTAGGTCATTAATATTCATCTTCTATTTTAATCCTTCATGATGGTTCATAAGGAGTTTTTTAATTTCCAAGGCATAGCTCAATATGGTGTGCAACAAGGCCCATTGTCGTGCACAAATTCTCGATCAAGTATATCTCACAATGGGGTTTTTAGGGTTATTATCACTAGGAACATATTTTTGAGAGCCACATACACTTGTAGTATCCAAACATTGATGTATTTCTAGGAAACCACACAATCTATCATTTACCAAAATTATAATAAATATTTATATACTTTGTCTCATCCTTATACTTATACATAGAAATTTCCATGTGATATCATTAAGGTTTTCTCATACTATTTTCCAAAGTTTAACTAAATCATTCCTTTCATATCAACTATAGAAATAATTTCTTCTCATTCATAGATATTAAATATTTTTTTATGAATATTCAATACATTACACAAACACACTCTTGGGGAATAAAATGGTTTAGTGCCTTTGGATTCATGGAACATAATATTTTATTTTTTTGAGATTTCTTAAACATTTCCCACAATGATCTTCTCACATAGTACTCCTCTTAGGCATACCATACCTAAACCTTTCTTTATATCATGGGGTAAGAAATATAAGAAATGGTGATATCAAATACTCAGTAAGGGTAAACATAATAGATATAAATCTATGATCTTACGAAATAAAAATATTAGCATAAGGGTGTGTGATCCTAAAAATAACATAAAATGGTCATGTCTAACCTGTCATGTATTATAAACATGATTCATGAAATAAACCTTTATCATATAAAAAACATGGGTCTAAAGCGTGATAAATCACAATAAATCAATCATAAACCATAATCTCATTTCATAAAAGTGTGCCACTATTAAAAATATATAAAATAATTTCATGGGTCAAGGTTAACTAAGAATACCATCGACAAAGTGGATTTGGGTGCTCCAGTTTCCCATAATTGATCCGGACACACTTGATTCCGATTATGGATTAGGACACACCCATTCCCCATTATATGTTAGGAAACACATATTACCCTTAGTGGATCAAAACTTCCAACCTTTTTCCCATTTATATATCATGATATATAAATCTTGACATAATTCATTGGAGTTATATGTCCCACCCATCAAATAATTTAAATCATACATATAATTCCCATAAGTTCATGAACAAATCCTCATATTATAACCCATGAAAAAATGTTTTTCATAATTATTTCATTATTTCATAACCTATGTATAAGAAACATGTTTCATAATCATAATAGAATAAACTATGTAAAAATAAGTTGGTTCATAAGAATTTTATAATTGTACAACTCTTAGAAGATAAAATGGTTTCATAAGAAACTTTTCCTCACAAAAAAATCATTCAGAGAATGAATAGTAATATTATCCTTTCACCATATCCCTAGTACAACATAAGTTACATAAACAGATGAAATATTATATGGAATAGAATTTGTAAAGGATCTTTTAAAACCTTCCTTGAGAAAAATACCTCTTCCACTTTGAAAAAACCTTTTTAAAACATAAAACATTTTGAAAACCATTTTCTTTGAAAATAACCTTTGAAACATAAAAATAAAGCCCTAAAAAAATTTAAAACAATGTTTAAAACATGAAACATCTTCAAAATCCTTTTCCTTGAAAATTATCTTAAAATATCATTGAAAAAAATTGAAATCATTTTGAGAAAACATGGTTTTGAATGAAAATAGATTTCTAATAGAAAAGAGAAATAAATTTGGGTTTTAATTAAACAAATTTTAATTGATTTAAGTACTAAAGAGTGTTAAAATGGTACCATTACTTTAATATATCATGACTAACTAGGGGAAAATAAAATTAATTATAATTATTGAGAGGATGAAATTCTATTATAAAATCTTTACCACTTTGGTAGCATTGAATCATAATATATGTGATGAAATAACATAAATTTGAACTTATATTATCATTATGATGAATAAATTAATGATAATAAATTTCAAATGGGTTGTATATGCCCCTCAATAAAGAATACATGCTTATAATATAACATATGTCTCAAAAAAAGGAAAATTGAAACAAGAATCTATTACTGGTTTGTTAACTATTGAACTATAAACCCCATTAAACAGAGATAAAAAAAATGGATATGTAAACCTAAATAGTTTTCAAGAGAATAATTATAACATAAATTCATGGGAATTATGTACACTGCATAAAACAAATAGTTGGTGAATATGACTTCTGCCTCACAGAAGTAAAAAGTGAGACAGAAATCCCTTACTGCTTGAGTAACATTTGAATTATAATACCCATGAAAGAATAACATAAATTTATACATTAATTATATTAAAATGAGTTAAATTCATGATATATAATATCTTAGGGAAGTATATACACCACAAAAAACAAACGAGTTGTGAATATGGAATAAGTTTCTTAGAAATAAAAGTGAGACAACAAATCTCATTACCTTAAGTCTTGACTTCTGTCGTACTTGTTCAAAATTATTGTATAACAAAATATAAGCTTACTATAAATAGATCACAAAATCATTATCATATATATCATTCCATGTGTTATTTTATTATGGATTTTTATTAACAGTTTATAAATAATTATATATTAAAGTTATATTTCAGGTAATAACAGCTTTTTTTCATATATGTTTTGATATTTTATCTTAGTCTGCTAACATTTTTCATGAATTAATCATCTATAGAATATAAAAAATGATATAATTATTATTTATATTCAGTATATATGTATTTAGAGTAATCTATAAATTTTCTGATATGAAATTAAATGCATCGTTCATGGAGAATGTAAGTCATACGTACACTTAAATGATGTTATTCATTTTTTGGATTGAAAAAAATAGCATTAAATAATGTATTATCATTACAGAATCATTTTTATTTCATATATATAACATATATTAATTAAACCCATCCTTAATACATTTTATTTATGTGTTAATGAATCACAAAATTTTACGAGTTGGTGTTCAACGTACACATGAATGATATTATCGAATTCCCATGAAGCATAAGACATAAATTTATACCTAATATAAAAATTAAAAAATAATAATATAATTAAATTCTTAAATATCATATATAAATAGTTATTTCCTTTATTATTTTCAATATTTCTAGGTGGTAATGGAAAAAATGACATTTGTTTGGGAGGTGGTAGTCCACCATACAAACAAATGGTAATTTTGTAACTCATTTGATGGAAGTGTGTGTGTGTTTTTAGATTGTAACCATGTCATAAAACATATCAGTATATTTAAGATATTGAGGTTGTTGTATAATTATGATATAAAAATTATTAAAGGGTTTTGAAGAATAATTAAAACATAAACGTTTTTTGATGAATGCTACCTCTTCTTAGAGTGTCCTACTAGGGTTGAACTAGAAGCCTTATTTGGATAGATCTATATCTAAACTAAGGATTATAATATTTGTGGAGTTACTTTATAATGTTATTTTGGTAGGTATTTGTAAGGAACTGACCCCACTTGCCCGGAGTCGGGGCCTTGTTTCATTACATTGGCATACATACAAGGAATATGAATCCCGAGGGACCATGTAGTTTAGTATTATTCGAAACAAGTTTCATAAATTAGTTGATCATTACAACTTGAAGGAAAAAAACAACACTAATTTATTCCACTAGAAACATCATGTCTCCTAGATTATGCTTGCATTTCATTCATAATTTACTTCTTCATATCTTGAGAAAAATGAAACATAAGAAAGGGTGAGCTCAAACACTCAATAATATTAAGCAATACAACAGAAGATAATATAAACATTAGACATGGTGAATAATTTAAAACACATGCCTTTAATAATAAACATGAACACATTATGTCAGGAATATGAGCTGAGTAAACAATGCCATAATAAAACATAACCATGGGTATTCTACTATAAGAATAACCACATGAAATATCAATAGTTGAACTCATAATGATGTAATTCATAATGTCGGACATTTTGAAAAAAAAATTCAAGGCCTTGGCCAAGACGCCTAATGATTAAGGCCTCGGCCAAAATCCATATCACATTGGGAAAGGCCTCGGCCAATTCCTCGTCTAGTTGTCTCATGAGACCTGCTGATGCATCGAGGGGCTATAGCGAGCCCCAACCATCACATAATAATTCCAATGCATTCCTCATATGAGTGGGGATCAACATAAACAATACATACATTCATATTTAATTGATCATATGAAATGTAACAAACTTTCCCCAATTATTGAACACAAACACTAACCATTCAGAATAATATGGTGAATTGTTTTAGGATAGATAATCCACAATAAAGTTACTCATAAACCAATTAATAAAATATGGTATATGAAATCATAAATTATTATCCCCAACAATACATTATAATCAATAAGAGCGTTGAATCAAACGAGAATAATCTTCTAAAATCATTAAGCAATTCTTGTGATAAATACTCTTTTATTTTAAAAAGAAGAGTTCTTTTGGAAAAATCATTGTATAAAACCAAAAGTAAATTAATAAAGTATTTTATGATAAAATTAGTTTTTTTTAGAAGTATAACTTTTTCCAAAAATATATTATATATTTCCCTTGAAAATAGATATGAATTTGAGAAATTCCCTTGTACCAGGCTCGTATTTTTTTGAAACAGTTTTGAGAGCTTCTTTTAAAACATGTAACTATCCCTAAAATAGGGAAGGATTATGGTTTTTAAACATATATATATGATACTCACACAGAACATATGATTATTACAAAACAATACATAAGAATTACATCTAGGTAATTAGATAATGAAAGTATCCTGAATGAAAGTGGAAGTTCGGGTGGAAAAACACTTACACCTTGCAATCAAATGATTTGTATTCCCCAAAATTACTAATATAAAAATGATAGATTTAATAACATGAAGATAAATATATTCATGATATGTGACATCAATGGTCAGTATACAAACACAATACAAAAGTATTACTAGTGAATATGGAAAATCTCACGAAAATGGAAGTCAAATGAAGAAACCCTTACCACAATGTATTCAGTCGAATCATATGACCAAAAATTAATGAGCATCAAATGAATCATTGAATAACATGAATATAAAGATAATAATGTTATTATCAAATTTAAGTACACATATACCACATACAAGAAATAAGTGGCAAACAATGAAAATCTCACAGAAATGAAAGTGAGATGAGAAACCCCTTACCTTAACTCCAAACGTGTTCCGCACTTGTACTTAAGATCCTGGAATATGAAATTATACTTGTTAATAAATTATTTCAGAACCTTTTATAAATGTATTTAGTTTACCATAATTCTTTTTAGTTCATTTATACCCTTATTTCTATGTTTATTATATTGAATTTCGTTGTTCTAGGGTGTTTTGTTTCTTGATTTTCATAATCGGTTCACTTGTTTTTAAGTAATGAAGTTCATGTGGAATGGTTATAAATCTCTAGAATTGAAGTTACATAATATATATAAACATAAATAATTGATAATGGTAATTTATATAATTTTATTACATGGAATGAGGATGAATCATTAGATGACAACCACTTGGATTATTTGGCGGTATTTGGATTGTTATGAACTAGTTTTGTCATATGATTTAATAATATCTACATATACTGGTTCTTGAATATTAATTAGGTTATAACACATATATTATAGTCTGGTTCAACCATGAATATGGTTTCATTACCAGACTTGAAATAATTAATGGAAATTGAAATTACATCGTCCACAATGTCGGTAATTCGACACATTATGAACAATGTATTTATTCCTTAAATAAGTGGGAGAGGAGAGGAATAATGATGAGTAATTTTCCATAAACATGAGAACATACATAATATATGTTATTATGGATCTTTCATGCCTCTTGGTTAAGAGGAGGAGAGTAAATAATAATAAAAGAAAGGAATCTTAAAATGATAGAAAACTTGTTAAGTTTCTCACGAAAATTCGGCAGTCTAACGACGTCTCTTAAAATTTCACAAAAAAAAATAGTTTGATGAGGGAAACAGAATATCTCATAATTCATATATAATATGGACATTAAGGTGGTATATTTAATGAAATATCCCAACACAAGCCAAATGGAATGGAAGAGAATAACATAAAATGAAAGAACAGAAAGAAAATAAAAGAGGTTGTTTACCTCTTTATCTCTTCTCCTTGAGATCCTTCTTAAGGGATTTTGTTTTGGTCGTTTTTTGAGACCAGAAGCTATAGGAAGTGGGTAAGAAGATTGGGGAAGGAATCTGTAATAAATTGGGCAATGATCAAGGCTTTAGAGGTGTGGGAGGAATAGGGGAGTGAGGGTGGTATTTATTGTGTAGGAGAGGAGTAAATTTTGAATATTTAATTCATTATTTTATTATTTCCCTCAAGACAACCAATAGTGTGGTTTAATGTGACCCCTAATAGTAATAAGTGCATTTGAGTTCGAACCAAGTGTCATTTCATCACTTGTGATGTCATAAATAGAGTATTTAACTGATAATTTGTATATATGATATTTTATCATATTTCACTATTCATCAAAAATTCAATAATTTCAGAAAAATCCCAAAAATTCACCCCTACAATTTTTCGATGTGTATAATTCAAAAGTGAAATAAATTTTTTCCAAAAATAATTTTCTAAATATTATTAATTTAATTTTTAAATAAGGTCATAGTTTATTTTAAAAATAACAATCTTGAAGTGCAATTAGTTTTATGTGACATTGAAAAATTAATTAAGATCCCATTATCTTATTTCCTTAAGAAAATAAAATAATATTATTATTTACTATTCATAAGGGTCATATTAATATTCATTTTACTATTCATAATGGTATTTTACTATTCATTAAAAATCAAGATTGTTTTATCAGACTCCAAATGACTTACTGAACACAACTCTAGATGACCATTTTTCGAAATTCAAAACATAGAAGTGACAAAATTATGTTTACTTGGCTAGGTTATAACAAACTGGAGTATTTAGAGTCTTAGTGATCTATTCATTTCTAATATATTTTTAAAATTCTTGGGGTGTTACAATATTCCCACCTTCGGTAATTTCATCCTCAAAATTTTATTTACTTATTAAAAAAAGGGTACCTTGATCATGGTGTCCATATGGTTTCATCATCATATTTCTCACGTAAAAAGAAGGTCCATGCATTGGTACAATGATTTAGGGATCCTCAAAATCATTTTCTTCCTTCATCCAAATACACCTTGTAAAACTTGGGTCATATTGGTGTTCACAGAAAAATAGTTTCAGAAAATAGTCATGTATGACATATAATTTCAAAACATCTGAAAACACTTGATTATTATAAAATAGTCTGACCGAATTTGAGTTGAAAATTTCAATCAGTGGTCCCTTTAAAATTCTAGAAGTATGTGCTCAAAGACTATATGTTAAAAACAAATATAAATAGGTTGCACAAGGGTATCCTTCTTCCTCACCTTTTTCAAAATCATAATATGCTTCAAAATCTTGTGATAAGGTAAAATATTTTAAAATGCCTTGATAATATTTACCTTTCTTGAAAATATGAGAATATTGATAAAATAGGATTTGATTAAATATAACCCATGATCCACGATGGTATCGTGGTATAGTGGAGGAATTTGATATCTCAAGCAATTGCTTTCAAGTGAGTTGTATGTTGGGAGATGTTTCAGAATTTTTGGGACATGACTTTGCAATAATTATTGCAAGAAAGTCATTAGGAATGGATAGGAATGTCATTTGAGATCTTCCTCCTTCCATTTGTAACTCACTTTCCATGATCTGAGAAGTTATAAAACAAGGATATAACTCAAAGAATAGACATAGATACTATCCAAAAGTTTAATAAAAACTCATAATCCCTAAAGGCACCATTCCTATATAATGGAATACAGTAGATTAGGTTATAAATCTAAAACAGAAGGGAACTTAACATAGATTGTAATTCTATGCATAGCTAAAATCATAAACATTATTTCTATGATGAAAATTTACATTTCAATCCTTCATAATGGATTGTAAAGAAAACGTGAATTATCCTAAGCATATCCCCCTGGAGTGTCGTAACCAAGAGTGCAGCAAGGCCCGTTGTAGTATACCAGGATACCCCAGGTCAAGCCTGAAACTCCTTTAAAGAGCTTTCACTCCTAGGTATATCTGTGCCAGAACCACCTCTACCTGCTCGTATACAGACAAGGATGTATTTATTGAATGATCCACATAATATATTCCTTACCAAAATACCAGGACTTTCTTGTATGTTTATCCTCAAATACTATCATAGGGACTCTTCCCTAGTCTACGTTTTCTAAATCTAGTTTCTAGGTTTTCTTCTAAACAGCCTCTGATACCAACTTTAAGGACCAAACCCCACTTGCCCGGAGCCAGTGCCTTGTTTGATAAAATTGGCATACATACAAGGAATATGAATCCCAAAGGACAAAGTATTTTAGTATTATTGGAAACAAGTTACATGCATAATTTTATCATTACAACATGAAGGAAAAAACAACACTGATTTATTCCACTAGCAACATCATGTCTCCTATATTATGCTTGCATATCATTCATAATTTACTTCTTCATATCTTGATAAAAATGAAACATAATAAAGGGTGAGCTAAAATGCTCAGTAAAAGTAAGAAATACAGCGAAAGATAATATAAACATTAGACATGGTGAATAATTGAAAACACATGCTTTTAATAATAAACTTGAACACATTATGGCAGGAATATGAGCTGAGTAAATAATGCCATAATAAAACATAATCATGGGTATTCTACTAGTCAAATAACCACATGAAACATCAATAGCTGAACTCATAATGATGGAATTCATAAAGCCGGACATTCTGAAACATTTTTTCAAGGCCTCGGCCAAGACGTCTATTGATTAAGGCCTTGGCCAAAATCCAAATTACATTGGGAAAGGCCTCGTCCCATTCCTCTTCTAGTTGTCTCATGAGACCTACCGATGAATAGAGGGGCTATATAGGGCCCCACCTCTCATATAATAAGTCTAATGTACTCCTCATATGATCAAGGATCAACATAAACAATATATACATTCATATTGATTCTATCATATGAAATGTAACTAACTTTCCCCAATTATTGAACACAAACACTTACCATTCAGAATAATATGGTGAATGGTTTTAGGATAGATCATCCACAATAAATTTAGTCATAAACCATTCAATAAAATATGGTATATTACATCATAAATGATTAAACCCAACAATATATTAGAATCAACAAAAGCATTGAGTCAAATGAGAATAATCTTCTAAAATCATTAAGCAATTCTTATGATAAATACTCTTTTATTTTAAAAAGAAGATTTCTTTTGGAAAAATCTTTGTATAAATCCATAAGTAAAGTAAGATAGTATTTTGTGATAAAATTATTGTTTTTATAATTATAAGGGTTTCGAAAAATAGATTATAGCTTTCCCTTGAAAATAGATATGAATTTGAGAAATTCCCTTGTATCGGGCTCGTAATTTTTGGAAACAGTTTTGAGAGCTTCTTTTAAAACATGTAACTATCCAGAAAATAGGGAAGTATTATGGTTTGTAAACATATATATATTATACTCACACAGAACATATGATGATTACATAATAATACATAAGAATTACATCGAGGTAATTAGAGAATGAAAGTATCCCGAATGAAAGTGGATGTTCGGGTGGAAAAACCCTTACACCTTGCAATAAAATGATTTGTATGACCCAAAATTACTAATCTAAAAATGATAGATTTAATAACATGAAGATAAATATATTCATGATATGTGACATCAATGGTCAGTATACAAACACAATACAATCGTATTACTAGTGAATATGGAAAATCTCACGAAAATGGAAGTGATATGAAGAAACCCTTACCACAATGTAATCAGTCGAATAATATGACCAGAACTTAATGAGAATAAAATTAATCATTGAATAACATGAATATAAAGAGAATCATGTTATTATAAAATTGTAGTACACATAAAACACATACAAGAAATAAGTGGCAAACAATGAAAATCTCACAGAAATGAAAGTGAGATGAGAAACCCCTTACCATAACTCCAAACGTGTTCTGCTCTTGTACTTAAGCTCATGGAATATGAAATTTTACTTTTTAATAACTTATTTCTCAACCTATTATACATTTATTTAGTTTACCATAATTCTGTTTAGTTCATTTATACCCTTATTGCTAAGTTTATTATATAGAATTTCGTTGTTCCAGGGTGTTTGTTTTCTTGATTTTCATAATCAGTTCACTTGTTTTTATGTAATGAATATCATGTGGAATGGTTTTAAATCTCCAGAATTGAAGTTGCATATTATTTATGAACATAAATAATTGATAATGGTCATTTATATCATTTGATTACATGTAATGAGGATGAATCATTAGATGACAACCACTTGGATTATTTGGAGGTTTTGGATTGTTATGAACTAGTTTTGTCATATGATTTAATAATGTGTACATATACTGGTTCTTGAATATTAATTAGGTTATAACACATATATTAGATTATGGTTCATCCATGAATATGGTTTCATTTCCAGACTTGAAATAATTAATGGAAATTGAAACTACATCGTCCACGATGTCGATAATTCGACACATCACGAACAATGTTTTTATTCATTAAATAAGTGGGAGATGAGAGGAATAATGATGAGGAATTTTCCATAAACATGAGAATATCTAGAATATACGTTATTCTAGAGCTTCCATTCCTCTTGGTTAAGTGGAGGTGAGGAAAGAAGAAAAAAAGAAAGAAATCTTAAAATGAAATAAAACATGATAAATTTCTCACGAAACTTCGACAGCCTAACGGCATCTCTTAAAATTTCATAAAAAATAGTTTAATGAAAGAAATGGAATATCTCATAATTAATAAATAATTTGGACATTAATGGGGGATATTTAATGAAAAATCCCAACACAATACAAAGGTAAATGAAGAGAATAACATAAAATGAAAGAAAAGAAAGAAAATAAAAGAGGTTGTTTACCTCTTTATCTCTTCTCCTTGAGATCCCTCTTAAGGGCTTTGGTTTTTGTATTTTTGTGAGACCATATGCTCTAGGACATGGGGAAGAATATTGGGGAGGGAATTTGGCATAAATTAAGTAATTCTCAAGGCTTGATTGGTGTTGGAGGAAGAGGGGAGTGAGGGTGGTGTTTATAGTGTAGGAGAGGAGTAAATTTTGAATATTTAATCCATTATTTTATTATTTCCCTCAAGAAAACCAATAGTGTGGTTTAATGTGACCCCTAATAGTAATAAGTGCATGTGAGTTCGAACCATGTGGCCTTGAATCACTTCTGATGTCATAAATAGTGTATTTAACTGATAATTGGTATATACTGTATTTTATCGTATTTCACTATTCATCAAAAACTCAAGAATTTCAGAAAAATCCCAAAACATCACCCCTACCATTTTTCGACGTGTAGAATTCAAAAGTGAAATCCATCTTTCAAAAATAATTATCTAAATATTATTAATTTAATTTTTAAATAAGGTTATATTTTATTTGAAAAATTACAATCTTGAAGTGCAATTAGTTTTATGTGACATTGAAAAATTAATTAAGATCCCATTATCTTATTTCCATAAGAAAATAAAATAATATTATTATTTACTATTCATAAGGTTCATATTATTATTCAGTTTAATATTAATAAGGGTATGTTACTATACACTAAAAAACAATTTTGTTCTATCAGACTCTAAATGACTTACTGAACACAAATCTAGAAGACCATTTTTCAAAATTCAAAACATAGAAGTGACAAGATTATGTTTACTTGGATATGTTATAACAAAGTGGTGTATGTAGAGTATTAGTGATATATGCATTTCTAATCAATTTGTAAAATTCTTGGGGTGTTACAGTATTGGATAATAAAAAAATGGTTTGAAGGTGTGGGGAAGAGTTGATATGGGGTGGCCTTTTATAAGTTGGGTGTGTAGAAATCTTGTAAATTTTTTAAAGAGAGAATTGCACCCACGTTTTTAATATATTTAAATGGTATAAAATGGAATATTATAGAACATAATATGTCTAATGGTTGACATATTTCCAGAAAATAGTTTTTATAAAATTTTATATGTTAATTTTACCCATATCTTTTTAGTTTAACCCCTGGTAAACCCAATTTTACCTTAACTATCGTAATTTATTTTTACAGCATTCACTATTTATTTGGTGAAAAATTAAGTTTTATTTATTAGTCATTTTAAATTATTCTTATTAAAAATATTGAATCCCTTTTTTTCAAAATTCTAATAACAGAATTGGAAATGATTAATTTAAAATTATTCTTACACTCATAATGAGAATAAGGGTTTATAAAGAAAAAATGATAAAAAGATTACAAAGTTTTTATATTCAATTTCAAAATGAAATAACTTAAAATTCACTAAATTCTATGAATAGGTGCTTAATTGAACTAATTAAAATTTAAAACAAAATTAAAATTTAATTTTTCATTACAAATAAAATAAATAAAAGGCAGTTTTTAATTAAAACTTGGTATTTTTCACTATTCATTAAAATATGAAAATTTTAAGAATAATATTGAAAATTCACCCTAAATAAAATTTTAAATTATTAATTTGAAAATTATGTTTATTTAATCATATTTATTTCTTAAACGTGTAAAAAAGTTATTTAATTATTGTTCAAAAAATAAATTAAATGCATTTCATTGAAAAATAGTATTTTCAAATATATAAAGACTTTATGAGAAATTATGTATTTCATTATCAATATGATTCATTTTTTGTAAAACCATTATAATTAGTATTTAAAAAATTAGTTATTACTATTAATTTTACTAAGTCAAATTGTTAAGTTATAATGGTCACATTAAAATAATATTTATAATTTTGGTTTTGTTAAAACTCGTTGTCAAGTGTCACTCAAGCTAGTCGAGTATTTCATGTAATGAAAGATAACATAGGGTTGCATTTAATGTAAGAATGAATTTTTTGTTTCATATAACACAATCCTAAATTGTTCTTTTATGTTACATAATCCCTAAAAATGATTTATTCAAAAAAAAAATTAATCATAAAATCTAAAAGTGTTGCATTTTGAACCCCTTAAAGTGAATTTCACCATCAAAATTAATCAATCGGATAGAAAAATGGGGAAAATTCTGCCTCATTATTTCCTCATGTTCCTATTTAGATTCCTCAAACTTCTGGTTTCACCACAAAAAATTGACTAAGAAAGTGGTATTTTTTTCATAAAACATTCTCTCTATGATCTAGAATCTCCATTGGTTGTTCCTAATAAGAAATATCTTACTCCAGAAGTATGAAATATAATTCCAATACATGTGAAAGTTTAGATATGTAATTACTTAGGAGAGATACATGGAACACATCATGAACCTTAGAGAGGTTCTGTGGGAGTTCAAAATAATAAGATATTGTCTCAATATGATAAATTATTTTAATAGGACCGATAAACCTAGGGCTTAGTTTTCCCTCCTTTCTTTGATGCAGAAATTTTTATAATGATTTGTTCACCAAATTAAGATTCTAGATCATATTAATGGTTATAAACATAGCATCTATATAAATATTTTGCATTATTTACATGTTTTTTAATTGATTTATCATTCTATTCCATATCATCATCATTCTCATATACAAATACCTTATTTATACATATTCATTGTAGTTGATTAGAGTTATATAATTCCTTCTATAATGGGATTTATAAATAGTCTTCTAAATTCTCATGTGAAAGCTATCATTGTAATTAAACTCTACTTGTGGAATGTTTTGACCCCGACTGCCTTTGAAATCCATTGTATAATATCTTAGAGTATCCTTTAATCATATTTCCAAAAGTTCTAAAGGATATCATACATAAATAACTTTTTCACTACCTATAATATTGAAGGGTTTATTTCCAAAAATGCCTCTTAAAATATTCTTCATATTGATAAACTCCCATAAAAAAACCTAAAAATGGGGGTTTCAATAACTTTGATCTTACGATCAACCTTAAACTTATAAAATCTTGATGGTATCCATTACACTTAATTTAATCATACATGGAGACATATATACTTCCAAAATATAATTCAACCTTTATTCCTTAAATAATCTATTATCTCATACAAAAAAATCATTAGAATCATGGGTTCATCCTTGAACTGATATAATATCAAATGTGATTTTATTATTCTAGAATCTATGAAGAGTGATATAATCGCATGAAATTTCAGTAAACGATGAACAATAAGATTTCTATAGGGATAATTTATACAAAATAATACTTGAAATTACCAATTAAGGAGGGGGATTAGTGTAACCTATTTACCATGATTCACTTTATCCATTACGATTGAAAATGTTTCCCCTTTTTACTTTTTCATTATAGTTTTTTGTGGATTATCATACACATTATCCCTTAGATTGGTGAATTGATTCAAATATTTATCAAACTCTTCCACTTCAAAATATCGAGTATGGGTGGTGAATTACTTGTCTTTATCTTCTACCCTATTGTACTAAGCATCCCATTAAAAATATTTTTACATAAAATACTTTATAAACTGCCTTTCCAAATTTAAATCACCTCCCATTTCCATTAAATAAATTCCCTTAATGATTCTTCACAAATTTTTATCACACAGATGCCTAGAATTTCATTCCTCTATTTTAGATTTCATGATACTCAATCATCCATTTATTATCAAGAGTATAGGAATTGTGGGGATATAAATTTTCTATTTCTACTTATTGTGTACATAAAATTAATTCTTCATAGATACTGAATTATCTTATATCTAAAGCCCTCAAAAGAATCAGTTTCAGGCCACTAAATAATCAATCAATTTTACTTTCAGGGATGATTATTAAATCGGAATTATACATAGAAAGTCTTGTAATATTAGATATATAACCAATAATAGATTCATAATATTGTTCTTAAGCTCAGGTAATTCCTCGTCCATCATTGTTCATATAATATAAGGTAATTACCTACTAACAAATATCCCCTTAATTTCTTATCACTAAATAGATTAAATTACTTTTGGTTACATTATGTTCTTAATAAGATTCCACAAATGATCTGCTTCATGTTCCAAATTTTAAATATCCAAAATGAAATTTTAATCCTCTTAAAATTAAAGGATGTAAAATATATTTTCAATGGTATAGATCAATTTCTCAATAACTAGTGGGTTCTTAAAACCACCAAAATGGGTTGGACATTGCCTCATAACGAACTCAATAGAATGTTATTGCATTATTTTCTCATTTTTATGTTCACAATGATTCATTTCATGAGAAAAAAAATTTATCATATCAAAAATATTTTTCATTATATTTCCCACATCATTTTTTTCCAATAGGACAACCATTTCATGTTCTATTGAATTTTTCACTAACACGGTTCCTTCAATTTCGGGCCATTGAAGAAAACTAGAAACAATCATGTAAGAAACAATAATCATGATGGGGAACCACATAATTGTGAAAAATAACTTATAATATATATAAATCATGACACCCTCTTCTTTAATCGATGAAACCATAGTTTTATACTAGGTTATTCATATTCATCCTCAATTTAATTCCTTTAATATGGTTTTAAGGAGTTTGTGAATTTCCATAACATATATCTTAGGAGTGTAAAACTAGATTTGTATTATTTCCCTTTATCATACACTAGTTCCTCATTAATTCTAGCTAAATATAGTTTTTAGGGTTGTTACAAATAGGTACTTCTATGCTAGAGTCACATCCACTTGTAGTATACAGACAAGGATGTATTGTTATGAAACCACACAGTATATCATTTACTAAAATTCCGAAAAAAATCTATATACTCTCACTCATCCATATAATTATCCTTATACATGTCCTGAGTGATCTTAGAAATTTTTCTAATTATAGTTCCAAAATATTAACTAAAACATTCCTTTGATACCAACTCTAGAGACCCAAGCTTCTCAAACATGGATATTACATATTTTTATATTGAAATTCAATAAATTACACAAACACACTCCCGGGGACCGAAATTTTTTAGTGCCTTTTGAAACATGGAACATGAAATTCTAATTTAGTTAATGATATTCAATATCCCCCATAATGAACTTCTCACATAGTACTCCTCTTATGAATACCCTACCTAAACCTTTTATTATAACCTAGGGAATAAACATAAGAAAGGGTTATCTCATATGATTAGTAAATGTAAACATACAATATATCAATAAATGAATATATGAAATAATAAGATAATCATAAGGGTTTGTGATCATGAACATAACTTAAAAGGTTCATAACCAACCTTTCACGGATTATAAACATGATTCAGGGTATAAAACATTATCATTTCAAAAAACATGGGTCATAAAAGTGAAAAATAATCATAAATAAATCATGAACTATAATATCATGTAACATTTTTTGGAACCATCATAAATATATAAAAATAATCATTTCTCAAGGTTTACTACCAAGACCATCGATATAGTGGAATTGGATGCTCCTATTTACCATAGTGTATTATGATGTACCTATTTCCCATTGTGGATCTAAACGAACATGTTTCCCATTATGGATTAGGACACACCTATTTCTGATAATGAATCAAGCTCGTTGAATCATTTCCCAATTTCATCTCATGATATATAAACCTTTACCCCAAAAATTTGAGGGAGATATATGTCCCACCCATCACATAATGTAAATCAAATATATGTATTCCACAACTTTAGAAAACATTCGTCATATCATAAACCATGAAAATAAATGGGATTCATAAACATTTTATCATATCATAACCTGTTGAAAATAAATAGGTTTAATAATGATAATAACATAACCTATAGAAAAAATAAATATTTTTTCATAATCATTTTATCATTGTATTACCCATGGAAGAGGAATGGGTTTCATAAGCAACTTTTCATAATAAACATAAACCATTCAGAGAAATAATTAGAATGGTATACATGGATCATATCCCCAGTAAGATATAGGTAACATCAACAACTGAACTATTATATGGAAAATTATTTTTAATGGATCATTTAAAACATTCTAGGATAAAAATATCCTTTCTCATTTTAAAATTTATTTTTAAAACATAAAACACAGTAAAAAACTTTTTCTTCAAAAATAACCATTAAACATAAAAAAGAATATTTCAAAATCATTTAAAACACTTTTTAAAACATAAAACTTTTTAAAAACACTTTTATTTGAAAATTATATTAAAATATCATTTAAATATTATTTTGAAAACATATTTCTTACCGAAAATATAAATAAAGTCGAATTTTCATTAAAAATGAATTGATTTAAGTACCAAATAGTGTATAAATTCTACCATTACATGAAAATAAATTTAATAACCATATGAGAAAAAACATAATGAGAATTATTGAGAGGTATAGCCTGATATTTCTATATTGGAGACTTAATCAGAAACAAAACCAATAAAATATGAGAATGTAACATAAAATCATTATCACTTTGGTAACTTTGAATCATGATCCCTGTGAATAAACAAAACAAAATGAAACATAAAAATATCATGAAGATGGATAAATTCAGTATATTTCATGTAAAATTGGTTTTATATACACCTCATGAAATAATATATGTACATAACATAACGTATGTCTCAAACAATAAAAATTGATACCAAAATCCCTTACCGGTTTGTTAACTGTTGAACCATAAACCACATGAAAGAGAGACACTCAAATGGATATGTAAATAAAAATATTTTTCAGGATAATAATCATAACATACATTCATGTTCAGTATATACACCACATAAAATAAATAGGTAGTTAATATTAAATGTGTCTCATAGAAGTAAAAAAGTGAGACATAAATCCCTTACTGTTTGAGTGATATTTGAATTGTAATCCATATGAAATAATAAAATAAATTAAGAAAATAATTTTCATGAAATGATTTATATTTTGGAAATATCATGAAATTTTTTAGTATATATATGAAAAAAAAAGAAATGAGTAGTTAATATGTCATAAGTCTCTCAGAAATAAAAATGAGACTAGAAATGTCTTTACCATAAGTCTTTACTTCTATATTACTCATTCATAATTTATGTTTAATAAATATAAGTTTATTATAAATATATCATATAAAAATATTATTATATATCATGTCTTATATTATTTTCTTATGACTTTATAATTTTCAGTTACTAACAATTCAATATTAATGTTATGTTTTGGGTAATACATATTTTTTCATAAATGTTTTGACTTTTTATTATTGGTCCTCTTACAGAGATCAAAATTTAATAATATCCATAATGTAAAAAATGATATAATTATAATATATATTAATTATATATGTAATTATAGTTATCCAAAAAAATAGTGATAGGAAATGAAATGCAGTATTCATGGAGATGGTAGGTAGTATGTACTCATGAACACTATTTTTCATTTTCTAGTCTATTTTAAAGAAAGAAACATAAAAGACATATTATCATTATATGGTTCATTTGTATTTCATATATATATCACATATTTTTATTAAACTCATCCTTAATAAATTCCATATAAAGCATGAATAAATCACATTACTTTGTGAGGCAGTAATCTGTCGTACACACGAACGATGTTAACATATTCTTACAAAAAATGGAAAGAATGAAGGTATGTTTTACATAAAAACTCAATAATAATAATAATATCATTAATATAATAAATATAATATATAAATATTTTTTCCATGATTATTCTCAAGATTTAGAGTCGGTAATGGAAAAATTAATGACATTGGTTCGTGAGGCAGTAGTGTTTCGTACACATAGACAATGACTATATAAACTATTTGATGGAAGTGTGTTTGGTTTATGGTATTACCCTTAACATGAAAATATATTATTATATTTAATACACAATGGTTATTATATAATCATGATATAAAAATATTTTTATTGTTTTTAGGAAGAAATAAAACAAAAACGTTCATTGATGAACGTTTCCTCTTCTTCAGGTATCCTCTTTAGGTTTGCACAAAAAGAACTAATTTGTTAGATTTATGTACAAAATAAGGATTATATGATGAAGGGATAGAATTTGGTAATTTATTTTATAAGGTCTTTTCTGAACAAAATATGTTCAAAGGATTAATTAATATATTAGAGTGGGTGGCCTTTTATAATTTGGGTGAGTGGAAAACATGTAAGGTTTTGAAAGAGGGAATTACAACTGTGATTTTTCATATGTCACAAGGGTTTAAAATGTAATATTCATAAACCTAATAGGTTTCATGGTCTTAATACAGAAATAAAATGTTTGTTAGATAATTTTAAAGGTCTATTTTAACTTTATCTTCTTAGTTTACCCCCCCCCCCCCCCGATAATACAATTTTTACCTTAACCATTGTAATTAATTTTTATTGCATTCACAGTTCATTTTGGTAAAAAATTAAGTTGGACTTATTATATATTATATATTTTTATGATTATAAATATGGGATACCATTTTCATAAATTCTAATCATATATGTGGAAAAAATTAATTTAAATTTAATCCCACTAGCGTGATGAGAAAACGGGGTTTTTAAGGGAAATGATTAAAAGTTTACAAAGTTTTTATATGAAATTTCAATGTTAAATTTATTATAATTCAATAAATGGGATTAATATATGTATAATTGAACTAATTAAACTTTAAAACAAAATTAAAATATAACTTAACATTATAAATAAATTAAAGGAAAGGGGTTTTTAAATTAAATCATAGTATTTATCACTAATCATTAAAAATGATTCTATTAAAAACAATAAAAAATTCACTATAAGATAATTTTTATAGTATTAGATAAAATTTAAATTTATTTTATCAAATTAATTTTATAAATTTTTCAAATAACAAATTTTATTTTTTTACAAAGGAAATAAAAATAATTTCTTTGAGAAAATAGTATTTTCAAACATATAAAGACTTTACCAAATATTATATATTTTATTATATATATGTTTACTTTATATAAAATCATTATAATTAATATCATAAAAACAATTATTAGTATTCATTTTTATAGGTCTAACATCTAGGTTATAATGGTCACATTTTATAAATATTAATAATATATTGTGGTTTTCCTAAAACTCGATTTCGTGTATCCGGTAATCTAACTGAGTGTTGTGTGCAGCGTACGATAAACTAGGGCTCTGTGTAACACAAGATTTAATTTTTGTTTTGTATAAAAATACCTTAAATTATTTTTTTCTGTGATGTAATCTATCAAATATATTTAATTTATTTGAAAAATAATAATTTATAAAAACTCAGGGTGTTACATTCTACCCCATTAAAATTAATTTTGTAACATCCCTAACCTGAGGGCCACTAAGATAGTTCCCTAAGACAAGTATCCACATGACCTTAAGCATTCCTCCCTATATTCTAGAGGTTGTTGACTGGAATCTTGGGTTTAATAAGTCACATGGGGAGACTATACCCTCTTTACCAGAGTGAGCCACAATAGATAACAAATTAAATAGTAGAAACATTATGCAATAACAGTGATCATGCATAATCAAACATCTCCCAAAACTAGGTACAAACCAAAAACCAATAATAAATATATGATTTCATGATCGCAATGCTAAAAGGGTTGGAATGTCCAAAATAAAGACAAAGAGTTTAATTCCCAAAACGGTCCTGACTCCATGTCTGGAACCTCATCCTTGCACATCCTAAGCCTGAATCAACACCCTAGCACAGGGACTTTACCTTTTCATGACTTGAAATGATGGAATCTAAAAGGTTACCCAATAGTTCATGATCAGGGTGTGATTACAACTCAATAGTCCACCACCAACGATGTCTACAAAATATCTAGTCTAAACAGATAGTGAATGCAAGTACCTAATAAATGACAAATAAAAAAAGACCACACGGGTTCCATTAGTTAACAATATCTACCTTAACAATTTATATCATTATTACCATTTTTATCATTTACACCCTCTTAGGTACTTAGTCAATTTCCGTCATGTGTTCCATGGGTTGGTAATCTACATGATTTAAATAATAGTTTAAACCAAACATTGACTATGCGAAAGGAAATAAGTCAAGTCCCTGACTCACTAGAGGAAAACACAGCATAACAAAGACATCATACTCACCTTGAATCCTTGGTCTAGGTGGTCTCATAAAATGAAACCATTAGGGGTATATATCCTCATTCCCCTTCCCTAATCTATGTAGTGTGGGGTGGAGTTTAGAGCCTCGGTCTAACTTGACCCATGGGCATAGAACCTTATGTCAATACCCCACACTACCAAGCCATGTGCACATTCTTATAAACGCATTCATCGTACACATGATACCACAAACCATATAAAAATAATACACGTAACAATAAAAATATATAAAAATAAATATTGGAGTTAATATTATTCCATAACCTATTATAACATTTACCATTTACATTACACGTCCCATTTATCCCAATTCCCATTCACATGCCCCAACCAATTAAATATATTCAATAAATTACATTATATTAATCCATTTAACATATTAATGAACTAAATTATGAAAACCCTTTAAAAATATTCCTCAATTTACAAGTCATTACTAATTTTTCACATTCATCATTTTTATATACACAAATCCTCTTAGGAATTTTGACATATTTCATAATCCATTTGACACATCCTCACTTTAACCCATTTTACTGATTTTAATTCCATGCCAAAAAACCCATTATAAAATTATCCAAACCTAGGTACAACTCTCAATATTCCATTTTCAACTCAACTTAACTTATTAACATGTTCAATAAGGGATCTATGTTATAATGCATCAACTCTACAATTTACGTTACTAATTTCTAGGTGCAGGAATGTCAACGCACCCCATGGGGTTCCTAATTTGTTTCAATTAACCTCCATGCATCCCATGGGGATAATGAGGGGTTCCATTTATCATTTAGGAACCCATTCTACCAAATATTTCTAATATCACAAAATATACAATAATATGAACCAAGAATACAACGCACATGAAAACATCCATATCAAAACTATGGGATATAACTTGTAGACCACCTACTTCAAATCTGATGATGAATGCACTATTAATCATAGCCTTAGATATATATTTAAATACCCTTTGAAGTCTCAAACTATATTACACCCAAAAAAGAGCATTAGGGATTTATAAAAATATGGAAAATTCTATATTCCCTATCTATAAAAGGGAATCATGAGGAGGATCTTACTTAATCGGAGCTTCAATCTGCAAAAAACTACACTCCAAAAGGCCTAGAATCAAAAGAGAATGATCCTTGGAGAGTCTTTTCCAAATTATTTCTTCTCTAGGAATGGAGGATGAATAAATGGAAGAAATATGGGTGGGATACTTATAGTTTCTAGGTTAAACTTTAAATTTTCGATTTTTAATACGGCACAAAGTTTTTCTGCATAGTTTTCCAAACCGTGCACCATCCTCTGTCCAATAGGTGTTAAGTCACACAGTTACCTAGGGAGGCTTGTAAATTTTGAAAAACATTGTGGTAAATGTTAATAACTTCTATGTTCAAGGTTTTATGGTTTGTCACTCCACCCTCGTACGGTTTTCCTTAACTGTCCACCCTTCCTCCTGGCTAGCACAGTAGGGGCGCACAGTTATCTCTAACCATGAGAAAACCGTGAAACATGAACTGGATGGATAGATACCCTTTTAATTCATGTATTAAACCCCAGAGAACCCTTTATCCTCCTCACACACATGGTAAACATTCTATTTAACATATTAAAGAGATTTAAACCAAAACATAAATAAGGACATACCTCCATGATGTCCGGGATCTTACAAATTTCACCCTCTAAATTAATCACTATGATACAAAAAAATTGGATACTTCTACCTCATCATATCCTCAAGATCCAATTTAGCTTCCTAAAAGTTGTGGTTTTTTTTTACAAAACATTCACTAGGTGAGAGTTATTTTTTCATAGAAATTTCTCTATATGGTCTAGAATCTATATCAACTGTTCCTCATTAGAAAGATCCTGCTACAGTAGTATTACCTCTAAGTTCAGTACACATGAAGGGTCTGGTAGTACATCATCATAATAGATACATGGAACACATCATGAACCTATGATAGGTTCACTTGAAGTTCCAAATGATAATTTTCTATACTGATATGGTCAAGTATTTTAATGGGACTAATATACAAATGGATAAGTTTTCCCTCCTTTATTCCATGGAAAAAAATTGTAGAAAGGCCTGATTACCAACATAAAATTATAGATCATTTTGATGATTATCAACATAATATATTTATTAAATTTTTGTTGTAATTATTTATTTCAGAATGGATTTAACGTTTTCTTCCATCTCATCAACTTTCTCATGTCCAAATATTTTTCTTTGTGGAACTTCAATAATGTACATTGGAGTTATATAATTCCTTTCATAAAGGGCTTCACAAAGAGCCATATGAACTCTCAAGTGAAATCTATCATTGTAAGAAAACTCAACTTAATTGAGGTTTTGATCCCATCCACCTTTGAAATCTATAGGATAAGATCCTATAGTATCCTTTAATCATATTTCAACCAGTAGTAAAGACATTCCTCCTAAAATAACTTTTCACTATATATAATACTAAAGTGTTTTATTTCCATAAATGTCTCTTAAAATATCCTTAGTATTAATAAACTATCATAAAATAAAATCTAAAAAGGGGGTTTTAAAAACTCTAAACTCAGGATCAACCTAAAACTCAAAAACCCATGATAGCATCCCTAACTATTAAGTCAATCCTTAATGAGGGCATTGATGCTTCCAAAATATAATTCAAACTTTATACCTTAAATAATATCTTATCTCATTACAATAATTTGAATCTTGGGTCAATCCTTGTACCGATAGAATATCAAATATGAATTTATTATCATATATTACATGAAGAGGGATATAATCACATGAAATTTAACTAATTCATAATCAATAATATTTTCCTATGGATCATTAATACATGATCAAACATGAAATTCCAAACTAAAGAGTGGGGTAAGTGTTCCCTAATTATCATGATTCACATCATTCATTGTGATTTTATAAGATTTTCATTTTCCATTTATCTTTTTATCATTTGAGGTTGTTTAGGAATATCAACCACAATAGACCTTGGATTGGGGCATTGATTACCATAATTCCCAAAATCCATGAACTTGAAACACTGAATAGTTGGTGGTGAATTAGTTTGTGTTAGATTATCCTCCATTGCATTAACTAAACCATTAATCAGATTTCAAAAACAACAAACCTTATTACCTTTCTTCCAACATTTTAAGAACCTCTCAGTTCCATTAAATAAATTCCATTAATGATTTTTCACACATTCACTACTATAATTTTGGGTTATAGAAAAGGATTTATAGCCATAGTTTATAAAAACTGTGGAAATATCCAACCTAAAGCCATGATGGTCATGAATATACCCCACCCCCTTCTTCGTACTCCACCTCCTCCACCTTCTAGCCTCCTCTGAGCCTCCCCTTCAAACATCTGCAACCAGGCCTCCTCTTTACTTCACCCAGTCACTGAATCATCCACTTGATTTTGAGATCCTTTCCTCCCCACCTCCCCATTTCTATAACCTCATCCACCCATCCCCACCTCCTCTTTATTTCTTCTCCACCTCCACCCCCTACCTCCTTGCCTCCCTACCTCTTCACCTCCATCGATTCTCCCCACCATTCTCAACTCAATTTTTGTCTCTACCTTACAGATCATCCATATCGATCTCTCTCACAGATCCCCTCCCTCATGTATTGTACATCGCCTCCCTCATAGATCCCATAAATAGTATCCACCATCCTTTTGTAGGATCTTATTCCAAAAAACATATAGAATGTATGTATTTAATTATCTCCAAATTTTATATTGATTTGAAATTTCTATATTTCTATAATTTTCTATCCCTAATCTCCCACATTACATTTTCACTTTGTCAATAATGGAAAATGGCCAAGATCCAGTTCTATAATATCCATTATTCAATGACACAATAATCATGTGGTTATAGTGATGTTGGAAATATATAAATCTTTTATGTTTAGTGTATTTTATTACCAAACTATTGAGTTGTTTGAATTTGCTACTATATTTTTTTATAGTCATATGCCTCATATTTCATCTTTGATTACTGGATTTTAACAATTTTTTTCATTAATTCAAAGGTTTTATTTTCTAATTTTTTTGTATCATAATAATAATTATCAAGAGTGGTCTGTATCAAAATTGTAATTTATAAGTGTTTTGAAATGTTTTAAAGGGTAAAACTCATTAAAATGTAATTTATATTATTATATAAGTGGTTTTAAATAAATAATATCTTTATAAATAATAAGGGTGCTTATTATTTGAAAAATGCATTATTGGGTTTTTAATATGATTTAAAGTTTTTTGAATTCCCTAATGAAAATGAGTATTTTTAAATAAATCATGTTAGTTTTTAATGTTCAGGTGTTTTTAAAACAAGTGTTTCTAAAAAAAGACTTTTGATCCATTATGTAATATAGTGTTTTTTAACATGAAAGTGTTCTTTTGGAAGGTCAAATATTTGGCATGTGTTTTTCTTTGATGAATGGGTGGTTTTGAAATTTTCCCCCTAGTGTACTAGGACTCATTCCTTTATTTTAGGAAACATTAATGGCTTGGATTCCTAATTGTTTTGGCTGAGTATGCTTCATAGAAAGGTTATTATGATGAACCTTATAGTGATTCCTATTATTGCTTGAGTGAGGTCCTTTTAGCATTTGGCACTACCGGAGATTTAAATATAGTGGAAGATGTTATTGTTCAATCACATCATATACTAGTGCATCTTGGATAATTAGTCAACATGTTTTTCATAGTATTTTTCCTCAGACTATAGATTTGAAGAATCCAATACGTTCTTGAGTACTATTTTATGTAATGAGAGTATTGAAGTTCTATGGTGATTTTTTCTTAGTACGTTATTAGAGGTATTTAGTTCAGCCTTAGATATTTTATTTGATTTAGTATAGAACCCCTAGCATTTTAAGCCCCTTTGGATTTTATATCTTATCATTTATTAGAAGTTTCAACTCAGTTCACCATTAATAGTTTCATTAGGATATGATGTGGGGTAAATTTTGGACATGGTTGTGATTTGGGTGAAGAATTGTATTGGGATTCTTGTTCAATGATCTTAAAGTGGTTAAGGTTTTGAGGTGACCTTTTTTGTTGTATCCATTTGGTTACCTTATGGATTGTTCTTATGTGAGCTATTGTTACTTTGGGATTCTCATTCCTCATTTCTTTATGATGATCATTATTGTTCATTCATGGTTTGGACTATTGGATATAGTTTTTTTGAGGGATAATATGGTGATACCTAGGGAATATGCTAGGCTAACATGGATGAGCAGTGGGTTTCCTATTAGACCGTGAGTTCTATAATGTTATAATTTTCTATTAGGATCACCATGAGTATGTTTTCTATGAAATTGGAAGAAATTTACCGTCCATATAATTTTTAAATTCAAGGATAGAGCCATGTTATTTAATGATGATTCATGTTCATGATGGGAGTGTTCCTCTTATTCATAGGAGATGTCTTGGATTATTGACCTGGTCTAGTAACCTCTCATATGTTTTTTGAGAAATTTATTCCATTACATATTTTATATAGACTTTTATAGTTTCTTATGGTTGGTGGAATCTAATCATTTCATTTGATGATTTGTGTAAATATGGATGTTTTAGTTTTTTTTCTATCTTGGGGGTTTTTATCCTTTGTTTCACTATTTTAGATGAATTATAAATGGTGGAAATACCTATGTTAGGTATTAATATTCTTAATTGATTCATGTCTTATGGTTGTGATTTGTTTTATGATTGAGGTGGTTTGATGATGCTTAATGATTCATTCCATGGATTTTGAGGAATAATGTGAAGGGTGGGGTTCCTTTCTGTAGGAGTTTTTTTTTTGTTTTCCCCAATTTCTATTTTAGATGAATTTAGGGTTCAAGTAAGTTCTAATCAACGGGTTTTGGTTTTTATAGATTTGTATAGGTCATATCCTTTCTTTTTTTTCTTCCTCTCTTGAAGGCGACGTGTTGGGACTTGTTTCCTCGTGGATTGAGGAAGGTGTTTCTATTCAGTAGCATTATATTTCATTCCCTGGGCATATTGAATGTTTTAAAATTTTATTCATTTAAAAATATAACTATTGGAGATACCCATTAGGGATTATAAATTTTTTTAAATGGTTTTTATACTTGTCATGGAGTTATTGTGTGCCAAGTATTTTTGAAAATTCTTGAGGGGTCTTTCAAAGGAATTTAAGTATTTTAAAATGGTGTTTGACACCTATAAAGTTTTCAAACATGGTGATTTAGGTTTTTTAAAGGATGTATTTATAAAAATAATGGTTTGGCACCTCTATCTCATTTATTTTAGTAATTTCATGGTCTTTGCGGATGTTTTTTATGTTTTATGGAATTTTCCTAAGAAATCTTCATTTTCAAATGGTTTATAATAAATTTCTTATGTTTGACATGGAATGAAATGTTAGATAGCATTTATTAGTGTAATTATTCTATTATGATACTTATTTGGACTATGGTTATTTTTTAGGGTCCAATAATTAAAATGATTTCCAAGGTTATACTCTCCTAAAAAAATTAAAGCCTCACCACTAGTAGGGAAACTATTTTGTTTGAGGATATTTGGCCCTTTGTCTCAAACTTATAGGTTTGGGTTGGGTCATTATAATATGGGGCCAATTTATTAAGGTACCTTTTTTATTAAACTATTTTCAGTTATGGTTAAAAGGATATTGGTTGTTTAGAACATATTATTGGAGTTTCCATGTTCTTGGATAGATCAAGGGTAAGGAACATCTATGTTATTGGTGATCAAAATGTTGTTAACTTATTTTGTGATTCTATTGTATTCATGTATCCAGAGTTGGAAGGTAGAATAAAATTCCATAAATATTGAAATTGTGTTCTCCATAAATATTCATTAATTTATTTCCCTAATTCTACTATCTTTTTTATATTAATCCACTTTTATATATTGAGTCAAATATCTACACTTAATTAACTAGTTTAACATTACCATTTAATTTTGCTTTGTATTTATGTGATTGGTACTAACATACATGTTTTAAGGACTACTCTTGAGTATTGGGTTGAATTAATAAGGTTATACCATTTCTATGGATATCTCATAGGATATGACTTCTGATAATAATTTGTATATATGTCCCTAAAAAGAGCTTATATTCTCATATAGACGTCGTTATATGAATTAAAAATAATCATTTCCTATTTTATAAAAATAAAACCCCCTAAGAATCATGATTTCTATAAATTGGAATAAAACAATCATTCCAACAAAGGATATATAGGATTATGCACCTAGGTGTTCTCCCACAACAATGTTGGTAGGGCATGCAATGATCCTTCTTTGATGGGGAGTCATTTAGAAGAAGATTTTCAACTATGGTTGAGACATTCAGATCTAACATCCACTATCATTAAAGGGAACAGTTTTCCAATTGTATTCTAAATATTTAATTGATATAATTGAGGGAATATTTTTGATATAATGGAGAATAATGGGTATATAATATTTAATATTAAATCCTTTCTGATTTAGGGACCCACTAGGGGTGGTGGGATTGAATACGTCTGGTAAGAATGCATGAACATCTTACTTAGGAGCCCTTTATTTAGATGATCTTTGATTATTTATTTCCTAAAATACCAAATCTAGATCTATTTCAATTGTTTATGGAGATTTAGTAAAGTAATATTGTGGTTCTTAGATAAATTTCTCATTCCACATGGATTCTATATCTTTCCTCAAATATAGTTTAGAGAAATTAACTTTATATTAAGATGTTCAACATCATAATTCATCTAGAGTTATGGCATCACATTTAGTTCTATGACCTACAACATATCTATAGGTTCTTCATAGGACCCTTATGTTGGTTACGCTTTTTAAGAAGGATATGATTTATGGTTTTCTTCGATATTATAGTCTGTTAATGCCTAGATTTCCTAGTGTGGCAGTATGCACCTATTCTTGTAGTAAGACGAAGAATAAAGAGGGGGTATACAAATCTAGAAAGAAGTATGTGTAGAGAATTAATTCTATTAATCTATCTATGGGATGAAATTTCACTAGTTTCTATAATTATTAATGGAAGGGGTATTTTATTACATAACTAACAAGGCCACCTAAGAAATTTCACTACTGTGACAATATTCAACATCTTCATCACTTTTTTTAGAAGATGCATCCATACTCTTGGATAACATGTTAAGGTGTAGGAGGGTGTCCTCAACAATAGGCCTAGATATCATAGATACCATCGAACTATGTGATTAAAAATCTTGGAAATTGGAAGATTTATACAATGGATGAGGTTCTAGTCACTTGTGGAGAGTGAAATTATATAGTTAGATGTATGTTCTCCATTTATTCTTTGATATTTTCAAATTTAGTTAATACTAGACATTCCTATTAATTAATATCAGATCATGATATTAAAATATTATTTAATTTTTAATGATATATTATGAGTCACAATCTCTTTTAATTTCCTTTCATGTAAAACAATATCATCTTTAGTGATTTCATATGTGTCTCAAAGTCATCACTGACTATAGAAAACTATAGAATTTTATAATCCCAAAGAATACTATATTTGACATGATATTTGGAATAGAATGGATGACTAGTTATAATGATCATATAAAATTTTATTACATTCACATGACATTCACAATTTATAGATGATAGTGGTATGTGTTGACCGGTGAGTGGGATTGTGGAACTGGTAGGATGTGGGTAAATATGTGTTAGATCATTGAAATCAAGTCAGAAGTTGAAGGATTATCTCTTGAAGCAGAATCGATAGAATCCCCAACTATCATTCCACCGGTGGTAGTTCATTATCGGGATAATTTCATAGATTATTTTATAATACTTCTTTAAGATAGGGAAATTGAGTTTCACATTAAGATAGTTACTTGGTAAAACTGATATTGATTCCTCCTTAACATATTAGACCAATTTTTTGTCGTATCTAAATTTTTAGTTAGATTATTTAGAGGCGAATGATTATTAAAAATATGCAAAACACCTCTAGGGGTCCATTGTTCACTTCCACAAATTTAAATGTAAGTGTATGTCTTTGTGTGAAGTAGATGAAGAAAAATCAGGTAAATCTGAATAACTAGTATCCTTTAGGAAATCTGAAAATACTATTATAATTTACGGTGAGATTGTTGGTCCTCCAAGATTAATACTTTTTAAATATACTAACAACACTGGGATAGAGTTGGGCTAGTGCAGTGGGTGAGTGGGGGGGCTGGTGTTGGGGGTTGGGGGGGTGCTGGTGCAGGGGGGTTGGGGTTGGGGTTGGTGCACAGGGAGGGGGGTTGATGTAGGGGGTGGGGGCTGGTGCAGGGTGGTGGGGGTGGGGAGGCAGGTGGAGGGTGGGGTAGGGGTTGTTGGGGGGTCTTGTGTAGGTGGGGTTGGTGTAGAGGGGTTGTGGGGGCTAATGCAAGGGGTTGGGGGATGGTGCATTGGGGGGGCTGGTGCAGGTGGGAGGGGATAATGTAGGGGGAAATAGGCTTGTACTTTATTTTTTTGATATGGTTATTGAGTTGAGGGCCAGTTCATTAAATTTATTGACAATAAGGTTTTACAACCCCAACAAAGATAATTTTTTAGTTATCATCACATTGTGAGTACTTTATGGGTATATTTGAACTCTAAATTGACCTCTCAAGGAATATGCACTAGGATAGCCCAAACTAAAGTGGTGCAAGTGGTGGGGTGGATCGTGCAAGGGGGTTTGGGGCTCCGAAAGTGGAGGTTGGGGGCTGGTGTAGGGAGAGAGGGGCTAATGTAGCGTGAAGAAATTAGGCTTGTACTTGATTTTTTTGATGTGGTTATTGAGTTTAGGTTCATTTCATAAAATTTAATGAAAATCAGGTTTTACATCCCTTGCAAATAGATTTTTTTTATTTTTCATCACATTTTGAGTACTTTATGGGTAGATTTGTTCTATAAATTTACCCTTGAAGGAATCTACACTGGGTTAGCCCAATTTTACATTGAGTTGTTCAGTTTAAGAAATGTTTCTAATAGAAAATATTTTATAACCCTTGTCATGACCTGCCTTCACCAAGGTGAGGGAAGGGAAAGTAGATTTCCAGAACCTTCCTTATTCAAGTTGAAGGAGGAATAATAACCCCCCAAGACCCACCTTCAATAGGTCCCGAAGTGGCGACTAGCACCAAGAGTATGGAATCACATGCAAATATTTATGGTACTACCCTTTTTATTTAGTAGGATCAGGAGATAAGATAGTAAATACCAAAAAACACCCAAACTATAATCAAAGGTATAGCCAAACAATCCATTCCCATATGCATGTTCCAATATAAAGTGCTACAAGGTACAAGAAAACTCAATAGGGAAGTACCAAAACAAAAGAAAAAACAGCAACAACAATTGTCCCAACGTCCAAACTAATAGGGTCATGTACAGTCCTCATAGTCCTCCTGAAAACCTGAAAGTGGTTTTATATATGTAGGGTGAGTATACAGGTATACTTAGTAGGTAAAACCAAAAGCTATCAGGCACAAGTGGGGAGGCATTCTAATGCCTTGTGAGAAAAAGGAGATAACCAAAGCACCTAGTAAGGAAACTATCCACCCAACCCCCACCAAAGCACACTCCCTAAATAATGAAAGTCAAGTAAAGTAATAGTAATAACCCATCAATGTTTGGGTACCCATCACCACTTTCCCATTGGTTATTGAATAAATCCTATGAATCAGACCTTCCCCACCATTTTCATCGAAATCCCACTACCATACCCCACCCGCAAACACCTGTGCTACCACAACCACACATCCCACTCGCAAACACCTGGGCTACAACCACACGTAACCACGCCCATAGACACCTGGGCTAGAACAACTACCGCCACACCTGAAGACACCTGGGCCTCATCCCGAAGTCACTTGGAAAACAACCTGCCCGCACACACCGGGGCGAACCACCACAAAGTTCCCTACCTGAAGATTATTGGGATATAATGGACCTCAGTCCGTCACATCTTTCCCAAAGAGTCTTGGGATACTCGGTAAAGGGATTAGAAAAGAAGCTAATAACCATCCACTAATAGGATTGTTGGGACAAACACGCTCCCCTGTGAAATAGGGGTGTTCAGTACGAAGTGATCAACTTGGGTGGGGTGCGAATAAGAAACATAAGAACTAAATTATACATATAGTTAAAAAATCACTCATCCCAAACTAGGGGGTCCAAAACCAGCCTATACACAAACACCCTCGTTACTATTCATTTATAAAAATCACAACACCCACAGCCAAGTCACAACTCATTCTCGGAAAACAATTCCCCATTGAACCCATTCTTGTTATCATATTTGAGTGGTTTCATTTTAAATAATTCTTCATTATTGGGATACTAACAAATATATCCCAAAGTCAAGGAAGGAAAAAAACCAAGCATCAGATTAAGAACTCACACCCAGTTCTCTTGTAAAGTCACAACAAAAAAAGGGATCTCTGAGATTCCTCAATGTACTGTAACAAAACCAAGACCCACCATACAGCCCATCACGACCTCATATCCACAAACCAATAACTATACCACAACAGGGGATCCCATCCCCATCCTCATCACCCCACTAGAATCAAGAAGAATAACCACACATATTACCAAGACAGAGAAATGAAGTTTCTCATTTCAAATGCACCATTCATTAAGTTACTTCATTCTGTTTGGTTAATCGGGGTGATCACACAATGAATCCTATTCACTAGACATCCATTTAATCAACTGAGTTTACATGATTAACCAATTTCCATGTTACATCTATTCAATCATCACAGAAGATATGGGTCCATTAGTGTGGAAGGAAAGACCACCAATGACCCTGATTTTCAGTGGACATAAGCCGAACAATTCACAACATATATGAAAGGGTAAAAGAGTAAAACATCATCATCAACAAACCCCTTCATTCCATAAAATTTCATTTATTATCTTCATTAAGGTTTGGTTTCTTCCATCCATGTAAAAACAATATCATACCCACCCTGTAAGATACATAGTAAAGAGAGGCGAAGGAAGAAACCTACCTGGTTGATCCACAATCGAAGTTTTTCTCCACGTTCCAAGAATTGGGGATGCACAACTTGTAGGGGAGGAACTTTGGTGCTCTATGCATGGGCAGAAAAGGCTCCAGCATAAGCGCACCACTAGCCTTGGGAAGGGGGAATCCAAATGCACAAAGGAAAGAAAAAGAGACCATCCCAGGAAAAGAAATAATTCTCTTGTGATAAAAAGGTGAGATCCTGAAGTTACGAGATATGAAATTTGAATGGATAAAAAGGAATATCATGGTTTCACCATGCGGTTGGATTGTTACACGGGATGGAATTACTTTTTAATTAATAATTCTCATTGGAGAGGTGGTCATAAAAGTTTTGAGTTAAAGGGTTTCCTTTAAACAATGGAAAATGTGTATCAAGTAAATAACTGGAAAGTATTGGAAAAGGGAGTGACACTGAGGAAAAAGCCACACATTTTGGTAATTCAATGGTTTCCTGGATCTTGGGGTATTTTTGATATCATTTATGGGATTTTAATGGCTTTTAATGGCTTTTAATGGGGTATTAAAATACTTTTACGTGAAAAGATACATTGTGAGAGTGGGACTGGAAAAAGAAAAAAGGGTAGGACACCATTTTGGGAGACACAATAACTGTGCTAGAGTCACGCTTCCACCCTCACAGTTCCACCATCACAGTGCCACCCTCACGGTTCCACCATCATGGTGCCACCATTTTGTTGAGCGACTGTGAAGGTGCCACCATTTCGTTGTGTGACCATGGCGATGACACAGTTTCAGTTTGCGACTGTTATAGTTCCATAATTTTGGTGTGGGACCATGATGGTGCCACCGGTTCGGTGAGACACTGCAAGTGGTTCCACTAAAACGGTGCGACTATGACGGTGCCATCATAATGGTGCCACCGTGACCCATTCCACCGTAACGGTGGAACTGTTTGGTGGAAATGAGTTTTTGGCAATGTACTAGACCAAGAAGGTCTGATCCATTACATTATATACCTATCAAACTATTCGTTTCCTTGATAATTCAGAGATAAACTCGAAGAAAAGAGAGGGGTCTGAACAACCACCTTGAATATACCTCTCAAGAGTAGACCTCATCGACATATAGGAACACCTCTTCCTCCAATAACCACACAAACATATAAAGGTCATACCATCCAGTCATATGGATTAAGGATTTCCTTCCTCCATGTCATGATATGATCCACTTGGGGAAACAATGACTCGCCCATACTAGTTTATTCGTATCCACCATAATGCGTTTTGATTATGGATCATGTCCTCCCCTCCCCAGAGTCACGACTCTTCACACACATCCAGAGAACAAGGGATATAGTCCAATTCATAGTTAACAATATCAAACACTACATCACTAACAAGTATAAAACAGAATAGAACAAAACTCAAAACAACTCTGGGTACTGAGCGCTCATATGTGCCTCTTGTTACCACGTACTCTTCTCAAGGCCACCATGCCTCCACAACACACGAACCAATGGAATGGTTCTTCCACGAAGAACATTCTCCTCATGATCTTTGATCCACGGTGGTCACTCTACGAACATTTCATCACCCTCGATATCAAGATTTCTATAGTCTAGGATGTGTGAATCATTGTGTAGATACCGACGGAGTTGAGACAAATGGAAGACGTCATGAACCATCCAAAGCGGCGGTGGTAACACCAACTGATAAGCCACTTCGCCGACCTGCTGCAACACGTAAAAGGGTCCAATGAACCTAGCAGAAAGCTTAATCCCTCTTCCAAACCTCTATTTCCTATGCTGAATGGACACCTTCTGGAACACATGGTCCCCAACCTCGAACTTCAGGGGTCTCCTCCTATGGTCAGCATATGATTTCTGCCGGTCCTGAGACACCTTTAACCTCTCCCTTATAAGTAGAACCTTCTCTATCGTACCCTGCACTACCTCTGGACCAAGAACACCTACTTCCCTGACCTCTATCCAGCACACGGGTGAGCGACACGGCCTCTCGTACAAGGCTACGAAGAGAGCCATTCCAATGGTAGAGTGATAGCTATTTTTTGTAGGAAAACTCTACCAGAGGCAAGTGTCATACCCACAATCCCCCAAGGTCTAAAACACATGCCCATAGAACATCCTCCAATGTTCAGATGGTGCACTCTATCTTCCCATCTGTCTGGGGGTGGAAAGTAGTGTTGAGGCATAGTTGGGTTCCAAAAGCATGTTGAAACCCTTTACAGACCCGTGAGGTAAACTGGGTATCCCGATCGGAGACTATGGACCTCATAACTCCATGCAACCGCACCACTTCATCCACTTACCATTGTGTTAGGGAATCTTTCGCACTCGACTCCTTGATTTCCAGGAAGTGATCTAACTTTGTCAGCCAGTCCACCACTACCTAGATATCATTGAAACCCCCTTGATATATGGGTAGTCCCTTGAAGAAATCCATCGATATTTCATTCAACTTCCACATAGGGACATCTAAAGGCTGTAACAGACCTCATGGGATGCAGTGTTCAGCCTTCACCTGCTGACACACGAGGCACTTTTCCGCAAACCTTTCCACTTCCTACTTTACCCCAGGCCACCAAAACTGACCCCATAAGCCTTTGTACATCTTGGAAACTCGTGGATGTACCACCAGGGGTGAGTTTTGGAACTCACTGAGAACTCTCTCATGAATTCCCATCTAGACGAACAACTTCCCATGAAAAATCATATGATTCTGCCCATCTTCTGAACATCCTACTAGAGCATCACTCTGGCTAACACGATAATGAATCACTTTAGCCTCTAAGTACCCCCAATGAGACTCCTTCGCCTATGGAAATAGAGATAACTGCACTATCATCTGGAATAGATAGCCTCCTCCATCCTCCACCCTTGCATCTAGGTGTAGGGTAGCCAACTCCTCCATCATCTTCCAAGCATCTGCCGACTCTCAAACCACACCCTTCTGTGACTTCTTGCTCAAGTAATTGGCCACCACATTCTCCTTACCTTCGGTGTAAGGGGTTTCTAAGTCTCATTCCTCAAGAAACACCATCCACCTCTTCTTCTATAAGTTCATGTCTAGTTGAGAGAAGATATACCTCCAACTCTTATGATCCGTGAAGACCACAAAGCACTTCCTGATGAGGTAGTTCCACCACAACTTTAGTGAGAACACAACCACGATGAGCTCCAAGTCAAGGGTGACATAGTTACAATCATGGGGATGTAACTACCTAGACCCATAAGAGATCACCCATGTTGTTGCAGCATCACACACCCCAATACTTGGCCTAAAGCATCACAGAACACCTCAAACGTCACTCCTTCTTTTGGAAACCTTAGTACTAGGGCACTAACCAGCTTCTCCTTTAGATAACTAAAGGCTTCCAAGTACCGCTCCCTCCATATAAAATCCTAGTATTTCTTGGTCAAGGTCGTCAAGGGTACTGGAACTCGAGAAATGTTGGGAATGAATATCTGGTAGTACCCCACTAAACCCAAGAAACTACGAAACTCTACCACGTTCTTGGGTGCGGCCCAAGAAACAACCACATCAACATTTTATGGGTCCACTTCTATCCCCTACTCGGACACCACGTTTCTATGGAAGTGTACTTCTTGTGTCTAGAACATACACTTAGAAAACTTCCCATATATCTGCTGCATCCAGAGGACCTCTAAAAACATACTCATATGCTCAATGTGATCCTCCACAGATCTTGATTAGATCAGGATTTCATCAATAAACACGACTACGAATAGGTCCAGATATTTCTGGAAGACGGAGTTCATGTGCCCCATGAACACAGATGGTGCATTCTTAACGCCGAATGACATGACCATGAACTCAATGTGCCTATATCTACACTTGAAGGAAGACTTTGCGATGTCACCCTCTTTCACCCATAAATGGTGATATCCTGACCACATGATGATCTTGGAGTACCATCCCTCCCCCTTCAACTGATCAAAAATGTCGTCTATCCTTAGTAGAGGATAATAGTTCTTGACTGTTACCAGATTCAGTCACCAATAGTCTATCCACAACCTGAGACCACCATCTGTCTACTTCACGAACAAGACTAGAGAACCCCATGGTGACACACTTGGTTAAACAAAACCCTTCTTCATTAGATCTTAAATCTAAACCCGTAACTCCCACAACTCATAAGGTAACATCCGATAGGGAGCCATCAAAATCGGACGGGCACTGGGTTGCAATTATACCCCAAACTCAACATCACATCGTGGGTGTAGAGCCACCACCTCTTCAAGGAAAACGTCCATGAACTCACTGACAATCCCTAAATATTCCACCACATCTGAGTCTACCGACTCCACTGACATCTCAGCAAACAAGGAAAGAAGGGGCTCCACTCATCGGTTGCCCTCCTGAAAACCTTGCTCACCGACGATGGTCACATGTTGTCTGCCCACACATGAAAACGCAATCCTTCTTTAGAATCAATATAAAACATAAAATATAGAGAACAGACAATAAATGCCCAAAATAAAATCCTACGTTTCATCTGTAGAAAAATAAGATACCAACTAGACTGAATCAAACAAGGCACATGGAAGAGCACTAAAAAAGATGATCGTACCTCAAACGACTTCTGGCCCTGCTGTAACTGCTACCTATGTGTTTTGAAACTACCCATGCCTATATCCTCTTCCCCAAGGCTGTCGGCCACCTCCCCGGCCATGCCCTGGTCGAGGTCCTTGAGGAGTGCCCTGAGGTCAGCCTCCTCCTGCAACATCTGCTCTTAGAAGAGCGGGAGCTCCCTGTCCCTGCTGCTGCTGCTGAAAGGGCCTGGATGGAAACTACTGCTGTTGAGGTCGGCATTGAACCGACCCACCCCCAATATATTGAACTCGGTCTGGTCAATGGTTCTAAAGGTTCCCATGACTTTCATAGATGAATCATCTTAGTCCTGGGCCCAAAATGAAAGGGTGAGGACAAGGTGATTGAAACTGGAACTGTTGGGGCCTGCTTTCCACTAGTAAAAAACCTAGAAGGCCCTGACACTGGAGTCCTGCTACTGACAGACTTCCCCTTTGACGAGCCCAATTTTATCCCTTCCTGGGGAACACCTCCCAGTGTGTGTATCCTATCCACTACATCAGCCTTCTTCTAGACCTCCAAGTTTGTCGGTATAGTGAAGGGAATAACAAAACACTGAAGGGAAGGTCAGATTGCCTCCTCTAAACATCTTTCCCAAGACTCCACATTCATAAAGAGTTCTAGATAAAATAGAAGGATATTCTTGAACTTGATCCCCAACTCTCTCACTTACATACTCCCCTATTGAAGGGAGAGTATCTCCTACCTCTTCTCAGCCTTCATCGTGGAAGAGAGGAATTCCACCCAGAACTCCCTCTTGAAGTCTGTCCATGAAACCTCAACCTCCATCTTCTCCCCAAGGTAGATATTCCACCACGGATGCGCTGCTCCCCACATTTGGCTTACATCCAGAGGAACCCAGTACTCCGTCGGAGCCTGGATCAAGTTGAAATCTATCACCATCTCCTCGAGTCAGCTCTCAATCTCTATGTATGAGATGCTTCCCTCATACTTCCCATGGTTATGCCACATAAAGATATGAAGCGTCCTCTAAAACTGGTCATCCTCCTTCTCTTGATCAGACCTCGATTGATTAGTTATATCAGCCTCCTGGGCCTCGATCGCCCGTACTACATTTGGTCATCGTCCGCAAGGTAAATAAGAAATGCCTATGCCTGAGTAGTGTAGAAGATTGCTTTTACATTTTTCAAAGACTTTTTATTTATTTTAGATCCCCAAAATATCCAAGACACACAAGACCACAAGTCATTATGGTTCATGTACCTCTCCTTGGGACTCTACCCTACAATCAGGATAGCCTCACTTGGTTGCTCGGTATGTCTAGAGTCCTTATGTCGGATCACAGGGGGGCCTAAAATTTTATTTCCTAGATGGTATTTTCTAGCCTATTTCATGTTCCAAGATCACCTAAAACAGTTTCCCTACCATCCCATGAAATCCTCATTGTGCCTAACTCCAAACTCCATCCTATCTCTCAACCTGCCTTTGATACCATTTTTTGTCATGACCCACCTTCACCAAGATGAGGGAAGGGACAACAGATTGCTAGACCCTTCCTTCTTCAAGTTGAAGGTTAGATAATTTCCCCCAAGACCCACCTTCAATATGTCTCGGAGTGGTGACTAACACCAATTTTATAGAATCACACACAAAAATGGAAGGCATTACCCTTTTTATTTAGTAGGATCGGGAGATAAGATAGTAAATCCGAAACAACACTCCAACTGGAAGTAAAAGTAAATCCAAACAATCCATTCTCATATGCATGTACCAATATAATGTGCTACCAGGTACAATAAAACTCCAAAGGGAATTACCAAACTAAAATAAAAAACAACAACCACATATGTCCCCACATCAGAAGTAAGAGTGTCCCGAACGGTCCTCGAAATCCTCCTAGAAACCTGAAATAATTTTAATATAAGTATGGTGAGTATATAGGTATAATCAGTAGGGAAAACCAAAAGCTCTTATGCACAAGTGGGGTGACATTATAATTCCCCGTGAGAAAAATGAGGATAACCAAAGCACCTAGTAAGAAAACTGTCCACCCAAACCTCACCAAGACACACTCCCCAAATAACGCAAGTCAAGTAAAGTAATAATAAAAACACATCAATGTTTGGGTACCCCACACCACTTTCCCACTGGTTATTTAAGACATCCTACACTTCATACCCTCCCAACCATTTTCATCATAGTCCCACTGCCATACCGTGCCTGCACACACCTGGGCTACTACAACCACACATCTTACCCGTAAACACCTAGTCCATAACCACACGTAACCATGCCTGCAGACACCTAGTCCAGAACAAATACCGCCATGACTGAAGAAAAATGGGCCTCATCACCAAGACATCTGGGAAACAACTTCCCCACACACACCTGGGCCAACCACCACAACGTTCACTGCCCGAGTAATCTTGGGATATAATGGAACTCGGGCAATCAAAGCCTACCCAATGAGTCTTGGTCTACTTAGGAAAGGTAGTAGAAAAGGGGATAATAACCAGCCGGTCATATGAGTGTTAGGAAAACACCCTCCCCCATGAAATGGTGGTGTTCATCATGAATTGGTCAACTTGGGTTGGGCATGAATAAGAAACATAAGAACAAAATTATACATACTAGTAAACAAGAACTCATCCTGACCTATGGGTTCCCAAAACCAGCCTATATGTTAGGTTGGTATGGCGTATGATTTTATCCAAAGATACCAACTTGAGGATATAAATGATACTGTAGATGATCAATATAAAAGAGGGGGTGAATTGTATACTTTAAAAATTCTTTGGTAACTTTTAAAGTTGGCTAAAAACCATTCTATTTTCTAACAAGGTTAAACAAGGTAAATTCACAAAACCTTTGTTCTACTAACTTGCTTGATTCTGTAAATATGATTCTACGAATGTAATTCCAGAAATGTAGTTCTGGAAATGAAACTTAACAGAAGTTTACAAAGATAGTTATTTTACCTTAAAGCATATAGAATCTCACTATATCAGATTATAGGTATAAGGAAGTATAAGATAGTTATACTTTCCTCAACAATCAAAAATGTCATGGAAAACATGAAACAATACAAGTAACAAGTAGTAAATCTTTTAACCCAAAGAGAAGGGTATCCAACAACCTTGGATAAAGGTCCCTTGATTTATACTTTCATGAAAGTATGTCTTACCCACACTAGGGTAACCCTCGATACGAATATCAGAGTCTGTCTTGATATCCCCATAAGCCCTCAACTTCAAGGTATTCAGAACCTCTATCTTCCTATCCCTGGAAGCCCTTGAATGTACTCAGCAACATTCGGAGTCACACAAAGCAATTCTGAACAAGATTTTCTATATGCACAAGGCATAAAAGTCTCTCTCTCTAGAAATCACTTCAGTAGCATGTAGTGACTAGATTAATCAACTTGTTTTGAGCTCTTTTAAATGAGCTTCTATTTATAGGCACATTCTCAACAGTCGGCACCCCCTCCAATGGTCATATTTTTTCTTGAATTTTGGAGGGAACTGTACATGTGTCACTCAAACAACATTTAATTAGTAACTAAATGCATGACATTGTTTCATAGAAAAAACAAGTGTAGGAAACAATATTATTTCTTAAACAAATTCATTTTTTCAGAGTGTAAGAAAAAAATAATGTTTGGAGTCTATCCAAAAACTATTCAGAGTCTATAATACATGGATATTTGGATTCTGTTTATCAGAAGAATTTGGAGTTAGAATTCTATATAATTCGGAGTATTAATTTTAAGGAAATTTAGAGTCTGAATTCATAAGAATTTGAAACCTAAACTCATAAGAGTTCGGAGTCTGAATTCAGATAACTCAGAACCTGAACTCATAAAAGTTTGGTGTCTGAATTCAGAGAACTCAGAACCTAAACTCGTAAAATTTCGGTGTCTAAATTCAAAGCACTCAGAGTCAGAACTATGAAGAGTTTGGAGTCTGAATTCAGAGAACTTGGATTCAGAACTCAGAAGTGTTCGGAGTCTGAATTCAGAGAATTCGGAGGCAGAACTCAGCATAGTTCGAAGTTAGAATTTAGAGAATTCGGAGTTAGAACTCAGAAGAGTTCAAAGTCTGAATTCAAACAATTCAGAACCTGAATTCATATCCTGAAAATAGAATTCTTTATATCTAAGTATATATATAATTCTGAGGTATTGGATATGAAATCGAATTTTATAAATAGACAAAATGAACAATGAAAAACATGGTAAGGATAAATTTCCTTAGGAAAGGAAAATTTTCCCTATGAAATTAAAAAATAGGGTAAATAAAATTTTCCTTAAGATAAGGTGTTCGTGATTTTCCAATCATGAAGAAATGGTAAAGTAATAAGTAAAACTTCTTGACTCAACAATCTCCCCAAACATGAAGGAATGGGAAAGTCATAAGGAAACTTTATTGACTCAACAATCTCCACCTTTTTGGAAAGAACAAGAATCCTTTCAAAAAAAAATATAAGGACATAGAAAATATTTTTCCCAGACTTTGAATACAAAACATATCTCCCTTATCACATGGAAAATGATTAATATGAATAACTCCCCCTTAGGATTTGGAACACGGATCGTATTCTAGATTTTCGGAATGATACATATCATTTTATTGCATATGAAAATCTTCTTGTATAGAACTCCCCCTTAGATGAATACTCCCCCTTACTTAGGGAACTTTATTCTTTTCTTAGGATTATTTTTCATTTCTCCCCCTTTGTGTTTTTCAAAAATTAATACAGGGAATGGAAAAGTAAATACGGTACCTGAAATATTAGTACAAAACATCCAAACAAAAACGAGCTACAAAAATTTCATTAAGATTGGAAAAATTTATTCGACAAGGAAAATACAAAAAAAGATCAGATTTAAAAAAATTCATACATCATTTTCCTTGGGAATCAACTTCTTCACTATTTTTTCATCTTTTTGAGCTCTTTGTGATATTTTTATGCTCACTTAAGAATCTGATCCCGATCTTCTGCTTTCTTCTCTAAGGCTTTGATTTTATCTCCCTGAGATTTGAGAGATTTGGCCTGACTATTTTGAGATTCTTCTTGCTTAACTAGCTTCTCTTTTATATATATTCTGATATCTCTTTCTCTCTTCAAACTTTGGGAAACTGAATACAACTTCCCATTCAGATCTTTTACTTCTTGAATCTGGGATTTCTGTTCCCAAGTCACCTTTTTCTCAAAAACTATTTGTGAGATCCTTTATCCTATTATTTTCGGTGTCAAATGCATCCTTGACACTTTCTTGGAACTCATCAAGGATTTGCATATATTCTACATTTTTCCTTGAACAAATGCCCATATTCTTGTAGGATCTCTTGTGGGATTCATAGTTAATGAAAAAATATTTGAAATCATTTTTATGCTTAACACACTTATCCATTACCATGGTACTGAATATGATTTTTGATTTAGATTGTGTTGAAGCAACTGGAAACTAGAATCAATACTAGGGAATATCGAAATGCTCCCAACAAGATTCTTCAGATACTGAACAACAAAATCATGTCCAAGGGATGATGATTCCGAATCTAAGATTTTTCTTGGTGAGGACTCTTTTTCTAACTCAAACAAGTTTTTTCTTTGAAGAATTACCCACTACTTTCTTCTTCACTACTTTTCTGGTAAAAGTATAGACAACCACCTTTTTACCCATATCAACCTTCAGAATGGATTCCTCTTAATTAAGAGATATATTATCACTATCTGATAGTTGAACAATTCTATCTTCATCTATCTTCTCCTTCTCAGCTTCTGCCTCAACATCCTTAGGATGAATGAAATGGTGATTAAATCTCTCTTATTCAGGCTACTTATTCATTTCTTATTCAACCTTTTCATATTCACCTTTCTCATCTTTCCCAAGGGTAACAAGCTTTGCAGACTCAGCTGTAGAAGTTCAGATTGACAGCTTCTTGGATGGACTTTCCTTCTCATGAAAATCTTCCACTTGCTTAATCAACAATGTGGTGTCACCAATGCTTTATTCTTCTTCTTGAACTACCTCTACTACTTCAAATGATTTTTCTTTAACTTCTTTTAGAGTCACATACTTCTTCCCTGGTTTTTCTGATAAAGCTTCTACCAAGAAGGATTATGGTACTGGAATTTTCTCAAAATCTTTCTCAGCATCCTTCAGAAGTGATTAAACAATTTCAGCTTCGGACATCTTCTTCTTCTGTTTATTTTTTTTAATTCTTTTCAAGATCATCAGCAGTCTTCTCATTTAAAGATTTTGCTTTAGTAGGATCCAAACAAAACCTAGGTTCCCCTGATTTTTTGTTCTTCTTGTCTTCCCTCCACTTAGCTACTACCTCATCTGGATAATCTTTTTTCTTCTTAGGCTTTGGTGGTGCGGATTGGGTTTCCTTAGCCTCTAGAGTTTTTTCTTTCTCTTCAACTTCCTTCACTTTCTTCTTATTTTCACCCTTATTAGAGGTCTCAACGGTCTCCTTTTTCTTTGAGATAGCTTCAACTTCTTCCTTAGGAAAGTCATAAAATTCTTCGGATTCCTTAGAAAATCTAACATGAATTCTTCTTAGAGTATCATCACTGACCAGCATGACTTTTCAATTCCTTGGCTTTGAACTCCAAGGAATTTTGAAAGAATCCAAGAACCGAACAATCATCTTCAAAAGAATGGCTGGATACATAATGATCTGAGCCTTCAGATTTCCATTCTTTATATTCTCGATCATAATCAGAATATTCTTGGCCAGGTTAATTTTCATTAGATTCACCAAGAAATCCAAGATATACATGTCACTTTTCTTCAACGTATCCTTGTCCTTTTTCCTTGGAATGATGAATCCTTAAACCCAAAATTCAAAAATCCTGAAATTTGTAGATAAGTAAAAAAAATTGGAGTCTTAAATTCTCTAAGACTGAGTCACTCTATATTTTTCACCTTAACAAATCTTCCTTGAACATCTGGTAACTTATGAAAACAAAATTCTGCTTCTCCATCATATGGAAATCCAATTAAATTTTCATCCTTGGTGTATGAGAGAGAATAAGTCTTCCCATAGATTTTTAAAGAGAACATATCTCATCCTTCTTCATTTAAAATTCTCACTGTTTCATAAAATTCAACTAGAAAATCTGGATACACTAAATCTGGAGCTCCTGGCTTCGATACGGAAACACTCTCCCATCCATTCAGTTTGATGTTCTTTGAGATGATGGAGTCATACTTGGAAAATAAATTTGGATGCACCAACCTTTCTCTATAAACCTGCCACTCCGAGATTGGCTTAACAATTGATATGTCTTTCTGAGAATATTCTTCGATAGACATTCGGATTTGAGCAAGATCTGAAAAGATCAGAACAAGCTTATGTAGGAGGGCATAGGTTCAGCACGTGAGAGCTTTAGATTTGATATGGGACAACCATCGGGGGGACTTTATATAGGAGTTAGAAGCGACGGTTCACCTTCCATACTCAATCTAATTGTTTAAAAGCTTTCTGATCAGATCTGAGGGTTGAAATGATATCTGCAAGGAAATTTTGGTAGGATCCAATCTTTTGAGGTTTTTATGAAAAAAATATCAGAATTAAGGAAAAGAGAATCCGAAATTTTTTAAAAACAAACAAATATACCAAAAAGTAAAATATGATTATGAAAACTTAGGAAAGGAAACATACCTTTCATATTGATAGGAAGATTATTCAAATTGAGGAAAATTCTTCTTAAGGAACTTTAGATTCCGAAAATTTGATTACGAAAAATTCGAAAAACTGACTATGAAATTTTTTAGAAAATCTTCATTATGAAAAACTTAGAAAATATTTATTAAGAAAATTTAGAAAATCATCATTGCGAAAATTTAGAAAAACTTCATTACGAGAATTTAGAAAATATTCATTACAAAAATTTAGAAAATCTTCATTACGAAAATTTAGAAAATCATCATAATGAAAATTTAGAAAATATTCATTAAGAAAATTTAAAAAATCTTCATTATGAAAATTTAAAAACTATTCATGAAGAAAATTTAGAAAATATTCATTACGAAAATTTAGAAAATCTTCATTATGAAAATTTAGAAAATCTTCATTACGAAAAATTATAAAATCGTCATTACGAAAATTTAGAAAACCTTCATTGCGAAAATATAGAAAATATTCATTACGAAAAAATGGAAAACCTTAATTACGAAAATTTAGAAAATCTAATAAGAAAATTCACTCCCCCTATGAAAAGGAGGTTATTACTGTAAGGATATTGATTTCAATAGGAAGTTAACAAGGAATATTACCTTAGGTTATCATTCCTAACTACTATTTAATGTATTCAAATCTATCGGATGGCAAAGATTTTGTGAAAATATCATCAAGTTGATCTTGTATTCTGATAAATTGTAGAGTGATATCTCTTTTTTGGGTGTGATCCCTAAGAAAGTGATGCCTAATATCTATAGTTTTTGCATGAGAGTGATGTGCATGGTTTTTACTAAGGGCAATGACACTAGTATTATCACACAAAATCTGTGTTTTGGTAAAACTCATAACATAGTCTATGAGTGTGTGTTTCATACCCAACACTTGAGGACAACAACTTCTAGCTCTTATATATTCAGCTTTAGTAGTGGAATGTTCTACTAAGTGTTTCTTTTTGCATGTCCAAGAAACTAATGAATCTTCTAAGAAATGAAAAGTTCAGGATGTACTCTTTCTGTCCATTCTACATCCACCAAAGTCAGCATCTGAAAAACTATTTAAAACAAAATCATTTCCAGAAATATCAAAGATTCCAAGTTCCATGGTTCCCTTTAAGTAGAAAAAAACTATTTTCACTAACTTTAAATGAGATTCCTTAGGATTGGATTGATACCTTGCACATAAGAATACTGAAAAAATTAAGTCTACACGACTAGCTATCAAGTAAAGTAGACTTCCTATCATACCTCTAAAAGATGTTTGATCGACTGGCTTCCCAGCTTCATCAAGAACAAGTGAATTTGAGGTACCCATGGGAGTACTTATACTCTTAGTGTTTCCATATCCATACTTATTAATAAGATATTTAATATACATATGTTGGGATATATATATTCCTTATAATTTTTGAAAAATTTGAAAACCAAGGAAAATTTTTTACTCATCCATCATTCTCATTTCAAACTTAGATTTCATTAGATCCAAATTTTCGGTGTGTGACCGTGACGGTGCAAATGGTTTGGTGAGACACTGCAAGCGGTGCAACCACAATGGTGCGACCATGATGGTGCCATTATAATGGCGCCACTGTGACCAGTGCCAACCGTAACGGTGGAACCATTTGTTGGAACTAAGTTTTTGGAAAAGTACTGGACCAGGAGGGTCTGGGCCATCACAACTCTTCTCTCATGGATTGAATTGATCTGAGCCAAAGTGAATGAAAAAATGGGAGAATAAATATTTCTCTAAATTATAATAGTTATTTAGAGAAGGTAAATCCCTAACTTTCACCCATGATGTCAATAAGGTTATGAAAACCTATCCCTTTTCATTTATTTTCAATTAGGGGTAAATTGATTACATGGTATTTTAGAGTAAAACGTGAAAATTTGAATTGAAAATAAGTCTAAAGTGGGAGATTAAAAATCCCTTGGGTTGATGTTTTGTTAGTCAATTAGATTTTCTTTAAAGAGATTAATATGGCTATGAAAAGCTGAAGTATTTGGTTATGGAATAAGTATCCACCCACTAAATCTGAATAACTTACTTCCATGATGAATACAAGGAAAGGTAAACAACACTAGACAATTGTAGATATGGTCCTCGATTTTCATGAAAAGTATTTAAGTGATAAATTTTTTTTATATAATAATTTTAATGTTAGATTTAATAATGGAAGCAAGATTATGACTTGTGTACATACTTGATAACTTTCAAATTTCTTATTATTAAGGTTATAATAAGTTCAATGGCTTGAGAATTTTATCCTATAGTTAAAGAATCCACCCATAAAGAACATAGTATATTGGTTAATAAAATAATCATTTTATGTATATTAAATGTTTTTTAAAATTTATAAACTAAAATATGGAAATTTATGGTTGTTGGAGCTCCTTGAAATACTCTACTTGAGTAGTTACATGATGATAATGTCCTTAGAAACTTTTTGAAGAATTTTGGATTTATTTTAATAATATATATAATTATTTTGTAAAATTATGAGGTGATTTGAAAGCATTGATTGGGTTTATAGAGGATTTTAAGAAGTTATAGAGTCATCTGAAGAAGCATATAATATTAGGAAGAAAAGAACAAAAATAAAAAATTCATGAAGTCTACATTGAGTGGAACAACTTTGGAGTCACTGTGTGAGAAATTTAGCAGGAGTATAACTTTGGAATTCCCAACATTTGACTTGGTGTTTCAATGCATATGTCTTTTCTCTCTAGTGTATGACATTGAAATTCCCACTATATGAGGGAAATTGAAAAAATGAATTTTCATCACATTATAAATTAAAGAAGGATTTTTCAACTCATATGATGAGGGAATTTGAACAAAAAAACCTTTTATTAATGATCATGTTATTTATTATTGGGATGTACATATCAATATGGTTTTAATTTGTTCATTGTTGGTTATGTATTCATGTATATTTTCTCATGTACAGTTGACACACTGATCACATGTATATAATAAGTCATTATATCTCATTTATTTTCCAACTATCTTCTTATAGGTGGTTTCTTATGATGAGGCGGTTCTATCCACCACCATTTAAGATAGTGATTTCAACATCGTATTTGGGTATGTTTTATTTTGTTTTTATTCTTTATCACAATTTTAATTAGGGCTTCTGTTATTTACAGCTTCCTTATATTTTTGTAGTGCTTTTTGGTTCTCGTTGTGGTAAATTCGAATCGTCGTTGATGAAGGAATACATGTGTATACATAGGTAGGAATATACATATATAAGTTTCCCATTTATATATATTCACTCATGCAAATATGAATATATATATTGGGGCTAGGTGTGCTTATGTATAGATATGAAAAATGCATACACGTGTAAGTGTAAAGGGGTATATGCAAGTATAAACATATATCTAAGGACCCCCTTGTGCATATTTGGCCACAAAAATATGTACATAGGGGCTAGGTGTCCTTATATATATATATGTGTGTGTGTGTGTGTGTGTGAAGTCTCATATGCATGATGGAAAAAAAGGAAGACTCAAGTTTTCGTTATCAAAATAAGTGAACCTTGAGGATGAGTTAGGTTCTCTCTGCCTAACCATTTAATTTGAATTCTATAATTGCGTGATTGTTTTAAAAATGTGTTTTCATAATTGCATGGCTGTTTTAAAAAATAGTTTCCTAATAACCACTAGAATTGTAAAGGAAATATCTATTTGTGAGCTATAATTGTAAGGGATTACTAGTTTATGAAATTTCCGCTCCTCTATTATGAAACTTGGAAAACACCATTATATTTCCTCATGTGTAGCCTAATGTGTAGAAAAGACACTAATTTAAGGACAACATGTAGCTTGATTTTTGTTATCATGTGATAAACAACTATATCTAGATCCACATTCCCTAACCCTATTATTAATAAAACATTTTTTATATTCCCAATACTATCTAATAATTTAGGCCTAACACTCTAGGATGGGTTCTCCCCTATTAGCCCAGTGCTATGATTTCAAAATACTTTAGTGCAGGGGGTGTCTAGGGGGTGCATGAGGTGTGTAGGGTGTGTGTTGGGGTCTTCTTCAAGGGGTAGGGGGAGGGTATAGGGGTGAAAGGGGTGTGTAGGGGGGGTTTGTAAGGGTGAATGGGGTGTATAGGGGTGTACAGTGTTTTCAAGGGGTGTACAGGGCGTGCATGGGGTGTGTAGGGGGAATGGGGAGGGCATGGGAGGGGCAGGGGGCAGGGTGTACATGGGGTGTGAAGGAGGTAGGGGTTGTGTAGGGTAGGGGCAGGGGTTAGGGTGGTGTGTTGGGTTCTATTGTAAGGGAGGGTGCATGTAAGGGGGTGCAGGAGGTGCATGGGGTGTGCAGGGAGTGTAGGGGTGTGCATGGGGTGAATGGGGTGGGTAGGGGGTATGTAGGTGGGGGCCCGGGGTAGGGGTGTGCTGGTGAAGGGGGAGAGGGTGTGATGGGTTCTGTTGTAAGTGGAAGGGTAGGGTGTAGGGGGGTGTGCATGGGAGGGGCCAGGGGGTTGGGGAAGGGGGAGAGGGTGTGCTAGGTTTTGTTGCAAGGGGATGGGGAGGGTGTAGGGGGTGTGAAGGGGGGGTGTAGAGAATGCATAGGGTGTTAAGAGGGGTGCATGGGGTTGTGTAGGGGGTTGTGTCGGGGTGGATGGGGTGTAAAGGGGGTGAAAACTATCCATGTTAAGGGGTTACATAGATGAATAATGGTGTTCCATTATATGTTATATAATAAATTGAACATTGTGCCTATAATTTATGGTCAAGTTACTAAGACCACATCCATGTATTTAAAAGCCACCTTGAATTTACTACTAAGAAAGGTGTGTTTTGAAATGGTTTAGTATTGGGAGATTATAGGCTGCAGGCAGTTGGTATTTTTTCAGCTACAGGGTATTGAGGATGTAGGTAGCTGGTATGATGCACTGTAGGAGGTAGCCGATATGAGGCGTTGAAGGAGGCAGCTGGTATGAGGCACTGTAAGAGGCAACTACTATATGAGGCTACATGCTGCATTTGTTTCATGATACTAAATCATACAACCATGGTTTTAAACTATGGATATAGAGCTACTGCCACGGTTTTTACTGTGGCTATAGGTATAGATCCACAATTTAAAATTGGGGTTGAATCTGTCAGTGAAATTATCCATAGCCATGCTTCTAAATCGTGTCTATAGTCGTTGCCCTCTTTCCCTTCCAATAGAATCCATAGTTCTACAATCCGTGGCTATTATCTATATCCAGGGTTTTATGACCTCTTTCCACGGTTATAAACTATGTCTATATCCCGAATTTCTAGTATTCATTTCTGGCATACTAATGCCGGAAATTTCATTCCACCCTTTTATTTTTCATGAGACTTGATCTTCGTTTTTTCTAAAAAACATAGAAATGGTGGGAATATCCAATTTTCATTTATACCTTTAGTTCACATTGAAAGACTTATTTGTAACTACTAAATTATCTTATAGACAAGGCCATTCAAAGACTTAATTTTAGGCCACCAAAGAATAGATCAATTTGTTTTTGGGGTATTGATTAAACCAAAAGATTACCGTCAAATTCTTTCAAAATTATCTTCATAAGTACTAATAGATTCATTATCCTTTTTCTTAAGCTCGTGAAATTCCTTCTTTATATTGTATTTTATACTAAAAGGAATTTACTTCCTGAAACATATCCCCTTAAACTCTTCCCATGTTGTAGATTCAATTTCTTCTTTTTCTATCATGTTCATAAAAATATTCCACCACTGATATACTTCACCTTCTAATCCATAAACATCAAAAATGAATTTTTCATTCTCTTAACAATTAAGGAAAAAAAATATCTTTTAAGTGGTTCTAATCCAGTTCTCAATAACTGGTGGATCATTATAACCACTAATAGTGGGTGTAAGATTACTTATAAATGATTATATAATGTTGTTTCCTCCCTTTCTAGTTTGGAAGTTCAATATGATCTATACCTTGAGAAATTTTTTTGGTCATATCAACAAATTTTTTCATTCCAACTCCCATATCATTTGGTTTCTCATAATTATTATCATTGAATTGTCCATTTCATTCATTATTAACACATTTACTTCTAGTACTATCAATTTAATAAAACTGAAAAGCATCATGTAATAAACAATAATAATGATGGGGAACCACATAATCATGAAAAATCACTAGTAGTATATATAATAATGAAACATCATTCTTTAATTGATGACACATTAGGTTTATCATAGTTTATTCATATTCATCTTCTATTTAAATCATTCATGATGATTCATAATGAGTTTGTGAATTTCTAAAGCATAACCCCCAGGCTCCTAAAACTAGTTTTGTGGAAGGTCATGTTGTCATGCATCAGTTCCTGATCAAGCCTAGTTCAATAATGTTTTTTAGGATTGTTTCCCCTAGGATCATCTGTTCTAGAGCCACATCCACTTGTAGTATCCATAAAAAGATGTATTTCTTGGAAACCACTCACTCTATCCTTTACCAAAATTACATGACATTGTTTGATAATTTGAATCATCCTTATACTTATCCTTAAACATGTCATTTGGGATCTCATTAATGTTTTCTCGTCCTAGTTTCAAAATGATAACAAAATCTTTTCTCTAATACCAACTATAGTGATGCAGTCTTCTCATAGATTTCTATTACATATTTTTAGATGAATATTCAATACATTACACAAACACATACATGGGGAACAAAATAGTTTTGTTCATTTAGAAACTTGGAACATAATCTTCTAATTTGGTGAAATATCTTAAACTTATCCTACAATTATCTTCTCACATGTACTCCTATTAGGCATAACCTACATAAAATATTCATTATAACTTGGGTAGGGAAACATAAGAAAGGGTGAGCTAAGATTCTCAATAACGGTTAACATAAGATATATCAACCTATGATCATGTGAAAGAATAAGATAAAAATAAGGGTATGTGATCACGAAATTAACTTATAATGTTCATACACAACCTTTCATGGATTATAAACATGAGTCATGGAATGAAAATTTATCATTTCAGAACATATGGGTCATAAGGGTGAGAAATCATCATAAATAAATCATGAATCATAGAATAATTTCATGAAAGTTTGGAAATAACATAAATATAGAGAACCATATAATTTTTTAATATTAGCTACCAAGACAATAGACATTGCGGATCAGGATTCACCTATTTTTCAGAGTGGATTAGGACACACCTGTTTCCCATTTTGGATTAGGACACACCTATTTCCCATTATATATTAAGACACAACTATTTACCATAGTGGATATATACCATTGACTTGTTTTCCATTTTCATCTCATGAGATATAAATATTTATACAATGCATTATAGGAATATATAGGTCTCACCAATCACATAATGAAAATCATACATATGTGTGCCACAAGTTCATAATACATTAATCATATCATAACCTATAAAAAGAAATGGGTTTCATAAAAATTTCATTATATCATAACCTATGAAAAAAAATAGGTTTCGTAATCATCATATAATAACCCATGTAAAAGTAAGTGGTTTCATAAAAATTTTATCATGGAATAACTCGTGTAATGGAAACAGGTTTCATAAGCAATTGTCATCATAAACATAAGCCATGCAGATAAAGAATAATATTGGTATTCTTTTATCATATCTCCATTATGACATATGTAACACAAATGGATGAAATATTAGATGTAAAATGATATTTAGAGGATAATTTAAATCATGTCTTGATGAAAATATCATTTCAATTTTGAAAAAAGCTTTTTAAAACATAAAACATTTTAAAAACATTTTTCTTCGAAGATAACCTCTGAAACATAAAATAAAGTTTTCAAAATCATTAAAAACAAATTATAGTGTAAAACTTCATTAAAATACATTTCCTTTAAAATGATATTAAAATATCATTTAATTTTTTTTAAACATCTTTAGAACACATGGGTTTGGAAAAAAAGATTTACCACTAAAAAGAGAAATAAAGTCGGATTTTATTAAAAACATTTTATCAATTTATTTAACTGATAAATAGTGGTAAATTGTTAACATTACTTGAATATATCACGAATAAAAATATTAGAATAAAACCAATTCTAATTCATAAGAGGTATATCGTGATATTTCCACATTGGAAAATTAATTATAAATAATTCAGATAAATGATGAGATTGTAACAAAGAATAATTACCACTTTGGTAACATTGAAACATAATCCCTATGAAGAAATAACATACACTAAATATTAAAATATTATTTGGATGAATAAATTCATGATATTACATGCAAAAGGTGTTTTATATACATCTTAAGAAATAATATAGGTGTATAACCTGACATACATCTCAAAGAAGGAAAAATTGAGACAAAAATATCTTACCGATTTATTAATTTTGGAACTATAAACCCCATGAAATATATATAATAAAATGGATATTTAAATAAAAAAAGATTTATTTATATTCATCATAACATAAATTCATGGGAATTATATACACCACATAAATGAAATAGGTAGTGAATATGGCATGTGACTCAGAGAAGTAAAAAGTGACATGAAAGTCCCTTACCACTTGCATAACATTTGAATCATAATCCCCATGAAAGAATAAAATAAATGGAAAAATTAATTATCATAAAATGAGTTATATTAATGATATATCATGTCATAGGTAATTATGTACATCACACAAATGAAACGAGGGGTGAATATTGAATAAGTCTCTCAGAAATAAAAGTGAGACTAGAAATCCCCTTACCTACAGTATTGACTTCCATCGTACTCATAAAAACATACTATATAATAAATATAAGTTAATTATAAATATATAAAATAACCATATTAATATATATCACAATATATATGAATTTATTATTACTATATATTTTCAATTTATTAACAATTCCATGTTAAAGTTATGTTTTAGGTAATAACTACATTGTTTTCCGTATATCTTTTGACTTGTTATTTTTATTCCTATTACATAGATCATAATTTCATCATAAATAGAATTTAAGACATGATATAAATATCATATATACTCATTATATATTTATTTATATTAATCCATATAATTTAGTGATAGGAAATAAAATGAACCATTCATGGAGACGGTAGGTCGTACGTATGCATGAATGTAGTTTTGATTTTGTTATCGGTTTGAATGAAATAAAATTAAATGATATATCATCATTTTATAATAATTTTATATCATACATCTCACATATTTTTATTAACCCCATCTTTAATACATTCTTTTTAAAGCATGAATGAATCACATTGCTTCGTGAGGCGGTAGTCTAGTCTACACATGAACGACGTTATCGTATTCCCACAAATTGGAATGTTTGAAGGTATGAATGGTATAAAAATTAAAGAAGCATAATAATATAATTAATATAATAAATATCATATATAAATATTATTTACACCATTATTACCAACCTTGAGGGGTGTGCATGGGAAAACAAACTACATCTGTTCGCAATGGTGGTCTGCAATACACATGAACGAAGATTTTATAACCCATTTGATTGAATTGTGTGTGGTTTTAGGTCATAAACTTAACATAAAAACATATAACTATACATAATATACTAATTTTATTATATAATCATTATATAAAAATAATTTAAGGGGTGTTTTGAATAAATAAAACAAAAACATTCATTGTTGACCATTACCTCTTCTTTGGGTATCCTCCTCGGGTTTTCACTAAAAGGCTTCCTTGGTCTCCTTTATGTACAAAATAAGGCTTCTAGTATGAGGGGATCAAATTTGGTAAGTTCTTTGGGCAGTGATTTCATGAAGCAAATGGGGTTTAAGGTGTGAGTAATAGAGGATAGGGAGTTTCCTTTTATTAGTAGGGTGAGTGGAAAACTTGTAAATTATTAAAAGAGAGAATTCCACCCAAATTATGAAAATGTAAAAAGGTTAAAAAATGGACCATTCTCAAACCTAATATTTTTAAAGTTCAAAATATTACCATAAATTATTTTTAGGAAATTTTATAGGTTAATTTTACTCTTATCTTCTTCATTTAACCCCCTGGTATGCCCAATTTTACCTTAACCATTGTAATTAATTTTTACTACATTCGATATTAATTTATGGAAAAAATTATGTTTACCTCATTAGAAATTATAAATTATTCTGATTAAAAATATTGAATCTATTTTTCCAAATTCTAATCATATAATTGGAAAAAGGTAAAAGTAATCCTCAAGACGTGATTATAAAGTGGGTTTTTTAAAGAGAAAATGATCAAAAGGTTACAATGTTTTTATATTGAATTTAATTTTTAAATTTATTAAAATTAGATAAATTAGAATATTATTTGTATAATTTAAATAATTAAACATTTAATAAAATTAAAATTTAATTTAACATTATAAAAAATTTAAATGAAAGGCATCTTTCAATTAAAACACGCTATTTTTACCGATTAATTAAAAATGAAACTTTTTAGAAAAATACCAAAACTTCACCCTAATATAATTATGAAGTTATTAAGTCTAAAATAAATTATATTTTATCAAATTGATTTTATAAAATTTTCAAAAAAAATTAATATTGTTCACATAAGAAATAAAAAACATTTCTTTGAGAAAATAGTAATTTAAAATAGATAAATTCGTTACTAAAAATTATGTATTTTATTATAAATATATTCCATTTATGTAAATACATTATTAATAATATTTTAAAGGTAGTTTTTTCTATTTATTTTTCTAATTCTAATGGATATTTTATAAAGGTCATGCTTTAATAATATAAATATTATAGTATGGTTTTTTTAAACTCGGTGACATGTGTCATGCATGAAAACTGAATGTTCTATGTAATTTAAGATAACCCAGTGTTTCATGTTATTAAAGATTGAATTGTTGTTTCATATAAAATAAGACTTAATTCTGGTGGTGTGTAACTCAATCTATAAAATCATTTATAAAAACTAAGGGTGTTACCTTTGTGGTAATTCATGTTATTTCCATATTTCAAGAGAATACATGATGAATGTATTCACAAGTTTGGTATGTGATAATTAATAACTACATCATGTTTTCTAGAGGATTATTGATAAGTTGGTTTTTTAAATTTAGTGACCTTATTTAAAAAAAAATTAATTCAATATTTTGGAAGTGTCATTAGGCTGATCATTTGTGAAATGGTTTAATTTGAACTTTGGATAAGGCTTTATAGATTAATATATTATTTTAACATAAGAATATTTATGCATTAATTATGGTAAACATTTTTATGTGATAATAACCAAAGATATACTAAATTAATTATCATTCAATTTATGGACATTATGATATGTTAGTGCTTCAGGCATAAAAATACACCATCATTTCTTTGAGTAAGAGATAAAGTGGAAATTGATGAAGGCACTAACCAAGGCTGAGATTGTGTATATGAAATAAAATGAAATAATTTAAGTATATCTTATTGTAAAAAAAAATCAACTTTATAAAAAGGATCATACAATAAAATTTTGTCATTTTATCATCATTTTTATGTTATTAATGCCCTTTTTCACACCTCTTCAATTTATGGTTTTGTGGTTGTTAACATTCACTGGATCACCCACTTTCTTGTGATCAGCGATCACTATCACTCTCTAAAATTATTTATGATTTTATTCCATGTACAAATATTAACTTCCCACTTATGTTCTCCTGTGTGGAAAAATAGTTATGAGTTACTATAGGTAAAATTTATATTTTTAAATTTCACTTTTTAATTAAATTTTAATAATCATTTGGACAATATGGGTTTCTATAAAGAATTTTTCCAATGTTAAATCATTAATGACTGAGATGAACTTTGAGAGAGAAATTCATTTTAACGGGGTAGAATGTAACTACCTAAGATTTGGTAAAATATCTATTTCAAAATAGTTTAATAATATTTATATTTTTTGTTATATCAAATACAATGTTTATATTATGTTACACGCAACATTGAGTTAATATTTCATTACACACAACAGCAAGTCTAACTTATGTTACATGAAACACTGAGTTTAAATGAAACATAACATACTATTGAAGTATTGTTATTTAATTTAATAGTTATCACCTAGCCATTGGAATGGATGGTATGGATAGGATAAACTAAATTATGAAAATATTTTTTACACATGTATATATATGGAATGGTTTGGTAAATAATTTATTATAAATGAAAATAATACCATTTAAATATATAGAAAATCTCTTTCTCAAAAACTATTTTTATTTGAAAAAAGTATGTTTTACATAAATAAATTTACAAAATCAATTATTTTGAATGATTTTATTGAAATTTATACATTATATATTCAATATAATGTTCATATTTTGTATTTTCTAGATAAGATATGAGAATATATCTAATTTTATGCTTAAACCTTTATTTTTCTAAAAAGAAGTTTTTTTGCCTTTAGAGAACTTATATTAAAATTAATTTTTACCAATTTAATAAATTTTATTTTATGAAATAAACTTATTTTTTGAAATCATAATGTAAAAATTATCTTAGAGTTAATTTATTTTTATTTTAAGAAAAGATTTATATTTGGATGAATACTGAAAAATACTGAATTTTAATGGAAAAGTAAATTTTAATTTAAATTATTTATAAAATTATATTATATTTTGAATTGTTTTTAAATTAAAATTAAATAAATTTCATATATATTAATCTAATTTTTTTCATTCGAATCATTTCTAAATTAATATTTGATATAAAAACTTTGTACATTTCTGAACATTTTTTCTTTAAAATCTCTTATTCTCATCACATCTTTGGGATTAATTTTAAATTAATATTTTTTACTAATATGAAGAGGATTTGAATAAATGGAATCCATATTTGGAATCATAATAATTTATATTATCTAATAAGTTCAACTTAGTTTTTGACCAAATGAGTTTTGAATGTAGTAAAAATTAATTATTATGGTTAAAGTGAAAAGGAGATTAATGGGGGTAAACTAAAAACATATGGGGAAAATAGGCTATAAAATCATCTAAAATCTATTTTTGTGAAATATTTAAATCATTACACATATAAGGTTCTATAATGGACCATTTGGGATGTAATATCCCATCTTTTGTCAGAAACATTTCTCTCTGAGTTTTTCGTTTAAGCCTTGGTGGCCATGTCTTGTTTGGAGATAGAGATTTTTTATTGGGAATGTGACCTAAAGTTCAAGGATGTATTATTGTTTGAATTAAATGAGTATGGATATAAATGGTACTAAGTTTTAAATTTTTTTCTTTTTAATTTGAGTATCTTTAATGGAGGTTCGAAGAGTTAAAGGGAAAATGGGTTGGAAACTCAACTACAGAACATTTACATGTCGTGTAATGGTATTACATTTCATTTAATTATTTGTGGGTTTAACTAAATAAATATGAGGTTATGGTTTTTTTGGTGAATACCATTTAAAACATTTTCATGATGTTTAAATATATTAAAAGACGTGTAAATTCTTGGCCTACTTTTTAAACATGTTGTGTGGTTAATTTTCTTTAGAAAAATGTTATAGATCTTCTTCTATTGACCTAGGGTGACCCTTCAAGAAATTTTGGAGTTCTAACCCCCTTTCTAGATATTATGTTCATGTGATCAATATTTGTTAAGTACTTTTTGTCCCATTTCTTTCTTATTCCCTTTGGTTCTACAATAGTCAAGTTGAAATCCTTTACCCAATTGCATTGTTGGATTTGATCTTGATCAAGATGTGATCTTGGAACCCATTTGAAATCATATGAACCCTCTTCCTTCTAGGTTTTCTCCATAGGAAGATTTATTGGATCATTAGTATAATGTAGGTGTCTAAACTTTAAAAAATTTGGTTTGATAATTCTGAGTTTTTTCAATATCATGATTGCACCCTCATTATGTGCACCCAAATTCATTAAATAACTGAATGAGATTATCCCATGAATTCATTTAGATTCAAAGGGATTTATAATTGGCTAATAGATTAAAGAATTTTTATCATGACATGATACCTAGGGTGAATTCTTATTATATAATCCCTATGTTTTGGAAAATATCTTATTGTTATAATTGTTGATCAATTTTTAATTGAATTGCATGTGGTATTTGAAAGAATAATAGTAATTATCATTATTAACCATTGAGATATATGATGCGATATTGTGATATCCATGTTTTGTGATAGGGATTGTGTTCTATTATAATATTATTATATAATAGGCTAGTCCTAGGCACTTTCACATGAATATGTTGTAATGATTATAGTGAGTTGGCTCGGCCTAGTCCCAATGTTGTAATGCTTATAGGGATTTGACCCGAAAATGTTGTAATGCTTATAGGGATTTGACATGGAAATGATGTAATGCTTATAGGTCTTTGACTTGGAGATGTTGTGATTATTATAAGGTTTTTTCCTGGATTTTATAGGGATGGAATGGTCGAAATACATACTCTGAGCTATTTTGGCATGACACCGAAATAGGTTGTTTACCTTGTTTGTTCGTATATGGTTGGCATGGTTATAATACATGATCAGAGTTATTCTGGAATAGAGATGAAGTAGTTTGTTCAGCTTGGTTATTTGGAAATGGATGGTATGGTCATAATATATGCTTGAAGTTATTCCAACAAGGCGATGAAGCAGGTTGTTGTGGTATTTTATTAATTATTGAATTGATTTAATACACTTTTTTATCTCTTTATTGCATACACTTTTTATCACGATGGTTTTATTTAGACATGTTGGTGTCGACCTACTGATTTATACTCACACTCTATTTAGGCCTCTATTAGGAACCCGAGAAGATTTCTTGGATGCAGGTTTAGGCATGGACAAGGGAACTTGTAGTTGATTGCTTGTTTTCTGTTGGGCTGGAGTTTGGAGACGGGACTGGCATGGGGCACGGGACCTTGAGTCTTTTCTTTAAGTCTTATAGTATTTTTATTTTATTATTTTATCATAGAATTTAGTTACATTCTATCATGTCATTACATTATTTCTTTATTATTATTGTATTATTTAGTTGGCTATTATTGTTGTCTCCCGCTATTGCCTTTATTTTTATTATTATTTACATTCTATTATGATTCATTATACTACTATGACACTTCATACCTAGGGGGTATAGTCTCACAACTATACTATTAACACCACCACTATTAGTTTGAATCCTCTGGTATATGGGGTGGCATGCCTGAGGTGTTGTAAAAAACCGTTTCCGACCACATGAGAGAATGCTAGATTGGGGGAAGTTACAAAGTGGTATCATCAAAGGAATGTGTTCCTCTTTTATTCTTATTGATTATTTGGGAAAGGTAGAAAGGAGGATAAGATTTGTCAGGACTTGGTAATGATCTTGTGAATGGGAGTACCTAACCCATGTACAAGAGAAAATATGAGTACCTAGGGATGGGATTGTTGTTGGTGTTCTGTGCTTATTACAGTTGATGTTATTTCACCTTGGAAGATTCTCATGTTGTGTGTAGTTATTTTTGTTATGATGTTATTAACACCTCAGATTATACTCATGGCCCAGTATGGTGCGAGGTAAGAAAATAGGCATCATAATAGGCATATAGGGATATATTGGCATGCATTATTCATGATAGGTACATCTCTAGTTTTTAATGTAATATATACCTTCTTGTTAAACCATGATAAGAGATATCTGTTTCACTGGATAAATAAAATTAGTTGCCGTGCCATGATAAAGTAATTATAATCCATGTCAAGAGACACCATAAGTTAGTTATTATCTATTATAGTAACCTATTATGTTGATCTTGTTTCTGGACAGTTCTTTATAGTGTGTCTTTATCTTGTAGAGAAAATTCATCCTTGTCATCTTTGAATTGAGCATCAGGAGAGTGGAAATCAGTACTCTCCTAACATGGAAGAACTGGAACTTCATATAGTTCATGAGGATCAAATGGAATTTTAGCTTCATAGAATCTTCATAAAGCTCATGTTATCCATGGAATGTGAGACTATTTATATTTTCCTTAAATTTTTAAGATAACAAGATAGTTTCATCTTCATCATCCAACTATGTTTACTAGGGTAGAGGGACCCCAAGCAGCCAATTTCTGGATTTATTCATTCTGGAAAATCTTCAAAAATCTTGAGACACCTACAGATAGGAGGGTAATTCTTACCATGTATGTTCTTCATGGACCCACCAAGAATTAGTGGTATATTCTGGGAGAATCTTGGAAGTATAATGATCTATCTTGGAAGAACATTGAGTCAAATTTCCTAATCCATTTCTATCCCAAAACCTTGAGGAATGAAAAAATATTTTGAGTTTATGCATCTGATATTGGAGGGTTTTTCAATACTGGACTATGTTGGACGTTTTACTGACCAACAATGCATTGATTCATATTCGGAAGTTGATGAGATCTCCAGGGTAAGATGTTTTTAAGATGATCTTCATTATGATATTAGGTTGTGGGTCCCAAGTTATCATAATGAAAGATATAGAATCTAAATGATTCATAAATATGAGTATATCTCATTGGGGGTCCCAATTTATCTTCTATAAAAATGTTGATGGATATTGTCATTTATGTGGGGATTATCGGAGATTGAACAAAATGGCGGTTAAGAACCGTTATCCTTTTCCATGAATTGATGGTATCTTCAATCAGGTGAGATGTTCTAAGATCTTCTCTGAGATTAACTTAAGACTAAGATATCATCAATTAAGGGAGATAAAATCAAGCATACCTCGAACTACTTTTAGGAGAAGGTATGGCTCGTATAAATTCATAGTGATGTCGTGTGGGATGACTAATGCACCAATGGTATTCATGGACTTAATGAATAAGATTTTTAATACTTTTCTATATCTCTTTGTGGTAGTTTAGTGGATGATATCTTTTTGTACTTCAAGTCAGAATACGATCATGCCACACATATTGAAAATGTCTTGAGTAATTGAAAGAGCGTCATATTTACGCCAATCTTACTAAATGAAGTTTCTAGATAAATAAAGTGAACTTGTTGGGACATTTCATCTCTAAGAAATGAGTGTCAGTGGACCCAGAGAAAGTCACAGCCATGATATCTTAAGATCAACACAAGAACGTCAAATAAATTTATAGTTTTCTTGGTTTAACAGGTTATTATTGGCATTTTATCCAAGATTTCTCCAATTTGGAAGCACCAATTTTAAGGCTTCAGAAGAAATTGTTGAATTTTGTTTGGTCTGATCCTTTGAAAATAACTTTTCAAGACATAAAATGTAGTTTGACCATATCACCAATCCTCACTTTACTAGTTTCAGGTAAATCATATGTCTTGTATTATGATGCATCAAGAGTTAGACTTGGAGCATTTCTAATACAAGAGGGTTGTGTGGTTGCTTATGGATCCAGGTATCAATGACCACATGAGAGGAATTAACCTACTCATGGTCTGGTGTTAACAGTAGTGGTATATGCCCTGAGATGTTGGAGACACTATCTCATTGTAACATCCCAGGTAAATAAAGAATATGATATTTTCATATTTATTAATATCTATGAATTAAATATTAATTTACTTTAAATGTTATTCTAGGTTCGATGGAATAAACGATATGAAACAACGAGTTTCTTTGAAATCTTACATTGCATATAACGTTGAGTTATACCGAAAAATAATATATTATTAATATTATTTTAAATGGTAGTTAATTCATAGTCGTTGTATTGGAAAGAATGAACAAAACTAACTTAAATATAATTATACATGTCTGTTAAATGTTTTTACATTTAACCAATAAAATATAAATGAATCAAATGTGAATGAATCAAATTTTAAGCATAAACACTCTAATATTCTTTAAATGGTCAATTTACCGCCTTTTGATGGAGAACCCTTTTTAAATATACTTTTTGTCACTTTTATATGTTCATTCTGAAAGAATAATATTCTTAATTATAATTGAGACATCAAAATTTACTTTGGATGAAATTTTGGTTTTTTTATAAAGTTCATTTTTTAATGAATAGCACAAAATACTACATTTTAATTCAAAAATATCTTTTAATCTAATTTATTTATATGGTGAGATTATCTTTTTAATTGGTTTTAATGTTTAATTAGATTATATTTTTAAAATATAATCCAATTTTGGTCATTATAAGTAATTTCACTTTGAAATTGGATATAAACAAAGGTCAATCTTTTGATAGGTATTATTTCTTAAAAATACGCTTTTTGTTTTGACAACGGGAATTAATTTTAAATTAATTTTTGCCACTTATGTGTTTCGAATTTAGATAAAATTATTCCATATTTGGAATCAGGAGGTCCAAATTGTGTAAATAGGTAACTTTTATTATTAGACATTATGAATACTTACTTCAGTAAATATTTTATTTACGATGGTTAAAGGGTAAATCTGGTAAATAAGGGTGAAAAATAATATTATAATAATATTAAATTACCCTTACACTTATCCTAACCCTGTTGGATGAGATATTTCCGACCAAGGGAATCCTTGGGTCTATTTTGGGACCCCATGAAGCCACATGGGAGTGATAATGCACTTTATATTAATTAAGTTAAAGTAAGGACAAAAATAACATAAACATATATCTTTTTAAAAAAAGTTGTATATGGGGTTATGTAAGTGATATCTTCGACAATGAATATTAATTTGAAAGAATAAACTATTTCCTAAGTCTTGGTAATTTATTTATAATTTTTATACATTAAAAAACAAATGTAATTATGATACAATGGTGATGCATTAATTTCTTCATTAATAAAGGATTCAAATAAATGATATTAAAAATATTAAAATAAATTTATTTTGAACCTTTGTATGCAATCCAAAAATTTTATAGTTGATAGCGCCAAAAATAAGAAGGGAGAAGGATAATAGGAAATCCTCTGAAGCTGCCTCGCGAAGACCTTTCGCAGAGCGCCATGGCCTCACGCCCGCCACGAAGCAAGGAGGCGAGATGCTCTGCGAGCCGATTTGACATTCGTGAGCCCACCGCAAAGCAAGGAGGCGGGATGATCTGCAAGATTATTTGATGTTCGCTAACCCACCACGAGGCAAGGAGGCAGGATGCTCCGTGATCCAATTTGATGTTTGTGAGCCCGCCACGCGGCAAGGAGGCGGGATGGTCCGCGAGCCGATTTGACGTTCGCAAGCCCACCGCAAAGGGAGGAGGCGGGATGCTCTGCGAGCCCCTTTGATGCTTATGAGCCCCCCGTGGAGTAGAATCTAGCTTCGTATCAAGCGATCACTGCTTTGCGGTACCTCTGGCCTATAAATACCTGCCTCCCCCCAGGCCCAAAGGACAGATCATCCGACCCTTCACCTTCTCAGCTCTCAAATCGCGAATCACTTTCTTATCTATGAACCATGAGCTTCTCAAGGTAAATTTTCTCTACGAAGTGCCTTCCCTTTTCTTTTTTTTCACCCCCTTTTTCGAGAGATATGCCTTTCACGAAGCCCACGGGACTTTGCGAAGGAAGGAGATCCTCACGGGGACTCGGGTCATCGCATAGTGTTTATGCTTCATGAAGCACCCCCCATGCACACGTGACTGAAATGTTAAGGTAGAGTCACTATGCCTCGTGAATCACATTGCTTCATAGGACCTTTCTTCACGAGGCACTCATGCTTCGTAGGGTTGTGCTTCGGGAATTCCCTTCCACTTTTCCAGGCACCTCTTGTATGTACCTATGCCCTGTGCTTAGGCTAGGCCACTTCACTTCACGAATCCCACACCTTCATAAAGCCCTTTCATTTCATGGAGCACCAGATCTCTACGAGGCATCTACTCATAAACCTCTTTGCTCTGAGACTCCCTCTCCTGTGAAACCTCCTATGTTCGCACGAAGTAACTTCAAAATCCCTTGGGCGAAGTTTTACATTGTGTTGCCTCACCTCATGCTTCTTTGCATAGGCACGCTAACGACTATTTCTTCTTTTCATATCCATGCTAACGTGGACCCCCCCCCCCAATGGTTTTCTTAATGATACCCCATAGCCATGACGCTGCATGTCCCTTCTCGTCACCAAGGTGCAGAGGGTACCAGTTATGTAAGTACTAGGGTGTTGAGTGAGCCCTCCATTTTTTGAGCTGCAAGAAATTAAACTATCAAGAATCATCATCCTCGGCACATGAAATTAAACTGTGACTTCCCCCCATGCATCCTATGAGGGGAAAGGGAACCCATATTGGTGTAATCCCCTAACCTTTTTGCAGGATGTAGCAACCTTACCCTTCCTTTCATTGGTGCCAAATCCCTCTCCCACCGAGCTTTTTCACCACTGGACCTCCTTCCTGGAGTAATTCACATCCTATTTGGGATTCTAACCACACATAAGCCCTTGTTTCCTCTTTGGGACACTAACTACCTGTAAGCCCCACTCCATTTCCCATGGGTGCACCTTCCACGACGTGATCGTCAGGTCTTTGATGTCTCTTGTTTCTCACACAGAGCATGACCCACGTGGGATTAGAGCAAACACCAACCATGACATCCTACTTGGGAATCCTAGAGTGTAAGCCCCAAACCACCTAAACTATGAGGTCTCTGATCCTTGCTAAGTAAAGGTACAGAGGAAGCCTCCACGAGGTTCAGGACCACCACCCATTGGTCGCTCCGACCCACTTCACGTTAGTTCACCAATACCTTGGGAAACCTAGAGTGTAAGCCTCACACACCCTTCTGAACTATGTGGTCTTTGATCCTTGCCAAGTTAGGGTACGTAGGAAGCCTCCACAAGGTTCAAGGCCACCATCTATTTGGGACCCAGGTCCCCATTCATGTCAGTTCGACCCCATCAATAGTAAGCTGTTGTGACCCTATTCATCAGTAATCCGTTGACATTCATATCAAGCAGTAATCCATTGTGATCCCATCACCGGTAAGCTGTTGTGACCCAATTCAGTGGTAATCCATTGACATTGTTATCCAACGGTAATCCATTGCGACCCCATCCAGTGGTAAGCCATTAAAAACCCCAATCAGTGGTAATCCATCTTCAGATGAACTACATGGACTTTGATTCCCTGCCATGAGGATAGGTAGAAAGCCTCTTCGAGGATCTATCCTAAAGCCATCGTCATCCTCATGATGGTTCAATCCCATTCATCATCCACTTCATTCAACTGCTCCATCATCCATCCTGATTCTTATCTAGGCTTCCATATCCCTATGAAATCATGCCATCTCATTCCCCATTCCCCTCAAGAGTAACCGGGAAGTCAACCACGCGTTGGCCCCAACATCAGTGTTCCCTCTAGGGGTTGAACCCATCTGATCCACTCAAATCAGTGTTCTGATCAGTCCAATCAATCTCTGTTGGTTTTTAAACTTGCATCCTACCCCGTGTTAAACATAGGAAGCTAAGGAAAACCTTAGAAACATGCCTATGGAATATAATTCCTCACATTCGACGCGGAATTCCCCAGGCTTCTGCGCCCTCTAAAAGCCCTATAATAAAGGGAAGAAACCCAGATGTTCTAGTGTCCTAGCGTCTAGACATGCCAGTGATGTCCAACGTGACTACTCCCCTGGTCGAAGGTTGTTGCCCTGACCAGACCCCTTGGCATGTCCTGATAGAAGCAGTGTAATTAACTGGTGTTCATGAAGATATGGCACCAGTAATAGTTTCACGAACAACGTCTTAAATCTATAAGGGAGACCCGGACTAGGTGACGAGTTTCGAGGAGGAATCCAAGGAATAAAGAAATGAAATCCCATCATCCCATTTCGATCAGGGAGAAAACAAACCTGAACAAGGAGCAGATTCCGCCTGCCTTTGGAAAACGGGAATGTGGGGCAACAGACAGCGTCGTCGTACTACCAAATGAGACTGAATCGTGCACCCCAGCGAAAGTTTCGAAAACAAAAATGGTGAACTCGGTGTGAATATGGTCTCCTCAATATGGATATTTGTAGTTCTCGTTACATCAATGTATTAGCGTGTCACCGGATCCAGTTATCTGTTGCCGGGTCCCACCGGGCAAATAGTGGGCCTAGTGTGAAACTCACCAGAAGTTGGGGTAGTACAATGTTGGATATCCCTTTATGCGACGTTGTCAGCGTGGATACCTCTTACCGGTCATGGAAGACAGAATGGTGTTGGGTCATTGGTCGTTGATTCCTTTTTCTTTCAGCACTGATGAGTTAATCTCCCTGATCCTTAGGAATCAAGTTGTTGCACCCAGAATGCGACCACCGCCTGCACACCAACGAAGGGGAAGGGGTTGTGCCAATGTGGCAATCCCACGCATTTCCATCTCTTCCACGATGGCCTCTACACCCACAACCATGGGGTGCCCACGACCCCTCTCTCCATATGAGGTCATCCAACAAAGGGTGATCAATTACCTCATATGCTGGTACGAGGAGGACGGCATAATCTTGACTCGGGATATGGCCCGCCTGGATCTGGAGGTGTCTGCGCCTTGTCATCAACGCCACCCCCGAGGGCCATGCAGCGAGCCACTGCTCCCCACGCCGACATATAACCATTTTGGGAGCCTGTCCCTGGAATGCTTTGACGACTCCCTGCCTTACGCTGATGAGGTAGGTGACATTCGGCCGAGCCCGGTCAGAGTCCCATTCCAGGGGCTTCTAGTGAGGGATCCCACCCTGTCACGTCAGTGTTTCCACCCGGTCTTGCTGGATGAAGAGAAGGTAGGCAACGTACCTGCACCACTAGCTCCGGTTTCTGTAACCCGACACCAGCGTTGGACGCAAGCTGAAGAGGACTCCCTCCAAGGATAATCAACGATGAAGACTACAGTGGACCGATCCACCACTGACGCATATCTTTAGTTACCTATATACACTTAGCAGGGGAACTTATATGCCTGACCAGGATTGAGGCCCCAACCGCCCCAAGGGCAGGCTAGGTCGACTCTCTTGGTCTCCGGCACAAGCAGTGGCTGCCGCGAGCTGACCCACAGCGATGCCACCCAGTATGGAGGTCCTCCTCGTACCAGTACCATGGAGAATTCAGGCCTTCCCCAATTCAAGTCTCGGCATGGAGGTCCTCCCCATGGCACCCTCAATCCAAATTAGGGTCTTCCCCATGGCGGTGACACTCGGTACGGAAGTCTCTCCGGAGCCCATTACACTGGGTATGGAGTCATTATTCCTGCCCCCAACTGCCGGTGTAGGGACATTGCACATACAGTCTCTATTCAACGTGGGGATCCTCCCTGTATCCTCTTAGAAGCTGGTGAAGGTCCTCGTCACCTCGGTAACCAGAGGGGTGAAGGGAAGCCTTGCCTCACTAGCACCCAACACAGAGGTTCTACCTGTGTTTAGCTAGACCGGAACAAGGAGCCTTGTCATACTGAGGTCACCAGGGGAAACAAGCATGCAGGTCCATCCCATGCTCCTGCTAGTTCTAGCAGAGGTCTTGCTCGCTCAAGTGCTACCCATGGAGGTCCTCCCCATGTCCCCTTTCATATTTTTCCCAGTGCTCCTCGCACCCCAGCTTACTCAGGTGGAACCCCTCTCCGCCTTAGTACCAGTGCCGTCAAATGAACTCGTGTCAGAAACTAGCCATGTCCTAAGGAGCCACCCAGGGCAAAGAAGGTGGGTCCTCACCACCATAAGAAGAATTTTGGGAAGGTCTGGACATAGATTAAACCAGTCCACTTTTCAGAATCTAAAGCAAAATATGACTCATCACGGGAACCCTCCTCTCGCTCATTCGAGTCAAGGGTTGGGGCAGGAATGAGGCACATCATCCTAGTACTCCTGGAATGCATGGTGCATAAAATTCTCTCCTCCCTCTGCTGGTATATCTAGGAGGATGAAAATCTAGCAACCCCATAGGTCATGGTCATGCAATCACCAATATCGTCATGATAAGCACTCTCTACCCAGCCAAGAGATCGCAGAGAGCTATTTTGGGGAACAATGGCGGGAAAGCAGCATCGCAGCCTATCGCAAGTAGGCCTAGCCCCTGAGCTAGGAACTACGATCATCAACCCATCTTATCGCGATGTAGCAGTCAGGTTGCTACACTCTTTGGAGGACAGCCTGAGATTCGATGGGAAGTCATCCCGCTCTCCGTACTCTCCACCGTCCAGCCTTCCATCCCAACAGTCTGACTCAGTACCACTTCCAATTCATCATCGTCTCCCGATTGAAGAATGGGAAAATCAAGGGCCAGACCCTGAATCCGACACGAAGAGCTTATGGAAAATCCTCACAGCAGACCACTTCCCGGAGATGTTCTGGCCCGTGGCAGCGTCGAATTTTCGTGTGCCGGAATCCCTCACCCCAGAGAAGGTTGAATGTTTCCGCCAAACCCTCTGGGTGATGCATTTTTGCCTTCATCATCATCAAGTGGTTTATCCCAGGATCCAATAACATCTTGAAGACATTGGCAAGCAATGTCGTATTGTCGATCTGGCTGCGCTCCCTGTGGCCCAGTGCCTTGAGTCACCCGGTCGCCGTTAGGCCCTCCAACAACAATGTGTTCAGAGTTTCAAGGTACTCCTCAAGGTTATCAATGAGGATTCTCCCCACATTCAAATCCATGGTTGGGGGCCAGTATGCTGCCCTCTTCTTCAGTCTTATCTGGCAGTAGCCCGACTTGCTAGGTGATATCGAGGACATGCCCCCAGGAAGGGTCACAGTCAACATGGCCGACAAAGTGGACAAGGAGGAAGAGTAGGAGATTCTTGATGGGTACTTACCCCCCAAGGTAATTCCACCACTATTGGACCCATTGGGGATGGTAACACGCTAGCAGAGGAACCTACTAGGTCTCCCTGCACCCACCGAGGCACTAGTACTCAGCCGGAATTCCGGTAAGGGTAAAGAGCATGTTGGAGCTATCAAGAACTCCGACCCGTCTGCCTTAGTGAAAAAGATTGAGGAAGACCCTTAAAAGGCAACATTGTTCCAGCAACTTGCCGAGCAGAAGAAGTTGGTCGGTAACCTCAAGGTTGAATGCGCTACAGAGCGATGGCTGGACTACAATGATCCTAGGCCAGGGTAGTAGGGGCGGGAATAACTTCCACTCTGCGAGATACCTCTAGGAAACCCTGACCGTCCTGCCCCCGAAGACAAGGTTGAGGCCAGAATTTACGGTAATAGAGCATGGTATGTCTCACCAAAACCCTTGAATGGCACGACAATCCAAGGGACCAAACTCGGGCTCCCCGAGCCGCTCTGAGGGTCGTGCCGCTAGCCCCTCCACAAGCCACTGGGCCTGCTTACCGTGTTGAAGAACCCGCCAACGCGCTCGTGGTTAGGGATCCCCTTCCAGACCAGGACCCCCACCCAAATGATAAAATGGAGGCACTCATTGACTGCCTTGAGGTGTTGGAAACATGACTGGTGGAAATCCTGCCTAATGGAAAGCCATATCCAGCATGGGTGGATGATATGCCGGCACCTCTGGGTTTTGGGAATCCCACCTTATCCCCATTTAACGGGATGGGGGATGCGCTGCAGCACCTAGACCACTTCAACTCAAGGTTTGGGTGGATGTTAGGGACTCCAGCATAGTTGAAGGCTGCCAAGATCCGCTGTTTTGTTCAGAAATTAGAGGGGCCTGGATTCGTCTGGTACAACCAGCTTCCCATCGGATCTATAACCAGCTGGGTGGACCTTCGCATGCAATTCCTCTACCAGTTCAACTCCACCATGTAGAAAACGAGCATCGCAGACCTCTTCAAGTGCAAAAAAAGACTTGATGAGCGTGTTGAAAACTTTATCGTTCGGTGGAAAGTGCTTACATATTTCCTTGACATTACACTGAATCAGAAGAAATTACTAACAATGTATGTAGGAAATTTCAAGATGGAACTGGTTCCCTCTCTGATAACCCAGAACTACCCCGGGGGGTTTTGAGACTCTTCCAATAAGGCCCAACACCTAGAAGAAGCCCTGCAACAGGCCAGCCAGGCACGTCTGTGGCCTCCCAAATTTCCCACAAAAAGGAATTTCAAAGATGAGCCTGCCACGATGGCCCAAATAGAGGCCCCAGACAACTGGAATTATTACAGGAGGAGCCACCTCCCCAGCCTCACAGAGGCCTTCCACCACAGGCACAACCTCCACCCAAGCAGTGGCTTCCTCAGAACCGGTAGGTGCCCTCACGAAATGTGATGCCACCAACTAGGCAGGGAAACCATGCTCTGCCTCCTCGACATGCTCCTCCAGCTCCTCATCAAGGCTAGGCTCCAAGGCCCCCCTTTCCGGATAGAAGAAAATAGACCTACTCGTTCAACGATACTTAGGTCCTTGGCTATTTCCGAAGTGCCTTGGAATAAGGTATTGTGTGTTTTCCTGAGTGTAGAAGGCCAGAAGAGGTGAACCTCACCGATCTCCCCAACTACTACCTCTATCAGAAAATCTTGGGGAATACCCTCAGACAGTGCTATGTGTTCAAAGACTAGCTTCAAGATCATGTCGATAATGACATAGATAGGCTGGGCCCGACCCTAGAATAAGTGGCATACGTTGTCGTAAGTCCAAACAATAGCAGCGACAATGAGGGCGAGTGGAAGCAGGTTTCTAACTGCGATTCCCAGAACTATGACGACTGGATGGCTCGTAGAACAGTTGTTCATGCCCATGGTATTATTCTTGCATGCCTGAATCAGTCAGAGCCTTTATAAACCACAACCGCTACTTCTACATCATCATCTCAGTCGGCCTCTTCCTAGAAGAGCAAGCATCGGCGGCGCAAGGAAAAGAAAGGAGCCCCACCAATGCCATCATCATCTCGTACACTCAGTGACTTCATCCCTCCGGATATGGGGATTCCTCCCAGAATCTTCCCAGTAATAGATGACTCTTAAAATTGATAGTCAAGGGTATGCTTCGGTTAATACCATGGAGCTGGTAAATCCCTATATGAATCCTGATGACGGGAAGTGTTGGGAGAACCTCCCCCACATCCCATTCCAATACCAACATCAGTAGAAAAGTGACCATATGGGTCTTCGAGGCACATTAGTTGGAACTTCCATCTAGGCCATACACGCCACTGAGACCAGACAACAGGCCCAGTGCAGAAATCAACACATGCAGCCTCTTCATCTGGTGTCTTTAGGCCTGCCTCCACTGCTGTTTGTGTTTCTGGATCAGGCAGAGCCACTTCGACCATGCCGCGACCAGGATCACCCTTCTATAGGATGGTCTCAGTCATCCAGCCCTCATCTGGTAGCTACTCTATGAGCTTAGACTAGTGAGCCGCAAGATTTTCCAGCACAAGTCAACCGTTGGCCCAGCTGGCAGGGCCTGCCATGCCTCCTATCACAGAGTGTCCTCTGGAAAGCAGAAGCTCATGCCTTGCACGAAAGAATGATGTTCTCGAGAACCTTGCCAACATCCTAGCGAGGATTTCTATCCTCGAGGCCCTTCACATGTCATCAGATATGCGCGAAGCCCTCAATTAGGCTTTAAGAATCCCCTCCAATTTGATATGGAGGTAGCAGTTGGAGAGGCCTTACATGTAGAGGATCTTGAGAATGCTGAATGTCAGGCCATCATTTTTTTCTCTGAATAAGATGAAGTCTCTCGCATACAGGGGCACATCCTCCCACTGTATATCACTGGCCAATTTAATGGTGTGGAGGTTTTCCCCTGTCTTGTTGACACCGACTTCGGGATTAACCTTATCCCGACACAGACACTATGGAAGCTCGGGTTATCCGAAGATGACCTGACTCCCTCCGATTTAGGAATCCACAGATATAAAAGGACAGAGCAGTCCCCAGTTGGTAAGATCCATTTGAAGACCCAGTTCAGTGGCATAGTTTCCAGCACCAATTTTATGGTTGTCTCCAAAGACACCGCGTACAATGCATTGATGGGCAGACCGTGGCTCCACCTACATGCAGTGGTACCCTCATCATATCACCAATGCCTCAAGTACTCCCTTAATGGTTGAGTACGTGTACATCAAGGGGACGTGTCTCCTTTTTCTTCTTGAAAATCCCGCAACATGGACGCTGACTATTACAAAAGCATGGATAAATAGATTCAAGAAAGTGAGGTTGAGCCCGTCATGGTCGTAACTGACCCTTGGGCAGGTCTGGATAACACCTACATCTTCTTGATCCATTGATTGGAGGCCACGACCCCCGATATGGGGAAATGTTTTTTTGTATCTAGTATGAGGGGGAAGTATATTCCCAATTCTAAGTGATGGAAGAAGATCACCTCGTATTCTTACACAAATTAGGCTCAGGTGATCCTGGATCCTCCTACCCCTATAACGTATCGGGATGTCTGCCCAATGGAAATGGAAGTACGTCATACGTGCCTGTTTTTTCAGGAAGGAATTAACAGGCTCAAGCCAACCTGCCACTATTTCTTTGATATCATCAAGTGTGGACCCTTGGACCGAAGACAAGATGGGATCGGGTCGACAGCTTTTATTGCTATGGTTTCAGAAGTACCAGAATCTCCCGATTTAGTGACCGCTACTACTAGGCTAGTACCAGCCTCCCATCGGAATCTGATGACATAGAGGAAGCTCCTTCAGTTGGGGATCCCTCTTCCACAATTGAAGAAGAGGATCTGGATGATGCTTCCCCCACCTTTGAAGAGGGAATCACTACCATAGTTTATGGATTGGTACAGGTGAACCTCGGTTGTGAGGTGGACCCAAGAACCACGTTGAATAGTGCTGCCATGCCCCCCAAGGAGAAAAGGCGGTACATGGACTTCCTTAAACCACATCATGATGTGTTTGCCTAGAGTTACGACAAGATTTCAGGACTAGATCCTCAGGTAACCATCCACCGCCTCAGTCTTCTGGAAAATCACTACATGTTCAAGCAGCCTCCCATAAAGATACACCCTTCTCATGGTGCCATGGTCATGGTCGAAGTCAATAATCTCATCAAAGCCAACTTCATCAAGGAGTTCCAGTACCCCAAGTGGCTAGCCAACATTTTTCCAGTCAGGAAGAAGAATGGACAAATCATAGTTTGTATCGACTTCTACGATCGCAAATGTCACTGTCCGTAGGATGATTTTCTTCTTCCTGTGACAGAATTGTTGATCAATGCTACGACTGGGTTCTAAGCCTTTTCCTTCATGGACGGGTACTCTGGATATAATCATATTTAGATGGCCCCCGAGGATGAGGAATCTACAACCTTCAGGGCGCCACAAGGTACATTTTGTTACCAATTCATGCCCTTCGGCTTGAATAATTCAGGAACCACCTATTAGAGGGCCATGTACCACATATTTAAGACAATCCTCAAGACATTGGTGGAATGTTATGTGGATGATCTGGTGGTCAAATCCCGCCATCACCAGGACCATCTCAAGGACCTCGAGAAAGTGTCTGTCTTCCTCCGTTCCCGCTGCCTGAAGATGAACGCATCGAAATGTGCCTTCGGAGTAACCTCTGGGAAGTTCCTTGGCTTTGTTGTCAGGTACCGAGGCATTGAGATCGACCCAGAGAAGATCAAAACCATCATTCAGATGCCTTCCCCAAGCAATATTTGGGATCTTCGAGGTTTCCAAGGCCACTTAGCCTACATACGCTGATTCATTGTGAATATGGCTGGAAAGTTTAGGCCCTTTTATCAGCTCATGAATAAGGGATACGCCTACGAATGGGACGAAGAGTGCTAGACAAAGTTCAAGGAAATCATGCAGTATATACTCCAGCCTCCAGTCCTGATGCCACCCATCTCCAAAAAGCCACTGGTCCTTTACGTGATTTCCTTGGAACAATCTCTTGGCACCCTTCTCACCCAGAAGAACAATGAGGGAACATAAAATAGACCCTACTACCTTAGTCGTATGATCATCGATATGGAGACCATATACTCCCCCATTTAAAAGAGCTACCTTACGCTGATATTCATAGTACAGAAATTACAACATGACTTGAAGCACCACGAGGTACAGCTGGTGTCTCAGGTAGACCCGCTGAAGTATATCCTGAGTCATCCCATGCTGACATGCTAACTAGCACGGTGGGTGATAATCCTCCAATAGTTTGACATCAATTTCATGCCTCATATGGATATCAATGGACAAGCATTGACATATTTTCTTGCTCCCCATCCGGCTCCTACTGACCAGTCCTTGGATCTTGATTTTCTAGTTGAGGCAATCCTGTTAGTAGATTGTGCCATCCTGAGTTGGAAGATTCACTTTGATGGTGCTTCCCAAAGCCCCACCGGCCGGAGGCTCAATGATCTCAGACTCAACAGAGTAGGCCTCAGTACTGTCTTTATTACCCCGGTGCAATGCATTCTACCGTAATCATTCATGTTGTCAGAAGGCTGCACCAACAATGAGGTAGAGTACTAGGCTCTTATCACTGGCCTCGAGATGGCCCTCGAGATCGATGTGCCCCATTTTCATGTGAAATTGGATTCTGAACTAGTCATCAAGAAAATAAACAGTGACTATGTTGTCAGAAAACCAGAGCTCATACCATTGTTGGAGCGCACCCTCCAGCTAATAGCCTAGTTTCCATCTCGGTCGGAAGTTACTCATGTCCCTCGATCTCAAAATGGTCGAGCTGATGCCCTGGCCAGTCTGGGTGCATCACTTGAAGAACCCGATCAGGATGATCTGATTATCCACACAACACATTAGAGATTCATTTCTCCCATCACCTCAGATGATGATGACGACCGGAGGATAAGCCATCTTACCGTTGGAGCCTCCACGATAGGACCCCTAGGTTCCTCAGATGCAGTGATTGAAGTGACTCCTAACTGGAGAGCACCCTTTATCGAGTATCTTAAAAATGGTTACCTCCTGGATGATCGGTTCTAGTGCGAGAAAATCCGACGTCGTGCGCTATAATTTACCCTCTAGAGTGGTCCTGGTCTTGAGAAGATCCTCTATAAGCGCGGTTTCGATAGTTTTATCCTCCGTTGCATCCAAGGAGTTGAGATTTTTTAGGTCAATCAAAAGGTTCATGCCGGTTCCTGCAGCACCGACCAGACTGGGCCGAAGCTGTCCCACCATATCCAGAGACTGGGGTACATTTGGCCCTCCATGATCCATGATTGCATCGAGTTTACCAAGATATGTCATGTGTGCCAAATTCATGCTAATTTCATGCATCGGCCACCAGAACTTCTCCACTCCACCAAGTACTCTTGGTCATTTTTTGGTGTAGGGACTCGATGTCATGGGACCATATCCACCAGCGATAGCACGCCAGTGTAGGTTCATCCTGAACGCTACGGATTTCTTTTCCAAGTGGCCAGAGGTAATTCCACTCAAGGAGGTAAAGACCCGTTCTATTGTCGACCTCAGGAGCTCCAATATCATCTACTATTTTAGATTCCCTCATGTCATCTACACTGATAACGACACCTACTTCTGAGCAGATTAGTTGAATAATTTGTATGCTAAGTACAACATCCGTTCAAACCATACCTCCCGTTATCACGCACCAGAAAATGGAGAGATAGAGGAGTTCAATAAAACCCTCTCTAACATTTTGAAAAAAATGGTTGGTAAGAATAAGAAGAGTTGGCCAGACAAGCTCCCCAATGCTCTCTGGGCTTTCCGAACAACAACTCATAATTCCACCCAGGTGACTCCAAACTCCTTGGTGTGCGGAACTGAGGTTGTCGTGCCCATCGAGATCTAGCTTCCTTCATTACGCACAGCGGTCTATGACCAGAAGGTGCTATATAAGGTAGCCAAAATTCGTCTAGCTTAATTGGAAGTATATTACGAGAATAGGCTTCGTGCCCTATGCAATCTGGAAAGGCATCAGAATAAGATAGCTAGATCCTTCAACAAGAAGGTTCGCCTCCGCTCTTTCCTGCAAGGCGACTTGTTATCGGCCCTCCGGACACCAAATGATCCCTAGAAAGAAACCACCCAAGTTGGAGCCCAAATGGGAAGGACCTTACATGATTCATATGGTTTACCCCAACGGTGCATACACCCTGGTGACCATGGATGGTGAGCGTATAACTCCTCCCACCAATGCCAAGTTTCTCAAGAAATACTTTTCCTGAGCCAGATGGCCCGGAATGACCATAAACTGTTTGTTCCTAAATGACCCTAAACTGTTTGGTCTGGCATGACCCTAAACTATTAGGTCCAGCATGACCGTAAACTATTCGGTCCTGCATGACCCTAAACATTTTGGTCCAGCATGAACTTAAACTGTTCCATCCAGCATGACCCTAAAATTTTTGGTCCTATATGACTGTAAAATATAGAATTCCCCAAATGAAATTAAATTGTAGTTCATCCTACAAGATATTAAACTGAACTCTTAGAACTATGTGTGGATTGATTCCCATTCTGTGGGATATATAGGAACTCTCAATCATTTCATCTTGAGACTAGCCCCAAACTCTCTTATTTGACTATTCCCCCAAGGTACGGTTCTCTCAGAGGGTCCTTGCAGGATATAGTGTAGGATTTTTAGCCCCACTCATGTCAGGACTACGATGGTTGCACCATGTTCCCACTCCCCATTCTTCTATCCTCCCACATCCTCATCGTACGACGTTAAACTGCATGGACTTCAATAAATATGTACGGATTGATTCCCATCTTCATGGGATACGTAGGAATGCCCAAACATTTCATCTGTAAGCCCATCCAAAACACCAGAATCTTCCCTCGATTCAAGACATATGGTGTGGTGACGACTTTTTCCCCAATTAACGTCGAGCTCATCTCGATCCCTCCCTACATCCCACTCCCCGGAGGTGTCCGCCTTTTTCACATATGGGTGTAGCTATTCTTCACCAACTCCTTTGATTGGGACTCCATTATATTTCCGATCCAGAAGGGCCCCCAAACGGTAGGGATGCTAGGCCCAAGGGATCTCCTACCGCTTTGGGCCAATGCCCTCGAGGATGTTGAGAAACAAATTGATAAAAGTCCCACGTTGCGAATATGGTCAGCAGTCGATTCTCATTTGTTGTTCCCAGTCGAGGTCACTATAGGGACGTTGTGTTTTGAACATGGTCAATAGTTATCCTTTATCATTAGAGCCACCCCAAGATGTCCCAAACACTGAGTGTAGTGGTTCATTCTACCTCGTTGTATCTCCAAATGACGAAATCCCTTCTGGCAATGCCAGCTATCTGACCCTTATATGAAAGGTAAAGTCGATTTCAGCTACTTTTTCCTTCAAAAATAACTGTTCACGTGGGCTTAGGAGCTATGATGAGGCGGTAACTACACAAGAGGTCGTATGGCTACCATTGGCCAGGATGCCCAGACTCAGGACCCTTGGCCTTTTCTGGACCCTTGGCCTTTCTCGGCCCCTGGCCCAAGTTCTCATTTAGGGTTGTGTGGTGTGGAGAGGACTTATGTCATCATTCACATCGGGCTATTTTTCCACGCCACACATATCCCCTTGAGACATACCTCCCATCATTTATCATCCATACCGTGAGCACAGACCCTATCATGCTTCGCGTGCCTAATCTCGATCCCCTGGCCCAAGTCTTAACTCTTAGGGTTGTACGGTGCGGTATGGGATTATGTCCTCATTCATGTCGAGTTACTCGTCACACCATACACCTCCCTTGTTTGGTGTATCTCACCCCTTTCTTCATTCTCATTATAATACGTTAAACTGTAAACTGGTCGGGCCTTTCCGTCCAAGGCCCAGCCTTGGGCCCCTTGGCCTTTTCAGGGTCCCGGCCCAGGTTCTCACTTAGGGTTATATGGTGTGGTATGGGATTATGTCCTCATTCACGTTGGGTTATTCGCCGCTTCGTACACCTTCCTTGTTTGGGGTATCTCACCCCTTTCTTCGTCCTCACTGCAAGATGTTAAACTGCAAACTAGTCGGGCCTTTCCGTTTGAGGCCCAGCCTCAGGTCCCTTGGCCTTTTCAGGCCCCCGACCCTGGTTATCACTTTGGGTTGTACAGTGTGGTATGGGATTATGTCCTCATTCACGTAGAGTTACTCACCACGCCATACACCTCCTTTTTGGGGGTATCTAACCCCTTTCTCCATCCTCACTGCAAATATGATTAACTGCAAACTGGTCGGGCCTTTCCACCCAAGGCCTAACCTTAGGCCCGTTGGCCTTTTCGGGCCCCTGGTCTACTTTCTTACTTAGGGTCATGCGGTGTGGTATGGGATTATGTCCTCATTCATGTTGGGTTACACATCGCGTTGTACACCTCCTGTATGTTGGGTATCTTACCCATTTGTGTCCTTACTGCATGATGTTAAACTCCATATTACTCCCTCCAAGAACTACATGCGGCTTTATTCTTTTCCTCATGGGATACGTAGGACCACCCAAACATCTACACTTCGGATCCATCCCCATATCTTATAAATCTCTAAGATATTTTTCTTCATTATTCATGTGTTTTAGAATGATAACACACAATAAACTGACTGATATTTGAGTCATCATTTCATCTATCTATTTTTTTGTAGAACGAAGGGGTTGAGTCTTTAACTTAGAGAACTGTCACCTTGGCCCCATGGCCTTCATCCCCCTCAGGTAGAGGTGTATATGGTGTGTTATAGGATTATGCCCTCATTCCCATTAGGTTTTGTGACAAAAACATCATTTACCTCCTCCTCCTGAGAGTTTTCCATCCCCTTGTTCTATACTCATATTTTCAAATCGGTTTCTCTCAAGATGAGCCCATCAGTCCTCTTCGGTGATTCACTAATCTTCCCCAGGGTACTCAGGTTTAGCACCTGGAATGTCATATTCTGCATGTACATGCTTTAACCCATTTCTCAGGCTTTGTGTTCCCCTTCATTAGGGCTTCCATCACCTTTCACACCCAAAGGGACCCCCGAATGACATGGATACTCAGCCCAAGGTCCCCTCTACCATTATGGGCCAACGTCTTCAAGGGTTTAGAGCAACCAATTGATACAAGTACTATGTTGCGAATTTTGTCAGCGGTCAACGCTCATTGGTTGTTCCCACCTCAGGTCATACGATACGAATGCTCTGTTTTGAACATGGTAAACAGTTATCATCCATTGCCATGCCAACACCATTAGGACCAAAATGCTGGTTACATGACTCAAATCCTTCTCTACCTCATCATGTCCAAGTAGAATTTTGAGACTCTTGGTACTATTCCTTAGTGCGCATCTTCACGTTAGGAGGAAAAATCTGTGATAAGGCAATCATTCAGGGCTCCACCGATTTCCCCTTTGCATGTATTTCACGTATTGCAAATACATTATCCGCCCGTGTTTCCTACACCAAGTTCGACTCACGTAGGCTTAGGGATCGAATTAAGGTCTGCACTTACTTGGGATAGTCCCACTTTTCCATGGTCCAATTTCTGAGACCATAAACTAAGATCTTTTTGTAGTGACCCTTTGTAGAACTATGTACATCTTGATTCCCATTCCATGGGATACGTAGGAACACTTTGGAATCTCATCTTTGGGACCAGTTTAATTGAGATCCAATCTCTCCTACTTTCTACCCTCTTACCTTTTTTGGCCCCTTGGCCTGAGGTTTCTTTCTCTAAATTAGGCACGGTATGATGTGGACCTCGTCCCCATTCACGTTGGGTATGCTTTATTGCACCATGCACATTCCCCCATTAGCCTTGTCTCTACTACATCTGTGCCACATGACATCAAAATGCATGGCTGGTCCCATCACATGACCGTAAACTATGACAGCATCGTCCTGGCTGCATGATGAAAAATGGCGCCGCATTGTGATGTCCTCGCTCAAGGGAAATCATGTTTATTATCGGTCAAACACCATACCATTTTTCAATGACATCCTTTGTCTTGATTCTTGTTGTGCTTCCTAGATTCTCTATTTTAGGCCCATCGCTTCATAAAAAACACCTTCATTCACCCTAAAGGATGAACAAGACCTATCAAATGCCACTTCTTTTGGTGCGAGGGCTAGACCCGCACGCCCCTTTTATCTCCGGAACCGGTACCTTACCGTGAAACCTCTCAGAACTATGTATGGATTGATTCCAATCTTTATGGGATACATAGGTACACCCAAGAATTTTTTGTCTCTACGTCCAGCCCCAGGAATCTAAAAATCATGTCCTTTCTTTTTTGTCCCCTTAGCCCGAACCCATCTAGGAATTCGTGGGGTGGTGAGTACCTCTTAGTTTCTCATTCACATTGGTTCTTTCAATAACTACACCATGTTCATATCATATCATTTCCCAGTATGGTCCGAGTTCTTTGACCTAAAATTAATATCACCATATGGGAACTGTGCGTCACATTTGGTTATTTCGCCACCCTGTGCATAGTCCATTAAATCAATCACCCCTTAATGGTCCACCCCAAGACCTTCGGTTGAATGCATGTGACCCCAGGGCCCTTTTCCTTGGGAATGCAATTGAATCCCATTATCTCATATGTCTTATAGTCGTATTCAGATGTGTTTTGACAAAGAGCCCGAAGTGTGGTATTTTCATGGGGACATTCCCCTCGTTCCATGTCGAAGCTTCGTGAGCCTGTTATTTGGGTCCTCATACTCTTCCACATCTGAAGGGACCCCCTTCACTTCCTATTCTCATGTCGCCTCGGCTCACCTACCATTTCGGGCCAACATCCCTAAAGTCCCCAGATGGAATTTGTAATAGGTCTTGTTTTTTAAACACGGTCAACAATCGTCCCTCATTTGTCTATCCTCATTCTAGGCTAATGCAATATAGATGTTGTGTTTTGAAAACGATCAATAGTTATCCCCTATCGCCATTGCACCATCATTGCGGTCCAGAATTCTAGAATCATGATTCACATGTTTCCACTCCCTTATGTTCAAGTGGAATTCCAACATGCTCGGATTTACGCTTTAGCGCATATAGGTGCGTTATATAGCGGGTCAACATCAGTTGGATGCCAGTCATCTAATGCCCCATTGTCCCTAACATGTGCCTCCCAGTGCTAGGAAAGTCACATCACTACTTATTGTTTCCCACATCGATCACAACTCATGTGGGATTAGTAGTTCTGGTAGGACGTGTACCAGTGCATCTGTTTCCACACATTCCTTTCCTTGTCTCGCATGACGTTAAACTGCACTCTTAAAACTACGTATGTCTTTATTCCCATTCTCATGGGGTACGTAGGAACACCCAACCACTTTGCTTTGGGCCCATCCTAATTATCACTCTTGGTCCCTTGACCTGAAGAGTTTCCTCTGGTGATATGTGGTGCGATATGGAATCCAAGTCCTCATTCATGTCGGTTTGATAGCTACTGCTCCACATAGTCCCTTCTAGGGATCTTCCCTTTCACTCTACGTCCTATAGTATGATGTTAAACTACATGAATTCATATGTCCTCAACGCATGACACTAAACTGTGTTTCTACCCTGAACATGTTCGGGATGCCCCACTATAACATGGGAGGTGACAGTTTCCTCATCAGAGAGGTCCTCTTCAGAAGTATGTTTGACCCCTGATTAGACCGATTTACCCACCTAATGCATTCCCACCCCAGTGGGGTAATTTAAAGAGTGTTGGACTCTAGTAGAACAACCCATAACTCCATATTACATGCCTTGAGTGCCCTTCATTCGGACCCTCGTCCCCTATCATGTCTAAAGGAACCCCCTAACCATATGGATGCTCGGCCTATGGCTCGCCTACTGTCCTGGGCCAATGTTCCGGAAGGCTAATCGATGACATGCTGAGTCAGGTCCCGTTTTTTAAACATGGTCAGCGGTCGTCCCTCATTTTTCATCCCCATTTCAAGCTAACACAATATAGAATACATGTTTCGAACATGGTCAATAGTTATCTTCTATTATCACGCCATCCCTCGTAGATATGTCGCAGCATCATATACAACTTGCTGAGCATTGAGATCCTAAGGTTGACCTGCCCTCCTATCACCAACACGGACACCATAATAAATGTTCTTGGTCTCACTCCCATGTTAGTGTCCCTCACTGGTAGGATCCAACCATAGATGAGAGTCGCGATGAACGTTGTCATCCTGACTATCGATTGTTGTTTGATGATGACACTAAATCTCAACTTCTTCCACTGGATGTCCTCCAAAAGTCACTAGTATGCGTGATCCTTACTTTGGGCCCCATTCGGGAAAGACCGAGGCCTCTCCAGAAACTGTCTGTCCTTCAGGAAGTTCATGAACTGTTTGAACCACTGCCAGAAATGGACGTCCCTCACCACCTCCTTGTCCTCTCCCATCACAAGATCTATCAAATCCATCGCCAGCATCGGAATTTTCTCTGGGTCTTCCCACACACACATGATGGGGAGGAATTCGTCATACATAGCCCCCAGTATCGAGACCCTAGAGATCTAGTGGACATCCCACAAGCTAATGCCCACTTTCCCATGCTGAAAATGAAATATGTTTCTCCTCGATGACCACATACTCAACAGCTCCAACATCAGTTGCTTCAGCTGATAGATGTGAAACTGGGAGGCCCATGCTGCCTCATGCAGACCCACTCTTCTCAGCTCCGCCTCATAATCCTCACACGAGGCGCCTACCCAGTAGGCCCAGGCCCAATCATCTATAAAGTGGCCGCCCTGGTACAGGTCCCACTCCTCAGAACACCCCTTTTTCGGGTTCCCCAAAGCTGCCTTCAATATTGTCTGATGCATGGGGGGAGACGTCTCCGGCTATAACTCCTACCCGTCAACATTATTCAGGTGGTTATATAATCACTCAGTAATGATGGTTTTGAAGTCCTCCTGGGCATGGCTGTCAGCCGCCCTGAAACATCGTCGCTGGAATGGCATGCTTCTAAACCAGTAAGCTGGTTCGTCTCGACTTTCTTCTACGATGAGGACCTCATCCCTCAGCCTGAAGCCATACAAAGGCAACCTCTTACATAATGTGTAGTTCCTATGTCTCTCCGAGAGAAGCTCCGCCAAATAACCATGGTTAGAGTGTCTCCAAATTATCTCTCTTAAACCCATATTTTTCTCTATATCATCCTTTCAGGCAACATCCACAAGGACCCCCTGGGCATATTCTTGATGATCCATTCAGTCTTTTAGGATGGGGCGATTTTTTGGTTCATTCTCAAAGCTCGTTCGTAGAGGGAGTTCGTGATGTCTGTTCATGGAGCCATGCCTCAGCCTCCGAACGTAGAGTCACGAATTGCATAGACGTGAAGTCAAAGACTCTCTATGTGCCGCGAAGCTGAAATCCTGATTCGCGGAGAGCAATCACGGAGTATGCGGAGCTGCGTAAATCGAGAGTGCTAAAAGAAAAAATTGTGAAGGAGATAAAGGAAAAAATAGAAGTCATTCCCTCTATTTATAGGCGATGTCCCTCGCAGCTTTGCGGTTCATCTCGACCATGGAGAGATTCGCGGTGCGCCCAGGTGACTCGTCGCTTTCTCGCTCAATGATCCTCCTTCGCGAGCCATCTTCACGAACGGCCGAGGAATATTGGCAATTGACCCTCAAACATTGACCCTTGATTTCTCCTCATCTCCAAGTCTAAGGGGAGTAATTTGTTGGCACCAAAAATTGGAAGGGATAAGGATAATAAGAAAGTCTCTGAAGCTGCCTCGCAAAGACCTTCCGTGGAGTGCCATGGACCTGCGCTCGTCGTGAAGCAAGGAGGGAGGATGCTCCATGAGTGGATTTGACGTTCATGAGCCTGCCGCAAAGCAAGGAGGCGGGATGATCTGTGAGCCAATTTGATGTTTGCGAGCCCACCACGAAGCAAGGAGATGGTATACTTCGCAAGACGATTTGACGTTCGCAAACCCGCTGCAAGGAAATGAGGCGGGATGCTCCATGAGCCCCTTTGACATTCACGAGTCCACCTTGACACAAGGAGGTGGGATGCTCTGTGTGCCGATTTAACATTCGCGAGCCCACCGTGAAGTGAGGAGGAAGGATTCTCCATAAGACCTTTTGATATTCGTGAGCCTACCGCGGAGTGGAATCCAGCTTCGCGCCGAGCGAGTGTGGCTTTGCGGCGCCTCTAGCTTATAAATACCGGCCTCCCCCAAGCCTAAAAAAAGGATCATCTAACCTTTCACCTTCTCAACTCTCAACTCGTGAATCACTTTCTCCTCTGTGAACCATGAGCTGCTTAAGGTACTTCTTCTCTGCGAAGTTCCTTCTCTTTGCCTTGTTTTCACCCCCTTTTTCGAGAGGGATGCCTTTCGTGAAGCCCACGGGCCTGCTCGAAGGAAGGAGATCCTCATGGGGCCTCAGGTCATCACGGAGCGTTTATGCTTTGTGAAGCACCCCCCATGCACATGTGACTCATATGCTAAGGCAGAGTCACTATGCCTCGTGAAGCACATTGCTTAACAAGACCTTGCTTTGTGAGGCACTCATTCTTCGTAGGGCTTTCCTTTATGAATTCCCATCCACTTCGTGAAGCACCTCTTGTAGGAATATGTGCCCTATGACTTGGCTAGGAAACTTCACTTCATGACGCACACACATTCATGAAGCCCTTCTATTACATGGAGCACCAGAGCTCTATGAGGCCTCTACTCATAAACCCCTTTGCTCTGCAACTCCCTCTCCCATGCAACTTCCAAGGTTTGCACGAAGTAACTTCAAAGTACCTTGGGCGACATTTAACATTGCGTTGCCTCGCCTTATGCTTCTTCACATAGGCACACTAATGGCTATTTCATCTTCGCAGAGCCATGCTAACATGGACCCCCCAATGGTTCGCTCCATGACACCCCCTAGCCACAGCATTGCCTGTCCCTTCTCTTCACAAAGGTGCAGAAGGTACCGGTTATATAAGTCCTAGGGCTATGGAGTGAACCCTCTATTGTCCAAGTTGAAAGACATTAAACATCCAAGAATCATCGTTTTTAGCACATGATGTTAAACAATAACTTCCCCTCATGCATCCTACATGGGGAAAGGGAAATTGTCTTGGTGTAAGCCCCTAGCCTTTCTTGCAGGAGGTAGCAACCCTTCCCCTACTTTATTCGGTGCCAAATCCCTCTCCCACTGGGCTTTGTCGCCATTGGGCCTCCATCCTGGATTAATCCCCAAACACTTCGGGCTGCTAACCACATATAAGCCCTTTTTTCCTCTTTGGGCTGCTAACTACATGTAAACCCCACTCCATTTCCCATGGGCGCACCTTCTGTGACGTGATTGTCAGGTCTTTGTTGTCTCTTATTTCTCACACCGAGCACGACTCACATGGGCTTAGAGCAAGAACTGGCCATGGCATCCTCCTTGGGCCGCCTAGAGTGTAATCCCCAAACCACCTGAACTATTAGGTCTTTGATTCTTTCTAAGGTAAGATATGTAGGAAGTCTCCATGAGGTTCAATCCCACCACCCATTGGTCGCTCCGACCCCCTTCATGTCGGTTTACCAACACCTTGGTCAGCCTGGAGTGTAATCCCCACACACCCGTTTGAACTGTGTGGTCATTGATCCTTGCCAAGGAAGGGTATGTAGGAAGCCTCCATGAGGATCAAGCCCACCATCTATCTGGGCCCCAGGTCCCCATTCACGTCAGTTCGGCCCCATCAGGAGTAAGCAATTATGACCTTATTTAGCGGTAATTGATTGACATTCTTTATCCTGTGGTAAGTCGTTGCGACCCCATCAACGGTAATTCATTGTGACTCTATTTAGAGGTAAGTCGTGGACATTCATATTCAGTGGTAAGCCGTTGTGACCCCATCCGACGGTATACCATTGAAAACCCCAATTGATGGTAATCCATCATCCGATGAACTACGCGGACTCTAATTCCCTGCCACAGAGATATGTAGGAATCCTCTTCAAGGCTCCAGCCCAAAACCATCGTCATCCTCATGACGGTTCCATCTCATTCACCATCCACTTCATTCAACTACTCCATCATCCATCCTGATTCTTATTCAGGGCACCACATCCTGGTGAAATCATTCCATCTCATTCTCTATTCCCCTCAACAGTAATCAAGAAGTCAACCACATGTTGGACCCAACATCAGTATTCCCTCTAGCGGTTACACCCATCTAATCCACTCTAATCAGTGTTATGATCAGTCTGATCCGTCTCTGCTAGACGTTAAACTTGCGGCATACCCCGTGTTAAACATGGGAAGCTGAGGAAAACCTCAGAAACATGCCTATGGCATATAATTCTTCCCATTCGATGTGGGATGCCTCAGGATTATGTGCCATCAAAAATCCCTATAATAAGGGGAAGAAACCCAGATGCGCCAGTGTCCCAATGTCCAGACACACAAGTGATGCCACCATGACTACTCCCCTGACTGGAGGTTCCTGCCCTGACTGGAACCCTTGTAATGTCCTGACAGAAGCAGTGTAATTAACTGGTGTCCATGCAGATATGGCACCAGGAAGAGTTTCAAGAACAATGTCTTAAATCTATAAGGGAGACCCGGACTTAGTGATGAGTTCTGAGGAGGAATCTAAAGGAGGAAGAACCGATATCCCATCATCCTGTTTCGATCAAGGAGAAAATGTTTCTAAACAAGGAGTGGATGTCGTCTACCTTTGGAAAGTGGGAATGCGGGGCAACAGACAGCATCGTCGTCCCTCCAAACGAGACAGATGCGCACACCCCAGAAAAAGCATTGGAAAAAATAGTTTAGGATGACTTGGTAGCTTTGAATTAATGAAGGGTTTTTAAAATAATCAAGTTATTATTTATTTTTTTGATAGTCATGATATAAATAGTATTAAAATTGACATAACTGAGTTTTTAAAACAATTAATATTTTATTAAATGATAAAATAATCCACAAAAACTATGATTCAAAAAAATGAATTAAATAATGTTAAAAAGGTCCTAAATGATCCATTTGGGGTCTCTTGGAATTTTATAGCAAATATATTAACCATATAGTATAGATATATAAGAGTACATGGTAAAAGTTAAATAAGTTCACAAAGGGTTAAATAAAAACGATAAGGACTAAAAATTATCCAAAACCTATCCAATTATTATTGGATGATTTTATTGCACCTTATATTCACCTTATCGTTGAATCAAATAAGTTTTGGACATTTTGAAACCTAAAATAAGTTTTTAATAAAATAATACTTTCAAACATTCCTAAAGAACCCATCCCACCTCTTATAAAAGGCCACCACCTCTAACCTATTACACACACCTATCAAGCCCCTTGAGTCATCAAAAACCTACTCCAAGAATCCCAAAACATCCCTATCTTACTCCTAGAAGCCTTCCCATTGGTAGGAGGTAATTCAAGAGATCTTTTTAGCTCAAATCAAAAGAAGTTACCCAATTTAAAGGTAGCGTATTCTCTCAAGTTCTTTTCTTTTATTTTCTTTCTCTGGTCCCTATGATCTTCTTATACTTTTTTTACATAAAAACACCAGTATCATCAATATACTAGGTTTTTTTTATAAGGATTATCTGAACTATACTTCCTCACACCTCCATCTAATGGATACAAACATACTATTTCTGTTGACGCCAAACTAATGCCTCACGAAACAATGATTATTCAATTATCTCCTACCACCTATCATGGGGTCCATTATGATGGAATTTTATTTATATGTGTTATATATTATATTTATATTTTCTCTATGCTTCTGTATTTTTCATTTATATCATACCTTTATGGTTCCCATAATGGGTAAATACGATAATTTCATTTGAGAAAGTGTGGACTACCGCCCCCTTAAAGTTATATGACTCATTCATGCCATACATGGAATGTATAAGGATGGATTTAAGGAACTTATATATGATATTATACTGTAAATATAAGATACCTATGTATCATTATGTTTTCATTCCATTAAATATGAAATATAAATGACAGTAGCGTTCATGCGTACGTACGGCTTACTGTATCCATGAACAGTGCATTTCATTTCTTATCTCCAAATGTTATGTACTATTATAAATACATATACGCACTGGATATATATGATATATATATGATATATAAATAATTAATATCATTATTTAGATAATTTACTTTTTACCACATTGAAAACTTGTAATTATAAGTTCATTTTTTGACTCAAGTACCAAATATCGACAAACCAACTGTTATTAACATAAATGATTATTTAATGTTTATAAAGTGGAAAAAAGAAATATAAAAGCAATAATAAACATGAAAAGTTTCTTAAGAAATTTGATATTAATTGTATATTATTATTCTAGAAATTAAAGAACGAACAAGTCAAGTTGGACACGAGGTAAAGGAACTTCTTAACCTAATTTCCATTCTTTGGGTTAATCTTCTACTTCTTGATTATGTTGTTCTATGAATATGTGTGAATGACCTATGATATTTTTACACATAATATCTACTTATATTGGGTTTATTTATATTTTTCACACATAATTATTTCATTGGTTTATCCTTAATGTAATGATACAATCTTTGTAAGTGAACCTTTCACCCTCCTCTTTCAGTAAAAGACTTCTTTTATGTTATCTCTTTTAATTTAAATTTATTATATTAGGATATGTTATTCTATATGATTATTGATGTAAATTTTGTTTTCATGCGATGAGATACCCTCCTTTCTCTCATCAACTCATTTTATGAATTTTAATGTGATGTCGTTAGGCTGCCAAATTTTCGTAAGGGAATATGTCTCGATCTCCTTTCATTGAGGAATATCATGATATTCTGCTCCTTTATTATCCTATAATGTGTATATAATTCCCTTTGAAATATTATATGATGAATATAATTATTCACGTTATATTATAATTTTTTTAATGTTATTCCTTAATTATTTTTATTGAAGTATTTTCTCAAGTGGTAACAGACTTTCACTAAAACATTGTTTTAAATGTTTTAATGATATATTTTTTATAAATATTTCTCATTAATGTCCTGGTTTTTAAAAAACAATTTATGGATTTATTTATATGGACATTAATTTTTAAAAATGATAATTCCTATAAATTTTTTGATGTGGTATGGGACACTTTGATTCAAAAATATTAATTTCAAATGTTTTAAATGTGTTTTTTTATAATGAATTGATTATGTCAATATCTTGAACTAATATCTTGTTATTAAAATATGGAAATGCTATCTTTCCTTTATGCTTGTTTTATGTGTTATGATTATGTTATGGCTCTTGGGAATTGTTTACATATACGGGTGGTTCCGTGATAAACCTAGGACGGGTGAGTCCAAGATGGCTCTCTAATGAATTGGGTAACATGACGAAGGTAAACGTTAATGTTTCTCCTAAGAGATTTAGGGAATATACTATGATGGGTATTCCAAATGTAACTCCCTACATATCTGTGAAATCTACAACGTAAGTATCTTATGGATTCCATAAGTAACCTTAATTATTTATGATTTCTAGGTGTTATTCTTAAATCTTATGATTTCATGAAGTATGTTAAAGAGCTTATGTTTTGTATGTTTTGATGGAATAATGTTTTATTTCCTTATTTTATAACCCCTGCTGAGATTTTTATGCTCGTCCAAAGTTTTTGACATGTTTTTCATAGGGTATAAGGAAGGTTAAGAGAAAGGAAAAACTTAAGAAGACTTATATCAAGAAAAGAAATCTTTTTTTATTTAAGGAGTTTTATTTTTATGAAAAATTTGGATTGAGTAGAAGTGTCTAATTTGTTATTTTTGAGATGTAATGTCATCGTTATGTCCTAATTATCTACAACTTTAAACCTAAAAAGATCATCAATTTGAATTATTAACTTATTTTAAGATGATGTAATATTTAAGGTCGGGGCCTTATAGTTGGTATCATAGGTCGGTTTAGACAACTCTAGGAGTTAAGGTATAATTAAATTAATACCCATAAATTAATTTTTGTTAATAATGAAATGATATAGCATTTATAGATTACCATGTTGCTTTATCTAAAAAATGTTTGTTCAGATTGGGTTTTCCATAAAGGAAACAGTGAAGCTATACTAGGAAGGCATGCAGTGGGAAATAACCTTCTATATCAGCATCCAGAGATGGTCGGAATCAGAATTGAATAGTTTTTTGCAGTGATGGCTCAGTTGACTTAGGTGATAAATGGTGGTTTTGTTTATTGATGATATTTTGTTTTATTCCAAATGTAAATAGGAAGATGAAATTAATTTAAGGGTTGTATTGAAAACATTAAAACAAAATAAACTATATGGGAAATTCAGAAAGTTTGAATTTTGGATACAAACAATTTCATTCATTGGTCACATTGTTTCAAAAAATGGCATAACTATTGATCCTGTTAAAATAAAAGTTGTTGAAGAATGGAAAAGACCCATAAATTTAACCAAGATCCATAATTTTCTTGGTTTAACAGGTTATTACCAGAGGATTATTGAAAAGTTTGAATGGTTATCTATCCCAATGACTAAGTTAACTCGAAAAGGCGTTATGTTCATTTAGACAAAATAATTTGATGATTGTTTTTAAAAATTGAAAAGAATATTGGTGAATGATCTAGTTCTGGCTCTGCCTTCCAGAGATGTAGAATTTGTTGCCTATAGTGATTATTCATTGAAAGGACTTGGTTTTATACTTATATATAATGATAAGGTGTCAGTGAAATCATCTCTATTAGATATAATTAAGAAAGAACAGAAGGAAGGAAGTGAGGTGAAGAAAATGGCAGAATTGATTTTTAAGGGAAATTTTCCTGATTTTATCATTGATAATGATTGTGTTTTGAGGTTTGGGAAGAGGTTATGTATGACTTGTGATTGATAGTTGAAGAAAGAGTTATTATGTGAAGCTCATATTTCTATGTTTTGAGTTCATCCCAGCAGTAGTAAGATTTATAGATATCTTCAGGAGTATTAATGGTAGAATGGAATGAAAATAGATATTGCTGACTTTATTATGAAGTGTTTGACTTGTCAACAGGTTAAAGCAATGTGACAGTTACCAAAAGGGATTCTCTAGCCTTTACCGGTGCTAGAGTGGAAATGGAAAAATGTGTCCATGGATTTCAATATGGGATTACCAAAGAATTCTCGAGGTAATAATGCATTGACTAAATCTACTCATTTCCTTCCTATCTGATATAATTTGTCTCTAGATCAACTTTCTTGGTTGTATGTTAAAGTTATAGTCATGTTTCATGGAGTTCCCCTCGCCATTGTATTTGATCATGATCACAGGTTTACTTTTTAACTTTTGGAAAGGCCTTCAGAAGTCGTTGGGTACTGAATTAAATTTTAGTACATCTTTTCATCCACAATCTGATGGGTAGTCAGAACGAACAATTCAGACATTGGAAGATATGCTATGAGATTTCTCAATAGATTACCGGGGAAGTTGGGAGCAACATATTTCATTGGTGGAATTTTCTTATAATAACAGTTTTCATTCCAGTATATAGATGGCACCATTTGACGGATTATATGGAAAGCGGTGTCGAACTCTAGCTTTTTGGGATAGAGTAGGTGAAAGGAAACTGAGGGGGCCAGAATTGGTAGAATATATGGTAGAAACAAATCAATTGATTCAGAAGCACATGAGAACATCCTAGAGCAGGCAGAAAAGTTATGCGGATAACTAGAGGAAGGATATTTTATTTTAGGTAAGAGATCATGTATTTCTCAATGTTTCTTCATGGAAAAGTGTGATGCATTTTGGAAAGAAGGGAAAGTTGAGTCTGAGGTTCATTGTACCCTATGAAATCCTAGAGAAAGTTAGACCAGTTGCATACAAAGTTTATTTACCTACAATTTTATCCCAGGTACATAATGTTTTTCATGCTTCAATGTTGAGAAAATATATGTGAGATCGATCGCATATTTTGAGTCTATAGGTAGTTCAGTTGGAAAAGAATATTTCTTATGAGGAACAATGAGCTAAGATTCTTGACCGTAGAGAGAAAGTGTTGAGGAATAAAGTAATTCATCAGGTAAAGTTTTTGTGGAAAAACTATATGGTTGAAGAGGAAACATTAGAATTTGAAAATACAATGAGGCATAATTACCCTCACTTATTTGATAAGTGAATAGAATTGCGAGGACGCAATTCCCAAAAGAGGGAAGGATGTAACATCCCAGGTAAATAAAGAATATGATATTTTCATATTTATTAATATTTTTGAATTAAAAATTAATTTTATTTTAAAGGAGATGATATGTTCTATGGTATACCTGATACAAAACTACAGGGTTCTTTGAAATATTATGTTGCACACAATGTTGAGTTATACCAAAAAATAATATAATATTATTATTTTAAATGGTAGTTAACGTGTAGTTTTTGTAATGGCAGTAATAAACAGAACTAACTAAAACATGATTATACATGTTTGTTAAATGTTTTTATATTTAACCAACAAAAGTTAGAGGCCTAAAATGTGAAAGAATCTTATTTTAAGCATCAATACTCTAATATTCTTTAAAAGTTCAATTTACCGCCTTTTGATGGAGAACCCTTTTAAAATATAATTTTTTTCACTTTTATATGTTCTATTTAAAAAAATTAGAATCGGGACATCAAAATTTACTTTGGATGATATTTTGGTATTTTTTTTCACAAAGTTCATTTTTTAATGAATAGTTCAAAATACTAAAATTTAATTTAAAACTTCCTTTTAATATAATTTATTTATATGATTAGATTATCTTTTTAATTAATTTAAAAGTGTAATTAGATTATATTTTTACCATTTAATCAAATGTTGGTCATTATAAGTAATTTCACTTTGAAATTGAAAATAAACAATGGTCAATATTTTGATAGGTATTATTTCTTAAAAACACACTTTTTTGTTTTGACAACAGGAATTAATTTAAAATTAATTTATTCCTCTTCTGTGTTTTGAATTTGGAAAAATGGATTCCATATTTGGAATCAAGAGGTCCAAATTGAGTGAATAGGTTACTTTTAGTTTTAGGCATTATGAATATTTACTTCAGTAAATATTTTATTTACCATGGTTAAACGATAAATCTGGTAAATAACGGTGAAAATTAATATTATAATAATATTAAATTACTCTTACACTTGTTCTAACTATATTTTATGAGATATTTCCGACCAATGGAATCCTTGGGTCTATTTTGGGACCCCATGGAGCCACTTGGGAGTGATAATGACACTTTATATTAATTAATTTAAAGTAAGAAAAAAATAACATAAACATAAATCTTTTATTAAAACAATTGTATATGGGGTTATATAAGTAATATCTTTGACTATAAAAATTAATTTAAAATCCAAAACGATTTCCTACATCATGATATCTTATTTATAATTTTAAGACATTAAATAAACAAATTTAATCATGACACATTAGTGATGCAGTAATTGCTTCATTAATAAAGGATTCAAATAAATGATATTATAAATATTAAAATAAATTTATTTTTAACCTTTTTATGTCATCCTATAATTTTATATATTATGATTACTTTTTATATTTGAATTAATGATGTGTTTTAGAAATAATAATGTTGGTTTAGATTTTTTATAAAGTCATGATACGTATTGTATTAAAATTGACATAAATGAGTTTTTAAAACAATTAATATTTTATTAAATGATAAAATAATCCTAAAAATATATTATTTGGCCAAATGACTTAAATAATGTTACAAATATCATAAATTATACATTTTGGGTTGATTGGAATTTTATATTAAATATATTAACCATATAGTATTAATATATAAGAGGACATTGTAAAAGTTATATAAGTTAACAAAGGGTTAAATAAAAAAGATAAGAATTAAAAAATATCCAAAACCTGTCCAATTCATATTGGATGATTTTATTTCTACTTATATGCACATTATCGTTTAATTAAATAAGTTTTGGACCTTTTAAAAATAAAAATATGTTTATAATAAAATAATACTTTCAAACTTTTCTAAAGCGCCCATCCTCCCTCTTATAAAATGCCACCACCTCTAACCTATTACACACACCACTCAAGCCCATTGAATCATCCAAAATCTGATCCAATAATCTCCCAACATTCTTATATTCCTCCTAGAAGCATTCCTCTAGGAATAAGGCAATTAAAGAGAGCCCTTTGGCTCAAATCAAAAGAAGATACACATTTAAAAGGTAACGTCTTCTCTCAAGTTATTTTATTTTATTTTATTTCTCCACTACCTATTATCTTATTATTATTTGATTACATAAAAACACTAGTATCATCAATATACAAGGTTTTTGTATGATAATTATTCAAACTAAACTTCAAGAAACCTCCATCTAATGGATACGAACATATTGTTTCTAGGGACGATAAACTAGTGCCTCATGAAACAATGATTGTTCAATTATCTCCTACCTCCACTCATGGTGGCCATTATGATGGAACTGTATTTATATGTGATGTATATTATTTTTATATTGTCTCTATGCTTCTGTATTTTTTATTTTTGTCATACCTTTATGGTTTCCGTAATGGGTAAATACGATAATTTCATTTGAGGAAGTGCAGACCGCCGCCCCCTCAAAGTATGACTTGTTAATTCCATACGTGGAATGAATAAAGGATGGAGTTAATGAAATTATATATGATATTATACTATAAATATAATATAACTATGTATCTTTATGTTTTCAAAATATTAAATAAGAAATAGAAATGAATGTAGTGTTCATGCGTACGTACGGATTATTATTTCCATGAACGGAGCAATTCCTTTTTTATCTCAAAATGTTATATACTATTATAAATACATATATACACTGGATATTTATGATATATATATATATATATGATATATAAATCATGAATATCATTCTGGAGATAATGTACTTTTTACCACATGGACAACTTGTAATTATAAGAAGTTCATTTTTTACTCAAGTACCAAATATCGACAAAACGGTCGTTGTTAAATTAAATTATTTTGTAAAGTTTATAACATGGTAATAAGTAATATAAAATTAAAAATAAACATTTAAAAGTTTTTTAATCAAGTATAAATTAACTTTAGTTTATTATTCAGGAGATTAAAGAACGAACATGTCAAGTCAGACACGAGGTTAGGGAACTTCTTAACCCAATTTCCATTCTTTGGGTTAATCTTCTAATTCTTGGTTATGTCATTATATGAATATGTGTGAATGAAAAATGATTTATTTACACTTAATATATACTTATATTGGGTGTAATTTTATTTTTCACACATAATTATTTCATTGGTTTATCCTTAATGCAATCATACGATCTTTGTAAGTGAACCTTTCACCCTCCTCTTTTAGTAAAAGACTTCTTTTATGTTATGTCTTTTAATTTCAATTTCCTATGTTGGGATATGTTATTATATATACATATTGATTTAAATTTTATGTCCATGTGATGAGAGACCATTTTCTATCTCATCAGCTCATTTTGTGAATTTTAATGTGATGTCGTTAGGCTGCCAAATTTTCATAAGGGAATACATCTCAATCTCCTTTCATTGTGGAATATCTTGATATTGTGCACCTTTATAATCATATATGGTGTATATAATTCCCTTTGAAATATTATATCATTAATCTCCATATTCTTATAATATTATAAGTTTTGTTTTAATTTTATTACTTAATAATTTTTATTCAAGTATTTTTTTCAAGTGGTAACGGACTCTTCAACTAAAACATTGTTTTAAATGTTTTAAAGATATACTTTTTCTAAATATTTATCATTAATGTACTTGTTTTCCAAATATTTTTAAGGATTTATTTATATAGACATTAATTTTTAAAAATCTAATTCCTATAAAAGTTTTGAAGTGGTATGAGACACCTTGATTCAAAAAAATTCTTTTTCAATGTTTTAAATGTGTTTATTTTAAGAGTTTATTATTTCAATATCTTGAACTGATATCTTGTTATTACAATGTGGAAATGTTATCTTTATTTTATTCTTGTTTTATTTTTTATGATTACGTAATGGATCATGGGAATTATTTACATATACAGGTGTTTTCGTGATAAACTTAGGGCAGGTGAGCCCGAGATAGCTCTCCAATGCATTGGGTAACATGACAGAGGTAAATGTTAATGTTTCTCATAGGACATTTAGGGAATATACTGTGATAGAAATTCCAAACGTAACTCCCTATATATCTGTGAAACCTAATACGCAAGTATTTTATGGATTCCACAAGTTACCTTTATGATTTATGATTTCTATGTGTTATTCGTAAATTTTATGATTTCATGAGGTATGTTAAAGAGATTGTGTTTTGTATGTATTGATGGACTAATGTTTTATTTCCTTGTTTTATAACTCATACTAAGATTTTTATGCTTATCCCAAGTTTTTTAAATCTTTTTCACAGGGTATAAGGAATGGTAAGAGAAAGTAATAATTGAAAAAGATTTATATCAAGAAAATAACTCTTGTTTTATTTATAGAGTTTTGTTTTTATAAAAAAAATTGGATAGAGTATAAGTGTCTAATTTGTTATTTTTGAGATGTAATGTAATAGTTATGACCTAATTCTCTAAAAATATAAACCTGAAAATATCCTCAATGTTAATTATTAACTTATTTTAAGATTATTTAATGTTCAAGTCTGAGGAATTATACTCATGGGTGAGAATTTTGGGGTATACATGGATCACATAATCCTCATGTACATCTTTTCTCAATGGGACATAAACCTTCGGTAGAGGATGTGGGTCGAGTATATATAGTCTTTAGACTTTGAATTGGATTATAAACAAGGTAAGGGAAACATCATTGTAGATGATTGGAGCCGAAAGACATATAAAAAATAAATACATGAGTCTTTTGTAGTGTGGTGGATAATGGTCCTTTTTGTAGACATGCATCTGGATGTTCATGAATTTTATGGGTGTGTCGATTTGACTTCGGCATCTATTGTACCTATGGTTTTGGATTGAATTGAGACCAAGAATTTGTCTAATCTGGAGGGCTTAGTTATGATAGAAAAATTATATGGTGATAAGACTCCATTAATATAGTCTCTCAATAGTGGAAATTCTCTTCTTTTACATGGATGGATATGGGTTCATATAGGCTTGCATGAGGAGTTGTTGGGTGAATTTCATGCTTCTAGAATGGTGGTATATCCTGGATTTAAAAATTTGTATTTTGATCTCCATAGATAGTACTGGTGGTCAGGAATGAAGAAAGAGGTGTCAAGCATCATGGATAGATGCATCACTTGTTGGTAGGTGAAATTTGAGCATCATAGGCCAGCTGGGATTTTTCATCATTTATCCATCCTAAATTGGAAATGGAATTATGTCACGATCGATTTTGTGATATGATTATCCAGGATGACCCATAATAATGATGATGTATGGGTTTTTTGGACCGACTAGAAAAGGTAACCCACTTCTTACCTTTAGAGGAAACCTTTACATTTGAAGATCTGGGAAATATTTACATGCGTGAGGTAATTTGGTTGCACAGTGTTTTGAGGAGTATCATTTCAGAAAGAGATACTCATTTCACATCAAGTTTTTAGCAATATCGTTATAAAGATCTGTGATCGCGAGTTATTTTAAGCATAACCTATCATCAATAGACTGATGGTCAATCTGAGTGGACTATTTAGGTTTTGGGGGATATGTTACGATCTTGTGTTTTGGATTTTGGTGGTTCATAGGAGAAATATATGGAAATCATGGATTTATTATATAATAATATCTTATAAGAATCAATATAAATGGAATATTTTCAAGATTTTTATAGAAGGATATGTTTTTCACCACTTTTTTGGCTCAAGGTAGATGACTTAGCACTTGTTGGGCCTAGTCTCATACGAGAGACATCTGAACTGGTTCAGTTGATCAGGAAGTGGTTGGTGATCTCACAGAGTAGGAAGAAATAATATGCTGACCATTTTAAAAAACCTATAGAGTTTGAGTTTGGTCATTATGTTTTCCTTCAGGTGTATCCTAGGTTGGGACAGTGACGAATCAGAAAATAGGTAAAGCAAGCATCCTAGTTTGTTAGGTCATTTGAAATTGTGGAAAAGGTCGGTATAATGGTGTACCATTTAGCCCTTCCACAACACTATAGTGCCATTCATGTTGTTTTCAACGTATCAAAACTATGAAGATATCATCTATACCCTTACCAGGTGATATACATAGTAGACTTCGAGCCTTTTGTTGATGAATTATTTGAGGAGCATCCAATATGGGTTGTGGATTGTAGTGAGAAATATCTTTAGGTTAAGACTATACATTGGTTTCGAGTGTAGTGGAAGCATGGTGAGTTCAGAAAAAGTCTTGGAAGAGAGAGTCTGGTATGATAATATATTGGTCAGACATGTTCACAGAGACCTCACGATGATGCTTCGAGTAGCTTATGGATGAGCTTTTATAAGGTGGGGAGGTTATAATATCCCATCCTTTTTATATACATTTATCTCTATGTTTTTCATTTCAGTCTCGGTGGTCATGTATTGATCATAGATGGAGATCCTTTGTTGGGTAAAATGAGATAAATTTCAAGGATGTGTCATTTTTAGAATTTATGGAGTCCTGTTATAACTGGTACTAAGTGTTAAAGTGGGTTCTTGGTAAGTTGAGGATCTTTAATGGAGATTATAAGAGTTAAAGGGAAAATGGGATGAAAACTGAACTGGAAAACATTTATGTGTCATGTAAAGGGATTACACATCATGTAATTGTTCAAGGGTTTTAATAACATAAATCTGAGGTGATGTGTTTTTTGGAGAATACCATTGAAAACATTTACACATCGTGTAACTGTATTACATGATATTTAAATACCCATAATTCTGCTTTAAACATGTTTTACAGTTGATTTTCTTTATAAAAATGTTTCACCTATTATCCTCTTGACCTAGGGCAACACTTCAGGTGATTTTAGAGTGCCAAACCCCTTTCCGAATGTCCCATTCACATGATCGATCCCCGGTAAGTCCTTTTGGTCCCATTTTTTTCTTCCCTTTGGTTCTCCAGTCATCATGGTGCAATCCTTTACCCAATTTTGTTTTTGGTTTTTATCTTGATAAATCATTGATCTAATAACCCCTTTCCAATCATTTCCACTCTCTTCCTCATGTCCATTGTCCATAGGAATCATTTTTTGGATTTTTGGTATAAGGTGGGGGGTTTAAACTTTAAACCCTATGGTTTGATAATTCCATGTTCATGTAATATCATGATTGTGACCTCATTGTGTTCACCCAAATTCATTAAATAACTGAATAAGATTATCCCATGAATTATTTTTATTTCAAAAGGATTTATAATTCACTAATGACTTAATGTATGTTAATCCTGACATGATACCTAGGGTGATTTCTTATTATAGAATCCCAATTTTGTAGAATATGCCTTATTATTATAATTGTTGATCAATTGTGAATTGAATTTCATGTGGAATCTGAATGAATAATGGTAATTCTCATAATTAACCATTGATAATATGATGTGATGTTATGATATCCATGTTTTATGATAGGGATTGTGTTTTATGCTAAGATGATTATATAACTATCTAGGTCTAGGAACGTGCACATGAATATGTTCTAATGCTTACAGTGAGAAGTCTCGACCCAGTACCCATGTTGTAATGCTTATAGGTATTTGACCTAGAAATACAGTAATGTTTATAGGGATTTGACATGAAAATATTGTAATTATTATTAGGCTTTGACCTGGAGATGTTTTAATGATTATAGGGATTTTTCTCGAATTGTTTTTGCTTTTCACGGTTGTAAGACATACTTGGAGTTATTCTGGCATGGTGCTGAAGAAGTTTGTTTACCTTTTTTATTTGGATATGGTTGGAATGATCATAATACATGATCAGAGTTATTCAGGCATGGTGCTAAAGAAGGTTGTTTACCATGGTTATTTGGATATGGTTGGCATGGTCATAAGACATGATCAGAGTTATTCTAGCATGGCACCGAAGTAGGTTATTGTGGTATTTTATTAGTTTTAGAATTAATTTAATACACCTATTTATCAATTTATTACATACTGTTCTAATAAGACTGTTTTTAATTAAACATAGTGGTGTCAACCTACTGAGATATAAGCACACCCTATTCGTGCTTCCATTTGGCACCCAAATAGATTTCATGGATTTAGGTTTTGGAAAGGAAAACGGACCTTGAAATTGATTTCTTGTTTACTGTTGGGCTAGATTTTGGATATGAGACTAGTATGGGGCTCGGTACCCAGGACCTTGAGTCTTTTATTTGAGTTTTCTAGTATTTTTCTTATCTTGTTCAAGAATGACATTTAGTTACATTACAGTATGTCATTACATTATTCCTTTATTATTATTGGATTATTCAATTGGATATTAATATTTTTATGTTGTTTTATTTAATTTTATTATTATTTATTTTCTATTATGATTTTTTCTAATGCTATGAAACTTCATATGTTGGGGTATAGTCTGTCAATTATACTATCCACACCCCCCACTGCTAGTCGCCAGCCTATGTTGTAGGGGGAGGCACACTTGAGGTCCCACAACAAACACTTTTTGGCCATGTTAGAGAGTAATGGATTGGGGGATGTTACATGGGACCCCTGTGACATATGAAAAATGTGGGATCACTCAATTCTTTTCAAAAATACCAATTGTGTCCTCTACCCCAACTTATAAAAGGCCACCCCTGCTCATATATTCTTCACACATTCAAACACTTTTATTCAGAAAAATCCTTACTAAATTCACATCCAAAATTCAATATTCTATTTATAAAATCTCTTTTTTGGATATAAATCCATCCAAGGAAGAATTTTGTTGCAAATATAAGGAGGATACCCGAAAAAGATGTAATGTTCGTCAATGAGTATTTTTATTTTATTTCCTCTTCAACCCCCTTTAATTATTATTATAACATTACTATATAATAAACATAATATATTCCAAAAAATGAGATTATTTTAAGTTAAGGGAATAACCTAAAACCTTCTCTACTTCCATAAAATGGGTTATGAAATCATCATTCTTGTGTACGACGGACTATAATCTCACAAACTGATGTCATTATTTTTTCCATTACCAACTATCAAGGTTAGAAATAATGATGTATTTATTATTAATATATGATTTGTATGGTATTATTATGAATCAGGAATTATTATATCACATATACCAACATATTTCAATTTTTTGGAAATATAATAATGGCATTCGTGTATACGATGGACTACCCATTCATGAAGCGATATGATCTATTCATGCTTTACATGAAATGTATTTAAAATTATTTTAATGAAAATATGTGAAATATATGACATAAATCATATTATGTAATTATAAAATGTTTCACTTAATTTTCTTCATTTTAATCCAATGATAAAATGGAAATATCATTCAGGAGTACGTATGGCCTACCATCTCCATGAATAGTATATCTCCATCCCTATAAAAAAATTATAGATTAATCTAAATACATATATAATAAATATATATTATATTAATATCATTTTTTACAATCTAGATATTTTTAAACCATGATTTAAGTAAGAGTACCAAAAAATAAAAAGTTAAAACATATGTGAAAAACAAAATAGTTATTGCCTGAAATGTGACTTTAACATGGAATTGTTAATAAATTAGTAAAAAAAGTTCATAAGAAAATAATAAATGGTATGAAATATATGAATGTTTTTTTTAAATTAATTTATAATAAAATTATATTTATTATACGGGTGTTTTTATCATGAATGATGGAATTTAAGACTTAAGGAAAGGGAGTTTTGTCTCGCTTTTTTCTTCCGTGAGACACATGTGATATTCACCACCTATGTCTTTTATGTGGTGTATATAATGACCAATAATTTATTTTATTATTTTTATCCTCAAAGTTATTGTCATTTACATATACATTTTAGGATCTCCCTTTCATGGGTTTTATGGTTCAAAAGTTAACAAATCAGTATGGTATTTTTGTCTCAATTTTCATTCTTTAAGACATATGTTTTGTTATGAACCAATATTATTTAACAAGATGTATATAAATCCAATTTTACAAGTAATATCATGAATTTATTTATCCTTATGGTATTTTAAGTTTCATTTTATTTAATTCTTTCATGGGTCTTACAATTTCAATGATACAAAAGTGGTAAAGGTTTTATTTCACAATCTGATCGTTTATTATGACTGTTTATAGTTAAGTTTCCATTGTTGAAATATTTGGATCTACCTATCAAAAATTATCATGAAATTTATTATACTCTAGTTATTAATGATATTTTCAAGTAATATTACCATTTTTTAACACTTTGGTACTTAAAAAAATTAATATTTGTTTTAGAAAACCTGACTTTATCTCTCTCTTCGGTTAGAAATCTATTTTTTTTAAACCATGTTTTCTAAAAAAACTTTTTATAAATGATTTATTTTTATTCTATAATTTTTAAAATACCTTTTTACCCATTATTGACTTTTTAAAAGTATTTTTTGAAAATTATCTTCATTTATTTTTCAAAAATAATTCTTATTTTGATTTTACAAAAAACAAATTGACAAGAATCTTTATTTTTAACATGCACAACATGAATAGTATTTATCACTATCGTGACTACTTACGGATTTCAAAATTTCTAGAAACATTTACAAAGTTATTTTCAAGTAAAAGATTTTTCTAAATATTCGGTAATTTTTTCTATTCAAAAAAAATTATTTCAAAATTAAAAGGATCTCAAAATGTTTTAAACTTTTTTTTAAAATAAGAAAGGATATTTTCATTCAGAATGGTTTTAAATAATTTTTGAATATTTCATTATAAGTTTCATGTTTTTTTTTCAAATAAAATTATTTAGAAAATATTTTTTCATTAACATTTTATTTTCAAATAAAATTTATTTTCCTAAAAAATATTTTAAATTATTTTTAAATCTTCTTTTACAGGTTTTCAAATTTATTTTCAAAAAAATATTTTGAAAATACTTTATGTTTTAATTTTTTTTCAATGAGGAAGGGATATTTTCCTCAATAAATGTTTTAGATTATAAAAATCATTTTCCCTCACATAGAGAATCCATTGATTTTACCTATGTATTACTAGGGATATGATCCAAGGATAACATTCTTATTATTTCTCTGAATGGTATTATGTTTATAATGGAATGATGCTTCTGAAACATGTTTCTCTTACACGGGTTGTACCATGATAAAATTTTTATGAAACCCACTTATTTTAATGGGTTATTCTATGATAAAGTGATGAAATTATTCTAAAACCTATCTATTTTCCACAGGTTGTGAAGTGATCAAATGTTTACAAAACCCATTTTATTTCATGGGTTATGATATAATGAATTTTTATGATATTGTGGAACTCATAAATATAGTTTTCTTTATTATATGTGTGGTAACCATATCTCCCTCTAATGAATTGGTTAAATATTTATATCTCATGAGATATAAAGGACTTGAATGGGAAGTGAACCTAGTACAGTAAGTGACTTTTTCTACTATGATGGTCTTACGAGTGAACCTTTACTACTATGATGGTTTTGGGACTAAAATCATTTCAATATAATACCCTTGGATGTTATCCATGAATAATATGAAAATGGTTTTTGATTCATATTTTTATGACACAAACTCCATTTCTTATGGCAATGTTATGCTCTCATGGATCATATTATTTGATTCCATTATGATTTATGCCTTATGAACATCCAACATTTATTCCATGACTCGTGTTTATGATATTTGATAAGAGAGGTATGGTTTGAAAATGTTACGTGTATGTTCTCATACCCTTATACTCATGTTATTCTCAAGTATCTCCCTTATTTTCTCATAACTAGCATCTGATCTCACCATTTCTTTTGTTTCATCCCCCTGGGTTATGAAGAAAGGATTTAAGTAGGGTATGTTTTTGTAGCGTAAAAAAAAGAAAGATCTTTATGGGAGATAATGAATATCGTTAACTAATTAAGAATTTTTTGTTCCAAATTTACAAATCACTAAACTATTATAGTCCTTGGGTGTTTACTTTTTTAATGTCTTGAATATTAGTCTAAAAAGATAAAATATCCATGTATGAAAAGCTTGGGTCACTATAACTACATAGTTTAAAATTAATATATTTTATTGGATTTCTTCCACGATCTCATCAAATTAAAAATCTATCTAAAAGATAATTAATGACTAATTCAGTGGTTCATGTTCAATAGATTAAATTGTTCCTATTTATAAGGTAATTTGTTATTTTCATTGGATATTTCAAACTCAAATAGTCAATATTTGAAAGGTAAATTTTTTTGACATGTTTCACTAAAATACAATCGAGTATTTCTTGTTAAATAAAAAAAGGTGTATCATTTATAAAAAATAGAGAAATATTTGAAAATAATGAATGTGTCTGTTATTTTGAAGAGCTATAATCTATAGACGTATATTTAAGATCTTGTTTTGTTTTACTATTATTCTATCATTGTAACTGCTATTGTGAAAATTGTTGTATTTCTTAAAGATCATTTGCAACCAGAAAAACCTTGAATATGTTCTTTCTTGAAGAATCTTATCATTGAAGAGGGAGATATGTTATCTTTTAGTTGTTGCTCCAACTATGAGATAGAAATATTTCTCAATAAAATCAATTAATATTGATTTCTTAAGAGTATCTTATTCTCATACTTAGTCATGTTGTAGTTTCAAATTATCATTCTAAGCTATAGATATTTCAGTTCCCTATAAAAGAACCCTAAGGTCCTATTAAAGCCTTATTGTAAAGGTATAAACCTCCTACACTCAGTTGTGGAGTTATTATGATAATAGGACCAATTTAGTGAAAATAACCATTCTTGTTGAGAGATAATTGGCGGAGTGTACTGTGGAACTTTAGAAACTAAACCACTCTAAAACTAATGTGGTATTTTTCTCTATTTTTCCACTGCATAACTTTCTTAATGAATAGAATAATGTTCACCATAATATTATACAAAGAGGGATAAAATTTGAATCATTTAAGATTTTTAAAAGAACCCAACTCACCCCATGTTTATCTTTGTATTATTCTGACCTAAAAATTGGTACCAAATGAGTTCTTTTTGAAGAAGTCTAATATGATCGAGAAAGATTGAGTAAAAGGTATATATAAATATATATTTCAATAACTGAACATAAATAATTAATTAACATGATTTGTGTTTCTTATAGTAATGGAGATAATTATGGTTTTTGGGAATATAATATTATTACCTATTTGAAAAATCCTGGATTCGATGTTTACATGAAGATTGTAAAATATTATGAAAATGCTAAAAGGTCAAAAAAATGTGATACTGCTAAAGAAGTTAATTATAATGTTAATTTGAGATCCATGAATACTTTTATATGGGGACTTGGTCCATATGAACTTAATTATGTATCTCAATGTACCATTATCCATGAGATGTGGAAAACTATCATTTTTTATTATAAAAAATTGAAATATTCATATAATTAAGATACAACACTATAAATCTAAAATTCAACACTTTCAAAATGTATGATTGTGAAAGAATCACTCAAATGAATGGAAGATTGAATGAAATATTTCATGATGTCTCTACCTTGGGAAATAAAATTAAAAAATAATACCAAGATTTAAAATTGTTTATATTCTTTCCCTTTAAATGGAATGAGTTATTTTTTGAAATCAAGAAATCCACTCTGGTATCACAATTGAAAATTAAAGAATTAATTGGAACACTAATGATCTATGAAGCTGAAATTGAAGCTGAAGACAAAGATCATAGGATGATAAAAAAGGTATAATACTTCTCATCAAGTTACTACTCAAAAAAAATGAATAGAAATAAAAAGAGTATATTATACTCTCAAATGATTTAGAATGTTTCGATTCTATAAAAAAAACTATCTCATCTAGCTAGAAGATTCATTAAATTATTTAAGAAGAATAAATGATTCAAAAGGTCCTTCAAAAGTATGAAGGAATGTGTTCAAGGAAATAAATAAGTAAGATGATATGAATCCAATCGAATGGGACATATCAGAAATGATTTCAATAATTAAATAAATAGAAAAGAAAAATGGAAAATAAATAAAGGAAGTATCAGATGATAACTTATTATGAGCATAAAAAATAAAAAATATATGAAGGCTATTTTGAGTATCTCTAAGGACACCAGTAGTACTTCTAAAGTTATTATAAAAAATATCCAACCAATCAAACATAAAATATATTCTTTACGTTTATGGAAGCATAAGAGGAGCGATCTTGAAATTCTTTTCCTTCTGGTTTTGAATGTTGTTCTCATAATAAATTAGCCATTTATTGTTCAATGCTAGAACAAATGTTAGAATATTTAGTAAAAAACATAAATACCTCAAAAATATTAATAATTTTGTTTTAAATGAAAATATTTCATTCTAAAACAACACTTGGACCTAAAATAAATAACTAAGTAAATCTACCTCAAACTACAATTTTCATGAAAATAGAATTAGAGTGTTACTGGATAAAGTGGATTCAATAAAAAGTGCTACCAGAATATTAACTAGGGTGCATAATCTCTAAATCTCATTCTTGGTAAAAAAAATTAAAAAATATAAATATGGAATATGAATAAATGGATAAAAATATAAAATGTATAGAAATTATTTTTTACATAGTTTTAAGAATAAGAATATATTGAGAGTCACTTGTATTTATTGTGTAATTAAATGTCATTATTCTAATAATTGTTGTTTAATAAATCCATTGATCAATAGAATAAAAAAATATTTTTTTTAGGAATATATCTATATTTGGTCCTATAATGTTTGGAAAAATTTGGAAAATCTTCTTACCCAGATCTTTTCTTACAATCATTGCTAGACCTAAGAAGATTATGGTACTAAAACAATATTTTGTTTAAATGTTTTTAGGAAGAAGTTCACAGGGAAAAAATGTAGTATGGTATATGGGTGGTGCCATTTCAAGACACATTAGTGGAGACTCTTCCAATTTTTGTACATTATAAAAATTAAATGGAGGCATCATTACATTGGGTTATAATGAAAATAGAAAATAGTTGGATTTGGATCAGTTAGAAATTGAAAATCAATTTCTATCAACAAAGTAATATATGTTCAAGGGTTAAAGAAAAATCCTATAAATATCTAAAACTCTATTATTATAGTTTTTATGTTTGTTTATCTCATAATTTATGCTCTGTTTTTATAGATAAATTTCTTAAATTTAGAACATCTAGAATAGAATATGTTTATTCTATAGATCTATATTCCTTGAGTAAACAAAAACCGAATTATTTAACTATTGAGACAAAATGAATCCTAGAATTGGAATAGGATACTATTTTATTCTAAGGTATTTATTTTTTATAAATTTTATATGAATTTTGTTTCCTAATTTTCTAGTCTAAAATTTGATAAAATTATATTTTTTGATGCATTCCAAATAGAAAAGAAAAAAAGTCATCCTTCAAATCTATTTACAACTTCACTACATCCAAACCTCTAGAAGGTATCCACATAAAATTATTTTTCCTATCAATTTTATAAATATTAGTAGGTAGATATTATGTTTTTTTTTGTTGATAATTTTTCTATATTTTCTTCATTTTATTTTCTAAAACATAAAAGTCAATTTTTATCCGTTTTTCTAAGACTTTTAAAAAAAATTCTAAATAAAAAATATTTAAAAATAATTTCTTTGAGAAAGTATAATTTTGGAGAATTTAGGAGTGAAGAATTTAATTCTTTTTTCTTAGATAGGGGTATTAAAAAACTTTTTCTACTCCATAAACCCGTCAAAAATGGAATTATAGAAATAACAAAATATAACTATTCATGAAATGAAAAGAACTATATAGAATGAATACATTATTACAACCAATTATTGGGAAGAAGATGTTATCATGGATTTCCATATCAAGAATATATTTTTAATAAGATCCTTTTATAGAAATACACCTTAAGATCTATATAATAAAATAAAAACTAAAGTTATATACTTTAAAGTATTTTGATGCAAGGAGTGTTTCTTGAATACAAAAGAAAATATTGATAAAATTGATCCAAAATATGATTAAGGAATATTTATGGGATATTATGCTACTTATAAAGTGTATAGATTGTACAATAAAAATTAAAAAAAAATAGAATCTGTTCATGTGATGTTTGCTGAAAGTGATCTTTTTGATCGCAGTAAAAAACCAAACAGATGCAATTACAAATTCTTTAGACAATGTAAGACTTTAATCTCTTAAAAATAATTTATAAAATAAACTATAATATGATGAAATTCAGTATAATCAATAATAACATGAAACTAGTGAACCTAAAAAAATTTTAGATAGAGACCCTAGAACCTTAATGGATCATTCATTAGAATGTATAATAGGAAATTTAGATGCAAGAATTGGGAGAAGAATAAATATATGAAATCAAGATGAAGTATCTACCTTACTACCAAAATTTGAACCTAAAACTGTAGAAGTATTATTAGAAGATGAAATTTGGATAATATAAATGAAAAATAATATTAACTAGTTTAGAAGAAACAATTTTTTGGGAATTGGTTGATAGGCCATCCAATCATCTAGTGATAAAATCCAAATTAGTTTTTAGAAACAATCAATATCACCAAGGGATAATTACAAGAAATAAATATAGATTATTAGCCAAATGATATAATAAAGAATAATTAATATATTATGATAAAATCTTTTCACTTGTTACTAGATTTGAAGCTATTAGAATCCTTATAGCTTAAGTATCATTTATAAAATTTAAATTATATCTTATGGATAAAAAATCTAATTTTCTAAATGTATATTTAATTAAGGAAGCTTATATTGAAAAACTACCATGTTTTGAAAATACTCATCTACCAAATTTAGTTTTCAAATTTACTAAATATATTTATGTCCTTAAACAAGCACTAAGAGATTGGTATAAAATATTATGTTCTTTTCTACTAAAAATGATTTTTCTGTAAGATTGATAGATCCTACTCTCTTTAAGAAAACAAATTCTGATATTTTATTAGTAAAACTTTATGTAGATGATGTTATTTTTTGTTCAAATAATAAATATATTTGTAATGATTTCTCAAAACTTATAGAAAAGGAATTTGAAATAAGTATGATGGGTGAATTAAATTTCTTTCTTGGTTTTAAAATATATCAAAAATATTATTGTAATTTTTTAAATATTATTAAATATATTATTGATTTGTTGAAAAATTTAGGATTATAAAATATTAAAACTTATATAACTCCAATGTATACCAATATAGAACTTGTTTTGGAGAAATCTAGAAAACCAGTTGAAAAAGATGATAGAACAAGGGGGAATTATGATTATTTAATTTTAGATAACTTTTTTAAAATTAAATTTAGTTTTACATTTTTTTCATCTATTATTTATTTGTTTTTTATTTATTGAATTATGGATTTATTACTTTTCTCCAAAATGCATCTTTTCAAAATTAAAATCTATAATGATTACTATGAGTATTTTGGCTTAAGAAACCAATCTAATGTAAACAAAAACTATTAGAAACTTTATATATTTGTCTCTATATTACCCCTCAATCTCAACCCCACTCAACTTACAGAGCTCTTGATTTCTCTGAAAACCCCTAAAATCTAAACCTTAAACCTTCATACATTCAGTAATGGGAATGAAAAAGATGACAGATGAAGGAAAAACAAGTGAATCTAAGTGCCAATGCACTTTAGGAGCTAATATATGAGTCCTTCAAGGGAATATTGTTGATTCTAAGTGGTTATTTTATATGAATATTATATTAAAGAACCCCTTAGATTTTCAAGGCTTGTTATTTATTATCAATGCTGAAAGAAGATAGTATGTTTTCAAAAATGAATCCAAATAGTTTTATGAACATCGCCAGTTTATTTTTAGATACACAAAGGATGTTGGATCCTAAAAGGTAAACAATATGGACTTTTTGGTCTCTTCCATCGAAATAGGAAAAAAAATCATTACCCCTATGAAGTGGTTTTTCATTTTAATATTCAGTCTATTGTAGATGAGACATATAAATCTAAGGATGTTATGTCTTTTCTATTTGGATCCACTATAGTATGAAATATGTTAGATAAATATCTTTAAGCTGGCTAGAAGGTACTGGTAGAATTTATTCAATCTTCAATATCTCCAATGGTTGTTGAGTTAGAGAAAATTATGTTTCCATATATGTATATAATGTTTTTAATGTTAATTGAAATCTAGTTTATTTTCATTATATATTTTCTGAGTTATAAGTATCAATACTGTCAAAAAAGAGTCTAGAATGTTATTTTATCCATATATGTGGCTTTTTCTCTAATTTTATATAATAAGAATAAGATTTGTGATATTTATTTAACCATTATATGTTATCATAGTAATAATATTTCTACTGGAACTATAAAAACTTTTGTTTATTTTTTATCACTGTGAAAGGAAAACTGATTTCAGTTGTTGTTGATGGCCAATAAGTATCTGGTGCACATTCTCGAGAGAAAGGTACTCAAAATTCATTTGGGTCAATATAACTTCATGGGGAATAATTTATAGGATCAATAATAGTGGATTGGGTTGATTTAATAGGTGGGAGACTTGGGGTAAATGTTAGTGACCCACCTACTATAAGATATGTTCATAATTCTTCTGAAGAACCCTAAAAAATATGTAGATAGTGTAGCTCTAGTAACAAAGCCTAAATAAATATAACAACTTGAATTTCAAGTACAAGAAGTTGATGTTACAGAAACTGAACTCCCAATGTTTATAGTAGTAATAACTAATTCTATGGAAAAAACCAACTAATAATAGATATGAGCATGGGGCTAGTGTAGAATATCAAGTTAAAGACAATTATCTAGATGATGATAAATTGTAACCTCAAATGGTTGAAACTACTAAAATAATAGAAAACTAGAGAGTCTCTTCCGCTAAATTTTTTTATGCAAGGATGCTACAGAATCCAATGAGAAAACTGAAGATATTTATCTATTATAATCATCTTACATTATGAATGAGGCATTTTTTTACCAATCTCTATTTGAAAATTGTCAACCACCTCGCATTAAAGAAGAATAATCTTATGATTTAATTAATTCTCAAATTGAAATATTTTTTTGAAAATATAATAATATTAAATTCAAGAATTAAACCTTGAAAAGTGAGTAGTAAGTTACTAAAAATATTTGGAATATTTGAAGTGTTTAACTATTCCACAAGAATAACTAGAATTAGTTAATGATCAGATGCACAAACTTCAAGAATATTTTATTTTAAGAAGATATTTTGATACATTTGAGAGAGAAATTTATTATCATATTGAAAATCCCAAAGAAATTTTTTTTTCAAATTTTGATTTTGGTTATTTAAATAAATACATGGGAAGTAAATTTGAATCGATAATAAGTAGATCAAGCCATGAAAGGGATTTTACTTCCAGTTATCACAATTCTATATAACTTCTAAGACATTTTTAAATTATTAATGTTGTTTTATCTGTAATAAATGATCAAATAAAGAGTCTTCAATGTGATAGTGTTCCACTTCACATTTTTTTGACAATTGGAAATATCCTGTTGAGAGGTTAACATATAATGATCCTAATATGAAAAGCCTTCTTAATCAGTTATGTGAGAAGTTAATGATGTTTGTACAGCCTATAGAGACTAACCATGAGTTTTTTAAGGTCAATTTGATTTAAATTTTTAAAATTTTAAAGGATTCAAAGATTTTGATAAAATAGTGGGTTGAAATTTTTAATCACAATTTTAAAGGAATGATTGTAGATCTCAAGGATGTTCATCAGGTTGTTTGAGGTTCATTCTCATACAAAACATCATTAGGACCAGAACCATATCCCACATCCGATCCTAATTCTTAATTTTTTTAGCCAAATATTTATTATAATAATAAAAAACTCTTCAGTGAATTTTTTTTTTCAATATAATTGTGTTTATTTCATTCTTTTTATCTTTCCTTCTCTAGTGACTAAACAAGAATCATTTTTTTCTTAGCATAACAAGACATTTACTTCCATTTTTTGCAACATTAATTGTTTCATAAACCATTTTTCAATAATATTTTTTGATATCACAAAAATGGGGAGAAATTTTGGTTAAAAACATTATTTTTATTATAATATATCAATTAAGGATAATAAATGAAATTTAATTTCGTAATTTAATTATTTATTATTTAAAATAAATATCTTTATTTTTTTCAATATAAACTATTTATAATATTCTTTGTTTATCCACATATTTTAAAAATTCTATTGAGAAATAATTTTTTTTTATTCATTTAAACTCTATTTAATTTTTTGTTAAAATTTACTATATTTTATATAAGTATTAAATATATGGGTTTTGTGATCATAAAAAAGGGAAATATTTTTGGGCATGAATTTTCTCAACAATAATATATGAATCTTTATGACTTTGATGCTCAGAAATAACCTTTTTCTTTATAAATGAAATTACATTAACTGTTTTTCGGATTGTATTCCTTGATAAATTTATCCTATTTATGGGTTAAAGTTTTTATCTCAATTGTTTTGGATATGTGTTTTTGTAATATGGAATCATTGTTTATACCCTACATTTATAATCATAATTTATAGTTTTTAAATGCTATGTTTGAAATAAATGTATAGATCAAATACCCTATGTTATTGTAAAAGTATGGATTAAAAGCCATACTTTTTGAAAACAACCCTATATTTATGAAACTATTGTATGGTTCAACAACTAAAAATTTTGAATTTAACCATAAATATTTAACCATACTTTCAATGTTAACCATATTTTTAACATGGTCAACTATAGAGTATAAAAGTAAGAAATTTTCTAAGAATTTTTCCATGGTATCGCCAGAATTAAACATCTCTTTAAAAGGTGTTTAAATACCAATTCCAATGCCCATGTTTAATATATTAAATCGTTCATATTTCTAAGAGAAGTTATGAATTTTATTGAATCATTTAACCTTAAATACTCTTGATTTGTAAGGTTATAATTCTGGATCTATTAAATTGAATTAAAATTGAGTTTCTTTAGTTAAATATTATGATTTGTATCGTTTGAAAAAAAAAATAGAGAAATTTTTTAAAATAACAATAATCTTTTATATTATTATGAGATACACTTTTGAGATATATATATTATGATCTTGTGTTTTTTTATTGTTATTATATTATTTCTACTATTATTATTCAGTTGGTATTTTTCATGAAGATCCTTTGAAACTAGGATCACTTTGAATATGTTATTTATTGAAGAATATTATCTTTTAAGATTAAGATTAATTATTTGACAGCTACTACGGAAATTGTGATCTAAATATATTTCTTACACAAATCAATTAATCTTTATTTCTTAAGATTATGGGATACTTGTACTTCATCATGGTGGAGTTTAACTTATAATTTTAAGATGTGGATATTTTAGTTACTTATAAAAGAACTAAAAGTCCATGTGAAATACTGGTAATAAAGGTGTAAACTATGTATACTCAGATGTGAAGGTCTTGTGACAATAGGGCCTATTTAGTGTAAATCACCAAGCTCACTGGGAGAGCATTGGTGGAGTGAAATATGGATAATTTTCGATGAACCACAATAAAAATTATTTTGTTCGTATTCTTTATTTTTCTATTATATAACATGATTAAATAATATAATGTTTCATATATTCTTATTATACAAATAGGGATAAAATTTAAATTTATTAATATTTGTCAAATAACATTATTCATACACCCACTCCTACCCCCACCCCCTCTTGTGTATCTTCATATTATTATTACCTAACACCTTCTAAAAAAATTAAAGAACCCTAGTTTACTTATTATGAGACAACCACTCATGAAATTTGATGTTTTATTCATGAGAGGCATCCTTCTTTATTCTACACTTTTTTGATCCTTCTCTATTTTTTTATCCATTATCAATTGGTATGTTAAAATACACAAGAAATAAGTTTTATATAATTATATTTCATGGAGTTTTTTCATGGTTTCATATAATTGTTTATGTTTCCCTTTTTAGGATAATCCTATAACTCTTCATCACATATTTCTTCTATGAATCCAATCTTTTCTTATTTCTTTGATAGATTCCTCTATTTTTTCATATTTATATCTCTTGTCTTGATGTTCAGGTCCATTTTAAATTGGTCTATGATGTGGACTTTCCTTCCACAATAGAATCATCACTTCCCTATATATTTGAAACCCTTCTAATATTCATTTATTGAAATCTTCAGAATGGTTAACATAACTTTCTTATTTTGACTACTCCCCTAGAAAAAATTAATTTGAAATTTCGTTTTTTTTTCTTTTTCTATTATGGTTTTCTCTTCATATCTGCATAATATTGGTTTTTAGATTATACATACCATCAAAATTATAATCATGACCACTTATGTTGAAATAGTCACAAAGGATATCTAAGAATTTTAATCATTTCCTTGAGGATATATTTAACCGTTTCTATGAGCCCTACTTTTGGACAGTGGGTCTTATTATTTCTTTCTTTCAAATCCCCCTTCACTATAGCCTCCTTATATATTTTTTAATTTGAAATATTATAAAAATATTTTAAAGTCTTATTCCCAAACAACTACCACTAACATCAATATCCAATAAAACTTATTCTTTTATTCAATGATGCAATCTAGAAATAAATATATACTTCTACACATTGATATTTTTGGTTGGAAACTCATCCCTTTTAGCATCTTTATGCGGGAAATGTTTTATTGGATATAAAAAATACCACCATTGAAATATTGGTGGATTTATTGGAATTTTTATCCACCTATTAGTGTCATATTTTTACTTTAGGGTATGTACTTTCACATGATATATTATTAGTGCAATAATAATTACTAAAACAATGGGTTACCTTTTTCTAGGATCTTTGTTTATACATATTCGAAGATGGTTTCAAGATCCAATTACAATATATGCGGTTTAATTTTGAGAATTTATTATAATATAATGTTTTCATGGGATCTTTTTTCTTTTCAGGTACATAGAAAGTTTCATCTTTTTTTTCTATATTCCTATGTTTTACCATAATTAAAGATATTTCATGTTGAGATATATTTTATCTTCTGAAAAAAAATCTTACGATTTCTTACCAGTGATTCTTAAATATTTTGATTTTATTTTTTTACATGTTGACTGATTATTGTACAGAGTTATTAAGCTATTTTACCCTTTTTTATTTAACCTCCAATTAAGAATATTTAATATTTAAGGAGGTTTAATATAGTATTATCAATTCATAGATCACTTATTCAAGTAAATATTTTGATAAAAAAAAATCACAACCATTATTTTTTAATTTTTCTTCAATCAATGAAATATTTTCATTAAAAAGTAATAATGATTCTTAATTTTCTTCCACGTGGTCTGTAAGAGGACTACACTTTTTGAATTTATTTACTAGTGCGTCATTAATTTCTTTAACTTCTTCTTCTATCTATGAATTTTCATCAAGAATATTTTAAATAAAACCATGTACATTAGTAAATGGGAACCTTTTTAGAAAACATTAAATTTAAGACCATAGGTATTCATCTATTTGGAAAGACTCATCCTCCTTATACTCTCTACTTCTTAAACATTATTCTTTAAAAGGATTACTTATAATAGATTTAGAATATGAGTAGTTTTCACTGAGATCAACTTCAAGTGGTGATATTTTAGGTTTTGGATGTAGGCTAATCGCTAATTGGGCCTATGGAAACTCATCTTTTGTCTGATGAAACAACTAATCCACAATGTATATGACATAAAAATTATTAATAATGAATGTATTCATTGAATATTGTTGTAAGATACTAGATCCAATTGATAGGATCTTCCATGAAAATTTATAATTAATTTAAATTGTATAATTACCTTATTCTTGAGAATTATTTCTTTAGAGAAGTAGTTGATCAAACATCCTCTGTTTGAGTTATTCCATTACTGTGTTGTGAGTATCCAAGAGTAGAATCCTTCTAGTGGTGATCCAAATGTTCTCCTTTGATCTTAAAATTTCACCATTAAAAATCCGGGTTCTATCATAGAGAAACCATTCATATTGTATCATTAATTTGATTGCAACAAAATCCTTCATTAGAATACTATTAGAATGGGAGACTATACCAACGGTTCAAAACCGTTGGCTATAGTGATGTTGGTAAATTTCTATACCAACGGTTCTTAGTGAACTGTTGCTATAGGGTGATCTAAAATCCATTTTAACTAATGGTTCATAGTGAACCGTTTGTATAGGGGTATCCTAATGGTTCATAACCATTGGTATAGACATATCCCAATGTTTCAAAATGAACCATTGGTTAAATCCTATACCAATGGTTATAAAACCGTTCATATATACCACCCCCAATTCCATAGCTATAAGTAGACCCACCCAACCCATAGAAAATAGAAACTGTAACAAAAAGAACCTACAAACAAATAAAACATTCAATGCAAAAAAATAGAACCTCCAAATAATGAAAATAGAACCTTCAAACAAACAGAACCTACAATGAAACCAAAATAGCATCTTCAAAGAACCACAAACCAATACACAAATAATGATAACATAGGAAATAAATTAGTTCATTTGTAAAGTGATAAAAAGATAAAAAACATCACATGTATTCATTTATAATAAATCATTAAACATAAAATTTGATAAATATTAATAAAAATGTAAAGGATCAATATGTCACACATCAGCATCACTATCTTCATAGTCATCCTTAGTCACATACTCTTCCTCAGCCTCATCCTTATCTCAGCTTCATCCTCAACCTCATTCTTGTCCTCACCCTCTTCCTCACCATCATCCTCAACCTCATATTTTCCCTCTACCTCGCCATCATCCTCACCATTGCCATAACCCGGAATTTCATCATCCCGACCACGACATAGACTAATGGTTTGTGAACTATATAACATATGCATCGGTGACATATATCCATCATAAGCTCTGGCGGTATCTGGTGGATGTGATAGACATAAAACATTAATCAGTTTCATAAATTCATTTTTCCCTTTGATTCTATTCTTATAAAAATATGGCATTTTTCATTTTCTACCTTAGCCTCAGAATTTGTTTCCCATGCATTAGATTTTTTGAACATGGAACTTCCATAAATGTCACCTAAAGAGGGATGATACCTCGTCAAGACAATACCATTCCACATTCAATAGTGTACTCTTTCACGGTGCTCATCTCCCAAAACATGATTTAAGTTATCACTTATCCCAAAGTTGACATATTTCTAGGCATCAAGCTTCTTCAATGTAGACTATTACAAATATAAATACAATATTATGTTACAAAATAAATATTAAAATTTTAAATCAAAATGTAAAACATACAATCTTCCATTGTGTCCGTTTGTTTACCACACTTTCAAATTTTTTTCTTTCTTATCAAGAAAAATAGTTTTTCTCAGGGAACATGTACTTCACTATTCAAAACCTCCATCTATAATGACATTGAATATAGAAAAGTATAATTTAAAATAGGTTACTAATAATGAATTTCATAACTAAAATCAAATGGATATTAATTCTAAATGAAGCTGGAAATAAAAATACATGGTAGATTAATTATAACTAAATATAAATGAATGGGTTATCAAAAGATATAACATATATATAATTGACCAAGTCATCATAGTGATCAATAATAAGGTGGATGTGGAATCACCATAATTAACAATAATATGAACATATATTAATATTACATATATGAATAATCATGAATGAGTTATCAACACTCTAATCATGACTATAACATAAAGGAATTTTGTTTTTGTGTGATTTAATAATATACATTGCATTCCTTAAATAATCATGTTGAGAATTAAAATTTATTACTTGAGTTTTTTATTTAATGATAAAATTGAAATTTTATTTTCCATCACATGATGTCCTCATGTTCTTTAGAACCCCTCATTCTATTACTGTGATCCAAACCATGATGAAAAAAATGTTTTTTCATTGTTTTTTTTCTAATTTTGTCATTATAAATATCTAAAGTAGAGTTAATATCATGTTCCTCCTCAAAAAAAGAATTATAAAAAGCCCAATAAGTAATTCAAAATAATTAACTCAATAATAAATGTATAATGTTTTCAAGGGGTGGGCTATATAGAATCTTGATTTAATTTTTAACATCTTTCAATTATTATTAGTGTGTGGGATGAGAGTTCCTCTACCTTGGGTATTGTGTATCTAGTATTATTACCATGGAAAGTTATTTATATATAGGTTGGAATTATATCTATCAAATATATAGTGTTTTAATAGTATTTTGTTTAAAATGATAATATATTCAAGTGTAAAATTTGGTGCTTTACAATAACTTATGACCAATTTTGTGTTACAATTGGTATACACCACATAGATCATGGTTTCAATGTAATGAGATAACATGGTGTGATTTTAACCAATTAAGCTGGATAGATATTTTAGTTCTAAATATTCAGTTGATTAATTATTTTATGTTTATTAATTATAATGTTTCTCATAATCTTAATGGTTGGTGAAAAAAAATGGGATTTATTTATTATATCATTGTTTAAGGTATTATCACTTTTCATTACTAACTCTCATTATCTTATTTAATTTTATTTTTGTATGTTATATTTTATATATTTTTTTAGTGTGTTTTCAGGACTTTTGTTCCATACCCTAAGTAAATAATGATTCTATCCCTAAAAATTTTAAATGGAAGTGGTTGAAATATTTCCATTCCCTTTCCTATTAAAATAATAGACATTTAATAAAATGATCAATGGTTGTATAGGTTCATGACATGCTCAGAAAAATAACAATAATAATCCTGAAATTTCAATATGAACGAAATACTTTCAATAATAAACTAAAGAATACATGATTATTTATCTTGCCCAATTATAAATGGAATGAAATATATATAAAAAATAAAGTTAAATTCCTAAAGAAAAATTATAAAGGAGTGTCAATACTTGCTTCCTATCATGGTCTGTCATTATATTCCACCCCAGAGTGTAGAGGTATTTCATAGCATACTTGTTTTTTTATTTCTTCCTAACGATTCATAAAAAATAATTTTCCATAATAAAAAAGAAAATATTTATGTCAGTCAATGTAATTTTTTTTAAAAAACCTAAAATTTGATTAATATCTTGAACTCGGTACTCATCCAGTGAATAATAATTTCTAGATAATATTCTATTATAAAATCATCTATGTTAGATGTGTCCTATAAATCTATTCCTACTCTACCATGCCAACCACTATAAAACTCGTGCTTATAGCCTCTCCATAGCTCACATAATTCCATGAGTCATGCTTTCCGCGTAGCCTCACCTTTAAGAAAAATTAAAACGAAGATGTCACCAAAATATTAATTCATATAAATACAATAATAATATAATATAACACCCAAATAATTTTTTAACCCATATTGTTCCCAAGAATTATACTTTAATTCATTTCCTAGGTGTCACAAGGACAGTGTACTGGTAGGAATGATATCGGATTATTTGGAAAGCGTCCCAAAAACTTTTACATTCTCACCCTAATTTTTTAGTCATTTGGTTGTCTTCATTGTACTCCACCATCAGCTACATGCGGCAGTTCCACGCAACATGCATGCATGTAAGCCCATGCCTCTTATTGGAACATCCATATATAAAATAAGAAAAATATATATTATATAAATATATTTTATAATGAATATAAATTATGGTAAATTCTTTTACTAAGGTTCTATAAATATACCTGAGTCAGTTTGATCAAGGGATATCACTGGATCCCCAAGTACTGAAGGAACATTAACCTGTATAAATGGAGTGGGTCCCAGTGTATGCTCTGCAGAATGTGTTAGAGAAATAGTCAAATAAGTAGTAATGTAGAAGATTGGGGAGAAGGAAGTAGAATGAAAAAAAGATGGAAATTATGGCTACGAAAATTCATAATATAGATGAGTGGTCAGAATCATCATCAAATATGGGAATGTTAGGTAAGGAGGCTCAGATACAAATGGTTGTGAAAACATGGGATACATAAATATCTTGAGTTTCTGTAATGACATTGAGGGATCATAAGATGTGGTTGATGGTACGTCGGGGGGAGGTACATGGTGTGATCGACTACACTAACTAAAGCACCTAATTGTAGTACCACCCCCATGTATCACCATCCTGTGCACTGGAACGAATAGGTTGGTTAGTGAATAACTAGAACCTTAGTGTTGGATCCTGATTAAAAGTTTAAAACAAAATTAATCACATGATAATATATGTTATTTATATATATCTTTTGAAATAAAATACACACAAAAAGAACTAAAGGAGGGACTCCCATCTCTCCCACTCAAGGATTATTGTCTATCTTTATTTTTAATTGTATTTCCTTAAATTGTTTTATATCCTGCATATAAGAAAAAATTTTAAATTAACTATAAATCCATAAATAATGTGTAACCCAAACAAGAAGGATGATAAGACATGACTTAATTAATGAATACCACTTTTCAAACCAAATACAGGATATATATTGATATAACAAAAACCATTTATATAGGAATAATATCAAAAAATAAGGCATGTCATATAAAAAACAAATAGGTTAAATTATAACGTTTAAAATGAGTATGATAGGGTTTTCTTCTATTTTTAATTTGATCCAATTCAATTGATGTTAGTTCATATTATTCATTCTGGTCAATTGATTAGGACATTTTTTCATTTTTATTTGTCTTATATCATTTATTTCATTTTTGTCCATTGATTAGGTTATTTCTCCATCTTTATTTGTTTTAGCTCATTTGGTTCATATTTAGGGTTAGTTTGTTTTTCCCATTTTTTTGGTTATGCCATTATTTTCATTGGTTTTCATTTTCATATCAATTAGTTTGATATATCCAATTCAATTAATCTTTTTTTGTTACAATTTAATTGTTTCACTTTTTTTGTTTGATAGTCTTAAATATAGTTCAATTCAATATTAGAAAATATAACGCAAATAAAATTTTAAGAAGTAAATATTGAAAATGCACATGAATTTCAGGTTGGATAGAAAATATTTATAATAAATAAAAAATAAATTTGTAAAACACCAACCTCAATAACCCAAGTCAAGATAAACTGAATGAACGGAGAACACAGATTAATGATACTATATATTTCCCACCATGACTTTAGCTTCATAATCTACTCTGATAATTAAAGTATTAGATTCATCATAAGTAATAAATGGATTGGGGCCCATGTGATCATGGATGGTGTCAATTTAATCATCACCATCTTCAAAAATATTTCTTGGGATAACTTCAAAAATGAAACCGAATTCCAGTCGAAGATGATCTCTGACATAAAAAACTTGTTTCACCGTTGATGTCAATATATGGTTCATTGGTAGTAAGATTGTGACTCGTGTCAATAACTCAAAATCTATAATTATATATAAATGTTACATGCCTCATTATCAAATCAAACCACTGACATTTCATCATAGTGACTCAGCCATAATAGTAATAATCTAATATTAGTATTTTCTCAATGACTCCATAAAAAGATAAATTATCAAATCAAGGTCTAATATATAATGCACTATCAAAATAGTCTATTGTGGCAGTTACCATAACACCATCATGTTTTCTTATCATGTCCCCTTCTCATTCAGTGATAGTAAATTTGTGCCCATTGATCACAATTGATTTTCATTCAAGAACCATGGTATTAGGACCACAGGAAAAAGAGATTGTTTACTCAGAAACATAGTCAGCAAGAAAATTCAATACCTGAAATATAAATGATTGTTAAACTTAATGAAATAATGATTTCATTAATTTATTATAGTAATATTTTCACCTTCAATTTAAACCAATAAGAACACTCTTTTCTATGAAAAGTCTCTCTCCTTCTTAAAGATAAAGAATGATGCTTTCTATTTATCATTTTTTATGTTCCCTACTAAAAAAAATATAAATAGTTTAACATATATTTAAAATTGCATGAGATGAAATAACATATACATGTTCAATTTACTTAATAGATGTAGTCATAAAACAAATCATGGTTAAAAAAATTGTGCAATGTGTCATCTCTCACTCTTTATGTCTTAATGTGTTCAATGTATATTATCCCATAATTCCCCCTTTTTAGGGAAGTGATGGAAAATTGGGTTCAATTTTCTCATACCATTCTTCTTCATTTCTCATAGGTATGTTCCATCTCATAGTAAGATCAGAAAAATATATTGAACATAAATCCATACATTTTTTATCAATGTAACCATTCATGATCGAAACTTCAGGATGATTTATGTTCCGGACATAATAATTCAATGTAAACATGTTTCTTTTAGTTGGATACATCCAAAGAAAAACAAAAGGACCTCTGAGAAGTATTTTTGGTTAGAATATGGACAGTTAGATGCAGCATTCATGTGAAAAATGATGGAGGAAATATTTTCTATAATGCACAAAAAACATAATAGTTCCTATTCCAAAACAATTAATAAATAATTTGAAAACATCTTAGAAAAATATCTCTAAATAAACGGAAAACTAAATAATTGACACCCTTAAATTATTAGATAGATGATGGTATATTACTATTGAAATCAACTCATGCATAAGGATGTGATAGTCATGATTCTTCAAAGATTTCATATTTAACTATCTTCTATTAATCCAGTTTAATATGTTTCTTGAATATCCATAAAAAATGTTAATAGTCTCTAGTAATTCCAAAAAAAATATACAGGTTTCATCACATAAGAATCACATAGAACTTTCCATTTATTTTCACTGAAACGCATAGGATGCAATTCTGGTCTAATTCCCTAATCCACCAAATCAAACTGGCATCATAAATCATATTTTTTCTTTCCATTTACATTTAGAAGAATTGAAAGAAATATTTCACATATATTTTTTCAATGTGTATTACGTCTAATCCATGACATAAAAAATTGGATAGCTAATTAGGAAACTAAAATAAGATACATCTTTTCTTCTAATTGTAATATATTTCAGTGGATCCATTATTTCTATTTCTATATTTCATCTGACCATTCCTGAATGAAACATAGAAATCATGAAATTCATTAAGAATATCAGTTACAAAAATGCACTAAGGTGTATTTTCAGTCTCTATGGTATTGTTAAATGTTTGATAATTATTCTTATATGGGTGGTCCATTGAAGGAATCATAAATTTCCTATAAAACTGAAAATATAGTGATATTTTTTTCTTTTAGATCATGTATTCTTCATAAAAATAAGCATGATAGTTTTCCCTTCATGCTCCATCCATACATCATCGCATAAGTAAGAAAATAATTAATCGTCCACATAAGTGCAACAAGCATATGAAATATGTCTTTCGAATATGCATAGAATTTGCGCACACCCACATTATAAATATATTTCAACTATTTTTTTAAAGGATTAATGTAAACATCTATATCATTATCATGATCAGAATGTCCAAATATGAGTATACTCACAAAATTGAAAGGTTTTTTCAAACACATCCATGGAGGAAGTTTATAATTATGTATCAAAACTGGTCATGTGTTGTGAGAAGTAAAAATTTTCACAATCAGATTAAAATCGTCACATGAAAGACCTAACCTCACATTACATACATCCGCTAAAAAATGAGGATATTTATTATCAAAGATTTTCCATGTAAATCCATTTTTAGGGTGAACCAATTCATTATGATTTTTCTTTCTCTCAGTATCATTCCATCGATTTTTATTTACATTTCTTTAGACATGAAAATATTATGGAGTCTATGGATTTATGGAAAATACCACTTTATTTTTTTAACACGATATGGTGTTCCATGAGCTTCTGGCTTACATCGGGATGTGCCACATTTTATACAATTATTTCCTTTAGAGTTTCCTCCTAGAATAAGCTATAATCTTTCAGGAAATCATTAATTTTGTTTTTTAACATCCATGTACCTCAACTAACTTCCATTTCATACAATTTTTTGAGGGAATAGCTGCATCATCTAGATAAAATTTTGTCAAAATGTTAATAATTTAATCAATAGAAGTATTAGAAATACCATACACTGTTTACCCATGAAACATTCTGATTAAAAATTATAGCTTGTTCATTTTACCACATTTCCAGTATACTAGAGTTTTGGAAGCATAATTCAATTTTTTCACCCTTTGAACATCATTATTTTAATTACATGGATCATGTGTTCTCATATCAAAGTCTTCTTGGGCCAGCATCTTTTTCTTCTCATGATAACAAATAAACAAAAACCGATCATCTAAAAAATTCTATAATCCAGTCCTCCCCTTTGCATCATGATCATTTTGAGATTTTATTTTCTCCCTAATCTGATACTACACAAAAAAGTTTGTTTCAAAACCATATTTTTTATATGGTATCTAACTTATTTACAGCTCAACCAAGGGCTTTCAACACAATTATAACATTGGTAGTGTATGTTACCACTATATGAGACATTATAAAATGAAAAATATAAAAATATTTTCAACTTTTTTTGAATGTTTCTTGAGATCTAATCAGTTTCATACATCCAAATTCTATCCATTCTATAAAAAAATTTATATTTCATTTCATAAAAGAAATAAAATAACATTGATGTTTAATCAAATATATATTTAAGAAAATGAGAAGTGTTCACTTTATATGAAACCATAACTAACACATTATTCTATATGATAATCATAATATAAAAAGACAACAAAATACTGTAAATATAAAACCATCATATTTGCTTCAATTATATCAATGAGTAATAACTATACATAATACTAAACAATTGCTGTTATAATTTATGTTTTTTTATTCGTTTATTCTATTCACTTTTTCACTAATGTTTTACTTATTCAATAAATTCATGTATAATAGATCACTATTATGAAATCATCTTCTATTTTAGTCACACCATTTTTACTCAGTTATTTTTATTTACGATTTGTTTAGTTTCGTTCGATTTAGTTTGGTTGGGTTTGGTTTTTTTATTTAGATTGGTTTAGTGAATTACTATTAGAGTTTTATTATAGATTGATCAAGTCTATCCAATTTTAATCATTACTACAGAATTTATTTTAGTTAGGTTCAATTTCATTCACTTGTTTTTATTTTATTTCAGTTTGATGCAGTTTAGTGTAGTACAGGTCTACTCATGTCTACTTGGGCCAGATCAAGTAATTTCAATTCAATTTACTTGGTTTGGTCAATTCAGTTCGGTTATGATATATATAGTATTTGTTATTTTGGTTAGGTTTTATTGTTTAAAGGATTGATTGGTTTGGTTTATTTATTTTCAATCCTAGTTATGTTGGTTTGGTACAATTTAGTTTGATTAGGTTCTAATCAATTCATTTCAATTTAGTTTATTTAGTGGGTCATCATAATAAGGAATAGATTGGGAGATTATATGAAACATTGATGTTATTCATTTATTTGTAACTTTTTTTCTACTCCCATTTCAAATTTTCATGTAAAAGTTCATAATTGGTGTGAAATCCCCATGATTTAATACTAAATTTAATTTTTGTCCATTATTTTAATTAAGCTAATCAATACAGTTTACTATTTTAATTATAAATTTATCCCTAATTATCCAAATTATATTATTCTTATTTTATATCGTTAGATATTCAATTTCCTACAAATAATTAAGTTGATGTTTGGGCTAATTCGGCCATTTGAAGGGCCATATGGTCCGCACAAGAAGGACCAAAGAATCTATGAAGAAACTGGACCATCCATGATGCTTGAATTTATGGCATCAATCCATAATCCAAATTAATATAAAACTCCATAATATTATCTTTATTAACCAAAAGAATCATGTTTAAAAATTTTAAGGTCTTACTTCAACAAAAATGGGACCAACATATGCTTTTAATTTCATCCCACCATTCTGTATGGAATTTAAAACTAGCACGCCATTATTGAATTTTTTCCTGGTATAGAAATAAGTTAGTGATGAAATTTTGTTGTGTGAAATAAAATATATATGAGGAATAATTTTTTGAAATAATGGTTCAGATTTTAGGGAATCTTCCTATTCAAAAATCCATTCATGTTTTGGAATTCTAAAAATCCCGGATAGAAATTGACAGACTGAAATTGTTTATACAAACCACAATTACATTAGATCCTTCAGTCCAAAGGCAGCCAAATTTTCAAAGTATATAGAAAAAATAAATATCTACAAGTTATAATGATAATATATTTTATGTATCTTCATTATGGATGGTCCAATCATCGATCCAAGTAGAGAGGAATATTTGGGATGCAAATAGTTCAACTCCTTGGGATATAAATACATCCCCCTCCTCTCCTTGTGAGGAGTTATAATTTTAGAGAAAAGTTGGATAGATTGGAACAAACAAGGATTTTTCAAAGGTTTGGGAGGATATTCCATACTCATGTTTTCTACTTTAGATAACATTCCTCCATTATTCTTTTTATTTTATTTTACTTTCTTCTTCATTTGTAATCTTGTTAGTGTCTGTGTTGTAATTTTATTTTAATGCATGTTTCTTCTTAATCACCTATTAATCTCATCCAAACTATGTTTTGTATTATTAATGGTCTTAAAATAGTTTAAATAGAGCAAAATATTTGTCCCATTTTTCTTTCTCATTCAATCAAAAGTGCATTTTTAGTTTCCTCATCATTCGTGTGTGTGTCCGGCAGACAAATCTTTTCTTATCCAATTATTTTCTTTCTCTTTATAATTAATCACCATAAAAAATATATAGACACATTAATATTAATATAAATGGATGATAAAATATACCATTGGTGTGAGTAATAATTTGGGTATGTTAGTTGATTGAGATCTTTTTCTCATTGAGTATTCTTTAGGTTAACATTTTGTATGTTAAACATAAAATGTCATGGATTAATGACTTGTTTTATTTAATATATGGATTTCATGGATTATTGTAACTATAAAAACACTACCATAAACAAGTAATAATTGGTATTACAATCCCAACTTAATTTAAGGCTCAGATTAAATCCATAACACATGATAATTCTGATCAAAGTCTTCATGTGAAGTGGGTGTTAATTTAATGCAATATAAAGAAAATCTCTAGGATACCAAAAGCTTAAATCTCTAATTATAAACTCACCCTAGTAATTATTAAAATATTAAATAAAAAAATATTATTCAATAATTTCATCTAATCTTTGAAAACAAATCCCACAATCAAAATACAATCTACTCTAAAATTTGTACCATCGTCAAGGATTCTACCCGAGTGCCTCTATACACATTAGCAGAGAACTAGACATTTTAACGGTTGATTTGAGAAAATCGGTTGTGCTTTAAATATCTCTATTTATTTGTATGGTGCATCAACTAGTTGTTATTTTATGATTTTTATAAAAAAACATAAAAAAGTATAAAAAAATAAACAAAAAAATCTAAAAAAAACATAAAGAAAAACCCTCCTTCCCCATTCTTCCAAATTTTATCAGAATTACCCATAGCCTCCCAAAAACTCCCTTAGATCTATTTGAACTAGAAATAGAGTGAACTCTTTGCCAACTTAGGGGGAACATTAGGGATAATAAATTCACTCAAGATCCAGTAATTTTAAAACCAATTGAACTAGATATGCCCAATACTAGGGAAAAAACCCTTAAAAACTCACTTCCCATGATATGAATTACCAACCCCTTGGTATTCAATATTAAAATATTGAGGATAATTTTGAACTCAAATTAGTTTTGATTCATCTTCTACCTCATTTTCATTGGCTAGCTAGTGAGGATCCACATCTTCATCTCAAAGAGTTCCAAGTGGTGTGCCATACCATGAAACCTCAAGGGTTTTCTGAAGAACAAATCAAACTTCAAGCATTAATTTTATCCCTAGATGACTCTTCCATGTCATGAATCTAATACCTTTCTCCTGGTTCTATAAACAAATGAAATGACATAAAGCAACTCTTCTTAGAGAAATTATTTCCTTCTTCTCATACTGCCTCTATATGAAAGGAAATAAGTGGTATGCATCAATTCCCTAATGAATCACTCCCTGAGTACTAAGAGAGATTCAAAAATCTTTTGGAAACCTTACCACATCACCAAATCCCTAACCTAATATTGATCCAGTAATTCTATGAGGGGTTATTAGAAATAGAGAGAACACTCATTGATACTTTATGTGGAGGTGCTTTTATTGATAAAACTTATACAGCTGCCCGAGATCCCATAAGAAACATGGTTGTAAACACTCAAAAATTTAATACTCAAGCACATGCTCAAGTAAAAAAAAGTCCAAGAGAATAAATCCATAAAGCCCCATAAGATGACCAAGTGGATGATTGAACTTACAGGTCTTGTGAGATAATTAGTGGTGGCTACCAAAGCCCCAACCTCATATTCTCTATAATCTCTGTTCCCTACACCTACCAATAATTTTGTAATTTTCAGCTCACCAGATCATCCAACAGACACATGTCAACAACTTCACAAAGATTCATCTGATCCATCTGGTCCAATGGAGCTCAATGCAGTATATGCTCATAGGAACCCCAAACCTCAAAAATCAGTTCAGTTCATTATAAACTTCAACCAACCCCACTCTGAGCCTAATCTTCTAGTTATAACCTAGGCTTGAGGTATAGTAATCCCATCTCTCATCCCCCGAAGTACCCTCCTAAAAATCCAAACCAGTTCCAATATGGTCAAGGTGGTGGAAACTTTCGAAAACCTTTTCCTTGTGTTCCTCAACCTCAAAGTATCAACCCTCTTCTTACTCCTCCAGGATTAAACTATTCTAATGAGCCTTCCTAATTCCCAACCCAATATAATATCTTTCCCAAGAACCAAAATCAAGGTAATCCCAATGCGGGGCATGGATCATCATCCAAGAAACCATGGGAAAGCACTATGTAAGATCTTGTCTCCTTCTCCAATTCTATCCTTAAAAATATTGAAACACAAATTGGTCAACTCACATGCCACCTTAGCCCACAGAAACCATTAAATTCATTCCAACTACCATATCAACCATTTCCCAACCCCAAAGGTAATGTATGTGAAATTTCACTTCGATCGAGTAAACAAATTACTATGCCTCATGATGAGTCCTCAAACATCCCTTTAAATGTTGACCTAGAAAATGAAAAGAAAAAAACCAGAAAATGAACTTGAATCCACTCCCTCACCTCCTTCCATTCATCTAAGTAACTAAATTAATTTTCCTCAATCCATTTTTAAGCCATGTAAATCCTTTGAACTCAATCCTGAAATGCTCAACATGTTTAGACGTTTCAAAGTGAACATTCCCCTATTAGATTCCATAAAACAAATTCTTAAGTATACCAAGTTTCTTAAGGATATATTCACCCATAAGAGGAAACTTAGGACCTTTGAAAATGTTTCGACCCAAGAGTACATACCCATGAAGTACAAATATCTTGGGACCTTTACAATTCCATGTCATATAAGAAGTTTAAATTTCAATGATGCACTCATAGACCTAGGATCCTCCATCAATGCCATGCCTAAATCCATCGTCTCCAACCATGGTCTAGGTCCCTTACATCCAATGGTTTTTTTCATCCAGTTAACCAATTGAAGCACTACATGTCCTGAGTGAATAATCAAGGATGTCCCTTTCCGCAGTAGGGATCTTATCTTCCTATCTGATTTATATGTCCTTTACATGGAAGGAGAGACAATCCATTCTTGATCTCACATAATTCTATGAAGACCATTCCTCTTGACATATAGAACTAAGATTGATGTCCATGAGGGCATATTATCCATGGAATTCGGTGACCAACTGTTCAAGTTAAACGTTTTTCAAGACATGTGATACTCATATGAGGATCAATCTTCCTTATCAATACATTATTTTTAGGAGACTTTTGAGATTCAATTGAACCCCATTCCATCATGTTCGTCATGTTTTAATGATAATGGATATTGTGCAATTTTTACCGTGATTAACCAAGTCATAAATGGAGAAGTTGATGTTGACCTTTCATTCATAAACTCCATAAATCTAGAGGATCTTGAAAACTCTCTTGAATCCTACCACAAATCTGATCTCTATAGTTACACCTTTTACAGTACTGATGAAAATGAACCAGAACCAACTAAAATACCTTCCAATATTCCTAAGTCATCTGGCCCATAAATTAAAGACGAGACTGATCTGAAAAATCGTCATGTACACCTAAAATATTCACTTTGCTTCTATGATCACTCTTATCCTCTTATTTTCTATTCTAAACTTACTGAAACTGGGGAGTCCAAACTTTTTCAGGTGTTAGATGAAAACAAAAAGGTCTTAGATTAGAACCTAGATTACATACCAAGAATCATCCCTACTCTTTTCATGCATCAAATCCATCTTGATGATACATCCAAACCAATTAGACAACCACAAAGAAGACTCAATCCACTCATCCTTGATGTAGATAGGGAATATATCACCAAGATTATTTAATCTGGTATTATATACCTAATTTATGATAGTGAATAGGTTATTCCAATTCAAGTAGTTCTTAAGAAGGGTGGGATAACTATTTTTAGAAATGAAAATGGGAAGTTGGTCACAACTTGAGGGAAACAAATGGCGTGTGTGCATCAACTATTGGAAATTAAATGTCAAAATACAAAAATATCACTACCCTCTTCCATTCATTGGTCAAATTATATAAATATTATATGTAAAGTCTTATTATTTCATTCTTGATGGATAGACTGGCTAATTCCAAATCCCAATCACACTTTAGGGCCAAGAAAAATCTACATTCAGTTTCCCCTTTGGAACATATGCATATAGGAGAATTCCTTTTTTTCCTTTTCATTGCTCCTATAACATTCCAGAGGTTTATGATGAGTATATTTTCTGAATTCATTGTACATTGATTGGAGGTATTTATGGATGAATTTACCATTTACGACAATCCATTTTAATCATGCTTTCATGCACTCTCTCTAGCCCTTCGAAAGTGTTTCAAATATAACATTGTTTGGAATTATGAAAAATGTCACATAATGGTTACTAATGGGATTGTTCTAGGGTACATAATTTCACAAGATGTTATTTAATTCGATCCTACTAAAATTTATGTGATCTAATATCTTCTTGAACCCAAAAAAGTTAGACACATATTTTCATTCCTTGTTCATGCTGGTTTCTATCGGTGAGTTATCCATAACTTCAGTAGGATTTTCCTACCAGCCACTTGGCTAATCCAAAATGATGTTCCATCCCATTTAGATGAACCTTACAAGAGAGACTTCATTGAACTCAAACATGTTCTTACATCTTCCACAATAATCCAACCCTTAGTTGGTTTTTTACCCTAGTAGTTTATGTGTGATGCTTTTGATAGGGCTATTGGGGTCGTTATTGGTCAAATAAGATAAAAAAAATCCTCATGTCATTTATTATCCCTCAAAAAAATTGAATGAAACTCAATATCACAATACTATGACTAAAAAGGAACTTTTAGCAGTGGTTTTTTACATAGATAAATTTCGGCCCTATCTCTTAGGTTCCAAAATCCTCATCCTCATAGACCATTTTTCTATAAAGTGATTACTTAATAAATGTGATTCCAAATAGAGGAAAATAAGATGGATCCTAATGGTTAGATATTTTGACCTTGAAATCAGTGATATACCATGAAAAGGAAACCCTTTGGATGATCCCTTGAGTAGAATTTCTAATTCTTCCCACTTAGAAATCATTGATCGTGAATTCCACACTGAGAACCTTTCATCACTCACTCCAAAGTTTCCATGGTATGCCCCAATTGTAAACAACATGGTTGTTGGTGTTTATTATGAAAATGTTTTAAAATAAAAGAATTGAATCTAAAAAGTGATTCAAAATTCTATTTTTGGGAAGATAATAAAAATTGGAAAACTAGGGATAATATGATAATTAGAATATGTGTTGATGAAGATGAGCATTCCTCCATCTTGGAATTTTGTCACTCAATACCAGGCGGTGGCCACTTTGGACCCCAAAGAACCTTTCGAATGGTCTGACAATCTAGATTATTATGTCTATAACTCTTAAAGGACTCACATGAGATCTATAAATCTTATCCCACTTTCCAAAAGTTTTTCACAATTTCCAAAAGAAATGACATTCACCAAAATCCTTTAATTTTCTATGAGATATTCGAGGTTTAGGGAATCTATTTCCTAGAACCATATCCACCTTCCAATGGATTATCATATATTATTTTGGTTGCTGAATATATTTATATTTGGGTCAATGCTAAACCAACTAGGATGGATCATGCACATACTATTAGTGAGTTCCAAAAAACCCACATTTTCCATCGATTTTGAACACCGCGTGCCTTGATAAGTGACTTAAGAACTCATTTCTGTAATCGAACCATTTAATAAAATTTAAAAAAGAATTATATTGTACATAAAAAAATTAACTACTTATCAACCATAAAAAAATGGAATGGTTGAACTTTATAATAGAGAGGTTAAAAGAGTGCTTCAGAGAATTGTAAATCCCACCAGAATAGACTAGCCTGAAAGACTTGGTAAAGCAATTTGGGCTTATCGAACTGCCTATAAACACCCATCAGGATATCTACATTTAGGCTAGATTTTTTAAAACATTTCATTTACCTATTTAAATACAACATATATCATTTTGGGTTGTGAAAACTGGTAATTTTTACTGTGAAAAATTTGGTGAAGAGAGATTGTTGTAGTTAAATGATCTGGAGAAGCTTCTACTAGATTCCTATGAGAATTCCAATATCTACAAATAAAAGTCCAAGGTACGCTATTAAAAACACATCCTACAAATATAATTTCATGAAGGTGAAAATTTAATGATCTTAAATTCTTTATTTTGGCTTACCCCATGTAATCTTAATTCTCATTGGGAAAGTCCATTTATTATTACTAATGTTTACCCATTTGGTGTAATGAAAGTCCAAGACCCCTATTCCAAAAGTAGATTCATATTTAACGGACATCGGTTAATGAATCACCATGAGAGGACACACATCTCAAGAACCACATCAACTTCTATCAAATCCCCAACCACTGTGATAGACCCACTACTGGATGGATTCGGAGACTCGCCAAATACAAACCAGGGGGCACCTCTTTCCCTTTAACTCCTATCCTCTCTCTCTATCTATTCTTCTTACTCTATCATTCTCATTTTTTTACTACTTTCCTCTTAAAACTTTTTATTTACTCTTTTTCTTTCATATGGTATGGTCTTTATGAAAAACTAAAAAAACTCAAACAAATACAAAAAACGTCACAATTACTCACCATCCACTTTTGAAATTTTTTCATTTATTTTGGGGACTCAAAAGACATGTTTTCATCTCAAAAATATTGTATTTTATTCATAAATTAGTATTGATTATCTTGTGTCAAAAACAAAAAAACATTGAATGCTCAATTTTTTATTTTTAATGTGATTCTTCCCAAATCGTGAGGAACAACATTAACTATCACTCCAAGGTCACCTATGACCATTTTTTGAAATATTTTTTTTCCACCCCTGATTTTCAGTCTTGATTATTTGGACCATCAGGCTTAATTTCTTACTTTAGTGTCAATTAAGATGATAAATACATTTTCTGAACCACATGAGCATCAAAATAGACAAATAGTCTCCCATTAACCTAAAATTAATCCTCCATTTTAAATCCCCTTAGAGCCTATGAAAATATTTTATTGTATATACACATTACAATCCCAATACCTTATCCCACCCAACATCTATGTTGAATTACATTTCATAATTTATTGAAATATAAGTGTGTGGGGAATAGATTTCAATTTGGTTATCTATTTCTAGATTTTCAACATGTTATCAAATGAATGAGGGAAAAAATTTATTTAAGTGTGGGGGAGATGTTTTCTTTTAGCGATTTTGGGGAATGAATTATCATTTATGTAATTTTGTACATGTTATTGAAAATTGTTCAAAAAATTGAAAACAAAATAAAAAAAGGGTTGTCTCTTGGGAAGATCAAAAATCACTCTTCTTAAACTTTTTATCTTTCATATAAACATAAAAATTGGTATAGTTAGGAGATAAAACATAGCTTGGGATATGAGTTTGAGATCTCTTTCATGTTCTACTTTCAAAAAAAAGAAAAAAATAAAAAAACAATTATGCCATTGGGAGAACTTTTTCTTTTAAATATTTTATCTTTTTATACCCTTAAAAATTTTATTCCTCCTTTGTGTCTTTATTGACACAATCATGCCCTTGTATATATGTGTTTCTATTTACTTCTATGTTTCATTTCAAAATTAATTGTGCATTGTTTTAACCATGTCGGTGTTTTACCCCTTTTTTCCACTCTTTTGGACATTAAATTACTTCTATCTCAAAGCCCTAGAAAAATCCCTAAAAATTACCCTTTTTTAGTGAAATTTAGGATAATGGAATCAAATATCTCTTTAAAACTCAAATATTTTTACTTCTTATTGTTTAATGAGTGAACCTACATAAATAATGTTTTATCATCTTGAGAGGAGTGAGTTCTGATTGCCGACATTTTCAATTTCTGAATATTAGCATGAAAAAATTAATTGTTTTTGGAATATTTTTTCTACGACACTTTGTGGTGGAATTCAATATGGATTGGTGAAATGGTCTAATCCTCCCCTGATTGGTACAATCAAAATTTTAATATTTTTTTGTGAGTAAAAATGATTTAGTTATGCTTTTATTTGATAAACATGAGGACATACACAATAATAATTATGGGATAGTTTTTGTAATTCATTTTTTAATAACTTTTTTTCTACTACCTATAGTAATTTTCATGCTAAAGTTCATAATTGTTATGAAATACAAATGTTTTAATAATAAATATAATTTTTTAGAGTTATTTGAATTAAGTCAATCGAGTTAGTTTACTATTTTAATAATAACTCTCCCCTAATTATCCAACTTGTATTATTCTTCTTTTTAGGGTTCCTTATTCAATTACCTACAAATCATTAAGATGGTTTTTTTTTCAATTCATCTATTTGATGGGTCATATGGTCCTCACAAGAAGGCCCAAAGAACCTATGAATAAAATGGACCATACCAGATTCTTGAATTTTTTGTCCCAATCCAGAATCCCAAATTTTATGAAACTCCATAATATGATCTTCAATATATAAAATAATCATGGATAAAAAATTTAAGGTCCGAATCCAACAAAATGGGCCCCACATATGCTTTTACTATCAACCCACCATTCAAAATTGAATTTAAAACCATCACACCATTATTAAATTTTCTCCTAATATAGACATCAATTTGATATTATATTTTTTAGTGAAAGAAAATATATTGGCTACCTACTTTTTAAAATAAATGGTTTAAGTTTGAGGGTTTATTACTATTCAAAACCCCATTCACATTTTGGCCTTTGAATAATCCTAGTTAGAAATGGATAGATTAAAATTGTTTATTAAAACCACCATAACATTAGATACTTAAGTCCAACAACAAAAATAAATTCATAGTAGATAGAACACATCCATATATAAAAATTATAATAAGAATATATCTCATGATTCTGTATTTTGGATGGTCCAATCATTGAGCCAAGTGGAGGGGCGGATTTGGAATGCAAACACTCAAACTCCTTGGGCTATAAATACATCCCCCACTTATCCTTGCAAGGAGTTGTAATTTAATAGCAAAGGTGGATCGGTTGGCATTAAAAAGGATTTTCTAATGCATTGGGAGGATATTCTATGCTCAAGTTTCTAATTGAGATATCATTCCTCCATGATTCTTTTTATTTACTTTTGTGTTCTTCATTTTTAATCTCAAAAATATTTTTGTTGTAATTTTATTTTGATGCATGTTTCTTATTCATCATCTCTTATTCTCATCCTTACTCTACTATATAAAATTAATGGTATTGAAATATTTTAAATCAAGTTAAAATCTCTATTCCCTTTTCCTTTCCCCTTCAATCAAAATTTCATTTTAAGTATCCTTACTGTTCATGTGTGTGTTTGGCACACAACTATTTTCTTATCCCATTATTTTAATTCTCTTTATAATTCATCACTATAAAAAAATATAAATAGATTACTAAAAATCTCAATGTATGGGTAAATCTACTATTTGGTTGAGTAATAATTTGGGTTTTTTAAGTGATTGAGATATTTTCCTCATTAAGCATTTTTTAGTTTAACATTTTGTATGTTAAACTTAAAATGTCATAGATTAATGACATGTTTTGTTTAACATATGAAATACATGGATTATTGGAACCATAAATACACTACCATAAATAAGTACTCATTGAGATTAGAATCCCATGTTAATTTTAGGATTCGATTAAATCCTTCATAATTGTAAATTCTGATCAAAGTCATCTTGTGAAGTGGGTATTAATTTAATGAAATATAAAGCAGAGGTCAAGGATATCACAATCTTAACTCTCTGATTATGTACTCACCCCAATCATTATTAAATTTTTCAATAAATCTTAATTAATCAATCATTTAATCTTATCTCTACAAACAGCCCTCCCAATAAAAATATAATCAATTAAAAACAATCAACTCTAAAAAATTTACCCTCATTGAGGATTCAACTCGAGTGTCGCTATACACATTAGCAGAGAACCAGAACTTTGAACAATCGATAGGTGAAAATCATATGCACTTAAAAAATAGTGGATATGATGGAAATCATTGAATAAATAAATATATCTCTAGGATAATTATGATAAAACTTTTGGGATTAAGTCTAAATATATAGAGATCATTTTATTGGATAATTAATGATATATCTAATAAATAGAGACCCTCAAGTAAAGATATTTTTATAGTGTATAGAATCAAAATTTTAGTATTGGTGATCATTGATTTCATAGTAGGATGTTTTTATGGAAAAAATATTATCATAATAAGTTGTATATGTTAAATAGTTTATACACCATTAAAGATGATATTTTCTTTAGGGTGTGATTGTTTATGGTTTTCATCTTGGAAAAATAAATTTTTTGTTGATTAGTATTTATCATTTTTTATTCTAATGGTTTTTAATGAATTTCTTGGGACTCTTATGGTTTTATATAGGCTGATATTTGAGTTTTAATTTCTATATTGATAAGTATTATAATAATCTAGGTTCTTTTAAAATATGTGATAGGATTTCCCTTTAATGTATATTCATTGACCATTAAGGCTTATCCAATAATTTGACCAGGATTTCCATATTTTTATACACTCTAATAGTTAATCCTATTAATTTAATATCCCTTTTAATACACTCTCCAACATTTTATTCTTGTAAGATACACAATAAAATACCCCTTCCAATAGATTTTTATAATAGCGAAGGATTATACAATAAGCTAACATGATTTATCATATTGATATATAATTATTTTTTATCACAAAGGGTAATTTTATTTAACATTATAATAATATAAAATAATTTTGCATCAATTCCTCAAGTTATATTTAATTTTTTAATATTTAATAAAATATTTATGAAGCTAGTTTAGATGTGGTTGAGGTGTATAGTGTCTCTAATGTTCAGGGAATCGAGACAAAACACCAGGTTGGTGGATGATATCCCTAGATCCTAGAAATGAAATTCCCCTATTAACACTATTTTTTCACAATCATTTCATAGTAAAACCCCAAAAAATTAATAACATGTATGAAAAATAATATTATCATGATTTATATTTTATATATTATAGATCCATACATATTAAATCTTTATTAAAATAAACATATAGCATGAATATATCATTAAATACACTAGAAATCATTATATAAAGATCATAAAAATATTTTAACCTTTTGTTCTACCAATAGAAACTTGGTTTTTTGTTATAACCTCATCTCCATAACACTGATCTACACTGAGAAGTCTTCGCATTCATCCATTGTGAACAAAATTAGTCATGGAATCTCATATATGCTATGAATCTATACCACACTCATGCTATGACTGTGCCAAAACCACACTCAAAACGTAAAAATTTCATTAGACCATGGATTCATCATTCTCTTTTCGAACACAATCATTATATATTTTTTAAATATTTAGTGTATATACTCATACAAGCCATAACATTTGATTATTCATGACTGTGAAATCTAGAAACTCAATGAACCAACTTACCTGAAAAAACCATAATGGCTTCAGTAGTACAGTACCATATATTTCTATAAACTCTAGAATGATACCCCACCTATAGAAGATGTGAAGTATTTGGAAGATTCCAATTTCATTTTAAAGAATAATCAAATTAAAACCTTACTGGATGAGAGATTGTAGTGGATGGGGATTGAAAATTCATATCACAGATAAAAAAGGAAAAATAAATATAGGGAGAAGATATAAATCATTTCAAACACACTGATTTGAAGTGTACGAAACCAAATGACTTCAACCAAGGGTGGATCACTGGATGAGAAGAAGAGTAGCGATTTGTAGGTAAAAATACAGCTCCATTTAGAAATGAGGAGGGTTGTTCATGCGGAGATATTTAGGGAAAATTTATCCAAATGGTTTTTTAAAACCATTGGGAAAGCCTTATATAAAATGGAATATCCCAATAGTTTTTTAAAACTACTGGTATAGACCTTGTATAAAATGAAATATCCCAACAGTTTAGCATAAATGTTGGGATAGGATACCCTATACCAATAATTTTTGAAATCTGTTTGTATTAGGGCGTTGGTATTTAATCCCATTCTAATAGTGGAAATTATTTTTCTTATCTCTCATTCTTGATAGGGAAGAGGAAGGGGTGGTGGAGTTCTCATGAGATTTATAGAAAATATCTAGAGTGTTCTATGTTGGAGATAATTCTCTAAGGAGAGGGTTCATTTTGAACAATTCATTAACCCTATAAACTGATATATGAATAGAATATATAGAGTTACAATTATAAAATAGATAATTTTACATAAAGTGCCTATCTAATATTATACTCTAAATATTACCCATGATAATAATAATAATAATAATAGTATTATTTCATGGAATGTGAAATCCTGAACATTGTTAGTTATTATTTTATTAAATAAATAAATATTTATACATTTAATGATATTTAACCCACATATAATTATCATCATCGAAATCATCTTGGTATGTCCACCTTCCTCAATATTTACCGAACCTAGAATGATAAATATTATTAATTAAATAAATAATGAAATATTATATTCATGATCTTGGGAATAAATATTTAATTTAATATTTATGAAACTAAACAAATATTTATTTCATAATAAATATTATTTATTACCCTATGAATAAATACATGTGATCAATAAATTATGAATAAATATTATTTAACAATGTGAATAATATTTATTTGAACTATTAAATATTAATAATATTTAACTGAGACGATTGGAAACACTAAGTGTGTGACCCTATTGACTTCCTTAATAGTGTCCTTAAGAAAGATAGCATATATCCCAAAAGTAGTATCTAGAAACATGTAAGGGAACCCAATATAAAGAAGTAAATTTCACAATGATGACAATCACATATAAACACTCATTGTGTAATATAATATCCTTTCATTAATATCTCATTAAGTAGGTTTCATATTCATTTCATCAACCTATATGCTTCATATGCCATTCTTTGACTACATAGAATTGAAAATCCCAAGTAAATGATTGAATAATTAATATTTTATTTATTGTCAGTATATTTTAATGTAAATGTTTGAAGATTAATTACATGAGGATTTGATGATGCTAAGGAATTGTATTTCATGCTTGATAAATCATTGATGTAAGTACATAGGTTGTTTGAGTAACTTCCATGTTTACAGTGAAGTAACTATGTCAAGCCATTAGATTTACTAATTCAAGAGAAGTTTAATACATAGTGGTGATGAAAAATTTTATGATTTTTGAACTAGTATTAATGACTAAGACATGTACTAATTGTGTTTAGATTTTTCTCAATGTTTACAATAAGATAACAAACAATACCATAATTGGTTAAAGAATTATTTGATGAATTTAGAAGAAGAAGAAGTAGAATTCAAAGAAGTTTGAATCAATATGAAGACCATAAAAAATATTAATTTTTCATGATTAATTTTTGAGGAGTATTTCTATTTATTTGAGATGTTCTCCTATGTGTTTTAGGTTCACTATGTATTTTATTTGGTCTTTATTAAAAAACCAAACATATCCAACCAAGGACCCACCTCAACCACATATGTGGGGGCTAGGATCTACCATGTGGGAGGTAAGTCAACCTGGATAGTTATCGAGATAAGTGAGAGTGGGAATGCATAAAACTCATTGAGAGTACACAAAGCATGCATATCATGTGCACATAGTGCATTGTTGAGTGCCTAGGTGGACCACACAATGGTGTGGTGCAGCCTATGATGTGCATGTGTGAAGGTGTATCTTAGTACTGAACCTAGTACCTATTTGAGTTGTTGATGGAATGACTTGTAATATTATGTTAAGGTAATAAATCCTTAAAAATGTGTTATTTGGATGTATAGGTAACTGTTCAAACACCATAAAAATATACACATATAACATCGGTCTTTGGATCATGTAAATCCATGCCATCTGATTGATCGTCCACTATGTATATTCAAAGAAAACTTCATTTTCAACCTTCAACCATTGATGGGAACTGTGTGTGAGATCAAGACTACCTATGTATATAATATGACCATAACCTGTGATCAACCCAGAAAATGAGACATTCTTGGTCATATCGATTCCATGCATGTGATAATTAGTAGAATATAATACTTTCAAAGCATGATACATAATTTTTAATTAGTTTGGGTTTAAACTTTCAGAAGAAGAAAAAGTGTCACATTAATAGCTTTGGTTTCATGAAGAATGGATTATTCATTAAGATCCCATCATAGGTATCCTTGATCACACAAAGGATTACAAATAATATGATCACATATCCACTAAGTTGTTACATAAAAGACACTGGTATTCTGTTGATGTGTGTGATCATTATCACATGTATATAAGATAACCACCATATTTGACATTGCATGAGTCTAAAATAATTAGAGTTTCAACATTTAAAATCCCTGAGATTCAATGAGATCTTCAGAGATATTAATAATGAGTCTTCACTCAAAAAACCATAACTAAGATGGTGTTTCATCATCTATAAATACTGAGGGACTGAGAAAAAATGAGTTATTGTGATTCTTGAGGGATCTATCATTTTAATAAAATAGATCACCTTCATGTATCTTGTTATTCAATGACGAATATAGTTTTCATGAGATCCCTTCATGTGACGGAGGAGAAACACCTCACATACTCACTTTTATGAAAATAAGAGTGAGACATTGTTCGATACTATCATATGAATGATAGTAGATTGTGTACTTTCTAGCTTATGCAAAGAACATTTTAGGATCCATGTATATTTTTTACACAAAGGAGAAAAGGAACCATGCAATGAGAAATCACAAACCTATTCTAGTTTGTGCAAGTAATATTATACTGTATTTTTGTTTCATGTGACCTTTTTTTCCCTGACCCAGCCCAAGCTAGAGCTTGAGATGAAATTACCCAAAGCCCACCTCCATAGGTCAGGGGTAGGAGAATAGTGTAGAAGGAATAGATAATATGGGGAGGCCATTTCCTAAGTACCTATATTCACACACACAACCATATCAATGCATAAGTGTATAGGAATAATATAAAAATATGGATAAATACTAGGGAAACAACCATGTATATAAAACATCTAGACAATACAAGAGTACAATAGAGTAAACTGAAAAGAAATAGGGAAAAATACACACCCAACCAAAAATATGTCCCAACATGAAAAAATTAGAAAGTAAGATAATGAGAGAACTCATATCTTTATCTTCAAGTTATGGCCATCATTCGTGGTCCAAAGTACCAGTTATCCCTAAGCTCCTCTGAATTCACTATTGACTTGTTGGTCATTTGTAAAAGACGTGACACGTATGGGAAAATCCCATGCAGGGGTGAGTATATACATACCCATTAGGATTCTCTAAAAGCTAAAGGAAGAAAAACAATAGATACAACATGAATATATAGGTTGTAGATAGTAAGCATGATGCAGAAAGCAGTGAAAGAGAATATATCACTCCAACCCAAGAAAGAAAGTAACCTCATCCAAACACAAGGGGATCAATATGGTGTGTAGGTGAACTACACATCAAGTATTTTCCACCCATATTAGGAGAGTAACCAAAATAATCATGATAAACTAAACACAAAAATTATTTTGCATACCCCTTGTGTCTCCACAACCCATGGCAGACAGTAACCAAATTCAAAGTTATGGATATAGATGTAAATAAATATGGTCATTAAAAAGGAACCCAAATGAAAGAGTAAGGGGAAATCCATATCAAAGCATATCACAATAAGAAGTGTCTTCAATAGTTCCAAAATTGCATCAATAAAGTCCAATATCTTCAGCATCTACTTATATGTAAGAATATGAATCCCCAAGTCTCTCCACTGTGTCACATAGCTGAGGGTGTACAAACTCTAAGTAGAGGACCTGTGCCCTAGTTTTTCTAGGGTTTTAACTCTATATGTTTATATAGAGGACATGCACCCTAATTTGTCAGGGAGGATCCAATCTAGTATCATAAAGACCCATGCCCTATTTAATATAGGGTTCCACATGGAAAGTTGATGACTCATTCCCAAGATGATGTGGGGTTCCACTCTATAGGTTGAGAACACACATCTTAGTGAGGCAGGGGGTTCCACTCAAGTCATCAAGGACCCACACCCTATCTTATAGGTTGGTTTCACTTGGTGGGTTGAGGACCCATGCCCAACCTGATGGGGGTTCCAATTTAAAGTTCGAGGACCCGAACCCTAGAGCGATAGGGGGTTTCCACTCTGTTCATCGAGGACTCTTCCCTATTCAACAGGGAGTTCCACTCTGTAAGCCTCTAGTGATCCCTCCTTATCACTATCATCATCACACATCACCTCAATAAGAATAATTCCTAGAACATTTCATGTCATATCCTAAAATCCACAATGGGTGGAACCATCACGTTCTATGTAGAAAATAACATAGGATATGCTACTTGTGGGATAAAATTAGGGTTAAAACAAAGTAGATAAGGAAGTTCAATGTTTCCTCGAAAAGAGACAAGGGGTGCCCCACATATGAGGGGACCAACGTAGAATGTGGTCTCTCTACATCACTAGGTTGTGTCCCTAAAGGCACATGAATCACCAAGCATGTAGAGATAAATGGCATGTAAGGTATATACATGGAATACCCATTCCACTTGGGGTCCTTCCTGTGAGCTTGTTCGTGTCTATGTATCCACCATGTGTTCTAGTATGTTGGTCCATGGTCATGTGTTTGGGTGTATACTACCAAATAGGGTCCTACCCATGTGCTCTATCACATAGCTCATCCACCCAGGGACATGTTACACTTTGTGTAGAAGTAATACACATCATTCCACCCTTATAATTTTCTAAAACCCTAGATTTCATAGCATATGGACTGATACGTCGTGTGTTCCTCAAACTACACAGCATATACTTAGGATTTTTTTAAAAGTCTTAGATCCACTCTATGTGCTTCAAGTATGGTATCTCCTCTTTTATTTCTTCCTCGTTCGGACCTGATATTAGTGGATATAGTCACTTTTGATCATTTCAGGCCATCTGGTGGCCGAAAATAAATTCCCATCTAACATTAGTGGATCGTTTCACATCCCAAAAGCCGTGGTTTCCTATGGATGTTATGATTTAGTATCAAATATTCAAAATAATACCACACATCTCATGAACTACCAAGATCTAACCGTTTTTTATCAATCCACCCATCTCACATCATTTCGTCATGATTTAGGGGTTGTAATTGGGCTCGGTACCTCCCGGTAACATTGAACGAGGACCACAGGTTCCTACCAGTGAAAAACACAAATAAAAAGGGGATAAAGGAAGCAAAAAAGAATTTTAATCAATAATTTCCAAGATTTATTGGTCGGTGATCAATAATATTGATATCTGTGGTTAGAAAAGAAATTGAATAACAATTTAATCGGTACACGGATGCATTCAAAGGCTAATTTTGGCGTAGATCAAAAGAGGATAATGATATACTCAAACATTTTAATCAAAATGGTGAAAACTAAAAATTTAAAAATTTTATGTATATATTCGATATCTCATCATTGAATAACACAGACTCCAATGATAAATGTAATTCTTTGTGTTTGTTGCACCCCAATATACTTTGATCCAGCATTTCATCATTGTCTGAGGTGATTCGCCAATGAAAGCAGGGGGAAAATATCTAGAATCCTCTCAAGGTTTATCCAGCTAACCCTAGAGAATTATCCATAGAGATGTATTTTTATATATTTAGTTAGGTTAAAATAATAAATTAATTAATTTAATTTAATTAATTAACCCATTGTGCATACCGCTAATGGGTGAGATATCATAACGCCTCGTGCCAACCTATTTTATGTCATTCCTAGGATAAAAGTCACGTTCTAGACTCAAATGTGGTTGTATATTTCTAATCCTATATTTTTTTAAGATTTTTATTATTTTCCTTAAGAAAATGTGTGTTTGTGTAACATAAATTATATTTAACTTTTTTATAAATTTAATCATGGGCACATTGGGCCTCAGAATCACACACCATCTCATCACCAAGATCTATAAATATATATATGTATATATATATATATATTTAAAATCCTTATAAGGTAAAAATATGTTATCTATATTCTTTTAGTAATGTTATTTTCATGTGGTAGTTTGAGTTTGGAAAACAATATACAAACAGTGAAAAGATAATTGGAGAACTCATGTAACCCTACTTATACAGACATCTTAAGAAACCCCATGAATAAACTAATGTGAATTGTTGAAGGATATTGAGTTATCCACCACTATTTTTATAAATATTTATGAATAATTTGTGAGAGAGTGATAAATCCAGTATCAAGGAGTTAAGCAGGTGAGACAAATCTAGTAGATATACCAAATAAATTGAATAATCTAAGGATAATTCAGGTCGTACCAAATCAAGAATAAGTATCATGACCAATAGGATATTTCTAAGAAGATACTGAAGATATTGAAGAGTTACACATGTAGACCTATTGATCCATCTACTCTTGGAAGAAGATCATATTTCCATGTGGTGCGAATGCAACCAAAGAAAAGAGGAAGATATTTCTATGTAGAATCATATTTGAAGAAGATAATTTTACCATTCAGTGGGTGATGGAAGTGGAGGACCAATATGGGACTCTATGTTGATTACAGTGGGATTGTTTGTTGTTGCAATCACTTATTTGATAGTGATGAATTTTTGTTGGGGGGTCTAACCAACCCAACATAAAGTAATATTTTATGTTGAACCTTGTAAATATGGTTTGATTATCTTTCTTATATTATTAATAAACATGATGTGATATTTATATATAATATTGAGTGGATATATAACCTTAAAAGGTATTGTAGGTTGAATTCAAAATAATATAATTCGTAAAAATAGAGCAATTATTCACCCCCCCCCCCCCCACCCAGTGGTCCAACATGCCCGGGACACTTCAAGTGGTATTAGTATGAGGTTCCCTCTAAATATCCAAGAAGTATTCTAAGAAATGAAGAATATTAAATCAGTCAATAGATGAGGTTTTACCACATTTGATGGGAATAATTACCATAGTTGGAGGAATGGGATATTATCCTACCACCTATCACATGGCCTAGAAGTGAGAGTGGTTTCAATGTTTGGGTTTCCACCCATTGTCTATGATTCTTATATGAAACAAACTACCAACATAAATATGTAATTGGATGAAAAGGATCAAAATTCCATCTTTGTGTCTCTATCAGAAAAGGTCCACACAAAGTTCATGGGTCTCTAGACTGCCAAGGTGATTTAAGAAAAACTAAAAAGAAACTATGAAGGTAATGTCACTATCAACTAAACCAAACTACAATTTTAGAGGAGTTAATTTTAAGAAATAAAAATGATTGATGAGGAAAATATTGATGATTATTTGACCATAGTGAATGATATAGTCAACAATATTCAATGATTCGGTGAGATATTTGATGACCCTATCATTATCAAATAATTAATGAGAAATTTTTGGGATTATTTGGATTCATTAATATCATCTCTAGAAGAAATAGAAAATTTGAAAATATATGAGTTACACAATATTCTCATATATTATGAGATGAGGGAAACTATAATTTTAAAAAATAATGGAAAATATGAAATTTCATATGAATCCATGATAAAAGGAAAATTCAGATAAGAAGAGTCTAAATAATATGAATACTTATATGATAAGGATGATAAAGACTTAAATAAATTATTCCTCTTATATAAAAAAGATACAAAAAATGTTAGTGGAAGGAAATGAGTAAGAAACCACCATTTTATTACAATTATGGGGACTTTGTTCATTTTTCTAAAAAAATACCATGAATAAGCTTAAATAATTAGAATCAGAATCAGATGATGATAGACCTTACAAATATAAATGGGTTAAGAAGAAGAATAAATTCCTTATTAAAAATAAAATGAATTTAATGAGAACTAAAAATAAATATTTATTGTCAAGTTATTCTTTGGATAAGGAGGATGGTTTGTCTCTCATGTAAAGAAATGATTTGATTCATCAAGAAGTAGTGATGATAGAGAAGAATGGATGGAACTTGAGTGGGAGATGAAAGACAAATTAGAATTCAACATGGGATAAATAAAATACCTCAATAAATAAAATAATAATATTGATAAAGAAAATAAAATTGTGGTTATTTAGAAGGAAGATCTGAGAAATAAGGATGTGTCCACTATTGATGAGATTAAGCCATAAAATTTGAAGCCTACCGGGCTTGAAATAGTAGGGAGTGATCTTTAATAAAAGATAGATGAAAAATAAGAAGATATTTTTGAAACAAAATCTATATGTGTCACAGATTAACATTGGGTGACTAAGGATAGAGAAGGCTTCAATAAATCAGCAGATGTTAATGTAGAATCTTCCCGACATGGTGTGATGAATTTTCCTAATTACTAGGTAAAATATAGTGATTTTAATTTTTAAAAAAAATTTTGTAATTGATAGTTCAAGTGTATAAATAATATTGTATAATTTTGGTCCAAGAAAACTGATAGGAAATCATCCACATCAAAGGAAGGGAAGAATATTACAAGGATTCCATAGATCCCACAGAAAAGTAAGGGATGGTTTTTAAAATTACAACACCAACAAATATTTGGATAGATTTATAAGCAATCTATAATTTCAAACTTTCAATGGTTTTTATGGTTTTGTGGTAATAATAAACACAAATCCTATTCTTACTAGTTAAATATATTTTTATTAGGAAATAGGAAATAACCAATGGTTTGTTTCAATGAGAATAAGAGTAAAACATATTATAGAAAACAACTAAAGACCAGATCTACACCACTACTATATACTCAAAAAATGTATCATATTCTAGAAGAAGTTTGTGGTAGATGTAGTTCGAAGGACACCGGTATGAGGCATGCATGTAAATGTTGGAAGGAGAGGTTCCCTATTTTTTTTAAAGGAGCATTCTTTAAAAAGGAAAATAGTGTTAAGTTAGGTTAATATTATGATGAGATTGAGAATTTCTATAAAAAGTGTCTAGTTTTTTTAAAATCAACTTATATTTGATAAAAATTGGCGTATGTGCAAAACTTTTACTATATAGGAAATAAAGTGTCTTCAAAAGGTTAGGTGAAAATTGATAAAACAAATCCACAACTAAAAACATGATGAACTAGAAGCCTGAGGTGGAAAATAGTATTTCACACAAATAATAATTTTAAGGGAAGAAAAAACAATCAAACATATGAGGCTAAAAATATAAATAAGAATCCAAGTAAATATTTCCATGATAAGATTATAAGAAAAGTATTTCCAAGTTTGAGAGTAAACTATATTCTAAAATATTATTTCTAAAGAAAAAAATAGGTTCTTCCTTATTCCCATAACTATCTGATTTTGTAATAACATACAACGAGTTAAAGGAAATGGGTGTATCCCTTAAGGGGAAGAATTAATGAGTTAAATCTATTAAATATTCACTTCATAGGGAATGTGGAACTTATGAATAGCTTTTTAAAAATTTAATATGAGGTATTCCAATAACTCCCTTATCCCTACTCCAAATAAACTAAAACTTATTATCAAGGGGGTTAATATTGATCTACTAAGGTAGAGATATATCTTTTTTCACTTGAAATTTTTTAAGTGTTTGTTGAGATGAGTGCATGACGATCATATTTCTAGATGTGACTATTTAAGTTTCCCCAAAACATGAATAAGTAAGCTTTATGAGTTTGGTATCACATGATTTAGAATTAATGGATAGTATTTATCACCTTGGTTATAAACTATTCTTATATAGAAAGGGTTTTCCCCATGGACATAGAGTTTTCTAGAAAAAGTCAATTTGCTAAATATGAACATGTTATGTCATCATTCTCTCACAAGTGGATAAGGATGAGGCTTTAAATGAATAGATAATAGGATTTCATGATGACATGAGAAGAATATTGGTGAGTTGAGAAGGCCCTTATTGTACCTTTCCATTTATTTCCAATAAGGGGGAGATAAATATTTACTTTATAAATATAATAAGTATCAATTAAAAATTAAAATGGGGATATTAAAGATCACAATTGAATGATTGATGAATTAATTTTGAATTTATTTTCAATATAAAATAAATTCAATTTTTAGTAAGACTTACATGAGGAGATAATGATGTTGAGGCATTGGATGTCATGTGTTATAAATAATCCATGTAATTATATATGTTGTGTAAGGTATTTACATGTCTTTGAAAAAATATTTGTGTGAGGATAATAGCTTGAAAAAATCAAGAGAATCCCAAGACATAGTGGATATGATAATAATGATGATTTCTTAAAACATATTAATGTCTAATACTTGTGCCGATTGTTTTTAGAGTTTACATAATTTCTATAATAAGTGAAAATTTTAAATTGAAGAAAAAAATTCAATGATCGGGTGAGGAATTATTTAATGATTTTAGGATAAGAAGAATTCAAAACAAATTAGAGTAATATAAATACCATGTAGAATATTAATTGTTCTTGATGAATTTTTGAGATAGATTTTGAAGTATTTGAGAAGGTTTCCTATTTGTTTCAGGTTCACTGTGTATTTGAGTTTGCCTTAATTTATAAAATTAAAACCATATCCAACCAAGGACCCACCTCAAACACACATGTGGGACCTAGGATCTATCATGTGGAATTTGGGTCAACCTAGCCATTCATGGTGAAAGGTGAGAATGGGCATCCATATCTCCCATAGGGAGCACACAGAGCATGCATTGTGTACACATAGGGTGAAAAAGTGAGTGCATACGGTGGATCATGGAATGGGGTGGAACAACCCATGTTGGGAATGTTTGAATGTATATCTGAGTGCCAACCCTGGTGCCAAATTTAGTGTAAATAGAAGATATTGTTTTATGAAAAAAGGGAATTTGTCCTGAAAAGAAATGTGGGATTTGGATAGGTGGGTTATTGTTCGCATGCCTTAAAAACATATGCATTTAACATCAGTAATTTGATAACATGAATCCACATTATTATATTGATATTGCACTGCATATATTCGAATCATCCTTTTCCTTAAACCTTTTTCATTCAAATTGATTTGTATATATGCTCGAGACAACCAATGTCCAACATGTCAACAATTTTCAGTGATCAATCTAGAAGAACAAGACATGCTAAATGACAATAAATTCATGAAATAATTCTAATTTTATACATGTGATAATTTGAATAATATGATACTATCAAAACATTATACATAGTTGCACATGAGTTTGGGTTAAAATCATAAGAATAAACATAAGTGTTGCATGAATATCCTTAGTCACGTGAAGAAAACTGTATAGAAGAAGATCATGTCATATATATCCTCTATCACATGAATGATTAAGGATTATATGGTCATGTATCCACTGATTCATCACATGAAGATTGTAGTATTAAATTGATACATGTGGTCATTATATCATGCACATGAGAGATCCACTATATTCATAATCACATGATTCTGAAAAAGATGATAGTTTCATCATTCAAAATCCTTGATATTTACCAATTTCTTTAGAAATATTAAAAATGAGTCTTTACTCAAAAAAATCAGATCTAATATGGTGGTTAATCATCTATAAATATAGATGTAATGATCTAAAAATGATTTGTTTATATTCTTGAGATAGATATCATTTCATAAAAACAAATCAACTTCATTTATCTTATTATGTGAAGAGGAACATTATTCTCATGTGATACCTTCACATGAAGGAGGAGAAAGACCTCATATAACAACTAGTATATGAAGAGGAGTGAGACATCATGTGATACTATAATATTAAGAATGTTAGATAATGTACCTTATGGACTATGTGAATAACCTTTTAGGATCTAGTATGCAATTTTTATAAACGAGAATAAGAACTAAGAAAAAATATTCCATGTACCTATTTTGGTTTATGTGACGAAAATTGTAAAACAGTATTGTTTTGCATGAACTTATCTTGGCCATGTTCTTTTAATGATGTTTTTGTAGTTGTTAAAATAATATAAAAATAGTTAAAAGAGAATAAGAGAACTCATGTAACCCTACATACATAGTGGTCTTGAGTAAACCCAACCAAGAAATAATGTGCAATCATGAAAGATATTAAGTAATCCACCTCAATTTTATAAATATTATTGATGAATTTGTTAGATATTGATGCATATAGTGTCAAGGAATATATTAAGTGAGTTGAATCTAGAATATATTACTATGTTATCAAATAAACTAAGGTGAATCTAGCTCACACTATATGTGGAAGAAGTATCAAGACCAGAAGACAAGTTCCAAGAAGATGTTAAAGTTATTAAAGAGGTACATCTGTAGACCTCTTTATCCATCTGATCATAAAGGAAGATACTATTTATAAGTAGTGAATAAGAAACTAGGTAAAGGAGGAAGATATTTATGTGATGGATTCCCATTTAATAATATAATTTTATCTTTCATTGGGTGATGTAATTGGAGGAACATAGTGGGAATCTATGATTAAAATATTGGGATTGTTTGTGGTTGTAATCACTTGTTTGATAGTGAAGAATATGTGTTGGGGGTCAAACAAACATTCCAAGGAGTAGGATTTTATAATGAACCTTTTAAACAATATTTTTTAATCTATTTTATATTACAATTACACATGATGAGAGATTTAGAGATAATATTGAGTGAATTGATAACCTTAACAACTTCCATAACTATGAAAGGGAAAAATATTTCTGTGACTTATTCATTAATAGCATATCACTCATGATGCAACCAATATACCATGTTTCTTAGTTAAAAAACAGTTTAACATTTTTCATCAGTACATATAAGTATGAAAATCATGATATTAATTACTAGTAATATTAAAGTATAATGATCATTACACATGCTCACAAACAATAATATTCAATGACACACAACATGTGAAATTTCTACCAGCAAGTTTATTCTCATAATCACACATTTTAATATTATCATGTGTGGACATAGTCAAACACATCCTTATCCACTGACAAGTAATCACACCTGGTATTCAACATACTATGTGTCCCATCATAGATTTTTATCCAACCATATAAATATATTTAATAATATATTCATAGAACTTCAAGCTTCTCATCATAGTGGGAAACTTATATGACCATATCTGTGGGATAGATATTCTATGATATTATCACATTAAAGTAATAAATAAGAGTAATAAATATGTGATATTTAATTAATTATTAAAAAACGTGAATATATAGGTAATATCATGTGAAAAATCAGTTGGTTTTAGAACATAAACTAAAAAAACCTCCCAATTAGACTAGAGACAACTACTAACTACATTGTGTCTGCTAGCCCTCGCACGATGTTCATGCCTCTGCTGAGAAATTGATTTAGTAAATGAGTATTCCACATTAACTTTCTTGGAAATTATGCTCATTGTGACTTCACATCATTGAAAAAAATCACTTAATAGATAATATTTCAATAGTATTTGATTTGTCTGCTGATGTGACCATAACTCCTTTTTAATAACCACTTCTCCAATATTATCATTGAATACTGTAATAAGGTCTACACTACTAGGAACCACTTCAATATCTTGGAGGATATTTTGTGTTAAAAATAATTATTTATCTACCTTATATGTTTCAATATACTCATATACCATTATATAAATGGTGACCATAACTTTTTTTGATCTCTACTAGTGCACACCACCTCCATTTAAAATGAACATGTATCTCAACAATGATTTCTGATTATATTTATCTAGTTTGAAACTATAGTCTATATATCCCCTAATTACTATATCCTTATATCCTCTATAAATAAAGAAAATATTCTTGGTATGCCTCAGGTAATTCAGGACAGTTTTGACCACCATGCAATGGCAACCTCCTAAATCTTCTTGATGTCTTCCTACCTCACTAAGGGTGTAGGATAACTCTATTCTGGAATATAACAGGACATGCATGAACAACCCAATAAATGATGTTTATGGCATTCATATCATTATAGTACTCTTTTCTTGTGTTTGAGGACATATTTATTTTAGAGATAAATACCATGTGGCGTAGGCAACAATCACCTCTTGGAATGTTCCATATTGAATCTCTTAAGTATCTTGTCAATGTATATACATTGATTCATTCCAATAAGTATCTTGGATATATAATGGTAGATATTGATCCCAAGAATGTATACTACTTCACATAATTACTTCATGGAGAATCATGTTTCCAACTAAGTCTTAACAGGCTATATGATTGGTATCTTGTTTTATATAAGCAGTATTTCATCAACATACACTTTTAGTAAAATGAATGTACTCTCATTAAACTGCTTATAGATATAAAGATCACATTCATTATTTATGAAAAAAAATTATCCTATGTATTAATAAAACTTAATATTCTAGGACCTGGATTCTTAATTTAAACCATTAATGGATCTTTGTAACTTTTATACCTTGTTGGAAGCCTTTGGACTCACAAACCCTTCTGGTTTTGTCATATAGACATCTCTTTAAAGGTTCCCATTTAGGAAAGATTTTTTTTAATCCATCTAAAAAATCTCATTATCATGGTAAGAATCTATGGAAATTATAATTACGATGGATTTCAGTATAGAAAATAATGAAAAGTTACCATTGTATTAAATGCATTCATGTTGTTTAAACCATTTTATAAACTGTTGAGACTTATAGGTATTGACAAATAAATTCTTTTCCATTTTCATATTTAATGCTTAATTATAACCAATGGGATTTATATCTACTGGATGATCTACCAAATTCCATACTTAGTTTTGGTAAATGGAATCCATTTTTGAATTCATGGCTTCATTCCATCTAGTTTATTCTGCACCACCTACTAACTCTTTTTACCTTACAACCACATTATTATTTACTAATAATAATTCACCATCCTTAGTAAATAAAATATATATATTTCAAGTTATATAACCTTTAATATACTTTTACATAGTATTTTTGTCTCTACAATGCCTTATTCCATAGGAATTTATGGAATATATTCTTATTACAGCTCTGTTGTATCTTGATCCATGACTTTACCAAAGTCTATCTTGCTCCCAATATCTCATTAAAATATGTGATCCCTCTCAAGTAATATTATGTGACTTTCCATGATAACCATTTTTTCTTTGGGTTCATATAGGTAATAACCCTTAGTTTCATTAGGGTATCCTATTAAGATACACTTTATTCTTCATGGTTCAAGTTTGTTACCTGAAAAGGCATTAAAAATTTATTTTCATTGCTAAGAATGTAAGTTAAACAACACTTATATCATTATACACAAAATTTCATATAGATTATCACCTTCCCCTTTTTTTGGAACATGGTTTAGTATATATTTTGTTGTCTATAACACATATCCCCAAAAAGATAATGGAATATTTTCCTGACTCATAACAGATCCCACTATGTGAAGAAAGGTGTGGTTCATCCTTTCACTTACACCATTCTAATATGGTGTGTGTGGAGAAGTGATTTTATAAAAAATACCAAACTCCTATAAATAATCAATGAAATCTTAGTTTAGATATTATTCACCGTGGTCAAAGTGGATTTCCTTTATCTTTTTACCATGTTTTTTCTCAACATAATTCTTATATTCCATGAATTTATCAAACGAATCTGACTTACACATCAATAAATAAATAAATCCTTATCTAGTAAAATCATCAGTAAAATTTATAAAGTATGAATACCCACACCATACTTAAACTAGAAATTTACCACACAAATTAGTATGAACTGGATCAAGAAACTCTATGGCCTTTTCACATTTTTCATTAAATAGATCTTTGGTTGATTTTCCTTATAAAAAATAATGACATACACCAAGTGGTCTTAGTTAAAAATAATTTAAATATTCATCTTGTTATAATTTATTCAAGCACTTTTCATTTCCATTTTCTAAGTGGTGATTCCATGGTAGAGTGTGATGTGGTTCATGCGAACTGGATTCATTATCAATTTCCATTACGTAGATCATGTAATACAATTCATAAAGACCATTACTTAAATGTTTCATGCCATAAAAAGTAATATATATGTAAAATAAGAAACATTTATTCCCAAATTTGAAAATAAATCCATCCAAAAAAATAATAGACATAGAAATAGCATTGTTGTAACAAATAGAACATAATAGCAATTCTTTAAAACCCTGAAAATATTAGTTATTAATGGGATGTGATAATTTCCAATGGATGCCTCAGAGCATCTATCTCTATTGGTATCTTAATGATTCGCATCACCTCATGCCACTCTTATGAATCTACCTAGTTCCTATAATTGAATACAAATTTGAGCACTATGTGTTGTAAATAATATCATGTTTTTATAAATATATATTTCACTCAATAAAGAATTCACTTCAAGCTTCCCCTAGATTCTTTTACAAGGTGTTATTCTTCTTCTAGTGTCCCTTCATGAAGCATAAAAATATATGGTATATTTCTCCCTCTCTTTCCCCTTTATATTAATTTTCTTGGACAATAATTTTGAATAATCCTTCGACTTAGAATCAGTATTTTTGAACTTATCTTTTTCCTTCATCTTGTTCACCAATAGCAACAAAGGATTTTTGTGTTTCATCTCTTTATCAACTTAGTAAATCAAGGTAAGGGGATATAGGAAATACATATCAATGTTGTTCATATTAAAGTTTAAAAAAGTGCTGGAGAAACTATGATGGAGTGATGAACAATAATATCATTTTGTAATTTATCAGGCAGTTTAAATTCTATAATCTTTATCCAATAAATGTAGAAAATTGGTTTAACTATGTGAGGATTATATGAAGCACCCACCCAAATATTTCTCATGAAGATATACTTGTAAATTTCAAATATCTTCTTATTAACTCTCTTTTAATATAAATTATGCAGATTTTCCATCATTCTATAAGCATCCATGCTTATTTGAGACTTCATCAATTCATCAGAAATGGATGATAGCATCAAACTCTGGATATATAGCACATCATCCATGTGTTATTCATATATATATAACTCATCACCACTAACCTCATTAGATGATGGATTAGAAAATAGAGACTCTATAACAAATGAATTTACTTCATGGTTTAGTATAACCTTTATGTATCTAAACCATTCCTAGAAGTTACTTCCAGTTAGGATAAGGTTTTTCTCCAAAATTTATCACAATGATAACATGGTTAATGAACATTAAATTTTCTATAATAATATAATATTATGTTATTATTACATAATTTGATTACCAATATATGTGAGACGTAATAATTTAATTATATTTATTAAGTTGTACACTATTTTATCAAGTCTAAACAACCCTTGCTATTGAACACAGAATGTCTTGTCATGCGGAAATTCTAGTGGAAATAATCCATATTTCCATTATCAACAATCAAGAGAGGCCATGGTTAATTACTCAAGGGTATTTAGGTAAGTGGTCTTTCCAACTTTGGGTTTTCATCTCCTTAATCTATTGATTGGACTCTCCAATCATAAAATCCTAACTCGGATTTCCTCAACACATTCCTCCAAGATACATCAAGTCTGTATATGGCTAATTGCCTTGATGTAAACTTGGTTAACTCAACCCAAAACCTTCATAATAACTTATCATTAAATTAATTATTCTAACTACATCTAAATCAACACTTATTTTTATGGTTTTATCCTTAATCACGTAATGGAAGTCCTATTTTGACTTAATATTAACTTGAGGGATTCTATTTGATCTATGAAATTTATCTTTTTTTGTCTTTTTACATGTCTTGTTAATATTAAGTGTATTTTATTTATTAAATTAAAAAAAATTTGATAAAACATTTACACATAATAAATTTATTCTATTTCCATCTTCAATGATTGTTAAATCATTTAATTATATGATCCAAGTAAACTACTAATAAAATTAACAATGGAATATACAGATGTAAAATGAATAAATGACTTGATTTGAAGATTTACTAATAGCTTCTATATTAAGAATAAATAAATAACCTATGATCCTTGATAAAATAAACTCCATAATCCAGTTTTGTCTTTTGATTAGCAGCATTCCACTATTGACCTTTGTATCTTCCTTGATTGAATTTTCCTCCACTTGGTTTCTAACCGCCTCTACACACCTAGGATCTCCTTTCCATTATATATTATTTTAACTCACATGTAGGTTAGGAAATATAATTTAATGTATTATATGTTTACATAAAAAACTATGGGCACATAGGGCCTACATATTAAATAGGGGCTTGGATGACTCATGGGGCATTATTTTCTTTTAATAATGACAAATGTCATGAAATAAATTTAAATAAATTTAAGCCATTATTTGGTCGGTAAAATATCATGATCAATCCTAAACATGAAATAAATACTAATTATACTATAATTCATTTTTATTTATTCTTTTACTAGGATAAACAGGCTTGAATTAATTATCTTATAAATTAATTCATTTATTCATTCATTTTTCTTGATCTGGTAATCAGAACACTCTTGGAAAATACATTCATGAATAATGTTAAATAAATAAATTTAATTATTTTTTCATTATATACTTGGATTAAAAAAATAAATTCCCATTAGATTAACATACTACATTGTATAGTCTTTTACTATGTATTTAATATGTAATGTAAAGTACACAATGTGTCACATATTGATTACCATATAGTGGGTCAAGTAGAATAAATTCAACATCTTTAAGACACATTGAATGTTTAATATATTTGACATTTAAAATTTTTATTCATGTATTAAATATGGTGTAAATTAAAACCACACATGATATGTAGTTTTTAAATTATATAGTAATTAATTAGGCATTTAATATTTTGTAAAATTTATTACAGAGCATGTACACCATCTACACATTATGTAGATCAATTTAATTCCATAATTATGATTTTCTTCTATGTAATTAATCTCTATGGTTACATCCTATAAGGTATGAATCTACATATATGGGTACCAATTATAGGACTTGTAAATCCAACTACACAATGTGTACCACCTCCTATGCTACACACCTAGGGACTTAGTTTATTTTATAGCTGAGAATATTAATGAGGTACATGGTGTGTATGCCATCTATACACCATGTTACCTCCATATTTAATGGATATCAATCCCATTAATTTTTTATTAATACACAACGTATCTTCGACCATGTATTTTTCATTAATTATGCTATAAAACAATGTATAATACACGATGTGTACATCAGCTACACACTGTTTAGTCTGTTAAATCGTGTTCCGATCTATCTAATAAACATAGAGATTAATAAATAAACATCATGTTGAAACCATGTGTAAATAAATTAATCTCATATCCCATCCAGATTAGGGAAGCCATGGTAAAAGGCATTTATGTTTCCATTATATTCCACGTAACCATGTCATCTAGCCAAAAATCTTGGCACCTCTTAACGGAATCTCTGGGCATTATTAACCTACTCATAACTTTTTTAATATAATATGAAACTAAATGAACACTTAATATCAAAATTCATGTTAAGAAAAAACCAAAATATAAATGAATAAAAAATAAAATGTATAAACTGATCAATGTTGAATAAATAATTATAAAGTTAAAGTGATTACTCTAATAAAATATGAATGTTTTGGACATTGTGGAAGTGCTAATTGGGCCTACAACCAACTCAACTTTTTTTATATTCAATGACTAATCTAAAATGTACATGATGGTAAATTTAATTCCCAATAAATTAATTTGAATAAAATTGATACAAAATGTTGTAAACAATAAAGAATATATTTTATAAAAATTTATAATTAACATAAATTTCAAAATTACCTCAGTTTTGGGAATTATTTATTCATAGAATATTATGATTAATCAAACCTTGTTTGGGTTAAACTATCATTGTGATATGAGTATTGAAGAGTTTAATCCCTCTATCGATGCTTATTTTATCTCAAAGCATCACCATCAGAACTCTGGGTGCTAGGATAGTGACACAAATCATCTTCTATCATTTTTGTTGATCGTAACACAATCCTTCATTAGATATGGATTAATCATGTCTCTCATTATTGATAGGGAATATAAAGGGTTGGTGGAGTTCTATAAGGGTTGAGAGAAAATATCTATAGCATTATGTATTTGAAAGAAATATCTAAGGATAGAATTCATTTTACATAATTTGTAAACCCTAGAAAATGATATATTAATAGAATATATAGAGCTAGGGTTATAAAATAGATAATTCCACATTAGTACCTTATTAGATATTATACATTAAATATTACCCATGCTAATAATAATAATATTGTTATTATTATTACATGGAATATGCAATCTGGTGCATCATTAAATATCATTTTATAAATTAAATAAATTAATATTTATTTAATGATATTTAACCCCCATATAATTCTAATCATTAGGTCAATCTTGGCCGGTCCACCTTCCTCAAAATTTACTAAACCTAAAATAATAAATATTATCCATTTGATAAATAAAAAATATTATATTCATGGTCTTGGGAATAAATATTTATTTTAAAACTCATAAAACTATATAATTATTTATTTAATAATATGTATTATTTATTACCTTGTAAATAAAAATATAAGATTAATAAATCCAAAAATAAATATTATTTATTATTGGAAAATAATATTTATTCCAACCATTAAATATTAAAAATATTTAACTAAGACCAAATGAAACACTAAGAGTTTTACCCAATAGTATTTTTCCTCAATGGCGTTAGGTGAGTAAGCCTAAAGTCCAATATTAGTGTTTATAAACACAAAAATGCACCCAAGTGGAAGAAATAAATGTTATAATGATTAAATCTGCATACAAAGGATCATTGGATAATATAATCCTATTACTCAATATCTCAACAAGAAGGTTTCATACCAGCACCATCGACCTATATTCTTAATAAATTGTTATTTGGATATCTGAAACTAACTCATAAATAGACCATGATCATGGAATTTAGTTTGATAGTTTTGTTCCAATCAAAGGGATGAGTTATCAACTTACATAAATATGGAAGTTATAAATCCGTCCTTGACTTATTCATTAATAATAGATCACTTGTGATGCACCCAACATACCCTACATCCCAGTGAACATATGAAATTATGGTTTTAATTAGTCTATATAAGTATGAAACTCATTATAAACATTAATAAAAATATTAAATTCTTAGTATCATTGACCACATTAAAAAATAGCAATATCCAATAACACATAACATATGGAATTCCTACCAGTAGTTTAGTTATCATAATTTCTTATCTTGGATATTACTAAGTGCAAACTTCAACCGATGAAGTCTCATCCACTTATGAGTAATAACACCTAATATTCACCATAATATGTGTCTTATCATATAATATTAACTAATTGTAGAATGTTATTCAAAAATATCATTGTAAAAATTCATTGTTCTCATCAAATAGGTTAACTTTTATGACCTCATTAGTGAGAAACATATTCTACGACATTATCACATTAAAGTAATGAAACAATTTAGTAAATATATCATAAGTAATTTATTATTCAAAACTAATAATATAAATGTAGTATTATATAAAAATTATTTAGTTATAGAAAACTAAATCCAATAGAAATGTTCTTCATTTCCTTCTTTAAAATCCTTCTCTATTTCTTTGACTCTCTTTTCTTCATGTTTCTCATGGTTTTTGTTGAAATCTCTGATTCAACTTTAACAAGGATGAAGTCTGAGTTCTCCATATGAGGAACTTCTGAGTATTACTCAAATTTTTTCTACATGTGAGTCTAATAAAAACAAATAGTACAAAAAGTAGATCCAATCAGAGGAAAACATGACCCTACAACAACTTAAAATCCTAGTGGATCATGTAGGGACGTATATAGGGGCGAATCACTGTACCCAAAGTTTACTATGTTTTCATTATTTCTTATTTTTACCCTCTTATTCTTGAACCTCTATCTCGATTAAGAAATATGGATCTTATAAATGTTAAATCTACCCTCGCATTAGTTTGAAGAGTATAATGGACTTGAATAGTAAATGAAATGGTTTTTACAAGGTTTGTCAATGCATATTCCTTAATATCATTGACTCTTTTTTTAGGTCACATATTTTATTTTCACTATAATTTTTGTTGATTAAAAGTGATGTTCAAGTCCCACAAAATGGTCGGGCATGTTTCATCCATGTTACCAAGGGGAAGGTATCATCAACTTCCCTCTCTTTTTTATATGACATAAGTGAAGATTTATTTATACTACATCCTAAATTATTATGCTTCCATAGGTTGATGTAGTTTTTTATACTAGAACCACTAGTCTTTAAGGGTCCTTCTAGAACTCCATGAAAAATATCACTCATTTTTTCTATACCACTATATCACCATGAATAATATATTCATCCTCAATTAATGAGACTTAAATTAATAAGGGATGATCATAAAATCCAAATGAAATTTGTACTTTTTTCTTTCACATGATCACATTGTGATGTTCATTCATAATGGATCATAATTATTTATGACTATTAATGCAATCAATAATAGAAACAACAATGAAAAATACTTGTCTTCTCACTCACCTTATTTAATACTATTTTATAATAGGCCCTTCTTTCTCCACCCATGATTCATAGGGAAACCCTACATACATTCATATTTCCCTTCGATGAAAAAGATAATCATCTTAGTAGAAATAGTATCAGGTTATCTTATAATCCTCAAGTATTTTTTTCTTCTTCTACCTGCTCCTTTTATATTCACATATCATGAATATTTTTTTCCATAATTTAATTATAGAAACACCATTATTTTTGGTAGTAGGAACTTTGATATTCAAAATTGGAGTATATTTACAATTTTAAATTCTCAACAGAAAATATCATTTCAAATCATATTCAATTATCTATTTAAATCATTCTTTAGACTCACTAGGTTTCTATTCTTCATGCAATCTAAAGTTTCACAACATATTCTCTAAAAAATTCAAATCTCTAAATTGTTTTACATTTAAACCACGGGTTCATGTATTCATTTGTTGTTTCCATGTTTCTTTCCTATTTTTGGAATGAAACACTTCTTAGTTTTAAACATAATTCACTTCAGTGATTGTAATGTTAATTACATGAAGAACATATATCCTTTTTTATCAAAATAATTGAATTCTGGTTTATTTAAATTTATCATTATATTATTTTTAATTTTCTCTAATTTATTTTGATATCTCTATATTATATTTTTATTCTCTTAATTTCATAGGGTACCATAAACATATAACCTAAGAAGTCGCTCAGTTGATATTTAACTATTTATATAGGGTATCATGAATTCTATGATTCTTAATATGGTTCATTTTTACCTAATAAATTTTATACCCTATGACGGAACCCTGTGAATTTCTTATACCCTATAAAGTATCTTTTACCCTATTATGCTTCATCTAATATTTCATAAACTCTATGATGATCCTAGATTCTCAGGTTTTTACAAAGGTTTATACCTAATGAAGTTTATTTGTACCCTTTAAAGGTATTTTACTTTAGCTTAATAAGATCAAATGTACCTTAAGAAGTTCATAATGGGTTTTAGGCCTTTGAATATTTTTTTATTCTCATCATGTACCTTATAAAGGCTAAGGGTTTTACCATGAAAATTTTCCATTGTACCCTTCAAAGTTCATAGAGTTCATTCATTTTCTATTTTCATATTATGTATAAAATTTTCTAAAAAATTATAAATGTTATAGAACATTTCGGGATTCTTAGTCAACATGAATCATCATCCAAAGGTCCTATTTATATTGAAACTAAAGTGTGTATATTTGGTTCTTCATTGATGGATCTTCTTCACTTAATCTAGTTCCTTATTCTATGAATAAGATATTATTCTTGTTTTTTACAAGTTTTCTTTCTTCAAACATCTTTTATAATATTTTAGACAGTGTTCTCATCATCAAAATTTGTCTTAAACCTGACGATCATCACAAAAAATACTCAAAAATAGTGGTTTCCTCATAAATCTGTCTATCTAAGTTCTTCAAGAATTAGAAGCAAAAACTCAATTTCTATTTATGATGGTACACCTTCAACTTAAATTCCATACATATCCACCACATATGTAAAGTTTTTTATCATCATTTAAGACTTCCTTGTTAACAAAAAATGTAATCCAAACATGGTCCCTTAAATATGAATGATGTTGGCCTAAAACATGGCCTTCAAGATTCATAATGTAATGTCAACTTCTGTATTGATTTCAATGATTTTTAACACATACAAGAAGTAATATATAATAAATAAGTTGTTTTGTATGTTATATCTATTTTGTATGAATATTTCAGAAGTATTCTTGGTATCTGATCATGTCATTTATTTACACATGATCTAGATGAATCTAGATTTTATTGGATAGAATTTAACTAAAGGTGTGTTCACATTGATACTTCCTTAATTAGTTCCAAAATATTAGGACACAATTTTTACTACTATGGTAAATTTTAATAGAAAAAATGACATGGTATTCGGGGATATTCAAGAACTAATTTTTAATGAAGAGATCCAGAAGAAATAGTTCCTAGGTGCTACTGGAACTATGTTTAGAGTGTAAGGAAAGGGATGTTCCACTCAAAGTAGGTAGGGGATGAAGGGAGAGAACATAAGAGATATAATCCATGGGAAATTGTTTGGTCCCGTTGACTTCACATATTTATAATTTGGAAAGAATTAATACATGTGCGAGAACTATTGGGAAATATTCAATAACTAATAAATACATGATTTTTTATCCTCAAACTCTAAAGATTAAGAGTATAATGTAACTTTGATTATAAGTGTTGCAAGTTCTATATACTCATGGATTATTGAATCTAGATATTTATTTCACTAAACATTCAAGAAGGATCTTATAAGGAATAATTTATTAAGAATATTTGGAAAGGTATATTTTTTGGATGTATAAGCACTCACGGTTTTTGGAAAAGGTGATATTGATTTTCAGAAAAAGAACATATGCTTGTTTTCCTTGAAAGGAATATGACACATCCTAAGTTTATAGAATAACCTAATTTATTTATGTGAACTTGATAAATTAGGATTTTATACTATCTTTATAGATAGTGTGTGAAATATCACATAATGTTCCATGGTTGTAACTTGACTTATGAAAGATAAAAATTTATACCTAACTAAAATTTTGAAAAGTATAATAAATTTTAGAGCAATAAATTCTAGATATGTGGAGTTTTTGGATGGTTTTATTGGTCAAATTGGAGAGAAAGGCTTATATAACTTGAATGTGAATGGATTTTTAAATCTTGATCATATATGGATTATGGAACAGGTAAAAGTTTTATACTAGGGAAGCAGTAAAATGTGTCCTTTGAGAAATTGTATTAGGAATCAAAGAAATGAAATCTCAAGATGGTTCATACTGATGTATGGGGACCCACACTAGTTATATCTCATAGAGTCATGTTATGTAATATTACCTTCATTGATTATTCCATAAGGAAAGTGTGGTTTTTCTTCTTCAAACACATGTTTTAGGTTTTTAGGAACTTTATCAGATAGAGATCCATGGTGGAATATGATATTGGAATGAATCTTAAATTCCTTTAGTCTGATAATTTTGGTGAGTATTGAGGAATATAGTTCTCTGTAGAGAGGAATTTATTAAAAACACATGAAAAATGGTATTTCATAAGAAATGACTTAAACTTTTAATGAAAGATCTAGAAGTATCAGGTTAAGCTCTAAATTATTAAAGAAGTCATAGGATGATGAAGTTAACTATGAAACATATCTCATGAATAAGAGTCCTTCTAAAATGGCAGGGAAAAAACTTTTGGAAGAACTATAGACTGGAATATCAGTAATTTTGACTCACTTGAATGTTTTTGGATCAATCAGTTATTCACATGTAGATTCTAAGTAAAAAAATATAAGTTATAATCTTAGTCATGAACATATTTTTTTTTATATTAAATGATAAAAGAATTGTATTTCAACTCTAGAAAAATAACTGGTTAAAAGTTAGAGTTCAGAATATCTTCTTCAATGAAGATATCATATAGAAATATTAGAACCGAGATGGATATGAAATTGGGAGAAAAGAACCAACACAAGATGATGTTGATCTGAATAGATATTGAGTGGTGGTAGGTTTTTCATGGATTATGGAAGTTCAATAGGTAAAACTAATATTTGAAATAGATGATCAAAATCAATTTTTATAATTACCAGAGTTTGATGTACTATAATTTTTAAGGACTATAAAAACTCGGGGAAGTGTTTCATTAGCATAAGGTCTTGAAGTATCTAAACCTTAGATATTTCAGAGATCTACCAAGGTCATATCACATGTAAAAAGGTTTTATTAATGACTTCACTTTATAATACAAATGGAAGGTGGGGAACCTAAAAACCTTAGTGAGGTTAAAAGTCTGAGAAAATAATTATAATGGTAATTAGAAATAATTTAAAATTTTAATTCCTTTTATATTTGAAATGCATGATATCTAATTTAAAGTTTTCATGCCAAGAGGGTGCTTCAAAATGGATGGTTCCAAGGTACATTATAAGTGTTGGTACAATGTAAATTGTTTATTTTTCATCGATATCTATAGATAAATATAAATAAGAAATGTTAATGAGGGATCAAAAACATTTAATTTATAATTATTTTAAAACAATAATTACCTCATCATTAGTGATCACCACATATCAAACTCCATCACTGCTCTTCTTGTATTGTCATTGTAGTGGAGAATCCATGTGAGGATTTATCTAGATGTATCCACGTGTGCTCCATGAATCTCTGAACGGTGTTATTGATGTCTTGGTTATAAGCATGAAAGGATCAAGTGTTTAACATCATTCATCATTGATCACAATAATAATATATTTTTTTCTCTAGGATTTTAAGATGGAAGTATGGATAATTTCTCTTTTAGGATTGAGATAATTCTAGAGGATATGTCTCTATTTTTTTCAACAACTCACAATGAAGAATGATATAATTTAGAATGTATTCTTAGGGTTAAATAATGATAATTTCATAAAGGTTATTATATATTATTTAATCTATATTATTTCTCTATAATAAAATATAGTATTATTATTATTACATCTAATGACATGTGTTTATTATATTATCATTTCTAAAATAAATAAATTAATATTTATTTAAATGATATTAAATAAAATATATCACTTTCACCTAATTATTAAAATCGATTCAAATCCTCCCATAAAATATTATATTTACTAAGCATGTTAATAAATATTTATTTTAATATTCTCATAATATAAAAAAATATTTTAATCTACTCATTAAACACATGAATAAAGAAATAAATATTTATTATCTAGTGAATAATTAATCAATATATCAAATTAAACTCACATATTCTAAACTCAAATATCTTATGAATTAATTCATATGATCAATATTTATTAGAGTTTATATTATTCCAAAAACTGATAATAAATTTATTCTTAAATTGAAATTCAATATAATTTAATGAGATTTTGGATATGCTCAATGTGTGACCATCTAGGTCCATTTCTCCTTGGTAGTTAGATAATATACCTAATTTCCAAGATTAATGTCTCATAAAGGCTCACATAGTGAAATACGTTAATATAGAAACTATATAAACCTTCTTATGAACACTATAATATAATATAATCATTTAATTAATTGATATCTCATCATACGGGATGCATACTTTTGTCATCATATTATATGATCAATTTTTCATTTTTTTAATTTCCAAATGAGAGTATCTTTCCACTATTATGGCTGTGGATTTTTTCAGACACTTTTATCTTAATAAAGGGACAAATATATCTTCTTTCATTAATATGGATTGTATAAATTCATTGTTTATTATTCATTTAATTTCATATCACTTATGAAAAACATGAAGCATTTTAATTTTCTTGAGCATGTGTCATTATGGTTTTCACAAATGTATCTAAGAATGTGATTCATGATACACATTAATAATGATCTCAATCCAATAGAATAATAAACATGTCCATAAATAGGAATATTTAACGACATGTAAACATGTGACTTTTCTATTGTAATACCTATCCTCATTATCTCATTTCTTTGATATCACAAATTTTGATCTTCATAAGAAGATGCCTCTATGTCTTATGATCCCTTGACACCTGATAGTCAAACATAAACTATTTCCTATTAGACATATGTTATTTAGACCATAAGACATGTTTATTTAGTAATACCATCACGGAATCTCTAGGTTCTCATTATAGTGGGAAACTGATATATCCTATTAATGTGAAAAATATTCCAAGAAAATTATAACATTACTGTTATGAAAAATAATAATCAATATGAGATAAGAGTATATAAATATATTCTGGTAATAGAAAATAAAAAATTAAATTGGTTATAGGGAACTAATTATAATGAGAACAAATTGGTTTATCATCTAAAGGAGACAGGAGATGGTATGAAATGGTAGATGGAATGACTGGTTGTAAAGGGTTTCTAACAATCAGAATGAGTGTAATTCACCGATATTTTCTCAACAATTTTGTAACAAATGATGATTTAGATAGTTCTCAATCAATTATTCATCTAGGGTCTGTTTTTTAATAACATTATGTGAATATTTTTTCTTTCATGGAAATTTAAATAAAGATATCTAAATGGAGAAACCAGATGGTTTTGTACTAAATGGAATGGAAGGTCTAGTTAGCAATCTAGAATGGAGTTTGTATAGGCTCAAGTAGGAACCAACATTGTGAAACTAGAAATTTGATGCCTTTATAGAAGAATATAAGATTTTATGATGTAATTCGGATCATTATTGCTAATGAAAGGTGTATAGTGATGGAAGCATCATCATATTTCTTCTCTACATTTATCACATTCTCTTAGTAGTTTTGAGGAAGGAAGTTCTATAAAATTCAAATTTGTATCTGGTTAAATGAATCTAGATGAAGGATCTTGGTACCAAAAAATTATAAGGATAAAGATCAATAGGGATATAATTTTGGAAACATTTTTTCAATATAAATTTAATTACATTCGAAATTTATTTGAGTATTTCAAAAAGATAAAATTGAAGCCTGTGAGAACCCCCTTGTCTAGAAATTTAAAACTATAAAAAGAGATGGAACATAAAAAGGGTGAGGAGAAAAAGTATATGGTGAAAGTTTCATATTCATAATTTGTGAAAATTTTGATAAACTTGATGGTTTCTATAAGGCCCCATATCACTCGTACAGGTAGAGTAATTAGTATGTACATAGATAATCTAATAATTTATCATTAGAAGTTTGTTAAGTGGATGTTATAGAATATCAAGTGTTTAAATGGTCTAAAACTTTGTTTCAAAATGGATAAATCATTACAATTATTTATAGATTCTAGATTTATGGGAGATATGGGCTTAAAAATAACATCACTGGAATTGTAGATACTTTTATTGGAAATAAACTGAGAAGGATGTTGATACTTCAGCCAATAGTTTCATTTTATCCCATTATGTCAAGACCCATCCCCCGGGGCTCATGCCATGACTACCCCAAGCCCACCTCCCGAAGGGTAGGGGATGGTGACTAGTGTCGAAGGCGTCAACCTGCAAGTGGGATGCATTTTCTATAGTAACTATACACACACACATGCCCAACCAAGTCCCACACACTAAAAAGGAAACAAGTATCACTAAAAAAGCATATTATAAGTAATATTGAAACAAGTGGGCCAGAATTCAAACCCACAAAAGGAACTGAAAAAAAATTACAAAAAAAATTACAAAAAGGAAACTTTGATGGCCATCCGTGGAAAACCCCACCTGATCATGAGAGTAGTGTAGCTACTGGAAGATGAAGTAGAATGTCTTGTACCATCGATCCTACTAGGCCCCGCCTAGTTCTTGGCCACCAAGTCCACCATCATAGCGTCTGTCAGTACCATCTCTCTAAGCACCTCTGGGTCCGGGTCCACCAAAGTCTCTATTGAAATGTCGATCGTCTGCACCAGACACAACACGTGTGGGAAAATCCTATGCAGGGTTGAGTAACAAAGTACTCAGTAAGGACCCCAAAAAGAGAAAAACCACTCAGAAATCCTCAAATTAAAGCATGAATCCCAAGACATATTACACCAGTTATATGTTTAGGGTAGTGATAGAAGAATCATCAATCACGTCATCGAACACCTCGGCTACTGGAGAAATCCTCCTCTATCGAGTACAATGGGTCTACCAAGTCACCCAGAAGTGCTTCCCACAAACCTTGGATAGCTTAGGTACACCTCATCTTCAAATATCATGGGCCTGCAAAGTCACACATAATTTCTTCATACTAATCTTGTCCAATTGAGGTACTCCTCCTAATCACGTACCATAGGCCTGCAGAGTCACACATAAGTGCTTCCCATCTTGGGCTTGCAAGGTCACATAGAAGTTATTCCCACTAGGCCATAGTCAAGACTCACATAGTCTAAAGTTATCAGTCCTCAGGTCTTAGCAAACCACAGAGTTTCATACATAGTGCACCTAGGAGAACGATTCCTCAAGCCATTTTTTGAATCTCAAATTACATGAAAGCATCTTTAGGGAATTTCAAATGATCTTCCTCATCGAAATGGTCCCAACTACGCAAATGTTCTATCAATCGGACGCTCGGTTTGCAAGATATAGGTGTTTTAGTAAATAGGGGGTCAGTTCTGTCTGGGCTCGGTCCGGCCTGGTTGGACCAACACAAGCAACCAGGCCCAGCCCGGTCGGACCGACCTAAGAATCATGGCTCAGGGGTCCCACATACCCCGATTTAAATTTGACTAACTCGATATGACCTAGTTTGGGTCTGGTTCGGTTTGGTCTGGCCTGACCATGGGTCAGGCCCAATGGGCCTCGCTGGACTAGGCCCACTGGTTGGGGGTGTGGCCTGGCCGCCTAAAGCCCAGCCTGCATGGTGCTGGCTGGTGGTACGTCGCCTGGCTGGGACGTGTCCGGCTACCTCATCTGATGCCTGTTATCCCTATGGATTTGTGGCGCCCCTCCTATCGCAGTCAAGCAATCACAGCTCTCTAAATCACCCGTACATCCCTAACGTTGGTTGTCCCTCCACGCGGCACCCGCCTCGCACCGCGGTGTGCTGACGGACGTGCTGCCATCCTCCACCCATGGTCGTCACCATGGGCTACTTCTAGTCGCCACCGGCGCACTTGAGGTACCTTCGATGGGCCATTGGATTCACTACGGTGTTCTTTTTCTTGAACATCATGCGTTTACAGGCTCTGTAGGATGCCTCTATAACTACAAAGCCCTTGGAAATGTGTGGCTGACATGTTGATCATCCAACCTCAAAGAACGTGCAACGAACAACTATGACAAAGGGACTATGTATTTTTAATGTCATCATATTCCCTCCACGTTAGAGTTTACCCATGGGGTAAAACACAATAATCATAAAAAAGCTTGAATAAAACCCCAATTCAAATCCACACATTAGAACCACCCACACAAATGAGCAAATCACAGATCATCCCATTTTTCGGTTGATCCAAGTTCATTGTTAATCTTAAGAAATGGAAAGCAATCTCAATTAAAAAAAACCCCTACTTGGATACGTTGGATCTGCTGAGGATGAAGGATGGGTTTCATGTCATCATTGATTCGTGATCATTGGCGTTCGTTGCTGCTCATCGACCTCTAGATCTGATCCTCCAATGTTTGTGGATTTGTTCTTCATTCTTCGTTGGAGAGGGATTCTGTCAACGGTTCATTAGATATTACATGAGTTTTTTAATCACCAAAATTCAACACATTTGTATATTAAAATAAACATTCATAGAGATGTTTTTCTCATTAATGACGCTCATTAATGAGCCATGTTTAATGATCCATTAACAAACGATTAAGATAATAGCATCGCAGTTAAAAACAAGTCATTAATGAACCTCCATTAATGATCCTCATCGTTGAAAATATATGTCACCATCCGCTTCTCAACGGCGTAAAAAATAAATAAAATTATTCTTTTAAATTATTTTATTATTATTCTCGAAAATTCCAAATAATAACTTTTCCATTCTTCCCTTATCGGTAGAAGTTAAGTCATTTCTAGGAAAATTCTAGCGTTCTGAGTTCAACGGTGCCCTAAAAATTTCAATTTGAGTAATGTTTCAATTTCTAGAAAAACCCTCTTGCACATTTACTAAATGTTCCTTAAACAATGTTGAAAATTCTGTTCCGGGATCTCTAGGCCTCGGAATCATGTGTCGTCAGAGCTTGTGGTCTCAGAATAATTCCATATAATTAAAAAAATTACACTTAATTTATGAGACATTACATTCTCCTCACATTAGGGAATTACATCCCAAAAATCCAAAAAAATTAGTCAAACAGATGGGGTTACTGAGTATGAATATGAGCCTCCCGCTCCAACGTGCTCTCCTAGAGATTCCTATGCTTCCACCAAACTCACACTAGAGGAATCAACCACCCACATAGGACCCACCCTTGTTGATCCTATATCTCCACCGGCAAATCCACAAATTCTTCCCCATCATCAATATCCTACTCTCACCAGTCAATGACGTGTGATAGATCATGCACATACCTATTAGCTACAACACATGGAAAACCTCATGCACCCAGAGAATCTGTGGGGGAAGAGCTAAAAAGTATGTCACCTTTACAACACTTCTTAGGGTCTAAAATGGTATCATAAACATTAGAGATATCTTGTTGTCCTAGAAAAATCTATATAATCCTCTTCGGGGTGATACCCGAAAGAATACATGATATCCCTCCTCAAACTTCATGGGTATCTGTCTCCTATTAGCATATGACTTATGCATGTTCTATGCAATACTATTTCTCTCCTAGATGATCTGTACCATCTCGATGGTATCCCGTACCAACTCTAGACCCATGAGTGCCGAAACCCCTAGGTTTGTCCAGTATAGGGGTGATCTACAAGGCCTCTTGTATAAGGCCTCAAACGGTGTCGTGTCAATAGTAGAGTGATAATTGTTGTTGTATGCGAAATACACCAGTGGCGGGTGGTCTCCCCAACTACGACCAAAATCTAGGACGCAAGCACGTAGCATGTCCTCCAAGGTCTATATGGTCTGCTCTGTATTACCATCTGTATGGGGATGAAAAGTTGTGATCAAGCACAGATGTGTCCTAAAAACCTCCTGTAATCCCCTCCATATATGGGATGTAAATATAGCGTCCTGATCTGATTTGATCGTTGAAGGCACCCCATGAATCCACACTATCTCTTGGATGTAGAGGCGTCCCAAGCCCTATAATGGTCCCTACTCCCAGATGGGTAGGAAGTGATCCGACATGGGGATTCGGTCAACCATCACCTAGATATAGTTGTGGCCCCTAGATGTACATGGTAACCCTATCACAAAGTCCATTGAGATACTATCCCATTTCCACTCCAGTACCTCGAGTGGATGGTCCAAGACTACTTAGAACTGATGCTCAACCTTCACTTGCTGAAAAGTGAGGCATTGTGAAATGAAATCAGCCCCCGATTTCTTTAACCTCAGCCACCAGTACTGAGGTTGAATGTATGGGAACATCTTTGCCGCTCCAAGATATACCGCCAAGGGGGATATATAGAACTCCCTCAACACCTCCTCCTAAAATGTCATTGGAACTAGGGTGCACCCTTTGAAAAGGATGGTGTTCACCACACCTATCTAAAATCTCTCAGGAGCCCGTCCTAAGGATAACTAAGCACGTTGGGCCTCGCAGTCAACATCCACCAGTTGTGCCTCCCTGACTCTCTATAAGAGTGGGTGAGTAACAGTCATTGACTGAAGGTAAGTAGATCTACCATAATCCACGAAGGATACCTGCATCGTGGCCAACTGCTTTTTCATCTCACTCAGTAGATGCAAACCAGTCCTTCTGTTGAGTGTGTCTTCCACCATGTTCCCCATTCCAGGAGTATAGACAATCTCAAAGTCATAGTGCTGGAGGAACTCTTTCCATCACCATTGTCTCGGGTTCAGGTCATTCTAGGAGAAGATATAACTGAGAATATTTCAGTTAGAGAAAACAGTAAACCATTCACCCATAAAGTAGTACAACCACATCTTTAAGGAAAAGACCAATATTTCTAACTCCAGTTCATGGGTCACGTAGTTCTTCTCATGCTGCCTCAACTGGTGTGAGCTGTAGGCAATCACTTCTATCTCATTCATCTGGACAGAACCCAGTCTGGTCCCTGGTGTGTCATAGTAAACTACATACCCAACACCCTCCTATGGTAGTCTGAAGCTGGGGGCACTAGTCAGTCTCTTCCTGAGCTCCTAGAAACCATGATGACATTTTTCCATCCACAAGAAGGGTTATCCCTTACGTGTAAATTCCAATAAGGGTGTTGCTACTCTAAAGAATTTGGCCATGAACTTTTGATTGTAACCATCCAACCCCAAGAATCTATGCACCTCAGTCGCGCTCTTGGAAGGCTCCCGAGAAATAACTACCTCTATCCTCTCCGGATCTACTACAACTCCAGCCTCTGAGATGGCGTGTCCCAGAAAGTGGACTTCACAAATCCAAAACTAACACTTCGAGAGCTTTCCATAAAGCTGGTGCTCTCGGAGTGTATCCAAGACTATCAGCAGGTGTTTATCATGCTCCTCCTTTGATGTAGAGTACACCAAGATGTCATCAATGAAGACCACAACAACCTGGTCAAGGTAAGGCTAATAGGATCTGGTCCATGAGTCCCATGAACACTACTTGGGGATTGGTCATGCCAAAATCCATCACCAGGAACTCATAGTGGTAGTACTGGCACCTGAAGGCTATCTTCGGTATATCCTCATCCCATACCTGAAACAAGTGATAGACTGATCTAATGTCTATCTTTGATAACCACTTCTCCCCCTTTAGATATTCTAATAGATCATTGATTCTAGGCAGTGGATAATTGTTCATCATGGTCACCTGGTTCAGGTTCCAAAATTCCACGCACAACCTCAAAATATCATCTTCCTTATGGGAAAATAGTACAGGGGATTCCCATGGTTAAACATTGGGCTTTAAGAACCCCTTATCTTTCTAATCCTCCAGTTGTACCCTCATCTCTCGAAGCTCTGCAGCATCCATCCGATAGGATAGTGTGTATATCGGTGTCGTCTTGGGGTACTTTTTGATACAGAAGATTACCTCCCTGTGGGGAGGTAGTCCCAGAACATCCTCAGTAAAAACATCCTCGTACTCATCCACCACTACAGGAAAACAGGGACTCCTCTCATCCACTACAATGAGGGTGAGGTTAGCCAACTGGTGAGTGACCAGTATCACCCTCCTCTGAGAAAGATCGTCCTATGATGCAATGGTTTCCTTCTCACCATTGAAGGAAAACCTGGTCCCATCTCCGTGGACACACCGTACCGTATGCCTAAAACAGTCGATCTGAGCATGGACTGTGGATAACCAGTCCATACCCAAGTTGATGTTGTAAGTCCTCCACGCTAATACTAGGAGATCCCAATCGAAGATCTTGCCTCCAAGAGTAATCTCACACCACTGGCACCAGTGTGTAATCATCAAATCCTCTCTCGTAGCAGTCCCTAGACATAGGGATCGAGCCAACAGCTCCACTATAATCTCTGAGCTCCGAACGAGAGTCATGGAAAGGAAGGAGTGACTAGAATCTGTGTCTATAGGAACTGCATCTAGGGTGGAGAATACATAGATCGTACCTCAGATCATCTCTAGAGTGTTGTGTTCATAATATTCCACTGCCTGAAGTTGTGCTTAGACCTGTTTGCCTACTCCATGAGGTCATGGTGGTCCACCTGGGGTGGTAGAGGTAACAACTTAAACTGTCACCGACCACTTGCTACTCATCCTACTCCCCTGCCACGTTCACCACCTAGACGACCTCCTTGATCAAACGGATGTCTCTTCCTGGTCAGCCTCTCCACCGTCTATTGGTCATCTGTTTTGCGAGTCTTGTGGTCATGTACCATGTGTCCCTGACCACCGCATGAGAAGAAAAGCCTAGTTCCCAGCTGACTCTCTCTAGTCTGGGAACCCCGCACTGCCGACCCTAAGTCCTAGGGTCATCCTATAAAATACATGGATAGCTTGGGACCTCACATCTATGGTCGGGTGCCTGTTGAAGACTCCTACACCTTGGGTCTACTGGTATATTTAGCTATGGGAGCCTACTCCACCAAGAAGTTCTCTACCATAATGTCTTTCTCGAGCAATCCAGCCTAAGTAGGGATGTTGAGAGACCACAACAAATCCCTGATCTCCCGCATGGGTCCCTTATTAAAGGCTCAAGCCCTAAATAAAGGGTCTTCTACCATATCTGTCGAGTAGCGAGATAGCTCGGTGAACATCACTTAGTACTCATCCACTGTCATGTTTCCCTTCTGTAGGTGTATCATCTTCTGAATGTGCACAGATCGTAAGGTCATGTGGAAAAACTCCTCCCGTAAAATCTTATCGAAGTCCACCCAGGTGAGGGTCACCTCAACGTGCATCTGGGTGTTCAAGCTCTACCATCTCCCTGTCAAGCCCTGTAGAAGGCTCGCTGCCAAGATCACTATCCGGTCAGGTAGTTTTCTCACTAAGAGGAAGACCCACGTCAGTTCCTTTAGCTAGTCCTCAACGACCTGATGATCTGTCTCTCATATGAATCTAAAAGATCTCTGTCCTTGAAACTGGTGAAGGGCACTGAGTTTTTTCATTTCCTCTACCGAAACCACCAGTAGTAGTTGCTGACCATCAAGTGGTGGTAGCATTGGTGCACCACCCGGTGCGTCCATCTCTAGAACTGGTCCCTGAACAGATGCATCGTCACTAGGCAGGTTGTCCTCACGACCTCATATCGGGATCCTATCTAGTCATCTATGTGGGGCATCCTGAGATAGATCAATATGTACCATAGTAAGAAGGTTATACCTGGTGATCTGAAATTTAATCAAAAGAAAATAAGGTGAAACTTATAAAACCAGTGTTTTCATGTATAGAGCTGACAAGAATAATTCAAGGTCCTAGTGTATGGATATGTTGGTCGCTGCACCAACAAAAGACTCCCCAAATCCAAATTTTGAACTCGCATCACTTAACATTGTTGCCCCAAAACAAAACAAAAGACTCCCGGTCTTTGTGGTATGACCGACTGACTTTTGATACCACTTTTTCACGACCCATCCCTCGAGGTTGGTGTCATGAATACCCCAATCCCACCTCCCCCCCCCCCCGAAGGCCAGGGGCTGGTGACTAGTGTCGAAGTCATCAACCTATAAGTGGGAGGTATTTTCCTGAGTACCTGTGCACACACACGCCCAAAAAAGTACCATACACTGAAAAGGAAACAAGTATCACTAAAACAAAGTTGAGTACAAGTACAACTGATACAAGTGGGATAGAATACAAACCCAAAAAAGGAATTGAAAATAGAAAATTACAAAAAGGAAACTTTAATGGTCGTCTGTGGAAAATCCCACCTAATCTTGAGATTAGTGTAGCTACTCGAAGAAGAAGTAGAATGTTCCGTCCACACAATCCTGCTGGGACCCTCCTGGTCCTAGGTCACCAAGTCCACCATGGAAGCATCTGTTGGTCTCATCTGCCTAAGCACCTCTGGGTCCTGGTCCACCAAAGTCCCTGTCAAAATGTCGATCGTCTACACTAGACACAACACGTGCAGGCGAAGCCCGTGCACATGTCAGGAAAAAAGTACTCAGTAGGGACCTCAAAAAGAGAAATACAACACAGAAATATTCAATGTAAGGAATAAAGCACAAGACAGCTCACACCAGGCATACCATTAGGGTAGTGATAGAAGAATCATCAGTCACATCATCGAACAACTCGGATACTAGATAACCCCTCCTCTATCGAGTACAATGGTCCTGCCAAGTCACACAGAAGTGATTCCCAATAACCTTGGACTGCTTAGGTACACCTCCTCGTCGCATACTGTGAGCTTGCAATGTCACCTAGAAGTGGTTCCCACTAATCTTGGCCAATTGAGATACTCATCCTCGCCGTGTTCTGTGGTACTGCAAAGTCACACAGAAGTTCTTCCCAACTTGGTCCTATAAAGTCACATATAAGTGCTTCCCACTGGTCCATAGTCAAGTCTCATAGAGTTGAAAGTTAGCAGTCCTCATGTCTCAGCCAACCGCAGAGTTCCGTAAGTAGCACGTTTGGGAGAGCCACTCCTCAAGCCATTCTTAGAATATTACCATCCATTAAAGCCTCCTCAGGGAATTCCAAAACATCTTCCTCATTAGTAGGGTCCCAACACCACAAACGGCTCATTAATCAGATGCTCAGTTTGCAATATACGATCGTTTTAGTAAACAGAGGGTCGGTTGCATTTGGGCATGGTCCGACCTGGTTGGACCAATCCGAGCAACTCGGTCAGAGGGTTCCATATACCTCAGTTTATATTTAACTGAATATACCAGACCTGGTTCATGTTTGGGTCGATTTGGTCTGGCCTAGCCAGGGGCCAGGCCCAATCGGCCTCACTGGACCCGGCCCGGTTTGGCTGAGGGTCCAGCCTGCCGGGTCACATGGCGACCTGGTCTAGTCTAGACCGGCCTGAAGGGTGTGGTTCCCTCCCACTAGGTGTGGTTCTGGCTCACCGGTGCGGGTCCAGTCCATTGTGCCACGGGTTCGACCCACTGGCTGGGGGCGTGGCCCGCCGGCTCGAAGCCCTGCCCGCACGATGCATGCCTGTGGTGCGTCGGCTGACATGTCCGGCCCCCACTGGCCCCACAGATGTGCAGGGCCCCTCCTACCATGGTCGAGTGATCATGGATCTCTAAGGCACCTGAATGTCCAAGATGCAGTTTGTCCCTCCATGCAGCACCTGCTTGGCACTGCAACCTCCGACCGCCATCCTCCATCCGCAACCACCACCGCGAGCCACCATCGGTCGCTGCTAGTTCCTACGTGTCGGTGGTACCTTCAACGAGAAACCAAAGTCGTTCCGGTGATCCGTTTCTCTAACTACTTAAATCTATGGGATTCGTAGAATTCCTCCTTCACTATGAATCCCTTGGAAATGCATTGCTGACATTTTGATCATCCAACCTCGAAGAACACACAAAGAACAACTACGACGGATAGATCGGGCCTTGTTCGTGTTGGCCACACCCTTCACGTTAGAGGTTAACCATGGGGAAAAACACAATAATCATCACAAATCATGAATAAAACCCCAATTAAAATCCCCACAATAGAACCACCAACACGAATGAGCGAATTGGGGATCAACCTATTAGTCAGTTGATTTTGTGTTCATTGTTAATCTTAAGAACAGAAAAGAAAACCCAAGAAAACAAAAACCCTTACTTGGATATGTTTGATCCACTGAGGATGAAGGATGGGTTCTAAATCATCGTCGATTTGTGATCATTGGCGTTCGTCGCCACTTGTCGACCTCCAGATCTGATCCCCCAACATTTTTTTCTTCAATCTTCATTCTTCATTGGAGATGTATTTCGCCAGTGGGTCCTCAGAGATTCCTTGAATTTGTTAATGCCAAAACACTTACACTTTTTTATATTAAAAGAAACATGTGTAGAGATGCTTCCCTCATTAATGACGTTCATTAATGGTCCACTTTTAATGAGCCATTATGCACCATTATGATAACAGCTTCATGGTTACAAACGGGCCATTAATGACCCTCCATTAATGATCCTCGTCATTCCACCGTTGCGCCATCTTCCACTACTCAATGGTGTGAAAAAAGAAATAAAATAATTATTTTCAATTATTTTATTATTTTTCTCTAAAATTCTGAAATAATAACTTTTTCGCTTGGCCCTTGTTGGCTGACGTTAATTCATTTCTAGTAGAATCTCGGTATTCAGAGTTCAATGGTTCCCTCAGATTTTCGATCTGAGCACCAGTTCTAAAGTTAGAAAAACCCGCTCGTATGTTTTTTGAACATACCTTAAAAAAAGTTCAAAATTTTGTTATGGTATCTTCAGGCCTTAGAATCACATTCTTTCAGAGTATTTGGTCTCAGAATAATTCTATATAATTAAAAAAATTACATGGATTTTTCTAGACCTTAAACAAGGAAGTTTAGTAAACTAAAATTAAAGAAGTTGGAAAGGAGTTGTTGTTAATGATGAGTTTGTTTGAAGAAATTAGATGAAGGAATGAAATCACCATGTTATTTTTTTATCAAAACTTTTATTTACTTGGACAAGAATTTGGTGTTTCACTCATGATGAAATGCATTCAACAAAAGTATCACTTTATCCAAAAACTTAGGGAAGACGGAATAACTAATCTATGAAAGGTGAGTGGGAGTGAGAATATAGTAGATATAATAACTAAAGTTATATCATAGGAAAGTATAGAGAAGTTCAATTCTTTATTAGGGCTTGGATAACTTGGTGATCGGGAGAACATGGTGGTTGTAATATAAAAGTATAGTTAAACCATAAGTGATATTTTTGAAACATAGTGGATTATTACTCGGAGGACTTGGTGGTAAATCCTTGGAAATGATTCTTAAGTGGTTTATTATTAATATTGGTGAGAATTTTTTTTTGTTAATTTTTTTTTGGAAAAGTGTTAAATCCATAACATGATGTAGCACTAGAATGCAAGTTTCAGATAGAATCCCAGTTTGAGACCAAAGGAAGGGACAACATTCATAAGTGCAGATGCAGGAGGAAGTAGTCTAGCTTACATAATAGTATCTCTATTTATACATAATAACAATAATATGGATTTATCAAGGGTATATAAGATTCTTTATAGGTTTATGTAAGATTAACTTATAGATTATTTTTAGATATGTGCTGTATTCCCCAAAAGTTAGCTATCTATTTGATTCACTTGCAAGGTTATCTATGATTTCAATGATTAAGGGTAAATTACCTGAAAATAGTGGTTGGTGTTGGAACCTACATAACCCTAAAATATTTTGGCTTCTCATCTATAAATATATGTATTATGGTCACTTTCACTATACATGAAAGTTTCACATTGAATCGTTTATTAGATTATAATTTGGAATGATTATTCCATTTGCAATCACGTATTCCCTTTCTATTGAAGTTTCATATTTCTTATGGAGTCGGAATAAGTTTGAAACATGTTAAATCCCTATCTTTGTTAGGTTCTTTACTTTTTATTTTTTCTTGGATTCATTTTGGTTGTATGTTTTTAGCGTTTTATGGTTTTTAGATGGTTCATGGCTAAGTTTCAATGCTTCTCAGTTTTGGATGCACTATTTCACAGCATCATGGGTTTCAAAAATTATTTAAACCCTGTTCTTGAGGTTCTATATTATATTTTATTCTAAATTATGTGGAGAATCACAAAAAATATATATTTCTTCATTAGAATATTCTTCTTCCATAGAAACTTAATTCCTACTATTCACTTATTTCAATGATCTAAAAGATATTTTTGAATTAGTCTTGAATTTCTTCCTAAAAACACACCCATTCCTCATTTAATAATAAATAAAATTGATTTGAAAGTCATACAATGTAATTTTATTTGAATCTTTCTTCAACTTACAAAACCTTTTCATTAAATCTATCTAGAAAGATATGTAGTATCATTTCTACAATCGTGTAATTTTTTAGATTATCATTGTGACCAATGATGGTAATCAAAATTACATTATATTTAGTGAAATTTTATCAAATATTTAATCATCATTCATATTAATATCTAAAGTTAAATAAAATTTAATCACAAATATCAGTTAATAATGGGTTATCTCTGTAGGGATAGTTTTATTAATTCACTTCTTAAATATATGTAAAAATAATAGAAAACTAAAATATTTTAGGGGATTTGTGTATGTTACATGAAAGAATTTTAATGTACATTTTTTGTGTTTTTATATTTTTAGTGTTTGAATGTGTGTATGGTATAAGTGGTGTGATGATAAAAGAAATAAAAACCTAAGGGGGTTATTCAATTTGATAAGATTATGGAATTTAGGTAAGTAATCACCACTCATGATGCAATTCAAGTGGATTAGCCAAAAAATCATTTGTAAAATCTTGTGTTCCTTAGAATTCATTCTCATTGTAGCATATGGAATTACTCATAATTTAAATATCCTCCATAAGGTTTATCTTTTCCTCCATGAGTGTTTATTAGGTTTTATTTTATATGATTGTGTTGCAACTACACCCCTAGGAAAATCATCGACAAAATTATAGATATCAAGGATAAAGTGCACAATTTAGGTTTAAACTCTTACGTATTCACCCTTGACCTCAAATAATATAAAAATGGACCATTAGTTAAATTGATTAAGATAACATCAAGAATATTAACAAATTTAAGTTCCAATTGAAATTTATTAAATAAGTAATCACATACCCCTCAATCCTACACTTTAAAAGATTATCAAGGCGTACTTCTATAATTAAGAATAAGAGATGTAAAAGAGATCCCCCTAATGATGTGAACCTTGGTCTTTATTTATAACTTAATATGCAACTGAATCTACTTCCTGGGATGAATGAATTGAAGTAGATATTACATAAATCCATTTTTATCAATATATATTATAATTTTCATACATTATAAGGGTATATCATTTCATGTAAGATAAATCCATGATATTCAAATGATAAATAGTCATTATTCTATTTAGTATTACACCTATGATATAATTTATTATAATGTTATTTATATTAATCATGTATGAGTAAATTAAGTAATAAATTAGATGTATATATTTGGTTGTAGAACTTATTCATGTGTTATAACACATCAATAAATGAAATAGAACATAAAGAGTGTCCTCATGTGATTATAATTATATCATTTCCATGTTATAGAAGTGATTATTATCACATTATTCTTATCCATACTTCTCAAAACTATAAGCTCCCTTTATTATTATCCTTTTAATTTAAGGTATTGTCATGTCACGGAGGTAGAATGGATGTCATATGAATGGATAATGATTCACTCATCCCATGGATTCACCCTGTAGAAGGGGTTTATTTCAGTTTTCCTTATGTGTTATTAATCAAATGCGTATGAATATGAAGATATAATAGAATCGCTTTGGATAAGGGTACACTATTTATAGAATTTATTCATTTAAATTTATTGTTTTTTGATTTATCTTAAATGGTAGGTTCTCAGAAAAGGGTTTTAATCACTTATTCTTGATCTAATAAGTGTTATTAGAATATTTTTAATCCCTTTAGTGGAGTAAAAGTATTATTATGCTTTATATCTATGAAAAATTTCACTAAAATGAAGAAGAAATGGAAATAGAGCACTATTTTTTCCTTTTGAATATTTGTTTTCAAAAATGGTTTACCTTTACGCAGTGCACTCATTACATAAAGTTCACCCTTTATTACCCTTACATAAGTATGGAAACCTGAGTATTACCTTTATCTGAAGGATTAAAATAAAATTAGTTTTTATTGAAACCATTGTGTAAATGGTTTGTTTATAGGTACTACGTAAGGGTATGGTAGTACTTAACCATACATGTAAAGGGAACCAAGGCTTTACCCTTACACATAGTGGTCTGTATAATGGTCATATCGCATTAACCATTCATATATTTTTCTATATAATGGTCATAATAACATAAATTTATGTGATATAAGGGATGTGTAAAGGTAGTTTTTTTCTAAAGGCTTACCTAAAGGTAAACGTCAGGTTACCCTTATGGGAAATGTGAGCACGTAAAGGTATCTAATGATTTCTTATATCCAAGTAAAATTATTCACTTGAATTACCTTCATACAGTTTATGGAATTTTAAGTTACCCATACATAGAAGAGTTTTACATAAAGTCCACTCAATCTACATTTACACGGTGGCTTTCAATTGAACTGCATAAAGGTAGCACCTAGTTTTTAAGTCTTTTATAAATGTAACTAATGAGTTTCCATGACATGGTTAAAGGTGTGAACTTATATAGAATTTATAAAATTAGTTCTACCCTGAGGTGATGACTCAATAATTAGATTACCCTTACGTATAGTATCAGAGTAAGGGTATAAGAAAGTTACCCTTATACAAAATATGGATTCTGTGTAAGGGTAAATAGAATGTCTCAAAAATTGTTAAAAATGTTTATTACACATAAAAATATTTAAACGGTTTATAAAATGTTTATTAATTATTTTAAAATATATTTTGTGGAAATTTATTAATTAATAAATGGTTAATTGATTAATTAATTATTAAGGGGATGATAATTAATTAATTAATGTTTATGAAAATTTTACTACTAAATATTCATTAAATATTAAATGTTAATATATAAAATACCTTTCAAAAAAATCATATGCAATGACTTATGATCTAGGAATAAATGTGTTTATTTATAAATAATAAGTGATAATTTATTGAAGGTTATAAATTTTGAAATAAGGACAAAAATATAAAAATTTTATACATCAATTATTAATTGTTAAAGTTTATTTAATTTAAACTGTTCAAATTAAGGAGGATTTATTTCGATATTATTTATGCCTCATAAAATGTTTTTCTATGAATTATTTTACAATTTTTCAAATAATATTGTTTATATGATATTATATTATGTTTACATAATAGAAATTATATTTTTATTTGTTTATAACTCATAAATATCATATATTTAAAATGTAAATTCTATATAATGATAAACATTAAAGTGTTCATATTAGTATAAATATAAAATTTTTATATTCAAAATTATGGAATGTTCATAATGTTAAATCTGAAATTATAAAAGGTTTTTTAGTTATGTTTTATTTATTAATTTTTCATGAAATGTTACATGTTGTTTAAATATTTGGATTGTTATTTTATATAAAATCTTATTCCCTTCCATATTAATGTTTAGTAAATTGTTTAAAAAATATTCATATTGTGTATATTTAATTTTAATTGTTAATTTGATTCTAGATAAAGCCTTAAATTACATGATATGTTGAATAATGAATTTATTTTTTCATCTACATTGAAATTAGTTTGTAATCAAAGTTATAAAATTGAATTTAGTTATTGAATATAGTTTATGAATATTAAGTTTTAGAGTTATGATGAATTGGATTCTATCTTGAGTAAATTATCCCCAGATCGAGTGACTTGGGGTTGGAATACCTACTGACCTAGAGGCTTATTCCTTGTCTAGGAAAGTGAATGGGGATTCTTATCTATCACTCTAGGATTACTCAAATAGAGATTATCGACTTCATATAATTATAAACCATTACATAAATAGTTCATGTACCATGTGAATTTGATGCATTTGGATATGTATGAATATCTTTGACTTATTCTTTTTTGGGTTATAAAAACAAACATAGGGTAGTGTAATGTGTTAGACATCAATGCCGTTCAAACATATTGGTTTGGTGGAGAGAATATGATTCAAAACTAAATTACTAAAAGCATGTAGATATTAAAGGGAATAACATGAGATAAGATGGTGAGATTAAAATCCCCTTTAAATATTAAGTGTTATATTACTTTTAAAGAATCACTTCTCAAGATATTTCATCCAAATAGGAAGTTTAATGATTAACAAGGTGCTCTAAGATTATCTTATATAAGGAAAGAAAGTAATAAGTGACTTTGGAGGTATGGCTATGGTTATAAAACTATTTTAATACTCTTCTTGTTTATATTAATCCATGCATGCAGAGTGGTTATCCGAGTGGGCATGCTAATATTTTATATATCATTCTCTATTTGGTATCAAATCACAAAAATTCTAGGATTGGTGGTGTTGCATGTGAAAGAGAGATATAGGGTATTGTTATGTCTCTCAACTCATAGAGTTATCTTGGGTCAAACGAATTCTTGGGTGCCTTATATGTGGTTGTGTGGGACCTGGTGAAGAAGTACCTCATCGAGTATATCCAAGAATTATTTCATGGAGGTGGTCTCCACCGCATTTCCTGGGCCACCAAAATGGTCCTCATATCAAATTTTAAGGATCCTTTGGCTCTTAGTCAGTTTTTTCCCATTAGTATGTGAAACTTCACTTAAAAAGTCTTGGAAATCATACTTAGAAAAAGGTTTTTTTCTCTTCTCCCCAACTAGATATCTAGGGAGAAACACAATTTTATCAATTTTCGGTCCATCTAGGGTTCCATTGGTATTGCTCAAGAAATGGTTGTGGACATCAATGTGAAGAATATGTGTTCCAATATTGTCATTAAAACTGATATGGATAAAGTATATGATAGGATCGAATAGAATTTATTCCTCAAAGTAATGAGTTGCATGAGATTCTCTCATTAGGTTTTTGATATCCTCTTTGGGGGATTTAGATCCACGTGGGTAGAAAATGTGGATTTATAGAGATTATTAGAGGTTTGAGATAGGAAAACCCACTCTCCCTCAGTATTTTCATTTTTTATGGATCCCTTCAACATGTATTTAAATCAGATCATCCTTAATGGTAATATTCATCATTTTCTGAGTAGTGGTATTTAAACCGGTGTTTCACCTATTCTCTTTGTATAAGATATGGTTTTTTAGTTAATGTAAATAGGAAATCCCTCTAAGGATTAAAAGAAATTATGTATTAGTACTACAAATAGAGTGTCCAACATATTAACTTTGATAAAATTAGTGACTGCCTCCAACTTTCTACTCTTCAAGGTATACAAATTTGATTAAATATTTATTAGGTATTCATAGGAGAATATTTCCCATGGATTATTTGGGATCCCCCATCTCTCCTAGGTGGATTTTCATCTTCCAATTTGAAGGGTTATTTGACAAAATTATTAAACACGTTATTTACTTGAATAATTTATTTCCTTCTTTTGGTTGGAGTATTACTTAGGTTAACCATATTTTTCTTCCGTTATAATTCATTTTCTCTCATTATTCAAGGTGAACAAATTTTTGATCAATTAGATTGAAAATAATATGTTTTCTTTTATATGGGATGCCCACTTCAAAGGTCGATGTCATTCGGCCTCATGGGGAAGTTTGTTAGGTTATTAGTATGATGGTTATATAAAACATAGGGAAGTCTCGAATATGATTAAAAAAATTCAATCCAAGTTGGTGTGGGAAGATATTGAAGGTCAAAATATTTGGGATAGTTTCATAAATAGGGAATATGGTATAGATTTGAGGAATCTGAGGGGGGAGGTCTCTGCCATTTGGAACTCTATTCAGGTTCATGCCCTTATTGTCTTGGCTAACTCTCGTTGGATTATTAGGTGAGGGTGGATCATTTTCTAGAGTCACAATTGGTCTGGTGTCTCACTTAGATTTTCAAGGTGCTCGATTCCATATGTTTCATTCAAACCAGCAAGAATAAATCCTTCATTTTTCAATGTAGTTATAGATCACCAGAATTCATCCATTTTTCAAATTATTCGCCTAAATGATGAATGTGATGTATGTGTCTTCACAGGATCCTCTTATAGTCTTTTCTGCTATGGATTATCATAGTTTTTCCATAGAAACTCATTTCACGATGAATAAGGATCTATTTTTTTGGTAAATACTTTCCTCCCAAGTAAAATTTCTTAGTGTGGAAGATTTGGAAAATTTCTCTTCCCATAGATGATTAGGTCAAATGCAAGGGTGTACAATTTTTCTTGTGGTGCACCTATTGTGGGAACCGTCATGAATATTTATTTTCTCACTTTTTTTAAGGAAACTGGGCATCCTCAGTGTGGCATGCATTAATTATTTTAAATGGTCTTATTCATATTGAATTTAATGGTAGCGATTTCCTCTAACTTATGTTTAATGCAATTATGGGTGAAATTTCTAAAATGAAGGAAAGGTTCCATCTCTTAGTGGATTGTTTCCAGAGTTTATGGGATGCTATGAATAAAGCTTGTCATGAGGGGCTGTTACTTCAAGCCAGTGTTTGGTTTCCATAATGAGATTCCTGGTTATTGTGTTAACTTGTCTCCTTAAGAAATTTGAGAATTATCCATCCCTCAGCATTGTCATGAATCTTGGTGACTCATTTTCTCCCAATCGAAGTGATACTAATCAGGGCCATTAGATATGTTGGATCTGGGGTTCGCTTAACCCGTACCCCAATATGGTAGGTCACATGGCCTCAAGAGCACCTCCTCATACACCAAATGCGGTTGAATCGTAATGATAATGTGATGGTGGTGTAGTGGGGAGAATTTAACCTCTTATCAGAGTGTAACAATAGATATAACTATAAACATAGCTGAGAGGAAGCATAATATAGGAAGACCCAAAAACCGGACCAGAAACCCACTGTATCGAAAATAAGAATATAACAGACAAAGTAAAAAACCACCTAAGAATAAATAATTAAACAAAAAATAATTATATCAAAATCCACTATACACTTTTATATAAATGAATTCATGGCATTCTTAAGTAAAAAAAATGGAACATGGGACAAGTATATACAACATGCTATACAAACACTACAAAAATAATGGAGGTTTTCTCTACTATCATATCGGTCATATGCTTGTTCCTCTACTCCTATGATCCATCTATAAGTAAAGAATATCAAATATCTGTAGCATGGGGATTTACATTATCTATACCTAAAGACAAGTAATCTACTCGGGTGAAAAAGGTGGATCGAGTATGGTGTGATATAAAATCATAGTAGGCCACCACCAATGGTGTCTAGAAGTAATCCAATAGGTGTACACACCAACAACAGTTTTCAGACATGAATGAAATAATAGAAAAATCTAGATAAATAAACAACATCCTACTCAGGTTCCTAAAGGATACCTGATGGCTCTACATTCTTTAGATCACGGTCAGAATAAATGTCTAATTGGAAATTATATATATAGTAATAATATATATTTATATATATATTTATATATTTAATCCACATATATGCACTAAGTATGTGTGGATTTAAGTATCCATATACCTGGAATACTAGGTTTTGGATGGACCAGGGTATAACTGAGTCATCTCTAACCAGTCTAAATGAGCATATAAGCTCCAATAGAGGGTACAATCCCTACATCTCATAATGTGTGGGAGACATCATGCATGTCACTTGAGATGGTGGGTGTTTCATCATGCCAACACTAAAAAAAAGGTATGTGGTTCATTATTCCCACTTTCCAAATAGAGTTAATGGTGTAAGACATCCTTCTCAACACCCGATGTAAGAGAGCGTGAAACGTCATGCCCAACTAAACCCTTAACCATCGTTCCACAGCCTATATCAAATGCATAATAATATATATAATATTATCCATTAGGGATCACCTCTCATTTATTTTATTCATTACTCCCAAATATAACCAAGGGTAGATCAATTATCATTTAATAAATATATAACAAGAGGTGTGTCCTTTCGACCCATTGACATTTAATCAATTTGTCAATTTAATTAATTTAGGTAAGGGAAAACATCATGAAGCAATCCATTCAATTTAATACATTCTATTTAATCTATTAAAACAAGGAAATTTATTTTACAATGCTCAATAAGGCACTTGGAATGTGTCATTTTTAATTGGGTAATTACCTACATGGGAAATTCCATTTTTAAGCCTATAAAAACACTAAGGAAGTTCCTTGGGTTTAGTCAAAAATTATACAGCAAGCTAAAATCCACTTATAATCCAATATAAACACTTGGAAGGAGTTTCGAGCATTTAATAATTTAACTATAAAGGGTAAATTCAATCTAAGACACCCAAGGGGTGTCCGTGATTGAGGTTGGAATCCTCAAACTACTAAACAACAATCATCGGAAGTATAAAAAAGGGCGTATAATAATTTAGAATTAAGAAATCAATTTTAAGGAAATGTGTGATGAAGTTTAGTATGTGGAATAACATATATTCTATGAAAACACCAACAATTTAGGGTAAAATTATGAGACCACCTAACTTAAGTTCATTGAGGAATCTTCTCTTAATATCATCCTCATATTCAAATTAGATTGAGATAAATCGAAGAAACAGTCCAACACCCTAAAATAGAGAAAAATATCTTACACCAAAATAGCACAACAGATATGAAGATAAGATTAGATCATAAGAGATAGGACTCAAGAGAAAACCTATATCTATCTAACACCTTCTATGGATCTTGGTTTGGAGTCTGGGTGTAGGAGAAATCTAAGAACCTAGGTGGGAGAAGAAAAGTTCTCATGGGTGGAGGGAGCCTATTCATCCACTGGAATGAAGAGGTAGGAAAGGAAAAAGGGTTAATTAGGTTAATTAAGGATGAAAGAGTAATTTGAACCTAAAATATAGGGTTTCATGGTTTGGCTACATGGTGGTCCAAACCATGTTCCAATCGTGAAAAGCTTACATCCCAAGGAGAGACCCCACATGGTTAAGGTACACAATTTCCCTAACAATGAAAAAAACCATGTAAAGAGCCTCTACCAAAAACTATTTCACAGTTTTAGATAAACTGTGTGTCCCTATACTGATCAATGGGACCCCTCATGGTTATTACTAACTATGTGGTAACCATTAAGCCGGCCCATTTTTTCATTTCCCAAAACTCCTGTCTCTGAAGAGGCCACATATTCTCTCGGAACCTTCATTAGGACATGGCACACATTTACCAAGATTAAACAAATAATTTAAACTAAAAACAATGATTCATACCTTCATAAAAATATGGGTCACTAAAACCTCCCCTTATTAAAGAAACTCATCCCTAAGGTAGCCTTTTGAGGGTAAATAGGTATCATCAGAAAAGTGTTCCATCCATTGAGCTCATTTATCAGCTTCCCATCCTCAAGTCTCATCATGTACCCAATTCTGCTTCAATAGCACATGTACCAAAGGCACTAACCAACATCTAAGTTTCTTCATGCTCCAATCTAAAATATGAATGAGATACTCCTCAATGGAAGCATCCACATCTAACTCAACCTCATGAGGATTAAATACATGTGATGGGTCGCGATGATATTGGTGAAGTTGATATACATAAAATACATCATGCATATACTGGTATGTTTGAGGAAGTTCCAACTAGTAATCCACTGGTTTGATCCATTTCACAACCTCAAAGGGTCTATAAGACCTATGTGACAGCTTAACCTACCTCTAAATATGTCTATGGTCTATCCTGGGTGAGACTCACAAGAAAACCTGATCATTAACTTCAAACTCAAGAGGTTGTCAGTGTTGGTTGTCATGAGACTATTGTTTGGACTGAGTTGTCATCATGTGATTTCTAACCAACTAGACCTTCTTTGTACTGAATGAGATGAGGTATAAGAAAATTTTCCTCCCATGCCTCTAACTATCATAGAGTTTAATGGAAAGGACTACCATATTAGGCTTCATAAGGATCCATCTTGATGGTATCCTAAAATCTATTATTATAAGAGAACTCAACAAGGGTAATGTGTATGAATGATTTATATCCTCTTGAACCTAAATTTTATGCTTCGTCTATCCATATTTCTGAAGGTGATAGGCCATGATCAAAATCATCAGTGTACCCAGGGCCTTCTGCAACCCCTTCCAGAACCATGAATTAAAGAATGCTTCCTTATCAGAAATAATAGAATGAGGAGATTCATAAAGATGTATGACCTCCCTGATGTATATCCTCCCTAGATAGTCTACTGATAAGGTATTTCACATAGGTGATAAGTGTGATATCTTCATCAAATGATCAATGAAAACCCATATTGTATCATTTCTGTGATTTAATCTGGGTAAACCAGTCACAAAATCCATAAAAACATCATCCCATTTTAACTCGGTAATGGATAACATCTACAAGATCCCTATCAGATGTTGATGCGCCACCATCACCTACTAATAGGTGGAAAATTGATTGATAAAACTAAAAATATCTCATTTTATACTAGGACACCAATACTAGCATCATAAATCTTAATACATCTTGATGAAACCGGGATGAACTTCCAATACTAAGGCATGAAATTCCCACATCATATCCTCTATGATATTTGTTGGGACCCATAAATTCCCATGGAATCATAGAGTATCATCCCCATCCATGGTCCAACCAAAATAAGTATCATTATCTGAGATGCTTCCCCTTAGGATAATACCCTTGGGATCAGATAGTTTCCTCATTCTCACATGTTTTAGAATATTAGAGGTCATTTATAAGGATATGAAGATAGTATAACCATGTTCATCCTAGACCACATCATGAATCTCTAATAATAAATTCATGAGTTTCCATTCACCATTGACCTTGCGAACTACACGTGTCTGGGTCTTTTGGCTCATAGCATCAGCTACTGCATTGCCTTTACCAAGCATGTAAGAAAGATCTATATCCAACAACTATAGGTATTCAACCCACATGCACTGCCTAAGATTTATATCATGTTGTATAAATATGTACTTGAGGATTTTCTGATTATTGAATACCAAAAAGTTCTCTCCAAGTAGATAGTGTCTCCAATAGTGTAAGGCATGAACTATAGAAGATATCTCGAGGACGTGTGTTGGGTAATTATATTTATGATGCCTCAACTAATGAGAATTGAGTGAAAATACTCACTCATCTTAAATCATAAAAACTACCATAATAATACCTAATAAATCACAATAAATAGTATAGCTTCTTCCTGGACCATGAAAAATCATTATTAGTGTTGAATTCAATCTTCCCTTAAACTCATGAAATACTGATTCACATGATTCTAATCATACAAATTTTACACCCTTATTTTTGAAGATTTTAAGCTATGTTTAAAGAAGCTAGAAATAACATATGAATCATATGTAATAATTTTATTTCCCCCATAATATCTTTATATCAAACACATTTTTGTTCTTCTCCCAGGAAACTATAACTATCACTTTCTATGGGTCTACCAAACTTCTGACTCAAAGATAATGTGACCTAGTAAGTGGAATTTGTCGATCCAAAAGTGGAATTTAATTATCTTAGAAAAGATATGTTGCTCAGTCAGCATATTCAGTAGGATCTTAAGATAGTTTTCATGGTCATGTTAAGAATGATAATACACTAAGATAGCATCAAAAAAGACTACAACAAATGAATCCATATATGGGTGGAAAACCTAATTCATTCGATCCATGAAGACTACAAGTGAGTTCGTGAGTCCAAACGGCATGACCAGGTACTCATATAGACTATACCTACTCCTGAAAGTTGTGTGGGGTGTTTATGATGACCTAAAATTTACCTGATTATAGCCCAACCTAAAATCTATCTTTGAAAACAATCTCACTCCTCATATCTGATCAAATAGGTATTATATTTGAGTAAGTGTATATTGACTCTTTACCGTAAGCTGGTTCAATGGAAGGTAATCCACACAAAGTCTAAGGGTATCATCCACCTTCTTGGAGAAAAGGACCGGTGAACCCCAAGGAGAAGTTTTGGGGAATATAAATCATTTATCCTCTAGATCCTCCAACTGATTTTTGGTCTCTAGAAGTTCCATAGGTGTCATCCTATGAGGAGGAATGGTCATTGTTGATTCTTTGGGAACTAGATCAATAGTTTAATTTACCTATCGCAGTAGAGGTATACTAGAAAAGTCATCAGGAAAGACCTCCCTAAAACTCTCCACTATAGGAGTAAAAACAATGGGTCATAAATCACGGTCATCTTGGTAAATATTTTTGATCTAAGCTATAACACTACTTATCCTCTACTACTTGGGTCCTAATCGTGTAGGTTGAACATCTAATTCTCCCTTATGAACATTTTTATCACCCTCTGGTGATGCAAAAATAACCCTTTGGTGATAGCAATATATATGTTCTCGATAGGGACCTAACCATTCCATCCTGATGATTACATCAAATCCCATCATTTCAGGGATGAAAATATTACACATGAAAAGGTATCTTCCTATATCAAGGGGATAGTCCTTAAAATTGCGAACACCCTCTAATCGGATGCCTAACGGGGTATCAATAATCATAACACCATATAAGTGTTTGATCTTGATTCCAATAATCTCCATGATTTCCTTGGATTTAAAAGAGTGAGATGCACCAGTTTCAAATAAATCAAACAATAAATTGAAGGCTACTAGAATAGTACCTCAAATTGTAGAAGGTATGATGCATCACTCCTCCAAAATAAGCTGGATTTCATGTAACTAGCTGTATCGAAACCTTGATTCATTACTTGACTACCTTGATCAAGAATTCTCTATTGTTAGTTATAACCATGAGTCAGACTACCTCTACCTCAACCACCGCCTCAGCTTGAGTATTTGATGGTATTCCAGCTACCTTTCTGGTGGGGTATGAAAGACCTCTCTCCTGAATGTGGGGTATGAGTATATCCCCTCTCACTTGGAACTATTTGGAAAGTCTGACAGAAGTTCTTAATATGGCCCATCTTACCACAAACCCATCATTCCATTTGATCTTGTAAGCACTTAGGTTTCATGTGTCCCATATTACTACACTGGTGACATATTAGAAATACTTCAGCATAAGGAGTATGATTGTTGATACCTCTATGATAAACCTCAAAGAGACACTTGAACCCTCGAGAAGAACCACTAATAGATTTCGGTGTCAAACCGACCTGACTCACGCAAATAGCTTCCCTCATATTTTGATGTGTAATAAGGTCTTCGTTGACTATCTCAAATATGGTTGTCAACTGAAAAACATTGACCTGTGCCCAGATGGTGTGTGCGAACCCATCCTCGAATCGCCTGGTGGTCATAAGATCATTACCTGAAAGAGTAGGAGAGAACTATTTTATCTCAGTAAAGCTAGTAGAATACTCCATGACAGACATATCTCCTTGCTATAGGTTTATGAAATATTTAGATCTATCATCCCTCAGATTATGGGGAAAAACATAATCATAGAAGGTAGTCTAGAAATCTTCCCAAAACATATCTTTATGTCGATCTACTTGGGTAATATCATACCATCATCTCTTGGTAGAATCTATTAGAATATAAGAATCCAGTTTTACCCTATTATATGGAGTTTTATCCATATGCTCAAACATATAATTAATATCTTAGAGCCATAACTCCGCATCATGTGGTCCACCATCCCTCGAAATGGTGGTAGGATTATACTACTGGAACTCCTGAGTTAACTCTTCTATAGTTGGGGCAGGTCAAACAACACCTTTCATAATTTGTAACATACATAGAAATCCCTCTCAAGAATAGGGCGTTAGTGGTCATTTCCAGAATAGGAAGCGGTACCACATGTGTCACCATAGGAGGAATCCCTAGTGTCTTAGGGCCCACCACCTCTGTTACATGGTTTTCACTACCTTCAAGGCATACAACTAGATGACATCATGGAGGCATAGTGCTATAATTACAAACACACAACTCAAAATAGATTTTAATAGTTGAAAGGATTTCATATAGAAAACTTGGACAGATGTGTGGACTTCATATATACAGATCACACCCCTCTGCCTACTCCTAAATCTAGGAATGGGTAATATAGAAAGACCATATAAGTTTATAAGAATGTAAGAGATACACGAACTACCACCTAATATGGATGGTTTCAGGTCTAGATCTCTATTTCACATGTATAAGATGTTCATTTTCATATTAAAAGTCATATTCATTTAAAATTTTTTATTATTTAAATATTTAAATATCTTTAAATGGATGAATTAGATGGATCACAATTTCCAGTACATAGGGGGCCATAATCCTTATGAACCAAAATATGGCATCCACTTAACTCATACCATAACACGTTCCTACCCAAGTGATCAATGGTCTATGGATCAACATGTCATAACTGTCTGCTTAAGGTGTCTCTTTTAACCAATTGAGGAAAAACTTGTTAGGTGAAAGTAGGAACTTTAAGTTTCAATTATCTTTCCTCAGTCCTATAAGGAATGTTATCACATTTTCATATAATAATCAAGGAACCAATATTATGAAATAAGAAAATTCACACTAAAAGTAGACGTGACATAGATAAATGCATGGAATATTAGTCTTATTGTGCCTATAAAGATAAATGTAATGAAATTCAATTATTTCATCAGGATGTGGTAATATAAATTTTATTTCAATAATTCCAATATGAACAACATCATAAGACATGTGTATCACCCAACGATGAAGTTATATCAACTATAAATGGCATAATCAATAACTAAAATTACCCATCCCTGGTACTTTGGGTGTCCCTTGTACATGGGTTATCTACATCTATGAAAAAGTTCAATTCCAAATCCCATTAACTTCTACTCTCCTATCTAATACCCAAATAGTAAGGCAAAGGGGAAAAATAAAGGTCTGATACCACTTTGTAATATACCGATCCGAGGTCCACTTAATATGTACCCCAAGCTAGTAGGTCACATGGCCTCAAGTGAGGCTCCCCGTATGCCAGAGGTTGTCGACTAGTTATAAGGGTGTCAAGGTGGTAAAATGGAGAGACTATACCCTCTTATCATAGTGGAATATAGGATATAAAAATACATTTATGGTAGTAGAAGAATAATATAAGAATACACACAATACAGGACCAATAACCCGTTGTAGCGGGAAGAAAAATATAATAGATAAAGTAAGATAGTGTAGAAGCATAAATAACTGAACAACTGGATAAAAATATCAAAATACACTAGGCAGTGTCATATACATGAATGCATGAAATTATTATGTACAAAAAGGGGAACATTTGATAGGAATATACAACATGCTATACAAAAACTACAAAAAGAACAAAAGACTTATCCACTAGTATCTAGAGCACTTCATCGGTCCTTTGATCTTATACTCCATATATAAGTAAATATTATCAAATATCTATTGTAGGGTTCTTTCCCTTATCCATACATATAGACAAGTAATCTGCTCAGGTATCAATGGCATCCTGAGTACGGTGTTAGATAAAATCCCAATAATCCGTCGCCAATGGTGTCTAAACGTAATCCAACAGTGTACATACCAACAATAGTGTGTAGGAATAAATGAAATAATATAAAGATATGAATAAATAAACACCAGCCTGCTCAAGTTCCTAAAGACACCTAGTGGATCTACCTAGTTTGTCTCATGTATGGAATGAATACCTGATTAGTAACTATATATATTGTAATAATATATTTAGTATAGTTATACATTAAATCCATCTATATACCCAAGTATGTGTGGAAGAAAGTATCCATATACCATGAATACTAGGTGATGGTTGGATTGGGGTGCAACTCATTCATCTATAACTAGTCTAAATGGGATTACAATCACCAATATAGGTTACAATACCCACATCTCATAATGAGTAGGAACTTCATTCTCCTCACATGATATGGTGGGTGTTTCTTCATGCCCACAAATAAAACAAGGGACATGGTGCATTATTCCCACCATCCAAATAGAGTCAATGGTGTGATACATCATGCTCAAAAACTGATGTAAGCAAACGTGAAACATCATGACCAACAGAACCCTTAACCATCATTGCACAACCCATATCAAAGGCATAATCATATATATAATATTATCCATCAGGCATCACCACTAAAACATTTTATTCATCAGGATAAAATATAAACATGGGTATTTCAATAAATATTTAATAAAAACATAACAAGAGGTGTGGCCTTTCCACCCATTAATATTTAATCAATTAGTACATATAATTCATTCATGTAAGGAAAACATCATGAAGAAGGCCATTAAATTTAATAAATTCCATTTAATCTATCAAAACATGGAAATTTATATTACAATTCTCAATGAGTTACTTAGAAGGTGTCATTATCGATTAGAAAATTACCAACATGGAAAATTCTATTTTTAAGTCAAGCCAAGCACTTTGGTGGTTCCATGAGCTCAATAAATAATTATATAGAAGTGTAAAATCCATTTATAATTCTTGATGAACTCTTATAATGAGTTTTGGGCATTTAATAATTTAATTATAAAGGTGAAATTCAAGACAACATACCCAAGGGGTATCCGTGATTGAAGTTGGCATCCTCAAACTACTAAAAAATGCTCCTCAAGAGTATAAGAAGGTTCATATAAAATTTTAGAATGAATAAATAAATTTTAGGTGATTTTTGGTGAAGTTCATAATGCGGCACAATGGCAAGGATATGGAAACACCAAAAAATTTTGGGAAAACGATGAGACTACTTACCTTAAGGCTATATATGACTCCTCACTAAATATTGGCCTTAGATTCAATGTAGATTGGGAGAAATTGAAGAAATGTTCTGATGCCCTAAAAATAGAGAAAAATGGATTTCATCTAAATATCAAAAAATATATAAAGATAGATTTATAATTGAAGGGATAAGACTCGATATCATACCTATGGCTATCCAATTCCTTCGATGGATCTTGTTTCGGAGTCTGGATGCGGGAGAAATCAAATAACCAAGGTTGGAGAAGAAACGTACTCATGGGAGGAGGGATCCTTCTCATATTATGAAATAAAGAGGGTGGAAATGAAAAAGGGTTAATTATGTTAATTAAGTGTGAAAGAATAATTCCACCCTCAAATTTACGGGTGAATAGCTTCACTGCATGGTTGGCCAAACTATGTGTCAACAGTATGAATCCTACTTCCCAAGGAGAGACCTTTCATAGTTAAGGCACATAGTTTCCCAAATCATGTAAAACCCATGAAAAATCATCTATCAAAAATTTTAAATGACCTGCATAGGAATGTTCCTTGGGTCATATGATTTTAGAAAAACCATGTGTCTATCTACTACTCAAAGGGACCCCACAGGATTAGTACTAACCATGCGGTAACCGTGTAGCCTACCCTATTTTTTAATTTTTTTGAAACTTATGGATCTGAACAAGCCTTGTATTCTTTTGGAACCATACTTAGTCCATATCACATTTTTACCAAGATTAAACATATAATTTAAACTAAAAAAATGGTTCGTACCTTCAACAAAAGATGGGTTGTTACAGATCCCTCCCTCATGTGGTTTCAAACTCAATGTGGATGGGTCCTACTATTTTGGGTATATGCATGGAGGTGGTATTGTCTATGACCCTGGTGGATATATCATATTTTCATTTAGTGTCTCATATGGTCTGGGTGATTCACTTATAGTGGAGGCTTGTGCTATGAAAGATGGTATGGATATTTGTAGTAATATGAACATATCATTATCATATGTGGAGTCTAACTCAGCAACCATTATTCACTCTCTACAAGGTCATGTCACTATGACTTGGTTAATTATCTATCATATTCAAATATTAAAAACCCCTATTAATGACCACACTACCCTTCTCCACACTTGGAATGAAGGAAACAAAGTGGCGGATTTCTTAGCTTCAGAGGTAATCTTGGAGAGTTCTTGTATTTTTTAACTAGCTTTGGTTCTCTTCCATTGGTTCTCTTTACATTATGAGGAGATATTCCCTCGGGCTTCACCATTTTTTGACCCACCTGATCCTACTCCCCTTTATTTTATTACATTAATAAAAATATACTTTGAAGTAAAAAAAATAGTATCATCATCATCAAACTAAACATTGAGATCAATTATAGAAAGGAGAATCTTAATGTAAGCTACTCATAAGACTGGTAACATAAGAAAATTCATTAAGATATATTTCTAGTTTAATAAATGTTCTCAAGGATAAATTTCTATGTGTAAAAATAGTTCCTTCCTCAGTAAAAAAGTATTAAAATTATTTAATAAGTGAATCTATATGATTATGGTATCATATAGTGATTTATTAAATGTTTCAAAGTCATTAGATGAAAAATGATCAAATTAATATTATTATACACTCATATACTCAATATTATTGGGTACTTCAATGATTTATTTAATTTTAGTCTCATATACTTAATATGATTTGTTATGATATTCAATATGATAGAATCTATTGATGAATTAATGATATTTATGGTTTCCTTAAAACATTATTTATTATAGGAATTAATCATATTATTTTAAAAAATAAATGATATCAATTTTATGTTTTACAAATTTATATAAATATACAGAACAATAAAAGAAAAAAATAATTGAAGATCTAAGTTTTCATTCAAACAACAGTGAAAATTAATTACCATATTGATAACTTTTATACTTCAATCTTGGATAAACATACCATAGGATGTGTATTTTTATCTTATTTATCTCTTTATAAGAGCATTTAAATAATATTTTTTAAATTAAATTATATTGGTGTTATTAATAGGCATGTTTTATGATTTGCTTAATTATATAACATTATTTAAGTGGAGACTAAAAATGGTTTAATATAGCTAGGTAATATATTTTATTATCATCTATGGAAATGTTCCAATAATAAGATTGAATTTAAAAAATATTTACCCAATATTATAAAAGTGTTGGGAATACTTATAAACTAAAAATATAATGTCTATGTTCTAAAGTACTGTATATATTGTATAAGTAGGTAAAAGTTAAAATTTGAAGAAGAAAGGTTGGTTGAAAATTTCAAAAATCTTCCTTTAATAATCTAATCAAGATCATTAAAACCTAGAGTTGTGAGGAAGGAATTATAATAATTCATTATGATTGGATTATCCAAGATATAAAAATGGAGTTTGTAAAACTCTATGAAATTTCAAGGTTAGGTATGGATTTTCTAGAAATTAATTCTTTGATTTTTAAAGGTATGTGATACCGAATGTATATTTTACAAAGTTTTGTAAAAATAAAAGAGTTTAAAATAAATGGAATAATTGATAGACTGTGTAGTTGATATTCATGTGATGAAGTAAATAGTTATAACATAAATTATTTTAATGTAAAAGATTTTATCAAGCTGATATGAATCTAAGTAAATTATGTGTATCTTTATATCATTTATGTTATATTATAAGAAAACAATTTATTACAAAGATTTATTGTGATCAAGTATGTGATGATTAAGTGTATACATATGGTTTATGATTAATGCCTCTTTGGCGGTGGCGTAGTGGTGAAGGAGAGGGGTACAACAATTCCGTTCTTTGGGAGGTTCAGGGTTCGAATCCTGGGAGTCCGCTTTCGGGGAGAACCTATCACTCAGGATCCACTCACCATGATGGGTCACTCGTTTACTGACTAGGTGGGAAAAAATGAGGTGCAACTCACCCGTGCTGATGGATATCTTGACGAACCATCACCGCCCGGGTTGTCACCCTCCATGACACTCTGCCATCTCTGCTGGAAACAGCTCCTTCCTGGCTGGACCTCTCTCCAGAGTGACCTCTTCGTGGGGAGGGCGGTTTCCTTGTATGGAGGGTTCGAAAAGGCCACACATGGGAATTCCCTTTTAAGGAGAGAAATATGGTTTATGATTAATTAATTACTATAACATGTTTTTAGAAGAAGGTATAGATAAAAAAATTTATCCATATGTTTGTTAATGTATTATGGAATGTGTTCCTGGATCCCAGTGGTGGAATATTTTTATAATGAATTATTTTCAAAAGGAAATGTCCCAAAAACATAGAAAACCATATATGAAATAGAATACCATATATGATATAGAAAAAGTAGTTTATTAATTAAATTATCCAACTAAAAGGAAATAAATGTTATTTCTTAACACAAAAGGGTTTGTGTATCTTAGAAATATTTTTTAAAAGAATATACTTTCTAAGTGGCTAGTGGGAGTATGATTGTCTTTAAAGAAGTTCAAAGTAAACAAATAAAATATCACACCAATCTTATGTTAATGTGATTTCAAATTTATGTCCTACAATGTTTTGGATATGTGATAGTAAGTGTAAAGTGCTACATTTGGTTATCATAGAAAATGGATATCACTATTTACTAAAGGATCATACCAGTCTAATATTAATGTTTTTTTCACTCAATATACTAATATATTTTACCATATGTGATGATAATGAAAAATTTAAATAGTTACATTTAGTTATCATGAAAATTGAAAGGCAATTTTTTAAGGATTGTACCATTCAAAATGAAAAGTGAATTACACTTGATATCCTAAAATATTTCATGGTATGGTAGTAAATTTAAATGTAAGTATTACATTTTGTTTCCAGACTAAATTAATTTTCACTTTATCCTAAAATCATTTAGTAGGGTTGATAAACATAAATGTATGTAGTTACATTATTTCAAGGAATGTTTTTTTGGAATAGGGTTCTTGGGAATGATGATGATGAAAATAGAAATAGTTATAAATTGATAATAGAATTTAACATCATAACATTTGATGTTGTCATATTTAGAAGTTTAAATATTTTCATTTAGTTGAATAATTAAGAATATGATTAATAATTCTCACTATTATTCGAACTAGGTTACTTAATAGTTGTTTCTTCCAAAAGAGTTTAGTGTGAGGGTTTTAGAAGATGGTCACATAGATATGGGACGTGAATTACATATGATATAATTAGTTAAAAAACTTAAAAATTGTAGAAAATATAAGTCTAGTCTGGTGATTTATTATATATGGTATGATAAATCAGTTACTGTATTGGTTTTGTAAAATATTTGTAAAGAGTTCATGAATGTTAAAATGTATCACTTTAATTTCATTACCAATTTTATCATTCCTTCATGATGGAAATATAATTTTATATATAGATATATGTGTCCTAATTTGAAACGATAATTGACCTCACAAAGAATGACTTTGAGTTTATCACTAACTAATGTTATTCATAGTGTTTTATAGGTTATAAAGAAATTTTATGGTTAACATTAGTATGATTCTTGTATAGAGATATAGAATATTTTCATGAGTGGAAAATAAAGAATGGGATTCTTTATGTTCACCGAATATCATACTAAGTATACACCATGAGGTGTATAGAATATTTTCTTGAGGGTCATGCATTGTGTTTATCCATAAAGATGAATAACATGTGATGTATTCATCGATCAGATAAGTATACACTCTAAGAATCGATAATAGTTGATTTTTCTATTTGGGATTGACATGTTCCATGTCCCGTGGTCACTCAAGGTCTAGAAAAAGGGAAAAATATATGAAAATGAACATGTTCATATGATGCAGAATGGTGGAAACATGCATAGTGATACATGTGATTGATGGAGATCACAATATATCATTTTATAGATTAAGTAGAATTTATTGTTTTTTAGATTATTTTATTTTCTTACATATATGAATCTAGAGATTCATACATGTTGTCAATGTTATAAAGGTCCATGCATTAACACTTTCTGGTTGACTGAATGGGGATTGGGTTTTCCTTAGAAAGTTACTCTAAAAGTGTTTTCATGTAAATCCAAAAGTTTTTTGGATGGGTATTCACAATGTATTTCATATGATGTGATATGATTTTAAATTAATGATATCATTCCAAAAGAGTTTTGGAAGTTATCCAAAATATTTTTGTATAGGATTTCACAAGTTATTGTATCTGATATAATATAAAGTGAAAAGGGAAAAGTCTATTGAGATTTAGTGCAAGTGGGAGACTGAATGACATATTCCCTAAATCCATATTTATCTATAATATATATATATATATATATATATATTATTTGAATATTATTTCATGAAAATTATGATTTTCATGTATTATAAGGGTATATTGTTTTATATAGGATATATCCTTGAAATATGTAAGATAAATAGTTATCATTAGAGAGAGTCTTCAACCTATACTATCATTTATTGTATTATTTCATTAGATGAAACCTATGGGAGGAAATTCATTCATGCAACTGATGAATAAAGTTAGACATGGAATTTAATCATTTTTTATAATACATGAATAAATGAAACATCACCTAAGGAGTTTCCTTGAGTAATTATATTTATATTACTATTATATGATGGATGTTATTATGATCGCATGATGTATGTCCATGATTTCTGAATCCATGATCTCTCTTTATTCTTATCCTTTTTATTTGTGGTACTAATATTCCCTGGAGGTAGAATATATCCAAACTGAATGCCAGAAGATTCACTCATCCCATGGATACACCAAGTGAGGGGATGTATTTTGGGAACCATTGTGTTATCTTTATCAATCACATATCAAGATGAAGATGTATCAGAATATATATGGATAAAGTTACTAAATTTATAATAGTTATTCATTTTTTTATCGTATTTCATTTATCTTTAATGGTAGATCCTTGAAAATGGTTTTTAATCACTTCTATTTTATCTAATAAGTATTATTTCTATCATTATAAAACCATCCTGAATTGTATAGGATAGATAGAAGATATAGTTTAGGTATGGTTTAGTCAATGAAATAGAATGAATGGATCAAGAGGATCCCCCCAAATAATGTGTGGGTGAATATAATAATTAATTAATCATAGTAATGATTATCTGAATGGATTATAGGTTATATAATGAATTTTATCATCTATCTCAGGGTTTCCTAGTATGAGGTGAATTTTTAATTTCACTCTAAATTCCTCTCTCACGTGATTTTCTCATGTGGAAATATCTTCTTAATTTCCAAAAAAAATCAATAGATTATAATTATATTACATTGAGTGAATGAAAGTGGGAATGGGTAACAGCTTAACTCTTGGAGTGACTGTTGTCCACATGGATTTTTTTCAACCAATTACATGATTTGGAAAAATATAAATGTATTAAGATTTATCCCCTGTTGTATATTTTCCAGATGGATTTGATATTTGATCCATGGATTAGATTCATCTTGATGGTCCCTATAGAAATTTATTTTCATATGTTTTATTATAGGTTCAAAATAATTTTTTGAAGTGTGCATTGGAGCTTGAGGGTATATTGGAAAAGACTAAGGATGAATTAAATCTTGAGATTTTATAAGGAATGTCTGATGATGTGTTGACCCTTGTGAAGGCATCGAGTAAACTAAAAAATGTTGGGTTGTGAGTTGTTTTTGGGTGAACTTGAAATTACATTGATGACTAAGATATCATTAAATTCCTTTAAAATGAGTTGAGTAAGGTTGAGGTGGCATTGTGATTACTCTATCATAGGAGAGTCTCAATTTCATCGAACTTTCCAAATACCCCATTTATTCATACCTGAGAGTTGTAGGATAAGCTGATTTAATCTCATGTGGTCCTTCCCTAATCCATTTAATCTTACATATCACTTGAAACAATCAATTCATCTTATAATGTAACTCATAATTTCGAGTTAATCACATATATAACTCTTCCAGTTATTCTCACACATCAACATCATTTAGTATAACAAAATGGGTGCACAAGATGGGTTTCTCCTATGTTAGTGAATTTTATTCTTCCACAACCAAACTCACCTCAATTTAATTTCTTAAAAACATAAATTATCACTTTAGTTTCATAAATTACATCTCCAAAATTAATTTTAAATAATAACTAATTATCTATGAATTAAAGACATAAAATTTCAACAAATGAATCTTATTCTAAAAATAATAAAAACTCATAATTTTAATATATTTATCCATAAAATAACTAAAACTAAATAAAAAATAAATTATTGATTAAATATAAATAATAATAAAAATAGACTAATCATATCCTCAAACACTTTATCCTTACTTATCCTCGTGTAAGTTCTATAAACATTTATATAACGAAGAATTCATATCCTCTCATATTCATGACCAAATTCATTGAATTTCAATTTCCAAAATCTTATTTAGATTTAAATGTTGGAATGAAGCACCATTTAAAATCTCATTTACTCTAGTTTATTATTCCACTTAAAAATTTCACATAAGAAATGATTCATCACTATGAATAAACTAGATAATTCCATTTTCCACTTGTTCACATGAGTTAAACATTCACCTTTCCCTTCATCCCTCTCAAAAACTCATCACATTTTTCATATTTTTTCATCAATGAGAAGAATCATGAAATTATTCATTGAGTATGAACTAGATATAACTAAACTATCCCTTATATCAGGAATCCACTAGGACTACTTATAATATAAATGGTATATAGGTATGATAAAGGTATCTGAATATCAGGTAGTAATTAACTTTTATTGATGAATATTTATTTTTCACTCATGTTCCCCTGTTCCAATGTTTTACAAATTATTCATTTCTTTATAGATTGGATTGGATTTTCTTGATTTTATTTAAAATAATCTTTATCACATGATCCTCTGTTGGAATTGATTTTTTCTTCTCCTTTATAAGGATAACACATAAAGGGTTGCACCACTGAGAAGGGTGGATGAATCAATGGTGTATTAAAAATATTTTAAATTTTTTTTTATTTAAATAAAACTATATTATCAGTGAATATATGATCCTCTCAAAACAAACACTCATCCTTTCATTAAATAAGTGGAAATTAAAATAGACAAGTCCTACAATAATTTTTACAAGGTTTGAACATGGTGTGAGAGATTAACCATGCAAATTCTGGTTCATATCCCAATATATGTATTTTTCAACAATAATAAAAAAACCAAATTATAGTGTGTAAGATATATCATCTCACACCTACATTTAACATATTTATACTGGTTATAAATTTCTATACTATCCCCCACCATTTTTATTAAAAAAACACCATCTGAGAAAGATATTTAGCAAGTTCATGTTTTTCTAGTGGATGAAGTTCCTAGGTTAGTTGAAATATCCCTTGGTGGGGTGAATCAGTTTTATATGGTTTTAAACAATATTTTTAAATTAAACTTATGTGACTATTAAAATTCATGATCTACTATGCATAAAATCTTCCTCAACTCGATTTCATTTGAAACCTAAAAGAGAGCACAACACAAACCCATTTACAATGTTCGACCTCAACGTGAGAGCCTAATCATTCTTAGGTTTGAGTTGAGTTATGATACATGTATTATCAATAAAAATATTGATTATAAGAGAAGATTTTTTGACATATTTTACTCTTGATATGATACATATGTATGATAAAAATAATGGAAACAATGTCATCTTTGAACTTTTACAATGATAGCAACAATGTAGGAAATTGTTTTATTCAAGTACAAGCAGCCTTCAAATTATCTCTTCACTGTTTCTATAAATAAAATTTTTACTGAAACTCTAGATGCTTGAACATTAATGATATAATACTATTCTTATTTTAATTTGACTCCCAAATAAATTCCAATAATAAATATTGGGTTGGCCTTCCTCTCACCAATTCAGAATGAATAACTCATCCATGATAGAATTCATGAATGATATGGTCATATTTCTCTTTAGAAACTAGATCTTGTATGATAAACAGTGTGATTAGCTTACCATGACCCATTCTTAAATCATGGTTATAGTATAGATCGATGATATTCTTCCTATTATCTTTCTTTAATACAAACTATTCTTTAATGTAGCAGGGTATCAAGATCTCTATGAATTTTTAAAATATCGAAAATTTAATTCTTTAATTTATATCTTTTACAATTCATCCATAATATTAATAAATATTTCTATTGTTATTTTATGTAAATTACTGAAAGCTCAGTAGAAAAACAAATCTACCAAAAAGTTTGCAGTTTAACTCAAAAATATTAATTCAAAACATTCCAATTTTATTGAGATTCATGAATTTTAATTTCAATTTAACTTCTCCCAATTATTTATCCCAATATTCTCCTCCATTAATATCAATAAAATTAGTCTACAATTTTAGTTTTTTACCAAGCCCATGGTATTTTAAGACTTATATTATAGTGAAGAATCCATGTATATTTTTTGGAAATTCTCATCGAATGACACATATAGTGTTTGAAAGAGACTCGTACACAGGTAAAGAATCACTTTTATGTGGCTTTAAATCACTCATATGTAGGTGCTGAATAACTTACTACATTTCCATGTAAATTAATCATACACAATGTAAAATTACTCATATAAATACTTAAATGACTCATATGTAGGGAAAGATAACTCATACATAGTCCAAGATGACTTGTATGTAGCTTCATACTTGGTATTCCCCTATCCTAGTTCACTCTATAGTAATTGTACTGGTGGTGTTATTGGACCTCCTATGCGCCAAAGGTATCCAACTAGTAGTTAGGGTATAGGGCATTGCCATGGAGTGACTATACCCTCATATTTGAGAGAAACATAGTAAAAAAACTACCATAAATTATCCATAAAAAATAATCATATTACACAGAATCAATAAATCTAACATACTAAAATAGATTTAATACTGAAGCACACAGTCATATAGAAACATTGACATACCATCATACAACAATTGACATCCCAATATAGAAATAACATATAAAATATAAATAAATGAATAAAATTCAGGGGGATCAATGAACATACCTAATCCTCAAAACATCCTATTATCCAAGTCCATAAAAGTTATCCTTCTTGATTAGGAAACATTGGGCCTCTACCCTAATCGAACCTGTGATTAGTGAAGTCTTCTTGGGTACCCAAGTTCTATGGTCTCTCAAGTAGGTTTTTAATATAAATTAGTATAGAACCACTAAATGAGTCCCAAACATAACCAAAAACGAAATGCATGCATGTGAGATATACTCAAATAAATAAATAAATACAATAAGAAAGCATAAATAAATAACAACCATTGATCCTTTGGTTCTAAGGAGAAACTCAGGATGAAATATACCTATTTTGGTCTATTATAAAGTGTCTTTGAGAACATAGGATGATTATTGTTGATGGTATTAGTATCAATTAACATATAGTAGGAGGTGAATGCATTGATTCCTAGGACATGATCCTAGGAAATATAGTAGTGTCAGGATAAAGGCTGATTCCAAGAAGGTAATCCTAATAAATATATCTTATCATGTGTAAAGAGATGATTCCTAGGTAATAACCTTATTATTACATAGTATCATGTGTAAAGAGTTAAATATTAGGATTCGTGGAAATTCAATCATATCAGGCATAAAGTTGAATCTTGAGAATCTTAGGAATTTTAGTATCATCATGCATATAGAGGATTCTTGGGAGGTGATCCTAGGTAGTTCAGATAGGTCTAAAGGGATGGATCTTATGTGATATCATGGGGATTAATTCATAAGGACTCGAGGGTAGTGCATACCTACCATGATATCTCATGTACCTGCCATTATAGACTCAGTGGGATCACACCATCAACCTTCATGTTCTAAGGTGGCACTCAAATTCAACCTCACATGCTCTCTTGCACTAAACCTCACTAGGTTTGACATATCACTGGGTCACTCAGCAATGTCTCTTGGGTATTTTCATAATTTGAACACCCTGCATAGGTTCATTAATCTCAATCTCAATAAATGATAAAATATCATCACTTAGAAGGAATAGAATCCCTCATCATTCCTATAAATACATCTCGAACTTACTTGCCTCATAGGGAAAGTCACACTAGAAACACATTAAGAGCTATAATAATTCCTTTCTTATTTTTTAGGTTCATTGTTGTTTGGACTTCATATTCCCAACATAACCATAATCTACCCCAGGTAATACCCTCCTGGGTATTCAAGTACTAATAGGGGTGGAACACTTTCCCCACTCTCAAATCAAGTTTCCAAATGACTATATAGTATCAAAAACTTCTATTAGGGCCTACTTGAGCCAATATTCCAACTCATCACTTACCCCTTCATGGTAGTCCAAGTGGAACTTATCCAGGTCCACCACATCTCCATAATTCATTTCTAAACCATATGGTATGTGTATCACAAGGAAACATTTTTCTGATATAACCATTGACCATCGGTGGTCAACGCATCAAGTAAGGGTTCATGAGTCTATCGTGTTCTAAGAACCTTTCATTTTATTCATAGGAATTTAACTTTGATAAAACAATGTATTTAAATAAAATTTCAATCACAAAAATTGGTGATACCACATATCACATACTACATAAGACATGCATAATACCATAGGGGTATGCTCAAGGACCACCTACCTCACTCATGGAATTATTTTATTTATGTGTATCCAAGTTACTCTTGACCAGGATCACCCATGTATAACTAGGAAAAACCTATCACCTTGAGGCCCTATATCAATCCATAATATTTAAATAATTTCATTATAATTATTTATAATTAATTTTACAATTTTATTTAAATAGAGATAACACCTAAAAACTCATCGAGCGACATCCACTCACTAAAACTATGTGTAATGAGGTGTAGTCTACTCTTGAAACGCACCCAGATATAAGACATTATATCCAAATTAATTTATATTAACCATTTATAGTTAATTAGATATTGAAAATTAATTTCCAATTTAATACAAACAGGGATGATTTCCTAAAATCTCATTGATTCTTCCCATCACACCCAAACCATGACCAACCATCCATAGAAGGTCTGTGGCACACCCCTGGAACCTTCCTAATAAAAATACCAAACACAAAAAAACTAGATCAATAAACTATTTAATTTAATTAAAGAAAACCCCTAAATAAATTCTTTGGGTGGTACACCTTCTACAAAATAGTGAATATCGGTGTGTGATAATCCTCTTGGTAAATCATTTATCCACACCAAGAAAAATTAGCATCATATTGAAATGATTCTGCCATGCTCTGGTGGAATCATCACTAAAAACCCTTACCCAAAAATAAAAAATAAGTGATTAGGAATTAGGGAATAAAAATTAGTAAGGATCGATTAAAAAGGTTATATTTACCTAAATCATCTCTCCAGATCAAATAAAACTTCATTCCAATAATAATCGATAGATGTCCTCTCTTAGAATCAAAGGGAGTGACAAGAGTCCCCCTTATTCATCTACCCCCTGTTGTACATGGAATAAAACTTTGGATCTGGGCTACTATGGTCAGGGTCTTTATAGTTAGTATCATATAAAGTTTAATGGAAATCTTGGGAACTAGATTTATTAAAACATTGAATAAGGAATATTACCCTATAAATTAATCTGAGTATATGTATAATTATTGGATAATATCCTAAATTTTTTGATAAAGTATAGATTATGTGGTTTTCCTAGTAATGAATCCCTATATGGATACTGAAAATGTATCTAGTTTTAGAACAAATGTATCTAGGGGTAATAACATTGAAATGATTTAGTCGAGTATATCTTGAGCGTCATTATATTGTATGGTGAATAAGTCATTATAGATCACCTAGATTAATACACTTGAGAGATATTCTTTTAATAATTCACATTTTCTTTACAAACTATTATTAAATATTTGAAAAAATGCTTATAATTTTATGATATTCCAAAAGATACTAATCTTATGATTTTAATATTAGCTATGAATAAATTTTTTAATTTTTGTTAAGTATTTCACTGTTTTAAGAATTATTCATTATGATTCATAATTTTATGATATAATATAGTTTATTCTATTTTTTAGAAATAGAATATAGTGGAAGGAATACAAAATGTGTCAATAACCCAAATCAATATAGAGATTTAACTCTAGATAAATTTAACATCAATAGTATTAGTGGTGTGCATATTATGACTGTATTAATATAGTTGATTGGGGTTATGACCAATAACATTGACCATATATAATATCCAACTACTTCACAACATTATTCATTGATTTTATACCACTTCATGTGGAAGAAAAATTTATCATTTAATGGAACTAAAATACATTGATATATAAATAGTGGATAAAGTCACCAGAAAATATTTTTCTCAATTTGAGAAGTGATTAATGGGAGAAGGTTATACAAAAAGTGCATTGTTTCAAGGAATATATTGGTAAATGGTGGTCATTGATTAAAAATAAAAATTGTATGGTCTAATGATGTATATTATTAATACTAAGAGTGGGTTAATTAGTATAGTTACAATTTTATATTTTTAACCTTTCACCCCTTTTTCTTCAAACCTCTTTTATTTTTTAAGGTGAATTGATTCTATAATTATCTCTCTTTATCATCACTTTACTTTTACCCTTTAAACACAACTAAATAAACACACAAAATTGTAATAATGATTTTTAAGTTTCCCCTCTCAGTTTGAGAAGGATAATCCTTAGTTTGATATGGTAAAACTCATGGTCACACAACCCACTAGTAAAACCCTATGATCATTACACTATAGTCTCCCAATGTTGTAGAGTGTACAACCCGCACACTTGTTTAGTGCATCCCACATTCAGGTACATATCGTACCTTTAAGATTTAATGTATGGAAAACAATAACTTATTCTGACTCCATTGTAGAATATTGTCTTCTTGTTGATGTATTTATCCTTCTTCCACCCTTACACAATAAAAAGTATCTTCTTCTTGTTTGTAGGCACAGAACTACACACAACTTCTTCTTTTTATCTTCACAATAGAAAACCAATATTATAATATTCTTTATTCTTACTCTTTTTCTATGAAGATATTTTTACATAGATATCTTCTTTTATTTATGAACTTCATAGCAAGCGAGAACAATTATTATCCTTCTTCTACTTCTTATTCAAACAGATATGCATAGATCTATTCTTCTCTTCTCTATTTCTTCTTTAGTGCACACTAGAATTCACTATATCTCCTCTTTATTGGATAATTTTAATGTATCTAGATGGCGAGAGTCATCTCTAACTTTTTTTCTCCAATAAAATTATATATTTTCTTCATATTCATTATCTGGTCAGCAGTAACAACTCTCAAACACAATCTATTCTTCGACAATATGAAATATATATGTATATGATAATAATAATAATAATATTATTATTATTATTATTAATTTAATTTTTGGTTTATACTTCATAATATCTTATATCCCATGAATCCCTCTATGATTTCTTCTTCATAACTGCATATAATAGAGGAAATTATTATTTCTCTTATTTCAGTTAGAAAGAAACTGAATTACATTCTCATTAATTCTAGATATTATTTATTATTCAATATCCCATAATTAATCTTCATCAATGTGTCATTTATAATTATCCATATATCATGATTATAATCATTGAAGGATTATATTTGTTTCATCATCATAATTTCTCTTCCATAACTCCTCATTTAAATACCTGAAGAACTTGGGGATTTTTATCTTATTAAAACGGAACCACCTTTAATCTTGTGTACATACCATTTTCCTATGTATTATAAATCACGTACATCACTAAAAATTTCTATAATATTATTAGAATATGTCAGTAACCTATGTGTCAATTCAGTTATGTGATTCATAGGATCGACTATATGACTTATTCTCAAAATTCCTATGAATCAATCTAGTTTGTGAAACTCCTCTGCAAGGTTCGTCTACATGAATCATCTTCACCAAAAAAAATGATACATGTATCATTGTTCTATGTAGTTGTTTGATAAATGATGGACTTTATTCCTTTATTTATATCATTCCTCTTACATATATATAATTAACTTTGTATTAATTGTTATTTTGATCACATCCTATTCATAAATACATCTCAATGACCATCCAAGTCTCTACTTAGGAACAGGTGGATATGGAAGTATGAGCTTCTATAAATATCATACGCATAGTAGCCTAACCTTATATTAGCCTCTGTGTACCCTTATGTAAGACTTAGTATAATATTACATATTTATAAGAAACTCTCTCTTATATTTACACAACTCACTGGTTCCCTTACATGAGCCACAAAACATACAATTTACCCTAGCATGAGTATTAGCTACCCTTAAGAAAGCTTCTAAATACCCTTACGCAGCTTTCACAACTCTACATATACCTTTACCTGGGCCTCCATGTACTCTTACAAAATTTTTGGCTACCAATAATTCAGAATACTTCTATCCTTACACATTCTTTGAAACTCTGGTTTTACCTCTACACAGGATTTCAGGTACCCTTATGAAGGTTACCTTTTCTTCTCCATTTTATTTAGCCTTCAAAAGAAAATATTTCATCAACTTCCAAATCAAATAATGTCAAACAACTTTCAAAACAAAATTTCAATACATGAATCATGTAATAATAAATAACCCAATGTGACACAATACTTAGGATAATCTCCTACTCCAATCTTGGGATATTCATTATTCATTATCAATACATTTTCATTCAATATCCAATCATTTTCTTCAATATAATTTGGTTATCCAATAACCTCTAAGAATTTTAATAACTTTTTCAACATGTTAAAAATACTTTGTAAATAATTAATTGAAAATAAATTAAACTTCTTCAAAGTGGACTCAACAATATCCTCCTTTTTATTTTTTGGTTAATACCCATGTAGAAATAATATATCAATATGTGTCATTCTCTCTAAATTTCTTAAAAAACATTCATGTCACTTTCTATCCCCATTATTGATAATAAATACAAATTTAATTTTAAATGAAGTGTCAATTAATACTTAGTAATGTTCTATAAACTATTCCACTCTATGTCTAGTTGATTCATTCTCCGCATGGAAAACAAGAGGGTTTGATTTAGACAAAAAAAATCCCCGTAATAAAATAGAATAATAAAAAAATGAAATGATAACTCATAATATTCTTCATGGAATGATGAACTATATTCTATAATGAGACAAATGATAGATACCAATTTAAATACAACAATATCATCCATAAACTTCTACACTCACATCAAAAAACATGTTAAAAATATTTAAGTACAAATAGTAGGATTTGAAAGCGACCTTGATGCTTCTTCAACCATTAATTTTTCATGTCATTGATAAAAAACATTTTCTACTCTTTTGAATTTGATGTTGTTTTTGAAATATTAGATATATATAATATATACCACTTCAATGAAATTTTCAAGGAAATTCCTTCCAAAATGTTTAGATTTGCATGAGATAATATTTCTTAGAAACTTCTTATCATTATTCACTTTTCTCCCCCTCAAGGAAAACACTCTTCAACATCTTCCTAACGGCTGATTTATTTAAGTATGTATTTTAAGATTTTTTAATGTGAGAATACACAAAAATGGAAATATTTATGTGGTTATTCATATTTAACAACATTAATATATTACAAGGATGATCCTCTTTAATTCAAACACTTGGTAATTAATATATCAATCCATGATGGAATCATCATATTCATGTTGTCTAATGTTGAAAACACATAATTAAACTTCACCAAGTATTATTATCGATTATATATTTATTTCAAAACCAATTTAGAACTCATTAAAGTATGGTGACTTCTTAATCATTCCTATCATTAATTGATAGAACTCACTACTCTTTAGGTTCTACTCTTGATACCATGCTTCACCTTTAATTCCCTACATTGTAAGCACAAACACTATACAAAAAAGACATAAGGTAATAATGTGGATCTCATTTCTTCTAAATGTGAATTGATAGGTTGAAATTTTATAAACCATTTTTCTTTATTTTCATCGATCTTCATGCTTTAACATTTTATTTTTAAATATGATTTGTCCTTTAGTATCATGGGTCTCACCACACATTACATTTCTTTGTGTGACATGGTTGTTATCTATTTTTTCGTTAACTCATATGCATCTCCAGATAAAATATTTATTCTATTCAAGGTGTTTTATTGTTCTAGAAATTTTGTTAAAATTTTTCTTACATTGTGTCCACATTTATTGCATCTCTCACACAAAACTTCTTCATCCTAATGTGGAATATTTTCATTTCCTTTTGAACTAGCCTTTGATTATTCTTCTTCCAATTTTTTTCTCTCTCCAAATCTTCTTTCCAACCCATAAGAATTTCTTTTTTTATTTTTTATTTTTTTGATTTATTTGAGTTTACACATGGATTCTAAAAAGTTCCTTTATTCATATCCTTCATTTGAGATGTATAGATCTTATTTATAATATTTTTAGATCTATTATCCTAGAATGAACCACTAGTCTTCGCTATAGTTTTCTTGGGAGTATCTAGATTTTTAGTTCCATTAAACTTATATTTAATGCATAGTACTTTTTTCTTCAATTGTGGTCTTCTCTACCTATATGAATTTAATAAATGTTGAGATTATCATGAAACATTGTTGTGACCACCATATATTCCAACATCATATGAATTTTGGGTACAACAAATCTTTTTGATGTAGATAGATTATTGTTGTTCTGTGAATGTTACATCTTCATCGTATTTCTCTCACTTAGCATAGGTTTCCTTTGTGATTTAACATATAAGGTATTTTACCATAAATTTGATTCAAAATTCATAAATCAACTATAGAATCAATAATGACCCACAAAACATGATATTCTTTTAACTTCTACATACTATTTAGAATTTCCAAAATACTATTTTTTGATATCCTTCACAACCTTTTGGTATATCCTTAAGGAACCAACTTGAACACTTTTTCTTCTATCCACTATGTACATGGTGGAAGGTTTGTCTCTATTTATCCTTATATATATTTGTAAATAGGTTTTATTTAAACCTTCATTTTTTTTGTTGAAAAATATTTAGAAAAATTATTACATTGAGACATGGATGGAAACTCTTTCCTCATGGATACTTGAGAGAAGTCATCGGATGATTTAATTATATTATTTTCATATGTTAGAGGTCTTTTATCAGTAGAATCCTCCAAACAATAATGTGTGGGAAAAAATTGACTATAAATTCTCAACATGAGTCTTTTCAAAATTGTACAATTTCATTTCTGATACAAGACAACTCATTGTGTGGACATTCTTTTTATCTTAAATAAATTCTAATCTATATTCATATCCTTACTTATCTTCTTAGAATCCAATTTATGTAATTAATCCTTTTGTTATAATGGTTAGTTGAGATCCTTGAACCTCAAGGATTTGATATCCAACTGATAATACTGGACATCAATGCTATTTTTTATATTTTCTTTTAATGAATGGATCTTATTCTCAAATTCTTTAGTATAGTCATCCTTATATTATATTTTATTGAAACACTCTTCTTAAAAAATTTAACATCTCACCATAAGCTCCTTACACTCTTTTTTTGTAGTAATTTGTTTTTAGAGATTAATTAACGTAAGAGCTCTTTCTATTAAACACTTGCCCAAGTTATTTTCCTTACCTTAAAATTGTGTGATCAATTCTTCCTAGAATTAAAAAATACCACAAATAAAAGAAATTATTTCTTAGGTAAAATAATACAATATATATTTTAATTCTTAAATAGATAAACCCATTGATATATGATCACACTTACTTGATTATTTTACATCTGGTCAACATAAACTAGTCTTTTCACATAACATTAGATTAATTGAATCCCTTAATCCCTAAGAGGTAGAAGCATTGTACATATCCTTTATGGTACACTCAAACAAAAGTTATTATCCTTCCAATCAAGATATTCCTTCTATTCTTGGATCATCAAAAACGTATACCTCCTTTGACAGGATGCATAACTATTTTATCTTATTCTTCTCTTTTATTTTACTATTCATCAAAGTATTGGTAGAAACTGAATTATGATTTGAGATATAACAAACTTCTACCAAATTTGAAAGAAACTTAGAATATTTAAAGAGAATAATTTCTGATTGAGAATCCAAAATAATCTAACCTCACACTAATACCACTTATAGGGACCAATGATGGATGTGATTGATACTAACTGGGGGTGAATCAGTATAGGTCAAATTTTATAATTTTACCCTTTTATCCTTTTTTCTTTAAACCACTTTTACTAGTTATGGTAAATTTATTCTTGTATTCTCTCTCTTTATCATCACTTTTATTTTTCCCTTACAGCACAACCAAACACACGCACAAAATATGCACAACAATTTACAAGGATCGCCTCTCAGTTTAAGAAGGATAATACTTGGTGTTATCTAGTAAAACTCATAGTAACACAACCCACTAGAAAAATCCTACGAGCATTACACTATTGTCACATGATAGTATGGAGTGTGAATCCCTCACACTCATTTGTTTCATCCAACACAAATGTATATCCCATAACATTAAATTTTAATTTAGGGGTAACAATAAGATACTTTGACTCCACTATAGGATTTTTTTTTCTTATTTTTGATGTGTTGCTCCTTCTTTTCCTTCCCTTGTATAGTAGCAAGTCTCTTATTCTAGTTTTTATTCATAACAATGCACACAACTTATTATTTTTAAATTCATAGTAAAAAACTGATATACTACTAATTTTTATTCTTCTTATTATTTTTATAATGTATTACAAAAATCCATTCTTATCTTTATGAACTTCATGAATAAATAATACAATTATTCTCCTCATTTTTACTATTTTTTTTCAAGTAGATATTCCCATATATCTTATTATATTTTCTCTTCTTCTCACTATCTTATTCATTGCACAACAGACTGCATTGGATCTCCTTCTTCTTCTTTCTTCAACTATTTATAAAGTATCTTGATGAAAAAAGTCAGATATAACTTTTCTCTTTTGATACCAGTCTATATTGTTTTTCAAATTCTATATTGTATCAGTAAAAATGTCTCCCATACACAATTTATTATTCTAAAAACTAAAATATATATGTATGTTATAATAATAATAATAATAACTCCAGTGTCTATTTCTCCTTCACATGATTGTATCTCTCATGTTTTCTTCCATGATTTCTTCTTCTTAAATTCACGTAATGGAGGCAGTTATTATTTCTCTTAATTTTGTCAACAATAAAATGAATTATCATCCCTTTAATTTTGGATATTATAGGTTGCTAAATATCTAAAAATTAATCTGTATCAATGTGTAATGAATCAAAATCCAAATATCATGATTATCTTCCCTGAAGTATCAAATTTATTACATTATCATAATTAATTTTTCATACCTCCTAATTTAAATACCCAAAGATCTTAGATATTATTTCTTCTTAAAACTGAACCACCTTCAATCGTGATTATTTCATATTTTACTGTGTATAATAAATCACCTAGGTCACTGAAAATGGCTATGTAAACATTCTTCTATGTGACTCGTGTATGTGACTATTCATATATTTGATTCATGGGATCATCTATGTGATTTATTCTTAAGAAACCTATAAAGTAATCAACTATGTAAAACACCTCAGCAAGGTTTCTCCAAATGAATCATATTTGTGACTGAAATGGATACATGTATCATTTTTCTACATAGTATCTTGATAAAAAATGGATGCACTTACTTCATTTATCTCATTCCTATTCCATTAATAAAAGTAATGTTGCATTTATTACTATTTATATCACAACCTAGTTATAAATATATCATAATAACCATATAATTTGGTACTCGAGAACTGGTTATATGGAAACATGGTCATCTAAAAATCTTATATGAAGGGTAGATTACCCTTATGAAAGCTTTTATTTATCCTTATTTGAGACTAATTATACCCTTTCATGGGTATAAGAAACTTATTCATATCCTTACAAAACCCATTGGTTCTTTTACATGATCCATGAAACTTGCAGGGTAACCTTATGTGAGTATTGGATACCCTTACTTAAGCTTCCAGCTACCCATACACAACCTTCACAACTCTTCATATACCCTTAAATTGGCCTTCATGTTCCATTATTAATGTGTTGTATACCATTATGAAATCTTCTAGCTACCCTAACGCAGCCTTCATAACTTTATATGTATCATTATAAAGGCCTTCATGTACCCTTACACAAGTTACCTATTCTTGTCCTATTTATTTTTGCTTCAAAATAAAATATTTCCACAACATCCAAAGGTAATAAATTAAACCAAACTTCAAAAAAAACTTCCAATACATGTATCATGTAATAATAAAGCATTCACTAAAGTTACACAAAAATTTAGATCATCATTGACTCCAAACTTGGGTTCTTCATCATTCATTAACAATACTTTCTCATTAAATATACAATATTCTTATCCAATGTACTTGGGTTATCCATTAATATAAAAACATTACAATAACTTATTCAAAAAATTTCTATTAATTTATGAATAATTACATGACAAAAATATAACTTCCAAAAATTAGACTCAGGATAAAGGCGGAGGAGGAGATACAGAGAATGGAATGAAATATTTGAAGGAGATATTTTTTGAAAAATACTTTACACATGAGTAATCATATGATATGGAAAAGAAATTCTCAATATAAGATATAAGAAAGAGTAAAATATTGTTCATTATGATGAAAACATTACAATATTAGTTGGGAATTTTATGTACTATGTGTGTAATTTAGAAATTAAGATTAACCATTTTTTATGGGAATAATCCAAGCCCACAAAGAAAAATAATCTCTCAAAGGTTATCATCATATGATGACATAGTATCAAGTCCCATTGGGATAGAGAAATAATTCTTTAAGAAATATATTTTCAAAGTAAATCAGGAGAAGAATATGAGAACTAAAAACCAAGGAAAAATAATAGAGACTAAGGAAAATAATGGAAGTATGGAGATTTTTTCATGTAATAATTTTGGAAAGAAACACTATAGTACTTTCTTAAAGGTAAATGGAGTTTTTTTTAAGTTTTTAGAGAAATAAAATAAATAATGTGAGTATGATGGTAGGAAATAATCTTCTAATGTGCATTGTTTCAAGAAAATTTATCTCAAGAAGGCTAAAGGGGAAAGGTCAAGCTTATATAATTACTACATGTGATGTTGAAATCCCATATGTTTTGATAATAAGTACTTTGATCATAAACTCATGATTTATTTAATTCTATATCTACACACTCTTTTATGTTTTTATTGTATATATAATCATCCCTTAACACTTTTAGGAAATAATTATAAATCAATACACCTTGTAAGAATTTGGGTATCAAGTGGTTCCTGTTAAGATAAACAGTTATTCCCTAATTTTAAACATAGATGTTATATTTACATTTTACTTTTAAATAATCCTTGTTTTTTGGTTTATTTAGTTTTTGTGGTTTAGGAATTAGTATATGATTTTAAAAAATAAAGTAAAAGGATCTTGAAATAAAAAAAATATATTTCTTTATCTTCATCTATAATGAATTGATGGTATTTTAACACTTAATTAATTTATGGTTAATTAATCATTTAATTTCTCATGGCCAAATTCTATGTCACTCTATATTAGTCCTTGTACTTTTTTTTCTCTTTAATATGTATATTTCAACTTCTCACCAATGTTATCCTTATATTCATACCTGGTTATTTATGATTTTGGGTAACCTTTATGTTTCCCACCTCCCATTTTAAATGGAAGTTTTAATATTCCTTTGTATGATGTGGGTTTTCAACAAAGGTATTCTAAAATATTGAACCTTTGTTTACCAAGATAAAAAATTTATCTCATAGTTTATTTAAGTGGGTAGAATGTAACACCTTAAAAATTTAGAATACTATGCTTGACCACAGGCATAACAAGCAACATCGGGATTTAAGATAACCCCAATATACTGCTAAAATATTATTATTTAATATGAAAATTATCACCTAATTGTTGTATTTGAAAGTATGAATAAGAATTATTAATAATAAATATGTACTAAATTTTCAATAAAGTCATTTTATACTTCAAAAATATGTTTTCTTCAAAATGGTTTTATTACCTTTGGTGCACAAACATTATACGTAATTGTTTCCATTTTTATAAATTTTATTTTAGGAAACTAATATCATTTTCTAAATAATAATATAAATATTAAAATGGGGTGAAATTTTGTACTTTTTCTATAAAAAAATATTTTTTAGAAAATAGTGAAACATTCTGATTTTTGAAAAATTGTCATTTATTTTCCTTAAATAATGTAATTTAAAATTCACATTTAATTTTATATTAAAGTAACATTAGATTAATTTAATTATATATTTTCTAATTATATATTAATCATAATTATTTGTTACTTTTCTATATGATGATTTTTAGGATTAAAGCAAAATTTTCTAAAAATGCGTTTTCATTGTGTTTTACGCACTTATATTAAACTTAATTTTTGATAAATATAAATATCAAATATTGTTAAATGTATTAAAAATTTGGAATCAAAATTTTGAAATTTTTTTAAAAAACCCCTTTTATTTTTTCATATAATTATGTTATCATGGTAAAAGTTATGTTTTACAATTAAAGTTAAAATGGGATTAAAGTGGTTTAACTAAGAGATAAGGATTGAAATGTATCAAAAACTTGTCTAAATATGATTTTTTGACTTTATTTAAATATGTTCACACATTTGATTCTAATAATATTTTCATTGGTTCCACTTTACATGATTAGGATGTTTATATTATTTAATCATTAAAAAAATTCAAATTTTATCCCTTCTCTCCCTTATAAAAGGATGTCCATCCTTTCTCTTATTTAAACCACTTTAATCCATATATATTTAAACAAACTAACCATTTATATTCTAAATATATATATAAATAAATTATAGGTTATTTTCTTCTTAAAATAACATTCCAAGGGACCTTAATAAGGGATCTAAATGAGGTCTACCGATAAAGAGGTAATCATTTTTACTAACTCTTATAAATTTATTTCTTATTATACATCCTATAAATATATTGTACCCATCCTAAAACAATGAAGATTGTATCATAAATGTACTGATATGTTATTAATATTATGTTAAAACCATTTTCAATCTGTTTTTCATCCTATGGAAAGCTAAAACATCACTTGTGCATACATATGACTTATCGTATCTGCATAGCGGTGTAATTTTTTATTCAGCACTATTTTACTTGGATAGTTATAAATATATAACTAATAAATATTTATTATATTAATTTCTTAATTATCGTACTTTAAATATAATATATCATTTACCTCCATACCTTTCTATTTGTTGTAAATGATATCATCGCTCGTGTGTACGTGTGGACTACAATCTCCAAGAAGCGATGTGATAAATTTTTTATTTTCTCTTTACATGGATAGTAATAAGAATAAATTTAATAAATATATATGATATTTATGATATAATAATTATTCTGGAAAGGTTTAATATTATTTAACTCTTCAATTCCAACCATCAAAAAGTAAAAACATCACTCGTGCATACATACGGACTACCATCTCTACAAAGTAATGTAATTTATTTTCAATCACTGATTTATATGAATAGTTATAAAAGTATAAATAATGATTACATATGATAATTATTACATGATTAATATTATAGAGGTTATGTAACCATGATCAAAGTACAAAAACTATAACTTCTGAGATAAGACATGTGTGAAAAATGAAAAAGTTATCACCTGGAACTGTGATTTAATTAAATACTTGTTAATAAAAAATGATAATATGTTATATGTAAATCATATTGCTGGACCCTAGTTAAGTTTTGGTTTTATTTTTTTTCAATATATCATAAATTTTTAATGTTTATAAAATGATTAGTTTTGGGTTTTGGAAACACCTCATCATAATGAGAAATCAAATTCATCTCATCAGTGTGGGCCATTCAATATGGTCCATCATATTGGGATTTTTGTTAGAAGCTATGGGAAATCATATTGAGTATATAATGAAAGTATTGATCATAATAACATGATATACTAGAGTCTTCATTAGAAACTAAATCTGATGATGCTTTACTTTTTTGTATTTCATAAATCATAAGTTATCTAGAAAACTTCTGATGCAAGCATTATGATGGAAAGGGGGTGTTTCCAGTCATATTGAGGATTGGATGGAAATAAATAAGATGATGGAAGTCTGTGAAGTTAAAATACTTCCTAATGTAATTCATTTGATGTTAAATCTAATCTTTAACATATTCAAATTCATGAGGAAGTCATGATACAATCTGGAGTTTGTGGAAGAGAGGATAATACGATTTAAAGTATTGTGGACTACTGCACATCGGTGTGAGGAACACTAGAAACAGAAGGATGAAGATCATCTGTATGAGAATCATTAGTATGATAATCACTATTATAAAACTATAATAAGGATAAAATATTTATCTTTCTAAAGTAAAGAGTTCAATACCAACACCGGTTTATCAGACACAGTATGCCAACATTCCATCGTAATGGATTTTGACACTGATTCATACTATTTTCATCCTTTTATATAGATGTAGAGTAATATTAGAGAAATTTTTTAGAAATGTTGAATTTTATTTCAAGTGGTTCAAGACCAAAAGAAGAAGAATTTATTCATTAGATTTGGATTAAGATCCATCAGAATGTAAGTGATAGAGATAAAGGAATCGGACATAGAATCATCGATCTGGGGAATTAAAGAAAAGGATAAATACTTTGATGATATTTTAGAATGATTTTCAATGTCTTGAAATTAAGAGTTGATATATAACATCTATATAAGAATACTTTTATTGTTTACAATAGGTCATCATAATGATCTCTCTACAGTATTACAAGTGTTTTCATCGTAGTGAGAATTCATCTAGTTTTCATATATGATCATTTGGTATAGAGAAACATAGTGAAGACTCTATTTTATGTCTTCATCATAATAAATAATCAGAATGAAAAATCGTAATTAAAAATTATACTGAAGAAATGTTTGTAAACTTGAATAAGTCAGAAGATATGAGAAGCTCATATAAGTATTATGAAGCATTTAAGAAGTCAGAGATTGATCCAACATTTAAGAAGAATTGAAGATTTATAAAATTTTATTTAGTGGGAAATATTTTCAGAATCCCTCCCATACCATATCTATGTTTCCAATAAAAGGATTTCACATTTCATTAGTAAGTGTGTGAAAAACTTAGAACTATTCATGCATGCTAGAGATGCGATAATTGTGGAATAGGTATTGAGTTCCCAACCATAGTTTTTTTAGTTTGAAGTTGAAGAAGGTCCATCGGAATGAGTCCATTGGAGTGAAGTTCAATCCAACCATTTGAAAAAATTTCAGGATGATGATTCATAAGATAAAGTCTATTAGGGTAATATCATTGAAGAGACATCCATCAAAACAAGGTTCATAATAATAAGTTCCATCGGACTGAGGAATTGTGAGTTATCTATTGAGTTCCTCCTCAATTGAAGAAATAAGAGTAGAAGGATAATCAGATTGAGGCCAATCAGATAGTTACCATCGTAATGAGGTTATCGGACTAATGTAGATCAAACTAACTCCTTCTGAGGATGATTTTGGGACTAAGATTCTAGAATAAGTTTCAATACCAACAAGTTCCTTAGAGAATTATTGAAGTTCTTGAAGGTTGTACTCATGTAAAGTAGCTTACTTTTGTTTGAAGTAGATACTTTCTAAAGTGAATTAGAAAATAAGAATATAATTAAATCTTTTAACAATTGATACTTATCATTTACTAAAAAGTCATGTTTTTATGGTGTGTCTATGGGAAATAGGATACTATAAAGGATTATTGGGGGTATGACCAACTATAGTAAAAAAAATTCTATTGGGATTATATAATTTTTCACTACTTGAGTCCTAATATTCTGAAAAGAATATAGTAAAAGAGTTCATGTTGGTGGGACTATCCAATATGGAATGGAGTAGTTATTTCTACCAAACCTTGTAAATACCATGTGTTTCCTTCTCTTTATATTTTTTTATATGAAAGGTGAGGTAGATAAGTTATATTTGAGTGGACCATAACTCTAACAAGTTTTATAGGTTAAGAAAGTGAACTAAATAAGTTATATAAAAAATTCTTATAAAGAAAAAGGGAACAACATATTCACACCCCCCCCAAGTAGTATTGGTCCTATTTGGGAATAAAAATTGGTATTAGAGTGTGGGATCCCACTGAAATATCCATATCTATGAATGGATAATTTGAATTCAAAGAACTATAAGGGGATTCTAGTTTTCAATGGTAAGAACTATAATATATGGAAATATAAAATTATTTTGTATCTTATCTCTCTTGGATATGATGTTTTGGAAGCTACTATATATGGATTTCCTTCTTTTATTGAGAATCATCCTCTTACTTATACTGATAAGATTAATATATAGAATAATGTAAGATCTAAAAATTCATTAAAATCATCACTAATTGAAAGTATGTTTCTTAAAGCAAAGGGATGTGTAACTACCAAAGGAATCTAGGATAAGTATAAAAACATTTATGTTGTAAATACAAAGGTGAAGTAGGAAAAGTTAAAACTTTAGAGGCTGAGGTATGAATATCTGAAAATAGATGAGTATGAATCTATTGGTGACTTGTTTATAAGGGTAAATTATATTTTTATCACTATAATATTTCTTGGTGATAAAATGGAAGAATCAACCATTGTTGAAAAGATATTGATAATTCTTCTTGATAAGTCTGAAACAAAAGTGTCATCATTAGAAGATAGAGATCCTAAAACTCTATATTTGGATAATATTCATTGTATTATTGTTACTTATAAAATGAGAATATATAAAGTTATGAAAATTAAACAAAAGGTTGATCAAGAAATGGACTTAAAATATTTGTTAAAATATAAAAACAAAGATAAAGAAGTTAAAGAAGAATCAAGTGATTTAAAAGAAGAGGAAGAAATTATAGATTTCAATGAATTAGTTTCCCTACATTATAATAAGTATAATAGAAAAAAATGGAAAAGGAAACCCCTAAAATGTTGTAATTGTTAATGGAAAGGAACTTTTCCACAAAATTTCCCAAGGAAGAAAATTGAAGAGTATGAGTCTGAATAAGATGATGAGAAACTATGAAAACAAAATTAGAAGAAATATAAGGAAAAAAATCCTTATGAAAAAAAGAAGAAAATTTATCTGAGCAGAATAAATAAGGATGATTTCTCATCCAGTGATGAACATTATTATTAACTCAACTTTATTTCTCAAGTCAGAAATGGAAGTGATTCATCAAGCAGCAATAATTATTATTATGAGATGGCGTAAATAGAATGGATTCTCAAAAGTAATTTAGAGAATTCACTTGAACAAAATAATCAACTCATGAAAGAAATAAGAAATTTATAGAAATTTGTTAAAGAAATAACATTTGATAATGTTGATTTTGAAAGAAAATAGAACATTTATGAAGTAAAGTTAGATATCAATGAGAATTTTAACAAGATAAAATCTACCCTTGTTGAAGAAAGTAAATAGAACTATTCGAAGATATATGAATCCAAAAAAATAGATGTTCTGAAAAGTAAGTTGATTGAGAAAAAAAAGAAGAGTTTTTAGAAACATAATCAATGTTTATTATAGGACAAAGTGATATAAGAAAGATGAGAGAAAATTTCACCAAGTTGATATTAAAGGTTAAACATCTAAATAATGTGAAAAGAAATGTTCAAAAAAGTAGTTTTGTGACAAAACATCTTTTATAAAGAAAGATAAGAAATATTTAAGGAAGTATCCTCCTAAGAAAAGTGGTTCATGATTTTTTAAGAAGAAACAACAACAATAATGTTCTAAACAAGTTAATTATTAGTCTAAAAAGTCATGATTCAGAGGTCACTATTGGTGTTGTGGAAATTTCAAGCAGAGAGATTATTTATGTTGGTACAACATGTCTCTACCCAGAAAAAAGAATTAATTGAGGGGAAGATTTTATAAGAAAAGAAAATCAAAGTTTTATAAATATTATGTGGAACTAGAAAAAGGAGACTCGGAAGGTGAAGAAAGATGAGTATGTTAAGAAAGTGGAGAAAAAAAAACATTTTGAGCCCAAAAAGAAGTATTTATTAGTTATTTTTCTAGAAAAAGTTGGCATGAATAGAAAGTTATAAGAATAAAAAAACTTATCTGAAAAAAGTGAAAATAAAAAGGTTTCTGAAGATAGTAGAAAATTTGATAAAAAGATGTCAAGAGATTGTGATTTGAAAATCAGAATAGATGTAACAGATGTGAGCAAGAAGGTAATGTTACTAAAGTTTATTTGATGATCCTGCCATAGTAAGAGGAAGGAAGGAAGGAGTTGTTACAAAATCACAGTAACAAAAAGGTTACTAAAGAAGAAAATAAGTTGACATACTTTTCATAAGAATTGGAAGATTAAAAGAAACTTGTTACAAAATCTAAGAAGGATAAACTTAAGGAAGAAAATAAATCCAATGTAAAATACAAGAGGAAGAAGAAAAATGAAAGAATGAGAGATGAAACTCAGTATAAAATATGTTTCTATGAAACATCTGGGGTTCCTAATTATTCCAAAAATATTTTTATTTTTACTGAATTGCATGGATTTGAAGGATTTGAAGGAAACTAATGTTATTGAGTCTCTTACTATTCTTACAAAAGAAAGTAATGATATTACAAAATATTATTTTTTTTAAATTTTATTTTTATAAACATGAAAATTATGTTGTTTTTATTGTTATGGGTTTAGTTTGATTATATCTTAAACAAATCCTTTCAATATTTCTTTAGAAATGAGAATATTAAAATAAACATGAAAAAGGTGTTGCATAAATGTTGTGTAATAGACAGTATTGAAAACCTTGATTACACACTCTTTTTTTTACTTCAGGTTAATCCATGTAGTCTTAGAGTTGTCTAGTTAAAGTTACTTTGTTAAGAAACTCATGTGATACTTATATTCTCCTGTAGAAGAGTTTTAATATTTAGAAATGAAAATTTCCAACCCTTGTAAATAAGGTCATCCTTCAATGAGGGGAAAAAATTTCATGATGTCCCCTTTGAATTATGTTTTCAATAAGGGAGAAAGAAAAGGAATGGTATACAGATAAGAAATGGGTGGAGCAAGAAAATAACAGAGAGAAGAAATTGAGAAAATAAATCAACAAGTGGAATTTTTTGAAATGGTTGAAGTGGGTATTGACTATGATAGGTATTGAAAAACCACAAAGGGGAGATTATCAGACCCTAGTTAAGTTTTTTTTATATTTTTCTTCAATAGATGATGATTTTTTAAAGCTGATAAAAGGATAAGTTTTAGTTTCTGGATACTCTTCATCTTAATGAGAAATAGAACTCAGCCCATTGGTGTGGTTCATTTAATACAATCCACTGTATTGGGATTTCTATTAGATGCTGCTGTAAATTGTATTGAGTCTAGAATGAAAGTGTTGATCGTAATGAAAATTTGTACCATAGTATGAATTTGAAACTAAATCTGATGATGATTTCCTATTTTTTATTTCATAAATCATAATTCATCTAGAAAACTTGGGATGCAAGTCTTTTAAAGGAAATGGGGAGTGCTGTTAATCATGTTGAGGATTGGATGGAAATAAAGAACATGACGGAAGTCTGGGAAGTTTCAATACTTTATATTGTAAGTAAGATGATGTTGAATCTGATCTTCAATGTATTCAAATTCATGGGGAATTAATGATACAACCTATAGATTATGAAATATTGGAGAATATGATGTAAAGTATTATTGATTGTTTCACATAGGTGTGATGAACTCCAGACACATAAGGATGAAGATCACCAGTATGAGAATAATTAGTATGTGAATCATCAATGTGAAAATATTAGAAGGTTGAAAGATTGATCTTGATGAAGTAAAGAAGTCACTACAAACATTGGTCCATCAGATTTGTTATTCCACTGATCCATCATAATGGATTCTGATATTGATTCATATTTTTTGAATCCTTTATATTTTAGATACAGAGTATTATTAGAGTAAAAATGATTGAGAAAGGTTGGTTTGTATTTCAAGTGGGTCAAGACTAAAAGAAGAAGAATTATGATACATTAAATTTGGGGAGAGATCCATCAGAATTGAAGTGAAACCGATAAAGTAATCAGATATGTAATCATAGGTATGGGTAATTAAAGAAAATGAAAAATACTTTGATGATATTTCAGAATTATTTTTAATGTCTTTCATTTAAGAGTTGATATAGAGCATCTCCATGAGAAGGATTTCATTGTTTATAAGAGGTCATCATAATGATACCTCTTCAGTATTGAATATGTTTTTATCATAATGAGAATTCATCTGGTTATCATATATGATCATTTTCTATAGATAAATGTAATTAAGAATATATTATATATCATTATTGTAATTAAGAACTGAAATGGAAAATCATAATAAAGAATCAGACTAAAGAGATGTTTGTAAACTCGATGAAGTATAAATTTTTGAGAAGCTCCCAGAATTATTATGAAGAATTTAATAAGTCAAATACTGATCTAATATTTAAGAAGAATTAAAGATTTGGAAAATTTTATTGATCGGTAAATATTTTCAAAATCCTGCCCAAACCATGGCTGTGTTGCCTATAAAAGGATATCACAGTTCATTTGTACATTTGTGAAAAACATAGAGTTGTTCATGTATCCTAGTGCTCTGATAATTTTGGAACATGCATTGAGTTTCCAACTAGAGTATGTATTTCAGGTTGAAGATGAATAAGGTCCATTGGAATGAGTCCATCGGAGTGAGGTTCAATCCGATCATTGGAGAAAATTCCAGGATGATGATTCATCAGAGAAAGTCTATGAGAGTAAGACCATCGGAGTGATAGCCATCATAACAAAGTTCATCAAACTATGTTCCATCGGAATTAGGAATTGCGAGCTACCAATTGATTTCTTTCTCAATTGATGAAAGAAGACAAGGATAATCAGATTGAGGCCAATCGGATAGAGACCATCGGACCAAGGTTACTAGACTAAGGTAGATTGGACTAACTCTTAATGAGGGAGATTTATGGACTGAGTTTTTCGAATATGTTTCAATACCAAAAATTTCCTTATATAATTTTTTATGTTTCTGAAGTTTTATGCATGTAAAGTTTTATTCAACTTACTTGTGGAGGAAATGGATACTTTCTGAAGTGAATCAGAAAAGAAGAACATAAGTGAATCTTGTAACTATGGATATTTACCAGTTGCTGAAAAGGCTTGTTTTAATGGGCATCCTCCTCAGGAGTAAGCCCCAGTCCCCTAATATGGGCATCCTCCTTAGGAGTAAGCCCCAAGTCCTTATTAACCTAGGCATCCTCCTCATGAGTAATCCCCAAGTCCCCTAATATGGGCATCCTCCTTATGAGTAAGCCCCAACCATAATTTCCCTTAACCTGCGCCTCCTTTTCAGGAGTAAGCCCTAGTCCCCTAATTTGGGCATCCTCTTCAGGAGTAAGCCCCAAGTCCTTTAATTATTCAAGTCTCTTAACCTCGGACACCTCTTTAGGAGTAAGCCCCAGTCATAATCATTAACCTGGGTCTCCTTTTCAAGAGTAATCCCCAGTCTCAAATATGGGCATCCTCTTTAAAATTAAGCCCCAATCTTAATTTCTTTTAACCAGTCCTAATTTACCTTTGATCTGGGATTCCTTATCAGGAGTAAAAACCCAATCATAAGTCCTCTCCTAAATTGGGCCTCCTTTTCAGGATTAATTCCTAGGTTAGAGTATTCAAATCTTCATAGAGCACATATACCTTTATGGACCCTGTTCCTGGATTTCTTCCCTGAAGTAAATCCTAATCTTTATTTATCTGGGCAGTCATACATACATAAGTCCCACATTATTTCTTATGATTTCATCTTTCATGGAACAATTGTCTGATTTTTACCAATACCTCTTGTTTCTCACACCGAGCATGACTCACGTGAGCTTAGAGTGTAAAAGTAATTATGACATCCTTCTTTGAGCCATCAATCATAAACATCATATTCCCTTACTCGAACTACGTGGGTTCTGATTCCTTTCCTAAACAAAGGAAATGTAGGTATCCCATGTGTGGGTTCTATCCCAACTCTGAAATAATTCATGTCCTTTTGAATGACAATAAACTTCAAGTGCCCCACTGAGTGGCTTTAAAACCAGTATGGTCATTATAATGACTAAGAGACTTTTACATATTGAAGGATACCATTGACTAAGAATCTCTAACAAATACAGATGATTCTCTATCAATAAAGAACCTCAAATACATATAAAATATTCTCTAAATTTCCTACATATCGATCATTGATTGTCAGGTCTAAAGGAAAGCTCATTTTATACTTGGTAATGTAATAAGGATTCACAAACATAACTTAAATCTATAAAGAGAGTCCCGGAGTAGATAATAATTCCCTTTAAAAAGGTGTGATGAGTCTGACCACCCATCCTCTCGACCAATGCAAATTCCTAAGCCTCATTAGTCCACAACTAATGAGCGCCTAACTTTGTAAAGTAGGTCCAAATGGATGTGGAATCATTGGATGTTTCCAGTTCTACGAACAAACCCGTTAGAAACCGATTAGAATGTTTGAACCTTCAATCAAGGAGGTCATCCCCAAATTCCGAGGGAAACAAAAAATGTTGAACCCGACGTGAATCCTTAAACAAGTTAAAATGATGTTTTACCTATTTGTTAGGCCCCTGTTTAAAACTCAATGAGAGGGCCAACAAAAACAATCATTGACATATGTGCTCATCCAAAAGATGTAGTGGCTGTATTTATCTTGATTACGTCTGTTATATCAAACAGGCACTCTTTTCCAAGATCTTCTGCATTTCCAGAATGGCTACTCTCAAGTTCACACCTGTGAATACTACTACTGCAAATGCCTATGCTGCTACTCCTGCGGGATCGTCGTCCACTCTAGGGATGACATCACCTACTCAGCCTCTTCAATGCTGGGTATCAAATGCGCTGGTTAAGGAGTACCGTCAACACGGTGCCATCCCAACTTTGGAGGCTGCCCAACAAGCCCTCCAAGTGAACAACTCACACCGGTCGTCCGGATAACGACGACCAGTGATCAAGAATCAGGCGGTGCTGACTACCGTCTCCAACCGTTTTGGGTCGTTATCCCCAGAACGCAATCCCCATTCGCTCCCTTATTCTGGGGAGGTGAATGAGCAGGTCCCTTAGGGCCTTAATTCAAGCAGATAGGAGTCCTTCCTGAGGGCTCCCACCAACAATCACCGCCAGACTCATGCGGAAGAGTGCCCTCAACATGATGAGGGTACCGACTCCAGGCATTCGGCTCAAGTTCCTCGAACCCGAGAAGGCAAGACGAACCACCAGAGGCGGAATCCGGTCAACAGTGAGCAAGTTCTCATCTCTGCCATCTCCGGAGAAGTCCACAAACCTAACTTGGTGGCAAGAAATGAGAGGGCACACACACCTGCCTGTTTTAATTCCGCTATCCAGCAAACTCGTCTGGCAGCATCACGCCAATCCCGCCAGGCAATTCCGGCAGAGTACTATAGGCAGGATCATACACCAGTTTATACATCATCAGCTAGTCTGAAGGCTCGTCTGACTACATATGATGGAGCTCGTCAACCATGTTTGGCGAAGTGCAATCAGCAGGCACATACACCTTCTAGTATTAATCAAGCCTACCAATAGTCTCGCTTGGTAGCATTCGGAGAAGTCAGTCGGAAAGCTCCGATGACAAATAGGAGGCAGACTCAACTCTCTACCCCTACACATGAGTACTTTCAGGATTCACTGACAAGAAAAGGATGACAGGATCAGGCACACACACCTACTCCAAGCATGGAATGGACGTATATCCACGTTTCGGTAGATGAAGTCACCAAGCATATTTTATCAATGGTGAAAGAGCAGAAGAAAATCCCTGCTCATATTCCGGACGCTTGCCTGGATATTATAACAACTTCAGCGGTATCTCAGGGAAAGACACATAAATATATCCCTACCAGTGGAGTGACACATCAACACTTCACTCCGGAACAGACACACACATTTGTTCCAGTCTAAGAGGGTTGTGGGGCATACTCCCCCATATCATACGAACAACCAAGTCAGGCACATACACCTGATTTGAGTGGAGATCGTCAGCCTAACCTGGCCATATTTCCTGATCAGGCACATACACCTACTCAGAGCAGCCACTTTTTTCAACAAGTGGTTTCCAAGGCAAGTAAGAAGGCATCTAAGAAAAAGACCCACCCAGCACAGTCAGGAGATCAAGAGCCAATCTGTAACAAGTCCTTGCTCGATGCTGGAGTTCTTGAAGCCCTCAGACAGTTATCTATTGGAATTCAAGATTATACTCCCTCATTTACCAATAGTAAAAACATTAATTCTGAAGGTCTTCAACAGACACTTCCTCATGAAGGCTTGCTTCATGACAATTCAGTCGATCTCAAAGTTTCATCTTCAGATGAGAGCTACAGGAACCCTCTGTGTGGTCAGAAGACCAAGGAGCAAGAGATATCATCTTTTGTTGTAACCCACCGTGGTGGTCCTCTCCATGATGATGAATTTCGCTACGAAAGTCCTCTCCGCAGTAGTGATGCACATTGCCCGTAAAATGCTCCAGTGGATGATGTAGTGCCGAGAAATCCCTCTTATCTTGATGCACTTGCAATTGTGAAACCAGTCATGTCTGATGCTTCATCGCTAGTAGGTGAAATACTTTCTCAATCAGAAGATATCCCAGGGTGTAGGTCATTCTCCGAACCACCCCTAAGTCATGCATCTTCTAGTTTGATCAATGATTTCTATACCAATCTTGTTGAATCTGATGAAGCAATAAGAAAACACTAACTCTGGTCAAATCATGTAGAAGAATCTTCATTTAATGATAAAGAGGAAATGATGAACATGAGAAAACAACTGGAAAAAGGTGAAGTCCCAGTCATGTTTTGACCTCTGGATGACTCTCAGTATGGCATTCCAAAGATGTTGATGGAATATGGAATTCATGATATTTGTCTCAACATATGGAAAAATCTTTGTTAGTTGAAGAAGAAAGTATTATCTTATGATGAATATGAAAATCATCTTAAGATAATAGAAGGGTTACAACTTCAGATTGATTTGGCATCTCTATCATTCTCTCAATATCTTAAGGTTGAAAAGAAACAGAGAGCCCTTCAACGTTCATGCCTTGGCACACTAAGAAGATTACGTCAGTTAATTGACAATGCCTCATCTGGTATTCATGTCAGAGGATGGGGTGTTCATAGAGCACTGCATTTCATGGTGCTCTCTAGTCAGCAAAGCCTGCCGAAAATGGTCTCATGCAATGTTATTGCCCATGGCCAGCCACAGTCAATGGGCTTTGTTTTTAATCAAAATCTTTCCCAAGAATAGGCCTCAACTAGTTCCTCTCAAAATTAAGAATACAGAGAACAAGTTGTTGAATTACTCCTGTATCACGCTGTTGACGCTCCTTTCGTCACAGAATCTAAAGATCGGAAAAGGGAATATCTCAACTGAAAGTGATTCATCCTTTGAAGAAAACATCAAAAATCGACAAAAGCCTGAACAAAGTATCAACAGCAAATCCACCGCGCAAGTGATACCACTGCCGCGCAAGTGTACTTGCGCGGCTACCTTGGTCGCGCAGGTGACTTGCGCGACCTAATTGGTAACCGCTCGGTAACCGCCCTGGGTCTTCTTTTGCCTATAAATAGACCCTGTGGGCCCCCCATTCGAGAGGATCTTTTTCCAGAAACTCGGATTGAAGCTCCCGATGCCCAAGTCTCTTCTCAAAGCTTCCGGAACACTTCTAAGGTAATTTCTTACCTAGAACGGAAGATCTAAAGAGAAGAAGGAAGGCCTAAGTGTTGAATCTTATCAAACACTTGTGCGCCGACTTAATTCCATCAATATAACTTGCGCGTCCCTTCTCTGGAAGAACCTCAAGAGGATTATAAAGGGTTTAATAAAGAGTCGCTCAAGTATTTCAACTCTGGTTGAAAATCGCGCAAGTATCCCTCATGTCGCGCAAGTAGACTTGCGCGACCAATACTTGCGCGCCGCCGCAGGACTTGCGCGACTTTTAATACTTGCGCGCCCCTATCTTTTTGGGTGCCCATCTTGCCCATTTTACCCCTCTTAAGCCACTTCACCTTTCCTATTAAAGATTCAGTCTTCAAGATACTCTTCAAATCCATTTATGGCATGATTTCTTGATTTGACATCCTTGTCTGAAAGGAATTCTGTGAAATATCTCTCAAAGTCTAGTGATTTAAATATCTTTAAGTCACCAAAGATTGAGAGTTCATTTATTCAACCTCATCCTTTAAAATGAGAGAATCCTTAACCTGGGTCTCCTTTTCAGGAATAATCCCCAGTTATAAAACCTTTGATCTGGGCATCCTCCTCAGGAGTAAGCCCCAAACCTTAATCCCTAACCTGGGTCTCCTTTTCAGGAATAATCCCCAGTTATAAAACCTTTGATCTGGGCATCTTCCTCAGGAGTAATCCCCAATCAAGTCCTCTAATCTTGGGCATCTTTCTTAAGAATAAGCCCCAACCTCAAACTTGGGCATCCTCTTCAGGAGTAAGCCCCAAACCTTAATCCCTAACCTGGGTCTCCTTTTTAGGAATAAGACTCAGTCATAACCTGGGTCTCCTTTTCAGGAGTAAGCCCCAAGTTCCTTAACCTGGGTCTCCTTTTCAGGAATAAGACTCAGTCATAACCTTGGGCTTCCTTTTCAGGAGTAAGCCCCAAGTTCCGTAACCTGGGTTTCCTTTTTAGGAATAAGACTCAGTCATAACCTTGGATTTCCTTTTCAGGAATAAGCCCCAAGTCCCCTTAAACTTCTCTTAACCAGTCATAAATTACCTTTGATTTGGGTTTCCTTTTCAGGAATAAAACCCAATCATAAGTCCCCTCCTAACTTGGGCATCCTCCTTAGGAGTAAGCCCCAAGATTAGAGTATTAAAATCTCCATGAAGCACATATAACTTTGTGGACCCTATTCATGGATTTTCTCCCTAAAAGTAAATCCTAAACCTTCGTCTATCTGGGCAGTCATCTATACATAAGCCCCAAAACAAATTCTTATGATTGCATCTTTTATGGCACAATTGTATAAATTTTACCAATACCTCTTGTTTCTCACACCGAGCATGACTCACGTGAGCTTAGAGTGTAAAAGTAATTATGACATTCATCTTTGAGCCATCAATCATAAACATCATATCTCATTCCTCGAACTACGTGGGTTCTGATTCCTTTTCCAAAACAAAGGATACGTAGGTAGCCCATTTATGGGTTCGATCCCAACTTTGAAATAATCTATGTCCTTCTAAATGACGATAAACTTCAAGTGCCCCACTGAGTGGCTTTAAAACCAGCCTGGTCATCAAAATGACCAAGAGACTTTTATATAAATATTTTGAAGGATACCATTGATCAAGAATCTCTAAAAAAATATAGATGATTCTATATTGATGAATAACCTCGAATACATATAAAAGATTCTCTAAATTTCTTTCATATTTAATCATTGATTGATTAAAACTAAAGGAAAGATCATTTTATACTTGGTAATGTAATAAGGATTCACGAACTTAACTTAAATCTATAAAGAGAGTCCCGGAGTAGACAATAATTCCCCTCAAAAAGGTGTGATGAGTCCGACCTCCCATCCTCTCGACCAATGCAAATTCCTAAGCCTCATTAGCCCATAAGCTAATGAGCGCCTGCCTTTGGAAAGTAGGTCCAAACGGATGTGGAATCATTGGATGTTTCCGGTTCTACGAACAAACCCGTTAGAAACCGATCGGAACGTTTGAATCTCCCGTCTAGGAGGTCATCCCCGGATTCCGCGCGAAACAAAAATGGTGAACCCGACGTGAATCCTTAACCAAGTTAAAGTGATGTTCTTCTTATCTGTTAGGCCCCTTGGGCCAACAAGGCAATCATTGACATATGCTCATCCAAAAGATGCAGTAGCCGGATTCATCTTGATTATGTCTGTTACATGGAACAGGCACTCTTTTTTCAAGATCTTCTACAAAAATGGATTTCCTTAAATTCACCCCTATGAATACTGCTGCTGTGAACACCTCTACTGTGAGGTCTGCTGCTGTGAAAACCAATGCTGCTACTCCTGCTGGAACGTCATCCGCTCTGAGGATGACATCACCAACTCAGCGTCTTCAACGTTGTGTTTCTAATGCACTGGTTAAGGAGTACCGTCGCAACGGTACTATCCCAACTCTGGAGGCCGCTCGTCAAGCCCTCCAAGTTAACAATTCTACCTGGTCGTCCGAACAACGGCGACCAGCAATCAAGAAGCAGGCGGTGCTGACTACCGTCTCCAACCGTTTCGGGTCGTTATCCCCGGAACACAATTTCCATTCATTCCCTTACTCCGAGGAAGTGAATGAGCAGGTCCCTCGGGGCCTTAATTCAAAAAGACAGGAGTCCTTCTCAAGGGCTCCCATCAACAATCGCCACCAGACTCGTACGGTAGTGCACCCTCAACATGATGAGGGTACCGACTCCAGGCATTCAGCTCAGGTTCCTCGAACCCGAGCAGGCAAGATGAACCGCCAGAGACGGAATCCGGTTAACAATAGGCAGGTTGTCATCCCTGCCATATCCGGAGAAGTACACCAACCTAACTTGGTGGCAAACAACGAGCAGGCACACACACCTGCCCATTTTAATTCAGCTGTCCAGCAGACTCGTCTGACAGCATCAAGCCGATCCCGCCAGGCAATTCCGGCGGAGTACCATAGGCAGGAACATACACCTGCTTATACATCATCAGTTAGTCAACAGGCTCGTCTGACTACATATGATGGATCTCGTCAACCGTGTTTGGCGAAGTGTAATCAGCAGGCATATACACCTTCTAATACCAATCAGGCCTACCAACAGTCTCGCTTGGTAGCGCACGGAGAAGTCAGTCGGAAAGTCCCGACGACAAACAGGGGGCAGACTAAACTCTCTGCCTCCACACTTGAGTACTTTCAGGATTCACTGACAGGAAAAGGAGGATAGGAGCAGGCACATACACCTACTCCAAGCCCGGAATGGACGTATATCCCTGTTCCGGCGGCTGAAGTCACCAAACATATTTTGTCAATGGTGAAAGAGCAGAAGCAAATTCCTGCTCATATTCTGGATACTTGCCAGGATATCATAACATCTTCAGCATCATCTCAGGGATAGACACATAAATCTATCCCTAGCAGTGGAGTGACACATCAACAATTCACTCCGGAACAGACACACACATCTGTTCCATTCCAAGAGGGTTATGGGGCATACTCCCCCATATCATACGGACAACCAAGTCAGGCACATACACCTGATTTGAGCGATGATCGTCAGCCTAACCTGACCATCTTTCCTGATCAGGCACATACACCTGCTCAGAGCAATCACTTTCGTCATCAAGTGGTTTCTAAAGAGAGTAAGAAGGCATCTAAGAAAAAGATCCGCCCAGCACAGTCAGGAGATCATAGGCCAATCTGCAACAAGGCCTTGCTCGATGCTGGAGTTCTTGAAGCCCTCAGACATTTATCTGTCGGAATTCAAGATTCTACTCCCTCAGTTCCCAATAACAGGAACATTAATTCTGAAGGTCTTCAACAGACACTTCCTCATGAAGACTTGCTTCATGAAAATTCGGTCAATCTTGAAGTTTCTTCTTCAGATGAGAGCCACAGGAACCCTCTGTGTGGTCAGAAGACTAAGGAGCAAGAGATCTCATCTTTTTCTGTAACCCATCATGATGGTCCTCCTCATGGTGATGAACTTCGCTGCGAAAGTCCTCTCCGCAGTAGTGATTCACATTGCCTGTAGAATTCTTCAAAAGGAAATGTAGTGACGAGAAAGCCCTCCTATCTCGAGGCACTTGCAAACGTAAAACCAGTCATGTCTGATGCTTTACTATCGGCAGGTGAAACTCTTTCTCCATCAGAAGATAGCCTGGGGTTCAGGTTATTCTCCGAACCTTCCCTGGGTCATTCATCTTCCAGCATGAATAGTGATTCCTCTACCAATCTTGTTGAATCCGATGAAGCAACAAGGAAACACCAACTCTGGTCCAAACAGGTAGAAGAATCTTCATTTAATGATAAAGAGGAAATGCTGAACATGAGGAAAAAACTGGCAAAAGGTGAAGTACCAGTCATGTTTTGGCCTTTGGCTGATTCCCAGTACGACATTCCAAAGATGTTGACGGATGATGGAATCCATGATATTCGTCTCAACATATGGAAAACTCTTTTTCAATTAAAGAAGAAGGTATTATCTTACGATGAATATGAAAATCATCTCAAGATAATAGAAGGGTTACAACGCCAGATTGATTTGGCATCTCTATCAGTCTCTCGGTATCCGAAGGCTGAAAAGCAACAGAGAACCCTTCAACGTTCATGCCTTGGCGCACTAAGAAGATTGCGTCAGTTAATTTCCAATGCTCCATCTAATGTTCATATCAGAGGATGGGGTGTTCACGGAGCACTACATTTCACAGTGCTTTCCGGTCAGCAAAGCCCGCCGAAAATGGTCTCATGCAATGTTATTGCCCATGGCCGGCCACAGTCAATGGGCTTTGTTCATAATCAAAAGATTGCTCGAGAACAAGCTTCAACTAGTTCCTCTCAAAATCAAGTATATAGAGAACAGGTTGTTGAATTGCTCCTACATCAAGCAGGCGAGAATATTGCACAAGCCTCTCGTCTGGAGCAAACACGTCATCAAATGACAGAAGTTTCGGAAATCATCCAACGGTCTGTTGAACCAGGTGATAAAAGTGGATACAGTTTAATGCATCCAGCTAATTTCCGAACTAAGATTCGCAAGATCAAGAGAGATTTCAAAAAGATCTCAGACATAGCATGTCAAGAGACACCCCAGCTTGCCAAACTGGGGACTTCTCTAACCCAACCCTCAGAGTCAACGAATGGGATTCGAGGAGTTGAGCGAAAGCAACAGGAACACCCCCAGTCCACCGGACTGGGGACTTTTTCAAATCTTCAATCCCTCCCTCAGAGAAAGTTAGTATTCTCTCGATTAGGGAATAAGCCTCAAGAGGAATGAAGAGACAAGATGTCAGGAGATTCTCTCCAAGTGACGGTTCTTCAAGAAATTCCTGAGGGATCAAGTCAACGGAATTCCATGTCTCATCATGGACATAGAAGGAGACAATATCACAGAAATGCTGATAGAAAGTATTCCATGCAATATGCATCCATTAATGTCATCAATGTCGTTGCTGCTGATTCACCAGATGAGGCTCAATCAGAGGGATCAGACGAAGAGGTTCCTGCTCAAGAAGTCGCGCACACAGACCTAAATGAAGAAGGTGTGCGCACACGTAATCAAAGGCTTACCCAAAATCTGGGTATTCCTTCAAGTAACCCACTTCCCCCTCTCCGAAAAGGATCCAATAAGGGGAAAGGTAAGAATCAGGTTACTTCTCACCCTTCCTCTGAAGGAGGTCAATCTCTCTCATTAGAGAAAAGGTTTGCACAACAGGAGGATGAAATGAAAGAATTATGAAGGTTGAATGCAGAACTACTTCAGAGTAGTCTTCTTCTTAAGAATGCTGAAGTCCGACAGCCGAAGGAATTTGTTGTAACTACTGAGATGGATCAAGAATATCCTCCTTTGTCAGTACACCCACAGAGGTCTAATCCTATGGGTCAAACGCAACAACGGTTGGCAGCACTACCATCAGTTGCAGCACCAACCACCACGTCTGTCCAAGCTCCATTCATTGCACCTACCCAAAACCAAGTTCAACCTGACGTTTCTCAAAAGTTAATAACTACTATTGAGTCATTAACAGCTCGGTTAGAAACTATGGAAGGGAAACGGGCGCAAGTTCAACCTGAAAAGAAAGTTTACCCTGAATGGGTAGATTCAATTTCTCCTCCATCCAGTTTTGGAAACCCTATTTTGCCTACTTTCAATGGATCAGGCGACCCTGAACAACATTTGACGCATTACGTATCTTGTTGTGATCCTATGATGGGAACTCCAGAGCAGCAAGAAGCAGTGAAACTCAGATGCTTCGTGCGAACCTTGCAAGGACCAGCTTTTGTCTGGTATACAAGCTTGAAATCCCGGTCAGTCATCGGATGGGAGGATCTTCGTCAAAAATTCCTTCTTCAGTTTAGCTCAACTTTGCCAAAAACGGAAGTTTTCGATCTTACAAACTGCAAGCAAAGGGAGAATGAAAGAGTCTCTGATTTCATTGCTCGTTGGAAGGGATTAACGTATTCCTTGAGTTTATCACTCCCTCAGGAGGAATTGTTGCCAATCTGTGTGGCAAATTTGCGTGACGAATTACGCACACCATTGATCCCTGTGAAATACACAGGAGGGTTTCGAGACCTTACTTCAATCGCTCAACAGATTGAAGATTCCCTTATACAGGCTAAGGTTAAATCTCGTGTAATTCCATCAGCTCCAGGAAGAAGAATGGGTAAAGCAGAAACTGCTACAGTTATGCTTAAACAGGCACCTGTACCTATTTCTACTTCAAAACCTTCATCTTCTCGAAGGGCTCCACCTCCTGAACGCCAAAAACAAAGACTATTTCGTCCAAATGATCAAAAAGATCAACGACGAAAACAATTTGAGGATATGAAGAGTAAAACATACTCTTTCCGAAGTGAGCAGGTTCCTGGTTACTTCATTTCAGCTCTGGAAAATAATTTGGTTCAATTACCAGTGCCCAAGAGGCCAAACAAGGAAGGAGATGAAGACCGTCCCAATTATTGTCTCTTTCATCAAATGTTGGGGCATCCCATCCAGGAGTGTTTTGTCTTTAAAGACCTCCTACAAAAGATGGTCGACTTGGGACAAGTCAAATTGAAGGGTTCTTTAGCTCATGTAGCGTGTATTACCGCTACAGATCCAGAAGAAGGAGGCGAGTGGCAGGAAGTCAAAAGAAAAACTGCGAAAAAATATGATGATTGGATGGTCAGAAAGACAATCAATCGGACCCATTCCATTTTGCGAACAGAATTGAAGAAGCCAATTGTGTCTCCTACAAAAGCTGCAGTAAAGCCTCCATCAAAGGACAAATCCTCAAAAGGGCAGCACAATTCAAAGAAGAAAGAGGAATCAGGAGAAGATGAGTATGCATCAAAGCCTAAATTGTCTTTGACTCTGGCAAATTTCATGCCATCTACTTCAAAGCAACGGGCACCGTCCCACCAAACGGCACAGCCTAAACAGGCTAACCAGGCAGAGTCTTTATCAGACGAAGAGTTAATCTTTGGTTCTGTTAATATGATTCAATTAACAGATTCATATTCCAGTCTTGATAAGCCTGAATTCCCTGTATCAAATAAGGGAACCTGAGGAAGTTCTAGAGGTTTAGGATATAGGGGAAGATGTGGATCTTTCCGAAGCCACTACTCTAATTCTACCCCTGCTAGCACTGTATATGCAGCAGAAACTCGTGGTAGAGCCCTTCAGCGAGCTCAAAAAGAACAAGCAAGTTCTTCTGCAAATGGCCAACTCAGCTTCGGCACAGTTATTTTGGAAGACCGATTAAAGGTTCCATCTTCTTTATCTCAACAAGTAAATGGATCTAATCAGTCTAATTTTCCAAAACCAAAGATGTTGCCAACTTCAATACAAGATGCATCAGCTTCCAAAGCATCTTCTTCCAAGGTACCTGCTAAACCGCATATTCCTATTGGGAAACGCAGGCCTCTAGATCAAAAGTATGATATATTGAAACACTTGGCCCAAGTACCAGCCAAATTATCAATTTTGGATGCTTTGAATCTTTCAAGAGATCTTCGGGAAGCACTCATCGAAGCTTTGTCAAGTCCTCAGGAGTTTGAAGCTGAAATTGTTGCGGCTGAAATTTATCACATAGAGAATAATCCTGTAGAATGTCATGCAGTGATATCTTTTACTGATAAAGATGAAGATGATGTTGTGCATGGGCACATAAAACCATTGTACTTATCTGGAAAAGTCAATGGTATAGATGTTCTAAGAGCTTTTATTGACAATGGTTCAGGAGTCAACCTCATGCCCATTCGCACACTTCGTCGATTGGGCCTCACGGAATCTGATTTATCTCCTTCTACCATGATGTTGCAAGGATATGATAAAAATGAACAAGAACCACTGGGAGAAGTTACACTCAGAACTCAGTTTGGAGATCTTGTTTCTAATTCGGATTTCATGATTGTTGATCAAGACTCAGCTTTCAATATCTTGCTTGGAAGACCCTGGCTACATCAGCATGCAGCTATTCCGTCATCACACCATCAATGTCTCAAATACTGTTTCGATGGTCAAGTTGGAACATTGTATGGTGATAAGGCCCCGTTCAAGACATGTGAGTCTCAATACATTGAGGCGGAATTTTATCACATGAAGGGAAGAGAAAAATCTACAATGAAGGAAATTACAAAAGTTAATGCTCCATATGGTTTGGAAAAAATTACAATAAATCCATTTTCACATGTGAGTACAGATTATGTGTTACCTATCAGTCAAATTGACAAAATAGGCCCAAATCAAAATACTCTTATGGAAAGATCCATAATGTCAATTACGGCAATCGATCCAGACAACATGGGAGAAATTGGTAACTTACCAAGCAGTGATGAAAGCATAAGTGGTGACGTTTTCATTTCGTCTGCTGAAATCCAACAAGTCTATACTTCGCTAATCAGGCAAGAAGAAGTTATAGCAACACCAGAGGTGAATATTGATGTCGATTCTCAATCCATCATCTCCTCTTTATTTCCCAAAGAAGACCCTTTATCATCAATAGGATCGGAAATGGAAGCTTCTTCTTCAAAATGTGAAAATTTTGACATCTCTTATGATCATGAGAATTTCATTTTTTCATCTACTTTGCAAGTAGAAACGGAAGAAATAACACATGATGAAGAGGAAGAGGAAGATCTTAGAGATTCTCCTCCAGCATTTGAAGAGGGTATCTCTACCACTGTGGATGAACTCATAGAAGTAAATCTGGGTACAGAGAAAGATCCACGCCCCACTTTAATTAGTGCGGCCATGACCCTTGAAGAACAAGAGATGTATATTTCTTTTCTAAAGCAAAATAAAGAAATTTTTGCTTGGAATTATACAGAGATGTCTGGCCTTGATCCATATGTTTCCACCCATCATTTGGGTTTGCCAAAAGAACATCGAGGATTCAAGCAAGCCGCGAGAAGAACACACCCAACCTATGCTGCCAAAATCGAGGCTGAAGTGGATAAGCTTATCAAAGCTAACTTCGTCAGAGAAGTTCAATATCCCAAGTGGTTGGCTAATATTGTCCCTGTAAAGAAGAAGAACGGATAAATTAGGGTTTGCATCGATTTTAGAGATCTTAATCGGTATTGTCCCAAAGATGATTTTCCAGTTCCGATTACAGAACTCTTAATTGATGCGACGGCTGGCTATGAAGTACTTTCTTTCATGGATGGATATTCTGGATATAATCAGATCCGAATGGCCCCAGAAGATGAAGAATATACAGCCTTCAGAGCTCCTCAAGGTGTGTTTTGTTACCGGGTGATGCCCTTTGGTTTAAAGAATACAGGTGCAACATATCAACGCGCCATGCATCGTATCTTCAAACCTTTTCTAGGGAAATTTGTTGAATGCTATGTAGATGATCTGGTGGTTAAATCCAAATGACGTTTTGATCACTTGACTGATTTGGAAGTCATATTCCACAAGCTTCGACAACATAATTTGAAGATGAACCCCTTAAAATGTGCTTTTGGGGTAACCTCAGGAAAATTCCTCGGCTTTGTTGTACGCCATCGTGGTATTGAAGTCGATCCTGGGAAGACCAAATCAATCCTTGGTATGTCACCTCCTCAGAATTTGAAAGAATTAAGAGGACTTCAAGGACACTTAGCCTATATTCGGCGTTTCATCGCCAATTTGGCAGGCAAAAGTTTACCCTTTACCAAATTATTGAAGAAAGGAGTCACTTACCAGTGGACTAAAGAATGTCAAGAAGCATTTGATGTTCTCAAGAAATACCTCTTGAGTCCACCAGTACTCATGCCACCTGTTGAGGGTAGGCCTCTTATCCTCTATGTGACAGCTTTAGAGCGATCATTGGGTGCCTTTCTCGCTCAAAAGAATGATGCTGGGAATGAAAATAGTCTCTACTATCTCAGTAGAACTATGCTTGAAGCAGAAACCCGGTATTCGAGTATTGAAAAGTGCTGCCTAGCATTAATCTTTGCAGTTCAGAAACTGAGACACTACCTGCAACATCACGAGGTCCAATTGGTATCTCGTAATAATCCACTCAAATCCATCCTTAGTCGTCCAATGCTTACAGGACGTCTGGCAAGGTGGGCGGTTATTCTACAGCAGTTCGACATCCAGTATGTGTCTCAAAAGGCAATTAAGGGCCAAGCTCTGGCTGATTTCTTAGCTGAACATCCTTCAGTGGAAGACACGTATTCAGATATCGAACTCCCTGATGAGGAAGTTTTTTCTATTCAAGAGAGTCCTCAAACATGGGAAATGTATTTTGATGGTGCTTCTAGAAGTCCAACAGGGAAGAAAATGGAAAATCCTAAATTCAACAAAGTTGGTTTAGGAATTGTGCTCATTTCTCCAGATAAGGCAGTGTTACCTTATTCCTTTTTTGTTGTGGGAAGGTGGTACCAATAATGAAGCTGAATACCAAGCTCTCATTGCAGGCTTGGAGTTAGCACTTCAAGCACAAGTGAATCACTTAAAGGTGAAAGGTGATTCAGACCTGGTAATCAAACAAATCAATGGGGATTATTCCATCAGAAAAGAAGAATTAATCCCTTTGTATGATTACGTCAGAGAGTTAATGTCAGAATTCCCTTCAGAACCAACATTTTCTTATGTCCCAAGATCACAAAATGCTCAAGCTGATGCACTGGCTAATATAGCCACAGCTTTAGCAGATCCAAATCGGGACGAGACAACCATCGGTATTGCCCACCGTCGTGCAATTTCACCTTATGTTCAAGTCAGAACAGAGGAAATTAATGAAATTAGTCCCATTCCTGAACCGTATGGTCATACTACAGGATGGATGTCACCTATCAAGGAATACCTTCAAAATGGAACACTTCCACCTGATAGAGCCGAGAAAGAACAAATTCGGCGACGTGTGGTCAATTTTACTCTTTATGATGGTCCAAACCACCTCGAGAAAATTCTCTACAAATGTGGTTTTGATGGAGTTCTCTTCAGATGTATTGATGGTGAAGAGACAATGGCTGTCATAAAAGAAGTGCATGCAGGAGTCTGTGGTGCCCACCAGTCTGGACATAGATTGTCTGATCAAATTCGAAGGCTTGGATACTTCTGGCCTTCAATGATACAAGATTGTGTTAATTTCACAAAGAAGTGTCATTCATGCCAAGTATATGCCAACTTCATTCATCAACCTCCAGAGTTGCTTCATACAGCTAAATACTCATGGCCATCTTCCACATGGGGAATGGATGTGGTGGGACCTTACCCATCAGCTACGGCCAAGCAGTTTAAGTACATTCTTACTGCTACTGATTTCTTTTCCAAATGGGCAGAGGCAGTACCTCTCAAAGAAGTCAGTTCTAAATGCATAGTTAGCTTCATCAAGTCTAACATCATTTCTAGATTTGGTGTCCCTCATACCATATTGACAGACAACGGCACCAACTTCTGTTCTTCTGAGGTAAAGAAATTGTATCAAGAATACAACATTAAGTCCAACCATTCATCTCGATATCATGCAGCGGCTAATGGCCAGATAGAGGCCTTCAACAAGACTCTTTCAAACATACTGCAAAAGATGGTGGATAAAGATAAGAGGTCATGGCCTGATAAACTCTTTCATGCTTTATGGGCTTATCGGACCACCACTCGCAATGCAACGCGGTCTACTCCATATTCATTGGTATATGGAACAGAAGCAGTCTTACCAATTGAAGTTCAATTTCCCTCACTCAGAATAGCCATTTGTGATCAATTATCAACATATGAGCAATCCCAAAAGCGGTTGAATGAATTGGAACAGTTAGATGAGAAAAGATTGTGCACTTTGCACCACTTGGAAATCTATCAGAATCGGATAGCACGAGCTTTTAACAAAAAAGTTCGTCTTCGTTCATTCATTCAGGGAGAATTGGTATTAATTCTCAGAGCACCAATGATACCAGGAAAGAAGCCTCCCAAGCTTGAACCAAAATGGGAAGGACCTTATTCAATACATAAGGTCTACTCCAATGGAGCGTATTATCTGATCTCAATGGATGGAGAACACATCACGACTCCAACTAATGCCAGATTTCTGAAGAAGTATTTTGTATAAACACAAAATATTGTTCCCAGAACCAAGACTCTTACATTTGGTTCATACAGCAATGGTCCAGTATGACCTTAAACTGCAACTTCGTCCAACATGACGTTAAACTATGTCACCTTCAATGTCCTACATGACATTAAACTGTATAATGTCCTATCTACATGACATTAAACTGTACAGAAGTTCCTTATTTTGTCCGAGATGACATTAAACTATATTGTGTCCTAGCAACATGACATTAAACTGTGTGGCACTTTCATCGTCCAGCATGACGTTAAACTATAAAAAGTCCCCAAAACTGATATCCTCATATTGGTTCCCCTTAGTCCTATCTACATGACTTTAAACTGTACAGCACCAGTTCGTCCTTGCTATATGATGTTAAACTATACAGCGATGGTCCAGTATGACTTTAAACTGCAACTTCGTCCCACACGACATTAAACTGTGAAAAAGTTCCCTAAACCATCCAGTATGACCTTAAACTGCATCATCCCTGGTCCATGTATATGACCATAAACTATTTGCAAATCCCTTATGTCCAGCAAGACGTTAAACTGTGACGTCCTAAATTACATGACGCTAAACTGTATAAAAGTCCCTCACGTCCGGAAAGACGTTAAACTATATAATCATCAAAGGTCCAACATGACATTAAACTGCACCATCCATGGTCCATGCATATGACCTTAAACTATTCGCACTTTCGTCCGACATGACGTTAAAATGGTACACTCCCTTGTCCTTACTGCATGACATTAAACTGCACAGTCCCCCTTTTCGTCCAATATGACGTTAAACTATATTGTCCCCATCGTCCTAACTATATGACGCTAAACTGTACAGAAAGTCATTGATATGTCCTACATGACATTAAACTGTATTTTGTCCCTGCTACATGACACTAAACTGTGCATCGTTAAGGTTGTTATTGCCTCTTGTTTCTCACACCGAGTATGACTCACGTGAGCTTAGAGCGAACATCAACCATAACACTCCCTTTGGGCCACTAACCATGTGTAAGTCCCAACAATATTTTTTATTAGATCATTGTCCACAAGAACAACTTGATCATTGATTCATTCTTTAATTGAACTACACGGACTTTGATCCTTGCCCTCCAGGCTGGGTATGTAGGCAACCTCCCAAGGTTCAAGCCCAAAAACAATCTCTTCACATCGGTTCACCACCATCTCATATGATGATGATTTGTGAAACCACCCCTGGAATCAATATCTTTACATTGATTCACTTTCGTCCTTGTTATATGACGTTAAACTATACAACACTTTTGTCCGGTACGACAATAAACTACAATATTCTTTGATTTCCTCATTTGAGAAGGAACCATTATTAACATTGATTCTTTTTCAATCATGGTTTTCATTTTCAAAAGACTACGTACATACATGGTAATACCTAAACTTTTTATCTTAGGTTAAAACCATCATTGCACTAAAGTCCCCTTACACCCTTCACATGTACGAACCAAATTTGTACAAAGGGTAGTTCTAGAACTACGTGGACTTGATTCCCATCCTTATGGGATATGTAGGAACATTCGAGTGTCCCTCGAATCCAGTCCCAAGTCTTTTGGGCCTAACCCCAAATTTCACTTTCAGTCCCTTGGCTGAAAAGTCTTCATGAAAACACACACTGTGTATTCATTATTATGGTCCGAATTATATGACCTTAAACTAAGATCACTCATACTTTCGTCCTGCACGACGTTAAACTACATTTCAAGAACTACGTATGGCTTGATTCTCATTCTTATGAGATACGTAGTGAAGTCCAAAATTTCAATTTAGGACCCAGCCACAACATGATTATGGTTTTCATTGACCTATGTATCTCTATATACATTGGACAATACCCATCTTTATGTATTATAATCCTAACCTTAAATATTTTCAGATCTTCATAACCCTTTTCATGACTTCTAGTCACAAAAATGTCAAACTTCTGAGAATTCTTTTGCCTGACTATGCAGCACGTGCCCATAGGTGGCCTTGCATAAACAGTCCACATAACAGACTTGTCAGCCAAAAGATGCTATTTTATTTGACTATGCAGCCAATGCCCATAGGTGGCCCTGCATATTTCAACCCCCTAACGGGTTTTGTTAAATAATAGTAACTTCATTCTTGGAAACTACTTCTTCTAATGCCTTTTAGCTCTTTTTTCATATCATTCCTCAGATTCAAATATTCTTAAGCCATAGTTTACATTTTTTCCCTCATACTTGAGTATGGTAAATATGTTTTCAGATAAATTGTCAAGGAATTGAATCCATTTTAATCTATTTTCGGTCAAAGCTATTTCGACCTTAAACATTAGCCACTTTATGTCCGGCGTGCATGACTTTAAACTGCCCACACAAAAGATAAAGGAACTCTGAATAAAAGTCAAGTTCCATCTCACTAAATATACATTTTTTGTATGATTTAGGTAATATTGAGCAGTTAAAAGGTTCAAAGTTTGTAGGGTTATTTGTAATAATCCTAGTTAAAATCAAACTATGATTACTAAGCCCATTGGCTTAAGTAAATTTGAAGCAGGTAATGGAAGAATGCAGGTACAAATGATTGAAGACGAAAGTGTTTTTCATTGATACACAAGAGTTAGAAGGACATCCACAGACTGGAGTCTCTTCTCTTTTTTCGAGAATTACAAGAGGCTTTCAACATAACACTTCATTTGATTTACGGCATCCCGAGCTTCATTAGCAACCACCTGGAATTTATTCATTCAACTGGATACAATAAGAGATGCAGTGATACCTGCTCTTCTTGGAACAATTGTAAAAGGATGTTCTTGAGTGCGGTTTGAGAAAATTTTCTGCTGATCAAACAGTGACTCTGTTTCTGTCCAAGAGACTTGGAAGATGGATACATGGATTTGAGAATGGAGCATTGGAAGTAAAGAGCCATTTGGAGAGAGTAATCTTTTCAGATATTGCTCTAATACCATGTTTGTCTTCTCTCCACCAACCGGCAGTGGAAAACATTTCAGCCCATAGGTTTGCCATTTTCATATCTGCAAGGAAATGGCATGCAAGGAGAATTTGAAAGTTCACACCATTGTTGTTGCTCTTTATGCACAGCATAACCGAAATGAAGGAGTAGCAGCGCAGCTGCATTTCAGGTGTATAGTTGTTTGCATTCGGAATATTGACCCCTTGCAAGTGACCATGACCACATAGAGACAGGTAGATGCTCTGTGGGAAATTAAGATGATATTTCTTCAAGTACTTAGCCAAATCTGGAAGAGTGTTGTCGCAGATGTCATAGTAATCATGGCCAATGATGTTCATCATGTCATCAATCCGCTTGCCAGCCGGTTCATAAGCCGTTCCAATTCCCTTGGGAACCACTGAATCTGCACAAAAGATGAATAAACTAACTCTTAAATGGGTTTATTTTTCATAAATTTTGTAAAGAAATTTGAAAAAATGGCTAAGGCATTAAGGCGCGCAAATATACAAAATGGCGCGCAAGCATTCACATGCCGCGCTAGTTTTCGCCGCGCAAGTATAAACCGCGCAAGTATGAATACCTTTACAGGAGCGCGACATCAAGGAAAACAGAGCAACCTGCGCGGTCAAGGTGACCTGCGCGGCGAGAGCTCGAGTAGAGATGATGTCCGGAAATCCGGATACTTGTATGGAGGTGAGGCCATGTATTTATAGGCCAGGAAGCCTACCTGTGCACCGCACCCAGAGCGCTTAAGGCCTGCGCGACGCAGACTTGCGCGCCTCCCTCTGCGCACTGAAGACTTGCGCGCCTCCCTTTTCCTTTGGAGGGATTCGATTTCCTCAGAGTCAAATCCTCATTTCTCTCCGGATCCAACTCTGAGGGGGGACTTTTGTTGACGCTCCTTTCGTCACAGAATCTAAAGATTGGAAAAGGGAATATCTCAACTGAAAGTGATTCATCCTTTGAAGAAAACATCAAAAATCGACAAAAGCCTGAACAAAGGATCAACAGCAAATCCACCGCGCAAGTGATACCACTTCCGCGCAAGTGTACTTGCGCGGCTACCTTGGTCGCGCAGGTGACTTGCGCGACCTAATTGGTAACCGCTCGGTAACCGCCCTGGGTCTTCTTTTGCCTATAAATAGACCCTGTGGGCCCCCCATTCGAGAGGATCTTTTTCCAGAAACTCGGATTGAAGCTCCCGACGCCCAAGTCTCTTCTCAAAGCTTCCGGAACACTTCTAAGGTAATTTCTTACCTAGAACGGAAGATCTAAAGAGAAGAAGGAAGGCCTAAGTGTTGAATCTTATCAAACACTTGCGCGCCGACTTAATTCCATCAATATAACTTGCGCGTCCCTTCTCTGGAAGAACCTCAAGAGGATTATAAAGGGTTTAATAAAGAGTCGCTCAAGTATTTCAACTCTGGTTGAAAATCGCGCAAGTATCCCTCATGTCGCGCAAGTAGACTTGCGCGACCAATACTTGCGCGCCGCCGCAGGACTTGCGCGACTTTTAATACTTGTGCGCCCCTATCTTTTTGGGTGCCCATCTTGCCCATTTTACCCCTCTTAAGCCATTTCACCTTTCCTATTAAAGATTCAGTCTTCAAGATACTCTTCAAAGCCATTTATGGCATGATTTCTTGATTTGACATCCTTGTCTGAAAGGAATTCTGTGAAATATCTCTCAAAGTCTAGTGATTTAAATATCTTTAAGTCACCAAAGATTGAGAGTTCATTTATTCAACCTCATCCTTTAAAATGATAGAATCCTTAACCTGGGTCTCCTTTTCAGGAATAATCCCCAGTTATAAAACCTTTGATCTGGGCATCCTCCTCAGGAGTAAGCCCCAAACCTTAATCCCTAACCTGGGTCTCCTTTTCAGGAATAATCCCCAGTTATAAAACCTTTGATCTGGGCATCTTCCTCAGGAGTAAGCCCCAATCAAGTTCTCTAATCTTGGGCATCTTTCTTAAGAATAAGCCCCAACCTCAAACTTGGGCATCCTCTTCAGGAGTAAGCCCCAAACCTTAATCCCTAACCTGGGTCTCCTTTTTAGGAATAAGACTCAGTCATAACCTGGGTCTCCTTTTCAGGAGTAAGCCCCAAGTTCCTTAACCTGGGTCTCCTTTTCAGGAATAAGACTCAGTCATAACCTTGGGCTTCCTTTTCAGGAGTAAGCCCCAAGTTCCTTAACCTGGGTTTCCTTTTTAGGAATAAGACTCAGTCATAACCTTGGATTTCCTTTTCAGGAATAAGCCCCAAGTCCCCTTAAACTTTTCTTAACCAGTCATAAATTACCTTTGATTTGGGTTTCCTTTTCAGGAATAAAACCCAATCATAAGTCCCCTCCTAACTTGGGCATCCTCCTTAGGAGTAAGCCCCAAGATTAGAGTATTCAAATCTCCATGAAGCACATATAACTTTGTGGACCCTGTTCATGGATTTTCTCCCTAAAAGTAAATCCTAAACCTTCGTCTATCTAGGCAGTCATCTATACATAAGCCCCAAAACAAATTCTTATGATTTCATCTTTTATGGCACAATTGTCTAAATTTTACCAATACCTCTTGTTTCTCACACCGAGCATGACTCACGTGAGCTTAGAGTGTAAAAGTAATTATGACATTCATCTTTGAGCCATCAATCATAAACATCATATCTCATTCCTCGAACTACGTGGGTTCTGATTCCTTTTCCAAAACAAAGGATACGTAGGTAGCCCATTTATGGGTTCGATCCCAACTTTGAAATAATCTATGTCCTTCTGAATGACGATAAACTTCAAGTGCCCCACTGAGTGGCTTTAAAACCAGCCTGGTCATCAAAATGACCAAGAGACTTTTATATAAATATTTTGAAGGATACCATTGATCAAGAATCTCTAAACAAATATAGATGATTCTATATTGATGAAGAACCTCGAATACATATAAAAGATTCTCTAAATTTCTTGCATATTTAATCATTGATTGATTAAAACTAAAGGAAAGCTCATTTTATACTTGGTAATGTAATAAGGATTCACGATCTTAACTTAAATCTATAAATAGAGTCCCGGAGTAGACAATAATTCCCCTCAAAAAGGTGTGATGAGTCCGACCTCCCATCCTCTCGACCAATGCAAATTCCTAAGCCTCATTAGCCCATAAGCTAATGAGCGCCTGCCTTTGGAAAGTAGGTCCAAACGGATGTGGAATCATTGGATGTTTCCGGTTCTACGAACAAACCCGTTAGAAACCGATCGGAACGTTTGAATCTCCCGTCTAGGAGGTAATCCCCGGATTCCGTGCGAAACACACGCAAACGAGAATATTGAACAGGCCTCTCGTATGAAGCAAGCACATCATCAAGTGACAGAAGTGTCAGAAATTATCCAACGGTCTTTTGAACCAGGTGATAAAAGTGGATATAGATTAATGCATCCAGTTAATTTCCGGACTAAGGTTCGCAAGATCAGGAGATATTTTCAGAAAGTCTCAGACATAGCATGTTAAGAGCCACCCCAGCTCACCAGACCGGGGACTCTTTTAAATCAACCCTTGGAATCAACAAATAGGATTCAAGGAGTTGAGCAGGAACAGTAGGAATAGCCCCAGTCCACCGGACTGGGGACTTTTTCAAATCATCAATCCCCTCCTCAGAGAAATTTGGTCTTTTCTCGATTGGGGAAGAATCCTCAAAAGGAGCGAAGAGCCAAATTATCAGGAGATTCCCTCCAAATTACGGTTCGTCAAGAAGTTCCAGAGGGATCGAATCAACAAAAGGCAATGTCTCATCAAGGACATGGAAGAAGAAAATATCACATAAATGTTGATAGAAAGGATGTGATGTGTTATGCATCAATCAATGTCATCAATGTTGTTGTTGCTGATCCACCAGATGAGGTTCACTCAGGGGACTCAGACGAAGAGGTTCCTGCTCAAGAAGATATACGCACCGACACAAATGAAGAAGGAGTGCGTACAAGAAATCAAAGGGTTACTCAGAACCTAGGTAATCCTTCAAGTAACCCACTTCCCCCTCTCCGAAAAGGATCCAACAAAGGGAGGGGAAAGAATCATTCTGCATATCCTTCCTCTAGAGAAGGCCAATCGCTCTCACTAGAGCAAAGGTTTGCACAACCTGAGGAAGAAATAAAGGAATTAAGGAGGTTGAATGCAGAACTACTTCAGAGTAGTCTTCTTCTTAAGCGTGATGGAGTCAGTCAGCCAAAGGAATTTGTTGCAACTACTGAGATGGATCAAGAATATCCTCCTCTATCGGTACACACTCACAGGTCTAATCCTACGGGTTAAGTGCAACAACAGTTGGCAGTACTACCATCAGTTGCAGCACCAACCACCACATCTTTCCAAGATCCAGTCATTACACCTACCCAATTCCAAGTTCAACCTGATGTTTCTCAAGAGTTAATAACTACTATTGAGTCATTAACAGCTCGTTTAGAAACTATGGAAGGGAAACGTGCGCAGGTTCAACCGAAAAAGAAATCTTACCCTGAATGGGTAGATTCAATCTCTCCCCCGTAAAATTTTGGGAACCCTGTATTCCCTATTTTCAATGGATCAGGCAATCCTGAACAGCATTTGACCCATTACGTGTCTTGTTGCGATCCTATGATGGGAACTCCGGAGCAGTAAGAGCAGTGAAACTTAGATGCTTCGTGGGAACCTTGCAAGCACCAGCTTTTGTCTGGTATACAAGCTTGAAATCCCGGTCAATTACCATATGGGAAGATCTCCGTTAATGATTTATTCTTCAATTCAGCTCAACTTTTCCAAAGACAACAGTTTTTGATCTTACAAACTGTAAGCAAAGGGATAATGAAAGAGTCTCTAATTTCATTGCTCGCTGGAAGGGGTTAACATATTCCCTGATCCTAGCACTCCCTCAAGAGGAATTGTTGCCAATCTGTGTGGCAAATCTGCGTGACGAATTACGCACGCCGTTGATCCCTGTGAAATAAACAGGAGGTTTTCAAGACCTTACTTCAATCACTCAACAGATTGAAGATTCCCTTATACAGGCTAAGGCTAAATCTCGTGTAATTCCATCAGATCTAGGAAGGAGAATGGGTAAAGAAAAAACTACTATAGTTATGCTTAAACAAGCACCTGTACCTGTTTCTACTTCAAAACCTTCATCTTCTCGAAGGGCTCCACCTCCTGAGCTCCAAAAACAAAGGCCGTTTTGTCCATATGATCAAAGAGATCAAAGACGAAAACAATTTTAGGATCTGAAGAGAAAAACATACTCTTTCTGAAATGAACAAGTTCCTGGTTACTTCATTTCAGCTCTGGAAAATAATCTGGTTCAATTACCAATGCCCAAGAGGCCAAACAAGAAAGGATATGAAGACCGTCATAATTATTTCCCTTTTCATCAAATGTTGTGGCATCCCATCCAGGAGTGTTTTGTCTTCAAAGACCTCCTGCAAAATATGGTCGACACGGGACAAGTCAAACTGAAAGGTTCTTCATCTCAGGTAGCATGTGTTACTGCTATAGTTCTAGAGGAGGAAGGCGAATGGCAAGAAGTCAAAAGAAAAAATGCATAGAAGTATGATGATTGGATGGTTAGAAAGACAATCAACCGAACTCATGCTATTTTTCAAACATAATTAAAGAAACCGATTGTGTCTTCTGCCATGAATGTTGCGGAAAAACCCTCTTCATCAGAGGGAAAGTCCTCAAAGAAATGGCATGATTCAAAGAAAGAAAAAGAATCAGAAGAATATGAGTATGTGTCGAAGCCTAAGTTGTCTTTGACTCTGGCAGACTTTATGCCATCTACTTCAAAGCCACGGGCACCGCCCCACCAAACGGAATAGCCTAAACAGGAAAATCAGGAAGAGTCTTCATCAGATGACGAGTTAATCCTCAGATCTATTAATATGATTCAATTAACAGATCCATATGCCATTCGCAGTTTCGATTTTGATGAGCCTGAATTCCTTGTATCAAAAAGGGGAATCAGAGGATGTTCCAGAGGCTCAGGATACAGGGGAAGACGTGGATCTTTCAGAATCCACTACTCCAATTCTACCCCTGCTAGAACTGTGTACACAGCAAAAACTCGTGGTAGAGCCCTTCAGTGAGCTCAGCAAGAACAAGCAAGTTCTTCTACTAATAGCAAATTTAGTCATGGCACAGTTATTTTTGAAGACCAGTTGAAGGTTTCATCTTCTTCTTCTCATCATGTAAATGGATCTAATCGGTCTAATCTTCCAAAACCAGGAATATTGCCCAACTCCTATCCCAATACAAGATGCATCAACTTCCAAAGCATCTACTTCCAAGGCACCTACTAAAACATATATTCCTGTTGGGAAACTTAGACCTCTGGATCAAAAGTATGATGTATTGAAACACTTGGCCCAAGTACCATCCAAGTTATCAATTCTAGATGCTTTGAATCTTTCAAAAGATCTTCAGGAATAACTCATAGAGGCTTTGTCAAGTCCTCAGGAGTTTGAAACTGAAATTGTTGCAGCTGAAGTCTATCACATAGAGAATAATCCTATAGAATTCCATGCAGTAATATATTTTACTGATGAAGATTAATATGATGTTGTGCATGTTCATATTAGGCCTTTGTACTTATTTGGAAAGGTCAATGGCGTAGACGTCCGAAGAGCTTTCATTGACAATGGTTTAGGAGTCAACCTCATGTCTATTCGTACACTTCATCGATTGGGCCTCACAGAATCTGATTTATCTCCTTCTACTACGATGTTACAAGGATATGATAAAAATAAACAAGAACCGTTGGGTGAAGTTACACTCAGAACTCAGTTTGGAGATCTTGTATCCAATTTGGATTTCATGGTTGTTGATCAAGACTCAGCTTTCAACATCTTACTTGGAAGACCCTGGCTACATCAACATGTGGTTATCCCTTCATCATACCATCAATGTCTCAAATATTGTTTTGATGGTCAAGTTGGGACATTTTATGGTGATAAGGCCCCATTCAAGACATGTGAGTCTCAATACATTGAGGCGGAATTCTATCACATGAAGGGAAGGGAGAAATCCACAAAAAAGGAGATTACCAAAGTTAATGCTCCATATGGTTTGGAGAAGATTACAGTAAATCCATTTACACATGTGAGTACAGATTATGTTTTGTCTATCAGTCAAATTGACAAGATAGAACTAAATCAAAATACTCTTATGGAAAGATCCATAATGTCAGTTACGAAAATCGAGCCAGACAACATGGGAGAAATTGGTAACCCACCAAGCAGTAATGAAAGCACAAATGATGACGTCTTCATTTCATCTGCTGAAATCCAAAAAGTCTATACTTCTCCAATTAGTCTAGAAGAAGTTATAGAAAAATCAGAGGTAAAAAATGATGTCGATTCTTAATCCATCATCTCCTCTTTATTACCCAAAGAAGACCCTTCATCATCAATCGGGTCGGAAATGGAAGTTTATTCTTCAAGATGTGAAAATTTTTACATCTATTCTGATAATGAAAATTCTGATTTATCATCTACTATGAAAGTAGAAACAAAAGTAATAACACATGATGAAGAAGAAGAGGAAGATCTCAGAGATGCTCCTCCAGCATTTGAAGAGGGTATCTCTACCACTGTGGATGAACTCAGAGAAATAAATCTGGGTACAAAAGAAAATCCATGCCCCACTTTAATCAGTACGGCCAAGACTCTTGAAGAGAAAGATATGTATATTTATTTTCTAAATAAAAAAAGAGATATATTTTCTTGGAACTATACATAAATTCTCGGGCTTGATCCTGATGTTGCTACTCATCATTTGGGTTTACCATAAGAACATCGAGGATTTAACCAAGCCGCGAGAAGAACACACCCAACTTATGCTTCCAAAATTGAAGCTGAAGTGGATAATCTTATCAAAGATAACTTCCTCAGATAAGTTCAGTATCCCAAGTGGTTGGTTAATATTGTCCCTGTAAAGAATAAGAATGGACAAATTAGAGTTTGCATCGATTTCAATGATCTTAATCGGAATTGTCCTATGGATGACTTCCCAGTTCCGATTACAGAACTGTTAATTGATGCAATAGCTGGCTATGAAGCACTTTCCTTCATGGATGGATATTCCGGATATAATCAGATTTGAATGGTCCTAGAATATGAGGAATCCATAGCCTTCAGAGACCCTCAGGGTGTGTTTTGCTACCGGGCAATGCCCTTTGGCTTAAAGAATGCAGGTGCAACATATCAGTGTGCCATGCATCATATCTTTAAACCCTTCTTAGGGAAGTTTGTTGAATGCTATGTAGACGATTTTTTGGTTGAATACAAACAACGTTCTAATCACTTGGATGATTTGTAAGTCATATTCCGCAAGCTTCAACAACATAATTTGAAGATGAACCCCTTAAAATGTGCTTTTGGGGTAACCTCATGAAAATTTTCAGCTTTTTTGTAAGCCATCGTGGTATTGAAGTCAATCCTGAGAAGACCAAGTCAATCCTTGGTATATCAACTCCTCGAAATTTGAAAGAATTAAGAGGAATTCAAGGACACTTAACCTATATTCGGCGTTTCATCACCGATTTGGCAGGCAAAAGTTTACCCTTCACCAAATTGATGAAGAAGGGAGTCACTTACTAGTGGACTGAAGAATGTCAAGAAGCATTTGATATTCTCAAGAAATACCTCTTGAGTCCACCGGTACTCATGGCACCTATTGAAGGAAGACCACTTATCCTCTACGTGACAGCTCTAGAGTGATCATTGGGTGCCTTTCTTGCTCAAAAGAATGATGCTGGGAATGAAAACATCCTCTACTATCTCAGTCGAACTATGCTTGAAGCAGAAACCCGGTATTCAAGTATTGAGAAGTGCTTCCTGGCATTAATCTTTGTAGTTCAAAAGTTGAGACACTACCTGCAACATCACGAGGTCCAATTGGTATCTCGCAATAACCCGCTCAAATTCATCCTTAGTCATCCAATGCTTACAAGACGTCTGGAAAGGTGGGCAGTTATTTTGCAGCAATTCGATATTCAGTATGTGTCTCAAAAGGTGATAAAGGGCCAAGCTCTGGCTGATTTCCTGGCTGAACACCCTTCAGTAGAAGACACATCTTCAGATATTGGATTCCTGGATGAGGAAGTCTTCTCCATTCAAGAAAGTCCTCAAGCATGGGAAATGTATTTTGATGGTGCTTCCAGAAGTCCAGCAGGGAGGAAAATGGAAAATCCTAAATTCAACAATGTTGGCTTAGGAATTGTGCTCATTTCTCTAGAAAAGGCAGTGTTACCATATTCCTTCTTATTGTGGGAAGGTGGTACCAATAATGAAGCATAATACCAAGCTCTCATCACAGGCTTGGAATTAGCGCTTCAAGCAAAAGTGAATCACTTAAAAGTGAAAGGTGATTCAGACCTGGTAATCAAACAAGTCAATGGGGATTATGCCATCAGAAAAGAAGAACTAATCCCTTTGTATGATTACATCAGAGAGTTAATGGAGGAATTCCCTTCGGAATTGACATTTTCTTATGTCCCAAGATCACAAAATGCTCAAGCTGATGCACTGGCTAATATAGCCACAGCTCTGGCAGATCCAAATCGAGATGATACAACCATCAGTACTGCCCACCATCGTGAAATTTCACCTTATGTTCGAATCAGAACATAGTAAATTAATGAAATTAATCCCATTCCTAAATCGTATGGTCATACTACAGGATGGATGTCACCTATCAGCGAATACCTTCAAAATGGAACACTTCCACCTGATAGAGCTGAGAAAGAAAAAATCCAGCGACGTGTGGTCAATTTTACTCTTTATGATAACCCAGATCACCTAGAGAAAATTCTCTACAAACGTGGTTTTGATGGAGTTCTTTTCAGATGCATTGATGGTGAAGAGACAATGGCTGTCATGAAAGAAGTGCATGCAGGAGTCTATGGTGCCCACCAGTCTGGACATAGATTGTCTGATCAGATTCAAAGGCTTGGATACTTTTGGCCTTCAATGATATAAGATTGTGTTGATTTCACAAAGAAGTTTCATTCATGCCAAGTACATGCCAACTTCATTCATCAACCTCCAGAGTTGCTTCATACAGCTAAATACTCATGGCCATTTGCCACATGGGGAATGGATGTGGTGGGACCTTACCCTTTGGCTATGGCCAAGCAGTTTAAGTACATTCTTACTGCTACTGGCTTCATTTCCAAATAGGCAGAGGCAATACCTCTCAAGGAAGTAAGTTCTAAATGCGTTGTTAGCTTCATCAAGTCTAACATCATTACCAGATTTGGTGTCCCTCATACCATATTGACAGACAATGGCACCAACTTCTGTTCATCCGAGGTAGAGAAGTTGTATCAAGAATAAAACATCAAATCCAACCATTCATCTTGGTATCATGTAGCGGCCAATGGACAGATAGAACCCTTTAACAAGACTCTTTCAAATATACTGCAAAAGATGGTGGATAAAGATAAGAAATTATGGCCTGATAAACTCTTTCATGCTTTATGGGCTTATCAGACTACCACCCGCACTGCAACTCGGAAAACTCCATATTCATTGGTATATGGAACAGAAGCAGTCTTGCCTATTGAAGTTCAACTACCCTCGCTCAGAGTTTCCGTTTGTGATCAATCATCTACAGATGAAAAATCTCAAAAGTGATTGAATGAATTGGAATGGTTAGATGAGAAAAGATTGTGCACTTTGCACCACATGGAAGTCTATCAGAATCGAATAGCACGAGCTTTTAACAAAAAAGTTCATCTTTGTTCATTCATTCAGGGAGAATTGTTATTAGTTCTCAGAACTCCAATGATACCAGGAAATAAACCTCCCAAGCTTGAGCCAAAATGGGAAGGACCTTACTCAATACATAGGGTCTACTCCAATGGATCTTATTCATTAATCTTGATGGATGGAGAACTCATCACTACTCCAACCAATGCCAGATTTTTTAAGAAATATTTTCTATAAACACAAAATATACCCTAAATGGTCCATACATATGACCTTAAACTATTTGTACTTTCGTCCCACACGACGTTAAACTATAAAAAAATATACCCTAAATGGTCCATACATATGACCTTAAACTATTTTTACTTTCATCCCACACGACATTAAACTATGAAAATATACCCTAAATGGTCCATACATATGACCTTAAACTATTTTTACTTTTGTCCCACATGATGTTAAACTATGAAAAAATTTCCCTCAATGGTCCAGTATGACCTTAAACTGCTTCATCAACGGTCCATGCATATGACCCTAAAATATTTGCAAGTCCCTTACGTCAAGTAAGACATTAAACTGTGATGTCCTAACTACATGACGCTAAACTGTATAAAAGTCCCTTACATCCGGAAATACGTTAAACTAAATAATCATCAAAGGTCCTGTATGACCTTAAACTACACCACCGTCCAGCAAGACGTTAAACTGCACCATCCACGGTCCATGCATATGACCTTAAACTATTCTCACTTTCGTCCAACTTGATGCTAAACTGTATCGTCCCTTTTTCGTCCAACATGACGTTAAACTATATTTTCCCCATCGTCCTAACTACATGACGCTAAACTGTACAAAAAGTCCTTGATATGTCCTACATGACATTAAACTATACTTTGTCCCTGCTACATGACATTAAACTGTGCAGCACCAATAGTCCTAACAGCAAGACTTTAAGCTGCATAGTCCCTTTATATGTCCTACATGACATTAAATTATGCATCGTTAAGGTTGTTGTTACCTCTTGTTTCTCACACCGAGTATGAATCATGTGAGCTTAGAGAAAACCTCAACCATAACACTATCTCGGGGCTACTAACCATGTGTAAGTCCCAACAACATCATTTTTTTAGGCCATTGTCCCCAAGAACAACTTGATCATTAATTCATTCTTTAATTGAACTACGCGGACTTTGATCCTTGCCTTCCAGGCTCGGTACGTAGGCAACCTCCCAAGGTTCAAGCCCAAAATCAATCTCTTCACATCGGTTCACCTCCATCTCATATGATGTTGATTCGTGAAACCACCCCTAGAATCAATTTCTTTACATTGGTTCACTTCCGTCCTTGTTATACAACGTTAAACTATACAACACTTTTGTCCAGTATGACAATAGACTACAATATTCTTTGATACCCTCACCTAAGAGGGAACCATTATTTACATTGATTTTTTTAATCATGTTTCATTTCAACGACTACGTGCATACATGGAAATGCCTAAACCTTTTATCTTGGGTTAAACCATCATTGTACTAAAGTCCCCTTTCACCCTTCACATGTACGAACCAAATTTGTATAGAGGGTATTTCTAGAACTACGTGGGCTTGATTCCCATCCTTATGGGATACGTAGGAATGTTTGAGTGTCCCTCGAATCCAGCCCCATGTCTTTGGGCCTAACCCCAAATTCCACTTTCAGTCCCCTGGCTTAAAAGTCCCCATGAAAACACACACTATGTATTTCTTAAAATGGTCCAAGCTCTATGACCCTAAACTAAGATCTTTAATCCTTTTGTCCCACACGACATTAAACTATATTTTAAGAACTACGTATGGCTTGATTCCCATCCTTATGGGATATGTAGTGAAGTCCAACATTTCCATTCAGGACCCAGCCACAACATGATTATGGTTAGAATTGATCTGTGTATCTCTGTATACATTAGACAATACCCATCTTTATGTGTCATAATCCTATCCTTAAATATTTTCAGATCTTCATAGCCATTTTCTTGACTTCTAGTCACAAAAATGTCAAATTTCTGAGAGTTCTTTTGCCTGACTATGCAGCACGTGCCCATAGGCGGCCTTGCATAAACAGTCTACATAACAGACTTGTCAGCCAAAAGATATTATTATTTGACTATGTATCCAATGCCATTAGGTGGCACTGCATAATTCAACCCCCTAACAGGTTTGTTAAATAATGGTAACTTCATTCTTGGGAAGAAAGCCTCTTTTTTCCTTATTGGTCTTAAATGACAGTATGTAGGGATCCATAAAAATAGTCATCCTAAACATATTTGTCCCATATCCTTTTTCATGATCTGAAAAGTATTAAAGTCTATGGTTTATAGTCTCCTTCCCAACGTTTGGGTCAGACCTTCGTAGGAGTGATATCCATCCAGTTCTTCGATAATCTTGTTTCGAAATATCTTCTCCATATTCAAGTACCTCTTTCCATACAGAAAACTCTATTCTTTGGAAAATTTGAATCTCCATAAACTTTCACTGGCTATTAGCACTAGGAAAGTAAATTTCTGAGAGTTCTTTTGCCTGACTATGCAGCACATGCCCATAGGCGGCCTTGCATAAACAGTCTACATAACAAACCTGTTAGCCAAAAGATACTATTTTATTTAACTATGCAGTCAATGCCCTTAGGTGGACCTACATAATTCAACCCCCTAATGGGTTTGTTAAATAATGGTAACATCATTCTTGGGAACTACTTATTATAATGTCTTTTAGCTCTTTTTCATATCATTCCTCATATTCAAATATTCTTAAGTCATAGTTTACATATTTTTCCCTCATACTTGAGTATGGGACTATGTTTTCAGATGAATTGTTAATGAATTGAGTGACCTTAAACATTATCCTTTTTATGTCTGACGTGCATGACTTTAAACTGCCCACAAAAGACAAAGGAACTCTGAATAAAAGTCAAGTTCCATCTCATTAAACACACATTTTGTATGATTTAGGTAATATTGAGCAATTAAAAGGTTCAAAGTTTGTAGGGTTATTTACATTAATCCTAGTAAAAATCAAACTATGCTTACTAGGACCATTAGCTTAGGTAAAATCTAAAGCATGTAGCAAAAGAATGAAGTTACAAATGATTGAAGATGAAAGTGTTTTTCATTGATGCACAAGAGTTAGAAGGACATCCACAGACTGGAGTCTCTTCTCTTTTTTTAGAAATTACAAAAGACTTTCAACATAACTCTTAATTTGATTTACGGAATCCCGAGCTTCATCAGCAGCCACCTAGAATTCATTCATTCAACTGGATACCATAAAAGATGTAGTGACACCATCTCTTCTTGGAACAATTGTAAAAGAATGTTCTTGAGTGCGGTTTGAGAAAAATTTCTACTGATCAAACAGTGACTCTATTTCTGTCCAAGAGACTTGGAAGATGGATACATGGATTTGAGAATGAAGCATTGGAAATAAAGAGCCATTTGGAGAGAGTACTCTTTTCAGATATTACTCTAATTCCATGTTTGTCTTCTCTCCACCAACCGGCAGTGGAAAACATTTCAGCCCATGGGTTTTCCATTTTCATATTTGCAAGGAAATGACATAGAGGAAGAATTTGAAAGTTCACACCATTGTTGTTGCTCTTAATGCACAACATAACCGAAATAGAGGAGTAGTAGTGCAGCTGCATCTCAGGCATATAATTCTTTGCATCTGGAACATTGACTCCTTGCAGATGACCATAGTCATACAAAGGCAAATAAATGCTTTGGGGGAAGTCGTGATGATATTTCTCCAGATACTTATCCAAATCTGGAAGAGTGATACTTTTGATGGTATAATAATCATGGCCAATGATGTTCATCATATCATCAATCCGCTTGCTAGCCAGTTCATCAACCGTTCTGATTATCTTGGGGGCCATTAAATCTGCATAAGAGTTGAATAAATTAACTCTTAAATGGATTGATTTTTCATAAACTTTGTGAAGAAATTTGAAAAAAAATGGCAATGGCATTAAGGCGCGCAAGTATAATTTTGACGCGCAAGTATGAATGAGCCGCGCAAGTTTTTGGTGTGCAAGTGTCACCGCGCAAGTCCAAATACCTATACAGCAGCGCGACAGCAAAGAAACATCGGAAAACAGATCAACTTGCGCGGCGAAGGTGACCTGCGCGGTGAGAGCTTGAAGGTTTAAAATCTGGAAATCTGGATGCTTTGTACGGAAGTGAGGCCCTCTATTTATAGACACGGCCAGAACTCTACGCGCCTACACCCAGTGTGCTCCAGCCCTGCGCGACTCTAACCTGCGCGCAAAGTGTTGCGCACTGAAACACTTGCGCGCCGCTTTTCCTTTGGTTTTCTTCTTTTCCTTAGAGTCACATCCTCATTTCTTTTGGATATAACTCTGAGGGGGGACTTTTGTTGAAGCTCCTTTTTCATCACATTGTCTAAAAGAATGTAAAGGTAAATTACTTAGCACAAATTGATTCATCCTTTGAATAAAACATCAAAAATCGACAAATGCATGAACAAGGCTTCAAAAGCACATGTGTCGCGCAAGTTCCCTCACTGGCGCGCAAGTCCACTTGCGCGGTGCCTAATGTTCGCGCAAGTGACTTGTGCGCCCCAAATGATAATCGCCCGGGGTCTTCTCCAGCCTATAAATAGACCCTGTGGTCCCCCCATTTTGGGGAGGATTTTTTCCAGAAACTCAAATTTGAGCTCCTGGCGCCCTAGTCCCTTCTCAAAGCTTCCGAAACACTTCTAAGTTAATTTATTACCTTTAACGGAACATCTAAAGAGGGGGATGAAGGCCTAATTGTTGAAACTCATCAATACTTGCGCACCTATGTGGCCAACCCTTAAGGGAAATGGCCACACTTGCGCGCAGCCTAACTCATTCAATAGAACTTGCACGCCACTCTTTTGGAAGAACCTCAAGATGATTCTAAGGGCTTTAACCAAGAGTCTCTCAAGTATTACCCTATTGGTTAACCGTTGTGCAAGTACCCATGTGTCGCATAGGTATACATGCGTGACCATGACTTGTGCTCCCATGCAGTACCTGCGCGCCTTCCAGGACTTGCGCGCCCCTGCCTTTTTGGGTGCCCTTCTTTCCCATTTCACCCCTCTTATGCCATTCCACCTCTCCTATTCAAGATTAAGTCTTCAAGAAACTCTTCAAATCCATTTATGGCATGATTTATTGATTTGACTTCCTTATCTGAATAGAATTCTGTGGAATATCTCTCAAAACCTAGTGATTTACACATCTTTATGTCACTAAAGATTGAGAGTTCATTCATTCAACCTCATCCTTTAAGATGAGAGAATTATTAACCTGGGCATCCTCCTCAGGAGTATGCCCTAGTCCCCTAATATGGGCATCATCCTTAGGAGTAAGCCTCAAGTCCTTATTAACCTGGGCATCCTCCTCAAGAGTAAGCCCCAAGTCCCCTAATATGGGAATCCTCCTTAGGAGTAAGCCCCAACCATAATTTCCTTTAACCTGGGCCTCCTTTTCAAGAGTAAGCCCTAGTCCCCTAATTTGGGCATCCTCTTCATGAGTAATCCCCAAGTCCCTTAATTTTTCAAGTCTCTTAACCTGGGCCTCCTCTTCAGGAGTAAGCCGCAGTCATAATCATTAACCTGGGTCTCCTTTTCAGGAGTAATCCCCAGTCTCAAATATCGGCATCCTCTTCAGGAGTAATCCCCAATCTTAATTTCTCTTAACCAGTCTTAATTTACCTTTGATCTGGGATTCCTTCTCAGGAGTAAAAACCCAATCATAAGTCCTCTAATAAATTGGGCCTCCTTTTCAAGAGTAAGTCCCAGGTTAGAGTATTCAAATCTCCATAGAGCACATATACCTTTATAGACCCTATTCCTAGATTTCTTCCCTGAAGTAAATCCTAATCTTCATTTATTTGGGTAGTCATACATACATAAATCCCACATTATTTCTTATGATTTCATCTTTCATGGCACAATTGTCTGATTTTTACCAATACCTCTTGTTTCTCACACCGAGCATGACTCACGTGAGCTTAGAGTGTAAAAGTAATTATGACATCCTTCTTTGAGCCATCAATCACAAACATCATATTCCCTTACTCGAACTACGTGGGTTCTGATTCCTTTTCTAAACAAAGGATACGTAGGTAGCCCGTCTGCGGGTTCGATCCCAACTCTGAAATAATTCATGTCCTTCTGAATGATAATAAACTTCAAGTGCCCCACTGAGTGGCTTTAAAACCAGTATGGTCATTATAATGACTAAGAGACTTTTACATATCGAAGGATATCATGGACTAAGAATCTCTAAAAAATACAGATGATTCTCTATCAATGAAGAATCTCGAATACATATAAAATATTCTCTAAATATCCTACATATCGATCATTGATTTTCAAATCTAAAGGAAAGCTCATTTTATAATTGGTAATGTAATAAGGATTCACGAACATAACTTAAATCTATAAAGAGAGTCCCAGAGTAGACAATAATTCCCCTCAAAAAGTTTTGATGAGCCCGGCCTCCCATCCTCTCGACCAATGCAAATTCCTAAGCCTCATCAGTCCACAACTAATGAGCGCCTACCTTTGGAAAGTAGGTCCAAATGGATGTGGAATCATTGGATGTTTCCGGTTCTATGAAAAAACCCATTAGAAATCGATTGGAATGTTTGAACCTTCAATCAAGGAGTTCATCCCCAAATTCCGGGGGAAAAAAGGGGTGTCCAGGGCTTGTTCGAAGCATAGAACCAAACTCTTTAAGGAAAACAGTTGGGCCGCATGGTTAGTAGTAACTGTGTCTTCAAAGACACATGGTTTAATGAAATCATGTAAGACTAGATAGTGTGGTGATATATGATTCTTGATTTGAAGAAACTATATGGATGGATGTGCACATCCATGCGGGCACCTATAGTTTTTTGAACGGGTTTTTTTCATGGTTTATGCATGGTTAGTCAAACTGTGCATAGTGACTATGTGAGGTGCCCCTCCTTATAATAGTGGGTGCATGGTTGGAGCATGGTTTGGCCAACCATGTGGCCTAGTATTTTGGGAGAAATTTGAAAATTACCCTTAATTAATCTTATAACTCAAACATATTTTCCTTTTCATTCATTTTTCATTATTCTTGGTATCAATGAAGTTATTTAGGTGCAAGTTAATTTTCCCTATTTTCAAGGTTCTTCATTCATTTTTCATTTTTCTTATGATCTAAGTTGAATTATGAGAAGATACAGGACAATCACTCTACTACCAACCTATGGTGGGCGATATATACTTTTCCAGAATGTTTTGGTGATTTATTAAGCTAGTTTTCACTGTTCCTCCCATCATAATTTTTTGTGAAACCTTAAAATTGAATTGATTAATTAAATTAAATTAAATTAAATATTTTAAGGATGTCCCTTAGTTCCTTTGAGAGGTTTTTGAGGTTTCTTCACCAACCATGGCCACTCATGAGGTGTTCCATGTAATTTGCATGTGCTTGTGCCTTTATTAAACCATCCATGGGGTGTTTTTAGTGCTTTCCTAGTTAAAGGAATCCTATTTATAAATGAAATGGATTTAATATCTTTATTAGGATATTCTTTTCCTCCTTTTCATGTTGATGATTTTAATTAAATAGTTTATATGGAATTGTTAAATAAGTGGGTAATATCATGGAATGGAATTGAATGTGAATTATTTAATGAGTGGGAATACTCATGGAACATGGATGTAAATTGATGAATGGTTGCGTTTGACAACATGTTTTTTTTATGCCCTGGGCCATGGAAATGGTAGAGAATACCTTGTTCATATATGGTCCTTGTATTTGGATTCAGTGGAATTCCCTGGGCCTTTCTACCCCTTGGATCTAGTTTGTTTGGGCTCGCAGTGGACATCATCCAATGACATGCTTCTTGGACCCCAATTCAAGCTAACCAAGTTTCCATCGAGATGGTCCTCAAACTCGATGAGGATGCATTGGTCCACTATATCTTGGATCCATCCCAAAGGGTTATAACATTATTGATTATATAGAACATCCATGGTACATTTTATTTTCTTGGTTATATAGCTCGGTCATGGTTGTTTGGACACTTTTAGTTATTTAGAAAGGTTGTGGTTGACATGATATGTATGGAATTTTGTAAGGTTGTGTTAGTTATTTATGTATTTCTTTGTAGCTACCTTGTTATAGGATCTTGAACATGTTTTTTAGGGAGCCTTCTGGAGATATATAGTATCACTTTCTCTATAATATACATTCCATGGGCACTTTACTTTTATTATTGCTTACATGTGATATAAATTTCATGATGCTATAGCTTATTATATTGCACAGTTAGTACTTTTTATAGACCTTTGGGTGATAGCCTTCGAGGATTATATCTCACACCCTAATCATGCCATCGTTGGGTACTCGTACAAACTATATGGATGTAGGCAGGGACTGGGGGAAGCTCCCACAGTTCAAGGCTTGGATTTTAACATGCTTAGGATCAGGATAGCATGGGACTGAGTCGAGGATTAGAATGATATTCATAGATAGTGATTTTTGGTATTTTGTTATTTTTATATATGTATTTTGTTGCACTACTATATACCTATTTTGAATATTTTGTAGACACGTGAAATGATCATCATTGTATATGAGATTACTTCTGGAATTTTTTATTTATTCCTTTAGTTTATCTATTGTCTGACTATTATATTACTTAAACTATTTGATTTTTATGATTTTTAAGGATGTGATACACTCTGATAAGATTAAATAGTATTATCGTAAACACACCCAAGGCCCTCTCTTCTATTCAGCAGCCTTTGGCATTTGGAGAGATGCGCTTGAGGTTATGTGACCAACTGGGCTCAGGGCACTGTTCAATGGAATCCGGGTCTGCGATGTCACAAAGTGGTATTAAAGGGAATTATTTTTCTAATTTATTATTTAGTGAAATATACAAGGATATAAAGGTATTAGAATTTGTTAATGAGTCATGTCTATGTGGATCTAACACAAGTATAGGAAAAATCCAAAATTGTCTCAAATGGGAATTGTTGTTTTCTATATTTTGACTAATACAGTTGATTTCATTCCACTATTGGGTGATGAACTTGAGTTTTGATGTTATTATTGATATGAATGAGGGTTCCATTTTGTTGAAACCTAATGAGATTAGGGTATTCCATATCATGAATCATTTTAGGAACTTTACAGGATTCACATGTCATGCATTATGCCATTCTATATAGGATGCATTAATTGTTTACATGATGTTTTGATAGGTTTCATGATATATGTAACTACTTTTTTGATATACTTTTGTTCAATGAATTGAGAAAATTGGTTGGTATGTTGAGTTCCTACCATAACCTAAACATTTTTTTCATGGTTATGCTATAGCAAACACCCTAAGAATATAATTATGGAACATTGAGTCATAGACAATGAGTCACATGGACTGGAACGTGTTATGGTGTATATTGGGTGGATTCCATATTGCAATTCATAAGAAGCATGGACCCTTATGGATTGGTAATGGGGGGCCATTTGGTTCAACAATTTAAAATGAAATGGAAAATGAATATGAAATTCAAATGGAAAATTGAAATAAGAGATAGAGAACTCGACCTATGCCTTACTTTTGAATGGAAAGGGACAATGTCTTTAGTGATGTTTTTTAATGTTTCTTTTTACCAGTCCTAGATTTAGGAGTAGGTTGTGTGTTATTACCTGTTATAGGAAGTTTTTGATCTTTCCTATTCTTTTTATCTGCAAACTTTGATATTTATCTTTTCTATGGTGTGGGTTTTGCATTGTAGAGACATTCCACTATGATGACCTCCAGTCATATTCTACGAGGGTAGTGATGACCATGCTCTAGAGGGGGTGGGCCATGGAATATCAGTAGATACTCCTTTAGTTCAAGCTGTGGCACCATCTATTTTACAGGACATAGGTGTTGTGGAACAGTTCCATGAGGTTTTTTTCTGTTTTATGCAGAATTTTCATAGAGAACCATAACCAACATTATATATGGATGAGCTAATGTGTGTGTTGCAGTAACAGCAGCATCCCACATTTTTAGGGGATGGAAGTCTACAGGCTGATGGGATGTGGCTTGAGACTATAATGTTAATCTTTGAGCATCTGTATAAAACTCTTTATAGGAGTGAAGATCATAACTTATATGCTTCGGGGAGTAGAAAAGAAATGGTGGGATAATATGAACTAGGATAATAAGCTAGAGGATATGGTTTGATCTGAGTTATAAAAAATGTTCTATGACTAATTTTACCCCTAGACTCTGAGGGTGGAGTAGGCTAGTGAGTTCATGCATCTAGAGTAGGTAAAGATGATAGTTATGGAGTACTAAGTATGCTTTATAGATTTGTAGTTTTTTTCGCCAACGTACATTGCTGATGAGTTGTCAAGGGAAAGATGATTTGAGGAAGGTCTCTCGAATACCGTTCGATCTCAGGTCAATGTGTTCAGATTAGTCTCTATTACTAAAATAGTAAATCGGATTCTAATTAAAGAGTGGAACCAAAGAAAAGATGGGGGGTACATAGTAGAGTAGTACAGTCTCTCGACCCAGTGGATCAGCATCTTCCAGAAGGAAGTGTCATTTTGATTCTTCCTATGAGATGAGTACCTGTAGAGATTTGAGTACTGGTAGCTCAATTTTCTATCATCAGTGTGCCAAATGAAGACATTGGAGGATTCAGTGTGATCGCAACCTATTCGAATGTTGAGATTATAGCAGGATGGTTCATATGAAACATTTATATTGGACCTTCCCTCCAACAATGAGTGATATGGGGTCATCCCCAACACCAGGTTCAATAGTAGGTTTCAAATCTTCACATCAAAAAGGGAGCTGGAGAAATACTGGTCGTTCAGGCTGAGGTTATGGTGGTCTTCATGTCCAAGGAATCCAAGCACTAGTTACACCAAGACAGCAGAGTGGGCCTACTCTGAGTTGTGAGTTTGTGTCACAAGGACATGGTATATGCCAGATATATTATGTATATCCTTCTCCCAAGGATTTGATCACTGAAACTTCTATGTTGAAAGGTACGATCTTAGTAGCCTCAACTCTTGTATCTGATTTTTTTTTACATAGTTGTGATGTATAAATTTATTCTTTTACCTATTATAGAGAGCCTTAGGCTCATGATTTGGTTTTATGAGGGTGTTATGATGCTTGAAACTTTGTGGGGGATCAGAAAAGAGGATGTATGTGAGTGTAAGGAGTTATACATTGAGGTTGGTGGGTGTCGCTTCGTATGGAATATTCTTTTCCATGAAATCATACTCAGGATGGAATGGCTAGTGCCTTATCAAACCTACATTGACTTATATCATTGGAGGGTGAATTTCACATCAACAAAGGGTTCATTCTATACTCACAAGGTTGAATAGGATTTCCAAGAGTGCCAATTTAGACCACAACATCATGGGAAGAGAAAAATGACATCCCAGATTTCAAGTTTGTATCTTGATGATCAGGGAGTGCATCATGAGGACTTTCCTCGAGTGGTTGATCATTTTAGTGATGTTTTCCCATGATGCATTTTTGGTATACCTTATGATATGTAGGTAGAGTTATCCATCAATATAGTTATATGGGGTTAACCTATATATATTCCTCCTTATAGAATGGGTAAGACAAAGTTACAGGAGCTCAAGAGGAAGCAAAAGGATTTAGAGGTTTTTGATGCTCCTTTTCGTCACAGAGTCCAAAGGAATGTAAAGGGAAATACCTTGAAACCAAATTGATTCATCCTTTGAAGAAAACACCAAAAATCGACAAAGGAATGAAAAAGGAGTCAAAGGACCTTGGGTCATGCAAGTTCCCTCATGGTCATGCAAGTACACTTGTGCGCTGCCTAATTGTCGCGCAAGTGACTTGTGCGCCCTCTTTGAAAACCACCTGGGGTCTTCTCCAACCTATAAATACCCCCGGTGGGCCCCCCATTTCGGGAAGAATTTTTCCAGAATTCATATTTAGAGCTCTGAATGCCAAAGTCTCTTCTTCAGGTCTTCCGAACACTTCTAAGGTAATTATTTACCTATAATGGAAGGTCTAAACAATAGGAGTAAGGTATAAGTGTTATAATTCACTAACACTTACACGCCTAATGTGTTTTACCCTTAAGGGAAATGAACATACTTGCGCGCCGCCCTACTTCCTCACCAAAACTTGTGCGCCTCTCTTCTGGAAGTACCTTAGGATAATTCTAATGGCATTGGTCAAGGATAGACCAAGTATTACCATGCTGGTTTACAAACATGTAAGTACCCATGTGTCGCACAGGTATACCTGCGTGACCAGGACTTGTGCACCCACGCAGTACCTGCGCGCCTGCTAGGACCTGTGTGCCCCTGCCTTTTTGGGTGCCTTTCCTACCCATTTCACCCCTCTTATGCCATTCCACCTCTCCTATTCAAGATTCAGTCTTCAAGACACTCTTCAAAACCATTTATGGCATGATTTCTTGATTTGGCTTCCTTATCTGGAAGGAACTCCGTAGATCATTTCTCAAAATCTAGTGATGTACATATCTTTATGTCACTAAATATTGAGATTTCATTCATTCAACATCATCCTTTAAAATGAAAGTTCTCTTAATTGAGCCTCCTCTTCATAAGTAAGCCCCATTCATAATTTCCAAATATGGGCATCCTCTTTAGGAGTAAGCCCCAAGTCCCCTAATTTGGGTATCCTCCTCAGGAGTAAGCCCCAATCATAATTTTCGTTAATCTGGGCCTCCTTTTCATGAGTAAATCCCAGTCCAAGTTCTCTTAATTGGGAATCCTCCTAAGGAGTAAGCCCCAAGTCCCCTAATTTGGGCATCCTCCTCAGGAGTAAGCCCCAATCATAATTTCCCTTAATCTGGGCCTACTTTTCAGGAGTAAGCCCCAGTCCAAGTTCTCTTAATTGGGCATCCTCCTTAAGAGTAATCCCCAAGTCCCCTAATTTGGGCTTCCTCCTCAGGAGTAATCCCCAGTCATAATTTCCATTAATCTGGGCCTCCTTTTGAAGAGTAAGACCCGGTCTAAGTTCTCTTAATTGGGCCTCCTCTTCAAGAGTAAGCCCCAGTCATAATTTCAAAATATGGGCATCCTCCTTAGGAGTAAGCCCCAAGTCCCCTAATTTGGTCATCCTCCTCAGGAGTAATCCCCAATCATAATTTCTCTTAACCTGGGCCTCCTTTTCAGAAGTAAGCCCCAGTCTCAAATATGGGAATCCTCTTCATGAGTAAGCCCCAAGTCCCTTAATTTTTCAAGTCCCTTAACCTGGGCCTCTTTCTCAGGAGTAAGCCCCAGTCTTAATTTCTCTTAACCAGTCCTAATTTACCTTTGATCTGGGATTACTTCTCAGGAGTAAAACCCAATCATAATTCCTCTCCTAATTTGGGCCTCCTTTTCATGAGTAATCCCCAAGTTAGAGTATTCAAATCTCCATGAAACACATATACCTTTATGGACCCTATTCCTGGATTTATTCCCTAAAGTAAATCCTAATATTCATTTATCTGGGCATTCATACATACATAAGCCCCACATTATTTCTTATGATTGCATCTTTCATGGCACAATTGTCTGGTTTTTACCAATACCAATTGTTTATCACACCGAGCATGACTCACGTGAGCTTAGAGTGTAAAATTAATTATGACATCCTTCTTTGAGCCATAAATCATAAACATCATACTCCATTACTCGAACTACGTGGGTTCTGATTCCTTTTCTAAATAAAGGATAAGTAGGTAGCCCATCTGCGGGTTCGATCCCAACTCTGAAATAATCCATGTCCTTCTGAATGACAATAAACTTCAAGTGCCCCCACTGAGTGGCTTTAAAACCAGCATGGTCATCATAATGACCAAGAGACTTCTATATAAATGTGTCGAAGGATACCATTGACCAAGAATTTCTAACAAATACAGACGATTCTCTATCGATGAAGAACCTCGAATACATATAAAAGATTCTCTAAATTTCCTACATATTTAATCATTGATTGTCATATCTGAAGGAAATCTCATTTTATACTTGGTAATGTAATAAGGATTCATGAACATAACTTAAATCTATAAAGAGAGTCCCGGAGTAGAAAATAATTCCCCTCAAAAAGGTGTGATGAGTCCAACCTCACATCCTATCGACCAATGAAAATTCCTAAGCCTCATCAGTCCACAAACTAATGAGCGCCTACCTTTGGAAAGTAGGTCCAAATGGATGTTGAATCATTGGATGTTTCTAGTTCTACGAACAAACCCATTAGAAACCGATTGGAATGTTTGAACCTTCAATCAAGGAGGTCATCCCCAAATTCTGAGGGAAACAAAAAATGGTGAACCCGACGTGAATCCTTAACCAAGTTAAAATGGTGTTTTACCTATTTGTTAGGCCCCTATTTAAAACTCAATGAGAGAGCCAACAAAAACAATCATTTACATATGTGCTCATCCAAAAGATATAGTGACTTAATTTATCTTTATTACATCTGTTATATCAAACAGGCACTCTTTCCCATGATTCTTTGCATTCTAAGAAATGGCTGCTCTCAAGTTCACACCTGTGAATACCGCTGCTGTGAATGCCACTGCTGCTACTCCTACTGGATCGTCGTCCGCTCTGAGGATGACATCACCTACTCAGCATCTTCAACACTAGGTATCAAATGCATTGGTTAAGGAGTACCGTCAACACGGTACCATTCTAACTCTAGAGGCTGCCCGATAAGCCCTCCAAGTGAACAACTCACACCGGTCGTCCGGACAATGACGACCAGTGATCAAGAAGCAGGTGGTGATAACCACCATATCTAACCGTTTCAGGTCATTATCCCCGGAACACAATCACCATTCGCTACCTTATTTTGGGGAGGTGAATGAGAAGGTCCCTCAGGGCCTAAATTCAAGCAGACAGGAGTCCTTACCGAGGGATTCCACCAACTATCGCCACCAAACTCATGTGGCAGTGCACCCTCAACATGATGAGGGTACCGACTCCAGGTGTTCGGCTCAGGTTCCTCAAACCCGAGCAGGAAAGACGAATCTCCAGAGGCGAAATCCAGTTAACAGTTAGCAGGTTCTCATCTCTGCCATCTCCGGAGAAGTCCACCAACCTAACTTGGTGGAAAGAAACGAGCGGGCACACACACCTGCCCGTTTTAATTCCTCTATCCAGTAGACTCTTCTGGAAGTAGCACGCCGATCCTGCCAGGCAATTCCGATGAAGTACTATAGGCAGAAACATACACCTGTTTATACATCATCAGCTAGTCAGTAGGCCCTTCTGACTACATATGATGGAGCTCGTCAACCACGTTCAGAGAAGTGAAATCATCAGGCACATACACCTGCTAGTACTGATCAAGACTACCAACAGTCTCATTTGGTATCATTCGAAGAAGTCAGTCGGAAAGCTCTGACGACAAACAAGAGGTAGACTCAACTTTCTACCCCCACACTTGAGTACTGTCAGGATTCACTGACAGGAAAAGGAGGACAGGAGCAGGCACATACACCTACTCCAAGCACGGAATGGACGTATATCCCCGTTCCGGCAGCTGAAGTCACCAAGAATATTCTATCAATGGTGAAAGAGCAGAAGAAAACCCCTGCTCATATTTTGGATGCTTGCCAGGATATTATAACAGCTTCAACAACATCTCAAGGAAAGACACATAAATCTATCCCTACCAGTGGAGTGACACATCAACAATTCACTCCGGAACAGACACACACATCTATTTCAGTCCAAGAGGGTTGTGGGGCATACTCCCCTATATCATACGAACAACCAAGTTAGGCACATACACCTAATTTGAGTGGAGATCGTCAGCCTAACCTGGCCATATCTCTTGATCAGGCACATACACCTGCTCAGAGCAGCGACTTTCATCAACAAGTGGTTTCCAAGGCGTGTAAGAAGGCGTCTAAGAAGAAGACCCACCCAGCACAGTCAAAATATCAAGAGCCAATCTGTAACAAGGCCTTGCTTGATGCTGGAGTTCTTGAAGCTCTCAGACAATTATCTTTTGGAATCCAAGATTCTACTCCCTCATTTCCCAATAGTGGGAACATTAATCCTGAAGGTCTTTAACAGACACTTCCTCATGAAGGCTTGCTTCATGACAATTTAGTCGATCTCGAAGTTTCATCTTCAGATGAGAGCTACAATAACCCTCTGTGTGGCCAAAAGACCAAGGAGCAAGAGATCTCATCTTTTGCTGTAACCCACCATGGTAGTCCTCCCCATGATGATGAATTTCTCTGTGAAAGTCCTCTTCACAGTAGTGATGAACATTGCCCGGAAAATGCTCCAGTGGACAATGTAGTGCCGAGAAATCCCTCTTTTCTTGAGGCACATACAAATGCAAAAACAGTCATGTCTGATGATTCATCGCTAGCAGGTGAAATTCTTTCTCAACAAGAAGATAGCCCAGGGCGTAGGTCATTCTTCGAACCACCCCCTAAGACATGCATCTTCTAGTTTGATCAGTGATTTCTCTACCAATCTTGTTGATACTGATGAAGCAACAAGGAAGCACCAGCTCTGGTCAAATCAGGTAGAAGAATCTTTATTTAATGATAAAGAGGAAATGCTAAACATGAGAAAACAACTGGTGAAAGGTGAAGTGCCAGTCATGTTTTGGCCTCTAGATGACTCCCAGTATGACATTCCAGAGATGTTGATGGAAGATGGGATTCATGATATTAGTCTCAACATATGGAAAACTCTTTGTCAGTTGAAAAAGAAAGTATTATCTTATGATGAATATGAAAATCATGTTAAGATAATAGAAGGGTTACAACGTCAAATTGACTTGGAATCTCTACTAGTCTCTCGATATCCGAAGGCTGAAAAGTAGTACAGATCCCTTAAGCGTTCATGCCTTGGCGCACTAAGAAGATTGCGCTAGTTAATTTCCAATGTCTCATCTGGTATTCAAATCAGAGGATGGGGTGTTCATGGAGCACTACATTTAACTGTTCTCTCCAGTCAGCAATGCCCACCGAAAATGGTCTCATGCAATGTTATTACCCGTGGTCGGCCACAGTCAATGGGTTTTGTTTGTAAACAAAATCTTTCCCAAGAACAGGCCTCAACTAGTTCCTCTCAAAATCAAGAATATAGAGAACAAGTTGTTGAATTATTCCTGTATAAAGCAAATGAGAATATTTAACAGGACTCTCATATGGAGCAATCACATCATCAAGTGACAGAAGTGTCATAAATCATCCAACGGTCTTTTGAACCGGGTGATAAAAGTGGATGTCGATTGATGCATCCAGCTAATTTCATGACTAAGGTCCGCAAGATCAGTATATCTTTTAAGAAAGTCTCAGACATAGCATGTCAAGAGCCACCCCAGCTTGCCAGACTGGGGAATCTTTTAAACCAACCCTCAGAATCAACAAATAGGATTCGAGGAGTTGAGAAAAGACAGCAAGAATATCCCCAGTCCACTGGACTGGGGACTTTTTCAAATCATCAATACCCTCCTTAGCGAAATTCGGTCTTCTCTCGATTGGGAAAAAAGACACAAGAGGAATGAAGAGCCAAATTATCAAAAGATTCCCTCCAAATTACGGTTCGTCAATAATTTCATGAGGGATCGAATCAATAAAATGAAATATCTCATCAAAGACATGGAAAAAAGACAATATCACATAAAAGATGATAGAAGGGATGCAATGTGTTATGCGTCAATCAATGTCATCAATTTCATTGTTGCTAATACACCAGATGAGGCTCACTCGGGGGACTCAGATGAAGAGGTTCCTGCTTAGAAAGTTGTATGCACAAACACAAATGAAGAAGGTGTGCGTACACGAAATCAAAGATTTACCCAAAATCTGGGTGTTCCTTCAAATAACCCACTTCCCCCTCTCAGAAAGGGATCAAACAAGGGGAAGGGAAAGAATCGGGTTACATGTCCTCCCTCTGGAGAAGGCCAATCGCTCTCACTAGAGCAAAGATTTGTGCAACAGGAGGAAGAAATGAAGGAATTGAGAAGGATGAACGCAGAACTACTTCAGGGTAGTCTTCCTCCTAAGAATGCAGGAGTCAGCTAGCCAAGGGAATTTGTTGCAGCTACTGAGATGGATCAAGAATATCCTCCTTTATCAGTACACCCTCACAGGTCTAATCCTACGGGTCAAGTGCAATAACAATTGGCAGTGCTACCATCAGTTGCAGTACCAGCTGCCATCCCTGTCCATGCTCCAGTCATTGCACCTGCCTAAGTCCAAGTTCAACCGGATGTTTCTCAAAAGTTAATAATTACTATTGAGTCATTAATAGCTCGGTTAGAGAATATGTAAGGGAATCATGCACAGGTTCAACCAGAAAAGTGAGCTTACCCTGAATGGGTAGATGCAATCCCTCCCCCATAAAATTTTGGGAACCCTGTATTCCCTATTTTCTATGGATCAGGAAACCCTGAATAGCATTTGACGCATTACGTGTCTTGTTGCGATCCTATGATGGGAACTCCGGAGCAGTAAGAAGTAGTGAAACTCAGATGCTTCATGCGAACCATGCAAGGACCAACTTTTGTCTCATATACAAGCTTGAAATCCCAGTCAATTACCGGATGGGAAGATCTCCGTCAACAATTTCTTCTTCAATTCAGCTCAACTTTACCAAAGACAATAGTTTTTTATTATACAAATTGTAAGAAAAGGGAGAATGAAAGAGTCTCTGATTTCATTTCTCACTGGAAGGGATTAACATATTCCCTAAGCTTAGAACTCCCTCAAGAGGAACTATTTCCAATCTGTGTGGAAAATCTGTGTGACGAATTATGCACGTCGTTGATCCCTGTGAAATACACAGGATGGTTTCGATAACTTACTTCAATCTCTCAACAGATTGAAGATTCTCTTATACAGACTAAGGCTAAATCTCATGTAATTCCATCAGCTCCAGGAAGGAGAATGGGTAAAGCAGAGACTACTACAGTTATGCTTAAACAAGCACCTGTACCTGCTTCTACTTCAAAACCTTCAGCTTCTCGAAGGGATCCACCTCCTGAGTGCCAACAACAAAGGCCATTTCATCCAGATGATCAAAGAGATCAAAGGTGAAAAAAATTTGAGGATCTGAAGAGAAAAACATATTCTTTCCGAAATGAACAAGTTCCTGGTTACTTCATTTCAGCTATGGAGAATAATTTAGTTCAGCTGCCAAGGCCTAAGAGGCCAAACAAGGAAGGAGATGAAGACATTCCCAATTATTTCCCCTTTCATCAAATGTTGGGGCATCCCATCCAAGAGTGTTTTGTCTTCAAAGACCTCCTGTTAAAGATGGTTGACTCAGGACAAGTCAAACTGAAATTCCCTTCAGCCCAGGTATCATGTGTTACTGCTACAATTCCAGAGGAGGAAGGCGAGTGGAAAGAAGTCAAAAGAAAAAATGCACAAAAATATGATGATTGGATGGTTAGAAAGACCATCAAACGAACTCATTCTATTTTGTGAACACAATTTAAGAAACCAATTATGCCTTCTTCTATGAATGCCGTAGAAAAACCCTCTTCATCAGAGGGAAAATACTCAAAGAAACAGCATGATTCAAATAAAGAAAAAGAATCAGAAGAAGATGAGTACGTGTCAAATCCTAAGTTGTCTTTGACCTTGGCAGACTTCATGCCATCTACTTCAAATCAACGGGCACCATCCCACCAAATGGCATAGCCTAAACAAGCTAATCATGCAGAATCTTCATCGGATGAAGAGTTGATTTTTGGTTCTATTAATATGATTCAATTAACAGATCCATATGCCAGTCGCAGTTTCAATTTTGATGAGCCTGAATTCCTTGTATCAAACAGGGGAATCAGAGGAAGTTTCAGAGGCTTAGGATATAGGGGAAGACGTGGATCTTTCAGAAGCCACTATTCCAATTCTACCCCTGCTAGAACTTTGTACGCAGCAGAAACTCGTGGAAGATCCCTTCAGTGAGCTCATCAAGAACAAGCAAGTTCTTCTACCAATATCAAATTCAGTCCTGGAACAGTTATTTTGGAAGACCGGTTGAAGGTTCCATCTTCTTCCTCTCAGCAAGTAAATGGATCTAATCGGTCTGATCTTCCAAAACCAGGAATATTGCCAACTCCTATCCCAATATAAGATGCATCAACTTCCAAAGCATCTGCTCCCAAGGCACCTGCTAAACCACATATTCCTGTTGGGAAACGCATACCTCTGGATCAAAAGTATGATGTATTGAAACACTTGTCCCAAGTACCATCCAAGTTATCAATTCTGGATGCTTTGAATCTGGAAAAAGATCTTCGAGAAGCACTCATCGAGGCTTTGTCAAGTCCTCAGGAGTTTGAAACTGAAATTGCTGCAGCTGAAGTCTATCACATGGAGAATAATTCTGCAGAATGCCATGCAATAATATCTTTTACTGATGAAGATGGAGATGATGTTGTGCATAGGAATATAAGACCTTTGTACTTATCTGGAAAGGTCAATGGCGTAGACATCCTAAGATCTTTCATTGATAATGGTTCATGAGTCAACCTCATGCCCATTCATACACTTCGTCGATTGGGCCTCACGGAATCTGATTTATCTCCTTCTACCATGATGTTACAAGGATATGATAAAAATGAATAAGAACCACTGGGCGAAGTTACATTCAAAACTCAGTTTGGAGATCTTGTATCCAATTCAGATTTCATGGTTGTTGATCAAGACTCAGCCTTCAACATCCTGCTTGGAAGACCCTGGCTACATGAACATGCGGTTATCCCTTCATCATACCATCAATGTCTCAAAAAAAATTTCGATGGTCAAGTTGGGACATTTTATGGTGATAAGGCCTCGTTCAAGACATGTGAGTCTCAATACATTGAAGTGTAATTCTATCACATGAAGGGAAGGGAGAAATCCACAACAAAGAAGATTACCAAAGTTAATGCTCCATATGGTTTGGAGAAGGTTCCAGTAAATCCATTTACACATGTGAGTACAGATTATGTGTTTCCTATCAGTCAAATTGACAAGATAGACCCAAATAAAAATACTCTTATGGAAAGATCCATAATGTCAATTATGGAAATCGATCCAGACAACATGGGAGAAATTGGTAACCCACCAAGCAGTGATGAAAGCACAAATGGTGACGTCTTCATTTCATCTTCTGAAATCCAAAAAGTGTATACTTCGCCAATTAGGCCAGAATAAGTTATAGAAACATCAGAGGTGAACAATGATGTCGATTCTCAATCCATCATCTCCTCTTTATTACCCAAATAAGACCCTTCATCATCAATCGGGTCAGAAATGGAAGCTTCCTCTTCAAGATGTGCAACTTTTGACATCTCTTCTGATCATGAAAATTCTGCTTTATCATCTACTATGCAAGTAGAAACAGAAGAAATAATACATGATGTAGAAGAAGAGGAAGATCTCAGAGATTCTCCTCCAGCATTTGAAGAGGGTATCTCTACCACTGTGGATGAACTCATAGAAATAAATCTAGGTACAAAAGAAGATCCACACCCCACTTTAATCAGTGCGGCCATGACTATTGAAGAGCAAGAGATGTATATTTCCTTTATAAAGTGAAATAGAGATATATTTTCTTGGAACTATACAGAAATGTCCGGCCTTGATCCTGATGTTGCTACTCATCATTTGGGTTTACCAGAAGAACATAGAGGATTTAAGCAAGCCACGAGAAGAACACACCCAACTTATGCTTCCAAAATTGAAGCTGAAGTGGATAATCTTATCAAAGCTAACTTCGTCAGAGAAGTTCAGTATCCCAAGTGGTTGGCTAAATTGTCCATGTAAATAATAATAACAGAAAAATTAGAGTTTTCATCAATTTCAGAGATCTTAATTGGCATTGTCCTAAGGATGATTTCCCAGTTCTGATTACAGAAATTTTAATTGATGCAACAACTGGATATGAAGCACTTTCCTTCATGGATGGATATTCCGGATATAATCAGATCCGAATATCCCCAGAAGACAGGGAATCCACAGCCTTCAGATCCCCTCAGAGTGTGTTTTGCTACCGGGTAATGCCCTTTGGCTTAAATAATGCAGGTGCAACATATCAGCGTGCCATGCATCGTATCTTCAAAACCTTCTTAGGTAAGTTTGTTGAATGATATGTAGAAAATTTGGTGGTTAAATCCAAACAAAGTTCTAATCACTTTGATGATTTTGAAGTCATATTTCTCAATCTTCGACAACATAATTTCAAGATGAACCCCTTAAAATGTGCTTTTGGGGTAACCTCAGGAAAATTTCTCGACTTTTTTGTACACCATCGTGGTATTGAAGTCGATCCTGAGAAGACCAAGTCAATCCTTGGTATGTCACCTCCTTGAAATTTGAAAGAATTAATAGGACTTCAAGGACACAACCTATATTCGGCGTTTCATCACCAATTTGGCAGACAAAAGTTTACCCTTCGGCAAATTGATGAAGAAGGGAGTCACTTACCAGTGGACTAAAGAATATCAAGAAGCATTCGATACTCTCAAGAAATACCTCTTGAGTCCACAGGTACTCATGCCACATGTTGAAGGAAGGCTATTTATCCTCTATGTGACAGCTCTAGAGCGATCATTGGGTGCCTTTCTTGCTCAGAAGAATGATGCTGGGAATGAAAACAGCCTCTACTACCTCAGTCAGACTATGATTGAAGCAGAAACCCGGTATTCAAGTATTGACAAGTGCTATCTGGCATTAATCTTTGCAGTTCATAAGTTGAGACACTACCTACAACATCACGATATCCAATTGGTATCTCACAATAACCCGCTCAAATTCATCCTTAGTCGTCCAATGCTTACAGGACGTCTGGCAAGGTGGGTAGTTATTTTGCAGCAATTTGACATTCAGTATGTGTCTCAAAAGGTGATAAAGGGCCAAGTTCTGGCTGATTTCATGGCTGAACACCCTTCAGTGGAAGTCACATCTTCAGATATTGAACTCTCTGATGAGGAAGTCTTCTCTATTCAAGAAAGTCCTCAGGCATGGGAAATGTATTTTGATGGTGCTTCCAGAAGTCCAACATGGAGGAAAATAGAGATCCTAAATTCAACAAAGTTGGCTTAGGAATTGTGATCATTTCTCCAGAAAAGGCAGTGTTACCTTATTCCTTCTTATTGTGGGAAGGTGGTACCAATAATGAAGAAGAATACCAAGCTCTTATCGCGGGCTTGGAATTAGCGCTTCAAGAACAAGTGAATCATTTAAAGGTGAAAGGTGATTCTGACCTGGTAATCAATCAAGTCAATGGGGATTATGCCATTAGAAAAGAAGAACTAATCCCTTTGTATGATTATGTAGAGAGTTAATGGAGGAATTCCCTTCAGAACCGACATTTTCTTATTTCCCAAGATCACAAAATGCCCAAGCCGATGCACTGGCTAATATAGCCACAGCTATGGCAGATCCAAATCGGGATGAGACAGCCATCATTATTGCCCACCGTCATGCAATTTCACCTTATGTTCGATCCAGAATAGAGGAAATTAATGAAATTAGTCTCATTTCTGAACCATATGGTCATACTACAGAATGGATGTCACCAATCAGGGAACACCTTCAAAATGGAACACTTCCACCTAATAGACTTGAGAAAGAACAAATCCGGTGACATGTGGTCAATTTCAATCTTTATGATAGCCCAGATCACCTAGAGAAAATTCTCTACAAACGTGGTTTTGATGGAGTTCTCTTCAGATGCATTGATGGAGAAGAGACAATGGCTGTCATGAAAGAAGTGCATGCAGGAATCTGTGGTGACCACCAGTCTGGACATAGACTGTTTGATCAGATTCGAAGGCTTGGATACTTTTGTCCTTCAATGATACAAGATTGTGTTGATTTCACAAATAAGTGTTATTCATTCCAAGTACATGCCAACTTCATTCATCAACCTCCATAGTTGCTTCATACAGCTAAATACTCATGGCCATTTTCCACATGGGTAATGGATGTGGTGGGGCCTTACCCTTCAGCTACGGCCAAGCAGTTTAAGTATATTCTTACTGCTACTGATTTCTTTTCCAAATGGGCAGAGGCAATACCTCTTAAGGAAGTCAGTTCTAAATGCATTGTTATCTTCATCAAGTCTAACATCATTACCAGATTTGGTGTCCCTCATACCATATTGATGGACAATGGCACCAACTTCTATTCATCCGAGGTGAAGAAATTGTATCAAGAATACAACATCAAATCCAACCATTCATCTCAGTATCATGCAGTGGCCAATGGACAGATAGAATCCTTCAATAAGACTCTATCAATATACTGCAAAAGATGGTGGATAAAGATAAGAAATCATGGACTGATAAACTCTTCCATGCTTTATGGGCTTATCAGACTACCACCCGCACTACAACATGGTCAACTCCATATTCATTGGTATATGGAACGGAAGAAGTCTTTCCAATTGAAGTTCAACTACCCTCACTCAGAGTTTCCATTTGTGATCAATCATCTATAGATGAACAATCTCAAAAGCGATTGAATGAATTGGAATGGTTAGATGAGAAAAGATTGTGCACTTTAGACCACTTAGAAGTCTATTAGAATCGAATATAACGATATTTTAATAAAAAAAGTCCGTCTTGATTCATTCACTGAGGGAGAATTGGTATTAGTCCTCAGAACTACAATGATACCAGGAAAGAAAACTCCCAAGCTTGAGCCAAAATGGGAAGGACCTTACTCAATACATAGGGTCTACTTCAATGGATCTTATTATTTAATCTCAATGGATGGAGAACAATCACTACTCCAATCAATGCCAGATTTTTTAAGAAGTATTTTGTATAAACACAAAATATATCATCATTGGTCCAGTATGACCTTAAACTACACCATGGTCCGGTATGGCCTTAAACTGCACCACCATCCAATAAGACATTAAACTGCATCATCCAGGGTCCATGCATATGAACTTAAACTATTCACACTTTTGTCCAACATGACGCTAAATTGTATCGTCCCTTTTTCTTCCAACATGACGTTAAACTGTGAAAAAGTATCTAATACATCCAACACGACGTTAAATGGTGTACTCTTTTGTCCTTACTGCATGACATTAAACTGCACAGTCTTATTTTTTGTCCATCATGACATTAAACTATGTTTTCCACATCGTCCTAACTACATAACGCTAAACTTTACAAAAAGTCCTTGATACGTCCTACATGACATTAAACTGTACTTTGTCCCTACTACATGACACTAAACTGTGCAGCACTTATAGTCCTAACTGAAAGACTTTAAACTGCATAGTCCCTTCATATGTCCTACATGACATTAAACTATGCATCGTTAGGGTTGTTGCTACCTCTTGTTTCTCACACCGAGTATGACTCACGTGAGCTTAGAGCAAACCTCAACCATAACACTCTCTCTGGGCTACTAACCATGTGTAAGTCCCAACACCATCATTTTTTAGGTCATTTTCCCCAAGAACAACTTGATCATTAATTCATTCTTTAATTGAACAACGCGGACTTTGATCCTTGCCTTCCAGGCTGGGTACGTAGGCAACCTTTCATGGTTCAAGCCCAAAACCAATCTTTTCACATCGGTTCACATCCATCTTATACGATGTTGATTCGTGAAACTGTCCCCAGAATCAATATCTTTACATTGGTTCACTTTCGTCCTTTCTATATGACGTTAAACTATACAACACTTTTTTCCTGTATGACAATAAACTACAAAATTCTTTGATACCCTCACCAGAGAGGGAACTATTATTTACATTGATTTTTCGATCATGTTTCATTTCAAAGACTACGTGCATACATGGCAATGCCCAAACCTTTTATCTTGGGTTAAATCATCATTGCACTAAAGTCCCCTTTCACCCTTCACATGTACAAACCAAATTTGTACAGAGCATATTTATAGAACTAAATGGGCTTGATTCCCATCCTTATGGGATACGTAGGAACATTCGAGTGTCCGTCGAATCCAGCCCCAAGTCTTTGAGCCTAACCCCAAATTCCACTTTCAGTCCCTTGGCTGAAAAGTCCCCATGAAAACACACACTATGTATTTCTTACAATGGTCCAAGCTCTATGAACCTAAACTAAGATCTCTAATCCTTTTGTCCCACACAACGTTAAATTGTAATTCAAGAACTACGTATGGCTTGATTCCCATCCTTATGGGATACGTAGTGAAGTCCAACATTTCAATTCAGGACCCATCCACAACATGATTATGGTTAGCATTGATCTGGGTATCTTTGTATACATTGGAAAATACCCATATTTATGTGTCATAATCCTAAACTTAAATATTTTCAGATCTTTATAACCCTTTTCTTGACTTTTATTCACAAAATGTCAAATTTCTAAGAGTTCTTTTACTTGACTATGCAGCATGTGCCCTTAGGCGGCCTTGCATAAACAGTCTACATAACAGACTTGTCAGCCAAAAGATACTATTATTTGACTATGCACCCAATGCCCTTATGTGGCCCTGCATAATTCAACCCCCTAACGGGTTTTTTAAATAATGGTAACTTCATTCTTGGGAAGAAATCATATTTTTTCCTTATTGGTCTTAAATGACAGTATGTAGGGATCTGCAAAAATATCCATCCTTAACATATTTGTCCCATATCCTTTTTCATGATCTGAAATTATTCAAGTCTATGGTTTATATTCTCCTTCCCAACGTTTGGGTCAGACCTTCGTAGGAGTGATATCCATCCAGTTCTTTGATAATCTTGTTCGGAAATATCTTCTCCATATTCAAGTACCTCTTTCCATACAGCAAACTCTATACTCTGGAAAAATTTAATCTCCATAAACTTTCACTAGCTTTTTAGCACTAGGAAAGTAAATTTCTGAGAGTTCTTTTACCTGACTATGCAGTACGTTCCCCTAGGCGGCCTTGCATAAACAGTCTCCACAATAGACTTATCAGCCAAAATATGCTATTTATTTGACTATGCATCCAATTCCATTAGGTGGCCCTGTATAATTCAACCCCCTAACGGTTTTTTTAAATAATGGTAACACAATTCTTGGGAACTACTTCTTCTAATGCCTTTTATCTCTTTTTCATATCATTCCTCAAATCCAAATTTTCTTAAGTTATAGTTTACATATTTTCCCTCATACTTGAGTATGGTAATATTTTTTCAAATAAATTGTCAAATAATTAAGTCAATTCTAATTCATTCGGTCAAAGATATTTCGACCTTAAACATTAGCCTCTTTATGTCTGATGTGCATGACTTTAAACTGCCCACAAAATACAAAGGAACTCTGAATAAAGGTCAAGTTCCAGTTCACTAAACATGCATTTTGTATGATTTAGGTAATATTGAGCAATTAAAAGTTTCAAAGTTTGTAGGGTTATTTACACTAATCCTAGTAAAAATCAAACTATGCTTACTAGGACCATTGTATTAGGTAAAATTTAAATCAGGTGGCGAAAGAATACAAGCATATATGATTGAAGATAAAAGTACTCTCCATTGATGCACAAGAATATGAGGTAAATCCACAGATTGGATCCTCTTCTCTTTTTCAGGAGATTACAAAAGACTGTCAACATAATTCTTTACTTGATGTACAGCATCCCGAGCTTCATCAGCAGCTACTTGAAGCTCGTGCACTCGACCAGCTTCACTCTTCTCAGCTTGATGGAGTGCCTTCTTGGAATCTTCAATGGCTTTCATACCATTCTTTTGAGCTCCCTCCAATGAATTATTAGCTGATCAAGTTCCCCAGTAACAGCATCTAACTGTTGCTGGAGATGCACCTGTTGGATGACTTTTTCTTTGATTTTATGCTTCAGCTCCTTCATCTTGGCAGCATAATCAGCCTCAGCTCTGGATACCGCAGCCTCAAATTCGTTGATGTTAACTGACAGTTTCACCTTGGTTAGATCTTTGCGACACTTTTTCTCCTGCTCCCTCCTGAAGATGACCTGTTTCACCGCGGCATGGATATTTTCATATCCAAAACCACAAAGTCCTAGCATGACAAACTGGGACAACAATCAAGGGATCTTCGATTATATCTCTTCTAAAGGCACCTCAGATATGATTTTCCATATGTTGTTCCATGCCTTGCGTCGTGAAAAGTTGAACGCTTTAAGCACCTCTGGGTCTGATTCAACATCATCATCATAGGGGGCATGTAATATGGGATTAATGCACTTAAGGAAGTGCCCTGTTCTGATCTTTCCCCCATGACCTGTGCTTCTTAACTTTCAATTCCCATTAGGGCAGAGGCTGAGGCCTCACCTCCAGATCTAGCCACTATAGTTGATGTCCCTGCATAATTAATTGAAAGCTTTGCTTAGTTTCAAAGGATAACAAAAGAATCGATTGTCTTGCAAATTAAGTACAATCACAAATATTGTTATCCCTTAACCAACGGTAGATCAGCAACCTGAGAAGAATCCTTCCCATCTTTCCCAGTCTCAACAGGATCTTCAAGATGGGTCTTAGGAGGGTTTTATGGGTTTAGCTCTACTTGAGCTAATGTTTCTGCAATGGTAGGGTTGACATCAATGTCCACACCCTCTTCAGGCATTGGCAGTTCAGCAGCTTCTATGGATGGAACTGCATATTATTTTTAGTCATGATTAGAAGTGTAAATTATAAGAAAATTTACTAGGTGAAGGATAACACTCATGCCCAAGGTCTTATAAATCACATTAAAACTTAGAATGATCATAAAATTCCTAGAAAGACATGCCATGATTCATCATTTCATCCAATGATATTTCAGAATCCTGGTTAGTCTCACCAGTGGGAGCGTTTGATGTGTCTTCTTGACGACTTATGTCCTGTAGCCCCTGACCCTGGACAGCATCTTCAGATAAAATCACGGGATCAGTTGAAATAGTCTCCAGAAGCTCTAATGTAGGAGTTGAACCTAAAGTATCACAGAATGGAAGTCAGTCGGTGGTTCATTCAACATTTTTATGAAGCATTGTTAACTTACCAGAAATAGATTCTTCTCTTCTTGCAATAGTAGCAGGAGGGATACTGGGAACAGATGCTAGATCTTCTCTAGGAGCAGCCAAGTCAGCTTGAATCTGTGATTGTTCCACAGCACCCTCCGTGGTCCTTGAAGGAGGCTCAGTCCTTTCCCTTAGGGGGGAAATTGAAGAAGCCCCTGAAATCCTCAGAAATATGAGTAACCTTTTTATGGGTATAGACTCACGATTACCCAAAGGACTTACCGCTGCTAATGAAGCGTTTAGCTTTCATTGCCTTTGCTTCTTTAGTTTTTTGGGAGTATCGGTAGTCTCCCTTATTGGCACCTGGATTGGAGATTGAAAAGTTGTTTCCAGCTCCTCATTCATGGCCTGCTGGCCTGGAGATATCTCAACTGGTTCACGAGGAGAATCAGCAGCAGCCCCGATGGCAGTACCACCAGGGCTATATTATGGTGAAGTAACCTCAGTTCCTTTCTTTGCAAGCTGCAAGATGAAGAAAATAACTTCCTTAAGTAACAAAGCTTCGACTGGAATCAAGTTTCAAAGAAAATAAGGAAATAAAACTTACATCTTCAGGAGCCACATAATCATGCCACTCCTCATCTCCAGAACCACCATACACCTCAGCGGTGCCACGATCAGTCAATTCCTTTACTCTCCTGGTGACAGGAACGGACTCATCAGTGGAATATATGATCATTTCCATCTATCTGATGTAAGCCCACAATTCATTGGGGTTATCCTCATATTAGATATCTGTAGAATCCAGAAGATTCCCTATTCCAGGAGGTTATAGTCCCTCACAAAAATCCATCCAAGCGGTCTCAGTACCACAGTATAAACTCTGCCATAACTGGACAGCCTCTGGTCTTAGATATGAAGGCTGTGAGGAAGGTCCTACAATATTTGACTTCAATTTCTCCCCAACTCTTGCAGCTGGAGATAGATAATAATAAAATAAGACTTATTGCTTTATAAAGTAGCAGTGATTAAATTACCACAATGAAGTAACTCACCAGGAGTTGATGGAGTAGGTCTTTTAATTCTGACCGGAGGATTATATCAGGCATGAAACCACTTTTACACTGGTTGTGCCTCCTCATCCCCATCACAGGAATCCAGTTAATCAGTTCTAGAGGAGGAATCTGGCGAATCAGCTTCAGGTGGGGAAGCATCACCTTCATGAGGAAGGGTTTCTTTCTATATAGTCCTCTTCCTTTTCCCCACCTGATAAACTGGTTGATTTAGTACCCCTTTGGGGTATGATTCTATCCAGTGTTCGGCATAATATGTAGTCAAATTATGTGCTTCTTTTTCAACTGGTAGATCAAATACTGCCCCAGTCTTCTCCCTTGACGTTAGCAGCCATAGTTGCCGAGCAACCATCGGATGTTGCTCTAACCTGACATGTACAAGAGGAGATATAGCAATCTGTTGCAGACATTTGAATTGATGTGCAAATCTATATGGATCATAGACCTCGCATATAATTTCTCCATCAATCCTGGCAACTAGCACACCATCCCTACAAGCTAGCATATATGCCCTCAAATCCAAGTGGGTTGTTCCATCATCAACAAACCGCCCAGTTGGTGGATTTCCATAGGGAAATAAGTTGAATTCCTTAAACATGCTCAGCCTCACTTTCAGGTCATAGGCATTAAGATCTAATGGAGCAACTCCAGAGAATGCTTGCACTGATGGCCTGAAAGAACTTCCTGGAATTTGTAATCTATTCTGTACATTCTAAGTCCTAAAGTGAGTGGAGATCCATCCCCATAAAACTTGGAATGGTCCCACTATTCTTAAAGGATATTTACCAATGAATACATGAAGTAAACTCCTGTGAATCTTTGCTAAAATGGGGGTAGCCAACCCAACCATTTTTCCCTCATCCAATTTTCCCGCAATGATGAATGTCCCTAGCCTGACGCCTCCCTTCGAATCCCTGACCGGCAAGAGATAAATGCTGAGCCTCAAATCCAAGAATCCCGCCAGACGAGTCTTCTTCGGGATCCTTTTATTCACCTCATATCCCCATTTCTCAAACTCTCCTACTTCTAGAGTTGGCCGGAATGTGCTAGGAGCACCCCTCTTCTCAGGTTTTGGGCAGGTGGTAGGACGGGTGGGCCTCTTATCCTTGGATTTCTTTTTCTTGGATCCTTTTTCTTTCGACTCCTTATCCTTTGGCTCCCTCTCTTCTCAATGAGAAATATATTCATCCACTCCTCTAGATGAATATCCTTTCTATAATGATTTATTGAGGTCTCTGAACTCTTGAGCCAGTGGAAGATCTTAAATAATTCTCGAGCTAAAGCAGGAGTCTTCTCTAAATCATTCCAAGTCACCTTGGGTGGAATGAATTCATCATACATGTCACCCAAAATTGGATCCCCTGAGATCTTGTGGACATCCCACAGACTGATACCTATTTCTCCATGAGTCAGATGGAAGGAATTAGTTTCTGGGCTCCAGTGGCTGAGTATCTCCAGCCCGAAGTTATCATGTCTATAAAAATATGTTTTCCCAACCAAAATAGATTCGTATATCACCACTCCTTTCAAATCCTCGACAAACTCTGAACAGGTTTGTCACAACCAGTATGCCCACATCCAAGTTGGCTTCACACCTCCCCCAGGACGGAAGTCCCAACTTTTCTTCCATCCTTTGGATTGATCCATCTGGTCGTTTCGGAATATTGAAGGATGACAATGTGGTTGCAGCTTGGGCGTATGAGGTATTAAATCTGGTATACAAGGGATATGATGCATCATGTGGGCCTTCTCCACTGTTCCAGCATTTATAAATCCTCCTCCACATGAGATATTTACTGAAGCAAAGTTGGTGTAATTATGAAACCACGAAAATGGAAGATAGTTCTTTGCTTCTGGAATAGTGACTTCTCACAGATGACCATAGCCATACAAAGGCAGATAAGTGCTTTGGGGAAAGTCTCGAGGATATTTCTTTGGATACTTAGCCAAATTCGAAAGAGTGCTATCTTTGACGGTATAATAATGGTGGCCAATGATGTTCATCATATCATCAATCCGCTTTCTAGCCAGTTCATTAGCTATTCCAGTTCTAAGAGCCAGTGATTCTGCACGAAAGTTGAATAAATTAACTTTTAAGTAAGTTGATTTTTCATAAAATTTGTGAAGGAAATTCAGAAAAATGGCTAAGGCATTAAGGCGCGCAATTCTAAACTTGGCGCGCAAGTATGGATGTGTCGTGAAAGTGTTAATGTGTCACGCAAGTTTTTGGCACACAAGTATCACCGTGCAAGTCCTATTACCTTGACAACAGCATGAAAACGAAGAAATAGTGGAAAATGAGCAACTTGCGTAGTGAAGGGGACCTATGTGGTGAGAGCTCGAAAATCCAGAATCAGATGCTATACGCGGAAAATGACGGAATATTTATAGGCCAGGAAGCCCACCTGCGCGCCTACACCCAGCGCACTCCATCCAGCGCGCTCCAGCCCTACGCGACTCGAACCTGCGCGCCAAGTGTTGCGCACTGAACACTTCTGCGCCATCTTTCCCTTTGGTTTTATTATTTTCCTCATAGTCACATCCTCATTTCTTTCGGATCCAACTCTGAGGGGGGACTTTTGTTGATGCTCCTTTTCGTCACAGAGTCCAAAGGAATGTAAAGGGAAATACCTTGAAACCAAATTGAATCATCCTTTGAAGAAAACACCAAAAATCGACAAAGGAATGAAAAAGGAGTCAAAGGACCTTGGGTCGCGCAAGTTCCCTCATGGTCGTGCAAGTACACTTGCGCATCGCCTAATGGTCATGCAAGTGACTTGTGCGCCCTCTTTGAAAACCACCCGGGGTCCTCTCCAGCCTATAAATACCCCCGGTGGGCCCCCCATTTCGGGAGGAATTTTTCCAGAATTCAGATTTAAAGCTCTAAACGCCCAAGTCTCTTCTTCAGGTCTTCCGAACACTTCTAAGGTAATTCTTTACCTAGAATGGAAGGTCTAAACAAGAGGAGTGAGGTATAAGTATTAGAATTCACTAACACTTGCGCACCTAAGGTGTTTTACCCTTAAGGTAAATGAGCATACTTGCGCACCACCCTACTTCCTCACCACAACTTGTGCACATCTCTTCTGGAAGTACCTCAGGATAATTCTAAATGCATTGGTCAAGGATCGCCCAAGTATTACCATGCTGGTTTACAAACGCGCAAGTACCCATGTGTCGCGCAGGTATACCTACGCAACCAGAACTTGTGCGCCCACACAGTACCTGTGCACCTTCTAGGACCTGCGTGCCCCTGCCTTTTTGGGTGCCTTTCCTACCCATTTCCCCCCTCTTATGCCATTACACCTCTCTAATTCAAGATTCAGTCTTCACGACACTCTTCAAATCCATTTATGGCATGATTTCTTAGTTTGGATTCTTTATCTGAAAGGAACTCTGTGGAACATCTCTCAATATCTAGTGATTTACACATCTTTATGTCACTAAAGATTGAGATTTCATTCATTCAACCTCATCCTTTAAAATGAAAGTTCTCTTAATTGGGCCTCCTCTTCAGGAGTAATCCCCAATCATAATTTCCAAATATGGGAACCCTCCTTAGGAGTAAGCCCCAAGTCCCCTAATTTGGGCATCCTCCTCAGGAGTAAGCCCCAATCATAATTTCCCTTAATCTGGGCCTCCTTTTTAGGAGTAAGCCCCAGTCCAAGTTCTCTTAATTGGGAATCCTCTTAAGGAGTAAGCCCCAAGTCCCCTAATTTGGGAATCCTCCTCAGGAGTAAGCCCCAATCTTAATTTCCCTTAACTTGGGCCTCCTTTTCAGGAGTAAGCCCCAGTCTAAGTTCTCTTAATTGGGAATCCTCATTAGGAGTAAGCCCCAAGTCCCCTAATTTGGGAATCCTCCTCAAGAGTAATCCCCAATCATAATTTACCTTAATCTGGGCCTCCTTTTCAGGATTAATCCCCAGTCCAAGTTCTCTTAATTGGTCCTCTTCTTCAGGAGTAATCCCCAGTCATAATTTCCAAATATGGGCATCCTTCTTAGGAGTAAGCCCCAAGTCCCCTAATTTGGGCATCCTCCTCAGGATTAATCCCCAATCATAATTTCTCTTAACCTCTGCCTCCTTTTAAGGAGTAAGCCACAGTCTCAAATATGGGAATCCTCTTCAAGAGTAAGCCCCAAGTCCCTTAATTTTTCAAGTCCCTTAACCTGGGCCTCTTTCTCAGGAGTAAGCCCCAATCTTAATTTCTCTTAACCATCCCTAATTTACCTTTGATCTAGGATTCCTTCTTAGGAGTAAAACCCAATCATAAGTCCTCTCCTAATTTGGGCCTCCTTTTCAGGAGTAAGCCCCGTGTTAGAGTATTCAAATCTCCATGAAGCACATATACCTTTATGGACCCTGTTCCTGGATTTCTTCCCTGAAGTAAATCCTAATCTTCATTTATCTGGGCAGTCATACATACATAATCCCCACATTATTTCTTATGATTGCATCTTTCATGGCACAATTGTCTAGTTTTTACCAATGCCTCTTATTTCTCACACCGAGCATGACTGACGTGAGCTTAGAGTGTAAAAGTAATTATGAAATCCTTCTTTGAGCCATCAATCATAAACATCATACTCCCTTACTCGAACTATGTGGGTTCTGATTCCTTTTCTAAACAAAGGATACGTAGTTAGCCCATCTGCGGGTTCGATCCCAACTCTGAAATAATCCATGTCCTTCTAAATGAAAATAAACTTCAAGTGCCCCACTGAGTGTCTTTAAAACTAGCATGGTCATCATAATGACCAATGTACTTCTATATAAATGTGTCAAAGGATACCATTTACCAAGAATATCTAACATATACAGATGATTCTCTATCGATGAAGAACCTCGAATACATATAAAAGATTCACTAAATTTCCTACATATTTAATCATTGATTTTCAGATCTGAAGGAAACCTCATTTTATACTTGGTAATGTAATAAGGATTCACGAACATAACTTAAATCTATAAAGAGAGTCCCAGAGTAGACAATAACTCCCCTCAAAAAGGTGTGATGAGTCCGACCTCCCATCCTCTCGACCAATGCAAATTCCTAAGCCTCATCAGTCCACAAACTAATGAGTGCCTACCTTTGGAAGGTAGGTCCAAATGGATGTGGAATCATTTGATGTTTCCAGTTCTACGAACAAACCCGTTAGAAAGTGATTGGAATGTTTGAACCTTCAATCAAGGAGGTCATCCCCAAATTCTGAGGTAAACAGAGGTGAGGGGATTTATTTAATCTAGTACTTATCTATGGGGTTCACCAGTCCTTTTTCTGAAAAAGGTAGATAGTGCACTTAGATGTGTGTGGATTATCAAAAATTGAACTAGATTATGGTTAATAACATGTATCACTTGCCATAGATAGATGAATTTTGTTATTATCTTCAAGGATCTTAGGTATTATAAAAAATTTATTTGATGTCTGGATAACACCAGGTACGTTTTCGACCTAGAGACATACCTCATACAGCTTTTCATAGCAGTTATACTCTATACGAGTATCTGGTTATGTTGTTCAATCTCATGAATGCGCAATCAGATTTCATGGAACATATATACCGAGTTTTTCATCCTTATCTAGATTCATTTTTGATGGTTTTTTTGTGGATGATATCTTGGTGTATTATCACAATCGAAATGATGCTGTGAAACATCTTGAGATCATTTTGGATACACTAAGAGAGAATCATTTATATGATATGCTCACAATTTTCCACTTCTGGATGGATAAAATTCACTTCCTGGGTCATATTATCTCAGATAAAGGAGTATAAGTTGACTCAAATAAGGTTAGAGTTATATTTTCCTAGGATTTCCCTATAACATATTTGATATATGAAGTTTCTTGGGGCTATATGGAAATTACAATCATTTCATACAAGACTTCTCATAATTTTTAGCACCATTGATGGGATTGAATAAGATGGTTGTGAAGTTTATATGGACAAATACCTATGATACATCATTTTAAGAGCTAAAAGAGATATTAAATTCAACACTGGTTTTGATTCTACCAGAGAAAGGAAGGAGATACATTATTTATTATGACACATTAGGTACCAAGATTAGAGTAGTGTCGATGCATGGGGATAGATTCGTGGCATATGGGTCTTGAAAATTGAGGATATATGAGAGGAACTACCTAACACAAGATCTTAAGTTAGCTTAATTTTTTCATTCATTTCATTTTTTGAGACAATACTTACTTGGAGAGTGTTTTGTTGGTGTAAATAGACCACAAACTCCTCAAGTATATTTTCAAATAGTGTGATCTAAACCTGAGATAGTGAAGGTGGGTTGAGCACCTACAATCTTTTGAATTTGTTCTTTCCTACATGCCTGGGAACAAAAATGTATTGGTCGATTCATTGAGTATGAGGAATCATATATAGGCACTTTAGGAGGACAGTAGCGAGTGGAAGCTTATAGATTTTTTCTTTGAGATGCACATGGAGGTGTGGGATAGTCAGGGGAATATTTTTTTTCATCCTTAGGTATGACCTATACCCTACAGGATAGAGTAAATATGAGACTTTAATCAGATTCAGAGGACCTAGTCCTACGGGAGAGTGTGGAAGATGAGGATCTGCCTCCTAGTTTTATTGTAGGATATGATGAAATCCAATGTATCCATGGTTGTGTTTGGGTTTCAGTGGACATATTTGAGGACCTGGTGTTATGGTTTCATGCCTCAGTGTGGGAAGTACATCAATGTGTCACCAAGATGTACCATGACTTATGTCATTAGTACTGGTGGTCTAGTATGAAACATGTGGTGGAGAGTTTTGTTATGAGGTGTTTCACCTGTCAACAAGTGAATTAAAGACATTCATGACCAGACATACTTTTACAACAGTTACTTATTCCTAATTGGAAATGGGATAATGTTATGATTGATTTCATGATCAGTTTTCTAAGGTCACCCCAAGGCAGTAATGTTGTGTGGGTTTTTTTTACGGGCTCATGAAGGTTACTCATTTCTTTCAAATCAAGTAAACCTTCAGTGTTGATGATATTGGGATTTTATATATTTGTGAGATAATACAACTTCATGGGGTCCCTAATTTTGTTGTTTTAAATGGGGAAATATAGTTTACATCTCATTTATAGAATATTTTTTAAAGGGAATTGGGTACGTAGGTGATTTTGGGCATGGAATACCACCCTCAAACAGATGTTGAGTTAAAGAATATGATACAGGTGTTTGAGGACATGTTTCGAGCATCTGTCCTAGATTTTTGGGGCTCTTGGGAGAGGCATATACCCCTTATTGGGTTCACCTACAAAAATATATATCCATAGAAGAAACAAATGGAACCTTATAAGGATTTGTATGGTGGGTCATGTTGATCTACCATATCCTTCTTAGAGTCCAGTGAGGTAGATTTACTGGGATTGTGTCTCAGGTAAGAGACTTCTGAACATGTCTAGTTTATCAAAAAGCGGATGGATACTATAAAGTACTGACATAAATATTATATCGATTGCTATAGATGACCTCTAGAGTTTTAGGTCATGGATCATGTCTTTTTACATTTCTCTCCAAGTCTAATACATTGACAAGTTAGGAGAAAGGGTAATATTTCACCATGATATTTTAGGACATTTAAGATTCTGGATAGAGATGGGATGGTAGCCCATCGGTGGAAGTTACCTCATATGTATGGATCCATGCACGACGTCTTCCACATATCTCATCTATAGAATTATCATTCATACTTGTCTCGTGCTTTTCATCTTGAGAAGTTTGAGTTACAAGTAGATGTGTCCTTTGATTAGTATCTAATTCATATCATTTATAGGAGCATGAAGGTTCTCTAAGATTGATCAGTTCCTCAAGTATGGGTGATATGGAAACACATCCATTTATAGGATGAGACTTGGGATCAGGAAACCTATGTATTTGCTCCGTGGTCAGAGTTATTCTTAATTTATTCTTAACCACCCTTTATAGATAAATTCAAGGATGAATTTCTTTATTGGGGAAGATTATAAGAAGCCTAGTTTTTGTAGAAGTTATATTTATTTTTGTTTTTTAATTTAAATTCTTCTTTATAACTTAATGTGAATACCCTTTGAAGCCATAAGGGTATCGAGGGTGTTCGAGGATTATTCAGATCTTGTAACCCAATTCTTGGAGGAAATCATCTCGATCTCATGGTTATTAGTAACCATGTGACCCAAACCACATGGTTTGATGAAACTATGTGAACCTGAAAAGTTCGGTGCTACAGGATACACGGTTTGAGGAGACTATGTAGATAGAGGTTCACACCCATGTGGAGCACCAGTTTTTTGACAGAGGTTTTTTTCATGTTTTATGAATGGTTAGTCAAACCATGCGAGTTTCCCCTTCTTACAGTAGTGGATGTAGGGTTAGCGCATAGTTTGTCCAACCGTTTGGCACTATATTTTGGGTGAAATTACAAAATGTCACTTTATTAATATTATAACTCAAACCAATTTTTATTTTTATTCCTCTATTCGCAGTCGTGGGGTTTGAGATCTCCTTTGAGTTTTTTTATTGATTTTGATCTCATTCTTCTATATGATCTTGGATTCGAGTGCTGATCATATTGTTTGATCCATGTCGGTGAGTACTCAATTCATTTTGTTTCCTTCATCATTCTTCTTAGAATCAATGAAGTTATTCAGGTGTAAGATAATTTTCCCTATTTTTCAATTTATTCATCCATTATTCATTTTTCTTCAGATATAAGTCAAATTAGGAGTTGATGTTAGATGATCACTATAATACCAACCTATGGTCGGTGTTCTATAATTTTCTAGAATGGTTTGGTACTTTATTAATCTAGTTTCCATTGTTCCTACCACCATACTTTCTATCATGGACCTGAAATTGAATTGATTAATTGAATTAAATTAAATAAATCATGTTAGTGATTCTCGTTAGTTTCTTTGAGAGGTGTTGGAGGTTGTTTCTCCAACCATGGATACCCATGGGGAATGTCATGTAAATTACCTATGTATATGCCTTTGTTAAACCACCCATGGGGTGTTTTTAGTGATTTCCTAGTTAGAGGAAGCATGTGAATAAATTAAATTAAATGAATTTCTTGATTAAGATATGGTTTACCTATTTTTCATGTTGATTCTTTTGATTAAATTTTTTATATGGAATTCATACCTGAGTGGGTAAACTTGTGGAATAGAATTTAATTTTAATTGTGTTATGAGTGGGTATACTCGTGGAACATGAATTTAAATTGATGAATAGTTGCATAGGATTTCATGTGTGTGATACGCCATGGTTCATGGAAATGGTAGAGAATGACTTAGACCTATATTCTCCTTGGATTCTAATTTTATGGGATTCCTTGGGCCTTTATACCCCTTGTATTTGGGTTGTTTGGTCACAAACTGGACATAATATGGTTCATGATCCTTGGACCCCAATTTAAGCCTAACTGAGTTTCCATCGAGATGATCTTGGGACTCGATAAGGATGTCTTGGTCCACTATACCTTGAATCTGGCCTCGATGGGATTGAAATTATTGATTATATGGAATGACCATGGTAAATGTCGTATTCTTGGTTATACGTCTTGTTTGTGGTTGTTCTGACACTTTTGGTTATATGGAAAGGTCATGGTTGACATGATATGTATTGATGTATGGTGTGGTCGTGTTCTTTTTTTGTATTGTTTGTAGTTTCCTTGTTATAGGAACTTTACTATGTTTTTCAGGGAGCCATGTGGGGACATACAATATCCTTTCTTCTATAGTATACATTCCATGGGATAGTAGGATAATTCACCAGAGAAGATCTAACTGGTATTGGAATAATGAGAAGGTATGGAATTTCCATCGGTATTGAGCATGTGCATCTCTACACAGGACAGATAGCCGACCAGACTTGCAAATTTGGAGAGCTAACATCAAGATATATGAAAAGGAGGGGCAGTTCCATGTATTATATTTGGGATTAATTCCTCTATGGTATTTGGGTCATGTAATGTGTCACTAAGCCTATGGGCCATGTAATAGTTATTCTTCAAAGCTTAAAAGGGGGACTATCAAAAATAAAATAAAAAATGAAGACCTTTGGTCTGTTCAGATAGGCATGGGAACTTTACTTTTATTACTGATTACCTATGATATAAATCACATGATGCTTTAGCTTATTATATTGAAAAGCCTGGAATTTTATATAAATTTGTGTGAAAGTATGATGGGATTGTATCTTTCACCATGTTGGAGCTGTCGTTCGGTACCCAAATAGACTATATGGATGCAAGTAGGGATGGGGGAAAGTGACCATAGTTTAATGTTCAGATTTTTTCTATGCTTAGGAGAGTGAAAGAATCGGACCAAGTTGAGGCTCATGATGTAATTCATAGATACATTTTTTTGGTCTTTTTGGTATTTCCAAATATGTATTGTGTTTTACTACTATGTACTTATTTTGGATATTTTGTAAACTCATGACATGATCATCATGGTATATAAGATTACATCAAGAATTTTTTATATATTCCAAATATTTATCAATTTTTTGAATATTATACCATTTCTAACATTTGATTAGTATGATTTTTGCTGCTATGTTACACTCTAATAAGAGGGAATAGTCTTCCAAGAGACACACCCTAGGCCCTCTCTGCTAGTCGTAAGCCTCTAGAATTTGGGGAGATGCACTCGAGGCCAAGTGATAAACCGGGATCGGGGGACTATTCAGTGGAATTTGAGTCTGGGATGTCGCAATATACTCTAATGACACCACCCACCATATTTATTTGGATGGATTTTGTTAAGTTTTATTGGGTAAAGTATTGAAACTCTATATGATAGTTCTTACGATACAGATATTTATTAATTATTAACTCATCCTGATTAATCTGTACTATTTATTTTTATCATAAATTCATTGGAATTATTAAGTGATGGATGGGGTCTATATTTATATATCCCCTCGATGTATTGGTAGCTCTCATGAGTCAAAAACGAGTTGGGTATTTGGTTAAGTGCATGCCCGTTTATGTAAGGTTTCTTTTCACACGTTGTATATGGTTGTCATCGCCAAAAATATGACTCAAATTCAATAATGCGTTGTTTTATCAGACCAAGGGGAAAACATAGATCAAGGGACCATTCCCACTCAAAAGGGAAGGTGGTGTGAAACATTTAACAAGTACATGCAAGTCCCACACATGTCGTGCAACTAGTTTTTGTGTGAAAGGTGATGTTCCATGCCTTAATTTCTATGCAAGCTAGAATTTTATTTAAAACCCAAGGGAAAAGGTGGAACAAAACTCTCCTGGGGAGAGATAAACTTCATGAGTGTTTTTAAATAAAGGATCCACTAAATCATTTCCTTATATGATCACCATCCAGTGGAAACATGGAGTTACGTATTATATAATCTTCTTGAATGGAAGTATTTATTTTCACAACTCACCGTTAGGAAAGCCCTTTTTACTATAAATACATCATCATCATCCCATTTTTTTATAGAAATTTTTAAGTTTAAGTGATGAGATCTCATTCTCAAAATCATTTCTTTCATGATTTTACACAACTCCAGTCTACCATAGATCCCTATAGGAAGAAAACATTTTATATAAACCTCACATAGGCCCAAAATTTTCTTAGATTTTGTTTGAGATTTCCTCATGCAACTCCCCTTAAAATCTAGTCCATTTTGTGCAAGATGATTTACCTTCATGAAACCCCAAGATTCACTCAACCACACAAGTTATAGGCACTTATTCCCCTATTTTATATAACTTTTTATTATTCTAGGGCCCATGGATAATGTAACTCTACATGCATGCACAAATCTAAACTTACAAGAAATAGCCTCTGGATCCCCGAACCAATTCCCCTTTCTACCAAACATAGTTGCACACAAGTTGTGTTCTAAAGTTACCCACTCCTCCTCAAACTAGGTTCACCCATTATTTGATCACCCACATGATTGATATTGTTTTCCCTCATGCCTACATACTATGATTCAATTATGGGAGGTGTAGCATCAAAACCTATTTCTCGTAATAATAGGAATCATATTGGAGGGACCCCTATATATCACCTAAGAATTGAAGTTTTTACACCTTGTTCCATCCATAATAACTTAAGAAATAGACACTTAATCCCTTATGCAGGCACAATTGTAGTAAACCTGATACTTTTCCCTATGAGGATGGATAGTGTTGTATCCATCTTCCCTACTTCTAAATGGTCTCCATGGGTAAGTCCCACCACATCCAATCTGTAAGATGTTAAACTACATATCCCAACATCCTAATTTCATGAAGTTAAACTATAAGACAACTTCCTCAACACATAATGTTAAACTGTAGCCTTACCCTGTGTGATGGATATAGGATTCCCCATGTATGACTCACATGGGATGATACCCCACCCCTAAGAATATTACATGTGTATTCCTCACTCATAACATTGTTAATTATTTATATAATCTAGTTATACCATATGTGTAATATCCACACCATTTGTTGATTTAACTCCTTTCATGACACAAGAATCCTTACCACATAAAATTAAACTACATGGACCATTCATATCACATGACTTGAAATTTTTCACTCAAACTATGTGTGTTTTGATCTATTTATCATAAGAGGGTACATAGGGCAGCTCCATGAGGTTCAATCATGGAATCTATCATGACTTCCCATGGTTGACCATAACCATAAAGTGTGACCATTCTCCATGAGAATACACTCAACCTTTTACCACCCAAATCTGAGGTCCCAACTGAACTTTAGTGCTTCTACAGAGTGTCAACCAATATTTAGATGAGTACATGATGAGCGTACATGGGAAATATCTGCAAAATACATTAAACATGTGACTAAACTGTCCACACAATACATTTAACATGTGACCATCTTATCCCCACATGGCATTAAACATGTGGCTTATCTATCTTCGTAAGACATTAAACCTATTACCAATCTGTCCCAACAAGATTTTAAACTAGTGAAACCTCTTAATTTATAAGAATACTTACCTCATAAAACCTACATGTGATTCCTTAGGAATCATGACTTGAATTCCTTATGTTTTATTATACAAACTTCCCTATAGTGGATACAGGATGCCTTGGACTCTACACCCAATAAGCCTAGTATATTTTATTCCCTCAACTTAAAATTAAGAATATTGTTACATTTTCCCAACAAGCCCAAGATTCTCGACATCCTCAACAGCTCCAAACCAATGGTGGATACTCTTTCATGATAGAAATTATTATAATTAACCATTATCCACCTCGATTTTTCATCGGGAATGAGATTCATGAAGACTAAGCGACGAACTCTAAGGAGGAATACATAGAATGCAGAGTCAACATCACATCATCATATTCCAATAAAGGATTTGGAATAATCGATCATGGTGGCAGATTACACCCACCTCTATAAATAGAGAATGTGCGAAAGCATACTCTGGAGGGGTTGTGACTAGTCCAAGGATGTGAACCACTCTAGAAGAGAAAACAGAATTGCACACTGCAAAAAAAACTTGATTAGTGACGGTTTTTTAGAGGGGGTTATGTGAAATCCCATATAAATTAATTTTAGAGGGGGTTATGCACAACCCCGATAAATAAACTAATTTAGAGGGGGTTTAGAAACCCCTCTAAATTTTTTAGCATTATTTTTTTAATACTTGGATGGATTTTAGAGTCGATTATGTCAAAATCATCGCAAATTTAATAATTAGTGGTTCTACATGTTCTATTGGATTTTAGAGGCACTATATATGTATATAATATTTATTTAGATATTAGAGTATATATATAAATATAATGAAATTTTTAAAAAATTGAAATAGTGGGGGTTCACAAACCCCTCTAATTTTATAAATTAGAGGGGTTTCATGATCTGCTACTAATTCCTTGGATTAGTGGTGGTTTTGATCCCCATTTAATTTAAGATATTAGAGTGGGGTTGTTAACCCCCACTAATTTATGAAATTATATGGGGTTCATGAACTGCTTCTAATTTATGACGTTATAGTGGGTTTATGAATTTCTGCTGATCCCTTTGATTATAGGGGTTTTTAACCTCCTCTAAATTTTTATTTATTTTTTAAAATATATCTCATATAAATTAAAATTTTATAATATGTGTGTGTATTTTCATGTGTGTATGTCTATATATTACATAAACACATTATATAAATGAATCTAAATTCATTATAAACAAATATATAAAGAAATTTTATAATAATTTAAATAAATACTTATACATATAAACAAAAATGCATATATATATATATATATAAATGTTGGTATACATAATATAAATGTAGTTATAAATATATTTATTTAAATATATAAAATTTATATATGGTTTTATAAATAATATACATTTATATTATGATTTATATTATACATATATTAAATTAAATACAATTTTATTTTATATTTATGTATAAATACTTTTATATTATATTATATATAAAAATATATATAACATAGAAAATATATATGTGTATATATATAATATTTTTATATTATATATATTATATAATTATTTCATATATATTGTAGTATGCCATATTAATTATAAAATAATTTAGTAAATATATATATCATTTAATTATATTATATATTTCCAATTATATTAATATTTTTAATTTTGTATGTATATATATGTGTGTATACATAATATAATATAAATATATATAATTACATATATAATTATATAATATAAATATATTTAATAGAATATATGCATAATATAAAACATAAAATATATAAATGTATAGTATTATAAAACGAACATATATATTTTGTAGTTTAAAAAATGCTAATAATAATTAATAATATTATTGTTACACACACACACACACATATATATATATAAGTATATAAAAATAATTATATGAATATATATATATATATATATTATAATTATATTATATCTATAAATATTATATAAATACATAAATACACACACCCACACAATAAATTTTTAATATATATATATATATATATATATTTAAATATGTAAATATAATTATTTATGCATATTATATATACACATATAATATATATATATATATAATACACAAATGTATTAAATATTATACACAAATATATTATATGTACACAAATATATTATATTGTTTATATTTCTACACACACACACACACACACATATATATATGACCTAATATTTATTTATCAAAATAAATGTAATTTATTATATATATATATATATATATTAAATGAAACTTCATTTAGCTGAGTGGTACAGCCATGTATTACCTTCCATCTGGTCCTATCTTCGAATCCCAGTAGGGGGGTTTTACTCCCTTTGAGGTAGGGCATCGGTCACAGGCATTGTTCATGCGTTGGGGGGACCACTGAAAAAGTGTGTGATGGGACCACTCTTGGGCCTCAGGGGAGAGTTTTATGTGGTCTCTTGGGGGTTTTCTGGGGGGGTGGTATGGGAATTGGGGTTTTCAGGGCGTGCCTAGGTTTTCTGGGGGTCGGATGGGTGTTGGGGTTGTCAGGTGGGTGTTGGGGTTGTTTGGGAGTCAGATGGGTGATGGGGTTGTCAGGTGGGTACCTGGGTTGTTCAGGAGTTTGGGTGTGTGTTGGGGTTTTTTAGGGGCTCCTAGGTTTTCTTGGGGGTCAAATGGGTTGTGGGGTTATCAGGTGGATGTCTGGGTTATATGGGGGGTCGGGTGGGCACTGGGGTTGTCATGGGGTGCATGGGTTTTCCGAGGGGTGGGATGGGCATCAGGATCTATCGGGATGGGCATTAGGAACTCTAGGGGGTCTTCAAGGGGTGACTTGGTGGGAGAAAAAAATTGGGTAGTTTAGGGGTGGGTATAGCATAAACCACCCCTAAAATTTGAATTTTTATGTTTATTAGGGGCGGTTATAACCACTTCTAAATTGATGTCTAGTTTATGGGCAATTAAAACCACCCATAATACATTGTTTATAGTAAATTTTGGAATAATTCATAAGGGTTTAAAACCCCTACTATTTTAACTACTACTAAATTCCGGACTATTTTACTAGAAATTACCCACAACCGCCTCTAATCAGAGTAGGTAGACACTTTAGACATGGTTACGGGTAACCGCCGCTAAAGTTTATATAGGGAGATATAACTCCCTATAAATGAAAAAATTACCCCCTCTAATCACCCTATTTTTTTGTAGTGGAATCTTGATATTGATCCATGACCCCAAGATAAAGCATCAAAAAACAAAATGGTGAAACCAATGTGGATCACTTCTCCTTCAACCAAGAATAGATGAGGAACATCAGACATCACCATTTTCAGGCCCCATCAGATTTGAAAATTTCCAGCATCGACTTCACAAAAAATAGTGAATCGTCCATGAAACGTGTATCCCATAACTGGGGGTAGATGATGTACATTTGGAATTACTGAATCTAAGGCATCATTAGCATGAATCCCTTCTCTTTATTTGGGAGAGTATTATTAGAATTTGGTATGTTGGGCATCACCTTCATCAAACATGTACAGACATATGGCCTCATATGTATCCTACAAGACTCAAGTTGTAGCCAATTTTTGGCAATCCACCTCCAAGAGCTGTGGAGGTAGAAGGGATAATGGTATTATAATCCTACCCAACTACATTTATAATTTATTGCCCATATCTCCCACGACTCATGGGCTCCCTTGACCCATCTCTTCCTTTGATATCATTTAGTGGAGGTTCATCAATTCCCTTGTTCATTGATACAAACAAAAATGGGTCATACGGACTAAGAATATGGCCTTTTGGAAACTTCAAGTTATGGTCCCAAGTCATCATTTCCTCCCCCATTGGTCGTGCTGGGGGTAATCTACCCCCATCACCACAGAAAACCAATTCGGGAGCCTCTCCTTAGAACGCTTTACCATATCCCTCCAATATGCCAAGGATGAAGAGGACGTGTAGGTTTCACCTGTAGTGGGAGCCACCCCAGGGGTCTCCTAGGAGGTCAGCCTCAACTCAATGTCACTAAAAATGTTGGGAATACCTACAAGACAATGAATAATTTTAATCACATCCCTACTTCGTCTGGTCGATTCCAAAATACCTAGTGCAGACGCCATGGGTAAGTTGCTAACCTTGCCCAATAAGAGACATCTATAATATCTCTAGTGTCCCTTTACACAATCAACATAATTCATACAATCGCAACCACCGCATGGGGGTAAAATCTATCTTGATTGGAATAAATAAACCGGCTTACTAATAGGTAGGTCGTAATGACTCTCCCTATAATGAGAATCACTACAAACCTTCATGGGATGCCCCATAATAAATAACCTCATATGGGGACCTTCCTCGTAGTTCCATTAGCCGATGAAAAGGTCCTTCTTATTTAAAAGACTTCCCTTTTCCTAAATATCCATCCCAATGAAAGAGGATAGCTAAATATCCTGGGGATATACCCAAGAGTTATTCATATTGTGCGCGGAAGAAATCCCCATGGCCCATAGGGGGTCTTTCTTGGTGAACTCTTGTGTAATCAGAGATAGGGTTAGGGGAAACATTACATCATTGTTGATCTCTCAAATTTTGAGATGATAGTTGAATCATTATAGATTCCTCTACTTCCACCATCATATCTTGGGGAAAGATCCTATTCATTGAGGATGGAATTCCCTTGGAAAAATATCCACAAGGTCCCTAGGTTCCTCCACAAATACCTATATATAAAGGATGATGTGGATTCTATCATAGGAATTTATGTGAAACCATATCTAACATCATCGTCTTCCCTCCTATCTACCTCTAACATGGAAGTAGTGGAGACATCTAGATCCAAATTGGCACTCTCAGATGAAGGTGGTCAATCTATCATGAGGTAGGGGCATGAGGGCCTTCCCAATAAGTAGGATACCATAGATAATACAACCTATATGGATATATATATATGTGTGTGTGTGTGTGTGTGTGAATCTAGACCTATCCCCAAAATAAACCCCATAATTTTAGGGATGATTATCTCATGTGATTCATGTTCTTCCTGAGAATTAGTAGCAGAATAGATCTATATCTTTTTTTTGGCCACTTGCAACAATGCCTTTGTCATCATAGAGTCCCTCACTAAGAACCACACCAAATGACTCTACCAAAATATCTAGGAAATATTCAATCATCTCTAAGACCACTATTTGACCTATCCTTGGAGCTAGGGACACCTTGATTCCATCCATAATTAATTCCATAAATTTTATATTATAGTACTTTTGTTAGAAAAATTCCCTAATTCATATATATTCCCCCAGAATTTCTAGCTGGCTTATGTTAGAAGCTACATCGTGCCTCAGTGAATCATGTAGGTGGTATTTCTTCACGTGAAAATTAGGGTTTGGGGGTTATTATGTTTCCATTGAATTATTTCCACTTTCATAGAGATAATGTAACTGTCAGAATAAACCACCTATTGATGGTGATATTTCATCTTTAGCCACTACCACCAAGAATGTTTTCAAAATAAATCATCTTTATGACCAGAGAAATAAATTTGATGAAATAGGGAATGATGGAGACCCACCCTGAGGAGAAACACAAAACTAAATAGACCATCCAGTGGGTTATTTCACTCTCTAGTTGAGACAGACATTAGTCCTTTAATGTACAACTGAGTATCCACTACCACTTATAAGTCGACATCTTGAAAATGTCAAGGTGATCATTGAAACTTTTGGCCCGTTTGAGTTAATGCCTGTAACACCCAGAGAATTTTTGAATTTATTTTTTCAAATTAATTTAACATTTTTTATATTTTTCAATTCATTTAATACTGAATATAGATTTCTATTATACTATAAAATAACTAATTTTGGATTACGTTATATGCAACACCAAGGGAAGCTTTCACTACATTAAACACCGACTTGGCTTGATCTACACAGAACACTTAGTTTCTATTAAACAAAACTTTACTATTAAATGATATAGTTATAACCTATCCATTAAACTTGTAATATGAATAGTAATAACTACTTTTCAAATATTAATTATAATTTTTTTGATAGTCTTTATATGTTTAAAACTACTATTTTCTCAAATGAACAGCTTTTCATAACCCTCTATGAAAAAATAATAAAAATAATTTTAGACACTTGTATAAATTGAATTTTATAAAATAAACATTATTTTTTAATTTAAAATTTCAAAATTAAATTCAGTTGAATTTTTAGTATTGTTTTATGAAGTTTCATTTTTGATGAATAGTGAAAATTACTGCATCGTAGTTAAAAACTGTGTTTTTGGTTTAAATAATCTTTATACTTTAAACTGATTTTAAGAGCACAATAGATAAATAATACAATTATTAATCTAATTTATTTCATTGGAAGCATTCTTATAATAGAATTAGATATAAAAAAATATTAAACTTTTGAACATCTCTTTTACCCGCCTTCTAGCCACATTTACAGGATTAGCATTTAATGTAATTTTACCGCTTATGTGAACTGAATTGAAAAGAATGGATATAAATGGTTTTAATAAATATAAAAAATTTATCCCAATAGGATCAAAATAGTTTTTGGTGAATAGTAACTTTAGTAATTTTATTTACCACGGTTAATGGAAAATAGGGTAATTAAAGGTAAACAAATAATATAATAATATAAAATTACCCTAAAACTTGTCCTAATTTAATTGGATGATTGGGTTTAAAATAAAATTAACCTTAGGTATAAACTATAATATTTTTAATCCACTTGGGTATGAAAATGACATTTATTATATTTTATTTAAAGATATGTTAAAAATGTCATACTCATAATTTTAATAAATAAATCATTTTTTATATATATTTATACATAATATAAATTCAACTATAAATATTCATTAGAAATATAAAAGATTTTTCTACATCATGATAATTTTTTTTATAATTTTTAGATATTAAATAATTAAATTTAATTGTGACACAATGATGATGTAGTGATATATTTATTAAAGGAAGAATAAAATAAATGATATTAATAATATTACAAAAAATATAAATTGATATATTTTATGTCATCCACAATTTTTTTGGATGAATATGAAATTTTAAGGGTGATTTAAGTTAGTTTTTTTGAAGTAATAAAGTTTTTATGATATTATAAAATTTCATGTAATGAATAGTATCAAAATTGACGTAAATGATATTTTAAATTAAATAATACTTTATTAAATTATAAAAAATTCAGAAAAATATATATTTCGGCCAATAAAATATTATAATGTTAAATATGTACTATATTATCCAATTGGGGTTATTTTGTAATTTTATAGTAACTATATTAATCCTATAGTGTAAAAAGACAAGTTTTCCCGGTAAGAGTTAAATTGTTTAACTAAGGGTTAAATCCAAAATAAATGGTTAAATTTTTGAGATGAACATATCTAAAATTAATTTTTTGAGAGGATTCAGACCCATATTCATATCATTTTCTAAATAAATCACTTTTCATCTCTTTAAAATCGAAAATAAATTTATATTAAATTTATAGTTTTAGAGATTCCTAAAGTTCCCCTCCAATCTCTTATAAAAGGGAACATATCCTTCACTTTTATTCCCACATATAAAGCCTTTTGTCTGAGAAAAAACATATCCATTTATCCAAAAAACTTACCTCACTTCATCATAGAGGTTTTACTTTTTTCATAAGGCCAATCTAAGGATCCCATTTGTGCAAATAAAAAGGAGACACTCAAAGATGAGGTAATTGTTTTACCAATTCTTGCAAAGTTATTTTCTTCTTCTTATAATTCATTTTGAAAAGTTTTTTCCATAATAAATTAATAAATATTGCATATAATATATACTGATATGTTTTTATTATTATTTTACAACCATTTTACCCATCCTACAAAAAACAATATCACTATGTGTACGTACGTGCGACTTATCGTCTCCACGTCATGGTGTAAATTGTTTTTCATCTATAATTTATTTTGATGGATATAAAGATGAATATAAAGGATGTAAATAATGAATATGAAATTGTAATTATTCTTTATAATTAATATACCATCTAATTTCATACCATTTAACCATTAAGGGAATGATACCATCGCTCGTGCATACGTACGACTTACCGTCTTCACGACGTGATGGGATTCATTCTCCACGCTAACCATTCATGAATGATTATAAAGTATGTATAATAAATAATCATGAAATATATGATATAATAATACTACTGTAACTATATGTGTGTGTGTGTGATTTAAATTCTTCCATTCAATATAATAAGAAAACTGAAACAGCATTCATGCATATGTATAGCCTACCATATCCATGAACGGTGTATTCAATTGCATTTATATATCTCTGATATATATTTATATACTGAATATATATGATATATAAATAATTTTTTACATTATTTAAGTACGTAAATCGTGATCTATGTAATAGGATCAAGAATAACAAGTCAAAACACGTAAGATAAAAAAAGTGATTATTACCCATAACATTGCTTTAACTTGGAATTGTCAGTAAATGGGTAATTTAAAGTCATAAATTAATCATATGTGATATCATATATATTATTATTATTCTGTTATAAGTTAATAATATGTTTAAAACCACTGTAAAATATTTTTGAACATGTACAGAGGGACTCAGACCTACGGTAAGGGATTTTTGTCTCACCTTTACTTCTGTGAGACACATGCCTTATACACTACTTGTTTCCTCTATTTGGTTTATATACTACCCAATAATTTATTTTATTATTATTATACACAAGATTATGATATTTCCATATACTTATAAAAAAATTACATGGGGCATGCAACACTATTGATTATAAAGTGATGAGTGTTGATTTCGTAATCTCTTCCATATTTGGGATTGTTTTTGTTGGGTAATATTTATCATCCATGTCCATATTTTCTAAAAAATAATAATATGTTTAATTATTATCCTATGGATTTTTAAATTCATTTTTACCCATTTTTTACTTTTTACTTCATGTTTTTAAATAAATATTTCTTTCATTTTTCGAACGATGTACTTTTTTACTCTTCCGAAAAAGTACGAGAAGAATGTTTTTTAACTTATACAGAATGATTTTATTTTTAAACTTCTATGATTCCTTATTACCTCGAAGCTTACCCTACAAGTTTACGTGGTTATTTTGAAATAAAATGTTTTATTTTTAAATTTTGAGAAATTTTTATAAAAAAACTATTTCAACAAAGAAAGGATATCTTCCTCAAGCATTGTTTTAAATGATTTTCATGATTTCATTATATATTTTCAACGTAGTTTTAATTAAAATGGTTTAGAAAATGTTTTATGTTTTAAAAAAGTGATTTTTAAGGAAAATTCATGTTCCAAGTGAACTTTCAAAATCCTTCTCCACCTATGATGACATACTTTTCTATAGTTTAAGAATACCATTCATATTATTTATCTAAATGGTTTATGTTTTGATGTTATGATGTTTAAGAAACCCCCTTCTTTTCATGGGATATGCTTTTGATGAAATGATTATGAAACCTATTTATTTTTTATAGGTTGTTATATTATTACATGTTTAGTACACCCATTCCATTAAATGTTTTATGATATTATTGTTTATAATCATGTGGACCATGTATGTATGATTTAATTATGATATTGGTGGGGCCTATATCTCCCTCCAATGCATTGGGTAACAATTTATATCTAATGATATGGACATGAATGAAATTGTCTTCCAAGAAGGTTATGGGAGTGAACCATGACTACCAAAATGGTTATGGGAGTGAACCATGACTACCAATATTGTTATGGGAGTGAACCATGACTACCAATATGGTATGGGTAGTGAACTCATACTACCAAGATAACCTTGGAAGCGATGAATTGACTACTATAGAAATAATTATTATGTGCTTATGTTTCTTCCAAAGCTCCATGTTTTATTCCCATGTTATACTTCCATGTATCATGTAATTTATTTCCCTATGATTCATGTTTTATGAACATTCAATATTTATTCCTTGATTCATGTTTATGATCTTTGATATGCAGGGTATGATCCTCTATTTTCATGATCATGTTCTCATACCCTTATGCTATTTATTATGTTTACATGTCTCTCTTGTTTACCCTTACTGAGCATCTCAGCTCAACCTTTTTTTATGTTTTCCCTTCCCCGGGTTATAAAGAAAAGTTTTAGTTATGGGTACTAAAGGGGAATATCTTTATGGGATATGTTGCAGATCTTTCAACAAATTATAATAATGTGTTCCAAGTTTACAAAGTCACTAAACTAATATAGTCTTTAGGTGCCTGTTTGGGTGATGTATTAAATATTCTGAAAAAGTAATGTAATTTCCATGTACTCCAATCTTGGGTTGTTATAATTAGAATCAGATTGAAAGTTTAGTTAATCTTTGGAAACTAGGATATGAAAACTTTAGTGATACCCCTAGATATATTTTGAAGGATTTGTCTAAGGATGTCCTAAGGATAACTCTATGTATAGGTTACAATCCTAGAGTTTTTGTGATAATAATGAATAATCTAGGATTAAACCTAAGATATTATCTATTGAAATGTTGTAAGTAATATAACTTACTAATGTGTTTTTAATCTAAGATATTTATTTTTCACGCTTTTCTTTTTAGTTTTCATCAAATCCAGAATTAGGTAGTACCTAGTTAAATATGAATGTTTTAGATGTGGAAAGTATGGGAATTATGAAGACTAGTTTTCTATGTAGAAATGTCAGAAATAGAATCATGAAGGTAGTATGAGTATTGGTTATACTACATAGGATAAAGAGATTGTAAATGATATGTGAAATGTATGGGATATTCTACCATTATTCCTAAGAATCTTGGTTAGATTAAGGTTGAGGAACCATCAAACATGATTCATATTTTAGGAAATACTAATATGATGAATCCTTAGTAATGTTTTAATAATAAATTTGGATAATTGAGGTGTATATATTTCAGAATTAAAATATTGTACAAATCATGATACATATATGTGTTTTCAGTATAATTTTTTCATTAAGGATTGGAAAGGATATGCTGAATAGTTCTTAATACCAAGAAAACTAATTTCAGGGTAATATGATATATTTTTAGAACACGTGATTAAGGGAAGGATAACCCTTAATATGATCAAGATTTTGATATAATTATATTTGGGTAAAGATATGTTGGATATGAATAAGTAAATTGGATGATACTAGTCACCTTAGAACTGATTAAGTATTTATTGACATGTGGGTTATGATATCAAGGATGAAGTTTACATTTTTTGGAATTAAGAATAAGTAAACATGCATGTTTTCAATAAGGATGAATGGTAATTCAGGTTATTTCCATTTTTCAAGAGAATACATGATTAATGTATTCACATGATTGAAATGTCAGAACCATGAACTGCCTTATGATATATGGGAGATAAATGTTAAGCTGATTTAGTGGGCTTATTTTTAAAGTTTTTTATTTTCAGATTTCAGAAGGATTTTGGGCTTATCAATTTATCAAATGTTTAAGTTAAACTTCGGATAAGTTTGTGGGTCATAATAGGTGTATTTATTCATATTTTACAACTTGTGATAACCTTTATTTGTGATAATGATAGATAGAATGACCCATAATTCTATTTATGGATCTCATGATCCACTAACGCTTTAGGAATGAAAAATTAAACTTAATTTCTTAGAATATGAGATTAAGTAAAAATCTATCTAGGAATACAAAAGGGGGAAGTTATTCTGAAATCAAGTAAGTATATCTCCTCTTAAAAATTCTTCAATATTAGGAAAAGAATCATGGTGTAAAATGGTGTCCTTTTATAATCATTTTTGATGATATCAATGACCTATTTCATATGTCTTTAGATTATGGTTTTTTGATTGTTAACTTTCTATGGATCACCCATTTTCTTGTGATCAGTGATATTTATCAATCTCTCTAATTATTTACGCTTTTCCTCCAAGCTCAAATCTTCACCTATGTTCTCCTATGTGGAAACCTAGTTATGAGTTACTTTGAGTAACTGTTATTTTCCAACTATTCCTTTTTGAAAGTATGTTTTATAATTCATTATTATAATTTGGATTTTTTTTAAATAAATTTTCAAGTATTAATCCTTTGATAACCCAGATGAATTTTGAGGGAGAAATTCATTTTAAGGGGGACAGAATATAACACCCCGAGATTTTGTGAATTTATTTTTTCAAATTAATTTAATCTTTTTGATATTTTTTACGTCATGTAATACTGAATATATATTTCTATTATTATATAAAGTCACCATGTTTGGATTACTTTATACACAAAACCAAGGAAATCTTGCACTACATGAAACACCGACTAAGCTTGCGCTACATGGAACACTAAGTTTCTATGAAACAACACTTTACTATTATAATAATTTATATGATATATTTATAACCTATCTATTAAACGTGTAATTTGAATAGTAATAACTACTTTTCAAATATTAGTTACAATTTTTTTGATAGTCTTTATAAGATTAAAACTACTATTTTCTAAAATGAATTAATTTTCATGTCCTTCTATGAAAAAATAATAAAAATTATTTTTAGACACTCATATAAATTTAATTTGACAAAATAAACATAATTTTTTAATTCAAAATGTTAAAATTAACTTAGGTTGAATTTTTAGTTTTTTCCTATGAAGTTTTAATTTCGATGAATAGTGACAATTATTTCATCGTAGTTAAAAATTATATTTTTCGTTTAAATAATAATTATAATTTAAATTCATTTTAAAATCACAATAGATAAATAATAAATATATTAATCCAATTTAGGTAATTGGAATCATTCTTATAATAGAATTAGATATAAAAAATTATCGAACTTTTGAACGTCTCTTTTACCCACCTTCTAGCCACATTTACAGGATTAGCATTAAACATAATTTTATCGCTTCTGTGAATTGAATTTCGAAAAATGGACATACATGGTTGTAATAAGTATGAAAAATTTGGTCCCATAAGATCAAAATAATTTTGTGAATAGTAACTTTAGTAATTTTATTTACCACGGTTAAACGTAAATAGGGTAATTAAAGGAAAAAAATAATATAAAATTACACTAAAAATTATCCTAATTTAATTGGATGAGTGGGTTTTGACCAAAATCAACCTTAGGTCAAAATTATAACCTCTTTAATCCACTTGGGTATGAAAATGACATTTATTATATTTTATTTAAAGATATGTTAAAAATGTCATACTCTTAATTTTAATAACAAAATCATTTTTTATATAACGTTATACATAAGAAAAATTTGACTATAAATATTCATTAAAAATATAAAATTTTTAGCGAAATAATTATAATTTATTTATAATTTTTAGATATTAAATAATTAAATTTAATTGTGACACGATGATGTTGTAGCTATAGATTTATTAAAGGAAGAATCAAATAAATGATATTAATAATATTAAACTAAATATCATTTTATCTATTTGATATCATCCACAAATTTTTTTGATGAATATGAAATTTTAGGAAGGATTTAATGTAGTTTTTTTTTGAATGAATCTGGTTTTTTAAGATTTTATAAAAAGTCAAGTAATAAATAGTGTCAAAATTGACATAAATGTAATTTTAAAATAAATAATATTTTATGAAATGATAAAAAAAATAATAAAATTCTATATTTCTCACAACTGACTGGTATAATGTTAAATATTTTATAAATGATCCAATTGGGGTTCGTTTGTTATTTTATAGTAACTATATTATCCCTATAATGTAAAAAAGAAAAGATGTCACAATAAGAGTTAAATTGTTTAAATAAGGGTTAAAGCCAAAAGATATGGTTACTCTTGTGACCTAAACATGTCTAGAATTCATTGGTTGAGATTATTTACCCATAATCATATTATATTATAAATCAATCAATTTTTAAATATTTTAAATCTAAAATCAATTTATATTAAATTTATTATTTTGGAGTTTCCTGAAGTTCCCCTCCCCTCTCTTATAAAAGGCTATCTCTCCTTATCTTTTATTCACATCTATATAGACTTTTTATAGGCCAAACACTACCTATTTATCCTAAAATTTTCTTTAACTTCATCCTAGGGTCCATACTTTGGTCATAAGGCCAACCTAAGGAGTCCTTTTGTGCAAATCAAAATGAGACACTCAAAGATGAGGTAATTGTTTTACCAACTCCTCCAAAGTTATTTTCTTCTTATACTTAATTTTTCTAATTTTTTTACATAATAAAGTAATAAATACAGAATATAATATATTCCAATATGTTGTTATTATTATGGTACAACTATTTTACTCCTTTTACCCATCTTATGAAAAAATATATCACCATGTGTGCGTACGTATGACTTACTGTCTCCACGTCATGGTGTAAGCTATTTTTCATCTATAATTAATTTATATGGGTATAAATATGACTATAAAGGATTTAAATAATTAATATTACATTATAATTATTATTTATAATTAATATATCATCCAATTCCATACCATTTAACCATTAAGGGAATGATATCATCACTCGTGGGTACATACGGATTACCCTCTCCACGACGCGATGACATTCATTCTCCACGGTAACCATTCAAGAATGATTATAAAATATATATAATAAATAATCATTAAATATATTACATAATAATTATACTGAAATTGTGTGTGTTTGTGTGTGTCATTTACTTTCTTTCATTCAGTACAATAAGAAAACCAAAATAGCACTTATGCATACGTACGACCTACCATCTCCATGAACAGTGTATTCTATTTTATTTATCTATTTGTTATATATATTTATATACAAAATATATATGATATATATATCATGTTTTACATTTTTTAAGTAATTAAATCATGATCTATGTAATTGGATCAAGAATAACAAGTCAAAACATATAAGATAAACAAAGCGATTATTACTCGTAATGTTGCTTTAACTTGGAATTTCTAATAAACGGGCAATTAAAAGTCATAAATGAATCATATATGATATCATAAATATTATTATGATTCTTTTATAAGTTAATAATATGTTTAAAACCACTATACGGGAGTTTCGGAAACGTACGGAGGGAATCAGACCTACAGTAAAAGATTTTTGTCTCACCTTTACTTCTGTGAGACACATGCCATATACACTACTTATTTCTTCTACATGGTGTATATAATTCCCATGAATTTATTTTATGAGACTTATCTATAATATTATGATATTTATATATTCTTATAATTTTCTTTTTTCATGGGCCATACTATTCTATTGATTATAATCTGATGAGAGGTGATTTCACAATCTCTTCCATATTTGAGATTGTTTCTGTTGGGTAATATTTATCATCAATGTCCATGTTTTTTAAATATATTTTCATAAAATGTTTTATTATTCTCTTATGGATGTTTAAAGTCATTTTTACCCATTTTTTGACTTTTTACCACATGTTTTTAATGGAATATTTCTTTCATTTGTTAAATGATGTACTTTTTGACTTTTCTGGAAAATGTATGAGAAGAATGTGTTTTTTAATTTATATAGAATGAAATTATTTTTATGATTTCATAATGTCTTGTTTCCTTGGAGATTCCTCTATAATCTTACAATTTTATTTTCAAATAAAATGTTCTCCTTTAAAATTTTGTGGCATTTTATGAAAAGAAACTTATTTCGATGGATAAAGGATATTTTCCTCAAGTACTGTTTTAAATTATATTCATGGTTCCTTTATATTTTTTCCAATTAGTTTCAATGAAAAGGGATTTGAAAATGTTTTATGTTTTAAAAATAGTGATTTTTTAAGATAATTCATGTTCCAAGTGATCTTTAAAAACCCTTACCCACCTATGATGGCATACTTTGTTATAGTTCAAGAATATAATTCATGTTATTTCTCTGAATGTTTTATATTTTGATGGTATGATGTTTAAAAAATCCATTCTTTTCATGGGTTATGATTTTGATGAAATTATTATGAAACATATCACTTTTTCACAGGTTATTATATGATTACATGTTTATGAAACTCATTCCATTACATTAGTTATGATATTATTATTTATTATCTTGTGGAACATGTTTGTATGATTTCATTATGAGATGGGTGGGACCTATATCTCCCTCCAATGCATTGGGTAACGATTTACATCTCATGAGATGGACATGAAGGACCTTGTCTACCAAGATAGTTATGGGAGTAAACTATGACTACCAGTATGGTTATGGGAGTGAACCATGTCTACGAAGATGGTTATGGGAGGGAACCATGACTACCAAGATGGTATGGGGAGTGAACCCATACTAACAACATGGCCTCAGAAGCAATGCCTTAACTACTATGGAAATCATTATTATGTGATTCTGTGTTGGACACGGTCACATGTTTTATTCCTATGTTATGCTTCCATGGATCATTTTATTTATTTCCCTATGATTCATGTTTCATGAACTATAAATGTTTATATAATGATTTATGTTTATGATCATTGATATACGGGGTATGATCTTAAATTTTCATTATCATATTCTCATGCCTTTCTACTCATGATTATGTTTACATGTTTCCCTTGTTTACCCTTACTGAGCATCTGATCTCAACCATCTTCTTATGTTTTCTTTTACCTAGTTTATAAAGAATTGTTTTATTTAAGGGTACTAAAGGGGAATATCTTTATGGGAGATGTTGAATATATTTTACCAAATTAGATGAATGTGTTCCACATTTCCAAATACACTAAACTAATATGGTCTTTGGGTGTCTATTTGTGTAATGTATTAAGTATTCATCAAAAGTAATGTAATGTCCATGTACGTCAATCTTGGGTAAATATAATTCCAAAATTTAAGACATATTCCATATTAGACATTTTTCTATAGGAACTTAAAGGATATAAGTGTATCACCATTAAACTCCTTGTGGAGTAATTCCCATAGCAATGTAATGTTCGAGGGGACCCTACCCCTCATCTGGATCAGTTTCTAATTCTACCTATCTAGGAATCTCAGGTAATAGGTAGGCATTCCCACATATTTAATTAGGATAAAGGTATGTGGACATGAAAAAAGGTCAAGATATGGCTCTCCTACCATGCCTCAGTAGTGTGGCTTCCCACCTCGGGAACATGGTCACTTCGCCCCGCGATCCATCATGAAAGTCAAAGATTTAGTGACCAAAAATCCTCACCAGGATGATATTATATCCACTCTAATTGCCTATCTAGAATATTTGTAGATTCACTAAGTTTCAATATGTCTATAGTGGAATCCATATCTGGCATGTGTATACCAGATGTTCCCACCTCAAGAATTAAACAATCCAATCATCACCCCATTTAACAGGACCGGGGACTTATAGAAACATTTGGACCACTGTGAATCATGTTGTATTCCAATTATAGTAACTCTAGAGAAACATAAATCCACCAAGATTCAATTCTTCATATAAACCTTGGAAGAAACTCATTTAATTTGGTACAACCAATTGGCCTCATGATCTATCACCATCTCACAAGATCTTCATAGGCAATTCCTCTATAAGTTCAACTCCAACATGTGCATGACCAATATTTCTAACCTCTATAAGTACAGAAAGAGGCATGATGAGTAAGTTAATGACTTAATTTTCCAATTTAATGGACTCACATACTCCCTCAATCTGTAGATTCCCAAGGAACATATATTTATGATGTGTGGGGAGAATGTTTGAGATGAGATGGTCCCCACCCTTATCTTCCTGATATATATGGGTGGATTCCACAAATTTACTAAAAGATCTTAGTGTCTAGAAGAATACATACAGTGGACCAACAAGTTTTCATTCCAATTACCTTTTCCATCTCCCATAAAAAAGTCTTTGAAGGTGCAGACAGTTGCTATCATACAGGGTCAGGCCCCACAGTTGATCCACCTTCAGGCACCTCCACATGACAGGCATGTCTAGTTGTAGCCTCACCATTATAATGTTAATCAGTCCCCAAATTAGGTTTAGGTTCCTAGAGTTACCTTTACATAATAGAAGATTAATGTATACTAATTTAAATATTATTAGGTCCTGAGGTACTTGATTTACACCCTGGAAAGAACATCCATTAGTTAGATAAATGTTAGTGACCTCAAAGGGCTAACATAACTAATCACACCAACCATTTCCCATACCACATGGTCCATGATAACACCATCAAGGAGTGTTTCATATTTCAATATAGGATCCATAACAAAGTATATTATGGTATGGTTGAGCTGGGTGATATACCAGCATAGGTAGCTCATGTCTTTACTAACCCTGATAGTGATGACAAGGACACCGGTGAATGGATATAGGTTCCTGAATGAGGATCACAAAAGTAAAATTACTATTTGATGTATAATATGGTATTCAACACCCACAACATTATATATTACCTATTTAGAAAACCAGAACCTCCTGTAGTTACCATGTCTACTTCATCCACCTCATTTACATCACAGTCGACCAAGTCTCTAAAGAGTAGTCACTTACAACACCAGGACAATTAGAGTCCCCCATGAGTTCCAAAACTAGTTTTTACTCTTGGATACTTTATATCCCCCCGAGTTGGATGATTCTTTTAGAGTATGGTTCATCTTGATATATTCCATTGACAAATAATAGGAATATTCCTTTTTCAATGTAGTTAGCCTGGAAGATCATTTCATAGCACCCGATGAAAAGGAATTCCCCATATCCCCTTTAGGTACCTTTGGTTAATGTCATTAGGGAGGTATAAACATCATTCTACTAGGTATAATTCCCAAGATGGTTCCACAAAAATGAAATTTCATGTCACTAAAACTAAACAAGAAATCCTCATGTAGATAATAACAAGCCTCATTAGCCATGTCATCTCCACAGAACTAACCATAGTGGTTGATTGTGTGTATCAACCACAACTACCTGGATATCATTCATAGTTAACCATGGACTAAAATAAACCATCTAGTTCTAAATATATGTCATTAAACCAAAATTAGAACATAATGAGAACCAATGAGTCCTCATCACCTCAAATTACTATGCCCATAGCACCCCCAGCCAAGAATCAGCCTCTAGTGAGTAGAAATATACCCCTTTTATGAAAGTATTAGGGGTTAAAGCACCTCACCAACATTCCATCATGTATATCTATACTTTATTCACTCTACCTTTCAAAGGACTTGTGTGAGGATCTTATATAGGTCATAAAGATTCCTCCCTTGTTCGACACTAAGGTTGCTTCTGATGAGGCCTATTAAGAAGATGAATCTGAATAGGAAGAGTGCCAATCTATTATTTCCTTCTTAGAAGATGATGAGGTTGCCACTATACTGTTGAACATATTCCCTATATATGTTATAGTATAGTTCAATCACATGTAAATTTTTTGTTATCTAGTATACATAGGCATTGGGATCAACCTCATATTGAACCTCACACTCCAAAATTTGGGGATTGCAGAAGATATATAGCCTAAAAATTCAAGGATATGGAAAGAGAAAGTATAAAATTCAATTAAAGATTTGGATAGAGGTCTAGTTTGGTGGCCTGGTTTTAAACACTGAATTCATGGTTGTACCAATGGATACTGCCTACAACACCCTTTTGGGAAGGCCCTAGATTAATCTACATGCATTGGTCCACTCTTCATACCACCACTATCTCAAGTACTTCTTCCATGGATGAATAATGATACTCCATAGAAATGTTTCTCCCTTAAATGCCTATGAGTCTTTATACCTAGACACTAGATATAAAAAAAATAGAGATAAATTAGCTACAGACTGATGGGGTCAAATGAATTAATTCCCCTAATAATCTGACAACCAATTCAAAATATTCTTATGTGGACTTGAAATAAATATTCATCGTATTGATTCACTTATTGGATCCAACGACCCCAAATCTTGGTGAGCATTTCATAGTCTTCGACAAGAAGTAATACTCATAAATCACTTTGTATTCCTAAATAGGATAGGCATGATTGTAGCCTAGAAGATCAAATTCTGTTGTCTACTGGGAGTTCCATCCCTTGGACACTGACCCATGATAGTGTTGTATGTTCAAGAAAGTAATTCTAACATGATGGAGGTCAATGAAACATCACTATTTTGAAAATAGAGATGGATATAATTTTTGTAAACTGAATGGGATTGGATCATAAATTTCACTAATATGATCTCCATGACATAGGAGTACCTCATTGAGGATCCTAGCCTTGCTGAAGCATAAGGAAATATCAACTCGTGTTCCCTGACTTTGGATTAATCACCCCTTCCATTGATCCTCATGTTTCAGATGATGAGGATTATTTGGAATATGCCCCTCTAACTGTTGAGGAAGTCATCTAAACCACCATTAATGATCTAACCTAGGATAATCATACTACTGAGGAAGATATTATGCAAAATCTAATTAGGGAAATAATTTCCTTATAATAGAATCAGTAGTATGTAGCTTTCTCGAAGTAGCACCATGGTATATTCACTTAGAGCTACAAGGAAATGTCGTGACTCAATCCCCAGGTATTTTTTCATCACCTTAGGCTCCCAATGGGCCAATCTAGGTTCAAAGAGCCTCCCATAAAGATAAAATCATCACATGGTTCCATGTTTGAGGCTAAAGTTGATAGGATAATCAAAGTAAACTTCATCAGTGAATTCTAGTGCCTAAAGTGGTTGGCCAATATTATCCTTGTCAGGAAGAAGAATAGAAAAATTAGAGTCTTTGTTAAGTTATGAGATCTCAACAGCCACTATCTGAAGGATTATTTTCCCCTCTGTTGACGCTCCTTTCAATCACAGATTCTAAATGACTGAAAAAAGGGAGTACCTTAGTCCAAAGTGATTCATCCTTTGAAGAAACATCAAAAATAGATGAAGGCATGAAGAAGTATTTCTTCCCACTAGGGTCGCGCAAGTGTCCTCATTATCGCATAAGTATACTTGTGCGCCGCATAGTGGTCGTGCAGGTGACTTTCATGCCCTTTTTGATTCTATATCGGGGTCTTCAGCAGCCTATAAATACCCCCGGTGGGCCCCCCATTTGAAAACGGGAAAATTTTCCAAAAGTCAAATTTAATCTCTGGTCACCCTAGTCTCTGCTTGAAGTCTTTTAGTCACTTCTAAGGTAATTTCTTACCTATAATTGAAGATCTAAATAGGGGAAACATGGCCTAAGTGTTGAAACTCATCAACACTTGCGCGCCTAAGTGGCCAGCCCTTAAGGGAAATGACCACACTTGCGCGTTGCCTTATCCTTTCAAAATAACTTTCATGCCACTCTTTTGGAAGCCTTTAAGGATAAAACTAAGGGCTTGAGCCAAGCCTCACCCAAGTATTACCCTAAGGGTTGACCGTCGTGCAAGTACCCATGTGTCGCGCAAGTATACTTGCACGACCAGGACTTGTGCGCCTATATATTTTTGGGTGCCCCTCATGCTTATTCACCTCTCTTATTCAAATCCACCTCTCATGTTCAAGATTTAGTCTTCAATACACTCTTCAAAGAAATTTTATGGAATGATTCCTTGATTGGATTTCTTATCTGAAAGGAAATATGTGGAACATTTCTCAAAACAAAGTGATTTACATATCTTTATATAACTAAAGTGAGAAATTTGATTCATTCAACCTCATTCATTAATATGAGTAGATCTTTAACATGGGCCTCCTTTTCAGAAGTAAGCCCCAGTCATTATTCCCAAATATGGGCTTCCTTCTCAGGAGTAAGTCCCAATCTCAAATCCCAAAATAAGGGCATCCTCCTTAGAAGTAATCCCCAAATCCCTTAAATTGTGCCTTCTTTTCAAGAGTAAGCCACAGTCATCAAGTTCCCTTAATTTTGGGCATCCTCATCAGGAGTAAGCCCCAAGTTCCCAAAGTCTCCTAACCTGGGCATCCTATTTAGGAGTAATCCCCAGTCATAAATTCCCAAATCTGGGCATCCTGCTCAGGAGTAAGCACCAAGTTCCCAAATATGGGCATCCTCCTCTGGAGTAAGCCCCAACCATAATTCTCTCAACCTGGGCCTCCTCCTTAGGAGTAAGCCCCAGTTCTCAAGTCCCTTTAATATGGGCATCCTCCTCAGGAGTAACCCCCATAATAATTTCTCTTAACCAGTCTTAATTTACTTTTGATTTGGAATTCCTTCTCAGGAGTAAAACCTAATCATAAGTCCCGTCTAATTTGGCCATCCTTATCAAGAGTAAGCCCTAAGTTAAGTATCCAAATCTCCATAAAGAACATATATCTTTATGGACCTTGTTCTCGGTTTTCTTCCCTGAAATAAATCCTCATCTTCATCTATTTGGGCATTCATACATACATAAGCCCCACATCATTTCTTATAATTGCATCTTTCATGGCACAATTGTCTGGTTTTACCAATACCTCTTGTTTCTCACACTGAGGATGACTCACGTGAGCTTAGAGTGTAAAAGTAATTATGATATATTTCTTTCAGCCATCAATCATGCATAAACCTCATACTTCTTTACTCTAACTAGGTGGGTTCTGATTCCATTTCTAAATAAGGATACGTAGGTAGCCCATCTGCGGGTACAATCCCAACTCTGAAATAATCTATGTCATTCTGAATGACAATAAACTTCAAGTGCCCCGCTGAGTGGCTTTAAAACCAGTATGGTTATCATAATGACCAAGAGATTTCTATATAATGTATCAAAGGATACCATTGACTAAGAATCTCTAAACAAATACAGATGATTCTCTATCAATGAAGAACCTAGAATACATATAAAAGATTCTCTAAGTCTCCTACATACTAATCATTGCTTGTCAGATCTAAAGGAAAGCTCATTTTCATACTTGGTAATGTAATAAGAATTCATGAACATAACTTAAATATATAAAGAGAGTCCTGGAGTAGAAAAAAATTCCCCTCAAAAAGGTGTGATGAGTCCGACCTCCCATCCTCTCGACCAATGCAAATTCTTAAGCCTCATCAGTCCATAATTAATGAGCATCTACCTTTGTAAAGTAGGTCCAAATGGATATAGAATCATTGGATGTTTCTGATTCTATGAACAAACCCGTTAGAAACCGCTTGGAATGTTTGAACCTTAAATCAATGAGGTCATCCCCATTTCCAGAGGAAACAAAAAATGGTGAACCCGACGTGAATCCTTAACCAAGTTAAAATGATGTTTTACTTATTTGTTAGGTCCTTATTTAAACTCAATGAGAGGGCCAACAAAATAATCAATAACATATGTGCTCATCCAAAAGATGTAGTGGTTGGACTTATCTTGATTACGTCTGTTATATCAAACAGGCACTCTTTTCAAAGATCTTATGCATTACAGAAATGGCTTCTATTAAATTCACACTTGTGAATGCCTCGGCTGTGAATACCTCTGCTGCTACTCCTGCAGGATCGTCGTTCGCTCTGAGGATGATATCAAGTACTCAGCATCTTCAACGCTGGGTATCAAATGCGCTGGTTAAGGAATACCATCAAAACGGTACTATTCCGACTCTAGAGGCCGATCGACAAGCCCTCCAAGTCAATAATTCACCCTGGTCATCCGGACAGCGACGACCAGCGATCATGAAGTAGGTGGTGCCAACCACCGTCTCCAGCCAATTCGGGTCGTTATCCCTGGAACGCAATCACCAGTCCCTCCCATATTCTGCGGAGGTGAATGAGAAAGTCCCTCAGGGCCTTAATTCAAGGAGACAGAAGTCCTTCTCAAGGGATCCCATCAACAATCGCCGCCAGACTCGTGCGGCAGTGCACCCTCAACATGATGAGGGTATCGTCTCCAGGCGTTCGGATCAGGTTCCTCGAACCTGAGCAGGAAAGACGAACCGCCAGAGGTGAAATCCGGTCAATAGTGAGCAGGTTCTTATATCTACCATTTCCGGAGAAGTCCACCAACCTAAATTGGTGGAAAGCAATGAGCAGGCACACACACCCATCCATTTTAATTCCGCTATCCAGGAGACTCGTCTGGAAGCAGCACACCAATCCCGCCAGGTAATTCTGGCGGAGTACTATAGATAGGAACATACATCTGTTTATAAATCATCATATAGTCAGCAGGCTCGTATGACTACATACGATGAAGCCCGCAAACCCAATGTGTTGACAACTGGTAAACAGGGGCATACACCTGCTTACACTCATCAATCCTGCCAGCATCCCCATATGTCAGTATTTAAGTAATCTTGTCAACCATGTTTGGAAGAGTGAAATTAGAAGGCACATACACCTGTGAGTATTGATCAAGCCTACCAACAGTCTCATTTGGTAGCACCCGGAGAAGTCAGTCAGAAAGCTCCGGTGAAAAACAAGAGGCAGACTCAACTCTCTGCCCCCACACTTGAGTACTGTCAGAATTCACTGACAGGAAAAGGAGAACAGGAGCAGGAATACACACCTACTCCAAGCACAGAGTGGACATATATCCCTGTTTTGGCCGCTGAAGTCACCAAGCACATTTTTTCAATGGTGAAAGAGTAGAAGCAAATCCCTAATCATATTCTAGATGCCTTCCAGGATATTATAACAGCTTCAGCATCATCTCAGAGAAAAACACATAAATCTATCCCTACCAATGGAGTGACACATCAACAGTTCACTCCAAAACAGACACACACCTATGTTCCAGTCTAAGACGGTTGTGGGGCATACTCCCCCATATCATACGGAAAACTAAGTCGGACACATACACCTGATTTGAGTGGAGATAATCAGCCTAACCTGATCATTTCTCCTGATCAGGAACATACACCTGCCCATAACGACCAATTTCGTCAACAATTTGTTTCTAAATTGAGTAAGAAGGTGTCTAAGAAGAAGACCCGCCCAGAACAGTCAAGAAATAAAGATTTGATCTGTAATAAGGCCTTGCTCGATGCTGGAGTTCTTGAAGCCCTCAGACAATTATCTATTGGAATTCAAGATTCTACTCCCTCATTTCCCAATAGTGGGAACATTAATTCTGAAGTTCTTTATCAGAAACTTCTTCATGAAGGCTTTCTTCATGATAATTCGATCGATCTTGAAGTTTCATCTTCAGATGAGATCCACAGTAACCCTCTGCGTGGCCAGAAGATCAAGGAGCAAAATGTTTCATATTTTGCGGTAACCCACCATGGTGGTCCTCCCCATGATGATGAATTTAGCTATGAAATTCCTCTCTGTAGTAGTAATTCAAATTTCCTGGGAAATTCTCCAATGGAAAATGTAGTGATGAGAAATCCCTCTTATCTTGAGGCACTTGCAAATGTGAAGCCAGTCATGTCTGATGCTTTACCACTAGCAGGTGAAATAATTTCTCAATCAGAAGATAGCCCAGGGTGTAGGTCATTCTCCGAACCACCCATGGGTCATTAATCTTCTAGTTTGAATAGTGAATTCTCTACCAATATTGTTAAATTCGATGAAGTAACAAGGAAGCACCAGATCTGGTCTAATCGGGTAGAAGAATCTTCATCAAATGATAAAGAGGAAATACTGAATATGAGAAAAAAACTGGCGAAAGGTGAAGTTCCTGTTATGTTTTAGACTTTTGCTAACTCTTAGTATGACATTCCATAGATGTTGATGGAATATGGAATTCATGATATTCATCTCAATATATGGAAAACTCTTTTTCAGTTGAAAAAGAAAATATTATCTTATGATGAATATGAAAGTCATGTCAAGATAATAAAAGGGTTACAATGCCAAATTGACTTGGCATCTCTCTCAGTTTCTCGATATCTGAAGGCTGAAAAGTAGCAGAGATCCTTTCAGCATTCATGCCTTGGTGCACTAAGAAGATTGCGATAGTTAATTGCCAATTCCCCATCTGGTATTCATATTAGGGGATGGGGTGTTCATCGAGCACTACATTTCACTGTACTCTCCAGTCAGCAAAGCCCACCAAAAATGGTCTCATGCAATGTTATTGCCCATGGCCGACCACAATCAATTGGCTTTGTTTGTAATCAAAGGCTCTCTCAAGAAGAGGCCTCAACTAGTTCTTCTCAAAATCAAGCATACAGAGAACAAGTTGTTGAATTACTCCGGCATCAAGAAAACGAGAATATTGAATAGGATTCTCGTTTGGAGTAATCATATCATCAAGTGACAGAACTGTCAGAAATCATCCAACGGTCTTTTGAGATGGGTGATAAAAGTGGATGCAGGTTGATGCATCCATCCAATTTCTGGACTAAAGTCTGCAAGATCAAGAGATATTTTAAGAAAGTCTCAGATATAGCATGTCAAGAACCACCCCGGCTTGCCAGACTGGGGAATCTTTTAACCCAACCCTTGGAATCAACAAATAGGATTCGAGGAGTTGAGCAGGAACAACAGGAACAGTCCCAGTCCACCGGAATGAGGAATTTTTCAAATCATCAATATCTTCCTTAGAGAAAGTCAGTCTTCTCTCGATTAGAGAAGAATCCCCAAGAGGAACGAAGAACCAATTTATCAGGATATTCCCTCCAAATTATGGTTTGTCAAGAAGTTCTGGAAGGATCAAATCGACAAAAGGCAATGTCTCATCAGGGACATGGAAGAAGACAATATCACAGAAATGCTGATAAAAGGGATGCAAATAATTATGCATAAATTAATGTCATCAATTCCATTGTTGTTGATCCACGAGATGAGGCTCACTCAGAGGGGTCAAATGAAGAGGTTCCTAATCAATAAGTTGTATGTACAGACACAAATGAAGAAGGTGTGCGTACACGAAATCAAAGGCTTACCTAGAATCTAGGTAATCCTTCAAGTAACCCACTTTCCCCTCTCTGAAAGGTGTCCAATAAGGGGAAATGAAAGAATCAGGTTACATACCCATCCTTTAGAGAAGGTCAATCACTCTCATTAGAGCAAATATTTTCACAACAGGAGGAAGAAATGAAGGAGTTGAGGAGGTTGAATGTAGAACTACTTCAAGGTAGTCTTCCTCCTAAGCGTGCTGGAGTCAGTTAGACAAGGGATTTTTTTGCGGCTAATGATATGGATCAAGAATATCCTCCTTTATTAGTACACCCTCATAGGTATAATCCTACGGGTCATGTGCAACAACAACCAGTGGTGTTATCATCAGTTGTAGTACCAGCCACCACATATGTCCAAGCTCCGGTTATTGCACCTGCTCAAGTCCAAGCTCAGCTGGATGTTTCTCAAAATTTAACAACTAATATTGAGTTATTAAGAGCTCGGTTGGAATCTATGGAGGGAAAGATTACTCAAATTCAACAAGAAAAGAGAGCTTATCCTAAATGGGTTGATGTGATTCCTCCCCCATCAAATTTTACAAGTACCACATTCCTAATCTTTAATGGTTCGGGAGATCCAGAGCAACACTTAACACATTTTATTTCTCGTTGTGATCCTATGATGGGAACCCCTCAGCAAAAGGAAGTGGTTAAGCTCAGGTGTTTTGTACAGTCATTATAGGGGAATGCTTTTGTCTGGTACACAAGCTTGCAATCCCGGTTAATTACCGGGTGGGAGGATCTCTATCAATGATTCCTTCTTCAACTCAGCTCAACTTTTCCAAAGACAACAATTTTTTATCTTAGAAATTGTAAGCAAAGGGAGAATAAAAGGGTTTCATATTTCATTTCTCGCTGGAAGGGATTAACATATTCCCTAATCTTAGCACTCCCTCAAGAAGAATTGTTGCCAATCTGTGTGGAAAATATGCGTGATGAGTTATGCACACCGTTGATCCCTATGAAATACAAAAGAGGGTTTTGAGACCTTACTTTGATTGCTCAACAGATTGAAGATTCTCTTATGAAGACTAAGGATAAAACTCATGTAATCCCATCAGCTCCATAAAGGAGGATTGGTAAAGTAGAGACTGCTACAGTTACGCTTAAACAAGCACATGTACCTTCTTTCACCTCAAAACCTTCATCTTCCCTAAGGGTTCCACCTCCTGAGCATCAAAAACAGAGGTTGTTTCATCAAGATGATCAAAGAGATCAAAGATGAAAACAATTTGAGGATCTGAAGAGAAAAGTTTACTCTTTATGAAATGAACAAGTTCCTGGTTACTTCATTTTAGCATTGGAAAATAATTCGGTTCAATTGCCAAGGCCCAAAAGGCCGAACAAGGAAGAAGATGAAGACCGTACCAATTACTGCCCATTTCATCAGATGTTGGGGCATCCCATTTATGAGTGTTTTGTCTTCAAAGACCTCTTGTAAAAAATGGTCGACTTAGGACAAGTCAAATTGAAAGGTTATTCAGCTCAGGTAGCATGTGTTTCTGCTACAAATCCAGAGGAAGAAGGTGAGTGGAAAGAAGTCAAAAACAAAAATGCACAGAAATATGATGATTGGATGGTCAGAAAAACGATCAACCGAACTCATGCCATTTTGAGAACATAATTAAAGAAACCAATTGTGTCTTCTGCTATGAATTCCACAGCAAAACCCTCTTCATCATAGGGAAAATCCTCAAAGAAACATCATAAATAAAAGAAAGAGGAATAATCAGAAGAAGATGTAATCATGTCAAAGCTCAAGTTGTCTTTGACTCTTGAAGATTTTATGACATATACTTTGAATCCATGGGCACCGTCCCACCAAACGGCACAGCCTAAACTGGCTAATCAGGCAGAGTCTTCATTAGACGAAGAGTTGATCTTTGGTTCTGTTAACATGATTCACTTAACAGATCCTTATGCCAGTCGCAGTTTTGATTTTGATGATCCTGAGTTCCTTGTATCAAACAGAGTAATCAGAGGGAGTTACAGAGGGCTGGGATACAGAGGAATACGTGGATATCCTAGAAGCCACTATTCCAAATCTACCCCTGTCAGAACTGTATATGCATCTAAATACTCATGGCCATTTTCCACATGGGGAATAGATGTGGTGGGACCTTACCCTTTAGCTACATCCAAGAAGTTTAAGTATATTCTTACTGCTACTGACTTCCTTTCAAAATGGGTAGAGGCAATACCCCCTCAAAGAAGTCAGTTCTAAAATCATTGTTAACTTCATCAAGTATAACATCATTACCAGATTTGGTGTCCCTCATACCATATTGACGGACAATGAAACCAACTTCTGTTCATCCGAGGTGAGGAAGTTGTATTAAGAATAAAACATCAAATCCAATCATTCATCTTGGTATCATGCAGCTGCCAATGTCTAGATAGAAGCCTTCAATAAGACTCTGTCAAATATACTGCAAAAGATGGTGGATAAAGATAAGAAATCATGGCCTGATAAATTCTTTCATACTTTATGGGCTTATCGGACCACCACCCGCACTGCAACGCGGTCAACTCCATATTCATTTGTATATGGAACCGAAGAAGTCTTACCCATTGAGGTTCAATTACCCTCACTCAGGGTAGCCATTTGTGATCAGTCATCTACAGATGAATAATCTCAAAAGCAATTGGATTAACTGGAATAATTAGACGAGAAAAGATTGTGCACCTTGCACCACTTGGAAGTCTATCAGAATCAAATAGCACGAGCTTTCAACAAAAAAGTTCATCTTCGTTCATTCATTCAGGGAGAATTGGTATTGGTTCTCAGAACTCAAATGATACCAGGAAAGAAACCTCCCAAGCTTGAACCAAAATGGGAAGGACCTTACTCAATACATAAGGTCTACTCCAATGGAGATTATTCTTTAATCTCAATGGATGGAGAACTCATCACTACTCCAACCAATGCCAGATTTCTGAAGAAGTATTTTGTATAAACACAAAATACATCATCCACGGTCCATGAATATGACCTTAAACTATTTTCATTTCTCTTTTCCAACATGACGTTAAACTATGCCCCTACATTCTTCCTACATGACATTAAACTGTGTTGTCCTTGCTGCAAGACTTTAAACTGCATAATCCCTTACATCTAGTAAGATTTTAAAATTCACCATCCACGGTCCATGTATATGACCTTAAACTATTTTCATTTCTCTTGTCCAATATGACGTTAAACTGTATCGTCCCTTTTCATCCAACATGACGTTAAACTGTAAAAAAGTTACTAATACGTCATATATGACGTTAAACTGTATTTTGTCCTTACTGCATGACATTAAACTCCACAGTCCCCCTTTTCATCCAACATGATGTTAAACTGTATTGTCCCCATCACCTTAGCTATAGGACGATGTTGATGCTCCTTTCCTTCATAGAGTCTAATTATTGAAAAAAGGAAATACCTTAGTCCAAAGTGATTCATCCTTTGAAGAAACATAAAAAATAAACAAAGCCATGAAGAATAATTTCTTCCCACTTGGGTCGCGCAAGTTTCATCATGGTCGCGTAAGTATACTTGCGCGCCACATAGTGTTCGCTCAGGTGACTTGAGTTCCCTCTTTGATTTTCACCCAAGGTCTTCCCTGGCCTATAAATACTCCTGGTGGGCCCCCCATTTCTAGGAGGGAAAAAATTCCAAAAGTCAAATTTATGCTCTGTTCGCCCTAGTCTCTGCTTGAAGTCTTCCGGTCACTTCTAAGGTAATTTATTGCCTATAATGGAAGATCTAAATAGGGGAAACAAGGCCTAAGTTTTGAAACTCATCAACACTTTCACGCCTAAGTGGCCAGCCCCTTAAGGAAAATGGCCACACTTGCACGCCGCCCTATCCTTTCAAAAAAAACTTGCACGCCACTCTTTTGGAAGCCTTTAAGGATAAAACTAAGGGCTGGAGAGAAGCCTCGACCAAGTTTTACCCTAAGGGTTGACCGTCACGCAAGTACCCATGTGTCGTGTAAGTATACTTGCATGACCAGGACTTTCGTGCCCACACAGGACTTTCACGCCTCTCTCTTTTTGGGTGCCCCTCCTGCTTATTCACCTCTCTTATTCAAATCCACCTCTCCTATTCAAGATTAATCTTCAAGACACTCATCCAAGCCATTTTGTGGCATGTTTCCTTGATTGTATTCCTTATCTAAAAGGAATTCTGTGGAACATCTCTCAAAACATATTGATTTGCATATCTTTATATCACTAAAGTGAGATATTTGATTCATTCAACCTCATTCTTTAAGATGAGTGGATCTTTAACCTGGGATTCCTTCTCAGGAGTAAGTCCCAATCTCAAATCCCCAAATAAGGGCATACTCCTTAGGAGTAGGCCCCAAGTCCCCTAACCTGGGCCTCATTTTCAGGAGTAATCCCCAATCTTCAAAGTCCCCTAACATGGGCCTCCTTTTCAGGAGTAAGCCCCAGTCTTCAAGTGCCCTTAATTTTGGTCATCCTCCTCAAGATTAATCCCCAAGTTCCAAAATATGGGCATCCTCCTCAGGAGTAAGCCCCAACCATAATTCCCTTAACCTAGGCCTCCTCCTTAGGAGTAATCCCCAGTTCTCAAGTCCCTTTAACCTGGGCCTCTTTCTCAGGAATAAGCCCTAGTCATAATTTCTCTTAACCAGTCTTAATTTACTTTTGATTTGGGCTTCCTTATCAAGATTAAAACCCTATCATAAGTCCCTTATAATTTGGGCATCCTTCTCAAGAGTAAGCCCTAAGTTATGTATCCAAATATCCATAAAGCACATATACCTTTATGGACATTGTTCCTGGGTTTCTTCCCTAAAGTAAATACTAATCTTCATATATTTTTGGGCAGTCATACATACATAAGCCCCACATCATTTCTTATAATGGCACAATTGTCAGGTTTTACCAATACCTCTTGTTTCTCACACCAAGCATGACTCACGTGAGCTTAGAGTGTAAAAGTAATTATGACATCTTTATTTGAGCCATAAATCATGCATAAAACTCATACTTCTCTACTCGAACTACGTGGGTTCTGATTCCTTTTCCAAAAAAAGGATATGTAGGTAGCCCATCTGCGGGTATGATCTCAACTCTGAAATAATCTATGTCCTTATGAATGAAAATAAACTTCAAGTGCCCCGCTGAGTGGCTTTAAAACCAGTATGGTTATCATAATGACCAATAGATTTCTATATAATGTGTCAAAGGATACCATTGACTAAGAATCTCTAAACAAATACAGTTTATTCTCTATCGAGGAAGAACCTTGAATACATATAAAAGATTCTCTAAATCTCCTACATATTAATCATTGATTTTCAGATTTAAAGGAACCCTCATTTTCATACTTGGTAATTTAATAAGGATTCACAAACATAACTTAAATCTATAAAGAGAGTCCCAGAGTAGACAATAACTCCCCTAAAAAGGTGTGATGAGTCCGACCTCCCATCCTCTCGACCAATGTAAATTCTTAAGCCTCATCAGTTTAGGACTAATGAGATTCCATCTTCTTCCTCTCAGCAAGTAAATAGACCTAATCGGTCTAATATTTCAAAGCCGAGAGTATTTTCAATTCCTACCCTGATACAGGAAGCATCCACATCCAAAGCATCAACTTCTAAGGCACCGGCGAAACCACATGTTCCTGTTGGGAAACTCAAACCTTTGGATCAAAAATATGATGTATTTAAACACTTGGCCCAAGTACCGGCCAAGTTATCAATTCTGGATGCCTTTAATTTATCGAAGGATATTCGGGAGGCACTCATCGAGGCTTTTTCAAGTCCTCAGGAGTTTGAAACTGAAATTGTTGTAGCTGAATTCTACCGTGTAGAGAATAATACTGCAGAATGCCATGCAGTGATATCTTTTACAGATGAAGATGAAGATTATGTCGTTCATGGACATATTAGACCTTTCTACTTATCTACAAAGGTCAATGGTGTAGACATCCGAAGAGTTTTCATTGATAATGGTTTAGGAGTCAACCTCATCCCCATTCATACACTTCGTCGATTGGGCCTCACGAAATCTGATTTATCTCCTTCTAATTTGATGTTACAAGGATATGATAAAAATTAACAAGATCTATTGGGCGATATTACACTCAGAACTCAGTTTGGAGACCTTGTATCCAATTCATATTTCATGGTTGTTGATCATGATACAACCTTCAACATCTTGCTTGGAAGACCGTGGCTACATCAACATGAGGTTATCCCTTCATCATACCATCAATGTCTCAAATATTGTATCGATTGTCAAATTGGGACATTTTACGGTGATAAAGCCCCATTCAAGACATGTGAATCTCAATACATTGAGGCAGAATTCTATCATATGAAGGGAAAGGAGAAATCCACAGGAAGGGAGGTTACCAAGGTTAATGCTCCATTTGGTTTGGAAAAGATTCCAATAAATCCATTTACACATGTGAGTACAGATTATGTGTTTCCTATCCGTCAAATTGACAGGATAGACCCAAATCAAAATACTATTATGGAAACTTCCATAATTTCAATCACGACAATCAATCCAGACAGCATGGGAGAAATTGGTGATTCACCAAACAATGATGAAAGCTCAAATGGGGATGTCTTCATTTCATCTGTTTAAATCCATCAAGTCTATACTTCTCCAACTAGGCCAGAAGAAGTTATAGCAATGTCAGAGGTGAACGATGATTTCAATTCTCAATCCATCATCTCCTCTTTATTACCCAAGGAAGACCCTTCATCATCAATAGGGTTAGAAATGGAAGCCACTTCTTCAATATGTTAAAATTTTAACATCTCTTCTGATCATGGAAATTATGCTTCATCATCTACTATGCAAGTAGAAACAGAAGAAATAACACATGTTGAAGAAGAAGAGGAAGATATCAGGGATGCTCCTACAGCTTTTGAAGAGGGTATCTCTACTACTGTGGATGAACTCAGAGAAATAAATCTGGGTACAAAATAATATCCATGCCCCACTTTAATTAGTGAGGCCATGACTCTTGAAGAGAAGGAAATGTATATTTCATTTTTAAAGAAAAATTGAGATATATTTTCTTGGAACTATACAGAGATGCCAGGGCTTGATCCTGATGTTGCTACTCATTGTTTGGGTTTTCCAGAAGAACATTGCGGATTCAAGCAAGCCGCGAGAAGAACACACCCAACTTATTCTTCCAAAATTGAAGATGAAGTGGATAAGCTTATCAAAGCTAACTTCGTCAGATAAGTTCAATATCCCAAATGGTTGGGTAATATTTTCCCTATAAAGAAGAATAACATACAAATTATAGTTTTCATTGATTTCAGAGATCTTAATCGGCATTGTCCTAAGGATGATTTTCCAGTTCCGATTACAAAAATCTTAATTGATGCAACAGCTGGCTATTAAGAACTTTCCTTCATGGATGTATATTCTGAGTATAATAAAATCTTAATGGCTCCAGAAGATGAAGAATCTACAACCTTCAGAGCCCCTCAGGGTGTGTTTTTCTATCGGGTAATGCCCTTTGGCCTAAAGAAAGTTGGTGCAACATATCAGCATACCATACATCGTATCTTCAAACCCTTTTTAGGAAAGTTTGTTGAATGTTATTTAGACTATTTGGTGGTTAAATACAGGCAACTTTCTAATCACTATACTGATTTGGAAGTCATATTCCACAAACTTCGATAACACAATTTGAAGATGAACCCCTTAAAATGTGATTTTGGAGTAACCTCAGGAACATTTATCGGATTTGTTGTATGACATCGTGGTATCGAAGTCGATCCTGAGAAGACAAATTCAATCCTTGGTATGTCACCTCCTCAAAATTTTAAATAATTGAGAGTACTTCAAGGACACATATCCTATATTCGGCGTTTCATCACCAATTTGGTAGGCAAAATTTTACCCTTCACCAAATTGATGAAGAAAGGAGTCACTTACCAGTGGACTGAATAATGTCAAGAAGCATTCGATATCCTCAAGAAATATCTATTGAGTCTACCGGTATTAATGCCACATGTTGAAGGAAGGCCACTTATCCTTTATGTGACATATTTAGAGCGATCATTGGGTGCCTTTCTTGCTCAGAAGAATGATTCTGGGAATGAAAACAGCATCTACTGTCTCAGTCGGACGATGCTTGAAGCAGAAACCCGATATTCAAATATTGAGAAGTGATGCCTAGAATTGATCTTTGCAGTTCAGAAGTTAAGGCACTACCTGCAACATCATGAGGTCTAATTGGTATCTCGTAATAACCCACTCAAATTCATCCTTAGTCGTCCAATGATTATAGGATGTCTGGCAAGGTGGGAAGTTATTTCGCAGCAATTTGATATTCAGTATGTGTCTCAAAAGGCAATAAAGGTCCAAGCTCTGGCTGATTTCCTTGCAGAACATCCTTCAGTAGAAGATACATCTTTAGATATTGAACTTCCTGATGAGGAAGTCTTCTCTATTCAAGATAGTCTTCAAACATGGGAAATGTACTTTGATGGAGCTTCCAGAAGTCCAACAGGGAAGAAAATGGAAGATCCTAAATTCAACAAAGTTGGGTTAGGAATTGTGCTCATTTCTCCAGAAAAGGCAGTGCTACCCTATTCCTTCTCATTATTGGGAGTTGGGGCAAACAATGGAGCAGAATACCAAGCTCTTATCATAGGATTGGAGTTGGCGCTTCAAGCACAAGTGAATCACTTAAAGGTGAAAGGTGATTCAGACCTAGTAATAAAACAAGTCAATGGGGATTATGCAATCAGAAAAGAAGAACTAATCCCTTTGTATGATTACGTCAGAGAGTTAATGGCGGAATTTCCTTCGGAACCGAAATTTTCTTATGTCTCGCGATCAAAAAATGCCCAAGCTAATGCACTAGCTAATATAGCCACAGCTCTGGCAGATCCAAATCAGGACGAGACAACCATCAGTATTGCCCACTGTCATACAATTTCACCTTATGTTCAAACCAGAACAGAGGAAATCAATGAAATTAGTCCCATATCTGAACCATATCCTCATACTACAGGATGGATGACACCTATCAGGGAATACCTTCAAAATGGAACACTTTCACCTGATAGAGCCGGGAAAGAACAAGTCCAGAGACATGGGGTCAATTTTACTCTTTATGACAGCCCTGATCACCTAGAAAAAATTCTCTACAAAATTGGTTTTGATGGAGTTATCTTCAGATGCATTGATGGTGAGGAGACAATGGTTGTCATGAAAGAAGTATATGCAGGAGAATGTGGTGTACACCAGTCTGGACATAGACTATTTGATCAAATTCGAAGGCTTGGATACTTTTGGCCTTCAATTATACAAGATTTTGTTGATTTCACAAAGAAGTGTCATTCATTCCATGTAAATGCCAACTTCATTCATCAACCTCCAGAGTTTCTTCATGCAGCTAAATACTCGTGGCCATTTTCCACATGGGGAATGGATGTGGTGGTACCTTACCCTTCAACTACAGCCAAGAAATTTAAGTATATTCTTACTGCTACTGACTTCTTTTCCAAGTGGGCAGAGGAAATACCTCTAAAGGAAGTTAGTTCTAAAAGTATTGTTATCTTCATCAAGTCTAACATCATTACCAGATCTGGTGTCCCTCATACCATATTGTTGGACAATGGCACCAACTTCTGTTCATCCGAGGTGAGGAAGTTGTATCAAGAATACAACATCAAATCCAACCATTCCTCTCGGTATCATGCAGCGGCCAATGGCCAGATAGAACCCTTCAACAATACTTTGTCAAATATACTGCAAAATATGGTGGATAAAGATAATAATTCATGGCCTCTTGAACTATTTCATGCTTTATGGGCTTATCGGACCACCACCCACACTGCAATGCAGTCAACTCCATATTCATTGGTATATGGAACCGAAACAGTCTTACCCATTGAGGTTCAATTACTCTCACTCAGAGTAGCCATTTATGATCAGTCATCTACAAATGAACAAATTTTAAAGTTCACACAATTTTTGTTGCTCTTAATGCACAGCATAACCAAAATAGATCAGTAGCATTGCAGTTGCATCTCGGGCAGATAATTATTTGCATCTGGAACGTTGACTCCTTATAGATGACCATGGCCATACCGAGGCAGGTAGATGCTCTATAAAAAATTAAGACGATATTTCTTCAAGTACTTAGCAAAATCTGGGAGAGTACTTTCATAGATCTCATAGTAATCATGGCCAACAATGTTCATCATGCCATCAATCCGCTTGCTGTCCAGTTTATCAGTAGTTCTGATTCTTCTAGAATCCATTGAATATGCACAAAGGTCAAATAATTAACTCTTAAGGGAGTTGATTTTTCATAAAAATTTGTGAAGAAAAGTGAAAAAATGGCTAAGGCATTAAGGCATGCAAGTCCTAAATTCGGCACACAGGTATAGTGTGCCGCACAAGTTTTGGTGCGCAGGTATCACTGTGCAAGTCCAAATACCTCTATAGAAGCGCGACACAAAAGGAAGCGGCGGAAAACTGAGTAAATTGCGTGGCGAAGGAAACTTGCACGGTGAGAGCTCTAAAGCTTTAAATCCGGGTGCTTTTCATGAAAATGGCCACATATATATAGGCCATGCCGCAACCCTGCATGCCTAAAGTCAGCGTGATCAACACCTGTGTGCCATCATTTGTGTGCTCAACACTTGCGCGCTCAACACTTATGTGTCGCAGGTTCCTTGGCTTTCTTCTTCACCTCAGAGTCACATCCTCATTTCTTTCGGATCCAACTATGAGGGGGGACTTTTGTTGATTCACCTTTCTGTCACAGAGTCTAATGACTGAAAAAGGGAAATACCTTAGTCTAAAGTGATTCATCCTTTGAAGAAACATCATAAATCGACAAAGGCATGAAGAAGAATTTCTTCCCACTTGGGTCACGCAAGTATCATCATGGTCACGCAGGTATACTTGTGTGCTGCATTGTGGTCACGTAGGTGACTTTCATACCCTCTTTGATTTTCACCGAAGGTCTTCCTAGGCCTATAAATACCCCTAGTGGGCCCCACATGGAGAGGAGGAAAAAAATTCCAAAAGTCGGATTTAAGCTCTGGTCACCCTGGTCTCTTCTTTAATTCTTCCGGTCACTTCTACGGTAATTTATTACCTAGAATGGAAGATCTAAACAGGGGAAACAAGGCCTAAGTTTTGAAACTCATCAACACTTGTGCGCCTAAGTGGACAGCCCCTTAAGGGAAATGGCCACACTTGCGCGCCGCCATATCCTTTCAACAAAACTTGTGTGCCACTCTTTTGGAAGCATTTAAGGATAAAACTAAGGGCTTGAGCTAAGCCTCTCCCAATTTTTACCCTAAGGGTTGACCGTCACGCAAGTACCCATGTGTTGCACAAGTATACTTGCACGACCAGGACTTGCGCGCCCACGTAGGACTTGCGTGCCTCTCTCTTTTTGGGTGCCCCTCCTGCTTATTCACCTCTCTTATTCAAATTCACCTCTCCTATTCAAGATTTAGTCTTCAAGACACTCTTCAAATCCATTTTATAGCATGTTTCCTTGATTGTATTCCTTATCTGAAAGGAATTCTGTGGAACATCTCTCAAAACATAGTGATTTCCATATATTTATATCACTAAAGTGAGAGATTTCATTCATTCAACCTCATTATTTAAGTTGATTAGACCTTTAACTTGGGATTCTTTCTCATGAGTATGTCCCAATATCAAATCCCCAAATAAGGGAATCCTCCTTAGGAGTAAGCCCCAAGTCCCCTAACTTGGGACTCCTTTTCAGGAGTAATCCCCAGTCTTCAAAGTCCCCTAACCTGGGCCTCCTTTTCAGGAGTAAGCCACAGTCTTCAAGTTCCCATAATTTTGGGCATCCTCCTCAGGAGTAAGCCCCAAGTTCCCAAATATGGGCATCCTCCTCAGGAGTAAGCCCCAACCATAATTCCCTTAACCCAGGCCTCCTCCTTAGGAGTAAGCCCCATTTCTCAAGTCCCTTTAACCTAGGCCTCCTTCTCAGGAATAAGCCCCAGTCATAATTTCTCTTAACCAGTCTTAATTTACTTTTGATTTGGGCTTCATTCTCAGGAGTAAAACCCAATCATAAGTCCCTTCTAATTTGGGAATCCTTCCCAGGAGTAAGCCCTAAGTTAAGTATCCAAATCTCTATAAAGCACATATACCTTTATGGACCATGTTCCCAGGTTTCTTCCATGAAGTAAATCCTAATCTTCATCTATTTTTGGGCAGTCATACATACATAATCCCCACATAATTTCTTATGATGGAAAAATTTTCAGGTTTTACCAATACCTCTTGTTTCTCACACCGAGCATGAATCACGTGAGCTTAGAGTGTAAAAGTAATTATGTCATCTTTCTTTGAGCCATCAGTCATGCATAAACCTCATACTTATCTACTAAAACTACGTGGGTTCTGATTCCTTTTCCAAAACAAAGGATACGTAGGTAACCCATCTGCGGGTACGATCCCAACTCTGAAATAATCTATGTCCTTCTGAATGACAATAAACTTCAAGTTCCATGCTGAGTGGCATTAAAACTAGTATGGTTATCATAATGGCCAAGATATTTCTATATAATGTGTCGAAGGATACCATGGGTTTCTTCGTAGAACCAGAAACATCCAATGATTCCATATCCATTTGGACCTACTTTCCAAAGGTATGTGCTCATTAGTCATAAACTGATGAGGCTTAAGAATTTGCATTGGTCGAGAGGATGGGAGGTTGGACTCATCACAACTTTTTGGGGGGAATTATTGTCTACTCTGGGACTCTCTTTATAGATTTAAGTTATATTCATGAATCCTTATTAAATTATCAAGTATGAAAATGATCCTTCCTTTAAATCTGACAACCAATGATTAATATGTAGGAGATTTTGAGAATCTTTTATATGTATTCGAGGTTCTTCATCGATAGAGAATCATCTGTATTTGTTTAGATATTCTTATTCAATGGTATCCTTCGACACATTATATAGAAATCTATTGGTCATTATGATAACCATACTGGTTTTAAATCCACTCAGAAGGGAACTTGAAGTTTATTATCATTCAGAAGGACATAGATTATTTCAGAGTTGAGATCGTACCCGCAGATGGGATACCTATGTATCCTTTGTTTTGGAAAAGGAATCAGAACCCACGTAGTTCGAGTAGAGAAGTATGAGGTTTATGCATGATTGATGGCTCAAATAAATATGTCATAATTACTTTTACACTCTAAGCTCATGTGAGTCATGCTCTGTGTGAGAAACAAGAGGTATTGGTAAAACCTGACAATTTTTCTATCATAAGAAATGATGTGGGGATTATGTATGTATGACTACCGAAAAATAGATAAAGATTAGGATTTACTTCAGGGAAGAAACCCGAGAATAAGGTCCATAAAGGTATATGTGCTTTATAGAGATTTGGATACTTAACTTAGGGATTACTCCTGAAAAGGATACCCAAATTAGAAGCGACTTATGATTGGGTTTTACTCCTAAGAGGGAATCCCAAATCAAAAGTAAATTATGAATGGTTAAGAGAAATTATGATTGGGTCTTATTCCTGAGAAGGAGGCCCATGTTAAAGGGACTTGAGAACTGGGGCTTACTCCTAAGGAGGAGGCCCATGTTAAGGGAATTATGGTTGGGGATTACTCCTGAGGAGGATGACCATATTTTGGAACTTGGGGCTTACTCCTGAGGAGGAAGTCCAAAATTAAGGGAACTTGAAGACTGGGGATTACTCGTGAAAAGGAGGCCCATGTTAGGGGACTTGGGGATTACTCCTAAGGAGGATGCCCTTATTTGGGGATTTGAGATTGGGACTTACCCCTGAGAAGGAATCCCAGGTTAAATATCCACTCATCTTAAAGAATGAGGTTGAATGAATCAAATATCTCACTTTAGTGATATAAAGATATGTAAATAACTATGTTCTGAGAGATGTTCCATAGAATTCCTTTCAGATAAAGAATCCAATCAAGGAAACATGCCATAAAATAGCTTTGAAGAGTGTTTTGAAGACTAAATATTGAATAGGATAGGTGGATTTGAATAAGAGAGGTGAATAATGAGGAGGGGCACCCAAAAAGATAGAGTCGTGCAAGTCCTGCGTGGGCGCGCAAGTCCTGGTCGTGCAAGTATACTTGCGCGACACATGGGTACTTGCACAAAGGTCAACCCTTATGGTAAAACATGGGCGAGGCTTGGCTCAAGCCCTTAGTTTTATCCTTAAAGGATTCCAAAATAGTGGCACGCAAGTTTTGTTGAAAGGATAGGGAGGCACACAAGTTTGGCCATTTCCCTTAAGGGGCTGGCCACTTAGGCGCGCAAGTGTTGATGAGTTTCAATACTTAGGCCTTGTTTCCCCTGTTTAGATCTTCCATTCTAGGTAATAAATTGCCTTAGAAGTGACCGAAAGAATTCAAGCAGAGACTAGGGTGACCAGAGCTTAAATCTGACTTTTGGAATTTTTCCCTCCTCGAAATGGGGGGCCCACCAAGGGAATTTATAGGCCAGGGAATACCTTGGGAGAAAATCAAAGAGGGCGCGCAAGTCACCTGCACGACCACTATGCAGCGCACAAGTATACTTGCGTGACCATGATGAAACTTTCGCAACCCAAGTGGGAAGAAATTCTTCTTCATGCCTTTGTCGATTTTTGATATTTATTCAAAGTATGAATCACTTTGGACTAAGGTATTTCCACTTTTTAGTCATTATACTCTGTGATGGAAAGAAGCGTCAAAAAAAGTCCCCCCTCAGAGTTGGATCTGAAATAAATGAGGATGTGACTCTAAGGTGAAGAAGAAATCCAAGAAATCACTCCATCAAGCTGAAAAGAGTGAAGTTTGTTGAGTGCATGAGCTTCAAGTGGCTGCTGATGAAGCTCAGGATGCTGTAAATCAAATTAGGATTTATGTTGAAAGTCTTTTGTAATTCCTCAAAAAAGAGAAGAGACTCCAGTCTATGGATGTCCTTCTAACTCTTGTGCATCAATGAAAAACACTTTCACCTTCAATCATTTGTACCTGCATTTTCTTGCTACCTGCTGTAAATGTTTACCTAATCCAATGGGCCTAGTAAACATAGTTTGATTTTTTCTTGGATTGTTATAAATAACCCTAAAAACATTGAATCTTTTAATTGCTCAATATTACCTAAATCATACGAAATGTATGTTTAGTGAGCTGGAACTTGACTTTTGTTCAAAGTTCCCTTGTCTTTTGTGGGTAGTTTAAAGTCATGCACATCGGACATAAAAAGGCTAATGTTTAAGGTCGAAATATCTTTTACCGAATGGACTAAAGTTGACTCAATTCCTTGACAATTTATCTAAAAATATATTACCACACTCAAGTGTGAGGGAAAAATGTAAACGATGACTTAAGAAATTTTGAATCTGAGGAATGATATGAAAAATGGATAAAAGGAATTAGAATAAGTAGTTCACAAGAATGAAGTTACCACTATTTAAAAAACCTATTAGGGGGTTGAATTATATAGGTATTCCTAAGGGCATTGGCTACATAGTCAAATAATAGCATCTTTTGGCTGACCCGTCCGTTATGTAGACTACTTATGCAAGGCGGACTAAGGGCACGTGTTGCATAGTCAAGCAAAAAAACTCTCGAAAATTTACTTTTCTATTGCTACAAAGCCAGTGGAAGTTTATGAAGATTCAAATTTTTCAAAGCATAGAGTTTTCTGTATGGAGAGAGGTACTTGAATATGGAGAATATATTTCCAAACAAGATTTTCTAAGAACTGGATGAATTTTACTCCTACAAAGGTCTGACCCAAACATAGGGAAGGGAAATATAAACCATAGACTTGAATACATTTAGATCATGAAAAAGAGTATGGGACAAAGATGTTAAGGATGGCCATTTTTTGTGGATCCCTACATATTGTCGTTAAGACAAATAAGGAAAAAAGAGGTTTTCCTCCCAAGAATGAAGTTACCATTATTTAAAAAACCAGTTAGGGTGTTGAATTATGTAGGGACACCTAAGGGAATTGGCTGCATAGTCAAATAATAGCATCTTTTGGCTGACAAGTCTGTTATGTAGACTATTTATGCAAGGCTGCCTAAGGGCACATGCTGCATAGTCAGGAAAAAGAACTCTCAGAAATTGAACATTTAGTGACCAGAAGTCAAGAAAAGGGTTATGAAGATCTGAAAATATTTAAGGTTAGGAGTCTGACACATAAAAATGGGCATTTGTTCAATGCATGTAGATATACACAGAATAATGCTAACCATAATCATGTTGTGGCTAGGTCCTGAATTGAGATGTTGGACTTCACTACATATCTCATTAAAATGATAATAAAGCCAAATGTAGTTCTTGAAATACAGTTTAATGTCATGTAGGATGAGAGTATGGGATATCTTAGTTTAGGTTCATAGATCTTGGACCATTAAAAGGAGTACACAGTGTGTGTTTTCATAAGGGGACTTTTCAGTCAGGGAACTGAAAGTGGAATTTGGGGTTAGGCCCAAAGACTTGGGGCTGGGTTCGAGGGACACTCAAACATTCCTATGTATCCCATAAGGATGGGAATCAAGCTGCACATAGTTCTAGAAATACCCTTTGTACAGATTTGGTTCGTACAAGTGAAGGGTGAAAAGGGGACTTTAGTGAAATGATGGTTTGACCCAAGATAAAAGGTTCAGGCATTGCCATGTATGCACATAGTCTTTGGAATATAACATGATTGAAGATCAATGTAAATAATGATTACCTCTCAGGTGAGGGTGTCAAAGAATTTTGTAGTTTATTATCGTACAGGAAAAAAATGTTGTACAGTTTAACGTCATATAGCAAGGACAAAGGTGAACCAATGTGAAGAGATCGATTCTGGGGGTGGATTCATGAATCGACATCATATGAGATGGAGGTGAACCGATGTGAATAGATTGGTTTTGGGCTTGAACCTTGGGAGGTTTCCTACGTACCTAGCCTAGAAGGCAAGGATCAAATTCTGCGTAGTTCGATTAAAGAATGAATTGGTGATCAAGTTGTTTTTTGAGAACAATGACCTAAAATTGTGTTGGGACTTATGCATGGTTAGCGGCACAGAGAGGGTTTTATGGTTGAAGTTTAATCTAAGCTCACGTGAGTCATACTCAGTGTCAAAAACAAGAGGTATCAACAACCCTAACGATGCACAGTTTAATGTCATGTAGGAAGTATGAAGGGACAATGCAGTTTAAAGCCTTGCAGTGAGGACTTTTGGTGCTACACAATTTAATGTCATGTAGTAGGGACAAAATACAGTTTAATGTCATGTAGGACGTATTAAGGGACTTTGTTCAGTTTTATGTCATGTAGGACAAATGAGCAGTACAGTTTAACGTCATGTATGACAAATATAGGGACATAATTTAACATCATGTTGGACATGAACATAGTTTTGCATCATGTTGGACAATAAAGGTTTTGTACAGTTTAGCATACTGTAGCTAAGACTGTGGGGACAATACAGTTTAACGTCATGTTGGACGAAAAGGGGGACTGTGCAGTTTAATGTCATGCAGTAAGGAAAAAATATAGTTTAACGTCATATAGGACGTATTAGGAACTTTTTCACAGTTTAACGTCATGTTGGACGAAAAGGGACGATATAGTTTAATGTCATGTTGGAAAAAAGAAATGAAAATAATTTAAGGTCATATGCATGGACCATGGATGGTTCATTTTAACGTCTTGTTAAACGTAAGGGACTATGCAGTTTAAAGTCTTGCAGCAAGGAAAACACAGTTTAACGTTGTATAGGACAAATGTAGGGGCACATTTTAACGTCATGTTGGACAAGAGAAATGAAAATAGTTTAAGGTCATATGCATGGACTGTGGATGGTGTATTTTGTGTTTATACAAAATAATTCTTTAGAAATATTGCATTGTTTGGAGTAGTAATGAGTTCTCCATCCATTGAGATTAAAGAATAAGCTCCATTGGAGTAGACCTTATGTATTGAGTAAGGTCCTTCCCATTTTGGTTCAAGATTGGGAGGTTTCTTTCCTGGTATCATTGGATTTCTGAGAACTAATACCAATTCTCCCTGAATGAATGAACGAAGATGAACTTTTTTGTTGAAAGCTCGTGCTATTCGATTTTGATAGACTTCCAAGTGGTGCAAGGTGCACAATCTTTTCTCATCTAATCGTTCCAATTCATCCAATCACTTTTGAGATTGTTCATCTGTAGATGATTGATCACAAATGGATACTCTAAGCAAGAGTAATTGAACCTCAATGGGTAAGACTGCTTCGGTTCCATATACCAATGAATATGGAGTTGACGGCATTGTAGTGCGGGTGGTGGTCCGATAATCCCATAAAGCATGGAAGAGTTTATCAGGCCATGACTTCTTATCTTTATCCACCATCTTTTGCAGTATATTTGACAGAGTCTTGTTGAAGGCTTCTATCTAGCCATTGTCTGATGTATGATACCAAGAGGAATGGTTGGATTTGATGTTGTATTCTTGATACAACATCCTCCCCTCGGATGAACATAAGTTTGTCCCATTGTCTTTCAATATGGTATGAGGGACACCAAATCTGGTAATGATGTTGGAATTGATGAAGCTAATAATGCTTTTAGAACTAACTTCCTTGAGAGGTATTGCCTCTTCCCATTTGGAAAATAAGTCAGTAGTAGTAAGAATATACTTAAACTGCTTGGCTGTAGCTGAAGGGTAAGGTCCCACCACATCCATTCCCCATGTGTCAAATGGCCACAATTATTTAGCTGTATGAAGCAACTTTGGAGGTTGATGAATGAAGTTGGCATGTACTTGGAATGAATGACACTTCTTTGTGAAATCAACACAATCGTGTATCATTGAAGGCCAAAAGTATCCAAGCCTTCGAATTTGATCAGATAGTCTATGTCCAGACTGGTGTGCACCATATACTCCTTCATGTACTTCTTTCATGACAGCCATTGTCACTTCACCATCAATGCATCTGAAGAGAACTCCATCAAAACCTCTTTTGTAGAGAATTTTTTCTAGGTAATCAGGGCTGTCATAAAGAGTAAAATTGACCAGACATCTCTGGACCTGTTCTTTCCCAGATCTATGAGGTGGAAGTGTTCCATTTTGAAGGTATTCCATGATAGGTGTCATCCATCCTATAGTATGACCATATTTTTCAGATATGGGACTAATTTCATTGATTTTTTCTGTTCTGGTTTGAACATAAGGTGAAATTGTATGAAGGTGGGAAATATTGATGGTTGCCTCATCCCGATTTGGATCTTCCAGAGTTGTGGCTATATTAGCTAGTGCATCATCTTGGGCATTTTGTGATCACGGGACATAAGAAAATGTCGGTTTCGAAGGAAATTTCTCCATTAACTCTCTAAAATAATCATACAAAGGGATTAGTTCTTCTTTTCTAATTACATAATCCTCGTTGACTTGTTTGATTACCAGGTCTGAATCACCTTTCAATTTTAAGTGATTCACTTGGGCTTGAAGCACCAACTCCAATCCTGTGATAAGAGCTTTATATTTTACTTCATTATTTGTCCCACCTCCCAATAACGAGAAAAAATAGGGTAGCACTTCCTTTTCTGGAGAAATGAGCACAATTCCTAACCCAACTTTGTTGAATTTAGGATCTTCCATTTTCTTCCATGTTGGACTTCTGGAAGCTCCATAAAAGTACATTTCCCATGTTTGAAGACTATCTTGAATAGAGAATACATCCTCATCAGGAAGTTTAATATCTGAAGATGTATCTTCTACTGAAGGATGTTCAGAAAGGAAATCAGCTAGAGATTGGCCCTTTTTTGCATTTTGAGACACATACTAAATATCAGATTGCTGCAAAATAAATGCCCACCTTGATAGACGTCCTATAAGTATTGGATGACTAAAGATGAATTTGATCGGGTTATTTAGAGATACCAATTGGTCCTCATGATGTTGCAGGTAGTGCCTTAACTTCTGAACTGCAAAGATCAATGCTAGGCAGAACTTCTCAATATTTGAATATCGGTTTTATGCTTCAAGCATCATCTGACTGAGATAGTAGAGGTTGTTTTCATTCCCAGCATCATTCTTCTGAGCAATAAAGGCACCACATGATCTCTCTAAAGCTGTCACATAAAGGATAAGTGGACTTCCTTCAATAGGTGGCATTAATACCATTGGACTCAAGAGATATTTCTTGAGGATATCGAATGCTTCTTGACATTCTTAATTCCACTGGTAAGTGACTCTTTTCTTCATCAATTTGGTGAGGGGTAAAATTTTTCCTGCCAAATTGGCGATAAAACGCTGAATATAGGCTATGTGTCCTTGAAGTCCTCTCAATTATTTCAAATTTCAAGGAGGTGATATACAAAAGGATTGACTTTTCCTTATCAGGATCGACTTCGATACCATGATGGCATACAACAAAGGCAAGAAATTTTCCTGAGGTTACCCCAAAAGAACATTTTAATGGGTTCATCTTCAAATTGTGTTGTCGAAGTTTGTGGAATATGACTTCCAAATCATCCAAGTGATTAGAACGTTTCCTGGATTTAACCACCAAATCGTTGACATAAAATTCAACAAACTTCCCTAAAAAGGGTTTGAAGATACGATTCATGGAACGCTGATATGTTGCGGCCTCATTCTTTAGGCCAAAGGGCCTTACCCGATAGCAAAACACACCCTGAGGGGCTCTGAAGGCTATGGATTCTTCATCTTCTGGAGCCATTTGGATTTGATTATACCCAGAATATCCATCCATGAAGGAAAGTGCTTCATATCCAGCTGTTGCATTAATTAAGAGTTCTGTAATCGGAACTGGAAAATCATCCTTAGGATAATGCCAATTAAGATCTATGAAATCAATGCAAACTCTAATTTGTCCGTTCTTCTTCTTCATAGGGACAATATTATCCAACCATTTGGGATATTGAACTTCTCTGAAAAATTTATCTTTGGTAAGATTATCCACTTCATCTTCAATTTTGGAAGCATAAGTTGGGTGTGTTCTTCTCACGGCTTTCTTGAATCCGCGATGTTCTTCTGGCAAACCCAAATGATGAGTAGCAACATCAGGATCAAGACCAGGAATCTCTATATAGTTCCAAGAAAATATATCTCTATTTTTCTTTAAAAATGAAATATACATTTCCTGCTCTTCAAGAGTCATGGCCGCACTAATTAAAGTTGGGCGTGGATCTTCTTTTGTACCCAGATTTATTTCTCTGAGTTGATCCACAGTAGTAGATATACCCTCTTCAAAAGTTGGAGGAGCATCCCTGAGATCTTCCTCTTCTTCTTCAACATGTGTTATTTCTTCTGTTTCTACTTGCATAGTAGATGATGAATCATAATTTCCATGATCATAAGAGAAGTTAAAATTTTCACATATTGAAGAAGAGGCTTCCATTTCTGACCCTATTAATGATGAAGGGTCTTCCTTGGGTAATAAAGAGGAGATGATGGATTGAGAATCGACATCATAGTTCACCTCTGACATTGCTATAACTTCTTCTGGCCTAGTTGGTGAAGTATAGACTTTCTGGATTTCAGCAGATGAAATGAAGACATCCCCATTTGAGCTTTCACCATTGTTTGGTGAATCACCAATTTCTCCCATGTTGTCTGGCTTGATTGTCGTGATTGACATTATGGAAGTTTCCATAAGAGTATTTTGATTTGGGTCTATCCTGTCAATTTGACTAATAGGCAACACATAATCTGTAATCACATGTGTAAATGGATTTACTGGACTCTTTTCCAAACCAAATAGAGCATTAACCTTGGTAACCTCCCTTGCTTTGGATTTATCCTTTCCCTTCATGTGATAGAATTTTGCCTCAATTTATTGAGATTCACATGTCTTGAATGGGGCTTTATCACCATACAATGTCTCAATTTGACCATCAAAACAATATTTGAGACATTGATTGGGTGATGAAGGGATAGCCTCATGTTGATGTAGCCAAGGTCTTCCAAGCAAGATGTTTAAGGCTGTATCATGATCAACAACCATGAAATCTGAATTGGATACAAGGTCTCCAAATTGAGTTCTAAGTGTAATCTCATCTAGTGGTTCGTGTTCATTTTTATCAAATCCTTGTAACATCAAAGTAGAAGGATATAAATCAGATTTCATGAGGCCCAATCGACAAAGTGTATGAATGGGGATGAGGTTGACTCCTGAACCATTATCAATGAAAACTCTTCAGATGTCTACACCATTAACCTTTCTAGATAAGTACAGAGGTCTAATATGTCCATTCACGACATCATCTTCATCTTCATCTTTGAAAGATATCACTGCATGGCATTCTGCAGTATTATTCTCTACATGGTAGACTTCAGCTGCAGCAATTTCAGTTTCAAACTCCTGAGGACTTGAAAAAGCCTCGATGAGTGCCTCCCGAAGATCCTTTGATAAATTCATGGAATCCAAAATTGATAACTTGGCCGGTACTTGGGAAAGGTGTTTCAATACATCATATTTTTTATCCAAAGGTCTGGGTTTCCCAACAGGAACATGTGGTTTCACAGGTACCTTAGAAGTTGATGATTTGGATGTGGATACTTCCTGTATCAGGGTAAGAATTAAAAATACTCTCAGCATTGGAAGATTAGACCGATTAGGTCTATTAACTTACTGAGAGGAAGAAGATGGAATCTTCAACCGATCTTCCAGAATAACTATGTCAGGACTAAATCCGCTATTGTTGGAAGATATTTATTGTTCTTGTTGAGCTCTCTGAAGGGTTCTTCCACAAGTTTCTGCTGCATATACAGTTCTGGCAGGGGTAGAATTAGAATAGTGGATTTTGGGATATCCACATCTTCCTCTGTATCCCAGACCTCTGTAACTCCCTCTGATTCCTCTATTTGATACAGGGAACTCGGGCTCATCAAAATCAAAACTCGGACTGGCATAAGGTTCTGTTAAGTGAATCATATTAATAGAACCAAAGATCAACTCTTCGTCTGATGAAGACTCTACCTGATTAGCCAGTTTAGGTTGTGTCGTTTGGTGGGACGGTGCCAGTGGCTTCGAAGTAGATGGCATAAAATTTTCCAGAGTCAAAGACAACTTGGGCTTTGACACGATTTCATCTTCTTCTGATTGTTCCTCTTTCTTTTAATTATGTCGTTTCTTTGAGGATTTTCCCTCTAATGAAGAGGGTTTTTCTGTGGCATTCATAGCAGAAGACATAATTGGTTTCTTCAATTGTGTTCAAAAATGTCATGAGTTCAGTTGATCATTTTTCAAACCATCCAATCATCATATTTCTGTGCATTTTTGTTTTTGACTTCCTCCCACTCACCTTATTCCTCTGGATTTGTAGCAGTAACACATGCTACCTGAGCTGAAGAACCTTTCAATTTGACCTATCCTGAGTCGACCATTTTTTTCAAGAGGTCTTTGAATACAAAACACTCCTGAATGGGATGCCCCAACATCTGATGAAATGGGAAGTAATTGGGACAGTCTTCATCTACTTCCTTTTTCGGCCTTTTGGGCCTTGTCAATTGAACCAAATTATTTTCTAGAGCTGAAATGAAGTAACCAGGAACTTTTTCATTTCGGAAAGAGTAAACTTTTCTCTTCAGATCCTCAAATTATTTTCGTCTTTGATCTCATTGATCATCTTGAAGAAACGGCCTCTATTGTTGACGCTTAGAATGTGGAACCCTTCGAGAAGATGGAGGTTTTGAGGTGAAAGCAGGTACAGGTGCTTGTTTAAGTGTAACTGTAGCAGTCTCTACTTTACACATTATCCTTCCCAGAGCTGATGGAATTACACGAGTTTTATCCATAGTCTTCATAAGAGAATCTTCAATCTTTTGATCGATCAAAGTAAGGTCTCGAAACCCTCATGTTTATTTCACAGGGATCAATGGTGTGCGTAACTCATCACGCAGATTTTCCACACAGATTGGTAACAATTCCTCTTGAGGGAGTGCTGAGCTTAGGGAATATTTTAATCCCTTCCAATGAGAAATGAAATCTGAAACCCTTTCATTCTCCCTTTTCTTACAATTTTTAAGATAAAAAATTGTTGTCTTTGGCAAAGTTGAGCTGAGTTGAAGAAGGAATCATTGACAAAGATCCTCTCACCTGGTAATTGACTGGGATTGCAAGCTTGTGTACCAGAAAAAATCAGGCCCTTGTAATGACTATAAAAAACACCTAAGCTTAACTGCTTCCTATTACTGAGGGGTTCCCATCATAGGATCACAACGAGAAACAAAATGTGTTAAGTGTTGCTCTGGATCTCCTGAAACATTAAATATTGGGAATGTGGTTGATGTTATTAATATTTTCATGACTTATTATATTCCCCCTTTACTTATTTTATATGAAATGTGCATAATTTGTGTGAAATATTAATGTTTTAATATTAAGTATAATATTTGAGCATTTTTAGAAGTAGTCAAATTGAGTCAGTTTAATGTTTTAATTATAACTATCACTATACTGATCCAAATTGTATGGTTCTTCTTTTTTAGGATTCTAATTTCAATATAAAACATTTCATTAGAAGGATCCATGATCCAATTCTGCTATTTGAAGGGTCATATGGTCCTCACAAACAAGACCAAAGAATCTGTGAACAAACTGGACCAGCCTTGAAGATTGATTTACTGGGCTCAATCCAGAAGTCCAAAAACATTAAATCTCCACCATAATTCGGTGGACACTACATTTCATCTTGGTTAAAAATTTCAAGGCCCAAATCCAAGTACAAGGGGACCAAATAAATCTTTGAAGTTCAGCCCACCATTCTGGCCGAGAATTAAAATCAGTTTAGTATGCATGACATATCTCCTGATGTAAGCATCAAATCGAGCTGAGATTTTGCAGTGTGAAATAGAAGATATAGTTGGCAGACTTTGTTGAAGAAACCATTCGGATTTGAAGGCATCTTCATATTCAAAAACCCTTTCACATTATGGACTTCAAAAAGACTGGATTGAAATGGACAGTTTACCTTTGTTTATTAAAACCGCCATAACGTTGTCTCCACTTGTCCAAATGCCTCCATATTTTTACAGTAGTCGTCCAACATTATTTTATACAACTTTGAAGAAGGGGATATTTGAAGATTCGGCTGTCTGAATAGCCAAATTGGCGATGCAAGTGGAGGGACAGATTGGGAATGCGAACAGTCCACTCATTGGGCTATAAATACTCTCCCCTTCTCTCCTTGAGAGGGGTTGGCATTTCAGAAGAGAGGAGATCATATTGGCACGACCAAAGCTTTGTCAAAGTCTTGGGAGGACCTTCCATACTCAATTTTGCACTTGAGAGACCTTTCCTCCTCTCTTTGTTTTCACTTACTTTTGTGTTCTTCATTTTTGTAATCTTGTAATTCTCTTTCTTTGTAATTCTGTTTTAATGCAAGTTACTTCTTCAATATCTCTTATTATCATCCACCTTCTGTAGTTTAATATTTATGTTCCTAAAATATTTTAAATTCAGTTCAATCCCCTTCCCTTCTTTTGCTTCCTCATTCAATCGAAAATCCATTTTTAATTATCATCATCGTTCGTGTGTGTGTGTCAACGTACCACTCTTTTCTAATCCCTTTCTTTTTATTCTATTCTTAATTTATCATCATAATTATTTTAACCAGAATATTAAACATCCAAATGGCTGAGTAAATCTCTCATTGGGGTGAGTTATAATTCGGGGATGTTAAGTGATTGAGAGTTTTGCTCGATGAGTATTCTTTAAATTAATATTGTGTATGTTAAACTTAATATGTCATGGATTAATGATATGTTTTGTTTAACGAGTGGTTTCCATGGATTATTGGAACCATAAATACACTACCATAAATAAGTTTTGATTTAGATTAGAACCCTAAGTTAAGTTAAGGCTTTGATTAAAGCCTTCAAACTTAGGAATTCCAATCAACGTCAACTTATGACATGGGTGTTAATTTAATGCAATACAAAGTAAGGCTCAAGGATATCACATGCTTAACTCCCCAATAATGAACTCACCCCAATCTTTATCAATTTGGTAAATCAAAAATCATCCATAAATCATTTCAATTAAGCTCTGCAAACAAACCCCCCTAATCAAAATACAATCAACTAAAAACAAACGACTATCACAAAGTGTCATCGCTGAGGATTCGACCCGAGTGCTGCTATACACATTAGCAGAGCACCGGAACTTTGACCGGTCGATAGGCGACAATCGACCGCAGTTTCAAATGGAACCGTTGCCGGGGATGGTGCTTTAAGTAGTCATTAGTTTCTGGTTATTATAAAAAAACCCAAAAAAATACAAAAGTTTAAAAAAATTGAAAAAAAAACACAAAGAAAAACCCGTCTTCCTCTTAAAAATCATAAACTGAAAAAATACAAAGGAAAACCAGTCTTCCTCATCCTTTCTAAATCTCTCTGAATTCCCCGCAGCCTCCCAAACAATCCCTCGGATTTTTTGACCCTGAAATTGATAGAACTCTTCGTCGACTTAGGAGGACCATTAGGGATAACCAAATCACCCAAGAACCAATCATTGCCCTACCAATTGAATTAGATATGGACAATCCTAGGGAACAAACATTGAAAGAACTTGCTGCCCCTGATATGAATTACCAACCTCTTGGTATTCAATATCCAAAAATTGAAGCTGAATTCGAACTGAAATCAGGTTTGATTCATCTTCTCCCTCATTTTCACGGGCTATTCGGTGAGGATCCACATCTTCACCTTAAAGAGTTCCAGGTGGTGTGCTCTACCATGAAGCCTCAAGGGGTTTCTGAAGAACAAATCAAACTCCGAGCATTCCCTTTCTCCCTAGCTGACTCTGCCAAGTCATGGCTCTACTACCTCCCTCCTGGTTCTATAACTACATGGAATGACATGAATCGTCTCTTCCTTGAGAATTTCTTTCCCGCTTCCCGAACAGCTTCTATCCGAAAGGAAATAAGCGGCATCCGTCAATTCCCTAATGAATCACTCCATGAGTATTGGGAGAGGTTCAAAAAGCTTTTGGAAACTTGTCCACACCATCAAATCCCTGACCAACTCCTGATCCAATACTTCTATGAGGGGTTATTGGATATGGAGCGAACTCTCATTGATGCCGCAAGTGGAGGTGCTCTTGTTGACAAAACTCCTGCAGCTGCACGAGAACTCATAAGCAACATGGCTGCAAACACGCAGCAACTCCATACTCGAGCACATGCTCAAGTGAAACAAGCCCAAGAGAATCAATCCATAGAGCCCAACAAGATGACTGAGTGGATGAGTGAACTTACAGGTCTTGTGCGTCAACTAGCGGTGGCTACCAAATCCCCAACCTCATCTTCTCCACAGTCACTATTCCCTGGACCTATCAAGAATTGTGGAATCTGCAACTCTCCATCTCATCCGACTGACACATGTCTACAACTTCAAGATGATCCATCTGATTCATCTAGTCCAATGGAGCTCAATGCGGCATATGCTCAGCGAAACTTCAACCCTCAACAATCAGGTCAGTTTGTTAGAAACTTTAACCAACCCCACTCTGAGCCCTTCTCTTCTACCTTTAACCCACCTCTGAGGTATGGTAATCCCATTTCTCATCCTCCTCAGTTCCCTCATCAAAATCCAAACCAGTTCCAATATGGTCAAAGTGGTGGTAACATCCATCAACCTTATCCTTTTGTTCCTCAACCCCAAAGGAACAATCCTCCTCCTGGATTCTACTCTCCTAACGAGCCTTCCCAATTCCCCACCCAATAAAATCGCTTTCCCAAGAACCAAAATCAAGGCCAACCCAATTTGGGACAAGCCTATTCTTCTAAACAACCATGGTAAAGTGCTGTAGAGGATCTTGCTTCCTTCACCCATTCTAGCCTCAAGAACATTGAAACCCAAATAGGTCAACTTGCATCCCACCTGAGCCAGCAACAACAATCAAATTCTTCCCAACTCCCAGCTCAACCATTACCCAACCCCAAGGGTAATGTAAGTGCAATTGCACTTAGATCAGGAAAGCAACTTGCTATGCCTCAAGATAAATCCTCAAACCCCCCTTTCTATGTTGATCTAGAAAATGAAAAGAACAAAAAGCTGGAAAAGGAACTTGAATCCACTCCTTCACCTCCTTCCATTCCTCTAAGGAACCCAATTCCTTTTCCTCAAGCCATATCTAGGCCTAAGAAGTCCTTTGAACATGATCCTGAAATGCTTGACATGTTTAGACGTGTTGAAGTCAACATTCCCCTCTTAGATGCCATCAAACAAATCCCTAAGTATTCCAATTTTCTTAAGGAATTGTGCACCCATAAGAGGCAACTTAGGAACATTGAAAATGTTTCAACCCAACAGTCCATTCCCATGAAGTGCAAAGATCCAGGGACCTTCACGGTTCCATTTCAAATAGGGAGTTCCAACTTTGATGATGCACTCATAGACCTTGGAGCCTCAATAAATGTCATGCCCAAATCCATTTTCTCCAACCTTGGTCTAGGTCCCTTGCACCCAACGGGTGTTGTCATTCAATTAGCCAATCTAAGCACTGCCAGTCCTGAGGGGATAATTGAGGATGTTCTTGTTCGGGTCAATGATCTTATCTTCCCAGCTGATTTCTATGTCCTTGACATGGAAGGTGAGACGAACTCTTCTCGATCTCCCCTAATTCTAGGAAGACCATTCCTTATGACATCTAAAACCAAAATTGATGTCCATGCTGGCATCTTATCCATGGAATTCGGTGACCAACTGGTCAAGTTCAACATTTTCCAAGCCATGCGATACCCATCTGAGGATCACTCTGCATTCTCAATCCATGTTTCTGAAACTCCCTCTGAGAGTGTGTTGAATCCTAATCCATCATGTTCTTCCTGTTCTACTAATAGAGGAGTTTGTGAATATTGTATCCTCATTAACCAAGTGATTAATGGTGAAATTGATGTTGACATTACAAATGTAAACTCCATTGATCTAAAGGATCTTGAAAACTCTTTGGAATCTCATCTCACCTCTGACCTCCAATGCTCCAACATGGATGGTATTGAGAAAAATGAACTAGAATGCTCATTTGTTGATTCAGATCAGATTATCCCACATTCATCCTTTTTTATCCATGATTCTGAAAATTCTGTTATATGTGAAGTGAACCTTGAACCAATGTGTTTATATTGTCCTGATGGTAGTGATGTTTGTGATATTTGTACCCTAATTAATAAAGTGATCACTGGTGAGGTTGAAATTGACCATTCTTTGGCGAACAACATTGAAGTAGAGGATATTGAAAATTTTATTCAGTCTTATGACTCCACTAATCCTCATTACTCTACATAGGTAAGTGATGAAATAAATGAGTCAAAAACAATTGGGATCTCATACTCTACTTTTGTGTTATCCGAACCTTACATAAATGAACCATCAGAATTGATACATCTTCCTGAATTTCCAAGAATAGAAAATCATCACTTTGTGGATAAAATCATTCCTCACATTGAAGACCAAAGGGAGGATAGTCATATTCTCTTTCCACCCCCATTGAATTGCAAGCACACCAACAAGTATGGGAAGAAATTATCCAATAAATCATCAGGCCTCCCAAAGAAAAAGTTTTTCTGGAAGCACACTGGAGTTGAGAAAATACGATGGCCACCGTCAGACTATGGGTAGTCCACTGCAACTGTCCAGCTGTAGACAAATAAATGCAGCGCTTCTTGGGAGGCAACCCATGTTTTCTTTTACTTTTATGACATTTCAATTTCTTTTTATATTTTCATTAGATGAATAATGAATTTTATTTTTCAGGTAACGTCCCACTGTCCTGGAACCAGCTCGACTTCCACTGAATCCCCAAATTCTCTAGCCGACCCACCACTAGATGGAGATGGCAACCCACAAAATCCAAACCAGGGGGCACCTCTTTCCCTTTAACTCTCTCTCTATCAATCTCTCTTCCCTCTCTTCTTCTCTCTATTTCTTCTTCTTCCTCTCTCCCTCTCATTTTTTTACAACATTCTTCCACAACTTTTTTTTTCTATTTTCTCTTTTGTGTGGATGTGTCATTAAAAATAAAAAATTTAAAAAAAATTAATTAAAAAAATGAAAATTTAAAAAAAAGGGGTGTCATAATTACTCATCATCCAATATTGAAATTCTGTCCACCCATTTTGGGGAGTCAAAAGGCTTGTTTTAAACTCAAATATATTGAATTTTTATCTCAAACTTGGGTAAACAATTTTGTGTCAATAACAAACATTTTTAATGAACAATTTTTGGTGGAAAATGATTCTCCCCTACCATGAGGAATAACATTAGCCTTCATTCCAAGGTCATCTATGGCCATATTTTTCATTGTGTGTCTTCACCACTGATTGTGAGTCTTCAGTTTGTGGACCTTCGAGCTGAATTTCCATCTTTTGTGTGCATTAATATGATAGAGGCATTTTCTAAGCCACATGAGAATCAGAATAGCCAAATAGCCTCCCGTTACCCTTACATTGATCCTACTTTTGAAAGCCCCTTTGAGCCTATGAAAACCTTTCTTTTGATAGCCACATTACAAGCCTAATACCTTGTCCCACCCAATATCTTCATGGATTTTCATTGTACAATTTATTGAAATTTAAGTGTGGGGGGAATGGACTTCATTTTTGGGCGTACTTTCATTGATTTCCAATGTGTCATCATATGCTTGAGGGAAAGCATCCATTCCAGTGTGGGGGAGAGGTTGTAATTCTGTGATCTTTGGGGTGTATATGTGTAATTGTCATTTGTATAAAAGTCATTGAAAAGTGTTCAAAAAAATGAAAAAAATTATATTAAAATAAAAATAAAAAAATGGAATGGGTTGTGTCTTGGGTGGGTCAAAAATCATTCATCATCAACCTTTGATCGTGTTATAACTACTAAAATTAGTTCCATGAGAAGATCAAACATGGGTTGGGAGATGACTGTGAGACTTGTTTCAAGCACAACTTTCGAAAAAAAAGAGAAAAAAGAGGAAAAAAAAGAACACTTGAATCATCTTGTATTGTGTCATTATTGGAAGTCTTCCATGTTGTACATATTCCATCATCTCAACCTATTCCATTTTCTATCTCCCTCACTTTTCATTCATCACACATTCATTCCCTTGTAAATATGTGTTTCTATTTCCTTTCAAATCAAATTTCAAAAAAAAATGTGCATTGATTTTTCCATGTTGGTGTTTTTAACCCCTCTTTTCCTTTGGACATTATATACCTACCGTCCCATAGCCACTGAAAAACCCATTAAAAGACCTATTGATTCTTGTACACATTAGATTTGGGAATGGAATCTAAGAGCTCTTACAAACTCTTGATTTTCACTTTTTGTTGGTGAATGAGTGAACCTCCTAAAATACATTTTTATCATCTTGAGAAGAGTAAGTTTTGAGTGCCTACATTTTCCAATTCAAACCTTGAACATGAAAAAATGAATTGTTTCTGATGCATTATTGTGAACCAAATTTGTGATGGAATTCAATATGGATGAGTGAAATAGTCTAAACCTCCCCTGATTGGAGAAAACAAAATTTTAATATTTGTTGGTGAGTGAAAATGATTTTGTCATGTTTTTATATTTGTTGCACATGAGGACAAGCGCAAATCTAAGTGTGGGGGAGTTGATGTTATTAATATTTTCATAACTTATTATATTCCCCCTTTACTTATTTTATATGAAATGTGCATAATTTGTGTGAAATATTAATGTTTTAATATTAAGTATAATATTTGAGCATTTTTAGAAGTAGTCAAATTGAGTCAGTTTAATGTTTTAATTATAACTATCACTATACTGATCCAAATTGTGTGGTTCTTGTTTTTTAGGATTCTAGTTTTAATATACAACATTTCATTATAAGGAACCATGATCCAATTCTACTATTTGAAGAGTCATATGGTCCTCACAAACAAGACCAAAGAATCTGTGAACAAACTGGACCAGCCTTGAAGATTGATTTACTGGGCTCAATCCAGAAGTCCAAAAACATTAAATCTCCACCATAATTCGGGGGACACTACATGTCATCGTGGATAAAAATTTCAAGACCCAAATCCAAGTACAAGGGGCCCAAATAAATCTTTGAAGTCCAGCCCACCATTCTGGACGAGAATTAAAATCATTTTAGTATGCATGACATATCTCCTGATGTAAGCATCAAATCGAGCTGAGATTTTGCAGTGTGAAATAGAAGATATAGGTGGCCGACGTTGTTGAAGAAACCATTCGTATTTGAAGGCATCTTCATATTCAAAAACCCTTTCAAATTATGGACTTCAAAAAGACTGTATTGAAATGGACAGTTTACCTTTGTTTATTAAAACCGCCATAACGTTGTCTCCACTTGTCCAAATGCCTCCATATTTTTACAGTAGTCGGACAAAATTATTTTCTACAACTTTTAAGAAGGGGATATTTGAAGATTCGGCTGTCGGAATAGCCAAATTGGCGATGCAAGTGGAGGGACAGATTGGGAATGCAAACAGTCCACTCCTTGGGCTATAAATACTCTCCCCTTCTCTCCTTGAGAGGGGTTGGCATTTCAGAAGATAGGAGATCATATTGGCACGACCAAAGATTTTCCAAAGGCTTGGGAGGACCTGCCATACTCAAGTTTTCACTTGAGATATCTTTCCTCCTCTCTTTGTTTTCACTTACTTTTGTGTTCTTCATTTTTGTAATCTTGTAATTCTCTTTCTTTGTAATTCTGTTTTAATGCAAGTTACTTCTTCAATATCTCTTATTCTCATACACCTTCTGTAGTTTAATATTTATGTTCCTAAAATAGTTTAAATTCAGTTCAATCCCCTTCCCTTCTTTTGCTTCCTCATTCAATCGAAAATCCATTTTTAATTATCATCATCGTTCGTGTGTGTGTGTCAACGTACCACTCTTTTCTAATCCCTTTCTTTTTATTCTATTCTTAATTTATCATCATAATTATTTTAACCAGAATATTAAACATCCAAATGGCTGAGTAAATCTCTCATTGGGGTGAGTTATAATTCGGGGATGTTAAGTGATTGAGAGTTTTGCTCGATGAGTATTCTTTAAATTAATATTGTGTATGTTAAACTTAATATGTCATGGATTAATGATATGTTTTGTTTAACGAGTGGTTTCCATGGATTATTGGAACCATAAATACACTACCATAAATAAGTTTTGATTGAGATTAGAACCCTAAGTTAAGTTAAGGCTTGGATTAAAGCCTTCAAACTTAGGAATTCCAATCAACGTCAACTTATGACATGGGTGTTAATTTAATGCAATACAAAGTAAGGCTCAAGGATATCACATGCTTAACTCCCCAATAATGAACTCACCCCAATATTTATCAATTTGGTAAATCAAACATCATCCATAAATCATTTCAATTAAGCTCTGCAAACAAACCCCCCTAATCAAAATACAATCAACTAAAAACAAACGACTATCACAAAGTGTCATCGCTGAGGATTCGACCCGAGTGCTGCTATACACATTAGCAGAGCACCGGAACTTTGACCGGTCGATAGGCGACAATCGACCGCAGTTTCAGTGGTACTTTCAAAATTTGATGGGGGAGGAATATCATCAACCCATTCAGGATAAGCTCTCTTTTCTGGTTGAATTTGAGCATGCTTTACCTCCATAGCTTACAACCGAGCTGTTAATGACTCAATAGTAGTTATTAACTTTTGATAAACATCTGGCTGAGCTTGGACTTGAGCAGGTGCAATAACTGGAGCTTGGAAAGATGTGGGGGCTGGTACTGCAACTGATGATAACACCACCGGTTGTTGTTGCACATGACCCGTAGGATTAGACCTGTGAGGGTGTACTGATAAAGGAGTATATTATTGATCCATATAAGTAGCCACAACAAATTCTCTTGGCTGACTGACTCCATCACGCTTAGGAGGAAGAATACCCTGAAGTAGTTCTGCATTCAACCTCCTCAATTCCTTCATTTCTTCCTTCTGTTGTGCAAATATTTTCTCTAGTGAGAGAAATTGTACTTCTATAGAGGAAGGGTACGTAACCTTATTCTTTCCTTTCCCCTTGTAAGATCCCTTTTGGAGAAGGGGAAGTGGGTTATTTGAAGGAACACCCAGATTCTGGGTAAGCCTTTGATTTTTTGTATGCACACCTTCTTCATTTGTGTTTGTCCGTACAACTTCTTGATCAGGAACCTCTTCATATGATCCCTCTGAGTGAGCCTCATCTTGTGGATCAACAAAAATGGTGTTGATGAAATTAATTGATTCATAATTAATTGCATCCCTTCTATCAGCATTTTTGTGATATTGTCTTCTTATATGTCACTGATGAGACATTGCCTTTTGTCGATTTGATCCCTCGGGAACTTCTTGACAATATTTAATTTGGAGGGAATCTCCTGGTAATTTGGTTCTTCGTTCCTCTTGGGGCTTCTTCCCTAATCGATAGAAGACTGAATTTATCTGAGGAAGATATTGATGATTTGAAAAATTCCCCAGTCCAGTGGACTGGGGCGGTTCCTGCTATTCCTGCTCAACTCCTTGAATCTTATTTGTTGATTCTGAGTATTGGGTTAAAAGAGTCCCCAGTCTGGCAAGCTGGGGTGGTTCTTGAAATTCTATATCTGAGACTTTCTTAAAATCTCCCTTGATCTTGCAGATTTTAGTCCGGAAATTGGATGGATGCATCAACCTACATCCACTTTTATCACCCGGCTCAAAATACCATTGGATGATTTCTGACACTTCTATCACTTGATAATGTGCTTGATCCAAACGAGAGGCATGTTCAATATTCTCATTTTCTTGATGCAGGATTAATTCAACAACTTGTTCTCTGTATGCTTTATTTTGAGAAGAACTAGTTGAGGCATGTTCTTGAGCGAGCCTTTGATTACAAACAAATCTAATTGGTTGTGGTCGGTCATGGGCAATAACATTTCATTAGACCATTTTTGGTGGGCTTTGATGACTGTAGAGTACAGTGAAATGTAGTGCTCTATGAACACCCCATCCCCTGATATGAATACCAGATGGGGCATTGGCAATTAACTGAAGAAATCTTCTTAGTGCGCCAATGCATGAACGTTGAAGGGCTCTCTTCTGCTTTTCAGCCTTCGGATATCAAGAAACTGAGAGAGATGCCAAGCCAATTTGGCGTTGTAACCCTTCTATTATCTTGACCTTATTTTCATACTCATCATAAGATAATATTTTCCTTTTCAACTGAAAAAGTGTTTTCCATATGTTGATATGAATATCATGAATTCCATCTTCCGTCAACATCTCTGGAATGTCATACTGAGAGTCAACCAAAGGCCAAAACATAACTGGAACTTCACCTTTCTCCAGTTGTTTTCTCATATTCCACATTTCCTCTTTATCATTTGATGAAGATTCTTCTACCTGATTATACCAAATCTGGTGCTTCCTTGTTGCTTCATCATATTCAACAAGATTGGTAGAGAATTCACTGATCAAACTAGAAGATGAATGATCCAGGGGTGGTTGGGAGAATGACCTACACCCTAGGCTATCTTCTGATTGAGAAAGTATTTCACCTACTAGTGGTAAAGCATCAGACATGAATGGACTCATATTTGCAATTGCCTCAAGATAATAGGGCTTTCTCGTCACTACATTGTCCACTTGAGCATTTTCTAGGAAATGTGAATTACTACTGTGTAGAGTACTTTCGCAGCTAAATTCATCATCATGGGGAGGACCACCATGGTGGGTTATAGCAAAAGATGAAACATTTTGTTCCTTGATCTTCTGGCCACGCAGAGGGTTACTGTGGCTCTCATCTAAAGATGAAACTTCGAGATTGATCGAATTTTCATGAATCAAGCCTTCATGAGGATGTTTCTTATGAAGACCTTCGAAATTAATGTTCTCACTATTGGGAAATGAGGGAGTAGAATCTTGAATTCCAACAGATAATTGTCTGAGAGCTTCAAGAACTTCAGCATCGAGAAAAGCCTTATTACAGATCGACTCTTGATTTCTTGACTGTGTTGGGCGGGTCTTCTTATTAGATGCATTCTTACTCAATTTATGAACCACTTGTTGGCAAAAGTGGTGGTTATGGGTAGGTGTATGTGCCTGCTTAGGAGAAGTGATTAGGTTAGGCTGATTATCTCCACTCAAATCAGGTGTATGTGTCTGACTTGGTTGTTCGTATGATATGGGGGAGTATGCCCCACAACCCTCTTGGACTGGAACAGAGGTGTGTGTCTGTTCTGAAGTGAACTGTTGATGTGTCACTCCACTAGTAGGGATATATTTATCTGTTTTCCCTGAGATGCTGCTGAAGTTGTTATAATATCCTGGCAAGCATCCAGAATATGAGCAGGGATTTTCTTCTGATCTTTCACCATTGAAAGAATGTGCTTGGTGACTTCAATTGCCAGAACGGGGATATACGCCCATTCCATGCTTAGAGTAGGTGTATGTGCCTTCTCTTGTCCTCCTTTTCCTATCAGTGAATTCTGACAGTACTCAAGTGTAGGGGCAGAGAGTTGAGTATGCCTCTTGTTTATCGCCGAAGCTTTCTGACTGACTTCTCCGGGTGCTACCAAACGAGACTATTGGTAGGCTTGATCAATACTGGCAGGTGTATATGCCTGTTGATTACACTCCGTCGAACATGGTTGATGAGCTTCCTTTAATACTGACAGATGAGACTATTGGCAGGATTGATGAGTGGAAGCAGGTGTATGTGCCTGTTTACCAGTTGTCAACACATTGGGTTGGCGGGCTCCATCATATGTAGTCAGACAAGCATGCTGACTAGCCGATGATTTATAAATAGGTGTATGTTCTAGTCTATAGTACTCCATCGGAATTTCCTGGCGGGATTTGCGTGCTGCTGCCAGATGAGTCTACTGGACAGCGGAATTAAAACAGACGGGTGTGTGTGCCTGCTCGTTGCTTGCCACCAAGTTAGGTTGGTGGACTTCTCCAGAAATGGATGATATAAGAACCTTCTCACTGTTGACTGGATTTTGCCTCTGGCGGTTCGTCTTGCCTGCTCGGGTTCGAGGAACCTGAACCGAACGCCTGGAGATGATACCCTCATCATGTTGAGGGCGCACTGTCGCACGAGTCTGGCGGCGATTGTTGATGGGAGCCCTTGAGAAGGACTCATGTCTCCTTGAATTAAGGCCCTGAGGGACCTCCTCATTCACCTCCACAGAATATAGGAGGGACTGGTGATTGCATTCTGAGGATAACGACCTGAAACGGCTGGAGACGGTGGTTGGCACCACCTGCTTCTTGATCGCCGGTCATCACTGTTCGGATGACCAGGGTGAATTATTGACTTGGAGGGCTTGTCGAGTGGCCTCCAGAGTCATAATAATAACGTTTTTACATTATTCCTTAACAAGCGCATTTGATACCCAACGTTGAAGATGATGAGTAGGTGATGTCATCCTTAGAGCAGACGACGATCCAACAGGAGTAGCAGCAGAGGTATTCAAAGAAGAGGCATTCACAAGTGTGATTTTAAGAGAATCCATTTCTTTAACGCAGAAGATCATGGAAAAGAGTGCCTGTTTGATATAATATACGTAATCAAGATAAGTCCAGCCACTACATCTTTTGGATGAGCACATATGTTATTGATTGTTTTGTTGCACCTCTCATTGAGTTTAAATACGGACCTAACAAATAAGTAAAATATCATTTTAACTTGGTTAAGGATTCACTTTGGGTTCACCATTTTTTGTTTCCTCTGGAATTGGGGATGACCTCATTGATTTAAGGTTCAAAAATTCCAAGAGGTTTCTAACGGGTTTGTTCGTAGAACCGGAAACATCAAATTATTCCATATCCATTTGGACCTACTTTCCAAAGGTAGGTGCTCATTAGTCGTAAATTTATGAGGCTTAAGAATTTGCATTGGTCGAGAGGATGGGAGGTCAGACTCATCACACCTTTTTGAGGGGAATTATTGTCTACTCTGGGACTCCCTTTATTGATTTAAGTTATGTTTGTGAATCCTTATTAAATTAACAAGTATGAAAATGAACCTTCCTTTAAATCTGACAATCAATGATTAATATGTAAGAGATTTAGAGAATCTTTTATATGTATTTGAGGTTCTTCATCGATAGAGAATCATCTGTATTTGTTTAGAGATTCTTAGTCAATGGTATCCTTAGACACATTATATATAAATCTCTTCGTCATTATGATAACCATACTAGTTTTAAAGCCACTCAGCGGGGCACTTGAAGTTTATTTTCATTCAAAAGGAAATAGATTATTTTAGAGTTGGGATCGTACGCACAGATGGTCTACCTACGTATCCTTTGTTTTGGAAAAGGAATCAGAACCCACGTAGTTTGAGTAGAGAAGTATGAGGTTTATGCATGATATATGGCTCAAAGAAAGATGTCATAATTACTTTTACACTCTAAGTTCATGTGAGTCATGCTCGGTGTGAGAAATAAGAGGTATTGGTAAAACCTGACAATTATGCCATAATAAGAAATGATGTGGGGCTTATGTATGTATGACTGCCCAAAAATAAGTGAATATTAGGATTTAATTCAGGGAAGAAACCTAGGAACAAGGTCCATAAAGGTATATATGCTTTATGGAGATTTGGATACTTAACTTAGGGATTACTCCTGAGAAGGTTGACCAAATTAGAAGGGACTTGTGATTGGGTTTTACTCTTGATAAGGAAGCCCAAATCAAAAGTAAATTAAGACTGGTTAAGAGAAATTATGACTGGGGCTTATTCCTGAGAAGGAGGCCCAGGTTAAAGGGACTTGAGAATTGGGGCTTACTCCTAAGAAGGAGGCCCAGGTTAAGGGAATTATGGTTGTGGCTTACTCCTAAGGAGGATTCCCATATTTGGGAACTTGGGGATCACTCCTGATGAGGATGACTAAAATTAAGGTAACTTGAGGACTGGGGATTACTCCTGAAAAGGAGGCCCAGGATAGGGGACTTTGAAGACTGGGGCTTACTTCTGAAAAGGAGGCCCAGGTTAGGGGAGGTGGGGCTTACTCCTAAGGGGGATGCCCTTATTTGGGGATTTGAGATTGGTACTTACTCCTGAGAAGGAATCCCAGGTTAAATATCCACTCATCTTAAAGAATGAGGTTGAATGAAACAAATCTCTCACTTTAGTGATATAAAGATATGTAAATCACTATGTTTTGAGAGATGTTCCACAGAATTCCTTTCAGATAAGGAATCCAATCAAGGAAACATGCCATAAAATGGCTTGGACGAGTGTATTGAAGACTAAATCTTGAATAGGAGAGGTGGATTTGAATAAGATATGTGAATAAGCAGTAGGGGCACCCAAAAAGAGAGAGGCGCACAAGTCCTGCGTGGGAGCGCAAGTCCTGGTCGTGCAAGTATACTTGCGCGACACATGGGTACTTGCATGATGGTAAAACCTTAGGGTAAAACTTGGGCGAGGCTTGGATCAATCCCTTAGTTTTATCCTTAAAGGTTTCCAAAAGAGTGGCGCGCAAGTTTTGTTGAAAGGATAGGGCGGCACGCAAGTGTGACCATTTCCCTTAAGGGGCTGGCCACTTAGGAACGAAAGTTTTTATGAGTTTCAACACTTAGGCCTTGTTTCCCCTATTTAGATCTTCCATTCTAGGTAAGAAATTACCTTATAAGTGACCAGAAGACTTCAAGCAGAGACTAGGGCGACCAGAGCATAAATATGACTTTTGGAAATTTTTCCCTCCTCGAAACGGGGGGCCCACCAGGGGTATTTATAGGCCAGGGAAGACCTTGGGGGAAAATCAAAGAGGGCGCACAAGTCACCTGCGTGACCACTGTGCGGTGTGTAAGTATACTTGTGTGACCATGATGAAACTTGTGTGTCCCATGTGGGAAGAAATTATTCTTCATGCCTTTGTCGATTTTTGATGTTTCTTCAAAGGATGAATCACTTTGGACTAAGGTATTTCCTTTTTTCAGTCATTAGACTCTGTGAAAGAAAGGAGCTTTAACAAACGCTAAACTGTATAGCACCATATATTTGTCCTACATGACATAAAATAGAACAAAGTCCCTTAATAAGTCATACATGACATTAAACTGTATTGTTTCCCTGCTACATGACATTAAATTGTGCAGCACCAAAAGTCCTCACTACAAGACTTTAAACTGCATAGTCCCTTCATATATCCTACATGACATTAAAATTTGCATCGTTAAGGTTGTTTCTACCTCTTGTTTCTCACACCGAGTATGAATCACATGAGATTAGAGTAAACTTCAACCATAACACCCTCTCTGGGCCGCTAACCATGTGTAAGTCCCAACACCATTTTTTTAGGTCATTTTTTCCAAAAACAACTTGATCACCAATTCATTCTTTAATCAAACTACTTGTACTTTTATCCTTGCCTTCTAAGATGGGTACGTAGACAACCTCCCAAGGTTCAAGCCCAAAACCAATCTATTCACATCAGTTCACCTCCATCTCATATGATGTTGATCTGTGAAGCAACCCCAGAATCGATCTCTTCACATTGGTTCACCTTTTTCCTTTCTATATGACATTAAACTGTACATCACTTTTGTCCTATACGACAATAAAATACAACATTCTTTGACACCCTCACCTGAGAGTGAATCATTATTTACATTGATCTCCAATCATGTTATATTCCAAAGACTATGTGCATACATGGCAATGCTTGAACCTTTTATCTTGGGTCAAACCACCATTTCACTAAAGTCCCCTTTTCAACCTTCACTTGTACGAAACAAATATGTAGAAAGGGTATTTCTAGAACTACGTGCGGCTTGATTCCCATCCTTATGGGATACGTAGGAACGTTCGAGTGTCCCTCGAACCCAGCCCCAAGTCTTTGGGCCTAACCCCAAATTCCACTTTCAGTCCCCTGACTGAAAAGTCCCCTTATGAAAACACACATTGTGTACTCCTTTTAATGGTCCTAACTCTATGACCCTAAACTATGATCTCCTATACTCTCGTCCTACATGACATTAAACTTTATTTTAAGAACTACATTTGGCTTGATTCTCATTCTAATGAGATATGTAGGGAAGTCCAACATCTCAATTCTGGACGCAGCCACAACATGATTATGGTTAGCATTAGTCTGTGTATCTCCACATGCATTGAAAAATGCCCATTTTTATGTGTCATACTTCTAACCTTAAATATTTTCAGATCTTCATAACCCTTTTCTTGAATTCTGGTCACAAAATGTCTGATTCCCAAGAGTTCTTTTTCTTGACTATGCAGCATGTTCCCTTTGGTGGCCTTGCATAAGTAGTCTAAATAATAGACCTATTATCCATAAGATTCTATTATTTGACTATGAAACCAATTCCCTTAGGCGGCCCTGCATAATTCAACCCCCTAATGGGTTTGTTAAACAATGGTAACTTCATTCTTGGGAAGAAAACCTATGTTGTCCTTAGTTGTCTTAACAACAATATGTAGGGATCTGCAAAAAAATAGCCATCCATGACATATTTTTCCCATACTCTTTTTCATGATCCGAAAGTATTCAAGTCTATGGTTTATATTTCCCTTCCCTACGTTTGGGTCAAACCTTCATAGGAGTGACAATCATCCAGTTCTTAGACGATCTTGTTTGGAAATATATTCTCCATATTCAAATACCTCTCTCCATACAGAAAACTCTATGATTTGAAAATTTTGTATCTCCATAAACCTCCAATGGCTTTTTAGCAGTAGAAAAGTAAATTTCTGAGAGTTCTTTTGCCTGACTATGCAGCACGTTCCCTTAGGCAGCCTTGCATAAATAGTCTACATAATAGACTTTTCATCCAAAAGATGTTATTATTTGATTATGCAGCTAATTCCCTTAGGTGGCCCTACATAATTCAACCCCCTAACGGTTTTGTTAAATAATGGTAACTTCATTCTTGGGAACTAATTCTTCTAATTCCTTTTATCCATTTTTCATGTCAACCCTAAGATTCAAAATTTCATAAGTCATAGTTTACATATTTTCCCTCATACTTGAGTGTGGTAATATGTTTTCAGATAAATTTTCAAGGAATTGAGTCATCGTTAGTCCATTCAGTCAAAGATATTTCAACCTTAAACATTATCCTTTTTATGTCCGACATGCATGACTTTAAACTGCCCACAAAAGACAAGGGAACTCTGAACAAAATTTATATTCCAGCTCACTAAACATACATTTCGTATGATTTAGGTAATATTGAGAAATTAAAAGATTCAAAGTTTGTAGGGTAATTTATAATAATCATAGAAAAAATCAAACTATGTTTACTAGGCCTATTGGCTTAGATAAAAATTTAAAGAAGGTAACAAAAGAATGCAGGAACAAATGATTGAAGATGAAAGTTTTTTTCATTTGATGCACAAGAGTTAGAATGACATCCACAAACTGGAGTCTCTTCTCTTTTTCAGGAATTACAAAATACTTTAAACATAACTCTTCATTTGATTTAAGGCATCCTGAGATTCATCAACAGCCTCCTGGAATTCATTCATTCAATTGGATACAATAAGATATGCAGTGATACCGGCTCTTCTTGGAACAATTGTAAAAGGATGTTCATGAGTACGGTTTGAAAAACATTTCTGCTGATCAAACAGTGACTCTGTTTCTATCCAAGAGACTTAGAAGATGGATACATGGATTTGATAATGAATCATTGGAAGTAAGGATCCATTTGGAGAGAGTACTCTTTTCAGATATTATTCCAATTCCATGATTGTATTCTCTCCGCCAACTGGCAGCAGAAAACATTTCAGCTCATGGCTTTGCCATTTTCATATCTGCAAGGAAATGTCATGGAAGAAAAATATGAAAGTTCACACCTTTGTTGTTGATCTTAATGCATAACATAACCGAAATAGAGGAGTAGCAGTGTAGCTGCATCTTGGGCAGATAATTCTTTGCATTTGGAACGTTGACTCCTTGCAGATGACCATGGCTATATAGAGGTAGGTAGATGCTCTGTTGGAAATTAAGATGATATTTGTTCAAGTACTTAGCCAAATATAAGAGAGTACTGTCGCAGATCTCATAGTAAACATGGCCAAAAATGTTCATCATGTCATCAATTCTCTTACTAGCCAGTTCATTATTAGTTCTGATTCTTCTAGGAACCATTGAATCTGCACAAAGGTCGAATAATTAAGTCTTAAGTGAGTTGTTTTTTCATAAAAATTTGTGAAGAAAATTGAAAAAATGGATAAGGCATTAAGCCGCGCAAGTCCAAATTCGGTGCGCAAGTATATTGTGTCGCACAAGTTTTGGCGTGCAGGTATCACCATGCAAGTCCAAATACCTCTACAACAGCGCGACACAAAAGGAACCAGCGAAAAACTGAGTAACTTGCGCGGCAAAGGAAAATTGCGCGGCGAGAGCTCTAAAGTTTGAAATCCGGGTGCTTTGCGCGAGAATGTTCGCATATATATAGGCCAGACCGCAACCCTACATGCCTAAAGTCAGTGCGCTCAACACCTGTGTGACGCCATTTGTGCACTCAACACCTGCACGCTGAATGTTCCTTGGTTTTCTTATTTACCTCAGAGTCACATCCTCATTTTTCTTTCAGATCCAACTCTGAGGGGGGACTTTTGTTGATGCTCCTTTCCGTCACAGAGTCTAAACGACTGAAAAAAAAAGGAGTATCTTAGCCCAAAGTGATTCATCCATTGAAAAAACATCAAAAATCGAAAAAGACATGAAGAAGGATTTCTTCCCACTTGGGTCGCGCAATTTTCCTCATTATCGCGCAAGTATAGTGGTCGCGTAGGTGACTTGCGCGCCCTCTTTGATTCTCTCTCGGGGTCTTCAGTAGTCTATAAATACCCTCTGTGGGCCCCCCATTTGAAAACGGGAAAAAATTCCAAAAGTCAGATTTAAGCTCTGGTCACCCTAGTCTCTGCTTGAAGTCTTCTGGTCACTTATAAGGTAATTTCTTACCTAGAATGAAGATCTAAACAGGGGGAAACAAGGCCTAAGTGTTGAAACTCATCAACACATGCGCACCTAAGTGGCCAGCCCTTAAGGGAAATAGCCACACTTGCGCGCTTCCTTATCCTTTCAACATAAATTGCACGCCACTCTTTTGGAAGCCTTTAAGGATAAAACTAAGTGCTTTATCCAAGCCTCGCCCAAGTATTACCCTAAGGGTTGACCATCGCGCAAGTACCCATGTGTCGTGCAAGTATACTTGCACGACCAAGACTTGCATGCCCACGCAGGACTTACGCGCCTATATCTTTTTGGGCGCCCCTCCTACTTATTCACCTGTCTTATTCAAATCCACCTCTCCTGTTCAAGATTTAGTCTTCAAGACACTCTTCAAAGCCATTTAATGGCATGTTTCCTTGATTGGATTCCTTATCTGAAAGGAATTCTGTGGAAAATTTCTCAAAACATAGTGATTTGCATATCTTTATTTCACTAAAGTGAGAGATTTGATTCATTCAACCTCATTCTTTAAGATGAGTGGATCTTTAACCTGGTCCTCCTTTTCAGAAGTAATCCCCAGTCATTATTCCCAAATATGGGATTCTTTCTCAAGAGTAAGTCCCAATCTCAAATCCCCAAATATGGTCATCCTCCTTTGGAGTAATCCCCAAATCCCCTAGACTGGGCCTCCTTTTTAGGAGTAAGCCCCAGTCTTCAAGTTCCCTTAATTTTGGGAATCCTCCTCAGGAGTAAGCCCCAAGTTCCCAAAGTCTCATAACCTAGGAATCCTCCTTACGATTAAGCCCCAGTCATAAATTCCCAAATCTGGGAATCCTCCTCAGGAGTGAGCCCCAAGTTCCCAAATACGGGAATCCTCCTCAGAAGTAAGCCCCAACCATAATTCCCATAACCTAGGCCTCCTCCTTAGGAGTAATCCCCAGTTCTCAAGTACCTTTAATATGGGTATCCTCCTCAGGAGTAAGCCCCAGTCATAATTTCTCTTAACCAGTCTTAATTTGCTTTTGATTTGTCCTTCCTTCTTAGGAGTAAAACCCAATCATAAGTCCTGTCTAATTTGGGAATCCTTCTCAGGTGTAAGCCCTAAGTTAAGTATCCAAATCTCCATAAAGCACATATACCTTTGTGGACCTTGTTCCTGGGTTTCTTCACTGAATTAAATCCTAATCTTCATTTATTTGGGCAGTTATACATACATAAGCCCCACATCATCTCTTATAATTGCATCTTTCATGGAACAATTGTCTGGTTTTACCAATACCTCTTGTTTCTCACACCAAGCATGACTCACGTGAGCTTAGAGTGTAAAAGTAATTATGACATCTTTCTTTGAGCCATCAATCATGCATAAACCTCATACTTCTTTACTCAAACTACGTGGGTTCTGATTCCTTTTCTAAATAAGGATATGTAGGTAGCACATCTGTGGATATGATCCCAAATTTGAAATAATTTATGTCCTTCTGAATGACAACAATCTTCAAGTGCCCCGCTGAGTGGATTTAAAACCAGTATGGTTATCATAATGACCAAGAGATTTCTATATAATGTATCGAAGGATACCATTGACTAAGAATCTCTAAACAAATACAGATGATTCTCTATCGATGAATAACCTCAAATATGTATAAAATATTCTCTAAATCTTCTACATACTAATCATTGATTGTTATATCTAAAGTAAATCTCATTTTCATTCTTGGTAATGTAATAAGGATTCACGAACATAACTTAAATCTATAGAGTCCCGGAGTAGACAATAATTCCCCTAAAAAAGGTGTGATGAGTCCAACCTACCATCCTCTCGACCAATTCAAATTATTAAACCTCATCAGTCCAAAACTAATGAGCACCTACCTTTGGAAAGTAGGTCCAAATGGATACAGAATCATTGGATGTTTCCGATTCTACGAAAAAACCCGTTAGAAACTGCTTGGAATGTTTGAACCTTAAATCAACGAGGTCATCCCCATTTCCAGAGGAAACACCCTCACAATGAAAAACATGTTAATTTAAAACATTTTAGGCTTCATGGATATGTCCTTTATGGATGGGTACTCTTGCTATATTTAGATCCAAATATCCCCTGAGGATAAATAATCCACCTCATTTAGGTCATTATAGGGCACCTTTTATTACTGAGTTATGTCATTCAGTTTGAGGAATTTTGGGGATACCTACAATAATTACATGCATTGTATCTTCAATCCACTCCTTAGGACATTGGTGGAGTTCTACATGGATTATTTGGTGCTCAAACCCTACAAATTTTAGGACCATCTCAAAGATCTTGAGAAATTTTTTTCCTTCCTTCATTCTCATCACCTAATGATGAATCCCTTAAAGTGTGAATTATGGTTCACCTTTGGAAATTTCCCTATCTTTTTATTCAGATACAGAGTAATTGAGATCTATCCATAGAAGTTTGGGGAAATTTTTTTATATTCCTCCTTCACGTAACCTCTAGTAATTATGAGGACTCTAGGGAAACTTAGCCTACATCCAGTGATTCATCGCCAATATATCTTGTAAATGCAATCACTTTTCAAGTATTCTGAATAAAGTAACTACTTATTAGTATGATTAAGAGTTCTAAGATGAATTCAAGGACATTTAGAAGTATACACTACATCCCTCGGTCCTAATTTTACCCATAATTGGGAATCCTCTAGTACTTTATGTGACTACCTATAAATAATCTCTTAGTGCTCTCCTATCTTAGAAGAACAATGAGGGTAGAGGAGATATCCTATACTTCCTTGGTCTTGTGTTTCTCAACACTGAGACCAGGTATTCTTCCATTGAGAAGAGATGTATTGCCTTTATCTTCACGGTTAAAAAGTTGTGGCACTACCTAAATCACTATGAGATACAGTTAGTATCCCATATCAATCTAATGAAATAAATCCTTCTCTTCCCCATGATGGTGGGGTTATTGGCATGATGGGAAGTAATTTTTTAGTAATTCAAAATCAAGTTTTTTCCATAGAAATTTGCTAAGGGAAAATTACTATAATATTTCCTAGATGCACATCTTACCCCTGAGGAATTACCCCTGGATATCAACTTCCCAGATGAGTACATCCTCTATAACAATCAAAATGCATTATGTTGGAAGATAAATTTTTATGATGTCTTTCAAAGATTGACCAGGAGAAGGATCAACAACCTAAGACTCCAAATGGCAGGACTTTGGATTTTATTCATCACTCCCACACATGTCGTCATTCTATACTCATTATTATTTTCATAAGGGTGAACCAAAATTGAGGCTGAGTATTAGGCTCTTATCACCAGTCTCAAGTTGGATCTTGAGATTAAATTCCCCAAAAACTTTTAATTAGAGACTCAAAACTAGTCATGAATAAGATCAATGGTTACTATATTGTTAGGAAGAAAGAACCCATCCTCGTACTATAATGAAATAATGAGCTAATAGCCGAGTTCCCATCCCATCAAAAGGTGAATCATGTTCCTTGATCCCAGAATAATCGATCAGATGCCTTAGTAGGCCTAGATATGGCCCTTTGAGAGGATAACTAGGAGGACATGGTCATTCATATGGATCATCAGAGAGAAATTTCCCCCATCACTTATGATGATGAAGATTGATAGGTGAACTAGCTAGCCACTAGAACCTATGAATTAGGGCTCTCAAATTCCCCAGTGATAGAATAATCGTCCAATTGGATGAATCCCTTCATTGAGTATCTTCTTCATGGGACTCTCTCACTAGACCAAGTTAATCATGAGAAAATACATCGATGTGTAGTAAAATATGCACTTTAGGATGTCCCAAACTGAGAAAATACCCTCTACAGGCATGGTTTTGATAGAATCTTTATTTGTTGCTTCCATGGGAAGGAGGTTCCATAGGTCCCATAATAAGTCCATGTTGAGTCATGTGGGGCCCATAAAGCAGTATTGAATCTCTCCCACCATATTCAAAGAGTGGGGTACTTCTAGCCCACCTGGTCCATTACTGCATCAAGTTCACTAAGAAGTGTCACCCATACTGGATCTATTATAACTTCATGTATAAACTACCAAAGCTTCCCCATGCCACATTGTAACAGCCCGAGAATTTATAAAAACTATTATTTTTAATTTTATTAATTTCTTGTGTTGTACGCTACACCAAAAGGAGCTTTCACAACACGTATCCTTGACTTTCCTTGCATTACACGCAATCGCAACCTTCCTCGATAGCGTGTGTAGTACGCAATACCGAGTTTCACTAAACAACAATATGCTATTAAAATATTATTAAAACTAGCCGTTATGAATAGTAATAACCACTTTTTGAAATTTTATAAATTTTATTTTTCAAAATGGACTTCATTTTTGTATTCGGAATATCGAAATTAGCTTAGGATGAAATTTTGGCATTTTTCTGAAAACCTTCATTTTTTGATGAATAGTGAAACTACTAAGTGGTAGTTAAAAAATTGAATTTTTCATAAAACTTAATTTTACCGCTTCTGTGAATGGAATTTCAAAAATCCGACAGACACGGTTGATATCAGTAAGTAAAATGTGGTTCAATGAGATAAAAATAATTTTTTGGTGAATAGTAACTTTTTACTATTTTTACCGCGGTTAATAGTAAATAGGGTAACTAAGGGTAAATATGATATCAATATTACCCTAACACATGTCCTAATTCTATTGGACAAGTGTAATTCGACCAAAGACAAACTTAGGAATAAAATATGACCATTTAGGCCCACTTGGATTAGATTAGGACATTTATTATTAATTTATTTAAAGAAGGGTTAAAATAGTTAAAATCAAAGTTTAATAAGTAAATCATTTTTAATATGGGGTTATACATAAGATAAATTCGACTATAAATATTAATTAGAAAGCTAAAAATATTTCCTACATAATGGTATTTTATTTGTAATTTTTAGACATCAAATAATTTAATTAATTTATGACACAAAGATGATGCAGTAATTATCTTATTTATGAAATATTGACATAATTGATGTTATAAACACAAAAATAAATGTAATTTGAGAATTTTGATGAATTACACTAATTTTCTAGGTTACTATGATATATTAATGTTGATTTAATCAACTTGGTTTGAACATTTAATTCTGTTATGACTTTCACAAAAATCATATATCAAATAGTGTCAAAATTGACACAAAATAGTTTTTAAATAAAATATTATATTATTAATTGTTATTTTATTCCTAAAAATCTAAGGTTCGGCCAAATGACTTAGATAAGGATATATATATTAATAATAAACAATTTGGGGTTCGTTTGGCATGTTATAGTAAGTGTATTAACCATATAGTGAAAGAAAACAAAAAGACACGGTAAAAGTTAAATTATTTAACTTAGAGTTAAATCTAATTGATATGGTTTAAAATAAGATCCAAACATGTCTAAATTTGATTGGTTGATGAGATTAAAACCCTATCTCATCTAAGCTTCGAATATGAGTCATTTTTGGAGGTTTTTAAGTGGGGTTAGATTTATTATAAATTAATATTTTTAAGAATTCCTAAGGTGCCCCTCTCCTCCCCTATAAAAGGACACCTCCTCCCCCTCCTCCTCACACCAATTTGAGCACTCAAGCTCGGCCAACCCCTGCCAAAATCTCTTCTCCACTTCCCTAGAAACATCCTAGAGGTTCTGGTCTTCCTCAAAGACCAATTTTAGTTCCCTAAGAGGAGGTCTCCAAAAGGCGCTTCAAAGAAGAGGTAATTACCGTTACCAATTCTTTCATCTTTATTTCTTCTTCCACTTCTTATTCTTAGGTTGTTTCATTATGAAGTAATAACATCAGTATCACTCATATAATGATATGTTATTATAAGTATGAAACAACCCTAATTCACCTTCTATCCATCCTACGGAAAAATGAAATCATCGCGCGTGCGTACGTACGGAATACCGTCTCCACGCCGTGGTGTAATCTATTTTCCGCCACCACCTTAATAGGATGGGTATAATGGTGTAATGAGTAACTATATATGATTATTATAAAGTGATATTGATACTGAAATAATATGCATACACTTTAACACAATTCCATGACCATGGGAACGATATCATCGCTCGTGCGTACGTACGGAATACCGTCTCCACGACGCGATGAGATTCATTCTCCACATTAACCATTCATGAATGATTATAAAGCATATATAACAAGTAATAATGAAATATATGACATAATAATGATACTGTATTTATGTATATTTATATGTATGTCATCTACTTAATTCCATTCAAGACAATAAGGAAAGGAAAACAGCGTTCATGCGTACGTACGGACTACCGTCTCCATGAACGGTGTTTTTCATTTCATTTATCTATCTATTATATATATATATATACTGAATATATATGATATATAAATCATATTTTATATTCTGGAAGTAAGTAAATCATGATATAAGTAATAATAATGTCAAGAACAACAAGTCAAAACACCTACGATAAATGAAACGATTTTACCCAAAACGCTACTTTAACATGAATTTACAAAACAACGGGTAATATAAAGTTATAAGTGGACCATATATGATATCATAACAATGAATATGATTCTGTAATAAGTCAATAACATTATGTAAATCATTATACAGGAGGTTCGGACACGTACAAAGCAAGTCGGACCTAAGGTAAGGGAAATATCACAATCTCATTTTTATCCGAGATTGTTTATTAGTAAGTATTTACTGGGGTGTATTTTATCATCCACATCCATGTTTCATCAATATGTAATATTATTTCCATCCACCTACAATTGTTTAAATCCATTTTTACCATTCGGTGAGTTTTTAGTAATATGTATGAAAGGAATCTTTTGTCGTTTTTCGTACGAGGTACTTTTTGACTTTTCTGACAAAAGTACGAAGAATGTTTTTTTTTAACTTATACGGCATGAATGGATTTTTAAAACATTATTTCCAAGAAGCTTCCTTTACAAGTTTTAAAGTTTATTTTTAATCAACTTCTTTTATTTTAAAGTTGTATGACATGTTATGAAAGGAAAAATGTTTTTGAAGAAGAAAGGATATTTTCCTCAAGAATGGAGTTCAAGTGTTTTATCAAAATTATTTTCCATCTAAGATAATAAAGGGTTCTGTTTTTATCCCTATTATTAAATTGATTTGATCATGTTGAGATGGAATTATTTTTATGAATTCCTTTATCTTATATGAATTGTTTTATGATGTCATGATGTTTCAAGAATCCCATTTTTGTTACATGTGTTATGCGATGATGTATGTTTTATGATTATGTGGCACACATAAGAAAGGATTCATTATAAGATGGGTGGGACCTATATCTCCCTCCAATGCATTGGGTAAAGATTTTATATCTCATGAGATAGACATGGCTGGAACGGAAGGTTATTTCGGTTCAGTGATACAGGACTGAAACGAGGAGTGAACTCGGTTCAGAAAGGGACTTTGTCCACTAAGATAGTCTTGGCAATGAGTCATGACTAACAAGAAATGATTTTCCATGATTATGTGTGCATGCCACAAAGTTTCAAGTTTTATGGGGATCTCATTTTCACTTCTATGATTTATTCCATGTTAAGATATTATGATCTCTTTTGCAGGTTTTGATTTTCATAAAGATATGATATGATTTTTATTTCCTTTATTTGCCCTTGCTGAGCATTTGAGCTCACCCTTTTATGTTTTCTTTTCCCCAGGATATAAAGAAAGGTTTTAGGTAGAAAAAAGGGATGACCTTTATGGGAGATATTGAAGAACTTTCACCACGATTAGAAGATTACGTTCCGAGTTTCCAAAGACACTAAACTATTACGATCCTTTAGTGTGTGTTTTTGTTATGTACTAAGTATTCCGCAAATGTAATGTAATGTCCATGTACGTCAAGATACGGGTCTCTACAGTTGGTATCAGAGGAAAGGTTTAGTCAACCTTTGGAAACTAGGATGCGAAAACGTTAGTGAGATCCCTAGAGATATTTCTAAGGTATGTCTAGGGATGTCCATAAGGATAAGTATACGTATAGGATATAGTCCTAGAACTATGGTAACGATATTAGATTAAACCTAAGATGTTAGATATTGAAGTTACTCCCCCTTTATTGTGATTTTTTCCTCTAACACTATTCTTTTTGGGTTTTAGAAAATGGATGGAAACAAGATGATTCACGATAATGGAGGATATGATGGACAATGGAATGATATTATTCATAATGAAATGGTATTTGGAAGTCCAAACATAATTATTATGCCGAATCAGCAATCTCATAATATGATCAATAAAGTAAAATTTGGTAAGTTTCCTGACTCGGCTAATAAGAGAAAGATGGAGTTTCAGGATGATCATAGAGGAAAGAAAGTTCAATTTCCCCTATGTAATTCATGTGGGAAGAGGCATCAAGGAGAATGTTTCAAGGGAACTGGAAGATGCTTTGGGTGTGAAAAAGAAGGACACAAAGCAAGTAAGTGAAAAGGAAAAGGGTCGGTTAACACCATGGATGAGGATAATGGTATTGCTACGACATCAAAAATGGTTAAGTGTTTTAAATGTGGAATGTATGGGAATTATGCAAACAAATGCCCTAAGGGAAAGACTCATGAAGAGAATCAATATGGTCATATGGGTAGTATTTATGTGGATGATGATGAAGAGACTACAAATGATATGTGAGATGAAAGAATTTTTGAAGCTCGGTCAATGGTTTGAGAATGTAGTGGAATGATTACATGTTTATCATGTGACATCTATGGATTGTTACACTGTTGTCTTTCCTTGTGTTTTGAAAGTGTATGATTAATGTTACCAGTATCCATGAAAGGTTATTCAGATATTTTTGGAATGTAGATGATATGCGCATAATGAAGGGATAAGGAGAAAATTAAATGTTTGATAGTATTCATGAGCTCATGATTGATATAAGGACTAAGTGATATCATGGTTTGAGTATAAATAATTTTGAGGATTTTGGTATGTGTAAAGTGTTAACTTTTAACTGCATTCATGTTTTCACTAAGGTATTCAAGAGAATACACGATTAAGGACTTTGAATGTTTTGAATGTGACCAACAAAACATATCTTATGATATATGGGGATCGACGATGGTGTTAATCTCTGGTAATCGTTGTCACTATGTTATGAGAGTGGACTGCAGTATTATGGATAAGCCTAAAGATTAGAATGGATTATGTTGGACATAAGTTAGTATTGTATAAGGATAGAAGATTTTTGATATTATTGATGGGATGTTATAGTAATGTAGTTTTAGGAAAAGGACAACCTGCAGGACGGGCGACAGCCCATCGCTTCGGACAAGGCTGTGGGAATCGAACCCACAACCGAAGTGCGACTGGCCTTTATCGCCTACCACTGGCCTACAGGAAGTCCCTGTTTAGTAGAAACTAGTTTTATTATATTAAACAGTATGATATATGAAGTATAAGTCCATTTTAGGAACCATATATGATTAATCTCACTATAGATCGACTTATGTATATAATTTTTGCTAACCTTTTGTTTGAGACATATGGAATGACCCGTCGTTCTATCACATGATCTGCTAACACTTCACGAATAACAAATTCAACTTCATTTATTTAAGAGATGAAGTAGAAATTGTTCAAGGCACGAACAACAGTGAGATTGTACCAAAATAAAGTAAGTATTTATTCTAATTCAAATTTTCAACTTTAGGGAAATGATCTTGAAAACCAAAAATGTTGTCCTAGTGATCTTATACCTGATGAATCAGATGGTACATCATATCATCACAAATCTATGGATTTGTGATTACTGGCTTTTCCAAAGCCATGTTCTCTACCACTCTCCATCAGAACATGATGGTTAGATTTCTCTTCCATATCCATATTTTCACCTATGTGGAAACCCAGTGATTAGTTTATTTGGGTAATCGTTACATTTCATACTTTAGTTTTTAAAGACAAGTTTTGGTATTCCTTTTTACAATGTGGGTTTCTATTAAAGAAACTTTCGAATAGTAAACTATTTATAACCCCGACGAATTTCGAGGGCGAAATTCATTTTAAGGGGGGTAGATTGTAACAGCCCGAGAATTTATAAAAACTATTATTTTTAATTTTATTAATTTCTTGTGTTGTACGCTACACCAAAAGGAGCTTTCACAACACGTATCCTTGACTTTCCTTGCATTACACGCAATCGCAACCTTCCTCGATAGCGTGTGTAGTACGCAATACCGAGTTTCACTAAACAACGATATGCTATTAAAATATTATTAAAACTAGCCGTTATGAATAGTAATAACCACTTTTTGAAATTTTATAAATTTTATTTTTCAAAATGGACTTCATTTTTGTATTCGGAATATCGAAATTAGCTTAGGATGAAATTTTGGCATTTTTCTGAAAACCTTCATTTTTTGATGAATAGTGAAACTACTAAGTGGTAGTTAAAAAATTGAATTTTTCATAAAACTTAATTTTACCGCTTCTGTGAATGGAATTTCAAAAATCCGACAGACACGGTTGATATCAGTAAGTAAAATGTGGTTCAATGAGATAAAAATAATTTTTTGGTGAATAGTAACTTTTTACTATTTTTACCGCGGTTAATAGTAAATAGGGTAACTAAGGGTAAATATGATATCAATATTACCCTAACACATGTCCTAATTCTATTGGACAAGTGTAATTCGACCAAAGACAAACTTAGGAATAAAATATGACCATTTAGGCCCACTTGGATTAGATTAGGACATTTATTATTAATTTATTTAAAGAAGGGTTAAAATAGTTAAAATCAAAGTTTAATAAGTAAATCATTTTTAATATGGGGTTATACATAAGATAAATTCGACTATAAATATTCATTAGAAAGCTAAAAATATTTCCTACATAATGGTATTTTATTTGTAATTTTTAGACATCAAATAATTTAATTAATTTATGACACAAAGATGATGCAGTAATTATCTTATTTATGAAATATTGACATAATTGATGTTATAAACACCCAAATAAATGTAATTTGAGAATTTTTATGAATTACACTAATTTTCTAGGTTACTATGATATATTAATGTTGATTTAATCAACTTTGTTTGAACATTTAATTCTGTTATGACTTTCACAAAAATCATATATCAAATAGTGTCAAAATTGACACAAAATAGTTTTTAAATAAAATATTATATTATTAATTGTTATTTTATTCCTAAAAATCTAAGGTTCGGCCAAATGACTTAGATAAGGATATATATATTAATAATAAACAATTTGGGGTTCGTTTGGCATGTTATAGTAAGTGTATTAACCATATAGTGAAAGAAAACAAAAAGACACGGTAAAAGTTAAATTATTTAACTTAGAGTTAAATCTAATTGATATGGTTTAAAATAAGATCCAAACATGTCTAAATTTGATTGGTTGATGAGATTACAACCCTATATCATCTAAGCTTCGAATATGAGTCATTTTTGGAGGTTTTTAAGTGGGGTTAGATTTATTATAAATTAATATTTTTAAGAATTCCTAAGGTGCCCCTCTCCTCCCCTATAAAAGGACACCTCCTCCCCCTCCTCCTCACACCAATTTGAGCACTCAAGCTCGGCCAACCCCTGCCAAAATCTCTTCTCCACTTCCCTAGAAACATCCTAGAGGTTCTGGTCTTCCTCAAAGACCAATTTTAGTTCCCTAAGAGGAGGTCTCCAAAAGGCGCTTCAAAGAAGAGGTAATTACCGTTACCAATTCTTTCATCTTTATTTCTTCTTCCACTTCTTCTTCTTAGGTTGTTTCATTATGAAGTAATAACATCAGTATCACTCATATACTGATATGTTATTATAAGTATGAAACAACCCTAATTCACCTTCTATCCATCCTACGGAAAAATGAAATCACCGCGCGTGCGTACGTACGGAATACCGTCTCCACGCCGTGGTGTAATCTATTTTCCGCCACCACCTTAATAGGATGGGTATAATGGTGTAATGAGTAACTATATATGATTATTATAAAGTGATATTGATACTGAAATAATATGCATACACTTTAACACAATTCCATGACCATGGGAACGATATCATCGCTCGTGCGTACGTACGGAATACCGTCTCCACGACGCGATGAGATTCATTCTCCACATTAACCATTCATGAATGATTATAAAGCATATATAACAAGTAATAATGAAATATATGACATAATAATGATACTGTATTTATGTATATTTATATGTATGTCATCTACTTAATTCCATTCAAGACAATAAGGAAAGGAAAACAGCGTTCATGCGTACGTACGGACTACCGTCTCCATGAACGGTGTTTTTCATTTCATTTATCTATCTATTATATATATATATATACTGAATATATATGATATATAAATCATATTTTATATTCTGGAAGTAAGTAAATCATGATATAAGTAATAATAATGTCAAGAACAACAAGTCAAAACACCTACGATAAATGAAACGATTTTACCCAAAACGCTACTTTAACATGAATTTACAAAACAACGGGTAATATAAAGTTATAAGTGGACCATATATGATATCATAACAATGAATATGATTCTGTAATAAGTCAATAACATTATGTAAATCATTATACAGGAGGTTCGGACACGTACAAAGCAAGTCGGACCTAAGGTAAGGGAAATATCACAATCTCATTTTTATCCGAGATTGTTTATTAGTAAGTATTTACTGGGGTGTATTTTATCATCCACATCCATGTTTCATCAATATGTAATATTATTTCCATCCACCTACAATTGTTTAAATCCATTTTTACCATTCGGTGAGTTTTTAGTAATATGTATGAAAGGAATCTTTTGTCGTTTTTCGTACGAGGTACTTTTTGACTTTTCCGACAAAAGTACGAAGAATGTTTTTTTTAACTTATACGGCATGAATGGATTTTTAAAACATTATTTCCAAGAAGCTTCCTTTACAAGTTTTCAAGTTTATTTTTAATCAACTTATTTTATTTTAAAGTTGTATGACATGTTATGAAAGGAAAAATGTTTTTGAAGAAGAAAGGATATTTTCCTCAAGAATGGAGTTCAAGTGTTTTATCAAAATTATTTTCCATCTAAGATAATAAAGGGTTCTGTTTTTATCCCTATTATTAAATTGATTTGATCATGTTGTGATGGAATTATTTTTATGAATTCCTTTATCTTATATGAATTGTTTTATGATGTCATGATGTTTCAAGAATCCCATTTTTGTTACATGTGTTATGCGATGATGTATGTTTTATGATTATGTGGCACACATAAGAAAGGATTCATTATAAGATGGGTGGGACCTATATCTCCCTCCAATGCATTGGGTAAAGATTTTATATCTCATGAGATAGACATGGCTGGAACGGAAGGTTATTTCGGTTCAGTGATACAGGACTGAAACGAGGAGTGAACTTGGTTCAGAAAGGGACTTTGTCCACTAAGATAGTCTTGGCAATGAGTCATGACTAACAAGAAATGATTTTCCATGATTATGTGTGCATGCCACAAAGTTTCAAGTTTTATGGGGATCTCATTTTCACTTCTATGATTTATTCCATGTTAAGATATTATGATCTCTTTTGCAGGTTTTGATTTTCATAAAGATATGATATGATTTTTATTTCCTTTATTTGCCCTTGCTGAGCATTTGAGCTCACCCTTTTATGTTTTCTTTTCCCCAGGATATAAAGAAAGGTTTTAGGTAGAAAAAAGGGATGACCTTTATGGGAGATATTGAAGAACTTTCACCACGATTAGAAGATTACGTTCTGAGTTTCCAAAGACACTAAACTATTACGATCCTTTAGTGTGTGTTTTTGTTATGTACTAAGTATTCCGCAAATGTAATGTAATGTCCATGTACGTCAAGATACGGGTCTCTACACACAAAGTACTCTTGGCCCTTATTAGTGTGGGGAATCAATGTTGTGGGCCATTACTCACTATCACTAGCATGAAATTGCAGGTTTGTTCTGACTACCACCAAATTCTTCTCAAAGTGGGTGGAATCCATCCCCCTCAAATAAATCAAGACTTGGTCCATGATTGAGTTTTTGAAGTCCCACATCATCCATTGTTTTATAATTCTTAATTCTATTATCATAGATAATGGATCCAACTTTATAACTACAAATCTGAATAAATTGAGCACTATATACAATATTTAGTCTAACCACACCTCCCTCTATCACACACAGGTGAATAGAAAGATCAAGGATTTCAACAAGACCCACTATATCGTATTGTAGAAGATGGTGGGTCAGAACAAGAAGGGTTGGCCTAATAATCTCTTTAATTCCCTTGGTACTATAGTAAAATGACCTAAAATTACACCCAGTCAACTTTGCACACCCTCGTGTATGGAACAAAGGAAGTTTTACCTATTGAGGTTAAGCTACCATCACTCTTAATGTTCATTTAAAATCATCATATGCTAGAAAAGAGAGATGAAGTCTATTTGGATGATTTGTAATCCTTTGAATGAAATGGACTCTGAGAACTTCATAGTCTGGAAAATATAGTATAATTAGGGGTCATAGGCATTCAAAAAAATGGTTCAACTAAATTCCTTCCTTCATGGTGATATGGTATTGGTTCTATAGATGTCAGTGATACCTAGAAATAATCCACCAAATATATAACTAAAATAGGAAGGTCCTTATGTCATACATAAAGTCTAATCCAATGGTGCATACTCATTGATCAGCATTTATGGGGAATGCATCAATCCTCCACCAATGATATGTTTATCAAGTGGTACTTTTGGTGACTCTTTTTTAGTGTTGTCTAACTCACATGATGCAAAACTTCACAATAATAACGTAGTCATGTGATGTTAAAGTATGCAGATATATGGTTAAATCTACATGACCTTAAACTACATAAACCTCATCGTATTATCACAATGTAAAATTTCACAACAACATCCTAGTCGCATGACATAAACTACACAAAAACATCCTAGTCACATGATGTTAAACTATATGACACCATGGTCAATGATATGTGAATTTAAACCACTTCAAACCCATACTTATCGTATGAAGTTAAATTACATATCTAAAATAATTTATATAATTCGTTAAGCTTTAAGGTTCAAATCCCAATTTCATGATATAAAACTATTTAATTCCTTTATCACTCACCTAATATCCCCCCCAATGGTGGTCTCCTACTATTCTGCTCTGCAGAACTATGTGTGTCTTGATTCCCAGTCTCTTAGGATATGTAGGTATGCTTAGACATCATGCTCTGGTCCAATACTAACCCTTGATCTATTTTAGGGTTATATCTCTTGGGATCATGTTCAAATCCCACTCAATGGTGTGCCTATTCGGAATGTTTGAGAACATGGAGATATAGAACTTAGAGTTTTTAACTATCACGCAAATAGATCCTCCTCTTAGAATCCCCACTTTGAGTCTTCATCAATCTAGATCCTCATCATCCTCTAAATCCACACAGGCCTCCCTAATGGAAATAGTGTCTAGCCAAAATAGATCACCTACAATATTGGGTACACACCTCTAACAATTCCTCATGAAAGATGATGGTTCCCATGTTTTGAACATGGTCAATGGTTGATCCCTATTTTTTTTATCCTCTTCCTTGACTGACACGTTTATTGAACATGTGTTTCGAACATGGTAAACAGTCATTCCCTACCCATCGGTCAACTCCCTTTCGTGGTTCAAATCTTGGAAGTCATGATTTACCTCATCTTCTCTTTTATTTATTTCGATGGATTCTTGGAACCCTCAGTGTTATTCCCTTATGTACTCGTACACATCTAATAAAAAATACAGCATCATTGGGACCCTCCCAAGATGGCTTCTTCCACCCCTTTCATGTGCTCCCATGATACAAGGGAAATTACATGCCATTATTTTTTCCCACATCGATCATAGTTCACATGTGCTTAGGAGTCATTGATAGATCTCCCTCATCATGGTTTTGACACTAAAATATCTGTAAGAAGGATGTCCCTCCCCCCCCCCCAATCCAAGCATCATGACCTTAAACTATGTAAAATTTGATTCCCATATTTTTCATGGAATAGGGCCTCCATATTTCCCTATTATTGTTGGGTCACTACTCATTCATGTCGCACTAACTACTCTAGGACATAGCCCATATTTAGTACAAGATATGTTACTTTAAACCAATAGTATCCCTCCCGATCCAAAAATAATAACCCTAAACTGTATGAAATTTTCCCCTAACATTTGTGTGGTACAAGGCATCCTTGGTTCACCTTTCACAATAGGTTACCACCCTTTTAAATGGCACAAAAAAATCATTTAGTACATTCATTGTGACCTTCAACTATGTGTAAACTTTCATGTTAATGGGACTTTCATTCTATATTTTTACATTTGTTTTATAATACCTTATCTACTATACAAGTTCAACCCCCATAGTCTAAGCTCTATGACTCAAAATTGGTACCAATCCCTCGGTCTAAGATATAATAACTTAAACTAATAGTATCCTCCTTGACCCAAGATTTACAACTTTAAACTAATAGAAAACTTTGGGTCCTAGCAACATAACCTTAAACTGTGTAGCTTATGTCTCCATATACAATGTTGCAAACAACTGAATCAATTCAACATCCTCACTAAAGAGGATAAACTCCCACTTTCATCGTTGGTATCCTACCATTCTATGTTATAGAACTGTGTTTGTATTGATTACCATTTCATTTCATGGGATACATAGTGGTCCCTTGAACCCCTGGAGAAACATTATTTTTTAGTGTTAGAACCCAAAGGCCCCAATTTACATCATTCACATTACTACTATTTTTTGAACTCGTCTCACCCCCACCATTGGTTAAATCTATGTAGCCTTAAATTGAAGAAAAATCATCCTTACCATATGATATTAAACTTTATATCTAACATAATAACTGTAAGAAATTATTATATATCCCATTTCATGAAGTGAAACTATATAGTGTTTCGAACTATATCTGATAGGACCATACTCTCTTGGTGTCAGTCACCTACCATACCACATTGAAGAACTACATGCATATTGATTCCCATTTCATTTCATGGGTTATGTAGATATACTTAGGTCCTATATCCTAGAACCTACCCAACCACTGATATATCTCAGGACCTCCATCCTCAAGAATGGTTTCTAGTCTCACTCACTAATGTTCCTCCCTCAGTGTGCTCAAATGTGTAGTGGTGTAAAACCAAGAGTGTTAAACTTCCACCCAAAAACATACCCAAAACATCTCCATAATCTTCCACTAATTTAGACCCCAATAATTCTCCAAATCTAAATGTATCCCCCTAATGGACATGGTTCCTATATAAACTAGCTCACCTACCATCATAGGGTCCACACCCTGGAGGATTACTCATTAAAAACAACAACTTCTATGTTTCGAACATAGTCAATGGTTGATCACACATTTGTTCACCTCATCCCTAACTGGTGGGGTTGTGGAACCTATGTTTTGAATATGGTCAATGAAAATTTCTCACCCATTGGTTAATACCCATTATAGTTTTTCAAATCCTTAAATTCCTAATTTAATTCATTTCTTCCACCCTTTATTTTGGTGAGGCTTTGATATGACAACCCATATATTTAATACACATAATTTCATGATTTATTTCATAAATACTCACATAATAAAACTCAATAACATCATTAGGTATAGTTTATTTTGGAAATTATTTATATATAATAAAATATTCCAATAAAACTATAATGAGATTACTAAAAATTTCCTTAAATGCTCAAAAGTTTTCTTCATTCTTCTAAAACTACACAGGATAACCTAAGGATGTACATAAGAAAGTGGTGAGTTATATAGACTTTTAAGGGGATGAATAATGCATATCATAAGTTTAATTAGTAAATTTGATCCAATATGCATATCAAAGTAACATAAGGGTGTGAGAATAATAATCTTGAGTAATGAGGAATGATATAACATTATAGAACAAAGGCATCATAGGAAAGTGGCAACAACTTAATATATGAAATCATAAACATAATTCAAGTCTAAATGATAAGAAAATATAACATATTGTTATTAGGGTTACCTAATACACACAATATATGGAATAAAATTATATTAAAACATTACCCAATGTATTGGAGGGATATATAATTTTGGGCCCACCCATCACTTTCATATCATGTACGAGCATAAGTGTTCCACATAAATCATTCAACATAGGATCATATTTAATAAAATTCAATCTCACGATTAAGGATCATAGGATAAATTCATTTACTTCTCCAATACATTAAGTATATGTACATCTAGTTGAATACACTTGAGTGGAAATGGAGATGAGTATTCATGACACAAATGTTTGGCAAGGAAAATCACCTGATAATTTTTGGAAGCATAATGAGGATATTTAATGATTAAAGGGGGGGATTAGTGAGATATAGATATTGTTATAATCACTTGTAAATCATAAGGGTGGTAAAAGGGGTGTTTGAAAAAACATCTCAATGTGAAAATATGGGGGAAAATCATAATATAAAGGATTTTCTTAAATAAAGAGGGGAAGGAGAGGATCCCTTACCTTGATATGATGCTTCTAAAAGATTATTATAAGCTTATTAAGTTATTATGTAACCTTTTGAGGGTATTAAGAGGTAAGGGTAGAGTAATTTCTCGTTAAAATTATTTTGAGTGAAGATAAATGGGAATTTTGGTGGGTTTATATAGAAAACATGGGAACATTCTTTATCAATTTCCAAACATAGGTTTCAGACTCTATATAATAAAATTGTCCAAAAAACAAACCATGTCATGGTATTTTTACAAGGTTTCTATAAAAGTGTAGTGGAGTTAATTATTTTATAATTTTAAGTACTGGTCTCATTTAATTAATTCCCTTGGTGATTTTTAAGTGTGTCATGTTTATAAGTAACTGATTTTAAAACCACAAAATATAATATAGGTTTTGGAGGATTCATTAAGGATTTATAAAATTAATAAAATTACTTAAAACACATTATTTAAAATATTAAATATATTTTTTGGTTTTTATACCTTTTATGGAATATATTAGATCACTTTTGGGTCACTATGATGTCATAATTCATACAGTATATTTATACCGTATTTAAATTTTACCTGGAAAATAGATTATCTCAGAAAATTATGAAAAAATATTCATTGGATAATTTATATGTGATTATTCTAAAAATGATATTTATTTTTGTCAAAATAATTCTCTAGGTATGAGAATTAAAACTTTTAAATCAAAATACCCAATTATTAAAAATAATGGTTTTTGATAATAACAGTTTTCTAACCCTTATAACGGTTTCATTTGACTTCGTAAAATTACATTATAATTTATATTTACTAAATATTATTTAATAAACATATTAAAATATAGTTTATTTAAAAAATATTAAATTCATAAAAAATATTGTCTTGATTAAAACTATATATTTCCCAAAAATAAAATGTGTGTTTCATCATATCAAAATCCAAATTTTATCATAATTGTTATAAAATAATAATAAAAATGATAAATGTAAAAATTATTTTATTACAAATAAAATAAATTCAAATCTATTTTGGTATATATACAAAGCACTTTATTACACCAGTGAACACCCTTAAGGGTAAGGTGTGCGATAGTGAGATGTTCTTAGGGTGGTTCAGCGTATATGGTTTGGGACATGGTCTTGAAGATCTTGAGATTATCCCATAAATGGTTTCCTTCGCGTTTTAGTTATTGAATCTCATCTTGGTCTTATTCAATGGAAAATATCTGTGAAGTTATCTCTCTTGAAATATTTGATAAGTGGGCTTTATATGTTATAATCCTATTAATCGAGGTCATCGCTTCTTTTGTCTTTGAAAATTAGACTTTATCATAACACATAATATACTAATCTTAATGGTAATTGTACAATGACTATATTATCAATGGTTATGATTTGTAATGGTCTTTTAAATTTTATAGGCCATAAAATCGTCCAAAAAGAAAAGTAGTGCATGTGTTTTCTATAACTTAATTACTTAATAAGGCATTTACTATTTTATTTATAAAAGTTTGAGTCTTTGAATTATTCCCCCATCTAGAAATTTTGACCATAATATTTTCATTTTATACACTTAAAATGATCTGGGTACTTCTGTTTCATCACTTCTTCTAGTCCTCATGTGGATTAATTAAACATGTGGTTTTTTCACAACACTCTGACTATGTCAGTTGTCTTGTTTCATAAGACTTTGTCTCTATAATCAATGATTTTCACTGTCTGCTCCTCATATGAAATATCATTATCCAATGGTACCACCTATGGATTCAATACATGTGATAGGTCTAGTATGTACTTCCTAAAGAAGGATAAATGGAACACATCATGTACTTGAGATAGACTAGGTAGGAGTTCTAGTTAATAGGACACTGCTCTAATGTGATCGAGGATCTCAAAGGGGTCGATGTATATCATACTAAGATTTCCCTTCTTCCCAAAACTCAGAAGTTTCATCTATGAATATATATGAAGGAACACATTATCACCAACCTCAGAATCTATGTCTTGTCGATGATTTTATGCATAGATTTCATGTAGAATTTGTGAAAATTTCATATGAATATGAATGGTTTTAAACTTCTCTATCATCTCTTGGATAAGATTATGTCCCATCAATGTATTCTCTCTAACTTCGTACCAACAAGTCATATTATGACACCTCTTCCCATAAATATCCTCATAAGGTTCCATTAATATTCTAAAATGAAAATTTTTGTTATATTATAACTCCACGAGATGAAGGTGATGGTCCCAATATCCTTGTAAATCCATTGAAAATGATTTCAGAATATCCTTCATAGTTTAGATGGTCCTTTCAGACTAAACATCCATTTAAAGGTGATAAGCAGTGCTAAATCTCAGTTCTTTAACCAATTCTTGTTGAATGATTCTTCAAAACCTCAAGGTAAACCTCAATTCTTGATCAAATACAATATAGAGTGGAACTCTATGTGGTATTAACACTTTCCTTATATATATCCTCATGATTTGTTTCAAAATATAAATCTTCCTTGAGAGATATGAAATGTGTTGACTTGGTAAGGTGGTCAGCTACCACCCATATGAAGTTATTTCCATTAGGGGTCTTGGGGATTCCTACAATGAAATCCATAGTTATGTTTTCCCATTTACATACATGTATGAGAAATGGTTACATCATACCCTTAGAATTCTTTCATTCTAACTTGATTTTTTTTTCATGCCAATCATTAAGACTCCAAGTGATTCCAAAAGGATTTTTAATTTTTAGATATCCATTTATGTATTAAAGCAAGATTTAGGGTCATGGAACATTAGATTCTATGAATCTATAAAAGAATTTGGTTTCATTAATAACAGATGTGAGCCATGTGTTTTCAATAGGTTTAGTGGAAATATGGTCTTTATCCTAGTATGAAATTTTTATGACATATTACTTATTGGAAATGACGTACCAGTCTTACAGTCTGTTAAGGACTAGTTAAAAAAGTGATTCTCCATGAAAAACTTAGGTGAATCAGCCTATATTATAGGGATCAAGATCATTCATTATAGATCCAAGAGGGTGATTGGACTAAGTCAAAGTAAATATGTTGACCAGATACCAAATAAATTTATTATGGAACTATCCAAGAGAGGATTGGTCCTGGTGTCACATGGTTTACATCTTTTTAAGAATGTGTGTCTTAAAATACAACAGGATAAAGAGAGAATGAGAAATATCTCATACACTTCATAGATAGGATCAATCATGTGTGACATTTTATGTACTATATTTGATGTTTCCTATGAATTGAGAATGGTAAGAAGATATCTAGAAGATCTAGGAGAAAAAAATTGTTCTGTTGTTATGGTCATCCTTATGTATCTGAGATTAACTAAGGATATGCTCCTGGTGTATGGAGGAGATGGGTATATGGTCATTATGGGTTGTACTTATGATAGTTTTCAGAAAATTCAGAATGATATGAAGTAATAGTCGGGATATGTTTTATGTCTTAATAGAAGAGTTGTGAGCTAGAATAATTCAAAGTAGCCAGTTGTTGCTGATTCTACAGCGGAGTTCAAGTATATAGCGAATTCTCATGAAACCATACAATCCATTTGTATGTGAAATTTTTTCCATGATCTTGATTTGTTACCTAGTATTAAGGACCCATTAACATTGTATTATGATAATAATATAGTGGTGGCTCTTCAAAAAAATCCAATTTCTTACCAATAGACAAAGAATATACTCTGAAAGCATCACTTCTTGATGGATTTTTATCAGAGGGGTGAAGTTGTAGTAAGAAGATTGCCCAAAAAAGAGAACGTGGTGTAACCCTAGACTAAAGGCCTATCTCAGCAGAATCATGACTATCATGTGAAAGCTAGAGGACTGAAAGTTTTTAGCAGTTGGATCTAGTGAAATTGGGAATCTGTTAGAGTTGGTGCCCTAGAACCAAATTTTTTTCACTTTATGATAACCTATATTCATAGTTTTTAATATTAATAAACTATTTATAACATCTTAATTATTCTTCTATGTAACATAGTTTGTGATAATTTCCCAATAGTATTTTTCACATTAAAAGATCATAGCAGTTCCCCGCTATGATGAGAACCCAGAAGTGCTACGACACTATTTTTAAATATATGTTTTGTAGCTGGATGATATCATTTAAGGGAAAAACATGATATAGGCTATCATGGTGGAGACTCATAGGACTTTGAGGAACCTTCTCATGGTGTACACCCTTGGTAATATCTAGTTTATTATATTATGAGAACGATACACGCCAATAGGAAATCCATATTTATATGTGTCATTGGATGTTCCTATCTATGGATGTGCGTATTGATCCTTAGAATTTAATATTATTATCAACTAGTTTTATGAGTCACATAATTTGATTTATTGATGAAAACCATTATGGCATATGTTCAGAGTGAGGTAGGATATGTTGAGTGCATCATGAGTAATTTTTCTTTAATGAATAACGTGAGAAAGGATTTATCCCTTTTGTTATTTAATGGAAGTTTATATCTCAAGACATTTGATGTAAATGATATAGACTAAATAAATCCATGAACATGGTGTTCTATAGGCAATTTAAATTTCTGGTAAGTCAAAGAAAGTGGCATCGAACACATAGGTTGGTGGCACGAGCATACAACCTGCTTGATTAAAGATATTGTGATAAAGGGATTACATTACACAATAAACACCCATATAAGGTATTATGTCAATGAGGAATTAAATTATTTATCTATGGGTGCCTTGTCATGTTGTTATACGCTAACCTTGGACTTTAGGGTGCTTCACCTAATGCCACTAAGAAAGAGGTCTAAAGGGTCACACAATAAATGTATCCAGAATCTCAGTTAAATAATATTATTATTATTTATTATTTAACAAGTTGAATAAATATTATTTCTACACGTGGTTTAATAATTATTCATGTTTTCTTGATTGCATATATTTCATCACCAGTTATTTGATAGAATATAATGTGAGTAGACTATTTAATAAATATATTTTTTCTATTTAGTGAATATAATATTTATTTATTTATTGAAGAAAAATCTAGTGATATTTATTTAATAAATAAATATTCATTATTCAAGGCTCAGTAAATATTGTTGAGAAAAGGCAAACCAAGTTTAACAGTTCGGTGAGAAATAATAAATAATGAATATTATTTGATTGAATATTATTTAATTTAATTTGAAACTTAAGTGAATGTTGGGAAATAATAATAATAATATTATTATTATTATTTGATAAGGGTATCCATGGGGATTAAATAAATAATAAAGGTAACTTGTGAAATAATTTTATTTTAAACCTAGTGGTATATAAACTCAATTTTATTATTTTCTAAGTGATCTAATTTATTTTTTTGGTTGTGTACAATGAATTTGGAGAATCTTATCAAGACCTAGAGAGGTCCCTTCTCTAAGAACAATCCCAAGAACAAAGAGTAATATTCCTCCACCTCCCACTCTCAAGTCAAGAGAGATCAAGGAGAATACTTTGTAAGTAGTTCTCATAGTGATCAAAGGCGGACTACTCAAGCAATAGGATCTATCATGCTAGAACCTGGAGATTCCTATAGCAATGTTCACAAATTTGTGGAACATGTGTGGATCGCCACTAGATGGAATCTTCACTTGATTACTACAACACAATAATGGTCTAATATAGATATATTTAAATATCCATCAACTAAGAAATAATTCAAATAAGGTAATTCTTTAATTAATTAAATTAATTATAAATAATATGTGATGATCCTCTCTTGGGTTCTGGTGTAATTTCCATTGTCTATTTTATTTAATTCAATTCCATTGATCGCGGTGTTTATCATGCGTAAAACATGTACCTAAAATTTTGTGGCCATACTAGGGCCCTCTATCACTATTTATAGGCATCATACCTCCTGATTTTCATGTGCACACAACTAGTCTATGTGACCCAGACCCAAGGTTTTGTGGAAAGGCATAAAATTTCCCTAGGATTCAGCATTTTTTTCAGAACACGGCCTTCCACTTCTCTATTAGATCCACTTCTGAGGGGGATAATGTTTTGGAACCAAAAATGTGCCTCAAATTAGAGAATGTGTTATTTTCCTAAACCATGGAAAAAACATATCCTGGGGGACTATTGACAGTCAAAGTAGAGGGTGGTTTGTGGATTTATGTAAGTACATGAAAGTCCAACACTTTTAACATAGCTCATTTTCACGTGAAAGGAAAAATTCCATGCCTTAATTTCCAAACAAGCCAAAAATTCCATCAAAAAAGTGAAAAGGTGAATAAAAATCTTCCAGATGGTGCACAACTTCATGAGAGTTGTGTGAGAAATCCACTGTTGAATTTTTTTTCCTTACATGATCACTCTCCATCAATAAAGGCATGATATTGAAACAATGTGTCCTTATGTGAACTATCCTCAGGTTGTGTGATATTATTTATTTTCATGAAGTGGAACTAGTCAATACCTTTTTCATATAAATAGATAATTATCCCCCCATTTTTTATATGGACCTCTAGAAGTGGAAGCATTGATCTCTTGTTCAGGAAACTTTTTCTTTGGAGATGTCACACAACACCATCCTCTCATTGATTCACACATATAGAAAACTTATACAACAGAAATCACATAGACCCAACTTTCCTTGTCTAATGTTTGAGATATCCTTATATTACTCCCCTTAAAATCTATGTGGTTTTGTGAAAGATGAGTACCCTTCACGTAACCCTAATCTTTTTTCGACTCTACGCTTTTTACACACCTATTCCCCCATTTTCTATTCCTTGTCTTTATGATAGATCTCCTGGATTGTGAAACACTACTTACATAAACAACTCCAAAAGTTATGCCCAATAACCTCTATGTCCCCGACCCAATTCCTCCTTCATCTAAACATTTTTGTGCTCAAGTTTATTTCTTAGGTTCCATATGCCTACTAAAACTAGGTTCACTCATGCTTCGATCACTTGGATGACTATTATCATCAACCCTTTTGACTAGAACCTTTTCTCTAAGTATGGGTTGGGAAACATCTACACTAATTACTACTAATAACAGGAACCCTAATGGAAGGATCCCCATATGTCAACCAATACTAGTAGTATTTATTCTTTTATACATCCAAAATCAGTCATTTAGTAGACACATAATCCCCTAGGGAGGCATTATCACAAGAAACTATTTAATTTTCCATATGAGGAGGTCTAGTGTTGCATCCTTCTCTTATACATGAAAATGGACTCTTTGAGTATGTCACACCACATTCGAGATGTAAGACATTAAACTGCATAACCAAACATATTAGTTGCATTCTATTAAAATACATGACAACATCCTTAGTACATGGAATTAAACTTATCCTTAATCTATGTGATGAACATAGGATTCCTTGTGTATGACTCACATGGGATGATACCCTACCCATTGGGTAGCTTCAATGTGTAATCCCCACTCATACCATCTTTTATTCTTAGTATCATCTAGGAAAACCATATGTGTAAGCCTTATGACACCCTTATAATCTCTAATTTTACAAAATAAGAATATTTACCACATAACCTTAAACTATTCACTCAAACTACATGGATTTTGATCCCTAACTAATGATAAGGTATGTAGGATGCATCCATGAGGTTCAATATTGACATCTATAATAAATTCCCATGGAAGACCATAACCCCAGAGTCTAACCATTCCCCATGGTGATACACTCAACCTTTTACCACCCAAATCTTAGATCCCAACTAGACTTTAGTGCTTCCATGAAGCGCCAACCTAAATCTTACCCAGTACATGATAAGAATACATGGGAAATTTACCCATAAGACATTAAACTTGTGAATAACCTATATCCACAATACATTAAACTTGTGACCAACCTATCACCATAAGACATTAAAAATTTGACCTATATGTCCCTACAATACATTAAACATGTTACCAACCAATCCCAAAAATACCTTAAACTAGTGACTGCTCGTAATGAATAAGAATCCCTACCTCATTCAATGTACATTGGATACCTTAGGCCTCGAGACTTGGATTCATTATGTCTATGACATAATCTTCCTTATAGTGGATATGGGATACCTTAGGATACACACCCAAGATGGATCATATATGATATTCCCACAATATTGAACAAGGAATAATTTTATTGATTCCAACATACCCAAGATTCCTGATATCCTCATCATCTCCAAATCAAAGGTAGCTTCTCTTTCATGATAGCCAGCAGCATAATTTTCCAGTGTCCACCACAAGATGGAATTCATAATGAGATTCATGAACATGTATTAAATTTTTTAGGTTTACTCATACTAGGATATGAACTCCAAGGAGGAATCCATGGAAGGAATAGTCAAAATCTCGTCAGCCTATTCTAATCAAGGATATGAAATCATCAATCATAGTGGTAGAGGTCACCCGCCTTTGGAAAGAGATAATGTGGTGTAGTAAACCTTGGATGGGTTGGGACTATTCCAAGGATTTGAACCACTCTATAATAGAAAATATAATCACATCCTCGATCTTGATGCACATACCTGAAAGAAATCATTAGAAAATAATGTTTTATTTATGATTTCTCATAATGAGGCATCAGCAATAGGTTTAAGATACCTGATATTATTCATTCCATCATTAGGATACCAATTATTGATGTCCATGTGATTATTTGAATAGTTATTCTATCCATTTATAAGTTTAAATATTATGTGATTACTTATATTTAATTATTTTATCATCATTTATTCTTATCATATTATTCATGACTTTTTATTATATGTTAGATTATGTTGTATGAATTCCCTTATTGAGAATCTTATCTCACCTCTTTCTTATGTTTCCTTTCCCTAGGATGCTAATAAGTGTGTTATGAATGATATAAAATTATATTATAGAGGGAATAATTATGTTTTAAAATAAATTACTATGTTGTAATTTATGTTTTTAAATGTAATTTGGGATTCAAGCATGTATCTAGTATACCATGACTACTAAAATCTGTGTTCCTTTGGGATAAGATCATTTGAATCTAATGATGATAAAATAAAGTAACCACAGGATCTGAGATACTAGGGTCAGGGTCTTTATAGTTGGTATCAGATAAAATTTAGTAGAAACCTTAGGAACTAGATTTATGAAAACATAGATTAGGGAACATAAACCTATGACTAAATTTGAGGATATGTCTAATTATAGGATAATATCATAATGTTTTTGGTAATTTATAGATTATTTGGTTTTCCTAGTAATGAATCCATGTATAAATAATAAAATTGTATGTGGTTTTTGAATAGATTCAACTAAGGGTAATATCCCAGAAAAGAGTTGGTCAAATATATCTCAACCATCATTTTGGTGCAAGACGGATAGGCCCTTATTTTGTACATAGTTGTCCATTCCTGAGGGATATGCATGGATTAATTCAAATTTTCATTACAACCCATTATTAAATAATTGAAAATATTTTTATAATTTTAAGATATTACAAAATATGTTAAGCTTGTGATTTTAAGATTAGTTACCCATAAAATTTTTTAATTTATGTTAAGTGTTTTTCAATTTCATAATTATACATTATGATTCATAATGTTATTATCTAATCTATTGTAGGACATTTTTTAAAAATTGTGCATATAAGGAGGAATTAAAAATGTGTCAACACCCATAATAAATGTAGGGATTTCCCTCTTGAGAAATTTAACTTGAATAGTGTTGGAGTTAAGATAATTATGACTATGTTAGGGTAGTTGAATAAAGATATGACAAATAACATTTCCCATATATAACAACTTATTGCTTCACAACATGATTCATTAATGTTATACTACTTTATATGGAATAAACCTCTATCCTTTAATGGAACTAAAAATCCCTTGATTGTTGGAAAGTGAAACAAGTCCCTAGAAAAGATATTTATCACCTGGAAAAGTAATAAATGGGAGAATATTATTATTGAAGTGTATTGTTTAAAGGAATATATTGATCAATGGTGGTTATTGATTCAAAATACAATGGAGTGGTAGGAGATATAGATCATATAATGGAATATTGTTTAGGATATATTCTTTGAAAAATACTTCTCTTGTGAGCAATGAGAAAATATGGAATGAAAATTCCTCAATCTAAGATAGAAGAAAGAGAAAAGTGTTATTCAGTATGAGGCATAATTTACAAGATTTTGAAGACATGTTATGGACTAAGCACGTACTTTGGAAATTAATATTGTGGAATTATTTTATGGTCTTAATCCAATCCTATAAAACGAACTAGTCTCTTAAAATTGTTCATCATATGATGACATGGTATCTATTTCCATCAGGATAGATAAATAACTATCAAATTCATATATTTTCAAAGTAAATAAAGATAAGAAGAGGAAGACTAAGAACTAAGAAAAACTAATGGAGATAAAGGAAAAGAAGGGAAGTATGGAACTTTCCACATGTGATAATTATTGAAAGAAACACCATACTACTTTCTTTAAGGTAAAGGTAGTTTCTTTAAAGTTTTGGGAGAAAGGCCATCAAGAACATGATTATAAGGGTTAGAAATAATCTATAGAAATCCTAAACCTTCACTCTTGAATCCAGTGATAAAATTATAATCATTAAATTTCAATATTTGATTCTGATAAATGTTACCCAATTTAAATAATATAAAACATAAAAAATGAAAAATGAAATATTGGATCACTTACATACCCAAGGACCTTTTATGTTTATTATTTTAGATAATTAGGAAAAAATATTACCTAAAAACTACCCATAACTTTCAGTGAGTATTTTTTCTACTATACCCATCTTTTCATATTCCAAATTAAGTCTTCAATATCTCCCACAAAATTATTTAAAAATAAAACCTTTCTAAATACAAATCATTTATCATAATCCTTTATAATCTGGGGGAAAAGAAACATAATAAGGGTGAGCTCAACCACTTAGTAAGGGTAAACATAATCATTAACAATGGAATATAATTGGTGAGCATAAGATGAGCATAAGGGTATGGTGAAATAATCAAAGTTCATGTGAAAAACATGAAATAACTCATACCCATGAAAACTTAGATCATTAAATATGTGACATGGAATAATGCTCCAACAAAGGCAAGAGTCATAGGAATAAATAATCAGGATCCAAGTGATGTAAATATTGATCAAAGAAAATATTAAAAACTCGTAGTAAGAATAAATAAAACATGTAGGTATATTGTAATATAATTTTCATAGATCCCTTATAAGATCCCTTATAGATAGGATAACCTTACCTGGTTAATACCCACAATCCCATAGAAGTAACATGTTGATCATTTAACTCCATTGTCTCTAAGGAGTTACTTATATTCAATAAACTCAATCATCATTACTAATATATTAGAGAGAGATATTGGGATCACCCATTCATATAATCTATATCGGGATCACCCGATTATATAAGTTGTATCGTTCTCACCCTCTCGTATAAGTTTTGTTGGGCTCACCCAGTCATATAAGTTGTATCAAGATCACCCGCTTGTATAAGTTTTATCAAGATCACCCCCTTGTATGATGTGTATTAGTATCACTTTTTCATTATCTATAATTTTCAAGTTTCATTTATGAATAAAACATTTATAATCTTTCACTTTCCAACATAAAACCCTTTAAAACAACCATCATTTATTTATATCTTGTTAAACCATGGAAAATAAATGAGTTTCCAGAAAATTTCTTTAATATGATCATCATAATGCATATAGAGAATGAATATGATTGGTATCATAATATAATGACTCCATTGAAGTATATGTGTCAATAAAGGATTATTATATATAAGAAAATACATTTAAAAGAGCATTAAAAACATTTCTTTGAAAACAAAGAAAAATACCCATTTTTTGGGTATTATATTATAAAAATTAAGAATATATTGGTAAAAATATTTTATTTGAAAATAAACATGGAAGCGTATAAATAAATATTAAAAAAATAATGGTTATGACAATGGTAAAATATGATTATGTTGTATATGTTAATATCAAACATTCCATTCACAATTTTATAAAAAATTCAAAAATGAATTATTAAAAAAATAAAAATATTACTTTTTAAAATTTTTTAAATGAATTAAAAAATACTTTAAAATTACCTTAAGAAATAATTTAAGTGTCAATAAGAACATTCTTGAAAATATTTTTAGAAAACATAGATATCAAAGAAAAGGATTTGTACCCAAAGAGAGGAAGAAAGTAAGTTTTCATTAAAAACATTACTTCAGTCTCTTGAGTTCTTAAAGAGAGGAAAATAAAAGTAAAACATGTAATATATAGAAATAAATAGAGGGGAATAAAATTAAATGGGTTTATAAAATTTGGTCCATACAATTTCTCAATGGGAATTCAGGTATAACAATCATATTAATAATGGTATTGAAATACAAACCCCTTACCACTTTGGTAACTTTTGAATCATTAGCCCCATGAAATAATAACATCAAATGAATCTTTAAATATCATGAAAACGGGTATAATCATGATAAAACATGTCAAATCGATATTATATATACCTCATAAAAGTAGATAGGTTCATAACATATACTTATGTCCCAAAGAAAGATAATTTGAGATGAATAGCCCTTACAAAGATCATATCATTGAATTTAGATTTAATCAATAAATAGATTATCTATGAAAAATTTAAATCCACAAAAAAAAAGTGTAAATAAAATATAAATCAAATAAATTATATTTAACAAAAAATATTTATAGTAACCCTACTTTTTTATTACATTACTATTACATCATTTTAAACATAAACAACATTATAATAATACATTCAATGATCAAAAGGTTTAGTACATTGGGTTAATCAGGATCAAACATCACTTATGCATAATAAAACATAAACATTTATTTAAATCCCTCTTATTTATCCTTCTAAAATATCATGTTATACTTAATATATGTTTTAACCTAAGTATATACATCAAAAAAAAGTGGGTGAGCTAAAATTATAGTAAATTGAGGAATAAGGGACGTGAATCAATATAACATGGGTGATAATAATGATAATTATCATATCATAAGAATAAAATGATCATAATAATCATGAGGGAAACATTTTATAAAGGCATGGAATGTGGCGATGCATAAAAATAAAACATCATGTTATAGTGGTCAAATACCACACATAGTTGAGAACAAAGCTAGCATCATGTTCACGCATAAAATATGTGCATAATCATAACATAATCAATGTGAAAAAATCTAGAATAGTGTTTACACATAATACACATTATCTAATGAGATGCATCATATTACCTAATTCATTGGAGGGATATATAATTTTGGTCCCACCCATCACATATAATATTTATATAATCATGAAATCCACATTGAACATATAAGAATCATACTCAAAAAATAACTCGTGGAAGTGAATGGGTTTCAGAAGGAATTTGCAATGATCTACATTTTCAACTCGGCTAAAATATGAAGGTTTTTGAGCTTTTTTAATTACTGAATGGGTCGTTTTTAAAACTACGCTTCAAAATTGAATTTCGGGAGATGGATCACTTTTATGTAATTATTTTGCATTTGGTAAATGAAAGTTACATTTCCATGGGTGGATTGAGAAGTTTCAGGAGTTATAAACCCGAAAGACATCAAGTCTTGAAATAAAACATAGGGTTCATAGTTGTCACATGGTCTTCAAAACCGTGTGGCCCACTATAGGTAATTGTGCGACCTTAATTAAGGGGGGATACATTTTTTTCAAGGGCTACACATAGTTTTCCAAACTGTTCACCTAGCCCGTGTAGGGTGCTCTAGATGTCCAGTGGATGACGCACGGTTGGCACACGGTTTTCCAAAATATGTAGCCTAACTGTGCATAACACCCAATTTTTAGAAATTTAATTATTTTAAATTAAATTAAAATAAAAATTAAAACATAATCTAATCTCTCCCTCACCCATCCCTCATACGCGATACACACCAGCCTGAGGGCTCTCCCTCTCGATGCACTTGACCCCCATCCCTCGTATCTCTTCTGATCTCTTATTCCATCCGATTCTCCCTCGTTTTATCACATGACCCTTCAGGTTTATACAAAGTCCTCCTTGGGTCTTTTTATTTTTTGTTACGGCAACTGTAGTTGAAGGTGAGGCAGTTCGGGTGGTTTTGGCTTATCGGCTTTGTTCTAGGTGTGTTTGTCCCTGATTAGTGGTTTTGAGTCATCAGGTCTAAGGTGAATCGCATGTGTGTTCATAGGTAAGTATATATATACATTTAGGTTCCCTCGTAATGTGTATATTCAAATATGGAATTTAATATACATGTATGGGCCTAGGTGTTATTGTGTGTATATATTAAAATGCATATGCAGGTGAGTGGATACTGGTATATGCATATAAGCATACCTGTAAGGATCCCCATGCACATATTTATGGGCCATGTGGATGTGTTCATACGGGCTGGGTGTCCTCAAATGTATGAAAAGGTGCACATGATTAGTGGGGGAGTATCATCTTTTTGTTAGAAAGAACCAAGTGCCGAAGTGAACGGCTTGGTTCTACCCAGAGGTAGGATCACTACTCCTCCCCTTTAATTTATGTATGTTTTAAGTCACCTTTAGTTTCCTACTTAATTATTATTTATCATATTGAACTGCATATCTGTAACAAGATGTCTACTAATAATATAAATATGTTTCTTGATAAGAATATCATGATTTTATAATAAAACCCCTCCAGTGGAGGTGTGTTGTCTTCAAGATAATAAGTAGGAAGTATACACCTATGCTTTCTTGCTCTTTTTCCTTGGTTCTTTTCTTATACCTCGATGTTATGTTTTGTATGAAGCAGGTTTAGAACACAACCCTTAAGAACTCTCCTAAATGAGATTCCCCTTTATGGTCTTATGCTTGTTCCCCTCGCCACCTAACTAATTCAGTCTTAACATTTAAATGAAATGGTCCTAGAGACATGGGAATTAAATGGATTTGGTTAGGATATCTTAAATGATATACTGGTATCCTTTGGATAGTGTGACCTTGACACTTTATCCCTTAAACTAATTTTCAATTCTTAAGAAAATTGGGAGAGATAACCTTGAGTAGGAAGACTCATACCAAATGGCCTATCTTGAGTGGATGGATTAATAATGATAAATTGTTTTCCTTGGTTTAGGTGGTTTAAAATAAGTAATTCCTTGAAATGGAATTGAATATGGCCAATGAGATGCATGATAGGCCCTTACCTCATGTATCTAAGATGAATGTGAAGCATATGTTAATGTTTTGATTGAAATACTTAAGATGGTTTTACTTAAGAATAAATGTGAATATATTTTATTATATTTAATTGAAATGGGATAATGAAATTCATGATAATTTAATTCCTTATTCCCTATATATTTAATGGTTATGCCTTATATAGGCAGGGGAGCCAAGGGACAATGAGAGCCCTTTTAGAGGAAGACTGTGTGAGCTCCCATGTTGATTTACATGAGACCATGAGAGCGCGTGGAGTTGAGCAAGGGGATATATCATGTGTGCTACCCTTGGTGATGGATTTTTGTGTTTTATTTCCTAATCCCTCCAATTTTAGTATCTAAATGACCATGAGATCCTTAGGTAAGAAGATCGTGTGATATTCCTTGTTGATTTCCATGAGAGTGTGAGAGCACTTTGAGTTTGGACATGGGATTAGATCGTGAGAGCTTCCCCTAGTAATAGATTTATGTACATTACATTTTGGTCCATCCAGAAGTAGAATCCTAGGTATATGACCATTTGGTATTGGTACACACCCAGTTCATATAGTATGATTCTATATATATCTATAATATGTGTGTGTGTGTGTGTTATATATATATTTATACATGGTAACTTCATCAAACATACCATCCATGGGACGAATCTAGTATAGACACCAGGTGTCCATTAATAACCTGGATGGGTGTTTTTTAATTATTCAATTATCTTATTAATACTTCATACCTACACACTATTAAATTAATATTACACTGCCTGGATTGGACTAGAAACCAGTAGTGCTGGCCTACCAAGATTTATATCTCACACCCTACTTGGGTTTCCATTGAAATGGGGTACCCAATTAGACTTTTCTTATTTGTAGGACTGTGGAACTTGGTTGATTTCCTATTGTCGTGTGCTCATACCTGGAGTTAGGAACAAAGGGCTAAGCTTGAACTTTGGATGCTCGTGGAGTTTGCCTTAGGAATTTTTAGTTCTTTACATTATTTTATCCATGTATTATTTTTTTGTGAAATCATGTTTTATGATAACTATTTTAATTTATGTATCATTAAAATTCCATGCATGCATTGTGTAAACTGATGTTGGCCACATTTGTTGTATTGTTATTATCTATCTTCCATTGCTTTATCAACTGTTTATATACATATTATTCTATTTTTGTTTTTTATTATCTAATAATACCATTGCACAATCTCTAATATGAGGGTATCTTCTCCCCAAAATCACCTCATAGGATCCTCGCTGCTAGTCAGTAGCCTATGGCATACGGGGAGACACACTTGAGGTCATGTGACCAACCGGTCCAGCTACTGGTTCGATGGTAATCTAGGTTGGGAAGTTACAAAGTGGTATCAAATGTGTTTAATTTCTTTCATCTTACTATTTTGGGTTATTAGACAAGACATTAGTAATATTTCGGTGCTTGGTTAATAGTCATGCTTGGGACTAATCACCCCACGTACGGGAAATGACCAAGTTACTAGGGCTGGGAATTGTTGTTTGTGTTGTTTTATTTTTCAATTGATAAGATTTCACCTATATTGATTATTGTACTTTCTGCTGATTATAATTTATGGACATTATGGAATTTTTCCATTGTCCTGATATGTAAAGGTAGTTTTATTTCATGCATCATACTAGGCATATAAGAAATTAACATGTCATGCATAGTTCCGTGCATGTAGTTGCATTTATAGGTTTCCTGTTGATTGGGTTTTATTCCTTGAGTGATATTTCATGCTTAGTGTTTATATGTCATGCTAGGTTCGTAAATAACATGTTCAGTTGTGCCTTATTAGGTAATTTGTTTGCATCTTTTATGTGTTTAATGATTATGATAGCATGTTTTCCTTGTATATCTGGGTTGTGAATAATCATGAACAAATTTTTGATTGTAACGTGTATGGGTGCCTTACAACTGGAAAAGGGCAACCTATATATTTAAACCATTTTTATCGTAATATTAATACATTTTAAGGCTGTAAATAAAATGTAAATGTTTCTAAAGTTTAACTACAATGGTGAATTTATCTTGATTAAATGGGAGCCAAAGGCCAAACTATAATGTGTATGGGTGCTTTATAGGTTGGTAGATGGACACCCATATGTCTGCAGTTTTATATATAAATGTGAGCATTTTAAAATAATAAAGTGATTTTGGTTTTTATAAATGGGAACCAATTTTCAATCCATGAAGTGTATGGGTGCTTTAGGAATTGGGAAATGGAAACCCATGTTAAATGTAATGACATGATGCTTTCTAAAATTCTTATTTATGTGGAAGTTGTTCAATTTTGATCTAAAGTGAATTAGATTAATGGGACCCCTATAGGTTTCCATAATGGTGAAAGGAATTTATTATGATAAATTTCATGTTTATGATGGGATGCTTTGAATGTCTAAATGTAAAGGTTTTAAAAAGGAATTTTGATGTAATTTTCTTGTGTTACCTTAGGGAGTTACCGAAATCAAGTACCTTGTGTTTTGTTTTAAAAGTTACTTGATGTTTGAGATTAAATATTTTATATGTTTAAATATTTAAAAGTGATTAAAAGTTCTTGGAAATGGAACCATAAGTGGTGACATGGGTGAAACCCTCGTGTATGGGTAGCTTGAGCTTTTCCTTTTAGCTTCTTTGGAACGGAGTCATAGGTTTTTTCCATAGGATCTTTTATTATTATAAATGGCTTAAAATTTTATTTTGTTGAGCCTATGATTTTTTTTGGCATGACCAAATACTTGGGTTGATGCTTTTTCTTTGTAAGGCTCTATCCCGTTGTAGGTTCCTCCCTTAAAACCTAAATGGTTTTCTTGTACTGTGAGCTTTCTGACTTTTGGTGTTGTTCGAGTGTCTTTGTCCCTAGTAGGACTTGTAGTTTTTAAATTAAACCCTTGTTCAAATGGGTGTTCATGATTTCCTTGACCATGTTATGGGATTGAGAATTATGTAATTCCCAGTTTCTTTTGGTCAGGCATGTCATGGACATGGTCGGTTTCTTCGTAGGTCATTTGACCATTTACTTTTCCTCAGTAGTGGATGAATGTCATTTAAGGAAATGTGATGTTGAGATAAATATATTGTGATATTGTGTGCATCCATAGGTCATCTTAAAGTATATTGACCTGAACATTAAAGAACTAGTTTCATCCCAATGCGTGGGATGGATTTCGGATGACAGAGGTGTTTTGACATGTTGGTCAGTTCAATTTTGGTTTTCCTATCTAATGATTTGACTTGTGGTCATGGCTCGGAGGAGTGCCATTATGGTTTCAATAAATTTGTCCTTCCAAATAGAAGGAACCCAACCTAATAGGAACATTGGTATATGGTTGATTTATGCTTGAATTCCTTTGAGGGTTGCGAGTTTTAAATACATGTTTGTGCTCGCTCGGCAGCAAGACATTCTTATGTTTGGTTGCGTATGAAACCCTTGAGAAACATCATTGGTCTTTGATGAATTATATTGTTAAATATGTAATTATCACATGATTCCTCAAGTGTAAAAGGCATTGTGTTTCATTTTATGATGGTGCATCCGTAGGTGAATTCGAGTTTCCTATTTGAATTCGACCAGTTGTGGTTTGACCTTTCTTCCTTCCAGTAGTTGGGTACGATTGACTAGAATCCATTAAAAATCCTCTTAGTGTATTCTATTAACAGAATAACATGTCCCCCATCTTTTCTTCATCCTAAATGAACTAATAGAGCATCTGTCTCACACCACTCTAACTCTTTAAAGTTGTTGGGATTGATTGGGTGGTTCACTTAAGGAGTTTCACGCGAGGTGTGTGGTTTCCCTAGTGGTTAGACATAGAAATGGCATCGGAAGTCAGGTGTAGGATTCAGAGAGAATGATCATTGTAAATACGAGATTCCTTGGGAGAATTCATCATGGTTCGGCTGATAAAACTATGGCCATCTAATTTGAGCGTCTTCTTAAATAGTCGGCTGAAGTGGCTTGACTCTTTTACTCTCTTGTTTAATTTATACGGCGGGTGAAGGGCCTTTTTAAGGCACATCGTCAAGTGAAGATGAGTGAAGTTGGTGTCTATCGGTTTATTTCATGAAAATATGATTTTTTTGGGCATTGGGGTCTATGGAGAATCGACTGTTTTTTTCATTTCAAATCACATTATGAGCGTCGTTAAAATGTTTGGAGGGAATGCTTGTAAGTATTTTCTAATGGAGTTGATTCATAGTTTATAATTGCTTGCTTAATGATAAATCCTAAGGTGGGAAGTACCTTTGGATGGTTTCTTGATGAGATGAAAACGTGATCATGTCTCTAGGTAGACGAACTCAGGTAAGAGTTGTATCAGTGTTTCAGTTGGAATTAGAGCATTGGATCGATTTTAAATGACTTAAGTACCTCTTTCCTTTGAATTGATAAAGGTTGTGTTGAGTGTTTGGTAATGCAACACTACCATTTGAATGAAGCCTCATAACCCTTTTAGGTCGGGTGATGTGTACATTGTTTCCAAAGGCTTCTTGGGGATGATAAGTGCTAAGGTGGGAAGGTTTTAATGATCTATATTTTAAACCAAGCTAAAATACAAAGGTTTTTGAACTTTTTCAATTAATAAATGGTTTGTTTTTAAAACTGAGCTTCAGAATTGAATTCCAATAGTTGTATCTCTCCTAAGTGATGTTTTTGGACTTGCATAAATCCTGTAAAGTTTCCTTAGGTGGCTTGAGAAGATTTGGGATTACCGAACCTGAAATAAATCAATTTTTTAAGGAAATTAGAGGGTTCATGGTTGGCACACGGTTTTTGAAACCATGAATCCCACTATAGGTAATAGTGCAGCCTTAATTAAGGAGGCATGGACATTTCTCACAAAATGTGCACAGTTTTCCAAACTGTGCGCCTAGCCTATATAGGTTGCTTTATATTTCCATTGGAGTATGTACAGTTGGTGTATGGTTTTCCAAACCATGTGTCCTAACCGTGCACGACACCCAATTTTTATAAATTTAATTATTTTAAATTAAAATAAAATAAAAATTAAACACTTAATCTAATCTGTCACTCACCCATCCCTCATATGTGATGCACACTAGATCAAGGGATCTCTCTCTTGGTGATCACAACCCCCCCCTCCCACATATCTCTTCCAATATCTGATTCTAGATGGTTCTCCCTCATTTTCTCAGACAATCCTTCAAGGTTATTTAAAGGCCTCCTCAAGTCTTGTTCTTGTGTGTTCCAAAAATTGCTACTAAAGGCGAGGCGGTTCTAGTGGTTTTGGTATGCCGGCTTTATTCTGAGTGTGGTCGTCCCTACTTAGTGGTTTCGAGTCTTCATGTCTAAGGTGACTTGCATGCATGTGCATAGCTAAGTATATATATACATTTAGGTTCCCTAGTTACATGTATATTCATTCATGGCATTTAATATACATGTATGGGGCTAGGTGTTCTTATGTGTATATATGAAAATTCATATGCAGGTTAGTGGAGACTGGTTTATGCATATAAGCATACCTTTAAGGATCCCCTTGCACATGTTCATGGTCTATGCATATGTGTGCATATTAGCTATGTGTACTTACATGTATTCTAAGGAACACATTATTAGTGGGGGAGCAGCATCTTTTAGTTAGAAAGCACCAAGAACCTAATTAGATGATCTGGTTCCACCCTGAGGTAGGATCCCTATCCTTCCCCTTTAATTTAAGTGTGTTTTAAGTTTCCTTTAGTTGACTGCTTAATTCTTCTTTATAATATTGAACTACATATTTGGAACAAGATATAAGAAAATGATACAAATCCATTTCTTGATAATAATATCAAGATTTTATAATAAAACCCCTCCAACAGAGGTGTGATATCTTCAAGATAATAAGTAGGATGTAGACACCTATGATTGAATGCTCTTTTCCCTTGGTTATTTTCTTTTACCTCAATTTTATGTCTCATACAAAGCAGGTTTAGAACAAATCCCTTACAAATGATCCTAAATGTGATGCCCCTTTATGGTCTTATGCTTGTTCCCCTATGAACCTAACTAATTCTAGCTTAAAATTTAAATGAAATGGCCCTGGAGACATGGGAATTAAATGGAATTGGTGAGGAAAACTTATATAGAATAGTGTCATCCTATGGATGGTGTGACCTTGACACTTGATCCCTTAAACCAATTTTTCATGCTTAGGAAAACTGGGTAAGATAACCTTGAGTAGGACAACTCGTACCAAATTAACTGTCTTGAGTGAATGGATTTGTAATGATAAATTGTTTGACTTGGTTTAAGTGGTTTAAATATGATGAATTTCATAAAATGTAATTGAATATGTCCAATGAGATTCATGAGAGGCACTTTACTCATATATCTAAGTTGAATGTGATTCCAATGTTAATTTTTTGATTGAAATACTTAAGATGGTTTTCTATAAGTTTAAATGTGAATATTTTGGCTTATATATAATTGAAATGGGATAATGAAATGCATGAGAAGCTAATGACTCATGTTCTCTATGTTGAATGGTTTTGCCTTATATAGGTAGGGGAGCCAAGGGACCGTGAGATCCCTTGAGGAGGAAGATTGTGTGAGCTTCCATGTTGATTTACATGAGACCATGATATCTGATGGAGTTAAGCTAGGGGATAGAGCATGTGCACTACCCTTGGTGATGGATGTTTGTGCGTTACATCCTAATCCATCCAGTGTAGCTTTCCAAAGGACCATGATAGCCTAGGGTAGGAAGACTATGTGTGCTTCTGGGTTGATTTTCATGAGACCGTGAGAGCTCTTAGAGTTTGGACCAGGAGTTAAGCCATGAGATCATTCATTGGTAATGGATTTTTGTGCACTATGTTCAGCTCCATAAATAAATAGCATCCCATGTATATGACCATTTATCATTGGTACACACCTAGTTCATATATGGGGATGCTACTTATATATATACTATGTGTGTATATATATATATATATTAGTATTATATATTTATACATGGTGACTTGATCAAACATATCATCTATGGGCTAAAGCATTTATCGTTGTCAGGTGTCCCTTATGAACTTGGATGGGTGTTGTTTAATTATTCAATTTTTTTATTAATACTTCATACATGCACACTATTAAATTAATATAACACTTTATGGATTGGTATAGAAATTGGTGGTGCCGGCCTACTGATATTTATATCTCACACCCTACTCAAGCCGCTATTGTACCGGGGTACCCGAGTAGACCTTTCTTATTCATAGGACTGTGGACCTTGGTTGATTGCATGTTGTTGTGTGCTCATACCTAGAGTTAGGAGAAAAGGACTAGGTTGGAGCTCAGGATGCTTGTGAAGTTTTCCTTAGGAATTTTTAGTTATTTTCCTTATTTGAGTTTTTTATTGTTATATTGTGAAAATACTATAGTATGATAATTGTTTTCATTTATATATCATTTCCATGTCATGTAGGCATTGTGTAAACTGCCGTTGGCCACTTTTTTATATTCCTATTATTTGTCATCCGCATCTTTTTTCAACTATTGATATATTGTTTCCACTATTTCTATTGCTTATTCTATGATAATACCTTTGTAAAATCTCTAATATAAGGTTATATTTTCCCCACTCTCACCTCTTGATACCCTATCTACTAGTTGGCATCCTCTGGTGTACGGGAAGACACGCTTGAGGCCATGTGACCCACCGGTATGGCTACTGATTCAATGGTAATCTAGGTCAGGACGTTATAGAATTTATTAAGAATAATCTCATGAATAAACATGGGATTAAAAAATAAATAAGTGAAATCATATTTTCCATAAACTTCATCATTCTTGAGTGAATAATAAACAACTCAAGGGGAGTAAAAGATGATTTTTGGAAAGAAAAGTCTTTTGGAAAATCTTTTTATTTGGCTCATAAATCAAGGTAGTAACATGTATATCCTTAAAATAAAATTTAACAATCATGAAAGTATATTTAAGAAATATTAGAGTAATATATATACTAAAATTTATGTCAAATAGATATAACACAAATAAAGGGAGTTGGGTTCGAGAATCCCCTTACCTTAATTCCTACTTTATTTCACCGATTTTTCATTGCTTGAATAATAAAATTAGGTTTATTATAATATTGAACCAGAAGTTAATTATTTTCTTTTATATCACTATTTATCAATTATAATCATTGGATTATATTTCTTAATTTCTTTTGATTAAATTTAAGCATTTTGATATCAGGTTTTCCTTAAAAATTTGTTTTTCTTCGATTTCACTATTTTTTCAAGAAAATTTATACATAATTAGAATAAATTACCAAATATTAAAATAAATATATTTACACATTTATATATAATAAATAATTTATTTTAACTATTCATAAGGTTAGTTATAATTATATAAGTTATAAATTTCCTCATTGACGGTTAACCAACCTTTAAAGAGAATGTTATCCAAATATAAACAAAAAGATTTATTAAATATAAATACATAATATATATATATTTTTATAGTAGGTTTTCATGATTAAAATAACTTTAAAATTATTCCTAATTAAGTCTTAGAATATTTTATTTTGAGATTAATTGGGAAAAGAGGTAGAAGAATAAGAAAAGGAGAGAAAAGTTTAAAAAAACTTACTATTTCATTAGTGTGTCTTCTCTTGTACGACACTAGACGTCCTTGATGAATATAATTGGTTTACTCCAGAATATATCTAAGGTTTATAAAGGCTTAAGAGATAGGATTTTTGAGGGTTATTTTTAGAATAAAATATTGAATAAAATAATATATCACAAGGAAAGTGGGAAAAAATAAAAATTGTTATTTTAAGGGTTCACTTTTGACTTTAGGTTTTGGAAAATGATTTTTAGGTTTGGAAATTAATTTTATTTTATTTTAGTGGATAATTTATGAAATTAAATAGGTATTTTCCAAAAATAAATTTATATAAATTATTTGGTCATTATTAAATCATGAATGATATAATTTAAGATACGTCATTTATGTGAAAAACTGTATTTTTTACTATTCGCTTGAAAATTGAAGTATTTCAGAAAATTTCCAAAATATAGTTTTCAAAAATTTAGATGTATTGATTTAAAAAATGATATTAATTTTATCAAAATAAATTTATAACATAGGTAATTTTGTTGTTTAATATAAAAAAATTTATTTTTACAAAATACTTTAAAATACATTTTATTTAAAATATGCCTATATTTTCTTTAAGTTTTTTAATTCCAATATTTATTTCTCTAGATTAAAATATTTATGTTTACTTTAATTACTCATGTTAAATATTATTTATATAATAGTTTATTATTTTGATGTTAAGTTACTATTCCAATTATCACGTTACCACTCTCAACGTTCAAGATAATATTATCAACAATTGGGTTACTATTCCAACAGCCATGTTACTATTCCAATGGTAACAATACCTACTATACAAAAAGACAAAAAATGATACTACAAGAATCTCGAGAATAGTCTTGGTCCTCTATCCCATGCTCCATCTTATAACGGAAAGAAAAAATCAAACATAAAAATCCACACGCTTCCCCTTTTCCATACCTTAGATCATAAAGTCTCCTTGAGTACCAAACGGTGCCCGAGTAGGGTGTGAGATATAAATTTCAGTAGGCTAGCACCCATGGTGTCTAGGATGATTTATTTCATGTAATAAATATACAACAGTGTTCCATAATAAATAAGAGTAGAGAAACAACCAGATAAAAAGAAAACACCTCTGTCTGGGTTCCTAAAAGGACCCTCGACCCATACCACCTGCTTCGGCCTAAGTCAGATGTCTGAATAGAAGTACTTATACAATGAATAATATGTATACAAGGTCCAAAGTAAACAAGGAAACCCAAGAATGCCTACCCCCAAGATTGTGCTTCGGCTTGGGGTCAAATTTACATGTCATCATACAAGTTCTCATAATAATGATAATTATGAATATGCATCACATATAGAAATAGAAAATCAACAATCCATCAATTCCCATTGTGGAGTCCGACCTTGTACATGGAAATCTAAACAGAATCCCAAGGGTCTCTATGGAACATCCAATACAACCAATTTCATTGAGTCCATCCAAGGTAACCCATACGGTGTTCCATGTATCACTCAGAACACGATGACTCTGAGTCCGTACCAAGTATGTCACACATGGGACCGGGTATCACCCATGGAACGGCGTAGCCATATTGATAATGGATCTATCCTTGATTGCTCCCCTAGGGAACCAACCTCACTTATGAGTATAAGTAAAACCTCCTAGCAATCCTGTACCTAGAAATCCAAAGTATCGCTCCCAACGTGTCAAGAGTATCTAACCTAGTATGGAAAGCTCATCCATGGAATCCTTAACTTGGGACCCATGTTCACTCTTAGCCTATAGAAATTGAGCATAGTAATCCAAGAACATATAACAGAGAAAATTATTTATAATTTCATGTAATTAAATAAACATCTCAATCCAAAATCTAAAAATCTATCCATGTATCACAATTCAAACCATAAAAAGTAATGAGGCACTAAACACATTAATAAGCCCAAGCTAAAAGGTATGACCACTAGGAAACATGAAATATGAATAAGAAAAGGATTACAAGCATAGGCACGTTGTATTAACATGCATCTAATCACATGTCATTAATGGAATTTAAATAATCCAAGCTAACAAGATTAAACAAGCGAGACATTCAATTCAATCCATTCACTTATGGCACAAAGTAATAAGCATAAAGTGTTTAATAGGGTACAAGGCACATGTCATAGCATAAAATCAAGAAATGGAATATGACATGAAATATAAGCATTTAATCAACTTTCATAAGAAGTTAAATATAGGGAATGCAATATCTAAAGTAAAACATCAAGCATAAACATTTATTTATAAATCTAGAGGCATAGAGTTCAAGGTCAACCATTTATTCCAATCCATTTCTTAAGTGTAAGGCATCAAACCAAGGTAACACACACACCCCAAGGTGATTCCAAAATTAAAACATGGGAAAGGGGGCCATAGAGGTAGGCACACCCAAATTGGGGTCCAAATAAAAGGTGGACATGCTATGGATGGGTTTTTTCGTAATCTAAGGTCACTACAGACATAGAAAACAACTTTAAATAATTTATTTAATAGAAAATGAATCCTCATTGGAATATTCTATCAAGCGACACAATGACACGACATCTAAAATGCAACGAAATGATGGGAAATATCATAGACCCCCTACCTCGATGTCATAGCCCTCCACTCATCTATTGTCAAGGATTGATTCGACCTAAAATGAAAGAAATTAACTGATTTTTCAAAAGTCCCAAAAATATGGCAAAAGTCATCGCACCAAAATAGCACAATAGATGGAATAGGAAACTAGAAATAGAATCATGGAGGAAGAAGAGCATATAAAGGGATTTCCATGGCTTCTAATGGTGAAGGAAATGTACTAGGGATGAAGGATGGAGATTGAAACCTAGGAGAGGGGATTAATGAGATCCACACACAAGGAGGGAGAAAAATCCCACTATAAAGGTAAGTTAGAAAAAAGAGGGGTGTTTAAAATCATTAAATATGGGAATTTTGGTCATTTCACCCATTTTTACACTACACAAGGTTTGGCCACATGGTTTGGTCCAATCGTGCGTCATTCACTGCTATAAGGGGAACCTCACATGGTTAGGTGCACTATTTGACTAACCATGCAAAAACCATGAAAAATCTCACTATCCCCAAATTTGAATCACTCACACGACCATTCACCCTGGATCACATAGTTTCAGACAAACCATGTGGCCCAGTATAGTTTCCCATTTTCGGTACTTCGGGATTCAAACAACCCTCAAACGCACCTGGGACCTCATTTAACCTCTTATTAATCTTTAATAGGGATATTTAATGTAATTAAAAAAAATAAATGGTATATACCATTGTATAAAGATGAGACATCACAACCTACCCTCCTTAAAACAGCTCATCCATGAGTTGTCCTTCCGAGGGTGGTAGAACGTCGTCTAAGAAAAGCTCCAGCCACTATGCATGTACACCTGCCTCCCGCTCCCAGGTCTCATCCTAAACACATTCGTGCTACTATAGCACCCAGACCAAAGGAACTGACCTGCCTTAGAGAACCTTCATGCTATGATTGATGATACGAATTGGATGCTCCTCAAAGGACGCATTCCCCTCCATATCGATATCATTGGGGTCAAATGAATGAGATGGGTCTGGGTGATACTGATGAATTTGAGATACATGGAAGACATTGTTCATGACATGTTACCTATGAGGTAATAGTAATTGATAGGCTATCGTCCCAACTCTCTCCACTATCTTGAACGACCTCACATATCGAGGCGACAACTTTCCATGTCTTCTGATTTGTTTATGTCTCAATCTAGGTGATACACACTGGAAGACCCAATGTCTCACCTAGAACTTCATAGGTCTAAAATGATGATCAGTATAATAATTTTTCCTAGAATTATCTGTATCCATATGCTTCTTAATTATCTATACTTTCTCTGAATTCTCCTAAATGAGATAAGGACCCAATAGAGTTGTCTCACCTACCTTAATCCAACACAGAGTTAAACGAAATGGTTTACCATGGAGGGCCTCATACAGAGCTATCTGAATCATTTATTGGAAACTATTATTGTATAAAAACTCAACTAGAGGAATATTATTCTCCCAAGAACCTCCAAAATAAAGGATACAGGCCCATAGCATATCCTCTAAAACCGGAATCATCTGCTCGGACTGCCCATCGGTATGAGGGTGATATATAGTACTCAAGAGAACCATAGAAATCAGTTCCTTCTTCAATAATTTCCAAAACTATGATGTAAAGTAGGCCTCAAGATCATAAATGATATAATGGGTCACACCATCAAGTTGAAATATCTCTCAGATGTATAGCCGTCCTAACTCATCAAGAGGGAAGGTATCCCGGATAGCAAAAAATAAGCGACTTTTTTCAGCATGTTGATGATCACCTATATTACATCACTACCTCGAGGGGATCTTGGAAATACCATCATGAAATCTATTATGAAATCATTCAATTTCCACTTAGGAATTAAGAGAGGTTGTATAAGTCTAGTAGGTCGCTGGTGCTCTGCCTTCACCTGCTGACAGGTGGAGCACCGAGTGATAAATCGTGTAATCTACTTCTTTATGCCTAGACACCAGTACTGATGATATATATCTTGATACATATTGGTAATCCTAGGATGAACTTCCTAAACCAAGGCATGATATTTCCCCATCATCTCTTCTCGTATATCTACTACACCCATACACAGCCATAGAAGAGTAGAGTCTCACTGACATCAACAACCCAACCAGTAGGTTGGTTCCCTCCTATGATGCTCTCCCTTAAAACGTGGCCCTCATGATCTGATAATTGATGCATATGAACTCATTATAGAATAGAGGATTTCACTACCAGAGCTTCTAATACTGGTTGATCATGTTGATCTTAAACCTCCAGATGCAACTCAAAAAACATATCCATCATCTACCACTCACAACTGGACACCTGAACAGATTGTGTCTGAATTTTCTGGCTCAATTCATCATCCATTACATTTCCCTTATCGGGTGTGTAAGAAATATCAAAATAAAATGACTGTGAGTATTCCACCAACTTGTGTTGCCTCAGATACAAGTCTCACTGAGTGGAGATCTATTTGAGACTTTTATGATCCGTATAAACAATGAATCTCTCTACCAATAGACAGTGCCTCCAATAGCACAGACCATGAACCACATCTGCTAGCTCAAGGTTTTACATAGGATGATTCCCCTCATGAGGACTGATTTGGCGAGATCCATACGCCTCAAATCGATCACCCTACATCAGAACTGCACCCAACCCGATCCTTGAAGCATATTAGTAAACCATATAACTTCTACCTAGCTTAGGGAGAATCAGAATCAGAGAAGTAGTGATTCTTCCCTATTACTCCTGAAAATCATTCTCATAAGCTTCAGACCATAGGAAATGCACAAGCTTTTTAGTCAGGGTTGTAAGGGGCACTGCTAAGCGGGAGAAGTCCTGAATGAAATGCCTATAGTAGCTAGATATCCCCAAGAAGATATATATATCAAACACATTCTTGGGTTGTTCCCAGGAAACAATAGTACTAACCTTATCTGGGTCAACAGATACACCCTCATCTAATATGATATGACCCAATAAGTGAACCTCTGTGATCCAAAATTGGAATTTTATGAGCTTTGCATATATTTGGCGCTCTCTCAGTGTACTCAACATGATATTAAGATGATTTTCATGGTCGTGTTGGGAGCATGAGTACACTAAGATATAATTTAAGAATATGGCCATAAAGGAATCAATATATGGGTGGAAGATCTGATTCATCAGAGCCATAAATACTTTCGGCACATTCGTCAAACCTAACAACATAACCAAATACTCGTACAAGTTGTACCTGCTCCAAAACATTATACGTGGTATGTCTGATGGCCTCACATGAACCTGAAGATAGCCTGACCTCAAATAGATCTTGGATAAAATAGTTTCTCTTCATAGCTGGTTGAAGAGGTTATCTATCTAAGGGAGTGGATACCGGTTTTTCACCATAAGTTGGTTCAATCAATGGTAATCCATGCACAATATAAGGGTACCATCCTCTTTCTTAGTGAAAAGGAATGTTGAACCCCGTGGTGATGTGCTAGGTCTAATAAAACCTTTAGACTCAAGGTCTTCAAGCAACCTTTTGAGTTCTTCGATCTCTGTAGGTGTCATCCTATATGGAGGAATGGACACTGGTTTTGTACCTAGAATGAGAATAATGGTGAAATCAACCTATCTCTATCAATAGGTAATCTAGACAAATAATCAGGGAATTCATCCCTGAAGTTATCCACAATAAGAGGGAATTATACCAACTGCATTCCCTGATCACTCATAAAGAGACTCACCAATTGAGTTGTCACTCTTCTAAGCCCAATTCTCTTGGTTCTATCTCAATATGATTGGATATCTCATTCTCCATTGTGTAAATAGGTTCTTCCCTTGGGTGATTTGAAGGAAACCCATCAACGATAGCAATCCACTTGTTCACGATAATGAAAAAGCTAGTCCATACTGAGAATGATGTCGAAACCAATCATCTTGAGGATGAAGAAACTCCAGAAGAAATGGTACCCACCTATATTAAAAAGAAACTCCTGACAATGGCATATTCCTTCTGTTATGATTCCCAACAGTGTTTCTAGAGACATAATGCCACCTAAGTACTCAATTACCAGACCAATACTTTCCACACACACATAAAATATGAAAGAGTGTGATACACCTTTATCAAAAAGGGAATAAACTAAATTAGTGGCTACCAAGATAGTACCTCTAAATGTAGACATCCCTAGACTCTTCTCCTATGGAATTGGATGCACTAAATACATATGGCCTGAACCGCATTCTTGAGATGCTGCCTGACTAGCCTAAGCAGATCCATTCTGTTGATGTTGAAGATTTGGGGCTTGACTGCCTCATCCACGACTACTACTGCCTTGTCCTGATCAGCTGGTAGAAGACCAAATCTCAGCATGATGTAGAGTTTCAGATCTGATACTTGATAGAGGTGCTGGTACGGATCCTCTATCATTGGAGTCTTGAGGAAAAGAATGGAAGAAGTGTTGAAGATGACCTATCCTTCTATAAGCTCGACATTCGATCGAGTTCCTCATGCATTGGGGTTTCTTATGTCCTGACCTGATGCAATGGTTACACATGATGAATCTATAAGTACATGTCACCTAGCTGGCACTACCCCAACATGCACCTTTGAAATGACACTTTCTATTTCCATACAAACCATTTCCCTACCGCGGAACTAAACTATCCTAGAACATAGGACCAACTTCTTTGAGGTTTCATTCCATAATTATATCCTAGTTCATGATATCTATAGTGTTAGTCAAAGAGAATATGTTCACCTATGAGTGGACAACATTTCCCATCTCATCCTCAAAATACCTCACAATCGTCAATTTGTCACCGGTCAGTGATGGAGAAAAATGCTGGAGGTTAGTGAAATGAGCATAATACTTGATCATATTCATATATCCCTACTTCATATGCATTAATTCCTAGGCTCGATCCACTCTCAAAGTCTGTGAGAATAAGTAGACATAGAAATCCATTTTTAATTCTTCCCATACCATGCCTCAGTAATGCTCTGACTAAGATATGATGTCCCACAAATTCTTGGCAGGTTTATATAACATGTAGGTGGTGATTTTGACCCTCCTCTCTAAATATGTCTCAATATGGTCAAATATTGATACTATATACTCTAATCATGACTCTATGGTATGAGGTTTGTCATCCCCTAAGAAGGTGGGAGGATTATGCTGCTGAAAGGCACTTGTCATCTCTTCCATAGTAGGGTCAGGTCAGGGAGCACCCTAAATTGACTACATAAACCTAAAGAAACTATCAAGAAACTGAGCGTTGACACCCAATGTAAGAGGATCAATGGGAGGTGCCTCAGGTGGCACTATAGGAGGTATAATGGGTGGCTCAAGGCCCACCACCTCCAAAGTGTGCTCATATCCACTCTCTTGGTATACAACATGAGGACGTCATGGTGACATAGCTCTACAATTGCTAAGCACACTCCTCAGACAGGATGTATAACAGGTAAGGAAAGCATATAAGAATGTGATAAGAAGGACAGGTACAAATACTGCCTCTGAGCATAACATAACTGAAAGAGTGCTCCTAGATCCAGACTTAAATAAGAAGGAAGGACCTCATAAGGACCGCAAGAGGCATGAACTAAGCCCATTGCCAAGGTAAGGTCAAGGTCAAGGTCACACAATACCATATAAGGTGGCCATTTTATTTTTAAAGGTGGCATTTTTTAAACCAATTTATGTATTTAATCCCCTTTTAATGAAATTTAATTAGTTGGGTCACCATCCCAATTTATAAGGGCTCATACACCTTATAAATTGAAATTGGGCATCTAATTAACCTAATTCTATAACATGCTCCTGCAAGGTAAATTGGCATATTTTTATAGAATTGATAAATCAAGCACTGCAAGACACTACAGATATCCACAACAGCAATCACATGAAATCAGGAAAATTCATGCTGAAAATTAGATATGACATGGAAATATGCATGACATTCCATTCCTATAGTGCCTAGAATGATTCATGCCTTAATATTCCCTTGTGTCGTCAAGATAAAGTAATAGCAATCATCATTTCAATATGATAACATCATAAAACAAGTGTGTCAGCCAATGGTGAATTCGTATCAATCATAAATGGCATAATCAATAACTGCAATTTCCCATCCCAATTAATTTGGGTTTCCCCTATATATGGGTTAGTTATGTCCAAGCATAAGGTAAATTTCAAATCCCTATATCCTAGTCTCTTGTCTAAACCCAAACAGTAAGACAAAAGTAAAATAACCTCTGATATCACTTTTTAGTGTCTCACCCCGAGTGCCACTGAACTGTGCCCCAAGATGGTGGTCCACATAACCTCAAGCACATATCCCTAAATGACAAAGACTGCCAACTAGAAGTGAGTGCCTAGGGTGTGTTCATGGGGAGACTATTCCCTCATAGATCAGAGTATGAAAAAAATTAAACAATGGATAATGATAATGGAAGCATAAAAAAGAAACAAACAACAGCAGAAGTAATGTAATAAATGAATCTCTATAAATAAACAAATAGAGAATGAAGAATATAAATAATGGAAACAATGATAATAATGATGTCATGATTCTATAAAAAAGGTGAGTACATGGGGAAATGCATACAAGCATATAGTACATGCTGTAAAAATATACAAAAAGATAAAAACGGTTACTACAAGCATCTCAGGCATAAGTTCGGTCCTCTACCCTATGCTTCATCTTAGAACAACAAAATAATCAAGCATCAGAAAGCTACATGATTTGCCTTGTCCATACCTATGATCATAAAGTCTACTCAGGTACCAAATGGTGCCTGAGGAGGGTATGATATATAAATCTTAGTAGGTTGACACCCACAGTGTCTAGGATAATCCATTTCATGCAATAAATATACAATAGTGTGCCATAATAAATAAGTGTCGATCAATAACCAGATAAAAATCAAACACCTCAGTCTGGGTTCCTAAAAGGATACTTGACCCATACCACCTGCTTCGGCCTAATTTGGATGTCTTAAAGTAATTACTTGTGCAAGGAATAATATGTATACAAAGGTCAAAGTAAACAAGGAAACCCAATAATTCATACCCCCCATGTCGTTATACAAGTGCTCGCAATAATGATAATTAAAAAAATGCATCAAATATAGAAATAGAAAATCAACAATCCATCAATTCACGTTTTGGAGTCAGATCCCATCCAAGGAGATCTAAATAGAATCCCAAGGGTTGATGCAGAACATCCAATATAACCAATGTCATTGAGTCTATCCAAGGAAACCCATACGACATTCCTTGTATCGCTCAAGACATGGTGACTCTGAGTCTGTACAAAGTATCTCGCACAGGGGACCGAGTATCACCCATGGCATGGAGTGGCTATCTTGCCAATGGATTCATCCTTGTTTTCTCCCCGGAGAACCATCCTTGCTCACGAGTATAAGTAAAACTGCCCGGTGAGACCATACTTGGAAAGCCAAAGTATCGCTCCTAGAGCGTTAAGAGTATCCAACTAAGCATGGTGATTCTGTCCATGGAATTTTTAACTCAACACTCATTTTCACTCCTAGCTCGTAGAAAGTGAGAATTGAAATCCAAGCATATATAACAGGGTAAAAAATTTATAATTTCATTCCAATAAATAAACATCTCAAGACAAAAGCTAAAAATAAATCCATGTATCACAATTCGAACAATAAAAAAGACATGAAGCACTAAGCACGGGCATAAGCCCAAGCTATAAGGTATGACCACTAGGCAACATGAAATAAGCATAAGCAAAGGAATACAAGTATAGGAACATTGCATTAGCATGCCTCTAATCACATGTCATCAATGATATTTAAATAATCAAAGCTAATAAGCTTAATGAAACAAGAAATTCAATTCAAGTCATTCACTTATGGCACAAAGAAATAAGCATAAAGTGTGACATAGGGTACAAGGTACATGTCATAGCATAAAATCAAGCAATGGAATATGACATGAAATATAAGCATTTAATCAACTTTCATAAGAAGTTAAATGTAGGGCACGTGATATCTAAAGTAACACATCAAGAATAATAATTTATTTATAAATATAGAGGCATGAAGTTCAAGTCCAACCATTTATTCCCATCCATTTCTTAAGTTTTGGGCATCAAACTAAGGCAACACATACACCCCAATGTGATTCCCAAATTAAAACATGGGAAAAAGGGACATGGAGGTAGGCACACCCAAAGGGGTGGACAAAGACAAGGGAAAACCCCTATGGATGGGTTTTTTTGTAATCTAAGGTCACTACGTACATGGAAAACCACATTAAATAATTTATTTAACACAAAAGAAACCTCACTGGAAGATTCTAGAAAGCAGAACAATGGTGCAACATATAAAATGCAACAAAATGACGGGAAAGAGCATAGACCCCCAACCTCGATGTCGTATCACTCCACTCATCCATTTTCGAGGCTTGATTCAACCTAAAATAGAAGAAATAAAACGATTTTTCAAAAGACCCAAAAATAGGGCAAAATCTGTCATACCAAAATAGCACAACAGATGGAAGAGGAAACTAGAAATAGAAGCATGGAGGAGGAAGAGAATACCGAGGGCTTTTTGTTAATTTCAATGGTGAAGGAAATGGACTGCATATGAAGGAGGGATATTGAAACCTATGAGAGGGGAATAAGGATATCCACATGCAAGGAGGGAGAAAAATCCTACTGGAAAGGTAAGGGAGAAATAATAGGGGTGTTTAAAATCATTAAAGAGAGTCATTTTGGACATTTCACCCATTTTTACACTGTGCACGTTTTGACCATACGGTTTTGTCCAAAATGTGAACCAACTATACACCATTCACTAATATAAGGGTAACCTCACATGGTTAGGAGCATAGTTTGACTAACCACGCACAAACTATACAAAAGCTTATTTTCCCCAAACCTGCATCACTCGCACAGTCATGTGCCCTGGGTCACACGGTTCCTGAAAAACCATGTGACCCAGTCTATTTTCCCATTTTTGGTGCTCTGAGCTTCAAATGAGCCCCAAACGCACCTAGAACCTCCTTTAACCACTTAGACATCTTTACTAGGGATGTTTAAGGAATTAAACTAAAATTTAAATGGTTCATACCTTTGGATAAATCCAGGACATTAACAAAGTGCATGAGAAAGTTTTAGAGATTATTAGATATGCTTGAGTCAAGTTAATCGTGTTGTGATTCATGTATAAGTCCATATTACTTAGAGTTGAAGCAAGGCCCATGTGGGGGAGGACATTCTATTAGAAGAGATCTACTCGAGTCACAAGTGGAAGACAATGAATAGTAACTGATTGCCACATGGAGGCTTGAGGATCCAGATTTTGAGCTAATATTTGTGAGCGATGACTCTGGAGATTCATGGAATGAGGGAGCACGCATCATTTAAATTCTGGAAAATGAATGATCAAATGGATATTCAGTGAGGACATGGATTGATTGGAATGAGGGGGTAGGAAACCAGGCGACTTGGTTACTACTCGAGCTGGAAGTGGAGCTTCTTATAGAGAAGGTTCCTTCTCCTTCCTTACCGCTTTCTATTTCTTCTTGAAATGGAATCTATTGATATTTTTAATTCAATAATTATATTATCTAAAACTTTTTAGGGGAATAGAATTGCACAAGTTATACTCTTTTACTCTATTCTTGACTATCTTTGTTGGATGTTACTCTCACTATTTAATCATTTGAAAATCAACCTGAGAGGATATTTTTTTTCTTGATAGAAACACACTGGGATCAAAAAATAAGTTGATCTTTGTGAAAATTGATTCATCATTTTCGTGATTGAGTGAGTTTGGAAATTGAGAAATTATTGGATTTAGTCAGTCACAAGTTTTCCAATTGAGAGAGTTGGTTAACTTTATTTTTTTTCAGTTACAGTTCTCTTCTCAATTCATTAATTAAGGAAAATAATTTTAAAACCATCCAATCAAATTCCCTTCAAAATAAATTGTTTTTTCTTTCTTATCTATAACTTTTTTCTCTATTTTAACTGTTTTACTTACATTCGTTGTTGTTTTATCACTTCTCTCATTGTTGTTGTTGCTGTTTTACTATAGTTTTCATTATCATTGCCTTACTTGCTATGTTTTCTATTGCTTTATTAATTTTTTTCTTTTTTATTTGGTTAAAACATACTTCACCTTACCTATTGGTTTGACCCTACTCATTATAGGAAATAAATAAATAATTTGGTAAGTCCAGCGACCTCATCAAGTAACTTCCACTTCAACCGTTCCCGCTTATTTTTCAGTTGTTACAACTATCCAAGAAACCTAGCCATCCTTGGATATGATTGAGGTTATTAAAGAGACAAGGTGTAGTATCCCATGAAGTATAAAGTGGTCTATATCAAAAAAACCCAAATTTTGGATTTTTCTCTTTATCACAGCGTGAGACTTCATACTACAGCGTGATCATCACATTCATGTCACAACCAATAGATTTCATAGTGTGATGGAATAATTCTTCATCAACTGCTCAAAAATAACTTCTTCCATGGTGACGTGACCATACCCTCTACAATGTGATCATTTTGACCTTCAATTATATAGATTCACTAAATTCTCATGGCCTAATCACTACGACATGATCTGCCTCTCCATGGGATGACCCTACACCCTCACAGTGTAAGACCTCTTATCCAACCCACTCAAATTTCTTACCCAAGTCCATTACGGTGTGAGCTATACCACTATTATGTGACTCCTTGGAACCTCCAATCCAAAGAAGAATTGATTTATCACGGCCTCACCACTGCAGTGTGATGATAGACGTCACGATGCAACCAATAACCATTGCAGCTTGATATCCATTTTATGAAAAACTAGTACAAGCATTTTCAGATTTTAGACTTCAATCACAACATGAACAAAAATCATTGTGATGTGATTTCATTTGTCTTACCGAATTTATGGCATAATAACTACCATTTTTGTATAGTTCAATATTATTCACCACACATTACGGCATGACCACCAACCTCTATGGCCTGATCTTCTCAGCGGTAGCAGAACTTCACTATAACTTCATTTTCTCAATTCCAATCTCTTTCATGCTCTTCAAAACTTCCAAACCAGCTTTATCTCCCCTGTATCAAAAAGGTTCACTTGAGTTTGAATGTGATTCATTGAACAATTATGTCGATATGTTGACAACAAAAGAAAACATGTATCATATCCACTTTACTTCAACCCCCCCCCCCATAAACACTCCAATGCTTGGGGATCCGTCTTCTTTAACTCTAGAAAAATCCACCAACACTCTGGTCTCAACGATATCCTTCAAATTGGTCTCAAAATTAGTGCCAAGTAGTGGGGGAAGGAAAAGGTCCTTGACACTAATCTAATATCATCTAGTACCTCTAAATTCCACTAACTTGCAGTTCACAAGATACTTAATTGACACCTCATCCTAGTCTAACCAGCCTATCAACTAAGAAAGGGTTTCACATGTAGAACATATATTATCATATACAAAAGAAACCGTAAAAGGCAGCCATCAATAAAGAGAGTACGTGCAAGAATACATGCATTGAAAAACCATCACTAACTGATTAATGGAAATTTTTATAGATTTTTTATATAATGAAATATTAATTGTTATTTAATCTAATTAAATAAATTTATTTTTCTTTTATGATATGAAATTATGCTTCTATATTTGTTGTTGAATGTGTTGTTTTTGGTATGGAGGGTGGTGTTGAACTGGATAATGTAATTTTATATTAATTTTCATACCATAATTTGCAATGGTTTAAAACATGACTAATTATAAAAACTCATTTTTGAATGATAAGTGCCAATTTAAACCACTATTGACTACTAAAAAATCTTTGTAAACTACTATAAATCTATCAGGAAACTATTAGTGGTGGTTTAAATCATCACTAATGTTGAAAGATATTTTAAAATTAAAAAAACACATATAAATAAAGATTAAATTGGTTCCCTGGCCAACAATTTCATAGTGGTTGTAACCATTGCGACACGTAAAACTATTCATGGTGGTTTGAACTGCTATACAAAATTATTTCAAGACAACTTTCCAAAAGTGTCAAAAAATACCTTGAACCACTAAGTTTTAAAATTCCAACTATGCTAAACGCATCAACTTTTAGATTCATTGTGTAATAGTAAGAGACGGTTTAAACTTCCATATATAGCCATAAAAAACACCAATGTTGTCTATTTTCTTGTTGTGAATGTTGTTTTGTGCATCAATATCCACCTCAAATCATTTGTTACTCTTCCATTATCCTCTAAGAATTTAACTAAGAAAAAATCATTCATATACATTGAGTAAAATTAAAATGCTGTGTGCTAAACAGAATAGGTTACGTGCAGTGGTCATGCATAACATTTTCACTTCTAGTTGATATACTTTTTCAACCAGATTCTCATGAAGTCTTCAACTGATATATTGATAATAAATACAACATAAAAATACATGGGTTCTTCAATTGGTATATAACCATTGTCAATGTACAAATTTCCAAAAGGCTATACATAAAATCTTTGTGGATGAGTATTTAATTTTAGTACGGAGTGTTTTCCCCAAATTGACTTGTACTAAAATTGAGAGGATTTATATGATTTTTTATCCAAAGGTGTTTGGAGTTTTATCCAAACGAATTTTGAGTATGGTTTCATAAAATTATTATATGTGATGTAACATGGTGTGAAAAAATGCATAGTCTTTGAGGATTTATTACATGGGGGTACTGAAAGAGATATGGCCTAAAACCTACCTCGCATGGTGTGATATTGAAAAGAACATTGTATATTTCAAAGTGACGTGTACTACATGGGATATTGATATATAGTATATTGAAAGGTCATGAATTTTTCTTTATTTCCAACATAAGTTATTATACATTGACCAACACGTCATTAGATGATGCATTTAAATGGAGTTTAATGTGTATTAATAAATTTGATTATTTAACCTTTATGAAACTTGGTTTGTGTGACAATGCATTGAAAGAGTTGTAATGCATTTTCATTACTCATTGAATGCTATAGTAATGTTGGATTGTTTAGAGTCTGTTTTATTCAAGGAAGGGTATAAAAAGGCAAACCAAAACTACATTTAATATTACCTGATGGTGGTAAAACTCCTTGACCAATACTCCCCCCTCCCTCCCACTCTTTGGTCCATTGGAGGTATTAGCATGTTGTGAGAATAATAGCATTATTGTAGATCTAATCTACATTTTACATGGTTTGTGAATTATCTACGGAGATAAGAATCTGGTGATTGTTGCTCGGTGATCATCATCAAGTGCATGGATGATGAGACTTGGATCAAAAATGGTTAATATATGAACTTTATGGTAATATGTTCTTCATATCTATTCATTTTTTTAAATCTCTTTCATTTTGTCTTACTAGAAGTTCCCAAAACCTTTCACAAGCATAAAATGTACATTATATAAAGACTGAGAAATATTTAAAATTGTGATCTTTGATAAGAAATAAAAACATCCACACAAAACAAATCATCACATAAACAACCTCCTGTTGAAATAAGACCATTAGCCTTACAGATCGAGATCAACACCCCCAGTTAGAAACCAGCAAATTTTGTTATATAGGTTTTTTTAATAAAATGGGTTTAGGGTATATTTAATCAGGGAAATGGGTCAAAGCGCCACTTGAATTGGCACTTGACCCATTTCAGGAGCATAGTGCCACTTGAAGTGGCGCTATGCATCAGCGCCACTTCAAGTGGCATTGATTGCATACAAGTGGAATTGATCCCTTTGGGGTTAGCCTCCTGGCGCCACTTCAAGTGGCGCTGAGGCTTAGGGAGGCCTATAAAATCCCCCCCCCCCACTTCCCCACTTCCCATTACTTCCTCACACTCTCTCTCTACTTCGGCTCTCTCTCTATCTCTCTCTACATCGGTTGCTCTGCCCGCATAGCCACCTCTCCGCAAATTTGAGGAAATCCTTATTTTAAATTTATTTAATGTTTTGATTTATTTAAATATTTGTTTAATTCATAGAATTAGTTTTTAATTATTGTTTTATATTTAGAAATAGTAATTGTTTTTTTAAAATGTAGTAAAATAAGTAATTAATTATTAGTAGGTAATTAATTAATTATAAAAAGGTAATTAATTAATTATAAGTAGGTAATTAATTATTTATAAGTAGGTAATTAATTAATTATAAGAAATTAATTATTTATGTTTAAGCAATTAATTATTTATGGTTAAGCAATTAATTAATTATCGTTAGGCAGTTAATTAATAATCGGTAGACACTTAATTAATTATCGTTAGACACTTAATTAATTATCCTTAGGCAACTAATTAAATGTAATTAGGCAACTAATTAAATGTGATTAGGCAACTAATTAATTGTGATTATGCACTTAATTAATTGTGATTAGGCACTTAATTAATTGTGATTAGGCACTTAATTAAATGTGATTAGGCACCTAATTAAATGTGATTAGGCACTTAATTAAATGTGATTAGGCACTTAATTAAATGTGATTAGGCACTTAATTAAATGTGATTAGTCGCTTAATTAAATGTGATTAGTCGCTTAATTAACTGTGATTAGACACTTAATTTACTGTGATTAGACACTTAATTAACTGTGATTAGGCACTTAACTAAATGTGATTAGGAACTTAATTAAATGTGATTAGGCACTTAATTAACTGTGATTAGGCACTTAATTAAATGTGATTATGAACTTAATTAACTGTGATTAGTCACTTAATTAAATGTGATTAAGTAATTAATTAAATGTGATTAGGAAATTAATTAAATGTTATTAGGCAATTAGTTAACTCTGATTAGGGGATTAATTAATTCTAATTAGGAAATTAATTAACTTTAATTAGGCACTTAATTAATTCTAATTAGGCACTTAACTAATTATCATTAGGAAACTAATTAAATGTGATTAGGAACTTAATTAGATGTGATTAGGCACTTAATTAATTTTTATTAGGCACTTAATTAAATGTGATTGGAAATTACATAAATTTAACTAGGCAATTACTTAAATCTAACTAGGCAATTACTTAAATCTAACTAGGAAATTAATTAAATATAACTAGGTAATTAATTAAATCTAACTAGGTAATTAATTAGTGAAGTAGTTATATTAATTAGCTAAGTAATTATATTAATTAGAGATGTAGTTATATTAATTAGAGAAGTAGTTATATTAATTAGTGAAGTACTTATATTAAATAGCGAAGTAGTTATAGATTTCTTCTAGAATATACCCTTGAATTACATTCTAGGTATGATAATGAATTTAGTTTTTCATCTACCTTGACCTCAGTTTGTAATTGAAGTTATGAACTTGAATTTAGTAGTTGAATATATTTTTTTTCATATTAAGTGTTAGAGTTGTCATGAAATGAATGCTCTCTTGAGAAAATTATCCCCGGGTAGAGGGGATTTGGGTCGGACCACCTACTTTACTAGAGGCTTACCTTGTCTAGGAAAGTGAATGGGGTTGGCTATCTATCGCTCTGGTCTTACTCATGTGGAGTTTTTCAATTTCATATAACTCTATGCTTTTACATGACATGTTCGTGTACCTCATGAATATAATGCATGTGGATATGTATGAATATGTTTGACTTCTATTTTTGGGTAAGTAACAAAAACTTGTGGGTTGTGTAAAGAGTTACACATCAATATGGTTTGAACATATTGATTTGGTGGAGGGATTAAGATTCAAACCTGAATTACTAGAAGCATACATACATAATTTGATTCTCTAATCATATTTAATTTATAACGATGGTTTATTTTAGATAAAAAATATGACTGCCTATATTTATTGCAATGGTCAAATAGTGGAGACAGAACAAGGATGTAGTTATAGTATACATCCACAAGCTATTGTGATTCTTAGAGGATGTACTACTTTGGAAGTTGTGCGCAGAAAAATTCATCAAAAGTTAAAACTGGCAAGGAATCAAGTGATAGAGTCCATCACATTAAAACATCTTCAATATATAGATAGGTTTTGGAATGTGACCTATCTGGTAAATGATGATGAATATTGGGAGTGTGTACTTTCATTGGTTAAGTATCTACCTCAGAATCAAATGATGGAGTTGTATGTCTCTATAGCTACAATGGAGGTTCCATCAACATTGGAAGTTGGACAGTCTCAATGTCATGAGACTGTGTCATATGCTCCTACACATCAAGAAGTTCCATCAGCTTCAGTAGTTTTTCAATCATTTCCCTCGGCCACAGTTTCAATGGATAGTACTCCACATACTTTAGATGCATTGATCGATGATTTTGAGGATGATGACAATTTCGAAGAAGAAGATGAAGAGGAAGTTAAAGAAGAAGATGAGCATGTAGAAGAAGAGTCTGTCCCCACTCATGTGAGGTTCAACCGACTATTGAACCATCATTCACTATTGGCTTCATGGTCAACTGAAGGCATGAATCACTTTCTAGAATTTGATTGGTCAGTTATTAATCCCAGTTCAGAATTTCCAGGAATCATTGGAGGCAAAAATCGACTGTCAAATGATAGTGTTTTTTATATTGGCAGGGAGTTTGATAGCAAAGAAGTAATGAAAAATGTGATAAAACAATATCACATCGAAATACATTACTCTTATGTTGTAGAAGATTCAAAGAGGTCTTACTATTTGATTCATTGTGACAAATATGAATTGAACTGTCAAATACATCTGCAAGCTAGAATTGATAACACTTTTCACAGCCGGCACATCACTAGATTTACTCCACACACCTGTGTGAACCCAATCTTTTCATAGGAACACTCTTCATTAGATATTGAGTTTGTTTCAACTATTATTGTTGAAATTATTAGAGCATGTCAAGATGTTCCTGTGGTTTTAGTGATGGAGCGAATCAAACAACTTTTTGGGTATCAAATCTCTTACTGGAAGGAATGGGTAGCCCGACAAAAGGCTATTGTGAAAGTGTATAGTGATTGGGACGACTCTTATCGAGTTTTACCACAACTTTTGGAGCTTTTACGCCACAATAATCAAGTGGTCTATCAGTTACATATTACTAAATATGTTAACCAACACAACCAATTTGATCGTTCAATGGTTGTGTTTGATAGATTATTTTGGACATTTTTACCATGTGTGACGTCTTTTAGACATTGCAAGCAGTTTATACAGATTGATGACACATTTTTTTATGGAAAGTATATAGGAAATTTATTGATTGTCATCACACAAGATGAAAATTGAGCCCCTCTACCTTTGGAATTTTAAATTGTGGAGAAAGAGAACTTCTCATTATAGAGATGGTTTTTAGTATGTCTCTGAGAGTTTGTTACAGATGCGAAAGGGATTTGTCTTATTTCAGATCGACACCGTGCAATCAAGGAGGCGGTACAGTCTGAGGGTATTATGTGGAGAACACCCTATGCCCATCATCGATATTTTATTCGACACATTGCTAGTAATTTGTGAAAGAAGTTCAAAAATGAGTCAATGAAGAAGGCAATATTAAAAATTGGTATGAACATCCTTTTGTGTTTTAAATTTTTTTTTCATAGTAATTTTTATATCTGTTCAAATGAGTTCTTGTTTGATAGCATATTAGCCTCAACAAAAAAGGATGGAAGAGCGTCTTTAAGATATTCACAGAGTGAATCCGAAAGTGTATGATTACATGATGTTAATTCCAAAGAATAAATGGTCATTGGCATATGATGATGGGAGGAGATATGGTCATATGACGACCAACATTGTAGAATGTATAAATGGATTTTTCAAGGGAGTTCAAAAATTACCTATCATAGGTAAATATGAATATTTGATTATATTTTACTTAGACGAGCTACAATTATAATATAATATTAGTCTAATGTCGTAAATCTAAATTACAGGTTTGGTACAAGAGACCTTCTATCATAGTGTAAAGTACTTTATGGAATGAGGAAAGTAGGCTGAAGAGGGCTTGAACAGAGGGATGTGCTATAGACACCATTTCCAGCATGAGCTAGATATGGTTCTTCAGGAGGCTGCAACTTACCGTGTAACTTTATTTAATCGTCCAGAGCAACGATTTGAGGTCGTTGAGCCCGGTGATGTTGTGGCTTGTAGCAATGGTCGTGTGCGAGTTGTTTTACTGGAGAAGCGTTACTGTGAATGTGGTAACTTTCAGGCACTGAGATATCCTTGTGGCCATGTGATTTTAGCATGTGCTTCCATACATGTATCTTGGGAGCAGTTCGTTGATCCGGCTTATCAGCTCGAGAGCATCAACTCTTGCTACAGTACTTTGTGGATGTCAATCAGGGAATATCAGAATTTTTCAGCTGTCTGATGGCGCACACACGCTTCTACCGAACAACACTAGACTTCGACCTAAAGGGAGACCAAAGTCTACTCATATTCGAAATGAGATGGATTGGCCTAGAGAACAACCAGTTGGACGAAGATGCAGCATATGCTACTAGGAAGGTCATACGAAGGCATGTTTCCCTAAACTCATAGGGAAATCATCTAATGGTTGAAATGAATCATGTACTCTATCAGTTGTTGTAAAAGTTTGTACATGTAATCATTTTGATCATTATGACCATTTATAATCATATTTTTCTTATTTCTACATAGGGTAACTTTTAGAAAATGTACTTATATATTATAAACATTTCAAACATTGTTTAATAGAATTACATAAATACAAATTATTATATACATTCAAAAACAATCCAAACTGTCAATGTTACCATGATTTAAATGAACCCGCACACCACGCCGAAATGTTTTCTTATACAGGTGGATTTCTTTTTTTTGAGTTGGTGTTATTTTTTTAAAGTTATTCATGCAGTGCTAACCATTTAAAGGTTCACATTCAAAAAAACAAAATCATTTGAACTATGAAATGAAATTGTTATTAGACTTTTATAATGAAATATGAACTTACAATGGACACAAAACAAAAGCAAGGAAACTCCGAACATCTTCACCCCAATATGAGAGACAACATAAGTTACACAATGTGTTTCTGCTTCTTTCAATCATTATATGATAAATTTCATACCTTACATGATAAATGTCATATCTTACATGAAATTAATGTTTTACTATTTGTAAATTCAGATGGAGCAGCCACTATTATCTGCCCAGGAGACACACATGTCACGCGATGTGTTGGTGCGATGACCTGTCAGACATCTTGCTATTCAGAGAGCACATCATTTCCATCACGAGGCACCCCTGGAAGTTATTTTTCCATACCTTAGACGTGCGGGATTTTATGGAGTCTCTATGTGCGACTTTAAGACCATTGATCACCATTTTATTGTTGCATTAGTTGAGAGATGGCGGCCAGAGACACACACATTTCATCTTCCAGGGGGAGATTGCCATCACTTTAGAGGATGTTGCCTACATGCTGGGGTTACCCATCCATAGACATGCAGTTACGGGCACCAGTAGTGGCGATTGGGCTACAGTCATACAGAGGCTACTAGGAATTGACGTCGGCGGCGCACGAGGTGTTCTCCAGGGTTCGCGCTTGCACATGAGGTGGATTGATCAGCATTTCAACGTCATTCCTGATGATGAAGACGAGGAGATGCTTATTCAGCACACACGTGCATACATTTTGTGGCTTCTCAGAGGAATCTTGTTCGTCGACTACTCTACCGCTTTGGTACACATGATATACCTCCCATTACTTGAGGATCTGGATGAGACGGCTACATACAGTTGGGGGTCCGCTGTATTAGCACATCTGTACAAATCACTTTGTACCAGTTGTCAGGAAGATTCACATAATATTACAGTTTACATGTTGTTAGTACGAATGTGGGCCTGGGAGCGTTTTCCACGCATCACTCCTCGAGTCACCGCACCACTTGCAGAAGAGCTATTTCAGGATTGTCCTTGGGGATGATGGTATGTCTACATCATTACTTTCAGTTATTTAGTACTTTTTATTGTTATTTTATAAATTTACCGTATATTAATCTTTTTTAACCTAGTGGAGTCAATCTCAGAAGTATGCACATACTCCGAGACATAGTGTGCACAGCTTCCGATAGATATTTGACGCCATGGTGCCAGCTGATGTAAGTTAAACAGTACTTTCTTATAGTCAAATTTGTTTTGTTATCACTATTTTAAGTTATTTCAATATAATCTCAGTAACATTTTCATGTTAATATATGACTTATTTTTTGAGTTTACATTTCAGATTTCATGGACTCCGTATACCGGTCATGTCTACGCATCACTTCCACCTTACTGCACAGCTAGGGTTGGAGATCGTGCTGCAGTGGTGTCACTCATCCACTTCCACATCATTTAGTGGCACTAGCCAGACCGGGTTATGCACCAGTTCAGTTTCATACAGCATATCCTCATGCCACCAGGACAGCCTGCCAATTTACATATGATTGTGTTTACAGGAAGACAAACGACAAACTGGCGGCAATTTCATGCATCTTATATCGAGATGTGGGACACGCATGTCATATTTAGTATCATTCCATTTGGATATACCACAGCACATAGTCAGTTATCTGCTCATGGGGATTATACAGATTGGTATCGACGTCACACCATCATGCACCTTACACGTCAGGGGATTGGCATTCAGCAGTTAGTATGTTTACTAAGAGTTATTATTTTTGTTTAACTCATTTTTTGTATTAATTTGAATGTTATTTCATTTGCAGGCAGACGTCATTGGTCATATTGCACATACCACACAACCTCAATAGGATGCATATATTAGGCGGGATGTAGTTCATCGGGATGTGTTGGCTCTCATCGATCATCTTCGGTTGATATGTGACAGTATTTTTGATGAGGAGTCACAGGAATATCCCGATCCATATCCTCCAGCTGAAGCTCCTGAGGATGACGATGTCCCTACTATTCCTGCTGAGGAGGATGCACCGCCACCACCGCCACCACCGCCGCTAGCTGGACGATAGAGACGAGCACATCAGGAGGGGCAGAGGCGATGACATCGACATCCGAGAGCGGCTTCGGCAGATGTCGTCGCACCATAGAGAGAGGATCCGGCCCAACCGACTGATGATATTGCATAGTAGGGAGATGTTTATATACCACAGATGTCATCTCCGCAGATTACTATGGACGTCGATCTGGGTGTGGTCACACAGCTTATAGCGGCCCCCTCTTTCGACGAGGCCTTCTTCAATGCCCCATTTCTACCATTTATAGGAGCTTCAGAGCCATATGGCGCCCCATATGATTTTGGGTCGTCCTTCTCACATGGTTTTGGTCAATCCTCTACACAGCACCATGTGGAGGCACCAGAAGCACCGGAAGAGGAGGAACCCGCAGCTAAGACACCGGAGCGACACGGACGTTGGATGCGGAGAGGACATGAGATTCAGACGCCGTGTTGTAGTATCGGGGGGCATCGTCGTTGATGTTTCGGATATCATTTTGTATATAATAAAAAACGTCTTTACTATGATAAGTAATTATTGTTTAAGACAAATCACAAGAAAATCAAAAATATAGTACATACAAACTAATTTAAATTAACTATTAATAATTTATATATTTTCAAACTCTCATAATTGTAACATTATTATGCTTCATGTATGTGAATTTAGAAGCGTATAAATTATACAGAACAAGTACAATCTAAATAAAATTTGTCACACAAACTAAACATATTGTCACGACCCGTCCTCGGGGCCCGTGCTGTGACTACCCCAAGCCCGCCTTCCATAGGCCAGGGGCTGGCGACTAGCACCAAAGTTGTAAATCCCGATAACTGGGAAGGCATTGCCTTTATAAAAGTAAACAAAACACCAGAGAGTACAAGTAGAAGTAATACACTAAGTACAAAAGAAAGTGCTGAAAAGTAAGTGGGCCAGAATACAAACCCAACTGAAAGTACAGCTACAACTGAACCAAAGTACAACAGAAAAGACAAACAGCTGGAAGAATAGAAGCATCTCTTGGGTCGTCCACCTCGGATCCTACCTGAAGGGTAGGTACAGATAGCGCAGCTCCTGGATCGTCCACCACGGATCCTACCTGAAGGGTAGGTACAGATAGCCTCCACAACACTCTCGCCTGTCTACCTTCTCCGAGTATCGTCTCATCGTGAAGTCCACCTCCAGATACTGACTCATCGTGAGGTTCACCTCTGGGTACCGTCCAGTCCTCGAACACTCGGCCTCTATCAGCGCTGCCCGTCGTCTGCAACCAACACAACGAGGTGCGGGCATAGCCCATGCAGGGGTGAGTATACGATACTCATTAGGGACCCTGAGACCCTCAAGGTCTCACTAAATCCAACAAGGATAACCACAAAGAAGGATCTCAACAGATAACCCTTACTTAGGTATAAGCCCATACTTATACCTAAGTTATCAAGTAACTCATCTCAATCATGAGGAAACACAAAGGTTATGAAATCAACGGATAACCACTACCTAGGTATATGACCATACATATACCTAAGTTATCAAGTGACCCATCTCAATCATGAGGTAAACACAAAGGTCATAGACTCAGCTCAAACCAGGATTTTCATTATCGAAACCGTAACTGCTGAAGAGCTCTGTCTCTGACGAGTACAGTGATCATGTCACGACTCTGAGGTACTGCTCACTAACCTAAGACTGTTGAGGTACTTTTCCTGTCGAGTACCGCGGGTCAGCCACCCAAACACAGTAGTGCTTCCCGCTGGGGTCTGCCACCCAAACACAGTAGTGCACCCCCCCTAATAGCCTGTAGAGGTACTCCTTCTGTTGAGTACCGCGGGTCTGCACCCAAACACAGTAGTGCTCCATCCGCCATGGGTCTGCACTCAAACATATTAGTGCTCTGTCCACTGGGCTAGTCGACTCACTCCAAGTCGAGTCGGTCAAGCAGTCGTCAGGTCTCAACCGGCTACACGGTCTCCGTACTCCGTACACTCGTCTCCGGGAGGGTCCGCTCCACGAGCTACGGGCCGATACTACAAGTATCACAAGGTCCCACAAAGAAGTATCTCAAAGGACCGCCTCTCTATAGGGGTCTCAACGCAACAGACGGCACGTCAATCGGACGTCCGGTCTGTGAGTTATTAGTCTTTTCGTCCTAGGGGCCCGGTTGGTTTCGTGTACGAACCAACCCGACCGTATCTCAACTGTACCCCGAAATCTCATAATGTATACTCATAGGGACCGTTTCTCAACGTGATCACCAACGTCGCATATGGTTCGTCAAACGGACGTCCGGTCTGAAAATTATCAGCTTTTCCGTTCCAGGGGCCCGGTTGGATTTCGGGTTCAATCCAACCCAGACACTATCCAACTGCGTCCAAACCTCAGGAAATTTATGCCAAAATTTCTTTCTCATCAAGAGGAATCCAACAAAGTTGACGGCACGTCAATTGGACATCCGAAGCTCAAGTTATAAGCGTTTCTGCTTCGAGGGCCCGGTTGGTTTCGTGTTCGAACCAACCCAGTCGTACTCCAAGTTCTCCGAAACCTTGAGTGTAATATACCGAAACGACCGTCTCGATCCAAGGATCTCTACGCAACTAACAGTGCGTCAATCTGAGGTCTGTATCCCAAAATATGGTCAAAAGAACGGAAGGATCCGAAAATGGGGGGTCTAGGCCCGGTCCGACCCCCCCCCCCCCCCGGGTCGGCCCGAACCGGGGGGTCCGGGTCCGACCCGGCTGGGCGCGGCCCAACCCGGTCCGCGCGACCCGCCCCGGCCCAGCCGGGGGGGGGTGGGCTGGCTCGGCCCGCGGCCGAGCAGGGGGGAACCGTTCCCCCCTTTCTCGCCCCACGGACGCGGCGCGCCTGCCGCGTCCTCCTCCTCCGGATCCCGCGCGGCCGCAGGATCCGGCCGCCTGCCGCCGCGGCTGAAGCCACGGCGGTTCCTCCTGGCGGCGCGTCGGGCGCCGCCGCATCCTGGCGGCCGGCCGGTGCCGGCTGCCGCCTCCGGCCGCCGTGCCGGCGTGGCACGCCGGCAGGGTCTTCCGCGGACCACTGGACGCGCTCCGGTGGTCCGTTTTGCCTGCCGTCTTCGCCAACGGTCCTCCCAGGACCTACTCTTCACTGCGAAGTCTTCAAAATGTCTCTGCGTCCCGTTCAATCATCACCCGTCGATCTGCACATCAAATAAACAAACTGTGGAGTCTTCGATTCGCCTTTGCAGCCCCGACTCCGACCACGGTTTCGTTCGGCCTCAACGGCGCGGCGCGACGGCGCCGCGCTTCTTCGTCGCGTTCTTTCTTGTTTTCGCGTGGTGCCATTGCACCGCGCCGCCTTTGTTCGAGCCGCAATGAACACAACATCAAAGGGGGAGGAGGATCGGCCGTGTTCGGGCGGTCCGACCTCCTCCCGTTAAATTGATAACAGGCGGCCCGAATATTAAACGAAGAACGCAAAGAATTATTCACGAACAAAACCAAACCCATACTTCGATGTTGACGTCGCACGTCGTCGAGTCGCGGAAGTCGAACGTCGCGGTAGAACGGTATCGATTCCGTCGACGTCGGAAGAAGAAGAAGAACGTTGTTGTTGGCGTCGGTCTCCACGGTCGACGACTTCTCCCTTGACGCGGAGGAAGAGAAGAGTTGATGGTTGTTTTTCGTCGAGAACATTTTTCGTCGTTGGAGGAAAGCTCTCCCTCCTCTCCTTCTCCTCCTTAGCTCTCCACCAAGAAATTAAGCCCCCCAAAATAATAGAGTTTTCTCTATTATTTCTATGGCACTAAACCCAAGGGTTATCACTCATAAAGTGACAACACATAGATGAAATGTGGAAAGATGAATTCAAAAAGATTTGAATTAAAAGAATCAATTAATTCACTTCATTAATGAGGGAGAGTGGGTGAGTTACAAATTAATGGGAATTAAGGGGAGTTGGCACATTAAGTGCAAGAGAGTTTAAGGGGGGTTATAAGAAGTTCAAGGGGTTATGGTCTCGTGTGGGCCCCACCACACTAAACTCTCCCATGGGAGGTTAGGTGGGTGTGGCCCCCACCTCCCACATATTCACACATGAGAAGTTGGGTGGTTGTGGACCCCACCAACAACTTCCCATGGTAGATTTAAACTTACTTGAATAGCAGAAATAAATTTGTTCACAGTTTTATTTATTTCTTCCTTGAACCCCAAAATTTAACTTCTTTCCCCGAACAAACGCACCTACGTTAAAAGTCCACGTAAGCAAATACCGGCGCTGCGGTTTCATCAGTGCCCTCGGATTTCGATTCCGAGCACCGGTTCAAAAGTTAGAAAAACTCATTCGTTCGTTCACTGAACGTATCCGAGCTAAACTTCGGGAATTGATTCCGGGCACACTGGGTCTCGGAATCAGGTGTCGTCAGAAGCCACAGACTCGTAAAATTCCAAAGAAATTAAGAAAAAAAATTCTTTGAAATTTCCGAGTCTTTTCACATATAATAATTTAATGAAAAATGAAAAGAAAAATAAACATATAGTAAACACAAAATATTTTACATGACAACTTAAATATTTAAAAATATTATATTTATAATTATATATTTGTCAAAATATTTATAAATGTAAATTACTAATTACTAATTAAATAATTAATAATTAACCATAAATAATTAATAATTATAATGACGAATAATAATTAATAATTATATTACTAATTAACTAATTAAATATTGTATAATTAATAATTATATTAATAATTAACATATTAATTATTAGAAAATTAAAAATTATATAATTAATAAATATATTACTAATTAAATAATTATTTATTAAATATTTCGTATATGTTTAATCCATATTTTAAGTTTCATTTATATTTAGTTAATATTTTATAGTCTTTCAAAGCCACGTTCTTGAAACATTTTTATCTTTCAAGTAGGTGGATTTGAAATCTTATAAATTGTTTTTGAGCAACATTGTTTACGAATTTCTTTTTATTTTCAACTATTTATTATATGTTTAATCCATATTTTAAGTTTCATTTATATTCGTCTTATAGTTTATATTTTATATTTTTTCAAAGTCACGTACTTGAAACATTTTTAAGTTTCAAATAGGTGGATTTGAAAGCTTATAAAATATTTTTGATGAACATTATTTACGAAATTCTTTTTATTTTCAACTATTTATTGTATGTTTAATCCATGCTTTAAGTTTCATTTATATTGGTCATATAGTTTATATTTTATATGTTTTCAAAGTCACATACTTGAAACATTTTTAAGTTACAAGTAGGTGACTTTGAAAAATTATAATTTTTTTTATCAACATTGTTTACGAAATTCTTTTTATTTTCAACTATTTCTTATATGTTTAATCCATATTTTAAGTTTCATTTATATTGTTATTATAGTTTATATTTTATAATCTTTCAAAAACACTTACTTGAAGCATTTTTAAGTTTCAAGTAGGTGGATTTGAAAGCTTATAAATTATTTTTAGTCAATATTGTTTTCGAAATTCTTTTTATTTTCAACTATTTATTATATGTTTAACAATATTTCAAATTTATAAGCTTTCAAATAATACTGTTGTTATTAACAATTTATTATACATTTAACAATATTTCAAATTTATTTATAAATAAATACTTATAACTATATAAATATAGATTAGTAATTATAGATTTAAAATTATATATATATGTAAAAATATATAATTATAAATATATAAGTATAAATATAATTACAATATAATTATACACACACACACACACACACACACACACACACACACACACATATTTACATATGAATATTAAATAAATTTATAAATAAATTTTAAATATATATGTAACAATATTTTCAAAATTATATATTTATAAATATATTTATATTTATATAATTATAAATATTTATCTATAAAGATAGGTTTATAATTATATAATTACAAATATATTTTTTATTTAAATATATAAATAAAACATACACAAAATCGGCCAAAAAAAAGACAAACACAAAGCGCTACTTAAAGTGGCGCTTTGTTATTTTATACTTATTAATTATTTATACTTATTAATAAATATAATTAATAAGTATAACTAATAAGTATTTATGCTTAATAAGTATAATTAATAAGTATAAATAATTAATAAGTGTTAATTATAAATATATAAGTATTTATTTATTAATAATTTATAAATAAATATATAATTATAATTATTTATTTATTAATAATTTATAAATATATATATAATTATAAGTATTTATTTATTAATAAATATATAAGTACTTATAATTATTTATAATTATAAATATATTTTTTATTTAAATATATTTATATAAATATGTATTTGTAATTATATATATACCTAATTATATTTATTAATTATAACTGTTTATACTATTATATTTATTAATTATAAATGTCTATACTATTATATTTATAATTGTAAATATATATTTATATAAATAGATCCTTATTTATAATTATATATTTAAAATTATATTTATAAATACATAATCACAATTCCTTAGATTTATTTATATTTAAATATATTTATATTATATATAGTTATTTATTATTGTAAATATATATTTATGTATTTATAAATATAATTTTAAATAAATGTTTATAAATTAAAATATATTTATTATTTATATGGAAATATATTATAAATATAGATTTATTATAAATATATATAATAAGTAATCGGATAGGAAAAAAAACCAAAGCGCCACTTCAAGTGGCGCTTTGGGTCTTTATATCAAAGCACCACTTGAAGTGGCCCTTTGGGTCTTTATATCAAAGCGTCACTTCAAGTGGTGCTTTATAGACTCATTTCTCTAAATAAAATCAACCTAAACTCATTAAAAAAAAACACTACCTCTAAATCGTCCGTTAGAAACCTCTTTAAAAATGTTTACTTAGACAACTAATAATCAATTTGAACCAACGAGCCATTTGAAAAGTTCTCCAACAAACCCCGCAAATTAAACCAAAGTCTGTCCCTTGACTTCACTAATAAGAATTCCCAAGTCAAAAAAAATATGTGCTTTTTAAAACCTTAACACCATAGTGCGTCAAATTCCTGAACCAACATTCATCCATGCTCGGCCAACCTTTCAGGATAAAGGACGTCAGTAATAAAAGAGTTGAAACAGGTTTTCCACTGTATGAAATCACGTACCCAGCATCTGCGAGGATCCTCGATTGCTCGCACAGGCAAATCCATGGCTGGTTCTCTCTCGTCCATTCCCCCCATTTTGAACCCGCCGCACCCTGCCCTTTGGACCAAATTCCAGCAACGGTGTTGCTTCAATTTCAAGTTCACCGCCGCTACCCATTTTTCTTCTTCTTCCCGCTGCACCCATCCTGCGCTGAGCTCAGATAAGAGGATTTCTGCTATCGATTTTTCCAGAAATTTTTGCGTGTCTATTTTTTCTCCACACCCCGTGGGTCCGGGACTCCGCCGTTTTGTGTCTCGTGCTTCTCTCACTTCTTCCCAGATTCACCCCGAGTAAGTTTTTTTCTGGATTTATAAATATCACCATTTATGTCCTTGGTGATTGTTTTACTGCTGATCTTGGAAAATAGCCCTCTCGTTGCTTTAGATAGTTTCTATCAATTCAAATGAATTTCATGCAAAAGTGTTATTATTATTATTATTATACATTTTTGGAGTCTGAAAAATGTACTAGTAGTGTAAGACCATTTTTAAACAGTTGGGTCAGCTTCATTTCTTCTCTTCTTCTCTTTGTACTTCTTTTCTGTTCATTTATCTGTTTATTAAGGTGTTCATTTTATTCCTATGTTCGAATTTACAGGTTTAAATACCGGGTTACTGTCTTCAAATGATTGGAAATCTTGAAAACTTAAAAATCTAGAAGCTTTGTCTCACATAAATATAATATAATAACGGATGGGATGCATAATTCTCATAATTCCAGTGATATATCCAAAGTTTTAAATTAAGATCACACATAGAAAAGGGAAGATATGTGGAATTTTGTGGCCCATTTGATTCATTCTCCAGCATTATCTTTAAACATCCTTTGCCCCAAATTCTCTATATGTTGTTGCTTCACACACAATTCTATATTGAGAACATGTTTCTTTATTATTTTAGATATGTCTTGGCAGCTAACGAAGCCAGTCCCAAGGGTCGTATTTATCATGAGACTTACGGTTGTCAAATGAATGTTAATGATATGGAGATTGTCCTATCAATCATGAAGAAAGCTGGTTACACCGAAATTGCAGAGGCTCCTGAGTGTGCAGAGATCATTTTAGTCAATACATGTGCTATCAGGGACAATGCTGAACAGAGGGTGTGGCAGAGGCTCAACTATTTTTGGTTTCTGAAAAGGGACTGGAAGATCAATGTCTCTATTGGAAGGTCACGGTCATGGCACCCGCCAAAAGTGGTCGTGCTGGGGTGCATGGCAGAGAGGCTGAAGGAAAAGATACTTGATGCTGATAAGATGGTTGATGTTGTCTGTGGCCCCGATGCTTACAGGGACCTGCCACGGCTATTGGAAGATGTAGAATATGGTCAAAAGGGGATCAACACCCTTCTTTCTCTTGAAGAGACTTATGCTGATATAAGTCCGGTCCGGATCTCTAAAAATTCTGTCACTGCATTTGTGTCCGTCATGAGGGGTTGCAATAATATGTGCACGTTTTGTATCGTTCCTTTCACTAGAGGCAGGGAACGGTCACGGGCTGTGGAATCAGTAGCGAGGGAGGTTGGTGAGCTCTGGGAAGCAGGTGTTAAAGAGGTTACACTTCTTGGTCAGAATGTGAACAGTTACAATGATATATCTGCGGCTGACAAGGAAGTTAAATTGGGAGACAACTGGAAGCACAGTGAAGGCTTTTCGAGCATGTGTAAAGTAAAGAAAACGGGCTTACGTTTTTCTGACCTCTTGGACCGATTGTCAATGGAATTTCCGGAGATGCGGTTCAGATTTACATCGCCTCATCCCAAAGATTATCCGGATGAATTACTGTCTGTGATGCGTGATAGATATAACATTTGCAAAAGCATCCATTTGCCTGCACAAAGTGGAAGCACAACGGTGCTTGAAAGAATGCGGCGAGGATATACAAGAGAAGCATACCTGGATCTTGTGCAAAAGATTAGGGAAATCATTCCAGATGTCAGTATAACCACCGATTTAATATGTGGTATGATTTCAGCTCGTTCTCTTCTTCCTTAGACGCATTTGTGGTTGAGTATATGATTAATCCTTCACTATGCCATCATCATGGGAAATTATGGGTTAAAATTAAATAGAATCAAATTGATTATAGGGTATATTCGGCAGGAGGTATCCTTGGTGAGGGAAAAAGAATTGAAAGAAGAAAATGTATTTTTTATGTTTTGTAGGCGGCACTAATGTTGAAATTACTGTCATATCATTACCTTTCCCTTCCTCTTTCCCTTTTCATTTCCCTTTCCTTTTACCATTCCATACCAAACGGGGTCTTAAAGTTTAAGAGTCCATTTGACAGAACTTAATGATAAATGTTGACAACGCTTACCACTCATGATAAGTACTTCTGCATAAGTGTTTCCATATTGCTTGTTGAAAAAGTTTTTTCCTGTCACTTATTTAAGTGGTTTTCTTCTGAAATTTATTGATCTGTTGGACAACACATATTGAAAACTGTTTTTAGCACTTATCGCTTATGATAAGCAGCGGCAACAACAAGCAAGCCTTAGAACCATTTAAACGGGGTCGGTTATGCGGATCAAACATCACCAATTAGCTCTATCAAAGATCATATTTTTATCGAGGCCATTAATAACAAGATCATTTTGGATGACCTGCTTTAGTGTCCTTTTTGTCTTCCTCTACTTGCCTAGTTTGTGTATTCGTCACCATGTCTACTATATTAATTGTCTACTGTATTAATCGGTGCATCCATTGACCTTTTTACAAGTCCAAACCATCTTAGTCTTGTTCTATTTCTGCAGCAACACTCAACTTAAATGTTAGAAGAAAGCCTCTGGAAAAACACTTCTTCAGTAAGCAATCATTAATCACTCATACAGAAACAGTTAAATAAGTGCTATAATCAATTTTGAAGAAGTGTTTTTTCTTTATAGGCGATCTGAATGCATGCCAAAATCCCCACTGTAGTGCTTCTAAGATTTCTATTTTGTTTTTCAGGCTTCTGTGGAGAAACCGAGGAAGAATTTCTTGACACGATTAGCCTGATAAGGGCTGTTGGATATGACATGGCATACACCTTTGCTTACAGCATGAGGGAGAAAACCCATGCCCACAGAAACCATGTTGATGATGTTCCGGATGACATTAAGCATAGGAGGCTGAGACAAATGATTGAAGCTTTCCGCGAGGGCACGGGTCAACGTTTTGACTCCCAAATAGGCAGTGTCCAGCTTGTATTAGTGGAAGGACCCAGTAAAAAAGCACCTGAAACAGAGCTTACAGGCAAGAGTGACAAGGGGCACCGGGTTTTGTTTACTGTAAAGCCAATCCCACAGATAGATGGTGCGTTTGCCGGGTACCGAAATCCCAAAGTTGGAGACTTTGTAGAGGTTCTTATATTGAAATCTACCGGGGCATCCCTTCTCGGAGAGGCGCGAGCTATAACTCATCTGAGCTCCTTTTACAACAATGCGGATAAAGCGACCGTTGCCTGTGCAATTATGGCCTGAGAGTAAGCTTTTCACCTCCTGTATTTGGCAAAGCAGGGAGGGCATTGGCCAGGTCTTGTTATATTTTTTATTCAAAATATTTATTAAAATAAATAGTCTGTTTTTCAAATTCGAATCGGTGTGTTCCTCACCAAAAGTTATATCATTTCGGTCGAACCAATGTGTTCTTTGACCGAAACGGTGAGATCGAACCAGTGTGTCCCTCACCAAGAGTTGTCTCGTTTCGGTTGAATCAAGGTGTTTTTGATCGAAATAACAATTTATAAATAAGCGATGATGAGATTGCTTATGAGTTAATTCTTATTCAGTTCAAAGAAATACTCTAGATATTTTTCCAGCATCTGCGTGGCAGGACAATCGAAAATTGGTGTTCGTTTTTCCCCAAATCTTGATGAAATCCTCGAGGGAAACTTCTACCGAGAACCCTACACCATTTTTGTGGGGTGGATCAAATCCTTTTGAACAGTGAATTAAATTCACGCATCACGGTTCATTTCGTCTCCTCCTTCTGCTTGCCTATTTTCTAACAATCAAAAGGGTTTGAAATTCAAGGTAGAACCTAGAAGATGGATTCTGAATCCCTCAATGTGATAAATCAATACATGGTCAAACTTGACCGTTTTGATTAAAATTTCTACCGGTGACAAGACAAGATGAAGTTTCTTATTATGGTGTTAGAAGATTTCTTACATTCCGGAATCGAATCTTCCTCCCATTCTTGAGGAGCTCGCTTCAAATCCCAACGACACATCTGTTGACGCGACTCCAGTTGAGCACATCTAGGCAATGAAGAAAAAACGTGAAGACAGTCATGTTTTGTGTCGAGGACATATTCTCAACACATTATTACATCGTCTTTATGACTATTTCTGTCAAATGAAAACCGCTCGAGAGATATGAGATGCACTTGAGTTCAAGTACAAAGACGAGACAGAAAGTACCAATAAATTTCTTATTACAAAGTATCTAAACTACAAGATGGTTGATAACAAGTCGGTGTTAGAGCAAGTTCACGAGCTTCAAGTTATAGTAAATATACTTCTTTCCCTTAAAATTAATATACTAGAAATTTTTCAAGTTGGTGCAATTATTGCCAAATTGCCACCTATGTGGAAAGAATTTGGTAAATCACTTGTTAAAAAGTGATGACATTTCCTTGAAACAATTGCAAAAGCTTCTTATTGAAAAAGAATTCATGTTGAGAGAAGTGGGTATGACTGTACCAAGGTTAATATTGTCGAGGGAAAGACACAACCAAACTGCACATGAGGCTCAGCCCAATTGGTGATGACTCCTTAAGTGCATCCATGAGACCCATGTTCGAAATCAGGTGGAGGCATATTTCCGAGTTACTGCAACAGTATTTGTAGCAGACACTGTAGCAGGTACTGTGTGGGTACTGTAGCAGGTACTGTATCAGTTTACTGTTCGGTACTGTAGTAGCCGAAACTATTCATCTTGTACCACTAGTTTGGGCTTGGAGTCCTTAAGGCCTTCGGGCCACTCAGGCCTCTGGGTTAGTAAGGCTTTCGGGCCACCTTTAAGGCATTTGGGTCACCTCAAGGCCTTTGGGCCACATGATTAGTGCAGTTACCCTAGACAGACTCTACAAAGATGGGTTATCAAAAAATCAATAAAAAATGAAGGTCTTCGGGCCATTTGAGGGGGGCACAACCAAACCTTTTCTTACATGTCAAAAAGAAAAGTCAACAATTCAAGACGGAAATCCTTCCAAGAAGAAAGAAGAATGCTTTGTTTGTGAAAAATCAGGGCATTTTGCAAGGGAATGTCGCTATCGAAAGGATGCTGACAAACCCGCTGCAAACATGCTGATTAAAGAGAATCTAGTCGCAATGATATCCAAAATTAATATGACTTCGATGAAGATGAGATGATGACTTGATTCTGGAGAAACGATGCATGTGTGCAAGGATCATTCGATGTTCTAAACATTTTAATGATTGTACTATCACAAAGGAAGTACACCTCGAAAATAATGCATGCATCAATGTCAGCAGACAAGTGAGCATGGAGATAGACTTTACTTCTGGGAAGAAATTGACTCTTATTAACGTGTTGTATGTTCCCGACTCTTCTTAACGTGCTGTATGTTCCCGAAATTCGGAAGAACTTAGTTTCTATCGATCTTCTACGTAAGAAGGAATTTCGGGTTTGATTCGAATCTGATAAGGTTATCTTGTTGAAGGGGGGCATGTTTGTGGGGAAAGAGTACTCAAATAATGGCATGCATCAACTATCCATTAATAATATGATTGAATCTTCTACTTACTTGACCGAGTCTTTGAATTTGTGGCATAATCGTTTAGCACATGTTAATTATAATTCATTAAAAGTAATGAAGAAGTTAAACTTGATTAGCTTTGCTAACGAATTTAATAAATGTGAAACATGTAGAATCTAAAATAATTAAGAAGCTTTTTCATAGTGTTGAAAGAAATTCTGATATATTAGAATTAATATATTTTGATATTTGTGAATTAAATGGCTTATCAACTCATGGAGGAAAAATATTTTTTATCACTTTTGTTGATGACTGTAGTAGATATTTACATATATATCTTCTCAGAATAAAGGATGAAGCCTTTAATATAATTAAGAAGTATAAAGCAAAAGTTGAAAACCAGTTAAACAGAAAGATTAAAGTATTACGCTCAGGACAGAGGTGGTGAATACTTTATGAACGAGTTTAATGAGTTTTGTGGAGAAAATGGTACAATTCATTAAAGTATTGCTCCTTACACACCTTAGCAAAATGTCTTAGCTGAAAGGAAAAACTTAATTTTGTAGAAATGGTGAATTACATGATTAATAAAACTAAGTTAACATTAAATTTATGGGGAGAAGCTTTATTGGCTGCATGTCATATTCATAATAAGATTGCCTCCAGGAAAACTAAGTTATCCCTTTATGAAATTTGGAGAGGTAGAAGACCTAATTTTTTTTATTTCAAAGTGTGGGTATAGTGTTCCTGATCCTAAAAGAACTAAAATTGGCCATAGATCAATTAAAGGTGTTTTTGTTAGATTTACAGAAAATAACAAAGCATATAGAATTATGGATCCAGGAGGTAATATAATTATTGAATCAAGGGATGTAGATTTTTTTTGAAAATAAGTTTTATAAAGATGATGTGGAAGAAGTTATTCCTCATGCCCCTATCTCATGCACTCAATCTAGTTCAAATGCAATTGTAGAGAATAATGATGATTTTCGAGTTGAACCTAAACAGAGTACAAGAGATAGGAAGGAGAAACATATACATCCAGATTTTATTTCTCTTGATTCCATAGTTTTTCTTGTTGAAGGAGATCAAAATAACCATCTTCTGAATATGTATTCTATGGTATTGATTATAAAAGATGACCCGAAGACTTATAAAGAGGCTATGAGTTTTCTAGAGACGTTGCTTTCTGGAAAGAAGCAATTAATGAGAAAATGGATCCCATTATGAGGAATAATGCTTCGGTCATTATGGATTTACCAAGACGTTCAAAACCTATTGGTTGTAAATGGGGTTTTAGAAAGAAATATGATTCCAATGGTAACATTCAAGCTTCTAAAGCTAGATTGGTTGCCAAAGGTTTCAAAAAAAAGGATCGATTATTTTGATACTTATGCTCTCGTAGCTCATATTACTTCAATAAGGATATTATTTGCTTTAGCTTCAACTAATCATTTGTATGTCCATCAAATGAATGTCAAACCATCTTTTTTAAAATGGAGTATTAAATGAAGAGATTTACATGGAACAATTAGAAGGGTTTATTTTACTGGGTAATGAAAACAAAGTATGTAAACTAGTTAAATCTCTTTATGGTCTTAAACAAGCTTCAAAACAATGACATGAGAAATTCGATTCTATTATTTTATCTAATGGTTTTACTCATAACAATGCAGATAAATGTGTTTATTCGAAGTTTACAAATGAATATGGAGTTATTGTGTGTCTATATCTGGATGATATGTTAATTTTTGGAACCAATATGATTACTGTAGTTGAGACAACGAATTATTTATCTTCTATGTTTAAAATAAAGGATCTTGGAATAGTTGATACTATTCTAGGTATTAAAGTTAGAAAACATAGTGGAAGTTATTCTTTAAGTTAGTCTCATTACATAGAAAAATGTTATTTAAATTTAATCATCTTGGCTTCAAGGATGCCGATACTCTATTTGATTTTAGTGTTAAACTTTTTATAAATACAAGTAGAGCTGTAACACAACTTGAGTATGCTAGTGTAATTGGTTCTTTAATGTATGCAATGCATTGCACTAGTGTAACGTCCCAGATCTGGGTGCCACACAACGGGTGCCCTGAACCCGGTTGGTCACATGACCTCAATCGCATTTCTCTAAACGCCAGAGGCTGCCGACTAGCAGCGAGGGCCAAAGACTGATAGTGGGGAAACTATGCTCTCATGTGTTGAAGTGTAGCACAGTGGAAATAAATAGAAACATACAACATCAAAAGTAGTAAACAATACCAATGCTGAAATGGACACAATATTGAAGTAAAGAAAAGACCAATAGTCATATATAATGATGCAATATGTCCTTAAGTCTAAGAAAGCATCCAAAACATAATACACTGTAATCTGAAACAATACAATACAAGGGACAAATACAGCAAAGCAGAATAAAATAGCGCAACATGAACTCAGCACCATCGCAAGCCTAGGCTTGGTCCCATGCTCTCCTACTCCTCTACAACAATCAAGTACCTGTATAGGGTCCCTTGCCCCTATCTACATCTGCAGTAATATAATCTGTTTGGGACCAAGACATGACCCAAACAGGGTGTGAGAAATAAATCCCACTAGGCAACCACCAAAGGCCCGTGCCCAACGGTCAGTGAAAATGTGCTACAACAGTGTGCAATAATAAAATGCGGTAATTAAGCAGTACTCAAAAGTAACTACCCCTACCAGTTACATTGCCATTTTATTAATCATTTATTAATTCCAAGCTTGTGCTTTAGCTTGACAGGTTCAACAGAATAAATCACCACATTGAATATACAAAGTAAACGCTGTCCGCAGACATGCAAATCCTTACCCTCAGGTAATCAGAATCGAAACCCGCAGGTGATTGCCCACAGACATAATGAATATTTCCATCAGGCACGAGGTATTGCCCTCAGGCACAGAAGTACTGTCCTTAAACATATGAAACGTTTCCCTCAGGATAAATAGAACAATGCCCTCCGGCTAAACAAACACTGCCCTCAGGCTAAACAAACACTTGCCCTTAGGCATGAGAAACACTACCCTCATGCTAAACAAGCAACCGGGCCGAGCCCAACACACAAGCAAACAATTATACACATTTTCTCTCAAGAAAACTCAAATCATGCTAAAATCATGGCATACCCTCAGTTATCCTGGCCAAACAGCTAAATAAGGGAATCGCACCCACGGGGTGGCCCTGGATCCAAGCAATGATCCCAAACAACAGTTTATAATTATCATTAGATTATCTATGCAATTCTAGATATCTTAATTAATCAAGGCCTCAACCATAAGACACCCCAAACATGGGCACGTATCACAACAGTACTCAAAAACCACACGACAGTTGGAATTAAACATCAGACCACCTACCTCGATCTCCACTGATCGATATATGTGAACGACGCCTCCCGAATCGTCCGTTAACAACGTAGATCTGGGATAAACGTTCACCCATTCAAACCCTAATAACTTCCCTTAGAGGAAGAAATGGCGGGAAATACTCACAGAGAGGGAAGAACTCACCCGCGCGGTTCCAACGTGATCGACGATGGAAGAATCTGATTCCCGGTGTGCGGTCGGGAGCTCCTCCAAGCTCCGGCCTTCTCTCCCGGTGCTCCAAACGCGTCCACTGCCTCCTCTGCCGAATAAGGAGGCTACTGCCCATTTTAAGCGAAAAAAACAAACTACACGGTGTGTACTTTCAAGTACACGACGTGTACTTTTCATTTTTTAACTATTCCTCTGGCGGCTACTTTTCATCGTCGGACTGTTCATCTGTCGACATGAGTAAACAACGTGTATTCCTGAGTACATGGTGTGTACACGACGTGTATTCATGAGTACACGGTGTGTACTGTCGCTCCGCCGGCGACTACTTCCACCGCCTTACTATTCACCTGCCGACTGATTACACGACGTGTAAATACTAAGTACACGGCGTGTTGTCTGTTTTTTACACCCTTCATCGCCGACAGGCCTACACGCCCTGTGTACCCATCCCACACGGCCAAAGTACATGGCGCGTGGAAAAGTACACGGCGTGTACCCACAAAATTTGGGATTTCCCCTATTTTCCTTATTTTCTCAAAAACACTTAAAGGAAAAGGAAAAGAAGAAACATGTACCTCAAGAATAAGAACCGAGTTCTTACAAACTTCCCCCCTTAAAGCAATTCGTCCCCGAATTTCCCCTTTCAAGGGTGGTGAAGATAAAGATCAGAACAACTTTGGCCACTGAGCACGTACGTCGGTCTCCCGCTCCTAGGTTTTGTCCTGCACTCGGCCATTCTGCCATAACACACGTACGAGAGGAACTGACCAGCCTCGAAGAACCTCCGTGCTCCTATCAACAATACGAATCGGATGCTCCTCAAAGGACGCATCGGCCTAAAGTTCAACCTCCTCGGGATGAAAGACGTGAGACGGGTCTGAGTGATAATGACGCAACTGAGATACATGGAAGACGTCGTGCATGACCCGATACCTCTGTGGTAACTGCAACCGATAGGCAACCGGCCCGACTCTCTCTAGAATCTCAAACGACCCCACATACCTCAGTGAAAGTTTACCCTGTCTCCTAATTCGCCTGTGTCCCAACCTCGGTGAAACACGTAAGAAAACCTGATCCCCGACCACGAACTCCAAGGGTCGTCTGCGGCGATCAGCATAAGATTTCTGACAAGACTGTGCGGTAGCCATCCACTTCTGTATCTACTGGACCTGCTCTGAAGTCTCCTGCACGTGACGTGGTCCCAGTAAAGTTGTCTCACCTGCCTCCAACCAGCACAAGGGTGATCGACATGACCTACCATATAAAGCCTCGTAAGGTGCCATCTCAATAGTTGCCTGAAAACTATTTTTATAGGAAAACTTGACCAGGGGTATGTGCTTCTCCCAAGAGCCCCCAAAGTCCAGGACGCATGCTCGCAGCATGTCCTCTAGCACCTATATCGTACGCTCTGACTGGCCATCGGTCTGAGGGTGGTAAGTTGTGCTCAGAAGCACCTGTGTACCCAGTGCCCTCTAAAAACTATGCCAGAAACATGACGTAAAATGGGCGTCCCTATCTGAAACGATAGAACGAGGGACCCCATGAAGACGTACTATCTCTCAGATACACAACTTTTCGAGCTCGTCATCACCGAAGGTCTCCTTGATCAGCAAAAATTGAGCTACCTTCATAAGTATTTCCACAACAACCCATATGGCATCATTGCCTCGTGGTGACCTCAACAACCCGGTCACGAAGTCCATTGCGACATCATCCCATTTCCACTTCGGAATGGGTAACTGCTGTAACAGTCCATCTGGCCTCTGATGCTCCACCTTCACCTGCTGACAGGTGGAACATCTCGCAACAAAACCAGCTACTTCCCATTTCATACCCGACCACCAATACTGACGTCTCAAGTCACGGTACATTTTGGTAACTCCGGGATGCATTGCCCAAGCTGAAGCATTAAACTCCCGCATCAGTGACGCACACCTGTCGTGGGGTGTGGAAAAAACTTCTATTTACTAATTTAAAATATAATATAGTGGTTAACCTAGGTTGTCTCCCGATGAGGAGTGCACACAAAATAATTTGTCACTTTTTATTTAGAGAAAACGTTGGGTGTTTTTGAAATTGTTTGGTTTTAAAATCAAAGAGAGAAATGAAACAAAAGGAAGAAATTGAGGAAGTTATTTAAGACAAATATTGAATTTAAATGATTTAAAAACTATTTTATGAGATGGGTGATCAAGTCGGGGTTGGTTTTATAATTGCAATACTATCCTTGTTCCATTTAATTCAATCCTCTTCTGCTAGGTTGATTTAAGTGAGATTCCATAATTACTTCTAATCACTTGTTTGGTTAAATGGTTTAACAAAATTCTATTTTGTTATACACTTCTTCCGTTGTGTGATAGATTTTTAGTGAACACCCCCAATTATATAAGGCAATTCCCAATCGGGTATTGTTTATCCTAAATAATCCTGAATATTCACCACCCCTCCCACACGTACTAGCGATCGCTAGGTACTTCACAACTAAGCCCTGATATTTATTCTATCAAATATATACCAAAACCTAATTGAGGGATAAAATGATCATTTATCAAAGCAATAATAACAACATAATAGAAAATCGAATACGATCGCATAAGATAATAAATTCTGTTTTTAGAATTTGAAAACAACTTCACAGAAGAGAGAGAGATTTTATTCCATCAAATGTAAGAACTCAAAGCATTACAAATATAAAACCTTCCCTCCCCCAATAACCTCATATGTTTACCCCACCATGGTAAGGGTAATTGATATGAAAGGGGAAGAAGAAAGCATTATGGAACTTGAAGAAAGAAAGAGAGAAATGAAGAACTCAAAAATAAATCCTCCAGAATCTGTCTACAAGAAGTTCGCTTCGGTTATTCCCTCCTATGGCCGAATGAGGCCGAGGTCCCTTCTTATAGGAGGTGAGTAATGGATTTGGCCATCCACCCACGAAGTTTTAATGCATTTGGAGCCGTGTGGAAGGAGTTATGGCCGATTTAGTAGACTTGACTTATTCTGGACGCCAATCACTATTCCACCAACCCAACTTTGACCGCTTTAAGGGAGGCCTTAATGAACTCATTTATCCATGAAATTTTATTTGAGGCTTCCTCGTCAATTTGTCTTTCTGACCCATCTGGAATAACTCTATTTGGTGGTCGGTTGGCCGAGATATGATTCTTTGAATGAGTGATGGTCCATTCTGCTGGCCAGAATAACTTTTCACATTGACCGAAATGTTTGGGCATGTAGAAATTAGAATTGGAACTTGGTCCAGAAGAATAATATGTATCCAAGGAACAATTTCATCCTACAAAAAAGGAATCATGGGAATTGGATGAATATTTTGGGAGTTATTCTTGAAATACATAGGACTCATAAAACTGTTAAATGTCCAGAATTTACCAATTTTCACACTTAAGCTCAAAACTCACCAAAAATAATGAAATGATGCAAATAAGCTCAAATTTATTAATGGGAAGGGATTAAATCATTTAAAAACATATAATTAATTATGAAAATATTATCTTTGTCAATTCCCCCACACTTAGAACTTGGACTCCTGAACAAGTAAACATAGATATTAAATCAAAGCAAATTTAAAACACATAATCATGAGATCTAACAATTTAATACCAGGAAACAAAATATATCATGCCTCATAAAAAATCATTATTTCAAGTTCTAAATTAAGTTCATTAAATATATTTACTCTTCATTTCTTCTCCCATGCACACAAAACACTTACCTCACTTGCATTTTCTCTCATCACACAAATTTCAATTTTTTAGCAATGTCTTTCTCATCCAATACTCATGAAAGGGTACAAATGAGGTAGTACAACACAAGACAGCTTCTCCCACACTTAAGTTCAACTAGATTATGCAATTTCACTTCAAGAGCAGGTTGGATAGGGAAAATTGGCTTGTAATGTGGCTAACCTAACAGACTGTTCATGGATTCTATGGGCTACAAGGATTAAATGTATAAGATGGGCCATTATAAAAAGGATTATTTATAAAAGGGGGCTTTAAAATCAAAGAAATGCCTCAATCATTTAAAACACATGTACCTCAAACCCTCAAGTTTTGATAGGAATAAATCAAATTCTGGTTAAATCAAGCATGATATGGTTCTTTCAAGAAGCGAGGAAAAAGAAAAGAGTATGGAAAATAGGTTTAGAAGCCTCACAGGAAAGTGATTTCAAATATAAGGATAGTGAGATGTGGCATGAGATTCAAAATTCTGAGTACTTTTCATGAAATTCATAAAGAATTGAACTTGAAACAAAGTCATTTTCAACATTCATTTAAGCTCAGTTTCATGGAATAAATTGTCTCACTCAAGGAAATGGGTTTTAAAAATAGCAATGAGATTCATTTTATCTCAAAAGTTTCAAAAACACACAAAATTTTGAAAAAGAAACAAACATATTGACTAAAAAAGTTTTTTTTAATAAGAAAACAGACAACAAATGAAAATCCTAACTACAAAGGTTCTCTCCCCCACACTTAAATGATGCAATGTCCTCAATGCATTAAATTGAATTAAACATGTAATATGATTTTAAATTGAATCACAGTAAGAAAGAAAGTGTTAAGGAGAGGTACAACCTGATGGATTTATTGATAAACGGGTTGGAGGAGTGTTATCTCCTCCATTGGATCTGATGGCATGGTCCCAAGGAATTTCTTCAACCGATGCCCATTAACAGTGAATGGATTCTTCTCTTGATCCTTCATAATCTGCACAGCACCAAAAGAATATACATGAGTAACTATAAATGGACCTTCCCATCTAGAACGAAGTTTACCTGGCATCAGCTTGAGTCTTGAGTTGAATAACAGCACTGTGTCTCCAGGATGGAAGTTTTTTGGTTGGATCAGTTTGTCATGAGCCACTCTTGTTCTCTCTTTGTAAATCCTAGAGTTTTCAAAAGCTTCCCTTCGAATCTATTCCAGCTCCTGTAACTGTAATCTTCTTTCCTTCCCAGCGCTTTCAAGATCCAAATTTATCTTCCTCACAGCCCAGTATGCCTTATGTTCCAATTCCACAGGTAGGTGGAAACTTTTCCCATAAATCAACCTATATGGACTCATTCCAATTGGGGTTTTGTAGTCTGTCCTATAAGCCCATAATGTGTCTTCCAACCTTTGGCTCCAATCCTTCCTATTTGGATTAACAGTCTTTTCTAAAATTCCTTTAATTCCCCTATTGGACACTTCAGCTTGTCCATTCGTCTGTGGATGATAGGGAGTTGATGTTTTATGATGCACCCCATATTTCTTCAGCAAAGCCTCCATTCTCCTATTACAAAAGTGAGTCCCTTGATCACTAATGATTGCTCTAGGCACTCCAAACCTACAAAATATGTTAGTCCTGACAAAATCACAAACCACTTTAGCATCGTCAGTCCTGGTGGCTTTTGCTTCCACCCATTTGGAAACATAATCAACAGCAAGAAAGATATAATAATTTCCAAATGACATTGGGAAATGCCCCATAAAATCTATTCCCCAAACTTCAAATATTTCACAAAAATTAAGTGGTTGTTGGGGCATTTCTTTTCTCTTTGAAATATTTCCAGAAAACTGACATTTTTCACACCTTTTACAAAATTCATGAGCATCTTTAAAAAGGGTGGGCCAATAAAGTCCAGATTCTAAAACCTTCCTTGTTGTCCTTTGAGGTCCAAAGTGGCCTCCACAAGCTAATGTGTGGCAAAACCCAAAGACAGAATTAATTTCACTTTCAGGAATACATCTTCTTATTACTTGGTCATTGAAAATCTTCCAAAGAAATGGATCATCCCAGATATAATATCTAGATTCAGATTTCATCTTTAGAATTTGGTGGGAATTTAAATGAGATGAGACTTGAGATGTTACCAGATAATTGACCATATTGGAATACCATGTAACTTCACTATTGATGGTGTAGAGTTGTTCTCCAGGAATCTCATCATTAAGTGGGTTTTGGTTTGGGATTTCGCCTTCAACGGTGTGGGGTAGTCGACTTAGATGATCAACCACATGATTTTCACCTCCCTTTTTATCTTTAATTTCTAAATTGAACTCTTGTAAGAGTATCATCCATCTTAATAGCCTTGGCTTTGCATCCGCCTTCTTCATTAAATACCTGAGAGCTCTGCATGATCAGAAAAAACAACAACTTTAGTACCAAGAAGATATGATCGAAATTTATCTAGTGCAAAGACAACTGCAAGGAACTCCTTCTCGGTGGTTGTGTAATTTATTTGTGTATCATCCAAGGTCCTTGATGCATATGATATTACTTGAGGCTTTTTTTTTCAATTCTTTGCGATAGAGCTGCTCCCACTACTTGGTTGGATGCATCACAAAGCAACTCAAAAGGATAATCCCAGTTGGGTGGTTGCATTATTGGAGGTGTGATCAACCTTTGCTTCAGTTCATCAAATGAATTCTTGCATGCATAATCAATATTAAAGTCAGATTCCTTAAGCAGTAATCTTGAGAGAGGGAGAGAAATCTTACTAAAATCTTTGATGAATCTTCTGTAAAATCCTGCATGTCCTAAAAATGATCTAACATGTTTTAAACAGGTTGGATAGGGTAAGGAATTTATTACTTCAACTTTTGATTTATCAACCTCAATCCCTTTTTGTGAAATTATGTGTCCCAAAACTATTCCCTTTTTAACCATGAAATGACATTTTTCAAAATTTAAGACAAGATTCTTTTGAATGCATGTTTTCAAAATTTTTTCCAAATTTCTTAAGCAATGATGAAATGAATTACCAAAAACTATGAAATCATCAAGAAATACCTCCAAGAAGTCCTCAATATGATCTGAGAAAATACTCACCATACACCATTGAAATGTACCGGGGGCGTTGCATAGCCCGAAAGGCATCCTTTTGTAGGCGAATGTACCAAATGGACAGGTGAAGGTTGTCTTCTCCTGGTCTTCTGGTGCCATCGGTACCTGAAAGTATCCTGAAAATCCATCTAAAAAACAGTAATGGGGTTTTACAGCTAACCTTTCTAGCATTTGATCGATGAACGGAATAGGGAAGTGGTCTTTTCGAGTAACTTGATTAAGCTTCCTATAATCTATACACAATATCCAGCTATTTTGTACTCTCATGGGGGTCAATTCATTTCTTTCATTTTTGACAGTTGTTAGGCCGGTTTTCTTTGGGACTACATGAATGGGGCTAACCCACTGAGAATTAGAGATTGGGTAAATGATGTCAGCTGCTAGCAATTTCTTTATCTCTTTCTTGACAACCTCCATGATTGTGGGATTGAGTCTTCTTTGAGGTTGTCTAACTGATCGGGAATCACTTTCTAAAAATATTCTATGAGAACAGACCTTGGGATTGATTCCAGGTATATCACCTAAACTCCATCCTACATCTTGGACATTTCTTTTGAGTAGGTCAATTAGAGTTTCCTCTTGTGAATGGGATAGGTTATTGGAAATTATTACTGGTAATTTTTCTCCCTCCATTAGGTAAGCATACTTCAAATCACTTGGAAATGGCTTAAGTTCAAGACATGGGGGTTGTTCAAGGGATGCCATTGAATTAAGGTTTCTTGTTCCTAAGGCTGGAATCTCTAGTATCATATCATTTTCATTTAAAAAATCATCAAAAAATCAGATTTTACCTCATACTCTAACATGAGATTAGGATTTTTAGGTTCTTGGGAATTGGAATTTTCAAATGAAGAATGTTCTCCTAATGATAAGAAGTCAAGAAGCATACCTGAATCTTCAATTGGTTCTATACCTTCTTCATGGGAGATCGCATAAAGTGAGTGATTACTGGAAGGATGCTTTATTGCATCAAGAATGTTGAAGTGTACTGTACTATCTCCAAGTTCCATTGTGAGTGTTCCTTCATGGACATTGATGATAGTCCTTGTTGTTTTAAGGAAGGGTCGCCCTAGGATGATGGGAGAGGGGCCTGAAGCTCTGTCTTCTTCCATAGTAAGGACATAAAAGTCTGCTGGAAAGATCAATCCACTTACTCCAACGATTACATCTTCTATAACTCCAGTTGGGAAAATGGTGGATCTGTTTGCTAATTGGACCACCACTCGAGTTGGTTTTAGTTCTCCGATCTGTAAGGATGAAAATATTGAGTGAGGCATAACATTTATTGAACTCCTAGATCACATAATGCATCAGTAAAATTTAAAGAACCAATAGTGCATGGAATAGAGAATGTCCCTGGATCTTGAAATTTTTGTGGTATCATTGGTGTGATTAGTGCTGAGACACTTCTTCCTAAGCTAATTCTCTCATTTCCATCCAACCGCCTTCTTTTTGTGCATAACTCCTTCAAAAATTTTGCATACTTAGGGATTTGTTTGATTGCATCTAGTAGTGGGATATTGATCTCAAATTTTTGAAAAGTTTCCTAGATTTCTTTTTGAAGTCTCCCTTATTTAACCTTCTTTGACTCAACTAATGCAAATGGGAATGGTGCTTGGATATCCTTTCTCTCCCTTTGTTGTTTTTGCAACGGTGTTTCTGGACTTTCCTTTCTAAACCTGATTCTTTCTCCTTTGTTGTTTTGGTTTAATTCTTTTGTATAGATGTGTTGTTCTTCATTAGGTTTCTTAGAATCATCATCCTCACTTTGTTCAGGTGACATTATCTCTTTTCCACTTCGTGTTGTAATGACGCTCACGCTTTCTTTGGGATTTGGAACTGTTTATGCTGGGAGTTTTCCTTGATTTTTGGTAAGAATATCCATAAGGTTGTCAAATTTATTATCTAAATTTTTCTCTATCTTCTTTAGATCTTCAATCTCCATTTCTTGGCTGTACTTATGAGAACTTGTTGAAGGTTGTTCATATGGTTTTTGCTGGTATGACTGTTTATAGGGTTGTTGGAATGGGGGAGGATTCTGGTATTGCTGCTGCTAGAATGGAGGTTGATTTTGGTATTGATTTTGAAATGGAGGCCTATCCTGGTTATATCGAAATCCATATCCTTGTTGGGGTTGACGTGGTTGATTTGACTGGATTTTCCTTTCTTGATATGCAGCTGCACAATTTTTAGTCCCCTGCACTTCTGGACATTGATCAGTGTAATGATAACTAGAAGAGCATAAACCACATACCTGATTCGGGCCTTGTTGTTCCTTCACTTTGTTCACAGCAAGTTGTCTCATCACACTAGTCATTTCCTTAAGTGTTGCTTCAAGTAAGGGTGAGGATGAATCAAAAGTTCTTACCTCATGGATGCCTCTAGTGCTCGTTCCTCTAGTTCCGAATTGCAGTGAGTTTTGCGCAATCTTCTCAATCAGGCCTCTGACATCTGCTGGTGACTTGTCGATCAAGGCTCCTCCAGATGAGGCATCTAGTAAATTGTGATCATTTTCGAGCAATCCTTGGTAGAAGAACACAAGAAATTGGTTCTCTTCCATTTCTTGGTGTGGGAAGCTTGCACAGAGTTTCTTGAAACGTTCCCAGTGTTCATAGAGAGTCTCTCCAGTCGATTGATGTATGACATAAATTTCTTTTTTTATTGCTGTACTTCTGGATGTAGGGAAGAATCTCTGCAAGAAGTTTATTTTGAGATCTTACCAATCATTTATCTCTCCTGGTTGGAGATTGTACATCCATTATTTTTCTGCTCCCTCAAGTGAGAAAGGGAATGCCCTCCACTTTACTTGCTCTTCTGCGACTCCTCGGGGTTTGAAGCTGGAGCAGACATAGGTGAAATCTTGGATGTGTCGATTTGGGTCTTCACCTGCAAGACCATGAAATTTTGGTAGCACTTGAATCATATTAATGCGTAGTTCAAAATCATTTTCAATGTCAGGGATAGTGAGTTGGTTATTTTGATTAGCAAATTGAGGTGTGCAAAGATCACGCAGAGTTTGATTGGGATTATCAGCCATTATTGTAGGTTCAGAGTGATCACTTGAAGTATCACTTGAATCCGTGAAGTTTATTTCTTCAAACTCTCTTTGAAAATTTTGTTTTCTCAATTGGGTTATTGTACGATCAATTTCAGGATCAAATTCAATTAAAGGGTTATTTGAACTACGGGTCATTCAAGAAAGTTTTTTTTATGTTTTGAGGCACTTCCTTCCTGGCAACGGTGCCAAGTTTGATGAACACCTGTCGTGGGGTGTGGAAAAAACTTCTATTTACTAATTTAAAATATAATATAGTGGTTAACCTAGGTTGTCTCCCGATGAGGAGTGCACACAAAATAATTTGTCACTTTTTATTTAGAGAAAACGTTGGGTGTTTTTGAAATTGTTTGGTTTTAAAATCAAAGAGAGAAATTAAACAAAAGTAAGAAATTGAGGAAGTTATTTAAGACAAATATTGAATTCAAATGATTTAAAAACTATTTTATGAGATGGGTGATCAAGTCGGGGTTGGTTTTATAATTGAAATACTATCCTTGTTCCATTTAATTCAATCCTCTTCTGCTAAGTTGATTTAAGTGAGATTCCATAATTACTTAAACTCACTTCTTTGGTTAAATGGTTTAACAAAATTCTATTTTGTTATAAACTTCTTCCGTTGTGTGATAGATTTGTAGTGAACACCCCCAATTATAAAAGGCAATTCCCAATCGGGTATTGTTTATCCTAAATAATCCTAAATATTCACCACCCCTCCCACACGTACTAGCGATCGCTAGGTACTTCACAACTAAGCCCTGATATTTATTCTATCGAATATATACCAAAACCTAATTGAGGGATAAAATGATCATTTATCAAAGCAATAATAACAACAGAATAGAAAATCGAATACGATCGCATAAGATAATAAATTCTATTTTTAGAATTTGAAAACAACTTCACAGAAGAGAGAGAGATTTTATTCCATCAAATGTAAGAACTCAAAGAATTACAAATATAAAACCTTCCCTCCCCCAATCACCTCATATGTTTACCCCACCATGGTAAGGGTAATTGATATGAAAGGGGAAGAAGAAATCATTATGGAACTTGAAGAAAGAAAGAGAGAAATGAAGAACTCAAAAATAAATCCTCCAGAATCTGTCTGCCAGAAGATCGCTTCGGTTATTCCCTCCTATGGCCGAATGAGGCCGAGGTCCATTCTTATAGGAGGTGAGGAATGAAGTTGGACATCCACCCACGAAATTTTAATGAATTTGGAGCCGTTTGGAAGGAGTTATGACCGATTTAGTAGACTTGACTTATTCTGGCCGCCGATTACTATTCCACCAACCCAACTTTGACCGCTTTAAGGGCGGACTTAATGAACTCATTTATCCATGAAATTTTATTTGAAGCTTCCTCGTCAAGTTTTCTTTCTGATCCATCTGGAATAACTCCATTTGGTGGTCGGTTGGCCGAGATATGATTCTTTGAATGAGTGATGGTCCATTCTGCTGTCCAGAATAACTTTTCACATTGACCGAAATGTTTGGGCATGTAGAATTTAGAATTGGAACTTGGTCCAGAAGAATAATATGTATCCAAGGAAAAATTTCATCCTAAAAAAAAGGAATCAGGGGAATTGGATGAATATTTTGGGAGTTATGATTGAAATACATAGGACTCATAAAATTGTTAAATGTCCATAATTTACCAATTTTCACACTTAAGCTCAAAACTCACCAAAAATAATGAAATGATGCAAATAAGCTCAAATTTATTAATGTTAAGGGATTAAATCATTTAAAAACATATAATTAATTATTAAAATATTATCTTTGTCAATCAGATCCTCGCGTATATCTTCTGGAACCCACACTCTTCCATGGACACGCAGTACCTCATCATCACCTATTGTCCAACTGGGAGGAGGGTCCTCACTTGCCATTGACTCCCGTAGAACTAGGCCTTTCGAATCATATAGCTGTATCATCCTCAATCTATCTAGGAGGGTAGAAGTCACAACTAAGGAAGAAAGATAGGCTCACCCCTGACTATCGTGCACCTCTAAATGCATCTCAGAGAACAAATCCATGAGCTCCACTCATCTCTGGCCTCCTGCACTGCCTATAACTGAGTCCTACTACTCAGTGCATCAACAACTGTGTTACCTTTACCAGATGTATATGCAAGCTTAAAGTCGAAGGACTGATGATATTCAACCCACCTTTGCTGTCTCAGATTCAGGTCACACTGGGTAAAGATATATTTGAGACTTTTGTGGTCCGTGAATACCACAAAATGTTCTCCCAATACATAATGTCTCCAACAGCGTAACGCATGAACAACTGTGGCCAACTCGAGATCATGCGTCGGGTAATTCCACTCATGTGGCCTCAACTGCCGAGACCCGTATGCAACTAATCAATTTCCCTGCATCACCACTGCTCCCAGCCCAATACCTGACACATCACAGTAAACTGTATAGCACTTCCCTTGCTCTGAAAGTATCAGGACTGGTGCTGATGTAAACCTTCCCTTCAGCTCCTAAAAGTCTATCTTGCATGCTTCTGACCAAATGAACTTCACACCCTTCTTAGTCAAGCCCGCCAACGGCGCTGCTAAGCGGGAGAAGTCCTGTATAAAGCGCCTGTAGTAACCAGCCATCCCCAAGAAACTTCTTATCTCAAACATGTTCTTAGGATGCTCCCAGGAAACTACTGCTCTCACTTTCTTTGGGTCCACTGCAACTCCTGCCTCTGAGATAATATGACCCAGGAAGTGTATCTGGTCCATCCAAAAGTGACACTTTGAGAGCTTAGCATATAGTTGATGCTCTCTTAGTGTACTCAGTACGATCTCAAGATGGGTAGCATGGTTGTGTCGAGTGTGAGAGTACACCAAGATATCATCCACGAAGAATACCAAAAAAGAATCCAGATAAGGGTGGAACACTTGATTCATCAAATCCATGAAAATTGCTGGCGCGTTCGTGAGTCCGAACGACATAACCAAGTACTCGTATAGACCATATCTACTCCGAAAAGCTGTAAGCGGTATGTCTGATAATCTAACATGTAACTGATGATATCCGGATTCCAAGTCAATCTTCGAGAACACTCATGATCCTCAAAGTTGATAAAAAATATCATCAATTATTGGAAAGGGATATCGGTTCTTGACCGTCAACTGGTTCAGCTTCCGATAATCCACAGAGTCTGAGGGTACCGTCCGCCTTTTTCGCAAACAGGACAGACAAACCCCAAATAGAAGTATTGGGTCTGATGAAACCTTTTGCCTGCAACTCCTCTAACTATCTCTTGAGCTCCTGAAACTCTGGTGTAGCCATCCTATAAGGAGGAATAGACACTGGTGCCGCTCCTGACACTAGATCAATAGAGAAGTCCACATCTCACTTGGGAGGTAGACCTGAAAAGTTGTTCGGGAAGTCATCCCTGAAACGATCAACTACTGGAGGGAAATCATTCTGACAAGTTCCCTGGTCATCCAAATATAAGCTCACAATCTGGGTTGTCACTCCACCATGCCCATGATGCTCGGGTCCAGCTCGGCTCGCCTGGACATCCCATTCACCCTTGTATAGAAACTCTTCGCCCTTTAGTGACGTTAAAATCACCCTGCAATGATAGTAATCTACAAAGGATCAAAACGGTACCAACCACTCCATCCCGAGAATGACATCATAGCTCGTCATCTCTAAGAAATAGAGGTCCCATAGAAAGTGACACCCACCAACCACTAGGGGGCACTCCTTGCACTGACGCACACTAGCTGTTCTAATTCCCAGTAGAGTGTCTAGCGTCATGATATCAAAAGAAGAAGAAACACAGAGCCCAAGGATCTCCACAACGGGCATTGATATAAAGCTATGTGTAGAACTAGTATCGAAAAGTACTGAAGATAAAACAGATGCAACTAGAATAGTACCTCTGACAGTGGAAGGTCCAGGATCCTGCTTCTGTTGGGTCTGTTGTACTGCATATGCCTACTCAGTGTCGCGGCCCTGCGACACAGCCTGACTACCCTGAGATGACCCACCCTGTTGTCTCTGAGATCCTGGTGTCTGGCTACCACGACCACGACCACCACCTCGACCTGAACGCCTCGACGTATCCCAATTCCCTGACTGGTAAGAAGTTGTTGGCCCTGCTCCCGCACGCGGAGTCTGCACAGAACCCCTCTCACTAGCCACTAGTGGAAACGCCCTGCAAAAGCGCTACAGATGACCCATCTTGCCGCAAGCTCGACACTCCACTGGGTCACGTGGACACTGAGGTCTCTTGTGCCCCTCTTTACAGCACTGGTAGCACATCACCTAGCCACCTGAAAACTTCCTCTGGCTATTATTGCCACCGTTAGAGAAATCCATCTGCCTCTTCCTCTTACCGGTAGAAATAGTACCAGAAACTAGTGCCGAACCACCCTAGCCTGCACCACTAGCTTCCCGCAGGTTCCACTCAGTAATCAGTGCCTGGTTCACAATATCATGTACTGTAGGAATCCTGAAAACATCCACCAGCGCTCGGATGTCATACTGAAGACCATCCTCAAAGCGTCGAGCCCTCAATGTCTCATCTCCCAACAGAACAGGTGCGAAGCGTTGTAACTCAGTGAAGCGGGCAGAATAGTCCATCACTAACATGGCGCCCTGCTGCAGATTCATAAACTCTTGAGCTCGATCTGCCCTCAGCATCTCTGGAATGAAAAAGTCATAGAAGACTGCCTGGAAATCTTCCCACACCATGTCCCGGTGATTCTCGGTCTGGGTGGTAACATCCCCCCATCTCTTGGCGAAATCACGCAGCATATATGTAGCGAGTTTGACCCTCCTCCCAGGAGGCGTCTTCAGATGCTTGAAGATCATCTGCATAGAACCTAGCCAAGACTCCGCAACCTATGGTCCGCCATCCCCTGAAAACATAGGCGGATGCTGCTGCTGGAATATACGTGTCAGCTCTGCCATAGATGTGGCAACCGGCGGTGCTCCCTGGAAGGTCTGCATGAATCACATGAAGCCTTCACGGAACTGTGCATCAGCACCCGTGTCCGGTATAACGGTTGGTGCCGCATCTGGCTCTACTTGAGGATCCATTGGTAGCCTATGGACTACCATCTCTGGAGTATAATCGTTGCCACTCTCCTAGAGAACAACTCGTGGTCGTCTCGGTGGCATGACTCTATAAGGTCAAACACACACCTTATATATGATCATCAAGGATCAAGAACTAGCAACGTAAGAAGGGAATAGGGAACTGAAAACATTCAAGTTTTACAAAACAGGACTACACGACGTGTATAATAACTACACGGCGTGTTCCCATAAGCCTTTCTCATGGGCGTGTACCTCTTCCAGAACTGGTCGTGTAACATACTAAACACATGGCGTGTTGTCCACACACACGGTGTGTACTTGAATTTTCTTCCCCTACCCAAGTCCTTCTACACGGCTTAGCCACCCGACTCTCTTTTGAACGAGACTACACGACGTGTATAAGGTCTACAGGGCGTGTACTGGATGAGCTTCACCGACCCGTGTTGTCCGTTACACGGCCGTGTACACAGCTCACACTACACGACGTGTTCCAGATAGACACGGTGTGTACGGCTTATATTCCAACTGCCCGTGTTGTTAGTGACACAGTCGGATATTTGGATGACACTACACGGCGTGTTACACCAGCACACGGCGTGTACACCACCCTGTTTCCATAGCCATACAGCCAAGTCCACACGACCTCTCACCGGTCAAGACTACACGACGTGTCCCTCAAGTACACGACGTGTTTAAGAAGAGGTAACACTAACCCGTGTTTTTTAGTTACACGGCCAGATCCCCAGATCAAACTACACGGCGTGTTCGTCGTTGACACGACATGTATAAACTCAGATTTCTCTTCCTGTGTTGTTAGTTACACGACAGACACAAGTTCAACACAACACGACATGTATAACCGGTACACAGCGTGTGCCCTCGAGGTTTCACTATCCCTTGTTTCTACCCACACGGCTTATGACACGGGTAGCAACTAAACGGCGTGTACTTACGGTACATGGCGTGTACTTAATAAATTTGAATTTCTTCCCGAACAGAAGAGTACATGGCGTGTAGTCAAAACTACACGATGCGTATTCTAGGTTTTTCCGGACAGTAAGCCTTAAAAACTTCTCCGGATCCCAGAAAAACATTGAAACCAACACCTAAGTGCCAAACTCCGATCCGTGAGGGCCTATACTCCCCGTGAATCAAAGCTTGGCATCTTATACATGTTATAACAAAGTATCAGGTCAATGATCCACCAAATTCTGGTCAATGAGGGCCTATACTCCTCAAGAACCAAAGTTTGGCGTTCATTCTACAAAACCTCACATAACAATACCCTATCAAATAACAGGTATTTTACCAAGGCATATATCACAACAACATGAATTTTCTAGCACAAAATCTATCACAACAACATTCAATTTCTAATGCACCCACATGGCATGAAAACTATGCATGGCATGTGATTCTAACATGTGCCTAAATGATGCATGAGTTGGCATACCCTCATCTCATCGGGTTGCAACTAAATAGAACCCAGATATAAAAATATAAACATCACACCACAAGTGAATCACCCAACGGTGAAAATCAGATCAACTATAAAGTGTAATATCAGTAAAATTACAACACGAGGTAAATTGGATTTTACCTGTACACGAGTTAGCTACTCCCGGGCACAACTTATTACCAGATACATATTCATCCTATCCCTGACTATTGGATCCAAACAGTAAGTTAAAGAAAAGAAATCCTCTAATACCACTTTGTAACAGCCCGGATCCGGGTGCCACACAACGGGTGCCCCGAACCCGGTTGATCACATGACCTCAAGAGCGTTTCCCCAAACGCCAGAGGCTGCTGACTAGCAGCAAGGGCCAATGACTGATAGTGGGGAAACTATTCCCTCATGTGTCAAAGTGTAGCGTAGTGGAAATAAATAGAAACATACAACATCAGAAGCAGTAAACAATACCAATGCTGAAATGGGCATAGTACTAAAGTAAAGAAAAGAACAACAGTACTATATAATGATGCAATATGTCCCTAAGTCTAAGAAAGTATCCAAAATAGGATACACTGCAATCTGAAACAATACAATTCAAGGGAAAAATATAGCAAAGCAGAATAAAACAGCGCAACATGAACTCAGCAGCATCGCAAGCCTAGGCTTGGTCCCATGCTCTCCTACTCCTCTGCAACAATCAAGTATCTGTATAGGGTCCCTTGCCCCTATCTACACCTACAGTAATATAATCTGTTTGGGACCAAGACATGACCCAAATAGGGTGTGAGAAATAAATCCCACTAGGCAACCACCAAAGGCCCGTGCCCAACTGTCAGTGAAAATGTGTTACAACAGTGTGCAATAATAAAATGCAGTAATTAAGTAGTACTCAAAAGTAACTATCCCTACCAGTTACATTTCCATTTTATTAATCATTTATTAATTCCAAGCTTTTTCTTTAGCTTGGAAGGTTCAATAGAATAAATCACCACAGTGAATATACAAAGTAAATGTTGTCTACAGACATGCAAATCCTTACCCTCAGGTAATCAGAATCGAAACCCGCAGGTGATGCCCATAGGCATAATGAATATTTCCATCAGGAACGAGGTATTGCCCTCAGGCACGGAAGTACTTTCCTCAGACATATGAAACATTGCCCTTAGGCTAAATAGAACAATGCCCTCAAGCTAAACAAACACTGCCCTCAGGCTAAACAAACACTTTCCCTAAGGCATGAGAAACACTGCCCTCATGCTAAACAAGCAACCGGGCCTAGCCCAACACACAAGCAAACAATTATGCACATTTTCTCTCAAGAAAACTCAAAGCATCCTAAAATCATGGAATACCCTCAGGTATCTTGGCCAAACGGCTAAGCAAGGGAATCGCACCCACGGGGTGACCCTGGATCCAAGCAATGATCCCAAACAACAGTTTATAATCATCATCAGATTATCTATGCAATTCTAGATATCTTAATTAATCAAGGCCTCAACCATAAGACACCCCAAACATGGGCACGTAGCACAACAGTACTCAAAAACCACATGACAGTTGGAATTAAACATCAGACCACCTACATCGATCTCCAATGATCGATATACGTGAACGACGCCTCCCGAATCGTCCGTGAACAACGTAGATCTGGGATAAATGTTCAACCATTAAAACCTTAATAAATTCCCTTAGAGGAAGAAATGGCGGGAAAGACTCACGGAGAGGGAAGAACTCACCCGCGTGGTTCCAACGTGATCAACAGCGGAAGAATCTGATTCACGGTGTGCGGTCGGGAGCTCCTCCAAGCTCCGGCCTTCTCTCCCAGTGCTCCAAATGCGTCCACTGCCTCCTCTACCAAATGAGGAAGTTACTGCCCGTTTTAAACGAAAAAACAAACTACACAGCATGTACTCTCAAGTACACTGTGTGTACTTTTCATTTTTTAACTGTTCCTCTGACGGCTACTTTTCATCGCCGGACTGTTCATCTGTCGACATGAGTACACGACATGTATTCCTGAGTACACGACATGTACACAGCATGTATTCTTGAGTACATGGTTTGTATTGTCGCTTCGCTGGTGGCTACTTCCACCACCTTACTATTCACCTGCCGACTGATTACACGTCTTGTAAATACTAAGTACACAGTGTGTAGTCAGTTTTTTACACCCTTCATCGCCGACATGACTACACGCCCTATACCCATCCCACACGGCCAAAGTACATGGTGTGTGGAAAAGTACACAGTGTGTACCCACAAAATTTGGGATTTTCCCCATTTTTCTTATTTTCTCAAAAACACTTAAAGGAAAAGGAAAAGAAGAAACTCGTACCTCAAGAATAAGAACCGAGTTCTTACAACTAGACCTGACATTGCTTTTTCTGTTTGTAAAATAAGTAGATATACTAGTAATCATATTGTGGATCATTGGAGATGTATAACAAGAATTTTTGGATACTTGAGAAATGTAATGTCCCGGTTCCGAAAACCGCCCAGAGACGCCCCATACTCGGTTGGTCACATGGCCTCAAGCGCATTTACCTGAATGCCAAAGGCTGCCGACTAGCAGCAAGGGCCTTGAGTGTGATAGTGGAGAAACTATTCCCTCACTGGCAGAGCACACAACGGAAATAATAAACAGATTTACAATAGCGGAAGCAGTAAACACACCATACAACAATAAACAACAGAAGACTGAAAGTAAGAAGTAACTAGAGCACATATATAAATGATGCATGATACATATGTCTAAGAAACATCCAAACAACCACAATGATGGAATACAAACAGTATTAAACCAAGTACAAGGGAAACAGATAACAACTCCTCAACATCGCAAGCCTCTGCTTGGTCCCATTCTCACCAACTCCAAAGCAGTCAAAATCCTGAAGTAGAAGGGCGCTTTCCCTTATCTATACCCGCATCAATATAATTTGTCTGAGCCCAAAAACATGACCCAAATAGGGTGTGAGACTAATCCCAGTAGGCATTCACCAAAAGATCAGTGCCTCACAGTCAGTGAATATATATGGCAGACAATAAGTAAAAGGGCAGTAAACAAGGAAGTACTCAGCAGTAAACAATTCCACAGTTTCAAAGCATTCAATTCCACATATCACGTAAGCATTTAATCAAAGTAGTTAACCCTCTGGGAAGTATACACAGCCTATCCCCTCTGGTTCAGTTATAAGGATACTACAAAGACTCTCTGAGGAAGCACTCTCAGTCAATTCCCCTTATAGTCAAAAGTGATAAAGACTCTCTGAGGAAGCTCACACGGTCTATTCCCCTTATAGTCAAAAGTGGTTAAAGACTCTTTGAGGAAACTCACATGATCAATTACCGTTATAGTTAAAAGTGGTTAAAGACTCTCTAAGGAAGCTCACACGGTCAATTCCTCTTATAGTCCACTACACCAGGTTCTCACGGCCATGTGTACGTCAAACGAGCATAGCAATGAAATACGACCAAAGTAAACCTCAAGAACTACTTGGCTAAATAGTCTACAACATATCAAGCATGTCAGATAAAATAATCACTCCATCCTACAGTACTAAGCATGGGAAAAAATCAAGGAAGCCTAACAGGCTAAACAGGACCAAACGGTCATGAACAAAACATGCATGGGCAACCACTTCCAAAGCATAACAATCAACCCTATTAACAATCAAATAACCACTACACAAGAACACAAGCATGACAGACAATTAAGAGGGTTAAAACAGTAAACACACAATACCCCGCTCAAGGGTATTTGTCACATACATGACTTATTTTAAAGTTAAATTTCATTTAATTTCCATTCCTGATTTTTTTGGGGGGTTTACCACTCATTTTGGTGAAAATGGTGGGTTTTGAAAATTTGGGCCAAACCGCGAGCCCAATTCCAGATTTAAACACTAATTTTGTTTCTTCTATAACTCCTTCACTTTTTACCATTTTAAACCCATTCCACTTCCCAATTGGCATAACCTGATATATTAAAACCACCATATCCCTTTGGACCACATATAAATCCAAAATCATGATGGATTTGGGTTTTTGATTTAGGTAATGGGCCTGCCCGTAGGCCCATTTCCTGCTTTAATTTTTTTAAATTTTTTTTTCATATCTCATTCATTTTTTACTGTTTTCCCGTGATTCCACCTCCCTCTCAAAGCCAATACCCCGAGGATTTCCCCCATTATCGGTTTCGCAATTTTGGAGCTCAGGAGAGCCGCGAAGTAGGGAAATATCTCATACCCTTTCTCAAATCGACCAGATTTGACGAGGTAAAATGAATCTTTCATAACTCCTTCAATTTTCATCATTTTTCCCCCATTTCAGTTCCCACATGACCTAATATTACTCCTTCGAACCTCCATACCAGTTTTGGGTACTTGGAGATTCATATTGGGGTGGATTGGGGCCGATTTCTTCAAGATATTTCAAGTAAGGGAACTCCTTCTTGGTCCCCTCCATCCTCTTTTTGTTTTATTTCCTATTTATTGAAGTTCCTCATGTCTAGAAGTTGGGGTTTTATACTAAGGTCTGATTTGGTATCTTTTAGGTCAATTTTTGGTGGTCTAGGTCTGGATTTATATTCCTTGTGGTGCCGGGTTGGTGCGGTTGATGTTACGCACCTTATTTTGAGGGTTTCATCATAAAAGGTAGGTGATTCCATGTGTAAACATTTCTAGATGAGTTAGTTTGCTTGAATTACTTATTATTAATGTTCCTAATATGCTGTTTGTGGTGCGTGAACTGTTTATGTTGGATTTAGTAAAGCATTTGTTTTTATAGTTTCATTCTAGCTTAAAATTTGGTGTTTTCATTTGCAACCCTTTGGGTATTGTTTGGGATTGTTTCATAACATATGAATTTTGTTTAATAAATCTTGTTTGGGATGAAAATTATGATTTGGTGGGGTATTGGTGTGCCACTAGGTCTTAAAGATGTTTTTTAAGGGTTTAAGGTGTAAAACTTTATTTTACTTCTTGAAAGTGATTTTGAAAACGTGTGCGTTTCATGTGGATCTTTTGTACTATTGGTTGAGGTGTTTGTATCACACATGGGAGTTGTTTAATAAATGTTTTTGGGGATTCCAATTCTGTTTTGAATTTGTATTGGTGTGATTTTGTCCTTGAAATATGGTTTTGAAATGGGTTTTATTTGAAAAGCTTTGGTGCACTATTTAGAATTGTTTCATGAAAGTTTTTAGTGGTTTAATGATTTATGTAAGAGGTGAAACCATATTGGAAAACTATATTGGATTGTTTATACTTTCAAATGAACCATTTTAGATGTAAATAGTTCTGTTATGTGATGTTTATCATATTTTTAGGGACTTCATAAAAATTGTTAAAGGATGTGTTGGATTGTGGATGTTATGAAAAAAAGTGTTGTGGGCTATTTTGGTGTGAGTTTGATTTCAAAATGAATTTGAATGAAATGTTAAATTTCTGACTTGTGTGATGTGCATGGGGCTGTTTGGATAATGTGTGATGTGGAATTGATATTTTCATGTGAAAAGTATATTTCTTGGCTTGTTGAACTTGTTTGAGCACAAAGGGGAAACCTGGGTATCTAGGTGGGTGGACGTGTACTAGTATGCTAGTGAATCCGTGGGGTTTGGCCTCAGTTTCACTTAGCAGGATTGACACTTACAACTCTAGCTAAACTATGATGATGATGATTGGGGACCACTAGGTTATGGGTATGTTCCCTACTAGTGGCTTGTGCACGAGAATGGATAATTTTTGTGGTTACTCTCACCGAGATACGAGGTACCTGGGACCCACAACTAGCTAGTGCCTAGGGGTTATTTCCTATTGCTTGTGCTCATTAGATCATTTATACTTACCGTCGGCATACGGTATATTGGGCTGGAAAATTCAGTAGCTTTTGAATTTATTTTAAAAGTGTTGATTCTTTAAATTAGCCCACTTGAAAACTGTTTTTTTAAGTTGCATCTTTTAGAAATTGTAACTAGAAATTACATGTTTTTTTGAAAACTTGCATGCTTTTCGTCTTTGAATGTTTATCACAGGGAATCTCTTAGTGGTGGTATCCTACTGGGCATTGTCTCACACCCTACTTACACCTTTGGGTGTAAGTAGACTTGGTTTTTTTTTGTTGCAGGTTGGGTACAATTTTTTTGTTCCAGTGGTTCGGGTTTCTAGTAGGTCCTTGGTGGTGAAGTCTTGTGGAGGTGGCTTGAGGGAGTTGCCCCATGCCATGAGGGTTCTTAGGCTGTTTCATTTTTGTTTTGTACCTTTGGTATAGTCTTTTTGAATTATTTTAAGCTATGTAATTCAGTTCTGAATTTATGTAAAAGATTGTTTGGTCTGAAAAATCCAGATTCGTTTTATTGGATTCTTTTGTTGTTTTAAGTTTATAAACTCGGGTAAATCGTTCCCAATTCTCATTTTATGATACCCGGGCACTTGTGCCAGCCCGTGGGGATAGGGAACGCCCTTAGGGTCTTGTCACGGTCCAGTTTTGGCACTGGTATCGGTGGTGACTAGATTTGGTTCGTGACAAAATGGTATCAGAGGAGGTTCGCTCCATTGGAGTCATGTTATTTGGGAAATAGTCAGGATTGTCTAGAGTTATGATTGTTGGGACATGTAATTCTGGTTATGGGTAGTGTGCTTGATCACCACACCTCATTTCAGGATTCAAGTCACTAGGGGATGTTGGGATTTGTCTATGTTATTTGGTTTTCTTGGTTTGATGATGATTAGGGGAAATGAAAAGAGAGTTGAGTTAATGGTCTCAATGATCTCGCAGGGTCTGGAAAGCCATGTGGAGCCGAGGATATTCCCTAGAACACTCTCTGTGACAGTGAAGTGATTGGAATATGGCCGCCAACTATATGTCCAAGTCACCCACTGAAACTAGTTTCCTCTCGCATTGTCTGGTGTTCTTTAGTTTTGAAATCATGGAACTTTGGTTTTAAAGTGACTTGGTTTTAGGAAGTGTAATGTTTTTGTGAAATTATTTTCAAATAAATATGGAATTGTTTGATTTATGAAATGGTGGAACTGAATATTCAGAATTATTTTGAAATGGAAAATTGTGTTCTTACACCTCTTTTGAAAGCAGAAACTATATTGAAGTTGGTTTTGAAAAAGTGTTCCCATTAAAGTTTTCTAAACTATTAAAATGTTTTTTTATGGGATGAGATGTTTTGAAATTGATGTAAATAACTTGAATGTGAGTTTTCATTGGAACGATTGTGCCTTTCTGAAAAGTTTTTTTTTAATGCGGTAATTTGTGTTCGACCTCCTGGTTAGCGGTTTTGATAATAATAATGTGTTGGTTGACCGTTTTGGTTTTGAAAAGTGGAAATAATTTTTGTTTTAACGTTTGGTATTTCCATTAGTGACCACATTCATGGGGTTATATTGGATGATGGATGGTTGATGGCACGACTGGATGAGTGCCGGGATGGATATGAGGAGGGTGTCTGGTGTGGCACAAAAACATGCATGTGTGAGGCCCATGGGGTACCATTGGTCAATACTCCTACCGCTGAACCGCATGTTTTCAAAGAAATGGTTTTAAAGAAAAACATGATGTCTTGATGAATAGTTTTGGGATGTTTTGTGTTCTGGGTCTTTGAAGATGTTGTTTTTGTGGGATGTTTTTTTAGTCCAATAACCCCTCCTATTTGAACTATGTTTTGGGATTATGTTTGGTCGGTAAGCTAGGTAGAAGGACCGGTTAATGGTCTCCTCTGAGATATGTTTCGGGACACCTTTATGGTGGTTACATTCATGTGTTTGGATCTGGTTTATGTTTTTTTTGACCAATGGACCATCTTGGTTGGGTCCTTGGGTTCTCCCGTTGGATAAGGTACGCCCCCATTTAGGGTTAGTGCACAACTGAAGTGAAACCCGTATTGTTTCTCCATTGGAAAATCCTCCAGTTGATCAATATAAGGAATATTTTATAGATAATTGTTGATTGAGTCTAAAACCATTCATTTAGTTGATTTGTAGATCCTCTTGTAGTGGGATAGTTCTTGTGGAAGGTTGAAAGAGGCCTTGGTTTCTTAAGTTTTATGATTCATCGAAGGTGGAAGTGTTCTTTGGTTGTTAGTGTGGATGAGTGTCATGATGGTGTCTAAGAGGGCCTCTGGGTTCTTCATAGTTTCCTTGAAGCAAGAGTTATTATTAAACCACCAATTTTGAGATTTTGGTCCTGATAGGATATTGTGTCCACTTTTTGGACTTGTCTGTTGTTTAGGGACTTGGAATATGGTCATGTTCCATGTATTATTTCTATCAATCACAAGGGTCATGTTTGGTGACACATTGTGATGTTTTGTGCTCTTTTGACTATAAAGGTCAAAGTCACACTATCCTCTTAGGTTCTATGTTATGTTGGGAGTATGTATCCCTTGGGAAAAACATCAAATACTCTATATTAGAGGACGGTGTTTATACGTGTCCTGCCCTTCTGTTGCTTCTCACCCAAAGAAACAAGGTGTGATGTGTGTGCTTATTCTGATCCCTTGTTTCAGTGAAATGTCTGGTTTTGGTAAACTGAGTTATGGAGTGTGTTATGTCTTGATGAACCCATCAGGGTATGCGGTGTAGTTCTTTGTGGCACCGAAAGAAGAAGTTCCACATAGGGGTTTCAACAGCCAAACTGTGTGGCCGAAGATGCTTCAATATTTTGAGCTCTAGCCATAGGTCTCGGAGAGAAGCTGGCGCGTAGTTAGGGGAAACCCCAGTGTCGTTTAAACCCTTGTACAAAGTCCTATCCTCAGTATGAAAGATAGGAAGAGTTTAAACCTATGGTGTCATCATATTTCTTCTGTTGTTCCCGTTCTGTGGAAATAGGTGGAGGGTTTTGTACCCATGTCATCACACAATTTTATTCCCCCCCCATTTGGTTTCCATTGAGTCTTTGGAGAATTGTTGGAAATTTGGATAGACAAGTTGAGCACACGGTTTTCACATGGTTAGTTCTAACCATGAACAAAAAAAAAACCATGCAGATATAAGGATCCACATAGTTATCACATAGTTTCTCAAACTGTGCAGACTAACCGTGTGACCGTCCCAACTCCTTAATTTTGGGGTCTTTTCGTGTCGTCCCACGCCGGTCGGTTAAGATGGTTGCACTACTAGAAAAACAGCTATTTGCGACGGGCTATTTGCGACGGGATCCCGTCGCAAATGGCTTTTTGCGACGGGACCCCGTCGCAAATAGCCCGTTGCTGAAAACGCCGTCGCAACTACACTTATTTGCGACGGGCCCGTCGCTATAGCGTTTTTTTGCGACGGGCATTCTCCCCGTCGCAAATAGTATTCCGTATTTTTGTAAAAACTTTTAAAAACGTTTTTGCGACGGGTCCCGTCGCAAAAACGTTTTTAAAAAAATAAAAAAATATTAATAATACTAGCTATAATGTTCTTATTCCTAATTATTGGTATTTATTACTAGTTATTAATATTTATTCTTAATTACTAAAAATTATTACTAATTATTCCTAATTACCATATAAACAATTAAAAATAATTAAATTACAACTAATTAATAATAATAAAAACTAATAAAAAATTAAAAATAAATAAAAAATTAAAATGAAGATAAATACCTTGAAAATTGATCTGTTCTGATCGTTCTTCAAAACTTTAATATCGGCTCCGGAGAAAAAACTTAAACTAGAGAAAAACTGAACTCTAGAAATATGATTCTGAGAGAGAGAGAAGATAAGGAATGAGAATGAAATGAAAAAAACGGATGGGGGTATTTATAGGTTAGATTAGTTGCGACGGGCCCATTTGCGACGGGACCCGTCGCAAATACCTTAGCCAACATTTATTACGGTCAACCGGTAAATAGTTATTTGCGACGGGTCCCGTCGCAAATAACCCTCTACCGACATAGTATTTGCGACGGGGGAATATTCCCGTCGCAAATACCATTTACCGCCGCCGGTTATTTGCGACAGGAATATTTCCCCGTCGCAAATACGTTTCCCGCGATTTGGCGCGCATCGCGGGAAAACTATTTGCGACGGGGAAAAAAATCCCGTCGCAAAAGCCTCCTTATTTGCGACGGGAAAATACCCCCGTCGCAAATAATTTTTTAACATGACTATTTGCGACGAGATTTATTCCCGTCGCAAATAACCCGTCGCAATTGCTCATTTTTCCCGTAGTGTTGGTTCTTGTGGTGGGAAGACCCACCATGGGTATCGTGCATATTATTTTGTAAATTTCTAATGGATGTATACCCCTTGTACTAGGGAGTCTGTTTGGGCCTTCCCCTATTAGTGTCTTGATTCTGTCTCGGGAAAAAAAAAATTAAGTTGTCTCTTATGGTGGGGCGCCCATTTGTGTCTCTTCATACAAGTAACTCATGTTTTTCCTTGGTATTGTATGGGAAGTAGGTAATATCATTTGGAGATATCTAACTAATTATATCTTCCTTGAGTAAATTTTTGGATTGGATAGCTCCTAATGCTTTAGTTAATGCTAGGTAAGTGTAACCTTGTTCGAAGTTGTTGTTCGTTTGGGTGAATTTCTTGAGTCTTGTTCGGATAGCGTTCGAGGAGTTTCATTTTGGGATAATGTATGAATGTGATTGATCATTTCAGTAATGTGGTGTAAGTTTGGGTTGTGAGATTAATCATTCCTTAATTGATCACTGGAGGTGTTTTGGCCCTTGGGGGCAAAGCTTGGCAAAGAATTACATCTTAGTTTATCGTTTGGGCATGGTTTTGGTATCTGGCCTTGTGGTCGCTTTCCGGGGACGGAAAGTTTTCATGGTGGGGAGAATTGTCACATACATGACTTATTTTAAAGTTAAATTTCATTTAATTTCCATTCCTGATTTTTTTTGGGGGGTTTACCACTCATTTTGGTGAAAATGGTGGGTTTTGAAAATTTGGGCCAAACCGCGAGCCCAATTCCAGATTTAAACACTAATTTTGTTTCTTCTATAACTCCTTCACTTTTTACTATTTTAAACCCATTCCACTTCCCAATTGGCATAACCTGATATATTAAAACCACCATATCCCTTTGGACCACATATAAATCCAAAATCATGATGGATTTGGTTTTTTGATTTAGGTAATGGGCCTGCCCGTAGGCCCATTTCCTGCTTTAATTTTTTTTTAAAAAAATTTCATATCTCATTCATTTTTTACTGTTTTCCCGTGATTCCACCTCCCTCTCAAAGCCAATACCCCTAGGATTTCCCCCATTATCGGTTTCGCAATTTTGGAGCTCAGGAGAGCCGCGAAGTAGGGCAATATCTCATACCCTTTCTCAAATCGACCAGATTTGACGAGGTAAAATGAATCTTTCATAACTCCTTCAATTTTCATCATTTTTCCCCCATTTCAGTTCCCACATGACCTAATATTACTCCTTAGAACCTCCATACCAGTTTTGGGTACTTGGAGATTCATATTGGGGTGGATTGGGGCCGATTTCTTCAAGATATTTCAAGTAAGGGAACTCCTTCTTGGTCCCCTCCATCCTCTTTTTGTTTTATTTCCTATTTCTTGAAGTTCCTCATGTCCAGAAGTTGGGGTTTTATACTAAGGTCTGATTTGGTATCTTTTAGGTCAATTTTTGGTGGTCTAGGTCTGGATTTATATTCCTTGTGGTGCCGGGTTGGTGCGGTTGATGTTACGCACCTTATTTTGAGGGTTTCATCATAAAAGGTAGGTGATTCCATGTGTAAACATTTCTAGATGAGTTAGTTTGCTTGAATTACTTATTATTAATGTTCCTAATATGCTGTTTGTGGTGCGTGAACTGTTTATGTTGGATTTAGTAAAGCATTTGTTTTTATAGTTTCATTCTAGCTTAAAATTTGGTGTTTTCATTTGCAACCCTTTGGGTATTGTTTGGGATTGTTTCATAACATATGAATTTTGTTTAATAAATCTTGTTTGGGATGAAAATTATGATTTGGTGGGGTATTGGTGTGCCACTAGGTCTTAAAGATGTTTTTTAAGGGTTTAAGGTGTAAAACTTTATTTTACTTCTTGAAAGTGATTTTGAAAACGTGTGCGTTTCATGTGGATCTTTTGTACTATTGGTTGAGGTGTTTGTATCACACATGGGAGTTGTTTAATAAATGTTTTTGGGGATTCCAATTCTGTTTTGAATTTGTATTGGTGTGATTTTGGCCTTGAAATATGGTTTTGAAATGGGTTTTATTTGAAAAGCTTTGGTGCACTATTTAGAATTGTTTCATGAAAGTTTTTAGTGGTTTAATGATTTATGTAAGAGGTGAAACCATATTGGAAAACTATATTGGATTGTTTATACTTTCAAATGAACCATTTTAGATGTAAATAGTTCTGTTATGTGATGTTTATCATATTTTTAGGGACTTCATAAAAATTGTTAAAGGATGTGTTGGATTGTGGATGTTATGAAAAAAAGTGTTGTGGGCTATTTTGGTGTGAGTTTGATTTCAAAATGAATTTGAATGAAATGTTAAATTTCTGACTTGTGTGATGTGCATGGGGCTGTTTGGATAATGTGTGATGTGGAATTGATATTTTCATGTGAAAAGTATATTTCTTGGCTTGTTGAACTTGTTTGAGCACAAAAGGGAAACCTGGGTATCTAGGTGGGTGGACGTGTACTAGTATGCTAGTGAATCCGTGGGGTTTGGCCTCAGTTTCACTTAGCAGGATTGACACTTACAACTCTAACTAAACTATGATGATGATGATTGGGGACCACTAGGTTATGGGTATGTTCCCTACTAGTGGCTTGTGCACGAGAATAGATAATTTTTGTGGTTACTCTCACCGAGATACGAGGTACCTGGGACCCACAACTAGCTAGTGCCTAGGGGTTATTTCCTATTGCTTGTGCTCATTAGATCCTTTATACTTACCGTCGGCATACGATATATTGGGCTGGAAAATTCAGTAGCTTTTGAATTTATTTTAAAAGTGTTGATTCTTTAAATTAGCCCACTTGAAAACTGTTTTTTTAAGTTGCATCTTTTAGAAATTGTAACTAGAAATTACATGTTTTTTTGAAAACTTGCATGCTTTTCGTCTTTGAATGTTTATCACAGGGAATCTCTTAGTGGTGGTATCCTACTGGGCATTGTCTCACACCCTACTTACACCTTTGGGTGTAAGTAGACTTGGTTTTTTTTTGTCGCAGGTTGGGTACAATTTTTTTGTTCCAGTGGTTCAGGTTTCTAGTAGGTCCTTGGTGGTGAAGTCTTGTGGAGGTGGCTTGAGGGAGTTGCTCCATGCCATGAGGGTTCTTGGGCTGTTTCATTTTTGTTTTGTACCTTTGGTATAGTCTTTTTGAATTATTTTAAGCTATGTAATTCAGTTCTGAATTTATGTAAAAGATTGTTTGGTCTGAAAAATCCAGATTCGTTTTATTGGATTCTTTTGTTGTTTTAAGTTTATAAACTCGGGTAAATCGTTCCCAATTCTCATTTTATGATACCCGGGCACTTGTGGCAGCCCGTGGGGATAGGGAACGCCCTTCGGGCCTTGTCACGGTCCAGTTTTGGCACTGATATCGGTGGTGACTAGATTTGGTTCGTGACAGTATTGAACAAATTTGCACATATAACTCAAAGACTCTCAACATAAAGGCACAAACCACCTACCTTAGTGTTGCGAGTTCGCTATATGTGAACCTCAAGCCTTGAATCGCCCAAGAACACGGTAGATATACAAAAACGCTCAAAACGTTCAACCGAGGATAACTTGAGAAGGAGGATGAATCATGAAACAAAGTCCTAGAAGAAGGAAGAGCTTACCGAGGCGATCCCAACACAATCGGTGGTGGTCGAATCGAAGATCGGATGCTCAGTCGGGGGCTCGGAGGAAGATCACGACCGTACGGTTTCTCTCGGGCGAACTAGGTCGAGAAGAAGGCCTTTATGGAGATTAGACGCAACCTTGATACGTTTAATGAAAAAAAGAAATACACAGTGTGTACTTTGGAAGTACACAACGTGTACTTTCTGTTTCCATACTTCGCTTTAGGCGGTCTCCAGGTCACCCCCACACGGCCGGGTGTGCGGCCATTACACGGCCAGAACACGACTTCATGCGGAAACCGAGTACACGACATGTACTCATAAAGTACATGGCGTGCACTTAAAAAATTTCCAAAATTTCCTCTTTTTCTCAAAAACAACCAGAAAAGGAAAACATACCTGAAAAGTAGATCCAGGTTTTTACAAGAAAGACCAAAGATTTAAGTTTATACTATAATGATTATCCGACTGTATTAGAAGGATACACCGATGCAAGTTGGATTATCAATATTGATGATAACCAATCCACATCTGGATGGTTGTTTACTCTTGGAGGTTGTGTTGTTTCTTGGGCGAGCAAGAAACAAACATGCATTTCACATTCGACCATAGAGTCTGAGTTTATTGTCTTAGCGGCATGTGGAAAGGAAGGTGAATGGATTAGGAATCTATTATTGGATATTAGATTGTGGCTTAGTCATTTGTCTCCTATCTCTATCAGTTGTGATAGTGAAACAACATTATCAAGAGCATTTAGTTGCATGTATAATGGAAAGTATAGACATATAAGTTTGAGACCTGATTATGTGAGATAATTGTTACAAGATGGTACCATAATAATTTTATATGTGCGATTGTGTAAAAACCTTGCAGATCCGTTTACAAAATCCCTGCCGAGAGAGATTATTCATGCAACTAATAAAGAGATGAGGTTAAAACCCATAGGTACATCCTAATCAAAGTGTTTAATGGGTAAAAACAAGTTACGAAGATGATTGTTGATATTGAAAATTATAGCCCCAATTTTTTGGTGTCAATATTATCTGTTATGACTAGAGGTTGAGTTATAAACTCTTAACAAAATATTAAGACTCAATGAGTTATGTTCTCTAATAACATCTGATAAAACTTTGAGATATTGATACTAAGTAAATGTTTAAATCGAAAGATACCTTTATTATGTATAATGACTCACTTGTGTTCTAGAGAATTAATATTTATGAATAAAAGTGGGGGATTGTTATATTTTTTTATTCAAAATATTTATTAAAATAATAGTGTTTTTCAAATTCAAACCGGCGTGTCCCTCACCAAGAGTTGTATCATTTCGGTCGAAGTAATGTGTTATTTAACCAAAATGGTGAGATCAAATCAGCGTGTCCCTCACCAAGAGTTGTCTCGTTTTGGTCGAACCATGGTGTTCTTTGATCGAAATGAAGATTTATAAATAAGTGATGATGAGATAGCTTATGGGTTACTTATTAAGTCCAAAGAAATTCTCTATATATTTTCCAGCATCTGCGTGGCAGGACAATCGAAAATTGGTGTTTGATTTTCCCCAAATCTCGGAGAAATTCTCGAGGGAAACTTCCACCGAGAACCCTACACCATCTTTATGAGAGTGGATCAAACACTTTTGAATAGTGAATTAAATTCATGCATCAAGGTTCATTCTATCTTCTCCTTCTGCCTACCTATTTTCTAATAAGTCTGAGATTTCATCGCATCTATCTTCTCCTTCTGCCTACCTATTTTCTAATAAGTTTGAGATTTCATCGCATCACACTACTGAGAAAACCCTACATGGATTCCAAATTGATTGTATGAACCTTATGACATAATTATCTTAAAAGGAGATGATTCAGCTACTATTGAAAGAAGTGTTCTTGAGCTGCAATCTTGCCAGGTTGGAATTTTAGGTTTGATTACCCGTCCATTTTTAACAAATGTTTATTTGCAAGCACTTTCAACATCTTCTATTAATGTCATAGTTCTTTTATAGTTGACAATTTCTATTCAAACAATGCTGTGATATTGTTCCATGTACATATGTTTATGCCTTTTATTTGCCAAATCAATTTTTTTATTATTTCCATAAAACCCACCTTTAGGGAAAAGTGGGAAGCGCGTTACACCATACAAGTCCAGAATTCAAAATCTGGGTCCTAATACAAAATTAAAAAGAGTAATGGCACCACTGCGAGAACCAAATCCCGCTAATCACGCACCGCTGGAAAACTCATTGACACTGTCATCATCACTACACAGTAGGAATCATCACGCCATCACCATCCCTGCCAAACGTCAATCCCACCATCGTCATGCAATCCTGTCAACAACATCGTCGCTATCACCACACCCATCGTCGGAGAACATCACCACCATCAAATACCATAACAACATAACATTTTCTGTCTTCCACGCCGTCCAAATGCCACAACAGAATGCCAGAGACAGTTGATCGTCGTCCCCCAAAACACCCAAACACCAGTACAGAACAAGCTCACCATATCAGAACGCTCAACATAGTTCCATCCACCGGCAAAACCAAACATTAACAAAAACCACTCCGTAAACACAGAACAAGTTCATCATCGAACAAACATCAAGCAGATCGACCGTAGTTGAAGAAGCACCAAACCTTCACATATGACATGAGGAAAAAAATCCGAAAGAAACCGAAACAAACCAATGACGATGCCGAAACCTAAATGTCAAGGAATAAGAAACACCGAGCAAGTCGCGCGAGGGGCACCGTCGGCCATCAAAACTCACATCCCAAAACCATTGAGAAGTTACCGCTCTAGATCCGAACAAGAGAGGAGCTGAGGGACTTGAATTCAGGACATAGATTTGAACCACAGAGGGATTCGAACCACGACATCCCGACGAGACTGAAACCAGAGCCAAATAATAGAATAAGCCGACGTAGGAGCGCGCCTGAAAACCGTCGACCATCGAACCAAAAATCCCAAAACCAAGATGAACCATCACTCCAGATCTGACTTGGAGAGGCGTGGAGGGACACGATATTAGAGCAGGTTGTAGCAGCCTGAGGCTTCCACAACAAACTCCTTCGACAAAAACACCATGAAAGATGAAAGAACCACAACGAAATGAAAACCTGGTTTCAAAGAGAGGTGAGACGGCGGGACAAAGCAAAGGAAATAGAGAAAGAAACGGGCCAGAAGGAGCCGCACCGTCACGAGGAAACCCAAGGGGGACGAAATTTGAGACGAACGGAGAAAGAGACGTGCTGGAAGGAGTCACGCCTTCACGAGGAAACCCTAAGGGGAAGAAGACCGCGCGAGGGAGTGCTCTGGGGGAGAACTGAGCCATTTATTTTTATTATTGCATTCTACAGATTTTATTCAGATCGTGCAAATGTTATGCATGCACTAAATGTTTTGTGCTGTGTGAATGTTTTGTGTTAGTTTTTCTTTGATGTATTAGTTGTGTTTCATGTGAATGTTTTGTTTATCCATATTTTAACACCGTTCCCAATCCCATCAATGAGTTTCATCATTTGAAACATTGAAGGCTAGCGTTCCTGAGTGGTGAGAAGGAAGATAGAAAGGGAGGATGGTGTGGAGTGGTTCTTTGTCACCGTATTTTAGTGTTTTGATAATTACTTTATTTTAGTGTTTTGATAATTACATTACTATCACAACATTTATTTATTAATTTCATATCGTTTGAAGCTTGTACTGCTTGTAAAAGAAAAGAATGATGTTAAATTTATCATTTACTCATTGGGTTTTAATGACTTATCATTTATTTATTCTATATTTAATTGGTCGTTATTGTTTACTATTTATTTGTTATTATTTTGGATATTCTGTTCTAATTCTGCATTGCATAATTTTTTCAAGTAAATTATATTACATAGTGAACATTTTAAAAATATGTTTAAGGACATAATGTTACACATCTCAAGGAAGCGTTTCAATTATATTATGTGTTCTTGGAAAATATATTACTCCCTTCTTTTCAAAAAAAATATTAAAGAACTAAAATCTATCTTATGTGTCAGTTTTTTCACTATGTATAAAATGTTACGCATTATAGAGAAGAAGAAAAATATTTTACGTATCATTTTTTCATAGGAAATTATGGTACGTATTCACAAAGGTTATACAATTACCTTACATATGTTGGTTTTGGGCACATCAGAAGCGTCCTTTGATGATATTAGAAACTCGACTGTTAGTCTTAATTTACGTGTAATCATTGGCACACATGATCAAAATGTCATGTCCAACAAAAAATCATCAATTACTTCACTAGATTAAATTGTCATAATCAGAAGAGGAGGATCTTTATATATAATTTATAATTAGTTTATGAGCAGATACAGAATTACCTCAACTTGTAATTATCTCTTCATTGATGATTTAATTAACTAGATCTTGTTGTACTGTCTTTGCGCTGCGAGATCCAAGTATAGAGTCCCTCTAGTGGTGATCCACATGTGCACCACAATCTAGAATCACTAGGTGGTAGCACAATTGATCCTGGTCGCTTGCGTTGTTTGTGGTTGATTGCAACAATATTCTTCTTGAAGAAAGAAGAACTCTTGATGCTTTCTCAAATGCTTGAGAGAGGAGGAATAGAGAGCTCGTTATAAATATCTAGATTTATTTTTATCCATTGAGTGATATAATTATATATTTATTATGGAAGGTTTAGAGTTGGTAAATCGCACACAGGCCCCTTACCATCTTTAATATTCTTAGTTGACCCCATGCTCATTAATAATAATAATAATAATAATATTATTATTATTATTATTAATCGCTTGACATGTTCAACACATTAAGAATGTAAATAAATATCATTTACACCATTTCCAATTGAATCATTAAGCTCGGTTCTCTTTCCCTCATCGACATTTACTGATCCTTGAATAATGACTATTTAATAAATAAATGTTACTGCATTATTCTATGATAAATAATATATATATATATATATTAGGTGTTTGAAGGTACAATTACATTAAATATATACACACCACACACACAGGCCAAAAAGATAGGTCATAGCCTCCCCAAGGGATATCCCACTCATCAAGCCTTATTTATTCAGTACATGGCTCAGAGATCCAGTGGACATGAAACCCATTATATGACCAAAATGCCCAAAAACTGATCTAAAGGCCCAGTGCAACCTCATGTCTGCGTCATGCTTGCATCACCACCTGCTTAGGGAAATTTGCTCCCACCCGGATTTGAACTCAGGTATGATATATAATTACGATGAGCATTTACCACTCGGGTAAGCCCCCAACTGCTAATGATAAACATTATAAATATTATATTTTTCAAACTTGCAAATATTTATTATTATTATTTAACTCACTTATTCTTTCGAATACCATGTGATTAAATTATGATGATCAACCAAACCTGAATAAATATTATTTATTATATTTTGTTAAATTCATTACTTGAATTTAATTAAGACTGTGAATACACTAAGTGTGTTACCCTCCGAACCGCTTTCTCAGTGACATTAGACATAACTGTCCAAATTCCAAGATTAGCGTCCAGCAACACGCCAATGAACCCATAGAGAAAGAAGTTAATATCGTAATGATATCCAACCTTCTGCAAATTCTTACTGTGTAATATAATCATTTACCACGATATCTCGAATCAAGTAGGTTGCATGCTAGTGTCATCAACCTATATGCTCGGCATCACTTTCTTTGAATTTCTAGAAATGAACTCGCCCACCGAACACCATGGTCATAGATTTATGTAGGCAGTTCCATTCCTATCAAAGGATTTGAGATATCAACTTTCTTCAAAGGAAGAAAGAGATAAATCCTTTCTCTCATTATCCATTAATGCAATATCACTCATGACGCACCCAACGTATCCTACTTCACCGTGATCATATGTTGTCATAGTTTTCATCAATATATCAAAATACACAATTCATGATATCCATTAATGATAATATTAATGTCTAAGGATCAATACACACATTTTCATAGAGGAACATCCAATGATATATGGAAATGTGGATTTTCTATTGATGGGTTTGTTCTCATATCCTCCTGTCTTAGAGATTACCAAAGATGAACACCATGTGAAGGTGTCTCAATGTCTTATGAGCCTTGTACCCCTGATAGCCTGTATCGTCTGTGTCCTGTTAGACAATATCATCCGGCCATAAGATAAAGTTAAAGAATAATGTCATGACACCTCTAGGTTCTCACCATATCGAAGACCCTCTATGACATTTCAGCACGACATATATTCTTAAGACATTATCAAATACAAATTTCATGAAAAGGAACAATGATAATGTGATAAGAAAACTTCATTAATAATGGAAAAATGTAATGAAGTACTAAAAAAATCAGTTTTAGGGCACCAACTCCAACAAACTATAACTTGTATTAGAGTCAACCAACAACAACTTTTAGTCCACTATCTCTCACATGATACTCACACCTCTTCTAAGATAAAGACTTGGTCAAGGGGTCCACCATGTTTTCCTCTTTGGATACTCTGCTCTCTGTAACTTCACCTCATTGAGAAAAATCTCTCAAGAGATGAAACTTCTGAAGTACGTGCTTTGTCCTTTGGTGTGACCTCGACTCTTTGGTGAGAACCACCACGACAATGTGATTATAGTAAACTGTGATAAGGTCTTTACTGCTTGGTACCACATCAAGCTCTTAGACAAATTTATGAATCCAAACTGCTTCCATGGCTGTATCAGAAGCCACAATATACTCAGACTCTGCTATAGAATTGATGAAAAATGGTTGCTTTGAACTCTTCCAGCTCACAACTCCTTCGTTAAGAAAAAATATATATCCAGACTATGATTTTAGATCATTCGGATTTGTATGAAAGCTATCATCTATGTAACCCCTAGTTATTAGCTTTTCATCTCATCCATTGTAACATCCTGACCTTCATATGAGGTACTCCATGTTTAAATTTTGGTTAAATTCCATTTTAAATGGTTAATTAAACACTTTTCGGGAGTATAATAGGTCTCATGGGTGTTCTGGGGGTTCAGGGCATGAAAAAAGGGGAAGAATAGGTCATTCTGTGTTGAGAACACAACTGGTGCATGGTTATTACTAACTGTGTTTCATGGCCCAGGAGACCGTGTGACCTGCCCCCCCTAGACAGAGGTAGGCACACAACCACTGCACGGTTTTTCAAACTATGTGGGTGGCCTAGACAAACAGTGCGGCTTGGCTCCCTATTGGACAAAGGGTGCTAGATGGTTGGTGCGTGATTTGGCCAACTGTGCGGCCAAACCACACCTCATTAAAAAAGGGGAATTTCCCATTCCCCCCCTCGAGCTTTAAGAGTTATTACCTGATTTCTTCCTCATTTCCTCCTCCAACAGCCTATGGTGAAAACCCTTTCCTCCCAGGCTTTCCAAGGGCTATTATCCCTCAATATTTGGTAATTTATAGTGTCGTTGGTTGCGAATTGAAGCTCTGAGTGAGTCTACCATGCCTCTTTCTTCTATTTTATGGAAGAAGCATACTGGGATGTTTTCTATTCTTCAAAATCCCTAAACCCTTATTTTTCCAATATATTCTTGGATTGGGGTTTTGAGGGTTATTTAGGCTTGAATCAAGGGTAGTGTTTAAGCGAGTGGTTGTCTACGAGCTTGAGGTAGGTGATCTGCAAGTTATATCCCATAGTCTTGATGTGTATACATGTGTATGTGGTTGTGCTTTTGTGTCGTCGTGCTTCACATTTAATTCCTTAGTAGGAAATGATAAATTGGGTGTCTAAATGATATGTTAGATCTTTTACGGGCTTTTTTGGATCCGTTGATGAAGAGTAGACTGATCCTAAGGCCACCCATGGGGTGTGCCACTCCCTTGAACATGAAAATTGAGTTGTTAAATGCTGAATTGAAGGGCTTATGAGATTAAACCAACTGTAATTGTGTTTAGCATGTTAACATGGAATAAAGGGGTGTTTGAATTAACTTGAGTAAGTCAAATGAGTTAAGGCTTGCGAATGGGTAAATGTGATAAATGGTTAAAAATTCATTTCCATGTGGTTAAATGGATTGAAAGGGGTGATAAATGGTTTTAATGGTTCTTAAGTGGTGAAATGGGATAACTATGATAGTTGAGAACACGTTGAATGTAATGAACCATGAAAATGTGATAAACGAAAATGGTGCACCTGTGTTGTCTTTGTCTGATAAAAAGGTCATTGATGTTGACATTCAGAAATGTAAATAATGGTTGGTTGGAATGTTGTATTGATTCTCCTCTCCCTTGGGTGAACTAGACTGATGATCTTGGAGCCCCGATGCATCGTAGTTTTGGAGGATGGACTGATGATCCTAACTCCAAGGGTATGGGCATGGCGTTCCATATCATGGTTTGGGATGTTCGAACATGACATTCCAAATCTCAGTTGGATACTTGGATTTATGCTCCTTGTATGCCAAAATGTGACTCCTATGATATAGGTTTAGATGAACAACATGGGCCAAAACATGTTTGATGGGTTTGGATGTCATTTGTAACCGAGAACAAATGTGGTTAATTTAAATATTGTTAAATAATGAAACCTGGTTTATCTATTGTTTTTTTATTTTCTATTGTACTTATGTATACACTGTTATTAGACTAAATATTTTTCTATACACTGTTGACAGTGACCTACTGAATTGTATTCACACCTTGCTCAGACTACCTTTGAGTACTCGAGAAAACATCATGGTTGCAGGTCATGATAAAGGATAAGAACCTATGTTAGATGGCTTATGGGAGGAGTTGAGATTGAGCATGGATGAGGGAAATAGACTTGACATCAAGACCCATTTTGGGGATTGTCTTGCATATTTATTTTGAGTTTCTTATGAACTTGACACTACTATGACATGACATGTTTATTTGAATGATTGTGGGAATTTCCCTGTTTTGGGGAATTGATTATATGATACATGGTTATTGATCTTTATTAATTGGTTATTATTTATCTTATTTTTCGCCGTTGTCTTACATTGTTAAAGAAGGTATAGTATCCGAAAATACCTCATTAGACCCTCACTATTAGTTAGTAGTCTTTGGCATACGGGGGGGGGGGGGGGTGGTGAGGTCATGTGTCACACTGGTTCAGAGTACCAGTTTAGTAGAACCTGAGCTGGGACATTACAAAGTGGTATCAGAGCGGTTTTCTTTTATATTTATTTACTATTTAGGAAAGTTAGGTAAAATATTATGATGTATTGGGCCTTGGAAATGAGCTAGTATATGGGCGTATCTAACTCATGTATGGGGGAAAACCCAAGTATCCAGGGTGAGGTTGTTGTTCTTAATGTTCACTTGTTACAGCTGGATGTTATTTTACCTTCGGTGTTACAATTTTCATGTGATGTTATTGTTTTTTGAGGTTTTATTTGTGGTCAACATGGCACGAGGTTTGTATATGCATGCATCAATTTAGGCACTTAAGATTTATGTGTCATGCATCATATTAGGCACTCACGAAAAAGTAGGTTATCATGGGTTGTGGGGAATGAATATGATTTTCTAGTTTTCTTGTGGTTTTAAGAAAATAGTGCCTAATAAAGATTTGTAACTAGTTTTAACTATGAAGTGCTAAATTGAAATGGTTAAAATGGTTTCTAAATGAGAAAGATTTAAGTTGTTTGAAACAGTGTCTAATGGAAGGCTTGCGATTGTGAAAGTTTGATTTACCCTAAGTTGGACATGGCCCATGGTAAGGATGGCTGAGGGTAGTGACAGAGATGCAATTATATCTATTGGAATAGTGTATGCAGAGTAGGTTGTTTATGGCTAGTAGTGAGGCCTCTTTTGTGTAAACTATAGAAATTATATGTTATGTGTTTTGAAGTGTGTGTTTGGCATTGTTGAAAGATTCCATTATGTTTATGTTTACCGGTTGGGCGATAAGAGGGCATCACCGAGAATTATCCTCCAGTAGTGGGAGAGGAAACTCTGTTGGTCCTAGGTGATAGGGGGATGAGCAATTTGGTGATAAATTTTCTCATTTTATGTAGTTTATGTAGAGAGACCTAGGGAAGGTAGCACTGAGTATGTTTCATCTGAATAGAGAGTTTCAGTTGCAACACCCTCTGAAATTTGCCGGAGGGGGTGGACTCGAGGTAGTAGAATTATGGATTAAGTTTATCTAGACGATACTAGACCACTTGGAGACCCCTTCAGAGAAAAGGGTTATGTTTATAGCCTACATGTTATGAGGACCAACAAAGTACTGGTGGGATATTCAGGCTTGGGATGAACAATTGGAAGACATGGATTGGAAGAACTTCCAAGAGAAGTTCCTAGAGAACTTCTACCCTAAGAAGTTGCGGCAAAGGAAAGATGAATATTTTATGTGTTTGAACCATGGGAGTATGACAATGATGAATTATGTTGGTTGCTTCACCAAATTACAAATTTTTTTCTTCAATGCTGACAGGAGATGATAGGAGATGAGGCAGCTGAAGCTCGAAATTTTTAGGACATACTTAGACGTGCGATCAAGTCCTGGGTGAAAATCTTTCATTTGAAGAGGTTTTCTGAGGCAGTGGATCAGAATCTCATTTATGAGGGGAACCTAAATGAGGCTTCTAGTGGTGGGTAGGTGGATTAAGTTGGGTGATCTGGTGGTACGTATTTTGATAGTAGGAAGTGTCGTTACAAGGACATTCACCAGGGCAGTTGCAGACAAAGTAGCCAAGGGAAAGGATTAATCTCACATGGCAGTGATTGAGTGCTCTGCTATCAATGTGGTAGATTGGGTCACATGTGTGGTTAGTGTCCATGACCACCAGTGGAATGCCGAGATTGCAGGAGGATGTGTGATATATAGAGGTTCTATATAAACCCTCGACAAGCAGGTGGTTATGGAGGACCTAGGCCGATGCAGAGCACCAATAGGGGATTTGCTACTCCTTCTCAATCGAACAGTTGGAGTTCCACCGGCCATATTGATCGGGGAAGCGGATGTGGTACTTCAGGACAAGAGAATCCATATCAGCAGGGCAGTGCAACATGAGGGACTCAGATTGGAGCCCAATGTAGAGGGTCAAGTTAGTTCCATGTAGTTCAACTTGCACCCAGTGGTGGTGAGGTTGGACCATCGACTGTTTGAGGTATAATTCTTATATATTTCATGCTTTCTAGCACTTTATTTGATACAAGGGATTCACACTCTTATATATTTTTTGGGTTTTTGAATGGTTTGGTTTTGGCGGTGGAGCATTTTTTTGGGGTAATGTCAATCGAAACACTATTAGGGGTGCGGTTAGAGGGTATATAAAGTTTTAAGGAGTGTTCCCTCGAGTTTGGTGGGTACCATCTCCTTTGGGACTTGTTCATACTTGAGATGATAGGTTTTGAACCGATATTGGGAATGGGATGGTTAGTTATGTATCAGGGTCACATTGATTGCTACCATAGGAGAGTGAGTTTCACGTCTCCTAAGGGTGATACTTATGTCCATCACGGGGAATTAGATATTCAGGAAGGCCATACATGGACATTTTTTCAGCGGTTAGGTGAGATCATGACCCAAGTGGAAATTATTTTGCTTGATGATGAAGGAGTAGAGTGTGATGTCTTTCCTTCGATAGTGGATTAGTTTCAGGATGTGTTTCTTGATGACTTTTCAGGGTTTCCACCTGAAAGAGAGGTTGTGTTTTCAATTGAGCTGATGCATGGAGCTGAGTGAGTGTTTATTCCTCTCTACAGGATGGAACCAATAGAAATTTAGGAACTTAAGACTCAGTTGGAGGAGTTAGAGGATAAGAGGTTTATCCGTCTGAGTACATCACCATGGGGTTCCCAAGTCTTGTTTGCTAAGAAGGATGATGGAACGTTGTGGTTGTGTGTCGATTACCATAAGTTGAATCAGATGATGGTTAAGAACCTATATCCTCTCTCGCATATTGATGATCTTTTTGACCAGTTGAGGGGTGCTTGTGTATTCTCCAAGATCGACTTAAGATCTAGGTATCATCAGTTGAGGGTGGGGCCTTCCAATATACCAAAAACTGTTTTCAAAAGTAGGTACGAGTTTTATGAATTCATTATGATGTCGTTTAGGCTGATGAATGCTCTTGCTGTGTTTATGGCATTGATGAACTAGATCTTCCACTTGTATTTGGACCAATTTGCTATTGTGTTTGTGGATGATATCTTAGTATACTCCCAGACTCATGATGAACATACCAAATAATTTGACATCGTCTTGAGTACATTGAGAGATCCATAATAGTCAATCTAGGATTGCAGTGCGACATGGTGAGGTCCTATAACGGGATATCGATGCCGTGGATCGTGTCGTGACTGTTTTTTTATCCCAATGTAGTCTAATTTATATTATTTAAATTATATAATTATACACATATATATGATGAAAAATTAAAATATGATTAGTAAAATATAAAACAGAATAAAAATAATACATATACAATAACAAAAGAAATAAAAATTAAAAAGGGATGATGAAGGAAAACAAAAAACAAAATAAAAAAAATAGGGATAGTGGAATATCGGGGTGCAATAGGCTAGATGGAGAAAACAGAGGGAAAAAATAAAAAAATAAATAATGTGGAGGTTGGGGTCAGGACAGGTCAACTCGGGGTGGGTGGTGGGCATCGTCTGTATTGAGGGGCCGCAACGTCGCAGGCCATCAAAAACAGGATGTGGTGGTCATCGACAAGAGGAGGAAGAAGAAGGCGCACTTGAAAAAAGGGGGTGTACCAGCATGGAGGGCATCGTCACTGTAGGAGGAAATGTGATGGGTTAAGCAGGGGAGAGGGGGGGTTTAACCACTTACGAGGAAAAATAAAACCCCATTTCTTTGGTTCCAAACAAGGTGAAAAAATGATGGTCGTGATTTTGGTGGAAGCGTGATGACTGAGATCACAGGTGAGGAAGCGAGATTGTGTTCTGCCCGTAATCCATCCACCTATAGCAGTTGGGTGCCACCCCGTACTGCGCCGACGTGATCATGACCGAGATACTGTGTTTTGACAAATGAGGAGAGACCATAGACTATAAATCTAGCTATCTTAAGTGTCATTTCTGGATCGACAAGGTGCATTTCTTGATCCAAATTATCTCGAGGGAAGGTGTGTTAGTGGACCCCAAGAAGGTTCAAGCAGTTGTTCATTGGGGGAAATCCAATAATATTTTTGATATCAAAAGCTTTTTGGATTTAGCGGGTTATTATTGAAGGTTCATCAAAGACTTTTCTTGCTTGACAACACCACTCCTGGACTTGACCAAGAAGGGTATAATGTTTGAGTGGTCTGAAACATGTGAGAATGCTTTTCAAGAGTTGAATAAATATTTGAGTACAACACCAATTTTGATCTTACCCGATCCAGGTAAGAAGTATACTCTATTTTGTGATGCATCTGAGGTTGGACTTGGGGCAGTGTTGATGTAGGGAGATTGAGTCATGGAGTATGGATCACGACAGTTGAGGCCACATGAACAGAACTATCCTACACACGATCTCAAGTTGGTGGCAGTGGTTTATACCTTGAAATGTTGGCGACATTATCTTCAGGATGAGAAGTTTTTTGTTTATACCAATAATAAGAGGCTCAAATATATTTTTCCCAGTGTGATTTGAATATGTGGTAGCAGAGATGGGTTGAGTACATGCAGTATTTTGACTTTGATCTAGATTATACACCATGGAAGGGAAATAGTGTTGTAGATGCGTTGAGTCGGAAGACACAAACTCAGGTGGTTTATGAGTCTAGTTTCAAGTGTAAGATTATGGATTTGTTTAATAAGATGCGTATAGGTTTTCGGGAGGAGTATGAACTGATGAAACTCATGTCCTTGTCCATTGATCCATCTCTTTTGAATCGTGTTAAGAGGAGGCAGTATGAGGATTCAAAATGTATAGCTTTGAGAGACAGTTTTGAAGATGAGGATCCACCTTCTAATTGGACTATTGATGGGGATGAGATTATTCACATTCATGGTCATGTATTTGTGCCTACTTTTATGCGGGAATAGATGATGTGTGAGTTTCATGCCTTGAAGTGGGAAGTGCACCCTGGTCAGACCAAAATGTATAGTGATCTTCATAGATAGTATTGGTGTCCAGGAATGAAAAAGGAGATTGCAGATTTTGTTACATGATGCTACACCTGTCAGCAGGTGAAGGTTGAGCATCAGCGACTCACTGTTCTACTACAACCATTGTGCATTTCTTTCTGATTCAGGAGGCTTTCACCATTAACCAGTTGGGTGACTTGTATGTATGAGAGATAGTACGTTCGCACAAGGTACTACATACCATAGTTTCAGATCAGGATCTGTGTTTTACTTTGCGCTTTTAGTAAGGGTTTCAGAAGGTTCTTGGCACTCAGGTGATTTTGAGTGAAAATTTTCACCTGAAGACATATGGGAAATCAGAACATACTATCTAGGTGTTTAAGGATATGCTTAGATCATGCATCCAATATTTTGAAAGGACTTGGGAGAAGTACTTATCTCTTGTTGAGGTCTCCTATAACAACAATTATCAGACAATTATTCAGATGACACCATATAAGGAACTCTATGTTATACCATGTAGATCACTATTTTTTTGGATGGAAACAGGAGAGTCATAGTTGTTGAGATTGATTCTTGTGTAGGAGACATCATATCTTTTTTATTTAATTCATAAGTGTATGACTGTAGCACAAAGTAGAAAGAAGTCATACACTGATCAACATCTTCGACCTCTTAAGTTTATAGTGGGTGATCGTATGTTCCTTCGGGTTTCTTCCTTAGGGTGTCACCAAGGATGGACCACCATTGGATTTGGAAACAAGTCAAGTTTGCATCCAGGTATATGGGACCATTTAAGATTGTGTAGAGGACCAAACTGGTGGCATATCGATTGGATCTTCCACAGAAGTACAGTGCTATGTATGATTTCTTTCATGTGTAATAGCTTTGATAGTGTCACCTCGACCCATCTCATGTAACCAATGATGGTGATGTTGAGCTTGAAACTGATGCGTCCTTTGAAGATCAAATCGTTTTTATTGTGGATCATTGTAACAAGACTCTTCAGGGCACAACCGTGCCTTTAGTCCAAGTGTTGTGGCAGCATGACCGAGTTTAGGAGGAAACTTTGGAGAGGGAGGCAGATATGTGGGCTTGATGACCCAATCCTTTTACTATGGAGGCTTAGTGATACTGGTAAGTGCAGCTCGAGGATGAGTTGTTATAAGGTGGTAAGGTTGTAAGTTCCCAACCTTTGTATGAGGTATGAAATATTTAAATTTTTCTTAAATTCCATTTTAAATGGTTAATGAAATACTTCCTAAGAGTATAATAGGTCACGGGGGTGTTCTAGGGGTTCGGGGAACAGAAAAGGGGGAAAAGAGTCCATTCTGTGTTGGGAGCATGGTGGTGCATGGTTAGTACTAACTATGTTCCATAACCCAGGAGACCGTTTGGCCTAAACCCCTTGGATAGATGTGGGTGCATAGCCACCACACAATTTTTCAAACCCTTCGGGTGGCCCAAAAAAACTGTGCGGCCTAGCCCCCTCTTAGACAGAGGGTGCCACACGGCTGGTGCACGAGTTGGTCAACCATGTGGAAAAATCATTTTCCTCATTGAAAGAGGGGAATTTGACTTTTTTTCTCCTCAGGATTTAAGAGTTATTACCCGATTTCTTCCCCATTTCCTCCTCCAACAGCCTATGGTGAAAACCATTTCCTTACAAGCTTCCCAATGGTGATTCTCCCTCAATCTTTGGTTGTTTGAAGCATTGTTGGTTGAGAATTGAGGCTCCAGTTGAATCTAAAAATCCTATTTCTTTTATTTTCTGGAAGAAGTGTGGTGGTATGTTTTCCCTTATTTTAAATCCCTAAGCCCTTGTTTTTCCTATAGATTCTTAGGTTGGGTGTTGAGGGTTGTTTTGGATTGAATCAAGGGTAGTGTTTAAGCAAGTGGTTATCTACGATCTTGAGATAGATTTTCTACAAGTTATATCCCATAGTATTCATGTTTAAACATGTTTATGTGGTTGTGTTTTTGTGTCATTGTGCTGCGCATTTAATTTCATTGTAGTAAATGATAAATTGGGTGTATAAATGATGTGTTGGACCCTTCACATACTTTATTGGGTCTGTTGATGAAGATTAGACTGGGCCTAAGGCCGCCCATGGGGCGTGTCACTCCCTAGAACATGGAAATTGAGTTTTTAAATGATGAGTTGAAGGGTTTATGATATTGAACCAACTGTAATTGTGTTTTTCATATTAACATGAAATAAAGGGGTGTTTTTCTTAACTGGAGTAAGTCAAATGAGTCAAGGATTGTAAATGGTTAAATGTGATAAATGGTTAAAGAGGCATGTCCATGTGATTAAATGGATTTAAAGGGGTGGAAAATGGTTATAATGGTTCTTAAATGGTGAAATAGGGTAAATATGGGAATTGAGAACATGTTGAATGTAAGAAACAATGGAAATGTGATAAACCAAAAGGGTGTGCATGTGTTGTCTTTGTTTTAAAAAATAGGTCACTAATGATGACCTTGAGAAATGTAACTAATGGTTGGTTGGGATGTTAGACTGATTCTCCTCTCCCTTGGGTGGGCCAAACTGATGCTCTAGGCGCCCCAATGCATCATAGTTTTGGAGGATAGACTGATGCTGACTCTAAGGATATGGACATGGCGTTCCATATCCTGGTTGGGGATGGTCAGATGTGCCGTTCCAAATCCCAATTGGAAACTTGGAATGATGCTCCTTGTATGCCAACTTGTAATTCCTATGATATATGGTTCATACGACCGACATAGGACAAAGTAGGTTTGATGGGATTGGATATCACTTGGAACTGAGAACAAATGTGGTTAATTTAAATATTATTAAATAATGACACCTGGTTTATATAATATTTTTCTATTGTCTATTATACTTCTGCATACACTTTTATTAGACTGGATATTGCTTTATACATCATTGGTGGTGGCTTACTGAGTTGTACACACACTGTACTTCAGCCGCCATTGGGTACCCGACCAGACTCCATGGTTGCAGGTTAGAATAAGGGCAATGACCCTATGTTAGATGGCTGATGGGGGGAGTCAGTAAAAAGCATGGATGAGGAAAACTAGACTTTATGTGAGGACCCAATTTGGGGATTGTCTTGCATTTTTATTTTGGGTTTATTATGACATTTGGCATTACTATGACATGGGATGCTTATTTGTATGATTGTGGGAATTTACATATTTTTGGGAATTGATTATATGATGCATGGTTGTTGATCATTATTACTTGGTTATTATTTATCTTATTTTTCATTGTTGTCTTACTATGGTAAAGAGGGTATAGTCTCCCCACATACCTCATTAAACCCTCACTACTTGTCTACAGTCTTTGGAATACAAGGAGGCATGCTTGAGTTCATGTGGCACATCGGCTTGGGGCATCAGTTTAGTGGCACCTAGGCCAGGATGTTACATCCATACATCGGAAACATATCCTTAGTTCGCCTCAGATACTTAAGGGTAATCTTAACAGTGATCCAATGTTGTTCAATTATATCTTCTTGATATCTACCTAAAATTATCAAAGCATACACAACATCAAGCCTCATACATAACATGACATACACGATACATCCCTTCATATAAACATATGAGATATTTCTCAGTCTCTCTCTTCCCTCTTATGTTTGAGGGCACATTTTTTTGGAAAGATGTATACCATGCGACATTGAAACCAATCCCCTTTGGATTATTCCATACTAAAAATCTTTAATATCTGGTCAATGTATGTACCTTGAATTAGTTCAAGAAGATTCTTGGATCTATCACGTATGATCCTGGTCCCTAGAATGTTGGCTGATTCACCTAAGTCCTTCATGGAGAAGCACTTTCTCAACCATGCATCAACCTCTTGTAAGGCTGGTATATCGTTTCCAATTAGTAATATGTCATAAATATATACTATTTTGAAAACAACCATACTTTAATTAAACTTATTGTAAATGCATGACTCACATTCATTCTCAATGAAACCAAATTCTTTTATAGCCTTGTTGAATTGAAAATATTCCATGACCTGGATGCTTGCTTTAATCCAAAGATGGATCTCTACAACTTGCATACCTTTTTGGAATTTTATGGAGTCACAAACCCTTCTAGTTGTGTCATATACACATCCTATTGAAGGTTACAATTAAAGAATGTAGTTTTGAAATCCATTTTCCAAATCTCATAGTTATGGTAAGCTGTTATGACAAACAAAATTCTGATAGATTTAAACATGAAAAATGGAGAAAATGTTTCTTCATAGTCAATTACTTGACAATGTCTAAACCCTTTATCTACTAGATGTTCTTTATAGGTATTTTCTTTACCTTCCATGTCAATTTCTCTCTTGAATACCCGTGTACACCCAATAGGATTTAAATCAACTGGTAGATCTATTAGAACCCAAACTTGGTTTTGATGCATGGAATCCATCTTAGAATTCCAAGGTTATTTTCACCTCATAGATTTTTATCTCTCTACTTCCTCTTTGTAGGAGAGATGATCATTATTTTCAATCAATAACAAGTCACCATCATCGGTAATTAGAAAATCATATCTCTTTGGTTCTCTCACCTCTCTAGTGCTTCTAAATTGAACTTTTCTTTCATGAAAAATTTCTTCCATGAGGATCTGTGTAATCTATTATTTTACCAACTCTTGTGTATCTTGAGCATCAACTTCATCGAAGTAAATCTTTCTCCCACTATCCTCCTTGAGGATGTGCTCCCACTTAAGAAATTTTTTTTGTAATGTGACAATCAATTTCTTGTTAGAATAGTTGTATAAGTAGCATCCCCTTATTTCATTGGGATACCCTATAAAGATACACTTCATGCCTCAGGGTGATAGTTTTTTTTCTTAATATAGCCTTAAAAAGCACCTCGCAAACCCATGCATTAACATTTGATAAAATGGGTTTCTTTCCACTCCATAACTCAAAGGGAATACCATTTTTCAATTTAGTTGGTACTCGGTTTAGTAAGTATGATGTCGTCTGTAATGCATATCCAAAAAAGGATAATGGAAGGCTCACATGACTCATCATCGACCTTACCATGTCCAACAATGTATGGTTCCTCATTTCACTAACACTATTCCACTATGGTATATAAGTTAGAGTGAGGTGATATAAAATCTCACTCCTGTATAAAGTGGATAAATCCTTGGTTAAGATATTCACCACCTCGATTCGATCGAAGTTTTTTTACCTTCTTATCAAACTGATTCTCAACTTCATTCTTGAACTCTTTTGAATTTCTCAAAGGATTCAGACTTATAACTCATCAAGTAGATATAATAATACCTTCTCAAGTCATCAGTAAAAGTAATAAAGTAAAAGAATCCACCTATTTCCTCTACTTGAAAAGGTTCGCACACATTAATGTGTACCAAATATAGAATCTTTGTAGCCCTTTAACCTTGATCCCCAAATAGTGGTTTGGCCATCTTACCCTGTAAACAATCATGGCATCTTTTTAGTGGATTAAGATCAAAAGAGTCTAAGTAACCATCTTGATAGATCTTTTTCAAATGCTTCTCATTTATGTAACCAAGACAGTGATGCCATAACTAGGTGTTATATCAGTCGTGTGTATTTATTTCATTATCATTTTCTAATATTTGGTTTTCATAATTTAATACATAAATACTATTATTTAACTCTTTCATTCCATAGCATAGGTTATCTTTATAAAAGTAGAAACCCTTATTTCCAAAGTTGAAAATAAATCCATCCATATCTAAATAAGAAACAAAAATAATGTTCTTGGTAACACTAGACATATAATAAAAAATCTTTAAATCCAAAATCAATCATGTCGAAAATATGAGATGTTAGTCTCCAATGGATAGAGTAGCCATCCTCACTCTATTGGAATCCTGTAGATCTACCTCATCTCTAGTAATATTCCAAAATCTACTTGGTTCCTGTATTTGGATACAAATGTGAGCACCACATGCAACATATAATACCCAACTTATAGATATAGAAAGATTACACTAAATATCCAACGCACCTAAAGATTCTCCTTGCTTATTTGGCTAGGTGAAATTCCTCTTTTAGTGGCCTTGGTCACCACATGCAAAACATACTGCATCATGTTCCTTTCCTTTCCTTTAGACCTTATTCTTCTTGTAAGGATGGTGCTCAAAATCCTTAGACTTGGAATGAGTCTTTGGACCATTATCCTTGTTCTTCCTCTTATTATTCATCATAAGGATAGTGATTTTTTCACACCCTAAGCCTTTATCAACTTGGATAATAAGTGCAAGAAGTTTTGAAAGTGTCTTCTCTCTATTTCTCATACTATAATTCACAATAAATCTGGAGAAGTTTTTGGGTAGTGAGGACAAAATGAGATATGTGCATAGCTCATCAGGGATCTTAAAACCCAATTTTTCCAGGCACTCAATGTATCCAATCATCTTGATTACATGTGTCCCAGCTGGTGCTGACTCTCCAAGATTTCACGTGAATAACGCATTGGAGATCTCATATCTATATGATCTTGTCTTCTCTTGATTGAGATATTTAAGGTGTAAAACTATGTTATATGCATCCATATACTCATATTTATTTATAAGATCATTGTACATGGATGATAACATAAAAAATGGACATCCATTGCGTCATAAATATGTTTTACATAGAGAGATACTTCTTCCTCATCATCCTCTTTAGCAAAAAAACTCCATAAGTGAGGTTTTCAGCATGTATGATTTCTATTCGTGGTGTAGTATAACACATAAGTGTCTATACCATTCTTGGAAATTTGTTCTAGTGATAAAGTTATCCTTATCAATTATGGATCACAGTGATATTGTCGAAGTCATTTGATTTTCCATTTCTACAAATTAAGAGTTGATAATTAGTACTTGTTTTTATTATAAAAAACTGATTAATAAAATTAAATTCTTATTAATTTCCCACAATTTTTTAAAACCTAATACCCCCACAATTAATTTCATAATATCTTATCTCTAAGACATTATAGTGTAAAGGATCCATATTCCCCTTCTCATAACCTAAACTTGGGATTGAAAAGATATTTGAAAGTTTTTTTAAGTAGGCGTATCTTTCCAACTACAATAACTCATAGTTTCTTGATTCATCGAGTGGAATCCCCAATCCTGAAATATTGTTTTTAATATTTCCTTAAGCTTTGAATCTTAATGACACCAAGTCATGTTTTAGAAGTTAAACCATGATGAAATCTAAGTTAATTCAACCCAAAACTGCAAGCTAAATGTTCCATGATAATTGAAAGCACCCTAACTTGGGTTGGTTAAGTACTTTGAACTATGAGGTCATTTCTTACTTAAGTAGAGGAAGCCTATGATGACTTAATATTTTAGTTTTAGGGATTTGTTTCTTTATTCATAAAACTCATTTTATATTTTCACATGCCTTGTTAATATTAAGTGAATTTTACTTGAGTGATTAACCATGCATGATAAAACATTTACGCATAATCCTGTTATATTTTATTCCATCTTTTGATCATGTTAATTCATTTATTAAGTGATTGCGTAACATTCAAAATCATAAAAAATTAACCATAAAACTGATAAAAATAAAACATAAGCGACATGATAATGAGATTCTATAATGATTAGTTTATCTAGCGGATGATAAACTAACCCTCAACACTAGGGGAAAACACCTTGAACCATAGCTTGGTTTGTGATATAGAATTCCACATTGACTCTTATGTATTTCCTTGATTAGTTTCTCTTCGAATCCTTGTCTTGGATCACATCCTCTCGACTGATAGCTTCACCCTTACATACACTTTTACTCACTCAAAGTTGAGGGGATCCAATGGATTGGATAAAGGGGGATTACACAAAATAAACCATAAGAACAGAAACCATTACATAATAAGGAGGAGATGACACACAAACCATAAATTTTAATTTAATAAAAATTAATTAAAAGTAACCAATCACATAGAAAATGATGGCCTAATATCATGATAATCCACACATCAAAAAATGATCATATATTTGTAATCTTGTTATTAATTACTTCGATTCATTCTTTAATTAATATAACGCACTACAAATTAATACAATTAATTCATTTTATCTTAATTACATCCAAGCATCCTTAACCCATCATCATCTATAATTTAAAAAAAATCAATTTCATTTAAAATTAATAAAGTACACAAGTTTACTTAGAGTAAACTTCACGTGATTATCCAAAATTTTAACACAAAATAGATTTAATATGTAATTATCATTCTTATGACATGTCATGTAATTTGTAAAATAAATGACACATGAAACACATGTGAATATATTTGATTATATATATAATTTTTCTCCATGAAAAACTGGAAACACTCTCTCCAGTAGACTACATGGTGTGTACCAAAGTACATGACATGTAATGTCCTCTACCTATGTCTACAACACACTCCTTTGGACTAGTCGTGTTTCCTTCCATGAACAGGTTTGAGGTACATGGAATGTAGTCCAACTTACATGGTCTATGACCTATGAGTTGCGTGAATCATCTGTCCCTATGTCATGTATTCAATACATGGATCACTGAGACACCCTGTGTTCTCAGTTGTGAGAAAACAGGGACTACACGTCATGTACAGTGGTTACACCATGTGTAGTTCTTCAAGATATATGTCAGTCTCTTCAGATCTACACACTGATCCAATTTTGTCGGATCTTAGATCCGATTACATCAGATCTATCTAAATTTATCGCGATATACAAACATGAAAAAAAGTACACGAGGTGTATATGGGAAGTACACACCATGTATTCCGGTTTTGTCTAGGCAGAGCCTTTGGAACCTCTAGATGGAATTCTTTGAATGCTTCTTCATTTATAATCATTAAATGATTGCTGGTTATGTTATCAAGAATGAATAAAGGGAATAAATAGTGATATTTATATATTGAAACAAATCTTTTTAAGTAAAAGAAAACAAAAACATGTGAAATCAATCAATGAATAATAAATAATTATAAATTAAACATGTGACTACTCTGATAACACTTGTAGGTTCTAGGAACAATGAAAGAATCTTTTGAAGGTATGACTAACTCAGTTTTTATGGAATTAATTTACATGTAATTGTTTTCGCATCTGATCAAAACATCATGTCTGAAAAAACCATAGATTACCTTACTGTATTAAAATGTTGAAACTAGAAGAGGAGGATCTTAACGTGTAATTTATAATTAATTTATGAGTAGATATAGAATTACTTCAACTTGTAATTCTATTTTCGTTGATAATTCAGTTAACTAGATCTTATTGAACCACTATTTTGCTGTAGGATCCAAGTGTATAGTCCCTCTAGTGGTGATCCACACATGCACCAAAATCTCTAAACATTGTTGTATAATCTTTGGGTGCTAGCATGACTGATCCTGATTGATTTCATTGTTCGTGATTGATTTCAATAATATTTTTCTTGAAGAAGGAAGAACATTTTATGCTTTCTCAAAGGCTTAAAAGAGGAGGAAGAGATATCACATTCTAGATATCTAGATCTCTCTTTATCTATTGTTCTCACCAAAAGTGAGTTATGGAAAGTGATATATTTAAATATTTATTATGACAGGTTTAGGGTTGGAATATCGTACACAATCCCCTTACCATCTTTTATATTCTTAGTTGACCTCATGACCATTAAGAATAATAATATTATTTTTAATCTCTTGACTTCTTCAACACATTAAGAATATAAATAAATATCATTTACACAATTTTCAATCGGACCATTAAGCTCGTTCCACTTTCCCCCATCAACATTTACTGACATTCAAATAATGACTATTTAATTAATAAATTTCACTGCATTATTCTATGATAAATATAATAAATATTATATTCACCAAACTTGAAAATATTTATTATTATTATTATTTAAATCTTTTTTTATTTCAAATAACTTGTGATTAAATTATGAGGATCAAACAAACCGGAATAAATTTTATTTATTCCAATTTGTTAAATCATTACTTGAATTTAACTTAGGCTGCAGATACACTACGTGAATGACCCTCTAGGATTCTTTCTCAATGACATTAGGCATAGCCGCCCAAATTCCTAGGTTATCATCTAAAAACAAATCAAGAAAACCATAGAGAAATAAGTTAACGTCACAATGTCATCCAACCTCCTATGAACTCTTATCGTGTAATATAATCCTTTATCACAATATCTTAAATAAAGCAAGTTGCATTCCAGATCTATCATCCTATATACTCGATGTCTATTTATTTAACTTTCAAAAACTAAACTCTCCCACCGAACACCATGGACATGGATTTATGAAAATAGTTTCATTCCCATCAAAGGGACTGAGATATCAAATTTCATCAATAGACATGAGAGATCAATCATTTCCCACATTATCCATTAATTCAATATCACTCATGACACATAAAAAATATCCTACCTCACTATGAGGATATGTCATCACAATTTTCATCGATACATCAAAGTACACAACTCATGATATTAATTATTGACAATCTTAAAGTCTAAGGATCAATACACACATCCATATATAGGAACATCCAATGACACATGGAAATGTGGATTTCCTATTGACGAGCATGTTATCATAAACACCTATATTGAAAATTAATAAAGGTGAACACCATGAGAAGGTATCTCCATGTATTATGAGACTCCTACCCCTGATAGCCTGTATCTTCTGTGTCCCGTCAGTCAACATCATCCGACCATAGAAAAAAGTTCAAGAATAATGTCATGACACCTATAAGTTCTCATCATAGCGGGTAACTACTTTAATTATATGTATTCAATATGATTTTTAGGAAATATCTTATACACTAATTTAATTATATTACATATTTCTTTTTTTTAAAACATGCATATAGAGATTTTTAAAAGGTATTTATATTACATATTGTAATTATTTTATTTAATTATATTATGTGTCATATTTTTAGAAAAGATAAATATATTTGAATATTATTTATATTATGTATAGAAGACAAATATATCACATATTTATAGAGTTATATATTTTTAGAAGTTATAATTTCTGAGATTATCTACATACAATTAGAGTATTTATTATCTATTTACACTAATATTATGAGATTCAAAATTCAAAATTAAAATTGGTTGGAATATTAAAGGATGTTGTTTTGCCTAGATTATGGAAAATATCCATGCAATGAATGGATGATTAGATGAATTATTTAATATTACATTTAATTTTTTATTCATTTATTATCAATGTATTTTTTTAAAGGTTGTTTCTCAAAAATTATTATTGTGAATATTTAGGCCATCCTAGATAAATATTATTGCTAATAATTTATGAAGGAAGACTCATGGATATTGAAGTGGAAAATATGCATTGTTTTCTCTATTTAATGGATGAAGAAACACTCATGCATAAATAACTAGATAATCACAGTTTGATACTTGAGTGGTACTGAAAAAACATTCATTTCTCAACTAAGATGCTAAATCACTATTAGAATTCCGAAGCTAGATTGTTTAAATATTTTAAAGGGCCTATAAGAAAATCCCTATTCCATCATACATGTTTATAACTTCTAGATATTTACTTTGTTTTATTTATTTTTTCTAGAGTTTTTGAACTTCATTGTAACACTTTATGGGTTACACCACCCTTAAAATGTGGGATTGGTTCTACCCACCTGACAAAAAAGTAGTTGCACGGGTTGTGTTCAACCCTGTTAAAAAAACTAGGCCAGATATTCCCCTTTAGAAATCTTGGGTTAGGTCTGCACCTGTTTCAAAAGAATGAGTTATGTATGCTCTCACATAAAAGGCTTGTTAGGTTTGGTCCTACTCCTTTAGAAAGTCCTAAGTTAGATTTGATCCTATTAAAATATTGGGTTGGGGCTGGTCCCATTTATAAAAGTATGGGTTTGGATTGAACCTATAAAAGGATTTTGTTTATAGTGGATATTCATACCTTTAGGTTGGAGTGTGAAGAGTAGATGTATGATCGTTTAGTTCTGAACTATTTTTGGATTCAAACTACTATAAAACCCTTCCGTGTTATCACTTTTACTTTGCTTATTTAACTCTTCACACATCCGCTGCATATCTTTGTTAAGACTAAATTGTTAAATATCTTAATCCATAAAATTATATAATAAATTTTAAGAAACTGTTCTATTTAAGATTGAAAATTCACTCTTTTATTTTCATCACTTTGGGTGGGACCTAACATTTAGTAATCATAGTTTAACCCTTTGGACCTCTTGATTTTTTAGATTTTTGCTTCATTTATTTTTTACATCTATTTTTTGGATATAACCATTTTCTATAGCTAGTAAAAATTGTCATGAATCAGTCCAGATACCCTGGTACCTTGATACCTGAGCTGATCCTGACATATCATAAAGGGAATTCTCAATCCCCATGTGCTGGAGATTAGAACCTGACATCATACAAGATAAAATAGGGAACAATTTTTCTACAAAACAACTGAAGATAATGATACATATCAATATGATCAAAACTACAAAGGGATATAGTTCCAGAAACCGAATAGGTATATCAAAAACCCAAAACTGTACATCATCTAAGTACTCAGAATCTTACAAGATAAAACTCAAACACCCCAAAGGTATCAACACTCCAATCCCAAATGGTCTAGAACATCCCCCTCCTACAAGAGGTGCTTTCCCTTTGCTCAGACCTGGTAGAAGGAAATCTACAAATTCCCAAAGACAAAGGTAGGGTGTGAGCTATAAATCTTAGTAGGGTCTCACCAAGTATTCCATAATAAGATTCCATAATAATAAATCAAATCATGTTTTCAATTTAAATAAAACAAGGTATAAAATAAAACATAATTTTCAGATTTAAAACAAAATATGATTTCTTTTCAATTTTATGGAAAAATATTTCAACATAGATTAAATAAAATCTTTATATAAATTATTAGGCATGAGTAAAGAGGTTTAAAAATAAATTTTATTTATGATCAAAATAGTCATAATAAGCACCATGGTCATCTACCCTATGGTACGATAGTTTCTACTCATAGGATCCTCACACATCTCATATCAGTGATAATAGAAATATGTGTACCCATGTTCCTCAGGCTCAGGCTGAATAAGACTCATCAATATTTCATCAGGGATAAGATCTTCCTAACTAGGTTTTTGTTATAGTTTTCATCATCAATCCATTACTAAGTAATAATCATCATAGCGTTCTTGTTCCAAATAATACACTAACTATCCAGGCTCTCATGTGCTCAATCAATCAATATAAAAAGGAAAAATCATTTCATTTCACATCAATCATCATTCATAATTCAATTTCCCAATTTTCCCTTTTAAAAATGCCAATTAACTTTCAAAACTAAAACATGGATTTTTCATCATTTCATTCTTTTTTCAAATAAAACCACTCATATATTTTTATTAATTCAATTTAATCTATTTTCCAAAAATAAATTCTCAAACCATTTCACAATTTCCATCAATTTCAATTCATGCCCCAAATTCTAATTCCATTGGAATTGGGGGGTTTTTCCCAAAATCAATACCAAATCAATTTCAATTAAAATTAAAATAATTTTTTTTCACAAATCAATGGAATGAAATTTCAAACAATAATTAATCCAATGTTTAATTAATTGACCAATCTTAAATGGAACCACCTACCTTTATCAAGGAATCACAACATCCACAATGGCTCGCCAACGAAGGAAGAAGGCACAAAAGATCTAGAAACTCAACCTAGAATCAAGATTCAACAACACAGAGTTTTGATCCATCAATTTCAATACGACCCATCAAACCACAATGGGGAAATAAAGAGATAACGAAAGAGACATGAAGACCTCTTACCCGAAGAGACGCAATACAACCAACACGATGATCAATCACCGAATAGATGATCGGGAGGGATTGGAGAACCCCAAAATCACATAGGGATGGATCTAGGTTGAGAGGGAAGGGTTGTAGGTTTAAAAAATGAAATCATCCAAGCTGTATGGTTTAAAATGTTGGGTCGGGGGAATACACGATGTTTACCCCTTTCACATCGTGTAATCCATTAAAGTGAAATGATGCCAAAAAAACACATCACCTTTTTTTAATACTCAATTTACCCTTTGAATTTTGTGAAACAAATTCATGACATATTCCTTGAGAAAATTACATGATGTGTAATTAATATACACTACGTTTAAATTCCTATCAGATAATTCTTCTCCTAGTTACCTTCAAAAAATACTTAAATAAGAAGAAAGGAAACCAAACCATGGATAAGGCATACCTAAGAAGGTAAAATATTGTTACAACCTACCCACCATAAAAACTTTCTTTCCTTATAAATATCATCAACAAGTTTCCATATCAAGAAGGTGAGACCACTTCTCTATAATTATTTCACCCCACTCCCACATCTCATGCGAATCAGATCCATGTTGTCATAGCACACGAACCAAAGGTATCATCCTCCCATGAAGTATCTCTGTCTCAAAATCAACAATACCTACTGGATTCTTAGTCATAGATAAAACAGGCTCAAAATCAAGATCAATCTAGATCAAAACATGATATGGATCAGAAATATACTTTCATAGCTATGATACATGGAACAAATTATGTATTGACATCAACTATGACATCCCAACTTTTTATTACATAATATTTTCATTACATGGAACAAAACAGAGGATATTTTAAAGTTTAGTTTCTTGGTAATCGAGAATATAGTTGATAAAACACAATTTTATTGAATATTTTATTTATAATAAATGATATAATTTCCTCACATTGTGTTAAATATGTTTATTTATAAAATATATGGGATTAGATTATTCATTTGAAAATTTGATGAAAATTCCAGTTTTTCCCTTTAAAAATCACTATAGTATTGCAGCCATAAATATTTTTATGTGTTTTATTTAAATTTAATTTTTTTTATTTGTGTTATTGACTTAATGGGATACAACTTTCATTCGGGATATCTAAGATAAATCATGCATTTGATTGGAGTAAATGGTCCATGAAGTCAGATATGGGTAAGACCCACTAGATTGGACACCACTTTAGTATTTGGGACATAATTTCTTCATCGATGCTTAGATTGGACCAAAATTTGGAATGAATATCTAAAAATAAATTTAGAAAAAATCATCCTTATGTAATAACATTTGGTTCACAAGTGTTTATGGTCAAACAGGTGGTAAAAATTGGATTAAATTATTTGGTCGAATTTCCTCATTCACTCTTCAATCCTCTTAAAACTTAACCCCCATACACTCTATAAATTAGTGTTTTTCTCATTTGGATGGGGTTGGATGTTCCTTAAAGGATTGAGAGTAAAGTATAAGTGTTGAATTTTCATTTCAATTCACCATTGGAGGAGGGAAGGTATCAAACTGGGATCTACTCCAAAATGATATTCTTTTCCTTTTCTTTGTTGTAATGTTTTTGTTCTTGAAATTAATATCTTATTTCCTATTATATTTATTATAATTTATTCAATTTTCTTATTATATACTCATCCTATTTGTGTTGTAAATCAATAGTATAAACATTATTGGGTTATAACCTTTCCACTTCCTTTACGAATGAAAAATGTTTCTACAATGACTACACCACCCATGAAATCAGACTTTGAATTGAAATCTAGGTTAATTATCCTTCTTCAAAATTTTTAGGAATTATCTATTGATGATCAAAACAAACATTTAAAATAATTTAACATGGTTTTCTCAACTCTAAAACCAATAAATTTCTCTGAAGTTCAAATAAAACTAAGAGCATTTCCATTCTCACTCGATGGAACTACAAAATATTGGTTGTATTATTTACAACCCAAAGATGTAACTCATTGGAATGATTTGAAATGTATTTTATTTTAGAGATTTTTTCCATAATAAAGGACCACTACCATTTGAAAAGAGATCTCAGGAATCAAGAAATCCCAAGGAGAGTCAATTTATGAGTATTGAGAGTGATTCAAGAAGTTCTGTGCAAGCTGTCCACATCACCAAATTACTAAGTAACTCCTCATCCAATACTTCCATGAAGGAATAATGCCTATGGAAAGGAGTATGGTGGATATCAAAGAAATAGGATCATTTGTGGAAAAAACACCAATATCTACACATAAATTTATTGACAAGATGACACAAAACTCACAACAATTTGGTGATCAAGGTACACCACAAGTTAGAGGAGTACATCAGGTAAGTCCATCATCTCTTGAAAAATAATTTGTTTGATACTAAGTTATAAGAATTGGATATTATGGTGAGGTATATTTATTTGGATCAAAAGACATCCCAACACACTCCTACGAGACCTTTTGGAATTTTCACTAAAACAGACCACCCAACTAATTGTTGTCCCCAACTACAAGAAATAGAGGATTGCACAACAGTATTCCCTAAGAGAAAATATTAGCAGTAACAAAGAACCACATTCCTAGAAGAAGTATGATTCCTTTTAACCGACACATAACCAAGGGTGGAAGGATCAAACAAGCATGAAGTATAGCTCTGGAGAACACCAAAGGCCCCCTTTTCAATAAAATTTCCAGCTGCCTATGCCTTATCAATAGGATTTCCAACAACTCCACAGGAGATTTGAAGCTCAAGAATCAACAAGTCAACAACAATAGAATTATCAACCAAAGATAGATTCTAATACTGAAGGCTTTTTGAAATAAATTTTTCTTAATCAAAAAAATGATCTGAAGAGTCAAGGTTCAGAGTTGAAAGAGTTGAAGACACAAATGAGCCAGATTTCCACTGCCCTCCATGAACTTGTAAGTAATAACTCTAGATATATTCATTCCCAACCTATTCCAAATCCCAAGGGGAATGTTAGTGCCATCACATTGAGATGTGTGAAGCAAACAAGTGACACATATTCACCTATCGTAACACCTGGATTCGCCACAACTCCAGATAAGCCTTATTCAAGAACAACTGATGAGAAGCCCAAGGAGAAAAACAAAGTTAAGAAAATGATTGATGATGTTCCTCCTAAACCCCTTCCCTTTACAAATAGAGTTGTTAAAATCAAGAATATGGCTGAAGAGGCAATGAAAAAAATCAGTTTTGGACACATTCAATCATGTGGAGATCAACATCCCTCTACTTGAGTCCATTAAGAAAATCCCAAGTTATGCTAAATTCTTAAAATAACTTTGTACCAATAGAATAGGGATTAAGGGAAATGGGAGCATAAATCTTGGAAAGAATGTGTCGGCACTCATTACGCCAACTCAAGCAGTTCCAAAAAAGTGAAAGGATTTGGGGAAATTTATTATCCCAGGAACCATAGGGTATTTACACTTTTCTAATGCTTTATGTGATTTAGGTGCTTCCATAAATGTGATACATCACTCTTTATTATCTTATTTAAGGTTTGGTGAGTTGAAGCTGGCGAGAGTAGCGGTGCAGTTGGAAAATAGAGCTATAACATATCCAAAGGGAGTCCTTGCGAATGTACTTGTTTGGGTAAGAGATGTGATCTTTCTAAAATATTTATACATGATTAACATAGAGGATGACTGAGTAAATTCTCATGATCCCATTATATCAGGTAGTACCTTCCTTAAAACTGAAAAAACGATCATAAATTTCTATGAAGGTACACTTTCCATAGAGTTTGGAGATGAAGTTTTGATATTTAATGTTACAGACTCTATGAATTACCCCTCATAGGACCATTCTTCTTTTTTTATCTCCCATTTTGAACCACCAAGTAAAAACCCCATGGATTTTGATTATCCTATTCTTAGAGAGATTATGAGAATTGGTTCCAGTTTGATGTCTAAGATCACTTCCATACCTGTTTATAATGAACAATCCTCTATTGTATTTTATTTTTATGTGGATTCATATTCTGATTTTGATCATGTCCACTCTGATTATGACATATTTGTTGAGTATACTGATGGATTTGATGCATTATTCTCTGATTTTGATGTTTTTTATTTTGATACTGATGTTCATTGTGCACATATTTCAGTTCTCTCAATGTATCCATCCATACATATCCCTCCTTCATTGGAACTCAATCCATTACCACCAAATCTCAAATACTCATACATATTGAGTGGTGAGAGATTGCCTGTTATCATTTCTAACAATCTCCCTTTTGAACATGAAGAAAAACTTTTGAATATTTTGAGGGATAAAATTCAGGAAATCGAGTAGACATTGGCTAACATATCAGGTATTATCCCCTCCAAATTCATTCATAGTATTATTTTGTAGGATGGGGCTAAAATATTTAGGAAGCCACAAAAGAGATTGAATCCAAATCTTCTGAAAATTGTTGAAAAATAATTTGAAAAATTGATTGAGGCAAGTATAATTTACCCTATCTCAGATTCCCAGTGGATGAGTCATATTCAGGTTGTGCCTAAGAAAAGTGGTGTTACTATTGTTGCAAAGAGAGAGAGGAGTTAGTTCCAGTGAGAGTACAAATAGATGACATGTGTTTATTGAGTATAGGAAACTAAATCAACCCACTCGCAAGGACCATTTCCCCCTCCCATTTAGTAATGAAATGCTGGAGAGACTAGCTGGGAAGACATACTATGGTTTCTTGGATGGATTTTATGGATATTTTTAAGTTCCTATACCTCTGGTGGATCGAGATAAGAAAACATTCACTTGCCATTTGGTACATTTGTTTTACTGAAGGATGCCATTTGGACCATGAAATTCCCCAGGTACCTTCCAGATATGCATGACGAGTATTTTTTGTAATTTTATTAAGAACTACATTGAGTTATTTATGGATTATTTTATAGTGTATTTATCTTCATTTTATGAATGTATATTTAGTTTTAATAAGGAGTTGAATCATTGTATTGAGAAGAATCTAGTCTTGAACTTTGAAAAGTGTCATTTCATGGTAGATCAGGGAATTGTATTAGGCAATTTAGTGTCAAAAATGGAATAGAGGTTGATAGATCTAAGGTAGATATTATTTCATCCTTTCTATATCCTTTATGTGTGTGTGATTTTAGACCATTCCTAGGGAATGCAGGATTTTATCGACGCTTCATCGGATATTTCAATAAGATCTCTCTACCCTTATCTCAATTACTTCAAAAGGATATTGATTTAATTTTTTTATGATTCATGTATGGTATCATTTAATGAGATAAATAAGAGTCTGACCACTCCACTAATCTTACAACCCCCATGATGGGAACTTCCTTTTGAGCTTTTGTGTGACATGTCTAACTTCATGGTTAGAGTTTTATTATATTAGAGGGTGGAAGGGAGGTATCATGTGATTGCCTATGCATCAAGGACATTGGATTCAACCCAATATAATTACAAAAAAATGGACAATGAGTTACTTCCCATCATATTTTCTTTAGATAAATTCCGTTCATATTTTTTGGTCTCTAAAGTAGGTGTTTTTTCTAACCATACAGCTCTGAGGTGCCTCTTGAAGAATCTAGATGAAAAGTATAGACTTTTTAGGGATTATCCTCCTTCAATAATTATATATTGAGATAAAGGATAAGAAGGGGTTAGAAAACTTGGTGTCATACCACATGAGTAGGATTACTCACACACTAGAGGTTGACACCTTGGACCAGGCACCACTTAGGGTCACTTTTTCTGATAATCATCTTTATGCACTCTCAACTACACATACTTGGTATGATGATTTAGTGAACTAATTTGTTGCCTATAAAATTCTTACAAATTTAAAGAAACATAAAGTTTGATAATTAAAGAGTGAGTCTCAGTTTTATGTGTGGGATGATCCCTACCTATAGCGCATGTGTAGCGACCATGTCATTAAGAGGTGTGTTCTTGATCACGAGTTTGAGTTTGTTTTACATTTCTTCCATACAATTTCATGTGGAGGAAACTTTGGACCCCAACGGATAGCTATGAAATTCCTAGAACATAGATTATATTATCCAAGCTCATTCTATGATTATCATGTGTTTTGTAAGTCATACTCACATTTCCAACACACTGAAAACTATTCAAGGAGACACAAGATACCCCAAAAACCAATATTATTTTGTGAGATTTTTTATGTATGGGGAATTGATTTTATGGATCCTTTTCCAATTTCATTTTTTTGTATATTTTGGTTTCTGTTGATTATGTTAGAAAATGGGTGGAGGCCAAGGCCACTCAGGCTGATGATTCTCATGTTGCAGTGGAATTTGTCAAGGCTCAAATATTTAGAAGGTTTGGAATACCAAAGGCCATCATTAGTGACCAAGGGACACACTTTTGAAATTGGAATTTGGATTCCCTCATTCGAAAGTATGTGGTGGCACACACAAAATCAACACCATACCACCCCTGAAGAAATGGCCAGGCTGAGGTTTCAAATAGGGAGTTGAAACAAATTTTGGAGAAAACCATGCAGACTGATAAGAAGGATTGGAAAAAGTTCTTGGATGATGTGATTTGGGCTTATAGGATGGAATAAAATAATCTCATTAGTATGTCCCCATTTCAGATTGTTTTTGGTAAAGCCTATCATCTCCCCATGGAGGTTGAGCATCAGACATATTGGGATATAAAGAAATGAAACATAGATTTTTCCCAAGATGGAATTCAAAAAAAGATGAAAATTGAAGATCTTGAGGTGATTAGATTGTATTCATATGATAACTCAAGGCCATATAAGAAAATATCAAAATCTATTCACGATATAATGATAAAAAATGAGAATTTTATGTTGGAGAAAAAGTCCTTCTCTTGACTGAAGCTGATGCCCAGTAAGTTTCATTATAGATGGATAGGTACTTATGTTGTATCTAATGTTTTTCCTTATGGTACAGTGGATATTATACAAGAGGACACATGAAGGAGCTTTAAAATCAATGTGAAATGTTTGAAGAAATACATTGAGGGACTTCCTACCAATGTAGTTGATTTCATCACACTGCATGACCCCATCATCAATTGAAAATATCAGATTGTTCCTAACCCTTTCAATTTTATATTACTTTTCCTATTTAAAATTATACATTTAATATTCAAATATCATCTCATAGGTTCACATTGTGGAAAATATAATATTTTAAGTGTGGTGGAGGGGATAACATTTTGGGGTAGTTTTTTCAGGTTTTTCATTTGTGTGTTTTTGTGTGTGTGTTTTATGTTAATTTACAAAAAATAAAAAAAACATGTAATAAGATCATTTATATTTGAAATATATAGAAAATTCATGTTTTCAAAATTCATTGGGGACATAATAATAATGAGAAATATTTCATTATTAAGGGTTGATTTTTATAAAAATGGAAGTCATCGATGATATGATTGGTTGTGTCATTATAAAAACTTTTAGATTATAAAACCATTATTTTTGATATTTGTTCATGGTAAATTATTTCATTTCTTTCTCCACATGAATTTTCATGCATCCATGACTTGTGAAATTTTTCCTACTCAATTGAAGGTATATCCAAGTTTGGTAAAAAAAACTTCATCTTATCTCAATGGTTGGTACATACATTCATTTCTCTTCTGATCAATTTCATTATTGTAACAAATTGATCTATGTAAGTGTGCTTAATATCTGATAGCTGTAAACCCTTTAAAAAATAAAAAATAAAAAAAAAATAAAAATAAAAATAAAAAAATCTTAATAAAGAGGGGAGTGATGAAATGTACAACACATGGGGATATCTAGGTTAGGAGCTTAAGGTTTGACTTTGGAGAATGATTAAGTGAGTGAGTATTAAAATTTGATTACAAAGGAATGTAGAACAAGTTTGGTGAATTAAACCAGGTAAGAAAAATTCTTTTACTTGACATGAATATACTGAATAAAGGGTGGAGATATGAGCTTGGAATAGTTGGCACATACACACATGGGGAATTAATGGCATGATGTACCCATAACTTGTTTTTCTAGGATCAGTCTCATTAATCTCATTGGATTTTATTTTGATACAACTTACGAGACATTGAATTCCAATTTTTTTTGATATTTACTCTTGATGTGATTATTAATTTTCCTATATTTCCATTGTGGATTGAGGACTATGAATATGCATATCTTGTCATATTTTTTTGGAATACATGATATGAGGTTTTTCCCAGGAGTGAAAAAGGGTAAGTATATGGGAGTTGATAAGAAAAAATTTTATTTATAATAAATTATATAATTTACACACATTGTGTTAAATATGTTTGTTTATAAAATATTTGGGATTAGATCATTCATTTGAAAATTTTATGAAAATTCGAGTTTTCCCTTTAAAGTTAACTGTAGTATTTTGGCCATAAATATTTTTATATTTATTATTTAAACTTAATTTTTTTAAATTTATTTAAGACTTAATGTATTATAACTTTTATTAAGTAAATCTGATCTAAATTATGAATTTTATTGGAGTAAATGGTCCATGAAGTCAAAGATGGGCTGGACCATCCAGATTGGACACCACTTCAGTATTTGAGACATAACTTCTACATATTTTCTTGGATTGGGCCAAAATTTGGAGATAATATCTAGGACCCAATTTAGAAAAAATAATAACTTTTCAAGAATATCTGGTTCACGTGTTTTGGTTGTTAAATAGTAGGTTCAAATTTGATTAAATTATTTGGCTGAATTTCCCCGTTCACACTTGAAACCTATTAAAACCTAGCCTCCCCTCCACTTTATAAATTGGTGTTTTTATAATTTGGAGGGGTTTTTACACATCTTATAGGATTGGGAGAATATAATATGTGGAGCATTTCCATTTAAATTCACCATTAGAGGAGGTAATCTATCAATCTAGGATCTCCTCCAAAATGATCTTCTTTTCCTTTTCTTTGTTGTAATGTTTTTGTTATTGAAATAAATATCTTATTTCATATTATATTTATTATTTTTTTATTAATTTTTTTTATTATATTATCATCCTATTTGGACTGGAAATAAATAGTAGAAACATGGTTGGGTTATACCTTTTTCATGACCTTTACGAATGCAAAATGTTTCTACGATGACTACACCACCCATAGAAGAGTAGTTTTTCTTAGTAAGAAATCTATATATTACCTTGTTAATTTAATTATATTGAATAAATGATATAATTTAATTCACATAATATGATCCATGAATTTATTTTTTAAATTAATTTAAACTAAATAATAAATTGAATAATTAACAAAAAATTTGCGAGGTCAAGTAATGTGTGAATTGTGAAATCGCGGTCTTAATCGGTAAAACAAAACCACATGGGATAAATTTTTAGATTTAATATATGATACCTAAACTCAATTAATCCTCATTTACAGAAGTTATATGTTCCCTAATTTACCATTGATCATAAAATTTCCATATAACGACAATCAAAGCAAGGTGAAGCTATCCTTGAGTTTGATTCACTTCATCTTTATGGTAAATTAATTCTTATAGGGTTTGTGAGTTAAAAAATTAGGGTATCATAATTAAGTGGATATTAATTAATATGATAATGATTAATAATTAATTTAATAGGTATATTATATAAATTACACATTCTAAAAATATTTTTCTAAAAAAATATCTTCTCGTTGCGTTTTCTCCATCACATTTAAAAAAAAAAAAACTTCTTCCAGAATACTTCTTCTAGATTTATAAATACAAATCCCACATACTTTTAAGTAGTGTGTTTCTTAACTTTTATTTTATTTTTAAAATAATTTTTTATGTTTTTAAATTTACTTACTCCTTTGATATATGACCTTGGTCAGCCACTCTGCTGCATCTAAGACGTAAAAAAATATACATCATTTGAAAGAGTCCATGACAATGCCTTTCAATAATACATGAAAAAATAAAAAATTATTATAATAAACTTATAAGGATTATTCATGGGTTCATCATCAGTTAAATGTACTACATCTAATAACCCAGATACATAGATCAAAGGAAAATTGTGAGCATGAGGCCCAGTAAGGGAATAATAAAGGGAAACAATTTACATGTGATTGTGAGGAATATCCATAAGAACATGAGGAATGTCATTATGGAATGAGAAAAGAAAAATGAGTCATATCATAATAAAAATAACATGATACATAATAAGGAAATGTGACTACAACATTTAAATGATACATTCATATGAATATCACCAAGGTTTGTCACCAAGGTGTCATAAATGAAAATTATTAAGGTTATTCACCAAGTTATCATAAAACATGTCATATCTAGAGATTAAATTCTTTAATAAATGAATTGGAGCACTATCAGGGAAAAAAATTAATATATATTAATTAATGTGATCCATATAGATCATAATCAATCATTTCATTAATAACCCATGGAGAATAAAGAATGATTTTCTTATCAAAATCATGGCATTTCAAAAGTTCTTAAAGACATGATCATTGTGTTATTTTTTAGCCCGAAAAAATGAAATGAGGGTTTATTATGTGTAAATACCCAAATAAAATAAATAATTTTTACTTATATATTAATACCCATATAAAATAAAGATGTTTGGTTATTCATAAAAAGAAAATAAAAGATAATTTCTTAAGCAGAGAGAGAAATTTGAGAAGTAAATTTGGCAGAATAACGGGTATAAAACATGGTTTTAAGGGTAAATGAGAGGGAACAAGGGTATACCATTTATAAAAAATAACTTTTAAGTAAGGGTATGATCAAAATGGTAATAAAATAGACTAATCATAACATTTAGAAGACATATAAAAAAATAGTTTCTTGAATTGATGTGAAAGGAAGGATAATTCCCTTACCTTGAAGAGTTATTCCCAGATATTGAGGAATGAAACCTTAGAGGTTTGAGGACACCTTGGGGGGAATCATTGAGATGAAAAACACCATAACACTACTGGAAATTAGATCTTTCCAAACGCTTATATACCAACGGTTTGAAAAAACCGTTGGGAAAGGCCCCAAAATTGGACACTTTTCCTAACGGTTTGTCCAAACCGTTGGGAAAGGTGGACCTATCCCAACGGTTTGTCCAAACCGTTGGGGAAGGTCCCCAAATATACCACCTTTCCCAACGGTTTGGCAAAACCATTGGGAAAGGTCCCCAAATATGCCACTTTTCCCAACGGTTTGGCCAAACCGTTGGGATAGGTCTACCTTTCCCAACAGTTTGGCCAAACCGCTGGGAAAAGTCGGCCAAAATTCAACATCCTCCACAAAATGAAAATCACAACCAAAGACCTATACCAACGGTTTTAACAACCGTTGGTATAGGTAATTTCATTTTTTATCGGACCTTCGTACCGAGAACATTATATAAATCAAAATTTAAAATATTTATGAGAATACATATATATATATTTATGTAATTATGATCACAAAAGTCATGTTAGTTTAGTGGTTGAGTCGTTCAATGATAAACGAGGGGTTCGGGGATCAAATACCAGCAGATGTTTTATTTTTGGAATTTATATACCAACGGTTCCATTACCGTTGGTATAGATTTCATATTACCTATACCAACGACTTACTTGGCTACAGTTCTCCAAACCGTTGGTATAGGCTATACCAACGGTTTGGAGGCCTATACCAACGTTTCCAAACCGTTGGTAAAGGTTAGTTTTCCAGTAGTGTAACTCTATTGATTATGGATTAGGAGTGATTGTAAATGGATAAATGGGTGGGTATTTATAGGAAAACTGGAGGATTTTGTTTAATTATTTCTAAATATAGGACTTGGAAATCTTGTTTGTGGAAAATAAAAAACCATTAGCTTAACCATAGTTTTTACCATGGTTTGGACATTTGGGTCACATTTTAAGTTATTTTTACCTAAAATAACCGAGCATCATTTCTTATTACTTCGTTTGGCATGGAAAATTAAAGTTTCCACAAAGTAATGTTTTTAAAGTTAAAGTTTCCATTTTAGACTTTGGAAAGTCATTTATAGGTTTTGTAAATTGATTAAAATCTATTAAAATATTTTATATTAATAAAATAAAATATTTTAGGTTGTGTATTGTTGTTAATTAATTATTATATCATTATGACTTAATTATGAAGTCATTAAACATACCGAAAACCCAAAACTGTATTTTTACTATTCACAGAAAAATCCAAGTATTTTATAAAATTATTATAAATTCACCCTAACCTAACTTAGATATGATTATTTCAAAAATTATTCTTATTATATCAAAATAATTCTCTAAATAGGATAATTTTAACTTTTAAATATAAAAATCCTTATTTATTATAAAAGTATCGGGTTGTAAGGCATAGTTGAATTCTCGACACTTCAAAATTTCCTAGGACATAATAGAATTATTTTATAATTTATATTTAAATAAGAGTGTTTTTAACATACATTTTCATTAAAATAAATATTATTTAGAATACCTTAGTTTGTTATAAAAATTTATATCTTTTCTAAAAATTAAAACTTTTTTCTGAAAAAATCATCTTACCAAATTCGTCTCAATTAAATATATATTTTATTAAGAAAAACTATTCTTAAAATGGAATTTATGGAATAAAAATTTTATTTATACAAAGTTATTACACTGTAAGTAACTAAGGCATGAACACATAACCCCTTATAACACCCACGTATGACCAAAGGGTAAGGTGTGCGATGGTGATAGATTCATGGGTTGACTTGGATAACATCGATTGAGTGGTAATTTACACTAACTTGAACTTATCTCGTGAGAAATTTTTTTCTATATTTACTTGTTGAATATATTCTTTGTCTTGGTCAAGTGATAACCCCTATGACGCTACCTCCATCCCAAGTTCTGACAATTTGGCTTCATGTGGCATGAATCTACTGGTTGAGGCCATCACTTATCCTATCTGAATTAATTATCCATTATCATTACTACTTATCCAAGCTTACGGTGCAGGGTTCGAGCACCACCACCTTTTACAACCCCCTTCAGTTGAAACCTGAGGGTGCTTTTCTTATTAGAGGGGATGCCCTAGGTCTTCATTATTTCAGCCCCCCTTAGGCCTTCCTCTTTGTTGTATTCCCCACTTTGTCTCCCTTCTTCTTCAATAAATAAAGAATGATGATGATGATATAGTTCTCAACAATCAAATTTTACAATGTTTATATTGACTAATGGTCATATTTGACCAATGATCCTATAATGGTCAAATCCCAATAGTCACATTTCCCTTTTATACTCTATAAACACCACTTCATTGTTTCATTAAATATTAACTAAAACAATTTTATAATATGTTGATTGTTTTATTAATATTTTGTTTAATTTGTTTAGTTTTAGATATATAGGTGATGATTCTAACAGATTAGAGCGATCCATATTTTCCCATTTTGGATTTTCTATTTTATATTTTTTGTCTAATTATAATGTTTTGAATTTTAATTATTTTCTTATATAACTAATGTATTGATAATTATTAAAGAGATATAGTTTTATTTTGTATAAAATAATATAACACAAATTTTCTTAGAAAAAAATGTCATTTAAAAAAAACCTTGGTCATTACATTCTTCCCCCTTTAGAAATTTAATCACAAAATTTCAACTCATATTCTTGATTTTGAAAAGGTGAGGGTACTTATGCTTCATTGCTTACTCTAGTTCCCATGTCACCTCTTCAAACTAATGGTTTCTCCATAACACTTTAACAAGATGGGTAGTCCTGTTATGTAGAACCTTGTCTCTACAGTCCACTATCTCTACCAGATGCTCCTCATAAGATAGGTCATACTCCAATTGTACCACCTCTAGATTCAATTCATGTGAGGGATTGAGTATGTACTTACTCAATAGATATACATGGAACATATCATAAACTTGAGCTAGATTTGGTATAAGTTCTATCTAATAGGCCACTACTCTTATGAAATCAAGGATTTCATAGGGGCCAATGTACCTAAGGATAAACTTCCCTTTCTTCCCAAACTACATGACTCTTTTACATTATGATACTCGAAGGAAAACTTTGTCACCAACATCAAATTCCAAGTCCCTTAGATGGTTGTCATTATATATTTTATACCAACTTTGAGAAGCCCTTACTTGTTGTTGGATGACATGAACCTTTTCTTCCATCTCTTGCACAAGATCAGGCCCAAGAAACTTCCTCTCACCAAATTCATCCCAACAGGTAGGAGTTCCACATCGCTTTCTATATAGATCTTCATATGGTTCCATTTGAATAATTGAGTAGAAGATATTGTTGTATGAGAACTCAACTAATGGGATGTGTTGACCTCATCCACCATTAAATTCCATTGAGCATGTTCTCAGCATGTCCTCAAGTGTTTGAATAGTATTTTTAGATTTTCCATCAGTTTGGGTGTGATAGACCATACTAAAATTCAATTTAGTATTCATTTCATGTTGAATAATTATCCAAAATTTATATTTGAACCTTGGATCACAATTATAAATGATATAAAGTGGTTCCCCATTCATCCTCACTGCTTCCTTTATGTATATCTTGGAAAGTTTTTCAAGAGATAAATCTTCCTAAATAGAAATAAAATGGAAATTCTTCATGATTCGATTCACTATAACCCATATCACATTAATTCCTTTTGTTTTTATTGGAAGAATATTGATAAAGTCTATGGTGATGTTTTCCCACTTCCATGTTGGTATGGGTAGTGGTTGCAATACCCCTTTAGGAAGTTGTCACTCTTCCTTCACTTGCAGACATACCAAGCACCTTGCAGTATAGTCAGAAATATCCCTTTTCATATTATCCCACCAATAATGATCATGATGTTCCCTATAAATTTTAGTGATTCTAGGATGTATAAAGAATGTGAAGCTATGAGCTTCATCCATAAGTTCTTTTTTATCTCTGGATTAGATTATACATGTAGCCTTGTATGAAATTTCATTACACCTTCTTGATCAATATTGAACTCAAGAAACTTTCCATTCTTTACATCCTCTATATCTTTTTATAAAAAAGGATATTATTTTTGATATTTCTTGATCTTCTCTAGTAATTATGGTTGATAAATCATTTGGGATAGGTTTGATGATGCCCCTTCCCTCATGATTCCCATGTCTAACCTTGCTAGGTATTTTATCAGTAGATCTCCTTGAATCCTCATTATTTACTGTATAATAAGGTATTTTCTACTTAATGCATGAGTGAATTTGTTTTCTCTTCTGGGATGATAATGAATTTAATATTCATAGTCTTTAAGAATTTACAAATATATCATTTGTCTTATATTCAATTCCTTTTGTGTGAATATATACTTTAAACTTTAGTAGTCTGTATATATATCACATTTCTCTCTATGAATATAGTGCCTCTAAATATTTAGAGCAAAAATAACCGTAACTAGATCCAGGTCATGCGTGGTATAATTCTTCTCATGTGGCTTTAACTTTCTATATGCATAAGAAATAACCTTTTCATTTTTCACGAGAATGCACCCAATCCCTTTCAGAGATTTATTGCAATAAAAAAATCCTCATCTGAAAGAGGGTAGAGTTAAAAGAGGTTAAATAATAGATGTATTCTTCACCTCTTAAAAATTTATTCACACTCCTTATCCCAGATGAACTTATCCCCTTTTCAAGTTAACTTGGTTAGTATATTATAAAGTCATGAATTTTTGTTCACAAACCCCCTATAATATCCCGCTAGACCAATAAAACTATGAATATCAATTACTATTGTAGGATGAGGCCACTCCTCTATAGCCATTGTCTTGGAATGGTCAACTAATATTCATTCATTTGTTACAATGTTCCCCAAGATAGAAACTTTTTGTAACCAAAATTCACATTTTATGAATTTTCCAAATAGACTTTCCTTCCTTAAGTTTTCAATATAACCTTTAGATGATCGTTATGATCATCGTGAATTTTGGAATATATGAGCATATCATCAATAAAAAATACCACAAATTTATCAAGGTATACCTTGTTAGGTCCACTAGGTTAGATACCCTGAGAGGGGGGGGGGGTGAATCAGGGTATGACAGATTAAAACAACTACCCATATTGATCTTGTATCATTGTTAAGCAAGAACATCTTCTCTCTCTTTCCTGTAGAAAAGTATAAACAAAAACTAAAGCATGCACAGAACACAACAATTTTTACTTGGTTCGCCCTCACTGGGCTACGTCCAAGGAGCATACACCGGTGATGTGCTGATGTACCAAATCCACTAAAAGCACACTGCTGTTTACAAATTTTGGGATAGATCACTTCTATTCCCAGACTCACTGCCTTTACAATGTTTAGGGTCAGCTCACTGCTTTCCCAAGGGTCACTCCTTGTTTATCTCTTTCTGGCTCACTGCCGGTGGAGAGGATCACCTTATTCCTCTTCCTTTTCTCACTGCTCTAGAAAGTATACACTCACAGTTTATAGACCTATAGGTCTTTTCATTATCACTAATGAATACATCCTATGTTGTATGTAGATGCTCTTTTTAAGTCCAACTTTCACCCGTAGATGAATCTCACTTTGCACCGAAGGTATCGAGCAATCTTCCATCTTTCGCGCATCCCTAAAAAGACTGGCATGCTTCAACCATACATGGCGCACTTCTCCAAGCCGGTACACAAGTTCACCTCAACTACTTGCGTGACAATATCTTCTTCAACTCCAAACTGGCGCGACTCACACCCTTTCACGCCCAAACCAATTTTGGCACGCAACTATCAACTGTCGCACTTCTTCAAAGTCTGGCGCGCAAGTGTCACCAAACCACCTGCTCAAAACCCCCTTCTTCAAATTAAAACTTGGGTGACTCACACCCTTTCTCGCCCAAACCACTTTGGGCACACAACTATCATCTGGCACACAACTTCTAAATATCTTTATACTTGCACGACCACACCATCAATTGCGTGACCACAACACATGTGCGACGGGAGATCTGAATTTATATAAGTGTTGAAATCACTGTAGAATGAGGAGGGTTCGATCTATATTTATAGGAATTTGGATACCCTGAGCACCGGTACACAAGTCTCCTCTCGGCGCATAAGTCCAGCCGCCCTAGTCTCTGTCGCGCTAGTCACTTGCGCGACCAAACCCAAAACTTGGGCGCCCCTTTTTCCTTTGCCATATTTTGATGCTCTGATCTTGAAAAACATATGGCACGTAAGTTTCTAAGCCTCCAAGATATCGGCACGCAACTCCCTTTTCCAAAAACACTTTTCTCCATTTTGAGGTCCAAAAATTTGGCAAACACGGGAAAATGACGCCACCTTGTCTCTGCTCTTTTTGAAATGTTCCAGATCTACCATTCCTTTGTCTACATTCTTGAATCAATCATGGTTCGTTAAAAACATCCATTGAACCCGACATGACACCATTAAATCCCCTTTTTAAACAAATTTATATGTCATGGTTTTCTTTGTCAACAAACACAACATAGATGCCCACTTTGTCAACAAACACAATCACCTCAAAAATGCTTCAATGATACCTTGAGGGATTTTTTCCCAACATACCTTAACTATTCTATTCATCAAATCTATATATATAACAAGATAATTAGTCAAGATGAAGGGTATAATAACAAACTCATAATACCAATATCTTGATTGAAAGACAATATTTAGAATATCTTCTTTTTTCACCCTCAATTGATGATAACTAGATCAAAGATCAACCTTGGAGAAGAATTGAACCCCACAAAGATGGTCAAATAAATCATCAATCCTTGGTAGAGGGTACACATTCTTCACTATGAAACCATTAAGTTATCTATAACCAATACATAATCGTACTTATCCATCCTTGTTCTTGAAAAAGAGAATAGATTCTCCCCAAGGAGACACACTTGTTCAGATAAATCCATTCTACAAAAGATATTGAAGTTATTTCTTTAATTCCTCTACCTCTACAATTTCCATTCTATTTGGGGTATTTTATATCAGCATGGATCTTGGTATAAGTTCAATGGATAAATCTATCTCTCTTTATTGAGGAGGTCCAGTTAACTCATCAGGAAATACGTCAATGTATTCCTGAATAACGGGGACAATTTATATTCCCATACTTTCATTTCCTTATTCCTCTTCACTGATCATCTCCATAAATAAGGACATGGGAGGTGTTTCTAGAAAAATCTCAGGTCGAGATATATATCCTTTGAAAATAACTATAGTTTTTCCATTCAATACTACTGTGATTTACTTGCTTCTACAGTTGATCTTAGCATTATACTTTGAGAGACAATCCATCCCTAGTATAGTGTCTAATTCTATCATGGTAATTACTACTAGATTTGTGATGATATTTTTCTCCTCAAAGTCAATACTAGAGTTTATATATACTATTGATGATTGGATAATCCCTCCATGTGTCTTGAATAATAACTCTACTTCTAAAAGTTCAAGGATTAATTATATATTCTTTGAAAACTTGTAGGAATTAAAGGAATGTGTAGAATGAGAATCAAACAAAGTACTTACTATATTTAAGAGAACAATGAGTATACCTGCCACCACATCATTAGAAGCCTCTACTTCAGCCATCATGATATAAAATTCTAGATATTTCTTCCTTATCCTATTATAAGGTTGATGGTGGTTTCCCTCCATTATCTTTGGATTTGGACAATGATTGGAAAAATTATCAAGCTGTCCACACTTGAAGAATTGAAATTTAAGTTGGGCCTGTTCCATATTCCCTTTGTTGTTAGTGTTGATAAGTTGAGTCTTCACCTCACTAAAATAGTTCCGATCTATATGGTAATCTCTTCCACACTTGTAGCATTTTCCACTCTCGATCAAGAAATTCCCTAAATACTTCTTCCCACATTTTTTGAACATGGGAAGTTTCACTTGCTTGCCTCCTATTTCACGATCAAAGTTCCTCCCTAAGCTTGGATACATAGCTCTATTCTTTTTACTCGAACTATATGACCACTACATTTCCCAAAAATCCAATTAAACCTTTATAACACTCTACATTATCTCCTCATAGTTTTCATTGTCACTATTTTCTAGATTCCTTTTTAGATGGGGTCTCATTCTACCAAAGAATATATCAACATTTACATTATGATCCATAACAAAGATAGAGGTGTAACGATCAAGTCTTGTAAATTTCACCTCATATATTCCCATCAATTTATTTTCTTTATAATTTAGTTCTAGTAATTCCTTATTCATTTTCATTCGTATTGAATGGGGGAAATATTTATTGAAAAAGATTCTACTAAACTCTTCCCAATCCATAACATCAATATCTCTTCTTGGATTTGTGGTTTTAATCAATGTCTATGACTGATCAGATTATCCTTCTAAGTAGTATACTGCCAGGGTGAATTTCTCTTTATCTGAACAATGGAGTACAAAAAAATATATTTTTTAAAAAGATTATCCATTTTTTAGAATTCATTGGGCTAATAAATCCACTGAAAGAAGGTGGTCATTGACACATGAAGGACTCAAAGACAAGTTTTTTCCTTCAATATGAATCTAGATGCTAAACTTGATTCAAGTTATTATTCAGAACTCGAGATAATTGATTCATCATTCTCATGAAGTTTTCCATTCAAGCTTCCATCAGAGGGTCATCAGTGCATCATCCATTGTGCTTATTATTTACATGGTTCCTCTTATATCCCACCATTTTTATAAAATAATAAACCCTTAGTGAGGCCCCCCTCAGGTAGAAAGGGTGGTAGGAGGGAGGGGGTTTGGGTGATGGTCACGGGGTCGAGTCCATGAGATGCTTAATTTGCCTATTTATTTGTAGCATGCATGCTACCATTGGTAGTTGTAACTCACCTTTTAAGAAACTCATAGTGAGAAATGTGTTTATTTTAAGAATATTATAATTATAAAGGAATTTTATATCTTAAAATATCATTCTTAAATATTTTATTTTTTAACAATAATTATATTTTCTATATATCCTTCATAGTGGTTCATAAAAATCTTGTGATTAACCAAAAATACCCCCTGGGAGTGTCAAACTGAAAGTGCAACAAGACCTATTTTCATACACTAGTTCTCTATCGAGTATATCACAATGTGGTGTTTTTAGGTGTTACCCTTATATACATCTGTTCCAGAGCCACATCTACTTGTTCGTATCCAAATAAGGATTTATTTTCTTGAAAACCACTTAATACTTCATAAAAATATCAGGATGTTTTACTATATCTAAAATTTTATCTAGGGTTCATACTAAGGATTTATATTTCTAATTACAAAAAATAACTAAATCATTCTTTGATACCAACTATTAAATCTTTCCTTTTTATACATAATCTTTTCATTACATGGAACAAAACAAAGGATCATTTAAATTTTAGTTTCTTGGAAATAAAGAACATAATACATGAAAACACAAAACATTATTCTAATACACTTGTAAGGATTCTTCATGGGTTCATCCTAAGTTACATTTACTGCATCTCATAACTTGGGGACATACATCAAAGGAAAGATGTGATCATGAGACTTAGTAAGGGAATAATCAAGGGAAACAATTTAAATGTGATCGTGAGGAATATCAATAAGAACACAAGGAATATCATCATGGAATGAGAAAGGGAACATGATTCATATAATAATAAAAATAACACGAGTCATAACATGGAAATGTAGATAAAACATTTAAATTAGACATTTATAAGCATATCACTAAGGTTTGTCACCAATGTGTCATAAATGAAAATTACCAATGTTATTCATCAAGGTATCATAAAACATGTCATCTTCATAGATTAAATTATTTACCCAATTAATTGGAGTAATATAATGTCCCGCCATTAATATATATTAATTAATGTGATCCACATATATCATAATCAATAATTTCATTAATAAACCATGGAGAATAAATAATGATTTTCTTATCAAAATCATGGCATTTCAATAGTACTTAAAGATATGATCATTATGTCAATTTTAGCCCACAAAAAGGGAATATAAGTTTATTATATGTAAATAATAGAATAAAAAAAATAATTTTTAAATATATATGAATACACATAGAAAAGAAATAGGTTTGGGTATTCACAAAAATAAAATAAAATTTAATTTCTTAAATAGAGAAAAAAATTTGAGAAGTAAATTTGGCAGCATGATGGGTATAAAATATGGTTTTAGAAATGGGTAAAATGGGAGGGGAAAAGGGTATCTCAGGGATAAAACATTATTTTAAAGTAAGGGTATGATCAAAAGGGTAATAAAATAGAGTTACCATAACATTTATAAGACATATACAAAAATAGGTTCTTGAATTGAAGAGAAAGGAAAGATAATTCCCTTACCATGAAGAGTTATTCCTAGATACTGATGAATGGAATCTTGGGGGATTGAGGAAAACTTAGGGGGAATAATTAGGAGGAAAAAAACCACAAATTCATGGAGTATGTATTGGTATTGAAAGTAAATGGAGAAATGGGTGGGTATTTATAGAAAAAGTGTAGGATTTTATTTAATAATTTCCAAATATAGGGCTTGGAAATATTGGTTGTGGAAAATAAAAAACCATTAGCTTACCCATGGTTTTTGCCCATGGTTTAGGAAATTTGGGTCATATTTTAAGTTATTTTAACCCACAATAACCGAGAAACATTTATTATTACTTCTTTTGGCATAGAAAAGTAAATTTTCCACAAAGTAATGTTTTAAAAGTAAAAGTTTCCATTTTAGACTTTCAAAAGTCATTTATATGTTTTATAAATTGATTAATATCTATTAAAATACTTGATATTAATATAATAACATATTTTAGGCCATTTATTGTGGTTAATTAATTATTAAACCATTATTACATAATTATGAATTCATTAAACATACCGAAAACCCAAAATTGTATTTTTCGTATTTATAGAAAAATAAAAGAATTTTAGAAAATTCTCATAAATTCAACCTAACCTAATTTTGATGTTACGATTTAAAAAATGAAGTTTCATTTATCAGAATAATTCTATAAATATGATAATTTTAACTTTTAAATATAAAATCCTTATTTATTAAAAAAAATACAAGGTTGTAAGGCATAGTCAAATTTCTAACACTTAAAAAATTTCCTAGGACATAATAAAATTATTTTATCATTTATATTTAAATAAGAGTGTTTTTAATATAATATTTCATTAAAATAAATATTATTCAGAATACCTTATTTTATTATAAAAAAATTATTTCTTTTATGAAAAAGTAAAATTTGTGTATGAAAAATCAATTTATCAAATTAGTATCAATTAAACATATATTTTATTAAGAAAAACTATTCTTAAAATGGAATTGATGTAATAAAAATTTTATTTATACAAAGTAATTACACTTTAAGTAACTATGGACTGGACACATAACCCCTTATAACTCCCACGTACGGCCTAAGGGTAAGGTGTGTGATGGTGATAGATTCATGGGGTGGTACAACTAACATCGGTCGAGTGGTAATTTACACTAACTTGAACTTCTACCATAGGTGATTTCATTCTAGCTTCACTTGTTGAAGCTCGACTTGGGATTGGTCATGGGTGAACCCCAGTGATGCTACCTCCTTCCCATGTTCTGAAAAATGGACTTCACACGACATGAATATACTAGGTGAGGTCATTGCTTCTTGTATCTTCATTAATTATCCATTGTCATTACTAATTATAAACACTAATAATAATGATATAATTATTACCAATGGGTATAGTTCTCAATGGTAAAATTTTCCAATGGTTATATTGACTAACAGTCATATTTGACCAATGGTCCTATAATGGTCAAATCCTAAGGTCACGTTTCCATTTATACTCTATAAATACAACTTACTTATTTCATTCAATATTCACTACAATAATATTCTAATATTTTGATTGGTTTAATAATATATTTTTTATTTCTTTAGTGTTGGTTGTGGTGGAAATGCTTCTAACAGATTGGAGCGATCCATATTTTCCCATTTTGTCTTTTATATTTTATATTTTTTGTCTAGTTTTAATTGGAATTTTAATTAGTCTCTTAGATAAATAATGTATTGAAAATTGGTAAACAGATATGGTTTTTTTGTGTATAAAATAATATAATACACATTTTCTCAGGAAACAAATATCATTTAAGAAAACCTGGGTTATTACATCAAATGTGGTGGAAGTGCTAAATGGTAATCCAGTTTCCCCGCATACTTAACAACCTCAAAAGTTCCCAAAAAATTAGGAGAAATATTCCCTTACTTCCCAAATTATCGATGACCTAAATGAGGTGAAACTTTCAAGAACACCCATTCACCAACTGAAAACTCCAGCGGTCTACACTAATGATCAACATAATATTTATACTGGCTCTGTACCGTCAACATTATTTTACAAATCAATTGAATATTTGATGTTGTCTCTCAGACCAAGCTTGGTACAACTAAGGAAATTTTACCAATCTCTGATCAACATAACATAGATTTACAAGGCTGTCTATACAAGGCCTCAAAAGGAGCCATTTTGATCACTGACTAGTAACTATTGTTATATACGAACTCAACTAGTCCTAAATGGTTATCCCAAGCTCCAAAAAAATCTAGGATGCAAGCAAAAATTATATCCTCAAGAATATGTATTTCTCTATCTATCTAGATATACATATGTGGATGGTATGTTGTACTCAAACGAACTTGAGATATCAGTGCCTCCTAGAGGCATCTCCAAAATCAATAATTAAAACTGGGATCCCTATCAGATACTATAGCATATAAAACTCCGTGAAAACAAATAATCTCTCTCGTATAGATATTTCTCAGCTCCTCAACTTTGGTTGTATCATGAATGGGTATAAAGTTATATGATTTGTTCAGAATATCAATCAAAACTCATATCAAATTATTCTTTATCTAGGTATGCGGAAACCCAAAAAAAAAGTCTATAAAAATCTCATCCCACTTCTAACTTGGAACTGGAAGTGCCTAAAACAAACCCAAAGCTCTATGAGGCTCAGCCTTGACCTATTGGAAAGTATAATAACAAGAGAAAAAATCAGCAATGTCCCATCTCATACCCATCAACCAAAATCATTGTCGCATGTTATATAACATCTTTGTGGTTCCTGGGTGTACCTCCCACTGGGAATTATGGAAATCCCCCCTCACTACTTTTCTCATAGATAATGGAATAATAAACTGATTCTAAAAACATAGAATACCCTCCATGTAGAATAAACACTCCACAACAGTATCCCCACTATAAAGAGAGTCTCTAATGCTACATAAATCATCATCAAGCTGTTGTTCCTGAAGAATCATCTCGAGAAGAGTGGAGGTCAACTGAACATTGGCCAACATAACCTCAAACCCTATTTCCTGAACTCCTAGATGTAAGTATGAAAAAAGAGTCATCAGGTTCCACTCTTCTGATGATTTTTTTATGTCCTAGGTCTAAAGTTTCTTGCTCAAAGAATTTGCACTAAAATTCCCTTTCCCTAAGGTATAGGTGATGTCGAAATAAAAAGACTGTAGGTACTCCACTAAATGCCTCTATCATAGATTTAGATCAATTTAAGAAAAATATAACTCAATCTATTGTGTTCATAAAACCCAAAAAACCATTCTATGAAAAGGTAATTCCACCAACTCTTAATAACATGCATCAAAACTACAAGTTCAAGGTTATGGTTCAGGTAATTTTTCTCATGTGTCCTAATATTATGAGAGCCATAGGATACCACATGATCGCCCTACATAAGAACACATCCTGTCACATATGTGGATTCCTTTTTGATGTGTTTTTTTATTTTCAGTCTAGATTTTCCTTTGGGAATCCTTTGAGTTATTGGAGAAAAGTGTGAAATTTTAGGTGGGCAGTGTGTGGTGCATGATTGGCACATAATTAGTAGTAACCGTGCACCTCAGCTTAGGTACTCGTGTGGTAGGTGGCCAGTTTGAGGAAAAAAACTACTGCATAGCTAGTGCATGGTTAGTTATACCGTCCAGGGTAACTGTGCGGTAGGTTCTACTTGGATAGTGAAGGTAGCACGATCACTTTATAGTTTTCAAACTGTGCAGACTAACCATGCGGCCTGTCCAGGTCATTAAAATGTGGTTTTTATGTTTTACCTCCCCTGATTTTAAACCCTAAACCCTTATTTTTCTCTCCCTCTTGGGATTCCTCACCCTATTTGCAACTCCCTCTCCTCCCCTCCCTTTTATCTCCATTTTTATGCTTGATTTGGGGCGATTCCTCCTTGATTCTTCAAGTAAGTTTCATATTTCCTTGATTCCTTCTCTATTCTATGTTTGCTTACCTCTTTCTTTGGGGTTTCTCTTCTCTAGTGGTTTGGGTGCCAATTTTAAGGTGAGATATTGATTCTTAAGGTTTAATATTGATGTTTAGGGTTTGATCTTGCTTCTTTAAGGTGCAGTTGAAGTGCAGCTGAAGGTTCACACCAAATTCCAGAAGCTTCTACACCCAAGGTAGGTGATTCCATGATTAAACATTATTTAAAAAATTTATTATGTTTTCTTGAGTATTTTTATGTGTTTTATAACTTATATGTGTGGTGAGAAATGAGTTTTTGGAATTATTTGATATGTATTTGGTTTGAAAATGGATTTTCCATATGAAATTGGGTGTACTTCTTGTGTAAATCCTTTTTGTGCTTCTTGAGGGTGTTTTGTAAATTGTGAAAATGGCCTATTAAATTGTTCAAGTGATTTGAATCATATTTTTAAATGTTTTTAGTGTGTTTTTGATTTTAATAGAGTATTTTTTGTGTGAATGTGATGGCATAATGTATGTTTTTCATTGTTTGGATTGAATTATATGGAAATGTTGTGTTATCTGACATGTGGAACATACTTGAGCACAAAGGAAAACGTAGGTAACTAGGTGGGAATACTAGGAATAGTATTCTAGATGATTTGGAAGTAGTTCATCCTGATATTTTCTAAATGGATTGACGATACAACACTAACTAAACATTATGATGATTGGAGACCACTAGGCCCATGGGATTTCCCCTCCTAGTGGCTCGTGCATGAGAAAGATGTCATTGTAGTTTCTATACCAACCTTCACCAAGATACAATGTACCCAGTGTCCCATTTCTAGCTAGTGCCTAGAGGGTTCTCCTGTGACTAGTGATCTATAGTGATACAACACTTACCATCAGAATACGGTATACTTCGTGGTTATTTCAAAAGCAGGTATGGTTTTATTTTAAACTGGTTTTCTATAAAATTTCATCTAGAATATATTTTTTTAAAAAATTAAAATTTATTCATCTTATAATGTTTATAACATGGAATCTTTTATTGGGTGGCATACTACTGGGATTTGTATCACACCCTACTTACACCTTTGGGTGTAAGTAGACTTGGTCATGTTTGACATAGGTAAAGGAAATGAATTTGTAGATGGTGCATTAGATTGTTAGAGGTCTACTTTGTACAGGTTGATGGTGGTGGCTTGAGGGCGATGCTCCTATTGTCATATAGTGGTTTTTGGGGATATATATTGTTTTCATTTTTTTTAGCTGTTCTATTTTTTTTTTAAATGTTTTAACTCAAATCTGAAAAAATTATGTATGCCTTGTTTGGTTATCGATTTTCAGTTTGGTTTATATATTATTTGGTTTTTTATTATTATAAAATCAGGTAATATCATTCCCATGATTTATCATTGATACCTGAGAACTTGTTTCCAGCCTGTGGTGATCGGGAATGCCCTTTGATCCATGCCACAGACTAGGTCAGGTACTGGTTCAGATGATGACCTGGCTTGGTTCGTGACAAAATGGTATCAGAGGTAGGCATCCGTTTTGGTCATTTTATTTGGGATGAGTCTAAAGAGACTGGAGAAAGGATAGTTAGGGATTGAGGATCTGGTGGCGAGTAGGGTTCCTGGCCAACACACCTCATGAAATACCCCGAGTCGCCATGGGATGTTGGTATTTTTGTTTGATTTCTCCTCCAACTGGGGTGTACAGGATGTAGACTATACGTGGACATTGAGTGGGGGTGAAATGATTTGTTTATCATATTGTTGTGAGGAGTTTGGATTATTTTTAATTTTTGTTATTATTGAGAATTTTCAGGTTTTTTGTATTGATGGTTTTCTTGTGATTGTTTCTTTTTGTAGAAACATGCCTCCCAGGAGAATTCCCTTGCAACCACGGGAATAATATAGAGAGATATCTCCCTCATTTCTTGATCAGAGATTATTGGAAGTTATGGTATGGGATATTCAGGATATGGGGCATGGATCGGGTCCTAGTCCTGCTCTAGTTAGGGAAGATGAACCCGGTCCTAGGAAGGACAGAGCCCAAAAGTTCCTTAAGAACAAACCTCCTTCTTTTTGAGGTAGTATGAATCCTTAGGAAGAAGATGAGTGTCTTGAGAAGATAGAACAAATGTTGAATTCCTTTAAACTCATGAAGAATTCAGGGTGAAATGTGCCTCATTATTTCTAGAAGGCCCTAGTCGGAGGTGGTGAGACTCATTGGTCCAAACGGGGAAGCATGAGTAGATGAGATGGAAGGAATTTAAGGTTGTATTCAATGAAAAGTATTTCCCTGAAGTCTTGGCCTATGCCAGATATTGGTAGTTTATGGATCTTGTTCATGGGGACCTGTTAGTAATTGATTATAACAACCACTTTGATGAGCTAGTTCGGTATACACCCAAAATGGTTTCCAACTAGTATATGAAGGCTTAGAGGTTTGAAATGGGTTTGCATCCAGGGTTCTATTCCCATGTCTTTCTGTTCAAGCTAGGGTCTTATGCTAAAGTAGTCGATTGAGCTTGTATGGTGGAGATCAACAAAAAGGGTAGGTCTAGTACCTCTGGGGATATGTAAGTGATGGGTAGCGGCAGTTTATCTAAGAAGAAGAGGAAGCAATATGATAAAGGGAAAACGAGAAGTGGTAGTTTGGTTCATCCTCCCTAGTAGTCTTCATCTATGGATTCTGATGAAGGGTCAGTTGTGTGCCACCAATGTGAGAGGGTAGGGCACACTCAGACTGCAAGTAAATCCCCTCCCAAACCTTTTCATCAATGTGGAGCTACAGGACACTTACAACATTTTTTCAAGGTGATGCACCCATACTAGAGTGGGGTGAGATTTATAGCTTCCAAGGGAATGTCAGCTTAGTCGGAGCCATCCAGGATGGTGGGATCTTGTTTCAGTGGTCATGGTGGAAGGAACAAATATTATTCTGATTAAAGTTAGTTCAGTGAAGAGACACAAATTAGTGGTCTTGTTCAGGATTAGGAAGAGACTAGAAATCTTCATGCTATGGATCAAGCACCAGTGAGATCAGATGTAGGGACCTCGATAGTTCTAGGAACCATTCTGATTGCATCTTCTATAAAAACTATTTTGTTTGATACTGGGGATTCTTTTTCTTTTATCTATGCCTATATTTTGAATTTTTTGAACTTTCCAATCGAGCTTATGTCATTTTCAATGGAGTTGGTAATGTCGTTGGGTAAGAAGAAGGAGTAGGGTCTCAGGTTCCCATTTTGTGCACTCTCTATGTTAGGGGTCAAGCTGGAATGGGATTTTCTAGTCTTGGATATGGACCTTTTGATGTAATACTTATCATGGATTGGATGGTGCACTTCCAATCTCATATTGATTGTTATAGGATGTAGTTAAGTTTCATGGAACCTGATGGGAGTACTTAGGTTTTTCTTGGAGAGTGGGATCCTCAGTCATGTCATGTTTGTTGTCCACTCCCGAAGTTTAGTAATACTTTTTTTTCAGTTATCATCACTCACGTTGGAGGATGATGGTGGTGTCCTAAGGGTGGATTACCTCTAATAGTGGATGAGTTCCTAGAGGTATTTCTAGATGAATTTTTAGGTTTACCCCTAGAGCGATATGTGGAGTTCTCAATCTTTTTGACACTGAGGACACAACATATATTTCTTCCCACATATCGTATGGAACCCATTGAACCGAGAGAATTAAATATACAATTGGATGATTTGGAATCCAAAGGGTTCATTCTTTTGAGCATATCACCTTGGGCCACCCCAGTCATGTTTACGAAGAAGGCCGAAGAATATCTCCAGTTGTGTATTTATTATCAGAAGCTGAACAAGGTAACCATCAAGAACAAATGTCCTTTTCCCCGAATTGATGAATTTTTTGATTAACTGAAAGGGGAAAGGTGGTTCTTTAATATAGACTTACGTTTTAGTTACCACCAAGTTAGGTTGAAAGTGGTGAATATTCCAAAGATGGATTTCTAAAGCAGGTACGACCAATTTGAGTACTTGGTCATGCCTTTCATATTGACAAATGCTCCATCAGTTTTCATGGTGCTCATGAATAGGGTGTTCCACCAGTATCTAAACTCCTTCATTATGGTATTCATGGATGACATCATATTTTATTAAGAATATGAGGGGAATCATGAGAATCATTTGAGGATCATGTTGGTCACTCTTCGGGATCATCATCTTTATGAAAAGTTTTAAAAGTGAACTTTCTAGATTAGGGAAGTGAAAATTTTGGGTTATTTCATCTCAGAGAAAGGGGTTTCAGTGGACCCCAAGAAAATCAATGCATTTATATCATGGGAGAATATGAATAATGTGTTTAAGATCAAGAGTTTTCTTATCTTGGCTGGTTATTATAGGTAGTTTTTTTGGGACTTATCTCAGATTGCTTCTTCCATGACAACACTTACCTAGAAAGGATAAAAGTTTGAATGGAACCTAGAGTGTCAGACATCCTTTGAGGAGCTAAAGCGACAGTTTACTATTGCACCTATGTTGATCTTTCTATAGTTGGGAAAGGGATACATGGTTTATTGCGATGATTTAGGTATGGGACTCAGATGTGTGATTATACAAGATGATAATGTGGTGGCATATAGATATTTCCAACTCTGACCACATGAAAAGAACTACCCAACCCATGAACCGGAGTTGGCTGCAGTGATGCATGACCTAAAGATGTGGCGTAATTATCTTTTTGGGGAGAAATTCATGGTTTACTTTGATCATAAGAGCTTATCATACATCTTCTCCATAAAGGATCTAAATTTGAGGTAATGCTGTTGGATTGAATATTTGTAGGGGTTTGAATTTGATATCATCAATACCCTAAGAAAGGGTAATGTCATGGTTGATTCCTTGAGCAAAAAAGTACCAGTGCAAGAATTGAGGAAGTCCAGTGATGAGTGGACCTTAATGGGGATTTTTTCCTAGTAATACTTAGAAACAAAGGAGCTTAGTGGAGGTGTGTTCATGGCCATTATTCAGTTGGATCCTTCTCTTATGGAGATGATTTAGAGTGATAATCCTGGTGATGGGTTGTTCTAGCAGTCTACGTAGTTTCTTCATGGTGGGGAGACACCTCGCAATTGGTATTTGTCTCCCAAGGGAGTTCTATGTTTCGAGGGTCATTTTGTGGTGTCGTTATCTTTAATAAAGGCGGTGATGTAGAATAGCCACCATTCTTATTATAATATTCATCCTAGTGATATCAAGATGTATTATGAAGTGAATTGGATGTTTTGGTGGCCAGGAAGGAGGAGAGATATAGTTGACTTCATATCAAGGTGTTATATGTGTCATCAACTGAAAGCAGGGCATCAAAGGCCCTACAATTTTCTTCAGTCATTACCCATTAATACTTAGAAGTGGGATGAGGTTTCCATGGATTTTATTATTTTATTTTCTCATACACCTCGGGGAAGGAAGACCATTTGGGTGGTAATTGACCATTTGACCAAATCATCCCATTTCATTATGGTTAAAGATTTAACAAAATTGGATGAGATGGGATGATTATATGATCAAGAGGTGGTAAGTATTCATGGTGTTCCATCAGCAATTATTTCTAATAGAGACACCCATTTCACCTCCCGGTTCTAGGAAGGCCTTCAAAGAGAATTGGGGTCACAAATCAAGATGAGTAAAACATACCATCCTCAAAAATATGGTTAGAAAGAGTGGGAAAATTAGATTATGGAAGACATGCTTTAGGAATATGTCATATATTTCATAGGATCATAGGATATCCATTTGTGATAGGTCAAGTTTTTATATAATAATAGTTACCATTACTCAATTCAAATGGATCCTTTCAAGGCGCTCTATGGTCGGACGTGTCAGTCACCTTTGTGCTGGGATGAGGCGGGTGAGACCTCACTTTTGGGACCAAGTTTAGTAAAAGACACTTCTGAGAAGGTCAATTTGACCAGGAAGTAGTTATTGGAATCTTAGAGTTTCCAAAAATATTATTCCAATCAGAGGTGCCAAGATCTTGAGTTTTCTATGGGATACCAAGTGTTCTTGAAGGTGGCACCTCATTTGGGTCATCATTGTTTGGGCATGCAAGGGAAGATGACACCAAGGTATTTCATACCTTTTGTGATCACCAAGAGGATTGGAAAGGTGGAATACATGTTATATTTTCCATCTCATTTGACATAAATTCATGAAGTATTTCATGTATCCAAATTGAATAATTATAATCTGAACCCATATCATGTGTTGAATTGGGAAGAATTGGAGATAGATCCTGATTTATCAGTGTTTGAATGACCAGTGTAGATAATGGAATCCCAAGTGAAGGTTCTTCATGGGAATTCTATTCCATTGGTTTGTATTCTTTGGAAATATATTAGTGATATGAATTATAATTGGGAGTGGAAATTGTGGGTTGATAAAGAATATTCGTTATTATTTTCTGATCAAGCTTCGAGTTGAATTTCCAGGGATAGAAAGATTTCATGGTGGGGAGAATTTTCACATACTTGGTTTAATTTTTTAGGTATTTGTTTCCTATTTATTTTTGGTCTAATTTTTCCTTTGGGTCTCCATTGAGTTCTTGGAGAAAAGTGGGAAATTTTGGGTGGGTAGTGTGTGGTGCATGATTAGTAGTAACTGTGTGACTCAGCCCAGGTAACCATGCAGTAGGTAGCCAGTTTGAGGCAGTAGCTACTACACGAATAGTGCATGGTTAGTCAAACCATGTGGGTAGCCGTACGGTAGGTTCTTCTTAGAAATTGAAGGTATCACGGTCGCCGCATGGTTTTTCAAACCACGTGGAATAACTGTGCGGCCTGTCTAGTTCATTAAAATTTGGTTTTTATGTTTTCCATCTCCCCTATTTTAAACCCTAAACCTTCATTTTTCTCTCCCACTCTGGATTCCTCACCCTAGTTGTAACACCCGAGACTTTTATGTTATATAAATCATCAAAGGAATCTTTTTCTACACAACACTTTCTTGGCTTGCTTTACACGCAATCGCGACCTTCCTCGATAGCTTGCGTCGTACGCAATACCGAGTTTCACTAAACAACAATATGCTATTAAAACTAGCCGTTATGAATAGTAATAACCACTTTTTGAAATTTTATAAATTTTATTTTTCAAAATGGACTTCATTTTTGGACTCAGAATATCGAAATTAGCCTAGGGTGAAATTTTGGTATTTTTCTGAAAACTTTCAATTTTTGATGAATAGTGAAACCACTAAGTGGTAGGTTAAAAACTGAATTTTGCATAAAACTTAATTTTACCGCTTCTGTGAATGGAATTTCAAAAATCCGAGAGACACGGTTAATATCAAGGACTAAAATGTGGTTCAATGAGATGAAAATAATTTTTTGGTGAATAGTAACTTTTTACTATTTTTACCGCGGTTAATAGTAAATAGGGTAACTAAGGGTAAATATGATATTAATATTACCCTAACACATGTCCTAATTCTATTGGACAAGTGTAATTCGACCAAAAACAAACTTAGGAATAAAATATGACCATTTAGGCCCACTTGGATTAGATTAGGACATTTATTATTAATTTATTTAAAGAAGGGTTAAAATAGTTAAAATCAAAGTTTAATAAGTAAATAATTTTTAATATAGGGTTATACATAAGATAAATTCGATTGTAAATATTCATTAGAAAGCTAAAAAGATTTCCTACATGATGGTATTTTATTTGTAATTTTTAGACATCAAATAATTTAATTTATTTATGACACAAAGATGATGCAGTAATTATCTTATTAATGAAATATTGACAAAATTGATAATATAAATACCAAAATAAATGTAATTTGAGACTTTTTATGAATTACACTAATTTTCTAGGTTACTATGATATATTATTATTGATTTAATCAACTTGGTTTGAACATATAATTCTGTTATGACTTTGACAAAAATCATATATCAAATAGTGTCAAAATTGACACAAAATAGTTTTTAAATCAAATATTATATTATTAATTGTTATTTTATTCCTAAAAATCTAAGGTTCGGCCAAATGACTTAGATAAGGATATATATATTAATAATAAACAATTTGGGGTTCGTTTGTCATGTTATAGTAAGTGTATTAACCATATAGTGAAAGAAAACAAAAAGACATGGTAAAAGTTAAATTATTTAACTTAGAGTTAAATTTAATTGATAAGGTTAAAATAATATCCTAAACTTGTCTAAATTCTATTGGTTGATAGGATTGCGACCCATCCCCACTTTAGCTTCGAAATAAGACCCTTTGGAACCATTATAAACCGATTTTGACTTTAATATAAAATAATATTTTGAGATATTCCTAAGGTGCCCCTCTCCTCCCTTATAAAAGGGCACCTCCTCCCCCTCCTCCTCACACCAATTTGAGCACTAAAGCTCGGCCAACCCCTGCCATTTTCCCTTCTCCACTTCCCTAGAATAATCCTAGAGTTCCTGGTCTTCTCCAAAGACCAATCTTAGTTCCTTAAGTGGAGGATTTAAAAAGGCGTTCCAAAGAAGAGGTAATATCCATTACCGATCTTTTCAATTTCTTTCTTCTTCAACTTCTTCTTCTTTAGTTGTTTCATGATAAAGTAATAACATCAGTATTAATTACATACTGATATGTTATTATAAATATGAAACAACCCTAATTCACCTTCTATCCATCCTACGGAAAAATGAAATCACCGCGCGTGCGTACGTACGGAATACCGTCTCCACGCCGTGGTGTAATCTATTTTCCACCATCACCTTACAAGGATGGGTATAATGGTGTAATGAGTAACTATATATGATTATTATTAAGTAATATTGATACTGAAATAATATATATATATACTCCAATACAATTCCACGATCATAGGAACGATATCATCACTCGTGCGTACGTACGGAATACCGTCTCCACGATGTGATGCGACTCGTTCTACATGATCTTCATTTCATAATGATTGTATAAATGAATTGAATGAATGAATATGGTATATACTACACTAATACCATTCTGGAAATGAATTATCTATAACCTAAAGATAATAATAAGAATTTATTCGACAAAACACGCATAAGAACAAAAAGTTATAAAGACCCGAGTAACAAGTAACAATGAAATATTACTAACAAGAAGCTAATAATATGACCATATATGATCTCATATCAATATGTATGATTCTGGAATAAGTCAATAACATTATTTAAACCATTATACAGGAGCTTCGGACACGAACAAAGCAAATCGGACCTACGGTAAGGGAAATATCACAATCTCATTTTTATCCGAGATTGTTTATTCGTTAGTATTTACTGGGGTGTATTTTATCATCCAAATCCATGTTCCCTCAATATGTAATATTGTTTCCATCCACTTGAAATAGTTTAAATCCAATTTTACCCTTAGGTGAGTTTTTAGTAAAGAATATGAAAGGAATCTTTTGTCGTTTTTCCGTACGAGGTACTTTTTGACTTTTCCGACAAAAGTACGAAGAATGTTTTTTTTAACTTATACGGCATGAATGGATTTTTAAAACATTACTTCAAAGAAGCTTCCTTTACAAGTTTTCAAGTTTATTTTTAATCAACTTATTTTATTTTAAAGTTGTATGACATGTTATGAAAGGAAAAATGTTTTTGAAGAAGAAAGGATATTTTCCTCAAGAATTCAATTCAAGTGTTTTATCAAAATTATTTTCCATCTAAGATAATAAAGGGTTCTGTTTCTATCCATATTTTTACATTGGTTTGACTATGTTGTGATGGAATTATGTTTATGAATTCCTTTATCATATATGAATTGATTTTTGATGTCATGATGTTTCAAGAATCCCATTTTTGTTACATGTGTTATGCGATGATGCATGTTTTATGATTATGTGGCACACATAAGAAAGGATTCATTATAAGATGGGTGGGACCTATATCTCCCTCCAATGCATTGGGTAATGATTTTATATCTCATGAGATAGACATGGCTGGAACGGAAGGTTATTTCGGTTCAGTGATACAGGACTGAAATGAGGAGTGAACTCGGTTCAGAAAGGGACTTTGTCCACTAAGATAGTCTTGGCAATGAGTCATGACTAACAAGAAATGATTTTCCATGATTATGTGTGCATGCCACAAAGATTCAAGTTTTATGTTATGATTATGGGGATCTCATTTTTCACTTCTATGATTTATTCCATGTTAAGATATTATGATCTCTTTTGCAGGTTTTGATTTTCATAAAGATATGATATGATTTTTATTTCCTTTATTTGCCCTTGCTGAGCATTTGAGCTCACCCTTTTATGTTTTCTTTTCCCCAGGTCAGGAAGATGGATATTAAGTAGAATATGCTAAAAGGGACCCTAGATATGATGAAATAAATGGGAGACACTGTAGAAGATTTATGAACCAGTTGTTTATGTTTCCCCAGTTTCTAAAGACACTATACCTATACGGTCCTTTGTGGTTTTGTCATATGTTGTAATAAGAGTGCTTCAATTTTGAAGTATTAACAATGTATGTAAAGTGTGGGTCGTTATAGTTGGTATCAGAGGAAGGGTATAGTCAACCTTTGGAAACTAGGATGTGAAAGCCTTAGTAAGAACCCTAAGGATAAGTCTAAGCATAGAACACAATCTTAGTGTTTTAGAAATGGCCTTGAATAACCTAGGATAAGACCTTAAGCATGAAAATTTTATTCTTGAATTATGTGGTTTCCTAATATAATTAGTGTTGCTCACACTATTCTTCTTGGTTTTAGTCAATGGCTGGAACCCGAAGGAACCGTGTTAATGCGGAATGCGATGGGCAATGCAATGATTGTCCCCCTGAGCAACCAAACGATATGGGAGCTGGAATGAAAAATCTTGTAGCCATGCTCACACAACTTTCTCAAGCTATGAATCATGCAGGATTTCCAAACGAACAAAGAAGGGAGCAACATTCTGTTGAATCCTTCATGAGGCAGCGTCCACCATCTTTCAGCAGGTCTACTGATCCATTAGTTGCTGAACAATGGATTAGTACTACTGAAAAGATATTTTCAGTTCTTCAATGTTCTGAGCATGATAAAGTCATCCTAGCAGTGTATCGTTTGGAAGGAGATGCGGATCAATGGTGGAATCTTGTTAAGAATACGAGGCAAAGGGATGAAATTGAGTCTATGGAATGGGACGAGTTCAAGAACTTATTTTTCAATAAGTACTTCCCTCGTATTCTCCGAACAAAGATGGAGAAAGAGTTCCTTGAACTGAAGCAAAGGGATGATGAATCTGTTAGTACCTATGAAGCAAATTTTACAAGACTTGCAAGGTACGCTTCTGGTATTATTATCCAACCTGAGAGTAAGATCGATCGATTCTTTAGTGGCTTAAAACGAAGTCTTCGAAGGGCGTTAGCCATAAGGGACTTCAATAGCTACGAGGAAATCGTTCGATGTGCTCTCAAAGTCGAGATGGAGATTGGAGTAACCCATCAGTCACATGGGTTTGATAAGAAGAGGAAGATGGAATTCAAAGAAAAATCTAAAGAGCACACGGAAAAGAAGATGAACTTTCCCTTATGCTCAAAGTGTGGAAAGAAACATGGAGGGAGTTGTCTTAAAGGGACAAGTAAATGTTTTAAATGTGGAAAGGAAGGTCATCGGGCATTTGAATGCCGTGATAATGGGAAGAAGATTTCTAATGATGCAAACAAAGGAAGGGATACACAGAATGAACCTGCTACACTTCAATGTTTCAAGTGCAAGGAGATGGGGCATTATGCCAATCAATGCCCAAATCCAAGGGTTGATGATGATGGTCGACGTCAACAAACTCTTAAGGCTAAAGACAAAGGAAAGTCACATGCAATTTCTATCAGCGAGGTGGAGTACGATAACGATGTGGTGAAAGGTACACTTACCATCCACTCTAAAGTAGAAAATGTTTTATTTGATTCTGGATCCACCCACTCTTTTATTTCTGAAAAATTTTCTAAGGGTATCACCGTATTACCTCAACAATTAGATGTTGAGTTAGCTGTGACAACACCTAATGGCACATCAATCGCATCAGAAGTTTATAATTCTTCTCCGATCGAAGTTTGTGGGAAAGTGCTTCCTGCAAATCTTGTGATCCTTCCTTTAGTGGAATTTGATGTGATTCTTGGCATGGATTGGCTTTCTCTACATGGAGCTCATATCAATTGCCAAAGAAGGGAAGTCACATTTCATATTCCAGATCAACCTACGATCGTCTATCAATGCAAGGATGAACATAACCTTCCAGTGGAAATTTCTTCCATCTTATGGGTATTGATTCCACTAAATGAAGGTTATTTATCTCAAATGGTTGGTGAGAAACTCACGATTAAGAATATGCCCATTGTACGGGAGTTTGATGATGTCTTTCCGGAGGAATTGCCGGGTCTTCCACCAAATCGTGAAGTTGAGTTTTCAATAGAACTCGTACCGGGTGCTTTGCCTATTTCAAAGACACCTTATAGAATGGCCCCAATTGAGTTGCAGGAATTGAAGAAGAAACTCCAAGAGAATCTTGATAAGGGATTCATACGCCCTAGTGCGTCACCTTGGGGAGCACCTGTTCTATTTGTTAAGAAGAAAGATGGATCAATGAGACTCTGCATTGATTATCGAGAACTTAACAAGATCACTATCAAGAACAAATATCCTCTCCCACGCATTGATGACTTATTTGACCAACTACGCGGAGCTCAATACTTTTCCAAGATTGATCTTCGTTCAGGGTATCATCAATTAAGGGTCAAAAGGGAGGATATACCAAAGACGGCTTTCCGTACAAGGTATGGACACTATGAATTTATAGTGATGCCATTTGGTCTTACTAATGCCCCTGCTATCTTCATGGATCTAATGAATAGAGTCTTTAGAGACTATCTTGATCAATTTGTGGTAGTCTTTATAGACGATATTCTTGTCTATTCAAAGGGCAAGGAAGAGCATGAAGATCACTTGAGAATTATATTGAAGACCCTGAGAAAAGAGAAGCTTTATGCCAAATTTACCAAGTGTGAATTTTGGCTTCAAAAAGTTGCATTTTTGGGTCATATAATCTCAAAAGAGGGGATATCTGTGGATCCAGCAAAAACAGAGGTTATCGAAAGATGGTCAAGACCAACAACAGTAACTGAGATCCGAAGTTTTCTTGGTTTGGCTGGATATTATCGACGTTTTGTAAAAGATTTTTCACGGTTATCTAATCCAATCACCAAGTTGACTCGGAAAGGAGTTAAGTTTGTCTGGACAGAGGAATGTGAAGAGAATTTCAAGGAGTTGAAAAGAAGGTTATCCAGTGCACCTGTGCTCACACTGCCTTGTAGTGGAGAAAGGTTTGTGATCTACAGTGATGCATCCAAGAAGGGATTGGGGTGTGTTCTTATGCAAAATGATATGGTGATAGCTTATGCCTCACGACAGTTGAAAATCCATGAGCAAAATTACCCAACACATGATTTGGAGTTGGCTGCGGTAATCTTTGCATTAAAGATTTGGAGGCATTACCTTTATGGTGAAAGGTGTGATATTTATACTGATCATAAAAGTTTAAAGTATATTTTCACACAAAAGGAGTTGAATATGCGCCAAAGAAGATGGTTGGAGCTGATTAAGGATTATGACTGCTCAATCCATTACCACCCTGGGAAAGCAAACAAGGTGGCAGATGCATTAAGTCGACAAGACCATGCTAGTTTATCCATGATGAGGATCACAAAAGATCCAATATTTATGGATTTACAAAGGATGGATCTTGGAATTATAATGGAAGGGGAAAAATCTTAACTTTATCAAATGAATGTTCAACCATCTATACATGTGAAGATTAAAGAGGCACAGAAAGAAGATGTCGAGTTACAAAAGAAGGTGAGAAATGTTCCTGAATTCAACCTTGATTGTGATGGGATAATAAAGTTCAGGAATCTGGTTTGTGTTCCTCCCATCCCCGAATTAAAGAAAGAGCTGCTGGATGAGGCTCATAGTTCTTCATTCTCTATTCATCCTGGAAGCACGAAGATGTATAGGGACCTGAAAGAGTACTTCTGGTGGGATGGCATGAAAAGAGATGTTGCTGAATATGTCTCTCGATGCTTGGTTTGTCAACAAGTTAAAGCTGAGAGACAGAAGTCTAAGGGGATGTTACAACCATTACCCATACCCGAATGGAAATGGGAAAACATCACTATGGACTTTGTCACAGGACTTCCTAAAACATCCAAAGGCAATAATGCTATCTGGGTCATAGTTGATCGTCTTACAAAGTCTGCACACTTCATTGCTATTAGAGAGGATTTCTCTCTAGATCAGTTTGCCAGGATATATGTAAAGGAAGTGGTAAGATTGCATGGAGTACCACTTTCTATTATATCTGATCGGGATCCAAGATTTACCTTGAAGTTCTGGCGAAGTCTTCAGCATACTCTGGATACAGAGTTGAGTTTCAGCACTGCTTATCATCCCCAGACAGACGGCCAGTCTGAGAGAACAATTCAAACCCTAGAAGATATGTTGAGAGCTTGCTCTATGGATTTCAAAGGAGGTTGGGATCAACACCTACCTTTGGTGGAATTTTCTTATAATAATAGCTTTCACTCCAGTATTCAGATGGCTCCTTATGAAGCTCTCTATGGAAAGAAATGCAGGACTCCAACTTGCTGGGATGAAGTTGGGGAAAGAAAGCTATTAGGACCTGATCTCGTTGATGAAATGGCAGAAAAGGTCAGATCTATTCAACAACACATAAGAGCAGATCAGAGTCGACAGAAAAGTTATGCCGACAACCGAAGAAAAGACCTAGAGTTTGAAGTGGGTGATAAAGTGTTCTTACGAATATCTCCCTGGAAGAGGGTTATGAGATTTGGAAAGAAGGGGAAGTTGAGCCCTAGATATATCGGTCCTTTTGAAATACTGGATCGTGTTGGGAAGGTAGCTTACCGATTGGCGCTTCCACCGAATCTCTCTCAAGTTCACGATGTGTTCCATGTATCTCTCCTGAGAAAGTACATACCAGATCCTTCACATGTACTCAGCTCAGAAGTTGTACCGCTGGAGCAAGATCTTTCTTATGAAGAACAGCCGATAGAGATTCTGGATCGTAGCGAAAAAGTCCTACGAAACAAGACCACTCGCTTGGTGAAAGTTTTATGGAGAAACCACCAACTTGAAGAAGCTACATGGGAGCTTGAGGATATGATGAGGGAGAAGTATCCTCATTTGTTTGTTGCAAAGTGACGAATTTCGAGGGCGAAATTCTTTTTAAGGGGGGTAGAATGTAACACCCGAGACTTTTATGTTATATAAATCATCAAAGGAATCTTTTTCTACACAACACTTTCTTGGCTTGCTTTACACGCAATCGCGACCTTCCTCGATAGCTTGCGTCGTACGCAATACCGAGTTTCACTAAACAATAATATGCTATTAAAACTAGCCGTTATGAATAGTAATAACCACTTTTTGAAATTTTATAAATTTTATTTTTCAAAATGGACTTCATTTTTGGACTCAGAATATCGAAATTAGCCTAGGGTGAAATTTTGGTATTTTTCTGAAAACTTTCAATTTTTGATGAATAGTGAAACCACTAAGTGGTAGGTTAAAAACTGAATTTTGCATAAAACTTAATTTTACCGCTTCTGTGAATGGAATTTCAAAAATCCGAGAGACACGATTAATATCAAGGACTAAAATGTGGTTCAATGAGATGAAAATAATTTTTTGGTGAATAGTAACTTTTTACTATTTTTACCGCGGTTAATAGTAAATAGGGTAACTAAGGGTAAATATGATATTAATATTACCCTAACACATGTCCTAATTCTATTGGACAAGTGTAATTCGACCAAAAACAAACTTAGGAATAAAATATGACCATTTAGGCCCACTTGGATTAGATTAGGACATTTATTATTAATTTATTTAAAGAAGGGTTAAAATAGTTAAAATCAAAGTTTAATAAGTAAATCATTTTTAATATAGGGTTATACATAAGATAAATTCGATTGTAAATATTCATTAGAAAGATAAAAATATTTCCTACATGATGGTATTTTATTTGTAATTTTTAGACATCAAATAATTTAATTTATTTATGACACAAAGATGATGCAGTAATTATCTTATTAATGAAATATTGACATAATTGATGTTATAAACACCAAAATAAATGTAATTTGAGACTTTTTATGAATTACACTAATTTTCTAGGTTACTATGATATATTATTGTTGATTTAATAAACTTTTTTCGAACATATAATTCTGTTATGACTTTCACAAAAATCATATATCAAATAGTGTCAAAATTGACACAAAATAGTTTTTAAATCAAATATTATATTATTAATTTTTATATTATCCCTAAAAATCTATTGTTCGGCCAAATTACTTAGATAAGGATATATATATTAATAATAAACAATTTGGGGTTCGTTTGGCATGTTATAGTAAGTGTATTAACCATATAGTGAAAGAAAACAAAAAGACACGGTAAAAGTTAAATTATTTAACTTAGAGTTAAATCTAATTGATAAGGTTAAAATAATACCCTAAACTTTTCTAAATCCTATTGGTTTATAGGATTTAGACCCATCCCCACTTTAGCTTCGAAATAATACCCTTTGGAACCATTATAAACCGATTTTTACTTTAATATAAAATAATATTTTGAGATATTCCTAAGGTGCCCCTATCCTCCCTTATAAAAGGGCACCTCCTCCCCCTCCTCCTCACACCAATTTGAGCACTCAAGCTCGGCCAAACCCTGCCATTTTCTCCTCTCCACTTCCCTAGAATAATCCTAGAGGTCCTGGTCTTCTTCAAAGACCAATCTTAGTTCCCTAAGTGGAGGATTCAAAGAGGCGTTCCAAAGAAGAGGTAATATCCATTACCGATCTTTTCAATTTCTTTCTTCTTCAATTTCTTCTTCTTTAGTTGTTTCATGATAAAGTAATAAAATAATTATTACTTACATACTCATATGTTATTATAAATATGAAACAACCCTAATTCACCTTCTATCCATCCTACGGAAAAATGAAATCACCGCGCGTGCGTACGTACGGAATACCGTCTCCACGCCGTGGTGTAATCTATTTTCCACCATCACCTTACAAGGATGGGTATAATGGTGTAATGAGTAACTATATATGATTATTATTAAGTAATATTGATACTGAAATAATATATATATATATACTCCAATACAATTCCACGATTATAGGAACGATATCATCACTCGTGCGTACGTACGGAATACCGTCTCCACGATGTGATGCGACTCGTTCTACATGATCTTCATTTCATAATGATTGTATAAATGAATTGAATGAATGAATATGGTATATACTACACTAATACCATTCTGGAAATGAATTATCTATAACCTAAAGATAATAATAAGAATTTATTCGACAAAACACGCATAAGAACAAAAAGTTATAAAGACCCGAGTAACAAGTAACAATGAAATATTACTAACAAGAAGCTAATAATATGACCATATATGATCTCATATCAATATGTATGATTCTGGAATAAGTCAATAACATTATTTAAACCATTATACAGGAGCTTCGGACACGAACAAAGCAAATCGGACCTACGGTAAGGGAAATATCACAATCTCATTTTTATCCGATATTGTTTATTCGTTAGTATTTACTGGGGTGTATTTTATCATCCACATCCATGTTCCCTCAATATGTAATATTGTTTCCATCCACTTGAAATAGTTTAAATCCAATTTTACCCTTAGGTGAGTTTTTAGTAAAGAATATGAAAGGAATCTTTTGTCGTTTTTCCGTACGAGGTACTTTTTGACTTTTCCGACAAAAGTACGAAGAATGTTTTTTTAACTTATACGGCATGAATGGATTTTTAAAACATTACTTCAAAGAAGCTTCCTTTACAAGTTTTCAAGTTTATTTTTAATCAAATTCTTTTATTTTAAAGTTGTATGACATGTTATGAAAGGAAAAATGTTTTTGAAGAAGAAAGGATATTTTCCTCAAGAATTCAATTCAAGTGTTTTATCAAAATTATTTTCCATCTAAGATAATAAAGGGTTCTGTTTCTATCCATATTTTTACATTGGTTTGACTATGTTGTGATGGAATTATGTTTATGAATTCCTTTATCATATATGAATTGATTTTTGATGTCATGATGTTTCAAGAATCCCATTTTTGTTACATGTGTTATGCGATGATGCATGTTTTATGATTATGTGGCACACATAAGAAAGGATTCATTATAAGATGGGTGGGACCTATATCTCCCTCCAATGCATTGGGTAATGATTTTATATCTCATGAGATAGACATGGCTGGAACGGAAGGTTATTTCGGTTCAGTGATACAGGACTGAAACGAGGAGTGAACTCGGTTCAGAAAGGGACTTTGTCCACTAAGATAGTCTTGGCAATGAGTCATGACTAACAAGAAATGATTTTCCATGATTATGTGTGCATGCCACAAAGATTCAAGTTTTATGTTATGATTATGGGGATCTCATTTTTCACTTCTATGATTTATTCCATGTTAAGATATTATGATCTCTTTTGCAGGTTTTGATTTTCATAAAGATATGATATGATTTTTATTTCCTTTATTTGCCCTTGCTGAGCATTTGAGCTCACCCTTTTATGTTTTCTTTTCCCCAGGTCAGGAAGATGGATATTAAGTAGAATATGCTAAAAGGGACCCTAGATATGATGAAATAAATGGGAGACACTGTAGAAGATTTATGAACCAGTTGTTTATGTTTCCCCAGTTTCTAAAGACACTATACCTATACGGTCCTTTGTGGTTTTGTCATATGTTGTAATAAGAGTGCTTCAATTTTGAAGTATTAACAATGTATGTAAAGTGTGGGTCGTTATACTAGTAACTCGTCCCTCTACTTCCCCCTCCCCTGGAGATCCATTTTTGTGCCATATTTGGTGTGATTCCTCCTAAATTATTCAAGTAAGTGCATTCTCTCCTTGATTCCTTATATATTCTAGGTTTTATTCCCACTTTCTTTGGGGTTTATATTATCCAATGGGTTGGGTTCTGATTTTAAGGTGAGATATTGATTCTTATGGTTTGATCTTGATGTCTAGGGTTCTATCGTGCTTCTTGAAGGTGCAGTTCAAGTTTCTCACTGGATTCCAGAAGCTTCTACACCCAAGGTTGGTGATTCCATGCTTAAAAATTATTTGACAAATTTATTATGCTCTCTTGAGTATTTTGATGTGTTCTATGAATTATATGTGTGGTGAGAATGGAGTTTTTGAAATTATTTGATATGTATTTGGTTTGAAAATGGGTTTTCCATATGAAATTGGTTTTATTTATTAAGTAAATCCTTATTCTGCTTCTTAAGGGTGTTTTATAAATTGTGCAAGTGGCCTATTAAATTTTGAAAGTGATTCAAATCATGTTTTGAAATGGTTTTGGTGTGTTTTTGATTTTAAAAGAGTATTTTGGGTGTGAAAGTGATGGAATAATGTGTGTGTTTCATTGTTTGGATTTAATGATATGAAAATGGTGTGTTATGTGACATGTGGAACACACTTGAGCACAAAGGGAAACCTGGGTAACTAGGTGGGTAGACTAGAACTAGTATTCTAGGTGATTTGGAACTTGTTTATCCTAATATATCTAGCTAGATTAATGATACAACACTAACTAAACATTGTGATTATTAGAGACCACTAGGCTCGTGGGGTTTCCCCTCCTAGTGTCTTGTGCACGAGAAAATTGTGATCATGGTTTCTATACCACCCTTCATCGAGATATGATGTACCTAGTGTCCCATTTCTAGCTAGTTCTTAGAGGGCTCTCCCATGACTAGTGATCTATGGTGATATCTCACTTACTGTCGGCTTATTGTATACTTTGTGGTTATTTCAAAATCAAGCATGGTTTTCTTTAAACTTGTTTTCTATAAATTTTTTATAGCATTTCTTTTATAAAAACATACAAGTTTATTTATCTTATAATGTTTATGGAATGGAATATTTTATTGGGTAGCATCCTACTAGCCTTTGTCTCACACCCTGCATACACCTTTGGGTATAGGTAGACCTGGTTATGTTTTTCAAAGGTAAAGGAAATGTGTTTGGAGATGGTGGATTGGGTTGTTAGAGGTCTAATTTTTGTGGGTTGATAGTGGTGTCTTGAGATAAATTCTCCTCTCATTATGTTGTGGTTTTTGGGTATAGGTCTTGTTTTCCTTTTTTTTTTGTAGTTGTTCTGTTTTTTTTAAAAGTTGTAACTCAAATCTAGAAAATTATGTATGACTTGTTTGGTTGTTAGTTTTCATTTTGGTTTATATATTCATTGGTTGTTTTATTGTTATAAAATTAGGTAAAATCATTCCCATGCATTATCATTGATACTCGGACACTTGTTTCCATTCCATGGGAATCAGGAATTCCCTTAGGGCCATGCCACGGACCGGGTCGGGCGCCAGTTTGGATGACGACCCAGATTGGTTCGTGACACATCCCAAACCCGAACCTAATGTGTCATAAGAGACCACATAGCCCTACCCACCCTATGGAAGAGACAAAATTGGTGCATAAGTCAGAATAAATTTTATCTCATCAAAATAACTATGGAAATTCTTATCCCAAATGAACTTCACCCCCTTTCGAGTGAGAGAGGTCATCAGTGAAGCCAACTTTGATAAATCCTTTACGAACCAGTGATAATACCCCACTAAACCCAAGAATCCATGAATCTTGAAAACATTATGTGGTTTCTTCCATGTTATAATGATTTTCAACTTCTTAAGATCAATAGAGGTACCATGTTCCGAGACCATGTGTCCCAATAACTTTACTTCATGAATCCAGAAATTACATTTCGATATCTTGGAATAAAATTAGTGATTTATCAAAAATTCTAGAACTGATCTCAGATGATGCACAAGATCCACCTTGAACTTAGAGTAAATCAGGATTTCATCCACAAAACCACTATGAATGTATCAAGATACCCATTGAATATCCTGTTCATGAAATCCATAAAGACTACAAAAGAAATGGTTAGACCAAATGACATGACCAGATACTCATAATGGTCATACCTACTCTGAAAGTCAATTTTCTAAATGTCACATTATTTTATTCTCAACTATTAGTAACCAGATCGAAGATCAATATTCAAAAATCACTTCACCCCTTTCAACTGGTTTAAAATATCATCAATCCATGAAAATGAATACTTTTTATTTACCATAACTCAATTGAGTTTCCATTAATCAATACATAAGAGAAGTGTCCCATCAACTTTCTTAATAAAGAGAACATGCACTACCCAAGGTGACACATTTGGGTGTATAAATACATTCTCTAACAGATCATTCAAATGAGTCTTCAACTATTTCATTTTAGCTGGTGAATACGATAAGAATTTATAGATACTGTATGAGTACCAGGAACTAAATAAATAGAAAAATACGCCTCTATTACCAGTGTAAAATTAAAGAAATCATAAGGAAAAATATCAGGAAACTCAATGAAAACTAGAGGGAGATAACCGCTCAAATATTCCAACTCTGTATCAAAAGAAAACACTGGGATTATTTTCCCCAAATCTAGATAAGAAGGTCCGAATATACTATATCTCAGGTTCTATTCTCCCTGAAAGATATGTCACATCCCATCAGGCGCAGCAAAGGAGACCTGTCAAAGATAAAAATCGATTTGGGATTTATTAGCAATGATTCAATCTATCTAGAAAATGAAATTAAGAGGTTTCATGTTGAGAACCATATGATCCCAAGTAAGATCTATATATGATAATGAGAAAACATAAGCATGATAATGAAGACCCTAAGCTCTATTTGTTCCGAGGGGCGTAGTAATATCCAAAACATAAGATAAAATATTCATAGTAAGATTTAGTAGATTTAAAATATGAGTTGATATAAATGAGTGAGATGCACTAGTATCAAATAAAGAAATCACTAAAGATGAATCTATAGTGATGGTACCTCTCATAGTCACTAGACCCATATCTTCTTCCTCTAGAGACTCTTCCATTGCATGAATAAGCTTCATTCTAGATACATGGGGCTGAACCCCTTATAAATTGAAGCATTTGATTGCACTATAGTAATTTTTTGTGCCGATGAGCCTATGATACTATGTGGGGAAGAGAATTTATAACATAAATTTTGAAAGTGACCTGAACAACCATAAGAACCAAATATCTTGGGTGCATTGGTGAAAATCTGTTTTGAATTCCTTGGATTGACACAATGGAAGCAAGTCAAATGGATTTTACCTAGAACCGTAAGAGGTTTGAAAGAACCCTGTTCTATAGATCCACCATGAGACTAATCATTCTTTCTATTTCCTTTATGGGAACCCATAGAACATCCACTAGGAGAAAAATAAACTCCCTTAAACACTGACTTACCATCCAGGTCAAGCTCAATCATCAATTCCCGATCCAACACATCAGTATAAGTGGATAAAAACTGAGAATGAATATCATATCGAAGTACCATCTCAAACCGCCAGGTATTCATCTTCTCAATCGATACAATATCAAGTGAAAACTTCAAAATATTGGAAAATCAGTTTGCATATTCAGTCATGGTTCTATCATCCTACTCGAGTTTGAAAAATGTTATAGCCTTAACCAACACCATAGACTCTAGATATAATTGATCAGTAAAAATAACATTAAATTTCTTCCACTCCAAACCCTCGGTCTTCTTCACCACCACAATTGAGTTTCATTATCTCCTGCTAGGCCCCTCTAGCTTGAAGGTGGCACACTTTACCTTAATTGAATTAGAAGTTTCTAGGAACTCAAAAAATACCAATCTTTCACAACTAATCCTCAACCTATTGAGGATCATTAGAGCCTTGGAATACTGGTGGATTCTAGGAAAGAAACTCAAGATCATGATTCTGAGATTCAAACCTCTGATGTTACACAATTGGATCCTGAAAAGGAATGGGTTTAGGTGCCTATCTCAGATCCTGGACAACACACACAATATTCTCAATGATATTATAGTCCATGGGAGGATTCGATCACTATGGTTCATTAGAAGCTTCCTCCTAGAGCCTATTTATATGTCTTATCAGAGTCATGATTCTACACAACATTAGAAAAAAACATTGAAGATGTTAGACGATTACTCAGATCAACACTCAAACAAGAGACAAAGAGTAATTAATCCCATTAGATAGATAACAAGATTTTTATTTAAACCTATCCAAATAAAAATCAAGGAAAAGACTAGAATTTTTCCTCAATATTCCTTTCCCAAACCACCCATAGTGACTTAAGGATCATTACACTAAGATATGGCCAGAAAATCACTCTCAACTACCTCCTATGTACCAAAAAAATATTCCAAACTACATACTAACATCAGGGAATGTTTCAAAACGTGCACCTTTGATACCACATTTTCACGAACTGACTTGGATACTATGGTACCTTGATAACTGATCTGATCCCGACATAGTCCAAAGGGAATTGTCGATTCCCATAGGTTGGTGACTTGAACATGATATCATATAAGAAAAGATATGGAATAATTTTTCCACAAAAAATTAGAAGATAAAGATATATATCAGTATTCTCAAAACTCCAAAGGGAGATAGTATCAGAAACCAAATAGGTATATCAAAAACCCAAAATAGTACATCATCAAAGTAGTCAGAATCCTACAAGATAAAACTCAAACATCCCAAAGGTATCAACACTCTAATCCCAAATGGTCAAGAATTTCCACCTCCTCCAAGAGGCACTTTTCCTTTGCTCAGACCAAGTAGATGGAAATATACAAACACCTGAAGGAAAAGGTAGGTAATGATCTATAAATCTATGTAGGGTCTCACCAAGTGTTCTATAATAATATTCCATAATAATAAAACAAATCATGCTTTCAATTTAAATAAAATGAGGTATGACACAATACATCATTTAAACATTTAAAACAAAGCATGATTTCTTTTCAATTTGATGGAAAAACATTTCAACATTTCTTAAATAAACACTTTATATAAATCACTAGGAATGAGTAAATCAGTTTCATAATCAATGACATTTATAATAAAAATAGTCACAATAAACACCATGGTCATATGCCTATGGTATGATAGTTTCTTGTTATATGTTCTTCACACATCCCATATCAATGATCATGAAAATATATTTACACACATCCCTCAGGCTCAGGATGAATATGACTCATCAACATTCCATTGAAGATACGATCTTTCTAACTAGGTTTTTGTTAGAGTTTTAATTTTTAATCCATTTCCAAGGAATAATCATCCTAGCATGATTTTACCAAATAACCCATTAACTACCCAAGATTTCATGTTCTTAAAAAATCAATAGAAAAAGTAAAAATAATTTCATTTCACATCAATCATCATTCATAATTCAATTGCCCAATTTTCCCTTTTCAAAATGCCAATTCACTTTCAAAACCAAAACATGGGTTTTTCATCATTTCATTAATTTTCCAAATAAAACCAATCATGGGTTTTTATAAATTCAATTTAAGCCATTTTCCAAAATAAATTCTCTATAATTTCATAATTTCCATCAATTTCATTTCACGCCTCAAATTCCAATTGCATTAGAATTGGGACCTTTTCCCAAAATCCATACCAAATCAATTTCAATTCCCTTTCATATCAAATTGGTTTTTCAAAAATCTATTGAAATAAATTTCAAACAATAAGAAATCTAAGGTTTAATAAATTTTTCAATCTTAAATGGAACCACCTACCTTTATCATGGAATCGAAACACATGCAACGAGACTCAACAATGAAGTAAGAAGGAACAAAAATCTAGAAAATCAACCTAAAATCAATATTAGACAACAAAGATTTTATATCCATAAATTTCAATATGATCCAAAATACCCCAAGGAGGAAATAAATAGATAACAGAAGAGACTATAAGACTGTTTACCCAAAGAGACGCATCACAACCAACATGATGATCAAACACCGAACGGATGACCAGGAGGGATTGGTTAACTCCAAAATTTCCCAGGGATCTCTCTAGGTTGAGAAGGAAGGGATGTAGGTTGAAAAAAATTAAATCATCCAAGATTCCTAGTATAAAATACTAGTTCAGGGGAATATACGATGTGTATCCCTTTCACATCGTGTAATCCCTTGAAGTGAAATGACACCAAAAAACACGTCACCTTTTGTTTAAAAAACCTGATTTTCCTTTTTCATGTCATGAACCAAATTCACAACATCTTCCCTAAGAAAATTACCTGAAATGTAATCACATTACACAACATGTAAATTCTTAGCAGACATTTCATTTCCTAGTTCCCTTCACAAAATACCCAAACGAGAAGAAAGGAATTCAAAACCAAGGACAAGGCATACCTTACAAGGTAATAGGTTGTTAAAAAAATTATTGAAAGATATTTTTTTCGTGAGTGCTGGATAGAAAATGAAACAATCAAGGAAAGGAAAATAGAGGACATACTCCAAGGATAAATTCAAAATGTTTTGAATCTTGTATTTCATCATCTAAAGCGAAGAAACACTCTGGTAATGTATGTTTTATGGCTGAATCTACTGAGGTAAGTGATTTTTACTCTTCTAGTGATTCTAGTTATGATAAGATAGGTATTAAGGAATTGAATAATATTTGTGATATGTATCAAGAAAAAATTGAAAATGATAGTTATATATATGTCTCTTAAGTTAAAATATAAGAATTTTATTGAAAATAAAAAGGATATTAATTATTAAATAGTTAAACATAAAGAGGATAATAATAAGATGAAGGAATTTATTTCTAAGAATAATGAAGGAGAAGAAAGGAAATTCAATGTTTGATTGGATGATATTTTTCATGTAAAGAAATATTGTTGGATGCTTAAGGAAGTGAATATCAGTTTGAATTTTTTTGCATCATATAATGAAAATCTAAAAAGAGATTTGGTTAAAATTTCAGAATAAATTAATTGTTTGAGGGAGAATTTGTTTATTAATACTGATTCGAAAGTATACATTGGAAAATCTATTCATTTTAAGAAATGTTTTGACAATGGTTAGAGGAAGATTCATTACTCTCCTATCAATTGTTTTAAATGTGGTTTTCATGGTAATTATGATTCAAACCATTTTAAACGTTTTAGAGATCCACTTGAGAATAATAATTCATTTACTTCTTTATATTATATGAGTTCCAATGTTCCAAGAGTTCACTCTTTTTGGGTTCCCAAAGGTACTGCGAAGAATGCAGGGGAACCTAAACTGTTCGACTATCCCAAGTAAGTTTATTTCATATGGCCAATATTCATACCCTTTATATTTTTATTCTGATGGTATATTGGAATGAATGAATCTCGTGACACCTTGTCACTATCTCTCATGTATTTATAATCCCTAGTTTTTATCGTCCTTCATTTGGGTGTTTTTATGGGTCATTTTATGGAGTTTTTAAAATTTATCGGTTTTATTTAGGGGTTATTCCATGGAGGGTGAAGACTATGGAATGGTGAGGATGGCTACGGCATGGACAAGAAAACTATGGTATAGGGTTTTGAGAGGTGTAATTTTGCACCACTACCCTTTTGGGCAAGGTTGCACCATGGTCACCCAGCTACGGGGTGGAGTCATGGAAGTGATATTTTTCTACCAATTCCTATTTCAATATAACTGCATCGTAGAGTGGGGATAAGGTGTTGGAAGGTCAATTTTTGTGGTATGGAGGATCAGGCTATGTCATAGATCCCTGAGGAGTCAGTTTGAGTGGTTCTTCCAAATATAGGGTTGTTGCACCGTGGGTTGTAAGCTGCGGTGTAGGCACTTTTTGGCAGTAGGGATCTATAGTGTAGTGATACTAGATGCATTATAGCCCATTATCATATAAAATATGATCTTAACTATGGTTCTTGTAGGTGGTTTTGACCATAAGTCTTATGACGTTGTCCTTTTCAGTACGTCGTAGTCCTCCCTATGTCAGCCAATTTTGCAGCATGGTCTAGGAAGTTGCATTGTGGTCTTCTATTTTACAGACTGCCTATAAATACCCCAAAACCATCCAAACCTATTATTCTTCCACTACTCTCTCTCTAACTTAGGAATCCAAGAGATAACTTTAGAGGCCTTTGAAGCACTTCTTGATTGGATTCAACCTTGGGATTGGTTAGATCAATTCTTGGTGTTTTCTATATGTTCTTGAGGTAATTATTTATATATGAAGGTGTTAATTCATGAATCAATTGATGTTATTTTATAATTGCTTTGTTTTTTTATTAAAATTTTGGATTTTATATCAAGCTGGATTTGGTTCATAAAATCCATGTTTTTAAATGGTTTTTTATTTAAAAACAAATTTTAAATGGGTTTGAAAACATGGGAGTGGTAATGCTCCATTGTGAAAATGTTTTATTAATTTTGAGAATGGTTTTCAAATGGTTTTTGGAAAGAATATCACATTGGGAACCTTAGGTTCATTGGGAAATGGACATATTCAACCTTAGTGTGATGCTACTAGAGGTTATTTTGTTGATATCGATAGACTATGGCATGACTTGATATTAGTAGGATTCACATTATATCAACTAGTGTTCATCCACGTGTCTAGTAGGTATTCCCATAAGATAGATCCCAAATATTGTTTTGTATCATTTATGTTTGGTTTTACACATAATTTTATATTTTATAATTGATTTCTCACTTGTTTATCTTTTGGTGTATCCATGGATGGTTTTTATTATGCCCACATGATTTCTTTCATGCACTTGATATGTTCCTGGTTTATGAGGATATCAAATGTTTTTATAAAAACCAAAGGATATTTTATAAAATGATTATATTTTGAACCACTTTATAGAATGTATTTATTTTAAATCTATAACTAGCACTTTCATGGAATTATATTTTTTATATATTCTTTGGTGTAATCCTACCGAGTTTTGTGATCACATCTGTTTCCCTCTAGAATCGGGGATGATCTCATCGATTTAAGATTCAAATGTTCCAAACAGTTTCTACTGGGTTTGTTTGTAGAACCAGAAACATCCAATGATTCCATATCCATTTGAACCTACTTTCCAAAGGTAGGAACTCATTAGTTGTGGACTGATGAGGCTTAGGAATTTGCATTGGTCGAGAGGATGGGAGGTCTGACTCATCACACCTTTTTGAGGGGAATTATTGTCTACTCCAGGACTCTCTTTATAGATTTAAGTTATGTTCTTGAATCCTTATTACATTACCAAGTATAAAATGAGATTTCCTTTAGATCTGACAATCAATGATTGATATGTTGGAAATTTAGAGAATCTTTTATATGCATTCGAGGTTCTTCATCGATAGAGAATAATCTGTATTTGTTAGATATTATTGGTCAATGGTATCCTTCGACACATTTATATAGAAGTATCTTGGTCATTATGATGACCATGATGATTTTAAAGCCACTCAGTGGGGCACTTGAAGTTTATTGTCATTCAGAAGGACATGGATTATTTCAGAGTTGGGATCGAACCCGCAGATGGGCTACCTACGTATCCTTGTTTAGAAAAGGAATCAGAACCCATATAGTTCGAGTAAGGGAGTATGATGTTTATGATTAATGGATCAAAGAAGGATGTCATAATTACTTTTATACTCTAAGCTCACGTGAGTCATGCTCGGTGTGAGAAACAAGAGGTATTGGTAAAAACCAGACAATTGTTCCATGAAAGATGCAATCATAAGAAATAATGTGGGGCTTATGTATGTATGACTGCCCAGATATATGAAGATTAGGATTTACTTCAGGGAAGAAATCCAGAAACAGGGTCCATAAAGGTATATGTGCTTCATGGAGATTTGAATACTCTAACTTGTGGCTTACTCCCGAAAAGGAGGCCCAAATTAGGAGAGGACTTATGATTGTATTTTACTCCTGAGAAGGAATCCCAAATCAAAGGTAAATTAGGACTGGTTAAGAGAAATTAATACTAGGGATTATTCTTGAAAAGGAGACCCAGGTTAATGAGGAATTGGGGCTTACTCCTAAGGAGGATGCCCATATTTAAGACTGGGGCTTATTTCTGAAAAGGAAGCCCAGGTTAATGGGGACTTGGGGCTTACTTATAAGGAGGATGCCCAGATTTGAGAATTATGACTATGGATTATTCTTGAAAATGAGGCCCAGGTTAATGAGGACTTGGGGCCTATTCCTAAGGAGGATGCCCATATTTGAGACTAGGGCTTATTCTTGAAAAGGAGGCCCAGGTTAATGAGGACTTGGGCCTTATTCCTAAGGAGGATGCCCAGTCTTGAGAATTATGACTGGGGCTTATTCCTGAAAAGGAGGCCCAGGTTAATGAGGACTTGGGGCTTATTCCTAAGGAGGATGCCTAGTCTTGAGAATTATTATTGGGGATTATTCCTAAAAAGGAAGTCCAATTAAGAGAACTTATGATTGGGTCTTATTCTTGAGGAGGATGCCCAGATTAGGGGACTTATGATTGGGGCTTATTCCTGAGGAGGATTCCCAGATTAAGGGACTTATGATTGGGGCTTATTCCTGAGGAGGATGTCTAGATTTGAGAATTATGACTGGGGCTTATTCCTGAGGAGGATGACCATTGTTTAAGGATTCTCTCATCTTAAAGGATGAGGTTGAATGAATGAAATCTATAACTTTAGTGACATAAAGATATGTAAATCACTAGGTTTTGAGAGATATTCCATGGAGTTCCTTTCAGATAAGGAATTCCAATCAAGAAATCATGCCATAAATGTATTTGAAGAGTGTCTTGAAGACTGAATCTTGAATAGGAGAGGTGGAATGGCATAAGAGGGGTAAAATGGGCAAGAAAGGCACCCAAAAAGTCAGGGGCGCGCAAGTCCTGGCAGGCGCGCAAGTACTGCGTGGGCGCGCAAGTCCTGGTCGCACAGGTATACCTGCGCGACACACGGGTACTTGTGCGATTGTAAACCAGCATGGTAATACTTGGGAGATCCTTGACCAATGCCTTTAGAATTATCCTGAGGTACTTCCAGAAGAGAGGCATGCAAGTTTTGGTGAGGAAGTAAGGCGGCACACAAGTATGTTTATTTCCCTTAAAGGTAAAACACCTTAGGTGCGCAAGTGTTAGTGAATTCTAACACTTAGACCTTACTCCTCTTGTTTAGATCTTCCATTCTAGGTAAAGAATTACCTTAGAAGTGTTCGAAAGACCTAAATAAGAGACTTGGGCATTCAGAGCTCTAAATATGAATTCTGGAAAAATTCCTCTCAAAATGGGGGGCCCGCAGGGTCTATTTATAGGCTGGAGAAGATCTTGAGCGGTTATCCTTTGGGGCGCGCAAGTCACTTGCGCGACCATTAGGCACCGCGCAAGTGGACTTGCACGACAGTTATGAAACTTGTGTGGCACATGTGCTTTTGAAGCCTTGTTCATGCCTTTGTCGATTTTTGATGTTTTCTTCAAAGGATGAATCAATTTGTGCTAAGTCATTTCCCTTTACATTCCTTTGGACTCTGTGATGAAAAGGAGCGTCAACAACATCCTAATTTTTCATTTTTCCATTTGTAGATGTGGTTTTGTAGGACAGAGGTAAAGGGAATGACATCTTGTTGTTTTTCAGATTATCTAGGTTTTCTTCACATTTAAAGTGGGATTGTATGGTGGTGACAGATGGTCACATAGATATTTCATCTTTTGTATTGTCTTGTTTTACTTTTATGTTTATCCCTTTTTAGGCGTGACATTGTATGTCTTAAGGATACATACTTTTCTTCCACTTTGTACTCTACTGGTTTTCCTTATTATTGTTATTCATGAGATATGTTTGGTTGTTTTGATGATACTCACTTGGTGGAAAACCCTATTGGGGGACTTGTTTAGTTGACCCAGGTTGATTCGTTGAAAAAATTCTATCAGAGGTGTTACCCAACATGAAGTGTTATCACACTTAAGTTTGTTTTGGTGTCTTCATTAAATAGAAGTTAGGACCATCAGAATTTGGATAGTAGGTGCAAGAGGGTTCCTGGCCATCACACATTCATGTTTGAACCTAAGTTTCCATGGGTGGTCAGGGGATTTTTCCAATCTCGAGACTTGGTGTTTAAGGTCATTTGAATAAACTGGATTTAAGGGTTTATTTAAATGGTCATGTTCTCTTTTTAAAGGTTTTTTATTCATGGAATCCATGATTAATTTAAATTCATGTTGTTTAAAGGCATTAGTATGGATTCTATAAGTTGGTCTTATGATTTGAAAATTTGTTCATAGGATGATGGCTTATTGTATTCTGTTTATTAGACAATGCCTCCTAGAAGAGATCTTCCAAATCTGAGTGAGGAAGTTGAGAGATAAGTTCCATATGTGAATACTATGGTAGACCATTCTTTGGTGGAAGGTATCAGCCAAACTATTTAGATTTTGTCTTAGGAAGGTATCAAACACCAGTGATGAATGGTGGATCATGGCTCAAAATTTACTAAGAATAATCCACCAATATTATGTGGTGACAAAGGACCCTATGAATCTGAAGAGTGGTTTGATCAGATTGAAAGAATCTTCTATTTCCTAAAAAATCCAAAGGAATATAAGGTTATATTTACCACATATATTCTCAAGGTACCAAGAAGAAGATAATGAGACTTCATCATACAAGCTATGTTGCATGAGAATCTTACCTAGAATTCTTTCAAGAAAATATTCAGTTAGAAGTTTTATCCTGAAACACCGTGTGTGATGAAGACTCAGTAATTTTTGACCTTAGGGAAAATAGATCATATGGTTTTGTAGTATTCCACCCCTTTCACTGAGTTAGTTCACCTAAAATATGAGCTTTTTACAAATTATTACCTTAAGGATCAGAGGTTCGAGATGGTTCTGAGGGCCGATATTCAGTCAATGATGATTCACTTATGCATTTCGAACTTTTTGGAGGTGGTTAATAAAGAAGATATAGTTGAGGTAGACATAACTAGGATAATGGGTACAAGTGGAGCTTATATTTCTATAGTTACTAGCCATGGTGTGTCTTTTGGTTAGAAGAGGAAATATAAGGGTGCCCAGTTTTCTTTAGGACCAGTTTCAGGGGCTTCATTGGGACATCAGTAGGTTGTGTTCTATCAATGTGGAAGGTTTGTTCATATGAAGGATAATTGTATGGAAATGTATGAACTTGTCATCATTATTGATAATATGACCATATCAAGAATTTTTGTGGATGGATGTCCCAAGATAGCGAGGTTCGATCCACTCTCATAAAGGGTTCACATTTTTTTTGATGCTTCCAAGGGTGGTGAGTCTTATCCTCAGGCCAAGGGGGGATGTTTATATGGATAATAAAACTTATGGATGAGCTGAGACCTTACATCTTTTTTTCAGTGGAATATGCACTATAGGAATATATGGTAAGGTCATCTACTGTTATAGGTACAATGTTTATTTTGTCTTCTATGGTTCTAGATTTTCTTGATACATGTGCTACTCATTATTTTATATCATCAAATTTAGATGATGTGTGAGTATTGAATTTAAAAATTATTCCAATATTTTTGGATCTTTCCATGACTTTGGAAAAGATGTCCGAACAAGGTTTCTAATGTCCTCCCTATTAGGTGACGATAACCAACTTCAATGTGGTGTAGGATTTCTTGGTTCTTGATCTTGATAACTTTAACCTGATTTTGTGCATGTATTGGATGATTGATGTCAAGGTCCAAGACAACTGTTATCATTGTCGAGTTCATTTTTTATATCCCAATGGGGCCACTCATGTATTTTGTGACACTAGATCTGGGAGGGTGGGATCTTTTGTTCCTTATTCCAGAATAATACCATGCAAGTTTTTAGAGATGTTCCTTGTTGTTGTTGGATCTCACTTGGGCAGTCCACTCCTTGCAGTGGTGAATGTGTATCTTGAGGTATTTATGGATGATTTCTCTATGTTACTACCACATAGAGAGGTTTATTTTACTATTTATATTCTTCCTAATATGATTCCCATTTCTATTTTATCCCATCACATGAAATCTTCTGAGTTGATAGAGCTTAAAGTCCAGCTTGTGTATCTTGAGGCAAAGGGATTTATTTATCTGAGCATGTCGCTATGGGCATTGCCTATCCTCTTTTCCAGAAAGGTGGATGAGAACCTTGTACTCGGCATGGATTATCGAATGATAAATAAGGTGACCATTAATAATATGTATCCCTTACTGAGAATTGATGATCATTTTGATCAACTCAAAGGGGCTCATTGGTTTTCAAAGACCGAACTATGGTCGATATACCACTAGTTGGGAGTCTAAGAAGAGGATATACCTAACAAAAAATCTAGGATCCAGTATAGGAATTTTGAGTTTCTATTTATGTAATTCAGCCTCACTAATTCTCCTGTATTATTTATGGAGTTTATGAACCAAATCTTTCATCGGTTCTTGGACATTCTTGCAGTCATGTTTTTGGGTGATATTCTGATGTACTTCAAGTTAGAGGAGGAGAACATTCATGCGCATCACTAATTAGATAATGAGGCATTAGAGTAGGGGCACATTATTTTTTTGGATTCCATCCTTAGAACCTTGAGAGAACATCAATTTTATGGTATGATTTCCAAATTTGAGTTCTGGATATAGGAAGTTAAGTTTCTGAGGTATGTTATATCTAATAGAGACATCTTAGGGGATCCCGAAAATATGTAGGTGATAATTTATTGGAATCATCCTAGAATTATGTTTTAGATCTAAAGATTTTTGGGGTTGGTTGGTTATTATGGGAGGTTTGTTCAATACTTTTACAAGCTTACATATTCAATGATAGCTTTGACCTATAAGGGTGTAAAGTTTGAGTGGAATGAAAAATGTTAGAGATATTTTGAGGAACTGAAGGCTTAAATAAATCATTGGAGGAGTTGTCTATAATAAGTTTATTTTATAAGATAATCATGGTAAGTTGGAACAAAGTTTTTCTCCCTTTGAAATCATTGAATGAGTTGGAAAAGTGGATTATCAGTTGAAGTTTTCATCTCACTTGATGTCGATTCATTACATGTTTCATGTTTCCCAGTTGAGGAGGTATCAATTGGACCCTTACCATGTGATTTAATGGGATGGTGTTAATATTAATCCTAACACCACTATGTTTGAGAAACCAGTTTAGATTATAGAAATCCAAGATAAGGTACTATGCGGTTAAAAAATTACCATAGTTTGTTTATTGTGGCATTGCAGATGGGATAACCACGAGATGTGGGAGAAAGAATCATTAGTGAGGAAATAACGACCTTATCTTTTTGTGAGTCTTGAATATTAAGGAATTTTTATGGATATAAATATTTTATGGTGAAGATATCATGTCATCCTTTCAATATCTCTCAAGTATTTCTAATCCCTGGTTTTGATCATCCTTCATTTGGGTGTTTTGTGGGAAATTTATAGAGTTTTGAAAGTTTCTAGGTTTTCATTAGGGGCTACACCATGGAGGGTGGAGATTATGTCATGGTGAGGCTAGTTAAAGCATGAACAATCTGAATGTGGTGTATGGTCCTGAGTGGTGGAATTTGGTGCCACTGCCTTTTTAGTTATGGTTACGCCGTGGTCACCCGACAATAGTGTGGAGTCCTAGAAGTGGTATTTTTGTTCCAATGACTATTTAATCATAACTATACCATGGAGTGGGGTAATGGAATAGGTGGGTCAAGTGTTTCTATTTGGAGGATCAGATTCTGCTATTGTTCTTTGAGGATTTGGTTTGGGTGGTTCTTCCAAATACAATGTCATTGTACCATGGGGTGTAAGTTACAACATAGTCTCTTTTTTGTTAGAGGGGATTTTCAGTGTGGTGGTATCAGTAGTTCCATATCCCATTATCTTGGAAAATAGGATTTTCACCACGGTTATCGAACATGATTTTGACCAAAATAGATTGCGGTGTGGTCCTTTGTGCTGCGTCATAGTCTTCCCCATGTCAGCCAGTTCTACGTTGCAGTCTGGGAGGCTGTATCATGTTCTATTTATAGACTACTTATAAATACCCTGAACCCATTATTATTCCACTTATATCTCTCTCAAAACTTAATCTCCTAATATATATCTTTGAGTTATTTGAATCACTTCTTGATTGGATTCAACCTCAGACTGTAGGAGATCAAATCTTGGCATTTTTTCTCCATTCCTGAGGTAGGTGTCTCCATACAAAGGCTCTAATTCATGAATTAATTGATGTTATTTAATAATTCCTCTGGTTTTTTGTATAAAAGTGTTTTACTTTATATCAAGGTGGATTTGGTTCATGAATCCAATGTTTTTAAATCAATTTTTATTTTAAAATGGTTTTGATTCTAAAATTGTTTTTCAAGCATGGGAACAGTAACAATTCACTATAAAAATGTTTTATAAATTGTGATCATGGTTTTAAAATGGTTTTTGGAAAGTGTAGAACATTGGGAAACTTGGGTGGATTAGAAAATGTACATATGTAGCCTTACTGAGTGTGAAACCACTAGATGTTGTTTTGTTGATATCGAAAAACTATGGTAGGACTCGATATCGACAAGATTCACACTATGTCAGATAGTGTTCCTTCATGTGTCTAGTATGTATTATCATAGGAGATATCCCAAATCTTATGTTGTGTCATTGATACTTTGTTTTAAAAATTATGGTATATTTTTTGCTTGTTTATTTTCTGGTGCATCCATGAATGATTTTTCTTATGCTCACCTGATTTCTTTCATGCACTTGACATGTTCCTAGTTTATGATTATATAGAATGATTTTATGGAAACCAAATGATGTTTTACAAAATTATTTTCCTTTTAAATTATTTATAATCTGGATTTTTTTAATGTTAGAACTAAAGTTTTCATGGTATTAGAATTTATATATATATTCTTTGGTGAAATCTGGCTGGGCTTTGTTCTCATACCCTACTTTTGCCTTTATACATTTATAGATGTGGTTTTGTAGGACAAGGGTAAAGGGAAGATAATCATTTAGTTCTATGTCTTCTCTTGGATTTCGTCACCTTTATAGTGTAATGGTTTGGTGGTGATGGATGGTCACATAGAGTTTTTTTTCTTTTATCTTATGTTGTTTTAATTTCATATTTAGCCCTTTTTGGGCTTGAGGTTGTATGTCCCATGGATATGTACTTTCATTCTGCTTTTTAATCTACTATTTCTCCTTGTTATGGTTATTCATGAGACTTTTTTAGTTGTTTTGATGATACTCACCCAATGGAGGGCCCTCTTGGGTGACTTGTCTAGTTGGACCAGGTTGGTTAGTTACAGTTTATTCAATATGGCCAGTGAAAATGATATTTCTATTTATTTTATAGTTTATTGGAATATGTGATAACTTTTGGTTTCTTTTAATTCTTTACAAATCATTTTTAATTATTAAAATATACATGTTTTTTGTGGCATCTTGTAGTGATTAAAGTATTTATACATGAGGAGTTCTCACTATTTATACAGTTTAAAATCTGTATAAACCAGTTTGTTTATTTAGAAGAGGGAAGTTGAAATTAAGAGGGAGATTTACTACTTTTAGTTAATTCTATTTCAATTGATATATATTTATAATTCATGGATTTAGGAGAAGTTATTTTCTTTAAAATTGTTGATGTTTAAATCTTCTTAAAACATGCAGAATTTTTTTTAAATTACATCTTAAGCATGACCTGTCATGATTATTTATCTTAAGGGAGATGAATATTAAGTTTCATTTCATGTTATAATGGGAGTGATATATTAGATATTATCTATTTGATGTCATGATTATTAAATTTTTAAAGGATAATGTTAATTCTGTTAAGAGATTGTTTTGGGGAGAAATTTCAAAAGGGGTAGAATTTTTTGAATAGTCTATTTGATTATCAAAATGGGAAAACTTTTAAATATATTGATCTTAATTGTTTTATGTGTGTGTCACAAAATTCGTGAGTCTAGAGCCTAAATGGTGCCTTTAAGTGTATGCACCCCACATCTCACTACCAACAAGTTCCCACAACACACTCACCATGAAACAAACATTGAAAGCAAAGAGACAAATGGTGCCAGATCCTACATGAGAACAGAAGATGGGGAAACCTATAAAACCCAATATATAATGCCAGTGTTTATGTTGTAAAAACATCATATGGATAGGCTGAAACCCAGGAAAACACACACTGACCTAGTGTACAACATTAGTGGAAATCGCCTGGATTAGGACTCAACATCAGATCAGAGGGTCAAAACATGATCATATGTAATAGAAATGACCCGATAGAGAAAGCAAGAAAAGCCTATGTCAAACATGTTCTGATGCTTAGGAGAGGAGATCTGATCAAATATGGCATGCATGGATAATATTTAAAAATAAATTGAACGATTAAATCTCAAAAGGTGGCTCTAAAGAGAATTGTTAGTATTTTTTAATTTAAAATTTAAATATCAAGGAGAGAGAAAATTATTAATGGAGAGTTTTATCTCAACATTAATGGAGTATTTCCTCCAAACATTAATGGATATTTATTATCAATAATAATTTATGGAATAATGAATGTTGACTTCATTAATTAGTGATATGGACTAGGTGTCTATATAAGAGGATGCAATAGTATGTTTTGGAAGGCATGGTCCAGCAAAGATATAGCCACCAATAGAGAATGAGGAAGGGGGTGCCACATTTTTAGTAACTAGTATGAAGCGATAATGATGATAATGAAGTAAATATGGTGACTAATTCAATTATGGAATGTTGATGGTGATGATTGAAATCATAGAATATGGCATGCAATCATAGATGATGAAGGTTCCATGTATTGAAAGTCCTCTTGGTTGTGAAGATCAAGAGGTGTGTCCCAGTTTTGATGATCAATGGTACAAAAAAATGGTATTTCCATGTGCGTGTGAAAAATTCATTTAGGTGAGTTTTAAAAATCCTTTGGGTGAGTATTTCAAAATTCCTTCGAGATAAAAAATCCTTCGAATGATGTGTAAAATTTCTTCGGGTGACAAACAACCTTCAGGTGATGAAATACCTTTAGGTGAATCTTGTTTAGTGTGTTCTTTACTGCTTCTACTACGGCATTGGGCTCTTCCCCAACAAACACTCAATCTGATTTGTCACCACATGCATAACTGATTTGAACAGGTACTCAACTATGTCGATCAACGGCCAAAGAAAACCAGTTTTTTTTTATCACAAGGAAGTATTGTGTGGAATGAGTCCTTCCTTGACTACTGTGCATGCATTCTCATTGAAACCTGAGGAGGAATACCATTTGATGAGATAGAGAAGGAAATACCCATCCAAGACCTCCAGTTAAAAATAATTCCTAGATGAGAGGGGCACCGACACCGACTAAACCTTAGACGAGAGCGCTCCTGTTACTCCTATGAAGGACTAGTCCCCTCCAAATTACAATGAATTTATTGTTATTCATTGGTTATTACTTATTTATTATTTATTACATATTTAATTGTTCATTATTATTTACTATTTATTTATTATTATTTTAGATATTCTATTTTAATTATGTGTTATAGATTTTTTCCAAGTAAATTATTTTATATATTAGACATTCTGAAAATCCACCTGAGGATATAATGTTTCACATCTTAGGGAAGTTTTCAATTATGTTACATATTTTTGGAAAATATATTAGGCATGGATGAAAAACCTTACTTCTAGGAAAATTTATTGTCTCTTTGAAAACTATGTTACACATTACATGGTAAAATAAAATTTATGTTGCGTATCATTTTTTTCACTAAGTATAAAATTTTATGCATTTTATAGAAGAAGAAAAATATGTTACGTATCATATTTTTTCAAAGGAAATTATGTTACATATTCATATAAGGTTATAAAATTATCGTACATATTGATATTTTAGAAAAGTAAAATATCATATGTATTGAAAAATTTTCATGCATTGATTAAAAGATTGAGTCATGCACTTATTTTTGTGTAATTCATGCACTAATTTAATCATATCATATATTTATTCTTCTTAAAAATATTATGTATAAATATTTTTCAAAGGAATTTATATTACATATTTTAATTATTCTATTTAATTATATTACATGTACTATTTTTAACAAAGATAAATATATTTAAATCTTATTTATATTTTGAATTGAGTAAATATATATTATGTATTGATGGAGTTAGATATTTTTGGAGGATAGAATTTTGGAAATTATTTGTATGCAATTGGAGTATTTATTATATGTTTACACTAATATTATAGGATTTGAAATTAAAAATTAAAATTAGTTGGAATATTAAGGGATGTTTCCTTGCATGGATTATGGGAAATATCCATGTGATTAAATTATGATTAATTAGAGTATTTAATGCATCTTTTAATTGGTTAATAATTTATTATTAATTACTCTATTTACTGGTTGTTTCTCGAAAATTATTATTATGAATATTTAGTCCATCCTAGGTGAATATTATTGTTAATAATTTGATGGAATACATTTCAAGATTAAAGTGGAAAATAGATGTTGTTGTTTTCTATATTTAGAGGCCAAATAAACACTCATGCTAACATAGCTAGATACTAACTATTTGATACTTAAGTGTAGGTGAGAAAAAATCTTCATTGATCGACTGAGTTGCTAAATCAATGCTGGAATACCTAAGCTACATCGTTCAAATATTTTAAAGGGTATAGAATAAAATTATTATACCAACATTTCCATTTACAACTTCTTGTGGGTCATTTTGTTTTATTTATTTCATATTTAATTGTTTTCACTACATTGTAACACTTTACAGGTTATACCACCCTTAGAAGGTAGGATTAGTTCTTGCCACCTAATCAAAAGGCAGTTTCATGGGTTGTGTTTAATCTCATTAAAGGACACTAGGTTATAGATTATCCTTCATAAATCTTGGGTGAGGTCTACACTCATTACAAAAGACTAGGTTTTGGATTCTCCCATATAAAAATGATTGTTAGGTTTGTGGATTCTTCTTTAGAAAGTAATGGGTTATATTTTATCCCATTAAAATATTAGGTTAAGGCTGCTCCCATTAGTAAAATTATGGGTTTGAATTGAACTTGTAAAATAAATTTTTCTATAGTGGATATCCATACTATTTTGTTGGAGTGTTAAGAGTATCCATAGGATCATTTTGATCTGAACTACTATAAAATCCTTGTGTGTTATCACTTTTACTTTACTGTTTTCACTCTTCACACATCCACTACATATCTTATTTATAGATGAATTGTTAAATATCTTAATTCATTAAATTTCACAATATATTTTAAGTAAATTTTATTTTTAATATTTATAATCTACCTCTCCCATATTGTCTTTTCATCACACTAGGTCGGACCTAATAGATGAAAGAAGGTAAGGAGGAGGAGGGAAGGTTTAATTTTTTGTAGCTCATAGAGGAGAGAAAATATTACTAGATCCATTGAGGATTTTTCATACTCTTCTGAAATATCTCTATGCCTTATTTCTATTTTTATTGTTCATATTTATTTTATCCAATTTTTTATACCATGATGGTTTCATATCGAGTATGTGAGATCATGTTAGGACTTCCATGCATTGAAATTTTAAAGATTTAACTAATTGTTGGAGGATCATAGGTAATTTTACACTAATGAATTCTGTTGATCAACTAATATGATGAGGTTTTAGGGGATTGTAATGATCCAAATTTTTTAATCATTTTTGAATGTTTGATCATTATAATATATTTGACCATCTACACCAACAATGAGTATCATTACACTATGAACTACTATGTACATTTTAGTACTTTAGTATTCTAGACCACTATGAAAATTTGGTCACTATAGGAATGTATTTTCTAACCTAATTTTGAGCTACAATTTATAGATAGTGGGGGTATGATTTTTTTCGACTTCTATAATTTGTGATCTTGAAAAAAGTAAAATTGTTTCTGTAACTTCTTGGATATAGGGTATTCTCAATTCACATAAATATTGTGTGTGATCGATTTCTTGTTTTTTTACCTTACATGATATATTTTAAATCATGTTTGACTTGAGTTAGTGTTTCAATTTTCATAATAACAAGGTGATTATGATCACTAATTTGAAATTCTTTCTCACATGATTCACTTCATTTGATTTCATGGAGGAGGTTTCACCACACATTTGAATAAAAAGGGATGAAATATTTATAAATCTTAAAAATTGAGGAAAATAAAAAATTAAATGGATTTTAATGTGAATATCATATAGAACCTTAATAAAAAATACAAGGTTTTTCTATATTTTTTTATGATTTTAAAATTAGATCATTTGAAAATATTTAATCTAAAATGATTATGTTCTAGTCAATAAGGGTGTGGTTAAGGTAGTGAATATTATAGTAAGCATTTATAGGTAGTCCCCAAGAACGTAAAAAATCCATTGGTTTATATAAATGGTTACGATTCATATAGGTAAATCGTCTTGTTATTACAAAAACAGTGATATGGAATCGATGAACATAATAAGATAAGTTCTCTTTAGAATCAAAATATAGAAATGAAAGAACATAAGATATAATTTTCTTCAATTCGTGTTGAACCTATATGAATAGTGAGAACAATACCTGAGACTATCTTTATTATGAAAAGAAATCATCCAAAATACAAGAGGATCAAAAGTAAGTAAAGTAACATAGAAGCTATCCAAGGAAGAAGGTTCTAACAAAAGACTAGGTTTTGGATGATCATATATAAAAGGATTTGATAGGTTTATGGATTCCCGTTTAGAAAGTCTCAGGTTAGATTTTATCCTGTTAAAAAATTGGGTTAAGGCTTCTCCAGTTTGTAAAATTATGGGTTTGGATTGAACTTGTAAAAGGAATTTTTCTATAGTGTATATTCATACTCTTAGTTTAGAGTATGAAGAGTATAAGTAAGACCATTTTGATCTGAACTACTATAAAATCCATGTTTTATATCTCTTTTATTTTACTATTTTCAGTCTTTACACATCCAATGTATATCTTATTTATGGATTAATTGTTAAATATCTAAATTCACTAAATTCCAAAATATATTTTAAGTAAATTTTATTTTTAAGCTTAAAAATCAACCCCCTATTGTCTTTTCATAACTCTAGGTTGGGCCTAATAGATGAAAGAAGTAAAGGAGGAGGAGGGAAGGTTTCATTTGTTGTAGCTCACAGAGGAGAGAAAATATTACTAGATCTATTGAGGCTTTTTCATACTTTTGTGAAATCTCTATATTCCTTCTTTCTATTTTTCTGTTCATATTTCTTTGATATGGTTTTTTATACTATAATGGTTTCAAATTGAGTATGTGAGATCGTGTTAGGAATTCTATGTATTTAAATTTTAAAGCTTTAACTAATTTTTGGAGGCTTATAAGTAATGATACTCTAATTCATTTTTCCAATAAATCACTATGATGAGGTTTCTTGGGATTTTAATGATCCAAATTTTGGAATCATTATTGACATTTTGATCATTATAATAGAGTTGACCAACTACACTGATAATTAGTATCATTACACCATGAACTTCTATGTAAATTTTGGTACTAAATTATTCTAGACTACTATAGAAATTTGGACACTATAGGAATGTATTTTCTAACCTGATATTTGAGAAAAAATTTATAGATAGTGGTGGTATGATTTTTCTCCACTTCTACAATCTGTTCTCTTGAAAAAAGTAAAACTATTTCTATCACTTCATGGTTATTGGGTATTCTCGATTCACATAAATATTGAATGCAATCAATTTCATTTATTATTTTACCTAACACAATGTATTTTAACTTATGTTTGGAATAAAATCTATTATGGTTTCAATATTCATAATATCAAGGTGATTATGATCAATAATTTGAAATTAATTCTCACATTCTTATCTTCATTTGTTTTCATGGAGGTGGTGACACTACACATTTGAATAAAAAGGGATGAAATATTTATAAATCTTAAAAAATAAATAAAATAAAAAATTAAAGGGATTTTAATGTAAATTTCATATAGAACCTTAATGAAAACATAAAATGTTTTTCTATATATATTTTTAATTTTAAAATTAGATCATTTGAAAATATTTAATAAAAAATGATTATGTTCCAGTTATTAAGGGTGTGGTTAGGGTATCAAATGTTGTGGGCGGTGTTGAGAGACAGTCCATAAAAATATGTTTACACTGATATTATGAAATTAATAATTCAAAATTAAAATTTGTTAGAATATTATAGTATGTTTCCTTTTATGGATTATGAGAAATATCTATGTGATTAAAGGTTGATTAATTGGATTATTAAATTAAAATTTTTAATTGGTTATTCATTTATTATTAATGAATATATTTTACGAGATATTTTACACAAATTATTATCATGAATATTTAGTCCATCCCATATGAAGAATATTTTTAATAATTAATGAAGGAAGACTTGTGGAGATTAAAGTGGAAAATAGATTTTTTTTGTTTTTCTCTATTTAAAGGCCAAAGAAACACTCCTCGAAACATAGCTAGATACTCATTGATTGATACTAAAGTATATTTGAAAAAAGAGAATCATTTCTCAACTGAGTTACTAAAGCACTACTGGAATTCCAAAGCAACATCGTTCAAATATTTTAAAGGTACTAGAATAACATTCCTATGCCAACATATCCATATACAACTTCTTGTGGGTTATTTTGTTTTATTTATTTTTTATAGAGTTTTTTTCATAGTATTATAACACTTTAAGGGTTATACCACCCTTAAAAGGTAGGATCAGTTCTTCCCACCTAACCAAAAGGCAGTTTCATGGGTTGTGTTTGATCTCATTAAAGGACAATAGGATATGGATTCACCTTTAGAAATCATGGTTTATGTCTACACTCATTAAAAAATACTAGGTTTTGGATGCTCCCATATAAAATGATTGTTATGTTTTTGGGTGATATTTTAGAAATTCCTTGGTTAGATTTTATCCCATTAAAATATTGGGTTAGGGATGCTCTAGTTTGTAAAATTATGGGTTTGTCTTGAATTTGTAAAATAAATTCTTCTATAGGGGATATCTATAATCTTAGGTTGGAGTGTGAAGAGTTTACGTAGGATCATTTTGATCTAAACTACTATAAAATCCTTGTGTGTTTTCTCTTTTACTTTTCTATTTTCACTCTTCACATATCCACTGCATATTTTATTTATGGATTAATTGTTAAATATCTTAATTCATTAAATTCCACAATATATTTTAAGTAACTTTTATTTTTAAGATTGAAAATATACCTCCCCTATCTTGTATTTTCATCACTCTAGGTTGGACCTAACAAATTAAATAGGAAAAGGGGGAGGAGGGAAGGTTTTATTTGGTGTAGCTCGCAGAGGGGAGAAAAGATTAATAGATCCATTGAGGATTTTTCATACTTTTGTGAAATCTATCAATGCCTTATTTCTATTTTTTTGTTAAAATTTCTTTGATCCTAATTTTATATTATAATGGTTTCATATCGAGTATGTGAGATTGTGTTAGGACTTCTATGTATTGAAATGTTAATTCTTTAACTAATTGTTGGAGGCTCATAAGTAATGCTACTCCAATTACTTTTGCTGATAGACCACTATGATGAGGTTTCTGGGGATTATAATGATCCAAATTTTGGAATCATTATTTAAGGTTTGATCATTGTAATAGAGTTTCCATCTACACCAATAGTGAGTTTAATTACACAATGAACTACTATGTAAATTTTGGTACTATAGTATTCTAGACTACTATAAAAATTTAGACATTGTAGGAATGTATTTTCTAAACTAATATTTGAGCTACAATTTATAGATAATGGTGTGGTTATTTTTTTGACTTATATAATCTATGATCTCAAAAAAGTAAAACTATTTCTATCACTTCATGGATATAGGGTATTCTTGATTCAAATAAATATTGTGTGTGATCGATTTGTTTTGTTTTTTTGTTTTTCCTTTACACGATATTTTTTCACTCATATTTTGAATAACATACGTTAGGATTTCAATGTTCCTAATATCAAGGTGATTATGATCCATAATTTGGAATTATTTCTCATGTGATTCTCTTAATTTTATTTCATGAAGGAGGTGACACCACACTTTTGAATAAAAATTGATGAAATATTTATAAATCTTAAAAATTTGACAAAAAGAAAAAATTAATGGGATTTTAATTGAAACTGTATATAAAACCTTAATAAAAAAATACAATATTTTTCTATAACTTTATTTTTTTTTACAATTTTGAAACTATATCATTTGAAAATATTTAATCAAAAAGTATTACGTGCTAGAAAGTAAGGATATGATTAGGGAAGTGAATGTTGTGGGAAACATTGAGAGGCAGTACACAAGAATTTCTAAGAGCCATTGATTTATATAAACGGTTATGATTTATATAGGTAAATTGTTTTTTTATATACAAAAATATTGAGAATAAATCCATGAACATATTCAGATAAGTGATCTTTAGAATTAAAAAATAGGGAAGAGAGAACATAAGATATAACATTCTTCAATTAGCATTGAATCTATATGAACAGTGAGAACACCACCTCATAATATCTTTATTAAGAAAAGAAATCAAACAAAATACAAGAGTCTTAAAATTAATAAAAGGACCATAGGAGCTATCCAAGTAAGTGTGTTCTAACAAAAGATCAGGTTTTGGATACTCATGCATAAAATGACTGTAAGGTTTGTGGATGATCCTTTAGAAATTCCTGAGTTATATTTTATCTCATTAAAATATTGGGTTAGGGCTACACCTATTTGTAAAATTATGGGTTTTAATTGAACTTGTAAAATGATTTATTTGATAGTGGATATCCATACTCTTAGTTTGGAGTGTGAAGAGTAGATAAAGGATCATTTTGATCTGAACTACTATAGAATAGTTGTGTTCTATCTCTTTTACTTTACTATTTTCACTCTTCACACATCCACTGCATATATTATTTATGGATGAATTGTTCAATATCTTAATTTACTAAATTACAAAATATATGTTTAGGTAAATTTTATTTTTAATATTGGAAATACACCTCCCCCCTCTTGTATTTTCATCACTCTAGGTTGGACCTAACAGATGAAAGAAGGAAAGGAGGAGGATTGAAGGTTTTATTTTTTGTATCCCACGGAGGAGATAAAAGATTACTAGATCCATTGATGATTTTTCATACTTTTTGGAAATCTCTCTATGCCTTCTCTCTATTTTCTTTTTCATATTTCATTGATCCAATTTTGTATACTATAATATTTTCACATCGAGTATGTTAGATCATGTTAGGAATTCTATGTATTGAAATTTTAAAGCTTTAACTAATTTTTGGAGGCTTATAAGTAATGCTACCCCATTTACTTTTGTGGATTGACCACTATGACAAGGTTTCTTGGGATTTTAATGATCCAAATTTTGGAACCATTATTGAAATTTTTGTCATTATAACAAAGTTGACCATCTACACTAACAGTGAGTATCATTGCACCGTGAACTACTATTTACATTTTGGTACTATATTATTCTAGACTACTATGAAAATTTAGAAATTGTAGGAATTTATTTTCTATCTTGATATTTGAGATACAATTTATAGATTGTGGTGGTATGATTTTTTACACTTCTATCATTCGTGCTCTTGAAAAAAGTAAAACTATTTCTATAATTTCATGGATATTGGGTATTCTTGATTCACATAAATATTGTGTGTGATAAATTTCTTTTTTTTTTGTTTTTCCCTTACATGATATATTTTCACCCATGTTTGGAACAACTTATTTTAGAGTTTCAATGATCATAATATCCTGGTGATTATGATTAATAATTTGAAATTCATTCTCATGTGATTCTCTTTATTTTCTTTCATGGAGGATGTGACACCGCTCTGAATAAATAGGGTTAAAATATTTATAAATATTCAAAAATGTATAAAATAAAAAATTGAAGGGATTTTAATGTAAATTAAATATAGAACCTTAATTGGAAAATACAAGGTTTTTCTATATTTTTTATGATTTTAAAATTAGATCATTTGAAAATATTTAATAAAAAATGATTATGTGTTAGTGAGTAAGGGTTTGGTTAGGGTAGAGAATGCTATGGGAAATGTTGAGAGGCATTCCACAAGAATATCTGGGATCCATTGGTTTATATAAATGGTTACAATTCATATAGGTAAATCATTTTTTCATTACAAAAAATAGTGATATGGAATCGATGAACATATGAATATAAGTGTTCTTTAGAATAAAAGGATAAAAAAGAAAGAACATAAGATATAACGTGATTTGGTTCATTTTAAACCTATATACACAATGAGAACACCACCTCAAAATATATTTATTATGAAAATAAATTAACCAAAATACAAGAGACTCAAAAGTTAGTGAAAGACCAGAGAATCTATCCAAGGAAGCGGGTTCTAATAAACTAGTTGGTGGTGATCAGCTTCACCAAATGGAGTTATCATCGGCCTTCCCGGATGGACTCACACAATGAACCATAAAGCAGAAAGGATAAAAAAAGAAATAATAAAAATTATAAACCTCTTATAGTGAAATCTCCCCTTTACTGAGATTTAGTTACAACTGATAAAGATGACTCTACAACCTCTAACAAAGCTCCATGCAAAGAAGGTTCAAATCCAACTCTGGTCACTTCCTATAATATCCACTAGAGTATTACAATCATGATCCCCTCCCAAAAAAGGTACCCCTCCTAGAGCAGCAGTGCAGGTAGATAGATAATGACCACCGAGACCTACCTCCAGTAGGCCCTGATTTTACGACTAGCACCCTGGGTAAAAAAATATCACATATAGAAGACATTACCAACATTAATAATATATGATTGAGAGATAGAATGAATAACCAACAATCAACTCCATCACATAATATAAAAGTAAACCAAAAATCATTCCATAATGTATGAAAAATGTCAACAAATATAATAAAATTCTCCATGTAAATACCAAAGACAATTCCTATGGAAGCGACTGAATAAAAACTCCAAATCTAAGCTAGTAATGTCTATATAAATCCCCAAATTAATCCTAGAAACCCAAAAATAATTTATATATACGTGATGTGAGAATAACATGTATACTCATTAGGATTATACCCAAGGTATCTAGTGCACATGTGGAAAAAGCATATTAATTCACCAATAAACAAACAATAGGACCAACATGAACCTAAATAGTAAAACTAACCAATACCAACCTCACCATGAAACCTCATAAAATCACACATCCAATATAGTAATGTAGTATCAAAAGAAAAAAAAGAAAAGGTTCCCCACAATAGCTTCTCCACTGATTTTCTACTCCGATTTCTCAATGTCAAACATCCTATGCTCCCATCCCTTCCACACATATCACATCATAGATCCATCCATCTAAAATGTGGGTCGGGATGGATCCCTACCTATCCAAACCTCTTATAGGTCCTAGTATTCAGTGCTAGCACCATTCATCACCTAAAAAAGACAAATAACCAATCCTAGCTTCACCATGACACCTCACTAAATCACACATACGATATAGTAATGTAGTATTAAAAGAACACAAATAAAAGGTGACCCAAACCACTTCACTACTAATTTCATGCTCTCATTCCCCAATGTCAAATACCCTATGCTCTCATTCCTTCCATACATATCACATCACATATCTAACCATCTCAGATGTGGGTTGGGATGCATCCCTATATATCCCAACCTACTACACGGTATAACATTCGGTGATAGCATTATTCATCATCATATCACAACATCATCGCATCACAGGGTCATTAAGTTATCATGAATGTGAAAGACATAAACTTTGTGACCTATTCCAACCATGCATGAACCCCAATGCATATCACATTCTCAATATCACTGGGTAATCTCCAACACCAACCCATTTCATCTTTGGGTAATCACCAACACCAACCCATATCATCACTGGGTAATCTCCAACACTAACCCATATCATCACTACCATTGAAGGGAAAGTGGGGAATAGGTAGTATCCAACCATCTAAATCAAAACTAACCTGGATGTTGAGGAAAACACCCAGAACCCAAAACATTTGGGTGTTGGTAAGGTTATCCAACTTGGGTGGAGTGCATATAGAAATAACATGAAAATAAGATGTATACAGATAACACACAATACCTAGCCTATGGGTTAACATCAACTACACCACAATACTCTAAATTACACTAGCACACCACACAACATCTGTCACAACTACTACCACCACTAAATTCATCACATCACACAACCACCACACATAACCAAACAATTTCCACTTTCAATTACACATTATACCATTTCCAGATTTAATGAGTTTCCACTAAATTTCATTTACCAACCCATTTCCTTCACAATAACATATCCCAATCATTTATCATTCATTTAATTTAAGAAAATCACCAAACATCAATTATATACCATTATTTTTTTATTTACCAACCCTTTCCCATTCAGTTTTATCATTTCCAATACATTCCATGGATAAACAGACAACTAAAACAACCACACCACATAACAACTCATCCATCTCACATCCACCACCACTAAAACACATCATAATACACTCCATCTTTCCACAACCCAACCATATCATTTCAACAATCACACACCACCACCACCACACACTAGTTCACATCATATATCATGCCAACTAACCATCACATCACTTCCCAAAAACATTTTTCAACCCAATATAGTCACCACCATCATTGTAAAACATCCCACATCACACAAGATAACACAAAAAACACATCCACACACATCCACACATTCTAAATTCCACAATCTACTACAATTCAATATTTATCAATGGATTTAATTACTTAGCATGGGAATTCTTACACAAATTCTATATTTCCATGGTTAACCAATTCATTATCCACATATAAATTCTTATCCTCTTATTCAAAGTTAGATCAAATAATCAACACAACAAGGTTTCGATAATCATATCAACTATAAAAAAATCAAGTCTCCCAAAAATCATGATTTTTATAAATGAAAGAAAGTGTGTATAATCTCATCAAAAATATCATAAAAATTAGTAAAACATATGATTTATCCACACACCCATCAATTTAAAATTTATCCAATTAATAATCTTCATAATCTAATCCTTACTATCCACCAAATTGAAGATGAGAAAGAATGAAATCCCCACACATGCACATAAAATAGGGACAAAATGAGTATCTCCAATATCAAAGAGTCCTTTTTATTCTCCCCATACAATATAGTGAAGGATAAATAACTTGGAGACCATGAACACACAAGGAAACCCTATATCAACCTGAATCACATCAAGGATCATCAAAATCACATCCATGAACAATCCTCAAACAAAGTGACATCACCACCGATAATTCCCAAAGAAGAATTAGAGAAATCAAGGGAGAAAAAAAACTTACTCATCGTGGATTTCTAAAGATAAAACTCTAGAATCCATGAATCAAAGTAGAATAAAAGGGTCTAAAAGATCCCCCAAAAACACCTAGGGTTCTCCAAAGTTTTAAGAGAAATGAGAGAGGAATGAAATAATATGAGATGGACCCAGAATTTATAAACATGTTATACCTTATCAAATTTATGTCATGAAACACATATTTACATAATGAGTTTTTGTGAAGCCCTCAAATCCAAGTCATGAAATAAATTTAGGATGTGAAACTCTCAAACTCCAAACACGGAGAACGTCTACTGATTTTTATGGTGCCTCTATCTCAAATTAATTAACATCATGAATTATTCTATCATGTCGTGAGTTTATTATGCACAAAAATATTATCCTAAACTTCAATCCATGAATTGAAAACCTCCAAGCCACAAAAAACTTCTCAAATTGTGAATATATGTTCACATCATGAACCACCCACCAATTCAAAATTGCAGGTCCAAATTCAATCAAAACCTCCTTGAGCCTCTTCCGAACACCTCCAACTTCCAAACCAGCAAAGTAATGGTATGAGAAGGAAAGTACCATTAAATTATATACCTATAAAAATATTCATTTCCAAAATAATCAAAACTTGGATTGAAAATAAAGGGAAGGGTCTGAAAAACCATCATGTTATATTCCTCTCATGGATCTTGTTACAGCCCAAACACTAACACTATCCAAACACATCAGTCAGAGAAAAGACATCCACAAAATACCCCACAAAACCACATCACCATCTCACCTTACACAACATCACATAATATTACAATAGCTAAAAACCTACTCTATTCTACATAACTACTGATACAACCATTTAAACCTTTATACATCCCAAGCCAACAACCATCACACAACGCCATCCCATGAAAAAAAATAAAGGAATCACACCCTCTATATCAAGATATTTTATTTTTTTTGGAAACACTGACTCACCCACACAGCTTTGAAATGTGTCGTAAATATATTTTATTTTGATAAGGAAGTTGTTTCCCCATCTTTGTATACTTGAAAACATAGCACACACCAATAAAAAGGGGAAAAGTAACATCTCATACATCATAAAGATTCAAGCATCGCATAATCAAAGAAAAATTGAATGAGTAAAAATAAAAAACAACTTAGGGTATTGGTCATACACCTGTGTCTCATGCTCCCAATTACTCTCCTCCAGACCACTATGACTCCACAAAACATGAATCAGGGGAATGGTTAGTCTATGAAACACCTTTTCCTAAAGGCCCTGAACCTCAACTATTCGCTCCATGAATGGTGTTCCATCCTTGATATCCAACTCTCCCTTGTAAATGATGTTAGAGTTAACATGAAGATACCCAAAAATCTAGGACACATGGAATATGTCATGAATCTTATCCATCCATGATGGAAGTTCCAACCAATATGGCACCTCCCCAATACACCTCAACACCTCAAAATGACTAACAAACCAAGGAGAAATCTTACACCATCCGTCAAACCTCCACTACCTCTAATAAGAGGAAACCCACAAGAACACATGCTCTCTAACCTAAAATTTTAGAGGCCTTTTCCTATGATTAATATAGGTCTTTTGATAGTCCTGCACTGCCATCATTTGATCTTAGACCATATAGATATTCTTGGTCATTATATATACTACATCAGGAACAAGAACTACTAAATTCTCAACCTCAACCCAACACAAAAAAATAATGACATGATCATCCATAAAACTTATAAAAAGGATCCATTCCAATTGATGAGTGAAAACTATCATTATAGGTGAAATCACCCAAATAAATATTCTTTACCCACAACCCACCAAAATCCAAGATGCAAGCTCACAACATATCCTACAACATCTGGATGGTCCACTCTATCTAACCATCTATCAGAGGGTGAAAAAAAAGTGTTAAAGAACAACTAGGAGCCAAAGTCATGTAATAATACCCTTTAAACCCATGAAGTAAAATGAGGATCCCAATTAGAAATGATGGTCTTCAACACCCCGTGAATCCTGACCACATCAACTACTTAATGACTTTCCAAAAACATCCAATACACTCAATTCATAGATCATTGTAAAATGATACGACTTCATTAGTCAGTGTAAAATCACCCAAAATGAATCAATACTCCCCGAGACCAGGGTAACATGGTTATGAAGTCCATTGATATATCCTTCTATTTCCACTCATGGTCATATAAGGGTTGTAACAAACCTCTATGAACATGGTGTTTATATTTCATGTACTGAAAATGAGATACTTCACCATAACATTTGTCACTGACCATTTTATCCTAGGACACCAAAGCTATCCCCTTAAGAAAAGATACATCTTATAAACACTATAATGTACCTATAAGGGAGATATATGAAACTCATGGAGAACTCCCTCACGTATTTACACAAGAAAAAACAACCTCCCCTAAAACAACATCTGATTATGACCATTCTCTGACTATCCCTCTAGAGCATCACTATGGATAACATAGACACACATAACCTCTACCTATGAGTCTCCCCAATGAGACTCCTCCACATGCTACACCAAGGATTATTCCATAGCCACGCTACTAGAAAAACAATATATAATCATAGAATTAAAACTACCATTTAATAGAACCATGACTATAGATGAATAAATAACCATAGTTTAGTAAAAACCCATGGATATATGATGCCTAAATCCACAAGAAAAGAAACCCGTGGAAATAGGGTCCCCATTTTCCACCTCCACATAGTACTCCTCTCATACTTCCGTATGAAACTCCTCTCTCCCATTTTCCACCTCTCTGATCATTTTCTACCTATCCCCAATCCCTTCTCTATTTCCAATTTTCCTCTGACATATCCCTGATCCTCATCGACTCCTCCATTCGGTCCTCATACATTCATCCCCTTCTCCACCCCATTTGTCACATGTTATTACTCAATTCGGTGTGTTGGTTGGCCAAATCCTACTCCTTCCACAAGTGGACCATGCACGAGTGCTTCATTCGAGCTATCCTCCATTTGATGCATCAGCTGAACCCTTTTCCTTCTGCGAGTGGACCACTCCAGAGTGTTGCAGCCGATACCATCCACAAGTGGGACCTTCATCAGCCGACCCCTACCTTTTCTACGAACCATACTCCTCTCACTCCTTATAGTCCGTATTATTCCTTCATCTACATGATTTTGTTGTATCATTCTCATTTTTGTTGAAGGATAATTGTAAGTTAAATTTCATCAAATATCTATTCGATTTATGTAGTTGGAATTTAAATTAACTCTTATTTTCTCCAATTCACAGCCATATAATCATGTCGAATCCAGAAACATGTGAACCATAATGGTTATACTTCCTCACATTCCATTTAATTTCTATCACTGATAAGGGTTTATTTAATTTCAGATCCTTAGTCTCTCCTATTTTCATTGGGTAATATTTATTTGTTTTGATTTATTGTCTTCATAATTTTCATATTTTTCTTGGATAGGGTTTAGTTGTTTTGACTTATCACATCAGGTGCGATTTCTTTGATTTTTTATATAATTTTCATTGGGTTTGATTATCTCATTAGTGTCTACGATTTCAGGTGACAGTAATAGTTGGTTCAATGTATGAAATTTCTACTTTATATAGGTTGACTATATAAAATTTTCCATGTATATTTTTTACATATTTATGATTTATTATTTATAATAGTTATTATAAACATTCCTATGTTCAATATCATAGGAATTTTTTATTAACACTTTGTAGTTTCTTGGTTTTGATGCTGATTCAAAAGTCACCCAAATGTATTTTTCATAATACATAATCTTTTGTTCATTTAATTAAATTACAATATGGAATACTATTTTATCTATTAATATGTTCTTTATTGTAGAAGAATCTTCTGTATGTTTTTTATGAAGAAGTTACCACTGAAACTGGAAATACAGTCATCTGTTTGGATTTTTCCAGCATAGGAAGGAATGAAATTCAATATCCCTTCGTATCCCCTTCCATTATAAAGAAAATGAAGTCTGAAAAATGTGAAAATATTTTTTCTTCTAGGTATGACTTCTTTGCATCTTTATTTGTGATATACCAATGATTTATAAACTTGTATTCCATCATTATATAGAAGTTATTTATTTTTAAGATTTATTTAATATCCATATGAATTATTATATTGTTGATATCTATGATTTAGATTTGTTAAATATCCATTTTTCAACTATGTTTTGTGTATTAATTTTTTCACATATGTTTTTTTTTATTTTATCGCATCTTAGCATATGCTTACACTTATTTTTATTCTCATGTAATGAAATGAAATAAAAAAACATTTCTACTTTGATAGTGAATATGTTTATGGTTATAATTAATCATATGCTTATGCTTATTCTTATAGTAAGGTTTATAAAATTCTATAATACATACATAATTTCAAATATTATAATATATATATATTGACACATATAGTTTCTTTATCTTATGTTTATAAAAAAACCGCATTACTTAGATACTAAAATAAATACTTAATTTTCAACCATCCAGAGAAAATGATTATGCTGGTGTTTATGTTTATAGATAAACTATAATACATATACATTTTCAAAATTATAGTTCTTATCATCGAAGTATTTATCATAAGACCTCTTAGAAAACATCTGGGATACAGTGCTTTCATATTTATACATTTGATATCTTCTCAAAGTAGACCTGTTTCCTTCCTTATTCCATTATATGGTAGAATCAATTTTTATTTCATTTTTTTGTGAAGACTTGACTATAGTAATTTCATGATCTAAAATTTTGATTTCAAAATCATGTCATTTCATATTGAGAGTGTATTTATCTTTCCCATATATCTTCATTTTTTCACTCTTATTATTGATTCTCTCAATAAGAACCTTAGCAATTTGGCCTTTTTATGTAACATACAATCAAGATCTCAAATCACATTTTCCTTGAATTCCCATTGAACATGTTCTATGGTAATGATTGATATTGTTTTTATTCCAATGCATGGTAAATTTATTTTTTTATTTTTAAAGCATTATTCTTTCTCTATATTTTCTCTAAAAAATCATCTCTTTTCTAGATCATCAATGAATTATTTAATACTCATGCTTGGTTGAATATCATAATGATTGTATCATATTGAAGTTGTATTTTCTTCCTCTATTCTTAAGAAAGAAATATTAAATTTATTTCTAAAATCTTTCATTATTTTGTTTTTTTTAGTTTTTTTGTATATTAGAATCTATTCAGTAGTTGATATGATTCCTCTTAAAGTCATTTTCCTATCACTGACTAGGTACATTCTAAGGTATCCATCTAAATTGTATAACTCCTCTATTATATGATATTTTTTCTACACCAAGTGATGTAGAATAGAAATTCAAAACTTGTATCACTTCTAGACAAAAAATTTTATCTTCTTCTTGACTTGCAGAAATCAAGTGGGTTTCCATAAGAACATCATGTTTCTACAAAAAAATGCAATAGTATAGACTTCTCATAACATCACATTGAATATAAAAATCATTGAAAAATGTCTGATTATCCTATTTTTCTTATTATGCAGTATGAAAAGTTTGAATTATAGTCGAAATTCTTCATGACTTTCAGCAATCAAAGTGGGATTCCATAAGAACATCAAGTTTCTATTTAAAAATTCAATAGGCTACAATTCTTAAAACATTACCCTGAATATAAAAATGATTATAAAAGTTATGATTCTACTCTATTTATTCTTATTCAGTATTAAAGGTATGAGTTATTCACACGACATTGATTTCTCTATCATGCTTTGATATTATGAGTCTATAATAGGTTTTGTTAGTAGAATGTCGTACAACATTCTCTTTTTGAAGATGAAAAATCTATTTTATCAATATCTTATAATCCCGCAGTTCCCAACATAAATTTAATTTCTTTACATTATAATTAATCAATACTAACTTGGTATATAATATAAGTAATTATAATTTATTATAAAAATTACCCCAAGTCAAGGTTAATTTTGAGAAAATAGAATTAAGTACATTAATTTTTCTTATATGTTTGACCATGAAATATCCTCATTTGGTATTTTATCATTTTAAAAACTATCTCCCATGTTTACAACTTTTGGAAACTAGGTCCATAGATCAAATAGTAAAACTATATCTGGTATCCTTCCTTTAGATTATCTGGTTTGGGTAAAATCTCATCAACTACTTTTCATATTTATAGGTAAATCTCTGGGATGTTTTATATAATCAACCCAAATGTGTCTCATCCAAAAAACCGAAATCCATGAGTGATTCATTCTTAATATATGTTTTATAAGAGTTTACATATTTTTTCTAAAATTTAATTACATTTTTTAGTTTTTATCACATTACATTATAGTATTCTCGTATTCTATTAATTAATTTGATTCGAAGTGTGAATGTACCTTATAAATTATTAATTTATTCCGTTATGATATAAAATTTAGTTATTTGTTTAATTTTGAATGTTTTTTGGCCTCTAAATTGCTTACTCTATTTATTTTAATTTTAGTTAGTTCAAAATGGAACTTTCTTAGCCCCTCTAAACTTTCTTAGCAGCTCTTGCATGTGAATTTTTTAACACACGTTATTAGTTTTTTATTTATACATGATTTTATTTCAATAAAGATATGAAATATCATGACACTTTACTTGAAAAGTGATTGAGATAATTCTTGATACTTTTACCTGAACTTATAAAGTTTAGTTGATTGGTTTCTATTTCTTATGTAAATTATCTTGAAAAAATCATAATAAATATTTTTAATCTCAAGAACAACCCCAAATATAGTACTTTTTATTTGTTTACTTGAAGTTTCCAACTTTTATTTTATTCCAGGCTATATCGAGTGTTGATTATCTTGCATAACTCATTTCTACTCATATTATTTACTATTTTTTTGTGATCATTTTCTTATAAAAATTGATTTCTTTGTTTTCCATTACTAGAAGGAAGTTCATTTACTTTTTTGTTATATCAGTGGAATAAGGTTATTTTTTTCAACAAATATAGAAAATATGTGATAACAGTAATCATTTAGGATAATAATTTTGATTTTTTTTAATTACAATTGCAATTTATCAATAAAATAACTTATATAAGTGAAACAAATGCCTTTTATATAGGAAATCAGGTTACACTAATACATAATTTCACTTGAGTATGGGGTCCAGTGGTATCCTGAGGTTACGATTTTGATTTATCTTAGTAGAGGATTGACTTAATTTTATTACTAGACCAAACAGACTCAATTCCATGGTGCATGGTGCACTATAGGGCATCGAGTGCTATGCAGAGTGTGGTATGTGTAGTAAACATGCTTTTTTTCTTATGGAAACTGGAAGATATAACTACGGTTGTAAACTGTGGTAGTAGATTTGGTATTTTTTCTGAAAATTGGTGATTATAGCCACAATTAAAGAATTAAATTTCTATTCTAGTAACTAAAACTAAGGAGGTCTCATCGAAGACACAAAAAATAGGTAGACGTTAGAGGAAAATATTATAAGTAATAATTTAAAATACAAGGAGGAATAACCACTGGTTGAAGGTAATCATGGTGGTTTGTGTTTATCTAAATATATTATGGTTAAGGTTGTGTTAAATCTATTAAAGAAATATATATCTAGGATAAATATTACATGAATAAGTTCCTACTAAATTAGTCACATACATATTTGAATTCTTCCTAGAATAATATGATGAAAAACTATTGATAGAAGATCTAGAATCAATGAAAAAATATTTAGAAACGAAATTACAATGGATTAATTCTATCAACCAGTAAATGAAAACCAAGTAGAAACAATATAGATCAATAGAGGTAAATTTTCAATAAATAAATAAAATTTTAAATCTACATTGATGCGAACTTCAAGACTATAATGATAAATGAATAAATGTTCAATGTCCTGGTAAACCCAAAAATTATAATCATGTTGATGAGGAATCTCAACTGGAAGTAAAATAAAAAAGTGTCAAGGTTCATGAAAATTAACTAAAATAATATATTATATTACATAATAGTCAAATTTATAATTTTATGAAAGAATAGTAAAACTATTTTATATCTATTAAATTTGATAGTAACTCCCTCATCGTGATGTTTTTTGAACATAAAGTGAAATTGATATATCTAGTATCAACATAATTTGAAACTTACAAAAATAGAATTGAAGACAAGGGATTAAAGAAGTGTTTTCAAAGGTATTTTTATTTATAGGAATATAGAAAATGGTTCTATGAATAATGATTAACAAAATCTTGTTCTACCATCCAAATATCAATGAAGGAGGTAACCCATACTATTTATTAATATGATTTTTCTAATGTTGTTGTACTGACTAGTATATGAGTAAAGTTAAAATCTTAAAAAATATGGATGAAAAATATAATGGGAATAACACCAATGTATCAAGGATGTATGTATGAATTTCTAAGAAGAGTGTTCCCTCAAAGAATTCCCAAAAGCGTGATGACACTATTATAAAATTGAAATCATGGTAACCTAGACTAATTACATCTAAAAGTAAAATAAAAAGATTTATTAATCTTTTTTGGTGATTTTGTTGGTTAGGGAATAAGGCTATAGAGTGTGGGAACAATGTGTCATGATATGATAATCATATAAGTATTGAAATCAGGGGGAGTAGAGAAAAAATTTAGAATATATACTGGATAGAAGTAATTTTATATAAGAAACAATATTTGAGGGTATTTATATGAAAATCAGATCCAAAAGAGTTTTAATCATCTCAAAATGATTTAAAATTATTTGAATAAAACTTATGATGCATATGAAAAAGTGGTAGATTATTGTAAATATGCACCAAAGTATAAGGCATGATCTAGTTAAAACCATCATTTTGTGTCTTGTGTTATCTGGTGATTCATGATACTGAACCATGGTGTATGTATTGAATGACATTGGATATCATTTGAAAAAAATAATTTATTAATGATTATGTTATTTAGTATTGGCATGTATATATCAATCTGAATATTCTTTGTTCATTGTTGGTTATGGAGTGATGTTTCATTTATCTTATACAGTTGAAACACTGATCACAAATATATAATAAGTTGTTATATCTCATTTCTTTCCCCATTATTTCCTTACAAGTGGTTTCTTATAATGAGGCCAGTTCTATCACTACCAAAAAATAGGGCAAGGGAAGCACTTTCTTTTATCAGCACTAAGCAGAAAGCACTGATAAAGGGGTGGTCCTTTATCAGTGTTAGCTAAAAGTGCTAAAAAATGTTCCCTTTATCAGCGCTAAAAAATGTTCCCTTTATTAGCGCTAAAAAAGCACTGATAAATGTTTTTAATAAAAAAATAGTATGAATTTATATAAATTTATTATATTTATATTCATAAATATTTTTTACTTGTATACATTAAATAAAAAAATGTTTATAATTAATATATATATTTTAATAATTAAAATATATATATATAATGTTTTAATTGAAAAAAGAATCTCTAATATTATAATTATATATATACATACACAATTAAATAATTATAAGATTATAATAAGCTACATTAAATAATAAATATATTTATTATATTTATTATATTTATTAGATATTTATTAGATTAGTTTATTAGATTTATTAGATTTATTAGATTAATTAATTATATTAATTATATTTTTTATATTTAATATATTTATTATCTTTATTTTATTTATAAATATATAATACTTTTTATTATATATATTTATAATTAAAATTATTGAATATATATGTGTTTTCCAATGAATTTTGTCAATGAATATGTTGATCATGCATATATATATGTCATGTATCATGCATATGAATGTTCATTTATACATTACATCACATTGTCCATTGATGTGGTATATTTATTAATTCATAATGTTACCCATATGAACTATATATGTTCTAGAAAATGTACTTATAAAATTACATTAAATATATTTAAATAATAAATATATTTTATTCTATTTTTAATGATATATATAAATACTTTTTGAATACATTTGTAATTATAATTATATATATATATATAATTATAAAATTATATATAAAATTTTATAATTTTATTAATATATATATATATATTAACAATTATATACAAATATTTATAAATATATACTATTTATAGTTATAATTATAACTATATATATATATATGATTATAAAATTATAATAAATATATTTATTATACTACTTATAAAGTTATAAATATATAATTAAATAGATATATTTGTAAATATATACAAATATTTATAAATAAATACAAATAAATTTATATTTATCTAAATAATTATTTAATTGGTGTTGGAATTGTTATGATAACAATTCCCTTTATCAGCGCTAAAAAAGCGTTGATAAAAGACCTATTTATCAGCACTAAAATAATAGCACTGATAAATTTGGCCTTTATCAGTGCTAACAAAGTGCTGATAAAAGACCTATTTATTGGTGCTAAAATTATAGTGCTAATAAATATGTCTTTTATTAGTGATTTTTTAGCATTGATAAAGGCCTATCTTTATCAGTGCTGATAAAGGTATGTTTTATAAGTGATTTTTTATTTTAGCGCTGATAAAACATACCTTTATCAACACTTTTAACTAGCACTGATTAAGGTTCTAGTGAGTTTTATAAAAGAACCCTAACAGGATCCTCCTTCCTTACACCCTTTCAAACCTTCGCAGAAGATGACCCTTGCGTCGTCGATCCCTCCTTCGCTGCGACCCCTCCTTTTTCCACTGCCTCCTCCTCCTCCTCCGCCATGACCCCTCCTCCTCCTCCTCTACTACCGCTGCTACCTCCTCCTCCTCCTTTGCTGCTGCCTCCTCCTCCTCCTCTTCTGTGACCCCTCCTCTGCTGTGACCCCTCCTCCTCCTCCTCTACCATCGTTTCCTCCTCCTCCTCCTCCTATGTGACCCCTCATCTACTCCATCCCCTCCTCCTCCTCTGCCTCTTCCTCCTTCTCCTCCTTTCATGACCCCCTTGTCCACCTGACCTGCTCCAGTATGCCCTCCTCATCTGACGATTGTCCTGGAATCCTCCTCTACAATGGACGAATTCCCCCTGGTGAGTCTCTATTATGGTTTCCCTGATTTATATAGGGTGTGTAGGATTTGGGGGAGTTTTTAATCTAATTTTTGATATATCATTGAGTTTTGGGGGGAGTTTTTCATCTAATTGTTGGTATATCATTGAGTTTTGGGGGAGTTTTTCATCCAATTGTTCATATATCTATTGAGTATGTTTGTTCACTCTTTGGGTGTGTGTATAATTTTTTTATAACTATAATAAATATACATATAGAAAATAAAAATGGTCATGGATTCCAAAACCTTTGCCCATAGTCTATATCAACTATGGTCATAGGTGTTATAGGAAAGTCCTAGCACCACTATATATATGGATTGTGGCCTTAGGACGTTCCCATTCCCTTCCCATGAAAAAACTTCCTTTGGCCATAGTCTATATCAACTCACACACTGGTTATAAGTCCATTAAAAGTTATGTGTCTTGGTTATGCTAACTTAACCAAAAAGAAGATCAAATGTTGTGCCTTGTCATTGGAGAAAGGCATATGTCTGGGTTATACCTCTCAGTGTGTAAAAGGAAAGGGGTTTTTATTCATTCCTTGGTATGGTTAAAGATAGATATTAAAGAGTTACATTTTCCTTCAAAAGTGAGGTCTATATAGTGCATATCCATGTGACACCCTTGTATTTTAAAGAATAACCTAGGGTTGGTTTCGAAGGTGAAAGAGGGAAGTTGAACAGATTTTTCAAATGGAACCAGATTCCATGGCATGGTGAATATTCTACATCATGGAGGTTGTTCTTGTGGAATGGTTGGGGAACTATGATGTAGAAGATAGTTTTTATGGTTTTATTTGTTTTGTAATAGTTATATAATGGAGTTTTGGTTGTGGTGTAAAGTCTTATAATGTGGAGTTCACACATTTCTTCCAATTTTTGTATCATTTCACTGTGGAGGGTGTGAGGTCTTAGAGTTTATGGTGTAGTGATGACCAATGCATAATAGTCCCTTTACCCTAGATTATATGATCTCATTGTTGACAATGGACATGGATTCTAGATGTGATTTTACTAAGAAACATTATGGTGTGGACATCTCCTTTGTGTCGTAGTTCTTTCTCATTTGGGACCCATTATGGAATGGCTCTATGTGTTGTGTTGTGATACATGTTTTCCCAGATTGTCTATGTGTTGTGTTGTGATGTATGTCATGTTCTCCCTTATATTTAGGCCCCTTCTGATTAAGTCCATTTGATGCTTGGATACTTTATGCACCTCTTCTTATTGAGCCTCATGATGGAATAACACAACCGACCTAAATATAATTACTTAAACCAACCTCATTCTAATGAAAAATATACAATGAATATTTAAACACACTACCACATCATCATTTGCATCAACATCTCCACATGATTCAGCCCCCCAAGCTTATTATTTACACATTCCACATCACTTGTATGTATATGATGAATGAAACCAAACCTATTAAGATTCAATGAGGTTTTTAAGATATTTCCTATTAGTTTCTAATGTTTACTTCACAGACTAGGTTCAACAAACATTAATACCATACAAATGAGAAAATCCTTAGTCGTGACCACTCTAATGTCCAATCTATAAAATATTTATCAGATATGATACTATCAGGACCCACCCCTATAAGAACTCCAGTGGAGTTGGGAATATATTAGTGTCTGACCCCCCCCACCCAAATCCTATATTTAAATGGACATGTGTTAGTAACAATTGGAAATGTAATTACACGGCCCAGACTGGTATCATAACCAACAACTAACCTGACATTCCCCTAACCTAAGAGGAGTTCATGATCCCTACGGGATAACAATGATCCCATGGAAAAAAGATAAAATTAATGTAGAATATTTTACCCCAAAATAAGAGTAAATTAAAAATGATATTTCTCCTAAAAAAAATATCCTATTCATAAGTTGAACATCTATGAAAATAGTAGATACACAAAAAAAAAATAAACAGGAAGCATATATCATAGATGGAAAATAAAATCCAACTATTGACCAATAAAACTATTTAACCAAACTTGTCCCATTCCTAAATCTCATTGAACCTATTTTGGATAGGTATAATATATGAGTTCTTATTTTATGTTTTCTTTTCAGTTGGATATCTCCTCCTCCGCGAATGCACCTTCGTTGTGCGCTGAACAATACCTTCGCGGTGAGTTTTCTCCTCTTACTCATTGGTTTACTATTGTTATCATGTTATTACTATTTGATATTGATGGTTATGTTGTGAATTGTATGGGCTAAATTCCCCACTGAAAATCATGGTTGTTGGTGGACCTTGTTTGGGCACTAAATGAATTGCATGTTGGTTGGTTCCTATTAAACATTTGAATATATAAATTGGTAATTTGCGTATACTTGGATAATGATTGAATTAACTAGGATGAAAAAACTTCTGTGATAACCCATGAATTAACAAGTGTAATTGAATAAGGGGTGCTTTATAAAATCTAAAATTGTGTTTGTTTGGTTTGTATGGTGTTACGATTGTGAGAACAATTATGTGCTTGTATGGTGTTGCAGTTGTTGGAATGATTGGTATTCCATTTGTTTTCCATGTTGTAGTTCCTCCGCCATTTAATATAAATACAAACCTTACCCATTTCAATGGCTCCACCACTTTTTTACTAGTGCAATTCCACTGAATCTTATAAAACCACTTCACTAGAGGACTCTATGGGACACTTTATGGACACCCTAGTCAAATAACCTTAAAAACACATGTAAAAAATTCTTCCACCTACAAGCAATCTATGGAAAATCGTACCATCTATTAGTTTAGTACCATAGTTCTTGACTCGAGACATTATGTTTATATAGAAACACTAAAAAACCAGTTTACAAAAATGCATATAGATCACAAGTGGGATACTAAAACATTCTAGGGAAAGGGATTCTCATAGCTAGTTCCATTGATCAGGTGGTTGGAAAGATGGGTGTAATATACTTTGGTCCTTATTAATGCATGGAGAGGTCAGGGTATTTTTTACCATAGCTAGTTCCATTGATTATAGTTATATGATGATCCTATTTGTACATATTTTTTATAATTATTTTGTTAGATATTAATATTACTAAATCAAATATGATGAATATTAATAAATAATGGATGAATGCCAATTGGTTGGTAAAAGAGTATGAAGATGGCGTGAAAGAGTTTATCAAGTTTTCAAAAGATCATGCATATGAACCTTATCAAATCCTTTGTCCATGTTTACGCTATTGTTATTCAAGAAAAATTAGTCCAGAGGAGTTGGAAGAACACTTGACCTATCACGGAATAGATCGAAGTTATACATGTTGGAATACACATAGGGAAAACAGAATGTAGGTAGTGGATGGGATAAAACTACATTTTATGGACCATATGATATGATTACAAGCATGAACAACAAAGACGATCGTATGGAGGATGTGATTATAGATGTTAATGATAAGGACAGTTGAAGATGAACTTCACGATTTCCCAAAATTGTTTGAGTAGCTAAAGAGATGTGCAAAGACACCATTGTATATTGGTTGCACTAAATATACAACATTGTCAGCCGTACCGAAGCTGTAAAATTTGAAAGCATGCAATGGGTGGAGTGACGCCAATTTTACAGAAACTACTTTATCTCCTGAATGACATGCTTCTAGAAGATAATGAGCTCCCGATCCGAACATACGATTTCAAATGAATGCTACGCTTGATGGGTATGATCTCTTAAAGAATACACGCCTGCCCAAATGATTGTATACTATTTCTCAGGGACCAAAAATAACTTAAAGAATGCCCCAAATGTGGTTCTTCTCAATAAAAGAAAGATGAATATAGCCCTATGAAAGTTGTACAGTACTTTCCAATCATTATAAGGTTTAGGTGAATGTATGGAAGTGTGTAGACTGTAGGAAAATTGACATGGCATGAAGATACAAGAATTAAAGATGGGAAACTAAGTCACCCAACAGACTCTCCTCGGTGGAAGAGAATTGATCATGAGTATCCTGAATTTTGAAATGAGCTAAAAAACCTTCATCTTGCGTTATCTATAGATAGAGTAAATCCTTTTGGTTTTGAAAGAATCACTCATAGTACATGGAAAGTTATGTTGGTAAATTAAAACTTACCACCTTGGTTATGCATGAAATGAAAATAAATCATGTTATCTATGATTATATCAGGACCAAAACAACTGGGTAATGATATCGATGTTTATTTGGATCCATTGATCGAGGATTTAAAATTATTGTTGGATTCAGGTGTTATGTTGTATGATGCTTAAAAAAATTAAATTTCACTTTGAGAGCCATGTTGTATGGGATGATAAATGACTTTCCTTCTTATGGAAATGTGTTAGGATATATCATTAAAGGAACTCATGGTTGTCACATTTTCGAACAAGGTATGCAGTCAATTAGGTTGAAACATTCATAAAAAACCGTGTTTCTAGGACATCCCAAATTTCTACTCCGATGGCATAAGTACTGATCTTGGACAACATCGTTCGATGAATGTTCAGAAGAACACACAACACTGTCTACACTAACAGGTGATCAATTTTTTGAGAAAGTAAAATATGTGGACACTACTTTTGGTAAATTTTTTTCGAAAAACCTAACAAAAAACGGTTGGAAAAAGATATCCATTTTTTTGAATTACCATACTGGAATTGTCTATATGTCAAGAGATTTTATTGATGTTATGCATGTTTAAAAAATGTATGTGATAGTGTCATCGACATGTTACTAAATGCACTAATAAAAATAAGGACGGAATTAAGGCTAGGTTGGACATGTTTGAGATTGGAATACGAGAAGAGTTGGCACTAGTAAAGGGTGAAAAACAAAAATTTCTTCCTCTTGCTATTTACACTCTTTCCAGGTAAGAGAGATATCAAATTTTCAACTTCTTAAGTGATGTAAAGGTTCCATAGGGGTATTCATAAAATATAAAAAACATCATGTCAATGAACGATTTAAAGTTAAAGGGTCTGAAATCACATAACTTTCATGTTTTGATGCAATATATAATTCCTATAGCTTTATGTTTCATTTTTCCCAAGAATTTCCAATATACATTAACAAATATCTGTTTCTTCTTCAAAGCTATATGCATCAAAGTTATAAACCTGGTGAAATTACCAACTATGGAAAGAGAAATTTCCATTATATTATGTGAATTGAAAATGTTCTTCCTTTCGACATTATTTGATATGATGGTTCATATGATGGTTCACTTGGGGAGAGAGATTCTACTTTGTGGTCCTGTACATTATAGATAGATGTACCCCATTGAACGGTATATGGAGATTTTGAAAGGGTATGTCAAAATTCAAAGTTAGCTAGATGGTTGTATTTCGAAGTGATATATTGTTGAGGAAGCTGTTGAATTTTATACCGAATACCTGTGTATTATGAAAATAATTGTCCTACTGAAATCTCATCACACTAGGCAGCTTGAGGCTGAAGGAATTTCTGGAAGAGAGGTTGTCACAATCAATATTATAGATCGGGACCAGGAACACCTTTGTGTTTTTCATAACAATTTCGACGTTGAACCATATGTTCAAACCCAAAAATAAATTATTAAGCATTTGAATCCATCTAGGGATGAAAAATGGATATCATATACACATAATCGACAATTTATAGGATGGTTTCAGGATCATATTTTCAAGAAGCCATATGAAAATCCGGACTTAATTTTAGAACCACTTCGATGGCTATCCTGAGGAACAAGTGTGTATGTATTATCTTATAATGCTTATGTATTTAATGGTTATACATTCTATATTAATGAACTTGACAAAGATAGTACCATAAAGAATATTGGGGTTACACTTGTGGCTAAAGCGATGCATGTTTCCGATGCTATGGAAAAAAATCAAATTTATGTGAATATGTCATACTTTGGCATCATCAAACAAATACGGGAGTAAGATTATACAAAATTTCAAGTGCTAGTTTTTTCAATGCAAGCGGGTTGATAACATGAGTTTTGTTAAAATAGATGAATTGGGATTTGTGAAATTTGATTTTAGTAAGTAAGGGGAGAAAGACGAACCATTTTTAAGGGATCATAGGTAGTACAAGTATTTTATGTTCCAGATCCCGCAAATCGAAATTGGTCAATTGTTATATTATCAACCAAAACAACTGAAGGGTCATATGAAGATTCAACAGAGGATGAACCTTTCATTTGGACTTCGCAATCATTTCACAGTCATCATAGTGTAGAAAAAATTTTGTATGTAAGAGGAGACCACAATTAAGGGATTTACATAGTCGATAGAGGGGTCAAATCTCTCCAGCCTTTTAAAAAAAGAGAGTTCAATAATCAGGTTATTTTTTATTATAATATAAATTGTGTTACCTTATGTTATTATTTGTTTTATTCTGATTTTATGTAATCTAAATTAACTGTTAAACCACTTCTGTAGATAATGACTTCTACACCTGCTGATATGCCCAATCCCGAGGCACAACAGGTCTCTTAACCTGCTGTTGCTGGTCCTAGTGAAGAGGAACAACAAGTTTCTCTACCTGTTGTGGTTGGTCCCAGTGCTGAGGAACAACATGTTTCTCAACTTGTTGCTGCTGGTCCTAGTATTGATGCTAGCGCTCTAGAGAAACATAATGATGATACTGAAACTGAGGAAATGGTAGGCAATGAATCCCTAACAGCGCAAAAAAAAACACGAGTGTCGTATTTTGACAGTGTTATCCAAAATTCTTAAGGCAAAAGCAAAAGGAATCAAATTTGAGGTGGGATGGAATAAGTGAGGTCAACATCACTCAGAAACTCATGTTGGTAGGCAATGAATCCCTAACAGTGCAAAAAAAAAACATGAGTGTCATAGTTTGACAGTGTTATCCAAAATTCTTAAGGCAAAAGCAAAAGCCATCTTTAGTAGATATATTAGAATCATCACTCGGAAACTCATGCCAATTGATGTATAGTCATGGAACCATGTTGTCACCGAGCTTAATAAAATAATGTGGGAAGAGATTACAGTAACATTATGATATAATTTCTTTAATTTATTAAAATAAAATAAAATACTAAAACATTGACTTACTCTACATCATCCATTGCAGAGTGCATTTATAGTTGATGCCTCACACAAGGAATATGTATTAAGAGTTGCAGGAAGGATTCATAGAGTCTTCCACACAATTTTAATGAAATATCATCTTAAATATGATGAAGGGAAAATCAAGCTACACCCACCTCCTCTTTATCCACACTTGATATCCCAAGGCGTGTGGGATGCGTTTAACAGCCGTCGTGCAGAGTAAGCTTTTCAGGTACATTGTGTCTGGTAATACGTTGTTTGATGTTTCTTGTATTCATCACTTTAATTCATAGTTTTTTTATGTATGAAATAGAAAATGAGTGCTGAAAATAAGGAACAGACATCAAAACCAGAATACCCATACTGTAAAGAAAGTATGGGGTACGTTTCACTTGAGAAAAAATTTGTACGTATTTTAAATATACCATAATACTTTTATGTGACATAAAACAAAACCATAACCATGTTCCTCTATTTATATGTAGATTGATGAATCGAAATCCAAAGTCACTTCCATCCCACTCCATGTGGTATGGAAGGAGGCTCATGTAAATAAAGAGGGGATACTGATAGATGAAAACACACAAAAATTATGGGAAACATGTGTAAGTATGACATAATATAAATTTGTTTTGATTTAAATTTCTATTACGTAACAATGATTACATATTTTCCTATATTTTCTATCTAACATAGTCACATGAATCAACAACACCCAAACCAAATGTATACTTACTTTTAGCATCCTTGAAGCAACCGGAATAGTATAGTCATGTTAGAGGTGCATGTTTTGGGGTGACACCCCGAACATATTTTCAGAAGAAAAAACAAGCGAAGGATCAAATTGAGGAAATGAAAATGATGAGAGAAAAATTAGTTATGTTTCAAGAATAATTACAATACTAGAGAGATTTGATATCCAATTTGATGGGGGGGGGGGGAGGCAAAGAGAATAAACAACTCAATAATGACCCGTGCGTGAAGATCCCACCCCACCCCACCAGTTTTGAGGTGAGATATTACCCTAAAAACCTAACTTAGCTGAGGTAATAAATGTTCTAAATTTTTTTATATGAAATATGAATCACATAGACATTGATACCTTTTCTATACTGATATTATACAGGGTGAAAATGACTGTGATTTATATCTATGAACTCCCACCTATCAGCTTTTAGTGAGGGCTATGGTATTCAATATGCAGAATTACATGATACACAATAGACCACTTCCAAAAGATCATGTCAGAGTGTCGATTAACATAGCTCATGATCCGATCATAGAACTAACTATTCCAAATGATGATGATGACATTCATACAGTCAAACAAGTTATTGTAACATTCATTGCATGGCCGCCAATTCTCGTAAAAAACATGTCGATAAGGAGGTATTCACTTCCAATTTATTTTTCAATATGAACATTTAAAATTTAATAGAAAAAGGTCTGAAATGATGAATGTTATTACATAATGAAAAAGAGAAGGGGTGAAATGAAAGATCAGCTCAAAACTATCTCAAGGATCAACTAACTGATTGAAATGATCTACTGAGAGAACCTTCACCCTGCCCGTTCTATATACACATTTAATATCATTGTAGGCTCATGTGGATACAAAGTTGATAGATGAAAATACTCATACAGTTGATTTTGAAAAAAATATGTATAAAGAGGAAGAATCATATTGCATTAGTGCTGAAAATGTAAATAAAATTCTCAAGTATTAATGGCTTTGGGCCTCAGTTGTAAATGTATACATGAGGTATGTTTTCATGATTTTATTTTACAAAAAATAATATAATATGATAATTATGACTAAATAAATTTCATATTTTTCGCAGGTGTATATATGAAAAAAATCGAAGGGATTTCCCCATAAACAAAAATCTGGACTCATTAGTCCTCACTTCACCTCTTTAAAAGAAGAAATAAATTCTGTTACAGAGGGTGAAATAATTTCATCCCAGATCAAATCATTTTAAAAAAAATTACGGATGACAGACTCTTTTTAATACCAATGATACAGGGGTAAAACTATACAATTTAATCATATCAACTATATTTTCATTTCTTTCATTACTTATTCCTTTTTGTGTTTTTAGGCAGCATTGGATGCTCATTTCGGTCAATTTGGATACTCCAAAGATTTATTTTCTAGATTCAATGCATGGATATCCAACAAACTGACCATGTATGACGACGTTTGTCAATTTTTAATACACTAGATCCAACATTTTAGAACTAAACATCTAGTTATATAATTTTTATTATCTTTTAATGAGAATTCTATTATGATAGGGTGGTGTATCAATATCATCTACTTCATGGAATGAATCTAGGTCATAAGGAAAAGAACACCCATGAGATCTACAACTGGACAAGTATCTTGGTATATATAATAAGATTTAACTGTACAAACACATATAAAAACAAATTAATTATTTTTATTGATGTTTCTACAGTCTCCAAAACAAACAAACAGAAAGGACTGTGTTTATAATGTTTGTAAATTTATAAAAGATATCATATTTCATCAACAAACTAGAATTCCTAAACAGGTATTTCTTAAAATAATTACTAGTTCGTTTAAAATATTTATTAATCCTTTGTGAATTTATATTTTTTCATTACTACCATGAATGTTTCAAAAACTCATATTCACAAGATGATATAGATGTGTTTAGAAATGAATGGGCAACATACCTGATGGAAGATTGTACAAAAATATGATGAAGGTGAATTCCTACTACTTATGTTATCCTTATATGATCATTTATATATCCCTTGTTTACACTTATTGAGCATATATGATCACCCATTATTATGTCTGATATCCTTAGATTATGAATAATGGTTTAAGAAATGATTTTTCTTTCTAGTAAAGCATAACATAATGAGAGACTCTTATAAACTAATTCTTTATGTTTCCATGTTTCCAAAAGAACTAGACTTAAACTATTATGGCATGGATCATTTATATTCTATATTTTGGTCATTTATTATATTTTTTATACTAATTCAGTGTGTTGGAAGAATATTGGTTGTGCATCACTCACAAATTTAATAACAAAACTAAGGATTCTTCACTACTGTTGGTTAACTACCGCTTAGCATAGTATCTGATTTGAACTTCCGATCGGGCGTCCCCATGATGCTCTCATCCGACACCATCTCTATGATATCATCATTAAGGAAGATAAGGAAAAGTGAACACTGAATGATGATATCATAGAGATGGGTCGTATGAGAGCATCATGGGGACGCTGAATCAGAATTTCAGATCAGATGTTATGCTAAGAGGTAGTTAACCAACTATAGTGAAATGCAAAAAGATTCATTTGTTTTGTTATTAGCTTATATCTGGACCAAAGAAACCCTTTGAAAATATGTAAAGATAATGTTACGATATAATATCTCTATTTTAATGAAAAATTATATGATGAAACATTGATTTTATTTTCATTATTCCTTACAGGGTTTGTCTATTTTAGAATATTTCTATCCATGTGACATGCCTTTGCATGAAGAGAAATGACACTGTGACTACTCAATCACAGAGCTAATTTTGATGTTTTCACTGTAAAATCATTATCTATAGAATTAATGCATTGTTTAATATTTATGTTTAATTTATTTCTTTTATGTAAGGAATATTAATCTACTCATATGTGATATCAATGTATGAAATGTTTAGGTCATTATAGTTGGTATCAGAGTAATTGAACTATTCAAAATTGAGAAAACACATTCATTTGTTTTGATACTTTAGAGATATGATCCATAATTTATTTTAAATGTGTAGGAATCAACCCCACCTCAATACGACACACGATGCAACCAATATGACTCAAAGTGTCTCTTTTTATTTAAAATTGACATTATTTCTAGTAAAAAACACAACTGACATAGTACAAGCTAAGAAAAAGCATTCAGATTGTTTTGATACTTTATAAAAAATATCTTTAAGTCATTTTTGGCATGTAGGAATCGACCAAACCTCAATTCAATGCACAATGCGACTAGTATGACTCAAAGTGTCTCTTTTTATTTAAAATTGACATTAATTTTATAAAAAAACACAAGTGGCATACTGAAAACCAAGAAAGTGCATTCAGATTGTTTTGATACTTTAGGAAAATGATCCATGAGTCATTTGTGATGTGTAAGAATCAACTACACCTCAATCCAATGAAAGGTGTCACTGGTATGTCTAAAAGTGTCTGTTATCAGTTTAAAATTGACATTTTAGCTCAAAACATGTGACTCAATGAAAACCAAGAAAACCCAATCAAATTATCTTCATAATTTAGGATAAAAATTCATAAGTTCTTTGTGACATGTATGAAGTATTCTCATATCAAACCAACACATGATGTGATCGGTATTACTCAAAATGCATGTTTTTAGTTTGAAATGACATTTTAGTAAAAAAACACAATTGACATACTACAAACTGAGAAAATGAATTTGGATTGTTTTGATACTTTATTAAAACGATCCATAAGTTATTTGTGACATGTAAGAATTGATTTCACCTCAATTTAATGCACAATGCGACTGGTATGACTCAAAGTGTCTCTTTTTATTTAAAATAGACATTAATTTTAGAAAAAAACACAAGTGACATACTGAAAACTAAGCAAACACATTTTGATTGTTTTGATACTTTAGGAAAATGACCCATGAGTCATTTGTGATGTGTACAAATCATCCACACCTCAATCCAATGCACGATGTCACCAGTATGGCTAAAAGTGTCTGTTATCAGTTTAAAATTGACATTTTAGCTCAAAATGTGTCACTCACTAAAAACCAAGAAAATTCACTCTGATTGTATTCATAATTTAGGATAAAGATTCATAAGTTATTTGTGATGTGTATGAAGCAGTCTCATATCAAACCAATTCATGATGTGACTGGTATGACTCCAAATGCGTGTTTCCAGTTTGACTATCCTCTCAGTCTTCAGCAACCTGGTCATCATACAAACCTCTGGATAACATGTCCTTGAAAGAAAGAATGTACTTATGTTAACTTGCTACTAAATCAGTCCAAGAGATTATGGGTTTTTCTAGACTAGACAATATAGTAGTACACAATGTACTATCAGAATTTGGAGAAACATTTCTGGACTGGGTACCTTCTATGTTTTCTTTTTCCATCCTAGTGTAATCTAAAATGGGGCCACCCTTATCGTGTAATGAGATAGAAACATTATTAATAGAACTCAAAGATGGAGTTATGATAGGAGGTGGAACTACACCAACATCTACAATCCCCTTTGACTCATTAAGAAGTGTAACACTCTTGTCTCTTCTTCTACAATGATCTAAGTCATGTCCCTTCAGATGATATTAAGGACAAATCATTTTTCTTCTACATTACAAGGTAGTATGACCAATAACAGTACATTATTCACAAAAGAGAGGCATTTTTTCATATTCCACTTTAAGATAAATATCATACTGTAGAGTAGAAATCAAAATATTATCAATCCTTGGAATACTCAGATCAACATCTACCAGCATACGAGCAAAATGGCCAAAAGACACCATTTTTATGGCACTGTTCATCCTTATGGGGACTCCTAATTCAAATGCGATATCAAATAAAATTTATGGATGCTATAAGATCCAGTTTAGGCCATGTATTTTTACCCAAACCTAGGCACAAGTCTCCTTGAAATCAGAAATGTTGGAATTTATATTCCAGTCGTGTAATCTAAAAGTTCCTTTCCTTATATTGATTGACCCAGTGTTCCAAGATTTCCCATTCAAGTCCGCAGAAGGAAACATAATGTGTGAAAACCCACGACCTAAAGAAACACATTTAAAATTAGAAAACCCCTAAATGGTTGTAATCTGGTCAACAAGATCTACAAGTTTCCATGATTTCATTGCTTTTAATATGTTTATTTGAGCCATGATAGAGAACTTACAGATATATAACCTTTCTACAATAGCATTTTTGGATTCCAAGACATGGGCCTTTGTGCCTTTTCAGATAAAATGATGCATTGTCTGGTCGCTAAAATCCGCAAAAGAACCAAAAGTGGAACTCAAAAAGGCTTTCAGGTTCCCTCCATCTTTCACCTTAGTGAACCTTTAATGGTTTCCTTGACACGTGACCACTCGAAGGGAATCATAGGTATACAGATTCAAACTTCTAGTGTTTTCTGTAACAGCGTGTCCACCAGAAAATACTGGAGCGAGGGAGTCCCGATATTTCATCCTTCAATATTTGATATCATTTTATTAATGTATTCTTTCATATTAATGTTTAATTTATTTCATTATTTTATTAATAACATAATTTTTTTTCTTATATAGGTGTATTTTTTTCTTGAGTTTGGATGCCTTTTTCAGAAACTAATACCATGGACGGCATTCTTTGAGAGGGGATTGCAGATGCAAAGGATGAAACATTAATGTTTTTAACTGTTTGTTGGATAATTTTAATAGTAACCATATAAAAAATTGTTTGAAATGTATATATAAGTGTGTTTTTTTATTCATGATGTCAATTAAATGTATATATCATTTTTTGTGAAACTCTTGTGTGAGTTGTTTTGTTCTTCTGTGCTTTGTTCGTGTACAGGTGCTATTTTGTGTAGGTGTGCAGGTGCTGTTTTGTGAAGGTGTGCAGGTTCTAGGTGTGCTGTTAAATAAACAGCACATCCTAGGAAACTAGGCCTTTATCAGTGCTCAAAATAGAGATGATAAATGTTTCCCTTTATCCTCACAAAAAAAGTGCTGATAAAGGTTGGGCCTTTATCAGCGTTTTTTAGTGCGGATAAAGGCCCCCCTTTATCAGTGCTTCTTTAGAGCTGTTAAAGGGGACCACATATATTTTCCACAATTAACAGTGCTATTATAACACTATTAAAAGCAGTTTCTAGTGCTTTTAAAATCCATATTTTTAGTAGTGTATCCACCTTCATCGAAGGTAGTGATTTCAACATCAGATTCAGGTAAGGTTTCTTCCGTTTTTATTCTTTGTCTTGGTTTTAATAAGGGCCTTTGTGATTTTTGGATTCCTTATATTTTTATAGTGTCTTTTGGATCTTTTTTATGTGGATTTGAGCCACCTTTGTCAAAGGTGACTGAAAGGCACTGTAGTGGGATATCTCAAATGAAATGTGATTTTTTGGGTACTTGGGTGCAACAGAGTGGCTGACCAAGGTTGTCTCTCAAAGGAGGAAGTAAATTAAAAAAACTTCTTAAAGGTATCCTAAAAATAAAATAAAATATAACAAAAACACTACTTAAAAATGATGAGGTTTTTTTACCATTTATAAAAGAATAAGAAGTATGTTTTAAGAAGAATATATTTTTTTATTTTTGTTTTTGAAATGAAACTTGACTAATAAAACACAATAAGAAGATGTTTTTTTAGAAAATATTTTAAAATATGTAATTGATATAAATCTACCTCTTCACTAAATTATTTATCATTATCATTTAAATTAATATCAACTTAATTATAGTCTCTTAATTTGTTAACCCAGGAGTTAACTTAACCACAAAGATGAAATTACTTAAACTCTAGGCTAGCTTTGGAACATGCAATCACAGCACCCTGCTTTGATTGATGTTCTTAGGTTAGATTATGGTAAGTGGTTAATTATATAACATATATACTCTAAAAATTAGGACTAATTGATTTTATGGATTATATTTTAACTCTACAAATTTATCCCTTGTGGTCTTCTATTACTGATTAAGATCACTCTCTCGCAATTTACACAAATCTCGACCTTGTGTGTTTTTGTGTCAATTGTTAAATTACTTGATTAGTTTCATTTAAATTGAAAACTCAATTAATAGATAATATTAAGTGAATTAAAGTATCTCATTGGTTGAAAAAAATTAATGAAGAAGGTAATAGGTAGATTGATTACTAAGAAAACTACTCTTCCATGGGCAGCGTAGTCATCATAGAAACAAATTGCCTTTGCAAAGATTAAGAAAGGGTATAACCCAATCTCATTTCTACTCTTGAATTCCAGCCCAAAGAGTAATATTAATGAATAAGTGAAGTGAAAAAATAGAGGAAAATAGAATAAATTAAAGAAATAAGGAGTTTATTACGCAAACAAAAGTATTACAACACGAAGAAGAAGAAGAAGGCTTTATCGAAGGGATCCTTGCTTCAAGAGATACCCTTATTGAAATGGTTGTAGAATTAGAGTGGATATAATTATCCTCTGTACTCAACTTTCTAATTCAATTCCCCAACCCATAAAAATGAGAAAAATACATATTTATACAGTGTAGGGGAGGCTAGGTTAAAAGTGGTTTCAAGTGTGAATGGGTAGATTCTGCTAAATATTTTAATCCCACTTTCACCGCCTTCTTCACCACCAAAACGTGTGAATTAGCTATTCTTCTAGAAGGATAATTTGTGATAAATTGGGTTTTCAATCTCCTCTAAAAATATGGGATCAATACATAAGAATATATAGCCCAAACACTACAGTGTTGTCCAATCTGGTGGGTTTAGTCCATTTTGACTTCATGGTCCATTTAGTCCAATCAAATGCATGATTTAGCTCCAATGTCCGAAACAAAAGTTGCATTCCATTAAGTTAGGAACATAGTTACAAAATTTAAAATTCAAATAATTCATATTAAAATATTTATGTATTAATTACTAAAGTGAAATTTAAAAGGTAAAACTAGAATTTTCATTAAATTTTCAAAATAATGATCTAATCCCAAATATTTTATAAATAAAAATATTTAACACAATGTGAAGAAATTTTGTCATTTATTATCAATAAAATATTTAACAAAATTGTGTTTTATCAGTGACTTACATTTGTATGAATTGTTAGGCATACACATATATAAGTTCCCCTTTTTATATATTCACTCAGGTAAATATTCATATATATATTGGGGATATGTGTGCTTATATATAGATATGAAAAATGCATATGTGTGTAAGTGTAAACAGGCATATGGAAGTATAAACATATATATAAGGAACCCCTTGTGCATATTTGGATAGGAAAATATGTACACAAGGGATATGTTTTCTTTATATACATGTGAAGGTATATATGTATACAAATGAAAAAAAAGGAAGATTCGAGTTGTCATCGTCAAAAGTAGTGCGCCTTGAGGTTGAGGTAGATTTATTATTCCTAACATTTTAATTTGAATTCCATAATTATTTGATTGTTTTAAAACTTATTTTAAAAACTTGTTTTAATTATTATTATATAAATTATATAATTTTTTTTCTTTTCATCAAACACACACAACCATCCTTGAAAACTTGACACTTTCTTCAGTAACATCACTATGAAATTGAACTGGCTAAAATCGACTACCTTGTTAGGAAGAATTAACCTCTTATTACCTAAGTAATTAGTTTTATTTTAACTACTGAAGGAACCTTTATTGGTTCTCTTAAATTTCCCCATACTCGGTTAAAGGTTAAATGTTTAAGTGATTGCAGAATAGGGTTAAAAGAGTTTAGAATTGAGTGAGAAATATAATGAACTATGGTGTTTCCTCACCGTATATTATCCAATTTCATAAAATTGAATCCACTTCTAAAATAAATAATATCATCTTAAAATAAAGAGATTACTGATAGATGATCTCTCAATTGAGAAAGATACAATGACTGTTAAGGCGTGACTAGTTAGGGGAATCCTTTAGTGTCACAGTGGGAATGGGTTAGTAATTATCCTAAGGGTGGGTTGAGGGGTTGGTTTATTGATGGGATCACTAACATTCATAGGTGAGTGAGATTATTTTGGGAATATACCTTCAGGTTGTAACCATTATATAAGTAGTACTTAATTGATTATATTAAGAGTGTGACATTAGTAGTTCTCTTGAGATGAAAATGGGTATGTTCTATAGTCTATATAATAACCAAGGATGAGAAGGAAATGATTCTGTTTTAATAGGTAAATAATTTAAATAGATCTTATGGAACAAATTGTGATAGATTCCCATGTATGAAGTGGTATAGCTAATCCATTCACTTTACTATGGCTTATATATCATAGCATGGTATCTAAGGGTTATCCTATGTTGATTAGTGAGTGATAGGTTATATTATTATTATTAATGTATGACATTATAGGATGACATGTACTAGATATATGTTAGTCAAGATATATTCATGTTGGATATTCCTAATACTAGTACAATACTAGGATTGGGTTCTATATACCATATGTTATTTTGATTATTTTCATAATCATATTGTTATATGACATTATTTTGAGATGCTCCAGATCTTCTAACAGCTATTCACATACTTGTAACCCAATGGAAAACTAAGGTGACATGATATATTTCTTTTGAGGGATTTTCTATGATCTATCGCTTATATATTTCTCCATAAAAGTGGATTGGATATACCAATATCATGTTGGGTCTCATTGCTAGTTTATATATTAGATAAAATGGTTGTGTAACTAATACTCCATGATAATACATCAATTATATTGACTTTTTTGTTATAATGAATCCTTTCTACTAAAATGATTCAATAGATAAATATTTTAATTATAAATCATTTCCAGTATATGGATTAGATAGACCCGTTATATTAAAAATACTCATTTCTAGTCCATTTCTCTGATATATTTATAGTGTCACAAGGACTCCATTCTATTTTATAAATAGGATAAACTGATTTTTTTTACCATTACCCCATTTTATTCTATGGTATGTTCTTGATTAAAGTATTATACTTACCACTGATGATCGAACATGGTAGGGTTTTGATTCAAGGTAGTCAGTTTAGTATATGATAAAATAAAATCAATTCATTAATTTTCATGTTACACTATTATTTATTTTCTCATGAATACATTAGTATATTATGTTTTATATTGGGAGAATATTTTTTTTACCCTACAATGATTTACTCTTTCATGTTTCATGTGTACCTTAATCAATTTGTGAACCATATATTGTAATTGAAAGTGAAACTAATTAGATGATTGCCAAGAATTCAAGGGCTTAGGTAAGAGCTCACTCTGAAATAGCATGTTGTGGAACCCTACTTGATTTTTACATGATAAACCATGGTTTAGTATTATAGGTCACACTATAATACTTTAAAGAAAATATTTTTAAAAAATTCATGGATCTAGAAACCAAATATATTTATATCATAGCCAATGGAATTATGTCATAAAATTTGAATCACCTTTAAATACCCTACATAAACACTGGTTTTCATCCTACGCTCCACCCCATCTCCCTTTCATGGTTCCACCTCCAAGACACCCAATCCTCACACAAATCCACCACTAAGACCATGAATCAATCAGATAAACCCTTCAAACTCTAATTTAGTTGATTCATATCCTTCTCTATATATCTTCACAACCATCTATTACCTCATATCCCAACCAACACCCCAAAACCCCTAATATCCCCTCAAACCATTACCGCCATCTCAAATACACACAAAAATCGGATAACCCTTTCCCAAACTCGTATCTAATTCCTAACTCCTTACCCTCTATAGGAATCATAAAAAAAAATTCGACCACCCTTCCAAATGAAAATGACCACCACCTCAAATAAACCAAGAATCTACTAGTTAAACACATGAAGTAGTGCAAGACCAAGCCTACCCAACCACCACCCAATCCATTATATAGAACATCCTCTATCCCCTTTTCCTCTCAAAACCTTTTCCATCCTTTAGTTTTTGGTTCGTGGTTTATTTTAGACTGCACCTTGCATGATTTAGTTGCATTCATGTGGGTAGAAGTGTATGTGATCCTGGTACAGAGTGGGCACTCAGGTGTATGAGTATGCAGTAGGGTGAGGTGTAGTGGGATGAAGTGTGGTGTTGTAGGAGTTCAGTGTAGTGTAGTGCAATGCAATTCAGTGGGGGTGCAGTGTTGTGCAGTGGGGGTGCAATGCAGGGTGTTTTCTTTATGGATTATGGAGGATTTAGCCATAGTTTATAACCATGGTAGTATAAGCTGGTGTTTTTTTCCTAAAAAATAAAGGATGTGACCACAGTTTTAAACTATGGAAGTAGACCTACTTCCATGGTTTAAACTATGGCTATTGTCCTAGTACCACAGTTAAAAACTATAGAAACAAATCTACATAAAAGTATATAATCCCAGAATTTGAATTGTGGAAATCATACAATTTCCACAGTTAAAAACCCTATCTATAGCCTTTCCCCAATAACTATTCCATTTAGAGACACGACTAATGAAAGAATGTCTATTACCTATATCCATGGTTTTGGGGTCTATATACACGATTATAAACCATGTCTATAGGTAATTTTCTAGCAGTGTCGTATGATTAAGACAAGCTCGGTCACTACTTTCCCCAACATCAAGATGCATCTTTGTAAGATAGTTTATCCCTTTACAATCATCTTTGGACTCTCAAACCACATCTCCTTGGGACTTCCATCTTAGTGAATGGGCAACAATATTCCTCTTTCCTAGGGTGTAGGAGATATCAAAAACATAATCTTGGAGAAAATATATCCACCTTCACTGGCATAAATTCAGATCTCACTGAGAGAAAATATATATCAGGATCTTGTCGCACATGAAAACAAAAAATCACTCACCGATGAGGTAATTTAAATATAGATTCAGTGAAAAAACAACCGCTGCCCACGCCAGATCATGGATGTAATAGTTACACTCATGGGGACATAACTACCTAGACCCATAAGAGATCATTATCCTCTACTGTATCAAGACACATCCCAAACCCATATGATATTCATAACATAAAACCTCAAACATCACACACTCCTCAGGAAACCACAACACTAAGGCACTGATCAAATTATCCTTTAGGTTACAGAACAATTCCTAGAATTGATTATTCCATAACAAATCTTGGTATTTCCTGGTCAAAGATGTCAATGGGGCTGCAAACTGAGAGAAATCAAACACAAACCTTCGATAATAGATTGCAAGAATAAGGAAACTATGAACATTTCCATGTTTTTGGGTGTCTCCTAAGAAAAAAATAACTCAAACTTTAATGGTTCCATGTCCACACCCTACTAGGATACCACATGTTCAAGGAAGAAAACCTCTTGCATCCAGAAATTTCACCTAGAAAATTTACCTTATAGCTAATAATGTTGAATAACCTACAAGATATCCCTGAGATGATTGATGTGATCCTCCTATAACTTAAATTAGATCAATATTTCATCGATTAACATGACTAAAAACTACCCCAAAAACTCCAAAACATAGATTTCATGATCCCCATGAACACATTTGGTGCATTCATGAAAATGAATGGTGTGACCACAAATTTAAAGTACCCATACCTGTACCTGAAGGTAGTATTCAAGATATCCTCATATTTCACCTTAATATGGTGATATCAAGATTAAAAGTTTATATTCAAGAACCAAATAGATCCCTTCCACTGACCAAATAGATTTTCAATCCTTGGAAGAGGGTAATGATTCTTGAATGTCACCCAATTCAACCTCTGGTAGTCTACACACAACCACATACCACTGAATGCCTTCATAGAGAATAACACTAGGGAAATCCAATGAGATACATTAGGTCAGATAAAACCCATCTATATTAGATCATCAACATGTAACCTCAACTATCACATCTCCATAGGTTCCATTCAATAAGGAGTAATCAAAATCATAGATACTCCCTATTACAGATCTATCCCAAACCTGACATTGTGTCGAGGGGGTAGTTTATAACCTAATCTAGAAAAAAATCAAGGAACTCCTCCAAAACCTTAGGAACATCCTATGACTATGTTTCTACTGACAACTCTACCAACAAAGGAATAAGAGGTTTCACTTTGCTTCCACCCATCTGATAACTCTACTCTCCAAAGAATTCCACTCACTAGACCTCCACATCAAAAATGAAACTTTCTTATGGAAGAATTTGATGATTGCACAAAATAAATATAGCCAATACATGGTAAGGATAACATTATATGGTTTTATATGTATAAAAAATCTCCAACTGATGGGTGTTTCCCATAACCATTCCACATATCTGTAACACATCAAATAAGGTATTTTGACTTCTAAATAGTGTAGATAAATTTAGGGGAATCAGAAGTATCTTCATATCCATTCCCAAATCATGAACCAAATTAGGATAAATAAAGTAGTGTGAGGTTTCTGAATCAAAGCACAAACAAGGGTGGAAGATAAACTGATCATACCTCAAACTACTTCTAGCCTATATGGAACTAGAATCTCCACTACATGCATATATCCATGAAAAAACTCCTCTACCTATCTAATGATGACATCCATGAACATTATTTTACCTAAGTCCCTATGTATGGGTACCATTGTGGGGGTTCCCTATGCTAACACCATCTTCCCTCATCTTTTGAACTATCATTTCTAGTCCTTACTGCTGAAATTGTCTTAGAGGTAAATGGTGCTAATATAAAAAAGGGGCCTAACCTCCCATATTAAATTTTCCTCCCTGGGTTATTGAACGCTAATCCAGGTGGTTGGAATTACCCCCATAAATATAAAATGAAAATGAAAATCCCTTGGTAGGTTATCGGGAAAAAATTTCCCTATAATTTAATGTAAAGGTCTTTTGAGGTTGGCTTCTTGTTGGTTGGAACCTTAACTTTATAGAAATCCAAAATCCAATGGATAGATACATACTCCTCAAGAAACCCTTTTGGCCACTCTCTTGAGGTTCACCTCCCAGATTAATTATTTGATCGATAACCACCACCTTCTTCTGCACCTCCAGATACACGAGAACCATAAATGGGGTGACCGCATTCCTGATTTCTAGATACAAAACCTCCTCTAGACGCCACACTCTAGACTCCTCATCTATAAATACATCATGGAAAAATATAGGAGGCCCTTGAAATTGATTTGAAGCTCCCACACACTCAGGATTATCTACTTAATAGAGATTAGCTCTCGCTTATTTACCACCTTCATCGTTGATGATAAGAATTCAAAGTATAAATCCTTATAAAAGTCATCACATGAAACATCTACCACCTTTTATATGCCAACACACATCATCCACCACTAATGTACAACTCCCTACTTCTAACTAAAAACTAATGGAACCCAAAAATCATATTGAGTCTGAAATAGACCAAAGGTGATCTCAATATCTTCCAACCAGTGCTCTGTCTCTAGACTCGAGATTCTCCCCTCATACTTTCACAAGATATTATGTTGAAGGTCATTGAAGACCCTATACCATGTATCATCCTCCTCTATTAGGCTGATCCTCTGACGATCAATTATATCATCCTACCAAAACTTTACTACCTAAGGTACATACAGATGATGTCCATGATCTATTCCTGAAAATCAAGGAGAAACCCTAATCCTAATAGTATGGATTTTTTAAAGTTAATTTAATTGATTTTATTTTATTTCCCCAAAATCACCCAATTCAGACACAAATACAATCAATCATGATGAATATGCCTCTCCTAGGTATCTACACTGCAAACAAGTCCACCCCAATTGGTCATTCAATAAGATTAGAGTCCTTGCATTGGATCATGGGGGACTTAAAATCTCGTGTCCTAGGTGATATCCCTAGCCTATGTCATGCACCAAGATCAACTGACATCATTTCCCTACTAACCCGTGAAATCCTTATAGTGCTTAACTCCAAGCCCCATATTATATCTCAAACTTCATTTGATACCACTCTATCATGACCCCTCCCTCCAAAGGTACCCCTAATGGTCCAGAAATGAAGGAATAATGATAATGATCCCCAATCCCCACCTCTAGTAGGCTCCAGGTTGGAAACTAGCATCGATGGTATAAAAATATCATATATCGAAGGCATTATCCCCATTAATAATATAGGATCGGGATATATAATGAATAACCACCAAGAAAATTTAGCACATAATATAAAAGTAAACCCAAAACCATCCCAAAATGCATTAACAATGTTAAAAAAATATAATAAAAGTCTCCAAGTAAATACCAAAGACAAGTCCCATGGAAGTGACTCAATAGAAGCTCCAAATCCAAGCTAGTAATTTGCAGATCAATTTCCAAAGTCCTCCTAGAAACTTGAAAAATATTTTATATATACGTAGGGTGAGCATAACATGTATACTGAGTAGGATCATACCCAAGATCTATAGTTCACATGTGGAAAGAGAATACTAATTCACTAGTGAACAAAAAACAAAACCAGCATGAACCTAAACAATCAACTAACCAATCCCAGCCTCACCATGACACACTCACCAAATCATGAATCCAATATAGCAATGTAGTATCAAAAGAAAAAAAAGTTTCCCTACAACCACTTCCCCACTAATTTTACACTCTCATGCCCCAATTTCAAACTTCCTTTACTCCTAAACCTTCCATACATATCACATGACATATCCATCCATCTTTCATGTGGGTCAGGATGCATCCCAACCTCCCGCAGGGTCTAGAATATGGTGCTAGCATCATTCATCATCACATCAAAACCTCATCACATCATAAGGGTAGTAGGTTATCATGAATGTGAAGGACATAAAACCCATTCCATCCTCCCATAATTTATGAACCCCACCACATATCAAATTATAAACATCACTGGGTAGTCTTCAACACCATCTCGTTTCATCCCAAGGTACTCTTCAACACCAACCTATATCATCACTGGGTAATCTCTAACACCAAACCATATCATCAATGCTACCAAAGAGAGTGTGGGGAAGAGGGGACAATCAACCATCTAAATTACCACCAGTTGGATATTGAGGAAAACATGCAAAACCCAAAATATTTGGGCATTAGTAAGGTTATACAACTTAAGAGGGTAATTTATAGAAATAACATAAAAATTCAAGGTACATAGATAATAAACAATACCCAATATATGAGTTAACATAAACTGCACCAGAATACCGCACATCACCACCATCTCACCACATGACATCCATCACAACTACTTATACCACTAAATGCATCACACCACACAACCACCACACATAATCACATAATTTCCGCTTTCAATTATAGTTTCCACCATCTCTAGATTTAATGAGTTTCCACTAAATTTCATTTAATAATACATTTAATTAAAATTAAAACAACCTAATAATTCATCATTCTCATTTAATCCAATTATCAGGCATCCATTTCATCCCATGATTTTCCATTTACCAACCCATTCCATTTTAGTTTCAACATTTCAAATTCATTCCATGGATGACCGGGAAACTAACACAACCACACCACATAATAGTTCATATGTATCACATCCACCACTACCACAACACATCATAAGACAATAAATATCTCAAAAATCTAACCATCTCACCATAACAACCACACATCACAACCACTGCACATCAAACCATGTCACATCCTATGCAAAACAACCATTTCATCGCTACCCAACACATTCTGCAACCCAAGACTATCACCACCATCACTGCAAAATAGCCCACATCACACAATGAAACACAAAAAGAACATCCAAAGATAAAAATATATTATGTCTTTGAAAATTTATCACAATTCCTAATTTATCAGGGGATATAATTATTTTACTTCATTACTTATAATGATCATTCTCACACAAATTCTAGATTTATATGTGTAGCTAATTCATTAGACAAATATATGTTGTTAGCCTTTTAGTCAAAGTGATACCAAACAATCAACACAACAAGGTTTCCACAATAATATCAACTAAAACAAAATAAAATCTCCCAATAGCTATCATTTTTAGTAATGAAAAAATGTATGTATAATGGCATCAGTAATATCATCAAAATACGTAAAACATGTTATTTTTTCCCATTCCCATCAATTGTAGATTTATCTAATTAATTATATTTCTAATCCAACCCTTACTATCCAATAAAGGGAAGAAAAAAATCATGAAATCCCTACAAATGGAAATAAAATGGGGAGATAATGAGGTTACCCTACCTCAAATAATCTTTTCAATTTAATACGAACAATAGAGAAAAGGTGAAATAATTGGGAGACCGTAACCTCACAAGGAAAACTTGAATCATCCTGAATCACATCAAGTCTCATAAAAATCACAGCCCCAAATACTCCTTGAATAAAGAGACATCACCAATAATAATTCCCAAAGAGAAATATGAGAAATAAAGGGAGAAAATGGGCCTTACTCACCATATATTTCCAAAGATCAACCTCTAAAATTCAAGGATCAAACCAAGAGAAAACGAGCTGATAGATCCTCCAAAATTTCCTAGGGTTTTCCCAAGGTTCAAGGGAAACAAGATAAGAACAAAATAATTCATGAGATCCCTAAAATTTAAAAACATGACAGACCTAAACACATTCACATCACAAAACTCATATTCACATCATGAATTTTCATGAGACCCTCCAATTTAGGCCACGAAATAAATTCAGGTTGTGAATCCCTCAATCTTGAAATCTAACGAACATGAATTTATTTTCATGGATCCTTAGTCTAGAATTAATTGATTTCATAAATTATTCTTTCATGTTAGTGGTCAATTAAGCACAAAATTCCCATAAAAAACTTCAAGTTGTGAATCTCCAGCTTATATGCTATGAACAACCTCTCACCCTATGAATACATATTTATATTGTGAAACACCTTCTACAACATAATTGTAGGTCCAAACTTCTATGAACCCTCCTTGAGCCCCCTCCAACTCTAAAACCATTAAAGTAACAACCCAAGAAATCAAAAATCATTACAAGCACTATGGGAATAGAGAAATGGTTCTACGAACTTCAGGGAGTAGTGATAGGGCCTCATATCCAAGATCCATCTTCTAGATCTTCTGACGACTATTGAAAAACTAAGGGGTTTCTTATATTTATCACAAGAACCATCAAACTATAATGAATCATCTCACAAAACTAGGAGGAAAAAGGAAATCATAGCAGGAAAGTGAAGTGACGAGTGAATTGGGTGGTTTTATAGGATAGGTGATACGTGGATGGTCATGATCAAATGATCCATTTGAATAACCGAAATCACAACATATCATAGTAAAATGTGAAATTATGAAATATGTCATGAAGGAAACACATAGATATAGATGATTATTTAAAAGGGTTAAAGCACGCCACATAAGTACAAATTGGTGCACATGGCATTATTGGATCAAATTGATCAACAATACCAAATGCCCCAACCAAGAACTTCTTTTAAGGAAAACCAAAAAACAAATGTTGCATGGATTAAAATAAATGTTTCTATGTAAAAAATATGAACAAAATGCAGCATTAATCTATACATAAGATCAATGAAAAAAATACCATCTGATATAAAAATTTAAGTACAATAATAAATAGTGTGCATATCGATATAAATATATCAAAAATATACACCTAAGTTATTGTATTGGGATAAAATTTATTATACCTAAACAATTACTAAAATTAAATATTTGAATGAATTTATTCAAACTATTATTTAGATTATTATAAGTGTGTATCTTATTGACACAAACCATCTTAGTCTCAATAGCTCCTAACAAAAAGTAGTCTAATGCCTATATACTTGGATTTACCATGGAAAAATTATTTTTAGACAAATGAAGTCCATAAAAACTATCGCAATGCACATAAATACTAGTAGTATACAAATAAAATTCATTTATCAATCCCTTTAAACAAATTTACTCTTTTATACATTCATTTAAAGATATATATTCTTCCTTAGCGGTGGACAATGAAATAATGAACTACATGTTTTATTTCCATGTCATAGGTCTAATATAGGAAAGAAACACATATCCATTGATTTATTTTGAGTGTTAACATTAGAAGAATATAAATAATCAAAAAATCCAACAACACCATCAATGTAACTACTATTATTTCTTTATTGAATTCATAAATCAGAAAACATACACATGTCTGAGGATCCATTTCAATGCATGTTAGTGTGAATTCCTAGGTTTTCCCACAAACCTATTCAAAGTAAAAATAGTAAAGTAAATATCCAATATAGATTATACCATGACATATATAATACTACCACTAATATTGACATATGGGATCTTATTCATAAATGATACCTTAGTTTCACATTTACAGGACCAGCTAATGGAAAAACTAAAGTGATGACCCAAATAAATACTAATAGGTTTAATATACTCAAATAAATACCACTTCAAAACCTTCCTAACATAAGAATGTTATGATATATGCAAGACCTTAGCATATTTTTTTTTCAAATAATTTTCATAACCAATTATTTTTCATTACCCAAATCATTCATTCCAAAAAATGATTTTATTTAGATATTTAAATGATTATTTTTCCTCATGTTTTTATAGATAAAAATCATGCCATATATATATAAAAGTAGTTAAATATTTATTTCTTATTAGGATTGAAATAAACACATACACTATATTTTATTTTGTTAAAATCATTTTAAATCATTAAAGATTCAACCTATTTATACCATTATCCAGATGATTGTTTAAGTTCATAAAATGGTTTTTGTAAAAGAAAATTTTCATTAGGTTTTAAATCTTTTGAAAATCCATCATGAGGATTCACATAAATTGTTCGACTAGATTACCATGGAAAAATAATTTTATCATCCAACCATTCAATATGGAAATCATAATGGAAAATAAAATCAAGAAGAATCCTAATAGATGAATGTTTCACAAAACGAGAAAATATCTCTCTATAGACAATCCCCTCACATTGAAGGAACTGTTTTACAAATAAGCTAGATTTATATTTAATTTTTAATTACCTATTAATATCTTCCTTCCTTTTAAAAATCCATTTTAAATCAATTACTTTTACATTTTCAAGTTTGGTTATCATTGTCCATGTGTGATTTTTAAGAAGGGAATGTATTTTATCTTTCATAGCAACAAACTGTTGGTTGGGTTATTTAGATTTGATATATTCTTTAAAGGTTTTTGGTTAATCACTATTAATATCCTAAGAAATATTCAATAGATAAGAAACCACATTGACATGATTGGACTGAGTATAGGGTCTAATAGTTATTTTAACTCTATCTCAACTCAACTGATAATAATTGAGATTATCACCACCCTATATCTCTAATCATGGACCAGTATAAAACTCACTTTGAGTCTAATATGAAGGATTAGTGGAGAGAGACTCAGGATTAGATTGATCTTGACGCTTTAATGGAACGCCAACACCTAAAGGTTGGGGGTATTCCTGTGCTTTTAGGGACATATGTCTTCTATTTTAGAAATAAAAACTCATATAAAACTACATCATGAATAATGATTCACTTATAGTAAACAAGTTTATCTATCCATAATATATAACCCTTAGCACCCTCTAAATAACCAACAAAGATAAACTTGAAAGCCCTAGGTTATAGCTTATCATTATTAGTGTGACCATAAGATGTGGATCCAAAAACACTTCGGTGTGCAAGACCATGTGTTTTCCTATCCAAAAATCTTCAATAATTTTAAAATCATTATCTGTAAAAGGGAATAATTTAATGAAGAACTTTGTCATAGTGGAATCTTATTCCAAGTATGACTGAGGAAAATGTGTGTGTGAGAGTATGAATCTCACTCTCTCTAAGATAATCTTATTCATACATTAAACAAAGCCATTCATTGAGATATTTACACAATAGTCTGATGTCTAAGAATTCCTTCCAAGATAAAAAATTCAAAAAATCCATTTAACAAATATATTTACCTACCATCATTCATGATATCATTTAACTTCCTACCTAATTGGTTTTAATGTTTTTTTCTAGTTCTTAAAATTCCGAAAGGCATAAAACTTGTTTTTTTAGTATGTAAATATAGGATTTCTATGAGTAGTCATTAATACAATTCAAAAATTAATATCCTTTATTGTGGGAGGTAGTACTATATGGACCCCATAAATTGGAGTTGAAATACTTAAGGGGATTTCTAGCTTTCTATGTAGACCTATTATAACTCACATGTTTGGATTTACTATATACACAATCTTCTTAAAAGGGAATATTAAATGGGTTTATATTAGTTAATAACCCCATTTTATTCATTTAATCTAAGATCATAGAACTCATGTACCTAAGTTGTATATTCCATAGGATAGTGTTATATAAGATTGGGACATGGGAGGTATTCAATTACTTTAAGTGAGTTTTACTATCCAACGCGTATAAACCATTGAAGAGGGTTCCCTTTATGATAGTGAGGGATCCATGATAGATTATTAAACTACCAGAGTATAACTAAAATTTGTAACCCTTTTGGTCAAGAACTCCAAGGTAAATAATGTTTCTTTTTAATTTGGTCACCCATCTAACTTCATCCAAAATTTAACCATTCTAAGGAAACATAACCTATAACCATGATATGACAACTATTATTATTTCTTAAGTACACATCACCAGAATATACCTATCTCAACTCAATTAAGTACTCTATCTTTTGACACATGTGAAAAGATAATTTGGAATCTATAATCCACACTTTAGACTATAACACCCCCAACCCAGTAGCCACTAAATCTGGTTCCCCAATCTGGGTCACCACATGATCTCAGACATGCCTCCCCATACACTAGAGGCTTCTGAATAGTAGTGAGAGTATAACTTAACACATTAGGAGACTATAAACTATTCATCAGAATAATACATAGTAGATCAAATACTAAATAAAGGAAACAAGTAAACCATGAACATGCATTACAAAACATTTCCCAAAACTGGGTACAAGCCCACAACCAAATAGTAAATATGCTATATCATGTCATATAGTGTCAAGTTTAAGGAAAAAAAACAAATACAAGCTGAGGAATTAAACAAATGGGTCCCAACACTAAGTCTGGTTCCCTTCTCCATGAATATCCCAGGCCCAACTCAACCATCTAGAATATAACCCTTTCCCTTATCTTGACCAACAACAATAAAGTCTTCTCGGGTACCCAATGGCAGCTCAAGCAGGGTGTGAGTACACCTTAGTGGGACACCACCAATGGTATCTACAAAATATATAGTCTAAAAGATAGTTTATACAAGTACATAATGAATAATAGGATAAACATAAGATAAATAGGTTTCAGTAATTAATAAAGTTTACTTTAACCATTTTTCCATTTTTTCCATGGTATAAGCATTTTCATCAAATAAACTTCGACTTATATCAGTTACATAGTCTATGAATAAGAGGATAAATCAAGTTCACTATGTCACTAGAGAAACAATTTCACAAAACAAAACATAACACTTACCTTGGAGCCTTAGCCTAAGTATTATTATCCCATGCATCTGTTAGGGACATAGAGCCTCAGTCTGACTCCCTAACCCATGCATTATAAGGGTAGTGTTTAGAGCCTCAGTCTAACCTGACCCATGTGAATAGATCCTCAATTACAATACCCTACATACCACCAATCCATGTTCACATGATTATTTAACCATTTCAATGTATATACCATGTAAAAACCATCACTCATTGAACACATTTACCATTTATAAAATATGGTTCATTCAAAACATATACCATCTTCATGCCTTAACCCATTAACACATTTATCATTTTCATAATGTAGCCCATTTACACATACAAGATTCATAATTCACAAATCATGTACATGTATACCATTTATGCACCTTAACCCATTATCCCACACATTCACCATTTACATGACTTAGTCCATTTTACACCTTTATCATTTACAATTCATAATCCATTCAACACATTTTCCATTGTACCAAACACCACCTTATGCGTGTTATCAACTAAACACAATTAACATAAAATGTTTCCTTACTACCTAGGTTAGGAAAATAAATACAATTATCATTATTTATACTTCATAACTCATGTTAACATATCAAAATTATTATCATGGGCTTTATGACATAACCATTCCATTCCACATTTAACATTTAAATTCCATGTTCATGGTAGTATATTACCCCATGGGTGGTCCATAAACTAGTCTAATAAACCTCAATGTATCCTATGGGGATGATGAGGGGTTCAATTAATCAATTAACCAGTTAATTTATCATTTATACCATGGAAAACCAAACTAATAGCACAATGGAAAAAAATCACAACCACACACACATAATAAAATCATAGAGACTATGGGATATAACTTATAGACCACCTATCTCGATTCTGTAGGCAACTACACAATCAACATTAGCCTTTGATTCAGAAACAAACCACCTTTAAATCCCCCAAAATGAATCCACTAGAAAAAGGGGGTTTTAGGGATTCATAAGGATAAGAAAGGTTCCACAAAACCTAATCTAAAAAATAGAACAAAGAGGGGTGTTAGAATCACCTAGAGATTTTATCTACACCCAATGGAACTCTAAAAGGCTTATAAATGATGGATATAAACCCTTGAAAAGTTTTGGAGGGAGGGTTCGTCACCCTTGGTTGCTGTAGGATAAATGGGGAAGAAACTCATCTAAGAAATCTTAAATACTGAGGGGGGAAATGGTAAAAACCCATATTTTTAATGGGGTCCAAGGTTTGGCCACATGATTGTCCAAAACGTGCGCCAAATGTACACCACCCTCTTCCCAAGAGGGGGACCAAGTCATAAAATTTCTAAGGGAACCTGCACGTTTTGAAAAATTTCACCGTAACTATCTATAATGGATTTTTCCAAGCCTACATGGTTTAGCCTCTACCCTTGAACGTTTTCACCAATCATGCACTCCACCTCCAGGAAAGCATGGTTAGGAAGAACAATTATTACTAACCGTTCACCAACCACAAAACATGCACTGAATGGACCCCCTTTCCCCTATTTCGTGTCCCACACCCCTGAGACACCCATGAGCCTCCATATAAACATGGGAAATATTTCATTAACCAAATTAAAGAGATTTAAACTAAAAATTAAACAAGTTCATACCTCATTATAATCCCTATATCATACAACCTCCTGACATTATAATGTCTTGTCCCGGAGCCGCACTCCCAAGCATCACTAATCTTCTAAGGTAAAAAGATTGGGCCTTCGGCCCTGTGTATCATTATCTCTCTCCCAAGTCTCTTCCTAAACATTTACATGCTTCTATAACACTCGAACCAAAGTCACATTCTTTCCCTGCAACACTTTCTCATTAAAATACACAATATGAATCGAATTATCCTCAAAGGACACATCGACCTCAAGCTCAAAATCATCAACATCAATCACATAGGAAGGGTTGGGGTGATATTGTCTAATCTGTGACATATTAAAAACATTATGCATTCCACTAAACCATTGTGGAAGAGCTAATTGGTATGCCACCAGTCTGATAATCTACACAATCTCAAAAAACCCCACACACCTGGGCACAAACTTACCCTATTTCCAAATCCGATGGTGACCCAACCTTAGAGACACCTGAAGAAACAAACTACATCCCATCATAAACTCAAGAGGTCGATGAAATTGATCAACACATGACTTCTGCCTACTCTAATCCATAGCCATAAGTTTCTGAATCAATTGAACCTTATCCAATGTCTCCTACATGAGGCTCAGTCCCGATAACTATAATTTCCCAACTTCCATCCAACATAACAGAGATCTACATGGCCTAAGATAGAGCATCTCATATGGTTCCATCTGAATTGATTTCTAGCAACTATTATTGTAGGTGAACTCAATAAGCGCTAAGTGATTCTCCTAAGATCCACCAAAATATAATATATATGCCCTTAACATGTCCTCTAGTACCTAAATAGTATACTATGATTACCCATATGATTGTGGGTGGAAATCCATACTAAAAAACACATGGGGTCCAAGAACCTTCTGTAACCCCTGCAAGAAGCACAAAGTAAAAAATAGATCATGATTAGAAACTATAGTCTGTGGCACCCCATGAAACTGCACTATCTCTCGAACATAAAACTCACCCAACTAGTCAGTGGTAAACTTCTCTCAAATTAGTAATAAATGTGTCACCTTGGCCAATCAAACCAAAATTACCCATATCAAATCTTTTTTCTGAGGCGTCCTTGAAAGAACCACCAAAATATCCATCGTAACATCGTCACACTTCTATTTCAGAATGGGAAACCACTACAAAAAAACACCTAGTCACTGATGCTTTTCCTTCACCTGCTAACTGGTGTTACATCACGTGAAAAAACCTGAAACCTATTTCTTCATCCTTATACACAAATATTTTTTACAAATATCATGACACATATTAGTTAAACCATGGTGAATTTCCTACTTTGAAGCATGGAACTCATGAATCAACTCTTCCATTATACAAGTAGGCACCAAAAAATGGCCACAAACATAAAAAATCTTGCTGTCATAACCAGTACAATAAGAAGGTGCTTTCCCACCTTCAAGAATTTACCTCATGTCCAAATATTATGGATCATCATACTGCCTCTCCTTGATCTTGCTTAGAAACCTGAACTCAACTGACAAGGATGAAAGGTTCCTCTATCCTTGTCTATCCAAAACCTCTAGATTAATCCTATTAAACAACGTCATCATCCTCTAATCAGAACCGGATTCCTAAACTGCCTAATTTTGAGTCTTTCGACTCAAATCATCTTTAATACAATTTCCTTTTCCCAGTGTGTAGACCAACTCAAAATCAAGGACTGCATGTACTCAACACATATTTTCTACTGAAGATTCAAGTCATGCTGGGATAAAATGTACTTAAGGATTTTATGATTGGTATACATGGTAAAACTTTCCCCCAATAAGTAATATCTAAATCTATTAAAGCATAACCCACCATAACCAAATCAAGATCACGCATAGTGTAATTTTTCTCATGAGACCTTAACTGCCATGATCCATATGCCGCAAACTGATCATCCATCACTAACACTCTCCCAAGGCCAACACTAGATGCATCCCAAAACTCATAATACTCCTTACCCGACTTGGGTAGGATCAAAATTGGTGTCATAGTTAACCTCATTTTTAATTCCTGTAAGTCATATTCACATAATCCAGTCCACTCGAACTTGAAACCCTTCTTGGTTAAGCCTAAAATCGGTGAAACCAAATGGGAAAATTCTTTAATGAACCTTCGATAATAACCCTCCAGACCCAAAAATCTTAAAATATCAAAAAAATTATCGGGATTATCTTAAGACACAATAATTTGAACTTTCTCCAGGTCTACTAACACACCTTAATCATAGATTATGTGGCCCAATAAATTTACCTTGTCTATTTAGAAATGACACTTAAATAGCTTTGCATATAACCTATTCTCTCTCAGTGTACCCAAGACAATGTCAATATGTTTATAATGATAATCATGAGTCTTAGAGTACACCAACATTTCATCCATAAAGATTGAAAAAAACTGATTTAGGAACTAGTGAAAAATTTGGTTCATCAAGGCCATAAACACTGCCGATGCGTTGGTCAACCCAAACAACATAACAACACTCATATAAACCATACCTTATCCTGAAAGAAGTATACAATATATAATAAGGTATAACCCTCATATGATGATACCCTGATCTCAATTCAATTTTAGAGAACACTAAATCACCTCTCAGCTAGTAAAAAATATCATCAATTCGTGAAATAGGGTCTTGATTCTTAACCTTCATCTGATTCAACCTCTCGTAATCGATACACAACCGCAACATCCCATAATCCTTATTTGAAAACAAAACTGGAGATCTACAAGGTGACGTAATCAGATAAATAAACCCTCTATTCTCCAATTCCTCCAACTAAATTTTAAGTTCTTGGAGTTCTGATGGTACCATTATATATGGAGGGATAGAAATTGGTTCTTCTACAGGAAAAAAATCAATCATTAACTCAAAATATCTCTCAAGAGGTATACCCATGAATTCCTTAGTAAACAAATCCTGAAACAAATCCACCACATGGGAGAATAAAAGCTACCATACTCTCCCATCATCAAGCACAAAACACTCTACTTGGTTTGTGAGCTCACCCAAATGTTGAAAAACTGGCCCAACCTAGCCCACTCTGATATCCCACTCTCCATAGTGAACACAAGTATTCCCCTCTAGGGATGAAAATGTTACCATATGATGGTAATAGTCAATGTGTACCCAATACAACACCAGCCAATCCATCCCCAATATCTGGTCAAAAACTGACATCTCAATAAAAAATAAGTCCCACAAGAAATGGTACTTGCCAACTTCAAGGGTACACTCCTTACATTTCTAGATATTCTTTTCTCATACTACTAATGACATATCAATCAAAATAAATTCACACATATGTTCCACAACTAGGAACAATTCCCTTAGAAAATGAGAAGATATAAAAAAATGCAAGGCACCTGTATCAAATAATGCACTAAAAAGTGTGTAAGATTTAAGAATCATACCTTGAATTGTTGATGGTCTAGCATCACCACCTCCCAGTGAAGGCTGAACTGCATGGAGATGACTTTTCCCTCTACCCTAGGCTTCAGTTTGATCCCCAAGTGCTATACTACCCTGGTGATTAAGACGCCCCTGTCATAGAGTTTTACGTCTTCCACCCCAACTCGTACAACTAGTATAACTCTAAATACCTTCATGATATGGGTTAAATGACCCCTACCTGCACTATAGATTAACCTCTATCCTCCATCACTTCCACCTAACACGGGTTCCTACCAAACCTATGAACATGTCCCATCCTACCACATGCTCAAAACTCAATTGGTAGTTAGGGACACTAACCACACATGTGTCCTGGCCTTCCAAACTGATAAAAAAACACATGTTCACCACTCTAAGATGATTCTCCTCTCCTATGACTACTTTTTCCACCACATCCTTGAAATAAAACTTCCTACTATCAAAAATTTCACAACTGGATCACCCAACTGGAACCACATTCCCACCACCAAAAGACTCCCTTGAAGTTCTCTTCTGAAATAAGGGCATGATCCACCACCTAAAAAAACCTCTTTAAATGGAATATATTCACATATTACTTGATCTCATGTCTAAGTCCATCCTAAAAATGTATCATTGTAGATTCCTCATCCCTCACCAATTCTAGTATAAATCATTGCAAGTTGGTGAAGCACCCAATATAATCCATGAATGTCATAGACCCCTCGGTGAAGCTCATAAACTTTATATCCTTCTCATACCTCAAGGTATCTAGATAGAAATATTCCAGAAACATTTCCTATAAATATTTCCATAATATACCTTATGTATTCTATGTGTGAACTAGAATATACCACCAATGCTTTTTTGGTCCTGAAAACCTGTAAGACTCCAAATTTAATCTCTTCTTAGGAGGAGTCTCTAAGTGATCCAGAATCATCTAGATTAACTCTATCCATAACTCAGATGCCTTAGGTCCACCCTCTCTAGAAAACATTAGAGGGTACTACAACTAAAACTATTTACTCAATTCAAATATACTCGACACAACCTTCTATGTATCCTATTCCATCATTTGAATCAAATTAGTAAATTTCTTATAAAACATCCCCTCCACTATGTCACCTTGGATCAAAGAGGATTCCTACTCCGCTATTAGAGGATAATTCTCAGCAATTTCTTTTTGTCTCCCAACCAGCACACATCATCATGGTAGCATTTCTCTACAATTCCAAACACACATCTCAAAACACATAACATAGGGTTTTCACAATTTACCCAAAGAAGGATCACTAATAGTCATAAACTGCCCCTTTTTCATACACTATCCCAATATATATAGTCACGTCCCTTTCACTACCCTCAAACATACCTACCATGAGTTATGGTTAACATGGGGTAAACCATTTACATAGTCATTAAACTTTCATTAAACACCATTTTTAACCATTTTAACTTTAACAATATAAATATTTCTCATTTAGGAACCTTTATATCTTCCCATATTATCATAATAAGATTATCAAACCATTTATGACTCTTCATTTGGAATTATTCTTTAATTATTCTTTCATATTCTTTCCATTTACTCATTTTCATAAACTTTATTAGACACCACTTCTTTCAAATTTCAAGGAATGTGAAATGAATCCTTTCACTCACATCCCACATGTCTTACTTGTGTGTTCCTACCATGATTCATGTCACATATATGACTTGGTTCCTAAAATTATGATTTTATACACAACCTAATTCTATTTTGGCCATAATAAAAATACCATAAAATAGTCACATCACACAATAAGTGCATCACCCAAGGTGAAATATAATCCAACCATAACAAAAAAAATAATAAAAAATATTCCTTGGGTACTTAGGTTTCCCCCCATAAATTAGCTACTCCCATACATGATCTAATTACCAAGATTTGAAACATCATAATCTCTTGTCCACCTTCCCAAAATAAAATAATAACCAAAAGTAAAAACTCCTATGATACCACTTTGTAATGTCCCTGATCCAGTAGCCACTAAATCTGGTGCCCTGAGCCTGGTCGCCACATGACCTCATGTGCACCTCCCCATATACTAGAGGCTTCTGACTAGCAGAAAGGTTCTAATAGAACACCTGAGGAGACTATATCCTCTTTATCAGAGAAAACCACAATAGATAAAATACAAAATAAATGAAACAAGTAAACCATGAACATGCATTACCAAACATTTCTCAAAATTGGGTAAAAGACTGCAACCAAAAAGGAAATATGCTATGTCATGTCATATCGTGTCAAGTGTTAGGAAAAGACAAAAAAATACAAGATGAAGAATCCCCAAAATGGGTCCCGACACCAAGTATGGTTCCCTCTTCTATGAAGATCCCAAACCCAACTCAAATATCTAGATTAGGTCCCTTTCCCATGTCATGACCTAAAACAATAAAGTCTTCTTAGGTACCCAATAGCGGACTGAGCACGGTGTGTGTAAAACTCAGTGGACTACCACCAATGGTGTCTACAAAATATCCAATGTAATAGATAGTGTATGTAGGTACTTAAAAAATAACAGGATAAAAAAATATAAACAGGTGCCAATAATTAATAAAGTTCACTTTGTCAACTTTTACCATTTGGTCTATGGGTTAGGCATTTTCATCAAATATACTTAGGCCTATGACGATTGCATAAGATATGAATAAGGGGATAAATCAAGTTCCCTACATCACTGGGGAAAAATTCAAAAAAAAACATAACACTTACCTTGGAACCTCAGTCCAAGTATTATTATCTCATGCATCTGTTAGAGACATAGAGCCTCAGTCCGACTCCCTAACCTATGCATTATAAGGGTGCAGTTTATAGCCTCATTCTAACCCGATCCATGGGTATAGAGCCTCAAGTCCAATACTATACACACTATTAAGCCATGTGCACATAATTATTTAACCAGTTCAACATATATACCATGTACAAACCATCACTCATTGAAAACATTTACCAATTACAAACTATGGTTCATTCAACACATATACCATCTTCATGACTTAACCCATTAAAACATTTATCATTTTCATGTTGTAGCCCATTTACACAAACATCATTCACAATTCATAACTCATTTACACATATACCATTTACTTTCCTTAATCCATTATCCCACACGTTCCCCATTTACATTCCTTAGTCCATTTGACACCTTTATCATTTGCAATTCATAATCCATTCAACATATTTTCCATTATACCAAACACCCCCTTATTCCATGTTATCAACTAAACACAATTAAAATAAATTTCACCTTACTACCCATGTTATAAAACCAAAAACAATTATCATTAGTTCTACTTCATAATTCATGTTAATGTATCAACATTATTATCATGGTCTCTATGTCATAACCATTAATTCCACAGTTAACATTTCAATTCTATGTTCAACGCAGTTGGTCATCCTATGGATGGCCCTTAACCTAGTCTAATCAACCTCAATTAATCCCATGGGGACCATGATGGGTTCAATTCATCAATTCATCAATTAATTTATCATTTATACCATGTAAAACTAGATGGAAAACACAACAAAACAAAAGCACAATAACATACACATTAGAAAATCATCAAGACTATCAGATATAACTTTTAGACAACCTACCTCAATTCCATAGAAAACTACACACTCAACCTTAGCCTTTGATTCGAAAAAAAACCACCTTTAAATCCCCAACCGAAAATCCTCTTGAAAAAAGAGGGTTTTTGGGATTCAAAAGGAGAGGAATGGTTCCATAATCCCTAATCCATAAAATAGAAAAAAGAGGAGTGTTAAAATCACCCATAGAATCAATATAAACACATAGAAACTCCAAATAGATTAGAAATGAGGGAGATCGATCCTTGAAATGTTTGAGAGGGAGGGTTTATCACCCTTGAATGTTGTATAAGAATATGGAAACCCTAGCCTGTTATACTTAACATTACTTGATATTAAACATAACTATACATCAGAGTACAAGCCAAGGATCATAAAGTCTAGTGTCTTGGAAGACTACGTACATAAAAATGAGAACATGGAACTAAATAAAACATTTATTTATTTAATAATAAAATTGAGATCCTAACTTACATTGTTCTCAAACATCTGCATAGGGTACCCTAGGGTACACATGAACAAATGGATGAGCTAAATAGACCAGTAAGGTAAAAACATAAGAATAAGGATTTAGCATATGGGTTAGAGATCATGACATAATGATATAAAAAGGCATGGAACATATGTAATCATAACATATAAAAATAGAATCACAAAAACATGAATTCATAGTAATGTGGAAGAAACATAAAACATGTATTTATCATGATTCAAGGAAAACATCCAAGACCGTTTCACATGGTAGCACAAGACAAGGCTAACTGCCAAGATCAGCGCACATGGTAGCACAAGCCAAGGCTAACTGCCAAGACCATCACACATAAAGTCTCATGATACTCAAATTTACCCTATTCAGTAGAGTGCTATCTGGGAGCACCTATATTAACTTTACCTGAATATTTTTTCCACATAAATAATCATATATAATCAATCTTATGTAAACATAAGGGTTACCCATGGAAAGAATTAGGCACCACAATCATGTTATAAATCATAAAAAATGGGTGTATCATAAAAGTTTCCATGAAATAAAGGAACAAAAATATAAATTGAAATTCATAAGGGAAAATAGGCATGTATCACAGTAAGTGATGTCAAGTATAAGTGATAACATGTAAGAAAATTATTTAATAAATTTCAGCATTAAAACATTTTTGTGTGGTTTTAAGGAAAATACTATAGTATTTAAAATAAAAAATAGAACAATCATTTATATAAAATAATAAGTGAACCATGAAGGTTTTAATAATAAAAAATAATAATTTTATAAATACAATGGTTTCTTAAAATAGAATATAGAGTGCACTTGAAATTGGGTAAGAATTTGAGAAGTTCCCTCAAAACATGTTTCCATATCGGGGGGTATTGAGGAGGGAATCACTTGAAAACATGTATATCCCCAAAAGATAATGATGAAAGGGTTTTGATAAATGAATTAGGTACATTTAAAAAATAATATTCACATAAAAATATAATATAACTTCATTTTGGTAAAATAAAGACAAGGAAACCCGAAGGAATAAAGGAGGTTCGGGTGGAATCCCTTACAGATTATCTCAATGGTATCAGGTGTAATTAAGAGGTCTTAATGAGAGGGAAAGGGGTTTATAATCACTTATACATCATAAGGGAAGTATGGGGGAGGTTTTAAATCATACCCCATCATTAGGGATTACACAAAAAATGGAATAACATAGAGGGAATTCTTGAATAAAAGTGAAATAGAGAGGATCCCTTACCTTAAGTCTGATGGTGTTCTCCGCTTGATATTAATAACCTGAATAATCAAATTAGGTTCATTAATTAATAATTACAGAACCTATTATATATTTAAAAGATTTAGTATAACCTTTTTAAGTTCATTCAAGACCTTTTTGATGGGTTAGGTGGTTCAATTTCATTGTTCGGGTCCGTTTGTTTTATTGGTCTTTATGATCGGTTTACTTATTTTCATGAATAGAGAATCATGTAAAATGGGGTGGTTGTCCAGAATTTTAGTTATATTATATTATTTAACATACATAAGGTTACATGGTTGTAAATTTTATTTGGTTACTTGGAGTGAAGATTAATCATTATGTAAAACTTTAGTGATAACCTTTTGGGTTAATTGGCAGTTTTTGGCCACAATGAACATGTTTTGTTTTATAAATCAAAACCATGTGTAAAAAAGGATTCTAAAACCATATATGAGACATAATACATATATTATTTTCTTTTTAAACTATGAAAATGGTTTCATGATCAAAATTGAAGACAGTAATGGAAATTGAAAACCCATCGTTCTTGAATGTTGTAAATTAACACATATCAGATGGTGTCTTTACTACTAAAATAAAAGAAGGGTGAAAGAGAAATGATAATAAATTATTACATTATCATAACAAAATTAAAGTAAATTTATGTTACTGAAGTTTTCATAACATTTGTATGATGATAGTTATGGATATAAAAGTAAACAAATGAACTTGAAAATAAAGTAAAAAAATTGAAAAGAGGGATTTACCTCTTGAATCAATCTTCCTTGAGAGCCTCTTAAGGGGAGATGATTTGGTATTTTGAATATAATAAGGGCTATATGAAATGGGGGAGGATACTGGGGAGTGATTTGGGTATAACTTAGGTGAGGAACATGGCTTGAGAGGAGTGAAGAGAAGAGGGGAGTGAGGGTGGTTTTTATAGTGGAGGGGAGGAGGGTTTTCTTAATATTTTAATCATTAGTTTGTTATTTTTCCATAAGACAAGAAATAGTGATTATTACATGAACAAGAATAGTAATAAGTGCATGTGAGTTCAAAACGACTGGGCTTACATCTTCATAACATCATCCATGACTCTATAAATCATGTATTTAGCTTAATTTGCAAATTATTGTATTTTACTATTCATTGAAAATTTAAGTACTTTAGAAAAATCACAAAACTTCACCCTAAGCATTTTTCGATGTGTAGAATCCAAAAATGAACTCAATTTTTTAAAAATAATTTTCTAAATATAATTATTTTAATTTTTAATTATGATCAAAATTTACTTGAAAAATACAGATTTTAAAACTATAACTGATTTTATAATGTTTTCAAAAATTACATAAGGTTGTATAAAATTATCTTAAAACTAGAAGACATTAAATTATTAATTTATGAACACCCTTTTATGAAAATATGTTTTCTTTTAAATTAATTAATTAATTGTAATTAATTATTGATGACTTACAGAAATACCAATACTTTTACTATGATCATATTATCAATTATAAGATTCCGAAATTTTATTTATACATTAAAAGATGAGGTTACTATTATTTTGGTAAATTTACTATTCATAAGGGTCATATTAATATACATAAGGGTAGGTTACTATTCATAAGGGTATGTTACTATTCACCAAAAAATAAGTTTGTTCCATTAGACTCCAAACATCTTACTGATCACAATCGTGTCTGTCAGATTTTTGAAATTCAAATCACAGAGGTGATAATATTATGTTTAAAGGTCACATAAACCTAAGTATTTCATTGTGTTGTAATTTCATGTGATTATATGACATAATTATAAGAAGGTAAATCCATTGATAAAACATTGGGTTGTTACATTATTCCCCCCTTATGAAATTTTACCCTCACAATTTAATTTTTCATTATAAGCCATAAACAGGTGCAAGCACTTTTCTTTTATTTCCTCCTCGAGTTCCCATGTTTCCTCTTCGTACTTATGGTTCTTCCATAGTACTTTGACCAGGTGAGTAGTATTACTACATAGAACTTTATCTCTACGATCCAAGATCTTCATTGGCTGCTCCTCATAAGAAAGATCATCCTCCAATTGTACCACCTCTGAAGAGAGTACATGTGGAGGATCTGGAATGTACTTCCTTAAGAGGTATACATGAAAGGCATCGTGTACTTTGGACATGGTAGGTATAAGTTTAAGTTGATGGGCCACAACTATGAATTGATCATGGATCTTGAAGGGGCCGATGTACCTGGGACTTAGCTTTCCTTTCTTCCCAAACCTCATGACCTTATTCCATGGAGATATATGTAGAAATACCATGTCTCCAACTTTGAATTCAAGGTCTCGTCAACGATTGTATGCATAACTCTTTTTTCAAATTTGGGATACCTTGATATGCCGTTGAATGGTTTTCACATTCTCCACAATTTATTTGACCATTTTAGGTCCTCTAATCTTATTCACACTGACTTCATCCCAACATGTCAGTGTTCTGCACCTTTTCTCATAAAGGTCTTTGTATGGTGCCATTCAGATGCTCAAGTGGAAACTATTATTGTAGGAGAATTCTATAGGTGGAAGATATTGGTCCCATACTCCTTTGAATTCTATAGAACATGCTCTCAACATATCTTTCAGTGTCTAAATAGTTCGCTCAGATTGGACATCAGTTTTAGGATGATAGGCCGTACTGAAGTTCAGTTCAATACTTAGGGCATGTTGGAGACTTTTCCAGAACTTCGAGGTGAATCTCATATCTCGATCGGATATAGTAGATAGTGGTACTTCATACAGAATTTCCACCTCTTATATATATATATATCATTGCATGTTGATCAAAGTATAAGTTCTCTCGAATCATTATAAAGTGAGATGTCTTTGTAATATGATCCACAATGACCCATATAACATTGTTTCCGCTGGATGTCCTTGGAAGTCTAGTGAAAAAGTCCATTGTGATGTTATCCCACTTCCATATTGGTATGGGTAGTGGTTAAATCATCCAATTAGAATTCTATCTTTTATCCTTAACTTTTTTACAAACCAGGAACTTTTATGTATACTAAAAAAATATCCTTCTTCATATTTTCCCACCAAAAGTTGTCTCGGAGATCTTGATACATCTTTCTGATCCTTGGGTGAATAGAGAAGGTTGAGCTACGTTTGTCATTCAAAATATCCCTCTTTATCTCTGGATTATATGGTATACATAATCATGAACCAAACCTTATGACTCCATACTTTTCAATCATGAAATCAGATTATTTCCCATTTCTGATAGCTTCCACCCTTTTCAGAATTTCCACATATTTTCTTTGAGAATCCTTTATTTTCTCCATGAGGGGTGGTTGAGTAATAATTTGAGAAAGGATTGATGATGTTCCTGCCTTAATGATTCCCATTCCCATCCTCTAAAAATCCTAGAAGATCGTATCTTTTTCAATTCTCATCATTAATAAAGATGCAAGATCTTTTCTACTTAGAGCATCTGCCACCTTGTTTTCCTTACCAGGATGGTAGTGGATTGAGCAGTCATAATCCTTGATGAGCTCTATCTATCTTCATTGGTGCATATTATTCCCTTTTTATGTAAATATATATTTGATACTCCTGTGGTCAGTATATATCTCACAATTCTCCCCATAGAGATAATTCCGCCAGATTTTTAACGCAAAGATCACTTTCGTCAACTCCAGATCATGCCTAGGATAGTTTTTCTCATGGATTTTAAGATTCCTTGAGGCGTAGGCTATCACTCTATCATTTTTCCTCAGCACACATCATAATCCATTCTTTTAATCATCACTGTACACCACAAAGAGTTCTCCACTTGTTGGGAGTGTGAGTACTGGCGTAGTGATTAGCCTCTTTTTCAACTCATTAAAATAGTCTTCACATTCTTGAGTCCAAACAAACTTTAATCCCTTCTGTGTCATCTTGGTAATTGGGTTTGAAAATCATGAAACTTTCTTCAAAAATCATCAATAATACTCAATTAGACCCAGAAAGATATGGATCTCCATTACAGATGTTGTCATGGGCAACTCTTCAACTGCATTTTTCGTGGAAAGGTCTATAGATATCCCTTTTCTAGTGATAATATGCCCCAAGAATGATACTTCCTACATCCAGAAATCACATTTACTATAATTTTAAAACATATTCTCCCATTTCAAAGTCTTTAACATAGTATTCAAATGCTTCTCAATTCCCTCCTTTATCTTGGAGTATATCAGAATACAATTGATAAAGACTACCACAAATTTGTTAAGGTAATATCTAAAGAGTCTATTAATTAAATCCATGAAAAGTGATGGAGCATTAATGAGTCTAGATGGAATCACTATGAACTCATAGTTTCCATATCTCATTTGAAAGGAATTCTTGGGAATATCTTCCTTCCTCACCTTTAATTGGTGATATCCCAACCAAAGTTCCACCTTAGAGAAATAATTGGCCCCACGAAGCTGATCAAACAAGTCATCTATCAGAGGTAGTGGATACTTGTTCTTTATCATGATTATATTGATCTCACGATAATAAATTTAGAGGCACATTGATCCATCCTTACTCTTGAATAAGATGACTGGCGCACCCCACGGTGAAGCACTCAGGCGTATAAAACCCTTCTCCAGATTCTCCTATAACAGCTTCTTCAGATTTTCTAACTCTACGATGGCCATTCTATAAGGTGTATTTGATATAGGAAGAGATCTAGGAATTATTTATATTGATAACTCAACCTCTCAATTAGTAGGAAGACCAGGAAACTCTTTACGGAATACGTTAGTGTAATCCCTCATGAAGGGCATGTCTTCAAGCGTGATTCTCTCCTTTGTCTCAATAATTTGAACTAGACATTCCTGTTTATAAGGAATTAATATCCACACTTGAGATAATGATTCTAAAGGAGATTCATCTTCCTCGTTATACTTATAAATAATTTGAGGATGCTTTGGGATGTGAAGAGTGATCTCCCTTTACCGACAGTTGATGTTGGGTTTGTATAAAGATATCCAATCCATGCCCAAGATAGCGTCGAACTCCACTAAAGGAAGTATGATGAGTTTTTATGGGAGGTTTAGTCCAAAAATTTTAACTAGGGAGGATTTATAAACCATATATGCAATAATTTCACCATTCTCTATTCTCAAAGATAACTTGTCCTCCAAATTTTGAGGTAGTGTTTTAATATTTCTACTAAACTTGCAAGATATGAAAGAATGTGTAGAACCATAATCAAATAGTACGTTCTCTATTCTTGAATGAATAACTAGCGTACTTATCACCAAATCATTGTTTGGATTCTCCTCATCAGTAGTGTTAGCATAATCCCTTCCTTGTTTCCTTAGAGGTTGTTGTTGATTTCCTCCGATAACCCTTGGATTAGGGAATTTTTTTGCATAATGCCCATATTCCTTTTAGTTTTAACAGTAAACTATAGGATGAGGGTTGATATGAACCTTCCTTTCTTATTCCTCATTAGTGGGATTCTTCATATCCCATCAGCAGTTCTTAGCTAAATGCCCTAACTTTCCACATTTTAAGTAATTCTTGGTTCCCTTTAAACAGTTCCCAGGATGATTCTTCCCATAATTTTTACACTGGATGATAGAACTTCTTCCCATCATGGAATTTATTTATGGGACTGCCCACATGAGATTCTATTTTCCTCTTATTGTCTCTGCCCCAATGATACCACTTAGATTCTCCAATCTCCATTTCAACCTTGAGGTCACAATACACAATCTCCTCATAGCTGTCGAAGTCTCAAATCAACAACACTTTTCATAGACTCAGCTTTAGTCCTATAAAGAAGTGATCCATCTTGCTTTAAATTTTCATGAAAAATCCATAGGTTTACCTTTAAAGCCTTGTAAAGTTTTCTTCATACACCCCAATTGACTCATATTCCTTCTGTTTGAGTCTGAGGAACTCTCTTTCCATATTGAGATGGAGGGTTTGGGGAAAATATTTATTGAAAAACATTCTCTTGAATTCCTCCCATTACATGGAATCAATTTCCTCTTGGGGATTTTTATTCTTGATCAGTGTCCACCACTAATCAGATTCCCCATTAAAATTGATAGACTGCCAGTATGAAATTATCTTCTTATGAGAACTAGAGGACAGAGAATATCTTTTCAATGGAGTTAATCCATTGTTCATCGAGGAGGGAATTAGAATATCCACTTAACACGTGAGGCCCTTTTCCACATGAATTATTCAAAGAAAACTTGATCTTTCCTTAGAGTATGAGGTTGTTCCACATGATTTAATTTATTATTCATAACTTGAACCAAATTAGAAAGTACTCTCATGAGGTTTTTAGCACTCGTTCCCATTATATTAGGCATCTCGTTAGGGAAATCATCAAATTTTCTATCAAATTGATTGTTGGAATGTGTTATTTTATTTCCCTCCATTAACTAAGAAAAAGAACTTACAATTAGAGGGATCTAATACTTATCTATTGAGCATAAAAAGTAAACTTTGAATGTAAGAGGATAAAATTGTAAAGGATAAGTATATCCTAACTTATGGTTCCTTAGGTTTAAATCTAGGTTATCCTTGATATATTTCTTAAATTATATTATTATGGGATATTTTTTTTATTCCCTTAATAATGTTTTGTACCAAGATCATGAATTTACCAAAGGATATCCCCTGGGAGTGTCAAACCAAGAGTGAAACAAGGCCCATTTTCATGCACCAGTTCTCGTTCGAGTCTAGCTTAAATTGGTGTTTTTGGGTTTTACCCCTAGATACATTTGTACCAGAGAAACCTCTACCTATTTGTATCCAGACAGGGATGTATTTTCTTGATAAACCAATAAATCTATATTTACCAAAACTTAGGAGTGTTTTCTTCTACTTAGTCTCATCCTTAAGGTTCTTAATAAAATGCTCTATTCCTAATCTCAAAAAATAACTAAACCATTCTATGATACCAACTATAGAGACCCTATCCTTTTACACTTAACATTACATGATTTTAATCATAATTATACATCAGAGTACAATCCAAGGATTGTAAAGTCTAGTGTCTTGGAAGAATAGGTACATAAAACTGAGAACATGGAACTAAATAAAACATTTATTTATTTAATCTTAAAATTGATCTCCTAACATCCATTGTGCTAAAAAATCTTCATAGGGTACCCTGGGGAACACATGAAAAAAGGGATGAACTAAATAACCCAGTAAGGGAAAAAACGTAAGAATAATGCTTTAGCACATGGGTTAGAGATCATGACATTATGATATAAAAAGGCATGGAACATATAGAATAATAACATATAAACACAGAATCATAAAAACATGAATTCATAGTAATGTGTAAGTAACTTAAAACATGTATTTAGAATGAGTCAAGTCTAACTTCCAAGACCATTTCACATGGTATCACAAGCCATGGATAACTGCCAAGATCGTCGCCCATGGTAGCATAAGTCATGGCTAACCGCCAAGACCGTGGCACATAACATCTCATGAGACTCAAATTTACCCAATGTATTAAAGCGCTATCTGGGAACACCCATATTAACTTTTCATGAATACTTTTTCTACATAAATAATCATACATAATCAATCTTACATAAACATAAGGGTTACTAATGGAAAGAATTGGGTACCACAATCATGTCATAGAGCATAAAAAACTAGCGTATCATAAAAGTGTCCATGAAATAAAGGAACTAAAGTATAAATGGAAATTCATAAGGTAAAATAGTCATGTATCATGGTAAGTAATTTAAATTATAATTTACAACATATAAGGAAAGTATTTAAGAAATTTTAGCTTTAAAACATTTTTGTGTGGTTTTAAGGAAAATACTATAGAGTCTTTTAAATAGAATAGGGGAAAATCATTTATATAAAACCAGAAGTGAACCAATGAATTTTTTTCATAATAAAAAATACTTATTTTATAAAGACAATGGTTACTTAAAACAGAATATAGATGGCACATGAAATTGGGTAAGAATTCAGGAAGTTCCCTCAAAACAGGTTTGCTTATCAGGAGGTATTGAGGAGGGAATCACTTGAAAACATGTATATACCCAAAAGATGATGACGAAAGTGTATTGATAAATTAATTTAATACATTTAAATAGAATTTATAATATGAAAATAAAAATATAAGATAACTTTATTTTGGTAAAAGAAAGATAATGCATCCCAAAGGAATAAAGGAGGTTCGGGTGGAATCCCTTACGGATTATCTGCATGGTATTAGGTGTACTTAATAGGGATTAATGAGAGGTAAATGGGTTTATAATAACTTATAAATCATTATGGAAGTATGGGGGAGGTGCTAAATCATACCCTGTCATTAGGGATTACGCAAAAAAAAGGCATAACGTAGAGGACATTCTTGAATAAAAGTGAAATAGAGAGGATCCCTTACCTTAAGTCTGATGGTGTTCTCCACTTGATATTAATGACATGAATAATAAAAATAGGTTAATTAATTAATAATTCAAGAACCTATTATATATGTAAAATATTTATTATAACCTTTTTAAGTTCATTCATTACCTTTTTAATGTGTCAAGTGGTTCAATTTCATTGTTTGGGTTTGTTTGTTTCTTTGGTCTTTACAATCGGTTTACTTATTTTCATGAATGGAGAATCATGTAAAATGGGAATGGTTTTCCAGAATTGAAGTTATATTTTATTATTGGAAATCAAAAATTTTACGTGGTTGTAAATTTTATTTGTTTACTTGGGTTGAAGATTAATCATTATGTAAAACTTTAGTGATAACCTTTTTGGTTAATTGGCGGTTTTTGGCCACAATGAACGCGTTTTTTTATAAATAAAATCCGTATATACAAAAGGAATATGGAACCATATATGAGACATAATAAATATATTATGGTCTGGTTAAACCATGAAAATGGTTTCATGACAAGAATTGAATACGATAACAGAAATTGAAAACCCATCGTCCTTGGATGTGGTAAATTAACACATCTTGGATGGTGTCTTTACTACTAAAATAAAAGAAGGATCAAGGACAGATGATAATAACTTATTACATTATCATAAAAAATTCTAGTACCTTTAAGTTACTGAATTTTTCATAACATTTGGATGATTATAGGTAAGGATAGAAAAGTAAAAAAATCAACTTGAAAAGAAAGTAAAATAATTGAAAAGAGGAATTACCCTCTTGAATCAATCTTCTTTGAGAGCCTCTTAAGTGGAGAGGATTTGGTATTTTGAAGAGACTAAGGTCTGTTGGATGTGGGTGAGGAGATTTGGAAGTGATTTGGTTGTAACTTAGGTAAGGGATATGGCTTGAGAGGAGTTAATAAAAGAGGGGAGTGTGGGTGGTTTTTATAGTGGAGGGGAGGAGGGTTTTCTTAATATTTTAATCATTAGTTTATTATTTTTCCATAAGAAAAGAAATAACGATGATTACATGAAAAAGAATAGTAATAAGTGAATTTTATCTCAAACCAATTGTGCTTACATCAGCAGAACATCATCCATGACTCTATAAATCATGTATTTAGCCTAATTTGAAAATTATTGTATTTTACTATTCATTAAAAATTCAAGTATTTTAGAAAAATACCAAAAATTCACCCAAACCATTTTTCGATGTGAGGAATACAAAAATGAACTAATTTTTTAAAAAATAATTTTATAAATATAATTAATTTAATTTTTAATTATAATCATAATTTACTTGAAAAATACAGATTTTAAAACTATAACTGATTTTATAATGTTTTCAAAAATTACATAAGGTCTTATAAAATTATCTTAAAACAAGAATAACTAAAATTTTTAAGTTATGAACAAAATTTTAGGAAAATAAATTTTCTATTAAATTAATTAATTAGTTGTAATTAATTATTTATGACTTATAGAAATACCAATACTTTCACTACAATCATATTATCAATTATAAGATTCCAAAATTTTATTTATACATTCAAAGGTGAGGTTACTATTCTTTTGTTCGATTTACTATTCACAAGGGTCATATTACTATTCATAATGGTATGAGACTATTCATAAGGGTAGGTTACTATTCACCAAAAATTAAGTCTGTTCTATTAGACTCCAAACATCTTACTGATCGTAACCGTGTATGTCATATTTTTGAAATTCAAATCACAAAGGTGACAATATTATGTTTAAAGGTCACATAGCACTTAGTAGTTCATTGCGTTGTAATTTAATGTGATTATATGACATAATTATATGAAGTAAATTCCATTGATAAAACATTAGGTCGTTACAGAGAAATGGGGAGGAAACTCGGGTAAGAAAGATTAAAGCCTGATGGGGTAAAATGGAAAAAATATACATTTTTTAATGGGGTGCACAGTTTGGCTGCACGGTTATCCAAACTGTGCACATGCACCCAACTTTGCCCAAGAGGGGACCAGGTTGCACAGTTTCCTAGTGAGCCCACACAGTCTAGCCTCCCCTTGCATAGTTTAATTAATAATACACCTCACCTTCATAAAATCATGATTAGGGAACACAGTTACTATTAACCATGCGCCAACCATGAAACATGCACTAGATGGCTCCCTGGTCCCCTTTTTCATGTCTCTAACCCCCAGAACACGTTGAGCCTCCACATAAACTCTATAAGCATTTCATTAACCAACTTAAAAGGATTTAGACCAAAACTTAAACAAGTGTGTACCTCATTAAAACCCTGGGATCTTATATATAAATTGTATGGTTATGAAAATTAAGCATATCATCAATATCAGAATCCTTCTTAACTAACAAGGAATGATAATTATTTTATTTATAATAATTTTTCTTATTAGGATAATTCATCTTAATGTTACTAGATTTATTACATTTAAAGTACATTATCACCTTATTCTTAGAAAAAAATGGCTCTTCTTAGACTAACTCATATCTCTCCGCCTACCCCTTATAGGTTTTGTGCACAACTGAAGCACCTATTGGGGACATTCCCATCTCAGATTTTGTTAGAATCAATGAATTATTTATAATTTACATGATGAATAATATCATGACCTGTAGATATTCCTAGTGAAATTGACATAGAATACTAGAACCTGAGAGAGGATATTTCATTTTAGATTTATAATTAATTTAATCAACAAATCATTACCTAGGTATTGAATTATTTCTTCAAAGAAGTTGTTGATATCATGAACCCCATATGAGGTTTATCACTATTGTTCTTAGAGGACCCAAAGTATAGCTCTTATAGCGATGATTCACATGTTTTACTTTTATCTTGAAGTGTCATTGATGGTACTTTGGGTTCTAGAATAGTGGTACTAATCTTCTTGTGTTGCTTCCTTCGATCAAAATAAAATTCTTCAGGTTTGAATATTTTCACACTCTTGTTTTATTAATATTGAGGGGGAGGAGGAGGTGGAGGAATATATCGGGATTGGGAGTAACCATAGATATATTATTCCTAGAGATAATTCTCTAGGTAGAAAATTATTTTTCACAACCAAAATGATTCTCACCTTTCTTTTAACCCTATAAAATGATATAAGAGATGAATATATAGAGCTAGGGTTTTTAATATTGATCATTGTGTATAAGTCCCTTATCAAATATTAAACTCCATATATTCCACATAATAATAATAATAATAATAATATTTCATTATATACACCAACTCACGCACCATTAAATATAATTTTATTAAGTAAATAAATATTTATTCATTAAATGATATATAATATTTATATCATTCTCATCACCGATCCCTTCTTGTCCTGAAAATTTTCTTCAAAATTTATTCAATCTATAATAATAAATATTTTATCCATTCAATAAATAAATAAATATTATATTCACGCTTCTATAAATAAACATTTATTTCAATATTCACATAACTAAAAAAATATTTATTCAATAATTAAATATTATTTTTTACCTTGCGAATAAATCAAGAGATAAATAAATATCATGAATTTGGATAATTCATAACTACCTTATGAATAAATACATATTTAATATTCAACTCATATATAAATAGTAAAAAAAATAAATAGGATTTTGGACACCAATTGGAATTGGTGTTTTCATGTGTTGTGTGTTATATTTGTTGAAAAACCTATCACTATCAACCATATTGAGTTGGTGTGTTGGATGCGGTGTTGCTATTGACATGGTGTGGTGGAGAACATTGGATTTTTTGTTCACTATGTCAACATTTTCATCAGACTATGATGTTTTTGATGAAGGGAAAGAGGTGACAGTTGTATGAAAAAGTGGTCTTCTTGATAGAGGGAAAGTGGTAAATAGTATAAATCAATGTGTGATTCTGGAATGTCGCTCATGATTATACCGATAGAGGGGTTGAAGCTATTAAAGAATTAAGAGCTACCCAGATATGGTTGCATCATTTAAAGGTTAGTTAAGAAGTTCCAACATGATTTTTGACTAAGTATGTTTAAAAATCATCAATTACAAGGTATATAATCTATATAAGTTTTTCAGAAATTTATGCATACAAGGTGGCATCATTTCCTAGTGTTTAAAAAAATTTAAGGCCTAAAATTTGGAGGATGGGAAGAGTTTTTTGAAATATATAGTTTGATGAATGCCTCATGAAAATATGAAAAAGGCATGGAATTCATGAAAGGTTGTTCACAAAGGTTTGGAAATTTTTGAAAGAATGTTTTGTGAAATACTATTGAGTCATGAAGGTAAAAGGTGGTAAGATTCATGACTATGAAAGTTCTTGACCAGTTTCAAAAATGATGGTAAGCTTCATGACTACAAAAAATTTATTAGAATCTTCATGAAGAAATGGATTTTCACGAACCTGAATGAATAGTTTCACAAAAAGGTGGTAGTGAGTGAGAAAGTTTTAAAAGGAGAAGAAACATCTATAAATAGGTTACTACCCCTCTCATTTGCAGCAACTAGGCTTGTTAAAGATCTAGGGGCTTTGAATTCACAAAATAACTCCATGAAGGATTTTCTCGCATGAAGTTTTCATAATAAAATTAGTTTCATAAAGAAAAGAAATTTTTTGAAGGGTTAGAAAGATTCATGAAAGCTTATTAGTTTCATAAAAGTGTGATTTTTTTTGAACAAGAGGAAAGTTTCATGAAAGTTCAGAAAAGGTTTTGTAAAATAATTATGTTTTGAGATAGATAAAGTTATTGGAACATATTGAAAACCTTTCCAAAGGAGATATTCCTTAAATACTAGTTCAATGGGGAAGGAGAATCATATGAATTGGTGATTTTAAAATCCGGTTTGTGAAAGAGAAAAGTGAAGATCAATGGGAAATAATCAGCGCATCAACTATTAAATAGTGAATTCATGTAATGGAATGTAAGAAAAAATATTCCTCTGGAAGTAGTGTGAAAAGGGAGAGAAAAAATGAAGTTACCCTTGGGAGGTAGTGAGAAAAACCTTAAATATTGTAAAGGTAGCAATCCTGGAATAGAGTGACTGTATGAGGATCATTATATCCACAAGAATAGTAAAGATTAGTGGATTTTGGAACATCAATACAATGTTGGTGTGTGCTCCTTGGATGTAGCCCAGTGCGGGTCAACTAAGTAAAATTATTGTCTCTTATGTTCTTGATTGTCTTCTGCAGAACAACAATTAGCATATGTGGACTGATAAATCACTATTATTATCTGAATATTTCTAATATAAACACACCATTTAATGATAACATCAATTAAAAATTGAATACAAGAGTGACCCTACTAATAAGTTAGGTCAAGATAGGTTAGTATAGTGAGAGTTTCATGGGTACGTGGGGAAATAAAAATGAATTTCATACCCTAATTCACCCCTATCTAGGTATATATCACTAAAGTCCCCTATGGATCCAAAATAGGATATATATTTTTATCCATTAAATATAAAACAATATTTAATTGAGATTATAGGATACACTAATTGCATGACCCTCCAAGTCCCTTTATCATTGGCACTAGGCAGGATCATCTAAAGTCCAATATCAACATCTGGAAACACGTAAAGGCACCTATAGAAGATGAATTAAATGTCACAATTATGAAAACCACATAAAAATAGTCACTATGTAATATAATCACTTTTTTGTGATATCTCATAAAGAAGTTTTCATACTCATGTCATCAACCTATATGTTTTATATGCATTTCTTTGACATCCTGAAATGAACCCATCAATACACCATGAATATAGAATTTAGTTTGATGATTCTATTCCAATCAAAGGGTAAATATATCAACTTCCATAAAGATGGAAGATACGAATCCTTAATCAGATTATTCATTAATAACATACTATTCATGACACCCAATGTACCTTACTTTCTGTAAACATATGGTGTTATGGTTTTGGTCAGTACATCAAAGTAAATGATTCATGATATTTATTAATAATAATACTAAATTGCAAGGATCATTACACCCATTTCCATATAGGAATATCCAATGACACAAAACATGTGTAATTCCTATAGGCAGGTTTGTCCTTATAATCACTAGTCTTGTAGATTACAAAAGGTAAACTTCCTAAGATGAATTCCTATCCACTTACGAGTACTTGTAACTATCAGTATGCATCATATGTGTTCCATCAGATGATGACATGAGACCATATGACTTAAGTTTATGAATATCATCATAACACTTCTAGGTTCTCATTATAGCAGGGAATTATTATGGAATTTTTAATGTGAAAAATTTTCTAGGACATTATCACATTAATGTTACACAAAATAACAATCAACATATGATAAGGTATTAATTTATATTAAATTCTATGAATATATAGGCAATCTGAAGTAAAAAAGTAATTAGTTCTAGGGAACCAACCCCAACACACTCCCACTTATAGTAGTGACAAATTCCAAATAACTGGTTAGCTCTCATATGGAAACCATTCTTTTTTTGAGTATGACTATAGCTATTGGGTCTACCATATTTCATTAGTTAGGGTTGGGTTTACAACATGCATTTGTTTCAACTCTCCTTACTAAGACCTTACTATCCTGAGAAAATAAATCAAGTAGAACATCCCAGAGTATACACATTATTATTCCCTTGTTATAAACTTAACATATTGGCTAATACCATATTCAAAGATTATCATCATAATGATAATACTCATACTATTCATATAACTCAAAATTTGGAACATGTCATTGTTAAACTGCTTCTTAAGCTACATTAAAAGCCACAACATGCTCAATTATTATTGATATAGAAACCATAGGTTGTAATACATTTGTCTTTTATATTACCATAGCTATACTATGATCAAAATTAATCTTAAGAAATATTGGTGGTACATCCCCTTAAACATTAGTATTTATATTTCTTTATTAACTAGGAGATTATTCAGATCAACTTTTCAAGTACTATCAGATAGTTACCACTATAGGTATATGTAATTAATTTGGTTCTATTTGATATTTTACCATTATAATTTAAGCATAAGCAATATAAAACATATATACACATCATGGAATATGAGATATATCCCTAGCACTTAATCTTTTGAAATTTTATTCATAATATCTTCCCATGAATATGCACATTATTATGGATAGATTTCATACCATGTGAATTAGTGAACAATTTATTTTTGAATTATTTCATTCTGTATTTTAAATACATGATTAACATATGTAATATGAATATATTAAGAAACCCCATAAATTCAAATCTGTATATTTTTTCCCCTAGAACTGTGTTGTTATTTTAATTTATTCATGGAGAAATTTATTTCTTTAGTATTATAAATATGGTAAGACTAGATATCTATTTTCATATATTATCAACATATCTTTCCTAGAAAATAATATTTCTCCCACTAACCCTTTGTATACACATAGAACTCACTCATTCAAAATGACTATTTTATGACCACTATGCTCGATTTTATCTATAAATGGATATGTGAATTTTCATATTTTATTGGAATTTATTAGTGTCACTAACCCTTTTTGTTTTTTCATATAGATATATTCCATAGGGTCTCCATTAATGAAACTAGCCTTAACATTTGACCTCTCAATTGATGATCATATAAGATAATATTGAAAAGTTGAATTCAAATGGACCTAGCATGATGATTGGTGAAATAGTTTTTTCATAGGATATACTTAGACATTTATTAAATATTTAAATAATCAATAATGCTTTAATGTTACCATCTTGTACCATCAATATCGTGTTTCTCTTGGATAACCACCGATAATATCAAGTCTAGAAACATCAGAATATGGTGCCCCCTGAATTTTTATACATGGATTCTATTACTGAATACACACTTGTCAATATTTTTAGGTTTCCATTGATTTCTTCTTTGTAATATTAATCATTCACATTGGATAATATGTCACTAATCTTGGTGAATTTAAAACAACATTTTGGTTTTAACTTCCTATAGAATATGTATCTATTAGAACAAATCCCCCCACTAATCTTAGTGAAGTGTGTATTCCTTTGAAAACTCATACGCATCTGGATCCTAGAGTTCAGAAAAATCTAGCATGCTCCCAAAATATCAAAATGATATGTGTTTCAATCTAAAATATATTTTATCTACACTAATAATGTATTTTGGTATCCTTGATAACTATATGATAACTAATTGAGATTCAATTAGTATTTTCTTAGATATTTTTTTTAAGATAAACCCAACTTTTAACAAATGGTTCTCATTAAACACTAGAAGAAATACCTAATGGATTTATTATCATATTGAGATTAATATGAAATCCACTAGTCAATGTCATTTTCATATGGTTGGTTATAGTTCTGATATTTTTAAAAAATTCATTGGAAGAAATTATTGGAATATTTTCAATACATATAAGATATTTTATCGATCACCTTTTTCTACCATTAAAATATTTATGTATATAAAAACAAGTGAGTTTATGAATCTCTTTAATACACATATAAAACCATCAATGAATACTTGGAAAGGATATACTCTGAAAATCATTCTTAAAGGATATAATATCTTTCATCAAGTATATTTTTAATTCACTAAGAATTCCAAAAAATTCTTAAAGAATCATCATTAAGTTATTTCTATCTTCACTATTGAATAGTTCAGGATACCTTATTGAACTATTTTAAAATATTTTGTGGTGAACCTTTATTACTAAAGGTTTATTTTTCTAAAACATGATATGTAAGTTTTTCAATATACCTAGTGTTTTATCTTGTTAAAGACTAAAAAAATTCTAGATATAAACTTGTCAACTGCTATCAGTTCATCATGATAAAGAATTATCTTGACACGAATGGGTAAGAGTATTATATTTATATTCATCAATGATTTTAAAATTTGGAAATATATTATTAAAAAATTATCAAACTATTAGTTGAGTATGAAATACCATAACGAAATTCATTCCAAAATAAATAATATCTCATTTTATCCAAATGGAAATTAAGGTAAATGTTTCAGTAATAATCAATAAAAAATAGTTTAACTTGAATACATTGGCCAATAAGTCATATAATGTAGGTACCAGGCGTAAAGAAGAAGAATAATATCATTATAATTTAAAATTTCTAAGTTGTTATTGATGTTTTAATTTCATTTACATCATAACCGAAACCCGACACAACCTGAGGATCCAATGTGATTAATAATAAGAATAAAAATAAATTTAACCATTACCTCATTCAATTTTAAGACACATACACCTTCTAATCATAATCGGTGATCACTTATCAAAGGAACATGTTCAATTTACCTTTAGATATTTCACATATGATCCAAATACTTGAAGATGCATCGATACTTGATTTCAGGGTGTTAGAGAAGATAATTAATGATGCCTTCAACATTCTAATAGCCGCAGGAGCACCATGCCTTCGATCCAAGATGGAAACTTGGATTGGGGTGCGATGATGACTCCACCAATCCCTATTAATCATTATAGTATATATATTTGATCTAAAAAACGTGAAGTGAATAATTATTTAGAATAGTGGATTCGATTTCATTAAATGGGTGAGTTCATTTCTAAAAATTTCACTTTGGAACTTCTATAAATGAAACCCTTTAAATCAAACCACATTCATTGTGTATGACGTAGTGAACATGAAAAAAATTTGAAAAATGTTTTATCGCTTATTTGTAATATTTAAATTATGTTTCATGATAAAATATGATCCATTAACTCTAGTAATTACTCTAAAAAATATTTAACTAACCTTGAATAAAAATATTTATTCATAAAATATTATTCTACATATTGAGTTAAAACTTGTGAATACAAAAAGAAAATAAATTTAGTTCATATTATTCTAAACTTGAATAATATTTAATTTATGTATTCCTTATTATTGTTCAATTTCGGACGTATACCAACCCTATATGCGTGGTCCACAATCTTTTAAACACCAATTCACTAAGATTGGTAAATATTACGAATATGCTTTGTGTGTGACCCTATAGGACCTTATCTCGATAGTAGTGAGTCATTTTCATATACCAAGAGTGATATATAGAAATAAATCATATCCCATATGTAGATAAGGTTTATTCATAGTAATGATAACCTCTTATGAACACACACCATGTAATATAATATCTTCATATCATGATATCTCATAAAGCAGGATGCACAAGTTGTGTCATTATCCTCTCTTGCTTTATTATTTTATGACATTCCTAGATAGATTTAACTTCTTCTACCATGATCATGGATTTAATAAATATACTAACTTACTAGTTTACTAGGCCTGAGATATCAATTAATTTTGAAAGAAACAAATATTGTCTTGATCATTCAATCAATATCATACCACCAATGATGCACCCAACACAAGCTACTTCTCTATGACATAAATGTCATAGTTTTTATACTGTATCAAAGTACATGATCAAATGGTACACAATGATAATCATATCAATTTAGGATAACAATAAATATTCTCACATATAGGAATGACCAATGAAACATGAAATATGTGGTGTTTCTATTGGTGGTCCAGTCCTCATGATCTCTTCTACTTGAGATCCCCAAGTGCGAACTGTTGTGAAAGTTGGTGCCCTAGACCCAACTTGAACAATACACTTTTATTACCATATCATGCATACAGTGAGTTATGCATGATGTATTCTTATAATAAAAGTGTTGATATTTATGAATCCACTATTTACATGGTAATTTCTATAGATTATTTATCATATCAATAGTTTATAACAATTACTAATTATAATGATAACCTCAAGATACTATGAGAGAAATATTAAACATATTTCATATGGTATAGATACATCATATTGACTAGACACGGATGATGTTTGAATATCAGGTGCTGTGTGTAAGGGATTATATTTTTTCAAGCCCATACATTTTCATTTGAGGGTGTCAGATGGTTCAGGAGTGGTTTTATAAATGTTAGAAGTTGTTATAAATCAATTTTTTAAATTATAAAGCGGTTTTTAAATGATTTTATAAATTAAAAAAGTAATTTAAAAGTGATAAAATTTTATATGAAGATTATTTTGAATGTTTTAAAGTGATTCTATTATATTATAAGTACTTTTGGAAGTTTTAAAAATGATTTAATTAATTTTAGGTGTGTTTTGAAATTTTTTGAATTAATAATAAATTGCTTACTTTATTATTATAAGTTTTTTAAAATTTCAAATAAAATATTTATCCTTACACATGTTTTTGAAGTTACATAAAGGTAAAAAGTCTCAATGAAAAACTTAAGAAAGGAAATTTGAACTATGTCCAATCGTCCATATGGACCTCCATTAAACAATCTTTTACACACATTATGGTCAACTATAGGTGGATGGTTAGTGTTGATTATTCCAAAAAAAATTTGGTTGGATAACTGGACTGGTTCCCCTCTTATCACTAAGTTACTTGCTAACTCCATTCCGGTAAACACGAATTGTACTGTTAAAGATATCATGTTTTTCGGTAGATACGACCCTCCTGATAGAATCATTCATATTATTGATAATTATCCCTATGCTAATGATGATTTTATTATATGGGACCCTGCTCCAAATGGGATCCTTGACTCAATTTTTTTTTACCATCATAACATTACTAATCCGGATCACAAATTTGTTTGGTTAAAATACTTTAATAAGAACTGGATTAAGCCCTCGAGACTTAATATTGTCTGCCGTATTGCCCACAATCATGTTCCCACAGAGGTCTGTCTTCAATATTTTTGAATAAAACTTTGTTCTAAGTGCCATTTTTTCCATCAGCATAGGGAATGTTCTAACCATCTATTTTTTTCTTTTGCTACAGCTTCAGCACTTTGGAATTATATTACTAACTTGTTTGGCTGTAGATGGTTACATTATAACTCAATTAGTACTAAAATAAAATACTGTGTGGAGCTAAATTCTTCAAATAAAATCAAAAACCTATTCTTAGCAGTGGTGGAAAAGCTCTTACACGTGATCTGGTATGACCAGAATGCCATTATTCACAATAATTACTCATTCAATATTAATTCAGGTCATACGCGAATTAGAATGGCCATCAAGGATGCTGATTCAATTCAAAAATCCTATTGTGATAACTCAGTTGGTGATTTTGAGATCCTTCGTCACCTCAGAGTTGATGGTATCTATAGGAAACCGAAGCACACCTTTTAAGTTTTCTGGAAAAACCCACTTCCAAGATGGATTAAAGTGAATGTTGATGGAGCTTCCAAAGGCAGTCTTGGACCTGCTGGTTATGGTGCGATTTTCCGAGATTCTAATGGGAGATGCCATGGATGCTTCTTTGGAAAATGTGGTACGGCCTCGTCCTTGTAGGTGGAAATGATGGGTGTGATTCACGTTGTGGACTTCATCATGAAAAAGGGCTGGAACAACATATGGATTGAGAGTGACTCATCCACTGTTGTTCAAGCTATATGGAACGGGGAATTACATCTAGCCTGGTCTATCACTACTCTCTGGATGAGATGCTTGGACTCCCTCATGGATATCAACTACATTTCCACACACACATTTCATGAGGCGAACAAGGTTGCTGACAGTCTTGCTAACATGGGTATCAGTCAGGGCCTTACTTGGAAGGAGGATCTGCCTATTGAGCTCCTTCCTCTTTTTGAAAGGGATTGAAAAAAAGTCCCTTACTTCAGAATCATGTAACCCCCCTATTGATTTAATAAATTGTGTCTTGGTCCTTGACTGATACACCACATGTTTAAAAAAATAAAGGTAAAATGGATTCTTAAAATATTGCATAAGGGTAAACCTTGAATTCCAGGAGTTCTGTAAGGGTAATATCATTCTCCCAATTGTAGCAAAAAGGTATGATAAATCCACCATGAGTCATAAAATGATCATCACAGTTTTTCATTAGTCACGTAAGATTAAGGTGGTGGTTTTAAACCATTTGTAAAGGTAAGTCCTCCTTTTTGACTATTCTATAAAGGTAACTTTGAAAATATGATAGTTTCATGTGGTTAACCCAAGTACCCTTGCTCACAGAAGTTTGTATCCAAGATTTCTAATCTTGCATAAGGGTAAGTCTGATTTTTATTTTGTTACGTAAAGGTAACAATCATCCTGTGTTAGAGTCAACTGAGTTTTCTAAACCCTGTATAGGGGTAATCCAACTTTTCTAAAGCCTATATAAGGATGACTATCCATGTAATGGTAAAACATAATTAACCTTATGCATTGCATGCTCCACATGTATGGGAGTTTTTTTAATGCAGAAAATATGATTTTCACCCAATTTCATATTTGAATATTCTTTTACCATATTTTAATGTTTTTAATCCATAAAAATAAATATTTAAATTCTACTTGAACTTTTAATTTTGTATATATAATTTTCAAAAGTTTTTATTAGATCACAATCAAGTTTTAATTAAAATATAATTAAATGATAATTAAATGGGGAGCTTTGATTTTTCTAAGAAATATTCGAATATTTGTTTCTGTATTCTTAAGAATTGGTGTATTATCCTAATTTGAGTTTCTTGAGTTATACTTAGAGTATGGGAGATCCAATATCCACTATCTAATATTAGAAGGTCTTATGAAAATTGACTAGATATCTTCTCAAGTTTCCTGCCACATACATATCCCCCCTCTCTCTTCCCTGTTATGGGTGTAGTATAAATTTTTTTCTTGAGGTAGGTGATTTTATATCTCTCTTTATTTCTCAATAATATGTTATATAATCATGCTTATGTTTTCATTTAGATGGATATTAAGAGTTGGAATAATGAAGATAATTAATTGGATGTAATGAAATTGATGGGAATGAGAATTTTCTCCTATATTTTACCAGTTTTCTTCTTGTTACAGATAGTTGTATCCTTATAAAGTATTATCACATACATAAAGAATTATTACTCATATAATCTCATGGTGTGTTAATTTAGGTAATAACCCTAGAAATAGAAAGTTATTAACACATGAAGATAGTTTATATTGTTTATATTATTTAAAATAAAAATATGGAATTGTATGCAGTGTTATAATTTGATGATCTAGAAACTAAATAATTAAGGTAAAATTATTGTTGTATGATAGATTTAATTTTTTTTCATTAAAATGTAGTTATAAAATACCTTTAATTATTTTTTGATATTTTTTAAAGTATTATTCATGTTTTTTCAATGATGAAAATGATGGTTTTTGGGAACCTTTCTAGAACTATGATTGTTGTGAATCATGAGACCCTTAATGTGACTATTTGGTTAATCTCACCATGCATAAAAAGTTTAATCACTTATATATGGTTAATGAACTAGTTAACCATGTAAAATATGTAATTGTGTGATAATACCCATGATAAAAGAATATGTGATTTTATGAAACAAGATATAAACCTTTTAACCCATGTGATATGGGAATATGTGTGATGGTTATAACGTGTAGTTGATGCGATGAGATAGTTTAATTGTGGTGATGGATCAGAATATGTTCTTTTTTGATGATTTTTGGTTTGGGATGAATGAGTTGTGGTTCTATTAGTTACCTGATAGTCATGTATTTCTTGTAAAATGGTGAATTTTAATTAAATGAACTTTGATTAGTAAATGAATAAACATGGGGTGAAATTAAATATAAGCATGGGTAGGAATCGATGAGTGGTAATTGGATTATATGAATTGAAAATAAACAGATGGGTGGTTAAACATGAAATGAATAGGCTTGGTAGAGGTAGATGATTGGAAAACGTAAAATCTATGAATAAATTAACTTGAAAGGAAATAAGGAATGTGGATTATATATTCTTCTTGCTTATGAGGTGTAATACATTAGTTTTTGAAGCTATATTGATGTGTGATAGTGGTGATGCAGAGGTTGTTGTTCTTGGGTGTTTTTGGCTGTGTAAAACCATAGGTTGGGATTGTATGTAACTATTATATATTTTATTTTCAATGTGATTTCTAAACACATCCCACCCTACTTAGAGAACAATGTGTTGACTCCAAAATGTTTTGGAGGTATTTTTCCAACATCCATATAGTAAGGAAAGATTGATGTCTAACAAATATTCCCTGATCTCTCTTCCAAGCGAGTTTAATATGCATGGGATGTGATGCATAAAAGTCAAAAGTTCACTTGTGGTGATGTTTGATGAGATTATGAGGTCATTAATAGTGGGGTTCATGCATGTTAGGTGGAGGTAATGAGGTTTATGTCCTTCACGTTCATGATACCCTACTATTATGGTCATGGTAGTGGTTGAGATGTGATGTGGTGGAGTAGGTGTCTTCAGGTGAGATGTGATTCGATGGCCCAAGTATCTTCAGGAGAGATGTGATGCAGTTTCTCAAGTGTCTTCAAGAAATATTATTATACAGAAGAGAAGGAAGTTACAAGATGTATGATGTTAGGGTGTGAGGGTAGAAAATCTATTATAAAGTGGTGTGTGGTACCCTTTTATCAATATGATTCATATTATATTACTATACTTGGATGCATTATTTGGTAAGTGATCCTTGGTAAGGTCAGGAACTAGTTGACCTGATAGGTTCTTTTTTGGTTATGTTGTTTCTTCATTAGGGAATTAATATACTCTTATCACTTATGATCCTACCGAGTATATATTTTATACTCATCCTATATATATATATATATAATCTATTTTTTAGGTTTCTAGGAGGACTTCATGGACTAAGCTTGACAATACCAGCTTGGTTGTTGGAGCAATTTTTGAGTTGTTGTAAGATTATATTTGATGTTTTACTTGGTGATTTATTTTAAGTACAATGAGGCTTTCATGGGTTGGTAGGGAAAGAATAGCAGTCGAGCTAGGTTCATGACATAAGATAGGGATACCGACTAAGACACGGGATTTGAGGATCCCATGTGATCCAATTAAAGAACATTGAGCCTAATGAACAACCAAGTGAGGTGGCATTGCTTACAGGTTGGAGACCAATGAGAGGTACATGCATCATTATTATTTGTGATTGTGATTTAATGAGGCGATTTTAGTAATTAAATGAACTTAATTAAATAAATTGGAATCCATACAACCAAAATTAGGGTTTCATATCATTTTAGTAATGTATATTATGTCTTTGAGTGTATGATGATAGTAGACACTTCTCCCACCATGACGTGTTATTTTCATGATGTGTTTTAAAATTGTGTGGGTGAGTTAGGGCCACAAAAATCGGACAATATTATGGTATAGTGGACAGGTTCCCTTGATTTTTATTATTAGGACATCTTAAATTATATTCACGTGGTTTATTGTATTGTTTATGGAATTTAATGTGGAGTTGAATTAAAATTATAAGAAACATTTTAACTTGAGGTAAGTGGAAAATGAAATATTTATGTTTGGAATGATTATCTTCATATGTTATGTTAATTATTGGTATGTTAATAATATAAATGATTATTAAAATAAGTAAAGTGAATTATTTCAACCTTACCTTTTGTGATGTATATTATGAGTTTATCTGAAATCCCTAGTTTTTAAGTCATACACATTAATATTAAACAAGAAAAAATAATGATCTATTTTTTTATATAGCTAGTTAGAATAATTAATATTTTCTTCTTGACTTGCTTTAAACTATGATGTGCCTTGTTTTTCAATTGGTGTTATATGGTTATAATAATCACATAACTTGTTTAAAGAATTAAATTTGTAGACTCTTGATTGTTTATGAAGGTGTTAAAATTAAAATAATTATAATAAAAAATTCCACCAATTCTCTTGCATTTAGGTAAATAGATTGTTTTTTAAGGTGTTTTTGAAAAAATAGGGTTTTGTTAGCCGTGTTATTTAAAGAAAAACATAAGAGTTACTATTCAAAATTATTTAAAAATGATTTAAAGGATACTCCTTTAAAATTTTTGTGGTTACTTATAAATTTTTTAATGCATGGGTGTCAAGGAATAATTATCATGTTTTAAAAACTAACTATTTTTAAGGTATTTTTAAACATGATTTAAGTGATTAAAATTATATAAATTTCATTGTGGTTTCCTTGAAGGGTATATAGATCATAATCATTAATGAATTTATGATTAAAATTTTTAATTTATTTATTGTGTTTATTTATTTTAAAATGTATTGATATGGATAAGTCCATGTAATTATTATATATTCATTTTAGATTGATTCATACTTGTTAAAATATTATTTCCTCTAAATCATGAAATAACGAGACACTTAGTTTTCATTAATGTGTCATGTTAGTTTTAGAATATGAAATCTAAAGCATATAAGAAAATGTTAGAAATTGGAAATATTATTTAAAACTAATATAATTATTATGTTAATGTGTTTTTATTAATGATGATGTAGGTTATAATTTCCACGAAAAACTTTTCTAAAAGCATTCCTAAATTAAATGTGCTTTAATGGTTATTTTTTTATTTTAAAATAAATGTTTACATTACATGATTTACATTTTGAAATTCCCTAATATAAAATTTTATCTATGTGTTAATATTATAACACCCTGAGATTTTATGAAATATTTTTTTTCAAATAAATTTAATTTTTTTTGATAGCTTTCATTACCCACAACACCGAGTTTAAACGAACTGTGATATACTATTAAAATATTATTATTTAAAGTGATAGTTATTTACTAACTGTTGGATTGAAGGGTATGAATATAACTAACTAAATTATAAAAAACATATGGCTTAAATATGACTAAAATTAATTCATTTTTTATTGATTAATTAGATATTGAAAATAAAAAACATTTCAAAGTAAAAGGGGTATTTTTTGAAAAAGTTTTTTTATGCGCATAATGTACTTTTAACTTAATAAATTAAATTATTTTCTATTGGTAAATGATTTTAATGAAATATATATACATATATATATTATTAATTAAAATTTTTTAACATTCATTTAATATTTTCTAGGCATGTGATAATAATAAACCAAGTTTTATGCTTAAAATGTATTTTTCTAAAAATAAGTTTTCGTCAAGTGTTGCGCACTTTTTTTAAAATTAATTTCTCCCATTTATAAAAATTTAATTTGATAAAAAGGATTAAATATTTGGAATAATGATTTTAAAATTTATTAAATATGACCCTTTTATTTTTAGTCAATATAAATAGTAATCGTGGACAATTTTATCACCTAGGTAAAGGGTAAATCAAGTTAATCTAGGATAAAACTAAGTGATAAGACCATAATTTTTTAATCTAAATTATTATTGGATTAATTTAATTATACCATTATCACCTTAGTCTCTAAATTGAGTTTTTAACGGACACTTGTCCATGAAAATGACTGATATAATATTTAAAGTAAAGAAAGTTACAAAATGTCACTCTCTTAGTTTTAAATATATATTATGTGTTCACATAGGGAAAAAAGAAATTTACAAGCGAATATAAGTGTCTATTTTTCAGTAAATGAAATTATTTTCGTGATATAAATTTATTTATAATTTTTATTAGTTATATAATGACTTTAAATTCTTATGCAACATCGATACAATATTTCTCTAATTAATAAAAAATATAACAAATGATTTTATAAATATTAAAATTAATATAGTTTGAGTGAGTTAAGGTGTACCAAGGATTTTTTAGATTAATATAAAATATTAGATTCATTTTAAAGAATTATATTTGAATTGAAACTTCATATTTATGTCTTTTAATTCAAATTAAATGAATAGTGTCTAAATTGGCAATAATGATATTTTATGAAAATAATATTTTATTAAATTACTTAAAAATCAGAAAAATATTAAAATAGAACACGAGGGATATTATATTGTCTAAAATTAGTTTATTTTCCATTTATAGTTCATTTTGAACCATTTTCCATGATAATGAATTTAATATATTGTAATCTTTTAAGAAATTCCAAGGGTGCCCCTCCCATCAATTATAAAAGGGCACCCTTACTTTCTCTTCTTTATACCACACTGGGACTTATAAATCCACCAAAATCTGAAACATTATCTTATACATTCTTTTAGGCACATTATAGATGTTTTTTTGCTTCCAAAAATCAAACCCTAGAGCCCTTAAGAGAACATATAAATGAGTTATTTCAAAGAATATGTAATCTCCTTAATCAAACACCTTATTTTTTGTTATTATTTTACATCTTATAAATCTATTAAATTATTAATAAAATATAAATTTTGTAACCTAAATATCATAAAATGTTATTATGATTATTAAACCACCTTTATTCACCCTCTTTCTATCAAATGTGAAGTGAAAATATGGCCCGTGCATATGTACGACCTACCATCTCCATGAATTGTGTAATTCATTTTTCTAACTATATATTTTATAAATTACTATAAAAATGTATATATGGATATATATTATATTTATATAATTATTAAATTTCTATATATTATTGAACCATGATCAAAATACAAATAATAAAACTACCAAACCAAAATATACATGAAAAACGAAGCAGATATCACACGAAACAATGATTTTAATAAAGAAGTATTAACAAATGGGTGATAAAATTTTATAAGTAAATCATATATGGTGTGATATAAATTGGTATGGTTTTGTAATATATTTATAATAAATCTATATTTATTAAATTGTAGGTTCCAATGCATATGAAGAACGTTGGATCTAAGGTAAGGGATTTTCATCTCACTTTTATTTCTGTGGGACGCATGCCTTATACACCACTTATTCTTTTATGTAGTTTATATAATTCTCATGAATGTATTCTATGATGATTCTTATAAATGTTATGGGTATTTTAATTTTTTGTATAATGTTATTTATTTCATGGGAATTATGATTCAAATGTTACTGAAGCGGTGAGGGTTTTATGTTATAATCTCATTGTTTATTAAGTGTGTTTATGTTTAAGTTATGATAATGAAATATTATTATATATATATCAATAAAATCATGAATTTTATTATACTATGTTTATTTCTTTAGAATACACTTTTTACTTTCATTTTTCTCATCTTAAGTACTCAAAATAAAGAAAATATGTCTTTAAAAAAAATTGATGTTATTTCTCTCTTCAGTTGAAAACCCTTTTTCTTCCATATCCATGTTTTCTAAAAATATTTTAAGGGAGTTTTTTAATATTATAATATTAATTTTTATAGTAATTTTCCCATGTTTTACTTTTTACAAAATGGTTCAAAATGATTCTTTTTTTCATTTTCCAAACAATAAACCTTTTACAAAATTGTAAAAGGAATTTTTTATTTTACCTTATAGGGCATGAAAATAATTTCTCACCATCATGACTGATAAATACTTTGAATCTTACTTTAAAAGTTTTCATGGTTATTTTAAATGAAATTGTTTCCATAATATGTTTAAAAATTTTGGATTTTAAAGGTGTGATTTCAAAATGGAAAGGATATTTTTTTCAAGAATTTTTAAATAAACTTTTAATGAAATTTACATTCATCAAAGATAATAACCCTTGATTTAACTTATGATTTATTGGGGATATGAACCAAAGATGGAATCCCTATTATTTATTTATATTTTTTATGTTTATGATGATAATAGTTTTATGAAAATTGTTCCTTAACCATGGTTTATCCAATGATGAAGTGATGAAATGTTTATGAAACCTATTTTTTTTCCATGGTTTATGCTATGATGAATTATTTATAAAACCCATTTCTTTTCATGGGTTTTGATATAATGAATGTGTTATGATCTCATGGAACACATATGTATGAGTTTTGTTATATGACATGTGGGACCTATATATCCCTTTAATTTATTGGGTAAATATTGACATCTCATGAGATAAATGGGACAAGAATGGAGGGTGAACCCAGTTTAGTGAGTGAATTTTTCAACTACAATAGTCTTGGGAGTGAACCTTGACTATTATAATGGTTTGGGGAGTGTACCCAATCCACTATGATAGTTTTGGAAATTATACATGGCTAATAAGAAAATTATTTTCTATACTTTTGTATATGCTACAATTCCATGTCTTATGACAATGGTTTTCTTCCATGGATTTTGTTCTTTGATTTCTTTATGATTCCCATATTATGAACTTCCAAGTTTTATGTCATGAATCAATATTATGATTTATGATAGGTAGGGTATGATTTAAAAATTTTATAATCATGTTTTAATATCCTTATATTCATTTTATGATCAAGTGATCATTGATATCTACCTTGTTTAGCCATACAGAGAATCTAAGATCACCCTTTATTATATTTACTTTCCCCAAGTTATGAAGTATGATATTTCTAAGAAGAGTGCTAGTTATAATGATCTTAGTGAGAGAAGATGTAGATATTTTATGAACCATTTGTTTATGTGTACATTTTTCTAAATGCACTAGACTTACATTATTCTGTTGTAGAGAATTATGTTATATAATGAATATTCATCTACTAAGATGTGATATCTATGTATTAAAAGTGTGGGTTGTTATATTTGACATCAGAGAAAGGTTTAATTAACCCTGGAAACTAGGTTGATAAAACTTTAGTGAGAACCCTGGGGATAAGTCTAAGTATATGATAACATCCTAATGTTTTGGTAACAATCATGAATGACCTAGGTTAAACATAAGGTTTCATGATTTAGAAATCCAATAAATGATATTTTATGATTATGTTGTTTTCCACTATGTTTATTATTTCTCACACTATTCTTTTGGTTTTAGTCAATAGATATAACCTAAATGAATCATGTTAATGTTTAATGAAATGTAAAATGAAATTATTATATTCCTGAGAAACCAAATGTTACGAGAGTTGGAATGAAAAATCTTGTTTCTATGCTCACACAACTTTATCAAGCTATTAATCACAATGAACATCCAAACAATAAAAGGAGGGAACAACGTTCTATGGAGTCATTTATGAGACAAAATCTACCATATTGTAGTGGGTATATTGATCCACTATTTTTTAAGAAATGGATCGGTACCATTGAAAATATATTTTCCATTCTCTAGTGTTTGTAACATGAGAAAGATATTCTATTTATTTATCTTTTGGAAGGAGAAATACATCATTGGTGGAATCTTATCCAGAACATGAAGAAACTGTAAGAAATTTAATCCATGGAGTGGGATGAGTTTAAGAACTTATTTTTCAATAATTAATTTACTCATATTCTTCATATGAAAATGTAGAAGGAATTTCTTGAGTTGAAATAGAAGTACGATGAATTTTTTTGTACCTATGAGGAATATTTTACCAGACTTGTGAGGCACACTTTTGGTATTATCACCTAACCTGAAAGTAAGGTTAATCGACCCTTCAATGTCTTAAAACTAAGTCTTTGAAGGTTGTTAGCCATAAGAGACTTAAATTCAAACACCCCAAGAATTTAAAAGAATATTGTTTTTTATAGCGTATATTATACAAAGCACTGAGCTTAAAACAACCTAGAAAATATATTTATTTAAATTTAATCTCTCTGAAAGCTTGCGGAACATCAACCCCGAGTCTAAATGAACCGTAAAATATTACAACTTTATAAAATAACCATTAAATTAATTGTTATTAATATTAATAAATAAATTATGAAATTATGGCTATATATTTATTATAAATAAAATAAAAATTATTTAAAATAAAAAAGAATTGTTTTCTGAAAAACTATATATTTTTTCTAAAATATGGTTTAGTCATGCTTTGCACACATAATTTAAAATTAATTTTTACAACATTAAGAAAGTTTATTTGATGAAATGGAATTATTTTTGAAAATTATAATATCAAATTATCATAGGGTAAATTTTTTCAATTTTTATGAAATGTTTTATTTTTTGATGAATAGTGAAAAATACTAAATTTTAATTGAAAATTGCCTTTTTTGTTTAAATTATTTATAAAGTAAATTTTTATTTTAAATTAGTTTTTAAGTAAAATTATTTCAATTATATATCTATTTACCCAATTTATGTCATTATAATCATTTTTTATATTCAATTTTGATATAAAACCTTCATAAACTTTTGAACATTTTTCTTTAGAAACCTGCTTTATCATCACATTTGCGGTATTAATTTTAAATTAAAATTTTCCAATTATATGAATGAAATTTAAAAATACATATTACATATTTGGAATCATCGTGATTAATATTTTATAATAAGTTCAACTTAATTTTTGACCATAATGAATAATAAAAATAGTAAAAATTATTTACCTCAATTAAGGTAAAAATGAATTTACTAGGGGTTAAATTAAATAGATAAGGGTTAAAATGACTTAAATACATGTATAAAATATATTTTCTAGAAATATGTTTACCCTATAATGTCAAATTCTTGAGAATATTTCATTTTGGACCCTTTTTTCATGTGAAAAATGGGGGTACACATTTTAATTTTAAAAAATTACAGATATACCGCTCACCTCACTTATAAAAGGCCACCCCATCTCATCTTTTATTGAAACCTTAAAACAATTTTAGTTAAGAAAATACCTGACCAAATAACTTCCAAAATTCCCTCATATCATCCTAGAATTATTACTTTTAGCAAAAATCTAACCTAGGAATGCTTTTGGTGCAATCCTAAGGAGGTTACCCAAAGAAGAGGTAATGTTCTTGAATGAGCGTTTTTATTTTATTTCTTCCTCCACCTCCTTAAATTGTTATTAAACCATGATGATATAATAAAATTAGTATATTAAATATAATTATATTTTTTATATCAAATTCATGACATAAAACTATCTATACTTTCATCAAATGGGTTATAAAATCATCATTCATGTGTATAGAAAACTACCGCCTCATGAACCGATGACATTCATTTTTCTGTTACCACCTCTCACGATTGGGTATGATGATAGATCTAAAGTTTGTATATATATATATATATTATTTATAACATAATTACATATCTATAATTAATATATCATATATACCTTTTTTTAATTTTCATTCTGTAGGGGATACGATAACGTCGCTCGTGTGTACAACGGACTACTACCTCGCGAAGCAATGTGATTAATTTTTCACTAACACTTTACATGGTGGATAATAATGATTAATTTAATGAATATATGTGATATAAATGACATAATTATGATATAAATGACATATTTATCTCTATGATAAAATAATATTTCATTTTATTTCTTAACTTTTCACTCACTTAAACTGATAACAACATTTATGTACGTATGGACTACCGCCTTCACAAAGTGATGTGACTCTATTTTCATCACCAAACAACATTGATGATATGTATAAGTATATTTAAGTAAATAATATTATATTATTATTATTTTTTAAATATAAAATATTACTTGCATTATTTCTATAATGATCGTAATGAACTTCATTTCTCAAAACCATATTTAATGATTGGTCTTAAATGTATAATTGATGTGTTGGCATCCTATAGTTTTAATGCTCAAAAATCATGAATAATTAAGTTACATCATGTTTTATTATCTTTAATTATCTTTAATTATAATATTAATATATTCTATTATTGTTTCACATCATAAGATAGATTTATAGAATATGACTAAGTATAAGTCACCGTTAAGGTTGAGTCACCATTGGAAGAAAAATAGATAAGTATGAGATAAAATTGAAATGGACCTATTGATAGAATATCTCACTATTATATATCTCACTATCAGCACAAATGATGAATTTTGACCTAGGATGAGACACCCTCACTCAAGAAAATGATGCACTGGGTTACCATTGTTTAGCCTACTGACAGCTCAACTCAGAAGTTTCATGAAGGGAGAGTCACTGTCACATTGATCTACCAATAGATAAGTCACCATTACATCAACCTACTGACATAGTTACTTACTAATGGCAATATATTGTTTTGCTAAGTATGAGTTACCAGTATTATCTATCGATGGAATGATTCGCCATCAAGTATACCTACCGTCAATTCATCTTACAATCATAATGACCTACCATTCCTGAGTCACCGATACTCAACTCACTATTCTATATTGAATAATTCTCTAAGTTTGAGACATTGGTTCTAAGACACCGCTACCCAACCTACTGATCCAGAGACACCATCATTTCTTATATTGTCATTTAAATTCAAATTTATTCTAATGGTAATATTTTTGAAACTTAGTGCTATAATTTATTTTAATAACCTTGTATGTATTTTTTAGACAAAATTAATACCGATGTTAGAGACTAGTATAAGGTACGAGGTACTAGAGAACATGCTTCTTACCAACTACAGTGTATAAAGAGAATACTAGATCTAAATGGCATCAGTGAAAATAGAGAATACATAGAGATGATCGTGTGACTAAAAAGAACTGAATAACTATTTGTTGTACTCAATAGGTGATACTAATGAGAGATTAAACCTAAGAACTTGTTGCAGCAAATTACTAAGAGAAGATAAGAGCTCATCCTGTACAACCATATCTCATTAAAAATAGAAGACAAAATCTCTCTCGACACACTATTTTTCTTTCTTTTTCTAGAAGTTGAATCAGAATGATTTTCAAGACATATTACAAGAGTCTCAAGATACATTCTGAATCACACAAAGTCTTATTAACTCTTTTATCTATATTTTTCTCTTCTAGTGTATTGTTTCTACTTTACGAGCAGCGTGTGTGTCTCTATTTTATAAACACACACCAACTCATGTGAAAAATTTGAGGATACATATATATCTTCAAAAATAATATTTTAAACCTTACAATTCCATGGATAATAGTGTAAGAGGTCCTTGTATGGCCTGGTTGTTTTTGTACTCCCACAAAAACCGTGGAAGAGGTCTTGTTGACCTAGAAAGTGAGTATACTGTTGTTTACCTTGATCCAGGGTGTGGATCCTTTTTTATTTATATAAAGTGCTTGGTGGAAGGTGATCAAAAATTTGAGAGTATTAAGTCTATGATTATGATTGAACCTCTTGTTTTAAATTCTGTTTTGTTCTTTTAATTTTAGTTTCTATATTTTTACTTTTAGAAAATTGTACTTTAATCTTAGATAGTGTTTATTAGAATTTGGTTTATTATATTGATTTAAAAAGTTAAAATAATAATTCAAATTATTTTAACTAAAAACTAATCACTCTTTGAGAAGTATTTCAAAAGTTAAAAACTTTTATAAATCTACTACTTTCATTAACTAGGTTTTTTTGTATTTCAAATTGTTGAACTTTTAAATAAGAGTTTTAGATAGAAATTTTTATAGGAACTCAATTCACCGCCCTATTGAGTGTCCTAATCCAACAAAAATGATCTATAAATAGGATAATTATATCATGATTATTATTATATAGATTATGCAACTATATAATATATGTAAAAACCTGAACTTTCATGAAAAATCTTGAATAACAAAACAAGGAAATTAACACTCCAAGTAATGAAAATAATGAAAGATTATTAACGAATTGGTGATAAGATATTATAAAATCATCATATATGATGTTATGAATATTAATATGGTTCTAGTATAAGTTAATTATATATTTAAAACAACTATACATGAGGTTAAATCATGTTCAACTAAAAGGAAGTGTGAGGTAAGGGATTTCTTAACTCAATTTCTATTAATTGGGTTAAACTTATACTCATTGATTATATTTTTCTAAGATTATGTGTGTAATGAACATTTATTATCTTATGTTTTATTTAAAATTGTTTTATGTGGATTTAAATTTGATACACATAATTGATTTATTGATTAATTCTCACTTCAATGTTATGATCATTGTAAGGGCTTATTTTATAATCTCATTCTAATCAAGATTATTTATTCTTGAATTTTAGTTGAATGAAATTATTTGAACTTTTTCTAATAAACCCATTTAATTTTATTTGTCTGTAGTTATTCATGATATTTTAATGTATTAGTACTATTTTTCACTTTTTTGTAGTTAGAATTTTTGAGAAAATATTTTTAAAAAAATCTGTCTTCATTTCTTTCTTCGGTCGGAAATCTATTTTTTTTTTAAACCATGTTTTTTCAAAAATGTTTTCAAATATGCTTTCAACTTTTTCAAAATGATTTATTAAATAAATTTTTACCATTTTTTAAAATTTTAAAAAGGTTTTGAAAGTAATCCTTGTGTCGTTTTAAAAACATTGCATGTTTGGATTTCATCAAAAAAGTGAAAGGAATCTTTATTTTAACGTGTACGGCATGAAAAAAAATTTCATCCATCATGACCATTAAATTTTTTTAAATATTACATTATAAGTTAAAAATATTATTTTCAAATAAAATTATTTTCAAAAAAAATTGTGAACTTTTTGTTTTAAAAAGTGATTTTCAAAATAAGAAATATATTTTCCTTACGAATGTTGTTTTAAATGATATTTTTACTTTATTTCTATTCAAAATGAAAAAAACCCTTTATTATTATTCCAATGGGTATATGTTGTATAAATACCATCCTTATTCTTCCTCTGGATGGTTTATTATCATTTTAACCAAGTAAAGTATTAAAATTAACTTTCTTGATTCATTTTTGTAGTCATTAACTTTCCCTTGAATTTTTCACTTTCCCATGGAAATTAAATTTCACCAAAATATACATATTATTTATCATGGATATGTTTATTTCTTAAACTGTGTATAATTTCAACATATAGTTTTCTACATTAAATGTGTATCTGGGGAAATATTAATAAATATGTATTCTTTACTCAATATAGATATTTTATGATAAGTATCATTGTTCATGAATTAAATTAATTATTAGATATATTAGGAATGATTTGGACATGTATAAATGAGTGGGGTATGATTATAGATAACCCCTCAATGTATCAACATATCTCGTGAGACAAATCATTTGGCTAGCCTTAGTTAAATAGGTTTCTGGTGTATACCAACCCATAGATTCTAAAATTTCTTGAGGATAAATCTTGATATTAGAGGTATCAAGATTCCTAATATAATGATGTACAATAATTAAGAATTTCATTCATTTATAATTCAGTTATTATTATTATACTTGTTATTTTTTCAATGATATTATCTCTAGATGAATTTCAGTCTCATTTTATTGATTTAAATGGAATGTGTGTTCAGTTATTTACATTACCATATTGATTATGCCTTATATGGTTATGATAATCATGTAATTGATTAAATGGAATATGTTTTTAGTTATTTACTTTTCCATTGATTATTCTAGTCATTTATTTAAATGTAATTTTTTCGCCGATATTTACCTTTCCATATTGTTCATTATTTATTGATTATTATTCATTTATTCATGATATCTTATATTGTAATTACCCCTTACTAGTAATTTGAGCTCACACTTATTTTTTTTCCTTTCCCTATATTCTATGTATTGTACTATGATTTATTTTCAGGGATATTCTAGAGGGAATAATGTCATTCTAAAAAAAATTGTAGTTTATTTTTTATTTTCAAATGTAATAAAAGACTCAAGTATGTATCTAGTTTACCCAAAAAACTAAACTATTTGGTCCTTCAGAATGTGGTTCCTTTTACTTATTCCAATGTAATAAAGTAGACAATGGATTTAGGTTGTTGGGTTTGGGGTTTCTACAGTTGGTATTAGAGGAATTTTAGTAGAAACTATGGGAACTAGATTCTGAAAAAAATAGATTAGGGATTGTAACCCTATGATAAAATCTTAGGATAATTATGGAAGAGTGTACTAAAGTTTTGGTAAGGTATATTTATGTGGTTTTCCTAGAAATACATCTCTATTTATATACTACAAGTGGACGTGGTTCTTGTACAGATGTATCTAGGGGTAATAACTTTGAAGATGGTGTATTCGGCTTGACTTGGTTGTCACATGGTGCATGACAATGATCCTTACTACACACCTAGTTTGAAACTCCTAAGGGATATTCTTAGGATAATTTATATTTTCTTTACAATGAATGATTTAAAAATATATATATCCCTAAAGAATCCTTGTTTATGATTATGAGATTGGTTATGCATAAATTTTTTAATTTATGCTAAATATTTCACTAGTTTTGGGATTATACATTATGTTTCATAATGATATGATCTAATATAGTGTATTCCATAATTTATAAATGGTTCCTAACTGAAGGAATGAGTAACTCATTAATGAACATAATTAAAAGATTAAGAATGATCATTTCTTTGATGAACATAAGCCAATATTCTGAAGGGAACTAGTATGAAAAACATTATCATTATATGAGGACATAATATAATGTGATAACAAGACAAATAAATAATTCTCTAAGTATTACGGATTCAAAGGGAAGAAAGATAAGAATATGATAGCAGGGGAAAATATGGATAAAGGGAAGAAGGGAAAGAAGGATTTTCCAACATGTTATAATTGGGGAAAGAAACACCCTGGTTCTTGATTAAAAGAAATGATAGTTTTCTATAAGTTTGAAGATAAAGTTAATTGTGCTTGTGATTACAAGGGTAATAAAAAATGTTTCCAATGTACAATTCTTCAACAATAAGGAGATAAAGTACTATGAAAATCACAGTCTCAAACGTCAAAGGAATATACCTCAAAAGAAGCCAATGGATCATGGTAAATTTTATGTTATTACCATATATGAAGTGGAATGATTAATGTTCCTATGTTTGTATTCAATAATTATGTTATTTGTGTATTCTATCAATGATATACTAGTTATAATAACTATGAAATATATAAGGATTGTACTGTAGTACTTTTACATTAAGGATTTGAAATCATATGTTGAATGATACTGATGACCAATAAAAATGATTCAATGGAAATTTAAACTTCTTGGAAAACACATGATTGAGGGAAAGATAACCCTTAATATGTTCCTGATGTTTAGATAATGATTTTGGGATAAAGATATGATTGATACAGATAAATTAAATTGGATAATAGTGACTACCTTGGTATTAATTAATGATTTGTTTGAAAAGTGGTTTATAATATAATAATAGAGTTTAAAACATATTTGGATTTAAGGAATATATCCAATAATTTTTTTTTTCTTAATTAATAAAGAATCATGCATGTTTTCAATAATTTTTTATGGTAATTACCATGTTTTAAGAGAATAAATGATGAAGGTATTTGCATGTTTGGTATGTGGTGATTAAGAGCCACTTCATATTGTTTGGGGAGTTAATGATGAGTTTATTTTGTAAATTTAGTGAAATTTTCTCTAATGTTTTGGATCTTAATATTTTTTAAGGTTAATACGGTTAACCATTTATGAAACTATTTAATTTGAACTTTGGATGAGGTTTTAGAGATTAATGTATTACTTTACTATATGAAGATTTATTCACATTTGATAACATATCCTAACCATTTTTTCATAATAATAACTAGAGATAAAAATAATGACTTATCATTCTATTATGAAAATTATGATATATTAAAAGTGAATTTTAGTGATTCAGGCATAAAAATCATTTTTTTAAATTCATTTCTAAGATTAATTGATGACTTGGAAATTGATTAAAGTAAAACCAAAGGATAAAATTATATATATGAAATAGAAAGATATTGTGATAATATGAGATGGAATTTAATTTTATTGATTTTATTTAATCTGTATGACTTGTTAAGAAGAAATTTTATTTTGATCATTATGAAAGGATAATTAATGCCATGATGTTTGATCATAAAAAGGGGGATAATGTTGGCCTCCTATAGTTTTAATGCTCACAAATCAGGCATAATTAAGATACATCAGGTTTCATTATGTTTAATTATGTTTACTCATCATCTTAATATATTCTATTAGTGCTTCACGTCATAAGACCGATTAATAGAATATAACTAAGTATAAGTCATCATTAAGGTTATGTCACCATTGATGTGAAATCTCTGTTGGACATCTCACTATTGGCATAAAAATGGATAAGTATGATCTATCATTACCATGGACCTACTGATGGAATATCTCATTTTAAGTTGTCTCCCCATACACACAAATGATGAATTATAACAAAGAATGATACACTATCACTCAAGCTACTGACGCACTTAGTTACCATTGGTCAAACTACCGACAAATAAACTTATAATTTTTTCAAAGGACGAGACACCATCACATTGAGAAATCAATAGCTAAGTAACTATTTCATTAACCTACTGATAGAGTGACTTACTTATGGCATCTGGTTTTTTCACTAAGTATTGGTTACCGGTATGAGAAACCGATGGCATGAGTCACCATCAAGTGAACCTACTGTTAGTTCGACCTACCGTCAGAATGACCTACCATTCCTAAGTCTCTAATACTCAAAGCACCATTCCATATTGTATAATTCTATAAGTTTGAGACACCTATTCTAAGACACTGCTACCTAACCTAAAAATCTAGAGACACCATCATTTCTTAATTTTTCATTTAAATTCAATTTTATTCTAACAGTCATATTTTTTAAACTTAATGCTATTATTTATTTTAATAAACTTGTTTGTCTTTTGTAGAAAACATTAATATCGATGTCAGAGACCAGTATAAGGAACGAGGAACCAGAGAACATGCTTCTTGATAGCTATAGTGTATAAAGTGAATACCATATCAAAAAGGAATCAACGTGAAAATAGAAATATATAAAGATGATAATTTGACTAAAAATAACTGAAGAACTGTTTGTTATACTCAATAGGCAATACTATTGATAGCTTAAATCTAACAAATTGTTGCAACAAATTACTAAGAGAATATAAGAGCTCATTATTCACATATATATCTCACTAAAAATAGAATATAGAAGCTCTCTCGACACACTGTTTTGTTATTTGTTTCCAGAAGTTGACTCAATATTATTTTCAATACATCTTTCTAGAGTCTCAAGTTGCATTTCCAGTCACACAGATCATTCTAAACTCTTTTGTCTATATTTTTCTATGTTAGTGTATTGTTTCTACTTTACAACCAGTGTGTGTCTCTATTTTATAAACACACATTAACTCCTGTGAAAAAACTAGAAGATACATAGATATCTTCACAAACCATATTTTAAACCTTACACTCCCATGGATAATAATGGAAGATATCCTTGTGTGGCCTATTTTTTCACTCCCACGAAAACTGTGGAAGAGGTCCTTTTGACCTGGATAGTGAGTATACTATTGTTTAACCCGATCTAGGGTGTGGATCCTTGTTTATTTATATAAAGTTCTTAGTGGAAGGTGATCACCAATTGGAGAGGATTAAGTCTCTATTTTAGAATGAACCTCTTGTCTTAAATTCCACTGTGTTCTTTTAAGTTTAGTAATCTTTGTTTTTTCTTTTAGAAACTCTACTTCACTTTGATACTTAATTGTAGATAGTGTTTATGTTATAATTTGGTTTAGTTTATTGATTTCAAATGTTAACATAATAATTTATATTGTTTTAACTAATAACTAATCACCCTTTGATAAGTCTTTCAAAAGATCAAACGTTTATAAATATGTTACTTTGATTAACTGGGCCATTTTTGTATTTCAAATTGGGGAACTTTTAAATAAGTGTTTTAGATAAAAAAATTTATAGGAACTCAATTCACCCCATCTTGAGTTTCCTACTCTGACCAACATATATCAATAAATTATATTTCCTTATATTCATATAATGTAAAATAATTCCACAATTTTAGGAAAAGTATTTTGAAAAAAATATCCCATTACCTTCATATCTGATGAATCATATGGTCCGTTAAATCGTCAAATATTTATGGTTTTGAATTCCTTAACTTTCTATTGATTATTCACTTGCTTGTGATCAATGAACCCTATAAATATCTATAATTATTTATACTTTTCTTCCATTTCCATATCTTAAATTTCCACCAATGTTCTTCTACTTAGAAACCTAGTGATGTGTTATTACAAATGAAATTTTTACTTCCCTTTTCTCTCTTATTAAGAGGATGTTTTATTAACCTTTTATAATGTGGGTTTTTCAACAATTTTATTTCGAAATTCCAAACCCTTGATTATCGAGATCAAGTTAAAATTATGAGGAAACCATTTATTTAAGGTGGGGATAATGTAACACCCAAAGACTTTAAAATAAGAAAAAAAATTTATAGAGTAAGTTACTTGAAACACTGAGCTTAAACTACCCATGAAATATATTTCTTTAAATTTAATCTCATTAATAGATTTCAGAATAAACAACCCCGAGTCGAAATTAATTGTGATACAGTATACCATTATAAAATAACTATTAAATTAGTGGGTATTAATAGTAATAACTGAATTATGAAATTATGTTTATATATTGACTAGAAATAAAATAATAATCATTTAAAATAAAAAGAAATGTTTTCTGAAAAACTGTATTTTTTCTAAAAGATGGTTTAGTCACGCTTTGCGTACATAATTTAAAATTAATTTTTTAAAATTTTAGAAATTTTATTTAATAAAATAAACTCAATTTTTTAAATTATAATATATAAATTATCTTAGGGTAAATTTTTGGGATTTTTCTGAAATGTTATATTTTTTGATGAATAGCGAAAATACTGAATTTTAATTGAAATCTGCCTTTTTGTTTAAATTATTTATAAAATTAAATTATATTTTAAATTGGTTTTAAAGTAAAATTAGTTCAATTATATATCTATTAATCCAATTTAGTTTATTTTAATCATTTTCATATTGAACTTTTATATAAAAACTTTGTAAACTTTTAAACATTTTCTCTTTCAAAACCCGCTTTCTGATCACGTCTGTGAGATTAATTTTAAATTAAAATTTTCCACTTCTATTAATTTAATTTAGTAAAATTTATTCCATGTTTATAATAATGTTGAATTATATTATCTAATAACATAAAATTAATTTTTTACCATAATTAATACTAAAAATAGTAAAAATTAATTATCGTGGTTTAAGTAAAAATGGATTCATCAGGGGTTAAACAAAAAAGAAAAGAGTTAAAATGACAAAACAAAATTCTATAAAATATATTATATGGTAATATTTAGACCCTATAATTACTAATTATAAATTATTCTCCTTTTTTGACCCTTGTGTCATGTGAAAAATGTGGTTACACCTTATTCTTTTCAAAAATTACAAGTGCACCACTCACCTTACTTAAAAAAGGTCACCCCTCTCCTATATTCTTCACACCTTCACACCCTTTTTTTAGGCCAATACATGCCCAAATCACTTAAAAAAATACACAATCTAATCATTTAATCTTTATTTTGGGTATAAATCCACCCTAGGAAGGCTTTTGGTGCAATCCTAAGGAGGTTACCCGAAGAAGAGGTAACATACTTCAATAGACATTTTTTTATTTCTCCATCCACCTACTTAAAATATTTTTAAACCATGATGATATAATATCCTCAGTATATTCCATATACTTATACTTTTTTAGGTTAAGGTAATGACCTAAAATCATATCCACTTCCATCAAATGGGTTGCGAAATCATCATTCATGTGTATGACAGACTACCACCTTGCGAACAAATGTCATTCATTTTTCCATTACAACCTCTCAAAGTTAGGTATTATGATAGATATAAAGTATATATATTATATTTATAACATAATTATACCTCTTTATTCATTATATCATATATACCTTTTCACTTTCCATTCCATAGGGGATATGATAATGTCGCATGTGTATACGACAGACTACCGCCTCACGAAGCAATGTGATTTTTTTCACTAATTCTTTACATGGATGATAATAAGGATAAATTTAATTAATATATGTGATATAAATGACATAATTATTATATTTAATGACATATTTATCATTATTAAAAGTTAATATATCATTTTATTTCTTACCTTTTCACTCACTTAAGGATGATAATATCATTCATGTACGTGTGGACTACCGCCTTCTCGAAGTGACGCGAATCTATTTTCACCACCACACCACATGGATGATATGTATAAGTATGTAATGGTCCGGACCTCTCCGGTCCATTACTTTGTGAAATGTTGGTATTGGAGGTGTTCCGGGAGGTCAAGGGGACTTATCCCCAACACTTTGCCAATTTTCCGGTTCTGTGAACAGTGTTTCCAGTTTTATGAACAGTAACAGATCGGTGAGACAGATCAGTTTCATAGATCGGTGAGACAGATCAGTTTCACAGATCGGTTTGACAGATCAGTTTCACAGATCGGTGTGACAGATCAGTTTCACAGATCACTTTCACAGATCGGTGTGACAGATCAGTTTCACAGATCAGTTTCACAGATCGGTGTGACAGATCAGTTTCACAGATCAGTTTCACAGATCGGTGTGACAGATCAGTTTCATGTACAGTAACGGTGGGTGAACAGTGTTTCCAGACTCCTACAGTTTTGCCCCTTTTGACGTTTCCTTTGACGTAAAATACATTTAAAGCCTTATTTTAAGGGCTCTTAAGGCAGATTCATTTCCATAAATCCTATATTAATTATTCCTAAGGCTTGGAATGTTTTACTTGGTCAAACCGCGTGGGTTAATGCGATCCGTTTTTAATGGAGAATTAACCGGATCTTAAACCATCACCTCGTTAAATCTTAAAAAGGGACGAGATATCATTCTCCCTTGTTCCTTCCCTTTGTTCTCAACTAAGAGGTGCTAGAACCTTTCAATCCTTTCCGTAGGAGTTGCACAATCAACCTTTACTCCTAGGATCGTGACCCGCTGTGTGGATAAAGGACGTCAAGAACTCTTCGAGGTAGGGGATTCATGGCTTCTCTAATTATATATGTGCAATCGTAGGATTAGCATGATTTATTCCTTTGGATCACAATGAAATTGACCTAATTAAATACTTGAAATGGATTGAAAGAATTGGTTGATCGCATGCTGTTGCTTTATACCGTGATAACGGTTTGCCTCATGTTTTCCTAGATATAGTGATATCTATGTTTTCTTTGACTTATTGTTCGTTCATGATTGAAATTGATAATGAACGTAAAGCCGGAATTAATTGTTGATTAATTGGCTAAAGATAAAGAGGCATGTAAATTAATATGGTTATTGTCGTTGTTGTAGTTGTTCTAATTTGAGGATAATCAAATTAGGGAAGTAAGCTTGGTTATTTAATTGTGATAGCTTACTGATTAGGTATCCATGATTCGAGCCTACGAATAACAAATCTGTTAATTCAATATGGATTAGAGAACAGATTATGTGGGAATTTCAAAAGGGTTCTGAGTTACCCGCTTGCTTGTAAGGCTGAATGCCTTGTGGTTTGGAGCTCTGAGTGCTCATTGTGTTTGAAGGCTGAATGCCTTGTTAAAGGGCCGAGAGCCCATTTTGTGATGTTTGTTTTCCTGCTGCTTGTGCTGTGATGTGAGCCTGGATGGCTGTTGTGATATGTGGAGGCATGGAGACTTGTGGTTGTGGCAGCGGATGACGCCTAGTGTGGCGAGATGCATCGGTTTATGCATATGGGTGTCGGGGAGGACACCAAGGGTGATGGTATGAGATGAATGTGATGGTTTGATGTTGGTGGTTTGGTCTGGTTGTTTATCTGAATTACTTTTCCCCACTGCTCAAGGAAGCTGGTCTTGCTTACCCTCTTTCCGAAGGAGGCGAAGACACGCGGGGTATGCCACGTGCTTTCCGTGTTTAGCCTCTCGATGGAGGATGGGTCTATGCTCTTTCTATAGGCGGCAAAGACTCAACGGGTAGTATATCTACTCACCGTGTTGAGCCTCCTTTGTGTTTAGAAGCATAGGATGTTTTTCTAGAATGCCTGGGAATGTGGAAAAGTAATTCTGTAAGGAATGTTTGATTAAACGGTGAAAATCCATGGGGATGGAGATGCTGGAATTTAAAGGTGATGTGAATCTGAAAAATGAGCAGTTGTTTTTGAAAGTGATGCCATTTCAGTTTAATGTGGAATTATTCATTCTTAATTAATGTTTAAAGAATTAATTAATGTACAGTTGAACTGATAAATGAGAATGGAGTAATCTAATAAATCTCTTCAATTGGTTGTGTGCATATAGGATACCTAGTCTTAGAAGTAGCAGCCTGGAGTCTGAGAGACGTTAGCTGCAGTTGTATCTAAGACTAGGTAATGCCCATAGTGTGGATGTGAGTTACTTATATATTCTGTACTTTTTGTGTTTCTATATGCTACTCCACCCTGTCGGTAAGGGCAACTGACACCCCGGGGATTCTGATCCCTGGGGGGGTGTTTTCCCCAACATTCTGATGGGAGGTTGAATGGCTGACTACCCCCTTTGGCCCCGCTCTCTTCTCTTGGTAGATCTTAGTGCTGGTAGGCACAGTGGTTAGTTTTACCCATATATGTGTGTAGAGGGCTGTAATGGCTTGTGGTTATTTCACACACATATATTCTGGATATAGTATCCTATGGACTACTATAGGTGTAACGTGTATAGGCTGTGATGGCTTGAGGATCCTTACTCGGTGTATGGGCTGTAATGGCTTGAGGTATAATACCCGACGTATGATACACGTTATGCGAGCTGTGGTGGCTCCCGGAAACTACCTGGTTACTTTTGGTTGTGAGGATTGTGTGGAGCTTAGCCCAGGTGTCTGCGGGCAAACCTTTGTGGTGCACGAGGTGCGGATTGGGGAGCTTGACCCATGTTGATACGGGCAAGCCTTTGGAGAGAGATGCACAGGACGTATGTCGTTGGGGCAAAGCGGCAAACCAGTGGGGAAGTAGTAGCGGGGTACCCTTGATATTCTTTACTATATGCTATATTCTTGTATGCGTTACTTGGTGAGAGTATCCATGGTGAGGTTGGGAACATAGTATACCTGTTTAGGTGACGAGTTAGTTTCACTTGTTGTTCACTGGGCTTTAGCATGCTTTCTTTACTTTTGCACGAGAGTCTTGGGGAGGATCCTACTGAGTATACTGTTGTACTCACCCTATGTACATATAAACTGTTTTTCAGGTCACTTGGAGCAGGTTGGAGATCAAGCTGGTTACTACTAGCTTGCGGTTGGAGGAGGAGCTGTTCGGGCTTGTGGTCGCTGCCGTTTTTCTTTCTTTTGGGTACTTTTAGTTTTCCCTTCCAGTTTTAGTACTTTTGCATGACATTTCATATATGTACTTGGGTTTCTTTTACATTTCAGTTATGAGTTGGAGTTGGTTGGAGTCTATTCTATCTCTCTCTTCTGCATGTGTTCTCTTAGAGGGTAATGCCTCCCATTTGTGTGTGTATTATACCCTCGGTGCTAGTCGCCAACCCGGGGCCTACTGGAGGCGGGACTCGGGGGTCATTATCTCCCTTTTCACATTGCCGGCCCAGGAGGGGTACACTTTGTGGGGAGGGGGTCGTGACAGAGTGGTATCAGAGGCAGGTTGAGGGATAGGATGGAGTTTGGAGTTAGGCACAGGTGAGGATGCATGGGATGGTAGGGCAACGATGTCATTCATGTTTAACAAGTGGGGTAAACACTGGATACCGGCAGAGACATAGGCGTTCAGGGCCCCCTATGATCCGTTGCACGGACCTTTAAGTTTACGGTGGCTACTAAACAAAGTGATACTGGTTGCAGGGTAGAGACCTAGGAAAGGGTCATGCATCATTATTCTTTGCGCCTGTGTTTGAATGGGTAGACCTTGGGATAGGTAACCTAAAATTAATAAAACAAAATAATTAATTAATTAATGTTGAGTCTTCCATATTCCAGGCTTAGGAGCTCTAACAGTTGTTATTTTAAAGGTATGGCTCCAGGTCGACGTCCTCGTCAGGTTTGCGCAGAAGGTGCCCAGCAGGCTGTTCCAGCAGATCGCCGCCGGGTAGAGGTTGACGACGATGACACTTGGAGGAAGACACTCTGAGAGTTTCAGCGCCAGAGTCTACAGAAGTACGAGGGCTCCGTTTCAGATGCAGTCACAGAAGACTGGTTGGAGGAGGTCGAGATAGGCTTCAGTTCGATTCGTGCTCGGAAGGAACACTGGGTGTCCTTGGTTGTGACAATGTTGCGTGGAGCAGCGAGACAGTGGTGGTTCTTGTTCCTCGGGGATCGTGAGGAGTCAGCGATCTCATGGGAGGAGTTTCGAGACAGGTTTAGAGTCGAGGTTCTTTCATCGACTGCGAAGGCATCCAGTCGCCAGGAGCTTCTTACCCTTCGACAGGGGAGCTCCAGTGTTCGGGAGTTTGCAATCCGTTTTAGGAACCTTCTACGATATGCTTCAGACCTGTTACCAGATGATGAGGCTAGGGCGAGGCATTTCGAGGAGGCTTTGCGTCCAGAGATCCAGCGCCAGGTCACCCCATTTATGCTGAAGACATATCTTGAGGTGCTGGCGAGGGCAGAGGTTGTTGAGAGGACTTTGACCAGGACCAGATCGTCACGAGAGGGGAATCGTCATGATTCCTCACGAAGCAGAGCTGTGGTCCGGGGTTCCCGGTTTTCAGGGCAGAAGAGTTTCCGTTCACCTGGGGGTAGGTCCCAGCCCTTCCCATCTCGTTTCTCTGGAGGTAGCAACTCTCAGACCTATGGCAAGGGATCAGGCGCTTGTTTTTCTTGTGGTGGACATGGTCATCAGCAGCAGGAGTGCCCGACTTTTCAGAGCAGTCATCGTGCACCAGGCGCTCCACTCCAGGTTCCTCCGTTGAGGCAGTTCCAGCCGAGGCAGCAGCAGCAGGTTGCACCAGCTTTAGATCACTAGAGGGTAGATGGAGCAGGCAGAGGACAGCCCCATGACGCTCCCCGTCCTCAGAGAGCAGAGCGCGGCCGTGGTGGTGGTCGTCATCAGGGTCAGAGAGGCCGTGGAGGTGGTCGTGGTCAGCTTCATGCTCTAGCGTTGCCAGCTCCAGGCGAGCCAGACGTCGTCCGAGGTACCCTTTGCTTGTTTTCTACCTTGGTGTATGCCTTGTTTGATTCAGGAGTGACACACTCCTTTATATCCCCTACCCTTTTCCATGCTTTGGGACTTGAGGTAGAGAGGCTTCCAGTTCCCTTGGCGTTGACTACGCCAGTTGGAGGTCGAGCTAGCTTGTTTGAAGTATGTAGATACTGTGAGCTAGTGTTGGGGCAGCACCGCTCTTGGGGAGATTTCCTATGTTTACGAATAAAACCATATGATGTCATCCTCGGCATGGATTGGTTGTATTCGGTGCAGGCTATTGTGGATTGCTACAGGAAGAAGGTCGTTTTCTTTAATGAAGATGGAGAGGAAATAGTGTTTGTTGGTGAGAGAGAACCTCGGATGAGTCATAGACGAGTTTCATCCTTATCATCCATGATGGCTGGGATGATGCTAAGTTCTTCAGAGGTTCAAAAGCTGGCGTTTCCTAGGGTCGTAGAAGAGTACCCTGATGTCTTTCCAGAAGAGGTTGTATCCTTACCCCCTCGATGAGAGATCGAGTTTGGGATCGAGCTACAGCCAGGAGCATCTCCTATCTCTATGTCTCCATATAGGATGGCCCCTTCTGAGTTACGAGAGCTACGTATTCAGCTCGATGGTCTATTACAGTGTGGTTTTGTTCGGCCAAGTGTGTCACCGTGGGGTGCACCAGTCTTGTTCGGGAAAAAGGCTGATGGCAGTTTGCGGTTGTGCGTCGATTATCGTCGCTTAAACAAAGTGACAATAAAGAACCGCTATCCACTTCCACGGATTGATGACCTATTCGATCAACTGAAGGGTGCAAGTTGGTTCTTAAAGATCGACTTGCGGTCAGGATATCATCAGATGCGTGTAAGGGATGAGGATATCCCGAAGACTGATTTCCGCTGTCGTCATGGACATTATGAGTTTGTTGTAATGCCATTCGGCGTGACAAATGCTCCAGCTGTTTTCATGGGGTTGATGAATGCTGTGTTCCGTGAATTCCTAGACAAGTTTGTTGTGGTTTTCATTGACGACATCCTTGTGTACTCCACATCTGAAGAAGAGCATGCAGAGCATCTACGAGCCGTTTTGGGAGTTCTTCGCCAACATCGGTTGTTTGGGAAGTTGTCCAAGTGTGAGTTCTGGGCTCGAGAAGTTCGTTTCTTGGGACATGTTGTGTCCCAACAGGGAGTAGCTGTGGATCCTTCGAAGATAGAAGTAGTGGTGTCTTGGCCAGACCCCAAGACCGTGTCAGAGGTGCGAAGTTTCCTTGGTCTCGCAGGCTATTATAGGAGGTTTGTGGATAATTTCTCCCGAGTTGCGACTCCTCTAACAGCTTTGACCAGGAAGGATCAAGCGTTCATATGGACTGATCAGTGTCAGACAGCTTTCGAGTATCTAAAGGAGAAGTTGGTAAGTGCTCCAGTCCTTTGTCTTCATGCAGAGGGAGTCCAGTTTGATGTTTTCTGTGATGCTTCACATCTGGGGCTAGGTTGTGTTCTCATGCAGCAAAGGTCAGTTGTTTCTTATGGGTCTCGGCAGTTGCGTCCCCATGAACGCAACTATGCCACCCATGATCTTGAGTTGGCAGCCGTGGTGTTTGCGCTGAAGTTGTGGAGACATTACCTCATTGGCGAGCGCTTTGTGGTTTTCACCGATCATAAGAGTTTGAGGTATGTTTTCTCTCAGCGGGATTTGAACTTGCGACAGCATCGATGGATGGAGTTCTTGCAGGAATACGACTTCGAAATATCGTATACACTTGGGAAGGGAAATTTTGTTGCTGATGCACTGAGCCGAAAGTCATGTAATGATGTTGTGCGTGAATCTGGTGATTCCTGGAGAGGGATGGAAGAGCTAGCAGCTTTGCATCTTGATATGGGAGAAGTTGGGGGAAGAGTTTTTCTTTTCCAGATGACGGTGCAGTCATCCCTGATGAAAAAGGTGGAAGAGTCTCAGTTGGGTGATCTAGAGGTGGAAGTTTTGAGAGACAGAGTCGTTTGTGGAGAGGCCCCTGATGGTTGGTCAGAGGATGAACAACACCGGGTGTTGTATCATGGCAGGCTTTTTGTTACCTTGGCGATGCGCGAGACGGTTCTCCGAGAGTTCCATAGCTCGCCCTTAGCTATACATCCTGGTGTGACGAAGATGTATCGATCCTTGAGGAATCGGTTTTGGTGGCCTGGGCTGAAGCGTTCAATTGTAGAATGTGTGTCTCGATGTTTAGTCTTCCAGAAGGTGAAGGCCGAACACCGTGTTCCTGGTGGTCTTCTCTAGCACTTAGAGATTCCTCAGTGAAAGTGGGAGGACATCTCAATGGACTTTGTTACAGGTTTACCTCGAGCTCCGGGAGGACATGATGCTATATGGGCGGTAGTGGATCGTTTAACTAAATCGGCCCACTTCATAGCAATCAAGGAGTCGAGCTCAGTGGAGGTTTTGTCGAGGCAGTATCTGGAGGAGGTGGTGAGGCTTCACGGAGTTCCTAAGACGATCATTTATGATCGAGACCCTCGTTTTACCTCTAGGGTGTGGAGAGGTCTCCAGCATGCTTTTGGCTCTCAACTATGCCTTAGCACTGCTTTTCATCCTCAAATGGATGGTCAGACAGAGCGAACCATCCAAACTCTTGAAGACATGTTGCGCTCTTGTGTTCTTGATTTTGGAGGTTCATGGGTGAAGCACTTACCTTTGGTAGAGTTCGCTTACAATAATAGTTTTCACTCTACCATCGGCATGGCTCCGTTTGAAGCCTTGTATGGCTGTCCATTCCGTTCTCCGTTGTGCTGGACTAGGGTCAGAGAGTCAGCAATTCTCGGACCAGAACTAGTGCAGAATACGACAGAGATGGTTCAAGTGATTCGTGAGAGGATGAAGACAGCACAAGATCGTTAGAAATCTTATGCTGATCAAAGAAGGAGACCCTTAGAGTTTAATGTTGGGGATCATGTGTTTCTAAAGGTGACTCCCCGTCGTGGGCAGCGAAGGTTTGGTCGTGGAAGTAAGCTTTCTCCCCGGTTTGTTGGGCCTTTCGAGGTGTTAACTCGTGTTGGAGCTGTGGCATATCGAGTAGCACTTCCCCCTCAGATGAGTCGGATACATGATGTTTTCCATGTATCGCAGCTCCGTCGTTATCTTCATGATGAATCTCATGTTATCGATTGGGGAGAGATCGATATTGATGATGATGCAACCTTCGAGGAGCAACCTGTAGAGATCCAAGACCACAAGGAGAAGGTGTTGTGTGGGCGTTCTATTCCTTTAGTTCGTGTCTTGTGGAGACACGGCGGCATGGAGGAGAGTACCTGGGAGCGTGAGTCACAGATACGTGCTCAGTACCCAGAGTTGTTTAATGTTTAACTCCTTTCATGTAATGATGTTTCTCTGTGGTTGGACCTTTCATGTTTTATTTATGTACCTTTAATGTGATGTTATGTTTGAATTGTTTTTATGGGTTGTTTGTTCTCGGATGTCGTGGTTTTGTTCCAGATTTTGAACAACTCGTGTTGGTTTTCCCCTGAGAGGTATCTTATGGGGTGGTTGTTCGGACCCCTCTTCTCTTCTGGGTTGGTTTTTAATTCTCGAGGACGAAAATGTTTTGAGAGGTATCTAATGTAATGGCCCGGACCTCTCCGGTCCATTACTTTGTGAAATGTTGGTATTGGAGGTGTTCCGGGAGGTCAAGGGGACTTATCCCCAACACTTTGCCAATTTTCCGGTTCTGTGAACAGTGTTTCTAGTTTTATGAACAGTAACAGATCAGTGAGACAGATCAGTTTCACAGATCGGTGAGACAGATCAGTTTCACAGATCGGTTTGACAGATCAGTTTCACAGATCGGTGTGACAGATCAGTTTCATGTACAGTAACGGTGGGTGAACAGTGTTTCCAGACTCCTACAGTTTTGCCCCTTTTGACGTTTCCTTTGACGTAAAATACATTTAAAGCCTTATTTTAAGGGCTCTTAAGGCTGATTCAAATTCCATAAATCCTATATTAATTATTCCTAAGGCTTGGAATGTTTTACTTGGTCAAACTGCGTGGGTTAATGCGATCCGTTTTTAATGGAGAATTAACCGGATCTTAAACAGTCACCTCGTTAAATCTTAAAAAGGGACGAGATATCATTCTCCCGTGTTCCTTCCCTTTGTTCTCAACTAAGAGGTGCTAGAACCTTTCAATCCTTTCCGTAGGAGTTGCACAATCAACCTTTACTCCTAGGATCGTGACCCGCTGTATGGATAAAGGACGTCAAGAACTCTTCGAGGTAGGGGATTCATGGCTTCTCTAATTATATATGTGCAATCGTAGGATTAGCATGATTTATTCCTTTGGATCACAATGAAATTGACCTAATTAAATACTTGAAACGGATTGAAAGAATTGGTTGATCGCATGATGTTGCTTTATGTAACGCCCCGACCCTAATTACCTAGAGTCGGTGCATTACTTCATAACATTGGCATGATCACAAGAAAGATCAAATCTCGAAAGACCGATTGGTTTAGTAGCCTTGGAAACACTAGATATATTCATAAGTTTTACATTACATCATAAAATCAAAAACTACTACAACAACATAATGTTTCCACAGTCCACACTACAATCCCCTCATAATATCCCTGCAGGTCATTCATAACTTACATCTTCACTTCCTGGGAAAAATAAAACATAGAAAAGGGGTGAGCTCAAATGCCCAGTAAGGATAACAATATAGCGGAAACTTTCATCAATAAGAATAAACATTTAAGGCAATGTATAACTAAAACAAAAGCCTTTTAAACATGAACTTTCAACATGGTATGGCATAAATAAAATGAAATAATGCCATTTACTTATTCACATGGATATTCCACTAATCGAATAATCACATGCAAAAATAAATAACCACTTTCATAATGTTGGAATGCATAATGCTAAACGTTAATTTCTTTGTCTAGGCCTCATCCCAAGACCTAGGGGTTACTTCTAACCGGAACCCAACCCGGAGTGCCTCTAATAACCGGACACCAACCCGGAGTGCCTCTAATAACCGGACACCAACCCGGAGTGCCTCTAATAACCGGACACCAACCCGGAGTGCCTCTAATAACCGGACACCAACCCGGAGGGCATACTTTTACCAGTCCCTAACCTGGAGGGCTTACTTTAACCAGTCCCCAACCTGGAGGGCTTACTTTTACCAGTCCCCAACCTGGAGGGCTTACTTTTACCGGTCCCCAACCCGGAACATACTTGTTTAGCACATTCATCTGAAGAAAAGTTTGAAATATAACATAAACATTCGGATTAAAACTAGCATACGAAATGTCAATAATTTCACCATAAACTATGAATGGTATAAAAATAGCACATCCACAGTCAAACATATCACAAAACCTTCAATTCAATATAGAATTTTTGTATCATAATAAATCAACTTCAAATAATCTTAAAATCCATCAAAGGATGTTGACATAGATGAAATCAAAATTCTTTTTAAAGAAGTATCTCCTTTTATTTTGAAATCATTTAAGATCCATATAAAATAAAACATTTTCTTTGAAAATATTCTTATAAGCTTGTATGTAAAGCTTCGACGATTTTATAACGGCGGAAAATAACCGCACCCGCCGTATAAGTTAAAAAAAACATTCTTACCTCAATTCTGTTGAAAAGGTTAAAAAGGACCTTGTTTTGAAAACGACAGAAAGATTCCTTTATAAACCTCTTATAAAATGTCAAAAAAAGGTATAAATGACTTTAACCCATATTCTTGTAAATAGTAAAAATGTTTTGAAATACATTTTTAAGAAACATGGATGTGGATGATAAAGAGATCCCAGTAGATTATTACGTATATACAACCTCGGATAATGAAGAGATTGTGAAATAACCCTTACCTTGTACTTTTCCTTGGTTGGGGTAGGTTAACCTCCTGTATAATGGTGAAATAGTTGTTATTAAATTATACAAGAATCATATATATTAATATGATATCATATATGATCTTTTAACATTGATTTGTTAATAATATCTTAGAATTATCGTCGTTTCGGGAGTTAACTTACTCATTTTCTTTTATATGTTTTGTTAAATAAGCCATGGTTGTTGTATCTTATTCATATCCAGAATGATATACAGTCCTTAAACATCATTTTTAAATCATCAAATGATAATTATACTTGAATGGATACGATGGAGAATGAATCTCATCGCGTTCGTGGAGACGGTAGTCCGTACGTACGCACGAGCGACAATATCATTCTTTTGATATTAAAATAATATATAAATGGATGGTATATCATATATACAGAATCATTAACATGTTATATTTATTATTTACATGAGTTACACATCATTATTATACCCATCCAAATAATATTATATTGAATAACAATTACACCACGACGTGGAGACGGTAAGCCGTACGTACGCACGTATGGTGACATGTTATTCAAAGGGTGGATAGAATACTGAATATGATTGTACCATATTTATAATAACATCACAGTATATGTGAGATACTGGAGTTATTATTTCAGAATGGTAAGAACAAAGGAAGAAGAAGTGGAAGAAGAAATGAACTTAGAAAAGGGTGGTGAAATCATTACCTCTTCTTCGGGTTCTTCCTTTTGATTTGATCAAAAGGGCTCCTTAGGTTGGATTTCTGATCAAACTAAGGCCTCTAGGTTGTAGTGAGGGATGTTGGGAGAGTATTTGGGCAGAGTTTGGCCGAACCAAAAGGCTTTGAAGGTGTGAAGAAATGGGAAGGAGGAGTGCCCTTTTATAAGAGGGGTGAGGGGCACCTTTGGAAAAGCTAGAAATATTAATTTATAATAAATTCATATTCGGTTTATAAAGGCTCCAAAGTTGACTATTCAAAGGATGAGGTGGGGATAGGTCGAAAACAACTCATCCAATAGAATTTAGACAGGTTTGGGTACTTATATTAACCTTATCTTTAAGTATTAACTCTAAGTTAATTAGTTTCACTTTTACAATGTCTCTTTGTATTTTTATAAATTATGGGTAATAAACTTACTATATACATCCAAGCGACCCCCAAGTGGTCCATTAATGATTAACCTATCATAATATAAGTCTCTTGGCCGAACCTTATATTTTTAGGAATTTAATATCAATTAATAATATAATATTTGTTTTAAGAACTCTTTTATGTCAATTTTGACACTATTCAATAGTTGATTTTTGTGAAACTCATAACAGATTGATTACTTCGAACAAGGTCAATTAAATCAATACTAATATATCATATTATCCTAGAAAATTAGTTTAATTCATTAAAAGTTTCATATTATATTTATTTGGGTATTTATAATATCAATTATGTTAATTTGTTACTATTTTAGTAATTACTGCATCATCATTGTGTCATAAATAAAATAAATTATTTAATGTCTAAAAATTATAAATAAAATATCATTATGTAGGAAATCTTTTTATCTTTCTAATGAATATTTATAATCGAAAATCCAACATGTATAACCCTATGTAAAAATTGTTGTTCTAAAAGATATATGCTTGTGTCATTTTTGTATTCATTTTGACTTAATTAAAATAAAGTGTCATTATCACTTACAAGTGGATCCATGGGGTCCCAAAATAGACCCAAAGATGCCCATGGTCGACTATGTATCAACCAATAGGGTTAAGACACGTTTTAGGGTAATTTAGTATTATTATAATATTATTTTTTTAACCCTTATTTACCGGATTTACCCTTAACCATGGTAAATAAAATATTTACCGCAGTAATTATTCAAAATGTCTAAAAATAAAAGTTACCTATTTACACAATTTGAACATCCTGATTCCAAATATGGAATCCATTTTTCTAAATTCAAAACACAGAAGTGGCAGAAATTAATTTAAAATTAATTCCCGCTGTCAAAACAAAAAGCGTGTTTTTAAGAGATAATAACTACCAAAAGATTGACACTTGTTTATGTTCGGTTTAATTGTAAAATTATGTCCAACGACCAACATTATATTAAATGGTAAAAATATATTCTAAATATACTTTAAAACCACTCAAATTCATAATTTATCAATATTAATTATTTTGATTAAAAAAGTTGTTTTTAATTAAAATTTAGTAATTTTCACTATTCATCAAAATATAAAAGTTATCCGAAATGTACCAAAATTTCACCCTAGGCTAATTTCGATATTCCGAATCCAAAAATGAAGTCCATTTTTAAATATAAAATATATATAATTTCAAAAATTAGGTATTACTATTCATAATGGCTAGTTTGATTGGTTGTGGTGTGTGTTAAAACTCAAGGTTGCATACAACACACGCTACTGTATTACTCAAAGAAAGCGTACCGTGGAAGCTTGGGATGTTTCATTTTAAATTTTTGATGTCCCAATTTAGTCAAAAAGATTAAAATATTGTATTTAAAAAGGTTTCACTATTAGAAGTTGATAATACTGAAAATGAATCTGTTCTTGCAATATGACTAAGAAACTCATAATAGGGATTCTAAAATTATAAGGATTATATAAAGTTCAAAATGTAGTTAATACTATTCATGAACTCTTTTAATGGTGTGATTGAACTCGGTGTTGCGTGTAGTGCAAGTTATTGAATTATTTTTAAGAAATAACACACTCTGAAATCCTGGGGTGTTACATTCTCCCCTCCTTCAATAAATTGCGTCCTCGCAATTTGAAATTGTTCTTCGAAAATAAAAGGTTGAAAGTAGAAAATATATTTGTGGGAAAACCCACATCGGAAATTGGGTTACTAAAATTTAGTCTTAATATGAGGAAAAGATAAATGAAAGGGTCACCACCAAATTATGATCTCGATTAGGAGAACATTGGTGGCAATTAGAGACATATAATTGGAGGAAAAACGTAAATATTTATAGGTAGTGATTGAGGTCATCAATCACAAACAAGTATAAAATTGAGGTCCTTAAACTCATCAATCTATGATGATTTGAAGTACCATCGGTTCAACAAAATATAGGGTATTGGGACAACACATTTTTGACATTTCAAAATATCTTAGTTGAAATCCCACATCGAAAAATGAATTAATGAGGCCTCTATTTAAAATAAAGAGTGGAAAGTATGAAGATTACCGAAAATAACACATACTAGGGTTCCATTTAGGAAAATATGGATATGGAAGAGAAATCTAACCATCAATTATCTGATGGAGAGTGGTAGAGAACATGGCTATGAAAAGGCCAACAATCCCAAAGCCATAAATTAGTGATGATTTAAGGTACCATCTAGGAAAACATTTTTGTTCTAAGTTGCTTTTCTTAATATTGAGGAATCTATTTATGAGATTGACTAAGATCATAAGGAGATATACTTACTTTATAATTATAGTTTTATCCATTAATAAATTTCTACCACAAACTCATCTTTCACTCTAAAAGATAATAGAATGTAAGAAAAATTCTATTTACACTATTCGTATAGGGTTCCAAAATAAATGAATTTATAATTCATCTACAAGATCTTTTAATAAAAACTACATTATTTAATCCAGGACATCTCGTGGGCCAGTGGTAGGTGATACACCCTTGTCGCCCTTCGGTTTCGGGTCCAAGTCTCGCAGCCTTGCCGGACGCGACAGGTTGCCGCCCGACCTCCGGGTTGTCCTTTTATGGCAATCCAAAATAATCCAAACTAGAACTATCCAAAATACTTCTATCCAAACTCACAGTCCAACATTTATAAGTAAGGTAAACATAATGTAGAACCTTTTTACCCCGTAATAGCATATGAATACCTTCATCATGTATTCTTTTAATACACCGAAACATCCTGAATTACCATATTCCTTATTGATTACCTTCATGCTCCCTTATTCCATATAGAAAGCTGGATATACTTCATTAATCCAAAAATGTTTTAAACCCCAACAATGATGGAATATACAAATCACCTTATGAAATAAGTACACTTAATTTACATTAAATAATATTTCTATCCAAATAATATTTCCATAATTTATATTAAGTAAGTTGTAAGGTTTCATGTAGTACACATTCTATTATATTTGATTGGGATCTGATATTTTACTCAAAGTTTTGGAGAAGTATTTAATAAGATCTTGATACATAGATGAGCTTCAATAAAACTTATCATCCACATAAAGGTGGTCAATATGAGAGAAAAATTAAAACCCTTGAGGATATGATAATATATTGTTCTATTTATTTCAAAGTTGTTTGGGATCAACACCTTCATCTAGTTGATCTTTCTTATAACAATATTTTTCATTCGAGTATTTGAATGGATCATTATAAAGATATTTATGGAAATAAGTATATAAATCTAATATTCTATTATTATATTGGAGAAATAAATTTATTAACACCTAATCTAGATGAGTAAATGATATATAAAGTTAAAGGAATTTATAAACACATCAAGAGAGCTCATAGTCAACAGAAAAGTTATATTGACAATCATTGTCATGACATGGAATTTGAAGTTGGTGATAAGGTTTTTATAAAAAATTATCCATGTAAAAAGTTTATGAGATTTAGAATGAAGGGAAATTTTATCCCTACATATATTTTAACTTTCAAGATTTTTGATCGAGTAGGTATGATATCTTATCACTTGATACTTCCACTGAACATCTCTCAAGTTCATGATGTGTTCCATGTATCTCTCTTGAGGAAGTACATACTTGATCATCACATATAATAAACTCAGAGGTTTTACCACTAGAAAATGATATTTCTTATGAGTAAAAACCATTATAAATCTTTTATCATAAATATAAATTACTATGGAACAATATTATTAACTTGGTGAAAGTTCTCTGCAGAAATCAAAAAATTGAAGAAGCTACAAGGGAACTCGAGGATGTGATAAAACAAATATATCCTCATTTTCTTGAATCATAGTGATGAATTTTGAAGAAAACAATAATTTTAAGTGGGGTATAATGTAATACCCCAAGAGTTTATGAAATATTTTTTAAAAATAAATTTAATTTCTTCAGCAGCTTGCATTACATGTAACATCGAGTTTAAATGAAGCATGATATACTATTAAAATATTACTATTTAAAGTGATAGTTATTGAATAGACATTGGATTGGATGGTATGAATAAGACTAAAAAAATTAATAAAAGCATATGTTTTACATTTTACATAAATAAATTCACTGGTTATCAATTAAGTATAAATGAAAGTAAAAATCATTTGAAAGTAAAAGAGATATTTTCTGAAGAAAAAATATTTGTATGCATATAATGTAATTTTGTATTAATAAATTAAATTATTAACCATTGGTGAATTATTTTAATTATATAATTATATTATATTTACTAAAAAAATTAACATTCATTTAATATTTTTCTAGGCATGGGATAATAATAAACTATGTTTTATGCATAAAAATGCATTTTTCTAAAAAGTAGTTTTCATCGCGTGTTGCACGATTATTTTAAAAATAATTTCTAACACATATAAAAATTGAATTTTATAAAATGAATTACATATTTGGAATCAAAATTTTCAAAATTTTTAAATAGTTCTTTTATTTTTGGTCAATATGAATAATAATTGTGGTAAAATTTATCACCGCAGTAAAGGTTAAATTAGGTTAATTTTTTATTAAACTAAGTGAAAAGGCCATAATTATTCATCCTAATTCTTATTGGATGAATTCAATTAAACACGTATCACCTTAGACTCAAAATTGAGTTGTTTAATGGACATTTTCCATGAAAATGACCTATATAATATTTAAAGTGAACAAAGTTACAAAATGTCACTCCCTTGGTTTTAAATATCTCTTATGTGTTTACAAAGAAAAAAACACAATTTATGAATGAATATAAGTGTATATTTTGAGATTAATAAAATTATTTTCATTATATAATTTTTTTAATTTTTACTAATTATATAATTACCTTATATTATTATGCAACACTGATGCAGGATTTCTCCAATTAATAAAAAAAATAATAAATGATTTTTAAATTATTAAAAGTAATATAATTTGAGTGATTTAAGATGTGCCACGAATTTTTTAGATTTATATTACTTATAAGTGTTATTTTAAATAATTATATTCAAATTTAAACATTTTATTTATATCTTTTAAGTCAAATTAAATGAATAGTGTCTAAATTGTAAATAATGATATTTTATAAAAACAATATTTTAATAAATTACTTAAAAATAATTAAAATATTAAAATATTACAAGGGGTTAATGAATGGTATAAAATTTCATTACTTTCCTATTTAAAGGACATTTATAACCATTTTTTAATAATTAATTTAATATATTTTAATCTTTTAAGAAATTCCAAGGGTGCCCCTCCTTTCAGTTATAAAAGGGTTCCCCTCATTTCTCTTCTTCACACCACATTGAGCCTTATAACTCAACAAAAATCTATAAAATTATATTATAAACTCCAATATACATATTATTTATGAGATGGTATTCCCAAACTACCAACCCTAGATCCCTTAAGAGAACATCTAAAGGATTTATTTCAAAGAAGAGGTAATCACCTTAATCGATCGCCTTCTTTTTTATTATTCTTTTACCTCATATAAATACAATATATTCTTCATAAATTAAGAAATTTAGTATCCTGAATATATTTAAATGTTATTATTATTATTAAACCACATTTATTCACCCTCTTTCCATTAAATGGGTAGTGAAAATGTCACTCGTGCATATGTACGACCTACCGTCTCCATGAACAATGTAATTCATTTTTCTATCTATATATTTTATGAATGAATATAAACATGTATATATTAATATATATTATACTTATATCATTATTAACATTATGTATATGATTTAACCATGATCAAAATACAAGGACTAAACTACTGAACCAAAACACACATGAAAAATTAAGCAAATATCACCCAGAGCACTAAGTTTAATAAAGTGTTAGAAAATGAGTGATAAAAGGTAATAAGTAAATAATATATGGTATAATATATATGATTATGTTTTTATAATATATTTATAATAAATAAATGTTTATTATATAGTATGTTTCAACATGTATAAAGGAAGTTAGGTCTAAGGTAAGGGATTTACGTCTCACTTTTATTTCTATGGGACACATGCCTTATACTCTACCTATTCTTTTATATGGTGTATATACTGACCATGAATGAATTTTATAATTATTATTATTTATTTAATTATGATTTAAATTTACTTATAAGTTTATTCTTTCATGGGAATTATAATTCAAATGTTACCAAAGCGGTAAGGGTTTTATATTACGATCTCATTATATATTGGGATTGTTTATGGTTAAGTTATGAAAATGAAATATTATGACATATCTCTCACGAAACTCATGAATGTTATTATAATTGTTTATTTATTTATAATACATGTTTTTATTTCATTTTCATCACCTTAATTACTCAAAATACCAAAAATATGTTTTTAAGGAAAATCAACTTTATTTCTCCCTTCAATCAAAAACAAATTCTTCCATATCCATGATTTATTAAAAAAAATTAAATAAGGTTTTTAGTATAATATTATGAATTTTTAAATTCATTTTTACACATGTTTTAATTTTTAAAAAATGGTTCAAAATTAATCTCTTTTTTATTTTTTGAACAATGTACTTTTTTATAAGTGTAAATCGAATGTTTTATTTTAACTTATACAAAATGAAACAAATTCACACCATAATGACCATTCAATGATTTGAATCTTACTTAAAAATTTTCCATTGTTATTTTCAAATAAGATCTTTTACATAATATTATCAAAAAATTTGGATTTTAAAGGAGTGATTTCAAAATGGAAAGGATATTTTCCTCATGAATATTTTAATGATCTTTTAATGGTATTTCCATTAATCAAAGATAATAATTCTTGATTTCACTTATTATTTACTGATAATTTGATCCCATGATGTCATTATTATTCTTTATCTATATTGTTTATTTTTATGATGATAAGATATTTATGAAACTTATTCTTTTACCATGGGTTATACTATGATGAAGTGATGAAATGTTTATTAAACCCATTTATTTTCCATGTGTTATAATGTGATGAACAACTTATGAAAACCATTTATTTTTAAGGGTTCTGATATGATGAATGTTTTTTGATCTTGTACTAAATATATGTATGTGTTTTATTATGTGACGGGTGGAACCTATATCTCCCTCTAGTGCATTGGGTAAATATTGATATCTCATGAGGTAAACTTGAATGGAATGGAAAGTGAAAGTAGTCCAGTAAGGTGATTTTTCTACTATGAAAGTCTTGGGAGTGAACCTTGACTACTACAATAGTTTAGGGATTCATCCTAATCTACTATGAATGTCTTGTAAATGAGCCTTGGTTATTAAGGAAATTATTTTCTATACTTATTTATATACCAAAGTTCAATTCCTTATGACAATGTTATACTTCCATGGCTTATTCTGTTTTATTACTTTATGAATCATATCTTATGAACTACCGAGATTTATTCCATGATTCAATATTATGATTTATGATATGCATGTTATGATTTTTTAATGTTATGGTAATGTTCTCATACCCTTATATTCATGTTATACTCAGGTGATCATTTATATCTCCCTTGTTTACCCTTATTGAGCATATAATATCACCCTTTATAATATTTCCATTCCTAAAGTTATGAAGCATGATATTCCTAACATGGGTTTTAGTTATGATGAACTTAGTGGGAGATGATATAGATCTTTTATGAACCAATTGTTTATGTGTTCATGTTTCCAAAGGCACTAGACCTATACGATTCGGGTGTGGATCATTGTTTTATGTAATGAATATTCATATACTAAGATGTGATATATATGAATGAAAAGTATGGGTCATTATAAAGATAAATTGGTTAGAATTAACTGAAAGATGTAAGCATGGTTCATTACATTAAAGAGCATGCTAAGAGTTGTGGCTTAAAGAAGATTCGCAATGCCTACCTAAAGCATACTATATTTAAAAAGGAAAGAATTATGCATGATTTAAAATGAGAAATGGAATACTAAACAATATTAATGAACAATATAAACATATTTTTATGTAATCATGCTAACTTAAGAGACATTGTTCATGCTATTTTAGATTTATAATTTTCAAATGTTATGAATTTAATTTTCTACATGATTTGTTGTGTTGTGTTTTTGTTAAATATGAGAAAGGAAGGGGGAATGTATAAAATAAGTTATAAATTAAAATCATGATAAGTCATTAATAAACAATGTGAAGTGATATAAGCATGTGATAATTATATAAGCACCAGGCATAAAACATGCTAGAAACAACATCCATTAGTTGAAATTATATTGTCATTAACCAAATGTTTATACCATGCTTCCCATAAAATGGTTCCTATTAGATTGAAATTTTATTATTGTAGTTAAAATTCACAACCAATTGAAGTACTCCCATGATAGTGAATCATGATTAATGATCCCTATTGTGTGTAATTACTAGTTTGAGACCTTAATTTTCCTTAATAAATTTAATTATTATAAACTAAAATGAAACAATCAATTTCACTTGATTGTGTATGAGTTTCCATGACATGATATGTGATACAAATATGTTAGGAATTTACTTCAAGACTATAAATTTCAAATTACTTGTGAAATTATTTTAAAATGATCAACATGATTAATGATAATCCATTAAAATTTGAGATTTTTATACATAAATGAACTTGTTTACACTTCCTAAGCCTGTATATCATTTTATAGTGCTAAAATATTTATGTGTTATATGAAATTTAATTAAAATCATAGCATGTGTATTTGTTTAAAATATCCAAATGCACGTCTAAGTAAAATTTGCGTAAGTATCAGATATGAAAATTTATTTTAAATGAATCCAAATAAATTAAGAATATGCCATGTTGTATTGTTTGGTTAACGACTATCTTAATATATTGATATACTTTGTTGAAAATATATTTTTCCTGAACCAAAAGTGATTAAGTTAAATACTGGATAAAATTATTTTTTTTCTTAAATAAAATCATTACACTGAGTTTCTATGCCTTTTTTAGGATCAATGTGAAGTGATTGTTTTCTAAGTTGTTTTCTTATTATTGTGATTATATCTTGTTTTTATGGATAAAACTTTAAGATTAACCTACATAAAAGATAAATAATCTAAATATGGTTGTTATAGATCTTAAATTGAGTAATGATATCTTGTTGTCTTGACTTGATTCATGAGAAGGTAATGATAAAAAGATTATTAATTGATATGAATTGTTGGTTGGGATTGTTGTGACTAACCATCTGAATTTGTTATGATTCATGTTGTTTAATTGGGAATATGATTGGATCTATCTGAAATTCTGGAGTTACTAAAATTTTTAAACTTCATGTGTTTTAATAGTGTCTTACTCATTCTTGATAGGTATCTCCCTTGGGAGAGTGTTTTTGGATATTGATGTCATGTGTTTTTAGTCTTTTTCTTTGAAAGGCATCTCACAGGTTGGTTTCTTGGACCACTATTACTTATTATGTATTGTTTTTTTTTAATTATTAAGGATGATAATTGTTTAAGAGGTATCTAATTTAAGGGAATAGATTTTCCCAAGACCTTTCTTTGTCATTATGGGATTTCTGGCGGTTCAAGAGTAGTTTCATATATTTTACAAATTTTTATAAAATGATTTTGTAAATTATAAAGCAATTTTTAAATGATTTTACAAATTAAGGAAGTAATTTAAATGTGATAAAATTTTATTTGAAAATTAATTTGTAGGTTTTAAAGTGATTATATTATTTTATAAGTATTTTTGGGAGTTTTTAAATTTATTTAATTAATTTTGGAGGTGTTTTGGAATTTTTTGAATTAATAACAATCCGTTACTTTATTATTATAAGTTTTTTAATGTTTTTAATAAAATATTTACCCTTATACATTTTTTGAAGTTTCATGAAAGTAAAAAGGATTTTCTAAAGGTTTCATAAGGGTATTAATTTAATTCCATGAGTTTTGTAAGGTAATCTTCTTCTTCCCATTACTATGTAAAGGTAAGCTAAATCCCCCAAGATTTGTGTAAAGGTTAACAAGGATTTTCATTAGTCATGTAAGGTTAAAGTGGTAGTTTTAAACTATGTATAAAGTTAAATCCTTATTTTGAAGTATTTAATAAAGGTAGCTTTGAAAATATGATAGTTGCGTAATGGTAACCTGAGTATCCCCTTGCTCACGTAAGAGTACAACTAAGTTTACTCAACTCGTGTAAGGCTAAGTCCAATTTTTCATATGTTATGTAAAGATAGCAGTCAACCTGTATAAGGGTCAGTCATGTTTTATAAATACCTACTAAGGGTCATCTAATTTTTCCAAAGCCTGTATAAGGGTGACTAAATGCATGAGGGTAAAACTAAGTTATCCTTATGCATCACATGATCCATACATAAGGGTATTTTTTAAAAGTAAAAGAACTAATTTTCACACAATTTCAAATTTGTGTCTTCTTTTAATTTAGTTTAATAGTTTTAATCCCTGGAAATCAAATATTTAAATTCCACATGATATTTAAAAATTATATATAATATTTTTAAAAGTTTTTTGGATCACAGTCAATTTTTAAGTCAAATGGGAATTAAATAATAATTAAATGGGGATTTTTTTCTGATAAATGTACAGAGACAAATTTTGGTGTTATTAAAAATCATATAATTGTCCTTTTTTAGTTTCTTTAGTTATCTTTTGGTTCTAGGTGATCCAAGCTTCACCATCTCAGTTTATAGGGTCTTCTATAAAGCGATAAGATCACTCCTAAAGTTTCCAGTCACATGTATATCTCTCTCTCTCTTCCTTATTTTGGGTGCATCTTGAAAAATCATTATTCTCTAGGTATGGGATCTAGTATATTTCTATATTTTATATTCATATATGATTTTAGAATGCTTATATTTTCCTTTGGGTGCATGGTTAAATTTTAAATAATGAAAATAATTAACCGTACATAATGAAATTTATGGTAATGAGAAGTTTCTCATGTATTTTACATGATTTCTTTATGTTACAGATAATTGTATCCGTGGAAATTATTATCACATGAATAAAGAATTTTTACACTTATTTTATCATGGTGTTTTAATTTATATAATCACCCTAGAAATAGAAAGTGATTAATACATGAAGATAATTGATATTAATTATATTCTTTAAAATAAAAATATGGAATTTCATGTAGTGTTATAATTTGATGATCTGAAAACTAAATAAGTGCGGTTGAATTATCCTTGCATGCTGGATTTGTTTTGATGAAAATGTAGTTCTTAAATACCTTTTATTGTTTTGTGATATTTTTTTAAGGATTATTTGTGTTTTTTACCTTGCTAAATATGACAATTGTTGGGAACCTTTTTATAATTTTGATTATTGTGAATTATGAGACCATTAATGTAATTTTTTTGTTAATATAATGATACATAAAAAGGATAATCACTTATATATGGTAAATGAAGCAATTTCCTATATAAAAGTTGGAATTGTGTGATAATACCCATGTTAAAAGAAGATGTGATGTTATGAAAGAAGATATGAGCCTTTTACCCCATGTGATATGGGTTGATGTACATTGGTTGTACCATGTGGTTGATTCAATGAGATTTTTGAATTGTGGTGATGGATTAGAATATGTTTATTTGTTATGGTTGTTTGTTTGGGGTGGATAAGATATGGTGTGATGTGGTTGTATTAGTTGTACAATTATCATCAATTTCTTGTAAGATGTATAATTCTAATTAAATGAACTTATATTGGTAAATGAATAAGCATGGTATGAGATTAAATATAAGAATGGGATGGAATCTATGAGTGGTAATTAGATTATATGAATTTAAAGATAAACTAATAGATGGTTAAACATGAAATAAATGTTCTTGATAAACAGATATGGTTGGAAATTGGAAAATCTAGAAATAACTTAACTTGAAAAGGAAATAAGGAATGTTTATTATGGATGTGGATTGCCTATGAGGTGTGATTAATTAGTTGTAGAAGTTATGTTGATGTATGATATTTGGGATACAAAGGTTGTGGTGGTCAGGTGGTTTTGGTTTTGGTTTTGTAAACCCATAGGTTGGGCTTGTGTTTAACTATTAATTATTATATTTTCATTGTGATTTCTAAACGCACCCAACCCATATTGGGAACTATGTTATAAAAGACATATTTTTTGTGGGTGTTGTTCCCAACATAAATATTGTGAATATGGATGAATAAATATCCCCTCTTCTCCACTCTCCCTTCTATGAGAGTTTTATATGCATGGGTTGTGATGTACAGAAGTAAAAATTACACTAGTGGTGATGTTTAATGAGATGATGAGGTTGTTCATGGTAGGTATCATGCATTGTAAGAGGAGGGAATGAGGTTAATACCCTTAATGTTCATGATACCCTACTATTATGGTTATGGTAGTGGTTAAGATGTGATTTGGTAGCCTAGGTGCCTTAGAGCGATATGTGATGCGGGTCCCCAGTTGTCTTCGAGCAAGATGTGATGCAGTTTCCCAAGTCTCTTTGGAAAGAATTATTATATAGAAGAGATGGGAGTTCCATGACATATTATGGGGTGTGAGAGTATAAAATCACTGGGGAATTTAAGTGAGGTACCCTTTTTATCAATATGTTTCATATTAAGTTACTATACTTAGATTTATTATTTAGAGAGTGATCCTTGGTGAGGTCAAGAACTAGTTGACTCGATAGGTTCTTATTGATTTGGTTATTTTTTCACTGGGTAACTAGTATAATCTTCTCATAGTTTCATGAGAGTCTTATGATATTATCATACTGAGTATACATGTTATTCTCACCCTACATATATATAAACTATTTTGCAAGTTTCTAGGAGGACTTCAGGGACTAATATATACATTACTAGCTTGGTCATTGGAGATGTTGTCGTAGGACTGTATTTGATGTTTTACTTGGAGATTTTTTCTATATTATTTTGACATTAAATGCATGATAATATATTATAGATTTTACCTTTTCTTATGTTATGGAGTCTTTTGGTGGTTAATATCCTATCTTCTGATCCTTCTTTTCTTTCTGTTGAGGGTGATTCCTCCCATAATTGTGACCTTATTTATACCCTCAATGTTATTCCCCAACATGGAGCCTACTAGAGGTGGGACCCACGGGTTCATTATCGCCCTTTATCCTTTTCTGACCTATTAGGGGTGACCTTTGGAGGGAGGGGGTCATGAAACTGGGAGCTCATAAGTATTGATACTTCTTCTCATGAAGTCCGCACATGGTGATCTCAAGTAAAAGAGACCATGAGTACTGAACCTCTAAAAGGAACACCACAAGTTTTGGTTGTCATTGTTAGTTTCTATACATGAACATATATATTGGTCTACCAACTTGAGATAATTTTTAATTTATAATATTTGATCATGTTCTTTGATTCAAGATGAAAACCATGGAATTTATTTTGTGGTGAGGTAACTTTTATTGGGTTTTTCATTAGTGGTATGGCATTGGTTCAATGGTCAAGATAAAATTAGTCACTTATAAATGGAAGAGATATCTCATACCTAGATGACCAGGATGGTAATACTTTTTAAAATCCATGTCCAAGGTGGTTGAAGGTAAGTATGTCCAGTAAGGTCATGAATAAATAAAGTGAGAAAGGATTATGACACAAATTTTTCATTCTTCTTTATCAGATATCGTGTGGCAAAGAGACTACATTAACTGATGTGTGTTCATAAGTCATTGTTTCTACTATGACTACACCTTATCTCCTTAGGGGTCTCTATGGATTTCTATACCCCACTTCTGGTCTATGAGTAGTACTCACTTCTTTCGATATAAGGTCCTAGAGGGTCACACACAAAGCATATTCAGAAGCTTGGCCAATTATATTGAATTAGAGTTTGGGGATAATAAGGGATCCATATTGGTGGCCAGGTAATGTTTGAGTTTAACTAATCACATGGGAATAAATAAATTCAATATTATTTAGGTTTGTAATAATATATATTTAATTTATTTACTTATTATATTAATAAGTTATTTAGTGAATATTAAAAAAATATTTCAAACAAATATTTAATATTTAATATCTGAGGTTCATTAAATATTTATATGGGAGAAACGAGTAGAGTTAATGACTCTTATATTATCACATAACATTATTTTAATGTTACAAGTATGTGATGATTTACTTACAATGTTTGTGAAACATTTTCATGGTTATAAGTATTATTTTGGGCATTAAATGAAGGGTTGAATTATTAAAGGGATTATGTGTAATTTTAATATGTTTAAACCTAACTATAAATTATAAAATAAGCCCAAATTCATGTTAATATTCATTAAAAAAACTTTTATAGGTTCTATCACCACCCTCTCAAGTTTTAGAGAGAGATACAGAGGTTCGGGGCATCCCGATAAATGTTCTCCCACCCGGATCAAATATTTAATGATCCCTCGATCATTTTGGCATTGAAAGTTCCTTTAATTCTCTACACTAGCACTCTAAAATCAAAGATCAATGATCGAACAAGATTTTATAGAAAAAGTGGATGATCTAGAGGGATTAAACTTCAGTTCCTTTGAGAAACGATCTTCGAATATGATCGTAATACATTTCCAATTGAAATTTAAAGAGGTACGATTTTGATTTATTTTTGTTGCTTAAATTAAATTACATGAGATCCTTCGGTTGTAACTAGGATATGTTTATTAAAGTGATGAAGTCATGATGTCAATCACAAAAAAATTAAATTCCATTTTTTTGGGATTTTGCTGAACACTCAGTACCAATAATTGGTACTAAAGTGAGCGTGAATTTATTTACACCAAGTATAAATTAAATTTTCATTAAATTTTTTTAAAAAAGGTTTTCTTATGGTTCTATATTCACAATAGGAGATTCAATCCGATATAGGATGGCTGAGATATGGTTGTTTGAATATTCCAAGATATTTTCCAGGCTTATTTTTGAAGAACATAGATTTTAATTTAGCTCAGGATAGTTGGAAGTAGTGGTTTTCAGTACTCTAGTGTTCCCCGAACTCTGACCAAAATTATGGTGTCCAAAATATTTGTTTCACTAAGAAACATTCCATAAATTTTTGGAAATAAAAAATAAAAAAACAATAGTCTAATGATGTAGGCTTGGATTTTAATTTTTTTAAAAAAAATAGGAAAGTAGGGAAGGGGAGCCTCATGGGTCCAACAAGATCAAAGGAAAAAAATATAGAGGGGGATTGGGCAGTGGTTCTTGCTGAGAAGGAATAAAAAACTAAAACAAAATAAAGGGGGTGACTTAGCTACCCCATGAAGACCCCCCCCCCCCAAGTGGGGGGTGTATGAGATGATAAATTCATCTGCCATAAGTGGGTGATAGTACCTATATAAAAAATGTTTTTCTTTAAAAAAATCATAGAGGCAGTTGTGTTGTTTCCCTTACCCCCTCCATCATCCATCCCTACTAACCTTGAACAAGGCACCATTGATGGATAACCTAGAGACCCAGCGGGGTCGGTCCAACCTTCCCAGCCTATCTAGTCTCATAAATTCCCTAAAACACCTTTTAAGTGGTTTTCAGGCCACCCAAGGTCCCAAATACTTTTTTAAAAAAAATAAAAAATTAAGTTAGATTTTTGGGAATAAAATTAAATTTATTTTGGGACAATGAAACATATATTATTTGAATTAAAATTAGCATGAGTTATTTTAATTCATTTTAATTTCACATGAGTTAAATTTATCTAAAATATAATTTTATTACGCATTTATTTTTCATGTCGACTAATCATGAACGATGACCAGACAATGTATGTTTATTTTTTATTTATTTATATAATTATTTCATTCGGTAGATATTTATATTAATTAATTAATTAAATAGGTGGTCTGTGCATTTTCTTTCTTCCTAATTATATATATGAGGGCCTATGTGTCCATGAGAGATGTATTGCATGTTTATAATGTATTCCCATGATCCCCTAAACTATGTGAAAATATTTATGTATTATGATGGAGAAAACCAGAGGCATGGACTATGCCAATAAGAGGTGATGTTTTAGAAATGATGTATATACATTAAATGGGGGTGGGTGTTATTAAAAAAGTCAGAAATGACTCATGTTATTACCCCTAGGGTCATGGTTGATGCATTTACACTCAATGGATCAACCAGTAAAAAACAATCATGCTCTGTCTTTTATTTTTATGCATGTTTTATTATTATTTTTTTAATGTTCATGTGTACGTGGCCACATAGAATAATAAACATGCATGCATAGATAAAATAAACATACATGCTGGATGTTTTTTTTCTGATTTATTGAATTGTAATGATTTGACCACAGTCACACAAAACAATCAAGTGTAAATAGAAATGGATTACATTTTCTGATAAATAATAAAACACCTTAAAAAAATATTAAGTTGTAGCACCTTTCTTCACTTAAATTTGTACAAATATGGGTGTACGAGGTGCTCGTCAGTCCTATTTGAGGGTGCTTCCTAATACTGGGGAGTTCTTATAAAAGTGATGGTTCTAATTAACTAAATCTAGAGGTAAATTGATAGTTGTAGATAGTTTGTTGCAACTTTAAAGGTAATTTTTGATTAATACAAGGTTATCCTTCTCTAGATATAGGACTCCACTCAACAGATCAAGAAGTTATGAGTTAAATAGTTGTCCAGTCAAAAAGCCTAACTTGAGACTCCCTGAGTAGTGGTATACCCATATCTTAAACTACAAGGATGGGTTTTAAGGATTCTTTCTAATCAAATATTCAATCGACTGAGTATTTCAAATCTTCTATTTGAGGGATATTCGGGTTTGATAAACTAGTGGGAGACATTTAAGACAATAAATTTATAATATTTATTAAACTGGTAATCAATATAAATGTAATTACATGATTATGTTTAATTTTTTATAAAACAATGGTAAGTAATACCAAAAATACATTTCAATAAATATTAGAAAACATGTCCTCACTAAAAAAATCCAAGAGTGGTATGGTCACTTGTGCATAATACTAAAATATAAAAGGAAATTATATTTTTTGGAATCCCCACTAACCAATCAGCCTCATAATAAAGCAAGTGAGGATGAGAAAGGCACTTATAGGAGACTCATGAATGATTAATTTGATGTTTATATCATAATGCTAACATAAATATATAAAGAGTTGAAAATGAAACATGAGGGCATGGATGTTATACCATATTGAATCATCTATAAGAAGTTTTCAAAGAGAAAATGAAATAAGAAATCAATGAGATTATGATCAAACTGATCATGTGTAGATTTTCATATATAACTTCAGATAGTCCTCATGTACTCAGGATAATATAGTATATTTAATGACTATAATAATTGGGATTCAAGGTGAATCAAGAACTTTTAGTTCATAACATTATCTCATCCTTACCATCAATTTTCTCTATTTTAATTAAAAGTTATTAAATGAATAGTTTGTAGAAACCCCTTTTATATTTATTAGGAAAGGTTTTCTAAGAAGATGATAACTTAAAGAAAGGTAAATATTTAATTATTAAGGTTAACAATAAGAAAGACAAGGAGAAAAGGTCAACTACATGTACACTACCAAAGGAACCTTTGAAACATATTTCTAAGAATCCAAAGAAAAAGAGGGATAGGATTGAACATGAGTCTATATTCTTTTCATGTGGAAATATAGGTCATTGGAAGAGAAAAAATAATTTATTAAATAATAATCAAGCATGATATTCTACTTCGGGTATATTCATCATTAATTGTAATATTTAATTTTTTTATCCTTGGATATTAGATACAATATATCCTTCCATATTTGTTTCTAAATATAATAACCAAGGAAGAAAATAGACATTATTATAAGTTAATGTTCATTCTCCAAGTGGATAAGTACTAACATCAATGGAAAAAAGCACAAAATTTTTATTTCCAAGTGAATGGATCTTTTAAAACTGTAATTCTGTGATTTATTTCGTCTAGAACATTTAGAAATGATTTTTTGTATGGTATTTTATACACAACTAATAGTTTTGTAATACATGAATCATTGTCAATATATTATGAATATAAAATTTAAGACTTTAATACCCATTTGTGTCAGGATAATTCTTTATTTAGTTAAACTAAAATTAGTTTTCAGGATATACTGAGTATGGTATTTAGAATCTTTGGAGAAAATACCTTAGGTATTATCAACCCAGTTATTTAATTTTAGATAAATAAACCTTTATAAATAAAGATAATCCATAAATATTTTTGAATTAGTTTATCTAGATAGTGTTAATTATTCCAATTATAATCTAGAGGTAAATTATTATACTTAATGAGATTCCCTTAAGAGTTTTAAGGAATGTAAAAGTGAAGGAAGAAACATGCATGGTTAGAATAAATGAGTTTCTTTGGGCTTGTGAGATAAATAAAATCTCAACCATGCATCTATTGTTCATTGCAAATGTAGAGTGGAATAATTATTAAACTCACATTTCATTATACACAAAACATTCATAATATTAGTAAAAGTAAGATCAATGATGAGTATTAGATCATTAAAATTTAGTGTGGATAAATTCTTAAATGCACATTTCCTTATACTCAACTATGTGATGGTGTTATTATAAGGAGAATCAATGATGTGACTTATATTCATTGTGGAATCTTCCAATTATTTCTTAGACATGCTTTTCAAATAGAAATGTTATCCCATAAGAATATACTGATTATAATGAAATATGGATATCATATGAGTTATAGTATAAAAATTAATCCATTATGTCATGGTAACATGTGTTTAGATGTAAATAGTTTGTTAAGGATAAGTTGAAAACAAAATTGCATCAATAAAAAACACAGATTAAATTTCCTTTATCCTTAATTTCATATAAGATATTCTATAAATCCCTTAGATATAAAATAATAATCAATAGACGTACTATATTTCTATAAAATGGAGAAAAAATCTATTTGAGGTAGTGGGATCAAGATTGACTTGGGTTAATCCATTGTCAGAGATGTACAAATAGATATCATAGGAACAAGTTCTATAAGTGCTTTTGGAAAACAAATTTTTTATAGACACATATTGCATAGGAATATTAAAAACATAGTGGTGGTTTTATATTCACTATACATGATGATATGTTATTTAATAATGATGATGGATCCAAAAAAAATGCAGTAAATGGTAATCAGCTATGATATAAAAGTTCATTTAAATTAAATAATGGATTCAATGAACCAAAATTAGGTCTATATTTTGAAGGTTTTTCAATTTATGTAAAGTTTTTTTTGGGCATTCAAGAGAGAATATTCATAGGTGGTACAAGCATGGTACCAATAAGGCTTTATTATTTAAAATATGTCATCTTGCCTAAATCCACTAGAATTCAACTTGTCATAAAAACTTTCTATAATCATTATATTGGAAATTGGATGTCATGGCCACCTTTCTTTGATGTTGTCTATATAACGTAACCATAAAGGGTTAGTAAAGCCATAAAATTCCAATATGGAATGAAAGTTATAGAGATCAATTTATAGACTAATACAAGAATTATGATTATAGAATATACATTAATAATGAAATTATGTCAGGTGTCTATAAGAGGTTAGGGGGAGAACTATGGTTATCCTAGTAAAATATGTTAATATCATATGGAAAATAATTTCTCAGTTTTACAGTTAGTTAAGAATAGAATTAAAATAATTCTTCAAAGATTGACTTAAAGTACCAACCCAAGTTCTAGGGAATAACATCTAATAAGGTAGATCAATGGGTTTCTTAGACCAAGTCAAAGTATATATACTAACAAGGTATTGAAAAATACAAGTTAGAACAATTTTAGAGATAATTGTTACCAATGTCACATGGCATAAATCTATCCAAGAAAACATGTATGAGACATAGGAGGAGATCATAATTGTCAGATATTCCATTCTATATACTAGATATGATATTTAAAATATATAATTCATGGTAGTAAAATATCAGTTAAATCTAGGATAACTACATGAGAAGTAATCAAAACTATCAAATTATACTTGAGAGAGTACAAGGGATGTGTACTTGGTACTTAGAGAGGAAGGAACACTAGTTATAAGGGGAAACAAACCAGTCTTCCAATGGATCAATGTGATATAATATCATAGTTAAGATTATGTAATGAGAAATAGAATTCCATTCAAGATAGTGGTTCCTATTTCTATAAGTACTAAGTACATTGTAGCTTCTGACAAAGCTAAATAAGTAGTATAAAACTCACAATGATTTGTTCCAGTTCGTAGACTCACACCTTGTAAATGAATTATTATCATAATATAAATTATGACAAAATTATTATAATATTACTATCAAAGATTTCATGTTTATATAGAGGAAAAAAATAAATATACTCAGGGATATCATCTCTTGAGAAGTCTTGATCAAGGAGGTGAAGTCATAGATAGAAAATTAGCCATGTAAAGAAATGTGGAAGACCCCATGATGAAATCCATAAATCTGCTAAAGCATGATCTTATCATGTGAAATATAACAAGGATAGTTGGAATGTTGGCTCAAGTGTAAGTGGGAGTGTTGTGAAAGTGGGTTCCCTAGAACAAACTTGAACAATAATTTTTTATTACCATGTCATGTATACAATGATTTATGCATGATGTATTATTACCATAAAAGTGTTGATATTTCTTCATCCACTTGTTACGTAGTAATTTCTATATATTATTTCTCATGTCAACATCTTATAATAGTTCTAATCTATAATAAAAGCCTCAAGATACTATGATAGTAATCTTAAACATATGTCATATGGTTTTGATACATAATACTGATTGGAAATAGATGATGTCTAACTATCAGGTATTAGGGGATCATAAGCATTGAGGCTTTTTCTCATGAATTTCACACTTAGTGATCTCAAATAAAAGATATTATAAGGGATAACCCACTGATAGGAACACCACATGTTTTGGGTGTCATTGGTAGTTACTATATACAAGCATTTGTATTGGTATCTCAACTTGAGATCATTATCAATGTATACCATTTGATCTCATACTTGGATTCAAGATGAAAACCATAAAATCTATGTCATGGTGAGGTAGATTATGTTGGTTGCATCATTAGTAAAATTACATTAGTTGAATTCTCAAGATCAAATTAGTCACTTATGAAAGGAAGAGATATCAAGAGCCCAACTGACTAGAATGGTAGTACCTTATTAAATCTATGTCCATGGTGGTTGAAGGTAATTTTTTCTAATAAGTTAAATAATAAATAAATAGATAAATTAATATGACATTAATTGTGCATTTTGGTTTATGATATTTCACATGATAAAGATATTTAATTACATATCTTGTGTTCACTTGAGGTTTTCATTTATATGATTATACCTTATCTCCTTAGGAACCTTGATGTGTTTTTATACTCTGATCTTGGTATATGAGTAGTACTCACTACTATAGAGATAAGGGACTAGAGGGTCACACACAAAGTGCATTCATTTAGTTGACCAATTCTATTGAATTGGAGTTTAAGGATGATGTGGGGACCACATCAGGGGTAAGGTAATGTTTGAGTTTAAATTATTGCATGGGAATATAAAAATTAAATATTATTTAAATTTGGAATAATATATAGTGAATTTATTTACTTATTATATTCATGAGTTATTTATTGAATATTGTGAAAAATATTTCAAATGAATATTAAATATTTAATATTTGAGGTTCATTAAATATTTATGAGGGTGAAATGAGTTGATTTAATGACTCATATATTATCACATAACATTATTTTAATGTTAAAAGTATGTGATAATTTACTTATGAATTTTACAACATGTTTTCAAGGTAATAAGTATTATTTTGGGTGTTAAATAAATGGTTAACCTATTAAAGTAATTAAGTTTAATTTTAATAAGTTTAAAATTAACTATAAATGTCAAAATAAGCCCAAATTAATGATACTATTCATTCCATAGAATTTGATAAGTTCTATCACCTCCCTCTAAAGTTTTAGGGAGAGATATGGAGGTTTATGAAATCATGATCCAAGTTCTCCCACCTAGATCGAATCTCATGATCATTTTGACATTGAAAGCGACTTTGATTATCTGCACTAGAACCCATAGATTGAATATAGGTGATAAATTAAGCTTGTGGAGTGTGTTTGTATGATCTAGAGAGATCATACTTTGGTTCCTTTGAAATAATATCTCCAACAATGATATTAACACATTTCCAATCAAAATAAGAAGAGATGTGATTTTGATTTTTTTTCTTGAATTAAATTATGTGATATCCTCATGTTGTAACCAAGATTTTTTTATACTGGTGATGATGTCACAACATTGATCAATACTTTTTTTTAATTCCTAATTTTTTAGGCTTTTGTTTCATGCCAGATACCAATAAACTTAATTAAAATAAGTCTCAATTATTTTTACCCCTCAGCACCTGATAGTTTGACATTATTTGTGTCCTTTCAGTATTATGTATCTCAATCATAGGACATATATTTAAGATTACTACCATAGTATCTCAAGGTTCTCATTATAGTTGGGAACTACTATAACCTTTTGATACAAAATATAATCTAAGGATATTTCCATGCAAATTATTACCTTAATAGTATGATAAGTGAAATTAATGTGAATATTTTAAAGAGATATACTATAAGATGATTATTTGTGGGAATTATGGATTTAATGGGAACTAGTTGATGCTTGTAATCGACCTAGGAAGAAGCGAGGTTCTGGGGATCAAGATACTCTTCCAGTTAAACCTTATTGGGAATAAGTCTTTAAGAAATCTAAGGGATTTCAAGGTAAGAAGGACCCCCTTAATGATATTCACGGACCATCAAAGCTTATTCCTGTCTAGGGTACTAACTTATTACCTCATCCTCAACCAAATTTATTAGGGTCTAAAATTTCATATTTTGAGGAGGATGAGGATAGACTGATTCATTTTGGAACCTACTTTAGGGATTTTCTCTCTAAGGGTTTATATGATGAGAAGGTTATGGTTGAATCTTAGGATGATCAATCATTTTTTTAGTTTGTTTCATAGGTTTTAGTGGATATAAATCTTTAGATGGAACATATATTGTCCAATATAAAAAACAAAGGAAAAAAAATAAATTGGTGGTTTAATCTTTAATGAAACCCAAAAATAACCCCCATCCCTCAATACGATTATGCTTATTTTCTTGTTGGAAAGAGTCTGAGGTTGTAGTGGTGGATCATGATCTCTATAGTGCTAAGGTTTTAGTGACCACTAGAAGGGATCTTACTGGTGCTTTGGTGGAGTGTGGAAGCATCATCCCCTGTAAAGAATCTACTAAGGGCTCTATAGTAGTGGAAATAAAGGAAGTTGTGGGTGATTTCATGAATATCCTTATAAAGGTTACTAAATATGTTATAGGATCTCTTGGTGAAGTGTGCAATGATATTTTCATTGAAATATCTAAAAAAGTATGCAAGATATATTCCTCAAGGGGAAAGAGGTTGCATAACTCATTTAAGTTTCTTATATCTTAGAGTAGCATTGAGGGTGGATAGAGGAGTGACGATCATGCTAAGATGGTTTCACCCTTAATGAAATATTTTTATAATGAACCTATGGATGGTAAAGGTTTTCTATAGAAGAGAGTTAAGTCATGGAGGAGGGGAATACACCCTCGCAGACTAGATGGGTGAATCCCTCATCATAACATGAGCACGTAATTTTGAGCATCCAGAATTATTTTTCATTATATGATTGTTTTGGTTGTGAGTAGCTTATATCATATTTTCACTCCTATTGTTCCTTAATTTTTACCTTATTTTAATAAAAGGATCATTTTTTCACCTCAGATCTAATTAAAAAAAGTATCAATGCTATTATGGTAAGATAACATCATGTATAACTCACTATATACATTATATGGTAATAAAAAGTAATGATCAAGTTCGGTCTAGGGAACCCATTTTCACAAAACTCCCACCCACATTAGATAAAACTTGATAAAAATCAATATGTTATCTCTCGCATTATAAGATCCTTCTTATTTTGAGTTATGGATTTTTTCTTAGAGCTTTCCATGTTTTCTTAAAAGGCTTCTCAATTATCTATTATGTCACCTCCTTGAGTAAAATATTTTAAGAGATGATATATCTAATTATATACCCTTTTATCCTATATAATAATCTTGACATGTTGTCTGGTACTAATGGTATGATTCCAGGAACTATAACAAATCATTACTTATTTATACTACTTTTTTAGATGCATCAGAAGTTGTAACATACTCAATATTTGTATATATGGCTACTACAATATTTAACATACTAAATATTTGTAGCGTACTCATTAGAAAGTATATTTTTTGTTACCTTCAAAAACTATTGTTCCTGTCCATATACCATGTTCATATCCCTTATACTTTCTCAAGTACTATTGGATATCACTGATTGATTTCCTTGAAAATATCTTGAATTTATCTGATATTTTCCAACCATAATTTATGTGTTGTCAATATAATTTATAGTATATATCATGGCACATGTTATAGGTTCATCACATATGCCTATGGAGTTCTAATCACCATTATAATATCCTCCCATATCTTATACATGTCATCTTGGAGAGATTTATTCCATGTGTCATTGGAAAAAATTATCTTTCAAATTGTTCTAACTAGTATTAACAATACATTTTCAGTATATATGCTTTGACTTGGTCCAAGAAACCCTTAGATATATCTTAGTAAACCTAGTTCCCTAGAACTTGAGTTACTACTTTAATTCAATCTTTGGAGACTTTCTTTTAATATATTCTTAACTAACTATAAGAATAATACTATTTTCTATATGTAATCAATATATTTTACTTGTAAACCTATAGTGGTCCCACTAACCTCTTATAGACACATGGAAGATTTTCATTTCAAATGAATATTCTATGATCAAAATAATTGAATTAATATATAAATGGATCTCTAAAACTTTCATTCAATATTTTCATTCTATGGTTTCATCAAACCTTCCTGGTTGTATCGTATTGAAATCTTCAATAAGTTTTCCATCAATAAAGGTGGTCTAGATAAATAAATCCAAATATAATTATCATAAAATGTTTCTATGACAATTATAATTTAAAGGTACTTAAGCATAAAGATTTTGTATAACCAATTGATCCTTGTCTTTACCACACTTATACCACCCATGTATATCTTCGCTTGAATGCCCACCAATGAATTTACATCAATTAGAGAAAATACCAAAATACAAACTTGAATTTGGAACATGGAATCCATTTTTATAAATTCATATGAACTTATCAATTATAGATTATTTATATTTACTACTTACCTATAGGATATAGATTCATTATTCTAATAAAATAATATAACACCTTGAATTAGGGATCATAAAACTATCTAACTTTGGTTTTATCTTTCTTGCGTAATATTTTTCATTAAAATATTCCTTTTTCATGAGATCATGTGGAACTTATTCTTATGCCAACTATTTTTTCATCTCAAGAATTTATTTTTATCCAAGTCAATATTGATCCCACTATCTAAAAGAGATATGTGCACCCACTCATAGATCCCAATTTCAAATTTTATAAATGTATATATAGTTGGAACCATGATACAATTTTCAATCCCACAAAACACCTCAAAAAAATGTGAGAAACAACCACAGTAAGGGTTCAAAAAAATCAAATCAAAGGGTTAGGCTGAGGTAGAAATAAGAGCCTCAATCTAGAAGCCTCACTGGGCCATAACCTCAAGTTTAGTTCCATCATGATGCTCAACTAGATTTAAATAATTTCCCATTACATCAATGATGATAAAAAACAAGTCACATGTCTTGTAGAAAGATGAATTTTATAACATTCATTGACACTAAGAACTGCACCTTTTCATAAGAAAAACTCTATCTAACCACAACACCAACAAGATGGGATAAGAAAATACATCATATGAATGATCATAATGAAGTGAAACTAATGATTTTGAAATTTTGCAACTAAAGTAGAAGACAATGAAAAAACACCAATCATCGAATCAACAACCAAAACCAAGGCAACCAACATATAAAAACTAACTTAGAAGTGAAAAAAACAACACCAATAAGAACTGAAACATTTTAAAATAATAAAAAAGAAACAAATCCACCCTACATCAAAAGAATAAAATGAACCCCACATAAAACTACCCCTTAATCCTCTCCAGTGAAGCATGGTATCATTGAAACATCTTATCACCATTGAGCACGAACACCCAGACATGAGAGGACCACCAGATACACCATCTGAAATCATGAGAATGGAATATTACACTATGTGAATTCATGAAAACTAGCAACGAAGTAGGGAAAAAAAGATAGTTGATATCACAACTGAGATTAAGAACTTGGAGGAATTAAAGTAAATAAGTTTATAAGGTGATTTAAATTAAATAACCTAGGGGTCTAGCCATCGAATAAAAAAATTCACACAATAAAAATGGATAAAGAAGGAGAGGATCATAGGGAGAATCGTGACCCTGAAGGAACTACATGAAGGATAAAAGAGCACTGAAGAATAAAAGGATTCATAAAACCCTAATAGAGGACGAGAGCACCCACTGGGGAGAAATATTTCATCCTACAACTAGTTTTTTTATTAACACCCTCTTATATAAATATATTATTTCACTTGATAATATGTTTTATATCTTAGGTATTCATGTAATATCCTTAGATACTTTAAGAAAGATTATTTAATATTCACTTTTTATCTTTCTTGATGGAAGTTTGTTTATTGAATTATCCTTAATAAACATTTATTAAATCAACACCTAAACTATGACATGATGGATTTAATTAATATTTTAACTCATAATATTTACATTTTAAATTATATTTATCATGTGGTTAAGGGATAACATCTATATTTACAAAGAATGTCTCAAATAGTTGAAGATTTGCAGGATTTATAAGACTCATAATTGATCCTCCTACTCACATAAATTATTTGTTGTGTATAAGGAAATATGAGTTTAAGAATAAATCCACTCTACATTTTCATGTTCAATGAATTCTTGTTTAAGATATTATTTTTCCCATTGCCCGATGCATCTCACATCTTCTAACCACACATATTAATTACTTCACATTTACATTTCTTAAATTTATTAAAGGAATCTCAGGAATTATATGAATTTACCTATTGATTTTTCCTTACAGAAATCACATGGAGTATATAAACTAGTTCTAGAATCTTTTTGGTTTTATCACCTTTAATGTACAAAAGTGAACTGGTCAAATTTTAACCTAATAAGAAATCATGTTGAATACCTAAGATTTTTAGCTCATGAAGTGTCTAAACACCCTTCTTGGTATTATCTTGAATTTTTTTCTAGATTTACATAATCAAGAATCAACCTTCTATAACTGGGTATTATTGAGTCTTACATTTTATATTTAGCATTTATTTCCAATATAAGACATTTTAGATTTCTATATAATTAAAAATATAATTAATTATGGTATACCACAACAAATTTGTTTCAAAATTGAAATAAAATTTCCTTATGTCTAAAATCTACATGAGATAGTGTTTTGGTAACAAATGTTACATAAAATAGTTTTCAAATACAAGAATCTAAATTATTGTATTTATGAATTTTTTGGTCTTCTCTAGCTGACGTTGGATCCAAAATCTATCATAAAATTGAATATCCACTTCACTATTATGATCTGCCTATGTTTTATTGGTTCCAATATTTGGAAATAGTTATGTAAGTCACATGTTGTATCTAATAACCAAAAATTAAAATATAAATCTCACATTAAATGATAAATATACCTAAAGTAGAATCCTATGATTTATTATTCTTAAATTCAATACAATTTCACTTCTAGTGACCTATATTTCCATTTATGAATCAAATAGCTTCTTAATTAATGTTCTCTCTCTTTATATTTGGTTTCTTAAAATGAAGTTGTGAAGGTGACTTTAGAGGTGTACTTTATATTGGCCGTTTTCCTTTTTTTTATTCTCATTCACCATAAGAACTAAATAATTATATTTATTTAAGTTCTTATCTTCTTGGAGAACCTTACTCAAAAGATATCGAAGTAGATTCTTCTTATTGTTCATTTTGTAATTCTTAAGGAAACTTGTGTAACAGGGTGATAAGGATCAGATAATGACATGTATTTAAAGTTTATGATTTGACTTGAATCCCAATTCTTCTAATAAATAAATTTACTCAATCATCCTGAGTATATGAGGACTATTTGGAATTCCATCCTTAAATTACGCATTATTAGTGTAATAATTATATCATCAATCTATCGCTTTACTTTCCCCTAAAAAACTTCTTAGAGATGAGACAACATGGTATGGACATCCATGTACTCATGTTGATTTCAAAACTCATCAAACATTGATGATAGAATTATTATGTAAACATAAAATGTTTCATCCAAAAATATCCTACAAGATTCCTTCTACCCTATCTTGCTTCTTGAGGTGACTCATCAGGTAAGGAGAATCTAGCACATATAATTTCCTTTCATATCATAGTGTTATGTGAAAGTATCGATACCACTCCTGGAAAATATTGTCGATTAGTAAGTGTTCATTGTTCAGTATTGACTATAGTGAACTTATGATATTACTTTCCATTTGTCTAAAAAAATAAAACATAAGCATATCACTAATTTTATCTTGATTACCAGTTATATTATATTATAGATTTATTAATCTTAAACCTATCCAAATATTTTATCAAATCCTAGAATCCCTCAACTACTATATTGTCACGAACCATCCCCCAGGGCCCGTGTCAGGACTACCCCAAGCCCGCCTTCCATAGGCCAAGAGCTGGTGACTAGTACTGGAAAGACATATCCCAAAAAGGGAAGGGATTTCCCTTAAACCTGTACAATCACAGACATGGAATACTTCACAAATAAAACCACAAAGGAAAAAAATTACAACCACCGCAAAGTACCACCACTGAGAGTAAAAGGTGTAAACTAAAAGTAAAGGGGTCAAAATACAAGCCCAAGAACCCAAAAAGTAAAGAGTATTATCTAATTCCACCCTGACGTCTCTACTAGTAGGGTAGTGGCAGTAAAGCCTAAAGCTATAGAAGTATGCCCCGTCTGATCCTGCCTCACTGAGCTCCATCGAGTCTTGGACCACCAAAGTCTGTGTCATAGCGTCGATCATCTTCACAAGACACAACATGTGTGGGCGAAGCCCATGTAGGGGTGAGTATAACAACTCAGTAGGAACCCCAAGACCCCTGAAGGTCTCTCAAAAATCTACAAGGGAAAATACTACAAAGGAAAATACCACCAAGAAATATCTCATATACATAGCACAAAGTAAAAGATACATCTCACACCAGGTATAACTTAAGTACCGAAGTAAATATGATTAGTCATAAAGCTAGATCATCTTTATTCTATTGAGAGGCTCTGCTACTGATCCATTAAGGGTCACACTGCTGCTGATCCACGAAGGGTCACTCTGTTGTTGATCCATGAAGGGTATCTCTTTTGTTTATCCAAAAAGGGCCGCTCTCATGTTGATCCACAGAGGGTCGCTCTCAGTTTTATCCATGGAGGGTGGCTCTCATTCTGATCCACGTAGGCTCTATCTCATGTTGATCCACGAAGGGTTTCTCTACTACTGATCTATGAAGGGTCACTATCATGTTGATCCACAGAGGGTCACTCTCATGATGATCTAGGAAGGGTCGCTCAACTACTGATCCATGAAGGGCCGCTATCATGATGATCCACATAGGGTCTCTCTCATACTGATCTACGATGGGTTACTCTACTAATGATCCACTAAGGGTCACTCTGTTGCTAATCCATGAAGGGTTTCTCTCATGATTCACATCACAGCTAGCCAATGGATTCCCGAACTTAGCATGTTTTATTCCGGGAGGATCTTCTCCTCAAATCATCGGTCATACCACAACCACTAGAAATTACCATATAGAGTAACCCTAAGGACCTTCCCACCTTAAGAGTCTAAATGAAATAGACGACGCGTCAAACGGACACCCGGTCTGTAAGATATAGGAATTTTTGTAAAAAGGGAACAGTTGGATTCGAGTCCGATCCAACCTAGTTGTATGTCAACCTCTATCAAAACTAATGTAGAGTATCTCAGAAGGACCGCCTCACCGCAAGGATCCTTATGCTGCAAATGGCGCATCAATCAGATTCTCGGTCTGTTAGTTACAGTTATTTTAGTGAAACAGGGGCCGGTTGGGTCTGGGCCCGACCCGACTAGGTCCGGTCCGGCACGCTGGGCCATGGGTTCGGCCCGCAGTTGGCTCAACCTACATGGTGGGACGTGGCCCACTTGCAGCAACCTGACCCGTTGAGGCGGGCCAACTTCTCCAGCCCAGACGTGACTTAGCCGCATCTGGTTCGTCACCCGATGGCCCCAGCTAGCGCTGCTTACCCTTGTAACCGGTCCACGTAGCGGACCAAACTCTGCCACATCCATTTCGTCTAGCATGGCCAACCGAGCAGTTGGCTATTCCTCTCACATGCGGTCGACGGACTATGTGCCGCCAGCTCGCCCGATCGGCCCAGACATAGGCCGCCCCTCCACGTGGCGCCGGTTGGTGCCACACTTTCACACCGTCTCAGCTCACCGACGAGCGCGCCGCCTCCCTCTTCTATTGGCTGCCTCTACTAGCAGTTCCTTCTGTGGGCCACTAGAGTTTCTTCAGTGGTCCGTTTCTCGAACTATTTGTGCCTATGAGACCGTAGGGCTTCCACCTGCACTACGACGGCCTCGAACTCACCTTGCCACCATTTCAATAATTCTTCCATGAAGAACGCACAAGGTGGTAGGGCTTGGGCCTTATTCATGTCGACCCATTCCCTCTGCATTAAAATTTTGAAATAGGGGAGGTTTAAGATCACAGTTCTATCAAGCTATCAACAATCCCCATGCAAAACCCCAAGGAAATCACCCTCCTGCAAGAACACCTGATCCGTAGATTAACCTTTTCATGGGTTGATCTGCATTCATTGTTATATAATGAAGAATGGGGAATTCAAGATCAAAGAAATCCCTTCCTATATTCGGATCTATCATAGGTGATGGATGATGATCCAAGTCATTGTCGACACATGATCCGCTGTCGTTCTTCACCGTTTGTCAATTCCTGGATTCGATCGGGTTCTCCATGAGATTTTTCATCATGCTCTGATCCTCTAGTCTTCATTGTTCTTTTTTGGAGAGGAACTTTTCTCTAGGTTCATCAAATAATCCCTAGGGTTTAATTCTCAACTCTCCAACATGTTAGTTTAATAAAAAGAAACACATTGCATCATTTCTGTTACATTGTGATGTTGTGTCGTTACACTGTTTCATTTATGAAATAGTGTAGCAGTTATGCTTGCACAATGATCCATTAATGATCCTCAGTTAATGCGCCTCATCATCACCTCATCATGTCACTACAACCCCTCTATCCACCGATCAATGGTGCAAAATAAAATAAAATAACTTTTTTCTAAGTTATTTTATATTTTCTTGAAAATTCTGAAAATTAACTTTTCTGTCCGACCCTTGTTGGTTGAAGTTAAGTCCTTTCTAGGCAAATCCTGATATTCCAAGTTCAATGGTCCCCTTTTATTTTCAATCTGATCACTGATTAAAAAGTTAGAAAAACTCACTCGCACGTTTACTTAAGTGATCTAAAGAAAATTCATAATTACATTCCGGGCACCCCGGGCCTTGGAATCATGTGTCGTCTCAGCTCTTGGTCTCAAAATAATTCCATATAATACAAAAAAAATTACACAGAAATTTAGGGATATTACATTCTCCCCACCTTAGGGATTCACGTCCCTAAAATCCAAAATAAAGGCTAATAAAACAAATGGTGGTACTGAGCATGAATATGATTCTACCTCTCCCATGTGCTCTCCTAGAGGTTCCTATGATGCTAAAAAATGTGCACTAGAGGAATCGAGCATCCACGAAGGACCCTCTCTATCGATACTCTATCTCCACCAGGTACTCTGTGAAACTCTCCCCATCGTCAATCTCCAGCTTGTCGTGGTCGATGACATGACAAGGGTCATGCACGTATCTCCTCTGCTAGAATATGTGGAAGACATCATGCACCTTCTCCAACTATGGCGGTAGATCTAAGTGGTACGCTACCTCTCCCACTCTTTGAAGAATCATAAATGGTCTGATGAACCTCAGTGATAGCTGGTTGCCTCGGCCAAATCTTTGTGTTCCTCATCGAGGGGAGACCCGTAGGAACATGTGTCCCCCCTATGGGAACTCTAAAGGCCTCCGTCACCTATCTACATAAAAATTCTATCAGCTCTATGCAGTCTTCATCTGCTCCCGGATAACTTTCACCTTCTTTGTGGTAGCCTATACCATCTATGTACCTACTAGTGCTGACTCCCCTGGGGTTTTCTAGCACAAAGGTGATTTGAACGGTCATCCGTATAGTGACTCAAATGGTTCCATACCGATGTTGGAGTGGTAGCTATTTTTGTATGCAAACTCCACCAATGTTAGGTGGTCCTTCCAACTATGACCAAAATCCAGGACACAAGAACAAAGCATGTCCTCCAAGGTTTGTATGGTCTGCTCCGTCTGACTACCAGTCTGTGGGTGAAATTTTGTGCTCAAGCATAGTTGAGTCCCAAAAACCTACTAAAATCCCTTCCACAATGGATATGTAAAGAGTGAATTAGGATCTGATACTATCACCAAAGGCACCCAGTGAAGTCTCACGATATTATAAATGTAGAGGCGTCCCAATCTCTCTACTAAACCCTTCTCTTGAATGTCGGGGAAGTGGGATGACTTGGTGCGTCGATCAAAAATAACTCAGATTGTATCGTGTCCTCTAGACTTACGTGGTAAGAACGTCAAGAAGTCCATCGATATCCCATCCCACTTCCACTCTGGTATCTCGAGGGGTCGGGTCAAACCCACTGGTACCTAATGCTCATCCTTTACTTGCTGGAAAGTGAGGCACCTGTAAACAAACTCTGCCACTTCCTTATTCATCCTCGGCCACCAGTACTGACATCAGAGGTCCTGGTACATCTTATTAACTCTTAGATATACCGCCAAGGGGGGTGTATGGAACTCCCTCAGCACCTCCTCTCACAACACCACTGGTATAATGGTGTTCCCTATGAAAAGAATGATGTTCTCCCCACCTTCATAAAATCCATTAGTTGCATGTCCTGTGGATATCTGGGAACGTGTAGTCTCACAACTTCTATATTTGAGTTACACCTCCTTGAATCACTATAAGAGTGGAGGGGTAACTACCATTGACCGAAGGAAAACTGTCTCATCTCTATCCATGAAGGATATCTAAAGTAAGGACAAATACTATGAGGCCTCATTCAGTAACTATGAAATCTATCTCTAGATAAGAGAATATGCCCCCACATTCCCCTTCCCATGAGTATAGACTATCTCGAATTCATAGTCCTAGAGGAACCTAGCCAACTCCACTGTCTTGGGTTCGAATCCTTCTTAAAAAATATATATATGAGGCTCTTGTGGTACGAGTAGACGATGAACCACTCACCCATCAGGTTGTGTTGCCACATCCTCAATGTGAAGACCACTACTTCTAACTCCAGTTAATGAGTCGCATAGTTCTACTCACGTGGTCTCAGCTTCCATGATCCATAATCAATCACTACACCACCCTACATTAGGACACACCCTAGTCTGATTCCTAATGCAACACAGTATACCACATAGTTGATTCCCTCCTCTAAAAGGGTTTTACCATCTTCATAAAAGCTGCCATAGGTGCTTATACTCTGGAGAAGTTAGGTACGAATCTCCATTAGTAGTATGCCAACCCAAGGAAACTCCATAACTCCGTAACACTCTTGGGTGGATTCCAAGAAATAATTGCCTTGATCTTTGCTGGATCCATTGCAACTCCAACCTCCAATATGACATGTCCTAAGAAATATACCTTTTGTATCCAGAAATCACAATTCAAGAGTTTTCTGTAAAGGTGGTGCTATCGGAGCGTGTCCAGAACTATCCTCAAGTGTATAGCGTGCACCTCCTCCAACGCTAAGTACACTAAGATATCATTAATGAAGACTACTACAAATTGGTGCAAGTAAGACTGTAATATCCTATTCATGAGTCCCATGAACACTGAGGGTTCATTGTTCATGCCAAAGGGAATCACCAAGAACTCGTAGTGTACATACCGGTACCTGAAGGCTGTCTTCGGTACGTCCTCATCTCTTACCTGAAGTTGATGATAGCCTGGTCTAAGGTTTATCTTTGAGAACCATCTCTCTCCCTTTAGCTGATCAAAGAGGTTGTCAATCCTCGATTGAGGATACTTTCTCTTCATGTTCACCTGGTTTAGGTGCCAAAAGTCCACACATAACCACAAGCTCCCATCTTACTTTTTGGAAAACAACACTAGGCCTTACGAACCCCTTCTCCAACAAGTCCTCCACTTATACCCTCAATTCATGTAGCTCCATAGAAGCCATCTGATATGCCGATGTGGATATCAGTGCCATCTCGGGGTACAGGTCGATGTAGTAGTCTACCTCCCTACGAGGAGGTAGTCCCAAAATATCCTCAGGAAAGACATCCTCATACTCTTCCACCACTACAAGAAAGCTCAGACTCCTCTCATCCACCGCACCGAGGTTGAGGCTCTCTAACTGGTGAGTGATCGGTTGCACCCTCCTTCGAGAAAGTCCATCCTGTGCTGCAAAGGTTCCCTTCTCACCGGTGAAGGAAAATATCGTCCCTTCCTCATGGAAAACCACACATTGTTCCTAAAACATTCGATCTGATCATGGACTGTGGATAACCAGTTCATACCCAAGATGATGTCTTAATGCCTTGACGCTGCTACTAGGAGATCCCAGTTGAAGCTCTTGCCTCCTAGAGTAATCTCACACTACAGGCACCAGTGTTTAATCGTTGAATCCCCTCCCATATGAGACTCTAATTGTAAAGATCGAGCCAACGGATCCATATGAATCTCTGAGCCTTGAATGAGGTCCATGGAAAGGAAAGAGTGATTGGAACCTATGTCTATATGAACTACAACTAAGGCAGAGAAGACATATAATGTACCTCTAATAATCTCTGGAGCACTGTGTTCATAGGACTACACTTCCTGAAGTTAAGATCGACCATGTCTACCAGCTCCCTGATCCTGTGGTGGACAACCTGGGGGTGGTGGATGTAGTACCTCAAACTGTAGTCCACTGCCTGTCGCTCAGCCTGCTCCCCTCCCACGTCTTATTCCCTATAGACCTCTTCACGCAAACCTCTGCCTATGCCTTGGCAGTCCCTCAATTACCTATTGATCATCTGCGTAGGGTGTTGAACAATCACGACCAATGTTCCCCCATCCGCTGCAGGAGTAACAAACTCTATCCCTCAGCAGACCTTCTCTACCTTGCGAGCTCCGCACCTTCAACCCTGTATTCTGGGATCGTCCTCCAGAAGGTCTGGCCTATTTGGTCCTTTGCGTCATCTACCTACTGCCTACTACAGATGACTCTACCAGCTATCATCTAGTGGTATCTCTCACCGTTGGTTCCTGCTTAACTAGGAATATCTCCACTAGTAGAGATCACTCTAGCACTCCAGCCTACATTGGGATGCTGAGCGAAATCATCGACGCCTTGATCTCCTGTCGGAGTCCCTGATCAAAGTTACGGGCCCTAAAGAAAGGGTCTCGTACCATGTTGGTGGAGTAGCGGGAGAGGTTGGTCAACATTGTCGTGTACTGGGACACAGTTAGGCTTCCCTACTGTAGGTGTAGTAGCTCTTGAATATGCACCGAGCATAGTTTCACTAGTATGAACTCCGCCCTGAAGAGGCTCTCGAAGTACAACCAGGAAAGGGTCGCCTCCCCATGTTTCTAGATCACCTAGCTCCACTATTTTCATTTAGTTCCTTGAAAAAGGCTAGCGGCTAGGACCACCATCTGGTCTGTAGGTGTATCTACCAGGCGAAAAACCCACGTAATTGCGTCTAGCCAATCCTCATCTATTTGAGGATCTGTCTCACCTTGAAACCATGGAAGCCTCTATCTTTAGAACTCATGCAACACGGTTATTCGGCATTCACTATTCATTGGTGGGGCTTGTAGAAACTGCTAATCTATGGGTGGTGGTGGTGCTGGTACACCACCTGAAGGTGATATCACTATAAGTGCCCCCTACACTGACACCTCACCATTTGGTGGTCCATTGTTGTGATCCCTCACTAGAATCATGGTTGGCTATCTTTATAGAGTCATCTTGTAGGGAAACAGGTGCATCATAGTAAATAAGTTATACCTGGTGACCTCACTCAAAAGATATCAAGAGAAAAAAATTTCCAAAACACATGAAACCAATGTTTTTGTGTACTGAATCATAAAACAGAATTCAAGGTTCTAGTGTATGGATATGTCAGTCTCCGCACCAATACTGGACTCTCCGGAATGAAATATGAACTTAAGACACTCAACACTATTTCCCCCATCGAAAATATAGACTCTTAGTTCTTCTGATAGAACCAACCGCCCTCTGATACCACTTTTTCATGACCCTTCCCCCAGGGCACATGTCGTGACAACCCTAAGCATGACTTTCATAGGCCAGGGGATGGTGACTAACATCAGAATGAAATTTCCCAAAAAGAGAATGAATTGCCTTTAAATATTTACACACACAGACATGGCATACTTCACAAAGAAAACCACAAAGGAAAAAAAAGTACAACCACCACAAAGTACAACCACTGAGAGTAAAAGGTGTAAACTGAAAGTAAAGGGGCCAGAATACAAGCCCAAGAACCCACAAAGTAAACAATACTATTTTATTCCTACCTGAAATCTCTACATATAGGGTAGTGGTAGTAAATCTTGAAGATATAGAAGTACACCCCATCCACTCCTACCTCACTGAGCTCCACCAAGTCCTGGACCACCAAGGTCTGCATCCTAGTATCAGTCATCTACACAAGACACAAAACATGTGAGAGAATCCAATTTAGGGGTGATTATAAAAACTCAGTAGGGACCCTGAGACCCCTGAAGGTATCTTTGAAATCCACAAGTAAAAATATCACAAAGGAAAATACCACCAAGAAAGATCTCAGATACATAGCACAAAGTAAAAGACATGACTCACACCAGGTATAACTTAAGTACATAAGTATAGATGATTAGTCGTAAAGCTAGATCATCTTATTCTTTTGAGGGGCTACACTACTGATCCATGAAGGATCGCTCTACCGCTGATTCATAAAGGGTCTCTCTACTGCTGATCCACGAAGGGTCTCTCTCATGTTTATCCACAGAGGGTCGCTCTCATGATGATCCACAAATGGTCACTCTACTACTGATCCACGGAGGGTATCTCTCATGCAGATCCATAGAGGGTCTCTCTCATGATGATCCCTGAAGGCTCGCACTACTGCTGATCCATGAAGGGTTGATCTATTGCTGATCCACAAAGGGTCGCTCCCATGCTTCACCTCATAGCCAGCCACTAGATTCCTTCACTTAGCGCACTTAGTTTCGAGAGAATATTCTCTTCAAGTCCTCAGTCAAACCTCCACTTCCAGGAAGTTATACATAGAGTAACCCAAAGGACCATCTCACCGTAAGGGTCCCAATGTAAGAGATGGTGCGTCGAATGGACACCCTGTCTGTAAGATATGGGAATTTTTATAAAAACGCCCTGGTTGGATTCGAGTCCGATCCAAACCATCCATATGCCAACATTCATCAAAACTTATGTAGAGTATCTCAGAAGGACCTCTTCGTTGCAAGGGTCCTCGTGCTGCAAACGACTCATAAATTAGATGCCTGGTCTGTTAGCTACAGGTGTTTCAGGGAAACGGGGGCCGGTTGGATCTGGGCCAGGCCCGACTTGGGCCTGAACTGACTGGGTATGGTTCGGCCTACGGTTTTCCTGGCCCACTTGGTGGGATGATACCCACTTGCAGCAACTCATCCCTTTGAGAAGGGTTGGCTCCAGGCCAGACATGGCTTAGCCGCGTTTGGTTCATTACCATGCGGCGCCAGCTGGCACCACCACCCCTTGTAACAGGTCTGCATAGTGGACTGGTCTCGGTTAGCCGGACGTGGCTCTACCATGTTTGTTTCATCCAGTGCGGTTGGCCAGTCCTCTCGCACGCGTTTGACGGACTGTGTACCACCAGCTCAGCCAAGTGGCCCAGACGTGGGCTTCCCCTCCACACGGCATCAGTCGGCGCTGCACTTCCACGCCACCATGGCATGCCGCCTCCCTCCGCCCGTGGCCGCCACTATGGGTTGGCACACCGGCGGTTCCTTCTGCGGGCCACCAGAGTTTCCCCGGTGGTCTGTTTCTCTAACTATCTACTTCTACGGGACCGTAGGGCTTCCACCTTCACTACAACACCCTCGAACTCGCATTGCCACCATTTTGAGAATTCATCCAAGAATAATGCACAAGGAAGAGGGGATCAGGCATTTTTCATGTCGGCCCTTTCCCTCCGCGTTAGAAGTTTGAAACTGGGGAGGTTCGGGGTCACAGTTCTATCAAGTTATCAACAATCCCCAAGAAAAACTCCAAAGAAAGCTCCCTCTCACAAGAACACCTGATCCATGGATCAACCTATTCATGGGTTGATCTGCATTCGTTGTTTTAGAATGATGAATGGAGAATTCAAGAACAAAGAAATCCCTACATGGATTCAGATCTTTTATAGGCGATGTATGATGATTCAAGTCATCATCGACCCGTGATCCACTGTCGTTCTTCACCATTAGTTAATTCATATATCTGATCTTGTTCTCCACGATATTTATCATCATGCTCCGATCCCCCAGCATTCATTGTTCTTCATTGGAGAGGAATTTTACCGTAGGTTTTTCAGAGAATCCCAAGGGTTTAATTCTCAACTCTCCAACGCGTTAGTTTAATAAAAAGAAACACATCACAATGTTTATATTATGATATTTAATTTATGAAACAGTGTAGCAGTTATGATTTCACAATTAGCCATTAATGTTCCTCATTTAATGAGCCTCATCATCGCCACGTCGCTGCACCGCAGTGTCGTCGTCCGCCGCTCAATGGTGAAAAATTAAATAAAATAATTTTTTCTAAGTTATTTTATTCTTTTTGAAAATTATTAAAATTGACTTTTTGTTTGACCCTTGCTGGTCAAAGTTAAGTCATTTTTAGATGAATCCTGACATTCTGTGTTCAACGGTGCCCTCAGATTTTTAATCTGAGAACTGGTTCAAAATTTAGAAAAAACCCACTTGCACATTTACTTAATTAAACTAAAGAAAAATTCAAAACTACATTCCAGGCACCCCGGGCCTCGGATTCACGTGTTGTCTCAGCGCCTAGTCTCAAAATAATTCAATATAATTTAAAAAAAATTACATGGAAATTCTGGGACATTACAAGTTTCATGAATAATCAGTTGTTTGATTATTCAATTGGAAATTATTATTGAAACATCTTCTTATAGTACAATATATGGCTAGATTGATACTCTAAGAGTTTCAAGGTGGACTTTTGGTTGGCCCATATTAACTCACAGCTCCTTGGCCTATTTGGTAGAGTCTCATCTCTTACAAAGTGTAACCTTTCATTATTCAATAATTTTCCTCTAAAGTTGCAATAACCAAGTTATAAAAACTTATTTTCTATAAAATTCAATTAAGTTAACCCACCACTTTAATAAGATTCCCTAGTGGTAAGAGACACCTTCAACTAGGGATGAGAATCACACCAAATGTACGGTTTTGTTCAAACTAAAGTGATGAAAGCTGTTTGAATTATCATTTTTCTTTAATATATTTTTAGTTTTTCTTGGTGAATGTAATCCTTTCTTATTTAACATGATTGTTTTATGTGATATCACTCAAAACTGAACCATACTTAAATTGTAAACAATCACCACATACTAATTAATTTTATATATGAATGCTCTATTATTATTATATATGTTTATGTAAACATACACATGGATAAATAATAATAAATCATGAATAAATAAATAAATAAAGTGACTGGTCTTGATATTTTACTACAATTTGATTCATTGGGTGGATAATGGATAAACTGAGACCATAGGGGTAACTCCCTGAGTCACATATAACTTAAGTCTCAACACCCACCCCCCGTCCAACATATCTATGACTTGTATAGTACTTCACCAAGTCTCAATGTGGTCTCTGTCTCTTTTTATCTTTATCATTATACATAAATACTCACACGGAGGTGAGGGGATCTTAGAAATGTGAGACATAAATTAATATGATCACTTTTGGACATTCAAGTAGTTATACGTATAATGAGGGAGAGAGACGATGTGTAGACAACTGTTTATTATTAATTATCACAAACATTGCATGCATTTAAATAATTAAATAAATAAATAAGAATATCATAAATACATTTGATGGTCTCACTCATGGACAATCAACGGGAAATAAACTTGTAAAATAAAATAAAATTTACAATTAAATCTACTCAAGGGAATTAATTATGATTTAAAATAAATTAATCTAATTTTAATTCATAAATTATATGTCACATTGTTCTATAAGTTTTTTAAAATATTACAAACATTTATAATATTTGTTTTGATTTTTTTGGGTGAATTTTTTTGGGTCTCTCAGGCCTTGAAATACCCTCTAGAGGAGTCTAGGCCCTTAACTAGGCCCTGATTAGACTAGGTAGGTCTGGAAAACTCGCTAGGTCAGTGGGAAGTGACACCTCATGAAGGCACTCTAGGCAAGGACGGGAAGTTGTTCTAGTCACCACCATTCTATATAAAAAACAAAATATTTTTTTAAAGAAACTGCTAGTCGCATAAACTGAGCGGCTTCCTCCCACATCACGTGGGGGGATTGTTCCCACACGGTCGATAAAGCTGACCATTAATTTTTTTTGTTTTCTTAAATAAAAAAATCCATGTAGTATCCCCCCATGTTTTTTTGTTTTTCTTATCTGCACATGGACTTTTGATTTTGGTTCAGAATTTCATTTTCTTTTTTTATAGGCTATACATAGCCTTTTAATTTTTCAAGCCTACGCCTTAGGATTTGAAGTTCCACAAACGACATGGAATTTTTCTTCCCTCCCACATGTGTTCATCATCCAACCAAACCTATCAGTGATCAATGCACATAATCATCAATAAGCCTCCCTATCACGCTACAAATGAAAATATTATATATATATATATATATGTGTGTTTGAAAATCATTTTTTAATATTTGGATAGTTGTATCTTGGCCATACGGCCTCAGATCTAAGTAGCATCAATGTAGTTGAGACTGTAATAACATCCTCCACTATAATTTATGAGAATCTAATATTAATTCAACTTAATTTGTCATATGGTCACTATGATACCACTTTTTGGCACCGAACATGAAACAGAAGTACGATAACATGATAATTTAAAAGTTATGCATGGAAATCAATGTCGTAATTTTGTCACAAGTGTAACTATAACCTAGTACAACCTTAGGATCCCATGATATTACAAATAAGAAGAAAAATAAAATCAAACTTTTACCTCATTAAATTTTAATACACGGGAATGTTCCACTCATCACCAGAGATTGTTTCTCGAAGGAACCAACATCAGATCCATCAATATTATCTACAAGTGATGTAGATTCTTTTGGAAGAATTGATCTTTGATTTACAGATAATAGCATGTAAAATTTATGACGACTTTGATGTTATAGTGATCATAGGAGCACCATACCTTTGATTTGGGAGGAAAACTTTGATTGGGGTGGTCTAATTACTCCTCCAACTCTTTAGAAATTGGGATAGTAGAGAGATATTCTCACAAAATCACGTGCTTAATATTTTCCATGAATATTGGCATCGATTTCATTAAATATATTGGTTTTATTTATGAAAATTTTACTTTGTCGCTGCTATAAACGAAACCCTTTATATCAAACCATATTCACTGCATATAACATAGTGAATGTTTCATAAAGGTCCTAAATATTTTATCACTAACTTATAACTCCTAAATTGTATCACATGACAAAATATGATCCATTAACTTGAATCAACACTCCAAAAAAAATATTTTTCAAACCTTGAATAAAAATATTCATTCATTAAATATTATTCCTTGTATTCAGTTAAAACTTGTGAATACACTGAGTAAATAATTTTTTTTATATTATTCTTAACTTGAATGATAGTGAATTTAGTTATTTATTGGGATCATTCAAAATAAAATATATACTGACCCTCCATGTGGGTCCCACCACAACCTAAACTCCAATCCACTAGAATTGGTCAAGCTTATGAATATGTTTTGTGTGTGACGCTCTAGGATCTTATCTCAATATTAGGGATTCATTATCATTGATTAAAAGAGGTATCTAGAAACATATCAAGGCCTCTAGGAGATAAGGTATAGTAATAACAAAAACATTATATGAACACACATCATTTAATACAGTGTATTTGTCTCGTAATATCTAATAAAGTTGGATATACACTTTTTGTCGTCATCCTCTGTTGATTTATTATTTTATGACTTTACAAGATAGAATTAATTTATTTTACCATGGACAAGGATTTAATAAAGGTACTACCATCTTGGCCAATTGGTCCTAAGATATCTATTCCTTTTGGAAGTGAAAAATCATCTTTTGATTATTTAATAAATGTCATACCACTAATGATGCACCCAACGCATGCTACCTCACCATGATATAAATGTCATGGTTTTCTTCTTACATCAAAGTACATGATCAAATGGTACATGCTGAAAATTATATCAAGTTGAGTATATGTTCTCATATATAGGAATAATCAATGACACCTAAAACACGTGGTGTTCATATTGGCAGTCTATTCCTTGTGATTTCCTCTACTAAAGATCACCAAGTCAAAACTTCATGAGAATAATTCACAATGCTTATGATCCACCAACACTTCATAGTCAGACATCAAATGTTTCCCATCAATATGATGTATCTAGACCATATGGTATATGTTTAAAATTATTATCATAATATCTCTAGGTTTTCATTTTATCTGAGAATTGATATAACTATTTGACATAACAAATAATATATGGAAATTACCATGTAAATAGTGGATACAAAAGTATAAAATTATTATGGTAAGATAACATCATAAATAACTCTCTGTATACATGATATAATAATAAAAAATCACATCTTAATTTGGTTCTAGGTCACCCACTTTCATAACATTCACTTCTCTATATTGATCTAGAAATCACCCTTCTTTAACTCCTTAGTGAACACACCTTACTTGTAATATATTTTTACTTACCTAGTTCCTATATTTTAAATACATATATGTAAAAAAATATAACCAAGAATTTTGAAATAAATATAATGTTTAAAGATGAATATATCTATAGTAAAAACTACTAATTATTTCATCTTCAATTCATTTCAATTTTTCTTTCAATACCCTTTCTTGAAAAATGAGAAACAAACATCCTCCCAATCATTACTCTCCCTCAGAATCCTTTTTCTCTTTTAAGTACATTGTAAAGACACAATTGGATTTAAATCATCCATGTGATTTTAAAATTTTTCTTTCATTTTGTTCACTATAAGTAGTGTTGAACGCCATTCCCATGAATATTTATCCATCCAATAAAGCATGGAAAAAATATTCTTTAGTAATATATCCATATATTTCATCCAATAGTCCTTAATTAATATGGAAAACTTGGGTGGTAAGAATGATAATATGATATTAATGGATAATTTCTTATCCAAGTGGAAGACTAACTTTACTAACTGATCAATGTACTCTAGAATTTTGAAGTCATGATCACTAGCTAAGCATCCCTCTTTTAGTTTACATTGGTACATTATAGTAACAATATCATTTATCCTTAGCATTTCCTTCTCCTTATAAAGTTATAGAAGATGATATAACATGGTATAAGAATTCATGTCTTTATATTTCATCATCAACTCTCTTGACATAGTTGGTAGCATGATGTAATTAACATAAGAAGCGTCCTTCATAAATATATGGTAGGCTTCCTTATCACTTTATCTCACTTAGTGAGGTGGATGATCGGGAATATGGGGATCCAATATATAATATAAACCTTTTTTCTATATTGTAGTTCATAAATTACTATACCACTTTTAGAATTTTGTTCAGTGAGGACATAGTCAGGGTCTACAAATGATGGTAGAGTTCCTAAGGTTTTTTTTTCATTTTTCTATAGTAGTTAAAGCAGATTATTAGTACTTTATCTTGATTATCAAAATATGTTAGATGAAATAAATTTTATTTATCTTATTAAGTCTCCCATTAATTTATTAAGTACCAACGAATCTATCTATTGGACTTGGAATATCTTATCATATGGAAATTCTAGTGGATAAGATCCATATTTCCATTATTGTAACGTAATAAAGGGCTTAGTCAATTTCTCAAAGTTATTTATGTAGATGGTCTTACCAAATGTGGGCTTAAAACTCCTAGATCTACTCAGTGGACTCCCCAATCTTGAAATCCAAGCTTTGATTTTTTTTTCAACACCTGACTCCAAGATACATAAAGTCTAGTGAATGCTACTTCTCTTGACATCAAATTGGTTAAGTAAATCCAATACTATCGTAAGAACTCTCCAATAAAAGTAAGTGTCCTGATGAAGTATAAACCAACATTTAGTTCTATAGTTACACCCTTACTTAAGTTATGGAAAGTGTATTCTGACTTAATATTTTATTGAGGTATTTTTTTATTATGCATAAATTTCTTTATTTTATCCTTTTACATATATTTTTAATATTAACTGGATTTCACATTAGTGATTAACCATGTTCTAGTAAAATATTTATGCATAATCCTTTTATTTTATTCCATCTGAGTATGAATGTTATTTAATTCAATTTTTTATATGATTGTGATAGAACATCCATAAAAAATAAACATACATAATACAGATTAAATATGTGGCATGATCATGAGATTTATCTTCTGGTTTATTTATTGAGTGGATAATAAACAAACCATTAACCCTGTGGGAAAACTCCTTGAGATAGTTTTGCCTTAAGTTGCAACATTTCACATTTATATTATATATCGCATGGGTTGATTTCACCTCGGATCCATCTTAAATTGCCTTCAATCACCTAGGAGATCCATCATTTCATATTATTTACTCACACATAACTGAGGGAAACTGGTTGAATGGTTATGTGGTTTACATAAAAGGAACCATGAACACGTGGGTCCTTACATGATACTAGGAGAGGATGACACACATTCCATCATTTTAATCTAATAATAATAACTCAAAACCCATGAAATAATTAAATTAAATTAAATCTAGCACATAAATAGGTTGATAAATCTCATGATCATCCAAGAATGAAAAAAAATTACATTCTTACTAGATATCATAAATTTATAATCACTTAGATGATTAAGATAAATTTCTCTTGAATTAATAAATAATTGTCTTATTAATTAATTAACTAATTATCTTAATTATTAATCCAAGAAGTTCTTGAGAAAAATAAGATAATCCATCCATTATAATTTCAATAAATTAAATTAATCAATTTTATTCAAAATCACTTCAGTACACGGTGTATACTGGGACTCAACAAAGTGTGTACCCATCCGATCAATTCAGTTCCTTCTGTGGTCATGTATAGTGTGTTCACATGGCATGTAGCATGCCTGGTGTTTCATGCTATTTAATGGTATGTAAACGTCAGTGTAACCTATGAATCATGTATTACATTGAATGTTTATGTAATGTACATGGTGTGTACGACACCACACAATGTGTATATCCAAATTTTATGTTTGTAACCTACACAGTGTGTACCACTTTGAATGATTGTGTAACATACACCGTGTGTATGAACCCACATGACATGTATACTATTGGGACCAAGATTTTTTGAGGTTTTGTTGTGTTAAAAAGAAGTTGGTTATGCTTAAATAAGTATTTATTAAGTGTTGCCTCTTTTTTTCTAACATAAATCACTTAACATTGTTGATCTTTCTTTACATAGGTGATCAAACAGAGTCCAATGAGTTAATGCAAACAAATTGAGTTTATAGGATGGGGTCCATCGATTTAAAGTGATCAGACAGAGTATGGCACTGGATGTTTATCTAAATATGCTCACAAGTTCTATCAGACATAGTTGTTCAATAAAGGCAATCAGACAATGCTTTTTTGTTCTTCAAAGTACCAAATATCATTATTACTAGAAGTTATCAAGATCCAAGATTAATTTAAAAGGGGTGGATTGAGGTACGAGTGTTCAAATTTCATTCTAAAAGGTATTTTTAAGTATATTAGAGTAATGTTATCAGACAATGGTGTGGATGTTCAAAGTTTGAGTTGTATGAATATATGGAGTTGTGATGGTACAAGGTGTTATTGGACAGATGTTTATAAAGTTTTTAAATCATAGGAATTTTGAAGAAGTATCGAACATAGGACCTCAGTAAATGTTTTCAAAAGGATTCCATCAGATGTATTTTTTTAAATTCATCTAACATAGTCCACCATAAGGACCAAGGCTATAAGTCCATCAGATAGAGAAAATGTTCTGAGTCCACTTAATGAAATTTTATATGTTCATAAGACATAATAATGTTTTCTTATGTATGAATTCTATCTGATGAAACTGTAAAAATTTTAAAATGTGAAGTAAATAAGTTAAAGGGTGATTGGATATAATTCTCTAAGTCATTAGATAGAAGTCTCTGTATGAATTTCATTGGATGTAGGTTTCCTAGCAAAGGAAATAGTTGAAAGTTTTTGAATCAAGTCATCAGGCAGAGTAAGAGTCTTAGAAATTTTTTTTGATATATTCTTATAAAGTTGTGAAGGAACAATATATAGATTTTCACCCAAAAAAAGGATTTTTTATGAAGTTTTTTTAGATGAATTTTGTGAAGTCTACCAAATAGAGGGAACCATAGGGATATGTTCCTACTGAGGTCATCGGACACAGATATTCCTATGAAGTTTTTTTTAAATCATTATTAAATTTATGATGTTTTTATAAAGATGTTAAGAAAGACGATATTGATATGGAAGTTCAATAATCCATTAATAATGATGTATGGATTGTTATTATTGCCGATATTTCGAGAGGTTTGAAGAATAATGTTGACATCAAGATTTAAGGAATTATTTTTGAATATTGTTGACTCCTATCTTTTAGTAATTTTTAAGGTGGTCAAATGTTGACAAAGTATAACCATTATATTGAAAATTCAATTGGGATAATTGAATTTGATGTTCACACTCCTCCCTTTTATTGTAGAGAATTGATGCCTATATAAAGGGCGTTGGAACACTGAGAAGATGACATTTAATTTGTTGCAGTTGGGAGAAGTGTTAAAAAAGTGAAGAGGTGATCAGATGAATAGTGTGAAGAGAAATCAGTTTGATAAGTACTAGATAGATTTTCCTATTATTTAGTATCAGATAAATAGTGTGAAGAGGAAATCAGATGAACAGGTTTTATAAGCATCATATGAACTAGTTTTAGAGGTATAAAATGAATATAAGCCATCTAACAAACATGGAATTAGAATAAGCTTCATCATACCGAGAGTACTAGATAAAGAATTGATTGGATGTAAAATTTCATACATAATTCCATAAAGCAGTTCATTCTCTCTAATGTGCAAGAAATTGAAGAAAATTCAAGGAGCATAATAAAAATGTATCAAATCCTATTGTTTAAGATTCTTTCTATTTTTACAAAACATTGTTATATCATATTATCTGTGCAAGGAACACATACACTGCCTAAGGACTATAATGTTATATAAGTAACTGATAATACATTCTTATTATAACCACCAAAAGGATTGTTTTATAGTGGTTGTGTAGTCTTGGATTGCTTCCAAACCATACCAAGGACTAGTTACTGTTATTGAGTTGTGAACCATGTAAATACATGTTTTCTTATATGTGTGCTTGTTTGTTGTTTTTTTAATAGAGTAAATTATCACTTACTAGACTAAAATGTTATATATTTAGTAAGAAAACATAAAAAGAAGAAATCACGTATTCACACCTTCCCCTATCAGTGATCACAAATATCCTAATTGGACTTTTCAATTTGTATTAGAGTGAAGGTTTCCTTTTTTAACTTTTTAATGAAGTTTAAAGAAAAGGAAGTTTAAAATGGATGTTCATAATTATATTAATAGTAAGTGGGTTGTTGTATTTGATGGAAGGAACTATTATATCTGGAAGGAAAAAATGTTACCCTATCTTATTTCTATTGGTAATGGAGTTCTTGAACATGAAATAGATGGTTTCCCTCATCCTAATGAGGGTACTCCTTTAACAATTGTTGATAAGGAGAATCTTGAGAATGATGGGTGATCCGAAAATTCCATTATTTCCTCCCTCTTTAAAAGTGAATTACTGAGGGTTAAAGTAATTACAACATCTAAAGTCATCTAGGAAAATTTTAATAATATATATAAAGTAAATATGAAAGTGAAGAAAACTAAGTTGAAGATCTTGAGATTGGAGTATAAGGATCTTAAAATGGGAGATAATGAATCTATTGGTGACTTATTTATAAGGGAAAATGACATTGTAATTTCTATAATATGTTTTCATGAGAAGTTAAAAGATTTTAATAATTATTCTTAAAATTTTTAATGTGAAAGTATCATCCTTAGAAGATAGATATCATGAAACTTTCTAAATAGATGATCTGTATAACATTCACATCACATAGAAAATGAGAAGAGAAAAGGATGTTAAGAACAAATAAAATGATAATCTGTAAATTTCTCAAGAAATAAGTTAGAAACTTTGACACCAAAGATGTGGTTAGTAAAAAAATTAATGAATTTATGTCTTTGTTTTCTAAAAAGGTGTAAATAGGTATAGATAAATAAAGGAAAATTATTGCTCAAGTGCTTTGGCTATAGAGGTATTAGACATTTTGCTGGTAATTGTCTAAGATTAAAGGTAAATAAAGATAAAAATGAAGAAGATCTAAAATCAAGAAGATATTTGAAGAAGAAGTAAGACAGATTAGAGACTTATTCAAAGTTAAAATATAAGAAGTTATCTAAATAAAAAAATTGAACTTTTTGTTAAAGTGTGAGGAAGATGATGATAGTAAAGTGAAAGCTGAGAACTCCAGTGATTATGCTTCTGAAAATTTGATTATTGAAAAAGTAAATTATGAGAAATTTTTCTATTAATAAAATCAAAAACTCTAAATAATAGGAGGAGGAGGAAACTAAGATGTATTTTATGCTTAAAAGATAATTGAATGAATATTTATCAAATATTATTAAACTTGAATCGGAGAACAATAATTTGAAGAGAGAATATCTTTTAGTAAAAAATCAAGAATATGTTCTTGAAGAAAAATACAAGTTTCTCAAAGAGATTGATAATATGAAGAAGTTACTTGATAAATATAAAAACCTCAACATGAAGATTGAATAAAAGATATGCATAAAAAATAAAGAATGAAATTTATTTTAATAAAATCTTGTTAAAGTTGAGAAAGAAATTACAAACATCCAAAACCTGGTTATATAAGTTTTTGAAAGTTATAAGAAGTGTAAAACTCATAAAAATATACTAAGAGCATCCTCATGGGTTAAAAAAGGTTGAAAAAGTTCATAAGACCATGTACGTATCCAAAACTAGAAATGTCAAAATTTATGAAGAAAAAAACAACTATGATGAGAAACTCTATTAAGATTTAAAACATTGATTCACAAAAAAAAACCAAGGATGATAGTAATAAAGATGATAGAATGTAGGTTAAAAATTCTAGAAATCATGTAACTTTCATAGGAAAATATTATTTCTATGGATATTTCTGGAATTTTTGAGGATTTAATCATATAGGGAAAATGTGATGGTTTAATGATCAACACTACAATGAATATCTGGTGGACAATTTTGAGGGGGATCCAACCTACTCAAGGATGAAAATCCAAAAATTGAGTTTAAAAAATGAAAATAAATTTAAACCTCTAGAAAATATTTGTAAAAGATGTGATTATCCTAAAAATATTGTTAAATGGTGTATTTTTATGTTACCATCTCAACAAAATTTGTAAAAAAATCACAGAATCCTCATGTAAAGGAAGAAAAAGTTACAGAAAAGGCATTAGTTATTTAAATTTCATTCAAATCTACAAAAGGAGAATGAAATTGGATATTGGATAGTGGGTGGTCTTGACATATGACCAAATATTTGAAGTTTTTAAAAAATGTAAAAGATTATAAATAAGGGATATTGACTTTTGGAAATGATGATCCACTTAGAATCAAAGGTGTTGTATCTACTATTATTGTAAAAGAAAAATTAAAATCTAGAATCATTTTTTTGATGGTATGAAAAAATTTTTTTTATTGTTTTACAACTATTTGATGGAGGTAATGAATTTTTTTCATAAGAGATGGTTTTTTGTTAAATGGATTGGAGATGTGAATGTTGTAACAAGGGGATAACGAATGAAAGGAAACTTGTTTCAAGTTGGAGATACACAGGGTTCATGCTATCTGATCATGATAGAAGAAATCATTTATAGAGAGGTTGGGATATATATACTAGAGGAATATGGGAAAGATAATCAAGAGTGAATTTTTTTTGATATTCCTAACATGATAAGAAGAATAGATTGGTGTTGTTCGATATGTCAAAAAGGTAATATTACAAACTTTGTACATAAGAAAGCTGAGATACATTCAACTCATCCCTTAGAGTTTTTTAATTCTAACATATGTGGGGCCATGAGAAAGAAATCAACAAATATATATATATATAAGTAATTTATTTCCTTTATTGATAATTTTACTCACATTACATGTATTATGTTTTTGAAACATAAGTCGTGAGATCTCAAAAATTTTAAGAGTTTTAGGAGAAGTGATGAAAAGAAATGTAGTTATTATGTGAAGAAGATTCAAAATGATAATAGTGATAAATATACAAATGGGAAGTTTAAATACTATCTTGAAAATCATGGAATTCATCATGAATTTAGTACACCATACACACCACAATATTATGGTGTAGATGAAAAAAGAAATATAAGTTTGATTGATATATCATGAATGGTGTTAATTGAATATTATACTTCTCAATTATTTTAGAGTCAAGATATTATAGTAGTGGATCATATTCAGAATCAATGTTTCTATAGGAAAAACTCTGATATAACTCCTTACAATATATACTATAAATAAACCATAATTTTTAAATACCTAAGGTGTTTGGAATCCCTTGAAATATCAAAGTCAGAGGTAAGAATCTTAGAAGATTTTATCAAAGAGAAATTGAAGGAATTTTCATTGGCTACCCACTGAATGGTAGAGGTTACATGTGCTATAAAAAGAAAACATGAAATATTTTTGATTATGTAGATGTAAAAGTGTTGAAACATTCTGATAGAAAAACCTTATAATTAGATGTATATATAATAGGAAGTGAAGATAAAGTTGTTACTTTTAAACAACATAATAAAGTTTCTGATATATTAATTAATGTATAAACTGAATAGGATGAAGTTGTTAATTCATATATTTCAAGTGATGAGGGACAATTATGTTCATCTCATCCAAGGATGAGGAAGAAATTGGAGGTCCAAAATATAATTGGTGGTTAAAGATAATAGGTTCAAATGTAATAACATCGAGGATAGTTTCACATACCTTTTTGTATTCATTGGTTTAGCTGAGAGATGTTGAAGAAGATTGAAGCATTAGGAAAGGATTGATTCCATGAATAAATTGTTGGATCATATTGATAAAAATGAGACATGGGAAATTATACACAAATCAGAATATATGAATGTTATTTAAATAAAATGTGTTTTCCGAAATTATTTGAATAAAAAAGATTAAGTGACAAGAAAAAATGTAAGATTAGTTTGTAAAGTCTACTCAAAATTTGAAGACATTGATTTTAATGAGACCTTTTCTACTATAGTAAGACTTGATCCATCACAATCTTTCTTGTTATCACTACTCAATGAATATACAATATATTCCATATGGTTTTTTAGTTTTATTTTATTAATGTAGAGTTGGATTAGGATGTTTATATTGAGAAACCACATGGTTTCTAATTTTTGTAGAATGAAAGTTATGTGTGAATATTGAAGAAATCTTGGCATGGGTTGAAGAAATATCCAAGATCTAGGCAATCTAAATTGGATACTTGCTTGAGGTAGTTGGATTTTAGGAAAGGAATAGTTGATAGAAATATTTACATAAAATAAAATCAATAAGTTTCCCTCATTCTGATTGTTTATGATGATGATATCATATTTTTAGGGAATAATGAAGAAGCGTGTGAGAATTTTACTAAGGATATGAAAAAATTATTTGATATGTATATACAAGGATAAAATAAATACTTTCATGTATTACAAATATCTCAAAAGAAAAAGTATATATGTCTTTCTCAAGATAAGTATGATAAGAAAATGTTGAAGAAATTTGGCATGGAAAACTCAAAGTTTGTTTCTACACCTATTTTAGTGGGAAAAAAGTTGGAAAAATATGGACCAGAAAAGGATGTTGATCCTAAAGATTTTAAAAAGTTAATTATAAGCTTGTTATATCTTTCAGATTTAGGGCCATACTTAGTATATGTTGTTACACTTTTTTCTAAGTATAAAGTTACCCTAAGTAATATCATCTTATAACTAGAAAAATAATTCTCAAATATATTAAATCCATAGTTGATTTAGGGTAAAAATATGATAGAATAGTAAATATTAGTCTGTTTAGTTATACAGATTCAGATTGGGAAGGTTATGTCGAAGATAAAATATTCACATATCATGAAGTATTATTTTTGGGAGAAATATGTGTAATTTGTAATACAAAGAAAAAAAGTTCAGTTGATATCAGAACCATTGAAACTGATTATGCTATTGTTACTCAAGTTTCCACTCAATTAATATGGATGAAGAAATGGTTGGAATATTCATTGGTTGATGTGAAATTGTTCTTTCACTTGGGTTGTGAAAATCAAAGTGTTATAAATCTCAATAATAATCCAGCATAACATTCTAGATATAAGCACATTGATATTAAGTATCACTTCATCAAAGATCATGTGGAATGAAATGAACTAAGTGTGAATTTGATATTATAACAAATCAAGTTACTAATATCTTTAGTAAATCATTGTTTCAGGAAACATTTCATAAGATGAGGTTGAACATGGGTATGAAAACTCACTCTTTTTAAATCTAAGGTACATGATATTTTTCCCTATCTAATTTTTTATTAGTATGGTGTTGTCAAAAGGGTAGAAAAAATGTAACATGAATCTATTCATTGTTATATTATTTAATCTATCCAATCATATGTTATTTACCTTTTAAGGAAAGGAATATGTTTATAAGGAGTTGTTAAAAAGGGTTAAGTTGTGATTTCATCTTGTGTGAACTATTTTAACTATTTGTTAGAGTGGTTTCAAGAAGTTATTTCTTATAGGTTCTTAATATGTGAGAAAAAATAATATTGAAAAGAGATGTTTGAGAAATCTTCTTATGAATATGTTTGAATAGAGTAAGTTTTAAAACAAATTCTTAAATCACCACTTAAGGAAAGTATGATATTATTGTTCAATGATTCTTATTTCCTACACCAATTTTTCTCATGTAGTATTAGAATTATTGTATAGTAATTCATTTCTTGAGTTTAAAAGTCTCATTGATTTATATTCCTTGTTGAATAAAAAATACATGGGGTATTGTTGGGACCAATATGTTTTGAGGTGTTTTGGTATTAGGAAGAAGTTGGTTAGGCTTAAAGAAGGATTTATTAAGTGTTGTCTTTTGTTGTCCAACATAAATCACTTAATATTGTTTATCTTTACTTACAAAGGTGATCGAACAGAGTCCAATGGATTAATGAAAATAGACCAAGTTTAGCGTATGGAGTTTATTGGTCTGAACTGATAAAAAAGAGTGTGGAAATGATTTTTTTTTCAAATATGCTCACAAGTTCTATCAGACAGAGATGTTCAATAAAGGTAGTTAGACCATGATTTTCTATTCTTCAAAGCACCAAACATCATTATTATTGAAAGTTATCACGATCTGATCTTGATTCCAAAGGGGGAAATTGAGGTACCACTATACAAAGGTCATGTTACAAAGTATTGTGAAGTACATTGGAATAATGTTATTGGATAGAGGTACGAATGTTCAAAGTTTCAGGTGTATAAAGATATGGAGTTTCAATGATACAAGGTGTCATTGGTCATATGTTTATGATTTTTTTTTATTATAGTAAGTTTAAATAAGTATCAAATAGAAGAATTTATGAAATTTCATCAAAAGGGGTCCATTATATGGATTTTTGAAAAGTAATATAACATATTCCACCGAACTGACCAAGTCTATAAGTTAATCATACAAAGAAAAGGTTTTGAGTATACTGAATGAACTATTATATGTTCATAAGATAGAATAATGTTTGATTCTATATGAAATCTATTGGATAAAATTCTACAAAATTTAATATGAGAAGTGAATAAGTTATAGGATGATTGAACATAAGTCTCCAATTCATCAGACAAAAGTCTCCATATGAAGTTCATTAGACAGAGGTTTCCTATAGAATACAATGGTCAAAGGTTTCCGAAGTATGTCGTCAGATGAAGTAAGAGTCTTGTGAAATATTTTTGAGATTTTCCTATGATGTTGGGAAGGAACAACTAAAAGAGTTTCACCAGATGAAATAGTTTTTATGAAGTTTTATCAGAAAAATCTTTTGAAGACTACCATACATAGGCCATTGTAAATAGATGTTCATACTGAGTTCACTGGATAGATATGTGACTACGAAGTTATTTAAGTTGAAGCTTGAGTAAATTTATGGTTTTTTTTTAATTTATTAATAAATATGATGATGAGATGGACATTCAAACGTCCATTGATCATGAAGGATAGATCGTGATTCTTGTTAATATTTCAGGAGTTTTGAATAAGAACATGGAAATTGAGATTTAATGAATTCTTTATGAAGATTGTTGAATCTAATATTTTAGGAAGTTTAAAGGTGTTAAAACATTGAAAAAGTTTGATCGGTATGTTCAAAGATTGAGTGGTATGTTTGAATATGAATTTTGTGATCCTCTCTTTTATTATAGAGAATAGATGCCTATATAAAAGGGTTTGGTGTCTGAGAAGATGATGTTAAATTTTTTGCAGTTGGAAAAAGTGCTACAAAAGAGAAGAGGCAATCAGATGAACAATATAAAGAGGCATCGATCTGACAGATACCAGACAAAGTTTCCTATCGGTTGGTATCATAATAATGGTGTGAAGAGGTGATTAGACAAACAGGTTGTAGAGGTATCTGGAAATTAGTGTGAAGAATATATCATACAAATATAGGTGATTAGATGAACATGGAATCTGACAAAGTTTCATCATAATGAGGGTACTAGGCATAGAATTGATGGTATGGATAATAACATATATAAGTCCATAAAGAATTTTTTCTTGTTACTATGCAAGAAAGTTCAAGAAGAACATTTGAAAACGTATCAAATCTTGTTGGTGAAGGTTATTACTATTGTTGAAAAACATTGTTATATCATATCATCTGTGTGAGGATTGCATGAATTTTCTAAGGACTACAGTGTTATGGAAGTTATGGATACCCATTGCTTGTTGTAACCATCAAAAGGTTTGTTTTCTAGTGGTTTTGTGTTTCTATATTACTTTCAAACCATACCAAGGGCTGGCTACTCTCATTGATTGGTAAACCTTAAAAATATCTATGTTCATGTGGGTGTGTTTGGTTTTTGTTTTCTATCAGTCAATTTTCACTAACCATCGGTGAAGATTGTATCTTAAGTTAGATTAAATAAAAAGAAGGGATCACCGATTCACCCCTCCCCCTATCAGTGATCACAAAGATCCTAATTTGACCTTTCATAGACTCGAATTTTACAAGAAATTAATTAGGTATTTATTATTCTATAAAACCCTGTCACAGATCATGTACGCCAACTACACATCTTGTTTTTTTATTTTAATATCGTAATTAATTTTCTTTAACATCATTCATATTATGTGTGTATATCCTGACTTGGAATTTATTCCAAGTAAGTGGGTAGGAGTTACATGACATGTACTTCAGTTATATGAAGTGTACTCTGGCTACATGGCATATAACTCCCTCCTTCCAATTCTGTATTACACACTTAGGGGATCAGTGTGAAATCTGTGTAAAATAATACCAAATTACATAGGATGTGGACTAGACACATGCCCTATAATACATTTGGTAACCTTTTGTTTGGATTTAAGTCATTACATGGTGTGAGATTAATACATGTCGTGTACATTGACACCATGACTTCTGATAAATTCACTGGGTAAACTGTGAAGGTTTCATGATGTGTACACTGACAACATGTTGTGTAAACCCTAAAAATTTGTTCTATATGGTATCTCAACATGTGGTGTGTAATTACACACTATGTGTTGGTTTCCTTCTTAGAAATCAATGAATTCTACAACCAATATGAATGCGGTGAACCTCGATACATGATGTGTACTTTTCAGTTACATGTTGTGTAACCATGTATTCCAGGAAGAATCTTTGATACCTCATGATGGTATCTTTATGTGTCTATTACTTGTTCCTGGCCTATCCCAATTCATATGAAAGTTAATGAGAAAATTATCTCAACTCGTAGATTAAAAATGATTATTGAAATGAAAACTAACAAAAGAATTATGATAATCAATCAGAAAAATAAATAATTAAATTTTTTAATGTGATCGCTCTAATACAACTTGTGGTTTTCATGCATAGTATAGGTGCTTATTGGGGCCACACTCAAATCATCTTTTGATGGAATAAACGAATTATCCGCAATGTACACAAAAATAATAATTTCCATGATTGGTGGATATACCTGATCAAATTGACATAGAATTTTAGAACTAGAGGGAGGATCTTTCAGATTAAATTTATAATTAATTTAATCAATAAAAAATTCTTTGGCCTTGAAGTCTTTATTCAAAGAAGATGTTGATCTCATGAACCCCGTACGAGTTTATCGTCATTGTGTTTAGAGGACCCATAGTATATCTCCTATAACGATGATCCACACATGTTCCTTTGATCTCGAAGCATCATCAATGGCACTTCAGGTTCTAGCACGGTCGTACCAATCATCTTACGTCGCTTCCATTGATCACAATAAAATCCCTCAGGTTTGAGGATTGTTTCACTCTTTATCTCTCGGTCTTGAAAAGGGGAAGGTGGATGAATCTCTCAATCTTTATAGGAAACCTGGAGATGTTCTTTGTAGAGAGAATTATCTTAGGAGATAATCGTTCTACACAACAAAAATGATTCTAACCTTTTTTTAACCTTATAAAATGACTTAAGAGATGAATATATAGTGCTAGAAATTTGAATATTGATAATTTTTTATAAGGACCTTATCAAATATTAAACTCCATATATTCCTCATGAAAATAATAATAATAATATTTCATGGTTTTTTCTAACTCCCTCACCATTAAATATCAATTCATTAAATAAATTAATTAATATTTATCTAATTATATATAATGCTTATATCATTCTCATCATTGAATCCTTCTTGGTCTAGAAATCCTCATCGACATTTATTGAATCTTTAATAATAAATATATTATTCATTTGATAAATGAATAAATATTATATTCATGATCTTGTGAATAAATATTTATTTTAATATCCATGTAAATAAATAAATATTTATTCAATAAATAAATATTATTAATTACCTTGTGAATAAATCAAGAGATAAATAGATAGTTTTCATTCATGTAATTAATAATTTTGTTATGAATAAATATTTATTTAATATTCAACTCACAATTAAATAGTGACTAAATAAATGCAATCAGTATTTCAATCATTAAAAGAAAAATAGTATTTAACTAATATCATATGATACACTGAGTGTGTGACCCTTTAGGAATCTTCTTCAGTGGCATTAGGTGGGATTTCCAAAAGTCCAATATCAACATCTAGAAACACATAAAGGCACTCATAGAGGAAGAAGTAAGTGTCACAATGAAAAAAACTACATAAAAACACTAAGTTTATAATATAATCTCTTTATCTCAATATCTCATCAAGCAGGTTGCATACTCATTTCATCAACCATTATGTTTGATATGTATTTCTTTGACTTCCTAAAATTAACCCATCAATACACCATGGCCATGGAATTTAGTTCAATAGTTCCATTTCAATCAAATAGTTGAGATATCAACTTCTATAAATATGGAAGGGAAAATCCTTACTCAACTTATTCATTTATAACATATCATTCATGATGTACCCAATGTAACCTTATTCCTATAAACATATGGCGTCACAGTTTTATTCAGTACATCAAAGTGTGCGAGTTATGATATGTATTAATGGTAATCTTAAAGTATAAAGATCATTACAAATGTTCAGAAATATAAATATCTCATGCAACAAAACATGTGGAATTCCTATAGGAAGGTTTGTCCTCATAATCTATGGTCTTGGAGATTACCAAGTGAGAACTTCATGAGATAAAGTCTCATATGCTTATTATTACTCGCACCTACTAGTCTGCATCATCCATGTCCCATCAGATGATTTCATACAACCATAGGACTTAATTTTAAGAATATTGTCATAACACTTCAACATTCTCATCATAGTGAGGAACTTCTATGACCATTTCAATGCAATTGATTTTTAGGACATTGTCATTAAAGTAACATAGAATAACAATCAATATGTGATAAGATATTTATTTATATTCAAGTATATGAATATATGGGAAATATATTTTATAAATTATTTAGTTCTTGAGCACCAAATCCAACATCCATATGCTCATTCCCGCCTCTAACATTCAATCCCTCGACCTTTGTCTTAACAGTGCCTCACTTTTGAAGTTATTTGTAAAAAAAATCATATTTAACCTCTTCAAGCATAAGGGTATCCCTACTGTACATCATATAGACTTTAACAGAACTAAAATAATCTTCCAAAGAAGTTAAATGAATAATAGTTTGATCCTCATCACTTATCTTGACATCCATGTTTGACAGATCCAATAAGATTCTATTAAAATAATCTACCTGTTCCCTGAATCTAGTTCTAGGATGTATTTTAAATGTATATAATCTCATCTTATACAACCTTCCTATTAAAGATTTGTTTATATAAAAGGCTTCCAATTTGGACTAGATTTTAGCAGTAGTAAATGTTTGAGTTGGTTCCCTAGAACCAACTTATTTAGTACCTGATTACATGTTTTTATTATTAATTTTTTTTATTATCACATCATGATTATTCTTATTCATTACATTTTTATATGATAGAATCCTTATAATATATTTCATGATGAAAGTTCATTGCAGTTATGTAACGGTCTATTCCCTCATAGTCTGTTTCTTTTCTAGTTTTGGTTGTTGGAGGTGTTCAGGGGAGGTTCCGGGAGTTTTCGATGGAAGTTGGAGGTGCAATAGAACTGCTACAGAAAATAAACATCCTGTAAGTGTATTACATGATGTGTAATGGTGGTTCACAACTTTTGTGAGGTTGGTTCATGATTTTTAGATTTTTGGGGTTAAATAATAAAAATGTGATGTGTTTTTCAGTGAAACCGAACCCTTTACATGTTGTGTAAATCCTTGATGCAGTGCAGTTTTAAAAGTTTTTTCTGGACAAATTTTCATTCATTCGGCCATGGATTCTTCTTCCTCTCATTTTGGGAAACCCTAGGCACCCTGAGGAGTTCTTTAATCCCTCTTCCCAGCTTTTTGATTCATTGGTCCTGATGGTTGTTCATTTGAAATCTATGGTAAGCCCTTTCTTCTTCTTGGTAGGATTTCTTCTGTTCTTCTCTCAGGGTTTCACTATGGTGATGTTGTTATGGTTTGGAATGTGTATTGATTTTTTTATGGTATTTGGTTTTGATGTAGTTTTATCCGTGTTTTCTTAGGGTACGGTTGTGGTTTGAGGGCATTATTCTTCTCCCTATGGTACACAACAAGTCAACAAAACTTTTTTGAGGTACAGAATACCTCATTTCTCTTTATTGTGTATCATGTGGGAGGGGTTTGATTTTGTTTACATATGGGTTATGGTTGTTATGGCTTAATTAAAGATAAAAAAATGGTTAAATTGAAATTGAAGGGTAAAAAGGGGTTGACTCGCATGTTTTTACAAATTTATTGTTATTATGATATTATGAACTGTACGGGCTTGATGCCCCGCTGAAAATTGTGGTCATTGGTAGATTTGTTTTCACTAGATATATGTGTTGAGATTTATTCTTTGGTTTGTATTGTTGTGATATTACCCTAAAATGGAAATTGGATAACCACTTATATTTGGATAATAAAATGATTGCCCAAGGATAATGAATTGTGTGATAATGTCCCTAAAATAAAGTGTAATGTGATAAAAGCACCTTTGTAAATATTTAAAATGATCATGATGTGTTGTGATGTGTGTATGTTTTTGTGAGATGATGATGTGTGGTTAGGGCATGTGGGGATGATGGTTCATGTGTCGTGCCTTTAGGGCGGTGAGGTGGTTTGTGGGTCGTGATTTTAGGGCGGTGAGGTGGTTTTTGGGACATGACTTTGGGGCAGCTAGGTGGATTGCAGGCCATGATTTTGGGGTGGTGAGGTGGTTTGTTGTTTGTGCTTTTGGGGCAGTGGGGTGGTTGTTTCTTTGTGCTAGATTCCCGAGTAGTGATGGAATAAATAAATAACTATTTGAAAATGTTTGAAATGACATGGGTTGGTTTGGCTAATGGGATGAAAATGGTTAATGAATAATTAAATGACGGGTTGTGTGATTAAATTTGGTTGATGATAAACAATGAAAAGAATGATATGATTAAATGAAATTGGTTGGAAATGTGAAATGGGTTTTATGGATTTTTGTGTGGTGTTATGCATTTAGAGGTGACAACAAAAGTGACTGTGTTATGAGTTGGTTGGTTTGTTGTGAACCTATAGGTTGGGACTGAGTGTTTGATATTATATATATATATATACTTTTATATTCTTGCGATTTCTATATGCACCCCACTCACATCGAGCACTATGTGCCAACACCCGCATAGTCACACAGGGGGTGTTTTTTCCAACATCCAGTGAGGAGTATGGATGGCTGGGAACCCTCTATTTTACACTCCCTCTTCCATGCGAGGTAGGTATTGAATAAGTTGTGATGATCATAGGTCTGTTATTGCATTAGATGGTGGTTGTGATAGTATATGTGTTTTCAGGTGAGGTGTGACAACCTAGGTGTTTTCAAGTAAGATGTGACAGTACTTGTGGGGCGGTGGCCTAGGTGTTTTCGTGTGGGACGTGATATGATTATGCTTATGGGGAGGCTTATGATGGGTGTCATTCATTTTATGTGGAGGTAATGAGGTTGATATCCTACATGTTCATGATACCCTACTACTTTGGTTTTGTTTGTGGTTGTGGCCTAGGTGTCTACAGGCAAGGTGTGTTGTGACTGTGATTTTGGGGTGGTGTGGTATACAGAAGATATTGGAGTGATATGACATATGACATTGGGCATGAGAGTGTCATACCAATGGTAAATTGGTGCGCAATACCCTTATCGATGTGATTCCTATTATACTATATTACTTGGTTTGTGTTATCTAGTGAGTGTGACTTGATGAGGTTAGAATGGTTAGTATAACTTGATAAGTGTTATTTGGTTATTCTATTTTCTAAAAGGTGCATTCATATTCTTCTTTAACATGTGCATGAGATAATTTGGTTTTCCTACTGAGTATACTTGTATGCTCACCCTATGTATAAAAAACTATTTTCAGGTTTCTAAGAGGACTACATGGATATTGCTGGATATTACTAGCTTAGATCCTTGATTGTTACGGTGTTGTTTCTTTAGATTTACTTTTGGGTATTTACTTTGGAAATTTTTATCTATATTTTTTCTATTTATACATACATGTGGGATGGTTTTAGATTTATTTTATATTATCTCTTAGATTTGTTTGTGGATGATCTGTCTTATCTCTCCATTCCATATTATTATAGAGGTCAATAACTCCCATATCACGATATTTTTATACCCTCGGTGCTAGTTTCCAACTCAGGGCCTATTGGAGGTGGGACTCAGGGGTCACTATCTCTCTCCCCTCATTGTAGTATCTTTTGAGGGAGGGGGTTGTGAAAGACTGGTATCAAAGTAAAGTTTAGAGATATAATGGAGTTTGGAGTTAAGCATAGTGAGTATTGCATGGGGTGGTATAGAAACAGTTCCAGTTGAACATGGTGTGTGACATAGGCTAGGGAGTCCAGATAAGACACTATATTTTAGGGTCCCATGTGATCCAGTTCACGAACCCTGATCTTATTGAATGGCCAAGGGAGGTAGACCTGTTTGTAGGGTTGAGACTTAGGAGAGGTACATGAATCCTAATGAATTGTTTTTTTAATTGTCTTGTTTTGGGATGATCAAAACGGATAAAAAAATGAATTGAATGATTTAAAATGAATCTTAATAAAATTACACACTACCGGGCTTGGTAAGTTCTTTGTTTTCCTCTCAGTTATGGTTCATGTTCATCATTTTTGTGTCACTTTCATATTTGAGGTTCAACAGGAAAATATGGTTGATCGTCATAGGGTTGATCTAGTTGAGGAGGATGATTAGTTGTAGAGGATTTTGTGTTCTTTCTAGCAGCATGCTTTGGGGAAGTATGATGGATGTGTCTCAGACGTGGATACAGAGAGCTGAATGGAGGAGCTCAAGATCACTTTCAGTTTGATCTAGGCCCTAACAGAATACTATATCCCTTTAGAAGTCATTTAGATGTGGGGATCTGTGTACCAGTGGTGGATGTTGTATCTCGGAGAGCGTAAGGAGGCATATATTTTTTGGGTCAACTTCCAAAATGAGTTTTGGTCATAGTTCCTTTCCTTGACCATGAAGGCAGTATAGATGCATGAGCTTCTTTCTCTTCATCAGGAGAGAATTTCAGTGCGGGAGATGAGAATAAAGATCTTTTTTCAGATAATGAGTCTCATGCGAGATGTCTTGAGGTGGAACTCTTTCCTTCTATTTAGTTTGCAGGTACTCCTTTTACATTGTCAATGTATCTTGAGGTTCAAAAGATGGTGGAGATGATTGAACAGATGTACTCATGAGGAGGTTTTCTATAGGAGGGTAACTATAAGGGTTTCTCGAGGACTAGAGTTGTCAGTGGTAGGTATCAGGCACCAGGAACTTCAAGGTTTCGATTAGTAGGGATTCAACCTCAACAATTTCCTTTCCAGCCTTCTGGGGACAGTGGTTCCCATGATTTTTCTAGAATCTTTATGCTAGTGTGTTTGGGTTGGGGGTTTGTGGACATTTCCAGAACTAGTGCCTAGTGGTTCCCTAAGCTTGGTTTGGTAGAGGTGGACAGGTTCAGCACCAGGCTTACCAGTATTTTTTAGTGAGATCATTTTAGCAGCAGGGGCAGTAGGTTTTTTCTCTACCAAGGGGAGATATAATAGGTAAAGGACGACCCCAGGATGTTCCTTGTGTTCAAGGACCACGACCTGAGTGTGGTCATGGAGGTGGTCATCATTAGAGAGGTAGAGGACTTGGTGTGGTCAGTTTCATGAATTGGAGACAACAGTTCCAGAGGGGCTAGAGATCATAATAGGTACGACTAGTTTGTTTAGTACCCTTGTTTGTTCCTTGTTTGATTCAGGATCTTTGCACTCCCTTGTTGCACCCGCTCTAGCACATGATCTAAGACTAGACGTAGAGAGGATTCTCATGACCCTAGTGCTGACTATGCCAGTTGGAGGCTAGACCAAATTTTTTAATGTGTGGCCGGGGTGTAGAGTAATGATGGGGTTGCATCAGTCTCGTGGGGTTCTTTTCTTACTGCAGATGCATCCAAACAATTTCATTCTCAGCATCGACTGGTTGTATTCCATACATGTTGTTATCAACTGCTTCCATAGGAGAGTCACTTTTTCATATGTGGATAGACAATGTGTGGTTTTCTTTGGTGGGTGGGGTTGTTAGGTGGGAAATTGTCATGTGGATCCCCTTCTTTCATTATTGGTTGAGTTGTAAATGAAATTAGTGGACACTGAAAAGATATAAGTTCCCAGGGCCATTGGGGAGTTCTTTGATGTTTTTATCGAGAAGGTTGTGATGCTACCCCTCAACCTGATGTTGAGTTTGGGATAGACTTGCAGTCCAATGCTTCTTTGATTTCGATGCATCCTTATCGAATGTCTCCTCTTGAGTTGTGAGAGTTGAGGATTCAAATAGATGATATAATGCATAAGGGTTTTATCCAGCCCAGAGTGTCTCCATGGGGTTCTCTAGTGTTTTTCACTAAGAAGGTGGATGACAGTGTAAGGTTGTATATATAGTTCTAGAGGTTGCATCAGGTGATGGTCAAAAACCGCTACCCTCTTCCAAGGACAGACGATCTTTTTAACCAACTTAAAGGGGCAAGTTTGTTTTCTAAGATTGATTTGTGGTCTGAATATCATTAGTTGAGGGTGAAGTAGGGCGATATCCTGAAGACTGTCTTCAGATGTCGGTACGAGAACTTCATGTTTTTAGTCATTCCATTTGGTGTTATGAATACACCAGTCATGTTCATGGGGATTATCAACTCTGTGTTCCATGAGTTCTTGGATTGGTTCATCATCATATCCATCAATGATATCTTAATCTATCTAGAAGTCTTAGGAGGATCATGTCGAGCATCTCAGAACTATTTCATGTTCTTCGATTCAACTAACTCTATGGAAATTTTTCCAAGTGTAAGTTCTATACATGATAAGTGAATTTCCTTAGTCATGTAGTGTCTCAATAGGGTGTGGTAGTAGACCCATTGAAGGTTGAAGAAGTTTTTTCTTGGGTATCACCCAAGAAAATGGTAGAGGTTCTTAGTTTTCTTGGTATTAAAGGATATTATTAGATGTTTTTACTTTATTTCTCTCATGTTGCAGCCTCATTAATATCTTTGACCAGGAAAGACCAAGATTTTGTGTGGATTGATCAGTTTTAGGTAGTGTTTGGTTACTTGAAGGGAAAGTTGGTTAGTGCTCTAGTGCTCGGGTTCCCTGATGAAGGGGTGATGTTTGAGGTTTTTTGTGATGCTACCCTTATGGGCTTGGTATGTGTGCTGATTCAGTAACGAGAAGTGATCTCTTATGGGTCTAATTAGTTATGTCCCCAAGAGTGTAACTACACCACCCATGATTTGGATCTAGCAGTGGTTATTTTTGTGTTAAATTTGGGTCAACATTACCTCATTAGGGATCACATTGTAGTATTCACAAATCATAAGAGTTTGAGATATATCTTTTTCCAGTGTGATTTGACCTTACAACAACATAGGTGGATAAATTTTCTTCAGGATTTTGATTTTAAGATCTCTTACACCTTAAGAAAGGGGAATGTTGTGGCTGACGCATTGATCAAAAGGTCATGGAAGGGTCTTGTTTGGGATTCTTGGGATTCTTAGAGATCAATGGAGGAGTTGGAAGCCTTTCACTTAGATACAAGAGTGGATGGTGGTAGGGGATGTTTTTTCCATATGATGTTGCAGTCTTCTATGATGCAACAGGTGAAGGAGTCTCGGTGGGGAGACTCAAAGGAAGATGTGATATACGGTCATTTTTCCCATGGTGATGCTCTAGAGGGATGGTCAGAACTGGATGTTGTTTTGTGGGAGGTTATTTTTTATGGTAGTAATTCATGATGGAGTCCTTTGTGAGTTTCATAACTCACCTTTTTCGATACACCTAGGATTTTCCAAGATGTGCCCTGGCTTGTAGATGTAGTTTTGGTGTCCTAGGAGTGGTGGAGTTTTGTGGAAAAGTGCTTGGTTTTCCAACAAGTAAAGTTCAAGCATCGTGTTCCTAATGGCTTATTGTTTTTGGATGATCCATCTTATCACTCAATCCCATATTATTATATAGGTTAATGCCTCCTATATCACAATATTTTTATACCTTAGGTGCTAGTCATCAACCTGGTGCCTATTGGAGGCAGGACTCGGAGGTCATTATCTCTCTCCTCTCATTGCAGTATCTTTGGAGGGAGGGGGTCATGAAAAGTTCCCTTCTATGATGAGAACCTAGAGGTTTCACAACATTATTCTTGATCCTTTTTCTAGGGATGGATAATATTGTCTAATGGGACATAGAAAATATAGGATATCAGGGGTGGATGCTCATAAGACACTAGGACACCTTCTCATGGTGTTTTCCCTTGGTAATCGCTAAGATGTGAGGTTATGAGAACAGATCTTTAAATAGGAAATCTATATTTCCATGTGTCATTGGATGTTCCTATCTGAAGATGTGTGTATTGATCCTTATAATTTAAGATTATAATTAGTGGATATCATGACTAGTGTGCTTTTATGTATTGATGAAAATTGTTCTAACATATTCTCACGGTGAAGTAGGATACTTTGGGTGTGTTATGTGTGATATAGCATTAATGGATAACGTGTAAAAGGATTTATCCCTTTTTTCTCTTGGTGGAATTTAATATCGCATGGCCTTTAATGGAAATGGAACCATCTAAATGAACCCATGAGAATGGTGTTTGGTGGGTGAATTTGTTTATGAAAATTCAAAGAAAGAGACATCAATCATATAGGTTGATGGAACTGGCATGCAACCTTCTTGATTTGATATATTGTGATAAAAGAATTATATTACATGGTAAATTTTTATGAGAGGTTGGATGTTGTTGTGATGTTAACTAATTTCTCTATAGATGTCTTGGTGTGTTTCTAGATGATAACCTTGGACTTTAAGTAGTTATGTATAATGGATCTGAGAAATAGGCCTAGAGGGTCACACACTAAGTGCATCCATAATCTTAGTTAAATTCAAGAATTGAATTTAACAAGTTAGAATAAATAATATTTATTCAAGTTTGGTTGATATCCATAATTTTATCAAAAGTTATTCCAAAGAATAAGTGAGTTAAATAATAACAATAAATATTTATTTCAATTTTGATGAATACAATATTTATTATATTTATTATAGAATAATGCAGTGGTATTTATTTATTAAATAAATAGTCATTATTCGAGGATCAATAAATGTCGATGAGGAAAAGCGGATCAAGTTTAATGGTCCAATTGGAAATAATAATAATGATATTTATTTATATATTCTTAAAGGTGTTTCACATGTCAAGCAATTAATAATAATATTTTTATTTTTATTATACATGGGGTCAATTAATAATTATAAAAATGAAAAGGGTTTACTATGAAAATTTTCAACCCTAAACGTACCATAATAAATATCTTATTATATCACTTTCCTAAAACAAAATTGGTGTGCATAACTGATAGAGTGATACTCTCTCAATCCCTAGAGAGATATCAATAGATCTTGAGTGCTATCATCCCCTCCTCTCTCAATCCAATGAGATAACATCAAGAGTTTTTCCTCTCACAAGAAACATTATGTTGTGATTAACCACAAACAATGCAAGTGATCAGGATCAGTCGTGCTCGCACCCGGTGATTCAACGACATCATTCAGAGATTTTGGTTCATGTGTGGATCACCTCTAGAGAGATTCTTCACTTGTATCCAATAGTACAATGATGGTATGACATGATCTTATTAACCATATTATCAAAAAAAAGTGGAATTACAAGTTAAGGTAATTCTATATCTGCTCATAAATTACTTATAAATTATATGTGAATATTCTTCGCTTCTAGATCCAATGTTTTAATCTAGTAAAGTAATCTATTGTTTTCATTGGACATGATGTTTTGATTAGTTTAAGAAGTGATTACATGTGATTTAATACTAAATTTAGAGATTTTCATTCCATCAAAGGACGTTTCTGCTATTCACGGAACCTATAAGTGGTATCAGAGCGGTCACATGGTTAATTTATAATTATTTATTATTCATTGATTTTGTATTCATTTGTGTTTTATTTTACTTATATCAATTTGTTTTAATATCCAAAGTTATTTTATATTCCCTCTCTTCATTATTACTAAAAAAATCAGTAAATATTTATGGTTTAAAAATGAAGAATCATTTGAAGAACACCATCCAGAGTTTCAGAAGTTTATTCCTAGACAAAACTAGAGTACACAGTGTGCACTTCCCATATACACATTTTGTATTATGTTTTCTTACCTGTTTCTCATTCTATCGGGTTAGATAAAAAAATAGATATAAGATCCAAATAAAATGGATTGACATGTAGATATAGGAAAGTTGGAACATGCTATACAGAAATACACATTGTGTAACAACTGTACATATTGTGTAGTCTCTATCTTCTCGCAGCTGAGAACACGGGGTGTCCAAGCAATCTGTGTATCGAAAACATGACACAGGGAACGACATTTCATGCAACTTCGAGGTTACACGCCATGTAAGTTGGACTACACATCATGTACCTCAAGGTTTTTTGCAACATGGAACACGACCATACCCAAGGCATGTGCCACAGACATGGGAAGAAGACAAGTATACATTGTGTACTTTTGTACACATTGTGTAGTCTGTTTTTGAAAGTGTTTTCAAATTTTTGTGGAAAGAAGAATTAAATTTATAATTAAACCTATTGATTATGTGTTATGTGGTTTGTTCATTTGATAGTACACACCATGTCATAATATTAACAATTATATATTAAATTATTTTTTGTGTTAAAACTTTTGACGAACACACAAAGTTGTCTCCAAGTACACTTGTGTATTACATTAATTTTAAATGAAATTAATTTTATTTAAATTTATAGATGATGGTGTGTTAAATATGCTTGGATGGAATTAAGATAAATTGAATTAATTGGATTAATTCATGGTACATTATCTTAATTAAATAATAAATTGAATTAATTGATAATTGGATTGAAAATGTGTGCTTATTACTTGCTAGATCATGAGATTAGAACATCCCTTATATGCAATTGGTATCTTTTAATTTATTATAGTTAAATTATTATTGATGGTTTGCATGTCATCTCCTCTTTATTATGTAAGGGACTATGTACCCATAGTTTCTTTTATGTAAACCCCCTTTATCCAATCCATTGAATCCCCCCACCTGTGTATGAGCAAAATCTTATGCAAGGATGGAGCTCCCAGTTGAGAGGAGATGGTCCAATTCAAGGATTCGAGGTGAAACCATTCAAAGTGATACATAGGAACAAAGGAGGAGTGCTGCAACATGAACCACGTTACGGTTCAAGGTATGTTCTACCCTAGGGTTGAGGGTTGGATTATCATCTGCTAGATAAACTAACTGTTATAGAATCTCATAATCATGACATTTGTATTTTATTTCTATCAATTTCATGGTTAACTATTTATGTTTGTGAATGTTATGCGATCACCTAATAAATGAATTAACAAGAATGCAAATATAATCAGATTATGCATAAACGTTTTATGAGACATGGTTAATGACTTAGGTAAAATCCACTTAATATTAACAAGGCATGTAAAAGGATAAAATGGGATTTATGAATAATAATAAAAATACCTCAACTAAAATAGTAAGTCAGTATATCCTTCCAATACTTAAGTTAGAAATTACCTCATAGTTCAAAGTGTTTGACCAACCAAAATTGGGGTTCTTTCAATTATCACATAACTTTTAACTTGAAGTTTTGGATTGACTTGACTTGGTTTACATCAAGGTTTGACTGCCCAAGTAGGACTTGGTGTAACTAAGAGGAAAGGGTTTAGGAAATATTAAAATAAGATTTTAGTATTGGGGAGTCCATTCAATGCATCAAATAACTACAAGTAAATGTATTTCTCAAGTTACACCTAACAAAAACCTTTCAAATAAATAGTCAAACCCAAGTCTGAGTTATGATAAAGGGACATGGATCCTTACTACTAGAATATCTAAGCGATAAGATATTCCAAAACTGATAGTGATGGCTATTGGGTTTCTAAAAATAGAGGGACATTAATGGCATTTAATTAAATTTAGATTTATTAATCCATTTTTGTAATAAAAATAAGTACTAATTATCTACTCTTAATTTTTAGAAAATGGAAAATTAAATGACTTCGACAATATCATTGTGATCCATACTTGAGAAGGATAACATTCTAACCGGTGTGAATTTTCAGGAATGGTATAGGCATTTGTGCATTATACTATGTCACGAATAGAAATCATACATTCTAGAAACCTCACTTCCTAAGTCTCTTTCCAAATAGGCTAATGAGGAAGAAGTATATCTCTATGAAAAGCATATGGATAACGCTATGTATATCCAATGTTTCATGTTATCCTCCATGTCTAATGATATTTTAAAGAAATATGAGGATATGAATGCATATAACATTGTTTATCTTCTTAAGGATATCTATCAAGAGAATATAAGGTTAGTGATATATGAGATATCCAATGAACTATTCACATGAAAGTTTGGAGAGTCAGTGCCAGTTGGGGAATATATAGTTAAGATAATTGTATACATTGAGTGCCTGAACAACTTGGGTTTGAAGATCCCTGATAAGTTGTGCATAGATATCAATATATCTTTATTACTTAAAAACTTATCCACTTTTATTATGAATTATAATATGAGAAATAGCCAGAAGACACTTTTAGAACTTCTTATGCTTATTGTCCATGTTGTTAAAGACATGGGGTGTGACAAACCCATTTTCCTTATGGTGAATAATAAGAATAGGAACAAGACAAAGGGATCAAAGACTCATTCCAAGTCTAAGGCTACGAAACACCATCCCTCAAAGAACAAGAAGATCTAAATACAAGGAAATGAACAAAATGTAGTATGTTTTTCATGTGGTAAGCAGGGACACTAGAAGAGGAATTGCACCCAACCAAATAAGCAAGGAGAAGATTTAGGTGCATTCATTATTGAGTGTAATATTTTAATATCTACAAGTTGGATATTAAATACTTCCTATGGTTCTCACATTTGTATCCAAATACAGGAACCATATAGATTTAAGAAGATTACTAGAGATGAGGTGGATCTACGGGCTGCCAATGGAGTGGGGTTGGCTACTCTAGCCATTGGAGACTACCATCTCACATTGCCTATGGGATTGATTTTGGTTTTAAAGAACTATTATTTTGTGCCAAGTATTACCAATAACATTATTTTCATTTCTTGTTTAGATATGGATTGATTTGTTTTCATCTTTGGGAATAAAGTTTTCTACTTTTATAAAGACATCACATATTATGGTATGACGCAATTAAATAAAGGTTGTGGCTCATATAACACTCAGATGTGGCATCACTGTCTTGGTCATGTAAACGAGAAGCATTATAAAAAGCTCTATCAAGATGGTTACTTAAAATCTTTTGAGATTAATCCACTTGAAATATGTAACACTTGTTTACAAGGTAAGATGACCAAACCACCATTCAATGGTCAAGGGGAGAGGGTCACAGAGCTTCTAGATTTGTTACACACCGATGTGTGTAGACCTTTTCATGTGAAAGAAAGAGGTGGATTCTCATACTTTATTACTTTTACTGACAACTTGGGTAGGTATGGTGATATCTACTTAATGAGGTATAAGTCTGAATCCTGTGAGAAGTTCTAAGAGTTCAAGAATGGGGTTGAGAATTAGCTTGGTAAAAAGATAGAGAAAATTTAACTAGATCGAGGTGGTGAATATCTTAACCAAGACTTTATCAACTTTCTATGATGGTATGTGATTTTATCTCAACTCATTCAACCTTATACACCACAGTGGAATAGTGTAGTGAAAGGAGGAACCATACCTTGTTGTATATGGTAAGGTCAATGATGGGTTATGCAAGCCTTCCATTATCCATTTGGGGATATGCATTATAGACAAAATTATATTTACAAAACTGAAAATTTGACTATTTGTGATGGGTTATTTGCGATGGGACCCCATCAAAAATACCCTGTCCCCGAAAACATCATCACAAAACACATTTTTCATGATGACTCGTCAAAAATATTTTTTTACCAAATTATTTACTTAGGTATTTGCGACAGGACAAGTGACCCATCACAAAAATGTATTTGCGGCGAGACTGCATCCTACTGCAAATAAGTTTAAAAAATAAAAAAATGAAAAAAATTAATAAAATATCAAAATATCAAAATAATTTAAAAATATGTAATAAATAAAACTATAAACATATGAAATAATAAAAATATTACACAAAATATTTACATTCAAATGTTAACTTAATAAATGTGTACATCACTGTGGAGGGGGGGTCATATGGAAGAGGAGGGGGAGGGAACTCCAGCCATACACTCTAAACCTACCGTCACATGTACTCCATCATCTGATTGTGTTTATGTCGGTTCTATCATCACATCTCCTCCTATTGTTGTTGGTGATGTTGATGGATCTCTTCATACTCCCTATATATGGCTTCAGTAGCCTCACTATAATCTCACAGCTGCTCCTCATACTGTGAGGTCGATGATGACAACTCTCCCTAAGCTCCCCTCGAGATAGACGTCGACCATGTAGTAGTACCATAAAAACTGTCAAGCGTCAATCGAGAACCAATACAAACCACTTGGTCATTCTCAAAAGCATACTGAGTCGCCTGCATCCATGCTGCATCATCAAATCTTGTCGCACCGGTGGCCTGACTCTTGGTCTCAGCATGACTCTTGGCCTTGGCCTAAATCTCATCCTGTGTTTGATAATTTTTGGTCTCATATGACTCTTTCAATTTCAATTTGAAATTAAAATAGTTAAAATATTTTTTTAGTTAATTTAGAAACTTAAAAAAAATATTGACCACAGTCTGATACTGGTGAGTACCTGTAATTTCATTAGTGATAGGATCATTTTACATCATCTTATAAATGTTGAATTCCATAATATCAGGATGTTCAACTGTCTATATGAGTATAAGATAAATAGTTCACATTTAAAGTTATATAAATTATTAAAAAATATTTATCATATGTCGTCGATGAATACTAAATGTACGACTTCCAACTCAATGTGTCACCTCCTGCCTCCCCCGATTCTATTGACCTAATGATTACCTCCTATGAAAACTATCTCTCATCTAGTATGAACATAATACATCTCAAACTTGATATGAGATGTAATCGGGTCAATGGTCATAGAAAGACCGATCAAAATCCATGACTCGCTTTATTCATGGTTGTCCTTCTTAGATTGTGCAAAAACTGACAACAATGATTATGTATAAAGAGCTCCCAGACCTCCCAGATAGAAGTATGCATGCTATTATCAACGGGATACCATAAACCCAACAAATAATTAATAATAACAAGTTAACAATTAAATAAATTTCAAAATAACTATTTTTTATTTATGTACCATCCAATGATCAAACATGTGGTGTCGAACATCAATGAGAATCTGATCTCACGTCACCCATGCTCCATAAAAATAGTTCTGAAAAATAGCACCTCCCTATCCAATAACTATATGTGTAAAGCTATGAAAAAATAGAACAAATAATTAAACAATTAGTATATGAATAAATTAATGAGATTTAATGAAAACTAACTAAAATACACAACTGAACATATCTCTGCATGCATGGATCGAACTCAATATGTGAACGTCGCTCGGGAATGGGGTCGTGAATCATTAATCTGGCAAGCCCCCCAACCCCACTGAGTTGACAATAAACCAATAGGAACATGAGGGTCAGATGATAAAGCATCAGGCTCATCACCAGGTAGTACATCCTCCTCGAGGTTATGGATGATATCATCATAAGACTCATCATCCATCTGAAACATGAAAAGAATGTTGTCAACAGATTATTGAAAATGGGTATTATATATATATATATATATATTGACTATAAATAACAAGTAATTATGTCATTCTTCATCTTCATCCTTATCTTCGTATACAACGGTGTCAATATTTTCATCTTCCTCCTCAATATCATCAATTTCCATAAAAGTTTCAACTTCATCATCACTTGTTAATTCAAATTCATTTGGTACATCATCAACATCATCATCACCATTGATCCATAATTATGGCGTGTCATCATCAATATTTTCATCTCTTCATTGAAAATATATATTTGGAGTTGTATCTTTAAAAAAATAAATTATTTGCACTTCAAAGGAACCATATTCACTTTGTATAAACTGATTTTCACAGGATTTCATTTTTATAATGCTCCACCAATCAATTGACTCTCTTGAAGTAGAAAAATAATTGGCATAATATATTTGGTATTCTTGATGATCCTATAAAAATTGTTAATTTACTATAAGAATGATTTTATATTTAATATAAATGATTCCATGGTGCAGATGAACACACAAGCCTTTATCAGTATCAAACCAATGACATTTAAATTTCATTACATAATTCTATCCCAGATAACATAACTCAATTATTTCATAAAGTATTCCATAAAAGTAAATTTCACTTTCTATATGATTAGATCGTCTCAAGCAAACATCACTATTGATTATTATTATTTTGATTCAACATATGCACATGTATGAAATCAAAAACCATTCACTATATATGAATTATAATATTTAACCATTTTAGATGGCAGTTTACTCAATATACACAATCGATTATCAATTTTATCAGCATATTGTGATACCTGAAAAATTGGAAAACAATTAAAAATATAACAAATAATAAATTGATTTCATATATTAAACCATAAAAAATTTATTTTACCAATCTTTGAAACCAGTAGGAAAAATTATATTGTCGACGTTCTTCAAGAGATGCTACTGTAATTTGTGAAAATTGTATATTAATATGATCATCAAATAATCTAAAAATAAAATAATATTAATGTAACACCCCATTTTTTTTAAAAAAATTGAATCCTTGAAACTTTTTTTTAAGTAGATATTTATAACTATCCTTTAAACTTAATTTAGCAGTTCTATGTCTTGAATTTCGAAAAACATTCATCTACAATTGTGTTCAGTGAGTTATTTAGAGTCTGATGGAACCAACTTGTTTTTTGGTGAATAGTAACATACCTTTATGAATAGTAATATGAATATTAATGTGAACCTAATGAATAGTAAATTGTATTATTAATTTATTTTCTTAAGGCTTTAAGATAATAACATCTTGGTTAATTTTCCAGTGTGATATAAAAGCAGTTATCGTTTTAAAATTGTTAATTTTTGAATTAAGTATGATTTTATTTAAAAATTAAATTAATAATATTTAGAAAATTATTTTCAAAAAATGGACTTCATTTTTGAATCCTACACATCTAAAAATTGTTAGGGTGAATTTTTGTAATTTTTCTGAAACAGTTGATTTTTTGGGTGAATAGTAAAAAATACAATTTTGAGTTTTAGTGTGTTAATGACATCATTAATGATGTAATAATGATGTAATAAATTTGGTCGACCTGTGTTCAGTTAAATAAGATGTGAGGTGTCCCAAGTGACTAATAACATGTGCAAATACCATGGGAAAACCCATGGTTTTGCAAATACCACTAATGTGGTGTCCCTTGGAAATTCTTAAAATAATCCCTCACTTTTGCTATAAATACCAACTCATTCCTTCATTAACTTCATTCCAAATTCCTCATCAATGAATCTCCAGCTTCCTTACCTCCATAGTAGTCATCCCAAGGTTTACTAAGGCCCCCCAAGGTCTCAACCTCCATGTTCTAGGAGTTACTCTACAATGTAAAAAAAATCTCAATTTCTTTCTTTTTCCATTCAAGTTATCTTTTATGTGGTATAACTTTCAACTTTCCATACCATGTTCTTATTTCCTTATTATTCTTGATCTATTTTGTATTATGATTCATTTCTAGATGGGTGACTCTTTTCCCCTCTCTTTTTAATATTTTCTTAAACCATGTTGCATAGCCGTTAGACTGCTGATTTTTTGTAAGGGATTTCTCAATTATTCTTTTATTTTGAGTTCCTTTATTTTCTTATTTTTCCTCATATCCTCTTACCCAAGAGGCATGAAAGCTCCAGAAATCATGTATATTATATAATTTTTCATGTTCATAGAAAATTGATCATCATTCTTCTTCTCCTCTCCCACTTATTCAAGGAATAAAAACATTGTCCGTGATGTGTCGAATTACCGACATTGTGGACGATGTGATTTCAATTTGCATTAATTATTTCAATTCTAGTCATGAAACCATTTTTATGGATGAACCAGGTTATAATATATGTTTTAGGTCTCATCCGTGGTTCTTTAATTATTTTGTACTCATGGTTTTAATTTATAAGACAAAATGAGGTCGTTATTATCAAAGAAACACTAAAATGATCTAAACGAACATCATTAATGTTTTAACTTATGAATCATCCTCATATCAAACATCAAAATGAGAAATGGTATAAATTATGGTATTGAAAATTTTTAAATACTTTTCCATTCCAATTCTGGAGTTTCACTTCCAATCGACAAGAACAATCTATCATGAACCGATCATGAAAATCATATAAAGAACTCACCCAAAATAGTGCAAGGAACAAAACACTAACAATTAAAGGGTGAAATGGTGTAATGAAATGATCATATAAGGTATTATAAAGATGGATATGATTCTGTAATATATTAATAATACTCTTTTAACTATTATACAGGAGGTTTAAATGAGTTGTAAGTAAGACAAACCCGAGGTAAGAGTATTCTTAACTCGATTTCCATCCTTTGGGTTAACCTTATTCTTCATTATTTATGTGGTATTTAAATTGTTTGTGCAATGAATTATGATTATAATATGTTGAATTATGTGTATTTACAGATTATATACATATTCCATCCACTCTATTAAGTCTCACTTCAATTATATGATATTTATAAGGGACTTTTATTTTAAAATACGCTTTTAAAATTCTATTTTACAAAATTCAAAAACAATGTTTTTATGTAATTATTCATGATGTATGATTATGTTCTGGTTCTTGGACATTTTTTTATGATGAAGTGTGTGACCTATATTCCCCTCCAATGCATTGGGAATGTGTAAGTTGGAGGTTGGCTGTATGGTTACTCCAAGTGTAACTGCGATGGTTACACAAATTGTATAGATGGTAAGATAGTCGTGAGGGTTACAAATTAGAAGGTAGTCGAGAGGGTTACAAGATTATGTAAGTAATTCCACAAGATACCTTTATGAGTTTATTTATGTTTTCATGTTTTGTGCGGATCTTGTGTAAATATCATGTTTCACAAAGTAAGTATATATGGGTGACAAGCATGTCTTTTGAAAATGTTTTCATACGTTACAAGTATTCATGGACTAATGTTCTCTTTCCTTCTTTTACATCCCTTACTGAGATTTTTGTGCTCATCCCAAGATTTTTTAAATGATTTTCACTGGTCATAAGGATGTGTAAGACAAAGAAGGAAGCCAAGTTAAATGTTTGAAGAATTGTCAAAGAAATCATGTTTTAAGCTTTAATGTTTTATATTTTGAAAAAAATGGAAACTGTTTTTATGGTATCCACTTTGTAACAATGTGTAAGGTTATGAATTTATTATGTCCCAATTCTCTAAATCTATAAACTTGAAAAGATCCTCAATGTAAAAGGAAGTGATTTCTTATCTAAAATCAATATTATGTAATGTAATAAGGTCGGGTCCTTATAGTTGGTATCAGAGGATGGTTTAGATAACTTTAGAGGTTAGGATGGTGTCAAAAGAATATCGTAAATGATTTTCACTATATGATTAATTTTCAATGTTATAGCATTTAAAGACCACCATGTTTCTTCGTCTAAGATATTTTTGTTCAGAATGGTTGTTCACTGAAGAAACAGCGAAGATGGAGAGGAGAGACATCGAAAGAACGACATCCTTCTGAATCTGCAGCCCGGAATGGTTGGGATTGGAACCAAGCAGTTTGTGATAGTAATGGATCAACTGACACAAGAAATAAATGGTGGTGGCATCCATGAAAGAGAACAACCAGAGGTACCACAACATAGCATGACAATAGTGGAACGTTTTATGAGACAACACCCTCTTGTTTTCAAAGGATCTTCTGACCCAGTAGCGGTTGAAGGATGGATTAAAGCCCTTGAAAAAATATTCGATGTTATGGTATGTTAAGATAATCAAAAGGTAAGTCTTACCATTTATGGTTTTGAAGGTGAAGGTGATCAGTGGTGGTCAAAGGTAAAGAATATCAGGGATAGAGAGGATATTGATTCCTTAGAGTGGGATGAATTTAAAATTTTTTCCTTGAAAAATATTTTCCTAGGGTGGTGCGACTTAGGATGGAGAATCAATTCCTTGAATTGAAGAAAAAGGAAGAAGATTCAGTGGTTGTGTATGAAGATAACTTCACCTGACTGGTGAGGTATGCTACAAATCTTATTCTGGATCTTGATAGCAAAATCAACCGCTTTTACTCAGGATTGAAGCCAAGGTATCGAAGGGCATTGGCCTCTCATGAATTCAAAAGTTATGAGAAACTTTTCTGATGTACTGAGAGGGTAGAGATGGATTTTTCTGATGATCACGTGCATTTTAGAAATAAGAAGAAGAAGAGGTAAAGATGGCAAGTGATGGGTAAGAATCAACAAAAGAAATTTGATGGTAATAAAATCCAGTTTCCAGTTTGTGAAAAGTGTGGAAAAAAGAACCCTGGAGAAAATGATCCTAAGACTAATCCTGATAAGCAAACTGTTAAGTGTTTTAAATGTGGTGAGATGGGTCATTATGAAAATGTCTGCCCAAAGAGACATCTAAATGATGCAAAGAAGCTATACTACAAGCAGAAAGGTGTAGTGAGATCATTTGAGACTACATCAGCAGATGTCGGTCCATCCAACGAAGTGGTATCAGGTACTCTATTCGTTTACTATGATTTTGCAAAAGTTTTGTTCGATACGGGGTCTACACATTCCTTCATTTCGGATAAATTTTTTGGTAAATTTGAACTATAACCTCAACAAATGATACCAGATCTTGTTGTTAAAACGCCAGGGGGAAATATTATAGCATAGAGGAATTATAAGAATCTTTCTATTGTGGTATGTGGAAAGACTTTACCTGCAAACCTTGTTGTTTTACCCTTAATCGAGTTTGATGTTATTCTGGGAATGGATTGGATTTCTGTTTATCATACAAAGATTGACTATAGAGCTAAAGAAGTTGTTTTTCGGAAAGAGTTTCAGTTTTTATACAAGAAAGAACCCATAAAATTGATAATATTTTAGGAAGATGAGAAACTGTTGAAAGATGGAAATGAAAGTTATCTTTCTCATATTGTTTAAAACAAGGGAACTATTTATATTAATGATGTTCCAGTGGTAAATGAATTCCTTGATGTTTTTCCTGATGAGTTACCTGGTGTCATACTTGATCGGGAAGTCGAATTCACATTTGACTTAGTTCCTGATGCTAAGCCAATTTCAAAACCCCCTTATCGTATGGCTCAAATATAACTTCTTGAATTGAAAAATCAGTTGCAATATTTGCTTGATAACGACTTCATTTGTCCTAAAACTTCACCATGGGGTGCTCCTGTTTTGTTTGTTAAAAAGAAAGATGGTTCTATAAGGCTTTTCATTGATTTTAGAGCTTTCAATAACATCACTGTTAAAAACAAGTATCCTTTACCTCATATCGATGACTTGTTTGATCATCTCTAGGGAGCTTAGTACTTTTCCAAGATTGACTTGAGATCCGGATACCATCAACTGAAGGTGAAGAAAGATGACATCCCGAAAACAGCCTTTCGTACTAGATATGGGAGTTATAAATTTATTGTTATGTCATTTGGGTTAACTAATGCACCTGCTGCATTCACGAATCTTATGAATAGAGTATTTCATGAGTTCTTGGATAAGTTTGTGGTTGTATTTATTGGTGACATTCTTGTTTTTTCTAAAAATAAATAGGAGCATGAAAAACATCTAAGGGTTGTTTTACAAACCTTAAAGGAAAAGAAATTGTATGGAAAATTTGGCAAGTGTAATTTTTGGTTGCAATATATTTCTTTTCTTGGGAACATTGTAAATAAGGATGGAATAACAATTGATCCTGCCAAAACAAAAGTGGTTGATGAATGACCAATACCCACAAATGTTACAAAGATTCATAGTTTTCTTGGGTTATCAGGTTATTACCAACGGTTTGTTAAGAACTTTGCATGGTTATCTAGCCCGATAACTAAGTTAACACGAAAAGAGGTTAAATTTATTTGGATAGAAGAATATGATGTATGTTTTCAGGAACTGAAGAAGAGATCGGTGAATGCTCTGGTTTTGGCCTTGCCTTCCCGAAATAGTGAGTTTGTCATCTACAGTGATTCTTCTTTGAAGGGACTTGGTTATATTTTGATGCAGAATGATCAGGTAATTTCTTATACTTCAAGAAAACATAAAACTCATGAGTTAAATTATCTCACACATGATTTGGAATTTGCAGCTGTTTTTTTTTGCTTTGAAAATTTGGAGGCATCATTTATACGGAGCCAAATGTCAAATATATACCGACCATAAAAGTCTGAAGTATATATTCACTTATAAGGAATTGAACATGAGGCAGAGAAGATGGCTTGAACTGATAAAGGATTATGATTGAATGATCAATTACCATTCGGGAAAAGCAAACAAAGTGGAAGATTCCTTGAGTCGAAAACAGAATGCATCATTAACCATGTTAAATTTGGAAAATGATCCCTTGATTAATGATTTGATGGATTTTGGCTTAGAAGTTGTTGGTGCAGGGAATGCATCTGTTTTGTCTTAGGTTTCAGTGCAGTCATCATTATCAGACATAATTAAGCAAGCGTAGAAGGAAGACCGTGAGCTACAAAAAAGGTAGAATTGGTTAAAATGGGTAAGTTTCCAGAATTTAATCTTGATAAAGATTGTATTTTAAGATTTAGAAAAAGGTTGTGTGTGCCTTGTGATTCCCAGTTGAAGAAAGACTTGTTTTGTGAAGCTCATAGTTCTCCATTTTCAGTTCATTCTGGAAGTACTAAGATGTACAGAGACCTTCAAGGGTATTATTAGTGGGATGGAATGAAAAGAGATATTGTTGATTTTACCATGAAATGTTTGACATGTCAACAAGTTAAAGCAGAGCGACAGTTACCGAAGGGGATGCTTCAGCCTTTCCCAGTGTCGTAGTGTAAATGGGAGAATGTATCCATGGACTTTGTAGTGGGACTACCAAAGACTTCTCAAGGTAATAATGTGATTTGGGTTATTGTTGATCGGCTGACAAAATCTGCACATTTTCTTTCTATTAGAGATACAATGTCTTTGGATCAGCTTTCTTGATTGTACCTCAAAGAGATTGTCAGGCTAAATGGAGTTATTATTTCCATTGTAACTTACATGGATCTCAGGTTCAATTCTATCTTTTGAAAGGGACTTCAAAAGTCGTTGGACACATAATTAAATTTTAGTACAGCTTTTCATCCTCAATCAGATGGGCAGTCAGAACGAACGATTCATACTTTGGAGGATATGCTTCGAGCTTGTTCAATGGACTACCGGGGAAGTTTGGATCAACATCATTCTTTAATTTAGTTTTCTTATAATAACAGTTTTCATTCCAGTATACAGATGACACCTTTCGAGGGTTTGTATGGGAAGCAGTGTCGGACTCCAGTGTTTTGGGATGAAGTTGGTGAAAAAAAGTTGATGGGGTCAGAATTAGTAGAAGAAGTGGCTGATAAAGTGAAGATGATCCAGCAGCACACGAGGACAACTCAGAGTATGCAGAAAAGTTATACAGATAATAAAAAGAAAGACTTATCTTTTGAGGTAGGTGACCATGTTTTCCTTAAAATCTCTCCTTGGAAAAGTGTGATGTGTTTTGGTAAGAAAGGGAAGCTATGTCTGTGGTTCATTGGTACTTTTGAAATCCTGGAGAAAGTTGGAATAGTTTCATAACGAGTAGATTTTCCTCTGATTTTTTCTTAGGTACACAATGTTTTTCATGTTTTGATGTTGATAAAGTATGTGCCAGATTCATCACATGTCTTGAGCCCAGAAGCAGTTCAACGGGAAGAGAACTTTTCTTATGAAGAGAAACCAGTTTAGATTCTTGATCGAAGGGAACATATATTACGAAATAAGGTAATCCACCAGGTAAAGGTTTTGTGGAGAAACCACATGGTAGAAGAAGCGACATGAGAGTCTGAAAATGCTATGAGGGAAAGGTACCCTCACTTGTTTAATGAGTAAATAAAATTGTGAGGACGCAATTTCTAGAAGGTGGGGATAATGTAACACCCCAAGGTTTTAAAAATAAATTGAATCCTTGAAACTTTGTTTTAAGTAGATATTTATAACTAGCATTTAAACTTAATTTAGTAGCTTCTATGTCTTGAATTTCAAAAAACTGTCATCTACAATTGTGTTCAGTAAGTTATTTAGAGTTTGATGGAACCAACATGTTTTTTTGGTGAATAGTAACATACCTTTATGAATAGTAATGTGACCCTAATGAATAGTAAATTGTATTATTAATTTATTTTCTTACGTCTTTAAGATAATGACATCTTGGTTAATTTTTTAGTGTGATATAAAAACAGTTATAGTTTTAAAATTATTAATTTTTGAATTAAATATGATTTTATTTAAAAATTAAATTTATAATATTTAGAAAATTATTTTTAAAAAATGGATTTCATTTTTTAATTCTACACATTGAAAAATGGTTAGGGTGAATTTTTGGGATTTTTCTAAAACAGTTGATTTTTTGGGTGAATAATAAAAAATACAGTTTTGAGTTTCGGTGTGTTAATGACATTATTAATGATGTAATAATGATGTAATAAATCTGGTTGACTTGTGTATGGTTAAATAAGATGTGAGGTGTCCAAATTGTCTAATACCATGGGAAAATACCATGAGAAAGCACATGGTTTAGAAAATATCACTAATGAGGTGTCCCTTGAAAATTATTAAAATAATCTTTCACTTTTTCTATAAATACCAACTCATTCCTTTATTAACTTAATTCAAAATTCATCATCAATGATACTCTACCCTCCTAACCCCCCTAGTATTCCTTCCAAGGTTTTCTCAAGCCCCTCAATGTCCCAACCTTCATGTTCTAGGAGTTACTCTACAAGGTAAGAAAATTCTCAATTTCTTTCTTTTTCCATTCAAGTTCTATTTTATGTGGTATAACTTTCAAGTTTCCACATCATGTTCTTATTTACTTCTTATTCTTGATCTATTCTGTATTATGATTCATTCTTGGATGGGTGACTATTGTCCCCTCTCTTTTTAATATTTTCTAAAACCATGTTGCATAGTCATTAGGCTCCCGAATTTTTGTAAGAGATTTCTCGATTATTCTTTTATTTTGATTTCCTTTCTTTTATTATTCTTTCCTAATCTCCTCTTACCCAAGAGACATGAAAGCTCCATAAATCATTTATATTTTGGATGTTCTCATGTTCATGTAAAATTCATCATCACTCTTCTTCTCCTCTCCCACTTTTTTTTTTGAGAAAAGACGGATATCATTAATGGCGAAGGTCAGCAGACGTACAAGTGCAAAGCCATGAAGGAAAATTTTCCAGCTAGAGCTGGTTGTCATCGAATGGGACTGAGGCCACCAGTTGATGGTCCGCATTGTTTCATTTCCTTTTGGTGAAGGAGAAGGTGCATAATCAGAAGCACTGGTGAAGTGAGAGAACTCTCCTGATGATGAGGCTGAATGACTGGAGTCCGCCATCGTGATGATTAATAGCATCGATTATGGTGAGGTAGTCAGACTCAATGTTGATATCAATCCAACCCTGGTCCTTAGAGAGCATCATACCATCAAGGATGGCAGTGGCCTCAGCTACTGCAGGTTCCCAACATGCATGATGTGGTTCGTATTTTTCCGCAATGATTTTCCCCATATGGTTTCGGGCTAGGAGACCAAGGGAAATGAGCCTATCCTTAGGGAGAGATGTGTCCACGTTAATCTTAATAATCCTCTCCCACTTATTCAAGGAATAAAAACATTGTTTGTGATGTGTCGAATTACCAACATCGTGGACGATGTGATTTCAATTTGCATTAATTCTTTCAATTCTGGTCATGAAACCATTTTTATGGTTGAAACAGGTTATAATATGTGTTATGTCTCATCCGTGGTTCTGAAATTCTTTTGTACTCATGGTATTAATTTATAAGACAAAACGAGGTCGTTGTTATCAAAGAACCACAAAAATGATCTAAACGAACATCATTAATGTTTTAACTTATGAATCATCCTCATATCAAACATCAAAAGGATAAATGGTATAAATTATGGTACTAGAAATATGTAAATACATTTCCATTCCAATTCTGGAGTTTCACTTCCAATCAACAAGAACAATCCATCATGAACCGATCATGAAAATCATATAAAGAACTCACCCAAAATAGTGTAAGGAACAAAATAATAACAATTAAAGGGTGAAATGGTGTAATGAAATGATCATATAAGGTATTATAAAGATGGATATGATTCTGTAATATATTAATAACACTATTTTAACTATTATACAGGAGGTTTAAATGAGTTGTAAGTAAGACAAACCCAAGGTAAGGGAATTCTTAACCCGATTTCAATCCTTTGGGTTAACCTTATTCTTCATTATTTATGTGGTATTTAAATTGTTTGTGTGATGAATTCTGATTATACTATGTTGAATTATATGTATTTATAGAGTATATACATATTTCATCCACTATATTAATTCTCACTTCAATTATATGATATTTATAAGGGGCTTTTCTTTTAAAATCATCTTTTAAAATTCTATTTTACAAAATTAAAAAATAATGTTTTTATGTAATTATTCATGATGTATGATTATGATATAGTTCTTGAAAATTGTTTATGATGAAGGGTTGGACCAATATTTCCCTCCAATGCATTGGGTATGTGTAAGTTGGAGGTCGGTCGTATGGTTACTCCAAGTGAAACTGCGATGGTTACAGAAATTGTAAGGTAGCCGTGAGGGTTACAAATTATAAGGTAGCCGAGAGGGTTACAAGATTATATAAGTAATGTCCCAAGATACCTTTATGATTATATTTGTGTTCTCATGTTTTGTGTGGATCTTGTGTAAATATCATGTTTCACAAAGTAAGTATATATGGGTGACAAGCATGTCTTTTGAAAATGTTTTCATACGTTACAAGTATTGATAGAAAAATGCGATCTTTCCTTCTTTTACATTCCTTACTGAGCTTTTTGTGCTCATCCCAAGATTTTTTAAAATGATTTTCATAGGTCATAAGGATGTGTAAGACAAAGAAGGAATCCAAGTTAAATGTTTGATGAATTGTCAAAGAAATCATGTTTTAAGCTTTAATGTTTTATATTTTGAAAAAAATGGAAACTATTTTTATGGTATCCACTTTGTAACAATGTGTAAGGTTGTGAATGTATTATGTCCCAATTCTCTAAAGCTCTAAATTTGAAAATATCCTCAATGTAAAAGGAAGTGATTTCTTGTCTAAAATCAAGATTATGTAATGTAATAAGGTCGGGTCCTTATAATTAATTTATTTTTAAAAAAAATATTAAAGAATGTGTGGTAGTAGCACTCACTATAAAAATTGTGTCATTTCTTAACAGTTGACCAGAACATATGTATTATCCATATGATGTTCATCATATAAAATTCATCATTCATGAACTCCACCAAAGACAAGTTTAAGATGATTAAAAATTGATAATTGAGTGTTCATTGAATCGTCAAAATTTCCCTCAATATGACCCATTCGATTATGTTTTGAAGGATATTCAGATTGGAAATAATGGGAGCAGAAAAAAAGAAATTTTTTCTTATAAATAAACTTGTGGAATTGACCCTTCAATTGATGTTTTTTACATACCTTTTTCTTCAGTTTCTACATACATCTCTCATATGGATAAATCCATCGGAATTGTACTGACCCTCCACATTTTGCTTCATGCGGAAAATGTAATATCAAATGTTCCATTGAATCAAAGAAAGTTGGCCAAAAAAATATGATATTTCTGTTAGCGCATATCAAATTGAAGATTCAATAAACCTCTAATTACCACTAACCGCTAACCTCTAATTACTGTTAACCACTAATTTTTACTAATCGCCGCTATTTTTTACTAAACACCATTAATTATCCCAAATTTTTACTAAGTACTACTAATTATCGCTAATTATTTCTAATTACTGCTAATTTTTAGTAATTACCACTAATTTTTACTAAGTGTCGCTTATTTTTACTAAGTACCACTAATAACCACTAATTTTTACTAAGTACCACTAATTAACGCTAAATTTTACAATGTACCCCTAATTTTTATTTATTACCACTAATTACCTTTAATTTTTAGTAATTACTGCTATTTTTTAGTAATTACTGCTAATTTTTACTAATTACTGATAATTTTTAGTAATTACTGCTAATTTTTACTAAATACCACTAATTTTTACTAAGTACCGCTAATCACTGTTAATTTTTACTAAGTGCCGCTAACCGCTAATTTTTACTAAGTATCGCTAATTACCGTTAATGTTTACTAAGTACAGGTAATTACTGCTAATTTTTACTAAGTACCACTAATTACCTCTAATTTCTATTAATTATCGCTAATTTTTACTAATTACCACTAATTATTACTAGTTACAACTAATTTTTACTAATTACCGCTACTTTTTAGTAATTACCTCTAATTATCGCTACTTTTTACAAATTACCGCTAACTATTACTAATTATTGCTAATTATTACTATTTACCACTAAATTTTAGTAAATATCACTAAGTATTACTAATTATCGCTCTTTTTTTGTAATTATCGCTAATTTCAAATAATTACAGTCAATTTCTAATAATTACCACTAATTTCTAATAATTATCATTGATTTCTAATAATTATCGCTGATTTCTAATAATTACCACTCATTTCTAATAATTACCGCTGATTTTTATTGGATATCATTAATTTGTACTTATTATCGCTAATTTTTACTAATTGTTTTAAAATTATTAATATTTACCGTTAATTATTAAAAAATAGTATTAATTACTACAAATTATTAATTAATAATTGCTATTAATTAATACAAGCTGCTTTAAAATATTTTTATTTATTACTAAGATCTATAAATTATTACTAAGTTCTATTTATTCCCGCTCGTTTGCGTTAATTTTAACAAATTGCTGCTTGTTACTGCTAATTTTTACTAATTACTGGTTTTTATACTAATTATTACTAATTTATAATAATTACAGTTAATTACCGATAATTAAAAGTACATACTAATAGTTAAAACTAATTAGTACTAATTTAAACTAATTACTTCTAATTAAAAATAATTATTAACAATTAAAAAAAATACTTCTAATTAAAAATAATTACTACAAAATAAAACTAAGTAATTCTAATTAAAACCAATTACTGCTAATTAATAATTATTATTACTAATATTCAAAAAATTAAATAAATACCTTAAAATTGAACCTTTTATCGGATGAAAAGTTGAAAATTTGTTTCCTTGTAAAATTTAAAACTTTTAAAATTTTAAGGAGAAGAAGAGAAGAGAAAAGGAAGAGAAGAGAGTTCAAATGAGAGAATGGAAAAAATTCGGGTGGGGGTGGGTATATATAGGTTAGATTATTAGCGGCGGGACTATTTGTGACGGGTCCCGTCACAATTAGTACCCACAATTACTATGCTTTTTGGAGATTAAAAAGATATTTGTGACGAGACCCATCGTAAATACTCTTCTGCTGACAATTTATTTACGATGAGAATTAATTCTCGTCTCAAATAACAATAACAACAGAAGGTATTTACGACGGGGGGTATATTCTCGTCGCAAATACATTTCCACGGTTTGGTGTGCATGTCGCGCCAAATGTATTTGCGACAGACTAGTTTTCCCATCGCAAATAATATTTTTAAGAACTATTTGTGACATGATTCATTTCCTGTCGCAAATAGTCCCTCGACAAGGACTATTTTCGATGAGTGACAGGCCCATCGCAAACAGCTCGTCACAAAAGCCCCCTTTTCCCGTAGTGTTACTAAACTGAGTATCAACTAAAGCGGAAAATGACATTCCCATTGAGTTATGGAGTGGAAAGAAACTCATTTTTTCACATGTTTGAGCATGGAATTATGAGGCATTTGTTAAGGCTAGCTCAAGTAACAAACTAGCACCCCAGGGAACAAAGTGTATCTTTATAGGATATCTCAAAGAAACAAGATGATACTGCCTATACAACCTTTCATACAAGAAAGTAAATGTCGTAAAACAAACAGGATTTCATGAGAGGGAGAACATCCTCGAGGAGGATAGTGAGAGAAAGATTTAATTTGATGAATTTGATGTTCAAGATACACAAGAGTTTGTACGAATAATGATTCCTCAGGTCCCCATGGAAGATGTTCCTGAAACACAAGTACTATGTAGAAACACTAGAGATATAAGAGAAACAGAGAGATGGTTTTCTAGTCACTGATGACAGTGGCTCATTATTGGTTGAAAATGATGACCCTCTCTCCTATAAGGAGACAGTGGAGAGCTCGAAAACTACAAGATGGAAAGAATCCATGAATTCTGAGATGGATTTCATGTATCAAAACCAAGTTTGTGTTTTGATTGACCTGACAGTTGATGTAAAGACTATTGGGTGTAAATGAGTATTCAATAGAAAACTAGACATGGAAGGTAAAGTAAATACATATAAATCATATCTAGTGGCTAAAGGGTTTAGACGACGTCAAGACATTGACTACGATGAAACCTTTTTTCCAGTTTCCATATTTAAGTCCATCAGAATTTTACTTGTCATAGCGGCTTACCATGACTATGAGATTTGACAAGTGAATATCAAAATAGCTTTCCGTAATAGGAACCTTAAAAAGGACGTGTATATGACACAACCAGAAGGTTTCGTGACTCCAATAAATGGAAAAAAGGTATATAAGTTGCATAGATCCATTTATGGATTAAAGTGAGCATTCAGGTCATGAAATATTCGATTCGATAAGTCCATAAAAAATTGGTTTCATTAAGAATGAATGTGAGACATGTGTTTACAAGCGTTTTAGTGGGAGTACGATTGTTTTCATAGTAGTATATATTGATGACATATTATTACTAATTGAAAACAATAAATCAGCTTTACAAGAGGTTAAGGAATGGTTGAACATGTGTTTCTCCGTGGAGGACTTAGGTGAAATAACCTACATTTTAGGGATCAAGATCATGTGTGATAGGTCTAAGAGACTACTCAAACTAAGTCAAGGTACATATATCGACCACATACTAAAGAGGTTTAGTATGGAATAATTCAAGAGAGGATTGGTTACAATGTCACACGGTATACATCTTTCCAAGAAAATGTGTCCTCATATACAAGAGGAAACATAGAGTGAGTAAGATCTCATACGCTTCTGTGATAGGGTTTATCATGTATGTCATGTTATGTATGAGGCTTGATGTTGCCTGCTTTGATCATGATGGGCAGATATCAAACATATTTAGGTGAACGGTATTGGACTATTGTTAAGGATATCCTTAAGTATCCAAGGCGTACTAAGGATATTTTTTGGGTGTATGGAGGGGATGAAGAACTAGTCCTAAGGGGTTTTATAGATGCTAGTTTTCAGACAGATCATAATGATCTGAAGTCACAATCTAGATATGTTTTTTGTCTCAACAGAGGAGTTGTGAGCTTGAAGAGTTTCAAGCAGCAAGTTGTCATCAATTCTACAGCAAAGCCTGAGTATATTGTGGCTTTCGATGCAACCAAGGAAGTAGTTTGGATTCACAACTTTATCCAAGAGCTTGATGTGGTACTCAACATTAAAGATCATATCGCAATTGACGGTGATAACACTGCAGCGATGACTCTCTCTAGAGTCAAAGTCACACCAAAGGACAAAGCACATACTTCAGAAGTTTCCTCTCTTAAGGGATTTTTCTCAATGAGGTGAAGTTGCAGTGAATAGAGTGTCCATAGAGGAAAACATGATAGACCCCTTAACAAAGGCTTTATCTCAGTAGAATCAGGATTATCATGTGAGATCTAGTGGACTAAAAGCTGTTGTCAGTTGGCTCTAGTGCAAGTGAAAATCTGTTGGAGTTAGTGCCCTAGAACCAACTACTTTAGTTCTTGATTTCATGTTTTTCTTATTAAAGAAGTTTTTTTATCACATCATGATTGTTCTTATGCATAATATTTGTATGTGATAGTGTCATTAGAATATATTTCGCACTGAAAGGTCACAACATTTTTTCATTATGATGAGAACCTAGAGGTGTCATGACATTATTCTTGAACCTTGTTCTATGGCCGGATAATATTGTCTGACGGGACACAGACAATACAGACTATCGGGGATAGGAGGCTCATAAGACATTGATACACCTTCTCAGGGTGTTCACCCTTAGTAATCTCCAAGATAGGAGGTTATGAGAACATATCCGTAAACATGAGATCCACATTTCCATGTGTCATTGGATGTTCCTATTTGCGGATGTTTGTATTGATCCTTAGACTTTAAGCTTGTCATTGGTTGATATCATGACTCACATGCTTTGATGTATTGATAAAAACTGTGACGATGATTCTCGCTCAAATTTACCCAAGAGATGAAGGTAGAACGGTCCTTGTAGTTTAGCTTGGGTTGTCGAATCCTCAGAGACCTAAGAAGTGACCTATGGACACGTACATTCTATGGACTGTTTTTGGCTATTAAGTGGCCAACTTTGGTTTGATTTTAGATGGGTTTATGTTAACACTAAAAGTCTTAAGTGAATTCAAATTATGAGAAGGGTTGATCCTAGGTTACTACAAGGGGTGGATTGGACGTATTTCCTTTTCAATGATTTCAATTTCTTATATTTGAGATGAGTTAATTTAATCTGATATAACAATCCAATCACTTACTAGTTTAATTCCTACACCCTTTAATACTAATCACCTATATACTTGAAGGATCAAAGTTTTGAGCACTTCAAGGTAAAGGTTCGTATTAGCACATGAAGTGTGTGGCCTTAAATTCAACAAGGATAATGGAGTTTAAAATTCATCAAATAAAAATCTCAATTAAAGAAGTGATTATACATTAATGGGGTGATAAATAACATCTAATCCAGCCCCTTGCTACTCCCTTGGATCAACCCATAAGTGGGTTAGACCTCCATTGATTCTATGGTTTCAATGGAAGCGGAAAGTAGGCTCATGAGGGAGGAAATGGAGAAGTAAAAAAGAAACAATGAAATAACTATCACTCCACCGTTGTGTGATAATTTCACAAGGTTTGGTGTGAATAAATTCACACCTTGAACCAAAGGTATCAAAGTGATATTAATAACAACAGAATAAGAGTAGAAGAAGAACTTTTATTAAGAAACTAAAGTGAATTGAACAACTTACAAGTGAAAGACAAACTTGAGACAACAAAATCGCAGCATAACATTACAATTGAACAAAGCATCCAAGATCCTCAACTCCTCCACCACCACTACCTTAAATAGGCATTTTTGAAGCCTTGGGTCGAGCCTTCAATAGTACAAGTCTCTTCAATTAATTTTGGTAGGCCATAGGTGGGTGGAAAGTTGAGGGAGAGTTGATTTTTCCACCCTTGACCCGAGGTGGCATCCATCTTTCATCCACCGAACATACGCGCTTGTAAGACCTTCTAGAAGGACGAATCAGAGTGGGCCATAGTATAATAAAATGGATCCCCGGATGTCTCCTAACCGCCTGTAAAATTTGGGCCCATTTGGAGTTATAGAGTCGGAGATATGATTAAATTAGTGGGATGTTTTTCTGGGCCACAAAATCTGGTCCAGAATTTATCTCTAACTTGGGCCGCCTAAATAACCACAATGGAGGCCGAATTAGCATTGGATACTGAAGAGTGATTTGTTCCTCTACATGTCTTATAGAATAACATGAAATTTGGGATTCATTGGGCCTATATGTTGGGCCCCACAGTCTCATCAGTGGGCTGGTTTCCAATCTGACTTCTCCGGAATTGTTTCCTTTCATCACAAAATATCATCATCTTCTTCCATAAATTCTCCATTGATCCCTAAATGAAACATGATCATATTGAAGTGTAGATCAATTTACCAAAATATCAAATTGAAATATGGATAATTATATTCCTTAAAATCAGATGAATCATTGGGTACTTTAAATGATATTAAAAAATGTACCACATAATAGTACATTTTAAGAAAGAATTACAATCATAAAGTGAAATGATGTTTAAAGTGTAAAATGCACTAAAATGGTGTTTATGAATAATAAAACACGTGAATATTATATATATTAATAATGAATATTAGCCTCATTTAGTGGTTAATCACACCCCCAACTTGAGTTTTTCTAGTCCCGAGTAAAATATATCTCAACAATATGAAATTCGAATTCCCTTTTCCAAAAACATTTTAATACAAAATGATCACCAGAAACCCTTATACCAAACAATCATGAAACCCATCAAAATATTTTAATACAAGATAGTTTCATAAGCAGATCTCAATCCCAATCCCATTCTTTTGTTCAAATTCCTTGTCATATTTCATCCAATATCAATTAAGTATGAGGATGTGTTGTGCATCACAATAGACATGGGGGGTTCATCTTTATTCACGGGGGAAATGACGGAAGCACTAGGTGGAATCACATTTCAATATTAAGATGAGTATTCAAAAAAAAAATATTGTATTTATTTTTGTTTTTTGGTTTTTTTTGCAATTTTGCCATGGTAATTGAAGTTGCACTCAAAAGAGTCAACCTCTGTAGAGAGACTTTGTCGATGACTCACATGCTCAAAGACCTTAGGGAACCAAGTGAAGCTCACATACTCGAGCATCATCTCGAGTTAACTCAGTCAAAAACAAATTCAAATTACCAAAAATAGAGATAAAATTACTAACTCTGGGCCAGACAACTATGGATTCACGATCCCCAAGTGCCGAAAGCCCCGCATTAGGTCATTTCATTGCTCTACGCGCATTTTTTTTAATACTCAAATTAAACTAAAATGATCACCAAACCTATGCTATTTATTTGGGGGACCCCATGAACTCAAACTAATACCCCACTATCCAAAGGACGTGCATTGTGATCTTTTTTTTATTTGGATGAAAATATAAACGATGAAATATCACATTGGACAGTCACACTTTCCAAAATCTATGCTCATGAAATTATACAAGGATTTAAATCAGAATCAGAGCATGCTAAATTATTTGATATTCAGTTTCAAAGTGTGCAATGTGTATTACCATGTTCAAAGTTAAAGGATTTTTTCCTTCCATTTACACATTTTTTTTCAAATCATTCATTTTTTTGACAAAAGCATTTTTTATTTTATCTCCCCCCCAACTTAAAATAACATTGTCCCCAGTGTTTAAAGAAAAGAAAATTTAGAAGGGGGTAGAGGTAGAGAATGGAAGTTCAAAAAGGAAATTGAAAATGAGGATCATGGAATGAAGTCACCTGATGGTTGAAGTTGAAATTCTTGCTGCTCCAATTTAGTCCTTTGATATCCGTGTTGCTTGCAGAGTTCTCTAGTGGAAAAAGGAAAACAAACAAACAAAACAAAACAGTATATATATATATATATAAGTAAAATATAAGTATATATATATAATAAAATAAACTGATGATACATTGTCTTCTTTTTAAATTTCTGGATAAGATATTACTCAAGGATCACACCACGTGACACGGATGAATATGGTGCTCCCCTTTCATACTCATCCATACTCAGAATAGAAGAACATGTCAACAGTCTATATTTTTTTTTAAATATCAAAATTAATTAATCCTATTTGAAAAATAAATATGATTCAAAAAAAAGATTGGAAACATGAAAACCACGGGTTGCCTCTCGTGCAGCGCTTTGTTTAACGTCGTTAGCCTGACATGGACCCCTAATTGATTAATTATTTTCATCATATAAGGTAGGTTCACACAATTCTTCATCAACTTCATGTTTTTGGAATGGTTCTATGAATGGTTTAACTCTATGACCATTAACTTTAAATGTTTGACCATTGGTGGGATCTTGAATTTCAACAGCCCCATGGGGGTACACCTTATGCATTATGTATAGGCCTGACCATCTGGACCTCAACTTTCCCGGGTGTAAATGAAGTTTTGAACTATACAAGAGCACAAGTTTTCCCGATTCAAAATGTTTGACCTTGATATTCCTAGATTGGTAGGCTTGAACTCTTGCTTTATTGATCCTTGAATTTTCATAAGTCTTCATCCTTAGTTCCTCCAGTTCATTGAGATCTAATTTCCTTTTTGTTCCGGCCAATGAGAGGTCATAATCCATTTTCTTAATTACCCAAAAGGCCTTATGCTCAATTTCAACAGGTAAATGGCACACTTTTCCATAAACCAATCTATATGGTGACATTCTTAGGATGGTTTTGTATGTTGTACGATATTCCCAAAGAGCATCCAAGAGTTTCTCAGACCAATCTTTCCTATAAGGATTGACAGTTTTCTCAAGAATTTGCTTAATCTCCCTATTCGCTAACTCAGCTTGACCATTGGTTTGAGGATGGTATGCAGTGGACACTTTATGAGAAATACCATACTTAGACATGAGTGAAGAGAATGAGCGGTTGTAGAAATGGGTTCCTTGATCACTGATTATAGCCCTAGGAATTCCAAATCTAGAGAAGATGTTTTCCTTGAGAAATCTAATCACAGTTTGATAATCATTGGATTTTGTAGGAATGACCTCAACCCATTTAGAGACATAATCGATAGCTAAGAGAATGTAAAGATATCCCCTAGAGTTTGGGAAGGGACCCATGAAATCAATTCCCCAACAGTCAAAGATTTCAATCACTAAGATGGGAGTGAGTGGCATTTGATTCCTTTTTGTGATGGACCCTACTTGTTGACACCTAGGAAAAATTTGACAAAATGTGTAAGAGTCCCTTGAGAGGGTGGGCCAGAAGAGACCACACTGAAGAACCTTAGCAGAAGGTTTTTTAGAGGAAAAGTGACCTCCACATGCCTCACTATGATAGAATTTAAGGATGGACTCTTGTTCAGATTCTGGGACACACCTCCTAATGACTTGGTTAGGGTAGAACTTATAGAGGTATGGATCATCAAACACATAGTTCCTAACATCAGAAAAGAATTTCCTTCGAGCTTGAGTCACAGAGTATAGGTGTTCATCAGGAAATGAATCAGACACAGAAAGGTGATTTTAGTTGTCTTTGAATTCCATCCCAGAGAGGTGATCAACTACAACATTTTCAACACCCTTTTTTATCCTTGATTGTGAGGTAAAATTCTTGTAAGAGAAGGACCCACCTAATCAATATATCCTTAGCATCTTGTTTTTGGAAGAGGTATTTTAGTGCAGAATGGTCAGTGAACACAGTGATGGGGGATCCTAAGAGGTAGGACCTAAACTTTTCTAAGGCAAACACAATAGCAAGTAACTCCTTTTCAGTAGTGGTGTAGTTGATTTGCGAATCATTTAAGTATTTGATTGCATAAGCAATGACATAATGAGTTTTATCAAAACGTTGTCCTAACACAGCTCCTACATCAAAGTCACTGGCATCACACATAAGTTCGAAAGGAAGGTTCCAATTTGGAGATTTCATGATGGGGGGAGAGGTGAGAGAGGATTTTAGGGTTGAGAATGAACCCTCACCGCTTTCTGTCCAAACAAATGGAGCATCCTTTACTAGCAGAGCACAAAGGGGACGAGAGATTGAACTAAAGTCCTTGATGAATCTTCTATAGAAACCAGCATGTCCTAAGAAAGACCTCACTTCCTTGACAGTTTTGGATGATGGAAGGTGACGAATGATGTCAACCTTGGATTTATCAACTTCAATCCCCCAACCTGAGACGAGATGACCTAGAACTAGTCCCTCTTTAACCATGAAATGGTATTTTTCCCAGTTTAGGACAAGATTTTATTCTTCACATCTTGAAAAGACTCTCTCCACATTCTGCAGATATCCCTCAAATGTATCCCCAAACACAGAGAAGTCATCCATGAAGACCTCTAGAAAATCCCCTACCATGTCTGAGAAGATTTCCATCATGCACCGCTGGAAGGTTCCAAGAGCATTGCATAAACCAAAGGGCATGCGTTTGAAGGCAAAGGTTCCGAATGGACATGTGAATGTAGTCTTACCTTGATCCTCTAGGGAGACCTCAATTTGATTATACCCTGAGTACCCATCTAAGAAATAGTAGAAGGCATGACTTTCCACTCTCTCAAGGACTTGGTCAATGAATGGTAAGGGGAAATGGTCCTTCTTGGTGAATGAGTTTAGCTTCATATAGTCAATACATACCCTCAACCCACTACTCACCCTTGTTGGAAGAATCTCTCCATCCTCATTGGTTATCACTGTGATTCCAGCCTTTTTTGAAACCACTTGGATTGGGCTCACCCATTCACTCTCAGCTATGGGATATATGATACCAGCTTTTAACAATTTTAGAAGTTCTTTCCTTACTACCTCCATGAGATTAGGATTGAGTCGTCGTTGAGGTTGACGACATAGCTTTGAATTAGATTCCAGAACAATCCTATGAGTCTCAACAAGTGGGTTAATCCCGGGAATATCAGACAGGGTCCAACCAATGGCTTTCTTATGTTTCCTAAGGACATCTAGAAGCGTCCTCTCATGATTGGCTTCAAGAGAAGAAGAAATTGCAATATGATGTGTTTGATTGTCCCCTAAGAAGGCATACTTTAGTGCAGTAGGAAGTTCCTTCAATTCAAGATCAGGTTGGTTCAGAATTTCAGCAGAATATTGGGACATTGGATCAAGATCAATTTTATTTCCTAAAGTTTTAGATAGAATTGATTCCCCACATGTGGAAGTTTCATTTACTAGATTGGCCTGATCAGGTTTAGGGAAGGAAGTTGGAGTGGTCTCTATGAAAGTGGTTTCTTGAAAGGTTTCACTGATTGTTGGACCTAAGACTTCATCATAAGACCAATTTGAAAATGATTCAAGCCAAGAAGATAAACTTCCTTCATATAAACAAAGGAAATCAATCTTATCCTTACTTAAACATTCATCAAATATTCCTTGATGTTCTATGGATTCATTATCAATGCTTCCTATCATGTTTACTTCGTGAATGTCCTCATCATCCCCTATTTGTGAGCTTACATTATAGATGTTCAATTCTAGACTCATGTTCCCAAAGGTGATGGTTATGTTCCCATTTTGGACTCAGATAACAGAGTTGATTGTTGCAAGGAAGGGACGACCAAGGATGATTGAGGTTTGTTCCTTATTTCCTAAGTTTGGATGGTTGTCAAGGACAATGAAGTCAACATGGTAGATGAATTTTTCAACCTTTACCAGAACGTCCTTTAAAATCCCCTTTGGAACCCTAATACTACGATCAGCAAGTTGAAGTGTGACAGATGTGGGTTGGAGTTCTTCTAGGCCTAACTGGCAGTACACGGCATAGAGAATGAGATTGACACTAGCACCTAGGTCACACAAGGCCTTGACAACTTTTTTCTCTCCTAGTTCAACATTGATGTAAGGGCAACTCGGGTCTTTCACCTTAGGAGGAATGGTCCCTTGAATGGTGGTACTCACATTAGCAACCAAAAGGACTTGGTTTTTATGTGAAAATTTTCTTTTAAAAGTGCACAGGTCCTTAAGGTACTTTGAGTAGGCTGGTATGGTTTGGATGGCATCGAGAAGAGGAATGTTCAACTTGACTTGTGAGAAGATTTCCCTCAATGTTTCACTCAATTCAGGTTTGGTTTTCCCCCTCATGCATTGAGGGAATGGTGCAGGTTGTGGGGGTGTTTGTTAAAGAGTTGTTTCTTTGACAATGTTATCGTGTTTTTCAGTTTGATCATTTGGTTCATTTGAATTTTCATCCAAGTTTGAATCTTCGAATGGGTTCGGAATTGGTTTTTCAGGTTTCTCAATTGATTTCCCACTTCTTAAAACAGTCACAGCCTTTAGTTGTTCATGAGTTGTTTGAGTGCAACTTGACTCTCCCCTTGAAGTTGAGGATGGCACCGCCTGAGTAGGCATGGGTGCCTTTCCAGTTTTGATGGTTTGAAGTTCTTGTTTAAGGGAAGAGACTTCCGAGTTCATCCTTTCCATTTGTTTGCACAGTTGTTCTAGTAGGCTTTGTGGAACAGTTTGGGTTGGTGCTTATGAAGATTGGTTTATCCCAGAGGGATATTTTGGAGGTGGGATGGTTTGTTGAAAATGGACTGGTGGTTGTTGGTATTGGATAGGTTGGGTTTGGAACTAGTTATGGGTTTGGTAGTTCTGATGGGGGTAAGGATTTTGTCCCTGTGGTTGGCTAGGTTGTTGGTTATCTTTCCAGCAGAAGCCTGGGTGGTCATTATACCTTGGGTTGAAATTGTTTTGGTATTGAGGCTTTTGAAAGTTTAAAGCATTTACTTCCGCTAGTGGTCCTCCTAAAAGAACATCCTTGATGGATGGAATGGTTGAGCATTTGTCTGTCTTATGGTCATGTTTGTCACAAATTGTGCAAACAGGGTCATCAGTTTGGATTTCATGGACTTTCCTAAGGTCTATCTCTTCAACCTTCCTAGAGAGTGCTGCGAGTTTAGCCCTAAGGCTTTCCTCTTCTCTAAGTGTATGAATTCCAGTAGTTCTTTGTGGATTTTCATAATAAGGTGAAGTTCCCCATGTTTGGTTTTGTTCAGAAAGGATTTCTAGATACTCTTAAGTATCATTTGGGGCTTTGTTTTTAAAGGTTCCATCACACATCATGTCAATGAATTGTTTGTTTCCTGGACTCAACTCTTCATAGAAAATTTTCACTTGTTCAGGTATAGAAAAACCATGGTGTGGAACCATGTTTAGAGTGTCTTTGAACCTCTCCCATGTTTCATAGAATGACTCTCCCTCTTTTTCAAAAAAGATTTGGATACTCTTTTTAAGTGCAATTGTTTTGTGGTGGGGAAAGTATTTTTTGTAGAATTCTCTTTGTAATTGGTCCCATGAGTGGATTGATGTAGGTCTCAAGTTGTTTAGCGAATTTTTAGCTCGATCCTTCAATGAAAAAGGAAAGAGCCTCATTTTAGATGATTCTAGTTGATGTGGGGGATACATGGTTTCTACAATGTCATTGAACTCCTTAACATGAAGGTAAGGCATCTCAAACTCCATCCCGTGAAAGGTTGGAAGGTGGTTTAGAACATGGGGTTTAAATATGTAATTGGAATATCTTAGGGAATTGTGTCTAATGCATGAGGGAGCATTTGTCCAAGATGGAGTGAGGTAGTCATTCATGGTTTGATCAACTACATTCTCTAGGTTTAGAGCTTCTTGGTTTTGGTTCCCCATTTGATTTCCCCCAGGATTTACAATTTTATTTCTTGGGAGACCCTCCATTAGAATTGGTTCAATTTTTGATTCTAGAGTATTATGAAGATTAGGATCTGATGGATACACTCCCATATGTTCACTTGACTCCCCTATCCTAGGAATTTCCACCCTAACTAGTCTATTTGAATTATCGCAGGTGTAGGCGGACATGCGCAAAAAAAACAAGAAAGGGACAAGATACGAGAATTTGGATGAGAAAAGAAGAAATGGAGGAGAATAGAATGAGTGTTTAGATGACTTACTTGGGTCCCCGGCAACAGTGCCAAAATTTGATTCTCGCTCAAATTCACCCAAGAGATGAAGGTAGAACGGTCCTTGTAGTTTAGCTTGGGTTGTCGAATCCTCATAGACCTAAGAAGTAACCTATGGACACGTACATTCTATGGACTGTTTTTTGCTATTAAGTGGCCAACTTTGGTTTGATTTTAGATGGGTTTAAGTTAACACTAAAAGTCTTAAGTGAATTCAAATTATGAGAATCGTTGATCCTAGGTTATTACAAGGGGTGGATTGGACGTATTTCCTTTTCAATGATTTCAATTTCTTATATTTGAGATGTGTTCATTTAAGAAGATAAAACAACATCATCACTTACTGGTTTAATGCCTACACCCTTTAATACTAATCACCTATACACTTGAAGGATCAAAGTTTTGAGCACTTCAAGGTAAAGGTGTGTATTAGCACATGAAGTGTGTGGCCTTAAATTCAACAAGGACGATGGAGTTTAAAAATCATCAAATAAAAATCTCAATTGGATCAACCCATAAGTGGGTTATCCCTCCATTGATGCTATGGTTTCAATGGAAGCGGAAAGTAGGCTCATGAGGGAGGAAATGGAGAAGTAAAAAAGAAACAATGAAATAACTATCACTCCACCGTTGTGTGATAATTTCACAAAGTTTGGTGTGAATAAATCCACACCATGAACCAACGGTATCAAAGTAATATTAATAACAACAGAATAAGAGTAGAATAAGAACTTTTATTAAGAAACTAAAGTGAATTGAACAACTTACAAGTGAAAGACAAACTTGAGACAACAAAATCGCAGCATAACATTACAATTGAACAAAGCATCCAAGATCCTCAACTCCTCCACCACGACTGCCTTAAATAGGAATTTTTGAAGCCTTGGGTTGAGCCTTCAATAGTCCAAGTCTCCTCAATTAATTTTGGTAGGCCATAGGTGGGTGGAAAGTTGAGGGAGAGTTGATTTTTCCACCCTCGACCCGAGGTGGAATCCAGCTTTCATCCACCGAACAGACGCACTTGGAAGACCTTCTAGATGGCCGAATCAGAGTGGGCCATAGAAGAAGAAAATGGAGCCCCGGATGTTTCCTAACCGCCTTTAAAATTTGGGCCCATTTGGAGTTATAGATTCGGAGATATGATTAAATTAGTGGCCTGTTTTTCTGGGCCGCAGTATCTGGCCCATAATTTTATCTCTAACTTGGGCCGCCTAAATAACCACAATGGAGGCCGAATTAGCATTGGATCCTGAAGAGTGATTTGTTCCTCTACATGTCTTCTAGCATAACACGAAATTTGGGATTCATTGGACCTGTATGTTGGGCCCCACAGTCTCATCAGTGGGATGGTGTCCAATCTGACTTCTCCAGAATTGTTTCCTTTCATCACAAAATATCCTCATCTTCTTCCATGAATTCTCCATTGATCCCAAAATGAAACATGATCATATTGAAGTGTAGTCAATTTACCAAAATATCAAATTGAAATATGGATAATTATATTCCTTAAAATCAGATGAATCATTGGGTACTTTAAATGATGTTAAAAAATGTACCACATAATAGTGCATTTTAAGAAAGAATTACAATCATAATGTGAAATGATATTTAAAGTGTAAAATGAACTAAAATGGTGTTTATGAATAATAAAGCACATGAATATTATATATATTAACAATGAATATTAGTCTCATTTAGTGGCTAATCAGACGACATATGCTCACAGTGAAGTATGATACATTGGGTGCATCACGAGTGATATAACATTAATGGATAATGCGAGAGAGAATTTATCTCTTTTGTCTCTTGACAAAAGTTAACATCTAAGAGTCTTTGATGGGAATGAAGCCGCCTGAATAAATCCATAATCATGATATTTAGTGGGTGATTTCATTTTCAGAAAGTCAAAGAAAGAGACATCAGACATATAGGTTGATGACATCTACATGCAACCTGCTTGATTTGAGATATTGTGATAAAATGATTATATTACACGGTAAACATTCATGGGAGGTTGGACGTCGTTATGACTTTAACTTCTTTCTCTATGGATGCCTTAACATGTTGCTTGACTTTAGGCGGTTATACTTAATCCCACTGAGAAAGAGGTCTAAAGGTTCACACACTAAGTGTATCCGCAATTATAGTTAAATTCTAGTATTGAATTTAACAAGTTAGAATAAATAATATTTATTTGGGTTTGGTTGATCATCATAATTTAACCACAAGCTATTCGAAAGATTAAGTGAGTTAAATAATAATAGTAAATATTTATTTGCACGTTTGGCGAATATAATATTAATTATATTTATCGTGGAATAATGCAGTGACGTTTATTTATTAAATAAATAGTCATTATTTGAGGATCGATAAATATCAATGATGGAAAGCAGACTAGGTTTAATGATCCGATTGAAAATAATATAAATGATATTTGTTTATATATTCTTAAAGGTGTTGCACGTGCGATTAAAAATATCATTATTATTATTATTGGACATGTGATCAATTAAAAATTATAAAAATGGAAAGAGATTAGTGTGCAATTTGTCAACCCTAAACCTGTCATAATAAATATCTTATTATATTACTTTCCTAAAACACAATTAGTGCGCACAACGTATAAAGTGAGACTCTCTCAAGCCATAGATGGAGATTAAAAGATCTAAAGTGCTCCCCTCCCCTCCGCTTTAAAACTAACGAGAGAACATCAAGAATTCTTCCTCTCTCGAGAAGAACTCCATTGTAATCAACCACAACACAAACGATCAGGATCGATCGTGCTAGCACCTGACGATTCTACAAGGTTGTTTAGATATTGTGGTACACATGTGGATCGCTACTAGAATGATTCTACATTTGGATTTTGCAGCACAACAAAAGTACGACAAGATCTTATTAACTGAGTCATCAACGAAAGTGGAATTACAAGTTGTGATAATTCTATATTTGATCATAAATTAATTATAAATTACATGTGAAGATCTTTTGCTTATGCTTCCTGTGTTTTAATTTAGTCACGTAATCTACTGTTTTCGTTGAATATTATGTTTTGATCATGTGAAGCAATGATTACAAGTGATTTAAGACTAGAAGCCGAGATGATCATTCCATCAAAAGACGTTTCCACTGCGCCCAGAACCTACCGTAGACTCGTACGCAACCTCTCAGATAACTTTATCGCTAAAGGACAACAACATAAGTCTACAAACTTTACAAAGAACATCAATAGAGACATCTACATAGGTAATTGCATACTATCCACGATAGTTGCTTTCTTTCTCAGACCACAGAGTACCAAGAAACTCGAGTACCAAGAAACTCATTATGATCAATAAGTGTGCTCATCTTGATTATCCAGAGATTAAAATCATTTTCCCTATCAAATTTAAATATCTCAAATTTCATATAACCCGTTCTTATGAATCAAGGGCTCTGATATGAATTGTTGTGGGCAGCGTAGAGAGGTGACCCACAAGAATCGCCAAGAGCCACTGATATATATAAATGGTTACGGTTTGTATAGGTAAATCGTTTTATAAATGATGTATATAATGTGTTTCGGTTCACGTAGAACCTACTTACACACCAAGAAACCTTGGACCATTTTTATTACGAAAAGAAAGCTATCAAATACAAGAGACTTGAAATCAAGAAAAGAATCAGAGAATCTATCCAAGGAAGCACGTCATGCTAAATCAGGTGGGGGTGATCAACTCCATCGTGTGGAGTTAGTGTTGGGATTGTTGATTTAAAATTTAAATAATGAGGAGAGAAAAATATTAATGGAGAGATTTTTCTCAACATTAATGGAGGATTTTTCTCAACATTAATGGAGGATTTTCTCCCAACATTAATGAAGAGTTATTCCCAATATTAATTGATGGAATTATGATGGAATTATGAATGTTGACCGCATTAATTAGAGATATGGGTTGGGTGTCTATATAAGAGGATGCAGTAGCATGTTTTGAAATAGAAGAGTCGGTAAGATGTAGTTAGTGCAAGGGAGAACGATGAAGGGGTTTCCGTGTTTGCGGTAACCGGTGTGATGAAGATGGTGATCATGTCAACGATGGTGTGTCGACGGCGATGATTGAAGGCATCGAAGATGGCGTGCGACGATGCAGAGATAATTGTCGACGACGACGTGCAAAGAGATTCATGAAGGTGTCATGTATCGAAAGTCCTCTTGGTCGTGGAGATCAAGCGGCGTGTCCCAGTTGTCATGATTGGCGGTACAACAAATGGTATGTTCATGATGTCGGTGTTGCACTGTAAAAATGCATTCGGGTGTGGTGTGGAAAAATCCTTCGAGTGCTGTGTAAAATGCCTTCGGGTGATAAAAGGCATTCGGGTGAAATCTTCTCTCCTCTTGTGTGTGTTTTCTGCAACAACGGCTTCCGCAGCGGCGTCGGGCTCCGCGCCCAACAGTGGTATCAAAAGGATTGGTTGAAGTGCTCGGTTGCAGAACACTGTGACAAGCATCTGGTGGAGCAGCTTATCAAGGACTCAGATGTCATTGGAAATGACGGCGGTATCAGTGGTGTTGCTGGAATATCAAAAGTCTTCTTGGCCACAGGTGTCATGCGGTGTGTTCCGTTCATTTGGTGACATGCAGAGCTTGGTGGAGTTGGCGATCAAATTAGCCCAAATGGTGGAGATGACTTTGGAGTATTTTAATTTTAAATCATGGTGGAGATTGTTGAGATTGTTGATTAAAAATTTAAATAATGAGGAGATAGAAAATATTAATGGAAGGATTTTTTCAACATTAATGGAGGATTTTCTCCCAACATTAATGAAGAGTTATTCCCAATATTAATTGATGAAATAATGATGGAATTATGAATGTTGACCGCATTAATTGGAGATATGGGTTGGGTGTCTATATAAGAGGATGCAACAACATGTTTTGAAATAGAGTCGGTAAAATGTAGTCGGTGCAAGGGAGAACGATGAAGGGGTTTCCGCGTTTGCGGTAACCAATGTGATGAAGATGGTGATCATGTCAACGATGGTGTGTCAGCGGCGATGATTGAAGGCATCGAAGATGGCGTGCGACGATGGAGAGAGAATTGTCGACGACGACGTGCAAAGAGATTCATGAAGGCGTCATGTATCGAAAGTCCTCTTGGTTGTGGAGATCAAGCGGCGTGTCCCAGTTGTGATGATTGGCGGTACAACAAATGGTATGTTCATGGTGTCGGTGTTGCGTTGTAAAAATGTCTTCGGGTGTGGTGTGGAAAAATCCTTCGGGTGCTGTGTAAAATGTCTTCGGGTGATAAAAAGCATTCGGGTGAAATCTTCTCATCTTGTTTGTGTTTCTCTAACGAAGACTTCCGGTGCGGCGCCGGGCTCCACGTCCCAACAGTTAGCACCCGCCTTCCCGGACAAACTCACTCAACGCACCCCAAAACATAAAGGATCCATGAACATAAACAATAAAATTCAGAAGTCACTTACAGAGTCAGTTCTCCGTTACCCAGATCTAGTTACGACAGATGAAGATGATTCCATAGCCTCCAACAAAGCTCCGTGCGAAGAAGGTCCAGCTCCAACTTCGGTCGCTTCCTCCAATCTCAACAAGAGCAGTTCTCCAGGAACATGGGAACATTGCGCCGAACTTTGGGATGCAACGACAGAGCCTCGGATATAAACAGCATGCATACCACCAGCAATACATCACAGCGAAGGATCGCAAGCTTCAGCAAAATTTGCATTTCGCCCGCCCGGTGGCTTGGCAGGATTATGGAAAAAAATCCCAGCCCGGTTGAGTAAGCGGAGCAACTCCAAGAACCGTCCGTTGGACATCTTCCAGGGCCTCTCTTCTTCGAATCCACCAGACCTCAGAACCCTAACGATCTTCTCCCTAAATAATCTCACCTTCATCCCCGAACCAGCAGATGAATTACAGTTCCCCTCCTCGAATTCGCCTTCATCATCTTCAAACTCGGTATCACGGTCTCCTACGACATGGCCTCCACCGCAGCCCATCTCTTCGGACAATCTCACCAGCTCCATCACCCTCCTTTTCTGCTTTAGAATCGCACCCACCGTCTTGTTCTTGGTATTGAAACACGTTCTCGTGAAGGCCAGCCATTCAAGGAGATCAACGTTCGGAGTTTCAGCCTTGGGACGGATCGTTACCACAGAGGAGTCCACTTTTGGGCAGGGAACGAAGTTTCCCCTGCTCACGTTCATGACGAATTCCACTTCAGCAAAGAGCTTCACGTTTACAGCCAGGCGGTTGAACTCCGAGTCGCCCGGCTCCGCTACCAGCCGCCGCGCGAATTCCTTCTGAAGCAGAAGCGTCGCACACCGGAACGGGTTGCCCCAGAACAGCAGCTTGGCCACGAGCGGCGAGGAAATTCCGTAGGGAATGTTCGCCACAACAAGATCGAATCTCGGGAAATCCATCTTTAGCGCGTCCTCGCGAAAGATCTGCAGAGAAAGACAATCCCAATTCGGTCACCTCTTGTGACCATCTCCAAGGCATTTCATCGAACGACTGGTGCGCATAAAATGGCAAAAATTTCTCCGTTCACACGTCTTACTTTTAGGCGGTCCTCGGCTCCCACCTCCTCGGTGCGCTTCTTGAGAACCTCCACCATTCGTTCATCTATTTCCACCGCCACCACTTTCGCCGCCGCATCGAGAAGCTTCAGAGTGAGGTTCCCGGTGCCGGGGCCGATCTCCAGGACCGTGTCCGTGGGCTTTATGTTGGATTTTTGCACAATGGAGTCGAGAATTCTCTGGTTTGTGAGGAGGTGCTGACCTCTGCTCTTGTGCAGGTATACATACCCTTCGGGTCGCTCCTTCCTCACGCCTTCATCGTCGGCGGCGCCTTTGCGCACACGCCGGCGACCGGATTGCGTGGTGAGAGGATATGGCGGGCAGATGGAGCGGGCGAGACAGAGTTGAAGGGGCCAGAGCCTCCGGCGAAGCATCCAGTACTCGTAGAAGGTTCCCACGCCACGCCCCCGCACCGAGTCCTCCACGGAATCAATCCCCTCAACGATACTAAAAACTAGGTCACTCATCAAAACTGAGGTACAATTGGGATCAATGATCCACAAAACCTTTTTTAGGATGGGCATGTAAATGACCTTTATATCCAAACTTGTTTTCCCTCTTCCTCAAAAATCCCTAAAAATCCCTAGCCCCTAGTTCCCTCCTCCCCCACTGTCGCCCTCGGTCCCGTGTTGTCGTCCTCGGTCCCGTGTTGTCGCTCTCTTCTCTCGAAAACCCTAACACGTTGACTCCTGCGGTCTTGTCTCGCCGCCACCGTCCACATTCGCGTCATCGCCCTTCACACTTGCGGTGTCGCCCTACTCTCCCCGCGTTGTAACCCCACTCTCTCGAATACCCTAGTTGGTTGTCGCCTCCTCTCTCATGCACTCATCTCGTCATCACCCACCACTCCCACTCCCATGCCATCGCCTTGCTCTCTCACGCCGTCACCCTCCTCTCTCAAAAACCTTAGTCAATCGTCACCTCCTCTTGGTATCTCTCTTTTTCTATCATCGACTTTTTTATCGCATATTACTGTCCTCTCATCATGTTTCTCCTACCATATCATTTTCTTGATTCCTTACATCATTCATAATTGTTTTATAGTTATGTTATTTGGTAGAAGTGACTGCAATGGAGAGGAAATGTTCATCTGATTTGACAAAATTTAGATATGTTTTCTAGTATGTTTTTATTTGTTTTACAAAAGCATGTTATATTTACGTTGTGATAGAATTTTATTTTCCTTTGTAATGTGTAGACACATTTTTTTAAAGAAAAATATAGGTGTGTATAAAAATGCTAGGGACGGAAATACAGTCATATTAGATGTTTGATCAAAACTATCCAAACTAAGAAGAATAAATATAATCTCATGGAAAATGATGAAAATGATGTTGTAGTGGGTCAAAGAGTTACCCCAAACTATTTTAAATTACAGATGTTCTCCAAATTTATTTAAAGATGTTATTGATTTTATTCTTAGAGATGAGATGCTAAAACAAGTGGTGATAGAATTGAGATTTGGTACGTTGTTGGAATTTAAATTTCAATGCTTTTCCAAGAGAAATATCTGAAAAGCTTGTCGATGCCTTTGATCCTCCAACATATACCATAACACTCAGAGGTAAGGAAATGATTATTACTGCGATATATGTTAATTACTTGTTAGTTATTCCTTATGGAGGAAGAACTGCATGTCTTGAAAGGGATTGTGATGAATACAAAAGAATGAAGAATTATTACATGGGAAATAAGTTAACTGCAATAAAGGAAATGATTTTTTAGAGGGCTAGGGGAAAAGGAATTTGTGACGAACATTATGTTGTTTACATTGGGAACCTTGTTAAATCCTAATTCTAGTTCTTTTGTTAATGAAAGAAATATCAGGATTTTGTGTGGTTGTCAACAAAATGTTGGAGAATGGGATTAGTCACAATTTTTTTTTGGCAGATCTTGTTCGTGAGGTGGATATCAACAAGAAGTCAATCCAAAAAGGCCAACAGAAGAAGCATGTTGGTGGTTGTTTGGTTGTCTTATTGGTATGTTTTAAAAATATTTAACCACATTGGATGTTTTTTTATTAGTTAGTAAATTTATTTTATTGATATGAATATGTTGACACTGCATTGTAATTATTTTTCTTCATCCATTTCCTGATTAGTGAGGTTCGTAATTTTTATCGTGAGTTTTTTTGCAATTTTGGGATGAATGAAACATTGAAAAAAGATTGAAGATATAAAGAATAAGTAAAAATGGCATCTTATACGCACCTATTACTTCAGCAGGGAGCAGTTTGTCTGATTACTATTTGTTCATCCATCCAGTAAAAACTTCATCTTTATTTTCCTAAAAGCTTCCTGTTAAAAGTTTCTTATTAAAAATTGAAATTGTAGTGTTAAAATATGGTTTTTAGGGTTAAATTCTGGATGTGTGGTATCGCGAACTAGCCCAGATTCACTGGTAACCTGATAACCGAGCCGATCCCGACATAGCTTGAAGGGCGTTCTTGATCCCCACGGGTTGGCGACTAGCACCTGACATCATACAATATGAAAGCAGGAAAGAATTTTTCACAAATACAATAGAAGCAAGATAAAAAAGTCGGTATGCATACAGGAAAACTCCACAAGGAGAACCGTACCAGAAGTCAAACAGGTATGAAAACCCAAATTACAACCACAAGTATCATAAAAATAGGATAACAACCCAAGTCCCAACAGAAACAACTCTCCAAACCACCTCTAAGTGGCCTTACCCTTGATCGAACCTAGAAGAAGATAATCTACAAATACTCGAAGGCACAAGTAGGGTGTGAGCTAAAAGCCCAATAGGGAATCACCAAGGATTCCATAATAAGATGTCAACATTTTATTAACCAAATAAAGCTTTCAATTTTAAATAAATAGGCATGGTAGTTCAAATCATATTTTAAACAAATCAAGCTTTACATTTCAAATGATGGAAATATTTTAAACAAATTCCTTAATAAACATTTTATATAAAAAATTATATAAATTCACTAGACATGTGTAAAATAGTTTATAAACAATGATATATATTTTAAATACAAAAAACGAGCAACATGTTCATCTACCAAACGGTACGATAGTTTCAGGCTATGAGACCCCCTCACACTTAAATAGTTATCACGACAATATGTGTACACACATCTCTCAAACACTGGTCAAAGGGGACCCATCAACATCACATCGGGGATGTGACCTGTTACATATGTATTGTTATTGTTGTAAATCATCAATAGAGTGTTTTCCCAAATAACTCGCTAACTACCTAGTCTTGAATGTGTTCTAATACTATCAATTATGGACAATTTATTTTAAAACTATTTAAAATAAAATTCATCTCATTCTCCCATTTCAAATATAACAATTTCCATTCAAAAATCAAAACACGGGTTTTTAATCAAAATGTGCCTTTTCCAAGATAAAACCACTGAGTTTCTATTAAAACATTTTTTAATCCATTTTTCTCAATTACAACTTTGAAATCAATTTCATCAAATCAATTTCACAATTTAAATTCAACAATTTAAATCACACAATTTTCTATCAATTTCACAAACACACGCCAATTCATTGGAATTGGGGGGTTTCTCCCAATTTTGTGTCAATTCAAATCCAAATCCCTAATTCACTGGAATTGAGTTTCTCAATAAAACAATTGAAATAATTTTAATTGAAATCAAGAAACTGAATTTAAACCAAACAATTGAATTTCAATCAAGTAATTTAGGGTTAATCAAAAATTGTCCATCATAACGGAACTGCCTACCTCAGGATCACAGGATCTCGAGATGAAAATCCTTAATTGGGAAACTCCAACGAAGAACATCAACAATGAGGATTTGATATTCAAACCTATATTCAAGATTCAAAACAGTAGGGATTAGATCCTCTAACAACACAGAGATCAATAAAACCCTTGGGAGGAAAGAGGATAGAGCAAGAGAATGATAACGGGAAGAGGAATGTTACCGGGAAGGGATCAAATGTTGTTCTCCTAGTTTTGATTTGCTTCTGGAAGGATTTAGAGGGCCAAAATAGCCTCTTGGGATCCTCTAAGGAAGAGGAAAATGCTATAGGGTTGTACAGGCCCGTCAGGGACCTAAAAAGAGGGTTTCAAGATTTTAAAACTAATTTTTGGATTAATTATTTCACGTACACACATTTTATTGGGTAGGGATGCACTATTAGAAAAACTGTGCACCCTAACCATGCACCCCCCTTTTACCTAGGTGCATGGTTTGTCAAACCGTTTTCTAGCCATGTAAACCCCCACTATTGGGTTTGCACAGTTTCCATTGAGAGGGCACACAGTTTGGGAAAATCGTGCACCAACCATACACAACCCAAATTCATTCAAATGTTCCAGAAATTTTACCCTAAGATCCCTTAAATGAAAACCAACCAAAACATGTTCAAAAGAGGGGTTTATGAATACATGAAAACAGTAACAAGATGTTACAACCTCCCCACCATAGAAACTTTCTATCCCCAGAAATCCTGTTAAGAAGTTTCCATGTCAAAAACATGAGGTCACTGCTCTTTCATCAGTGTCTCCCTCTCCCACGTCTCATGAGAATCAGAACCATGCTACCATAACACATGAACCAAAGGTATCGTTCTCCCACAAAGCATCTTGGTTTTAGAATCAACCATCTTAACTGGATGCTTAGTTATGGATAAATCAGTTTCAACATTAAGATCACTCCAACTCAGAACATGAGATAGATCAGAAAAATACTTTTGTAGCTATGATACATGAAACACATTATGTATTGACATCAGCTATGCTGGAAGTGCCAAATGGTATGCCACTTTCCCTACCTGCTCAACAAACTCAAAAGGTCCCACAAACTGAGGATTAAGTTTCTCTTTCCTCCCAAGCTGTCGATGACCCAAACGAGGTGAAACTTTCAAGAACACCTGATCACCAACTGAAATTTTTAATGTTATGTGATGGAGATCTACATAAGACTTATACCTTCTTTGTGTCATCAAATTTCTCTGATAAATCAACTAAATCTTTTCTATCATCTCTTAAACCAAGCTCGGTTCGACCAAGGAACCTTCACTAACCTCTTACCAACACAACAAAGATTTACAAGGTCAGACATACAAGGCCTCATAAGGATCCATTTTGATCGCAGACTGATAACTATTGTTATAAGAAAAATCACCCATCCCCATATGGTCATCCCAAGCCCCACTAAATTCAAGAATGCAGACGTGAAGCACATTCTCAAGAATATGTATAACTCTTTCTTTCTGGACATTTGACTGCGGATGGTATGCTGTTCTCAAACGAACCTGAGATCTTAGTGTATCTTAAAGGCCTCTCTAAACGAATAATCTCTTTCACAAACAGATTTCCCAAATCCTCAACTTTGGTTGTATAAGTAATGGGTATAAATTGAGCCAATTTAGTCAGCCTATTGATCACAAACCATATTGCATTATTCTTTCTCTAGGTACGTGGAAAACCAACCAAAAAAGTCCATATAGATCTCATCCCACTTCCAAGTCAGCACTGGAAGTGGATGAAACAAGCTCGAAGGTCTTTGGTGCTCGACCTTGACCTGTTGGCATGTATAACAACAAGAGACAAAATTAGAAATGTCACATCTCATACCTAGCCACTAGAATTGTCACCGCATGCCATAGAATATCTTTTTGGTTCTTGGGTGCACTTCCCACTGGAAATTATAGAAATACCCCATCACAGATTTCCTCACCACTAACGGCACAACAAAGCGATTCCAAAAACATAGAATTCCCTCGGTGGAGAATGACTAGTCAGGTACGGTATCCCCACCATAAAGAGAGTATCTAATGTTGATGAATTCATCATCATGTAGTTGTTCTTGAAGGATCATCAAGAGAAGAGTGGAGGTCAACTGAACACTGTCCAAAGAAACATTATCCCTTGAATCCAAAAATCCAATATAAAACTATGCAAAAAGATCCATCAAGTTATACTCTTTCAATGATTCTATCATAGTTTGGGTCATAAGTTTTCTGCTCAAAGCATCTGTGATGACATTCCCTTTCACCGAGGTATAAGCGATGTAAAAGTTGAAAGATTGTAGATATTCCACCCAATGCCCCTAGAGTAGATTTAAATATTTTTGAGAGAAGATATGACTCAAGATCTAGTGGTCGGAATACACAGTAAACCTTTCTATAAAGAGGTAGTATTGCTAACTCTTAAGTGCATGCATCACAACTATGAGTTCAAGGTCACAGATCATGTATTTCTTCTCATGTTGCCTAAGATGAACAGATCCATAAGCAATTACATGATCACCCTTCATAAGGACACAACCCAATCATGAACTTGATGCATCACAAAAGCCCACATAGCCTTGACCGGACCCTGGATGAGTCAACACCAGTAGAGTATTCAAAAGACGTTTCAGCTCAACAAAAGAACTTTAACATTTTTCATCTCAATAAAACATTACTCTCTTATGAGTTAGAGTAGTCATCCGAGAATCTAACTTTGAGAATTTCTTAACGAACCATCGTTAATATCCATCTAAACCCAAGAAGATCCAAATCTCAAAAACATTTCATGATTTCTCTCATGTCATAATAGCTTTCACATTTTCAGGATCATCTAAAATACCATGTTCTAACACCATGTGTCCCAATAACATCACTTCCCGAATTCAGAAATCATATTTTGAAATCATAACATAAATTTAGTGATTTTTCAACAATTCTATAATTGCTCTCAAATGATGCACATGATCCTCCTCGAACTTAGAGTAAATAAGGATGTCATCCACAAAGACTACCATGAAATTATCAAAATACTAATGAAAAACCCTCTTCATTAAATCCATAAAAACTATAGGATCATTGGTTAAACCAAATGACATGAAAAGGCACTCATAATGGTCATAACTAATCTGAAAGGCAGTTTTCTGAATGTTAGATTATTTTATTCTCAACTGATGGTAACTGGACCGACGATCAATATTTGAGAACCACTTTTACCTTTTTGAATGATAAAAAAAATCATCAATCCATGGAAAAAATATTTGTTCTTTACCACGAATCTATTGACTTTTCAGTAATCCACACAAAGGTAAAGTGAACCATTTACTTTCTTTTCAAAGAGAACTAGAACCGCCTAAGGTGAGACACTTCGGTGTATAAATCCTTTCTCTGGAAGATCATCCAACTAAGTCTTCAACTCATTCATTTCATCTGGTTCCATTTGGTAAGAGAGAATAGATACTGGTTGAGTACCAGACACTAAATAAATAGAAAACTCTTCCCCTCTTACTGATGGAAAACCTGGGAATTTAGAAGGAAAAACATCAGGAAACTCGATGAAAACTAGAGGGAGATCACCGCTCAAATATTCATACTCTAGATAAAATTTAAACATTGACATTACTTTCCCAAAATCTGGATAAGAAGGTCAAACTCTACTCGAACTTGGGTCCCATTCTCCTTGAAAGATATGACACACCCCATTAGATGCGCTAAAGAAGACCCATCGAAGATAACAATCAATATGGGATTTATTAGTAACGAGTCAATCTATCCCAAAAATTATGTTAATATGTATCATGTTGAGAACCAGAAAATCCCAAGCAAGATCAACATCTAATAAAGAGAAAGCACAAGCAGGACTATGGAGACCCTTTTCTCTCTTCATTCCAAGGGGTGTAGTAATATCCATCACATAAGATAAAATCTCTGTATGAAGATTAAGAATATTAACAACACATGTTGAAATAAATGAATGAGATGAACCAATGTCAAATAAATCAGTCACTAATGATGAAAATATAGTGATGGTACTTATCATAGTCGATGGTCTTGTATCTGGTTCCACTAGAGACTCTTCCACTACATAAAGAAGCTTTGTTCTGGATGTTTGCGGCTAGGACCCTTCAGTCCTTGAAGCATTTAATTGCATCACAATTTTAATAGGAACTGATGATCCTATGCCACTACGCGGAGTATAAAAGACATTGCAGAACTTTTGAATGTGGCCAGAGCATTAGTAGGAGACACATACCTTGGGTGCCTTAGTGAAAACCCTCTTAGAATGTAATAGCTTGCTACACTGGTAGAAAATCGAAGGGACTATACAAGGAACTGCAGGATGTTTAGAAAAACCCTACCGTCGAGAACATCCATGAGAATCATTGTGCTTCCTCTTCCCTTTAAAGGAACTCACACTACCACTAAGAGAGAAGGAAACTCCCAAAAACCCTAACCTTCTAGCTAGGTCCATTTCGACCATCAGTGATCTATCTAAAACATCAAAATAAGAAGACAAATTTAGAAATAAAACCAAATAATGAATATAAGATTGAAGTCCCATATCAAAACATCAAGTCTTCATCTTCTCATTCGATACAATATCAGGTGAAAATTGCACAATCTCAGCAAAACGGTGTGCATATTTTTTCACGGTCTTGTCAGCCTGCTCAAGTTTAAAAAACTCAATAACCTTGGCTAACACCATCAACTTTGGATAGAACTGATCAGTGAAAAGAGCCTTGAAGTATTTCCACTCTAATCTATCATGATTCTTCGTCATCACCATCATGTACCACCATATCCTGCTCGGTCCCTCCAACACAAAGGTGGTACACTTTACCTTTATTTCATCAGACATCTCTAAGAACTCAAACACACAATCAATATTTCTTAACTATTCCTCAACCTCTTGAGGATCATTGGAGCCTTTGAACACTGGTGTCTTCTAGCGAAGGAACTCCTGAGCACAATCCTGAAAAACATCCCTCTGAGGTTCCATAGTTGGATTCTGAATGGGAACTGGTGTAGGTTCCTATCCCAGAGCTTGGACAGTACACACAATCACCTCAACCAGAATTGGGTCCACAAAAGGTTTCAATCATTGAGGTTCATCAACAACTTCCTTTTAGATCTAGTTCGAATGTCTTCTCAGAGGCATGATACTATACAACATCAGTAGAAAAAATTGTAGACATCAGATTAACACTCAAACAGAGCAATAATGGAAATTAATCCCAACTAATAGAAAACAAGATTTGGATTTCATCATATCCAAATCAATATAAGGGAAAAGACTAGAACTAATCCTCAAAATGTCTTTCCCTAACAACCTATAGGGACTTAAGGCTCATTATAACAAGAGATGGCTAGATACTCAATCACAACTACCTCCTAAGTCCCGACAAGATTACACAACTGTATACTAACATCAAGGCAAGATGAAAAACCTGCACCTTTGATACCAATTTTTCATGAACCAGCCCGAATACCCTGGTAACCCTATAATCGAGCTAGTCCTGACACAGCCTGAAGGGCATTCCTGATCCCCATGGGTTGAAGACTAGCATCTGACACCATATAATATGAAAGTGGGAATAAATTTTCTATAATACCAATGGAAGCAAGATAAAAAATCTAGTATGAATATAGGAAAACTCCATAGGAAGAAATATACCAGATGTAAAACAGGTATGAAAACACAAATTGCAACCACAAGTACCAGAAAAACTGAATAATAACCTAAGTCCTAATGAACATAAATATCCAAGACCAAGGATCAACAACTACTACCACCTCTAAGTGGCACCTTACCTTTTCTAAAACCTAGAATAAGATAATCTAAAAACACATAAAGGCATAGGTAGGGTGTGAGCTAAAATCCCAGCAGGGTCTCACCATGGATTCTATAAAAAGATGCCGATATTTTATTAACCAAATATTGCTTTCAATTTTAAATAAATAGGCGTGGATTTTCAAAATAATATTTAAAAAAATCATTATTTACATTTCAAATAACGAAAATAATTTGAAAAAATGTCTTATTAAACATTTTATATAAAACATTTTATATAAATTCACTAGGCATGTGTAAAATAATCTAAAAATAATGGCATGAATTTCAAATACAAACAACGAGCAACATGGTCATCTACCAAAAGATAAGACAATTCTAGGCTATGGGACACCCTCACACTCAAATAGTTATCATGAAAATATGTGTACACACATCCCTTAGACACTGGTCAAATAGAACCCATTAGCATCCCATCGAGGATGTGATCTACTGCATATGTATTGTTAGTGTTATAACTCATCAATAGATTGTTGTCCCGAATAATCGACTAATAACCAAGGCTTGCATGTACTCTAATACAATCAATGATGGGAAATTTATTTTAAATTTTTTTAAAATACAATCCATCACATTCTCTCATTTAAAATATGCAAATTTCCATTCAGAAACCAAAGCATAGGTTTTTAATCAAAACATGTATTTTCCAAGATAAAACCACCTTGTTTTAATAAAAACCATTTAAATAAATTTTTCTCAATTAAAAATCTGAAATTAATTTCATTAAATCAATTTTACAATTTAAATTCAATAATTTAAATCTCAATATTTTCCATTAATTTCACAAACACGCCTCAATTAATTAGAATTGGGGGGTTTTTACCAATTTTGTGCCAATTCAAATCCAAGTCCCCAGTACACTGGAATTGGGTCTTTCAATAAACCAATTGAAATCATTTTAATTGAAATAAATCAATTGTATTTAAATCAAGAAATTTAGGGTTAATCAAAATTTTCCACCATAACAGAACCACCTACATCAGGATCACGAGATATAGAAACTCATATCCCTAATCGGGAAACTCTAATGAAGAAATGTTGACAGCAAGGATCTGAGAATCAAACATAGATTAAAGATCTATAACACCAAGGATTAGATCCTCTAACAACACAGAGATGTAAAAACCCTAAGGAGGAAAGAGGAGAGAGTGGGGTAAACAGAACGAGAAGAGGAATCTTACCGGGAAGGGATTATATGTCATTCGCTTAGATTTAATTCACTTATAGAAGGGTGTATAGGGGTCAAAATTACCTCTTGGGAGCCTCTAAGGAAGAAGAAAATTCTATAAGGTCATAAATGCCCTTTGGGGACCTAAAAAGTAGTTTTTGGGATTTTAAAACAAATTTTTGGATTATTTATTTCCCGTACACACAGTTTCCTGGGCAGGGCCACATGGTTAGACAAACCATACACCCTAAACGTGTTCCCCCTTTTACCCAGGTTCACAGTTTCTCCTTGGCGGTTTCATGGTTTGTCAAATTGTGTGCTAGTCATGAAAACCACCATTGTTTGGGTTTTCATGGTTTCTACTAAGAGGGAACACGATTTGGGAAAAACATGTGCCAATCATGAACATCCCATAAACTTTCAAAATTTCCAAATTTTTTACCTGAAGGTCCCTTAAATAAAACCCAACCAAATCGTGTTCAGAAAAGGGGTTTAGAAATACCTAAAAATAGTAACATGATGTTATACATGGTGTTAAATGTGTAACTTTAGTGTTAAATTCTTGATGGTTCATTTTAAAAGATTCATGTTAATATCTATAATGTCAGTGTTAATATCTAGAATTTGAGCCTTAAAATTTGGAATCTAAACATTAAAATTTTGATGCTCAGTGATAAAATTTGGATTCATAGTGTTAAATCTATATTGTTATTTTTAAAATAATTAACTATAACACTAAAATTTGGATTGTTACCATTAAAATGTTTCATCATATTGTTAAATTAATGATGGTATATTTTAAAATCTTCATATTAAAATGTCGATGTTTTGTTAAAATGTAGAATTTTGGGGTTAAATTATTGATGGTTTATGTAAAAAACTTCATGTAAAAATCTAAAATTCATGTATTAAAATATATAATGTGAGTGTTAAAATGTAAATCCTCTATGTTAAAATGTGGAATCATAGTGTCAAAATATTGATGCTTCATGTAAAAATATTCATGTTAAAATTTTGAATGTAAGTGTATAAATATAGAAATTTTGTGTCATAATGTGGATTTTTTTTGCTACTATCTGTATTTATCAATTAAAAAGATTTATATCCTAGATGCCCAATATTAAAATATGTATACTGAGTGTTAAATTGTATATGGTTGGTATTAATTTCTGGTAGCTTGATACTAAATTCTTTGAAAGCCTCATTAGAAATTCTCATGTGTTTAGATGTGTATTTTCAGTGGTAGAAAATGAAATTATAGTGTTAAATTATGGAATTCTAGTATTTACAACTTTGAAATGTTAAATTTAAAAGATTATTTTTTATGTCCATAATGTTACTGTTAAAATATGGATGGTTAGTGTTATAATATAGATATTTAGTGTTAAATTGTGGATACTCACTGTTAATTGTCAGTAGGTTGATGTTAATTTCTTAAAATCCTCATTAGAAATTTTCATGTGTTTAGATTCTATTTCTAATGTTAAAACATGGAATTATAGTGTTAAATTATGGAATTTTAGTATTTCCAACTTTGAACTGTTCAATTGAAAAGCTTACTTTTTATGTCTATAATGTTAGTGTTAAAATATGGATGGTTAGTGTTAAAATCTAAATTCTTAGTGTTAATTTGTGGATTATCGATGTTAATTTCTATAGTCTTGATGTTAAATAATTTAAAAGCCTAATTTTTATGATCATATGTTAAAATGTGTATTTCTAGTGTTAAAACCTAGAATTATAGCGTTAAACTTGGAAATTTAGTATTATTATCTAGATTGTTTAATTAAAAAGCATCCCATTTATATTTGTTTTTGTTAATGTTAAAATCTAGATGGTTAATGTTAAAACCAAGATGTTGAGTGTTAAATTATAGATTCTTAGTGTTAATTTATGTTAGATTTATGTTAATGCCTTGAAATCATCATTAGAAATGATCATGTTTTTAGATGTGTATTTCCATTTTAAAATCTAGAATTATAGTGTTAAATAGTGGAATTTTAGCATTTCCAACTTTAAAATGTTCAATTGAAAAGCATACTTTTTATGTATATAATTTTAATGTTATAATTTGGATGGTTAATGTTAAAATCTAAATTCTCAATTTTAAATTTAGGATGATTTGTGTTAATTTCTATAATCTTGATGTTAAATACTTTTAAAGCCTCATTTTAGATGGCCGTATGTTAAAATGTGTATTTCCAGTGTTAATATGGAATTTTAGTGTTAAAATTTAGAAATTTAGTGCTATAATCTTGATTGTTTAATTAAAAATGTTCCTATTTATATATGTTACTTTTAAAGTTAAAATATGTATGGTTAGTGTTAAAATCTGGATGCTGAGTGTTAAATTGCAGATGCTCAGTGTTAATTTTTGGTAGCATGATGTTAAATTTCTCGAAAGACTCATTATAAATTAACATGTGTTTATATTTGTATTAATAGTGTTAAAACCAGGAATTATAGTGTTAAATTTTGTAATTTTAGTATTTCCAACATTGAAATGTTCAATTGAAAATATTACTTTTTATGTCAATAATGTTAGTGTTAAAATACGGATGGTCAGTGTAAAAACATGGATGCTCATTGTTAAATTGTGGATTCTCTATATTAATTTCTATAAGTTTGATATTAAATACTTTGAAAGCCTCATTTTATATGCCCATATATTAAAATGTGTATTTCATGTGTTAAGACATGGAATTACGGTGTTAAAATTTGGAAATTTAGTGTTATTATCTAGATTGTTTAATTAAAAAGATTCCTATTTATATTTGTTACTATTAAAGTTAAAATCTAGATGGTTAGTGTTAAAATCTGGATGTTGCGTGTTAAATTGAAGATACTCTATGTTAATTTAGGGTTTCTTGATGTTAATGCCTTGAAAGCCTCATTTTAGATGCCCATATGTTATTATCTGGATTATTTAATTGGAAAGATTCCTGTTTATATCTATTACTAACATTTTACTAACCATTAAATATTATAGGATATAAATGTTTTGTATGATGGATATATTAAAGGTTTCAATGAGCACCTACATTAAATCCTTCGAGTTTAAGGTATTTTATTAGAAGAATCCTTTACTGCTAAATTATATAGATTTTATCATCTTCTAGATGAAGAAAAAGAGGTTGATGGAGAGTCTAAAGAGAATTTAGAGGAGTTTGAAGAGGAAGCCTAGGAGATAGATAAAGCTGACAAGGTGGAGGAAGATGAAGAGGATGAAAATGTGTTGGATGTAGTTGAGGAAAGTGATGAAGAAGAGGGGGAGAAGTGGAAGTCAATGAGGAAGCGTAAGTGGAAATGGATAAAGTTTCCTTTGAAGCAAGATTAAAAGACCCATCTGCGAGCATGGCTCCTAGGAGGTCATAGTGAAATAAGACCGAAAAACGGTCAACTTATGTTCAACAACCTCTCAAAGCATAATACGACCTTAAAAGGAGGTTTTATGAGTTGTAAACCTCAGGATGGTATCATGGAAAAAATAGAAGTAGGTTGTTATCATATTCATATTTTGAAGAATGGAAGTTTATTGAAATGTATTTCATATAATTATGGCATGTGTTTTGAATGTAGATATGTTTTTGACATGTATAATTACTATCTGACTAAACATGAGTGTCATTGTTTAGGCCATATGGAATGGTTCAACAACAAGGTTTGTATATGCATACTTTATAATCAACCATTTTATCATAACTAATCAGTAACGTATGAATGATAATGTCAAAATCATAGATGGTGACCATGATTGTAAGAACTCTTTTCATTGATAAATATCTTCTGGAGCAGTGACTAAAAAATATTTGATCCATTATTCATGGAACTAATTTTAGGCATATATTGATGTACAAAAAACTTTTGTATTATGTTTAATAAATTAGATTATCTATTGTTGTAGGATAAAATTATATCATGTAAAGAATAGTGAAAAGTGACCGATGTTTTAATCTATTTCATGCATAACATTTTTAGATACAACATAATAGAGTTTCAACTTGTTTTTTACTTTTATGAAGTTTAACTGGTTTTTCTACTATGCTGAGTTAGAGATAAAGAATATGTATGTTTCAGACTCACTTGGTACTAATTACACTAATTAAAAAAAGAAAATTTTGTCTGCTTTTCTAGTACTTAAAATGACATTCCTCATTATTTTTTTGGTTAAAAAAATAGTTACTATTTTAGAAAGTAGTAATTTATTATATTTATTGACTTTTTTATAGGGTGAATTCATTGTTATCATGTTGCGATATCTTTAACGATGAGGCTTTTCTTGTCCATTTAAATTTAAAGTTGTGTATAAATCTTTTCAGATGCCATCTAATTAGAAGACTAAATTACCCACTGATTTATTTTCCAAATACACTTTTTTTAAATAATGGTGTTTATTTTTATTTTTATTTTTCAATAATGATTGTGTAATTTAGTTGATCAGATACCCAGAATAATGGGACAATATGAAGGAGATAAAAAACAATAGTGATGTATTTATTTTACACTTGTTTACATATTTGTTTGTATCTCCAATATATATGTATTTTTATTGATATGTTTTTAGAATAAATATCAAAGGAAAAGGGTTTAATTTAAATGGTGGTTGGTGAACCATGGATGCAATGCAAGGAGGAAAAATGTTTTGGAGGCTTTGTATAGTTACAGATATAATTTATTGGGGAGATATTGGTATTGGAAATTGTTAGTGATTTGTTGGGGTTTGGTTGAATTTTGTGGGTGTTTGGTTGTATATTTCAACACATTCAATTGAAACATAGTTGTTGAAAATTTATGGAGGGTCGGTGTTAAAACCTGGAAGGCTAGTGTTAAAATCTATAAATTATGCCATATAAACATGTTAACATGGTTTAAATTTCATAATATCATAAATATTCCTAAACACACCAATTAATTTATAACCACCAATGATTATTCATGCCTAAAAATCATTGTAATTACATAAAACCACAAAAAATCAGAATTAATAGGATTTAAATAGACGGGGATGCAGATAAAGAGATGGGAGACCATCTCTCACTAAAATCGCGAATGAATAGGGCTTCTCTAGCTTAATTATGCAAAGTATATCTTATGGTGGTTTCATTTCTCATGCCTAGACGATTTGACTCTCATCACTTTGAGACTCTTCGGGCGAAGCAATTGCATTATGCACAAGATTCTGTTGTGGAAGATAAAAAACACAAAGATCCCAAGGAAAAATTTCCATCACGAATGCTCGTGGGTAGATTGCAAGGAATATATTTCTTGGATTCCATGAAAGGTACAGATCTAAGAAAATAGTACAAAACAAAATCCCCTCACTTCAAAAGATTCGATGATGGTAGCTTCTTGGTGGAAGCAGACCCGGATGCGCTGGAACAACACACAAAAATGTGCAAGTACTTTGTCATGGGCCACATCTCTTACCTAAAAGGTGATCATCCTTGTCCTTTGATTGATTTACAGTCACATATTACACATTTCTAGAATATATCTAACTGGAAATTGATTCTAATAGGCAAAGTTTACTATCACATACTTTTAAAAACATAGGATGATCTTAATAAGGTTTGGAGGACTGGAAATGTTAATTTTAAGCCATGATTTTTTAGATTATCAGATTGGGTCTATGCATTTAACCCACATACATATAGAAATACCATGGAACAAGTTTGGGTTAAATTTCATGGTTTGAATTGGTTTTGTTTGTATCCTAAAATATAGAATGATATTATTGCTTGTATTGTAATTCCTCTCAAAATAGATCATAGAAATTTAAATGCCGATTTGGGTCTCTTTGCGAGAGTGATGGTGGAAATTAATTTAGATTCAAAACTACCCAATATTATTAGTTTCACTTCTAACAATTATAAAACTGAATTCAGAATAGAATATGAGAGAAAACCACCCTTTTGTGAACTTTGTAAGATCATTAGACACATAATCTTTAATTGTAGGGTGGTTAGAAAACAATTAAATCAACCAAATGAAAATTAATGGAAATAAACAAGGAAAAATAATAGATAAAGGGCCCCCATTATGGACATACCTGATACCTCCAAAAAGAGAAATGAAATATGGGTGAAAAAACCACAGACACACGTAGGAGAAAATATAGGTGCATCCTAGGCAGACGTAGCTGAAGAGGAGGATGCCTTAACTAAGGAGAAAAACATCTTAGAAGAAATAGAGACTTTGGTTCTAGATACCATTAAAATATCCAACCATGAAGTTGAGAATATAGAAACTATTAGTCAACATGAGAAGATTTCTTTCTCTAATTACACCAATAGTACTGAATATGACTCCATTATCATAGGATCTGTGTGCTCCAAAAGAAAACCTACAGAAATTACCAATTCTTTGGATCTGGAAATAGTCCAGAAGAAAATAAACACACTTGCTACTCTGGGCAAGCGGGAAACTCTGCCTCAATATGAGAAGATGCAAGGCATTGCTCACAACACATGCATTGCACCCGTTCAAGAAACTGACTTACCAGGGTTAACTATAGAGAACGATTTAGAAATACACACAATTTTGGATATAAACACTAGAAAGATCTAGGGCACCTACCATGATACTGATACAATAGAGATAAAGCAGAAAACCGGTAACAAGGCACTATATTTAGTGCTTGTCCCTATACTCACAAGTATACTATAAACAACACTCAAATTTTAAATACCAATAGTTGCACTGTTAAACCTGGGAATCTACCTACTAGACATAAGGAAGCTAATACCGAGGCATAGTCCACTACTAATATTAATGAATATGAATCCAAACATATGAAAACTGTGAAATCCAAATTGCCACCTATGGAGGGGACTTTTCCCTCAATAAAGGGTCCTTCAAAATTTTAGGAACACAATGATGCTGTTGTCCCAGATTTGAAGGATACTATATATCCTACTGAGCTGATGCAATTCTCCCCATCTGCTTTGGAAACTATCTATCCCCAGTATTCCTTGATCACTAAGGATTTGGGGGTTGAAAGGACACAAAAGCCTCCAATATCTTGTGATGTTCCACAATAGGACAAAAAATATCTAGGTCCAGGTACACCTATCCCGATTTCTCGATGCCTTTCTTTTGATGGTACTCAGTTTATTGATTGCATTATTAGTCCTAAGAATACTGAAAATCTGTCTAATAACCAAACTATTAACTCTTTGGTTCTATGTAATAAAAATTCCAGTGATTTAACTACCTCAAAGACTGAATCTACTAAGGTGAATGTTAGGGATTCTAACAACCCTTCTGGAATGTCTAAAAATATACAAAAACAGACCATGAATGGTGATAATTCCCAAATAGTACGAAGGTCCTCTAGAAATAAAATTTTATAGAAAAAGAAAAAAAGGAGTTCTAACTCCAAACACAGGTTTAAATGAAGATTCTCTTCTGGAATTTTCAGGGTATATCTAACTCTAACATGTTCACTGTTCTAAAAAGAATGGTGAACACTCATCATCCTTTGTTGTTTGCTATTGCTGAACCAAAAATAATTTTTTTTAACAAACATTCTCACCTGTGCCATCATAATTACAATTTTATTGGTGAAATAAAAAATACAACCAATGTTGAAACTCTATGGATTTTTCCACACTTTTCCTTATAGAATGTTAATATCTTCAATGTTTATGACCAAAATTTTACCTACAACTTTAACACTGATAACTCCTACTTATTATGCTCCTTTGTTTATGATAAGAATAAATATCAAGAAAGGAGACCTTTGTGGAATGACCTATCATATCTAGGAACCAATATTATTGATCCTTGGTTTCATATTGGAGACTTCAATTCCATTCTCAACTCAAGTGAAAAAATTGGTCCCTCCCCTGCTACTATTTCCATGAGAGAAATTAAAGCTTCAATTGAAGACAATAATCTAATTGAAATTAATCTTACTGGTTCAAAATCTACTTGGTATTGAAGACATTAAAATAGACTGGTTTCCTCTAATCTAGATAGAACTTTCAAAAATATTTCTGCATTAGATAAATGGGACACTATCTCTAGCACTGCTCTTACCAAGCTGAACTCTGACCATCATCCCATCCTGGTCAATGTCTCCACTAAAGGAATGAGACCCCCGTTACCTTTCATATTTAATAATGCATGGTTCTTTGATGATGAATGCACTAATACCATAAAAAACTATTGGTCCTCAATTCCGCACAACAATGATGCCTTTGCTTATACTGTCAAATTAAAGCACCTCAAACAAACTCTCAAAAGTTGGTGTAGTTCCAATTCCAAGAAAATTAACAATTAAATCCTTCTTCTTGAGAAAGATCTAAATGATTTAAAAAAAATAACACTATCTATGATTTCAATATTGATACGGATCAAGAAATAAACCTTGTGATTAAGCTCAACTCTTTGCTCAATTTTAAAGAAAACATGAGAAACATGCGTTTAAAGTTAAATGGTTGTCAGATAGTGATAGAAATATTAAGTTCTATAACTCTATTAAAAGAATTAGAAAGTCTTGTAGGCCAATAAATTTTTTAAAATATGGGGACAAACTTCTTGACAATGAAGATGACATTGCTCATCACATTGTCTCTTACTATGAATCCATCTTCAATGGTCCTGATATCAACGAAGACCTCCTTCCTGAGGTCATTCTGATAGTGGTCACTAATGAGGACAATACTTTATTACTCAACACTCCACTGGATCATGAAATTAAAGACACCGTATTTAGATTGAATTATAATAATGCTTTGGGTCATGATGGCTTCAATAATGGTTTTTCCTTACACTATTGGGATGTGATTCATGTCGATGATTGAAAACTTGTCAAATCCTTTTTTTCAAATGGTGTCCTTACTCATTCTCTTAATGCTCAATTCCTCCCCTTGATCCCAAAAGTGGAAAATTCCTCTGAGATTCATTTTTTAGACCCATTTCCCTTATTAATACCCTTTAAAAAATAATTACTAAAATAATCACCAATAGACTCTCCACTATCACAGATAAAATCATCTTTTGGAACCAATTTGGTTTTATTAAGGGTAGATCCATTCAAGACTGTATCTTTATTTCCTATGAGTGTGTCAATAACTTGAATAAAACTAATAGAGGAGGTAACATTTCTATTAAACTGGATATTAAAAAATATTTTGACACCATGGACTGGAGCTTTATCTTAAATGTTCTTCAAGGTTTTGGATTTAGTGTTTCATTTATCACTGCAATCAAAACGTTGTTCAAATCGGTGTCTATCTCCATATTAGTCAATGGTTCTCCCAAGGGCTATTTCAAATGCACCATAGATGTCAGGCAAGGTGATCCTCTATATTCCATTCTTTTCTCGATAGTGGAAGACTATCTTAGCCGCCTGCTCAACCGTCTTGTAGACCAAAATAAACTGAAACCCATCCATGTCACTAGGAACATGAATGACCCCACTCACCTATTTTATGATGATGACATCATCATTTTTTCCTTCAAGGTGATAAAAGAAACATTCTAAACCTAAGAAAACCCTCTCTCACTATGAATAGGTTTATGGACAAACCATCAGTTGGAATAAATCTTGCATCTTATTTGGGAAGAAACTTCTGCCCAACATAAAATATAACATTATTAGTGACATGGGTATAAAAGAAGGTACTCTAACCTTTATATATCTTGGTGTTCCCATTTTTTGGGGCATACCCAAATCTTGACACTTTGCTACTATATTTGAACAAGTTCTATCCCAGCTATCTTCCTGGAAAGGTAAATATCTCTCTATGGTAGACAGGATATGCCTGGTCAAATCCACCACTGTTTCCAAGTTGGTATACTCCATGATGGTCTAAAAATGGCCGTTTGGTCTTATAAAAAAAATGAACACTGCAATAAAAAAATTTATTTGGACTGGAAGAACTCTTGAAAGAAAGCTTGTGACTATACCCCGGTCAACTTGTTGCAGGCCTATTGAAAAAGGTGGTGTCAGAATAAAAAATATTAAATACTTTAATGAATCTCTTCAAGCCAAACTCACTTGGAACCTTCTTCATAATAATTCTGATTCTATTACTTTCCACAAAAATATATTTCTTGAAAAACATAAGATGGGAAATTCAAATTACATTAATTCCCCTATCTGGCCATCCATCAGACAATATTTCTCCAATATTATGAATAATTTCAGATGGATGGTCTCCAAGAAATCCTCCATAAAATTCTGGTTGGATAAATGGACTGGTATTCCCTTAATTAATATGATATCCCCCGATCAAACCCCTGATAGTACTAACTGCTCTATTAGAGATATTTTAAACTCTCAACATGATCATCTCCCTAAAAAAATTATTAATATCACTAAAAGATACCCTTTCTCAAATATTAATGATTTCTTAATTTGGAAACCTACAAATAATGGTATGCTTAACTCTAATTTTTTTTACAATCATTACTTTTGTAACTCAAAAAGTGATTTCAGTTGGATAAATAATTTTAACAAGACTTAGATAAAGACTTCAAGATTCAATCTCATCTGGCGGCTTGCACACAACAGAGTCCCCATAGAGAGCTCTCTTCAATCTTCCAGAATCCAACTCTACTCGAAATGAAAACTCTGTAATCAACACAAAGAAGATGCTAATCATATATTTCTTTCTTGTGCTACTGGTTTTCCACTTTGGAACTATATTCTTGAAATTTTTGGTTGCAGATGGTTGGTTCTTGAATCTGTTAAGACTCAACTAAAAAAATGTATAGAAATGGACGACTCTTAGAAAATCAATAACCTCTTCCTAGATTCATTTGCTGAGCTCCATCATGTGATCTAGTATGATCAAAATTCTATTTTTCATAACAATTACTCACTAAATCAAAATATAGGTCAGGTGAGGATCCTCATTGCCATATGGGAAACAACTTTGATGAAAAATAGACATTGTTACAACATTGTGCATGACTTTGAAATCCTGTGACATCTTCAAATTAATGGAAATTACTGTCAACCTCATCGTACTTTGGAAGTTTTCTAAAGATTTCCTATTCCTGGATGGATTAAATTTAATATTGATAGTGCCTCAAAATGTAATCTGGGCACTGCGGGTTGCAGACCTTTCTTTAGGAATCACCTTGGTCAGATCTTTTGATGATTTATGGGTAGCTGCGACATCGCCACATCTCTTGAAAATGAGATGATGAGTTTAATACATGCTATTGCCTTCACTAAACTCCATGGTTGGAACAATCTCTGGATTGAAAGTGATTCGACTACCATCGTGCATGTGATTTTGGAATGACATAATACATATTGCATGGCTGATTACTACCTTTTGGATGGACTGCACCTGTTCTCTTATCAATCTCAACTATATCATCACACGTGTTTATCGAGAAGCAAACACAGCGGCAGATGTCCTGGAAAACATGGGTTTAAAAAAAGAAATTACTTGGTTCGAAGTCCTCCCTACTATTTTACTTCCTTTGCATGAAAGAGATTGTAATATGATCCTATATTTCAGACTCCTGTAAACTCTTTATTTTATAATAATTGTGCCTTGGTCCTTTTGGGCCAAGGCTTCATCTTTAAAAAAATATGATTTAAATAGCAGAACTACAAAAAAAAAACATATTTTAATTGTTTTTGGATTTACATAATTTTCTGCTCTAACATTCCCTTTTTAGAAACAAATTAGGCAGTGTATAGAAAAAAAATACCCTCTAAAAATTATCACATCAACCTAGAATGGGATTTATGCACCTTTTTATGTGTGGCTAACTTCTTTACAACGAGGAAGACACATCCTGAACACTTATAACAAGTTTCATCCATTTAATTGGTATATTTCAATGTATTAAATTGTAACATAGGTGTTACAATCTAAAAATTATATTATGTGAAACTCATGAAGTTTTAATTGAATTTTCACAAAAACCAAAAACAAAAAAAAACCAAGAGAAAGAGTTTCAAAATCTGGAGGGTTGGTTTTAAGATATGGAAGGTCGGTGTTAAAATATATAAATTTTGTCTTCTAAACATGATAACTTGATTTAAATGTCATAATTTCATACATATTACAAAATTCATTAATTAATTTATAAACATCAATGATTATTCATACCTCAACATCATTATAAGTAACACAAAACCACAAAAAACCAAAATTAATAGGATTTAAATAACATAACTCCACAAAAAAATATTTGAATTGTTTTCAGATTTATAGCATTTTCCCCTCTAACATTACCTTATTTAGAAATATATTATACAATATAGACAAAAAATATAACCCTATCAAAGTTTTCAAATCAACTTGGATTGATATTTATCCACATTTTTTACATGTTTCCAACATCTTTAAAATGAGGAAGACACATATTTGGTGGTTATAAAAAAGTTTCATCCATTTAATTGGTATATGTCAATGCATTCAATTTTAACACAGGTTTTACAATCTAAAAATTATTTTATGTGAAATTTATGGAGTGTTAATTGAATTTTCACAAAAACCAAAACAAAAAACATAGGTTGGAGTGTTAAAATATGGAGGGTTGGTGTTAAAACCTAGAAGTTCATTAGGAATATCTTCAAATTATGTCATCTAGACATGTTGACTTGGTTTAAATGTCATAATTTAATACATCTCCCTAAATGCATCAATTGATTTATAAACACCAGTGATTATCCATACATCAACATCATTTTAGGTAACATAAAACCACAAAAAACTAGAATTAATATGATTTAAATAAAAGAACTCAACAAAAAACATATTTGAATTATTTTAAGATTTAAATCATTTTACCCTCTAACATTACATTATTTAGAAATATATTAGAAAAAATATACAAAAAAAAGCACAATCTCAAAGTTGTCACATCAACCTAGATTGGGAATTATGCACCTTATTCGTGTGTTACCAACTTCTTTACAGTGATGAAGACACATCTTTGGTGGCTATACAAACATTTCATCCATTTAATTGGTATATGTCAATGCATTCAATTTTAATATAGATTTTACAATCTAAAAATTACCTTATTTGAAATTTATGGAGTGTTAATTGACTTTTCAAAAAAACCAAAACATAAAAAACCCAAAGCAAGAGTGTGAAAATTTGGATGGTTGGTGTTAAAACCTATAAGTTCAGTGTTAAAATCTATAAATTATGTCATCTAAACATGTTAACTTTGTTTAAATGTCATAATGTCATACATATTTCTGACAGTATCAATTAATTGATAAACACTAGTGATTATTCATACCTCAATATCATTATTAGTAACAAAAAACCACAAAAAAACTATAATTAATAGGACTTGAATAACAGAACTCCATAAAAACACTTTTCAATTATTTTTATATTTACGTAATTTTATACTCTAATAGTCCCTTATTTAGAAATATATTATACAACATACACAAAAAGTAATACCCTCTCAAATTTCTCACATCAACTTCGATTGGGATTTCTGCACCTTTTTCACATGTGACCAACTTCATTTCAATGAAAACAATGATACAAATTCTTATATTTAAATTGATAATTAATACAATTACGAGATGGTATACCAAGAGAATGATAATTATTTGGTTTTTAAATTTTTTTTGATTCATATAATCATTATATATCAATGCATTCAAATGTGGCATAACATTGGTCTCAACTAAATGAAAAACTCCAAAAATAAATCATTTTTGGGTGAAAAAAGAAAACAATATTCTATATATCTATATAGGTTACCATGTGCTTTTCTTATTTTTACTTATGTATGAGCACAAGATATCCCACTCATTTTACAAGTTTGATAAGTGAATTCTTGACTAGATAGTGGAATAGTGATTTCCACATTACTGGTCTGAACTAATACATCATTATTTTCCCATTTCTATACTATAAAAGTTTTATCCCTTCACAAATTCACCATAAATTATTCCTCAACATTGGGACTAACTCCATTTTATCCACCTTTTAATGAATTCCTTAGTGTAAAAAATTTTCTTACTCAATTTATCATGATGTTCATCAATCAACACAAAAATATCGTCCCTCCTCTCCTTGGAAATCCATGAGTTGAATGATTTTAATAAATTGGTTGTGATATGATCCCATCGACGATGTGTAAATCATTAAATTTCATAACTATCAACATCACCGTAATTTTCAACCCATCTCGACAATTTTGGAAAAAATATTCTGAAATTATTTATAAAAACATCAAAATCACAGTCCAAGAGAGAATAAGCAATAACATACAATAATTTAAAAACCATTTCCTTAGTTCCTCTTCCCATTCCCCAACATAATTTTGTAATTTTAGAGATAATATTTTATTACACATGATGATAATAATTTTCATGTCTATCTCCACAAAAAATATTTTAACATCCCCTGTAATCGGATTGTGTAAATCAAATAAAATAATCAGTTGAATAAAACCTATAATTTATTTTATGTTGTTTTAAAAACATTTCAAATCATCATATATTTATCCAATAATAATTAAATATTATAATGGAAGTAGTTTTTTCATATGAACTGTATGTTTATGGTTCCAACAAGACACCTTTATAAGGACCACAAAGGCCACACCCATCAACAAAAAACATAGGTCGAGCACCTAATAAGAAACCATTTATTCAAAAGTTATATGTAATGAATAATCTTTCAAATCTATATTTTTTTGAAGATACTCACTTCAAAAATTTGTTTTGATAAACTTCTATTATTATATTTTATATCTGAGGGATTAACATATATGACTGCTCTAGAACCCCATATATTCCACCAATTGATTTTTTCCTTGGCTCTTGACACTTGATGGTATATAAGAGATATAACATAGTCTCTGTACAAGTTATCTTTAATTTTATTGGCATATTTTTCAACATTTTACTTCACCTCATCATAAATGATAAATGAAATTAACGATTCCCTTAATTTTTGACAAATTGTCAGCATATCTTGAGATGAGTGCATTGAGAATTTTGAAAAAATTTCACACAAAGAAATAGAGTGGAATTCCCCAAGCCATATTATATTAACTTACACATGAAACTCTAAACTTTTCATTTAACACTAATATTTTTAAGACTATTACATACATATTCTTAGTCAAAATTGCATGGAATGCTATACTTGAAGATCATTACCCTCAATGATTTGGATGAAGGAAAAATTTGGCCAACATCCACCAATAATTCATTCCATTTTGAAGCATTTAACTTTGGAATAAAACATGTAACACTACTAATTGTACAAGGAAACATTTGAAAATCACCATCAGATGATAAACACTATTATGAATTTCTACCAAATAATTCATCCCTAAAATTTAAATATAAAATATAAATACATAACATGTGAACATAATATTAATATTTTTTTTATAATTTAATAACTTTTATCTACATCCACTATCAACTGTAATCATTCATCTAACCTCAAAATAATGTATACATGAGAAAAAATTTCATTGAATATGTAAAATTTCTCAACTCCTCCATCATATATAAGGTCTAAAAAAATACCATTGCTAAACTTTAATAGATATTTTAAATATAACAATGACACATCACACTTTAGAATCGACGATTCCAATATTGATATTTTATCAAATGAAATTCCTTCTATTTTCACTCCACCCAAAAATCTTCCACCTTCATAATGAATTTTCCCTTATGAATCACTAGAAATTACTCCATCAAAATGAAAATAAAAAAACATTTATTTTTCCAAATAATTTGATATGAACCTGTATAAAACAATCTACCAACCAATAACATTAATGAATATAAGACATGGAAACTCATTATCAGTTCATATTTACATAAATTAACAAAATAAATCAAAATAAATATATCCAACATAGAGTTTGCAGAAAAATATTGTTTCAGATACAATAGGCATTGGGAGAAGGGAAAGAGCAATATACTATTGGTGAGAAAGGAGCTGATGGTGGGAGGAGAAACTCCTAGGATCAAGCTAACTATGAAGTTAGAAGGATGATCATGGTAGATGAAAGAGGGATGAACACAGGACTAGAGGAGCATGTTGATGGATTAGTGGAGGATCACACTAAAGAGGCGACACGTGTATGATCATGAGAGAGGAGGTGGTGATGAGATGAGAATGAGAGAGGTGGCAATGGATGGATGAGAATGGGAGAGATGCGGTGGCGGAATGAGCGCGAGAGAAAATGGCTATAGGTGCAGGAGGGAATTAGGTTTGAGATGGGGGTGGTTAGGGTATAAAGATCATTTACATCCCCATCATAAAAAAGTAGGTGCGCAGTTTTATATTTTGTCAAATCTGGGTCCTCAATCCAAATTATACCCATATTTTGGTCTATATGTATCATTATCCTTAACAACTACACCACCCTATTGGAGTACATTGGGACCTTCTCAATCCATGAGGACTATCATATCCTATCAGGATACATCGGTATGATTAGGGCATGGTAATAATAGGGATCCAACCTAGAGTTCCACTTGACCATGAGTTTTAAAATCTTTAAATAAACAAAATTAATAAAAAATTTACATTAATATTTTTTTTAAATAAATAACATGAATATATATTTTTTAAATAAGTTTAATATTTTATTCAGGTAATTTATTTTAAAAAATTTAAAATAATTTCAAAATTTTAACATGGATAAGAAACATTAATATTTTATATTATATATTTATTTTATTTACATTATTTTTATGTTATATTACATTATATTTACTCTATGCATATGTTATACATACATTATATTTATCGGTTTTCTTATCCATCTTTTATTAGAGGATGTGATATTTGGGATTGAAAGAATTAGTGAAACTAATGAGAATCAGTGTGGAAACAAAGAACCTCTATCGGTCTTCTGTTTCAAGGGTGTGTGTTGAAGTTGATTCCTCAATTCCTCAACCTCACTAGATTTGGGTTCAGAATGGTGATATTGGTTTCTTCTAGAAGTTTTTCTATGATAATATCCCTTTATTTTTTCAAAAATGTTGCAGGTCTAGGCACTTCATGGGAACATGTTATTCTTCCAACTCTGTTGAGCACTCGGTTCTAAAAAAAATTGGATCCATATTTATGTAGAAGGGAGATCACCATACTATGATATTTTTCCCTCAAAGCCAAGTTTATATTGAATCTAATTCTAAATTATCTTATCCTCTACCCAAGGAGGATGCAACTGGTTATTAAGGTGATGCTTCAAGTTCTCTTGTTCATGCCCCAAATGAAGGTGTCAAAGATGATGCAGCTTAGTTGGATTTTTCTGATTTCTCTTTGAATTTAAAGGAGAAATGGGTTGAATCTGGTGCTTATTTGAAATAATATATAGATATATCCATTTCTTTTATTATTTTAGCATCAGGGTTACCCCCTTATAAGATGTTTCTAAACGGTATGTCTCAATGTTCTAGAATTTGGTTCAGTTGGCCTATGTGTTGGCTATTACCCAACATTTGGCATTTTCTATTGATCAAGAAACACAAAAGGACCATCCTTTGAAAGTGAGAGTTTGAATTTATGAATGTGTGTGGGGGACCTATATTATATTTTTTTCTTAAATAGAAGAAGAAACTGATGGACAAAAGGATGCTCTAGTCCGGGATATTACTGTGACCAATTAGATCAGGTTGACTCAACATGTACTGAGACCGCTCTGACACAAGACCTAAAGCATGCCTGCAATAACTATATGCTAGTGAAAAGCACCAAGAAACCATACTTAACTATTTGGGAATGATTTCACCCATGAAAATATAGCATGACTCATCCATGAATTAGAAATCCACAAAAAAAATAAGAAGCATAAAAAATAAGGATATCAAAATAGAACATACATATCAATGACCAAAAAAATATCATAATCATAATCACTTTATAATTTATAAACAATACATATACATGATATCCATTAGTCAATATAAGTAAAATCTTAAAATAGGGACAATGAAAAAGAGGCTGAAACATAATATCCCAAGAAATCTAAAATCCAAAAATTCTCCCCATGAGCTAAACTACATGAGAATACAACCTCTAAGAGTTTCAGGGGATCATGTGGTCACCCTGATGTAGGTTCCGAGTGTAGTGGAAGCACCTGGTAGGTGAAAAATTTTAATTTTTTTTTGTCAGATTCTGTAGATAATTTGCAAAATGGTGCATGACGTGAACTCCATGATCAATGAAAATTTTCCATCGAATATTGAGATGTGAAAGACCAGAACCCAGAGAGGTTCATTTAACATTATTTTTAAATTTAATTTAGATTTAGATTTGAAGAAAGGTTACCTCATATTAGGAACATTCATCAAAGGCAATGTTGATCATCTAAAACCCTTTTTTGGACAGCCTTCATTACACTGGTAGGATCTAAGTGAATAATCCATCTATAGGTGATCCACACATGATCCTTTTATCTCTAAACAACATAGATGGAATGTCAGGTGCTAGCACAATGGATCTATCATTTTCTTTTGTTCATATTAATCATTTCTAGTGCTTTAAAGCTTACAAAATTCTCTTTTATTCTTCTCATTCTTGAGAGAAGGAGTGGGGGATTCAAGATATAATTCCATTGTGAAAAATTATTCTCAAATCTCAATTTAAAATTTAACCCTACGCAATAGGTATAACCATCTATTTATAGAGTAAGAGTTTAAGTTAAAATAATATTTAATTTTCCAATGAACCTTAAATAGTATAATAAACCTAATGTTACTCCATTCTATATAAAATAATAATAATATTATTTTATGGAATGTTCTAACTTCCACAATGATAAATATTATTTTACCATCTTGTAAATTAATATTTATCATCGGATGCAATCTTGGTCTGCTCGATTCCTTATCATTTATTTAATACTCGAATATATATTTATTCAAAAATAAATATTTATGATCAATAAAACATGAATAAAATTATTCCTTAGTCTTGAGAAAAATACTTATTCCATCATTTAATTTCAAATAGAATTTAATCGAGATCAATGAAAACATTTAGCGTGTGACCCTTTTAGATTCTTTCTTATTAAAATTTGGAAAAAATTCTTAAAGTCCAAGATTACCATCTAGAAATGGGTCAACAAACCAAAGAGAAAGATCTTAATGTCACAACATCAATAAAAACACATGAACTCTCACTATGTAATATAATCCCTTTTTCATAATATCTCATCAAGCAGGTTGCACACCCATGTCATCAACCTATATGTTTGATACACCATTATTTGACCATATGAAATAAACCTGTCGTTATACCATGTCCATGGAATCTAATGTGACGATTCCATTCCAATCAAAGGACTGAGATATCAACTTCCATAGATATGTAAGAGACAAATCCTTCCTACACTTATTCATTAATAACACCTCACTCGTGATGCACCCAACATATCCAACTTCTCCATGAACTTATCATCAAGGTTTAAAAAATACATCTAAGTGCATGTGTCATAATATAAATTAATAATAATCTTAAATTATAAGGACCATTACACATACTTGTAGACAGGAATATCCACTATCACATAAACATGAAAAATTCATATTATCAGGACTGTTTTCATAATCTCCCATCTTGGAGATTATCAAGTTAGAATTTCATGAGATGAAGTATCATCTACTTATGAGTACTCACACCTGATAGTCAAAATACAATTTGTACCTTAATAATATGTTATCCAACCATATAAATCTATTTAAGAATATTATTGTAGAGGCCCGAAGATTGACGTACATGGACATTACATTACTTTTGTGGAATACTTAGTACATTACAAAAACACACACACAAGGACCGTAATAGTTTAGTGTCTTTGGAAACTCGGAATGTAATCATCTAATCATGGAGAAAGATCTTCAACATCTCCCATAAAGATCTTCCTTTTTTTTCTTACCTAAAACCTTTCTTTATATCCTGGGGAAAAGAAAACATATAATGGGTGAGCTCAAATGCTTAGTAAGGGTAAACAAAAGAAATATCAATCACATCATATACATAAGCACATAACTTTTGGAAATATTAACCTGCAAAAGAGACCATAATTTCATAACATGGGATAAATCATAGTAGTGAAATGTAATCCCAATAGTCATAACTTAAAACATGAAACTTTGTGGCATACACACATAGTCATAGAGAATAATTTCTTATTATTCAAGACTCATTTCCAAGACTATCTTAGTGGACAAAGACCATTTCTGAACCGAGTCACCCTCGTTTCAGTCCTGTTTCACTGAACCGGTATAACCTTTCGTTCCAGCCATGTCTATCTCATGAGATATAAAATCTTTACCCAATGCATTGGAGGGAGATATAGGTCCCACCCATCTCATAATGATACCATTATTATGTGTGCCACAAAATCATAAACCATACATCATAGCATAACCCATGTAATAAAAATGGGAATCTTAAACATCATGACATCATAAAACAATTCATATAAGATAAAGGAATTCATAAAAATAATTCCATCACAACATAATCAAATTAATGTAATAATAGGGATAGAAACAGAACCCTATATTGTCTTATATGGAAAATAATTTTGATAAAACACTTGAACTCCATTATTGAGGAAAATATCCTTTCTACTTCAAAAACATTTTCCTTTATAAACATGTCATACAATTTTAAACTAAAAGAAGTTGATTAAAAATAAACTTGAAAACTTGTAAAGGAATATTTTTGGAAATAATGTTTTAAAAATCCATTCATGCCGTATAAGTTAAAAGAAAACATTCTTTTCGTACATTTTTCGGAAAAGTCAAAAATTACCTCGTACGAAAAATGACAAAAGATTCCTTTCATATCTTTTACTAAAAACTCACCGCAGGGTAAAATTGGATATAAAATATTGTAGAATGATTTAAATATTACATATTGAGGAAACATGGATGTGGATGATAAAATACACCCCAGTAAATACCAAAGTATAAGCAATCTCGGATAAAAATGAGATTGCGATATTTCCCTTACCTTATGTCCGATATGCTTTGTACGTATCCGAACCTCCTGTATAATGATTTAAATAATTTCATTAACTTATTAAAAAATAATATACATTGTTATGATATCATATATGGTTCACTTATGACTTTATAATACCCGTTCTTCTGTAAATTCCATGTTAAAGAAGCGTTTTGGGTAAAATCGTTTCATTTATCGTAGGTGTTTGGACTTGTTGTTATTGACATTATTATTACTTATATCATGATTTACTTACTTCAAGAATATAAAACATGATTTATATATCATATATATTCAGTATATATATATATATAATAGATAGATAAATGAAATGAAACACACCGTTCATGGAGATGGTAGTCCGTACGTACGCATGAACGTTGTTTTCCTTTCCTTATTGTCTTGAATGGAAGTAAGTAGATGAAATACAAATATACATAAATCAAGTAGCTTTATAATGTCATATATTTCATTATTATTGCTTATATATACTTTATAATCATTCTTAAATGGTTAACATGGAGAATGAATCTCATCGCGTCGTGGAGACGGTAGTCTGTACGTACGCACGAGCGATGATATCGTTCTCATGATCGTGAACTTATGTTGAAGTGTATGTATACTATTTCAGTATCAATATCAATTTATAATAATCATATATAGTTACTAATGACACCATTATACCCATCCAATTAAGGTGGTGGCGGAAAATAGATTACACTACGGCGTGGAGACAGTATTCCGTACGTACGCACGCGCGGTGATTTCCGTTTTCCGTAGGATGGATAGAAGGTTAATTAGAGTTGTTTCATATTTATAATAACATATCAGTATATAAGAAATACTTATGTTATTACTTTATCATGAAACAACTAAATAAGAAGAATTTTAAGAAGAAATAAATTGAAAAAGATCGGTAATGGATATTACCTCTTTTTGACGCGCCTTTTCTTAACCTCCACTTAAAGAACTAAGGATGGTCTTTGAAGAAGACCAGGACCTCTAGGATGATACTAGGGAAGTGGATAAGATATTTTTTCAGGGGTTGGCTGAGCTTGAATGCTCAAATTGGTGTGAGGAGGAGAGGGAGGAGGTTCCCTTTTATAAGGGAGGAGAGGGGCACCTTTGGGAAAACTAAAAATATTATTTTATTATAAAGTCAAGTTCGGTTTTAAATAGCTCCAAATTTATATATTTCGAAGATAAGGTAGGGATGGGTCTAAAGCCTCTCATCCAATAGGATTTATACAAGTTTAGGTTATTATTTTAACCTTATCAATTAGATTTAACTCTAAGTTAAATAATTTAACTTTTACCGTGTCTTTTTGTTTTCTTACACTATATTGTTAATAAACTTACTATATCAAGACAAAAGAACCCCAAATTGTTTATTATTAATATATATAACCTTATCTAAGTCATTTTCCCGAACCTTATATTTTTAGGAATAAAATAACAATTAATAATATAATATTTGTTTTTAAAACTAATTTATGTCAATTTTGACACTATTTGGTACATGATTTTTATGAAATTCAGAACAGAATGATAAATTCGAACCAAGTTACTTAAATCAATAATAACATGTCATATTAACCTAGAAAATTAGTGTAAGTCATAAAAAATCTCAAATTACATTTATTTGGGCATTTATAACATCAATTATGTTAATATTGTCTTAAAAAGGTAATTACTGCATCATCGTTGTGTCATAAATAAATTAAATTATTTAATGTCTAAAAATTACAAATAAACTATTATTATGTAGGAAATAATTTTATCTTTCTAATTAATATTTATAGTCGAATTTATCTTATGTATAACCATATATTAAAAATGATTTACTTATTAAACATTGATTTTAACTATTTTAACCCTTCTTTAAATAAATTAATAATAAATGTCCTAATATAATCCAAGTGGGCTTAAATGGTCATATTTTATTCCTAAGGTTGTTTTTGGTCGAATTAAACTTATCCAATAGAATTATGACATGTGTTAGGGTAATAATAATATCATTTTTACCCTTAATTACCCTATTTACTTTTAACCGTGGTAAAAAAAAGTCAAAAGTTACTATTCACCAAAAATTATTTTCATCTCATTGAACCAAATTTTAGTCATTGATATTAACCGTGCCTCTCAGATTTTCTAAATTCCACTCACAAAAGCGGTAAAATTAAGTTTTATGAAAAATTCAGTTTTTTTAACTACCAGTTAGTGGTTTCACCATTCATCAAAAAATGAACGTTTCCAGAATAATACAAAAAATTAGGCCTAAGCTATATTTGATATTATGAATTAAAAAATGAAGTCTATTTTACCAAATTCAAAACATATTAGTTATATTAATTAATTTAAAAATTAATTCTCGTCGTCAAAACAAATAGCGTGTTTTTGAGAGATAATAACTATCAAAAGATTGACACTTGTTTATGTCTGGTTTAAATGTGAAATTACATCCAATGACCAACATTGTATTAAATTGTAAAAATATTTTCTAAATATACTTTAAAACCACTCAAATTAATAATTTATCACTGTTAATTATTTCTTTTAAAAAAGTTGTTTTTAATTAAAATTTAGTAATTTTCACTATTCATCAGAATATGAAAGTTATCCAAAAAGTACCAAAATTTCACCCTAAGCTAATTTTAATATTCCGAATCCAAAAATGATGTCCATTTTAAAAAATAAAATTTACAAAATTTCAAAAATTGTTTATTACTATCCATAACGACTAGTTTTAATAATATTTTAATAGCATATCGTTGTTTAGTGAAACTCGGTATTGCGTACTACACACGCTATCGAGGAAGGTCGCGATTGCGTGTAATGCAAGGAAAGTCAAGGATGCGTGTTTTGCAAGCTCCTTTTGGTGTAGCGTACAACACAAGACATGAAATTAAAAAGAATATTTTTCATAAAATCTTGGGGTGTTACATTCTACCCCCCTTAAAAATGAATTTCTCCCTCGAAATTTGTCGGGGTTATAAATGGTTTAATATTAAAAAGTTTCTTTAATAGAAACCCACATCGTAAAAAGGAATACGAAAAGCAATCTTTAAAAAAAAAGTATGAAACGTAACGGTTACCCAAATAAACTAATCATTGGGTTTCCACATAGGTGAAAATATGGATATGGAAGAGAAAGCTAACCATCATGTTCTTATGGAGAGTGGTAGAGAACATGGCTATGGAAAAGCCAACAATCACAAATCCATAAATTTGTGACGATCTAAGGTACCATCTGATTCATCAGATATAAGAGCACTAGGACAACATTTTTGGTTTTCAAGATCATTTCCCTAAAGTTGATGAAATTGGAATTAGAAGAAATACTTTCATGATTTTGGTATAGTCTCACCATTTGTCGTTCTTTGGAAAATTTCCACTTCATCTATTAAAGAAATGAAGTTGAATTTGTCATTCGTGATGTGTTAGCAGATCATGTGGTAGAATGATGGGTCATTCCATCTGTCTCAAACAAAAGGTTAGAAAAGTTATCAAAAAATACATAAGTCCATCTATAGTGAGATTAATCATATATGGTTCATAAAATGGACTTATATTTCATATATCATACTGATTAATATAATAAAACTAGTTTCTACTAAACATGGACTTCCTGTAGGCCAGTGGTAGGCGATAAAGGCCAGTCTCACTTCGGTTGTGGGTTCAATTCTCACAGCCATGTCCGACGCGATGGGCTGTCGCCCGTCCTGCAGGTTGTCCTTTTTATATTACTATATCATCCCATCAACAATATAAAAAAAATTTATCCTTAAACAATACTAACTTATGTCCAACATAATCCATTCCAATCTTTAGGCTTATCTCAAATACTTCGGTCCAAGCTCATAGTATAGATAAAATGATCACGTGAATGCCATCATTTATTCCTCATATATCATGTTTGTCACATTCCAGTCATGTGAATACCATAATCATGTAATCTCTTAAAAAATGAATACCCATTGAATCTTAGTGAAAACATGAGTGCTGTCAAAAGATAACTCTTTCCACATACCAAAATCCTCAAAATTCTATATACTCAAACCATGATATAACTATTTCCTTATATCAGTCATGAGCTCATGAATACTATCAAACATTTAATTTTCTCCTTATCCCTTCATTATGCGCATATCATCTACTTTCCAAAAATATCTGAATAACCTTTCATGGATACCAGTACCATTAATCATACAATTTCAAAACTCAAGGAAAGACAACAATGTAACAATCCTTAGATGTCTCTTTATTCCATAGTACCATGAGATTACTTATACAACATTACACTTGATAAACATGTAATAATTCCACTACCTTCTTAAACCATTGATCGAGCTTCAACAATTCTTTCATCTCACATATCATTTGTAGTCTCTTCATCATCATCAACATAAATACTACCCATACAACCATACTGATTCTCTTCATGAGACTTTCCCTTAGGGCATTGGTTTGCATAATGACCGTACATTCCACATTTAAAACATTTAACCATTTTTGATGTCGTAGCAAGATCATTATCCTCATCCCTGGTGTTAACTAAACCTTTTCCTTTGCACTTACTGGCTTTGTGTCCTTCTTTTCCACACCCAAATCATCTTCCAGTTCCTTTGAAACATTCTCCTTGATGCCTCTTTCCACATGATTTGCATAGGGGAAATTGAACTTTCTTTCCTCTATGATCATCATGAAACTCCATCTTTCTCTTATTAGCCGAGTCAGGAAACTTACCAAATTTTACATTATTGATCATATTATGAGATTTCTGATTCGGCATAATAATGATGTTTGGACCTCCAAATCCCATTTCATTTGGTTTCTCATGAATAATATCATTCCATTGTCCATCATATCCTCCATTATCGTGAATCATCTTGTTTCTATCCATTTTCTAAAACCCAAAAAGAATAGTGTGAGAGGAAAAATCATAATAAAGGGGGAGTAACTTCAATATCTAACATCTTTGGTTTAATCTAATATCGTTACCATAGTTCTAGGACTATATACTATACATATACTTATCCTTAGGGACATCCCTAGACATACCTTAGAAATATCTCTAGGGATCTCACTAACGTTTTTGCATCCTAGTTTCCAAAGGTTGACTAAACCTTTCCTCTGATACCAACTGTAGAGGCCCGAAGCTTGACGTACATGGACATTACATTACTTTTGTAGAATACTTAGTACATTACAAAAACACACACACAAGGACCGTAATAGTTTAGTGTCTTTGGAAACATGGAATGTAATCATCTAATCATGGTGAAAGATCTTCAACATCTCCCATAAAGATCTTCCTTTTTTTTCTTCCCTAAAACCTTTCTTTATATCTTGGGGAAAAGAAAACATAAAAGGGGTGAGCTCAAATGCTCAGTAAGGGTAAACAAAAGAAATATCAATCAGATCATATACATAAGCACATAAATTTTGGAAATCTTAACCTGCAAAAGAGATCATAATTTCATAACATGGGATAAATCATAGTAGTGAAATGTAATCCCAATAGTCATAACTTAAAACATGAAACTTTGTGGAATGCACACATAATAATAGAAAATCATTTCTTATTAGTCAAGACTCATTTCCAAGACTATCTTAGTGGACAAAGTCTATTTCTGAACCGAGTCACCCTCGTTTCAGTCCTATTTCACTGAACCGGTATAACCTACCGTTCCAACCATGTCTATCTCATGAGATATAAAATCTTTAACCAATGCATTGGAGGTAGATATAGGTCCCACCCATCTCATAATGATACCATTCTTATGTGTGCCACAAAATCATAAACCATACATCATAGCATAACCCATGTAATAAAAATGGGAATCTTAAAAATCATGACATCATAAAACAATTCATATAAGATAAAAGAATTCATAAAAATAATTCCATCACAACATAATCAAATCAATGTAATAATAGGGATAGAAATAGAACCCTGTATTATCTTATATGGAAAATAATTTTGATAAAACACTTGAACTCCATTCTTGAGGAAAATATCCTTTCTACTTCAAAAACATTTTCCTTTATAAACATGTCATACAATTTTAAACTAAAAGAAGTTGATTAAAAATAAACTTGAAAACTTGTAAAGGAATATTTTTGGAAATAATGTTTTAAAAATCCATTCATGCCATATAAGTTAAAAGAAAACATTCTTTTCGTACATTTGTCGGAAAAATCAAAAATTACCTCGTACGAAAAACGACAAAAGATTCCTTTCATATCTTTTACTAAAAACTCACCGAAGGGTAAAATTAGATATAATATATTGTAGAATGATGTAAATATTACATATTGAGGAAACATGGATGTGGATGATAAAATACACCCCAGTAAATACCAAAGTATAAGCAATCTCGGATAAAAATGAGATTGTGATATTTCCCTTACCTTATGTCCGATGTGCTTTGTACGTATCCGAACCTCCTGTATAATGATTTAAATAATGTCATTAACTTATTACAGAATCATATTCATTGTTATGATATCATATATGGTTCACTTATGACTTTATATTACCCGTTCTTTTGTAAATTCCATGTTAAAGAAGCGTTTTGGGTAAAATCGTTTCATTTATCGTAGGTGTTTGGACTTGTTGTTCTTGACATTATTATTACTTATATCATGATTTACTTACTTCCATAATATAAAACATGATTTATATATCATATATATTCAATATATATATATATATATATATATAATAGATAGATAAATGAAATGAAACACACCGTTCATGGAGACGGTAGTCCGTACGTACGCATGAACGCTGTTTTCCTTTCCTTATTGTCTTGAATGGAAGTAAGTAGATGACATACATATATACATAAATCCAGTAGCTTTATAATGTCATATATTTCATTATTATTTCTTATATATACTTTATAATCATTCTTAAATGGTTAACATGGAGGATGAATCTCATCGCGTCGTGGAGACGGTAGTCCGTACGTACACACGAGCGATGATATCGTTCTCATGATCGTGAACTTGTGTTGAAGTGTATATATACTATTTCAGTATCAATATAAATTTATAATAATCATATATAGTTACTCATTACACCATTATACTCATCCAATTAAGGTGGTGGCGGAAAATAGATTACACCACGGCGTGGAGACGATTTTCCGTACGTACGCACGCGCGGTGATTTCCTTTTTCCGTAGGATGGATAGAAGGTTAATTAGAGTTGTTTCATATTTATAATAACATATAGGTATATAAGAAATACTTATTTTATTACTTTATCATGAAACAACTAAATAATAAGAAGTTTAAGAAGAATGAAATTGAAAAAGATCGGTAATGGATATTATCTCCTTTTGACGCGCCTTTTCTTAACCTCCACTTAAAGAACTAAGGATGGTCTTTGAAGAAGACCAGGACCTCTAGGATGATACTAGGGAAGTGGAGAAGAGATTTTTTCTGGGGTTGGCCGAGCTTGAATTCTCAAATTGGTGTGAGGAGGAGAGGGAGGAGGTGGCCTTTTATAAGGGAGGAGAGGGGCACCTTTGGGAAAACTAAAAATATTATTTTATTATAAAGTCAAGTTCTGTTTTAAATAGCTCCAAATTGATATATTTCAAAGCTAAGGTGGGGATGGGTCTAAATACTCTCATCCAATAGGATTTAGACAAGTTTAGGTTATTATTTTAACCTTATCAATTAGATTTAACTCTAAGTTAAATAATTTAACTTTTACCGTGTCTTTTTGTTTTCTTACACTATATTGTTAATAAAATTACTATATCAAGCCAAACGAACCCCAAGTTGTTTATTATTAATATATATAACCTTATCTAAGTCATTTGGCCGAACCTTATATTTTTAGGAATAAAATAACAATTAATAATATAATATTTGTTTTTAAAACTAATTTATGTCAATTTTGACACTATTTGGTACATGATTTTTATGAAATTCATAACAGAATTATAAGTTCGAAACAAGTTACTTAAATCAACAATAACATGTCATATTGACCTAGAAAATTAGTTTAAGTCATAAAAAGTATCAAATTACATTTATTTGGGCATTTATAACATCAATTATGTTAATATTTTCTTAAAAAGGTAATTACTGCATCATCGTTGTGTCATAAATAAATTAAATTATTTAATGTCTAAAAATTACAAATAAAATATCATTATGTATTAAATCTTTTTATATTTCTAATGAATATTTATAGTCGAATTTATCTTATGTATAACCCTATATTAAAAATGATTTACTTATTAAACATTGATTTTAACTATTTTAACCCTTCTTTAAATAAATTAATAATAAATGTCCTAATCTAATCCAAGTGGGCTTAAATGGTCATATTTTATTCCTAAGGTTGTTTTTGGTCGAATTACACTTATCCAATAGAATTAGGACATGTGTTAGGGTAATAATAATATCATTTTTACCCTTAATTACCCTATTTACTTTTAACCGTAGTAAAAAAAAGTCAAAAGTTACTATTCACCAAAAATTATTTTCATCTCATTGAACCACATTTTAGTCCTTGATATTAACCGTGTCTCTCGGATTTTCGAAATTCCACTCACAGAAGCGGTAAAATTAAGTTTTATGAAAAATTCAATTTTTTTAACTACCACTTAGTGGTTTCACTATTCATCAAAAAATGAACGTTTCCAGAAAAATACAAAAAATTAGGCCTAATCTATATTTGATATTATGAATTCAAAAATGACGTCTATTTTACCAAATTCAAAACATATCAGTTACATTAATTAATTTAAAAATTAATTCCCGTCGTCAAAACAAATAGCGTGTTTTTGAGAGATAATAACTATCAAAAGATTGACACTTGTTTATGTCTGGTTTAAATGTGAAATTACATACAATGACCAACATTGTATTAAATTGTAAAAATATTTTCTAAATATACTTTAAAACCACTCAAATTAATAAATTATCACTATTAATTATTTCTATTAAAAAAGTTGTTTTTAATTAAAATTTAGTAATTTTCACTATTCATCAGAATATGAAAGTTATCCGAAAAGTACCAAAATTTCACCCTAAGCTAATTTTAATATTCCGAATCCAAAAATGAAGTCCATTTTGAAAAATAAAATTTAAAAAATTTCAAAAAGTGTTTATTACTATTCAGAACGGCTAGTTTTAATAATATTTTAATAGCATATCGTTGTTTAGTGAAACTCGGTATTGCGTACTACACACGCTATCGAGGAAGGTTGCGATTGCGTGTAATGCAAGGCAAGTCAAGGATGCATGTTGTGCAGGCTCCTTTTGGTGTAGCGTACAACACAAGACATGAAATTAAAAAGAATATTTTTCATAAAATCTTGGGGTGTTACAATTATCATGACATTTCAAGGTTATTATCATAGCGGGGAACTACTATAACCTTATCAATGTGAAATATACTTTAGGAAATTATTACATTAAATTAATAAAAAATGATGAAAAATATATAATATGATGTTTTAATAATATTAAAATCTTTTCCTATACATCTAATACAAAATAAAAATAGTTGGTTCTAAAACACAAATTTCAAGAAACTCCCACTTGGACTGGAACCAATTTCCTTTGACTTTTAGTCTACTAGACCTCACTAGATGATCATGTTTATATCAAGTTAAGGCTTTAGTCAAGGTGTCTTAACATTGTACTATATTCTTCTCACTGTAACTTCACCTATTTGAGAAAAATCCCTTATGATATGATACTTTCTAAGTATATGCTTCGTACGTTGATGTGACATTGGATCCTTTGCGAGAGCCACCACTGTAGTATTATCACAATAGTGTGTGATATGATTTTTACTACTAGGTACCATGTCAAGCTCTTGGATGAAGTTTCATATCCATAATTATTATTTTGATACCTCAAAAGCCTCAATATACTCATACTCTACTATATAATCTGTGACCATAGCCTTCTTTGAGATTTTCCAGCTCACAACACCTCTATTGAGAGTGACGATGTATCCCATATGCGATTTCATACCATCTTGATCAATTGGGAAACTAGCATCTAAATATCCTCATATGACTAGTTCATAATCTCCTCTATAGTCTAGAAACATATCCTTAGTATGACTTATATACTTAAGGATATTCTTGACTGCCATCCAATGGCGGTCACCTGGGTCACCTTGATATCTGACTGCTACAATTAGGGAATATGAAACATATTTCCTAGTATATAACAAATCATACATGAATGAACCAATAAATAATGCATATTATATCCTTGTCATCTATTTTCATTCCTCATGTTTCCAAGGACACATTTTCTTAGAAAGATTATTTCCTTGTGACATTAGAAATAACCCCATCTTGGATTTTCCATATAGAATATTTTTAGAATCTTGTCAATATATGTACATTGAATTAGACCAAGAAGCCTATTGAATATATCATTATGGATGTTGGTCCTAATAATATATGTTTATTCACATAATTCCTTCATAGAGAATCATTTATTGAACCCAAATTTAATATAATTTTACACTGGTATTCTTTTTCAATAAGTAATATTTCATCAACATATACTATTAGGAAAAAAAACCGAACTTGCACTAAATTTCTTATTTACACAAGGATCACATTAGTTCGTTATGAAAAAAAATTCCATTATGGATTCATCAAAATGAATGATCCATGGCTCAAATTAGTAATTTAATCCATTAATAGATCTTTAGAATTTTCATATCTTGTTGACATCCCTTGGAGACACAAACCCTTCAGGTTGTGTCATATAGACATATTTATAAAGGTTCTTGTTCATGAAAGTTGTTTTGAAATCCAATTTCCAAATCTCATTATCATGGTATTCTATAATGGAAATTAGAATTCTTATAGATTTCAATATTGTAACCAGTGAAAAGGTTTTTTTGTAGTCTATGACTTGATTCTATTTGAACCCTTTTATAACCAGTCACGCCTTATAAGTACTGACTTTTCCATCCATGTATAGTTTATTATTTAATACCCACTTATGACCAATGGGATTTACATCCACTAGATGATATACCAAAATTTATACTTGGTTTTGTAATATGGAATCCATTTCAAAATTCATAGATTCTTTCCACTTGGAAACATCTATGATACTTACTACTTCTTTGTAGGTTGTAAGAACATTATTATCTACTAATAATGAGTCACCATCCTCAATGACTATAAATCCATGCCATTTGGGTTCTCTAACCTATCTTGTAATCCTACACAATACTTGTGTCTCTATAACTTTCCCTTCCATAGGGATTTTTTGAATTTGTTCATGTGCCAACTCTTGTGCATGTTGAGCCTGGACTTCATCAAAGTTCATCTCACTCTCACTATCTATTTTATAGTTATGATCCTTATCAAGTAATGTTGGATGTCTCTCAACCAAATCCTTTTTATATAAATGATTGTATAGGTATTATACCCTTATTTTATTAGGATATCCTATAAATATACACTTTGTGCCTCGTGGTGCAAGTTTATTACCAGAAGATGCCTTAACAAATGCTTCACATCCCCACACATGTAAGTATGACAACACAAGTTTCTTTACACTCCAAAACTGGTATTGAATACCATTTATCACTTTATTTGGAACTCAATTTAGTATGTATGTTTTTTTTGTAAAGCTTATCCCCAAAAGGATAATTGAAGACTTGCACGACTCATCATTTATCTAACCATGTCCAACAAGGTATGGTTCCTCATTTCACTTAAACTATTCTATTGAGGTGTATAAGGAGTAGTGAGTTGAGATAGAACATGATCCTCCAATACCACTTAAGGTTTTGGGCACATAAAAAAAAACCCAATGGGAAAAAAATTCATAAAGGCTTTATCAGATTCTATGGATCAATCATAAATTTTGCATGATGTAAACATCAAGACCAAGGAAAATTTTTCATTGAATATTAATATATAAAATCCCAAAACCCAGAGAGGATATTTCCATGTTAAATTTACAATTAATTTATATTTAGATATTAAGAAATGTTACCTCATCTTAGTAACTTTCTTTGATGGTATTATTGATCATCTGAAAACCTTTTCCAGATAACCTTAATTTCACCAGTAGGATCCAAGTGTAGAATCTATCTAGAGGTTCTCCACACGTGATTATTTTATATTTGAGAAAAATTGATGGAACATCACATGCTAGCATAGTGGATCTGTTATCTTGTTTTATCTTGATCACTTCTAGTTCCATCAGGCTTGAAGGATTATCTCTTATTCTTCTCATTCTTGAGAGGAGGAGAGAATGAGGAATTTAATAGAGTAGTCCATTGTGTGCAATGATTCTCAAATCTTTATTTAATGATTAATCCTACACAATATACATTACCATTTATTTATAGAGATAAATCTTGGGTTAAAATATTATTTAATTTCATAATGACTCGTACATAATATAATAAACCTAATCTTACCCCATATCATACAAAATAATAAAATTATTATTTTATGACGTTCGCTAACTGGTGCAATGATAAATATTATTTTACCGGCTTGTAAATTAATATTTATCACTAAACACATTCTTGGTCTGCTTGGATTCCATGCCATTTATTTATTACATGAATAAATATTTAATTAAATATTTATTCATAAATAAATATATGTGATTTATAAAACATTTTTTTGCATCAATTTTTGGGATGGTTTCTAATGGGGTTTATTCATGGAACTGGAAACACCCAACTATTCCTATATCCATGATGCAGACATGTTTTCCAAAGGTAGACAATCAATGGAAATTTTTTCCAATGATTCTTAGGGACTCACATTGGTTGAGTGGATGGGATGTTGGGCTCATCACACCCTTTTTAGGGGGAATTATTTTCTATGTTGGGACTCTCTTATAGATTTAAGTCATATTCATGAATCCCTTATAAAACAAAATATAAAGATAGTCACCCTTCACATCTGAAATTGATCATGTATAAATGTGGGAGTAACCATTTGTATGTATCAAATTTTCTCTATCAATGGATCCATCTATATGTATCTAAGGTTCTATATTTATAGATACATTTGTATGTATCATGGACTATCCATATAATCTTTTTATTTACTTGTTAATTCTTATTATAATCTAAATCCTCATAATTGGGCACTCTGGAATTTATTACCACCTAGGGAGGCATTTGGAGTTTTGATGTTTAGATCAGGACCATGAAAATGGATTTCTACATATCATTGTAAAAGGAATCATATCCCATGTAGTTCGGTTCCACTTAATGGGACACATCATACCTTTTAGGGTCATGTGAAAAGGACCAAACCATGCATTTTAATGTCATGAAGCAATGAAATCTAAGTGAAAGGTTCCTAGAAAAGTTTGGTGAAGGACTTACACATGAACAACCCTTTATGGTGGACTCCATAGGGAATATGGAATGATAAGAATAGATTAATCTTACAAGGAATGTGGCCCCTTGAAGACAACTCTCACCAGGAATATAGTCTGATGAGGATGAGATAATTGGTCTAAGAAGTAATATGGCTCTCCGGGTGGGGATTTGGTCCTACTAGGAATATAACATAGTGAAGATAATGGTGTATTGGATTTGTTGAGTTTAAACCTCAAGGAGGATTCCTATGCATCCCATTGGGATGAGAATCAAAGACCATGTAGTTCAGAAAGGTTGGGATATACACTTATGGGGGAGGCCCATCTAGGATATTTTGACCATGCTAGTGATATGATCTACACTAATATATAATCCCACTTGAGTCATGTTCAGTGTGAGAAATAATAGAAAGTGGTTGATCTTCATGATTCATGGTCATATATGGAAAGGTAATTACACCTAAATTGGAATCCCATGTGACACTTTCTTCCTCATTCACTGGTGGATGAGGGAGGGGATATGGAAGGTAGGTGATATCCTACAAGAAATTCTAGGTTCTTACTCCAGGAGGGATTCACATTATATATATTTCTCCTCATCCTCTAGTAGATGAGGTCAAGGCTATGGTGGGGTAGTCAGGAAGAAATACTAGATTTACCTATTCTCATCTTCTTTCATTTTTCTAAACCCCACCCAAGAATCTTACATATCTATTGAATACGCATATACCACCTGATCTGCTTCACATTTTATCTAGAATGTGTAATAAATACCACTTCATGAATTACTTACACCACCCCTAAGGTTAGGATCCTCATTACTATAGGAAGTCATGATTATAGACATTATGAGGACCCAAACTTCTAGGGAGGTTAAATACTGGATTATATTTACCATAGGAATACATGATTAAGAGGACACAGTAGTGTGTCCATGCCCCAACCATATTGATCTGGTGATCATGGGAGTGACATTGGAGATGTAATTTCTGAATAGGGGGATTAGTTAAAGGAGGACCTTTTAATTTGTGGTATAATAGAGACTTGGGTCCTGGAGGATGCTTCGCCTATGTAGTACTTGGGAAAATTAGAAGTACCTCACCCAAGTGATTCTTTAGTGGACTAGGAAGTACCTCACCCAAGAGATAATTAAGTGGATTGGGATTACCTTTCTTAAATGATAATTAGGATGATTGGGAGTACCTCTCCCAATTGATACTTGGGGGGATGGGAATATACCTTGCCCAAGTGATGCCTGGGAAGATTGGGTGTACCTCTCCCAAGTGATACTTGGGTGGATTTGGAGTACCTCACCCAAGTGGTACTTCGACAGATTGGTAGTACCTCTCCTAAGTAATACTTAGGAAAATTGTATTTGACTTCTTGAGAGGATAACAAACCAAGAAACTACACTTAGTCGAGGCTTTGTTCTCGTGATCAAGGGTCTCCTCAGGTGCTCTTGGAAGAATGGCGCACAATTTGGAGTTTGGGAGGTGTCATTCTCCCTAGTGTGTTTGGAATAATGATAAAAACATTTTTAATAAATATTTTATTGTTAAAATAAATGAAATAATTTCCTCACATTGTGTTAAATGTGTTTATTTATGGAATATATACGATTAGATAATTTATTTTCAAATTTGATGAAAATTCTAGTTTCAACCCTTTAAAGTTCAATAATGGTATTTTAGTCATAAATATTTTTTGTAGCTTATTTGAACTTAAAATTTATTAGAATAATTTTTCAATTAATTGGATATAAATTTCATTTAGATAATATGAGTTAGATCTTGCGTTTGATTCGAGTAAATGGGACATGAAATAAAAGATAGACTGGACTCAATAGATTGGAAACAACTTCACTATTTGGGACATATATTCTAAAAAAAGGATTTTATTGGGCTAAAAAATTTAAATTATATAGAGAACCCAATTACATTCAAATCATATTTCTGTAAGGATAGCTTGTTCATGCGTTTTGGTAGTCAAAAAATCAGTGTAAGTTGTATTAAAATATTTGTCTGAATTTCTCATCAACACTTTAAAAGTCATGGAACCCTAGTCTTCCTCTTCTATATAAATGGGTATTTTTATCCTTTATAGGGGGTTTACCATGAATTAGGAGGTTTAGGGAATATTATAAGTGGATCCACTCCAATTCCCCAAGAATTTTTAAGAGGGGTATCTCTTGAAGTTAGAATCCCTTCATCAAAGCATTTTTCTTCTTCTTCTCATTGTAATGGTTTTTTTAATAATAGAATATCCTTTTATCTTCCATTTATTATATTATTTTAAATTAATTTATTCAATAATTTTCATATTTTTGATGGTAATTAAGAGTATAAATGTTATTGGGTTATACCCTTTCTAAACCTTTTCACATGCAAAATGTTTCTACATTGACTACACTACCCATGGAAGAGTAGTTTTATTAGTAATAGATCTAATTATAACTTTATTAACTTATTTGTTTTAAATAAATGAGATAATTTAATTCACATAATATGATCTATGAATTGATTTTTTAACTTAAAAGAAACTAATCAATCATTTTAACGATTAACTCAAAACACGTGACGTCGAGTAATGTGTGAATTGTGAGAGCGTGATCTTAATTGGTAAAAAAACATGGGATCAATTTGTAGAGTTATAATACAATTCCTAATAGAAATTCATACTCAATTATAGTATGTATATGATTCATAATTCACCACTAACCATAATCTATCCTTATAATGACAATCAAATTAGGGTTCTATGATTACATGTTCTAAATATAGACTAGAGTTTAATTCATTTAATATTTATGGTTGAGGTAAATTCTCATAGGGTTTGGGGATTAAAAAAACATGAGATAATAATTAATTTTATTTAAATTTAAATTATAATTATTAATAATTAAGTGAAGAGTTAGAGTAATATAAAATATTCCTTCTAAAAATATTTTCAAAAAAAATCTTCTCGTTATGTTTTATCATTAAAATTTTGAAAAGATAAATAGAAACAAAAAAATATAATCTTTATCTAGAATACAAGATCTAATTTTATAAACATAAACAACTCATAATTTTAAGTAATGTTTTTAGAATTTAAATACCTTTAATATTTTTTTAATTACTCCCTCATTTTAGATACAACCTTGTTCATCCATTCTACTGTACCTAAGTACCCAAAAACCGCACATCATTTGAGAGTTCCCACAAAAATGCATTTCAAATTATTATCATTGTTGGGGAGGAAATTAATTTATTCAATCATTTTGAGGTATTTTGTTTTTATTATTTTCATTTCATTATCTTCTTATCATCTTCTTCCTTCTTTCCCCTTTCTCAATTTTTCATTTTTTATTTTTTTGGACCATCAAATCAAATTTATTTTCTTTTTATTAAGGATAATTTTAAGCATTTTATTTTTCTTTGATTTATAAAACAAAATAATAAAAAGTATATCTTAAACCTTGAACCTGAAATTTAATGTATCCTTAGGGATCAAATTGGACAGTCTTAGTCTATAGGAATTTTCAACATTCACCCAGTTGGGGGATTCCTCCATTATAGGAACATTGAAATAGTAAACACTTATTAATCAAGCATAAAAATAGAACCAATGGAAGAAAATAATAACAATGATGTTAATATAACTATTTGAGAATTGTATGCACCATAAATTAACTATCAACTAAATTTTATTTTATATCAAAACCTTGAATCGGTCTTTGAAATAAAATCAGTATTAATACACCTTATTTTAAAATTTCATAGCCTATATGGTGAGGATACCAAAAAAATATAAAAGAATTTAATTTGGTTTTCTCAACCCTAAAACCAAGAAATTTCTCTAAATATTAAATCAATCTAAGGTAATTCCCATTATCAATTGATAAAACTGCAAGATATTGGATGCATTATTTACAACTTAAAGACATAACATGTTGAAATGGTTTGAAATGTATTTTCTTAAAAATATTTTGTAGTACCCCTAGTTTCTGGTAAGTAACCCTGGTTTTATTCTTTTTAAGTACATGAAGAATATGAGGAATGGTTGGGAATTTTTGGAGAATTTTAAAGTGTCAAAGGGAAAAAGTGGTGATGCACGGGCTTTGCACAGTTTTCCCAAACCGTGCGGAAGCCATGCAGGTGTTGTCTCCTTGGACAGAGGAGACCACACGGTGTGCGCATGGTTTGGGAAAACTGTGCAAGGAGGCCATGTGGAGCACCGATTCCAAGCAGTGACTACCTCATGGTTAGTGCACAGTTTGACTAACCGTGCAGACTAACCGTGCACAAAGTCAACTTAGATCCTATTTTTAAGGATCTAATCCATTTTATCCTTAAACCCACTCATTTTTGCTCCTATATGGACCTTACTCAGTATTTATCTCTGGTGAATGTGGGAGAACACTTAACAGGCATTTTGGAAGTGATCCGGAGGGTTTCTATGGAATTTAGAGGCTGGTTGATTGAGGTTAGTCTCGTTGCCTTTAGTTTTCTTAGATCTACTTCTTCCCTCTTGATGGATCCTTAGATCTATGCCCAAGGTGGGTAGATCTAATGTATTGGATGACTTTTAAGTCGGGTTTTGGTCTTGTTGGTTATGAGGGAAGGAATCTAAGGAGGTTTTGTGGTGTTTTGACCCAGTTCTTGGTTGGTTTCGCGTATTTTTTTTGATGTAGGTGGTTTCACTCTCGATTCCTCTTTCTTAGAACTTGAAGTCTTAGTTTCAAATTGTTTTCCTTGATTGAAATGGTTTGTTTATCTACTATGAAAGAATGGTTGAAACCCCTTTTAAGTAACGGGTGATGAAAATTGTGTGTTTGTGGAAAGTGTTTATTGAAGTGAATTTAAAATGGTGATTTTAAACTTGTTATGGTTTTGCTGCTTGAAATAAATGGTTTTCAATAAAAGGTTTGATGCTTTATTGAAAGGTTTTGAACACACTTGGTTTTGGAATGGATTTTCATGGGTTGTGGTGTGTATTCATATGAATTGGGATGGATAAAGGCGAGAAGTACCCCCATCAAATGGTTGGGATGGATAAGGGCGAGAAGTACCCCCATCCAAAGGGACAGATAAGGGCGTGAAGTACCCCCGTCAAGGTAGTACACTAAGTGACGGCTTAGTGGAAGGATAAATCACCACTCACGAGTATAGGGAGGTCCAGGTTGGATGCATGGTTGGTTGTGTGGATTTTTTTAAATGGAATTAATGTGCCAAAATGGAAATGGGAATTTGATTGGCAACTTTGCTTGGTTGCTTTTCTTGAGAAAGATGGTTTTTGTTGGAAAATGGTTTTGACATGGAACTTGTTATATTGTGAACTGTTTTTGAATTTTTTATATAAATTGTTTTATATAAATGTGCTAACATGTTTTATCCTAGAGGCATGGGTTTGGAAGTCATTGGGGAAAACCTACTGAGTTTCATTACTCACCCCCTACTTTAGCACGTTGGTGCTTTTACAGATGTCATATACCAGGATGTTGGAAAAGGTAAAGTGCCACATTTTTATAGCACTACTTTGTGATGCTTGGTCTGGTTCGTGATGTAGATCTTGGAGCTTGTGGAGCATGGAGTTGGGTTGTCATATTGTGGTCTTTTAGTTTGTCTTTTCACTGTTTACTCTGATTTAGTGTTGGTTTCCACTGTGGTACTTTTGGTTGGTTTATGATAAAATAAATGGTTGAGTTGTCTTAGTTTTATCATGCATCATTTAGTTGATTGGTTTGATTATGGTTGTTGGTTATGTGGTATGTTTCTAAAGGATAAATCATCCCCCACTTGTTTTGAAACCCTTATGCATTTATTTCCAGCCTTTGGCACCTTGGGGATGTCTCTTAAGTCCTAGTAATGACTCGTTGTACTCTTAAGCCTATGAGGATAAACAGGTCATTACAAATGGTATCAGTTTGTTCGGTCCTTGGGGTATAAATGCAATCATCTTGTTCCTTTCGTTGTGGAACAAGTAGTCATCAGTTTTGTTGGTCTTGGCGTTGAATTCTTACATGTATATTCCTTGGGTGGTCATCTTAGGAAGGAGTAGGATTTTTATAACTTGTAATGTAGAGCATAAAAAGACGTAGCTAACCTTTTTATACTGAACTTAAAGTTACCAGGGAGTTGGGTACATAAGTGTTTTGGAGACACTTATAGGATAACAAATCTCTTTGTCATGGGTTTAGCCAATGAGATGAGCATGACATGCAATATAGGAATGAATCCCCACTAGGAGAGCATATATCATTTTGAGAAATGGATTATAGCTTGATGCAAAAGTGTGATTTCAGAAAATTTTAAACTTTTTTTCAAATGAAAGATCTTGAAAAGAGAATGGTTGATGTATTTTGAAAAATTGATTGATTTACAAAAGAAGGAAATGATTTCCTTTTAGAAATGGGTAAATGTGGAAAATCTTGATGGTTGGAAATCATTGTTGTGATAGTGATGTGATAGAAAATTGAAATGATAAGCCTTCAGTTGCTAGGAAGTGAGACTAATGGCGTGCGTTGTTTTTATAGAAAATGGAACCCGTTAGGCATCATAGAAACCAAACAGAAGAGGCTGCGGAGAATGTGGTCACACCTGAGCCATAGGTGAACCAGCAGCTTGTCCAAAGTATAGTTCAAGCATTTCAGGCTATGGAAATGGGGAATCGGAAGGATGAGTCAAGGCATGTAGACCACTCAGTCTAGTTCCAGAAGCAAAATCCACCCATCTTTCAGGGTGATTCTGAACCAGAAATGGCAGAGGTGTGGCTGAGTAGGATGAATTGTATCTTCAATTTCATCGGCACACCAGTAGAACTGAAAGTAAAGTTTGCGATGTATATGCTGGAGGATCTTGCACGACAGTGGTGGGAGCTAGTGGTGCAAGCTAAGGTGGATCAAGGCCTGGGCTGGGAGGAATTTGAGGAACTGTTTAATAAACAATTCTATCCTCACATGTTCAAGATTCAGAGGACGACAAACTTTTTCAGCTTGAAGCAGGAGAATCTCACTGTCATGGAGTATGCAACTTAATTCAAGAATTTAATGCACTTTTCACTGGAAGTTGCTGCAACTGCGTCGCTGAAGGCACACATCTTTGAATCCGGGTTACGAGAGGAGATTCTCTCGGAAATACCTGTGCTCTATATTACGGATTATATAGAGATGGTAAACAGAGAAAAAATATCTGAAAGAGAAATGTCAAGAGTTATGGGAGGAGGAATTATGGTGATACCCATGGGAATGGGTGGGAACTCTAATGCTGGGAACAAAAGGAAGAGGGACACCTACTTCCATGGTGGGAGTGCGAATCAGAATCAGACGGCTGGATCAGTGAATCTTCCTCCACAACCCATGATGAAAGTCGGGTGTTTTCAATGTGCCTCGATTGACCACATGAAATGAGAATGTACAGAACCACCGAGAGCATGCCACAATTGCAACAAGATGGGGCATATTCAGTGATATTTTTGCAGTGCTCCACGGTCGGGTGTTCGTGACACTTCTTAGGTGTCGCAAGCATCTTATGCTTCGACATGGAGAGGATAGAAAAATCAGTCTCACCAGTAGAACAGAGCTAGACATGGTGATTCTAGGAATACCATGACTCCTCAGGCATGGCAATATCAACAAGGCAATAAGGAGAAAAGTGCAGAAACAAAGCAATTGTATGGGGCAGAACATGTGATTGTGGATGACCAGCCTGGACCGTCTATGGTGAGAGGTATGATTCTTTTTAATTCTACCCTCATGAAAGTGTTGTTCAATACTGGTGTATAATATTCTTTTCTCGCTTCTTGTATTGATGATTTTCTAAACTTAAAACTTGAAATGATTCCCTATGTGATAAAACTTTAAACCCCTCTCGGTGAAAGAAAATGTAGAGCCTTCGTGTGTAAATAATATTCTATAACTATTGATGAAGTTGAGCTGAAATGGGATTTCTATGTGCTGGAGATGTATTTCTATGATATAATCCTGGGTATGGATTGGTTGACAGAGTTCAGGGCTCACATCGACTGTTATAGCAGAACAGTCAGTTTTGTGACTGAGGATGGCGTCGAGCATCTCTTTAGAGAAGAAATATTGGTGAAGGCAGGTGCAACGAGATTGTTCTCACCAGTAGTGGCAACGATCTCTTACCAGCTGGCTACCGTAAACTTGTAATCCATGGACGATATCATGAATAATAGTTTTCAAGTAGTTGCGGATCAATTTACTGATGTTTTTCCTAAAAACTTCTCAGGGTTACCACCTGTAAGGGAAGTGGAGTTTACGATTGATATCCTTTTGGGGAATAGTCCTATCTCACTTCCATCTTATAGGATGGCACCAAAGGAGTTAAAGTAATTGAAAGTGTAGTTAGAAGAACTGGAAAACAAAGGTTTTATTCAGCCAAGCATGTCTCCGTGGGAAGCACTAGTTTTGTTTGTAAAGAAAGTAGATGGAACTTTGAGGCTATGTGTGGATTACCGTAAACTTAACCAAGCAACGATAAAGAATAGATATCCACTTACACGCATTGATGACCTATTTGATCAATTGAGGGGATCTCAGTGGTTCTCTATGTCACGACCCATCCTTAGGGCCCGTGCTGTGACTACCCCAAGCCTACCTTCTATAGGCCAGGGGCTGGCGACTAGCACCAAAGGCGTAAATCCCAAAATAAGGGAAGGAATTGCCTTTATGAAGTAACATACACAACATAGTACGTAAGCGAAGTAAACACTAAGTAAAACTGAGTACAAGGTAAGTGCTGAAAAAGTAAATGGGCCAGTATACTAACCCAACTGAAAGTACAGTACAACTGAAAGGAAAGTGCAACAGTAGTAAGTAAAACAGCAACACCGAGTCGTCCTCTAGAAATCCCACCTGAAGGGTGGGTACAGATAGTCTCTTCGGCTCCTCGAGTCTGGTCGTCTGCTCCGTGTATGCCCCGCCAAGTGGTCCACCTACAGGTATCGTCCAGCTCTCCAAGCATCCACCTCGATCAGTGTTGTCCGTCATCTACATCCAACACAACGTAGTGCGTGCATAACCCATGCAGGGGTGAGTATACGATACTCAGTAGGGACCCTGAGACCCCCTAAGGTCTCTTAGAATCCATGAAGGATCAACCACAACGGAAATATATAATCACGAAGTATCAACAACACTAATTAGGTATATGACCATACATATACCTAAGTCATCAGTTACAGTTCAGATCCAGATCCCGAGTGCAAGCACAACTCAGTCCACAAAGGAAAGAACAACCCAGTCCACAAAGGATAACACAAAAAAGTCCACACAAGAAAAACACAACTCAGTCCACACAGGAAAGCAACTTAATCACATCGATGATAAAGATTGAGAATCAAGACTCAACTCACACAGGTATACACTTCGTAAGGCGATAGAGATGATCAGATGTAGCCACTGATTCATCTAAGCTGTGAGACTCACATAGGATATAAGACCAGCTAAGCTGTTGGACCCACAAAGGATACAAGACCAGCTACTCTGCCGGACCCACACATGATACAAGTACAGAGGTCAATACTGCAGGACCCACATAGGATACAAGAATAGTAGTCATCATCGTCGAACCCATGGTTGATTCCAGTATGGTCTTCATCGCTACTGAACCCACGGAGGATCCAAGTACAGTCGTCCTCATTTCCGAACCCACGGAGGATCCAAGTGCTGTCGCCATCGTCGCAGTCGCAGCCAGCTCTAGGGTTCCCGCACAACGCATTCTCGATTCCAGGAGGGTCCGATCCTTGAGAAAGAGAGATATATAGAGTTGATACATCAACTGTCATGAATTCTAGAGTTGATGTATCCCAAAGTTCCGTCTCGTCAAAAGAAACCCATCGCGACAGACGGTGCGTCAATCGGACGCCCGGTCTGAGAGTTGTTGGCTTTTCCATCCCAAGGGCCCAGTTGGTTTTTAATCTAAAACCAACCCGACCATACTCCATCTGCATCCAAACCTAAAGAGGAGTAAGCCAAAATTACTGTATCAACAAAAGGATCTGAACACAGTTGACAGCACGTCAATCAGATGTTCGGTCGTTAAGTTATAAGCATTTCTGCTGCAATGGCCCGGTTGGTTTTGGGTTCGAACCAACTTGGCCATAAAAAAACTTTTTCGAAACCTTAAGTGTAATATACTGAAACGACCGTATCGATCCAAGGATTCATCCTCAACTGACGGTGCATCTATCGGAGGTCCGTAGCACAAGTTATGGGCAAAATAGAAAAAGAGGTCCGAAGTGGGGGGTCTGGGCCTGGCCCGACCCGACCCAACCCCCCTGGGTCGGCCCGAACCTGGTCCAGCCCGGGAGGGTGCGGCCCAAACCGGCCCGCGCGACCTGCCCCGCCCCGACCAGGGGGTGCGCTGGCTCGGCCAGCGGGATGAGCAGGGGGGACGCGGTCCCCCCTTTGTTCTGCGGCCGTGGCGCCGCGTCACCCTTGGATCCCACGCGGCCGTGGGATTCGGCACCTCGCCTCTGCGGCTGAAGCCGCGGCGGGCTCTCACCGACGGCGCAGCGGGGCGCCGCTGCCTCCGGGTGGCCGGTCGGTGCCGACCGCCGCCTCCGGCCGCCGGCGCCGCCGTTGATTTCAGTGGGCCACCAGAGTCAGTCCGGTGGTCCGTTCTTGCTCCCGTCTGTGCCTACGGTCGTCTCGGGACCCGTACATCACTGCAATGGCCTTAAATCGCCAAAACGGTCCCGTTTCATCATCGCCAAGGATTCCGAGCATCAGGAACAAAACAGTAGTGGGTTCATACTTGTTTGTTAGCCCGCACCCACCGCGTTAGTGGTTTTTAAAATCACCATCTATAAAGCACGCCATGCCGAGGGTATAAAAATCACATGAAGAAATTTATACCAAAAACCCCTACCTCAATAAGGAAGACAATCGTCGATGTCGCGGTACATGACGTCGCGGAGAAGAGGATCATAGGCGTCGTCGGGGCGCACTGAGGAGGAAGCGGCATCTCCTTTCTTGTCGCGGAGAAGAGGAAGGGTGGCGCGTCATCAGTCTCTGAGGAACCAGCATTCTTCATCGTTCTTCATCAAAGGTCGGCATTCTTCATCGTTCTTCGTCGGAGGCTGGCGTTATTCGTCGCACAACGAAGATCTCCTCCTTAATAAAATAATAGGTTCCTCCTATTATTCTATTAATCATGCAAAGGAAATCTCCCAAATTAACTCACCACATTTAATAAAACTTGATGTAAATTAATTAAAGAAGGGATGGAGAAGGTTCCCCATTATTAAATGCATTGGCGGTTAAATAAAAAGGAGGAAAGAGGAAGGTTCCTCATTAAATTATGGGTTGACATAATTTGATGGAGATATTGGCATTTTATGGAGGTTTTCCAAATTAATGAGGGGATATTAAAGAGATTAGAGGGATAAAAAGGTGGGGCTCATGTGGGCCCCACTTCTCTAACCTTCTTTAGAAATAAAAAAAATTGTTCCGATAATTTTTATTTATTTCTTAAAAAAACCCCCAAAAATTATCTTCTCATATTTTGTGAACGCAACTACGATAAGTGTCCCCTTAAGCAATTACCGGCACTGCGAGTTCATCGGTGCCCTCAGATTTTAATTCCGAGCACCGGTTCAAAAGTTAGAAAAACCCGCTCATTCGTTCATTGAACGTACCCGAGATAAACTTATAAAATTGATTCTGGGCACACTGGGTCTCAGAATCAAGTGCCGTTAGAAGTCACAAACTCGTAAAATTCCAAAGTATTTTAAAAACAAATTTCCTTGAAATTTCCAGGTCTTTACATTACTCCCACCTCAGGTATTTATGTCCCCATAAAGCTACAACATAAACTAGGGGAACAAATGAGGATACTGAGCATGCATCTAAGCCTCCTTCTCCCATGTGCTCTCCTGAAGGTTCCCGTGCGGCCAACGAATGCACACAAGAAGAATCGACCGCCCACGTAAGACTCGCTCTTGTCGATCCTCGATATCCACCGGGACCTCCACAAAAGTCACCATGTCATCGATGTCTAGCTCCCCATGGTCGATGATATGCATCAGGTCATGCACATATCTCCTCAGCTGAGACACGTGGAAGATGTCGTGCACCCAGTGCAACTGAGGTGGAAGGACCAGGCGGTAAGCCACCTCGCCTACCCTGCTGAGGACCTGAAAAGGCCCGATGAAGCGTGGAGATAACTTGCCACCACAACCAAATCTCTGTAACCCATGTCGAGGTTAGACCTGTAGGAAAACGTGGTCGCCATCCTCGAATTCCAGTGGCCTGCGCCTCCTATCAGCATAGAACTTCTGTCTGCTCTGTGTAGTCCTCATCCGCTCCTGGATGACCTGAACCTTCTCTGTCGTAGTCCGAACCATCTTTGGTTCTACGAGTGATGACTCCCCAGGGTCAGTCCAACACAGAGGTGATCTTCATGGTTGACCGTACAATGCCTCGTAAGGTGCCATCCTGATGGTGGAGTGGTAGCTATTGTTGTACGGAAACTCCACCAAGGGTAGGTGATCCTCCCAACTGTGACCAAAGTCAAGGACACATGCACGGAGCATGTCCTCGAGTGTCTAAATGGTCCTCTCCATTTGGCCATCAGTCTGAGGGTGAAAGGCAGTGATCAAGCATAGTTGCGTCCCAAATGACTCCTACAACCCCTTCCAAATCCGAGAAGTAAAGAGAGCATCTCAATCATAGATGATAGATGATGGCACCCCATAAAGCCGTACGATTTCCTGAACGTAGAGGCGTCGCAAGCTCTCTATTGAGCCCTGCTCTCTAATCGATAGGAAGTGGGCCAACTTGGTGAGTCGGTCTATGATCACCCAGATGGTGTCGTGTCCTCTGGAAGTACGTGGAAGCCCCGTCATAAAATCCATGGATATCCTGTCCCACTTCCACTCCGGGACCTCTAAGGGATGTACCAAGCCTGCAGGTACCTGGTGCTCTGCCTTCACTTGCTGACAAGTGAGGCATCAAGAAACGAACTCTACCACAACCTTCTTCATACCCGACCACTAGTACTGTCATCTGAGGTCCTAATACATCTTCGCTACTCCAAGATGTACCGCTAGAGGGGAAGTGTGGAACTCCCTCAGCACCTCCTCTTGTAGTGAAACTGGTACCATGGTACATCCCCGGAAGAGGATGAAGTGCTCCCCACCTTCAGAAAACCCGTCGGGTGCCAGCCCTGAGGATATCTAAGCACGTCGCGCCTCATAGTCAATGTCCCCACGCTGTGCCTCTCTGACCCGCTGAAGAAGCATAGGAGTGACTGTGAGGGACTATATATAGGATGCCTCATCTCTATCCACGAAGGATATCTGCAAAGCAGCTAACTGCTTCGTTGCCTCTCCAAGTAGCTGAATGCCCATATCCTGCTAAGAGCATCAGCCACAACATTCCCCTTTCCAGGAGTATAGACGATATCAAAGTCATAATCTTGGAGGAACTCGAGCCATCGCCACTATCTTAGGTTCACGTCCTTCTGTGAGAAAATGTACCTGAGACTCTAGTGGTCAGAGTAGACTCTAAAGTGTTCTCCCATGAGATAGTGCCGCCAAATCTTCAGGGCGAAGACCACTACTACTAACTCCAGGTCATGGGTAGCGTAGTTCTGCTTGTGTTGCCTCAAATGCCATGAACCGTAAGCGATCACTACTCTCTCCTGCATCAGGAAACACCTGAGTTTGGTCCCTGATGCATCGCAGTAAACTACGTACCCTACTCCCTCCTCTGGTATCCTCAAGATGGGCGCACTGGTCAATCTATGCCTCACCTCCTAGAAGCTCTGCTGACATCTATCTGACCACATGAAGGGTTTCCCCTTCTTCATCAAGGTTGTAAGCGGTGCCGCAACTCTGGAGAAGTCTTTCCCAAATCTCTGATAGTACCCTGCCAGAGCTAGGAAACTCCGCACCTCCGTCACGCTCCTGGGTGGCTCCCAAGCAAGTACCGCCTCGACCTTCACGGGATCCACTACAAATCCCGCCTCTAAGATGACATGCCCCAAGAAGTGAACCTCTCAAAGCTAGAACTGGCACTTCGAGAGCTTACAAAAAATCTGGTGCTTTCGGAGTGTATCCAGTATAACCCGTAGGTGGTAGGCGTGCTCCTCCTCAGTGGTCGAGTAAATCAGTATGTCGTCAATGAAGACTATGACAAACCGATCGAGGTAGGGCTAGAAGATCCTGTTCATGAGACTCATGAACACTGCTAGAGCGTTGGTCACACCGAAGGGCATGACCAAGAACTCATAGTGGTCGTACCGACACCTGAAGGCCATCTTCTGCACATCCTCGTCCCGAACTTGGAGCTGATGATAGCCTAACCTGATGTAGAGACCCGAAGCTTGACGTACATGGACATTACATTACTTTTGCGGAATACTTAATACATAACAAAAATAGACACAAAAGGACCGTAATAGTTTAGTGTCTTTGGAAACTTGGAACGTAATCTTCTAATAGTGGTGAAAGATCTTCAACATCTCCCATAAAAATATTCCACTTTTTCTTTCCTTACCTAAAACCTTTCTTTTAATCCTGGGGGAAAATAAAACATAAAAAGGGTGAGCTCAAATGCCCAGTAAGGGTAAGCATGGATAAAATAAAACATACTATATACATTTGAACTTAAAAACATGAACATAATGTTTAAACATCAAAATCTTGAGCAACGATGTAAAACATGGAAGTATATAAGGCATAGATCATAATGGAACATAAATCATCATAAAATAGCATGAGAATAAAACATGTAATTGCGGAAACAATTAAGCACATGTAATGATTTCCATAGTATCCAAGGCATTGCTTCCAAGACCATCTTAGTGGACAAAGTCTCTTTCTAAATCGAGTTCACTCCTCATTGCAGTCCTGTAATACTGAACCGGATTAACTTACCGTTCTAGCCATGTCTATCTCATGAGATATAAATCTTTACCCAATTCATTAGAGTGAGATATAGTTCTCACCCATCTCATAATGAAATCATTCTTACTTGTGCCACAAAATAAACATACATCATTCATAAAAACCCAATAAATAAAATGGGTTTCATAAACATCATCCCATCATCACATAATCCATATAAAATAAATGGATATAATTTCATAATAAGAAAAGTGAAACCATGTAAATAATATAGAAATTATACTTGAAACATACACATATGAAATAATTTCATTGAGATGAAAAATGGTTTTGATAAAACACTTGAAATGAATTCTTGAGGAAAATATCCTTTTTTCTTCAAAATCATTTTCTTTTCACAAAAATGTCATGCAATTTAAAAAGAAAAGGATTTTGTTGAAAATAGTCATGAGATCTTTTGGAGGAAGCTTCATGAAAACAAGGCTTTATAAAACCGTAAAAATCCTTTCATGCCGTATACGTTAAAAAAACATTCTTCTCGTAATTTTGTCAGAAAAGTCAAAAATTAGCTCGTATGGTAGACAAAAGAAAGATTCCTTCCATACGATGTGGTAAAAGTAAGAAAAGGGTAAAAATGTCTTAAACATACATGGAAGGAAAGTAAACATTTTATGAAAACATTTTGAGATCATATGGACATGGATAATGAACATAACCCTCAGTAAATACTTACGAGTAAACAATCTCGGATAAGAATGAGATTGGAATAATTATCCCTTACCTTAGGTCTGATATGCTTCGTACGTATCTGAAACTCATATATAATTATTTAAATAATGTCATTGACTTATTACAGAATCATATTCATTGTTATGATATCATATATGGTTCACTTATGACTTTATATTACCTGTTCTTTTGTTAAAGAGCGTTTTGGGTAAAATCGTTTCACTTGTCCTCCATGTTTTGACTTGTAATTATTCATATAATTACTTAGATAATGATTACTTAATTCCAGAATATAAAAAATGATTTATATATAATATATATTCAGAATATACATATATATAATAGATCGATAAATGGAAAGAAATACACCATTCATGGAGACGGTAGGTCGTACGTACGCATGAACGTTGTTTTCGTTTCCTCATTGAATTGAATGGAATTAATTGGATGACATACATATATATATAAATAAATCCCGTATCATTATTATGTCATATATTTCATGATTACTTATTATATATACTTTATAATCATTTATGAATGGTTAATCATTGAGAATGAATCTCATCGCGTCGTGGAGACGGTATTCCGTACATACGCATGAGCGATGATATCGTTCCCATGATCGTGGAATTTTATTAGAGTGTATGTATACTATAACAGAATCAGTATCACTTTACAATAATCATATATAGTTATTATTTACACCATTATACCCATCCAAGTAAGGTGGTGGTGGAAAATAGATTACACCACGACGTGGAGACAGTATTCCGTACGTACGCACGCGCGGTGATTTTGTTTTCCGTAGGATGGATAGATGGTGAAATAGGGTTGTTTCATACTTATAATAACATATCAGTATATGAGTGATACTAATGTTATTACTTCATAATGAAACAACCTAAGAAGAAGAAGTGGAAGAAGAAATAAAGTTGAAAGAATCGGTAACGGACATTACCTCTTCTTTGAAGCGCCTCTTTGAGACCTCCTCTTAGGGCACTAAAATTGGTCTTTGAAGAAGACCAGGACCTCTAGGATGTTTCTAGGGAAGTGGAGAAGATAATTTTCAGGGGTTGTCCGAGCTTCAAGGCTCAAAATGGTGTGAGGAAGAGAGGGAGGAGGTGCCCTTTTATAAGGGAGGAGAGGGGCACCTTAGGAAAAACTAAAAATATTATTTTATTATAAACTCATATTCGGTTTTTAATAGCTCCAAATTGAGTTATTTTGAAGATAAGGTGGGGATGGGTCTAAATCGTATCATCCAATAGAATGTAGACAAGTTTAGGTTTCTATTTTAACCTTATCATTTAGATTTAACTTTAAGTTAAATAATTTTTCTTTTACCGTGTCTTCTTGTTTTCTTACACTATAAGGTTAATAAACTTACTATAACAAGCCAAAAGAACACCAAGTTGTTTATTATTAATATATATAACCTTATCTAATTCATTTGGCCGAACATTAGATTTTTAGGAATGAAATAAAAATTAATAATATAATATTTGTTTTAAAAACTATTTGATGTCAATTTTGACACTATTTGGTAATTGATTGTTTTGAAAATCATAACAGAATGATTAGTTCAAAAAAAGTTATCTAAATCAATAATAACATGTCATATTAACCTATAAAATTAGTGAAATTCATAAAAAGTCTCAAATTACATTTATTTGGTTATTTATAACATCAATTATGTCAATATTTCATTAATAAGATAATTACTCCATCATCATTGTGTCACAAAGAAATTAAATTATTTTAAGTCTAAAAATTACAAATAAAATACCATTATGTAGGAAATCTTTTTATCTTTCTAATGAATATTTATAGTCGAATTTATCTTATGCATAAACCTATATTAAAAATGATTTTGTTATTAAACTTTGATTTTAACTATTTTAACCCTTCTTTAAATAAATTAATAATAAATGTCCTAATCTAATCCAAGTGGGCCTAAATGGTCATATGTTATTCCTAAGGTTGTTTTTGGCTGAATTACACTTATCCAATAGAATTAGGACATGTGTTAGGGTAATAATAATAATATCATTTTTACCCTTAATTACCCTATTTACTTTTAACCATGGTAAAAAAAAGTAAAAAGTTACTATTCACCAAAAATTACTTTCATCTCATTGAACCACATTTTAGTCCTTGATATTAACCGTGTCTCTCTGATTTTTGAAATTCCACTCACAGAAGCTGTAAAATTAAGTTTTATGAAAAATTCAGTTTTTTAACTACCACTTAGTGGTTTCACTATTCATCAAAAAATGAAAGTTTCAGAAAAATACCAAAATTAGGCCTAAGATATATTTGATATTATGAATTCAAAAATTATTTCTATTTTACCAAATTCAAAACATATCAGTTACATTAATTAATTTAAAAAATAATTCTCATCATCAAAACAAATAGCGTGTTCTTAAGAGATAATAACTATCCAAAGATTGACACTTGTTTATGTCTGGTTTAAATGTGAAATTACATACAATGAACAAAATTGTATTAAATTGTAAAAATATATTCTAAATATACTTTAAAACCACTCAAATTAATAATTTATCACTACTAATTATTTCGATTAAAAAAGTTGTTTTTAATTAAAATTTAGCAATTTTCACTATTCATCAGAATATGAAATTTATCCGAAAAGTACCAAAATTTCACCCTAAGCTAATTTCGATATTCCGAATCCAAAAATGAAGTCCATTTTGAAAGATAAAATTTATAAAATTTCAAAAAGTGGGTATTACTATTCATAACGGCTAGTTCATAATAATATTATAATAATATCTCGTTTAGTGAAACTCGGTATTGCGTACTACACACGCTATTAAGGATGGTCGTGATTGCATGTAATGCAAGGTAAGTCAGGGATGCGTGTTGTGCAAGATCCTTTTGGTGTAGCGTACAACACAAGACATTAATTAAAAAGAATATTTTTCATAAAATCTCGGGGTGTTACATTCTACCCCCCTTAAAATGAATTTCGCCCTCAAAATTCGTCGGGGTTATAAATGGTTTACTACTTGAAAGCTTCTTTAATAGAAACCCACATCGTAAAAAGGAATACCAAAACTTGGCTTTAAAAATTTATGTATGAAACGTAATGGTTACCCAAATTAACTGATCACTGGGATTTCACATAGGAGAACATAGGTGAAAATATGGATATGGAAGAAAAATCTAACCATCAAGTTCTGATGGAGAGTGGTAGAGAAAATGGCTATGAAAAATCCAACAATCATAAAGCCATAAATTTGTGATGATCTAGGGTACCATCTGATTCATCGGATATAAGGGCACAAGGACAACATTTTTGGTTTTCAAGATCATTTCCCTAAAGTTGAAGAATTTAAATTAGAATAAATACTTACGTTATTTTGGTACAATCTCACTGTTGTTCATGCCTTGAACAATTTCCACTTCATCTCTTAAAGAAATGATGTTGAATTTGTTATTCGTGAAGTGTTAGCAGATCATGTGATAGAATGACGGGTCATTCCATGTGTCTCAAACAAAAGGTTAGCAAAAGTTATTAAATATACATAAGTCGATCTATAGTGAGATTAATCATATATGGTTCCTAAAATGGACTTATACTTCATATATCATACTTCTTAATATAATAAAACTAGTTTCTACTAAACATGGACTTCCTGTAGGCCAGTGGTAGGCGATAAAGGCCAGTCGCACTTCGGTTGTGGGTTCGATTCCCACAGCCTTGTCCGACGCGATGGGATGTCGCTCATCCTGCAGATTTTCCTTTTTCTAAAACTACATTACTATAACATCCCATCAATAATATTGAAAAAAGTTCTATCCTTAAACAATACTAACTTATATCTAACATAATCCTTTCCAATCTTTAGGCTTATCCAAAATACTGCTGTCCAATCTCATATTATAGTGAAAACGATTACCAAAGAGTTCATATAACAAGCATGTTAATACCATCGTTGATCCCCGTATATCATGAGATATGTCTTGTTGGTCACATTCCAAACATTCGAAGGCCTTAATCATGTATTCTCTTGAAAAATGAATACCCATTGAATCTTAGTGAAAACATGAGTGCTGTCAAAAGTTAACTCTTTTCACATACCAAAACCTCAAAACATGATATAACTATTTCCTTATATCAGTCATGAGCTCATGAATACTGTCAAACATTTCATTTTCTCCTTATCCTTTCATTATGCGCATATCATATTTTTTCCAAAAATATCTCAATCACTTTCCATGGTTACCGGTACCATAAAATTATTGAAAACCACAATAGACCAATACATAAATATTCCAATATTCCACGATACTATATACAACATTATTTTGGAATCCCATTACATAAACACTTAATCATTATACCACATCGTTGTCATATTCAACATCACCAATAGTGATCGCATGTGACTTCTCTTTGTCCTTTGCCTTAAGTGGTTGCTCATGTCGATCATCACTAACCCTTGGATTAGGGCATTTATTAGCATAATGCCCCATTTCCTTGCACTTGAAGCATTGAAGTGTTGGTGGTGCGTTTTCTGTAGTCTTTTCTTTATTCACATCATTAGAAACCCTTTTTCCATTACTTCGACACTTAGCTGCTCGATGACCTTCTTTTCCACACTTAAAACATTTTCTAGTCCCTTTAAGACAATCTCCACCATGCTTCTTTCCACACTTTAAGCATAAGGAAACATTCATCTTCTTTTCACCATTATTCTGAGATTTCTCCTTGAACTCCATCTTTCGTTTCTTGTCAAAACTATGAGATGGATAAGTAACACCAACTTCCATTTCTACCTTGATAGCACAACGCACAATTTATTCATAGCTACTGAAGTCTCTTATAGCTAATGCCCTTCAAAGATTTGGTTTTAAGACACTGAAGAATCAATCAACTTTACTTTCAGGTTGGATGATAAAGCCAGATGCATACCTTGAAAGCCTTGAAAATTCGCTTCGTATACACCAATAGATTCATCATCCTTTTGCTTTAGTTCAAGAAACTCCTTCTCTGTCTTTCTTCGAAGAATACGAGGGAAGTACTTATTGAAAAATAAGTTCTTGAACTCATCCCATTCCATGGACTCAATTTCATCTCTTGGCCTCGTATTCTTGATAAGATTCTACCATTGATCAGCTTCAACTTCCAAACGATATACTGCTAAGATGAATTTATCATGTTCAGAACATTGAAGAACTGAAAATATATTTTCAGTGGTACTGATCCATTGTTCAGCAACAAGTGGATCAGAAGACCCACTGAAATAAGGTGGGAGTTGCCTCATGAAGGACTCAATAGAATATTATTCCCTTCTCTACTCATTTGGAAGTCCAGAATGATTCATAGATTGTGTAAGTATAACAATAAGATTTTGTACTCCATCTCCCATAAAATTTGTTTATTCATGAGGACAATCATTGCATTTTCCATTGCATTGATCAACACGGTTCCTTCGGGTTCCATCCATCGTCTAAAACCCAAAAATAATAGTGTGAGAGGCAAAAATCATGATATGGAAAAAACATAGTAAAGGGGGAGTACCTTCAATATCTAACATCTTAGGTTTAATTCTAAGATCGTTACCGTAATTCTAGGACTATAACCTATACTTATACTTAACCTTAGGGACATCCCTAGACATACCTTAGAAATATCTCTAGGGATCTCACTAAAGTTCTCGCATCCTAGTTTTCAAAGGTTGACTAAACCTTTCCTCTGATACAAACTATAGAGACCCGAAGCTTGACGTACATGGACATTACATTACTTTTGCAGAATAATTAATACATAACAAAAACATACACACAAGGACCGCAATAGTTTAGTGTCTTTGGAAACTTGGAATGTAATCTTCTAATCATGGTGAAAGATCTTCAACATCTCCCATAAAAATCTTCCACTTTTTGTTTCCTTACCTAAAACCTTTCATTTAATCCTGGGGGAAAATAAAACATAAAAAGGGTGAGCTTAAATGCTCAGTAAGGGTAATCATGGATAAAATAAAACATACTATATACATTTTAACTTAAAAACATGAACATAATGTTTAAACATCAAAATCTTGAGCAATGGTGTAAAACATGGAAGTACATAAGGCATAGATCATAATGGAACATAAATCATGATAAAATAGCATGGGAATAAAATATGTAATTGTGGGAACCATTAAGAACATGTAATGATTTCCATAGTAGCCAAGGCACTACTGCCAATACCATCTTAGTGGACAAAGTCCCTTTCTGAATCGAGTTCACTCCTTGTTCCAGTCCTGTAATACTGAACCAGATTAACTTACCGTTCCAACCATGTCTATCTCATGAGATATAAATCTTTACGCAATGAATTGGAGGGATATATAGGTCCCACCCATCTCATAATGAAATCATTCTTACTTGTGCCACAAAATAAACATATATCATTCATAAAAACCCAATAAATAAAATGGGTTTCATAAACATCATCCCATCATCACATAATCCATATAAAAGAAATGGATATCATTTCATAATAAGAAAAGTGAAACCATATAAATCATACAGACATTATAATTGAAACATACACATAAGAAATAATGTCATTGAGATGAAAAATGGTTTTGATAAAACATTTGAAATGAATTCTTGAGGAAAATATCCTTTTTCTCCAAAATCATTTTCTTTTCACAAAATGTCTTTCTATTTTAAAAGAAAAGGATTTTTTTGAAAATAGTCATGAAATATTTTGGAGGAATCTTCATGAAAACAAGGATTTATAAAACTGTAAAAATCCTTTCATGCCGTATACGTTAAAAAAACATTCTTCTAGTAATTTTGTTGGAAAAGTCAAAAAGTACCTCATATGGTAAACAAAAGAAAGATTTCTTCCATACGATGTGGTAAAAGTAGGAAAAGGGTAAAAATGTCTTAAACATACATGGAATGAAAGTAAAAATTTTATGAAAACATTTTGAGAGCATATGGACATGGATAATGAACATAACCCCCAGTAAATACTTATGAGTAAACAATCTCGGATAAGAATGAGATTGGAATAATTATCCCTTACCTTAGATCCGATATGCTTCGTACGTATCCGAACCTCCTGTATAATTATTTAAATAATGTCATTGACTTATTACAGAATCATATTCATTGTTATTATATCATATATGGTTCACTTATGACTTTATATTACCCATTCTTTTGTTAAAGAGCGTTTTGGGTAAAATCGTTTCATTTGTCCTCCGTGTTTTGACTTGTAATTATTCATATGATTACTTAGATCATGATTACATAATTCCAGAATATAAAACATGATTTATATATAATATATATTCAGAATATACATATATATAACAGATCGATAAATGGAAAGAAATACACTGTTCATGGAGACGGTAGACCGTACGTACGCATGAACGTTGTTTTCGTTTCCTCATTGAATTGAATGGAATTAATTGGATGACATACATATATATATATACATAAATCCAGTATCATTATTATGTCATATATTTCATGATTACTTATTATATATACTTTATAATAATTTATGACTGGTTAATCATTGAGAATGAATCTCATCGCGTCGTGGAGACGGTATTCCGTACGTACGCACGAGCGATGATATCGTTCCCATGATCGTGGAATTTTATTGGAGTGTATGTATACTATAACAGAATCAATATCACTTTACAATAATCATATATAGTTATTATTTACACCATTATACCCATCCAAGTAAGGCGGTGGTGAAAAATAGATTACACCACGGCGTGGAGACGGTATTTTGTACGTATGCACGCGCGACGATTTCGTTTTCCGTAGGATGGATAGATGGTGAAATAGGGTTGTTTCATACTTATAATAAAATATCAGTATATGAGTGATACTGATGTTATTACCTCATAATGAAACAACCTAAGAAGAAGAAGTGGAAGAAGAAATAAAGTTGAATGAATCGGTAACGGACATTACCTCTTCTTTGAAGCGCCTCTTTGAGACCTCCTCTTAGGGCACTAAAATTGGTCTTTGAAGAAGACCACTACCTCTAGGATGTTTCTAGGGAAGTGTAGAAGATAATTTTGTAGGGTTTTTCCGAGCTTCAAGGCTCAAAATGGTGTGAGGAAGAGAGGGAGGAGGTGCCCTTTTATAAGGGAGGAGAGGGGCACCTTAGGAAAAACTAAAAATATTATTTTATTATAAACTCATATTCGGTTTTTAATAGATCCAAATTGAGTTATTTTGAAGATAAGGTGGGGATGGGTCGAAATCGTATCATCCAATAGAATGTAGACAAGTTTAGATTTCTATTTTAACCTTATCATTTAGATTTAACTTTAAGTTAAATAATTTTTCTTTTACCGTGTCTTCTTGTTTTCTTACACTATAAGGTTAATAAACTTACTATAACAAGCCAAATGAACCCCAAGTTGTTTATTATTAATATATATAACCTTATCTAAGTCATTTGGACTAACCTTATATTTTTAGGAATGAAATAACAATTAATAATATAATATTTGTTTTATAAACTATTTGATGTCAATTTTGACACTATTTGGTAATTGATTTTTTTGAAAATCATAACAGAATGATTAGTTCGAAAAAAGTTTACTAAATAAATACTAACATGTCATAGTAACCTATAAAATTAGAGTAGTTCATAAAAAGTCTCAAATTACATTTATTTGGGTATTTATAACATCCATTATGTCAATATTTCATTAATAAGATAATTACTGCATCATCATTGTGTCACAAATAAATTAAAATATTTTAAGTCTAAAAATTACAAATAAAATACCATTATGTATGAAATTTTTTTTATCTTTCTAATGAATATTTATAGTAGACTTTATCTTATGTATAACCCTATATTAAAAATTATTTTGTTATTAAACTTTGATTTTAACTATTTTAACCCTTTTTTAAATAAATTAATAATAAATGTCCTAATCTAATCCAAGTGGTCCTAAATGGTCATATGTTATTTCTAAGGTTGTTTTTGTCCGAATTACACTTATGCAATAGAATTAGGACACGTGTTAGGGTAATAATAATATCATTTTTACCCTTAATTACCCTATTTACTTTTAACCATGGTAAAAAAAAGTAAAAAGTTACTATTCACCAAAAATTATTTTCATCTCATTGAACCACATTTTAGTCGTTGATATTAACCGTGTCTCTCGGATTTTTGAAATTACACTCACAGAAGCTATAAAATTAAGTTTTATGAAAAATTTAGTTTTTTAACTACCACTTAGTGGTTTCACTATTCATCAAAAAATGAAAGTTTCCAGAAAAATACCAAAAATTAGGCCTAAGCTATATTTGATATTATTAATTCAGAAATGATGTCTATTTTACCAAATTCAAAAAATATCAGTTACATTAATTAATTTAAAAACCAATTCCCGTCGTCAAAACAAATAGCGTGTTCTTAAGAGATAATAACTATCAAAAGATTGACACTTGTTTATGTATTGTTTAAATGTGAAATTACATCCAATGACCAACATTGTATTAAATTTTAAAAATATATTCTAAATATACTTTAAAACCACTCAAATTAATAATTTATCACTATTAATTATTTCGATTAAAAATGTTGTTTTTAATTAAAATTTAGTAATTTTCACTATTCATCAGAATATGAAAGTTATCCAAAAAGTACCAAAATTTCACCCTAAGATAATTTCGATATTCTGAATCCAAAAATGAAGTCCATTTTGAAAGATAAAATTTATAAAATTTCAAAAAGTGGGTATTACTATTCATAACGGCTAGTTCATAATAATATTATAATAATATCTTGTTTAGTGAAACTCAGTATTGCGTACTACACACGCTATCGAGGAAGGTCACGATTGCATGTAATTCAAGGAAAGTCAGGGATGCATGTTGTGCAAGCTCCTTTTTGTGTAGCGTACAACACAAGACATTAATTAAAAAGAATATTTTTCATAAAATCTCGGGGTGTTACACCTGAGGTATATCTTCGAGAACCAACGTGCTCCCTTAAGCTGATCAAGGAGGTCGTCAATCCTCGGAAGAGGATACTTGTTCCTCATGATCACCTGGTTTAGGCGACAGTAATCGACACATAGTCGCAATCCCCCATCCGCCTTCTTGGCTAATAGGACCGGAGAAGCCCAGGGTGAAACAATGGGTCAGATGAAACCTTTCCCTTGTAAGTCCTCCAGCTGTACCCGCAGCTCACGAAGCTCAACAGAAGCCATCTGATATACTGGAGTGGATATCAGTGATGTTTCGGGGTACAGGTCTATATATAAATCTACCTTCCTGTGAGGAGGTAGTCCTGGAACATCGTCAGGAAAAACATCCGCATACTGATCCACCACTACAGGAAAACTCAGACTCCACACGTCAACTGCTCCGAGGATGAGACTAGCCAACTGACGTGTGATCAGCTGCCCTCTCCTCTGCGTGAGTCCATCCTATGATGCAGAGGTTCCCTTCTCACCGATGAAGGTGAACCTGGTCCCATCCATGCGGACACACCGCACCTTGCGCCCAATACAGTCGATCTGAGCATGGGCTGTAGTTAAATAGTCCATACTCAAGATGACATCGTAAGGCCTCGACACCGCTACAAGAAGATCCCAGCCGAAGCTCTCGCCTCCTAGAGTAAGCTCACACTGCCGGCACCAGTGCGTAATCATCGAGTCTGCTCCCGTAAGAGTCTCTAGCTGCAAGGATCAAGTCAACGGCTCTGTCGGAATCTCTGAGCTCCGAACAAGGGCAGCGACAATAAAATAATGACTTGCACCTGTTTCTATAAGAACTGCAGCAAGGGTGGAGTAGACATAGATAGTACCTCGAATCATCTCGGGTGCGCCATGGTCGTAAGCCTCTACTGCCTGGAGCTGAGCCTGCCTCTTTCCACCAGCTCCCTATTGTTGGGGTGGACCTCCTGGGGGTGGTGGTGGTAGAGCCTCGAAGCGTCGTCCACCACCTGCTGCTCGGCCAGCTCCTCTGCCTCGTCCGTCTTCTCCCTGTGGACCACCACGGTCGAACCTCTGCCTATTCCTGGGAGGTCCCTCCACTATCTACTGCGTGTCTGCATGGTGGGTCGGGCAGTTACGAGCCATGTGGCCCTGCCCGCCGCATGCATAACACTGTCTGCTCCTCGGAAGGCTAGCTCTGTGCCGTGTGCCCCACACAGCCGAACCCGTGTCCTGAGGTCGCCCATCAGACGACCTGGTCTGCTTGGACCCCTACGTCATCTGTCGACTGCCAGCTGCAGAAGACTCTGCTCTGTGCCGTCCTGCGGTGGGTCTCGCTGCTGATGGCTGCTTGGCGAGAAAGCTCTCCACTAGCAGGACTCGCTCCAGCACCCCCGCCTGGGTCGGGATGCTGAGTGGAATCGTCGAAGCTCTAATCTCATGCCTCAGCCTCTACTCAAAGGTCTGGGCCCGGAAGAATGGGTCCCATACCATGTCCGTGGAGTAGAACGAGAGGTCGGTAAATCTCACCGAGTACTGGGCTACTGACATGCTGCCCTACCGCAGCTGTAGTAACTCCTGGATACGCACCGCACATAGGGTGTCTAGAATGAACTCTGAGCGGAAGAGGATCTCGAAGACCGTCCAAATTAGAGATGCCTCATCGTGCACCTGGAGCATCAAGATCCACCATCTACTTGCTATTGCGTGTAGGAGACTCATGGCAAGGATCACCATGAGGTCTGCTGGTGTCCCTACCAATCTGAAGACTCTGACGATAGCCTCCAGCCAATCCCCGGCTGCTTGCGGATCCGTCTCTCCACGGAACCTGGGCGGCCTCTTCCTATGAAACTCATGCAACGTGCTCAGGCGGCGTGCACTCTCTACTACTAGGGCGGGTAGCATCGGTGGCTCGGCGGGTAGAGGTACCGACGGTGCCTTCGCTGTAATGGGGCCCTGCACCAAGGCCTCGTCACTCGGTGGGATGCCGTCTCGCACAAATCTCGGAACCCTAGCTAGATGCCATCGTGGGGACATCCTGAAAAGAAACAGGTGTGCCATGGTTAATACAGTATACATGGTGAGATGACACAAAGTAATCACAAAGAAAACTTTTGAAACACACATGCAATCAATGTTTTCATGCACAGAGTCGGAAATCAGAAGTCAGGGTCCTGGTGTATGGATACGTCGGCCACTGCACCAACACTAGACTCCTTGGACTAATAACCACACTCATTACTCTAAACATTATTGCTTCACAGAGAAGAAATTATCAGAGTCCTAAGTTTTGCGGTAGAACCGACTCCTCTGAAACCAATTTGTCACGACCCGTCCTCAGGGCCCGTTCCTTGACTACCCCAAGCCCGCCTTCCATAGGCCAGGGGCTGGCGACTAGCACCAAAGGCGTAAATCCCAAAATAAAGGAAGGCATTGCCTTTATGAAGTAACATACACAATAGAGTACGCACGCGAAGTAAACACTAAGTAATACTGAGTATAAGGTAAGTGCTGAAAAAGTAAATGGGCCAGTATACAAACCCAACTAAAAGTATAGTACAACTGAAAGGAAAGTGCAACAGTAGTAAGTAAAATAGCAACACCGAGTCGTCCTCCGGAAATCCCACATGAAGGGTGGGTAGAAATAGTCTTCTTGGCTCCTCGGGTCTGGTTGTCCGCTTCATGTACGCCCCGCCAAGTGGTCCACCTCCGGGTACCGTCCAGCTCTCCAAGCATCCACCTCGATCAGTGTTGTCCGTCGTCTGCTTCCAACACAACGTAGTGCGGGCATATCCCATGCAAGGGTGAGTATACGATACTTTGTAGGGACCCAGAGACCCCCGAAGATCTCTCAGAATCCACGAAGGATCAACCACAAAGGAAAGATATAATCACGAAGTATCAAAAACACTATTTAGGTATATGCCCATACATATACCTAAGTCATCAGTTACAGTTCGGCTCCAGCTCCCGAGCCCAAGAACAACCCAGTCCATAAAGGAAAGCACAACCCAATCCACAAAGGATAGCACAACACAGTCCACACAAGAAAAACACAACTCAGTCCACACAGAAAGCAAGTCAATCACATCGATGATAAAGATTGAGAATCAAGACTCAACTCACACAGGTATACACTTCATAAGGCGATAGAGATGATCAGATGTAGCCTCTGATTCATCTAAGCTGTGAGACTCACATAGGATACAAGACCAGCTAAGCTGTCGGACCCACAAAGGATACAAGACCAGGTACTCTGCCAGACCCACATAGGATAAAAGTACAGAGGTAAATACTGTCAGACCCACATAAGATACAAGAACAGTAGATATCACCGTCGAACCCATGGAGGATTCTAGTACGGTCATCGTCACTGCTGAACCCACGGAGGATCCAAGTACAATCGTCCTCGCTGCCAAACCCACAGAGGATCCAAGTGCAGTCATTATCGTCGCAGTCGCAGCCAACTCTAGGGTTCCGCACACCGCATGCTCGAATCTGGGAGGGTCCGCTCCTCGAGCAAGAGGGAGAGAGTCGATACATAAACTGTCACGAAGTCTATATTTGATGTATCCCAAAGTTCCGTCTCGTCAAAAGAAACCCATCGCGACAGACGGTGCGTTAATTGGACGCCCGGTCTGAGAGTTATTGGCTTTTCTATCCCAGGGGCCCGGTTGGTTTTTAAGCTAAAACCAACCCGACCATACTCCAGCTATATCTAAACCTCAAGCAGAGTAAGCCAAAAGGACCATCTCAACAAAAGGATCCCAACGCAATTGATGGCACGTCAATCGGACATCCGGTCCTTAAGTTATAAGTGTTTCCGCTCCAAGGGCCCGGTTGCTTTCAGGTTCGAACCAACCTCGTTGTGCCCAAACGTTTCCAAAACCTTGCTTGTAATATACCAAAACGACCGTCTCGATCCAAGGATTCATACGCAACTGACGGTGCATCGAACGTAGGTCCGTAGCACAAGTTATGGGCAAAAGACCGAAAGCGGTCCGAAGTGGGGGGGTCTGGGCCCGGCCCGACCCGGCCCAACCCCCCTGGGTCGGCCCGAACCGGGCCGACCCAACCCCGGGTCCGGGACCGCCCCAGTGGGGCGCATCCTGGCACAGCTGGGCGCGGCCCAGCCAGATAGGGCACGGCGCGGCCCGGCCCGCGTGACCCGCCCCTGCCCTGCTGGGGGGTGCGCTGGCTCGGCCAGCGGGCCAAGCAGGGGGAACGCGGTCCCTCCTTTGATCCACGGACGCAGTGCCTGCGGTCGCGTCTCCCCAACATCCCGCGCGGCCGCGGGATCCAGCCCCTCACCGCCGCGACTTCAGCCGCAGTGGGTTCCTTCCGGCGGCGCGCCGGGGCGCCGCCGCCTCCGTGCGGCCGACCGGTGCCGACCGCCGCCTCCGGCCACCGGCGCCGCTGGTGATTTCTGCGGGCCACCGGAGTCGTTCCGATGGTCTGTTCTTTCCCCCGTCTGCGCCTGCGGTCATCTCGAGACCCGTACATCACTACGACGACCTTCAATTGCCAAAACGGTCCCGTTTCATCGTCACTAAGTGTTCCGCGCATCAGGAACAAAACATCGGTGGGTTTGGTCTTGTTCATTAGTCTGCACCCATCGCATTAGTGGTTTTTAAAATCACCATCTATAAAGCAAGCCATGTCGAGGGTATAAAAATCACATGAAGAAATTTATACCATAAACCCCTACCTCAACAAGGAAGACGATCATCGGCGTCGTGGTACACGACATCACAGAGAAGAGGATCGTAGGCATCATCGGGGCGTGCTGAGGAGGAAGCAGCATCTCCTTTATTGTCGTAGAGAAGATGAAGGGTGGATCATCATCGATCTTAGAGGAACCGACATTCTTCATCGTTCTTCATCAGAGGTCGGTGTTCTTCGTCGTTCTTCGTTGGAGGCCGGTGTTCTTCGTCGCACAACAAAGCTCTCCACCTTAATAAAATAATAGGTTCCTCCTATTATTCTATTAATCATGCAAAGGAACTCTCCCAAATTAACTCACCACATTTAATAAAACGCGATGTCAATTAATTAAATAAGGGAGGGATAAGGTTCCCCATTATTAAACGCGTTGGTGGTTAAATAAAAAGGAGGAAAGAGGAAGGTTCCTCGTTAAATTATGGGTTGACATAATTTAATGGAGAGATTGGAATTTAATGTAGGTTTGTCAAATTAATGAGGGGATATTAGGGAGATTAGAGGGGAAAAAATGTGGGGCTCATATGGCCCCCACTTCTCTAACCTTCTTTAGAAATAAAAAAAATTTGGTCCGACAATTTTTATTTATTTCTTAAACAAACCCCCAAAAATTATCTTCTCCTCTTTTGCGAACGCAACTATGGTAAGTGTCCTCTTAAGCAATTACCGGTGCTGCGAGTTCATCGGTGCCCTTGGATTTTAATTCCGAGCACCGGTTCAAAAGTTAGAAAAACCCGCTCGTTCGTTCACTGAACAAACCTGAGATAAACTTTGAAAATTGATTTCGGGCACACCGGCCTCATAATCAAGCACCGTTAGAAGCCACAGACTCATAAAATTCCAAATTATTTAAAGAAAAAATTTCCATGAAATTTTCGGGTCTTTACACTTTAATATTGACTTGCGGTCAGGATATCACCAGTTGAGAGTCCGGTAGGAGGATATTCTGAAGACAACATTCAGAAGCAGATATGTCCACTACGAATATGTAGTCATGCCTTTTGGTCTTATGAATGCACCAACAGTGTTTATGGCATTGATGAATCAGATATTTCAGCGATATCTGGATTCTTTTATTGTAGTGTTTGTGGACGACATATTGGTGTATTCAAGAACAAGGGTTGAGCATGAGCAACACTTGGAAATAGTGTTGGAAATCTTGAGAGACCATTAGTTGTATGCCAAATTATCAAAGTGCGATTTTTAGATACAGGAGGTGCACTTTCTAGGCCATGTTGTTTATGAGAAAGGTGTTTCAGTGGATCCAAAAAAGATTGAAGCTGTTCTTTCTTGGAAACCGCTGAAGAATGTTTTTGAAATATGAGGTTTTCTTGGTCTATCTGGTTTTTACCGATGCTTTGTGCATGACTTCTCACAACTAGCTTTGCCTATGACAACATTGACAAAGAAGAACAATGCATTTCAATGGACTGAGGAATGTCAGAGATCTTTTCAAGAGTTGAAAGTTCACCTTACATCAGCACCCATCTTGATTTTTCTAAAATTAGGACAGTGGTACGTGGTGTATTGTGATGCTTCAGGATCTGGGTTTGGATGTGTTCTCATTCAAGGAGACCATGTTGTTTCCTATGGCTCAATACAGTTGAGAGAGCATGAAAAAAACTACCCAACACATGATTTGGAGTTAGCCGCAGTTGTCCATGCCTTGAAAACTTGGCGTCATTATCTCTTTGGTGAGAAATTTACTGTGTTTACAGATCACAAAAGCTTGAAACACATTTTATCATAGTGAGATTTAAATCTTAGGAATAGGATATGGATGGAGTATCTTCAAATGTTCGACTTTGACTTGATGTATACACCGAGTAAGGGAAATTCGGTGGCCGATGCATTAAGTAGAAAGTCGTATGCTCAGTTGGCGAAAGAAGCTTCAGATGAGTGGCAGTTGATGTCGGTCCTAGCCAAAATGCGTACGGAATGTGAAGACTGAGCTGATGTTGTGATTTTATTTCCAGTTGTGCTTCTTCATGATTTGGTGGTGATAGTAAAGGAGGCACATGCATCCGATGTATACTATGTTGCAATGATTTCAAAACTAAATGGTGGGGAGACCATTGACATATGGAAGCTGGATAGGAGTTCAGTTTTGCGGTTTCGAGATCGGATGGTTGTACCTTTAACTGCTCAGGAACAACTCATTCATGATTACCACCATTCAAGATGGGTTGTACACCCAGGTACACAGAAGATGTATAAGGTGTTGAAGGCGCAGTTTTGGTGGAGTGGCATGAAATGGAAGGTAGCTGAATTTGTTTCAAGGTGTTTAACATGTCAGCAAGTTAAAGCAGAACATCAGCGGCCGATGGGTATGTTATATTATCTACCAATTCTAGTGTGGAAATGGGATCAGATAGTAATGGATTTTGTTATAGGTCTTCCAAGAACGGTCCGAAAACACGATGCCATTTGGGTGATAGTGGATCTTCTAACCAAGTCGGCCCATTTCATCCCTATTCGTGAAACTAATACGGTGGATGATCTGTCCAAAATATATATCCAAGAAGTGGTAAAGAGACATGGCATACTATTTTAAATCGTGTCAGACAGAGATCCAAGGTTCACATCTCGTTTCTGGTGATCCTTACAGAAAGCCCTGGGAAATCAGTTGAATATGAGTACGGCGTATCATCCTCAGATGGATGGACAATCCGAAAGGACGATACGAATATTGGAAGACATGTTGCGGTCTTGTGTAATGGATTTTGGTGGATCATGGGAAGAGCACGTGCCTTTATTGGAGTTCTCATATAACAACAGTTATCAAGCCTAGATACACATGGATTCATTTGAAGCATTGTATGGGAATCCTTGTCGTTCTCCACTTTGTTGGGTGGAAACATGTGAGACTTCACTATTTGGGCCGAGCCTTGTCCAAGAAACAACGAAGAAGATTCAGTTGATAAAAAAGAGGACGAAGACGACATAGATTCATCAGAAATCTTATGTGGATCATCGCTGAAGACCGTTGTCGTTTGCGGTGAGTGATCATGTCTTTTTGAGAATCTCTCCAAGGCCTGGACATCGTCGTTTTGGGAAGCATGGAAAATTATCTCCTCGATATATAGGCCCATTTGAGATACTGGAATGAGTTGTCAAGGTGGCGTATCAGTTGTCATTACCACCATGGTTCAGTGCAGTCCATAATGTGTTCCATGTATCTCAGTTGAAGAAGTATCAGCCCGATCCCGACCATGTGATCAGATGGGACCACGTTGACCTAGAGCCGGATGTTTTGTTGGTACATATTCTGTTACAGATTGTGGATAGGAAAGAGAAAGTCTTTCATGGAAAAAGCATCGGTCTAGTGCGGGTTTTATGGCAGCATGGTCAGATTCAGGAAGAGACTTGGGAACATGAGAAATAAATGAAAGAGAAGTGGCTAGAACTCTTTCAGGAAAGCGGTGGTTTTGTACTTTCTGGGGATGGAAAGGCCAATGGTGGGGAGAATTTAGTACCCCCAATTTCTGGTAAGTAACCCTTGTTTTATGCTTTTTAAGTACTTGAAGCATATGAGGAATGGTTGGGAAAGTTTGGAGACTTTTAAAGTGTCAAAGGGAAAAAAGTGGTGATGCACGAGCTTCACACAGTTTGCGAAAACTATGTGGAAGCCATGTAGGTGGTGTCACCTTGGACAGAGAAGACTGCACAGTGTGCGTACGGTTTGGGAAAACTATGCGAGGAGGCCGTGCGGAGTGCCCCTTCCAAGCAGTGACTACCACACGGTTAGCGCACAGTTTGACTAACCGTGTGGACTAACCATGTGCGAAGTCAACTTAGATCCTATTTTTAAGGATCTAATACATTTTTTCCTTAAACCCACTTGTTTTTTCTTCTAGAAGGCCCTAACTCGGGATCTCTCTCTGGTGAAGGTGGGAGAACACTTATCAGGAGTTTTGGAAGTGATCTGAAGGGTTACCGTGGCGTTTAGAGGCCGGTTGATCGAGGTAAGTTTCGTTTCCTTTAGTTTTCTTAGATCTCCTTCTCCCCTCTTGATGGATCCTTAGATCTACACCCAAGGTGGGTATATATAAGGTAGTGGATGACTTTTAAGTCGGGTTGTGGTCTTGTTGGTGATAGGGGAAGGAATCTAAGGAAGTTTCGTGGTGTTTTGACCCGGTTCTTGGTTGGTTTCGCCTATTTTGTTGAGGTAGGTGGATTCACTCTCAATTCCTATTTCTTAGATATTGAAGGCTTAGTTTCAAATTGTTTTCCTTGATTTAAATTGTTTGTTTATCTGCTGTGAAAGAATGTTTGAAACCCTTTTTAAGTAATGAGTGATGAAAATTGTGTGTTTGTGGAAAGTGTTTGTTGAAGTGAATTTAAAATGGTGATTTTAAACTGGTTATGGTTTTTCTGCTTGAAAGAAATGGTTTTCAATAAAATGTTTGATGCTTTATTAAAAGGTTTTGAACACACTTGGTTTTGGCATAGATTTTCATGGGTTGTAGTGTGTGTTCATATGCATTGGGATGGATAAGGGTGAGAAGTACCCCCATCAAAAGGTTGGGATGGATAAGGGCGAGAAGTACCCCCATCCAAAGGGACGGATAAGGGTGTGAAGTACCCCTGTCAAGGTATTCCACTAAGTGATGGCTTAGTGGAAGGATAACTCACCGATCGCGAGTATAGGGAGGTCCATGTTACATGCATGGTTGGTTGTGTGGATTTGTGAAATGGAATGAATGTGGCAAAATGGAAATGGGAATTTGATTGGAAACTTTTCTTGGTTTCTTTTCTTGAGAAAGATGGTTTTTGTTGGAAAATGGTTTTGACATGGAACTTGTTATATTGTGAACTGTTTTGGAATTGTTTTATATAAATTGTTTTATATAAATGTGATAACATGTTTTATCCTAGAGTCATGGGTTGGGAAGTCATTGGGGAAAACCTACTGAGTTTCATTACTCACCCCCTGCTTTGGCACGTTGGTGCTTTTGCAGATGTCATATACCGGGATGTTGGAAAAGGTAAAGTGGCACATGTTTATAGCACCACTTCATGATTCTTGGGCTGGTTTGTGATGTTGGATCTTAGAGCTTATGGAGCATGGAGTTGGGTTGTTGTCTTGTGGTATTTTAGTTTGTCTTTCTACTGTTTACTTTGATTTAGTGTTGGTTTCTGCTGTGGTACTTTTGGTTGGTTTGTGATAAAATAAATGGTTGAGTTGTCTTAGTTTTATCATGCATCATTCAGTTGATTGGTTTGATTATGGTTGTTGGTTCTGCGGTATGTTTCCAAAGGGTAAATCGACCCCCACTTGTTTTGAAACCCTTCTGCATTTATTACCAGCCTTTGGTGCCTTGGGGATGTCTCTTAAGGGCTAGTAATGACTCGTTGTACCCTCAAGCCTATGAGGATAAGCGGGTCATTACAGATTTTTTCTAGCATCAAGGACCACTTCCATTCTAAAAGAGATCTTAAGAATCAAGAAAGACCAAGGAGATTCAATTTATGAGTATAAGGAGTAATTCAAGAAGTTGTGTGTAAGATGACCATATCACTAAATCCATTATCAAATCCTCATAAAATACTTCTATAAAGGTCTCATGTTTATAGAGGGGAGTATAGTGGATGTTGTGGCTAGAGGGGCATTGGTTGACAAAAAACAGTAAATGTATGTCTGATGATTGAAAATATGGCATAAAACTCCCAACAATTTTGTGATCAAGGTATACCACATATTAGAGGAGTACATTAGGTAATTCCATAATCTCTTGAAAGTAATTTAATTGATACCAAGTTGGATGAATTTAACATTATGGTTAAAAAAAATTCTTGGATAAAAAGACATCCCAACCTACACCTATTAGAACATGTACAATTTTTACTGAAACAAACTAGCCTACTGATTATTTACCCCAATTACAAGAGATGGAGGATTGCACAACCATATTACCTAGGAGACCATATTAGTAATAACAATAACCACATACCCATAATGAGTATACTTCCTTTACACTAACATACTACCAAGGGTGGAAAGATCAATCAGATATGAGGTTTGGATTTGGACAATAAAAAATCCAACCTTTTCAAAAAAACTTCTAGTAACCTCTACCTTACTAACAAGGTTTTCAACAACCCCAAAGGATTTTTGAATCCCAAGAATAAAAAATTCAAGAAAAATAATAGAATTATCAACCAAAGGTATATTCTAATACTAATAACCTTTTAAAAAATTATTCTTAATCAACCAAATGAGATGAAGAGGCAAGGTTTTTAGTTAAGGGAGTTGAAGATGAAAATGATCCAGATTTCCACCACACACCATGAAATGGTAAGTAATAACCATAGAAATATTCCTTCCCAACATACTCCAAATCCCAAGGGGAATTTTAGTTCCATCACATTGAGAATTGGGAAGAAAAAGACTGATACATTTGCACCTATCATTCCAACGGGATTCACCACAACTTTGGAGAAGCGCCATTCTAGACCAACTGATGAGCAACTAAAGGACAAAGACAAAGGTAAGAAAAATATTAGTGATATTTCTTCCAAGACCCTTCTATTTCTAATTATAGTTATACAAACCAAGAATAAATCTGAAGAGTCCATGTAAAATAATCTTTGGCTACATTAAAGTGTATTGAGATCAATAACTCGCTACTTGAAGCAAATAAGAAAATTTCACATCATGCTAAGTTTTTGAAAGATATGAGTACAAATAGATGAGGGATAATGGTAAATGAGTGGATCAACCCTAGGATAAATGTATATATTCTCATCACATCAACCTTGTAAATGTTGAAAAATTGCAAGGACCTCGAGACATTCACTATTCCTACACTATTGGGGAGTTATAATTTTCTGATGCTCTTTGTGATTTGGGAGCTTCAATAAATGTAATAACTCAATATATTTTCTATTATTTATAGATTGGTTAGTTGAAGTCGAAAAGGTTAGTGATGTAATTGGAATATAATGCTACAATATATCTAGTAGGAGTCCTTGAAGCTATACTTTTTCAGCTAAGGGACATAATCTTTCCTGAATATTTCTACATGCTGAATATGGAGGATGATCAGGTAAGTTCTCACAATCCCATCATTATTGGAAGACCATTCCGAAAAACTACCAATACAATCATAAATTTCCATTAGGTTAAAATTTATTTGTAGTTTGGATATGAGATCATAATATTTAAAATTTTAGACTCTATGAAGTACACCTCATAAGACCATTCTACTATCTTCATCTCCCATTCTAACCCATATTTTGATGATCCTACAAATAATGATTTTAAATATTTTTCAAATGGGTATAATTCCATGCTTATAGAGATCTTGAGAATTGGTACTGGTTTTATGTTTCAAAATACTTCCACACCCATTTCTCAAGATCAACCTAGACTCATTTTTCATTCTTTTGTGGATTATTTTTCTAATTATGAGCATGTACAATATGATTATGAAATGGATATTGATTTTTTAGATGTATTTGATGAATTCTTCACTTATTTTGATGATATATATTCATACCCCAACATTCATTATTTACATACCTATTTAAGATAAAAAAATGTCCAATAATAATTGCTAATAATCTCCTACCTAAATAAGAAACACAAATTTTAAAACATTTAAGGGAGAATATTAGGGAAATTGGGTGGACTGTAGCAGACATACTAGGTATTAGACCCTCTATTTACATGAATAGGATTATTTTATAGGATATGTCTAAATAGGTTATACAATCACAAAGGAGACTTAACCCCACATTACTAGAAGTTGTAAAGAAGGTGGTGGAAAAATTACTTGAGGCGAGTATCATTTTCCCCATTTGTGAATCTTAGTGTGTTATACCTATCCAATTTGTACCAATGGAAACTAGGTTCACTAATATAAATAATGAAAATAGTGAGTTAGTTCTGGTGAGATTAAAACATAGTTGGAGAGTTTGCATAGATTATAGGAAACTAAATCAATCCACTTGTAAGGAATATTTACCCTTCTATTCATTGACCAGATGCTTGATATACTTATAGGAAGGACACACTATTGATTCTTGGATTGTTTCTCTAGATATTTTCAGGTTCTTATTATAGAAAAATACTAAGATATAACAATACTCACCTTCCCATTTAATACATTATTTTATCAAAGGATTCCATTTCGAATTTGTAACACCCTAGGAACCTTCTAGAAATGTATAGTGAGTATCTTTTCTAATTTACTTGAAACATTCATGGTGGTATTTATGGAATATTTTTCTATGTATGGTTCCTCATTTGATGAGTTTCACTTGAGTTTGGGAAATGTGTTACATTGTAGCATTATAAAAAATGTGGTTTTAAAATTTGATAAATTCCATTTCATGGTAGATAAGGAAATTTTCTTATGTCATGTAGTTTTATAACATGACATTGAGGTTGATACATATAAGGTAGACATAATTTCATCCTTTACATATCCTACATGTGTGTGTGATGTTTGATCATTCCTTATACATGCTTTTTTTTATCAATGATTCATCAGATATTTCAGTAATATCACTCTACCATTATCTCGATTACTTCAAAAAGATATTCAATTCATTTTTGATGATTCATGCAAGATATAATTTAATGAGCTAAAGAATAATCAGACCAATTCACTGATCATACAACCCCCATGGTAGGATATCCCTTTTGAGCTTATTTTTTGATGCCACAAACAACATAGTTGGAGAGGTTTTATTGTAGATGGTGGAAGGGTGGTCCACTGTGATTGCCTATGTATCAAGGACATTTGATTAAGGCTAATAAAATTACACCACAATATATTAGGAGTTTTTTTATTTCATATTTCATTTAGAAAAGATACCCTCTTATTTATCGGGATCTAAAGTGATTGTTTTCTCTGATCATACAACTTTGAGGTACCTTCTATAGAATCCAAATGAAAATACATGAATTATTCTGTGTATTATCCTTCTTTAAGAGTTTGAAATTGAGATAAGGGATAATAAGGGGTTAGAGAACTTGGTGGATGACTACATGAGAAAGATTACTAACATGTTGGATCATGATAACCAAAACCAGGTACCAATTCTAGACACTTTTCTTGATGAAAATATCTATGTTATCTCAACTATGCATCCCTGGTATATAGATTTAGTGAATTAATTGGTTTATTTTAAATTCTTTCAAACCTAAAGAAACACCAAGTTGAAAAATTGATGTCTAAATCTAGGTTTTATGTGTGGAATGATCCTTAACTTTGGCACCTTTGTAGTGACTAATTATTTGGGAGATTTGTGCCCAATCATGATTTGAGTCTATTTTGTATTTTTATCATAGATGTTCTTATGGTGGTCAATTTGGACCCCAAAGGAAAACAAAGAAGGTCTTAGACTCTAAATTATATTGTCCTACCTTGTTTCATAATTCCCTTGTGTTTTGTAAGTTATGTTATTCTTGAAAACACACTAGAAACATTTCAAGGAGACATGTCACAACCCGTCCTCGGGGCCCGTGCCGTGACTACCCCAAGCCCGCCTTCCATAGGCCAGGGGCTGGCGACTAGCACCAAGGCATAATTACCGGTAAAAGGGAAGACATTGAATTTATAAAATAAAAAAACACCATAGAGCAAGCAAGCAGTAGAAGTAAACACTATGTAAAACTGGGTACAACTGTAAGTGCGGAAAAGTAAGTGGGCCAGAATACAAACCCAAATTGAAAGTAAAGTATAACTGGAAAGGGAAAACAACAACTGAAGTACAGCCACAACCTTGAGCCATCCACTGGAAGTCCCACCTGAAGGGTGGGTACAGATAGCCTCCACATCTCCTCGGCTCCAGCCGTCCGCTCTGAGTGCGCCCCGCCCAGTGGTCCACCTCCGGGTACCGTCCTACTCCGCAAGCCTCAACCACAATCAGCGCTGTCCGTCGTCTGCAACCAACACAACGTAGTGCAGACATATCTCATGCAAGGGTGAGTATAAGCTACTCAGTAGGGACTCCGAGACTCCCGTAAGTCTCCCATAATCCACAAAGGATAATCCACAAAGGAAGGATACTATCATGATGAAACATCCAACACTACTTAGGTATATGCCCATACATATACCTAAGTCATCAATTATCGTTCAGCTCCAACATCCGAGCCCATGTATAACCCAGTCCACACAGGAAAACACAACCCATTTCAAACAGGAAAGAAAAACGTAATCCACACAGGATATCAAGTCAAACTTATCGAAGATAAGGATTTAAAGTCAAGATTCAGCTCACACATGAATACTTCTTCATATGACGATAGAGATGATCAGATATAGCCACTGATTCATCTAAGCCATCGGACCCACAAAGGATCGATAGGTACTAACCCCCGCATGACCCACACAGGATCTAACCCACAAAGGATCGATAGGTAACTAACCCCTGCAATAACCCACACAGGATCTGACCCACACAAAATCGATAGGTAACTAACCCCCGGAATGACCCACATAGGATCAGACCCACATAGGATCTGTAGGCACAGGCCCACACAAGACCGCTGAGCGCTGACCCACACAGGATCTGACCCACACAGGATCGGTAGCACTGATCCACGTAGGATTGCTAAGTGCTGTAGTCATCGCCATCGAATCCACTGAGGATCTTTGTACAGTCGTCGTCGTCGTCGCAGTCACAGCCAGCTCTAGGGTTCCCGCACACAACAAGATCGTTTGGGAGGGTCCGCTCCACGATCCGAGGGGCTGATACATCAATTGACACATAGTCCAGAGTTGATGTATCCAAAAGTTATGTATCATCAACAGGAACTCAACGTCACAGACGGCGCGTAAATCGGACGCCCGGTCTGAGAGTTATTGGCCTTTACGTCCCAGGGGCCCGGTTGGTTTTTAATTCAAAACCAACCCGACCATACTCCAACTGCATCCAAACCTTGAGTGTAGTAAGCCAAAAGGTCTGTCTCACTTATAGGAATCCACCCAAGTTGACGGCACGTCAATCGGACGTCCGGAACTCAAGTTATAAGTGTTTCCGCTCCGAGGGCCCGGTTGGTTTCGTGTACGAACCAACCCGGCTGAACCCAAAGTACTCCTAAACCTTGAGTTTAACATACCTAAATGACCGTATCAATCCAAGGATCGCTACACAACTGAAGGTCCATTGATCGGAGGTCCGCAGCTCAAGTTATGGGCAACAGAGCGAAAGAGGTTCGGTAATAAGGGGTTCGGGCCTGGTCCGACCCGACCCGATACCCCCAGGGTGGGCCCGAACCGAGTCGACCCGAACCGAGTCTGGGTCTGGCCCGGCCTAGGCGCTTTGGCGGGGCCAGCGACTAGTGGGTGGATCTGCCGTTTCGACCAAGCAAAGCGACGCGGGGGGGGGGGGGGGGGAGGCTACACCCCGCTTTCCTTTGTAATCGTGGCCCCACGTGGGGGACACTTTGCTAGCCAACCGGGGGTTACGGACCCTCAGATTCCCCCTGACCGGTCGGCCCGCTCCGGCCGGCCGGCTGCTGCCTCCACGGGACCAGCAAGGGCCGGTCCCCTTGCTCCGACGCCGGCGGCCCGGAACTGGTCGCCGGTCTCCCCGCTCCGCCGCGGCCCAAGCCGCGACCTTGATCCATCCGGCGCCACGCGACAGTGCCACGCCCCTCCGCCGCGACCCAACTCCGGCCGCGGTGCTTTTGTAGTTCTCTGGTGCGGCGCGACGGTGCCACATCTTTGGTTCATTTTCAACGGCGCGACGCGACGGCGCTGCGCTTCTTCCCTTTCTTTAATATTTTCCGGGCGGTGCTTCAGCACCGTGTTGCCTTGCTCGTACCACAATAAAAATCAAACCAACAAGGGGGAGGAGGGTCGACCGTGTTCGTGCGGTCTGACCTCCTCCCGTTATTGCGATATCAGGCGGATCAAAAAGAAAGGAAGATGGCGATGAAAGTAATCACAAAATAAACCCATACCTCATCGAATTTGATGAACAAGGATCCATCGTGGAAACAACCGTCGCGGAAGAAGGCGTCATGGAGGGAGGATCATCGCGTCGCGGAGAAGCATTGTGGAAGAAGTGTTGCTGGCGTCTCGGTACACGGCGTCACATAGTCGATCTCTGAGGATTTGGCGTTCTTCGTCGGAGGTCGGTGCGTTCTTCGCGTTCTTTGTCGAAGAAGAAGGCTTTTCTCCAAATCCTCTCCACGCAACAAGTTCCAACAGAAATAAAATAAGAGTTGTCTTATTTTATTAACGCACATGCCAACGTTTGAATTTCAAAAGAAACGAAATGAACAATTAATTCAATGAATTAATTGTAATGATTTAACCGCCCAAATTAATGAGGTGTTTCTTTACCAGAAATAAACGCATGGTTTGACTTCATTAAAAGGGGGGGGGGGTGCGGGTGCGTTACTTAGAAGGAAAGAAATGGTGGGGCTCGTGCGGGACCCACCTCACAAATATCCTACAAAGGGGGTAGGATATTGTGGGTCCCACCTTATCCACTTGACTTAGGTTAATCCGCTTTAAGTAAAAATAAAATAAATTGTCGCACCACTTTTATTTTATTCCTTAACTTAACCCCAAAAATTAAAAACCACACCCGAGAAAACGCAACTCCGGAAAAGGTGTTTCTAAGCAATTACCGGTGTTGTGATTCCATTGGTGCCCTCAGAATTCAATTCTGAGCACCGGTTCAAAAGTTAGTAAAACCCGCTCGTTCGTTCACTGAACGTACCCGAGCTAAACTTCGGAAAATGATTCCGGGCACACCGGGCCTAAGAATCAGGTACCGTCAGAAACTACGTTCTTGTAAAATTCCCAAGAAAATTAAGAAAAAAATTTCCTTGATTTTTTTGGTTCTTTACATCACTCCCACCTCAGGACTTTACATCCCTGTAAAGATACATAAAAAACTAGGGAAACAAATGTGTGTACTGAGCACGCATCTGAGCCTCTCGCTCCCAAGTGCTCTCCTGGAGGTTCCCGTGCTGCCATCTGATGCGCACTAGAGGAATCGACCATCCACGTAGGACCTGCTCCTGTTGATCGTCAATCTCCACTAGGACCTCTGCAAAAGTCACCCCATCATCAACTTTCAGCTCCCCATGGTCAATGATATGCGTCGGGTCGTGCACGTATCTCCTCAGCTGAGATACGTGGAAGATGTTGTGCACCCGGTGCAATTGAGGTGGTAGATCTAGGCGACAAGCCACCTCACCAATCCTGCTGAGGACTTGGAACGGTCCGATGAAGCGAGTAGATAACTCGCTGCCTCGGCCAAATCTCTGTAATCCACGTCGAGGTGAGACCCACAAGAAGACGTGGTCGCCATCATCGAACTCCAGTGGCCTTCGACTCCTGTCAGCATAAGACTTATGCCGACTCTGAGCTGTCCTCATCCTCTCCTGGATGATCTGGACCTTCTCTGTCGTCGCTTGGACCATCTCCGGTCCCACAAGTGCTGACTCCCCAGGGTCTGTCCAGCACAACGGTGATATGAAAGGTCGGTCATAAAACGCCTCGTATGGTGCCATCCCAAGGGTGGAGTGGTAGCTGTTGTTGTATGCGAATTCCACCAAGGGTAGGTGGTCCTCACAGCTACGACCAAAGTCAAGGACACATGCATGGAGCATGTCCTTGAGAGTATATATGGTCCTCTCTGTCTGACCATCTGTCTGAGGGTGAAAGGCGGTACTCAGACGTAGCTGCGTCCCGAATGCCTCCTACAACCCCTTCCAATGCTGGGAAGTAAAGCGATCATCTCGATCGGAGATGATAAATGATGGCACACCAGGAAGACACACAATATCTTGAACGTAGAGACGTCCCAAGCTCTCCATTGAGCCCTGCTCTCTGATGGGTAAGAAGTTATCCAACTTGGTGAGTCGATCGACAATCACCCAAATGGAGTCGTGACCTCTGGAAGTGCGTGGAAGTCCAGTCACAAAGTCCATAGATATTCCATCCCACTTCAACTCCGGGACCTCTAAGGGATGTACCAAGCCTGCTGGTACCTGGTGCTCTGCCTTCACCTGCTGGCAGGTGAGGCATCAAGAAATGAACTCTGCCACAGCCTTCTTCATGCCCGGCCACCGGTGCTGTCATCTGAGATCCTGGTACATCTTCGCCACTCCAGGATGTACCGCCAAAGGGGAAGTGTGAAACTCTCTCAGCACCTCCTCCCGCAAAGCAACTGGTACCAAGGTACGTCCTATGAAAATGACATCGTGCTCTCCTCCTAAGGAGAAACCATCAGGTGCCTGTCCTGAGGATATCTGCGCACGCCGCGTCTCACAGTCGGCATCCCCACGTTGTGCCTCTCTGACCCACTGTAGTAGTGGAGGAGTGACTGTGAGTGACTGAAGGAAGGTTGCTCCATCTCTATCCATAAAGGATATCTAAAAAGAGGCTAGCTGCTCTGTCGCCTCCCCAAGTAGCTGAATGCCCATCCTCCTGCTAAGATCATCGGCTACCACGTTCCCCTTCCCAGGAGTATAGACTATCTCAAAGTCATAGTCCTGAAGGAAGTCGAGCCATCACCATTGTCTCAGGTTCAGGTCCTTCTAAGAGAAGATGTACCTGAGACTCTGATGGTCAGAAAAGATTGTAAAGCGCTTGCCCATCAGATAGTGTCGCCACATCTCCAGAGCGAAGACCAATGCTGCTAACTCCATGTCCTGAGTAGCGTAGTTCTGCTCATGCTACCTCAACTGACGTGATCCATAGGCGATCACTACCCGCTCCTGCATCAGGAAACATCTGAGTCTTATCCCTGATGCATCACAGTAAACTACGTACCCAACTCCCTCCTCCGGTAGCCTCAAGATGGGGGCGCTGGTAAATCTCTGTCTTAGCTCTTGGAAGCTCTAATGACATCTGTCTGACCACACAAAGGGTTTCCCCTTCTTCGTCAAAGCTGAGAGTGGTGCCGCAACTCTGGAGAAGTCTGGCACAAATCTCTGATAGTATCCAGCTAGTCCCAAGAAACTCCGCACCTCCGTTACGCTCCTGGGTGGCTCCCAAGCTAGCACTGCCTCGATCTTTGCAGGATCCACCACAACCCCCGCCTTAGAGATGACGTGTCCCAAGAAGTGGACCTCACGTATCCAGAACTGACACTTCGAGAGCTTTCCATTAAGCTGATGCTCTCGGAGTGTGTCTAGTATAACCCGCAAGTGGTAGGCGTGCTCCTCCTCAGTCGTCGAGTATATCAAAATGTCATCGATGAAGACCATGACAAATCGATTGAGGTATGGATGAAAGATCCTGTTCATGAGGCCCATGAACACTGTAGGAGCATTGGTTATGCCGAAGGGCATAACAAAGAACTCATAGTGGTCATACTGACATCTGAAGGTTGTCTTCTGCACGTCCTCATCCCGAACTTTGAGCTGATGATAGCCTGACCCGAGGTCTACCTTTGAGAACCACCATGCTCCCTTGAGATGATCGAAGAGGTAATCAATACTTGGTAGTGGATACTTGTTCCTCACTATCACCTGGTTCAGGCAACGATAGTCTACACAAAGTTTCAAGCTCCCGTCCTCCTTCTTGATGAACAATATCGGGGAAGCCCAGGGTGAAACACTGGGTCAGATGAATCCCTTGCCCTGCAAGTCCTCCAACTGTACCCGTAGCTCTTGAAGCTCGACGGGAGCCATCTGATATGATGGGGTGGATATCAGGGCTGTTTTGGGGTACAGATCAATATAAAAGTATACCTCTCTGTGAGGAGGTAGTCCTGGAACGTCGTCGGGGAAAACGTCCGCATACTGATCCACCACTGCAGGAAAACTAGGACTCCGTACGTCAACTAATCCTAGGATGAAACTAGCCAAATGATGAGTGATGGGATGTCCTCTCCTCTGCGGGAGTCCATCCTATGCTGCGAAGGCTCCCTTCTCACCGGTGAAGGTGAACCTGCTCCCGTTGGTGTGTACACATCGCACCTTACGCCTAATACAGTCAATCTGAGCATGGACTGTAGATAACCAATCCATGCCCAAGATGACGTCGTAAGGCCTCGACGCTACTACAAGAAGATCCCAGCCGAAGATCTCGCCTCCTAGAGTAAGCTCACACTGCCGGCACAAGTGTGTAATCGTCGAGTCTGCTCCCGTAGGAGTCTCTAGCCGTAAGGATCGAGCCAACGACTTCGTCGGAATCTCCGAGCTCCGAACAAGGGCAAAAACTATGTAATAACGACTCGTTCCTGTGTCTATAAGAACTGCAGGAAGGGTGGAATAGAAACAGATAGTACCTCAAATCATATCGGGCGCGCCGTGGTCATAGGCCTCCGCTACCTGGAGCTGTGCCTATCTCTTCCCTCCAGCTCCCTGTGGTCGGGGTGGACCTCCTCGTGGTGGTGGTGGTAGAGCCTCAAAGCGTCTCCCACCACCTGCTGCTCAGCCAGCTCCTATGCCTCATCCGCCTGCTCCCTGCGGACTGCCACGGTCGACCCTCTTCCTCTACCTGGGTGGCCCCTCAACCGTCAGCTGCTCCTCAGCACAGCGGGTCGGGCAGTCAAGATCCATGTGGCCCTGCCTGCCACATGCGTAGCACTGTCTGCCTCTCTAAAGATTAGCTCCACGCTGTGTGCCCCGCACTGCTGAGCCAGTGTCCTAAGGTCGTCTGCGTGAGGGTCTGGTCTTCCTGGACCCATGATTCATCCGTCGACTGCCTGTTGCAGAAGACTCTGCTAAGTGCCGCCCTGCGGTAGGTCTCGCTGCTGATGAAGACTCAGCAAGGAAGCTCTCGATCAAAAGGGCCCGCTCCAGTACTCTTGCATGAGTTGGAATGCTGTGGGAGATCAGCGATGCCCTGATCTCATGCCTCAATCCCTGCTCAAAGGTCCAAGCCCGGAAGAATGGGTCCTGTACCATGTCTGTCGAGTAGCGCAAGAGATCGGTAAATCTTTCCAATTACTGGGCGACCGTCAAGCTGCCCTGCCGCAGCTGTAGAAGCTTCTGGATGCACACCACACAGAGGGTAGCTGGGACGAACTCCGAGCGGAAGTGGCTCTCAAAGTCCATCCAGAGAATAGATACCTCGTCGTGCACCTGGAGAATCAAGATCCACCATCTGCCTGCTGCAGTGTGCAGTAGTATCGTTGCGAGGATCACCATGAGGTTTGCTGGTGTCCTCACTAACCTGAAAACCCATACAACTGCCTCCAGCCAATACTCGGCTGCCTGGGGGTCCATCTCCCCGCGGAACCTGGGCAGTCGCTAGCGCTGAAACTCGTGCAGTGCACTAAGGCGACGTGCATCGTCAGCGGCTAGGGCTGGTAGCATCGGTGGATCGACGGGTAGAGGTACCGCCGGTGCCTCTACTATCGAAGGGCCCTGTACTGAGGCCTCGTCGCTCGGTGGGCTGTCGTCACGCAAAACTCTCGGAACCCTAGCTGGTTGCCATTGTGGGGCCATTCTGAAAAGAAACAGGTGCACCACGGTTAAACAATATACCTGGTGAGATGACATAAAGTAATCACAAAGAAAACTTGAATCACTCATGCAATCAATGTTTTTGTGTATTAAGTCGGAAATCAGAAGTCAGGGTCCTAGTGTACGGATACGTCGGCCGCCACACCGACACTGACCTCCCTGGACTGATAACCATACTCAATACTCTTAACACTATTGATTCACATAGAAGAAAGATCAGAGTCCAATGTTCTATGGTAGAACCGAACTCCTCTGATACCAATTTGTCACGACCCATCCTCGGGGTCCATGCTGTGACTACCCCAAGCCCACCTTCCATAGATCAGGGGCTGGCGACTAGCATTAAGGCGTAATTCCCGGTAAAAAGGGAAGACATTGACTTTGTAAAATAAACAAACACCACAGAGAAAGCAAGCAGTAGAAGTAAACACTAAGTAAAACTGGGTACAACTGTAAGTGAGGAAAAGTATGTGGGCCAGAATACAAACCCAAAATGAAATTAAAGTACAACTGGAAAGGGAAAACATCAACTGAATTAAAGTCGTAGCCTCGAGCCATCCACTGGAAGTCCCACCTGAAAGGTGGGTACAGATAGCCTCCACAGCTCCTCGGGTCCAACCGTCCACTCCGAGTTCGCCCCGCCCAGTGGTCCACCTCCGGGTACCGTCCTGCTCCGCAAGCCTCAAACACGATCAGCGCTGTCCATCGTATGCAACCAACACAACATAGTTCGGGCATAGCCCGTGCAAGGGTGAGTATAAGCTACTCAGTAGGGACCCTGAGACTCCCGTAAGTCTCCTATAATCCACAAAGGATAATCCAAAAAGGAAAGATACTATCATGAAGAAACATCCAACACTACTTAGGTATATGCCCATACATATACCTAATTCATCAATTCTTGTTCGGCTCCAACATCCGAGCCCAAGTAAAACCCAGTCCACACAGGAAAACACAACACATTTCACACAGGAAAGAAAAACGTAATCCATACAGGATATCAAGTCAAACTTATCGAAGATAAGGATTGAAAGTCAAGATTCAGCTCACACAGGAATATTTCTTCGTATGACGATAGAGATGATAAGATATAGCCACTGATTCATCTAAGCCATCGGACCCACAAAGTATTGATAGGTACTAACCCCCGCAATGACCCACACAGGATCTGTAGGCGCTGGCCCACACAGGACCGCTGAGCACTGACCCACATAGGATCTAACCCACACAGGATCGGTAGAACTTATCCATGTAGGATCGCTGAGTGCTGTAGTCGTCGCCGTTGAATCCACTGAGGATCTCTGTACAGTCGTCGTCGTCGTCGTCGTAGTCGCAACCAGCTCTAGGGTTCCTGCACACAGCAAGCTCGTTCGGGAGGGTCCGCTCCACGAGCCGAGGGGATGATAAATCAAATAACACATAGTCCAGAGTTGATGTATCCAAAAGTTTTGTATCATCAACAGGAACTCAACGTCACAGACGGCGCGTCAATCGGACGCCCGGTCTGAGAGTTATTGGCTTTTTCGTCCCAGGGGCCCTGTTAGTTTTTAAGTCAAAACCAACCCGACCATACTCTAACTATGTCCAAACCTCGAGCGGAGTAAGCCAAAAGGTCCGTCTCACTTAGAGGAATCCATCAAAGTCGACGGCATGTCAATCGGACGTCCAGAACTCAAGTTATAAGCGTTTTCGCTCCGAGGGCCCAGTTGGTTTTGTGTACGAACCAACTCAGCTGAACCCAAAGTACTCTGAAACCTTGATTGTAACATAAAAAAACGACTGTCTTGATCCAAGGATCACTACGCAACTGATGGTGCGTCGATCAAAGGTCCACAGCTCAAGTTATGGGCAACGGACCGAAAGATGTTCGGTAATAAGGGGTTCGAGCCCGGTCTGATACCCCCAGGGTCGGCCCAAACCGGGTCGACCCGAACCGAGTCTGGGTCCAGCCCGCTTGGGCATGGCCCTGCCGGGGCGCGCTGGCGTGGCCAGCGGCCAGCGGGTGGCTCGGCCGTTTCGGCCGAGCGAAGCGACGCAGGGGGGGGGGGGTGGCGCTGCCCCCCGCATTCCTTTGTAACCGCGACCCCACGTGGGGGCTGCTTTGCTGGCAAACCAGGGGTTACAGACCCACGGATTCCCCCTGACCGGCCGGCCCGCTCCGGCAGTCCGGATACTGCTGCCAGGGGACCGGCAAGGGTCGGTCCCCTTGCTCCGACGCCGGCGGTACGGAACCGGCCGCCGGTCTCCCCGCTCCGCCGCGGACCAAGCCGCGGCCTTGATCCGTCCGGCGCGGCGCGACGGCGCCACGCCCCTCCGCCGTGGCCCAACTCCGGCCGCGGTGCTTTCGTAGTTCTCTGGTGCGGTGCGACGACGCCGCATCTTTAGTTCATTTTCAACGGCACGGCGCGACAGCGCCGCGCTTCTTCCCTTTCTTTAATATTTTCCGTGCGGTGCTTCGGCACCGCGTTGCCTTGCTCGTGCCGCAATCAAAATAAAACCAAAAAGGGGGAGGAGGGTCGGCCGTGTTCGTGCAGTCCGACCTCCTCCCGTTATTGCGATATCAGGCAGCTCAAAAATAAAGGAATATGGCGACGGAAGTAATCACAAAATAAACCCCTACCTCGTCAAATTTGATGAGCGAGGATCCGTCGCGGAAACAACCGTCGCAGAAAAAGGCGTTATGGAGGGAGGATCTTTGCGTCACGGAGAAGCGTCATGGAAGAAGCATTGCTGGTGTCGTGGTACAAGGCGTCGCGTAGTCGATCTCCGAGGATTTGGCATTCTTCGTCGAAGGTCAGTGCGTTCTTCGCATTCTTCGTCGAAGAAGAAGGCTTTTCTCCAAATCCTCTCCACGCAACAAGTTCCAACAGAAATAAAATAAGAGTTGTCTTATTTTATTAATGCACATTCCAACTTTTGAATTTGAAAAGAAACGAAACGAACAATTAATTCAATGAATTAATTGTAATGATTTAACCGCCCAAATTAATGAGACGTTTCTTTACCAGAAATAAACGCATGGTTTGACTTCATTAAAATGGGGGGGGGGTGCGGGTGAATTACTTAGAAGGAAAGAAACGGTGGGGCTCGTGCGGGCCCCACCTCAAAAATATCCTACCAAGGGGGTAGGATATTGTGGGTCACACCTTATCTTCTTAACTTAGGTTAAGCTGCTTTAAGTAAAAATAAAATAAATTGTCGCACCACTTTTATTTTATTCCTTAACTTAACCCCAAAAATTAAAAACCACAACCGAGCAAACACAACTCCGGAAAAGGTGTTTCTAAGCAATTACCGGCGCTGCGATTCCATTGGTGCCCTCAGAATTCGATTACGAGCACCGGTTCAAAAGTTAGTTAAACCCGCTCGTTCGTTCACTGAACGTACCCGAGCTAAGCTTCGGAAAATGATTCCAGGCACACTGGGCCTTGGAATCAGGTTCCGTCAGAAATTGCGTTCTTGTATAATTCCTAAGAAAATTAAGAAACAAATTTCCTTGAATTTTTCAGGTCTTTACAAGACACAAGATGCGCCAACAACCCATATTATTCTGTAAGAGTTTTATGTCTGGGGAATTGATTTTATGTGTCAATTTCCAACATAATTTGGTTTTTTTGTATATTCTTGTTGGTGTTGATTATGTTAGTAAATGGGTGGAGTCTAAGGCCACCAAGACTGATGAATATCATGATGTAGAGGATTTTTTTAAGGCACAAGTTTTATGTAGGTTTGGAGTATTAAAGGATATCCTCAATGACCAATGGAAACACATTTAAAATAAATATTTTGATTCCCTACATTGAATGTATGAGGTGACTCACAAAACATCAACACAACACCACCCCCAAAAAAATAATCATGCAAAAGTTTCAAATTTTTAGTTGAATTAGATATTAGAAAAAAGGGTGCAACCGAATAGGAATAATTGGAACAAGTGATTAGATGATTCACTATGGGATTATAAAAAAAAGTTCAGAACTCCCGTTGGTATTTCCCCCCTCTAGATCATTTTTGGGAAAGCATGTCATCTTCCCATGGGGGTCGATCATTGGAGATATTAGGATATAAAGAAATGAAACATGGATTTATCCCATGATAAAGATCAAAGGAAGTTGAAAATTCAATATCATGAGTAGATTATATTTTCTTCATATGAGAAATTGAGGTTCTATAAGAAAAGATCAAAAGCAACTCATGATAGAATGGTACAAAAAAGGAAGTTTTATATAGGAGACAAAGTCCTTCTCACCAGTTCACAATTAAAGTTGATGCTTGATAAGTTTCATTCTAAATGGTTGGGACATTGTGTTTTATCTCATGTTTTTCCTTATGGTGTAGTGGAGGTCACTAAAAAGGCTATATAAAAAAGCTTTATAGTAAATGGGATGCGGTTGAAGCAGTACATTGAGGGATTCCCCACACATGCAGTTCATGCCAACACACTGCATGAGCCCGTCACCACTTGAAATTATTAGGCTATACCTTACCTATCACTTTTATGTTATTTGTATAAATTTTAATTCTACATTTCATGTGAATATATTGATTCATAGAGTCACATTCAGGGAAATGTAATATTTTAAGTATGGGGGAGGGGAAACAATTTTGTGGTAGCATATTTAGGATTTTCATACATGTGTATTTTATGTTAATTTTCCAAAAAAAGTGAAAAAAGGTAATAAGAAAAACACATCATGTAACATGCTCATTTACATGTGGAGCATATGGGAAATGATTTTTTTTTAAATTTCATTAGTAGCATGATAAACATGATTAATATTTTATAATTAAGGGTTTACTTTTATAAAATGGAAGTCGTTAATAATATGATTGGTTATGTCATTATAAAAACTTTTAGATTATTACACCATTCATTGTGATATTTTTTTCATGGAATACTATGACACTAATTTCCTAAATTTTCACGTGCCAACAATTGTAATATCATATCTCCACCCTTAATTCAGTATATTCGAGTCAAGTAAAATAATTATTATTACCCGGTTTAATTCCACCAAAACTATTATACATTCCTTTGTAATCAAATTTCAAGACCCACTTACTTAAGAATTATTTAAAGTCTCCACCCAAAGTGGAACTCTACAAATTTCCATAAAACTTAAAATAATAATACTTGTTGAACAAAGAAAAAATTCATATAATAATTTCTAATAATCAACTTCCTAAACAAGAAAAAAAAACTATTAAATATTTTAAGGGAGAATATTAGAGAAATTAGGTGGATATAAGAAGATATACTAGCTATTATCCCCTCTATTTGTATGCATATAATTATATTAGTGGATAGGGATAAATCAATTATACAGGAATAAAGGATACTTAAGCCCACAATATTTGAAGTTGTTAAGAAATAGGTGGAAAATTTCTTAAGGTGGGTATCATGTACCATATTTCTGAATCTCAGTGGGTTAGACCTATCTAGGTTGTAATAAAGAAAACAGAGTTCACTATTATAAAGAATGAAAATGATGATTTAGTTTCTGTGAGAGTGAAAAATAGTTTGTTAGTGTGCATATATTATAGAAAACTGAATCAATCCATTCATAAGAAATATTCCCCCCTTCCATCCATTGATTAGATTCTTGAGATACTTTCAAGTAGGATACACTATTGTTTGTTGGATGGTTTATTTGTATATTTTTAGGTTCCCATTACAAAATAGCACGAGTAGAATATAATATTAATCCATCCATTCAATACATTTTCTTATCAAATGATTCCATTTTGACTTTATAACACCCTAGGTACCTTCCATAGAAGAATGGTGAGTATCTTTTCTAATTTACTTGAAACTAGTATGTAGGTATTTATGGATGATTTTACTATGTACAATTCCTTTTTTGATGAGTGTATCTTAAGTTTGGGAAATGTGTTTCATCATTGCATTGTAAAAAATATGGGTTTTACCTTTAAGAAATGCCATTTCATGGTAGATAAAGGAATTTTCCTAGGTCATGTAGTGTCACAACATGGAATTGAGGTTGATATAACTAGAGTAGAAATCATTTCATCCTTTCCATGTCCTATATGTGTGCATGATGTTCAATCATTCCTTAGATATACTGGTTTTTATTGATACTTCATTATAGATTTCAGTAAGATCTATCTTCCCTTATCTTGATTTATTCAAAAATACATCTTTTTTTATTATTCATGTAGGGTATAATTTGATGAGATAAAGAAGAATCTGACCACTCCACTAATCATATAGCCTCCATGGTAGGAGATCCCTTTTTGAGCTTATGTGTGATGCTTCAAATTTCATAGTTAGAGCAGTTTTATCACAAATGGTGGAAGGGTGGTCCCATGTGATTACTTATGCATTGAGGAATTTGGATTCAACCCAATAAAATTAAATCACAATGGAAAATTATTTTCATGCTGTCATATTTTCATTAGACAAACTCTTATTTATTAGGATATAACATGGGTTTATCTTTGATCATATAGCTTTGAGGTACCTCCTTAAGAATCCAAATTCAGAGCCACGAATTATTTGTTGGATGCTCCCTATTCAAGGGTTTTACATTGAGATAAGGGGTAAGAAGGGGATAGAGAACCTGGTGGATGACCACATGATCAAGATCACTCACATGTTGAAGCATGATCGCCCAAACCAGGTACCACTTTGAGACACTTTCCCTAATGATAATCTCTATGTCATCTCAGTTATGCATCCTTGGTATACATATTTAGTGAATTACATGGTTTAATTTGAAATTACTAAAAACCTAAAGAAACACTAAGTTGAAAAATGGATGTTTGAATTTAATTTTATGTGTGGGATAATCCTTACAATTGGTTCATTTATAGTGGCCAAGTCATTAAGAGATGTGTTCTTGATAATGAGTTTGAGTTTGTTTTCCATTTTTTTCATACACTTGCTTATGGTGGAAACTATAGACCCCAAAGGGAAACTAATAAGGTCTTAGACTCTAGATTATTTTGGCCTACCTTATTTTTGAATTAATTCTCTCTTTTCCAACACACTGGAAACATTTTTAGGAGAAACCAGATTCCCCAACAACCCATATTATTTTGCGAGCTTATTTATGTACGAGGAATTGATTCTATAAATATGTTTCCAAGATAATTTGGTTTATTATACATTTTTATCATTTATAATTATGTTAGAAAATGGTTGTAGGTCAAGGTAAACAGGACTAAGGATTCTCATGTTGTATTGGATTTTTACAGGATCAATTTTTTTGTAGGTTTGGAGTACCAAAGGTTATCCTCAGTAACCAAGGGACACACTTTTTCAATTGAAATTTGTCTTAAATCCTTTAAAAGTATGGGGTGACACACAAAACACCAACACCACACCACACATAAACAAATGGTTAGGCCAAAATTTTAAATCATGTGTTAAAGAAGATATTGGAGAAAACGGTGTAGCCAAATAGAAAGGATTAGAGTAAGCACTTGGATAATGTGATTTGGGATTATAATACGGTATTTAAAACTCCCATTGGTATTTACCACTTCTAAATATTTTTTTTAAAATAATTTCATCTTCCCATGGAGGTCGAGCATCAGTTATATTAGGCTATAATGAAATGAAACATGGATTTATCCCTAGATAGAGATCAAAAGAAGCTATAAATTCAAAATCTTGAGGAGATTTAATTATCATCATATGATAATTTTAGGATATATAAGAAAATATCAAAATATACTCATGATAGAATGATCCAAAAAAGGAGTTTCATGTAAGAGATAAAGTCCTCTATAGTTTATGATTGAAGATGATGCATGTTAAGTTGCATTCTAGATGGTCAAGACCTTATGTTGTATCTCATATTTCTCTTTATAGTGCAGTGGGGATCACTCAAGAGGCTATAGGAAGGAGATTTATAGTAAATGAGAAGTTATTGAAGTAGTATATTGAGGGATTACCTATACAAGTAGTTGATGCCATCACACTACATGAGCCTGTTATCACTTGAAATTATTAGGATTCCCCTTACCCTCTCACTTTAATGTTATTTGTCCAAAATTTTAATTCTGCATTTTATGTGCATATATTAATTCACAGATTCACATTAATTAAAATGTAATATTTTAAGTGTGGGGTAGGGGAAAAATTTTCGGGTAGATTATTTATGATTTTAATTTGTTTGTTTTGTTTGTGTTTTATATTAATTTTCAAAAAAAAACAAAAAAACTGAAAAATTAATAAAAATCACATAATATAATATGCTCATTTATATGTAGAACATATAGAAAATTCATGTCTTCAAAATTCATTGGTAGCATGATAATAATTACCATGATTTAATCATTAAGGGTTTTTTTTTGTAAAAATAGAATTCTTCGATGATATGATTCGTTGTTTCATTATAAAAACTTTTATATTATAACACCATTATTTTTGATATTTGTTCATGGTAAATTATTCCATTGATTTCTCCACACAACATTTCACAAAACCATGAGTTGTAAAAATTTTCCTACTCAATTTAAGGTATAGGAAATTTAGATAATATATTTTTCATCTTACATCAATGGTTGATCTATACATTCATTTCTCTTCCGATCGATTTCATTATTATACCGAATTGACCTATGTATGTGTACCTGATATCTGACAGTTTTACACCATAAAAAAAATAAATAAATAAAAATAATAAAATAAAAAATATATATCATCTTAATAAATAGGGTAGTAATGAAATGTAAAACACATGATAATATCTAAGACTGAAGCTTAAGGTTTGACTTTTGTGATTGCTTAAGTGAGTGGGTATTGAAAATTGACTTAAAAGGAATGTAGAACAAATTTGGTGGAATTAAACTAGGTAGAAGAATTTTTTTACATAACATGAATATGATTAATAAATGATGGAGGTATAATCTTGAAATTCTTAGCACACACAGATTTGGGGAATTAGTTTCATAGTAGACCCATAACTTGTTTTTCCGCTATTAGTGTCATTAATCTCACTGGATTTTGTTTTGATACAATTTATGAGAAAATGAATCTAAAATTTATTTATATTGACTATTTATGAGATTCTTACTTTGACTATATTTACACTGTGGATTGGGGAATATGAACATGCATATATTGTCACAATTTTCTTGAATATATGTCATGTGAATCTTCCTATGAGTTCCAAAGGGTAAGTGTGGAAGAGTTGATAAAACAAAATTTTATTAAATATTTTATTAGTAAAAAATGGTATAATTTCCTAAAATTGTATTAAATATGTTTATTTATGGAATATTTGGGATTAGATCATTCATTTTAAAATTTGATAAAAATTCTAATTTTCACCCTTTAAAGTGCACTGTGGTATTTTAGTCATAAATATTTTTATGTAGCTTATTTAAAATTAATTTTTTTAGTTATTCAATTAATGGAATATATATTTAATTGAGGTCATCAGATCTATATCTCACATTTTATTAGAGTAAATGGTCCACGAAGTCAATGCTGGAATGAACTTGATAGATTGGACACCACTTCACCTTTTGGGACATATATTATACATTTATCCATGGATTAGGCTCAAATTTGGAAAGTATATAGAGAAACCAATTTTAAAAAATAATCCTTATAGAATGATATACAGATCACATGTTTTGGTAGTCAAAAAATCAGTTCAAATTGTATTAAAATATTTTTTTGAATTTCTCATTCACACTTGTAAATTCATGGAACCCTAGCCTTCCCTCCCCTCTATAAGTGAGTATTTTTATCCTTTGGATGGGGTTTCCCATGCATTAGGAAGTTTAGGGAAGGGTATAAGTGGTTCCACTCTAATTATCCAAGCATTTAAATAGTGGTTTCTCTTAAACCAATAATCACTTCATTGAAGCCTTCTTATTCTTCTTCATGTTGTAATGTTTGTGTTTTTATAATTAAACCTCTTTTTATCTTCCACTTATCCTATTATTTAAAATTAATTTCTTATATACTTTTCCTATTTTGGATTTAAATCAATTTTATAAATTTTATTACATTATAACCTTTCTAAACCTTTATACATACAAAAAGTTTCTATGATAACTACTCCACCCATGGAAGAGTAGTTTTTCTTAACAACTGATCCAATTCCCACCTTCTTAACTTATTTTTTTTGAACCAATGAGATACTATAATTAATATAATATGATCTATGAATTTATTTTTTAACTTAAAGGAAACCAAGAAATAAATTGAACAATTAACACAAAACACTCAAGGTCGAGTAATGTTTGAATTGTGAGAGCATGATCCTAATTGGTAAAAACACATGATAAATTTTTAGAGTTCAAATATAATACCTAAATTCAATTCATACTCAATTAAAATATATATATGTGACTTAATTCACCACTAACCATAATTTATACTTATAATGATAATAAAATCATGGTGATATGATTTCATGTTCCAAATCTTTCCTAGGGTGTAATTCATTTAATCTTCATGGTTGTGGTAAATTATCATAGGGTTTGGAGATTAACAAATTAGGGGATCCAAATTAAGTGTATTTTAATTTAAATTATAATTATTAATAATTAATTGAAGAGGTAGAGTTAAATAAATTATTCTTTCTAAAAATATTTTCTAAAAAAATATTCTCTTTGTGTTTTATTAATCAAATTTTTAAAAGAAACAAATACAATATTATTCCATCATACATGTTCTAGTTTTAGAAATACTAAAAAACCATCATACTTTTACGTAATGTGTTTATTTTCAAAATAACTTTAATATGTTTTTTAATTACTTCCTCCTTTGAGATATGACCTTGGTCTGCCACTCTACTGCACCTAAGTGCACAAAAACCACACAACATTTGAGAGAGCCCATGAGAGCACCTTTCAACTAAGGGTGAAGTGGTTCCTTGAAAGGTTCCTTATTGTTTTAGACCTTAGGGGAACTATAGTATCTTTCCAATGTTAATTTTATCTTATTTAGTAATCTTATAAATCTACCTGATGGTTTAAAGACTTGGGAGAGCATATCTTAGAGCTATATTTAGGTCTTATAAGAGTAACAAATGAGGACCCCTAGGAGTCTATTTATAGAAAAATCAAGTTGTTCACACAATTGGTTTGTGTATGTTAGTCTTATGCGGTATGACTATCCATATAGGTGGACTATATAGACTCCACTTTCACACGTGACTAGTGGCACAAGTGCTATGTGTAAGGACCAATTGCACATATCCCATTGAAATGCAGTGCTTTTTTCTTATACCTTTCTTCCTCCATGTATTTTAATTTTTTCTTATTTTGAGAATAATACTAGGATTCAAAAGGGAGTGCCAAAAATTACCCCCTTAGGATTGGATATGATTAGAATAAGAGTATTTAATACTAAGGTAAAGAGGAAATTGGGAATATATAGACCCTTGATTCATTGGTCACCATGAGTTAGTGCACACCATTTATATTATGAACTTGGCATAATATTTCTTTTCTTGTAAATCATATTTTTGTATCATGTAATTGTATCATTCTAGTAGTATTTAATGATTAATTCATGTTAATATGTTGCGATGATGTTTCATAATACATTACCAAGTCTATATATAGTGTCACCCATTAGGTTTCCCTCCCTTTATTCAAACTGTTCTGCTCTCTTGCGTGAACCCCTTTCATTGTTCATGTTTTCTGCAAACATCTTCCGCGCTTACACTCGATAAGAGTTTAATGACGTGAGTATTATCCATGAAGTGGATTGGGAGTGATCACTTCTACAAGGTCACTTGGGAAATATCACTTGTACGAGGTTACTTGGGCGTGATCACTCTCATGAGGTCACTTTGGAAATGGGGACTCACTCCAGGAAGAGGCTATGGAATTCCTCACATGGATTAACTTTTGCAGACAGAATAATATCAATTTGAAAGAGGTTGAAACTAATTTCATCACTCTTCATAATTTCCTTCTCGGATCAGGTACCATCCCTTGGTCGATCTCATATATTATTTGTATATGCAGGGGTCTTTTGAATAATCGGATTAAATTTCTTCACACATGGAGGGAGCGCAACAAGGTTTCAGATTTTTGGGCCTCCAAGGTGTGGCATCATGAGATGGTTTTTTCTCCACAACACAAGAGCCCTTATGGTGGAGGGGGTTAATCTTGTGGTAGAAGATGCACAAGGCCTTCATTACTTTAGACCTCCATAAATATCAGTTGTTCTTCCCATGTGGTGGTTTTCTATATTACATGGAGATTTTTAGTGAAATAAAATATGATGTTAGTAGTAGTACTCAGAGAGAGAACAATTATCATTATATGACCATGAACTTTTGAAGTATTTGTTCATATTAAAGATGAATAATTACATGTTCATCTCTTGGTTCAAGGAATAAAGAAACCTTACAACTACAAACATTTCCTATAAGGTATAAAATATTAATGAAGGAAAAAACACTCTTCATTCTCATAAATCACAGTGCAATTTCCCCAAATTTTAAGCCTCATACTCTTGATTCTAAAACACACTACTACTCATCCATTTTTCATCTTCCTAATATGGACCAATTGATGGTATGGAAGGAAGACTGAGACTTATGCACCATAGGGGGAGTAAAAACATAGTGGATATGGGAATATTGGGTGCTCAAGACTTGTTTTGAGTTTTAAATCAAGATGAAGGAGGTTGATATCTATGAAGTTGTCTAGGTTGTGCAGACATATGTGTATAAACATCCTGATGTGGTCCTAGAGATGCTCAGTTGATGGAGTCCATAGAATAATACTTTCCACATAATACATATAGATGTAGGAATAAATTTATGGGATTTATATAATATATCATGATCCCCTATAATTGGAGATATGTATGATGAATTCATCCCACCGAAGGTTACTTGGGATGAAATTGATTGGATACCTTCCTTGGATCATGAGTTATAAAGGGTAACCCTAAAGGTCACTGAGAAAGACCCATTCCCAAGGGGTGATGTTCATCCTGAAGTATAGATGAGTGTCTTCTTGAATCCCCAAGGAAATAGACCCAGCTGTAATCTTCCAATAGGGTGACCTACAATAGAAAAATAAGGCATCCTGGGTAGATACTGTCCTATGTTGGAGTGAGGAAAATATAACATGTGGGGGTATACCATCAAGGAAAACATCCCTATCAATACTTTTCATTCCAGATTTTTAGTAATGTGGATGATCACCTCTATGTTACCAGTTCTTGAGTCCAATGGTGGTGTCATACTGGGGACATACGTCATGGTGGCAAAATTAGTAGGATGGAAGCATGTAGGGTTTGAATCCCTGACAATAGAAAAGATCCAATATTACTTTCTAGATGTTTATATGAGGAAGGACCTCTTCCAAATTTTAGGTTTATTCAAGTGTTATGGGGGTGGATAGAGGCACATTTTAGTTCTTATAAATTCTATGTGAGGTTGGTATCTCTGTGTGTCATTGTTGTCTATTTATTCAAGTTGTATCTAGTATCGGGCCATTAAATTCGAAATATGGGGTAGCTTAAAAGAATTTGAGAATATATAGAGAATAAAATTTATTACTATATAGGGACCCACCCACCAGAATGATTTTTGATAATGACCTTGGAAATTATGAGCTAAGATCATATATGATGGCCTTTTGGGACTATGCATTGGAAATATAGATATATGGAGAAATTATCTACGAATCCTAAATGCCCTAAAAATTTACATATCAATTCAAGTGCTACAACCACCAGCTGTATCCCCACCGAAAAATGTCAGATTGGAGAAACACTTGATGGTGGCATAACAGCTCTAGGTTCTCATGGATTAGGAGGTATCTCAGGCAGTCATCAAATTTACTTCTCTGGATATAAATATTTAGTTGAATCATGGGTATTCCAACTCTCGGGTATGCCAACTCCTAGATATCTTCATATACTCAATGTGTACTGGTGAAGAGAACCCCCACTGAGTTGAAGCATTCAAAACTATTGATGAGGCAAGAATAGTAAGAAGGCCCAACTTGAGGATGATAGTGACAAAGCCCTAAGATTGTCCAAATGATCTTGTACATAGTCCCCATTGTAAGATAGAACTAAAAATATTTCACCAATGTGAATCCATGAACCCTCTCTTCCAGATTCAATGCTAAAAACATGATGTGTATTTTTTTATAAAAGATTACTGAAAAAATAAACAGTGCTTTATGAATTCAAGGACCATTTTTGGTCTAGGTTTTGGAGTATTAGACAAATAAATTATATTTTTAACAGAACTATAAAAAAATAAAATAAAATAACGAAATTAATTCATATGAACTAACTCTATAAGTGAAGTGAACAACTTTAGAATAATCTAAAAAAACTATGTAAAATTAATTTAAAACATAGGTTGAGCATTAAATTTCCTAGTAATGATTTTTAAAAACAAGGATAAAATGCGTTTCAAATAATTTTAAAATACTTTAGAAAAAGATTTCATATCAAATCCAAAACATTTGATATAATTTATAAAATTAGTTTTTCATAAAAATTAATAATAAAACACCTTTAAAACCCTTTAAAATACTTATCATTTTGAAAACACATTTTAAAAACATCTTTGTAAAATACTTGATTTCTCCTTAAAAATTATTTGAAAATAATAAATCTTTTGTGAATTAAAATAATACATGATAGGTCTTATGAAATCCATGTGGCCACTAGGAGTATCACTTGTAGGAAAATTTCCCCTTGAGGTAATGGGTTCAATCCCCATAACTTATTATCTTATACGATACCCTAGTGCTAAATTTTATGAAAAGTTTTAGAAGACCTACCTTTCTCATTTATAACCCACTAAAAAAAATTCATAATAATACATAAATTATTTTTATAAAAGAATTTTTTTTAATGATTATCAGTATGAATAAATAAAAATTTTCTTAAATCTCAATATATTAGGGGTAAATTCGCCTTTCCAGATGAAATACTTACATTTAAGAAGACATAAACATAAATGCATTGAAATTAAAACTGACGATTGCATAAAGGTTTACGATACGTCACTAACAATTATAGATGATGACCATATCTACAATCATGAATGAAAATAAAATCTTTTCCTTGAAAATATAAAATTATATTATAAAAATAACACTTTCAAAATTATCCCATTACCATGAGCCCGACTCATCACATAGGTTTCTTTATCTTCCTCATCTTTGGAAAATTGTTTTGTTTAACACCTTAAGACCACAAAAGATGGTGTTCTGCCTAAACTAAGACCACTAAAATGTGGGGATGTTAGTGTAGAAGATAATTTCACATAGTATAGTCAAGAAATATAGATTAAGATTTTGAAATTAAGTGATGTAATGTGTATCTTTTTATAATTGAGGTGAGGGACAATTTAGGAATTATTTAAAATATTAAAATATAATAAGTCTAATTAGGGTTAAAGATTTTAAAAAGGCAAAAAATTAACATGAGATGGAATTTTAGACATAATATTATCATTCTTTACTTGTTTAATTTTTTTTGTGTTTTTTAAACAATTTAATAAAATATTTTATTCAAGAAAAATAAATTTTGTCAAATTAAACACTATTCATAACTATGACTTTAAAACATAATTTTTTTTTCAAATTAAAAATTTTAATATATCATAAACATATCACATTAATATATATAATTCCTTAATTACCATAAAATATCAAATTATATTTATTTTAATATTTTTAATATGATTTTTTTGATTTTTTTGTTAAATTAACAATTACTACATCATCTTTGTGCAAGCCTTTATCATATTTATTTTTTTCCAAAAAATTAAAAATAAATTCTAATGATGAATATAAATTTATTATATTTCAAATGAATATTTATGGTTGAAACATACTTTTAAAAAACCATATATTAAAATATTATACTAATTAAAAACTATAGCGTGAACAACTTGACTTCCTTTTAAATAAAATATTATAAAGGGCTTAAAGTGATTCAAGTGGGTATAAAAAGTCCTAAATTATAATAAAAATAAGATATTGTACAAAAATTATACATAAAAATAGATTTATTCAGATTTTTGGGTCATTTTAGGGTTCTTATAATTTTAATTAAAATCATTTTATTTATTTTTCTTCTGTTTTCACAAGCACTACATCATTATTGCACAAACATTAAAGTTAATTATTTACTATATACAAATTCAAAATAAATTAATATCATAAAAAAATTTATTAGGTTTATTATAATTATTTATATTCATTAATTAAGTGTATTTTATCATATCTATGTCAATAAAACTTCTTTAATTTGTAAATTTGTCTTTTCTTGCATTGTGCAAGCATTGCACATGCATTTGGATAAGATTTATGTTATATAACTCTAAAATTAAAAAATAACATAAAAAAAAATCAATTATACATAATAATTAAAAAATAAGTCATTAAAAATAATTTTTACCACTCAATTATTATCTATAAGGAACCAAATTTGACTTTGCCAATGCTGCGCAGGCACTGCATCAGCACTGACAATGATTTTTATACTTATAAAAAAAAATATAATTTATATGTTATAAATTATTTATTGTAAAATATTTATACTATAATTTAATAATTTAGTCATTCCTTATGTTTAATAAATTCTATATCATAACTATTTCTTGGAGATGCCACAAAATACTGTATTTTTAAATAAAACTGTATTTTTTACTATTCACTAAATATTTAACATTTTCATAAAATTATCAAAATTTCACCATAGAGTAATTTTGATATTATTATTTAAAAAATGAAGTTAAATTTTCCAAATACATTTTAAAAAAATTTCTAGAAATTAATTATAATATTTATTCGCAAAAATCAATAAAAATCATTTTTGAATAAAACGTATTTCTGATGAATAAAATGAATTTTTTAGAAATTATATTAGTATTATATAATTATTTTCCAATAAATTTATATTTAGTTGTTCCATTATATTTATTTAATAAATCATTTATTACTATTCACACCTACTAATTTAACAGCTGAGTTATAATAGTGATATTTAAATAATAATTTTTTGCTGTTCATTCAATCTTGATGTGACATCATGTTTCCTTTTAAAAAGTGGGGATGTTATATTCAACCCTCTTAAATTAATTGAGCCCTAGAAATTAATTCAACATACATAAAATTTAGAATTTCTATATTTATAATTATTAAAATCTAGATCTTATAAGGGAACTTAATTACCTAGAAGTTCAAATGAAAATTTTATCTCTTAGATTTTTTTAAGAAAACTAAAATGCCTAATCTCTAAAGTTTTCTAGAACATTCCTCTGATACCGAGTGTGAAATCACAAAACCAATCTTCTGAATTCATTGATAAAAATATGGTGTGTACTATTTTTATAATAGATAACTGAAAAATTCATAGTGCTTTATACAATCAAGGACCTTTTTCCTATCTAGGTTTTGGAGGATTAGACAAATATATTACATTTTATCAGAACTGTACAAAAAATAAAATAAAATAACTAAATTTATTAATGGATCCTAAATCCATAAGTGAAGATATGACCTTAAGATAAATCTACTAAACTTATATAAAATTAATTTAAAACATATGGTGAGCATTAAATTTCCTAGTAAGGTTTTTTAAAACCAAGGATAAAATCCTTTTTAAATACTATGAAAATACTTTAGAAAAACATTTTATATCAAATCCAAAGCATTTGATAAATTTTATAGACTTTGTTTTTCATAAATATTAATAATAAAATACCTTTCAAAACCTTTAAAATACTAATCATTTTGAAAACCCATTTTAAAATCATCTTTAAAAAATACTTGGATTTGACCTTAAAAATCATTTGAAAATAATAACTCTTTTGTGGATTAAAATGATACTTTGAAGGTATTATGAAATCTATGTGTCCACTTGGAGTATAAATTATAGTACATTTTCCCCTTGAGGTTACGGTCTCACTCCCAATAACTTATCATCTCATACGATACCCTAGTGCCAAATTTTAAGAAAATATTTTAGAAGACTCATCTTTCTCTTTTATAACCCACTAAAAAATTTCATAATCATACAAAAATTATTTTCATAGAAGAAAATAATTTTAATACTTCTCAGAATGAATAAATATAAATTTTCTTAAAACTCAAGATATTTGGGAGAAATCCACCTTTTAGGATGAAGTACTTACATTTAATAATACATAAATATAAATTTTTTGACATTAAAATAGATGACTGCATAAAAGTTCACGATATGTCACTAAAAATTATAGATGATGAACATATATATAGTCATGAATGAAAATAGAATATCTTACTTTAAAATGTAAAATTATATTATAAAAATAACACTTTTAAAACAATCCACTTATCTTGAGTCTGACTCGTCACATAGGTTTTTTTATCTTCCTCTTCTTTGGAAAATCACTTTCCTTAACACCTTAAGACCATAAAAGATGGTGTTATACCTAAAATAAGACCACTTTAATGTGGATATAGAAGTATAAAAGAAACTTTTATAGAGTATAGTTGAGATATATGGATTAAGGTGATGAAACTAAGTGAAGGAATGAGTCTCTTTTTATAATTATGGTGAGGGGCAATTTATGAATTATTAAAAATATTAAAATATAATAAGTCTAATATAATGTTAAAGATATTTAAAAGGACTAAAAATCATAGAAAATAAAATTTTAGATATAATATTGTAGTTTTTGGCCTTGTTCAAGATTTTTTTTATTTTTAAATAATTTAATAAAATATTTTATTTGTGAAATATTATTTTTCACAAATTCAACACTATTCATAACAATGACTTTAAAACATCAAAAAAAGTTTCAAATTAATTTTTTTTTATTATATACTAATAATATCACATTTATCTAAGGAATTATAAAATTACCTTAAAAATAAAAAATTATATTTATTTTAATATTTTTAACATAATTTATTTGATTTTTCTGTTAAATTAATAATTACTACATCATCACTGTGAAAGCCTTTACGATAGTTATTTGTTTCCTAAAAATTAAAAATAAATTTTCATGAAGAATATTATCTTATTTGATTTAAAATGAATATTTATTGTCGAAAGATACTTCTATAAAACCATATATTAAAATATTATACTAATTAAAAACTATAGTGTGAACAACTTGACTTCCTTTTAAATAAAAAATTATAAAGGGATTAAAGTGATTCAAGTGGGTCCAAAAAGTCATAAATTAAAATCAAAATAAGTTATTTTCCAAAAAATATACATAAAAATATATTTATTCATATTTTTGGGTCATTTTAGGGTTCTTATAATTTTAATTAAAATAATTTTATTTATTTCTCTTCTACTTGCAAAGGCACTGCATCAGCATTGCACAAGCATTAAAGTTAATTATTTCGTATATAAAAATTAAAAAAATTAATATAATAAAAATAAATAAATTAGGTTCCATATAATCATTTATATTATTTAATTAACTATATTTAATCAGATATGTGTCAAGACAACTTCTTTAATTTGTTAATTTGTCTTTTCTTGCCTTTCACAAGTATTGCACAAACATTTGGATAAGATTTATGTTATATAATTCTAAAATTTAAAACTAATATCTAAAAACATATATTATACATAATAATTAATAAATAAGTCATTAAAATAATTTTTAGTACTCAATTATTAACTATAATGAACCAAATTTGACTTTGCCAACGCTGCGCATGCACTGCATCAACATTGACAATGATTTCAATACTTTGCAAGAAAAAAAATATAATTTACATGTTTTAGTTATTTACTGTAAAATATTTATATTATAATATCATAATTTAGTTATTCAATAAGTTTAATAAATTTTATATTATAACTATTTCTTGGTGATGTCACAAAATACTGTATTTTTAAATAAAATTGTATTTTTTACTATTCAATAAATTTTTTACATTTTTAGAAAATTCTCAAAATTTCACCATAGAATAAATTTTATATTATGATTTTAAAAATGAAGTTAATTTTTACAAATACATTTTAAAACACTTCAAGAAATTAATTATAATATTAATTTATAAAAATCAATAAAAATAATTTTTGAATAAAACGTATTTCTAAAATATAAAATGAATTTACTAGAAATTACGTCAGAATTATATAATCATTCACTAATACATTTATATTGAGTTTTCCATTATATTTATTTCATAAATTTGTTATTCCTATTCATAGCGGTTAATTTAATGGCTAAGTTATAATGATCATATTTAAATAATAATTTTTAGTTGTTCATTTAAGATCTATGTGGCATCATGTTTCCTTTTAAAAACCTAGGATGTTACAATAAATTAGGGATGTAAAAATAAAATCCATTTTCCAGGTTTAGATGGAAACTTGGGCTCAAGTTACTCAGCCTCCTATTGAGATGAAGAAACCTAGGAATCCTATAAAGATGGGCGATTTTGAGTCTTCTTCATTGCTAGACATAGAAATGTTTGATTATGTTTAGCCTAAGGCAGCTCAATTTTGGTAGTATAATCTTTCCAAAATCAATGTTTTTTTAGATGTTTCTTCAATATGGCTTTCATATTCCATATATTTTTGATATTCGAACACCCTTTGACTTCTATTATGATACCAATCCTATTGAGGTGGGAAAATATATCTGGAAACTAGAAATTATTATTTATGCCACTGATCGTCAGATCCTTACCACAAAATAAGGAACAAATATGATGGATCGGGGAATTATGGAAGGGATGGGTGATCAAACCATTAATGAATGTGATGAGTTTAACAATACCGATGTTGTAAGAATATTTCCTTTTCTCTAACCCCTATTTTTTTATGTAATCAAGGGTCTATTTTAGATGAAAATATGTAATTTTGAGTTTTAGAAGGGATATGAAGAGGATGAGTTTCTTGGATTAGAATAACTAAATTATACCTCATATAGAACCCATATCAAGGCTAAGGGAGCCACACTTTCCATGTGTAGGGATTTATCCCCATATCAGAGACTTACGGAGGATGAAATAGTGAGAGAACATTATCTATTTCCTCCTTTGGTACCAATTCCAATATTCCACTATTTGATGTAAAATATCACCAGATAGAAAAAACATTATCTATACATGTTATTATCTGGGTGAAGTTTTCAAAATATCATTTATCCGTGATCAATCTAGATATATAAATTTGATCATTCTTGTGGATTGTAGAAACCTATTTACTTTCCTCCCTCGAAGGATCTAACATTGATCCTTTTAGAATTGAGGAGGATTCTCTAGATAAAGCATGATCTCTTACTGTTGAGTTTATTCCTTTAATTGTAGAAGTGTCAAGATACAATACCCCACCTACTATTATTACTATGGTGGGAGAATAAAATCTTGATAAGTTAAAATATGCATAACAAGACAACATGTTTCACTTGCTAACTCTCCCCTTCATGAAATTTCAGATCTTCTACATATATTGGAGGACCCCATGAAAACCAATGGTGAATCTATTTCTATCGATGAAGGGGATGATCGGTATCTTAAACCATCTAATGAGAGGAGGTGATGGTGATCCTAATTCAACGGGGCTTGAAAAGGTTATTCTCATTGAAATAATGATGAGTGTATTAGATGAGACCGATTTGGAACCTAAACCAGGTGACTCAAATATCTATACTGGTGAGGATTCTATGAGCTATGAGAAATTAATTAATGATATAATGGAAATAGAAATTAAGGACATTCACATGCCACAAATTAATATTTACAGATTTCTAAAGGAGTTTGGGAACTTAAATGTTGATTTGGGTGGACATGAGTCTTAATTTATATGTATATGATATTCTTATGTATGATGTATTAATAAAAAATCATGACTCATGAAACTTTATCCATAGATAATTTTTCTTAGTAAATATAAAATAGGGTGATGAGGTCTCCCATGTTCCTTATATAGGGGAAACACTATCTTGGGATCTAGAAGTGGGGGATTCTTGTGAGGATTTTGTCCCTAACTTTGAAAAACTAAATAATATCCTCCTCCCCAAGTGGTCCTTATTCAACCTAAAAAGGCAAGAAATGTTTAGGAAGAATTAGGCTAAGAGTTTTATCCATCAACGAGTGAGAATTATTAGATACTTTGATTGTCACTATACCCTTTTCTTTATTTTCTTTAAACATCAATGAAAAATATTATATATCTTTTAGTACCATCCACTTAAATAGATGATACTAGGGGAGAAGTCGCAATTCTGATCCAACCAATAGTACAAGTTGAGGCTGACATCACTACAAAAATAATGACACATGTATCTTCTCCGAGTGAATCAATCTTAGGGTATGTAACCCCACCTAAAATTGGTTCTGATGAGAACATGAAGGCCCATAATTCCTTCCATGTGTCTCATCAATTTATCTAGAAAGATATATGGAGGCCGGTCTTAGAGATACCCTTGGAATATTTTCCCTCATAACTTTACCAACTCTAAATCATGGTCACCACAATGGGTTTCTGATGGGTTTGAGTATTTTTAAATACATTATTCTATTTATGAGGTTATCCAATGATGTAAATATGAGCATAGGTCCCAATATACTTTCATCCAGGAAAAGATTCACACCAGACTTGATGGCCTTCAGGCCACACTATATTGACCAGAACATGATCATGACAAAGAGTTAGAAGAGATCCAATGACAATTTAATGATAAATATATTCAATAAATACATCTTCTACAAGAATTAGATTCTTTAAATAGAGAATCTATGTCATACCTCCATTTTAATACATAACTTTTCATTTACATTGTACAAAATGGAGGATCTTTTAAATTCTAGTTTCTTGAAAAAAAGGTATATAATACATGAAAAAATAAAATATTACTATAATTCACTTTAAAATATTCATAATAGGTTCATCCTAACTAATTTTACTGCATCTCATTACCTAGGGTCATACATCAAATTAAAGAGTGAGCATAAGTCCTAGTAAGGGAAACCAAGGGAAATAGTTCACATGTGATCATGAGAATTATCGATAAGAATTTGAGGATTATAATAAAAGCATGAGGAAGAGGCATATAATAATAATATTAACAACATGAATCATAACATGGAAATTTGGATATAACATTTAAATTATACATTCATAATAATATCACCAAGGTTTTTCACCGAGGTGTCATAAAAATTACTATGGTTATTCACTAAGGTATCATAAAACATTTCATATCCAGAGATATAATTATTTAACTAATGAATTGGAATGATATCAGGGTGAAACATTTATATTTTTTAATTAATTTGAGACATATAGATCATAATAAAAAATTTCACAAATAACCTATGCATAATAGAAGAAACAGGTTTCATATAAAACTCGTGGGGCTTGAAAAAGTGTTTAAAGATAAGATATTTATGTCATTTATAAACCAAGGATAGAGAATCTGGGTTTTATGTATTCCAATTAGAGAATAAAATTAATAATTTTTAAATCATGGTGAATACCCTGGGAAAATAAATATGTTTGGTTATTCACATAAATAAAATAAAAGGGAATTTCTTGAGGAGAAGAGAGAAATTTTGACAAGTAAATTCACTAGCATAACAGGTAAAAAATATGGTTTTAGAAAAGGTTAAAAAGATAGGGTAGATGGGTCTCCAATTAATAAAATAATATTAACGTAGTAAAGGTATAGAATAAAATTTATAGAATATGTTTGGAAATTTGAAATAAATTCCACATAAAAAGGGAATTTAAAAGAAAAAAGAGAAGTTGAGATTTTTCTAACCTTGAAGAGTAACTCATAAAACTCATTGATTTAGACCTTAGGGGGTTGAGAACACCTTAAAATGAATTCTTGGGAGGTAAAAATATCATATATTCATTCAGGATTAATTTTTATAGAATTTATATAGAGAAATGGGTGGTTATTTATAGAAAAAGTTGAAGATTTGTTTATTAATTTCTAAATAAAGGCTTTGGACACCTAGGTAGTGGTAAATGAAAAACCATGGGCTTTAACAAGATATTTTCCCATGGTATTAGACACTTGGATAATATGTTATGTCATTTATCCCACAATAGTCGACCAATATTTTATATTACTTATTTTGGCAAGGAAAATTAAATTTTTCACAAAACAACATTTTTAAAGTTAAAGTTTCTATTTTATAATTTGGAAGTAAATTATATATTTGGAAATTGATTAAAATATATTAAAATAATTTATATTAATAAAATAACATGTTTTAAGTCATGTTTTGTGTTTAATTAGTTATTAAATCATTATGACATAATTATGAAGTCATTAAACATAACTAAAAACTCAAACTATATTTTTACTATTCATGAAAAATTAAAGTATTTTAGAAAATTCTCATAAATTAACTCTAACCTAATTTTGACATTATAATTTCAAAAATACTATTTATTTTTTCATAATAGTTCTCTAAATATGATAATTTTAAATTTTAAATATAAAAATCCTTATTTGTTTAAAATAATAGCGAATTGAAAATGCATAGTAAAATTTCTGACACTTGAAAAAAATAAAATTATTTTATCATTAATTTTTGAATAAGGGATATTAATCATATTATTTCTTTAAAATAAAAATTATTCATAATTCTTTAGTTTATTATAATAATTATATCTTTTTAGAAAAGTACAATTTCTGGCCGAAAAAGCAATTTAACAAATTCCATCACAAATTATACAAAACTATTCTTAAAATAGAAATGATGGAATAAAAAGTTTTTTTATAAAAGGGATAACACTTTAAGTAACTAGGGCCTTAACACATAACCCCTTATAACACCCACATATGACCTAAGGGTGAGGTGTGCAATGGTGATAGACTCATGGGGCATCTCGACTAACATCACCCAAGTACTAATTTCCACTAACTTGAACTTATTCTAAAAGTGATTTTATTCAAGCCTCACTTGTTGAAGCGTAGCTTGAGATTGGTCAATAGAAAATCCCAGTGACACTACCTCCCTCCCAAGTTCCAAAAAATGGGTTTTGTATGGCATGACTCTACTGGTTGAGGCCATCGTTTATCCTTTCTACATTAATTATCTTTTTTTCATTTCTACTTATAAACACCTATTATAACGTTTAAATTATTATCAAGAGTATAGTTTCCAATGGTCATATTGACCAATAATCATAACTAACCAATGATCATATAACGATCAAAACTCGATGGTTACATTTCAATTTATAATCACTTCATTATTAATGAGATACAGTTTTGTTGTGTATAAAATAATATAACACACATTTTTTGGAAACAATTATCATTAAAAAAGTTCAGGTTGTTAGAGAAATTATGCAGATTAATATGTCTTTATAGTAATTTAAAGCTAAAGGGAAGACTATATTTCCACTATAGAATAAAACCTCTCCATTACCGAGGAATCTCAGGCTAAAGAGTCGTCTGAGTTTCAGTAAAGTGTTGATGATGCTCAGGTATCAATCCAGTGGCTCAAAATTATGTTGATGGAATGTTGGAATCCATAAATATGGTGAACAGTGACCCCAAATTATGTATGATCATCTCATTTTTTATCCATGAATAGAATGATTCATGTTCTTTCATATTATTTTCATCATTCATACTTTCCTTAATTTTTAATGTATGATGTAGTTGAGACATCAGGGGAATAATGTAGGTTCATGGGGAGTATGAATGCATATGAAGGGTTTTCATCCCTCATTGATTATAACACTATGAATGGGTTGAAAAATCTAGGTGGGGATATTTCATTTAGAACCAAACCCACTAGAGCTATGCATTCAGTTTAAAGTCATGGCATTTAGACCTTTGAAATGGGGGAAATGACCCAAACATGAATTACTGGGTGAGGATGATTCCAATATATTTTGAGTGTGGTGGAGTATTTTTTAAATCATGGTCTCAGTGTTATTAGATATGAGAAAATAATATGGAAAAAAGTGGGTAAGGAATGATCGTGGTCCATGTTCAAAAAATGGTTTCTACTATAATGTTTTCAGGGAATATGAAGAAAAGTGAACTTTATCCTATGGATAAAAAAGCCTCAAACTAATAAGTTACATGTGGGTAACACATTATGAAAATCCATACTATTCATAATATACATAATAAAAAAATGGATCTTTCAATGTCAGATTCTCTTCTCATTGATATCTAGGAAAGGTTTTTGAGGATCTGATATTCTCAAAACAATGAAGTGTTGTTTATGAAAAGAGAATGTTTTGAAAGAAAGATGTAATCATTTAGATTTTATTTTTCCTTGAATGGGTTTTTATAATTACATCTATATTTTGAGACTAAATTTGGAATTTCTATCATAAATATTTTCTTACATAGACCTAGCTCATATGAATGGGGAAATGGGAATTTTCATTCCCTCATAGTTGGGCCACGATGTGGGATCCAAGTGTCACTATACATATCATGAAAGAGAGAATAATTCCATATATAGTTCTAATAAAACTTATTTTTTATATCTATCTCATATGTAAGGAAGGATAGACCATGTGGGGGAGGCCACTCTAAGCAGTTTGAGGTCATGCATGATGGACCGATCACCCCTTTGATTAATGGTGGGGTTTAATTATGTAGATTGAAATATTTTCCTGAAATATCTAATGTCACACGAGTTATGATCAATGTGAGAAACAGGTGTATATTAGATGATTATCCATACTATATTAAAAATTCCAATTATGGGTTATTTGTGGCATGCACCACCTAGTTTGTTATCCCATGGCTAGAATGTTGTCTGGTCCAGAATACTCAAGCATCTTATGGATGTGAGGAAGGAAGAGTTGAAATCCATGATCTTTGGGATTTCAAATATGATAAAAATATATGGGAAAATACATAGGGAATATCCATAGACCATATTAAAAAGTAACTTTCTATTATGATACTGTTAGGGAATATAGGGATAACAAGATTTTCTCCCAAGGATAAAGATGAATTGGCTAACATGCCATATTGGGAACATATTATATAGAGACACATTGGGTGTAGTATGTATAGTCAGAATAAAGGTGTCCTTTAGAGCCAGATAGTCTTATTTCTGATAACCAAAGAAAGTTTGCGGGAACCTAAATATCCCATGATATCGAGTGAGATTTTTGAAAAGGGGGTTTCCCATAGAATATAAAGGATGAATTTAGATAGAGGTGGGATGAAGATGATAATTTCCCTACATAGATTTTATTTATATGTAAGGAAGGGGGGATTTTCTTTAATCATGAGTTCTTTAATGAAGGAACCCATGTCGGAATCTCTTTCACTAGTCAAGGACATGTGAAGGAGTGGTTTTTTTGTAGATGGGCCTATAATGAGAGATCTAGGCGTCACTACTTACCTCTTTGGAGAACGAATCAAGACACTTATAGATTTTAAATGAAGTTAACTACACTGTTGAGGTTCTTGTATGTGGAGAGGGAATTTTTATCATATGGTGTATGGGATAGGATATAGGATTTGGGTGTCACTATATATCCTACATGGATAGGAATCAATCAAATTGTATTACTTGAAAATAACATTGGAAAAATAGGAGACTAACACTGAGAGTAGGGGGATTTCAAGTGAGGGATAAAGCACCATATAGTATTACATTGTATGATAGGGACATGAACCATGCAACTTAATGTATTATGAATAGGACATTAGAAATACAGTTTACCATCACATGACGAGGATAAAGTGTCACATGGTTTAACATTTTATGACATGTATTTTTTACTACAGTTTAACATCATGCGACTAAGATATAAGATTGATATAGTTTAAGGTCATATAACTTTGATAAAAATTGGTTGGTTAGGCAACTTATACAACAATGGAAAGGAGAAAACCCAATGTGAATAGAGGATCCAAATGCTAGTATAGAATATATCATGGGTATATACACTTAGTTTAATGTCATAGTACTATGAAAAATGGGTATCTTGGTTTTAAGGTTGCACACCATTAACCAATAGTGTGCCTTTTTAAGGTCTTCTATCTAGCACCAATCCTTCCCTTTAAAGGTCACGCGATAAGGGAAAAAAGTAAATTCTAGTTGATGCATGAATTAACTATTTAGTTTGTAATAATCAAACAAAGTATCTAATCCCATGTGATTCATGATCTATGTAAAAACACAAGAAATCAGGGAGTAATCCAAATTGTACTAAAATTCCAACGAAGGGTCATTTTTAGTGCATATGACTTGGTTTTTCATTCCATGGTGGACCAAACAAGAATGATCTGGCATTTTATGAACATAAATTAGGGAAGTAATAAGTCATGATCTCAGGGTTCACATATCTATGAAAAATATATGGTATAGGTATATAAGAAATGGATGTAGACCATATTCATAAGGCGGTTTCCATTATGATGCTATTATGGTATACAAAGAAAAGAGTACTTTCTCAAGAGGAAGAAGATGTCTCTGGTTTACAAGACACATTAATGGAAAAAATTACATATACTCATATTGTCTTAAGTATTCATATTCAAAATAATGGTTTCCTTTATAGTCAAATAATTTTGTCAACGATAGCTAGGGTGGGTTTATAGGGACTCAAATATCCTGATATGTGGAGTGTAGTTTGTGAAAGAGAGATGTCTGATTATGATGGATGAATTTAGGAAAAAATTGAACATGAATGATTGGAATTTTCCTTAAAAAATATAACTCATACGTAAGGGAGGGAACATTTTCCCTCAACTATTTTTTTTGCGAATGAGGGAATCCATATTAGAATCTCTAGCACAGGGTGGGTTCGTATGCGAGAGGGTTTTTTTTTTTTATTTTGTGTCTATTCCGAGAATGAAATATCTAGGAGTAACTATGTATCTAATCAGATCAAGAATCAAGCAACATATAGTTCTATGTTAATGGTTTGACAAGAGAACAACACTAGGAACAATGGTCCTCTTAGGAGAGTGTTGTAATAGTGCATATTTTTACATCATATGAAGGGGACGCAAACTATAATGTTTAACTACTTATATAAAGAATGAAGTTTCATATAGTTTAACATATCATGACATGGATGTTTTCCTATTGTTTAACATCACTCGAATAAGATTTTTTCCTTCATTTTAACACCATGTGACTAGGAAGTTTTCCTTTAGTTTAATGTTAGGAGATTATGACATTTTTCTTAGTTTAATGTCATGTGACTAGGATATTGGCCATGCATATTTAGGTCCTATGAAAAGGATTGAAGGTGAGTGGTTTGATTACATAAAATATTTCTTGATAAACCTTGCATTGGTAGGTGTGTTATATTCTCACCATCCATGGAAATCATTGAATATTCACTATTTGAGTAGAACTTATGGATGACAAAAGGTACCTCCCATTTTGGTTCTAGATGTGGAGGTTTCTTCCTAGGTATCATTGGGGTATTGATATAAAAAACTAGTTCTTCTAATATGAATTAATAGAGGTGAATTTTATTGTTGAAATATTATCCTATTCAATTTTTATGTACCTCTAAATGATTCAAGAGACACATTCTTTTCTCATCTATCCATTCCTATTCATTTAGTCACTTTTGAGATTTCTCATCTATGGATAGTTGATAGTAAATGGAAATAAAAAGTGAAGGAAATTAGAATTGTATGGGAATAGCTGCTTCTTTCCCATATACCAGTGAATACGGGGGTTATTTTGTGGTAGTATGGGTTTTAGTATAATAATACCATAAGGCATGCATAAGTTTTTTAGGAAAATAATTTTTTTATCAACTATTTTCTAGAGCATATTTAATAGAGTTTTATTAAAATCCTCTACCTATCTATTATCCTCTTCTTGATAGTGGTATGAATGTTTGGATTCAATGTTATAATCATGATATTGATTTTTCAATTTGGAATAATATAAGATGGTGATGTTGTTTGTCAATATTTTCTGGGGGACACAAAATCTAGTAATAGTGTTAGAATTCACAAAATTGATGATATTATTCATCTTGACTACATTAAGGGGAAACTCAGCCTATTTGAAAAATAATTTGGTAGTAGTTAAGATATAAATAAACCACTTGGATTTAGTTGGATGGTATGGACATAGGAAATCCATTCCCCATACAGAAAATTGCTAGGATTATTTGGTAGTGTGTAACAACTCTTGGGGGGAGGGAGATGGATAAAGTTGGATTTCACTTGACATGAATGATTTTTTTGGTGAATTGTGATCAATATAAAATCATGGAAGGATATAAATACCCAAGACTACTTATTTGTTGATAAATCTTGGTTCCTGACTGATGGGTGCCGTGAGTGCCAGTGTGGATGTCTGGCATCATGGCAACAATCTATTCTCTTTAATGCACCTATGAAGGACTCCATTGAATACCTATTTATAGAGAAACTTATGATGATTCAGAATATTATAAAGAGTTAAGTTGACTACACATCATCATATTTGATTTTTTATTGATTTATTTGGTGGAATAACCCCATTTTGGAGGTAGTTCATGATAGGAATCATCCAACCATTTATAAGATTATCTGGTTTGGTGATGGAGTTAGAATCATTAATCTCTTCTATGTTGATACCTATAAATAGTGACACCATTATGCAGTGAACTTTTCTGATGACCATTTCATACTAGTCTGTGTCTTCCAAGGATATAGCTAAATTTTCAAGGCATCTTGCCAAGAATTTTTTGAATGTAGGATCTAATTTAACATTGGATTTAAGGGGAATTCCTCCATCAAAATTTAGACATAGTCAAACAGGGGGTCAAATCTTATTTTATGAAGATGTAATCATATTTTATCTACTTGATCACCAAATATGAATCACCTTTGAAATTTATATGGTTCATTGGTATTTGTAGCACTAATTATAAGCTTTCAATGAGGGTATAGTATTCTGCCTCATTTTTTGTACAACCTTTGGAAAAAAGGAAGGAGTAGGGTAGAAATACCTTTGCGATATAGATACAAATGACTCCCAAACTGATTTTTTTTAGCCTAATGTATTCCATCATATTTCATGTTAGGATTTTGGACACACCATAAAATTAAATCTCTCATGTCTAGAGGGTGTCTTGAACAGAGAAAATCACTTCATTAAAAAAATAAATATTTAGTAGTATTATTCCTATAGAGGGATTTTATTTAAGGAAATATTCTAGTGCATGGACTTTGATCTCTTCTTTGGTAAGGAAATGATGTCAAACTGCTGTAATATGACTACCCACCATGCCAAATTTCCATTCATCATGGAATGGTAGAGGATGTATTTGAGCGGGTTGTCACATGAGACCAAATGGACCTCATGATGATATAGGTAGTGCCTAATTTTCCTAACCACAAATATTTTTGTGAGTAAACTATTCTTAATGTCTAAATATCAAGTATCATTTCCAAGAATGTTTCTACAGAGATAATAAAGGGTTTTCTCACTTTCGACGTTAATATTTTTTACCCAAATAGCTTGGATCATGAGTTAAACCCACACTCTCCCAAATTTGTTAAACAAAAATATAAAGTTCAGGTAATTACATGAGGTACAATGATTTCATATTAGTAAGAGAATAAGTGAATGGGAAAATAAGGTAGAAAGAAAAAACTATAAACCATCCCAGATATGAAAAGGTAAAGATTAGCATGAATTGATGCCCAATGATTTCTCATCAAAAGAAGCTGCATAAGAATCATCAATGCATATCCCCTAATGTCTAGGTTATCAATGAACTCATCATGTAAAAAAATAGCCTACAATAAACCTTATGTTGCTTCATATAGATATTTAAAGTCATGTTATCTAGCATCTCAATAGTATAATGTAATGACATGTCATTCTTGAGCATGCAATAAGCAATCTTTAAATCCAAATTAAAGCTCCTCATTCTTCCCTAAAAACACAATAGGAACCAAGGCTATATAAGATCCTCCATTAGCGCCTTCTTTTCAAGTTCTTCTTCATAATAATGAATAATACCTAAATCCAAATCTCTTCATTGCTATCATGTTCAAGTAATAGTAAACATATCCCAATTGGAGTCCTTGCCCAAAATTTCTTTTGTCTTTTTTACATTGATGTCTAAAAATGTGAAAGATTCCCAATTCTTATGAAAAAATTACTAAGATATATTGTACCTCTCTTTCCTAGAAATAGTTCAACAAAGTCATGGTTACCCATGGAAACACTACCATAGTTTAGTATGATATTAATTCCGGCTAAGGAGGCACTATACAAGAAACAATAAATAGGTGAAAATATCATACAGGTAAAAAGAAATCATCATCCATCATTAAAAAGTAAACAAAATAGAATAATTCATCCTCTAGAAGCACAAACCAAGAATACTGAATTTGAGGATCAATCTTCAATAAAATCCTAATATCCTGAACTCAAGTTATGGGAGACAGTATCAAATTTGAGTAAAAATCAGACTCATAGACCATTCCTACAAAAACGTTATTCCCAACAAAGTTGAAGATTATAAAAATCAGGATTTCCATCAAGGTCAAATTCCACTCTATCAAAAACAATTTCTCAGATACTTAGATAATTTGACATTATTCTTCTATAAGAGGAAATTTCCCATTAATCTCTCTAAGTCTATGACATATAAAATGAGTGGCTTCCCTTTGACATGGGGAATTGAAACTGGTGGAATCAAAATATACTTCTTGAGACTATAGAAGGATTATTTAAAGTAATTATTCTATTAAAAAGTGACTCCTTTCTTCATTAATTTGGTGAAAGGTAGGCATTTTTATGCCAAATTTTTTATAAATCATCGAATATAGGCTATGCACCCCTGGAATCCTCCCAACTCTTTAAGGTTTCGAGTAGGTGACATATCAAGCATAACCTTAGTATTATCAGGGTAAAATTCAATGATGTGGTGTAATAATACAAAGATGAGAAAATTTCCTAAGGTCACACTAAAAGAACACTTCAAGGGATTCATTTTTATGTTATTCTATCACATATTGTTAAAAATGATCTATAGATTGGTAGGATGATTAGAGTATTTTAAATATTTCACAACTAAATCATCAACATATAATTTGAAAAAATTTTAGAGGAAGGGTTTGAAAATTCAATATGTGGAACATTAGAATGTGGAACCAACATTATTCAAACCAAAAGGCATCACCTAGTAATAGTATATCCCCTGGGGTGTCCTAAAATTAGTGGATTCTTCATATTATGTTTCCATCTGAAATTTATTATACCCTGAATATCCATCTATGAATAAGTGATCTTCTTAGCCTTCTGTTGCATCAATGGTAATTTCTATGATGGTGACCTGAAAATAATCATTCAAAAAAGTCCTATTAAGATATATGAAATCAATTAAAAATCTAATTTTCCCATTTTTATTCTTGATTGGAATGATATTGGAAGTCCAATTTGGGTACTAGGACTCCCGAATGAAGATATACTTAATGAGATTATCAATTTCATATTTAACATTAATTATGTTAGTTGGATTCATTCTTCTATAATCTTACTTATAACCATTGTGGTCTTTTGGAAGACCCAGGTGGTGGGTGTATGTATCAAAATCAAGACCTAGAATTTTCATGTAGTTCTAAGAGAATACATCTTAATGTTATTTTATAAAATAGGTGTACACCCCTTTCTCTTCAAGGGACATGGATGCACTGATCATTGTGGGTCACAAATCTTCCTCTGCACCTAGATTTATCTACATAAGCTCATAAATATATCTATGAACACCTTTCTTGAATGTTGGAGTAATGTCTTTGAGGTATCCCTCTTCCCCTTCCTCTTCATCTTCCACTTCCTCTTCATCTTCCTATTTCTCTTCCTCTTTCACCTCACCCTTAGGAGGAGTAAGTGATTAAGGGGAATAATATAAGGTATAGGAAGTGTCAACATCTAGATGTTCATAAGATGAGGTAGGGGTGTCCCCACCCCCTACGTGGGGTGTGAAATTCACCCTTCGATAGAGTGGATTTCTGTGGGTTTGGGGGAAAATGGGGGTATTCCCAATTAGGGTGATACTGTCATCATGGATATTTAAGACCTCTTTGGTGTTGTTAGGTTTATTTGATATAAATGATATCACTTGAGTTAGTGAATAAACACTTAAATACAAACTTTTTATTCACACATGGCTAATTGGAAATATGTATTCATCACCAAGCTCTTTGAATGAGTTATCCAGGGCCATCTCTAGCACCTTTGAGGCAGTGACCTAAGAAAATTTATCAAACATAGGTTCTTTTCCCTATCTCCAATAAACTTATGTGTCTATATACTGAGATTAACAAGATTCATGTGGATTTTATCACTTTTAGTGTATCAATTTGTCTATTGACACAGTTGTTTCCGACGCTTTCGTTGGGGCGCGCGCGCATCCGTCTGCGGAGGAGGACGTGCTGCATTGTTGCCCTGCATTCACACTTTCCAAAGGCAGGAGACATTCGCTCCTTATTTAGGGATGTCTACTCCTTGATCGAAACGGGATGATGGGATGTCAGTTCTTCTTTCCGTGGATTCCTCCTCGGAACTCATCACCTAGTCTGGGTCTCCCTTATAAATTTAATATGTTGTTCGTGAAACTCTTCCCAGTACCATGTTTCCATGGATGCCGGTTAATTGCACTGCTTCTATTGGGACATTCCAAAGGGTCCGGTCAGGGCAACAATCTTCAGTCGGGGGAGTAGTCACGTCGAGGCATCAGTAGCGTGTCTGGATGCTGGGGAACTGACATGTTTGTATTTTATCCCTTATCATAGGGCTTCTCGAGGGCGTGGAAGCCCGAGGCATCCCACATCAAGCGCGGGGAATTATATGCCATAGACATATATCTGAGGTTTTCCTCAGCTTCCTGTGTTTAACAAAGGGTATGCCGCAGGTTTAACGTCCAACGGAGATGGATCAGCCCGATCAGAGCATTAGCTAGAATGGATCGGATTGAGGAATTTCCCTTGAAGGGGTGACGATATCGGGACCAGCCCATGGGCGGCTACGAAGAGGAGCAGAATGGTATGATCTTTCCGGGATATGGCAGTCCGGGTGAGAAACAGGATGGGTGATGGAGAGTTTAATGAAGTGGAGGGGGAATGAAACGGGACCATCGCAAGGGCGACAGTAAAGTTGGGCTTGAGTCTCGAAGAGACCTCCTATGTATCCCCGTGGTAGGGAATCAAAGTCCACATAGTTTGGGATGGTGCCGGCGGACCGACGTGAAGGTGAACCCGGGGGTCCATTGGTGGTGTGCTTGAACCTCGTGAAGGCTTCCTACGTACCACGACTTGACATGGATCAAAGTCCATGTAGTTCGGGTGGAATGTGGGATACAGTTTAACGTTATGTGGGACGGGGGTAAACCGATGTGAGTGAGGTCGGTATGACCAACAGATGGTGGGCTTGAACCTCTGGGAGGCTTCCTACGTACCATGCCATGACATGGATCAAAGACCTCCTAGTTCAAAGGGGGCTTCGTCGGAGAACTGACGTGGAGGTGGACCTTGGTCAAATGGGTGGTGGGCTTGAACCTTAGGGAGGCTTCCTACGTACCATGCCTTGACAGGGATCAAAGCCCTCGTAGTTTGGGTGGGTCACAACGGTTTGCCGTTGGACTGGGATGCAGTTTAACGTCATGTGGGACGAGGATGAACTCGACGTGAATAAATGATGGTTGGGCTTGAACCTCAGGGAGGCTTCCTACGTACCATGCCTTGATATGGATCAAAGACCTCATAGTTCAAATGATGGAAGTTGTCAGCGAATCGACGTGAAGGTGGACCTTGGTCCAATGAATGTCGTCAGCGAACCAACGTGAAGGTGGACCTTGGTCCAATGAGAGATGGGCTTGAACCTCGGGGAGGCTTCCTACGTACCATGCCTTGACATGGATCAAAGACCTCATAGTTCAAATGGGTGTGCAGTTTAATGTCATGAGGGATAAGGGCATACAGTTTAACATCGTGCTGGACGAGGGTATACAGTTTAACGTCATGCTGGACGAGGTATTGTCATGGCCAATTCCAACTCTAAGCCCATGTGAGTCATGCTTGGTATGAGAAACGAGAGGCAGTAAGGACCTGACGATCACGCTGCGAAGGGTGCGTCCGTGAGAAGCGAAGAGGGGCTTACGCGTTAGGCGGCCCATGGTGCTGGGACTTACTCCAGGATGGAGGCCCGAAGTGCAGCAAAGCGCAATGAAAGAGGGATTTGGGACCAATGATTGGAGGTGACTCATTCCCTATCACGTCCTCCACTAACCTTGGTAGTGGGGAAGTACGGAGATGTAGTGGTGCATCCATCCGTTGATGGACTAGGGGGGGGGGGGCTTACACCAAGGTGGTTTCCCTTCTCCTGTGGACATAGGCCGCTTCGATAAGGAGGATATCATCCCTTGTGGGGGGAGTGAGTCCATTATCATGGAGACGAGTGGCTTAAAGAATGGCCGAGATGGGGGGAACTTGCGTGTGAGGTACGGTGTCAGGTCACAGTTTAACGTCATGTGTTGAGGACGTGGTGCTTGGTAGTTTAACGTCCCGCAGCTCGGATGAGGTGGGTTTACTCCGCACCCCTAGGACTTACATGACAGAAACCCTTCACTCCTTGGGGGAGGGAAGGTACCAGCAAGGCCGTGGTCAAGGGGGGTCGTAGAGCGAACCATCGAGGGGTCCATGTTAGCGTGGCTATGCAAAGAAGCAATAGCCGCTAGCATGCCTATGCGAAGAAGCATTAGGCGGTGCAAAGCTACGAGTGGTGTTGTCCGTGGGACTTTGAAATTACATCGTGCAAACCTGGAGGGTCGCACGGGGAGAGGAATTTCTAAGCAGAGGAGTGTGCTTCACGAAGTGGGGTGCCTTGTCCTTAGCATGGGGAAAAGGTGTGAGTGGAGAGTGCTTCGCGAAGTAGAATAGTATTTGCGGAGCACTGCCTCGCGAAGAGGAGGTGCCTCGCGAAGCAAGGTACTGCAAAGTAGTGTGATTTGCGATGTGTAGCGATCCTGCCTTAGCATGGGGATCACTAGTACAAGATGGGTGTTTTGCGAATCATAAATGCTCCGTGGCTACCCGGGTTCCCTTGGGAATCCCCCTCCTTCACGAATGCCCTTGAGCTTCGTGAAGGGCATCCCTCTTGGAAGAGGGGCTCAGAACGAGACAAAGCGAAGGTGTCACTCAAAGTAGAAGTACCTCACGGATCTCATGATTACCAGGGCAAAGGGTGTTTCGCGATTTGGGAGTGGAGAAGCCGAAAGGTTGGATTGTCCGTCCCCTTGGACTCAGGGGGAGCCCAGTATTTATAGGCAAGGGGCGCCGCAAATCAGAACTCACGTGCCGCCTCCGGTGCTTCGCGGGGCCATTCGCGGAGAGGTACCACCTCCGGTGCTTCGCGGCGGCCTCACGAATGTCAAGCCATTCGCGGAGAGGTACTGCCTCCGGTGCTTCGTGGCGGGCTCGCAAACGTCAGGCTGTTCGCGGAGAGGTACCTCCTTCGGTGCTTTGCGGGACCTCGATGCTCAGGGGTGCATCGTGTTAGGGCTTCGCGAGGCAGCGTGCGAGGATTCTTTTTTGTCCCTTCCTTTAGTGCAATATTTTGGCGCCAACAAATGCCCCCCCCTCAGACTTGGATCCGCGGAAGGATGAAGGGTCGAAGTCTGAGGGAAAATTTCCAAAATTGTTGGCGGTTCGTGATGCGACTTCATGAAGGAGGCTCGCGGTGCTGACCGCGGCCATGGGATCCGGACGCACCGCGATTCTCCGCGCGGGCAAGGCGCGCCGCGAAGCTCTGGGGTTGCCGCCTACAAATAGGGGGCCGACCTCTTTTATCTTCACGCGATTTTCTTGTCCTTTTGCACTCTCGATTTATCAAAGCTCCACGTCCTCCGTGCCTGCTCTCCACGAATCGAGCTTCGCGTCAAACCGCGGGTCTCCGACTCTGCGACCGCGCCAAGCGAACTCCTGTTTGCCGGCCTAGGTCAGACTCTACGGCTTGGTTTCACAACCGATCTTCGCGAGAGATCTTCGTGAGCCATATTTGCGATCCAGCTTCGCGATCCTTTCTGAAAAAAAATTCTTTTCTGAGTGTCGGAACCGAAATGGCCCATTGAGAAGCTGTATTGGGGGTGCTTGTAGATGTCACCCATTGGGATGAGATGGCCAACTGTCCGGGCCTTGTAGAGATGGTCCGAAGCCACTCAGACCACATTTCTTTGACAGAGCTGCTATCAGAGGGTCAGAAAAATTATCCGCAGTGCAAGAAGCTGCCATTGTACGGATTCGGGTTGAGGGATGACGTCTTCATCCCTGAGGCGAGTAGGGACGAACCAGCTTGCTGGTTTAGGAGCATGCCATGTCAGCACCAATGGTTCAGGGCGACCGATGGTCATGCGCGGGAGGACTTCACACCCATCACCACCGACTATCTCTACAACCATGTGAACAATATTTATGGGAAGCCACTGCAACTGGAGACATCCCCTCCTCTCCACCGTAACATGCTAAAGGCGGATTTACAGGATTCGAAGAAGCGGTGGTCCGATGAGTGGGACCTGTGCCAGGGCGACAACTTTACTGATGACTGGGCCTGGGCCAACTGGGTAGGTGCCTCATGCGAGGAGTTTGGGCCAAGTTGAGGAGAGTGGGTTTATATGAGGCGGCATGGGCCTCCCAAATCCACATTTACCAACCGAAACAACTGATGCCGGAATTGCTGAGTAGATGGTCGTCTAGGACCAATACCTTTCACCTGCACCACGAGGAGGTGGGCATCAACCTGTGGGATTTCCACCAGATTTTGGGGGTTCCAATCTTGGGGGACATGTATGATGAGCTCCTCCCCATCATGAGCGCGTGGGAGGATACATAGCAAATTCCGCGACTGGCGTCGGCGCTGATGACATTCATCCCTAGAGAGGACAAGGAGCCAGTGAGGGATGTCCACTTTAAGAAGTGGTTCAAGCACTTCCTGAATTTCCCAGAAAATTGAGAGTTCCCTCTGAGGCCTCGAACTTGTCCGAGGGTGTCCCAATGGGGTAAGGAGCATTTGTATTGGTGGGTCTTGGAGGACAGCCAATGGAAGACTTGGGGTTTCAGTGTCAGCACTGAACAACAGCTGATAGTCAGGCTGGTGGCGTTCATTGCGGCTCTCATCTGCAGTTGGATCCTACCGGTGACGGATACCAGCATGGGGGTGCGGCCCAGCTCGTTTATCATGGCATCCATGCTGGACATGGGGCAGCAGGTCAATCTAGGGATTCCAATGCTCGCCATGCTGTATAGAATGCTGCGGAACATTAGTGAGGGTAAGAAGCCGCCAAGGATATGCGGGCCCTTCCACCTTCTGTATGGGTGGATTGTGGCACACATCAGGGGGATATATGAGTATCCAAACCCTATCTCGCCACCTGGATCAAACTTCCACCCCTCCATCCTAAATGCGGCCAGGAGCTTCCCATTCAAACTAACCGTGTCGATGGTGCTGAACCGGGTGTGGAGGGTGGATGAGTTTAACTTCCACCCCTTCCCATTGCTGATGGGGATACTTACTGATGACGGGCAGGGAACGGAAGAGCACCGGGCTTACCTCCTGGCCTTTAGAGGTGGAATTTTGGTGGCACGAGTGGATCGTGAGCCGCTCTGCAAATCGTACACCTCGCATCAGTTTGTGAGGCAGTTCCGGTGCCTCCAGCGGCTGACCCCGCAGGTCTACTGGGAGGTGCGTCACGAGGAGCACCCGTGTGTGATGAGGTAGCTATGGCTCATGTTCACATGGGAATATGGGAGATGCGAATTGCATTGCCTCGATCCACCGCTGCTTTCAGATTGGTGAGGGAGTATGCCATTAGTTGGGAAGCTGCTTACCTAGGGGAGATGCTGAAGTAGCCAACTATTCGGGTTGGTGATGGTGGGCCTCCTCTATCCCGAGGTCGGGGTCAGAGGGCAGCTAGGGCCTCTCGTGGTGGCGGGGCTGCCGTGGAGACGAGACCCGCACCGACCGAGGGTGTGGCCGCAGCGGCGGATCCGGTGATTACAGAAGAGCAGGGCCATCCAAAGGGGCGGCCACTGAGGGGATTTCGTAGGATATCCACTCATGCTCTGGGGAAGAGGCTCCGTCATATCGACATGGCAGAGGATGTCGTCTTCCCGGAGGCCTGGGACATTTGGGATGTCAATCGGCAATTCCTCAGTCCACCTGAGATATGGGCGCACTTGAATCGCCTCGGGATGGAGTTACCGGGCATATGCCCAATGCGGGCTGGTTTCATGGCATCTCTGGCGGAGGCAGAGCAATACTTGGATGAGCTGGAGGATTACGTTCACTCCAGTGGTGTCCCTCGCCTAATGAAAGACCGGGTGAGGGTACTGCTGGATCGAACGGTCCCCCCACAGTTGTCAGCCATCGATCTGAGGGAGCACTTCCCCCTGCTGGAAGAATCAGAGGACTCCTCTTGGGAGGATGAGGCTGGAGGAGGAAGCCCGTTGGAGGAGGGCGAGGTCAGAGATCAAGGCTTAGATTCCGACGATTTCGCAGAGGCTCTCGAGGTAGAGTTCGAAACTTCTTTCCTTATGGTCCATTCTTGGGCCATTATGGACTTCTCACCGATGTTTGAGCCATGCAAGAGGAACTTGTACGTAGGCCTCGTTCTCACCCTTCGGCGGGTGATGATGCAGGACCTTCAGAACCCGCGCCTATGGCTGCGTCCAGTTCCGTGTCTGGTGGGACCAGAGCACCCAAGGTGGTTCCTCCGGAATCTCCAGACCTTCCAACAGTATACAGAGGGCCTCTCCTCGGGGTCCTGTCAGTATCGGCTCAAGATCAACACCAGGAGGTCGATCTCTGTATGTTTCCTCTACCGGTTTCTTTTTCATCATATGTAGACTATGCCGACTAACGTTTATGTCCCTATATGTCGTACAGTTCTCCGACTGGCGTGGGCTGCTGTGGTAAGGCTAGTCGGGATGTTTGGTGGCATCCCTCCTAGGGGCATTCCGGTGATGGTGGCGATAGTCCCCCCATCTCCCTAAGCTACAAAACACATCATCACTGGTGGGACCACCAGTAGGGTCGTGCCTGAGGTCATTGAGGTGGACTCCGATGAAGAGAATCGACCGGCCGGTTCCAGTCCTATCGCGCCTGCTTCAGCGCCAGATCTCGCACCGGATTCAATGCCAGATGAATAACCTGCTGAGGACTTCCTGAGGGAGTATCCTACATATGAGCCTGCCAATCGCGCAGACTAGGACGAAACAGCCTTCGATGAGGAAGACAGCAGCATAGTCTACCGCCGGTCGTGGAAGATAATCATGCTCTTCATCATGGACACCCCCAAGTGCTATGGATGGAAGAAATGGACAGAATTCACTCGCGACTGCTTGAACTGTGCGTTGGGGGAGTGGATGCCCAACGTCCTCACGCGCTCGTCCAAGATCTTATGGCTGAGAAGATCCGAGAGCATGCTCGTGGGCTGGCAGCGGAAGAAGGCAACAAACATCAGGAAGCTTCATGAGGCTAAAAGAGAGGTCCAACAGCTGTAGACCCGGGCGGATGAGCACTCAGCCTCTCACAATGCACAATCTGAGCTGATCTCACGGTTGAAGGCCCAGCTAGCAGAGGTAGAGGAGCATATGAGGCAGTCTTCTGGAAAGATGTATTCCATTCAGGCTAGGGTAGAGAGGGCCAAAGCCAAGGATGACGAACTGCGCCCCGCTACTGCTGAGGAGGAGCGGGAGCTGAGTCAGTGGCAGCAAGTCTTGGACGCCACAAGATGAAGGGTGGTGGAGCTGCAATGCTCTTTTGACGGGGTCAACCCGTCCATGGGGGGAGTCGACCCCCGAGTACTGTAAAAAACTAAAAACCTTTTATTAGTACTTTCGCGCTTCAATTTCTTCCTTTGTTTTGAATGCCATAGCATACACAATTTCCACTGTTTGAATCGGTTCGTTATATCCCTACAATTTTTTCGGGATGTTCGGCGATAATTCCCCAAGATCACATGGGTCAAGCCCAATGTGAGAAACAGGAGATAATTGCGTTCTCGTCCCACCTAACATAGGAGTGGAGACCAAGCTCCGGGCATCTGGGATTTGGATTACCAGTCTGGATTTTCGAAAGATGGGAGAGTCTTGGTTGGAGAAATAATTTCTCAAAACAGCCGAATTACCGTTTCATCAGCGTGCCCTCATGCACGAATGGTGCAATGCCAGGGGCACTGAAATCAGTCCGAATAGACGAAAACAGGAAGTGTGAATTATAATGCCCAAGATTCGGAGCACTGTAGGGATGGAATGACAATAAAGGACAGTCGTTAACCATGGAGGAGAAGTGGTATCCTTACTGCGTTAGCCTGAAATGGGGAAAAACTGAGGGTTGATCGTTGATCATGTTCAAAACACGGGACCATGTCACAAATGTTGTCTGTCAATATTTTGGGACGTTGACCCAGGACAGTTGGTGGACCTTGGGTCAAGCATTCATACTGTTAGGGGGTCCCTCTAAACAAGACCAGTCTTCCAGAACGTTGGCCCACGATGGTAGGTGAGCCGATGAGGCATGAGACCAGGCCGTTAGGGGGTCCCTTCAGACATGAAAGGGGACGAGGGTCCGAATAAGGGGCACACAAAGCGTGGAATATGGAGTACTGGTTTGTCTGAATAGAATCTGACACTTAGGTGGTTACACCACCATGGTGGGAGTATGCCAGATGGGTGCGTTGGTTTGGTCAGGGATCCTTCCTTCTTTGGGACAGGGCCTCTCTAGCGAGGGGTCCGACGAGGGGGTCGGAAAGGGGAATGATGGGATTAATGACTTCTATGGCCTGGACCCTAGGCAAAATACCATGGTGTCTCTACGTATCCCATGAGGATGGGAATCAAGCCATACGTAGTTCTGGAAGCGTAGTTTAACGTCATGCAGGACGAAGAGAATCCTGGCCGTGTTGGTACACATCCTGCCAAAACTACTAAGCCCACGTGAGTCATGCTCAGTGTGGGAAACAAGTAGTGGTGGGACTTTCCCGACATAGAAAAGGGCAGGTTAGGGTGGAGAGACGCTTGGTGAATACCGGCCCCATGATACTAACACACCCATGTGGCGTACTTAGATGCGCGAAGAGATAGAGCTGAATATGTTGGAATTCCACTTGAACATGAGGAAGTGGAAATGTGTGAATCATGACGCTCGAGATTTGGATCACAATTATGGCGGCGTGACGATAGAGGATAACTGTTAACCATGGCAGAAACGTAGTGTCCATATCGCGTTAGCCTATAATGGGGACAAACAAATGAGGGTTGACCATTGACCATGTTTGAAACATGAGACCATATCGAAAATGTTGTCAAAGATTCTTTGGGACGTTAGCCCGAAACAATTAGAGGGCCCTTAGGTCCAACATCCATGGAGAGCCCTTAATCCTAGTATCCATGTCGTTTGAGGGTCCTTTTGGATGTGGAAGAGGATGAGGATCCAAATAGCGAGCTCAAGAAGCTTGGTCATGGGACGAGGGGAATGTCCCCATGAAAATTCCACACTTCGGGCTCTTTGTCAAAACAAATCTGAATACGATAATGAGACATACTAGATAGAGGGATCATAGTCCTTTTCAATAGGGAGATCTTAGTTTAGGGTCGTAGAATTCGGACCAAAGGGCAGGAGGAAACATGAGAGGCACACGGTGGGGTATCTCAGACACCTGACGTGAATGGGAACCGGAGGTTCCGATCACCATGTGCTTCTCGGACAATTTCAGGTCAAGGGACCATAAACGAGAGTTGAGCTGGGCCCAAAGAAAAATTCAAAGGCGTTTGTATGTACCCCCATGAGGATGGGGATCAAGTTGCATGTAGTTCTTGAGGGAGTATTAGTTTATGGTTTTAGAACTCGGACCGTGAATGGGTAAGGGGAGCAGGGGACACATGGAAAGGCGGTTACAAAACCCGACGTGAATGAGGACCTAAGCCCTACTTACCATGCGTTCTCTGGGGAAATGCTCGAGTCGAGGGAAAAAACACGAAGGTTAGGCTGGGCCCGCGGGGAAGTGCTCGGGCACTCCTACATATCTCATGAGGATGAGAATCAAGCCATACGTAGTTCAGCAAGGTGGCATGGTAGGGTACCAGTGTTGGGGAAAAAGAGGAGTGCGGGCGTGGCCCTTGCACTAAAAGAAGCAGAATTTGGTAAATCTTGTTTGTCCTTTAAGGCGAGTGGTTTTTTTGTGAAGCGACAGGCCTAGGGTAGCAGGTCCTGGTGTTTCCACAAGAATCGAGCCGTGATAGGCATTGACAAATGGCATGGCACGTGACCAATACCCAACGTGATGTCCTCTACAATGAGGTCATCACAATGCAGTGCCGTTTTTTGTTGTGTGGCCAGGATGATAATGTCACAGTTTAGGGTCGTGTGACAGGACCAAGAATGCATTTTAACATCACGCAGCGCAGACGTAGCAGAGGCGATTATAGGCGGAGAATGTGCACAGTGTCATGAAACAAAATTTATGGAGACATGATCCCACATCACACTGTACGCCACTCCGAGAGGGAGACCTCAGGCCGAGGGGCCTATATAGATGTAAGAGGTGAAACAGGGGGGGAGAGACTAGCTCCCTAAATGGGATGGACCTGAAGACAAGGTGTTCGGGCAGTCCTACGTATCCCATGAGGATGAGAATCAAACTGAACGTAGTTCTAGATGGATCTTAGTTTATGGTCTTAGAGCTCGGACCATGAATGGTGAAAACTTCCCGAGTAAGCGCAGACGTCAACCCGATCCCTAATCCCACGTGAGTTAAACTCAGTGTGGGAAACAAGGGGGGGAATCCTTATCGCAATAATTGGGGAGTCCATCAAAGGGGAGTGGGCAGAGAGCCCCGAAGGACACCTTTGACACAACTTGTTTCCCAAACGCACAGACGTGCACAGAGGAATAGTACCAAGAGTTCTGAGACTCTACTTGGACATGATGAGACTGGAGAAGGATGTGAATTGTGTAACCGACATTTTAGGCTTAATGGGGTTGGCATGGCGATAGAGGAAAACTGTTAATCGTGGCGAAAAAAAAAACAGTCTCCATATTGCGTTATCCTGAGGTGGGAAAAACAAACGAGCATCAAACACTGACCATATTCGCAACGCGGGATTTTATTGATTTGTTGTCCGAAACCCTCGGGGGCGTTGTCCTGTAATGGTAGGAGAGCCCTTGGGCGTAGTATCTAGGCCATTCTTGGGGGGTCCCTCCGGGTGTGAAAGATGATAGAAGCCCTGATGAAGGGATACACAAAGCCTGGAAAGCAGGTGCGGACGTGTCCGAGTAAGGTTTGACATTCCAGGTAATAAACCAGAGTACCCTTAGGAACATTGGTGAACCGCTAAAAAGGGTCGATGGAACAGCTCGGGAGGGAGAGGTACATGGCGTGGTCATTAGAGGACTGACGTGAATGAGGACATAATCCTTCACCACACCATACACTCCAGGTAAGAGCTTGGGCTAGGGACTGAAAAGGCCAAGGGGCCTGAGGCTAGGCCTCGGTGGGGGAGGCATGCGGCTAGGCCTCGGCCAGGATGGCCTGACTAACTTTCCGTTTAATGTCTCGCAGCAAGGACGGGAAAAGAGATAACTGTATCTCGTCCGGGGATGTGTACAACATAGCAAGTAGCCTGACATGAAAGAGGACGTAATCCTACACCACGTAGTACATTCCTTATAAAAGAATCGTGTTCGTGGGTCCGACCGCTGGTACCACCCAGAGGGAAGTTTGTCGCTTCAGGATGGGGCAGAACGAGTTACTGCACTCGATGTTTGGGCCATCTCGGGGTGGACCTGAGGATCCAGGACACTGTTGACCATGTTCGAAACACAACATTCCTATGGTGACCTGATATGGGAGAAACAAATGAGCATCGACCGTTGACAAAATTCGCAACGCGGGACTTGTATCGGATTGTTGATTTGAAACCCTCAGGGGTGTTGGCCCGTATCGGTAGGAGAGCCCTTGGGCGTAGTATCCATGCCGTTCTTGGGGGTCCCTCCAGGTGTGAAAAATTATGGAATCCCAATCAAGGAGTGGGTGAAGCATAGCTGTATCCATCTACGAAAGAGGCAAACATCTCTAGAGGGGACGTGCAGCCGGGTTGAGGCTTGCTCGATGTGAGTTGGGGCAAAAGTGTGCACCCTGCCTTATGTCTTGACCCGAGGGGAAGATTTTGGCTTTTGGTCTAGGCCAATGGATGAAATGTTCGGGAATTCCTATGTATCCCATTAGGATGGGAATCAATCCATACATAGTTCTTGAAGGACATGTAGTTTAACGTCATGCGGTGAGGACATGGGAGGATAGAAGAATGGGAGTGGGCACATGGTGCAACCCTTACAATCCTTGTATGAGCAGGGCTGTATGAGCGGGGCTAAGAAAGCCTACTCCTCACTATGCAAGGACCCTCCAAGGAAACTATTCCCAGGGGGGATAGTGGGAGAGAAGAGCTTGGGGATGGTCTCAAGACGAGGCATCTGAGCATTCCTACGTATCCCATTAAGATGGGAATCAAGCCACACATAGTTCTTGAAGCGCAATTTAACGTTGTTCTGGATGAGAAATGTGTCTTAACTGGGTATATGTACGGTACGATGGGTAACCCGATGTGAATGAGGATGTAATCCCACACCACACCATACAATCCCATAAGAGAGTCCGAGTCGATGAAGGCCAAGGGGCCCGAGGATGCGCATTGTTCAGAGAGGCCAGACTGGCTTGCAGTTTAACGTCTTACAGTAAGGATGGGGCCCGGGAGCCCGAGTAGGCCAAGGGGCCTGAGGCTGAGCCTCGGTCAGGAAGGCCTGACTGGCTAGCAGTTTAACGTCTTATAGTAAGGATGAGGGGAGATCAAAGTTTAAGTTCATAGAGCTCAGACCATTTTGCAGTTTATCGTCCTGCAGGACGACGGTACAATTTAAGGTCGTTTAGGACCATACAGTTTAAGGTCATGTTGGACCATATAGGATCAGGCGAAGTACTGCTTGAGGAACCTGGAATTGGTGGGAGGAGTTACGCGCTCACCATCCGTGGTCACCAAGGAGTACACCCCATTGGGGTAAACCTTATGGATGATATAAGGCCCTTCCCATTTGGGTTCTAACTTGGGCGGTTTCCTACCGGGGATCATTGGCGCTCGAAGGGCCAGCACTAGGTCACCCTATAGAAAAGAACGGAGGAGAACCTTCTTGTTGATGACCCTGGATATCTTATTATGATGCCTTTCCAGATTGTGCAGGGCACGAATCCGGTTCTCGTCCAGTGCTTCTAATTCAGCTAGACGGATTTCAGCCACCTCATCTGGTGCCTGCTGGTCATAGACTGCAGTGCGCAACGATGGTAGCTGGATCTCAATGGGTAGGACGGCCTCAGCTGCATACACCAGGGAATATGGGGTCACCTGGGTAGAGTTGTGAGTCGTCATCCGATAAGCCCAGAGGGCGTTGGGGAGCTTGTCCGGCCAACTTTTCTTATTCTAACCAACCATCTTCTGCAGAAGGTTAGAGAGGGTTTTGTTGAACGCCTCAATCTGTCTGTTTGCCTGTGCGTGATAGCGGGAGGTGTGGTTCGAACGGATGTCGTACTTGGCGTACAATTTCTTCAGCTCAGCCGCTCGAAAGTTGGTGCCGTTATCGGTGAGGACAGCATGAGGGACCCCAAACCGGTGGATAATATTGGAGCTCACAAAGTCGACGATGGAACGGGCCTTGACCTCTTTGAGTGGTAGTGCCTCTGCCCACTTGGAAAAGAAAGCTGTAGCAGTCAGGATGAACCTACACTGGCGAGATGTTGCCGGTGGATATGGTCCCACTACATCAAGCCCCTATACTGCAAATGGCCCAGAGTACTTGGTGGGGTGGAGGGGCTCCGGCGGCCGATGTAGGAAGTTGGCGTGAACTTGGAACGCATGGCATCTCTTGGCATACCTAATACAATCATGGATCATAGAGGGCCAGAAGTACCCCAACCTCTGGATTTTATGGGACAGATTCGGCCCAGCTTGATGGGCACCACAGGAACCGGAGTGGACCTCTTTCATAACTTGAGTAATCTATACTCCTTGAATGCAACGTAGGAGGACGCCATCGAAGCTCCGCTTATAAAGGATCTGTTCAAGACTGGGGCCGATCTAGAGGGTAAATTGCAGCGCGCGGCGTCATATTCGCTCACGCTCGGCACGGTCGTCCGGGAGGCGACCATTTTAGAGATACTCGACAAAAGGTGCCCTCCATTCGGGAGTCGCTTCAACCACTGTTTCTGACGAACCTGGGACCCCTGACGTAGAGGGCCTGACAGTGAGATGACTTACCTGCAGGCCATCATTGTCCTCTTGGGTGACGAGGGAAATGACTCTTTAGTGTGCCACATGTATGATCAAATCATCTTGCTCAGGTTCCGCGAGTGACGCAGCTAAGCTAGCCAAAGCGTCAGCTCGACCGTTCTGTAACCGAGGGACATGGGTGACCTCTGGCCGAGAGGAGAACTGGGACATTAGGCAGAGGGTGCACTCCAGAAATGGCACAAGCTCTGGATTCCTAACGACATAATTTCCATTGACCTGCTTGATTACCATCTCGGAATCTCCTTTCACATGTAGATGGGGCACGTCGATCTCAAGGGCCAACTCGAGGCCGGTGATGAGAGCCTGGTACTCTACCTCGTTGTTGGTACAACCTTCTGACAACAGGAACAAGTATGGTAGGACGACTTGCACCGGGGTAATGAAGACGATACCCAGGCCCACTCTATTGAGCTTAGGATCATTGAGCTCATACCAGTGGGGCTCTGGGAGGCACCGTCGAAGTGCATTTTTCAACATGGGATGACACGATCGACTGAGAGGATCGTCTCATCAGGAAAATCCAAGTCCAGGGATTGATCCGTGGAGGTTGGATGGGTAGCTAAAAAGTCTGCCAACCCCTATCCTTTAATAGCCCTCTGAGGTACGAACCTGATATCAAACTGCTGGAGAATCACCGCCCACCGTGCTAGTAGGCCAGTCAACATGGGGAGGTTTAGGATGTACTTTAGTGGGTCTACCCGAGAGACCAATTGTACCTCATGGTGCTGCAGGTAATTCCACAATTTCTGTATGGAAAAAACGAGCGCAAGGCAACCCTTTTCAATAGGGGTGTATATGATCTCCATATTGAGAAGCATGCGGCTGAGTTAGTAGAGACTGTTCTCAGTACCCTCGTTATTCTTTTGGGCGAGAAGTGCACCAAGGGACTGTTCTAGGGAGATCACGGAAAGGACCAGTAGCTTTTCGGAAATAGGTGGCATCAAAACCAGAGGTTGTAGAAGATACTGGTTGATTTCCTCGAAGGCGGTATGATTCTCTTCATCCCATTCGTAAGCGACACCCTTCTTCATGAGCTGGGAAAAGGGATTACACTTGCCGGCCAGATTCACGATGAATCGGCGTATATAGGCTAAGTGGCCTTAGAGACCTCGAAGTTCCAGAATATTTCTCAGGTGAGGCATTTGGCTGATGGCCTTGATCTTCTCGGGGTCGATCTCAATGCCTCGGTATTTAACAACAAAGCCAAGAAACTTCCCATAGGTGACCCCGAAGGCACACTTTAACAGGTTCATCTTCAGGTGGCGGGAATGGAGGATACCGAACACTTTCTCAAGGTATTTGAGATGGTCCTGGCGCTGGTGCGATTTGACCACTAGGTCATCCACGTAGCATTCCACCAGAGTCCCGAGAATCGGTCTGAATATGAGATGCATGGCCCTCTGATAAGTTGTACCTGCATTTTTCAGGCCGAAGGGAATAACCTAGTAACAAAAGGTACCTTGGGGGGCCCTAAAGGCAGTTGACTCCTCATCCTCGGGGGCCATCCAGATCTGGTTGTACCCGAAATACCCATCCATGAAAGAGAGGGCTTGGAACTCGGCCATAGCATCAATTAATAACTCGGTCACCGGGAGGGGAAAGTAATCCTTTGGGAAGTGGCGATTGAGGTCACGAAAGTCGATGCAGACCCTGATCTTCCAATTCTTCTTCCTGACCAGCACAATGTTGGCAAGCCACTTGGGGTACTGGACTTCCTTAACGAAGTTGTCCTTGATAAGCTTGTCAACTTCGGCCTCAACCATAGCACCGTGAGAAGGGTGCATCTTTCTGGGGGGCTGCTTAAACCCGCGATGGTTTGACGGGAGGCCTAGGAGGTGAACGACTACCTGGGGATCTAGTCCTGGTATCTCGTTGTAACTCCAGGAAAACACATCACATTGTTTCTTGAGAAAGTATACGTACCGCTGTCGCTCCTCGGGGGACACGGCTGCACTGATAAATGTGGGTCTCGGATCTGCCTCGCTACCAAGGTTCACCTGTACCAGTTCATCAACCGTGGTAGAGACGCCTTCCTCAAAGGTGGGGGTAACATCCTCTAGGTATTCCTCTCCACCCGTGGGGGGATTTCCCGCAACGGGAGATACTTCTGGGCTATGAAAACCAGAGGGGAAGCTGGTGCTGGCTTGGGAAGCAGTGGTAATCATATCAGGAGACTCACTCGCCATTGAGACCATAGCAATGAAGGCAGTCGACCCTATCCCATCTGGCCTTCAGCATAAGGGGCCACGTTTGATGTCATCAAAGCAGTGGTGATGTGTCGGCCTGAGTCGGTTGATTCCAGCCCGGCGGAAGAGACACGTATGGTGTACCGTCATTGTCATAAGCTTTACATTCTGGTACCACACAGGGGTAGGAGGTTATGGGATCACCTGAGCCTGGTTGGTGTAGGAGTACGAGGTGATTTTCCGCCTTTGCTTGGACATGGGAACATGCCTTCCTTTCATACTTGAAATAAGAAAACATTGCCCCATGTCGGGGGTCGTGGCCTCCAATCGGTGGATCAGGAGGATGTAGGTGTCATCCATGCTTGCCTAGGGATCACTTGTGACCGGGGCAGGTTCATCCTCACTTACTAGGATTTGCTTATCCTTACTCTTGTAATAATCATCATCCAGATAGCGGGCCTCACAAGAGGCAAAAGGAGACACATCTCCTTGGAGAACGCCTAATCGACCATTGAGGGAGTATTTGAGGCACTGGTGATATGACAAAGGGACTGTTGTGTGCAGATGGAGCAATGACCTACCCATCAACGCGTTGTAGGCGGTGTCCTGAGAGACGACCATGAACTCGGTGCTGGAAATTAATCCACCAAACTGAGTCTTCAGGCAGATCTTGTCAGCTAGGGTTTGCTCGGTCCTGACGTATCCCTGGATTCTGAGGTCAGAGGGAGTTAAGTCATCTTTAGACAGACCCAGCTTTCGCAGTGTCTGAGTCAGGATTAGGTTGATTCCAGAACCCATGTCAACGAGGCAGCGACGGACTTCCACACCATTGAAGTGGCCAGTGATGTACAACGAGCGAATATGCCCCTATATAGGAGGGTCCTCATCTTCACCGGAGAAGGAGATAACCGCATGAAATTCAGCATTCTCAATTGTCTCAGCGTTGAAGGCTTCCGCAACTGCTACCTCCATCTCAAACTGAAGGGGGCTCCTTAGGGCCTCGGCAAGTGCTTCGCGCATTTCAGACAATAGGCGAAGGACCTCAAGGATAGAAAGACTTGCTGGAATTCCGGCCAGGTGCTTCAGGACATCATACTTTCGTGCCAAGCGCGAACCTCTTCTTACAAGAGGTCGTTCGGCAGTTGGAGGCATAGAGGGTCCTGCCGGTTGAACCGGCGGTTGGCTAGTGCTGGGTACATCCTGCTGCCCACTAGTTGAAGCATGGAGAGTAGTCACCAGACCAGGATCGGACAACAGAGACTGGCCTGTAGCTAGGCAAGACTGACTGTGGTACGGACGAGGCAGCTCTTCCTGATCTAGTAGCACAAATGGCGGTGGAGGTAGAGCTGAGGGCATCAGATGGGGTTGTGCGTGCTGAGCTCTGCACTGAGCCTGATGTCTGGTCTCAGTAGCGTGCACGACTTGGCTGAAAGTGCCCGCTAACTTCCCTCGACGACCAGCATGGTTGTGGTTCCACTGACATTGACGTCTTCTGGGGACGTTGGGTAGGCTCGCCTGGCGTTCCCCTTCATCGAGAGTCATATAAGGATTTACCAGCTCCACGGTGTTAACCTAAGCGTACCCCTGGCTATTGCTCGACGAGTCATCCACTACTGGGTGGATTCTGGGAGGAATCCCCATTTCAGGGGGCATAAAGTCACCAAGAGTGCGGGATGACAACGGTACCGGTGGAGCGCATTGTTTCTTCTTGCGTCGTCGCTGCTTTCTCTTTTGGGAAGAGTTTGACTGTGAAGGTGATGCAGAGGTACTGTGTACTTCTTATGAAGGTTCCAGATGCTTCAGGCATGCCCAGATGATACCATGGGCATGGACGATGGGTTTTCGAGCCATCCAGTCATCGTATCTCTGGGACCCCCGGCTGGGAACCTGCTGCCACTCGCCTTCGCTGTCGCTACCGATCTCTGACCCTGCAAAGACACTCGCTACTTGTGTTGGTGTCGGGCCCAACCTGACTATGTTGTTATTGACCTGGTCTTGAATCCAGTCTTTAAACACATAACATTTCTTGAGGGTGTTCCCCAGAATCCGATGATAAGGACAGTAGTTGGGGTGATCGGTGAGATTCGCCTCTACTGGCCTTCTGCACTTGGGTAGGCGCACAATCCCTTGCTCTAGAGCACTTCAGAAGTAAGCAGGGACCTGATTCTCGTTGAACGAATAAGTCTGGTGCCTTTTTTCCAGATAGGGTGCCCTGGGGGCCTGGCCCTAACGACGGGTCATAGGGGCCTGCCAAGGAGGCGACGTCTGATTGTCTCACCTAGGTGGTGGTGGCGCATTGTGCGGGAGAACCTGTCGATTCTGAGGCGGTCACTGTTAGGCAGGAGCCTGCGCTTGAGGTGGAGGACCTCTACGGGGTTACAGGGATGGTGCTACCGGCAGTAATTCCAACTGCCTTGGAGATTCTATTTGAGCCACCGCGGTGGGTTCGGCTCTAGCAGTCCTCCTGGCTGGGATCATAGGGGGCAACGAACATGCCTAACTAGCCTGTTTCAGAGCCTCCTCAAGGCGCTGAGCCTTATCTGAGAAATCCCAGAACCCTCAAAGGTAGTTCTGGGAATTAGGGAAGGAACCAGCTCCGTTTTAACGTTCCTGACACACATCGTCAGTAATTTCTCCTGAGTCAGTGGCATATCAAGGGAGTATGTAAGTCCCTTCCATCGGGCGATGAAATCTGCGACTCACTCATCAGGCCTTTGCTTGCAATTGAAGAGGTCTGCAATGCTGGTCTTCCGCGTGGTGGAGCTGAACTGGTATAGGAACTGCCGGTGGAGATCCTACCAACCATTCACTGATCCGATAGGGAGCTGGCTGTACCAGACGAATGCGGGACCTTCCAACGTCTGCACGAAACATCGGAGCTTGGCGGCTTCTTGCTGGGCCGGAGTCCCCAGCATGGAGCCACACCTGAATGAAAAATCGGCCAAGTGCTGCGGCAGGTCCCCTGTCCCGTTGAAGGGCAATAAAGTGGGGTTCCCAAAACCCAAGGGTGTGGGCATATCATCCACCCATACGAAATACGGCTTGCCATCCGGTGGGACTGCCACCTGCCGCGTTTCCAACGCTTCAAGGCGGGCTATGAGTGCCGCTATAAGATCATCCAGGTGGGGGTCCCTATCTTGACGGGGATCCCTAATCACAAGTGCGTTTTCAGGTTCTTCGAAATGGTAGATGGCTTCGGTGGCTCGTGGGGCGACGGGCGGAATGGCCTGTGGGGCGACTAGGGGAACCCGGACTGGATTCTTCAGATTTCCCCGTCATTCAGGAGGGTTTGGAGAGATGTATCGAGCCCTCTTGACGTAAGTTCCGGCTTCTGCCCTGTCTGTGGAAGTAGCATGATCAGGGTTGCCCGGAGGCATCTCAACGGGGGGGAATTGTTCTTGCCCCTACTGCCCCAACTTGGGATTACCATAGTCGGGTCACCGCTCTGCAGCGTGCTCGGCCAAGAGTTCGTCAACCAGCCTCTTCTGCTCAGCAAGCTACTGGCATAATGCGGCCTTCTCTGGATCTTTGTCCATCTTCTGTACAAAGGAGGACGGGTCAGAGTGCTTGATAGCTCCGACATTCTCCTTACCCTTACCGGCATTTCGACTGAGTACCAGTGACTCGGTGGGTACAGGGAGGCCTAGAAGGTTCCTCTGCTTATGGGTAACCCTCCCTGATGGGTCCAGCAGTGGCGGTACGCCCTCAGGGGGTAAGTCTCCATCGAGAAATTCAAGCTCGTCTTCCTTTTCCACTACATCAGCCATGTGGACCGTGACCCCTGTCGAGGGCATGTCCTCAATGTCGCATAACAAATCGGGCTGCCGTCGGATAGGGTTGAAGAGGAGAGGGGAATAGTGTCCCCAGCCACAGACTTAAACATAGGGGGTAGCTTCCCTGATGACTCTGTGGAGTACTTTGAAACTTTGAACACATTTCTGTTGAAGGGTTCTCTGACGACCTGGTGACTCAGGGTGCTGGGCCACAGGGAGTGCAACCAAATCAATCAGGCGGTATTGCTCGCCGATTTCTTCAAAGTGATCTCGACTTCTGGGGTGCATCACCCACTCTTAACGAAGGAGGAAGTGTGTTGCCCATAGGTTTTGGCAAAAGCATCCCACTTCTTATGGGGTAAGGGACTCTGGTGCGTGAAAGTTCGGCGCCACCGTCGGCCAGAACTTCTCCGGGAAGTGATCTGCTGCGAGAATGCTCTAGAAGCTCTTGGGTTCGGACTCGGGGTTTGGCCATGTATTTCCCCACTCGTCAACTGGGGGCGGCTGAGGGACTGGTAGTGATAACAAGGCAGACCTCTAGGACAGTAAACATGGTGGCAGAGAATACGTCGTACGAGCTGACAGGCCACCGAATTCCAGGCCATCCTCTGAAGAGTGAGGTGACCTGACCACGATATCACGATACGATGGGCTGATAGCCACAGCTTCAGGCGCAGGAGTTGCGGTTGCTGGCGATAGGTTATGTCGTTTCTCTACCGCTGTTGGTCCCAAAAATATCTCTTCGTGATCTTTGGTAGAGGTAGAGGGCGCTTCTGGTGACAACGGTGGTGATTTCACGGTCGGGACCTGCGGAATTTCCACGATTTCTTCCTCCTGGATGTACCTACGGAGAGAGGTGGGAATCTGGTGGACCTCGCATTACGGGAGAATAAGGATGACGTGCCTGGTTCCTTCCCCAGTCCCTGATGTGGAGTAGCGGGGAGAAGGTTCCATCGCTGAGTCACATTCCTCTTCAGAATCCGATAAACGAGCCGGTTTGATCTCCACCCTCTCCCCCCAGGATTCTTCCTGTGGTGGCGACGACCCACTCTTCTACCCCGGGGTGGCTCTTCAGGACAAGGTTGATTCTCAATATGTAGTCTTGGGGCGACGCTGGCACCGTGGCGGAGAGGGCCTCCGCTCGAGGTGGCCGGGGTGCGAGGGGCATCGGGGCAAATGTCGAAGGGTACATGGGGAGGACCTCCATGGACAGTGCAGGCGGAGTGAGGCTGACCTTCACTCAAGTTTTCGGGGCGAGGAGGACCTTCGCCAGTTGTAGAGAGGATGTAGGGAGGACCCCCACATTGAAGAAGGACCGGATGGACAGTGCCTTCATATCGGCGGTCGGAGGCAGGAGGAGGGACTCCATACCCTGTATAGTGGGCGCAGGAGAGGTTTCCGCGTTGAGCGTCAGTACCGAGGGGTAGGTCTTTCTTCATGATGGGGGTAGCACAAGGCATGACCCCATGAGGAGCTTCGGAGTGGGGGAGGCCCAGGACCTGTGGAATAGTGGTACATGGATTCCCTCCGTACGGGGAGACATTAGCGTGAATTGGTTCGCGACAATCATCGCTCGGGCCTGCGACCCCGAGAGTCTACCCAACCTGCCCGTGGGGCGGTTGAGGCCTCAATCCTGGTCGGGTGAAGGAGTTACCCTGATCAGTGTATGCAGGAACTCCATGATGTATGTCGGTGGTGGCTTGGGCCACAGTAGTTGTTGACGTTGACATATCATGGCGAGCGTCCTCAGCCCGGGCCCGGCGCTGACGTCGGGTCAGACGAGCTGGCGCAGGTGGTGTAGGGGAATAGCCTACCTGCTCTTCCTGCGAAGCCGGATGGTGGAGCTGACACGGCCGAATGGGAGCCCTTTCCTAGAGCCCTTGGATCGGGACTCTGAGTGGGCCGAGCCGGACATCACCCATCTCATCGGCATAAGGCGAGGAGTCGTCGAGGCGTTCCGAGTACAGGCTCCCAAAACGATTGAACGTTGGGGTGGGGAGAAGGGGCTCCCTGCGCGGCTTGTTAGGGCGGTGTTGACGGCGGGGCCTGGATGCCTCCAGGTCCAGGCAGGCCATATCCTGAGTTGGGATGACCCCTTCTTCCTCGTACCTGCGTACAAGGCTGCTGATCACCCTTCACTGTATGATCTCTGTTGGGGAAATGGGACGTGGGCGCCCCGTATTCGCGGATGTAGAGGCCGCCGTGGCGACAATGGATCCACGTGGGGCGGTTGTGCCGGCGTTGCCCCCGCCCCTGCGTAGGCGAGCGAACGGGGATCGTGTCTCCACAACAACAACCTGGTTTCTGGGAAATGGAGAGATCAACTCATTATTACCTCGAGGAAGAAGATCAACAACTAGTTCCCCATCGTCATTCCCTTCTCCATGTCGGTAAGAGGGATCCACGCCAACACGTTTCCGAACGAAATGCCCCACATTCTACCGTCCCAACTTCCGGTGAGTTTCACACCAGGCCCGCCATTTTCTTGGCGGGACCCAGTGCCAGATATCTGGATCCGGTGACACGTCAATCTATTGGTGTCTCGAATGCTACTAATCTCCACATTGAGGAGAAGACCTTCTTCACATTAGGTTCACCATTTCTATTTTAGAAGATTTCGCCGGGGTGCGCGCGCATCCGTCTGCGGAGGAGGACGCGCTGCATTATTGCCCCGCATTCCCGCTTTCCAAAGGCGGGTGGCATTCGCTCCTTATTCAGGGAATTTTGCTCCTTGATTGAAACGGGATGATGGGATGTCGGTTCTTCCTTCCGTGGATTCCTCCTCAGAACTCATCACATAGTCCGGGTCTCCCTTATAGATTTAATACGCTGTTCATGAAACTCTTCCCAGTGCCACGTTTCCATGGATGCCGGTTAATTACACTGCTTTTGTCTAGACATTCCAAAGGTTCCGGTCAGGGAAACAACCTTCAGTCAGGGGATTAGTCACGTCGAGGCATCATTAACGTGTCTGGATGCTGGGGAACTGGCATGTTTTTCTTTTATCCCATGTCATAGGGATTCTCGAGGGCGTGGAAGCCCTAGGAATCCCACATCGAGCGCGGGGAATTATATGCCATAGACATATATCTGAGGTTTTTCTTAGCTTCTTATGTTTAACACAGGGTATGCCGCAGGTTTAACTTCCAGCAAAGATGGATCATCCCGATCAGAGCATTAGCTAGAATGGATCGGATTGAGGAATTTCCCTTGAAGGGGTGACGATATCGGGACCAGCCCATGGGTGGCTGCGAAGAGGAGCAGAATGGTATGATCTTTCCGGGATAAGGTAGTCTGGGTGAGAAACAGGATGGGTGATGGAAAGTTGAATGAAGTGGTGGGGGAATGAAATGGGACCATCGCAAGGGCGACAGTAAAGTTGGGCTTGAGTCTCGAAGAGACCTCCTACGTATCCCCGTGACAGGGAATCAAAGTCCGCGTAGTTCGGGATGGTGCTGGCGGACCGACGTGAAGGTGAACTCGGGGGTCCACTGGTGGTGAGCTTGAACCTCGTGAAGGCTTCCTACGTACCGCACCTTGACATGGATCAAAGTCCCCGTAGTTCGGGTGGAATGTGGGATACATTTTAATGTCATGCGGGATGGGGGTGAACCGACGTGAGTGAGGTCAGGATGACCAACGGATGGTGGGCTTGAACCTCTGGGAGGCTTCCTACGTACCATGCCGTGACATGGATCAAAGATCTCATAGTTCAAAGGGGGATTCGTCACCAAACTGACATGGAGGTGGACCTTGGTCCGATGCGTGGTGGGCTTGAACCTCAGGGAGGATTCCTACGTACCATGCCTTGACAGGGATCAAAGTCCTCGTAGTTCGGGTGGGTCACAATGGTTTGCCGTCGGACTGGGATACAGTTTAACATCATGCAGGACGAGGATGAACTCGACGTGAATAAATGATGGGTGGGATTGAACCTCAGGGAGGCTTCTTACGTACCATGCCTTGACATGGATCAAAGACCTCATAGTTCAAATGATGGAAGTCATCAACAAACCGACGTGAAGGTGGACCTTGGTCCAATGAATGTCGTCAGCGAACCAACGTGAAGGTAGACCTTGGTCCAATGAGAGATGGGCTTGAATCTTGGGGAGGCTTCCTACGTACCATGCCTTGACATGGATCAAAGACCTCGTAGTTCAAATGGGTGTGCAGTTTAATGTCATGAGGGACAAGGGCATACAGTTTAACGTCGTGCTGGACGAGGGTATATAGTTTAACGTCATGATGGACGAGGTATTGTCATGTCCAATTCCAACTCTAAGACCACGTGAGTCATGATCGGTGTGAGAAACAAGAGGCAGCAAGGACCTGACGATCATGCCGTGAAGGGTGCGTCCGTGAGAAGCGAAGAGGGGCTTATGCGTTAGGCGGCCCATGGTGCTGGGACTTACTCCAGGATGGAGGCCCGAAGTGCGGAAAAGCACATCGAAAGAGGGATTTGGGACCAATGATGGGAGGTTCCTTGTTCCCTATCGCGTCCTCCACTGACCTTGGTAGTGGGGAAGTACGGAGATGCAGGGGTGCAACCATCCGTTGAGGGACTGGGGGGGGGGACTTACACCAAGGTGGTTTCCCTTCTCCCATGGACATACACCGCTCCGATAAGGATAATATCATCCCTTGTGGTGGAGCGATTCCATTCTCATGGAGACGAGTGGCGTAAAGAATGGCCAAGCTGGGGGGACCCTGCGTGTGAGGTACAGGGTCAGGTCATAGTTTAACTTCATGTGTTGACGACGTGGTGCTTGGCAGTTTAACGTCCCGCAACTCGGACAATGTGGGTTTACTCTGCACCCCTAGGACTTACATGACCGACAGCCTTCGCTCCATGGGGGAGGGAAGGTACCAACAAGGCCGTGGTCAAGGGGGGTCGTAGAGCGAACCATCGAGGGGTCCACATTAGCGTGGCTATGTAAAGAAGCAATAGCCGTTAGTGTGCCTATGCGAAAAAGCATTAGGCGATGCAACTCTATGAGTGGTGTTGTCCGTGGGACTTTGAAATTACATCATGCAAACCTGGAGGGTCGCACAGGGAGAGGAATTTCCAAGCAGAGGAGTGTGCTTCGCGAAGTGGGGTGCCTTGAACTTATCATGGGGAAAAGGTGTGAGTGGAGAGTGCTTCAAGAAGTAGAATAGTATTCGCGGAGCACTGCCTCACGAAGAGGAGGTGCCTCACGAAGCAAGGTACTGCGAAGCAGTGTGCTTTGCGATGTGTAGCGATCCTGCCTTAGTATGGGGATCACTAGTACAGGATGGGTGTTTCACGAAGCATAAACTCTCCACAACTGCCTGGGTTCCCTTGGGAATCCCCCTCCTTCGAGAATTCCCTTGAGCTTTGCAAAGGGAATCTCTCTCGGAAGAGGGGCTCAGAACAAGACAAAGCGAAGGCGTCACGTGAAGTATAAGTACCTCGCGGAGCTCATGATTCCCGTGGAAAAGGGTGATTCGTGATTCAGGAGTGGAGAATCCGAAAGGTCGGATTGTCCATCCCCTTGGACTCAAGGGGAGCCCAGTATTTATAGGCAAGGGGCGCTACGAAGCAGAACTCATGCACCGCCTCTGGTGCTTCACGACGCGCTCGCGAATGTCAGGCCGTTCGCAGAGAGGTACCGCCTCCGGTGCTTCGCGGCGGGCTCGTGAACGTCAGACTGCTCGCGGAGAGGTACTGCCTCCGGTGCTTCATGGGACCGCAATGCTCGGGGGTGCTTCACGTCGGGGCTTCGTGAGGCAGCATGCATGGATTCTTTTTCGTCCCTTCCTTTCGTGAAATATTTTGGCGCCAACAACAATATTTGAGACATTGGTTATATGATGAAGGGACAATTTCATGTTGATGTATCTAGGGCCTTCCTAGAATGATGTTTAAAGATATATCATGAGAGACTAACAAGAATCAAAAGTTAGTTATAAGGTTCCCAAATTGAGTCATGGGCTTGATTAAACTAAGGCTATTTTTTCGCTCTTTCCATAACCCTGAAGTTTCATAGAAAAAGGGGACAATTTAGATTCATTGTAATCTAATAAATGAAGAATTCACACTAGAATGAGGTTTTTTTCTCATCCATTATCAGTGAAATAATTTTAGACGTTAGAATCATCTTGATTTCCAAATACATATAAGGCTCTTATGTTAACCTATATAGAAACATCCTTGTCATAATTTGTAAAGGAGACAAGCATGTGGAATTCTACATGATCAAAATATACATGATAAAATTCTAAATCATTGATTTCATCTTAATACTACTAAGGTATTTACAAGGCCTCTATGAGGGATTCTGGGAAGTCTTTAGATAAATTAATAACATCCAGGATAGACATCTTGTATGGCACCAGGGAAAATTTTTTCATCATGTCATATATTTTAGATATAGTTATAAATTTCCCAGTATGGGTTTGTTCCTTAGAAAATGTTTTAGGAGTTGAAGATCTTGTGGTAGGTAGGTCGTGCCCTTGAACGAAAGTTGAAGGTACCCTTTTCACTAGTGAATTAGGAATACTTGATCTACCCATGCACCTGGACTGATGGGACTGAAACACCCCATCTAGAAGATCTTCCAAAAAAATTAGGTCGAGATAAACGTTAGAGAATGTGGGTGAATCTCCATGTTCTTGATGTGCTCGCTGAAGGGATTTATCATGATTTTCTGAAGCATAAATAGCTTTGGTGGGGACATGGATAGAGTATTGGTTTTTTTTTCAAAACTACACCTTCCTATACTTCCTTGTCTCCTAGGGTCTCTACCTCTAGTTCCCAAATCATGCATGGGGAATTTAGATTCACAATCATACTTATATTGAAAGAAGGGGTGTATTAGATGAATGATATTTATGGAATTGATGATTAATTATTTATCTTATGAGGATTCTATTTGGTGGGGTGGTGCCCATGATACCATTCGGTAGGATTGTTACCGTGGTAGTGTAACTAAAGGTATATGGTCTAAAAGGGTCATGAATAGATTTGGGATAATTACAAGATCATTTTCCTATACTTGTTTTTTACGATTATTCTATTTCTTAGAAGAATTTACCTTTTAGGGTTGTAGTGAGAATAAAGTTAGTCACACTTTGGCAGAAGAAACTGGAGGCATAGTTGGTTGTTTTAACTACACCCTAAGGATATAATATTTTTGGTTTATCATATTTCTAGTCATCTAATAACTAAACTTTTGTGCACCCTTTATAAAAACCACTTTCCATCCAAATTCTTCCTATAGGATGGTAGTTGAAGCACATGCCACTTATTTTGGCGGTTTACCTAGATTTACCTATCCAGAATCAAAAATATTTTATAGAATATATTTCAAAACAAATAAATCATTTATAGTATGCCCCAACATTTAGTGGAAGGGTAATAATTCGGGTGGTCATTGAGGCCAACCTGATTTGGCCTCTTGGGCTTCAAATTTTTTATCAAGTTAATCTCCATAGCTGTTATAAAGTATACGAGGACTTGTTTATCTAAAAAGGAGTAAAACTTATTCTTCCATTCCAAAAAAATTGATTTTTTCTTTTCACCTTTTTTTCATCCCAATAAGGATAGTGTTGTTTATATTTTCATTTAGGAGGAGGTGTTTCATGATTGGGTGTGAGCTCTGGAGTTGGATTCGATATAGGAGATAACTTAAGAGTGATGGTCATAGTTTATAATTTACCCATTCAATTTACTTGAGCTACAGGATTGGTAGAGACTAGAATTTGGTTCAAAATATGGATTCCTCCAATCTTTGAGCAACTGTGAAAAGGTCCCAAAACCCACCTATATATTTCATAGGAATGAGCGGTGTCTACAAATCGTCACAGAGGTTCTCTATGTAGAGTCTTAGTAAATACTATTCAGGAATCTATATGTTTAATGAATAAGTCAAACCCTTACACCTCACCTAGTAATGATATCCAAGACCCTATCATCTCCCTGCTGTTTTCAATTTGAGAGGTAAAGAATTTTCATCTTCCACAGAGTTGATATGAATTTATAAAGGAATTGTCAGGGAATATCTTCTCATCATTTGATCAATCTATACATAAAAATGATATACTAGATAAAGGATAGTCCATCCAAGGTTTTCATGAAACACCAAAGTTTTTATGCTTCTTTTTACTCAAGGGTTCCCATCATGGGACCACACTAGAAGATAAAGTGCGTTAGATACTATTTTGGATCCTATGAACCATTGAATGTTAGAAATGTAGGAATATCGAAATTGGGTGGGGAAGAGTCATATCTACCCATTTGGGGTATGGATTCCTCTCTGACTATACTGATGTACGTTGTCCTTCCATGGCTTCTTACCTAGCTTTTAATGACTCAATAACATCAATGAGCTCTGGGGGGATAACGAGCTAAGAGATTTCTTGAATAGGGGGAATGATATAATGAGCTAGATTTGGTTTTTCTACCAATTCATTAAGTTTCTAACCTTTATGGGTTGGCATGTTATATCTTATTAGAAACAAGTTTGGTTTTTAGTTTAATAGAGAGAAGTCGTCACATTCTTCTGTCATTGGATCCAAGTATATTTGTTGTTTAGATCCCAAGTTAAGAAGATGTTCTTTCTCTACTATTTTTGGAATAATGAGTACTTATTATTGAGGGGAATCATATGTGAGAGTGAGATGAGGATTTTATTAAAGAACATATTTATTAGGGATATTGTATTTGATTCTTTCCATGTTGAGTCCTTTAAAATCCTTCAACCGTCCTCATATAGAGAAAATATTTCCTCAAGCATAAGTGATTCAACTTTTTTCAGAAAAGAATCATATGTGACCATTACCATACCTTTACTCTTGGATGAATCATGTAGAGGGAGTAGTAGTTAAGCATCCATGGGATCCTATGATTTTTTTTAATCCTATGATTTTTGGTATGCACACCTTCTTCAAACATCTTGATGTGGAATGTGTTTTGAATATAAATTTTCTCATCATTTTCTTCCATATTAGTTTCATGTTTTGTATTATCTATAGGGTCAGTTTTGATGATTTTTACTGACACATAATGCATTGAGGGTATTTCATCACTACTGGAAAAATAGGGGGGTTGATTGTATTTGGGATATCTGTAAGAGAGGTTGTGATCTTTATAAGTGGTCATGCCTTTGGAAGATCACTTCAGCTTTTAGCCTTTCTAGGGCCTTATCCTTTCTCATAAGGACTCTAGCAGGTTTTTTATAGAGGGTGACCTAATGATAGTTACCATAGAACTTCATTGTACTCATTCACTCAAAGGAATTCAAGATGATAGATGAAGAACTCTGTGAGGACCTAGTTTGTGACACACCTCATAGCCGAGAGAAGACCGACCTTCATGGGGGATAAATTGAGATAAAATTGTCTCCAACCCTATGGGATAAGGTTTCCCCTGATGAAATTTTGGATCATTTCAATCTAAATTTAGAAATATTAAAGGAGTGTGTTGTAGTAAAAATTCCCCCATCCCTATAGGCTAGGGTTATTCTTGTATCATCATGACAACAGCTATCATAGCTGCTCTCTTTATTTTGTAAACCTTTTTCTGTGAATGAGTTGGGTGTGATGTAAGATATGCATGTGAGCTACTTATTTATAAATACATCATTATTACTTGATGATTAGATTTTATCAAGTTAGAGGCTTACTCAATACATTCATATGCCTCAAGAAATAGTCTTTTGATGTCATACTCTCATCGAGCTTGACACATATGATAATTTTTCAAGGGAAACTTCTACTAGGCATGCTCTTTATTGCATACAAGAACCACTTCTAAGAGTTTTCCCAATGAAATGACATTACATGAAGACAATTTTGGTGGGATTTGTTAACCAGAGAGTGAAGTGAAATGAAACTCTTTATTCTTTCCCCATACTCTAATATGGATACTGGATGAGGAATAAACAATCAATTGATATAGCTTGCACAAAGAATGTAGACACAAACATTGAAGGATCTCATGCTTCTTTTCCAATTTTAGGTGACACATAGTTAGAAGAGTTGCTGAGTCAATATGGTGATGAAGTTCTTATATTTACTTAACATGATCACTTATCCTTTACAAGGAATGAATTTCATTTATAAATGGAGAATATTGATCCATATATTTAGATGAATTTGATGTATGCATCCCATGAAAAAATCTCAAAACACTATATTGAGGAGTGACCATGTGACAAAACATAACTGGTATATTATATTTTTCAAGTTGTTTCCTCACAATTTATATATATTCTCTTCATATTTTATGGGAGACTTGAATTTCCAAAGGATCTAATAACAACTGAGAAGGGGGGTTGAATCATTTGTTCTCTTTTTATGAGTTTCAAAACTTTTAGAAACATAACTCCTAAAATTTATTAATATTTATTTACTTGTCAAATTTTAGTAAATAATCATGAATACTAAAGTAGGAAAGCAGGTAAATCAAACAATATTTTCAAGGTTTGACCTCAGTGTGAGAACCTACATCCCTGCTATAGCCACTCCCATGGGTCTATGGAAATCCACCACTACAAAGAAGTAAATAAAACTTGTACCAACACTCATTATACACCTTCTATCTCCCGATAGGAATGATTATAATGATTCAAATTAGTTTAAAATGTTTTATTATAAAATAATTGAGTCAAATAAAATAATAATAACTTTGTTGAAACTGCTCCATAATTTCTCAATCTGAATCCACAGTCTAATTTTGTTGGATCCTATTTTCTCAAAACGATTATCCCTTATCCAATATACACTTCTCAAACTTTACTCAGAAACTTAATATGATGAACCCATTATCAATATGAAAAACTTAAATTCTACTCAAATTCTCAATATAATCTTTCTCAGTCTGATCGACTCAATACGATTTTCAAAATACGATCTTACTTAATTCGATAAACAAACATTCAACTGTCTGATCCTCCTCACAAGACCTCTGGCCAGAAATGACTTTCAATTGAATTCTACCGTGCTTCGCCTTTTATACATACATTAAATTTACCAATTAAGGAATGATTTGAGAATGTATTTATAGGAAACTCATAAAAAAAGTGAGAAACTTGAAAAATATCCTCGCTTACTCAAATTTAAAAAACTCTAAAAAACACTCAAATTTAAACTTCAACTTTTACTTCTTCAAACCTACTATTATTTCTATGAAATTTATGAAAAATTGAATTTCAAGTTTCACCTCTTACTTTTTTCATAAAACTTTTAGAATCTTCTTTTTGAGTATTCTTCATAATAATATCATTATGATATTCCTTTCTTTCTCAGTTAATTAGGATCTCTTTCCTTCTTAGCTCCTTAGAAGTCTGTTTCCTTCTCAGATCATTATGATTTTTGTTTCCTTCTCAGCTCATTAAGAATTCTATTTACTTCTTATATCATTACAATTTTTGTTTTATTTTCTTCTCATTACGAATTCTGTTTTCTTCTCATCTGATTACAAATTATATTTCCTTCTCATCTCATCACAAATTTTATTTCCTTCTATGATCATTAAAAATCTATTTGATTCTAAACTCATTATGATTTCTATTTCCTTATTATCACATTATGATGGAATTCCCATTAAGATGGATATCCCATTAATTTTTTTTCCATAATAATGGGAAGTATTCAATGATGAATCCACTTAGCAAATTTGAACTTCTTCAAACTTCATCAGCTTCACAAATTCTAACTTTTAGATCCATTATTCTTAAACATTCTACCTTAAATGTATTTATTAATAATAATGGAATCCCCATTATGATGAAATTATCATTATGATATAATTTACCATTGTGATGGAATTATTCACTATACAATTTTTAATTTCTTCAAACCTCTCCACCATTTCTTCAAAACATTTTATCATGAAAGTTTTCATGATTTGTGAGAACTTCATGATCAGAAAAGTACTATCTGAATTATTTTAGAAAGTTTGAAAACTTTATAACTCCTGACTCCACTATCTTCTTTCAAAACTATTTAACAAAAAAACAACTTATTTACTCAACAACTTGTTTCTTTCTCTTATTATGTAAAAGGAAAACATCCATCAACCAATAATTTTTTAATCCAATTCTTCTATATTTGATGTTATGAATGCGATGCTAATGGACCTAAGTCTGATTATCCAAGTCTAGAAAAAAAATTTTCTCCCCATTTATCTTTGGTTTCAAACTTTCAGAAGTTTCCAACTTTCTAACAAAGTTCATTACCATGGATAGGATCTGATAACAAAAACATTATTTTACAAAAAATTTAGTTGTCAAAAAATTCTAAATATTTGTTAAAAAATTTATCACAAAGGTTCATCAATATTCCCCTTATAATTTTTTGACAACCCAAAATTACCACATTTTCAACTCTCATAATTTTTCCACAACTCATATTTTGTAAACAACTCAATTTTTTGTAATTTTCTCAAAACATAGCCTTTCTTCTTCTTTTTTTATTGATTTTTTGATAACCACCCTTTCAAGGAATGATGGGTAAACCTTAAAAGGCCCGTAGGATTAGATATTACATGACCCATATGTCTTAGAGGAAATATATAGACTATAACTACATGAAACTGCTCCTCTCCAGCATCTGCATTTTGATATTAGCTCTCCACATTCACATGGCTGTTCAACTAGGCTTCCCGTGAATGCACAGGCCGGTCCCGATGGCAATGCCATACCCTCTCATTATTCCATATCTATTAGCTTCTTCTCTAGTGGATGCACCTACGTCTGAATCCTCATATGGATTCTGCTCTTTATAGAGTCTTCATGTTCCATTAAGCATAATTTCAGGTGGCCCAAAAAGCCTTGAGGTGACTCGAAGGCCTTAAGGTGACCCAAAGGCCTTGAGGTGTCCCGAAAGCCTTACTGGCCTGAAGGCCTTGTGTGGCCTAAAGGCCTTAAAGGAACCAAGGACCAAACTGGTGACCCAAAAGCCCAAATGGATGAATAGTTCTGGCTACCACAATACCGAACAATACATGCAATAGTATTGATACAATGTCTACTACAGTGCTACTATAGTACCCCAAAAAATATGTATCCACCCGGTTTTGAACTCAGGTCTCTTGAATGCACTTATCGAGTCCTCACCAACTGGGCTGAGGCTCTTGTGCACATAGCCTTTCTCAAAAGAGAGTGTCATGACACCAAACTATAGGGTAAAGTAATTATTTTGAAGGAATTCTATCCCTCAATGGCAAGAAAATTTTGAGGCCATGTAAAGATAAACTCTCCCTCACTTTTCTTTTTCTATCCCCCATTTTATGATAACCACAACTTCAAATTAATTTAAGAAAGATAAGTAAAAATTTCTTACAAGGTATAAATTTGTTACTTTCTCTCCCCCTATGTCAATATAATCCAAAGCATGGTGGGGTTTCTTTCTTATGAGGTTTAGGAATACATGGTAGGTGGCTGAACATAAAGTTGAAATCTTAATTCCACAAACCTTTCGTTCAACATTTCTTTTGTAAAGATATTATCAATATGATACTTTGTTGAAATGTATTCCAGCAAAATATATATAGTATCAACTTTATATTTTATAAAGTGAAACTTTATATCAGTGTGTTTTTATCTTGAATGTTGGACATGATTTTTAGAAAGATAAATTGCACTCTAATTATCGTAAAGCATCTTCAATGGTTTAGAAAATTTTACTTTCAAATATTCTAGATGAACTTTTATTGGTTAAATATTTTATTTGGTTTTTCATTTGGTTTTATGATGTTTTTGTTATGAGTTTGGTGTTTGGTTTGAAATGTTATTTCACAAAGTTTTGGTTCGATGTGGATTTGTTTGGGAAATTTTTATGTTATTTAGAGTATGCTATCTAGAAAGGTCCAAAGGTTTTTGAGAATCCCTTATGGTTTTTAGTTTTTCCAAAACTCTCAGTGGAGTAGTGTGGTTGAGTTATTTTTGTTTGTTAACTATTTTATGTGGTGGTCAAGGACCATTAGGGGTTGTAGGATGGCTGAGTTCATGGGCATTAAATAAGGCCAAAAAATGGTGAAAGAGTAGGTTGAACACGTAATGGAGCTATTTTCCTTTATCCAAAAAATAGAGTTGAGTGATCTATTGAAAGAAACTATCTTTCTATTGGGACTTCATCTTGATAAGTACCCATATTTAGTGCTTGAATCTTGTTCATCATAAGAACTGCTTGTTTTCTTCTAATTTGGTCAGTTTAGAGGCTCTAAACCATTTTCCACAATATTTTGAAGGCTTGTTGATGGTGTGTCCATAAATAAGATCTATAATCTATATTTCTAGAAGATGATGCATCGATAGGAGGTTGTCAGTCCCTAAATGTGGGTAAGTAGATGCTTCAAGACATTAGAGCTCCATCCATAGGTCCCAGAGTGAATATATTCACATATTAGGGGAATATCTGGCTGTAGGGGGATGTTTCTCCAAATTTTCATCTCCAATATTAGATATAAATCCACTTAAGTTTTTCCTATGGTGATTATTCAATTATGGACCTATTTTTGTATTGGATATTTTTATGGCCTCATCTTTTGGGATTTCTATGATAATTTTGGGATGATTCTTTTTCTTTTCCCTATTTTGGAGATGCTTGTGTCTTTAGGAAATTATAAATCGTGGTTTGGTTTGGAGTTCAGATTGAGTTTTCTTATTTGGATTCTTCTCTAGTTGGGGGTTTATCTATTATATTTAGATTTTAAATGGTGGGTAAGACCACTATAACTCACATTGATGTCTTATCTTAAGTTGGTCAGGTGTGACTCAGAAAGTTAAGAGGTCACACCAGTGTAAGAGGTTTTGTCTCAATTTGTAGGTTTATTACGGTTTCGTAAACTAGGATCCAAACAGGTTTCCAAAATAGTGGGGTGACCACATTCGGTGAGCTCATGGTCATCCTAAATCTCTATTCCTTGTTATTTTTTGTTGGTATTTTTGACTTCTAGTTTCCTATGTGATTACTTGATTCTTTCTCACCCGACTCCAATAATAGTAGTTCAAATAGCTTAGATAATGGGTAATGTGAAAGATTCTCATGGAGATCCTGAACAAACTCTGGTGGGTTTCCTTAGTGATTTATATTTTAGGGGTATGGGTGTTATATATTTTTAGATTGTTTTTGGAGGATTGAGTCTCTTAATTTGGGTCCCTTGTTGTCTGGTTCAAGTTCTTTTGTCTTGATCATTTTTTACTCTGGTATAGGTTTGTATCTTTAAAGATAACTACTTTAGTCTCTTTTAGTACTTGAAGTTTCTCAATAAGGGTGAGTCTTAAATCTTGGTCTTTAGAATTCGGGAACCACTTTTCATGTATTGGTTTTCCTCCATCTATTGTCATGACCAACTAAATCTTTGGGAACTTATGGGGGTAGTAAGTGGCATGGTGGGGGATAACTATCAAACCCCAACCCTGAAATATTAATTATTTTAACTATTTAATTATTTTTAAACTCACTTTTGAGTTTTGGGTTAGACCGGGTTTAAATTTAAAAATTTCAGGTTTTTATCATAGATTCATTTTTGGCACATAGTTATTAGAAACCATGCACAACACATGTGGGTCATCTATAATTTTTGGGAGATAAAATTTCATGGATAGAGTATGGTTTTTTCTAATTGTGCACCATGCTATGTGAGTTGTCTAGAGGCCTAGAGAGGGGTGCATGGTTCAGCCAACCATGTGGCTAGACCATGCACAACGTCAAGTATTCAAAAAAAAGGATGAAAAAAGAATAAATTTTCTAAATAATAATAATGATAAGTATGTTATAATTATTATTTTCTTTCCCCACTTACCCCTCTTATTATATGACCCCCTACTATCTCGCTTCAAGGATTGTCCGATAGGGATCCCATGTGTGTATGACCTCACCTCTCCCACTCACTTCAGTTTCCTTTTCTACTAAGGATTCAATGTGAATTAATCTCTAGTAAGGTTCTCCTCCTATCCTCCTCCTACTCTTTACCCTATTTCTTTGTCTCCTTTTCTTACAGGTGCTGATCACACCATTGATGAACCCAAACTAGTTTTGGGTCTTTTATTTTGATCAGTTTTTTATGTATAGGGTTCATGAGACTCGATTAAGGCTAGTTATTACCTTGGTAGTTATAGTTAGTGATTTCACCATTGATTTTGGGTAAGTTTCCCTCTTTTCTTCATCTTTGGAATAATTTTAATTAGGGATTTTATGATATTTAGTTGTATTTTTATTATTTAGGTTATCTTGCGGCTATTTAGAGACAACTTGCATGTATATATATAGCTAAGCACACACAGATATATATATATATATATATATATATTCTCTTTGTAAATATTCCCTCATGGTGAGGGGAATATGTACATTGTGTCAAAGGGTACATATATATATGTGAATGTGTATATGCATGTAGGTGCAAAGTGGTTTTGGGTTGTCATCCTCAAAGGAAGCATGTTTTTAGGTATGTCACCCTATGTACGAGCCATTAAATTGAAAGCTATAATTTATTATGTGTTTTATTGGGTGTTTTCATTATATTATAAATCTAGTAAATTGTAGAAAAATATTTTTTTGAACACAATTAGATTATTTCATGTTTTTCATCACATTTATTATGTTTCAGTATAGATTTTTATTATTAAGAAATGTTTTCCATGATGGTTTTCAAAAACTAGGCTTATTGAGTGTTTGAATGGTTTTCCAAATGTATTATATTGTGTGAATTGGAAATTTACAATGATTTTTCCCTTTGACCCTTTTTTTATAAAAATGTTTAATAACATTATTATTTTTTCAAAGTTATTCAAAATGAATTTTAAAATAAGAAAGAATAATTTTTAAATGATGTGACCTAGTTGGAACCTTTTAATGTTTTTTAAAATAGAGAACCTCCATGGATACTCTCCATTCTAGGGGGAATTATCATGGATGGTTTCTAGAGGTGGGTTAATCACTTATGGTGGATTTTCATGATAGATATGTTGTATTCATTCTTTCTTCCTCACCTCCCCTGACTGTTTTACCCATGGGATCCTATGCATCGTAGTGTGAGTCAAGAGAATATTTTTATTTAGTCCCAATTAGAAATAATATATCCCCATGGAGTATCCATTTGGGATGTTCCACTAGTGAGGATAGTTGGGAGTATCCAGGTCAATTATTGACTTTGGATCATGTCGATAGGCTAATATATGGATTCTGAACCATGTACATCTAGGGTCTATTCACTTGGTGTCTAGGTATATCCCATTATAAACATTTTACATGTATTTTAATTTTCATCATTATTGTATGTTATAATAAAATTGTTTTTACTATTATTTTTTCACTGGAAATTATTATATCAACACTTATTTACTTGCTTTATGTTTTTAATTCTTATCATTCACTAAAGTATTTCCTTCACTGCATGTTTTTTATTTGTAAAATTATTTATTGTAAAATATTTCATTATTTTGAAAATGTTTTTGGAAAATGGATGGAAAATGGTTCTTTTGAATTTATTACCTTTTTACCTATTTTTGAGTAGATGAAAACCCTATTTTGAATAAATGTATTTCAAACTAGCATGACATTGTTTTCTTTTTAATGTTAAGGAACATGGTGTGGTTCTTATTTTGGAATACCTATTGATAATATTAGTGATCATGTATACTTTATTGATCATTTTTCAATTCTAGGTATCCTAGATTTGGTTTTCTCTTTGAGTAAGCATGGCTCTTTGGTTGGAGGTGGCCTATGAGGTCACATAGAGGTATGTTCATCTGTTTAGTTTTTATTTCTTTTCTACTGCAAGTTTTTCTTTTTTTTGACCTTGTTTATTTATTATTATTTAATTTATAGGATAAATCATTCCCAATGGGGTTTTATATGATACTCGACACTAGTTTCCAGCCTGGACAGATCAGGAACACCTCTCAGGCCTTGTCATGGGCTGACTCTGGTGACCAGTTTAGGGTTGACCTGGGTTGGTTTGTGACATGGATCATCCTAGAGAGTAAATTGATACTAAACTCAAACTATCACTGGGGTAAAAACCTAGATAAATTAACTAAAAACACATCATGTTAATGGTCAACACCATTGGAAGACAACCATATAATCCTTTCTCTACAAAATCAAAGAATGAATTGGAAAAATGGAATAAAATCAATCTCACATCCAGAACAATGGGTCCTTCCCTCCCCAACCTCTGGCCTCACCCACCCAGGAAAACATGAGTGTTACCATCATGGGATAAAAACTATAATCTAAAACATAACAGTCAATCTGAGCTTTGAAACTAATAATACAATCCATATAGATGATGAGATCAAAAATATCTAGGTCTAACATAAGAAAGCCCCATATGACCTCCACGTTGGCAACTAAAACACGACACTCTAGGAACATAAAGCATTTTTTCTTTTTCCTTACCAATAGGGTAAGTATATCCATCACAAATGAAATCAACTCCATTCTTATACCCAAAGCATCAAGAAACTTTAATGCGATGGAATCTCTCATATCAAACAAAGAAAAATCCATGGAATAAGCAACAAACATTGTACCTCTTATGGTGGCTATAACGACCCATACTTTACATACATTGTTAATACTTCAAAATTTAAGCACACTTATTACAACATATGACAAAACCACAAAGGACCGTATAAGTATAGTGTCTTTAGAAACTGGGAAACATAAACAACTGGTTCATAAATATTCTACAGTGTCTCCCATTTATTTCATCATATCTAGGGTCCCTTTTAGCATATTCTAATTAATATCCATATTCCTGACCTGGGGAAAAGAAAACATAAAAGGGTGAGCTCAAATGCTCAGCAAGGACAAATAAAGGAAATAAAAATCATATCATATCTTTTTGAAAATCATAACCTGCAAAAGAGATCATAATATCTTAACATGGAATTAATCATAGAAGTGAAAATGAGATCCCCATAATCATAACATGAAACTTGAAACTTTGTGTCATGCACACATAATCATGGAAAATCATTTCTTGTTAGTCATGACTCATTTCCAAGACTATCTTAGTGGACATAGTCCCTTTCTGAACCGAGTCACCCTCGTTCCAGTCCTGTTTCACTGAACCGGTATAACCTACCGTTCCAGCCCTATCTATCTCATGAGATATAAAATCTTTACCCAATGCATTGGAGGGAGATATAGGTCCCACCCATCTTATAATGAATCCTTTATTATGTGTGCCACATAATCATAAATCATACATCATCGCATAACACATGTAACAAAAATGGGATTCTTGAAACATCATGACATCATAAAACAAATCATATAAGGTAAATGACTTCATAAAAATAATTCCCTCACAACATAATCAAATCAATGTAATAATAGGGAATCAAATCAATTTAATAATAGGGATAAAAACAGAACCCTTTATTATCTTAGATGGAAAATAATTTTGATAAAACACTTGAACTCCATTCTTGAGGAAAATATCCTTTCTTCTTCAAAAACACTTTTCTTTTCTTAACATGTCATACAATTATAAACTAAAATAATTTGATTAAAAATAAAATTGAAAACTTGTAAAGTAAGCTTCTTGGAAATAATGTTTTAAAAATCCATTCATGCCGTATAAGTTAAAAAAAACATTCTTCGTACTTTTGTCAGAAAAGTCAAAAAGTACCTCGTACGAAAAAACGACAAAATATTCCTTTCATATTCTTTACTAAAAACTCACCGAAGGGTAAAATTGGATTTAAACTATTGTAAGTGGATGGAAACAATATTAAATATTGAGGGAACATGGATGTGGATGATAAAATACACCCCAGTAATACTTACGAATAAACAATCTCAGATAAAAATGAGATTGTGATATTTCCCTTACCTTAGGTCCGATTTGATTTGTACGTGTCCGAAGCTCCTGTATAATGGTTTAAATAATGTTATTGACTTATTCCAGAATCATACATATTGATATTATATCATATATGGTCATATTCTTAGCTTCTTGTTAGTAATATTTCATTGTTACTTGTTACTCGGGTCCTTATTGCCTTTTGTTCTTATGCGTGTTTTGCCGAATAAATTCTTATTATTCTTTTAAGGTTATAGATAACTTATATCCATAATGGTATTAGTGTAACATATATCATATTTATTCATTCAATTCATTTATATAATTACTATGTAATGATGATCATGTAGAACGAGTCGCATCACATCGTGGAGACGGTATTCCGTACGTACGCACGAGTGATGATATCGTTCCTATGATCGTGGAACTGTATTGGAGTATATATATATTATTTCAGTATCAATATTACTTTATAATAATCATAAATAGTTACTCATTACACCATTATACCCATCCTTGTAAGGTGATGGTGGAAAATAGATTACACCACGGCGTGGAGACGGTATTCCGTACGTACGCACGCGCGGTGATTTCATTTTTCCGTAGGATGGATAGAAGGTGAATTAGGGTTATTTCATATTTATAATAACATATGAGTATGTAAGTAATAATTATTTTATTACTTTATCATGAAACAACTAAAGAAGAAGAAATTGAAGAAGAAAGAAATTGAAAAGATCGGTAATGGATATTACCTCTTCTTTGGAACGCCTCTTTGAATCCTCCACTTAGGGAACTAAGATTGGTCTTTGAAGAAGACCAGGACCTCTAGGATTATTCTAGGGAAGTGGAGAGGATAAAATGGCAGGGTTTGGCCGAGCTTGAGTGCTCAAATTGGTGTGAGGAGGAGGGGGAGGAGGTGCCCTTTTATAAGGGAGGATAGGGGCACCTTAGGAATATCTCAAAATATTATTTTATATTAAAGTAAAAATCGGTTTATAATGGTTCCAAAGGGTATTATTTCGAAGCTAAAGTGGGGATGGGTCTAAATCCTATAAACCAATAGGATTTAGAAAAGTTTAGGGTATTATTTTAACCTTATCAATTACATTTAACTCTAAGTTAAATAATTTAACTTTTACCGTGTCTTTTTGTTTTCTTTCACTATATGGTTAATACACTTACTATAACATGCCAAACGAACCCCAAATTGTTTATTATTAATATATATATCCTTATCTAAGTAATTTGGCCGAACATTAGATTTTTAGGGATAATATAAAAATTAATAATATAATATTTGATTTAAAAACTATTTTGTGTCAATTTTGACACTATTTGATATATGATTTTTGTGAAAGTCATAACAGAATTATATGTTCGAAAAAAGTTTATTAAATCAACACTAATATATCGTAGTAACCTAGAAAATTAGTGTAATTCATAAAAAGTCTCAAATTACATTTATTTTGGTGTTTATAACATCAATTATGTCAATATTTCATTAATAAGATAATTACTGCATCATCATTTTGTCATAAATAAATTAAATTATTTAATGTCTAAAAATTAAAAATAAAATACCATTATGTAGGAAATCGTTTTATCTTTCTAATGAATATTTATAGTCAAATTTATCTTATGTATAACACCATATTAAAAATGATTTACTTATTAAACTTTGATTTTAACTATTTTAACCCTTCTTTAAATAAATTAATAATAAATGTCCTAATATAACCCATGTGGGCCTAAATGGTCATATTTTATTCCTAAGTTTGTTTTTGGTCGAATTAAACTTATCCAATAGAATTAGGACATGTGTTAGGGTAATAGTAATATCATATTTACCCCTATTTACCCTATTTACTATTAACCGCGGTAAAAAAAGTAAAAAGTTACTATTCACCAAAAAATTATTTTTATCTCATTGAACCACATTTTACTTACTGATATCAACCGTGTCTATCGGATTTTCAAAATCCCATTCACAGAAGCGGTAAAATTAAGTTTTATGCAAAAATTTAGTTTTTAACCTACCACTTAGTGGTTTCACTATTCATCAAAAATTAAAAGTTTTCAGAAAAATACCAAAATTTCACCCTAGGCTAATTTCGGTATTCCGAATCCAAAAATGAAGTACATTTTGAAAAATAAAATTTATAAAATTTTAAAAAGTGGTTATTACTATTCATAACGGCTAGTTTTAATAATATTTTAATAGCATATCGTTGTTTAGTGAAACTCGGTATTGCGTACGACGCAAGCTATCGAGGAAGGTCGTGATTGCGTGTAAAGTAAGCCAAGCAAGTGTGTAGTGAAATATTCCTTTGATGATATATAAAAAAAAAATATTACTCATAAAAATCTCAGGAGTTACATTCTACCCCCCTTAAAAAGAATTTCGCCCTCGAAATTCGTCACTTTGTAACAAACAGATGAGGATACCTCTCCCTCATCATATCCTCAAGCTCCCAAGTAGCTTCTTCTAATTGGTGGTTCCTCCATAAAACTTTCACCAAGCGAGTGGTCTTGTTTCGTAGGACTTTTTTGCTATGATCCAGAATCTCTATCGGCTGTTCTTCATAAGAAAGATCTTGCTCCAGCGGTACAACTTCTGAGCTGAGTACATGTGAAGGATCTGGTATGTACTTTCTCAGGAGAGATACATGGAACACATCGTGAACTTGAGAGAGATTCGGTGGAAGCGCCAATCGTTAAGCTACCTTCCCAACACGATCCAGTATTTCGAAAGGACCGATATATCTAGGGCTCAACTTCCCCTTCTTTCCAAATCTCATAACTCTCTTCTAGGGAGATATTCGTAAGAACACTTTATCACCCACTTCAAACTCTAGGTCTTTTCTTCGGTTGTCGGCATAACTTTTCTGTCGACTCTGAGCCGCTCTTATGTGTTGTTGAATAGATCTGACCTTTTCTGCCATTTCATCAATGAGATCAGGTCCTAATAGCTTTCTTTCCCCAACTTCATCCCAGCAAGTTGGAGTCTTGCATTTATTTCCATAGAGAGATTCATAAGGAGCCATCTGAATACTGGAGTGAAAGCTATTATTATAAGAAAATTCCACCAAAGGTAGGTGTTGATCCCAACCTCCTTTTAAATCCATAGAGCAAGCTCTCAACATATCTTATAGGGTTTGAATTGTTCTCTCAGACTGACCGTCTGTCTGGGGATGATAAGCAGTGCTGAAACTCAACTCTGTATCCAGAGTATGATGAAGACTTCGCCAGAACTTCGAGGTAAATCTCGGATCCCGATCAGATATAATAGAAACTGGTACTCCATGCAATCTTACCAATTCCTTTACATATATCCTGGCAAGCTGATCTAGAGAGAAATCCTCTCTAATAGCAATGAAGTGTGCAGACTTTGTAAGACGATCAACTGTGACCCAGATAACATTATTGCCTTTGGATGTTTTAGGAAGTCCTGTGACAAAGTCCATAGTGATGTTTTCCCATTTCCATTAGGGTATGGGTAATGGTTGTAACATCCCCTTAGACTTCTGTCTCTCAGCTTTAACTTGTTGACAAACCAAGCATCGAGAGACATATTCAGCAACATCTCTTTTCATGCCATCCCACCAGAAGTACTCTTTCAGGTCCCTATACATCTTCGTGCTTCCAGGATGAATAGAGAATGATGAACTATGAGCCTCATCCAGCAGCTCCTTCTTTAATTCGGGGATGGGAGGAACACAAACCCGATTCCTGAACTTTATTATCCCATCACAATCAAGGTTGAATTCAGGAACATTTCTCACCTTCTTTTGTAACTCGACATCTTCTTTCTGTGCCTCTTTAATCTTCACATGTATAGATGGTTGAACATTCATTTGAGAAAGATAAGATTTTACCCCTTCCATTATAATTCCAATATCCATCCTTTGTAAATCCATAAATATTTGATCTTTTGTGATCCTCATCATGGATAAACTAGCTTGGTCTTGTCGACTTAATGCATCTGCCACCTTGTTTTCTTTCCCAGGGTGGTAATGGATTGAGCAGTCGTAATCCTTAATCAGCTCCAACCATCTTCTTTGACGCATATTCAACTCATTTTGTGTGAAAATATACTTTAAACTTTTATGATCAGTATAAATATCACACCTTTCACCATAAAGGTAATGCCTCCAAATCTTTAATGCAAAGATTACCGCAGCCAACTCCAAATCATGTGTTGGGTAATTTTGCTCATGGATTTTCAACTGTCGTGAGGCATAAGCTATCACCATATAATTTTGCATAAGAACACACCCCAATCCCTTCTTGGATGCGTCACTGTAGATCACAAACCTTTCTCCACTACAAGGCAGTGTGAGCAGAGGTGCACTGGATAACCTTCTATTCAACTCCTTGAAATTCTCTTCACATTCCTCTGTCCAGACAAACTTAACTCCTTTCCGAGTCAACTTGGTGAGTTGATTAGATAATCGTGAAAAATCTTTTACAAAACGTCGATAATATCCAGCCAAACCAAGAAAACTTCGGATCTCAGTTACTGTTGTTGGTCTTGACCATTTTTCGATAACCTCTGTTTTTGCTGGATCCACAGATATCCCCTCTTTTGAGATTATGTGACCCAAAAATGCAACTTTTTGAAGCCAAAATTCACACTTGGTAAATTTGGCATAAAGCTTCTCCTTTCTCAGGGTCTTCAATATAATTCTCAAGTGATATTCATGCTCTTCCTTGCTCTTTGAATAGATAAGAATATCGTCTATAAAGACTACCACAAATTGATCAAGATAGTCTCTAAAGACTCTATTCATTAGATCCATGAAGATAGCAGGGGCATTAGTAAGACCAAATGGCATCACTATAAATTCATAGTGTCCATACCTTGTACGGAAAGCCGTCTTTAGTATATCCTCCCTTTTGACCCTTAATTGATGATACCCTGAACGAAGATCAATCTTGGAAAAGTATTGAGCTCCGCGTAGTTGGTCAAATAAGTCATCAATGCGTGGGAGAGGATATTTGTTCTTGATAGTGATCTTGTTAAGTTCTCGATAATCAATGCAGAGTCTCATTGATCCATCTTTCTTCTTAACAAATAGAACAGGTGCTCCCCAAGGTGACGCACTAGGGCGTATGAATCCCTTATCAAGATTCTCTTGGAGTTGCTTCTTCAATTCCTGCAACTCAATTGGGGCCATTCTATAAGGTTCCTTTGAAATTGGCAAAGCACCCGGTACGATTCTATTGAAAACTCAACTTCACGATTTGGTGGAAGACCCGGTAATTCCTCCGGAAAGACATCATAAAACTCCCGTACAATGGGAATATTCTTAATCGTGAGTTTCTCACCAACCATTTGAGATAAATAACCTTCATTTAGTAGAATCAATACCCATAAAATGGAAGAAATTTCCACTGGAAGGTTATGTTCATCCTTGCATTGATAGACGATCATAGATTGATCTGGAATATGAAATGTGACTTCCCTTCTTTGGCAATTGATATGAGCTCCGTATAAAGAAAGCCAATCCATGCCAAGAATCACATCGAATTCCACTAAAGGATGGATCACAAGATTTGCAGGAAGCACTTTCCCACAAACGTCAATTAGAGAAGAATTATAAACTTTTGATGCGATTGATGTGCCATTAGGTGTTGTCACAGCTAACTCAACATCTAATTGTTGAGGTAATACGGTGATACCCTTAGAAAATTTTTCAGAAATAAAAGAGTGGGTGGATCCAGAATCAAATAAAACATTTTCTACTTTAGAGTGGATTGTAAGTGTACCTTTCACCACTTCGTTATCGTACTCCACATCGCTAATAGAAATTGCATGTGACTTTCCTTTTTCTTTAGCCTTAAGAGTTTGTTGACGTCGACCATCATCATCAACCCTTGGATTTGGGCATTGATTGGTATAATGCCCCATCTCCTTTCACTTGAAACATTGAAGTGTAGTAGGTTCATTCTGTGTATCCCTTCCTTTGTTTTCATCATTAGACATCTTCTTCCCATTATCACGACATTCAAATGCCCGATGACCTTCCTTTCCACATTTAAAACATTTACTTGTCCCTTTAAGACAACTCCCTCCATGTTTCTTTCCACACTTTGAGCATAAGGGAAATCCCATCTTCTTTTTAGTGTGCTCTTTAGATTTTCCTTTGAATTCCATCTTCCTCTTCTTATCAAACCCATGTGACTGATGGGTTACTCCAATCTCCATCTCGACTTTGAGATCACATCGAATGATTTACTCATAGCTATTGAAGTCCCTTATGGCTAACGCCCTTCGAAGACTTGGTTTTAATCCACTAAAGAATCGATCAATCTTACTCTCAGGTTGGATAATAATACCAAAAGCGTACCTTGCAAGTCTTGTAAAATTTTCTTCATAGGTACCAACAGATTCATCATCCCTTTGCTTCAGTTCAAGAAACTATTTCTCCATCTTTATTCGGAGAATACGAGGGAAGTACTTATTGAAAAATAAGTTCTTGAACTCGTCCCATTCCATAGACTCAATTTCATCCCTTTGCCTCGTATTCTTAATAAGATTCCACCATTGATCAACATCTCCTTCCAAACGATACACTGCTAGGATGACTTTATCATGTTCAGAACATTGAAGAACTGAAAATATCTTTTCAGTAGTACTAATCCATTGTTCAGCAACTAATGGATCAGTAGACCCGCTGAAAGAAGGTGGACGCTGCCTCATGAAGGATTCAACAGAATGTTGCTCCTTCCTTTGCTCGTTTGGAAGTCCTGCATGATTCATAGCTTGAGACAGTTGTGTGAGCATGGCTACAAGATTTTTCATTCCAGCTCCCATATCGTTTGGTTGCTCAGGGGGACAATCATTGCATTGCCCATCGCATTCCGCATTAACACGGTTCCTTCGGGTTCCAGCCATTGACTAAAACCAAGAAGAATAGTGTGAGCAACACTAATTATAATAGTATAACCACATAATTCAAGAATAAAATTTTCATGCTTAGGGTCTTATCCTAGGTTATTCATGGCCATTTCTAAAACACTAAGATTGTGTTCTATGCTTAGACTTATCCTTAGGGTTCTTACTTAGGCTTTCACATCCTAGTTTCCAAAGGTTGACTATACCTTTCCTCTGATACCAACTATAAAGAACCATAATTTACATACATTGTTAATAATTAAAAATTGAAGCACACTTATTACAACATATGAAAAAACCACAAAGGACCGTATAGGTATAGTGTCTTTAGAAACTGGGAAACATAAACAACTGGTTCATAAATCTTCTACAGTGTCTCCCATTTATTTCATCATATCGAGGGTCCCTTTTAGCATATTCTACTTAATATCCATCTTCCTGACCTGGGGAAAAGAAAACATAAAAGGGTGAGCTCAAATGCTCAGCAAGGGCAAATAAAGGAAATAAAAATCATATCATATCCTTTTGAAAATCATAACCTGCAAAAGAGATCATAATATCTTAACATGGAATAAATCATAGAAGTGAAAACGAGATCCCCATAATCATAAAATGAAACTTGAAACTTTGTGTCATGCACACATAATCCTGGAAAATCATTTCTTGTTAGTCATGACTCATTGCCAAGACTATCTTAGTGGACATAGTCCCTTTCTGAACCGAGTCACCCTCGTTCCAGTCCTGTTTCACCGAACCGGTATAACCTACCGTTCCAGCCATGTCTATCTCATGAGATATAAAATCTTTACCCAATGCATTAGAGGGATATATAGGTCCCACCCATATTATAATGAATCCTTTCTTATATGTGCCACATAATCATAAATCATACATCATCGCATAACACATGTAACAAAAATGGGATTCTTGAAACATCATGACATCATAAAACAAATCATATAAGGTAAATGACTTCATAAAAATAAATCCCTCACAACATAATCAAATCAATGTAATAATAGGGATAAAAATAGAACCCTTTATTATCTTAGATGGAAAATAATTTTGATAAAACACTTGAACTCCATTCTTGAGGAAAATATCCTTTCTTCTTCAAAAACACTTTTCTTTTCTTAACATGTCATACAATTATAAACTAAAATAAGTTGATTAAAAATAAACTTGAAAACTTGTAAAGTAAGATTCTTGGAAATAATGTTTTAAAAATCCATTCATGCCGTATAAGTTAAAAAAACATTCTTCGTACTTTTGTCGGAAAAGTCAAAAAGTACCTCGTACGAAAAAACAACAAAAGATTACTTTCATATTCTTTACTAAAAACTCACCGAAGGGTAAAATTGGATTTAAACTATTGTAAGTGGATGGAAACAATATTAAATATTGAGGGAACATGGATGTGGATGATAAAATACACCCCAGTAAATACTTACGAATAAACAATCTCGGATAAAAATGAGATTGTGATATTTCCCTTACCTTAGGTCCGATTTGCTTTGTACGTGTACGAAGCTCCTGTATAATGGTTTAAATAATGTTGTTGACTTATTCCAGAATCATAAATATTGATATGATATCATATATGGTCATATTATTAGCTTCTTGTTAGTAATATTTCATTGTTACTTGTTACTCGTGTCCTTATTGCCTTTTGTTCTTATGCGTGTTTTGCCGAATAAATTCTTATTATTCTTTTAAGGTTATAGATACCTTATATACATAATGGTATTAGTGTAACATATATCATATTTATTCATTCAATTCATTTATATAATTACTATGTAATAATGATCATGTAGAACGAGTCGCATCACATCGTGGAGACGGTATTCCGTACGTACGCACGAGTGATGATATCGTTCCTATGATCGTGGAACTGTATTGGAGTATATATATATTATTTCAGTATCAATATTACTTTATAATAATCATAAATAGTTACTCATTACACCATTATACCCATCCTTGTAAGGTGATGGTGGAAAATAGATTACACCACGGTGTGGAGACGGAATTCCGTACGTACGCACGCGCGGTGATTTCATTTTTCCGTAGGATGGATAGAAGGTGAATTAGGGTTGTTTCATTTTTATAATAACATATTAGTATGTAAGTAATACTGATGTTATTATTTTATCATGAAACAACTAAAGAAGAAGAAATTTAAGAAGAAAGAAATTGAAAAGTTCGGTAATGGATATTACCTCTTCTTTGGAACGCCTCTTTGAATCCTCCACTTAGGGAACTAAGATTGGTCTTTGAAGAAGACCAGGACCTCTAGGATTATTCTAGGGAAGTGGAGAGGAGAAAATGGCAGGGGTTGGCCGAGCTTTAGTGCTCAAATTTGTGTGAGGAGGAGGGGGAGGAGGTGCCCTTTTATAAGGGAGGAGAGGGGCACCTTAGGAATATCTCAAAATATTATTTTATATTAAAGTCAAAATCGGTTTATAATGGTTCCAAAGGGTCTTATTTCGAAGATAAAGTGGGGATGGGTCGAAATCCTATCAACCAATAGGATTTAGACAAGTTTAGGGTATTATTTTAACCTTATCAATTAGATTTAACTCTAAGTTAAATAATTTAACTTTTACCGTGTCTTTTTGTTTTCTTTCACTATATGGTTAATACACTTACTATAACATGCCAAACGAACCCCAAATTGTTTATTATTAATATATATATCCTTATCTAAGTAATTTGGCCGAACCTTAGATTTTTAGGAATAAAATAACAATTAATAATATAATATTTGATTTAAAAACTATTTTGTGTCAATTTTGACACTATTTGATATATGATTTTTGTGAAAGTCATAACAGAATTATATGTTCAAACCAAGTTTATTAAATCAACAGTAATATATCATAGTAACCTAGAAAATTAGTGTAATTCATAAAAAGTCTCAAATTACATTTAGTTTGGTGTTTATAACATCAATTATGTCAGTATTTCATTAATAAGATAATTACTGCATCATCATTTTGTCATAAATAAATTAAATTATTTAATGTCTAAAAATTACAAATAAAATACCATTATGTAGGAAATATTTTTAGATTTCTAATGAATATTTATAGTCGAATTTATCTTATGTATAACCCCATATTAAAAATTATTTACTTATTAAACTTTGATTTTAACTATTTTAACCCTTCTTTAATAAATTAATAATAAATGTCCTAATCTAACCCAAGTGGGCCTAAATGGTCATATTTTATTCCTAAGTTTGTTTTTGGTCGAATTAAACTTATCCAATAGAATTAGGACATGTGTTAGGGTAATAGTAATATCATATTTACCCCTATTTACCCTATTTATTATTAACCGCGGTAAAAAAAGTAAAAAGTTACTATTCACCAAAAAATTATTTTTATCTCATTGAACCACATTTTACTTACTGATATCAACCGTGTCTGTAAGATTTTCGAAATTCCATGCACAGAAGTGGTAAAATTAAGTTTTATGCAAAAATTCAGTTTTTAACCTACCACTTAGTGGTTTCACTATTCATCAAAAATTGAAAGTTTTCAGAAAAATACCAAAATTTCACCCTAGGCTAATTTCGGTATTCCGAATCCAAAAATGAAGTCCATTTTGAAAAATAAAATTTATAAAATTTCAAAAAGTGGTTATTACTATTCATAACGCCTAGTTTTAATAATATTTTAATAGCATATCGTTATTTAGTGAAACTCGGTATTGCGTACGACGCAAGCTATCGAGGAAGGTCGTGATTGCGTGTAAAGTAAGCCAAGCAAGTGTGTAGTGAAATATTCCTTTGATGATATATAAAAACAAAATATTACTCAAAAAAATCTCTGGTGTTACAGTGGCTAGCCTATATTTAGAGTCTCATGGTTCCATATCCATTGAAAAAATACATCCTATATCAGGATATAACTAATAGTTCTTATACAAATGGTATCCTCATTTAGATTGATGGAAAAATCCCACACCCTTTGAAGCATCAAATTTCACTTGTGAACCCTTAGAAAATGAAGAACCAACTCCACTCCCCTATGGAAGAGTCTCATAAAAGAACTTAATATAACCAATATACCCACACTAATGAAACATAATTAGATCCATCAAGAAGCTAGGTATGGTATGGGTAGACATCCCATGCTAAGAACAAGTAACTGACTTATTCCCTAAAGAATCCACTGACATTAAATCCGATGACTACTAAACACCTTTTCCACCACTTTAGTGAGGTTCATCCCACTTTCTCTTATTTCCATAGGAACATATATGGATTCCCCCTAATAGTGAAGAAACCCCACTGAGACCCATCTTCCCAGATAACTCTACATTAGCCACAATCACTTTATCTACCACCTTGTCATAAGTTGTTAAGAAAAGGAGAATAAACATCAACCTAATGTTGGCCTTGATATCCATTTAAAAAAATCTATCCTTGAGATAGTCATTCACAAGGAGATCAGGAGATAAGTGAACTAACTCAAAAAACCATGTAGTATATTTCATCACTAAAAAATCTCTTTTCTCCATGGTCATTAATTTATTAGTCTTTTCCTTCATCAGTGTCTTATGATAAAACTACTAATTGAAATCCTTCTCAAAGGCATCCCATGTGAGATCCTAATGGCTATTCACTTACAACATGAATTAAGACCACTTTCTTCATGGTCCATATACTATGTAAGTAGAAAATATAACTTTAGAGGTCTCAGGGGTCCTCAAAAAATGGGGATATATGCTTGATTCTTTTAGTCTACTCCTTATGCTCCATAGTATCATGGTCACCATGGAAAACTAGTGGGTTCTAGTTATTGAAATCCTAATCATGGTCCATAATTCATGTATGAACTCATAATCCCTCTTATCCTATATATTATATAGTATAGATCACCAATTCTACCAAACTAGGATCAACCAGAGGATTTTCTCCCTCTATTTTATTAGAGGAGGTCATTCTTGAATATGTTGTTTACAAAATACAAAGAAAAAATTCATTAAATACACAATTCAATTTCAATAAAAATCAATTAAACCACAATACCCCTTATAATAAATCTCAAACATCTTGTATTATCATAAAAAATTCCAAATGAAGAATGGGTGAAAAATTCAAAATTTTAAACATTTCTCTACTGTTCATAGTTTGGAAAACCATGTACTAACTATAAAAAATGAAACTTGAATGATTACATACCTGAATGAATGAGATTTTTATGTTTTATAATAATCATGTAACTCTTAATTCCTCTACAATATCACCCAAAAACTCAAAATTTATCAAAACCAGTAACAGATTCTTCTTAAAATCATAAAAAATGATAAATGACATTAAATCTCATCAAAACAACCAAAAAAATGGTTCATATTTAAAATATAACTATTGAAAACCCATGTATATTTGAGGTTTATCATGATATAGATCTAAAAGACACTCTTTTTTACATAATTATGAAGCCACAATGGTTCTATCTCACATCTACCACTGACCCCCAATAATAAGATGGATTTGATAACATTTTATATTGAACCAACCTAGATCAACTAGACACATCACTTAGACTGCTCCACCATAAGGCATGAAGTGCCCTCTCGATTTCCAAGGGTTATTGACAAGTGTCTGAGAATTATACTTAACCATTTGGGAATGGGTTTTCCCAGGAAAATATGACCTGAACCATCCATGAATTGGACATACACAGTAAAAAATAGAAAACATCAACAAATAATTATATCTAAACATAGAATATGAAACAATAAAAAAAACACATATCATAATCATTACTACTTTATAATTTATAAACAAGACATATGTATACTATTCATTAGTCAATATAAAGAAAAGATAAAAAATAGAACAAGTCCAAAGAGGCTGATACATAATATCCCAAATGATTTAAAATCCAAAAATGATTCCCATGAGATAAACTCTATGAGACTATAATATCCACTATCCCAAACCAACCATGGACAATGGTGATCAAGAAGATCAATTGAATGAAATAGTTCCCTTACCTTTACCAGTATCCTGCAAAACAAAGCCTGTATATTCCCAAAGGAATATACAGGGTGTTAGGAAAAATCCTAGTATGATGCCACCCTGAATCCACATAAGTTCATTCTCTTTAAAAAAAATAAAAAACTCTAGATTTAAATCCATATTTAAAACAATATCACTTTTAAAAAATTTCTTTGGAAATTCCTTTGGTTTTCCAAAAATAAATCATGGTTCCAAAAATCTTGAGTGAACATGGTTCAAATAAAAGGATGTAAATCCACATTACATAAACATAATCAACTCATCCAAACATTTCCTAAGAATAAAAATATATATAAGAAAAATAATATATATCTAAAATGGGTTTAGGCATAAATTGAAGACAATACACACCAAAAATGGTATAATAAATAAGTATCATGGGCTCTAACCAATGATATTGAGTGTAACTTTGTCTAAGAAACAGTTTGATAACAGGATAAGTGAGTATAAAAAGTTTAAAAACTCTCTAGATCTTCCCTAGGCCCTACATTCCTTCCATAATCTCTCTTAGTTAAGATGGGTGATATCCTTTCCATGGGGTCCATTGATCCCATGGGTAATATTCCCTAGCTAATCCACAACATAATTTAAGGCTTCAATTGCTCAAGTAACTCACCCACCCAAGGTCTCTCATATGCCACACACTTCCAATCACATAAAGTATTATAAATACCAATTTCATAAACCAAATATGCTCATAATAATTAAACACCAATTATAAGGTGAACCCCCTTTTAAAATCCATTTGAAACTAAAAATCATCCTGGTGGAATTTTGTCAAACAAATTGTATTCATTTAAACCACCACATTTATAAAAATCCCTATGAAACCATCAAATTTCCATCACATTTTATAAATCACAAAAAACATGGATAAACAAAAATTATAAGTATAATTTAAAGGAAATTTAATGAAATAAATCCAAATTATATTAAGAATTAAATGTAAAACATGAAAAAATACTACTAAATAGAGACACCTACCTTAAAAACAAGTGTGAACATGTCATCTTTTAAAAATACCACATGAATTAGAAGAGAGGGTCCTCGCACACCCAAAACACCAAGAATAAATATAAACCCCCATAAAAAATAATATATTCCTAAACACGGATTTCTAGGGTTTCACAACTCTATGAAAATGGATTAAAAGGTGAATTAAGGGGAAAAGAGGAGGAAAAACACATGAAATAAATCCTACCTTATGTAAATCCCCAAACTGAAAGGAAGAATCACCAATAGATAAAGGGGGAGAAACTCTAATCCAAATATAAGAGTATGAATGTTAATAGGGATGAATAAGGGTAGATTTGGGTTAAAACATGTCAAGGTTTTAAAGGTAAAACACCAATTTTTAATGAGTTGGATAGGGCTTCACAATTTGACGCAATATTTAAAAAAAACTGTGCACAAAATCCCGTGGTGGCCAGTATCTCCCCAAAACAAGGCTATAAAATTTCTAAAAAATTATGAATGGTTCTAAAAACCATTTAGATCTCATTTAAAACCACATTTTCCCCCAAACACCTCTCTTATACAGTTATCCACACATTACTAACCATGTGTTAAGAATTTACGCAGGCTTGTTTCCCCAAAAATAAATATTTTTGACCCCTAACTCCTAAGAACTCTGAGAATAAATAAACAAAAGAAAAATAAAACTCAGTATAATACATACCTGTAAAATAGTGGGTTTCATATTTACTAAGGTTGATATTTTCCCTAAAGATAAATCTTCACCTTAGAATCTAGTGAATTATTTGGAATCTCAAATGAAGGTTATGGAGGTAAAAAAATAAAAGAACCAATATTCGATGGGTATGGATTCCCCATTTCTTAATTAAATAACCAAGCTTTTCTTATAAGGGTAAATTAAATTTGATTGAGGATAGGAGATTTTTTCTTCCCAAATATAATAATTCTAGGCCACATAAAGATTTTTCTAAGGGTCAAGATCATATGGTTTCAATCCTAGTGGTTCAAAAAACCCATAAAGTTAGTGCAATTATTTGTGTTAATTCTTTTAATTAATTGTCAATTGGTGATAAATATTTTATTTAATATTTTACCAAAGATGAATTATCTCAAATAGAGCATATTTTTCTCTTATTTTTAGATAGAGAAGGGGAGAAAAATATTATCATCAATAGATATAATAAGGATGAATAAATTCTCACTAAATCAAGTATGGTTTTTTATAAATTATCTTACAAATATTAGTATTGTATTTTCAAATAAATATGCCTTTCCATAAAAGGTCTCAATGATGGATGTATTGATTTAGAATAATGTTTATGGGTATGAGAGGAACCTCTTAAATTTTATCTGAATCAACTTATTTTTAACATAGATCATAACACTAGAGATCTTTATCATGATATTTATCTTGATTTTAAGTATAACTAGCTTTAATTTAGTGGAAATTGTTTTTTCATTGGGGAAAATCATGGGTGTAACGTCCTGGATCCGGGTGCCACTCAACGGGTGCCCTGAACCCGGTTGGTCACATGACCTCAAGAGAATTTCCCCAAATGCCAGAGGCTACCGACTAGTAGCGAGTGCCGAGGTCTGATAGTGGGGAAACTGTGCCCTCATTTGTCAAAGTGTAGCGCAGTGGAAAAGATAAATAACATACAACAGTAGAAGAAGTAAACAATATACAACTAAAATAAACAACTGAAGTAAAGAGAACCAGAAGTCATATATATAAAGATGTAGCATGTCACTAATTCTATGAAAGAAGCAAGAACAGAATACAGTACAATACAATACAATACAACTCAAAGTATAAGGTACAACCAAATAAAACAAAGTAGAGTAAACAGAATGCAACAACATTGCAAGCCTAAGCTCGGTCCCATGCTCTCTTACTCCTCTGCTACAATCATGTACCTGTATAGGGAACCTTTCCCCTATCGACACCTGTAGAAACATAATATATTTGGGTTGAAGACATGACCCAAACAGGGTGTGAGAAATAAATCCCAGTAGTCACCCACCAAAGGATCATGCCCAACTGTCTGTGAAAATATGCAACAGTAGTGTGCAAAAGTAAATGTAGTAAACTAGTAAGTACTCAAAAGTAACTATCACTAACAGTTTCATTGTCATTTTAATTATTACTTATCACCTCCAAGCTTGTGCTTCGTCTTGGTAGGCACAACATCGAAAATCACCATAGTGACTATACGAAATAAACAGTGTCCTCATACATGACAAACCTTACCCTCAGGTAATCATAATATTACCCTCAGGCTAATATAACCATGCCCTCAGGCTAATCAGAATCATGCCCTCAGGAGATTGCCCTCAGGAATAAAGAATATTTCCCTCAGGCATATGAGATATTTCCCTTAGGCATGGAAACAACTTCCCTCAGTCATATAAAACATTTCCCTCAGGCTAAATGAAACACTTGTCCTCAGGCTAAACAAACACTTTCCCTCAAGCTAAACAAAACACTGCCCTTAGGCTAAACAAGCAACAGGGCAGATCCCAACACATAAGCAAAAAATTATATACATTTTCTCTCAAGAAAACTCAATCATTCTAAATCACGGCATACCCTCAGGTATCCTAGCCAAATGGATAAATAGAGGAACGCACCCCCAGGGTGTTCCTGGATCCAAGCAGTGATCCTAAACAGTAGTTTTAACTTATCAAAAGTTTATCTATGCAATTTTAGATAACTTTCAGAAAAGGAAACATCCATACGACACCCCAAACATGGTTTCTTAGAACAATGGTACACAAATTCAACTCAACAGTTGGAAATAAACACCAGACCACATACCTCGATCACCCCTGATTGGTATACGTGAATGACGCCTCCCGAAACGCCCAAGAACGATTTAGATATGGGATAAAATAATTCCCGTTAAAACAAAAATAACTTACCTTAGAGGAATAATTGGTAAGAACATCACAAGGATAGGGGAGGTCTTACCCGTACGGTCTCAACGTGATCAACAGAGGCGGAATTGGATTCCCGGTGTGCGATCGGGTGATCTCCAAAGCTCCAGCAGTCCTCCCAAGATCCAAACGGTGATTCTTCATCCTCTTCCAAATTAGGAGTCCACTTCCCATTTTAAGCGAAAAAATAGACTACACGGCGTGTAATCTCAAGTACATGGTGTGTACTTTTCATTTTTTAAACTATTACTCTAGCGGCTTCTTTCCACCGTGGTACTGTTCATCTGTCAACATGAGTACACAACGTGTATTTCTGATTACACAGCGTGTATGGTCACCCCGCTGGTGGATGCCTCCACTACCTTACTATTCACCTACTGACTAATTACATGGCATGTAAATACTAAGTACACGACCTGTAGTCAGTTTTTACACCCTTCATCGCCAACAGGACTACACGCCCTGTGTACTCATCCTACACAACCAAAGTACACGGTGTGTGGAAAAGTACACGACGTATACCCAAAAAATTTGGTATTTTTCCCATTTTCCTTATTTTATCAAAACACTAAAGGAAAAATGAAAATAAGAAACCCGTACTTCAAGAATAATAACTGGGTTCTTACAATAGGTTTCATGCTGATGATTTTATTTTTACCTTATTTTCTTCTCTTTTTCTTAAACATATTGTAATAAGGGTTTTCCCCTCCATAAGTGAGGGTGTTGTGTTATTTTATTTTTCTTTAGAAAGAGATATTAGATATATGAATTATATTTACATTATATGTGTATTATAGTTATGTTATGTAATATTATATGTAAATTATATATGCATTTTATTTATGTTATATGCGTGTTATATAATATTATATTTTTTTTATAGTTACATTATTTATGAACTATATTCAATTTATATATTCATTATATTTATATTATTTATACATTATATTTACATTATATAACGTTTTATTTATATTATATAACATTATATTTATGTTATATTATGGTATATTTATGTTATTTTTACATTATATTTACGTTATGCTATGTTATATGTGTGTTATATTTACTTTATGTAATGTTATATTTATATTATATATGTGTTATTTAATTTCATATTATATTATATATGTGTTATATTTATGTTATTTTCATTTTATATTAAATTATATTTATATTATATTAATGTTTTATATGCATTATATTTATGCTATATATGCATTATGAAACCTTATATTTACATTATATATGGGTTATATTTCTGTTATATAAACATTACATAAAATTATATTTAAATTATATTTACATTATATTTCTATTGTTTATGCATTATTTTAATGTCATGTTTACATTATATATGCATCATATATACGTTTTTACATTATATTATGTTATATTTACCTTATATTTATGCTATATCGGCATTGTATTTATGTTATCTATGTATTAATAAATCTTATATTTATGTCATGTAATGTTAAATAAATGAAAATATAATGTAAATATGAATTATGTAACATTATATTTATATTATTTACATGTTATATTTATGTTATATATGCATTATATAACATATATTTATGTTATATTTACATTATTTAGGTAATATATCTATATTATATTCACATTATTTTTTTCATTTTATTTACATTATATGTGTGCTATATTTGCATTATCTAAAATTATATATTTATTATATTTACTTATATATAGTGTTACATAACATAAATATAACATATATATAATATAAATATAAGGGAAATATAATGTAATATAACTGAAGTAACCAATGAATTATAATGATTGTATTTGTTTTCAATAAGTATGATGATTTTTAATATGTGTTTCAGAATTGAGGAAGATCCCAATAAATAAAGTTATCTACCATTAGATATGTTGAGGAAGATCCATGCATAAGTTGACAAGAATATTGAGGCAAAGAATGATTAGATTCTACTTAGTGTTTTTGAATCACCATAAATGTATGATGATTGTTGATTTGAACTTATGTTTAAATCTATAACAAGTGATAAAGGTTGATAAAATCACTGTCAACTACATGATCTTGCTAAAGTTTGTGATAAATCATCCTTTTGTTTTTAAATTATATGAAATTATATTAAAAGTTGAATCAAAATTAGATGATGTTGGAGGAGATAAGTTTGAGGAAAAGTGAATCCATATGCATTATTGGAAGTTATACTTATAAAATACACACTTACAAAATATTGAAAAAGTATGCATGCATATCTGAAGATGAAGTCTAGAAGAACCATTTATTGAAGTGGTATATATTTAAGATATCCAAAATTAATTCCAAAATATATTGTCTAGAAGTTAAATGTGGATCTGCAGATGCTGATCTAGAGTGTATTCATAATATGAGGTAGTTGAGAAAGTTATGAAATATGAACTAATTGAAATTTTGTGATTCATGATGAATCTGAGAGTTAGAATATTTAGAGTAAAATTATATTATATAAAGGTTAATAGAATAATCCATAAGTTCTTTATTCCAGTGCTTACTGAAATATATAAAAGGAAAAAACCCTACATCAATATGTAAGGTTTATTGAGTCCACAATATGTGTGTTCTATCTTTTTTAAATGAACATTGAGTGTTTATAAAGAAAAATTTAAATTTGTTGAAGAAGAAGTGAATAATAAGATATTTAATGTTGAATAATGATCCCATGAATTGTGTCAGATTGTATTATGTAAATAGATATTGGATGATATATTCTAGAAGTTTTTGTAAAGTCCCTTATCAAATTTTATATGAAAAAATAAGTACTTTCCTTTGGAAGTTGTGGAAGATTCATTTATGATGAAGGAAAAATGTGTTTGAAGATTTGAGATCTATGGAGAATTTATAATGATAGATTCAATATCTTTATTATAAATAGAGTTATGAAGATTTAACCAAGTTTATCAGATGAATACAATTACATGGATGAATATTCAACCAAATAGAACAAGGTTTGGAGAGAGTTTGAATGGATATGATCTTATGTTTTAAATAAATAAATCATATTCAAACTCACATATTTTTTTGACATGAAGGATTTGTGAAATCTTGAATAATACCTGGTTTCAATTGAAGAAGTTAGTTTCAATTGAAGAAGTTTTAAATTTATTTGATACTTTTGAAAATTGATGATTTAAGTTAAAACTTGGCATGTCTATAAATCACATGAATTTGGAGGTTTAGAACTAAAATTTTACAATGTATTATTATTTTCATATGAGTTTGATCATTTTTTATGATTTCAAAAGGTTTTGAATGACTTATAAAGTATTTCATATGACTTTTAAATTATTTCATCTGAATTTTATAATTTGGTATGATTTTTTTATTTTTCTACTGACTTTAGGGGAAAATCATATGAATTCTAGGTTATTTTTTATTAATTTATTCCCAAAAAGTATGACTTTAAGATTTTTGTATGACTTTATAAGTCATATGAAATTATAGTTTTCAAGAAATTTGGAAAAGGCATGAAAATGTATGACTTTGTTATTCCCAAGAATATGACTTTATATACTAAGTGGATGAGTTCAATACTTAAAATTTTTGAGGATTCCAAAATCTAAAAATGAATAATATTAAATATTATTATTTAAAATAAAGAAAAATTAACCCATTTGATGCCAGATAAGATAACACTTAATGGAAATAATAATCATGATCAGTTTTATCATGATTTAGGAAGAATGAATTTTGAAGATAGAAAAATAAGAATTTGGGGAGTGATTTTCAATGACAAAGATGAAGTCATAAGAAGAACTATTTTATGCATATATTTATATTTAGTTTAAATAAATGTAAGTTTTATAGAAATAAAGAATAATTGAGGTAGGTTCAAATAATGAAGACTCATGAAAGTTACTACATATTTTATATATAGTTTTATACATTTATAAAAAGAGAAGAATTTTTATGCTGGAAATTTGAAATGTTAAGTATTTAGGGATCGAGATAGATATTCAAAAACCAAAGGATGATAATTCAAGAGTTTTGAATTACTAAGATTCATGGTAATGAAAAAACAATGTATTTACATAGTTATTATGAATAAAGATAAGTGAGTAAGGAGGAGTAAATAAACCAAAAATACTTCATATTATTATATATATATATATATATTGTAGGTTAAAGAATGTCTGTTTGTGAGATATGATACAAAAGTGTACATAATATTTGATGGTACCAAAGAATAAAAGAGAAACCTGAATTAGATCATTTATATAGAATCTAAATATTTTAAGATTAAGTGATTTAGTATGGTCCTTTGCACTAATAAGAAGATATAGAATTGTATCTAACTTGATTAATTATTATGTGTTAATTCTAGTAAAGAAGAACTAGTGAAGGTCTGTTGCACTAAGAAAAGAAGAAGAAGAAGAAGGGGGAGAGGAAGAATAATTGTGTCATGTATTTCATATTGAAAAACACAAGGTTTTTTGCTTGTGTAATAAAATAAGATGAGTAAGAAGTATTTCATAATAGTTTCTTTAAAGAGGAATAATAATCTTTATGCACCATTATTGTATACAAGAGGATGTAATTTCTTACATCCTACCATGCAAGTAGAAAAATAGGAAGAATAAAGAATGAAACCCATCAAAAACTTTCCAGATTTCTTAAGTGGTGGTAGACTCTCTAGTTGTTACCCAAATATTTCATTATAAGATGCAGGATGCACCAACTTGAGTTTTGTTGGATACATACTCATACACTATCAGAAGAATATAGTGTAAATATCATAGGATGATATTAGTGGGTCATGTTATTATGGATTAATACATATGAAACCAAGTATTATCCTTATCATATTGAGAAGTGATCCTTGTAAACCATTTTTCTCTTTGTGTGCGTGTGTTTTGAATATGTTGTATACGATGATGAAAGTGAGAAGGGAGAATGTGATATCCATTAACCTTAACCAGCGATAGTGGTAAAATAACGAAAAGGATAACAATATATAAATTGGATTTAAATTCACCAATACTAATTCAACCCTCTCTCTATGTTGAATATATCCCTTACCAGTCTCCTCAAGGGTCTTCGATATAATATGTAAGAGTACCTCTAAAATTACTCTGGATACACAAGGGTTGATCAAATCATTAAAGACCATAAAATAGTAGTGTCCCAAGACACACTATGATACATCAATGTACTTTGATCAATAAGTAAATGTTATCACAGTTTTAAAATAAATAAATAAATCTATTCAGTGATCAGAATAGACGAATTGGAAAAGTACCCAAGTCATTATGATAACACTACTAAACATTATAAAAATATAACACTAACTTTTTATTGTGTATTTTTTTAATAAAGGGAACACTTTTATGAGGGTTAAAAAAAGTGTTAATAAAGGTAAACTTTATCAATGCTAAAAAACTGGTAAAAAAGAACTATTTATTAGTGATTTTCTTAGCACTGATAAAGGAAACCCTTTTTTATTGATTTTTATGATGTGGTAAAAATTCACCCTTTATTAGTGTTTTTAGTGGTTATAAATGGAATCTTTCATACTATATTTTATATATAAATATTTATAAATTCATAAAAATGATTTATATAATAAATAAATAAATAAATAATTATATAAATAATATATATATATATATATATTTAAGAATTTATACTTCTTTTTATTCTTTTACACTTATTTATAATTATATATATAATTATAAAATACAGTGAAACAAACTATATAAATAAATAATAGATAAATTAAATCTATTATTTGAAATATATAAATAATTTAAATATATTTCATATTTAAATTTATATATTTAAATTTAAATTATATAATTTATAATTTATATACATTTATATTCACATTAAATATACAATAAATATAGTTTATAATATTAATATATATTAAAACGCACACACACATGAATATATCATTATATAATCAAAAAAATCATGTGGTTTCTCAATTTAACATATCTCATTATAAAATATATATATATGTATGTATAATATACACACATATATAAATTATAGTTTGAATACATATAATTATAAATATAAATTTATACTTCAATAAAAATAATATAATTAATTTATTTTAATTCATTAAAAATTGAGCTTTAATTATATTTTTTTTATGTCCCATGTAGTCTGACCATGGGAGAAAACAAGATGCAGGTGTAGATGAACAAGGGAGAAGATTATGCCTATTCTGGTTAGTTTGGTACTAATGTTCAAGATCACGAATGTGTTGCTTTCATGTTTGGAGACAGGGCCACTAAGACTACAATGGCTATAAGAATTGGCCCCTCCTCCTTTAATAAGGAAGGCAAGGTTGATCCGACAAGTTATTTTGATGAAATGGCAGTAAATACCAGTAATGATTTTGACATTGGTGCTTCTATAAAGTCACATGAAATGAGTGTCATAAATAATACTAATAAAGGAAAGTTTTATCCTCTTAGGTGGGAAACAAATGGGAGGTAATTTATTTTCCATACTTGAAAATCACATTTTTACTGATAATTGATCATCTTATTTGGAATAATCCAAAAAACTCATGAAAAACATCCATTTTGTATAATTATCATTCCAAAGGGGCTGTTAGTGACAATACTATTTCCAAGAAAGAGGGGGAGTTAGGACCTAATGTGAATGTTAGTGAGAGCTCATCCTACCACATTTAGGAGCCCACTAAGGGAGTGGATGATGCTACTAAAGTGGTGGATGTGAGCTCAAGGCCTCCCTGCAAGGTGGAAGTCAAATTCATTACTTCTCAGTCTATTAATTGGTAGAGAATTCAAGCTATCCGATGTTTTTTCTAATCATTCTGTCAACCTGCTTTTATAGGATTCTAACATCACTTTTAAAGAATATGAGATTGTTGAAATATAGGGTACAAATACAACTTATGGGGATAATTATCCATGTAAGACTTCTAAATAGTGAATGGTTTGACATCATTGGGGTCGGGGTACCCCCTAGAAATGGGAGATAGGTCCCAAAAAAGATGACTATTTTTTAGATCTACTGTAGTTGTATTCTTTTAGGCGTGCTTCTAGATTGCATTGATTAGAAGAACAATGTGTAAGATTAATGTAGCTGAGGGTGTTGTTTTACCTTTTGTGATGGCTCTGGCTGGTATTTTGCATGCATGTACTTTTTGTATGGTCTTGGGATTTTTTCCTTGTAAAAAACACCTTTATCTTTGTGTGTGTGTGTGTTTTAATGAAATCCCTCGGGGCTGTAGATTTGGTTTCCAAATCCATGGTTCGTACCATTTTGGATATATATGTCATCATTTATAATATAAATAATTAATGCTACTCAAATGAAATTAATACAATTATATATATATAAATGTATGTTTATGTAATATATATATATATATTAAAAATTATAATTCAAATATAAAAATAATGAATTAAAATTACAATAAAATTAATATTATTTGCACTATATATAGCTGGATACACATGTATGTGTTGAGTTCACCTATGACAGACACACACATATGTCCCTAGGTTATTCAAACATTAACACGCACATACACATTTATATGTGAATAATTTCAATGTATAATAATACTAGTATTATATATATTTATATAATTATTAATTACTAATAATTATATAACAATATTTATTAATATAATAATTTATATATATTAGTAATTAATTTTAGTTTATTTTTATATATAAATTATAATAAATTAATATTATATGTATTGTATATAGTTGGATATACATATGTATGTGTTTTATTCACCAACACACACACATCCTTGATTTATTTACACACACACACACACATAATCATATATTTATATGTGAATAAAGAGAGTCATATTTGTAAATCTGTAATTGAAAAAATGAAAAATCAAATCATTAATGAATTTATAAAATGAACTTATATTTAGGATTTTACTAATTTTATAATTAATTTTTTTCATTTATAATACTAAAATTATTAATAAATATTTATATATAAGTAATATATATTTTAAATAATTTTGTATGTATAAATATAAATATTTATGAATATAATTATAAATTTATATAATTAATGATATGTTTTAAAATATATTTAATTATTAATGTAAATATTATTATTTTTAATCAAAATTAATAATTAATTTTATATTTTTAAAACCAAATAAATACATACATATATAATTAGTAATAATAATATATTTTTATTTTATAAATTTTAAATATATTTACATGTAATAATTAAAATTATTAATTTTAATTTTATGGTTTTATAATTGATAATATATTGTAAAAAACATTTAAACATTTATATTTTTCATGTAGTTGATGAAAATATTTTTTAATTAATTTATATATATATATATTTTTATAATAATAATAATTTAGCATTATTTTAAATATATTTAATAGTAAATTTAATATTAATTTTTAATATATTGAAAATAATCCTATAATAATTAAAACATAATTATTCATATTTTAAAAAATATATATAAGTATACATTTTTTATAATATTAAATATTTATTCATTTATATAATTAATATTTTTTTAAATGTTATTAAAAAATTAAATAAATTTATTAATAACATTATATATATAGTTAGAATTAAAAACATTTATATAATTAATAATATATTATAAATATTTTATATTTAAATATAAATTTTAATTTTTATTCATTTTTTATTTTAATATTTATTCATTTTCAATGTTTTTGTAATTTATATAATTAATACCATTTTTTCATTTATTTTAATAGTTTTTTAATTCATTTTTAATATTTATTAACTTAATATTATTTATTCATTTTTAATATTTTTATTTATTCATTTTTAATATTTCATATATATTTATTTTTTTAAAGGGTAAAACCTTATGTATCACAAAATTATCTTACATATTAATAAAATTTCTTTTGTATTAGGTGATTATCAGTGAAAACTATAACATTGGTAATTTTTTTCTTTATCAGCTCAAATTTCAATGATGATAAAAACATTTTTTATCAACGCTTAATGTTTTAGTATTGATAAATGTACTTTTATCAGTTCTTTTTTAGCAATGGTAAAATCATGCCATTATCATTTCTAAATTTAATGATAATGAAAACTCTTATTAACAATGCTTAGCATTTTAGTGCTAATAAATGTTACTTTTATCAGATCTTTTTTGTTAGGACTGATAAATCTTTCCCTCTTTTTAAAAGAACCTTAATAGTTGTGCCACTCCTCATTACCGTTCATCATTTGGGTCTTGCTACTTTTAAGGATTTTTTGTCTATGTGCTTGTAATGGTTTTCCTATTTTCCCATTTTTCAAAAGAGGACTTATTTTTTATGTTCTATAAAGAGGGATAGTCTCTCAACCTATTGAAGAAACATACAAACACACACACACACCTGCATAAATGTGTGTTTAATTTGTTTTTATATGTATAAGTATGTATATATATACATATTTGTGTGTGTGTATTTATATATCTTTGTGTGTGTGTATGTATATATATAAAAATTTATATATTTATATTTATATAAACACATATATACATAATATTAAGTATATTAATTAAATTTATATGTATTTTTTATACACTTCATTTATGTATGTATCATAATTTTCAACCTTTTTTTTAAAATTATAGTGCATACTTTGAAATTTTTTCTTTACACACACAAACACATATATTTATATGTTTACTCACACACACACATACAATTATATATTTACAAAAAATATTTAATTTTTTATATATCTATGTATATATATAAATTATATAAAATTATATTTATATATACCAATTTTATTATATGTATATATTTTTCAATGTATTATAAAACATCAGTTTTATATATATTATTTTATTTAATTTATATATTCATGCATTATAATTTATAATTATATTTTTTAAATTTAAATTTAAATAATTTATGACAAGAAAAATGATACATTATATGAATACCTTTTGTGTATTTATTTATTTTATTTTAAATATGAATATTTTTGAACCAAATAGGATGAATTTGAATTGAAAGTGGATTGATGACAATTTTAAGCCAAAAGAGAATGATGATGATGTTAAAGAGTTCATCAAGTTTACAAAAAAGCATAGAAATGACCATTCTCAAATCATCTACCCATGTTTACATTATTGTTATTCAGGATGAATTTGTCCAAATTATTTTTAAGAAGAATTGATCTTTCATAGAATAATTGATATTTATAAATGTTAGACTATACATAGGGAAGAACAGAATACAACAGGCGACTAGGATAAAACAATGGTTTATAGATAGACTGATATGAGTACAACTATAAATGATTATGGAGATTGTATTGGGGAAATGAAAACGATAGTTGAAGATGATCTTTAAAATTTTCCAAAGATGTTTAAGAAGTTAAATATCCATGAAAAGATGTAATTTTATGCTTGTTGTACTAAATATAAAAAATTATTAGTCATACTGAAGCTATATAATTTTAATACTAGCAGTGGATGGAGTAAAATTAAAATTTAAAAATTACTTCCACTCTTGAATAATATATTACCAGAAGATTATGATCTTCCTTTCCTAACATATGATGATAAATGACTGTTATGTTTAATGGGTATGATCTTTGAAAGAATGCATGTATGTCCAAATGAATTTATATTATTTTATAAGGACTATGAATCACTTAAATTCCCCTAAGTGTGGTGCAATTTAAAACAAGAAAGATTAATGAATACTTTCAAAATTTTTATACAACTTTACAATCATTCCATAATTTATATGACTATATATAAGTGAGGAGAATGTAATCAAATTAACATAACACACAAATACATGAAATTAATATGGTAAAAGTTTTCACCTAGAAGGTTCTTCTCAGTGTAAGAAAATATATTATCAATATCCTTAATATGGAAAAAAGTTGGGAAACCTCAATCTTTCACTATATACATATGGAATGAATCCTTTTGGTGTACAAAGTAGCAGTCATAATATATGATCAATTATGTTAATAAATTATAAATTTCCATGATGCTTACACATGAAGTGAAAATACATGATGTTGTATCTATTTATATGAGGACCAAACATACTTGGTAATGATATTAATGTTTATTTTTATACATTATTTAAATATCTAAAATTGATGTGGGATTCAAGTGTTATATTGTATAATTCTCATAAAAATAAAGACTTTACATTATAGTAATGTTATATCTATTCTATTTGAGATGATAAATAACATTCCTACATATGGGAATTTATCAAGATATAACATTAAAGGAATATTAGGGTGCCCCATTTCTTAAGAAGTCACACACTCAATTAGGTTGAAACTTTAATTTGAGATATTTTCTCTAAGGAATTATAAACTTTTATCAGGATAACACAAATATCTATCTTGGACAATATCATTCAATGAAAATTAAAAAGAGGGTACAAAACCTTGTCCATTAACATGTGAGGAATAGTTAAATAAAATAAAGGATATTACCATCATTTTTGGTAAACCATTTTGAAAAATCTTATGAAAACATATTGAAAAAAGTGATCAATTTTTATGGAATCATATTGGAATTTTTTGCACATCAGATATTTTCTTGATGTTGTGTACATAGAAAAAAAATATATGTTATTTTTTCATTTTCACATTACTAAATGAACTTGAAAAAACAATATATGACATTAAAGCTAAGCATAACCAGATTTATATAAGTATAAAGTAATATTTTTCACTAGGGAAGGGTGAAAAATGAATTTTTTTTCTTTCTACAGCTTATACTCATTCCCTAAAAAAATGAGATTTTAGCTTTAAAACTTTTTTAATGGTGGAAAGGTTCCAGAGAGATATTCATCAACTATCAAGAATATAATATTGATGAATGATTTTAAGTTAAAGAGATTAAAATCATATGAGTTTCATGTTTTGATGCAATATTTAGTGCATATTGATTTATGAAGCATTCTTCCTAAAAATTCATGACACACATTGACCAAGATTTGATTATTTTTCAAAGATAAATGTTATAAAGTTTTAGACCAAACCACCTTTCCAACTATAGAAAATGAAATTCATATAAGATATTCTTCCCAATTTCATTCTTTAATATAATAGTTTACTTTATTAATCAATTTATTAGATAGATCTCACTATGTGGCATTGTACATTACATATGGATATAACCCATTAAGTATTATATGGATATTTTTAAGGGGTATGGTAGAAATTGATGTCATCCATATAGTTTTATTGAAAAGTGATTTATTTTTTATGGATTTATTTAATTCTATACTAATTATCAGTCCAATGTGGATATCATTGGTGTCCAAAAATTTCATCATAATGGGGGACTTTTTGGTAAAGGAATTTATGGAAGAGATTCTGTCACAATTACTATTACCAAGAGGTTACATTAACACCTTTAAATTTTACATAACAGTATAAATGGTGAGCCATATTTTAAAACTCACAACGTAATTCTTATATATTTGAATACATCTAGGGTTAAAATATAGATATCAATTACACATAATTAATAGTTCATTGGATGCTTTTGAGACTATAATTTTAAGTTGTTATCTACAAATATGAATTTAATTTTCGAATGAATTAAATAACTATCTCGAGGTCCAAGTGTATATGTATTATCTTATAATGGTTATGTAATTAAAAATTATAAATTTTAGACAAATAAATAGGATAAATATAGTAAGATGAAAAACAATATAGTTACTCTTATGGTGGAAGTGATTCATGTATCTGGTACTAAAGAAAGAAATTCAATTTATTAAAATATGAATCGTCAAAAAAATATGTGAGTTAGATTATAAAACATTCAAAGTTATGTTTTTTTTGATAAAAATGGGTTGATAATAAGAGTGTAATTAAAATAGATGAGTTAGAATTTTTGAAAGTAAATTTAAGTAAATAAGGGTATAAGGACGAACCATTCATAATGGAATCGTAGAATGTACAATTATTTTAGTCCCTAGATCTTATAAACAAAAACTGATTAATATTTCTATTTTTAACTAAAAAAACTACAGTGTCAAATGAAAATTCTATTGATGTTTTCCCTTTAATTGGGTCTTTGTAATCATTTCATGATGGTTCTAATGTAGTTGGTTCCTTTTATATTAGAGGGGACCACACAGATGATATTTGGATACTTTATAGAGGGGTTAAATCCCTTCAACCATTAAATAATAAAAAGAGTTCAATGAAAATGGCCATTGTCTATGACTAGTTTTTTATAGAAAATGTGATTCTTCACAATATTACATGTTCACTAATGTATTCACATAATCTATATTAAATGTTTAGAAACTTTTGTATATAATTAATTATCCATTAACTGATGATACCAATGTCAAGGAACAAAATATTAGTGATGTTAAAATTGAGGAAATTTTAGATGGTGAAGAACATATTGCAACATCCTTGACATGGATCACTCTAATAAATAACTAGATCAGGTAACTACATGGCCTAAGGCTTGCTACTCTGTATTCCAGAGGCTTCTGACTAGTAAGGAGGGTGTCAGGTGTGATCACGGGGAAACTATACCCCTTATCATAGTAACAATAATTGTATAAAATAACCTAAACATTATCCACAATTGAAAATATCATACTATGTGAAAGAAAAAAATAAAGAAATGTAATCAATAATTTATAAATAAATACAACATATAATCATATAACAACTTGAACTACCACCAGAATGGTCAAAAATATAAAATAATGGAAAGAAATAAAAATAAAACAAGGCTCTACCATGTCCCCGAGCCTCATTTTATCCCATTTGTCAGTCCCATCTAAGTTATCCTACTCGGTAAATCAACTTCGAGCCTCTTCCAAACTTGATCCTAAGAATGATGAAGGATACATGAGTACCAAAGTGCGATGACCACTCAATCAGGGTGTGATTTCATCATTCATTAGGTCACCACAAATGAGTTCCTATACACAACTAGTAAACACAATGATATGTGCATGAAACATGATCAAAAAATTAAATAACCTGCTATCTATAGAATCAAAAATATTTACAACCCTTGATCCTCATATTCTAACACAACACCTGAGATCAACCATACCTTCTTAATCTAGTGTGATATGTCTATGTACATAGTTTCATAATCATGTATATAAGTATATACGCACACCATATCCAAGGAAATAAGTCTAAGGTCCTCTAATTATATATAAATAACGGGCACAATAGATCCAAGGAATTAAATCCAAGGTTCCAAAACTGTATATAAATAATGGTCACACTAGAACCAACAAACTAAGTCCAAAACCCCCCAATTGTATATAAATAATGTGCACACTAAATCCAAGGAACTAAGTCCAAGACCCCCCAATTGTATATAAATAATGGCCTTACTAGATCCAAGGAACAACTTTCATAGTCCCCCAATAGTTTATAAACAATAATTGGAAATTATATATCTAAGGTAATATTTTTAAGATCCCCAAAAATTATAATAATTGGTATACCAGATCCTTGGAATTACATCAATATCCCCCAACAATATAATAATAATGGGAACATAAGAACCTTGGAACCACATCAAATATTCTCCAACAATATAATAATGGTCATACCAGATCCTTAAAATTACATCAAGGCCCTCCATAGTATAATAATAATGGGTACACCGAATCCATGGAACCACACCAAAGATCCACCAAAAATATGACATTGGGTATACTAGATCCTTGGAATTACATCAAATCCCCCAAAAGTATCATAATAATGGGAACACTAAATACTTAGAACCACATCCAAGACCCCCAATAGTATGATAATGGGAATAAAAGATCCTTGTAATTTCATTAAGGTATCCATCTGTATAATAATAACTAGAAATTTAAACCAAATTTTACTAATTAAGATTTCAAAATTCAACTCATATCTTAGATCTTAGGTGAAATCATAATCATCCTTGGTAAACTAGTTGATCATTAACCAACAATTTTACATGGGAAACTATTTTCAGTCAAGGGTAATATATCCCTCAACATTAACCCAAAAAAGCCGCATCTTTATCTTCTCTACCTCACCTATTATAGTCTTTGGTCTAAGATTAAACCTAATAATAAACCTGATTTTCTATCACCACTCACAATCTTGAGAAACAATTTAGGTCCTTTAATTTTATTCATTTTTTGATTGTATTATCTAGAATAAAATCTCTAAGGCAACTAAAATTTTCATAAGGAAAACCGTGGTTAAATATTCCAATTCCTAGCTCATCCCCACTCACAGGGTCTATGGAAACCTATTAGGTCCACTATATTCACATAATTATTTATTTATAAATTCTTAGGGGGTTCATATAATACAAAGTAAATGGTTACAATTATACTCTTGAATGTCAATGACATATATTTCCATCAATTGAAAAAGGTTTCACCATGACCCTTGACACTTCATACATTCTATGTATGGGAATTGTGTTATATTAAAAAAAATTCATTCTAAAGAAAATAATCATTGGATTTAAGGGACAATAACCTATAGTTGAAATACCATATATAATATGTTATACCAAGAGAATTTTTAACTACATAAACCATAGGTAACACCTACCTCAAACTCTTGAAATATTAATTAACCAAAAGGTATCCACAATCCAAAAGGAAAGTGGATCCAATAAAGTAAGAATACACCCTAAAAGAAGTCCATCATTAATAACCATGGATTGAATAGACCCTAGGCTTACATAAATTTTAGGTATAAAAAAACATGAAGAAAGTATGGAATGAATCTAGGGATGATGAAGGGAAACCAAATATCAGAAAAATCCCCTGATTATATAGAAAAAACTCCATAAAAAATCACACCTAGATGGATAAGAGAGGACATCCAGAATTCACCCTAAAAATCACATGGATTTGAAATATATACCAAGAAAGAAAAGGCGAGGGTTTTTTAGAGAATAAATCAAGTCAAGGATTCCCTAAAAATACACCCTTAAAGATCACACAAACATTCATAAATGGGAATAACTTCCTCCCAAATATTAGGTGGCCGATTCACCTATTTCAAAAATTTAAATGGTCATTGCCATGACATAGTGATTCCGACCATGAACATGGTGGATTTGGTCACACCATGCCCAGGATATCAACCATGATAACTCAATACAGTGTGGATTAAAACCTTAGGTCATTTTAGACCCACAACACCTTTAAACATAGCTTGGTAAGACCAACTTGTCTGTGGTCTATAGGGATAATCCACACACTCCATGATCATGACTTTTACTAGACTTTTCATGCTGATATCCTCATCTGACATAGGTGGAATGAAATCACAAAAAAACTTCCACCATGTTGTGGTCTTTCCCATAGTGCACCTGAAAATGCCCAATTTTCACCCAAATCCACCAAGAATCATCTGACACATCCCAAACCCAAATAAAACCATTAAATGGATAAAAATATAGATACCTTAAACTAGGTATGTGATAATATACCCACTATAAAAGTTATCATCCGCAAGAATTCTCATTTTCCATTTAACCATATGTCCTGACCTATCTAGGTTGTTAATTTAAAGAAAACATGCTGTATTCCATCTAAAAATGTCAAGAACGATTCCAACACACTACTCCAAATATAGTGCACTAAATTTACAAAACCAAAACCAATTCTCTTCATTATCTATAAAATACAAATACAACGCTTTACCACACTCATCTATTATGAGAAAATATTATGTATACTATCAAATATATCACCAATCACTTGGTTCTCCCTAGAATAATATTCAGTGCACAATGGTTGATTTTGAGACACCCAACATCAGAATATCCCATCAAAGTGCATCTACAAATTTCTAACAATCCACTCAGTGAGGTCTCTACAACCTTTCAATAAACCTTATATTGAAATATTGATAATTTTTTTTCCTCATCTTGATTGAAACCAAATCAAATGAGCCTCCACCTTTAAATCATAAGGATCAACTTATTGGTTTTCCATTAAAAATCCCAAATCAAATCTCATAACATAGTCATAATATAAAATTTAACATAGCTAACATGGTTTTCAACTCAGCACATATAACTACACAAAAAAGTTCATGTTGGACCTCTTCTAGCTGAACTCTCTAAAAAAATGGGCTTCAACTATAGCCGCATAATAAAAAACTCAATCATGATCCTTCTCAGGGAATTATAATATTATTCAATTATCACATCAAAGTACAGAACAAAAATCTATTGAATTTTCATGGTGGATTTTCCACCATCACCAATAGTTTCCATGTTCTCATTCTGATTACTGGAACACTATCGATCCAACATAGAATCAGATCACCTCAATTCATCTTGATCCCAATGCCAATGCTCCATCTAAATCTATCACCACATCTGAAATAAAATTTTGGTATTTACAATATACTAGAATAGTCAGGTTTACATTTCCATAAGCACACAAAAGTCATATTGACTATCTATTAATGGTCTCATTACATCAATAACCCTTCTTATATATGTTTCATGCTCACAAAACCGGTGTAATGCTCCCATTCAGGGGAATATATCAATTTCCCCTCTAACAAACCAAATTCTAGATCATCATATCTAATTCTCCATATCTTAACAAAAATAATGACTAGACATGTTCATACTACTCATACCTAAGAGAAAAATATATCGATTACCCCTATTTGCATCTCACGAAACGTCATCATCAGTATCTAATGAAATTTGTCTCCAATGAGGATGTCACTACAAGTGGACAGTGGTGTACTCCCCACTATATGGTTACCCTTATATAACTCATAGAGAGTAACCTCATTTGGATCAATTATTACACATGAGATGCTCTTCATAAACAATGATCACCAACCCTTGTTCCTAACACTATATTATCCACATTTTAATCATCTTCATTGAGGAGTCACTCCCCATTTTATTTATAAAAATGATCTATTCCCAAATGAAACCCTCATCTCATGGGAAATTTTTATTCTCATCAAGGATATCTAGGGTAATCAATCCTAAAAGATTCTCACAATTTCTAATAGTCCTTAGCCTATAAATGGGAAGTCATATATTCATAACTCAACTAGTATTGGATGTAAAAAAACACACCCCATCCAGATATCATATAATACTACTGGGTGAATTCCTAAGTACTAACCTATCACATCAACCAACTCTCTCTATCATGAGTTGCAGGTCATTAAACCTAGTATCAAGCACCCAGTTTACTAACTATGCTCTATGGGATGATAATCTCATCAAGTTCAAATCACTCTGGTGTTCCTCTTTAAAACCATACATCTTACATATTCCATGCTTATCACTCAACCACCCACCAATATGGGAATCCTCCAAAAACCAAAAATTTCTATAAATTCTATCACTATGACCTGATGCACAATTTGAATCAATAGGGCCAGAAATCCCATCAATACTTCCCTTAAATTATTTTTTTGATAAAATAAGTTTCAACACTCAATGTTATTGTTATCATAATATTTATAGGTTTCATATGCTTATAATATATAAATGGTAGCACCCCATGAACAATTATCATAACTCAAATCACCAACTCATGATTAACACCTATAAGACACTCACATTTCTTTCCCAACCCCTCCCTCATGTTTTCTTTACGTGTGAAATTTCAATAATAGTTGGGAAATACGCTCCCTTCCCAATAATAACTCTCATATAACCAAGTCCTAATTCTAGTTTCATGACAGTAGGATCTATCTTTCCTAATCCATAAGTCACACCTCACATAGAATATTACTCATGGGTAACACTTATTTGTTCCTGTTATTAACCCCACATGATAAATCAAGGTCAAACTACCCCTATAGGGCCTCATGTATCTTAAATGTATTAGGAATAAAATTCCAAGTCAAATTAGTCAAACATAACATTAAAAATCCTAAATATTAATCCCAAGCCCTTGGTAACCTATACTTTTTATTAGAAAATGTGTTCACAACACGCCAGTCTGATACCCATTACAAGTTCTGAAAATTCTTATATTTCTTATCTACAAACTACCAAAATAGTAAGATAAAAAATATTGGCTCTGAAGCCACTTTATAATATCCTTGACCTAATTAACACTAAGAAGTAAATGGACCAGTCACTATGTGACCTTATACATTCCTCCCCATTCCCCATAGGTTACCGACTAATAGAAATTGTATAGGGTGTGATTGTGGAGACACTATACCCTCATATCAGAGTAGTAATAATAGTGAAAAATAAACTAAACATCATACTTAATGGATAATATTAGAGTATACAAAATGAAAAAATAAATATAATTAATCAGTAGTAAATAATAAAATATAGCATATAGTCATACGAAAACTCAACTGCCCACTAGAATGGTCACAAATACAAAATAAACAAAAGAACTAAAAAAACTAAGGATATAACACATCCCTGAGCCTCAACTTATCCTAGTAACTAGTACCATTTGAGATATATTTCTCATTAAAGATACTCTAGGCCTTTTTCCAAACTTAACCTATGAATAGTGATGTATGATCGGGTACCCAGGTGCAATGGCTTCTGAAATTTGGTGTGAGTATATAACTTATTAGGGAACCAACAACACAGTCCTATACATAACCTATAAATGAAGCAATATGTTTATGTGAAATTCTTAGCAGAATAGATAAATAAATAACTTTATAAGAATAAATAAGAACACCATCAATCTTCAAAGTCAAACATGATGCCCAATATCTACCATACCCGCTTCAGCTAGTGTTGAATGACTCTTTCCACAGCTTCATAATCTTTTATATAAGTATATGGGCACACCAGATTTAAGGAATTAAGACTAAGGTCCCCTAACTATATATAAATAATGGGAATAACAGATCCAAGGAAATAAGTTAAAGGTCCCCCAACTGTATATAAATAGTAGGCACAACAGATTTAAGGAACTATGTCCAAGGTCCCAGAACCATATATAAATAATGGGAACACCAGATATAATTAACTAAGTCCAAGTACACCAAAAATATATAAATAATGGGCACACTAAATGTATGGAACAATGTCCATGATCCCTCAATAGTCTAAAAATAATAATGGGGAATGCCACATCCAAGGAAACATGTCTAATATCCCCCAACAATATAATAATGGGCATAAAAAATCCTTGGAATTATTTTAATATCCCAAAATAATATAATAATAATAGGCACACCCGATCCTTGGATCCACATCCAAGATCCCCCAATAATATAATAATGGGCATGCTAAATCCTTGGAATTGCATAAAGGTCCTCAAATAGTATAATAAAAATGGGTATAATAGATCCTTGGAACCACATAAAATATCCCCTAATAATATGTTAATGGGAATTATAGATCCTTGAAATTACATTAAGTTATCCCAAAAATATAATAATAATGGGCACACCAGATCCTTGAAACCATTTCCAAGATCCCCTAATAATATGATAATGGGAATAGAAATCCTTGAAACTATATCAAGGTCTCCCAAAATTATAATAATTACTAGAACATTTAATCAAATTTCACTAATTAAGATTTCAATATTTAAATAATGTTCTAGATGATAGGTTACATCCTAAGAATCCTCTATAAATCAATTTATCATTAACCAAAAATTTTCCATGGACAGCTCCTATCATATAGGGGTAACACATTCCTCAGTCTCGACCTAAACAAAAAACGAAAACCCTACCTTCTCAATCTCACACAGTCTAATCTTTGGTCTAAGGTGACACCCATGGATGACTCTAACTGGTCTGTTATCAATCCCAATCTAGGTAAATAAATAAAGGAACCTGTCTAGGTCCTCTATATTCAATTAGTTCCAGTCATTTCATCTAGCTTGAAGTATTTATGGCACCTCATAATTCTATAAGGCCAACCAGAGCCAATTATTCCAATTAATAACTCATCCTTACTCCTGGAATCTACAAGAACCTACCAGGTCTAGTATATTCACAAAATTATCTATTTAACCATTCTCATGGGGATTATATAATATAAGATACAAAGATATACTTATACTCCTTTCCATTGGCAGCTGGGATATCCTACTAGTATACAAGGTTTCACAATGGCCCTTTACAATATGTGTATTCTATGTATGTGAATTATGTTAAATTAAAACAATTTCATTCTAAAAAAATTATTTTATGTAAGATTCAATCACCCATAGTGGTGATACCATATATCACACATCAAACCAAGAGCATATACAACTATATAAACCACATGAAAAATATTAGGGACTACTTACTTAAAACACTTGAAATTTATAAAAACTGAATGAGGTCCACAAGATTAAGGTAAAGAGGCTCTAAAGAAGAAAGAATATAAAATAAATCAAAATTTACTCATCAAAAACCTCAGATTAAAAAGGCCCTAGGATACCATAACCTTTAGGTAGAAATAAATTCAAGGAATGTAGGGATGTAATTGAGGGGAGATGAAGGGAAACCACATACCACAAAATCCATTGATTATCTATGATAAGAATCTATAAACCATTGCACCCAAACAGTGAAGAGAGGGAATCCAGAAATCACCCTATAAATTTTATGGATCTAAAAAATCTATCAAGGAATAAAATTTAAGGGGGTTTTAGAGGATAAATTGAGTTAAGGAAACACTAAAAACACAAAATTAAATATCGCACATGTAGAGACTTGGGTTTTTGGCCCTATCAGACTTTGGAATATTTCTATAAAGAATTTCAGAGCTAGGCGCGAAGACGGCGTGCGATTCCAAGGCCCGGTGTGCCCAGAATTAATTTTATAAAAATATTAAGTATTTTTATACTATGCACCTAGAGAGGGTGTGATATATCCTAAACGGTAGCTGAGATCGGGAATCTGAGGGCAGGGTTGCATCCAGAACGTTCCATTTACCCTAGGTGAGGTGTAAACATTACGGGCGCGGGCCTGTGGTGAGAAACGCCACCAGGGGTGTTTTCGTAAATAAATGGAGAAGTTAGTGTGCGAGCGTCAGCTCGAATAACTTCTGAACAGAGTCTCAGATGGAAATTCTGAGTCCATCGTTGTGTTCAGAATGGCACGTTTACCCTAGGGGTGACCTTACCTTTGTTCGCATCGGGCATCGGGTCCGAGGCTGGTTTGGCGCCGGCGGGTAGCTTATATAAATATCAGCGCCCCCCCCCTTCATTCCTCTCGGAGTTCATCGCCATTCTTCACCGCCAATCTGCCGAATCGAGCAAACGAAGGGCCCACGAGCTCAGATTTCGACGGCGGACGTTCCAGGAGCGTGCAACAAAAGCTCTGGAATACGGATCTAAGGCAGAACGTCGACGTTTCGCCCGCGAGGTAGGAAGATTTGAGTTTTAACCCCCGATCCCGTTTTGCCGCGTTTTTCTGAAAATTGAAGCCGTAGCATTGCAGATCGGGTCCCGAGGGTCGCGCAGACGCCTCCAGATCGCAAAACGGACCTTCGGGGAGCTCCCGGCGGTCCGCGGAAGATCCGTCGGCGCGGCTCTAGCGCGGCGGCGCCGCCGCCGGCGGATGGAGGCCGACCATGGAGGGCCAGGCCGGTGAGGCGGCGGTGGTACCGCGGTGGCGCGGGCCCTGGTGCGGCGGAGGGTAGCCGGCCGACGCGGGCCGGCGACGGCGGCGGCCGTACCGGCCAGGTGGGGCCGGTCCTGTCCAATTTTGACCGGGGGTTCTAAAAACCCCTGTTTTGTGTAATCCAAAGGTCCGATTCGCGCACCGTCTACGGAGACGTGACCCTGGGATTGAGAAGGACCTATTAGGATTGGTTCGGGTTTTTTTTGGGATGGGTCCGTGACCTGGGGTCACGAAACGTCGAATAATAATAATATTTTAATTATTATTCGACTTTGACCGGCCGTAACTTTTGCCTGAAATGTCCATTTGAGGTGCCGTCAGTGGCGTTGTGACTCTGATGGTATGATGGACTTTTTGAGATGGTTTCCGGGTGTTGGGATTGAGAACGGGGTGCGTGCCCCATGAGGCCGGGTTTTGGCGTTTGCGGAGAAATGCAGCTTTCGCACCAGGAGTCTGATTTTGACGGATGGATAGTCGATCCTGTGTGTTTTTCCGAGAAGATCGCAATGGTGCGATCCGTTCGATGAGTTTCGGGATTGAGGCGTGGGCCTCACCTGAGCTGGCTTCGGTGAATAGTACCTTTTTCACTTGGTGACCATTTCAGATGAGCGAGTAGTCAATTCCGCTTGTTTTTTCGAGGGGATAGCCGTGGTAGGGTCCGCTCGATTGGTTTCAGGATCGTTGTGTGGGCCCTGCACGAGTTAGCTACAGTGAATAGTGCCTTTTTCACCGGTGCTCCGTTTTGGGCGAGTAAATAGCCTATCCTGCGTGTTTTTCCGCATAGACCGCGATGGTGGCCTCCGTATTGGACTTGGATGTGCGCAGTGTGGCGTTGTTGTGAGTCGCTTAGGTTAGCGACGTTTTGGACCAGGAGTGGTTGATGGTACTCCCTTGGTTCATTTCCATGAGGGTTCGTGTGGCATCACACCTTCGTATAGGTTTGTGATCCTCTCGATGGGATGTTTAAACTGTTAGAGTTGTGCCATCCCTCCGGTGGGCCCGGAGTGTGATCCTCTAGCATCTTTTCCCTAGATCGGGTTCTTGGTATCGCTGTGACCACTTATTCACGGGAGGCGATCCCCTATCTAGCTGGTTAACCCCGTAGGGTTTGTGGCATTATCAGGATTTTGAACCCCTATGTGGCGGTCCGTGCTCAATAGGGTTGTGGCATCGTCAGGTATACGATCCCCTACTCACTATGAGGTGTATAGTAGGGTTGCGGTATCATTGGTTATGCGATCCCCTACTCAGCGCGTGGTTTCAGTAAGGTTGCGGGATCGTCGGTTCGATCCCCTACATCGCGAGTTATACCAGATAGGGTTCCGGTATCATCGTTACCACCTTTATATGGGCAATGATCCTCTATCTGAGTGGTGTGCTTATTTCGAGCGCTAGATCGGGTTGTGGTATCCCCCAGTGGATCCTAGGTGTGATCCCCTATCTGTGAGAACTACGTATGCTAGATCGGGTCATGGTATCCCCCAGCAGACATTGGGAGTGATCCCCTATCTTTGAGCTTCGTATACCGGAGTGGGTTCTGATATCCCCTAGCAGACCATAGGAGCGATCCCATATCCAAGGAGTTTGGTGGTTCTGTTGTTTCAGCGAGGTTTCCTTAGTGATGCCAACCAACGAGCGTGATCTCTCGGGTGAGCATCTGAGAGGTTTGTGAGAAACCTGATGGAGTGTATCTCTCGGATGAGTGTCATCTAGGATGATAGTGATCATGGAGTTTTCTCTCCTGGTTGTGGACAGTTGCTGGTGATGAGGTCTGTACCTCTTGTGGCTTGGTGCGCGAGCTGAGTATATCTGGATTGTTCAAGGTGTATGTATAGGCATACACCTGAGCTGAGCTGACTAGTTGTGTTTAGCTGAGGATGGTCACGAGATGGAGTTTCTCTCTCGTCTGGGTTCCCTCTGACTAGGATGAGTGGACTGTTGCCTTTCAGTTGCTCTCTTTGGTTTTGGGTTTTTGGGGTGCCTACTGAGTATGTTTATACTCACCCCTGCATGGGCTTTGCCCGCACATGTTTGTGTCTTGTGCAGACCACAAGCCTTTCGACGGAGTCCCAGGAGGACCCGGAGCAGGCGGAGCTTAGTGAGCATGTTTGACCGGGGTGTTTACCGGAGCTGCGCCGAGGAGCTTTCTGGCGGGTGTTTGTGGCAGCGTTCCCCTTCTTCAGAGCAGGTTGGACGCGCTTTGTAGTTTTCTTTTGATGGGCCCTGTTTTTCCCTTTTGTACTTTTGCTGTTGCACTCTGGTTTGGGATAGTTTGTATGCATGCATTTCCTTTCAGTTTTCTATATCTCTGCACTTTTGCATGGATGTGTTTGTAGGTGCATGTGTACAGGTACCTTAGGCTAATGCCTCCCATGTGTGTGATAGCCTACTCAGCGCTGGTCGCCTGCCCCTGGCCTATTGGAGGCGGTCTTGTGGAGTTGTGGCTCAAGCCCTGTTGGGTCGGGTCGTGAAAGAGTGGTATCAGAAGAGGTTCCACCTTGGGGATCTTAGAGCGTAGCTGGTCTAGCTGTGAGTTTGGTTTGGGTTGCATAACGACGGTGTTAGAATGTTTCGAGTTCGGCTTTCATGCCAGGGACTCCAGTGTTGGTGCGGTGGCCGACGTATTCGTACACCAGGACTTTGATAACCTGTCTTTAGACTCAGGACATTCGTACACTGGTCGCAGGGACATAATGGTACATGAAACCTATAGGACTGGGTTTTGGGTTTTCCTTGTCCTTCTTGAGTCATCTCTCTAGATATACTCTTTGACTGTGGTGCGTCTTGAATGAATTTCAAGATGCCTCCATGATGACAGCCAGTGAGGGTTCCACAATAGGATTGTGCTGATGACCCGCCCCGTTTAGAGGTTGTGGAGTAGGGCGCAGGTTCTGAGGTTGCACCTCCAGGTGGTCTGCCAGTTGAGCCAGCACCTGTCGAGCAGCTGATTGTGCCGGTAGTGCAGGACGAGGTTGCGCACAGGCTGAGTGTGCTGCACGAGTTCCAGAGGCAGCGACCTATGAGGTTCCGGGGTGATCCAGACCCCCAGGCAGCTGATGAATTTCTTGAGGCAGTCACCCGAGTTTTCCGCCTAGTGAGGACACCTCCAGATCAGATGGTGGTCCTAGCGGCGAGCCTTCTGCATGGTTCTGCCGGGCGATGGTGAAGCCTGGTAACACAGTCCCATGACGAGGAGACGCTCATGTGGGCAGAGTTTGAGCGGCTCTTCATGGAGGAGTTCTATCCAGTGATGCTGAGATCAGTGTGGATCCAGGAGCTTCTGCAGCTTCGGCAGGAGGGCCTGACTGTGTCAGATTATTCAGCGAGGTTTACGGACCTGTCGCGCTACTCCTTGTATATGGTTTGAGACCCATTATTTAGGGCTCGGACCTTCGAGCAGGGCTTACAAAGGGACATCCGAGTAGGTGTGGTTTCCTTGTGCCTGCCCACCTATGCTGGAGTGTTGGAGCGAGCATTGGTGGTGGAGAGTTTTCTGGCTGAGCAGTTTCCCCTTGTCAGTGCTGGGAACGTGCAAGCTGAGACTTCAACATCTGTTAGCTGACGACAGACTCAGGGGTCTAGACGTGGTCGACGTTTCAGGAGGCGACCCCCGGATGGAGGAGCTGAGGCTCAGGGATCGCAGGCCAGTTTTGGTCACCCGTAGGAGAGGCGGTGTTATGCTTGTGACGGTCAAGGACATCTTGCTAGAGATTGTCCGACCCGACGTGCTGTTGAGAGGGAGCCGGTCTATGGACCACCTTGGCAGAGGCAGCGTCTCGAGCAAGGAAGTCCGCAGGGCGGCGGATGTGGTGGCGGAGCGGGTGCAGCAGGAGGAGGTGGTAGGCGGTATCAGTTTCCACCACCCCCACCCCCAGGTGGTCCACGCTAAGCTCAAGGAGCTGGTGGCCGAGGGCGAGGCCAGCTGCATGCCCTGGAGGCTGTTGACCCAGAGGCACCGCGAATGGATAGAGTTACGCCTTGTGTCCTTTCTACTTACTGCAGTAGTTTGTTAGACACTATTTCACGGTACTCTTTCCTTTTTGTTGCTTGCTCGAGTTTTGTTCAGGGCGTTGGTAAGAACCTATGTGTGTGTTGTTCGGCATGTTTCGAATGTGTGAGGAAGATGGATCCTTCCTCCAACAAGAAGGGTTTTTGTGACATGATTAAAACCATACGGGCGAGTCAGTGCCGCCCAAAGCGGATAGTATCAAGGTGTGGTGGATGAGTCCCTCTGACTTATACGTTCAGGAAGGGGTGTTTGTTGGTAAACTCGCGGGTGTGAGAGACCCAGTTGAGAGTCCAGTCGCTTTCCTTATGCTTAGGGATTTTTGGGGATGAGGGGGGGAGGATGTAGCGACTCAGGTTTTTGGCCCTGTCAGACTTTGGAATATTTCTACGAAGAATTCCAGAGCTAGGCGCGAAGACGACGTGCGATTCCAAGGCCCGGTGTGCCCAGAATCAATTTTATAAAAATATTAAGTATTTTTATACTATGCACATGGCAGGGGTGTGATATCTTCTAAACGGTAGCTCAGATCGGGAATCAGAGGGCCCGATTGCGTTCGGAACGTGCCGTTTACCCTAGGCGAGTTGTAAACTTTGCGGGTGCGGGCTTGCAGTGAGAAACGCCACAAGAGGCGTTTTCGTTAATAAATGGAGAAGTTAGTGTGCGAGCATCGGCTTGAATAACTTCTGAATGGAGTCTCGGATGGAAAATATGAGTTCGCCGTTACATTCAGAACAACGCGTTTACCCTAGGGGTGACCTTACCTTTGTTTGCATCGGGCGTCGGGTCTGAGGCGGGTTTGGCACCGGCGGGCAGCTTATATAAATATCAGCGCCCCCCCCCCCCCTTTCATTCATCTCGGCATTCTTCACCGTTCTTCACCGCCAATCCACCGAATCGAGCAAACGAAGCGCCCACGAGCTCGGATTTCGACAGTGGACGTTCCAGGAGCGTGCAACGGAAGCTCTGGAGCGCAGATCTAAGGCAGAACGTCGACGTTTCACCCGTGAGGTAGGCGTATTTGAGTTTCAACCCACGATCCCATTTTTTCTACGTTTTTCTGCAAATTGAAGCCGTAGCAGTGTAGATCGGGTCCCGAGGGTCACGCAGACGCCTCCGGATCGCAAAACGGACCACCGGGGAGTTCCCGGCGGTCCGTAGAAGATCCGCCGGCGCGGCGGCGCCAGCGCTGACGGATGGCGGCCGGCCACGGCGGGCCGGCCTGGTGAGTCGGCGGCGACCGCCAGGTGTGCGGCGGCACGGCGGTCCCGTGGTGGCAGCCGGACCGGCCAGGTGGGGTGGTCCGGTCCAATTTTGATCGGGGGTTCTAAAAACCCCCGTTTTCTGTAATCCAAAGGTCTGATTCACGCGCCGTCTGTGGCGACGCGACCCTGGGATTGAGTCGGATCTATTGGGATTGGTTTGGATTTTTTTTGGGTTGGGTCTGTGACTCGGGGTCACGAAACATCGAATAATAATAATATTTTAATTATTATTCGACTTTGACCGACCGTAACTTTTTCCTAGAATGTCCGTTTGACGTGCTGTCAGTGGCGTTGTGACCCTGATGGTACGATAGAATTTTTGAGATGGTTTCCGAGTGTTGGGACTGAGAACGGGGTGCGAGGCCCACGAGGTCGAGTTTTGGCGTTTGTGGAGAAACGCAGCTTTCGCACTAGGAGTCCGATTTTCACGGATGAATAGTTGATCCTGTGTGTTTTTTCAAGAGGATCGCAATGGTGCGATCCGTTCGATGAGTTTCAGGATCGAGGCATGGGCCCCACCCGAGCTGGCTTCGGTGAATAGTACCTTTTTTACCGGGTGTCCGTTTCGGACGAGCGAGTAGTCGATTCCTCCTGTTTTTCCGATGGGATCATCATGGTATGGTCTGCTCGATGGGTTTCAGGATCGTTGTGTGGGCCCCGCACGAGTTAGCTATAGTGAATAGTGCCTTTTTCACCGGTGCTCCGTTTCAGGTGAGTAAACAGCCTATCCTGCATGTTTTTCCACGTAGACCGTGATGGTGGCCTCGGTATTGGCCTTGGATGTGCGCAGTGTGGCGTTGTTGTGAGTCACTCGGGTTAGCGACGTTTTGGACCAGTAGTGGTTGAGGGTACTCCCTTGGTTCGTTGCCACGAGGGTTTGTGTGGAATCACACCTTCGTATAGGTTTGTGATTCTCTCGATGGGATGTTTAAACTATTAGAGTAGTGGCATCCCTCTGGTGGGCCTGGAGTGGGATCCTCTAGCATATTTTCCCTAGATCCGGTTCTTAGTATCGCTATGACTGCTTATTCACGAGCGACGATCCCCTATCTAGCTGGTTAACCCCGTAGGGTTTGTGGCATCATCAGGATTATGATCCCCTACATGGTGGTCCGTGCACAGTAGGGTTGTGGCATCGTCGGGTATACGATCCCCTACTCAGCATGAGGTGTATAGTAGGGTTGCAGTATCATTGGTTATGTGATCCCCTACTTAGCGCATGGTTTCAGTAAGGCTGCGACATCGTCGATTCGATCCCCTACATCGCGAGTTATACCAGATAGGGTTTTGGTATGATCGTGACCACCTTTATATCAGCGATGATCCTCTATCTGAGTGATGTGCTTCTGTCGAGCGCCAGATCGGGTTGTGGTATCCCCCAGCGGATCCCGGGTGTGATCCCCTATCTGTGAGAACTACGTATGCCAGATCGGATCGTGGTATCCCCCAGCGGACCCTGGGAGTGATACCCTATCTGTGAGCTTCGTATACCGGAGTGGGTTCTGGTATCCCCTTGTGGACCCTAGGAGCGATCCCCTATCCAAGGAGTTTGGTGGTTCTGTTGTTTCCGCGAGGTTTCCTCAGTGATGCCAACCGACGAGCATGATCTCTCGGGTGAGTGTTTGAGAGGTTTGTGAGAAACTTGATGGAGTGTATCTCTCGGATGAGTGTCATCTGGGATGACAGTGATCATGGAGTGTGCTCTCCTGGTTTTGGACAGTTGCTGGTGATGAGGTCGGTACCTCTTGTGGCATAGTGCGTGAGCTGAGTATGTCTGGATTGTTCAAGGTGTATGTATGGGCATACACCTGAGCTGAGATGACTAGTTGTGTTTAGCCGAGGATGGTCACGAGATGGAGTTTCTCTCTCGTCTGGGTTCCCTCTGGCTGGGATGAGCGGACTGTTGCCTTTCAGTTGCTCTCTTTGGTTTTGTGTTTTTGGGGTGCCTACTGAGTATGTTTATACTCACCCCTGCGAGGGATTTGCTCGCACATGTTGGTGTCTTGTGCAGATCACAGGCCTTTCGACGGAGTCCCAGGAAGAACCAGAGCAAGCGGAGCTTAGTGAGCATGTTTGACCGGGGTGTTTACCGGAGCTGTGTCGAGGAGCGTTCCAGCGGGTGTTTGTGGCAGCATTCCACTTCTTCAGAGCAGGTTGGATGCACTTTGTAGTTTTCTTTTAGTGGGCCCTATTTTTCACTTTTTTACATTTGCTGTTGCACTCTGGTTTGGGATAGTTTGTATGCATGCATTTCCTTTCAGTTTTATATATCTCTGCACTGTTGGATGGAGGTGTTTGTGGGTGCGTGTGTATAGGTACCTTAGGCTAATGCCTCCCATTTGTGTGATAGCCTACTCAGCGCTGGTCGCCAGCCCCTGGCCTATTGGAGGCAGTCTTGGGGAGTCGCAACTCGAGCCCCATTGGGTCAGGTCATGACAGCACACACTTTCATCAATGTGTGTCACTTCCCCTTAATGATCATCTAGAAAATTTGACCATTTCAAAAATTAGATTGACCATCACCATGGCAATGGTATCTTCAATTACACCAATCCTAGTAGATCGACCATATTGATTGAACATGACATAGAGTAAAAACCTTGGTGTTTTAGATCCACCACACATTTTCCCACAACATAGTGAGGTCATCTTTTCCATGATCCATAGGGAGACTCCTCGCACTCCATATTCATGACCACAACTATCCTAGGTTTTTTTATATCATTATTTCATAGAGGTGGAATCTATGCACAACATGACTTCCACCATGGTGTGGTCCTTCCCATGGTGCACCTAAAAAATTTCAATTTCCACTAAAATCCACTAAGAACCATATAAAACATCTGAAACCCAAATAAAACCACTACAAGGCTGAAAAATACATACATTAAACTAGAGATGAGACACATATGGCTGAGAAAATGTTAGAGAAGAATAACACAACATTCTTAGAAAAAATTATTAAGGTGAGAAACAAGGTTCTAAAATTCAATGTTTTTTGGATTGCATACGATAAACCCAATGACCCCAACAAGTCCATTTTCATTAATTTCATTGGGTTTGGTACTCTAATTCATATGCTGATTGATATAGGTACCTGGAATAATGTTGTGACTGTTAGATTAGTATATAGAAATATACTAATTAGTAATATACTGATTAGGATCTTAATAATATGATTATGATGGAAAACTTACAGGGGGTAAATTATAGTCTTAAAAACTTAGTTTAAAAGAATTAAACTAAAAAAATCCTAAGCCTCTTTATGTTAATTTATTAGACTTAGTCTTCAACCTGATCACAAAATTATAATAATAATTAATACAATTAAATTAGTATAAATATTGGAATCACTATGGATTCGACTAATAAAAGTAAAAGAATCATAATCAGGATGGATACGATTAATAAAAAAGTATTGTTATTATCATAATCATATTAATAAAGATAAAAAAACACAATCAAAAGATAAATATGATGTTTCACTTTCTATAATATGTGCAATGAAATATTATAACTTGAAAGAAACAAGTAATATAATACCATACAAAATAAATAATGAATTTAAATCTATTAAAATGATAACTCTTTTAACCTTAAGATAAAGGTATTCTATAACCCAGACATAAGGTATATAATGTTTTATACTTACAAGAAAGTCTATATTACCTTACCTAGGAATCTCTCAATATGAAGATCAGAATAACTCTGTCTTCCTATCCCCAACAACCCTCGATACTATGATTTGATTCTCTATCTACCTAGCCCTGATAGCCCTCGATTTGATGGATCAGATTCTCTATATTCATATCCTCATAATCCCTCAACCAATATGATGATATAATACACATTACAATGAAAATGTTTTAAAGGAGACAACCTGACAAGGTTACCTTAGAGAAACGAATCTATAAAGAATTAAAAAAACTAGGAAGAAGCATTTCATGCTTTGTAATCTTAAAATATCTCATTAAATGAGAAAATAAAAACAAATCAACAATAATCAGTAGATTCAAAATTTTAAAATGACATGGTATTTTAGGCCTTTTCCCAATGTTCATATTGATCTCCAAATAGTCATATTTCTATGAGTTTGTTGAAATTACACGGACACCTGGAACTCAAAAGATCTATTGTAACCGATTGTCTAAAGGCATATTGGTTTACAACATTATAGTGTAAAACATGTTCCTTATATTAGAAATAGGTTTTCCATATTCTTATTATAAACATAATTTAGTCAGATGTACTTCTCCACAATTTTCAATTCGATAAACTTTATAAGTATCAGTATGATGTTATCGGTACCAGTATCAGTTCGATTGTCATGACTTTCTCATTATGATCATAATGACATGAAGTTTAACACCTAGTACTGATAAATATGAGTCCGATTAATTAGACTCAAATTCATTACAATAATTATATTAAATAATATAATGTTTATACTCATAATACTTAAGTACTTAATCTAAGTATGATAAAAATAAAATGTTTTTTTGAAAAACATCATTAAACACTTAGAACATAAGAAGTTAGTAAATTTTTTTTAAGAAGGTGTTTGTGATTTCTAAAACTAATGGAATGTAAAATTAAGGATTAAAAATTCTAACTCAACAATCTCTCCCTTTTTGGAAATCACAAACCCAAAACTTAAATGAAAAAATAACTTTGAAAAAATTACAGTCCTTGTTATTTTAAGTACTTCATATTCAAAGTTAAACATTAAATATTAACTCCCCTATGTTTAAATATATTTTTCATATGATAAAGAGTATGATGTTTGAATATGTTGAACCCCCCCTTAGGATAATATCTTCCTCTAAGGCTCGTTTTCTCCCAACTTATAAAAATATCTTCCTTTTTCAACTCTACTCCCCCTTTATTAAGAAGTTATTTATGATGATTTCTCCCTTTGGAAAAAAACTTTATCCCCCTTTATGTAACCTTAATACCCTTTGTATAACCTTATCTTCCATTTTTATCTTCAAAAAGTATAGGGAAAAGTTTTATGTTTTAGGAAATGTTTGTAAAACAAACATAAAAAATAGTAAATTGACCTAAGTAATCATCCCAAAAAATGAAAGAAAATTCAACCAATAAAAACTAGAAAACATTTAGACAAATAATAATTGGATGAAAAATATAATTCATTCATATATTACAAAATATTCAAAAAGTTTTTCCAAAAAAATACAATGATAATTCAAAACAAAATATCAATGTTTTCTTTATAAAAGTTTCCATAAACAACTTCATTTTCTTAAATTATTTTTGGTCCTTATCTAGCTTCACTAGCGTATCTTCTTAAATCTATAATTTATCTATCAATTCTTTATTCTGATTCCATAATAAGTTAATTTATTCTTCATTATATTTGAGTCTAATTATCTCCAACTACATATATTAGATTTTTTCATTAAATGAATTTACTTCCTAAGTAAGATTATTTGTTGTATCACTAAAGTGTTCCACAAACTTGAATCTATTTTCCATGTCTTCTGATAACTGACTGAAATAATTAGCTGAATAATTCATGAGTGTCTTCACACCATCAAAATTTTCATCATGCACTTTGAGATCAACATCAACTTCATGGGACGATTTAACCATCTAATTACATGACTTTTTGTGAGTTTGAGAGCTTTATTGAACAAATTTTAACTGAGCTTCAAGATGAATAACTTTACATGTTAAAATATCTATTTAATTCAATTATCACTAAGAGATTATTAAATAAACTAACATTGATATTAAAGATTTATTAAATAAGGAATATTTTCATCTAATATTTTCAAAGCATAACAAATATAATCAAATCCTTCCAAATAAATTATTTCAGTAGAGTCTAACTGATCTTGTTAAATCTCAAGAGGTTTTATTCTACTTGTTTCTAAATAATATTTATTTCCATTCATCTTTTATTTCTTTTAAAACACTTTATAAACTTCCTTATTAAATTTATCACCAACTTCCTTATCATCAGATAATTCTAGAATCTCCATATCATCGATCTTTGTATTTGAATTTTGTTTTTTTCTCATATTTCTTGGATAAGGGATCTTATTATTATTATGATTAGGAGTCATTTTCTTTATAACTTCCAACTTAATAACCTTATAGGACTTATAAGGTATGTCTGATTAATATTCTTATGATGATTTCTTATCATATTAAGATTTTTCAATTTCATCTTCCTCTTCATTTTGTTCCTCCCCATCATCTTATTCTTCTGCACTCTCTTCTTCAATATCTATTTACTTATTCTTATTAATCTAATTATTTTTCTTCTTTCTCATTCACATAATATTCTTCATCAACTATCATACCAAGATCCTCCTCAGGCTGTCTAGATATTCTTAAATCTACTTTTCCTACTGGTGATGGTTTCGATTCTTTTTCTGGAATAGGTGGTACTTATCCTTCCTCACCAACTTTTACTTTTCCTTTATCATCCAATGAAGGAACATCGACCTAAAAAATAGAATCTTATTGATAGAATAATCTGATATCTAGATTTGGTTGATTGGTTTGAGAAGTTGGGAGAAAAATATTCCCATAATGTATCTCAACACCCTTCAAAATATTCTTACAAAGTTGAGAATCTATCAACCTCTTATTTTGTTTTATTTTATTTTCTTATTTTTATAATGTATTATAAATATGAATTCTCAAGGCCTTATCATTAGTAGGGTCAATACTGATGACCAGATCCCTATACTTCTTTTCAAATTTATTTTTCATCCACTCTTCAAATAATATATCATAAACTTTCTTTTGTTTCTTTTCTTTATTTGGAGGGGAGTTCTCAACCTTAATTTTATTTTTCTTTTCACCTTTATTATATTTCCTTGATGGAAATTATTCTAATGTGTCTTTATCAAGTTTTTCCAAAAACTTTTTAGTCTTATAATCAAAGACAAATGCCATATGATTTATCGTATCATCACTAATAGAAAAGATTTTTACCCTTATCAGAGTTGATTTATTTGCGATCTTGAAAAAGTTCATGCTCTCAACCAAAAATTTTCTAATAAAGGATAGAAACATGATGATATTAGATTTAATATAACTGGTATTGATTTAGTAGATGGTAAGAAAGATGAATATGAAAATATATGTCTTCCTCACATTAAAGAGAAAATCCAAAAACAAAAACATCAGAAACATTGAGTCATGCTCTCCTTTTCTTAGTATACAAAACCATTACATCCGTAGGGAGACTACATAGTTTTCTGGTATCATATGGGAAAACGTTGTAAACTTATTATAATGATCAAACAAAGAATCTTCTTCCTTCTCTTTATTAAATAAACAAATATCATCTAGAAGTTTATATGAAGGAAAATAAGCTTTTATTTTTGATGATTTTCCTACTAAGCTCAGAAATTTCTTATATAAAATATTATATACCTTACCATATATCTATAAGGAAAGTTTTTCTTTCTCATACTCTTTGAAGAACTTGAATGATGCATAAAAATCTCAAACATGATCAGGATAGAATAAATGGAAATCCTTGTCAGCCTTTTCTACACACACTGATTCCAATCCTTGGAATTCTATAATCCTCTTGAAAGTATAATCATATTACTTATAGAAATATATTTCAAGTAACAGCTCCCTCAAAACATACCACTTCTTGAAATCTTCAGTAGTTTTCTCTATCGTATTTAGACTAAAACCGATGGGACAATTGTAAAGAAGATATTTTGGACTGGGAAACTAAAAATGTATATCAGGTTGGGTGAAAATATTTAGAACAAACAATGTGGGACATAAGAGTATACATCCTTATATAGGTGTTTGAGATGTCAATTTATCTTTGAAAAGAAATATAGCAGTTGAGATAAAGATCTATATGATCTGAAGCTCAAAAATCATGCGAATAATGTTTTAAAGAAAATTATGAACTCCTAGGGTTTTTAAAATATTTATCAAATTGAGGTTGAATCCTATTAGGAAAAATTATAAAAACATGAATTTTTTTTTTATAAAACTAAAAGTATTAAAATATAAATGACAAAAAATCTTAATGAAATATTATAAAAATTAAAAGAATAAAAGAATACCATTTAGAGTGAAGAAATCCATTTTTATGAATAATATATTCTTCTTGATTTTTTAAAACTAAATAGATTATTTTTTTTTTTGATAATAAAACATTGGATACAAATTTTTTTGACAAAAGTTTTAATTATAATAGTTATTTTAAATAAAACTACTTAAGATGATTTTATTTAAAAAGTACTTGTAATAGTTATATCAGAAAAACTTATTACAATTTATTTTTTAAAATATAAAAACTTTGTTAAAAAATATGACTCCAAAAATTTTGTGGAGTCTAGAGAACCTTTTATTAATTATGACCCAATTTGTTTAAAAAAAATATGAGTATGGAAAACTCATTATGATAAAAGGTTTAATAAAAATAATTTTTTTGAATGTAATAAGTTTTTGAAAAACATGAAACATAAGTAATAATCCTATGAAAAGGAGTAACTAAATGTTAGGATATGGGTAAAAAATAAGTAAATATGAATGATTAATTTACATTGATCATTCCTATATTTTTTTAATTAATCAAATCTACCAGAAGGTAAAAGTTTTGAAAAAATATCTTCAATTTGATCTTTCATTTTGATGATTTTTAAAATTATATATATTTTAAGTGTGTGATCCTTAAGTAATTGGTGTCTTAAATCTATGTGTTTAACATGTGAGTGATGTTTTGGATTTTTTACATAAGTAAATGGAACACGTGTTATCACAAAGTATTTGATTTTTTGTAAAACTAAATCCATATTTTGTGAGTGTGTGTCACATTCACAACACTTGAACATAACAACTTCTAATTGCTACATATTCATATTCAATAGTGGATAGTTCTTCTCAGTGTTGTTTCTTACAAGACAAAAAAACTAATGGATCTTCTAATAAATGACTTGTTCCATATTTACTTTTCCTATCCATTCTACAACCACCGAAGTTTGGATCTAAAAAACTTTTTAGTTTAAAAACATTTCAAGAGGAATAAAAAAGTCATAAATCCATATTTCCCTTAAGATAACGAAAAATTTGTTAATGATATTATTTTGGATTAGTGTGATATCTTTCAAAAAATCATACTGAGAACATTAAATTTAGAAAACTAGTAGTTATGTAAAGTAAAATCCAGATCATAACTCTAAAAGTATTTTGATCAACTAGTTTCCCGACCTCATTAAGATCAAGGGTAATTTGAGGTACTGAAGGGAGTAGTAATACTTATTGTCGTATCCAAATTTTTTCAAAAGATATTTTATATACTTATATTGATACATAAAGGTTCCTTCTTGTTTTTATAAGTTTTAAAACCAATAAAATATGTTAACTCTCCCATCATACTCATCTCAAACTCATATTTCATAAGATATTCAAAATAATCTAGTAAGGATTATTGAGTTGATCTAAATATAATGTCATCAAAATAGATTTTAACAACCACAATATTTTTTGTTAACTTATTTTATAAAATGATTAGGATCTGTAGCCCCCTTAACAATTTTTTTAACAAAAATCATGTTAGCCTATCATACCAAGCTCTAGGGTCATGTTTAAGTCTATATATGTATTTGGTAAGTTTATAAATTTATTATAGATGTTTTTTATTTTCAAAACCATGGGGGTGTTCAACAAAAAATTATCATGAAGATATTAATTATGAAAAAAACACTTCACATACATTTAAAAAAGTTTGAAATTAAAGAATTATACAAAGGCTATAAGTATACAAACATATTAAAGTCTTGATACAGGTTCATAGGTTTATTCATAGTATATGACTTCTTGTTTATTGTAACCCTTAGTAACAATTATAGAATTATTTATAAAAATTCTTCCATTTTTATCACAATTGTTTCTAAAAACCCATTTTACACAAATTATAGAAGTTTCTTTAGGTCGTTCAACTAAAGTACATATTTTTTTCCTCTCAAATTCATTGAGCTCATCTTGCATCACCTTAACCAAATCCTCATCACCTAAAGCCTTGTCAGGTTTTTGAGGTTCAAATTGGGATAAGAAAGATAGATGTTAAATTTAATTCCTTAATAGACTTTTAATCCTAACTGGTTGATCAACATAACCGATGATACTCTCATGAGGATAATTTCTAAAAAAAAATGACTTCTCAGGTTTTGAAAAGTTTATTCTTCAATGCAATTTAGATAATATTCATAAGGAATAACTTTAGAAACAATTTATTGAGTTAAATCCTTATGAGAATAAATATCTACCAAAGGTTGAAAATTAGTTTTTGAAATAACATTTGAATAAGTAGACTATGGTTGTTTGAAAACAAAAGGGTTGGTTTCATCAAAACTAATATGTATTGTTTCCTTTATAGTAAAATAACTTTTATTAAAAGCTCCATATTCCTTATAAGTAGTGGAATAACCTAAAAATATTACTTCATTGGATTTGGGTGAAAATTTATGTAAGTTATCTTTCATATTCAGGATGAATACTTTGAAACCAAAATATTTGAAGTAAGAAACTTTTGGTTTTCCTTATACCCATAGATCATAACGAGTTTTATTAAAAAAGGGTCTAATTAAAACTCGATTTATAGTATAGTAAGTAGTGTTAATCGCTTCATCACAAATAATTTTATCAATCAGGTATTCACTCAATATGTTTCTAGTCATTTCTTGAATATTTCTATTTCCTCTTTCGACTACACCATTTTTCTGAGGGGTTCTAGCTGATGAAAAGTTATGTTCAATACCTTTATTACTCCAATTTTTTTTCAAAATCATAATTTAAAAATTCTCTACCATTATCACCAATAATAGGTATCAAGGTAAGGTTTTTCTCATTTTTAATTTTGGATACAAATTTTTTCAAATAACAAAAGGCTTTAGATTTCTTTATGATAAAATAAACCCATGTATATCTAGTGTAATAATAAAAAATGAAATATATATCTTATTTTCCACCAATATTCATAGTTTTTATAGGACCAAATATATCCATTTTCACTAACTATAAAGAATCAGAATTGGAGACTTCACTAATAGATATAAAACTTGACATATATTTCTCATAGTATCGACAAGGGTTGCATACTTTTAAAGTATCAAACCTAAGATCCTGTAGATACTTAAATAATATTTTATTATCAAAATTAGACAAGTTTCTAAGGTTAAAATTTCCTAAACTTCTATTCCATAACCAAGATTTAACTTATATTTTACTTAGGAAATGTAAGTCTTGCCTTATAAGTTCTTCTAAGTTGAGAGTGTAAACATTCTCATGATTATTGGTAGAAAGAATGAAATTATCCTTAGAATTATTTACCAATCATTTATCATTCCTATAGTTTACATGGTAACCATTTTCACATCATTGATTTATGATTATAAGTTTTTTCTTAATACCTTTAACAAATAAAAAATTTTAAATAAGTTCTTTAACAAGAATAATTTTTTTTCCTATACCGAAAATATCGCCTTGAGAATTATCTCTGAAAGTAACTTTTATACCTTTAATCTTGATGATATTTTCAAAAAGGTCATTATCACCAGTCATATTCCATGAAAATACACTATTCATGTTCCATGTATTCTTATTGTTGGTACTTTATTTGTTTTTTTTGAAAACAAAAACATTAGAATTTTGAAACCCAAACCTTCCAAGGTCTGACATTGTTAGGAAAAAAATATTAGGTAACGACATCTATTTAATTTTATTTTGGGAATATGAAATTTATTTTTAAAAATATGCTTTATTAAAAACTAAATATTGAACTTTATTTAAGGAAAAATTATTTTTCTAATGACCAACACTTTGAAACTTGGTGCAAAAGGGGTACTTTTAAGAACAAAGAAATTGTTATTAAAAAGTAGTTGTTTATGGGTATAACCCATTCGAGAACCATTACCATGAAGATAGAATTCTTTATACACTTTATAAAAACTTTCCTTATGAGAGGTAAAGTTAGATAAATGTTTTCTCAAAGTCAATATTTTTTATTTTAGTTTTACAACTAAATCATTATCCTCATTATTATTAGTTTTTCAAGTGATTTTAGTTTATAAAACAAATTTCTTAGAAATTAATTTTTCTAAATATTTAGAAATAGTATTTTTTTTGAATTAGTCTCATAAATATATTTTGAAATATCTAATATTTCGTTTTTCAAAACATAAATTCTTAAATTAGACTTAGTATGTTTTGATTTAGCATTATCAAGTTTTTTTTAAATATGTTACAATTTTCATTTTCAAGAAACTTATGAAATCATGAAACTTCATCATAAGAAGGAAGAGAATTATCATCACTGGCTGAGGAATATTCTTGATATAAAGATATAAAATCCTTATCATCAGGGTAATTTTCACTTAAAGACACATGGATAAGGTTTTCAGTAGATCATACCTTATCCATGAAATAATGATTTAATTTAGGTACATTGGTGAAAATACCTATATTACTATGATTGAAAATTCATTATCCATAGAACTCAAAGAAGAATCTCCTCTATTGACACTCCATGTGTTAGCATCCTTTAAATCATTATTTACCTTGGATTAGTAATACCTTTTGGCATTCCTTTCTAAATTAATATCCCTTCTATAATTACTTTTTAGCTTTGGACAATATGTACTAATTTTTATGGATTTTTTACTTTTTTAACATCTGACATCAACTTTCTTGTCACTTATTTCCTTATAAACTTTCTTATAACTATAGTGAAAATATTTCTTAGAGAATATATTTTTTATCCTTTTTGAAAAATTAGCTAAATTATTTTCTAAATTTTCAGAAACACTTGAATCAGATTGAAATAACACTTTCATTTTTCTTAAAGATATAAAAACATTCTATGCTGACTGAACTTTAGGAATGATATCATTGGGAATGATATCAATAATTTTCTCAACAAGAATATCACCATCAAAATCCTTCTCAATAATATCTTGTAGACTATTAATATCTATCATAAATCTCTAATGAAATTTGGAAACTAATTCACCAGGAAGAAAAATAGAATTCTTAATAGGCTGTTCTTAACATAGATCTTTTGGTCTGAACAAACTTAGAAGTTCCAAAGTGTGTTACCTAAATATTTTTCCAAATACTGTTAGAAACTTCACATGAATAAATTTGACTATAGATAATTCTTGTTTTGAAACATAAAAAATTATTCCTAAATATGTAGTTTAAATGATATTCCTATTTTTCTTGATGAGTAAAAGCTGTTACTTACTTATCAGGTATTTTATAATATCCAATAAACATGAAACAATTATCAACTCTTATGCTAATAACAAATTTCATCATCTTATCCCTCCAGTATTCATGGCCAACACCATAAAAGATAGTTTTTCTATTAGGATTAATATTTTTTATTGAACTAATATTCATTCCTGGCATCCTTTAAAAAAATAAAAAATATTAATTTCCATAAAACATGTTAGTGTAATAAAATTTTTATAAAAAAGTTTATAAAAAATATTCAGAAACTTTCAATTGTAAAGAAAGTAAAAACTTCAGCATGTATATGAGTAGTGGAATACTTCTCAGATACAAATTGTTGGATCAATATATAGAAATATACTGATTAATATTGTAAGAATATTCTTATAATAGAAATATTATAAGAGGGGGGTGGGGTGAATTGTAGTTATAAAAAATTAGTTTAAAAAAATTAAACTAAACAAACCCTAAGCCTCTTTAAGTTGATTTATCAAACTTTTCCCTCAGTTCGATCATAGAATCATAATCTTAATTAATTAAATTAAATAAGTTTAAATATTAGAATCAATATGGATCCTATTAATTATACTTCAAGAATTGTAATCATGATGGATATGATTAATAACAAATTATTGTTATTATCATAATCAGATTAATAAATATTAAAAAAATAGAATAGAAATATAAATATGATGTCTCACTTTTTATTATATATGCAGTAGAATATGAAAACTTATAAGTAACAAGTAATACAATATCATAAAAAAGAAACAATGACTTTCAAGCTATTAAAATGATAAATCTTTTAACCTCAAGGGGAAGGTAGTCTATATCCCAGACTAAAGATACCCCTTATTTTATAATTACAAGAAAGTAAGTCTTCCTTTACCAGGGAATCCCTCAATATGAAGATCAGAATGGATCTATCTTCCTATCCCTAGAATTCCTTGATATTAAGATTGGATTCTCTGTCTACCTTTACATGATATTCCTTAATCCAATGGATCATATTCTCTATCTTCCTATCCCCAAAATCCCTTAATCAATACGATGATCAGATTCATATTACAATGAAAAAGTTCATAAGGAGACAACCTAAAAAGGTTTCCTTAAAACAATGACTCTAAATGAATTAAAAAAACTTAGAACAAGAAGTTCATGATTTTTAATATTTATAGATTTTGTGAAATTAGAAAATGAAAATGAATGAACAAAAATCAGTAGCTCTAGAAACATCAAATGACTTGGTATTTATAAGAATCTTCCCAACAGTCATCTTGATCTACAAATAGTCATATTTCTCTAAGTTTATCGCAATGACTTGAACACATGGGACTCAATAGATCTATCATAACTGATTTTCTGACATCATATTAATTTACACTATTACAATATAAAATATGTTATTTACATTAGAAATAGGTTTTTCAAATTTTTATTACAAACACAAGTCAGTCCAATGGACTTCCTTACAATTATCATTACAATAAACTTTATAATTATATGTCTGATGTTATCATTACCGATATCAGTTCGATTATTAGGAAAATTTTATTACTATGGTCATGACATCAAGTCTAAATTCTAGTACATATAAAGTTGAGTCTGATTAATTAGACACATACACATTGCAGTAATAGTAATGGAGAATATAATTTTTATACATGTAATACTTAAAAACTTATTCTAAGTATGGGAAAAATATAATGTTTTCTAAAAAAACATTCTAAAACACTTAGGCTATAAAAAGTTAGTAAAAATATTTTTAAGAAGGTGTTTTTGATTTCCGTAACTAAAGGAATTGAAAATTAAGAAATAAATTTTTTGAATCAATAGTGACTATATTGAAGGAAATATTTTGGGAAGATATTGGAGTAATATTATGATATAATTTCTCAATTTTACTGAAAAATAACATAATATAATGTTAATTTCCTATTCATTATCCCTTATAGAGTATATTTATATTAGAATACTTTTTGCTGAAATTTGTACTCATGGTATCTTAAAAGACTCGTAGAAAATTTTAGACACCACCTACAAAACATCATCTTAAGAATTAAAAGGGAAAAGTAAAACCTCAATCGCTTTCTATATACAAACACATCATAAAACAAGAAACCCAGAATAATTTCATTAGCTATTGTAAGGAAGAATAATTTATGGTATATTGTGATTGATACTATGTTATTTTACATTATGTGTATTAATCAATTTGATTCAGAATTATTAATTTATCAAATAATAAATTTGTGCATAAAATAAATAGAATGCATTGAAACCAATATACCCCTACCGTAAAGTAAGGATGGGGTATACTTTACTTGAAAAAAATGGTATGTATTTTAAATCTACAATGAAATTTTTATGTTTTATAAAATAGAAACATAATTATATTCCATTTATTATATATATATATATATTGACAAATTATAATCTCAAGACACTTTTATCCCATGTCATATGTTATGGAAGAAGGATTGTGTAAATAGAAAGGAAAAAATGGTAGTTGAAAACACATATAATATAAGGGAATCATGTGTAATCATGAAATAATAGAATTTTTATCATGCTTTAAAATGGTATTAAATAACAATAAAAATTATTTTCATATACTTATTATTGTATTTATACACAAAAATTGTCATCTATTATACTCGATGAATAACTACTTTTTATAGATTTAAAGCATCCTGAATAATATGATTGTGTTATAGGTGTATGTTTCAGAGTGTAACCCTAAGAATACTTTTAGAACAAAAATACATGGGGAGATGCATATGAGAAAATGAAAAACTTATGGGCATAGATATAACCTTTAACAGGAAAAGATAGTTGGAAGGTTAATGTAGTAAAACCGTTTCTTTAAAGGGATCAATGAGAAGAATCAACACATTAACAACAACAATATGAAGAGAAAACCCAACATTTGAGGATAAATATTCCCCTAAAATTATTTTCTTACTCAAAGAAATTAATTTTTTCATAATAGTTTCTACCAAATGGGAATCAAATAAATACCGATACATTTATTCTACTAAAATTATATAGGGTGATATTGATTGCGATTTATATCTATCAGCACCCACTGATCAATTTATTAAAATATGTATGATGTACCATATCTAAGGTGATATTAAAAAAAATAAATAACTTACAAAAGATCATGTGAGAGTAAAGATTCATATGGATCATGATCCAAGTGATAAGCTACCAATTCCCCTTTATAATATTTATGTTCACATGATAAAACTTGTTATTGGAAAATTTATAGCATGAGAATTTAATGTTAGAAACATAAGTTACAATAATGAGGTTATTATTGACAATTTATTTTATATAAAAAACCTTTTACACTAATGAAAAAAATATCTAAACTAAGGTGTGTTATTATAGAAGGAGGAACAAAAGGGGAAACAAAAGGTCGCGTCAAGACAATATAAAGTATCGACTAATAGATCAAAATGATCTCGAATTAGTACCTTTACCCCAAAAATTTCACTAGATCATTTTTTAATATTTCATGTTCATGATAATAAAACTTTTCAAGATAAAAATATAGTCGATATTGAATTTTAAGAAAAAATGTATGGAGAGGCCATTAATGACATGATTGGTCTTGAGAATGTAAATAAAATTCTCAAGAATGAATGAATAAGAGCACTGGGTTGTGAATGTATACATGAGGTACAATTTCATAATATTTTCCTTGAATAATTGAGTTACTATATTAATTATAGTACAATACCATTAATATTTTCTATAGTTTTATATATCAAAAGAATGTAAAGAAATGAGTCATTGAATAAAAATTTTGATTCATTAGTTCCCATGTCACTTATTCACAAAACTCTTTAATAATGATGTTGAAATTTTCATAATAGTTCATGAAGTAGTAATAATATTTGAAAATAAAATAACAGATGATATGTTCTTCTAATATCTATAATGTAGGGGTAAAAGTCTACAGTCTAATCATATATAATATATTTTCATTTTTTTACATTATTCATTCCATTTTTTTAGGAATCATAGGATGACCATTTTGATCAATTTGTATACTCTAAATATATATTTTTTGGATATAGTTAGTAGATATAGAATAAATCAACCACACATGATTTCCCTTATGAATCTATAATACACCACATTTAATATTTTATAAACGAACTTCAATTATATTTTTTATAAGAAGAACACTGAATATCAACCATTAGGGTTCAAACCCCCTAATGGTATTAATTTTCCCCTAATTGAATTATAGTGGGGGGTGGATTTCATCCCCTCATGCTTTTTGTGTGGGGTGGATAGAATCAGACATGACACCAATGGAGTGCAGTGGCTAAAACATGTAGCATAGGTGGATAGAGTAGTGAAAGGTGTCCCTCCCAATGCCAGGGCACATGTAAAGTTTCATGTGGGTTCATTTAGTATGATATGGGGGATACTTGTGTGTGAACATGGGTGTATGCAAGAATCATGGCAGGAATCTCTCCATGGCTGTATTGGAAGCATGACATGGATGGTGTCTTGGCATGGCCATAGGCATGGTGCCCACCAATTGGATTACATAGGTGTGGAATCTAGAGGGCATAACATAACTCCCTTATAACATGGAAGATCATCCAAATAAAAGAATTTGGGCCCCTGGTCCTTCAAGATACTTCAACCATGCAATAAGAGCCCTAGTGGTTTCTTGTTAATCCTAGTTGGGAGAGATAATTCTTGAATCACCAGTGTACTAGTGTGTGTGTGGGTGATTGAAGTTTGTAATCCCCTTAACCTAAATAATTATGATTATTATTATATTATACATTTTAACAAGGATTTTTAATGATAGGAAAATGTTTTTTTTCCATTAAAACCATGATACGAGGATGATTAATGCTCACAATAAGCATATATATTTCTACAACTTGCTAAGTATTAGGGTGTAAATAATAATATTTCACTATCAATATATATATATATAAATATTACTTATTTTTCTCAATTTTTCTATAGTGTCTAAAGAAAAGCAATTCCATCGATTATGGTTATTAAATTTGTAAATTTATGAATGATTTCATATTCCATTAAAAAATAAGAATCCATAAAAAGGTATTTTATAATGTAATAACTATTTCATTTAAAATATTTATTAATTTATTTTTTATCAATAATTTTATATCACTATCAAGACTTTCAATAAAACAGATATTCAAATAATGAAATAGATTTGTTTCAAAATGAATGGGTAACTTACATGGTGTCATAATGTCTACAAACATCATGAAGATGTGATTTCCTATCACATTTGTATTTTTTATTTTCCATAGATCATGAAGTTTTAGTTTATCTACTAATTATTTAGTGAATTTTTCTTTTAATTTTCAGTTAGAGTTATGGATATAGACTTTATAATTGAAAGGCTTTCATATTAGTGGGAATAACATAGAATACATAGAGTTTTGTTTTCATAAAGGATTATATATTAATGTTATAGATGCGAGATTGGGGGACCATATTATTTTAAAATTTAATCAGTTTTTATATTTTGTATCATTTATACAATGTCATGGATATATTAATGCATATGACTCTCATAAGATTCTAATTGGATAGATAAAATGAAGAAATTATTTTTGGGTGTTTTGTGATTTTAAAATTCATTTAAAATTGAAGGGAAATTTTATAGGGCTTTTATTTGAAAAAATATTCTATATGGTAGTGCATATTGGTCTTTGAGGATACAACATGAACAAAAAATAAGGGTATTAGAAATGAAAATGTTAATAGGGTCATGTTGGTATACTATGTTTGATAAGATTAGAAATGAATATGTCAGAGGGAAAATTAGAGTTGTTATTATTAATGGGAAGATGACTGAGAGTAGATTAAAATTATTTATAGATGCTATAAGAATACCTATAGATTAACATGCCAATAGGAAAATCTTAATGAAAAATCCACTTAGAAAAATGAGTAGAGGTCAACCTAAAAGGAAAATTTAGTTCGTAACACACATCTCATATTGAAAACCACAAAAACACACTCATATTGTACTGATACTTTAGGAAAATTACCCATGATTCATTTGTAACTTATAAGAACTAGATAATGTTAACACAACACATAATATGGATTTTAGGATATAAAGTATGTATTTTTAGTTTAAAAGTGATATTTTAGCTCAAAACACATGTGACATACTCAAAATAAAAAATACCCTTATATTATCTTTACACTTTAAGAAAAATATTTAAAGTTTATTTTTGATTTGTAGGAATTAATATCACATCAATCCAACACATAGTGTATATGGTATGACTAAATTTTTATGATTTCAGTTTCAAAGTGGAATTTTAGTTCAAAACACATGTAACATAATATAAAAATAAGAAAATTACTTCATATTGTCTTGATACTTTAAGAAAAAAATCAATAATTCATTTGTGAGAAGATGGAATTAATCATTTATTAATTCAACACACATTGTGATCTATATGACTATAAGTGTAAGTTTTCATTTAAAAGTGATATTTTAGTTCAAAACATTCATCACATCCTCAAAATTAAGTAAGTATTCACAACTATTTTAATACTCAAACCACATGTCACATACTGAAAATCAAGAAAACATACTCACATTTTCTTGTTACATTAATAAAATTATAGATTATTAACTTTTCACACATTAGAACTAACCACATGTAAATCCAACACATGGTGTGACTGTATAACTGAAAGTGCATATTTTCAATTTAAAAACTGAATTTTAGTTCAAAACACATGTCACATATTCAAAACTGATAAAACATACATAGATTTTCTTTTTACATCAATACAATTTTTGGTTATCCATTTAAGAATTGTAGTAATTATCCACATGTTAATATGACTCACAATGTGCCATTATGGCCGAAATTGTGTGATTTCATTTAAAAGTAATATTTTAGTTCAAAAAACACATCACAAACTCAAAACCAATTAAACACACTTGGAATATCTTGATACTTTAAAAAAATATCTATAATTCATTTTTGATGTGTAGGAATTAACCACGTATCAATCTAACACATGGTGTTCCCATTATGATTAAAATTTCATGTTTCATTTAAAAGTGATATTTTAGTTCAAAATGCATGACACATACTCAAAAAAAGTAAATTCACTTGGATTATATTAATAATTTATTCAAAATATTGACAATTTCTTTTTGACCTAAAATAATTTACCCTACATCAATCTGACACATGATGTGATCGGTATGATTGAAAGTGCATGTTTTCAATTTAAAAATGTATATTTTATTTTAAAACACACATAACATATAGAAAAATAATAAAATTCACTTGAATTGTCTTGATACTTTATAAAAAAGATTTAAAATTTATTTATAATAGGTAGGAATTCACTTAATCCAATTGATTACTTGGTGTGTCTGTTATGACTAAAAGTGTATGATTTCATTTAATTTTTTTAATTAAAAACATTCATAACATACTAAAAGCCATGAAAAATATGATCATATTATCTTATTACTTTATAAAAAGTTCAGTAATTTTGGCGTTTATAAATTAACCTCACATAAATCCAACACACAGTGTGGCTGATATAACTGAAAGTGAATGTTTTTATTTAAAAGTGATATTTTAGTTCAAAACACGCATAAAATACTAAAAACTAAAAAAACGTTTCGGTATTGTATTAATACTTTATAAGAAGATCAATAATTATTATTTTTTAAATGTAAGAATTAACCTCATGTCATCCCGACACATAGTGTGTCTGTTATAACTGAAAGTGAAAGTTTTCATTTAAAAGTGACATTCTATTTCAATAAACGTGGAATATACTCAAAACTAAGTAAACATTCTCATATTTTATTGATAATTTCTGAAATATATTTTTAATTCATTTGTAACATGTGAAAATCAACCTCAAAAAATCTGAGATACTATTCGACCGATATGACTAAAAATGCATGTTTTCATTTAAAAGTAACATTTTAGTTCAAAACACATATCATGTACTAAAAAAAAGAAAATAAACAAAAATTATTATGATACTTTATAAAAAATATTATTTATTAATTTTTTATATGTATGAATTAATCGAAGATCAATATGACATGTTTTCTAACTGATATAACTAAAAGCATATGTTTTCAATTTAAAACTATAATTTTAATTCAAAACATGCTTCACATAGTCAAAACATATAAAATGTGTTAATGTTATCATTATAATTTTGTAAAATTACTAGTAATACTTTTGTGGCATGTAGTTATTGATCACATGTCAATTCGACATGTGGTGTGATTAGTATGATTGAAAGTCTGTCACACACACTAAATAGAGAAAATGTAATGGTAGTATCATATTACTTTATAATATATTTTATTTATGTATTTTGTTATCCCTTATATTTATGAATTATGTTTTATCATTATTTTTTTTCAAATTTATTTAATTCTTATTTATTCATTATTATATCATTATTATATTTTATTTATTTCTTTATAATATTACTAAAGTAATCAATTTTTATTACAAGTACATTCTTCTGTTGTTCAATATGGGGTGGCATGTTCAACAACTAGTAGTGCGATTTGTCTCTTTTGGAAGGGAGTATCAAGGGAAGTGGAATGCAGAGTCAGCCGATCTCCAACATACTGGATTGCTTTTTAGTTGGTTGGAAATTGTAAATGCTTGTAATAAATTGTACATATCAATTTAATTGTAATTATTTGAAATGTTTTAAAAGTATATTTATTTTTAATTAATGTTTTTATTAATGTTATTTATATACTGTGTTTTTTATGTAATAATACACTTCTGTAGTTAGGAATTTTTATTCGTGCTAAAAATAACACTAATGAAATCCAGTTTTTACTAGTGCTTTATTTATCATTGATAAAATATTCTATTTTTATTAGTGCTAGAATCATTACCTCTTTTTAGCAACGATAAATCCAAAATCAAGCACTCATAAAATATTGATCCATAGTAGTGTACATAATAATACACTCTTTAATATGTATGGGTTAACAGGATGATATGTAAAGGTAAACATGAAGATATAGAAGGGTTTCTAGTGAGGAAAATAAAAATCATAAGATACAATATCTCCATATCATATTAAAAGATATGACTATATTACCAATTTGAGAAAATTTAAGGTTTCTAGAGATTCAACTCAGATGATTAACTATACATCAAAGATAAAATATCATAATGATTTTAATAACCAAGATCCCATCCTAGGATAATGGAGATAAGAATTAAAGAATAAGGATGGGTTGTGATGAGGGTTTCCATGCCGTGAAGAGAAGTTTTATGCAACAATTATATTACTGTAGGCATCTATGTCAGTGTGGATTTAATACTTTTATTTTTTATGGAATTTTCAGGATAATGTTTTTAGGATCTCTATGAATTTTTTTCCAATATAAAGATTTTGAAATTATTAATGAAGATCAAAGATAGATACTTTCTAATTAATAGTTTACACTACAAAATATTTAACTTTTTCCAACATGGAAATATCTGTTGGTAAAAGTACATTTTCTATTGGTAAAACATTTTACCAACACTTATATCCCTGTCACTAAACTGTTAGTAAAAACTCTATCGCTAAATGTTTTTGTGACAAATAAAATATTTCTGTTACAATTATTATAATACCAACAGATAATATATATGTTGGTTAAAGTGTTTAGCAATAGAATATTATGACAAATTTTTCTGTGGGTAATAATATTACCAATATATAATATCTATTTAAAAATTACATTTGAATAAAAATTATAAATTTTGATATTTATTAATTTATCAAATATAATTCATTTGTTTTAATTATTAAACCGAAGAAGATCGACACAAATGTTAAAACTTAGAAAAAAATAATTATATTAATAATGAAATTTAATACAAAATGTTGATTCAAATACACATGATCCCCAGAACACCCCCCCACAACAGGGTCCATCACACCCCCACGCCCCCAGTAGGATCCATCACTCCCCAGTCAGCTCCAACTATACCACACCATTCAACGCACCAGCACCAGTGACTCATCCATGCCCCAGAACAAATGAGCTATCTCTAACACCAGTATGAAACAAAACAAGTCAGCTCTAATACCAGTAATAAACCTCAAGTCTCTGCTATGTCACACCCTTCAGCTCCAATATCTACATCACAAGAAATCAAAAAACATACCCACAAATCAATAAAAAACATCTACATGAATTGAAACCTTTTTTTACAGAAATGAGACATGAGTTAGTCATCCAACTCATACCTCTAAAACTTTATTAAATTAAAACAATTTGTGTGAATACACAAGGTGTAACGATCTTACACCATCTTGAAATTGAAAGTTCTTACAAAAATACACAATGTGGCGAAGGAAAATGGATCAGATCATCTCCAATGAAATCAAGACTACATTATATATGGATCCATGATTTGATAGTCCACCCATAATTCAACCTGTCGCTGTAAAAAAAGATCCACATATCAAAAGACTGCTCAGATCAGAGGTTTCCATCACATAAAAGTGTATAATTTAATGGGATTTCCCTCTTTCATTCTTCATTATTCAACTATCCATGCAATATTGATATTCCATTTCAAAACTGGTTTCTTACTTTGACCCAATGGACTTCAATACCAGAAGAAATAAATCTTGTATGATTTCATCCTTATAAGAACATCAAGATCAAAAGAAACATATGCAGTGGAGTCCTAGACTCAAAAAATGTTGATGAAGGAATAATCATATAGAAATCAGTGAATGAGAAATGAATCAGTTCATCCTAAAAGAAATAATCCTTCTACATTTGGAGATCCAAAATATGAAGGTCAGTAGAAATCTGATGCCATTTCCAAATGTTTGTCCATAATATCGTGAAATCTCGTGATCTAGGGACGTCATGTCTTAGCAGTCCTAGGTAAAGAAAGATATCAAACATGTTTTCATCCTATCAGAAAATAGGATCAAGAAGAAATAGAAATATCAGAGCTCAATAGTCCCAAAAATACTTTACTATTTTTGGTTTGATAGTATAGTATTTTGGGGAACCTGCCTGGGAATAAAGGATTCAACTGAGAAAAAACATTTACTGCATACCTGTGAAAAGATTATTAGTTTTAGTACTTTCAACATACAATAATATAAACAATTGAATAATTTTAATCCATATTTCAAGGGATACTCTCTTATGTGACGAAAAATCCTTACTAAAAGTGCTGCTCGTGTAGTAGAAAAACTGAAGCTGCAACATAAGGTTTTCCACAACTTATTCTTCATTCATATACAACACTTCAACATCATAAATGATTACCCATTTCTAAAAACATCACAAAGTGAAAAATAAGAAAAAGAACATATAACCAAATAAAAACAAGAAATAAACATATGTAATTTATGTTATTTTTCCAAACGATTGTAAGAAATGACAATATAAATATGCATGTGACACAAATTCTAATTGAAATAATAAAAACAAGAAAAAAAATGAAGAATAAGATTCTTATATTTAAAGATAAATATAGAACCACTTTCCTTGTTCTAGACTTGCTTTTTTTATTGAATGATTGGGCCAATTTTGAATGGGGCCTCTGTTGAGTATGGATGGTTCAAAGCAAACGATGTGTGACTATTGTGATGTTTTTCAAAATGAAAACAGCTACAATAAGAAAAATATGTCATCCAACATTAACCCAAAGAAATTGGGGCTAATACCCTCCCTCCCTGGTCATATTTCAATGAATATTCTTTCTAAAATCACTAGAATCTACCATTTTAACATGATGTCAGTGTCACTACTGTGACAAACCCTGAGCAATTCAATATGAGAATAGAACTCGATGCAACCGAGGAATGGGTGTATGTGTTGACCTAGGATAAAGATGAAAAGATGAGTTAATCATCATATATTCTTACCAATAAAATAACATACCACCATTGCACTAACTTATTTTTTCAAATACGTTTAACAATAATCATAAGGAAACACAATCTTTAATATTTTCTACAAGCATCTCAGTATGAAAAATAAGAAAAAAACATAGAAAAAAAATGAAAACAAGAAATAAGGGTAAGTAATTAATGTTTTTTTACCAAATGGTTGTTAGAAATGATAATAAAAATCTGTGTACACAAATTCAAATTTAAACAATAAAAATAATAGAGAAAAGAAAGAATAAAAAACCTTATAGTTGAGGTAATCATGGAACCTTCACTCACATAAATAGCCTTCAAATGTTTTTCTCAAGCTAGAAATTTCAGCTCTTCACAACTTGAACACCTGAAAAAAGTCCATGCATATCCTATAAGAACCTCTATAGATACAAGTATAATGGAACAATAATCAGAAGAAATCTAATTATCAAAAGGATTTGGGTAAAAATAATGCATGTTACATGACATAAGATGTGTCAAAAAGTATTAAACACATTTTCAATTACATAGTTTTAGGTTCAAAATGTTGTTAATAGCATACACAAATTAATACATATTAAAAGAACACAAAAACTAATAGGAAAGAAAGAAATCTCCCCTGATGATAGTTGTTATTCTAATAATTGAATCATAAAAATAATCCTCTTTCACATCAAAAAAATACAAACACGTTTCTAGCATCAAAATACCTATTCATAATAGTTAACATAAATTATTAATTGCTACATTAGAGTTTAAAGAGCTCTAAATCGAGATTAGTGATGGTGTGCAAGGTGGATTGAATAAGTGTGAACTCTCATCTTTTAACTATTCACAACCTTTCAGGATGATGTCATGAATTCCCCACAGTAAAGATTGAATTTCTTAGGTCAGATCTAACACCCTCTCAAAGCTAGTTTTAGAGATCCTCTCAGGGTGTCAGCCTCCCTATATGGTGTCGTCTTGAATGAATCGTCTCTTAATTTGGCTAAAGCACTCCCTGAATTTCTATCCATGTTCACACTCCTACATTTCAACCACTCAACTAATTTGGTTCAACAACATCTCAATAACTCTGAACACTTGTCATGTCATTAAATTCTGGATATACTTCCTCTCTAACTTCCTTCTTCAGCTCAAATACTTTAGGAATGGACCGGTCATAAACAACCTAGATTGAGGACTCCCTCTATACACCGTGTATGCAGCATGTCATGCTGACTACCCTACACATGGAAAATCAGTTTCAGGAACCAATACACAGACTCCATCTTTCCATGCATTGAACCTCACTTTAGTCTCCACTACACTAATGCTATCACATACATTAAATCAATAATTTACAAGGAAACTAACATAGAGAGTTATAAAATTCCAATAATAACTCTAAAGTAGCTCATATCCATACGTGCAGTGAACTGGTCAAATTGAAAACAAACTTCTACACTGTAAAACTGCACACACATACAAGAACAAGATCTCATAAATATCCACCTTACAGTAGCTGCAGCAACGAACTCATTTTAGACTTCACTCATCAATATATCAAATCAGAGTCATCTACATTCTGACTTAATAGCAATCTGAACCTGACACAAACACCATTTCTAGTCTCTATTTGATTAAAATATGTAGTAGTATTTCATCCAACAAAATCTATGGAAAACACTAAAAATGGATCTGTAAGGCTTCAACCTGTATAAAAATACAGCTATGTCACTTGACTCTACGACCTTTAGATAGATTCGAACAACTGAGAGTCTTGAAAGTAGTGGATCCAATTCTCTTTTCTCGAACCACAAATGACCCTAAAAAATCTCTATACATAGAAATAGTAGACCAACTTCAATTTGGAGCCACCCAAATTGAACACCAAGGAATAGATCCAATAATGGCCCATGGTTAGAACCAATGACAACACAAACCAGCAGTGACTCTGTACTTGCAAACTCATTTCAATATGAAAAATCCACTATAACAACCTCATTATGAAAAGATATTCCATTCTATAATATACGACAAATCTCCACGACCTCATAATTATAGTATAACTCTAGAAATCACCACCACGACTATCACAGTGCTCAAACCAAACACTTTAAAATAATTTTTTATAAGAAATAACATGTACTTCTCCATAATGTAAGTTATTTAAGTTGATTTATTTTGAAATTTATCTGTAAAAAGATCCCTAACCCCTTTGGAGAAGTTCTATATTTATTCCATCTTCAATAAAAAACAACCAATAAGTAAATAACATATAAAAATAATAATTTTTAGTACTAAAATAAACTATGATTCAATTACATAAAACACTGGTTTTTAATCACATGAATATAGAATTTTGATGTTCCAAATATAAATGAAATTCAATATAAACATCAACTGCCACGTGTATTTAAACTAATTAAATCTATAAGGAATTGATTTTAAAAAAATTAATATTATAAACTCTAAATATCAAATTCAACGGTATATAAAATAATTAATGTAATAACCTCTAAAAGTCCATGCACGGCCTATAAGCAACTCAATTAACATGAATCACAAAAAAATCCCACCAAACTTCCAAAACAGACTCCAAGGATCAACCTCTAGTAAAACAATGGAACACCAACATGTTTATTACACCAACATGAACTAGATCACATCCCAAAAATATGAGGCTACTACCATTACATGATCATCACAGTTATGCTCCATTTACTAACACTATAAAAGTAGTTTAATAGAAAATAATAATTACTTCTCTATATTATCACATATTTAACCTGATAAAATCTGCCTTAATATTGTCTATAAGTAGCTCAATATGAGAAAACAAGAGAAAAAACGAAGAATAAAACCTTATTGTTGAAGGTAAAGAATCTGGACACTTGGAACTCTTCACTCACCCCGATCACCTTCAATTGTTATTCTCAAGCTTTCCAATTAAATTCTTCACAACATGAACACTTGAAAAGGTACATGAATGTCCTATAAGAAACACAATTAACATGAATCACAAAAAAAAATCCCACTAAAATTAAAGACCATATTCCAATAATCGACCTCTAGTAAAATGATGGAACCCCAACATGCCATTACATCTACAAGAACCAGAGAAAAACCCAAAAATATGATGCCACGATCATGAAATAATATGATTCGAAAACATTTATAATTTTGTAAACATATCATTGTGATGTTCCAATTATAAATTCAATATAATCAACTATTATGCGTATTTCAACAAATTAAATCTATAAGGAATGTATTGAAAAAACTCATAATAGTATGGACTGACGATATTAAATTAAATATCCTATTAAACGATTGATAAAATAAAATGAATATAGTGCATTTACACATCACAAGGAAATAGAATCATACATTAATAATTAAAAGGAACATCATTTAGGTATTGCGTACACAAAATCAAAAAATGAACTGTAACCTTATAATAAATAAACAACCATTATTCACAGCATTAAGAATGAATCTTCTAATAAGATGATTGTGAGTACATTCATATGTAAAATATTCAATCTCCACTAATTTCATATGTAAAATTTCAATGTGAATTTTATGCTTTACTATAATTAATAGAATGAAAATGTTTGTTCAAATAAAATTACATCTGGAAATATAATGAGACGTAAAAAGGAGTCCGTTCAATCTTCGAACTGTGTGGGTGTTATCATCCACTAAACATTTGTAGCCTATAATGGGGAAATTGTAATAGAAATTTCATGTTTTTTAACTTCCAATAAGTTCTTCGAGGGGGAGAGAGATCGATGAACCATGGGGTGATGATTGAAGGGAATGCAGCTTGCGAGGAATGGTGTGGAGATTAGTTGAAAGGGGTGAAATATTAACAGCTATTTGGGGCGCTTGAATGATTACTAAATTTGGGGTAAGACGAATGGGGATGAATGTTTTGGCGAAGAATTGAAAGGATGAACCCTGTGGTGACTAATGCAAAGGATGAATCATATGTCGATGAACCAAAATATTGAACCCTGTGGCGATGAGACAGAGTGGGATGAACGCTGTGGTAAAGAACAATATAAGTTTGAATCATTCATCGGTAAATTTAAATTATATATATTAATTTCACGAAAAAATATTAAATTATCAATATTTTAATTCAATATATATGTTCATATTTTAGTTGAAAAATGACTTGTTTGTAACAAAAAATTAAAAAATTTATATAGTAAATTATTGGTAATATATTTGTTGATGTTGAATAATTTCTTATAATGTGTTTGTTTAATAGGAAAAGATTTTTCATTAATAATAAATAATTAAAATGTATTCATTTGTTTGTAAGATTATTGTTGTTATTTGTAAGATATAGAGAAAAATTTAATTGATAATAAATGATATGTTGGTATAATACAGTTAATACTAAAAAATATATATGCTGGTAAGAAGAGTTTTTGGTACTTATAAAAAATTACAACATAATAATATATCTATTGGAATTTGTAATTTTTACCAAAAGATATATTGTCTGACACAAAATTTCTATTGGTATAGGTCACTTTTTATGTTGTGTTACTAGATTAAATATGATGATTGTAGGGATGGATATAATGAGATTTCCTTATTCAAATATAGATTTAATATTCACATAATTTTGTAAAGATAAAAAAAAGAAAAAAAAGATAATGAAAAAGTAAAGTGAAAGAGAAGAACCCAATACTGCATTCTATTGCTGAATATCTTGAGAATTAAAGAAATAAAATAAGGAGACAACTAATACGATATTCTTTGATAAATATTTATGTTTCAAAGATATAGAATATAATGATATTCTTAATTCTAGATTATATATATCAAGGAATAATAAGAAGAAAGGAGTGAATAATTTCCCTACCTAATACCTATATCATAGAAGAATATTTAGGAGAAAGAAGAGAAGAAATGAGAAATGGTGATACTAATGATGCCTATTGATCATATGTTTGTAAAAGAACAAGTAGAAGAATGATTAATAAGAAAATCTAAATAAACCTTTTATCCAAACACATCGATCATTATGAGATTTATTTGAGAATAATAAGGATGATGTGAATAATAGAATGTCAAAACATAGATTGGCAGTTGAAGACCTATTACTGATGAAAAATATCTTTCATTGTTGATTCAGTGACATTCAAAGCATAATGAAGATCTTGTTCAAGAGATGAATTTATAGGAGTGTTGTGGACTATAGAGATCAAGTATAAGTATATCCAAACCATTTGGGAGATTTAAGAGTTATCAGAAGATAAAAACTATTATGAGATATTATTGGGTTAAGGATGATACCTTCCCATGGGTTATAGATGATACCTTCCCACCCCTGTTAAGTGTTGAGGATGATACTTTATCACTCTTTTGTAATCACTAAAATTTATTAATTATCATCTATTTCCAAGAATCCATCCAAATACAACAAGGATTATATACCTATATTGGGATAAAACTTTTAAAAAAATGATGTGTACTTTTATCTCTTATTGATTTATTTCATTGAATGTAGTGGTGTGTGTTGGGAATTCATAAATATATATATACATATTAAATAAGATAGATATTTGAATATTAAGAGGGTAAATTAAAATAAGAGAATAATTTTTTAAAAAGGGCCACATTGATTCCATCCTCATAGAATGATCACATGATCTACCAAGCCCCTGAAGTGGTATTAGAGATAATATAGGTTTTCTATAATTGGATATATTTTATCACCTAGTTGGTTATCACCGGTATATCTGATGTTAAAATTTGAAGAATCTTTAGAATTATATTTGATAAAGAATACAGTTTTTATTCCTATCAAAGAAGAAATGTAATTTTCATCTAAAAACATAAATAAAACGTATAAGAAAGTGAACAATAAGTTAATTAAGAGTTTATAAGAGAAAAGGTCACACCAATAATTAATGGTAATAAAAGTGGTAGTTTATATATCAAATCTATCAATAATGATCCTATGTAATAGTCAATCTCAAGTTATGATGATTATGCGGGGAATTAGTCTATTGAATTATTTTAAGACCTCTACTGATAAGTTATTTATTTCCTAAAGAAAGTATCTGTTGAATCTTTCACATATATATTTGGGTATATCAAGGGATGATATGATGAAAAATAATACCCGATGATGGAAGATGATGACATGGAGAATGAATTGGATAAAAAAATTTAGAAGTGAAAAATTCTCACCCAACTTATTGAATCCAAATAATAAACTATATTTTTTTAAAGAAATTTCTTCCTTTTTTAAGAATCACCATAGAAATAAAGTGGCGATAAATCTAAGATTAATAAAATATTTAAAGAAAATTGTATTTCATTGAATGATCTCATTGGTTTCAAAGATGCTTAGTTAGAAATCAAGGATAAAAGGGTAAATTATCTTGTTAATTATTCTCAATAAGTAAGTAAGGCACAAAAAGATAATATTGAGAAGATGAAAGGATAATGGTAAGAAACTTTGAATTTAGTTAAGGTTGTGAAAAATATCCTCACCATGAAATGTCTTGATATTTAAGTCAAAATAATAAATATAGAGATAACACTAAATGGTACATCCTAAGATGGTGAGAGAAGATGCGGTTCCATGAAATATTTTTATGATATTATTGTCTCTCTAAAGAATCATATTATAGGAAAAAAGGTTCTTCAAATTATCCAAATATCGATCCATTGCAAGATCAGAAGAAAGGTTAACCAATTACCTAATTTTTTTATACTAATGTTGCTTCATTTGCTATTGTAGGTTAAAAATAAAAATATGAAATATATGGGTGAATAAGTGATATTAAATCCTTTATAACATCAAGGGTGTATGTGAGCATGTGCAAGAAATGAATACCCCCAAGAAGATCCCAATAAAATATTGTTTCTTCTAAACAATAGTAAGTTATAAAATTTGGTTGGACTATGGTTCAAGAAAAAAATCAAGGTTCATTGGTCAATCTTAGTTCTTTAAAAGGTTTGGGCATAATTGAATTGATTATTGTCATAATATTATAATTTATGAAAATTATGTAATACTGGAGAAATTCTAGGAAGATGGAAAGTTCATAGAAAAAGAGAAATATGTTCCCCATGAACATATTTGAGTGTTTTGATAATTTTTATAAAAATTAAAATATATCTTTTCATTGTAATGATGGGTGATTATATAAAAACACCAAGTGTAAGAACCCGGATCTTTTTTTAGGTATGTTTTTCCTTTTCTGGTCATTTTTTAGGAAAAAGGAATTTCTAGAATTATTCGAAGTACACGCCATGTACTTTATGAGTACATGCCGTGTAATGATTTGCTGTAGGAATCCGTGTGCTGGACATGTAGTTTCCACACACACGACCATGTGGGAGTGACTTGGAGGCCACTTAAAGTGGAGTACGGAAAAGGAGAGTACATTCCGTGTGCTCCAAAAGTACATGCCGTGTATTTTGTTTTTTGTCATTAAACGCACTAGGGTCACGTCTGATGGGCAGAACACCCTTCTTCTAGGTCTTGTTTACCCAAGAGAGTCCGTACGACCATGGATCTTTGACGATTTCCCAACCCTCCGTTTTTCCTCCCAATCAAACACTGTTGGTTGCGTTGGAATCACATCAGTGAGTTCTCTCTTCTGCTTTAGCCTCGTTTCATGATTTATCCTCTCCCGTAAGATATCGTGGTTTGAACATTTTAGATGATTTTGTAGATCTTCAACGTTCTAGGGAGATTAGATCTTCAAGGTTCACATATAGAAATCTTCTAACCCTGAGGTAGGTGGGGTTTTCCTTTCCATTCAAAGTCTTTGAGTATTATGTGCAATTTCCACCAATACCCTTGAATGGGGTATTGTGTGTTTACCGTTTTACCCCTGTTTCTGTTCCTGCCATGCTTGTATGGTTGTGTAGAGGTTAAGCAGATAAGAATAGGGTTTTTTGCTATTATTTGGATGTTTTTCCCATGCATGTTTTGTTTATGACCGTTTGGTCATGTTTAGCCAGTTTGGTTTCCTTGCCTATTTTCCATGCCTATTACTGTAGGATAGAGAATTTGTATTCTGACATGCTTGTTATGTTGTAGACTATTTATCCAAGTAGTTCTATAGGTTTACTTGTCCATATTTCATCACTATGCCCATTAACCTATACAGGGCCATGAGAACTTGGTGTAGTAGACTATAAGGGGAATTGACCGAGTGAGCTTCCTCAAAGAGTCTTTGAGCACATTAGGCTATAAGGGGATAGACTGTGTGAGCTTCCTCAGAGATCCTAGGACCACATTGGGGCAATAAGGGGATTGAATGTGTGAGCTTCCTCAGATATTACTTGACTGCTTTAGACTATAATGGGATAGACCGTGTGAGCTTCCTCAGAGAGTCTTTCTTTTACTTTGAATTACCTGGATTACCCTATACTATAAGAGGAATTGACAGTGAGTGCTTCCTGAGAGAGTCTATGAACGACCTGAGATATAAGGGGAATTGATCGAGTGAGCTTCCTCAAAGAGTCCTTGACTACCTTATACTATAAGGGGAATTGACTATGAGTGCTTCCTCAAAGAGTCTTTATGAATTTCTTATGACCAAACCAGAGGGGTTAGGTTGAGTGTACTACCCAGAGGGTTGCTGGTACTTGTTAGGTAGGACCAGAGAGGATGGTTGTGAGTAATTCCCAGAGGGTTACCTGTTTGTGCTTAGCTTCTTGTTAGCTGTTGCTTGATATTAGAACTGTAGGTTGTTTACTACTTAGTATTTTCCTGTTTACTGCTTTCTGTACTTTTACCTACCATATATTCACTGACTATTAGGCACAAATATTTGGGTGGTTGCTTACTGATATTTAGTCTCACACCCTATTTGGGCCGTGATTTTGGGCCCAAACCGATTATATTTTTACAGGTATAGATAAGAGAAAGCGCCCTTCTACTTTAGGTACTTGACTTGCTATGGAGCTTGAGAGCATGGGACCAAGCCTAGGCTTGCGATGCTGAGGAGCTGTTTATCCTTCCTTTTGTAATTTGGTTTAGTACCATTTATATTCAGAATTGTGACTTTTTTGGATGGTTTCTTAGACATATGTATCATGCATCATTTATTATGCATTGCTCCAGTTGTTTATTATCTCAGTCTTCTGCTATTTACTATTGTTGGATATTTAGTGCTTCCGTTATTGTGTGTTTTTTTACTTCCACTGTGTACTCTGCTAATGAGGGCATAATTTCCCCACTATCACACCCAAGGCCTTCACTGCTAATGGAAACCAATGGCATTCAGGGAAATGCGATTGAGGCCATGTGACCAACGGGGTACGAGGCGCCTCTAGGTGGCTTCCAGAACCAGGATGTTACAAAGTGGTATCAAAGGGATTCTTTTCTCTTGAATTACTGTTTGGAGCCTATAGCTAGGGATAGGATGGAATAGGTACTTGGTAATAAGCTATGCCCAAGAGTAGCTAACCTGTGTATAAGGAAAAGCCAATCTTCCTCGTTTAGTTCAATTTTTAGGATTTTTTAATTTTACAGTTGATTGTATTTTCACTGTTGGGTGACTGACATGTTTTGTTCTTTTACTGTTGATGATATTGAGGTTCTATTTCTGTCTCAACTCGATGAGATGAGGGTATTCCATCTCATGCATCATATAGAAACTTTCTAGAAATCACATGTCATGCATTCTCGCCATGTCATCTAGGATGCATTAGCAATTTTATATTGTTGTGATAGCTGTTGTGCTAGATATTCATGCAGTTGTGATAGATAACTTGTTAAAATACTTTTTGTTTGATAAGGTATTGTTTGTGTAAGGATTTGTTTGGATAAAATCCAAACTTTTGTTCTTGAGTTGTTATGGGCCGTCATGGACCAAAATTTGGTGGATCATCGATTTGTTGTCTTGTTATAACATGTATAAATGCTAAACATTGATTCTCAGAGAGTATGGGCCATCACGGACCAGAATTAGGATCCTTCAATCTTCGTTTCAGTTTTATTCTGGGCTCTGGAGTAGTTTCTGAGGCCTAGTGTCCAGAAAAACCCAAAAATAGATTCCATGTAGTTTTGAATACACACCATGTGTTCTTCTGTTCTGGAGGAAACAATTTTTCTTAGGTACACACCTTGTACCGTATGTATACACTGTGTAATATCTAACTGTGTCATAGGCCGTGTGGCCGAGACATGGGATGGGGAATTCCTTGTGGGAACACACCGTGTACCAGTTTAGCATGCCGTGTAGTCTAACCTAGGTACCCGACCATGTCATGAACAACATGGGTTGGTGTTATCTTTCCACATACACACCATGTCATGATTTTACACGCCGTGTAGTATGATCTAGGTACTCGGCCGTGTCACGAACAACACGGGTTGGTGTTATCCTTTCACATGCACGCCGTGTCCGTCTAGAAGACACCATGTAGTGTCATCCATGTGCCAGGTCGTGTCACTAGAAACATGGGCTAGGTGAAGCTTGTCTAGTACATGCTATGTCTACATCGAACACGCCATGTAGTCTTGTCTTATGAGAGCCGTGTGGATTAACTGTGTAGAAGGACCCAGGAAGGGAAAAGGTATTTAGGTACACGCCGTGTTCTAGGACAAAGAGCCTTGTGTTTTGGGGTGTTACATGACCAGTTGTGGCGGGAGTACAAACCCATGTGAATGACTTAAGAGAACACACTGTGTAGGGGAAATACACACCGTGTAGTCATGTTTTTCTTAACTTGAATTCTTTCTTTTTCTGGGTTTCTTCTTTTTCCGTTAGTCTTTAGTCCTTGATAATCTTGGATCTAAGTGTGCATTTGACCTTGTAGAGTCATTACACCTAGACATCCTCTGGTTGACTGCCAGTTCCAGGGAGGGATCAGATGCCAGATATGGCTGATCAGGGACTTCCTATAGATCCTCTTGTTGTTCTAGCCTTGGCACCAGCAGTTATACCAGTTGCAGGTGCCGATGTGCAGTTTAGGGAGGGTTTCCTGAGGATGGTGCAGAACTTCCAGTGAGCGATGCCTCCCGCCCTGTTGATGGAAGAGTTGACGTAAGTTTTCCTGCAGCAGCATCCTCCAACCTTCTTAGGGGAAGGAGGACCACAGGCTGTAGATTCGTGTCTAGAAGCCACGCTGACGATTTTCAAGCACCAATAGGTACCACCAGAGAGGAGGGTGAAGCTCGTGACCTACATGATCCAAGACTCCGCTAAGAGGTGGTGGGATGTGATCTCACAAGAGGCCCGCCACTAGAGTATGGCTTAGAAATTGTTTCGATGAATCTTCTATGATTAATTTTATCCGGAGACCTTGAGGGCCTATCGAGTGTGAGAGTTCATGAGTCTAGAGCAGGATACTCTTACGGTTATGAAGTATTCCTCTCGCTTCATAGAGCTGCAACGTTTCACACCTATTCTATTAGGTGATGAGTTTTTTATTGCACGAAAGTTTGATGATGGTCAGAGGAACGACATCCGATCGTAGGTGAACATCTTCAGGTTGACATCGATATCTAATATCATCAATTAGGTGCTAATCACAGAGTGCAATCTGAGGGATTTTGGAGTTGTGAGCCAGGGCGGTTCGACATCCAGAGTTAGTGCTCCACCAGCTGAGAGAAGGAAGTGCCATAGGGAGCTTTCATAAGGAGATCAAAGAAGTCGAGATGCATCTTCCGGTAGCTAGGTGGTGTGTTAACAGTGTGGGAGAAGCGGGCATACGAGGCCACGTTTCCCTTGAGACCCTATGGAGTGACTATCTTGCGGCACAATGGGTTATCTTAAGTTTTTTTGTTAGTTATTGTCACAAAAAGCTGGAGACAGGAGTTCTTCTATGAATCCTCGTTGAGGAGCAGCGCTAAAATTTTCTCACCAGTCTGGAAACTGGAGTTCTTCCAGCCATTCAGGCTGAGGTGGAGGTCATGGCCATAGTAACCAGTCACCCGATTTTCAGCGACATCAGGGAGGGTCTGCTCAGAGTGTTCAGGCAAGGTCATAGGTCCATGGAACATGCCAGACTTTTGCAGTGGAGTAGACCTAGCAGGAGAAGGATCCCATACCTTCTACCGTTTGAGGTATGATATTAGTAGCCTCAATTTTATATTCTTCTACTTTTGATATAGGGGCCTCCCATAGCTTTATATCTGTTACTGTTGTGGAGAGCCTTGGTCTCTAAAACTTTTCTTCTGCTGATATCTTGACGCTAGACACTATGTTGGGGACTTGAATGGCTAGTGTACGTCAATGTAGATAGTGACCTCTATAGGTTGGTGTATGTCACTTTCTGTGGGACCTCTACTTTCTAGAGATGACAAGCTATGATTTCATTCTCGGAATGTACTGTCTAGTTCCATTCTAGGCAGTTGTCGATTTCTATCAATGTAGGGTGAGTTTCATATCACCAGAGGGTGGATCGTTTCTTCATAAGGGCGAATGGGATGTCCAGGCGAGCTGAGCCGGTCTAGAGTATCATGGGTTGGGAGTAGTTACAGCCCAGATTGCAAGTCTATATCTGGATGAATAGGGTACTTCACAGTTAGACTTTTATCTAGTGGTGGATCGTTTCAGGGATGTCTTTCCAAAGAACTTTTTAGGTTTGACTCTAGAGTGTGAGGTAGACTTTTCTGTTGAGAATGTTCCAGGAGTGGCACTAGTGTCCATTACTCCTTATAGGATGGATACACCAGAGTTGCAGGAGCTCAAGAAGTAGTTGGAGGAGTTGCAGGCAAAGGGTTTTATCCAACCCAGTACTTCACCTTGGGGATCGCCTGTCTTGTTTGCGAATAAGGTAGACGACACCCTCAGGCTTTTTGTGGATTATCAAAATCTAAACTAGTTGATAGTCAAGAACCGATATCCCTTGCCTAGGATTGATTATCTCTTTGATTATATTCGAGGATCTTGGGTGTTCTCAATGATTGAATTGTGGTCCGGTTATCATCAGTTGCACGTTAGACCATATGATATACCTCTCAAAGCCTTCCAGAGCAGGTATGGTCTATACGACTATATGGTTATGCCATTCGGTCTCACGAATGCGCCTACAATTTTCATGGTACTGATGAACCGAGTGTTCTATCCATACTTGTATTTCTTCGTGGTTGTCTTCATGGATGATATCTTGGTGTACTCTCACACTCGACAATACCATGCTACCCATCATGAGATCATTGTGAGTACACTGAGGGAGAATCAGTTATATGATAAGCTCTCAAAGTGCCACTTTTGGATGGATCAAATTCACTTCTTGGGTCATGTTATCTCAAAGACAGGAGTATCATTAAACCCAGAGAAAGTGAGAGTGATAGTTTCATGGGAGCAGCCAAAGAACATCTTTGAGGTGAAGAGTTTTATAAGGCTGGCTAGATACTACAAAAGCTTCATACATGACTTCTCATGATTAGCAGCACTGCTAAAAGTTCTGACTAAGATGGGTGCAAAGTTATAATGGTCATATTCTTGTGAGTCAACCTTTCGGGAGTTGAAAGGGAGGTTGAATTCAGCACTGATACTAGGTTTTCCAAAGACGGGAAAGATTTATACTATTTATTGTGATGCTTCAGGTATTGGGCTGGGAGCTGTGCTTATGCAGGGTGATGGAGTCGTTGCGTACGAGTTTCGGCAGTTGAGGCCACATGAGAGGAATTACCTAACACACGATCTGGAGTTGGCATCTATTGTTCATGCCCTACACTACTAGAGACATTATCTTATGGGAGATCACTTTTTGGTTTTTACTAACCACAAGATTCTCAATTACATCTTCACTTAGCATGATCTGAATTTGAGACAGCGGAGGTGGGTAGAGTACCTATAGTCCTTTGACTTTTAGCTTGCCTATACGCATGGGAAGGGCAACACGGTGGTTGATGCATTGAGTAGGAGGACTCAGATACAGGTAGTTTAGGAGGACAATATTTAGTGGAATATTATGACTCTATTCTCTGAGATGCATTTGGAGGTACATGACAGACAGAGGCAAACGTTTCCTTCTTATGTAGCTGTTACCTCTACACTTCTTGATCGGCTGCGAATGAGGAAGCTATAAGATTCTGAAGGCCTAGTCTTATGGGAAAGTGTGTCAGGAGAGGACCCTATTACTGGATGGACCAATGGTGAGGATGAGATCTTGAGTTTCCAGGGACGTATATGGGATCCAATAGATATATGTGAAGAGTTGATTCAGGATTTTCATTCCTCAATTTGGGTAGTTCATCCTGGCGTCACCAAGTTGTATCATGATATGAAACATCAGTATTAGTGGCCAGGTATGAAGAGGGACGTTTCTACTTTCACCATGAGATGTTCCACTTGTCTGTAGGTAAAGGCAGAGCATCAATGACCAATAGTGCTTTTACAGCAGTTACCCATTCCTGAGTGTAAGTGGAATGACATCGCGTTGGACTTCGTGACCAGTTTACTGAGGTCACCACGAGGGAATGATGCTGTTTGGGATGTCCTTGATAGACTCACTAAGGTTTCTCACTTCTTGCCGATCAAGGAGACATTCAGTGTTGATGAGCTGGGATGGTTGTACATCCGAGAGATCGTACGTCTTCATGGAGTTCCACACTCCATTATTTCAGAAAGGGATACACACTTTACTTCTCAGGTCTGGCAGGGGCTTCCGAAGGCATTTGGTACATAGGTATTTTTGAGTACAACTTACCACGCCCAGACAGATGGAAAGTCTGACCGTACGATTCAGGTGCTTGAGGACATGATCTAAGCATGTATCCTTGATTTTGGAGGTTTTTGGAGAAGCATATACCTCTTGTGGATTTTACCTACAAAAATAGTTTTCAAGAAACTATTCAGATGGAACCTTTTGAGGTTTTGTACGGTAGGCCACATCGATCAGCCTTATGTTGGTTAGATGCAGGAGAGGCAGCTTTGTTGGGACCTCATCTTGCTCAGGAGACCAAAGAGAAGATAGAGTTGATTCAGTAGAGGATGGATACTACACTATCTCAAAAAAAGTCTTATGATGATCAGAGGAGATGACCTCTGGAGTTCGAGGTCGTGGATTGGGTTTTCCTGCATGTCACAATGAGGTTGGGACATAAGAGGATTAAGAGACAGGGAAATATTTCACCGAGGTACGTCGGGACATTTGAGGTGTTAGAGAGAGTTGGTCTGGTTGCCTATCGGTTGCAGTTACCTCAGAGATACTATGCTATGCACAACATTTTTCAAAGTTTTCAGCTCTGATGTTGCTTTTCAGACCCATCTCATGTATTTCAAAATAAGGAGGTTGAGCTCGAGGTGGATGCATCATTTGAGGAGCATCCTATCCAGATTTTTGGTCATAGTACAAAGGTTCTCCGTGGATAGTCTATTCCTTTGGTACGAGTGCTATGGCATCACGTGCGAGTACAGGATGAGACTTGGGAGAGGGAGGCTGATGTACGAGCACAATGGCCAGAATTGTTTGGGGTTTCTTCTTCTACACCATGGTAGGGAAATTCAGGGAAAATTTTTTTAAGGGGGGAAGTTTGTAAGAACCTGTATCTTCTTTTCAGGTATTTTTTTCCTTTTCTGGTCGTTTTTGAGGAAAAAGGAATTTTTGGAAATTTTTGAAGTACACACAATGTACTTTATGAGTACACACCCTGTACTGCTTTTCCGCAGGAGGCCGTGTAGTGGCCACACACATGCCCATGTGGGAGTGACTTGGAGGCCGCTTAAAGAGGAGTGCAGAAAAGGAGAGTACACTCCATGTGCTAAAAAAATACACACCGTGTATTTGGTTTTTTTTCCATTAAACGCAATGGTGTCACGTCTGACGGGCAGAACACCCTTCTTCATGGTCTCGTCCATCCGAGAGAGTCTGTATGACCACAGATCTTTGATGAACCCCATAACCTCTGTCTGTCCTCTGAATCATACACCATTGGTTGTGTTGGAATCACATTAGTGAGTTCTCTCTTTTTCTTGAGGCTCGTTTCGTGATTTCCCTTCTCTCGTAAGATATCATGGGTTGAACATTTTAGACGTTTTTGTAGATCTTCAATGTTCTAGAGAGATTAAATATTCATGGTTCACATACAGTGATCTCCTAACCCTGAGGTAAGTGGTTTGTGTCTTTCCATTCAAAGTCTTTGAGTATTATGTGCAATTTCCACCAATACCATTGAACGGGGTATTGCGTGATTACCGTTTTACCCCCGTTGTTTTTCCTTCCATGATTGTATATTTGTATAGAGGTGAAATGGATAATAATATGATTGTTTTTTCTATGCTTTGGATGTTTTTCCGATGTATGTTCTGTTTACGACTGTTTGGTCATGTTTATCCAGTTTGGCTACCTTGCCTCTTTTCCATGCCTATTGCTGTAGGATGAAGAGTTTGTATTCTGACATGCTTGTTATGCTTTAGAATATTTAGAAAAGTAGTTCTTTAGGTTTAATTGGACATATTTCATTGATATTTCCATTAACCTACACAAGGCCATGAGAACCTGGTGTAGTAGACTATAAGGGGAATTGACTGAGTGAGCTTCCTCATAGAGTCTTTGAGAAAATTAGGCTATATGGGGATATACCGTGTGAGCTTCCTCAATGATCCTAGGACCACATTGGGGCTATAAGGGGATTGAATGTGTGAGCTTTTTCATAGAGTCCTTGATTGATTTATACTATTAGAGGATAGATTGTGTGAGCTTTCTCATAGAGTCGTTGTTTTAATTTGAATTACCTTGATTACCTTAGACTATAAGAGGAATTGACGGTGAGTGATTCCTCAGAGAGTCTATGAATGACCTAGGATATAAGGGGAATTGACCGAGTGATCTTAATCAGAGAGTCCTTGACCTTGGGGCTATAAGGGGAATTTACCGAGTGAGCTTCCTCAGAGAGTCCTTGACTACCTTAGACTATAAGGGGAATTGACTATGAGTGCTTCCTCAGAGAGTCTTTATGAATTTCTTATGACCAAACAAGAGGGGTTAGGCTGAGTGTACTACCCATAGGTTTGCTTTTACTTTTTAGGTAGGACCAGAGGGGATGGATGTGAGTACTTCCTATAGGGTTACCTGTTTGTGCTTAGCTTCTTGTTAGCTGTTGCTTGATATTGGAAGTGTGGATTATTTACTGCTAAGTATTTTCCTGTTTACTACTTTCTTTAATTTTACCTGCCTTATACTCACTGAATGTTAGTGTAGAGACCCGTATCTTGACGTACATGGACATTACATTACATTTTCGGAATACTTAGTACATAACAAAAACACACACATAAGGACCGTAATAGTTTAGTGTCTTTGGAAACTCGGAATATAATCTTCTAATCGTGGTGAAAGATCTTCAACATCTCCCATAAAGATCTTCTTTTTTTTATACCTAAAACCTTTATTTATATCCTGGGGAAAAGAAAACATAAAAGGGTGAGCTCAAATGCTCAGTAAGGGTAAACAAAATAAATATCAATCACATCATATACATAAGAACATAACTTTTGGAAATCTTAACCTGCAAAAGAGATCATAATTTCATAACATGGGGTAAATCATGGCAGTGAAATGTAATCACAATAATCATAACATAAAACATGAAACTTTGTGGCATTCACACATAATCATAGAGAATCATTTCTTGTTAGTCAAGACTCATTGCCAAGACTATCTTAGTGGACAAAGTCCCTTTCTGAATCGAGTAACCCTCGTTTCAGTCCTGTTTCACTGAACCGGTATAACCTACCATTCCAGCCATGTCTATCTCATGAGATATAAAATCATTACCCAATGCATTGGAGGGAGATATAGGTCCCACCCATCACATAATGATACCATTCTTATGTGTGCCACAAAATCATAAATCATACATCATTGCATAACCCATGTAATAAAAATGGGATTCTTAAACAACATGACATCATAAAACCATTCATATAAGATAAAGGAATTCATAAACATAATTCCATCACAACATAGTCAAATCAATGTAAAAAATATGGATAGAAACAGAACCCTTTATTATCTTAGATGGAAAATAATTTTGATAAAACACTTGAAATGAATTCTTGAGGAAAATATCATTTCTTCTTCAAAATCAATTTCTTTTCACAAAACATCATACAATTTTAAAAGAAAGAGATTTTATTAAAAATAGTCATGAAATATTTTGGAGGAAGGTTCATGAAAATAAGGCTTTATAAAACCGTAAAAATCCATTCATGCCGTATAAGTTAAAAAAAAACATTCTTCTCGTACTTTTGTCGGAAAAGTCAAAAAGTACCTCGTATAAAAAAACGACAAAAGATTCCTTTCATATATTTTACTAAAAACTCACCGAAGGGTAAAATTGGATTTAAACAATTGTAGGTGGATGGAAATAATATTACATATTGAAGAAACATGGATGTGGATGATAAAATACACCCCAGTAAATACTTACTAATAAACAATCTCGGATAAAAATGAGATTGTGATATTTCCCTTACCTTAGGTCCGATTTGCTTCGTATGTGTCCGAACCTCCTGTATAATGATTTAAATAATGTCATTGACTTATTATAGAATCATATTCATTTTTATGATATCATATATGGTTCACTTATGACATTATATTACCCGTTCTTTTGTAAATTCCATGTTAAAGAAGCGTTTTGGGTAAAATCGTTTTATTTATCGTAGGTGTTTTGACTTGTTGTTCTTGACATTATTATTACTTATATCATGATTTACATACTTCCAGAATATAAAATTTGATTTATATATCATATATATTCAGTATATATATATAATAGATAGATAAAATGAAAAACACCGTTCATGGAGACGGTAGTCCGTACGTACGCATGAACGCTGTTTTCCATTCCTTATTGTCTTGAAATGGAAGTAAGTAGATGACATACACACACATATATATATATATATATATATATACATAATCCAGTAGCTTTATAATGTCATATATTTCATTATTATTTCTTATATATACTTTATAATCATTCTTAAATGGTTAACATGGAGAATGAATCTCATCGCGTCGTGGAGACGGTAGTCCGTACGTACGCACGAGCGATGATATCATTTTCATAAATATTGAATTGAATCGGAGTGGATTATACAATATATCAGAATCAATATGATGTTGTAATAACTATGTATAGTTATTCTTTACACCATTATACCCATCCATGTAAGGTGATGGTGGAAAATAGATTACACCACGACGTGGAGACGGTATTCCGTACGTACGCACGCGCGGTGATTTCTTTTTCCGTAGGATGGATAGATTGTGAAATAGGGTTGTTTCATATTTATAATAACATATCAGTATATAAGAAATACTGATATTATTACTTCATAATGAAACAACCTAAGAAGAAGAAGTGGAAGAAGAAATAAAGATGAAAGAATTGGTAACGGTAATTACCTCTTCTTTGAAGCGCCTCTTTGAGACCTCCTCTTAGGGCACTAAAATTGGTCTTTGAGGAAGACCAGAACCTCTAGGATGTTTCTAGGGAAGTGGATAAGAGATTTTGGCAGGGGTTGGCCGAGCTTGAGTGCTCAATTTGGTGTGAGGAGGAGGGGGAGGAGGTGCCCTTTTATAAGGGAGGAGAGGGGCACCTTAGGAATATCTCAAAATATTATTTTATATTAAAGTCAAAATCGGTTTATAATGGCTCCAAAGGGTCTTATTTCGAAGATAAGGTGGGGATGGGTCGAAATACTACCAACCAATAAGATTTAGACAAGTTTATGGTATTATTTTAACCTTATCAATTAGATTTAACTCTAAGTTAAATAATTTAACTTTTACCATGTCTTTTTGTTTTCTTTCACTATATGGTTAATAAACTTACTATAACATGCCAAACGAACCCCAAATTGTTTATTATTAATATATATATCCTTATCTAAGTCATTTGGCCGAACCTTAGATTTTTAGGAATAAAATAACAATTAATAATATAATATTTGATTTAAAAACTATTTTGTGTCAATTTTGACACTATTTGATATATGATTTTTGTGAAAGTCATAAAAGAATTATATGTTCGAACCAAGTTGATTAAATCAACACTAATATATCATAGTAACCTAGAAAATTAGTTAAATTCATAAAAATTCTCAAATTACATTTATTTTGGTGTTTATAACATCAATTATGTCAATATTTCATAAATAAGATAATTACTGCATCATCTTTGTGTCATAAATTAATTAAATTATTTGATGTCTAAAAATTACAAATAAAATACCATTATGTAGGAAATATTTTTAGATTTCTAATGAATATTTACAATCGAATTTATCTTATGTATAACCCCATATTAAAAATGATTTACTTATTAAACTTTGATTTTAACTATTTTAACCTTTCTTTAAATAAATTAATAATAAATGTCCTAATCTAATCCAAGTGGGCCTAAATGGTCATATTGTATTCCCAAGTTTGTTTTTGGTCGAATTACACTTTTCCAATAGAATTAGGACATGTGTTAGGGTAATATTAATATCATATTTACCCTTAGTTACCCTATTTACTATTAACCGCGGTAAAAAATAAATAAAAAAAGTTACTATTCACCAAAAAATTATTTTTATCTCATTGAACCACATTTTACTTACTGATATCAACCGTGTCTGTCGGATTTTCGAAATTCCATTCACAGAAGCGGTAAAATTAAGTTTTATGCAAAATTCAGTTTTTTTAACTACCACTTAGTAGTTTCACTATTCATCAAAAATTGATGTTTTTCAGAACAATGCCAAAATTTCATCCTAAGCTATATTTCATATTCCGAATTCAAAAATGAAGTCTATTTTACCAAATTCATAACATAAAAATTGCATTAATTAATTTTATAATTAAATCCCGCTGTTAAAACAAATAGCGTGTTTTTAAGAAACAATATCTATCAAAAGATTGACACTTGATTATGTCTGGTTTAAATGTGAAATTACATCCAATGACCAACATTGTATTAAATTGTAAAAATATATTCTAAATATACTTTAAAACCACTCAAATTAATGATTTATCACTATTAATTATTTCGATTAAAAAAGTTGTTTTTAATTATAATTTAGTAATTTTCACTATTCATCATAAAATAATAGTTATCCGAAAAGTACCAAAATTTCACCTTAGGCTAAATTCGATGCTCCGAATCCAAAAATGAAGTTCATTTTAAAAAATAAGATTTACAGAATTTCAAAAATTGGTTATTACTATTCATAACGGCTAGTTTTAATAATATTTTAATAGCATATCATTGTTTAGTGAAACTCGGTATTGCGTATTACACACGCTATCGAGGAAGGTCGCGATTGCGTGTAATGCAAGGCAAGTCAAGGATGTGTGTTGTGCAAGCTCCTTTTGGTGTAGCGTACAACACAAGAAATTAAAACTAAAAAGATAATTTTTAATAAAATCTCGGGCTGTTACATTCTACCCCCCTTAAAATGAATTTCGCCCTCGAAATTCGTCGGGGTTATAAATGGTTTACTATTCGAAAGTTTCTTTAATAGAAATCCACATCGTAAAAAGGAATACCAAAAATTGGCTTTAAAAACTAAAGTATGAAATGTAACGATTACCCAAATAAACTAATCACTGGGTTTCCACATAGGTGAAAATATGGATATGGAAGAGAAATCTAACCATCATTTTCTGATGGAGAGTGGCAGAGAACATGGCTATGGAAAAGCCAACAATCACAAATCCATAAATTTGTGATGATCTAAGGTACCATCCGATTCATCAGGTATAAGATCACTAGGACAACATTTTTGGTTTTCAAGATCATTTCCCTAAAGTCGATGAATTAAAAGAAATACTTACATGATTTTGGTACAATCTCACTGTTGTTTATGCCTTGAACAATTTCCACTTCATATCTTAAATAAATGAAGTTGAATTTGTTATTCGTGAAGTGTTAGCAGATCACGTGATAGAATGACGGGTCATTCCATCTGTCTCAAACAAAAGGTTAGCAAAAATTATATACATAAGTCGATCTATAGTGAGATTAATCATATATGGTTTCTAAAATGGACTTATACTTCATATATCATACTGCTTAATATAATAAAACTAGTTTCTACTAAACAGGGACTTCCTGTAGGCTAGTGGTAGGCGATAAAGGCCAGTCGCACTTCGGTTGTGGGTTCGATTCCCGCAGCCTTGTCCGACGCGATGGGCAGTCGCCCGTCCTGCAGGTTGTCCTTTTTCTAAAACTACATTACTATAACATCACATAAATTATATCAAAAAACAAACAATACTAACTTATGTCCAACATAATTCATTCCAATCCTTAGGCTTATCCATAATACTACAGTCCACTCTCATAACATAGTGAAAACGATTACCAGATATTTAACACCATCGTCGATCCCCATAAGATATGTCTTGTTGGTCACATTCTAAACATTCAAAGTCCTTAATCATGTATTCTCTTGAATACCTTAGTGAAAACATGAATGCAGTTTAAAGTTAACACTTTCCACATACCAAAATCCTCAAAATTCTATATACTCAAACCATGATATCACTTAGTCCTTATATCAATCATGAGCTCATGAATACTGTTAAACATTTCATTTTCTTGTTTTCCCTTCATTATGCGCATATCATCTTATTTCCAAAAATATCTCAATCACTTTGAATACCACATTAAACCAATACATAAATATTCCAATACTCCATGATACAACATTATTTTGGAATCCCATTACATAAACACTTAATCATTCCACCACATCGTTATCATATTCAACATCGCCAATAGTGATCGCATGTGACTTCCCTTTGTCCTTTGCCTTCAGTGGTTGCTCATGTTGATCATCACTAACCCTTGGATTAGGGCAATTATTAGCATAATGCCCCATTTCCTTGCACTTGAAGCATTGAAGTGTTGGTGGTCGTTCTCTGCAGTGTTTGCTTTATTCACATCATTAGAAACCCTTTTTCCATTACTTCGACACTCAGCTGCTCGATGACCTTCTTTTCCACACTTAAAACATTTTCTAGTCCCTTTAAGACAATCTCCACCATGCTTCTTTCCACACTTTGTGCATAAGGAAACATTCATCTTCTTTTCACCATTATTATGAGATTTCTCCTTGAACTCCATCTTTCGTTTCTTGTCAAAACCATGAGATGGATATGTAACACCAACTTCCATTTCTACCTTGATAGCACAACGCACAATTTCTTCATAGCTACTGAAGTCTCTTATAGCTAATGCCCTTCGAAGACTTGGTTTTAAGCCACTGAAAAATCGATCAACTTTACTTTCAGGTTGGATGATAATTCCAGATGCATACCTTGAAAGTGTAACGCCCCGACCCTAATTACCTAGAGTCGGTGCATTACTTCATAACATTGGCATGATCACAAGAAAGATCAAATCTCGAAAGACCGATTGGTTTAGTAGCCTTGGAAACACTAGATATATTCATAAGTTTTACATTACATCATAAAATCAAAAACTACTACAACAACATAATGTTTCCACAGTCCACACTACAATCCCCTCATAATATCCCTGCAGGTCATTCATAACTTACATCTTCACTTCCTGGGAAAAATAAAACATAGAAAAGGGGTGAGCTCAAATGCCCAGTAAGGATAACAATATAGCGGAAACTTTCATCAATAAGAATAAACATTTAAGGCAATGTATAACTAAAACAAAAGCCTTTTAAACATGAACTTTCAACATGGTATGGCATAAATAAAATGAAATAATGCCATTTACTTATTCACATGGATATTCCACTAATCGAATAATCACATGCAAAAATAAATAACCACTTTCATAATGTTGGAATGCATAATGCTAAACGTTAATTTCTTTGTCTAGGCCTCATCCCAAGACCTAGGGGTTACTTCTAACCGGAACCCAACCCGGAGTGCCTCTAATAACCGGACACCAACCCGGAGTGCCTCTAATAACCGGACACCAACCCGGAGTGCCTCTAATAACCGGACACCAACCCGGAGGGCATACTTTTACCAGTCCCTAACCTGGAGGGCTTACTTTAACCAGTCCCCAACCTGGAGGGCTTACTTTTACCAGTCCCCAACCTGGAGGGCTTACTTTTACCGGTCCCCAACCCGGAACATACTTGTTTAGCACATTCATCTGAAGAAAAGTTTGAAATATAACATAAACATTCGGATTAAAACTAGCATACGAAATGTCAATAATTTCACCATAAACTATGAATGGTATAAAAATAGCACATCCACAGTCAAACATATCACAAAACCTTCAATACAATATAGAAGTTTTGTATCATAATAAATCAACTTCAAATAATCTTAAAATCCATCAAAGGATGTTGACATAGATGAAATCAAAATTCTTTTTAAAGAAGTATCTCCTTTTATTTTGAAATCATTTAAGATCCATATAAAATAAAACATTTTCTTTGAAAATATTCTTATAAGCTTGTATGTAAAGCTTCGACGATTTTATAACGGCGGAAAATAACCGCACCCGCCGTATAAGTTAAAAAAACATTCTTACCTCAATTCTGTTGAAAAGGTTAAAAAGGACCTTGTTTTGAAAACGACAGAAAGATTCCTTTATAAACCTCTTATAAAATGTCAAAAAAAGGTATAAATGACTTTAACCCATATTCTTGTAAATAGTAAAAATGTTTTGAAATACATTTTTAAGAAACATGGATGTGGATGATAAAGAGATCCCAGTAGATTATTACGTATATACAACCTCGGATAATGAAGAGATTGTGAAATAACCCTTACCTTGTACTTTTCCTTGGTTGGGGTAGGTTAACCTCCTGTATAATGGTGAAATAGTTGTTATTAAATTATACAAGAATCATATATATTAATATGATATCATATATGATCTTTTAACATTGATTTGTTAATAATATCTTAGAATTATCGTCGTTTCGGGAGTTAACTTACTCATTTTCTTTTATATGTTTTGTTACATAAGCCATGGTTGTTGTATCTTATTCATATCCAGAATGATATACAGTCCTTAAACATCATTTTTAAATCATCAAATGATAATTATACTTGAATGGATACGATGGAGAATGAATCTCATCGCGTTCGTGGAGACGGTAGTCCGTACGTACGCACGAGCGACAATATCATTCTTTTGATATTAAAATAATATATAAATGGATGGTATATCATATATACAGAATCATTAACATGTTATATTTATTATTTACATGAGTTACACATCATTATTATACCCATCCAAATAATATTATATTGAATAACAATTACACCACGACGTGGAGACGGTAAGCCGTACGTACGCACGTATGGTGACATGTTATTCAAAGGGTGGATAGAATACTGAATATGATTGTACCATATTTATAATAACATCACAGTATATGTGAGATACTGGAGTTATTATTTCAGAATGGTAAGAACAAAGGAAGAAGAAGTGGAAGAAGAAATGAACTTAGAAAAGGGTGGTGAAATCATTACCTCTTCTTCGGGTTCTTCCTTTTGATTTGATCAAAAGGGCTCCTTAGGTTGGATTTCTGATCAAACTAAGGCCTCTAGGTTGTAGTGAGGGATGTTGGGAGAGTATTTGGGCAGAGTTTGGCCGAACCAAAAGGCTTTGAAGGTGTGAAGAAATGGGAAGGAGGAGTGCCCTTTTATAAGAGGGGTGAGGGGCACCTTTGGAAAAGCTAGAAATATTAATTTATAATAAATTCATATTCGGTTTCTAAAGGCTCCAAAGTTGACTATTCAAAGGATGAGGTGGGGATAGGTCGAAAACAACTCATCCAATAGAATTTAGACAGGTTTGGGTACTTATATTAACCTTATCTTTAAGTATTAACTCTAAGTTAATTAGTTTCACTTTTACAATGTCTCTTTGTATTTTTATAAATTATGGGTAATAAACTTACTATATACATCCAAGCGACCCCCAAGTGGTCCATTAATGATTAACCTATCATAATATAAGTCTCTTGGCCGAACCTTAGATTTTTAGGAATTTAATATCAATTAATAATATAATATTTGTTTTAAGAACTCTTTTATGTCAATTTTGACACTATTCAATAGTTGATTTTTGTGAAACTCATAACAGATTGATTACTTCGAACAAGGTCAATTAAATCAATCCTAATATATCATATTATCCTAGAAAATTAGTTTAATTCATTAAAAGTTTCATATTATATTTATTTGGGTATTTATAATATCAATTATGTTAATTTGTTACTATTTTAGTAATTACTGCATCATCATTGTGTCATAAATAAAATAAATTATTTAATGTCTAAAAATTATAAATAAAATATCATTATGTAGGAAATCTTTTTATCTTTCTAATGAATATTTATAATCGAATATACAACATGTATAACCCTATGTAAAAATTGTTGTTCTAAAAGATATATGCTTGTGTCATTTTTGTATTCATTTTGACTTAATTAAAATAAAGTGTCATTATCACTTACAAGTGGATCCATGGGGTCCCAAAATAGACCCAAAGATGCCCATGGTCGACTATGTATCAACCAATAGGGTTAATACACGTTTTAGGGTAATTTAGTATTATTATAATATTATTTTTTTAACCCTTATTTACCGGATTTACCCTTAACCATGGTAAATAAAATATTTACCGCAGTAATTATTCAAAATGTCTAAAAATAAAAGTTACCTATTTACACAATTTGAACATCCTGATTCCAAATATGGAATCCATTTTTCTAAATTCAAAACACAGAAGTGGCAGAAATTAATTTAAAATTAATTCCCGCTGTCAAAACAAAAAGCGTGTTTTTAAGAGATAATAACTACCAAAAGATTGACACTTGTTTATGTTCGGTTTAATTGTAAAATTATGTCCAACGACCAACATTATATTAAATGGTAAAAAATATATTCTAAATATACTTTAAAACCACTCAAATTCATAATTTATCAATATTAATTATTTTGATTAAAAAAGTTGTTTTTAATTAAAATTTAGTAATTTTCACTATTCATCAAAATATAAAATTTATCCGAAATGTACCAAAATTTCACCCTAGGATAATTTCGATATTCCGAATCCAAAAATGAAGTCCATTTTTAAATATAAAATATATATAATTTCAAAAATTAGGTATTACTATTCATAATGGCTAGTTTGATTGGTTGTGGTGTGTGTTAAAACTCAAGGTTGCATACAACACACGCTACTGTATTACTCAAAGAAAGCGTACCGTGGAAGCTTGGGATGTTTCATTTTAAATTTTTGATGTCCCAATTTAGTCAAAAAGATTAAAATATTGTATTTAAAAAGGTTTCACTATTAGAAGTTGATAATACTGAAAATGAATCTGTTCTTGCAATATGACTAAGAAACTCATAATAGGGATTCTAAAATTATAAGGATTATATAAAGTTCAAAATGTAGTTAATACTATTCATGAACTCTTTTAATGGTGTGATTGAACTCGGTGTTGCGTGTAGTGCAAGTTATTGAACTATTTTTAAGAAATAACACACTCTGAAATCCTGGGGTGTTACATTCTCCCCTCCTTCAATAAATTGCGTCCTCGCAATTTGAAATTGTTCTTCGAAAATAAAAGGTTGAAAGTAGAAAATATATTTGTGGGAAAACCCACATCGGAAATTGGGTTACTAAAATTTAGTCTTAATATGAGGAAAAGATAAATGAAAGGGTCACCACCAAATTATGATCTCGATTAGGAGAACATTGGTGGCAATTAGAGACATATAATTGGAGGAAAAATGTAAATATTTATAGGTAGTGATTGAGGTCATCAATCACAAACAAGTATAAAATTGAGGTCCTTAAACTCATCAATCTATGATGATTTGAAGTACCATCGATTCAACAAAATATAGGGTATTGGGACAACACATTTTTGACATTTCAAAATATCTTAGTTGAAATCCCACATCGAAAAATGAATTAATGAGGCCTCTATTTAAAATAAAGAGTGGAAAGTATGAAGATTACCGAAAATAACACATACTAGGGTTCCATTTAGGAAAATATGGATATGGAAGAGAAATCTAACCATCAATTATCTGATGGAGAGTGGTAGAGAACATGGCTATGAAAAGGCCAACAATCCCAAAGCCATAAATTAGTGATGATTTAAGGTACCATCTAGGAAAACATTTTTGTTCTAAGTTGCTTTTCTTAATATTGAGGAATCTATTTATGAGATTGACTAAGATCATAAGGAGATATACTTAATTTATAATTATAGTTTTATCCATTAATAAATTTCTACCACAAACTCATCTTTCACTCTAAAAGATAATAGAATGTAAGAAAAATTCTATTTACACTATTCGTATAGGGTTCCAAAATAAATGAATTTATAATTCATCTACAAGATCTTTTAATAAAAACTACATTATTTAATCCAGGACATCTCGTGGGCCAGTGGTAGGTGATACACCCTTGTCTCCCTTCGGTTTCGGGTCCAAGTCTCGCAGCCTTGCCGGACGCGACGGGTTGCCGCCCGACCTCCGGGTTGTCCTTTTATGGCAATCCAAAATAATCCAAACTAGAACTATCCAAAATACTTCTATCCAAACTCACAGTCCAACATTTATAAGTAAGGTAAACATAATGTAGAACCTTTTTACCCCGTAATAGCATATGAATACCTTCATCATGTATTCTTTTAATACACCGAAACATCCTGAATTACCATATTCCTTATTGATTACCTTCATGCTCCCTTATTCCATATAGAAAGCTGGATATACTTCATTAATCCAAAAATGTTTTAAACCCCAACAATGATGGAATATACAAATCATTAATCAGTTCCAGGGTAGTCAGGAATATCCAATATAATTTATCCAAAACAATCACATATTATTCCAAAATCACTACCTCAGTATCAGAACTATGTTATGATTTATCATTCTCTCAACCATATATTTTCCAAAAATTTATCCTGCTATTGAGTCACTTTTCTTTGTTCCACACAATCTCAAGTCCTTAATGAAATAGTACTGCAGTACAATCCTTATATACTCCATAATTATTGTAACAAGTACATTGTTGATACAACACTCAATTGACATAATCAACATAAGAACTCTAATCATTCCTCTTCATCTGTGGTAGTATCATAACTTGATTATTATCCAATAACATCATTTTCGGCATAGTCTGATGACTGGGACATAGGTTCGCGTAGTGTCCAAACTCCTTGCAAATGAAGCATTGTACATTTAAAACCATTTTCTTACCCTTGCAGTCACATACCTTGTGCCCTTTTCCTCCACACTTATAACAAACTCCCATTCCTTTCAGGCAAGTTCCAGGGTGTTTCTTTCCACAGTTACCACATATGGGAAAATTCTTCTTTTCCCTTTTCCCTTTATCCATCTTTCTCTCTTCCATCCTTTTCTTCTCTTGATTCCCTTCAAAGCCATAGGACTCAGTAAACTCTTTACTTATCTTATCAACACATGATATTATTTCTTCATATGATGATAATACATGGGAGACTATTTCTCTTATAAATTCTAGCTTAAGACCATGAAAGATATGATCCTTCCTTCTCTTTGAATCATGTGTATTTCTGGAGTTCTCATTCCTTCTACTGGGCGCCATTTCTAAACAATGGCATAAACTAGATCAGTTTATGAATCAAAATACATAATCCCATACTTATAAAACACTTAACATAAATTGAACTATTTATGGATATAATCCATAATCATAAAAATGTTTTCTTTGAGGAAGTATATACTCATAAACCCTTCATAATGATTTGTAAAGAAAATGAGAGTTATCCTAAGCATATCCCCCGGGAGTGTCGTAACCAAGAGTGCAGCAAGGCCCGTTGTCGTGCACCAGTTCCCGTTCGAGTCTAGCTCAAAGCGGTGTTTTCGGGTTTTACCCCTAGGTACATCTGTGCCAGAGCCGCCTCTACCTGCTCGTATCCAGACAGGGATGTATTGCTCGGAAAACTCACAAAATCTCTACAATACCAAAATTCTAGGAAGTTCTTCTATACTAATCCTCAACGTTCATCTTAGGTCTACGTGCTCTAATCAGAGTTTATCTAAATCTAGCTTCCAAGGTTTGTACTAAACTTCCTCTGATACCAACTGTAACGCCCCGACCCTAATTACCTAGAGTCGGTGCATTACTTCATAACATTGGCATGATCACAAGAAAGATCAAATCTTGAAAGACCGATTGGTTTAGTAGCCTTGGAAACACTAGATATATTCATAAGTTTTACATTACATCATAAAATCAAAAACTACTACAACAACATAATGTTTCCACAGTCCACACTACAATCCCCTCATAATATCCCTGCAGGTCATTCATAACTTACATCTTCACTTCCTGGGAAAAATAAAACATAGAAAAGGGGTGAGCTCAAATGCCCAGTAAGGATAACAATATAGCGGAAACTTTCATCAATAAGAATAAACATTTAAGGCAATGTATAACTAAAACAAAAGCCTTTTAAACATGAACTTTCAACATGGTATGGCATAAATAAAATGAAATAATGCCATTTACTTATTCACATGGATATTCCACTAATCGAATAATCACATGCAAAAATAAATAACCACTTTCATAATGTTGGAATGCATAATGCTAAACGTTAATTTCTTTGTCTAGGCCTCATCCCAAGACCTAGGGGTTACTTCTAACCGGAACCCAACCCGGAGTGCCTCTAATAACCGGACACCAACCCGGAGTGCCTCTAATAACCGGACACCAACCCGGAGGGCATACTTTTACCAGTCCCTAACCTGGAGGGCTTACTTTAACCAGTCCCCAACCTGGAGGGCTTACTTTTACCAGTCCCCAACCTGGAGGGCTTACTTTTACCGGTCCCCAACCCGGAACATACTTGTTTAGCACATTCATCTGAAGAAAAGTTTGAAATATAACATAAACATTCGGATTAAAACTAGCATACGAAATGTCAATAATTTCACCATAAACTATGAATGGTATAAAAATAGCACATCCACAATCAAACATATCACAAAACCTTCAATACAATATAGAAGTTTTGTATCATAATAAATCAACTTCAAATAATCTTAAAATCCATCAAAGGATGTTGACATAGATGAAATCAAAATTCTTTTTAAAGAAGTATCTCCTTTTATTTTGAAATCATTTAAGATCCATATAAAATAAAACATTTTCTTTGAAAATATTCTTATAAGCTTGTATGTAAAGCTTCGACGATTTTATAACGGCGGAAAATAACCGCACCCGCCGTATAAGTTAAAAAAAACATTCTTACCTCAATTCTGTTGAAAAGGTTAAAAAGGACCTTGTTTTGAAAACGACAGAAAGATTCCTTTATAAACCTCTTATAAAATGTCAAAAAAAGGTATAAATGACTTTAACCCATATTCTTGTAAATAGTAAAAATGTTTTGAAATACATTTTTAAGAAACATGGATGTGGATGATAAAGAGATCCCAGTAGATTATTACGTATATACAACCTCGGATAATGAAGAGATTGTGAAATAACCCTTACCTTGTACTTTTCCTTGGTTGGGGTAGGTTAACCTCCTGTATAATGGTGAAATAGTTGTTATTAAATTATACAAGAATCATATATATTAATATGATATCATATATGATCTTTTAACATTGATTTGTTAATAATATCTTAGAATTATCGTCGTTTCGGGAGTTAACTTACTCATTTTCTTTTATATGTTTTGTTACATAAGCCATGGTTGTTGTATCTTATTCATATCCAGAATGATATACAGTCCTTAAACATCATTTTTAAATCATCAAATGATAATTATACTTGAATGGATACGATGGAGAATGAATCTCATCGCGTTCGTGGAGACGGTAGTCCGTACGTACGCACGAGCGACAATATCATTCTTTTGATATTAAAATAATATATAAATGGATGGTATATCATATATACAGAATAATTAACATGTTATATTTATTATTTACATGAGTTACACATCATTATTATACCCATCCAAATAATATTATATTGAATAACAATTACACCACGACGTGGAGACGGTAAGCCGTACGTACGCACGTATGGTGACATGTTATTCAAAGGGTGGATAGAATACTGAATATGATTGTACCATATTTATAATAAAATCACAGTATATGTGAGATACTGGAGTTATTATTTCAGAATGGTAAGAACAAAGGAAGAAGAAGTGGAAGAAGAAATGAACTTAGAAAAGGGTGGTGAAATCATTACCTCTTCTTCGGGTTCTTCCTTTTGATTTGATCAAAAGGGCTCCTTAGGTTGGATTTCTGATCAAACTAAGGCCTCTAGGTTGTAGTGAGGGATGTTGGGAGAGTATTTGGGCAGAGTTTGGCCGAACCAAAAGGCTTTGAAGGTGTGAAGAAATGGGAAGGAGGAGTGCCCTTTTATAAGAGGGGTGAGGGGCACCTTTGGAAAAGCTAGAAATATTAATTTATAATAAATTCATATTCGGTTTCTAAAGGCTCAAAAGTTGACTATTCAAAGGATGAGGTGGGGATAGGTCGAAAACAACTCATCCAATAGAATTTAGACAGGTTTGGGTACTTATATTAACCTTATCTTTAAGTATTAACTCTAAGTTAATTAGTTTCACTTTTACAATGTCTCTTTGTATTTTTATAAATTATGGGTAATAAACTTACTATATACATCCAAGCGACCCCCAAGTGGTCCATTAATGATTAAACTATCATAATATAAGTCTCTTGGCCGAACCTTAGATTTTTAGGAATTTAATATCAATTAATAA